>OZ035994.1:18194707-23194707 GCA_964035005.1 Erebia palarica
TAGACTACTAATAAATAAATAAAATACCACCACCACCACTACAGCCCATTAACGTCCCACTGCTGGGCTCAGGCCTCCACTCTCATAGGGTAGAGGGAATTAGAGCTTAGACCCACCACGCTGCTCCAATGCGGGTTGGCGGGCTTTAATGACTATTATCGTGTTAGTGATAATAACCGGGACCGACGCCTTAAAGTGCTCTCCGAGGCATGGGGGTGAAACACCACCACCTTCCTAACTCCGGGCTAGTACTGGGAATTTCTTATCAGAAAAACCCGATACTTAATTATGGTCCGACCCGGGACTCGAACCCGGGATCTCGTCATCTGCAGTCAAACATGCTAAACACTAGACCGACGAGGCAGTTAAATAAAATAAAATAACAGTTTTGTTTCTAATACGTTACAAAAATACACTTAGTTAATAAAATACATTACAAGTTACCATTTTTACTAATGCAAATTATGCCAGTGACTGATTTAAATAAAACTTAAAATTAAGATTTAAAAGCAAATAACAATTGATTACATCATTACAATTTGAAGTTACAAGTTAATATTAAACTCAACTCAAACTCAAAATCAGACTAGACTAGGCTAAAGACTTGTCATATGAGACTGTATGTGCGGTGATCGTGAGCACGGTACAATAGAGGTTAGAAAATGTTTACCACCTTCAAGTTCATAGTTGCTTGGACAACATCTGTGTTAGTAGGTCGTTATGTGGTTTGATTAGGCATAGATCATAGATTTTTAACTTTTTCAGTAGGTGGCAAATGTGGCAACTAGATATGATAGATGTAGTATAAATAATAATAATAATGTCAATATTATATAAATAAAATTCAATTGCCGAATGTATGGCTGGACCGATTTTATGAAATTATTTGTGTGTGTTTGTGTGGACCCGGTAGGGGGCGCTGCAATAAATACTTGAAATTATGTAATACTCTTTTTGTTAAATTCGATGTTTAAACACTTTACAAAATAAGGGAAAATATAGCATCAATATCGATATAATGGATTTGTAGATTATCGTCAGTTAATTGCCAGTCTCAATGCCACGATCTTGTAGGTGTGTACTTTTAAAGCGATACTATGACGTTGCTCAGTGCGTTTGTAGTTTGTACCACTAATCACATTTGTACTCACTATATAATATTACTATACGCCTGGCACTATATAGTATTATTATTTCAGTTGTATTCGACTTTTTCTTTCTTACACATCAAGAAACCCCTTTCTTTACACACACAGCCCCTGCCTGCTCGGAGCTTAATTTAAAAAATGTTAAGTTTTAAATAAAGATTATTTTTTTTTGTCGTGTTACAGGAGAATTTGGAGTTGCTGAGTAAGGGTCTGTGCAATTTGCGTAAACACATAAGTAACGGAAACAAATTCGGCGTCCCCGTCGTTATTGCTGTGAACAGACACGGGTGAGTGGTTCATATAAAATAAAGCGTCGTATTCACTAGGGGACAAAATATATTCCGCGACACGTGTCGCCAGAGAAGTTGGGCGACGTCAGTCGGCATCTATAGCGACACGTGTCGCCAGAGAAGTTTTGCGACGTCAGTCAACATCTCTAGCGACACGTGTCGCCAGAGAAGTTGAGCGACGTCAGTCGACATCTCTAGCGACACGTGTCGCCGGAGAATTTTGCGACGTCAGTCGACATCTCTAGTGACACGTGTCGCCAGAGAAGTTGGGCGACGTCAGTCGGCATCTCTAGCGACACGTGTCGCCAGAGAAGTTCTGCGACGTCAGTCGACATCTCTAGCGACACGTGTCGGCAGAGAAGTTGGGCGACGTCAGTCTACATCTCTAGCGACACGTGTCGCCAGAGAAGTTGGGCGACGTCAGTCGGCATCTCTAGCGACACGTGTCGCCAGAGAAGTTGGGCGACGTCAGTCGGCATCTCTAGCGACACGTGTCGCCAGAGAAGTTGGGCGACGTCAGTCTACATCTCTAGCGACACGTGTCGCCAGAGAAGTTGGGCGACGTCAGTCTACATCTCTAGCGACACGTATCGCCAGAGAAGTTGGGCGACGTCAGTCTACATCTCTAGCGACACGTGTCGCCAGAGAAGTTGGGCGACGTCAGTCGGCATCTCTAGCGACACGTGTCGCCAGAGAAGTTGGGCGACGTCAGTCGGCATCTCTAGCGACACGTGTCGCCAGAGAAGTTGGGCGACGTCAGTCGGCATCTCTAGCGACACGTGTCGCCAGAGAACTTTTGCGACGTCAGTCGACATCTCTAGCGACACGTGTCGCCAGAGAACTTTTGCGACGTCAGTCGACATCTCTAGTGACACGTGTCGCCAGAGAACTTTTGCGACGTCAGTCGACATCTCTAGTGACACGTGTCGCCAGAGAACTTTTGCGACGTCAGTCGACATCTCTAGCGACACGTGTCGCCAGAGAACTTTTGCGACGTCAGTCGACATCTCTAGTGACACGTGTCGCCAGAGAACTTTTGCGACGTCAGTCGACATCTCTAGCGACACGTGTCGCCAGAGAAGTTGGGCGACGTCAGTCGGCATCTCTAGCGACACGTGTCGCCAGAGAACTTTTGCGACGTCAGTCGACATCTCTAGCGACACGTGTCGCCAGAGAACTTTTGCGACGTCAGTCGACATCTCTAGTGACACGTGTCGCCAGAGAACTTTTGCGACGTCAGTCGACATCTCTAGCGACACGTGTCGCCAGAGAAGTTGGGCGACGTCAGTCGACATCTCTAGCGACTCGTGTCGCTGAACGTTTGTCCCCTGGTGAATACGAGGCTATATGCTACTACGACGTGATTCACGCGCCTTGATTTATTTATTCACTAGCTAATGCCCGCGACTTCGTCTGCGTGGATCGAGGTTTTTTGGTTCCTGCGGGAACTCCTCAATTTCCGGGATAAAATGTAGCCTATGTGCCATTCCAGACTATAATCTATCTCTGTGCCAAATTTCAGCCAGATCCGTGCAGCCGTTGGGGCGTGATTGAGTAACAAACATCCATACATCCACATCCACACATCCATACATCCATTCATTCATCCAAACTTTCGCATTTATAATATTAAGTAAGATTAAGTAAGATAAGTAAGATGTTCATTAATACTAAGACTGTCTCGTTGGTCTAGTGGTTAGTATCTTCGACTGTGGCCGACGAGGTCCCGGATTCGAGTCCCGGTTTGGGCCATAATTGAGTATTGGGGTTTTCTGATTAGAATGCTCAGTACTAGCCCGGACTTAGGAAGTTGGCGGTGTTTCACCCCCGTGACTCGGAGAGCACGTTAGGCCGTATGTCCCAGTTATTATCACTAACATGATCGTTAAAGCCCGCCAACCCGCATTGGTGGGTCTAAGCTTTAATTCCCTCTCTTCTATGAGAGTGGAGGCCTGTGCCCAGCAGTGGGACGATAATGGCTCACTAATATAAATTATCCAATCCATTTTTATATTGCAGAAAAGAGCCATCCGTTCTATTTATAAACTCGGATCACGCGTATCACTTCGTGAAAAATTTAAAGAGATTGGTGTTCTTACAGTGCCTTCGCAATACATATACAATAATATAGTCTTTGTTAGGCAGAACATTAATCTTTATAAGCAAATAGGCGATACTCACAATCGAAACACTAGAAACCGCCATAAGCTAGTAACAGCGTCGTATCGTGTGCGCTAAGTGCAGAAATCCTTTGTGGGGTCGAGTGTACGCTTTTATAATATGGTTCCCAAAGAGTTTCTGGATTTGCCATTACATAGATTTAAAGACTGTGTTAAACAGCATTTGTTAAGTTGACGTTATTACACTATCGATGATTTTATTAATGACAAAGTTGCATGGAAGCAACCGGCCTCGCATCCAGTGACCTACAAGTCAGTGTAATACTTGTAAAGTATCTGTTGTGTTGTATACATATTGTAACCTTTTCTTTTCTATGAAAAGAGCAACTGCTGAGTTTCTTGCCGGCTCTTCTCAGTAGAATCAGCTTTCCGAACCGGTGGTAGAGACTTAACGTGTCATAAGTGGCACAAGTTGTCCTACATGAAATAAATAAATCATTGAAAATAATACAATAGAACTTAATGCTAGCTAGCCTAATTACTATATAAATCATGCCCACGTGGAATGGTGGCAAGAATGCTGGCTGCATTTCCGCGCTGGACAGCCAGGCTGATCCTTTGCGCAAAAAATGAGCCAGCCCTTCTGTCACCAGATGAGGCAATTAACCGCGGTGAAATATCTCGCAAAAAATTTTTGCCACTAAGACTCCACGGCTCAAGGGTATCCACGGCAAACGGAACAAATATGTAACTCTCTATTATCATTTATCATTTATCATTCGTAACCAGCAACGACACTGAAGCGGAGCTCAACATGGTCAAAGAGTATGCACTGAAGAATGGTGCATTCAGAGCGGTGATATGCAACCACTGGGCGGAGGGCGGTGAGGGCGCCTTGGAATTAGCGGACGCTGTGATCGCCGCGTGTGATCACACCTCACGCTTCGATTTCCTCTACCCGCTCGATATGTCCATCCCCGAGAAAATACAGAAGATCGCTAAGGAAATGTACGGCGCCGGACAGGTTGAATACACTGACGAAGTCTTGGAGAAGATTAAGGTGTTTACTGAAAGGGTAAGTGAGTTAAAGAAGAAGTGTTTATGTCACCGTAAGATTGTAAGAACCGTTAGATTATAAACTAACTCGCGAAATTGTAAACTGTCACACTCCTAGGTCCTCAACTAAGTCCATGCAAAAAATCATGTCGATCCGTTGCTCTATTACGGCGTGATTGAAAGACAAACCAACAAACTAACAGTAACAGAGACAGTAAAATAAATAGTATGTAACTATAGTATGTACTGTTAAGTAAGTTTATTATATTGTAATAGCACAGCTGTAATGTATCTGTTTACTGTGGTAATAGTTAGTTGTAATAGTTAAGTAGTAGATTGTTACAATTTTTCTTTTAGAAATGTACACGTGTGCACCGCCCTGTCATCATGCAACCAATCTCCTATCTTAAAAAGGTTGCCTGGAAGAGATCACTCATAGTGATAAGGCCGCCTTTACACCGTAACAAGTTGTAAATTCTGTCACGATTCGTTTTACCTCTGTTCTGTTTTTGTTTGTGTGTAATAAAGTGTTTTTACTAACTAACTTACTCACTTACAAACAAAGACACTTTCGCATTTATAGTATTAGTATGATTTTCCACAGGGCTACGACAAGCTAGCAGTCTGTATGGCCAAGACATCCAACTCCCTAACCGGCGACCCTAGCATCAAGGGTGCGCCCACTGGCTTCACGCTGCGCATCAACGACATCTTCGTGTCCGTGGGCGCAGGCTTCGTGGTGCCCATGGTGGGCGAAATATCCAAGATGCCCGGCCTGCCCACCCGCCCCAGCATCTACGACATTGATCTGAACACAGAGAGTGGTGAAATTGAAGGCCTTTTTTAATACGTGAACCTTTTTCTTTGAAAATAAAACCGGAAGATGAAATGTAATCTTAATCTAAGCTTACAACCATAGATATATTATATGTAGGTACTAGATGGGCCCTTTCATAGAAAAATGTTGGGCGTCCGACTTGTGGTGAATGCCCATCACCTGTCCTTGTCCCCGCCATAGCGCTGTCCCGCTTTTCTTGACTAAATGGCGTTAATAAAATAGGGTCCACTTTCTTTGTTTGACAGGGCCCGTCTATGTAAATTAAGGTTTTTGCTTACAACGGGTTGATACCTGATGCTTATTGCGCGAGGCGTAAGCCGAATTTGTGTGAGTTCGCAAAATAGTGTATAGGTAAGATCGCGCGTTAGAGTCCTCAAACAAATCTTACGCCTCGCTGATTCCAATCTTGTTAAAATACTGAAGATGTGAGTAAAGTTAGCTAGTTAATTGAATTTATTTACTTATTATATCAGCATTTTGAGACGTCCAATTATCTTATGTGACACGTCTGAATCCAAAGTTGTCAAGTTTGCGGACACTTCTTGCAGCATCACGAGTGTTCCATTCTCATAGCGAATATAAAAAATAACATTACCTATTGTGAATTGTATGATTATTGTTGCACTGAACATACCTACCTACCTATTTATTGTTTTGCTTTATAATAAATCAATATTTTGCATAAAAACTGTAGTTTCATTGGTTCTGAGGCTCTTGGGGTCATGATCGTAGAAAAATTTGTGGCGACCAAATAATATAATATATTATGTATGAGACCGTTACTCCAATACACTGATACGATGGTCAATTAGTATGGACGAGTTTTTGCCACGCCTGATCAGAACGATCGGTCGAAGTGATCAAATGTTGACCGTTTTTTTTTTAATTCATCAGATAATAGGTAAGTATTGTAATACGTTGTGGCAATTTCCTGAGGTCAGTTTTAAACAATTGTCAATTTGAATCAAGCCCGGTTGCAAGGCCTTGTTCTTTATTTATTGCCATTCAGTAAAACGTTCCTAAAGCTCTGTTTACCGAAGGTTTATCGCATATTTTCACTCAAAGGTACGTAGGTACGAAGGTACGTACATAGGTATTAGGCAAAGTGGATTTGTATCTGTTTGCTGTGATTTAGGTCAGATGAATTCCTATCACTAGTAGGTAAGTACCTAACCTACTTAGTAACCCGTCCCCATAGGTACCCCAACAATCATACAATATGTTTGTTAAGGTCTAAAAAAGACAAAGTACCTACCCTTTTCACTTGCAAAGATCGGGGTTTTCTGTAAAAAAAACGCAAAAATCGGTTTGTTTTTAACAAAAATGTGTTTTCTTTATATACAAAATCATATTTTACGTATTAATAATGCTTCTATACAAAAAGCTTTCTAACTATAAAAATGCTGTAAAATCATTGAATGCCAATAATCACAATGATGATATCGGGCGTAATCACCGTTCCTACCTACATTCCCAACGACGACGCGCCAAAATCTCTATGATGAGAAAAACAAGTTTTAATATTACTTATACGTTTTAAAATAAAGACTAACAATATAAGTACATAGGTACCTAATACAATATGGCACATACCTATTTGAGGCGTATTTATCTATTATTAAATAAAAATGAAAAGTAGGTTTCATCTGGTAAGCAGATCGGTCAAGGTCGTTGCATTTCCAGCTCTTGACCATATAGGTACTTAATTTATCATCATTATTAATTTACTATTTTACTGTATTTTTAAATTAATAGGTTAATTATTTTTTATTATGAACGCGGATGAGTAATTATTTTTTACGGAATATTTCCGAACTAAATTTTACTCCGGACGAATATTTCCAAGAAACGCACAAGTCGAATCTGGGGATTTAAATAGGTCAATCAAAAGTAGGTAGTCCTAGTATCGAGACTCAACTCATACGCGCTTAAAACAATATCAAAACAAGTAGATACACTCATTTATTTAAATAAGCCAATTATATATAAAGCTTTCTTATGAATAGTGCTTAATAGCAAAGTAAACAGATTAGTGATTTTATGTTTTTAATTAAAAGAAAACTCACTTAGCATCATTATTTCAGTAAGTTTATGAATACTCGAATACCTATCAGTCGGCATTATGATCGCCCGAGTGGAGCGTGATATCGACTCCACTCCTTGAATAGAGCGCTGTTCTGAAAATATCACAGCATGGCTGACCTACTTACATTATCAGCGGCCATAAGGTAAACACCCGTTACACGGAAGAAGGTGGGCCGGTTTACACGAAAATAGTTTTTTTTATTTACAAAGTAAGTAGCATGAGTTTATATTATTACGACTATCGATATACCTAATATAGGTCAGAGTTAAATGGATCGAAACTGACTTGGTTTATACTTACTACATCTTCAGCTAATACAGCGTAGAAAACTTGTTAAACAGGACTCGGTAATTAGGTAGGTACCTAGTACTAAATAAACGCCCATTTTGCTCTGCCTAGTGCCTTTATACCTAACATGTTTCGATGTGTAATCTAACGACAGGTTACAGGTTAATTAGTTTTGGTCACCTGCAATAATTATTGCAGGTATTATTTGTCTTTACCAAAAGTTAAAACTACGTACCTACCATTAAACTTATTTTAGTTTTTTTCATCGGGTGGTTCACTTCTACACCCACATCAAGTCGAATAGAGTCAAATCAAGTCGGTACCTAAGTACAGAATAGGTTATTCCCACCCGTACCCAGTCGAGACGAAGCACGAACCGCTAAGTTTAAAAACTCCAAAATGATAGAAATGCTGAATGCAGTAGCTATTTGGTGAGTGTTTCTTGAAGACCAACGTCTATTGTATGGTTCACCACGTCTTCTTCATCATCACCGACCGCTAAGTAACGTTCGACGAATCCCGATATACAGTCCAACCAACCCTTCTTGAACATTGCTTTTATTACACGTTTTCGGAACACGACGAGCAGCAAAAAAATCAATATTCCTTGTAACATGTTGAATATGTCTGTTATGACCCTGAAAATATTTGAAATACTTATATAATAATTATTAGGTACTTATTAATTCTATTTAGGTTTTGGAATGTCGGGATAATATTGTGCTTTTTCTGTCCAATCAATAATTTTACTTTTGGCAGCTAATGTGTTGCCGTTTCGATTTTTGAAAACAATCGACTTTATTTATGAAGAAGTTTTAATCGGTTTGGCACATTGATATTTATCTTTGCTCAATATTTTTTTATTGTTTTTTAAACATATCCAAGCATTCAAATGACTAAGTATATTAATGTCTGTATTGAAATAAATCTTTTATATACAGCAGTAGGTACAGTAAATGAAGAAACCATCCATCGCCAAAGATGTGCTTAAAAGAAAGGTAGAGTTGCAGCTTCGTGACTATTTTGAAAAGGAAAGTCGTACCTACTTGTAATTACTAGATGAGTATACGAGTTACGAAATATCGGATAAAAGGGCACGTTGCTTCACTATTGCAAAAAACTATATGCGTGTATACCTATTGCATTTTTTTCAATGGTTGCCTGTCAATAATTATGACACTTCATAGACGTGCTTATGTCAAAAGTAAAATAAATGGTTGGACAGACGTGTTACAATTTCGTTTTTGTTACTGCGTATTTATCTGTTAGAACATTCTAGCTTATACCTTATATCTCGCTCGATAGTCGGCACGTCATGTTGAAATATGCGAGGAATATAAAAAATGGAATTTTAATGCCTCTTTTTGAATTTTAAAGAGCTACAGTAACAATTTAAAGAATTGGTATACTAATTCAATCTTACTACTACCTCCTTACCAAATAATGTGAGGTTTGGTTAACGAACTCATCATTTCAAAAATCCATGGCAATCCCATAATGATAATTAATCGAACTGTCATGACGAACCTGAAATTATATAAAATCATTAGAGATAGGTACGCTGTTATTCGAATTTTCGTTTTGTTATAGATCGTATCGTTGATAGAAATTGGTAACGTACTTATATTTGAGCGCCCTTACATGAGTAGAAGCGAATGAAAGTCTCCACAGATGAAAAGATATGTAAACAAATATGCAGATGTTAGCAAGGATCAAGATTGTCATGACGCTGTACATGTAATGCCACTGTACTCGCATGTCTGAAATAAAATAATATTAACATTATTAAAGTATTATCTCTATCTAGGAGGGTAGACATTGGGTACATCGTAAATTAATTGGCTTTGACAATTAATATTAAACGTCTTGTCCCTGACCGTGTATAATATAAAGACGTTTTTTACAATTGGAATTCGGGTACTTATAATATACCTATTATTGTACTTACTATAGAACCAGCATGTGTTTAACCCTATGCCAGGCTTTCGATGGTAGCCTGGGAGAAAATTGACAATTGCCATTGCTACTGTCAATATTGTTGGACAACCCCAAGAGTACAGGGCGTACCAGATGAACGACTTCCAACCGTAATCGGAGGTTGTTGGTCGTCTGAAAAACAATCATATGATTATTAAAATTATCATATCAATATTTAATCTTAATAAAAATTATATTATTATTTAAATAGCATTTTACTCTTGCAGTTACGTTATATCAGCGGTTCTCAAACTTTTTTGGCGACGGAACCATTTTGGAAAGCTAAATATTTGAGCCCTAAAATAATCGTCTCTACTTTTATATTCACGAAGAAAACAGATGAATATGTTTGTATAGATAAACGGCCGTATCATTGTCATATGCTTTCTTCTGATTTGTAAACCTGGAGGTGGGCGTTAACAGCTGCAACACAGTTTTATACTAACGCAGTTGGTTTCGTTCCTTAGTTTTTATATTTTTATGTTTCTATGAAAATAAACATATCTAAATCTAAATCTTAAAGGCTCCAGGCCGATAGGAAATAGATATTGCAGCTACGAGGTACAAGCTCCAGGTACGAACTCTTTAACCTGATGGTGCCAGTGGCAGTTTGCAGTGGAGTAGTGGTTCGTCTTATCAATAACCGACGCAGCACGTGTTCGAGTAAGTCTGTGTTGGACTGAATGTCGCATTATAGTAAACCCTTTACCCTTTAGTATATTGTTTTCATTATGACGAATATTAACGCGGTGCCACAACAGAGGCTTTGCAGAGCCTTAGGTCACCACGGAGTACTTGGAGTGTGGCTGCGTAATATTAATCGGTTACGTAAAGCATTTCTATGACTGGAATATCTAATTATAACAGGTAATTTATGTGTTGCCTGACAAAAGGTCGTTTGGATTTATGATAATAAGGCAGTACGATTTACTATAGTGAGCAACACAGTATCGTGACATGTGACAACATTGTTTAGTAGTTTATTCGACAATTAAGCATGCAAACCTTGAAATTGACTGTCTAGCGCCAGCCGCCAATATATTAAGTAAATACAAATGAGTATTCATAAGGAATCGAACACTTTACTTTGTACTATACAAAGTACATACCTATATCCGCAATTTTTTAGGATATCTACCTACGTTGAACAATTTGTAGATATTTCTTTTGTTGTTTTAGATACATGGGGTACCTATCTAAAACAACTCTTGTAAAGACAATGTTTGTAAAGGCTCGATGCTGATCTGATGATTTTTTGCATTACTTAAAATAGGTAGGTATCGACTGAAGTGGAAGATAGTAGGTACTAAGTAATTTGATACTTCAGTAAACAATAAATCAATCAAAATTGAATCACATTCCCATTTCCCAATGAAACTAGTTTTCTAGATTACTGACGATTTACGAGGACGTAAATTACACGCATTGCTGCGTAAACTTGCTTTAATTTTATACTGACCTTAAGTTCAGAAGTATCTGTATTGATATCGCGTTCGTCCAAAAGAAGCTTGCAAGTAAAAAGAAGTATATAAAGAACCCTAAAACAATCACAAACATTAGTACAAATTTTATATTTAAATAGATACCTAAGTGAAATACAAAATTTTCAGTCTCAGAGTCAGTCGGAGAAAGATAACTTAAAAATTAGACTATAGCCTCGGGGATATACTTATTTTGCTACGACTTTTATTGAATAACTTACTACTTAGAGCTCAATACTAATTTATAGCTTTTTTAGCAAATTAGTAGATTTAACTGTCATATTCTAGATACAATCTGACAGATAAACTAATTTAACTTATTATAGATAACAATTTGCATAGGCATTCCGAAATAGTCAGATGAAAATCGAATAAATCAGAGTCAGAGTACGACACCAAAACACTTACCTACTTATTTTATAATTTTGTAATACGAAACAAATAATTGCAGCTATTAAGATCATTCTGGCGCTGTACAGTTACGTCCAAAATAAATGTCCCTATTATTAGAGATTTGAGAAGTAATAGGTTACTTAGTCAGTACTTGATAACCTCTTATCTTTCTTACACTATTTTTCCCAGGCATCAGGTTGTTGGTAGGTAATTCGGGGTACCTAAGCACCGAGGAGTCCTCGGAGAGTGGTAGATACTACATACGTAGTTTATGATGTGGATGGATGTGGATAGGCCAGTAAAGTTATTAAAACATAAATTAAGTTTAAGGAAAGGTATTTTTAGATACCTTTTCCATTATATTTTGATTTGTAAGCAGATGCGGAAGGACCTGGAGCTGCAGCCACCTAATTTTTATCCCAAAACAACTCCTACCATTGTGATTAGGTAGGTAATTATTGATTATAAAAGTGATCACAATGCTCAGCGATGAGGAACACGACGCGGAGAAGCGGATTTGGTTTGGTTTCGTGAAGTGCAAGTTTTTTAAGTAACTAAGTACCTAGTTGATCAATTTTTTGAGCTTAGACGGATGTGTTTTCTACCTAGGTGCCTACGTCACTTTAGCAAACATAATAATATTAGTGTCTATTATGAATAGGTTATATGTAAATAGTGTTATCATATTGATTTCAGCATGTTTCAGTAGGTAATAAAGCTTTTATCTACATGTAAACGAGCGCGTGTCACTTATGTACACCTACCTATGATAACCCAATCCAGATGCTTTTAGGATAATAAAAATAGGTTTATCTCTTTTCCTCTTTTGAGTAGTCACTCGAGAGAAAAGGATATAGTTCAACCTAAGTGTCATCCTAATAGCATCTGGATATGATAGTTAAGTACCTATATATAAATATTATATATACTTAACTAGGAATTTCATTTACCTCGCGCAGCACATAAGCCCATATCTGAGTACTTAAGCGTTCCGGTACGATGTCGCGTAGAAAGTAGAAACCGATTAGGGGTATAACTGCCATACCCCTAAC
Source organism: Erebia palarica (assembly GCA_964035005.1). Lineage (NCBI taxonomy): Eukaryota > Metazoa > Arthropoda > Insecta > Lepidoptera > Nymphalidae > Erebia > Erebia palarica. The sequence continues at coordinate 18,207,437 of OZ035994.1, forward strand.
ATTAATTATGCTCTTTCCTTGTAAGTCCCTGAAACGTGCATCACTTCTTATCATCAGTTGAGATTGCAGTCAAGGGATAACTTGTAGTTGACAAAAAAAACTTTCTGGAAATTCTAGTGAAAGCTGAGTGCAAATTCGCGGGAAATTAAAAATATTCGGGTATCTCCAAGACGTTTATAATTCTATTCCCCAAATGGAATGGGTATTTTTTTGGTTGGTTCTCAGTGGCCATCAATTAAAAACGTTATCTAAATTATTTCAACTATCGGCTTTCTCTAGATAGACTATGTACTATACATAAATAATATAATAGGTATTTGTCGCCTACCTCATGTCAGGTAATGCACAGTAAACTATTAAAGTCAGGGTCAAGAACACCACAGATACAAGCATACAGTATCCGAGGACCCTTTCATCTATGATTTCTTCTTCTACTTCATCGCATACCACTGCGGATCTCTCATTTGTGTTTAACGTTCGATTTGTTATACAAAACCTGTAAAAATACTGTTTATAAGAATTTGAACTCTGAGGCCATATATATCTAGCAGCTAGCTATATATATATTCAATGATGCTCTACCTACCTATATTATTGGCTACACAAAAAAAACGGCATCAAAATTGGTCCAGTAGATTTATTTGCAGTTTCGCAATCAACGGCTTCTAAGATTTTTAAATCCAATTCCTTCCCAACTTAGATGGTAGGTACCTACGTTCTACAACTCACGTACTACGGAAACTACAAATTTACGTCAACATGAGTGTTACCGTCGCCATTTCTGGAGCTAAATCCAAGGCTGGCCAAGAAAGCGCTACCGTCGTGAACGCGTGAAGTTAAATGCTCAAAACCTGGCAAATTTGGAGAGATATCAGATAATTGGATAGGATAGCTGGCCCCTTTTAAGTGGGGGGATTAAGACGTAGCAGAAATAGATACCTACTTATCTACTGAAGCGGAAAAAGATATCTACATTACAAGCGGTGAGTAGGGGTTCAATTTTCTTCAAGGGAAACGCACTTCTAACATTTCGGAATGGAGAAGTTTATTTAAAGGTATAAACATAACGAAAGACACGCAGAGCAAATCTATAGAGATTAATTAATTTTATATTTTAGGTGTTAATTTTTTAAGTTAAAAACAGTACTAGTGCTGCAATAAAGGCTCCTTTTATTTATTTTATTTTATAAACATAACAATACTACGGGAATCATTATGGGAAAATACTTCTCTCATCAATTGAAAAGGCTAGGGAACTTTTAAGTTGCAAGAATGAGAGAGATGAGTGAGAAGAAAGATGATGATGTAATCTATCCACTTACTGTTCAGGCTCTATTTGTGGGTCTGATCCAAACAACAAGATCAGTCTTCCATCATCTGTTACTATAAAGTCATAATCAGATTGGTCAAAGTGGTAGATGACCTCACATGGAAGCTTTGTGTGCGTCGTCACATTGTTGGCTATATCCACGCAGCGGTTTTCAACATCTGCCATAACACCCTGGCCTGGTTTACAACAATATGAGCTTTCAGGTTCGCAGGAAATGAGGCTGATAGCCACGAAAAATAAAATCACTTTCATATTGTATTCACTATCTTATAAATAATAATCACGAATTTATTTTACTATATAATATATCACACTGCACTAAGTTAATAAAATTATCGAAAATAATTTTTCGCTACGAAACTCGTGAACGTATGAAATTGGTCATCGAGTCGTACGCTTTGCTATGTTGCCGGTGAAGTACTAAAAGGTTTTTAAAGTTAGGCTATTCCGATTGGAATTACTGAAATAATGATATGGTATTATCGATTTAGTTATGGTGAATAAAGTTACTTTATAACTATAGCAGATAGCAGCTGGTAGTAGTTAGGTATTTAAAGGACGTGGTCGAATAAAGTAGCAAGATAACGTCCTAGTTACTTAAGGTAGGTAGTTAGGTACTATGTCTTTAAACTCGAAAGTCTTTATGCATGCGTATGAGCGCATGATCTATATTTGCAGTTTTTTTTATAGAGCTTTTACGCAATATTTGCGACTCTGAATAAGATAACTAGTAAAAAAACCGGATGCACTTTGCTGTACCTACATAGGTACTCCTAGCCATATTATCATAGCATTAAGCAAGCGCTGGCTTTTACTCGTCGGCGTTTATTTTTTTATTTATTGTAAGCACCAATTGAACGTATTGTAAAAATCAGAAATGAAACGTACAGATTACAATAGGTATTGAAACGCTCACGTCCAACAAAGTCGGCCGAAAGAAAACAGCCGATTCGATTGTCGGTAAAAGGTAGGACGGTCGGTCACAAGATCGGTGATAAAATTCGGCGAAATTATCGGACCTACGAAAAACCCAGTCTGACGTAGGCGGAGGACCAAGCCCGCCTTGGACTTTTATGCCAAGTGACGTAGGTAGGTGGTAACTGACGTAGGTGTATTTTGGACTTCCAAATGTGTAACGGACTTCCAGATAGCGTTCCAGATTGTCGAGTGTCCATGCGTTGGCTTCGTCCACGTCGTTGACGATGTAGGCAGGCGCTGCGCGGCGTGTTTTCTGGTCGTCTCATACTTTACTTATTCTTAATGTAAGGTTTCGAGTTATTTGCTATTTGTTTGAATATAAAATTAACAACTTAGAACCCAGGTCGTGGTTTTGTTTTAAAAAAAACAAGAGGGTTCGGTATTCTGTGGCACGCGTCAGCTGTCAGAGAGATATGTGTCATGTACGGCGGGAATGGGGAACGGAACTCGGAAATTCGGGGAATTATGCTGGCGGTGATTTGGATAAAATATTAGAAAGCGAATACAATGTTGGAGAATTGAAACAGACGTTTCATTGCCGAGGGAGATTCCTTAAAAGAAATAGCCACTAGAGGTCGCCCGCGTAGGTACAATTTCAAATTTCCTATGAGATTATGAAATTTTCCCGCTGCCTATCTTAAGAGGCTTTATATAACTTATGCAGGTTTTAATTACTTAAAACTAATAACCTACATGCTGTTTTTCATGTCTATTCTTTAAAACCATAAAACTTTTATATAAGTAACCTTCCAAACCCAATTGCTTACACAGGTTATCTTATTATACCTTTAAACGAGCAAATCTTGTATATATATATATATATATATATATATATGTGTGTATATATATATAGTATATATATGTGTATATAGATATGTGTATATATATATATATATATATATACACATATCATGTATATATTTAATCTGAATCTTGGAAGGCAATGAGAAAGTGCTACAACGTCAGAATCTACGTTAAAATAGCTCAGGTGGGAAATCGGGCATTTAAGTTCCTTCTTTTGTGAGAAAAACTATTATTAGGAGCCCAATTGCACTCGTGATTTTTAACATGATTTAAAAAAAAAAACCGAGCTACCGAGGTCACCCAGGTACTTAATATTTAAAACTAATAACTTAAATGCCGATTTTCTCTAGCTTCAAAAACATAGGACTTTCATACATACTTCCGACCCCCATTTCACCCCCGTAGGAGTAATTTTTTAAAAACAATTTACAACAAACAATTAAATATATATAGCCATAGAGCTACGATACTTGCGTCTTACTGACGTCGGGATACTATAGCACCTATCGAGCATACTGTAGAAATGATACAACTAAATAGTTGAACATCTTTATTAACTACGAGTATATTTACTTATGCTAAGTTACAGAGCGTGTACCCTTACCACAAGATTTAAATCTCACCGACGAGGACATGTACTTGAGGGTAGAAACACTATGGCATCAGAGTTAATAAATGTGTAACGGACTTTGCACGCAACCACCCTTGATTTAAATTCGCAAATTCAGTACCTGCAGCATTAATTTCACACCGTTCCCATTTGAAGTTCTGGCTACTTGGAGTGCTAACCTGGCTAGGAGATTATATTATGTTTCACTTTGCTTTAACGCCAATGTGTTTCGGCGCTAGAATACGCTAATAGGAGTCAAACAACGCAATCAAATCAACAACCCTTTATAAAAACGCGCTTCTAGTTTGGAAGTTGGTATGAAATACATAGTTGTGACGTCTCAATTATCAACGCACTTTTCTTTAATCAATAGTTTAAAATGATTATAAAACTTAAAACTAACCGAGGGTGTCAATTTGAGGTCTTTTGGAAGACTCTCTATTTAATAATCAGTAAGAAATATTTAATTTTTGCCATAGGCATCATTCCTATTGTGGTAAGGCTACTTGGTAACAGTGTTGCCAATTCTGTTTAACACAATCTCTAAATTAAAATGACAGCATTAAGGTGCCAGCGGAGGGTGAACTGCCCATACAAACGTAATACCAAAATAATCTGTAATTCGAGAATATTTCCACCATATTATGGCATTATTTAGATTAAACTTGTATTTATCTAGGTTCCTGGACAATTATTTTTTCAAAATACTTTTCCAAAATTAAATGTAAGCGCATTGCGTTCTACATGTTTTTACGACATAAATGCCATGTGTTCTCCTTATTTGTTTCATATTAAAATGAACGATATCTTACGTACTAATTGATCAGGATCATAGTCTATATTGTCAAGTTAGAGAATAACAACACGAAGTTAAAAACACAAAAAGTTTTCATTCATAATTTTTTGTATTTACGGAACAAGACTAAATGTATAACAAATTTCATATTACTATCGCACTAAATGCTCATATTACTATCGCACTTGCACGCGATCATGTGTCATCAGCCAAACAGAGATAGTAATATACCGGCAAATTTATATTTGCGGGTTGAATAGAAGTTGCGAGCGGCGTTCGCCGGCCTCTTGAATCTAGTTCTGTCCCTTACCGCAAGAAGTTTTAGGAAAGGGTTAGCAATATTTTTAATGATGTTCAGTTTAGAGATTGTACATAACATAATCAGCCCCACTGTGTTACAGATGGGCGTGTTCAGGCGTTGGCTTCCTCCACCTCGTTGACAATGTCGGTAGGCGTGAAAGCGGGCGCGGCGTCCGCTTCCTCGTCGTCGCTGTCGGGCGCGGCTCCGGGGTGCGCGGGCACGAAATGCTCCGGGCGGGACGCCGGCGTCCCAGTGCCGGGCGCGCTGTATGACTTCTGCGATTTCTGGCATAAACAAGTTTTTTTTATAGATCAACAAAACTAACGGAGGCCGGCGCGCCGGTGCCGGGCGCGCTCCATGACTTTTGCGATTTCTGGCATAAACAAGTTTTTTTTTATAGACCAACAAAACTAACTAGCGTCCCAATCATTTTTATACGACTGCCTGAAAAAGGGGTATATTATTTCAGGGTTTCAGGGTTCATGTATGTATGTATGTATGTATGTATGTGAGTTTGTATATTCCACCATAACTTCTATACGCCTGAACCGATCTTGATAAATGAGGTATCGTTAGAATCCCAAGCTTATTCCGGGTGACACAGGCTAGTAATTTTTTTATTAAATTGATGGAGTGACCATGGCCCCGCATTAAAGACTAAAGTTGAAAAAAAGATATTCGAAATTAAGATTAACTATATAATCATCATCTAGAAAATAATGAGTAGATTCCAAAAATATATAACACTATAGTTCAATATCCAGTGATTCACAAAAAAAATATCATTTATTGTTTTTAACATTTTAGTTCATTTTTTGGCAGGATAGTCGTGTTTTTTATTTTTTTTTAATTAATGCTTGTTGTACCGCTTAGTATACGCTTATCGTAATAGCGTAATTTCTACGATACTCTATATTGATACCTTATTGTCGATAAAAATGTCATAAATTTGATTGATTTGTCCACTGATATTGCTTATCAGGTCGCTTAAGGGTCAAACGTAAAACATATATCGCGACATGTCGTGTCGTCCCCTCACTGTGAGTGTTACCTGCGAGTCGGAGTGTCGCACGATGTCCAGGTACATGTCGTACACATAGCGCGCCATGTGCGGCATGTCACGCACGCTCAGCACCAGCGCGTCCGGCACGGTTGCTGTGGCGCTGCGCTGCGCCGGGTAACGCTCTCCCGGGACGATCTCCAGCTCCAGGGAACGTTCAACCAGCTAAAGGATAAAAGTGAGATGTTACCCGGTCGCATGATTGATGATTTTCACAAGTTTTGTCAGAAAAAAGTTTGTCTCTCACATTGTACTTTACGAAAATAATTATTAATTAATTAGTTATGCCTTACTTTATTTTATTGTTCAATAATAAGATGCCTTTATTTATTGGAATGACGTATATAATATGCGTAAGACTGACGGTTGAATAATGATTAAAATTTATTTATGGACCAACGTAAAACCTATTAAAAGTTACACCACAAAGTAGTCACCGTTGATTATGTGAATAAACAATTATAGGAGTTTTGAAATTGCAGGTATATACTGTACAGGCGTTAAAATTGTAGTTGTATACTATATACTCGAAAGAGCCCATTCATAGGCACAGATAATTATTGAATCAGTTTGCACAATATGAATGATCCAAATTAATATAAGCCCAACGCTATATTAGACCGACTTCCCTTAATGTATGTTAAGTCATACCGTGGACTTAACTTTTAAAAACTCGGGGGAATTCTTTGATTTTTCGAGATAAAAAGTCTATTTCACTCTCCGTCCTTAATCCATCCACTACAGCCCATTAACGACCCACTGCTGGACACAGGCCTCCAATCTCTTAGGAGAGACGGAATTATAGCTTTGGACCCACCACGCTGCTCCAATGAGGGTTGGCGGACTTCAACGACTATTATCGTGTGAGGGTTGGCGGACTTCAACGACTATTATCGTGTTAGTGATAATAACCGGGACCGATGGTGAAACACCGCCAACTTCCTAACTCCGGGCTAGTACTGAGTATTTCTTGTCAGAAAAACTCAATCATTAATTATGGCCCGACCCGGGTCGTTAGTCAACCCTTACCCATGCAAAAAATTACGTCAATCCATTGCTCCGTCGCAGCGAGAATAAAGGTTGAACGTAGGCCTAGGCGAGAATAAAGGTTAAAGGTTCAAACCTGATTAAACGTAGGCTGTAGCTCGAAGCAGTTCCTGAACAGATTGGCTCTCGCGAAGATGTAAAGGCCGAGGCGCGCTCGCGACGTGGCTACGATGAGACGCCGCAGGTCGCGCACGTGGCCCACGGCCTTAGTCCGCACTAGCGATATAAGTGCGATATCGTTCTGTTGCCCTTGGTATTTGTCCACTGTTGTCACCTAAGAGAAAGTTTACTTTAGTAGGTGATTGATTAACGGCGCAATACTGAAATTTATAATCTTATCTTACTAATATTATTATAAATGCGAAAGTTTCGATGGATGTATGGATGTCTGGATGTTTGTTATTCAATCACGACCCAACGGCTGAACGGATCTGGCTGAAATTTGACACAGAGATAGATTATAGTCTGGAATAGCACATAGGCTACTTTTTATCCCGGAAAATTAAAGAGTTCCCGCGGGAACCGAAAAACCTCAATCCACGCGGAGAAAGTCGCGGGCATTAGCTATTAGCTGCTAAGGAATCAATATACGGGTCTCATATTTTATGGTTTTGTGTGAGTGCGGAAAGATTTATATTGATCGTAAGTGCATACAGGAGGCCTAGAGCCCTGCACTGATCCACTAACCTTGTGCGGCCGACCGATGAGCGGGTTGTCGGCGCATCTCTTGGTGATGACGTCACGGATGAGATGCTTCTGACCGTTGTAAGTGGTGAGGATGGAGATGCGGTGCGCCGGCCAGCCAACCAGCCGCATGTACATAAATACTGCTACCACGTACTCGGCCTCGGCCAAGTTCTACGAAAAATAACATATCAGGGGTCATCCATAAAGTACATCACACTAAAGGCTGGTCCACACGGTGTATTTGCGACGTCGCAACGTATAATTTTGAAGCATAGCTGGCCACACGGGCGCATCGTTGTCACAGCGTTTCTATCCCGGCTTCGCAATAAGTACACCCCCGCCCGCTTCGTCTCGGGGGTGCAGTTCTTCGTGAGTGCGTTGCGTCGACGCAGCGCACCGCGTGTACACTATGATTATTATGTATGTATGTAAAACGACGCAGCGACAGCGCTACGTCGACGCAATGCTGATGGAAGGTGCCGTGAGGACCGACCCTAATTTCGTGATTTTTTGACCCCCCTTGAAGATCTTTTTTTAATTTTGGCCTGCGGAAATACGACCACATTTCTGAGTACCGTGCTAAGCTTGGGTGGTTGCCAATCAGAAGGCGCAGGGACATGCATGCATTGACCCTTCTATACCGTGTCCTGTTCTACCCCCAAACACCGGCTTACTTGAAAGAACGTTTTAGCTACCTCGGTAAGGATAGCCAGTTCTTTCTTCGTTCCTGCACAGACAATAAGCTAAAGATGCCGTCCAGCCGCATGAAATTCTATGATAACTCTTTCACGAGGAATTGTGTCAGGTTGTGGAATTGTCTCCCCGCTGACATACGTCAGGCAAAATCCCTACATATCTTCAAACGTTGTCTGAAAAACTACTATCTATCTATGTAATGGAGTAGAATGTAGTATATTATATGTTATGTATAAATAGTTATTTATGATAGATATTTATATGTGTATTATTAGTATGTAGTGTTTATGTAGTCTATCTTATTCTAGGAAAACTAAATTGCTTGCCACGCAACCCATGATTTCTCCAATCCAATCACCAAAGGTTGTCTGGGAGAGATCGCTTTAGCGATAAGACCGCCTTTGCACGCTTCACTACGATTAAGCTTCTCTTTTTGTAATTATATATTTCTATTTATTTCTTGTGTGCAATAAAGAATACAATAATAATAATAATAATATTTTATTTTATTTTTGCTTGATATTTGATATTCAGATTTTTATAATGTACTAGTGGGCCCGGCAGACGTTGTCCTGCCTTGAACGTAGAACCCGATTGCAGCGCCCCCTACCGGGTCCAATTGTGCATATAAACCATCCCTGGACTCACTCAATCATGCACAAAAAATTTCATCAAAATCGGCCAAGCCGTTCTCGAGTTTTAGCGAGACAAACGAACAGCATTTATATATATATAGACTAGTGGGCCCGGCCCGACGTTGTCCTGCCCTATCTTCCTCGCAATTTTTTCATATTTTCTTACCGTTTGAACCTTCCCGGACTACGACAAACATTTCAAAACCAAAATCATCTAAATCGGCCCAGTCGTTCTCGAGTTTTAGCGAGACAAACGAACAGCAATTGATTTTTATATATGTCACCGTAAGATTGTAAAAACCGTTAGATTATAATCTAACTCGCGAAGTTTTAAACTATCGAAAGATTACAATTTAACAGATTATTTTCCGGTAGATTGTAATCTGATAGGTTTTTAAACCCGATAAAACCTAAGTAGTGCCCGGTACTTGATTATTTATGTCCAACCCTAACCTAACCTACAAGAAAGAGACAAGAAAACGTAAATAAAATGAATATTTCAAAAATTGACACTCAGAACATTGAACAGTTTACAATCTTTCGACAGTTTAGAATTTCGCGAGTTAGATTATAATCTAACGGTTTTTACAATATTTAATGTATTTAAATGTATTTAATAATTTTTTATAACGTTCAATAAGTGTACAACTTGTACCTATTTTGAATACAATCTTTGACTTTGACTTTAACTTTGACTTACCTGGTAGAAGTACGGGCTCGGCTCGGTCTCGCCCGCGCCGTTGAAGTCGTCCACATTGATGAGCTGGAAGTCGTGACGCAGACCGGCGTTGGCCGCACGGTACTCGGGCAGGCGGCACACGTGCGCCAAGTCGCCCAGGTTGCGGTACCGCCAGCGATACAGGTTGCATATACTGGGGGAGATTGGCGACTCAATACAAACAGTGTACTTTATTTATAGTCTAGGGTCTAGGCAATGGGGCGGTTTGTTGTATGGAGACCCCCGCATTAAATCCTCAGTCGTTGAAACTTGGCAGGGTTGTAGTATGAACCAGTACTTATACGAAAATATCCGGGGCGTGGGGGAGATTAGTGACTCAATACAAACAGTGTACTTTATTTATAGTCTAGGCAATGGGGCGGTTTGTTGTATGGAGACCCACGCATTAAATCCTCAGTCGTTGAAACTTGGCAGGGTTGTAGTATGGTATGAACCAGTACTTATAGAATAGAATAGAATAGAATATGTTTTATTTGCTGATACAACACATAGTAAACATAAAATACAAAAAGTACTTAAAATCTAACTTAACTTAATCACTCAACGTCTAGAATGTGTCGTGCCAACAAAAGGGTCCTAACTCAGCTTGATGTTGTGGGAACAAAATGTAACCACAACGCTGTTATTCTGTTACGGCCAAAATGAGGGAAGTTACACAAAAGAATATGTGACTGCAATATTAAAGTTATACAAAAAAAAAAATATATATAAAATAATAACACAATTAAAAATAACAGAAAAAAAGCACTTGTAAAATCTTAATTATTAATCTGCTTAAAATTTACCAAATTATAAAAAAATATCCGGGGCGTGGGGGAGATTAGTGACTCAATACAAACAGTGTACTTCATTTATAGTCTAGGCAATGGGGCGGGTTGTTGTATGGAGACCCCCGCATTAAATCCTCAGTCGTTGAAACTTGGCAGGGTTGTAGTATGGTATGAACCAATACTCATACAAAAATATCCAACAAAAAATCCATCCGGAAGTTAGGTAATTATACCTAAACCATAATATTTAAGACTGAATATTTTATCGATTTCTTTTAAAAATAATAGTAGATAGTATATTTACACTCAAAACCGAAAAATCAAACGAAATAATTATACAGAACATCGATATTTAAACCGATTTTATTATCAAACCTAAACTGCGTTTACGCGATAGTGTACCTTGAACAATTAGGTATAGCATAAAAACCCTTACTTTCGTTCTGATTTTTTATTGGATATTTATAATATACGTTTAACTCATGATACTTTATCATACTGTATAGTTTCGTCGCCTGAGGAATTATTGTCGGGGTCGACTAGCTTTATTGCCTAGATTATTGAAGTAAAAACTTTTTTTGCCGCGTTGAGCACTTTTTGGTAGGGAAACTTGTGGATTCGCGTGACCGACATATCTCATTCTCTCGTAGGCTACTTTTCTGAAGTTTCACTTCTGCTGTGTGTGAATTGCAGACACACTTTTTAACAAACAAATTTACCCTTGACTACAAATTAATACCACAAATTAGCCCTTGACTGCGATCTCACCTGATGGTAAGTAATGATGCAGTCTAAGATGGTAGCGGGATGTTAGGGGCATGGCAGTTATATTAAGCCCATACCCCTACGCGGTTTCTACACGGCATCGTTCGTGTTTGATTCTATTCAAATATTTTGCGCTTGCTATTTAGCAATAAGTTTATTTTACTGTAAAGCATCTGCGACAGTCGCCGATTGTGTGTTAATATGCACATTAACTCACAATCGTCATAAGTTCCTTATAAAGTGCCAAATGACTAACATTATAACATTAAATGATGCTATCATAACACATGGTCACACAAAGCAAACGAGCAACGCACATAGTGCATATATAGATAACTTATTTGCTATCCTGGCTTGATGATTTAAAAGATGAACAAAGGAAACTTTTCGATAATAATAATATGCTTCATAGACATTCTGTAATTTGGTGTTTGGGTCACGATTTTATTAATTTAGACTCATTAGAGCGTCCCGCGCTCTGTTCAGTGATATGAGCTAAAACGCCTTTAACTTTTAAGTAGGCTAAGGATAGATTTTAAGAGTGATAAGGAAAAAAGATTGAAGCAAAACTATATATATCCATACTAATATTATAAATGCAAGAGTGTGTATGTCTGCTACACTTTCACGGTCCATCTGTTCAACCGATTTTGATGAAATTTGGTACAGGCATAGGTTGTATCCCGGGGAAGGACTTTTTATCCGCTACTAACCGCTACTTTTTATCCCAGAAAGTTAAGAAGTTCCCGCGGGAATTGAAAAACTTACTCCACGCGGATGAAGTCGCGGGCATCATCTAGTATGTAATAAAAGTGACAAAGTAAATTTTTGTTCTTTTTATACGACTGCCTGAAAAAAGGAGTATATTGTTTTCAGCGTTCATGTATGTATGTATGTGAGTTTGTATATTCCATCATAACTTCTATACGCCTGAACCGATTTTGATAAATGAGGTATCGTTTGAATTCCTAGCTTATTCCGGGTGACATAGGCTACTAAATTTTCAAAAAATTGATGGGGTGACCATGGTCCCGCATTAAAGACTAAAGTTGAAAAAATATTCGAAAATAAGATTAACTAAATATATAATCATTATCTAGAAAATGATAAGTAGATTCCAAAAATATATAACACTATAGTTAAATATCCAGTGATTCACAAAAAAATATCATTTAATAAAAATGTGAATACGATTCTATTTTAACTAGATTAATTTAGATTTTTAACTTTTTAGTTCGTTTTTTGGCAGGGCCGTCGTGTTTTTTAATTTTTTTTATTAAGACTTGTGAAATAGATTATTTGTTAAATCTTACCTGGACCGCGCTCTTCCTTGAGCATCCAACTCTACATAGGGCACTCCCAGCCTGACCATTCGAGTGAACAAGCTCTGTTCCATATTGCAATACTTCTGGAAGGCCATGTTCTTGACCACCGGCGGCAGCTGGTGGTGGTCTCCGATCATGATCCAGCGCTTGAGACGCGAGCGGCCGTCTTGCGGATTTTGCAGGAGAAGCGGAATGAAGGTTTCAATTTCGAGGATTTGGGCTGACTCTTCCATCAATATGTTGTCGTATTTGAAACCTGAAGAAAATAAACATAAAAATATTTTTTACTAGCTAATGCCCGCGACTTCGTCCGCGTGGTTTAAGTTTTTTGTTATTCCAGCGGGAACTCCTTAATCTTTCGGGATAAAAAGTAGCCTATGTCACTCTCCAGATCCTCAACTATACCCATGCCAAAAATCACGTCGATCCGTTGCGCCGCTGCGGCCTGTTTGAAGGACAAACCAACAAACGAACACATTTTCGCATTTGTAATATTAGTATGATTCAAATAAAATTTTATTACGTTTATAAATAACTCTTTGACAATATACATGTACATATAGCCCAAAACTGAAATGCTGGCAGTATTCCGAGATAACTAGATGATTTATTCTTATACTTTAACTATAATTAATGATGATGTATGGTACCGGGCTGTGTATAAATAATTGTTTGTTGTTAATACGAATAATAAGTAGATAATATTATGCTGTTAACTGCTAATAATTGCACGTCATATTTGATAGTACACTGATTCCAAAAATATTGTAAGAACTCTTCACGTGTATTTTTGCAATAAATTAATATCTTATCTTATCCCTATTGGACTAGGCAATCCTCAGGAATACCGAAGCGCTCAGTTCGAGGACAAAACGTCGGTTTCTGCCTAAGCAGTTTTAAGGTCAATCTAGAACTGCATACATCCATACCAATGCGAAAGTGTTAGTTTGCTGGTTTGTTTTTCAATCACCTTGTAACAGAGGAAGTGAATGACGTTAATTGACGTGTTTTTTTTGCATGTATAGTTAAGGACCAGGAAAGTGACATAGGTTACTTTTTATTCTCGAAAATTAAAGAGTTTCACTAGGATCTTGAAAAGCTAAATCCAACCGAAGTCGCGAGCATCGCTATTGCTATACCTAGTCCAAAGGCATCAAACAGCATATGTAACTTACCCATCTGGACTAGTTCTGAGCGTTTCAAGGCAGCATGCGTACACGTCATGGCGATAATCTTAGCCTCTTTAACCAGCAGGTACTTGGAGCGATCCAGACCTGACCTTAGCAGCTCGAATGCTCGGAACTCTTCCAGTTCCTCGAATATGTGATCTATGTACCTGTATATAAAGTGCCATATTATTAACACTGTCTAAAGAGAATAAATAAGAGCACAGTGAAATCATACAAGGTTTACGCCCTATAGTCACTCGCGTTATGACTACATATGACAGCTAAACGTGCTACGATCATTAACTATGATGCTGGCTCTTCAACAAACATCGTTGGATCACTGCATGGTTTCAATAAAAATTCTTTTGTATGAGCCTAGAAGAGAAACATTATAGAACTGGTAATACAGAAAGTTGTGTCAAGACTCTCACGCCGCGTGGGACACGTACCTACGTGTTGCTCTACCCAGTTTGATGTGCTTCTAACGATTCCTAGTAGTCTTCAAATTATCTATGGGAACAAATCCTTTGAGATTTTTTACCCAATATCAATAAATATTTATCGAAACTTGATGATTTCGAGTTTTTGAAACTTAAATTTCTCTCGCTCTGTCATCTTAATCTTTTACTGATCGATTTTATAAGTCAGATGAACAATTAAAATGAACGAACTGGAAGTTTAATTCGCTATAATTCGCCCCAATAGGTATATCTATGTGGTACAGTGTGTATCTTGCGATATTCACCACTGTCCATGACAATGAAACAACTGAACGCCTACTTATCCAATATTTGAAAAATTAAAATTCCAATATTACTCATTCGACTGTCGCTACTACAAAAAGCTCTATAAGAAATTCAATTCTGAGAAAAATAGTAACATTTCCATTGAAATTACTATACCATTATTACTAACTTAATAATGGTCTAGTCATAAACCCACGTGTTTTATGACTAGGCCATGACAAGTGTTGCAGTACCATTGAATCGTCATTGGGTATAATCGCTAAGTAGCAAGGCTGGATAATCATCACCACTGCAAAAAATATGTTAATATCACGATGACTCAGGCAAATGAAGTAAGATCTCGAATAATAAAACCAGCTAAGTGCGTGTCGAGCCACGTGCAGCGTAAGGTTCCGTAGTTGCCCGTCACAATTAACGGACATTTTATAACTTAGTCGACATTTACTCGTAAATTATAGTTTTTACTATTAAGAGTTCCATAATGAATATGGAACCCTAAAAGAAGGTGTCATTTTCAAGGTTGAAGTGTAAAATACCAACCAGATTATGAAATGACTATAAATAAAATATGCGCAGCATTTTTAATTTTTTTGATAACCAGTGTATGTAAGTAAATTAATAAATAAATAAATAAATAAATAAAATTGTTTTATTTCAGGTAGGGACCCATATTACAAAATACATAAATAACAGTACAGAATAAAAATAAAAATAAGAATATAGTTCTAAAACTTAAGCTACAACATAGAATACCATTGGTATAGTTATGTCAGTTTAGTGTTCTGAATCTTGTGCACATTCAGCCAGTGTTTAAAAAACACGTTGTCAGGGGATGCCTGAGCGACGATACTGATCATACTATTATTAGAATTACGAACAGATTTTTTTTTAAATCCAAATTAATCTCCAAAATATATATCATATCATTGAAATCTTTATTAAAGTGCATTGAGCTTTCAGCATTGGATAAAAGCTTGACTTACGCGCTAACTTGGCTCTTTCCTAAGGCGACACGCCAATATTGAAAACCAAGTGAGTCTATCTGTCTGTTGCTTTTTCACTATGATTTCACTACTGATGGGTATATGATAAAAACTATCCTGCGGTATTTAAAAAAAACGTTAGGTTATCTACGCGGACGAAGACGTAAGATCGAATACATTTCAATTCAATTCAATTTATTTATTTCAGGTAATGTGAACCCGTATTAAAATACAATGTCAACATTTTAGAAAGTTACCAAATGTCATTATTAAATTAAATTATAAAAAAAATATTATAATTACATTATTAATTATTAATTATAAAATTATGAATTTTTATTGATTATAGTTTATGAAATCCATATTTATTTATTCAATAAATAGTAATAAATACCGATAGCAGCTCTCAGCAATATCCATATCTTGCAGGTAAGATTTTCCAGGGAACAGTGGTTTCGGAGCATCCTTGAAGAACTCGTGGAATGGAAACTCCTTGCTGATCGTCTCCGTCGATTTTGTCTAAGGAAATATATTTTTTCTTAGTTAATAATACTAGCAGATTTGCTCGCGACTTTGTCCGCGTGAAATAAGTTTTTTCAAATCCCGCGGGAACGCCCTAATGTTTCGGGATAATATATAGCCTATGACACTCACATATAATGTGGCTTTCTATTGGTACCAGAATTTTCAAAATCGGTTCCGTAGATCCAGAGATTACCCCCTACAACACCACAAACTCACAATCTCACAAACTTTACCTCTTTATAATATTAAGTATAGATTGTTATTCCATGGCACTGCCTAAGCCAAATAATCGACAAAGGCATGGAGATACAATAGATCATAAAGGTCAAAATCTGTAGGTGTATTAAATATTTAATCGGACAAAGATAACTAGACAGCAGATGAACGGTCCTTACGCATTGCAAAAATATTAGATTCACATTTCAAATATTGTTGCAGTTGGTCAGGTCCAGGTCTACATAAATAATTGATCTAAAAGTAATTATTTAAAGTAAGTACGTACACTTGAAGTAGGAACACTGTGCACTTGATTGTGTATAGCTCAATAAGTAAATAGACCAACCCTGTTTTTGTAAGAAAGTCAATGTGTATTCCACATGGACTTTCTAACAAAACAGTGTTGGTCTATTGATAATATCTAGCTAAGCCACATTCTATCGTTTCACTCTACTTTCTCTGCGATCTTAACAGTTGCTCGGCTCCACGCGCCGCGCTAGCACATAGCGTGGAAACACTGGCGGGACATAGCTACCTGATCCTTGCTACATGTGCCAGTTCGCAAGTGCCGCCCGCGCTCAGCGTGCTCTGCAGCCTCGATACTTGCTCCAAAATCTCCAGGCGCCGTGATAGCATATAGTGTGGAAACACTGGCGGGACATAGCTACCTGATCCTTGCTACATGCGCCAGTTCGCACATGCCGCCCGCGCTAAGCGTGCTCTGCAGCTTCGATGCTTGCTCCAAAATCTCCAGGCGCCGTGCCAACATATAGCGTGGAAACACTGGCGGGACACAGCTACCTGATCTTTGCTACATGCGCCAGTTCGCACGTGCCGCCCGCGCTCAGCGTGCTCTGCAGCCTCGATACTTGCTCCAAAATCTCCAAGCGCCGTGCTAGCATATAGTGTGGAAACACTGGCGGGACATAGCTACCTGATCCTTGCTACACGCGTGCAGGAAGGCCTGCCAGCGCGGGCGCACGTGGTACACGTGGAAGTGATGCGCCAGTTCGCACGTGGCGCCCGCGTCTCCGCCCGCGCTCAGCGTGTTCTGTAGCCTCGATACTTGCTCCAATAGCTCTAGACGTTTCGCTAGCACGTAGTTCACACGACCGTATCTAAATTACAATATTAATGAGTAGAATCTAAGTTATATGTTACAAGACGTAGTAGACCATGCAATATGCACCGCCAGTCCATCCATACAAAATCACTCGTTCTTTCTACGTGCCTAAACGAATCAGAGGCCGGCGCCGGCACATATTGCATGCTAAGCTTCGTCTGCTTGATTAATTTGGTTCCCCATTAGGATAAAATAATTGCTAATACATAATTGCTAAATAACCAACAATGGTAATTGATTAACTAACGCATTGGCTTAATAAATCTATTGTCGCAGCAAGAATAACATAAATTCAGCCAATCAAACCTTTGAGATTGTAACTGTCCTGTTTTAAATGTAACAAGTTTAATTTGGTAGAAAAAACTTTTGGTTTGCTTGTGGATTAAAAAATTATTTCAACGTACATCCTAGTGAACTTCTGGTTGAGACAAATGTAAAAAACTACCATAGTATATTGTGTGTCTAGGGATGAAATAAGATTATTTTAGACGAGGGTGAAGTTGCCTGCTTAAGCTAAGCGAGGGCTGAATGACGTATTCGTCTGAAATTGACTAGTTTCAGGGAGCTCAACAGGCATTGAAACTAGCACTTTCAATGTAGGTTATATGAAAAATTTTAAATCGAAATTGCGAAGAGGAAAACTGGTACATTTGCTTGAACTGTCCATTGATACAATTTTAAATTCGAAGAATTGGCACTCCATAATTTAGACAATTAATTTCAATCAACAATGCAAGTCCATGATTTGCCAGCTTTATTACATCTTAGTAGGTAATAAATAATAATAAAAAATTAAAGCAATCGGTCAAGACTGCCAAACTAGGTTACATTCCAACTACGCATCTTTTATTGGAACTAAAGGTGTCGCTTCACACATTATTTAACAAAGGATAAATAAATATTACCTAATCAATTTTAAAGAATTTGTCTGACTTCTTGATTACAGAAACTTGAAAGGCATTGTTTAGTTAAGATTGAGATTAAAAAAAAAATAATCTTAGAGGGGATGAAAATTATTTATTTTGAGGGATTACAAAATCCAAATCTAAATCTACGCGAACGATGGACAAAAATTTTAGAGTGTGTATAGTGATCACTGAGAGTGCACAATGTCACATTTCATGTAATTTTTTATAATTTGCATTTGAAAATTTAAAAAATTACGAATGTTCTACATTTTGTCAGTGGCGATTCCTCTATGATTGCGTAGCCTTCGCCGCAATACCAATAATTATGAAAAAGTGACTCACCCATTTAAGTAATATTATACTAATATTTTATAACATGAAATATATTCACAAAACATACAAGTTCATCAATTAATGGATTGCGTTAATCGATAATTATTTAAATTCAAGCGCGCTCAGTGAACGCCTCGCACCTTGGTCGAGTACGTGCGCCCGGCGCCGCCGCATCGCGTCGTGGCTCGTAACGTCGCCCGCTAACTTCCGCTCACTACGGGCCGAAGGCTTGCGTTTTTCATTCCGAATAGCCGCGTGTGCCGTGAAGTATTATTTTCGAAACGTTATGTTTATTTTTAGTTTAACAGTTAATTTAATTATATTATGAGTGTTTTGATAAGAAGTAATGTAAATGTAATAATTAAATAGTATTAGTATTTTAAATGCGAAAGTTTGGATGGATAGATCAATCACGCCAGAACGGCTGAACGGATCTGGATGTAACTTGGCACATAGATAGATAAATAAATTAATCCGGGATAAAAAGTAGCCTGTGTACTATTCCAGACTATAATCTATCTCTGTGCCAAATTTCATCCAGACCCGTTCAGCCTTTCTTGTGTGATTGAGTAACAAACATCCGTCCATCCATACACCCATTCATATACCCATCCATACACACATCCATCCATCAGAACTTTCGCATTTATAATATTAAGTACCGATAGATTTAGGTAAATGTATTTTATTGAGAAAATTCCTAACCATCAGCTAGCGCAAACCCAAGATTGAGCACCGGAGATCGCCACGTATACAGCCCATTATAGCCTTTATTTAAAAATCAGGCTCTCAGTTTTCACTAAACAGAATCTAGTTACTAATGAACAAACCTCGAGAAGTCCTTATCCGTTTGTAATGCCTCTTCGCCGTGCCCCAGACGCAGCAAATGTCTCTCATCCACGTCCAGTTCTGCCACTTTCTCGAACAACTGATTAAGGGCCTGGTTACTGTGAGTGACTACCAGCGTTCGTTGCCAGGGGAAGTTGTGGTATAGGTTCGAGATTATCTGCACCGCAACGTCCGTTTTGCCTACAATACAATAGGACAGTTTAAGAAATGACCTGATTGAAATGAACTTCATTGGCCGGGTTTTTTAAAAAAAATATATAGGTTAGCGCTTGGCTGCAATCAGACTTGCTTGCAATTGCAGCCTAAGGTGGAGCGCGCTTGCCTAGAAGATGCCTATTCACTCTTGATTTGAAGGCACCTATACGTATTATAAGAGGAGGGGAATACGGAAGCCGAAAGGGCTTGGCGTAACATCCTTGCCGACAGTGATGGAGTCTCACTATTTTCTTATCGCGGACAGACTACAGTTACTGTGGATTGCGTAAGCTACCGGAAGTCATAGTGCAGATTCAAGATTTTCTGTGGCACAACATTGTCGGCCTAGTTTTTGATAATAATAATTTTTATTTTGCCAAATTATAGGTAACAGCAGTTGTTTTAATAGAAATGGCCCCGTTCGCAATTTACTGCCAGTGGCAGTGTGCAAAAATATACATATTATACAGCCTTAAATAATGTTAATTTTGAGGAAGTTTCTGGAGCAAATTTCTGAAGTGGATTATTTGAATTGCACCGAAGCTGAAGTGGGCAATTTATTAATGTAACAATAACCATGATTCGGCGATTTAACGCAAGTACTCAGCGCTTCATTGAAAGTAATTGAAGTGTTTATATCCCATGGCTGTATGTAAAACACGGATGATTTCATGCTATTTCTAGGAATTTCAGGTGTTAAACGAAGTATTCTTTACTTCCATAAACACTATCCTAAGGCCACGATTACACTAGTAAGTTTAGTTTTACTCATGTAAGTCGTTCACACGAGTAACTTACGAAATTTAATCACTCATATAATTCGCGTATCGCATGCTAATGTTAGTTATATAAGTTACTTACGTACGCTACTCATGTAAAAACTTACGCGTGTAATCGTGGCCTTAATCTATAAATATAAATTTATACTTGGCCAGACTGACTGACAGATCTGTCATGGAACAGCCTGTATCACTGGTGGTAAAAAACTAAAATTTTTTAAGCAAGCAGCAAATGAGAAGTTGCGGGCATCAGCTAGTAATAGATAATTCAAAGTACTTACCAGTTCCGGGTGGTCCAACTACAAGGGTCAATCCAGGCTGCATACCTGACCGAATGGCTTCCACTTGAGTAGGGGTAAATAATATGTTGTTCCTAAACACGTTACACTTATTAATAACAAGTGAAATTAATTTAACGAATTAAAAAGTACGACTGCCCTTCCATATTATTTTTGGAGTTTACCTCCATAAGAAGCGATTTGCATATATAGCCTTTGGAATCTTATTCACATTCTTTATTAAATGATATTTTTTTGTGAATCACTAAATATTGAACTATAGTGTTATATATTTTTGGAATCTACTCATCATTTTCTAGATGATGATTATATAGTTAATCTCAGTTTAGATTTTTTTTATCAATTTTGGTCTTTAATCGGTCGGGACCATGGTCATCCCATCAATTTTTTTTAAAAATTTACTATCCTATGTCACCCGGAATAAGCTAGGGATTCTAACGATACCTCATTTATCAAAATCGGTTCAGGCGTATAGAAGTTATGGTGGAATATACAAACTCACATACATACATACATACATACATACATACATACATACATACATACATGAACCCTGAAAACAATATACTCCTTTTTTCAGGCAGTCGTATAAAAAATACCTATACTTAAGCCGCTTCGCTAAATGATTTAACATTCCGATATAATAATGGTAGGATAAAAATATCATAGACCCAATTTAACGTGTTTTTATTTTCCTGATACGTTATTTGTTAAGACTGCTTTGCCACATCCAGTAAGAAAATCAAAGGGATTGGGGAGGAGAAAGTAAGAAAATCTAAACTAAAACTAATCTAAACTAATTTATTAATGACTTCAAATAAGGAGGATATTTTACGACTAGATGATGTCCGCGACTTCGTCCACGTGGATAGCGGTTTCAAGTTCCCGCGGGAACCCCTTAATTTTCCGGGATTAGCCTATGTGTATTCGTATTCCAGACTATAATCTATCTCTGTGCCAAATTTCATCCAGATCCGTTCAGCCGTTGGGGCGTGATTGAGTAACAAACATCCATCCAAACTTTTGCATTTATAATATTACTAGCTAATGCCCGCGACTTCGTCTGCGTGGATCGAGGTGTTTTGATTCCCGCGGGAACGTCTTAATTTTCCGGGATAAAAAGTAGCCTATGTGCTATTCCAGACTATAAACTACCTCTGTGGTAAATTTCAAACAGATCCGTTAAGCCATTGGGGCATGATTGAGTAACAAACATCCATCCAAACTTTCGCATTTATAATATTAGTAAGATAGTATAGAAGTATAGATGAGAGTAAAAAGAGCGTGCACTTGTGTTTGCGAATACATTTTTGCTGAGTTCATTCGGTTGAGAAGAACGTTTTTATTACCAGTCACTTTTGCAAGAGACTAGAAGAAAGAAACTCACTTTTTCGGTTCATTGTAGAGATATGGCCCCCGCTTCGGCTGGACGTGGGGTTCGACCACGATCACCTTGCGAGCGTCGTCTTCGTCCATTGCATTCTCGCCTAGTTCTTGTTTGCGCGTCACATTCTCAAATGTTAGTCTGATTCAGAAGAAGTACTTAAATCAAGTAGTTTTGAAAGGAAAAATATTAATACCTGGGTGCATTTATCAGTGCCATAAATATGTATTTTACCTAATATGTAAAAATTACATAAATTATCAATTTTGAAGTTAGCATGTGAGAAACTTTTAAATGATTTCAAAGGACTTTCCCCGTTACAGGCAATTTTTAAGGCCGCGATTCACAGCGATATAAAGATAGGCCTCGAATCGAGGCCGTGATTTTTCTTGCAATTCGAAATTCGTGTATAATCCCTGTGCGACAAAGATTGCATTTGCATTGTTTTCGGTCTAGTCAGTAGTCAGCCTATTCTTTTGTTGCAGACAAAGTCTGATGGAGTCGCGAAACCTGCGTCCACATTCCAACCTAGTAGTCGTGGCGTCCGAATGCACGGCGCGAGCGACGGGTGAGCTTTAAACGGGTTCGAACAGCAAGTTTTCGAAAATCCTGACATGCCATATATGCACTTTCGAAACTCTTTCTTTTTAAGCTTTTTATTCAAACAAAACTTATTCGAATTGTTATGTGAATCTACTAATCTGCCTTCCAAGAAAAATCAGCAAGAAACTATGCGGTAACGTATGTTTATGTCACCGTAATATTGTAAAAACCGTCAGATTATAATCTAACTCGCGAAATTGCAAACTGTCGAAAGATTACAATTTAACGCATTATTTTTCGGTAGATTGTAATCTGTTAGGTATATTAACCAGATAAAACCTGATTATTTATGTAGAACCCTAACCTAACCTACAAGAAACAGAAAATAAAACGTGAATACAATGAATATTTCAAAAATTGACACTCAGAACATTGAACGGTTCACAATCTTTCGGCAGTTTACAATTTCGCGAGTAAGATTATAATCTAACGGTTTTTACAATCTTACGGTGACATTTTTAACACATGGAAACTTTTCGATGTCTGATGTGTAATGGACTTACTTGAACGGACGTATCAGTTTCCTCGGATCATCCGTTTGTACTTTTATCTCGTATCCTGGGAAGCTGTTGCGTAAGTGCTCCATGTCCAGGAAAGTATCGTTGAAGTCCAGCGTCGGGATTTCATTGGGCATTCTGATTGATGAAACATGACGATTGACACAAATTTCCATTTAGGAATAATTATCTATGATAAATACTAATATTACCTACAATAACGAAAGTGCGATTAATTGACGATATAGTTAAGGACCATCGTCGTGGACATCACCTAGTAAAATTTTTTGGGTGCAGTATTTTATGGATGTTAATCTGTTCATAATATCAGTATCACTATTAATTTAATCTCAGTAGTATTTATAAATTAGGTTTTCTTCATTAGATCTTTTTTAGGTAGCTACAATAAAGGACATTCATAGATATTCAAAATGCATATCTACTATAGACATGCTGCATATATCATCATCGGATAACTGCAAGCGGATAACAGTTCTCACAGTACTAATATTATAAATGCGAAAGTGTGTCTGTGTGTCTGCTACGCCTTCACGGCCCATCCGTTCAACCGGTTTCGATGAAATTTGGTACAGGGATAGGGATTATCCCGAGCAAGGACATATGCTACTTTTTATCCCGGAAGTTCCCGCAGGGATTAAAAAAAACTTAATCCACGCGGACGAAGTCGCGGGCATTTGCTAGTCTGGTATAAATATAGATTACGACAAAAATTTGTAACAGCTACCGGCAAAGACGTACCGCCAAGCTATTTAGCGTTTCGGTACGATGCCGTGTAGAAACCGACTAGGGGTATGGGTTTAATATAACTGCCCTAACATGTTAGCCCGCTACCATCTAAGACTTCACCGTCACTTACCATCAGGTGAGATCGCAGTCAAGGGCTAGCTTGCAGTGGAATAAAAAAAGCTACACTTAGCAACCAGGTAACGGATTGGCAGGCTTCACAGTTAACACACCTTTAAGTACATTATGGTGAGCTCTTGGGCATACAGGTTTCAAGATGTTTTCCTTCATCGTTCTAGCAAGCAATATTTAATAAAAACGCTAATATCTCAGAAATGTTAGAAGTACGTGCCCGAGAAACGGACCCCCGACCAACCCGGATAGGAGTCCGATGTCTAAACCAAAGGCTTAATATAATTGAGTTGTCTCCAGATGTCGTCTCAAAATAGTGAAAATTTATCGAACCATCCGATCGATCGATCCAAACGCACGTGACGTTTCGCACGAAAACCAGTTTTACTAACTAATCAAGGACCATGAAGGTCCACTCAAGGTCGACCACAGTCTAAGAGACTAATTCAGTCGAACAACGGAAACATCTAGACAGAGCAATCTTATGTAAGGAGCGATAAGCGATAGGGGATCCAACGACACACGCCACTTTAATTTATTTACTAGAGCCACTAAATTGGTGTAGTCTACACATACATACGTTACTTCATACATACGTGCGGTTTAGAATTACTTGAAGTGACCACATTACATGTTTAAAAAAAAAATTGAAGCTACTTACGAAATAAAATTACCGAAAACGGAAAATAAATACAAATATCATGTATTTAGGATTGACTAATCTATATATGACAAAATATATTTCCGTCCACCTAGTTGGCGAATTACCACATGAACGGGTGCCCTCAATTCGACCTTGTAGAACGAGGTGTTCGATGGTACCAGTCGTAATTGTGGCATGCCCAAAGAACTTAAGGATTTGCAGTTGTACAAGCGGCGAAAGCCTTTGACTTATTTTCAGCTCTTTGAGAATGCAGACGTTTGTTCGATGCGCTGAAGTATTTGTTACGAAACTACTGCAATTATTTAATTATTTATACCGTAACAGGCGACAGCTCCATTTTCATTGGCTGATGGGTCACTGTACTTTTCCTTACCCTGTGGCTATACAACAGATTTACCGATGCTATTAGAATTTGTGGGTGAAGTGTGGATCATAAAAGAGATTTTGTTTATTTTAGCTACACATAGCCGAACGAGAAATATACCACGTAGGCAGCACTTGGCAATTTTATTTTAGATTTTCCTCATCTTATTTTTAGATCGTATGTTTAGAGATTTTTTAGTGTTCATAAATATAATACGAATTTCTGACTCTTTATGGATGGATGATTAAATTTCTAAATCAATTTTTTGTACCATTTACAGTAAGTATGATATTCAAAATGTCAATCCAGCAGCGTTTTTTGGAAGCGTTTTGTTTTGATATTGTTGACGTTCGTGGTGTAGAATTATAATCCTTATTTTAGGGATGTCAAGGTGCGTGACATTAAACTGTCATTTTGAAATAATACTGCTTTAACTGAGGGTAGTAAATCCCCTAAAAAAGCATGTACAACGATAATGGATTTTAAAAAAAGATTTCTCATAAAGAATTCTTTTAGGAATGAAACATGGGTCATACCTGGTATAATGCGCTTGGCCAGGGTCTCCATATCCCAGCACAATATCATGCAGCCACTCTGGCACTACGCATTCCGTGTTCATAAGCTCGCGTATAGTTTCCAGCACTGCCTTGAAGTTGTTCTCCTTAGGTTTGCGTCGCATAACAATGTTGAAAGTCTCGTAAACGTCCTGAGTTTGAAAGAAAACCAATGAAATTAATAAATTGTCGAAGCACTCTGCAACTGCTGAAAAAACTAAAATCGCACGTTTTCATGTGCATGCAATCCAAAAGCGCTCTGCATGTAAAAGGTATTCGCAGGCTATGTTTGTAAAATAATAAGGTGTTAGATTTTTAAGCGGCTATTAGTCAGGGCAGTTGTTAATGTTTCTGTCAATTTTCGTTTCGAATAGCTAGCTACCAAAATTATTGAGGGTCAAGGTAATCTTTAGGTTTATTTATACTTTATTGGTCTGTTTAAACAGTGCATAAATATTTTTAAACATACTGCTCTAAAACTTCCACTATTCGAAGCAGATAAGCCATATATTGCGCACACATGGCAGATTTTATCTGATATTTGCATTGGGTAGTTGCCAAAAATATTTTAGATAAAAAAACTAACAATAGGTCTTGTATTGTATTGGTACGTATTACGTACATCGAACGTATGAACGCATATTCGCATATCTGAGGCCCAATTGTCTGAGCAAAAATGTCTTAAATGTCTTAAATGTGCGTAAAAATTACAGAATATTATTAGTAATTAATAATAGATACTACCAGATAGTATTCCCATCAAAGATAATTTCCGACATATTCTTTAAAACTCGCAAAAATAGAACGCAGTAAAATTGGGTTTTTCTAAATAAGCATAAAAATATTATTTAATTATTATTACTGAATACTTCCATTAAACTATTAACAACTTAAGTTTAATGAAGATGCCATCTAATTATCATATAAATCAGGCCTGGCTAATTTGATATATGATAACTAGCAAATGCCCGCGATTTCGTCTGCGTGGTTTGAGATTTTTTTGGTTCCCGCGGGAACTCTTTAATTTTCCGGGATAATAAGCCCGGCCTATAGCACATAGCCTATGCGCTATTCCAGAATATAATCTATCTCTGTGCCAAATTTCAGCCAGATCCATCCAGCCGTTGGGGCGTGATTGAGTAACAAAAATTCATACATCCATCCAAACTTTCGTATGTATAATAACTTAGATATTAGTAAGAAGTAAGATTAATAACTTAAGTTTTAATTAAGCTGTTATCTAATTATAATATAATTAGCGGAATTCCTATCCTTCCCTCCTACCAATGCCGTGGTAAGTCCGAATACCTTATTACTGACTATCTTGGTAAAAAATGACCGTTGACGTATTTCCTCTTGGGTAAGCAGTGCTTTTATGCCTCTGAACTGCACGCTGCTGCCTCCTACATTGCTATAAATATAACGGCCGTTGTCCGAGCAAATGAGTCAGTCTCTGACCGTCTGTCGAGACGCCACGCCTTTTTATAAAGTGTGTTCCTTACTAGTTGTTTTCTGTTTGAACCTACTGCGCGGACGTTCGACGGCACTCGAATCAGAGCACGTAAACAAAAGTAAATATAAACCATAGGTAGTATCCAATATTTATATAGTGATAACCTAATGGGTAGACCGGTAGATCCCGGGAACGCACCTCCAACTCAAATCATTAAAATAAACCTTAAAACTAAGGCATTAAAGTTTAATCACGAATATTTATATTTAAGACTTTTTGTCTTCGTAACAACGCGAAGTGTCGGTCACGGTTCCACAGCACTTATTAATATCAACCTTAAAACTAAGGCATTAACGTTTAATTACGAATGTACTATATTATTATACTTAAGACTTATTGTCTTAAGAAGAACGGTGTCAATCTCGCGTATTCCACATTTTTACCCCCTACCAAAAGTGCTCAACGCGCCTAAAGAAGTTTTTTCACTTCAACAATCATCACTGCGAGTATGTGTATTGAGTACCAGCTACTAACGTCAACATGATAATAGTCGTTATAGCCCGCCAACCCGTATTGGAGCAGCGGGGGCCTGTGCCCAGCAGTGGGACGTTAATGGGCTGTAGTGGTACGTAGTACGTACCAATTACCAAAGCTACAATACACTCACATACACATTTTGTTGCTCAGAAAATGAAAATATAAGATCTGGCGGCCAACGGCCCTGACATCTTACTCTATAAAGAAAACTTGTTTGATAATTTAATAATTATATCAAACAGGTTTTCTTACACCTACCGTATGTTGTCATACCTAACTCCTGAGTTATTTATGATATTAGAGCTTGTGTCTTTGTTATGTTCCGTTAGGTGACTTTGGTATATTAGTCCATTAACAGCGTAATTTATGTAACTGCCTCGTTGATCTAGTGGTTAACCGACGAGGTCCCGGGCTCGAATCTCGGGTCGGGCCATAACAATTATTGGGTTTTTCTGGCAAGAAATTCTCAATACTAGCGTGGAGTTAGGAAGTTGGCGGTGTTTCACCCCCGTGCCTCGGAGAGTACGTTAAGCCGTCGGTCCTGCGCCTGACCTGTCACCGGTCGTGTCGGATTTTCCGTCCCATCGGGCTATGAGAGTAAAGGAACAGAGAGTGCACCTGTGTATGCGCACACTCTTGTGCACTATAATATCTCCCGCGCAGATGGCTAATCTCTCTGGAGACAGGCCGCCTTGGCCGAGATTCGGTCGAGAGGACATTATTATTATTATTAATTTATGCTAGGTCAAGTACCAGCAACAAGAACTGTTTGTACATAAAGCACTAATGGTATTTCCAAATGAGATCAATAAAGATTAAAATCAGCTCCCGGCGCCATCAGTTCGCACATGTGTAGCGTTACTACATAATACTCGTAAGAGATATATTTTTGCATGTTATAAATATTTTTGGCCTGGCATTTCGAACTAAAATATGACCGGTTCTTTTTCTACCACAGTTTTGGCACCTAAAGGCGAAAGTTCAATGGCGTAATACAAAGTTACGTGAGATTATCGTTATAGATTATGTTGAGATAATACCTAACAATTTTGCCGTAACTTATAATGAAAAGGAAAAGAAACACTAGCGAGATTTTATAGTAATCAGGAATACTATTATATAACAGTGAGTTTAAGAAGCGAAAAATCAATCATCAAGTCGAGAATTCAATTACGATTCAATTGCTTCTATTAAAATGTTTGAAACTTCAATGCTCTTGACGATAACTGATTGAACGAACAGAGAGCAGAAAAACTAACAGGAAAAACAACCATTCGATCTAGCACCTGTGCCAAAAAAAACTGTTTGTACTGTTAATTATACGCACGTCCGAAATAGATACAACTACTTACGACGTATCTCATAATATCACCTAGATCTACGGAATTCAGGAGAATCTAAAAACAATCCTGAATGAACGTAATTTTAAAGAGAAGAGAGAAAGAATAATTTTAAAAGAGTTACTTACGAAAATGGAAAAGCCATTACGGTAAAACTGTATTGTTACACTTAGATTTTTCATTATATGTAGTAATGATATCGATTTTTGGAATAGATCAAAATCTGGCATAGCGTCTCCCTCAGAATCAGCCCATCTGATTTAAACAGTATTCCGAAGAAAGTCGACGTATGGCGGTTGCGTAACGCCCGTTCATGAAGCCGGCGGAGGATTACGTGCTCATACAAACGTTATACCAAAATAATTTGTAATTCGAAAATAAATCCACCATAATATTATGGATTCAAATTGTTTTTATCTAGGTCCCTGGATACATATGTTAAAATGTAAGCAAATTGGGTTTTGCATATTTTTACGACATAGAAGAAAATTTTCTTCTTTTTTACTTCATATTAAAACCAACGATATCTTACGTACTAATTGATCAGGAATATAGCCTATATTAACAAGATAGAAAAACACAACTATTTATATTTCATTCATAATTTTTGGTATTTACTACGGAATACGGATCAAGACCAAATGTATGACTAATTGTGAAGGCCAATAATGCTATCGCCCTTGCACGGGGCTTAAGGGTCATCAGCGAAATAGAGATAGCAATATACCGGGCGATTTTTGCACGCACCTTGAATTGAAGTTGCCAGCGGTGTTCGCCGGTTTCATGTACATGCACTATGCGTATCACTGATGTCGTACACTTGAATGGTTAAAAGATTGATGATAAAAAACTAATTGGTACAATAGAATATCCTGTCTAATTACGGCAAAAGAATCCATCGTAGATGTGTTGACTTGACAAAAATTTTAGAATACTTAATGTATATGAGCGTCGTTTGGCCTCATATGTAACATATTAGCTAACGTAAAGGTATATCATATTCCAATATTTGTAGGTGATGATGATAGCACATAAGAATTTATAAAAATAATAATGGTGCTCTTAAAAGCTTAAATCCATATCCATACTAATATTATAAATGCGAAAGTGTTTTTGTCAGTCTGTCTGCTACGTTTTCACGGCCCATCCATTCAACCGATTTTGATGAAATTTGGTACTGGGATAGTTTATATCCCGGGGAAGGACATAGGCTTTTTATCCCGGTAAATTAAGGAGTTCTCGCGGGAATTAAAAGAACTTAATCCACGCGGACGAAGTCGCGGGCATCATCTAGTATTATATACAAACACACTGTCATTTGCATTTATTATGATAGTCAATAATGTTGATGACGGCTTAACAAGCTCTATTAAAATCAGACACCCATGAAAATTTGGCACAAAAATAGTACATAATTCAAATTAATATAACCATTTTTATTCATGAGCGAAACAAAAACAATTAAGCATAAAGTATTTTAAATCCCATCAAAAACATAAATGTAAAATGAGAGCCAAGTTCAAAATTGTGATATATATGCCTTGGTTGTTGACTTCAGCGACAAAAGAAGTGAGATCTAAATGGGTGCCAAGTTCAATAGTCAGTCCTGCAATTTATATATCCCATCAAAAACATAAATGTGAAATGAGAGCCAAGTGCAAAATTGTGATATATATGCCTTGGTTGTTGACTTCAGCGACAAAAGAAGTGAGATCTAAATGGGTGCCAAGTTCAATGGTCAGTCCTGAAATTTATTTATAACAACATATAATATTTTATAACAACTTAAAATATCATTTCTTCTTATAACTTAGTATAAAATGTTGAAGACTAAGGCTTTGGCTTGGCTAGTTTTCATATACGAATTATAGCGTTCACAAAACTAGCCAAGCCAAAGCCTTAGACCTGGAGTTAGTTTTTTGTGAAACATTGAAAACAAGCACGGTCAACAGTTGATATCACTAAAACCACTATAAACAATGAATACAAATCACAATGACTGACAGCTTGAACTGACGACTTCAAATACGTTTCTTCTTCTTTTCTGTCAATGACGTTTCGTTGCACAAAATGTATGAATACGAAGGTAAGGTTTTAATGCAACTATATTATTATTCATTATTATTTACATTAAAATAATAATTATGTGTCATTTTCAATAGTTAAGGAGTTACTACCACCGCTTAAAGCAGTATTGTTTCAAACTAACGGTTGAATGTCACGTACTTTGACGTCCTTAAAATAATGATTATAACACTACAACATAAACGTCAACAATATTAAAATAATACGGCTTTAAGCAATGGTAGCATGCCCCGTGTCAGAGTTTTGATCTATCCTTTGATCATAAAAATGACGATTTTTGTACGTTTATATCTAAATAACCATTTGAGGTGTGCTTATGAAATTTGGAGCACATATGTATCTCACGGGTCTCAATATATGCGCCAAATTTGACATGTTTATGTGAAATAGTTTTTGAGTTATGAGGGGGTCAAAAGTGGCTCCAAATGGTTCGTGTAATATTACACACGGTGCTGCTCGCCAGTTTTTTTGAACTTTGGCTGGACACGCTTCCGCGTGTCTTGATGCGAAAGTTTGGATGGATGTATGGATGTATGGATGTATGTTACTCAATCACGCCCCAACGCGTTACGGCTGAACGAATCTGGCTGAAATTTGGCACAGATAGATTATAGTCTGGAATAGCACATAGACTACTTTTTATCCCGGAAAATTAAAGAGTTCCCGCGGGAACCAAAAAACCTCAAATCACGCAAACGAAGTCGCGGGCATTCGCTAGTTAAGCATAATCTACGATTATGTAACCAGCGGCCTTGGAAATCTTTGGCATGCAGAATTTATATTTTTTAGGGCTCCGTACCCACGTGTTGTATATATCTTGAATCCATACTAATTGATTATTAAAATGCGAAAGAGCGACAGTCCATCTGTTGCGCTTTAACTGCTCATCTGTTCAACTTCAACCGACTTTTACGCAATCACAAGTAGGTTTTAATTACAAAATAAAAAACCCTACAACGACGGATAGGTGTCTAAAGCGATAAATGAAGGCCGCAATTGTTTTATTTCGACAGTATACTGGGTGACTTTATTGGCGTCCCGGAAAATTTGTCATACTAGATGATGCCCGCGACTTCGTCCGCGTGGATTAAGTTTTTTTGATCCCGCAGGAACTCCATTATTTTCCGGGACAAAAAGTCGCCTATGTCCTTCCCGGGATATACTCTATCGCTGTACCGAATTTCATCAAAATCGGTTAAATATGCGGGCCGTGAAAGCGCAGCAGACAGACACACTTTCGCATTTAAGTATAATATTAGTATGGATAAAAGGTATTATTTATTTAATATATTTGGTTTTACCCTTATTTTTTCCAGACCATAAAAGCTGTGATAAAAGTGTGTGTTCAATTCACACACGGCAGAGTGAAACTAGATAAATATAACTTATATTGTATCTCATTCTCTCGCAGGCTAAATCCTATTATGAATATGTTTGTCTCTTTTTGGGGTCGCTTTTTTGTTTCATTGAATTTTCAAATCACAACGATTCAAAAGAAGTTTCAATTCAAAAATCACCGCGGATTTCAGTTTTAGGAGCCGATTTAGACAAGTTTCCGGTCAAGCAAGGCTTCTGCACAATTCATACAAACTGACCTCTTTTCCTTTACTTGCTTGGTCCAAATCCAACCGATATTGATTGGGGTCCAGTAGCAATCTGAACGTTCTTGAGTCCCCTTCCAGTTCAGGTCTCGGTTCAGGGCCTTCTTCGATAACTCTGCCGGATGCATCCAACATTCCCTCGACCTCGCAGCCCCGAACGTAAACTATCCCCGCCTGTTCCACCATACTTTTCTTGTAGTCATACTTTGTCCCTATATAAAAAAAAAAAAAAACCTCTTTTAAAATAGTAATTAATTACAATGGGAATTAGGAAGAATAAGCATTATGCGATCAGGATAACAAGAACACGATTTTAATGAAAAGAACAACTGCATAATTTTGGAATTTGTTCAAATATCTCATAGCAAGCTCAAATTCAATCGATATAGATACCTTCCCCATATAAGGAATGGTTTGATTGAAATTGGAGCTACCTTCCCAGACCCCTGTCCCTCTCACAGCGCATACTTAACCTGGCCGGTCGCGCGACACGATATTCTGTGTCACACCACAACGCATAAGCAGATTCATGAAGAAGGAACCTTATGGCGGTCTCGAAAAATAATGTTTAGAAACGGGCATATTTCGAAAAAAACGAGTGTGCATTAGACCACACGACTGAAGTAAAACTTCTTTAGCTCGTAACTGGCTATGAGAGAAAGAGAAAGAAAATTTGTGCTCGCACCTCTCTCTTGCCCCTACAGTAATATACGAAACGTAACTCTCTCTCTTTCTTTCTTCCTATTAACTTCCGTTCGATCACACCTTTTGTAACGCTCTCGTCACGCATTCACCAGCTTACTCCCCAAGTCAAGCGTGCGTAAAGATGCGTGTTTATATGTATTAAATAATTTATATTCATGTTTAAGGACGCAATCCATATGAAATCACTTACCGATTCCTTGCGTTGGTCGGACGGTGATGAGAAAGCAGACATCGTGTTTTCTCAAACTCTCCCACTCGTGCTTGATTTCGTTTCTCACGCTGAGCGTAACGGTAACGTCAGCCCGTACTCTCGAAGGCGCCTTTTCTCCTATATTGGGCTTGGCCACTTCGACCACTGCGAAACTTTGGATCGGATGTGCCATGCGAGCCCAACCTCCGAAGTATACACTGTTATCTTCTGCTCGCCTGCATTACAAAAAATCGCTTAGCACCTACCTTACCCATGATATGATAGGTCATAGGACGTCACATACTGTGAGATCTATTGAGCGAACTTTGACTTTGCTTAAACTTAAGACATGGTTAAAACGAGACAGATTTATGTTACTCACGTAAGTCCATCTCGTTTTAACTGTAAGTAAAGTCTGAGCCAAGACAAAGTACGCTCTATAGATCTCAGCAATAGAGTGCACGCATGTATATTCGGTCGTCGAAAAAATTGACGCAGTCTGTTTATCTGTTACCTTTTCCTGCATCAACCCATTGGTCGATGCATCAACCACTTCACCGAATTTGACAACGTTGGTATAGGTACTCGATGAATTCCGTGATAGCTTTTTTTTGTCTTAATTTATTTGGGACTTTTATCCGAAACGGATACGTCAGGTCTATCAGTGATAGGCGTAACGGGCAGATAATGTTTCCTTATCAAGATAAGGAAAATTTATCATTATTTACATTATTTTACATTATTAACATTATTTTTATGCAAAATCGATTATAATTATGTACTTGCCAAATAGAAAGCTATGATTAGGCACACCTATACTTGGACTTGGCGTGAGAAAATTCTTATTCATTCTTGTTTTGAAATCATTCGAGTTATAACGATCCTACGTGACCGAATACACGGACTCTGATTGGGCGTTCGATAACTCAGCGATTCGTTGTACAGACATTGATTAAATAAATAATGTTTCAATTAATTAAAACAGTAATGAATAAACAATACAATTAATTACCATGGTGCCAAACGATAAACTGCATCTTCAATATCTTGCCGAATTTCATCTGGAATAAATGCGTACATTTAATATAGGTATGAATTGATCGACCTTTGTTTGAGTAGATTTTCCTAAATCCCCCCATAATAGTACAGGTCTACGATACAAAGGGAAATGACAATCTCAAGTCTCTAGACTTAGCTTTTGAGCCGTACCTATATCCAGCTTCTATATCCAGTCAATTTCTCCATTTATAAATATAATGTTCACCCGGCCGAATTTCAGCTAAGGCAGTAAATCTCTAGAAATTAGCCATCTGCGCGGAAGATAAGTACCTTTTACAGGGCAAAAGTGTGTGAGTAAACACAGGTGCACTCTCTATCTCGTTATTTCCATAGCCCGTTGGGACGAAAAATCCAGCACGATTGGAGAGAGATCAGGCGCAGGATAGACAGCTTTACGTCATACGTGCTCTCCGAGGCAAGGGATTGACCCACTGGCACTGGAAAACTTCATCTTTTCGGGCTAATTCTGAGAATTTATTGTCAGTAGAACCCAATAAAATATACTTATGGCCTGACCCGGGAATCGAGCCCAGGACATCATCTTTCCCAGTAAAACATTCGAGATACAAGCCCAACGAGGCAGTTTATAGGTAGTTATGATACTATAATTTAAAGCATATTAACTTGCTCTAATATCTGCGAGTTTTGGTTATCTAGACAAGGTACAAGATTATTACACAATGTATTACCAACAGTTTACACAGTTTTCATCGTTCACCGAGTTTTCGCATATACACTTGCAAGATTTCCAGGTTATGTAAACAATGGGATTATTCAGCTTGTTCATTTCGGTAGTATATTTTTTTTTTTTTTTTTTGGATTTATACAGCAGGGGAAATCCTCATGGACTACCACACGGGTAGTGCCGGACTCATACCGACTAAAACCCCTACTGTCTGCCTGTTGGCCGTGTACCTGCCTTTCAGCCTACAACACGGCAACACTTGCGTCTTTTTCACGGCCTTTTTAGTCTGCGTTTTTCTTCTTGCTCCTTTTCTTTAATTATTATTTCAAAGTAGTTTGTTACTGCTGTCCAATTCTCCTCCTTTTCAAGCATTTTGTGCACTAATGTATCTGCACATATACCCCCAATCTTTTTAATGAGCTCTTGTCTTTCCCTATCCCATTTTTTGCATATAAAGATTGTATGCATCGCATCGTCGGTTTCGGTACAGTACATACAACTAGCGTCTTCTCTTTTTCCAATACCAGCAAGAAAGCACATGAATACTCCATGCCCCGTTAGACATTGCGTTAGCCTGTAAGACATTCGACCATGCTGCCTGCTAGTCCACTTTTCTAGACTTGGGATAAGTCTGTGCGTCCAGCGGCCTTTGGAAGAAGTATCCCACTCTTTTTGCCAGCTTACTAGGGTTTCCTTTTTGGCAGATCCTATGCTTTCAGAGTCCTTTTTGTGCCTCAATTTGGTCCTCTCTAGCGCTAGTAAATTGATGGGCGTTAGGTTAGCCAGTACAAGCGCTGCGTCCGTGGAAACAGTTTTATAGGCGGAGCATACCCGCAGGGCTAACATGCGTTGGGCCTTAAGGACCCGACTTTTGTGCAGGGCAAATTTCATCGCAGGAGACCAGATAGGTGCCGCATATAGGATTATGGATTGGTTCGCCAAAGCCAGTGTTCTTCTCTTCCGGTCACCTGGGCCCTTTGTGTTAAGCAGTAGCTTACTTAGAGCTCCTGCAGTCCTGGATGCTTTGTCACAAACAGATTTTAGATGTGGGCCAAACGTTAGACCCCAATCAAGCTTGACTCCAAGATATGTTACGTTCAGTGTTGGTACTATAACCGTTCCTCCACAGTCAAACACGTAGTCTGCAGGTTTATTTCGGTAGTATATGTTTTTAAACATTCATTATAAGATCGTGCGCAAAACCGCATTCATAGTTTACACGTTCGCGCGCCACTAGCCTAGTGCTTTGGGCTAACAGCTACAGTCTTGGGAATTCGGATTAGGATTCTCTCGTTACCTCACCTGTACCTTATAATGGGAAACGGAATCCTTATATACTTGCAGGGACTTATAATATTAGTAGGGATATAATCCATACTAATATTATAAATGCGAAAGTGTGTCTCTCTGCCTGTCTGTCCGTCTGTCTGTCTGCTACGCTTTCACGGCCTATCTGTTCGACCGATTTTGATGAAATTTTTACATAGGGATACTTTGTATTAAGGGGAAGGACATAGGCTACTTTTTATCCCGGAAAATTAAATAGTTCTCGCGGGAATCATAAAACCACGCGGAACCACGAATCCACGCGGACGAAGTCGCGGGCGTCAGCTAGTAATTTACTATTTTTGTGATTTTTACTGTACACTTTACTGTACTGTATATAACAATAAGATAAGGATTAATATTAAAATAGTTAACTTTAATATTGTACACCGGCGACGGTAGAACGTGCTGACCTTCTGAACAATGAATGAATTATGATAGACAACAAACTAATCCTATACTTTGATGTCCCTACTTTTTCTCAGAAACGGTTTGAATTCCAAGTTTAAAGTTTAGCTTAATAATAAAATCTCATTTTTTCAATTACAATACAATACAATACAATATCCTTTATTTGCATGAATACAGGTACAGTGGGTGATACTTATATTCTATTATGATCCAATGTAATCAGCCATTTCTGGCATGCAAATGTTAAATTTTACAACAGTCAGTAAGTTAAGATTGAATTATTCGTACATGACAATATAATTTTTCAAGAATACAATTATAAAACACAGACGCAAATAGTAGGTATTTCAATTCAAATAATTTTCGTACAATATAATTATATTTGATTAATAAAATGTCCAAATTAAATCAAAATGTCAATATTAAAATTATAGCATCTTTTTACTCTGTCAGCATGTCATTTATTGAATAAAAACATTTATTTATCAACCACGAAAAAAGACCTTTCTTAAAACTTTGTAAAGCTAACTGGCGTAAGTCTGGGGGTAGTTTATTATATATTTTTATACACATGGCATAACTACACTTTCCGTATGCCGCATTATTGGCCCTATAAGTTGGTACTAATCGATCCCTGTTCCTTGAATTTCTCGGGTAAATATCGCGTGCTTTACTAAATAGATATTCATGTTGCTTAACAAATACACAGATATCGAAGATATACATAGAAGGAAGTGGGAGAATGTGTAATTTTTGGAACAATGGTCTACATGAATCTAGGTAGAAAGCTCCTGTTATCGCCCTTATGCATCTTTTTTGAGCAATAAATGCCCTGTTTGCTTCACTAGAGTTTCCCCATAGGATTAGTCCGTATCGAAGAACCGACCCAACGTAGCCGTGGTAGGCTGCAAGAACGGCATTTGGTAAAGCTGTTTTACGCAACCTATAAAGCACATAAA
Source organism: Erebia palarica (assembly GCA_964035005.1). NCBI lineage: Eukaryota > Metazoa > Arthropoda > Insecta > Lepidoptera > Nymphalidae > Erebia > Erebia palarica. Next base: position 18,245,398 of record OZ035994.1, read on the forward strand.
CATACCGGTTAATTTTTTTGCATACCGTGTCAACATGCTCCTTCCACTTAAGATTTTTATCCAATAATAATCCTAAGAATTTAGTATGCAGTGCTTCTTCAATTGGAGAGTCTTTGTATTTAATATTAAGATTAAAGTTATTCGATCTATTACTTAAACTAAATTGCATGTAAGTTGTTTTACTGATATTTACTTGGAGGTTATTATCCTGGAGCCAATTTACGATAGTAGTTATTTCATTATTAATGTCATTTTCATATTTTCTAGTATCAGTATTTTTATTACTTGTTACAATTATAGATATGTCATCTGCGAATAAATAGCAATAATTTTTTGTCACACACGGTAAGTCATTAATATAAGTCAAAAATAGTAAAGGTCCAAGGACACTTCCTTGTGGAACACCAAATCTATTGAACTTAAAATCCGAACGGTGGGAAATTACAGCACCACTGTCGTCCACCGAATTTATTTCCACACATTGTTTCCGATTTTTTAGATATGACTCCAACCAGCTGAGTGCCGGTCCTCTGATACCATTTTGTTCTAATTTATTTAGCAAGATACTATGCGATACAAAATCAAAGGCTTTGCTCATATAAAAGAATATGACACATGTGGGTTTTTTAGAGTCTATGTTTTCCGCTATTCTGTTAGTCAGTCTAAATGCAGCTAAGGTCGTGGACTTATTCTTTTGAAAGCCAAACTGTTGGTTATTAATAATATTATTTTTTGTCAGGAAATTTGATAGTCTATCATACATTGCTTTCTCAAAGATTTTTGAGAGGATAGATATAAGTGTAATAGGACGGTAGTTATTGATGTTTTTCTTATCATCTTTTTTATGTAATGGTTTGACTATCGATATTTTTAGAGCATCTGGAAATTCACCATTTAAGAATGACATATTAACCAAATGCGTAAGAACCGCTACAAGTTCATTCTTGCATGTTTTGATAATTTGTGTAAGAAGTTCATCATAACCTACTGCTTTAGTACTGCGCAATGATTGTATAACTTTTATCATGTCCTTTTCAGATATAGGAGTAAGAAAAATACTAGTTCCTGTTTTATTTTGGTTTATATTACTGTTTATGCTGGATTTGGCGCCATATTTTATCGAGTTTTTATTATTGTTATTTGTCAGATTTATCCAGAAATCATTAAAACTATTAGCTATATCTTTCGAATTATTAATTTCTCTGTTATTTACTACTATTGCTTGTATGCAGGTGTCATTGTTGTCAGTTTTTGTCTCATTTTTAATAATTTGCCACGTGGCGCGACATATGTTTTTACTTTTTGCAATATATTTAGTATTACTTAGTTTTCTTGCCGTAGTTATACAGTATTTTAATGTCCTTGCATATTTAGTATAGTTATTCTTGCTCTTGTTGTCATTATTTTTAAATACTGAGTATCGCAATGCTCTTTTTGTCTTACAACTTATTCTAAGCCCTCTTGTTATCCATGTTGGCTTTCCAGATAGCCGCGTGTTTTTTATCTTTATTACGGGGAAACAAAGTCTATATAATAAGGTAAGCAGAGAATGAAACCTATTAAATGCTCTATTTAAACTTTGTTCTTCGTACACCTCACTGAAGGACAGGCTTTTTAAGTGATTTTTGAACATATTAATGTTATGATTACTGTAATTGCGTTTGAACCGGAACATAGACCTTTTTTTCTTAATGTTATCGAATTTGAAACTTAATACTTGTGCTGTGTTATGATCCGAAATATCATAATGGTGCAATGTATTTACAGCTCCGTCAATGTTACTCATAATATTGTCTATGCATGTATTTTTCCTAGTTGGTAAATTGATGTGTAACTTAAAGTTAAAGTTTTGAGCTAGTTGCTGTAAATGTTCAGATACTTTATTACAATGCAGTGTATTAATATTAAAGTCACCTGCTATGATTATTTTTCGATTTTTTTTACAATATTTCTGAAGTACAGTTCTTAGTTTTTCAAAGAATATATTAACATTGGAATTAGGTGTTCGATAGACACATATGATGAATAAATTTTTGTCCACTATTTCTATCCCACAACATTCAAAAGTTTCAGACTCACTTAAACCATTTAGGTATTCTAAATTGCAACAGATTGAACAATTGCAATTGATTTAGGTCTAGATATTCATTTTAGAGGATCGAATAATTAAATTAAATAGGTCCATCTTTCCATTTTCCAGTAAGGAAATCGTACTTCAGCTGTTATTAATTTACTTTTGACTTGAAGGTACTAAAGTTATCATATGCCAGGAAACACGAAACGGAACGGATGGTTTTACACCTTATAAAGCCGTGGGTACGTGGATGGCTTATTTGTTTTGAATGACATCTATATGAGTAAGAAAAACTACATATTTCCTTTCCACAGAATCACAAACATTTGTACAGGGATTTGCTTATCATGACGTCATTTTGATGGCCGTCCACAAAAGGCATTTTTGTCATGAAGTCCATTAGGGTTTTGTTCTATTGTTTACAAGTTTGCGATAGATTAATAGCCTCGCCAGTGACCCTGACGTTAGGACCAGCGGCGGACTATGCCCATTGCCCGTAATAGGCATCAGGCAACAAAAATAAAAGTGCCTATCATTTTTTTGTTATATTTCTTCGGAAATATTTACAGTATTAAAATCAGATGCATTATGGATCTGAATATCATAGTGTGCGAAGTGAAGGTAAATACTTAACAGGGCTTTTTGAAGGGACGTAACTGTATAATTTGTAATACAGTGAAAAAGTTATGAATGCCATCTTTGCCGTAAGAATTTAGGGAAGTTCTCAAGTATCGGTCTTAAGTATCTATGCTTAAGACCGGCCAGAAGCATAGCTTGACCAATATTTGAGAACATATTCTTAGTTGATATCGTTTTAGTTTATTAATACGCCTAGATGTCTTTTAACGTGACATAGGTGTCACGTTAAAAGACAGCCAGTGACATAGGTGTCAGCTGTAGGCAGCTGCATACAAAAACTAAAAGTTTTATAGTTACGAGATCTGGGAAAATCAAGCGCCATTTTTCGTGAAAACAAGGAGTTCTTTGTATTGAACTTGATTGAATCGATGATCTAACCGATGATAAGGTAGGTATATTTTTATCAAGATAATTATGGATACACACCATCGAGCATGAAATCGCTAAAGAGTATATTGAGCCACACCTAGCTATGTAATATAATACACCCGCGTGTATAATCACGACAGACCTCGATAAATCCGTCAGTGATTACGAGAGTAGTCACCATGTATATTTGTTCCATGATGTCAAAGATTGAAACGTAACTATACGTGGTTTATGAATTGATCAAAATATCATCAACATTATAACCATTTATAAAGCCAGCTAAATGCTGAGTATGTGATTTTTTACACAATGACAAGGGATTAGGCCATAGGCTACAACGCTGGCCGAGAGCGGATTGGCAGACTTCTCATTTCAAAGATAATGTTATGGTTAACTTTCAGTAATGCTGATATCCTCACGATGTTTTTCTTGACCACTATTGAAAGTCATATATAAATTTAATTTCTTAAAATGCCCAAAAAGTAGTGTTGCGAGCCCGGGGATGGAAAGCCAGATCCCCGAGTAGGAGGTTGAGACTATTACAATACTCCACACCGTTGCTAGTACTATATTACTAACTCATGCCTTACCAGCTCAGCAGGCACAATTAATCCGTCCGAGTGAAGGATTTCTTTAAGGACCATCCTTCAGCAATGAAAGAGCGACTGAACAGAGCGATGTGAAAAGATACTTACATGTGCTCTCCAATCGGAAGAGATTGAAGTTCCTCAGCAGATAGTCATGCAGAGTCAGAAACTGAAGGTTCAGCTTGGGAAGTGCGAGACAGTTCTCCCCGCTGTATATTTCAGTAGGAACAACGTTCTCATCCCAGATTATCTCTTCGGTCGGATATAGGGGCATCGAGTTCAGCTCTTCTAATTGTGATATACGTCGCTCGTGCCGGGATATCTGAGAAATTATTATTTTTGGAAGACATTCAATCAACTTATGCAGCAATCATTAAATTGAGCACTTAGTTTAAAAACTTAGTTTACTTACATACTTAGTAGGATAATATATAATTTGGGTATCCTGGGATACAAAAAAATATTCCAACTATAATTTTTACATTAAAGCTGTTTTTTTTTTCACCGAAAAGCCACCTTTTGGTGCCGTTTTTGTTAAGAAAATCTATTTTAGTAAGTTTGTTTACAGCTCGTTGTTTCTTAAATATAAAATACAAATTTAAAAAAACAGCGTAAAAATATATTATTAAATGCATGTATTAAACATATGAGTTATGAGACTTTCAAGACTTAAGGAGATATCTCATTATTACCTATAAAATATTCTGTGCTATCACTACTATTGATACTATATCATATGATAGATATCCGTCAACTTTTTTAGTGGGTGGTTGCTTAACTTTTAAAAATATCCGAACATTTTAAAAAATTAAACAACTTTTAATTTTTTTTAAAGATTTTGGAAACGGTTCGAGTTTTAAGTCAGATTCTCATTATGTTAAAATCTGACTTTTCCCTGAAAAACAAAAAAACAAAAATCTCAACTCCTTACCAGCAATTCTTTAAGGAAGTCTTTATCCAGTCGGTGCCACGGCGCTTCGTCTTGTTTGTCTTCAGGCGGGACGAGATTTAGATATGTAGCAATAGCCCGTAGTGCCTTGTCACTAAAATAGGGTAGATTTTTTATAAATAACCCAACATCAAAACCCTTTCATTTAATTTTATTCTTAACTAGCGAATTTTTGCAAGTCTAGGGTACTGTATTTTCTCCAATTCTCAAATTTCTAGGTAAACCGGTTTAGGAGGTTATTTGTTTGTCAGTCAGTGGCGGTACGGTATTTTTTAATGTGTGACTCGCTTCGGCTTCGCTCGGTTAGAATTCCTATAAATATTTTTATGGTGGAGGGTCTAGATTATAGAGACAAACTACATGCATTTCATCGTACAGTTCATGCTGAGGTACGCGCCTTCTGTGATGATTCTTACTTCCTGCGGTTTTGCTGGTCATTGAATCTGATGCACCAAGATAATGCGCTTGGAAACTGACATTCACATGAGGCTTTTCGTCGTGTCATGAGAGTGAAATTGTTGTGCAAATTTCCATTGACCTTATTAACTAGAAATAATTGAAAAATCCGTCAAAAGATTCGAATCCCCAGATCACGTTCCAGTTATCAACTACAAAATAGATTAATTGACGTAGCCGTTCGTAGACGTAGGCGTTCTATTACTATTTTACCTGAGATTCCCGAAATGTTTTTGCAGAGATTCTCTCGTGTCGACGCTAGCAACATTCGCAAGGGCAAACAATCTTAGATCTGGAAACTTGGAGAAGGCGGCTTTCTGAAATAAAATATTAATATTCAATACATTTTTACCCTCGACGAAACGGAGACGGTATATGTGAGGTTGTGTGTTTGTGCACTTATTTGTTATCATTTTCCTGAAAAACTACTTGACCGATTAGTATGCGGTTTTTTGCATTAGATAAACATAACTTCTGGCAAGGTTCTTAGATATGTTTTAAGATCATAAACAACCAAAACGAGCTGCAGTCTATGATTTTTATTTTCCAATACGTTACCATTTTTCTGAAAAAGTACTGGGCTGATTGAGATGTAGGTTTTTGCATTAGATATGTATAGTTTGTGAGATGGTTCTTAGATATATTTTAAGGTCAAAGTTCACCACGTTGCGCTGCAATCAAGATTTGTTTTAGATATATTTAGCTTCTGAGAAGGTTCTTAGATCTGTTTTAGGCCCATAGTCCACCAAGCTGTGCTGCAATCGTGATTTGGTAAGACGTGGTCATAGGATCTCTTTAAGTTCTCATCGTAAACCCGTCGTATTTGGACTCCTTTGATTTGTCTTGACAAGCGCTTTGTACCTAGATGCTGTCTCGGGTCTCAATGGAGTCAGGAGGCGATCATGGGAACTCCTTAAATTCTCATCGTAAACCCGTCGTGTTTGGACTCTTTTGATTTGTCTTGACACGCACTTTGTACCTCGATGCTGCCTAGGGTCTCATGACGGAGCCAGAAGATCCACACGGGTACTCCTTAAGTTTCTGATTTGTTTTGACTAGCACTTTAAACCTAGATGCTGTTCAAGGTCTCATGATGGAGCCAGGAGTTGGTCATAGGAACTACTCAAGTTCTCATTGTAACCTCGTCGTGTTTGGACTCTTTTGATTTTAACATGACAAGCACTTTAAACCAAGTTGCTGCCCAGGGTCTCGTGAGTCAGAAGGTGGTCACAGGAACTACTTAAGTGATCATATATTTTTTTTATCCATAATATTTTTTAACGGATTTTTTGAACTGATATATTCTTTTTACAATTATTAACAGTAAGTAATTTTATTTGCAAGATACAGATGATACAATTGCTGCAGCTCAGAAAGATAACTGAAGGTCAAAAATTGTGAGCAACAAAGAGATCAGTCTCTTACATCGAGTAGAAGTAAAATAATGATGAATTTTAGACGGATGAAATATAAGTTTGAAGTGAGCTGTAGGTACATAGTATGAAGTAGGTATCAGATGTAGAAGAATTTATAACTAACCTGTAGTGAAGTAATCCTCGAGTAGTGTAGAAGAGTCATGTCCCGGTCAGTCATGGGATCGCCAGTCTCATCGCTGATTTCAAACCGAGCGTAGAATTTAAGCATTTGCAGGAGCTGAAAGAATATACTGAGATTAGGTCCGGTTAGTTCTTAAAATCGTTAAAAAGGAGGTTCCCTAAGCAGGTTATCTATTTAACTGTGGCATATATGTATGATTGAGAACAATATATGATGTTTTTAAGAACTTTAAGCGGTTTTGTTTAATCCCAAATTACAATTTAAACAACTTCGCTGCATAAAAATAAATTCAAACACCTCATATATATCACCCATTAAAAAGTATAATTTACTCTAAAAATTTGGCATTCAAATTTTAAATTCTAAATCACATCAATTGTTTTTTTTAAAGGTGTATTTAAATTTTATTTATTATCATTAATTATAAAATGGAAATAAAATTATGTTACATACAGTGCCATGTAAAAACCACAGTCGGTTTTACTGTGCACCGTGTTAATATGTTAGGTAAGATATGAAACAATTAAGTACTTATCTAAAAATTAAACAATTATGCGACGAACTTAATATATTATTTTACTTATTAATAAACTCGCCGGCATATTTAGCGGAACATAAAAAAAGGCCAATATTAAAAAAATATGGTTTTATTTTAAAATCTACTTACTACACTTCTTTTGTTATTTAAAGTTTCATTTGTTTTACTTAAAATGCGATCACATTAAGAACAGATTTTGCGAGTAAAGGCTATTTGTGAAAAATGGTACATTTTTGAACTTTTCATGTAACTGGGAAAAGTGAAATTTAATATTAAAATAACAATTGATTAAATTAGAAAAATTTCCTCCACGTGCTCTTATTAAAGTTTCTACCCGTCTAGGCATTCGACCTGTTTACGGAGGTCATAGATGTTTGCACGTCAAAACGCATGTGTGTACTCCTTAAAAAGTTCGAGTTATACGTTATGAGCTGTCAAATGAATACGATTGGCTTAGACAAATGGGTCTCAGATGATGCCCGCGACTTCATCCGCGTGGATTAAGATTTTTGATTCCCGCGGGAACTCTTCAATTTTCCGGGATAAAAAGTAGCCTATGACCTTCGTCCCCGGGTTACAAACTATCCCCATACAAAATCAAAATCGGTTGAACATATGGGCCATGAAAGCATAGCAGACAGACAGTCAGACAGAAAGACAGACATACAGATACACTTTCGCATTTATAATATTAGTATGGATTTTTAAATCTTTTAGTTTTTGACATATGAAATGACTGTTCTGTTTTAAATTCATAATCTATGTTCGGATCAGGATGGATTATTAATAAAGGATAATACGTTATGAACTAATGCGCAATCAATAAAAGATTGCTTTCTCTTCTACTCTCGTGGGTTTTAAATCTTCGCTCTTACTATTCAGGTAAATATATTTTTGCTCTATTATAATTCATGCTCCGGAGCATGAACGTATCAAGCGTTTCAAGGGAATGATGTAGCAAAAAAGAACCATTTTAAATTGACTCTCAAATATGGTCAGCTCAGAGTTCAAACTGGTCTTGAAATTAGGCGGCACACTATGAGAGAACAAAAAATCATGTAATTCTGTCTCATTCTCTCACGCGTAAATGAATACGCATTCCTTTTAGTGCGACTGAATTATGTAGTATGTAGCAGTATTAAGGCTTTCTTTGTTTTTCATAATATCCACTAAGGCCGTATTTACACTTGTATAAGTTTATACGTAAGTAACGTACATAAATAACTTCGCGACTAACAAGACTGAGGGCCTAGACAAACGGCATTCGATTCGCAGCGATTCCATTTCTTCTATCGCTAACGCTTTACCGTAAGCGAACTTCGTCTGCTAGACAAAGTTACCTGCGATTAACGAACGCCTATTCCATTCGGCTGTTCGATAAAAAGTAACTTTTGTCTATGGTCTTTCGTTATGAAACGTCAAATTCGTGCGCCAAACTTTGAATACTTTGTGTTTGAGTGGTGTTTCTAAAGTGCGAGCGTGAAGTTGTTAATTAATTTAAAACTATTTCCTCTAATTAATATTATATTTCTTGGTAAGTATCTAAGTGCTTTTGTGTTTTATAGAAACAAATGAGATTTCAACCAGGCAAATAAAGATTTAGAATACTTTTCCCTTCTATGAATAAGGTTAAATGTTTTGTTTTCTCGCGTAGAAATGGAACCAAGAGGAAGGGCAAGTGGTGAGCAGTTTTCAGCTCTTTTGGAATTTATGGAAAGGTAAAATATTTGTTCCATACGTATTAAGTTTCTGAAAAGTCAAATTCTATACAACTCATATTATTTGTTTCGTTTTCTACAGGGTAATGGCGTTCGTTAAAGTTTCCATCAAAAGAAGCGCTCACTATAGATAACGCTTGTCAAAAATGTCACTTGGCTAGCACTTGTCGACACATGTCTATGGGATTAGTCATTCGACATTGTCGATTCTTTCGATGGAATCGATTTAAATTAACATTGTCTAGCAAATTTCGATTCGTTTAAATTATACCACGTGACGTTTCTATAGCTAATGTCAATCCCATACATTTTTGGACTTTTCTACTAGCGTCATCGCTAATAGAATGTCACTTTGTCTAGGCCCCCTGTTTACATTTCGTAAGTTGCTCGGGACAAGCGACTTACGAGTGTAATCGTTGCCTTTGGTTAAATATCATTGGCTGGCATCGCGCTTTTATACTTTTTACCGTAACGATATTACCGTGGACGGCCACGGCACAACGGTGACAAGTTAAATTAAGTATGGAAATACATAGAAGACGTTTTGAAATTTCCGTCGACGCGGTAATGTAGTTGAAGTCAGATGGCCTCCGACGACCTTCCTGGCGCAGAGCTGAGCGCTGTTGTCTTAACTTAGGAGGTCCCTTGACGTCCAAGTTTCTCCAAATATACTGCACAAAATATGACGTATGAAACGCCATGAAGTTATGAAAATCGTGTCTAAAATCGAAATACCACTCATTCACTCACTGAGTTATCACGAATCACGATAAGAGTATCTCAGAACCTATAAAGCACACAAACTTGAAATTTGGAAAGTAGATTTCTTCCATGTAGACATCTACACTATAGAAGGAACACACACAGCTAAGAAACGGTTTTGAGAAAATTCACCAATAAGGGGGGGAAAAAGGGGTTGGAAGTTTATATGAAAGTCCTATATTTTTGAATATAGCTTACTGAAATACTAAGTTAGCGAAAGACTGTGGGCGACTACAAATATTGAAAATGTCGACTTAATTTTCTTAATTAATTTGAATTAATACTTTCAAGTATTAGTAACTCAAGTTACTGGTTATTCAGAACGATCAGTTTAATAATTCTCATTATATTCAACATTATGCATACATTTTATTTCAAAAATGCTGCATTTTAACCTAATCGAGGTGTTCCAAATATCTAAAAAAAAACTAAAAGCCGAAATATAATGCGAAAACGGCCGCGACTATCACCAAAATGATAGAAGAGCGATGTGAAGGCTTATTCTAAGTTTTAATTCGATTGATCGTATATTGTATTCGATTGATGTAAAATGAATGGGCTACGCCAGAAGATTCGTTTCGTTACCCCTTCATTCAACTTTACCTACTCGACCTTCGTTTCGCTACGTAGGTCGCCGGCTCACTTCGGCTTAAAAGATATATTTTTGAAGTACTTAATGTATTAACGACTGCGGATCACGAGGTCCTGGGTTCGATTCCCGGTCGGGCATAAAAATTATTAGGTATTGGGTTTTTCAATTACTTATGAAATTTTCAGTGCCAGCCCGGAGTTGGAAGTTGGCGGTGTTTCACCCCCGTGCCTCGGAGAGCACGTTAAGCCGTCGGTCCCGGTTATTATCACTAACATGATAATAGTCGTTAAAGCCCGCCAACCCGCATTGGAGCAGCGTGGTGGGTCTAAGCTCCTAATTCCCTCTCTCCTATGAAAGTGGAGGCCTGTGGGACGTTAATAGGCTGTAGTGGTGGTGGTGATGGTGACTCAAACCGGTTATAAAGCTTACTTAGTTTAGTAGTCGCTCACTCAGTATTTTTGTCGCTAGCTTTAGTATTTCATTCGGTTACTTAAAATTTTATTTGCTAGCTTAGATTAATTATTGCTCTCGTTTAGTACCGCATTTTATAAATTTTTTGAGATTTATATTGTCGCAAGTTGAATAAATCTTTCGCAAACTTATTTTAACGCCGCTCGGTTTAGTATTAAAGTATTCCTTTAACAGTCGTCAATTTATTTTATTAGTCGCTCGATTAATAATATCCCATTATAAAATCGAATTCGTGGACTTCGCCGTGGACATTCATGAAAAATCGTGGACGTCGACGACCACGATAACGTAACGTGCAGAATCATAAAAGCGCCCATCCAGAATGAACATTTTAGTACAACACCAGCGGCGGTGCTATAACAACGCCGCCTTTCACTGAGCGCTCGAGTTAATATCATGAATTCTACTGCCGATAATAATGTTTAAAAGTTGGTGTTAGTTAGTTTGTTAAACGTTAACGTCGAGAATTACATATAAGTTAATTCATTGTATAAAATCAAGATGATAGTGGTTTTGTTGGTGGTGGCTTTCGGCCTGATTTCGTGCGGCTGCGAGCCTGAACACTCTTACTGCTGTAAGCCGGCACAGAGTGTTTTGCATGAACGTGAAAATGTATGTGTGGACATAAGCAACAATACTATCAGGACGCCTGCGAAACTCTCGTGCGAGAATATTACTGTTGTAAGACACACTGAGTTCAACTTTACAATCACTGATGATGGGAGGATGATCGTGTTAATGGATGAATTGGAACCTCATATTGATGGTGATTTGTAAGTCCACATTTTTTACTGCGTGCGCTATAGAATACGTGAGCCTAAATTTCATTAAAATAAGGATGAAGAGAGGGAGGCGAAGCAATCCTGGGGCCCCAATGTAAATTTCACGGCGCCCAAAAAAAAATTTTCTGCTTTCACTTTCTGTAAGAAAGCTCTCGTGAATATGAAATCATGATAAAGTCACGAGGTTTTGGAAAATATAGACGAAACTGAACGCTGGGTGCTACAAGCGAGCGATGAGAGATGAAATAGGAAACCGTCAACCAACGACATCAGTTCATTTTCTTAAATCCTTGCACATACACTAAAAGCACTTCAGTCTCCATCCCATTATGATAAAGCTCTGTAGATACCTCTATTGATGATTCAATGATGCTTCTTTTTCAGATTTTGTGTAGCCAATCGGACGTTAAACATAAATGAACGAGTTTTAGTACTCTGTGACGAGGTGGAGGAAAAACAATTTATGGATGATAGGATCCTCGCATACTGCATGTATGTGTCGGTCGTGTTCTTGACCCTGACTTTGATAGTATATTGTGCACTACCTGAATTAAGGTAATTTTATTCTATATGAATACATATTTAAGATGCATTAAAATTAGCAGAGCGTAAAAATAAATAAGAAATCGACGCGTATCATTCGCTAAATTTGCATTTTAAAAAGATTTTCTAACGTCAAAAAAAATATTTTTGGACTCTATTCCATTCTATTTATATTTAAAATGATATACCGCAACCCTATGTAACGCTATAAAAAATATTTTACTTCGCTTTCGCTTCTATGAGAGCCCCCTGAAATAAAGATTTGTATAACTTTTTAAGCCATATTAGGCTGGAGGCCATCGGTTTACATATTATATTTAAATTAGAAATAATTACGTTCAGTAATTCAGAAGTTATAAGGCTCTGACAGAGGGACGGACGGAAGGACGTACAAGTGCAAATTCACTCAAGTAGACTCAGAGACCTTCGCTTCGCTCGGTCAAAAAATATTTGTGACATCTTACTTCTTACTAATATTATAAATGCGAAAGTGTGGATGGATGTATGGATGTGTTGTGTGGATGTGTGGATGTATGGATGTATGGATGTTTGTTACTCAATCACGCCCCAAAGGCTGAACGATTCTGGCTGAAATGGCACAGAGATAGATTATAGTCTGGAGTAGCACATAGGCTACTTTTTGTCCCGGAAAATTAAGGAGTTCCCGCGGAAATCAAAAAACCTCGATCCGCGCAGACAAGGCGCAGGCATTAGCTAGTGACTCTATATTTATATTTAAAACATCATACATAAGGAAGACACCTAGGTGTATTTTATACTTAACCTTCCTGAAAGTACAAAGATTACGATAGTGAAAAAATCATTAAAATTGGTCCATTCGTTTCCGAGAAAATCGTTAGCAAAGAAGCATACATATAGTTATATGTCACCGTAAGATTGTAAAAACCGTTAGATTAAAATCTAACTCGCGAAATTGCAAACTGTCGAAAGATTACAATTTAACGCATTACTTTTCGGTTGATTGTAATCTGTTAGGTATATTAACCCGATAGAACCTAAGTGCCTAACTGATTGTATATGTCGAACCCTAACCCAACCTAAAAGAAAGACACAAGAAAACCTAAATAGGTACAATTAATATTTCAAAAATTGACACTCAGAACATTGAACGGTTCACAATCTGTCGACAGTTTACAATTTCGCGAGTTAGATTATAATCTAACGGTTTTTACAATCTTACGGTGACATATACATACAAACACACATACGAGTCGAATACAGAACATCTATTTTGCAAAAACTAAAGAGGCATAAAAATTAGTTCCAAGTTTGGCCAACGGGCCAGATAAGTTGGTGGACTGCACGCGGACTTTTTGTCCGCCAGACTTTTTTTTGTTCTTAGTGTGTTTTCACCTCATTCTTCTCAAGTGTCTACCATAATTAACTTTTTTTATTGGAACGAAAGTTCCTCATGGGACGATGCGGAGGGGTACCCTAGCCGGCCAAAAACGTTCGTAGCGTAAATGCGTAAGATTTTGAATTGAAAACATGCTCGCGTTGTTACGAAGACAAAAGGTCTTAAATTTAATTATACAATATTCGAAATTAAACATTAATGCTTAAGTGTTAAGATTTATATTTTAATTTAAAAAATCATAAAAAAAATAAAAAAATTGGCAGTCTTTATGACTGCATTTTTTTTTGTGTATAGTTTATATTCGCTATACAGTGCCTTATTATGTAATAATAAATTTCGTTCCTATCTGGTGTCCCACGACACCACACGTTTTTTTTAAATAAATCAATAATAGTGACCATTAAAAACATTGTTCTTTTTATGTTTCAGAGATCTACAAGGAAAAAGTTTAATAAACTTTTGTGGGAGTTTGGCGATCGGACTCGGCGTTTTAGGCGCCCTAAGATTAAACACAGGGTATTCACATCTTGGATTATGTGCAGCAAGAGGTAATCAATTATACACTTTATTTAGTACTCTGCTAAAAACTAAAAATAATCGGTCTAAAAAAGTATTATATATTTAAGTACTACTTAAAGTAAACTACATGATCTTTAAACTCGCTCGGAAAGTAAGTGCTTACTTTTTTCAAAACGAGGAAGAAAGTACGATAAAGCTATCTACATATTATGCCAGTTCAATATAACAAAATTGATACACATATATTGATATATGTATCAATTTTGTTACTATAAAATGTAGACGAAATAAAATGTATAAAATGTATACAAATCGATTGACACCTCAATCATCATACCAGCAGTAGTTTAGGCGCTACTTTGGAACATATAAATAAAAACATATCATATATACATATTTCATACCTACATACATACATGCATATATACATACATAGCTTAAACCATGACCCTTCTTTTTGGCTTTGCTGTAGTCGAGTAAAAAGGGCTCTTTGCAGCTTAAAGTGAGAAAAAACTACTTTTGCTCACTGGTTTTAGGCCGCAAAGCGGCCATTTTCGAGCTAGTGAAATGAAAAGGTATTATCCATCAAAAGCATAAATGTGAAAATGGGAGCCAAGTTCTGTAGATAATCCTGTTTATTATACAACTCCTTGTTCTTCCTGATACAACGTATGCTATTTAAAAAAAAAACTAGATTTCCGCGACTTCTTCCGCGTGGATATAAAGATAAAGAGCTCCCGCGGAAAAAAGTAGCCGATGTTCTTCCTCGGGATACAACCTAACCTGGTACCAAAGGACATTGTTCCGTCCCTATACAAAGTTCGCCTAAGAACCAACCGTCTTAAAACATTGATAACTGGGTTCAAATTAATACCTTTTTATACTTGAGAGCAGATTAAAACTACGGACACTTGCTAAAACAAACATCGAGAACTTCATAGATGGCGTTAAAATATTGAATTATTGTACTTTCAATAGATGGTGTTGCGAGATTCAGAATACCAGCGCACTTAGCACTTTAAGTAAATTTTATCTTGTTTCTTACGATACGGATCTAGCGCTCAAGCGGTGGTATTGTATATTATTTTAACCAGTCAGTTATGGATCTGTGGTTAATAATCCAGAGACGGAAACGTAAAGTAATCAATTTAATACCCAATTTTTTTAAATTAATTTGAAGTGTCCGTTAAATTATAATATTTGGAATAAAGGCTATAAAATAAGCTAAGAATTACTATATATTTCAACCCTATGTTAATTCTTAGGCGAATTTGGTCAATGTCCTTTCATCAAAATCGGTTGAACGGATGAGCCGTGAAAGCGTGGCAGACAGACAGACACGCTTTCACATTTATAAAATTAGTATGGAAGTATGGATTCGTTTTATCGTCAGTTTTATACTATTCACACAGGCACACTCTTCCTAGTTATTCTTCATTTTTGGTAACAATAACTCGTATTTGAGCGGCGATAAGTAGTCAGTTTCCCAGCCGCATGCGGGCATAGACTGTAACTATTCCCACCAGAGGATAGCCCTAAACGCACCAACTGAAACAGCCTTCCTAGCGATAGTTACCAAAAGAACAGTTCAGGCTTCTGCACAGTCAGGTTTTTTATTTGGTAAATATTTTTTATTGCTATTATTTCGCCATATTTTTCAATCAGCATTTTATTTAATTGTTTCAGGTTTTTTCACTTACTTCTTTATAATGACGAGCTTCTTTTGGATGAATGCAATATCAATACAGATTCTTCTAAGCATAAGGTTTGTTCTAATATAATAACCTAATACATCTTAATCGAATATGTTATTTATATGAAGAGGAAAGATTTCATATTATGAAGATGAATATTAAGTTAATAGTACATTATTGCAAAGGCTGGGAAATAGGCAATTGTCATTTCCGCCGAGGCATATATAGTGCTTTTCTCAAAAGAATGCAGGGAAACAAAACATATCGATTGTCGTTTAAGAAAAGTAGTTAAGTTCCCATAATTTTTCAAGTTAATGCCGTTTTTAACATGAACTGTACATTTCAGCATGGAATAAATTGCCCATAATGTAGATGGCTTTTTAGTTTTAGCAATCTCATTAAAATACGCCAAAAATACTGTTTCGGAGAAAATGTTCACTTTTTTCTCGTTTTAGTCCAAAGAAAAATACATGAAAGTGTATGAAAATTTTATGAGTTGGACTCATAAAATTTTCATACACTTTGATACACTTCATGTATTTTTCTTTGGACTTCGCTGGAAGCAGGTTTTCCATTGCCAATTTGGCTTCTGATCTTAAATCTGGTGGAGTACAATCAATCTCCATTTCAATCTCTGAACCGTTGGAACTCATTTTACTTTATTAAATTTATATTTATTAAATATGTAAATAACAAATCAAGACGAAATTTCAGCTTTGCCGCCAATTTTTTTTTTATCATCTGTGCCGGCAGGCAAACGCATTTATGGCTATACAGTCACCAATTTGTACTAAGCCAAGAGACTATGGTATGCCAAGAATGACAAAAGAGATCCGATCAAAGAGTATTTAATAACCCCAGCACGCCCTTTCATACAACATTGCAGGAGCGTTGTAATGTTCCAAATTCAAAAAACGCTCCTGCAATGGATTTGATTTTCTTTGTCCGAAAATTCGATACTTCGCGTGTTCTTTTTTCGAAAATAATGACAATAATTCCATGCATGTTTGAGAAAAGTTTATATATTATATATAATGTGCGCGTACGCGTCACTTCGCATTGCTGGGTATATTAATTATGAATACCCAGCTCGAGCCCTATGCACCTAAAGGTGCGATCTATAGAGCGAACTTTGACTTTGCTTAGATTTAAGACATGATTAAAAGGAGACAGATTTATGTTACTCACATAAATCCATCTCGTTTTAACTCTAAGTGAAGTCTGAGCCAAGTCAAAGTACCCTCTATAGATCTCAGCATAAGTGATCCGATATGTTAGCGATACACCCGCGGCACTAGATCAAGCGGCGGAATTAGGACGGTAGCGCGGACCAAACGGCTATGGTATGAGATCCCGCTGCAAGATTGTTACATGAATCAAGTACGTGATCAAAAACTATTTTTTATGTATAATTATAAATGGGGTAATATATAATATTTGCCACGTTACCAATCAAAAAGTGGCCGCTAGTATTTTTAATTAAAATAATTGTTTGCGTCTAAGTACGCGAGCCAGAGTATAAGTGGTGCAATCTAGGTGGCACAAAGTAAACTAAATTAACTTAAGTAGACGCAAACAATTATTATAATTAAAAATACTAGCGGCCACTTTTTGATTGGCAACCTAGTAAATATATATTCCCCATTTTTAATCTAATGTATTACTATTTATATTATTGCAACATTGTACAATCTTGCAGCGGGATCTTAGTCCATTATGATATTATATTTATACGGCCGCGAAAAGGTGGATCGCGACATCGGTCATAATACGTCATAGCATAATAACGGACCGTCTGTTTAACTTGTGTACTTTGTTATCTTCACGAAATAAACCAGTAGATATACAGTCAACTAGTTAACTTGGATGCCCAGATATTCCTAGCTTGAAGTACAGGGCACTTGGCGCCAACAAGTACATATACGGAAATCGCGGTATTTGGTAGGTACAATAAACAAGATTTTGCAAGTTCATTTTTCAAGACATCTCTTAAAACGATATGAAAAGATTCTATATAGGTATATAATCTAAATATTTCTTGTTGTTATTGGAAGAACGGACAATATAAGAAGTGTGGTTATATTAATTTTAGGCGTCCAAGTAAATGCGACTACGGTTGGAAGGCGTTCATCTGGTATGCGCTGTATGCTTGGGGATGTCCAGCATTTATAACAGTCGCTATGGTTATTGCCAATTTTCTACCAGGCTACCATCGCAAGCCTGGCATAGGATTGAATACCTGCTGGTTTTTTAGTAAGTACCTATAATTTTTTTTATCCTCTATAAGTTAGTCCTTGACTACGATCTCACCTGATGGTAAGTGATGATGCAGTCTAAGATGGAAGCGGGCTAACCTGTTAGAGGCATGGCAATTATATTAAACCCATACCCCTATTCGGTTTCTACACGGCATCGTACTGGAACGCTAAATCGCTTGGCGGCACGTCTTTGCCGGTAGGATCGTAATTAGCCACGGCCGAAGCCTCCCACCAGGCCAGATCAGGGAAAATTCTGAAATTACAAATTCCCAAATTGACCCTGCCGGGAAAACTCGGGACCTCCGCACGTTAAGACAACAGCGCTACACACTGCGCCCATAACCATATATGAAGTGAAACAAGTCAAGAAATTTACAATTATGCCGAATAATAATTCTAAGTTCTTTCTAAATCATGCTGAAATGCCGTTGGAAGTCTTTGGAGACAGGTCAGTAAATAATGGGTATTCATGTTATGGTATTATTTTAGTCGACAGCTAGTTCTTTCAGTTTCCACTTACATATGTTAATTTAATGTAGGAACACTAAGCTACAGGTACCTACTAAACCTTACTCGAGAATCAGTCAACCTTTTGGTGCCAAACCGAATAAAAGTCCTGACAGAAGATGCGTGCCTTATCTCCTATAGGTACACGAACACACGAATTAGGCATAGCTACAATAATATTTAATCTATACTTACTTCTATATTCTAATACAAATGAATGGATGTTTGTTACTCAATCACGCCCGATCGGCTGAACGGATCTGGATGAAATTTGGCACAGAGATAGATTATAGTGTGGAATTAAACATTGGATACTTTTTATCCCGGAAAATTAAAGAGTTCCCGCCGAACCAAAAATTTCAAACCACGCGGACGAAGGCGCGGGCATCAGCTAGTTACTTATATAACTATATATTTTCAGGCTCACGTTATCAATGGCAATATATGTACAGCATTATGACAATCTTGATTGTTGCAAACATCTGTATATTTTTCTACATATCGACTCACCTCTGTCGCCATTCCTTCGCAAGCAGTCACATAAAGGCACTGAAATATAAGTAAGTAAGTTACGCCGATCATTCGGTAGGTGTAACTGTAGTTTTAACTTGAATATACATGGATATGCACACTCATACAACTCACTCACTCACTCCCTCCCACACACACATACACACATACCCGTAACACACACAGACTTGCTATTAGAATTTTTAAAATATTGATTTTGTTATATTTAATATTATTGTTGAATTTGTAAGAGCCAGGCCTTCTGACACTGGTATTCTTATGCTTAATAGAAGGCCTCAGCATTTTTTTTTGAAAAAATAATTTTTCATTTTTTTCATCATCCAGGATTATCCGTAGCACTCCATTTTATTTAGGGTTTTCGCTGTTCTAGTAAAACATTCTAGCTACGAGATATCCAACACATAAAATCCAAATTTTCATTAATCGAGTTTGTTCCTTAAAGAATACGACCCTCGGTAGGGCTTCATTAACATTCTACACAACTTCTTTTATTGTTTACGTAGGGCTTTCTTGTACAGTTGTCAGAGCCCATGCCATCTCCGATAGAGGCCAGGGCACTGTTTCACAGTATTGGTATTATATGGATATTTGCTAAAGATCTCCCATCCGATAGAACATACATCATACATAAATCGCCTGTTCTCAAAATACGGTACGTTTACGTTTCAGGTTCGTCATGACAGTAAGAATGTTCATTGTAATGGGCTTACCGTGGGTATTTGAAATGATCAGTTCGTTAAGCGGGCCTCACGTTGTTTGGTAAGTAAAGTTCATTCATATATACCTACTAATATTATAAAAAGGTTTGTGACGTTGTAGGGGGTAATCTCTGGATCTCCTGAACCGATTTTGAAAATTCTGATACCAATATAAAGCCTCATTATATTTGTGAGTGTCAAATCCCTATCTAATCGCTATATATTATCCCGAAAAATAAGGGAGGTCCCGTGGGAATTAAAAAAAAACTTATTTCACGCGAACGAAGTCGCGGGCAAGTCTGCTATTACAGTATATTATATAATCTTGTTCCCTTATACCTTACAATATAAATAACAACCAGGCTAAACCACACGATGTACGCGCTAGTATCTTAGTAGTCTTTCATTTACTATGTTAAGCAAACTCAAGTCTTTAATAATCCAAAGCGAGCTTCTTACACTCATAGGTCCTACCTATACATATTATTACCTAAATTCACTGATCACTTAAATCAGATTTATGAAAAAAGCGAGAAAGATGCTCAATGAACTTTGTTTGGCACAGAGGCAAAAGGCTTTTTACCTTTTGGGCTATACATTGTTTAGAAATAAAATAAAATAGTAATTGGACTTGGAACCGATACGGAATATTTAAATTTTCTTTTCAGGGTCATAACAGATATATTCAATACATTACAAGGACTATTGATATTTCTTCTTCTCGTCGTGTTTCGAAAACGCGTGATAAAAGCTATGTTCAAGAAGGGTTGGTTGGACTGCATTTCGGGATTCGTTGAACGCCACTTGGCGGTCGGCGATGACGATGAAGAAGACGTGGTGCACCAAACCATGGACGTCGATCTTCAGGAGGAATTTACAAAATAACTTCTAAGCGTAACTAGGTATATTTTGAAGTCGATAGAACTAAGAAATAGAGTATTCTAATACAAGTTTATAGGATTTTGGTGAAATTTCTCATGAACTGCACCTACCTGCCTGCAAGAAAGTGGTGGTTGTGAAATTTCTCCAATCCTGATATTGTTATTTGACTGCATTTAGCTAATAGCGAAATAAAATATTCAGCAATTTTTGAGCTCATTTACAACCGAAAATTGATATTCTTTCAAGACTTTTCTGCGATTTCCTTCAAGACGCGTATTTACCGTAATTATTGTTATACAGATGAATCGGTTATAAAGATGATAAGATAAGTATGGTGGAGTATAAAAAATTTGCTTACATCAATGCATATGGAAGCAAACCACGATTAATGATTTATATTTTAATATTTCTTTTCGATAAATTTTATATAGAATCTGATACCTATATCACATCCTATATGCTGTAAAAATCAAACTCATATTTTATTAAATAGTGGTGGACACATAATTAGCCCACTGGTATATTCTGATGATAATAAGAAAAATTATATTATCAAATGTAACGATTGTAACAGTGTATAAAATTATCTTTTATTTTGAATATTAATTTACTGTATTTGATTTTTATGGTTCTTTCAGGTTAACCGACCTACCATTATAGACTGCCTTAACACATAGACTGTACAATGCTGTTTTCTTGTGTTCTTTTTGCTCTATTTTTAATTTAGATTTTCATTATTTTATTTGTTTAAATTGACCAAGCTAACTGTATGTGTACTTGGGTGAATTGGGTCTTGCCTATCTGTTCATCCGTCTCACAGAGCCTTAATAGAGCTTCCTGATTAATGAATATTAATAAGGAAGTAAGTATTAATTAGGAATTATTCGCAGTCAAGGGCTAACTTGTAGTGGATAAAAAAAAGAAGATTTACAAACGCACCGCTCAAACCACTGGAGTCAGGCTGAAATTAGGCATTAAAATAGCTATTATGACGTATATATCTGCTAAGAAAAGATTTTTTGAAAATTCAACCTCTAATGGGGTAAAATTGGGGTTTGAAATTTGTATAGTCCACGCAGACAAAGTCGCGGGCATAAGCAAGTCGTACATAATAAGAAAATCCGCGATGGCGATGGTGGTGTTGAACAGATAGTAGTTTTTAAAGTACGTTAGTAATTACTTTAATAGGTATGTAGGAGTTAAAATCAAAAATCTATTATATTTTAGTAGATACTATGTTTAAAAAGTTCTATAAAAAAATGAGCCACAAGAAATCTCTTTTTTAAATTTATTTTAACTTTATTTAAAAACGTTAAATAAGTAATTTATTTTAAGCAGTAAGATAGACACTACTATTATTTTGTAGTATAGTATACGTAATCCATATAAATATATTTTAGGGTTAATTTCTACTATAATTTTTTTTATACTAGTCGACCTGCCCCGGCTTCGCACGGGTACGCTTACTCATACCATAGAAAAATGTATTATATTTAATTAATTATACTATTTAATGAGTAGTGTACATTATAACTATGTATTTGAACACTAGTGGTGTACCTACTAACGGTAAAATTTCTGATTTCCTATGAGATTAAGAAATTTTCCCGCTGCAAAAGGTCTATCTAAAGAAAGTAGCGTGTACGACATAGAGGCATAAAAACGTTGCTTACCCTGGTTAAAATGCTCAATGCTTACTTGTCACCATGGCCTGCTTGAAAATAGGTATCTTCACCTAATCAACGCCTTGGTACTAGCTAGCTAGCTAGCTTGCCTAGCTCCGAAAGCATATACGGGATTTCATTCTTTAAAACTAATGTAGCTCCTGACGAGTAACTTTGTAGGTCCTGAAATATCGTGATTAGTGAGTGAATGAATGAGTGAGTGGTATTTCGCTTTTTATATTATTTAGGTTGTAAACATATTCATAGGAGTCAAAATGGAAAATCTCAATTTTCTAGTCTCCAGTTTTAGCTCTTTTTAAAATTATGTTACTACATAAATTGTTTTTTTTTCAATACCTAATATTAATAAATATTAACTCGTAATACTGTGTTTTATTTCCCTGAAGAAACCGGAAACCGCATCAAGGGACGTTAAAAATATTGGAAATTCTACATGATATTGTTATTAGGAACTAGCTTATGCCCGCTTTTACTGCATCAAGCATTAAAAGACTTCGTACGCGTGATTTAGTTTTTTTGGTTCCCGCGAGAACTCCTAAATTTTCTGGGATAAAAAGTCACTCTCCTGCAGGGCCTCAACTATACCCATGCCAAAAATCACGTCGATCCGTTGCTCCGTTGCGGCGTGATGAAAGGACAAACCAACAAACAAACACACTTTCGTATTCGTATCAGCGAAACAAATAAGATTAGCGCAAAGAGAGAAAGAGTTTGTGTTTGGTTTGGTGGAATTTTAAAACAGTTCTCCCTAACCGATTGAGCTGAAATTTTGCATCATCAATGTACTCTGTGTTTTGCATGCGCGTTTATAGAGCAAGATCCTTTTCTACCTGATACCTTACAAAGCAACCGCGATCCAAACTTCATGGTCGGGGATCGTTTATTAGAGGCATAGGGGTACATAGAAAAACTTTCAGCTTTAATAAAAAAACGAAGGTCTGATCGCCGCGGTCTCTTGGACTCATTAGTTTGGATGACAATGCATATTTATACAGTTGCATCATCATTGATCACTTACCCCAAGGTGAGATTTGGGAGCCCGTAGCCTTCAAGACAGGCCCTAGCCGACACTAGGCTACAAGAAAATCACCGGGGTACAATGTTACCTCGCGCCCCGCCCGGGTAATGAGGCCAGGCCACGAAGCCCGTACCCCGCTAGTACCCCTCACAGACTAACAGGAGAAGAGCCTTGCCGCTTAGGTGAGATCGCAGTCAAGGGTTGACTTGTCATCGAATGCAAACATAAGGTGTGCCTTCGCACTGCTGCACGCGAAAGGTCGTCAGAAACAAAGTTGTTCTGACCGTAAACCTGACTCTTCGCGGTTAAATTGCGGTAAATGAATGTGATACTCGTTGGTACCTACCTACTTATCGTATAATCTCCTATCTTATCTTATCTTACATACCTAAATAATAATAATTATGCCTAATTTATTAACTGACTCTGTGCAGTGTCCGAAATGATTTCCCACCATAGCATATTTTTAACCCCCGGGTCAATTTCACATTAACATCATTGGATATTCATTTCCTATGCCATATCCACAATATCACGTTAAGTATTAAGAAGTTGAAACCCGAAATAGCTTTAAGTTCGTTTAAAGCAATTTAGGGTTCAGGAGTTTACGTGATACAAAATGGAGACGATATGCCAAAAGAATTAGTTCCATACAAGTATGGAGGTACAAAAATCGAAAGATTTGACACTTTTATGAAAGTGGAGCTACGGTGCAAATATGTAAAAAAGGTGAACCATAAAATGAGTCATTTCGAGCGATATGTAAACTATGAAAACTTAATAACTCATTTATAATAGTATGTCCCATAAACAAAGGAACCGGCTCAGGATGTAAATCGTACAAAGAACGTGTTTACTCAGTCGGCGGCAACGTCGGCGCTCGCGCATCTCGATTCACGGCAAAAGTCAGTGCAAGTATCGAGAGGATATACAATTTATCGATAATTCACGCCCCTTGTTAGTCGTTACGATTGCCATTCATTTCGTAGGGTGATGTGATACGGTGCGTGTCGTATTGCCGCTTTGCTGTACTGGTCTACTTTCAATATCTGTCCGCCAAAATGTTTCATTTTGAGGTAAGCTTTATAATTACTTATTAAGTGATGATTACTAGGAAAACTATGTAAAATCTTATTGCAAACGTTTATTAGGACTTATTAGGAGGCGTATATCAGGAGTATTTGGTATTTTTTTCATTAGGAGGTAGTTTTATGCGAAACTCATGCACAAAGGCGATAGATACTTAATAATTAAATTAAACTGAATTTAATCGTTTATTTCATAAATATGTCGTGCCGTATATTATTAAATCTTATATAAATGTTGATAAAATTATAGTTTTAAATCGTCTACGAGAAAAATCCTGACTGGCCCCGTTATTATCTTCGATAGCTTCATAAATCCTTTTCAGTCGATAGATTTTAGAACTAAATATCTAAAAATAATATTATTTAAGTCCTAAGCAATAATTTATTATAATTGCACTATAATAATAAATTATTGATAAGTCGTAGTGGCATATGACACAGAAAACTAAAAAAAAACCTCAACTTACATACTTTTGCACCTAGTTTCTTATTCGGAAAAATCTGTGGTTCAGCAGCTATTTAGCAAATCTCATTGCTTAATAGATAATTAGACCTATTAACATAGACATTTAGACTAGTTTCAAATAGAACAATGACTAAGTTTACTACATAAATTATCATTAGGCGTCTGTTATGAAACGTTGCAGCAGATAGTGCACCTAGTATTTATATATACTATTCATCTACTACTACTCATAACGGCCAAAACCAATTTTTAACTGCGAAATACAGTCGAAAGTAGTTTTGACTAAGGACGGTGGTCAAAACCACTTTTGACTGCGAAAATCAGTCAAAAGTAGTTTTGACTATAGGTATCAATATTATACCGTTATTCGCAGTTAAAAGTGGTTTTGACTGCAAAATTTTGACGGTAGCACATACGAGTACAAGCTTATTTTCATTACTTAATCGGTTTGGTGGTATTTGAACTGGTATAGTGATTTGTTTTTCGGTCTCCGACAAGTGAACCGATATAATTTTCATAGATTTAGTATTGGTCTCTGAGCGGAGCGGAGACGAATCCTGAATTTATAATTTAGTGTTTTCACTCACTAGTCGAGTGAAAATTTACCATTTTTACCATACCACTAATAGGATATATGCGAACAGTTTGCATCAGCTAACCTAACTAATGTAAGCGAACAATATTCGTATCACCGACGAACAAACAAAAGTAAAAAACTTCAAGAAGGTAACATAACAAGAGCATAATGCAATAGTTACTGGTTAAAATTAGATTTATTGAAAAGATTCTGGGTCATTTACCTACTTTTGCAGTAACGTTATCAGCTTTTATAGATACCTAAGTGGAGCCTAAAGTCTGTTTATAAACATTTATTAATGTCTCGAAATCAAAACAACTCGTTGATAGGAGATTCATCTTAACAAAAAACCGGCAAAGTGCGAGTCGGACTCGCGAATCGAGGGTTCCGTACAAATATATATAATAAAAATATTTTTAATAATTTAAATAATACATATAATAAAAATATTTTTAATAATTTAAAGTAAATTTTAAATTATTGAAAATATTTTTATTATATGATGTAACTAAAAATTTATGCTTTTCGCAATTTTTCCTTTATCTGCGCTATAAGACGTTGCTTCTTACCAAATTTCAAGATTCTGAGTTCACGGGAAGTACCCTGTAGGCTCTGATTCCCTTGCGAGTGTCGAAAATTTGCAGCAGAAATGGCTGTATCTTTTGATTGCGTTGGCTTAGAAGTTTGATTTTTTCACAGCTCCAAGGGACAATATACCTGAGTGATATGAATTTCAGCTTGATACCTCCATGCGTTCCTGAGAAGAAGGGTCTTGACAGACAGACGGACAACAAAGTGATAAATTTTATACCTTCCTACCTATAAGGGTTTCGTTTTTTTCTTTTGAGGTACGGAACCCTAAAAACAAAAGAGAACTTTTCCTTAGCCTTGTAAGTTTACTTCTTTTTCGCAATTATCTTTTCCTTTATTTTGTTGCTTTTAAGGGACGTCAGGAAATTTCTCCCAGTGTTCTCAATTTACGAAATAATAGGCACTGTGCGGCTCTGATTTTAACGGTTCATGTGCGATACATATGCGATAGTTCAAATGCAGTATTTTGGGGTAAGCCAGGAATAGTTAGTAATAGCATAGTTTTTTATTATATTTTATTTTATTGCAAAGGTACACAAAACAGTTTAGTCACATCTGTTCGTCTTGTTGTATTACTTTGTAAATTTTTTTGTGTTGTTACCTAGTTTGTGTGTGTTTGTCAATGACGTGATGTCGATTAAGTCCCTGGAAAATGAAGGGAATATAAAAAGAGAATGTAGAAATAGGAATCTACCTATTTTAATTAAAAATCTACGCAAAGTTGAAAATATCTTTAAATATCGTTGTCTGTAAATGTTGATGTTATTGACTAAACCTACTACTCTTTATCATAATTATATTACCACCACTACCACCACGGGTCAAAGGTGTTAATCTTAACACAAATTTGTACTAACATCAATTACAATGTGTAATTATGTACTTTAGATGTTAGTAATACGTAGGTACTTCGTAATATAGTGAATGAAAGTTGGTACCTACTTATTACTGTCACCGTAAGATTGTAAAAACCGTTAGATTATAATCTAACCCGCGAAATTGCAAACTGTCGAAAGATTACAATTTAGCGCATTATTTTTCGGTAGATTGTAATCTATTAGGTATATTAACCCGATAAAACCTAAGTTATACACTACCTGGTTATATATGTCGAACCCTAACCTAACCTATAAGAAAGACACAAGAAAACGTAAATACAATTAATATTTCAAAAATTTACACTCAGAACATTGAAGGGTTCACAATCTGTCGACAGTTACAATTTCGCGAGTAGGATTATAATCTAACGGTTTTTACAATCTTACGGTGACATTACCATCGTCCATACTCATTTCATCCCCTATCCCGCAAGAACTTCTGTTTCTCGGGATTTAAAAATCAAAAAAAATTACCTTCTTTGTATGCCATTTTTATTAATAAACCTCCCTCCAATTAAAATTTTCGAAATATATTTCAAAATTACATATACGGAAATCGTCCAGTAGATTTATACCTAATAATAATTAGTATAGATTCTACAATCCATACTAATAAATGCGAAAGTGTTTCTGTCTGTCTGTCTATCTGTCTGTCTGCTACGCTTTCACGGCCCAACCGTTCAACCGATTATGATGAAATTTTTTCGTTGGTTTTCAATACCGGTATTGAAATGTCTGATACCGGGATACTGGTATTGGTGACACTATAAACGAAACAGTGACTATTGCATTTCTTTCTTGGTACATGCCACTGTTTTTATTTCGGCTAAGTTTAAAACTTATATCTAAAGCAATGAACTCAATAAGCGAACCTTTATTGCTTATAACCAGTGAAGAAAAGTAGTTTTTGCTCACTGAGAGGGAAAAATAAGTGTTTGAATTTAAAACCCTGTGGCTTAGCATTTCATTTCATTGACTCACAAAACGTTCAGGAATCTGTTTTTTAATTAATGCAATATTTTATTATGATTTAATTTCTTTTAAAAAATAACTTTTGAATTTTGAATTAATTTGTATCTTGACTAAACTACTTAACTTTAACTCAAACTTACGGAAATATCGTTCATTACTCATTTAGTACTCACAATACATTGTACTTTAATGGTTCAAATTACAATCTTCGACACTAAATTCACCTATTATTTAAAATTTCCAGCCATATTAATTAATTTTGTGTGTATGATGAGTAAATGCGTCACAAATATACTTTATATTGAAAGTTCAAAATTCAATGGTGGTTAAAAATATACTTTTTCGTAAGATTTTATCTCAAACTCAAATAATGTTTATTCAATGTAGGTAGGTATACTACACTTATTGAAGTCCAGTTAATAATCAGTAACGGTATCTTAAAACTAAAGCTACGCTAAAGCTAAAGCTATATCCAAAAACAGTTCTACTTTAAGGATCATACAGCTAATATACTGATTGATATTAATAACAAGTTAACTTAATTTAACGAATTAAAAAATACGACTGCCCTGCCATATTATTTTTGGAGTTTACCTCCGAAGCGATTTGCATAATAGCCTTTGGAATCTTATTCACATTTTTATTAAATGATATTTTTTGTGAATCATTGGATATTGAACTATAGTGTTATATATTTTTGGAATCTACTAATCATTTTCTAGATGATGATTATATAGTTAATCTTATTTTCGATTTTTTTTTTCAACTTTAGTCTTTAATACGGACCATGGTCACCCCATAATTTTTAATAAAATTTAATAGCCTATGTCACCCGGAATATATGTCAACATACATACATACATACATGAACTCAAAACAATATACTCCTTTTTTCAAGCAGTCGTATAAAAAATTGATTATTTGGTAATAATATTAGTATTAATAAGATTGTATCTATACTATATACTATAATATTATAAATGCAAAAGTTTGGATGGATGTATGGATGTTTGTTACTCAATCACGCCAGGACAGCTCTACGGATCTGAATGAAATTTGTCTCAGAGATAGATTATAGCTTGGAATAACAGATGGCATCAGCTAGTATAAGTATAAAATGAAGTGATGGAGTTTTAGAATGTTACGTGGTCTGTAATTTTCACCTTAGAAATATCGTCTATCTATCTTCTTTACATTAATACAGTATTTGTAAGAATTAAGTCAACGCAAAAATAAGTCTCAGTACTTAAAACACAAATAAATCTAAATATGAATACTAAGTGATTTTTTAAAGAAAGTACAATTTCATAAAATATTGCATAAAATAGAGTCAAGGAGTTACTTAACGTTTCGTGAGACAATGAAACGGACATACCAATACGCAGCGTTCTAAATTCGAAACAATTTTTCTCGCTGAGTGAAGAAAACGGCATTTCTTCATTGAATTTAAGCAGAAAGGGCGCGCTTTTGGAGTTAATTTGGTGAAAAAATATTTTTTATGGAAAAACTGTTTGTTATGGCGCTGTTTCCTTCAGAAAAGACAGACAGAGTTTTAAAAAATCTACCTCATTTTAAGTTTTTTCCAATACCGGGATGCCGGTAGAAAAATCTTTCCGGTATTAATACCGGTATTGAAAAAAAACGGTATTCGAAAGCCCTAGGTGTATCCCGGGGAAGGACATAGGCTACTTTTTATCCCGGGAAATCAAGGAGTTCCCGTGGGAATCAAAAAACTTAATCCACGCGAACGAAGTCGCAGGCATCATCTAGTAGTTACATAATATAGTATATTAACTAATCTTGTACTTCATGATGTGGCTAGTAGTCTTCTTTTTGCGTGACCTAAGATAGCCTATTTATCCACACTCTAGTTACAAAAAAATATCGTTTACATTGCTCTATTTACTTTTTTAAGTAGCCAAATCTACATGTTTAAGTAGATTTATGTGTACGTTTTACTTGGTAAAACTAGTTGCCCTTTACAAATCCCAGATTACTCTATGGTTAGGTATGACATTAACGCCTCATTTACTCATAATCTTTTATTTGTTGAAATTAATGATTCGCTTATCTAAAAGTTTGGTCATATAACAAACAGAACAAATAAATAGACTTAGTCACAAGGTTATTAAAATAAGCCATAACTAATCAACGGAATTCCCTTCTTTAGTAAACAGATCTGTTTGAAAATTCCGAGAATCGATATACGTATCATCCGTGATCACAAACAAACAAAAGCTACGAATTCATCCCCCGGATTGTGTGAGAACGATTAGACGTTTGTCAAACGTATAATTTAACTATTTATGGAGTTCATAGATGCCTGCATTTCAAAAAGCATGTATGAACTCCTTGACAGCTGCTGCACATGATGCAGACAGACAGACACACTTTCACATTTATAATATCAGTATGGATTAGATCAGAAATATAGTAGGTACTAGGTATCGCGTAATGTATGATACAACTACCCAGTTATGATGCAAAAGCTCTTGGCGCTATTAAAAACCCTTACTTATGGCTCGGGTAT
Source organism: Erebia palarica (assembly GCA_964035005.1). Lineage (NCBI taxonomy): Eukaryota > Metazoa > Arthropoda > Insecta > Lepidoptera > Nymphalidae > Erebia > Erebia palarica. The sequence goes on from OZ035994.1 coordinate 18,275,707, forward strand.
TATAGTACCTTTGTGCTCCTTTTTCTTGCAATTGCATCAGGCTAACGGTTTTAATCAATGTGGTGTGACGCATAAGAATCTTACTAATATTATAAATGCGAAAGTTTGGATGGCTGGATGTATGGATGTATGGAAGTTTGTTACTCAATCACGCCCCAACGGTTGAACGGATCTGGCTGAAATTTGGCACAGAGATAGATTATAGTCTGGAGCAGCACATAGGCTTTTTATCCTGGAAAATTAAAGAGTTCCCGCGGGAACTAAAAAACCTCCTAACACGCAGACGAAGTCGCAGGCATTTGCTAGTAGACAATACTTAGTATGTATTGTCTATTCTAAATTTCTAACCTATCCTAGATTTCATTCAGAATTAATATCAGATTTCCTTTTAAGCTATTTTAGCAAAAGTTTTGGACTATCTATTGTTGCAATGATCGCTTTAAACAATACGCTATAGCCTATACGCATGGTGGTAATACGTTTATTAACAGGACTCTTGTCCTCAATCACACAGGTGATCTCTGAAAATGGGTCGGCGAGCAATCAAAGATCTATTATAATCATATGTAAGGAGGGTAATTTTATTAATTTTATTGCTCGTAAACTAAGGTCGACTCGCGATTCATGGCCAAGGAGCAAATGACTTCTTTGCTGTTCATTTGTTTATTCGACTAGAATTCATTTAGATCAAGTTGCAAACGCCAAGTTTTTTTATATGGCTGCCTGGAAAAAGTAGTAAGTATATTGTTTTCAGGGTTCATGTATGTACTGTAGCTGAGCATTTCTAGTTGGCAAAACCCAATACTTAATAATGGCCCGACCCGGGACTCGAACCCATACCTAGGTCTCCCAAAAATACGCTAATAGTACTAGTAAACTATAAGTTGAAATCTATAAAAATTATGGCTTTGAATATTTAGTTTTATTATATGAGGTAATTATTTTAATATTACCAACAATTATTATGAGTACTTAAAATATTCATGACTAAGGATAGTAATTGTAAAAGTTAGTTACAAAGGATAATCCATACTAATATTATCCATAAAAATGTTATAAATGCGAAAGTGTGTCTGTCTGTCCGTCTGTCTGTCTGTGTGCTACGCTTTCACGGTCTATCTGTTCTACTGATTTTGATGAAATTTAGCACAGGGATAGTTCGTATCCCGAGGAAGGACATAGGCTACTATTTATCGCGGAAAATTCAAGTTCCCGCGGGAATAAAAAAAACTTAATCCACGCGGACGAAGTCGCGGGCATCATCTAGTAACACAATATTATCCTCACAGTCAGTGTCATCATTCATCAACAAGTAACAATTGAACAGTTTAACTTTAATTAGCTAAAAATAAAATCGGTTCAATAAACTTACGATAGGTCCATGTAACCGGATCCTGTGATGAATGACTGACCCACAGACAGTTTTTATCATAGATATTTATATGTAAATCGAAATTTATATTAGTATTCTTTAAGTTCGATATAACCGGTGACGCAGATATGTGATACAACAGTTATATATATGTGATACAGTTTATTCAAATTACCTTAATTTTGAATAATGGTAATCTGACTGGAGTAGATAAACGTGTTAGTTTTATTGTATAGTATACCTGCTAATACATTGTTATTTTATAACATGTACATTATAAAGTCGCAAGTATTTTTTAGATATGTATCTACTTCTTTACGCCTCAATTCGGTACAGTTGACGCGTTGGGAAGTTTTCCCGGGATACTATGTATAATATTATAATTCTTCTTATTTTCTTGGTTTTTGGCTTTTCAAGTACCGCCAAAACAACACAATGCGATTCGCCAGTATCAAGTAACAACTCAACTGTACGCTTGACAACAGTTGACTCGTACGCTCAGCGCTATGGCTGAACAGAGGGATCTCTTCAGCTGCTCACTGAGCGAGTTCATAAAAACGGTTACATTTGTATTAAGTTGTTGTTAATTAAGTCTATTTTATTGTAAATATTTTTTGTAATATATAGGTGTATGTTTTATGTCTTAGTCTATCGCATTAGGTTATACATGTAGAGATAGATTTAAGCTGGAAGATAAATAAATAATAAATAATAATAATAATAACATGAGGGAGGCACAACAGAGGTTGTGTCGGTTGTGTCGGTCGGTCAATATATATCTAATTATATCTAGCCAGATTCAAATAGTCGGTGCCCTTCCTACGTGTATTTTTAATTATACGACTGCCTGAAAAAAGGAGTATATTGTTTTCAGGGTTCATGTATATATGTATGTATCTATGTGAGTTTGTATATTCCACCGTAACTTCTATACGCCTGAACCGATTTTGATAAATGAGGTATCGTTAGAATCTCTAGCTTACTAGTAAAATTTAAAAAAGTTGATGGGGTGACCATGGTCCCGCATTAAAGACTAAAGTTGAAAAAAAATATTCGAAAATATTATTAAGTAGAAACACTCGATAACCATTTTAATCATACTTTATTAGCAATATACACACAAACACTGTCCAGCCATCTTTTACATTCCATCATGGATTAATATGTACCATGATTACATCTCGATCTCCCTCTAAACCCTCCAATCGCCCGTCACGGTCGAGGGCGCTGTAGAGGAAATCAGACCATAGATGGACCATAGATAGATCCGTCAATTTCGGTCTAACACTATATCATCATAATCTAGAAAATGATGAGTAGATTCCAAATATATATATCCAGTGATTCACAAAATATATAATTTATTGTTTTTAACTTTTTAGTTCGTTTTTAGGCAGGGCAGTCGTGTTTTTTATTATTTTTTATTATTGCTTGTTACTACAGTATAACGATCATAATTTCCTCTGATTGGCTAACACTCTTCAGCTATTAGCGAAAATACATTGCCAATTATTATTATAGTGATAAGTTCCTATCAGCAGTTCAGAGCGTTATAATGCCACATTGTAAAACTTGTCAATGAATATTATTTTCAGACATGTTTGCTGGTACTGCTGATAGCCAGCGGGCTGGCCTTATCAGCAGACCCCTGTTGTCCAAACAATGAAATCATCAAGTCGCGTGGTTATTGCAACAACAACTCAACGAATAAGATAAATTTGAATTGCGAGATGGGCCATATGCTTCTCAAAGACATCATCCTCAACGGGAACAAGGTGTCAACTCAAGACTCGCCCAATTACATCTTCGTAGAGGATCCAGCATTGTAAGTATTGATTGAGGAATTTAACCATTCACTTGTATATTTTTTAAATTGCCTATATCCTTTGACACACCTTTTTGTACAGCAACCTGTCTGCTAGTCAGATTTGCATGTTTCTAATGGAAGGTACCGTAGGTACATTTTTATTAAGCAACAGTAATTGACGGCAATGCGACTGATCTATTATCGACATCAGTCGAGCGAATACTGCTGACTAAGATGGAAGCGGGCCAACCTGAAAGGGGTTGGTAGTTTTTGTAAAACTCAGAATAACTCTATGGTTTCTACGAGGTATAGTTACCAGAACGCTATATCGCTATCAGCACTCACGCTTTTCTACTAGAGTATCTTACCACGACTGAATCATCCACCTGACAAGATCATAAGCGATTTAGAAATCATAAAGGACTTGACCGGTGGAACTATGGCAGCTTGCCTAGGTGTCCAAAAATCAATGTTCAGCAATGATTTCTTTATTATTGTAATTGTAATATTTCACTGTTTTCAAATAAAAAAGTTTCAGGAGTCTGAAAACTGAGAAAATAAATAAAAAAGTTTCACCAAAAACTGCTTTCCCACACTAGATGGCGCTAGTTATTGTGGTGAGTCTAGAAAATATTTTAAAGTATTGCTCACTACTTTTGGTTAACAAAATCAACTATTCGACCACAGATGGCAGCATATGCAACGTGAAAGGGCGTTCCTTTAAACGCAGTATTTCAAAATGCTTTGTTCGATCTATTAGTTTGAGACTTGTCAAAAAATAAAAATAATTATAAACAAAACATACATTTCCTTTTCATTACTATTTAATTGATCAAAAATAAATCATTCATAATATAATGACTAAGGTACTTAAATGGTATTCATGTAGGGTTACAAGATTATTATTAGGCATGGATATGTCTTCCCAGCGATAAAAAAAAAAAAAAAAAAAAAAAAAAGGCATGGATATGTCACCGTAAGATTGTAAAAACCGTTAGATTATAATTTAACTCGCGAAATTCTAAACTGTCGAAAGATTGTAAACTGTTCAATGTTCTGAGTGTCAATTTTTGAAATATTCATTTTATTTACGTTTTCTTGTCTCTTTCTTGTAGGTTAGGTTAGGGTTCGACATAAATAATCAAGTGCCCGTAGGTTTTATCGGGTTTGAATACCTATCAGATTAGAATCTACCGGAAAATAATGCGTTAAATTCTAATCTTTCGACAGTTTAGAATTTCGCGAGTTAGATTATAATCTAACGGTTTTTACAATCTTACGGTGACAGATATAATGGAACGTCAAAATGGAGTAGTGCTTAAAGAGGAAAGCGGACGCTCAAGATTTAAACAATAAACGTACCTACTGTTTTTTTTTGTCAGTTGAACCCTGACCTTATTTGGAATAATAAACCCATAATAATTTCGTTTGAATTTTTAAACCTTACTGTAAAAACGGAAATCCTATGCATTGTCCCGAATCGGAGGGCAATTACTGGTCATGTCCTTTCCTATTTACTCCTATCAGAACTCGAGAACGGGAGGTCATCAAAAATGTAGAATAGTTATTAACTTTCTGTATACTTCCAGATATTGTCTCGGTCAAATGTATCGTAACCCTACTAACCCAAGTCTGGGTCTGGTACCAGTGGCAGTTACATGTTTCGAAAAGATAAAAAAGTCCGACATCGAAACTGGAGGAGTTCTGACGCTTGTTTCTGTTGTCTTCCTTATAGCTACCTTCGCAATTTATATGTATTTGCCGCAATTGAGGTAATTTTTATTAATTGTGTAATCAGTTTATAATTCCATGCTAATATTATAAATGCGAAAGTGTGTCTGTCCACCTGCTTCGGACGGCTCATCTATTTTTCAAAATCTCTAAGAAAGTCATCAAAGAGTTCTCACAGTTCTTGTTTGAGTTTATATAATCCACTACAAGTTCGCCCTTGACTGCGATCTCACCTGATGGTAAGTGATAATGCTGTCTAAGATGGTAGCGGGTTAACCTGTTAGGTTGGCAGTTATATTGAACCCATACCCCTAGTCGGTTTCTAAACGGTATCGTACCGGAACGCTAAATCGCTCCTCTGTACGTCTTTGCCGGTAGGGTGGTAACTAATCACGGCCGAAGCCCCCCACCAGACCAGACCAGAGAAACTTCAGAAATTATAAATTCCCAAATTGACCCTGACGGGAATCGAAACCGGGACCTCCCACGTTAGGACAACAGCGCTCAACACTGCGCAAGTCGTCAGTTAGTCAGGGAGTTACTCTTATATTGGCGAGACCAGCTAATCCACATTCGAGTATTAAGTCTTCTTAGCTTTTCTGAGAAAACTCGCCAAAATTCTCCAATGTGGCGTAAATCAATCTTGTAATAGAGATACATTTTATGGTACATTAGAATCTTTTTTTCAATCAGGTTTTCTGTTTCCAGGGACCTTCAGGGGGTATGCTACATGTGCATGTGTGTTAGTATGGCTTTCGGGTTTTTATCTCTTGGAATTCTGCAACTCAGCCCTGGATTCAGAGGTCAAATATGTGCTATAACAGGTAATCTTTTACTTCCAAGGTCCAATACAGTTACGATATTATAAATATTAATTATTATGTTATATGCGTACTAATAATAATATATATAGTTTAAAGATTAAAAATATTGTTTAATCGATTTAATGAGACCGTAATTGTTTCAGGATTCCTAGTCTATTTCTGGATGTTAGCTACTTTTTCTTGGATGAACGTCATAAGCATTAATATGTACCGAACTGTGCAGTAAGTGAAATGTTACCTACCTAGTACCTACCTATACCTTTTAACTTTTTAAGTATTGATTCCTATTAAGTAATTGAATTTCAGTTTCAATTTTCATTCCTTAAACAATAAGTACCTATGATAGCTAACTAGATTGTCTGTTTCCCGCGACTTTGCCCGCGTGGAACTCATGTTCCGTTCAAATATTTAAATTTCCACATGGGACTATACTTTTTCTCGGATAAACCTATGATTTTAGTAATTAAAGTTAAAGTATATCATCATTAAAATATATCGGAACGATAGGTTTAGTCCTGAAAGTAACAGACGTACCTATACATCGCATTCGTAACAATGATATGCCTGTGACATTCCTGCCTGTGAAATGCCGCCTGTGATATTCGACCATGTGGATGTTACCCGGCTGCTTATGGACATCCAATTGTTGAGAGCTGGCATGACTAATATCAAGAATCAGTTGGAAATTACAGAGCAAACTGTTTCGACGCTAAGCAAGGAATTGGCCGACTTACGACAGAAAGTTGCTGACAAGTACAATACGCCGACGCCGTCACAAAATGTGAACACGAGGCGCGGCGGTAATATACGTATGGATCCAATTTCGCCACTCTGCAGTGATGCATTTGCTTCACCTAACTAAGGAATGCACTAATAAACCAGTTTGTGTGGAAACTATAGCGAAGCCCCCAACAAAACTGCTATTATTTCGGAAAAGCAGCAAAAAACGTATGCTGATGCATCCCGAAAGCAGACGGTTCGCGAAATTCTTCACATCCAGCAGCTGCACCAACCGCTACTACGATGCGTATGGTTTCACACTAATGGAGAAGAAAAAGCGAAGACCGAAGCGAATCCGAAATATTCATGGTACAGTGCCAACGACAGATAACACCTTGTCAGCGGCGATACCTAACATTATGATTTATGTATCGATTTTGATACGTATAAGTTCCGAGACGTCCAAGGATATTATTCGGTACATTCTGGACACGTATAAAAATCGCCATGGAGCAGCTGCAGAAGGTTCGCGAAGATCTGCTTGTTCGCAGATGACAAAAGTACAGCTGACCCTGGATAAACTTAAGTCCAGTAGGACAACCCACCTCAGTTCCTATGTCCTTACTGTTCCGGCTTCGTGCAAATACGTGTTCCTCAGTTCAGACTTAGCCTGAGGGCATAGTTTAGCGTCGCTTCAGGGAAGCCAGATCCATAATCCCTACTGTTTTATAATTATATTTTCATATGTATCTATTTTGTTTTATGAATTTTTTTACTGTGTTATTTTATGTTTATATTTCTATGGGTCTAGTGCCTGATTTAAACAAATGAATAAATATGAGCAAGTAATATTTAAATCAGGGTTCACAATTTAATTTCAGGGACGCCAGTTACTTAAAGAAGACTGAGAGGAAACAACACCTCCTATACAACTGCTACGCTTGGGGTTTCGCCATATTCTTCCTGGTTGTAGCACTCACCACAGATTTAATTGAAGGAGATCACTATAAACCAGGCATTGGGGACACCAGCTGCTGGTTTAGCGGTAAGTTGCAGACACACAACTGAGTTATTATGCGACTTAGACACTGACAACATTGAAAACTTGAAAATTATTCTACACAATATTAAAGAGGACTGAACTGTACGCAAGATTTTGCAGATCATCCTTTCTTCCTGATTTCTTTCACGCTTGTGTTCGTGCTACACCAAAATGTTCGCCAGGGCTTTAATTGTAAAATTTTTTCAGGTCGCACTGAAACATGGATATTTTTTTACGGACCAATCGCCTCACTGATCACCGCGAATGTCATTCTCTTTGTTTTGTCATCCCTAAAGTTGTGGAGGAGTACGAGAAAGTATGAAGTCAACAAGTTAAATAACCTTAAGCATAAGTGAGTAATTTGTCATTGTAAAAAGATTGATTAACGTATGTAGGTACTTTTGTGGTTAGTTTTGCAGTCAACATCCTCCCACCAGATCAAACAATACAAAAATAAGTTAAGACTTTTTCAACGGACCCGTAGGGGTCACACTCCACATTATCACACAATAGATAGAATTTGTACGCAAAAAGTGGTCCCAAGAATGCATTGTAGAAAAGAGCAAAAACTGAGGACCCTTTTTGCCAGACCAAAAAAGTAAAAAATCGGCGGATGACATAGATAAAATTCATATTGCATTTAAATTTTATGTTATGTTGTTTTAGGTTCCTAACTTCTCTCAAGCTCTTTCTAGTCATGGGAATTTCCTGGATCTTTGAAATTGCCAGCTTTGCTCATGGTGAAGCACACATTATATGGTAAGAGGACACTTATAACTTAATTTATTCTATGTTTTTGTGCAATATATTCAGAGACAATCCTCGATTTATACATTTAACCACCGTAATTGCAAAACCTATTTCTTTTGCTCAGTTTTCCAACTTACTTTACATTCTTAACCATCGATTTACTTATTTCCAGGCGAATAATGGATATATTCAACTGCCTCCAAGGCTTAGTGATATTTTTGATTCTGGTCGTATTTCGGAAACGTGTCATACAAGGACTGGCCAGCGACAACTGCTGTTTGTTCATCACTAGACCATGGGCGGAGAAGCTAAGTCCCGACGATGATTGCGACGATCAGGAAATATTGGCTGATGATACAGTAGAGGTTAGACTTAATTAGCTATATCAAAAAAAGAATATACGAATTACGAATTTATATATAAAATAGATAAACTAATAATTAATTACCTATTGCATAAGATATTTTAATACTCGTAGTTAAGTTGTAGGCAGTTTCATCGTTTAATGTCATAGTCTAAACCTCTCGAATTACGTGATAGCGTAAATCTCGTAAATATGGGTATAATCTCGTAAATTATGGGTAGCCATAGGCAAGGTATATGCCACGTTAGGCATACAGCTTGACAAACATATGTGTGCGAGTGGCAAAATTCCAAACTAACATAATATACTGTGTGTTGATCCCAAAATTTTATTGATAGACAGTGGCGCCTCCGCCAAACGCACCGTTAAGTTTATCTTGCTATATTCATGTATTGTACCCATAATTGTACAGTCAATTTAAGAAAGATAGTTTAGATTAGAAAATAACGTAGAACCAAATTTATAATGTATTTTTTCCATTCTTATTTTCTTTCTAAAAATCATTAGTAAGCTGATGTTTTGTGTGTAGGAAAATACATACTACCCACTTGTATATGATGTAAATATAATAAAATAAGTTTTTTCTTCCTATACTTGCCAGGATGAATTTTACATACTTAACTTAATTTATATAACATTCTTTAATTTAATCTATTCTGTTTTAAATATCGACCAAATTAATTCCTATTAATATTTTTATGTATTTCGATGTTATACTTAGGAATACATTGTTATCCAAGTTCAATGATCATTATCTTTTTGTTAGTGAAAAGGTCTCCAATGATTAATTGAACTAAGTTTATTTTAAAAGATCAAAGATGACGCCAAAAATTTGAAATTTTATTGAATGTGCCATAATTTTATACCTATTTATGTAAATTTAAATTGAATGCGTACTATGATTATTTGTTTTCTTTTTTACAATTTTTTTAAATATTTGTGAACTCATAGATACCTACAAGATAGCACAAGTTCTATTCTTTATTGTGCTTAGAGTTTAAGGATGCGTACCTATAGTTTGCTCTGAGTCCATATGTTGCGATTTAGTTAAAAAAAATTATAGATTCAATTTGAACTAGGTACAGTGAAATAAATGCATGTAAATGATTGTGGATATGAATACTAAGCAGGGTGCATGATATCTATGTAAATAAAAAATTATAATAGTAAAAATTCTTATTTTAATTTATAGTCGGTCTAGTGAACTATACAAGACTATACAAAACTCGAAGGCTTTTACAAAACAAAAATCTAGAATATTTGGTAATACCCGACCTAATGTTTCCAATTTTTCCGCCATTTTGCATTCAGCTTTCACTGGACCACCACTGGACAGACTAACGCTAATCTCCTCCCGTAAGGTTCGCTATTCCAGAAACGTCTACGAATTGAACATGGGGGAAATCCTAACGCCACAAAACACATTTATTCAAATATTTACCTACATAAATGAGGCATCCTAAAAACCACCGCGTATACCAAAGTTACCCTCTTAGAGTGATCCGATTCACGTCTGCAATGTTATATTTTTATCTATGGTAGGAAACTTATCAATGTCAACTTGTTATGTGTCAGTGTCAAATGTCAATCGTCTCAACTAGCAGAAAGAAGTGTTTGCTTTACAAGCCATCTGTAATTTTAAAAGATTAAAATAAAAAAACATACAAAACAAAACTGCATTATGCAAAGGTTAAAGAAAATAAATGGAATAGGATATAACTCACATTTCTTTCGCGTCCTTTAGGTTAGAAAGTTTATAAGTGCCTTTGCGTACCTTGTGCAATAGAAAAGTTCAAGCAAAAAGTTTTATTGAACATTTGTATGTAGTACGATTTAATTTGATATACGTTGGTTATAACGAGTTAAAATGATACTTGTTAATACATTGACTTTAATACTGCTAATGTGGATAAAGGCGACCGGAGCGGAAGTAGGCAACGAGGATTTAAACGAAGTATCTGACCAAGTATATGCAGTGAAAATAAATAAATGCTGTGAGCTTAACCAAATCATGGTTGACTCTGTTTGCAGATTAGTGGAACTCTATAATCAAAGTAAGTTTGTATTCTCTACCTTAAGTAGAATTATTGAGAACAATGAATTCAGTGTACTTACCTACAGTGCGATTCTTTAAATTATCTCATTGAATTAAGTGAATAAATGTTACATCCCCTCTCAATAAATGGTCTAACTAGCAAAATGTCTGTGAAAAGTCTAATGAGCAACAATATGTCTACATAGCATAATAGCCATTTATCAAAAGGTATATAGGTAGTTATAACGTCATATGAACCGGCCAACTTGATTTTGCTTCTATGTTACGTTGTATTCAATTTTACAAAAATATCCAAAATCTCAAGTTGCTAGAGCCAGCATGCAGTTTGTTCGGTATGTGTATAAGTGATACAGCAATTTTCTTTTTTTATATCGACAGATTATTTGTACAAACCTCTTGTATAAACAATGAAGAATTTGTTGTAAGTACTTAAATATTAATTTTATAGGTGTGTGGGAGCCACAGTTTAAGACTGAAGATGGTAAAGATACAACAGTGAAATACTATAACTATGTAACTGGAATACCCGACTGTGCGACGACACAACAACGACCAATATTTGATCTGAGAAAATCAGAAGATGAGTATGTATGCAACTAACTATAGCTCTGCTCAAGTCCAATATCTTTTTAATCTGAAGAGAAGTGTAGGTGCTCTTGATCGTGCTTGAAATGTGCGTGGAAAGTGCTCTCTATACAAAAATGAACTTTAATTCTAATTTGAAGATTAATCAACCAAAAGGAATTCTTGAATATTTTTACAGATCAGATAATTGGCAAACCACAAATCTAGATAAGAAATCTATCTTTACTAATATTATAAAAGCTGTAGAAAATAAAATTAGTAGAAAGAAACAAAGATTAAAGCCAATGGGTGTTTATTTGTTTTTTTTTTCAACCATGCTGCAAATATGCAAGTCTTTTTCTTGTCCTGGAAAATCAAAGAGCTCTCCTGCTATCGTCAGGACAAATTCACGGGCATAGTCTAGTTGGTTTATTATCAAATGAGAAACAAAGTTTTATTTAAAAATATCTTCAATTCATTCATTTCAGACTCAATCTATTAGAAGATGGTAAATTACAGCATTTGATACATCATCAGCACAGTTCTGATCACATCAAGGATGATCCACTTTTAACGAACCCATTTAGCATCCACGAAGCCATAACTATTCCTGAAGTTAAGGAGCCATCATCTTATATCCATGACCAAGCTAAATATTGCATGGATAAGGTTTGATAATATTATTTTTAAGTATGAGCATTGTGAAATAAATAAAAAGAAAACAGACAAAAGCTGCAGTCCTTCTAATTAAGTACAGGATTGCTTTGGTTCACTTATTTTAGAGAAATGGATAATAGAAAGACTTATGTAGTCATTCGTCTCAGTACACTATTAATTTAATTGAATAACTACTACATCAATGAATGAGTGTATGAATATTTTGTTTACTTTGTTGTAATAGCTTTTCATAATTCATGTATCATGAAAATTTATTCAGTTTATATAATAATGGGTGTGAATCACCTTTTATCTTATTAATTAATTTAATTTTATCTTATATAATATTATCTATTTTAATGAATAAGCAAAATCAAATTGAAACCTTTAAAAAATAAATTGTTTCCAGATACTTGTAACAAATTCCAACACAACAGGTCAATATGCATTAGTGTGCATCCCAGAAGTTATCATAAATTGGAAAGAGACAAGTTTTCTCATGAAGAAAATATTGAATCCTCTCTTTCATGCAATTGCTATGGTATTATATCTACTGGTGGCCATAATATACTTTGTCCTACCAACACTTCGAGATTTGGCAGGGAACATAATAACCACCATTACTATGTGTTTGATAGTCAGTCAAGCTGCCGATCTAGTCAGGATATTTACAGAATTGAGCAATCATGTTAGTTTTATGGTCACAGGTGAGATATGTTTATTCTATCTCCATTTATGTCCACATCATATCGTATATTTTTCTAATAATAGTTTTTTTCAATCCTGCAGATATAATATTATACGTAAGCCTTTTGGGAGCATTCTTCTGGTTAAACAGTTTTGGATTTTACATCTGGAAGACATTCAAGTGAGTTTTCAATGAATCAATATCGATATCAATTTATTCAATTAAGGTTCACTGTACACTTCTTGACGTCCAATTACATGAAGGTGATAATCAGTTACGGTATCTTAAAACTAAAGCTACGAGGGTTGCTAAGCCCACAACTAACTCAGTCAGGTTTTTTAAATTTTAATTATCACCATCTCGCAAATTGAACTCGCAAAAAGTGGAAGAAATATTTATGAGTGCAAAAGTTACCAATAGCAACAGAATTAATTGCTCTTTCGTTTACACAGATTTCTGAATGCACATGTGCGAGGAGCGTAAGGACAATATTGACGCTATAACAGGCGCTAAAAGTGGAAGATAGATTAAATTTTTGTTTTTATATTTCCAACCGATATTAAAGTTTTTCTTACAGGTCTAGGAATGTCTTCTTGCGCGTGACAGATGTGCGTAAATACTGTTACTATTCGAGTGTGGTTTGGTTCGCTGTAGGCGTGATGGCCGCTATGGCGATATGTGCACATTTCCTATTGGACTCTGGCACTAACCCTTACAAGAAGAAGATGAGGCTATCTAACACTATCATACTTGAAGATGTTGAACAGGAAACTATCGGTAAGTGTTGGAAGGAAGTTGCAAACAAATTAGTGTGTTGTGGTATCACAAGAAAATGTTATCTAGCGTAACGATCGACCAATCGGAGAAGCTAGCGTCAACGCGTCATGTGTGCACGTCGTCATATAACCTGTACGACTTCAATCTCTTTTGGTTGCATCATGACATTCCTTTCAGACTACTTTGTTTGGTCATTTATTACCCTATCCTTTATATCCGTACTAATATTATAAATGCGAAAGTGTGTCTGTCTGTCTGTCTGCTACGCGTTCACAGCTCATCTGTTCAAACGATTTGGATGAAATTTGGTACAGGAGAGATAGGTTGTGCCCCTGCGAAGGAGAAAGATAAAAAAATGGAAAAAAACTATAAGTACCATAATAGATAGCGATTTCTGATTTAAGTCTATTATTTCAATATCTTTGTCTTATATTTTACAGGGTGGCTTGGGATTGCAGTATTCTTTACGCCCGTTGCGTTTACAATAATTTTCAATCTATTCTTTTACGTCACAACGCTTAAAGTTATCAAAAGGATAAACATATATGGACGAATACATTACAAGCTTAAAGGATGGTATGTAATTTTTTATATGCTATATGTATAGTTACAATACTAAAAGGAAGCATACTACTCAATAAATAACATAGGAACCTTCTTACTAATGGATGAATCATGTTGAACCATTATGGTTGGAAGTTGGAACCATGATGGTTCGACGTTGGTCGATGGTTGTTAATGTTAACTATGAATAATAATTATAATTATAATAACACTATGAATGCACACCAGTCTTGGTTTGGAATCATTTATTAACACAGATTGTAACAAAGTGTGCAATCTTTTTTCAGTTTCGACCTATTCGTGCAGCTATTCCTAATAATGACAATAGCGTGGCTGTTCCTTTTGCTATCCTGGCTGAATTTCGATGGACTCTTCTACGCTCACATAGTCGTGAATCTATTGCAAGCCATCCTTATATTTTACGTGTGCGTAGTCAGACAATCGCACGTGACTTTTTTGTTGAGGAAAAGCTGTTGTTACGCCGAGCCGATCCCTACTGGGGAGTGGGGTGATGAAATGACGCATATGAATGGTGGTAATTACTGATTGGACTCAAAATTCCAATAATTTGTACTTGCAAATCGAAATACGGAATTCGGTTACTGCTAAATTTACTTTAACACATAGTGGGGGCACAATGCTTTAATTCTAAATCTGTTATCCCCTTAATAGGATATCACTGTAGTTATAAGATTTGGTGTCTGAATTAGCACTTAACAATTATTCGGAAATGTGGCCTTACAAATGACTGCTTAAAAGCGCAAATATTTATTTAAAACTTGTTTGGAAATCTATAAAATGTAGTATATATCTTCTCTGAACTACTATACAAAACGTATGCTGTCATACATTACTCTATAATTGTCACGCGTATTTCTTCCAATTTAGAAGTAAAAACGTTATTGCCATACGATACTCGTTATACGAATTTTAAATTGACTTCTCACGAGAATTTTATCGATATTAAGCTTTTTTATATGACGTTGAAATAATATTGACTACTTCACGAACTTAGGATTTAAATTTAATGTTTCGCACATTTTAATGATACCAAAAACAGCACTGTATGTATATAAATTGATTTACTGTGATTCCTTAGTCAAAAGTGCCTTAGAATAAAAAAAAACTAACAGTATTGTGCAAAAGCAATACATAATAATCGATTCATACGATCCTATTTGGTTATAGTTGCGAATATTTACGCCTAACAGAAGCTTTAAGATTTCGATTAGAAAAGTAAGTATTCAATCTAAAACAGCATTATCTACTCTAAACTGAGTCAATTGGCCTTTGGCAGATGGTTTAGCGCTGGGCGCATGATAAGTTTGTTAGGATACCTACGCGACGCTTATGTGTGCTTCACTTTCAGAGGAATTAATATATGTAGCATTAAAGCATTTCCATGGACATTTTAATTAATTATGTCGCAGTTGAAGGACGTCGAACGAACTACAGAGGGGAATGAATCGTAAATAAAGGTCAATGTGCCTATGCATGTTATGATGATTTCTCCCTGTATAGTTAAAACGTCGTGTCAGACGCAACTTCAACAATTTATGGGCAAACTGTACTGCTGAAAAAGCACTAAATTCATGTACTAATTCATTGCAGAGCTTTATTAGCTGTAGTGGCATAACAAATATATATTTGAGGCAAACATTTGATTTGAAAGCAGTCTGTATTTTACGGAATGAAAAATAGTGTATGTGATTACAATAAGGTTTAATGATAAATTTAGACTAAAACGGACTTTCTCAAAAACTCAAATTGTTACGTTAATATAATTATAGGTTAAACAAAACGCGAATTTTAACTTTTTATTCGGTTTAAGCTCATAAAAAGATACTTAATTAATCCTAAATTGCACCGAAACATTTTATTTAGCATCAATATTAACACTAACTTGAAGATATTATTACTTAGCATAATATCACATTATGCAAATCTATTAACTATATTAATGTAATCATATATTTTGGGCTCATTAAAGATTAGTTTATTTTAGTCTTATTTAATTGGGCCAAAATTATTCCTAAGTTTTTTTACAATATTTTAAGTAGATTCTAGTTTTAATTTTATATCGATCCTAATTAAGCAAATTAATTATTATTTCCTTATGTTTAAGTATAAAAAAGGACCTGTTTTAACCATTTCTTGTATTTATTTGACAAGTTCATAAAAAAAAGGATAACCATGAAAACACAAATGTATGTAAGACTGCGACTTTTTTAATCCCAATGATCTTATTGTCCGTCCCAACATTTTAAATTAATTATTAAATTTAATAAAACATTAAATTAACTATTAAATTAAATAACTTTTGTGTGCAGCTATAAGCAGCTAGATATTAATGTTATAAAATACATGATTTTTTGCTCTCTTGCACTAATTTTAACCTTGATCAATTTTACACTTTCACTATGCTATAATATTATGTAGTAACTTTTACATTTATGATTTTACTCAAAATAATTAAAACATGATTAGGTAGTTGAATAAAAGTGTGATAGAATTCTCAATTGTGTTATTTAAAAATACTGCCCTGTCCTTAGGATTTTTCGGGTAAGATTTTCGTATACCTGTGGTTTTATAAAACTGTATGCCAATATTCAGTCAGCATCTGTACGCTTGCGATTGACTACGATTTCATATAACCCTTTCCATGCAGCTCTCGTGATATTATTTCCTAACTAAAACCACACGGGCGTATTATACCGTTGAACAAAATACGCCGTCATATATGAGTAGGATCAATGCGAAGGACCTCCTACAATCCGTATCCTTCTCTGGTACGGAACCCTACGCATTCGTTCAGTTTTCCATTTGAAAGGACATTTCATAAGACTGGTTCTAATAGTGATGATGACAACTCAATCAAATCATTAACTCTTTTAATCAAACTTAAAAACGCGCTTCTATTTAGTATGGAATTTTGTATGAAATACATAGTTATGATGTCATCAAATTTTAACGCATTTATCTATAGTTTAAAATGGTCATCAAACTTAAAATTAACCAAAGGTGTGAATTTTAGGTTTTTTGGAAGACTCTCCATTTAATAAACAGTAAAAAATAATTGTCAGGAGTCGTAAGCAGGAGTAACATCGACAAAAATACACAAAATTGAGGACATCATCCTTACAATGGAAAAACGCACAGGAAGCGGGCACGGGTCGGGTGCGTGGCGGGTGACGCTGTGTGATGTCGTCCATATACATATGTCACCGTAAGATTGTAACCGTTAGATTATAATCTAACTCGCGAAATCGCAGTGTCGAAAGATAACAATTTAACGCATTATTTTCCGGTAGATTGTAATCTGTTAGATTTATTAACCCGATAGAACCTAACCTGGTCATTTATGTCGAACCCTATCCTAACCTACATGAAACAGACAAGCACACGTAAATACAATGAATATTTCAAAAATTGACACTCAGAACATAAACGGTTCACAATCTTTCGACAGTTTACAATTCCGCGAGTTAGATTATAATCTAACGGTTTTTAAAATCTTACGGTGACACATACAAGGAATTCAACCAGCCGCGCATCCGACCCGACCCGCGCCCGTTCCCTGTGTGTTTTGCGCTTTATAGGCCTATTACACTGCACTATTCACAGGGACCCTTACACTTGAATCAGTGGTGTAATAAGATTTAGGGAGAAAGGGTCCCTAATTTGATCCTTATTGCAATGTAACAAGCGACGCTCTACGAGCCCTGTGGAAAGTGCAGTGTAATAGGCCTATAAAGCGCAAAACACAGAGGGAGCGGGCGCGGGCCGGGTCGGATGCGCGGCTGGTTGAATTCCTTGTATGTGTCCCGGTAAGATTGTAAAAACCGTTAGATTATAATCTAACTCGCGAAATTGTAAACTGTCGAAAGATTGTGAGCCGTTAAATGTTCTGAGTGTCAATTTTTGCTTAAAACAAAGTACTCACCTGCACAAACAGCTGCCCCTCAGGCCGCCCCGCCAGTGGCGCCAACTGGCAGCGCACAACGAGGTGGCAGTCGTCCATCACTGTGTTGAAGAAGCGGCGCGTGGGCAGCAGCGCCTCCAGGTCTATCATCAGCTCGAGGAACCGCTCACAGTACCTAACAAGATATGCAATCATAGAATAGAATAGAATAATTTTAAATATTGAATAGAAGCAGGCGTTACTTTGCGGAAGTCCATGACAGTGAATGAACTAGAAGTTTAATTCGCTATAATCCGCCACAGTAGACAAATCCGTGTGGTACAGTGCGTGTCTTTCACCTGCAACATGCGACACCCACCACCCAGCAATTCGCACAGGCACAACACCACACCACACAAATCCTCCAAATCACTCTCAACGTACGTTTCACTCCGACACCGGAGCATCTTCAGGAGATGTTGACTCGACAATACACGATTGTGAATACACGATTGCGATACGATAGTCACTTCACAATCGTGTATTGTCGAGTCAACATCTCCTGAAGATGCTCCGGTGTCGGAGTGAAACGTACGTTGAGAGTGATTTGGAGGATTTGTGTGGTGTGGTGTTGTGCCTGTGCGAATTGCTGGGTGGTGGGTGTCGCATGTTGCAGGTGAAAGACACGCACTGTACCACACGGATTTGTCTACTGTGGCGGATTATAGCGAATTAAACTTCTAGTTCATTCACTAGAATAATTTTATTTGTCTGAATATGTGTTACAGTATAAAAAGTTGCAGCATATCCAGTCAGGCAACCCTGACGTACAATTTTTTTTGTAGTTAGATATTTAAATAGCATAGTACAAGTATGTTCTACTATTAGGATAACACTTCATAGGTATTACATTGAATAAATAAATAATGTCTTGAATAATTAATTACAACTAACGTCAGATTTTGAAGACCAAGTGAAATTCAAATTACCTAATCTTACATTAAGTCTATGCTACAATATAATGAATGGCTATAATGTCATAATATTAATAAATTAATAAGTAAGTATATAATGCTTCATCAATTAAAATGTCAATGTTAAAATGTCAAATATACCGAATCTATGCTTAATTATATGTCAATAGTTAAATTAAAAATAACTATAGTTAGAATTTATTACAATTTTATACTATCTTACTTCTTACTAATATTATAAATGCGAAAGTTTGGATGGATGTATGGATGTTTGTTACTCAATCACGACGCAACGGAGCAACGTATCGGCGTAATTTTTGGCATGGGCATAGTTGAGGACCTGGAGAGTGACATAGACTACTTTTCATCCCGGAAAATTGAGTTCCGCGGGAATAAAAAAAACTTAAACGCTGCAGGCATCAGCTAGTCCGCTCCACAGCCGAAATCCGCTTTGGTCCATACACTTTGCATTGGCCCTGTTATGTAGCGCCTGCATCAATCATTAATCAGTCTCAATTTTTGCGATTGGCTGAATTTATATTAATCTACAATTAACTTTAGCCAGCAGACAAGAGTGCTAAACAAACAAGGGTGATTGCGATCGTTACACTGTAGCAATCATTTTTACGGAATAAGGCCGGGTGTCATTAGTCTCAGTAGCTCATTGCTAAGTTGAAAAGTTCTTTATTAGTGCCTGTGAACTGCGCGAAACAACTGTAAGGATAGTCATGTCGAGTGAAAAGTGTCAATGAAAGAACTAGAACTTTAATTCGCTATAATCTGCCACAATAGCTAAAGCTATGTGATACAATGTGTATCTTGCACTTGTAGCTTGCGATATTCACCACACCACACAAATCTGCCAAATTATTCTCAACGTACGTTTCACTCCGAACAGACTAAGTAAACAACAACCAAACAGTCCAAATTCGCCTAAGAATCAACAAGGAATTGAAACATACAGTAAATCTTAATTTATTTTGTACCTTCAATTTTTATAACTAGAATTTAACGGACTTCTAAATAATAATAATGAAAAAAATGGGAATTTAATCGATTTTCTATCCTTTCCCTTTACTCGAAACCTCAAATCACCGCTTGAGCGCTGGAAACGTCAAGTAAGAGTAAGAACTAAAACTGTTTAAAGCATTTAGATGACACGAGAAGGAAGAATAATATTGAAAATGGCTCTCTTAACTATACGAGCAGGAAACACATATATTTTGTCTTAGTGTGCGAGTGAGATAAAACACCATCTTTTCCATTTTGTTAGTGTTGAGATTGACAAAGACATTATTTTATAGGGATGGCAAAGGTAAAAACGATAAACAAATCGATATGTTAAGCAGTACTGATAATTATTATCGAGTGAAAATATCGACTAACTTAATTTATCGACTTTATAGTATGGCTGTATCTGGTTTACTTTTCGTGACAATTGTGTGGTAACTATTCTTGGAAAAAAATAGTGTAGTTCGAGAAAGCTGAGCTCCGTATAAAAAACGGCCATCCAGGTGGTTTATATTACCATATAATTATGATGTAAACCACCTGGGAGCTAATTAAATAACCTATGTATCTTGTGTCAACTCTAAATTAATTAACTAACATTCAAAATCTAACCTCGAAATCAAAAATATTATCGTCAATAAATAAATTCTCTGAAGTGTCCGTTGTTTAAAACTACTTTCAATGGTATTTATTTGTTATTTTGAATCGGATAATGTATGTTTTATCACTGTTGGTTCTTAGGCGAACTTTGTATGAGCGATGGTCAATGTCCTTTACAATCGTGCATTGTCGAGTCAACATCTTCTGAAGATGCTCCGGTGTCGGAGTGAAACGTACGTTGAGAATAATTTGGAGATTTGTGTGGTGTGGTGAATATCGGTGCAAGAATTATAGCGAATTATACTTCTAGTTCTTTCATTATCATGGACTTCCGCAAAATAACGCCTGCTTCTGCTTTTTAACTGTTCTGCTTTTAATACTCTTAAAAATAATAAATAGTGCACTAAAGAATAATATTATTGTGTACCTTTAGTTACTTTAAGTCTGCCAGCAATCCCACAAATATTTGTGCAGAAATAAACCCTACTAATAATTGTGTCCACTGTGTGTCCTCACTTTTTGCTGTCACATTTCACAATTGAATCTTTTAAAAGAACCTTAAGTGAAATAACTGACCAGAATAATGGAGACCCAGAAAAAATTTAAGACTTCTATTCCTGCCACAAGTCCGATATTTGAAAAGTGTCATCCAAAATCACCTGACTGCATAAGGATCAACATCGTCCGTTTCAGGAATGCTCTCCAGGATGCGCATAAACTTGATCATTAGCCTCTGCAAGTAACGACGCTCCCACATCAGTTTGTCCATGAGTTCGGGCTTGTCTTTCTTTTGTATGGCGCGCCAGTATTTACGCCATTTCGGCACGGCTTTGAACTCTTGATTCCTTCTTCCTACAACAAAAAAGATTTGACATTGTTTTTTTTACTACAAGTTAGCCCTTGACTACAATCTCACCTCGAGGTAAGTGATGATGCAGTCTAAGATGGTAGGGGGCCAATATGTTAGTCGGCCTGCTAGTCGATTTCTACACAGTATCGTACCGGACCGCTAAATCGCTTGGCCGTACGTTTTACCGGGTGGTAACTAACCACGGCCGAAGCCTCCCACCAGACCAGACCAGAGAAAATTCAGAAATTATTAACAGGGACTGAAAAACGGATTCATAAAGGTTACAGAAACATAAGTGTTACAGAATGAAAGTGTAACAGAATCGAAGCCTTTTGAATGTGTTTTTAATTCTGTTAACCCGAAACACTTATGTTTCTGTAACAGAAACGAATCTGTACCAGAAATGAAAGTGTTTAGTGTAACCGAAATAGAGACGTTGCCAAATTTAATGTTGACGTCTCAGAATACAGAACAAATTTGTTCTGTATTCTGAGGTTGACGTGTATTCAAATTCACAGATGGTTCCAATTGTTTTAAGAAAAACATGGCCATGTTGTGTCAGTATGTATAAAGCCCAATGAAATGAGAAAAACGCGTTGTCACACCGTGCAGTTTGTTAGGGCAAATACTTATTAGGGTTACAGATAAAAACACTTATTAATAGAAATAAACGGTTACAGATTCTGTTTTATAACAGTTTCATAAAACAGTGTTTAACACCCCTTATTTCGGTTACAGTTTCAGTCCTTAATTATTAATTCCCAAATTGACCCTGCCCTTAATTATTAATTCCCAATTCGAACCCGGAACGTTAAGGCAACATCGCACATCACTGCGCCAGGGAGGTCGTCAAATTTAAACTTCTTTAGGCCCAACTTGAGAATGACTTCTCATTCGCTCTCTCTGGGAGTCTTTTTCGGATGGCAGTAACGTTCGCCAAACAAAAAAGCGGTTTAAAGAAGTCATCTTTATTTTTTTAACGAGATGTTTTATTTAGGTTGTAATGTTTTCTCAGTATAAAATCTATTGTCGACATTTCAAAAAATGAAACCCTGTGCGTCTTCCATTTTACTTCAAAGCTTGCTTCAAAGTTTGCCTAGTGAAGTCTAGCTGAGTGTACCAATGTACTAAGTTTGTTGTGCATTGAGTTTAAAGAAACTCTTTTAGGTTGATCTTCCTCTATGTTAGACTGCATTATAACTTACCACCAGCTGAGATCCTAGTTAATGGCTCAGTTGTATTAGGTATTTGAAGGGAAAATAGATTGGATTGGAGGATACAGAGTATTATCACAGCATTTAACGAATATAATATGTATTCATATAGTGGATCGAGGTCTTTAAACCACAGACCATCTACCATGAGAGTTGTAGCACCTAGAGGTTATAGTTCGCGCCAATGAATAAGTCTTCTCTGAGCTGAGGTGCGACTGATTGTTTGCGCAGTTCTCGTATTAAAAATTGTCGATGTTAACTTACACGCGAAAATATGCTATTGCTACGCGTCTTGCGGTCAACTTCAGACGCGACTATTTGATTGGCGCCGGGTATACGGTGCTCTCACCTATAATTGACAGAGGTAGGAAATTCCATGCAAAAATTGCGTGACAGAATTTGCATTGAGAATTCACCCTGCAGCGTTACTCAGTCTAGACAACTGATAGAAAAGAACGTACCTATTTCCTTAGACTGTGGTATTCTTAAACCTAAGTCAAAAGCTTCAAAATGTCGTTTTTTAAAAAACACTAACCTTCCTGCAAACTGATCCACATACTAAGCGACACGAGCCTCTTGACTTGATCTCTACAAAGCTGCACCTCCATACTACCGAAGCAGTGGTTAAGAAAGAGTAGCAACGCGGTTTGTTCGCGCATATTCTTCGCTTCTTCCATTACGCTCGCTCTAAGTACTTGTTCGAAGAAGGCAGGGAAGTGTTCTGGTTTTTTCAGGAATGCCTAAAGAAGAATTAATATTTATGTTGATGAAACATTGAATTGCACAATATTACGACCGCCGTGGCGCATTGGTGAGCGCTGTGGCCTTATAAGTTGGAGGCCACAGGTTCGGTCGGTCGGCAGGGACAAATTGGGAATTTATAACATATGTATTGTCTCTAGAATGATCTGATGGAAAGATTTATTTAATTTTACAGTTCAGGTCAGCAACAGGGGGGTTAACCATGTGTTTTTAATTATTAATTCTCATAATTTGCGATATTCTACACTATAACAATATTATAAATGCAAACATTTGGATGGATGGATGTATGTATGTATTTGTACAACCTTAACACTAGGGAGAAAATGAAAAATGGGATGAATAAAGATATTAACAGATAAAACTAAATTAAAAGATGTAAAAAAACCTCAATCCACGCGGACGATTTCACGGGCCTTAAGTAGTCAATACATATAAAAAGGATAGAGCATCACTCATTGACTGAGTCATCAAAGCCCAGCCAAAATCTTTGGGCCAAAGAAGCTGAAATTTTGCCCCGAGATTCCTATGAGGCATAATGTAAACAAGGAATATGGCCCAATATTTTTTTAATCCCACAGGTGCAAAGCCATGGGAGATCTCAAGTATTCTATATTATTTACAGATATTGCAACAGCAACTGAGTATACTAACCTGCCAAGCTGGCACTCTTTCTCTGAATTTCTCATTGATCATGACAATAATAGACATCATATGCGCATGCGACGCCTTCCCTGTCTCATAGTGTGGCCACAAGTAGTTCTCTAGGTATTGGGAAAATTCCAGCATCATGATACGACGAACTGCAAAACTATAAAATTACACTAAAATGTAAAAGCTGTCCTAAATAGAGACCTCAGTGGCCCAGTGTTGAATACTCTGGTCTTCTACACATTCAGAATGCACTACGCACAGCTCGCCCTCTCGCTACCACACAATACACACGCAAGAAAAGCAAGCAAGCATTACGCACAACTACATCATATAACCACAAAAATCCTCTAAACCCATAATCTCAATTTATTTATAATATGTAGGACATACAGGTGTCTCTAATATTCTGTCATGTTTTGACTCTACCCACTTTTTGACCAGAAAATAAGCCATACTGATATATTAATTAAATGATTTATTTAACGACTCATCTTTTCAACCAATTTTTATGAAATTTGGTACAATATTGAATTTTCCAGCGGGAACATAAAATCTATATCTATGCAGATGAAGTTGGATGCATCATCTAGTTTAAAATAAATAGAGTTTAGTAAAAAACTGTTTAATACATAAATAAACCTTTTTTTACAAGATCATGAAATTTAATTTTATTTCCATTCAATCATGCATTCAAAAATGGGTTGAGTTCCCAAATTTAATTATTGACTAGAATTATTTACTTATGGACTATAACTGTCCATCATAATTTTGTGAGGAAGGGACTAAAGTAGTTTTGTCTATTACTAATGGTTACCATTTTTTACCTGTACTCTATTAAAACTATTGCATATTTAACAATTATTAAAAAAGGTAAAAAACTAAATTACAAGTAATTAAACAAAAAATCCTCAATCAAAATAATTCTTAAAGGGCATAGTTATTAGTTGGATAAAATTTAAAAGTAATTTTATAAATAACTGGAAAATTTCAAAAATTTAAAATTATGGGGGTCAATGAACTAAATCCATGAGGCCATTGACCCTGTAACAGTGTTTTGTTAACTTCAGTGGGGCTAAGAAATTTTGTTAGTGAAATAATTATTAGAATCTATATTTTTTCTTCTGTTTGTAAAACAACTTACCTGGATCCAAGGATCTCTGCTTGGTAAATTGATTCCACAATTGCAGCATCATAGGGTAAGTGGTTCTCCTTAGTTTGTGGTGACCAGTATTGATTTGCAAGCTGAAAATCATTAAACCATATTGATTTCAAATTCAGTGTGGAGTGTTACATAGATTTTATTGAAAGGCAAAAGACCAGTGGGCTGCTTGCTAAATATAAAAAGGGGTAACCCACATGAAATGTTTTAAATTAATATAAATGCTTTAAGAGTATGTATGATTTGAATGTTTTAATATTGAATTTTTTGAATATTATTGAAAATCAACAGATTGTTGAATTATCTGGGTCATATTATGGCGAAATGGTTTGATATCTATAACTATAACTTGTTCATATAAATTATATTAGCAAGTTAATGAAATGATAGATATATACATAGGTTCACACAAATCCTTTACTTGATTTATCAGGATAAATCAAATGCCAGTATGGGGTCTCTACATTATGTTAATTAACATTTAAATATTTAATTCTTTGGCACTTTCATATTATTCTACTGTCTTACTATGTGTAAATAACCCAAACCCATAGTATTTTACTGTGACTCATAAGATAGGATTGCTATTTTATTAATTAAAATTCTAAACATGTCTATGTTACTTAATACATAATAATTAAGTCTATGTGATCAGACTAATACAATATTAGGTAATAGTAAATGTTTTTTATGTCCACACCAATTATAAAACTAGATAGTTTCACCTTTATTAGAGAAATTCAAGTAAAGGGTTTATTTTAAAATTATTAATTTGGTAGGCACTTTTTATTCTTTATTATACTCAATATAATATGCTGCCGACAAACCAACCCACAATTTGGCAGTATTTGAGTGGAAAGTAGTTATAAGTCTACAGCTATGTACTAAATTTTTTCAGTAAGTATACTAAGTACTACACCTAACTGACATACTATGTACTACAACTGACAATCAGTCAGGGCTATAAGAAGGAAAGGCTAAAGTCAGGGCTACAGAAAAATATGAACTGAGAAGTTGCAAAACATTTAGAAATGTGAGCAACCCCAAAAAGTGTAGAGCTGTTGTAATAACGATATTTGTAAATAAAACAGTTTTTGCCATCGTTGCACCCAATATAGGTCTTAGGAATTGGTTCTTCTATTCCAAACAAACACTTTTGCGACTTAAATTTTCAGAAAATACCAAATTTGTAAAATTATAAATATAACCTAAAAATCTGTACTTACGAGTGTTATTCGATCAGCGTTTATCTGAGAGAGAGTCGGCAGCGGTATTTTAGGCTTATCGACATTCTGTTGTACGTCTACTTTCATATTGGATATTCAAAGATTAGCGAAAAAACAATAAAAACATTGAAATTCGACCGTTCGTTTATCAACAATACACAAATGTCAACTACACGTCAACTGTCAAGTATCAACGTCATTTTGACAAACTTCTACCGTTCAGAAATCTTCAACGTACTGATCTACAGAAGAGTTCTAAAATACCTGTTCTAAGTTAAATAATTTTTTGTGCTGCTGCAACATGGACTGCAACTCTACCCAAACATTACATAAATGATGATGGTAAACTTTTGTTTCAGATATAAGACAAAAATGATGTTTGATCCACCAGATTATCCGTTTAAAGAAATAACAGAATCTTTAAGAGATCACTATGGACCGGATGACCTCCTATTTTCTAATAGTACCGTGGTTACCGATTCAATTTCGAATGATAGAGATCTTGTTAAAGCTACTGAATCATTTATTTCCACAGTAGACCCTGAGCTGTCCTTGAATTCAAATATTTCTGGACGTTACTTAAACGTCGAAAATGCTCCTATTCTGGATACAGAACAGCCCACTAATGAACTAAGCTCGGATCTTTACATACTACAACCAGACAGTTTCTTCAATTACGAGCCAACTTTGCTGGATGATAATACAGTCAACCAATTTTTACTGCCTGTACAAGTAGCTTCCGAGAAAATTATGGTAGATTCCCTTTTTTAAGTAACTAAAATAATAATAATATACTTTCTAATACCTGAGTAAAAATGGCAGTAAATTAAAAAAAAACTAGTCGTGTATCCCCGGAAAGGCATACTACAAGTACCACTAAATCGATAACAGGAAATATGTCTTGCTACTATCAAATATAAGTCAAACGTACAATAATATAATCTACTCTCAGCTTTCACTAGACAGACTTGACTAAAAGTTAGAACAGAATGAGGCACTTCCAAGTTTCACCTCACGCCTGATGTTCAAAAGGTTCCTGCCCGAGATTTGGACCAGTAAAGCAAATCTTTCATTGTGATTATTTCTTTGTTTTATCTACAATAAAGAATATTACATTTATTAATTATTTATTTATTCTATAAAAACAAATTTGAAATATTCCTCCCACATAGTCTTATGGTGTGAACTGACCAACCAATAACCATGTAAGCACCATACGTAATAACCAACAACATATAGGGCCTACAAACAAGTCATAATTAAAAAAATTAAAGAAAAATCTATTTTATGAAACGAAATATTTAAAAAGTTAAAAATCTAAATTAATCTAGTTAAATTAGAATCTTATTCACATTTTTATTAAACGATATTTTTTGTGTATCACTGGATATTGAACTATAGTGTTATTTTTGGAATCTACTCATCATTTCCTAGATGACGATTATGAAGTTAATCTTATTTCCAATTTTTTTTTTCAAAGGACATGACCAGTAATTGCCCTCCGATTCGGGACAATGCACAGGATTTCCGTTTTTACAGTAAGGTTTAAAAATTCAAAACGAAATTATTATGGATTTATTATTCCAAATAAGGTCAGGGTTCAAATGACAAAAAAAAACAGTACGTTTATTGTTTAAATCTTGAGCGTCCGCTTTCCTCTTTAAGCACTACTCCATTTTGACGTTCCATTATATCCATGCCTAATAATAATCTTGTAACCCTACATGAATACCATTTAAGTACCTTAGTCATTATATTATGAATGATTTATTTTTGATCAATTAAATAGTAATGAAAAGGAAATGTATGTTTTGTTTATAATTATTTTTATTTTTTGACAAGTCTCAAACTAATAGATCGAACAAAGCATTTTGAAATACTGCGTTTAAAGGAACGCCCTTTCACATTGCATATGCCGCCATCTGTGGTCGAATAGTTGAACTGGAACGCCCTTTCACATTGCATATGCTGCCATCTGTGGTCGCATAGTTGAACTTGTTAACCAAAAGTAGTAGCAATACTTAAAAATATTTTCTAGACTCACCACAAGAGCCTTCAGACTCCTGAAACTTTTTTATCTGAAAACTATAAAATATAACAATTACAATAATAAAGAAATAATACTTGAAAATATTTTTTTAGACTCGCTCAACACAATAAATAGCGCCATCTAGTGTGGGAAAGCAGTCTTTTGGTGAAACTTTTTTTTGTTCATTTTCGCAGTTTTCCGAGCCTTCAGACTCCTGAAACTTTTTTATCTGAAAACAGTGAAATATTACAATTACAATAATAAAGAAATCATTGCTGAACATTGATTTTTGACACCTAGGCAAGCTGCCATAGTTCCACCGGTCAAGTCCTTTAATCTTTAATGGCCAAAATGGCCAACCAACATTTTTTTTTTTAATTTTACTAGCCTAAGTCACCCGGAATAAGTTAGGGATTCTAACGATACCTCATTTATCAAAATCGGTTCAGGCGTATAGAAGTTATGGTGGAATATACAAACTCACATACATACATACTTACATGAACCCTGAAAACTTTATACTCCTTTTTTCAGGCAGTCGTATAAAAAAAGACTTGAATATTTGGGGACACGCAACTAATTTTTTGAATATTCGCGCAATTTTACACTAAGCTTTCAATAAACAGACTTTAATTTTATTTGTGTGTGTATGTGGGTTCAACATTGGTGCCTATTTTACACATAAAAACTATCTATTCTATATATTTTAGGAGGCAGAGGATACAGGTCCTCATTTATTAGCCTTGCACTCGTGCGTGATTTGTCACGAGATTTTCACAACGGATGCGGATCTGCTTGATCACACAATTTCTTTACATTGCTCTGACAAAGAACAGGAACCAACAACTATATTGACTTCTGCGATGGATGATCCCGTTTTGCCTGTGGAAGGTAGTTATGATGAGATACTTCATTTGTACTTAACACGCCTATTTAAATGTATTAGCAAAAACGTAGTCACGCGTGTTTGTTATGATCAAGCGCAAAACAATTTATTTGTGTTCTTTGAAGAAGTACGTAAGCCTATCTAAGCTAAGCTACTTGCTCGAATAGGTACTTATCCAAATAAATTAATATAGAAAAAAGGTAGGTAGGTTAGGTACCATAGATTAAATACTTAAGTATAGGTAATAGTACGCTAGTATAGTTACTACCGTATAATATCTACCTAGGTGGCTAGGTACGTATTACAATTCTAATCCTTCTTTTTTAGCCACGTCCTATGAGATCGTCCTTAGCCCAAGCTAACTTTTTTAGTAAGCAGGGATTTAGTGATAGGTATATAACTTAAATCTCTAAACTAGTGGTTCGCCCCGAACTGAGACCTCGCGGTATCCTTAAACGAATAAACTTTTAAAGACCCCTATCTATTGACATCATTGTGAAGTTCTGATAAAATCTCATTAAAAATGAAATAATTTCGTTTCCTTATAATATTTATCTTATTTTAGTATTTGTTGTTCAAGTACAGGATATAATTCAAATAATTGATGACAAGTTTCAGGCTCAGCCTTTCAGAAAATTGAGAGTTCTGAGGTGAACTTTGGACTTTAGAAAATCTCCACTTTGAAAGCCCCCCATTTCGTCAATTTAAGGGGAAAAATTAAAAATAAAAGAAATTTGTACTCTATTCGTAATTATCTTTAAAATGATATACCGCAACCTATGTAACGCTATAAAAATATTTTACTTCGCATTAGCTTCTATGAGAGCCCGCCTGAAATAAGGATTTTTATAACTTTTTAAGCCATATTCGGCTGGAGGCCATCGGTTTCCATATAATATTTAAATTTGAAATAATTAAGTTCAGCAATTCAGAAGTTATAAGGCTCTGACAGACGGACAGACGAACGGACAAGTGCAAATTCACTCAAGTAGACTCAGAGACCTTCGCTTCGCTCGGTCTATTATTAGTTCTTTTCTTGTATTAATTCATCTTCCTTACTATAAGCCATATAAATATCAATAACCGAAATGTATTTTCATCACAAAATCACTTCAGAACTGCTGGACCGATTTTGATGGAATTTTTTGTGTGTCCCGGTCCCGGGATGGTTTATATTCACAATTGCATCCGGCAAGGGGGCGCTGCAATTGGGTTCCAGGTCCAGGGCAGGACAACGTCTGCCGGGCGTTGCTAAGTATAAGTAAAGTATTCTTAGGTAGATGTTGGTAGTGGTACTCACGTCCAAACAAACAGAGTAATATTTTTGTCTGAATACATATTATGCACCATAGTCGATTCGCAAGATTGGAGCCACAATAATAATACCTAATATATGTCTCAAATAAACTAATAAGTGTTAGTATTTAGCCGTACGTATGCAATTTGCTGACCTATTTTATGAATGCAGAGCGAGCTCGGAGCTCGTTCTTTTGTCGCGAGTCCGTTCGTATTCCGGACCAAAAACGAGAGAAAATCAAAGCATTCGACCTAATTGCATTGCTGAACTATGCTTAGTTTTAAGCAGCATACGAAACAAAATAGGATACTTATTTCATTTGTAAAAAGTATTTAAAAGGGAATGGTGTAATTAATCAGCAAAATAAAACTTAGATATGATTTTCCTTACAGACAGACCGCATAGTGCGAACTGAAAAGTAAGTAGGTACTTACTTAAATAATAGCGATGTAATTGTAGATACAAAACCTACTTCGCTTAAAGTATTTTTCAAAACTCAGGAGCAGGAAAGAACATAAGAACATCTAGAAATATTCTACCCTATTATTCCCTTATTACCTACCCGTCTGACTGACTCACTGAAATCGGCTTGGTAAAACGTATATTTCCTAGGTAACCAAATAAGTAAGCAGAAAAGTATTTCTCTCTTTATTTCAGGCTAGATATACTTACCCATAAAAACACATCTTATACAATTTAGAAGTTATTACAAAAATACTTGTCCTATGTTATCCCACCTCGTAGCTACATGTGCACCATTCCAGTACCATGAGAGGGCTGTCCAGCTTAACCGCCAAACCGCCGGATGTGACTTTTAATTTACTAATTACTGTCGCAAAAACTGAGGTAAGTAATCTTTAATTTTGCAGATGTGAACAGCGTCAGTGGCACCAATTTAGAATGCGAATGGCTTGTGTGCGCTGTGTGCGAAAGAGTGCTGTCAACCGCGCTGGAGACGAAACCGCGAGGTAAACTAATTACCTAGCTACTAATTAGTAGGAACATCCACCCACATTTTTCAGTCTTTAGAACTTGGTTCTAATTTGTAAGCAACTTAACATGGTTCAGAAATCTTATGTAGAGCAACATGCTTTGATAACATTGCACACACCTTAGGCGAATGCCAGGGATTACGGACTCTACTCCGAACCAGACCAAGGAGTTATCTTTTCTAAATTATTAGTCTCGTCTGGTTGGAGGCTTCCGAACTAGCTATACATGTTGGTTGTGTACCTGTGTCCTATATGCATTATGAATTCTGAGTTTCATCGGTTCTAAACATACTTTGAAGGATTTTAATATGAGACTGTATTCTTTCTATTAAACTAAGAGCGTTCATCATAAGTGGGGTCTAGATTTTTGTATCATTTTAGCCTTAATACTAGGAAGATCCGTTCTCTGTCCGTTCCGTCTCGAGAGTTTATCATGGTATATTAAAAGATTATATTATAAAGATTTTTGGTATATTAAAAGGATT
This sequence comes from Erebia palarica, assembly GCA_964035005.1. NCBI lineage: Eukaryota > Metazoa > Arthropoda > Insecta > Lepidoptera > Nymphalidae > Erebia > Erebia palarica. The sequence continues at coordinate 18,307,663 of OZ035994.1, forward strand.
AAAGACGAGTTGGGGAGTTACGATTATACTAAAATTATACCCGCAGAATGTAGACCCATACTTCGGCTGGGGCTCCATACTATACCATCGATGACTGAAGAGTTGATGATATCCTCACTGTTTTCAGAACTGCTATGCTGCACAGACCTGAATGGCAAGAGCAATATAAGCGTGCGCAAATTCAGCACGATGTTCGTATGCGATTATTGCAACTACCTCTTTGCGAATGGCGACGCTATGGACCGCCACCGTCTCATATGCTTCGGCCAGGAGGACTTTTATGCAGGGGAAATGGTACCTAAAACTTTACATACCTAACTACTTACTATTAGCACAGCGTACTAAGTACTTGAAGATTTCTGAAAGCTGAAGCAACGAATGGGAACCTAGAGACATGGTTATCACTAGATTCCAGAAGGAAAAGGATGTGCCCCCAGATGCAAGCTCAAGTGCACCAGGGTTTATCATTAACAGCTAGGGTTGCCAATTCTAAAATTTGACAACGCCTTATACGTAGACCTTTAGAGGTGCGTGCCCGGGGATCGAACCCGCGATCCCGTGTCGCGGTCGGGTGTAACCATTATCCACCACCACCACTACAGCCCATTAACGTCCCACTGCTGGGCCCAGGCCTCCACTTTCATAGGAGAGAGGGAAAAAGAGCTTAGACCCACCACAATGCGGGTTGGCAGGCTTTAACAACTATTATCATGTTAGTGATAATAACCGGGACCGACGGCTTAGCGTGCTCTCCGAGGCACGGGGGTGGAACATCACCACCTTCCTAACTGCGGGCTAGTACTGAGAATTTTTAGTTACTTATGGCCCGACCCGGGGCTCGAACCCGGGACCTGGCCTGAACATGTTAACCACTAGAGCATCGAGACAGTTGCCCACTATGATAGGCTTATTATTCGTTCAGCCAAAATAGATTTTAAGCCTTTAGAACTAAGATTGGCTTAAATCTAGGCTGGCTCCTTGGTTCCCTGGGAGTTGTGGGACTCCATTTTTTTGTTTAATTTTATATGTTTGTGTATTTTGCTGAATAAAGGATATATATATATTTATATATATATATTTATTTATAGTGGTTATACCCGACCGTTTCCCGAGCGGTCTCGTTCCTCAAATTGTTCTTGTACGGTCTACAGGAAAAATCCTCATTAGAATCAAGTTCTCCTGAAATAAGCAGCGCCAATGAAAACCGATACCCAAATATGGAGGCAGCAAGTCAGCAGACCACGGTCAGGCCGCGGAGGCATTACACGCCTGCCAATAGCAATAAGATGTGGAATTGCGGTTCTTGTAACCAATTGTTTGCTACAGCTAGGTTAGCAAGTCTTGATTGTAGCTCTTCCTTACAACCCATTCTTAAATAAGTATATAGATGATGTCTGAAAATCCGTTCCTAGACATTCAACCAATCTCTGTACCGAACAGATCGGCTGGTAAAGTGTAGCAGGCAAACAGATAGACAGACAGACACACTTTCGCATTTATTCTATTACTTAGCATGGATAGAGTAGGTAGGCCTATGTCATAACTTATCATTTTAAGTCTAGAATCTAGATCCTAGATTATTTTGTGGCTCTGGAATGACCTCTCTGAAGCAGAGCTAAAGATTTATTTATTGAATTGAAATAAGTATTTCTATTACACTATCGACGATACGATTTAAAACAAGTGACTCTATAATATTATGTAGAGCTATAATTTGGGTGTTTTCCTATTCTATTTAGTTATATAATTCTCAAGCAAAATGTAATCTTATTTACATAATGCTATTTTAGTTTTTGCTTTATTTTTCCTGGGTGTTTCATTCATGATGTCAATCTCTTCTTTAATTATCTATTTTAGATTTTATTTCATTTCTCCTAGTGTTTTAAATCATGACGTCTATCTCTTCTTTAATTATCAATTTTAGTTTTTACTTTATTTTTCCTGGTGTGTTTCCTTCATGATGTCTATCTTTTCTTTAATTAGCAATTTAAGGTTTTACTATAATTCTCCTAGTGTTTTTAATTCATGACGTCTATCACTTCTTTAATTGACCGAGCGAAGCGAAGATCTCTGAGTCTACTTGAGTGAATTTGCACTTGTCCGTCCGTTCTAGGGTTGCCAACCATACTTTATAAAAACGTATCCTACTTTATTTTTGGTAATTATACTTTATACTTTTGCATACAAATAAAGTATGTGAATATACTTTATTTTCAACCTTTAATGTGATGCGTAAAACAAAATACTCATTATGGGTACTTAACTATTATACGGTACACTTAGGTTAAAACGGGTGATGGAAACGATCTATAATTACTGAACGAAATGTTAGATGTCAGATGTGGTGTTATGAATGTGACAGGACAGCTGACATTCTGACATAAAAACATAAAATTTACTCAATACTTTTTTTTCTTCCAAATACTTTAAATCATTTTATGGTTTGGATAGGAAAAAATAAAGTATTTGGAAAATTTGAAAAAAAACTCTGGGATGCCAACGTTTTTTTTTATAAAAAAATTTTGGCAACCCTATCCGTCCATCTGTCAGAGCATTATAACTTTTGAATTACTGAACGTAATTACTTCAAATTTAAATATAATATGTAAACCGATGGCCTCCAGCCGAATATGGCTCAAAAATCTTTATTTCAGTGGGCTCATAGAAGCGAATGCGAAGTAAAATATTTTTTATAGCGTTACATAGGGTTGCGGTATATCATTTTAAAGATAATTAGGAATAGAGTCCAAAATATATTATTTTTTATTTTTCCCCTAATTGACGAAATGGGGGGCTTTCAAAGTACAGATTCTCTAACGTCCAAAGTTGACCTCAGAACTCTCAATTTTCTGAAAGGCTGAGCCTGAAACTTGATCAATTATTTGAATACTTACTATATCCTGTATATACTTACTATATACTAATAATTAAATAATTACTATATACTTACTATATACTATATACTAATACTATATCCTGTACTTGATCAACAAATACTAAAATTAGATAAATAAGGAAAAAAAACTAAATTATTTATTTTTTAATGAGCTTCAATTTTTTTAACAGAACTTCACAATAATGTCAATAGATGTTGTAAAAGTTTATTCGTTTCTCCAATAACTCTTTAGCTCTTTTGCGTCTAATGTTAAAAGTTAACTATTAGGTACAATATATAGATAAAACTATGCTATGGATACCGCGAGGTCTCAGTTCGGGGCGAACCACTAGTTATCAATTTTAGTTTTTACTTTATTTTTCCTGGTGTGTTTCATTCATTATTTCTATCTCTTCTTTACTTATCAATTTTAGTTTTTACTTTATTATCCTACAGTTATTCATTCTAAAGTTTTGCGTGTGATACAACTACATACAGCTTTCTTCCAGAGACCTTTACCGCCACAAGCGCGGCGAGGACCGTCCGGCCGGTAGCCCTTTGACGGCGTACGTCTGCGAGGAATGCGACAAGGTTCTGGGCAGCATGTGCGCTCTGCACACACATAAGAAAATGCACAAAGTCTCCAAGCCTGTAAGTTTGTCTTCATTACCAATTTTATATGAACTACTAGGTGATGCCCGCGAGGATTAAGTTTTTTTTATTTCAAACTACCTCTGTATCAAATTTTATCAAAATCGGTTGAAAAGATAGGCCGGGTAAGTTTGGCAGATAAACATACAGACAGTTAGACACACTATTATGATATTAGTATGGATTAATTTTCCCCATTATCAGACGTTTTGTAAACCAATCAGTTGGTTTTCCTAAGTATCGGAAGTTTCATTAAGAACCGCTTATAATTACATAATACATATACAATTAAGTCATTACTTAATACTTCATCTACAGCCTATTAACGTCCCACTGCTAGGCACAGGCCTCCACTCTCATAGGAGAGAGGGGATAAAAGCTTAGACCCACCACGCTGCTCCAATGCGGTTTGGCGGGCTTTAACGACTATTATCATGTTAGTGATAATAGCTGGGACCGATGGCTTAACGTGCTCTCCGAGACACGAGGGTGACACACCGCCAACTTCCTAACTCCGGGCTAGTACTGAGTATATTTAGTCAGAAAACCCCAATACTTAATCGACTCGACTCGACTCGAGCCCGGCCTAGTGGTTGTTCCACTGCGGCCGACGAGGCAGTTACTTACTTAATAATTACTTAATGGTATTTCTCATTGAAATGAATTGAAATGCCGTACTATTTTGTCTAGGGCTACCCATGTCGTGTGTGCGGCCGTCGCTTCAACCAGTCCGGTCACTTGGCGATACACATGCGAATGCATACCGGGGAGCGCCCCTACCCCTGCGATCTTTGCTCCAAGGCCTTTAAAGTTAAGGTAATTTCCTGCGTCGCAATACTAGTAATAATAACCGAATTTACAAATAGATCTGTGTGGCTCTAGGTGTTGCTCCATGCGGTCGTCATGTGATTCAACCACTCCGGCCACTTGGTGATAGATTCACACTGTAGCACACAAGTGTGCCTTGGAGCAAAGGTCGCAGGGGTAAGTTTACCCCTGCGACCTTTGCTCCAAGGCCTTCAAAGTTATGCAAACTTCCTGCGTCGCACTAATACCTAATAATAATTACCGGACCTACAAATTAATCCAGGCTCGACGCGTTGCGTATGCGGTCGTTATGTGATTCAACCACTCCGGCCACTTGGCGCTAGGTTGTTCACACTTACCCCTGCGACTTTTACTCCTAGGCCGTCAAAGTTTTAAGGCAACTTCCTACGCCAACACTAATACTTACCGTACATACAAATTGATCTGTGTGGTTCCACGTGTTGCGCATGCGGTAGTTGTTTTTTATTCCACTACAAGTTAGCCCTTGAATGCGATCTCACCTGATGGGTAGTGCTAATGCAGTCAAAAATGGTAGTGGGCTAACCTTTTACGGGTATATTAACTCCAATACGCCTAGTTGGTTACTACATGGTATCTTATACCGTAACGCTAAATTGCTTGACGGTACGTCTTTGTCGGTAGGGCGGTGACTAGCCACGGCCGAAGCCATACCAGAGAAAATTCAGAAATTACTTATAAATTCCCAAATTAACCCTGCCGGGGATTGAACCCGAGACCTCTGCACGTTAAGACAACAGCGCTACACACTGCGGCACGGAGGTCGTCCAACTCCAACTGATCACCAGTTATAATTAAAAGTAGCATTCGACTTGACACGGATGTAGGCTCTGTGATATTTCAATAGCGCACGTTAATGCAATAACGCTCAACACTGCGCCTGAGAGGTCGTCAAAATGGTAGTCATGTGATTTAACCATTCCGGGCACTTGGCATTAGGTTTACATGTTGTTCACATTTACCCCTGCGACTTTTACTCCTCCTTTTTTTTGTTTCTGGGGGAAAATCTCTTTAAGATGCTCTACTTCCTGGGAAATCGGTTTATGACGGATTTCTACTTACTAGTCGACGTACTCATTGACTTTTATTTAAAAAAAATAGTGCAAAGTACCTATCAACATTCCATAAAGGTGACTGGTGAGCTGGGTTCCCAGTATTTTTATGGGCTAAAAGTGTGTGAAACGCGGCGGCAGGTGGAGCGCGACGACCACCGGCGGACGCACACCGGCGAGCGCCCCTTCGCGTGCACGGAGTGCCCCAAGACGTTCACCGCGGCGGCACGCTTGCGTGAGCACGCCCGCATACACACCGACCAAAGGTTACCCAGTACCCACTACTCAATACTCAATATCACCGCATACACACCGACCAAAGGTTACCCAGTACGCACTACTCAATACTCAATATCACCGCATACACACCGACCAAAGGTTACCCAGTACCCACTACTCAATACTCAATATCACCGCATACACACCGACCAAAGGTTACCCAGTACGCACTACTCAATACTCAATATCACCGCATACACACCGACCAAAGGTTACCCAGTACCCACTACTCAATACTCAATATCACCGCATACACACCGACCAAAGGTTACCCAGTACGCACTACTCAATACTCAATATCACCGCATACACACCGACCAAAGGGTACCCAGTACCCACTACTCAATACACAATACTCAATATCACCGCATACACACCGACCAAAGGTTACCCAGTACGCACTACTCAATACTCAATATCACCGCATACACACCGACCAAAGGTTACCCAGTACCCACTACTCAATACTCAATATCACCGCATACACACCGACCAAAGGTTACCCAGTACCCACTACTCAATACTCAATATCACCGCATACACACCGACCAAAGGTTACCCAGTACGCACTACTCAATACTCAATCATCAATATCACCGCATACACACCGACCAAAGGTTACCCAGTACCCACTACTCAATACACAATACTCAATATCACCGCATACACACCGACCAAAGGTTACCCAGTATACCCACTACCCAATACTCAATATAATTTAATCAATATAGGTACTACACTAACTGCCTCGTTGGTCTAGTGGTTAGCATGTTTGACTGCGGCTGACGAGGTCCCGGGTTCGAGTCCCGGGTCGGGCCATAATGTGTTGGGGTTTTCTGACTAAAAATACTCAGTGTTGGTCCGGAGTTAGGAAGTTGGCGGTGTTTCACCCCCGTGCACGAGAGTACGTTAAGCCGTCGAGCCCGGTTATTATCACTAACATGATAATAGGCTTTAAAGCCCGCCAAACCGCATTGGAGCAGCGTGGTGGGTCTAAGCTCTAATTCCCTCTCTCCTATGAAAGTGGAGGCCTGTGCCCAGCAGTAGGACATTAATGGGCTGTAGTGGTGGTGGTAGGTACACTTATTGACGTTAAAAATTACTTACTTAAAAAACATGATGGTGATAATCGGTAGTATCTTAAAACTAAAGCTACGAGGGTTCCAAACGCGCCCTGGTCTGAGAAGAGCCCACAACAAACTCAACCGAGTTTTTTTTTATTAACACCATCTCAAAAATCATCTTAACTGAGGAACTATCAGAGCCATAGAGCAAATTATTGCCAAGCATCCTTGTCGTTTAAGTAGTTCTTTACATAGAAATAAGATTTTTCAATGAGTTTACGTTTTACATTAACTTTGAACTTATTCAGAGAAATCTTTAACATGTCTTCTGGGGGCTTATTGTAGAAGCGGGCACCCTACCCACCCACTGTCAGTTCATAACATCATCAACATCACTTTTTCGAAGTCTGAAACTTCTTTAGGCGCGTTGTGCACTTTTTGGTAGGGGGTAAAAATAAAAATGTAAAATACGCGAGACCGACACCATTCTTCTTAAGGCAAAAAGTCTTAAGTAAAATATAGTACATTCGTAATTGAACCTTACTGCCTTAGTTATAAGGTTATATTAATGCTAAAATACTTTTAAAAAAAAAATCGTTTTCACTTCTATCGGCAGTCCCTATGACTGCCAATTATTTTTCTTGGTTGTATAGTGGAGATGGCTCTGGGGCCATACTGCCAACGCTTAAAGCAATACCACTGCAGCCCATTAACGTCCCACTGCTGGGCACAGGCCTCCACTCTCATAGGAGAGAGGGAATTAGAACTTGCTAGGATCTATAGAGCGTACTTTGACTTTGCTCAGACTTTACTTAGAGTTAAAACGAGATGGACTTAGATGAGTAACATAAATCTGTCTCGTTTTAACCATGACTTAAGTCTAAGTTAAGTTAAAGTTCGCTCTATAGATCTCACACTTAGACCCACCGCGCTGCTCCAATACGGGTTGGCGGGCTTTAACGACTATTACCATATTAGTTATATTAAACCGGGACCTACTACTAGCTTACTACTAGCTAGCTACTAACTTTCGCATTTATAATACTAGCTGATGTTCGCGACTGCGTCCGCGTGGATTGAGGTTTTGGGTTTCCGCGGGAACTCTTTTTTTTCCGGGTTTAAAAATAGCCTAGGTCCTTCCCCTAGGATGTAGCGTACCTCTATACCAAACATCAAAATCAAGTGAACACATGAAACACGTGAAAGCATAGCAAGCATAGCCTTAGGGGGTGGCAAGGCAACCGCCCGGGGCCTCGCTCTTGCAGGGGTCTCGCGCTCTTGCCCAACAGCGCTATCAGCCCAAGGTGAAATAGTCATTAGGTACTAATGTGTATTTGAAACCTGCGCCTTGCAAATATCTACCGCCCAGAGCCTCGCAATGAGCCTACGCAGCCCTTTCGTATAACTAGAATAATTGAATAGATAATAATAATAAGTAAAAATAGTTATCAAGCGGTGGCGTCACCTGAAGTAGGGCTCCAGCTGAAAAATCAGCGCAGAATGCTCTTGTAATTTATTGCAAGGCATTCTACATTATGCTGAGCTGATGCCTTCTTTCAAGTTGTGCCACACACGACAAGTGTTGTCAGGGTGCCTCTAGGACTTGACCATGAGTTTAATGCTCAAGTACTGGAGGCGTCATGGTAACATTTACCTTCAGGTATTGTTATGTGTGGCATAATGTGAGAATAAATAGTTTTTCTTTCTTTCTTTCTTTCAATGACTAGGGCCACCCCTGAGCGTAGCAGACAGACAGACACACATTCAAATTTATTATATACAGCTGTATTATTATAGAAGTGTTCAGCAGGGCGACCGCGTATCTTCTGCATCAATTATTGTTACAGTATCAATTGCTGTGATTGGCTGAATTTATGGTATTCTTGATGCGTCAATGGATTTTGTCCAATAGTGGAAGGGTTTAACCAATAAGAGGTGATTGCGATCGTTACACTGTAGCTGTCAGTTTAAGCCGGTAGCCCTGCTGATTGTTCTTGTGATGGCAGGCCGTACAAGTGTGATATCTGCGGCGCCGCGTTCCGGAGGCCGTACGCGCGCACCGTCCACACCCTCATACACACGGGCGAGAAGCCCCACGAGTGCGACGTGTGTGGAACTGCCTTTAGGTTACTATACTTACCTATGGTTACTATACTTATAGTCCGCGCACTAGCTCCGAGGAATCGGGGTCTGAAGAAACGCCAATCGTCGCTCCATATCCAGCTCGCTCTCAGGACTAGTCCCGAGCTTCACGCGTGTAAATTTGCGATACCAGTATTGTTTTATACTTTAAACAACTCTAGGTCACTTTATTAAATTTTTATTCATTACTAACATAGTCATAAGTTTATATACTACTAACAAATGGGCCATTTTTGGTTGCCTCAATAAATAAAGTTATTATTATTATTATTATTATTATTATTATTATTATTATTATTATATTATTAACATTCCATAGGATTCCTCGGAGCTCACGCGCGGACTATACTTATTATTATAGGGAAACACTAGTTATCCACATAATTATTGTTTACTGGCTGATGCCGGCGACTTCGTCCGCGTGGATTGCGATTTTTTGTTCCCGCAGGAACTCTTTGATTTATCGGGGAAAAAGCAGGCTATGAGTTGTTCCAGACTTTAACCTATTTCGTGCTAAATTTCATCTAGATCCATCTCGATTGAGTAACAAACATCCATACATCCATCCATACATCTATCCATCCAAACTTTCGCACTTATAATAATAGTATAGATATAGAAATATATACTTAATTAAGCACTTCTTTATTTCTTCCGCCGGCGATCATAACGACAGTTTATTCTAGTCCTCAGTCGTCCTATTCTTATTTGGACACAACGATTCAACCGGTCTTCAGGCATAACACAAGTCCAGAGAAAGAGCTTTTTTTTATCAACTACAAGTTAGCCCTTGACTGCTGTAGCAATCTCACCTCTCTATTGTCGATCTCCTTGGCGCAGTGTTACGTCATTAACTGGTACACTGGTACACAACAAAAAGGTAACTAGGTCTAGTTTTTGGAAGAATCCCCAAAAAAAAACAAGTGTGGGATTAATCGCATCCTTGAGCACAGAAAAGGGACGATGTGATCGGAGAAATCCACCTCCGCCTCCGTTAACTCCTTCACCTTCACCTCCGCATCCGCCTCTGCTTCCGCTAAGAACGCCTCCGTTGCAACCCTAGTCGAAACTCATAATCATAATCGCACTATTTATCAACTTTTTTCTGTGACGCAGACGTTCAGGAGATATGTGGAAACATAAACGGACTCTTCACGGGATCCAAGCCGTTAATGGTGATGCCAACTAGAAGGAGCATATTGAAGAGCTGAGGACTACGGCTGATGATGATATTTATAATTGAGAAACTGTGATTTTGAAATAAATGCCATTTACCTACTATATACTGACTAGTCTTCCTAGGATAGGGCTTCTGAATAAGACTTCGGACTAGATTTAAAGACAGAATACTTTATAGTACCTTCCAGGTAAGGCAGGGCTTCCTTGATGCAAATAAAAGTTACATAGCATCGTTATCAACTCATACGTTGTGTTATTGTGCGTCAAACTTTTTTTAGTATTTTATTTCAGCTTTTGTGCCTTTGAGCATTGCATTTGTACTGCATCCAAATGCGTACGCACCACGAAGTGCCCCGCCAACTTATCTGACGCGGTGACAGCGTAAACAACTAAACGGGCATAAAAATTATTATAGTTCAAATTTTGGTCACCGGTCCAGATAAGTTGGTGGTACTATACGAGTATATTCCACTAAACTCCTAAGCTTTGCAAGGTGTAGGAATAAATATGACAGCAATGCAACGGTTGGATTGGAAACGTCGAGCTTCCGGAATTATAGAACAAACAAAACTTAATTTGTTCGATGATTATATACTATGTACTTTATACGGTGACAAATTAGCGCCTGACTGCGATGCCTGACCAGAGCCTAAGTGATGGGCAGTCTCAGGCTCGTATTAAAAACCGACATCAGCTAAGAACAGGTTCTGAAGTATCTGTATTATTAGCTGCTTTCGGTTTATTCGCAAGGGCCTGAGAATTGTGCTTTTGGTTACTCGAAGGAGCAGTTACCCCCTGAAATCCTGAATAAATTTTACGAGGCATACGATAACTTTACGGGAACCTTGCTGTTGATCAGACCTGGCCAGACCAGTGAAGATTACTGTAAATTAACCCAATCAGGAATCAAACCTGGGATCTCCAAGCTTCAAGTTGAGAAGCCCAAACTCCTCAGAAAACAGAACTCCTCCTGCTTTGCAGAAAACTAGTTACTGTTGGCGTTTTCCTTCTTTTTCGGTCTATTGTTTGACATGTAAGGCGTAAGGCCCCGTACACGGACAGGGTTTTGACGGTCCATCTACTCTGTACACAGTTAAAATGGACCGCGATCATTGATTTTGATCTCAGTTCGTAATCTGATTCGGTTATTCTTAGTGGTTCTGTTTGGCTCCGGACTCGTGTCTCCCGTAATTGCCCCCCTCGGGGAGACATTAGGATTTTTGTTTGACTGTTTACGGGTCGGCGAGTTCCTTCATTGACCGTAGAATACGTCGTACCCCTACATTATCCTTTATCATCCTGTTAAGTTCTATCAACAGTGTTGATTCAACATTTCATTATACTTTCAAGTCCAAGTCAAGTGCATACGGATATAAATACCTAATAATATGCCTTATTATGCTAAAGGACATTCACCCCAGCCTTATAATTATGCGGACGTTGCAATATTTCTTTAACTTTGAGGAAAATCTTTAAGGTGTAATGACGACTCAAATAAAAGGCAGCGTATTCATCAACAGTAAATATTTATTATAAAAATTGCTCTTATAGCCACATTTCTGTATCTATAATATATATAATATTTTATGTTCATTCTTTGTGCCATTGTTTCACAAAATTATTCCTGTTCTTGTTATTTTCGACACAACAGCTTAAACAATAATTATATTACAATATTTCTTACACTAGAACATGGCGAAACCATTTCGGATAACTTCAATCTTGAGGAACGTATAACAATTCGATGTGCAGAACAAGTTTGTTCGAATTGGTTTCACGATTTTCTAATGGGAGTATTTTTTCTAGAATATACACAATCCTTTCAATAAAAATCCTGTCATTTTTGGTAACCAATGGCAATGAAAAACACTAAGGAATTACACTTAGATAATTTATAAAGTTACGTATGATGATGCCGGGCACGCTTCTTGGAAGAGCACCCGACGGTTGGTATGGCTACATTATCGTTTTGAAATCATTTCGCCTAAATAAATAATGTTAAAATAAAACTTACATGAAAACTACCTAATAATTATGGAATTTTATTTAAAAAATGCGCGTGCCTTTTTGAGCATATTCGTCTTTATCTTTACCGCTTGTAATGAGAATGGAAAAATGAGCGAATCAGTGAGTGAATTTGGTTAATGATTGTAATGACTTGAATCAGTGAACGAATGAAAGAGTGAGTTGTGTAGATTTTAATGGGCAACTTAAGTACGAATATTTTAAGTAGGCTTCTAGCCTAGATAATGAGATATAAGTATGAAAAATTGGAAAATGAGTCCCGTGAGAACGTAGCCATACCATGAGAAGACGGATAAGACAAGATCTACTGTCCACAATTATTGCTGTAGTCACAACACCGTGTGTGCCACGCCTTGTTCACGAACAGTACCCTTGACGGAAGTTGAAAATGTAGTCAGCAATGTTAAAAGTATCACACCAAACAGTTCCAAAACCGTACTAGGACTTTCATAAAGGTAATCGCATACCAAGATACAAACAACAAGAGTCGCAATAAGTGCAAGAGCTTTTAATACTTTCAATACGTGTGTCGTCCGCATCAAGATTTGACCCATATTACCTAATGATGATTACAGCGCCATGTAACCTTTTCACACAGAGCGCGCGTGCCCTTAAATGCTGACGTTACTCACATTTTCAGTATTGAAAAGGCTTTACTGAACATGTAACTACGGAAAATTGCGCCTCTTGCAGTTTTGATAATCGCACCACCTGAGGAACTTCTAGACGTCATGTTACGATATCTTTTACTACACAGATTTTCAACTTTCGTAAAGCGTACGACGGGTCGAGTATACCAGAACACAATGAATAGGCGTGTAATGTAATAAATAGTGCTCTCCGCTTAATTTGTACATAATATTGAACAGACATAACATTATACCGGAATTCATACCAAAAGTTTATACGTGTTGAGCACGATGTACAATTTTAAATTTAATCTGATAATAATAATTTATACAATTTTCAATATACATATAGATTTTATGAAAACAATTATTACATATGAATTTTATCGAAAAGAAAATTGAAAGGTAATTTTATATCTGTTATTTGTACATGTTGCAAGCATTTGATGAAAGTTCGTGCATCTGTCGTTTGTTATATTCATTTAATTAATATCATTTATTTATTATTCTAATTGGTACAGTCGATAATTTAAAAGAAAAAGTCTCTCGCAAGCATCAGACTTATTAACTTTAAGTACGTAACGAAAACTGAAAATTTCATACGACAGACGTAAAAACTTATAGGCAAAATTTTAGTACAAAGGTGAAAGTATTTTATATTTTAAATAGACGCGTTTATCCATATTTCACTAACTTACTTAAGTAAACCATCACAACCAACCATACGGACAAGTTTAACAAAAATAATAATCTAGACAGATGAAGTATGCAAAATAAATCGAAAGATGAAAAACTGATCGGATCTCAACACAAAACTATCGAGTGAATCAAATCAATCCCATAAAACACGGTCGGAAGGTGTCTGATAGACCTATGTTGCTTAGGTACAAAACTGATGCTTTGAAAATCAGCAGCCATTTGAAATCTTTTTTAAGTTAAATTGATGCAGTATTTTTAACAGTTAACTTAAAAGCTGTGTTTGTCGATTATAGAAAAAAATATATTCAGAGATGGTTTGATCGCCCAATCGTAGCTATTCGTGCTAGGGTGACAAAAGTATTGCGTAATTTTGTGATTTTCATGAAATAATTTAGAAAAAAAGGGTGTTAATAAATCTCTATTATACACTGAATGGTGTTATTAGAATTAAAAACCAATGATTGGAATGCAAAATGTTATCCGCATTAACTTGGCAAACTTGTAAACGGACCTTCAGACCATGTGTATTGTGGATGGTTACCGAGTTTAAAACTCATATTTAAACCTAACTAGACATCTCCCAATCTTTACTGGCAATATTTTGTGACACTTATATTAAAGAATTATAATATGTAACTTGTAAATCTGTACTTGAGTGTATTGGACAGAATAGAGGTCGTATGATACAACACGTATTCCAAGAGCCCAAGAAGTAAATAGGGGAATTTGGTAAACGTTGAAAGACTACAACAGCTTCTTAACCTCTAAATAGAGTTAGTCACACATCCAACTTAGAATTTATTCGTCTATGGATAAATAAATTGAAAATAAAGCGTTCGTTTAAACCAATTCGACCTGGCAATTGGTGACCAACTTATTTACTTTAGGTAGAGCATCGTAGACTTTCAACTGTTGCCAAGTACCTTTCCCTGTTCAGTCGTTGGGCTGTTGGAACGGAGGGTCGACGCCGCGTCCACACCGAATATCATAAAATTGCTTTCCTACATAATGTATTTACAACGGCCGCGTTCACTGCGCCATAATGCCCAACTCCGTATATAATATGTACACAATCTAAGAACATAGTTTCTCTCATTAGCTACCGAATCACAATTCAAATATTTGAGTAATTGACAACGGTGGACAAACATGCGCCGGAGCACTAATGCATCTTACATTGAAATTTGTACTTTGCTCTATTTAAAAGTCGTGCTAGGTAGGTATGTTTGGTCCATGCAGTCGCAATTCTGAGTGCGGGAAGTGGCATCGGTGTCGTCAGGAGGGCGGTCGCCTTTATATTAAGATGGCGTGCAACAAAGAATAATTAACCTTGTACAATATTCAATGTCAAAAATAAAGGATCTTTAAGCTCGTCGACCGAATTAGTTAATTATGCAAGATAAAAGCAATTTTTCACGGCACTCCGACCGCGAATCCCGATGACACACGCTTACAATAAGCCACTTTACACGCAAGTTGCTACCAACCCAACGTCACTAATGAGGGGACTTATTATCATTATCTCGCCATCAATTACTAATGGCGTAGATGAACATTGACTAGAACTCTCTTAGGGAGGCCGGGTTGTCTATTGCTATTATAGTTTAATTCAGTATTTTCGATGTCTCAAATCTCATTGCATTTCTAACGCTCGTCTTTCTAGATTCTCTATTGATGTTGCTACTGGAGGATACCCTCAATTGTTCCCTATGGCCGCCCCCTAGCGAACGTCAGTACAAAACTAGAATTAAATACTGCAAATTAAATGTTATTTTTCACTTATATTAAAATCATTACATATTAGGAACTGCATTTAACTGTTAGTAGTAAATACCGTACTAAATCATCCAGTGGTAATTTTATATTAGTATACGTTTGTTCTTAAATTATTATTTATTGTTCTTATTCGGTAATTAGATAAAAAAGAAGTTTCACCAGGGGGCCAGCGGATTCTCGGACAGATTTCGATTCATTCACAATTCCAACTGAGATGTCTTAAGTACATTCACAATAATGTTTAAATCACAATTTGACGAATTCCAATTTTTCAACAGATAATGCTCAAGTCGCGAGACTTTTGTAAGGATTGTCGATAAGGCTGTATAATTGACACCCAATTACAGTGCCGCCCGGGAGCAGTGGATGCGGAACTAATGAAAGTTCATCGGTTCATTTAAGTACTTACTACGAATTTAATTACAATTTGTTCAGATGACATTAATTTCACAACTGCAGTCTACCCTACAGTGACCAAGACGAGCACTTGTCCACTCCGCGTCCGCGCCGCGCCGGTGCCGCGCCGGTGCCGCGCCGAGCGGGCACCGGCCGTGCGCCCTATTTAGCAACCCAACAGGCTGAACAGAACATCAAGTTTAAGGAGTGTATAAATTAAGATCACACTTCCACGAACGGCAGTACCGTAACAACATAACCCACTCGAAGTCACGCTTCGTCCTAGAGATACATCATACATCCGATACATAGAAAATATCAAGACAGAAATAATTTCAAACGTCACTCTCCTCCCTCTCAACATAATAAATATAGCATTTATCTAATTAATTACACAATAATTTCAACAAAAATTTTAAACACCCGATAATAACGTCTTCGGCTAAGTCACTCCAGTTCCTGTCAGAGTTCACTCAAAGGAAAAAAACTATCAAAAATAACCCGGGTCGCGTACGGGGCCCGCGTGTCGTCCGAAGCTAGCACCTTCCCGTTAATAATCACATAACACTAACTAGTGACTGCGTGGCGGCGTGGCGCCGACTAGAAGTGCCGCGCGGGCGGCCGTCGCCGCGCCGCGCGGCCGCGCTCAGCTGGCGGCGGCGCGGCGTGCGCGCGCGCGGCCGCTCAGGGCGGCGCGGGCGCGTCCCGCCCGCGCGGCGGCCACTAACTCGTGGGCACCAGCAGCCGCACGTAGCTGTCCTCGCTCCAGCCCCAGTCGTCGGGCCACGCGTCCTCGGGGGGGTCGAGCGCCGAGCGCGACGACAGGCTCAGCACGGAGCCCCAGTCGATGGCGCGCTGCTCCTCGTCGCCGTAGCCGGAGTCGCGGTCGGGCGGCGGCGGCGCGGGGAAGGGCGTGGCGCGGCCGGCGGCCGGGTCGCGCGCGCCGAGCACCTCGCAGCGCGCCGCGCCCGCCGCCGACGCGCACGCCAGCTCGGGCGCCGGCGGCTCCTCGGCGCTCTCGCGCTCCATCTCGCGCTCGATGCCGCGCAGCGTGTTGCACACGAGCACGGAGCGCCGCAGCGACGGGTCGGCCGTCTGGCGGAAGCGCGCCAGCTTCAGCGCGCACAGGTTCATCATCTTGAGGCGCCGCTCGCGGTAGCAGCGGCGCGAGGCGCAGCGGCCGGCCGCGCGGCCGTCGCAGCAGGCGCGCGCCGCGGCGCCGCCGAGCTCCAGGTACGACTTGCCGTTCTCGGCGCGGATGGTGTCGTGCGCGCCGCACCAGCCGCCGCACCAGCGCCGGCGGCACGCGCGCCGCTCCTCGTCCGCGCGCCAGCACTCCTCGCCGCCCGCGCCCGCGGCCACCGCCTCGAGCCGCGCGATCGAGTCCTCCCAGCGCGCGACCTTGCCGCCGCCCTCGCACGGGGAGCCGGCGCGCCGCTTGGCGCCGCACCCGCCGCCCGAGCCCTGCAAAACACAATCACGACACTTTACACACTACTGCATTCACACACGATAGGAAATACAATGAGTTTTCAAACTAAACAACAACGCACAATTTGGATACGTGGACAAAAAACTTGTAAATGAGTAAACAATCGTAGCCAACAAAAAAAATAAGTAGGTAGGTAAGGTAGGCAATCTACCTAAAATAATCTGTTTCTGCTAAAAGTACCTACGGACCCCTTCGGAAAACAACGGTGCGGATCCCTCTAAACTTCTAAAGCAATGATAAGGCTGCGCTACAGATACCTGGGCCTGCTTTGTGAAGGGACCCTTCCCTTTTTTTGGGCACAATATGCACCCGGGGAGCAACCCCTGCAGATCGGCCCAGGTAGAGAGTTCGTGTTCGGCGATACGACTGTGGGATTTACCCGGACAACTGGCGTCCGCATTCTTCCTCTACAAATTGTTCGCTACACAAAAGATCTACAGCCAAATTAGAAAATCAACAAAGATGTCCTAGTTCCACTCGGCGTCGTACACCAGGAATAGTTTTTATAATCTGTACGTTGTTCCAGATCTGACTCAAAGGATGTGATAGAAACTATTCTTCTGGTTTCTAATTTTAGGCAGTTTAAGAAAAAGCCCATAATGCTATTTATGAAATTTATGTAAGGATAAAAACTAAATGTAGGTAGGTACGATACTCCTAAGAATGCCATTAAGAAAAGCTCCTAAAGTATCCAATCTATCTAACTAACCATATAAATAAAAATGAATTCCCGAAATGTTGCATCACTTCAGTAAGGCTGGACAGATTCTGGTGAAATTTTTGTGTTTGAGTGGGTCCCGGGATGGTCTATATTCACAATTGGACTCGGTAGGTGGCGTTGCAAATTATATTCAACTATGAACGAAACAATGACTTGAATTAAAAGAATAGCAGTTTAGTGGAAATTTAATTTCTTATAACTTTAAACTGGAAAAATAAGATGCTTTGCTTACATCGTAGCAGCTGCAATGTGTGTATATCTATAGACTCAACGCAATAGACTGCTGACAGGGGCCCGACTTCAGACATTTCTATTGGACGCAATACATCGCGCAATCGCTTCGTGGAGTTAGTCGGAGCAATGAAATTTCACTACGCAGAGCCTTCGATGGAAGTAAAAAAGGGAGGTTTTAAAAACAAATGGAGACCAAGTCCACCCGGGGCAGATGCCCGTGCACCTGCCACCACAATTAGGTGGCACACGCCTTACGCACTTTACAGGCTTTTTTTAACAAACTACCATCGAATATAGTTGAACTATCTTTCGATCTTTCTTTAAAAAAATTGACGAAGTATTTTTCAGAATATATGTCGGGTAAACGGCCTAATTTCCGACCGCACTTACTGATTATTGAGTCTTTTGTTTATCTTTTTTGATAAAGTAGTCTTATTAGACAAGTATTGTAAGTAGTAATTTTTAGTGCATGAATAGGACATGGACATATTTCTTAACTTCCTTACATTACTCTACTATTTTGACTTATGAAAATCTGAAATGAATATATTTTATTTATTCACTAATTTATTGAAAATATAATTAATTCATAGGTCACGCGATTCTAATGAAGATAAGGTACTTTTGAAATAATGGTATATTTGTGTACATAATCAGATATTTATTTTTTCATAGAGTCATAACTGCCATTCTTATAATTGTTATTATGTAATATTACAGAATATTAATACATCATGATTCACATATTCAGATTATCTACTCGTAGTAGGTACTCAAAATTTTATAAATATAATAAATACCGTAGTAAATAGCTCTACATAATATAGTAGGTACCTAAGCTGAGCAGAGTTATTTAGAGACGTTGCATTGAATGTGGTAGAGTAGATAACGCAATGAGAATCGAGGTGCTGTGCTAAGCGACGCAGCGCGGCAGTGGCACGGTTGACTCAGCGGCCACTCATCGCAACGCTGCAAATAATCATTTTGCGTCACCCTTTTATCGCTCCACGGAAAACGGGCCGTTCCATTGTTCACTCGCGAACGCAACTCGCCGACCCCTTTGCTTCACTCGGCTATGCGACGTTAAAAACCGTGCAGTGCAGTTTTGTGAGATTCAAAAATAGACGGTGCCGCGTGATATCATTATAGTATCATGTGGTCCCGAATGTATGTAATGTAGCGGTGTCGTCGACAGCGCTGGCGCTCATGAAAATAAATTTAGTATATGACGTTGGCTCGCGGCGTTGCCGCATCGCGCCTTGGAACGTGGCCGTGCGAGGTTGCCACACCGCCCGCTCTTTCTAATCTTGTCGTAAAGTTCTTTTTCTGATGCGCGTTGCGTCGCTCGTTCTGTCCGCTTGAAACTTGGAAATGTCTGACATTTATTTTATCGCTAGTTAGTAGCTACGGATAATCGCGAAACATTTTATGGCCTCGTTGTCTAGAAGACTTCAAATTAATATTTAAGCAAAATTTCATGGAAAAATTTACACTACATTTGGCAAAAATTCTACTTCAAACTACGAACGGATGGGTTGTTTTAAGGTAGCGGTACATTATACATTATAATCGGTCAGTCGGCCCGTGAAGGTAGGAAAAGTTCGATCGGCGGGGCGAGTCGAACGAACTTTCTATGGCATTGTAAAGAGCGAATAGATGGCGGCACCGCATTGCCTCACAGAGCGCTAAGCCATGTCGTTGTCAAACGAGTGCGGGTCGGGTCGGAGCGGAGAGGCGGGGTGCGCGGGGTAGAACGGGTCGCAGGCGAGTGGCTCGGGCGGCGGGGGCCGGGGGCTTCGTGCCTGTGTGAGTCTCGTGCACGTGCACGTTTGGTGTTCACACAGCCACAGCACATAATAACATCGCGTAGCGGCCGTCCGCTTCTATCTAACGCTACAGCCAGCTACCTACGCTTCGACGAGCGTTGTATTATAGTCAACTATAAAATGGGGTTGATAGCGTGGGGTGTACAGTTCTACATTATGAAGCTAGGCTATAGGAGAAAACGCAAATAGCTCGTGTTTAGCATTTAAATACCCGTGTATTATCGTAAAAAATATCTTTTATTTTGAAAAAAAGAAACTAGCCAATTGACACCCTAGAGTTTGTCAGCCCTGTACAATTATGAATTTTAATTGATACGTCACATACTAACAGTAAACTTGTTAATAAATATTTTCGCGACAGTTTAATACTGAAAATTATCTTTTGGTAGTTATCTAGATAGTTTGATTTTAAAATATCATCAAAATAAAGTTCGCATAACGACGTGGGTGAAGGAACGACAAACAACACGGATTTATGACTTCTGTTATGAATAATTTGAAAATAAACGACGATTATAAAGATACGTAAAAACTTACTACAAATGATCCAAATAGTATTTTTTGGGTGGTCCATTCATAAACTTCAATAGCGTGAAGAGGTGTTAATCTGCGATATCGAATTCTATTGAACAACCGATTTGTGATTAGCGTTCCTTTTTAGTACAATAGAACACGTGATCATGGAGCTCATTCATCGGTGGAACCAGTGTTGCCAGAAAACCTAACCTACTAATTGGTACAGTGTTTTACAATAATTGGTCTATAAAAATTATTATTTTTAAAAGTTAAATTACCCATTGAAAAAATAAGGTTTTAGATATAAGTAAAACATACGGAATCACAAATTTCACATTATTAGATACATTCCACAGATTTCTACAGATATAACATTTTTGAAAAAAAAAACCAACCAAAATGTATAAAACGGAGGAGAGTTTAAAAAGCATTCTAATATTTTTCCTGAATACAGATTTTAGATCGTCAAAATTTCCATCCCTTGCTAATTAATCTGAAAACACTGTTTTATCAGAATATCGGCTCGTCCCGTTTACAGGTGGATAAAAAATATAGATTAGACTAGCCGAGTGGTGCACCGTTATAAATTCTTTACGCGCGGGAAGATTTATTGATTGTTTCGACTCTCGGAAGCCATAACAATTGTTTTGATGATTGTATGGATTGGTAATTAGTATGGATGTATATCGGATTATAATTGTTTTAATTCGTTTTACAATTAATAACAATCAATTTTATCATCTCTTTTTCTTCCAAAACTTGTGTGTTTTTCAATTTATAAGCTATTAAATAAAATGGATTATGTAAATTATTTTCGCGGTGTTTTTTCACATGCCAAATTAGTGTTATCAAAACAATTAGGTAGGTATTATCAAATCAACTGACATTATCTTTATAAATTGATACTTACTTATAACCTTAGTACAAATAGATCCAAGTTAAAAACCTGATAACGGAAGTAATTACGATATTTGCGTTAAATCCTAAATCCAACTTTTATATTTTGAAACCGCTTTGAAATTATATTTAAGTACGGCTATACGTTTACTTATCTTTTCAAGAATATTATAAAATAGCTCCGAAAAGTAAGTAAAAAGATAACTACTAGATTACCGTAAATTCTTCGTTAGAATTGACGACGAAAGTGCCCAAGTGCTCGATAGCTAGTACACATACCTACCCTAAATATTTTGTTTAAAATAATTAAGATTATTCCAAGTGTCAAAGTATTATCCATTTGGATATAAAAAGAAAAACAGAGAACCTCAGAGCCAAAGTTTCCTTAACGAGTATTTAGTTGTACCTATACAGTTTTATTCGGCATGAGCCAACGCCAAGGCAGTCGCTGGCACGCACATTTCCGTGAGCGGCGGCGAGCGAGGCCGCATGCGCTTGTGTGCATGTACCGGCGCGTACGTACACGGCGAACGGGCCTGTGTGCGCCGACCAGTCTCACATCCTGTTCTCGGTCTGCGCCCGCGCAGCTTCGGCTTCTCGGAGCTTTTTATACGACTGTCCCGTTTTGTATT
Source organism: Erebia palarica (assembly GCA_964035005.1). NCBI lineage: Eukaryota > Metazoa > Arthropoda > Insecta > Lepidoptera > Nymphalidae > Erebia > Erebia palarica. The sequence goes on from OZ035994.1 coordinate 18,329,594, forward strand.
AGACTATGGTTTTAAGTTAGCTTGCGTTATGTAGGTGAATATATTTAAATAGGTACAACTTTATAAAGTTAAGGCAGGATTATTATTCATCAAAATTATTATCATTGTTTTATGTTTCAGAAGATAGTATTTTTGTGGAAGTGTTTGACGTAGAAAGAAACGTCTTAAACGTAACTTTCTGATTCTAGCAGATTGCCTTCTTAAAGATGCTGGTATACCACAACATTTCAACTGAAATTAGGTTAAATACTAAAGTAAAACAAACAAACATACCTATTCTTTATTGCCTATCTATCTGAGTCCGCATAAATGTAGCTTTACCCTACATTAAAAAGATTGTTTGTATTGTTTAGGTTTAAATACGTGTTCATTGCAGTTATGCAATCCCGCGTCAAATAACTTCAAGGTGACAGTGAAAAAATGAACAAAACCGTTTAAAGGCAAACAAAAGGAATCCCTCAGGAATGTGTGCCCGCATAAAAAGGGAGGGAAATCCCGAAACGGATTGTTTACGAATTACTATGCTCGTAAGTACGAGTCGTGGATCTATGCGGTTATTGTGACGGTTTTTTTATATAGAGGACTCATGGAACTAAAAGTCATTTTCCTACGTCTATGAGAGGACTCTTAGAAGGTGAAATAATAAGCTAAAGCAGTAGGTCTATCTAGTGTACGCAACTGCAATAGCTACTTTTGATACAAGGAAATAACTGAGTTCCCAGTCACGAGATTTTTGAAAAAGTCCACGCTGATCGGTAGTCCGTCAGGAGTCATCATCTAGTTTATAATATTAGCATGAATATTTAAGTGTGATATATATACAGATGTGTTATAAATATATGTAAGAGCAAACACCCGATCAGCCTGCGAGGCCATGAGTGGTGAGCCGACATTCCTCCCATATTGGCGCTCCGTCCGCGTTCGGGGAACCGTGCGTCATCTAATCGAGCAAAAACTACAATTTTCCCTTTCGATGCATATATTATATACTTCCAATACCATATTCGTCATATTACTGTGTTAGGTATAAACTTTAAACCTAACACAGTAATATGACGAATATGGTAGGATTAGGACCGGCGCGTCTTTTGCTTTAGACGACGAAAGCTTATGACACGCCGGTCCTACGAGAAGCCAAGTAAATACTCGGTACTGACTTAGGGGCAACAAGTCTACACTCGGCAGCCTGAATTCTTCCAGAACGTCAATCGGAGATCAATTTTCAGACTATACCGGAATTCATGGAAAAATCGCACTCACGAGGCCAAGAGTCAGAATTCATGCGCGGTATTCAGGTGCGAGATAAAAGCTCAATGTTTGTAACACGGTTTTTTGCGTGATTGGTATATTATGGGATGATAAATTCAACGAACTCTATAGTAAGGTCGTCATTACATCCGAGAGGGTAGATTGTTTATTATGTTAGCAGACTTCATTTAACAAATTGCAGCAGTACGTTCATGTATTTTTTGTGTTTTTAATTTTGATGGAGTTTCGACGACTTCCGTGGCGCAGTGTTTAGCGCTGTTGTCTTAACGTGCGAAGGTGCCGGGTTCGATCCCCGGCAGGATCAATTTGGGAATTTATAATTTCTGAATTTTCCCTGGTCTGGCCTGGGGGGAGGCTTGGCCGTGGCTAGTTACCACCCTACCGGTAAAAACGTGCCGCCAACGGTACGATACCGTGTAGAAACCGAATAGGGGAGTAAAAAAAAAAATTAAATTCATTTACTGGTTTTGCAAGGTTGTGTTGTTTGCAAGGCATTGTACCTTGTAAGATCATAAAGCTAAAACTATTGCACGGTGATAGTGCCCTCTAGTCTTCAGATTGGCGCGCATGCAGCGTTTGCTCAGCGGAATGCATTACTATGACGATTCTCAAGCACGTATTTACGTATGTACGTATATTAAAAAGTTTAGCCTACGTTAGGCTAAACTTTTTAAACAAAACTATAATAGGTAGGCAGCTAGGCAGTAATTGCGGTTACCTAAGTGCAGTTGCGTATACATTCCGTGTAAACATTGATGTGTGTTAATGTAGCGAAATAAATAAAGCGTAGCTACTCGTCTGAATGACTGCCAGCTCTGCGTAAGCTGTGAAGTGCTGCTGAAGAGCTAAGCGATCCATCTCCAAAGTGAGTTGTATCGACGCGTTGGTTTGCGAGCCGAATGCTACAAGTCTACCAACCACTGGTTTATCTTTAGCTTCACCGCATTCACTTAATGAACGATAAAGCTCCGCCGCTATAGCAATTTAATTAGGTAGCCGGAAAGCAATAATCGTGATTGGAAGCACGCCGTGCGACAAACGGCAACGGGACTGGTTCAAGGCGGCTGTGCACTTAGCGGTTTAGCAATGACATTGTGAGACGGTGTGCGTACGCGGTGCATAAATCTTCCGACCGCAGGATGAACTTCGGAGGCGATAAATCAGCGGCGCGCGGGATAATGACGTCACTGGCACGGCACGTACCTCGGAGAATCCCCGGAAGAGAGCGAATAAAATAAAAATGTCACGTAGCGATCAGCTGTCGGGCGGCGCGGGCGTGACGGGCCCGGAGCCCGCACTCGCAGCGATACGCATAACGACGCCGCAATAAAACTTATTTTTATGTTTTTCGCTCACAATGGCCGCGCGAAGGTCGAGCTATCTAAATGGGTCAATACACTCCGCGTAGTACGAGCGTCGAACACGTGCTCCCGCGTTTGTAAATAGCGAGATATCGGCCGATTGTTGCAGTGATTAATGGGGGCGCGTAATGACTCGGCCGCCGCCCGCGCCGCTCCGCTCGCTAATGTGTTCATTCATCGTCCCGACACTATTATTATTTGAGACGGTTTTGTGAGATCCGGCAATCGATCTGGCGACATCAGCTCCAGTGTCAAGGTTGCACTTGATATGCGCCGTCCCCAATTCTCTTATCAGTTGTCACCTAACACACTTCCTTGACTCTGTCAATCGTTACTGATACTAATCTCCCCGCTGTTGTATATGCTTTATTAGAATTATCCATATCTGATCTGTTAACTTACTAGACATGATGAAACAGGTGATATTTAAGTGAAAACAACCATTATGTTAGACACTAAAAATCCCTAAGGATCTTTTACTCTTTTAAACTTTGGAGACTAACTTTGTGAACAAACTTTCGACCTTTAATCGGTTGGTCGAATATCTAGTGAAAACTATCGGGAAGGTATACCTATCCATTGAGGTGCTAAGGTAGTCCCTAATTTATGTGTGTCCTAACCCTAAGTATTTTCTAGACTACACCCTCCCTCCCTACAGAGGATTTAGAGAAACACATGACACATATTCGTATAGGTGTAAAGGGCAATCTATGCGGGAGTCATCGGCAGGCGTCCGCGATAAGGGCGAGGTCACGGTTATCAATGGCGGCATCTCCATACGCGGGCCGGCCACGACATCTCGCGCCCATTCACTATAAAGACGGCCCCCGCGACCCGCGCACCCCCGCGCCCACCCCGCACCCCCCGCGGTGCATCCATGCAACAAGTTAGGGCACAGTTTCCGTCTTGTAAGGAGTTCCGCAAGACGACGCACAAAGTCTAAAACTACTTTACTCGCGCTCCTACCCGAAACTTTCTCGCCTCTGCTGAACTCTACTTTCTACGAAACTCCACAACGTTATAATGGTATCCACATCGGTGCTATCGAATTAATTTATCGATTATATAAACATCCAATCGGAGCTGTGCACTATTTGCAATGGTGCACATTGCCTTTGACATAGCAATTTAAATAGAGTTCCGGGTAAAACAGGACGGTACATATTTTCAGGCTGTGATGCCCAATTAAATATGGATGTGATTGAAAAACGCGTGTCCGGTAACGAGCGTGTACATAATTGGTGGGTGGTGGAAGGCCCGGTGTGACCCAGTTGCGTTGCCCGGCGACCCGGGCTCCCGGCCGAGCTCCCGCCCTGCGCCGCCCGCCCCCGAACTCCCTGCCGCACTAAATAACCTGCCCGAAAGCGACACCTTAACAAAGGTCGTTCAACCGTCACGGGGTACTGCCACTTCTGATTTTTCACATGTGATACAAAGACCCTTAACGTCTGGGTAGGTAACCCATTCGGCCAAAACTCGAAGCTTAAAGTGAAAACTGGAAAACGATCCCTACCTATGATGTTGCGCCCTAACTTGACATGTTCAATAAGAAAGATAGGCAGTAAAAGTTGCGGTAAAGTTCTGTAAACTGTTGATAAAGTGTATGAAAGTGTAGTGTGTATAAATTATAAGACGCGCTGGAAAATCATGTAGCCGTACTGAGGCAGAGTGGAAAACGCGCGAGCAAATAAACTTAATTGTTATAAGCCGGGATTGCCGACTGCCTCCCCTCGAAGATGACTCCTCAAAGGGCGGAGGGGGAACCGCGTAGAGTTGTATTTCTCCGAACTTGTGCTAAATTTCACTTTCTCTGAAGACGTTGTGCGTACCTACACATAGCCGCCCACTCCACCCGTTCTTGCTAACAAACTTTAGAAAATAGTTTTCCCTCGCCTACTTCTTAATAAGTTCTCTAGTTACAACTTACACTTGTTCCTTGATTAATTTTACAGGCTTACATTACAATAACAAGGGTACTGATTGTTAAGTTTTGGGATGATATAGAACTCAAAACATGAAATAGTTAATAGACCATGAAGAGGCGTCTTGTGTTTTAAAACAATGCTTTCAGATCTATTTCAGCTCCTAAACATGAGCAGAGCTCTGAACCTGCTCCTCTGAGCGTACTTTTCACCCTCAGCATGACATCGTTATCTTAGCGAACCCTAAACGAATAAAACATAAAAAACGTACGTCAAAAAAGTCCTTCTCTACTCACAAAAACCCACCCGCCACCGCCTCGCCCACTCTGAAGTTATAAAACACTGAAGGCGAATAAAAAGGCGAAGGAGTTTCTAACTGTATAGCCGGGGGATAGAGTCGAAGTTTGCGCGGGCGGAGTCGTTCGTCTGAAAGGCGAGCACACGAGCGTGGAAGCTTTAAAGTAAAATGAAAGCCGACTCGCTCTTAATTCACCAGTACATAGATACGAACCGACGTCGATAGAGCGCCCCCGGGTCGGCCGCCCGCCGCCCACCACCGCGCGCCAGGCATAAATAAGGGGGGCAACTCCGCTTAACGAGAGAGTGAGCACCCTCCCCCAGCGCTGGATGGGGCAGGGGGCTGTGGCGAAGGACGAATTAAGGAGATGAGAGCACACGCTCTCGAGACGCGAAACATCGTGCCAGCGGCGAATAAACTAGAAAATTCAAAGTCGGCCAATGTTGCTGTCGCTGACGATGCTCTATGGAAGCGGAACGTTAATGAATTGAATGGGGTCCCTTCACTGATTTCTGTTTTTTCTTTTCAAATAAAGAAAACAAAAGCGACCATAGTAAGGCTGCATTTCTTTAGTCTTTAATATCGTAGCCGAACTATATACCTACAGCTAGATAGGTCTTGGAAAAAGAGTTTTATTTCACAACCCAACTGGCGTCCAAACTCTACGCTGTCAACGTGGCGATTCGCAGCACGTGAGTCACCTCGTCTCATAAATTACAAACTATATCCCTCTGGAGTTAGGGTTTGTTTTCGGCAAAATTGCCAGCGCTCCTTTGTCTTTGGACCAAGCATCAGTGGAAAGCGGATCGTATTACCACGCGATAGAGTCGAGTTTAAGCGGGTGGGGTTGTAATATTCTTGGGAAGAGGGTGGGTATAAATTTTCCATGGGGGCAGACGATGCGACGTCGTGCGAGGGCGCCGCTGAGTCACGGCGGCGGATGCGGCGAGGGCGGCGGGCGGGCGGCTAGGAGGGGCACATATTGTAAGTGTCTACCACTCACATGTCACAAAGTTTTCTCCGCATCGGGAAACTTTGTTAACGTCAACCGAGCACGTGGCCTTCGATATTACCTATACATAATTTGCCGCGTTTCCCGCCTTTCGCGAAAGCTTGACGCCGATCTTTTTCGAGTTTCAACAATCAATGTCAACATTTTCAATAATTTATTACGGTTGGTTTTTATTGTGTTACTTCAATCGCGATTAGGTAGACTTTGTCGAATTATCGCAAGATAAAGAAAGAGCACGTTGGCGCTACTTAAAAGAGGCCTATGTCCAACTGTAGATGCATAATGGCTGACGATGATGATGATGAAAGAAATATGGACGAGGTATAAGTCCTTTGACTAATGGTTGAAGCTCGTATTTACGACTATTCAAATTTCAATACGCTCTTATTAAACCTCTCCACCCGCCCAACTTTTATACGCCTTTAATAACTTATCTTAAAAATTATTGCAGCCATAAGCCTAAAGTCACTAAGTTCTGGAGCGAAACTAACTATATTGTTTTGATATATTATATTGTTCCATTCACCTATGTTCATCTATTTTAAAATCAATTTTTTCATATTATAAGCTGTAATTTTTATATTACATTAGGATATGATGAATATAATATATTTTAAATAGGTACTTGTGTAATAGGCGTACGTATGTGTATAATTGCGGGTGATACGGCAATCGTCGGAGTTACATCGGACCGTCACCTTGAAGGTGATAAGCGGTGATAAGGGCGATATCGCTTGCAACATTCCGAGTTAGCGCTTTGCTTTGTGTTTTATACTTTTGCTCTTTCACAAAACTAGAAGGCACAATCGTTGTCTAACAATGATTGCTTTAAATTGATTGCCGTACTGTGGAAATATATTTTATTTATTTATTTGTTTGTCTGTCCCAAATATATTTTTTTTCCTGCTTGATAGAATTACGCTTGATAACTATCGTACCTGATCGAAGAAATAAATGAGGTGGATTGCCTATTAACCCCGCCTTGAAGGTATTCAAGTTTACAGATCATATAAGATAGTATTTTCCATAATTCCTTCTTTCTTTCTTCTTTCTATTTTTCATTAATGAAAATCGATTATCATAAGAGCGATTTAAAAGTTGCATATATCTTCCAGCAGATAAAGTTTACTGGAATAATTTAGAATCTAAATAAGAAAATTAAGTGATTTCTTCGTGGACTTGATCCCGCTACCCCTAGGTCCATGGTCCCAACCAATCAACCATCAAGGCCCCGCTTTCTTGTGTCCTACATAATATTCAGAAATAAATATTTAACGTTACAGCCCAATAAGTCAATTGTAGAGACAATATATCGCAGTAGACTCGTACGACATGAAAGTGTAATGACAATGAATTCGTAATCTCTCAAACGTGCGCCCACGAGCCAAAGCCTACAGGACTGAGCTCCTCTCCGCTCCCAATTACATTAGGTAGTGAGTGCCAGAGGGCGGTAACGTCCTTATATACCCACCTCCCCCCCCAAGAAAACTCGTTACAAAGCGCGGGAATGAATTTTCCCGCGCAAACTTATATCGGCCCTTACTCCTTGGTCTTTGCGAGACAGTTTTTCACGAGCTAAGCTCAGAACGACGTCGCCGCAAGCTTTAAGCTAGCGAATTGTCTTTCGTACGAGAATTTGATTATATGCTGAACTTGCAAGCCATTTTCTTTTCAGAAATGTTCTCGAACACTTTTTTCTTTTGTAAAGCTAGACTTTCTTGACTTTTTACGGTCGACCACCTAAAAATAGTTTGTTTAGAATTTTGAACAAATGGTGGACTAGAATCCTAAGTCGCTACTTTAGGTGTCATTAAGTGCCTTATTTTCTAGCAAAGGATAATGCGGGCTTAATTCTAGAGGAAAATTGAAGAAAACTGGTATAATATTTCGTATTCTTTTCGCTTTTGTTTTTTGTTTTTGGGTTTAGCTTAGCGCTAATTTGGCTCCAGACATATGGTCCCAAGCTTATATGTGTAAGTTATCGAGTTCTCTCTCTAGTCGTTAGATTTCCAGGCTACCGGTGGAAGGAAATTTAGAGTGCAACCACTTGCCCACAGCAATATCTGTCGTGTTGTCTAATTAATCTCCGTTTAATTAGAATGAATAAGCCGAAACTCGATTTAGAATCAGAATAACATTTGTTTAATTAGGAAAAGGTAAAGTTTAAGATGCAAAGTTTTTATACGTCGTTAGACCGTTAGTCGAAATAAGCAATAAAGTTTATAAAGGTCCCCACAGCAAGGGGCCCGCGCCCTAGGGAGCGCACAAAGACCGAGCCCCGAATTTCGGAATGAGCTCCCATAACCCATTGCTAACTCGCAGATTAGGGGGCCCTGCGAAGTCCCTTTTGTAACGTCCCCTGCTACATTCAAACGGAATAGATAGAAATACGTTGGACAGCCCTTCGGGTACAGTGGCCTATGTTCTCACATCGCAAGGAAAATGCCCTAGATTCGATACCCCAGTGAAAATTTTGTTAAATTAAATTCGGGTAATTTGCAGAATTCAATATGATTTGAAGGTATTTATATACGCTGTAAAGCATTTCAGGTACATAAATCTGTAGTGAAGATTTTCTTATTCCTTTGAAAATAGAGTCAAACATTTCGATTGTACAAGTCTGTTGAATTCAATTGCTCTTTTGAGTTCGTTTTATGAATGCAGTGTCTCAAGATACACTCAGAATCCCGCGACTATGTTTTATACCTCTCTATATACCGACCAGGCATGGGACCTAGATATAAAACAGGTACTTAGCAACAGTGTTGTTCAGTTTTCTATCCACGCCATTAATAGCTTTAGAAAATCCCGAAAAGCTCGGGTATGAACTCATCACACTTGTCAGCTGTTAGTGCGAGGTAGTCAATCAATAGCGCAAGGTCAATAATTATTGATGATCCGCATCAGCCCAGATCAATGATGATACGAAGCGGTGGCCGCGGACGTGTGGTCGCGAGTGCCTCTGCCGCTGTTTTGCATAAGTAATGACCATTCCTCCCCCCTCGATCCAGTCCCCCCACCCCGCCCGCCCTCGCCCCGCGCTAGGCCTATCGATTGCGGCGCGAGGGCGGGCCGCATCGCCGTAATTGTCACACTGAGCGAAATTAAACTCCACCCTCAATATCGACCTTACTACCCCCGCATAAAATCCACTCTCCACTGCGCGCTTCCAAATGTGCTATAGTCCTAAGTTTGGAGCCAGTAATAGAGCCTTCGAAGAGTCTATGACAGAGCCTAATTAGACAGGCGTGCTAACAACAAATGGATTTTACGTGTTCCGTTGCGAACGGTGCGCGAATCCTTGCGATCGTAGGCGATTTAAAATTAGACGAAGGTATTTAGTATATGGAGTGCAGACAGGTGCCGACCAAAACCTGTAATTGACGGGGCGTAGGTATTTGTAGACCGAGTTAGCACCATCTCGTAGAGTCGGCATTCGTATACCACGTTATGAAGATCATGGTAAAATATTATATGATATTTAATTTAAATAGGTATACAGCTAAAACTCCGAAGAAAAGCTGTACTCTTCATATTTCACGAATAAATAATACAATTGCTATAGCAAGCAAGGAGATTTCTGATAGTGAAAATGTAGAAAACGCCTTGACAAAGCTTATGAGATAAGAAATAGATTAAGAAACAGACGGCAGACCGTGGTTGGCTAGCTTAGGTCAAAAATGAAAGGACGTCAGACTGGTCTCTCTAGTCGTGAAGCCTTATGCAACTCTCGACACGGCAACACGTGGCCAACAAACTTCGACAGTAGAAAATTATGTGCAAAGAGCGGTACCAAAATGTACCTACTCGGAGTCGGGACGTTTAGAAATCGTTTCATATTCCTTCTTCTGTTGGGCTGGTTTTTCCCAATTCTTGTTTGTTTTTAGGTAAGTAATACCTTTGCGTTTCAGCTATCCAAACCCACTTCAAGTGCCTAGCAACTACCCATTTTGCCAAGGACTTTCTAGAGCGAGACTCGAATTGGATATCACGTTTCTCTGCCTACAGCTTCATGTCTTTGCTGGTTCTTTTTCTCTCTGTTTGTCGCATCAATCGCGTGTTATGTGTACCATGCTAGAGGTTAGTGATAATAACCTCTAGCATGATACACATAACAGCGTACAGCGCTTTATTTAGAAAACAATTCCGTATCGTTTCGCGCGACAGAACGCAAGTCGCATCGCATGTACTAATAGCAGGCAGCTTCTAATCGCGCTCCGTTTTTTAGCGCGCCAGCGACGAAAGTGTGGTGAAAGTGGCGAGTTGACGTCACCCACACACGCGCAACACATGCGTGCTGCTCGCTGGCACTCCCTAGTGTTGGGCTAGAGGAGCAGAGCTGGGCGAGAGTAGCACCGGAATCGACTTGCACGACAATAGGGATGACGACAACTCAATCAAATCAGCAACTCTTTATCAAACTTAAAAACGCTCTTCTAGTATGGAAGTTGTATGAAATTCGCAATTGTGACGTCATCAAATTTCAACGCCCTTTTTTTCTTTGATCTATTTTAGTTTTCAAACTTAAAATTATTAACTAAACTGAATTTTAGGTATTTTTGAAGACCCTCTATTTAATAATCAGTTAGAAGAAATTTAATTTTGATATAGGCATCATCCCCGTTCTTAGTTACCGACTGGTTTGCTCGATACTTATAGCTGTCCCGCTTAATAGGCTCTATGTTATAAGGAAAACCTTTGTGCAAATCTCAAGGTTCTACTCGTATAGCCTAAACCCAGAGGTTTGGTCTGTACCGTAGTTAAGCCAACCATGAGATAAATTTCGAGTTTTGACTCCAACAACTGATCATCCCAACAGATTATTTTTTGAAGAATTTCAAGATATTACCAGTTGGGATCAATCCAAAAAGTGCTTGTTAATTTTCGACATATCTATTCCGTTTAAGTACCATTTGGGCTTTAGCATTTCGTTTACTTTTACCAATTCGATTGGCTAAATGGGATCTATGTAATTCGCAATGAGTTCGACTTGGGTTTTAATCGATTCGAACGAGTTGAAATTCCAGTATAAAGTCCATCACTAGTTGTAATGCGGCGGCGACGTGACAGCTGCGCGGGCGCCGCTCTCCGTTAAGCTTGAAGCAAACGACGCGCGACTGACACTGCACGGCAGACGTCTGACTAGGCTTGTAATGTATTGTATTGCAAGGAATTATCATAGTCGCACGTTTCAGTGTGATACCGCATAATAGACAGAATTTATGGTATTCTTGCTTCGGCGGCGAAATTTACTCATCGAAAATCAACCTGTAGCTGAAATAAGTACGACGGTAGCCTTGCAAATCGCTGTGTAGCTGAACTAAGTACGATGGTAGCCTTCCAGGAGAGCGACTACTATGCGTAACGATACATTCTGTTTGCGCCTTTAGCTAAAGCAACATTACAGGTAGTTTTGTGATTTGTTACAACAAACTGCCATCGTACCGCCCCGCGCATCGTCCTGTGTGGATCAGGCTTTACTCTTGCGTCTTGCCACAGCCGTGCGTTGCAACACCGCGCATGAGAAATATACGCTCAACCGGCTCGATATGCGGCCTCTCTCGACACGTTCGCTTGCCCAACAGAAAAATACTTTGTGCAAGCTTGGCTTGACTCCGCTTCATACACATAGTATAGCATAATATAGTAATTAACACATTACACATAGTAAAAATATAAATAAATAAAATAAAAAAGCCTTTATTATTCCTTAATTAAAAACTAAGTACATTTACAAAAACCTTTACCCGCAAGTAAAAATATAGTATAGTAGTATTTATTTATTTTTAAAAACAGCACCATCCCGCGCCTCGGTTTATTTATCCTTTCACCAAAGGTTGCCTGTAAGAGATTGTTTTAGCAATAAGAACGCCTTAGCACGTTTTTATGTAGTCTTACTACTACTGTATACTGTATATTTTGTGGGTGCAATAAAGATATCTAAATAAATAATATCGTAAAAGAAGATGTCCGTCTATCTAAATACGTACATTTTCTTTCTGACTGGCCCCGGCTTCGCCTGCCTTACTTATTAAGTAGTAGTAGTAACACAAACTACATAATTTGTAAGAGCAGTGGAAGATACTATGTTAATATATTTTGCTCAATATATTGATTACCAGTTAGTAAAGTTGGTTTCTATCCTCCAAGAAATATATAGAGAACACAACAAGACACGATTAATAATTACTGAATAACCGAACAGGAAAACATTGATACGTTTAAAAAAGAGCAATAATTGAATCTTGGCCATAGAAAAACTTGATGGTGATGATAGGTAGTCTAAGCGCTTACCTACCTGTTTACTCCTGTATTGAAAAAGACCAAACACATCAAAGGCTTCTAAGAAGTCTTTTTAATGCACTGCGTTATGCTTATCATCAATATCCGATATTAAGTTATCATAGCACAATAAGGTATACCTAGCTATTGTTCTATTGTGCGTATTTAGAAAAAAACTAAACAAAAACAGTAAAAAAATTTGACACGAGCGATCGTTTACTAAACTAGTGCGTAAATGAAAGGATTACTAAACTAGTGCAACAATAAAACGGATATTAAAGCAAATATCAGTTGTTAGCGAGGATTATAGGCGTTCCCCGTCTTCTGCTAATTGGCTTCTATACGGGCTCGTTATTGAATGCGGGCTGTAAATCTTTACGTCCTTTCAGTATCACGCAATAAATCTCTTGCTGACGATATGAATAATACACCTGTTAATCCCTTTGGAACTTGTTTTGACAGCGGGCTTATTTTTGTTATCGATGTCATGTTTTGCGATTGGCTCCCTTTTTTTAATTCGACTCCGGGGTAAGTGCCGATACAGTATTGTTTTAATGAAACGGCTATCGAACGTATAGAGAATATGGATCAACAAAACATACAAGAAATTTGGCTTAATACAAGACCATATTGTTATGAAAGCACGTAGCTTTAGTTTTAAAATACCGTAACTGATTATCTCCATCATGTTATAAGTAATTAGACGTCAGTAAGTGTACAGTGTACCAAATTTGAATAAATAAATATTGATTGATTGAAAAAAAAAGTGAGTAAAGTAACATAAGGTAAAGCGCTAATATTCGCTATCTTATGTATTCGCTTCTTCGTAAATTCAACGTCGTCATATAGAACATTTCAAGAGGATATCTAATACAAAATTATAGAGGGGTAAGCCCACCCGTGCGATGTCAGGGCGATACTTTTTTTTTTGACCCATGAATTGCCGTCGGCTTCATCATATACCAGTAAATCAGGCGAAAGGTTTATCACGTTAAAACGGTGTCAAACGTCAGTCATTTGCTATTGTCAATGGTTAAGAAACACGGCATTGTCTATGACATAACCATAATCCAGCGGGGAAAAAAAGAAAAACATTTTCTTTGCACCGCGTTGCAAAAAAATTAAACAAAATAAAAAGCGAAACGAGCCAGCGACGTCTGTCCACGGGCGGGTGTAGATTAAACTAAAGATGGGACGTAGATTCATTCAGTAATCAGAATCAAGGTTAATGGCTTTGGTGCACTTGATGGTTGTAGGATAAGAGACCGCCACTGGAGGCTCGGCCAAAAAATACAAGGATATTTTGGAAAAAAAAATCTTTTTACCGTTACGAACGATTTAATAAACCATTTTCATGCCTTATAAAATAAATTGTCATATTCAGAAGATAGATGTACGAGTGTTAATTTGTGAATCTAAATTATAGGCCGCTTGAGTGACCTACCTAATCTAACCTGCGCCCCTGATATAATATACCAATAGTTCCAGCAGGTGGATCATTCTTAATTTATAGCAATAATTCTGCATCCATCGGAAATTATCGTTCAGTGCAACTTATTGATATTATGATACCTACTGAAGGATGAATTCCGGTTATTGTATCAATTCCACATTTATATCATATATTATATCTCTCATAAAGCCTGTGGCCTGTGTTGTTGGACCTATACCACCGCGCAACCTTAAGGTTCGGGCTTTTTGCCGTGACCACACAAAACTATAATTGTTAAAAGTCAATTCTTTAGAAAACAGAAATGTTACTATGTAAAAAATTCAAAACTCAAATGGTTTTATTCTAATAAACTTTTACAAGTGCTTTTGAACCGTCAAGTCCTACCGAGAAGAATCAGCAAGAAACTCGGCATATAATGTATGTCATATAATGTTGCGATACAAGCTGAAATCTTGAAAATTCACTGAAATTCACCAGCTAGGAAAACTAACGTCGATCTCTCGGCCTATAGTGGTGTAGTTAAGTATGAAAGTCGATCGGCCGCACCGCCCGTGGCGTTCAATTAATTACGCGGAGTGCGAGATGAAAAGGAAAACCCCCGATCAGCTGATGTGATGCGTGCACCCAGATACCAGACCCGGTGCTTTGCAACCCTATCGCGTGCAAATCAACCTGCAGGGCGACCGCGTATCTTCTGCATCAATCATTGCTACAGTATCAATTGTTGTGATTGGCTGAATTTATGGTGTTCTTGCTGCGTCAATGGATTTTGTCCAATAGCGGAAGAGTTTAACCAATCAGAGGTGATTGCGACCGTTACACTGTAGCTGTCAGAGATACGCGGTCGCCCAGCTGTTTGTCAGTCCCTTAATCATAATTGTCATAGTTTGACGACCTCCCTGGCGCAGTGTTAAGCGCTGTTGTCTTGGCGTGAGAGGTCCCGGGTTTGATTCCCGGTAGGGTCAATTTGGGAATTAATAATTTCTGAATTTTCTCTGGTCTGATCTGGTGGGAAGCTTCGGCCGTGGCCACCCTACCGGCAAAGATATACCGCCAAGCGATTTAGAGTTCCGGCACGATGTAGAAACCGGCTAGGGTATGGGTTTAATATAACTGCCATACCCATAACAGGTTAGCCCGCTACCATCTTAGACTGCATCATATCTTACGTATCAGGTGTGATCGCAGTCAAGGGCTAACTTGTAGAATGTAGTGGAATAAAAAAACTTAGTAAAGTATTTCTGTCTGTCTGTCCGTCTGCTACGCACTAACGGGTCAACTTTTCAACCAATTTTGCTGAAATTTGGTACAGAGATAGGTGGTATCCCGGAAAATTTAGAATTTCCCGCGGCAATAAAAAACCTAAGTCCATGCGAACGAAGTCGTGGGAATCATATTGTCATGTTATTAATAAAAATCCATTTCTGGCCAAAGTAGCCATAAAACATCAAGCTATGCTCCTATCCAAATGTTTGAATAGGTTCATCTAGCTTTATACCCACACCGTATTATTCCCATTATACAGAAAATGTCATATTTGGGAAGAACATCGGTCGAATATCGTAGCAATTATTGCTAATTTATTTCGCAAATGTATAGCTTTAACCTTTCGCTTCAAAAAAGCTTAATCATTTTTTTATTGCAAAAACCTGTGAGCAGTGACGTCACGGGCTCGATGGGAGGACTAAAAAAGATTAGGAGGGGTGGGACGGGATGGCACGCGGGGGCAACCCCACGGCCCTGACGCCGCGACTCCCCTGCGTTACTACCATGGTACCTAAACACGAGACAGTCAACCACAATCGAGATTTTCGAAAACAAATTTTGATATATGGAACGATAGTGTTTCTACTCTATCGTTAAAAACGGAGTTGGAGCTGTAAGCCTGACGGTGACGTGAATATTGTTACACTAAAGTCTGTGAGGTCATAAATTGTACCTACTTTAATTAAAAATGACAAAGTTATACACGAGCGGTTTCGAATGTGCAACTTATATTTAATGATCTTTTATGAGAACAGCATCCGTGATGATTCTTATTCTCAGAGTTCAATGGTCTTAACATCTTTTTAAATAACCCAAACACATGAACATTGAATCTATATTTTAAGAAAGGAAAAAACTGACTGACTTACACGTTAATTTCCAGTTCAAACACTGGGCATAGAAAGTTAGACAGCATTTAGGTTTTCCTATAACGTAGACCCCACATTAAGGCAGTATTTTCAGAAATTCAGCTAGTAACAAAAAAATATGTCGTCGAGTTGAGCTCGAACAAGAAATTAGAACTTAATCGTGAACAAATGGTAGGATCATTCGTGTGACGGGATGGGAAGGGAGGCCTCCCCACAGAAATGTGTCGAACACACACATTCGTGCACTACATTACCGTAATTATCCAATTATGAAAAACGTATTTAAAGCACATTAATATTGTGTCATTATCGCAGTCAGGTGCCCAAAATGAAATGCATTCGGCCTGATAAGGATTTATCCTAAAAAAAATAGCTTTGGTTCTAAATCTAAAATTGTCCTATTTTTTAATGCTTTAATGGTTTGTTTAGATTTTACTGTATCTAGTGCTTTTAATGTGTGATTTTTGTAACTAAGAAGTACTGCTGAGTTACTGTAAGTACTATCGAGGTGCAATGAGTACTTCTAAATAATACCTAATCGCTTACTGGCAAAATTTTTAGTTTACGTTTATGAACATCTAAAGGATCAACGAACATCATCATATCATCTCACCCTTCAAAAAAACCTATCTTTCTTTAGAACGATATACATTTAATCTGGCCAATTAAGCGAGATTAGCGTACAACCAAAATTTGCTTAAACGTCGTGATACCTACGAAAAAATACAAATAATTCGTAGCACCAAGATATCGCGTAGACCGCGCCGTAGCAGTAAAAATTACTAAAATTAGAGTGTAGGTAGAGTTGTGTACATATACATGCCAACCTACCCACTTACCTACATAACACATTATTTTCATTCAGACATTATACATTAACAATACTAATGGATACGATACTAAATAATGAGAGAAGCCGAAACGTGCGTCTCCCCCTTTGCGGCTGATTACAGCGCTCCGAAATAAGAATGAATTTTTAATGAACACCCACCCGCCTACGGGGGAGCTTTGCCCTCTTCTGAAGGCTGCGCACTTAGAAGATTAGTCCCAGGAGCCTTCTAGGCGAATGACTAACAACAATCCTATAACAGGTCAAAAACGAGCTCTTACTATTACATTAGCTTTGTATGTTATCCGCAGAAATTATAGAAACTGTATAAAGAATGTCGCACTCAGATCAAAGTTACGAGAGCCTCTGCAGCCGTTTTAGTTTGATGTGGGCTCTTCACAGACGGGCGCGTTTGGAACTCTAGTAGCTTTAGTCTTAAGATAGCGACAAATTGAATTAATGGATTGTCACTTTGAGCCTTGACTATAAAGTACGAGAATTGAATCACAGAGTGGGCCGCATCAGAGGCGTGCAGTTCATAGAGGCATAAAAGCACTACTTACCCAAATGGAAATACGTCAATGCGTATTCATCACCAAAACAGCTAGTAAATAGGTATTCTGACCACCTAATGCCTACCCCAGCTTCAAACCCTGTGCGCATCGACCGCATCGAAGGATTACAATGTGAAAAATGCATAATACGAACGTTTGCCGCTTTTGGTATGCTTTAACTTTAACTATAATCTATTAATAGATTAACAAAATTAGCAAACGACCACTCATAATAGACGATCCTGAACTACTAGAGACTAATGATAAAGTAATGCCATTCAAAATACAGTTAATGTATTCAAAAGCAACTAATCTTAAGTGCTATTACGTAAACAAACGATAAAACAAATCGTTCAAATATACAATAATCCGAAACAGAGCGGAAAGGTAGCACAAACACGTGAAAAGCCAAAAGCAATAAAAGATAAGGCGACGACCCCGCTATGCAATAACAATGTAAATAAATATGCTTTATAGTGTAAACACAAAAAGAATGTATACGTGTTGCTACGTCACGGCGCGTCACGGCTGCGACGTCACGGGCGGAAGTCCGCACTAGATATATTTACAGTAGCCGTGCAGCGGGTTCAATGTCGAGCTATCTATCGGCCATCAATCAACGATAGCCCGCGCCCGTTTCCGTCGCTTTGGCTTTCCTTCCCGGCTCGCACGGGCCACGATTCACGAATGCGAACAATTCGCAATACGATCACGATTCACAACTAGTCTATACTATACTACTAATAATATAAATGCGTTATGTTCTATCGGGTTAATATACCTAACAGATTACAATTTACCGAAAAATAATACGTTAAATTGTAATCTTTCGACAGTTTACAATTTCGCGAGTTAGATTATAATGTAACGGTTTTTACAATTTTACGGTGACATACGCATGTCCATATGTATGTATGTATGTTCTTTATTGTACACCACAAAAACACAAAAGAAACATGAAAACTTAAAACGGATGGATATTTGTTACTGAATAACGTCCAAACGCCTGAACGGATCTGGATGAAATTTGGCACAGAGATAGATTATAAGTCTGGAATAGCACATAGGGTACTTTTTATCCCGGAAAATTAAGATTTTCCCGAGGTAACAAAAAGATCTCAGTCCACGCGGGCGAAGTCGCGGGCATCAGCTTGTTAGTTATAATCGTACGCTTAACTTACCTGTAACTAAACATAATATAAAAAAAGAAGAAACTGACTAACATATCAACGTCTAAACCGCAACGGTGAAGAATTTTGTAAGTTTCTTTGTAACCTCGTGTAATATGATAATATTTTCAGGAATATACCATCCAAATGAAGTCTGGACGGGTCAACCATTATTGAAGTGAGTACCTATACTATAGGTCCTATACCTAAACTCAAAGTGGGTACTATATATATGACTAGAACAAGATGAAGCCCATGATTTCGTCCGCGTGGTTAAAGGTTTTTATAAATCTCGTGGAAAAAATTCCGAGATAAAAAGGAACATGTTTGCCCCCGGGATGCAACCTAGCTCTGCAATTTTCCCTAGTCATTAAATTGTACCCGCGATGGCCCGTGAAAAGGTACCAACAGACAAACATATGTTTAGTTTTATATGGATTCTATACGCATACGTACGCTGTGCTAATGATCGAAGCTAATAATTACAGTTAGATTAACCGCGTCACTCGGTTTACGTAATGATTACTGAATCGTTCCGTATCGATTTGCATTATTGATTGCATAGTATCGATAGTGCGAAGATAGTGATCGACTCATTGAGAGATGCGATATCGGGGTATTTCGTGCGTGACTAACGGTGCGGTGGTAGGTAGGCTAGGCACGGGAGCAAGGCCGGCCGTGTTTACAAACTTCCGTCACGACCCGCGACCACTTGTCACTCGGGGACGCGTTACTTGACACACGGCTACGCAAATAATGGCGAGCCCTCAGCAATGACATTGTCCCACTTCGCCTTCACTCGCCACTCGCCTCCGCACACCTTCATCGCTCTCGTCTAGACTTGAGATACGATCGTTGATAGACTGATTGCTCTGATGCAATAATTTTACTATTAGCTTAAAGAGCATTGTCTGATGTCTCCTTGCACGTTACATAGCGACAGAGGTCGCCGACCTTCTCCCGAGATATCTTTAACAATGCTACTTTTTCGAGCATTCTAATCCGTTAGCTGTCAAGAGCGCCCACTCATTGTCGCATACCAACAGATATTTACGGAATACTTAAAGATAGTTAAACCACAAATTTCCCAGGCTATTTAGTAAAGTACAAGCTTTGAATTCGCACAATAAGGATCTTAACGAGCTTTCGTAAAAAGTTAAATGGTTAACGTTATACAAAGATAGCTGTTATTCTTGGATCTGAAAGGCACCCTTATATTCGGGTAGCCCTGTGCAGGGATAGGGAGGCAGGGGTGAATGCATTGGGGAGGCAGGCCGAGGGGGAGCGGTGCAGTAGGCGCGTAGTGCAATAACGGAGCAGTGAAAGTGTCGCGGGCCGCTTCAACCGTCAATGAGTGAAGACGTACTCCCTTCACCCCTCCGTCTCCTCAAACTTGTAGTTAATAGTAAGTTATTCGACTAGATAACACGTTTGTTCCCCAGCGGTCGCCCACTTTCCGCAACGTACAAATAAAGCCCTGAAACCGCGCACCTGACATTCGTTCGCATTTCGCAAGTAGCCCCCGTTTATTCGCATGTGTCCGGATTCCGGAATAAGGCGACCCAATTTCGTGGCCGTAAAACATTAAAACCATATACGAGTCGTTGAACTCTGGTTCGGTATGCCTATGTAAACAGTGCATTGGGTAAACACGGGCGCCCCCAGACGCGCCGCCGCCAATAATTTATGTAAATTCACATCATCGTACAAGACTGACGTTTTTTATGGGCATTTTTCTCATTTTGACGGTCAAGTTCAGGCTCGGGGTGAAAGTTTAACTACTGCAATCAATCTTAAAGTTATTTCCTGTGACTCCGTCGCATAAATTTTGCTGTTTCGACCGCTAACATTTTACATTCAGTAACCCTCTTGAATTTTTCTTTATTTATTGTTTACACGAGTAACCTTTTACAAGTATTCCTACTGATCTCCATTGTACGGTGCATCAATCCAAAAAGTTCTTTACAAACTTCATTGTAAGTTAACTTTTCTTTTTTCGAATTAAATATCCTGCGTAGGCCCTACTGGCAGCTACAGCGTAAGGGGGGAGTTGGGCGAAGCGCTAGGTGTCGCTGAAAAATGAGCCTTAGTGCTCGAAGATACCCGGGGGGCAACGTCTTCCTAAATGAGGCTCGGACCTAGGCTTAGTTGGCGTGGGACGAATGGGAGGTCGGTTGGGCTAAACTTTCGTATCAAGAAGCTTTTTCAGGGACGGTATTCATGAACGCAGACAACTGATTTCGGTAAAAAAAATTCACAGCTTCCGAAGTTGTATAATAAATGGATATTTTGTTTCTAATAACAGTATGCAGCAACTGTAACACGAATGTGGACCGAAGCAAGGTATGCCCGGTATGACGTGTAATAAATTAATTAAATGCAACAAAAAGCGATAAACATTCCAACGTAATTAATTTAGATGCGAAACATGTAAACAAAACAAGGTTGATTTGTGTTTTACTAGTTACTATTACTACAGTCGCCAGACGGCAAGTGGCGTAAAATCTTGTATAGGTATAATTATGCGATAATGGCTTTATTAATGCCACTACAAATCTATTTGGTACGTAGGTAGTATAAATCACTTATGAATGAATGCTATTATTATACGGCAACCGGTCAACGATATCGGAATGGGCTAAAACGTCATTTTATAATCATAAGCTCATAAATAAATATGGTGACGTATCACGGGTGATCATTCGGCGCCTCGGCAGTCGGAAGTGGGCAGGCGCGCCGGAACGCAGGCACGTGCACAGATGGCATGTAAACGCGTTAATTATGTAACATTGTTTTGACATTCGACAACAACGACACATTTAGCGGACATTAAGTGGATCAATGAACTTGAGCCGTTTGTGTTCAATGTTACGCAACGATCGGCATTTGAGTGAGATTAATGCGCGGATTATAGCACGCGATACATTTCAATTTACGTTTCGTTTCATTCATGACTCGAGATAATGACGGCGTGCTTGTTCTGTACCTTTGTTTGCTGCTCCGTGCTCGACATTCGTCGCTTGTCTTACTTAATGCTAGGAATTCGTAATAAACATATTTCGACAATCTCGCTTGCCGAGTCTCACTTTTTTGCGTACCTGGCGGTGTTTTTTCTCTAATGACGTAAATATTAAATATGTTTTGTGGCTCTTGTAGTCTAGTACAACTTTTCTTGTATTGATTGATAGTAAGGAATATCGTTTCATCACATTATCCAAATAGTTAATTTCCATTTTTAAAGACAGAATTTACGCACATTTAACGCTAACCCAAAAAGTTGTTTTAAGGACTCAAAAATTAGACATGTACCTACGTAATAAGCATATAAAAGCAAAAAATGCAGTGAAGATTTTATTATTAAGGAGTAACGATGATGCAGTCTAAGATGGTAAGTATCGGGATAACATGTTAGGAGTATGGCAGTTAAATTAAACCCATAACCCTAATCGGTAATTTATTTTGAATGGATTTACATTTTATACCTGTCTTAGATAGTAATAAAATACACTTTTTTAATGGAAGAAGAGAAAAAGTAGTAGTATCTGGTTAAATGCAAATAAATTGCTGGCGCCACGAGTGAATCCGTAATAAGCCACAAACGCCATGATGCGAAATGCGACAAAAAAGGAAAGGAGCAATCTTAGCTCTGTAACTCAATACAACGGTAATAAAAATATGATCGTCCGTATTCAATTCGGTACACCTGACAACGGCTAAGCCTCGTATTTTTTTCTAAACAGGTGTTTCATTATGTCCATTCATAAGCCGGTGTCGATGCCCTATATTATTGTAATGTCTTTCAAGTTCATTGAGTCACACAATAGACTCATAATTGGTCGTAAATGTTTATGTCAAAACATGTCGGCGCGATTCATAATGTTTTACATAATAAGGCTCGTTTGCATAAGCGATTATTATGCGTGTCTTCGTCGATGACGTCGGATGCGTTACGGCAAAATCATTCATTTGTTTATGTGTTTACTTGGCCCACGTGGTCGATTGTTAACATGCGTGATATGTATAAAAGTGGTGACGAGATGAGCGAAATGCCGCGTTTGTTTCTATCCGTCGGTAACGAGAATGCCGCTTCATACTTATTATTGTTCTACACTTTTTCAAACTTTTCTTCTTTTAACTGATTAATTACTTAGTTCAGGCATGATATTTGATTAAAATGTTAAGTACTTGTAGTAATTTAATAAACATAGTTTTAGGCTAACTAATTGCGCTGAATAAAAAGACATAGTTAAAGACATAGTTAAAGACAAAAAGACAAGTACCTATCCTAATATTAAATATGTGAAAGTTTGGATGTTTGTAAGTTTGGATGTTCGTTACTCCTTCACGTCACAAGGACAGAACCGAAATGGCTGAAATTTGTACCTTATACCCTTAATTAACACATAGGATACATTTTATCCTTAAAGAAAAATTAAAGAGTTACCGCGGGAATCAAGAAACTTTATTCCACGCTCGTCGAAGTCGAGGGCCTAGTTAGTTATATTATAAATAGGTATAATTTTATATTTACAAAACCTTTTTTGCCTATTAATATAGGGATTTATCCATTATTTATAAAATACCTATATCAATTTCGCCTGTATATTAACTAGATATACCCAAAATTACACTTTTGTATTAGTTATACAGTTATTTATTATTAGTTGTATAGTTAGTAGAATTTATCCGCATATTAATATAATGTATAATTGTAACGGGAATGTGCAGCACCCAGACAAGTCGACAAGGCTGAAGGGTGTTAGGAACCCAAGCAAATGTAAAAAGTGTTTGTCAATAAATAAATTAAAAAATAAATAATAAAAAATCGATTATCAATTTTGAATCCAAATTTAGTTTTTTACACCTTATAGGTTTTCATCTTTACATCGGACAGTTGAACGCAACGAAGGCAAATGGGCAAATGCTTTCATGTAAGCGGTTAACGTGTGACGTCTGACGGCGGATGCACGTGACTGCAACAAGTCGCATTCCTGAGTGCACCTTCCCTTTTTCCCTTTCCCACCCCACCCACAACCCCAACGCACTAGGCCTAAATAGAAGTAGTTTGTTCCAAAAAGTTTTTAGGCTACAACTTTTCACAAACAGAGGTGTGGGTTTTTACATTGCATATATGTAGTATATTTTGCAACATGGAGAGCTTTCCATATATATTATATAGACTTTTATGAATGGTGTTCATCTGCCTGTTTAAAATCCCTAAAATAAATAATAATTGACACATCTACAAGTCGCATTCCCGAGTGCTCCTTCCCTTTCCCATCCCACCCACCGCCCCAAAGCACTAAGCCTTTAAAAAGATTTTAGGTTACAACTTTTCACAAACAGAGGTGGTTGGTTTATTTACATCATACTAATATAATAAATGCGTAAGTGTGTTTGTTTGTTTGTTTGATCAACGGTGATATGGCATGGGTATTGTTCAGGACCTGGAGAGTGACATAGGCTATTACTTGTAATACTTTTTATCCCCAAAAATTTAAGAGTTCCCACGGGAATTAAAAAAACCTTAATCCGCGCGGACGAAGTCGCGGGTATTATCTAGTTGCACATATATTTTGGAACGTAGAAATGAAGAGCTTTTCTTATATAGACTTTCATGAATGGTGCTCAAAAAATAACTAAGTGTATCCCTTTAAAAATGATCACTGCAGAAAAAAATATCTTGATCTTACTTTGAATACTATCAGTTTAGTTGTTTAGAAGACTTTATCGAATTACTTTAGACCAAAGAAGTAATTATAAAGAAGATAATATTATACTAGGAGAAAGAAGAGAGTTCTTATTGCAACATTATGCATCATAGCTTTGCAGTTGTAAAACAGGGCTTTTCATTAATTTATAAGCTAATACTGTGAACTGTCCAAGAAAGCCAATTCGTTGTAGATGTCGGAATCTACGTCACTATCTTACTTAAGCGCTACGTTGCTAAAGTTGATAGTTACATACCTACTTAGACTTAGAAATTGAAGTCCGTGATCAGAAAAAATAATGGAGGTATACCGAAAATAGTATTTTGAACGTGTTATTATTTTCATAATTCAATTATAAGATCTACGTTCATCTCCATATAACCTAAACATTTTTACGTGATCAAAACAGTTTTTTCTACAAGCAATTACTCGCCAGAACGCGAAAAGCGGTCACTTCATTATAAATAGAAGGTCTTCGATCAACAATAGTGATAGATTTTTTAATAGTTTAGAAACTTTAGTTTTGACCGTAGAACTAAGTTTTTATAGAGTGCTTAGTGAAATAGTTTTTATCTACGGTTTAGCCCACGTAAGTGGTCAGTTGATTATAATTTATAGCGACCTATCATGTTATGTCAGTCTTGAAAACATGCACCTTGTAGAGCCTAAATGTCACGGTTAAGATGATAGAACACAGAAATAGCACAAGCAAACACATGTACATAATCCTCAAGGTAGGGCTACAAATCTAATGTAACCTACATACCTAGGTACTTTGTAGGAAAGTTCGAAATTCAAATTTGCGTATGTTAGGTAGTTTTTTTACAAAGAGCGCAAGATATAAATGGAAGGTTTCCTAGAACCATTCTCAATTCCGCGTTTTCAAGGCAAGACGTTGAACTGCTTTAACGAGAAACTCGATTAAATGACGATTTTTAAAAAACAACAGATTTCGCGAATATTTTGCGGGAGGTAGACAGGTTGATGCTAATGACAACTCGTTATTTAACTGATATTCATGAGGAATGATTGGAGGTTTGTAATGATAACCGAGTAAGAATATTTAGATGCCTTTAAGTAAGGTGGAGGTAGAAGCTCTGGGCGGGGCCCCTAGGCTGTTGCTATGGCGATTCGCCCCTCGACTCGCTCATAGGAAAACCCAACGACTCATAACTAGCATGAAAAACATCCAGCTACCGTACGTAAGACATTCTTCTGTATAATTATAGCATCAATTAATTCCTTTATTGAAACTTTGTGTGTGAAATCGAAAAATGTCACAGTCCACTCAAAATAAAAGTCAAAAAAGCTGAGCAAGTATTGTAGCTGCGGTAAAACTTGCCGAAAAATAAGCAAGAGTCCGTAATAAAGCGTTATAGAAAGTAAAGTGCGTTCGCGCTGGCAACTGGTGAGCCAACTCGGCGATAATTAATGTCGAGTCGAGCGAGCGAGCGGCGCCGGCAGCCTCGCGCCCGCCGACAAAAAACCCGCTCTGCCACAAAAACACCCGTCGCCAGAGCGAGACGCCCCCATGCGATAGAGCGAGACGGTAACGAGCACGTATTTCTGTGACGAGTTCTCGTTCGCCTCGAGCGCGGCGCAGTTATCAGAATACGGCGATTTGATTTAATACTCCACAGAATGCGCCCTTATATCTATCACATGACGTTTGACAGGTCGCCGGAAATGCTCCGAGATGTCAGATTCGAAAAAGGCGCGCTCTTCGAAACAAATTATCATATTTTGCATATCGCAAATTTTAACGCTACATTTACCTTATGCCCTAAAAATGTGGCTTTTATAAAAGCCTGCGCTCATATTTAGGTTCGACATAAAACTTTATTCAAGTGAAAAGTTAGTGAAATACCTAACAAAGAAACCAACATTGACAAAGCTAGTTTCCAATGATTACTTCATGAAACTGGTAGAAACATTTTATGTTCTAAATAACCAGGTAAACATTACGTAAAAATAACTCAAACAACTAGAACTTTATGGGTAGATAACAACGAACTTAACTTTAATAATGCATTTGCAATAATGTGGGTAGACAGCCATATATATTTAAAAATGAAAAACATTTAAACTGAAATCTAAATAAATCGAAATATCTTGATTTTTTTTATTTTGTAAAAAAAATGACACAAATCCGCATTAAAGAGCATTTAGAATCGAGCCATGATTGAGAAATGCGGAATTTCAAAAATGTTAACTGAAAGTTATGAAATGTTAAATTTTGCGAAAATCAGTTAAAATTCACAAAAACAAGTCTTTATAACTGTAAAATATTAGAGTTAACTAAAATTCCACCCATTTTATAACAGATACACCGAAATGTTACTCAACGAGGTTGGAAATCAAGTCGAAGTTAAATAAAAACTTAACAAACAAACTGTCAAACTAATAAGGTTATAGTAGTTAATCTGAGTAGTCTTACCTGGATATCACTCCACATTTTCATTGGGATACACCATAGTTCCGATACGAAAACATGACACGATCACGATAACAACTGTCAAAACTCAAAGTCACTAGCACCGGCGTCACTCACGTGCGTTGTGTGCGGAGGCCGAGCGCAGACTGAGGCGACGGCGAGCGGGCGGTTACGACTTTCCTCACTCGGGCCCCGTCGGCAGCTATCGGCCCACCTGCAACTCGAACAACAAAACCACCACTGTACAGCCGTACCCAGTACTGGGTTCTACCTCTTACCATTTACCTGCTAGAAATACCTTCTGAATAATTG
Organism: Erebia palarica; assembly: GCA_964035005.1. Classification (NCBI taxonomy): domain Eukaryota; kingdom Metazoa; phylum Arthropoda; class Insecta; order Lepidoptera; family Nymphalidae; genus Erebia; species Erebia palarica. The sequence goes on from OZ035994.1 coordinate 18,356,335, forward strand.
AAGGTCCCGCTGATTACCAGTTTGAGTTTTGTCGGCAAGCGTACCTACTTTTTTTATGAAAACCTATTCTATGCCGTTGTTTAGCGAGCTACTGGAATATGATAATATCGTATATTTACAGCTGGATTTTGATGGCAGATAGATAGTTGGTAATTCATATGCAAATAATTTGTTGCATCAATTTGTTATATCTGTCGATTAAAACATTAAAAAGATGTCAATACAAACACGCAAAATCTGATAAATATTGATGTGTAACCGAGGTATTTATTCGCCAACGCGATAACAAAACAGCGCAGATAACCGCGCACACTAAGACGCAAGTCGTAAAGACGTGAAGTTTTCATCGCACTGATAACAGCTCGGAATGCGACTGATAAAAAAGCTTTCCAAACAAAGTTTCGAGTGCAGGGCGCAACGGCGTAGCAGGAAGTTCGTAGCAAAACTTCGTAGCGGTTCGTAGCGTGAAAGTTTTGATTTCAACGATTTGTGTTGCGGCAAAGAGGGCCGCGAGGCCGCGCTAGCTCCGTGGCCCTGCGACCCGCGCTTGCAATTTTTCCTCGCAACCAGGAATTTGCAGTTGGATTGCATACATTGCTGTGTACACTGGAGACATTATTGTACAAAATGAAACAAAACAGTCGATGTACATCGAATATTAAATGCAATCGTTTCTTCAATTAGTTGGTGTATTTTTCTATTCCGTCATCTCTCACGAGAGAGCGCCACTTGCATGACTAGCAAGGACACCTTTACCGCGCTGTAGTCAGTTTCGCAAACAATTCATGACGCGGCATTTGATAGTTGGTCCATGCCGCGTGCGGTTCACAAGGCACGGAGTCCCACGCCCCGCACCGCGGCAATGTGCCGCACGCAGATCGATAATATTACAAAGTAGCAAAGTACGGCTCATGTAGGTTGGTATAACAAAGACGAAAATTCCAATTTCCAAAAAATCCGCGGCAATTCTTGTTATACCGATGAAAACTCCAAACAGATATGGAATTAATGTAATTGCATTTCATACTTTCGTTTGTTTGGCGGCGTTTCTTATCGTGATGACGACGCGGTTTTGATTCAGAGCGTAAAGTAAACAAACTCTAGATAGCTTAGATAGGTAGTATCTTTGTAAGTTTTCCAAGTCTAAGGGCGTAGTCTGATACAATTCATACATTAGTATTGTTAAAAATTTTACTTTTTAGAAATTTTTCAAAATCCATTTTAACGGAATACGGAGTATGGACGTGAGTTCGAAATGTCAGACAGTCAGTTTCGCCTTCTATAAATTATAAATAACTAGCTGGTTGATCTCCGCAACTAAGCCCACGTGGGTTTTTATTTATTAAATATCCCTCAGGAATCAGGATGCATCATGCAACCTAACTCAACCTACTTCATCAAAATTGAGATATTTGAGCAAAACATGAATGTCGTCAAGTTCAAGACTGGTTTATTATGACAAGACATTTGTTACAGCAGTATTTATTTTATGATTACCCTCAATACATCACAGTTAACAATAAAACTGGTTGTGTCTGTCTGACTGTTACAGACACACTCTCGCATTCAATAATACTACTATCTACTATGGATTCGCAAAAGTTTTAACTATGTAACTTTAAGGCCTGCCTGATGATAAGGGTAATTTAGTCTGATGCAATAGATAAGTATACCACAGCCTATACGCTAACCTAGACCTTAGGTTCAAGGCATACCGAATGGCGCAGAGATGAAGCGCATCAACACGACTTTTCTAAATCGCTTCGAAGTAAATGGAACCTTAACCGAACTGTGTAATGTACATATTTGTGTGGAAAAAGTGCTAGCCTCGCCGTCGATGCCGCCGCCGTATATGGATGTATTTTTCTTATTTTCATAGATATTTTTAAGAAGACGCCAGCTTAAATGCGATTTGTATACATACTAATTACCAACTAACCTGATGATAACAGTATGGTAGGTACGCAGTCTACCTCCCCATTATCCTGTAACATCACATGTACCGAATATTACTAAAGAAATACAACCATGTCTACCTCCAATTTTCCTTCGTGTATGTATATTATTTATCACCTGGTAAAAAACCTATACCACAAGCTGAACATCGCTAAATACAGAGTACTTTTAAATACGCAAGGTGCGCGCGCGTCGCCATGTGCACACAAGTCATGTATATTGCACGATGACGATCTGCAATGCGCTGACACCAAGCTAACACATAACTTTTACACCCACTACACATCCCAAAGAATTTTAACCTCTATTTCAAATAACAATGGATACATTTTCGTCTGTACATGTTTTGGAATATTCGCCAGCGTTTGTGGTGTACTGTACCGTGTCGAACGCAAAGCTGACTCCTCACTTGGTGTCACTTTACGCCGCTATGTGAGAAAGCAGGCCATGTTCGGAGGTAGGTATTTTCAAAAGTGATACACGAATGTTTTAGTTATATTTATACATTTTGATAGATAATAGCCATATATTTGAGGGACGAGTGGCCTAGTTGCGACAACAAATATCAGTCGATTGCGATTGATAAGCAACGTTGACCCAAGTCGGTAACTGAATGGGTGACCGAATTTGGAAGTCTGAATTTGGTCTTTTCGTTTCCTCCGTAACTCGGAGATTACGTTAAGCCGTCGGTCCCGGTTATAATCACTAACATCTGATTATAATAGTTAGCAACCTAAGAGTTGAAATAGTACTCTAAGTCGAGTCAAATGCGGAACCCACCGTATTATTATCCCAAGAAATCCCCTGCGATTATGTGATTAATACAATGGTTTCACGAGTCACGACCCTCAGCAATGAGGAATACGACGCAGAGAGAGAAATAGGTAATATATAGAATAGTTCACCAAATCTCAATGCCCAGTTTATTTTGTTCCAAATTCCAGTTCAATAAATTCATTGAAGCACTATATTACGTATTTCAGTGGCTATGCACCTAACTTTATTCCACACCTTGTACTGTGAAAGCGTCTAAAAAATAACAGCTCATGGTCAACCTCCCAGATGAAATGGTGAATGATAATAAAATGAACTGGGTATGTGTTTGTTGTGGGGATCTTCTAAAACCAGTGATCGTTTGGATTCCTCGTAGTTTTGTCGAGGGCTCCCAACGATTTTCCCAACTCCCGCACTTAGCTATCATGGTGGACTATGGCTAAATCTCATTTTGAGAGATTATTTATGCTCAGTTGTGGACCGGCAATTGTCGTTGAGATCATGATCATGTTAGATCACACGTTCTCAAGTTATTTTTTGTTTTTTAATATAATACTATAAATTCGAAAGTTTGGATGGATGTATGGATGGATGGATATTTGTTACTCAATCACGCCAGAACGGCGGCACGGATCTAAATGAAATTATTCACAGAGATAGGTTATAGTCTGGAATAACACATGGCTATTTTTTATCCCGGAAAATTAAAGAGTTCGCGCGGGACCCTAAAAAACCTCAATCCTCAATCCGTGGACAAAGTTGCAGGCATCAGCTAGTTTTCAATACTTTACACAATTCATTCAGCTTACCGTAATATAACGGCCGGTCACTGGAGCTCAGTCTATATGCAGATTTTGGCAGCTTTGTTTCTCGGTCTCCGCATTTCAGCCGTTCAGCCTGCAGAGGCGAAAATGTCAAGTTTACTGAAATGTCATGAACAACGGACACTTATCAAAATTTGTTATGTTCCATATTTATATGTGCTTCAAAATTAGGTTTTCAATGAGTTTTAAATCAAGTAATCACATCTTCTCTCATTGATCGCTTTCCATAAAATGGTAAGTGATAAATGATTTATTTAATTCACGTAGGGCAACTTGTGTCACTTATGTTCTACTGAGAAGAGCCAGCAAGAAACGCAGCAGTTGCTCTTTTCGAATGGGCTATAGTTTCTTAATCTGAGCCTATATCCCAATGTATGAGTATGTGCCCCAGCTAACATGGATTATTTTTATTTCTGAAACGGTATTTACTGATTTTGGATTACATACACCCGATTATTTGAAAATTGTTGAAGTACATGTTCTAATGAGATTTTATGATTCTTTAATCAAAAGCTTAATTTAAGTCAGTATTTAGAAAAATCACTTTATTCCAAATTCAAATTCTCAAAATTGTTCCTAACTACTTTAAGATCAAAAGCGAAAAAATATTCATACCGAATAATGATTACAAGGAAGTCGTTATTTCGAATAGTAAGTTTAGATAAGGTTAGGTTTGAAAATGAATGAATGCCATCTCGCAATAAAAAAAAACAATGCAGCTAGACTTTTATTTTCATTTCGATTGGCATAAATAAGCCTTAGTCAAATCTTAAAATAACCTGAGTAATTGTGTCTAGCACTGAATAAAAAAGTATAAATTCATTAAATACGCCAGCACTGTAGCGAACTCCGTTTGATGGCATATCAACGTTCATTGAAGTTGATTAAACCCAGTATGTCCACGCCTTACGCAGTCACTCTGTTATGAAACATTATTCAACTCACCAACAGACTACAGCAGCGTTACAGACGTTAAACGGGTGTACAGTAAAGTGAAGCAGGTCAAAGAAGCCGATTATTATACTACCATCTGAACGATTCCGTGTTATTCGATGAATATCAAGGAAGAAGGTGCTATCAAGGACGAAGGTGCTATCAAGGAAGCAGGAATAAAAAAAATTATACGTTCCGAAATCTTTTTTCCCTGCATATTTAAAATCAAGTGTATCTGCTAGTAAAAGGTATGCAACCCCTTGCAAATATACGGCTTTTAAATTTGTGAGTACTTACCGCAACTGAAAATTGGGATATCGTTGAATATTGACAACACGGTGTTGGTTTTAGTGTCAATTAAACTATGGAGATTTTACACGGACATACCTACTTGACACTCATGGTCAACTGCAGTGTCGAGTTTTTTTGACTGAATAACTATCTAAGTGTTTAATTAAAAAGGATTGATTTATTTGGGAACGCTCTGTTAACTTTTTCACCCAATCTGTGATCGTTAACTAGGAACCTTGCTTATAATTCTTACTTCATAACTTTAGACTCGCTTTTTCCCGCGGAATGGTTTGGAATACAATGGGGATGCGCAAGAGATTGTTGGTCATGTTCCAACTCATTTTTTCTATCGTAGGTATAGCTATAGGGTGAAGTGATCATTACAATCAGTATTTGGGACCCCAAATCAAGCTAAAATGTATCAAAGCTTCTGGAAAAAAGTATACTTACTCGAAAATTGATTTCTATGTTAGTCTGTCCCCTTGAAGAAAATAGTGCCTCATTACTGTCGGCAGGTTAAGCCACGCCCCCCGCCCTATCAAGTTGCAATTGAAATCAAATTTCCAAATGTCTTCAGCAACATAGGTTCCGTTTAACCTTGCCTCCCTTGGTCAGCTGTGGCTTGGCCATGATACAATTTAATGATATACTCGTAACAAAATAGCCATGGAGTTGCGTCCAAAGGGATTTTAACAGTTTAGATAGGTACTCATTACAAAGTGGTAAAGATCTTCGCCAATATGGGTAAGTAACATATTGAGCCGTTACGTAAGCAGTGCCTTTACGCGTATACGAAGTATTCACAGGTCATTGGCCATTACTGTGTTTCAAATATATCAATATCTGGGAATATTATGATTAACAGTCTGCATTCGTAAAAAACTTGTACACTGGAAAAGCGTTTTCCATATGAAAATACTGTAAAGGCCTTGTTAAAGCCGAAATTATTTCTGCCACTGATTATTTCAGCGGTTGGAATTTATAAATGGTTTATATCTGTCCATGTTAAATATTAGATAACTAGAATATTTGATTGAGGTTTTTTGCTTTCCGTGGGAACTCTTTGATTTTCAGGGATAAAAATTAGCCTATCTCCTTCCCCGGGATACAGCGCAAAAGCATAGCAGACAGACAGATTCACAATTCGGCGCGTATTTTTTTTAATGTATGTCGGTGCACATCGCCGTGGTTTCTGGACCGATTTTAAAATATTTTTTCAGTCCATTCCTCCAAGAATCCAATTCCTCAACCCTGACACTAAAAAGTTAAAAATAAAAATTCTTTCCAAAAGACCGGGTTTTTTGGAAATATTTTTTATTATTCTACATAGATTTTGCATGTAGGTTTTCGAAGTTAACAATACGCATATCTTATTGAATTTTGTATGTTATTCTTACCATTTTTAAAAGTCAATCTTCTTCTTTATTATCTTCTATCATAAACAAGAAACTCAGCTCTTCCCAGTGGAAGATTTTTCCGAAACGGTGGTAGGGTAAAAACATGACGTAATATAAGAGACACCTGTATGTGATAGGTACATGAAATAAATTGAATATTGAGTATTTCTGAATATATAAAAATAAAAGGTGACTGACTGTCTGATCTATCAACGCACAGTTCAAACCACTGGATGGATCGGGCTGAAATTTGGTATGCAGATAGCTTTTATGACGTAGGCATGCGCTAATGATAAATTATAAAATGATAAATGATAAATGATTTATTTATTTCATGTAGCACAACTTGTGCCACTTATGAAACGTTAAGACTCTATCACCGGTTCGGAAAGCTGATTCTACTGAGAAAAAAGGAGTTTTTACAATTAAACCCTTAAAGAGGTAGGGAATAAGAGAAAATCGCATTAAAAGTGAGCGAAAATGCGGGCAAAAGCTGGCGATTATAATTTATTTCAATCACTAGATGATGCCCGCGACTTCGTCCGCGTGGACTAAGGTTTTTGATTCCCGCGGGAACTCTTTAATTTTCCGGGATAAAAAGTAACCTATTTCCTTCCCCTGAATACAAACTATCCCTATACCAAGTTTCATCAAAATCGGTTGAAGAGAAAATTTTTTTATTTCCCGCGGGAACTCTTGAATTTTCCGGAATAAAAAGTAGCCAATGTTCTTTCTCAGGTTCTAGACTATCTCCGTACCAAATTTCATTTAAATCGGTTCGGCAGTTTAGACGTGATTGCGTAACACACAGACAGACAGAGTTGCTTTCGCATTTATAATATTAAGTATGGATTGAAATCGTTGAGTGTCAAAATCGGTTTATTGTAAAAGCGTACCTAAATACTCAGGCGACGAAAGCTGTTTTAAGTACTTATACGTCATAGTAACAACTTCTAATCTTTCTACTGAGTTGTAAGATTGTAGTCAAGTGCGAACTTAATACTTGTGAACAATATTAAAAAAAGCTATACAGGCTAAAAAACTAACACTAGACCATACCATATAACACAAACTGAATTATATTTTAAATACTCGTAGCTTAAGGCATAAATTCGCGTATTTAATGAGGCACCTGTTCGTAGCGTTGCTTGGCAGTAGGTATGAGTAGGTATTATTCTGTAGCGTTCGTTCTTGGTAGTAGGGATAACTAACAATTATACCTATTCGATGGATGACGTAAAATGTTCGTCATCGTACTGTTTTCCTCGGGCATTTATTTCTGCAAAGGAAATTATAACGTTGGAAGATAAATTCATTTTGAAATAAGATTGATAAATATTGGAACACAACTAGCTAGCCCGCTCGGTTTCGTTCGGTTCGTGAAAACCCTCTTGGAAATCTGAAGATCCTCCTCTTCGATATAGAATAAGTAGTCATATCTATACTTAAAGAAATACCTTACGATTTGCCCACAATTACTATGGTAGAATATGTTAGTACCTGTCTACCCACGTTCCTGCAAATAAAATGTTTTTTATTTTATTTAAGTCAGTTTTTCCTTAAACATATACTTATGTATAATATATAGATAAGTTTTTAATTTTTATTCACGTTTCATACCTCTATTTTACTGAAGTGACGATAGCTTAGTAGTTAAGACCTTGGCGTGCAATTCGGAATGTCCGGGGCTCATTCCCGGGCACCTGTAACTTTCCTGAATTTGAGTGCTTTTTGAGGCTTTTTGAGGAGGAACGAGAACCTAAATCAAAGATGCAACCTTTTACCATAGTTACGAAATAACCAAGTATAGGCACCTAAGTAAGCAATTCAACTTCTCCGTTTTAAGAATAGGATTTAAAATGTTGCATAGGCTAGTATAGAATGAGTAGTATGTAACATAAGTCTGTGAAGAGGACAGTTTCGTTTGATCGTGCTGTCATCATAAATAGGCACATAACCTATTTGGGCTACTTAGTGTCTCCAGAGCAGTAAGCATTGACTAGCGACCACCCGCGGCATCGCTAGGCTATGTTAGGAATTTCGAAAACTTCGGCCTTACTCAAACTTAGACTCATATATTTTTTTTTCAATTTAGCATATTACTCTACTTGTTTTAGCTTTCGAGATAAATGGTTTTGGCTACGTGTCGATGAGTCAGTGAGTGAGTTGGTCAGGACTCTTCTATTTATTGTATGAAGATTACTTCAAGGGATGCGAGAAAGGGATGCACGCAGTGCGCCCTGCCTGAAAGTAGGTCCGATGCCTACCCTAGGTCCGAATACTATGCACGCCACTTCGTGACTGGTATAGCTATGGGAAATATGGAGCACAGCTGAGCTGACATTATACCCCTCGCGCTAAGATAAGCTAAGCTATGAAAATCAAGCGATCCTAATAGTGGATTTGACAGTTCCCTTCGCTTCACCAAAATAAATCTATGATGAATGTATAATTTTAGTTTAGCCCCGTAGCATGTTTCTGGTAGAAATACAGCCTATAGCTTGATCTGCTGACAACTGCTCACAACAGTCTTCTGTCGGTTGGTTTAATCGCTCCCGAGTATCGCCCCTGTGACCCCGCAGAATTTCTGTCTAGACGTCTCCATCAACTGGTTGCATGAAGCACTAGTTTAGGTAACAAACTCTGTGAGCGGACGCAGAACTCAGAAGTAAACAAAAGTGCAAACAGCGAACAGTGGATCTAATTTAAAATTACTGAGAACCTTTTTAGGATTCCGCAGTCAACAAGGATCTCTTATAGTTTCGCCATGTCCGTCCGTGTTTTTTTTTTCGTCTATCCCATGATTTGTGGTGTAGTTAAATAGGTCTTTCAATAAAAAAATATTGTGGGTGTGCGAAAAAATATTAAGCTTTAAAGTGCTAATTTGATAAATTCAAGTGTCTCTCCCTCCTCTCTGCCAGTTATAAACGGCTGTTTTTGGATATGGGAAGAAAATCAGGGCAATAGTATATATAACGAAGGTAAAAAGAGAACTATCCCAGCTAAGTAGGCTTTACAAGTTAACGTTTAATAATCGACCAACCTATAAAAATATGTTCGCATACTATTGTAACTACGCAACCCTACACTGCGCATGATCCGACACGCACTTGTCCGGTTTTTAACAACGGAACAAATTAAATTCCATTTATTTTTTACGTAGTTATGATCATGATGCTTTTTTCTTTATTTATTTTGTGCTGCTATTTACAATGTTATCCATATAATAAGTAAAAATGTGATATATCTGTCTGTCAGTCTGCTACGTTTTTATCAGATTTTGACGAACATTGGTAAGAGATTAGTCCATGTAACTATCGTTAAGATCTGGATACACGAAAATTCACGTCGATTCGTTGCTCTTTTGCGGCGTGATTGAAGGAAAAACAAGCAAATAAACACATTTTCGCAGTCATAGTAGTGGTATGATAGTAATCAGCGGTTTAAACTTTAAGCACGGCTGAGTCCCTGTATTGATACGTCAGTCATTCAGTTAGTATAATTTTACTTGGATAGATGGCGCGCATACGAGCCGCAGACTTGGGGCTTATATTATTATGCTCCTCTAAACCAAACCTAAATTTAATACTAGAAGGTGCCCGCGACTTCGTCCGCGCGGGTAAAGTTTTGTTGATTCCTGCGGAAACTCCTTAATTTTCCTAGATAAAAAGCCAACGTCCTTCCCCGCGACACAACTATGTCTGCAACAAATTTCTTCATAATCGGTTGAAAAGTTGGGCTGTTAAAGCGTAGCAGACAGACAGAAAGACAAACAGACAGACACTTTCGCATTTATAATATTAGTATGGATTCCAAACTAATCCAGATATCGCTTCTGAGTTTCATAACGGGTATCGTCTAAAGATTTACCTCCCTGGTGCAGTATTGAGCGCTGTTGTCTTATTCTGGAGGGGGTTCGGGTTCCATTTGGGAATTTAAAATTTCTGAATTTTCTCTGTTCTGGTCCGGTGGGAGGCTTGGGCCGTGGCTAGTTCCCACTCTACCGGCAAAGACGTACCGCCAAGCGATGTAGCGTTCCGGTACGATGCCGTGTAGGAACTGACTAAGGATTAAGGGTTTAATATAACTTCCATACCCCTAACAGGTTAGCCCGCTTCCATCTTAGACTGCATCATCACTTTCTATCAGGTGAGATAGCAGTCAAGGACTAACTTGTAGTGGCGTAAGAAAAAATAGAATCTATTTTCCGAAACATTGGTAAAGTCAAAATAAGACGTATTATAATCGACAGAATTACCTAGGTATGTCAATGAAGTAAAATTTGAGTTTGAGTTTGGGTTAGATTTTAAGTGCAAGGTGCAGGTACAGAACGTCAACAACTTTTCCTCGCTATATTTTCCTGCATTGAAAAGAAAAGCATAGAAGAGCCTACAAAGTAACAAGGCAAAACTATAATTAGGGGTTAAGATTAAAAATTCTTTACTAGAAAACACTATAAGTACCTTGATTCAAGTTTTTGAAAATGCTGTGAGAACTCTTTGATTTTCGTACATCTGTACCAAGTTCCGTCAAAATTAATTGAACATACGGACCTTAAAAAAGTAACAGTCAGACAGACAGATACTGTATCGCATTAATAACATTTTTATACGACTGCCTGAAAAAAGGAGTACATATTGTTTTCATGTTTGTATGTATGTGAGTTCGTATATTCCACCATAACTTCTATACGCTTGAACCGATTTTGATGAATGAGGTATCGTTAGAATCCCTAGCTTACATATGCTAGTGAAATTAAAAAAAAAAATGATGGGGTGACCATGGTCACGCATTAAAGACTAGAGTTGAAAAAAAATTCAAAAATATGATTATCTAAGTATATAATCATCATCTAGAAAATGATGAGTAGATCAGAAAGAGAGAGAGAGAGTCCAAAAATATATAACACTATAGTACAATATCCAGTGATTCACAAGAAATATAATTTAATAAAAATGTGAATATGATTCTAATTTAACTCGATTAATTTAGATTTTTAACTTTTTAGTTCGTGATTTAGCAGGGCAGTCGTGTTTTTTAATTTTTTTAATTATCTTTTTTTTGTATAAGTAAACAATGCCTTTTGGTATGTATGAACTGCAGTCGGGAAGGTCTATCCAACCACTTTGCGAAGTGAGTACAAAAAATAGAATTAACTTCAATCTAAGCACGAAAATAGAGTAAGTATATAAAATGGAAATAATTTTCCGAGAATCTTACGCGGCTGAAAATTCCAAGAAAATTTGAGTACATAAGTAGGGTAAATGAATAGTGTGCTTTGAACTTGTTTTTGAAAGCAATTTTAGTCTATTTTGTAAATTGCCATACCATCATCATTAAAAGGTACGACATCATACGATCTATCAAAAGGTAATAAAATTGATACAATAATTAGATTAAAAACAGTGACAATTAAATTTCGACGACCTACCTGTTGAGCGCTGTTGTTTTAACGTAGGAGGTCCCGGGTTCGATTCCCGGCAGGGTGAATTTGGGAATTTATAATTTTTGAATTTGCTCTGGTCTGGTCTGGTGCGATTCGCGAGGCTTCAGCCACTCTAGAGGCAAAGACGTACCGCCAAGCGATTATTCCGGTACGATGTCGTGTAGAAATCGACTAGGGGTATGGGTGCCATACTCCCAACAAGTTAGCCCATAACCATCTTAGACTGCATCATCACTTACCATCAGGTGAGATAGAATAGAATAGAATAGAATAGAAAAATCTTTATTGGCAGCAATAAACACAGATGCACAAAATAAATCAAAATTAAAAATGAGTTACATACATATTATAAAATGTAAGTTTGTACAGCAGTGTAACGCTACCAACAGGTGAGTCACTCAGCTTGTGTAGGGGCTCCTGGCCTCTCAGACTTAAAACTGGCGATGCCGTCAGGACTCGCATCTGAGGTGCCAGGTGTCCCAACGCTGATTTTCAGTGACCGCCTTTCGATGCGAACGTCAATGATATAGCCTTTATATTTTAGGCAGAGTATGTATTATCTTATGTTGGTGTAAAAAGAAAATCTGAGAAAACTGAATCAAAAATAGGTTTTGTAAATACTAGTAAATTGTGAATAATAAATTAAACTTATGACTTGAGTATAACTAAACTAGAAAAAAATTATAATAATGATTATGTACACAGCTTAAAGTATTCTTAAAAAAAAAAAAAAAAAAAAATCTTAAAATTATTTATTAGAAATCTTAATAACAATAAAATAGTACGCTCTCACTGGATATAGTGTAAAATCTAAGTAATAATAAAAAAGTAAAATATAAAGGTATTTATTGATATTGAATATTTAAAAGAAACTTTTTATATTTATGCTTAAAGCTGCTGATCGTTCTAAGATTTCTGTAGGGCGGTGGGAGATTATTCCAACATTTAGTCGCGTTGTATTTAAAGCTTCCTAAGAAAGCAGCAGTTGAATGACGAGGCATTAGTATTAAATATGAGGCTGCCCTGGTTTGGTGAGTGGTATGCACATCACTCGCCCACTGGAGCTTATGGAAAAGATACTGAGGAACTTTAAACTTAATGACTCCAAATAACAAAGTCGCAAAATGTAATTGTCGTCTGTACTCCATCTTCATTATTCCAGCGTTGTTCAAAAATGGAGTTACATGGGTACGTGGTGGAATATCGAAACAGTAGCGAGCACAAGCATTTTGAACTCTTTGTATTAGGTTCTTAGTGCGAGCCAAAAGTCTTGGGCCAATAACAATGTCTGCATAGTTAACTTTGGATAATACTAAGGATTCGCAGAGCCGAATGCGGACTTCAGTTTTTATAAAAGGTCTAATACGGTACAAAACCTTGAGGCGATAAAAGCAGTTTCGAACTGTATATAAAATATGTTTTTCAAACCGAAGATTTTCATCCATCACCACACCAAGATTTCGTGCTTCCGTTACACGCTCAATATTTTCGCCTTGAACTCTAACTATTGGTTTTTTATTGGATATTTTTTGTATTTGACTTTTAGTGCCCAAAATCATATATTTGGTTTTACTAGGATTAAGAACTAGACAATTTGAATCTGACCAACTGGCTATGTTGTTAAGGTCTTCATTTAGCTTTTTTACAGCTTCATGAGCCTCACTTGGGGGGAAAGATATATAAATTTGAATGTCATCCGCATACATATGATAATGGCAATGATTGATTGTATTAATAACACCTGTACAATATAAAATAAATAAAAGTGGACAATTCAACTAATTGAGATCTGTTAGTTAAATAGCTGGCGAACCAATTAACGGCTTCAGTATTTAGTCCATAATATTTTAATTTAGCTAATACTTTCGAGAAAATCGGAAAGTTGGTTACAAATTATTTTTTCCAGTATTTTAGAGAAGCATGGCAAGATACTTATAGGGCGTAGATCTCTTAATTCTAAAGGATTGTCTTTTTTAGGAATGGGCCTGACTAAAGCTTTCTGCCAAGCAGCGGGAAATACACTTGTCATTATAGATTTATTGATTATGTTTGTTATAACTTCGGCTGTATAAGGAAATATAGTCAGTAACATGTCAAGGGAAATCCCATCTGTCCCTACAGCGTTAGATTTGATGTTTCTTAATATTTTTGAAACTTCTGCACAGTCAACTGTTTTAAATGAAAAAGTATGTGCTCCGAATCGATTAGAAGAGTAGAATTCAATATCTGAAGAAGAAGCTTGACACCTACCAGGAGTATTAAGGAAGTGGTCATTTATTTTCTCAGGATCATTGAAGGTCACTGGTAGTGGATTATTGTTTTTACTTTTTAAGTTGATATGACGTTTGAGGTTTTTCCATAAGAAAAATGAGTTGCGAACGTTATTGTTTATAAATATTGTAAAATATACGACTTTTTCTCTATATATTGCTTCTTCCACAGTGTGCTTTAAATCTTTATACGTCTCAATATGAATATCTTTTTTAGTTTTACGTGATTTGGCGTGTGCATCGTCACGTCGCCTCATCATGAGTTTAATGTTATAAGTCACCCATGGGTAATGGGCCTCTTTGATATAACAGGGCTTCAAAGGAGCCAAGACATCAAAGATCCACAGTACACAATCATTAAAGGTATCAACCATTTCGTTTATACTAGGAATTGAGTTAATCTCATCCCAATTAATTAGTATTATGCATTTTTTTAAATCATCTGAATCTATTTCTTTTACGTGTCGAATGTAGGCCCGTCGCTTTAAAGGTTTTTCTTTTGGAATCTTTAGTTCACAAGATAAAAATGCATGGTCACTAAGTGTGCATACGTAGTCAACACAAATTTTCTCCAGTTCTCAGATCGCAGTCAAGCGTAATTTGTGGTTTAAATAAACGGGAAAAGTAAAAATAAGGTTAATTTATTTAACCGATAAACTTAACTGGTGATGATCATTTTCGAGTAAGTATGTATATTTACTGTTAGTTTTTTTAAATCAATTTATCATCTAATTTAACATAGATAGGAAATATTGCCGCTCCCGCTTGGATTGAAGCTTGAAAAAATCACATGAACTTTGTATAGTTCTTTAATTTTCCCGGTTATAATATACCCTATATAACTCTCCAGGCCTTGAGCCGTAGCTCCGTGATTGAAGGACAAACCAACAAACCTATATATTATACTTATAAGCTTATACCCAGCTTATTTTTAATTTAAATCGGAAAATTAAAATTCTTTTATAATTTGAATATTTACTAATTCAAACATTTACAAAAAATAACCTACTGTAATAATCTATCTTATTTCAACAAAAAATATATTCAATATAATTCAATCCTATGTTTATTAATTTATTCAAAGTAGGTACATAGGTATAATACTTACTTAGTGAGTATTTTTTGACGTCTAATAACTTGTAAAACATGATGTTGATAATCAATTACTTAATTACTTACTCTTAAGTTTAAAAACCTGCATGAAAAATAAAATAATTTCACCGTCTTACACTTACATATAAAATGGACATTCCAAGGAACGCTCCTTACCTATTTTATCCTAAATCATAATGGGAGGGACATAAAAAATCTGTATCAGTCCCGATTGTAATTAGGAATTTCCCAGCTTGAAATGTGTATCGTTTCCAAGATAAGACTGGTGCCCCCCGATTTATCATAATAGATGACTCATATTTGCACTGGTACATTTTATATAGCCTACTCAAAATTATTGTGAAATGTTAAATAGATACAGGGGATTTTTAAGCTGGAGAGAACAGCTAGGTTAGAATATTTTTTTTTTCAAAAGAGCAACCACCGAATTTCATGCGGGTTCTTCTCGGTAGGAATGCAGTTCCGTACCAGTTTCACTCGACTATTCAAAAGCACTTGTAAAAGTTTATTTGAATCACAAAACATTCGAATTTTGAAGTTTGAATGCAATTTACCTAGCGGTCATTTTTCGATGGGTATTGCACCTTGTTATTTTTGTTTTTCCTTGTAGGAAGGGGAAAATATTCTTATATACCCAGTCCAGACCGGATAGTGTCGGACTCCTACCGGCTCCTCATCGATAGGCCACGATTACATCTTGAAAGTTTTACTCAAGTAAGTCGCGTAAATATGAGTAACGAACGAAATGTAAACAGTCTTAAAAGTTGCGTATCGCATGCAAATGTTAGTTATGTAAGTTACTTACACACGCTACTTACGTAAAAACTTACAATCTGTGTAGGCGGCACACAAATTTCAGTCACAGGCCAAGGATTAGAGATATATAATCGCGCTATTTTCTGGCAGTTATTGTACCAAATTCGCTGGTCCGATGACCTAAAGAAGCTGGCGGGAAGCGGGTGGATGAAGAAGGTGAAGGACCGTGTTTGGTGGCGTGCTCTCGAAAAGACCTATGTCCAGCAGTGGATGCATACAGGCTGGTGGATGATGATGATGGATGTACCCAATTCTGTTTAACCATCTCTAAATTAAAATGGCGTAGCTCTAAATCTAGCACTGCCCCTTTCCGCAGGGAGTATTGTAAAAGGGATAGCAATAGAAATAGAGCCTGTCATTTTAGTTTAGTTTAAAGATGGTGTATATCAGATTTTTTTTGTTTCGAATAACAGACAGTGCCTCACGGTACTACATTACATGCTGATTTTAGAACTTAGGTATATTCTTAAAACACAATTTTTGCAGAATACCATTTTCCTGAAAACCCTATATTGATACAGACCTACAAAATTATAGTATCGAATGCATAACTTTTCACCAATTCAGCTTTCATCCAGCACTTATTGATGAAATGCCTTTACAGCTTCCGCTTACCTACATGGCTAGCTTTAAATATTAGTACCTGTAAAATAAGAGTGAATATAGGCATCGTATTTATTAATAGGACGCTTTCCATACTCTGTGAAGATAATAGTGTTAAGTTTATCCAACTTTCAGCTCTATCAAGCGTCTCAAACCTCACTGTTGACCGACGGACTATTTGTTAACACTTTCATCCAGAGTCCAGACCATTATATGGCATAATTGGTGATAAAATTGTTTTGGTACTTAAAATTAATTTGGAGCGAGTTTAATTATTAAACTATCATCACTAGTTATTATTACTAACATATGACAATCATCGTTACAATAGTCAAAAACCGAGTTGACGTTAATCATTAACTAAAAAGAGTTATATATAGTCTTAGACGAGTAGAGTACATGGAAGGACGTGGTAACGCATCGCATTATTATCCCAAGAAAACTCCTACCATTATTTGATTAATGGAAAGGGGTTACGACCCTCAGCAATGAGGAAAACGACGCAAAGAGAGAGAGAGAGATTCAACTATCTGGCCGTGATGCCAAAAAAGTTTTCTCAATGTTGCAATTTCCATGATCTGGACCTTAATAATGATAAGAGATACTGGATGTGGTTCACTGTGGATAACTTCAAAATGATTTCAACGAGGGCTTAACAAATTTTCATTCAGAGTTCAGACGAACTGAGTCGTTATTATTTTCAATGATCAGTGGAAAATTGAAACAAAGGAACAATGCATTTCTTTGTTTAAAAAAATCCGTATTAATAGGCTATAGCTGGGTCAAAAAGAACGATGGGATTAATTTATATAAAAAGTTTTTCAATTTTGTAGTATGCGTAATATTCCCGATTGCGTAAAAACGGTAGACTTTCGTATAAGTCGCAGGATACAGAGTAACTTAGTAACTCACGCAGTTAATTCATGTGAGCGCTACGACCTTAGACCCGGCTCGTCCACAAACATCAAGGGCGTCGTCTCACTGTAGGTAATCAAGTTCAAATGTATTTCTATTAAAAAAACTCTTACAAGCGACTTTGAGGTATTCACATTGCATTGTGCTAAGAAGATGGGTACCATTTTATTTAGGCTTATTGCAATGGGTGCCACCAAACCAATCTTCGTCAATGTTATGTAGTTGAGCTTTTTTATGTAATAACTAATTATTTAGCGATTCGATTTGCCTCTGCCGGGAATTGAACTTGCAGGAACCTCCCACTTAAAAAACTATTTCTAGTAGGTACGCGGTCTCGGCCTCAACTCAAGAAAGAACTTTGGCTCTAATAACCATGGCTCCTACGACAAACATTGCCTGCCCATTGCCAATTTAACTTAGGCTGAGCTTATGGGTAAGTTACAATGGATTTTGTGCTATATCAGTTACCTTGCTCGTCATGACGTATTCTTATGATAGCATGAAATTCAAAATCGATTGACAAGACGGGCCAACATGGGGTAACAGACAGACATTCTTTTGCATTGGATTAGGTAGATACGAGTACGTAGGTGATCCGTCAATAATAAAAAAATATTCAATTTTAAAAAACAATTGACGTTTCATACGTTTTTCAAGTTTAGATTAAATTACTCATTAGTCAAATTTTTTGGCTAGATTGGAATTTTAGTGAGTATAGATTATTTATACTCATATTAAGGGAAAAAATACGTTAGAACTCGGCCGATGAAGTATTAATTTATTTCTTGCTGAAACTTTCATAAGAGCGGGATGGATATCACGTTGTTCATGCGTTTTGATGAGTTGAGTACACCTTGGTCATTCTTTGCAGGTGAGCCGTAGAGGACGGTGTGTACTCATCTCATTCTCATTATGATTTTGCGATCAACGTCACTTCACTTCAAGTTGAGATAAAATTCAAAGCGATTTCATTTCTTATTTTATGACTTGTAGGTTCTATTTTCGCGTGAATGTATTTCTATATTTTACGGTGTAGGAGTGTCGTACACTTTACTTGGTATCGCTCGGCGCAGAGCGTCGATGTTTTCCTCAGTCGTTTTTATCTATATCTCTGCTCTTTGACTTCGTCTGACGTATCAGTGTTTAGACTTTAATTTGAACTTTATTCTTAATATATTAGAGTAGTTTTTGCCATGTTTACGAATTCGTTTGCACGAATTTTGGACTCATTAGCCGGGGAGTTTGTTATTTTGGATTTTAGTAAACAAGTAGTGATATGCAACCAAGTGGGAAATCAACGTTTCTAGTTTATTCTTATTTTAAGCATACCAATGATGGGGCCTTGGACCCGCATAACGCGCTACGGCGCGCGCGGCTCTTCACACTGAAAGCGCGCGTACGTGAGGACACTACATACTTACTTACATTTAAGTAAGTATATCCTAAATCCACGCAGACGAAGTTGCGGGTATCGCCTAGTTCTTATTTTTTTTAAACCTTACCTACATTTTATAATTAATGGTGGGTAGTTCTATGCAAAAGATATTACAAAGGCCTTAGGTACTTACTATACCCAATATTTTTTTATATTATAATTAATTAGTTATATAACTATATATTACATCCTTCATAGTTCATAGATGTCACTTGTATGATAGGTAGGTACCTAGTTAGACATAGTCCCACAAAGTTATCTGACCCTGTGACAGCGTCGCTTGTAGATATGAAAAATACAATTTAAAGAATACTTATCAGGCATATAAATTTGTTCCAATTTTGGCCACCGGGTCAGATGACGACCTCCCTGGCACAATGGTGAGCCACCACCACTACAGCCCATTAACGTCCCACTGCTGGGCACAGGCCTCCACTCTCATAGGAGAGCGGGAACACTGGATGACCGACGGCTTAACGTGCTCTCCGAGGCACGGGGGTGAAACACCGCCAACTTCCTAACTCCGGGCTAGTATTGAGAATTTCTAGTCAGAAAAACCCAACACTTATTATGGCCCGACCCGGGACTCGAACCCGGGACCTCGTCAGCCGCAGTCAAACATGCTAACCACTAGACCAACGAGGCAGACCAATGGTGAGCGCTGTGGTCTTATTGTGGGAGGTTCGATCACCAGCAGGGTGAAATTGGAAATTTATAATTCCTGAATTTTCTCTGGTCTGGTCTAGTCGGAGGCTTCGGCCGTGGCTAGTTCGACCTTAACGGCAAAGACTTACCTACCGCTAAGAGATTGAGCGTTACGGTACGATGTCGTGTAGAAAACGATAGGGGTATGGGTTTAATATAACCGCCGTACCCCTAACAAGTTAGCCCGCTATCATCTTAGACTGCATCATCACTTACCAACAGGTGAGATCGCAGTCAAGGGCTAACTTGGAGAGGAATTTAAAAAAAGGATAAGTTTGATAGACCGCACTAAGTACTAACTTCTAGTTAGGTAAGTACCTAGACCTACCAATAATAAGAATTAAGAATCTACAAGAGCCAACTATTTAATCTGTGGTAGAGCTTTACAATCTACACCTCTACCGAAAACTATTGTGAAAGTATACAGGTAGGTAGAGAAAGAGTTATAGTAGAGTTATGCAGGCGACTAAATTATACATGAAAAAGTACGAACTCGTAGAGTTTAAATGTTAAACATAGAGAAATAGCATTCGGAGGTTTCAGAGTCTGAAAATAAGGCGGGGTGTTCAAGGTTGACGGAGGTTTTGTAGGAGTGCGGACGGCGATGTATGCGGGCTTGCGAACGAGTTGCGAGTTGCGAGCTGCGACCACGACGTCGCGGCGCCGAGAGCGATTGTCAATCCGCGGCGGCTGCCCGCTGCCGGCCGAGAGCGGCGCTGACGCAACGCGCGACCTCTTTGTCCGGCCCCGCGGACTCCAGCGGAATGTCCGGCCTCGCCGCTGCGACACCGACCGCGCTCGACTAATTACGAATGTCAAATGTTATCGCACGCAACCGTCCGCCGTCCGCCGACCGCCTCGTCCGCACTCCGCTGCGCCGCTCTTCATAATAATAAAACCTGATATTTAAAACGGAACGTCCTTCTAACGCCGTGTAGTTGCGCCGACGCCAATCTACGATAATAATAAGCCCGGCTCCCAGAGAGCGATGCGCTAAAGCGCTCCAGCAAAATGTTCCGCTAGACGCTATTCCGATGTAAAGCGCTACAGCGATGCAGAGATCCGCTCCGCAGCGCTCACATAAGTACGGCCAGTTCTATGCGCGCCTGTATAGCTATTAAATGTATATAGAATATATAGTAGTAATCGCTCGACGCAGCGGTATTATGTCGGAAATATACCGGCTGCGCCGCGCCTCAAGCCGTTTCACCGTTTCAGTATTTAGTTTGTATGGGAAGTTTATTTTTGATTTTTTAAAGGATTAGAAAGAGTTATTGAAATAATTTTACTGGTAATTTATAAAGTATAGGGTAAGCTTTCCTTGAAAGTGTATTGGGGTGTTCTGAAACTTCAAGTTTCAAAACTATTGACGAGATATGAATTTTCGTAAAAATGTATCTGACACCATTACCTGATTACAATAAACACAATATATTGCCTAATAAAAAGTTTTAATTATTTTCTGACATCTTTTTTTTAATTTTCTTTTCTTGTCGTAGAAATGTCCTTATCTTGTTATTAAAGAAGTACAAAATAATGGCAACATGGCTAGAATAAAAACAGTTTAAAAAACTATTAATTTACATACCTACTATTAATAAGAACATCCCGATTCCTGACTATCTATAGCAATAAAAATGCGTAAGCTCCTTATGAAAAGAGAGAAGCAATTACTAATTTCACAAATAATATTTAAATAAAATCAATAAAGTGAAGTAATGAACAAAAAGTCCCGACATATACCATATTTCTATTGTTGCGTGTTAGGTTCACATCTCAAATCATTATCTAAATTCATATAGTACTTTGTTAATTATTTTCAATTATTACAAGACAAAGCTAAACTCCATTACTGAAATGGCTACATATAGCGATATAATTTAATAAAATTAAAATAATACTCAAAAAATACTTTCCTAAGAGAACAAACAGACCAAACTACGTAATTCATAACTTTTTGTTATATTTTATAACTAAACAAGCAAGTAAGACTTGACGTAACATACACAGGACAAAGATCTAAATATAGCCGCCGTGGCTTTATAGCTAGCCGTGGAAGTAGTCGAGGCAGTAGCTCTGTTTTTTTCCAATATCGAAAAAATCCTTCTCCCGCGAAAAAATATCAACAGGAAAATAAATGTTTTCCATCTCCGAGCCGCACACGCATATTTTATAGCTACATATTTACAAATGTAAGTTTTTATCTGTCCCTATAGCAATTTTCTGGGGGCTACTACCATCGCTTAAAGAAGTATTATTCCAAAATGACAGTTTTATGTCCCTGAAATATGATGAATATATACTAGGCAATAGGTATGAATAATTCTAAAACACGAAGTCAACAATATTAAAACAAAACGGCTTTAAGCGATAGTAGTATGCCCCCTGAGCATTTTTTGTTTTTGTATTTTATCAGCAACCGACAGAGAACGACCCATTATTACAATTATTCACAACACAACTTAGACACTAAGTAAGCCTATTTTAAGTTCTTTATGTGTATAAACAGCTGATGATATTCATCGCTATCTTTTATATTCTAATAAAAAGTAGCCATAAAATTCCTTCCTCGTGATATAAAATGCGGTTTCATCAAAACCAGAATACGTCAAGATGAAGAAGGTAGCAGACAGAAAGGTAGGCACAGACATGCCTTGAATTTTTAGTATCAAGAATGGATGTTTTAGATCGGCTAATAAACGTTATTTGCCATATGTGTATCTATCTATCTTCTTCTTTTATTTGACAATTATAAAATATTAACATAAACTTAGAAATGTTTTAAGGACACTTTTAACGACAAAATTAGTACGCTTACATTTTATGAAAATTTAAATTCAATCGAGACATATCCAACCGCAAATAATCTACACATCGCGCGGTGTAGGCAATGAAGAAAAATCGGAAAATGGCAAACGGCTTGTGGCGCGGCGCGTCCCTCTGTCAGCTATAGCGTGGCCTTATAGATGGTTGTTTGCGCTCACAGAGTGCGGTGAACAGCGCTCACCGGCGTTGCGCCTGTGTGCGCGTGCACGTACACGCGCACACAACACCGCGCCGCGCACACTGGCGCAGCCTGTACGATGCGTTCCGAAACCGCTCTCTATTCTATCTATGCGAAGGCGTCGTATCGCCTCGTATAGCGGGCACGCTCGGGGCGAGGAATTTTAGAGGCGGGGGTCGTATCGTTAATTGTTATGAAGTTGATTTCGGTCCTGAAATTCCTAAATAGGTATTTTGAAATAACGCCTCTTTTTCATCAACAAGACACCGACCTTTACTGTTGTCATGCAAAATACTCCTTGTTGTGCCAATTCGGTGATAATTGTTATTATTAATCTACGGGAGTAGTCAGTAGATCGTGTCTTGCGTCACTTTTCGCCGTCCGCCGCCGCTAGAGCGCGCTTGAGGATAGCCTAAAGGTTTTAGGGTTGTGCGTAGGTGTTTTCGTTTGTTATTCGACTGTAGGTGGCGTGTTATCACTGGCCCGCTGATAACGATGTAAATTATACCGTGAGCGGTGTGCGTAGGACACAATATCGCGCTTATTGCTGCACGGAACCGCGAGGAAACGATCGTGGAACAAGTCCATGGTTACCAGTTACCACCAGCCCAGCGAGCCAGGGGTCATGGTATTGAGAAGGCTTTTATGGGCTTATAATATATTGAATTGCTCGGTAAATAAAACAATAATCAATATAATATTTTAGAAGGTAATTCTAGCAAAAAGATTGCTGATCGATCGATAACTTTTGCACTCTAAATACCTATGTACTGTACCTAGTCACATACCTACTTACCTAAATTATATTCTGCATATATTTATTAATAGACTGGGTGTACTTACATACAATAATTATAAATTTACAAATATATAATATGTGCTACTTTCACAGTAAGTATAAGTAATAAGTGCTACTGCATAACGGGTCTATGCCGACTCTACCTTACTCATATATTTTTAAATGACTCTATGTACTAAGAGTTCGAACTTATAAAGGAGTTAATTATAGAAGTAGGTACCTACTTCCTAATTATATATATATTTATATAGTAAGTAAATATTATTAATCTATGATTTATGCACATAGCTGTTATATATATCACATATTCAGCTGTTTTTTTTTGTCTTTGCTCAGACTCAATTTACAAAACACATAAAAATAATGTTACACGTAAACTTTATAAATAAATATACCTACTTACCCACATAATACATTTTTTACGTTTCTATAGTCTCTAGGTATCACATAAGTATGTCCTAAAATGAAAATAACCAAAGTATATAACGCGCAACGCCCTCTACATTTAATTTTAGTTCCAGTCAGCGCCTTTGAAACAATGGCGGACTTGGAACGTAGATCGGTATTTTCCAACTAGGTATATTATAACCTAGTTCATTTTGAAATTTGGTATATTATATATTGTAAATAAGTAGATGATGCCCGTGACTTCTTTCGCATGGATTAAGTTTTTTGTATTACCGTGGGAACTCCTTAATTTTCCGGGATAAAAAGTCATTATTATGTAACCTGTCTCTGTGCACCAAATTTCATCAAAATCGGTTGAAAAAATGGGACTTGGCGTAACAGACAGACACCCTTTCACATTTATAATATTAGTATGGAAGGATGGATTATTTCGGATTAATTAATAATATAATATAGGTAGGTATAGGCTATAGGTAGGTATAGGCTATAGGAATATAGATATAGCAATAGAATGGTAATAGTCTAGTGATTCGAGATTCGGCCTCTTGTTCAGGTGGTCGGGGGTTCGAAGTTCGAACCCGGGATACGCAATTCTAACTTTTCTGAGTTAAATGTGTTTTGAAGGAAAACATTGTGAGGAAAGCTGCATGTCTGAGTATGAAGTCTGTGGCTACACCGTACCGGCAAAGTTGCCGCCAAGCGATGTAGCGTACCGGTACGATGCCGCGTAGACACCGGTAAGGGGCCGCCATACTATTACTACCCACAGATATCATGTAGCCATTTAAATACCCATTTATAGAACCCGCTTCCATTGCAGCCCCCAAAGTACCTTACGTAGCGGAGATAAAGTTCAGTATACACTGTACCATTTTAACCATAGACTCTGCACCAACACCACAGAATAAGTAGCAGTACGTTAACCAATACCACAGAATATACATAATACAGGTACAATTAATTTACTATAATAATATTTTTCCTTATGTCAGTAGCACTGGCACTGAATAGGTAATATTTAGTGCTTAAAACTTTAGGTGTCTCGTAAGTAGGTATTCTTTTGTGTATTCTATGTTTCTTAGTATTTTAGTAGCGGGAAAGCTTTGATATACATGCCACCGTAAGATTGTAAAAACCGTTAGATTATAATCAAACTCGCGAAATTCTAAACTGTCGAAAGATTACAATTTAACGCATTATTTTCCGGTAGATTGTAATCTGATAGGTATTTAAACCCGATAAAACCTATGTAACCTATTGGTTATTTATGTCGAACCCTAACCTAACCTACAAGAAAGAGACAAGAAAACGTAAATAAAATGAATATTTCAAAAATTGAAACTCAGAACATTGAACAGTTTACAATCTTTCGACAGTTTAGAATTTCGCGAGTTAGATCTAACGGTTTTTACAATCTTACGGTGACATACACAACAGGCGTCGCAAAGTCAGGTGTGTACCTAGGGCTAGGTAGCACTGGATGAGCGCATACGTAGCGGCGTGGTGGGTCTAAGCTCTAATTTCCTCTCTCCTATACGAGAGGAAGCCTATGTCCACTGCCCAGCAGTGGGACGTTAATGGGCTGTAGTGGTGCTGGTGGTGGTGGTGGTGGTATGCAATCCGACTAAATAAACCACGCGGACGAAATTGCGGACATCAGCTAATACTTTATTATTTTCTTAAAAGTTTAGTTAAACATACTTATTTATCTCCTTTTGTAGTTTTTCTTAAAAATAGGATCATAATATTATGTAAATTTTGTTCGTAGTCTTGTTTTGTTGTTTCTCTTCAACTAAGAGATAACGGATATTGTAGACTAGGTACACGTCTTGTTTGTCTAATTTAAAATTCATTTGTTTGTTAATTTTTTTTGTTTTATTAGGTCATTTATGTTGATATAGATCTTACATTAACTATATTTTGTGTCAATTTTAACTAAACTAATTAAAATCACATGGGAAGTCCTCGGCTTCGGCTCGTCCTTCCAATATTACTCCGCCGTGAATATCTTTATTTCCGGCCTGGGCAGTAATGTACTATTACCACTATTACACCTATACCTAAGTGACAATTATACGGGAGAAGTTTGGAATATTTTGTACTAAATCATAATATTGTATGAAAGTGAAATTACTTAAATTAAATTTACTCAAGATAGTCGGGCCTAGCCGGCAAAATACCGGTTTATCAGAGCCCAAAACAAAGAACGTGAGAAGAAAAAATAATATATTCCGCTGCACGGGGAAATAGATGACAATAAAGCAAATATACTTTCAAAAATAGCAAAAGTAAAAATCGTAATAGCTAATTATGACTGGTTAAAAATACTAATCACCGAGGAAGTTCCCTGCGCCGTACCAGGGTAAGGACATGCTTCACGGCCCGTTCCATATTATTATGTCATCTGTGCCCATACGGCGTACCCCCGATTGGCACGCGCACATTTACGACTACAAATCTAGAGTATTGCGATATGTTTTACTTTAACGTTACTTTGTTTCACCATTCGAAATCTATTTTCGTAATCGAGCTCTTCAAACTCGTGTTAAGGATATTGTTTGTAGGGCCTCAAGAACGCAACATTGCATGATATCCTGTGACAGTGAGTATCCTTCAAGTTTTTCCGTCGTTGCAATGGAATACCTAGATAGATAGGAGATAAGAAGAAAACTGGCAAACTGAATTCATAGCCCTAATTTTATTAGCAATGCTTGCATACTTTGTTGTCATGATATTTTTGTGGTGTAGTTGACTGCCTCGTTGGTCTAGTGGTTAGCATGTTCGACTGCGACCGACGAGGTCCCGGGTTCGAGTCCCGGGTCGGGCCATAACAAGTATTGGGGTTTTCTGGCAAAAAATTCTCAGTACTAGCCGGAGTTAGGAAGTTGGCGGTGTTTCCCCGTGCCTCGGAGAGCACGTAAAGCCGTTGGTCCTGTGCCTAATCTCTTCGGGTTCCGTTTCATCGGGCTATGAGAATAAAGGAACAGAGAGTGTACCTGTGTATGCGCACACTCTTGTACACTATAATATCTCCCGCACAGATGGCTAATCTCTCTGGAGATTGGCCGCCGTGGCCGAAATTCCGTCGGGAGGACATTATTATTATTATTTTTGTGGTATGTTCAATTCATGAAAACCTGAGCAGGTAAGCTCCTCCAATTAGTAAGTAAGTATAAAATAATTTTAAATATTATTTTATTCGTGAAATAAAATAAGCGTAGGTATTCTATTCTATTATTCTTATAAAGTATTTAATATATAATATAAAAAAAAATCTTGTATATTTTGAATTAAAGCTTTAATTTATTTTTAAAGATGGCCTTATGTGCTAAGCATGTGATTTGTGCTCAAGGCACATTACGGAATAGACACAAAGTGAAACATTTTTTGACATTTTCCGAAGTAAGAATGAGAAAATGTACACCCACACATCATTGTACTTAAGACTGTACTTAGACATAAAGATAAATTAACTGCATTATAATAGTTTAGAAAAGACGCATCCGTTCCCTGACCCGCTTGTATACTTAGATTGAAATACTAGGAAGAAGTGTTAGGATAAACCATTGAAGTAATAGGTATGTAGTACTAAAGTACATCATACCTCAATGGGATAAACGCGTCGATGGATTTCAACTCCCTACAAGGTGTCTTGAGACCAACCTTTTGGGTGAATTTTGGAAGGGATTATATTATGATGTAGCATCCCTGGACATTAGCGTTAGTTAACCAATCAGTTATGGTTGGTTTGAAGTTGAACGCAAGAAAAAAAGGACTTATTTCGCCAAGCTTGCATGATCTATCGAAAACTTAATCTGCTTGGGCCTAACCGATTTGATTATGGAATACATTTTAGATTAGTTCACAAGATAAGTCGATTTGATGAATTTATGGCGACAAATTGTCGAATGAGCTTTCCGTATCTTAAAATTGCTTTCAATGAACCAGAGGCCCAATTGTCTATAACCAAATCGTAATCATTTGACATTACTCGAACTGTTTAAGGCGTTTGTAGAAGCTTTTTGAAATGCACGCATCTATGAACTCTTTCAACAGGTCGCATTATCCGCTTGACAAACGATTACGATTACGATTTCCTTACACAATCGGGGGGCTGAATCGAACATTCATTGTTTCAGGTTTGGTTTAAAATGGCCCGTTGAGGTTGCTGTTAAAACTCCTATACATTTGAATGGATGGCTCGACGAGTTGGTCCAGTGGCTAAGCTTCTACTGGTATTTTTTCTGATTATGCCAAAAAAGGTAGGCAGTTATAGACTTTGTGACTCCATTCTGCTAAGACATTCTCAGTGGAACGCAAGCCACACAAGCATAAAGCTTACCCTGCAAGTTGGTCTAAATTTCTTATATATATATATGTCACCGTAAGATTGTAAAAACCGTTAGATTATAATCTAACTCGCGAAATTCTAAACTGTCGAAAGATTGTAAACTGTTCAATGTTCTGAGTGTCAATTTTTGAAATATTCATTTTATTTACGTTTTCTTGTCTCTTTCTTGTAGGTTAGGTTAGGGTTCGACATAAATAATCAAGTGCCCTTAGGTTTTATCGGGTTTAAATACCTATCAGATTACAATCTACCGGAAAATAATGCGTTAAATTCTAATCTTTCGACAGTTTAGAATTTCGCGAGTTAGATTATAATCTAACGGTTTTTACAATCTTACGGTGACATATTATATAAGTTTGAGAATTATGGGAGTGAAGGAATATAGGTTGTTAGATATGTTGTATCTTTGGCTATTAATTAAGAAGATAATGAATTATCTTGTAATATAATATATTTTAACTGATGATAAACCTTTAATAAGGAATTTAGGTTGAATGGAAGCCACGTCATTAATATAACCTAACATATACATGCGTAGTGCGTAGTGTAGTGGAGGCGAAGCGCAGCTTTTTTAATAAAATATCTGAAATTCATCTTTATCCACTTATACCTAAGGTTGAAATTGATATACCTAATGAATACAAAACACGAAGGGTGAGCATTGAGCTCCATTACCGCATTTGAGAGTAAATAAAGGTTGATATGATTTTGTATCAAAAAAAGATGTTGTGCTTCGGTTCCTTTCCAATCTGCGGGTCTGCGTTGTGCCTTAGAGGCGATGGTCAATCTAAATAAATACTCTCATTTTATTCCTACGTATGTATAAGTAGGTATGTGCCTGCATGCTTGGCTAGTGGGGGTGCCTAGTACCTACTGCCTAGATTTCAAAGATTTTAAATCAATTTTTGAAAAAAAACGGGCACTAATTAGATTCGATTATTTTTGATGCCCATAAGTGGTAGCTAGGCGGATAAAAATTGTAAAAAGAAACGCAGACGTCGCCCCAGACTATCCTTGTCTAAGGCGCATATGAAGCCCAGTTTGACATTCAAAAATACTAGAATCCAGAGCCGTTAAACCAGTTAAATAGCTGGGTATTATATAAACCAGTTTGAAATTTGACGTCCATAGAGAGTTTTCGCGCGTTTTGAGTGACAGCTATTAAAAAGCATAGTTCGAAAAGGACCCGACTCGCGAAGCAGTTTTAAGATTCGACGTTTTATAGTAGGTATAATGTAACTTTACAGTTAAAAGTTATGTTCTTAAATAGTATTTCTTCGAAGTCAGTTACATTCAATTGGGTATTTAACAAATAGTCAAATCGGCAACTTTTTTCAAACGTCAAAACGCGTCCCAAATAGGGGATTTTTATGAGATTCTGAAATGTGACGTCGTTAAAGTTCGACGCACATTTTTACTTTAATCGATTGTTTAAAATAGTTATTCAACATAAAACTATCAGGGGACGTGGATATTACGACTTTTGGGAGATCTTAGATTTAATAATCACTAAACAATAATTTATTTGAATATCTACTGCTAAGAAGTGAGAACACTAGCACGACAGAACTGAGAAGTGAGAGTCACCGCAGTTCACGCAACCAGCAACCAGCAATATCCTCACAATCAAGAGTTTTTGTGTTTCGTGTTCATTGCGCGCCGTTGAGTCATTGACATGCGACGCGCAACTAAAAACACTTCATAATACCGCCAATGCATTTTGATTCATAATTCAATAGCCATAAT
The DNA here is from genome assembly GCA_964035005.1 of Erebia palarica. Lineage (NCBI taxonomy): Eukaryota > Metazoa > Arthropoda > Insecta > Lepidoptera > Nymphalidae > Erebia > Erebia palarica. The sequence goes on from OZ035994.1 coordinate 18,386,121, forward strand.
GTCTGTTTTCATTTAAATTCCGTTATTATATCAGACTTAAAGAAAATTATAGATGGAGCCTTCGTGAGGAATTATGTTCATATTATAATAATATGCAAGCAAGTTTAAGGAAAAGCCGTGTCGGTCCAGTCGCGTGGTCTTTGTCAATCAGGTTGGAACTCTAGTTTACCTCAGTGCTCTTATTTAAGATATAAAATTCTCGTGTCACAATGTCAGTTACCATACTCCTTCGAAATCGCTTGACCGATATTTATGAAATTTTATTTTTTAACTATTGATTAACTTTAAAGACTTTAATATATAATTGACTTTCATATTTAGGTAAATTCAGTTTTTGCAAGAAAGGCCTCGGTTTATTTCGTTCAAAGTGTGTTGTTTGATGTGTGGTTTGCGTTACCTGTGACCGTACCGTCTATCTTTTTTAATAGTCTCCGCTCAACAGATGGTAAATCCGCCAGAGCTCGCAGGGCTGTTCTCTGGACATATGGCGTCTTTGTGGCGTAGTACCCTCAACTTTCTGCCTGTAAGAAGTTCATGCATCGAACGTTTTCCTTTAAAACTGTTAGTAGGTCGCCGCACAAAACGAAATGTATGCAAAACTGTGTGACGCAGCAAAAATCCCACCGTAACGGTATCATGTGCGAAGAGATACAGGCTTTCGTTAAAAAGGATTTCATTTCGATGTAGTAGGTAGGAATTTGGTCTAATTTTCTTATATGCATAGTACATACTAAATTTTAAACAATAGCTAGGTATGACTATAAAACATATTATAAAGTGAAACATTACTACTGTAAAATTAATAAATAATATCTTATTGTAAAAAATGATTCTGTAAATAGAGTTCCTTTTTTTTACAATTTATTAAAAGGCTTTTGTAAAATAGATAACTCTTTCATTTTGAAGTTCAAGAAAGGATATACCTAAGTCTGAACGAAGATTATCTACGAAAAGAAATTTTCTGATCTTTCAAAAATAGCTGGTATGGTATCTTAATTATCATGTAATTAGCAAAATTTTGATATTTGTGGGTCGTTTGTTTCATTTCTTAGGTATAGTTACGAATGGGTTTAAGTAATCCCGTGGGTAATGCTAATGACTAACTGGTACCTATATAGCATATCGCGCTCTACCAATGTAGAGCTCATTGGTTGAAGATTTTCAGAAGAAGTCTAAAAGCTGCTTTTAGACTTCTTAGGAAAATCGTAATTTGCAATTATCATAAAAATTTTACATGGCTGCCTTCTTTCGTTGCGTTCAAAAACGAAAGGCAATCGCGCTATTTTTAAAGAGATGTTGGACTGAGCGCGCAGTAACTTGGCTGCGTCACGGATGGCTGCTTGTGAAATTTTGCCGTTGCTACGAGCTCGAGCTGGGCTCGACTTAGCTGGAGTTTGCTCGAATTGGCCCGACATTCAAAAAGTCGAGCCAGTCGAGTCGAGTCGAGGCAAACGAGCCAAGTCGAGTCGTAATGCGAAAAATACTCGCTTCGAAGGCGAACGTCTGCCAGCCGCGTTTTAAGCCACAGACTAGCAAATTTCAATAATTGGTTATAAGTTTTTTTAATATCCTCCTTACTTATTTATGTAACCTATAATTTTAGAATTTATTATGTCAGAATGTACATTATTTAGTAATCACGTCATTCCACCTATGTTCTTTTACATTGAATTATATGTACATAATACCTCAATGTTCTTTTAGCACTGCGAAACATAATTAATAATATATATAATATTATATACCTACTTAAGTTCTACAAAATAATAAGAAGCTACTTAATAATATAAGCCAAAATTAAAGAAAATTACCCAGGTATAACATTGGATGAAAATTTTCGTTTTTCAATGGGTACCTACTTTAAATATACTTTAAATACTTTAAATATACTTTTTATGTTTGCTTTGTTGCTAATACACATCCAAACGTAGGTACCTACGTATGTAGAAGGTAGGTATGTAGTTCAAGTTTCAGATTTATTTAGGAAAGTAGATAGACGTTTTGTGGTTGCACATTTTATTACTCGTAATTCGTCATGCAGTTTGTTATTATTAGACAGCTGAGCAGTTTTTATGAGTGCATGTAGTAAAAAATATTATTGACATGCATATTATATGCATAAGGAAAAATAAAGTTTCCCAGTTCCGCACCAAATTACAACAAGAGTAGTAAAACTCCAGGTCCTTGAGCGTTAATATGCTGCATAAAAGAAACCGAGTTTGCGTAGTCTGTGGCTCGCTGAGTCAAGCGGGCCGCTAGGTGGCAGCACATAGTTCGCTATTCACAATGTATATTATTTACAGCGCTTGTATATATATGTATGTCGTTATATAAGCGAACAGAAAGCTACGTTCGGCGGACGCGGCGGCAGCGGGGTGCGGGGCGCGGGGCGGGCTGCCCACGCACACAGCCTCGCCCACGCACACAGACGTCGCTCGCCTCGATTGTACGTATGGAACGAGCGGGCACGCCAACCGACCGACTCGCTCGACGTATTCTTATTATTATGAAAGGAGAAACGCTTTTTGTAGGGCAAGAACTAAATTTGTAGTACCATTACTGCTGCCGATAATAAAGATTGTATAAACGCATTTCTGTACGCTGAAGTTTGCGGTGCCGCTCATAGATGTCGCATTTCCTTCAGTTTTCCGTGGATCCGCAATGTTTTTGAAATGCACGTTTTTTCTTGTATAGTTTTAGAATAGCCGAGATTTCATTAGACTGTGGACTTGTCGAGTGTCATTGTGGCATTGAAAAGAGGAGCCATGTTGCACTACCACGTGCAATACTAATGACTTCTTCTCGTTCTCGGATACTTAAGTTTACTTACTGTGCTATTTTCTTCTGAATCTTCTTGCCTGTACTTGGGTAGGTATAGCTAGATAGTTAAAATCTCAAATTTTAGTGTTCAGTACCAAACTAACCCTAAAGAACTGAATGACTGAGCCATCAACACACAGCACGAACCATCGGCTGAAATTTGGCATGCACATACTTACTTTTTTACTAAAAAATACGTACCTACGCGTCCGCTAAAAACGGATTTTTAGAAATTCAACCCGTAAGAGGGCAAAATAAGGATTTGAAATTTATTTGAAAACTGAATTTAACGTGAGCGAAGCTGCGGGCAAACAAATTTTTTTTTAATTCAAATAAACTTATTACAAGTACTCTTGAATCGTCTAGTGAATCTACCACTGGTTCGGAATGTTATTCAAACTTTTCATAGGTAGCTGATATCAGTAGGTACCTGCTTAATTGAACTACTAGCTCAACTGTCAACATTCCTAAATACTTACTAATAACAAGTCATAATTTAAAAAAATTAAAAAACACGACTGTCCTGCCAAAACACGAACTAAAAAGTTAAAAATCTAAATTAATCTAGTTAAATTAGAATCTTAATCACATTTTTATTGAATGATATTTTTTTGTGATATATTGTGATTCACTGGATATTGAACTGTTTTATATTTTTGGAATCTACTCATCATTTTCTAGATGATAGTTAGTCTTATTTTACAATTTTTTTTCAACGTTAGTTTTTAATGCGGGACCATGGTCACCCATCAATTTTTTTTAAATTTTACTAGCCTATGTCACCCGGAATAAGCTAGGGATTCTAACGATATCTCATTTATCAAAATCGGTTCAGGCGTATAGAAGTTATGGTGGAATATACAAACTCACATACATACATACATACATACCTGAACCCTGAATACAATATACTCCTTTTTTCAAGAAGTCGTATAAAAAATCTTATCTTATCTTCCATACCTTACCTTACCTACCTTAGCATAGAGCCTACCTTTTCCTAACTTCATCGTACCTGAGATCTCGCATAGAGGTACCATACCATACCTAACCTCTTTGAGAAACATCTTCATTGAAAGCAAAACTTGGGAAAGTATTTTCACACAAAGAATAGTTTTATCGTCGACACCCGCAGACCGACGACCGTCGACACGAGATCCATATTACGCAACCGGCCTTGTACCGCAAAAGCAGTTTCTGCTGCGCTAGTTGATCAAGTGATCAACTATGTTAAACGCCATGCACTTCAGAGGTCCAATTTTCTAAGCAAATCGTTATCATTTGATAGCATAAAACGAATTACTCGAACTGTTCATGGAGTTCATACACGCTTTGTGATATACATCTATGCACTCCTATTATATACAGATCGAATTATACTTTTGACATACGATTACACACAATGGATTGGCTGGATTGGCCTGAAAACTCGTTAGATAAACAGGCTCTATGGATTGCCTAGGCCAATCGGGAAGTCTCAGCATCTTGACTTTACTGTGGGTGAATTGTTGATGTACTGCAACTTGTCAGTGCGTTGCGTCGTAGCTATGCATTCCAATTATTAGCAGAACTTTACTTGGCTTATGCGTACAGTAGCGCCTCCAGGCGGATTGAGCCGCCATATTGGTACTTGAAGTTGACGCCATATAACTACGAGGTGGCGCCGCGTTGCGTAATCCGTCAGTTTTCTTCCTAGGATACGTAGGATCCCGCCAAAACATCGCTTATATTCGCCAATATCCGTCAATATTCGCAACTATCAGCTGTTATTTACCAATGCTCGCATGTATTCGAATTTCCATTACTTGGACATTAGCGTCGTTTTCATTTTACTATGGTATGGTTTTCGAACGAAGTCTTATTTCATGTTATCATAAAGTATCAACCTGCAAAACTAAAAAATCGAAGGAAACTTTGATTCTCGACGACTCTAGAATAGAAAAAAATGTGTTAGGTAGTGTTTTTTATTTACTTTATTACAACCAAAGAAAATTTTGGATTTTTGTACAACTCACAGCGCCATCTAGTATTGTACAGAAACATTAACTTATTTTATCGAGAAAACTTCGAACTTCGAACTAATGCCAATACCCTAGGCCTAAGCTCAACTAAGGATACTAAACCTAATGCCAATGTACTCTTGCAAAAAATCTTGCAGTTATCTAGCTCAGGTAAGTATTGCAGACACTTGCAGTGTGTTGCACCCACAGCAAGTTAATTTCTGCAAGATGTTCCATCATATCGCTTCTGTAATTTCTTTATCCACCCTTAAGTTTTATTGCTAGTTTTTACTTTAGACGGGTATATTTTATATGTCATCATGAGTTATTAATTGATACTGATATTTTAAATACGAATGTGTTTGTTTGTTGGTTTGTTTTTCAATCATGCCGCAACGGATTGATATGATTTCTTGTATGGATTACGGGTACAGTTGAGGACTTGGAGAGTGACATAATATGCTCCTTTTTATCTCTCAAAATTAAGGAGTTCCCGTGGAAATTAAAATTACCGGATATCATTGTTTTTTTTTAATATAGTCGTTGACATCGTGGTCTTCAACCGACAGGCGTTCACTGAAAGACACACGTCTCTTGTAGGGACTATACACGCTGCGGTCTTACGCTGCCTAAATCCATACGGACCCTTCACACTCTCTTTGATGTATTCAAGGTCAAAAATGTTAGGTACCAGCTTAGGCGGGCGGGCGCTAAAGCTGCAACCGTAAGCGCGGGCATACCTAAAAGCTTACATAAACATGTAGGTTAAGTGAAAGTAACTTCGATATATGTACTTAGTTACGCTATCTAACATTTTCTGTGACATCGCCCGCGTTGAATAGTTTACGGCTACTAGCTAACCCGCTCCGGCTTCGCTCTAATAATACTTTGTATAAGTTATAACGTCCAATAGCTAACATTAACGTGCGACTGCGCCTTGATAACTTGTAATAATTACAAAATCATTTATGAGGAAAAAATATTATTACAAAACGTGAGCTGTGAGAATACTGAATTGCTATAATATTATTATTTTGTTCATTATTTCATTAAAAGTATTATACTACGTAAATTGATAATAATGGAATTTACATCTTATTTTAAACTTTTTGGTTACTGTAAGACTGCTTACGAATGAATACATACTCGTAGGACTGACCCATCTTCTTATTCTTCTATACATAGTAATTAAAATAAATAAATAAATTTCTTTCTTTCTTCTTTCTTTCTAAAAATGCGCATCGGTTCTTCAGGTGTCAATCTAGTTTAAAGATCTTGTAAAATGCCCAGAATTCAAATTTATTTAAACTGTGGAAGGTAAATTTAGGTTTAACTTTGCGGATCTCGTACGATGAAATGAAATTTTCTCTAGTTTAATTTATTACATTACTATTTTCATCCTAAAATTAGTCCGAAAGGAGTTATTGTCAAAAACTGTTTTTGGGCGCCATTTTTCCAATATGGCGGCGCGAGCGGCAAAGATACGAGGTGGCAAAGTGAAAATTTGGAAAGAGCACGTCCAAATCAATAAAATACACCAATTTTCAAAACTCCCGAGAAAATTTCCAGGTAAGCCACTTTTTGAGCACCAATTTACTGGGTTAAAATGTAAACAAAATATAGTCCAATGACTATATTTTGTTTTGTTGTACAAGTATTATCAAAATCGGTTCAGCCGTTTTGTCTGTAGTGCGACACAAAGGAATACACTAAAAATGAACCTTTGAAACCTCGTAAATCCTAAATGATCGTTAAAATGAGAAAATGGTCAACCTAACTATGAATTTGCAAGACCTATTCATCGATACCCCACTTGCCACAGTCTAACGACTTCAATTTTTTAATTTGTTACATTATGGCTTCTGAAGGGCGCCATTTTGTTTTTTCTTAAATTCGGCTTCCACAGTGACACTCTAATGATATACTCGGCATAAACTGGTGCAAGAATCATCAAAATCGGTCCTCGCGTTTAGGCTGTAGCTGTCCTGCAAGGCACAAACAAACATATATAGACTGATGAACACATAATCCTGTGCGTTCCGCAGTCGGCAAAAAAATTAGAAGACTCCCACCAGGCCAGACCAGAGAAAATTCTGAAATTATAAATTCCCAAATATACCCTGCCGGGAATCGACCCCGAGACCTCCTGCTTTAAGGCAACAGCGCTCATCACTGCGCCAGGGAGGTCGTCAAGACATATAAGTACATCTATACTCATACTTATGATATAATATAAAGAGGTAAAGTTTGTGAGTTTGTGAAGTTATAGGGGGTAAACTCTGGATCTACTGAACCGATTTTGAAAATTCTGGTACCAATAGAAAGCCACATTATTTGTAAATGTCATAGGCTATATATTAACCCGAAAAATTAGGGAGTTCCCGTGGGAATTTGAATTTAAAACGCATACGAAGTCGCGGGCATCTGCTAGTATAATTATAAATCTACCTTTTACAAAGCTTTTAAGGCACTGATTGCGATTAATTTCCCGCTACGGGCTACCCCCGTGGGCTACCCGTTGAAGAGTTCCACCCGTCATATCTGAACTTTTCATTAGGGTTTCTGAAGTTCACGTGAGATAAACCGGATAAATTTTGAAAAGCAAAAGAAAACCAATGTCGGTTCAGTTCAACCTACCTACATCGGTATCGGTACCAAATTTTTGATTAATTTTTGTACGCTTTGACGTGGCCCATCCTTTCAAACCATTTTGAAGAATTAGGGTACAGACTCAGAGATAGGTTGTATCCCGGGGTACATAGAAGCACTGTTTATAATCAAAATAGCCGGAAACCATTCCATGCGGACGAAGACGCGGGCATCATCTAGCACTACATAATAAAAAGAGATCTATATTTGGTACTTAATATTGTGCTGTGTATTATATAATTTATAATATATGCAAATACAGGCAGAGGCGGCCTTAGACATTGCGAGGCTCTAGGCGGTAAATATTTGGGAGGCCCTAATGCTTGCGAATTGAAAGTTGTGACGTGCCGGACCGTTAAAAATGTATATCTGCGGATACGGATATTTGGTGTCAAGATCTGCGGATACGGATACGGATACGGATTTTCAGTTTTTTACTCAATCGGTGTCGGTGCGCGTGACCTTGAAACTCGCTATGATATAATATGTTTGCAATATAAAGGTGCCAAATATTTGATTTTAAGAAATAAAAAAGTTATCTGAAAGGAATTTGATAGTTTTTCATTGTTACCTAATCACCTATATCTAGAATTTCTTTGTATTGTAAAGTAAGGTAAAAAAATCCGTAAAAAGATCCGTCAAAAAAGTAACGGATACGGATATTCAGCACATGAAAGTACGTATTTTTATTCATGATGCTTGACGAGAAATGCAAAAGTTATAAGTAAGTTAAAAATAAATTTAGAATTTTAATATTTTCTATTGGAAATTAACTAAAGTTAACAAGCCCATATACGGTTTATTATTTATAGGAAAGTTTTATAGCGATAAACATTTTACATCTTAGGTAGGTAGTAAGTAGTTGGGCTATAGCGACAGGGCGCGAGGCCCCTGCAAGAGTGATGCCCCGGGTGACCTATCATTTCATAAAAAACAAATGACAAATTTTCTGCAGACAAATTTATTTCACAAAACATTAATTGTAATTATTAAAGAAATACATATCATAAAAACGTTTGATAAGTACTATATCTGTCAAAATGTTAGGTTAGGTTAGGGTTAGACATAAATATTCAGTAAGTTAGGTTCTATCGGGTACCTAACCTAAATAAAAAAAAGTGTATTTTCAGAAGCACTAAAGTTTGTAAAATGTAACGACATGTTAATCGCAAATTTGAGAAATAAATAATTTGGTGAAATAATAAGTTTGAAAAAATTCAGCAATTTTGCAAAGGAAAACATTTTAGAATTGAATATCTGTCAAATGATCTTTTATAAAATGTCATTTTTGCGGAATACGTTGTTTGTCACCTGAATAGTTTTTGAACCGTTTTTTGTGAAATGATCATTTGTTAAACGTTTTTTGTGAAAAATTAGTGAACCGGTTTCCCTGCTCACCACCCCCTAAGCCCGTCACTGCACAGGTGTATGAAACGCCCCATCGTACTAGTACTAGTTGCGATACATTTAGGCCATGTTTCAGAACGTTTAACTTAATCGCGGTACGTTGATTACTTTGCTTTTCTATTTTTTTATTAGAGTAGGCGATATTGACAATAAAGGAAATGTTTCCAATAACAAAACATCGATTTATTTCTTATAATTAATCAAAAGAACGGAAGTCTTTATCAAAAGATAATAAAGAAATCTAGAAAGATATTGTTCCTACCACTGTCACAACAGCAAAATATAATCTTGCAAATTATTCACACTATCAACTGCTAGCTAAGATATTGAAATAATCAACAAGATAATACAACGATATGACAGAAAACTGATAACGACAATAAATAAAATTGCCATGAAAATTACATTTATATACTTACATTGTTATTGGAATAGTTACTTTTCATCACCAGGTTCACGCGGTCAATAATATTATATTATAGGCAATGGGGCGGACCGTTGTATGGAGAACCCCGCATTAAATCCTCAGTCGATGAAACTTGTCTGGGTTTTAGTATTGGACGATCCGAAACCTACACAGAAATAGGTATCCAACAAAAGAATCATCGGGTAGTTAGGTATTTATTAACTTGCCGGCATATTTAGCGGAACATAAAAAAAAAGGTTTGATATCAGTATCATATACCTAAGGTTACTGGCTGGTTTATACGTCATTTAATTTACAAAGAAATATTTTCAAATTAAGAAAACAACTGAACATCACATTTTATGCAATTGTTTTAATTTTATTCAAATACACCTTATCTGGAGCGAACTTCGAGTATTTCTTCCTTCTGAGTTTGATTTAAAATTTTATTGAAATACTGTTTTTTGTTAGTTTTTCTTAATCGCGTATCTTTCTGGAGTTGATGACTGAATTATGCCTGACTTAGCCCCAACGGAGATTGCCAGGGCACTCGAAATGCGAAGAAATGGTCAAACCTACAAAGTGATATCCAGAGATCTTCGTCGACCAGTTTCAACGATCCATCGCAGTATCCAACGGTTCAGGGAGACCGGTACTTATGTGAGAAGAGCAGGACAAGGCAGAAAAAGACGCACTTCGAGTAGGGATGATCGTTTCATTCGGCTTCGTGTACGTAGGAACCCCCGTTTGACGTCCAAGCCCGACATGAGTTAGAAGCAGTGCGGGGTGTAACCGTAAGTGAGCGTACGGTACGAAGAAGGCACGAAGAAGCTGGTTTGGGTTCATTTGTGCCCGCCAAGGCTCCAAGGCTCGAGGTAAATCATCGTAGAAACAGGTTAACTTTTGCTCAGGAACATCAACTTTGGAACGCGGACCAATGGAGTAAGGTATTGTTGAGTGATGAGTGCAGAATTCTCTTAAATCAAATTGACGGCAGGCAAAGAATATACAGACGCAAAGGAGAACGATACATTCAGACAAATTTAACTACAGTTGCATACGGTGGTGGATCAATAATGGTTTGGGCGGGCATTTGTTTGGGAGTTCGCACAGACTTGGTAGTGATTGACAGAAGGAGTCTGACTGCAGACCGCTATATCAGAGAAGTTTTAGAAGAAAATGTCGTGCCGTTTGCCCCATATATCGGTGAAGATTTTGTTTTTATGCAGGATAATGCTCGGCCGCATACCGCTCGGGTAACTCAAGCTTATCTTAATGATATGAATATCACTGTTATGGAGTGGCCAGCGAGATCACCGGATATGAACCCAATAGAGCACGTTTGAGACTTGCTGAAAAGAAAAGTTAAGTCCAGAATTCCAGCTCCTGCCAACGTGGGAGAACTGCGAATCGCCGTAGTTAAGGAATGGCGGAGACTATCCCAGGAGACCATCGATTACATCATTCTCAGTATGCCTAGACGGGTAGAAACTTTAACAAGAGCACGTGGAGGAAATAAACGATATTAATCACCATTTTTCTAAATTAATTAATTGTTATTTTAATATTAAATTTCACTTTTCCCGGTTACATGAAAAGTTCAAAAATGTACCATTTTTCACAAATAGCCTTTACTCGCTAAATCTGTTCTTAATGTGATCTCATTTTAAGTAAAACAAATGAAACTTTAAATAACAAAAGAAGTGTAATAAGTAGATTTTAAAATAAAACCGTATTTTTTTAATTATAGACCTTTTTTTTATGTTCCGCTAAATATGCCGGCGAGTTTATCTAAAACTAAATATTAATGACTGAATATTTTCTCGATTTCTTTTTAAAATAATAGCAGGCAGTAAATTTACACTCGAAACTTAAATATCAAATGAAATAATCATGCAGAACATCAATATTCCAACCGATTTTATGGTGAAATCTAAACTGCGTTTACGCGATAATGTACCTGCTTTAACAATTGCTACTGGTACTGCTATAGGTACTATAGCATAAAAAAACCTTACTTTCTTTCTGATTTTTTGGCGGATACTTATAATGTACGTTTAACTCATGATACTTTATCATATTATAAAGTTACGTCGCCTGAGGAATAATTGTTGGGGTCTAATAGCTTTATTGCCTAGACTAATAATTATTATTATCTCGTTAGTAATATATTGGCGATCAATATACGATACTAGATGATACCCGCGACTTCTGCGATTTATTTTTGAAATAGGAGCTCATTGATTTTCTATTTTCTCTATACTTACAGTTAATCTATGCATGTGCTACGAGACGTAGCATTATAATTTTCTTTTACTGTTTGGTCACTTGTTGTTTTTTTCGGAAGTATAATATAAACAAATATAAAGTTCAATAAATTGTAAAACAAATAATAGTATGTTTTTCATATAATATTACCTAGCATTATTTTGTTTGCCTAATATATTATTTGCGATAGGTAAGGATTTTAAATCAAAAACTTTCCACCTATCCAAAGTGTATCGCATGCCGCATGAATCGCTGCCTTCAGTGCTTGCCTACTGGAAAATAATATTATTAGCCAGCCGAGTTGATGATGTCACCGGTTTTTGAAGTAAAAACTTCTTTAGCCGCGTTGAGCACTTTTTGGTAGGGGGTAAAAATGTGGATCCGCGTGACCGACATGCTCGCGTGACCGGCATGGTTACGAAGACAAAAGGAAAAAATGTATTACATTCGTAATTAAGCTTTAATACCATTGTCAATGAAAAAAAAAATTACATTATAACTTTTAAAAAAAATTATACTATAATTTTATTTTAAATTATAAATAAATAATTAATTATTTAAAAAAATTTAAATATTTGTTTTCACTTCTATCGGCAGTCCCTATGACTGCCAATTTTTTTAATTCCATTACAAGTTAGCGTTTGACTGCGACCTCACCTGATGGCTTACTATCAGGTGAGGTCGCAGTGATACAGTCTATAAGTAATAACCGGGGCTAACCTATTAGGGGTATAGCAGTTATATTAAACCCACACCCCTCGTCGGTTTCTACACGGCATCGTACCAGAACGCTAAATCGCTTAGCGGTACATCTTAGCCGGTAGGATGCTAACTAGCCACGGCTCAAGCCAAGCTGAAATCGTGGAAAATGCTAATGAAGAATTACTTTTCCTTTTGAAAAGGCAAAGCTGCACGTATTATTAAAGAACTTTCTTTGATTCCTACATAGACAATTTATTTCGCAAAAGCTTAAGGCGGATTAACTCATGTTTTTTTTCACACGACGACAAATTTGCTGGTAAATTGATTCTATTTTTTTAGTTTATAATCTCGACACGATTTTGCGGCGCGAAATATATCGCAAACATTCTTGAAAAACATTATTGAAATGCGTTTTTGATACATAATTAAGTATTTAGAGGCTTGAGGTAGATATATTTGCTGGCTAAACTATCACATCACTTCAACTAGTACTGATAAAGTACGTAAATACACAAATATTTTTTTATTGACCAACAGTTTACATCAAATTAATCAGTAGTACAAAAAATTCATTCCATGCAGTACTTTTTTACTGTGTACATACTTATAAAGTAAATGTGGTCAACGGGCCACCTCCTCAGCTGTGCCATAGCATGTACAGGTAGGTATATACCTACCTGTAAATGTAGTAGTAGTAGCAGCAGTAGTAGTAGTAGTAGTAGTAGTAGGTATAGGCTTCTGGTAGTCTCAAATACTGCCAGAAGTCTTGGCACTTTTTGATATGTTTAGTAGTCAGACAGATATATTTTCGACTATAGGTGACAAGCTCAGAATACAGAACAAGAGTAGCTGCAGTCGTGTGAATTTAATACTTTCTTGCTATTTTCCTGAAAGACAACTGGGCAAACTTCGGTGTTTTGCGTCGTTTCCTCAACTTTGAGGTTCATGGCTCCCTTGAGTTATTACAGCCTTGACGGTTTTACACCATCCAATCCTTCAGTTCAAATTCAAATTCCAGTTCCATCTTCCAATGAAGCCGTGCAAAATGGTGTGTCGGCGGCTTCTTTGACCAAATGGTCAGACCAACACCTTGAGCTACGCCCGCGGGGTCTCTTTCCCTCGATCTTGCCAGTCATGATCAGTTTTTCCATGCTGCTTACATTTTTCCTAGCAATTAGCATGACATAGGTTTCAACTCAGTGCTTGAATGTTTTTTAAGGTTAAATGACCATAAGCGGACACAGCAGTTTTTGACTTCTTTGTTTATTTTTAACTATTCTAATACATTAAACAAAGTGAAACATTCTGGAAGTGGACAGTGGATCTCTTCAAAGGTTAATAATAAACCACGCGAGTTGTAGCTCATTTGATTTTTTTTTTTCACTTCAGTTTAACCCTTGACTGCGATCTCACCTGATGGTAAGTGATGATGCAGTCTAAGATGGTAGCGGGCTAACCTGTTAACGACATCGTGCCGGAACTTTGCCGGTAGGGTGGTAACTAGCCACGGCCGAAGCCTCCCACCAGGCCAGACCAGGGTATATTCAGAAATTATAAATTCCCAAATTGACCCTGCCGGGGATTGAACTCGAGGCCCCCGCACGTTAAGACAACAGCGCTACACACTGCGCCACGTCGTGATTTATTTTAATGAGTCTAATTTATCACACTTAGTGACGTGGATCTGATGATGGAACTGGGAAGTAGAAGTAGTGGTAGTCAACATAGCTAATAGTAAACCCCTCGGGTTTGGGCTCATTGGGTTTGTTTTGAGCTTTTATATTTCATTATAATATGGATGGAGCCAATTGAAGCTCAAACCGTATATTTTTTTTACTTTATATCAACTAATTAATTTTTTACGAGGCTTTTCAGTAAGTAGAGTACTAAAGTGTTATAGGTAGTTGGTTGATCTGGTTCAATTTCCATCGCAGTTGTGACCTTTGCCAGTTTACCCGCGCCCGCCCAGCGCCCGCCGCATCCGGCTGCCGACTCGCTTCCGGGAAACTTCGGATTTCCAATAATTACTCACAACCTACAAATTAACGGTAAATAATATCTTTTTGGGATAGATATTTGTCCTTTAGGATAGATATTTGTTTTATCCTGTTCAAATAAATATCGCATACATCGGCGTCGTCAACCGGTACACGTGAACTACTGGCCAAAGGTCTCTTGCAGGGAGGTCCCAACCTTTGGCGTAAATGACTGCCACGCGTGGAAGCACTAGCACCAAGTACACACGCTGCGGTCTTGGTGCGCAAGCGCAGCAATTTTTTTATTGGTCCTAAGTCTTACAGCGACCTTTTTCTCGATGGATGGAACTGGTTTTTAAATCAGTTATGATTTTTAAGACGTCTTTGATTTTAAAAATCCCATTGGAACTTTTTGATTTTTCAAAAAAAAAGGTGCCTTTGTCCCCCATGATGCAGTATACCTCTGTACGTCAAAATCGGTTAAAAGGACGAGCTATGAAAAGTTTTCTGACAAACTGACAGGCAGACACTTCACTTACTATACTCTAATAATATGGCATGGATTCATGGTTGACAAATTCGCGGGTAACAGGCATCAGAGCATACCTGGTATATGAAAATCAGTTCTAACTTCTAATCATATCATTCTCAGAATGAGAATGAATTATGATGATCTTATAAGTGATATTCATATCTCAGAAAAGTTACAAGTGCGAGCTGCGAACCCGACGATCAAACCCTCGACCACCCGAACAGGAGGCCGAATATCTTAACCACTGTGGCCAAGTACTATAATATATTCTGTGACTAGGCTAGCATCTAATAAAACGTCATTATTCTATTCAGCTGGAGCTGGGGCGTTCAGAATCCAGTGAAGTCTCTGACAATGTTCTGGAGTGACCAAAATAGATAGGCCCGGAGCTGTTCTTTGTATCAGCCCCTAAATAGAGTGCGTAATAGAAAGGGGAGGCCGGAGGGTCACCCTCTCGCCGCGCATGCGCGTCACCTACAGCACTAAATATCGGTTTTATTAGAACGTTTTTGTTGCTTTTTCGCATTACCGTTTTCTTGTTCTTATTTTTATGTTTAGTTTTTGCTGTTTCTCAGTTTTAGAGCAGAGTGCAAAAGGCAAAATAGTTTTTGTCATTCATTCTGATTTCATGTGAGAACTATGATATCCGTCGCTAAGACGTAATTTTTTTATAGTTAGTAACACAAAAATAATACAAAGACACACTTTCCCGTTTTCCATGCTTTGTTGAAAGTTCGTATGTCAATTAATTATTACTTTCAAGGTTCCGTGCCAAAATGGTAAATAGTAACCCTATAATGGTACAACATCATCCATCCGTCTGTATATCAAAGCTTCGATCTCCACATCCCCAAAGTAGACCGTAAAGGTCTAGTTTGAAGATGTGGAGAAGTCACGTGGTCAAATTAAGTAGGGTCACATACCTAGTATTAGAAATGTACTCATAACGCAGAACTCAGAAATCTAGACCATTAATTAGCTCTCGGATGAACGCATAGATGACTGTTCAGACTACGCCATAATATACCTATAGCATAAAAAAGCAAATATTGTACCTATATGGTACACAATAATATAGTGCTATATAGCAGGGTAAAGGCATGTCGAGCAATATTGTTGTGCTATATTATATTTCTTGCTATATCCTATAACTAGCAGATGACCGTGACTACGTCCGCGTGGATTGAGATATTTTGCTTCCTGCAGGAACACGTAATTTTCCGTGATAAAAAGTAGCCTATGTATTATTCCAGAGTGCAGACCATAATCTATCTCTGTGCAAAATTTCAATCCATCCATCCGTTCAGCCGTTCTGTCGTGATTGAGTAACAAACGTCCATCCATCCATAATATGATAGTATAGCATTAGTATGATATTATAGCGTAGTCTGAAGGTACCAGGGTAGCATGTGACAAGCTAAGTTTATTTGTGAGCTCACTGGCATGAGAATGTGACGTGTAGCTGTAGGGTGCAGTACCTACTGTCAGCCGTCCCCGCTTGTTGGACAGATGTGCGTTGCACGTGGCGGCGCGGGCGAACGACCAGCGCACAATGGGACGCACTCCCGACAAAGATGGCGGCGACTGGGGAACTTTCCCGCGCTTTTATACTCGGGTTTTATAATCTGATGCTTTTGGAATGGAATGGGAAAATAGCGTTATTTATTTGACATATACCTACTATATATTATGTATAGTTCGCGCGCGAGTTGATTGCAGAGCTTATGTTGGTATGTGTATGGTTCATTCAACTCGCGCGCGAACTATAGTTACTTACCAAAGTATATCTAGATCTTGAAAGAGGGACGAGTGGCCTAGTTGTGACAATGCATATCTGTCGATTGCGATTGTTAAGCAATGTTGACCCAACTCGATAACGGGATGGGGGACCGAATTTGGAGGTTCGAGTTTGCGTTTCCGTTTCCTCCGTGCCTCTAAAAGCACGTTAAAAGGTCTGTCCCGGTTAAGTATTATCACAAACATCTGATAGATTAATCGTTGCAAAACCCTAAAAGTTTAAAAACTCTTAGTCGTATGCGGAAGGACGTGGGAACCCACCACAATGGAAAGGGGTCACGACCCTCAGTAATGAAGAATACGGCGCAGAGAGAGACATCTTGAAAGATTATTTAGTTCGTCATATCGACTCGTTTTCACTTGCTAGTACATTTTTAATATTTTTCTACATTTTCTTTAAATCTACAGGTACATGTATGTACATGGTGCTACGCCCATCTACGATCAAGGATAAATTAAAATCTTACACCAGTAATAATAATTATTATTAAAAGCTTAGTAAGTATGTGCTTGTTTTGATTGTCTCGTCGTTAGTCTAGAACTCTAAAGTCTAGACTCTAGTGGATAGCAAGTTCGATTGTGGATAACGCGAGTTCCTGGATACAATTTCCGGGTCGGGCCTAAAATACTTATATACTAGTACCTACCAACATTTTGTGTTTTCCTGTCAATAAATTCTTAGCACTAGCCCAAAGCTTGAAAATTCGCGGTATTTCGTGAACGTAAAGGCTATGTACGTAAATAACATAACCTTAACGTAACGTAACCTGTAGCCTTTTCCTATAAAACTTGCTTGAATCATTGTTACAATCTGTTATATTGCAATAAGCTGAATTTATGGTATTCTTGCTGCGACGATGGGTTTTTGGTGGTTTTGACCAATAGTGGAGTAAACGTGAGCGCCAAATATTGCGATTGCGAGTGATTGCAGGGATGTGATTGCAAGTGCTCCATTTTTTTCAATTTTTTTTAAGGTCCCAGATCTCTCTCAAGTCGTGTCGTATTGTCGTCCCATCGGACTTTGAGAGTAAGGGAATTGAGAGTGCACCTGTGTTTACCCAAATACTTGTGCACTACGCATACGCAGATAGCTAATCTCCGTGGGCCTGGCCGCCGTGGCCGAAATTCGGTCGGAACGACATTTTACATCGATTATAAACCTACTTCTGCGCTTATTATGCTCCAAAATGAGTCGAGAAGATATTATTATAAGACTAGCAAGTAGGATTTGAGTCAAAATAGACCCAGTGTCGTCAGTTTTGTACGCTCGGGTTGCCTTTAGTGATAAGGCCGCCTTTGCGCATTACCACAGTTTCCTGTCTTCTGTTTTGTATGCATCATTTTGTACCTATGTGTTAAGATACAATATAGTTATTTGTGTTATATGGGGCCAAAGAAAATTTTTGTTCCCCGGGGGCGCTATTTTGAATTCAGAGCGAAGTGAAGGATTCTATAGTAGAATCCCGAGAGTAGCGAGGGATTCTAAAGTAGAATCCTGAGCGTAGCGAGGAATTCAATATACGCCGCCCGAGAACAAAAAAATTAGCCCCGAGTGACACACACTATTTTACTACTACTACTATTTCTACTAAATAGGTATGACCTCTAAGATAAAATTTGAATAGTTACCTACTACCTACTTACTTAAATATATACTCACTAAAAAAGAAAGCCTAAGAACAGAAATCCTTTTATTTTATTAACGAAATCTACTCGCTAATTTGGAGGACGGTCTCCGTGTACCTATTTAGGTTTTATTTCAGGCCTCGTCGTCGGAGCCAGACTGCTCGCTCTAGATTCGGCATATTCTAGATCGCCGCAGTATTTTCTAAAGTAGGTACCTACTTTAGAAAATACTAATAATAATATAAATAATAACAAAGTAGGTAGGATATATCTAGTACCTACATGAACGAGATTAATTAATTTATTCTGGCTGTTAAACGGGGCTGTTGTCTTTTTTCTCAATTCGGCGCGCGTATTTTTCTTTAAATGTATGTTGGTTCATATCTCCGTGGTTTCTGAACCGATTAGAAAAAAAAAATCAGTTCTTAGAGGAAGCTCTTGAGGTGGTCCCATAAAAAATTCTGACTCCAAATACTCAATCTGGATACTAAATAGTTAAAAATAAAAATTCTTTACAAAAAAGCGACTTCCAAAGCCACTGAAAAGTAAATTTTAAAAAAATGTCAGTCATAGGGACTGCCGATAGAAGTGAAAACGATTTTTTTTATAGTAAAAAAATATGTATAAACCTTAATATCTTAGTGATAAGGTTTATATATATATTTTTTCAAGTTTAATTTGGAATGTAGTGTACTTATTATATATTTAAGACCTTTTATCTTCGTAACAAGGCGAGTATGTCGGTCACACGAATCTACATTTTTAACCCTTACCAAAAACGTGGCTAAAGAAGTTTTCACTTCAAAAAATAATTTTGATTTCTACACACTATGTTGAAGTCGGGCGGGTATAACAAAGATTTATATGCAAAGTTGACGCATCAGGCTCGCCCGACTTCAACATAGTGTGTACAAATCAAAATTATTTTTTACTTTACAGTGGCTTTGGAAGTCGGTTTTTTGGAAAGAATTTTTATTTATTCCATGACAAATTAATCTTGACTGCGATTTTATCTGATGTTAAGTGATGATGCAGTCTACGATGATAGCGGGCCAACCTGTTAAATGTATGGCAGTTTTATTAAAGCCAAAGTTTTATTAAAGTCGCTTTCTAAGTTTCTACACGTAATTTTACCGGAACGCTAAATTGCTTGGCGGTACGTTTTTGCCGGTAGGCTGGTAACTAGCCACGGTCGAAGCGTCACACCAGACCAGACCAGAGAAAATTCAGAAATTGTAAATTAGCAAATTGACACTGCCGGGAAACGAACCCGGGACCTCCCACGTTAAGACAACAGCGCTCAACGCTGCGTCAGGGAGGTCGTCCACTTTTCCTTATACTTAGCAATAGGTAGAAGCGTATAGGTAGCTTGACGTTGAAACTAGGACCCACGAGGCATTTCCCTGAAGAATAGAAATGACGAAACCTGCAGAAGAAGGAATATCACAGATTTAACACACTGAGTGGCAATGGACGGGTCATGCTTGTCGTAGGAGCGATGGCCGTTGGATTGGGGCCGTTAGAGTGGTTACCGCGTTTTAGTATGCGTAGCGCGAGGATTGGTGGGGCGATACTTCGGCACGCAAATGGAGTTTGGACTGACGATAGAAAGAGAGTGGCGGGAAGTGGCTGGATAACGAAGGCTAAGGTTATGGTATGTTGCAGGCGGAAAGTTCAACAGTCGACGTCTGCAGGATATTATGAAAAAGGTAATGGAACTCTTTTTTTATTAAAGCTTAATCTATTTAGAGCGCGCGGACCGATATGACTCCGGAAGCGCATTCTATCTTTTAATAAGTCCATTCAGCTTCAACACGTGACCATCGGATATCATCATCGTCATCATCACTTCAATCCATTGCCGGCTCACTACAGAGCACGAGTGTCTCCTCATATTGAGATGGGTTTGACCTTAGTCCACCACACTGGCCATGTGCGAGTGTGGATTGGTAGAATTCACACACCA
This sequence comes from Erebia palarica, assembly GCA_964035005.1. Taxonomy (NCBI): domain Eukaryota; kingdom Metazoa; phylum Arthropoda; class Insecta; order Lepidoptera; family Nymphalidae; genus Erebia; species Erebia palarica. The sequence goes on from OZ035994.1 coordinate 18,406,267, forward strand.
TTGAGAACAATGTTTTCCTTCACTGTTGAAGCAAGTGATATTTAATTTCTCAAAACGCTCCGAACTTCGACAAGTTAGAGGTCTGTGCCCGGGGATTGAACCGCGGTCCCCGACCACTCGAACAAGAAGCCGGGCGTCAGACTTGGTCAAATATAATATTATACGAAGGAGTTCAGTAAGGTCGCCCTTTGAAAACCACACGTGAAACCACAGTGCTTACCGAAATTTCTATGCTATTTTTCCCATTTTTTAGCCTCTAATGAGGATCATTACTTTTTTACTATTTTGGTAATTTATCGCTGAGGCAGCACTTGTTCTAGATTCGAACATAAAATGTCGCGTAAACAGAGTCGAATTCATACGCCAAAATATTCAAGTAGGCTTTTTGCTTAGGTACTTACGTATAATAAGCTCTTTTGAATCTTCAAATTATTTACCTATTAATATTGATCTACCTACCTGTTTCTTTTCGAGAAAAACTCAGCTGTAAAATTTAGTCCCAACTTATTAATTTGACGGATTATCCTACAATATTATATTATGTATTATAAGTAATCAGCTTACCCACATATTTAATGTATTACCATTATAGTATTGGGTTTTTTCTGGTTAGAAATTCTCAGTACTAGTACCTACATTGTACAATGTTTTACTTATTCTGTGATCTGTACTAGCCCGGAGTTAAAAAGTTAGTGGTGTTTCACCCCTGTGCCTCGGAGAGTACGTTAAGCCGTCGGTCCCAGTTATTATCTCTAACATGATAATAGTCGCTAAAACTCACCAACCCGAATTAGAGCAGCGTGGTGGATCTAAGCTCTAATTCCCTCTCCCATGTGAGACTGGAGGCCTGTGCCCAGCACTGGGCCGTTAATGGGCTGTAGTGGCATACATTTTCCTATATTATGTGACTCTGTTAAATTTTTATTCATTAAAACCCATCTAATGGCCTAATACAAAAATGAAGAGGAAGGTAGAGGAAGAGGCCCAAATCTAGGTACGCACCACTCTTGGGCCTTTGTCTATTTGTCCCACTGGCCGTAGAGACGATGGGATGCTGGGGTGAGAAGGCGAAAATTCTTATCAGAGAGATATGGAAACGGTCTGCCGCCTGCGACTCGCTCTGGCTTCTACCTGGTCCAAATCCCAAAGGTTATCCATCGCCATTCAGCGTGGCAATGCTGCAAGCTTGATGGGTACCTTTGGCCCAGGGGCAACCAACGGTGGTCTTTTTAATTAGATATTTTTTTTTGTATATTATAATAAAACTTAGTTAAATTCATTTTATATCTTTCGATTTTAGATAATTAATGTACAATATTGTTTATTTTAGTTACATAACATACTTCATAGTTTATATTTAATTTGATATGTTTAGTAGATTATTATTGTTGTATTGTCAATAAAATTGAAAAAGAACTAGATACCTTCTGCAAAAATTATTATATTATTGTCTGTGGTATCTTTACCTATATGTAGTTTTTAGTCTGTCACGTTAGGACTCTGTAAACCTTTGATACTGCTGCTACTTCTGCCACAAAGGTTGTAGTGCTTAATTTATAAAATTGTCTAGCAAGTCCCCTAGGAAACGCCCAAGTGGGCATTTAATATATGGCATAGTGTCCCCAAAAACACTCTTAAGCCTCTCTGGATTCTAGCTTATAACATTACTTCGACTCTTCTTAAAGCTGCTGTCGATAAGGTCATTATTAGCTACTACTTTTGCAATCATATTCTCTTTCACGCAATCCATCATTCTTCATAGTAACAAAAGCATGGGTAAGAATTGTTCCAGCGGCTACTTATTTTATTGTTACTAGTGGTTCGCCCTGAACTGAGACTTCGCGGTATCCTTAAGATAGTTTTAACTATATAATATTGTAGTTAACTTTTAACATTAAACGCAAAAGAGAACAGAAGCAGAACTTCACAATGATGTCAATAGATGGCGCTCTGTAAAAGTTTATTCGTTTCTCCAATAACTCTTTAGCTCTTTTGCGTCGAATGTTAAAAGATAACTATTACAATAGGCAGGTATATAGTAAAAACTATCTTATGTATACCGCGAGGTCTCAGTTCGGGGCGAACCACTATTTATAGGTAAATCTAATTAATCCAAGTGTGTCAGTCTGCTACGCTTTCACGGTCTATTTGTTTAACCGATTTTGATGAAATTTGGTATAGTTATAGGTTATATCCCGGGGTAGGACATAGGCTACTTTTTATCTCGAAAAATTAAGGAGTTCCCCCGGGAATCAAAAAAAGTTAAACCACGCGGACGAAATCGTGGGCATCATCTAGTTTACGATATTTGTGAGATGACGATAATAATAAAAAAAACCCCCGGTTAATTTTGTTGTGGGCTCTTCTCAGACCAGGGCGCGCTTGGAACCCTCCTAGCTTTAGTTTTAAGATACCTTAGTCAATTATCACCATCACGTCTTATACCTTGTAAATGTGGCGTTCAATAAGTGTACTTTGCAGGTACCTATTTTGAATAAATATACTTTGAGTTTGAGTTTCATTAGGTCTTCCTCTACTCCTTTTTCCTTCCGAACTATTTTATTCATATTATTAACTGTTACTTCTAAACTGTAAATAAACATCAGCAAGTAACAACAAGTGATGTCGTAAGTCGAATTTTGCTTAACTGGGTTACAGTCTACGCCGGTACAGCCGTTTGACGCAGTTATGCAAACGCGAACTTAACAATGAAGGAAAAAAACTACCACAATTTGGGCCATAAGATTAATATGCAAATGAAGCAAAGGTGCAAGAATTAGAACTTGAAACCCAAAATATAATATGGGGGAGCCATTTTATATACTTAAGTACTTAGTAGCGGTAATAGCTTAGTGGTTGCGATGTGGTCCTATTCGGGTCTCTACTCCTACTCATAATTTTTCGAATCAATAATATTTGCATTAAATCTAATTAAATACCTATCACTTATTTTAACGGAGTAGAAAAACATCGTGAGGGATACCTATTGAAGCTTTGGGAGTTCTGCGCAATGTTCTCAAAGTGAGTGAAGCCTAACAATCGACGCTCTTGGTCGTGTCTCTTCTCTTCTCAATAGAACATCTTTCCAAACCAGTGGTAGAGTCTTGAGTATTTACGTATCATAAGTGACACCAGTTCTACGTGAAATATATAAATAATTTATCATTTAATATTGCGTTCAACACTTTAATTCAAAATTGCGAAAGTAAACTACCTTTTCCCGGCTCAACCGCTGAAATTATAAGGATAAACTGAATGCTGGGGAAGGACAAAGGATACTTATCATCCCGGAAAATCAAAGAATTCCCTCTGAATTTTCAAAAATTTAAAATTCATCGCGGACGAAATCTCTGGCTTCAGAATAATATTATGAAACTATTCTACTATCGCAGAAAAGCCCCTCGATTGTGTAAGGAAATCGTAATCGTTTGCCAAACGTATAATTCGACCTGTTTAAGGAGTTCATAGAAGCCTGCATGTCAAAAAGCATGTATAAACTCCTTAAACAGTATACGAGTAATACCTATGTTTTAAGCTGTCAAATGATTACCATTTGCTCAGACAATTGGGCCTCAGATCTCGAGCAAAGGAGCTGTCGATAACTCAATACAAGATGTAGGTATTAATAATTATTTATCCTGGTCCAATTAGAGAGCTTTCACCACTACTCAAAACGTTACAAATAACAAGCGTCCATTAAAATATATCTTTAGCGTAGCTACGCAACCGACAGAAACACGGAATTATGAATCGAGAAGTTATGGGTGCAAAATCCTGGTTGAAAAATTAGGCACCATATTTTATACACATTTTATACATCTTTTTTTAATTTTCTGTATTGGGAGACTTACTCGTAAGACACGTCTAGGTATGCTATTCCTCCAGCAAAGAATACCTACGCTTATCCGTCAAAACCTCCTAGCTTTCCTTAAAACCTTCACGTTATACCTTAAATTATCATATATTATATTTACCTATTTATTATTTTTCCTTTTCATCCGCTGAAAGGTTAGCTATCGTCTTACGCTTACTGCCGAATTGTACTGCCTATAACTACTTTGCCTTTGTATGGAAATTCATCAATAGTAAAGATCAAAGAAAACCCTCTGTATCATTGACATTTCCACAAGAAAAAACCTGAATCACTTAGTATGCCCATTGTCCATGTAACCGTTTAATAATCATTCATTTGTGTGTCCATACTATCTCGATTTTCGAAACGTATTATCTGAAGAAAAATGTGACGCTATTCCGACTAATGCAAAGTAGGTAGTAATTCGACATTCACCTATACCGATGTCATGGCTTAGCTATTATTCAGACGGGCAGCGAATTTTTCTGTGCAGAGGTGGCGAGTGGTGACCTTGTGATAAACAAAAGAGATCCATGAGAGATCCTGAGGCGCAAGAGTTTCCTAAGCAGGTAAGTAAGCCTAATAATATAACATTTTATTTTACACCTCTACGACGGCGGCAGATAGAAGTTCAATGATTAATGAGTAAAGATTAATGTTTCGTCATCATCATGTTGATTTCTCTGATAATATGCATATGAACACGCGCGATTAATTCCGTCTGATTTCGTACTCCATGTCCATACGCCCTGGACAGATGACAGTGTCACCTATTTCTCAAGTCAAAATATTACAAATAACTTTTACAAGTACATATCTAATTTCGAATCCTTAATTGAATACTGGTTCGTATACAAACAAACAAGTGGAATGTGGATATTGCGATACCAATAATTTGTTCGTTTGGTGTTGATGCCACCTCTGTCAGAATTAATGTATAGCCGGGAATGCTCCATTGTATTTTTTTCTGGGCTTAATGATTAGAATGACAGCTGTGACTTCTTCCTTTTTCTTTTCTCATCTGTAGTAACATAGAGTTTAAACAGCTATCAACTAATTTTAGTGCTTTTTACTCTTTCTTTCTCAGCTGTAGTTACATTAGTTTGACAGTTGTCATCCTACCCAAGTTATAGGTACTTAAAGAATGTAGTTGAGTGTGTCCTAATGTTAGCCTATATATTTGTAAATATTTTAAAATTAACAAACTTAAATTGTAATTTGTACATATAGTAGATCCCTTTTATTATTTTTATTTTTATTTGTGTTTGTCTCTTTATGGTAAGTCTATTGTTATGTAGAGTAGTTTACTAACAAATATATAAATATACCTTCTATTACATAGTATTTTTAGTAATATTGGCACTCTTTAACCGGCCAATCTCCTTCGTGCCTCCCTCAAGTTACTCGACACTGGCGAAGTGCATTGTGCTGGCTTGGCACTACTCAAAGCCATAAACCAAGAGAAGAAGAAAGAATGTAGTCCCAACCCAACTATATATTTGTGAAACTATGTTGGCACCGAACGGCCGCGCTCGTCATTACGCCGATGGTCAACCGGTTTGTGATCGCATCAGAAAAACAGCTACGCCGCTACCACGGCGCTCGGACTAAAATATCAACTTACTTGTATTTAAAACTCGCGTAATTTTCAACGCGAATAACTTATTTAAATTATTTATTACCTTATTTACTTGAAGCGTTTTCATAAAACTAGAGCTCTGCAAGCATGTTTGCGTTTGCTGCTTTGAAACTACGATACGCTTCTTTTGCTAATGGATGAGATATTTACATCATTGTTTGTCTTTTTAGTAATATAAAAAACGAATTCCACAATTTGCAGTGGGCTAGTGGCTATATTTTAAATGCATAACTAGAAGTACTTACGACTTACAAAAGAAATAGTGCGGATAAGTTTAGATTTCCCTTTTAAAAGTGCCTAGGTACTTACCGATACAGGAATTTTTAATTGATTTTCAAAGTTGATTTTTTTTACGGCTGACTATGGAATAGGTATTTCGTTTACAATCTACCAAATTGTAGGTAAACTTAATTATTAGGTTAATAACTAAATCTGTGTGCTGTAAATAAATACGACAGTGCGACGATCGACGATCCGCAAATGAATTTACAAGTGTAGATCTATCCATGAGTTTAACTTTTCAAGCCAAAGTTTGTATGACAGATTTAGTTCAGTTATGCGACTCAACACAAACTTGACTCGTCATTTTCAATCATCAACCGCCGGTATGCATATAGTACGCACTCGAGTTGAATGCAGTCGGGGCCTGAGGTGGGAGGCGGGAGCATCTTCCTCCCCCGTCCGCCCTCACCCCCGCTGATAGTGTTGTCAAGTGCTGTCTTATATACATACGTAAACGGAGTGATTTATACCTATGTTAAAGTTGTTAAAACCGTTTATGTTCACATTAACGCTGTGATGTCAACATTAACGTATCCAACCCGTTAGAGTTGGAATAACTGTTTTCGTGCTCATACTACCTACCTAGGTTATGTTAGTTGACATTTCCTAGATAAGACGGAGTAAACGGATACGGATAATACGGAGTACGGGAATTTTTGTCAAACGGCCAAGCATTCGTTAGAGTTGAGTAAATAGGTTGTGTTGATGGTGGTGGTGTCAGTGGTGGTGATGGTGGACTGTCCCAAAACCGAATCAGCATAACCCGACTCAACTTAGTCTTGTTTGCCCTACCCCTAGAGTGTTTTTGTAAAGTGTGAACCCAGAAGCTCGCGAAGTAGGTCTTGAATCAAGCGAGGTGAAGCTGTATGAAGAGGCGACGAAGCGAGTTTTCTGGTGTAGCCCATCCTTTTTACTTCTATATTTTTATGGACACCCAACATTAGACGTTTGATTATAATATAATCAATTAATTATGTGATCATTCTTGATGAAAACTATGTCCATTAAATGTTATTTCGAGCTCTAACGTATGGAAACCGTTTATGTCGACATTTCCTAGGAAATGCTGACACAAACATACTGTTTGATCGAACGCTTGTTGCTTGTTTGTCGTTTAATAATCATGTTGCTTCCGTGTAAATTTAAAAAAATGACTGATTTAAGAGATTCAGTAACAAACAAACGTGTTTTTGCTCGCGAAATGCTTTGTATATGTGTACCTACTGAATAACGATATACCGGAGTATCAAAAAGAACATTTTATATAATACAAAAAGAAGCTAAAGAAGCTTACGAAGACGAAGAGGTCCCTACCTCTTCGTTCTTCGTAGCTGACTTTATTATAAACCAGCTGACAGCCAGCACTTTATAACATAATATAATAATAATCAAAAACACATAACCTGAGTGTACCGCAATCCGGTACACTCAGGACAGGACACTATTTCTCATAGATTTTTCTGTAGGTATGCATTTGAGTCAGAAAATAACTCATTATTATCGACACTAAAAAGCAAAGTTACATGGTACGAGGTGCCCGATATGCGTGGTCAGAGAGCGCCACAAATTCGGTGTCAAAAATTTATATAAAACCGCGAATTTTATCAAGTAAGTACCTACCCAATTTGATCGCATTTACCAAGCAAAGCTGGTTCAAGTTTACTGCCATACGTTTATTTTACTGTTACTTAGATAGCAGCATCGAATCATTCTAAATAACAATTTCTATAAAAAAAATACTCTTTAACAGAGTAATTATTCTAGCGTCTTTAAAAATTCTCAGGCACAAAAAGTATGTTAGCCACCATTAGCCACTAAAATAAAGAAAAGTTAAAATGTACTACTACTACTACTACGAGTATTTACTATATATAAAATGTTCGCAATTGTGACGGGAAAAGTACGGGACCCTACATTAGGCGTGGCTACGCACGCACTTGGCAAGTTTTTTTTGTATGATTTGGTTCATCTCCTTTTAATACTATAATTATTAATATACTCTCTTTATATGAAACTCAAAAACTTAATTCAGAGATTAATGATAAATGATTTATTGATTTCATGTAGGACAACTTGTGCCACTTATGATACGTTAATGCTCTACCACCGGTTCGGAAAATTGTTCTACTGAGAAGAGCCGGCAAGAAACTCAACAGTTGATCTTTAATAAATTAATAGTTACCTACAGCAAATCCTCCAAGTACAAGCAGTCCTTCCCCGGGATACAAACTGTATACCAAATTCCATCAAAATCAGTTGAACAGATGGGCCGTGAAAGCCTAGCAGACAGACAGACAAACACACTTTCGCATTTATTAATTATTATAGTATGGCTTATAAACAATTGGCTTAATAAAAATAAAACAATTTACAATCCAGAAATATTCCAAATTACTATTATTCCAATTAGTATTTATTTACAGTCTCGCCCAATTTTCATGAGGTCACGAAAAATGTGAGCAGGTACACGATAAATGTTCGACAGCTAGTGGACGGAAGGTCAACAGACGAAAATTTAGAAAGCTTGGGAATAAAATAAAACCCGTTGCTTCGTCTAATACGATTTAGAAAGGTGTGTGGCGCTAGTGTTGCTGTCATTATATTTTTATTCATGCTGGAATAAAAAATATAGGAGAAACAATTGATCATTTGGTAGTCCACTAAAACCAATATTTTCACATCATTATAAATATGGCTTAGTATCTGTACACGGACAGTCTCCGGTAAGATCAGTTAACAGTAGGTAGGTAATAGGTATGTCTTTAACTCCTAAGACCTTATATCAAAGGTTTTAAAAGCGTGCTGTATTAAAAAGTTATGCCCTACTAAACTTAAAACTGTAAGAAACTAAAAAGAAATCTAATCTAAATTGAACCAACTTCTAAATTCAACCATAAGATATTATTAACGCCATCTAGTGACAGCAAACGAATCTAATATCAAGAAAAATATAATTCGAACTTTAAGAAAACTGATGGGTACCTATCGTTTTATATATATTTCATATTAGCGAATGCCCGCGACTTCGTATTCGTGGTTTGAGGTTTTTTGGTTCCCGCGGGAACTCTTTAATTTTCCGGGATAGCCTACACTAGGTGCTATTCCAGACTATAATCTATCTCTGTGCCAAATTTCCGCCAGATCCGTTCAGCCGTTGGGGCGTGATTTAGTAAAAAACATCCATACATCCAGACATCCATACATCCATCCAAACTTTCGCATTTATAATATTAAGTATAGATATTAGTATGGATTACTTATTGTATTTTTACTGCGTAAGTAATTTGCAAGAACAGCACCCAGGGTTGAATTTTGATATCATTAATTCTAGCAAAAATGTTAGAAAAATTAAAAGCACCTTAATGAACTACTAGTAAATTTACAGGTAAGTAGGTACATAGAGTTAAATGTGAAACTTCCACACCACATATCAAGTGCGTCACATGCAAATGCATAAAAAATAAAGAAGCATCTTTATGTGAGTAGACAGCAGCGTTTATAGGGTAGAGAGTAGGGACGCGTAGAAGCGACAAGGGTTCGTAACTTCGTAGGCAAGGGCGAAGGGTCGTGAGGGTGAACTGCAGGCCAAGGGTACGGAGGACGTCGAGCCCTCGCCGAGAGGCAAGTTTCACGAGCTTTCGAGATAAGGTAGGTATTGTTTAGTTTTAATGCAGCCTTGCAATGTTTTAGATCGGTTTTCAGCGTGCTTAGTGACTATTTTGAAAATTTTATTCATTTATGTAGGTACACATTACGCCAGTATTTAAATATAGGTACATAACTTACTACTTTGCCTAACTTTGTATGTATCTACTTAAAACTAAAATGTAACATACTATAATGTATATGTCACCGTAAGATTGTAAAAACCGTTAGATTATAATCTAACTCGCGAAATTCTAAACTGTCGAAAGATTGTAAACTGTTCAATGTTCTGAGTGTAAATTTTTGAAATATTCATTTTATATACGTTTTCTTGTCGCTTTCTTGTAGGTTAGGTTAGGGTTCGACATAAATAACCAAGTAGTGCCCGGCCGCACTTAGGTTTTATCGGGTTTAAATATCTATCAGATTACAATCTACCGGAAAATAATGCGTTAAATTCTAATCTTTCGACACTTTAGAATTTCGCGAGTTAGATTATAATCTATCGGTTTTTACAATCTTACGGTGACGTATATACCTACTCACACAGAGCAATAAATGAATTTATCTAATTTAATTTATGTATATTCATGTCAATGAAAACGAATGTATACTTACCTAAGTTTTAACAAAACATAATGCGTGAAACCGGAAAAAAGCATCATCTGTATTATCTTGTTTCTAGACCCCCACAGTTTTCCTGAGCTCCCCGCGTAGTGACATCAGTTAGTGGCCGACTTTATAAGGTAAACCATGCATAGATGGCCTGCCGGTAGATCAATGAAACCTATATAAATACTTTGTTTTTAGGGTACAGTACCAAAATGGTAAAAAGTAACCTAGGCAGGTATGAAGAACCCATTTTTTCAAGGATGTTGAGCAAGTTTTCTTTAAAACCAGCATTATCCCGGATACTGAAATAAACAGCTGTAATGCATCATATTAGCGTCTCCTTTTTTACCATTAGGGTGCAGAGCCCTAAAATTTCGATTCTAAAGAGCGGTCCAAAACAGCCATTTTGAGCTGTTGATCGTCGAGTCTTCGAACAGTGTGTGATGCTAGTGATGACTTATACAGCTCCGAAACTTTTTGCTTACTCGCCTGGGATCCCAGGTGATTGAATTAGCATCATATCAGGAAGTGCAGCGTGGAGTTCAAGACTAGGTGGACAGATGACTCAATATGGAAGACGCTGGAAGCAAGTGGTAGACCATGTTCTGTGGAGATTCACGTATGATACCTTCGTCTTGTTGAGGGACGAATGGCCTAGCTGTGACAACGCGTATGAGTCGATTGCGATTGTTAAGCAACGTTAACCCCAGTTGAAAACTTGGAAACTGATTGGGTGACAGTCCTCCGTGCCTAGAAGAGCACGTTAAGCCGACGGGCCCGGTTATTATCACTAATTATCTGATAATAATCGTAACAAAAAGAGTTTAAATACTTAGTCGAGTCGTACCTATGCGGAAGGACGTAGGAGGCCACAGCATTATTATCCCAAGAAAACTCCTACCATTATGTAATTAATGGGTCACAACCCTCAGTAATGAAGAATACTACGCAGAGAGAGAGAGAGAGACCTTCGTCCAGCTGTGGACGCTATCGGTTGGAACGACGACAACCCAAGTTATTTTATAATTCATGCTTCGCATCGTAGACCGGGCCAACTCGTCGGGCATGGCGCAACGCGTATAGTAACGAGTTACATAAAAATACAAGCGAGCGTGCGCGCTACCGGTTGGCCCAAACAGCTTGCCTTCTACTTTTTACACCGATGTTATGCTCTCCATACACTATCAAGTAAATCGTCCAACTCACATGAAGGCAGGAGACAGTATGCTTCTATCAAATACTGCATTATCGTCGCTTACCACTTAGTGAGATTGCAGGCACGAACAAGTTCTCGTTTAAGACGAACGAATTAAGACTATTATAACGTAACCTCCATGGCAAACTTACGAATCTGCAGTTTTAGTAAAATCAATATTTCGAAGAAAAACCGTTCATGGAAATATTGATTTTAATAAAACGGCAGATTCGAAAGTTTGCCATGGAGGTGACTAATATGACTTTAGTATAGAAATTCTACAAGTAAATATATAAGTTCTATGTAGGTATCACTTGGTAGCTACAGAAAGTTGATAAGTGCCTAAATAATTAAAGACAAGTCATAGTACCCTCTACCTAAACCTCTTACTTTTCAGCAGAGGCCAAAGGACTATGACAGAAATCTAGTGTGGTTTACGCTACTAAATTATAAGCTCCCGTGGTTCTCATGGATAGACGTTTCACGGAGACACCACAATATTAGCCGAATTCAGCATTAAAGTTAAAACAAGTGTAACCTCGCCCTCCTCTCGATGGAAATGAGGCGGTTCTTATCGAATTGCCCCCAATTCCCCCGGCATAGTCAGTAAGATACCGCGTTATAGTACACAGTTCATGCCTGTATTAAGCGCACTGTGCGCACTTACTAATATTATAAATGCGAAAGTTTGGATGGATGGTTTGTTACTCCGTCACGCCAGAACGGCTGAACGGATCTGGATGAAATTTGGCACAGAGACAGATATATATAGTCTGGAATAGCACATAGGCTACTTATTATCCCGGAAAATTAAGTTCCCGCGGGAACCAAAAAAACTCAATCCACGCGGACGAAGTCGCGAGCATCACATAGTAGGTATCACTTATATGTATCAGCCTTCAATAAAACAAGAGTTCGAGTAGAGACTAGATTGGAAACCATTTATTTGCTCTGATTCAATCTAAATCTGTATTCTTTGCCGATATTGGAGCAACTTCTGGTTTCCCAGACTCAAAACTGGACGGATATGCAGAGCCCACATTATTAATAGGTAAGTAAGTTGTTAGTACAGTAGGCAGGCTATCTTCGGCCTTGGAGCGATGGCAAAATATGGAGCCATGGAGCATTGATGGGGATCTTTAATGGAGAAAAGTGGAATAACCCATGTGAAGGTAAAATCGTTGCATACCTAGTTGCGTATCGTTTGCAAATGCTACTTACCTGCCTACGTAGAAACTTACAAATGTAGGGTAAGGTTTACCTCTACGTTAAGGTTGTTAATTCGTACCCCCTAAGCTTGGATGAAACACTTCTATGGGAAAATCGCTAACACCGCACACATACAGCCCATTAACGTCCCACTGCTGGGCACAGGCCACCACTCTCGTAGGAGAGAGGGAAATAGAGCTCAAACCCTCCACGCTGCTCCAATGCGGATTGACGGGCTTTAACGACTATAATCATGTTAAAGATAATAACCGGGACCGACGGCTTAACGCGCTCTCCGAGGCTCGGGGGTGAAACACCGCCAACCACCTAACTCCGGGCCAGTACTGAGAATTTCTAGTCAGAAAAACCCAATACTGTTTTATTTACTTGGACGACTAAATGGTTCTATTTTATAATGCTAGATAGGTATAAGGTACCCTGCACGGGTACCCTATTTTATAAACGAGAGCTTAGATATTGCTGCGGTACGACTAGGCTGTGGTTGGTGGTACCGTGGTAGGTAGGTACTCCTAAAGCAACATTTTCCTAATTGCGACCTAAAGGGCGGTGGCGGGAAGTGTCTGGATAAGAGCGAAAGCGTGTTTGTTTGTTGGTTAATCCTTCAATCACGCCGCCACAGAGAAACGCCTGGATCGATTGCATGGGTATAGTGGTAGTAGTTAGTATACCTGGAGGCTACAAACTATCCCCATACCAAATTTTATCAAAATCAGTTGAAGAGATGGGTCGTGAAAACATAGCAGACAGACAGACACACTTTCGCATTTATAATATTATTAGTAAGTATGTATATTAGTATGGATTCTGAGAAATTATATGTCGCGCCGACAGAAGCAGCGCGGCTCCTAGTATGAACACCTTCATTGTTCCATCTTCAAGGCATGAAACGGCAACTTTGGGTTTTTATTAATGTTGAACTGCTAGCTGTTATCCGCAAAACAACGAGGTCTAAAACTTCTCACCTATTATCTGCAGATCGTAAACAGTGAAGTGCGTCAAGGAGTCGAGCTCGAAGGCGTTATTCCTGCAACTTCTGCCCGATATTCCGCCGTATATCGATATAACGTACATATCCAATAAGTACCTACCGATACATCGATAATATCGCGACATTACCGGTACGGTCAATATCGTAGGTACTTATGTATATTATCTTATTTTCATATTATCTACTTACTTATTATAAATGTGAAAGTTTGGATGTTTGATTGTTTTGATGTTTGATATCTACATAACTACTCCTTCACGGCTGATTTGGACGTTTGGAATAGAGATAGCTTATAACCTGAACCAACCGGCTTCATTTTATCCTGGTAAATTATATCGATATTCGTCGACCGAGTAGCGACCGCGTCGGCGTCGTCAGTAGATGACACATCAGCGCATGATTCACAAGGCACACTGCGCGAGCGCAAGAATCCCTGACGTCAGCTCGCGTCCGGGAGCTATGACCATGTTGTGCGGGAATTTATCGTTTGCTTTTTATGATTCAAATTTTAAAGTAAGCCTGTCTAGCTCTAAGATGGCACTGGATCACTACCTCAATACCCAAAGTATTTGCTTAGGGTTCTGGAGTCTGGAGTCCTCAATGACGTCAAACGCAGTCGGTTGCCGATGCCGTATAGAAGCAGGTATGGGTTTAATATAACTGCCATACCCCTAACAGGTTAGCCTGCTACAATCTTAGACTGTGATTGGCTACAGTCAAGGGCTAACTTGTGGAATAATAATAATGTCTTTACTATGAAAAAGATACCTAAACCAACCATGTATTTATCTCACTTACTTTTCTAGGTCCATGTTCCCCCACTGTTTTTCACGTACTAATTATTGAAGGCTGGAGCTAACAGTATAGGGCCCTAGCTAGCGCGCGCCGATTTACGCCCGTTTCGTTCCGTTCACCGACCGCTGTTTCTATATCTTTTGCATTCATAATCTCCAACATCGCCTCGTTGCGTTCCAAATGTGGCGCGCCGAAACCGCTTCACTGCGCACACGACCTTACGTAGGGATTTATTTTCAAATACTAGCTGATGCCCGCGACTCCGCCGGCGTGGATTGAGGAGTTTTAGGGGAATGAAAATTAGTTATAAACCTATTCTCATACCTACTGAATATACATATGAAATTTCATCAAAATCGGTCAAGCCGTTTCGGAGAAGTATAAACACTAAAACTGTGGCACAAGAATTTTATATATTAGAAGGTAGAATCTTGAGCGCTAGCTCACTTGCGCAGAAGGGAAATGTGGCGGCTTGTGGCACTCAACATCTGTGCCGGTAGTAGCAGTGTAGGTATAAAAATAACTGTTCGTAGATATTCTATTAGGATCATCGTTTATAATTCATTCAATCAAATGGTATTTTTTTCAAATAAACTCTTATTACAAGTGCTTTTGAATAGTCGACTGAAACTACCGCTGATTCGGAATGCCACTCGACAACGGAAACAAAAATTCCCGTTGGTCAGACTCGTCTCCCAGTTCTGTTGACGGAACTACTGGGATATTATTCTAAATAAATGTCCACCCAGTCCACCAATCGGACCATTGCGAAAACATTGTTTTCGTTTTTTTCAAATAGATCTGTAGAACTATTTAATGCTAGTGCAGTTCATCACTAAAGTATCGATGGATTTAATCACTCTTAATAATATCTGCTAGATATAATTAAAAGATCGAGGATTAAAGTATCCTATCGGATCTCAAAGATATACATACGTTCGTTGAGTGAAACCTTACATGTGCAGTTCTTATTGAACACATACTCATGGGCTATTAGGATAAAGCACAGTTTCATAAAAAACAGGGAAGAAAAGCTATAAATGAAAAGCCACTAAAAATTCTACATCCATTATATTTTAACGTCATTAGTTGAGATAATTAAAATTAATACACGAGTTCAAAATCTTGTTATTTATACAATGGTATCCTAGGAAACTAATTGGAGACTATAGTTAAGCTTCTCTCATGTATCAATCTCGACACGACGTTTATAAAACCAAAAAAAGTTAAATGAAAAAGTAAATGCCGGATGGATATTATATTGTTTGGAACTTGGAAGTTGAGTACAAATGAGTAAAAATCAGTCTAGATACTCGTTCCCTCACTCGACGTTGGTTTGCCAAATCGACGACACATTCTCTCTTAAATCTAAAGGAACGTAAAAGAAACTATAAATAATACAAAAAATAGTATCCGTGCTTATACTCACCACATATTTTAAGTAAGGACTGAAACAGAAGTGCTTTAAACACTGTTTTTTGAAACGGTTATAGAAACGGTTTTTGTTGTTTATAAACAGAAACGATACTGTAACCCAATCAATATGTAACCGTTTATTTCTGTTAATAAGTGTTTTTATATGTAACCCTAATAGGTACTTGCCCTAACAAACTGAACGGTGTGACAACGCGTTCTTCTCACTTCATTAGACTTTACAGACACTGTCACACATTGGCCATGGTTTCTTAAAACAATTGCAACCATCGGTGCTTTCACCTTAGGTTCAAATTTGAATACGCGTCAACAGTAAATTTGGCAACGTCGCTATTCCAGTTACACTTTAAAACAGTGTTAAACACTTTCATTTCTAATACAGAAATATAAGTGTTTTGGGTTCACAGGTTTAAAAACACATTGAATATGGTTACAGATTTAATCCTGTTATCAATTCAACCTGTAACACTTATAATTCTGTAACCTTTATGAATCTGTTTTCCAGTCCCTGATTTTAACTAATTTAGGTAATGAATAACATACTAGCGAGTGCGAGATTCGGGGCACCATGACTAGTGGATTTAAAAATAAAATAAAAAAAATTTTGTTGCGCGTATTAGTTTAAATCATTAATAGTAATTATCATAATATTAAATAATTCGAATCAAATAGTACCTTATATTTACTCCAACCGCCTCATTTTTAGCACAACAAAAATATTGTAGAAAAAAAAAGCATAACAAAAAATCTTTGATAAAAATGATCAGTCTTGTTCTACTTGGCGATTCCAGAACAAAAATATTACGTACGACAAAATACAAAATGGTAATTTTTAATACTTATAGATACAATACTTTTTCACACAATATTTTTATAGTCATATTGTATGTATGGCAATGTGTAAACTATAGTTTTCAGTCATTTTGAGTTGTCTAATTTGAAAATATACTTTTAAAATACCAGGATCAAAGGATCTAGCGTTCATTTCAAGTAATTAATTATTTACGCTCAATCAAAACTGACATTAAAAAATACTAGTGACTCTTGTGTAAAGGGTCATATAACACTCTGAATAACTTCATCAGACTAACCCATAATAATATTTAGCAACTTAACAATTATTTTAGTGCAACTAACTGATCATATTATATTATATTTAAAATGGGTAAGTTAAAAATGCCTAATTCACTTACGCAAATTGTCAACCCTTGAACTTACAAACTAAAACATTACAAATAATTGACTACTCTTTTCTTAAATCTAGTAAAATATTGATGATCATAATTATTAGCTTTCCTTAAACTTTCGGATTTATAGATGAAAAATTCAATACGAACAGGGCGGTTAATAGTATATTTTCAAATTAGCATTATAAACCTTTTATAACAGCCCAGATATCAATAATTACCTATAGTACAGTAGTAGTAGTTGAATGCAGAGCTTTTATATGTGTCATCATACAGTAGATCTGCATTCAACTCGCGCGCGAACTGTATATTCCAGTCTTGTCATGTCAATATCACAATGTCAAGCGAACCAACGCAGAGTGAGCGAGGGCAAGTGATTTGGCAGTGTAAGAAAAATTATGAAAATATTGTAATATTACATACGAACATTAAGATCACAATACAGTTAATACTTAGAAATAAACTTACCTTAGTTAAATACGACAAGCGGTGACAGATTTTGTACAATTGCCATCCCTCGGCTCGGGCCAAACATGCTTATAAAATCACTATCGAAAATCTTATTTTAAATATTGTTTATTGATATTTTCTTCTACATACCCTTGATCAACAAAATCATTAAGCCATGAATACCTACAATAATATCCAAAATACAAAAACACCAAATAAAATTTTAGAGTTAAAATTCTAGCTTGTGGCCTGTGCCGTATAAAGATCTAGTCATTGTATAGGAACCAAGAAATGAATCATATGACTTAAATATTCTTTATGATTAATGAATGCTAAAAATATTCCATATGATAGCTGTTATGATCAAGCATATATGTAAGCATTCAGTACAACAAAAGTTCATACAAAAAACAGGAACGATGCGAGAGTCTATTAAGGTATAGTGTAAAAGCACCTAACTTATTATCCTTATCAAATCAGTTGTAAAGGGATATTCCTAATTACAACAATTAAATCAATTTACTTGTGCGAGATAATTTTACTGTCACACTAATTTATAAAGTCTCAAATCAGCAAAATTTATAAAATTACTTCCGATTTATATTCTACTTACAATTACAATATTATACATTTTAAGTAAACGTAAATACAAAACATTTAAGCTTGGTAAGTTTCGTAATAATAAATAAAAATTACACAAATGTCATACTTATTACATAATAATAGAATAGATACACTTAAAAAGCGAAAATATTTTATATTCAACAATCAAATCATTGAAATCACTCATTCTAAGTAGAAAATATACCGCCTTCTATTAATCATCACAATTATATAATATCCAGATATTCTTAGGATAATAAAAATAGGTTTATCTCTTTTCCTCTAATGATTACAGTCACTCGAGAGAAAATAATAGAATGCTAACTGTCACCCTAATAGCATCTGGATATGATAGTATGTTTTACTCTTTACAATGGAATACACTCAATTAAAGGCAGAATTATCTATTTCTAGTTCCCAGATTGTTACTTTGAGAGATAAATATTTTGGCCAAAAATTAAATGGGTCCATGTTTTGTGGAAAACAGCGTTTTTATGTAATCCAATCCGATAATGATAACAAACGCAGAACTACTCCGTATTTGATTTTCTACAATATTACACTGTCTGAAGTCATAACTTTAAACCATTGACTGTGGAATCCCCCCCCAAAGCATATACATACCCTAAATCAGTGGCATGCATAGGGTTCGAAACTAGGGTTTCCTGCACGCACTTGCATCCAAAATGTTGGGAATGGCCATCCCTAACAGACAGGGTAGGAATTAGGACATTTTGCGAGCTAACTTTTCTCACAAATGTAATGTAACAATGAAACAAAATATTGGGAATGGTCATCCTTAACAGACAGGGTAGGAGTTAGGACATTTTGCGAGCTAACTTTTCTCACAAATGTAATGTAACAATGAAACAAAATATTGGGAATGGTCATCCCTAAGAGACAGGAAGTTAGGACATTTTGCGGGCTAAATTTTCTCACAAATGTAATGTAACAATAAAATTGAGAGTGAAGAAAAGGAGGTTCAGAGTGATAAACCGCGTCGATAAACATTAAAATAGTGTAATACCGCTGTCGGATCGACCAACGTGAAAACGCCCATCTTACAAAATAGTTTGGTATTGCTTTAGGTAAGCAATGTACATATTGTCACCGCGCTGTATAGAAAGTTCAATACATATAAACTAGGTGATGTCAGCGTGGAAGCAGCCTCAGTCTTGTCACCGTGTGATGAGAATCAACGATACGACGCGCGGTTTAACATCCCGTCCCACACTGAAAACCGTTTATGATAGATTTAATTCTGTTTCGTAGTGTGGTAATCGACACCATTCTTCTTAAGACAAAAGGTCTTAAGTGGTAGTAGTAATTAAACTTTAATGTCTTAGTTTTAAGGTTTATATTTGAAATATTTTTAATTGTTATTAATTTTTTTTTAAATTAATTAGAAAAATAATAATTAATTATTCGTTTTCACTTCTATCGGCTGTTCCTATGACTACCAATTTTTTTCTACTAGCTGATGCCCGCGACTTCCCGCGAGTTCCCGCGGGAACTCTTTAATTTTGCGGGATTAAAAGTAACTTATGTATCCAGACTATAAACTGTTTCAAATTTTATCTAGATCCATTCAGCCGTTACGGCGTGATTGAGTAACAAACATCCATCCAAACTTTCACATAGTATAGATCAGTGCCAACACTTTTCGAATTCTAATTTGGCCGCAAGTGACATATAAAAACATCACAATCAATTTCAGGGATCTTCTCATCTTTGTTGTCTTAAATATGCAATATATTATATGATAATTTTAAAACGATGATCATTGGATTAATTTAGTTTTGGAGATTAATAAAATTATGAACGCATTTTTGTTTGATTAAAGTAGCATTTGAGACTAGTGCCCTCTCGTTTCCTCTTTCGCACAGACACATTATTAATGGTGAGACTGTGTCTAACATATAATTTGAACTTACCAAGATACTTTATGCTTCAGTAGGCTGCTCTATAGGTTCAGTATGCGACTCGTCTGTTGTGACGGTCTTAACTTTGATGTCAGACACGTCCGCTTCTACCTTTTTATCTGTTCCGTTTTCAGCATCCATGGAGTCGCCGTTAGATCCATTCACTTCTTTACCGTTACCATTCTCGACGGATAATCGTGAACTTAATTCTTCATCTTTGCTAGCGTCGCCATTTTGATTAACTGAATCCTTTTCACCGTTTGTCGTATCACCGTTAACTTGTGATTCCCCGCTGGCACTTTCTTTAGCTCTTTGTTCCTCAGGAACTTTATCATTTTCCTTTACAGCAGCTGGCGAGCTTTCTTCAGTTTTTTGTTCTGATGAAGTTGCAATACTCTCTTTACCTTTCTTTGATTCTTCTGTGTTGTCTACTGTTTCTGGTTTTGATTTTTCTTCCTGTGAACTACTTTCTTTTTGAGTTACTTCAGGAGGAATTTCTTTTTCTATCTTACTTTCAGTTTCTTTGACTTCTGAAATATCTTTTGTGTTCGTAGCACTAGTTTCCTCTTTATTACCTTTTGCTTCTTCTTCCACAACATCAGCTTTTTCTTCCAGCGGTATTTCTATTTTTTCTGCAACTTTTTCTTTATTTTCATCTAACTTGGCTGTATTTTCGGCCCCTTTGTCTGTATTTTCGATAACCTTATCAGTTTGTACGTCTACTAAAGCTTCAGCCTCTGTTTTCAAAGCATTTTCGGCATTTTTAGTTTCGAGTTCCATTTCTGAGTCTAATATCCTTTCCATGATATCATTAGAATCTAAATTGTCTGTTTCCATTGTCTCTTCTGCAATTGGTTTTAAAGTAGACTTTAATGGCATGTTATCCAAATTCGTTACATCCTGCACTTTCGATAAGATCTCATCACACTCTTTCTCTAACACATCACCAACGTTCTGCAATTCCAAATCTTCGGTTCCGTTAGGTTCCTCTACGACGGGCTCTACATCTTCAATAATTTCTCCCATTTCTACAAGATTCTCTTTGTCAGTGACTTCTTCAATTTCAGTAATGATAGTTTGTGGCATTTCTTCAGCAACTGACACTTGTTCATTAACTTCCTTATCTTCTACTTTTTCTTTTGGCACAGTGGGCGTTTCTAAAGTTTCAGTCTTTTTTTCACTAGCTGTGGTATCTTTGACTGGTTTTTCAGGTTCTGACTTCTCAGTTAGTAGTTTTTCTGTTTCTACCTTTTCACTTCCAACCTTTTCGTCAAGTTTGGCTTCTGGTTCGACCTTGGTTTCCTCGACTTTTTGAGTGATTTCAGTTTCCATTTTATCAGTCTCTTTAGTTTCATCACATTCTATTACGACAGGTTCAACATTAATGATAGGAATGTCAGTTTCCTTTAAATCTGTTATCTCTTCAACAATCACTCCTTCACCAATTTTTTCATCATCGGTTTGTTTCTTTGTCTCATCTTCGGTCTGTTTCACCAATGGCACTTCCTCAACCTCCATTTTTTCAGTTTCATTTTCTTTCTCTTCAACTGGGGTGTCTGGTATTGTTGAAACTGCCTCGGTTGTAGTCTTGACGTCATTACTGGTATCAGTCTTAGGAACTTTAGCAGGCTGCTCCTCCTAAAATAGTTAACAAAAAAATTAAAGACCAGTTTTAGAATTTAGTGAGCAGAGTTTAAATTTTATTACACATGGTTTTATTTTACATGGTTATGAAACCTGTCAAGAACATTAAAATTGCAAGATTGACATGGGCTGGGTGTGGACACGTGTAGCACATAGATGATCATCGGTCGCCAAAAACTAATTATGTCACCCAGACAGGTGCAGAAGTAAAATTTCGATGGTTGGATGGAGTTAAGCCACACCTTATAGCAGACGCCTGCGTCCAAGTGCGGAAAACAATCCCAGGATATCGTATAAAAGAGTTAAGCCAACACACAAAGAGTATTGGAATAAAATTTGAAAAACAAGCCCCTATGATGATAGAGGAAACTCCTGAAACAGCCCCAGATCCATAAAGAGTTGTAAAGCCCCGACGTTGATGATGATAAAACTAAATGGTCCTAAATAAAATATACTGCCTAAAATTTCATACAAGGCACATCAATAGTTTCACCACCCCTCTTAATAAAATCCAAGATCATCATGTCACATTCACATGGGCAAGTTATTAGCAAAACATGAGGGATTAATTGAAAAGTATTGTTCGAATCAAATCAAATTTATTTACCTAGTTTATAAACAACTCAATATCTTTAAATTATACATTTACTTTATTTTAAAAATGCAGCTTACTCTGTTTTTTGTTTTAATTTGTTACTGCTCATGCTATAAACCCTATTGAATTAAACGAATATTATACAATAATTTTAACACCTAATGTTTGCTACTTTTAATGATATCTGGGCTGGTTTTAACTAAGAATCAAATACACAGCATACACCGTCAATGCCAGAATATTGGCGCAGTTGTATCCATACTAATGATAATGTTTAAGATCAATCTATTATAAACTTTTATATTGAAAAAATAAAAACAAAAAACTAATAAGCACAACAAAAATAACAACAAAAAAGTAACAAAACAAATTTTGATATCACCAACACCATCAACATATAACTTATGAATTTATTCACAAAAATAAACAGCAATATTCAAGTCAGTGTATTCTTTGTAATAGAGTATTTGAAATCTTAAGTACATATTAACAGAAGTAAGGTTCTCAAAATATAAGGAAAGGTTCTTTTTGGAAAGAGGTTTTGAACAACAATAGTACATTATTGCAAAGGCTGGGAAATAGGCAATTGCAGGTCGAGTATGAGTTTGAAGGCCGAGCCGTAGGCGAGGGCTTCACTAATACGAGACAGGCAATTGCCATTTCCGCCGAGGCATATATAGTACTTTTGTCGTTTAAGAAAAGTAGTCAAGTTCCCATAATTTTTCAAGTTAATGCCGTTTTTAACATGAACTGTACATTTCAGCATGGAATAAATTGCCCATGATGTAGATGGCTTTTTAGTTTTAGCAATCTCATTAAAATACGCCAAAAATACTGTTTCGGAGAAAATGTTCACTTTTCTCGTCTCCAACTCATAAAATTTTCATATACTTCTATTTTCATGTATTTTTCTTTGAACTTCACTGGAAGCAGGTTTTCCATTGCCAATTTGGCTTCTGATCTTAAATCTGATGGAGTACAATCAATCTCTATTTCACTCTCTGAAACCATTGGAACTCATTTTACTTATTATTAAATTTATATTTATTAAGTATGTAAATAACAAATCAAGACGAATTTTCAGCTTTGCCGCCAATTTTTTTTTATTATCTGTGCCGACAGGCAAACGCATTTATGGCTATACAGCCACCAATTTGTACTAAGCAAAGAGACTATGGTATGCCAAGAATGACAAAAGAGATCCGATCAAAGAGTATTTAATAACCCCAGCAAGCCGTTTCATACAACATTGCAGGAGCGTTGTAATGTTCCAAATTCAAAAAACGCTCCTGCAATGGATTTGATTTTCTTTGTCCGAAATTGCGATACTTCGCGTGTTCTGTTTTCGAAAATAATGACAATATTTCCATGCATGTTTGAGAAAATAATTATTTACGTGTAAGTTGAATATTGCTGTTTACTAAATACTACTATCAACATAATAATAAAATAATTTTCGTAATATTTATGGTCGCTCTGAACAATGCGGCGCGCAGCGAGTGCAAAAGACCAATAAGCATTACCTGTGTATTCCAATGGAGGATTTGACTAGCCTTAAGAACTTTAGCTACATAGTATTTAGTAGTAGTAACTTAATTGTTTTAGTACTTAGCTAACAATTAATTATTTCCACATTTGTTTGATATAAGCAATACAAACAGGAATTTCCGCATTAAAAAAAACGACCAATAAACAAGTTTGAATTTGCGTATGGTAAGAGGTCGTGCGGAAGCTCTATGTCCCAGTGGTAAATGAAAGCGTTCTGCTTAACGAAATACTGCTTGTTCAGAGCGGCCATCGATATTGACGAGGCCCGTATACTAACCTCCACAGACAATATATACATATAGGTAAATATAGTGCATGCAATCTGGCTACGTGTGGAGAAACATGGAATCATCGTGGCACCTGTGGGTCCGTCTTGCGCTTGTTTGAGGAGAGTTGACCCAGTGAATGGATCACATTGAAGCTCTCTGTAGCTTCAGAGGACAGTGGTGCATTGCCCTCTCGGCTTACTAGCACCACGTGCAAGCCAGCACTTCTGGCCGCTTCAGCCTCTGAAATTTAATGCATACATGTGAAGAATAAACTGCACCAAAAATTCATTGCACGTATCATTTTAATCGTATATGCCACCGTACGATTGTGTATGACTAGCGAAATTGTAAACTGTCAACAGATTACAATTTAACGCACTATTTTTCGGTAGATTGTAATATGTTAGGTATATTAACCAAACGCCCGGCCGATTATTTATGTCGAACCCTAACCTAACCTACAAGAAAGAGACAAGAAAACGTAAATACAATGAATATTACATAAATTGACACTCAGAACATTGAACGGTTCACAATCTGTCGACAGTTTACAATTTCGCTACTTAGATTACAATCTAACGGTTTTTGTAATCTTACGGTGACATATACAGATCGGCTTCAGCTATTATTAGCAAGTGCGGATTGATAGAAGATCACCACACACCTTTAAGAACATTATAAATATATCTCACAGACACATGTTTCATCATGTTGGTACTCGAGGTAAGCGTTCCTAGGTGTTTTACGCTAACAACTACCTACTTATACTATTGATTATAATAAACTCGCCGGCATATTTAGCGGAACATAAAAAAAGGTCCATAATTAAAAAAATATGGTTTTATTTTAAAATCTACTTACTACACTTCTTTTGTTATTTAAAGTTTCATTTGTTTTACTTAAAATGAGATCACATTAAGAACAGATTTTGTGAGTAATGGCTATTTGTGAAAAATGGTACATTTTTGAACTTTTCATGTAACCGGGAAAAGTGAAATTTAATATTAAAATAACAATTAATTAAATTAGAAAAATGGTGATTAATATCGCGTATTTCCTCCACATGCTCTTATTAAAGTTTCTACCCGTCTAGGCATATTGAGAATAATGTTATCGATGGTCTCCTGGGATAGTCTCCGCCATTCCTCAACTACGGCGATTCGCAGTTCTCCCACGTTGGCAGGAGCTGGAATTCTGGACTTAACTTTTCTTTTCAGCAAAAACGTGCTCTATTGGGGTCATATCCGGTGATCTCGCCGGCCACTCCATAACAGTGATATTCATATCATTAAGATAAGCTTGAGTTACCCGAGCGGTATGCGGCCGAGCATTATCCTGCATAAAAACAAAATCTTCACCGATATATGGGGCAAACGGTACGACATTTTCTTCTAAAACTTCTCTGATATAGCAGTCTGCAGTCAGACTCCCTCTGTCAATCACTACCAAGTCTGTGCGAACTCCCAACCAAATGCCCGCCCAAACCATTATTGATCCACCGCCGTATGCAACTGTAGTTTCAAAATTTGTCTGAATGTATCGTTCTCCTTTGCGTCTGTATATTCTTTGCCTGCCGTCAATTTGATTTAAGAGAATTCTGCACTCATCACTAAACAATACCTTACTCCATTGGTCCGCGTTCCAAAGTTGATGTTCCTGAGCAAAAGCTAACCTGTTTCTACGATGATTTACCTCGAGCCTTGGAGCCTTGGCGGGCACAAATGAACCCAAACCAGCTTCTTCGAGCCTTCTTCGTACAGTACGCTCACTTACGGTTACACCCCGCACGGCTTCTAACTCATGTCGGGCTTGGACGGCCGTCAAACGGGGGTTCCTACGTACACGAAGCCGAATGAAACGATCATCCCTACTCGAAGTGCGTCTTTTTCTGCCTTGTCCTGCTCTTCTCACATAAGTACCGGTCTCCCTGAACCGTTGGATACTGCGATGGATCGTTGAAACTGGTCGACGAAGATCTCTGGATATCACTCTGTAGGTTTGACCATTTCTTCGCATTTCGAGTGCCCTGGCAATCTCCGTTGGGGCTAAATCAGGCATAATTCAGTCATCAACTGCAGAAAGATACGCGATTAAAAAAAACAAAAAACAGTATTTCAATGAAATTTTAAATCAAACTCAGAAGGAAGAAATACTCGAAGTTCGCTCCAGATAAGGTGTATTTGAATAAAATTAAAACAATTGCATAAAATGTGATGTTCAGTTGTTTTCTTAATTTGAAAATATTTCTTTTTAAATAAAATTACGTATAAACCAGCCAGCAACCTTATATGATACTGATATCAAACCTTTTTTTTATTTTCCGCTAAATATGCCGGCGAGTTTATTTTATTGTATAATCACTCATCATCTGTATGTGAAAGTTCTGTTAACTTAGTTGTTTATGAGGTATGTGTAACGTCCACATAAACTCTTGCGAGTTTCTAGCTGTGAAGCTAATAATAATATTATGTAAACGTTATTATGTAAAAAAAAAAAGAATAAATAAAATTGTTTAAGTAAGCAAAGCCCGGAGTAGACTATAGCCTAATCGCGTCGAATCGAATCGAGTCGCATTTCGTATGCGTTAAGACTAATGACTCGACTCGGCGCACTTCGACTAATCGCTGCAGTTTTATATGAGATGAGTCCCGAGGATCTGAATCTAGTACACCAGAAATAGAAGGTTGTAATCTTAACCCACTAGGAACCACCAATTTTAATAATAAAATATCCGAGTTAGTCAGTTCTTTTACCTTTGACTATATCAGTCAGGAACAGAACATCTTCAGCCTTGCACCCGATCTTGTCAACAATGGCAGAGTAGCTGGCGGCCTCCTGTTTAGCACCAACAGCAGTATCAAAGTGACCCTCAATGTATTTCAACAGGTCACCAGCCAGGGACTGACCGAACAGGAGTTTTTGGG
Source organism: Erebia palarica (assembly GCA_964035005.1). Classification (NCBI taxonomy): domain Eukaryota; kingdom Metazoa; phylum Arthropoda; class Insecta; order Lepidoptera; family Nymphalidae; genus Erebia; species Erebia palarica. The sequence goes on from OZ035994.1 coordinate 18,433,082, forward strand.
CCTGGACTGATCCAGATGAGTAGATATAGACCTTCTGTCCATCAACAGACTGCCATTGCTCAAGTGCAGATGATACATCGTCGTAGACGCTGAAAAGTGCCATGTAGAAACCAATTAGTGCTACCGGTTTAATATAACTGCCACTCCATTAGCAGCTTAACCTACTGGCTGCCTTTTGTTACCATCTCATGCTGAGATCTATAGAGCGTACTTTGACTCGGCTCAGACTTTACTTAGAGATAAAACGAGATTGACTTATGTGAGTAACATAATTTTTCTCCTTTTAACCATGTCTTAAGTCTAAGCAAAGTCAAAGTTCGCTCTATAGATCTCAGCATCAGACTGCATCGTCACGTTTTACTGCAGTCAGCTGAATGATATTGGAACACAAAAAGCACATACAGATATATATACCAACTTTAATTTAAGGATATTATATTAACATTATTATTATTATTATTATTAAAGCCTACCTCTAAAACTACATATATATTTCTCTAAACTCTAAAGCTATATTATATTTATTTTATATATATATAATATTTTTTTCCTTCTTTTCTTCTTGTATTTTTTTTGGTTATATTAACATGGATTACAATAAATTCATTACTTACTGTCCCTTAATATCTCCCTTGTCGTAGCCTTGCTTCCAAATCAGTCCCTGCAATTGCTTTAACGGGCCCGCCTTGCGGTCTGCTGACATTTGCCATTTCACATTATTGACTAGACCTTCTATCTGATCTTCTTTTGACGCATCCTGTAAGAAAGTATATTTCAATGATTTAAAAACTGATTTTCATTACATATTTATTTACTTACCGATTAAAAAGGCATAAAGGCTTCATAGCTACAAAAATAAGATCATAACAGAGGTGGAGATAAGCCTTGTGTATTTGTGTTAAAAAGTTAGTTACTGAGGTAAGGTAAGGTAAGGTTAGGTAAGATTGCGCATGATGAACTGAAGGGAAGTTATATTGGTTGGCATGGAATTAATGGAAATTCTTTTAAGCAGATTTGGACATGGATATTTTAGTCTTAAATTTTAGAAATGTATCCTGAATAAAAGCTCCGGCGTGCCTAGCCTAGCCCAGTATAGCCTAGAAGGGCTTAATTCTATCCAAAAAAAATGCCCATTATGGACATGTGCCCTTTTTGCAATTAGTGATTCAATTACAATATGGTTTGTTTAGCCTTACCTCTCCAGGAATGGTGACGTGCCCCTCAACGCTTTTCTCCTGGTCCTCAAGGGCCAGCTTCCGCAGCGCCGTGACTACCTCCTTCACATCATCGCTCTCCCACTGGCTCTCTAGGAACTGTTTCACATTCTCCTCAGCGTAAGGGAACAGCTTGTCCTAGAACAACAACATATGAGTTTCATTACATATGTAACTGATATGTATGTATGACTAATGATAATGATAAACATAGACAAGTCTGTGGTGTCTGGAATCCTGACTATGGACTTAGCTCCATATTAGCAGAGATGTGCTGCATTGCTAAGCTACAGATGTGTATCAAACCCACCATTAGGAGCGCTCAGTGCTTTATTTGTGCACTGGGATGTTCATAGTATAGATCACTACATATTTGATCAATCATTTATGCCTGGTGGGGAGGCTTTGACCGTGGCTAGTTACCGGCAAATACGTACCAACAAGCGATATAGCATTCCGGTACGATGCCGTGTAGAAACCGATGGGGGATATGGGTTTTATAAAACTGCCATACCCCCCAACAGGTTAGCCTGCAATCATTTTAGACTGCATCATCACTAACCATCAGGTGTGATTGCAGTCAAGGGCTAACTTGTACTGGCGAAAAAAATTGGTGGGCTTGACACATACATTATGGCAATTTAGCATTCAATAGTTATAGAGCGTGTTTTTGATGAGTGATAATGATATAAGGTAGGTATAATATAATGAACTTCATCTTAAATCTTAACTCATTGCCCTTTAGGATTGGATTTACGTCATGGTCCACCACGCCAGTCAAGTAAGGGTTTGGCAGCACATTTGCGAACTTTATCGAGAACCGCAAGTATGCAGGTTTCCTAACGATATTTTCCTTCCACTACATCCCATTAACGTCTCATTGCTAGGGACAGGCCTCCACTCTCATAGGAGAGAGGGAATTAGAGCTTGGACCCATCACGCTGTCCCAATGCGGGTTGGCGGGCTTTAACGACTATCATGTTAGTGATAATAACCGCGACCGACGGCTTATCGTGCTCTCCGAGGCATGGGGGTGAAATACCGCTAATTCCGGGCCTAACTTCGGGCTAGTACTGAGAATTTCTAGTCAGAAATACCCAATAATCAATTATAGCCCGACCCGGGACTCGAACCCGAGACCTCGTCGGCCGCAGTCGAACATACCAACCACTAGACCAACAATATATATTGGAATATTCATTCTTAGTAAGAATGGACCCTTGATTACTTGAATGACTGCTTTGGAGCTATAAAAAAATGGGTAAGGTAAAGAAACAATTTAACGACTCAGCATAACGTGATACGCTAGTGAAACTCGCCGCACGATGCGACAGGGTGGGTGAACGAACTGCCGCGCCGTCCAAACCGGATAGCCTAGACAGCGACTGGCCCCGGCAGGGACAGCCACTTAGTTTCCAAAGGTTATATTTTATGCTCCAATTATAATATTGAAGACCACAGGAAATCCATTTGGGGTGAATCGACTAGGCAATAAATACTTTTGATTAAAATTATACCGATATAAATCTTGGTAACCATTCAATTCTCATCGTAAGAAATGTACCCTAATTTCGGACCCCACTCTCTCTGCATCGTATTCCTGATTGCTGAGGGTCTTGTCCTTTCCATTAATGACAATGATAGGGGGGTTTTCCTGGGATAATAGTGCAGTGGGTTACTAGGTCTTTCAACTAAGAGTTCTATCTCAACTACCGCGCAGTCCAAACCGGATAGCCTATCGATGGGTGTTTATCGATTTATTATCAGATGTTAGTGATAATAACCGTGACCGATGGCTTAACGTGCTCTTCGAGGCACGAAGGAAACAAAAAGGCCAATTCGGTCACCTATCCAGTTACCGACCGACCGATAAATGGCGGTATACCCATTTCGAACAAGCTAGACTGGGCAAATGCAATAGACTGGTGTCGGGCAGCAGCGACACCAGTGCAAGCAGTCTAGCCCTGCGATCGCGTGGCGATTATTGGACATAAAATGGATAGCTCACGAACAAAACAGCCCCTAGTCCCCGGCAATCCCACTATTCCGAGCTCTGGCAGCGGCTACGGTAACGGTGGGCCAGGGGGTGTCAAGAATCTCCGGCAGAGATTCCGCTGCCAGCCCCCGACGACTGGACCTGGCAACGCACGCACGTTGAGGACCAACGAGAAGATTATCGAGCTGGAAGAAACATTAAGCAAGTTGCGCTGGGGCATTATAGGATTGTTTGAAGTCCGAAGAGAGGGGGAGGACTCGATAATCCTGAACTCCGGCAACCTGTTTTACTACCGGGAGGGCGACCAACAGTCCCAGGGTGGTGTCGGATTCATCGTCCACAAGTCCCTCGTCAACAACATTGTACAAGTCGAAAGTGTGTCGAACAGGGTAGTGTACCTTATACTCAGAATTACTGAACGGTATTCGCTGAAGGTTATACAGGTTTACGCACCGACCTCAGCACATCACGACGAAGTCTACGCTCCGACCTACTCATGCTCAAATCCAGAATCCTAAGACCTTTCAACTCGAATTGCAGAACCGCTTCGCTAGCCTGGAGGATTGCGTTACGGTGGACGAATTAAACAACAGGCTGGCGGAAACTGTTCACACGAGAGGGTCGAAATTCTTCAAGACCCGCCGTACGAATAGACCGGAAAAGTTCTCAGACCACACCCTTAAGCTCATGGGGGAGAGACAGGAAATGAAACTGCAGTCTTCAGCTGACGCGTCTGACGGATTTCTAAATCACAGATACGTGATTTGCGACACTTTAATAGCGAATATATTAAGGAGACCATACAACAGAATAAGGGCTCAAAAGTGTTCGCAAGAAATCTGTCTATTGACACGGCTGAAGACCGACAGCGGTAGACTCATTTCTGCTAAGCCCGAGTTATTGGGAGAGGTTAAGAAGTTCTATGGACACTTATATACCTCAACACAAAAGCCGGTTGAAAAGGCTAAAGATCCAAGAGCCAAAATTGACCTGAGACTATACCGAAGATATCCCGGACGTCAGCCTATGGATTAGTATGGCTCTCAAACAGCTTAAAAACAACAAAGCGCCAGTTGATGACGGAATCACTGCAGAACTCTTGAAAGCGGGTGAAAGACCAATACTTAAAGTCCTTCAGCGATTGTTCAATTCTGTCATTCACAAGGGTACAACGCCAGAAGCGTGGCACAGGAGCGTGGTGGTTCTCTTCTTCAAGAAGGGAGATACCACCTTATTGAAGAATTACAGACCCATCTCGCTTCTGAGTCACGTCTACAAGTTGTTTTCTAGAGTCATAACGAATCGTCTCGCTCGTAGGTTCGACGACTTCCAGCCTCCCGAACAAGCCTCCGAAAAGGTTTCAGTACCATAGACCACATACATACGCTGCAGCAGGTTAAACAGAAGACAGAAGAGTATAACCAGCCACTTTGCTTCGCAATGGGCGGAGCACATAGTTCATAGAACAGATAGGCGTTGGGGTCCCAAAGTGCTCGAATGGCGGCCTCGCACCGGGAAGCGCAGCGTTGGACTACCTCCCACTAGGTGGACCTCCCACTCAAGCGTGCAGCTGGGAGCCGCTGAAAACAAGCGGCGCAAGACCGTGTTCTGTGGCGATCCATGCAGGAGACCTTCGTCCAGCAGTGGACGTCTATAGGTCGAGACGACGACGACGACTCTCATTAGTACCACAGACGTGATGGCTCATTATAAATGCTAAAGTGTGTCTGTCAGTCTGTCTGCTACGCTTTCACGGCCTATCTGTTCAGCCGATTTTGATGAAATTTGGTACAGGGATAGACTGTGTCCCGGGGAAGGCCATACTACACTTTTTATCCCGGAAAATTAAAGAGTTCCCGCGTAATCAAAAAAAACCTTAATCCATGCGGACGAAGTCGCGGGCATCAAGCTAGATAAAAATAGTAATAATATAAATATTTATCACACTTTACACAACTCAAGCATAGAAAAATTGTTATTTTGAAATAATATACTGTTATCATCTTATCTATTGACTTTTGCGAAAGAATCCGATAGAGTGTGTAATTGTGTAACTTGAGCTCAATAACAGCTACACCAAAGTTAAAAATAATATCAATTATTAGGTAGGCCTAACTGTAATTAAAACAACTTGCATGGAATGCCGTCTTCCACGTTAGTAGTTGGATTATAATCAGTTGGTTTGAGTCAATTAGATACCTAGCATCTTTTCATGTCGGGTTGTTTTCTGGTATTTATAGGACAACCTTGTGGTTTAGACTTTAGAACCTTTTTTCTCCTAGGCACTAGTGTTGGCAGTCTAGGCTCGCCTGACAATGTACTTAGTTAATTCATTGTACACTATCTTCAAACTGTACTATTACCTATTCTGTGATTAAATTGTTGCTTTAAATTTAGTGCTTTCCTTATCTGCAGGAAGTATTGTGAAAGTGATTACAAATTGCGATTATTGCTTAGGTACATCAACTACAAGTTAGCCCTTGACTACGATTTCACCTGATGGTAAGTGATGATGCAGACTAAGATGGTAGCGGGCTAACCTGTTAGGGATATGGCAGTTAAATTGGAATGCTAAATCGCACGTCTTTGCCGGTAGAGTGGTAACTAGTCACGGCCGAAGCCTTACCACCAGGCCAGACCAGAGAAACTTGAGAAGTTATAGATTCCCAAATTGACTCTGCCGGGGATCAAACCCGGGACCTTCCAAGTTAAGACAACAGCGCTCAACGCTGCGCCAGGGAGGTCGTCAAAACCAGGGCTGTGATATGTGAACAACTGAATTAACCGCAATATATCTCCCGTCCTCCCTGAGACCTTGATGCGGACGGTTCGTTCAAGTAAAGGTGTTTCAATGGTCGCAACGATTATGTCAACGGTAGGTCTTCTTGTCTACCATCTCATGCCGCATGCTCTAGCCTAGTTGTCTCCGACTTTCTCTTGTCGTTCTTTGAACACATCTTCACATTTAGACGTGATCAAAGAAAGTGAGGAATGAACAATGGAGGATAAACGCCGCTAGAGAAAGACGTTGGACTTTTTCGTGCCGTCGGCAAGGTCGAGTAGAGCAAAGGAGGAGGCGAGATATTGCAATCCAAACTAAACTGTTCGCAGAATTTTCAGAATTTGCAGAATTTTTGGATCTTTGAGTTTGATTTCAACTCCTGAATTCAAACTCAAAGTCACACTGATTCCTCCTGAGAATGACCGAAAATGTCGACACACATAGCATCGCCGGTTTCTTCGAGTTAAGTACCTACCTACCTACTACCTATAGATTTATTTATTCTATTCCAACATTTTATTTTTAAGCGAATGTTCATTTGCGTTCGAAGTCTCCGAAATCACAGTCGTTCTCAGTCCTTCCTGACTAACACTGACGCAGTTGCGACTTGCGAACCCTTGATGAGTGGGAGCCCTGGGGTCGAATCCCGGCAGGTTGCCCCCCACCTGTCGGCAAAGACGTACCGCCAGGCGCGCCAATAAACCCCGCTTGCCGGAGTTGCGTAGTTTTTTTGATTTTGCAAATTTTAACCATTTTCTGTGTAAATGTAGGTAAAATTATTGAACCACGATCATACGATGTACAACTAAACCAACCCCTACGCTTCCTACGTTCCCATCTGCCGATTTGAAAAGATAGGTAGCATCCCGTGGAAGATCGTGATCACCCGCTCCCGCTTATTCGCATCCCAAATAATAAAAATCAACTCGGGCGAATCTAGACGCACATCATAATTTTTATATAATGGCGGTAAAATACCTATTACCTACTCATCTTGTACTATTTTCAAAAAGATGGAGAGCGTGTGGGGAGCATGCTGGGAAAGATAATAATATAATATTTAACACACGATTGAGATACCTACCTACTCTGAACAAGTCCACTCTTATCTTTATCGAATTGCAACATAAAAAGGTCAGTAAAAACTGGATTACATTTAAATAATGGTGATCATTGACATAAATAATGTGCATCTACTTTATAATACCTACTACAAGCAGTGAGCAAAAAACTGGACCATTGGACCCTACATTTACAAGAACCATGCGCCGCGCCGGAATTTCACTTTCGATAAAATGGACCCAGGTACAATACACCCAATCAGTGATAGACTTGCAGACAAAAATGACTTTTATCACCTCACTCATATGGACTATCATATCACGATGGTATAGCGCGCTCGGCTGATAAATCATAAACTGATGCACAGATAAATACTGTAGTATCTACAAATATAGTGTACAATATTATCAAACAATTATTAGCGAACATCACCAAAAATCTCGCCGCTCTTGTACAAATTCTCAGCAATAAACAAAACATCAATTAAACATTTAGCATCTCTGTCGTGGTTTAGTACATTTTTAACGAGCGCAAAAGAGATACCACTCTGGACATGACGTATGTATGAAAAGGACAGTTAACTGCTCCACATTTTTTTTAAAGCCAGCTGCGTCGAACAGCTGTTTATGCCGGTAGGCGTTGACTTTAATTTCTACATAACGTTTTTATTAATAATAAATATTTAACAAAACTAAAATAAATAAATAGCTTAATACTTATATAGTACGAATATTGAATATTCCACCTTTATTTACGTAGATACCATGTGGAATTTGGATTTAAATGATGAGAACACGCAAAAGTATTTTGAATTATTAAAACTCTCTATCTATGATAAATAGGTTACTAGTATTTATTTCCTATAATTAAAATATTTTTGTAGGGAGTTTGGAGAAGGTACCATTTTGATTTTGTCCTCCATGTTGCGACTCCTAAAACGCGACCATTTTGCATTTCTCAATAGGCAAAGCAAAACTAGGACTTTTGGCGTGATCTTTGAGCTAGTGAAGTACAATTTTAATGCAAAAAAATAAATAGAAAAGATATAAAACTATCACGTGTTTAAAACAAGACACCGGCCGGTCAGCTATTTAGACCTACCTTAACAAAGCTGATCGATGTTGTTGTCCCCTCGATGTCCAAAAGCAAGATTTTGCATTTCTTTACGATGTCACCTATTTCCTTATTTTCATTCGCCATTTTAGGTGAGTACTACCTGAGTCAGGTGTACTTTCGATAGGGTTTTGTATTTTTACTCGACTAGAAATTAGTTCACGCCACACTACTACCCCGCACCACAGAAAAAAAAGCATTGATTGAAGTTGAACCAGACACGAGATCGCGGCGGGCTGAAAGACGCGCGGGTGAGTTCGGGAGTGAGCAGAATGGTTGCATGCAAATATCAAAGGAAAGACTGAGATAAAAGAGCGGAAGGATGTAGCTATTGTCAGTGCATCCAACAAAACATGAAGCCTTTTAATATTGCCAGTTTAAAAGCACTTTCTTACTCTGAGAACTGAGCACAATTTATCAAGTTATCTTTAAAAATTATAAAAACTAGTTAAATTAAAATTTAACTAAATTATAAATTTAATTTAATTATAAATTCTTAATTATTTCGAGGAAAATAATGTTATTACCAAAAACTATTTCTAAGCCTAGGGTACCGATTTATATCAGACTTCAAAAAGGATAATCTTTGTGTTCTTTATTCTTTATTGGTTCTAGCCTCTTATATAATATATAATCATTATTATGTATTCCGAGAGTGATGAATAGTCTATTTTATTTATGACTGGTAGCTTGATGCTCAATTAAAAGCAGATTTTTTCCTGTACTGACACGACCAGAAAGAATCACATATAATTTTGTAACATATTTTGAAATAATTTGGTTGGTAATCACTTTGATATGAAGGGTAATCATTAGTCCTACTTAACCACATACTTATGGTGGCCAAAATTGGAACTAATTTGAATGCCTGTCTATTTTTTTGTTTTGTAAAGTTCCTTCTAACTTCTGCTCAACTGCTGATCTGCTTGCAGGCTGCAGAAACGGTCACATCAAAGTTAAATCATAAAAAATAAAGGTTTCAGTCAGGTTCGGTCCAAAAGTCTGATGCAGTAGTAGGTTGATAAGGTGAAGTTTTTTCTACAATAGAAAGTAGGTTGTGTTAAATTTTTACTGTTATCATTTTCCCGGAAACTACTAAACCGATTCTGATGCAGTTTTTGCATTATATAGGTGCGTGAGAGTGCTCAGAGCATGTTTAACCATCATGAGCGCTGCAGCTCGTCATAGGTTTCCTTTCTGTCTTGTTTCAATATTTAGCTTGTGCAACCATGGAGATGTTTCTATTTTTATTTTATTTATTATGAAAATTAAGACAAAAATATGAAAGTCATTAAAATATCTCAAGAAATGAAAAAGTTATGGGAGTATGAAGTTTCACTTCAAAAAGTCCATCACTGTGTATATATGAATATTAGGCAAATTATCACTTTGTCCTTTGACGAAGCCTTTTTCCATTATAGTGAAACTAGCGGACAGACGCCCGCGACTTCGTTCGCGTAGCATAAGTTTTTAATTCCCCCAGGCACTCCTTAATTTTCCGGGACAAACAGAAGCCTATGTCACTCTCCGGCCCTCAACTATACCTATGCAAAAATCACGGTACTCCATTGCTCTGTTGCGGCGTGATGGAAGGACAAACTCTATTTAACGTCCTTGGGGATAGAAATTACAAAAATTGTGAAATACGTAACGTTAGCCCAAATACCAAGTTGAAAAACGAAGGAATTTCATACAAACTTTCAAGCATTATTTTACCCCTTTGGGGTTAGAATTTCGAAAAATCCTTTTCTTAGTGGATACCTACTCTTCACAAACACACCCTCCAAATGTCATGTCTCTAGGACCAGCGGTTTAGGCTGTGCTGATATATAAGTCAGTCAGTCAGTCAGTCAGGACTTTGAATTTTATATATATGTCACCGTAAGATTGTAAAAACCGTTAGATTATAATCTAACTCGCGAAATTCCAAACTGTCGAAAGATTGTAAACTGTTCAATGTTCTGAGTGTCAATTTTTGAAATATTCGTTTTATTTACGTTTTCTTGTCTCTTTCTTGTAGGTTAGGTTAGGGTTCGACATAAATAACCAAGTAGTGTAGTAGTTTTATCGGGTTTAAATACCTATCAGATTACAATCTACCGGAAAAGAATGCGTTAAATTCTAATCTTTCGACAGTTTAGAATTTCGCGAGTTAGATTATAATCTAACGGTTTTTACAATCTTACGGTGACATATACATAAAAACTACACACTCATAAATAAAAAGGAAACAAACGTCTGTACGTAAATAAACACGAACGACTGGGCGAAACTCAACTAAATAAAACTTGAATGATTCGTGGAGCGAAGATCTTGGACAGGTGAGATGACGTTACAGGCGAATCAGAAACCACAAACGTTCCGTACTAAAATACGTAAACTTCAATAATCTATATCTAAGCCATTTATTGAAGGATTTCAATTTTTTTTCAGTGATTTTTTGATCTATATTTTAATACCATTATGTTGAATATAATATTAACAACATCATGAAACTTCTCCATTTCTTCTCCAATATTAGATTGATTAAAAAAACAACTATATTTGGTAATATGTATTTATTCTCGTCTTATATGAAAATGTAACTAAAAATAAATTTACTTAACCTTAACTCCTTATAATATGATAATTAAGTGATACTTATATAAATAATTGTTATATAATTAATGGGGCTGATTCTGTTGTACACAATCTCCAACTAAAATGACAGCACTATAAATATTGCTAACCCTTTCGTAATACTCTCTGCAGAAAGGGACAGAACTAAGTTTAGATGTGTCATTTTAGTTTAGAGATTGTGCTATACAGAATTGGCCACAATATCAAAGGTACTAAAAACAAAGACTTATGTACATTTAGATCAGGGTCGACAAAACCAACGGGCCACAGAGGAAACGTACTTTAAGTATTGAGGTTATGAAATTTCACTCACAGGAAAAAATCCTTTATTTTTATTAAATAAGAATAACTGCATTCATTCCTTTATTTAAAAGCTTACCTGAGCTGGCAATCAAACCATCTAAAAATGCAAAAAATAATCAAGTCACTGTTTTATCGAACCAATCGATCCGGATAGGGTCTACAACGAAGATTTAATCCTCATTGTAGACCCTATCGATTGGTTCAATAAAATGTGCATTTTTAGTTGGCTCGATTCCCGGCTCAGATACAATAAAAAAAAAATATTGAATGAAGATATTCTTATTTTAAACAAGTGAAATTAATTTAACGAATTAAAAAATACGACTGCCCTGCCATGTTATTCTTGGAGTTTACCTCCATAAGAAGCGATTTGCATATATATAGAATTTGGAATCTTATTCACATTTTTTATTAAATGATATTTTTTTGTGAATCACTAAATATTGAACTATAGTGTTATATATTTTTGGAATCTACTCATCATTTTCTAGATGATGACTATACAGTTAATCTTATTTTCGATTTTTTTTTCAATTTTGGTCTTTAATGCGGGAACATGGTCACCCCATCAATTTTTTTAAATATTTTACCAACCTATGTCACCTGGAATAAGCTAGGGATTCTAACGATACTCATTTATCAAAATCGGTTCAGGCGTATAGAAGTTATGGTGGAATATACAAACTCACGTACATACATACATACATACATACATACATACATGAACCCTGAAAACAATATACTCCTTTTTTCAGGCAGTCGTATAAAAAATGTAGGAAACTACTTTTTACATTGATTGACTTTCATATCTTCAAGATTTAGAGTACTTTTCCTCTGAGGCCCGTTCGTTTTTTCCATCCTGTATACAGGCTGATGCTATACAGGTTCTTTTTGGGAATAGTCAGTCAGTCAGCGAGGCAAAACATAAATTAATTTTAACGAATAGGAAACATGTCTTATTTTTAAACTACAAAGGACTTGACCAGTGGAACTTTGGCAGCTTGCCTAGGTGTCAAAAATCAATGTGCAGCAATGATTTCTTTATTATTGTAATTGTAATATTTCACTGTTTTCAGATAAAAAAGTTTCAGGAGTCTAAAGGCTCGGAAAACAAAAAAAAAAAAATGTTTCACCAAAAGACTGCTTTCCCACACTAGATGGCGCTATTTATTGTGTTGAGTGAGTCTTAAAAAATATTTTCAAGTATTATTTCTTTATTATTGTAATTGTTATATTTAATAGTTTTCAAATAAAACAGTTTCAGGAGTCTGAAGGCTCTGAAAACGGAGAAAATAAATAAAAAAAGTTTCACCAAAAACTGCTTTCCCACACTAGATGGCGCTAATTATTGTGGTGAGTCTAGAAAATATTTTTAAGTATTGCTCACTACTTTTGGTTAACAAGTTCAACTATTCGACCACAGATGGCTGCATATGCAATGTGAAAGGGCGTTCCTTTAAACGCAGCATTTCAAAATGCTTTGTTCGATCTATTAGTTTGAGACTTGTCAAAAAATAAAAATAATTATAAACAAAACATATATTTCCTTTTCATTACTATTTAATTGATCAAAAATAAGTCATTCATAATATAATGACTAAGGTACTTAAATGGTATTCATGTAGGGTTACAAGATTATTATTAGGCATGGATATAATGGAACGTCAAAATGGAGTAGTGCTTAAAGAGGAAAGCGGACGCTCAAGATTTAAACAATAAACGTACTGTTTTTTTTTCATTTGAACCCTGACCTTATTTGGAATAATAAATCCATAATAATTTCGTTTTGAATTTTTAAACCTTACTGTAAAAACGGAAATCCTGCGCATTGTCCCGAATCGGGGGGCAATTACTGGTCATGTCCTTTAAATTTATGGATTACAATTAGATACAACCAAAAAAATTTATTTAAATATTACCGGTCGAAGATTAAGATAATGGATTTTCAGTCTGAAATGACTTGTTATCAACTCTTTAAATGCTCAAATAAAGTACTCCTATAATGCTTATTTGCATCTTCAGTCTTCATCTTCTTGACAAGTCTCGGAGTATTTACATTTGTATCTGCCTTGCGTTTGGTTACCTATAAGAAAAAAACTAATGTATTTTTAAATATGTCTTTGTCAAAAGCCAAATTTGAAAATGGGCAGCGATGGTATGAAATTCTGGCTTTAGATAAAGCCTTCTGGTAATTTTTTAAGCATTGTTCAGGCTAATTGTGATGCTCCTGCATTCTGAGTTTGGACTATAACATAAACATAGTTTATATAATTTTATATGTTTTGAATGCGAAAGTGTGCCTGTCTGTCTATCTGTCTGTGTCTGACTGTCTGTCTGCTAAACTTTCCCGGCCCATCTTTTTCACCGATTTTAACGAAATTTAGTACAAAGGTAGGTTACACCCCGGGGAAGGACATGAATACTTTTCAACCTGGAAATTGGGATTTCTCGCGGGGATCAAAATCCTTAATCCACGCGGACGAAGTCGCGGTCTTCATCTGTGTCCAACACACGCCACATTGTGGCTAATTCTGTTATACACAATCTAAATTAGTATAAATCAAATCCCTATAAAGAGGGCCAATTGTTTACCTTAGCTTGCTTTTCGTCCTGCGAAAGGGCAGTGAAGACAAAGTTTCGTCTATTGGTGGAAGTGATAACTTTGGGCGCGTCATCGTTGTCCGTCGCTAGTGGGGTCGCGAGCGCAGCCAACCGAGCGAGCGCGCCTCTACCGCGGGTCAGTAACGAACCATGGTAGTTTTGCTGGAAAATAAATAAAACATGAACTAATCCGTACAAATATTATAAATGCGAAAGTGTGTCAGTCTGTCTGTCACGCTTTAACGGCCCATCTGTTCAACCGATTTTGATGAAATTCGGTATGGGGATAGTTTGTATCCCGGAAAATTAAAGAGTTCCCGTGGGAGCCAAACAAAACTTAATCCACGAGGATGAAGTCGCGGGCATCATCTAGTATAGAATAAGAATAAAATAGAGTAATCTAATCGACTAGAACCTTTTTTAATAAAAAGATACTTCTTTATTCCCGTCTTGAGACACAAATCTTTTTTCGCTTAAATTGATCCCTCGTGCTTTTCAATTATCAATATCTACAATTACCTAAAGGCTGCTTGCAGAGATCCTGGGTTCCATTTAAGCCAGGAATAAATTTTAAATTATGACACAAGTTTTATACAAATTCTGTCAAAGTAGCAGCTATAGTCCCACTAACTTATATGGCCGGGTGGCCAAAATTTGAATAAATTTTTATGCCTGTTACTTTTTGTTTTATTTTTAATATAAATTAGCGACGCTGGTCCGTGTCAGATAAGATACCCTGCCCCTGAGCACAGTTGTATTATGATTATGATTAATTAGTACTCTGTAATGAAACATTGTAGAAAACTTCAGTATGTAAATAGGTAATGTACCTGAAATATTGTAAAGGACCTCTTCGGACTGGGTATATCTTTGGGAGGTTTCTTCTCTTTGACTAGCGAGTCTTCGCTTTCAATCTTGTTGCCTTTGTTTTCGGAGATTAACATTGACATACTCCTAGAGCACAGGTTCGCTTTGATTATTGCTGTCCTATTTATACTTGTGTCCAAAGTTTCTTCATCTTTTTCTTGCTAGAAGAAAAACCTTATCTTAAAACAAATTTAATTCTACATGTACATCCACATACCCGAGAACGGACATAATTGCAAACTCAGAAACATCAACCTGTCTACATGCTTGCACACAACCGCAATTTTTCTTTTTCTTCTTACCATAAAGTCCCATTACAATATTATAATGGCAATTTTATTGTGTATTACCATCTAGCCTTAAACTTCTACTAAAATTAATTTCTACATTTAATTTACAGTCCAATAAACCAAACCAACCGCAAAAAATTTTTTTTTCTTTTATTGTCAACAATGTGAATGAGTTTCTGTGTACATAAACTTTTTACCATCCAGCCCTTTAACCAATATTTACAAAATTTGGCACCTGCAGAGATACTTTGCTCAGTTCCTGACATAAATTGTAGCATATGAACTAGGAAGACACAACCATAGGGTGT
Source organism: Erebia palarica (assembly GCA_964035005.1). Classification (NCBI taxonomy): domain Eukaryota; kingdom Metazoa; phylum Arthropoda; class Insecta; order Lepidoptera; family Nymphalidae; genus Erebia; species Erebia palarica. Next base: position 18,448,237 of record OZ035994.1, read on the forward strand.
TTTTTTCCAACCTTTCCTACTTGTTTAAAACATCTTATAAGTCCACGCGGACGAAGTTGCGGGCATCAAAAATAGATTGTATAGAATATAAATTATAAAAATAACGGTAGTCTTTTAATTACAGGAACTTACCAATTTCCTTAAAAACATTTCCCTTTCATGCCTCTGCTTTCTCCACTGTTCCTCGGACTCATATTCTTCCTCCTGCGTATCCAAGAATTCATCTGGATTCGTGCCTGTTTCTTCTTCTCCATCTGTGATATTATCATTTCACAATGGATGGAACAAAATGAAAAATTAATAGCACTGTTAAATACTAAGGGTCGCTTGCACAAAGGTATTTAAACTGATTTAGTTTAATATTATAATGCTGTCACTTTCTAGCAAGAGCATATTGCGGTTGCCAAAAAGTCACAGCAATAAAACTCATTAAGAATCCTTGTGCAAGTGAGTCTAAAAAAATTAAAAATAACCAAAAACAGTACATTGCATGGGCAAATATTATATATTTTTCTTATGGTCATCCAAACTCTAAACTGGGCCAATAAACAGACAATCAATATAATATAGTCCCACAAACTTGTCTGGCCCAATGGCCAAAATTGGAACCAATTTTTATGACTGTTTAGTTTTTATTTTTTTACATTTATCAGCAACTTCAAATGTGATAACAGCAACTCTATCACCGGGATCACTGTCAGATAAGTTTGTGGGATAGCAGTCAAGCTCTATAGTAGTAACTCTCACATCTAGCGATTTATATGTGAGTTTTTCCAATTGGTTCTCTACCATCTACGACGTTCTGTTTTTTAGACACTTTCTTAAGCGCTAAAAAGTGTCTCCCTCACTAAACGGCATGGATATGACAAGTCATCCATACCTATCATAATATTAGCTGATAGCTAACCCGCGACTTCGTCTGCGTGGTTTGAAGATTTTTAGTTCCCGCGGGAGCTCTTTAATTTCCGGGATAAAGTAGCCTATGTGCTATTCCAGACTTTAATCTATCTCTGTGCCAAATTACAGCCAGATCCGTACAGCCTGGCGTGATTGAGACTTTCATCCAAACTTTTGCATTTATAATATTAATAATATCTATTACCATATTATCTGTGACTTCAATTCTATGTAACACCATCCTGTATTACGAAAATAAATATCTTATCTTTTATGTGTCCATACTTATAAACGCATAAGTGTTTGTCTGTCTGCTGGACATTCAACCGATTTTGATGAAATTTGGAAGAGATCGCGGGTTTCCTCTAGTAAGCAATAAAAGGAAAATAAATAAAAGCATTAACCTGCGTTCCTCCATCTGAATTTCCGTTGCCGATGACCGTCACCAAGGTCACCGTCCTCAAACAACAGTTCCTGTATCATTCGTACTTCTCGCTTATCCTGGTCGAGTACCTCTCGCCTATAAACACAATCATATTCGAATAAATTAAAATTACTCACTAACCCTTGGATCTAGGAAGTTAAGATTTGGCACAGAGGTTCCCTTTATAACATAGAAAAGAAATACAGCTGGATTTCTCGAAATTCATACGGGAATGAGGCAGCGGGCGCTATCGCTATCTCGTAATAGTAACGTCGAGTCTAGTTTCAAATTAATCCGACACTTGCATAATCTATCCGTTTTGAGGCCTAAAGAGAGTATGAGAGCAAGAAATACGACGCCACTTACTCGTGCGACGTCACTTTGCATTTTTTCCTTCAGTATCTCGCTCACTTTTAAAGATATAAAAAAGCATTTTCTTAGATACTTCGAAGCCTGCTTCTAAAATAATTGGAAGCCAAAGTCCAGTCCCATTGATGAACCTATTTCTAAGTGATATGATTTTGTCCAAGCTCCCTCTGCAAACTGTCCATGGCCGAAAAAGTCTGAAGAAAGGCTTTTTCTTTCATTTTCTATTCTGCGTACATGTATGTCTGCATTTGTGTGTTATTCCGTCCACTTACATATGAATCTGTCCAAGCTCCCTCTGTAACTGTCCCTGGTGGAAGGTCTCGTCGTCCCCCTCTTCACGCTCCATCCTATCCAGGCCCCTCTCATCCTCGTCTCCCGATCCAACCCACTCATCTTCCGAAGTCAACTCAGCTTCATTCTCGAAGAATGCTCCTATACGCTTCTTATTTGATGTTTTTTGTTGAACTTCCACCTGCGATGTAATGGTTGAAGCATTCATCATAATGCTTTCGTCAAACAAATTGAATGCAGGTGGAAAGTAGACCTTGTGACTAATTTTGTTGTAAATATTCTTTCTAAACTGAAATGACGGGACTCTTTTGCTATCCCTTTTATAATGCTCAGTGTGGAAAAAACAGCCTTTGAGTTAGCCCTGTCACTTTAGACCAGTCAAGAGATACAACAGAATAAACCACATTTTGTGAATGAAATCATTTTACATTTTACACACATCTAATCAAATCACATCATAGGTACAAACAAATTGCTCTCCAACCCTCGAAGAGTTTTGTTGCTTTCGGTAAGCAGTGTTTTTCGGGTGGTAAAGATGGTGGCGTTCACAATAGAATGGCAACGGTTAACATAAAAAAAAAGAAGCTCCAAAATATACCAGTACTATTATATCCAGATGCTATTATCCATATTTCCATACTAATATTATAAATGAAAAGTGTGTATGTCTGTCTGCTACGCTTTCACGGCCCATCTGCTTAAGCGATTATGGTGAAATTTGGTACAGAGGTAGATTGTATCCCGGGGAAGGACATAGGCTACTTTTATCCCGGTAAATTATAGTTCCCGCGGGAATCAATAAACGCGGACGAAGTCGCGGGCATCATCTAAGTAAATAATGAATAAATAACTTTTTTTCAGGCAATAATTATTATTTAATTATTACTAGGATATAAGCATTACATCCTTTTCTCTCGAGTGACTGTAATCATAAGAGGAAAAGAGATAATTTTATTATAGCATCTGGATTGGGTTATAACAGCAAATATACTTTGTTTGCTTCATCTTGCATTAAAATATTAGTGGAAAATAAGAAAATCTATCTACTGTATTCTATAGATAGATCTCATTGCCAACATCACAGTTGTTATAGTACATTATGCACAAAATGCATAACCCATTCTGTGCAGACAGTCTTTTTATCGATATAATGTGTTTGTCCCGTCCAGTCATCGACGCCTCTACTGTATTCTAAAGATAGATTTCATTGCCAACATCACAGTTGTCATAGTATATGCACAAAATGCATAACCCATTCTATGCAGACGGTCTTTTTATCGACATAATGTGTTTGTCCCATCCAGTCATCGACGCTAAGTAAATTCATACCCACACCATGGACTTGAGCCAAAATATTATTTATGTATTTGTAGTTTGGTAGTTTGGGTTGATGTAATGTCAAATGCTGTTGAAATAAAGGTAATTATTTCATATATATACCTCATTTTCCTCTGAATCATATTCTATAATCCTCTCTTCATCTTCATTGATTTCAGGCTCAATATCACTCTGGTCATCTGCTAATTCTTCTTCTTCATCATCTATAATTTTAAAAAAAACATAAAATGGTACATTTTTATATCATGAAGGTTAATGTATTGTCACATATTACCACCTTCCACCACTGATTAGGCTTTCCTAGATAGAATAGATTCTATTGCCTGTAACTTTGAAAGGCCGCCAAAAAACACCTACAATCCTGCGGGTAGACTGAACTGAAGTGAACTTCGTCATAAAAACTCAATGCAGAATAACTCAAGAATCTATTTTGTTAAGTACTTTTAAGTCACAAACAACACAACATTATTAATATTAGGAACACTAGAAATTATCATTTATTAATTTACCTGATATTTGCAATGCCCTTTCTTCTGCTTTCCTTTTCCTTAGCTTTTTATTTTTATTATGAGTAGCACCGTCATTAGTTTCATCATCGGAATCAATGACTAATTTCTTCTTTACCTGACTGTATCCTACATTACTTTTATCTGATTGAGTATCACTTGCGAAATACTTATTTTTAGGTACCTCAAAACATGGACCATCCAACTCTTCAAGTATTGAATTTAAAATAGTTTTCTCAGCGTTTTTCGAATTTAATTGTTGTACCTTATCATCATTTGGATTTACTAAATCATGATCATCATTCGTTAACTCTTTTGGTTTTTGAGCTGTCTTTAAAAATTCAGTTTTGTTGATATCACTATTATTACCATATTGTGATACAAAAGGGTTATCATAGAACTTTCCAGTACAAAGCGCTGCTATATCGTCACCGAATTCTTGTGGTTGGGAGCTTTCTAAGAGGTTTCCTGGAGGCTTACATTTTGTTGGTGATAAAAATGGGTTGTCGTAAAATTTTCCAGTACATAATGCTACAACGTCATCGCCGATTTCCTGGGTTTGTGAAAATTTTGGTGGTGCGCTTTGTGTTGTTTCCAGATTATTGGCACTATTTGGGCACACTCCAATCAATAAGTTCAAGTCCTGAAAAAGAGTGTAGCGGTTACCACAGTGTAAACTAGATGGTGCTAATGGTGCTAGTAGATGGTATCTACCTCGCAGGGTAGACAATCGACTGACTATAAGCAAAGAGCATAAAGAACCAGGGGTAGAGGTACAACTCCATTCAACGGGTACCATAGTTCTAAAATAAATTCTAGATGGCGTTACTTGTCTCGAATAAATATAAATTTTGTTTAAATCAACCGAAACTCAATGAAAACATGTATTTTGTTGTTTTACTTTATTTTACCTATTTATTTATTAAGTTTAATTAACTATTAAATATAAAATTTTCATAAAATCCGATAGCAAAATGTTTATTTCAAAGCTTTCGTTTTAACGCCATCTAGAGCTAAGCAGAAGAACTACAGGGTATCAGCGATGATAAGCAGATTTTGCTTAAGTATGGAGTTGTACCTCTACCCCTGGTTCTTTATGCTCTTTGCTATAAGTTATACAAAATACAAGAAATGAATCACGATATCGAATTTTCGATTCTGAGAATAGCGTTATATATTGACAATTCAGACTTAGAACAGTCGGACGAGAAAGGTCCCTGGGCACAACACCAGCTCGGAGATCTTCCTATTGGTGCGGCGAGAACATATCATGATATCACTCACTCGTCCTACAAGAGTATTTCTTCATACTCCTCAAGTATTTCTACATATAATACATAATAATAAAAGAAAAAGTTTAAAATACTGTAAGCCAACTATGGCTGTTTAAATAGTAGGTTGACTTTAATTTAAAATTATGGGGTAAAGTCTAAAATGAGCAATTTGTAGTACAGACAGGGAAAACCGAAAAGGTAATAATTACCTTTATTTAAAAATTAAATAATTTTACTTGCAATACTTACATCACCTAGAGTCTGTGATCTACAGACAGACGTTTTCTCCAGTGAGTTAAGATCCAGTGTTTGATTAGCTCCCAATGAATCTAAAATTGAAAAGGTCTGAGTTCCCAAATCAGCATTTGTGTTATCTTCACTATTTTTGGTTAAAGCAGCTACCGCTAGATTTGGTTTATCCGATTCTTGGGTGCTCAATAAATCCTCAGAAGACTTGTTTCCTTGAGCTAACTGAAGTTCATCATCTGTAATAAAATTCATAGTAATATATTTAAACAATTAATAGTTTTATTTATATAAACACGAATTTTAATAAATATATTGAATATTGACTAGTTTATACACGATTATGCCTGGTTAGTGGTTTAGTGGTTATATGTCAATAAATTATTTATGTTGTGATTACCTTGACTATCTTTTATATCTTCACCGTCCATAAGTTTGCTAGAACTAGAAAACTTGTTTTTAGCAACTTCATTTACCATATTTTCTGACACTTTAGTATTTCCTTCTTCATTCTTATTAGGATGTTCTACAACAGCAGATTCATCATCGGAATCTTCAAAGGCCTTTAATATTCTGCCTTTCCTAGGTTTACTTTCACATTCTTCTTCAGATTCCGATGAACTGTCTCTTGATTCATCTTCGTCATCATCTTCAAAATCCGCTTCATCGTCATCATCTGCTTCACCTTTGTTTATTTCAACATATTTTTCATCATTAGGAATATCTTCGTCACATTCCGATTCCTCAGCTTCATCATCAACCATCGGATTTCGGATTTTCAGTTTATCTTTCAATACTATATCATCTTCTATAGGTTCTTGTTCGCCTTCAGAACTTTCATCATCAATTTTCTCATTATCTACTTTTTCGCTACTCTCTTCTAACTTAGCTTCTAGCTTATCTATATCGTCATCCGACAAATGGCCATCTTTTTCGGACTTAAGACGATTTTCTTCTTCAAGACGTTTTTCCCATTCCTTTGATCGCTGTTCAGCTATTTGTTCCTCTAATTCGTGTTTAAGTTTAAGATGCTGAAGGCCTGGTTTGAATCTTGAAAGTAAGAGAACACAATTAAGATTATCATATGTAATAAAATTCACAGTTCATAGTTAGGAAGTTTAGGCCCCAAAGTAGTATTGCTTTTCCAAAACTTATGAGTACATTGCTTAGTATTGGAACAAGCTAACAATATACTTTTAATACAAGTAACACTTACTTTTTCTCTCTGTCCTTTTCCATGTCTTCTAATGACTTAAGGTTGGCAAAAAACTTAAATCTCTCTTTTAAAAGTTCTACACCCGTCAGCTGTTTTGGAGCCAATGGATCAGTATTATCCAAATCGATAACCATACCAGGAGCTCCCATCAATTTAGGATTGGTAAAATCTTTTTGTACACAATCTGAAATATAATTTTAAGTATATTATAACTCACATACTCAATATACATTTGTTTTGTTTTGTTTAACAGTTTAAATTTTTCGACCATACCATTAGCTACTTTTGCAATTTCAATCAATTTGTCTATTTCATCATAGTTAAAATCATTATCTAAAAATTCATCATCATCACTAAGAGAAGTTTTATCTTGTTGTTTCTCCATACTTGTAGTGGGAACTTCTGAAATAATTTCTTCACTTATGTATTGTTCAGTCTCTTGGATTAATTCTACTTTTTCGGAGTCATAATGCAATTCCATATTTTGACTGTCTTTCTCTGTATTTTGTTCAGATACTTTAAGTAAAAGATTTGTTGTAAATTTTTCTGATATAATATTACTTGCCTGCACTTTGTCAATTTTGGAACTATTGTTAACATCATTTTCCTCATATTTTTTATTAATATCTGTGCCTGCAGGTTCATTAACAGTTTCTGTTTGCATGAAAGACTCTGTTTCTATGGAAGCTTGTTCATTATTCACGGCATCATTATTTATATTTACACTGTTTTCTTGAACATCAGTTTCTATACAGCTTGTTTCACTGGAAATACCAGTATCTTCTTCAACAGTCTGTCCTATATTCGTTTCTTCTAAGCTTGCTTCGATTACAACATTGGTATTTTTTATTATTATATTATTGGTGTTAGTATTGTCTGTAGAGATGTCATTTTTAACACCTGTCATTTCCTCATTATCTGGACAATTTTCTTCTTCTTCTTCTTCAGTGTCACTCTTACATAACTCTATAACTTCTTTTTGTCTTTGCTCTAACAATAATCTGAAATGTAATACATGTGTACAAGTTAGTTGCTGGTTTCCATGCTGTTTTGTAAGTTCACAAATTCACAAAATCTTAACAATGAGCAACCCCAGAGACAAACTCACACCCGTTAAGAGGCAGAAGCATAAAATTGAAGCAAAATTTCTTCCTCTTAGATTCCATTCAGTTCTTCAAAAATTTTTTTGAAGGGTGCTAAGGTTAATTTTCTAAATTAAATAATAACAAACTTAATCAAGTAGATTATTTTTATTGTAAAAATAATGGTCTGATTTTGTTTGTTATAGTTTTACCAAAATAAAAATAATATCACATTATAAAGTTAAATAACAAAAAATATTTCCAAAAAAACCAACTTCCAAAGCCACTGTAAAGTAAAAAATAATTTTGATTTCTATACACTATGTTGAAGTTGGGCGAGCCAGATGCGTCAACTTTACTTATCTTTGTTATACCCACCCGACTTCAACATAGTGTGTAGAAATCATACTAATATTATAAATGTGAATGTGTGTTTGTTGGTTGATTTGTCCTTCAATCATGCCCCAACGAAGCAACGGATCGAAATGATTTTTGGCATGGGTATATTTGAGGACCTGGAGTGTGTGTGACATGGGCTACTTTTTATCCTGGAAAATTAAGGAATTCCCGCGGGAATCAAAAAACTTTAACCACGCGGACGAAGTCGCGGGCATCAGCTAGTCAAAATTATTTTTAACTTTACAGTGGCTTTGGAAGTCGGTTTTTTTGGAAAGGAACTTTTATATTTAACTTTTTTGTGTCAGGATTGAGGATTTGGCTCCGAATTTTTTATGGGACCACCTCGAGAGCTTCCTCTAAGGACTGAAAAAATAAATTATTCAAATCGATTCAGAAATTACAATTTCGCGAGTTAGATTATAATCTAACGGTTTTTACAATCTTACGATGACATATGCACCAACATACATTTAAAAAAAAAAGCGCCGAATTGAGAACCTCCTCCTTTTTTGGAAGGAGATTAAAAATAGCTATAATTTCAATGCCTACTGCACACAGATCTTTGTAATGCGTATTCGGCTAGATATTATTTTGGCTTTAACGTGGCACAGTAGTATAAGTTTAAATCACTTACACATATTCTTTAAGTTGGTCATTGTTCATTTTAATAGGGAGTGCTTTTCCATCAGATGCTACTAAAGGCTTCCTTCTACTCATGATGTCTTTGAGTGATAAAGCTTTTGGTCTGTGATAAGGCAGAGAGACTTCTTTCTCTCGTAGCATGCGATTGGATTCACTCTTTATTTTGTGCATGTTTTCCATTGCTTGTTTTGCAGACATCTGTAAAAGAAGGAAAAATAGGTACTTTTATTTTTACTACATATACATGCCTAATGCATTATATATACAAATTATATTAATTATATTATTGTATCACCTAAACTTAATATTGTGTTTAAAAAAGACACATATTTTCTTTACAATATTAGTTTATGTCCTGCATGTATTGCAATGCCTCTTTGTTTGAACAACTCTCACTCCACTAATTTTGTAGATTGAGAAGTGAGTATGTTAGAAACCTTCTTGCAAGTTCGCACAACAATTGTATAAAGTTTCATCTCATGCCATATAATCCTCTGACATATGGATAGTGAGTGCTTACTGCTTCATACAATATCCATTTGCGATATAGGGATATTATACAGGTAACTTTACCTACATTATCTTGTCTTACCCTAATTTTATTAAATAACACAAACTCATGTAAAGTTTTTTTTTCCTATTATTGAGTACCAGCGAGGTAGGTACTCATTTAACTACGATCTAGCCTAATTAGCAGTTTTTCTTTAACCTAAAGTTATAAATTATCTCATCAATCATCTTAGTCTTTCTTGATAAACTTAGAACCTTTGTTCACGTGTTCTTTTAGCACTACACTTTACACTGTAAAGTAATATTCAAAGATGTAGAAAGAAGAGAAAATTATTATGCTGTCTTTGTTGGGTGTCCCCAACAGATCAAAAATTATGTGTCTCATGGCAGTACAACTTAAAAATTGAGCTCTAGCTGAATAAAACTCCAAAATCATTAAGGTAGATAGGTAAATCATAGCCTATTTCTAGCACAAGTGTAAAAACAGATGATTTTTTCACTCAACAAATATGGTTATTATCTGAAAAATATTTTTGATTTTATTTTTCAAATTAAATGCAACATCATACTTTTGTCTATGAACAAATCTATATAGCTGCTCTAAGAAAAGTCTAATGCTCATTTTGAATTCTTATAGACTTACGCTCATAGGCTTTGGTGATGTAGGCTTTGTACTTCTAGGTTTGGGCTGCTTAGACTTTGGTTTGTGCACTGGTTTGGGGTTGCTTTCCTCGTCCGAGGTGTCTGGATCACATATGGAATTCATTGAATAGCCTGACTTTGTTATTTTCTGGAAATAATACAAGCAAATACTGTAAAATAATTATAAGTGTGCACAATAAGTTTAATTAGTATAATATAATTTCCATTACATACAGAGCTGTCTGATGAATTATGACATAAAATATGGAATGTGTTTTCAAGCAAAATTCAGGTCAATTATTATGACACTTTATTTGTACACCACAACACAAAAAAAAGGAAATAATAATAATTAAGGAACACAAATTAACAGAAGTACAAAAAGGGGGCCTTATCTCTTAGCGATCTCTGCCAGGCAACCTTAGGATTAGGAGAAGTTAAGGAGATTAACTTGCGGGTGGTGTATTAATATAAGCATACAAACAAATACCTACATACTAATACATAAACAATTTACACAAATAACGTAATACTCACAATAAATATATGAAAATAAATTATAGTCAATATAAAGAACTAGAACACATGAATGTTCGAAACACCCTCATTTGTTGTGTCACAATTAAACTTATCATGAAATGATTCATGAACTGTTAAAAAATAACTGTTTTTTAACCACTACGAGTTAGCCCTTGACTGCGATCTCACCTGATGGTAAGTGATGATGCAGTCTAAGATGGTAGCAGGCTAACCTGTTTGGGGCATGACAGTTATATTAAACCCATACCCCTATTCGGTTTCTACATGGCATCGTACCAGAAAGCTAAATCGCTTTTATTTTAACTAAATGAGTTTGTCTGTCCCTCTATTACTTATTGAGAATCACTTTAACCAATTTTGACAAAAGTTGGCACAGAGATGACTCGCATCCCCGAGAATGATTTAATAAATTGATTTAAACTGGAGAACACAGAACACAGGTATTTTTTATTGAAAATCGAGTGTTGGGCTAGGCCGGCAGCAAAAGGTAATAAACACAATATACCTGTTTTATTTTCAAGCAAGAAACCTCTTCATCAGATTTTTTACTGTTCTCATCATCTGTCTTAGGTAATTTCTCGTCAGATTTAGTCTCTATCTCTTGTGAAATCTTTGCATGATGAGAAGTCAAACCTTTGAACTTGTCTTTGAGTTTCTTCATTTTGCCTTCAGCTCTAATAGACTTTTTCTGAGTTATTAGATATTCAGAAGAACTATTATCACTTTCAGAAGTATCAACATGTTTTATCCTAGATTCCTTGGTGCCAATATGTGGACTGCTTCTATCGTTATCATGATTGACACTTTCTGATTTATTCGGCGACATAATATTATCTTCTATACTCATATTTTCCTTCTCCAAATCGCTTTCACTGTCAGATAATTTATTCGATCGTTTTCTTTTAATTGTAACTGTTTCCGCTTCATCGTCGCTTGTAATGGACTCTTTTGAGCCTGGATTTCCCTGCATTCCTTCTTTACTCTCTTCTAAGTCCTCTAGAGCTTTTGATTCCAACGAAAGTATGAAATTGTCACTCTTTTCAGACATGATCAAAATTTTTAAAAATGAGGAATTGAAAATAAATGAGAAATTGTGAGTTTTTAACTGCACGTGTCCAAATTACTAATATTTTTATTTTTTGATTGTATTTGATTGAGTACTCAGACTATTTCCTCTGTTTTCTAAAAATCTGACAACTGACAACTGACAACTGACAACTGCCAAACAAGGTTATGGATGGGGATCTTAAAAACGCAGCCCGCATTTTGTTTTCTAATGATACGCTGGCTCCATTTAATGATGAAACGCTAGAAGCCTTACGTGACAAGCATCCTTTACCAAATCCCGACTCTTTACTTCCAGACCCACCTTCAAACGTTTCATTTTTACAGATAAAGGATGAAGAAACTTACGCTGCGATAATGTCATTCTCCAGTGGCTCTGCTGGTGGCATGGACGGCATAACACCACAACATCTAAAGGATCTTGTGGGTGTTACTGCTGGGGACGCCGGCAAGGCGCTTCTGAGCGACATTACCAGACTTTGTAATTTTATGTTATCTGGCGAGGTAAATTCATCCTTTTTGCCATTCCTTTACGGCGCGAGGCTCTGTGCTTTTAATAAAAAGGACGGTGGGATCCGGCCCATCGCTGTTGGCTGCACTTTTCGCCGTTTGGCATCAAAATTAGCGTGTAGACACATAGTTTCGACCCTAAAGGATAAATTCCAACCCATTCAAGTTGGATTTGGCAGTAAAGGTGGTTGTGAGGCAGCGGTGCATTCGGCTCGTACTTTCTTATCGAATGGCGAGGTTGAGGTACTGCTGAAAGTAGACGTAAAGAATGCTTTTAATTCATTGGACAGGGCAACTCTGCTTAACGAAGTTTCAACACAGCTTCCCGAAATTTACCCGTATGTTTGGCAATGTTACAGCTCTGCTTCTAAATTATTTTTTGGAGATGGCGATATTAAGTCCTCTGTAGGTGTTCAGCAAGGGGATCCTTTAGGTCCAGCCCTGTTCAGCTTAGGGATCCACAACCATATCTCAAATTTAACATCAAAATTTAACATATGGTATCTTGACGATGGAACCATTGGAGGCAACGTGGATGACGTTCTTAAAGATCTTAACAATGTTAAGCAGCAATTTGGCAAAATTGGTTTAGAACTAAATTTTTCCAAATGTGAACTGTTTTTCACAGAAAAGCTATCGCAAGATAGAATATCATCGGCCTCCGAATTATTTAATGAAATTGCCCCTAATATTAAGATTCTTGATAAACATTCACTTTGTCTTCTTGGTGCTCCTCTTTTTAACGAAGCCATACAACCAATCTTGGACAAAAAAGTCAGAACATTTTCGGCACATTCTGACAAATTGGGCGCTCTAAATTCTCACATTGCATTTTCGATCCTAAAATATTGCCTTTTTGTACCTAAATTAATTTATATTCTCCGTGCGAGCCCAATTTGGAAATTTCCTGGACTACTCGATATCATGGATGCCACCTTAAGAGATACGCTAGAAAAAATTCTAAATTTATCTTTTGATGATCAGTCTTGGAATCAAGCTACTTTACCGGTCAAGTATGGTGGCATCGGCGTGAGAAAAATTTCCAGTGTTGCTCTTCCGGCTTTTCTGTCCTCTGTGCATAGTATAAAAGAGCTTAGTTCTCAGATTCTTAATTCTAATTCAGTTTCACTAACCTATGCCACAGAAGCCTTAGAGAGTTGGAAGGTCAGGTGTCCCAATGACGATATCCCGAAGGAATGTTTCACACAAAAACTTTGGGATGTGCCGTTGGTTCGGCTGACACATACAAATTTGGTTCAAAATCTTACAAGTGAAAGAGATCGAGCAAGGCTTCTAGCCTTATCTGAAAAAGAATCCGGGTATTGGCTTCATGCCTTGCCATCGAAAAATCTCGGCACTCTTTTAGATAATGAAAGTTTTCGTGTGGCTCTAGGTCTCAGATTGGGAACACCCCTGTGCTTCGAGCACAGATGTCCGTGTGGAAAAGAGGTCGATAAATTTGGAATTCACGGACTCTCTTGCCAAAGGAGCGCTGGTAGGCTTTTTCGGCATGGCTCTCTCAATGATACGATCAAAAGGGCTCTTGCCACCATAGATATTCCTGCGCTCATTGAGCCGGCAGGGATTAGTCGGGATGATGGCAAGAGACCTGATGGATTGACGCTGGTTCCCTGGGAACGGGGACGGGCGCTAATGTGGGACGCAACATGCGTAGACACATTGGCCCCGTGTCATATCAGGGAGACAGCATCAAGGCCGGGAGCCGCAGCAGAAAAGGCTGAAACCGGCAAGCGGCGGAAGTATGCCTCTCTCATAGAGAGTTACATATTTGTTCCGTTTGCCGTGGAGACCCTTGGGCCGTGGAGTCTTAGTGCCAAAAATTTTTTGCGAGATATTTCACCGCGGTTAATTGCCTCATCTGGTGACAGAAGGGCTGGCTCATTTTTTGCGCAAAGGATCAGCCTGGCTGTCCAGCGCGGAAATGCAGCCAGCATTCTTGCCACCATTCCACGTGGGCATGATTTATATAGTAATTAGGTTAGGCTAGCTACCATTAAGTTCTATTGTATTATTTTTACTGCCAAACATACATAATCGTTTCACTTTCGCGCCTTTTTGTTTACACATGGTTTACACCAGAGACCACACCATTTACACCATAGAGGAAACTTTGATTATATATTTAACATCAAAGAGAGGAAAATAGCACATTATTGTTTCATTTTCACTTTCATTTAAAAACCTCTTTCATACCTTTGATTATGTAACATAATTAAAGTTTCATACGGTAACATAGATAGGTACCTATAGAAATAAGGTTTCATTTATCATTATTTAACATAAAACATAGAGTAAGAATTTAAAGCATAGATTAGGCATTGTAATAAAACCACAAGTGAGCGAAATGAGTATATACGCGAATGTCAAGGAGTGACAGAGCGCGAAAATCACTTTTCTTGTCCTGCTCAGCGTATTACTTTTATTTGTATTTTTGTACTTTTTTTTAGGCCGAAAGGGTCCGTATATTGGTCCTTATTGCCACTATACAGGGCCCTGTAAAAAGTGTAGTGTAATAGGCCTATTAATAGAGGTCAGACAATCCTGAGTCGTTTTTGTTATTCGCCCATATTCGTACGCAATCAGAATTGGACAAAGTGGTAACTGTGCTTGTAGCTTAGGAAAAAAGAGGTTTAACTTAAAGACGATGGTGTATTTCTGTGTGTTAGGTTGCAAAAGCCGAACTGAACGTAAACACTAAAATATAACTCAAAATACGTAAGTTTACAATTTTGACCTTATATATTTTCAGCAGGTTATATCTGTAAATACTCGCATGAATGCTACAAAGTATAGAAATAACAAAAAAGTACTTATTTAGCATTAGGAAAATAATCGAATTTTGTTGCATTAACCACCCAAGTTAAGAAGTTATGTTAAATGATGCCAGGTTCCATTTTTGTATGTTCTCTGAAATTAGTCGGGTGACTCGCGTTGTGGGGATGCCAGCTGTATTATCATATTTACCCAAGTTTGGAACCCAAAATTAAGGGGGAAAAAAGTGACAATCTATATACGTAATAAGAAATTTTATTCATTCACAAATTTACAATATATATTTTTAATGAAAGTCATTGAAGTAGTTGAACACCCGTAACTATACGTGTTAATTTTCAGGATTCAAGACAAATCCATACCTGAAAATTATGAATAGTCGACAGGACGAAAGAGGTGGGAGCCAAGCAAATATGCAAGGAGGTTTTTTAGGCATTTTGAGCAGCAATGCTTTCGCAAGACACAGAGCATTACATATTTGTATAAAAATTCAATACCAACGCTGCTTATGCATGTAATTCACAATTTTATACGTTTTGTTCGCTTATTGATCAATGTAGTTTATACTAACCTGTGATTTGTACGATTGAAAATAAAAATACGGAGATGCCAATTCGTAAGTTTAATTATAATAATGCCTATCCAATGATTGATGTTTTATGTCAGCTATTGATCAATACAAGTTTTATGCCTGACGCTGTTTTTTAATAATTTCTTGTGTTATATCCACTCAACTTGTGGACGGAGTATAAGAGGTGGACTTGCTACTAAAAGAATAATAATTATGAAAGTGAGAAGACGTTATATATATATTTATTCTGTTCGACCTTAACTACGACCTTCTGTGCCTATAAGATCATTATATTCATAAATTAAACTAATTTTAATCTGTATTTATTTTGTATTATTTCCCTTATTACAACACGCACTTAACTTATTTAAAGGGTGTCCGCTCCGGAAGTGAATTGAATTGTATGTTGTCGCCATCTCTATTTGGGGATTAAGACTGCCAACTGAGTCTTAACAGATGGTGATACAAATTGCCCAAGTTCTATATTATTTCTTCATAATGAATTAGGTTATTGCAACATGTTACTCTCACCTTATATTCTGCCACCTGTAGTGTCCAGTGTACCAGCAGTTGGAGTCCACTGCCACCAACTGCCTATCTAGCTATTGCTTCGCCATCTGTAATAGTTTATGCCACTATGATTCCGACTGCTGAAATCGTTAAGTGCCTAAAGTTCATACATGTATAAAACACTAGCAATGTGTTATGTTATTTATATTACTGTCATTACTCTACGTATAATCTGGACCCCTTAAGAGCGATAGAGCGATCGTTTACCTCGGACTACATGTCTAGTGTCCGGACCCTAAGTCCGTACCCACTAGACGCCGAAAGGGTTTAGTGTAATAAGTCACCACGGCAAGCTACCTAACAGGCCCAATGCCGCCCTCGCGGTACATGGTGAGATGTACCGCCTGAGGTCACCCTAACTACCGGTAGTTGTCCAAACGTTTGGTTGGACGATCCCACGCCTTAATTATAGCGGGGAGTGGTCATGATCAGCTTGCTCACATGGCTTTGCGACAGGGCATTGCCGTTAGGTCCGATTCCCTGTGGAAGGAACCGGACCTCCATTGGTTGTACTTGAAAAACAGTACGTAACTACGGGTCAGATTATATAATATCATTATTAGAATATAGAGAAGCTTTCGACGTTAACTAATAAACCTGAGGCACTTAGCTGATTATCATCGGCTTGGATGTTACTGCCCGCTGACACCATCCAGCACTTTGTCACTAACTTTAATATGAACTACGATACTACTTGAGATTGGCACATGTAAACTTTGCAACTAGAGCAAAATACTTTCCCGCGCATTTTGCGGCCATATTTCAAACAAGTACAAACTTTAATAGCATAGAGAAACCATAGACATACTCACTATAGAGTATCAGTGTTGCTATGTACAATATTTACATTCGCGGAAGTGCCGCGACATATGTAAAAACCGAAACATATTGATTAAAAATACATTCAATTTGCATTTCGTTTTCTTTTCTTGTTATCACTTGTAGTAAAAATTGCGATAGTTTAAAATCATGTTAGTGCGTGTTCGACACTATCGAAACTTATTTGCCATACTCCCAACTAGTAATAAGCATTAGCAGTTTTCCCACAAAATATGATAAAAATTGTATGATGGCAATAAAGGTTTTTTATAGATATAGTACATGTAGTTAAACTATCGCTTTCGCATACTGTGTACGGTGACGACCAGTCTATTTATCTTTCCTGTCTACGTCAATAAACCACATAGACATAATTTTTTTTTTTAAACCCATTGAGTTAGGAAATACATCCTCATCAAGAGCGTATAATTAGTAAAAGATGGTCAAGGCACGAGTGTCAAGACATGTCAATTAGTAATAAAGATTGGCCAAACCAAAATAGAGATTAAAGCTAGCTGGTAGCTAGCTATTTAAGTTAACCTATATAATATATATTAGTTAGCTATACCAGTAACGATAAGTAGAAAAATTCACTCTTACTCTCCGGGGATACGTTGGTAGGGACTAGTGGAACACCTCAAATCCGACACGACCGGTGAGGTTAAGTGCAGGACCGAAGGTTTTTCGTGCTCTCCGAGACTCCGAGGCACAGGGGTGAAAACACTGTCTACTTCTTAATAAAATCCGGGCTAGTATATAGAAAATACCCAATACTTATTATTATTAGTCGAACATGCTAACCTATAAAGCTCTAGACCAATGAGGCAGTTAACTCTAATAAAGAAATAATAATTAAGAAGATTATGAAATTAGTTAAAATACTTTATTCACACAAGAAACTTTAATAAATAGTAACACCTTGAGTATCCGGTCCTAAAGTTGAAGAAGTTGCCGTGTCATTTCCTACTTCACAAATAACAGCTTCTGCGGTAGTTAATAGCGACGCAACTCCACTAGCATCAGTTAATGCTCTTCGAACAACTTTCGTTGGATCTATAATACCTTTTTCAATCATGTTAACGTATTCGTTATTAAGAGCATCGTAGCCGTAATTTGCGTCTAAATTCTCGACTTTAGACACAACCACAGACCCATCAAAGCCAGCGTTTTGAGCTATTGTTAAACATGGAGTACGCAAAGCTTTTATAATTATATTAATTCCAACTTTTTGATCAGAATTAGCTGGTTTAAGACTTTCTAGTACAGGTATACACCGCACTAGAGCCGCACCACCACCAGGCACAATACCTTCCGAGATTGCTGCTCGCGTAGCATTGAGAGCATCATTAACACGGTCCTTTTTTTCATTTACTTCAACTTCACTGCAACCTCCAATTCTTAATACTGCCACTCCACATTTAAGTCTAGAAATACGATCCAATAATCTGTTTCTCTCAAATTCACTTTTCTCATCTTCAAATTCTGCTCTTATTTGTTCAATTCGTTGTTCTATTTCCGCTTTATCGCCCTGTCCTTTCAACAATAGAGTTGAATCTTTCGTTATTATAACCTCGCCAACTTTTCCCAGACTCTCAAGTTGGCAATCTTCTAAACGTATTAAATTTTCATTGTCTTCAAAAATAACACCACCAGTTGCAATAGCTAAATCAATTAATGTGTTTTTTCTATACTCTCCAAATCCCGGTGCCTTAATCGCAGCGACTTGCAATCCAATTTTTAGTTTATTTACAACCAAAACTGATAATGGTTCACCTTCGTAATCTTCAGCGATTATTATTAAGGGTTTCTTTTGACTATTTGCAATTTCTAATGCAGGCACAATCTGATTCGCATTAAATATCTTTTTATCAGAAAAAAGAATTAACGCATCATTATATTCTACCCGAGGTCCTTTGCTAGAGTTAATAAAGTAGGGGGATACATATCCTCGTTCAATTTTCATTCCATCTATAATTTCTAACTCATCATCTAATGTTTTGCCGTCTTTAACAGTAACAACACCATCTTTACCAACTCTGTTCATAGCACTAGCAATAAGTTTTCCTATACTATTGTCACCATTTGCAGATATTGTGGCAACTTGTTCTATTTCCTCAGATGTTTGTACAGGTTTTGACATTTTCTTTAGTTGTTCCGTAACCGTTGCTACTGCTAACATGATTCCTTTCCTGATTTCAATAGGATTAGCGCCCTTTGTAATGCTGTCAAAACCTTCTCTTGCAATGGCTCTGGCTAATATTGTAGCTGTCGTTGTTCCATCTCCTGCTTCTTCATTGGTTTTATTTGCCACATTTTGAACAAGCTTTGCACCGATATTTTTAAACTTATCTTTCAATTCGATTCCTTTTGCAACAGTAACTCCATCTTTAGTGATTTTTGGTGGACCGAACGTTTGCTCCAAAATTACGTTCCGCCCTTTAGGCCCCATTGTAACAGCTACTGCATCGGCTAAAATATCTACTCCCTGTAACATCAGCGATCGAACATCAGGTCCAAATCGTACGTCTTTTGCATATTTTCGATTCAATAACATCAAACCTACGGATTTTATATTTGAATTCGCAACAATTTTTTGTAATTTGTACATCGTGAAAAATTCGCGCATAAATATTAGGAACGGAAATTGATATTACTTATTAGTGACAGATTGACTGTTTTACTTTTTAATTCCTAAAGTTTGAAATTGGAATTTTTGAAAGGTAGCCAGTAAAAAGTAATGAAAAGTATTCCTCTAAATTCCTGAATATAATTTATTATTATTATTACAGCTTATAAAATTTGAATTGTACAGTTTATTTTCTAGAATTTTAGGTGTATGTTTTTAACTTTGTTTTTAATATGGTGCAGTGATGCAATCCCTTAAGGGTACCATAGAAATAGGATCCAGATTTACTTAAACCCGTCATTGATAGCAAGTGATTTGAATTATGTCACGGTATCAAGACAAATGGGATCATGCTTTGATTATGTGGATCATGAGTGTGAAATCTGTAAGCACGAAGCCAACTCACGGAAATTCCGTAACCACCATAATCCACTACAAATTCACTTGACGACTTGACTTAAGGTGGAAGACAAGGGTCTGCCCGCGAAATTCAAATTTAATTTGGTTTTTTTGCAATTTGTAAACTAATACGACAAAGTAGGCTTATGGCATTCAAATTGCGCCCCTAGGAATATCATCTTCACAGGTTTATATAAAAATCTTTACTTGAAAGTGTCTAGTTTAAGAAATTAGTCAAAATAATGAGTTTGACGTGAGTTACTCACAAATTAGTCATTATTTTGACTAATTTCTTAAACTGGGCACTTTCAAGTAAAGATTTTTATATAAACCTGCCTGCTGGTTATTTATGTCGAACCCTAACCTAACCTACAAGAAACAGACAAGAAAACGTAAGTACAATAAATATTTAAAAAGTTGAGACTCAGAACATTGAACGGTTCACAATCTTTCGACAGTTTACAATTTCGCGAGTTAGATTATAATCTAACGGTTTATACAATCTTACGGTGACAGATATACCAAAATTAAGTAAAAAAAAAATTGTTCAAGCAAACAATTAAGTGAATAGTTAAATCATAATATTATAACTACAATATTATTGTTATTAGACTTGTCTTAAGGGGAAGTTATACATAGAAGAGATTGAAAAAATGCTCGGTTGTTCTATATGTGAGGGGGTGGGGAGGTTCCCCTGGCTCCTCCCACCAACCACTAACTGGCTTATTACACTGAACTTTTCACAGGGACCCTTACACGTGATTCAGGTTAGTGTAATAAGAGTAAGGAAGTAAGGGTCCCTAATTTGATCCTTATTGCTGTGTAATAAGCGACGCTCTAACTAGCGACAACGCGCACCCTTACCACAGGGCCCTGTGGTTAGTGCAGTGTAATAGGCCTATAAGCACACAACACCTAGCTAAACATAGCTAAGCCCGAATTTCGGTAAAACTAACATCAAAGTTTTAAAAATTAAAAAACAAAAATATCTCGAAAACTATTAGGATTCGACGAGTTTGGCTTACAGGGGAGGTAGACCACCTCCCCCCTCCCCTCCCCGCTCCCTCGCGGCTCATATACTATCGGACAACCCTCACAAACAGGCTAACGATACCATCTACCGATTATAATTTATAGGCTTATTACACTGGCGTGGGCGCTAGTTAGAGCTTCGCTTAATACATAGAAATAAGGACCTATTTATTTAGAGACCTTTATTCCCTAATTATTATTACAATACACTGATTCTAATTAAGGGTTCCTGAGAATAGTGCAGTGTAATAAGCCTATTATGCCTTTGTGGGGTGGTAGAAAATAGGTCTATGGCCGCCTCAGAGTGATGTCAAGATGATGTCGAGTCAAGATGACCGCATGGAGGTAACAAATACCTCCATGGATGACCGCAATTTGCAATTTTGACAATAATTGACAGTTGACTATCCTACTTGTCTCTGAGCTGACTTTGACTGTATTTCCATTTTCCGTTGCATTCAAATATACTAGCATTTTCGTGTTGTTACTATTTACAATATTTTTTACAAAGAAGTATTAAACCGTGAAAGTGTTTCGTACGTTTTGTTTTACCTGATCTATTATCGATATGAGTGCCCGAAATGCCAACAAATCTATCAATATCAACTTAAACATAGGTGACCAATTAACCTATTTATCTTGTGGACATATAGTTGTGGAATTAATAAAGTTTATAGCTTATCAAAGGCTTCAGATTCCTTACACTTATCAGTGGTTAAAACAAGTTGTTAATAAAAGAAAATCGCATGAAGATTTAAGAGAGGGTCACCAGTCAGAAAGACATTTTTTTGTAACATCCACAGCACTAAGTAATCTGGACTTCATTATAAAGGTATTATATTAATTAAGAGCCTAAGATTTTGTACTGGAATATAATGCATCTTTGGAATAAGCTTGAAATAGAAGTCTGTATATTGTGATATCTTTACATAAATAACTTTTTATTTAAGTAGGTATGGTATGATTACCATATAAATAGTGATACAGCTTAACTATTAACTTAACACACACATAGCATGACATCAGCATTTTATTCAAATTGATGGGTCTAGAGACTTTTGCATGTTGATTTTCTTTGTAACACTGCCAGTGATTTTGGTTTGTTATAAAAAAAGTTTTTTTAAGTATCTAGAATTTCTTCCCAAACAAAGAGGGGATGACTCAGCTAGCTAGTTAGCTAAAAAAATTTCAATGTTGCACTGAATACTTTTCAACAAATAAGGCTACTACTTAAATATATTAATTTAATTTCAGAGCGTATTGAAAGAAATCGACTGCGCCTCGATTCCTGAAGAGATTTGCATAATTTTGGGTGCAACTCCTATTTCATGCAAAGAAGTATACAGGCTGTTACTGCCTAGAGTATGTCACAAGCAGCAGTGCCATTCTACTTATATTGCAACAGATCAGAAAATACAAATGAGTGTGTTTAAGTAAGTAAAATATTGACACCCTCTCAACTGATTTCTAGATCTGTATGGCTGTATGACCAGTGTTGTCTTTAGTCAATGAGTCTTAGAGCACTGTGCAGGGCTATGTGAGCTCAAAAGATTAAGAGGTTAAGAGTCAGCTTGAGTTAAGTTCTCAGAACAGTTCGAGCTTTAAAACAAACTTGTTCAAACTGAACTCAAGTTTATAAAATAATTTGATCTATGTGTGTAATAATAATTTGGATGACTTTTGGATGGTTGGAATGAGAGCAAATCCATACTAATATTATAAATCTAAAAGCGTGCCTTTCTGTCTGTCTGCTACCCTTTCAAGGCTCATCTATTCAACCGATTTGATGAAATTTTGTACATAGTTAGATTATATCCTGGGAAAGACATAGATTACTTTTTATCCCGGGATATTAAAGAGCGGTACAACTAAAAGCTTTGATCCACACAGACAAAGTCATGGGAATCATCTAGTAGGTATATTTTAATAGTTGTACTGTTTAGACTCTTATCTACAGCCTGCAAACCAAAAGGTTGACTGAGTAAACTAATGTTGGGCTGTAAAGGCTTCACCATCTCAATTCACTTTGTATCTCTAAAAAATTGATAAACCATTCACTGAGCAAGTTCGAGATCAGAGGCATTTATTGCATGTAATTTTTATGACACCTTTGTAAACACTGAAGGATTGAATTATTATTGTTACAGGACATTGGTAACATCTGAAAAACTAAGTCAGATTTTCTTCAATGGATTATCCCCCACTAATATGTACATTCTTATCAAAAAGAACATGTTAAATAACCAGGATGTTGTCTGCTCGGACATCTTTGAATCAGTTGATGGGTACAAAATTCCTCGAAGTTGTAAAGTTGTTAGTCTAGACTTCAGGACTAAAAATCTTGCAAATATTTCCTGCTGTAATAACTTCAAAATTTTTGGAGATGCTATCAGTAAAAATGTGAATCAAATCAATGTTGAAGAAGAATCAGAATTTAGTGAAATTGAATCAACTGACGATGTAAAATGGTTTCAATCAAGTTATGTTATGAAAGGTTTTAAAGATTGTGTAGTCAATGGAAGCTCAGTTACCAATTCCTGGCTACAGCTGCCTGGATAATGTAGAGAGCATGTATTATAAAAAATTAGTAGTACTTAGTCACATTTTGGTGTTTAGTTTAACGCTCAATTAATTGACTGATATAATATTATATACATTATGATTTCAATCAAATAAATAATTGTGTTTAATTTTTTATTATGATTGATTTTGTTAACTCTTATAATATAAAATTTATCTTGTTCACTTTAAGTTTAAAATGTTAGACTACGCTTAACAAGTGTCATACAAATAGTATAGTTAATTGTAAAAAATAAATCTAATATTTTTACAAAATTGTGTTTGTCTTAGCATTAAGATTCAGGGTTTTAAAAGATCCTAGAATTACAGACAAAACCTTGTGATTTGAGCTGCACAATACTGTGTTTCTTGTAATGTATAGAAAGCATTACAAGTTAATATGCTGTATTTCTGCTTGTCCATCACTAAATATAGTCCGATCTCTAAACATAACACACCCTCTCTTCAAGTCATTTGCATGGACCCTTGTAGTACAGTTGCCCCATTTCTGACAGTTGGTATAAGCTTCATTAAATTCTACAATTAAATTATTTCTTTTACCATTTGGCCCAACAGCATAGTCACACTTTATTGACTTCTTTATCATATCACGAAGGCAACATTCCAGAAGTTCATAGTATTCAAGCCAGTAATCTTGTGGTAACTGTTTTAACTTTATACCTAGAGATTCAGTAAGTAGCCCAGTAACAAAAATGTCATCTATCCAAAAGAAGGGATGGTAGACAGCTTCATCAGATATCATACCTGCAATTTTTGGGCTCATTAAGTAGTACCAGCCTGATAAATAGGGAGGGTATACACTTCTAGGATATTCCTGCCACGTGACATACCACTTGTTCTGTTCATTTCTCCTTGGTTCTGTATTGTTTAAAATATATCCCATGATTAAATCATTTCTGTCTGATATTGGTATTGTCCTAAGATATTCATATGTCTTATTTATATTGAAAACAGTGTCATCGTCAACTTTTAGTATAAATGATGCCTTTTGGCAATGTGAAGATGCCCATTTCAATCCCATGAGATGTTTATAGGTAAGATTTCTATAGTTCTCATAGAAGGAACCTTGTAGTATATCTCCAAATATATTGCTTTCATTATTGATCGCATCTTGTGTAATATATCTGAAAGTTTCAAAACTAGTAGAGATTTAGATAAGTTTGTTTATGCACTGATTTCGGGATTGCTAAACACTGATATGTAATATCATACCCACATTTTAGATAAAACTTCATACATGCAATGTTTTGCCCTACATATTTGGCAAATTTGTAATTATAGATGATAGATATTAGATCTATTGCAATGAATAAGTGACTGTGAAGTGAAGAAGCAGTGGTAGCCTAGTAGTTAAGATCCCCCAACTTTTCGAAGCTTTAAGAAATTAAATATCACTTGCTTCAAAGTGTGTCAATGTGAGGAAACCTGCACGCCTGAGAGTTATTCATAATGTTCTCGAAGTTGATGTGAAACCCTTCTAATTCCGAGAGGAGACTTGTGCTCAGTAGTGAACCTACAATAGGTTGATAAGAGAGAGAATAAGTGATTTTATTTCTAACTTTATAGGGGAATGTTACCTCTCATTTTTAGGTATCCTTGCCAATAAGAATACCCTTATAATATTTAGTGATGAAAGATATGCAGAGGGCATTGCCCTCCTGTGGGCGCTCCTTAATTCAACATGCCCTATATAGGATGTCACAATTATCACAACGAATGGTGATCCTGCAAAGTGGAGGGGTCTTAAATTTAAAAGGTACTTTTACCTACTTTAATACTTCATTCAGTCACAAAATAATTAAGGCCTTATTTGTGATATGCACCATACTGAATAGACAAACCAGTCATAAGAGCCTGTTCACACATCACATTAAACTTATGTTAATTTGCTTGTTCTCTGTTAACCATGGTTAGCTTTATTGTAACTTTAGTTGCCTGATATCAAACTGGGCCCAACACATGAGCGAAATGGGCATCTTCGAAAAGTTCTGACATATACATTGCATACTTTAGTAATATAGCAAGATTTATCTTTAAAGTATCTATGTAGTAAGAAATAAGTTAAATGAATAATTTGTACCGACGTGCTAACGTGCCTGCTTACGTTATTCAGGAAAACCAGTAGTTTTAGTAACAAGGTTAAACAAATATAATTATTATATTTTATTAAGCTTTATTTAAAAATTGTTTATTCAGGTAAAATTAGGTACTTACCGTTGCAAGTTAAATTGTGTGGTTGTATCAAAGTATTTTTTATGACATTATTTTGTGTTAATACCAGCACTGTGTTGTTAAATTCTAAATTAGAACTACGATAAATCCAAATTAATACTGACAATAAAGCGATTATAATTAAGTAAACAACTTTTCTGGTCATGTTTATGTTTTACACTACAACTATAATAATTGATCTATAATACTATCTGCTTTCACATATTGCATACTATTTCTTTGGGATTTTACTAGAAAAGCCGATTATTATTTTAGATACGTCAAATTACGGCACCTATTTACGAAACGAAAGTTTCGTTTCGTAATTTGACGCATCTAAAATAATAATCGGCTTACGAAAGTCGTTTATGTTACTTGACACTTGTCTCAGAACTATCCAAGGCAATTCTACTCTGACGAAAGTTGAGAGTAGGGAGATTGGAGGGTAGTCTCCATAATTGAGAGACAAGTTGAAGTTGACATCCGATTGACATTTACCGCCCTTAAACTTTAAACCAGTGTTGCCAGATTTTTATTCACTTAGGTTGCCCTCCAAAAACTCTATTAAATCATGGATGTGTCTCCGCCAAATCATAAAATCCGCCGTATTACAAAATGGCGCCGTTTTGTAATCTGGCGGCTCGTTGTTGTCGGATTGTAGTTGCGATCGTAATGAAGTTGAATTGTAGGGTGACCATGCTAACGGAATAAACGGGCAACGCTAGAAAACCCATAAAGCGTACAACATGGCCTACAACGCTCTCCGCATCCGGTACATTAATGCTTTCAGGGTGCTGATGGGGTTGCCCCGTCTCTGTAGCGTCTCAGGGATGTTCACCGGGGCGCAAGTTGAAACAGCCGGTAGAAACAGCATCTCCAAATTAATAGCTAGTAGACAGGACTATGTGAGTTATTGCAGTGCTATTTCTAGCGGAACAGCGCAGCGATGGTTCGCATCTTAACTATAATCTAATATATATATACAATCGTTAAGGGATCAACGCACAGCCTAAACCGCTGGGGTTGGAAACTTGAAATTTTGACAGTAGGTTCCTTTTGTGACGTAGGCGCTCACTAAGGAAGGATTTTTCAAAATTCCCTAAGGGGGTGAAATAGGCGGTGAATGTTTGTATGAAAGTCCGTCATTTCACAAGTTATATCCATGAAACTTGGTATATGAGCTACTGGTTGAAAATGAAAAAATACGTGTTTCACAGTTTTTAAAACTTCTAACCCTGAAGGGTTGAAATAGGGGATGAGAGTTTGCATGAAAGTCCTTCATCTCTCAAGATATTCTCAAGTTATATAAACGAAACTTGGTATTTCGGCTTTCAATATAAATTAAAGAATTACGTGTATCGCAGTTTTTCAAAATTCAACCCCTAAAGTTTTAAAATAGGGGTCGAATTTTTTATGACAGCTATAGCCATGAAACTTGGTTTAAGAGCTGCGAGTTAAAAATTAAGAAATACGTATTCCACAGTTTTTGAAAATTCGACCCCCATAGGGGTGAAATAGAGGATGAAAGTTGGTATGAAATGCCTTCATTTCTCAAGATATATTACAAGTTATATCAACGAAACTTGGTATTTTGGCTAACGGTAAAAAATAAAGAAGTACGTGTGTCACAGTTTTTCGAAATTTTACCCCCAAAAGGGTAAAATAGGGGTTGAAAGTTTATGAAAGTCCTTTATTTCTCAAGTTATAGCCATGAAACTTGGTATATAAACTGCAAGTTAAAAGTTAAGAAATACATGTACCTACTACAATTTTTCAAAATTCAACCCGCAAAAGGGTAAAATAGGGGTTGAAAGTTTGTACATGAAAGTCCTTCATTTCTTAAAATATTGCTCAAGTTATATCAACGAAGCTTAGTGTTTTGACTTTCGGTAAAAAATAAAGAAGTACGTGTCTCACAGTTCTTCAAAATTCAACTCCCAAAAGGGGTTGAAAGGGTTGAAAATAGGGGTTGAAAGTTTGTAAGAAAGTCTGTCATTAATTTTTAAGTTAGAGCCATTAAACTAGGTATTTTTTGGTAACTTGGTTTGGTTTTTTGGAATTTTGGTTTGAAATGGAGAAATACCTGATTCACATTTTTTTGCAAATTTTATCCCCAAGGACGTGTAATAGATAGTTAGTCCTCCAATCACGCTGCAACAGATTAACGTAATTTCTTGCATGGCTATAGTTGAGGATCTGGATAGTGGCATAGGCTACGTTTCATCCCGGAAAATAATGAAGTGCTGTGGGAATTGAAAAAAAACTTATGCCACACGAACGAGTGACGCTCAATCACACCAGAACGGCTGAACGGATTGATTTAATGAAATTCGGCACAGAGATAGATCGTAGTCTGAAATAACACGTAGGCTTCTTTTTATCCCGAAAAAAGCAAGCAGTCCTGCAGGAACCAAAAAAACCTCAAATGAATGTTTGTTACTCAATCACGCCAGAACGGCTGAACGGATCTGGATGAACTTTGATAGAGAGATAGATTATAGTCTGTAATAACACATAGGCTACTTTTTATCCCGGAAAATTAAAGGGTTCCCCCGGGAACCAAAACACCTCAATTCACGCGGGTGAAGTCGCGGGCATCTGCTAGTTTATTAGATAAATACTTTTTTATGGTTATGTAACTACTAACATAGAAATAAGTTTTGTTTTAATAACAAATGATATGAGTCATTGGTACTTGAAATCAAATTATTTATTAAGAGAAATGAAATCAGACCCATTTTAATTAAGCTTTATAGCCTCCTACGATTTTAATCTGGTTTCTTGTTTTAAATTACTAACTTAAGCCCAGCTGAGATTGTTGTGAGCTCATCTCAGACCGGGCGCGTTTGGAACCTTCGTATACGTACCGTTGTTATCAACATCACGTCTAAATATAGGTTCATAAAGTGTACTGACTAGGTACCAATTTTAAATACCATAATATATTTTGAGATAAGTTGCGAACAGACGGACCCTAAAAAGGCTCGACAAACAGAAGGACAGGCAAACAGGTGCAAAGTCACCCGTAAATTAACATCTATCTAATTTCCATTGGTCTATTCGAAGCCAGCTAACTTCCATTCAAGCTGAAACACAAAAGTGCTAACAATGCCATAAAAATCATGACCATAATTCAAAGTTATCTACGTAAACGAAATATTTCATACACCGCAGTGCATTCGTTTTTGCGTCGAGAGTATTAGAGTCGGGAGTCGTACCTAATAATTGTCGTCGTAGTGAACACAGCCAGTGGCATTTTTATCATTTAATAACTTTATCATGAGTCCGCCTACAGGGGACGCTGAGTGAGGAGTCCTCAGTTGCACGAACCGCCAGCAACGAGACAGGTTGCGGGCCGTAGCGCGTAGACAGACGTGACCTCGTACGGAACAAATTAAAACTGACATTATAATGAGTGCAGCGATGGCACCAACCGGCGTAACCGGCGACGAAGACCAAGGATTCGCGTTGCGAGCTAAAATAATCACAATGGTGTGCCTATTCGGCATTTCCATGCTGGTCGGATGTGCTCCTATGCTCATTTCCATGAAATTCGGCTGGTTTAAGAAAGCTAGCGAGCCAGATATGAGAACTTCTAATCAGCTGGTGGTCGGACTGCTCTCTTTTGGCGGTGGTGTTTTATTTGCGACTACTTTTATGCATCTGCTGCCTGAGGTCTCTGAAAATATTGAATTGTTACAAGGTGAGAAAATTAAATCCTACTAATGTCTTAAGGCAGACATGACGATCATCATCATTTTAATTTTAATCCATCCTCAGCTGAATACTGAGCACGACTCCCCTCCTATAATGAGAAGCGTTAGGCCTTAATGCACCACACTGGGCAAGTGCGGACGAATTCTTACGCATGTAGGTTTCCTCATATGTTTTCTTTCACCGTAATCCGTATAAAGTCAATGTATGCTTAGTCAAAATTAGTACCTACACCACCACCAGTAGGTCCACATTTTGAACGTAAAGTCGAGTAGGTATACAAAGTTTAGGACGTGATGCATAGCATATTATATACGTAGGATATGGTAAGTATTCATCTCCCTTTACTTATCTGGTTATAGCAATTAGCAAGTGATATATTTTTATTTCTTAAAACGCTATAATTCCGTAAAGTAAGAGGTGCGTGACCGGGGATCGAACCCGCGCCGCCCGACTATAGAACATGCAGGTGGATAATTTAATTTTGGTATAGAACGCGCGCGAGTTGAATGCAGAGCTTTTGTATGTGTCAACATACATTCGCTCTGCATTCAACTCACGTGCGAACTGTACGTACGTAAGTTTTTTTTTCTTACTAGTTTTTCATTTTTATTTGTTCAAATCCATACTGCAGATTACTGAAACTATGTAGCGCTTTCCATTTATCGCACGTGTAATTAATTGCAGGTAGTAATTTAATATTTACACAGAGACATACGTATTATGTACCTATTTAGAGTAAACGACCTTTGCTTTGGCATTTAATTAAAGGTTGTTTAGAAAATATAATAGTAAACATGCAGAACTAGACATTTGCCCACCGTAGATGGAACTTCACAATTTATTTAATATTTTATGTAATAAACACAATACATTTAACATTTTGCTTGGTTTTTATTGACCAACAAATAACAATATCTTTTGTAAGGTCTCCGTGGATGAAGTTTTTTTGATACCCGCGGGAACTCCTTAATTTTCCAGCATAATAAGTACTTAAGTATCTTTAAGTCTGAACAATTTAGGTCTTAAGTTATTTTTTTTTTGCTGGAGGCATGGATGACAAGAAGAAGTATGGAGTAAGGTTTATTATTGCAAATGCGTCCCTTTTGTTTTATATAACAGATATTTATCACGATACCGTAGGGTTACCACGTTTCTATAAATAACGTATCCCTCACGCGACAAATAATTACGAAGCGCGTGGTCACAAATGCTACAGAAGTAGCTGCACTAGTACTATTGTTTCAGCTCATAATATCAACGCAGAATCTAGAATTCCTTACCTATGCTCCTTAGAATCTTTGCAGTAAGTACCTAGGTAAGTATCGGTGTGGCACAAAATTAAATCACCAAATAGTGTCCGGGAATTCGGTACTACAATTATTATTGTCAAGTAGCAGCCCTGTGCAGACCGAATATCTTATTTTAAAACAGTTAGCATAGGGTTCCTTTGATTCACAGGCGTAATTTAAATGGGAATTAGGAATTTCCGTTTCACCATTGTTTTTGCTTCCATTAACACTTACCTACGGTACGTTCAAATAAATCAGTGCTTGTTTTAAAAATAAGATACACATGTATAATGTACACCTACCCTGAGTACCTATGTGGTAGGTAGACCGTTACTTTTAACTTTAATCGATCTAGCATGGATACTAATAATTATGGGGGCCGCGAGCGCCTCTGATTCCGAATGGTATTGGATAAAGGTACTTAGTTATAGCACTATTATTTCATCTGTGCCGATTTTTAGTACTATTTTTAAACAAAAATAGAGCCACTAAACATACCTTGAGTAATAAGTACTAAGAGTATCTGTAGCATCCAAACATCCAAAGCCACGAAAATTTATTTGTAACGCTACGCTTTATGTTAAAAAGAAAATAAAATAGATAGGTGTCTATATGTACACAATGTGCTTTTAAAATAGCTTGACATAAGAATAATAAAGTACTAAGTAGAATATGTACCGACGACTATTGCAACCCAGTATCCTATCTAATAAAATAATTAACTAGTGGTTCGCGCCGAACTGAGACCTCGCGGTATCCATGTCACCGTAAGATTGTAAAAACCGTTAGATTATAATCTAATTCGCGAAATCGCAAAGTGTCGAAAGACTAGAATTTAACGTATTATTTTCCGGTAGATTGTAATCCGTTAGATTTATTAAACCGATAGAAGCTGGTTATTTATGTCGAACCCTAACCTAACCTACATGAAACAGACAAGAAAACGTAAATACAATGAATATTATAAAAATTCTACTTTGAAAGCCCCCCATTTCGTCAATTTTAGGGGAAAAATTTAAAAAAAAATATTTTTGTACTCTATTCCTAATTATCTTTAAAATGATATACCGTAACCCTATGTAACGCTATAAAAAATATTTTACTTCGCATTCGCTTGAAATAAAGATTATGTAACTTTTAAGCCATATTCGGCTGGAGGCTATTAGTTTACATATTATATTTAAATTTGAAGTAATTACGTTCAGTAATTCAGAAGTTAAAAGGCTCTGACAGTCGAACGGACAGTGCAAATTCACTCAAGTAGACTCAGAGACCTTCGCTTCTCTCGGTCAATAATATGTTTATAGTGCGGGTAGCTGTATGTAAGTGGGTAAGCCACGCATTCTTTAAAGGAGGATTCTTTTTTCTAGCTAGGGTAGGGTCAGGTTGAAGGGATTCATAGTAGATTCTACTATGAATCTACCTAGGACCTAGCTATAGATTTGTGACTAATGAACTAGGTACCTGTACCTATTGTCAAATAGGTACCTGTAAGTAAGTATGTCATGTACGCTAATTTAGTTATCACTTGTTTTTCCACGGTAAAAATAATTTTATATAAGCAATTTTTTTGCTCGGTGGCTATCTTTTTTAACCGTTTCACCCAAAGACCATATCTCCCCGATTGAAAGTTTTCGAGAACCCCTGGGGTACCTTTGTTGATTTTCACATCCACCTCCTATAATTTTCTCCATAAAGGACTTTTGACTTTTATGTGCATGGAAACTTTGGTGCGAAAAATTCCTAACATACAAAATTGTTCAGGAAGACTGATCATTTCTTTAATGCAAGTATTTAGTTTTTTAAATATAATTTCTACAATGATTCATGCACCTTTTACGGAATATGGCTAGGTACTGAAACCATAGATAAATATACCGAAACCGTGACAAGCTCGATACGGACTCTTCAAATCACAAAAACATTACCGATTGCTTCAAACCATAGATAGGTACCTATTCGATGTAAACTGCATCACACAAGTGCGCAGCGAGTCGGAAGCTAATAAAAGCCAGAAGTTAGTACTTTAACAGGAACTCTAGGAAGGCATTGCAGAGCGCACGTAGAGTTCGCACTCCGCCTAAATTCGTGAGGCCGGCGCTGTCCGATGGTCGCTACCATATAACATATTATACATGGGATGATTCCTAGGGAGATAATATACCTAGTTTCGTGATTCCAGATCACAGAATGATCTTTGCTCGGTACCAATTAACTAACACCTTTAATATAATACTTACTTCAATTGTACCTCGATTAATTTAAATTTAAAATAATTCGCAATGACTAGGTTACCTTGTCCCTCCTTTGCAATTTATTCATTTACTTACCAGCCCATACTTACCCTGGCTAGTTACCAGTTAAAATCGTACTTGTAAACATGTTCCTTGAATCGTACCGTTAAGGGCTTAATAGATATAATTACCATACCTACCATAGTCAAGGGCTAACTTATATTAGAATTTGAAAAAAAAATAAAGATGCAATAAAAGTAGGTAAGTTAGTACATACTAAGTACCTATGTATCTACTTAATCAGATTTGGATAGGTAGTTTAAGATACATATTTTTATTCCGCAGATTCAGGCGAAATAACAAAGATGCCGATTGCGCTTGCCCCATTGATCATGTGCAGCGGTTTCTTCATGATGTACCTGGTCGAGGAATTGGTTCACGTTTACATAAACAACCGCGACAATAAGTCTGCCAATACAAGCTTCACAAGGGTGCTGAGTATACGAAGGAATAGCACAGAAGCGGAGAATACCGAGAAACGTATTAAGGAGTTGGAAGCTCAATCAAGACACCATGGTCACAGTCATTTGGCTGTGGAATCCGATGATACAATTGTGGCGGCCCTTAGAGGCCTTTTGATTGTGCTTGCCTTGTCGATACACGAACTCTTTGAAGGACTTGCTGTTGGACTGGAGTCCTCTGCCAGGAACGTGTGGTATGTGTTTAGCTTTTTTAAAGAATTTATTAGACATAGGTAAAGAATAAAGATGCGGTCGCACTGTGAAGTCATCCCAAGTCATAGTAACACAAACTGCGTTAAAATCGAAGCTACTTACGTCCTTGTGCAGTGTATATTAAGATGAATATAAGTATGCGACGAATATGTGATGTAAAGAATAGAATAGAATAGAATAGAATAATTTTATTTGTCTGAATATGTGTTACAATGATGGTTACAGTATGAAAAGTTGCAGCATATCCAGTCAGGCAACCCTGACGTACAATTTTTTTTGTAGTTAGACATTTTTAAATAGCATAGTACAAGTATGTTCTATATGTGATATTCAAATTACCTAATCTTACAATAAGTCTATGCTACAATATTATAATGAATGGCTATAATGTCTTAATATATAATAAATTAATAAATAAGTATATAATGCTTCATCAATTAAAATGCCAATAATATTAAAATGTCAAATATACCGAATCTATGCTTAATTCTATGTCAATAGTTAAATTAAAAATAATTAAAGTTAGAATTTATTACAATTTAATCGGTCATTTTTTGTTTTTTAATTGCATAAATTCTTCAATATGCATTTAATGCATTTTGAACTAGCCACTTTTTTAATGCATTCTTGAGTTTAGTAATTGGTAATATAGTTATTGATTTGGGAATTGCATTAACTATAACACACATTGCAGCACAATTTTTTAAATACGTAGCCGTTCTAGGTGCTTTATTAAATACCAGTCATTCCCTATTTCTAGTTCCTTTTGGAAATACATCCTTTGCCGTTTTAAAAAGATGAGTGTTAGATCTCACGAACATTGCTTTCTCTAGTATACATATATATACTAGGAAGTGTGAGGATTCCCAGACTTTTGAAAATCGGCTTACACGATTCGTACGGCGCCTTACCAGTGATTGCGCGGATACATTTTTTCTGTGCAATAAAAACTCTTTTTATATCCGTTGAGTTCCCCCATATCAATATGCCATATTTCAATACCGAATATACCTAACCGTAGTATGCAGTAAGCGCCGTTTTCATTGTTGAAGTTTTACGCAGTTTGTTTAGTACATAGATAAATTTATTTACTTTATTGCATACTACTTCTACATGTGGCGTCCAGTTACAGTTTTTGTCTAATTTTACTCCAAGGAAAGTAACTGTGTCGGTTTCCTCGATTATTTGGTTTTGATAACTAAGATTTAATTTAATTTGTTTTCTGTTATTGTAATTAGAAAAGTGTAAATAGCGGGTTTTTGATAGGTTGACTGATAAATTATTATTATTAAGCCACTCTACTATTAGATTAATTTTATTATTTATTTCAATTTCATCATCATTATTATAATTATTATTAAAGATTTGCGAGTTGAAATTACGTGTTGCTGTTTGCTTCATAAAAAAAATTAAATGAGCGCTTAGAGTTAAAAGTGATGTTTGCGAAATAACCTACCCAGTACTTACCCATACCTATTCTGTGCCCATAAACGCTAAAACCGAGAACGATGTAATTTACCTACTCTACACTTCTCACAAAAATGGGCCATGATTGTTATATTTGAAGGTCAGGAACCTTCAAATATAACAATATTGTTCATGTAATTATTAATTTATGGAAAACGTAGGAACATGGCAAGGTTAGATACTTACAGGTTCCATATCATGTAGGTACCTATTCCATATTATATTACACGAATATTTGCTTTATTGTTAATAATAATAATCAACTGAGAAAATAGAGAAACATGTTCGCTTAAGCAAAACGCTGACCGCCTTAAGTAGGTAAGTGATTCATACAATTTACATACAGTTTAATCCATTATACCTACCTAATCCCTAGGTGGGTGAGTTACTCGAGGATATCCACGTACCTTCCTATCAGCATCCTATCTATCGTCTGAGCTAGGCACGTAGCTGTTTGAGTACTTACACTCTCATTTACCGGCCACTTCAAAATTATCAGTAGTTGTCAAAGTCTGGTAATCTTATTCTGAAACTTTAATGTATCGCTTTATAATAATTTGTCTTGGCTCTTTGATTTAAATATGCTGTCTCAGGCTCTTAGCCTATAGATAAATATTTTAATGTTGTTCGAGACTTGCCACATGTTAGTAGGTACTAGGACTTAGTTAAGTTAGTAGTTACATAGATCAATCGATTTTCGATTTTCCAATTTACACTTTCACATAACTGTGATTTCATAGTAGGGTTTACTACCTACCTGTTATATTTTTTTGAAGATAGAAGAAGAGAAAAGCTTACTCTCTTATTTACGCATATTACGTTAAGATTCTTGACGTAACTATAAGCCCGGTCAAAATAGACATTTCAAATTACAAAAACTCCGACAGAGCTGAATTTTGCTAGAGGCCTTGGGTACACCAAGTAGAAAGTAAGTGCCATGTCCTAATTGATCCCATGTGTGCTAATAAGCTAATTTAGCGGAACATAAAAATAAGGTCCATAATTAAAAAAATACTTATGGTTTTATTTTAAAATCTACTTACTACACTTCTTTTGTTATTTAAAGTTTCAATTTTTTATTTAAAATGAGATCACATTAAGAACAGATTTTGCGAGTAAAGGCTATTTGTGATATATATTATATATGTATATATATGTGAAATTTTCATGTAACCGGGAAAAGTGAAATTTAATATTAAAATAACAATTAATTAAATTAGAAAAATGGTGATTAATATCGCGTATTTCCTCCACGTGCTCTTATTAAGGTTTCTACCCGTCTAGGCATACTGAGAATGATGTTATTGATGGTCTCCTGGGATAGTCTCCGCCATTCCTCAACTACGGCGATTCGCAGTTCTCCCACGTTGGCAGGAGCTGGAATTCTGGACTTAACTTTTCTTTTCAGCAAGTCCCAAACGTGCTCTATTGGGTTCATATCCGGTGATCTCGCCGGCCACTCCATAACAGTGATATTCATATCATTAAGATAAGCTTGAGTTACCCGAGCGGTATGCGGCCGAGCATTATCCTGCATAAAAACAAAATCTTCACCGATATATGGGGCAAACGGTACGACATTTTCTTCTAAAACTTCTCTGATATAGCGGTCTGCAGTCAGACTCCCTCTGTGCGAAGTTGCGAACTCCCAAACAAATGCCCGCCCAAACCATTATTGACCCACCACCGTATGCAACTGTAGTTTCAAAATTTGTCTGAATGTATCGTTCTCCTTTGCGTCTGTATATTCTTTGCCTGCCGTCAATTTTATTTAAGAGAATTCTGCACTCATCTCTTAACAATACCTTACTCCATTGGTCCGCGTTCCAAAGTCGATGTTCCTGAGCAAAAGTTAACCTGTTTCTACGATGATTTACCTCGAGCTTTGGAGCCTTGGCGGGCACAAATGAACCCAAACCAGCTTCTTCGAGCCTTCTTCGTACCGTACGCTCACTTACGGTTACACCCCGCACTGCTTCTAACTCATGTCGGGCTTGGACGGCCGTCAAACGGGGGTTCCTACGTACACGAAGCCGAATGAAACGATCATCCCTACTCGAAGTGCGTCTTTTGCTGCCTTGTCCTGCTCTTCTCACATAAGTACCGGTCTCCCTGAACCGTTGGATACTGCGAAGGATCGTTGAAACTGGTCGACGAAGATCTCTGGATATCACTCTGTAGGTTTGACCATTTCTTCGCATTTCGAGTGCCCTGGCAATCTCCGTTGGGGCTAAGTCAGGCATAATTCAGTCATCAACTCCAGAAAGATACGCGATTAAAAAAACTAACAAAAAACAGTATTTCAATGAAATTTTAAATCAAACTCAGAAGGAAGAAATACTCGAAGTTCGCTCCAGAAAAGGTGTATTTGAATAAAATTAAAACAATTGCATAAAATGTGATGTTCAGTTGTTTTCTTAATTTGAAAATATTTCTTTTTAAATTAAATGACGTATAAACCAGCCAGCAACCTTATATGATACTGATTTCAAACCTTTTTTTTATGTTCCGCTAAATATGCCGGCGAGTTTAGTTATTCAAGGGCAAAGGTCAAAATTTTCGGTTTTTTGGATTTTCTCGAAAACGGTAAGTTTTATCAAAAATATAGCCCAGACAAAAAATTAAGTTCATAAAACTAACTACAAAAAGGTTTTTATACTTTTTTCCTAACAATCACCATTATCATAGCGATTCTAAAAGTTGAAGGTGTTACATTCTACATTGCCACGTAAATACCTATCTGTATTTCTTATATGTATAACATATACAACTTATACAATTCTGAGAATATACACTCAAAAGAAATTGATTGTATAGAAAAGTATAGATAAGTTAACCTTTGCAAAATATACACGAAATAAAAGAAGTACAACTATCTTGTCTTCCTCCAACATCAGCTTCTGCTCATCAATACTTGTATCGAGTGTACTATCAAGTTCAGGCATGGCTAGGCAATAAACTGAACCCCAAAGACTGAGGCTGGAAATTGACAGATAATAGTTCGGAACCGATTCCAACTATACTCCCACCAGCTCCGGAAACTATTTTTTGAAATTGTAAACAAGGTTGTAGTGCTAAATGTGTCTGTAGAAGAGTAGGGTTGTTATGTTCAGCGTGTACTAATTGCCAGGGCCAGTCGTGTCCGAATGTTCAATTGAATCCAATAGACGAAGATTCATGTGATATCGATGAAGAGACCGCTGATTCATCTTCAATTGAACAATTTATGAACATCCAGCAAGAAGAAGAGGAGGAAGAAGAAGAAATCGAAGATGACTCATATCGGCAAACACATATACCGTCTCCATTCCATCGTGGGTTTAAAATGCGCCAAGTTCTCTACCTCACAGAAAAGTATAAAAACCTTTAAGTAGATAATTTTATAATTTTTTGTCTGGGCTATATTTTTGATAAAACTTACCGTTTTCGAGAAAATCCAAAAAACCGGAAATTTTGACCTTTGGCCTTGAATAACTTTTAGCACACATGGGATCGATTAGTACTTGGCACTTACTTTCTACTTGGTGTACCCAAAAAGTATTTTTCCTAACAATTACCATTCCTAAGATAACCTCAATTCACGCGCACGTAGTCGCAGACATCAGCTAGTATTTTTGATAAACTTATGTACCTACCGTTTTCGAGAAAAATCTTGACCTTTGACCTTGAAAAACTTTTTTAGCACACATGGGGTTGATGGTGATTTTTGGTACTTTATTTCTACTGGTGTACCCAAGGTCTCTAGCAAAATTCAGCT
The DNA here is from genome assembly GCA_964035005.1 of Erebia palarica. Taxonomy (NCBI): domain Eukaryota; kingdom Metazoa; phylum Arthropoda; class Insecta; order Lepidoptera; family Nymphalidae; genus Erebia; species Erebia palarica. Next base: position 18,486,987 of record OZ035994.1, read on the forward strand.
CTGTCGGAGTTTTTGTTGTTTGATCACTATTTGTATGTCTAACTTGACTGGACTAGTTATATAACTCATATTGTGTCACAAGTTGTCCTACGGCTACGTGAAATAAATAAATTATTTATCATTTACCATTTTGTCGCGTCGCCGTGATTAGCTACCTACCATAGTCCAAAGGTTCGTAGGTACGCCAATACTCTAGAAAGTTCAACTACCTATATCCAGGCAGGCCGCGTAGGCGCAATCACAGATAGATCACATAAAAAAATAAAGTAGGTAGTTACCTAATTTTATTAATCAAAACATCTACACGAATCGGTCACTTTTACCTTATCGGTTATTATTTTTACGACACGAGACACTTTGTCTTGTGAATTTTTAGGCTAAATAATTAAGTTTATCATTAGATCAGAGATACCTATTTAGATAATTAATCAGTAGGTATAATATAATAAACAACAGTAGATTAGGTATGTTGTTTGTTTTCATAATATTCCTAATCCCTAAGAAGTAATTCGTAATCTATCATTTTTCTGAGAAAGTTTGTTAATTCCTTGGTTGGTATTTTGGTAATTGGGTAGGTACTTACCTACTTAGATTTTTGCAGACGAACTTTTCTTCTTCAAGCCCTGATAATCTGAACGTTTGTTAACGTAATTAGTGTAACTTGCACCCCTTAACTACACGAAGATAGGCCATATAGACGTTATTTAAAAGGAATTTAGGCTTATTTGTGTACCTATACGATCCTAACTTGATTTTACAGGTATATGTTCGGAGCAGTCTCAGCACACAAATACATCATAGCGTTCTGCATAGGCGTGGAACTGCTTGCTGCTGGAACGAAGCGATGGCTGTCCATAGTCTACATCTTCACTTTCTCATTCGTGTCAGCGCTGGGTATCGGGGTTGGCATTATGCTGGTGGGCGGCGCTGGGGCGACTGCAGCTGGCATATATTCTGTTGTATTACAGGTATTTGGCACTATATACCTACATTTTATTTTACTTACAGTGGCTACTGGCTAACACTCGGTAGATACTGATAAAGGTGCCTACGGGTGTGATTTAAATACCCATTAAGCCATAAAGGAAACTATAGTATTGAACTGACAACAGTTAAGAATCGGCTTTAAGCATGATTAAGCTATTCTGAGAGCTCGAGGCCTTAGAGTTAGAACTTATTCAATTTCCAAATGTTTATTAAATAGATCCTACTCATGATTAGGCCCAAAATCGGGACGTGCATAGCTTCTCTCTTATCTTTCTTCCGTGTACTAAATAGGTAGATATACCTACCATATGATATTTATTATAGTGTTGTTAGATGTGACCTTTATATGTTGGCTTCCGAGATGATATAAAACACTAAGTAAATAAAGATGTACTTACTTTTAACCATGACCGGGGGATATACTGAAGTGCTTAGGTACATAATATTAAATACTCTACTCAAAACGGTTGAAGTGCATTATTGATTATAATCGCATATACCCAGATTTTATCGATCACGTAGATGATAAAAATTACGAGCCATGTCAGATGTCTCCTGTTTTTATCAATGAGTTAACCGCCAATCCATCTTGGAATTAGATTTAAAAGATGATGTCAAAAATCCTGCAGTGTGTTCCGTGGTAGGTATATGAACACACTTTGGCGTTTGGCATCAGTCTAATTTGTGTTAACCTAATTTAATTTTTAAAATTAATTTACGGTATTTGTGGTATTTACTTAAATATTTTTGGTTATGGCAACATTATCGTCAGGATGTCATGTCACCACGACTTCTAGGATAATGTTGCCATAACCAAAAATATTTAATGCATAGTAATTATTTATTTACAAATAACTACTAAATAACTATATAATATATAGCACCCCGGTGCTTTTGTAAAGCCTTCAGTGTTAAATAGACAAAGCTCCAAGTTCTAAAGATGGTTTCAGAGTTCACACCGGCGAGGCGAGACGTGGATGTGCTGGACAAGAACTGAAATCTTGCAGCACCTTTCAAACGAGGCGTTAAGTAGTTAATAGGACGGAGATCATTTAAGCTCGCGACAGAGCGAGACCGCGTCCGACTCCGATGGCCGGTCGGTGCATTTTGCAGAGGAATAAATAGTCTATTTATGCAGCAAATATGGTCTAATGTTGTCTCAATAAATATTACAATTCTCGCCTCGCACATCCAGACCTTTCACATCAAAGGTACGGGAATTTAAGTTTTGCCACAAATTTTAATTCTCGTCTCGCCCCGCCACGCCTGTGTGAAATCTCTTAAAGTAGATTTTAATATTTATTTATTTATTCCCAGGGTCTCGCGTGCGGTACGCTAGTCTACGTGGTGTTCTTTGAGGTGTGGCGACAAGACAGAACAGGCCTGATGCAGTTCCTATGCTCAATATTAGGCTTCGGGCTCATGGTTGCTTTGGAAGCAGTCGCTAATATAGGTTTGTAGAATTTACTATCTCAGTTGTTGAATCTGTTATCGCGGATCGCGAAGCCCTCTAATATACACTTTCAGTGGCCATCTACGATTCATCCTACCGTATAGGCAAGTGTCACGAGATTTTCCTCGTCAAACTAGTAATCGCATTAGGCACCTCGGAAATGTTAGGCAGTTTTTTATTACTACGGCGTTGAGACCAATATTTTCCCGTTTGTCCTCACGTGGGGGCAGAATGTGCTGTGTGTATCATTATAATAATCCAGAATGTCAACTTATGCTAGTTTGGCCTCACCCAAGATAATAGATCAAACTGTCGCCAATACGTGGAATCGTTTTTTTCCGCATAATTCCTTGTACCAAACGTCAAAATCGGTTGAACAGATAGGCCGTGAAATCGTAACAGACAGACACACCATCAGAATTATATTAACATGGATAACGGTTTTTTGGTCAAGCTAAATAAATGTGTCATTGTTTCAGTTGTTTGACGATGAAAAAATACTCCAAAGATAGTCAGGACAGAAAATTGTGACCTGGTAACGTGAACGTGACGCTATTATTACCTACTTAAAATAATATTATGCCTAAGAATAGACATTTATCTTACTTATAATAATTTTTAATAAAAGTAAGTATATTTATAATATTTTGTGTTTCATTTCAAAAAAGTCAAGACTTGAAACTGCCACCTCCTAGGCTATTTCTCGATAATTTAGTAAGAAAGTCATACCATAACCTTACACAAAGGTATAGAAATATGATAATTAGAATTAAACATTGGTGCTAATCAGGTTGCTCAGCAGCTCCATACTAGTTGAAAGGCTGAAAAGTATTGTTATTTATTAAAAAAACCACTAATGAAAAGAATAACATTATTTTGAGACTTGCGTCCATGACAAGGCGTCATGCACAAAAATCGCATATGGACGGCACCAAAGCGGCCGCGGTTCGGCTTCGGCTTCATGTATAAGTATGAAGCTTAATAAGCATGACAGCATAGCCTTTAAACATTCAAGTGTCATTGCTTTTCACTGCTTTTCACTAATGAAGTATTTTTTTGTTCTCTAAAAATAAACATAGGGAAGGTAGTGAAGAAATTATACAAAATGTTATAGGTAATATTAACAAATCAATAATTTAATTAAAAAGTAACACTTTCATACTAGCTATTCTATTCTTAAAGAAAATAGATATAATTTTATCTATGTACTGTATTTAGACAAATATTAGGCTGAATGTAAACGAATATATTTTGCGCAGGCGGTATACACATCTATTGATCTTAATAACACAGGTCTATATCAAATAGATACAGGTAAAATATATCTGTTACTGGAATATGTACTTAGATAAAAACTTGGGGCCTATCCAGACGGACCACACAAAAAAACACACACAGCGGTATAATGGTCGCCAGGCAAACGTCGCTACTACAAATTACTAAACATTATGGTGCCACTTAGTTGAAAGCCTGGACGTTGTCTATGTGTGAATGGAGCTACGCGTTACATACATTTTTATATCCAGCGCCAATTTTATCGCTGTGGCGTGGATGTGGCACGTCTGAAAAGACCTAATCGTCGACCCACGCTACACTTAAACTAAGATGACTGAGAGAGACATAGAGAAATTTGGAAAATTCTTAAATCTAACGCTTGTACAAGGGGCCGCTTTACAATCAAACTTCTATAATATAACATTTTATAGTACAGATTAAAATTTGTGAAAGGCGTATTAATTATTATATAGTGGCCCCCTGTACTCGAGTATAATAAGTCAAGCCCTCATCTTTAACATTCCTATATTCATTACTTCTAAGGCCGGTACAACTTTGCGGGGACGCATTCACACGGATTCACCAGACGCTGCGCTTATAATATACCTGCCCTTTTGTGTAGTTTCCTGTTTAGTAGAATTCACTAAGCTGCTCTCAAGGTAACTGATTTAATTGTGGTAAATAACTTATACATACAGATTACAGGTCAAATGACGGTAATAATACAATAGTTATAATAAGAGTTCAAATAATAATTGATAAAAAATATAGATTGTATAGGACACTTTAATTCGTCTTCAAAACTTATAAATCTGAGAATCTTTTGGTTTCAATATGGAGAGCTATTCCTATTGAAATAAATGACTTAACGTTTTTTTGTAACAATTCAGTCAGGAAGGCAAGACAATTTTTGCAAGCTGAATTCGTGTGAGCAGCCCTCAAATACACTTACAACAATTATATACTATAAGTAATAAATATTTAAATGCTCAACTATTAAATATACTATTGCATACTATAATCACATTACAATATTCGTAATTATTATTGTAATTGATGTCGTCATTGATAAGAAAATGGTGTTATTAAACATACAAAAAATCCAGGTATTTAAAATTAAGCTCAAGGCATATTTATTGATGGGAAGTTTACATTAAGGACGTGTCTTTTCTAAAAATGACTCATAGTACTCTGAACTTAGTGGTAATTTTAATTTTAAAGTTAAAATTAAGTTAAAAGTGAATTTTAATAACTTTGAAACAGCTGAAAAATCAATTTGTCAGTTATCAGTTGTCGATAAGTTACATAGATAACAATATTGTTATTTGTCTAAAATTGAAAAATATTTTTGATACATAAAACTTGTACTTAAAATTGGCATATTAAATGTACTTACATTGATTCATTATTAATATCGGTGTTAAGAAAAGAAAACTCGCGTCGCTTGACGCTGCCGCAATATGCGTTGAGCCATAAGATCAATTATTTATTATTCAGTTATAGAGTGAAAATAACTCATGATATGGTATTGGTTAGAAATTGTTATAATATTTAAACACCAATAAAACATTTTTAGCATTTTTTAAACAGTAAGAATATTATAGTATTATTAAATTGATCTCACTATGTTTTTAGATATTAAAAATTACTAAGTATATTCTAAGATATTTTTATTAAATGCGTTTCAAGAAATATCGGTGTATTATGCTGAAGGTAGTTATTATTATTAAGATCTATCGAAAATATCAGTGTTCTATTTTTGAGCTATATTGGTACTTCTTATTATTGTTCCGAGCAAAATATGTTATTTAAGCTTAAATTCTTACATTTCCTATTAAAATAAGAGTTTATATTTTTACATAATATTTTATTATGTTATTAAAGGAAAAGGAACTTTGGCACATTGTATAAATAAAATAATGACCAAAACGAATGTAATAGTATAAAATTACATGTGCCTAAACGTTTATGGAACCTTTCTACCACTGGCTTTTCTTTTTGCATTTCCACAAATTAAGTATGTTTTAAATCGTTTATTGCCCAGATGGCAAAGGTTTATCAATTAATAATGCCCAATAAAAGCGTGTTTCGAAAAATAAAGGTTAATTAATAATAATACTAGTTTAGTAATTAATACTTCAAAATAAATTCATAAAAAATATTTTCTGATGATGATATGTAAAATTTACTCATGTGTAAATAATAAATGACCATTATTGCGTTTTCCACTCTTTTCCTGCCAGACTATACAATGTCGTACTTATTACTTTTATACATATCCGCGACTATAAAGTATTATTATACCAATAATGGTGTTGCCTACTTTAAGTTATTAAATATTTATTATTATACGACAAAGACTAATACGAAAACGCAAGACAATAAAAATTTTGAAGAAAACGTGTTCATTAAAGTGTCACTTCTCGCTTTGACGTATATGTAGTGCTTGAGTAGTTTAGGAATATGTTATGAGCACTTTTGTTTTCTGATGCTTTGATGGTCTGTATTGTAGTTGTGTTTTTACTAACAAAAAATAAACAGAAAATAGAAAAAATAATAAGCCTATTTGATTTTCACTTTACTAATAACAAGTTTTTCTCTAAAAAGTAACGGTGTTTTTTTTGCATTTTTACACGTCACATTGTAAAGAGATCTATAATATTTACAATAGATAAAGCGTAAAATAATAATGTAGGCACAAGAACATTCTAAAGTATGGCAACACCATTTAGTCAATCTCGTTCTGTTTTATCCCTTGCATTGTCGAAGCGATGAGGCGTTTAGGATTTGAGCAGCTTACCCGCACGCTGGTTCGCCACTTCTATGCGAGTCTCGTTGCTCTCACCCTAAAACATTGCGTTAACAAAATATCAGAATTTTATAACAGATTTTCATTCAATATAGTGTGTTTGCACACAACGACTTTGTCACGTGTAGTCGAGGCGAGTCAGACTGTGATCTGGGTTGATGATGAGGGTTTGAACATAGGATAGGTAAGGATAAGGTTATAGTTAGGTCACCTATCGAATGCCAAGTAGTAGCTGGCAGTGCAATAGTTAGGGTATGCAGTGCTTTTATGCCTCTATGACCTGCAAGCTGCTGATTTGCAGCCTGTGAAAGTAGTAATGATATTTATAGCGCAGTCGACTTGCGTAAAAGGCGCGTGATAATTTCGTCGTGTGCCAACAATGTATGATAAATGGTGTAAAAGAAAAACTGTGTTATTTTTTGAGACAGCAGCGTTAGGAATATATTGCAGTTTAAATACAATTGTTTTGTAGTATTTTCAATTAAAATTATATCCGAATTTGTTTGTGTGTGTGGGTGTTGAAAAAAGGGTGACAATTTATAGTAATTTATGAATTATAAATAAAATTCACTGACCTAATTTGGCGTAAAATAAAAAATTGCTTAACATTATTAAGTCACCATTACCTGCCTTAAGCGTAAAAAAGTACAAGTAATGCATGTAACTTTTTTACAGTATTTTCCAAAACTTCTTCACATGAAGTAAATTATACGTAGAAAAATATACATAAATAAAATACGGAATTACTACTCTTAATTACCTCTCTCAAAATAAAAGCAAGTGCGTTGGTGTACATTAGTAAGTTTATGAAGCGATATTAATAGCTTTATTATATTTTATATAAGTGGTTACAAAATAAAAAAAAAACCTTTAGCTCGTCAAATTCCAGGCCAAAGAGGCTAAAATCATATTTATAGCTATGTATGAACTCGTGCAAAGCTTTACATAAATGAATGTGACCATTACTATTCACTTCTATATAATATATTAAACTTCACTCCGTAGAAAAAAATTAATGCAATCTGTCGCTTGTATAGTAAGTAATAAACACATACTGTAGCTGTGCGTTGTCGTTTAGTGTGAACAGAAAAGGGATCTCATAACGAATCGACACTATCTTGTCAATATTTAAAGGACCAAGATTTAAGGAGTGTTTTAGCATTATTTACTTAGGTCTTATAGGATCTGGACTAATGGTTTATATAGGAAAGTACATGATCAGAAGCTAAACTAGACTGAACGGCCTGTTTAAATTAATCGTACTAGTTTTCATTAACCGGTTAAAATATGTATCTATTACTTTTCCACTACCTCAATATAGAATTTCAGCTGTTGTATTATAATATCGAATCTCTCTGTTGAATTTGACGAGCTATAAAAATCACAAGTACATACGCGTTTTGCTTGATATGCTAAGCTGTGCAGTTTGCATAACTTAATTAAGTGCATTAAAAATATACATATACAGATATACTCACGGACGTCGTCGCAGATCTGTCTGTGTAAGTGTGTCTTTGTGTGTCTCGTGGTTGAGGCATAGTTAATACAGGCGTAAAAGTATATGCACACAAATGTCTAGTATTTATGAATGATAATAGAAATGATTTTACTTTCAACTACTTTTTATACAAACTTATCTGACTCAGTGGCCAAATTGGAACTAATTTTTATGCCTGTTTAGTTTTTTTTTTCATAATATATACTATACACCGGGTCAGATAAGTTTGTTGGACTATGCACATCTTAAGACTATAGTGTAGACAGTGAAGTAGTAGAAATTTTAGTAAAAATGACCAGTTAGTATTTTTTAATAAGAATGTAAGTACGTAATCTATTTCTGGGAATGCTTTTCAAAAAAAGTTGGGTTTAGTTGCTAAATATAATTTTATTATTTCAAGTATGTGACATAATATACTCCACTTCACTTTTTCCTCGCCGAGTAAACTTAATATATATACGAAATTGACTAAATAAAAAAAGTATAAAGTAAATAATTTAAAGTAAAATACTCATAAGTTCAAAACCTAAATGTTTACAGTTCATTCAAATCAACATATTTATCTATAAACTTCTTTTAACTCTAGTTTACAAATACTGAGTGCTTTTGGCAATTCATAGAAGCAGATATGTTTTTGGGATATGCACCAATCCGAAGAAATAATATATTTTTTGGTAATAAATAAGTTATAATTTTCTAGAATTGTTTGGGATGTCTTTGTAAGATATATTCTCGCTATTTTGTGTACGATTTTTGTGATATTTTAATGCAATTTTCAATACTAGATTACTTTTTTTTGTAACATCAGTATGGAATATGATCAGCATTTCTTTGGCTCAACGCATATTGGGTAAAGATGAACCGAAGCGACATTTCCATTCTAAAATGTGTGGTAAAAGACGTGGGCAGACGCTTTTAATTTTACTTCACACCATCTCGCACGAAACGTTTTTGCTCGATGTTTCTGATCCGAACGGCTAGGGTGTGGAACACCCTCCCAGCGCACGTGTTTCCTGCCACGTATAACTCAGGTACTTTCAAGGCAAGAGTGAATAGGCATCTTCTAGGCAAGCGCGCTCCAACCTAGAACGCATCAAGCGCAAGACTATCTCACAAAAAAAATCTTCAGTTTTCTCGTTGCATCGTTTCGGCTTTGTACCAGTATGTGCTGAGTCTCATCCTTCGTAAAAATTCAGTGCACGCATTGTATTTACTTAATATTACTTAAGCACAAATCAACGCCCATTATCAGTCATTGTAATTGCTTACACCATATTCAACACATAAATGCTCCTATGAAGTGTGTAGTATGAGATCCGGTGTGCAGATTCACGAAGTTTAAACAGACTTTAATAACTAACTACTATTACTTAATTTCGAACTATTATCACATATCAACTCATCCGTTAGCTTCGTTCTAATAATATATTTTTTTAATGTGTTAACATTAACGCTATTCTAAATCAATTAATTGATTTTTATTTTGTTGTCAATCGAAAATAGTTACAATATGAGGATAACATGAATAGGATATTTTTTTAAGTTACATAATATTGGTTATTGAGTGTTACCACATACAAGAAGCGACGTTGTCATTATAATATTTTTAAGTATGTCCAACAACAAGGTAAATTCACTTTCACAAAATAATAATCTCAATATTCAACGACTTGACTACAGGATAAAACATTTTAATGAGTAATGTTTTGTTTTTAATTGGTCTACATAAAATGAGCACCAAACATAATATATTTTTATCTGTTGAGCGTTTGGAATACATGAAAGCAAAGTTAATACACTAATTACAATAGTAAATAGTAATTTTAATATAAGATGTTCTCAATAATGACTGTTTGATTATATTTAAAAAAATACCGGAATATAGTAATTACACTATGCAATAAAGATGACCGGTTGCGGATTTTAATTTTTAACAAGTTTGACACTAAGAAGGTTTACACAACAAGACATGTTAATCAGATTAAATACAAGTATATGAAATATTTTCTACCTATTTTCTATTTAAAGAGTTTTAGGATGGATTTATCTAACACTATAAGCCTCGGCATGAATAAGATAAATCCACCCCTAGATTAAAAAATACTTTTGTTATCAAATAAAATCACTATAAACAGATAGGTAAAGTAAAAAAAAACAATCAAAAAAGACGTCAAGCTACATAATAATAGAAGGCTATAATTGCTTTTAATTTCAGATACTGATTAAAATGTCTATATAGCATAGGATCTAGGGTTATGCAACCGGCCGAACCACGAGACTGTGTATGTGTGTGTGTGCTGCCGACGTTTACTTGAGGAGCTCGTGCGCTCGCTGGTTCGCCAGCGTTATCCTCGTTTCGTTCGATTCGCCCTACGATACAGAAATACTGCAGTTGTGTTGAGTATGCTATGTACACACGTTTGTACCGATCATTTACACTTGAAACCTTTGACTTTTCAATACACGTCACTTGTACAATTCAATCGACTTCTTAGTTTTAATGCCTTTTTAACTGACTTCTAAAAAAGGGGGAGGTTATCAATTCGGCGCGTTTTTTTTAAATTTCATGGTACCAACTGGCCACAGCAATAAAATCTTTTAGGGTAGTCTGTCGTTCTTTCATAATTGGGTAAAATACACAGTTTAATTATAATTCAGTCTTGCGATAACCGTAATGTGCAACCACTTGGTGCTAGAGGATAATTACTTAAACGTCAAACGATGATACCAATATACTGTGAGCAGTGGCGTGCACAGGTTATAGAGATAGGCATTAGTTAGTCAGAATACCTATTTACTAGCTGTTTTGATGAAAAATGAGTATTGACGTTTCCATTTGCGCAAGCAGTGCTTTTATGCCCCTATGAACTGCACGCCACTGTCTGTGAGAATATGGTTATAATCGTTGGACGAAATCATTACGTCGAATTTATGTCAAAAGGAATGTTCACTTTTAAAAACTTTTATCATTTACAGCACAAATGTCACAAGGTATTGTATATTAATACGCAGCAGTAATTCGTATAAGGAGGCTGAAAGATCTGGGTATTATTATTAAGTTCGATTGAATGTCTTAGATCACTGATCGTAAAGCTACGCACAATAATGTGAAGTCGATAAAATTTTTACAAATGAAAAGTTTGTACACGCAGAAGTTTCGCGAGTAAATGAAAAGTACAAGCTTTTATGGAACGTTTCATGGTGTTACGGTTAGTTAATCACATTGTGACAAGTGGATCGAATGAGTGTTACTGATAATATTCTAGTTCGAGGGTAGATTAGTCATAAGATGGTAAATTAGAATGATTTGTGAACGTGTTTTTTAGAGTATGTTGCAATAGATACACATAGAGTCAACACCATCCAGTAAAATTCTAACCGCATTCACTACGGATGTATGAAAGAGACATGCTTAGTGAGAATTACTACTAGGTGATTTTGGGTAAGCATACTGAAATTTAGAAGGCCAATAATATAGAGTCCCAGAATTAAGAACTAAGTTGGGGGAACCTGAGAAAAGTTGGGAAGTCCGTACATTGGTACCTTTACCACGTCGTACAGAAATTGTTCATATAGTGGGTCGATAGATCAATTCTGAGGGATCAAAACTCAAAACTGCTGGAGAGCGACTAGTAAAGGCTGTGTTGGAAGTAGATTAGCAGGTGTTACGACTGTAAAGCTGTCTGAAATCCGCAAACATAAAGGACATCGCCTCACTGTAGGTGTGTATTTACGCTGTGCCTTAAGGTTGGATGTACCCACAAGGTAGCAGTATCCAAACTAAATCTGAGATTTTTCGATGTGGTGAAGGAATTAACTTTTGGAGTGTATACGTGATTTTTTAAATATCACGATATTATGTCACGAATCTGGAGCCATAATACTTTTGCTTGATTTTTATGTCATGTTGTCACAGTGCAATAAGTAGTCCCATACTTGTTGTGGTTTGCAAAAGCAAGTGCATACTTGTTCTGGAAACATTAAGATATTAGGGACTTCCAACTACGTCAAATAGCTCCCCTGATTTAGTTCTTGAATTCTTAGGTTATAAGCAATAAGCGATAATCGCCGGTAGATAATTTAGAATAGTCAAACCCACGTCCATATAAAAAGTGATAGAATAACACTAGTAATGGTGAAAATATTTGTGAAACACAGGAAGTTGACAACTTATAATTTTTTTTAAAGTTCGCTTTTAATATCGAAAGTGTTTGAAAAAATATTTTTTCGATATTATTGCCAGTTATATTTTACAATTTCAACACACGCGATTTCGTTTAGATTGGTAGAGATTAGACCTAAGTAGCAAAAATTGACATAATCTAATATCAAGCTATAAGAACCGAGCGAAAAGTATCTGAGATGCTCTTAAGTCGCGGCCAAAGAATTTTTACATCAAAATTATTTGAGACATTGAGTTAGGGATTCTTATCCCTGTCCAATAATCTTATCAATTAGCTAAGACATCAGGTTACAGCTATACCTAATGTCTGTTATGGTTGCCAAATAAATAAATATAGACGAAATCGCGTGGTTATCCCTGCCACCTTGCTCCGTTGACATCGGGTGGTGCTAAACTCAAAAAGATCGGGGGCTATACCTTGTGACCATCACTTAAAGCCGCACTTTTTTATATTTATGACGTTCGTATTTTAGAATTATAGTTCTTATTTTAGGGATGTTACATAAACCTATAATTTGGAAATATTACTGCTTTAAGCGCTGGTAGTAAACACCCCTGAACTATATTCAAGTCACGGCACATTTGTCAAAGGTATACTAAGAATTATACAATCATTGAAAATGTTAGAATGTGCGAGAGAAAGGGAAATTCAGGTTACACGCCGCCTAATAGCAATACATTATTGTAGTCAAATATTATTATTATATGTATATATTACAGTTGCCAAAAAAAGTGTATGTGTGCAATTCACACACGGCAGAAGTGAAACTTCAGAAAAGTAGCCTAAGAGAGAATGAGATAAATAAAACTTGTATTCTATCTCATTCTCTCGCAGGCTAAATCCTATATATGTTTGTCTCTTTTTCGTTTCGTTGAATTTTCAAATCACAATGATTTGAAAGAAGTTTCACTTCAAAAATATATAAAACTCGCGCGGTCAGCCCCGCCCACGTTGCCCCGCTGACGGCACTCACCTTGCGGTTGATACGATCGATCTGGCGGTTCTGGTTCTCGAGCTCGGAGCCCATATCGATGGCCATGTTGCGCAGATTGCCGATCATGGTGTTAACTTGCCCCATGTTCTCCTCCATCTCGTCCTCGCGGGCGTCGTTCGTTATCCTGGAACGGAGAACATTGGTGTATTCAAATCTGCGGTCTGCCTAATGAAAGCTGAGAGTGCGATCACCATCATCATCATCATCATCATATAGTCTACAAAACTGACTGCAATTATGGAAGCAACCTTAAAAATTTGTCAAAATTCACAGAGCTTAATAATTGGGTCTTCTCGATGTGAATCACATGCATATTATGAGGGTACTAATTAAAAAATAAAAACTCAATAACTACAGTGTTGAAAAAAAACTTCAACCCATTGCCGGCTCGAAATGAGAAGGGTTTGGCAATAGCCCACCACGCTGGCCGAGTGCGGACTGGTAGACTTCACACACCTTTGAGGACATTAGGGATAACTTTAAATTCGCACACCTTTGAAGACTTGCAGGTTTTTACTATGTTCTGTTTTTTAACAATTGTTTAAAACGCACAACCGATTCAATCTAATCCATCAGTCTGTATGCGTCTACTGATAGACATAATGTGTCTTTTCGAGCGCGCACCATGAAACACGGTCCTCCGCCTTCCATATCTGATGGGCGACGTCTTAGCCCCCTTTCTAGTAAACACTGACCTTCCAATGTAACCAGCCTGTGGGCCTATGCCGTTGCGCTCGTCCATCACCCGTTGCGGCTGGTTGTTAACCACCTTCCCATCGTCGTTGCCCTTCCATGTCCCGTCATCTTCCTTGAACGACGCTCCCCTGGAAAAGGTTAATAATTCACATTTCAGTCCTTTCTTTTATGATTTTCGAGGATATATGCATAAGTTCGGTTTTAGGAGATGATACATGAAGAATAACATACACACTTTCATGTTTCGGCCTATTAGATAAACCTTTAAATATTTGAATATATGAAGAGCTCTTCAAAAAACACGTGGACAATATTGAGGGTTTGTGTAATTAAGGAAAGTCAAGAAATACGTCGTGAACGTAATGTTAAACGACGATGTGCGACCACATTAAATAGGTCTCTTGTTTTTGCGATACAGCTACGTCCGTTAGCAAAGAAACAAAGTGCAACCAGTCTCTAGAACACCGATAATGATTGACCTATGAAATACCATATTTCGCAATGACAAGGAAAAATACTGATTCTTTTAGAATATGCGATAGAGATGGAAACTTTGGTTTCGAAGCCGCCTTAAGTAGACAGGCATCTTGAAAATACAGTTCCTTACTTGTTGCACGGCAGTGCGCAGATGCCACAGCATTTCTCCATTCCCGAGAGATTTTTCTCAGCTTCGCGCATGTCCGCGTTAATTTGGTCCATCCCCTCCTCGATCCTGTCCAATTGTTCTGTCCACACACACCATAAAAAGTGCTTTATTACTGGCCTTAAGTCTTTCAATTGTTTTGTGTTTACTTCATATCAAATTACTCATTTGTTATCTCTTTTACGCGGTACTCTTTTGCCATTGTTTTAAAAAATTAATAATTACTCTTTTTTTGTAAATTCTCAACGCTCTCGACAATAATCGGAGCTAAGTGTAAGACATGATCTGTATTGCGAACCTCGATTGTACTATTTTTTTCTTCTATGCATTTATTTGTCTATAACAGCAATTCTAATCTTATTAAAAGCTTTCAGTTGTTTTGAATTGTCTTTCTCATGGATGTCTTGCATTGTCTTACACTCGATCCGATCAAAATTGATAACTAATTAAAATTTTTACCTTTGATATTAGATGATGTATGTGCTAAGACTAAGTGATAAAAATACCAAATACTTTATCGACTAACATTTAGAATAATAGTAAATACTAAATTCATGCATTCAACAGCAAAATTTAAGTAATCGTGCATAGCTAGATGCGTGAAGTAAACAAAAAAAAAACAAGATAAAGAATTTTAAATCTCAACGTCTCCAATTCGCATCGAGGCACAGGTCGGAACGGAGATACGCATTAATTCACTATTTAAGTATGATGATGATAATATTTTTACCTTCGTTTTATTTTCCATCATTATTAAACTGTTAGCACGTTTTCAATCGACATTATAATGTTATAGTTTATCGCCATTCAATGAGTTCTCATAAACATTTCGAAGTGGCATTTCAGACAAAGCCTCACTAGGGTATGGGTGATGTATAAAGTACTACTGGATGCTTACCGCCCTGTTCATCCAGCATGACCAGGGTTTTCATGCCCACCTCGTGACTCTACAACACAATAATGATGTCACTATAGCGCGCCAAACGGATGCGGAGCCGAATGCGGAGCGCGCGCTCGACCGGGCGTGCGTGCGCTTCGCACCTCAGCTCACAACTCAACACAACTCAAACTCAAACAAACAAAACAAAATAAAACATGAACATGGTCACGGTGAGCCGCGCTGAGGCAGGCGGCCACTCCTCCGCGGTCGCGTTTGATGGAGTTAGCGAATGAGCGGTTCGGCAAGCCATTCCTACATGATACGTGTACATAGCAAAGACGTCCGTCCAGGAAGTGAACGCAGTTGCGGCGCGCGGAGGTTGCGCCGCCGGCCTTGCGCCGACACAGATCGCATCGAGCTAACAGTTACAGACCTACGGCTCTAACACTGAAGTACGCTGCTAGCCATGGAGATGAAGGCGTATACCAACTGCGCTAGACGTCAACAGACAACGCGGTAGACGCGCATTCATTTCAGTACCGCAGGTTATTAAGAGAAGAGGAGTAGATTCGGAAAGATAAATAAATATACCTATAAAAAGCATTCCGATCGATAATATCAACGGAAGAAATAAACATATTGCGCAGCTCATACAAATTAAATCTTCAGCAAAAGATAGAGTAACAGTCTTTTGCGACATTTAGCAACGAACGGCCATCGGGCTTCTATTTACACTATGTTGTCAAAGTCATCCCCATCGAAACATATATAGAAACATACGCAACATCGATCTGAGACAAGTCGTTATTCAAGAGAAACGTCAAAGAAAAACAAAAGAGATTAATTTAGTTAGTACTGCACATTCAACACAGACGTTCTCACGGCTCGACTACCCAGTGTTCAGTTTAACTCTTACCGCCCTGGTGACTCAACATATGAAGCGCTTGCCCCCCGGCGTCCTCGCTCTATACATAAAATACAAATCAAAATAATATATCGCAGGAGAGAGTATCGGGGTGTGCGGGTGGCGGGGCGGTGCACGTGGCCGAGCGCGCGCGCGAGCGGCGTGCGGAGCGTGCGAGTGGCAGCGGGCGGCGTGACGATAGCACGGGCGTGCGGCGAGGAGCGGCGCAAGGCCGTCGTCACACACTACTCGAACAACGACATGCATGCAGTGAAGCTTGCAAGTAAAACCAGATTCAGTTTTATCTGTGCTCAGTTTCATATGAATCATGATTATTTTGTGTAATGTTAAAGAGTCGTGCGTTGAGGAGAAGCGTTTCGAATTTACTCAGCTCGGTTTATCTTTATTCGTTTCATGTGATTTAGGTAAGTTGTCGATTTAGAGTCGAGGACAAAACATCTGAAATGCAGCATGTAAGTTTCGTACGAACGAAGATAATGGGATAGCTGGTAATGTTTAATTTGTTCTGCCTGAACGGCGTCGACGAAATTAGCGCTCGCTGATAAGTAGTGCAATATGGTGTAGATTAGCTACAAAACGCATAATAATGATACAAAGATGTGGGTTTTCCGTGATCATCTCTGTGTGTGAGCCTCAAAATGTCAAAATGATGTTAAAGGATGCCCGCACCTTTGCATTGCAACAATAGATATGTAAATAAGTAAAAAATACACAGCAGCTGCGATACCCCTCGAAGTTCTTCGCTATCGGTGCGCCCACCCGCGGGTGGGCCGACAACCCTACAGCGCTCCATTAGGGTTAGCGAAAAAGTAAAATAGATAAAATTGAAAATTATTTAGTGTTGCATTTGCAGTTCACTCACCTCCCTGGTCATCTAGAGCGACCAGAGTACGAATGCCGGCCTCCTTGCTCTACACACCAGCCGCAGAAACAAAAAGTCAGAGAGCAATGTTAGTTGTGAGGGGTACAGTGGAGTGAGTGGACAGTGAGTCGGGCTCGGCGACTCCGCCGCGCGCCCCTTGTCGCCTGGCGACGCGCGACTCGCGACCACGACTGCGTGTTCGTTACGATTCATATCGTGGTGTTAGGAGGACATCTTCACCAGTCATTCAATGCGTTCAGCCACATTATATATTAATTTGAGTAACAAACTCATCCATGATGATTGGTAGATGAAGATATCCTCCATCGAAGTGGAGCTGTGTTACTTTGAAGTTATGCGAAATCTGTAGTGTCATATTATTCGAATGAAACTTTGGTACAGACTCATCTATTTATTAAAAATAAAACAAAGTAACTGTAATGTTTATACTTAACTGATAACTATGTATCAACCAAACCTAATAAACGAAAACTATAAATATTATAAATAAATATATAGGAACAAATGAAATATTAGTATCGATATTGACAATATACTTATTTAATTCTGGTCTGTATATGTTGTGAGAGTTTGAAAGGTGTAGCTCGATATTTTTGTTGGAGTTCAGTAGTAGGTACGGCGTGTGGTTACGCCCTTCTTGGTAGTATTGTGAATGTTGGAGAAGGCACGAAAATCATACAACATAATAATACAGTCAACAACAGAGATCAGCCACTACACAGAGACCTACAGTAAAGATTCAACTAAAATAGTATAGAGATAGAACATAAACTCAAGAATAGGGTACAGTTTGCTTATTTTTGATAGATGTGACTTGGAAGAGTTAAAATAAAATGATATTTTAACTGTTTCTGAAACAAAATAATAAAGTTTCTGTTGTGTTCTTTAGTTTAAAACAAATAGGAAGTAAGAAAGAAGAACGTGCTTTTGAAGTTGTGATCACTGCCTCAGAGGCGAAACTTCGATTCAGGATAATGCGTCCAATTAGATTGAGGAACATCAACTTGAAAGCAAGCCCAAGCACAACGGTATTGACTATGTTGACAGGTAAGCATGTCTGGATCGTATAACATTCTAGGGCCACAGAGAAGTATTCTAAACTAGTAGGAGATGTTGGAATTCATCTATTTAAAAATGGGCTTTCATGCTATGAATTTTGTAACATTTAAAAACAGGCTATTTGGACAAGTTTGTTGGACAGCCGACAGTTAATTTTATTAATTTACTTGCATGAAATCAAATCAGTGAACTCCTATTGCATAATATCCTCATTATTTTGCGATAGTGAGCTTCTTGAATTAACTGTCAACGCCAAATATGGACAATGGGATTTATATTCACTCACATATAAATCAACAATGCTACAAACAACACAAAGGGCTATAGAGAGCTAAAATTCTCGGATACAAGTAGGCACGGATCATGCAACACCCAATGGTTAATATAATAAAATAAATATAATATGTTATTGGGCAGAAGGATAATAATATATATGTAAAACAATATATAAAAACAAAAAACATGACCGGACAGCTACAATAAATATACATACACATCGAATAGTATATAACATTAGCGACATCGATAACACAACAGCCAGGGATAGCAAAGGCTGCGCCCTAAAGGGTTCAGGGGGGGAGCTTCGGAAGTCAAACCGAGCTTGGGGCTCTCCGGGACACTTCGCTATACCCCTCACTCCCTCGCATCGAGAACACCTCTCTCACACATGGTTACAAATAATCACAACAACGGAACAACTCAACATAAAATGTTCAAACTATGTGGGGAAACATAAAATCACTGTAAAAAAAATCTCGTATAACTTTACGACTCCGGTTATTATATCTATATAGACTAATTGTTAATGGGTATTAAAACTCTCTCCAGTGATTTGTTCGCTTGGAAATCCAATGAAATATTTTGAGAAACACAATAAAACAAATATCAGTAACATGAACATATTGAAACATATTGATACCAAATTATTATCATTCTTAGTTAAGAGACAGGTGGGGACTGCTCATTTATATAGGGGACAATAATTGGGATTCTTATATTAATTATTAAGGTATTCTCGAAACTTATATTTTCGTTTTAAGACTCATTCAAACTAGTTGCAACCGCTCTGGCCTCCGATGGTGTAAGGAAATCGTAATCGTAATCGTTTATCAAACGAATAATTCGACCTGTTTAAACAGTTCATAAATGCCTGCACGTCAAAAGCATGTTTGAACTCCTTAAACAGTTCGAGTAATACGATTCAAGCTGTCAAATGATTACGATTTGCTTAGACAATTGGGCCTCTGTTCTCGCTCGAAAAATACAGCCAATTTGAATGCAGTCTTAATTTTTACTAGTAACTGCCAGAATATAAATTTGATAGCACAGCATATTACATGAGTTAAATAGTTTATTCTACGAGGCCTCTCAAACTTATGATATGGCAGTAACTTTACATAATATTATGATTCCACTGTATAAATGGAATCAATGTTACATTATGACTAAACACGCATGTTTTTTTTTTGTACACTCACCTCCTCACATAGTTGCATCATACGCCGTGTGGACTCCAGGGACTGAAAGTTAAAATAAACATGTTTAGGATTTCTTAATGCGATTACAAGTAACTTTGTAGCGTGCTACCTGGGACTAGATAATCTATTATAGCCAATTATACACATAATTCACATTGATGTTTGCATTGTACTGAAACGATGGGTGATTGTAATATAACCCACTGCGTCTATATTTCCGAGTTTTTGTCAGGTGTTACTAATTCATCTACTTTCTAATCTCTAATCGAGTTATTGCTCCTAATCTTGTTAAAAATACTCGGGATTTTTTTATTTAGATGATTATGATTCACAATTTTATCACGTCTCCAAGTATTATGTTCTTATATTATGTTCTTTGTACGGTTGTTTCAAATTGTATTGTTACTAATAATTTAAATCTAATGTGTACCGTATTACGTATACTGTGATATTTTATTATTGTCCGTAAGGAGCGTAATTTGTTGGTCATTTTTCGTAGTTTACTTAACCAAGTTACAAATAAATCATATAGCGACTGATTTGGAATAGGCCAGCAGGTAATTCACCGTTCATCGTTTGTCAACATCATATATCAACGCCCTGACGTTGAGAGGATCAACTGAGAAATGGCTTGCCTTTTTTATACGACTGCCTGAAAAAAGGAGTATATTGTTTTCAGGGTTCATGTATGTATGTATGTATGTATGTATGTATGTATGTATGTATGTATGTATGTATGTATGTATGTATGTATGTATGGATGTATGTATGTATGTATGTATGCGAGTTTGTATATTCCACCATAACTTCTATACATCTTCTGAACCGATTTTGATAAATGAGGTATCGTTAGAATCCCTAGCTTATTCCGGGTGACATAGGCTAGTAAAAATAAAAAAAAAATTGATGGGGTGACCATGGTCCCGCATTAAATACTAAATTTGAAAAAAAAAACTAAAATAAGATTAACTATAATATAATCATCATCTAGAAAATGATGAGTAGATTCAAAAAAATATATAACACTATAGTTCAATATCCAGTGATTCACAAAAAAATATAATAATAAGATTCTAATTTAACTAGATTATTTAGATTTTTAACTTTTTTAGTTCGATTTTTGGCAGGGCAGTCGTGTTTTTAATTTTTTTAATCTTTTACATCTTGGTTGCGATGCTCTATTGCGGGCGGTGCATCCAGGTTTTAGTGAATATTCTTTCAGAGCCAGTGCCTGAACTTACCTACCCTTTTGGCGGTAATTGGGAAGCATTTTTCCAGCTAAACAAAAAAGTGTTGCAGGTGGTCAGGTCAGTCTGTTTCTTTGCTTGGTAATTTATCCAAAGGGTCTTACCTCATCGGTCACCTGTCCGGCACGTAATTGGAGCTGCTCGAGCTCACTGCGCGGTGCGCCATTTTCTGCTGGTGGCGCTGGGGCAGGCATCCTGGAACAATTTGTGTGCACCGGTTTATATCGATACTCCATTTAAGAATGACACTGCTACGGATATACAGTAAAGGATATCAAAGTCGGAACACTATCGACTTCTGAATCGATTAAAAAGTTCAGTTGTGGTAAACGTGTTCTTTCAAAATACACGCAATCGTACTGTCTGTTCTATAGTACTTATTATTTTTATGATTCAAGTATTA
The DNA here is from genome assembly GCA_964035005.1 of Erebia palarica. Lineage (NCBI taxonomy): Eukaryota > Metazoa > Arthropoda > Insecta > Lepidoptera > Nymphalidae > Erebia > Erebia palarica. The sequence goes on from OZ035994.1 coordinate 18,508,401, forward strand.
TTGTCTATACTTGAGTTTAAAGTAGTGAAGTTCGCCACGCGATAATTAGCATTGATCACTGAGACTTCACACTCGATTCGATTCGTCGTCATTTTCTTTCAAAGATATATAACAAATAGCTAATTTAATGGTTGGTCGATTCTGATAATCATTAACAATTTAATTAACTATGGTAATGAATGAATGAATGAGAAGCAATGTAAATCGCTTGGTGATATGTACGGATTTTTAATTGGCTCCTTAAATCTCATTTCCCATAACATTATGTCGAGTTTAACGTTAAAGAAGAGTTAAAGAAATTAAATCTAACCTGGAAAAGAACCCCGTATGGCTATTCTAGACTTAATATCGGGGTAAATCCTAAGTAGTTTAAAGATATATAAAAAACTCCAGCGTTTACAGCTTACTATAAACATGCTAAATGTATGTCTATATGCACGTAATATTCAAGTGCTCGTGAAAGATACGACGGGTTGTGACATTTACTGTGTGGATAAATGCAAAAACACGTGAATTAAAATGTGAGAGACGCATAAATTTTATAGAACGTTTCAGTTACCGACGATTAAAGTATTAAACCGACGACAAATGTTATTAGGCTGTATAGTGAATAATAGCGGCCTTTTGCTGTGTCAGAGAACAATTTTAATGAAAAATTCCTTTTGTGCTCAAAAATGTTTACTAGATAGATTAAATTTCAGTATTGCAGTTTATTCAGCTGTCTTCATTTTGCATTTTTAATTTTACACGGTTGACAGTGTGCATTGAACTTGGTAAACATAAATAAAGCGGTGGTGGGCGCCGCGGCCTTGAACACGGGAACAAAAGAAGGGGGGCCATCATGAGTTGCGTCACAGACCACCCTGTGTCTATTTACAAATTGTGATCGCTGACCAATCTTTATTGAATCCTTGTGTGATTGTAAGTAAATAAGTATACCTATATGTAAGTAGTACTGATATAATTATCGAGTTGCTATTTTATTTTATTTTTAAATTTGGGCTTCTGAGGTTGAACTAAGGTGAACCTGTGCTTCAGCTTCAGTGCCGACTCCCCTAGTGTTTTTCTAGCATACAATTTGATTATTACATTTATTATCATAGAATTCACATAATTATATAAAATATTTGAACCTCTCTGAAGTAAACTATTGTCTCTGCTATTTATACTTAATTCTGCCAGATTTTTGTTTTGAATATATTATCATGATGTTTGATTTAGTTAAAAAGTGGATTATGACTATTTATGAACATTGAAAGTTGAAGTCATGAGTGTTTTCCGATTGTAAATCCACACTATCCATACTAAAATTATAAATGCGAAAGTGTGTCTGTCTGTCTGCTACGCTCTCTTGGCTGATCTGTTTAACCAATTTTTATTAAATTTGGCATAGGGATAGTTTGTATCCCGGGGAAGGACATAGGTTACTTTGTATCCTGGAAAATTAAAGAGTTCCCGCGGAATTCAAAAAACTTTAATCCACGCGGACGAAGTCGCGGGCATCATCTAGTTACATATTAAAAAAAAAACTACTGTTAGTCAAAATAATTTTTGGTTTTTGGTTAGCTCTGAAGATCTCACCGAGACAATCGACGCAAAGTATGTGTGGGGAATATCAATTAATTTCCATAGTATTTATACTTTGTATGTATATGTCACCGTAAGATTGTAAAAACCGTTAGATTATAATCTAACTCGCGAAATTCTAAACTGTCGAAAGATTGTAAACTGTTCAATGTTCTGAGTGTAAATTTTTTAAATACTCATTTTATTTACGTTTTCTTGTCTCTTTCTTGTAGGTTAGGTTAGGGTTTGACATAAATAATCAAGTAGGTTTACTTAGGTTTTATCGGGTTTAAATATCTATCAGATTACAATCTACCGGAAAATAATGCGTTAAATTCTAATCTTTCGACAGTTTAGAATTTCGCGAGTTAGATTATAATCTAACGGTTTTTACAATCTTACGGTGACATATATTTATAGTATTATCATACTAATATTATAAATGCGAAAGTGTGTTTGTTTGTTGGTTTATTGGTTTGTCCTTCAATCACGCTGCAACAGAGCAACGGATCGATGTGATTTTTTGCAAGGGTTTTGCAAGGGCAGTTGAGGACCTGGAGAGTGACGTAGGCTACTTTTTATCCTGGAAAATTGAGGAGTTTCTGTGGGATTTGAAAAAAACTCATCTCACGCGGACGAAGTCGCGGGCATAAGGTAGTAACTTTATAAAGTAAGTATTCAGCACAACAATGTCAAAAGTTAAAACGTTGACCATATTTTCAAGCTGCGTAGTTGAGTTACGTACGTAGTACTACGTAGGTAACGTAGGTACATACTTTTTCCTACACGGCGGCGCTTCGTAGCGACTCAAAATAGATGACTCTGAACTGCTTATAGGCTAGGCAATGGGGGTCCGTTGTATGGAGACCCCCGCATTAAATCCTCAGTCGATGAAACTTGGCTGGGTTTTAGTATTGGATGATCCAAAACTCACACAAAAATATCCAACAAAAAAACATCCGAAAGTTAGGTATTTATACATAAAACTTAATATTTTTAACTGAATATTTTCTCGATTTCTTTTTAAAATAATAGTAGGTAGTATATTTACACTCAAAATCGAAATATGAAATGAAATAACCATGGATAACATTGATACTTAAACCGATTTTACTATCAAATCTAAACTGCGTTTACGAGTACTAATAATGTACCTTCCTGCTTTAACAATTGGATAAGTAAAAAACCTTACTTCCTTTCTGAATTTTTGTTGGATATTTATAATTCACGTGTAACTCATGATAGTGTATCATACTGTAAAGATTCGTCAGTATTCGGAATTATTGTTGGGGTCAACTAGCTTTATTGCCTAGACTATTAGACGTTTCGTTAATTCAACAAAAAGTTATGAAATAAGACCTAAACTGCCGCCAAGTCCCACTTGGCAGTTACGAGTTGGCTGGAGTCCTATATTAGCGTAGGCCTATTGAACCTTAACTAATGGATAACTGGAATGACCTACTAACGTTACATAATAAAAGACTTAAGTTTAAACCAAGTTTTACCATTTGATTATTCTTATTGTAATGAATGAACGTGACAGAACCACTACATATGAGAAGCCGCTGCTGAATACATGCGGCACAAGAAAATCTGTACCATAGATGTGTTCTGTCGTGGGACAAAGCCTACCAAATGCTGGACTACATTTTTTTTCTTAATTTAATTGATCCATACAGTTTCTTTATTTTCATATGAATTCGAGCTCGGGGAGCTTCCGCTATTTGGTACGTTTTTTTAATATTTTTTTTATAAATCGAAACTGAAAGTTAACTAATTACGCTTGAATTTGAATGAAGGGGGCGAAGTCATAAATGCTGTAAACCACCACAAGCATGCAATGTCGTGCCAGTCTGACCTTTGAATATTAATGTTTGACGAGAGATTGCGAATACGTAATGAGGTACAGTAGTTATGGAGTATGAGCTGGATATTTTATTAGTTCAAGAAATAATTAGTCAGAAATTTAAGTTCTTTGAACATTTTTAGCGCTTAGTAGCGTTCCTTTAATGAAATTTAAGCGAGAGGTTGTTCTCTTGGTATGATTACGAGTAATTCCAAAGCTAATAGTTAAGCTAATAGTTATAGTTACTTAACTACAGATTTTATGGAATTATTGTTATTTGAATACGAATTTATAATCATCATCATCAGCCTTTAAGCATTATACAGTACTGCAGGACATAGACCTCTTAAAAGTATCAGAACTCTTTAGCTTTTCGCATTCTATCTGATATATTATACTATATATAGCTTTTCAAAAAACTTACTGCTTCACAGCAAATAATTAAAACAAATATGATAATTTGTGACGCATCATTTATTACCAATGTCGAGATCTCTGTGACTTGACCTAGATAGAGGTGGTGGAAAGTGGAAACGTATCCCAATATCCGATCCCAATATACGATCTCTTTCCTGTAATTTGACATCAGCTGTATAACTGCGAAAGTTTGGATGGATGGATGTATGTTACTCAATCACGCCGTAACGGTTGAACGGATCTGGACGAAATGTGGCACAGTGATAGGTTAGTCTGGAATACATAGGCTCCTTTTTATCTCGGAAAATTAAAGAGTTTCCGCGGGCACCGAACAACCTCTATCCACGTGGACGAAGTCGCGGGCATCAGCTAGTAAAATCTATTTCCAATTATGTAAAATTACTGTAACGCTAAAAATAGGGGTATGGTCATAGTCTTGGCATTCAGCTAGATAGGGCGATGGTTTGTCGGGGCAAAATCAATAGACGCGCGCAACGCCCCTGCGGTTCTGCTCCCTTAACTCGTGCCTCGCCTCTCACAAGTTCAACTTATTTAGTGTTCAAGATAGTTCGTTATGCGCCAACTTAACGTGATAGCTACGTAACTGATGCATGGTACGGTCTAGACGTTTCATGCTTTCGAGGATTGTTTATGGGGAGCGTTTGGTTACATATGGCGTTGGAAGTTTGGCGCGCAGCCAATGAGATTTTCTAATAAGGAACTTTTGAGCTGCTATTAAAACATTGATAGACACGTGGGCCGTAGGAGACCATTATAGTCAAAATACGACGGACATTTCAAATCAGAAATGAATAAGCAAATCGCTTTCTAAGCGATTTGCTTATTCATTTCTGATTTGAATAATTACTTAATAGGATATGGAATGTCCTTCCTGCTTCCGTAATAAATATGCCTATTCGCACGTAATTTGTAGATAACTTCAATAATATTATAGCATTTTATTAGTCGTAGCTTTCTTCAATTCAACTGAATAGGCATCTTCCGTACAGGCGCGCTCTACTTTAGGCTGCATCACCATATACGCACGTAATTTGTAGATAACTTTAATAATATTATAGCATTTTATTAGTCGTAGCTTTCTTCAATTCAACTGAATAGGCATCTTCCGTACAAGCGCGCTCTACTTTAGGCTGCATCACCACTTGCCAGCGAGTTAATTGCAGCCAAGCGCTGGACTATATTTATGAATCTTATAAAAACGCATCTCATCTTATAAACGGCTGCACCTATTTGGCTTAATCTTTCTTTGTTGTGTTTATTATTGTCAGGATAAGGTTCGTATGAAAAAAATGTTTGAATTTTTTTACGGAAAAGTGAAAAATTTGTGTTTGTTTTCCCTCACGGCCAGTACCCACGTAGCGTAGTGCAGTTATGAAAAAAGCAACCGCCAACTCTTTTTTTCTCAAAAAGTTTCGAATATAAATATGTATAAATATATATATATGTATAGATATAATGTACATTGCAATCTCCAAAATAATCTGCAAAATAAAATACTTGGATAACCGACTATATAAATTTTCCTCCTAACTAGGCAAAAGTTTAAAGCCTTCTTGTTGATCGTATTACATCATTAGGAACTAGAACTAGTGTTTAACAGCTTCCCTCCAAACAATCTCTATTAAAAGTTTGCAATTTAGCACTGCTAGTTATTCGTCTTGCTCGTTTAGTTTAAGTTTTGTTTTATTTTTAGGTATAAGTTACTCTGTATACATGGTAAAAAAATACCGTCGCGAAAACAATTCAGTAAAGTAACCTTACTTACGCATTATAACAATATTTAAACGTTGAATGGTTTAAGGATAGGACTTTTCATATAGCTGTTTCACACAAATATGTACGAATGATAGGCTAAGTACTTTTCCATTTTAATGAATTTTATTTGATCGGTATCAACATACTACATATTTGTAATAATAAGAGGATAAGGCCACGCCGATGCGACGCTGCCGACTGCAGTACGAATAATAACGACCTGAGTACAATTAACTACATAACTAAGTAATTACTTAATTAACCAGCATGGGAGGAATTCAGGAAGATGAGGTAAAGCTGAGTGTGGTACTAGTTACATAAGACGAAGCTCCTGAAACTTGAAGCAGTTGGAGTTTTTTCGGAAAAGAAAACAGTCAAACTATACTGTGCAAATAATTTTTTGGCTAACTAGTATTTACCTACATAGTTAACAATCACTATATAAGCATGGAAATACCTACTTACACAACGACAACGATTAGGCAAGTGTTTGGCTGTGTATAGACGGCCACTCAGTTGTTATAGTATTCTTAATGATAGTAAAGGTTAGCGTAATCGCCCATTAGCGGAAAACACCGGCCACTACACATTATTTCGGCCACTTAGCCAAATATGTGTTCAGCATTAGCTCATGATCACAGGGAAGGTTGAAGGACAGAGGCCACAAAGACGTAGCCCGAGATGTTGGACAGACCAGGCCAAGGTAAGTCCTTGACGCTGGTGTATAACTATGTAGTTTAGTATACTGTGCTTATCTCTCGGCAGATCATATTACATATACTAGCTGATGCCTGCAACTTCGTCCGCGTGGATTGAGTTTTTTTGGTTCCCGCGGATCTCTTTAATTTTCCGGGATATTAAGTAGCCTATATGTTATTCCAGACTATAATCAATCTCTGTGCCAAATTTCATCCAGATCCGTTGAGCCGTTCTGGGTGTCATTGAGTAACAAACATCCATCCATCCAAGCATTCGTATTTATAATATTAGTAAAGTATAGATCATAGAATTAGATAAACATCGTTGGACATATACTCTTTATGGTATTCTTGCGGTGGAGAGCGGCCGCGGTGGAAGAACACCATGAAGAGTGCCATCAGAAAGGAGCCACTATCATCAGTAGGTAGTTAATTAGGGATCGACGCGCGATTAAGCATTTGTATTTTAAATAATGCAACTGTGACTTCTACATACATTCAGAATAATACGACCCTTAATGGAATTGAATCTATTGAAAGCTCATTGTAAATGAATTGAATTGGTTACGTACCTATCTTATTCTTAGTTTACCTTAGTTTTAGACCGGATCGAGATTTCAATAGCTAGTCTACTTGGATATCTTGTTTTTGAAATGCTGCCGGGTAGCTGGTATCTATATTATTTAGAAAAGCGAAAGGTCACTGATTCATCACGATATCTCAGGAACTATAAAGCATACAGACTTGAAATTTGGAAGATAGGTTCCTTCTATGGTGTAGACGGCCGCTAAGAAACGGTTTAGAGAAAATTCACCCCTGAGGGGTTGAAATGGGGGTTGAAAGTTTGCATGAAAGTCCTTTGTTTTTGAAGTTAGACACATGAGAATTGGCAATTAAGTTAATAGATATATAAATAATAAAAACCAGTATAAGCAATTTTACGAAAATCTACCCCAAGAGTGGTGAAATGGGGGTTGGAAGTTTACATAAGGGCTCCCAAGTTTTTGAAGTTAGAGACTTGAAAATCGGGATTTAGGTTATTAGTTTTAAGTTATAACAAAATGTATAAACAATTTTAGGGAAATCTACCCCACAGAGGGTGAAATGAGGGTTGTAACTTTGTATGAAAGTCCTGTGTTTTGAAGTTTGGGACTTGAAAATCGGGATTTAGGTTATTCGATTGAAATAATAATAACCTGAATGAGCAATTTTATGAAAATTCACCCCAAAGGGGGTGAAATGGGGCTTGGAAGCTTACATGAGGTTTTTAAGTTTTTGAAGTTAGATAGTTGAAAATCACCATAAAGGTTATTAGTTTTAAGTAATAATAAACTGCATAAGCAATTTGACGAAAATCTACCCCACAGAGGGTGAAATGAGGGTTGAAAATTTGTATGCAAGTCCTATGTTTTTGTAGTTAGAGACTTGAAAATCAGGATTAAGGTTATTAGTTTTAAGTAATAATAAACTGCATAAGCAATTTTACGATTATCCACCCCAAAGGGCGTGAAATAAGGGTTGAAAGCATGCATGAAGGTTATAAGTTTTTGAAGTCAGCATTAAGGACTTATTAGTCTTAAATAATAAAAACCTGCCGATGCTTTTTAGCTTATTCCTACATAGCTGCTATAAGTAGGCCTTTTGCGGCGGGAAAATCTCATAGGAAATCAGGAATTGTACGCGGGTACCGCTAGTAGAATATATACTCCTTGGTTTCACCCAAACTAACAAGTATTTGTAATATTTAGGCTCTTTTTAAATCATACTAATATTATAAATGCGAAAGTGTGTTTGTTTGTTGGTTTGTCCTTTAATCACGCCGCAACGAAGGAACGGATTGACGTGATTTTTGGCATGGATATAGTTCAGGACCTGGAGAGTGAATAGGCTTTTATCCCGGAAAATTAAGGAGTTTCCGCGGGAACCAATAAAAATTAAACCACGCGGACGAAGTCGCGGGCATCAGCTAGTATATAAAAGAATATTAGCAAAGTAAACCTGCGTGTTTGACCGAATCAAGTTGTCGTCACGTTTCTTGGAGGTTAGCGTGACAGGTAAGGCCTAATTTCAAACTCTCGCTTTCAAAGTTTAATTTTCCAACCTGATATTACAAAAATACGTAGCTTATTCCTACATTGAAATGTTAATTGCTATATTATATCCACGTGTATTATTCAAAAGTCGAAACAATAGGCGCTATAGAGGGTTGGTAGTTTATCAGCATACCTAGATAATTTTACACCTCGGAGCTTGGGGCGATGTTTCTTAGGAGTTAGTAGGTACGTAATTAGTACTTAAAGGACAGGTGGAAAAATGAACGATTTTTTTTACTCAATAGGTCGGTTATTTTAATATGGATTTAAGTTGTTATAAAGCCTTTGTTTTCAAAGTCGCAATCTATATTTTTTCGAATTACTCAAGTAACTAAGTACTTACTTATATGAAACATAATAATTATTTCGTGCCTATGAACAAGATTCAATCTGCTCTAGAAATGAAAAGTTAGATAAGTAAAGTACATAGTAGGTTACGTTTGGTAGAATATTTTACAAGCAACCTAGTGCAATCAGTACCTACTTTACTACAAGTTACTGCTTTAGTTTTAAACTACTATTTTGTCAGTTTCATTTATTCCCGATTAGAAATTCTGTTGTTTCCAATGACCTCAATTTACATAGACGGGCCCTATAAAAAAAAAATTGGACTTATTTTTCAAACGCCCGCGCCGTCTAGTCTGAAAAGCGGGACAGCGCTATAGCGGGAACAAGGACAGGCTTATAGAGGTGTGGAGCGCGCTCTACAGGTCGGACACCCAAGTTTTTTCTATTAAAGGTCCCATCTAGTACCTACAAAATATATATTGATGGTTGTTTGTAGCTCTACCAAAATTATTTAAAATAACTTGTCATCCGCCATGCTACTTTATCCGTTTGTCCATCTTGTCCCACTTGCAATTTGTATTACAAGTATTTCGCTGATAGTAGTAAGAGAGCATTTAAAAAATGTATGTATGTATATGAATGCCCGACTGACATTGTCATGCCCTAGAACCTGATAGCTGCGCCCCCTACCGGGTACCATCCCGGGACCCACTGAAACGCACACAAAAAAATCCATCAAAATCTAACTAACGATGTTTGTTAGTCAATTTTTATACCTAGGTATATAAAAAGATAATCAAAGAATTTCCTCTATGACTCAATTGATTTGGGCCAACAAAGACTGTGTGTAAACAAATCAAGGCCAGACGTAATGTTTGGCGTAGGAGAAAAAGTAAGGTCATGTATTATTATGTTACAGAGTTCATGTGAAACATTAGGTACCTACCTATTTATTTTTCCAAGAAAGACAATGAGATATTTAATCTTCCGGTAGCTCTAACTTTAGTCATTTAGATTGTAAATCTATTTTGTAAATCCTACAAACCACCAGGTAGATGCTAACTGCGAATTTGCATCTAAAACTAAATTCATGCTCATCTGGCAGTTCTGGCACTAACCAAGTAAAAGCCAAAAGGAAAGAAGAATTTGTTCAAGGATACATTTTGATCTTCAGTTGATTAATACTTTCCAAAGTGACAATTGATTCTAATACTCCTTAACATACAAAGGTATAACTTTTATAAGCGTTCATTTACCCGACGCTTTTAACATAATCTTGTTTGAAGATTTTCGGCTTCTCAACAAGATTAGACTAGCGAAGGTTCGAGCCACCCATCAGATTACCATAATTAATCTTTGAGTTAGAATTGTGTAATTTAGCAAAAAGCTTTTTTAAAACATCTTTATTTTTATATAAAGTCGACAAAAGGATTTCTTATAAGAAATTGTTTAAGGTGTTCGGCTTTCGCGATACGTAGGAAAGAGAGCCTACTGCCAAGAGAAGGCCGCTCAAGAAAATGATGGTCTGAACCAGCTGAAGCAGTCCAATTCGAGCAAGTTCTACAAAATTGCCAAAATGCCCATAATTTGATTTCATCATGTAGGTATCAGCTGAATTCACGTAAAGGAAATTTTTATTTCTATGGCTTAGGTTTTAAGCATATATACTTAACCCATTTAGACCTAACGTGTCACATGTGACACAGCAAGAGTAACAAATTATTTGTTTGATTAATTTTTTTGATAATTATTATTCAAATTATTTTATACTTGTAATAGTTTTAAGTTTATGTTTATTGTAGGTGACAAGTGGATGGTATGAGTGTTTCAAATAAAAATATTTCATTATAATTACTATTTTTATAAGATGCATAAGTCCATAGATTTGTTGGTGGTTTTTTACTCTTGCATCGTAGCTATATTCAAGCAAGTAAAATCTATAATTATATTTATTAAATTGTTTTGTGATATCTATTTTTTGAAAGTGTATATATCATAGAATATGTACAAAGGTCATTTGTTGATTTTTTATTTTAGTTTTATATATTTATTTTGAGTTATAATGTGGTGTATCGTATTTGACACAGTAGGTCTACACACATCTATTTAATCCCTATTTGTAACTTTAGGTCTATGTCTTTGAAGGAAATTGTGACTCTGCTAGAGGAAGAAAATTATCAAAATAAACATAACAAGCATGATATTATATTCATACTTCCACCAGCTCATGTAAAGTTGACTCTGGGGATGACAAATGTGTTCAAATCAATAGCCAATCTCCATGTTTACTTCAAATAGATGCTGAACTTTACCAATCTTATGACAGCAACTGTGATGATGGAGATGAGTAAGTTAAAATATATAATTTGATAGAATGACGACCCATCCATCCATCAGCCTATACAGGCTATAGGTAGTTATAGGAAGTATACATGTCTAATGCTGGACATAGGCCTTTTTGAGAGCGCGCCACAAATCACCTCTCTACCTTCCTCGTTTACCCGCTTCCCGCAAACTTCTTTAGCGGTGCGGGCAGCAGACACGCGACAGACGCAGCGACACTGCGTTTACCAGTATGAAGTCTCCACTTCAGAACACGTCACGTCTGAATACTGGGTAAACGCACGTGGTAGGCAAACACAAGAAATGCTCTAGCTACTAATAGTTTTTCACCAGTTATATTTTCTGAAACTAAGTTAATCATCTCATATTATGATGATGGATTCTTGATTTTGATGCCAAAGACCACTTTGTGATCGATCAACCAACCAGCAAACATTCTCAATGTGGAGTATTACATACAGTCAGTCCTGCAAGGTGCATCAAGTGTGACGTCGGCTTAAATAAAGAAATGTTTTTGGCAAATCTTGCTAATGAATAGTACTGAGTATTTATGTATAATTTGAAGCATTTTAATTTATATTCATGTATTTACTTTAAGATAGATAAATTTTCCGTTGATAAAGTGTATGTCACCTGATGATACAGTTTTGCTCCCATATAAGCCTACTGTGTCACATATGATACGGCTTATTCCTGGCCCCCCAATATATTTATATTTTTTAATTATTTTATTCATACTTGGAGATGTCCTATTAGCACATTTAATCAAAAAAAATTGTTTCAAACCTAAGGGGTTAAGTAGTTTATAAGCTTAAAAAATTGTTTTACTTAAAGAAAATTTTATTAGGAAAATTCTTTTACTTAATGAAAATTTTACAATGTTTGGATAGTTTTTATTTTAAGGCAATAAATACAACATCTATTTTAAGTAATATTAGCTAAATTGGGTCTCTAAAATCATCTTAATTTTTTAAGAAATAGGTACGACTGGGTATACGATAAATACTTTAGGATTGTATGGGTGGGATTTCATGAGAAACATGGTACAAAAATGTTTAGATGATTTCCTTAAAGTTCATACTATCCAAATTAAGACTTGTTACTAATAATGACTAGTTACCTACTAGAAGTAAGAAACAACAAGATTATACTTTTCATATAGAGGGAGCAGACAAGAATACTTGACCTGCTCTCGTGCTTGTTGCTCGTACTTTGGCCGCTTGTGCCACAAGATCCAACATCTTACCATCTGTAACTAACTACCAGGGGATTGTCCTAGTTGGTAAACAAAATTCATACTTACTAATATTATACATGCGAAAGTGTGTCTGTCTCTCTGTCTGTCTGCTATGCTTTCACAGCCTACCTATTCAACCAATTTGATGAAAGGCAGACATAGGCTAAAAAGTAGCCACAGTAAAGTTCCCACAGGAATTAAAAAACGTAGTCCAAGTGGACCAGAGTGCGGGTGTCATCTAGTGATCTATATTAATGATCTGCTAGCCCTAGAACACAGATAAGTAAGGCCTAGAATAAGGAATCCATTATAGTCCATATTCATATTATAAATGTAAAATTGTTGGTCTGCTAGGCTTTAGTACCATCTAATAAATAATCAAATTTATAGTTCTTAAATGAGGGCAATTATTAAAAAATTTGAGACTGTCATGTCATGAACAGTAATTGCCATAATATGAATATTATATCTGCAAATACATAATATTATCTGAAGATAGATGAACCACATAAATGTGTAAATATACTTATTCAGCACACTTCATTTGTGAATTAAACATATAAGTTTTTTAATGATTCTGGGCACATTAATGTGTAGGTAAGTACTTACCATTAAATATGACTGCATGATTCATAATAACTATTATTAGTTGCAGAACAGTGACCTCATAATGTAAATGAGAATGTGTAATCAATATGGTAGAGTTACATACTAATCTATATTTACCAAAAAACTGAAGCTGGACAATTCCTGTCCAATACTTAAATATTTTTTCAAAACTTTTTCAGTGGAAGCTTTATTATCAATGCAGGGCTCTATTTTATTGTTTGTATGCCTGTCTGGGCATCCAGCTAAAACTACGAGACAGATTTGAATGCAGCTTGGTACACTTATTTTTACAACAGAATTGGCAAGTGCTTGGGCTATAAGCTTTTATATTGGTACTAGCTGAAGCTCATAAGTAGAATAAGTTTTTTTAATTCCTATGGAAACCCCTTATTATTCAAGGATAAAAAGTAGCCTTTGTGACCCTCCAGGTCCGCAACTATATCTATGCAAAAATCATGGTCGAACCGTTGCTCTGTTGAAGGACAAACAAACACACTTTTGCATATATACTGAATAATTACTGTTATTTACTTAAGTAGTTGGAAAATATGATCCATATCAAATATGGTAGTGAATGTATAATCCATAGTAAGTACCCAAATATTGTACTTAATGTGAAAGTATGTCTGGCTGTGTTACAATTTTGGTACAGAGATAGCCTAGCATCCCTGAGGCTATGCCGTACCACAAAATAGCCCTTAAATAGGTATAAATTGGGAGTAAGGGAATTTAAAAAAACCTGTGGACAAATTATTGGTAGGCATTTCATAGTAAATAAAGTGAAGAATTGTAAATATTTCACGAGGGGGAAAAAGTTAGGGAAAGATTTTTCGATAAATGCAGTGCTTGTACACAAAAGTAAATACTCTGACGTCAGGAGATTAATCATCTATGATGTCACTTTATTACGACCAGCAGATTTTTTTATACCCAACTGAAACGAATTTTTGGAAGTTAAGGTCAATCAACAAATTATTGATTACAATTATCACATTAGATGCGACATCACCGAGAGAAAATATGACTTACTTGGTATTTTGTGGAAGCGGTTTATTTGGTGAAAATCCTCCTAAAGTCACTAAGAGAACACACACTAAGCACTAAATTAAAGCACAACGGAGAGGTGAAAGGCTTTCTCTTCTTTGCCACAAACCCTCGGCGATATATCGACTCGATGAGGTTAGCCTACGAAATGCGCAACGTTTTGACTATGCGCATTGAATTTTTCTGTGATTGTCATGCGCGCATGTGTTCCATTAACAGGATCTTGAACGAATCAAACGGAAGTTGTAAAACAGCTGTTATTTTTATTCAAAATAATTATTTACTGCTAAAATAAATACTCGTGAAACTCATCACTCGAATCTCGTTGACGGATGTCATGACAGTTGAAAATGGTAGTAAATATTATTTTATAAATTGTCATTGATCTATGGTTTTTTCTTTCATTGTAACTAATAAGTGACACCTATTGTTGAGTAGCAGACTAGTCTTTTTTTATGATGTCACGTCTTTTGTCTTTAGATTCTAGCTTTGTTATCGCTGGAAAGTAATTATTATAATATTGTTCGTAATAATATCATTAAAGAAATTAATAATTAAATTTTGTAAATCAGTTGTACGTAAATTCCAATTAAAACCCCTATTTTATAAATATTATTTTTATTAAATTGTGTTCGTTCTTTTTAACACGAAGTTTTTTTTAATACTTAATTATTTTGTTGCCAAAAAGGTAAGAATCGGAAGATCCGAAGCCATTCGGGCTACGACTTAATAAATATTTGCAGCTACTCGACAATAGATGGCGTTACATTACTCTACATTCTACGCGTTTTTAAAAACGTCTGCCTACTCTAAACCACGAGATGGTTACGGTATGGTCGATGGAGATTGCAGTGCGCTTTCTAAATACCTATTTGAAGTCAATCCTAACTTCAACTGCTGAACGAAAGCTACGGCAAAGTCAACATGATTTAACCATGTAATATGTACTATGTATGTCTTCTTCTTGCCCTTTTCCCACGTTATGTGGGGTCGGCACAACATGTTTTCTTCTTCCACTCACTTCTGTTATCCGTCAACCTCTTATTCACCCCTTTTATACGCATATCCTCTTTCACACAATCCATCCATCTTTTCTTTGGTCTCCCTCTACTCTTTTTTCCTTCCACATGCATATCTATCATTCTTCTCGTAATATGCCTTTCTTCCCTCCGCATTACAGGCCCATACCATGCTAACCTATTACTCCTCATCTTTTCTACCACTGGCGCTACTTTCAAACTTCCCCTTATATATTCATTCTTAATCTTATCCATTCTAGTCACACCACACCACATCCATCTCAACATTCGCATTTCGCCACACATCCATCTCAACATTCGCATTTCATGTAGGTATGTATGATGTGTATACTAAGTAGGTATGTATGTGTTTGTATCCCTATCATCGATATATATGTAGGTACTAGATGGGCCCTTTCATACAAAAATGGCGGGCGACCAACTATGAGAGCGCGTTCCTATAACCTGTCATAAGCCTGTCTGTCCCCGTCGTAGCGCTGTCACGGTCGCTCATCGTGTAGATAATTTGTTATTAAGTTATCATCTAAAGTTTTATTAGTTTGGCACTGTATAATTTTTATTTTAAGGTAAGTGTTTCAATTCACAATTATACATTTCATAAAAAACGTTATTTAATCTTCCTATTTAATATTTCTATCCATTACGCATTCATTTAATTTCCGCGGCAAACTGTATGATATTTTTTTTTTTACTCACTGGCCTTACGGCTTTAGGTTCCAACCCTAGAATAGTCCAGTCCAGTACGATAAAAAAAATGCAACCAAGATTAGTTAATGCATAGATGGGCAGAACGGACAGTAGGCAATAATACCTTCCGAGACGCAATATTATGCTATTATAATAATATGATAAAATTAGTTATTGACGTGAGTTTAATGTTTAAACCAACTTCAATAAATAAAGAGTTTTCATTTATTAAAGTTGGTAATTTTTATTTTGTACTAGCGAATGCCCGCGACTTATTATTATTATTTATTTACTTATTTTTCGACAAAACTTATCAACAATTAACAAATAATTAAATTTAAAAAAAACCCACGACGAACTGCAGCGCCCCATTGTGTTGACTTTGATCTTTAAATATATCTAAGAACCTTCTCACAAGCTATATATATCTAATGCAAAAAACCGCATAATAATCGGTCCAATGGTTTTCCAGGAAACTTGTAACAAAAAAGTGGTAAAAATAACAACATCATACTAACATTTATCGTTTACCTCAGAGAGTACACTGATGTAGGTATTATTTTCGACAAACGCATCTGTACTAATCTATGACCGAGTCATATGTTTTCAAGATGGCGCATATGTTGCAAGCAAGTTCCCGCTTTTCAGACTAGATGGCGTTGATGGCGTTGCTAAAAATACGCCCACATTCTTTGTTTGACAGGGCCCGTCTATGTAAATTGAGGTCTATTCCCTAAACTACTGAGCCGATTTTCAGGAATGAGGTGTCAAATTAAGTTCGGGTACATTCGCGACTCGAGAGCAAAATCGATATGACGGATTTAACTTCCAAAAAATTGGGGGTCTCTGATTTTTTCCGTAGTCGGGTTACAGTTTTTTAATTTATAATACTTGCCTTGCTTGTAATTGGATCAATCGATAAGATCTCTCAAACAAACGTTCGTATCTTACAATTAGGATAAGGAAGAAATTTAACTGTCAAATGCAGCATAAGCCGTAAAGTTCAAAAAAAAGATTTGTTTCAAAAGTTGTAGTGCAATATTAAGTACCTAGTTACTAGCTGATGCCCGCGACTTCGTCCGCGTGGATGAAGGTTTTTGTTTCCACGGGAGCTCTTTAATTTTACGCAGTTTATTTTTACGCTTAAGTGTTATTCCAGACTATATTAATCTCTGTGCCTTCATTCAGATCCGTTCAGCAGTTTTGGCATGATCGAGTAGGTAGGTAGCAAACATCCATCCATCCATCCAAACTTCTTCTTCTTCTTCTTTTGTTTAGTGGCTCCGCGCGTCGAGCGTTTGAACCATAGTCAAACCATCCATACTTTCGGATTTATAATATTAGTAGGCATAGAGTATAGAAGTACCTATAGATTAAACGAGTATGTCCAAAAAAATCATTTCAGTCCTTTGCTCCTTATAGGCGTGATACAAACTAACAAACAAACCCACTTTTACATTAATGTAGGACAGGTATGTCAAAAATAAGTACAGAGATTAAAAAAAAAACATTAAAAATATGCGTAGTAGGAAAATAACCTTGAAAGTCAAGGTTTTGATGGGAATCTGATAAATAATAAGTATCCAATATATTTTATTCGATTGTTATATATGCGGAAAATTGTTCGTTTTATCGCAAAATAGCATAAAATATCTACGTACTTGAGCCGATAACGTTATCGCCATTATGTAAGTAACGGCCGTCTCTAGTTGCTTTAACGCTTTCGTTAATCGCTAATAACGAATGATAAGTGTACCTACGCCGTATCGCGTTAAGAGTTTGCTGATAAATATACGAAAATATCACTTTGATACGGAGATTATATAAATCTATACTAATATTATAAATGCGAAAGTTTGGATGGATGGATGGATGTTTGTTGCTCAAACGCGCCAGAATGGCTGAACCGATCTGGATGAGATTTGGCACAGAGATAAATTATACCTAGACTGCAATAACCAACGACCTCTATTTACATAGACAAACAAAGATTGTGAACTTATTTTACTAACGCCATCTAGTCTGAAAAGCGTCACAGCTATGGCAGGGACAAGGACAGACTTATACAGGTGAGGGGCACGCCCTACAAGTCGGACGCGTAACTTTTTTCCATGAAAGGACCCATCTGGTACCTACATAATATATTATATCGATGGGAATAACACATTTTTTGCTTCCGGAAAAGAGTTTCCGCGGGAATTTTCCTTTCCAAATTACCTCAATCCACGCAAACGAAGTCGCGGGCATCTGCTAGTTTGCTATATGAACGTGTTTTCTTTGTACTTTCACGTACCGACTTGCTGATCGTTGTCGTCAACTGATAGCTGTCTTGTGACAAAGATCTGTATGAATATTATTGTGCAAAACCAGCATCAGATAGTGTCTATTCTAATTCTATTTTTTTTAATTAACTCCAGTACAAGTTAGCCCTTGACAGCGATCACACCATAAGTGATGATGCAGTCTAATATACTCGTAGTAGGATGGTGACCTATTAGCGGCATGGCAGTTATATTAAACCCATACTATTCGGTTTCTACACGGCATCGAACCGGAACACTAAATCGCTTGGTGGCACGCCTTTTCCGGTAGGGTGGTAACAAGCCACGGCCGAAACCTCCCACCAAGCCAGACCAGGGAAAAGTCAGAAATTATAAATTCCCAAATTGACCTGCCGAACCCGGGACTTCCGAACGTTAAGACCACAGCGCTCAACACTGCGCCACGGAGGTCGTCAATTGATGTGATTGGATGAATTTATGGAACTCTTGCTGCGTCACTGGATTTTGCCCAATAGCGGAAGATACAGAGTGCTAACAAAGATGGTTGCGTTAGTTACACTGTAGCAATAATTTTAAATAACATACCTAATTATATTATACGACCCATCTTGTCGTGCGTTGCTTGGTTTGTCCGAATCTGCCGAATCTTCTCAGTAGAAATAGAACCAGTGGTAGATTCACTTAACGATTAAAAACCATTTGTAAAAGTTAATTTGAATAAAAAACATTTTATTTTTTAATTTTGCCACCACTGCAGAAAAGTAACAAACCACAGACCCATTTTATTTTCACAGATTATTAAACAGATATTAGTTTTTAGAACGTGTCTGCAACATTTTAACGCCTTTGGTTGACTTTTAAGAATTAAACTTTTATTATACAGCATATACTAAAGTTAACCTATGTCTTGTTAAAGTCTTAACTTAGCTGTCTTTACAACGGTGTACAAACTCAAACTCATATTTTTTTATTCAAATAAACTTATTAAAAATACTTTTTAATCGGCGAGTGAATCTTCCACTGGTTTAGAATGACATTATTACCGAGAAGAACCAGCAACTAACTCGGTGGTGCTCTTTATAAAAATATATTTACAATTAGATCAATGTGTAGATAGGTACATAAGGAAACGCAGTCCTAAAAGCATTTCTGGAGCGCGTGAAATCCATTATTTTTTATCATTAATTACATAATCTTCAACAGTACTCGTATATAGATAAGCTTTTTTCAGGAGCATACTTTTAATGGATTTAATATGGAACACATAATAGTTATGTACCTAAAGTACTTACAGAATAAATTGATAAAAAATTCAATAAAGTATCGTCATAATATTACCGTTAATTTTACGATTGCTAATAAAGATATTAAAGTCAATAAAAATTACTTCAAATATATTCAATTGTCATTTGTCGTTGTATTTAACGTATCAATTTACCTTTTTTTAAAACTTAATTGATGTAGGTATATTAAGTAAGTGTAGGTACAATAAGGCTTGAATAAGGTAATATTTTTATAAAAACAACTTCGTAGTTCTTGTATTTTTAAATGACCTATAAGACCTAATAAACCATTGAGGTTTTACAGTTCAAGGGGTAAGCTGACATTCTGAGTGACCAAGGGCGCGTCAAATCTCACCCTTTGGGCTTGTATAACACATATTTCAGAAACATGGGGCTTACACCTACTCATGTTTAAATATGCGTGTAATTTTCATTCTCTTAGTCTATATAGCGTAATCTTTATTCTCTTAGTCTATATAGCGTAATCTTTATTCTCTTAGTCTATAAACAGATCTCTAGAATTGAGTAGGTAGGAAGGTAACCTACCGAACACAGCGTCGTAGGCTGAATACCTGCTAGATTATGCTTGCGGCATCGTCGGCGAGAATTTAGATTTCTAAAAAGCCTTTGGGAACTGCTTCACGTTCGGGGACAAAATAACGGCCAATCTAGATGAGCCGATATTAAAAGGTAGCAGACAGACATAAAGCCAATTCTGCTTATCATATTCTCTAAACTAAAATCCCAGCAATTCTAAATCTAGTGCTGTCCCTTTCCACGGGGCGTATTATGAGAGGGATAGGAAATCATTTTAGTTTAGTTTAGAGATGGTGTAACACAGCGAAATTGGCCTCATTTTCGCATTTAATTTAGCATGATTTAAGGATTAGTGATACGACCCGACTTCGCATTTTCTTAGTAGGTAGAATATTTAGGTAATGTAAAGAAATCGTCTAGTAATAGTTTATTACCAGTAAGTATAGATACATAGATATCTCTAAAAGTATTGTGTTATGTTTCAGAGATAATGCACTAAAGGAAAATAATTAACCGAGCCTATTATGCTAATTGGCTGCCACCCTAATCACATAACCAATAGATATATCTACACGTGGAAAGGTAAGTATGCCAGGTACATACTGATCATAATAATAAAAGATTAAAAACCCAAATAGCACATTTTGAAATAATCAAAGCTATTGTATTTATAGTTTTAAAAAAGACAGTTAAACACAAAAACAGCATAAAAATTCATATTATAATACATACATACATACATAAGCCCGTTAATATTCAAGCGAGCGATTTTCTTTAATTCTTACGAAATTCACACCAAGAATTAGAACCCATTACCATTACCCATACACTAATGGGGACGATGACGACGATTCGCTGTGTGGTTTCAGGTTTAAGTTCAAAAGCACGTGGAAAAAGTTTATTTGACTATGGTGGAATATACAAACTCACATACTTACATACATACATACATGAACCCTGAAAACAATATACTCCTTTTTTCAGGCAGTCGTATAAAAAAAATTGAATTTTCATATCTTCAGGCGTTCAAGGATGAATACCTGTTTCGCGCGCGTCTTAATATGTTTATTCTTATCCACCCAAGCTCAGATCAAGGAATCTGCTTAAAATTTTGTTTTCTGCACCCGATTGTCAAAATAGGGCATAGGTAAAGGCCTCTATCAAAAGAAATTTCGGACTTTATATTTTACGACATACTTACTGATATTATTCTGATAATATCGACTATTAATTAAAGAGCTTAATCCATACCTACTAATAAGTGTAATATAGTGTGTCTGTCTGCTTCCATTTCACGGCCAATTTATTTAACCGATTTTGACGTTTGTTAGAGATAGGATCCATCACGGCCCACGGGATTTAGACTTTATCCCGGAAAATGAAAGAGTTCCCACAGTATCACTCAAGATCTACTGCGAGTAAGTCGCGGGCATCATCTATACCTAATATATTATATCAGTAACGATGAACGACGTTACTGATATATTAGGTATAAAAGAGCGACGTAAAATATGTTTATCGTTAAGAGTAACAAAAAATATGCTGATTGTACATAATTACCTACATAATACTTTTTTGAGTAGTTGATAAGATACTTTTTGGTAGCCATTACAGAATGATTAATGTAAGTAATTAATTAGACTTAAGCCGTACTCGCCACTTATTGGTTTTTACGAAAAACAAAGGCGTTTTCATATTAATCCTTTGCGTGATGTTTGGATGACTAGCCAAATTTATGCAATGATATTATGACTGTAATATTATTAAGTATGCCTACATGCCTGAAGTTGCACAAATTTTTATTGATTACATAATTCAATAACAAAATCAGTGAGGAATGCGGATTAGAAATAAAATTCTTCAACGTAAACCAAAATAGCTCTTTTATTATTGTAACAAAAAAGTTATTTTACTTTTATTGTACTTTGTCTGCACCAATTTATTTCTGGTCCAGAATGCAAGAATATCCAAGGCCAAGATAATCTAGAATTCCAGAATTCTTCTTTCTGGATTATCTTTGTCTTTATTTTACATATACTTAGCTCGTGAGTTAGTAGACTATCAGAAAACTGCATAAAAACTACATGCATAATGATTTTAAACCTATTTTACTTATCATTGGAGAGGTTGATGCTTTCCAAAAGAATGAGAAAAAGCATTATAATATAAGGATCGCTCACATTTTTATAAAACTGCAATAATACCTACTGCTTAACAATTCCGGCAGGTTTTGAATTAGAGCGTAAAAACCACTTGTTCTTCTAAAAAAACCGGCCAAGTGTGAGTCGGACTCGCGCAACGAGGATTCCGTACAAACCTGTAGTAAGTTTAAAATTATTAAAAATCTTTTTATAATAGGATGTAACTAAAGATTTATGCTTTCCGCAATATTTTTTTATCTGTGCTATATGACGTTGCTTCGTACCAAATTTCAAGATTCTGAGTTCACGAGAAGTACCCTGTAGGTTTTGATTCCCTTGCGAGAGTCGAAAATTTGCAGCACAAACGGCTGTATCTTTTAATTGTGTTGACTTAGAAGTTTGATTTTTTCACAGCTCAAAGGGGCAGTAGACCTGAGTAATTGATATGAATTTCAGCTTGACCTCCATTCGTTAATTTCTCATTAACGAATGGAGGTCAGACAGACGGACGGACAACAAAGTGATCCTATAAGGGTTCCGTCTTTCCTTTTGAGGTACGGAACCCTAAAAATTAAAGACGCATAAAAGTTGCGTAATTATGGAATCCATAATAATATTAAGTCTCACTATAGGAATTATGAAGTGACACGGTGCGGAAAATTTCACAAAGTAAAGTCCTGTCTTGCCCCTTGTGTCAGAATAGACAAGTCTGCGTTTATTAGGTACTGTGACAGGCTAGACCGAGGTGATTCCAAGGGATTTTACCTTTGGGTACGGAACGCTCAATACACACGCGTATTATTTTTCATATGTGGTGCTGACCAATTTATCTTTATGTAGAGTCGATTTATCTATACTCTGGCTAGTTAGCCAACTGTTACACTTATGTTCGACTGCCAAAAGAACGCCTCAGGAATCCCCTTTGACGTTTCGAACTCAGCAATTTCCTTGATCGTGATCGGAATTCCTAATGCTGTGTTATTATGCTTAATTATTCGCAATTGGCTGTTCGGTCATGACTCGTGACGTTGTTATTTGGAATTGGCAACTCCTTTTGATGTAATTATTTTGTTTTTGTGACTTCGGTATAATATTCTACTGGATCGCGTACCGAGCACTGGCTGGGCAGGCATTGAATAAGCCCGTTAGGTCAAAGAAAGAATGGAGGAGAAAAGATCGGCTTCACTTAGGGCGATCTGAAACATTTAAGGGCGTCTATACCGGCTCTTTGCTCCAAAGGAGGACATACAATAACAGTTGAATCAATCTAGAATAAATAAATAATATTTATTTATGCCAAAAAAATATATCTAGATTCTAGTTACATACTATTTTTATTAAGTTACATTTTTTACATTACAGCTAATTGTATTGATACATTACAAGTCTTGTAAAAATAAATATATATGTAAGTATATTGATTTTCTAGTCTTTATGAGTGTTTTAACAAAATAGACAGAGGACTAACTATTTTGTTATAACAGGCATTTGCCTTTTCATAGGGGCCCCATTATCTTAATGTACTCAGGGTCTCCAATAGGTTAAAGACGGCCTTGGGGATATAGGATTTAAAGATCATGACTCGCTTCATACTGACATCGCTGACAGCAGAAGGGCCGAGCCTGGTTCCCCTATGGCTCATATGTTGGTTGGTTCATTGACTCCCGCAGTCAGACCAACTACCTGGCAATAAGCTCAACCCTTGCTTTGCAGCTTTAATTCTTTGTAATGCGAAAAGGTATTTTTCAGTATAGAGTAGGTACCCAGCCTACCCACCTATCTGATGATAAAGATTATTATTTATTTTATAACGAAACTATCAGTGGGTTTTCCATTAAGTTTGGAACAATACAAATACGCACGTTCTATCTCTGATATATTATGTATGCATGTTGCTCTATTGTTAATACTAAGTATTGTTCGAAGGTTTACTTTACATTGAATAGAATTCGAATCACTAAAATACAATCGCGTTAAGCTTAGTTATAGATTTGCACGCGACCGCAAGTTTCCTTTCGTACATTACAATTACTTTACCAAATAAATGGCTTCGGTTTGTTAGGCGTAACTACAATCAGAGAAGGAATTGAAATTTAATTTCTAGTTTCAAAAGAACGTCTCAGTCGGTGTAGGAGAATTTCATATTTTTCGGTCTCTCGTAGGAGAGCCCGCGCGTCGACAGCGAACATTAAAGTCATTTTAGATTGATACCGTTGCTGGGATTTTTTTAAATAATCAATGGCGATGTACACCTAAGAGGGTAGAATATAAAAAGGCTTATTTGTTTGATTTAGTACTACTATAGGTTTAAAACACATTTTGCGAGAGCTGCAGCTGAAAATGAAGAAAACATAACCCAATTTACGTGGGCTGCGATGCTCATAAAATAACAGAACGCACGTGATTTCTTCGATAATTCTCTTGCTTGCAGATTCTAAACGAATTTGATTCATTAATAATTTTGGTTCATTATTAAAATGTGAAAAGATTTTGATTGATTATAGTTTAAAAAGAGCAACCGCCTAGTTTCTTGCTAGTTTTTCTCGAGAATATAGAGATAATGCGAGAGATACAAATCGAAGTAGGTGATGTCAGTTACACCATTACAATAAGCAAAAAGGCAACTGTATTTAGAAGAATGCTCAAAAAAAAACAAATGTGGGATTCATCGCATCCTAAAGCACAGAAAATGGACGCAAAGCAACGTCGTATCCGCATCCGCCTCTGCTTCCGTTAAAAACACCTTCGTTACAACCCTAGTTCCTACTATGGAATTTTTAGAAACTTAAATCTACGCGAACATAGGTACGATAGGTATGAGCATTTAGTTATGTAGTTGTTAAAAAGAAATCAAGGTTTTGTGTAGGTGCAACAATATTATCTTAAATCTATACTAATATTATAAATGCTAAAGTTTGGTTGGATGGATGGATGTTTGTTACTCAATCACGCCAGAATGGTTGAACGGATCTGCATGAAATTTGGCACAGAGATAGGTTATAGTCTGGAATAACACATAGGCTAATTTTCAGAAAAAGAAATTAGACAGTTCCCGCGGGAACCAAACAATCTCAATCCTCGCGGGCGAAGTTGCGGGCATCAGCTAGTGTACCTATATAAATTAGTAAACATCCTTACCGTTTATCTAAAATTAGACAATTTTCCTTGAATGAGATCCGATATATTATTATACCTACCTAACCACCTTAGTCTGTGGTATCTAGAGACAGTGTTCTAAGTAATGCTGTGTTCATGTTCAAGGTTAACTTATAGGCCTATTACACCGCACTTTTCACCGGGCCCTGTGGTAAGGGTTGGCATGGGCGTTAAGTTTTGGCATCGCTATTACACTGCACTTACCACCGGGCCCTAACTCAGTCTGAAGAGAACGTCAAGAGAGTTGGACGTGTACCTTAGTATGTTTATTATCGTTCACTGATTATGGCACCCATGCTATTATACTAATATTATAAACTAGATGATTCCCGCGACTTTGTCCGCGTGGATCGCGTTTATGATATTAGTATAAATGCGAAAGTGTGTCTGTCTATCTGCTACGATTTCAAGGCCCATCTATTCAAACAATTTTGATGAAATTTGGTACAGCGGTAGGTTACGTCGCAGAGAAGGACGTAGGCTACTTTTTATTCCGGAAAATTCTGAAAGAGTTCCCGCGGGAACCAAAAACCTCAATACACGCGGACGAAGTCACGGGCATTAGCTAGTAGTTCATATAGTATAGCAAATTACTAGTTCATATAGTCTTTATGCTCTTTTCTCCATAAATAAAGCATTTCTTTGTACATGTCTATCAGAACAACAAAACTTCTTTTTCATTAGCACACGATATATTGACAAAATGCACACGCGAGCCATAGAGACAACTACTCTCTAAGCTGGTCATGCGACGACTGAGGTCCCTAACCGCCCTGATTGTTATTACACTACCCGGTCTGCAGAGCGATGAGGCAGTTAGGGAGACCGGGACCACCCGTTCTCCCTAAACAGGGACCCTCCCTCCCTGACCCTTATTACACTACAATGATTCTACGTAAGGGTCCCTGTGAAAAGTGCGGTCCCTGTGAATAGGCCTATTAGACTGGTTTTGCCACAATAAGCAGCAGGGCGAGTGGGAGTTTTTTTACGTTTTCGTTCACGACAACGTTAACTACCATTTACATGTATTTGATCGAGCGCCAGCTGTAAAGCACTTGACTTAATATTATAAATGTGATAGTGAGACTCTGTCTTATCTGCTACACTTTCACGGCCTATCTGTTCAACCGATTTTGATGAAATTTGGTATCCCTATTCCCCGGAACACAAACTATCTCTATAGTTTGTATTCAAACGATAGTAGTATAGTATTACGGGGAAGCAAACTATCCCTATAGTTTGTATTACGGGGAAAGACATAGACTACTTTATATCCCGCTAAATTATAGAGTTCCCGCGGGATTCAAAAAATCTTAATCGACGCGGACGAAGCCGCGGGCATCATCTAGTTCTATACGTAACCAATAGCAGTTTGAGCTGTATACAGTATATTCTAGTCAGAAAGATTCTCTTTTCATACATATAGATATTCCTACTATGTAAAAGTATGTACACCTGAGTTGTATTTAGCCAAAGTAGGCCAAGTGTATTGTGTGGGGTTGCTATTGCAACATGACAAACAATTCTATTCTTCTCGCCTAGGTAGATATGTGTTCGTTTTCAATTAGTAAGTATATGTTTATAGCTTGGTTTGTACATGTTACAATATATGATAATGTACCATCGAAATATTTACGTAGATGATTTAGAGGACTACTACTCTTTGAAAAAAACACCGGCCAAGTGCGAGTCGGACTCGCACGCCGAGGGTTCCGTACAAACCTGTAGTAAGTTTAAAATTATTGAGAATATTTTTATTATATGATGTAACTAAAGATTTATGTCTTTCACAATTTTTCCTTTATCTGTGCTCTAAGACAATGATTCGTACCAAATTTCAAGATTCTGAGTTCACGGGAAGTACCCTGTAGGTTTTGATTCCCTTGCGAGTGTCGAAAATTTGCAGCATAAACGGCTGTATCTTTTGATTGCATTGATTTAGAAGTTTGATTTTTTCACAGATCCAAGGGACAGGGGATCTGAATATTTGATATGAATTTCAGCTTGATACTTAAATGCGTTCCTGAGAAGATGGGCCTTGACAGACAGATAGACAGACGGACAATAAAGTGATCCTATAAGGGTTCGGTTTTTTCCTTTTAAGATACGGAACCCTAAAAAGAGCCCTGGTAGTTAATTTTCTATTATGAAAAAGTGTGACAATATAAACAAGAGCACCCCACTTGGTACGGGTGTTAGTCTGAGTCCAAATAGCTTTTTAGGCAGAAATTACTACGCAACAGATCCGAAATTTCTCGATCCCTAACAGTGGAAAGTCCCTTTTCCGGCGAGGAGGCTTATCCGTAGGTGTGGGTCTTGTGAGGCGCTAAAACCTAAGTTTGTTACTTTGTATAGGGATGCCCCTTGATGTATCAATATAACTATACTATAAAGATATGTAATGAGATTGCAACAATAGCACATCAGTGAATTCATTAGTCACCCAAATGGTCATATTAACAAGTCATAATTTAAAAAACATGACTGCCCTGTCAAAAACGAACTAAAAAAAATATATCTAAACTAATCTACTTAAATTAGAATCTTGTGAATCACTGGATATTTGAACTACAGTGTTATATATTTTTGGAACCTACTCATCATTTTCTAGATGATGATAATATAGTTATCTTATTGTCGATTTTTGGAACGGAGTTCCATAACGCGCGTTGCGAAAGGGGGCTAAACTAGCGGCACGCTATGATGGCCGGTTTGACGTTTGTCCGCTCATGAAGTTCCGTATTAATTGATAACGACTTTGAAGGAAATAATTGTATTACTTTATTGACGATAGTGATGTGCAGAGATTCATAAATTTTATCGAATGTAGTTTCTCATGAAGTTCCGTATTAATTGATAACGACTTTGAAGGAAATAATTGTATTACTTTATTGACGATAGTGATGTGCAGAGATTCATAAATTTTATCGAATGTAGTTTTAGGTTTAGGACTCAAAATTTATTTATTAAATTGATTTCTTAAATGTATACAAGTGTAGAAAAATCAGTTTGCACCATTTAAGGGGTGAATGTACTTGTGAATATGAACAATTTTCACTATGTGGACAAACCTCTGAAATCGCAAAAAAATATCAATAAATTTTTAAAAATGGAATCAAAAGGTTGTGAATAGAACTGTTAAATTAATAAGGGAAGATTATGAAAGAGATGTGAAAATAGATAATATTATAGAAAAAGAACATATAATTATTAATGTATGTGATGATAGCAGTGACGACAGTGAAAATAGTAGTATGGACGAATCTGATTAATTATGGCCTTTTGTGGCACCTTTTTTGGTATCTTTTGTATTCATATGTTTCTTGTGTGCATATAAAGTATGTATATTCATTTTCGTTCAAATATTCAGTTCGTTCAAATAAATTAAATAAACATATACATTTTTGTTTTATTAAACCTATTTAATCAGGTACAAAAACAAAACTTAATTGTTTTTTGTTCGAGAATAAATTGACATTCCACATCACTATTGTAATGTGTCAAACCGGCCATCATAGCGTGCCGCTAGTTTAGACGGAAAAAATTACCGACCAAAAGTTGTAACGACACTTTTTGGTGTAGTTTTAATAGGCCTATTACACTGCACTTTCTACAGGGCCCTGTGGAAGGGTGGGCGTGGCCGCAATTTAGAGCGTCGCTGTGTAATAACACAGCAATAAGGATCAAATTGGAGACCCTTCCTCCCTAAATTTTATTACACTACACTGAATCAACAGTAAGGGTCCCTGTGAAAAGTGCAGTGTAATAGGCCTATAAGCCGTGCGGCGTGCGCGTGTTTCTCTGTCTGTCTCTCTCTCTCATAGAAAGCAAGCCAGTTATTTTAGTTTCGTCTTTCTATTTCGCATTGAACAGTGTGGTGTCGCGACGATTGTTTTTGTCAGACAGACAGACAGACAGACAGACAGACAGACAGATTTGTACTATTATTTATTATTTCAGGCTATAATTACAACCCATAAATTATTATGACCAAGAATGACAAATGAAACAGAGCAGTGCTTACGTTAAATGTGGGAAAAAAAATTAACTTTAAAAATAAATTATATTCAAAAATATGTAAAAATTAAAAAAAAAACGCGATTATTTTTGTCGCGCGTTGCGAAATTGTTGAGTGTATACAGTATACGGGTATACGGTGTATACGGGTGACCCTTGACATCTCTCAAGTGTATCTTTTTTCAAATTTAGTTTTTAATGCGGTACCATGATCACCCCATGAATTTTTTAAAAATTTTTGTCTATAATATAATTCTAGCCTATGTCATCCGGAATAAGCTAAGGATTCTAACGATATCTCATTCATCAAAATCGGTTCAGGCGTATAAAAGTTATGGTGGAATATACAGTGTTATACTCCTTTTTTCAGGCAGTCCTATAAAAATTACAAATTTTCACGTTGCCTGTGTCAAAAATATATTATACTAGCTGATGCCCGTGACTTTATCCGCGTGTTTTAATTTTTTTTATTCCAGCGGGAAGTTCTTAATTTTCCGGGATAAAAAGCCTATGTCACTCTTCAGGTACTCAACTATACCCATGTCAAAAATCACGTCAATCCGTTGCTCCATTGCGGCGTGATTGAAGGACAAACCAACAAACCAATAAACCAACAAACAAACACACTTTCGCATTTATAATATTAGTGTGATAACCATTTAAACTATCGATTAAAAAGTGCGTCGAATTTTGATGACAGACAGACATACGCAGGACATTTCACAAAACATCTCATTTTCGCGCGCCTCTTTCACGTTCGAAAAGAGCTAAAAAAAGTTGCTGATCATCATTTTAATTTTTTTATTTTATTTACTTTCATTTTATACATACAAAATGATCAATCATCATTCATACATTTGCATTTTATCATCCATCTATTAAGATGAGTTGCCGTTTTGACCTTGTTTCACTTTTTAAAATAAAGTTGCTGATTTCTATTTCGAAAATCGGTTTATCAATAACAAGTTTAAAAAGTGCTTGTTTCGTTAAATAAATTAAAATACTTTTTGCTATTTGAATGCTGTAATTAATTTAAAAAATAAATAGTTGGTTTTATATTCAATAAGTCCCAGGGGTTTGAGACGCTAAACTGATTATAAATACTATTTTTATCAACCTAATACTTCAAAGAATTTCTTAAAGTAGAGAAAAATTACAATAATTGCTAAAGCAATCTTCAGACAAAAGTTGTCTTTAGCAATAAGACTGCCTTTGCACTCTTCTGTATAAATAGCTTCTTTTGTTTCTTTTTGTGGTTGTTCTTTGTCGAACTGCCGCACTCAAAGCCGCTTAATCGTTACTTGAGGAACTGCTTAGTATAGTATTGAAATCTATACTAAGGAGTTCCTTAAGTAATGATTAAGAACTCAGGGTGCGGAAGTTAGTAAATGCAATACAGCGTTTATATGTCTATTTTTGTTTCACCAACTTGCTTATATAACTAAACTAGCGAATGCCCGCGACTTCGTTTGCGTGGTTTGAGGTTTTTGGTTCCCGCGGGAACTCTTTAATTTTCCGGGATAAAAGTAGCCTATGTGCTATTCCACACTATAATCTATCTCTGTGCCAAATTTCAGCCAGATCCGTTCAGCCGTTGGGGCGTGATTGAGGAACAAACATCCAAACATCCATACATCCATGCAAACTTTCGCATTTATAATATTAGTATAGTATGGATATATTAAAATTAATATATTAAGTTTAATTAGGTTTAAGTAATAATTATGTATATTAAGTATTAAGTAAATTAAGTAATTAAGTATGGATAAGAAACATAAAATTAAATTATGTACCTAGAGACTAGCACTACAAGACAATTTTCATAATAGCATGAGCTTGGTGATAATATGAATGCGAATTGCTTTAACCACTTAAATTATAACTTTCTTAGTACTTACTAGGTAATAAAATAAGATGAAATAAATAATACAATTAATCACGGCTAACTTAATACTATTTTTGTTTATCTGTCCTTGAACGTTTACTTTATACCAAGAGGTTGTTGACGTCTTTTGTTTCATACTGAAAATTATCTCTACACAGATAATCATAATTTATCTATTAACTATGCACGTCTATTTGTACATAATTGATGTTATATTATGATGAATGTAAGAATTATAACATACTAGCTGATGCCCGCGACTTGCCCGGTTTTTTTATTTCCTCGGGAACTCCTTAATTCTCCGGAGTAAAAAGAAGCCTATGTCACTCTCCAGGTCCTCAACTATACCCATGACAAAAATCACGTTGATCTGTTGGTCCGTTGCGGCGTGATTGAAGGACAAACCAATAAATCAACAAAGCAACACACTTTCGCGTTTATAATATTAGTATTATCAAATAAAAGTTCGCGTGATCGGGGTCCATTAGAAGATAGCTTCTGCCTCAGCAAAATCCGTTCATTGATGAGTTGTAGCTAATGTGGCAGTACTATCACAGAATAGGTAATAATAGTACGGTGCTATGCAGTAATTCATTATTAATAGTAGGGGAGGCCAAGCGGGGATTTTTTGATTTACTCCAACGTGGCAGATTAAAATAAAGGGGGATTCTTTGGACCCTGTAGAGTACTTTCACCATATATGAGCCCCTGTATATTGGTGGGTCAGCAGATCAAAATATTAGGTAAATAAAATCGATCATCAGAAATACTCGAGCGCGTCAGGTTAAGGTAAAGTGAGTTAATTAGATGCGGAAAAGTGTACATTTAAATAATCTGACGATTTGAGCGAGACCCAAAGGAGTTGGAGAGTTACAAACTTTAAAAACTCCAACTCCTTTAGGTCTTGCTCATACATACGCCCTACTATAAAACATGTCATGGAACGTTACCTTGTGCACAACACCGATTATAACAAAACTGACAGCAAAATGTAACAACCCATCTTACTGATATTATAAATGCGAAAGTTTGGATGGATGTCTGGATGTCTGGATGTATGGATGTTTGTTACTCAATCACCCCCAACGGCTGAACGGATCTGGCTGAAATTTGGCACAGAGATAGATTATAGTCTGGAATAGCACATAGGCTACTTTTAACCCGGAAAATTAAAGAGTTCCCGCGGGAACCAAAAAACCTCAAACCACGCAGACGAAGTCGCTAGTAAAATAATAACAATGAGTTAACAAACACTTAAGCAGCAATTAACAAACACTTTTTGTGGATTCAAAAGTACATACACAAGAGCTATTCACTACAAGTTAGCCCTTAACTGCGATCTCACCTGATGGTAAGTGATGATGCAGTCTAAGATGGTAGCGGGCTAACCTGTTAGGGGCATGGCAGATATATTAAACCCATACCCCTATTTGGTTTCTACACGGCATCGTACCGGAAAGCTAAATCGCTTGGCGGCACGTCTTAGACGGTAGGGTTGTAACTAGCCACGGCCGAAGCCTCCCACCAGGCCAGACCAGGGAAAATTCAGAAATTACAAATTCCCAAATTGACCCTGTCGGGGATCGAACCCGGACCCTCCGCACGTTAAGACAACAGCGCTACACACTGCGCCACGGAGGTCGTCAAATCGTCATTATTTAACTTTTCTGCGACGGTTTGTATCTCCAAGTAGGTACCTATAATAGAGACTTATCTAGGCTTAAGTTTAACGCTCTACTTAATTCAATCAGTAGCAGAAACTGTATAATTTACCACTATTTAAGCCATACAAATCTAAAAGCTTTTTAAAAAATTATCCTCTTTCCTATTATTATATCAACAAACTTAATCAATCCTTAAATCATTATTATCTGATAGTATCTAATCAAGCGGATCATAATTATTATTGTTCATAGAAAAATAACCTTTCGTATACGGACTTCTCGTTGGTCTAGTGGTTAGCATGTTTGACTGCGGCCGACGAGGTCCCGGGTTCGATTCCCGGGTCCATAATTAAGTATCAAGATTTTCTGATTAGAAATTCCCAGTACTACCCCGGAGTTAGGAAGTTGGCGGTGTTTCACCCCCGTGCCTCGGAGAGGACGTTAAGCAGTCGGTCTCGGTTATTATCACTAACATGATAATAGTCGTTAAAGCCCGCCAACCCGCATTGGAGCAGCGTGGTGGGTCTAAGCTCTAATTCCCTCTCTCCTATGAGAGTGGAGGCCTGTGCCCAGCAGTGGGACGTTAATGGGCTGTAGTGGTATGCACTTCGTCGGTATTGTCTTTTGAATAAAATTGCATGTGTCTCACGCAAGTTTTCGACGTTATTATTGAGGTATTTCAATGTTAAGTTAATATTTGTAATATGCAAGTCTAATTACAATCCAAAAGCCCTAACGCCTAATTCTTGCCGCACTAACATGAATTAAAATTAGGTGCAATTGGGTAAGACGAGCTGTTGCTAGTTGGACTTATTTGCTAGCAACGCACACTGATATGGAATCGTAACGATTCCTATCAATTTTATCCGTGCTATCACATTCGTTACATTTTATTATTTACGAAAGTATTTACAGGTGAATTATCTAAAGCCCAGAGAGAGCACAGTAGAACATTTTTACTGCTGCACCGGTAATATGATACCTATTTTGGAATTTTAAGCAAATAGAAATACCTAGTCCAACAGGTGGGAACTGAGCGGTTTTGGAGGTTCACCCCCAATAGGTAGAGTTCCAAAGATACCTATAATTTCGGAAGTAATAAAATGATACGTTTATGTGCATTGAAAGAATTATACACTGAGTCAAAGGCATGATATAAACCAGGTACCTATATAAAATTGAATCACTTAGAAATAAAGAAACCAGCACATAATCATAAAGTTATTAAGTACGTTTTCAACTGATAACGTGTGAAAAGTAAAGGAAGAGATCTCTCGTCCCAGATTATGTAAATCCATACTGATATTATGAATGCGAAAGTGTGTTTGCTTTCACGTATCGTTTGTTTTGCTGAGCCAATTTTGATGAAATTTGGTACAGTTGGCTGCATCACGGAGAAGGATATACTTAGGCTGCTTTTCCCGGAAAATTAAAATTCATCATCTTATCATTTATATTTTATTGGTTTGCATCTATAGCATTTAAAATAATCAACTCTCAATATTTTGAATGCCAAATAAAATTGTTATAAATTATATTTTTTATATTTTTTACCCATTAAAGTTGTTGCCGATTCGTAGAATTATCATGTCTGGAATGGTTACTTTACACAATGATTGCTTGAGATAATTATAATGATGTTTTTGTTTGTTACATGTTTGTTTATCCGTACTATTATACAATGTTAATTTCTTGTTTCCTCCCTTTTTTCCTTCTTAATAAGCAAAGTATTACATGAAAGTTTTACCCACTACATGAAAGTTGTGTAAGTAGACAAAAGTCTGCCTGATTGCCTACCTTACCACGTTGTTCTGACAGATTATGGTAAAAACAGTTCCAGAAATAGACAATTTTTATTCCGGAAAATTAAGACGGGATTTTAATATTGGCCACATGTAGTGTAAAATAATAAGGTATTTTTATATGTAGTGGTGTACCTTTGGAAATCTTCTACTGGTACTGTCTCTTAAAAGACTCTTGCAGTTACTCTACGTTCTTGTACCGCTTGCAATTCCCTGCAACAAATTTAATGTCGTCCATCCACCGAATGGGGGCTTTTTAATACTGTGTTTTACAACCTGGATGTTTTCAAAGCCTGTGTTACATTAGGTTGACATGCAATATTTTTCTTACCGTTAGATCCATATTAACATTATAAATGCGAAAGTGTGTCTGTCTGTGCTGTCTGCTACGCTTTTACGGCCCATCTATTCAACCGATTTTATTGAAATTTGGTATAGCGATAGATTACATCCTGGGAAAGGACATGGGCTACTTTTTATCCCGAAAATTTAAGGAGTTCTCCCGGGAATCTAAAAAACTTAATCCACGCGGCCGAAGTCGAGGGCATCATCTAGTAATATATATTTTTGGTAGGCATTAGTCGATATTTTGGGTTAGGTTGGAAACGATTGTGTCTAAATTTTTCAGGTGTAACAAATTAATGCTACAAACAAAAAAGTGTCGCCAGGCCTCGTAGAGTAACGATATAGTACAATACCGTGCCATTATTATTTAGACCTATGCTCTAGCAAAACTATATGTATAATTTGTAGCTGTTATTACCTACTATAGAATTAGAATAAGAATAAGAATTTGGTGCCAAAAGCAAATTTAGTTTTGTGAAGTTAGATTACAATAATTTATTCAATTCCTTTTATTAATAATGAAATGGGAAAAATACTCTTCGCTTTCAAGAGAAAACCAATCTCTCTTCTTTCTAAAAAATTGGAAAATTATGGTAAACAGGATTAAAATAAATGAGTTCCTTCGTGACGAAATAACTTTTTTTTGACTTGAATAGGTATTTTCCCAATTTTATCAAATACATGAGCAATTCAACTTACATTTTCATGTAGATGTTAATACTAAAACCTCAATTAACGTATTCAGCGCAACGCGTTCAAAGATTTTGTTTTGTATGCGAAGGCTACGCTGGAGTGGAACGAACTGAAGCCGGTGGTTATAGTACAGGCGTGTCGGTCCGAGCCGACGCACGCGCATATCGCTGATACCGTAAATCAGTATAAAAGAGGACGTGCCCTTAAGCCGGGCCAATTCTCCTCGAAACTTGTGTGAAGTACGACCTAAAAAAAATAAAAAATGGCGGATTTAGAGCCGATGCATGGCCCAAACGACACTGAGGGCGTGATCGTCGCCAAGGGGGTGTCTATGGTGGTTTTGTTCTGCGCCTGTATGATATGTGGTCTCGTGCCTATGTTCGTGGCGAGGCGGTTCAATTGGATATCTGCCGAAGAAGCCGGCTCCCTGAAATCGAAGAACAAAATTGTTATGACCTTGCTCTCATTCGGCGGCGGTGTACTCCTCTCAACAACCTTCCTGCATTTACTCCCCGAGGTCGACCACAATATTCACCATTTACAAGGTGAGTTCTTTTTCTTCTTCTTCCAAACATACGATACGAAAAAAAGCTAATTCCTTGATTTTGAATGCTTGTTTAAGTCATTAAAAGGGAATTTTTATTTAACTTTCTGTTGAAATATCTGCGTTTTTACTTTATAAATTCAACTCATATATCGTTTACAATATTATAAAAGCTATGTACAAGCCAGTAACAAGGTGTTACTAAATAAACAATGTAATATTTTGTTGATGAGCATACTGTCATTATTATTGCATTACGAAGTATTTTATGTTCCCTCAGTTGCGTTTCAACATCGGCACTTAAGTAACGAGCTATTATTAACTTGCACTTAAAGGTCAAATATTCTTATAATCATACCTAATCTACAAATTAGTCTTAAACACTCGAATTTTCAATAAGAATTTTGTTTTACTTTTTAAAGTTTTATAATACCATACTAATATTATAAATGCAAAAGTGTGTTTGTTTGTCCTTCAATCACGTCGCGACAGAGCAACAGATCCATGTGATTTGCATGGGTATACTTGAGGACCTGGAGAGTGACATAGGCTACTTTTATCCCGGAAAATTAAGGAGTTCCCGTAGGAATTAGAAAACGTATTCCATACGAACAAAGTCGCGGGCATCAACTAGTTATATATTAATTTATCTTCAGTAAATCCCATTTTCTCTTTTGTATTATCTTTATATTTACTACTTTTACAGCAAAATTCAGTCGCAATTCTCTTATAAATAGTTTGGTGGATTTCTATATTTAGAGAATTATTTTCATATGTTGACTTTTTTTATGTCTTAAGAACATTCAAGCCCAGCGGAAGCCGAGACGAGTCAGTTAAAAAAGTCAAAGTTGAAGTTTGTTTACTATCTATCAATATCAACGTGCAAAAATCTTGAAATCTTACGATTCTACAAATTTGGTTTTATTATTATTGTTTTCCTATACTTTGTTCCCCAAATCATATACTAACTCAGAGTTGATTTACATTGGCACGGAGACAAAACAGGTCTTCCTAAATTGTACTTAGCGTATTAGCCTCTACTCCGCATCAAAAAAGGCGAGCGAATTTTCCTCGTTTCTTCTCTGTACTCTGTAGGTGCATTAGGTACATCATATGTTGGGTAGCAGCTAGATATCGATCGTTAGGTTTATTATAGTTTGTAGATTGTCGCTTCGATTCGAATATTGGAGAGAAGCTGGCGTTACTTTGCGGAAGTACCACTTATTGTGGTGTCGGATACGTTGAGAATAATTTGTAAGATTTGTGTGGTGTGGCTCGATTCGCTTCGACACTTTCAGTGTGAATCGTGCCTTTTGGCATGATCCTTATTTTGTAATTCAGCAATGCGCCAATAGAGTTGTTTCTTGTTTGATGAATACCTAATTAAGAAAATCATAAACAATAGATAGTACGCACGATGCTAGTGCATGTGAACGGAAATCCAACGTAGGTTTGTCAATTTAAAAGGAAACGGAAAAAACACGATTGAGCGCCAAACGAAGCTACCAGACTGTTTTTAAGTAAGAATTATTTTGAAATCGACACTAATAGTAACTAACAGAAATAGTTGATAAAGTAACATTGTCATTGTTTTTATATAACTGCCTGAAGAAAGGAGTATATTGTTTTCAGGGTTCATGTATGTATGTATGTATGAGTTTGTATATTCCACCATACTTCTATACGCCTGAACCGATTTTGATAAATGAGGTATCGTTAGAATCCCTAGCTTATTCCGGGTGACATAGGTTATTAAAATTTAAAAAAAAAATTATGGTGTGACCATGGTCTCGCATTAAAAACTAAAGTTGAATTTTATTTTTCGCTTTCAAGCTATCATCATCTATAAAATGATGAGTAGATTCCAAAAATATATAACACTATAGTTCACAAAAAATACCATTTAATAAAAATGTGAATAAGATTCTAATTTAACTAGATTAATTTAGAATTTTAACTTTATCGTCCGTTTTTTGGCAGGGTAGTCGTGTTTTTTAATTTTTTAGGCATTTTAACAAATTAATATCGAAAAGTGTATTTTGATTATTTATTGTAACATTATTCTTTACTTTTTCTTAGTTATACGATATTCTATTACAATTTTTTTATATCACCAACACCGGATTGCTTTTCTATATTTCGTAAACTTTTCGCCTAAAACAGTATAGTTCTATCATGGTAGTCTCAAAAGCTTTTCCAAATACATTTGTGTCAATAATATCTCCTTACCTACCTAATAAAACCACAGCACTTAAAATAATCGTAGAATTACCGATGTTTTTGTCAACTTACTTAATTTTCTTTGTGATCGTATGTAAAGTAGGTTATCTATTTAAATCGATGTCTGTTTTATACCAGTCGATATAAAATCGGTAACAATAAATAATAT
The DNA here is from genome assembly GCA_964035005.1 of Erebia palarica. Taxonomy (NCBI): domain Eukaryota; kingdom Metazoa; phylum Arthropoda; class Insecta; order Lepidoptera; family Nymphalidae; genus Erebia; species Erebia palarica. Next base: position 18,546,783 of record OZ035994.1, read on the forward strand.
CTTATAGGTACCAAAGGTTGTTGATTGTATCGTATGTATCGTTATCTAATACACATCTATTACAGTCTCTATCTATAGTTCTTTATCTTAACGGATATAGATAACGCCGATTTTGCGTTAACAAACGTTTATTAGTCAAATGACGGTAGATCTATTACAATCAGTAGCTATTAGATCCAATAAATATGATATTAACTAGATATAATATTTTTTTAAGGCAGGTGGAATTTCGTTCATAGACACTAAAGTATCACTGGTGTCACATTGAACTCATGGACGTAGGATATTATCTGAGATTCAACTTCATTTGAAGAATATAGATTTCAAGGTCAAACTTTGAACAGCAACGTTGTACATAAGTAATAGAATTTACAACAACTTATATATTTTTGGTGTAAAGTTTGTTGAAAAGTTGAAAATAACCGAGTTATTTTGCGAAAACAATGCTACTTTTTTCTCCTGTCCTAAAACGGAGTAACATAGTCTGCGTATTACATTTTACTAATTCGTTTACTATATTATTTACTTAACTTTTCTCACTTTGAGGCAATGATCGTTCCTGTAGGTACCTGTAAGGTACTATTCGGTTATGTGATATGTCTGTCATAATTACGGCAAAAAGAGATGTAACTGAATAGTTTACTTCAGTGTTCTTAAGGTCTTCATCAGATCTTCCCTTCTTATGCGAACACCTGTATAGTTTTTTCATCATTAGATAAGATAACATACCAAATTAGGGCCCACGGCGTATCGAATAATAAGTCCTTTACAAATACTAGGATTACCGTTGATTAAAAAATATCAAAACAATATCTTATTAATAATAGTAAATCATGAAACACTTTGATTAAGTATGCTAAACACAGAAAAAATATATATTGTGTTATCGCAGACTATCGGCAGACGTTGAAAAAAAAATTAGGACTCAGTAACTAATAAACACAGTAGCGGCCCAAAGTTCAATTGTTTTTAACCTGCCATTAGAGTAGAATGTACGGACATTATCTAATATCGGTTGCGCAAGCGCACCTAACCAGTAGTGGGAATGTGTGCCATTGCCCGATCATGTCCACTCATCTTAATAGTTAATACCGATTCTATATTGTTATTTAACGCCAGTAACGATCCATTGATTACGTCTGTGTTTGAGCTGTGTTTGCAAGACATGATTTTGAATTAGATGAAAATTCATATGATACCCATATATTAAATTTATTTCGCGTAGGCCACCTGCGGGTCTTAATTAGGTATGATCAGTTAAGACTTACCACAACCTAATCAGGTAACCTAATGAGTTGAACTTATGATGGGTGAATTTGTAATGCTATTGAAAACTTCAATACGCTGAAAATAGTTTTGAAAGCTCACGCTCAGAAATGTGATTCAACAGAAATATTATTATAGGATCCCGTTTAAAGAAAACAAACAAACTTTTACACTTTTTAAAACAAGTCTACTTTTAATGCAAGTCTTTTTTCCGATATTACCAAATACTCATTCGTAAATCGTAATCGTTCGGTTTAGTTGCCTCGTAGGTCTAGTGGTTGGCATGTTCGATTGAAGCCGACGAGGTCCTGGGTTCGAGTCCCGGGTCGGGCTACATAACAAGTATTGTGGTTTTTTAACAAGAAATTCTCAGTACTAGCCCGGAGTAAGGAAGTGGGCGGTTTCACCCCGTGCCGTCGGTCCTATGCCTTTTCTCTCTCCGGACGTGTCGGATTTTCCGTCGCATCGGGCTATGAGAGTAAAGGAACGGAGAGTGCATCTGTGTTTGCGCACACACATGTGCACTATAATAACTCCCGCTAATCTCTGGAGATAGGCGGCCGTGGCTGAAATTCGGTCGGGAGGACATTATTGAAGTGAAAACTTCTTTAGGCGCGTTGAGCTCTTTTTGGTAGGGGGTAAAAATGTGCACCATTCTTCTTAAACAATAAGTCTAAAGCAATACATTCTAAACAATAAGTCTTAAGGTCTTAAGTAGTACATTCGCAATTAAACTTTAATACCTTTGTTTTAAGGTTTATAATATTTTAATTATTTTAAAAGTGCTGTGTTGTTATTTTAAATATTCGTTTTCACTTCTATCGGCAGTCCCTATAATTGCCAATTTATTATTATTATTAATCGTTCGGTCTAGGCAACTTTCCTATTAGATGGTCTGGGACCGGACACACTCAACAATTGTCTTATTACCAATTCAATGAAGGAAAACACAGAGCAGAATGTGTACGTGTGTTGCATTATAAACAGCTACGAATCGTAATCCTTTGTAAGTGTAGGTATATATTTGTTGTATAACTTACCTAAACTAAACATCTTTTCTCTTTTTGCTCGAGTTTATATAAAAACGGCCGTAGCCTTCCTTCTCTGTATCATTGAAATTAGTTGCGAATCTCTGTAGCCTTCCTACTCTGTATCCTTTAAATTAAATTAAGAATCATTTGTAAATTACACAAAAAATATCAAAATTATGTTATTCGTCAAACTACACATTAGTTTGTTGGCCAATTCGTGCTCAACTTATAATTACCGTGCACTTATTACTTACACATAAGTTACTAACACTAAATTATTTATTCACTTATCTATAGTATTTTATTCTTAATCAGTGAAGGAGTCGCTATTGAAAACTTCCTTTAGTTTTCTCTTAAGGACCCCTTCACTGACTTTTTTACCTACTCTTAACCACTCTATGCTATTAAATATCTTTGGCGGTCATCATCCGAAAACTTCTCTATTTTGAGTCGCATCTTTGAGCTTTGGATAGCTAAGCCCTGCCCACCACCATAAATCGTCTAACCACTTGCACCTTTGGCGACCTGGAGCAAGAGAGCTCCAGCGATCCTTCCTTCCTGCAATGCAAGTTATATATACTTAGTTTGAAATAGAGCTTAGGTTTTTCAAAATCAAATACTGATAATAATGTGTCCGTGAGCAGAATTGCTAAAGAACACGATTTAATATTTTACTATAAATTGTTATAAAAACTTTAAGGAAAACACATTCGAATTCTGGGTATTTTTACCCAGGTAAAATGCTCCAACTAAATGCTTCTAAACACAAATGTGGCTTTTAAAAAGTTGCAAAAGCGTCCTCAACGAATTATAATTTGAATGAGTAATAATGATTACTCATTTGTAATGAGGAAATACCAATACCGCAGGTAGCTCTGTCTAAGGCGTGGGAAATCACCTAGTGGTATATATAAGGTGGGTAGTGCAATGTTGCTTATCTAAGAAATTGCGCAGTATCAGTCTTATCTGTATGAAGACACGGGGTAAAAGTGAGCAGACCCAGATAGATAGACCGCGTGATAGATAGATACAACAATTCTTTATTGGTGCAAAATAATATAAATATCACAACTAAATCCTACAAATGTTATACTTACTTATATGCGAAATTATGTTTGTTTGTTTGTTGGTTTGTTTATTATTCCGCGATCGGAACAACGGATCAACGTTATTTTTTTGTAGGCATGGTTAAGGAAAGTGACGTAGGCTTCTTGTCATCCCGAAAAAATCATCTAGTCGTGAGATCATTTACAGTTCGCGCGCGAGTTGAATGCAGAGTAAATGTATGTGTCACCATACATTTACTCTGCATTCAACTCGAGCCCGAACTATAGTAGTAAAATAAAAATAAAAATAAAAAACAAAATGCACAAATCGTTTAAGTCCATTGGATTAGATGATATTTTTGTTTTTAAAGATTTATAACGCGAAATACTTTGCGTTTGACGATGACGACCATCATACCTAATAGCGAGCTTGATGAGGTATAGTTAGTAAACGCGTTTTACGAGCTTCTTCACAACCAATTAATTATCATTAGAGTAGGTATAGATAATATTTTTAACCGCCTTCCAAAAAAGGAAGAGGTTCTCAATTCGGCGCGTATTTTTTTTAATGCGTCGGTGCATATCTCCGTGTTTTCTTAACCGATATTTTTTTTTTCAGTCCTTAGAGGAAGCTCTCGAGGTGGTTCCATAAAGGAATGTAGTGTAAAAGAAAGGTGTGTAGAAATCTAAATTATTTTTTACTTTACAGTGGCTTTGGAAGTCGGTTTTTTGGAAATAATTTTTATTATGATACATATACAATCTTACTCTCCTTCTACTACTCTGAGGTGCGATTGTGTAAGAATTGTCGATCGAAGGTATGTACGATACCCTAAACGTATGAGAATGGATACACGAAATTGAGCTCTAATTGAATGCTGAATGTTTGAGAATGTTTATTTTACTTTGACGCCGAACTTTGACGATTTGATCGTCAATTCTTACACAATCGGGAGGCTGTTTATGTAACTTGTAGCAAGCAGTACATCGTAAATAAAATTCAGAATCTACTAGCTGAGGCCCGCGACTTCGTCCGCATGGATTGAGGTTTTTTGGTACCCGCGGGAACTCTTTTTTCCGGTATAGACTATAATATATCTCTGTGCCTTTCATCCAGATCCGTTCAGCCGTTCTGGCGTGATTGATTAACAAACATCCATCCATCCAAACTTTCCCATCCATACTTTTAATATTATAAATGCAAAAGTGTGTCAGTCTGCTGCGCTTTCACGGCCCTTCTATTCAACCGATTTTGATGAAATTTGGTATGGGAATAGTTTGTATCCCAGGGAAGGACATAGACTACTTTTTATCTCAGAAAATTAAAGAGTTCCCGCGGGAAACAAAAAAAAAACTTAATCCACGCATCATCTAGTTTATTTTATTAATATAGATGACATCGGTTTAATGGCAATCAACTGTTTGCACTCTGCACGTAAATTATAACTTAGTTTAATTAAAATTGAGAAGATATGTACCAAGAGCCTTTGCTACCTTCAATTTTACGAAAAGCTTTAGAAATCTTCCAACACAGCTACACATTCATGTTTGTCATAATGTTTCAGACAGAAAGCAAAAAAAAACGCGTATTACGTAACCATATCCCAGAGAAAGCTCAATACCTAAAGCGCTGGAGCGAGGTAATGATTGTTAAAGTCCATTGCCATATCGGTTAGAGCATTACATAAAGTCCTTTCAACCAGTATCTAATCCACGGTCAGTGAACTATACAGTCACTAATGCCAGTTCATGATTATCATAAAACAGGTAGGTATGTCAGCGTAAACAAATTAGAATGTCTAAGTTTTTCCTTATGAGCGGAATCTCCATACTTGGTAATACCCATAGGTAGATCTAGAAAGTAGCAAAATTTCAAAGAATTGTTAATAATTATTATGCATAAATCTTATCGCATATTATAAAGTTCGTCAATGTATGTAACACTGCCAAAAATCGAAAGGCTGAAGTATTTCCAATAAAATAAAAAATACGAAAGCTGTGGCTGAAAGTTTACTAACCTAACTCAATTTTAAGGATTTCTGGGTGCAATTGAATTTCAAATGGAAATTCAAGTTTAATTAATTTAAATCTTCATACACTCAGTAGAAAAGACCTCACTCATTCACTCACTGTTTGACTCATAAAACCACGCCTTAGAGTCTCGACTTTAGATTCTTAGACATAAAAATGTACACAAGGAATGAGGCCAGATGTTTTGAAATTCCAACGGGTTCAAATCCGCGTGGTCTCTAGTAAGTAGTAGATAATGCACATATTTTTTACTTTTTGCTTTATGGGATATTATTAGGCATAAGCCTTAAATCTGCAAAGTAGGTGTAGTGTAGGGTAGTGTGTCTGTTTGTACTTTACTAGTGTGTCTGTTGCTACTTTTTCACGGAACATCTGTTCAACCGATTTTGATAAAATTTGGTACAGGGATAGGTTGTATCCCGGGGCTTTTTATTCCGGAAAATTAAAGAGGTTCCGCGGGAATCAAAAACCTTAAACCACGTGGTCGAAGTCGCGGGCATCATATAGTATAATATAAAATATTTTGTGAATTAAAACGAGTAATTTACTAAACTGAACTTTTCTTAATTTTAAAGTCATTAATTACTAGATGATGCCCGCGGCTTCGTTTTTTGGTTCTGTTGGTTTGGTTGGTTGGTGAACTGTTTGATTTTCTGGGATAAAAATTCTACGGGATGCAATTTAACCCTGTACAAAATTGAGTCAAAATCGGTTGTAAATATGAGCCATGACAGACAGATAAACTTTCTCACTTATAATTTTATTAATTAGATATTAATTTATGGTTTAAGTTACCACATAACTTGGCACGGGGCAATTCGCGCTGTTTAATGACCGTAGAAACTCAAATTGCCGTAGAAACTGTCCGCACTGACCACGCTTTCTGTCGCGCAGAAAGCGCGATTCCGCTACTTGGTTGGTTTATGAATGGCGACTTTAATTTTCAATAGTACCTAAAATAAAGAAATTGATAGAAAGTCATATAATTCAAAGCAATCTATTGTCTTTATTTCGTAATTTGCAAAAGATATGGTCAACAATTGAATCCTGACTACAACGATAAATACACCTATTTATTGCTAGACTTTGTGTAAACACATGTCGAAATATTAATTTCCACTAATCGATTGACTTTAATTGATTAGATAGTTTAAATAGCAAAACAAATACTACATTTTACACTTTCTTAGTTTAAAAACAATCAATATTATTAAACAGACTCTAGAATTCAGATCAAGAGTCAACGTCGCGGCGTCGGTACTTTAAAGCGATCGCTAGATTGTAGTCTCAGTAGTATGCTGAAGCCAAATATTCTAAAATGCCTGTCTCTTGTAAGGCTTGCCGCAAGCCACAATGCGCTTGCCCTTCTCACCTGATGGTAAGTGATCATGCAGTTTAAGATGGTAGCGAGCTAACCTGTTAGGAGCATGGCTGTTATATTAAACTCCTAATTATCGAGTTCTACACGGCATTGTACCGGAACGCTAAATCGCTTGGCGGCACGCCTTAGGGTACGCCGGTAGGGTGGAAACTAGCCACAGCCGAAGCCACCCACCAGGCCAGACCAGGGAAAATTTGGAAATTATAAATTCCCAAATTGACCCTGCCGGGGATTGAAGCCGGGACCTCCGCATGTTAAGACAACAGCACTCAAAACAACGCCAGGGAGGTCGTCAAAAATTGCAAATTGCAATTGGCACTAATAGCAGGGGGCCCAAAACAACGCATTTTCGTAAAAATATGTAGAATCATTTTGCTATATTTATCCAGAAACCAATGTTTACCAATGGCGGCCATCATCGACGCCTTCGTCGTTCAATGTATAAGTATTTACCTTTTTATCTTTAACTATTTCCAATGATAATATTTATTCACATACAGAGCCGGCCCATTGCGAAAGGCAATACAGGTGCATAAATTGTAATGTCCTCAGATAAAATAAGACATGTTACATTAGAATTGGCAAAGAATGTACTTAAGGACTAGCGCAGACAACCGCTTTTTGTCTAAGATCGATGGTTTTCCGTCAAGAATTGGTTTTAGACGGTGAAATGTTCACTGAAATAGAGCGGATGTCTGATAAAAGATGTCATGATAATATCATGCATTGTCAGAATTTATCTGATTAGTCGTAAGCACAATTTCGCTCTATTCTGCTTTGTTTAATAGAGTGAATATATGCACTCTGTCATCTGCGTTAGTACGTAAGTATAGCTATGTAGTGTCTGACTAGTGAAAGCTGGGAGAAGATTGTTTGATGTTTTAGACTGGTGAAACTGGATCATTCGTCATACCTAATATAAGGGGAAACAAAAAAAATATTTCCAGCTTTCGTTAGATAAACGAGAGAGAGAGAGAGAGAGAGAGAAACCAGATCGGTTTGACGAGTCCCGATTTCTTTCGTTCGTCAAACCAACTAGCTTATTATTAAACTAGATGATTCCCGCGACTTCATCCGCGTGGACTAAGTTTTTTCGATGCCCGTGGAAGCTCCTCAATTTTATGGGATAAAAGTAGCCTATGTCTTCCAACCAATACCTGTACCAAATTTTATCAAAATTGGATGGACAAGTAGGCCGTGAAAGCGAAGGAGACAGACAGACACACTTTTGCATTTATAATATTAGTACAGATATATAGGTAGGTCGTTTGCGATAGGCGTTACTTTCATGTGCAACGACAGTGCCTTGCAAAACACCTGTCGGAATTTGTAAAACGGTCGCGTGCGAAACTATAATGCATAGTGCCTATTGTGTGACAGGTTGAGGCCGATTAACGGAACTTTACTTTCTTTTGGTCAGAAGAAATTTTCATTGCCATTTTAGTGGCCATTTCGTCAACGTGGCTGTAACTGCATGTTCTTCCCCCATACTTCATTTCCATACAAGAGAAACCAGTTGGGTTGAAAACATAGCAATTATGTATCGCGGGTTCAAGATACCTATCCTTCGTTAGCGATAAAAGCGACAACGCGATTCGACGCAACGCGGGGCGACATGATTAAACAGTAGTTGACCCTTAGCCTGCCTGCCTCGTTGGTCTAGTGGTTGGCATGTTCGACTGCGGCCGACGAGGTCCCGGTTTCGGGCCCCGGGTCGGGCCATAATTGGGTTTTTCTGACTAGAAATCCTCAGTACTAGCCCGGAGTTAGGAAGTTGGCGGTGTTTCACCCCCGTGCCTCGGAGAGCACGTTAAGCCGTCGGTCCCGGTTATTATCACTAACCATGTTAATAGTCGTGAAAGCCCGCCAACCCGCATTGGAGCAGCGTGGTGGGTGTAAGCTCTAATTCCCTCTCTCCTATGAGAGTGGAGGCCTGTGCCCAGCAGTGGGACGTTAATGGGCTGTAGTGGTGACCCTTAGCCTACGTTGTCGCGTAGATAAATTTGCCGTATTCTATGGAGTTGTATCGTGTATCGTGTTGAGTTCGTCGCTCCTCGTCGACCAAGGACCACAGGTAAAAGTACCACGACATATATTGTTATTATCAACATCTTCGTCTAAATCCATCGCTCTCCGTTACTGAGCACAATAAGTCTCCTGTCATAATTACAAGAGTTAAGACCATAGTCTGCCACGCTGGTCCAGTACGGATTAGCAGACTTCACCCACCTTTGAAAACATTACGGAATACTCTCAGGCATGCAGGTTTCCTCACGATGTTTTACCAGATGTTAGTGATAATAATCAGAACCTACGGAACGTGTTCTTTGAGGCACAGAGGAAACTAAATGGCTAAATTTGGACCTTCAAATTCGGTCACCTTGACCCAACCAGTTACTGACTTCGGTCGTTCGTTTTCCTTAAATTTCTCTTCAACTTTAAGCTCTTTGCCTTGCTTAGCAAGTAACGTTGCGTTATGTTTTGCCATACAAATAACTAACGTACTGGAGTCTATTGAATTCAAACAAAGTTATTTGTGCCAACACGCATCACCGATTCGTGGAACAAAGGGTATGGTAGGTACTCTTAAAGGTCATATGAGCACCATTGCTTAACTATTGTTTTTTTGGAGGTAACACTACTAATTACTGAGAATATAAGTTTTTTCACTATTGAGTAGTGATTTATTTATTAAATAGCTTTATTTAATAGCTGTTGTAAGTAACTTTTAATCAAACATAGAATTCCTAATTTGCCAAGTAATTACTTCTATATTTTGTTCTTCCAATCTATACTATTACTATCATAATAAAATAATATAAATGCGACAGTTTGGATGGATGTATGGATGGGTGGATGGATGTTTGTTATTGTTACTCAATCACGCCTCAACGGCTGGACAGAAAGGAGGATGGCGAGAATGCATGTATTTTGGGACCCACTGAAAAGGGTAGCGTTCATCATGGAAACTTATTAATAATTGTAGAACGTAACAAAACTAAGAAAAAAGCAAATAGTAAGTAAGTCTAAAAATGTGGGAGTAAAAAGATACAACTATAAGTAGAATATAACCTAAAAATTATTAATCAAAAACTATTGGGCTATTGTTTAATCAATAATTTGTATCAGTATTAGTATGAATGAGTAGGTAGGTACTTATGCCTAGTTATAATTAGGTAGGTACTTATGTCTGCGATAATTCTGCAATAATTCTACTCACACCATATTTCTAAATAACTCTTATGAACTATAAACTCTGCTTAGATCTTTCTTATCTTTTAACAAATTGAGTAACAATAATATCAAAATAGATCTCTTTGCACCACTGGTACCTGTATGCGGATTCTGGCCAGTGAATTCTTCTACACCTATAGCCCAAGTTGAAGTGATTCGCTGACCAATAATTCAGATTGTTTTCCCATTCTATAGCCTGATCTTCCTTACATTAAGCGTTTTATTCCTTTATATACTTTGATTAACACTTGCATTGCGTACTTATTAACTTTTCCTATGGGAGCTTTCTCTTATAACCAAATCCATGAGAAGGAAGTCAGCTAGTGTCATATAAGTAGTGATCACTGATACTGATAAAATCATTTACATAAAAATTCAAAAATATCGATACGATTAAGTATCGATACTTTTAAAGTTCTCGTGTTAGTATCACAAGACGATAGTAATATTTAAGAATACTCATTTCAGTAGGTATCGATGATACATCAATGGTGTCGGAGCATCCCTACAAAAATAAATAATAATGACAAGTGTTGTCATGTCAACAAAATGTCTATCTATGTGCAAATTGCGTTCCGTTAGTGCAAGATGATTATTTTTTAATAAATTATAATAACTTGTTTCTTTTGAATCCCGTATCCCAGAGTCTCAATATTTTTTTATATAAACATCATATAAACATATGATTATAAATAATATAAACTTGTACTTGAACGATGCCTCCTTAATTTTTAAATTACATGGGTCCAATTTCGCCATTGTTCTTTGGCACAGAGATAGATTATAGTCTGGAATAACACTTATGCTACTTTTTATCCCTAATCATCAGCTACTATGATATATTTTCACATAACTGTAGTCAAAGACTCTTAACCACAGAATAAAACTTGGTTTTTAGAACTTTGTCTAGTACCTACCTTATACAGAGGCTGTCCAATCGGATGAATAAAATAGAAAATATTCTCAACTTCGTAGTTGCAATAAAATGTTTTTATTTTACGTCTTACAAAACATCGCGAAATCTGATAATTCTCCAAGAAATGGTCTAATAAACTTACCTACCCAAACAATTATTTACGGAACATAAAAAAACTAAGTCTCATTCAAATTTTCCGCACTAACGCAAACGGAACTGCAGTCCGGAATAAACAAACACTTACAAATAGTTGCATAATTTTCGCTAAACGATTAGGTATCAGACTATAAGTTACCAGTTTAGTAGTTACCGCCATATACATTTTAATTAGCTATCGGGACATCGCATGTGCTGTACCGGAATAAATGTACATACGTAAATAATCCATTTTAATATTATGAAATGCGGAAAGTGTGTCTGTCTGTCTCTTGCCTTTTAATAGTAAACCGGTCTTGATGACGCAAAGCTCAGCGATAGCTCGTAGGTATCATTGCGACATCGAGACAAACATAAATAGTTAAGTTTCAACCCGGCATTAATTAAACAGTGTTTTACTGCCTCATTGGTCTAGTGGTTAGCATGTTCGACTGCCAACGAGGTTTGAGGGGTTTGAGTCCCGGGTCGGGACATAATAAGCATTGAGTTTTTCAACAATAAATTCATAGTGCCTCAGAGAGCACGTAAAGCTGATGGTAGTGAGATTGATCTCTCTCCGGTCGGTAATAGGCTACGAGAGTAAAGGAACAGAGAGTGCATTTGTGTTATCGCACACAATTGTGCACTATAATATCTCCCGATGGCTAGTCTCTCTAGAGGTTGGCCGCCGTGGCCGAAATTCGGTCAGGAGGATATTATTATTTATTATGACGTCATGTCCTTATTAGGTGTGCTTAAGTCAAGCGTTGTCAGTTATTCATTCAGCTTTATTATGTAGCCTAGTACTTACCAGTTAATTTTACAAAAGAAAATCGAGGGTGAAGTGAAACCGCCAGGCAACTTGACTGACACCAAGGCTGCTGTGATGACATGTCTTTTTAATATTGTTTCTAGGTCAATTGAGACCTCACTTTAGTCATGCTGCATGCGACAATTAAAATATAAAGAAAGTAACTTTGTTGAAGTCGCGGCGCAAATTATTTGAATTTGAAAATTATTAGATTTTGATTATATTTCTTAATACTCTTAACCTCTTTAGGGCAACTTCTCTTCTTAGCACTGAAAATCGGGTGTAGCACCGTACGGACTCCGTTTAACTCACTGAGGTAAACTGAATACAAGCACTTTCTTAAACAAAGGAAGGAGTCAGTTCAAAAAGAGTCCAAATGAGGTCGCTCATTAGTGCAACTGTCTCTTTGTTAGTGGAAGTGTAAACCTATTTTAAGCCAGAACCCGTTCCTCTTAGATTTTCCCGCTCATTATATACCGAGATTCGACCGCGAAATGAGCGGGGTCATTAATGAGTCCGCTTAACTCGATAATTTCCGTTGGTGAGGCGAAAGAGTCTAAAATCTATGGAAATTATAGTTGCGAGTAGAGGAGCTCATTAATGACCCCACTCATTTCGCGGTCGAGCCTCCATTGTAATAGAATGTACTAAAATTCTACATCAATGCGAGTTATACCCTTTTGGAGTGGCAGCCCCGCTTAGGTATCCGAAAATTGACAACAAAATGAAATGAATGAGCACCTAGCATATTATACAATTTATTCATACGGGCATTCTTTTACTATATCCGGAAGTAGATACGTGCTTGGCGTAATAAGTTGTAACACATTCTTTATTTTTTACCAATGAAGTTCAAATGAATACCTACGTTTAACTATTGTCTTTAATTTCAAGGTTTACTCACCCTTTTGCCCATTTTTAGATTGCAGTAGGTAGGTTTAAATAGGTTTAAATAGGTAGGTTTAATAGCTTTTAATCTAATAGCTTTCGACTTTAGTATTTTGTATAGTATTCCTATGCATGAAGGTGCTGAGTTTTATGATCAATGCAATGTGTAGGTGGGATGTAATGAATAACTATCTCTGTTACAACATCACAAATCTATACTAATATTATAAATGCGAAAGTGTGCTTGCCTGTATATCTGCTAAGCTTTAACGGCCTATCTTTTCGACCAATTTTGATGAATTTTGGTACAGAGTACATCATCTAGTATTAATATATTATAACAAAATAACAAATCCTGCTTAGGTTTAGATCTCATTCTTAATAAAATCCTTTTGAAAGGAAAGATATTAGTTTTATTGATTTATGACTGAAAACTTTACTGAACAGTAGACTTGTAAAGCCACAAAGCGTAAGATTTTTACTGAACGGAATTTACTCGACAATGTATTTATTACTCTGGTAGTTTCCTTTACAGCATTGCTAATTTGTCACTTAAAATATTATAATAGAATATTTCAAACCGTGAACAAAACGTGTAACGTTGTATAATTAGAACGAATTGTACGATAATAGAATTTCAACACAATTGCGACATTTTTAGCATTCTATAATATTTAGTCTATATTATAGATATAATATGTCATACAATATCATCAGCGCTCGGTTTTCTATCATGGTACACCAAGCGCTCTTATTTATGAGAACTTTTTGGTTTTGCGGGATTAAAACTAAATACATAGGTACTTAGCTACCTAGCCTATAACCGTTTCCGGGATGCACCCGATCAATGAAACAAATATCGTCAAAATCGGATGAACAGATGGGCCGTGAAAGCATGGCGGACAGACAATCACATCACAAATATAATTTTAGTTGGTATGGATTTAGTTACAAAATGTATAGTTCAAAATTTAAACTGTGAAATACAAATTAAAATCTAAATTAAAAACTAAACATACAAAATATAATAGCTTTAATTCGATATTGTTTATATTTGTCAGTCGGATTTAAAAAGTATTCAAAATAATATATTTTATATTGTGATCCATCCATAATTATAATGAGTATACATTTTTTTTAAAGTTCTATGTGGAACTTTTAACTTTTTGCTTATACATAAACTCAAGGTTGGCCTACCTACAGATACATAAAAAATCAATTAACCAGAGATCCTTTGTTCGTGTAAAAAACAATTAAGTCAGAGGAATGTTACAACTTGCAAGTAATTCTATTATGTTTACAAGCGTTCTAAAATGGAGAGTGCATAGCCTGAATGAATGTTCATGTTCATGTTCATTGTTCTTGAGTAATTGTTTCGTTATCTAATGATTGTTGATCGTTCAAACTGAAGAATTATTCAGTTAGAAGACCATATCTCAAAGAAACACAGCCTGCAATTAGGGTTGCTTGTTCACAGAAACTTATATCTTTATGTTTTTTTAAATAATATTTTTCCTTTTTAATAGTTGGATGTAGGGTTATGTTTCACTTCTAGTTATAAATCGGTAGACCAAAATTGCGCTGGATAGATAGATCGAGGTGCAAACACAAAAAAAGGGTTGATAAAAGATGACATAATAATCTATACTAATTTTACATAATATGCCAAAGTTTGGATGGATTGATGGATGGGTGGATGATTGTGACTCAATAACACCAGAACGGCTAAACGCAAAAATAGATTATAGTCTGGAATAGGCTACTTTTACCCCGGAAAATTAAAGACATCCCGCGGGAACCAAAAAATCTCAATCCACGCAGATGTCGCGAAAATCAGCTAGTCAACGATAAAGATAGATCGACAGGAGCGAGCCTTAACCTCCATGATGCTCATAATGTAGGCAAATGATTTGAAACAAGTTTTGTCTCAATCACTTATCAGTTCAGCACGTGGTTCGCTAGCAAACAGCAACATACAAACAAACAATTCTAAAGTAGACAATGGAGTTATTTTGGTTACCTTCATTTTCTGTCAAGGGCAAAAAGTAAGCGTCTCATAGTATATTATTATTTTTGATAAAATCGACATGATAATATTCGTTAAAGCCCGCCAACCCGCATTACAGCAGCGTGGTGGGTCTAAGCTCTAATTCCCTCTTTCCTATGAGAGTGGATGCCTGTGCCCAGTGGTTGATAAAAGTGGTAAGTTGGTACTTTTGATTTTGAAGCGTAATTTAGCAACTTGGAATCTGTCCGTACCAAGGTTAGGTTAAAATTAAATTTAATTATAGAAATGAAAAACGTACTGCTAATTTTGAAGTTAGTATATTTAATTAAAATATGAGAGATGCGTCGCTCATCCGGTGGCTGCATCCCGCTGAGCTTGCTGCATTGCACGTCTAGCTTCTTAGAATTAGGTACTTACATGGTTAACTGGAGCTGACGGGCGAGGTATTTTTTTAAAAATTATTATTTCAGGCAATAATATATTATAAAATACATAAAATACAGTAATACTTAAATATAAAATATATAATACTTTAATATAAAATATAAAATACTTAAATATTTTCTCTCGCTTCCTATAGCAACGGTACACTATGCCCTAAGGCTAAAAGTCCGCTCTGAGGAACACATTTTTGTACCAAGCCCAAACTGTTAGTACGTAGAAGTTCAAAAAAAATATGCATTACATTTATTGTTACCTATGCCTCGATAACAATTTTTAATAAAAATATTTTAGGTATTCTTATCCAAATTTGTTTGCAGTAATGGCAACCCTACATGAGCTCTCTGATTACAGATCAAAATAATATGATCCTCATTAGGTCATTCAGGTACTTACTGTGTATTTATTCAGTCGCACGTGACGAGATTCGAGATGGATCACATAATCATTGAGGTCGAATGTAGAGCACAAATAAAGGAAATTGTAATTTAAACCTACTATTTTTATGTTAAGAAATAATCGATGTATCTAGATAATTAACAAAGAAGAAGAAACTGATAGTATCA
Source organism: Erebia palarica (assembly GCA_964035005.1). NCBI lineage: Eukaryota > Metazoa > Arthropoda > Insecta > Lepidoptera > Nymphalidae > Erebia > Erebia palarica. Next base: position 18,562,537 of record OZ035994.1, read on the forward strand.
TAGCAGTCGTCTATAATCTTAAGATTTTGCATCTAGATTTTCTATTAGATAAATAGAATCCCATAGAATAATTACCTATTATTATTCTCCAAAATTCCACTTCGTGGGTCTGGTATTACTCCATACCATACTAATATTATTTTCACGGACTATCCCTTCAAAGGATTTTGACGACAGAGACAGGTCCCGGGGAAGAAAACTGGCTTTTAGAAAAGAAAAACTTTTTAGCCCGGAATATCACAGAGATCCCACATGAAACGATTTTCAATTAAATGTTTATTTTAAAATATGTAACCTCTTTGAAATTATTTATATTATTACAATAACAGCGACTTGATTCTAGGCTAAAGGGTAACAGTGCCTAGGCCAGAAAAAGTTAGTTGTTAAAAGACTATAAATTGACAGAAAATTTACTACCATGTTTTAAGTAAACTACTTAGACGTAATAAGTGAAGGCTATACCTACATGACAAAGAGTCCATTGTGGTGGTCAATTAACTAAACTAATAGGTTATAAACACCACAATAATTGTAAAGCTATACAACAGAATGGAAACTCCACTACTTACTAAATACTGTGTAAACTATAAAGTTTATGGATATCTAGTGATTTTATTACTATAATATGTCAATTGATATTTTTCTTAATTATGGAGACATTTACCTTTAACGTGAACGAAATTCAATAAAATGGAAAAGTTTACGAGCCGCGATTATAGACTACACTAAACGAGGTATCATATTTTTATATGCTCGAAAGGTACTAAAATTCTACATCAATGTGCATCAATCAGGATTTTTATTTATCAAGGATCATAATTAATTGATCAAAGAATAAATGAAATCACGCTAGAGGTTAGACAGATTCAGCTTAGTACGATCTGGAGCTGGACCCTGGCGCTTCAGCCTACCGTTCAGGCCAGTGCCCGCTTCCCTTATCTTAAAAACTACAGTGTGGAGAGGTAGAGAAGGTTAATATGCGGCTATTGAACCTACGCCCGGGTTTTCTTTACAACCATCTACCGACCATCTACCGATTTACCTACCTAAGTTTATTCTGTGACGGCCTACCAAGGCACAGGCTAGAAATTGCTGCTTTAATAACATGAAAGGTTATCTAGTAATTCATCTTACAATTTTTTGCCGCAGGTATTTTTTTTTTTTTCTGTTATTGAGTACCGATTAGCAGGGGTGCTCAATATGATTACAATCTAGCCAGACTATTTGACTAATAAGTAATTTTTCTTTAACCTAAGCTTATAATTATCTTATGTGCTAAGAAATTGTCCAATGACGTATCTTAGTCTAGCCGCAGGTATCTCATAATAAAACTTAAGTAACATTAGTAAGAGTAAAGCTAATAATTATTATGTAATCGACGTGCATTGGTCGACGGGAAATACCTAAGTAATTAAGTTTTAGCATCAGACTTTTAGTTACTACGGCTTTTGAACCTATTATAATAAGGGTTAAAATGCACTGGACTTCTTAATGCTTCTTTCCTAGTAACTAGTGATCCTATACATATTCAGTAGGGCTATGCCGCAAGTTCTGAATCTTAAACACGAACGAACGGAACGGTCTTTATACAACGACAACCTAAATCTTCCAAGGCTTGTTGACATGAATATTAAAGTTTTTACTATTTCGTGTTCAGCGGACTATGAAATGTGTACATCTGAAATTACAATTTGAAAAATGATTTAGTACCTGTTCTGCACCTGTGTCTAGTATCTAGACCTTTAAACATGAATGGCAATAATATGATGAAAACATGATAATAATAAATAATAGTAATATTATTTTATGCATGCGGATTCCTAATTATGTTATTGTATGTATGCGTCGTTGGATGTTTTTCAACAGGGAGAATAAAAAGTTGGCACTTATTGCCATGAATATTCTAGAATTTTTTGTTTAAAATTTGAGGGGAAGGTGAATATTTATTAGAGAATGTCATCAAGTGAAAAAAGAGCATAAAATTAATAGAGATAATAAGAGATAATTCAACATCGTTGTAATTTTATTTTCTCGCAATCAAAGTGAAAAGTAGAGTTTTACCACAGAATAGGTACTTTAGTGCAAGTTTAATTTAACTTTGGAATAAAACTCATTCATACTCGATTCTGTAGCAAATTTTATTTAATCTGTGAGGTTCAACATTTTGGAAAGTTAAAATTCAACATTTTAAAAACTCGACATTTTTGAAATACTTAGTCATTTTAGGAATTCAAACATTTTATGAATTAAATTTTAAGAAGTCAACGTAGACGACCGATGATCTAAAATCGAAAAAAATATCTATTCTGTGCATAGTTTTCATTTTATTATTATACATATACCTACTGTTTACGACCCACCTTACGGCTTCTATTTTCCTAGTATTCCATTCACTCATGTTTGAATGGCATTCAACATTCTAAGTATTTTTATATTTATTATCGCTATTGAAATATCATAGAGCCTATTTCCGTGTCAAGTCTACTGCTACTTTTAATTATAACTGGAGATCAGTATAACTCAAGGTCAGATGCAGTGAGATGGCGTAATGCTGCGACATAGTTTTACGAACTTTCAGTGCAGTTTCGTGTTTCCATCCTCTACTTCTTTAAATCGGGACACGAAGGTCGATTAAACAGAAGTATTTTAAAAGACTTAATTTTTTTAAGCAATTGATCATTTACGCATGGGGGAGTACAGATAGTTGAAAATATTGTTCGACTAGATCTGTCACCACAGCAAACGATCATTTTTAGGAGGTTTTTAAATGGTTCATTTGTAGCACTACTTAGTACTTACTTAGATACAATATTTTGTTCATCCTTCCATCCATCCATCAGTCTGTATGCATCCACTGTTGGACGTAGGCCTTTTCGAGAGCGCGCCACCAAACACGGTCCTCCGCCTTCATCATCCACCCGCTTCTCGCCACCTTCTTTAGGTCATTGGACCAGCGAGCTGTTTGTCCACTTTAACTTAATAAATAATTGACCGAGCGAAGCGAAGGTCTCTGAGTCTGCTTGAACGAATTTGCACTTGTCCGTCCGTCCGTCCGTCCGTCTGTCAGAGCTTTATAACTTCTGAAATGCTGAACGTAATTACTTATACTACAAATTTAAATATTATATGTAAATCGATGGCCTCCAGCCGAATATGGCTTTAAAAGTTATAAAAATCTTTATTTCAGGGGGCCTATCATAGAAGCGAATACGAAGTAAAATATTTTTATAGCGTCACATAGGGTTGCGGTATATCATTTTAAAGATAATTAGGAATAGAGTCCATAATTTTAATTTTTTCCCCTTAAATTGACGAAATTGGGGGCTTTCAAAGTGGAGATTTTCTAACGTCCAAAGTTGAATTAAGATTAATATTAAGAAAACGAAATAATTTCATTTTTAATGAGCCTCAGTATTTGTAACAGAACTTCACAATGATATCAATAGAAGGTGCTCTGTAAAAGTTTATTCGTTTCTCCAATAACTCTTTAACTCTTTTGCGTCTAATGTTTAAAGTATCCACTGTCTTATGGATACCGCGAGGTCTCAGTTCGAGGCGAACCACTAGTAATTATACGTATCCTTCCAACCATGGACATTTCCAAACCTTCCATGGAACCTTGTGTGCGCGACTCTAAAACATCTTGATCCTAGTCAGTGTAAAATAATCAGGAAATGTCCTAAGTAAACGAGATAGTTGTCAGCCCTAATGAGGCTTAAGCCCTCCAGGTAAACAACAATAACACGCAACTATAACGCTTAAGTAAAAACAGATAAAGTTTGTTTCAGAATGAACAGTTTCATTGCAAATAAAATGTAGCTCCCAAAGTGGTTGACATGAGACTGGTAGGAATGCGAGTTGGCCAACAAAAACCAGATGATGGGGTATTTTAAAAATAATTTGCAAAATTTCTGTTTTTCGGCAACAGGAAATTGGGTTTTCGCTGGTATGGTGTTATTATATTGTACAATCTTGTGTTATTAGTTACTTCATAAGAAATCCATTAAAATGTACTTATATATATGGGTATAAAATATTTCAAATTGTCTTCTCTCGGTTTTTTTTCATTTTTGCAAATCAAAACACAAAGAACTATAACTGTATACATCAGCCTTGATTTAGAAAGAAAAAGTTAGCCTAGTTAATAATACAAGATTGTAAGTTTGACTGTTTAACCTGTTTAAACTAAACTTGTGAATAATGACTATGTTGACTGTATATTTTTTTCTATGATCTGCGTAGAAAAAATTACCTTTGAACAAACTTACCTTTTTTACGACAATGTTATCTTTTCTAACTTCTGGAACGTACTCAATGTAGATAACTAAGATCGCTTTAGTGACGTTTTGCGCATTACGACAATGTTCTGTATTTTTTTTATATCTATTATGTTTTCATTCTGATGTGTTTTGTTGCAGTGAAGTTTTGTATTTCTACTACTTTAGATACTATTTTAAGTAATTTTGAATCATATTGTGTCTAAAAATATTTTTTCCGACTGAATAGCTAACAGATTCTTAACGTCGCACAAATACACGGTTTATCCTTCAGTTATCCATAATAATTAATCGGTAGGGATTTCGGTTAAAAGTGAAAAATTATTATACGTGCTTCATTATTTTTGGAAATTTCACTCCAAGGGATGAAAATCATATCCATCAAAATTGATATGTGGGCTTTCGGCTAAAATTCGAATTCAATATTCCACGGGATTTTCAGAACAAGTCGCCCGAGTTAAGCAGGGGGATCCCCCCATTTATCAAGACACGCGGAAGCGTGTCCAGCCAAAGTTCAAAAAAACTGGCGAGCAGCACCGTGTGTAATATTACACGAACCATTTGGAGCCACTTTTGACCCCCTCATAACTCAAAAACTATTTCACATAAACATGTCAAATTTGGCGCATATATTGAGACCCGTGAGATACATATGTGCTCCAAATTTCATAAGCACACCTCAAATGGTTATTTAGATATAAACGTACAAAAATCGTCATTTTTATGATCAAAGGATAGATCAAAACTCTGACACGAGGCATGCTACCATTGCTTAAAGCCGTATTATTTTAATATTGTTGACGTTTATGTTGTAGTGTTATAATCATTATTTTAAGGACGTCAAAGTACGTGACATTCAACCGTTAGTTTGAAACAATACTGCTTTGAGCGGTGGTAGTAACTCCTTAACTATTGAAAATGACACATAATTATTATTTTAATGTAAATAATAATGAATAATAATATAGTTGCATTAAAACCTTACCTTCGTATTCATACATTTTGTGCAACGAAACGTCATTGACAGAAAAGAAGAAGAAACGTATTTGAAGTCGTCAGTTCAAGCTGTCAGTCATTGTGATTTGTATTCATTGTTTATAGTGGTTTTAGTGATATCGACTGTTTACCGTGCTTGTTTTCAATGTTTCACAAAAAACTTTTGATTTTGAACTTTTGCAATCAAAATTGATGAGATGTAGAAATGTGCTGTAGAGGTAGTCTGACCATAGATGTAATCTGTCAATGTCAGTGTAACTCTAGGTACACTATATATTTTTCTTGAGAATTCTCGTCTTTAATTATCTTGTACAATGAGTCGTACAATAGAATTACTGGTGGGTGACACACTGACCTTACACGAAATAATAAGTACCTACTAATGTAAAACGTAAACTAAACTAATAGAAAAGTCCTATTACAGTGTAAAGGATTATTTGAATGATAGCAAGGCATGGGTATGAATTGTTACAACGGCTGATTATGTAATGTTATATTATAAGTACATATATATAATTTCAAATATTTGTGAGATGGTGATAATAAAAAAAAAGCGGAGTTTATTGCGGGCTCTTCTCAGACCAGGGCACGTTTGGAACCCTCGTAGCTTTAGTTTTAAGATATCGTAGTTAATTATCACCATCACGTCTTATGCTCTGTAAGCATGACGTTCAGAAGGTGTACTTTGTAGGTACATATTTTGAATAAATATGTTTTGAGTTTGAGATTGAGTTCAATAATTTCTGTACAAAAAGTAATGATATCCCATCAAAAACATAAATGTAAAATGAGAGCCAAGTTCAAAATTGTGATATATATGCCTTGGTTGTTGACTTCAGCGACAAAAGGAGTGAGATCTAAATGGGTGCCAAGTTCAATGGTCAGTCCTGCAATTTATATATCCCATCAAAAACATAAATGTGAAATGAGAGCCAAATTCAAAATTGTGATATATATGCCTTGGTTGTTGACTTCAGCGACAAAAGAAGTGAGATCTAAATGGGTGCCAAGTTCAATGGTCAGTCCTGAAATTTATTTATAACAACATATAATATTTTATAACAACTTAAAATATCATTTCTTCTTATAACTTAGTATAAAATGTTGAAGACTAAGGCTTTGGCTTGGCTAGTTTCCATATACGAATTATTATTAAGTAGGTACCTAAAAGTACAGTTTCTACCAGCAAGCCAAATTTTCGGAAGAATAAAATAAGAACTTACAGCTTTACAACTTGTGAACGCTATAATTCGTATATGAAAACTAGCCAAGCCAAAGCCTTAGTCTTCAACATTTTATACTACGTTATAAGAAGAAATGATATTTTAAGTTGTTATAAAATATTATATGTTGTTATAAATAAATTTCAGGACTGACCATTGAACTTGGCACCCATTTAGATCTCACTTCTTTTGTCGCTGAAGTCAACAACCAAGGCATATATATCACAATTTTGAATTTGGCTCTCATTTCACATTTATGTTTTTGATGGGATATATAAATTGCAGGACTGACCATTGAACTTGGCACCCATTTAGATCTCACTCCTTTTGTCGCTGAAGTCAACAACCAAGGCATATATATCACAATTTTGAACTTGGCTCTCATTTTACATTTATGTTTTTGATGGGATTAGGTACTTACTCTATATTATAACTTACTTCTCCTCCTTAAGATGCTCCGGTATCGGAGTAAACGTACGTTGAGAATAATTTGGAAGATTTCTGTGGTGTGGTGAATATCGCAAGCTACAAGTGCAAAATAAACACTGTACCACATAGATTTAGATACTGTGGCGAATTATAGCGAATAAAATTATTTATTTATTATTATATTACTCTTGTTAGCATTATTACTGTTTGTCATTATATCTCATGAAACAGGAAGTATAATATCAGTCAATTTGACTCGTTTCATGTCATTCGATTTAATCTGCGGATACCGACGCCATATTGAAAATAGTTAGTATAAACACGAGTGTTTGAACGATGATATGTCAGTCTCCTGCAGGCAGACTCAGCGATTATAGAACACTTTTGTGTTTAGATCGCAATTTGGTTTAGAGCTTAACGATAGCAATCGTGGCCAGACCAAATAAATATTGTCTTTAAGTTTACCTAACTTTTATCTTAATACATTAAATCTCTCGTGGAACCGCTACACGTTGTGACCATTCGCTCGTGCAAGTTCCAAATGAGAGTACAAATATATTAAAAGTCTTTATAAATACCTACTTCTGGATTGTCCCTTACACTCTGTATTAATAACCTAGATAGTATAAAGTATTATGATACAGGTGAACAAGTGGCACACGGTAGCGAAGTGTGTGAAGGTCACGGTCACCGGCCCACGCTATGCTTAGTGCCGCCAGGTGAAACGATACTCACGAACTTTTTAACATTCTCGTGTGTTGTATCATCTACTATTTATATATTACAGGCTATTATATATTTACATTTATTTGTTATACTTACTGATGCCCGCCACTTCATCCGCGTTGTTTAAGTATTCATATTCCACCCAGGGCCTTCCCCGGACACACAAGTAGATAGCATAAATTTCATCCAAATCAGTAGAAAAGATGCCCCGCAAACTCACGTATGCATTCATGATTACTTAAGTATACACTTAACTGGATGATGCCCGCAACTTCTTCCGCGCGGGTTAATGTTTTTTTATTCCCACGGGAACTCTTTCATTTTCCGGGATAATGTCCTTCCCCAGGATACAAACTATCCCTGTACCAAATTTCATTAAAATCGGTTGAACAGGTGGACCGTGAAAGCGTAGCGGACAGACAGACAGACAGACAGACAGACAGACACACTTTCAAATTTATAATATTAGTATGGAAGTATGGATTTAAGTATGAAGTACATATATGATATTATTTTAAAACCAAAATGAAATGTGTTATTTGGAAAGGAAAACTTGCGTTAAACACTTTAAGTTGGGTTCGGGTACCACTGGTTCAGCAAGAAGATTATACTGGGAGTACGTCAGATTTTACTGCTGGCAAAAAACAGCTTTTTAGGGTTCCGTACCTCAAAAGGAAAAAACGGAACCCTCGGTGCGGTGAGTCCGACTCGCACTTAGCCGGTTCTATTTTTAATAAAGAAGAACAAAGTTATAATTAGCTTATTGAAATCTCTATAAGCGAAATTCTCGAGCTTCGGAGAGCAAGTAGGTACTTAAAGCTACGTCGGCGCAGAGATCTCAAGTCGAGTCGGGTTTTTCCCTCCATCATACGAATTGAGATTGAAGAAATGATTGCTGAATCGCCCGCGGCTAATCTCTGTAGAGCTTTGCCGCTTTGGCTGAAATTCAGTCGGGAGGATATAATAATATAATTTTTATGATAAAGATGATTAAGTCTTAAAAAATTATGGAGCACGTTAACTTTTTATAGGATAGAGAGAGTCATAATTGAAAAAAATTCAATGGTAATACCACAGGTAGTACCCTAACCTAACTACCCACTTAGACTTACCATACATACATACTATATTCTGTAAGCGAGTTTAGAGTTATAGTTCTATGTGTTGCATTGTATTCGTGTCCTAACTTTATTGGAACTTTGAAACTAATGTGCATCCACTGCTTACAAGAATTTTCCGACGCTTATAATGTGAGGGCTTATTACGTATAATATTATGAATTGGAGTCGCATAGAAACGGATTTGTCTCTATGAATTTTTTATTATGCATAGTAATAAAATTGATCTATATGTTATATATAAAAATATTGATCGATAACTATGTTGCAATTTTATCACTGTGTGGATAAATAATAATATAATAATAAATTATTATTAATACTTACTGCCTCGTTTGTCTAGTGGTTAGCAGGTTCGGCTGTGGCCGACGAGGTTCCGGGTTCGAGTCGGGCCGTAATTAAGACTAGGTTTTCTTACTAGATTAGATTCTGGGTAAATTCTCAGTACTAGCCCGGAGTTAGGAAGTTGGCTGTCGAACCCCCATGTTAGGAGAGCACGTTAAGCCGTCTGTACCGGTTATTAACTATCACTAACCTGATAATAGTCGCCAAAGCCCGCAAACACGCATTGGAGCAGCGTTATAGATCTAAGCTCTAATTCCTTATGTGAGTGGAGGCCTGTGCCCAGCAGTGGGACGTTAATGGCTGTAGTTGTGGTGGTGGTGGTGGTGGGTATCTGTGTTCTGCTTTGCAGTTAATAATAACTAGGTAATAAGTATTACCAAATGAAACACTAAATTAATTACTCGTATCAATTAAACTCAATAAGAATTAGGTAATTAGGTATGTAGGATAAACCAAAGTCAATTAGCGAACATTTTCATTCAGCAATGTTTGGTATTTCATAGTAGAGTAAGTATATAAAAAAGAAAAAGTTTAATATTTCGACTGTTTTGCTATGCTATTGAATTTCCCAATAAAGGCAGGTAAAAAAATAGTTTCGAGAAAATTTTACGTAAATACCTTAAATTTTATGTAAATACCGTATATACCTTAGAATGAAGCTACTAATAACCATACCTACACTAATTCGACTAACATGTTATGGAAATCTAGCCATAAAATTACCACATTGATAGCGGTCATCTAATCTAAAAATGAACGCGTCTCATTAACAGTTTTTGTCATTAATGCGCCAGTTGGCCAACCCACCAGGCCATAGAATTATTCCTCCGGTGACATAACGGCAGATGACGATCTCCAATTTCTGTGTAAGCAAATTGAAGCAAATTCTGTTGTACATACACCATTTTTAAACTAAAATGACAGCTACTCGTACTATCTGTTCCATACTCCCTTCGGAAAGGGACAGCACTAGATTTAGAGCTGTTATTTTACTTCAGTTTAGAGATTTTGATAACAGAATTGGCGACAAAAGACGCGCGTTCTTATTTAGATCAGGCGATCTTTACCTTCAATCAAGTAAAAAAATACTAAATCTCAGGTAACTTTTATATCTTGCTATCATAATGTTCATTTTGAGGCTTTTAATGCTCAAACTATTCGTTTATTTCGCTAACGTAACACTATGAGATCATCTGCAAAGAAGCTGATTAATGATGCAGAATTATTCATATTTATCCTCCTATTGATTTGTAGCCTTGGTCTAACATGTTTTGATTTTATATCTGTTATATATCTAATCTTGACGTAAGGAGTAGAGAGTTCATTGATTTCTAGGCAAATGAAAAATCACCGGAATATATGGACACACACAATAGCTATTTCCAAACATTCAACTATAATCGGATATTCAGTATTTTTCTTCATTAAGCAAAATTTTTCATAAATTTCTTTAGCCTTTAAAGTCCAAAGAGCTTATTTTGATACATGCAAGTAAAAAGAAAGTGAGTACTAAAAATTTTGTGGTTTACAAATAAGTTCAACTTTCTTTTATCCACTCAGGGCCCTCGTCAATCCTACTTATGAAAATTCAAAATTTGGTGGATTACTGGTTCCTATTCATCAATTTTAGCGCTACTTACGGTACGGATTGTGAATTGGAGGTATAGTTACTACATGATCTCTCTAATGTACCAAAAATTAGTCTAATGATAGTGACATATCTATCTTACAATGTTTTCTGCGGATTCAGATTGCAGATTGTTCAGTTTAAACTTTTAAAGATCAATAACAGTATTCTGGTTAAAATAAAACTTGTGAATTAATCACAAGTTTTTATGTTCATTTACAACGTGTTTATTTTTATTTGCCGGCCATGCCCGGGATTTCTGACGTCAAGATCAAGCATAATTATTTATTTATGCGTAGCAAAGTTCACTTGCATTTTTCGATGTCTCGTATATAAATAATTCTTCATATTAGTGTTTCGTATAATATTCATATAATATTCACCACACGTCTGCGACCATTGTTTGATCAGATGCGAATATATTTGTTGTTTTTCAATTGTGGGTTTCTGTTTGCGGTTTGCCAATGTGAAGCAATTCATGGTAATAATAATTTTCGTCTGTTGAACGTACTTAGCTGGAATATATTGGCAGTCAATGTCATAGTAATAAAAAGTTTCTTTTCAGTTTTGTTTATCTTTAAATACATTGAGGGGATGGCCTGATTCTTGGCCAGTTACTTATAATTTTGTAATCATGATTTGATCTTACATGTTATTAAAGCGTTACTTTTTTTAATTAGTAAGTTTGTATGCTCTTTTTCCCGGGAGCACCTTATGTTCCGGATAAGTCACCTTGTAAGTTAGCCTTCTAAGTTCAGAAATCAAGAACCTCCTTGAGTACTTTGACCCAACTGAATTATTAATTTGAACTGGATATATATACCTTTTCAACTTTTAAAAGCTTAGCTATGGTAGGTACGACTACCTACGTCAAGACCGCCAGATCCCATGAATACCTGTAGCACAGAATAAATAAGATACCTACTTGCCTGTAGTTCCACCACTACAGCCCATTAACGTCCTACTGCTGGGCACAGGCCTCCACTCTAATACGAGAGAGGGAATTAGAGCTCCTCTAGAATCCACCACGTTGCTCCAATGCGGGTTGGCGGGCTTTAACGAGTATTATCATGTAAGTGATAACAGCCAAGATCGACGGCTTAACGTGCTTTCCGAGGCGCGGTGGTGAAACACCGCCAAATTCAAACTCCAGGCTGGCACTGAGAATTTCTGAAAAACCCAGTAGGTACCTAACAATTTTTATGCCCGACCAGGAATTGAACCCAGGACCTCGTGATCCACAGTTGACCATGCTAATCGCTAGACCAACGAGGCAGTTACCTGTAGTTCAGCACCATATAAATTACCAACACGTTGTTGGCATTTTAGGAACTACCCTTTACCCTACTGACTAACCTATTACTCACCTATCTCATGAAACAGAAAGTTCGTCTATAATAATGGTTGCTGTCTTTTGTTTCAGAGGATGGCCGCATGCGAGAGTTCGATTTTGCACTGGCGCCCCTGTTGATGATATGTGGTTTCTTCGTCATGTACCTAGTTGAGGAGCTCGTGCACATTTACCTACGCAGGAGGGAAAGGCGCAGTGGCCAGACGTCTCCGTTAGTGAGGAACCTGAGTGTACGGAGGAGTCAATTCAGTGTTGACGGAAAGGATAATGGAACGAAGAGCGTTACAAACTCCACTGCTGATCTTATTGACCCAAACTCGATTAGGAAGAATAAGGTAAGAAACCCAACAAATTCATTCTTTTTGAAGTGAAAACTTCTTTAGCCGCGTTGGGCACTTTTTGGTAGGGTAATATCTTATGGGTTCGCGTCACCGACATGCTAATTGCTAATGTTAATTGTATATCTATATCCATTAGTTTAAATATCTATAGACTGGCACATGCGCAGCGGCCTGTGTACACGAATACATACATACGTTGGACGTATATACGTATACACGTTAGACGCTTTTTGGATGGGTGAAATCTTGTCAGTAATTGGCGTCACTGACATGCGTAATAGCATGTCTATAGCTGATGTAGTAGCGTGACTATAGCTGTGCTGTGTACACACACGTGTGTGTGCTTTACATGTAAAATTGAATGGATTTAGTTTTCACTTCAATCGGCAGTCCCTAAGACTGGCAATTTTTTTTTCCGCTATAATTTATCCCTTGACTTCGATTTAGTCTCCATTCTTTTTATCCGCTATAAGTTAGCCCTGGACCATCTTACCTGATGGTAAGTGACGATGCAGTCTAAGATGGTAGCGGGCTAACCTGTTAGGGGCATGGGTGTTATATTAAACCCATATTCGGTTTCTACGCGACATCGTACCGAAACGCCAAATCACTTGGCGGCACGTCTCGTCATCGTCAGTAAGGTGGTATCTAGCCACGGCCGAAGCCTCCCACCAGGCGATCTGAGTCCTAAATTGATGAAAAAGCGGAAGGATTCAGTCCGCTACTTCTAAGACCAGGACGTAGAGCTAGGAACTTGCATAGCTTTACTTTTACAATCATAAGTTACAAATAAAGAGAAAGTTGTTACATTTGACTCACTCACTGACTCATCAAAGCTTAACGTTAACTTTTAGGCAATAAAGGTAGGTAGTTGACCTCAACAATAATTCTTCAGGCGACGAAACTTTACAGTATGATAAAGTATCATGAGTTAAACGTATATTATAAAAATATCCAATAAAAAATCATAAAGAGAGTAACTTTTTTTACGCTATATCCAATTGTTAAACCAGGAAGGTACATGCATAAACGCAGTTTAGGTTTGATAATAAAATCGGTTTGAATATTGATGTTTTGCATGATAATTTCGTTTGATATTTCGATTTTGATTGTAAATATTTAATATAGTTATAAAAACCTAACTTCCGTATGTTTTTTTTTTGATATTTTTGTATAATTTTTTTACATATCCTGCTACAACCCTGCCAAGTTTAAACGACTGAAGATTTAATGCGGGGGTCTCCATACAAGGAATCGCCCCGTTGCCTAGACTATTTATAAAGTAGACAAGGAATAATGCCATATTTTTCGAACTCTGAAGACCGTAACTCTCGCGGCCGGGTGATCTGCAAATATTCTGAACTTTTCAATGTTATTGTCATACTATTAACTTATATATTATCTATTCGTCGCATGAAAATCCCGTGAGGTGCCTTGCCGTCTATGGGCGTAGGCCCTTACAAGTCAATTTGAAAAAAGATATTTTTTTAGATTTTATTTAAAAGCTCATCGTTTGTGAATGTAATAAGATAATAATATGTCGTAGTACTTACCTATTAACCTATCCAATAGGTAGTTAGTACTTCGATATTGAACTTTCGCGACCAGACACCCCCGGCTAGGTGGAGCGACGACATCCGGAGAGTGGCTGGCATCAAGTGGATGCTAACAGCCAGGGATAGGCAAAGTTGGCGCAATCTTAAAGAGGCCTATGTCCAACAGTGGATGCATATTGGCTGACGATGATGATGATGACCAGACACATTCATTTCAACCTAGGAATTTGGGTATCATTGTATAGGTACATTGGATTAGAAGTTTATGAATTTCACCACTTTTCGAATGTATAGGTAAAGTAGACTTTACACGTTTCGAAACGTTTTTAACGAATGAAAAGCGTTGAAATCTAGGTTAAAACGTAGCTTAATTTGTGGACTGGAATCTCAATCAACTTGAGTTTCCATTTTCGCTAAAATTATAGCTGAATATTATTATTAATCTAATTGGCTACTCAACTTATGAGTAAGTTGAAATCGGTGAATGAATTTTGGCCAAATCACTAGCTACTATTGAAAAATACATGGTTACATAACACTAGTAAGTATGTAGGTACCTATGTACACAAAGTTTACTGTCTGAGGTTAACCTTAATGAGATGTAGAAATGATAAAATCAAATTCACGCTCGCGTTTAAGTACTTAGTCGACAAACCGCGAGAAATCGCTAAAGGACAGGTTGTGCTTGGACTGGAGATATAATCACATGTTTCATGTGAGTGCCGAGTGGGTACTCGTGACTTCGCCCGCGTGGTATAAGTATTTTTAATCCTCATGGGATCTCCTTTTAATTTTCCAGGGTAAAAAGTGGCCTATTTCACTCTCAGGAGCAGGGATTCACAAACTATTTTCGGGCACGAGACCCTTTTTCCAAAATTAACTAATACCTCAGACCCCCATAGCCAAATTACTTTAAAACTCGTATCTCTAGTTTTTTCCTATCGATACAAAATATTTACCAATTTAAAAACTTTGCGGTTGGCTAAGTGAATAAATAGACATAAAATTCAGTAAATATCAAAACAGTAGTGTAATTACTAATTATTAATACAAATTACGTAGAAATACATAATAGGTAATTATTTTTTGAAAAAAAAACATTCAAATAGTGGTCGATTTTTAGACCTTGTCGACCCCCAAAATCAGTTTTCGTTCATGTCGACTCCTGGGAAACCGATATCGACCCCCTGGGGTCAATTTCGACCACTTTGGGAACCCCTACTTTAGAGTCTCTAGATCCATAACTATACCCATGCCAAAAATCACGTCGATCCGTTGCTCTGTCGTTCTCATTATACCAATAAACCAACAAAGAATCACACTTTCGAATTTTTATTATTAGGTATTATTAATTAATAGTATGAAGTATACTAATTACGTATCAAACTACAAAAATAAAAAAATAAGCGTGTTTATTTTATGCCTGATAGATTCCCATACGAAAATTGACAAATTAGTCATGTTCAGTAGTTTAGCGAATAATTTTCCGCCAGACGATTCCAAGTTAGCAAGAGGTTCCTACGCAGTACCGCCAGCTGTAGCACGCAGTAAAACTTGTAAAAGATTTTGTTGTTTTGGGGGTTACTACCATAGCGTATTATTTAAAAACGACAGTTTTATCGTCTTTTAAATAAGGATTATAATTCTTAAACACAAACTTAAATTAAGCATTCTTTATATAAACTGCGGATGGAAAGCACTTTTTATGTACTACTTGCTTCAAACCATCCCTGCGGGAGCGAATGCATTAAAAAAAAGAATTCGGATTAAAACTTATTTTATTTTCTTTAATATTTACTTATGGAATAAGGAATTAATATATATTATATGACGCAAACAAATTAAAAAAATAGGTTGATAGTAATCCGTGGATACACGTTTTTATGCTGTAGTATGTGGTCTATTCTCGTTCAAAACATAAAAAAATTCGGTAAAATGAGTAGCACATCAATGTTTTAGTCAATACTCAGGTACTTTTTTTGGTCTTTATTTACTTTACTCACAATCGTTATGAAAAGTAGTAAGTAGGTTAACTCGGGAAAAATACCAAAAATAACAATTTTAATGATTTTTTCAGGATATAGAAATAAACCACAACCACAGCGGTCATGGTCACAGCCACCTTCCTATGACCAAAGTGGACGACGTTAACTCAGCCATCCGTGGTTTACTCGTGGTTCTGGCGCTCTCCATACATGAACTCTTTGAAGGTCTAGCCGTCGGCTTAGAATCCAGCACTGCACATGTTTGGTAAGTACCTACGATACATTTAAAATTTAAATCATGATTAATTAATTATTATATTAATTTGTTAACTTTAAATTTTAAAACACGGTATCAATAATTTAAAAATAACATAAAAATTGTAGACAGGTTATGAAGTGAACCCTACGCTTTCAGCGCCATCTATTGTTGAATAGAAAAGTACTGTTCTCCACAAGATATAACTACTCGCCACTAGATAGCGCTAAAATAATAATAATAAAAAACAGGAAAATATTTTATTGCTTTTAAATTATTGTACTTGTTTAGTATATAGGGCTCTGGGTTCTCGTCCTATTAGCTTTAATTCAATTCAATACAATTCAATTCACTTATTCAATTTAGGTACACTATAGGTACACATATTGACGTCCATTACTTACATAAAAAACATGATGGTGATAATTAGTTACAGTATCTTAAAACTAAAGCTACGAGGGTTCCAAGTCGGAGAAGAGCCCACAACAAACTCAGCCGGGTTTTTTTTTTCATTATCACCATCTCACAAATCATCATAATTAAGGAACTATCGGAGCCATTAGAGCAAATTATTGAAACGCCTCCTTGTCATTTAAGTAATCTTTTACATGGTAATAAGATTTTTCAATGAGTTTACGTTTTACATTAAGTTTAAACTTATTCAGAAACATCTTTAACATGTCTGCTGGGAGCTTATTGTAGAAGCGGACACTGTTTCCAACAAATGAATTGCTAGTTTTACTAAGCCTATAAGCAGGCATTACAAGTTTATTTTTATTTCTAATATTGACATTATGACAATCAAAATGCTAAATGCTGCTTTAGCTCAATGATATTCAAAAGCACTATTCTAAATAATAAATGAATTATTTTCGCTCCATCATCTCGACATCTCGATTAAAACTTTAATAATAATAGGTATGTGAAAGAATGAAGGCTCTCAAACAATTATTGAAATGGTGATTTTACTTTTATTTTACTTCCTTCGTGTAAATAACTACAGTCCCACAAACTTCACTGACCCAGTGACAGCGTCGCTATTACTATGAAAAATAAAATAAAAACAAAAACTGAACAGGCATAAAAATTAGTTACAATTTTGGCCACCGGGTCAGATAAGTTAGTGGGACTATACCCACCTATTATTGTTTTAATAAGTTGGACGGTGGCACCAATTCTGATTAGTTAGGTAGTAACAAAATACCCAGACCCATTGAATAACCTGCTGCTCAGGCAGAATGCACATAACTCTTTGTAATATTTTGTTCACAGGTACATGTTAGGCGCTGTAGCAGCCCACAAACTAGTCATTGCCTTCTGCATAAGCGTGGAACTTGTAGCCATCCGCACTAAAACCTGGCTGACTGTGGTGTACATCGTCGTTTACGCTATTGTATCACCTCTGGGTATCGCCATTGGAATCCTTCTCGTCGGAGGCGAGGGCGCTACGGCAGCCGGAGTTTACTCCGTGGTCCTGCAAGGCCTGGCATCTGGAACTCTTCTATATGTCATATTCTTCGAAATCTGGAAGAATGATAGGGAAGGCATCCTGCAGTACATCGCTGCAGTTGCTGGTTTCGGATTGATGTTTGGATTGCAGGTGTTGAGTAAGTATAATAATGTTTTCTATTTACGTTTAATTTATTATTCTTTTAACCACGACACAAAATAGCATAATGGTGAAAGTCTAATGCTTTTTTTTGATGTTCTACTTCGGTTCTAGTTCTATCCGCACTTGGCCAGCGTGGTGGACTAAGCCAAATCCTTCTCATTTAAAGAAGTGCTCAGTAGTGGGCCGGTAATGATTTGAATTGATGATGATGGTGAACCACAATTTTATATGAACTCAAACTGAGTTGATCGTCAAATATGTTTCAAATCAATCATCATTCCATCGAAACAAATCAAAAACTGATTACCGAAAGTTTGCCTGTGATAACTTCTCTGCCCCCCGATTGTGTAAGGAAATCGTAATCGTAATCGTTTCTCAAACGAATACGACCTGTTTAAGGAGTTTATAGATGTCTACATGTCAAAAAGCGTGTGTGAACTCCTTAAACAGTTCGAGTAATACATTTTAAGCTATCAAATGATTACGCTTTGCTTAGACAATTGGGCGTCTGATTTTCTTTTCGAAAGTTATGTAGGTATTGTAAGAATTTACATCATGTATTTTTTGCTTACAGCTGGACACTCACACAGTCACTCCCATGGTGGCGGCGAAGACTCGAGCGGTGACCACCACGGCCACAGCCACGACCGCCGTTAAAACTGATTTAATTCAATATTCTTTAGTTAATAGTTAACTATTGTTAAGATTCAGCCAGTCCAAATGATAAAGCTACTTTATTCTAAACTTAAATACATAATTGCGGCAGGATTTGAACCTGCGACGCAGATTCAAATCCTAACGGTTTCGCAATTTTTGATATGTCAAATACATATCAAAAATTGCGGAACTGGCAGTAAGTTTAGAATCTTTCCTCGTGTGTGAATCACTGTAATAAAATTATTAAATTTCGTTATATTATTGATGGTACAGTACAGTACAGTACTTGTTGTATGGGAGCCTAGAGTATTCCTTAAACGGTCTTTACTATTGTTTCAAAACAAGTTATTCTTTCACTTACATAGAATTTTGACGATATCGCAGGTGTGCGTGAGGACAAATTACAGGGACGTTGTCCGGAGGTTTAAGGCCGACTGAATAATAATTTATCCCATTACAATCATTGGAAATTATTGACTATAGTTCTAATTATTTACTTGATAACTTAATCTTATTATGATAAGATAATTAAATGTGATAATACCGTTTTAAATGGTAGATGACGTGCAACCAAATATGTGGAGATGGGTCTTCAAACTTAGCCAATTCGTAATAATTAGAATCTAGATATTATGATATAGGTAGATAAGATAATAAAGGTGCGTTTTGATTGAAGCGAAGATGAGCAAAGTGGAGCACACATGTGTGCTTTCGACCAAATAGACTAATGAAGAATTACATGATAAAATTATCATGTCATCTAAAGATAACCGGTATAGTGGACACTTCAATACCGATCCGCTTCAGTGAAAATGTAGCCTATCAGTACGCATCTGTCGGTGGACTTATTTGTAAAATGAGTACAAACCAGTTCACCGATTTTTAAACCTATGTCATGTCAGCACTCAGCAGGAGTGTTCGGGAAAATTCTCCTCTCTAATTAGAGAGAAGGCATTTTTTAAGTCTAGACCTACCATGCTGTTTAAGAGATAGAGTCGAGTGAAAAATGAAAGTGTGCAAATGGGGTAATATCTAAAACTATATTGTAGGTATTCCTAAATGAACTAGTCTTTTTCTGTCCTTTGTATAGAACAGTGTTGCCAGTATCCAAAAATCCAACTATTATTTTTCACTGGACGGACTCTAATAATCCAGCATTTAAAACCGCAAAATTATGGGTACAGTAGGTAGTCATTCAAAATAGCCAAGTTTTTGAATAATAGGCTTCATAGAAGTAGAATGAACTCATTTAAGACCCAGATCGATTGTAAATAAAATACAGGTAAAACGTACATATTAAAGATTAAATTCAAGATAAGTATATAAAATAGCCATTTCTTTAATAATGAAATGTATGAGATGTTTAATTTGGCAAAATTGGTAGACAAAACAAAAAACTAATGAGATATTTAAATTGACTGTATAATAAGGCAACAATTGTCTAGTCAATTTGTAATGAAGCCGCTTAAATATTTTTTTTTGAACCCATTTTACTCGAAGAGCTGGCGACAGATATTTAAAAGTTTTAAAATATCTAGCTATTTAATTTGAGCTTTTCATTTTTATTATTCAATTGCTACTTGTGGATTCATTGTTTGAGATTAAAAACCGTATTAATACGGAAATAATTTCCACATTGTATATTCTTTATTTCTTGTTTTGTTTATGCTTAACTGATGATAGCAGCACGTGAGAGCAAGTACAAGAATTATTAATGTCGTGTTTAATTATACAACCAGCCTTAGTAATTAAGATTTAATGTTGAAACATTATATCGATTTCGTAAGACAATGAAATATTCTTAATGACATCTACATATATTTACCGTATGTAAGTAGGAATTCGTCCAAATATGTATGTCCAAAATAGGTACAACTAGCCTGCTCCTGACTTAATATTAGCCGAAACAAAGTAAATTGTGTCTTATATCATTATGACAGTGTAGGTACTTATATTTGATGAATTCTCGAACGCTGTATCAATTTTTTTTTTCACATTGTACTAGCTTTGTAAAGGGAGAATGGTTGAATAATATTTTTTATGCCCCTTGGCATACCTTTATTTTTGTAAATAAAACTCGTCTTTGAGAAACTATTATTTATTAAATAGTTTGCTCTGAGGCTAGTAGGTATGCCATAGGCTTTGTAATCAATTTGTGTATCTGTGATATATTTAATTACTAAGAACATCAGAAGTAGAACAATAAAACATACATTTTTGTATATCATGTATCAATATTTTGGTTTTGCAATATAATTACGGCTTACCAGTTTAGGTTTATAATTTTTGTTGGCGATGAAACTTGTAAATATATTTTTAAATGCTTTGTGTAAATAAATTATGCATTTTAATAATTTATAAACTTGTTTTATTTCTTTGTCAAAAAAAGATTGAATTAGAGTGTGTACGATCTCACCTTATGGTAACTTATGATGTAGATGGTGGTGAAGAAAATAAATATTCAAATTGCCCCTGTCATCGGCCCGGGACCCCTCACTTATTATGGATCAATGAGCTCACACCACTGCTCCATAAATATTATCCTCAACCTAATTTTTCGTACATCTTTACATATGAAAAGCATTTTGAGTTGAGGCTATTTGATCTTGACAAAAACCCACAAAAACTAAAATCTCTACGAAGCATCGTGATAGGGTGTGCATAGATACACTAATATACCAGACGGCGTGTCTCACGGGCATTACGTCCACGCCCAGTTAAAACTCTGGTCTAGTCGACAAAAAAGTCAACAGGCCTCGAACCGCGGCCTCCTGCCGGTTATGGAAAAGAGATTACTCCGATTTATGGGGACGGCATGGGGTACATTGAGGGTACACGATAACTTGATGCCATCTCTTGACGTAGTAACCAAATCACATCCTCAATTTATGTCTACGTATTTTAGCAGAAGTGAAAATAGGGTTAAATGGGAAGGAAACCTTCTGCCAAGTACTTAGTGAAAGTAACAATTCATAGATGGCGTTGCTATAAAATTCGCCCATAGAAAGAAAAATTCTGGGCGGGCGGAATTTTCCTTCCCTATTTTTGGTTGAATGTTTTTCAGTTTTTAGCACAAGCTGGTACGTCATGTTGAGTTGAATTAATTGTCCACATATTTCTATTCAATTCTGCTCGTTTAGGGCTTGTTAGTAAGGAACAATTTGGAACGCTTATTGAGTATGGTAAACACTTCGTATTAACCTAAGTAATTGGATTTGACGTTCCTACATTTAGAAACAAATATTAGGGTTTTTTGCGTAAAATATTATGTCAGAACTACGTCTGAGTTTTGATGATTTGGATTTTGAGAACAACTGGTATGGGATCGGAAAGCTCCCAACACTCGGGCGTGTCGACGGAAAACTTTTTTCATTACGCCCGCTGTCCTTTATACGATGACGTTCAATTTTAACAAAAAATAAACACTCGCTACAGATTAACCATTAGTTTATACGAACATTTCTGAAAAGTGATCGTACTCCATCGAATGTACAATTTTCTCACTCTTCCATGATATTATTTTAGAAGACTGCATTATTGTGTGTAGCAAAAGTACGAACAAAGCCTACGAAAAACATATTATACTCGTATATTTCACTACAGGTTCACGTTACATAATATTGAATGCTATTAGCGGAATAAACATGAAAGAAAATTACCGTTATGTTATAGCAATGCAAATACCATTATGGTCTTGGAACTAAATATTTTAATCCTATCAGGAATGCATAACAATGTGGTACACTTCACCGCATTATTTTTGCTCCTGAAAATATAAATATCAAACGAATTTGAACCTTAAAAGTGAGCATAAAAGTTCAAAAAAATGTATTGCATAGGTGGACAAAAAGTTGTAGAAGCCGGTAGATTATTTGGGTAGTCCTGAACAAACCTTAGGCACTTTCAGGAGACACGTATAACATGTTACCAATAAAAAGTTGTTTGGAATGCGTAATAGAGTTCTTGTTTTCGTTTTCTCGACACATTCGATTAAAATTCATGTGAATTAAAAAAAAATGTGAAAAATTCGTATACAACATTTTCTTTAGGCAAATAGCTTTTGTCGTGGGTAAGTTTGAGTTGCTTTTCTGTTGACGTTCTTAATTGAAAAGTCGCTTAGTAGCGTATAGTATTTTTTGTGTCTTGTATACAATTATTTCAGCACTACGACTACTATAATCGACTGTATGTAAGTTGACTCAAAATGGCGGTCGTCTGCGCAGGTACACTGTACTACAGAGCCCAGCGGAGCATGCGCGGGGAGCGAGGGGTATGGGCTCGGGGCGCACCTCATACCGCTTTTCGTTTGACACCCGAAATGTATTTCTGCGCAGGGTTCAACTTACGCCGCGGCTATTATACCACCATTAGATTCATAGTTATACTCCTACTATTATGATGCCTGCAACTTCGTCTACGTGGATTAAGTTTTTTTTTTATCCTCCGGTCTATGCACCTACCCGTTTCAGGCTGGAAGCTGCTATTGTTGTATCAAATTTCATGAAAACCGTTTCAATTTCTTCATACGTAGATAAGTGGCGGGAAAACTGGATCGTCATTTTCATGTCAAGATAATGTTATTTTGACGACCTCCGTCGCGCAGTGTTGAGCGCTGTTGTCTTAACGTGCGGAGGTCCCGGGTTTGATCCCCGGCAGGGTCAATTTGGGAATTTATCATTTCTGAATTTTCCCTGTGCCTTGTAAGAGGCTTCGGCCGTGGCTAGTTACCACCCTACCGGCAAAGATGTGTCACGAAGCAATTTAGCTTTCCGTTACGATGCCATATAGTAACCGAATAGAGGTATGGGTTTGATATAACTGCCATGCATGCATCAGGTGAGATCGCAGTCAAGGGCTAACTTGTAGTGGATAAAAGAATGAACTGAACAATTTTTTAATATTCTGATGACGTCCCGCACCACGTGAATATGTGATGCCTCCCACTGTCTACACTCATGAATTTATGAATCTCATTATTGTATATCATTGGGTATATTTTTACGATCCCATTATACTGCCGCATTATTCTATTTGTTTGCGGCTGTGGCAACCTCCAATTGCTTTTTGTCGAAAACATATTTTTGCCGTTCATTTATTCGAAGTACCTAATCTTATTTGACCTTCCTTTTTTGTGTGTGAGGCAAAAGTCCTGATCGTGTCGTGCCGAGTCTATATACTTTATTATATACCAATCATCGTACGGAGACGCCTCTGGCCAGAGAAATGCTTCGTGGCCGAATTTTCAGTACTTTTTTTGTCGGGGGAAATCTTCATAAGATATCCAACTTCCTAGGGGAGACGTCGGGTTATGTAGGATTTACCTACTTAAACCCCTTGGTGGCCACCAACTGCGTATGTTTAGGAGGCTCCGAGATCTCTAGAACGCATCGGTGCCTCCCTTGTGCACTCTCTTGCGCACCTACTACATTCAATTACTCTCGCACTTTAGTACGCGTGTATGGAAGTATGTGTATTGGAAGTTTTGGGTTCAGGCCTATGGTCCTCCTGTTTGCCTAAACGTCGCTGTAAAGATGTGACGATGAAGTGTAAGATCAGATAGATAAGTTAGTTGTTAGACTAAGACTAACGCATATTATTAAGTACCTACCGTTTTCTGTAATACGAACATTTCACTGCTCTACTGAATTGTCCAATTGTCTAAAAAATTTCGAATAGGCATGATGACTAATTTTGAAAAATGGTCAGATTATGTTCGGAAGTATCTACTATATCGAAAAAATATCTTATTTCAGCAGAAAAATAAGGTTTAGTAGATAAAATTGGCATTTGAAATTTAAATTTAAAAAATCACGCCAAAACGCTCGCGGGTGTCATGGCGTCGTTTGTGACGTCACTGTTGTTTTTACCAATGTACTCTAATGTACTGCGTGCAGTAAACAATAAGTCTTCATACAACAATTTAGATATTTTGTGTGAATAATATGAATTCTAAAGTGTAAGTCGTGTGCGGTCCCCCAGTGTGATATCACATCAAAATTAACTCCAAACAAGTTATTTATCGAAATTCTGCTATTTATTTCTGCGAAGAACACTTGACGTAAGTTTTTGTTTTATTCTAATACTAACTGATGCCCGCGACGTTCCCGCAGGAACTCCTTAATTTTCTGGGATAAAAAGTCCATATAAATCTTCCTCTTGAATCATTCTATCTATTAAAAGAACCGCATCAAAATCCGATGCGTAGTTTTAAAGATCTAAGCATACATAGGGACAGACAGCGGGAAGCGACTTTGTTTTATACTATGTAGTGATGCTGTTTTGCTTATAGCACAAATAACTGCAAAAAGTTAGATGCGTGCCAAGAGTCGAACCCCAGACGCACCGAATAGGAGGCAGACGTCATATTTACTAGGCAATCACCGCTCGTATTAAGTTATACGGTATAGTATTAAAAAACAACATTTCATTAACATAACCTCTAATAACTAAGTACCATGAAGGGCTTAATATAATATAAAATAGCAGATTTTACGGGTTTAGGACCTATAAATTATTATGTTATTATTGTACTTACATGGAAGTTTTGACGTTGCGAAATTCTGCTAAACAAGTCTTTGTTTGATGCAAGATACTCAACCAACTTCACCAAATCAATCCTGGGCAAATTAGAGCTAGTAGCTTTGGTAAATCCTTGATTTTTAATTTCTTGATTTTGGATTCGGTAAAACAAAGCTAGATTATGGAAATGATCTTAAGGAAACAAAAAACACGAAAATACTTGATAAACATTTAAAACACCTGTACTTAAAGAGATTGTTTGCCGATTGTCAAAGCTCGAAAACAATTGTGACGTCATTCGCTTCAGTGGTGTTTCATACAATATGGCGGATTGCTGTATTTTATAGTTTTATTTTATCAAAATAAATAACAATCTCACTCGAAATAGAAAAATAAATAAGTTTTTTATAATCCATGAATCTTATTTCATTAGATAAATTCATAATTTCATTGATTCTTGGATACTGTCATCATGCCTATTATACATATAATACGTTAGTTGACCTTCTGACAAACGTTTACGACTATGATTTTCTTACACAATTGGGGGGCTGATGGTTACTTGAACTTTGAGGCGGTTTGCGTCAAACACACATGATACAATAACTCTCGATAGATCTCGAAACTCCTTCGAGATTGACTAAAAATACCATTGTCAATGACGTTTCGAGGACTTTTCCATTAATTATTTTCCATAAACCATAATTTCAGTTGAAAACAAGTCGTGAAGACTTGAAAATATAATGATCACAATTAAGGCGTGGCCTATATAGAAGTCGCGAATGACAGAATTACTGAAACTTTGATAAGTTTTCTATTTTTTATCTGTACGAGTGATGTTGACTTATTTTATTTTAATTTCTGCGTTGCAGAGAGCCGACCACATCGCCGGGTTTTTTGCTAGTTCTCTCGGTAAGAATGGCATTCCAAAATAATTCATTTGACGATTCAAAAGGACTTGTGAAAGTATATATGAATAAAAAACAATTGAATTTGAATAGCCTAGTGGTTTATACACCCGGCTTCCTACTCGGGTGGTCAGGGGTTCTATCCCCGGGCTCTCACATCTAACTTTTAAGAGTTAAGTGATTTTTAAGAAATTAAATATCACTCGCTTTTACGGTGAATGAAACTAGTGAGGAAGCTCGCATGCCCGAGAGTTCGTCTGCCAATCCGCACCGGGCCAGCGTGGATGACTATGGCCAAACTCTTCTCATTCTGAGAAGATATACTCAGCGGTGAGCAATGGGTCGAAGTGATGACTGATGATGGCTTCTAATTTTTACATCAGGTCCATAAATCAGATAGCATCAAGATGCTTACCTTGATCTTAAGTACTAAGAGAAGTTTCAGTATTCCACGTTTTGAATCTAATTAGGATCCGACTCATGCAACTAGTTCAGGAGTCTCTGAGTATTTTTAGCTTAATTTTGCACTTACTACGTGATTTTAGTTAATTCCGTTGGCAGACAGTGCTTCAAAGTAATAAAACATGCAAATACAAGTGAATGAAAGGTAAAGTTAGTTTTGCAAGGATAATAAAATTTCCGACCCAACCAGTAACCCTTACTCTGAGATTGATCGAATTTGAAATACGTTTCACTAAAGTGAGGTGAAAGTGAGCTCTTCCATACATCTACAGCCAGCGCTCCAAGCGGAAACATGATGAATAAAAAGTCACCGAGTCATTCCCATTCCAAGTGAAATTCGATGAGACAGATCGAGTTTATAACTCACCAAACGTACAAAACATATGATATGACTAATGTCATTTGCTATTTTGGCACTCCGAATGTTACTTTTCACACAGTTTGACGTCTCAAAATGCGAGATTGACGTCATTTTCGTTGAAAATATTCGCTTACACTTGGCGTGGTTCTGACGTCGATCAATCGTATTTGCAATGTTAAAACTGGTAGTAAGCGTACAGATCAACTCAAAGTAAGGGCCGTTTATTTTGTCTTACTCGATGGAGTAGTGATACTGTGAACTTCGCTTTTCTATTATTCTCTAATATACTTTTATTATATCTCTATTTTATCCCCATTTAGGTTGAATCTAAAAAAAAACTTTCTTAACGGATGCCTTAGGTGGTCGTACCTACCAGCTACCACCACTACCACTACAGCCCATTAACGTCCCACTGCTGGGCACAGGCCTCCACTCTCATAGGAGAGACGGAATTAAAGCTTAGACCCACCACGCTGCTCCAATGCGGGTTGGCGGGCTGTAACGACTATTATCATGTTGGTGATAATAGCCGGGACCGACGGCTTAACGTGCTCTCCGAGGCACGGGGGTGGAACACCGCCAACTTCCTAACTCCGGGCTAGTACCTACTGGGAATTTCTAATCCGAAAAACCTGATGCTTAATTATGGCCCGACCCGGGACTCGAATCCGGGACCTCGTCGGCCGCAGTCAAACATGCTAACCAATAGACCAACGAGGCAGTACCTAAAATATCTATTTTAGGTATGAGCTGCGTGTTGATAGATCAGTCAGTTTTCTTCGTTAAATAGCTGGCGGTAAAATTTCCCACCAACCAAACCAAATTTCATTAAAATCGGTTGAACAGATGTGTCGTGAAAATGTAGCAGACAGACAGACACACTTTCGCATTTATAATATTAGAAGTATGGATATGCTGGTCAAAATAAAACAACACCTCCAAATATATTGATTCATCGATAAAAAGTGTCAGTAATATCAGTAATATGCCACTTAGCCGGAATGTGCTCAAACGGGCATGCAAAGACGTGGCCACAGGGGAAATTACCCGGGTCGGCGTAACCCGGATAATTCGTCATTGTCTTCGAGGCGTCATCCGTTGGTACGACATGTCATAAGTTTTCTTTTAGCGATTCAGATAAAATGATTGTTTGAGATTTCATCGAAATATTTATCTACCTACCCTCTGAATAAATTTAATTTAATTCTATATATTTGGCAATCAAAACAGATTAAAATAAATACTGATCTAACCTTAAGTCTTAGCTATTAATATTTTAATCTTATTGTAATCCTACAGGGTCCCACTACATAAGGTTAATAAGGTTCTTTATCCGTATGAGTAAAACCACAAAATGACAAAGAATTAATAATACATATAAAGCGAAAATAACTATTTTATACCTACTTATTTATTTTATACAATTTATTTATGAATAAAGACAATCTAGAGTTAAAAATCATTCAATCATCAATCAATAATATCAAATTTTTCAACTTTTATTACTATACTAGATGTTGACTCTCGCGACTTCTTCCGCGTAGATAAAGGTTTTGATCCCCACGGGAACTCTTTGATTTTCCGGGAAGAAATGTGGGCTGTGCTACTCGTAATTTCTGCTGTATGCATTCCAAATTACAGTCAAATCGGTTTAATCATTGTGGCGTAGAGGCGCAACTGACATCCAAACATCCAACATTTCACTTTTATATTATTGGTATGATCAAGAATTTAAGAGGAAGGAGAAGAGGCCATGATCCTCACCAATGAGGCTGTCACGATGTTGTTATTGATTTATTTACTGTAAAATAAACTTTTCTACGGACCTAGTTAGGCTTAAGCTATCATAATGTGGGTCTAAAAAAATACTCTGGGAAAAATTATCTTGCAAGAAAGAAAATCTCTTAAGAGAACGCCTGATATTTCACGCCCTTCTGATGGCGACTGTACCTGCGGTGTACACAGGATGTATCTTTTATTATATATTTTTACCTTTACTTTTGTAACATTTTACGAGTACATAAATGTTTTTGAAACTAAAGTAGCTCAACGTTAGAAATGAAACAATATTGCAACGTGTTGGGGAAAAGAAAAATTCTGACGGTAAAACAGAGATAACTAAAAGAATATCATAGCATAAGTACCTACGTCAGTACTTCAATAGAGTACTCAAGAACGTGAACGAAGAACGAGCACGAATACTCGATCATTTTTTAACGACATCCAAAGAGGAGGAGGTTCTCAATTCAGCGCGAACATATATTTTTTTTTTAATTTTGATATAACGGGCGGGCATACAGGATCTATAAATGTAGATACGGAATGGTCATCTGTAATTAAACCTTCGAACTGTAGTACTGCATCGTCTGGTGTGAATGCTTTAGCCAATATAATTACGGGGGCAAGAGACAGAATATCTTGGATTACAAGGTTGTATTGTTAATTGGACATTGTAGGGCCTTGTTCGTTCCTATGTTATCTGACAACATGACGACGTATTCTTATAATACTAGTAGGGTATCATTTATTTTAAGCACGGATTTCCTAGGCTCGGTAATGCTCAATTTTAGTTCAGAGAGGAAGAAAAAGATAGATACATGTCATATATTTTTTTGTTTTGGTATTTGTTAATCATACTAATATAATAAATGCGAAAATGTGCTTGCTTTTTGGTTTACTGGTTTGTCCTTCGATCACGCCGCAACGGAGCAACGGATTGACGTGATTTTTGGCACGGGTATAGTTACCTGAAGAGTTAAATAAGCTACTATTTATCCCGGAAAATTAACGATTTTCCACGGGATTCAAAAAAACTTAAAATACTAGGACAAAGTCGCGGGCATCAGCTAGTACTATAATACTTAGCCGAGAAAATTTGTAACAACCTGTGAAGTGAAACCCAGCCGCCATAAAAGTCCGTTGCCGTCAAGATTTAACGGACATCTACCCAGCGCTGAGATCTTAAATAGAAAATGTTACAAAGAAAAATGATATTAGCGTTACTCGATCGTCCGCTGAGGAACCTAGATTCTTCTTATCTCATAGTAAGCACAAGTAGTAGTATTAAATGCAAACACTGATTATGCACTCAATGATTATTTATTCCTTATCTTATCACACAGACACAGTAGCCATTTTGACATTACACCCAGATCTTCCTCTAAGCGCTTCCAATGCCGCTGTCCCTGTCGAGAGCCGTAGAGGTAGTAAGACCATGGATTTGATCTGTCAATGTCAGTCTAACAGTTGGTACTTATTTATAAGGCCGTGCGAAATGCATTGTGCTGGCTTGGCAATACTCAAAGCCATAAACCAAGGGATGAAGAAGGCCGTGTTGGCGTGTAGTGAAAAAATCCTTGTGAGGATATGGATCTATTGCTAGCAGAACACTAATATCGGTTGAAACAACGACGACGTCGGCTTAAATAACTCCTTAATCGTTACTTTTTGATGTTTAGGAAGCCCTGGAGTTACTTGAAAGCAGCTTGAAAGCCATCTTTACAAGTGCGCCACATTCGCAAAACGATTTGAAGCGTAACACGCTATTTAACCCAAATTAGAGCAGCCAAACTAACGAGCTATTCAAATACCCACTGACCCGAATTAGACGAGCGCAGATCATGTGAACCGCGTTTGGTATCCAAACTGGTTAACCTAAAATTTCATACAAATAGACATGAAATTTATTTAAAGTTTAAATTACATAAAAAAAGTGAGCTGGCGGGATTCAAAATTCAAAGGATGTGTATCTTTTTAACGAGTAGCGAGCTGCGGTAGAATGGTTAAAGCATTTTGGCAGCGATAGCCAAATACATGCGGGATAGAGATCTATCCGTGAAATCCCTTTTTTTGTAAAAAATTAAAAATATAATATAGGGTTGTGTATCACCTCCAGTGTAGATACAACGGACTTGTATCGTAAAACGTTAAACGGTTAGCGTTTGTTGAGTTTTTAAATACATTTTCCTCTTTTTTCGAATGAAAAACTTATTGTTGACCAAAAGGATGAAATTGGTGTTCTACTATTCACTTGCTCCATACCCAAAGTAAGGTAAACTAAAAATTAACCGACCGACCGATTAAAAAAAACCGGTCAAGTGCAAGTCAGACTCGTGCACAAAGGGTTTCGTACTACCACACAATGTAAATTATTTTAGTAAATAACGAGAAAATTATAATTATAGCTGTGAACAAGCTGACTTAAGGCGCTAAATGTGTAGCGCGTCGCGTCGGTATTCTCGGTCAACCAATAGTACCCTTTGGGTTTTGATTTATTGGCGATCGTCAAAATATGCAAAATATGTGGCATAAAAGACCGTATCTTTTGATTGCGTTGACTTAGAAGCTGCATATTATTACAGCTCCAAGGGACCGTAGACCTTAGTATTTATTATTAATTTCAATTCGATACGTACACGCGTTCCGGAGAAAAAAGGTTTTGATAGACAGACATACAGGCGGACCAAGAAGTGATCTTCTATGAGTTCCGTTTTTCCTTTTGCGGAATGGAGCCATAAAAAACAACTGCAAGCAATTATTTTAAGTAAGTATTCATCCTTACTTACAACAAAAAGATTAAAAAATAATAAAGATACTAGAAAAGTTTATAAAAACTGACTTTAATTAGTAGTTAGTGGCTTCTCCAGTGCGGCTTACGTTAACAAACAAACTTCAACACCGTGCTTCTAAGTGCCAATAAACGACAATGTAGATTTCCCCGACAATAAACCGAATACTAAAAGTTAGGAACGCTGCTTCGCTCGCGATTAACCGCGATTAGCATTCGGTTCACGTGAACTACAAAAACAATTGACACGCAACAAATCGGGCCGGATGGACGACGAAACTGGCTGTAGCCCGTCCACACTGGATTATATTGCCCGTTTTCATTGTCCCAGTTTTTTTTGGGGAAAACTGAAGCGTTTCGAAAATAGTGTTATCAAAGTTAAATCTGTGAAGCTTACGACTTTTAAGTTGGGGTAATCAGTCCTATCTAAAGTTTTCGCGAGACGATGCCTGAGGGTCGCTGGTTATCTCCCCGTCTTGCCTTGACTGCATCGTCTTCTTTCGCATTACACTACCTCGACTCGCTTCGTCTCGCCTTGCGTCGCTTTTGCTCACATCTAAGAGATTAAAAATATACCCAGTTCATGACAATAGACAAGACTACAACTTTGAGCTAGCTGTAGTCCATCCGATCTGGATTATATAATGATTGTTTTAATTGCACCAAACTACTTTGGTTAAGATTTCTGAGCATTTCTGAGCGTTTAAGTACTTTGACCAAATTCAAAGCTAGACCTTTAAACAATTCGTCATACACAATTATGAGACAGAAAT
The DNA here is from genome assembly GCA_964035005.1 of Erebia palarica. NCBI lineage: Eukaryota > Metazoa > Arthropoda > Insecta > Lepidoptera > Nymphalidae > Erebia > Erebia palarica. The sequence continues at coordinate 18,594,626 of OZ035994.1, forward strand.
TATTGTTCTTGGACGTCATTATAGCCAACTGGGTCATTCAAAGATACAATGGAGACAATTCCCCAACCCCACTAATTGCTACGTGGACCGAATCCGAAGATTGCCGATTGACCCTCCCGATTAATTCGGTTAAAATAGGTAATAGCCAGTGATTAAGATGAGAGGATCGTACTTTGTTCGTGTACTGTTGATAACGTGTGGTTTCAATTAGCTATTATTTGTCAATTTTACAAGTTGAAACTGGGGTTTTGGGCTCGTTAGAAAGAGCTTCCTTTTTATTTGTTCACTCTTGGTACAGTGATCGTGGTTTTGGATGACGACATTCATCCTAATAACCTCCTTGGCGCAGTGTTGAGCGCAGTTGTCTTAATGTGGGAGGTCCGGGGCTCGATTCCCGGCAGAGTAAAGGGAATTTATAATTTCTGAATTTTCTCTGGTCTGGTCTGGTTGGAGGGAACCAACTAGCCGTGGCTAGTTACCACCCTACCGGCAAAAACGTACCGCCAAGCGATTAAGCGTTTCGGTAAGATGCCGTGTAGAAACCGACTAGGGGTATGGGTTTAATATAACTACCATACCCCTAACGGGTTAGCCCCCTACTATCTTAGACTGCATCGTCACTTACCATGTGGTGAGATCGCAGTCAAAGGCTAACTTGTAGTGGAATAAAAAAATTATAACTATCTACTGAGCTTCCTCCAACAGCATCTGTTGGTCGCATTACAAGAACACTCGATAAAACTGTATTGGCGGATTAAACTAAAGGCCATTTAAGATTTTCAAATTGTTGTACAAACATTTCTCGTACGTAGGTACTGGTACGAATAGGTATTGATAACTGATCAAAATCTTCTGGATCAGACCGGGGCCCACAAAGGACTATAGCACCGATGATGATGACGATGATCAATACCTACCTCTTCCCAGGATATAAATCGGTTCCATCAGACTATACCTATATTGTTACTTATTATCACACCAGTCTATTTATTATGCAAGCTTTGTGTGGAAACTTTAAAAAATAATGTAATATCGATTTTTGCCACAAGTATTCTTTAGAGTCTTAGAAGTATTTCGGCAGAAGTCCCCACTCCCCAAATTATTTTTTCTGACGAGAAAGTTTATCATGCCTGTACTAGCAAGCGCCTTGTAATAAAAAAGAAAAACTACTTACCTTAACCTTAGCAAAAAATAGTATTATGGTACAGTTAACGTACTACATAGCATTCTATGAAAATGTTTAAATTTTAAAAATAATTGTTCAACCCGTAAATATGGTCCTTGTTTATCTCTCATAAATTACCCCTTTATTGACCAAGGTCTCACAAATAGTGCCCGATTAGTGCGGGCGTCATAACAGCATCAATTCAAACAACAGATTTTAATGGCGTACATTTAGGGGGAAAGCGCATGAAATGAATTTCATTGTACCCCCAAAATGAGATCCATTGTTATCTAGATAAAATAAGACAGGAAAATTACGGAGGCCCCGTCGGCTCGTGTCCATCATTCAGTCCGGGGTATTAGACAATATTGCCGGTATTCCGCACTTCCAAGTTTCCGCACTTCCACCAACGGTGGCTCTAAAATTTTCGGGTTTTATATTTTTAGTTCGGCCAAACAATAAAACAGTGGACAATTCCACTTGCACCTAAAAAGAAATGCTGTAAACTGGGGCATTCGTTTTTGTTCTTCACACGGAAATTTTTTTGGCACTTTACCTCGATTAATACCTATAAAATCTTATTTAAAAACTTTCTAAAACCATTTATCTTTTTAAATCAGAGAGTTTTTGTACATAGTTTTACATTGTTGATTGACACTAAAAAGCTTTACATTTGATGCCTTTATTTCATAATATGATCATTAATAATATTATACTTTATTTTTGTGCCACAAATCAATTATAATTTTAAAATTATTTATTGGGGACGATTAATAGTTACATATTAAGTATTACATCAAATTATCACAACAAAAATAAAATTAATATTTTATTTTTGTTGTGAATGTATAATCTAACACGAGTTAGCACAACAAAAATGAATTATTTTATATTTATACACTGTCAAATGAATTATTATAATATGTCAGAAATTTAAAACCGGATTGGAAAACCAATTCAACTGATCTCATATAACTTGCAAGGAAGATTTTTAGCTTAAGTACTTTATCTATTTGCAAAGAACTATGAAGAATTATTTACTTACTCGTATAATTTGTACGGAGCTGGTCCGCAACTTTAACTAAATAGAATTGTGGACAGGTTGGTTTCTAATTATACATACGTAGGTACATTCTACCTAATATCAAGAATTAAATAGCAACTCTACGTTTATTTTTGTTGTTAGTGTTAAGTGGCGAGTCGTGTGTGAATGCAAAACATCAGCTACAAGAAGTTGAGTACAGCAATAAACGAAAGTAGTGTTTTCGGAACGGCTTCCGCAGACCAAGCCCGTTTATGGTCCAAGTTATAAGTGGTCGGCTTATAAAAACCTAGTAGGAAGTTATAATACAAAACTACTATTTTCTTGCTAGGTAAACTTAAAATAACGACATAACGACAGTAAAAAAATAAAGCAGCTGATTAAAGGTATTTAGACGGTATCTACTCTATAATTATTTTAACAACACAACTGGGTATCCGAACTAGGAAGGAATTTAAATTAATAGATTGCCTCATCTGGTGTCAGCAGGCTGGCTCATTTTTTGCGCAAAGGATCAGCCTAGCTGTCTGGGCGGAAATGCAGCCAGCATTTTTACCACCATTCCAGGCAGTAATGCTTTGTATGGAAATTAGTTTCTATACTTGTATAATTTCTGCCTGTATTTCGGATGAATGGAGACGACCTCTTTCTGTGTCCATAATAATCGAAGACAAGTGAAGAAAAGTAAAAGCTAGCTAGCCTTACTTAAATAATTCCGATGATGATGATAATAAACTACTAGCTAATGCCCGCGACTTCGTCTGCGTGGATCGAGGTTTTTTAGTTACCGCGGGAACTCCTTCATTTTCCGGGATAAAAAGTAGCCTATGTGCTATTCCAGACTATAATCTATCTCTGTGCCAAATTTCAGCCAGATCCGTTCAGCCGTTGGGGCGTGATTGAGTAACAAGCATCCATACATCCATGCATCCAGACATCCATACATCCATCCAAACTTTCGCATTTATAATAGTACAGATTTCTAAGTATCTGTATTGTTCTTAAAAAGACTCCATATGGTTATTTGATCTAAATTGCCTCTCTAGTAGCTAGACAGCCTAAAAGAAGCTTCTATAATATTACCTATCAGCTATGAAATGCTGGAATGCTTGAGTTGAACCTCTCGATCCAAGTCTAAGCAGATTTTCTTTCTTACAGATTTGTTCATCATCATCATCATCAGAATCGTAATGGAGAGTAATAATGCAGACGGGGTATGGTAAGGTTGGAACGTGTTTGCCTAAAATATGTCGATTCACTCTTGTCTAAAATGTATGCAGGAAAAATGGACGCTGGAGGGGCATTCAAATTAAAGGAAATGGCCAGTGGAACTATGGGAGCTTGCCTAGAGATCAAAAATCAATGTGCAGCAATGATTTCTTTAATATTGTAATTTTTATATTCTATAGTTTTCACACAAAAACGTTTCAGGAGGCTCAAGGCTCTGAAAACTGAGGAAATAAATTAAAAATATTTCACCAAATAACTGCTTTCCCAGACTAGATGGCGCTAGTTGTTGTGGTTAGCGAGTCTAAAAAAATATTTTCAAGTATTGCTAACCACGTTTCTCAGGAAAATAATTAAGCTTTGCATTATTTGGGCATGGATGAGTATTATAGTTGAATAATAAAACTATATTTCCAAGAATTATGTAATTCCTTTAAAAGTCACGCTACATTGTACTGCTGCCATACGAGATGGTGCTATACGTTTTGGTTGGCGAGTCTTTTCAACTATTCGACAACAGATGGCGCTAAACGTTTTGTTTAGCAAGTTATTTCAACTACTCGACCACAGATGGCAGACATGTAATGCCAGAGGGCGTTACGTTCCTTTAAACGCAGTGGTTATTTGAAAATGCTTTGTTGGATCAATTACACGTTTCATTGAGTCTTGTCATCACTAACAAAAATAATTATAAACAAAACATACATTTCCTTTTCAGTACTATTTAATTGATTAAAAATAAATCACTCTTAATATAGTGACTAAGGTACTCAAATGGTATTAATGTAGGGTTAGATTATTTTTACAAGATTATTATAAGGCATGGATAAAACGGAACGTGGAGTAGAACAAAATGGAGTAGTGCTTATAGAGAAACTAGACGCTCAAGATTTAAACAATAAACGTATTGTTTTTTTTAGACATTTTAACCTTGACCTTATTCGTAATAATAAATCCATAGTAATTTTGGTTTTAATTTTTAAACCTTACCTTAAGAACGGAAATCCTGCACATTGTCCCGAATCGGAGGGCAGTTACTGGTCATATCATATAACGCTCAACTGTTAATAAAAGCCGACATACAGGTGACAAACTGCAAATCACAGGCGTCGAGCTTAAGTTTATGTGAATGAATGGAAATGAACAAAGAATATTCAATTTTATTTACACAAAATAAAAAGATTATGACAATTAAGAATAAATAAACATTATCGCAATTATTATGGACAGCAGGGGTATTAACTGAGGAAAACTATAATTTATGACTGCGATAGCTGCTATGGTTGGTCATTATTACTCATTATGTATACGGATCGCATTTATCGTCATTATCGACTGCAATTAATTTGCGTATAAATGTATCGGAATCCATTTCTTGTTTTTAAATAACAACAGTTTTGTATTTCCGCAAGGATTTTTTAGAAACTTAATATAAATAGACAAGGAATCCTTTGGATTGGATAATGGAGGATGGATGTATGAATGGATGGATGTATGGATGGATGGATGGATGTTTGTTACTCTATCACGCCAGCTGAACGGATCTGGCTGAATTTTTTTTAACCAAAAAAATTAAAGAGTTCCCTCGGGAACCAAAAAACGTCAAACCACGCAGACGAAGTAGCGGGCATCAGCTAGTGTATACTATATCTCGTTAGGTACCTAGGTGAGTTATTTTAACAACAATTATCATGGTATTACTGAGCCCGGAAGTGTCCACAATGACGTCACAATGAACGCATGTACAATTTCTAATAGTAGACCATGTGTTTACAAGCCAAATAATTTGCTCGACCAAGTCACTAGCACTGTGTAACTCGCAAAAAAGTTAGTTGAACTCTGCAAGTTTAAACGTGCAAAAATCATTAGTCCTGGCTAATTTATTGACATTTTGAAGTTATTGTCATAATTTAAATAATGTGTTTAATTCATAGTTTTAGGACAAAAGTGAATGATTGCATGCCATTTCATGACTTGGTTTCTATTTTTACCTGTAACACTTATTTTGTATAGGTACCTACAATCTAGCAAATAAAGGATTATTTATTAATTTATTGACAATGATTGTTACAAGCTTACTGATGTAAATTAGGTAATACTTTGCTCAAGCATGATGACGATGACGTACGTTACGTCACCTGCAAAGCGTCTCCTGATGCGATTTGATCCATCCTATTGTCAGTTTCTGTAACTTCTCACTGATATCCAAAAATCTTATTGAACGACTTCCATAACGTGTTTACGTACCTTGCCCTTAATTTCCTGTCTTTGTCCCGCGTGGGGTCAGCAGAACATATTATATCTTTTTCTTCCACTTGTTTTTGTCATTTGTCAAGTCATTATCCACTTTTAATTTAATTACGTATCAAAATTGTAAAATAGCTCTCACAACAGAGTTCCAGAGTTTTTCTCCACGTTCAAAATGCTTTACACGTTCGCTCACTTTTGATTAATTAAAAAGATCTATGATAAAAGCCCAGGTTAAACCTTCGTTCCTAGTTAACCCTAATTGCATAAGCGGGCGCTCCTAATGTTTTCCGCCGCTTGAGGTAAGAAATGAAATCGCTTCAATTTCCGCGGACATTCCTCTTAATTGCCTCCAAGTTTATTACGCTGTCCACGACATAGGCGGATAGCGGGTAATATAAGTAACGAGACTGACCGCAAGACTTGCTGTAGTAAGTAAGTAAGTAATCTATAAGTTCACTTATTTTGTATTTTAACCATGGAACGTTCACCTTTTTCTTCGTGACTCGTGATACGTGACAACGAATGGATCGCGACTGGGTCGAAATATCAAAAATTAAATCGTCCTATTAGTCGTGGTATGTAGCATTATGTAAACTGTGATTATAATAAAAGTTACTTATTAAAAATTTAAGACTTATTTCGTGGTTTTATATTTTATAAACTATAAATATATATTTTATATTTTTTATATTTAAATATTATAAACCGGTACGTATACCACATGTGCATGGAATGTGGTCACGGCCGAAATTGCGACAAATTTTAACATGGTATCACACCACGATTAATATGAAGATTTAATTCATATACATACCACTGGTACTTACCCGTTTATTATATTATACTAAAATTACTAATTAGCCAAAATTTTGTAGTTCGTCCAACCACTTGAAGCTATTATCGCCTGTACTTAAGACTTCCTTCTTCCTACACTAGTCTTGGGAATGAGAATTGGGATCCTTTTTGTAAATGCCCAAAGAAAGCTAGTTTTCTTCGCATGATGACAGAAAATATTCTCTTTTTGTTGACTTTTACCCCTTAGTATTTGGTGTTAATCTATGGTATCTTATATCTTTACTTGGGTAACACAACATCGAAAATTAAAAGAAGAAAATGTTTTATAGATTTACAGAAGCTCTTCTTGTGATGACCGCTACTTCTTCATACTTCTAATTCCTTTCAAAGAAGGCACACGATGATGATGATGATGATAAACTAGGTATAAATAATCTTATTGACCATCAGTATAAACCTGCATTGACAACAACAAGCCTCGGAAACATCCACTCCACGTACTAAATTACCAATTTATTTTATTCAATAAAATGAGTAAATTGTGGAACATACCTAAGCTCTATTTTAATGAATAATTGCTTATTACAACGCGTATCCTGAAAATCATTTAACTATTTTAGTCAATGTTTAGGTATTTGCATTCAATTTACATGATTTAAATGCCATAATACCTATATATTTTAAACAATGGCCTCGATATAAAAACAATAGGATTTATGATATGGAATAGAATTATACATAATTTTGACCATAAATATCCCTAAATTGTATGCCCTAATGTTGTGGAGTATACGTAATATTCTTTTACCGACATAGGATTACATACTTCTTACCTGAGATGAGTAATACATGTACCCTTTACTTATCTCTACTTTACGAAGAAAAGGTAATTATGGATTCAGTGGCTCCCTGCGAATCGCTTGATGTCGTCCATCTACCTAATACCTAATACCAGGTCGCCATTCATGCACCTTGGGACCCGAACTTTATTTCAGTTCTTGGAAATAAGTGTCCCTCAGTTTCTCAACCGCAGTGTGTGAAAATCTTTACAGGAGACTCCAGCTGTGGAAATCGGTTGTCGTCGATCGACGACGAAAAGGTATGCATTGAAGTCACGTCAGATGTAGTTTCTAGATGTTGTATTTTCAACTAAACACTGACGTAGGTACTTAATACATTTCCTTAGTTGGAGTCATTGTCGTAATCCAGAAACTAGCCGTCGCGTCGCGTGAATCTGTCCTCGCACTTTCTTTCTGCTCAAGCCTTAAGGTGTTAGGGTAAAGTACTACGGACAAGATGAATCGGTCAATCGATATCTGGGTGTTTCATTCTACCAAGAGTTTACTCAGCCGTTATAGAATAGATGGAGGTAAACATCCAAAATAGCTTTACTTTGTTTAAAAATACAAGGATCTGCCCTACTTTCTGTATGGACAAGTCCTCGGTAGAGAGTAGTATATTCTTTGAACAAGTCGAATTCATTGCGTGTCATTGTTGGTGTGACCAAAAATTTAAACGAAAAGCTGAAAATACAACCGCCGTAGTTTAAGTGCCAAAAATCCGGCAATATTGTGTGACACTCTAAATTGAATGGCGGGCACAGGCGGACGGGGCCTTCGTAATTTTCCTGCGTTGTTATATCTAGATGAACAATAGATCTCATTTGGGGTTACAATGAAAATGATTTTATGTACAACCCCCCAAATAAGCGTCATTAAAACCTCTCGGGGAAACGGCTGCCTTTGTTGCCAGGGGTCTAATATGGCACTATTAGGGAGAGCAAGATCAATAATGGATCTAATATACAACCTCTTAGGCGATAGATTAGCGAACATTTTGTTTACTTGCTGTTTGTTTTCTTCGCATTTCTGTTATTTTATTTAGCTATTTTATTTATCTTTCTATGTAGAAACAGTAGAGTACTTTCGATTTTTTGTTGCAAACTTAAACATTTTTGTGCTCATTTTGTAGTATTTCATATTTTTACTCGTTTCATACTTTTTATAGCTTATGAAACTGTAGATTTTGAATGTCTGTGGTAAGTACATTAGGTAAACCCACTTGTGCGAAGCCAGGTTGGGTCATTTAGTAACCTAATATAATGCTATATTCTAACAATGAAACAATGGTTTTGTTGTTAAAGAGGCTTTGGTGGTGTTGTACCTTATTAGTAGACTTAAACAGTAGTTTCAGCTCCAGCGTATATGCATCTTAGTTTCACAGCTACGAATTACTCAACCGTGTAAACCGGTCACAGTCATCTTAAAGTCTCAAAGTGCACTAGACCGGCTTCAAGTTTAAGCTAATTTCACCTAAAACGTCTTCACTTAGTAACTGGCTTGTGTCTTGGAGGCTAACTTGACAGTACTGTAATTGAAATTTGAATATGCTTTTGGGGGTTAAAGGATTTAAATATACTTGTTATAGTTCGTGGTGGTTTTGGGTTGCTCGCTAATTGATATGCATTAATTAATCTTGCCTATTTGCTAAACTGTTTTTGGCTGCGCTACAATTTCGCCTGCATGCTTTTATTACGAGAGACAAAATATACACGTACACACAAATATCCTTCATTTTGACTCTGTAAAGGCAAAATACCAAAAAATATCATTTTTGCTGGAAATTAAACTTCAATAATGACTTTAATATGTTAACTATTGATAAAAGAGCTTAAGAAAGCATCAATAAATTGTTCCACTTTTGGGGAATTGGGTTGCGACCCTGATTTTGTAGTTTAGAAAATCGTTAAAAACCCTTTGAATTGAAATTCTCCATGTTTCAATGTTCCGCAGAAGTAGAAAGCACTTTTAGAAAAATTGTACGTCATTTAATGTCAAAGCCTTGTTAAATGTTTCTACTGTGGCTTGTTCAGTGTCATCCACTTTAATGAACGATCAGTGTGGTGGTGAAAGAATTTCAAAGAACCAATCGAAACGCGTTCCGACTCTTTCAGATGTCATGAAAAGGAGTGCCGCTCAAGGATAGCCTTCATGCAGTAGCGCCTAATATGCCATTGAATTCTTTTATAAAAAATCTTTATTTCGAAGCTTCAGATTTAACTGGTTTTAAACGCTTACATCGTATCATTATATATCATACTAATATTATAAATGCGAAAATGTGTTTGTTTGTTGGTTAGTCCTTCATCACGCCGCAACGGAGCAACGGATCGACGTTATTTTTGGCGTGGGTATAGTTGAGGACCTGGAGTGACATAGGATAATTTTTATCCCGGAAAATTAAGGAGTTCCCGTGGGAATAAATAAAACTACGTGGATGAAGTCGCAGGCATAATCCAGTTTTAAACTTTTTCATTTAACGGCCAAAGAAAGGTTCGGAAATTTCAATCGATAAAATGTCTGTACATCTCTCGTTGACTTTCCTGTATCACATAAATACTAAGAATATATTATCTTGCTTTAAATTTTATTACCTAAATAAGTTACTGATAATGATAATAAAAAACAAATTCAATGGATCTTGCATCATGATACTGCATCATCAATTGATAATATCATTAAGTAAAGTATCATTATGATAATATTGCGACTTTGGTTGCGATTTTGAAAAACTATAATCTAACGACATTTTATACCCCTTCATTGTACTTAGCTTGCCTTACAGAATTTTGGATGTAAATAGAAATGTTTGTCACGGATCCATTTTCAATACTATACAATCGTTTAATAACTTTTATAGATATCCTATCCTATTTATTATATAAATACCCAATGGGTGTATTAATAAATTGTATGTATGTATAACTCAATAAAATACCGCAGAAAGGATTCATTTTTAAATATCTTCTAGCTGTGGTAATACGTGCGTGATGTATGTAATATTATAAATTTGGAGTCAGTTATCGTTTCATCTGAGATGAGTGGAAATGTAAAAAATATTATTGAACTGAAACTTCATTGGAATCGTCATGATTTGAAAAATCGATTAAACGAAAAAGTAACACCATATAAAGACAAACTTATTCATAATAGAATTTAGCCTGCGAGAGAATGAGATAGATACAACTTATATTTATCTCACTCTCTCGTTAGCAATTTTTCTGAAGTTTCATTTCTGCCGTATGTGAATTGCACACATTCACTTTTTTTAAGTTAGGGTACTCTATATACAAATGTAAATTTTGCATTTCGAGGTTTAAATTCAATCAACGTTGAGATGTAAAATCTTATGCTAGCCCAAATGACGTGACAGTGTTTCGATTTCCAAAATCTACCATCATTGTCGAGATGTGCAATCTCATACTAAGGGTAAAAATTCAGCTAAAAGCGAATCGTTTGGTATCATTCTGACCGACATCTGACGATTTATGGCCACTTAATATCAGTAGAGGAATGGAATTCAGTATAGCGTGTCTGATGTAGGTATATATATTATATATAATTTCAAGATCTATTTTTAAAAATATAACTAAATTTGGTCATGGTCATGGTTGAATCTTAGTAGCATAATAATTATATTTAACGACAGTGAGGTAGAGGAAAACGTAAAAATAATGATATTTTACTGTGAATGCTTAAAGTGAAACGTTTGGTATCATTACGACCGACATCTGAGAATTTATGGCCACTTAATATCAGCAGAGGCAGAGACATCTGTAGCGTATGTGCGTAAAGGTTTAATTTATTATTTCTGTGATGGCATTTGCAAAAAAAAAGTACATAGAGGCAGATATTATACACCTATAATACCTTGGTAGTCGAAGATAGTTAAGTAATAAAAATTGCCAAGATTTTTTATGCGAACACTGGAAAATCTGTTACTTACCAGTTTCTTTCTTTCAATCCTAATATGGAGATTTTTACCACACAAGATATCCCTTGACTGTGATCTCACCTGATGGTAAGTGATGATGCAGTCTAAGATGGTAGTGGGATAAACTGTTAGGGGCATAACAGTTATAATAAACCCATACCCCTAATCGGTACACGGCATCATACCGGAACGCTAAATAACGTAAAACGTAATAACGGGTTGGTATCTAGCCACGGCTGAAGCCTCCCACCAGACCAGACCAGGGAACATTCAGAAATTGTTGATTCCCAAATTGAACCGGGGATCGAACCGGGCCTCCGCAAGTTAAGACAGCAGCACTCAACACTGCGCCAGGGAGGTCGTCAAACACAAACACGCACCTACACCTACTTTGGAGAAGGTAAACTGGGCTAAGTGATGACAGCGTCTCAGTGCGGAAAGTTCTACCTAGTCTTTAGAGGATATCTCTATGGTCATCAACATCATTTCAGAATGCGGATGTCTACTGCTGAGCATAGGCCTTACCAAAAGATCTCTACGGTATTGCGGCTTGCTTCCAGCGGTTCCTTATGACTATGATATAGGAATATATTATGTACCTAATTACGTTAATGTTATGTTTCCTGGTGGGAGGCTTCGGCCGTGGCTAGTTACCACCCTACCGGCAAAGACGTGCCGCCTAGCGATTTAGTGTTCCGGTACGATGCCGTGTAGAAACCGAATAGGGGTATGGGTTTAATATAACTGCCATACCCCTAACAGGTTAGCCCGCTACCATCGTAGACTGCATCATCACTTACCATTATATCGCAGTCAAGGGCTAACTTGTAGTGGATTAAAAAAAAACCTATGTGTTTATGTTATACTTTATTGTATACCACAAAAATACAAAAAAAAAAACAGGTAACAAACAAGATAACTTAAAACGTAGGTACAATAACGCTGTCTTATCGGTTATGGCGCAATACTTCAAGAATATCTTATAAAAACACTTAGGTACATTAATTTGGCATGGTGTTCCTATCTTTCCTTTGAAGATTACCCTTATTAGGTTTTGGCAAAGTAATAATATTGAAATCTGAACCAAACTTTGTTGACTCTCGGGCGAGTTTAATTAATATAAGGTATAAACATTCAAATTCCATCAGGTTCAAAGTAAATGGAAAAATCTTTTCAACTTTGTATTGGTTTAAATTTGAACACTTTCGTTAGGTCTTCAAAATTCGCTCGATGAGTAAATATCTTGGTTTGAACTTTGGATTATTTATAAATAAATAATTATTTAGCAAAATATAATTGGGTCTAGCAATAATAACTACAAATAATTCGAGTTTAAAATCAGTAATAACTTTTGATGAAATTCTAAAATTTTTGTTGAATATATCAATTAAATTTAGTAACTTAACAGGTGACTCACCCCTTCTTTATTTGCTCAAAGGATTAGCATAATGTAAGTTGTAACCAAGCATTCCTTGCGAAATTGACTGATGGTGAAAAGCTGTTAGTAAGTTTTCTCTTCGAACCGATATGAAAAGAGCACTTGACTGTATAATAATATTATTCAGTCTTAAAAAATCGTTTAACTTTTTAAATGTATAGAATAATTATTCCACTAAAAGTCCTTTGCAAGAGTCAACAAGCTTTTCATCCGATTAGCTTTTGAGCGAATATATTAAAAAAGAACATATAACATATTAAGGAAATCATATTAAGTAAACATTTACTAGTCACATTCTTACACTATAATGAAATAACTATAGTTAAATAGGTAGGCTATTTAACTATAGTTATTTCATTATAGTGCTATAGAGCTCTTTGGGTCTTTAATCTTAATCATGAAATAGAAACATGAATGCAATTGGGTGTTTGACTACTAGTCAAATTAAATATTTTTTATTTATAATTATTAAACAGAGGTGAGAAGATCCCAAAAGTGGATTCACGTCCCCTGTTAGTTTTATGTTGTATAATCATTTTAAACAATCGATTCGAACCTAAATAACGTCACAATTAACTTTTCATACAAAATCAGTTGTGATGTTTGAAAAAAAGTCGCTGACTTGATTAGTTGTCAAATATCCAATTTCCTCGATAGAAAAAACTTAACAATTTACGTAGACGTAACAATTTGTTCCTATATACACTGCGAGCACTGTTTAGTGCTCTTACTGGGGAGAAATTCGTTCCGTTATGGACTGACGGTATACTGCCACAGTTTCCTAGGGAAATATATGACGCCATAAATCGTCGCGTTTTTGTACTGTGAGCACTGGCGTTTTCAAGGTAAGGTGCTCTCAGTGTTGACTGCATTCCGTTTTAAACAGTAACTAGTTTAGCTAACTATAAAGGAACGGCTTCGCAGTATACTAAATTGACGTCACACCTTACAGTGCTCGCAGTGTATATAGGAATATATCCTAAACCTACTTTTCTTAGCAAAGCGGGTAGGTATTAACCGCATGCGATTGCCATTGCTTTGGAATTGATTTGTGGCTAGCTCTGTATTCGATATTGTTATTTGTTATTACTAACTGAACATTGAACTCTTGAAACTTTCGTAACAAAGGACAGATTTATTGCGTTTTCTTTTTCTTTGAGTAGATAAATACTACTTTCGTACCAACATGTTTTTAATTTGTTCTTAGGAGACTTTAAGTCTCACAAATTATTATTTATTTAAATTCCAAATATTCGCAATAATAAATCATTCCAGAAAGTCTATGTACTTGAATGTATAATATTCTAGTTAAAACTACTTACACCTATTTACCTTAACTTAATTTGACGATGATTTTGTATCAGTGTACAACATTAAGTTTTATGTTAAAGTACTTCCTAGTAATGGATACCATAAAATGAAATCGTTTATTACTAGATGATGCCCGCGACTTCGTAAACGTGGACTAAGGTTTTTGATTCCCACGGGAACTCTTTAATTTTCCGGGATAAAAAGTAGCCTATGTCCTTCCCCGGGATACAAACTATCTATTCAACCGACTACGACTTCAACAGATGGACCGTGAAAGCGTACCAGACAGGCACACTTTCGCATTTATAATCTTACCTTACTAATATAATAAATGCGAAAGTTTGGATGTATGGGTGTATGGATATTTGTTACTCAATCACGCCCCAACGGTTGAACGGATCTGGCTGAAATTTGGCACAGAGATAGATTATAGTTTGGAATAGCACATAGGCTACCCCGGAAAATTAAAGAGTTCCTGCGGGAACCAAAAAACCTCAAACTACGCAGACGAAGTCGCGTGCATTCGGTACTATTAGTATGGATCCGGTGTATTATCATACAATTATATTACTAGGTAATGCCTACGACTGCGTCTATGTGAGATCTTTGATGTGAACCTATGGCTGCCTTTCCACTAAAGATATCGAGGTAGCTTTGCTATGGATATCTAAACCCACCAACAGGATTGCTTGATTTTCATAGCTTAGATCGCTTGATAAAGTGCTTCTTGGATTTGACACACATCCGTAGCTTAGCAACGTAGAACATCTATTGTGGAAACGCAATCGTCCATGCCCGGGATACGAGCTACCTCTGCAACAAATTTTTTAGAAAAATAACTTTTAGCATGGTTGCTACATGGCTAAACTCGATTGGTCGCGAAAAGGTAAAGATACATACAGACGAAGAGACACACACTTTCCCATTTATTTATTTAGAACTAGATGATGCCTGCCACTTCGTCCACGTGGATGAAGGTTTTATGATTTTAAGAGAACTCCATAATTTTCCGGGATAACAATAGGTACTTATGTCTTTCCACGAGATATAATCTACCTCTATACCAAATTTCAGCAAAATCGATTAAAAAGATGGTCCGGGAAAGCGTAGCAGATAGACAAGACGGTCATACAGACAGCCACACTTTCGCATTTATAATATTAGTATGGATACAGTACATTTTTACCTACAGAGTGCAGATAACATCGTATAAATCGTGCCTAATTTTTTTTTCAGGGGGATGATATTACCCGCGAGCGATCGCCTCCACTTTACAGTTGATTTGTGGCCGACTCGGTTCGGGAATGTATCCGATATTATTATTAATGGCGCATTGAAACGTTGGATCGTCTTAACGAATATTTGATATCGCTGGATGCGATTTATTGCCATTGAAGAGTAGCTAAATACGTTTTTGGGAGTTTTTTTACATCGGTAACACATTTTACTTATGGAAGTTAGGATTTTCTGATTAGATAACAGGTTAAGGAAAAAAATAACTACTGATGGGGCTGGACAAAACGTCTGCGTGAAATGTAAGAAGGACTTTCCGAGCGGGTATAGTCTTATTTATTAAATTGTATTTATTTCGTTGCCATTTAGTATAATATGCTGTCCCCAGTGTATTTTCGTTCTAAATTTCCGTGGCCCGCCCACGGAGAATAATACTTGTGTTTCAAAATTTACATAATTTTCAGAGAAAGTAGGTTCAAATTGTATACAAAACGCAAATGAGTTGCCACTGATTTATGTGTAATAAGGCAACTTTTAATTTCGCAACGCAAGCTTAGCTATTTCTTTATAGCGACCCATAAAAACGTCCGTTCATTATATTTATTGGGCCTAAGAAATTTTGCTAAGGACCTCGCCTCTGTAAATGCTAAACAACTATGTACTTAAGTAGGTGATTAGATGGTATTTTTTATTAAATAAGTATACATAACATTAACGGAGCAACAGACTGACAGATGAAATAAGCCAGTAATGCTCAAACCGACATAGACATACTGGTAATGGCTGAAATCAATAAACCATTTGTGGCCTGTCTATTCTTAGCATCTTTATGAATAAAAAAGATATATGATCATAAATATCGGACTATAAGAAGAATAAATAGTATGATAATGAATTAACTAGAAGTTTAATTCGCTATAATCCACCACAGTAGACAAATCTATGTGGTACAGTGCGCGTACTTCACCTGCAGCATGCGACAGCTACCACCCAGCAATTCGCATTATTTTCTATACCTACTTAGTATAAAACTGTAACTGAACGATTTCTGTACAATGTTTTTTAACATTTTAACTATAGGAAGCTTTGTCAGTACAAGTCGAAACTCAGTTGTTAATCTGCTCTGGAGTAAACTAGACTAATCACTATTCGAACGGATGGTAGCCACTTTCTATTGTAACCTTATTGATAATTATGGCCCGAGATTGGTATAAAACAATCTATAATATGTTTGGGTATAGGTAAGTACCTAATTTTCTTAACGCTTCGGATAAAACATCCCCAGGAAGCTATTTACATGCAAAATTCAATTTAATACGTATCTTATTATGTCATCTCATATAATAGGTACTGGATCGATATTAATATAGAAACTTGAAAGGAATCCACGAATATTACAATATCAGAGATATACGCGATGAAATTACGTGTTTGGCATGTCATGAGAATCTTAATAATATGAATATTGGACTCTTTCGACTTGAAGCGAGACGCGTGATCTTTGTCCTCTGTTTTTGTTTATACCCCAGAGCATGGCCTGACTATAGCCCTGAAAAGTAGGACATCAAATACCATAGAAATAATTTAATTAGTTAGGTATCGTTTCGTAACATCGTTATCGTTTATTAAGTTTATGTCAAATACTTACTTATTGTTTTTTGTGTTATCAACTTGGTAAACTTCGTACACTGACATGTATAATAATACTACACCTATAATTATTATACTTACCTCAAAGGACGGTATTATTGATTTACTGAAGGATCCTTGAAATATGCAGATTTAAGAAAAATTAACACTTATTTGCAGAATTATGATAATTATAAAATCCATGTGAAATAGTTTCCTTGATATAAAACCTCTGTAAAGATATTTTAAAAGTAGAAAATGAATTACACAATACCTTATCCCTTCAATGTGTTGGTAGGTACTTAAATCGAGCTCTTCTATAGGTATTATGAGAAGAAAGTTATTAAATTTCGAATAATGAAAGTCATAAGCAAGAAACTTTAATATTTGCTGTATAATATACTGTTCTCAGGTGTAAATTATAGAGACGCAGTTGGGATCGCGGGTTGTAATCAAATCTCTGTCACCTCGCGCAGTATACTAGGAAGACTGCGGCACCGGTCAGGAAGCACCTCCATTACCCGAGTTGAGCTAAAAATATCTCTATTTCTATAACTTGAAGATTTATTTTTGATAGATGACGGATATCCCTTGAATGTGATTTTAAGTAAGTAGTGGGAAATGATGATGTAGTACCTCTGAGAAAAACTCTTTATTTGTAAAAATTACATAAGTATTAATCAATAATTAGGTCTCTATCTCCCAAAGAACTAAAAACTGTGATATGGGAGCTAGTGCCTTCCTTATTACATAGGTACTTTTTTACAATTAATTAACATTAGCTAATGTTGAAAGTAGTTTTTCCGTTTTTATAAAGCTCTTTAGTCGGTAATTACGCAGCATTATGCTGGAATTATAAAACTTGGCGGCACCTCTATATCAGCAATGAGTTTTTGACCACAGGGCTGCTAAAACTGCAACAGGGCAGCCTTTTGTACTGCTGGGAATCGCTTTTAAATCTCTATGCTAAGCATAAAGTATTAGTCAGCCCAATCTTAAAATAACAGAACGATATATTTCAATTTTTCACCAAATAAACAAGCAACAAGCAAACAGCTTCTAATTATTTCAGCATTTCAAACATGCCACCTATGCCAAGTAAAACAATTTGGTAGTTAGTAAAAAAAAATGTTGTTGCTTTAATATCGTTTCAAAAACAGTGCTTTATTATTGCTATATATAGCTGCTATTGGAGGCTCATCATTAAAACTGGAACATTAATCTATCTTTATGAAAAATTGTACTCGAGGTACGAGTAGGTAAAACTTTTAATGCGGTTTCTTTAGCAAAATCTTAAACGCTTAACTCCTTCTTCGCTATAATAAGAATATTTTGCTATGTCATACATAAAGTTAAAATATACTTCTCCAAAATGTTTTCAAAGTTGTGTGAAGTGTGGGAATCTGCGCTTAGCCAGCGTGGTGGAGTGTGGCCTAAACCCATTCTGGGAATGACGTACCAAGCGATTAAACGTTCTAGTACGATGCCATACCCAATTAGGTGTAGATATAGGTTTAATAACAGTCGTACCATCTTAGACTGCATAATCACTTACCATCAGATGAAATCACTGTCAAGGGATAACATGTATTGGAATAAAAAAAAGGCCCTCTACTGAGCGTGATATAATATCAGAATGCGAATAGCTTAGATCATAGTCCACCTTATTGGAAGTGTGCAGATTGGCACACTTTACAACTAGGTAGAAAGCATACAGCGTTTATATTCAATCAAGTGAAGATGATTCAATTACCCGCTGGCAACCTATAGCTATGCAAATTTAGCTCGCTCGTGAAGACAATATACCAGTGTCTGGCTCAGGGCACAATAGCAATACTGCGATACTCAATAAAGATAATATAAATAGGTAGCTTTTGCCCGCAGCTTCACTCGTGTTAAGTTCGATTTTCATAAAAAAATTAAATCCAAATTTTTTAAGTTTGAAAATATGTAGCAATAAGGTGCTACCAGTGGTTTAAGGGTGTTACTTTATTGTTTTTTTCTGTTACGTACTTACAAAGAAAATTGTTGATTTTAAACAAGGAAAATCATAGAACTATACTAATCTGCTTGCAAAATCGTGTTCATTTTAAACGTTCCATTTCGTTAGCTTGAAATCTTCTTAAAATTGCCACCGTATCACAGGCTACACGATTGGATCATTAATAGCCTGTAGTTAATCAACTGGAGATGATCCAATGACAAGGTACAACGTATAGCAACGCAAATGAAGGCCAGCTGAGACTATTATATTAGTAGAACGATGGTGCTGATTTAAAACCATTGTGATCATCATCACCATTTGTGATCACGTGTGAAAACCACACCACAATCACCACAGACTATACACAGATACCTTTAGTCAGGTTTAGTCATGGAGGTAGGAATTGAGTACCGTATAATGAATGATACACACTGTTGTATTATAAGTTAATTAGGTAATTTTTGTTTTAATTTTAAATTTTATTAGGTGTAAGTGAAACAAAACATATCCCATGATATTTTCAAAGAATCTCGTGACGAAACAGGCATAGACTATTTTAACCGCTATAAAATATTCGGTCTCACGGAAAAATATAAGCCCAATGCGGACGAAACAATATTGTATAAAATTATAAAAACTTAAAAACAAAAAGTAGGCACATGATTCGGCGCGTAAATGCGTCTGATTCTGATCCTGAAAACAGTTACAGTAATTTTCGCTCCAACTTACCTTTCGTCCAATAAAGAGTACAATGAACTTTTTTTATTTCCCAACATACTCTCAACATCAGAAGTCGATTGCATTACACAGTCATGGCCACAGTTTTATGAGGTTTTTACAGTAAAGTCACGAGCGAAATAATTGTCTATTAGTGAAAATTGAACGCAGCCGGAAACATGCGAGTCGACGAAAAGAGAAAACTGCAATTAAAAACTTCATAACACCAACGAGTATTTCGACTGAGTAGTTAAATGGCTCTCGTTACTGTCGGTGATTTAGACCCGGTTAAAACTTGGTAGGTATTTGATTTAGGCTTTTGTAAATTAGAGGCGTATAATTATGTTCATCATAACAAAATTGAAAAATTTATATAGCTGTATTAAATATACTTAGATTAAAGAAGTTCAAATGCTAAAAGTTTAAAGTCAGTCAATTGAAGTGAAAACTTCTTTAGGCGCGTTGAGCACTTTTTGGTAGGGGGTAAAAATGTGGGACGGTGTCGGTCATGCGACACCATTCTTATAAGACAAAAGGTCTTAAGTAGTGCATTCTCAAAAGCATGCGGTCAAAAGTTCTTAAATATAAATATAGTCATTCGTAATTAAACTTTAAAGCCTTAGTTTTAAGGTTTATATTTTAATTATTTTAAAAGTGCTGTGCTGTTATTTTAAATATTCGTTTTCAATTCTATGGGCAGTCCCTACGACTGCCAATTTTTATTTTTGAAGATCTAAGGTACGAATTAAAAAGCAAAATGGATGATTTTAATATTTATTTATATTTATCTATTACTAGCGAATGCCCGCGACTTCTTCTGCGTGGTTTGAGATTTTTGGTTCCCGCGGGAACTCTTAATTTTCCGGGATAAAAAGTAGCCTATGTGCTATTCGAGACTATAATCTATCTCTGTGCCAAATTTCAGCCAGATCCGTTCAGCCGTTGGGGCGTGATTGAGTAACGAATATCCATACATCCAGACAACCATACATCCATCCAAACTTTCGCATTTATAATATTAGTATAGAAGTATAGACTAGCTACAGCGTGGCAGGCGTTACGACGTGACACACTCCACACTAATCCTAACTAATATATTTATTTTTATTGATTATTGAAAATAATACAATAGCACTTAAAGCTAGCTACTAATATTATAAATGCGAATGTGAGTATGTTTGTTTGTTACGCTTTGACGTCCCAACCGTTTTTTTCCCAACCAATATCAATGAAATTTGGTACAGGAAAACAGACAGGTTGGTTGTATCCCGGAGAAGGGCCTGGGCTACTTTTTATCCCGGAAATTAAGAAGTTCACGCGGTTTTTAAATTTTAATAGGTCGGTTTAAAAAAGTCGTAATAGTAGCTTCAAATGCTCTCTCCATAGCGTAAAAGTACTGCGTATGTCCAAAAACAACGCTGCATTATAGCGGGGAGCACATGGGCACAGATCGTTTTATGAAAAATTCATAACCTCCACCACAGATCACGGTGAAATGCACTCAGAGATATTATAGCTATGAGGCAGGAAGCTTGCTGAGGACAACATGTTTTGATTCCCAGCCGCGTCATGTAAAATGCATGAATACACGGCGTTCAAAAAAGAAAAAAGTACGTGCATTTGCTGGTACATTGAATTTAAAGATTGAATAGTTTTTCAAGCGGCTTTGTTTCATTTAGGCATGTTTTCACTCAACGGATTTCGAAGAAACTTGCCTAAATCTATAATAATATTATATTATATTATAAGTACGAAAGTTTGGATGGATGGATGTATGGATGGATGTTTGTTACCCAATCACGCCCGAACGGCTAAACGGATTTGGATGAAATTTGGCACAGAGATAGATTATAGTCTGGTAAATAACATAGGTTATTTTTTATTCCGGAAAATTAAAGACCAAAAAAACCAAAAAACCTCAATCCACACGGATGAAGTCGCGGGCATCAGCTAGTGGAGTATAAATTGCATACTAATAGAAAATTATACTTATCATAAGAATATTGGGAAAGATTCTCAAGTATTATGATTCGTTTTCGCACTTAGATCATATCGTTACTGTAATATTTTAAGGTTATACTTTGCAATCAAATTAATCTGAAATGAAGTTGTTAATTTGAAAGTAAAGCGATATTTTGCGAGTGCTGTTATTATTCCGGCCAAGTGGGGGCTTTAACGTAAATTCCGAAAGTAATTTGGCTTACGCGTATTATTTTCCTCAACAAGGCGAAATTAATCGTAAATTAAAAAGCGTATCCATAAAGCATAATGAGTAAGTGTGGTGACTTAAATGGCATAACGCCTAAAAAGGTCGTATAAATTGCGGGCCTTAATCATAAGAAACTTTTGCCTAAAACATGTTTGCACAACGTCGTTTGTTTAGGTCTAATTTATGTGACTTTATGAAATGTGTTTAAACACTAATTATGTATACGAAGATTACGATGTAAACAATAAAAAATAATAACCACTTAACCAGGTTATGGAACGTCCTTCCCCAGAAAGTACGTCAAGCACCGTCTTTAAACGTTTTTAAGCGTCGAGTACACGAGCAATTTCAAAAATGTCAGAATCCCTCCACATAATCACATTCATCATTAATAATTTAACCTAAATATGTGTATATATTATATTATATTGAATATATAAGGGGAAGTTTGAAAGTAGTGCCAGTGATAGAAAAGATGAGGAGTAATAGGCTATCATGGTATGGGCATGTAATGCGGAGGGAAGAAAGGCATATTACGAGAAGAATGATAGATATGCATGTGGAAGGAAAAAAGAGTAGAGGGAGACCAAAGAAAAAATGGATGGATTGTGTGAAAGAGGATATGCGTACAAAGGGGTGAATACGAGGTTGACGGATAACAGAAGTGAGTGGAAGAAGAAAACATGTTGTGCCGACCCCACATAACGTGGGAAAAGGGCAAGAAGAAGAAGATATTATATTATAAATATTGTATTTCATATTATTTTTATTTAAATTACTACCTTAATATTAAGTATTATATATTTTTATGTATTTCTTGCTATGTCTTAAATTCTTTTTTCAAGCCATTTACTAAATTGCATAATAAATTATCATACTTCACTTTATTACCTACTACCTAATATGTTTCTCCTTATCCCAAGTTTTCTCTTTAAACTTATTGTACGCACTGTGATTTCAACCCTGTCCCCATTACCAAAGGTTAACTGGAAGAGTCTAGGTATTAAGGTCGCCTTTGTGCATTGTAATCTACTTGTGTGCAATAAAGAATTTAAAACAAACAATTAACCACTTAACATACTACATGTTATTCAGATTTTTTGTAAGGTATTGTTGTGTTGGTTTATACTACAAAGTTGTCATACAATACTGGAGAAGCAAAATGGACTGATTGATCAAACACCATTTTTTATTTGCTTTTGTCATTCTAAAATCTTGTTATCTTTTATCCTTTATCCAAAGATAACCAAGGAAACTTAAGTGTTTCGGATTTCAGGCAATTCTGCCACAGAATTTCATCAGGTATTGAGGCTTTTATTGAGGCTCAAACGAAATTTCTAGTAAAACGGTACCAAATTAGTTTTCTATTTATTTCTAATCAGAGGTGTGATTATGTAAGAATTGCCGATCCAATAGTTAAAGTTCGGCGTCAGAGTAAAGTAAACCATAATAGCATTGAAATAGAGCTCAATTTCGTGTATCCATTCTCATACGTTTATGGTATCGTACTTACCTAAACGTATAAGAATGGATACACGAAATTGAGCTCTAACTCAATAATGATATGGTTTATTTTACTTTGACGCCGAACTTAGACGATTTGATCGACAATTCTTACACAATTGAGGGGCTGAGCTGCAATTTGAACCTATATCATGTAAAACCTATACTATATTATATACCTATTACTATATTACTAGACAATGACCGCGCCTTCAAAATTTTCGCGAAAACTCCAAAATTTTCTGGGAAAAAAAGTAATATACTTATATCTTTCCCCGGAGTACAACCTATCTCTGTATTTCATCAAAATCGGTTGAAAACATGTGCCGTAAAAGCGTAGCAGGCAGATAGAGAAACAGACAGACAAAAACACTATCGCTTTTATAATATTAGCATGGAGTATGGATAATAGTTTAAAATGAAGTGGAACGAGTATGTAAGCCCGCTTTCCTGGAATCCGAATTTATAATCTGTTTTTGTTTTGTTACGTTTCACAACCTTTCACTTTTTGCAGGATTATGGTGAAAACAATATTTCTGAAACACAATATAATACCACACGTATACCTTTTATAGTTAGTGATGCCTTGAGGACCTAGGCTCAATAATTATTAAAGTTTTTGTCAGGAAACTCTCAATTCCGGCCCAGGTTTGGAAAGTAGTGTATACTCAAACCCATGCCTCTGTATAGAGCATAAATATGAAACCTCTGTCCTGCTATTAATTAATCTCTCTTCCGTCGTGCTGGATTAAAACTAAGCTAAATTTTGGTATTTTTCACATATCAGAATTATCAGAATTATTTTATTCAGACTAAAGACCTAATTATTGACTCCGTGAAAAATCACAACATGGAAAAAGTATCAGTTGTTATGAATAGCCCGCCAATCCGCATTGGAGCAGCGTGGGGGGCCTAAGCTCTAATTTCCTCTCTCCTATAAGAGTGCTACCTGTGCCCAGCAGTGGGACGTTAATGGGCTGTAGTAGTGGTGTTAATATTTCCTATATTCCAAACCACCATATTGCCGCGTGTTATTTAGTTATTTCTTAAAACACAATAATAAAATGCCTGGTACGCAAAATAGTGCCAGTAGGTATTAGTTTTCCATTTCGGAGCTACTTTTTGATGCTAAAATATATGCTCTAAATAAACTGGAGCGTGCACTACATTGTTAGTAAAATCACAGAGTAAAATCTCCTTTCGTGGTATCCGACTTTAGTATCTGTTTTTGCTTCTCTACGCGGGCTTAAACTACTTACGGCGCGCGACTATATTTGTACGAGTTTTTGTAGCACTTTGTTTATCGTTTTCATAAACAGCCCTACAAGTACTTATTTTTAATTACAATTTGAAAAATTACCGTGTTTTACCTTTCACATTATTAGGCAGTTATTTTTAAGATTTCTGTATATCCATATCCATACTAATATTATAAGTGCGAAAGTGTGTCAGTCTGTCTGTCTGCTACGCTTTCACAGCTTATCTGTTTAACCGATTTTGATGAAATTTGGTACAAAAATAGGTTGGATCCGGGGAAAGACAGGTTACTTTTTATCCCGGAAAATAAAAGAGTTTCCGCGGGAATCTTAATCCACGCGGGCCAAGTCGCGGGCATCATCTAGTTTCAGATAAGTAAACAGGTTTTATACAACAAACGCTTAAAATAGAACTACTCCTAAAGTGTCGTCGCTCTCCTACAGACAGACTCAAAGCGGTCCTTGATTAAATAATTCGAATAGCAGACTATCATGTAATTAACACTGTCTGGAGTTATTTCAAACATAGGTAAGGTTCCCTTCCGCACTTAATTTTGACCATTATTTGCTTTGTTATTTAATTTCTTGACCGTTTTTACGCAATAAGTAAATTCAAAGATTTGGAACATCCAGTAGGCAGGTATATTATAAATATAGGGAATTATTTTGCGAAAATTGGTTATACTAATATATAAAAATATATATGACATATTAACATAGAGGTGGCTCACCTCTATGTTAATATGTCGAATGCCAACGCTGCGTTTTCTAGTCCGAGTCCCTATTTCAGCATCTTGGGACCCTGACGTGTATTGGTTCTTCGAACAACTTGCACAGGCCTTAAACTGCCCCCTCAGTTTCTCAATAGGTACGTTGAGCTATGTCGATCACTTTCGTTCTTCTGCGGATCTTTTCTTGATTACGTAAAGAAACCCTGAGCAAAGCTCTCTCCATCAGTGATTCTGAGCTTTCGCTTTATGACGCCCATAGTAAGTAAGGTTAGATTACACTTAGAGTAATATTTTTGCCCTAGGCACACTGTACCTGAGCCTCAGGGAAAGTCGATGAACTCTAGATGACTGAGGATAAACTGAGATTGCTCGTAATGTGAATACAAAGCTTAAGACGTATCACAGCTGTGTGCGTGTGTATGTATTCATCTCACTTCTATTAAGAGCGTCATCCGGTAATTAGATACGTTCTATCATATCTAGCAAATCTCTATTAATGCCTCCAGGGAACAGGTATAACAGGACCACTGTACTTGCATAACTAGATCAAAGGCTAAGAGTTGACCGTAATATTTTGTTGGCATCCTAATGGCTATTATTGCGTTTATATGTTTGATTGTTTGTTGGTTTGTCCTTGAGTAACGCTGCAAAGGAGCAACCGATTGACGTGATTTTTTGCATGGGTAAGATCTGGAGAACGTCATAGACTACTTTTATTACACAAAAAATTAAGAACTTTTTAAAAACCTAATAAAATTACTTTAACCTAATACAGCTATAAAAATGTGCTCTTAGATTTATTTTAGTAGAGGTAAATAGGTATAACATATTTTAGACTGAACGTTCGATGTTCACATGTTACATTTTTTCGTTAATTGAAACGTATGTTATAGTTAGTCAATTTCAGGTTTTGAATATAGAAAAGTGTTAAAAATATTTTTTTATCTCAGTAGTTTTCAATATAGGTTTTTTTTCTTGCAAAATCGGGACGGGATATTTCTGAAACCGAAATCCATGCGGGCGAAGTCACGGTTATTATCTAATAACATAATAAAGTAATTTTTAATATTGCATGTGATTGATTATAAAGTTATTAACGTGCACAGCTAACAAATCGTTTTGAAGGTAGGCGGTGATATTAATTTATTTATACTCGAAGCCGAAGTAGTGGTACCTAATGTTTTTTATCAATAAGTAAGTACATTGTTTTATACCTATACTTTTGTGGTACTTTAGACACCTCTCGAGATCATACGCGTTGGGCGGATTACTAAAATGCGTATCAATCGTGTCATAGTTTATGAACGTTATCTTGTAATGCTTACTTTTAATTCGTATTCTCTTATACTATAATTGTATGAAGACGCTTACGTCTTTTGTGACAAGATTTCAATGGCTGTATGGTGCTACGCTATGTAGCTGATCTTGCAGGTTAAATGGGAAAATGTATTATTAAACGTTGAAATATCGGATATGGCATTCTGTTTGTTTGACGTAGATAAAGGAGATTGATATTTTCCGATCCAGTATCGGTATCCTACTTGCTAAAAAACAAGAGAATGTTTATTAGAATACAGTTCTTTATAGGACGAAAAGAGCGGAACCTGCTGGAAAATCGTACGTGAAAAAAAGCGCTAAACCCTGTCTCTCTTCATCTTGTATAGAATGAGAGAAGAGAGACATGCCTGTATTAATTTTATTATTTTACTCTTTAAGTATCTGTACAACACAAAATAAAAATTTAAATAATCCATACTAATATTATAAATGCAAAAGTGTGTCTGTCTGTGTGTTTGTCCGTTTGTCTGTCTGTCAGTCCGTCGGTAAGCTTACACGGCTCACCTGTTCAACCGATTTTGATGAAATTTGGAAAGGCAATAGGTTGTATCCCAGGGAAGGACATAGGCTACTTTGAATCCCGGAAAACTTATCGGTTCCCGCGGGAATCGAAAAAACTTAGTCCACGCGGACGAAGTCGCGGGCTTCATATAGTATAAAAGATATACAAAGAAAATACCAAAAATGCTGTAGATTTAATGTATTCATTCTATTGTATCAGGTCACATCCTTTTGGGGTGTATGCACATCGTAGGTATTGCAGCATACATATTGCAATACCTACGATGTAGGTGGTACATAAGGGTAGTTTTGTTAGCTTTTCATGTTTGCTTTGAAGATATAATCTGCATGTACTTTTTCTTCTGTACTGTGTGCTATTTCATTTAAAAACTCCCTCCTACCTTAAGGAAAAATTCAGTTTTTTTGGTGTGCGATCCGATATTAGACCATGTCGAACATTAACGCTGAAAACTCCAAGGCACAAAACGAAGTTCTTTAACATTTCATTTAGTGTCCGAGCTGTTCAGCTATGGAATGCACTTCCACTGACCGTACGCCAATCGAAGTCACTGGACATATTCAAAAATGCTGTTAAGAATCATTACCTTGGAAACTAAAGACGACAACAAAAATTACTCTTTATGCATAGTTGAAATACTTACCTATATATTATAAATTTTATAATTAGTTATATTATATATAATATAATAATTTATATGTTTATCATTGGATTATGTATTAGTATGTAGTTATTTGAATTTAAGTATGTTATAGATCCACCTGCAGTCTAGTTTCCCTTATTTTCTCCTTTTCCTTAGGTTGTCTGGTAGAACTCGCTACCTAAGCGATAAGGCCGCCTTTTGTATCCTACTTCTGTCTGTGTTTACTTTTTTTCCAATTTTTGTATTTGTAATTGGTGGTGGTACAAATAAAGTGTATAATAATAATAATAATCTCCAAAGTTCGCCTTATAGAATCTGTTGAGAAATGTAATCAAGAACTTACTTATCAGCGTTTCACTTTGTTTCCAAAGTATGTACTTTCGAATCGAAGTGAAAATGAAACAGTTGTAAAACATAATAAAATACCATAATCTCCGCAACATCTGGTGATAGTAGGTATTTTTAAATATAGATTCGTTGCGTGTGTACCCGCCTTACCCAGTTTGGGGAGGCCATAAATTCGACGGAATCACCCTTTTTGTCAACTGGACATGTTTAGGTTTACATGATTTATACATCGAGGCCAATTTCAACGCTACCTACGTCCTTCGCGCATTCGATAGATTTGGAATAAAGAAATACCTATATTTCTGATTGAAACTAGCTAACTAAAAACTAGGATACTAAATCTAAGTTTTGTGTAAAATCCATACTAATATTATATTGCAAATGTGTGTCTGTCTGTCTGGAACGCTGACAAACAGACGCTAAAATCGGCAGAACAGGCTATGAATCCCACCCGTTCAGCCGATTTTGAAGTAATTTGGTCAGATATAGGTTACAACTTGCCTACAATCAAGACTACTAAGTAGATATGATAGACTAGTGGTTAAGACACCCGACCTACGCACCCCTAACTTTTCGAAGTTACGTGCGTTTTAACACCGTGAGGAAACCTGCATGTCCGACGTCTGGTATATCCTATACGAAAGAATTTTTTTTTTTTTTTTTTATTGAAAATAATACAATAGAACTTAATGCTAGCTAGCCTAACCTAATTACTATATAAATCATGCCCACGTGGAATGGTAGCAAGAATGCTGGCTGCATTTCCGCGCTGGACAGCCAGGCTGATCCTTTGCGCAAAAAATGAGCCAGCTCTTCTGTCACCAGATGAGGCAATTAACCGCGGTGAAATATCTCGCAAAAATTTTTTGGCACTAAGACTCCACGGCCCAAGGGTCTCCACGGCAAACGGAACAAATATGTAACTCTCTATGAGAGAGGCATACTTCCGCCGCTTGCCGGTTTCAGCCTTTTCTGCTGCGGCTCCCGGCCTTGATGCTGTCTCCCTGATATGACACGGGGCCAATGTGTCTACGCATGTTGCGTCCCACATTAGCGCCCGTCCCCGTTCCCAGGGAACCAGCGTCAATCCATCAGGTCTCTTGCCATCATCCCGACTAATCCCTGCCGGCTCAATGAGCGCAGGAATATCTATGGTGGCAAGAGCCCTTTTGATCGTATCATTGAGAGAGCCATGCCGAAAAAGCCTACCAGCGCTCCTTTGGCAAGAGAGTCCGTGAATTCCAAATTTATCGACCTCTTTTCCACACGGACATCTGTGCTCGAAGCACAGGGGTGTTCCCAATCTGAGACCTAGAGCCACACGAAAACTTTCATTATCTAAAAGAGTGCCGAGATTTTTCGATGGCAAGGCATGAAGCCAATACCCGGATTCTTTTTCAGATAAGGCTAGAAGCCTTGCTCGATCTCTTTCACTTGTAAGATTTTGAACCAATTTTGTATGTGTCAGCCGAACCAACGGCACATCCCAAAGTTTTTGTGTGAAACATTCCTTCGGGATATCGTCATTGGGACACCTGACCTTCCAACTCTCTAAGGCCTCTGTGGCATAGGTCAGTGAAACTGAATTAGAATTAAGAATCTGAGAACTAAGCTCTTTTATACTATGCACAGAGGACAGAAAAGCCGGAAGAGCAACACTGGAAATTTTTCTCACGCCGATGCCACCATACTTGACCGGTAAAGTAGCTTGATTCCAAGACTGATCATCAAAAGATAAATTTAGAATTTTTTTTAGCGTATCTCTTAAGGTGGCATCCATGATATCGAGTAGTCCAGGAAATTTCCAAATTGGGCTCGCACGGAGAATATAAATTAATTTAGGTACAAAAAGGCAATATTTTAGGATCGAAAATGCAATGTGAGAATTTAGAGCGCCCAATTTGTCAGAATGTGCCGAAAATGTTCTGACTTTTTTGTCCAAGATTGGTTGTAAAATAAATAGGTTGTAAATTTTGGCATCAAAATTAGCGTGTAGACACATAGTTTCGACCCTAAAGGATAAATTCGAACCCATTCAAGTTGGATTTGGCAGTAAAGGTGGTTGTGAGGCAGCGGTGCATTCGGCTCGTACTTTCTTATCGAATGGCGAGGTTGAGGTACTGCTGAAAGTAGACGTAAATAATGCTTTTAATTCATTGGACAGGGCAACTCTGCTTAACGAAGTTTCAACACAGCTTCCCGAAATTTACCCGTATGTTTGGCAATGTTACAGCTCTGCTTCTAAATTATTTTTTGGAGATGGCGATATTAAGTCCTCTGTAGGTGTTCAGCAAGGGGATCCTTTAGGTCCAGCCCTGTTCAGCTTAGGGATCCACAACCATATCTCAAATTTAACATCAAAATTTAACATATGGTATCTTGACGATGGAACCATTGGAGGCAACGTGGATGACGTTCTTAAAGATCTTAACAATGTTAAGCAACAATTTGGCAAAATTGGTTTAGAACTAAATTTTTCCAAATGTGAACTGTTTTTCACAGAAAAGCTATCGCAAGATAGAATATCATCGGCCTCCGAGTTATTTAATGAAATTGCCCCTAATATTAAGATTCTTGATAAACATACGAAAGTATAAATACATATAAAATACTTATTAGCATCATTTTGTGCTGACGTAGATTACTTTCGTAAACTTGTCTAGTCCACGTCGCATTAAAACGAGCGCTCAAGTTACTAATCAACTTTAAGCAAGTTTCCATTGACTTCGTCATTATTAAATAAATAAATAAATCTTTATTTGCCAAAATTAATTACTTAATTTCAATAGTGTGAAACCCTGCCTCCTGAGGTAGTAAAAACTGGGCTACAGGAGACAGTGTCTTCCCACTCTATAAATAAACAAATCTATAAATATAAAATTATTAATATGTTTGCTTAACTATGTACATCTTAATCTTTTTTTAAAATTGGGTAACAGGTACCCAATAACAAAATCATACCTAGTTATTAATTTCGTAGTAAGTAATGTATTCTCATCGAGTATCACCACACGACGTGTTGACACTAAACCATCTGAACAGGATTCGGTATATTTTAACGGGGTATAAAATGCCGGATCGCTTAAAATAATGGAAATAAGATCATTGGGTTTAACTTGTCGCCATGAAGATTTATCGGTAAAGTAAAACACTGTGTAACACGATTGAAGAATAATAAAGGCAGCCATGATTAATTTAAAAACATTGCTATCTTTAATAATTTTATTTAAAAAAAGGCGAATCAAGTTTTTAAAAATCTATTTGTCTTTCATTTAAGTACATTACGGGGAAATTACAGCTAAGATGGAACAAATGATTATTGGTAAATTTAACAACCGCCTTGAGTTGCAAAATTCAGGGTTCCTCGAATTTTTATCAAAATTTGACTTATAATCTAAATTATAGATACAGGAATACTGACTTGTGCCACTCACTTGGCTGGTTTTTGGTGGCCAAATATTTTAATGATAGTCAAAACTAACGATAGTGCAATTTTTAGCTTTCATACTTTTGGAATTTGTGACAGAAGCTAGGGGTCTATTACAATAATCATAACAGTGGCATAATCTTTCGTCATCATTTTATACGAGTAACTAGCCGCCTCCTAATCTTCAGCCAATCTTGTTTTAGGCATACCTATCACAGATTACATGAAAATAGTGACAAAAAAAATTCTGTTAATTGCAAATAACAAAATATTTAAAGTAGTATAGTGTATTGTATTTTTTTTTATGAAGAGGATAAACAAGTACCTAGTCAAAATTGCTTACGGGTCAAAACGACGCTCCACTTTGACTTATTACGTATTTAGACAGATAAATTGAAACGCTATCTAAGGGCGAGCGCAGACATTAGTCAAGAAAAGGGTGGGATAAAACGGGCTTGAAACGGCTAGACAAGCGATAGGAACGTGACTTCCTAGCGACGTGTTTCCGGTGTTTTTGCTAGTTTATTAAGTTTGCTTAGGTTACATCCGGATGGACAGCTATAATGACTTCCCAGGAGCTTTTGGCGAGCCTATTAGTGAAATCACATACGTACTCATTGAGCTATTAAATCATCATAAATTACCTCCTTCCAAATAAAAATTTAATGTTTGCCTGTCTGTCTGCTCATAATTGCCTTTGCGTTCGCGCATTGTTAATCCGATTGAGTTGAAACTTTGAGGTGATACCGTTGTCGTGGGGACTTGTGCGAAGTTTACTGATATAGTACCATCAACGACAGAACATCAAAAGTTTTTCAGAAGTTTGCGTACGTATGTATAAATCAAACGGAACTGAAATATTAAAACGG
Organism: Erebia palarica; assembly: GCA_964035005.1. Classification (NCBI taxonomy): domain Eukaryota; kingdom Metazoa; phylum Arthropoda; class Insecta; order Lepidoptera; family Nymphalidae; genus Erebia; species Erebia palarica. Next base: position 18,627,034 of record OZ035994.1, read on the forward strand.
CGGTGGTGCATTTTTTTCGTGGTACATTATAATTCAATATTCTAGATTGTATGTAGTTTGTTTAAGTTATAATGTCAGAATACATACTATGTATTATTGTAGTCAGCCGCCTTAAACTAGCAGCTGATTTTAATTTTACGCTACGGTGACTTGGCAGCATTGCTTCATGAAATTCTTTAAACAAATGTTTATTGTTTTAGAACTTTGACCGTCAGCTGTTGAACTTTGCCACTAACTACTATTATAGTAATAAAATGGGACAATGCGACGACTTGTAGCGAAGATGAAAAATTTAGCACCGTGCCTACCTAATAACGAATTGGTATGCCAGAGGTAAATCAACGTTCTTAATATTGCGATCATAGCCGTCCTATATCATAGTTAATCCGGAATAAACTTGTAATCTTTGTTTGCCTGGTTTATTTGCTTATTGCGTCTAGATTCTTAGTCGATTCTAATATGGCTTTCAGCATGATATCACTCTAATATTTTACAAAGGTTTTAAATTCTAATAATTATCTATTTCTTTTAAATAATACGAATTATTTCGGTCCTGAAAATATTAAAGCCTCCAATTTATCTATTTCAACGACCTCTTTGTAATATATTTCAGTAATGTTTTTTTAGAAGTTTAGGCTTTTCGACTGGATTTGATACAACTTTAAATATTATATTAAAAAATATGATATACCTATTATCGCTGTTTATGAATAGCTTTTGAGTTATTCCAAGCAACTTTATCAGCTGCACTCACATCGCTGCATCCAGAACGTTATAAATATTAACGGTCTGCAATGCAGCGATACAATATAATAATATTGTTTTCATTCCATCACTTGGAATTGAGATTGTACGCTGGAAAGCCTCCGCATTATCTGTCTGTAACTCTCTGTTTTAACAATTAGTCCGATTTACATACTGCATTAAGTTTGAGCAAAATCGGCTGAGTTTAAAGTACCTACTTACAAATTTTCTTGTATCTATACTACACTATATATTCATAGTAATTTAACGCTATAACGCTATTAATGTGAAAGTGACTCTGCATGTACCTGTCTACCGTTTCACAACCTCCTGAAGACGGACATATCTATTTTTATCCTGATAAATAAATACTTAATTAAAATTTTATATAATATATCAATGTATATGTCAATTTCGACAGTTTGCAATTTCGCGAGTTAGATTATAATCTAACGGTTTTTACAATCTTACGGTGACATATATATCATTCCACCACCACCACGGTCCTATTAAAAAAATTATAACTAAATCTACCTATGATAAATCTCGAATATTTTGCTTATTTATTTATCATCTTACCGCTATTTTAACAAGATTCGCGCTTGTAGACCCCGAGCAACAACGCAATAAGAATATTTACTTAGTCATTTTTTCATCATTTTCGCTGTTACCCGCAGGCGGTGGCTTTTGTTTTTGTTATCGTAGACCCGAAATATATTTTGACCCGAACCAAAGTTATACGAATAAAATATTAACAATAATATTAAACTAATGTAGTTAATGTTATTACAAACTCAAAATGTTACTTCTATGTTACTTATATTGTTCTTTGTTAAATTCATTCCTACGTCGTTAAAAAATAAAATAATAATCATATACTTATATTATAAATGCGAAAGTGTGCTTGTTTGTTGGTTTATTGGTTTGTTGGGTTGTCCTTCAATCACGCCGCAACGGATCAACGTGATTTTTGGCATGGGTATAGTCGAGGACCTGGAGAGTGATATAGGCTACTTTTTATCCCGTAAAATTAAGGAATTCCCGCGGGAATGCAAAACACTTAAACCACGCGGACGAAGTCGCTGACATCAGCTAGTTGCCTTATAATTATTAACGCAACATAGACGATTAAATCCGAGCCCCAATAAAGTTACAGAAATCTACCAGAGGGCCGCATAGAGGCCGTAAAGCTACCGAGGAAGACTAAGAGCCGGTGGATTGGAGGAATGGAAAAGAACATGAGGGTTTTGGGAGATCGTAGTTGAAAGGAAGTGGTTGCTGGCCAGCTTCGATGGAGACGTTTGCTTGACTTAGACTGGATATGAAATATGATTACAAAAGTTAGCGAAGATCATCATACTACACAAATAGGCGGCGTAAAACCGATTACCGATTCTCAAACTTTAAAGTCGGATAAAAATCTATCTAAGACGAAAACGTTTGTTTGTAATGAGATACGCATTATTTATGAACATATAGTTAGTATTATAAATGCGAAAGTTTGGATAGATGAATGTATGGATGGATGGATGGATGTATGTATGGATGGATGGATGTTTGTTACTCAAGCACGCCAGAACAGCTGAACGAGTCTGCATGAAATTTTGCACAGAAATAGATTATAGTCTGGAATAACACATTACACATACAAATTAATAGTTGATTTCAACAACAGAAGATTTCAATAAGATAACTTCTGCAGAATTATAGTTCTCATTCGTTACGTATGTCTATTGTTTACAAAAGATGCAGGACGCTACAGTATTTGGACAAAAACGTTCTTTAAAAACATACCCCAACATTGAAACTAGAAAGGCTGAATTGGCAGAATTTTATGAAAATTAAATTCAGGGTCTGGCAGTCCAGATAATGAATGCAGATAGTAGATACGACATGAAGACTCAGCAGAATATAAAGGTTTGAAAATAATACATAACTATCTTGAGAATTTTCCTTTGTGGTTTTGTAAAAGTATAGGGTAAAGTCAGTCTATCACCGGATCACATCTGGAATCTGGAACTCATATCTAAATATTGTTTTGTTTACGAAATATAAATAATAGCGAAGCATTCAAATGCTCAGTAGGAAAGTTCACCACCACTACAACCCAGAGCCCATTTACGTACTGGTGGACACAGGCCTCCACTCTTGAAGGAGCTTTAACCCACTAATGCGGGTTGGCAGGCTTTAACGACTACTATCATGCTAGTGATAATAACCCGGACCTGGATTAACGTGCTCTCCGAGGAACGGGGGTGAAACACCACCAACTTCCTAACTTCGGGCTAGTACTGAGAATATCTAATTAGAAAAACTCAACAAATAATATTATGGCCAGACCCGGGACTCTAACCCGGGACCTCGTCGGCCGCATAACTACTAGACCAGCGAGGCAGTTAGGAAGACATCACGTCATAATAATTTTATAAAGAACTATTTGAACACTGATACTGATACTACGGTTCTGTATCAAAGAGTCATCAAGACAAACAGTTTTCAAGTTTATAAAACCCCTCGCTTTGTGTAAGAGGCTTGAAATATTTAACGGAAGAACTGTTAAGAAAATAAACTTGATATCCCTGTTGGACGTTCACAGTAAATCCAGTAACGAGTGAAACAAGATAGAAACAGCGAAATAAGTTACTGCGCCTTACAACTTGAGAGCCCTGGTGTTAAAAGTGTACTTACTCTTCGCTGTTACAGGTTTTATACTACTGAGTAAGTGTACCTACATATAAATTAGATATAAGTACTAGCTGATGCCCGCGATTTCATCCACGTGGATTGTGGATTTTTTATTCCTGCGGGAAATCTTTAATTTTCCGGGATAAAAAGTAGCCTATATCCTACGCCGGCATACAAAATTTCGTCAAAAACGGTTAAAAAGGTGGGCCGTGAAAGCGTAGCAGGCACACAGACATACATACACACTTTCGAATTTATAATATTAGTACGGATGTATGTCCGAAATTTTGCCATTTATTACTATCACATGGTAAATCATGTGGTAATATCAAATTCGGTCTATCATGCTGGATGGAGGGTGCCTTGCACTTTACGCTTAGTTACTTGTAACTTTACAGTCTTAGCATACAGTAACATTGACGGCCCCCGCCCCTACGACAAGCATAGTGTGTTCACTGTTTCTTCCGTACGTATCTAATGGATTGGACTATGTCTTTGACTGTGGTTCTCCTACAGATTGCTTCATGTCGGATCCCATCCCTCACGAAAACTCCTAAAATAGCACTTCATGGCTGAGCATCACTTTAATTTATTATTGAGACCTCTTGTTGGTATCCAAGCTGGAAGCACATTTGTACAAGACCGATACACGTGCTTAAGTAATATTTTCTATACCTTTTCTTTTCATATCAACCCCGGAATAAACCTACCTATGAGAAGTCACAGTATCGCCAAACAGCGGCCTTCCTGATGCAATACTTCGTGTAATTCCGGAGAGACACCTGCAGTGAAGATGCATGGATGGTATCCATGATGATTTCCCTCCTCCTAGAAAAAAATTTACAAAAAACAATCAGTTTCTGCAAGACGGCGTGAATATCATACTTACTTTACTATATAATTTGTTGTAATATAGAGGAAATATTTGAATTAAATTTATCCATATTCAAATAGGTGCCTAAGTGAAAAGAGCTTATCCGGCAACGTCATTTACATGTGGTATAACGATTACGAGCAATACGAATTTCCTAAGCGTTATACGCGTATATTGATTTGCAGTCGAGCGCCCGCATCACTGAAATCTAAATAAATGCTATTGAAATAAATTCCAATTACGCCGGGGCGGATAGCTCCAGTAATTCTATTGGTGCACTGCAACAACCGCAAATGAATTTTACACTTCAATACCAAAATAAAACGTATTTCACGATTTAAACCTGGGTCTCTGTGTTTACAATTTGAAGTTGGCTAAGTTGCAGGGTTTTATTAACTAAAGATTTTAACCTTTTTATATGTTGCTAATCTAGATGATGCTCGTGATTTCGTCTTCATTTGGATTGTGGTTTTCAGTTCCCCGTGGAACTCTTCCATTTTCCGGGATAAAAAGTAACTTAGGTGTTATTCCAGACTACAATCTATCTCTGTGCCAAATTTAATGCTGATCCGTTCAGCCTTTCTGGCTTGATTGAGTAGCAAACATCCACCCATCCATCCTTCTATACTTTCGTATTTATAATTAGTATAGAAAGATGATAAAAATGGAACGAAAAACATTAGCGAATTTTATTGACGCCCTGTAAAATACATAACCACAAAATTTAATTGATCGTTTTCATACGAAGATAAAAGTATTTCATGATTTAGCATTAGTTTTTGTGGTTACGACTTTGAATTTGCTCATTGGTAATTCGTAAAGTTTTAATAACAGAAAGAGTATTTATTGGCTATAAATTAAAAATGAAAGGTACTCGTAGAGTTCCAGTTTATTAACAAAGTGCAAAAACCTTAGGTAATAATACTACACCAGTTTATTATTTTAGAGTGTAACGTAGCCTTACCTCTCCCTATCCTCTAATTACTTAAGAAAGTGTAAAGCGCATCAGACTTGAGGGTGCTCTAACGAGAGCAGTTTTAACGTTAGTATGATAGTGTTAAGCTGACTGTCGATCGTCTACTTTCGACAATAATTTTGTACTAACCTATCAGAATGAATAACAGAAAAGAAAAATGAGCAAAATGACGTCGTATAGAGTTAAGCGGTGTGAAAAATTTAAGGAGGTGATGTACCTACCTTGACGTTCAACAAAACAAGAGTGTCAATAAAATTAAAATAAATGCCCCACTTTATCGGTGCCCAAAATTGGACCTAATTTTTTATGCCTGTTGTAGCGATCACTAAAAGGGTCAGGAGGGTCCCCCATAGATATCGAGAATAAATCGGTTTCGAATCTCGCGCCACTCCCGCGTAAGCGTGGTAGCGGAGCGCTGATTGGCTCGTTTTGTTGGGTGACGCTGTCATGGCGGATTATGTAAATTGGTGTGTTCATTTAGCGCGTAAAATATTTTGTAAAATTGTTCCATAGCCTAGTTTAGTGTTTTTCGACTTTAAATTGTTTAAGAACTTATGTTCGTCAATTACACAGAAGTATTTTTCTCACACGGTAGTTTTTCCTTTGACCAAACTTGAGGGACTAAACCCCCCGTTAGACTGTTTAGTTTTTGATTTTATTTTATTTTTATACAATATTAATAGTAGCGAGATACTACTTGTACTAGTCAGATAAGTTTGTGCCGGGCCTCTGGATGGTTGTTAGTATTTAAAGGTGCACATACTATTGGAAATAATACACAGTTGGTTAGACGAAATTACGTCATAAACTGGCTTTTATCTATAGAGTAAAAGAAAAGGAAAGCGTATCAGAAATATACAATTAAGTTCATTTTATTTGGCAGCTTGTCGTGTCTCCAATTTCTGCATTTTTTCCGTGCGTCGGTGTAGGTGTAGGTGTGTAGGTGTAGGTGTGTAGGTGTAGGTGTACCCTCATCTAAGAATCCACGAGAAATGTTATTTCAGTAGATTTAAGTAGTTAATTAATTTAAAGATGATTTCTGAAGAGCAAATACGTAGCATAATAAAGTACTAAACAACAATTATCCCTCTTGAAATTAATAGGCAATCGATTACGCAGTTATTTGTATCTTAATTTGTATTGCTTATTAATAATAAAATAACTAAATTATACTACATTCTCTGATCATTCATGATGTAAGGTTAAAATGCATATATTATAGTTTCATGTTGTTCTTGTGTTATAAATAATTTGGTTTTGACTAATAATGATTTAAAAATAACATTTTTACATTTTATACTTCTCTCAGTAAAGTTGTAAGTAAGTAGGTAGGTTTTTACGGTTTTACTCATCAATTACAAAGCCCTCACCGTTCAAATTGACAGTACATTATCAAGATTGAGGAGTTGGAACTTTGGAACCCAAATTAAGTACATTTATTTTTTTTATAGTGTAGTAGGTAGATATTGTCACAGGCTATTTTTTGGGTTTTGTACCCAAAGGGCAAAAAGATGACCTACTTTAATTTCAGATGTCTGCCTATAGGTGGTCCCACATTAATTTGGTAAATATAGCACACGACCTATAATCATTTACATTTTTATGTAGATAGTTGAAAGTAAGGTTCACTCAATTTTGAATTAAAGTGGTACGAACCTCGCTGTTTCTCCTTTGAGAACTACTATATTATATCTATCGATGAGCGTGCGAATGGTATCTAGAACATCGGTATGGAGGCCTGCGAGGGAGGTGCGTGGACGATGAAACGAGCTCTCACCGATTTGTACTTCTGGGCATGCATTAAGTTCGCAAGTGTACTGTACCTATTCTGTGTTCAACACTAGACCACATTGTTCAGAGTGTGAACTCACGAAACCAATCTAATTTGCGGCGCGGTTTGTGTGCGCCATTAATTGTGCATTACAGTGAACGGTACTTGCCCACCCTCCTTGAGCCGTATAAAGATCTATTCACCACACGTGAGCGTACACTGCTTCCTAAAGTATTTTTTGTCTCAACTGCCTTGTTGGTCTATAGGTTAGCATGTTCGACTGCAGCCGACAAGGTCCCAGGTACGAGTCCCGGGTCGGCCATGATTAAATACCCATAGGGATTTTCTGACTAGAAATTCTCATCCCGCTCTCCGAGGCACGGGTTTGTGACACCGCCAACTTCCTAACTCTGAGCTAGTACTGAGAATTTCTAGACAGAAGCACCCAATACTTATTATGGCCCGATCCGGGACTCGAACCCGGGACCTCGTCAGCCGCAGTCAAACATGCTAACCACTAGACCAACGAGGCAGTGGGAGATAAACCAGATAAACTAAGTTAAGGTTAATGTTCCAAAATCGAAATGAAATAAATAATAACACATCGTATTACCGCAGTGTACGCCAACCATTACAATGGTCCTCCGCGGAACACCCTGACGTGCAAACACGGAATTTGCTTTTGGTCCATTCTCTCAAACGAGATTCCGTACTAATCGACGCTTTCCGCTGAATATTATATTTTATACTCGTAGCGTGCTAAGTGGGTTGAGTGCTTAGTGAAATGGAACGTTCTCGTACCTTTACGTTAAGCCCAGGCAATTATAGTCGAAGGTTGCAGTTACAGCAACCTGGCAAATTTTTTTTTTGTAAAAGTTCTCTTTTTCTTAACAGGTTTAAGGTTAAGTCGAACTTGTGTTAATGTAACCACAGATGGACGCAAGATACCAGCCAACTCATTGCTAGCTCACTACTGAGCACGAGTCTCTTTGTGTAAAGAGAAGGGTTTGGCCTTAGTCCACCACGCTGGCCAAGTGTGGATTCACACTTCGAGAACATAACGAAGAACTCTCGGGTAGGCTTTCTCATGAAGATTTCCTTTACCGATAAAAGCAGGTGATATTATAACTTTACGTGACAATATTATTAGTGAGTAGTGGGCCCGGCAGACGTTGTCCTGCCCTGAATCTAGAACCCGATTGCAACGCCCCCTACCGGGTCCAATTATGAATATAAACCAGCCCTGGACCCACTCAAACACACACAAAATGTTCCATCTAAATCGGCCCAGCCGTTCTCGAGTTTTAGCGAGACAAACGAACAGCAATTGTTTTTTATATATATAGAAGATTATGATAGAGTAACGTCATTAAATATGCATAATACGGCGCACAGGTCTTAAAGTGTTATGTATCTGTCATATAGTGTAGTATGTATTTATCTGTGTTGGATGAATTTTAAAATATTCGTATAAGAATTTATTTTATTTATTTATATAGTTCACAAATATAATGTACATTACTCGGTCGGTTTCTTCGTGCTCGTAAGCGCTTGACGGCTTGTCTGAGCACTGCACATTCCTCCATGCTTATTATAAATGTGTAAAGGGTAGTAAACATATTATTAACTAATCTAGGGTGCTAAGTATAATTTTAAAAAGTTAAATCTATAAAGGTTTCTCACTTATTATTTTTTACTCATAATATAATTGTAGGTAGTTTTAAAATAAAAGTAAACGAGACAAATTTTTAGCTTACAAATTAAACTATCTTGTATACAAGCTGCTTCACTTTGAGTAACACAAATTTTAATTAATATTTCGTTTTTAAAAGATAATTCTTAATTTTGTAATATTGGTCGTTTCTTATTATTTTTGACTTAATTCATTAATTAGCCTTGGAAGTAGATAATATGTTGTTCTTTCGCCATATTTAATAGTTGTTCGCTTTTGTTGTAATAAGTTTCCGTTCCGTAATTTTTCTTGTCGTTATTTTATGCTTGATATAATTTTTGGTAGAAATCAAAGTAATTTTGTACAAGTAGAATATGCTTAATTTTGTTTTGTATAGGTAGTATCTTGCAGTATTCAATAATATGGGTCCTTTGAATAAATATGTGCTTCTTTTTTAGTGAAGTGAAGTATTTTATAAATATTATACACTACATACTTCTTTGTTGCTGCATTTATCTCGACCGAACACTCCAGACTGCTTCGGTATAACTACAAATACTTTGAATTTAGGCTTCGTACTTTTATTTAGGAATTATACGAAGTTTCAACCAACTTTAAATCAATTATTTCAAGTTCGTTGCATTCTATTAAATGTAAGTTGAAAGCTGATTTAGTTTTAACTCCTAATATTTTTCTTTTCTATTATAATAATTTTATGACATTGATATTTGTTCGTGTACTAGTATAATTTTTCATTATAACTTCACAAATTAAAATAAAAAATTATAAATTTATGGATATTAAACATAATTTAATGGAAAAAAGAACACTAAGATCATTACTTATAGTGAAAAATGACACTTTCTTAAGTCCTCGTATTATTTGAGTAGCATCTGATCCGATTAAAGTGTTTATCTTGATAGTGCCCCTAGAAACTACTATGACTTGAAAATTATCCCATAACCAGTAGCAGATACTTTATATCGGCTTTTATTATTTTCAGTGTGAGTTAACTTTGAGCGAAGTTTTAAGTTTTCGTTACGTCGCACCGTCTTCTGTTTTCCCATTATCCGGTCAGATCCAAGGGAAATGGCGCTTTTATTTGCTGAATAGTGAATGTCGAGCACTTAGCTTCGCTTGCTTAAAGAATAATGTGGACAGTTTGCAGTAGATTAGTCCACAAAGAACTCCAAGGTCTGTTAAATGAGTTTCTGCCTAATTGTTATGACCATCGGAGAGTCCTGCATAAAAGATTATGGTTTCTTTGTTTAGCTTTTTATTGGTTTCTTTTTATTACTCTTGCTCTTTGTCTCTACTTCGTAAGAACAGAACTTACATTTTATAATTTATAATTATTAATTATGTATTTTTATAATTTGTATCAATGTTACCACAGTCTTATCTCAGTGGTAATTTTCTTAAAAATGTCCTGAGGAAAGAAAATTAATTACTTATATTATCTTTTGAATAATTTTTCGATATACATAATACATATTAAATTCACAGAGTTAATTTAATTAATCGATTTCTTAATTAATAATTATCAAATAACAAACTCCAATGTGTATCTATGTGTCTGTCTGTAACTTTTAACGGCCTAACTGTTTAACCGATTTTGACATGGTATATCGAGGTTGCACCCCGGGGACATACATTGGTTTTAACAGATTTTAATAGAACGCGTACGAAGTTACTTACATTATCTAGTCCAGAGTCCAGACTTAATATTATAAATGCGAAAGTGTAAAATACCTTCGCCTTTATGCCTACCTGCTAGGCTTTCACGACCATTCTGTGTAAAACAATTAAATGTAATTTCGGATAGAGATAGGTTGTATCCCGGGGACAGGCATGTTTATTACACTAATATCCTGGAAAATCAAACAGTTCCCACGAGATTTAAAACAACAACTCACGTGGACAAATACACGGGCTGGTCCAGTACTCAATAAATTCTATGAGAAAGGTAGTGACCATTCTACTGCTAACTCATCCATGGCACGTCCTTTATGACAATAACTACGGGTGCTATTAAAATAATTAATTCCAACGGCGTCAGCCATTCTTAATCCCGCTTCTGTATTTCGTTACGCATTCTATCGCAGTCAGGCGTTCTTGGGATCTTAGTTTGCAAATACAAGGAAAAAGAGAGTCTGGTGTCAATTTAGACCTACCTACAATAAACCAACTTCAACGTTATGTTGTCAAGGCATTTTCAACAAAAGCACGAAGAAAGTTTTGTTGGTGCATTTTATTTTACTTCCATCCATCAGCTTGTATGCATCCACTGCTGGACATAGGCCTTTTCGAGAGCGGTCCTCCGCCTTGCTCATCCACCCGCTTCCCGCCACCTTCTTAGTAAGTAAAGAATATGGAAAATGAGGCGTATAATTTTTCATTTTAATTTAAATCGCGTCTCGACTCATGATCAGCATGGTGTCCTGTGTCCGCGTTGAAAGGGAAACTCACTTTTTCTTGCACAAACTACTGCGCACGGGGACTTTTTGCACGCGCGACAACAATTGGTTGTACGTAGTGTGGTTTCGCCTTGATAAGAATGGTCTCGCAAAAATTGCTTTTGATGGAAAATTTGAAAAGTTGTGTTAATTCGTTCTACTTTCGGGTGTTTTTGAAGGACACGTTTGAACAAATTACGATGTTTAATGGTTGGTCGATCGTAAACTTTCTTTGTCGTCGTTTACTTCAATGGAAAATTTTCCTAGTGGAATCAAAGAATCCTGATAAAAACTAATTTTGTGTCAAGGTCCTATTGCTTGGTGCAAAGTATTTATGACCTGAAGAGTTATCAGTGTAATTGTTGGAAGTCGAGGGCAGTACATTCTTTATGAACAAGTGAATCTATTGAGGAACACCCTACACAACTCGAAGTTGTTATGCAAATAGATTTCCTTTATTCCCTTGCCTCAGTAACGTATTTCTGTCGGCTTCTTTCAATCGATTCGACGGTAGACGAGAGAGATTTCTTCGCGTCATTTCCTGTTTAATGCATAAATACATAACATTTATTTCGGATACATAATATACGAGCGATACGTTGTACGTACCTACTCGTAGCTCACGTAAAATACCTACTTGTAAGTAAAAATTTATATGCTCTGTTTTTTCAGCGACTCTCTATCAAGGCTAAAAGAACTACTTATTTCAGTATTTTTTTAATAAAACACAGCCCTATCTTGTGGTCTTTTCTCGTATAAGAATTTGAATATTTTCCTCAAGGTCAGCCTTACTAATGCGGTAACTTGCGGATTAAGATAACGACATGAACACTTCCGGATTAGACGATATCCCCGTGCTTGGCACATAGGTAAATAGCAGAACTAGTAGCGTACGAAGAACAAGAAGAGTTAGAATTACGCTATTTAAACGAATTCTAAGATCTATAGTCGTACCAGTGGTCCCCGAGCACAACACCCGCTCAGAGGATGATCATCCTATTGATACGGTCGAGCCATGCTCTGGTACAGTAGTTTTTAAGGAAAATATTATGAGACATATAATATAACGCTATTTTGCTTCTAACGCATAAATACCACTATAGTAGTGGGTTATTTATAATTTTTTTTGTCTTGGTCACCCCAGCGGCTTTCACAGTAACATGTCGAAACCCAGAGTAGGTACTTTTAATTTCCCGCCAGAGGGCGAATCTGTTTACTCTGTTTTTTAATACGGTGCTCGTAATCAAAATGTTTTTCACGCTAAGTCAATTTTGACCAAGCGTTTACGTTAATAGAGTTCAACGGGTTCAAAGGTTTGCATAAGATAATAATTAATATTTGAAATTTGTTTAGTGTTTACATACCTAACATTTTGCTTTGGTTCGTTTGGATTTATTATTCTGTTTGGTTAATAAGTAACTTTTTCTCCAGCCGTCCTCCACGTGGAATCTGAAATACAATTTGTCTAAAAAATTTCTGTGCTCAAATATAATAAATAATTCCATACTCTTTCCATGCGAATATTATAAATGCGAAAGTATATCTGGCTGCTACGTTTTGATGGTCCAATTGTTTGTCGAATTTTGGCGGAATATAGGACAAGGATAGGTTGCGGCCCGGGAAATGATTTAAGTAGCGGGAAACATCTAGTCCATATTAATATTATTTAAGCGAAAGTGTGTCTGTTTGTCTGCTACACTTTCACGATCCATCTGTTCAACCGATTTAGATGAAATTTAGTAAATTTGATAGGTTTGATAGGATATCCTGGCGAAGGACATGGGCGGACGCGGACAAAGTCGCGGCCATCGTCTAATTTCTAATAGTGCTATTGCATCAGTCTTCAGGACCATATTTGAATAAAAAGTAGGATATTTCTATATATGTAGTGTGGTGTCTTTATAATGTAAGCTATATAAATCTCAAAATGACCAGGCATTTGTCCGTGTGAATTTCAACCTTTAAAAATAAGTCCCGTGGAAGTTTTTAATTTTACAATTAGTATCCTGTATTCAATATCCGTCTGCAACTCGCAACCTCTGACTTAGCTAATCTTAGTCAGGATTGGTAAGGCGATTGAGCCATAAAGAGTAGATAAATAAGTGGACATACATTATAATGTGTTTGTATACAAACACACTTCTAATACTATAAGTTTACATTATATAAACTAACAATGTTATGATGCCCGCGACATCGCGTGGATTAAGGTTTTTGATTCCCGCGGGAACTCTTTTAGTTTCCGGGACAAAAACTAGCGTATGTCCTTCCCCTGGATACAAACTATCGCTGTACCAAATTTCTTCAAAATCGGTTGAACAGATGGGAAAGCGTAGCAGACAGACAGACACACTTTCGCATTCATAATATTAGTAAGTAGTAAGTATTAGGATATATTAAATGCGAATGTTTGGATTGATGGGGGGATGGATATTAGTTAGTCAATCACGCCAGAACGGCTGAACGGATCTGGATGAAATTTGGCATAGAGATAGACTATAGTCTGGCATAACACAATAAAGGCTACTATTTATAATTAAAGAGTAAAAATCTCAATCCACGCGGATGAAGTCGCGGACATCAGTATTAATATATCAGTTTTGAATTCGTCTGGGTACCGGAAGATTAAAATATTAACTCATGTTCAGTTCGCATATTATAATTACTGCAACTCCACTCGACACGGTTCGTACATTCCTTAAATTGATTATATGACCTCGTGAGTAAACTTAGTGATGGGAGAGATGGCTGGTTAAACTAAAGGATTTCCATTTTTTTAAAAACCTTCAACTTACATTCTTACATTCAGGTCAAAAAAATCTAGCTAGGATAGCTAGGATAGTTGTTGATCTTACAACAGTATATGTTTTTTTAGTAATAAGCATAATTGTTTGTTAGCTTCTTATTAGTTTATGATCAATTACCATATAACACAAAATGATGGAAAATAAACTATTTATTTATTTTATTTCAATTTTATTCTGTTGATAGAGCAAAAATAAAAGGTTGAGCTTTGCTCTGCTCATCAATAGAATGGTAATACTAAAAGTGCCATTACAACCCATCGCCGGCTCACAAGCCGTAGCCATAGTCCACCACGCTGGCCAAGTGCACATTGGCAGACTTTGACACGTTTTTGACAATATTACGAAGAACTCTCGGGCATGCACGTTATTTTCAAGATGTTTTTCTTCACCGTCAAAACAAGTGATGGCTTAAAAAGCACATAATTCCGGAAAGTTAGAGGTACGTTCCGGGGAATCGCACACCCGACCACCTGGCCCGAAGAAGCCGGATTATTACCCCTGGTATTATAATATTGATTAAAGATAATATTTATGGATATCTGTATAGCTGTTGAGTGTGGGCGCACAGAATGTTAACTTAGCAATACAATCTTATATATCTTAAAACATCTCAATCCACGCGAACGGAGTCGCGGGCATCAGCTAGTTATGTATAATGAAATCCATCTCACAAACAAGTAAACGTCTACTTTGCATTTCATATTCTATTCATTAAACAGGCTTGTTATTAAGCTTCTTATCCATGGGCGCAAGCCGCCCAAGACAGTGTTCTTTGGAGACGCATGAAAGAAACCTTGGTCCTGGAGTGGACATACATTGCTTGACGGATGACGATATTTAGTCATCCACGCAGCTATTTAATAAGTGCGGCATATGACTTTCACAACACTAGCTATACAACTTGCTCCTTTCCTCTTTAAAACGGCGTGAATAATCCCTGACATTTGAGTCGTAGTATGTAACTCTGGCTTTAAATGGATTACACGGTCTCGCGTGGACACTAAGTTAGTCCCGTAATTGTATGCAGACGGACGTAGGGAACAAACATAAACACTATCTAGGCGTGCACTGTCTGGCATAAAGCCTGAGTAGGGAAATGTAGAAAAGATTTCTTCCTGTAAGTAATTTATTGTATGGGTTAATTTTTTAGATAAATGTGATGTTGTTGTGGTTAACCTTCTATAATAATAATAATAAATAATTCTTTATTAAGGTAAAAACCCAAATAATACAGATAAAATTAAATAATAATAAAATAATTAACTTAATAAGATTGTATACAACAGGTGTAACATAATAATATTATAAATGCGATAGTTTGGATGGACACATAGCCTACTTTTTATCCCGGAAAATTAAAGAGTTCCCGAGAACCAAAAAACCTCAACCCACGCGGATGAAGTCGCGGGCATCAGCTAGTAACAATTATAAACGGTCCGTTAAAATATTATTACATATTATTATAATTAGTAGTTAATAGGTACACGATATAATAACCGTCCCTTTGTAGTTGCGCACTTTACATTGAACAGAATGCATTTAAATTAGGCGCCTTGTTGCTAAGGATTTAATTAGCATATTGATTGGGCTTTGTTGTTTTAGTGAGATAGGCCTATTAATTATACTAATAATATCAATAATGTCTTAGTAAACAAGTTTTACTTGTTTTATAATAGTGGCGTAATTATAGCTTAATTATTGGAGCCGCTTCCGTCGAGTGGCATTCCTGTAGCTAAGTGGACGTCCTGCGGTCAAGGTAACTCAGAAAAAGCTAAGCTTTGTGAGGAATAACTAGTTAAAGTGAAATCTGAAGTAGCAGTCGTAGTTATTCTCGCTGTTGTTGTCAATCGATAGATGTCCACAGCTGGACATCGGTCGCTTGCAAAGACTTTCACAGGCCACGGAATTCAGTTACCCTTGCGACTTGTTTGATGTCGTCCGTCCACCTAATAAGGGGTCCGCCAACGCTGCGATTTCCAGTGAGATTTTGAGTACATGTAAGCGCACTGTAGGATAACCTTCAGCTCTCTGGACCAATGGCCTGAAGAAGGAAGCAGGTGGATGAGGATGGTAGAGGACCCTGTTTAAAGGCGCGCTCTCAAAGAAGCCTATATATCCAGCACTTGCATATAAGCTGATGATAGGATTGAATCAACTATTATATAATACGTGCATATTATATAATTTCGCAATAGTGCTAAAAACGCTCGAGGTCTGCTAAGTGCTAGAAGATCACATATAAATGCGAAGCCTAGGCTAAAGTTGGCTTGTAAAACATGTACTTACATAAATTTTATGTAAGTACCTAAAACGGACAACCTTGACATCAACAAAGATCACGAGTCCGTTGTACACACAAAGTTATTACAAAGCTAATTTATTTATGCCCTCTAACTCACTGAACAATGTTTTGATTAAAATTTAATTTCGGCGCCAGGGGGCGCACCGCGCGATACAGGCCTGTTTAGATTTGCTACATAAACATCTTAATTAACTTGTGATTAGTTAAAATTTGCCGCTTCAGGGAACTGTTAAACTTCCTAATAGTAATATATTCAACTGAGAACGGAATTCTGGTATTGCATGTCCATCAGCAAATACTTACTTAATGCTGAATTGTGATCTAGAAGCTTTTCAACGCATTTTCAGTCAAAAATTTGACGATGATTGCGAATTCTTTCGTGAACTGTACCAAATTTTGTCAAAATCGATTAAACAGGCAATGAAAAGATAACAGACAGTTAGACAATTAGATATACTTTCGCTTTAATAAAATAATGTTACATATGGATGCGCCTATGCGGTTCTAGTAACTAAAACGCTTCATTCCGATTTGGTGGTTTATTTAGGTACACACCTACGCAATCGCCTAAAAGGAAACAAATCAGCAGATGTATAAGCTATAAATAATGCAGGGGATATCTTCGAACAAGAGATTTGTTTTTTCCTTATTTGTGATTCAAAAGCCTAACATGATAAAAATACATGCATGTACCTATGCCAATGAGTTACACGATTGTTCGACGATAAAGTTTTATTATTAAGCTTAAATAAATGAGAATCTCCTCCTTTTTTGGAAGTCGGTTATAAATTACATTTATTTTTTATCGTGTGACCTTACAGACATTTTGTTTTAGTTGACCTTTTTTGCAGAATATTGAGATGAAGTATATTCAAGAGCGAGTTATACAAGACCATCTCACTTCAGTTCACTTTACATAGTAGGCGCTTTACGTAGTAGGTATTATGTTTAGTGAACAGACAATAATATGTTGTTGCGCATTTCTGTCGATTACACTGGTTTGGCCACGATGTCTACTATCCGGATAAAATCACAGTTCTAAGCTTTTCACTTTTCCAAGCATGCAACGAAAATGGTCAGGTCCAAGTCCGAGTCAAGCGCAACCGAAGTCAAATGCGGTGGCATAATAATTTGCCGAAAGCATTTTTAAAATAGCACAAGAGATTTTTAAATAAAATTAGGAACAAAGCTCTTCTCGTAACGAGGAACTTGGCCTTCCTCAAACTTACTCAAAAATCCATATTTCATAATCCATTAGATGTTTTCATTTGCGTAACACTTGCAAGATTAATTCATGTTTCGTAATGAAGTATAAATGAAGTAGGAAGTTACATCATCATTACCAATTGCGTATCTAATACCCCGGTACATTATTTTTAAAGTGAAGTAAATATTTATTTTCTAACTTGAATGTACAATGACGAAAATGATATTGGTTAAATGTACTGAAGTTTTATTAGAAACTTAAGAATGTCACAATACTCAATACAATTAATATTTTTACCATTGAAAAATGATGAAATGAAATGTTTTTTTGGCCATAGTTCCGAGGATTTTGGGAGGAGCGACATGGGAATACCAAGAGTTGAGAAATTTATCGAGACAAGTGTGAGCGATTGAATTTTGAAAATCGGCTGGAACATTTTTTGAATTTTGAAAAAAAAAACTGACTTAAGTAAAAATCGGCTAATAATTGTGACCTGTAAGGTGGTCCCTTTAGATTTGGAATTGTAGAGAAACGGGTATTTCCGTATATATAAAGCTTCTATGATTATTGACCGATCGTCATGGTAATGGTGTTAAAAGATGCGGATGCAGGCGAGAAGTGCATTCGAGTTAGAATTTTGATAATCAGTTACTAAATTTTTATTTCAGAATATTTTTTTCGTAAATTTTTGTATTCATTTTCAATGCTCAGATTCTTGCGGGGACTGCGAAATCTTTGTTATATTATCTGACTCGTTTCTGAGTTTCTTGTGCCTTTGAACCATTGGTAGAGAAAATAAAGTATTATTCATTTTTACTTTTTTAAAGCTTAAAATTGTCACTGTCCCACTATCAGCTTAAATCAAAC
This sequence comes from Erebia palarica, assembly GCA_964035005.1. Lineage (NCBI taxonomy): Eukaryota > Metazoa > Arthropoda > Insecta > Lepidoptera > Nymphalidae > Erebia > Erebia palarica. The sequence continues at coordinate 18,645,395 of OZ035994.1, forward strand.
AAGAATGATAAGTATAGTATAATCAAATCAAATCAAATAATTGTTATTCATGTAGACTTTTGAATAGTCGAGTGAATCTACCACTGGTTCTGAATGCCGTTAAAAATTATAAGAATTAATTAAAATATAGACTTGCTAAGTCGATATTTTTTAAGAATTCAGTGAATCAATTTTGGGACCATCATAATGTGATGATCTTAATATTATAATACAAAATTTTAAAACACAGATTGTAGTTATTTTTTGATCGGGGAAGTGTATTTGTTTGTTTTTCAATCACCTTTGCTGCTGAGTGACAAACAAACTCACTTTCGAATTTATAATATTACCAGGAAGTAGGATAGGTTTCGTAATTTTCTATCTATCATGGATATAATTAACACGTTTATCTTTTAAGGAAACATTATGTAAATTGGATTTGTTAACTGACATTGACGACACGAAGTCGATCCCATCTGCTATCGCGCTAAGTTTATAATTATGTAAAGTCAAGCCGATGTAAAATCGTGTAACCCAAACTTCCATTAGGCGCTATCGCGTAGTTGGCCCGATCAGTGTGCCAGATGAACTCGCGACCCTTATCTCGAAGGCAGACCTAGAGTCATTAGGCCAACGAGGCGTTTTAATGGACTTACACTATTAACTGCCGGATTAACGGTCGGAAACGGCGCCCGCAAACCTAATTGGTGTTTTTATTGCCTTTATAGATCACCTACTGAGGTGTTGTAAGTTTGAAATCAACTCACGGTCATACGAGCGTATATATATATTTCAGCGTATTTTGAGGACATAAACGAATCAATTTTTTGTCATATGCATAAGCTTATTGAACGGTCTGAAAAATGTATAAGTCTAGCAGGTGAATATATGGAAAAAGAAAAATATTTGTGAATTTTGCATTTACTTCCCATTCCGCAAACTTACAAAAGCTTCTTCATATGTAGCTGAACACTGCTGTGTATCGGGTTACATTTTTTTTTATCACCTACCAGTTAGCCTTGACAACTTAACTTTAACCTTGACAATTCCCTCTTAGGTATCTAAAGTAATAATGGTAACCTCAGTTAGTCGTTAAGTTTATGTATCAGTAATGCATAGAATAGGCATAATGCTCCACTAACGGTAAACGATTAATTATATGTTGGTAATAATACCTGGGATCAACGGATTAACCAGCTCTCGGAGGCACAAAGGGTAAAGCTCTATAAGTCGTTTCAGGAGGTTGATTCTATATACTATAGTACAATCTTTCCATTTATAAGAACGCTACATATAATATAGATGACTTAGATTTTATCGAGATAATAATATGATCTATTAGTAATAGTTTCGAACTCGTCTAAAGGGTCCTTATTCGTGAATCGGTTCGGGCGACGCGGCTCAACGCAGCTTGCGTGCTGCGCGGGCGGCAATGCGTAACGCTTGCTGTGAGGCTGTAGCTTATATTTTCTCAAACATGCATGGAAATTTGAGCATTATTTTGACAACCTTCTTCGAGATAAATCGAAATTGCCGTACTGGCCAAATAAATGCGAGCAGCGGCCGGCAAAAGTTGTATGAAAATCCATACCTGTCGTGATTCAGCGGCCAAATAAATTACATAGTAAATTCATATCTCTCGTGTAATTTAAAAATGGAACGATCTTTTACTCCGAAACATGGCAATCAAGGAGGTAATTTATCAAAGGCTTTATTTAAATTTCGAACTAGCTTGCAGATAGAAAGCTGCTTATTACAAAAAAAAAAGCAAATGAACACTTTAACGCGGGAAAAAATATTATTGTTCGTTGTTTTTCATTGATTTTGAAATATATTTGAAAAAATGAGTTCAAGAGAAGACAATGAGTGTGATGAACTTACTTTAACGCCATCTGAAGTTCAAGAGGCGGCAAGAGCCGTAATAGAAAACTTGTTACCGCTAAAATCGTAAGAAAAATATTTTTAATTAAAAAGTTCTGTCTAGGTACTACTTAGTTTTAATTTCCGCGCATTATTTGAAAACTCACGTATGTGTGCTTCGGCTTCGCCTCGGCCCACATTTACACGTTCGTCCTTCAATGCCTGTTTTGCTGGCCGCTGCAGTAATGTACTATTCCATCATAAAGGTTTACATCGTACGGCAATTTCACCATACTTATGACCTACCAAGAAGCAGAGTTGTATCGACATGTTGTTTTTATTACTTGATAGTGCAATAATAAAAGACCTATACAAAAATATTTATTGTAGTTTCTAAGCTCAAAATTTTGCATTTTACTCTTTAGCCGTCAATATTGTTAATCGTGATAAATGCGTAACGTCTAATCGATAGCTGGAATAGACCGCTTCAAAGTGGATTGAGCTGGATTGGGGCGGATCAGGGATGTCACAAGTATTACGTAAATAAATAAAATAGAATAGTCAAGTCACTGGTTTATTAAAATTTATTGCACAACCAATAGAATCAGTTATAACTATTCAAACCGGTCAGTTGAAATAAATCAGCGATACTTATAGGTCTATCCGGTCCCCATCGCCGGCTGAGCTGGTGGAAGGCTTCGGTCGTTTGCTAGGTGCCACCCTAGAGGCAAGTTAGTGCCACCTTACGGTTTACTGTTCCGCTTTACGATTCCGAGTATGACAACCAACATAATATACTATTGACGTCCAGTCAGTTCGCACGAAACGCTTCTGGAGGTCTACTATAATTCAACGAAAAACGAAATTTCGATCGAAGTTTCGCGTATTTTCTACCACGGTTCGTTTTCGTTCCGAAGTTTCGTTCGAACAAAAATGTTCCGACGTTTAGATTTTCTAAACCTACTCTAATTCGTAAATGTTGCGAACGAAAATTTGAATTTGACAGATGATTGTTCGGAATTTTAACCTCAAATTAACGAAACCAAAAGTGTTACCTTTTGATTTTCGTTTCTGCTTTGTTAGTGTGAATTTTGTCAGAAATTGCTTTGAAATGGCTACAAGAATGCTTTTAATAGAGGCTGCTCTACGTGAAGAACGTTTAGAGCGTAGAAGGAGACGGCGCCGCCTGCGCAATCAACTCAATATAAGCCAAATTCCCGATGTAGAGTTTGTAGGGAATTACAGAAGCAATTATTGAAGAGTTGCGCCAGGAAATAATGCCTTTATTACCTCCAAAGGCAAGACGTCATGGAATCGAGCCCACAGTTAAGGTATTGCACATTTTTTATTTTCATTCTATTCAATAAAAATAAGCATTTCATTGTTTACAATCCTCAACATTTTCAGATCCTTACGGCCTTGAATTTTTATGCCCGAGGTGGTTACCAAGGGTCTGTGGGACAAAACATGGATGGGCCCATGGCACAACAGACTGTTTCTCGTTGTTTGTAGGTCACAACTGCCCTAAATGCACCCCATATTTTAAGAAAGTATATGCCTTGAAACAGCAGGTAAAATTATAATAGCCTGCTGTGTTTTACATAATCTATGTACACAAGGTGGTATTGATGTTCCCGAGTTGACAGAAGAGAAACTCCTAGCTGAAAGAAGCAGGCAGGTTCCTGCTCAATCAGCTGCCTCTTCAGCTCAAGCCCTACAGGCCGGTCGAAGGGCAAGAGCTGCAATAGTGAAACTGTTAGAAAGGAATAGGTAGGATTAAGAATTACATCAATTATTTCTAACAGTTGCACTTATGCCTATGTTTAGTGACATTTATTATAATTTTTTTCATAATTTTCTTTTATTATTTAAGTAACAGAAAACTAAAACTAAACTAAAAAAATAAGTTAGAAGGTTAGTGAAACTAGGCTAGTATTGTTAAATAATATGATAATAATAATAATAATAAGTTAGTATAATAAAATTAATAATGTTTGGTTATAAGTCTAATGTAAAAAATAGCATTAAGGAATAGATATATGTATAGTAAAATAAAAATGGGTATATAGTTTGTAATAAATTAGAATTATAAAATAAATAATGTTTGGTTAAAAGTCTAATGTAAAAAATATAATGAATAGATAGATAGTAATTAGTATGTAGTATCTTGACTTAATGAGGGATGTCAATTTTTTTCAGTACTATGTAAGGAATGTAAATAAAAGCTTTATTGTTTTCTTTGTGACTTTAATAAAAGAATAAAATATATTTTAAACTTACAATAATGTTTTATTTACTTAACTTAAAAGAAAGGCAAAAATAATACTAATTAATCTAATATACAATAATTTTAATTCCTATTATCTATCTAAATATTCCCTAATAAGGCCACACAGCTCTAAAAGTGCAGCCCTGATGCCTGCGAGCTTGGTGTCCCTGACTCTTTCTCCTCTCTACGTGCCCCTCTTCAAATTGAAACAATCTGCTTCTGACATCAATGCCAGCATGTCTCCTTCTGGGACGTGTAGGCTGTGAGGCTGTAAAACAACATTCCAATTTAAATAGGTACTTAACAAAAATGCCTTAGTTATGACAGAATGGGTTCAGTTAGTAATGTTATGTTCTTGTATTATATTAACACAGTGATAGCCCAGTGACTCCAGGCCTCCGTCTCTCATCAGGAGGTCACAGGATCAAATCGTGCGGGCACGTGCCTCTGCCTTTTTAGAGTTGTGTGCGGTTTAAACTAAATATCACTTGCTTAACAGTGAAGGAAAATATTGTGAGGAAACCTGCATGCCTGAAAGTTCACCAAAATGTTCTCAAAGATGTGTGAAGCCTGCCAACCTGCACTTTTACATTTTAGTCTTAGATTATATTCTTATATTTATTACAAAGAATAGATGTAATTTATTTACAAGTATGTGCCCTGCCAGACTTCCCTTGGTAATAATATTATAATCACTCATTTCCTTGCAGTAAACAATCAACAAATTGTTTTTGACACAATTTGAAGTAGTTATATATTAATCAATGCTAAAGTATAATCAGTCTTATATGTATTTTATTTTGTTTTAAAGTTATTTCATGCATATACACTCTCAAAATATTATACTATCATGTACTAATTTTTTTATAATAGATTTAATGATTTACTGAAAATACCACAGTAAGTTATACCTACATGGACGAGGAGTTAGTATTTCTTGTGACACCTGTGGTTGAGTTGCAGGTTCCAGGAGCTGCATGTCACCCTGGCTGGGTTTCACATACTCCACAAGTTCCTCATGCAAATTCAAACTAAGAGGCTGTGAAAAGCTTGGTGGTTGGCTTGTTTGACTGGAGATTGATGGAGTTGGTTCATTGGTCTGAAAATCAGCAGCAACTTTCTTAGCTAAATGTTTTCTATCAGCCTAAACCTGCAAATCATAAAATCATGAGATTTTTATGACACTACTATTATGCTATTATATTAACTAATAAAGCACTTGGTACCTTTTGCCACTGCTGAATGGTTTTTGTGCAACCGCCCATGGAATTGAGTAAGTTGCACAATTCTTCCCACAGCCTCTTTGTCTGCACATTTCTATCGAGACTCCTCAGTTACCCGCAGGCTAGATCCCTATGCTCGTCCAAAAAATTGAGAAGGGTGTCGATTTGCTCGGGAGTAGCGGAACCCGTATGTGGAGCCATTTTAAACTGAAAAGATGTATAAAAGAATATTAAGAAGAGAGGATATTTTTAGTGAATAAACAAATAAGTTATCTATTTAGTAAGTTATGATATTTACTTACAAAGTTTTTAAATCCAAACTTGTGGAGGCCTAAGCAGACTGCAGCTACACACTACGACTTGTAACTTTCTGACGGAATGTGTATTGAAATTTGAGATTCCGAAGTGCAACAAGCACTTAAAAACAAGATTTATCAACACCATACTTGAGAAACAAACTGTGTTACTGTAGAAAAAGTTTTTAAAGAATTCTAAACAAAAAATCGTAGGTAAGTCTAAGTTGACAATTGACATGTTATGATTAGAAGTCATATTACGTGTGCATAATACGGATATTTTAAGTTGTCATAGGTTACTACGCATTATTGGCATCAAATAGTACTCTTCTAATTAGTCGGTTATTAGACCCATACAAAATCGTTCAATCCAATCGGTCACGAAAATTGTCTACGGATCCGTACTTCGTCTGCGTGTCCGAAAACGAAATAGAGTAGAGTAGCTAACGAAATTTCGTTTAAATTTCGTTCGTTTGCGAAGTTTCGTTTGAGAGAAAGAGAGTAGACCTCCTGCTCTGTTTCTGATTCGAACCGCCAGGATGTGGAATGCCTTTCCAGCGCATGTATTCCCTACCACGTATAACTTAAGTCCCTTTGACAACCTCCCTGGCAAATCCCCGGCAGGGTCATTTTAGGAATTTATAATTTCTGAATTTTCTCTGGTCTGGCCTGGTGGGAGGTTTCAACCGTGGCTAGTTACCACACTACCGGCAAAGACGTACCGCCAAGCGATTAAGCGTTCCGGTATGATGTCGTGTAGAAACCGGTTAAGGGTATGGGTTTAATATAACTGCCATACCTTTAACAGGTTAACCCGCTACCATCTTAGACTGCATCATCACTTGCCATCAGGTAAGATCGCAGTCAGTCGGCTAACTTGTAGTGGTTAAAAAAAATCTTCAAGGTGAGAGTGGATAGGCATCTTCAAGGCGGGCGGGCTTTGTATTAAGCGTGATTGTCGTCAAGCGCAAGCCTATTTTGCAATAAAACAAAAAAGTTTTTTTTTTGTTTTATTGCAAAATAGACTTGCTCCTTCTGAGTGTGCCTGCTTCCATCTTATACTGTATCACCATTTATTTATATTAGGTTAAGATCAAGGTCTAACTAGTCATTGAATAAAAAGACAAAAATATCTAAAGATTTAAGAGACATTTCTGTTTTTTCCGAAAGGCATTTATCCTGTCTTACAAGAATAAGCGTCTTGTGTTGTTTTATTGCTTTCTTACTGGCTGGATTTGTAAGTTGACGCTAGCAATAAAACTTTTTTCCGTCTCCCTCTTTCTATTCATTTCTCCTGAAGTATAGATAATACGCCTAACTTTGCTAATTGGACAAACGAGCTATTCCCAAGCAGCGTCTCCAATTGCATAGCAAACTTTGAGTAAGAAACAAAAACTGTTGTTAAAAAAGAACCGACGGGTAGGACAAATCCAGCGCACTGAGAATTAATGCGGCGTAGTTTCTTTTTCCAATTTGGTAGGAGTGTTCGTTAAAAATTCAAGAGGCACCAGGGTAAGGTGCTTTAGCGACGCCTAGGATTTCACATCAACAATACAATGTGCAAAATTCTATTACAATGTAAAGGATTATTTAAATGATAAAAAGCATGGGAATAAATTGTTCTAGCGGCTAATCAATTTAATTGATAATTATAGATCTAATTTCTAATTATTTTAAGATGTTTCCCCGAATCCTCGCAAGAATCGGAGCATTGAAAATGAATCCAAAAATTTACGAAAAAAAAATCTGAAATCAAAATCTGTTCTTCAAAATTTTTCAAAAAGTGAATAACCGATTTTCTAAATTCCAACTCGAATGCACTTCTCGACTGCATCCACATCTTTTAACACCATTACCATGACGATCGGTTAATAATCATATAATATACATCACTTTTATGTATGTACGGTTATTTCCGTATACGGAAAAAACTATTAATTTTTCTAGAACTCCAAATCACCTACCTACAGATCACAATTATTAACCGATTTTCGCCATTTTGTAGCTAAACTAATAGCCTAGGTTTTTTTTTTATTTTAGCTTAAGTCGGTTTTTTCCGAAATATTCACAATTAGGTAAACAAACACCCCCAAAAAACGTTTATTCTACGTGTGATAAAGTGTAAATTCATAGGACAAGATAAAACACCTGCGCGATAGATCCACGTCGGAGGGCAAGGACGTTCTGGATAAAAGTGAGTGACGCAGACTTTTGTCTGCCAGATATTCCCTATTTTTACGTTCATTGGAATGCATGCTTGCAGCGCGTGTTAAAGTTAAAACACACTAGGAACTAAAAAATTTGTTTGGTGGAATAAAACCGTTTAATTAACTTTGTGTAAAGTCACTCAAACCTGCCTCAACTCAACCCTACTCGGGAAAAATGTTTTCTCCGGTGACCAGTGTAATGCCGTACATGGAACAGAAAAGGTTGCGATTTTTTAGAGCTCTGTTGTTAAATACGGATTCCTTATATCCGATCGTTCATGCGTGTGTGTGTTATCTCTACCCTCTATAGTGTGTGTGTAGTCCTGTAAGTCAAATTCATTGTGAAAATCTTTTTTTATCAACTACAAGTTAGCCCTTGACTGCGATAAGTGATGATGTAGTCTAAGATGGTAGCGGGCTAACCTGTTAGAGGTATAGCAGATTCATTAAACTCATCCCCTAATCGGTTTCTACACGGCATCGTACTGGAACGCTAAATCGCTTGGCGGCACGTCTTTGCCGTAGGGTTGTAAGTAGCCACGGCCGATGCCGAAAATTAATAAATATAAAACACCCGAAATTGTGGAGTTGTTGTTTCGTGTTATTTTTTTGTTTGTAAACATGCAATTACAAAAACACTCTCCTACAAAAACTGTTATTAACAATGAGGAAAAATTTGGGGAAAGGCAAGTCACAGCGCGTGCGTTATACGCAGGGTCTGAGTTTGTGGCGTAAACGATAGACGATGAGCATTCAATCTAACCATCTAACTCATTGTCCTAGTTGAGCGATGAAAGCGACACGATTTAAAGCGGTGCGATACGACTTCATAGAAAATACCAAAATTATCTACGTGACAATCTCACAACGACATATGAAGGTTCAGCTGCAGTCTAATACTGTCGCGTCGCGTTGCATCGATTCGTGTTGTCATGTCAATACCTCACGTAGGACATTGTCTGAAACCCGTTTCTAGGGCAGGTGGAAAACAGATGATTGTTTTAGCTCAATGACTTCCAACTTATCACCAAACTTTGCAAAGGTTTCAGTGACATGGTGCGGGCAATCATCCTTTCCTATATAACCGCCATATTCACTTGTGGAGAAGACGATTGATGTTATTACGCGTAGTCTGTTACATGTCAATTTACGTATGAAGCTATTTCTGTACCAAACTTTAAAATGAGCTTAAGGGATAGACCAAGAAAAGGCAATAGACAGACAGGACTGATGGAAGATAGCACTCCTTCGCATTTATAATATTTAAATTAAGATTATTTACTTTTATGACAGTGCGCAACCAATATATATTTGAAAATTTAGTATACGTGCATTGATAAATTCAAGAAGAATAGTGATTGTCAATACTAGAAATAAAAATGAACTTGTAATGCCTGCTTTTAGGTTTAGTAAAATTAGCAATTCATTTGTTGGAAACAGTGTCCGCTTCTACAATACGCTCCCAGAAGGCATGTTGATGTTGTCTCTGAATAAGTTCAAAGTTAATGTAAAACGTAAACTCATCGAAAAATCTTATTACCATGTAAAGGAATACTTAAACGACAAGGAAGCGTGGCAATAATTTGCTTTATGGCTCTGATAGTTCCTTAGTTAAGATGATTTGTGAGATGGTTATTATTAAAAATAATACCTGGCTGAGTTTGTTGTGGGCTCTTCTCAGACGGGCGCGTTTGGAACCCTCGTAGCTTTAGTTTTAAGATGCCGTAACCGATTATCACCATCATGTTTTTAAGTAAGTAATTTTTAACGTCAATAAGTGTACCTATATTGAATAAATGATATTGAGTATTGAGTATTCTAAACCACAAAAGTTTTAGAATTATACCACAACCTGCGGGTGGTTAAACGGTGAGAAGAGCGCGCTAGAGAGAGATCGCTGTATTTACCCCTGTGTCAAACAAAGAGAATAATACCGCTCCTTATCACAAAGGTTCTTTTTACTACAATGATTTCGATACATCACTGATTTTTACGCCTATCGACTGTTAAATGTTTTAGTATCCATAAATAACTTTATATTATGTCATTCGTTCAGTTGCTGTAATACATAATAGCAATCGAAAGATTGCGTATTGTGAGACCGATTATGTTGTCACGAAAATACTTTTATGCGTTATTTCTTATGAAATTGGCGTACTTTAACAAGGGTTGGTTGTAACTTATTAGTTTGTTATTTTATGTGTATTTCGTTTCGCACCGTATTGGTTCATCGATTCCGTTCTAATTATCACACTACTTCGAAGTGTCGTTATTCGTGTTTTACGCATGTCTGTTAAGTAGTCATCATACTAATATTATAAATGCGAAAGTGTGTTTGTTTGTCCTTCAATCACGCCGCAACGGAGCATCGGATCGAAGTGATTTTTGGCATGGACATAGTTGAAGAGCTATTTATGACTTTTAATGTCTCAGGATCCCGGAATAAACATAAACCACGCGGATGAAGTCGCGGGCATCAGCTAGTGAAAAATAAATTCAATCATAGTAGGCACTAGGCACTGAGTATTTTGAAAATGTTTCAATATTCAATCCATTTCTACTTTCTATGAGTTACTTATACCCTCTTGTATCAAACAACCCATATTTATTCAGGTAAAAAGCAATCAAGAATTCAATATTAATCAAATTAAATACAATTCTTCACTGACGTGAACGACTAGTTTTTATGAAACCCTTTCACAGATAAAAGAGTGAACTTCGCTCTCTTGTTTAAAATCTAAAGTCCTAATAAACAAAGTTTAAGTGACTTCTTTAGTTTAATTTCCAGCCATCCAGCTCACAGATTGAGTGGATTTCTCGTAGTAAGAAGAATAGTTGTAATAAATAAGAAGAAGTATCAATTCTATCGAATTAGTAACTATCGGGTACTTGGCTCAGAGTTCTACAATATGTTCGCGCCTGCCAACCATTCAGTCTGAGGATGGGTGCAGACACTAGTCAAAATTGTCTTACGATATGCTTACTGACTATTGGATGCCTCAATCTCGAAATAATGAAGTATTATGTCCAGCTATGGACGCATGCAGATTAATGGGGGCTTATGAAGTCAGTGCCGTCGTCAACCGGTATTCGTTCTGCTGGAGATAGGTCTCTTGTATCAGGGACTTCAACAAGTCGCGGTCTTGCACCACCTGAATGAAACCAGTCTACCCTGCTCTGCAGTACGGGGTAACCTTTGGACTACCTCGGGACCCCAACCTATCTATCGGTACTTTGCCCATTGCTGTTGTATGTTGTAAGACGTGAAGATGTAATTAGTAAAAACCTATTTTTGTTTGATTAAAGAACTAATAAATAAATAAATGTAACACTTCGAGCTATGTTGGTAACTCTGCTTCATTTTTTGGTTTTATCACGTAGGGATACTCCGTGCTCGGACTCCGTGGAGATATGGATAATAGAGAAAGTATGCTTAGCTCCCTCCATAATCTCAATAACGTTGTGTTAATTGGCTACTAAATGATGCCCATGACTGTCTTAAATTAATAAACATGAAGAGATTTCAGACGTTCTTGTCGTAAAAAACGTGAAAATTGTTGTCTTGAGACAGTTGTTTGTTTGCACTGTAAAGTTTAGTTCAATGTTTTCGTAGCACATTGTAAAATGACTGAGCCATCGAAAAATTCTGGTGCATGATACTTTTAATTGATGATATCGTTTTGAATTGTCATCGCAAATACAATGCATTTTATTCTGCACGTTATGCGACTGTGTAGAAACAATAAAAGTACATTTACTATAGGAAGTAGTTATTGGAATATTCTATAGTATTTCTTTAGATTTAAAAATATAAAATTAAAAGTATTAATTGTATTTATCACAATAAAATTGTAAATAATATGTAAAAAGGTAGATCAAAGTAACGCTAAATACTAAGTTTTGCATGCTTTAAATTAGTTTAAAACTGGATTGCAGTTTTTAGTCTTTCTTTAGGTATACAGGGAGTATGTTATAAGTTTTTGTAAAGGCTTTGCGTATAAGCGAAACCTTAAAAACTTATTTTTCAATAAGTTTAATAACGTAGACGTCACATTGCGCCGAAACAGGAGGGGTGGGGTCGACGCGGCGGCAGTCGTAGCCCGCGCGTAGCCCGTAGCGCTACGCCGTAGCCGATACGTATGCAGTGAAGTGCCGACCCTGTAATACTCGTGCATTACTGTAATTCGCGGTACACTTGTAATTTTTGTGCGTGTATGGAGTGTGGTGTAAAGTGCTTGTGCCGAAAGCTCTCTATAAAAGAGCCCCCTTTGTTTTAAGTTATGTACGGGTACAATTTGTGTGATGTTGACTTGTCATGACACATTTTTTGTGACTGAGCTTTTGAAGAGAATTTTTTTATTCAGCTTTATGAATGCTATGAATTTTCACTAAGGTACGTATTGTTTGTTGGAGTTATATAACCGTGTACTGTTTTTATAATGATCTTTCTCTTAATAATTATAATAGTATAATATATATATGTATATATAGTTATATAATAATATAATAGTATTATATTATATATATATAATATAATAGTAGTATTTTGTATACAGCAAAAATAAAGAGATTATTGTTTAGTAACTAATTACGCGTCAACTACGTATCTCAGAGCAATATATTACGCACATGGAGACTATTTTTACGCACCTACATTTATCGAGATTACAATGCGAATTTACTAGGTTTAAATCAGCTTTTATTCTCGAGGTTCGTTATTAAACAGCAAGATTATGGGAACAAAAAATTTTGATATGCAATCGAATGATTCCCTAATTTTAAGGTATTAAAATACATTTTACAGTTTCAAGAAGTGTACTGTGTAGGTACCAATTATTTTGAATCAATAAACATACTTTAACTATAACTTGAATTTGGCATTACATGCTGATTTATGACGACCTCCCTGGCGCAGTGTTGAGCACCGTTGTCTTAACGTCCCGGGTGTGATCCCCGGCAGGGTCAATATGAGAATTTATAATTTCTGAATTTTCCCCGGTCTGACCAGGTGGCAGGCTTCGGCCATGGCTAGTTACCACCCTACCGGCAAAGATGTGCCGCCAAGCATTTTAGCGTTCCAGTACGATGCTGTAAAGAAACCAATTAGTATGGGTTAATAATAGCTATCATACCCCTAACAGGCCCGTCCGCTACCATCTTAGCCTGCATCATCGCTTACCATCAGGTGAGATCGGAGTCAGGGGCTAAATTGTAGTGTATACAAAATGTAAGTGTTGTTAGGAGCAAGTGCCAATTAAACTTGAAAAACATTATTTCATAAAAGAATACTCACAGAGCTTTTGTTAGATTTTTATCACGACTAAAATATCGGAGTTTTTTTTTTCTTTATTTATTAAAGCTTCTTCACATTGTTTAGAATCGCGCCTTTATCTTATGGCTGGTATTTATGGGCGTTGATTTAACAATAGAAATATGAAAATGAGCATTTTATTATCATGTACACCCTTCTAATTTTGTAGGGCTGCCTGTCTTTGTAATATTTATAAGCGTTCAGGATCGAGCCATATTATTATATCTCGTATTTCAGAATAGAGCTTTAAATGATGGTTTCTAAGTGTTTTAGTTTTTTTTATCTCGTGAGTGTTTCGCATTATGTATAGACACAAAAATAAAAAATAAAAACATATTTAATTTTTCAAAAAATGAAGATGTAGAGTGCATTAATAAAGTTAGTCTTTAGTGTTTTGACCTCGTTAAGAAAATTACCTATTTCATATTTTGCTAAAGAACCTTTCTGATGACCTCCCTGGCATTGGTGAGCGCTGTGGTCTTATGGTAGGAGGTCTCGGGTTCGATTCCCGACAGAGTTAATTTGGAAATTTATATAATATATAATAAAGATATCCTATAATCAGTGAAGCGCACGCTTAATAACCGCAATTATGATCTAAGCTTAAATACGTCCAGTCCTTCTGAGAATATAATATCCCCGATGGAGAGGCTACTGAGTTCATCCAACCTAATAATATTTCTATTTAATAATTCCCATTATACTAGTGAGAAAATAAGGCGTCTTTTACACACTGTTGTTTGTAAAGCTTAATCTGTCTGATTGATGTCGTAAGTTTTTTTTTATCCGCGATCCCACCTGATGGTAAGTAATATTGCTGTCTAAGATGGTAGCGGGCTAACATGTTTGGGGCATGGCAGTTATATTAAACCCCTTCGGTTACTACTCGACATCGTACCGGAACACTAAATCGCCTGGCGGCACGTCTTTTCCTGTAGGATTCTAACCAGCCACGGCCGAAGCCTCCCACCAGGCTAGACCACGGAAAATTCAGAAATTAAAAATTTCCAAATTGACCCTTCCGGGGATTGAACCCGGGACCTCCGCACGTTAAGACAACAGTGCTGAACACTGCACCACGGAGGTCGTCAAAACTTCTACTGTACATTTACTCTATAGTTTGATGGATGAATGTCAGAATATAAAATATTAGTACTATTAGTACTATTAGTACTTCAATGGATATTGTATAATTTTTATAAGGTATTCAAAAAGTATCAAACTGCGTTTGCCTGTGTATTTGTTTGTAATTTCTATATTTCTTAATAAGTTTCAAAGCTGTGGTTTTTGATATAATGTTGACACCAGAGATATCGGTGAGCGTTGCGTCAAGTGCGAAGGCCCAGGTTCGAATTCTGGCAGAAGAAATATGGGAATTTATAATATACTAGCTGATGCCCGCGACTTCGACCGCTTGGTTTGAGTTTTTGATTCCCGCGGGAACTCCTTAATTTTCCGGGTTTTTTATCCTATGTCACTCCAGGTCCTAAAACTATCTCCTGGTCCATTCAAAATTTAATTTTTTGTGATGGTAAGTAGCCAATGTAAAAATCGCGTTGATCCGTTGCTCCGTTACGGCGTGATCGAACGACAAACCAACCAAACAACAAATAAACAAACACACTTTCGTGTTTATAATATTAGTATGATTTTGGAGGTAGGTTAGACAAACTTCTCAATTGGCGGTTCATCTGGTTCTGCAAATGTAATAACTACCACCAGCGGCGGTAATCACTTACCATCAAGTGACCCGCCTGTTCGTTTGCTCGCTGTACATATAAAAAATATATACAGCTCATAAGCCCGTTCGCGGAAATCAGAGTGTCAATCAGTTTCAAAATAGCCAATAGAACCCATTTATATTTCGGACCATATTATCCCTCAGTATCTGGAGATTCCATTGTCAGACCCAAACCTGTCATCAGTAAGAAAAAAAACATAGAAAGGTATTCACCAAACAATGCTTAAAGATAACATTTTCAGGAATATTTTCTTTTCTCCAAAAGACTCCCCACTGGGCTTATTGTTTTACGCAGAGCCTTGGTACCCAGTTGCCTGACATTTATAGGCTCTGTTGGAAGCACAATGGGAAACATTTGATTAAGGGCATAGAAAAAGAAAAATGTATAAGCACTTATATTTTAATTGGGAGTAGGTACGTGGGCGTAATATTCTTACTGTATTCAAAGTCAAAGTCAAGTCAAATAATGTTTATTCAGTTTAGGTAGTTATACTACACTTATTGCCGTCTAGTTATTTATAAAATATAATGGTGATAATTAGTAACGGTATCTTAAAACTAAAGCTACGAGGGTTTATTTTCACGTAGATTCCTTTTTCTGTGGTATTTTTAATGGTACCTTGTGGGAGCGCGCGTGTTACGTTTAGGATAGAATTAAAACAAGTGCTCTCCGTTTTTATTTCTGAAATAAAAGATAGAGCCCTTGTATTTAAGCAGAAGTTGTAATATGTATTTGTAATATACATACATCCAAAACAAAAACATTTTTTGTACTACTGATTAATTTGATGTTAACTGTTGGTCAATAGAAATTCATTTATTTATTTATTATTTATTTAATGGTACTGTATGTAGCCCAACGGTCCCTTCTGAAAGTTATGCTTTTTAAACCTTATAAATATCCTACCACACCTTTATTCCGACGCTGGATTACTTTCAGTTAGGAAGTTATATGTATATAACTTCTGAGAAAGCATAAATCTTTACCTTTTATACCTCTCAAAAAAAGAAACAGATATGTTGTAGCAAAAACACATTGTGTTATAACTGCTTTTGCTCAAAAACAACACTGCTCACAATCAAGTTACCTATATAATGTGATTAACAGAAAACTTAAAATATATTCTCAAAAATTACATGCTTCCAAGGATCTTTTGAAAAAATATTTATTATCATTAAATTACGACGAAGTTGAATCCCTATTAAAATGCATTCTGTAAAAAAAATATATATATTATCTACCTACCTCAATAATATAAGATTATAATATAATATGGCTTATTAATACATATATAAAACACACAGACGTTTATATATACACCCGCGATCACACACTACACTAACTCATATACTACACTACACACAAACACGCACACCCACACACATACACTTCACATGACGCTTGCACCTATGCTACCACACAAACTATCATAAGGTCACAACTCACAGCTGCCACTCACATTGATTTACTCAATTATAATTTTTTTTTTCTCTTTTCATTGTACCCACATAATGTTTATTTTATTATTATTGTTATGGAAGAGTGGAGTTTTCTGCCTCAGGGGTAATTTAACTCTTAAAAGAAGGCTCCAAACTTTTAAGTGTTAAAAAAATGTTGTAAAAAAAACTTAAAAATAGCGCGCCTAGATTAAAGATTTAGTATCTACGGCGTGTTGTTGTAATTGCATTTTTATACGACTGCCTGAAAAAAAAGGAGTATATTGTTTTCAGGGTTCATGTATGTATGTATGTATGTATGTATGTATGTATGTATGTATGTATGTATGTATGTATGTATGTATGTATGTATGTATGTATGTATGTATGTATATTTGTATGTATGTATGTATGTATGTGAGTTTGTATATTCCACCATAACTTCTATACGCCTGAACCGATTTTGATAAATGAGGTATCATTAGAATCCCTAGCTTATTCCGGGTGACATAGGCTAGTAAGATTTAAAAATATATTGATGGGGTTACCATGATCCCGCATTAAAGACTAAAGTTGAAACAAAATTCTAAAATAAGATTAACTATATAATCATCATCTAGAGAATGATGAGTAGATTCCAAAAATATGTAACACTATAGTTCAATATCCAGTGAATCACAAAAAATAACACCAAACAAACACATGAACGATTACCAGTTACCCCACGTTGTGTTACGCAGATTTTGGTTTACAACCTCAAAGGGCCAAACCAACCGTGCAGAAACTTGGCTTCCCGCTTTAATAATAAATTTTGGGTCTCGCGCCTAATTTTCATTTGAGTAAATCCAAAGGTGTTGGATTTACAATTAATTTCCAAGTTGAATAAGTAATAAGAATTCTTCTGTCTCCAAATTATTTTAGTCTCTCGCCACATTCAAGTGAATTATTTATTCTTCTTCGACGTAATATCTTCAAAACACACTTGGGACCGTACATGACAAAACGCCCAAAGTTTTATCCTGGCAGGCTAGCATGTGCGGATTCATATTAAAGTCAGTTACGTGAATCTTTTAACGTTTAGACAATATTTTTTAAACCTTTTATATTTTTGCGAGTTCTGATCCTCTATACCATCTATGTTTAAATAAGACTTGCTAAGACTCTAGACGTAGGTTTGAGTGACCGGCAGGGTAGTTAAGGTTTCGGTGTTCGCTTTAGGTTATGGGAATATTTCAGATTATCTGTAATCCAGTCATACTAAATCCTTTTACAGTGTTAAGAAGCTTTTACTGGGCTCCAGAGCTTGCATTGACGATTTTTTTTGTTTGGTTAAAACTTTTACAACATCATAATATTTTAACTGGACAAACATTTCTTCATTACTTTACTTTCTTTATTATTTATTTCATTAAATGAAGTCGTCGTCTCAACCTATAGACGTCCACTGCTGGACGATGGTCTCCTGCATGGAGGCCGCCATTCAAGCACTTTGGGACCCCGACGCCTATCGGTTCTACGAACTATTTGCCCCGCCCATTAATTCGCTCAAGCGAAGTACCTAAGTTAAATTGTTATTAATAATTTTATGTTTATTAGAGGTACTTAGAGGTTATTAGAGGTACATCTAATGAGCAGCAAAATATTAATAAGTTGTTTTATTCAGAAGGCTTACAAGCTTGTCAGAATTGTGCTCTGTATTATGTAAAGACGTTTAATTATTAATTAAGCATCAAAAATATTCCATTATTTTCCATTACTTTGAGATAGTTCTTTTTTAGTTATTTTTATTGAGTAGAGAAGCTCATAATTATTATTATGCCTAAGGCTGACTTTCACAACAAATCCCGGCTAAACTGATTTATAATAGTTAAATTTTGCCATGCTGCCATAAGTTGATAAGATTAGTCTCGGTTTGACATAAAAAGGACAGATATAGAACTCTCTATTTAAACACATTAACGGCCTTGTGCAAGTGGGAATAAAACATATTGCTCGCTATTGACGATAAGTCATTAGATACTCATTACACATAACTCAAAAGGTGTCGTCGATACGTCCAATAGAGCAAGAACCCAGGGTCGCCAGACATTACACGTATTTTCTGAGAAACAAAATGCGTGTAATATTTGGTACGAACATTGGACGTACGCATACCTGCTAGATTATAACAACGGCCCATTTTGTTATCAGGTGCTAAATATGCGTAAAACCAACTCACTTTTCCTAAAGTGTGAGGGCTGGTTTTTATGTATGTTTTACAGCACATTTTCAATAATAATTAATAATCATTACTACTAGGAACTGCTGGTAGGCGGTAATTTCCACCAGACACGGCTTTAAAGTTCGCAAATTACTCAACATTTTCTACTACGTTCTGGCAGCTCTGGGATCTTGGACCACAAACGGTAAAGGTAGTAAAAGTTACTTCCTCAGTGATATGTAGTTTCGCGAATGGAAAGTACACTCTATGCCTCTGGGTAAGGTAGGTACACACCAGTAGAGTAAAGTTGCGTTTTTCTTGATAAAAACTAAATCTAAGCTCTAATTTAGGTACTTTGGCTTATAGGCGAGCTCCGGTGCCCATCAAGCCGCGCTTCCTCGATGTTTTGTTTTGCTATACCAATTTTAGCTTATGTCAAATTATGAAAAGACTCACGAATAAAAAGTACCTGAAACTAGTTTTAATAATAAAGTTTTCGAGATCGTTACCTAAGTAATAACATCCAACAAATAAATTATGTTTGTAAACCAAATGATTTGATGTTCGAAACTTTGTGATTGTTGATTTACTTAATAGATACAATACAACGCCTACAGCAAATTTTCAAGTTTTCAATTTGCTCAAATCATTAAATATAGATCCAATCCTTGTTACCAAATGTTACCTTCGAGTGAAATTCCATATCTATACTAATATTATAAAGAGGTAATGTTTGTGAGTTTGTGACGTTGTAGAGGGTAATCTCTGGATCTACTGAACCAATATCGAAAATTCTGTTACCAATAGAAAGCCACATTATTTGTGAGTGTCATATGTCATATATTAACTCGAAAAATGAAAATACTTTTTCGTGGTAGTCGGATTTACAAAGTAAGTCGGAGAAAAAACGGTCGAACAAAAATGTTTACTAAAAAGCCTAAACCACATAACACTAACTGCCTATACGTTCAAGCTCAAAGTAAATTATATTTGAAACGCCGATTTACGTTCTAATATCAAGTTAATGAATACCCATTTTAGGCCAGCACCAGAAAACACATAACTTGACACAAATCTGACATAACAAAACACACGCTAGGTTAGGCGTGGGCATAAATCAATTTGAGTAATACAGAATTTACACGTCGTAGGTAGAACAAAATTTCACTCACGGTACAATCAGTTTTACGTCATTAAGCCTAAGAAGTACATTTGCTTGAAGTGAAAATTACGTTTTGCGGAATATTTTTTACACGTTGGCTACTAAGCGTAGCGTGGTATTAAGAGGTTCGTGACCACTCGTTTTATCAAAGAGCTACCACGCAAACCAATTGTTTGGGAAATAAAAGTTATTAAATTTAATGTGGTGTTTTGTCGTTTTGAATATATTAATTATTTCATGCTATGTACGTTTTTACTATTTTGGGTTCATACTACAAACAATACAAACAAGTATTGAAATTATATCGTCAGTCACATACTGACGCAAAAACAACATTCTTTTATGTCTTTTTATGTTTTTGTTAAATTTGAAGCTACGGTTTACGTATCAAAAAATAACCTTAATTACACTTTAAGCTAAATAACAACGACATAACATAATTATTTTTAGATTGAGTATTAATTTCAGCCTGAAATGATTTAGTTTACGTCGTTTCCTTTTTTTTTTTTTTTTTTTTTTTTCGTTTTATTAACATTTTTTTATTGAAAATAATACAATAGAACTTAATGGTAGCTAGCCTAACCTAATTACTATATAAATCATGCCCACGTGGAATGGTGGCAAGAATGCTGGCTGCATTTCCGCGCTGGACAGCCAGGCTGATCCTTTGCGCAAAAAATGAGCCAGCCCTTCTGTCACCAGATGAGGCAATTAACCGCGGTGAAATATCTCGCAAAAAATTTTTGGCACTAAGACTCCACGGCCCAAGGGTCTCCACGGCAAACGGAACAAATATGTAACTCTCTATGAGAGAGGCATACTTCCGCCGCTTGCCGGTTTCAGCCTTTTCTGCTGCGGCTCCCGGCCTTGATGCTGTCTCCCTGATATGACACGGGGCCAATGTGTCTACGCATGTTGCGTCCCACATTAGCGCCCGTCCCCGTTCCCAGGGAACCAGCGTCAATCCATCAGGTCTCTTGCCATCATCCCGACTAATCCCTGCCGGCTCAATGAGCGCAGGAATATCTATGGTGGCAAGAGCCCTTTTGATCGTATCATTGAGAGAGCCATGCCGAAAAAGCCTACCAGCGCTCCTTTGGCAAGAGAGTCCGTGAATTCCAAATTTATCGATCTCTTTTCCACACGGACATCTGTGCTCGAAGCACAGGGGTGTTCCCAATCTGAGACCTAGAGCCACACGAAAACTTTCATTATCTAAAAGAGTGCCGAGATTTTTCGATGGCAAGGCATGAAGCCAATACCCGGATTCTTTTTCAGATAAGGCTAGAAGCCTTGCTCGATCTCTTTCACTTGTAAGATTTTGAACCAAATTTGTATGTGTCAGCTGAACCAACGGCACATCCCAAAGTTTTTGTGTGAAACATTCCTTCGGGATATCGTCATTGGGACACCTGACCTTCCAACTCTCTAAGGCCTCTGTGGCATAGGTCAGTGAAACTGAATTAGAATTAAGAATCTGAGAACTAAGCTCTTTTATACTATGCACAGAGGACAGAAAAGCCGGAAGAGCAACACTGGAAATTTTTCTCACGCCGATGCAATTTGGAAAACGCGATCAACCGAACAATTTTTTTTCAATTTTGAACATAACGACCCGCTTTCTGATTTATCTACTGAAAAATGTTTATATGAAAACAAAAAAAGATTTTGCCAAGCCAAAAGTGAATTTGATAAGACATTTTGGATTGTATGTGATAAGGATCTAGCCAATGATATCCTCGCCCCTCGCGGAATGCGTTTTATTAAAGGAATATTTTGACTATACTTGGATAATAAAATTTCGAAGGTTACCTGGTTTTGACTTCCTGTTTGCGTTTGATCGCACATGAAATTTGGGCAAGTTAAAGGCCTTGCTGGTGGTCCGTGACATCGTGCGATATGTATATTAAGGCCTTTACGACCTTTAAACAGCCTGCCATCGCTACAGTGTGGGCATTCTATGTACTCAACTTGAGGAGCACTAGGGATCATACTTCACAACACAACAAAAGAAAGAAAAAAAAAACTAAAACACTACACAATAGCGTCTATAAGCGCGCGAAGCCCCGGCAACGGCAACCAGGAGGCCTGCAGAGCAGGCGACTGCCCGCTGAGGCCCCTGGAAACCGCGACACCGCGTGGCAACGCCTCGCTCTGAAACAAAAACTACTGTTAATATCCCATTTCAAAACACAATGAAAATAATACCACGGGGTATTTCGCGAATAAGCGCCAATTTGATGCCAATAATAATCCAAAATACCGAGCCCAATATTTATAAATAAAAATTTTGAAGCGAGCAAAATTTTTTCATTGACATCTCATTGACATTTTTGCAATAATTCGTCGTTTCCTGCAATAATTCTCGCTCGACTTCAATACAGTGGCGGAATGTCTGAAGTAGGTTATTTATCTTTATACACTTCAATATACCGTATAATTAAATTCCTCGTAAACTTACCTTTAAAGGTATATAGGATATATTGCGTATGTGTTTATAGTAGTTGTGCGTCACGACGAGTTATGTGTTTTACGCGTAGTGCGAGAGCGAGTGTATAGCTCATAAAGATGTTACAATATAAAACTTTATGGCTCCAGTACACATGGGCTTAATACTTTCGGCAATTGCCGGCCGTGTGTACAAAATATTTGCGAATTGAGCATTTAGGTATGTTTTGAGTCACTGAGCGCTAACTTCATGTGGCGAACGTTCGCTAAGTTTATCGGCCAATGGCGCGATATGACTGTATAAGTAAGTACTGTACGTCTTTGTGGGTACTTTACAAGTCCTTACGGTATGATGTGAACTGAAACTTAACAAAATACGTATTGTGATAAATTCTTCATACGTAGGTATGAGGAATTTATTACAAGTGTGGAAAGGAATGGGAAATTGTGTCACTTCTTAAATACATAGGGAGAGGAAATAAAGCTGTTTTAAGCTTTAAGCAGCATGTGGCAGTTTATTTTACGCCGAACTGACATCGTTTATTACTAATGAGAATTTAGAACGGTTCTTATTAAGGTACGACATTTTAACAGTACGGTACGGTATTCAAGATTGCAGCATGCCTCAATGTCACACTGTGTTGCAGTAGCATTTACGATTGATATGAACACATAAGTACTTCATATTGATTTGGAGGTGTGCGTGTCTGTCTGCTACGCTTTCACGGCCCATCTTTTCAACAGATTTTGACGAAATTTGCAGGAACTTAAAATAAAAGCTACCAACAAATAGGTAAGTTATAAACCACCCAAGTTATAACAGCGACAAAAACGCAAGTCACGGGCATCACTCAGTTTTTTATATTACAGTCATTGAGTTTTATATTAAAGTATGCTGTCTGTCATCTTTAGTGATAATGTATGGCATTTTAATATTGCGAGTTAAACTTTTCTCAGATTTTAGTACTATTGTCGATATCCTATTAAAATTAAAATTGTATTTAATGAGAAAAATATACACTACACGCTTTATCTGTAACATTCGGACGTAATGTCCCAACTTGTAGACATGTTTGTATCACGTGACAACGGAACAGCAGCATCCTTACATAAGAGTCCTTTCTCACGTGCCACAACCAAAACAATGACACCACAGCAACAAAATTGTTGCCGGACCTGGAGACACAGACACAAATCGTACAAAATTGCTTAGAATTACACGTATCAAAGTTTACAGTCATAGTTAATGGATGGCGTGAACGTGTAGTCTACAAAGATAACATCGCGGCCAAGAACGCAATCGTAGCGACACTCTCGAACGCAAGATTTAGAACTACATCGGCGCAGCTATTCGTAAATTACGGCTGCATCAATACAATTTTAGGCATCTAGATGTCTAGTGCTTCTAATATTGAAAATGGTGTGACTGAGTGTGGCCCATTTGAGCAGACCCTGAAGGGCTCGTGTAAAACAGTTGAGGCGTGTTTCAGGCGTGTTTAATTCCAAGTTAGAACGGGTTACATCGTTTTGAGCCCATTCCGCTATCTTACGAGATAAATGTGTTACAGAAACTGTTAATTAAAGTTTCGTTTAGGATCGGAGCTGTTAAGGGTAATGTCCTTTTCGTGATTAATGAGAGATTTAAGATGTTTTGACGTGTAGGTATTTGACAACGGTTTTCCACACCATTTAAATTAACTCGAAACACTTAATAGTTAACGTTAAATTAAAAAAATCCACACGGACAAAGTAGTGGTAGCTATAAGGCCTTTTTTAATGCAGGTGGAATTTCGTTCATAGGCACTAAAATATTAGGTTCCACTATTCGCATCCCCGCGACGTTGTCTGCATAGATTTAGGTTTTTGAAAAATCCTATGGGAACTTTTTTAATTTCCGGGATAACAGTAGCTTCAAGTATGTCCCTCCCCTGTGTAGGTATAATGTACTGTGGACTCGGGAATTCTCCCGAGAGAATCCACAGTAAAATTTTATTATTGGTTATTTTATTCAGTTAGTAAATAAACTAAGCACCTCTGCTTCCCTGGGATGTAACATCCTTTAATATTTGTACTAAAACGTTAGAACGTTGTTTTTTGTAATTGTAATTAAATTTATTTGCTGAATATGAGTATGTACAGATGTTACAAATTTAAGGCGTTCTTCATATTCTACTATAAATTAGCATGCAAATATTTAATGTAAGTACTCATTAGGAATAGTATTATATCTAAAATCATTCTAATGAGATTATGATATCTGAACACATGATCATGATTACAGAAAAAGAAAGGAAAAGAATGTCCAAATTAAAATAAAATTCACATATACAGACATATTATGTCAATTTAAATAAATAATATGTCAATTAATTGTTAAAAAATCAGGTAAAGAATAAAAAGACTTGTCACACAACCAACGAAAGAGATTTCTTTTAAAGCTACTTGTATTTTGATTTTTTATGTTGTTATCTAGTTTGTTATAAATTTTAACACACATAGCATGTGGAGATTTACACGTTTGTTGAAAATTATAGCTTGTAGTGCATAGTCGATTTTTGTTTCTTGTTATATTATAATTATTTAGTTGTGAGAAGGTCTTGAAATACTCCAAGTGCCGATGTACAAAAACAGCTATTTCATATATATATATAGACATGGCAGGGTGAGAAGCTTGTGCGTTTTAAATAAAGGTCTACATGAATCAATTGGCCCTTTTAAATATATGCTCCTTATGCACTTTTATTGAATCACAAAAAGTTTTTGTAAATCAGTAGAGTTTCCCCATATTATAATTCCATAGCGCATTACAGACATGACGTAGCCATGGTATGCTACTAATGCTGCTTCTAGAGAAACTGTACGTCTTAAGCGACGCAAAGGGTACACAAATTTATTTAGTTTATTACAAATGTCCTCTATATGTTTTTTCCAGTCACAATGTTCGTCAAAGTTAATACCTAAAAATTTTGCATTATGTACAATGTCAATTGATTCATTATTTTAGTTTATATCCAATGTCTTATTATGTCCTCTTTTAGTTTTAAATTGCATATATTTAGTTTTACTTATGTTTACGCTTAAGTTATTATTCCCTAACCAATTAATCGTTTTTGACAATGATTTGTTTACGTCATACTCATGTGTCTGCGTGTTTTCACATGGAACAATTATAGTGGTATCATCAGCAAAGAGTATAGATGGATGTGATATGTTTCTTGAGAGGTCGTTGATATATAGTAAAAATAGAAGTGGACCCAAAATGCTACCCTGAGGCACACCGTAATTATTATTTTCATACTCAGACGCATACACAGTGATGTTTTCACCATTCTGATTCTGAATTATTGTTTTTTGTCTTCTATTGGCTAGATATGATTTAATCCATTGGTGTATTTGTCCGCGAATTCCGTAATGTTCTAACTTGTTTAATAACTTTTCATGATTGACAAGATCATGAAAAGTTATTAAACAAGCCTTGGACATATCAAGAAATAGAGCAGTTACGGGTCTTCCTTTATCTACTGACTCTAACACAATCTTGACTAGCTCAAACGTAGCCGTTATGGTAGATCTCTTTTGTCTAAACCCATGCTGTGCGTTAGTAAATATGTTAAAATGTTCAGCATAGTAATAAACTCTTTTGTATATAACCTTTTCAAGAACCTTTAGTATATAACCTTTTGTTAGAACAGATAGGGCCTGAAATCGTTGACAGACAGACAGAATCGAATGAATGTTGAATCGAAGACAGGCAGACAGATGGAAGGACGGAAGCACTTTGACATTATTGCAATCCATTATTTCATTTAGGATATGAGATATGAAATAATGGATTTATTTGAAAACAATATTGTTGTAACCATTGATGTATAATTTTAGTACCTTGTAACGTGAAAATTTTGAACTCAAAAGTTATAGGTCAAGTTTACAATAACGTAAATTCTTCCAAAGTTTGTTGAAAAGTTGAAAATAATTGAGTTATTAGGTTATTGGTAAAAACAATCTTCCGTTTCTTTAACCTCTCGTAGAAACGAACAACCCTACCATGCTTCAAAGCAGATGATATATTCTAATGCGGATGCTATATCTATATAGCTTTAAAAAAAAACTGTTGAGTTTCTAGCTGGCTCTTCTCAGTTCTCTGCTTTCCAATCCGGCAATAGAGTCCAAACATGAAAGACACCTGTATGTCCTGCATGAAATAAATGGAGTGTTGAGTATCTCCTGATGCTAAATCAGCTTGATAAAATAATATAATATATGGAATTTATATGCCTCGGCTGAATCGTAGCGTAATATAATAATAACTGCATGTGACGCGGCACGGACGAGAATTATGGCTAATGGATTTCGACCCGCCAATATCGGCACATAATTACATCACCCACCAAAAAGGTTAACTGCAATTTGAACGGAGTTGCTGACCAAAAAGCGCCTACACTATTCTTTAATACCTAAATTATGTGATATCTATATAATATGTGATGAGGGACGAGTGGCCTACTTATGAAAACACATATCAGTCTATTGATAATGTTAAGCAACATTGACCCAAGTTGATAACTGGATGGGTGACCGAATTTGGAAGTTCAAATTTGGCCTTTTTGTTTTCTCCGTGCTTCGGATAGCACGTTAAGCCGTCGGTTCCGGTTATTATCACCAACATTTCATATATGGTTACAAAAATCAAAGAGTTTGAATACTCAGAGTCGTATGCGAAAAGACGTGGGAACCCACCGCATTATTATCCCAAGAAAACTCCTACCATTATTTGAATAAAGTAAAGGGGTCACGACCCTCAGTAATGAGGAATATGACGCAGAGATAAATGATGCGCTGGGGTCCAAGAATCGAATAGCTGTGATAGCCTAGTGGTTAAGACGTCAGCCTCTTCAGCGTCGTTCAGAGGTTCGATCGCCAAGCACCAGCTCTTTCTTTTGGAGGGCTTTGCGTTTTAGGAAATTTAATACTATTCGCTATAGTGGTGAAGTAATTACATCGTAAGGAAACCTACATGCCTCAGAGTTCTGTTTAATAACGCATACCGTATTATGCAGCAGTCGAGCATGTTGGCTGACGCCAGATTTCCCGATTACTTCGGAATCATAAGATCTCGGGCTGCGGCATTTAGGACCCGCATTTGTAACTCCACGAAAGAGATCCTCAGCGTATGGTCTGAGTGCCCGGAGAATTCCATTCCACAGTTTTCGGAGAATTCAATTCCACAGTTTTTGCCACGATGTACGGCAAGCGAGTTCCTGCTTGCCGTACATCGTGGCAAAAACTGTAAATATGAGTAGTAACCCCGTTGGGATAACTTTATAATCTTAATTTAATTATAATTCTTCATTTTATCGTATACTTTCTATCTTATTTTATGTTATCGTTTAGTATTTATTTGACGGGTTTATTGCCTGAAATAAATGATTTATTATGTGTTATGAAAGGTGTGTGAATCTGTTGATCTTCACATGGCTAGCATGGTGGACTATGGCCTGAAAATAGTGAGCCAGCGATGGGTCGATGATTCTTAATAATCTCAATCAAGCAATAAATACGCACATCTACCACACAATATAGGCAGTGCATATCGTATGCTGCACCGCATCGTACCTGATAGATTTGTTGTGGTAATTATAATCTAAACAAAGGTTACTTACTCTTCAGTTTTGTTGCGTTATTGGTATTGCTGTACTAGAAAAGCATTTTTACTTCGTATTTTTTTACGGCAAATACGAAACCTAAGATTTTGGATTAGATCAAATTTGTTCAGCAAGCGCGACGTGACTTGAGTTTATATTCCCTAGTATGGTAGTAAATTTGATTAAGGGCTTGACCTTTACCACGCATTATGTTTCAAATAGTATTAAATAAATAATAAAAATGCTAAATTTTTATCTGAGAACATGGCATTATTTATATACGGGGAAGAATTTCGAGAAGATAATCAAGGAATTATTATGGAATGCTCTCCCATTAAACATACGACAATCAAAGTCACTGGAAATATTTAAAAAATCTGTTAAGAGTTTCTATTTATCACCATGATACAGACGACTAGTTTTAACTTTTATTTAGTATGATATTACTTAAACTAAAAATACATAATATATATTAGTTTATTTTCATATATTTATTATAAGTATTATATTATTTATGTAACAGTTTATGTATTAGTATGTAGGTATTTGTTTGTATGTTTATATTGATACACCACCCGCGAGTTAATCTCCTTACTTCTCCTATTCCTAAGGTTGCCTGGCAGAGATCGCTACTAAGCGATAAGGCCGCCTTTTTGTATACTACTTAGTTCTTTGTTTTCTATGTATTTTTTGTGTACTTTTTATGTGTGTTGTGGTGTACAAAATAAAGAGTAATAATAATAATAATAAGGAACCAGAAGCTTAATTTGCTTTAATCCGCCAAAGCAGACAAATCTATGTGGTACAGCGTGTGGCTTGTGATATTCACCGCCCAATAAGCCAGTAATTCACACCGGTACAACACTACAAATCTTTCAAATTACACTCAATGTAAGTTTCACTCCGATACTGGAGCATCCTTAGGAGATGATGACTCGACAATACATGATTGTAAAGTCCTTGCATGATTATCATGGTCTTTTGCAAAGTAACGCCTGCTTCTATCCAATATTTCAAGAACAAACAGAAAAATATTATTATGGTATTAGTAGGTAAGATTTGAGACTATACACATATGAGAGATTTATACACAGCTATTCAGCGTGGCCCAAATAGTGACGTCCAAAGAAATAATTTAGATTCCTCGTTCCTAGACCCATCAGAAAATACCCTATGTATTTCCAATTCCATTATGTTCAGCGATTTTTGGTAGTTTTCGAGTTATAATTTTTTAAAGTTTTTTCATGAGATTTCTGAGGGAGTGAGTGTTAATTTTTTTCTTTTGAATTAGGTGTTTTTTTTTTTGTGAACATGCTTGTTATTAAGTGTGCTAATTTGCATAAAATAATTTATAACAAATACTTAAATTTAAAAAATTCCTACTGCAATTAGCCATAAAGTTGACAAAAATAGGCAAAACTCAATTTTAAGAATCAAATTTTAAGTTCAGAAATTACCGCCTTACCACATTTGAAGCCCATTCTCTCACAATAATTCCCCCTATAGTACCAATTTTTTTAACTATTAAGGAAAGCTTAGGAACCCCAAAAGTTTTCGAAATTAGTCGGAAGTGACGTTGACAGGTTTAAGTATTTTTAATCTTAAGTTGAAAATTCGTATTTACTTCTGTCGAACGTAAACTTTTCATTTTCGACCTAAAATTTTCCAACTTGGGATAATGTTATGATGGTAATTATTTAATGCAAAGTAGCACATTTCAAAAAAAGTATGTTCACAACAAAAATGTTCTAAAAAAAAGACTAAATAAAAAGAAAAAAAATTAACACTCACTCTCTCAGAAATCTGATGAATAAACTTAAAAAAATTACAACTCGAAAACTACCAAAAATCGCTGAACATGGGGTATTTTCTGATAGCTAGGCCTAGGTACAAGGAATCTAAATTTTTTGTTTGGACGTGACTATTTGGACCACCCAGTAGCTGTCCATACTAATCATACCAATATTATAAATTCAAAACTGTGTTTGTTTGCTGGTTTATTGGTTAGTTAGTTTAGCATGGGTATAGTTGAGGACTTGGAGAGTGACATTACATTACTTTTTATCCCGGAAAATTAAGGAGTTCCCGCAGGAATAAAAAAACTTAAACCAAGCCGACCAAGTCGCGGGCATCAGCTAGTAATATTATTAACGCGGAAAAGTGTGCGTGTGATTTTACTAGCATGTTAACGTATTTTAAACCAAAGTGCCCCTCAATCGAAAACTCAGCTATTATGGCAAAATTGTTTGTTAAGAAACAATAACTTATAACAAGGGTAAATCACTGTAAGTGACAGCTTTCGCTTGCCATCTATCTAGAGATGCCCTATAAGGCCCGCTTGCAGAAGCGCCGGGTTACGGTTAAAGGTCTAGCCCCACTACAGAGGTGCGGCGCGGCGAGAAACATAGCGGCAAGTATTCTTTGTATTGAGCTGGGCCCGTGCAAACTCATACAAATAATATTTGCCGCTACTCGCCGCGCCACTCCGTGCATCTCAAGTGGGGACCATAACCCAGGAATAAATTTGAGGTTTTAACAGAAGTTTTAAGTTGCAGCTAACTATGGGTTAAAAGAATAACCCGGAGTTTCTACAAGCGAGCCTTATGCAGGGTATCCACTATGTTCGCGAACGAACTGTGCACCGTGCATCTGCAACCGCTCTGATGAAGACGGTACGCGCATCTATATTAGTTCGCGGCCACGAACAGAACAAGCTCCCCTTTGTGTTCGCCCAAAAACTGCCACCGATTGGAGCGCTGAGCGTGGAGTGCGAACTTATCCACTAAAGTTGCAGGAGCGCCGAGCGCAAGAGGTTCGCGAATATAGTGTATACCCAGCCTTAGATGGGTAAAAATGTGCACTTTGCAAAAAAAAACTCGATTGGTTCTTAATCCAATGTTGTTTGAAAGTTTTTTTTTACATTAATCATTATTTTTTTGGAATAAATAGGTTATGGAGGCACGAAGCTATTCCTGCATGGATGTAAGTTATGAAGTAAGTAGAATATTTAAAAAAAAATCGAAGAAAAAGTACCTACTAAACAGGAATGTGTTCAAAACATGTGATAGGTGTTTACATAATATCTTGCTCTATTTGCCGAGTGGAGAACCAGCTAACACGTTTTATACCAGGTAAGTTCCCGCAAATCCGAAGCTTAGCTATAAATATGAAACTTGGTTGCGAAGGAACAATAACTTAAGTTGTATTTAATGAGGGTAGACCGCAAGGAGTTTCAGACTAGATTTATCTGCCGAGTTTAGACATTTGGACTAAAACTGCAAAAGCTGTTAGGTACAGACTGAGATTATAATATGAAACTGAGTTACTTTAATATTTGAATTGTCGTGAAAAACTAAATAAATATATTTTTTTCGTTCTCCTCTTTTACATGTCTATTAAAATGTATCGAAAAAATAATGGACAATATTCATACAAAAATAATATACCAGTGTTAAATCCAATAAAGGAAAATCAGATTCGTCTGATTCAATTACTTTTGACACTAACGTTTGTCAACATTTGAACGGATATAGTACTATGAACAATGAAAACTAAATAGGATTTTTCTCTGAAAAATTTTACTTGGCTATACTTTTTATTTGAAAATAATATTTTTGCGTTACTTCATTTTTTCTGCTCTTTACAAAGCAAGCAAAAGTTTGTTCGAGGACGTAGTATCAAAATACTTAAATTATATCATTCGTTTATTATAGATTTTTCGTAATCCTTAAATAATATGTCTGATGGGAGGCTTCTGTCGTGGCTAGTTACCACACTTCCGGCAAAAGACGTACCGCCAAGCGATTGAGCGTTCCGGTACGATGCCGTATAGAAACCGATTAGGGGTATGGGTTTAATCTAACGGCCGTATCCTTAATAGGTTAGCCCACTACCATCTTAGACTGCATCATAATACAGTCCACAAATTGATTCGTATAATTCTATTAATGGTAGGGTGGTCACTATCCACGGCCGAAGCCTCCAACCAGACCAGACCAGAGAAAATTCAGAAATTATAAATTCCCAAATGGACCCTGCCGGTAAACGAACCCGGGACCTCCCACGTTAAGACAGTGCTAAACACTACGCCAGGAAGATCGTCAAAACCTACTACTTGTACGTGTATTTGGTCTCATTCTCTCGCAGGCTAAATCCTTTTATGAATATGTTTGTCTCTTTTTAGCGTCGCTTTTTTATTTCATCGAATTTTCAAATCACAACGATTCTAAATCACTTCAAAAATACTCAGAAGGGAGGCTCATAATCGCGATCGTAATTTGTAAGGCAAACTCAAACTGAATCGCGAGTGTCCCGTCACCACTTTTCATTCATTTGAAACTGCCGGGCTAACGCCATTTCTGAGCGCATGCTATTTTGTGTCTTTATAGTGTCAAATATAATACAGACCAAATATAATACAGTAGGTAGGTACCTCGTCTTACACTGCCAGTGGGAGCCACGTAGACACGATCGCGGATCGCTACCGCTTTGCGTCTGCCTAAACCTTATCATCGTCAGGTCAACGGCCACTGTGCCACTGTTAGAGTAATTTTCCCGGTTATTAAATGAAGTTGAGTATTCGCGCTACGATTATTACGATTATATAACGGAAGGTCGCGACTTGGTAACTTTATATTTTAAGGACGCCCAAGTTTGCAACTCTAATTTCAGTTTCACCGTGTTTCTATGGGACCTTTTTGTACATTAATGTAATTTGCAAGTGGACTGTATGACTTTAAAACAGTACAGGGGGTTTTATTTCACGAAGAAACGGAGGTGTGAGTTTCGGAGTTTGTTTTTCCTTGCATGCGGTATTTTTCCAAAACACTAAAGAAGAGATTGGCTTATCTAAGGGCGGTTTCAGATTAATGTTTTGTCGGCGCGTATAAGCTTGTTTTTGGTAGCGCGTGTACACATGCACAACTCTTACGAGCGTTGACGCGCTTTTAAGCTACTATTATTGACTGACCCACTGATCCCAGCGGTCACGCCGGAACAAGCGTGTATAAGTAGGCGCTTTCGGATTTTTGAATTGCAAAATGTGGTAAACACGCGTAAGGCGATACGCGCTTATACGCCCAAAAATACGCTAGTCAACCGCCCTAAGAATGAACGTATACTTTTATGCTCACATGCAAAGTTGGTGTATAGCAATACGCACAGATTACACCTTTTCATTAGTCGTACAGTAACCGGCTATAGACTATCAGCGAATGCTTAAAAGTCGCAAAAATTTAGTGAGGCGCTTTCATTTTAAGAATAAAATAGTTGATTTCTGCAAATCTTGATGCTGTTCTTCAGAGTAGACATGAAGACAATTTTTGCGGTCAAGAGGGAGGCAAATTAAAAGTTGGTTAGTGCGTGTGTATTATTATTTTATTGCAATATAATATAAGAAAGGTAAACCCCTGCGATTGTCGTAACATCGATATACTAAAAAAAATATAATAATTTTAATAATGTTGTACAATATTTGACGGTAAGAAATGTCAATGAGAGGCCATAACATTCAACTAAATCAATAGTGTGCAAATTTCAGTTAGGTATTTAGCAATTTTTGAATTTAATATTATGTATGTACAATGTTTACCATATAATAAATAAGGTACTCAAGCAATGTCGAATATGAATTAATAATATAGTGAAATAACTATGGGCGTGTTTATATCTTATTCAGTCGTTCTTCTTAATTTATATGAAGCAGACGACTCACGTGTTATGAAAGGTCCGCACTTATTAAGGTCGTAACTTCTGCTTGACTTGAGTTTCCATTGTTGTATGAGGTACTAAATCTGATTAGGAGGAACTTCGTTAGTGTTGTTACGTGTAGTGTTTATTGTGCTATATTATTTTTGTTACTGAATTATCATTGAAAATGGTTATCAGATGCAAATCGCCTGAGAAGTATTGTTGGCCATAGCTCCGAGGATTTTGGGAGGTTTGATGGGAACAGTATCAAGAATTGAGGAAATTATCGAGATACGTGTGAGTGTTTGAATTTTGAAAATCGGCTGGTTACCTTTTTTAGAATTTTTAAAAATAAAAAAAGAGTCGGATTTTTGGTGGGTGTTTGTTTACTAAATTGTAAATATTTTGTAAAAAATTAAAAAAGGGTCCCAGGGTATTACTACTTTCTAGCTACAAAATGGCGAAAATTTGAAAATCGGTTAATAATTGTGACCCCTAGTTGCTTTAGATTTGGAAAAACGGGTATCACGGAAATACCCGTCTTTCCAAATTTAAAAAAAGTGATGTAGCTTCTATGATTATTGGCCGATCGTCGTGATAATGGTGATATTTATTTCAGTATTTTAGTTCAGCTTTTTGTATTCATTTTCAATGCTCTGATTCTTGCGGGGACTGTGAAATCTGTGAATTTTTTACTTTATTTATTTTATATCACCGACGATCTCTTTTGACGACCTCAATAGCGCAATGGTGAGCGCTGTGGTTATGTGTGATAGAGTTCCTGAGTTCGATCGCCGGCACTGGCAATTTGAGAATTTATAATTTCTCTTTTCTGGGTCAAATATAACTGCCATACTCCTAAAACTTTTATCCCCTACCACCTTAGACAGCATTATCACTTATCACCAGGTGAGATCGCAGTAAGGCCCCTGTACTGGATAAAACAACATCAGAGAGCATAATATTATCGTTATAAGTTATCGTTCTATTATAGTGATAGAACGATGATTTATTCTTAAACGAATTGAAATCGCGTTTGTCAGAGTGAAATTCCGCTAGGGAGAAGGGACCGGACAAGAAAAACGTCAGCACAAATCGTGAGTTTTGGATTGGAATGACATTTTGTCGTATCGTGTTGGTGTGAGTGGATCCATATAGAAGCGAATTTAGTCCTTCGGTCTCTTTTTATTCCTTTTGAGTGTAGTAGCGAATTAGTCTCTTTTTGTTCTCTCTAGTCAGTTTTTTCCCACATTATGTGAAACTGGTCTCAACATTCAGCAATGAGGAATACGATGCATAGAGATTTTTCACCTTCACTGCCAATATTAGAAGAAACTACGTAGGCTAGAAAAGTTGTATACGGCAATGTATACTATATTTATATTTCTAACTATCCCATGTTTAATGAGCTCTATGTATTAATAGCCTCAGTAAATTAACTCTCTTAGTACAACACGCATCTAGGTCACACAATGATAAGGCCGTATTTAAGTAAAATCTATCTATATATATATATATAATAAAAATCAATTGCAAATCAATCGTTCGTCTATCTAAAACTCGAGAACGGCTGGACCGATTTAGATGGAATTTTTTGTGTGTGTTTGAGTGGATCCAGGGCTGGTTTATATTCATAATTGGACTCGGTAGGGGGCGCTGAAATCGGGTTCTAGGTTCAGGGTAGGACAACGTCTACCGGGCCCACTAGTGTTATATAAAACAATCTGATAGTATTTTCCAATTTCCACTATTTTTTTAAAGTGAAACAATAGAAAATTGACTATCCATTTTAGAGTTGAAATATGAGTTTTTAGTTTTAGGCTTCACACTCACAATTTTCTATATTTTTTTATGAATGAAATTTTCTAAAATAAACAATGGTGATCTACTAGCTTTTATATATGAAACGGGTTAAAGCTATTCGGATCATAGTGTCCGATAGTCGATGTTTTGAATAATTGTTTTTAATTCAAATATCAATACGTGTATTGTGCGTACGAAAAGTTTTTACAAAAACATGTTATCTAAAAATTTAATATAACTGCCGAATATTATACTTGCTCAAACATAATACAATCAAATTCTGCTGTATTAGACGCAATAGAATTGTTTTGTAGATATAAATCTATTCTAATATTATGAAAGTAAGGCGTGTGTCACCATTTCCCGGCCCATCAATTGGTCCATTTTGACGACAGCTGATACAGGTTGCAGGAGACTAATGATATGAGATAAAAAATCAAAGAATTTCAAGAGGTCAAAAAAAACTTAAATCCACGCATACGAAGTCGTGTTAGGTATTATTATGTAGTAGTAAAAATGAAATTAGCATTTCTATGCTTTATTCATCCAGTGGCGCTAAGCAAGCAAGAGTTGTATCTTCTAGTGTCCTTTTTTAGCACGTTCGCGCAACCCACTAACTGCTATAAGGTATCTACCAGGACTAGTATAGTTTCCTGCACACCGACTGAGATGCAGCAGCAGGGGAGGAGGAGTCTACGGATGGCCCGCGAAGGCCAAGCAAAGTGCTCCAACCACCAAACAACGAAACCCTTCCGCCACCAAACCAAACCACCAAACGATTCCTTTTATATAATAACTAGCTTATGTCCGCGACGTCATCCGCGTGAAATAAGTTTTTTCAATTCCCACGGAAACCCCTTTATTTTCCGGGATAAAAAGTAGCCTATGCCACTCTTCAGGTCCTCCACTATACCCATGCATAAAGTCATGTCGATCCATTACCTCGTTACGGCGTGATTGAAGGACAAACCACAAACCAACCAACTTACTTTCGCATTTATTATATTAAAAAAGTATAATCCATTATTTCCTTCATCTTAATTATTTCTTAACTTTGAAAAATAATAAATTAGTCCACTTTTATATTAAAAAGGCCAACAGCAACATCGACGAATTAGTATAGCTACCCCATTCCTAATATGACAAACAAATATTTGAGTTGTTCAAACAGTGCAATCAGATTGGGTTTTATTACACGCAATTGATGTTTGGCGACATTTGATCGGGATTAAATTGAAATCCAAATAGGATTTTATATGAACGGATATCGAAATGTGCAGAAGGGAGGTCGATAATTTATTTACAAAGCATCTTTTAGTTTAGTACCTGAAATTCAATGAGTTCTTTTCTTAATACTGCTTAAGTTCTTAAAAACTCGCTTATTTGCCTTGTCCACTTAGTCTATCATCTAGTATAGTAAGTTATAATGCAGTCTAAGGTTACCTGATAGGGGCACGGAAGTTATATAATTAAAGCTACACCCTTAATCGGTTTTTACACAGCATTATACAGGCACCTTATGAGCCACGTCTTTGCCGGTAGGATGGTAACTAGCCACGGCCGAAAGTTCAGGAATTATAATTTAATTCCCAAACCGATTCTGCCGAAAATTAAACCCGGGACCTATTGCAATGTTGACGCTCACGGCGCTCAACACCACCATTATATTAGCCTATGAAAATACACTGTTGAGAATTGGAGTTCCCTAGTCAGCGTCATGCACCCTTACCGTAATCAACTTGATCTAGCCCCTTTGGACCACCGCGTACACTTATCACTGTACACCATCCTACAAATACTCCTCATAAATGCGAAACCGTGTTTGTTTGCAGGTTCGTCTGAAAACACGGTGCAACGGAACTATTGCCTCAACATGAGGCTGACAGGGATATAGTTGAAGACCGAAAGAGTGTCTTTTATCCCGGAAAATTAGAGTTCCCATGGGATTTTTTAAAATACCTTAACCCACGTGGGAAAAGTGGTGGGCACGACCTACTAACCTTCGATTTTGTAGTCAAATGTGGTCATCAAGAAATAGGAAATCAAGATCAAGAGATATCAAGAAATCAAGAGATAGGAAATTTGATGAGTTGGATGGGCATAGGCTAGGTGGATTGTTCTTGCAGTAATTTTCAGCCTCGTGGACGAAGTCGTGGGCATCATCTACACCTCTTGTTTATTAATTTCAATTAATATATTACAATAGCAGACCACAGGCATGTGGCTTGCTGGCTATCGCGTAGGTACAATAATAGGGATACCGAGCATATACGTGCAATCTATTGCATACAAATCGATTAGTATTGATGTACGTCACGCTCTAGGGCATCCAATTAACATCAGCTCGCATGCCTATTACGCGGTAATTACTTGTAATTTATTACGAAATTACTGGGCACTGTCCAGATGCAAGGCGTACCTTAGCTTCATCTCTGTTAATATTATATTCTGTAGACTGGACTATGTCTATCAGAATGTATTGATAATGTTTAATGATATTAAAATACACCACACTAATATTATAAATGTGAAAGTGTGTTTGTTTGTTGGTTTGTCCTTCAATTACGCCGCAACAGATTGGCGTGATTATTGGCGGGTATAGTTGAGGACCTGGAGAGTGACGTAAGCTACTTTTTATTTCGGAAAATAAGGATTTCCCGCGGGAATCATAATAACTTAAACAGCGCGGACTAAGTCGCGGGCATCAGCTAGTATTTTATAATGTCAAAGAGTTACCGCCAAGCGATTTCGGGTTCCGGTACGAATATAACTGCCATACCCCTAATAGGTTAGCCCGCTACCATTTTAGACTGCATCGTCACTTACCATCAGGTGAGATCGCAGTCAAGGGCTAAATTGTAGTGTACTTATTTAAAAAAATGTTGTTCAATTGGCCACAAATAATATCTTTAAAACCTGACACCTGACATGTTACAGGGTAGGCAGGTTTTGGGAGAAATTCTCGGTTGTTTGTGGCTCATTCAACATTGTGAGCTTAAGTAAGAAACCTCAAAAGCTCAATGGATTAAAAGTAAGATATTTTTAGTTTTAATCTACATTACAATACACACTATGAATAGTAATTTTGTCTGGAAAAAGAAAACCGCGCCCACACTTTTATATGTACCTGCATAGAAGCGAATGTAACAAAGGTTTTTCGTACACGACACGACTTTCTGTCCTATCCTGTCCATTCTGTATTTTTGCACTAAAGATGTGATCGTTTTTGTGAGATATTTTTTAGCAGTAAAAGGGGCAAAACGTATTACAATATTTCGTAGCTGAAGTTTTTTACTGAAATTTCAATACCTCACGGACCCGTATAAATACAATGCATAAGTCTGTGCGTAGACGCAGGATGAATCTCTATTCCCTCACTTTCATAGCTTGATGAGAAAGTAATCTGTTACGATTCATGAAAGATAACAATACTACGATAGTTTTATATTATATCCTATGTGGGACGAGGTTCTACTTAACTATCCATCTCCGGGCTACTAATTTCTTGACAGAAAAGCCTTGTGGCTCACTCGGAATAGAAGCTGAAAACCAATGAGGCAAACTACCTTGTTCAATCCTCTCACCAAATGTTGCCCGATGGAGATTGCTCAGTAAGCAATAAGGCCGCCTTTGCATAACTAGTTTTTAGGTAACTTTAGTTTGTATTATTTCATGTGTGCAATAAATTATTCATCTATCTATCTCTCTACTTAACGACGACGACTAGCCACTAGATCAGCGAAGCTGTTATTAGGAATATCAGATTTATACCTGTTTTAGCCTTTGTGTAATTATCGATTATTATTGGAGTATGCCACGCTGGAAAGCATCCAATTAACTTTTGATGGAAAGCTTATTGAACGTACGATAATTACGTCTAATTTATTATGAAAATACTGCTGCATAGCATTTGCATTCCCACAGTAAATTGGTTCATTTAATAGGCTTCTAACATTGACATGAAATACAAGTTTCTGATACGAGCCGCTAGGGTATGGAACATACTCCCAGCGCACGTGTTTCCTGCCACATATATGACTTAAGTATTTTTAAGGAAAGAGTGACTTGGCATCTTCTAGGCAAGCGCGTTCCAACGTAGACCTCATCATTGCTTTGTACTAAACATGATTGTCGTCAAGCGCAAGCCTATCTCGCAATAAAAAAGGCTCTTAATAATTTTATTATTGCATTCAACTGTTATGTTGTCCAACTA
The DNA here is from genome assembly GCA_964035005.1 of Erebia palarica. Classification (NCBI taxonomy): domain Eukaryota; kingdom Metazoa; phylum Arthropoda; class Insecta; order Lepidoptera; family Nymphalidae; genus Erebia; species Erebia palarica. The sequence goes on from OZ035994.1 coordinate 18,684,874, forward strand.
AACAATACAGTATCCTTGTAAATGTATCCAGTTTTTATACGCTAAATTTAAGCGGGTGACAAACGGGTAGGTCATATAAATCACCGCTCCTGAACATTCGCTGCATCAGAAGAACTACCCATGTGTTGCACTTGCCGGCATTTGAGGTTTGTCCTCCCCTTGATTAATCTTTGACCTGCAACTAAAACCGACATAAAACCTTTTGGGTCTCACCATGAACTATGCAACTAAGAAAGGAACGTATTATGCATGAGAATATGACTTATCTTGTTCTTTCATTATTGATAACTAGCTGATGCACGGGACTCCGTCGGCGTGGATTGAGGTGTTTTTGGGGTATGAAAAAAAGATAGTAGCCGATTCTCAGACCTTCTGAATATGCATAAAAAATTTCATAATAATCGGTCAAGCCCTTTCGGAGGAGTATGGTAACTAACATTGTGACACGAGAATTTATAACAAGATTACGTCAAGCTATTCAGAATAGATCCATCAATGCTTATTTCTAAACTTGACTTTTTGTCGTCTCTTAAAATCCTAGCACACGGGCCACGGGGATATACCTATTATTTATATGCGAATTTCTGCTCCAAATCAAACTGCGAACTTATAAAAGCCACAATCAGTTAAATTTTGCATACTGTTTTCAACGCGCTTCAACTGGGCGGAAAAAGGTCATTAAGTGCCAAATATATTTTTTATAGTTGAGTTGGCGGCATAATAATGTAATATTTTGTACAGGTATATGTGATATGTTTTATCACTAAAACAGTATAAAAAATTAAAATACAATTCAGGCGTAATTCCAATATGGCGCAGCCTTAATTAAATTCATTATCAAAATTGAGAACGTAATTCAGCTTTTATCTAACACTTGGAAGGGCATTAAATGAATTAACCTTCAAAGGTAAAAGGGACTTAATAAGCTGACACGTCACCCATTTTTCTCCACTTACGACTCCCTCCTTTTAATTTGACGTGACAAATACGTGACGTCGCAACTCGCAATAATTCTCGACATGCCCGCATGAATTACGGAATGAGAAGAAAAAATATGTTCAACTTAAGATAAGCTTTTTTCTTTTTTATCCACTACAAGTTAGCCCTTGACTGCGATCTCACCTGATGGTAAGTGATGATGCAGTCTAAGATGGTAGCGGGGTAACCTGTTAGGGGCATGGCAGTTATATTGAAGCCATACCCCTATTTGGTTTCTACACGGCATCGTACCAGAATGCGTAAACGCTTGGCGGCACGTCTTTGCCGGTAGGGTGGTAACTAGCCACGGCCGAAGCCTCCCACCAGGCCAGACCAGGGAAAATTCAGAAATTATAAATTCCCAAATTGGCCCTGCCGGGGATCGAACACGGGACCTCCTCATGTTAGACAACAGCGTTACACACTGCGCCACGAAGGTGGTCGGAGCTGATATTGAAGAGCTATAAGAGATGATTAAGCTAAGACATGATATCAGTTCTAAGCCTCGTTCATCTTCAGTTGATAGTTTTCTCTAGATAATTTTTGTGTCGTATTTAAAAAGATGAGTCAATGTGTAAACAATGAAAAGAAAGTTTTTTGAACAACATCATAATGAAATTATAATGTTTACGTTTTCTTAGCCTGCCCACAAAGTTTCCTCATTAAGTTATCTTCTCAGTAGAACCTGCTTTCCAAACCGGCGGTAGAGTCAAAACATGACGTAACATAAGTGCCTGTATTCAATTCAATTCAATTCAATTCAATTGTATATCCTACATGTAATAAATAAATTGAGTTTATTGATTTTATGAGGTAGACTATTTTATACATAGATGGCGTCTGCATTTTTGTTTGGTGAGGATTCATGTTTATTAAAAAAAACCTTCGGGAACTCCTTTCTTTTCCAGTATAAACTTAGCCGGATACAAATTTTGTCAAAATCGGCTAAATGGATGGGTAAAATTTCATACCTTTGGTAAATACTACCAAAGGTGTTGAAATTACCATCAGGTGTGATCAAGGGCTAACTTGTACTTAAAAAAAAACTAATATTAGCGTACTAATATTTAGGTGGTATTCTGTGATATTAGTGTGGAAGTTTGGACTTTGTATGGGCATGAAGCTTACTTCACACTGTTGACGGCATTCCTGTTGTTGTTTGTGGGCAGCTTTAACTAACTCATTATTTTGCGTTTGCGCCTACTACTGCCCCCTTTGCTGCTTTGCTCGCTCACTGGCCGTAGTACCTATTATTTGGATAGGAGCTAACGATATTGGTAATTTCTCGCACCAAAAATCAGCGAACCACCCCGCAGTCATAAATGAGTGATATTAATGTAGTATGTGACTCGAAGTTTTTTTATAGTTTGGTATAAATTGTGGCTAGCTCTAACTAAATTAACATGCCTACACCTAGTATCTACTGTCCCATTCCTAACTAAGTAATAGAGTAACTATACGTACCTACATGCTCAAAATTAGGTGTTATATTGTTAAGATTAAATAATATAAGCAAACTAAGTCAAGCGAATGAGTCAATTCTAAATAAAAAATACAGGTCTATTTAAATAACGATGAAAAGAACGCTTGAGGAAGAAATTTTATACAGAGTGAGTGACACGTACATTCGCCATTTAATAACCGGAGTTCCTTATATTTGCTGTTCATATTAGCTTTTTCATGTTATTTGCTTTAATGTCGTTAACGTCACGTCTGCGCTCCGTCTTCCGCAAAATTCACCCCATAACACGTACATGCTACCTACTGGTATTTTACATGCATGTCTTAGAAAAAAAAATTGTTTGCGCGTACCTTTAACAATAATTGTCGCCTTGCTATTTACTACTGAATTTATTTGATGCATTCATTGACAAGTTTATTGCAGGTATGACCGATAACAATGTACATTTAAGGTGCAACTAAGTGGTCGTGACATCGCCACCTTTAAGCCTTCTATCAGATTAAGTACTTATTGATGCCTGAAACAATTCGAGGAAGTAAACTAATTTTTTGTTTGCGAGTAATTACTGAAAACGTTCACGTTCTAATGAGCACAGGAAGTTAAGGATAACGAGATTAATTAAATTTACGAAAAACAGTCTAATATCCTCCCCTCCCACTCATAAACTCCACCCCATCGGTTTGATTTCATCTGATACCTGAAAAAAAACGTAATACGTTGAGGGAGGTAATTCTCCCTCGACCATCAGGGATATCTTTTACGGCGAAGCTTTGTAAATATTTACGCGCGTGATTATTAGGGAAATGCGAATTTCGTTACAAAATTATTGGGAAATCCAAGCCTTTTTTTGTAATTTATTTTTGTGATTTTTGCCTGTACCTGTTTAACCTACACAGATTTATAGTATGTACCTAGTTAATGAAAAAGTAATATCCTTAAATCTTTTTGCAAAGATGACAGGTTTGTGAGGTATGAATGATGGATCCCATCTGTTTAAGTGATTGCGAATCCTATAAGTACCTACTATGAAATTTTCTTGAACTCTTATGCGACAAATATATAAAGATATATTATACTTAATCAAGTTGCTTTGATTCGCGCGGGAACTCTATATATTCCGGGATAAAAAGTAGCCTGTGAGATCCTTTCTCGGAATGAAACATCGGTGAATCTCGTCAAAATCGGCTGGAAAGATGGGCCGTGAAAGTTTTTGTAAATCAGATCTTATAAAAGCAGTAGAACAAAAGTTGTTCAGTATTTTTTATTATTAAAAAGAACCCGCATTAGAAGGATCTGCAATAAGTGCGTCACGCAGTTCCTACACCCGTCTCTGGTGTGATCGCGTCCTCATACGGTACGTCCTGGTACGGTCTAATACCATTTCTACGCGTATGAGCCCTGTGAAGGTTTAGCTCTACTACAGAGGCCTCGCGTGCCATGCCTCGCGTCGTATGACCCTCAGATGCGATTTAATCACGTAGATCAGTATTAATGAGAGGTTTCCTGAGAAAAAAATAAATAATGATATGGATGCTCTTAACAAAAACTGGCGCTTCATGTCCATTAGTTACGAGTACGTACACGGCATATGCGACACTGGAGCTCAAAAATACATTATATTGTCTACTGGTGTCGGGTTTATTTTACGTGACCTATATATTTATCTTGACACAGTATTAATGAATCCTCCGCGGAATATAGGCGTAAGGGTGATGCGGTCAAATAAATCCGTTAGATTGATCGACCGATTTCGTTCTCCGCAAATTTATTCGCCGCACGCGATTCGTAGGCGTTTCTATGTATTGAGAGAGGTTCCAAATCTTTTTACTCTTTGTTTGTATGCTTATCAAAAAACCTTTGGAGAAAGGAGATTGGTTAAAAAGTGTAACTACTGTGTTTCTTGCCGGCTCTTCTCAATAGAACTGCTTACTGAACCGGTGCAGTGGTAGAGTAAAAAAATAACATAACGTAACATGTGAGACACCTGTACGTCCTACATTAAATAAATAAATTGAGTATTGAGTAATAGTGCAAATTCCCATAATAAAGAGGAGGTCACACAAATTAACCGATTTCCAAGAAGGAGGAATATTTATTTTTAAATATTTTGCCGTGGTCATAAAGGTTTAAAACAAGGCATAAGTACAAAATAAACCCCTTCAATCCAAATAAACAAAAATCGTTATCATGCCAATCAAGCTTCATAAAATTATTCAGACGTATGAAATTTCGAATACTCGAATAATTTATTGCAGTACGTGCAATAAATTTTATCGTTTATATATATTACTCGAAACAATATTGAAATAGCAGTCCAAACATAAAATACTCGGCCTTTATTACCTACCCTCATATATTTGGATCCGACCCGCCTTATCCTGGATGTAATGAAATCGGTAGATTAATACGAACATGGAGATATTATTTATGTTCAAACTCATTTTATAAATGCAAAGGTGTGTCTGTTTGTCTGTCTACACTGACAGACAAATGTCACACGAGTCGCGACTACGACTGTGTGGATCAGGATTATTTGAATATTCTCGGGAACTCTGTGATTTTCCCGGATAAAGCCTGCCAAATTTCGTCAAAATGGGTTAAAAATATTGTCCGTGAAAGCGTAGCAGACAGACAGACACTTTCGTATTTACCTACAAATAAGTATGGATGTTATATAATCGACTCTCCGCGTTCCACTAGGCAGTCTTCATCAATTAATATGAAAAAGATCAAGTTGGTAGTTAATTATTCCATTATATTATATTAAAAATTATTACATATACTGCCTGATAAGCTGTTGGTCGGAAAATGAGTTTTTAATTGGTAAGATTAAAAAAATATGTATGACATCCAAATATAAATATAAGATATTTAAAAGTTTCATTACGATTTAGAATACTTATTAAATGGAAAGAACAAGCATAGTTCATAAAACAGAAACTTTTACGCTCCATTGCAGTTATACTTTTAAGTATAATTTTCGGCTACGAAGTTAAATAACTTTAAAGGTAATTACGTGAAATAGTTCTACAAAGTTCGAAACAATTTGCTCGAACAAAAAAGATTAAAAATTCATCCCGGTTAAAAAGTTCTGATGTTAATTTTATATCAGTTCACAAAGTGTATCAAGTGCGAAGTTTTTAAGAAGGTATTTTTTGGATAAGGCCAGTAAGTTAACTAGATTCGATTTATAGCTTGTCAAAAATATTCAAATCAAGAAATTTGCGTAATACCATTTACTAATACCTACAAAAAAAAGAAACTTTTTTTGTGTTAGCAATCTACACAGTAGTTTGTTGGAAAATGATCGCTGTATAAAATCATTACAGGGTTAATTATCAAATAGAAATAACCTGTAAAAAGTAATTGATTCTGTACGTAACTACCTGACGACCTTGACAAACCCCATAGCGCAGTGTTGAGCGCTGTTGTCTTAACGTGCGGAGGTCCTGGGTTCGATCGCCGGCAGGGTCAACTGGGAAGTTATTTTTTCTGAATAATTTTCCCTGGTCTGGCCTGGTGGGAGGCTTGGGCCGTGGCTAGTTACCACCCTACCGGCAAAGACGTGCCGCCAAGCGATTTAGCGTTCCGGTACGATGCCGTGTAGAAACCGAATTGGGTATGGGTTTAATATAACTGCCATGCCCCTAACAGGTTAGCCCGCTACCATCTTAGACATCATCATCACTTACTATGAGCTGAGATCGCAGTCAAGGGCTAACTTGTAGTGGATAAAAAAAGCACAACACACAAATTTACTTTTGCTATAAATGTATTACACTTTTTGCTTTATAATACATAATACCATCACGTTTTACGCGTGTAATTATTCACCAGAATAAAGTATCAAGATATTTATATCTATACTTCTATACTTATATTATAAATGCGAAAGTTTGGATGGATGTATAGACGTATGGATGTTTGTTACTCAATCACGCCCCAACGGCTGAACGGATCTGGCTGAAATTTGGCTTAGAGATAGATTATAGTCTGGAATAGCACATAGGCTAATTTTTATCCCGGAAAATTAAAGAGTTCCCGCGGGAACCAAAAAACCTCAAACCACGCAGACTAAGTCGCGGGCATTCGCTAATATGTATATATATATATATATATACATATTACAGTTACAGTTTATTATTCTCCAAGAATAATAAAATTTTCACGTTAATAGAAATTCTAAGCACTAAAATGTGCAACGAAAACGTGATGAAGTTACTAACTGCAGATTTATAACATAGTTGGGTTTTTACTGCATTCTAGAGGTTTCTCAAGTTTTGCTCTTTCATTTTTCCATCGGTGAATTTTAAAGTTTCGGTACGGGTGATAGTACGTGTTGATCGTCGGAATTGCCAATTTATGGTCATATGATGGCTATGGCAAAAAATGATTTGTTTCGTGAACTTGTCTTAAATTACGAATAGTGAGCAACGATCAGCGGTGATGCCCGCCAATGCCTTGCCGGTTTGGAGGATTGTTTATGTGCATGGATTGCCCCCATATCGTAGTTTTGGAGGAACACAGCTGGTAGAAGCTGGTTCCATAGTTTGAGATAATGTGGTGGAGAAATATTATAATAATAATAGGAGTAAGAAAACCAGACCAGACCTGCAGGTATGGGAATGAAAATGTGTCTGCAGTATTTTTAAATATGTATACTTAGCTTTATATTTATTAGCCTACGGCGCCAAATTCATCGCGGGTTAGGTTTTTGATAATTTTGTAGGAACCGAATTTCCGTAGTAGAGAAGATGTTGTTATTAAATCTTCTTAGATTAAAAGATCTTAGGTTCAAGTTCAAGCTGAGATCGTCGAAATGACTGATTCAGGGATAGTTCAAAAAAAACTCGTCAAGGAAGTGTCAAAATACGATTGAACGCCTCACAATTTGTCATGCCTATGTGTTCGCTGAATTTTTTGAAATTAATAATTTCGTCATCATCACATCATGCGTCCATGCATTGCTGAACATAAACAGGCTTTTTTTCAATGAGGTCCATCGCACCCAATCCTCAATCTTTCTCGTACGCCAAGATTGGCTTAGGTGTGAAGAGGTTACAGACAGATACATTGTGTTAGTATTGATAAAATATAAGTATGTAACTATGTAGAGAAGAGTACGGATTATATCACGTGTGATAACCCTACAGCTAGTATTACGAGATACAAGGATGTACGGGTTCACTGTCCTCAAGAATCGTAAAACTTTCACTTTAATACAAAACTAAGCGCTGAAATGAGCAACGGAAACGTGATGAAGTTACTAACTCCTTCGAAGTAGTAAGTTGGGTGTCTTTATTGAGATCTAGAGCTTTCCCTTGGGTTTTGTTTTGTTTGTCGCTTCCGACTTTATTTTGTTTACCGGAGTTGCATTGTGGTACGTTTCGGTTTTAAGTTTGATGCGATACCGTGAATCAACTCCGATTTAAAGTTTTTCTTTTGTTACGCGAGAGGATTTTTAGGTGTCCAAATGTATTTTGGCTCGGAGAGGAACGGAGAGGAAAATAAACTTCTGTGGTTTGCTTCTGCTGTTTTGATAAGTCTAATGCGCCCGGTGTAAACATTCATTCTGGAGCAGATATCTAAAATAATTTCTGGGTACAAGTGTATTGCAATAAACGTTAAATAAGTCACTTTAGAGCTTACGCTTGAGAGGGGAATTTAAACTAGATGATGCCCGCGACTTCGTCCGCGTGGATTAAGGTGTTTTAATTCCCACGGGAACTCTTTAATTTTCCGGGATTAAAAGTAGCCTATGTTACTTTCCAGTCTTTCTTACTTTGTCCTATGTCCTTCCCCGGGATGTAACCTACCACTATACCTAATTTTATCCAAATTGGTTGAACAGATGGGCCGTGAAAGCGTAGCAGACCGAGAGACAGACTCACTTTCGTATGGATAATAATATTAGTATGGATTATATCCCAAAATTAAATAAATACCTATAAATATAGTTGATTAGTTACAACGACCTCACTTCTGTAGGATAAACATGACAACTATGGTGACGGCTGAACATGACTAGAGCAGTAATTAAGTTATCGTAAATGATAAATTACTTATAATAAGTCAGTCATCTTAGTATTAAATACGAGCGTATACATAAAAGCTACCTTTGCTCTGCTGCGTGGACCATAGAAAATTCATACAAATTTCAAACCCCTATCCCCTTAGGGGTTAAAGTTTTAAAAATCCTTTTTCAGCCCGATGCGTCCATCGATTTGCGCTGTGCGTAGATATATTAGTCAGTCACCTTTTAGTTTTATTTATATTTAGACTAATATTAAAAATAGCAATTTAGTCAATGAGTCAACCATGAAGTGACATAGACCGAAATTTATAATAACAAGGGTTCAATCTTCAAACACGTCAAATAGTCTAGGCAATAAAGCTAGTTGACCCCAACAATAATTCCTCAGGCGACGAAACTTTATAGCATGATAAGGTATGATGAGTCAAACGTATAATATAAATATCCAATAAAAAATCATAAAGGAAGTAAGGTTTTTTATGCTATGCCCAATTGTGAAAGCTGAAAGGTACATTATCGCGTAAACGCAGTTTAGATTTGATAATAAAATCGGTTTAAATATCGATGTTCTGCATGATTAAATTCATTTGATATTGCGGTTTTGAGTGTAAATATACTACCTACTATTATTTTAAAAAGAAATCGAGAAAATATCCAGTCATAAATATTAAGTTTTAGGTATAAATACCTAACTTCCGGATGATTTTTGTTGGATATTTTTGTGTAAGTTTTGGTTCATCCATTACTAGAACCCAGCCAAGTTTCATCAACTGAGGATTTAATGCAGGGGTCTCCATACCACGGACCGCCCCATTGCCAAGTCTAAAAACAAGTAATAATATACCTGAAGATTGACACGGAAAAAAACCTGCGAAAAAAGCCGTTCCATAAAATACATAAATTTACACGCCTCAAAACGAAAAGGCAATAAAATGACACAATTTTAATTAAACTCTGCTCTCTACAGATACATTTCGTTATCGCTCACGGAATAATGTACAATGTTTTTCTCGAATCGCAAATTGGTATCAATCATAGGGGATGTCGATTAAGGATTTCGGAAGTTGTGTTTCCGAAAACACCAGTAACGCTAATTACTTTCTGTACGTGTTACTTTTTATTACATTCTCATTTGTAATCGAGGTTAATCCATCAAGTGGGATTGACCTGTTAAAATAATTAACGCCCTTTCATTCGAGTGTCTACTTTTAATACTTAATCATAATTATACCTAAGTACTAGCTTTTGTAATCCCAGTGAAAATTTATGGGTTGTCTTTATTGCAGTCCTAAGCAAGGTAATAAAATTCGTTTGATTACTTTATTTCAGCAATCGATACTTTCTATACTAATATTGTAAATGCGAAAGTTTGGATGGATGGATGGATGGATGTTTGTTACTCAATCGCGCTAGAATGGCTGAATGAATCTGGATGAAATTTGGCACAAAGATAGATTATAGTCTAGAATAGCACATAGGCTTTTTATCCCGGAAAATTAAAAAGATCCCGCGGCAACCAAAAAACATCAATCGCGTCATCAGCTAGTCTACTATATTCTAAAGCAGTACCTATTCAAATCATGAATGTTCTTCGCATCTTGACGGAGTTAGAGCATAGAGTAAAATAAAAGGCTGTATGTTTTTTGGGTGTTACTCACTAGTCAACGATATCTATAATAATGCATTATGGCGTTTAAAGATTTTTCATAAGTGTCTCAGGCACTAACCCAAAACTTACAAATTAAGCTCCTAATTTCTGAAAACTAGAAAAAACTATTTCCGTAGAATGTATCGAATCGAAAAAGATATTCTAAAGCAAAACGCGATGTGTGACCAGCTTAAATCTCTCTGGAACCACGGGCAAACATCTCAACACATCCGGGCATCTATCACACGCGAGTGGACACTTCCTGTGGAGGTATTAATCATTTTTATTGAGCCCAGGGTCGCCATTATTGATTGTCCTGATGATAAAAGTGCTATTAACTCGCTCGCGTCGTTATTTCGCTTCGGAGCCGGTTCGTCTGCTATGATTAATGCGGATTTAAGTTTGCTAACATTGATAAACGGCTTGTTTATCAATGTTAGCAAACTTAAATCAAGTAAGTATCAAAAAACTGCAACTCAACTATTACGGAAATATTTTCAGAGAAATCCTTTTTTGGATATAACATCCATCATATCGACACTTTATACATCAATGTATCAACGTGTTAAATGTAGCCTACGTGTCTCGGACTACAGTAACGAATCGATTGACACCTTAGATTAGGCGCTACAGCGGAACAAACATACATACATAGACTGCTAAAATCTTAACCCTTCCTTTTTGTTTTGCCGTAGTTGATTAAAAATCAAGTTAATAGACTTAGTCGATACTGTCTACTGTCGGATGATGAGGACTGGGCCCTTATTAGATACTAGCGACCGCGCGCGGGTTTGCTACCTTGAGAATTTGGGGAAGTCCGCCCTTATCTCTTGTCTACACTGTATAGGGAATCTATATGCAAAATTTAAGCTTGTGAGTGAGTCTGAAGTATCCTTGTATAGTTTTAGAGTTTAAGATTGTTACCCGATGTCCTACGTGAGCGACAAACGTGACACTGCGACTCGATACGACGCGACGAGACAGTATCAAATAGTAGTTGACCCTTCACGTGGCCTACGTTGTCGCGGAGACAAGTTTGTTATTTTCTATGACATCGTATCGCGTTGAATCGCGTCGCGACGCTTCTGTCGCTAACGGGTTACAGTGTAGCAATCGCAATCTGCACCCGATTGGCTAACGCTCTATTTTTAAAATCCATTGTCGCAGTAAAAATAGGTACATACATTCAGCCAATCACGGTTCACTTCAATTGAGATTGTACTATGAGATTTGAGATCGTTTTACGGAATAGTTAATAGTAAATAGTAGGTTTCACTTACTGATTACATGTTTGAGTTATAAGGTATAGCAGTTTGAGAAACATGAAGCTGTCACATTTTCCCTCAAACCGGATCTTTACCTATCTAATCAGCTTACTGTATTGTGTCGGTGTCCATTTACAGTTAGGATAACTAACAAGTATAATAACATTACACTTTAGCTTACCCGGGTATCTGTATCTTTATAATTTTCAGATATCAATATTCGCAACTGAATGACGGTCTGAAACTTTTTATACGACTGCCTGATAAAAGGAGTATATTGTTTTTAGGGTTCATGTATGTATGTATGTATGTGAGTTTGTATATTCCACCATAACTTCTATACGCCTAAACCGATTTTGATAAATGAGGTATCGTTAGAATCCCTAGCTTATTCCGGGTGACATAGGCTAGTAAAAAAAAATATGGGGTGACCATGGTCCCGCATTAAAGACTAAATTTGAAAAAAAAATCTAAAATAAGATTAACTATGTAATCATCATCTAGAAAATGATGAGTAGATTCCAAAAATATATAACACTATAGTTCAGTATCCAGTGATTCACAAAAAAATATCATTTAATAAAAATGTGAATAAGATTCTAATTTATCTAGATTAATTTCGATTTTTAATTTTTTTAGGGCAGTCGTGTTTTTTAAATATTTTTAATTATGACTTGTATAATTATCATGAAATCTAACACTCTGTAATCTTCCTATGCATTATTTTATCTTAGATATCTCAGCAGGGGTTCAGTTGTTGTCTCAGTTTCATTTGGGATCCTGAGACGCCTCACTCTTGAAGACACTCTAGTTTTTATTTAGTATTCTTGAGTGAGTCATGTGCTTTTTTTGGGTGGCATATTAATTGCATTTGTCCTGCAAAATAAAAGAGAATTTCAGTTTTTTATAGTTATAGATGATAGTCTCTGAGTTTACTTAAGTGAATTTGCACTTTTCCGTCCGTACCTTATAACTTCCGTCTGTCAGAGCCTTATAACTTCTGAATTACTGAACGTAATTACTTCAAATTTAAATATAATATGTAAACCGAAGGCCTCCAGCCGAATATGGCTTAAAAAGTTATAAAAATCTTTATTTCAGGGGGGCTCTCATAGAAGCGAATGCGAAGTAAATTATTTTTTATAGTCTTGTAAGGCTGCGGTATATCATTTTAAAGATAATTAGGAATAGAGTCCAAAAATATATTGTTTTTTATTTTTTGACGAAATGGGGGGCTTTCATAGTGGAGATTTTCTAACGTCCAAACATGACCTCGGAACTCTCAATTTTCTGAAAGGCTGAGCCTGAAACTTGATCAATTATTTGAATTATATCCTGTACTTGAGCAACAGGTACTAAAATTAAATAAATATTATAAGGAAACGAAATAAGGAAAAAAAATATATATTATAGTTAAAACTATAATATATTGTATCAATATATTACAATATATTGTATTATATATTGTATTATATATTAGTAATATATTAGTAATATATATATAGGTCTTAGTTCGGGGAGAATCACTAATATAATATAGTTAAAATAAGGCACCATTTGTGAAACATTCGACAAAAGCCACCACTTATCATTAGCTTTATTATCATTGTGAAAGTATTATTTATGTAGCATTACTGAACAGAAATTAAAATATTATTAAAGTAAGGAGAGGAGTTTATTTAAGGTAGAAGAGCTAGCTTAAACCTGTAGCAGAGTACTTACTTTCTTAAAGTAATTAACCTTCTCAGCCTCGATGAAATCTTAGTAAAACTACAGGAAACAAAGGACTTCGCGTGTTGTTCAAGAACAAAGAAAAAGCGTTGTATACGCTACTGTATCTTCGAGTATTTAATAAATGCTGGGAGCACTGTGTGCTTTGGCCCTTAATTGATTTAGCACAGTTTACAACAGGCAATAACGCTTTGATATAAAGTCGCGAAGGTCCTCCGCTCACTTTAAGGAGCTTATTTTCTTTTCTCCACCGGACAGTTAGAGGTTTACCACACCGGTGGTTTTAATATGAGTAATTTTACGCATTTTTTTACCCACTATAAGTTAGCCCTTGACTGCGATCTCACTTGATGGTAAGTGATGATGCAGTCTAAGATGGTACCGGTCTAAACTGTTAGGGCAGTTATTTTAACCCATGCCGTACTATTACCTGTTCTGTGCCTTTACCCCAATTCGTTTTCGACAAGGCCAAATCGCTTGGTGGCACGTTTTTGCCGGTAGGGTGGTAACTAGCCACGGCCGAAGTCTCCCACCAGGCTAGTTTATACTGATTCATAGAAAAAAAACATAGTTTAGGTGCAAATACAAACCGTATTTGCACCCAAAATATGCTTTTTTTTCTTCGCGCAATTCAGAGTCAACAACAACTGTGGGTACAAAACGTCAATTTAAATTAGTTTTTAATGTGCAAACGCATGGCTTACAAACATACCTAATTTGTACACTCGAAATAATCCTATCACAATATCATACTATTTTTTCTATTTCTAGCTGATACAGTTTTTATTGTTGTATCCTACAGTTTGAATCTACTACGAAGTATCTACGACATCGTTGTAAATTCACGAAATCGACGTATTTAAATGGTTCTTCTTTAAAAGGTTGTATTTCTTTGATATATATTGTATTTTATATTGCTTTTATTTTTTAAGTATAATTATATCTTATGTATCATATTGCATGAAATAAAAGAATCATTATAAATGCGAAAGTTTGGATGGATGTATGGATGTTTGCTACTCAATCACGCCCCAACGGCTGAACGGATCTGGCTTAAATTTGGCACAGAGATAGATTATAGTCTGGAATAGCACATAGGCTATTTTTATTTTAATTCTGGAAAATTAAGGAGTTCCCGCGGGTACCAGAAAACCTCGATCCGCGCAGATGAAGTCGCGGGCATCAGCTAGTAAATAAATAAATTAAATAAACTTGCCCAACAAAAATCAAGCACAAGTCAATATTCTTAGATCAATAATTTAAGATAATAAATAAGTATAATTGTGGCCAAAAGTAGAAGTACCGTGACTATTGCAATCCAAAGTGGCTTTTTAAGGTGATGAAATAAACGTTAGCCATAACCACCTGAGGTGCGATCGGTGCATTAGTGACTACTTCTCACGCATTATGTTTCTTGACTAGTGGACAGAAACTGTGACTTTTGCATTCTAAAGTTTATTTTTAGGTGATCAATTAAACGTTAGCAGGAACCGCATATGGTGCAATCGGTGCTTTAGACTGTCTACTTATCATGCAATATGTTTCTTGACTAGTCGACAGAAACCGTGACTTTTGCAACCCAAAGTGCCTTTTTTAGGTGATCAAATAAACGTTAGCAGCCACCGTATATGGTGCAATCGTTACTTTAGTGTCAACTTCTCATGTTTCTTGACTAGTCGACAGAAACAATGACTTTTGCAACCTAAAGTGGCTATTTAGGTGATCAAATTAAACGTTAGCCATAACCGCCTGTGGTGCGATCGGTGCTTTAGTGTCTACTTCTCACGCAATACGTTGTTTGACTAATCGAAAAACACATTAAATTATTTACATTGAAGCTCACAATACACGCAACCCCTTCAAATTATCTTGTTATAAGGAGCAGGTGCCATGAGGAGGGATCTAATTAGTAGTTGGAAGTATTAGCCCTATAATCGATAAGGTGTAATATTTTATGTCGTAACACGAGTGCGATAATATAATTTACTAGATGATGCCCGCGACTTCATCCACCACTACAGCCTATTAACGTCCCACTGCTGGGCACAGGCCTCCACTCTCACAGGAGAGAGGGAATTAGAGCTTAGACCCACCACGCTGCTCCAATGCGGGTTGGCGGGCTTTAACGACTATTATCATGTTATAGTGATAATAACCGGGACCGACTGCTTAACGTGCTCTCCGAGGCACGGGGGTGAAATACCGCCAACTTCCTAACTCCGAGCTAGTACTGGGAATTTCTAATCAGAAAAACCCGATACTTAATTATGACCCGACCCGGGACTCGAACCCGGGACCTCGTCGGCCGCATTCAAAAATGCTAACCACTAGACCAACGAGGCGACTTCGTTCGCGTGCATTAAAATTTTTAGATTCCCCCGGGAACTCTTCAATTTTCCGTGATAAAAAGTAGCCTATGTCCTTCTCCGTGATATAACCTACACCTGTAAAATTTCATCAAAATTGGTGAACAAATGAGCCGTAAGAGCGTAATAGACCAACAGACAGACAAACTGACAGACAGACGGATAGACAGACACACTTTTGCATTTATAATATTAGTATGGATACTGTTATTTATTTGTGTGTGGGCAGGTAAAACGGAAAAGACTAGTAAAATGTTAATAGAAGTAGGTAGTACGTATTGTACTTTATAATATAGTAAAAGGCAACAGACATACACGACATCAATAGATATAATTCTTTTTCTGTTTTTTGATATTCAAAAACATACTGGTCATAATTTATTCAATTTGGTTCTTCCAGAGAGCCAAAAAGCAGTACCTATTATAGATAAAAGTGCTTGTTAAAAGTAATAGGAAATTAAGGTTATTCAAATATGTACTATATTTGAATAACCTTATTTTCCTATTACTTTTATATTAAATTTTATTGCTCACCTCAAAGGCATTCTGTAATAAAATAAAAGCAATAAAAGTGTACCCCAAAATATTATAATTTTTGGAGCTCGCTAATGACTCGAACACGGTTATTAGGTACCAAAAAATTCTTGATAAAAGTGAAAAGAGTTGCCTTTGACGAAGCTTCAACCTTTGATGAGGTCCCAATTTACGGGAGTTATCAAGTTTCATATTATCATAATGAATATTGAACATGAATTTATGAAAGTTTTATATGACAAGGCTTGTGAATGTCACAAAACCCACATTCGAACTAGAAATCTGAAAATATAAACCAATAGCTTCGAAAGTTTACGAATTTTCAAACGACTTAAAAAAAGGAGGAGGTTCTCATTTCAACGCGTATTTAAAAAAAAAAAAACGAATGTGCTTTAGACCACACGACTGAAGTAAAACTTCTTTAGATCGTAACTGGCTATGAGAGAAAGAGAGAAAAAAAATGTGTGCTCGCACCTCTCTCTCTTGCTCCTACAGTAATATACGAAACGTAACTCTCTCTCTTTTTATCTTCACGAACTTATATCTCCCTCTCATCTTACGTTCGCCTCGCCCGATCACACTTTTCGAAACGCTCTCGTCACGCATTCACCAGCTTACTCCCCACTGTTAAAGTTTTACTTCAAAAACTTTATTTCCAAAAAATCGACTTCCAAAGCCACTGTAAACTAAAAAATAATTTAGATTTCTACACACTATGTTGAAGTCGGACGAGCCTGATGCGTCACCTTTACTTATCTTTGTTATACCCACCCGACGAAAAAAAAACGCGTCGAATTGAGAACCTCCTCCTTTTTGGAAAGTCGATCAAAAAGAGCACCACTTTTTTATATTTTATTGAGTATGTAGTACTATTTTACTGAGTATGTAGTAATGTATATTTTTTTGGATCTTCATATAGAATTATAGATGCAAATTTTCCAATAAAACAAATAACAACCTAGGCGCATTCTGCATGCTTGATAATACAATAAAAGTTTTACGAGTACCTAAAAGTCATTCCTCAGCCCTGGCTTGGCAGTCGCTTGTAGCCGCCTCAAATGGAATTGTAGCAATTTTCGTAACGTGCAATATCGCGCGGAGATTCAGCGAAATTATTATTCGCAGGACAAGTTTTCAACGTTCAGAATTCCGATTTTTCCATCATATACGCTCCGGTATCGGGAAATGCAATAGATTATGCGGCTCATTGAGAAATTCTAGGCGCTCCAGCGACGTGATCTGAGTGTCGGAGATGTTCTACAATGTTAGTTGTAAACGTCTTTATCGAATTTTGTCGTTCTTTATTCGATTTTGTAAATGTATCCTGTCCTGTTTAATCAAGATCGTTGACGGTACGTTCGTATTGGTCCGAAATATCAAGTAAAATGCGTGCCGTAAAGGCTAAAAGGAAGGTGAGGTATTTCCTACCTATTCCTTATATTAGTAGTAGGTACTCGGACGTAAATTCAATTCAATCCAAATGTTTATGCATCCATCGATGAATGATTTGGATTGAATTGAATTTATTTATCCATCCATCCATCAGCCTGTTTGCATCCACTGCTCGACATAGGCCTTTTCGAGAGCGCGCCACCAAACACGTTGTATGCATATTTTTATTTTTATTTTAGTATTTAACCAGTCTGATGTTTTCTCAGTCCAAGATAGGCTACAAGTTTATTTGACTATCAGGCTTAGATCAACTGTTCTGCAAGCAGTGTAGGATGTACATGTAACTCAATTATGATTAATTGTACCTACTAAGGTACAATCTCTATTATCAGCAATAACTATGATTGCTTTGTGTTTTGGCCTTCTTTCTTTACTTAATAACATATTAAATAATAACTTTTATCTTTAATTACTTGACTTATGATAACATGATCTATGTAACCACTGTCTGCAATTTAAGTTTTTTAATTACAAAGTTGTAAAGAAGCAATCAACTTTGGGTCCAGTGCCCCACAGAATAGTATAATAACTTACACTACTGTATATTATATATACCTACTTTTGTATTATCTTGTTTTTGAATAGAGCAACTTCTGAGTTTCTTGTAGGCTCTTCTCAGTAGAACTTGCTTGCCAAACTGTTAGTGGTCAAAATATGATGTAACATGTAGGACGTACAGGTTTATCTCGTGTTATAAATAAATTGAGTATTGAGAATAAATATCAAATAACAAAGTTAGCTAAAATAGCATGTACGTCTATATTTTTACATACGTACGACGATGATGCCTATGTCAAAAATAAATAATCAGGGTAGTTATAAGTTTGATAATTATTTTAAACTATAGGTTTTAAAGAAAAAAAGTGTGTGGAAATTTGATGACGTCAGAAATATTAAGTTTGATAGAGATGCTGATTTGATTGAGTTTCATCCCGATTCAACTTTGTGTTTTCTTTAACAATCTATCAATAAGTTAAGCAGGTCATATCATGTTTATGTTTGATATCACAAAAGAAAGAACTTTTTGGGAGGCTAAGACTTGACTGGTCAGTAATAAAGTATTAGTAGGGTTATTCAAAGGTTTTGTTGATAAGTAAATTGGAAAATTATTGTGGCATCTTTACTTATTATTATTACATGAAGCCTACTGGCATTGTTTGATAGCTAGTGATCACCAGATTGGCTGACCTGCACACCGTAAAATACAGTTTCAAAAAGAACACTGTAAAATCACACTATTATACACATTATTGTGATTTGTAATGTTGTCATTGGATGGAATCAGTACTTTAGTGCTAATATTTCGGAAAATAAAACCGACTTAAGAAAAAATTATAAATACGGTCCTAGGGTATTAGTTTAGCTACAAAAAGGCGAAAAAACAGGCAGATATTTATGTGCGATCAGCCAATAGAAATCATTGGCAAGTGGCGACTGAGAAGTCATAAGTCGCGCCGCAGTAACTATTCTGGCTTACCTACTCAATGACATTCTATATATAAAATAATAAGTAGATTGTTCATAAAGCCAATTCACATGAGATGTTTAGCCTATAGAATCGAGTATCTCAGGGTCACCTGATGTTAAGTGATAACCGCCGCCCATGAACATTTTGTAGCATCCGAGGAACCGTAAATGCGTTGCTGGCTTTTTAGTTTGTTTATCCGTTCTTTGAAGATCATTGTAACTTAACTAGGTATAAATTAAACTAAAATCTGAAGTAAAACCCTTTAGTTTTTTACCAAAAATAGAGCATGCGAGTCATTTCATTTGAAAAAAGCAATATATTATAAAAAGGGGTTTATTGAACGGTTTTTCCATTGTTCTATTCAGGTCGCTTCCGTATTCACGTAAAACTGCGGCAAAGGTAGTAATTGGAGTGTAAATCTATGAATTTACGGTCTGTTAAATTGTAAATGGGTACATGTAAAAACTATTTTTTTTTATCAAGTACAAGTTAACCCTTGACTGCAATCTCACCTGATGGTAAGTGATGATGCAGTCTAAGATGATAGGGGACTAACCTGTTATGGCTATAGCAGTTACATTAAACCCATACCCCTAATTGGTTTCTACACGGCGTCGTACTGGAACGGCTAAATCGCTTGTCGGCATGTCATTGCTGGTAGGGTGGTAACTAGCCACCGCCGAAGCCTTCCACCAGACTAGACCAGAGAAAATTCTAACCAGTAACTTGTTACTTGTTATAATGTTCATTGGCCTAAATATTTAGTTTAAATTTGGAACTCTACCGTATTACGCGTTCAGCAATCACAGCGCAAAAAAATATATTTCTAAAAAATGATATGAAATGTGCACATTTCTTACCCTATAAATGAGTTCGAAAGTTAAACTTTCCGGCCTAGGCCAGTAAAGAATGTATGTATTTCCATTACATATCATAAGTTTGAATTTGGAATCTTTCTTCCTGAATATCTTGTAACTTGTTATAATGTTCTTTGGCCTAAATAGTTTAAATTTGGAACTCTACCGTATTACGCGTTCAGCACTCACAGCGCAAAAAAAAATATTAAAAGTATAATATTTTTAATATTTCTTAAGTAGGTTGCTTTTTTATTTACTTTCTTTTAATTACATAATATAATATATAAAAAAAAAGTCACTTGTTGAATTTTTTAGAAAAGCACTATACACACCTCGACCGGGAGAGCATTTCTGGTCTCGTATATAGTCGGCCTCGCGTAGCTCGGCCGTCTAACTAACACTCGACCAGAAAACGCGTACTTCCCGGTCTCGCGATGTAATGTACTATTGCTTGGGTTTTTATGGAGCTGGGCAAACTTAAGCGACGGCATGGAGATGCACTGCGACATAATTGGGGTATTTGACAAACAGTCAAATCAGCAACTTTTTTTTCAAAAGTCAAAACGCGTCCTGTATATGGGTTTTATACGAAATTTTAAAATGTGACGTCATCAAAGTTCGACGCACTTTTTTAATTTAATCGATTGTTTCAAATGGTAATTCAACATAAAACTATAGAATAGAATAGAATAGAATAGAAAAATCTTTATTGGCAGCAATAAACACAGATGCACAAAATAAATCAAAATTAAAAATGAGTTACATACATATTATAAAATGTAAGTTTGTACAGCAGTGTAACGCTACCAACAGGTGAGTCACTCAGCTTGTGTTGGGGCTCCTGGCCTCTCAGACTTAAAACTGGCGATGCCGTCAGGACTCGCGTCTGAGGTGCCAGGTGTCCCAACGCTGATTTTCAGTGACCGCCTTTCGATGCGAACGTCAATGATATAGCCTTTATATTTTTGGCAGAGTATGTATTATCTTATGTTGGTGTAAAAGGAAAATCTGAAAAAACTGAATCAAAAATAGGTTTTGTAAATACTAGTAAATTGTGAATAATAAATTAAACTTATGACTTGAGTATAACTAAACTAGAAAAAAATTATAATAATGATTATGTACACAGCTTAAAGTATTCTTTTAAAAAAAGAAATATCTTAAAATAATTTATTAGAAATCTTAATAACAATAAAATAGTACGCTCTCACTGGATATAGTCTAAAATCTAACTAATAATAAAAAAGTAAAATATAACGGTATTTATTGATATTGAATATTTAAAAGAAACTTTTTATATTTATGCTTAAAGCTGCTGATCGTTCTAAGATTTCTGTAGGGCGGTGGGAGATTATTCCAACAGTTAGTCGCGTTGTATTTAAAGCTTCCTAAGAAAGCAGCAGTCGAATGACGAGGCATGAGTATTAAATATGAGGCTGCCCTGGTTTGGTGAGTGGTATGCACATCACTCGCCCACTGGAGCTTATGGAAAAGATACTGAGGAACTTTAAACTTAATGACTCCAAATAACAAAGTCGCAAAATGTAATTGTCGTCTGTAGTCCATCTTCATTATTCCAGCGTTGTTCAAAAATGGAGTTACATGGGTACGTGGTGGAATATCGAAACAGTAGCGAGCACAAGCATTTTGAACTCTTTGTATTAGGTTCTTAGTGCGAGCCAAAAGTCTTGGGCCAATAACAATGTCTGCATAGTTAACTTTGGATAATACTAAGGATTCGCAGAGCCGAATGCGGACTTCAGTTTTTATAAAATGTCTAATACGGTACAAAACCTTGAGGCGATAAAAGCAGTTTCGAACTGTATATAAAATATCAGGGGATATCGTGGATAATACGACTTTTGGGAGATCCTCTATTCAATTATCACAAAAAATAATTTATTTGAATGGTAGTTAAATACCCAATTGTATAATGAATACTTGCCACTACGTGCCGCGCCTCTGTTGTGGGGTTAGACCTTCAGTAGGCTATAGCAACTAAAAAGCGGCATCGAAAGCCTCTAGGTATACTAAGACAGACTTAAAATAATAAAAAAATTATAAATGATGCAACTAACCGGCTGAATTTACTGTGGGCTTCTTCTCAGACCAGGGCGCGTTTGGAACCCGCATAGCTAGTTATAGTTTTATAAGATATAATCGTCATTAATAATTATCACCATCACGTCTTTTATTTAGTAAATTCGACGTTCAAAAAGTTTACTGTGTAGGTACAATGAATAAATATACTTACTTTGACTTTGACTATCCTACAGATATATTCCCAACTGAAAATCTATCTCAAATCCTACTACATTGCGAAGTAATTGTTTGGATTACTACTTAGTATATCAGTCTGTAGAATATAATAAGTCAGTACTATGATATTGCTTAGGTACATAAGTTTAATTAACACCAAGGCCGTGGTATATTTTAATGAACGTTAATTATTATTGGAGATATGTATAAATCTATAATTAATAACGGGCCAGACTGGCATTGGTATCCGACCTTTGAGGTGTTTCCAATTACACAAATTCCGTTAATTAAATTGAACGCTGTCAATCTACTTACCCTTTCATAAATTGATATAATTATAATCTAATAAAATACAGACTTATTAGATAAATACCGCAGCGCATCTAGCACGTATTAGTGAACCTAATACAAAAAAAAAGTGTCTGTGTGCAATTCACACACGGCAGAAGTGAAACTTCTGAAGAGTAGCCTACGGGATACTGAGATAAATGTAACTTGTATTCTACCTCACTTTCTCGCAGTCTAAACCTTATTATGAATATGTTTGTCTCTTTTTGGTGTCGCTTTTTAGTTTAGTTTTTCGTTTAATCGGCCAGAGGCGGATTAAATTTTCTACTGCTACATTTAACAATCACATAGAAAATAACTAAAATAGAACGCTTTGTATATACGTCCAGTGGCGCCTAATGTACCGTGGCGACAACAACCGATTCATCGAATTTTCAAATCACGATTCTAAAGAAGTTTCACTTCCAAAAACCGGCTAAGTGTGAGAGTAGAATTTTACGTTCTTATTTTTGAAGGGGATACCGAATAGGTGTATTTTGTATGTTATAAAAAAAACTAAAAGGTACGTATTTCAAATGTCGCGAACTACGATCAATCTCCTTCCTAGGCTTCCCGTTTCATACGGCGCTGCCAGAGTGAATTTTGTCGTATTGGCGCTTTATATGTACAGTCATATTTACTTTTGTGGTAGGTACTATTTGTATTACAAGTTAACTTAAGCACCACGAAGCCATATGACAGAACATGACAAAATGATCTAGCGGCATTTACCTCTTGTGTTCTAGATGTGGCCTAATTATTCCGTTAGGTTAGTACATGGAACGCGGCGTGAACAGTTAATCCGATTCCGTTTCGAATTTGGGTTCCGTATTTTCCAGTACCAATTTTGGTACTGGCACAAAGCTGCCTGCTTAGTAGAGTATGATTTACCGCATTATGTCGAATGGTGCAGTGGTCCGTGGAAAAACGCTCGAGTCAACGACCCTATATGCACAGAGTTGCAGAATACTATTACTAGGTCCAATAGCTAGATAATATGTTGGATTTGTTGGAAGATACATCCGGTTTGTGTATAAAAAATCTGAACGTGATTTTTTTAAAACATAGTAATGATTATTTACTTAAAATAAATTATTTAGCTCGAAAGTGTAGGGATAGTTTTATAGTCTTTTTAACCCATATTATTAGGAAGCGTGACGTTTTATTAGTGACTACTTAGGATTTAAATGACGAAATTTCAAATGCGAAAGTGTGTTTGTTTGTTGATTTTTCCTTCAATCCAGCCACTGCGGAGCAACGGAGTGTTTTTTACGTGAATGTAGATAAAGGTCTACCTAGAGAATGACACAAGCTACTTTTTATCCTGGAAATTCAAAGAACAGTTCCAAGGGATTTTGAAGAAACCTAATCCCCGCGTACTAAGTCGCGATCATTAGCTTGTAGAAGATACTATGACTTAAATAAAACTAAAACTGATTTCACGTTAATTAAATTCTTATTCATTAGTTTTATTTTCGGCTAATTAGCTTACTAGGTAGCTTACTTGTTATCCCGTAAAACCAAAGAGATGTTGAAAAACCTAAACCTAAGACCGGTAATAGGAGTTTAATAATTAAACGTAAGAAATCTTATTTATAAGTTTCATTTTCGACTAGCTACTGACATAATTGTTTGAAGGTTTTGTCTAAGTCCGACCTCATTTCTAATTTTACCGAAGTAGATACTAGGGATGTTGCGAATATTCGCATCCGCATCCGTAATAATCAATGCGGATGTTTGAAAGAAATTGGGCATAGGCCGTTCGCACGTGACAATGACCAATGGGAGCGAAAAAATTGGTGACAAGATCCGACGCGTTTCTTGTAAATAAAACATGACGTGTTTGTTGGCGCTGTGGATTACCTATCGTATAGATAGATATTTTGAGTGTTACTGTGATACAGTGATCATTGTGTGTAAACAATTGTTTTTGAGAAATCTTTATATTAGTCTTAGCCTAGCTTATTAAATTAAAATCGCCAGGTAAATTCTATTATGTTACACCGGTAATACGTTTTATTGTAGGTAAAGTATATCGTTTTATAACAATATTCTTTATTTTTCCAGGTAGGTTCCCGTTATTGATAGATTATTTATCTAACAATTTCAATAACAATGTCACCACCGATTCTTTCATATACTTTATTTATATAAGATCTTTAATATCCGCATCCACGGATGTGAGCTTTCAAAAATCCGCATCCGCATTCATATCCGCGGATGTGATAAAATCGCCAACCGCAACATCCCTAGTAGATACTAATCAAAATAGACACAGGACAGAACAAACCGAAATTGCTGTGGTCATCCTAATATTCATCACAGTGACCCTTATAAGGGTTAACCTGTCAATGTTTATTAAAGATCTTTGGGATCTACGAAATAGGTCCTTCGTTGCTGCCAGTGTCTGGTCTCCGGTTTAATATCATTTTTATACACTGATGTCGATGCTGCATTATTATTTTACTAAATGATGTCTTCTACTCGGGAGCTCCTTAAATTTCCTGGATAAAATGTAGCCTATGTCCTTCCTATCCTATCCTATCGATTAAATTTAGTATACAGATAGGTATGCAACCTACTTATCTGTTTTCGCCTTAATACAGTAGGTATGCACACTCATGTAGCATGCACTGCGTTACTTTGTCCTGTTGTAAAATGTAAATTCATACGTCATTACAAGCCAGCAGAAAATAGTTTTCGAATAGCATTAAATTTAAATGTGCTTGAATTTTAAATGAAATCACGTGACAAATCATTGTGATTTACATATTATTACATATATAACACTGCAGTAGGCATGTTTGTTTAATCTTTCACTCGCATTTGTTTAATATTTAGCCTTTTTTGAGAATATTTTTTACTGCAGTTTACTTTGTAAAAAAAAATGTTATTAACTATCGGCACTTTTTAGACCATAAAAATATTTATAGATCATTAAACGTGTTAGAGATCGTTGAAATAATTACCGATTATCATTTAAGACTTAAATAAAAATGAAACACATTGAATGAGTCAAATATTTTTGTTTTTTAGGTTTAATTAAAACTTCATCAATGAATAAATTAACAATCTTATCTTTACTAAAAATTCAATTCAATTTTAAAAGTTAAGCTGACAATGGAAACATTAAATAATATTAGTTACATCTAAAATCAATAAGCGTGGCAATATGCTAAGTTTGAGAATTTAAATCTCAATTTTGATTTTAGCGATGCGGAAACCTTGGGAAATTAATATTGGTGGTACTGAATTTTTTGCTTTAATTCAAGATATTTAGATCCATTTTACTTTGACGGTATTGTATCTCGACGGTCTCAAATTCTACAGAAGTCGGTTTACACAAAATCTCATACTAACCATACTGATTTGCAGAGCGATGCATATTGGTCTAACCGCAACGCGATTTAGGGCAGGCGTTAACTTATCAAAATGGATGGCCGCCTTCCTAAATGTATAATTGTTATTGAAACATCGTCTAAAGTATATATTTGTATTTGTATTGTTTTCATACTATCCATACTAATATTAATCGGGAAGTTTGTCTGTCTGTCCGTCTTTATGTCTGCCTGCCTGTCTGTCTGTCTGTTTCATGACCCATCTTCTCAACAAATTTTGACAAAAATTTACCACTTTACATCCCGGGGAAGAATCCCGAGCTTTTTTATCCCTGATAATCAATAAGTTTCCACGTGATGTTTCAAAAACTTGGCTAAACACGTGCATACATAAAGGCGTGCGTCTAATTTTAATTATTAACTTTCAAAATAACTTGTGAGATTGACAATATTTTTATTTTTATTGTAATTAGACACGTCGGTCAATAAATTGAAATGTAATGTGTTACAAACTAGACTTACTAAAATTGTTAAAGAATAGCATAAAGAATAGCTAGAATACTAATATACAAATTGAACTGTCCTGTCGAGGCCTCATGTCAATATAATTTATTCAATATATTTTAAGTACATGAATACAATAAATAAATGAAGTGAAATGAAAAAATATTATTTTGTATCAAGTGTTGATTGCGCACTATTTTTTGGGATTCAATTGTTTGTTTCTGATCTCTTTTCCAAATTGTTAAGATATCGTTGCGTTAAAACCCGCTTAAATATATTTTGAATTTCAATAAATCAACAACACGATGACACCGGAAAATACAGACACCAAAACTGATACAAGAATTAGGTTAATTGTGAAAGCCACGGAGTCTGAGCCAAATAATTGGTAAATCTGACAGAATAATTGGTAAATGCGACCACACCTGCAGGCCTATTCGCTAAATATTTGACAACAAGTTACCAACACTCTATTGTTGGTAACTCATTAGTGGTTGCTAATGCTTACGTCACATGTTTCGTATTCAGTAAAACATTTTAATGTCAACTGCATAAAATGACTATCAGATTGCTTGATAGTCACTGCTAATTTTATCGACTATAATGTGGTCAAATTAAACATACCACGTCTGAGAAATGTTGTATGAGCAAATGTCAGACTTTTTAATTTGTACGACTAATACTAGAGTTCAATAATCTGCGGAAGGTAGACATTAAGATTTGCGATGTTTATGTTTTTCTCTGTGGTTTATATTTTGAAGTTTGAACGTCATTAATATTCTCAGTTTTCGTATGATTTTACCGGTGCTTTTTAATAGAAAAAAATAAAAAGGAATTACGAAAGTTTTGTCGTACCTACTGCGTTCAAAAGTAAGTATGGAAACAAATTAATAACTAGGTAAAGAATTGTGCGATTTGTGAGTGCTTATATCAAGTGTTTTGGCATAATTCCATGCTGAAGAAGTCTTTCTTCAGCATGGAATTCATATGTTGTTGTTCATATTCATATGTTTGTATTAACTTACTAAGTACTACAAACCTATTATAAAATCCCCTTTACTTTATTATGAGTAATTCAAACGCACTTCATTTTAAAATGAAGACCAGTTTCTGCCTGTGACTTCGTCCGCATGCGAAACTTTAACCGTTTACGCAGTGCACGTAGTGGAAGCTCTCAAAAGGAAAAAAACCCCTCATTTTGAAACATTCTTCATTGGTGCTCCGCTCCTATTGGTCTTAGTGTGATGATATATTATAGCCTATAAGCCTTCCTCGATAAATGAGCTATCTAACACTGAAAGAATTTTTCAAATCGGACCAGTAGTTCATGAGATTAGTCCCTTTGATTAGATCTTTGAACCCTTCAATTTGAAAGTATGTACATATGTACCTACTTTCTAGATAGAAGTCTGGCAAATTAATCCTTTTTGTTGTAAAAGATATATTCATTGTTATTTTATTTGAGAAATAGTAAATAGATTTCAATTATTATTTTGCAGGCTACTGCTTCCACATCTACAAATTTGGTGGCAACTCCAAATATTGGCGGACCTAGCCACTCCAATTTGGAGCAGTCAGAGGCAGCGGACGCCTCTCCTGTTGTTCTGGTTGTTTCTGAACTGGATCCTGCGATGCAGGAAAACGAAGTTCCTAATTAGTCTGTTCCGTTAGAGTTAATATTTTAATGCATAAGTGCCTCTTTTATTGATTATATTGTTATTGTAATTTCTACTGCGACTAAGTATATTATATAACAGTTAAATTAATAATCAATAATAATAATGTAATGTAATGTTAATATTGTAATGTTAGAAGTAATAAATAAATAAAGCCTTTATTCAGACATTTTACATTAATTCTTAATCTTAACTATTATTTTCCTGCACTGCCTCGACAAACCCATCCATTTGATGATGGCAAAGGCCTCCTCCAACATTTTCCACAGCTCTCTGTCTCTAGCTGTTCGGGACAATATGCCACCTGCCACTACTCTGATATCGTCGACCCATCTTTGCATTGGTCTACCTCTTTTTCTCTTGAAATGACCCGTGTACCAATTCATTACCTTTTTGCTCCATTTATCTTGTCCCCTGATTGTATGCCCCGCCCACTTCCACTTAAGGCGCTTGATTGTAACTGTAACACCTTTGTTTTAGTACAACTTCTTATGTTTGTTGTTTTTATCCTATCGGACAATTTTTCACCATCATACTTCTGTTCATGGCGTTCTGACAAGATTCCATTTAAGTAAGTGTAATGCAAGCCATGTCTTCTTCTTCTTCTTCTTCTTCACGGCTGTCCTTCGACGAACGGCTGGGAGATGATCCCTGAGTTCTTCAAGAACCTGTAGGTACCCAACCTTGCTCAATCGAAAGTTCGCAATGAACTCTCTTTCTGGCAGCTCCATAGGATCGTAAAAGTCCCGCAGCCTACGCCTATGAACGCGTAAAGCTTTCTCTTTACGCAGTTCGTCAGCATGTGCAATTAAAATTGCGCGAGTCATTGTCGTTCGCTTGGCTGTTGTTTGTTTTACCTTTAATTATATAAATGGACGCTATTTCACTTCTATTACTGTTGTGAGCCTAAATTCTTTGAAAATAATTTAAATTTTCTTTATCTTACTAACTTGTTATCATTGTTGATGTTCAAAAACACTGCTCTCTACTAGTTGCTAAAGATATAGGCACTCGTCTCATTGAGTTTTCAACAATGACCTGTCATTCTGCTTAGCGAATACGAAAGTATAGTTGTCGATACGAGAATATAAGGCAAAATGCGTTTCCAGTCGCCATCCCAACACTATGCGTGGCCATCTCACTAAAGATGTACTTTTGACGTCATTTCGATTATCAACCTCTTGTCAACTGAGTTACAGAATACAAAATTTGATTTTGACAATTTTAGATTCTAACAGACAAGCCGGTGCCCATCAAATTTTAAAAGCCACTGAGATACAGAATAGGCCGGCTGGTCTTTTGAATTTGTTTTGTATATGCCCCTTTGTTTTCAATCACGTTTCTACTGCGGTTTAAAAATTAATTTCATTATTGACACTTACGATATGACATATCGACATCATTCAGGAATTATTTTCTTTAGACTGTTATTTGATTCTAGGTGCACACATAAAAGTAAGCTATTAAATAACTGATCTATCTATACTAATATTATAAATGCGAAACTTTGGATGGATGGATGTTTGTATGTTACTCAATCTCGCGAGAACTCGCCAGGCTGAAAAGATCTGGACAAAAATTTACACAAAGAATTATGATAGTAATAACAGAGGCTAAGTTTTATCCTGGAAAAACAAGGAGTTCCCGCAACCGTAAAATCCCAATCCACGCGGATGAAGTCGTGGGCATTAGCCAGTAATATTATAAGAGAAATAGCTAAAGCGACATTTCTGCTATTTAAAAGAAAGAAATATAAAGTCATACTTACTACATAGTTTAAGACACGAATCAAATAAAATTAATTTATTTTTACGTGCTGCTACTGTAGAGAAATCGTAATTTACAAGAATTTATTCACTTACAAAGAAAACAGCGTTGCTGCTAAGAAATTTCTAGTGCCCACGCCTGAAATAAAGCTCTGAATACGAAACTACACCACTCGAGGATAGGACTATTTCACAATAAAAAGAATTATTTGCCTATTTAAATTGGAAGCAGAAAACGAATAAAAAAATGAATACTGTCCCTTATTACCAACGCTTTAAGGCTTTGATTAAGTTTTAATGCTCCTCCATGGAACAGCTCATTAATATTCGAGCGTTGAAACGGTGTTGGCCATTTGTGCCATTTTTGTTCGAAAAGGTTCTAATAGAGAGTCTATGGTAATTGGTGTGTACTCAGCATAATTCATAATAGAAAATTAATGAACGATATAGGACGTACTAACGTAAAGTGTTTTAAATTAAAATATTATGCAAAACTCGGGAGTTATTTAAGGATGAAATATGGTTCGGAAATTATTTTTCTTCTGTATAATTTATCTAGTATAGTTTAGTTGCTATTTCATTAGATATAAATATTTATTATTTAACTAATAATAGCTTGACTATAATCATACATTTCGGCTTAAAATATTCTGTAGTACACAATAATTTGAAAACTAAATTATATTGACAAGCCTAAACCAAATGAAAGGGATAGAAACAGAAATAGCCACCTTTTATACTTTATCTGAAAATAGTAGCTCATTTAGCCTTTTTTTTAATGAATGTTTGCCGGAAAATGTGCAAATAACAACATGAGCCGTAATAAGAACGTAAACATATTTAAATTTTCAATAAGTACAACAAATAACTAAAATTGAGCACCTATCTGTGATTTACTCAGTTCTCAATTCTTAAAGCCAATTTCTGCAACGATTCTTAAATTATCGAATATTGAAAAAAAATATTTTGAAATTGTTGGAACAAATTAATGTTTGTTGGCAAATCACAATGTGAGCCACTTAATATTTTTAAATTTTTGTTAAGTACGACCAATAACTAAATGGGCATCTATCATTTACTCAATCCTCAAAACCAATTTCTACAACGATACTGTCGAATATTGAAAAAAATATTGTTTACTTTTAATTGGACACTATAACTTTATTGGACTACTGGCACCTGATTTACATATCTGTTGTTCAGGTTTTCATATAGCTAGTCTCTACATCAATACCTGTAGTCTACCTTTTTTTAAACTGCCGTACTATTTTGTGGGTTTCAAGCTGACCCCAATAAAATAATGGGTTTAAGCTATTCGTTATCGCAGTTTTAGGAGATTGTTTGTTATTTTTCCAAGTGTAGGGATTTTGGTTTATTTGCCGGCTCGCCTTATAAATGCCTATGAGATTTTTTAAATACATTTTTTTAAGAATAGGAAACATACCTTAAATTAAAACATGAATTTATTCAAAATAGTTAAATTATAAAATCCTATATTGGTCTGAATATGGCTACTTTATTTTGGTTTTGTGAATGGTTTTTCAATCTTAAACGTTAGCTTAATTTCAGCGACTACTATAATTAATTTGAAAAGTACGAAACATGTCATATCACACAGATAGACAAGCTAGAAT
Source organism: Erebia palarica (assembly GCA_964035005.1). Classification (NCBI taxonomy): domain Eukaryota; kingdom Metazoa; phylum Arthropoda; class Insecta; order Lepidoptera; family Nymphalidae; genus Erebia; species Erebia palarica. Next base: position 18,716,173 of record OZ035994.1, read on the forward strand.
AAATGTTTCTTGTAAGCTGGTTTCACATTATTACAAAAGTCGTGGTAGGTATTTATTTGTAAATATTGCCATTTCAGCTAGACACGTCACTGATGCGCCTAGATTTTCGTAATATGCCGCATAATCTATTGCATTCGCCGTTCTCGGTACTTATCCTATGGAAAAATTGGAAATTTAAGCGTTGAAAACTTGTACCGCGAATAATAATGTCGTCGAATCGCAGCGCGACATTGCATGAGAAGATCGTTGCGATTTTATTTGAGTTCAGTTGAGATCGCTGCATTTCTACAAGCGATTGCCTAGAGTGTAGACGATCATCCTTTCCAAGTATAATATTTGAATTGGATTTACAAAATATTTTCTTCCAGTAGGTAATATAATGATTTTTAGGTGAGAGCAATTTAAAATTGTTCATAGAAGACAAGCTGCTTTACTTTAGATGATAAGATGACGAGTTTTTATAATATGACACCTAACTTATTGCAGTATTTATGGGCTCTTTTAGTGTGGCCCCATATTTGCGTTATAGTAGTAAATTTCATGTGCTCTATCTTTCCCGACTTTAGACTGACTGTTAGTGATAGTGGCTAGTAGTGGGATAAAAGTATCGATAGCGATCAGGTTGTAACGTGCCAAGCGAAATCAATTTACGGAAGATGTTAGGCTCTGACAATCGAGTTCCTATAAGCTCTTATTTGATACTGAACTATTCGAAAACATGGTCGTCTACATCTAAGAAGCTTACAACAACAACTACTCAACTCAATTTCATACTGCTAAATTATCAGTCTAAAGTATTATCAAGTTTTGTCACAGAATGCAACGATCGCTTTTCTTATGCTGAGATCTATAGAGCGTACTTTGACTTGGCTCATACTTTACTCAGAGTTAAAACGAGATGGACTAATGGATGGATGGATGGATGGATGGATGTAACCTAAATCTGTCTTGTTTTAACCATGTCTTAAGTGTAATCAAAGTCAAAGTTCGCTCTATAGATCTCACACTTAGGACACTGCTGTCAGCGACGATCTGCCGGCCTTATGGGAGAGATTATACATTTTTGAGTGCGATTTGTACGATTTGCCAAGCTCTTGATGACAGATTACAGCTGTCGCTCGATTAATTTCATTCAAATGTTAGTTAACATTAACGCGATCGAATAGGCAAAATATTCTCTCCTACTAAGCCTGCTAATCATTGAGAGGCAGGCCTAGTGGGAGACATTTTATTGACTGTATCGGAGTTCTTAAAATAGGTTGTTATAATAACGTATCAGTAAATAGATTTTTCGTCGACAACCGACAGCGTCCACTGCTGGATAAGATCTCTTAGAGAATTTCACACGTTTTGCGTTGCCTGAATCGAGCGTCTCCTTGCGACTCACTTGATGTCATCTGACGACCTAGTAGGGGCGGAACTTATTAATTATCACAAAGCACTTCCAGATACAAACTGTAACGTTATAGGTAAGGTGGGCTAATTTCCATTATTTGTAAAGGTTGGTGACAACATTTCCATAAATGCTCGAAAAAAATTAAGAGACCGCACGCACGGGCAACCAAAAATTATCGGCAACTTTTTGTCAGCGTGCAACATTCATGGAGTCGATGTCTCGACGACTTGAAGTTGGCCGTATGCGCGGGTTCTAGCGAATCAAAGCGAATAATATTTCGGATTTGTTTTAAAATCTAATATTTCGACATTCTGAAAATGAAAATACAGTGCAAGCTAAAACTTCTTTTGTAAAAAATCATGTTTTACGAAAAATTTAAAATTTCCTTTTACTATCTTTAAAATGAATGTTTGGTTTCTGATGCATTACTAGGATACTACTTGCGTTACAAAGAATAATTAAAACAAATTAACGTACTCAAGTGTCTACTTTTCCAACGAAGTTATTCCAGTTATGAAATTAAAAAATAAAATACCGCTACACGCGTTGCATTTTTAAATGCTTTGCGAGAAAATAAATAATTGCAAAGTATAATTCTATTAGCGGAGGTGGACATGGTGGTTAAATCAATTTGCGGACCTGAGGCCGCGAATGTAATTTTATGTGACCTAAATTGTATCATTCACTGTCATGCAGGGCTTAGTTTCAAAATTTTAATATGCAACACGAAGAATAATGCTAAAAAAATACTACGGATATTTTTTTGCCTAACGAAAAGTCCATGCATGCACTTTTCTATGGAGCTGCAGATACCACCGCGACACAATGAAACGTGTTCCCCATAAGAAGTTGGCGTCTCACGCGGTTGTTTTGTCCTTTCTTGTCCGTAGTATGTTTTCGTCCTAAATATTAAAACAAGCTCGGTTTAATATCAAAAGTAACGCGCATTTTCTTACAATTGACCAAGCATGATTATGTATTATCTGAAGGCTTTTCTTTAAAAACAATCATGTCAGATGCAAAACATTGATAACTTCTAGGTTCTCTACCAGAGTACCTACATAAATAAATATTGGTGACCAGAGCTCAGAGTACCTGTCTTATCTATAATTATTATATCGAGCGGTTCGTTAGTTAATTTGAGGTGTAGAAAAAATCAATTTACATACATAAAAAATATGAATTGCAGTGTTTTAAGCTATTTATTGATATGTCAGTTAGTTTGTCTATCGAACCTATACAGGCTTGATAGGCCACAAAAAAATTATCGTCAGTCCTAGTCTTACTTACATTTACTCAAAGTTGTTTTTAAGTAAAGGTTAATACGAATGATAACATTCATGTGGGTATAGAGACTTATCTTAGTATAAATAATGAATGTTAACCGACCCAAAACAGAATGCATCTCACATGATTTCTAGGGCAAACAAAAATGTTCTTTTTAATTCAGGTTTCATCTCCAAAATGCCAAAGTTTGCTTTTTCCATCTCGGTAAAGAAAAACAATAGAAGGACATTTTTCACTCCTTCCAGTTGGCAATTTGAAAGCAACAGCGGGACTCGACTTGGTTTGGCCCAAAATATAACCTCAGAGCGTTTATAAAATGCCTTCATAAATCAGGTGAGATCGCAGTCAAGGGCTAACTTGTGTCAGCTTTGCGTTTAAAGTTGAATTGAATTGTTACAAAAGTTAAAAGATTGTTAATTAATTTATTGATGAAGGTTCGATTGTACTGATATTACTCATTCGATGTATTTCACTCGGTTCGTTCCCAACGCCCTAACTTGTATAAATACGAATGTTTTACCATCGGTAAAGCAGTCTCCACCGAGACTCCAACGATTATTGAATACCTTCGGTGTTTTAGATCGTTACCTTGTTTACGAGCCTGCGGTAGCAACTGCAGCCTGGTCAAATGATTTGATACTGTAGTATTGTTTAACTGAGTTTTATAAATTAACTAATTACATTAAATCTCTCGTGGTTAGAGTACAAATATATTAAAAGTGTTTTATTAATACCTACTTCTGGATTGTTCTCCGACAGTTCAGAAGTGGGATATGAATCACGTTGCCTTGATATTGTTTAGCCTTATGCACATTAGTTTTGTTAATTGAAAAAATAATATAATAATAATGGGTAATTTTAAATAAGTTTTTTTTTTTTATTTTTTTTTTACCGCTGGCTGTAATACAGGAATACGAATTAATTGCTAATCAGACCCATCAATAATCAGAAAGACCGAGCGGAAATGTTCATGGCTTCTTATTTTGTTTCATGTGACGTACGCTGCGCCTGGGCGGGCTCTGCACAGCCCGTTCTCTCGCTCCGAGCAGCGCTTCGAGGGCGCTCCGGGTATCACCGGCGCGGCCAGCCGCGTTGCCAGAGCGGCCACCGGTTGCGTGTGCCCCTGTACCGTGCTACCGACGAGGTCGACATCCGGAATTCCGGAGGTGACATCCTTGCACTCAATAATGAGGGTAGAGATGGTCTTGCTTTACTTAAGTTTTTGGTCCAAACATTAAAGTCCATTACTCCTGACTCGCACAAAATAGCGACTATGCCGTTGCATAAAGTAAACGAATAGGCATGATGACAATAACCAAGAATCAATGAAATTATGAATTTATCTGATTAAATAGGATTCATCAATTATAAAAAATAAAAAAGTATTTATTTTTCTATTTTGAACGAGATTGTTATTTATTTTGATAACATGAAACTGTAAAATACAGCAATCTGCCATACATAAAATAAAACTACAAAATACAGCAATTGAGCAACATTGAGCACCAGTCAGGGCGAATTAAGTCACATCTAGATTCCTATAGTCCAAAATCCGTAAAATCTGCTTTTTATATATTAAGAACTTCATGATAGTTGTTAGAGGTTATGTTGATGAAATGTTGTTTTTATAAAACTGTACCTTAAAGTTTAATATGAAAGGTGATTGCCTAGTGATTAAGACGTCTGCCTCCTATTTGGAGCGTTTGGGGAAGCGCCTATTACCTATTATACGTATTGTATTACGAGTACCTAATTGATTTTTAAGATATAAAACCTAACCTCAAAAGGATCGAATTTATTGTTAAATTAGGACCTCAAACAATTTAAACACATAATTTTAAACACATATTTTTAAACACATATCCATAATATGTTTTGTAATCAATTGCTAGGTTATTAATGTGGTATTTCCAATTGCAGTGGAAGTCTATTTAATAGTGTTGACTTCCTTAATTATAACATGATTATATTGAATTTTTATAGGTATTTTTCTTGTGAAATTTTAAACGCAATAATCTTTGTTTTCTCAGTATTAACTGGTCATTGGTTCTTAACTGAAATATAGCAATAGTAGCTGACCTATTTCTCCTAAACCGTGCTGTGTTTCTGTTAAAATATTCAAACGTACAGCTTAATTATACATAAGACATGGTTACATTTTTCACGACACTATCAGGACATACTGAGTGAGGAGGAATCGGACTGTTATAATATATTAACCTAATTTATCTTAATATGACAAAGGTGTCATGTGAAGACTGTGTTTTTTTATTATGTTTCAGGGCAAAGGTGTCGGAGAAGCGTTTTTAATTTTATTTATTTCTGTTGGGCAAAGGTGTCCTGAATTACCGCTTAGATGACAAAGGTGTCACAAAGGCGTTATAAAGGCGTTATTGGTTTTATTTATTTTTGTTGGGCAAAGGTGTCCGTGCTTGGATGACAAAGGTGTCACAAAGGCACAAATATGAATAAAACTAATAAACTACTATAAGATGACAAGGTTGTCACAAAAGACTTATTGGTTTTATTTGTCTCTGTTGGACAAAGGTGTCCTTGCTTAGATGATAAAGGTGTCTCGAAGGCACAGAGATTGATAAGGCTAATGGTTTTATTTGTTTCTGTGAACAAAGGTGTCCCTTATTATTGTGTACAAGACAAAGGCGTCAGCAAAATAATACTATGTAAAGCTAATTATTAATATAAGCTTATTATTATTATCGTTACATTTACGGGAAAAAGGTGTCCTATGTTGTTGTAATTGTCGTTACATATTTTTTTTGTTTTTATGAAAAATAATTTAATACGTTATATGGATGTGAGGACACATTTAATAACGGATGGCCGAATCGGTTAGCGGATATCTGATAATTATTAAGTGCCTAACTCAATTTACTTTATTATCGTAGTAATATTAACGAATTGTCATATTTATTATTTGATTGAAAAAACATGTTGACGACCGCCATTTTGTATTTTTCCGAGTAACAGTACCTTCATTGTTCAACGGTTGCGGCGTCAACACTAGCTGTGTCAAAATTATTTTCGATGTTAGACGCCACCGAGTTTCTTGCTGGTTCTTCTCGCTAGGACGTGGCATTCCGAACCAGTGGTAGATTCGCAGTTGTGAAAGTATTCGTATTAAACGTGATAATAAGTTTTTGAGATTAGTGGCTGTAACCTTAGAGGTTTTAAATATGTTGTTGTTAAAAGTTCATACAGTGTTTCAGATTTTGAAAAGTACATCGAATGAGGTTAGTTGTATCAATTTACAATTTCTTGAGAATAGTTTATGTATGTTTGATAAGACTGGAAGTTCAGCAGTTTGATTAGTGTGTTACATATAATTATTATTAGTAAGTATGGGCAAGAACGCCCAAGGCAAAAACGTCTGATCATGATTTTCATGATTTGGGGTATAAACGCCCGTGATATGACATAAACACGAGGACGTGTTGTTCTCAGGACGGCCGAACTGTCAGCTTTGCGTTTAAAGTTGAATTGAATTGTTACAAAAGTTAAAAGATTGTTAATTAATTTATTGATGAAGGTTCGATTGTACTGATATTACTCATTCGATGTATTTCACTCGGTTCGTTCCCAACGCCCTAACTTGTATAAATACGAATGTTTTACCATCGGTAAAGCAGTCTCCACCGAGACTCCAACGATTATTGAATACCTTCGGTGTTTTAGATCGTTACCTTGTTTACGAGCCTGCGGTAGCAACTGCAGCCTGGTCAAATGATTTGATACTGTAGTATTGTTTAACTGAGTTTTATAAATTAACTAATTACATTAAATCTCTCGTGGTTAGAGTACAAATATATTAAAAGTGTTTTATTAATACCTACTTCTGGATTGTTCTCCGACACTTGTAGTGGATAAAAAAAATGCAATACTTCGACGTTTAGCCATCGCCGTTGCGTTGCAAAGTGGCTGGGCTTAATAATATTGCACTCAAAAACTAGTAAAATAAGGTTTTTGTCATCTTTCAACTTCTAGGGTTCTAAAAAGTCTGCAATTCAGCAGTCGACATTCCTGGAAGGACACGCTGGAAGCGTTTCGCATACTCGCTTATGATTTTCATTGCTAATATAGTAGGCATATTGTCCTTCTTTCATTATTATCCTTGCAGCCGCCTAATTTCTATCCCTATTTAGAAATCTTCAAATCGAAACTTAATATTATGCTACTTGGTTGGCCTGGGGTACATTTTGAGCGTGTATATCCTCTAAGGCCCAAATGGCATCTGTCTAATAAGTCAAAATCTACAGGATAGACCACGCGTTATCTGGTCGGATACGGGTCTCGTACGCACCAATTATGACGGTATATAAAAAATGTTAAGTAAATAGTTTATTTATTAGTGTAGGGAGTTGTAAGTAAAACTCTCAGGTGAGTAGTAAACTTACATTGTTTCCCAAACACAACTTTACAAAATATAATTATAACACGTAAACCAATAAATAACGGTCCTAAGCGTGAGGTGGAAGAACGGACTGTAGGTGGCTATCGCGTTCGTAACCTCGACTAGTTGTCAGAGTGGGCTGCAGGAAGCTACCGCACTCTTTATCCCGACTAGACTTAGAGGACTGCAGAAGCTGTCGCTCTAAGGCCGGTCGCTAGGCTAACTGATCATGATCTTTTTTTTTCGGATTGAGTATGCTGCATAGGCCCTACTGGCCGCTACAGCGTCAAGCGAGCCCTAGGGTTCGATGACATCGGGGGAGGCAACGTCTTCCTAAGGGCGCCTCCTTAGCGCTTAGGATGACGTTGGGATGAATGGGAGGTCGGTTGGACTAGATTAGTCCACACGCCCCCGAGGCCGTGGGTTAAGACCACGTCCGGGTGACGTAAGATATCGGGGTCCTCGTCTTCGCCGGCGAAGATGCTGTGTTTGACAGGTGTATGTGTGTAGCCCTAAGTAGGGTGCATTGTGGGTGGTGATTTGGTTGTCGGGGTCGTTAAGGACGTGTTTGGGACGTCTTTTGTCTGGTCGGTCATTTCGGTCGGGGGTGTAAGATGCAGTCTGAACTACAAGAGGGTTGGGATGTCTAAAAATAATTCTTCCTTTCTCGAAATAATTTTTGAAGAGCTGTTTGAAATATTGGGCTATGGTAGGGAGTTCGAGATCTCTATGGAGATCGACGTTGCGTACGAACCACGGGGATCCCGTGGCCATACGAATGAACTTGTTTTGGAGGACCTGGAGACTGTTAAATCGAGAGTGAGGGAGGTGTGCGAATAACACGCATGCGTAGGATATAATAGGGCGGATGCACGTTTTATAAAGCGTGACTTTGTGTCGCAGGGACATTTTGCTTTTGCTGCATATCATGGGATATAGACGGAATAAAACATAGCTAGCCTTGTTACGGACTCGGCGTATGTGGGCGTTAAAGCTGAGTTTACTATCAAAAAACAAACTGACCATGATCCGCCGAGCGGCCGCTTATATACCCGTCGGTCCCCGCTCCTGCGTAGATGACGACTCGATGACGTAGCGTAGAACGGTACAGGTAGTTGGTGTGTGAGTGAGAAAGTATTCGGCGGGCGCTTTGATAGACGGTTTGTTATTATGTTTGTTACATTAGTTAATTAAACGTTACATTTTTAATAAAGTACACACATGTATGGTTAGTTTTAGGCTAGACAGTATAATGTTTTTATGTTTTACTTTTTCTGATTCAAGCAATGTCAGCAACATTTTGATAATCATCCTTCACTTATTTGGGTGCCATTGTACAATTTTTAATACTAGATTTATGGCTATCAAAAACTCATGTGTGATTGATGATTTTAGTTTCTCTTTTAACTTGTACCACCAGTCTAGTAACAAATAACACGTCTGCGTGTCGCTGCGACGTTTCCAATTTACCAGCCTTTGTGCATGTGTCGGTGGGTTGCATATGCAAGTGACTTTGTGTTTAATATTACTTGTATAGATATAAATAAAATATTATTAACATAACGGTTAATTTGTCAAGTTAATTACGTCTGGAGTAGTCAGTTTTATTCGCAAGATGTGAATATTAAGGGGTTTTTGAAATACCGGTAAACTTTTGAGGGTAATATATTCTGTACGTAGAACCGACCAAGGCTTTTTCTACAAATTTAAAAAATTCGGATTTTAAATGTTTTCATTTTCATAAAAAATATAAATATTTAAATTGTCTGTTCTGAGAGGGCAATATTCTACGCGATGCGCGGTCAGCGGGGCGGTCATCAATCGATTACTGCCCACTAAATACTCAAAGCTGAAGAGTGTCTAGAGTGTACAGCGAAATGAAAAAAAGTTTTAGAACAAAAGTTTTTCAGTATTATGTAGAGTAATCGCCTTTAAGATATTATAAGTATTTCAACATATTTTTAAGAAGAGCCTCTCTATACTTGACATAAAGTACTTAGTTTTGAACTCAAATAAGTCTTCTCAATTCGGCGGTATTTTCTTAAATAAGGTTATTAGTGTCAATTAGAATATATAAGATTTCTTTTTTCATAATGGTTGGTATAAAAATATATATTCGAAAATAAAACCACAGAAAAATGTTGATCACGTCCATCTAAATGCTTGGCGTACCAATTTCCTTGATTACTGAATAAGCTGGGACTAAAAAAACACCTGAGTAATGGCGGGTGGAATTCCTTTCAGCGGAATTTTTGCTTACGTTCTTAATCCCCTTAAAATGTCTGATATTATCTGAGGTCAGCAAATAATTTCCAGGATTTTTTCACCTATACATTTATAAGATATCTAAAGTAATTGAAATTTTATATTTTCTTATCTACTTCTTATAAATCTTATAAGTTTTATACCTTCCGCTGGAAGAAATATAACTAGCTAAATTATGCCCGCGCCTTCGTCCTCGTCGATTAAGTTTTTTTGATTCCCACGGAAACACTTTAATTTTCCGAGACAAAAAGTAGCCTATGTCCTTCTCCGGAATGCAACTTATTTCCGTATCCATCCAAATCTGATGAACAGATGGGCCGCAAAAACATAGCAGACTGGCAGATAGACACACTTTCGCATTCATAGTATAAGTATTTCACTTAAAATAGCTTTGATAAATTCATGAATCTTTTTTATACCTTCAGAGTACTATTACTGATATATCGTAATATTTTGAAGTTTTTTTTTATATTATGACTGCATATTTAGGTACCTACCACGAGCTGAGAGCAGTGCATTGCACTAGTTCACTCTTTTTAATCTCAATTCGAAGCGTTCTAAGCGAAAGATAAATAATAAATAAGTTATCAATTTATTCGAACCGATGTTCATGCATTATTTATTACTAAATGATGCCCGCGACTTCGTCCGCGTGGATTGATGCTTTTTAATTCCCGCGGGAACTCTTCAATTTTCCGGGATAAAAAGTAGCCTATTTCCTTCCCCGGTATGGAAACTATCTCTACCCCAAATTTCATCAAAGTCGGTTGAGTAGTTGTTCGCATTTATAATATTAGTATAGACTTCTAACTTTACTAGGATATCTAATTTAGCAGTGGATAATCGTATAAGAATCCGACGTTTTGAGCCGAATTGAAATAGACGAATCGATTTAAAATAGCTACAACTTGACAGTCGACACAAAGTTAGGCGGTCAGTAGCGATTTCCCAGTCCATTTAACAAAATCGATATCCTCTCAGTTCTAGGACCGTCGTTGGTTATGTGAATCATACTTATATTATAAATGTTTGTCCTTCAATCACGCTGCAAAAAAGCAATGAATCGACGTGATTTTTCATATGGACATAGGCTACTTTTTATAACAGTCAAGTAGTAGTAGTACTAGTAGGTACGAAAGTAGGCCCGATTTTTAAATTATTTCTATATAAATTCTTTTCCAAAAAAATTGGCAAATTTTTCAACTTTAAAAGGACACAGTAATTGGATACAGTTGTGCTTTCAAATAATAATATTCATAATATCCCAAATTCACCAAACCGAGCTAAAAATATTGCGTAATGAGTAAACTAACTTTTGTCAATAAAAAATATAATGATTAGAAGGATTTAAATATTTTATGTATTAGGTATTCTTAAGTTTACACGTCAGCATTGACGAAACATGTTTGGAGTATGTTTCATGTCATCATAACTGTACATTTCAAGCAAAAAATATTCATTCCAAAAAACCGACTTCCAAAGCCACTGTAAAGTAAAAAATAATTTTGATTTCTGCACACGAAATGTTGAAGTCGGGCGAACCTGACGTGTCAACTTTGCCTATCATTGTTGTACTCGCCCGCCTTCAACATAGTGTGTAGTAATCAAAATAATTATTTACTTTACAGTGGCTTTGGAAGTCGGTTTTTGGAAAGAATTTTTATTTCTAACTTTTTAGTATACTTTAAATCCCCACGGCTTAGGAGTGCAGTGCCAGTTGAGGAGTCGAGACTTGGGTTTAAGTAAATAAATGAATATTGGATAGAATCAGGCGTTACTTTGCGGAAGTTCATGATTTAGCAAGAAAAGATTACAATTATTTTGCTATAATCCGCCAACAGAAAAAATTCTGTATTGTCAAGCATGCAGTTACAAGCGAAGCACCGTTTACCTTCCCAACCAAGCAAGAAAGCCAAGTTCCCAAGCAAGCAATGCCACCACCACTCACATGCACCACCACACAAGACTTTTATACTAATCTCGACGCACGTTTCGCTCCGACACCGGAGCATCTTCATCTTGCATTGTAAAGTCTACATCTCCTGAAGATGCTCCGGTGTCGGAGCGAAACGTGCGTCGAGATTAGTATAAAAGTCTTGTGTGGTGGTGCATGTGAGTGGTGGTGGCATTGCTTGCTTGGGAACTTGGCTTTCTTGCTTGGTTGCGAAGGTAAACGGTGCTTCGCTTGTAACTGCATGCTTGACCATACAGAATTTTTTCTGTTGGCGGATTATAGCAAAATAATTGTAATCTTCTCTTGCTAAATAAATGAAGTCGTTGCTTGAGACCTACAATATGAATTCAACATAAAAAAATCCTAAATCGCTATTTTTAAAGAGTTCTGTACCCTGCAGCATCAGGGTTGAGCAGTTGGGACTCAGAGTTGAATCGTATACAGGTGACTGGATACCTAATATATGAATTCACCATCAAAGTTTCCTAACTCCCTAGTTTGAGGATTTCATGTAGTACCTACAGCTTCAATCAGGATTGAGGATTTGGAGTCAGCATTTTGTATGGGACTACCTCGCGAGCTTCCTCTAACCACTGAAAAAAAATATTTTCATATCGGTTTAGAAACCACGGAGATATGCGCTGACATACATTAAAAAAAATACGCACCGAATTGAGAACCTCCTCCTTTTTTGAAATTCGGTTAATAAACGATTGATTGATTGAACAAAAAAAATACGACTTCAAGAGTCAGGACTTTATGAGTTAGTAGTAGATACTAGGTACTATAGGATAAGATTTTAGTAGTAAACGTTAGGTGAACTTAATGATCTAGAAATATTTTCCTCTCTACTTAAAGAAAGTGTATAAAGAAATGTTTTTCTTCAATTAGGCCCTTAACCTTACGACCTAGCTATTCTATAGAACTATCATTCCAGCCTGCTATCCCGTGAATATTTGAACAACCAATTCCATTATCCCAATCAAGTACGGTGGGCAACCACTTCAGTTCGTATTGAGAAGTAAGAGCTACTCAAACTATATAAGATCGCTGTTCTTAGTTGCAGACCCTGTTCAGGAGTAAAAGTTTGATAAGGCCGTTCTTTACGGAAATCAAAGTTATATACGGTCTTAAACATAAAGTTGAAGCGATTTTCCTAAACTATTTATTTTAGATTAAGTAGATGCGATGAGTGGGCGGTTTACCTACCTGCTATCAAAAACGCTAAATGCGATGGATTTGCTGTTCCATAAATGATTTTGGGATAAAAAATATCCTATGACTTGCTGTAAGCTGTTAGTGTAAGTTTAAAAACTCCGCATACGACTCGACTGAGAGTACTATTTTAACACTCTTAACTCTTAGGTTTCTAACGATTATTATCATACGTTAGTGATAATAGCCGGGACCGACGGCTTAACATACTCTCCGAAGCACGGAGGCAATGAAAAGGCCAAATTCGGACAACCAAATTCGGTCACCCATCTACTTAACAACTTAACAATCGCAATCGACTGATATGCGTTGTCGCAACTAGGCCACTTGTCCCGCAATTGTATATCCAAAGTCACCTTATTATTATTTTTGTCCAAAATTTTCTAAAAGAGTCCTACCAACAGTCAAACCTAAAACCACTTCTCTAGGGGCGGAGGTTGAGAGGTCTTTAATTTAAAGTTGTCAACAATTTATACCATACGCCTGAATACTGAATTAAACCACGTTGGTCTTTGATACCGAAGTTAAGGGGCAAAGGGATTTCTCTTTATACTTTTAATTTCTTTAGCCATTGTAAATTTGTATCATGGCCAGTTATCCTGCATCACCAGTTAAGAGAGGGACCCATGCAGAAATATTTAATGAGATAGACTTTCACTAATTGGTTACAAACTCAAGTACACAGTCTAGAAAAGTAATAAAATGTACCTATTTTAATATTTGAAGAAAAACAAGATTTCAGAAATGCAAATTATTTACATGTCTGAATTCTTATTTTGCAGTTCTTTTTCATTCAGTTTTGTTTATTGTTTTGAAATTCTACTAGCGTAAAAAATCTAGCCTTATTCCTTGTCAAGTGAACATCCAAATGAAATTTCAGTTTTAACAGTTTCGGGTTGGTGTAACAGTTTAAAGTGGGCGTTGTAGTCACTGAGTCAGTCAGTACTTTAAAAAAAATGAGATTTCAATTTTAAAATATTTAGTGAAATATAAATAATAAATGAATCACAAGATTTAACTCGGAGATATTGTTAGGTACATAATTAATTAATTTAATGAAAAACCTATAGGATCTTACTGGAATATTTCCATTTTCCTGGATTAAAAATGGACTACGTTCTTGAGATGCAACCTATCTCTGTACCTACCAAATTTCGTCATTGAAGTGATGAGCCGTGAAAACGTAGCAGTCAAACAGACTGATACACTTTTGCATTAATAATTCCTTATATTTATATTCCTTATATGATGGTAGCGGGCTAACTTGTTAGGGGTATGGCAGTTATATGTGAAGTAAAATATTTTTACTTCACATAGGGTTGCGGTATATCATTTTAAAGATAATTAGGAATAGAGTCCAAAAATATATTTATTAAAATTCGTCCCCTAAAATTGGGGCTTTCAAAGTGGAAATTTTCTAACGTCCAAATTTGACCTCAGAACTCTCAATTTTCTGAAAAGTTGAGCCTAAAACTTGATCAATTATTTGAATTATATCCTGTACTTGAACAACAAATACTAAAATTAGATAAATATAATAAAGAAACGAAATTATTTAATTTCTAATGAGCTTCAGTATTTTTAACAGAACTTCACAATGATGTCAATAGATGGCGCTCTGTAAAAGTTTATTCGTTTCTCCAATAACTCTTTAGCTCTTTTACGTCTAAAATTAAAAGTTAGCTATTACAATATAATATAGTTAAAACTAACTTATGGATACCGCGAGGTCTCAGTTCTGGGCGAACCACTAGTTATGTATTCAATAAGGACTTATAGCTCAAGAGCCATTTCCAACGCCCATAGTAATTGGTATTAGCAATTGACATTGGCAAGTGGCTCATTACCACTACAGCTGTGAGCTGCAGTTAGGGTCATTGCGATTGAATTTAAACTTTATAGCTAAGAACAAAGGGTAATTGAAATGTAAATGCGCTGCAATTGCAATAATAGCGTGGGAAATTGGAGTTCATTCGAAATATGGCTTTTAGTCTAGCGGTTCATAATACAATATAGTAGAATAGGCTATATAATAATTATGTACTCCCAACCGAATTTCGGTCACGGCGGCCAATCTCCGGAGAAATTAGCCATCTGCGCGGGAGATATTATTGTGCACAACTGTGTGCGCAAACACAGGTGCACTTTCTATTCCTTTACTCTCATAGCCCGATGGGACGGAAAATTGGACAGGACCGGAGAGAGATCAGGCGCAGGACTGACGGCCTAACATGCTCTCCGAGGCACGGGGGTGAAACACCGCCAACTCCGGGCTTGTACTGAGAATATTCTTGTTAGCAAAACCCAATACTTGTTATGGCTCGACCCGGGACTAAAGCCCGGGACTAAAGCGCGGGACCTCGTCAGCCGCCGTCGAACATGCTAACCACTAGACCAACGAGGCAGTCTAGATAATTATAGGCTAGATATTATAAATTTAAGGCACGTCATCCAATTGTAAGCAAGCCGACATAGCACTCCGCCTTCATTAAAATGTACAAGGCCTTCGCAGGTACTAAACACTCATTTTACATACTTAGAATTTTTTCTTCCTTTATACTTAGAAGTCGTTCTATTTAATTTTCACACTTGTGCCTCCTACTATATACCTACTTTTAATAAAACTACGAACTGGACGATTTCTGTACATTCAATAATTTTTGAACATTTTAATATGAGGACATCGATACACCGCCCAAACATTTTATTTTGTCATTTTTTATTAAACTAGTGGTTCGCCCCGAACTGAGACCTCGCGATATCCATAAGGTAGTTTTAACTATCTAATGTCGTAATAGTTAACTTTTAACATTAGACGCAAAAGAGCTAAAGAGTTATTGGAGGAACGAATAAACAGAGCGCCATCTATTGACATCATTGTGAAGTTCTGTGAAAAATACTGAAGCTCATTCAAAATTAAATAATTTCGTTTCCTTATAATATTTATCTTATTTTATTATTTTTTGTTCAAGTACAGGATATAGTTCAAATAATTGATCAAGTTTCAGGCTCAGCCTTTCAGAAAATTGAGAATTCTGAGGTCAACTTTGGACGTTAGAAAATCTCCACTTTGAAAGCCCCCCATTTCATCAATTTTAGGAGAAAATATTCCTAATTATCTTTAAAATGATATACCGCAACCCTATGTAACGCTATAAAAATATTTTACTTCTTCATTCGCTTCTATGAGAGCCCTCCTGAAATAAAGACTTTTATAACTTTTTAAGCCATATTCCGCTGGACGCCATCGGTTTATATATTTTTAAGTAATTACGTTCAGTAATTCAGAAGTCACAAGGCTCTGACAGACGGACGGACAAGCAAGTACAAATTCACTCAAGTAGACTCAGAGACCTTCGCTTCGCTCGGTCAATTATTAAAACATTAGATAACCCATAATCAGTTTACTGTTTACAATAATTTTGTCTAAACTTTTGTTAGGATTTTAATTTAACTAGCTTTATAATTTCATTATTTTTTATTTTTACGTTGGCAACTTTATCTTTAAATGGACTATCAGTTGTCATTCTGTGATTGTCGGTGATTGGTTGACGCCGGTTGCGCGAGTTGGCGCGGAAAAGGCGGGAACCAATCATATTTGTTTTCTCCCACCTTAACGGCCGTAAGCTGGGTGGGAGGTTTGGAAAATTTTGGCCGCACTCTCTCGTGAGGCGTGCAGAGAAAATAAGTGGAAATTTGTGGTTTTAGTTTAGTTAATATTTGTTATAGTTTAAATAGTTAAAAGTAAATAAGAGAATAAAGTGATATTTATGGAATTGCATATTAGCTTCTTTCCCTGGTGCCCTCATCACTGCCCTACTGCAGGGTGATGTTTATAATTCAGAAGTGACAAGACAGCGTTAATTACTATCAACGCGTAAGTACACGCCCAGTTACATAATTTTGTTAACTGTTAGTCCTAATCGTTTTACTTGCTGATGCACTAATATTTAGCTACGTAAAATTTCGCGATTAAAGCATATCAGTGTATCCACCAAATCAAGTAACCATTATCACCACGTGGCGATATCATAACCTGTAATTATGTTTTCACGGACAAAGCATGTTAGTCTGTCCACCAACTCAAGTGATCATTTTCACCACGTGGTAATATCATAACCTGTATCTATGTGCAATCATTATATTTGACGTACCCAGTGAAGTGTGCAAAGAAGGGGTGCTTATTCGCATTAGTGTTATTCTTCATTAAGTAAATTTTAATGTAATTTGTATACTACTTTCTTTGTTGTAGTACTTTAGTAAAAAGGTATTTACCTACATTGTGGGTACCTGATGCAAGCTAGTTTTTTTTTAGAACAAGTTTGAATTAGCTATTACTTTTATAGTTACTGGTAGTTTTTCCGTCGGATATTATGCTAGA
Source organism: Erebia palarica (assembly GCA_964035005.1). Lineage (NCBI taxonomy): Eukaryota > Metazoa > Arthropoda > Insecta > Lepidoptera > Nymphalidae > Erebia > Erebia palarica. The sequence continues at coordinate 18,733,079 of OZ035994.1, forward strand.
ATATATCAGAGGTATGCTTAAAGCAGCCGGGCCGCGGAAAATATAATAAATTGGAATATTAATAATCACGAGCACATAGCGGGTATATTGCAGGTATTTGCATATACAGACGTGAAATTTAAGAATTTTTGATAGCTTTCGTAAACAAATAGAATTCTATCCTTTCATCTATATAATGCTAGCTGTATAGACTTCAACACACCTTATACAGTGTACCTTTTTGAAACTTAATTTGTTTTCTTTGTTTTTCTGAGGCGATAGAAAATGGACCGACAACTTGAGACGCCCGATCCCGAGGAACACCGAAGCCGGAGCCGAAGGAGGGAGCGCAGTCGTAGCCTACTACGTACCCGCAGCCCTTCTCGGATTCTGGGGCCGGAACTGGAGCAGAGCCGTGAGCGGGTGAAAATTCTTGAGAGGCAGTTACTGCAAGAGCGAGAGCGACTTCTACATGCCGAGGACAACCATCGGAGTCGTAGCCGCTGCAACGCGCCACATGCGACTTCGCGGCAGGCTACCCAGCGGCGCAGTCATCGCAACAGCAACGCGTCTCCAGATCACCGACGGACAGAGACTGGTGCCGGCGCAGTGAATTTTGCTGAGCGTCGTGGCGTCGCGGGATATGCTAAAAGGTCACGTAGTCCTTCTGCTTCTAAGAAATATTTTGTTGATATTTTGAAATGTTTTAAGGATAGTTTGACATCTCAGCCGTCTACCCATGACACAAGACCTTTTCAAAAGGTTGATCATATGAATATACTTCCAAATTTCGACCCCTCTACAAAAAACCAAAGGATTGATGTTTGGCTCAAAAAGGTCAATGAATGTGCTAGTGTATACGGCTGGGATGATAAAACTGTCACTCACTTTGCCATGCAGAAACTCCAAGGCCTCGCCAAAATATGGTACGAAGGTCTGAATTCAGTTTTGTTTACCTGGCCGGAGTGGCAAGAGAAATTAATTAATGCTTTTCCTTGCGAACAAAATTACGGCCAGGCTTTGGAGGAGATGCTTAAAAGGAAGAGTAGGTATAATGAACCTATAGAAGTTTATTTTTATGAAAAATTAGCGTTGCTCAATCAATGCGACATAGTTGACAAGCGAGCAGTAGATTGCATTATTCATGGGATCAGTGACAGGACGCTAAAATCCGGTGCTCTGGCATTACGATCTTCTAACCCTGATCAGTTATTGCAATTTTTGATAAGCAGCAAGGACTCGCACCAATCTTTCGATCGAAACCAAGTTAAAAACAAAACCGATCACTCTAGTAGTCATAACCAATCCAATCATAAGTCGAACAGCAGATCCGGCTCTCTTTCAGGCTGTTATAACTGTAAAGAGAAGGGTCATAGTTTCTTGTTTTGTCCTAAACCGCTAATTAAATGCACACAATGCCATAAAGTAGGTCATTCAGCCGATAAATGCTTCTCTAAAAAGGATAATGGGGTCGTGAGAAATGAAAATGTACCAAAAACTATGTGCATTGACACAAACAGTCAGGAACATAATTCCTCCTTTCTTCCAAGTTCAAAATTTATTAAAGATGTACAAATAAACGGCATGATACGTCAAGCTTTTGTAGATTTCGGGAGTGAGGTTACTCTGGTGCAAGAATCATTAGTTAGGGAGTTAGGTGTGGGTCATGACAATATACCAACGTTGTTAAGGGGATTCGGCAATGGTTTAGTCAAGTCACAAGGAGGATTGTTACTTAGTATTAGTGTCGATGGAGTAAACGCTCATGTTCAATGTAAAGTTGTATGTGATAATCTGCTAGAAAAGTCTATCCTCATAGGTCAGTCATACACGGAACAGCCTCATATTATAGTTTATAAAGATTCAACTAAGCTCCAGTTCATGGATATCGGCAAGGAAATGCCACTTTCTGATCCGGGTATACAAGAGTCTTTGATTGAGATTAGAATAGCAGGAGCAGTGGAGCTCCATGGTGCAGCATCGGTAAGGGCAAGAGTTGAACCTTCGCTTAGGGGCAGCTTCCTCGTTAGAAATAGTGTTGCGGGCAAGCCAACCAAACAGTATTTTATTTGTGGAGGTCTCTATCTTTCTGAAAGTGGTCATGTCGATATAACGGTGATCCCTTGTTCGAGCTCTTGCTCGATTTCGGATAGTTCAATTTTGTGTAGGGCAAAACGAGTGGACGTTGTAAGTAGGGTAATTTTCGAACCACCTGAAATACCTGTGGTGAGTGAGGATAATTTCGACGAAAAGCAGATTCGTGTCAGTGATAAAGTACCAGAAGGCGTAAAGCAGAGGTTGCTAGAGTTGCTTAAACGGTATAAGCATTGTTTTGCGTCTTCACTTAAAGATCTCGGTTGTACAAACGCGACCACGATGAATATAGAGTTGAACAGCGATCGCCCTGTCGTCTATCGACCTTATAGGTTGTCACACCATGAGCGAGAAAAAGTACGTGTGATGGTAAAGGAGATGCTGGATGCAGGGATCGTTAGGGAGTCTTCTTCTGAGTACGCTAGTCCGATTATATTAGTGCGTAAAAAGGATGGCTCTCTCAGAATGTGCGTGGATTATCGGATGCTAAATTCAATTACGGTTAAGGAGCGCTATCCCATGCCCATTATGGAGGATGAGATAGCTCGACTTGCAGGCCAAGCTTGTTTCATTTCGCTCGATCTAACGTCCGGGTACTATCAGGTCCCTATTTCGGAGCAAAGTAAACACCTCACATCGTTTGTCACGCCAGATGGTCAGTACGAGTTCAATCGTATGCCATTTGGCTTGGCAAACGCCCCGGCAGTTTTTCAGCGCATGATGAATTCAATCCTAGGGTCTGCTCGTTTTGGTAAGGCAACCGCGTATCTTGATGATGTTCTAATATACGGGCGGGACCCCACAGAATGCTTAGATCGTCTCGAAGAAGTGTTACAGTTAATAGAAAAAGCCAACCTCACTTTAAATTTCTCTAAGTGCGATTTTTTACGGGATACAATTGATTATCTTGGTTATGAGATCAGCGCAGCTGGGGTCAGGCCTGGTGAGAAAAAGATCCACAGCGTCACAAACTTCCCACGACCTGAGAATGTGCATAATGTCCGTCAATTCCTTGGCTTGGCGAGTTATTTTCGTAAATTTATTAAAGACTTTGCCCGTATTGCATTTCCACTCAGCAAACTACTTAAAAAAGATGCCGTGTGGACATGGAATAATGATCAGGAGGAAGCTTTTGTAAACCTAAAGGCTAGGTTAGTTGATAGGCCCATTCTTGCAATATATGATCCAGCGGCAGAAACGGAGCTTCATACTGATGCAAGTAGGTTGGGTATTGGAGGTATATTGTTGCAACGCACCAGCGGAAATGACACCTTTCGCCCGGTAGCATATTATAGCAGGCAAACGTCACCCGAAGAAAAGAATTTCCACTCTTATGAACTGGAAACTTTAGCGGTCATTTGTTCTCTGCGGAAATTCAGGGTCTATTTGTTAGGGAATTCGTTTAAAATTGTCACAGATTGTAGTGCCCTTCGCTCCACGTTTTCAAAACGAGACTTGATACCGAGAATAGCACGCTGGTGGCTCTTGCTGCAGGAATATCAATGTTCCGTTGAATATAGGCCAGGTGTGAAGATGGGTCACGTAGACGCCCTGTCCCGTAATCCCGTTGTAAGCTCAGAAGAATATCTCGTCGAAGATGTTTCCGCCGTTAGGTCAATTAGCAATGAGGATTGGCTGCATACACTTCAGCTGGGTGATACGGAACTTTGTAGGATAAAAAGTATTCTAAGTAGTAACCTTGATGAGAAGGGGCTCAAATACATAAAAGATAACTTTTTAATAAAAGATAATAAATTGTTTCGTTATTTAGGGTCAAATAAAGATAATCTCCGTTGGGTAGTGCCGAGGGGTGCGAGGTGGCAGATATGTCGCATGAACCATGACGATATTGGTCACTTTGGGGTGGAGAAGACACTTGAAAGGATAAAGAAAAATTATTGGTTTGGGAAAATGTCAAAATTCGTCAAAAAATATGTAAATTCATGTATTGAATGTGCATATGCCAAGACCCGTTCAAAGTCAAGTGAAGGTCTGCTCCACCCTATCGTTAAAGTAGATGTGCCGTTTCATACCATACATGTCGACCACCTTGGGCCATTCGTCAAATCAAAGCGAGGCTACACACACTTACTCGTCATTGTAGATGGTTTCACCAAATTTTGTTTTATTAAGCCCGTTAGAAATACCAACAGTTTAAATGCAATGAGAGCTTTAGATGACATATTCTTCACGTTCAGAGTTCCTGACCGTATTATAAGTGACCGCGGAAGCTGTTTCACTTCTCACGCATTTACTCGATTTTGCCTGGATAAGGGAACTAAGCACATCCTTAACACAGTAGCAAGCCCCAGGTCGAATGGCCAAGTAGAAAGGTACAATCGCACCATTCTTGACTCCTTAAAAGCAATCACGGTGAAATACGGTGAGAAGAATTGGGATAGTCATTTGGGAAAAATTCAGTGGGGGTTGAACAACACTATCCAGAAAACAACCGGTAGGACGCCGTCAGAGGTATTGTTCGGAACTCCCATGAATAGTGAAATGAATCCCATTCTTAATGCTGCCTCCAAAGGTTCTGATGAAAATTGTGACGTTAGTGTCTTGCGTCAAAAGGTTAAAGATAGGATCGACAGCGAGCAGGTGAAGCAGAAACAAACCTTTGACAAGGGCAGGAAACCAGCCCGAGCTTATACTGAAGGTGAACTTGTTAAAATAACTAAAACATGCTTTAATAATGATGGACAGAGCAAAAAGCTCATGCCCTCATATATAGGGCCCTATCGCGTCACTAAGGTTTTAGGCAAGGATAGGTATCAAGTAGCGCCGGTGCCAGGTTTAATTGGTATGCAAAACAAACGACCCACAACAGTTGCTGCAGACCGTATGATGCCATGGATACATATTGCTGCTTTGGAGGTTAACGGTTCGGATACCAGCAGTGGCTCCGATAGTGAGGATTGATTAAACTCTAGCTAAAAAAAAAGTTGATTACAGTCCCTATGATTTTAGTTTACAATGTAAAGATAATTTATGTTCAATGTAATTTTAGTTTAATATGTTCAGATATTTTGTGTGCCTTTTATTAGCCCTGATGCATTTAAAACTACAGGCAGCCATTTTCGATTGTTACAGATGAGACACGAGAATCGATCGGATCGTGTCTCGATGCAGCTGGAATCAGGCACGAGAATCGATCGGATCGTGTCCTGATACAGCAGAAACACCTAGAGCCAGGCACGAGAATCGATCGGATCGTGTCCTGGGAATATTAGAGTATGTTGCCCCACCGACTGCCACAAGTAAATCGATCGTCTTGTAGGCATGTCTGTTGGGTTTTCCTTGATAAATCGATTGTTCAAGGGATTAGCTGATAATGGGTCATCCGATTAATTGATCGTTCGGATCCCAACTAAATGGTTAAGTGATATAATTGATAGAAAACATTAATCGATCGTTGTTTTCTTATCACGCAGATTCATATATTTAATTACGAAGGAATACTTATCCGATGAGTATATAATATATTAATAGTCATAAAAGTTAACCGTACTTACATAGTCTACTTGTGGAACTAATATATTGATGTGTATGATTGATGCGATGATTATGTTGATTGCAATGTATAAATATGATAAAATACAATTTAGAATATAGTATTTTTGATATGATATAAGATATTGTGTTATTTAATTGTTAAAATATGTATATTAATTATTAAACGTCACCATTAATAATTTGTGTACCATTATAATAGTATAATAAGAATGTAGGTTAGTATTATGATGTAAAGAGTGAACAACTGGCTATGTCCCGATTGTTAGGATGCCTCCTGGCGACATGTGCGGGGCGCACACGTTGTCAGGACGGTCGATTGTTAGGATTTTAATTTAACTAGCTTTATAATTTCATTATTTTTTATTTTTACGTTGGCAACTTTATCTTTAAATGGACTATCAGTTGTCATTCTGTGATTGTCGGTGATTGGTTGACGCCGGTTGCGCGAGTTGGCGCGGAAAAGGCGGGAACCAATCATATTTGTTTTCTCCCACCTTAACGGCCGTAAGCTGGGTGGGAGGTTTGGAAAATTTTGGCCGCACTCTCTCGTGAGGCGTGCAGAGAAAATAAGTGGAAATTTGTGGTTTTAGTTTAGTTAATATTTGTTATAGTTTAAATAGTTAAAAGTAAATAAGAGAATAAAGTGATATTTATGGAATTGCATATTAGCTTCTTTCCCTGGTGCCCTCATCACTGCCCTACTGCAGGGTGATGTTTATACTTTAGAACACAGTGATTAAAATTAAATACTTTACACTTATGTAGTTTCAATAATTTTCAATCAAAATATTGTCAGAAATTAATGTACAAGTCGTATTTGTGCCAATGCATTTAAAACTAACATTAGGTTACGCTACGCACAAACGCATTACAGTTAACAAAATTCAATCCCGAATGTTGTTTCAGTGTAATTTTACAATCTAGATGCTGTGTAGTTTTACTTCATTAAAAATTAGTTTTAGCAAACTAGCAAATACAGTTCTAGCTGACAAGTGTACCAAGTCTCATAACAAATACAATCATCCGAATTTACTAATATTATAAATGCGAATGCGTGTGCGGTAAGAATTATAATTTTACGGCGATTAAAACATGAAATAACCGAAAAATCCATACTAATGTTATAAATGCGGAAGTGTGTCTGTCTGTCTGTCTGCTACGCTTTCACAGCTCATCTTCACAGTTCAACCAATTTTGATAAAAGGTATAGGGATTGTTTGTATCCCGGGGAAGGACATAGGCTATTTTTTATCCCGGAAAAATAAGGAGTTCCCGCGGGAATCTAAAAAAACTTAATTCTCGTGGATTAAGTCGCAGGCATCAGCTAGTTTAGAAATAAGTTAAGATATTCCCTGCCAGGACTGAGCCCGGGACCTCTAACTTAAAGATCACTGCACTCACCACAGCGTCAGGGAGGTCGTCGAAAAACAGGTATTTAAAATATTCAAAGCACAGTCAGTAATTTTAATGACATTCCAGCATCCATCATTAAAATAGTCAGATCGGTGCCATGTTTATTTTAACCTCGTAAACAGTGTTAATTATATGCGTGATAAATACAAATAAGAACGAATATTGTACATTAACTAGCGCTGATTAAATAGTGTCCGCAATGTAAATGAGCTGTAACGAGTTTTCGGCGATTAACCGATGCACTTTACCGGTATTCCTCGTATTCGATCATTATTCGAATGTTGTGGGTTTTTACTTTTTATTATTCGAATACAGTTTTTAACTCCACTTTGCTATTAAGTCAACTTTTGCACCAGAAAAAGCTTTCGAGTTTCCTTCCATAATAAAGAAACGAATAGAATATAATACAATGTATGATATTGATTTGAATGAATAATTTCAAATGTATTTGAATAACCTTTCACAATCGAATCTTCATATTGTGAATCCAACTACCGGTTTGAACGCCCTTCTTTCTGATTAGAAACCGTAAGAGGTAGTAAACAGGGTTTCTAAGTTTTTACTGCCCTCGTGCAATTTTTTTTAGCAGTTTTTTTTTATTTTTTAAGTCGACATTACTGCTAAATAAAAAGCTTTCTTGCAAAAAGATTCATAATGATATTATTGACTTTGTATGTAGAAAACTTAAAAAATATAACATTTACATGTTGATTGATGAAATAAAAAAATGTATTTTAAAAAAAAAAAAAAAATTGTTATACGTTTTATAAATCAAAAAAAGTCCAGGCTGGGAGTGAAGAGCTAGAACCTATAGCCATGAAGCCAATTTAAAAAAACGCAATTCCAACAACGAGCCGTAGATACTAAACCATTAAACTGTGCGCGCTATTTTTAAAAATTTCACTGAAATTTCTTATAAATTATTAATTAATATGAGCGGTATACGTGATATGGAATAATAAAATTAAATCAACAATTAGGTAGGTACTTTACATGTGAGAAAAATATCGCGCTATTAATAGCCGCCTAAATCTCTAAATAAGTAGTACCTTCTTACTCCAGATTTATTTTCAAGTTTTCTCAAAAATGTTTTGAAAAATATAATGTGATACGCGGACGTTAAAGTTATAGCAAACTCGTGACGATGGTCAGCCCTGGCCTGGCAGCATCGGGCTGACATGAGTCAAATCATATTATAACCTACTTACCGCTCTTATATTTTTATCACAAACTACTATTAAAAATCAATATGACATTATAGTAGTATTCCATCCATCCATCCATACATCAGCCTGTATTCGTCCACTGCTGGAAATAGGCCTTTTGGAGAGCACGCTACCACACACGGTCCTCCGCTTTCCTCATCCACCCATTTCCCGCTACCTTTTTAAGGTCGTCGGTCCAGCGGGCTGGAGGCCGTCCCACACTGCGTTTACCGGTACGCGTAAGCACAGTGTACGGTACAGTGTAGTGGTATTAAACTGGTATTAATTAAATCCTTAAAATTAGCTTATGTACGTAAATCTAATAAATTTGTGAGTTTAAAGAATCAAATCAATAAGTACTACGATAGTACTTATTAAATCCACACAACCACTATACACAAAGAGTAAAGGAAATTAACCTGTTACTTATTAATAAAATAAATAAAGCACAATATTCTCATTTCGAACGCCTTTATTAAAAAAAACACGACGGGCGAAGAAATATTGTATCAATCTGCGTATTTCATCCCATTCATCAAATCTGACACAATCGTTTCGTTAGGCTTATCAATTTATTTTCTTCTGAACACGACGAGTAATTAGGTAGAGCTTCTTCAATATTAGAGTTAGTCTTAATATAATATTGTGTCTTACTAGCTGATGCCCGCGACTTCATTCGTGCGTTTTCAGTTTTTTTTATTCCCGTGGGAACTCCTCGATTTTCCGGGATAAAAGTCACTATGTCACAATCCAGGTCCTAAACTATGCCCATGCCAAAAAGCACCGATCGATCCGTTGATCCGTTGCAGCGTGATTGAAGGACAAACAAACAAACAAACTCACTTTCGCATTTATAATATTAGTATGATTCTGGTTAGCCTTAGACTATCCTAAATAATGTTCCTTGCTTTACATGAAACTAACTGAAGCCCGCGACTCCTTGTGGATCTTTTTGTAAAATCTTGAATGTTTCAGTATAAAAAGTAGTCTATACGAGTATGTCACTAAATCACATCGAAATAGAGTATAGGTACTAAAATTATACATCAATGTTATATCCATGCAAAAATTTCGTTGCTCCGTTGTGACGAGGTTGAAAGATAAACTAGCAAAAACATAATTACTTTAATAATATTGGCGTAATATACAAAGTAAATGTTATTAATAACTGCCTCGTTGGTCTAGTGGTTATCATGTTCGACTGCGGCTGACGAGGTCCCAGGTCGGGCCATAATTAAGGGCTATTTTTTTCTGATTAGAAATTCCCAGTACCTACTAGCCCGGAGTTAGGAAGTTGGCGGTGTTTCACCCCTGTGCCTCGGAGAGCACGTTAAGCCGTCGGTCCCGGTTATTATCACTAACATGATAATAGTCTTTAAAGCCCGCCAACCCGCGTTGGAGCAGCGTTGTGGGTCTAAGCTCTAATTCCCTATCTCCTATGAGAGTGGAGGCCTATGCCCAGCAGTGGGACGTTAATGGGCTGTGGTGGTGGTGCTATTAGTTGGACTATTAATTATTGCTTTTAACATTTGTAGTAGTAGTTTTTCATTTACGTAAGTAAAACCAATATTAAAAGCCATTTTCAATAAGTGAGCTAAGTGGGTATGCTTCATTTTTCCAAGATTGGTTCATCGTTGAGTTATGAAACCGCAGACACAAACTTTCGCAATTTTTTTTTAAAGTAAATGTGACGATTTTCTCCTATCTTTTCATAAATAAATCCTAATTACTTGAATAATAGTGTGAGGGGACAATGAGGCTTGTAGCACCACACGGCAGTAGCAGTGTGGTTGGTAGACGTATACGTCTACTTGGAAAATCAACAGGCTATTGCGTATCTGAATAGCCTACTTAACTTTGTTTGGTTGGGAGTAAGCGTGTTCCCAACAGTGGCCGCAGCGGACATTTTGCCGACGATATATTATCTCTAATGTTTACTCATTGTTAGTATTGTTTGTTTCATTGGAACAATACTAACCTTGACTGGGCTTACTCTGGCTTTGTGATAGAAACAATACTTTTAGGGAACCACGGGCTTTTTATAATAATTATAATAATCTTCCGAGTCTTCGTAAGGTTTTTGTTAATGACTATAATAGATATTATTATGAGTTAACTTTGTGAGGTACCGGATGCTTTACAGAGCTTATTTAAAAATGCTAATAATCTCTACTTAAACTCATAAACTTCTGCACGTAATACTGAACAACTTGTGTATTTTACAACTTTTAAGAATTCAGTTTTTTTTCTATAGAGAAATAAAAATATTTTACCTACTTAGTTGCTCTAAGACGGCATTACTCTACGCGATGTCCAGTTGGCGGAAATTCATTGATCGACCACTGTCCACTAAAAACACAGCGCTCTAGAGCGTCTATAGTGTAAATGAAAGTCAACCCTGTATAATGTCCTAACTATGAACCACTGAAATGGGCCTAATATTGGAGCTAACAGAAATGTAAGTTTGAACATCTAGTTCGTTACAAAGCAAAGACTTTCGATTCATAAGTCAAAAAAGGTATACCTGATGTTAGATTATTCAGGACAATTAGGAACTCTGTGTGCGATAGTTAAGCTGTAATTTGCTGCGCGATTTCTAACATAATTTCCCAGTAACGTTAGGCTAAGTTAGTGGAGGATAGAGTCGAATGTTGAGCTATAAACTTTGGCGTATAGTCAACAGAAGCAAGAGCATTTAATTTGTGATTTTAGTGTATGACAATTTAATTATCCTTAATTAAGCTGTAAATTTAAGGCATATTACACATTAATATTATTTAAATAACCTCGTTGGCCTCGTTAGCTTGTTCGACTGCGGCCGATGAGGTCCCGGGTTCGAGTCCCGGGCCGAGTCGGGCCATAACTAAGTTCTGGGTTTTTTGATTAGAAATTCTCAGTAAGTACTACCCCGGAGTTAGGAAGTTGGTGGTGTTTCACTCCCGTGCCTCGGAGAGTATGTTTAGCCGTCGGTCCCGATTATTATTACCGCCCGCCAAACCGCATTGGAGCAGCGTGGTGGATCTAAACTCTAATTCTCTCTCACCTATGAGAGTGGAGGCCTGTGCCCAGCAGTGGGTCGTTAATAGTGGTGGATTATAAATGCGAAATTGTGTCTGTCTGTCTGCTACGCTTTCACGACCCATCTTTTCAACCGATTTTGATGAAATTTTGCATAGAGTTAGGTTGTATCCAGGGGAAGGCTTTGGCTTTATCCCGGAATATAAAGGAGCTCCCGCTTGAAGATAAAAACTTTATCCACTCGGACGAAGTCGCGGGCATTATTTAGTATTATATAATAATTAATAAGTAAACATTAACTAAAGTAGGTTGGTCTCTTCTCTTAATATTATAAGAAAAAAGTCCTCACCAACTCTGACCCTCCAACTGACCCTCCAACTACTGCATCTAGAGGCAGCGCCCAGCCCAAACCCTTGGACCTAGAAAGCTGAAATTTTGCTCAGAAGCTCCTTCTATAGACAAGGAATAAGGACGGATGTTGCGAAATTCCCATGAGAACGAAACTGCGGACGGTCGCTAGTTTTATCATAACGCTACTCAACCTACAAACTTTTATTTTCCATACCTACCTACGCCGTTCTCCAGCGTATAATTATCATAATTGCACATCACAGTTTTATTTGCCGACACAAATAAAGCATCATTAAATACGTCGCCCCAACGTCATTAATCAAATTTTCCGCATATGGTTTACTTATTAATGATTGTAATTTTATTCAGGCAAATAATGATGTACGAAAATGTTTTCCATTTGGCTCGTGTTTGTATTCGGTTTGTTAATGCAATTTTAGTAAACTCGTTAATAAATGGGTAAATTAACTAACAATATTACAATCAGATGAAAGCTAATAAATAATAAATCTAGGAGACATAGTTAAAACCATACAATTCATACAGTCATAGGTCTGGAATCCGGAGATTTTGATTGAGGCTAGACTAAACGTGACCATCCAATGAAAAAGGAATTTTCAGAAATTTTAATTTCGAAGCTGAAATGGGTTAGCTGGTATGGGTATGGTCCAGTGTTTGTCGCGGAAATATCCTTTATAGGTATAAATCTATATCCATACTAATATTATTAATGCGAAAGTCTATCTGTCTGTCTGCCACGCTTTCTCGGCCCATCTTCTCAACCAATTTTGATGAAATTTAGTACAGAGATAGTTTACATCCCGGGGAAGGACATAGGCTACTTTCTATCCCAGAAAATTAAAAAATATCAATCCACGCGGACGAAGTCGTGGGCATCATCTAGTCAATAATATTTTTTAACATAGAATTAGACATGATTTATTTCACGTTGTGTCCATGCTAGTCCCTTCCCGGCCGCAAGCTACATTGCAAGTGTACCGACACGGCTTTACCTGATGTGCACGATTAAAATTATTCTAGGCGTCAATAATTCATTGCATCACACATATTTTCACGGTACTCTGGTAATATTAGGACCCTCATAATACCGCAATTATCTTCCCGAATAAAAAGAGAGTAATTTTTACTAAATTCCATAAAGTTTTTGTTAATTTTAACAAAGGCACAGTTATTAACTGGTGCCTTATCGCTATAGGTGTAACCCTTTTTTATGTGTTTTTTTTCAATAGTTTCTACAAGTTAGCCCTTGATACGATCTTACCTGATGGTAAGTGATGATGCAGTCTAAGATGGTAGCGGGCTAATCTGTTTGGGTTATGGCAGTTATATTATACCCATACAGTGCAGGGGTATACCCCTTATCGGTTTCTACACTGCATCGTACCGGAACTCTAGTTCGCTTGGCGGCACGTATTTGCCGGTAGCGTGGTAACTAGCCACGGCCAAAGCTTCCCACCAGACCAAACCAGAGAAAGTTCAGAAATTATGAATTCCCAAATTGACTCTCCCGGGTATCAAATCCGGAACCTCCCACGTTAAGTCAGTGCTCAACACTAAGCCAGAGAGGTCGTCAAAAATCTCTTCTAGACAACCTTGGGTGAAAGAAGACCGTAATAAAGGTAAAACGAATTACGAATCGTTGACCTGCATTGATTCGTTGGCAGCTGCACCGACCCGGCAAGCGCCAAGAGGTGGGTGCAGCCGCCGAATCTGCTTATGACCCAAAACGATGCGAGTAGCTTGAGAAGGATAATAATATTATTCACAGTAGAGCAGCGGGAAGGAGATGGCATTGAAACAATGTTAACCGCAACGGGAAAAAATCAAGCATTTTAAAGACTAGTGGTCGAACTGAGACCTCGCGGTATCCATAAGACACTTTTAACCTTAGACGCAAAAGAGCTTAAGAAATGAATAAACGTTTACAGAGCGCCATCTATTGACATCATTGTGAAGATCTGTTAAAAATACTGAAGCTCATTAAAAAATTAATAATTTCGTTTCCTAATTATCTTATTTTAGTATTTGTTGTCCAAGTAGAGGATATAATTCAAATAATTGATCAAGTTTCAGGCTCAGATGCTATAAGGCTCTGACGGACGGACGGACGGACGGACAAGTGCAAATTCACTCAAGTAGACTTCGCTTCGCTCGGAAAATAAACTGTTCACATAAATTTTTTTCATCAAGTTCAATTCTCTACATTATTATTAATTGATTACAGATCTTATTATCAATTGTACTTAGCCCATCGTGTTTGTGTCACATAGTATAATTAGGTGATAAACAGATTGAAATACCTAACAAAGGAATTGAATTAAAAGATTTTAAAAAAATCTTTTTAAAATCCATACTTCCATACTAATTAAAGCTAATATTACATTACTAGCTTATGCCCGCGACTTTGTCCGCGTGGTTTTTTTTCCCCCCATAGGCACTCCTTCCAAGTTTCTTGGCTTTAACTTGAAAAATGAATGACTTTCATATAAAGTTTCAATCTTACCCTTCATGGAATTGAAATTGTGAAAAGCTGTGATACACGCACTTTTCTATTTTTACCGAAAGCATAATACCAAGTTTCGTTAATATAACTTGAAAAATATCGTGAGATATGCAGGACGTTCATGTAAACTTTCATTCCTTAATTCACCCCTTTGGGAGTCGAATTTTTAAAAATGGTGTATTACGTACTTCTTCATATTTAACTGGAAGTCTAAGTGCTAACTTTCATGGCTATAACTTGAAAAACGAAGAACTTTCATAAAAATTTTCAACCCTCTGTGGGTGGAATTTTGAAAAACTGCGACACATAATCTTCTTTATTTTTTACCCAAAGGGAAAATACCAAGTTTCGTTGATATAATTTGAAAAACGTCATAAAAACTTTCATCCCCTATTTCACTCCTTCGGGGGTAGACTTTTCAGAAATGTATAAACACGTGTTTCTTCATTTTTAACTGGCTAGCTCATTTAACAAGTTTCATGGATATAACTTGAGAAATGACAGACTTTCACACAAATTTTCACCCCCCCATTTCACCCCATTACGGGTGGAATTTTGGAAATTTCCTTCCTTATTTAACCAAAAGCCCAAATGCTAAGTTTCTTGCCAAAGCTATAACTTGAGAAATAAAGGACTTTCATACAAAGTTTCGACCCCTTTTCCACCTCTTTGGGGGTTGAATTGAATTTTCAAAAATGGTAAAATACTTACTTCTTCATCTGAACTGAAAGTCCAAATGCTAAGTTTAATGTAGACATCATAAGTTGAGAAATGAAGGACTTTCATACGAACTTTCAACCCAATTAACCCCTTTGGGGGTAGAATTTTGAAAAATCCTTCCTTAGTGAGCGCCTACGTAACAAAAGGAACTACTACTGTCAAAATATCAAGTTTCTAACCCCAGTGGTTTAGGCTGTGCGTTGATATATAAGTCAGTCAGTCAAAGTGTGTCTGTATGCCTACCTATCTGCTGCGCTTTCTCGGCTCATCTTTTCAACCGATTTTACTGAAATTTCGTATAGAGGTAGGTTATAACCCGGGAAATTAAAGAGTTCCCGCGGGAATAAAAAAACCTTAATCCACGCGGGCGGATAAATAATAATTATGGATATTGTGAATCCATAACAAGTTAAAATTTTAATCGTATTATTTCGCCAGTCCCATTTTCATAATGTTTTTGACGTCGGATTTGCAGTTGACAGATAGGTCTCGGTTAATTGGTGAATTGTGTGAGCTAGATTATTTTGGAGCTAATTTTCGCAGATCAGAGAAAGTCAAAATATTGTAATAAAGTTATGTTTTTTACTTAATTGAGTGCATTGATTTTGGAATTTTATGCGTCAGCCATTATGAAATTTCGAATTTAATAATATGAAAAATACGGAAGTGTGTTTGTTTGTTGTGTTGTCCGTTAATCACGCCGCCACGGACGAATAGATCGACTTAATTTTTTGGCATGGGCATAGTTGAAGACCTGGAGAATAACATAGGCTCCGGAAAATGAAGGAGTTCCCGCGGGAATAAAAAAACTTAAATATTGGATAGAATCAGGCGTTACTTTGCGGAAGTACATCATTTAAAAAAAAATTACCAAGCGGACGGAGTCGTGGACATCAGTTAGTATTATATATTTTAAACCTTCAACTTTCTCGATCAAATCTGTGTGAGAAGGCTCATCTATGGCTTTCGCTATACTTTGTCGACGAAAAACGTGCGAGAAAGCTGTGACAAAGCGTTCTCGCATTGATTGTTCTTGGATTACTAGATACAATAGTAAAAAAATATACAAAACTTAGCTCATCATTCTAGCTCATGCGTATTTTTCCAGAGCCTTCTTATTATTCTGAAAGGAAAACAGATATTATTATGGATTGAGATAGGATGGATTATAATGTCTAAGAAAAGTAAGGCACGATTTCCATATAGGACGTTGACATTCGCCTTTTGACAACTCGGATGTCACGTGATGTAACATTTTTCTGGGAATTAGGATCATTAGTAGCGATATTATATTTTCTTTCGTGAGATCTGTCTTATGATTATTTCATGTACAGTAATTTTACTGTTGTAGATTCACTTGGCGACGCAATGGCTTATTTGAATAAAAACAAATCTTTTATAGTCACAGATAAGAACTTGTAATAGAACAAGTTTTTGATTTTTTCTATCACAAGTCATTGACTGCGATCTCACCTGGTGATGACCGGGTTAGCTCGCTTCTTTACCGGTAAGATTGTAACAGCTATCCATTACCGAAGCTGAAGGGTCAGAAATTATAAATTTCCAAATTGCCCCTGCTAAGAATCGAATTTAGGGACTCAATTAAAAAAAAACTATCTATATTTGGAACTGTATAGTTTGATTCCTATGCGGAAGGACGTGTAAACCCACCGCATTATTATCTCAAGGAGTATTAGGAGTTTCCTAGCATTATGAGATTAATGGAAAGGGCGACCCTCAGTAATGAGGAATACAACGCAAAGAGAGGTTGCTTAGGTAACTAAATGTTTACTTCTGAATCGACTTTTACAGGCGTCATTATAATGTTATAAATCATTTGATTTTTGCAAATGTGAAATCGCTCATTTTTTAAATCCATAAACCCTAAACTGTTAACTCATAATTAACTGTTGCTGTTAACGGATATTATTTTTGATGTCGGCATTGTTTTTGATGTGCAGATAATTGGGTAATTTTGTTCGTCAATTTTGAGCTTTATCACAGGTTTTTAATACATATACTCGTATGTCTATTATCTTTTCACTGCCCATCTGTTTAACCAATTTTAGTAAAATTTAGTACAGTTTTGGTTGCATCCCAGGGGCGAAACATAATATGGTTTTTTAAAACGATTTGCGCCAGTTTAATTCATAAATAAGAGTTGTAAACTTTACTATACCAATTATATTCTATTAAAAACAAAAAAACATTGTTTCTACCTAATTCTCTTTAAAACGATTTAAACTGAGAATGAGATGTCATAGCACGAAAATAGTAAAAAATGATTTTTAACACACAAATATAAATCAAGTATGTTTTACAATACTTTTAGGTATAGGAGGTAGACTTCTCTAACGCAATCTACTCTAAAACTTGAAAAGGCGCTGTGCTAACGATGTCTGCTCCGAAATCAAAAGGCTTAATTCGTGACTCACAAAGGATTCGACAGAAAATATCGAGTCAACATTTTCAGTAAGTCTGGCAAAATTTAACAGAATTTCATCAACAGCGATGCTTAACTAAGCAGACCGATGAGATCGTTCTATACAACGGGATCGGTCATTTTGAAACAGTTGATTCGGTTGGGCAATTTGATCAACTGATCAATTCGAATTCCCAAAAATATTGCGATGATTAGCTGATTTGTTGTCAGATTCTAGATATTTCGTTTATGTGATATGAGTATTGCGACAAAATTATAATATTATAGTAATATTGCGCGTGTCGTAGCAACGCGGTCACCTTTTTTATGCCCTGGCCTACATCAGCGACAAACGGGACAACTCGATGTGACGAGACGTCGCAGTATCAAATAGTATAACCGACCTTCGGCGTGGCCTACGTTGTCGCGTAGATAAGTTTGTCATTTTCTATGGAGTCGTATCGCTTCGCGTTGCGTCGCGTCGCTTTCATCGGTCACCTAGGACAATGGTTTGCGCAGGCTACCTTTTTGTATGAGTGCCCGTGAGGGCAAGTTCTATCTTTGGACTATCGCACGAATCCAGGCGGGTAGACCCACCATAATAAGTACTTTAAACTTACCTAACAAGCACAACCCTAACTGACAATGAACCAATATTGTGATGTAACGAAGCGTAAAGGTACAATTTCTCCGTTCCAGTCCACAGATGGCAACAGCTTTATCCGCAGTCATTATTGTCCTTATGGCGGGGATTGTTAACAGAAGGTAACTGGAAGTTGTAGATAAATTTTACTACCTCACCGTGTTCATTTCTACTACTGTTATAGGTCTGCACAAACTGCGTGCTTTCTTTTTTAGCCTTACATCTGGAATGGATTCTAGATTTAAGATTCATGGAAATCCTCCGTTCTAAATTAACATTAACTAGAATAAATCGTGTGTCGCCTCTTGCCTGCTTTAAAAAAAAAAGGATTTCAAGTGCTCGAGATGTAAATTACCAAAATCTTTTTTGGATTACAGCCAAACCAGTATCAAGGGCTCTTGCATAATGGAAGAGCTTCTGGAACGTTCCTTTGAGAGTACAGTATTTCGAAAGTGTGGTGAGGCTTTGACCGCAGGTTTTACACTACAGGACGTGGGAGTACCTACCGAATTTGCCGTAGGTTTTCTTTGGCGAAAGAGATTTTAATTTGGGCTGTTTAAGTTTGGGGGTTTATGAAAGCTATTAACAAATTATAAATAAGAGTACCTATGAACCTACTCCTACTAATGGTAAAGGCTCATTTTCAGTGACCGTTAATTTCTTCTACTTTTATACGGATGTATCGCGTGGACGATTTAAGAAGACCTCAGGAAACGGATAGAAGCGTTTGAGATGTAGGCATATATACTGGTCATTAGCTGGACTCATAAAGTCACGAATGAGGAAGTTCTGCGACCCGTCAACCAAACACGCAAACTTTCAAGACGAAAAAAGTCACATATTTGGGGTACGTGTTTAGGCACGAGAGATACGAACTCCTACAACTCATCATGATGGGAAAAGATGCTGGAAAGAGAGGTGTAGGTCGGTGCGTCCTAGAACTTTGTGGTTTCCTTCATTTATTAATTAATTAACAGCGTTACAAACAATACATACAGTTTTACAATTTTGGATTCAATGTTTAAAAGAGCAATTTCTAAATCTTATTTTTTTACCTCGAAGACCTCTAGTTTTTTATGAGTTATGTCAATGAATAAGTCGAAATCTAATGACCATGAAAAATGATTGGCCAGAAGACGTAGACATGGAGCTCTCTCATTCAGTGGTTTGTAATATTATGCAGTAGTATGATTAGCTAGATCTAAACACGGCATGCGGGGACTCTTCTCAGCAGGAGGGATACCAATTGATGAGCTTGACTGTTCTATGAACTAAATAAGCCCTTGTGCATTTGTATCAACTCGACAGACATAAGTGGAAGCCCCTTCAGGGGGCGTAACCGCAAATGAAAATCACCAATTGATAGAAATCAATAGCACTTGTAGGTCTATTACACTACACTTTTCGAGGGACCCTTACCCTGAATATGTGTATTGTAACCAGATATAAGGAGAAAGAGTCCCTCATTAGGAACATCGGGTCGACCCGGTCTACCGCCCTCTGCCGACCGGGCAATACATGTAATAATAATAACACTGGTGGTTAGGGAGCTCAGGCGTCGCACGACCAGCGTAGAGAGTAGCTGTTTTTCCATCTCGTGCGACCACTTTGACGTTATGAAATGATTTATTTATTTCATGTAGGACAACTTGTATCACTTATGATACGTTAAGACTCTACCACCGGTTCGGAAAGCTAATTCTTCTGAGAAGAGAGGGCAAGAAAATTAGCAGTTGCTCTTTTCTTAAAAAGGTAAAAGGTTACAAAAGTAAACAATACAACAAATACATTACGTTACAATTAGTATTAGACTGACTTGTGGGTCACTGGATATGAGGCCGGTTGCTTCCGTGCAACTTTGTCATTCAGAAAATCATCTATAGTGTAATAACCTCGACTGAGATGCTGTTTAACACAGTCTTTAAATTTATGTAATGGCAAATCTAGAAACTTTTTGGAAACCATGTTATAAAAGCGTATACTCGACTCCACAAAGAATTTCTGCACCTTGCGACTACGACATGACCCTGTTACAAGCTTATGGCGGTTTCTAGTACATCGATTGTGAGTATCACTTATTCGCTTATAAAGATTAATGTTCCGCCTGACACAGACTATTTTATTAAATGTGTTGTGAAAGCATTAATGAAGCCTATATATAATTATACCTTATTTATATAATTAATTTAGTTTACTTTGTGGCACCAAGATAGATAGACACCACTTGTAATCTGAGTACAAGTGCTGCCTATCTGTCCATGCCATCTAGGTTCATGTTCATACTGAGTTAGGGCCTGATAGTATGAGCAGTGTAATAGCGACGCCAAAACTAGCGGCCACGCCCACCTTTGCCACAGGGGCCTTAAAAAGTGTAGTGTAATTGGCCTATTAATCTATCGCACTCATTTAACATTAGAATTCCCTGCTCTACCTATTGCGAGTCACTGCAGTGTACACTTTGTGAATGTCAATTGTTGAAAACTAGACACCGTCCGCGTGGATTATTTTTGACCCCCGCGGGAACTCTTTAATTTTCCGGGATAAAAGTAGCCTATCTTCTTTCCCTGAATACAAACTATCCCCATATTATAATTTTATCAAAATCGGTTAAACGAATGAGCCGTGAAAGCGTAACAGATAGACAGACACACACACTTTCGCATTTGTAATATTTAGTATGGATAACAACTAAACAGTAGACCTGGAGTCTACTCTTCTTCGATCTACCTAGTTGGTAGTAATTATAAGTACTTCTACTTTAAACTAAAGCGACGAGCGTTCTAAATACATCCTGGTGTAAGAAAAACCCAGAAGCAACATCAAGAAAATTATTGCAAAGTTCCAGTTAACTTTTATCAAAAGCTCAAAAGTGTAATATTTAAAAGCGTCGTGGTCAGTTATTCAGTCACATAGTTTTACAAGCTAGCTTGGTTTTAATATTCATTAATTAATAAATAATTATTTGATAAGAAATTAAGCTATCACAACTAGCTTGCAGTACTCTATGTGCTTTAAATTTAATCGAGTAATTTTTTACTTATCGGAATTCGATCCCAATATACCCGGAACGTTTCCATCAGCATCACATGGGATTGCGGCTGATGGAAATTTCAGCAAAAATTGGAGCCGCGCTGTTTTCAAATATACTCATTGAACCGCAGTGTAATCTACGTGAGCGCTTGTATAGGCTTTTATTATCGCAGTCTGAAAATCGACATAATGAAATCACATTTCACCCCTACTATTATGAACAACACGTGTGTTCGTCTGTGAAATGAAGCGGATAGTGTTGTATAATGGTAAACAATTACTTCCAACGATTTAATTTTTTTACTATACTTTTGCTTTGCTTTCAATCGATTATTATTTTCTAAATTAATTATGGCGTACCTCAAGGCTCCATTTTAGGACCATTACTCTTTTTAGTTTATATAAACAGCATTAGCAATGTCAATGTATTTGGTAACATCACATTATATGCAGACGATACCTGTCTATTTTACTTTGGGAACAACATAACAGACATAGTAAATGAAGCTCAAAGTGACCTAAATAAGCTAAGTAGATGGTTTCTCTTAAATTTACTTACAGTTAATACAAAAAAGACGGCGTACATGATCTTTGCAGCCAAAAACAAAAAAAAACCGTGACTATGACAATTTAACAATATTTGATAAGCCAATACAAAAATCTAACAATGAAAAATACTTAGGACTCATCTTGGATAATAAACTTACATGGCAGAACCATATTGACCACCTTAAAAGTAAAATTTCACCACTAATAGGAGCGCTACGTCGAATATCATCTTGCATAACTCAAAAAGTACGTCCTATTATATACAACGCTCTAGTCAAACCCCATATTGAATACCTTGTCGAAATCTGGGGAACAGCTGCAAAAACACATACACAGAAACTACAAGTTACTCA
This sequence comes from Erebia palarica, assembly GCA_964035005.1. NCBI lineage: Eukaryota > Metazoa > Arthropoda > Insecta > Lepidoptera > Nymphalidae > Erebia > Erebia palarica. The sequence continues at coordinate 18,754,896 of OZ035994.1, forward strand.
GAATAAACTTATTAAAGCTCTGTATAAATATGATTATTTAACGCCCTCTAATAAACTATATAAAGATACGAAAATTCTAAACATCACACAACCATATACACTTAAAATATGTATCCTCATTAGAAAAATAATATCAGACGATATAAATACCCAAATACGCTTTCAAAGAAGAACATACACACACTATCTTAGAAAACATAATAAACTATCACTACCTAAAATTAGAACCAACTACGGAAAACTAAATATTTTGTTCGAAGGAGCGACATTATACAATAACTTACCAGAATCCATACTAAACAGCAAAAGATTTCCTGTTTTTAAAATACAACTTATTGACCATTTTTACGAAAATCCGCTTAGCTTATGTTAATGTAACCTCGCCCCTACATAACCAGTTTTTATAAACAGAACATCTTATACTAAAGTTTATCTGACTGCCTTCTTAATTGACCTGTAAGTTTAACATTTCATTATAACGTGTGACACTAACCTAGATAATGTGCTTACTAAATTTTAATTTGTAATTAATTCTCAATGTAAGTGAACTATTTTTGTGTTCTTTTTGAGTATAATAAATGTCTTTAAACCGAAATTCTTCGACTGGAAATCTTAATCCTAATTCATCAATTCTTATTAATGTCAGGAATAAGAAAACTTCCTAAACGAACGTAAGTATAAGTTATAACAAATGGACTAAGATGCTATAAACCGCGACTGGTACAAATTTACCTACTTAATCTATAAAATATAGAATAGAGAATAGGTAATAGTATCGTACCTAGTCGTTTGTTAACGTGACGAGGGATAAAGTTATATGAAATAATTGTGCCTCTGTTTATCAGATAATGTCTAATTTAGTCTGTGCTCTCTTTCTGGTGTCAATTAGTAAGTCATCGTCAGTATAGCACCATTTGGTTATTTCTTTTATGCACACGAATTTTCTTTTCATTATAAAAACGTATCACAGTAACTTATAACAGGTGCTGTTATAAAACTCCGACAGCGTAACGTGACATGTCGTACCTAACTCCACAGGGATGCATTAAAGGAAATATCCAATATGCGTAAAAGATTTAAAATATTTACATTATTCTAAAAAGTTAATATTTCATCCCATCATCTCATTTTCCAAAACAAAGACCCCATAAAATCTACCCATTATCCGTAAACAAGCTTCCCATCAACCCCCATTAATAACCCTTATTAAACCTCTTTACAAAACAAAGCTTTTATCGACGTTCCTGAACCGAGTCTTGAATTATGTTTTAACGATGGTCATAATTTAAACGTACGACCTCGCCGATTCATTAATACGGTATGGCTGTTGTGACACCCCATTATTGGTCACAATGGTCTCAGTAAGAAATCGTATTGTTGTTATTTATTAGAAAAGTTTAACAATAATGTCGTAATTCGATTGTTTTATACTAGCTGATCCACGCTGGTTTCGCTTAGCTAATGTTTCATGAAGTTTTTTGAACTGAAAAATTCTTTAGCCGCGTTGAGCACTTTTTGATGGTGGGTAAAAATGTGGATTCGCGTGATCGTCATGCTCGCGAACAGCGACATGCATGTTACGAATACAAAAGGTCTTAAATATAAATATACTACATTCAAAATTAAACTTTAGTGCCCTAGGTGTAAGGTTTATATTTTAATTTAAAAAAATATATATTCATTTTCACTTCTATCGGCAGTCCTTAAGGCTGCCAATTTTTTTATTCCACTACTATTGAGCCTTTGTTTGCGATCTCATCTGACGATGAGAGATCCAGTCTAAGATGCCCTAACCACTTTCTATATGCCAACGTGACGAAACGCTACATCGCTTAGCGCACGTTTTTGCTGGTAGGCTGCATATCGACAGCGAAAGGCTCGAGGCCACGAGGCTCACAGACGAAAAAAAAAATGATATTGTTTTAGTTAAATTTTCTGGTTGTCCACTTATGAAGTTTCTTCTTCAAGAATTTAGGTAATTGTCATTATAGGAGGTTACTCTCAGCGAGGATCATGATCTAAGTGATAATTGTAGCTCTAATGGTCTTAACTAATTCTTGTGGGTTAGTAACTTCCTAGAATGAGTGCAAACATCTAAGATTCTTTGTTTGCGATAAGTAATAAGTAATCTAAGATTCTTCATTTTCGTTCTATGGATTTCTAGCATTTCTCATCACCATGTCTATACTAAATTACCATAACCTTAATCCTAATCACCATACACCATAGCTTCTTCAATCATAATCTATCACTACCATGCACACCATAATTACCAAATACGCTTTTTCTCCGAGAAAACTAGTTTCTGATGAGGGCCTACCTCATCACTGTGTTAAGTACGTGAAGGTACCCCTTTGTAAAAGCATACTTAAAAAATCAAAAAATGAAAAAAAAAATTGTTTTTACCGCCACCCGGTTTTTACCACAATTCAGAGAAGTACCCTAATGTTTTAAAAAACAGACAGTATTATTGACGAAATTGGATAAAGGTTTGTGTGGCCACAAACAGTTGTTTATCTTTGTAAGTAAATTCAACTCCATTTGCCCCGATGACGCTTTGCAGTGACATCGTTGGTAAAGAAAATTTTCATCGAGTACCTAAAACAAAGAATTAATATTATAGAACACGAAAAAGTAGGCCAAAACAAAACGGGTCAGGCAAAAGTTCCGACCAAAGAAAAGTTTACTCGAAAAAATATAATTGTTACCTAAAACTTAATATTAAAAAGAAATATTAAGGAAAGTAAATGGAACGTAGATAATACAATTACGTCCGAAATGAAATGGACGGAAAGAGGAATTTTTCAGGCTCGTCAGATTAAGGCCCTTGTTATGAAATTTGTTACAGAAAGAAAATTGATTCAGAGATTATGAACGAATCATATCCAAATCTCGATACAAAAATTTAATTAAAAGACAATGAAAATCCTCATATAAATATCAAGCGTTGTTTCTCTAATGCTGAACCTACTGATAAAAAATGATAGAATTAACTTTTTAACAAAGTATTGATTAAGTTTGTTTTCCAAAAGATCGATAGGCAAATTGTTTGCGTCTTTAGTTTAAAAGGTAATAGTCAAATTCTGGATTCAAACCTCATTTAAACCTAAAGAACATTTCTGAAGCTTTTTCATATCGCAAGAGCTTTCGATGCTGGCTTGGCTCTTATCCAATAGAAATTTGGTATTTTACATCATGAGCAGTTTGGAGATCCGTTTTTGAGTTTAAGATTACAGGCACTTGTCAAATTATTGACTGACTTGTTATATACCAGGGTTGAATAGATGAATCAATTAGTCATCGATTTTTAATAAAAAAGTCACACCCTTTTTGTTTGTTTGTTATAGTAAATACACTCCATATGCCCACCTGAAAACTAGGGATATACGAGTTATTCATCAAACTAAGACTTACTACCGTAATCCCAGGACTATTATTTCGTCATCTTGTCCGACATCTTACTATTTTGTAAATGGTATTTTATTATAATCACAACATTTGATTTTCTATTTGGAATTTCGGAACTGCAATTCTATCAACCCGCTTTTCATTTGAAGCTACGCTGCACGTTCGGTCGAGAGTTGAAATTCGAATTTTGGGTACGACATTGACAATGTACTATTTACGTTCGTGCCATGTCAAATTGGAAACTCGTTTCGCTTATAAATTGGATTTATAATTACTCTTTAATATTTTAAAGCTTTAATCACCGCAAATATAATGGCTTCAGTTAGACATTACATATACGAGAGCTAAATGGATTGATACAGTAGCTAAATTACCCGGCCCTGAAACGAGTCCATCACGAGCGTCGCGCAAGAGAGGCACTGGTTTTAATTTCTTATAAGTCAACATAAGGTTATAATGAAAAAAAATCCCAAATAAACTGATCTCCTCTCAAGAGGTCTGGTATCTTAAGAAGATTTCCCCCCGTCAAAAAAAATAGTACAGTATTTGGTCTATGTAGTCATACAGCTGCAGTCCGAACTCTGACCTTTCACAATCAAAATTTCAAAACAAAATCAGCCTGTAAGTCTATACAGATATTGTTTGAACAGGTTTTATTTAAAGAAAAGTAAAAGCCAGTAGGTAGTAGGTAGTAGTAAAATGTGTTTTCATACATACTTTGAGCAAAGGGAACTGGTCGGGACAAAACGCCTGCGCATAATGTCTGCATTGAAGAGAAACGACGTTTAGCCTTGTCATGCCAGTGTGCAGTTTAGAAAATTTGTTTTGTAGTACTATTACTTTCCACCCTAGTGTATTTTCGTGCTTATAGACTGGATGAGGTAATGACCTATTTTTCGTTCTCTTTCAGATGCCTTGAAAAACTCTCATCAACTGACAGCACCCTTCAAAAGGCCTTAAATCAAATATGGTACAAAAACAATAACTCTTAATATACAAAATATTTAATAATCTGTACGGAACTGCCAAGTTGTCACAACCCCGTTCACAGATAATGTCGAGAGTTGATAACCTGCCGCGAACAATGTCGTCGTGATAAGTGACATGGAGTGTGTCGTGATAGCTTGCGGGATGTGATGTGATGGTGTGTCAGTGATCATCATGCGGCTGGCTTTGGGGCGGCTGATCGCTTCCGCTGCGATCCTCGGCGTTGCTACCGCTATGGCTGCAAAAAACGGTAAGTCTTAGATGTCTTTAATCTAAATGTAGAACCTACAGTACTTAATTAAATTTTGCATTAGCAAAACTTCAGCATGATTATGAGATGATATTGCGTTACAGTATTTTTGTTCTCTCAAATAATTACTTTGGAACCGATCCAAAATGGCTGACTTTAAAAAAATATAAGTACCTATATAATCGGTAGTTAGGAAGCGGAGCAAAATTTTACAATGAGTTTTTGTGGGACTTATAATTGCGTTTATTTGAAAAATAATATGAAGAGTGTTGTTTTCTTGACTTGTATTGTAATGACTTTGCTTGTCTGATACACGGAACAGGTAATCTCCATAATGGACTGATAGGAATAAGAAAGCAACTTAAATATCTACAGACAATCTTGGACTTGTGCATGGTTTATAATATCGACATAGTAACTAACGTTATATGATAGCGGAGAATTAAATCCATAACCTTTAAAATCTTGCCTTGCTTTGGACTATCATAACTTTTTTATTCAGGTTAGCGATCCGCCCCGGCTTTGCACGGGTAGTGCTAATAATAATATAGCCAGTGGGTAGTGGGCAGGTTTTACATTTTAATACATTGTAAGAGTACGCCCCGCCCTCAATACACCTGCCACTGTTGCCAGCCCTATTTAATCTGAGCGCCAGCCGCAGTCGCACCATTTTCCCTTGCACGTTTCATTATTTCTATATCTCATAAGATATTCATCTAAATTAAGTGGTGTAAGGGATGACTTTTATCTAAATTAAATACTTGAGTTGACTAACATATTAAATTTGGATTAATACTATGTCGGTAAAAACACCTTTGCAAGCAAAGCATTGTTTTAGACCGAATTCGAAAATCATACAATGGTTATTGTGAGTCAACCGTAAAAGATATCTATATGCTCTTGCTATGCTATTTTTTAGACATTTTTGAGAGGAACAATTCCACCATACATTGTTTTCGTGTAACTTTAACTGTTTATGCAGCACACGCCACGTAAGCTCTCAGAAGAGACTTTTCCGACTTAGTTCACATTATTGCAATTTTCGTAAGGATCTCTACCATTTCCAAAGTCCTTGAAAAATTGATACACCATCAGTTTAACCTTTTCCTAAACAAAAAATGCTTATTTAACTCTTTCCAGTCTGGCTTTCGCTCTGGGCTACTGCTACGGCTACTGCTCTGATTAAAGTTAACTCTTAACATATCTCCATCAGCAACTGACTAGTTTCATCAACATTATCAAGTTGCATCAACGAAACTTGGTATTTTAACTTTCGCTAAAAAGTAAAAGTACGTTTGTAACAAATTTTCAAAATTCTAACCCAAAAGGGATAAATTGAGGGTTGAACGTTTGTATGAAAGTCCTTTATTTTTCAAGTTATATATTATAGCCATGAAAGTTGGTATTTGTTTGGGTTCTGGTTTAAAATAAAGAAATGCTTGCTTCACCATTCTTGAAAATTCTACCCCCAAAGGGTTGAAAAAGGGTAGTCCTTTATTTAACAAGATATTTCTCAAGTTAAATCTAAGAAACTTGGTATTTTGGATTTTGGTAAAAATCCAGAAAGATGTGTGTCACATTTTTAAAAAATCCACCCTCAATGGGGTTAAATAGGGGTTGAAAGTTTGCATAAAAGTCCGTCGTTTTTCAAGCTGCTGTAGCCATGAAACTTGGTATTTGGGCTTCCGCTAATGAGGAAATACGGATTTTACAGTTTTTGAAATTTCTATCCCCAAGGACGTCAAATAGAGAGTTTGTCCTACAATCACGCCGCAACAGAGCAACGGATCGACGTGATTTTTTGCATGGGTCTAGTTGGGCACTTGGAGAGTGACACAGGCTTCTTTTTAGCCCGGAAACTTAAGCCACGCGAACGAAGTCGCGGGCGTCCTCTAGTTTTACATATAGAACTGGAATTTCAACTTTAAAGAAAGAATGTTTAACTTTTGACTCGATCCATTTAATGAATCTTTGAACCAACAATGTTATTGGTACATAAAACTTGACGATGGCGATTTAAAATGCATTCGATATCCAACTGAAACCGTAATCGCTGAGTTATAAAGAAAACATTTTCATACAGCTATAACGATTCAACTGTAGAACTTTGCAATCCATGAGCTGAATTAAAGAGCTTCGGGACTTTATGGTGGCTGTCTCGTGCGAGATTTATAGTAAAATCTGGTTCATTGATGCGAAAATTTTCCATTTTTGATCTTAGACGGTTACGATTGGTGTCATTTTGGCTTGCAACGTCTTACTCTCGAAGCGATCTGTGGGTAATGAGTCACAAAACATCGGGTTAGTGTGTTCCGCCCGTTTATCTTAGGCCGTCGGCGACATTAACTTGATGTTGCGCATTTTTTTCCGCTTTCGCCAAGTTTTTCCGCCATTTTTCTTGTGGTTTGCCCGTCATTGCTAAAAAGCCTACGTGTATAGCCAGAGGATTAATTGGATTTATTCGATCTGCAAATTAACATACAATTTATTGAAAAATACTCAGCTCACGAAAACAATGTACTTACCCTATGGAATCCTACTGAATGATTTCGTATACAGTAAAAAGTAAAAACCTGATTCACTCACTGACTTCCAGGCAAGACTTTTAGTGTCAGAAAGCTGTAACTTTGCACAAAGATTTCCTATAAAGTGTAGAAAAGTATAGGGCAATATTTTTATAAATTTCCATGGGAGCGTAGCCGCGGGCGATCGCTAGCAAGTTTAAGATTTAAACTTACGCTTAATTTTTAGATCGCTAGATGTTTGATCAAGCGCTCCTATTGGTGGGTTTGACACACATACGTAGTTTAGCAACGTAGCACATCTCTGATGGACGTTCTATGGATTCTAGCAATACATGCCAAACTAAAACAACCGTTTCTAAAAAAGTAATTTTGTAGAAATAAGTTCAAAATCGTAGTATTGTTTCGGGGCTTGTCTCTGGCTGGCTTCTATCGATTCGAAACGTACTCGTACAAACTTCATAAAGCGGCTTTGTGATGCTAAGCCCGAGGCAAGTACTGTTGATTTAATTTTGTTGAAAATTTAAGGGTTCTTTTTACGATATCTGTTTAACTCTGTAAACGTATTTACGTATTTCCTTTTACATGATTTTAATTTTTGCTAGTGAACGCTGCTTGAAAATTCAAATACTTCCCAACTAGGTTCAAAATAGTTATGTTCATTTAGATTCTGTGAACCATATCAATTCGTAGCATTATTTTTGTAAATTTAACGATTTTATGGTTTTTAAGGGTTGTAAAAATGTGTGTTATAAAGCTATAATCCGAGCTAAATTATGTCGCGTTCTTTTTGAAACCGACATGGCAATATGGCAATAATATTATAAAGACCAACATGTCTTTTAACTTTATATCTGAAACTAGCAATCGCCCGCAACTTCATGGTAATTTAATCTACAATAAATTTGAATTAAACTAAACTTATTTAAATCTCCCTTGTGAAATGTTCAATTCACTGTTAAAATCGTATTAAAATTAACATAGTAGTTCCGAAGTGATTAGCGAATATTCTGTGCATTAAGGCAACTGCAGCAGCCACAGCTCAAAAAAAAAAAATTACGACAGTGCTTTTTAGGTTTTTCAAAAAAAATAAGTTATCTAAGTATTTTAATTTGTCGTTAGTTTGGATTTAATTGTGATTCTAATTCAGCCGATACAACGTACAATTTACAATGCAAATGAAAACGCGGCGTATCTGAGCTAGAAAGAGATGGAGTCGTGTCGCCTGGGATGGTACACACTGAGCTGTTGATTATAGAGATGCAGTTTCAGATCGGGCGTCAAACAGCGTAGCACCTAGTCATACAAAAGACGTAGCTAATAGGCCTTATTGAACTTGTATAAAAGCACTGCGTGCATAAGTTTAGCAGGCTTGAGTCCGCTGATAAATACATCAACACTGATGAAGAAGATGATGCATTATATTATTTCTGAGTAAAAATACTACTTTAAAAGTCTTTTCGTCTTATTGCTTTGATAAAGCGATCTACTGAGAAGATGACCGTCAGAAGATCAGAGTTATGTTGAAGCTTTTGTTTGAATTTTATTTATAGGCCATAACTTGGCTGCGATAAGACCTGCTGGTACGGGATGATGCAGTCTTGTTTTTCAGTATAGAAAAGGTAAACCAATGTTAAAAACCTTCTTAGCAAAACTCTTAGCTTGCAAAATCTAGTTCGCTCGGCGAGCTTGTTTTGCACTTGTTTCACGATTTCATCGTTATTTTGCGATAACAATGTCCTATTCACTGTGCAAAGTGTAACTCTTACGTGTTTTACCGAGAAGCTACTTGATTTACCTTTATTCTATTTAAGGAAAAACAGATTATAAATTGGAGCGCATATCGCGGAACTTTACCGCCTCTAGTTTAAGGCACCTCTTTGACGTTAGACATGCAAAACAGCGATTCAAGCGCTCATCAGCAACACGACGCCCGTGGGAGAGCTTTGCTTTTTCAAATTGGAAGATAGATTTAAGCCTTAAGGAGAGATACAGTTGAATGCTTTTGAATCTATAAGAGCTTTTGATCAGATATTCCCCAAGTAATGAGAAAATAACGGGAACGACTCTCGCTAGTGCAGCGCGCTAACTGACAGAGATGTAGCGAGCGTAGCACTTATATACGCTACCAGATTACTCGCTTTAGCTTTCCAAAATTGACTCGAGTAAATAGGCAACGTCGAGCTTATTTTAGCTTTTCATAGGTATGATTGTCAATAAATTGTTGTAAATAAATGCGTTTTTTCAAATACCAACAACTATGGTTTTTTTTTTAAAATTCCATTCAACTGAAACAAAACCAAAACCAACCACAACCTCCTTGGATTTAGTAATATCTGAATTAATTACTACGATAAAAAAAAATACTCCACTCACCTCATAATTATTCACTATTCATATTCTAGTTTTGTTAAAATGGTTACCAACAGAGAACAATAAAAACCGCTGATCCATTCAATAATTATATTAATTAGACAATAGATATCCTGCTAAAGTTAAAACCAATAAAAAATAATTGCATATAATTATTATGATAATCCCTCAATAATAATGATGATCCCTCCCCATAAAACGAATTTTTATACAAACTCATTCGCTGTGCAAGCTACTGAGCTTTGGAATGCACTTCCACTTATTTCACGCATACGCCAGTCAAAGTCACTAGACATTTTCAAAAATGCTGTAAAAAACTATTATCTCTCAAACTGAAGACATCATTAAACTTTATTAACTATTTCTTCTATTTAAACTGAATTATAGTATATATATTAGTCTATATATATATTTATTACAATATGTTATATAATATTGTTTTATTAATGTTTATGTTTATGTATTAGTAAGTAGCTATTCGAATGTATGTATGCTATAGGATGTCACCACCTGCAAAGCTCTTTTCCTTATTTTTTCCTATTCCTAAGGTTGCCTGGTAGAGATCGCTAGTAAGCGATAAGGCCGCCTTTTGTATCATGTCTGTGCTTTTTTTTCTATATTCTTTTGGTTTTTTTGTTATCTTTGTGGTGGTACAAATAAAGAGTATATAATAATAATAATATGAGTTCGGAAGTATGGATATAAGTATCTACAGACAAACATTGCGACTTTGTATAAACTATTAAGTAAAGAAAAAAAATGTTAACCATTAGTTTATTCTACGTATCTAACGAAAAAAGCTTTTATTATTATTTGTTAAAATACTCGTACCTATCTTTCGTAAAAGATACTGACGTCAGGAGATAAGAAAATACAAGTGATATAATGTACCTTTTGTTCAAATAAAGGCCTAAATCATAAAATGACTTATGTTTTTGCTTTGCTCGAAGGAAAATTTCGTTGAATAGTAAAATATGTTTTTCTTATTTATTGTCGTTTGAAACACGGTTAGAAATACATTAGCTTCAAAGAAAATTAATTTCTAGGAAACCATTATAAGAACGAACAACTTAATATAACAACAAACAAACAAACCTAACCTAAATTATACTAAAGTCATCATCAATGATTTTCTTAGAGATTTTCTAGTAAACTTTCGAAGACTGCGTTTCTGTAACAGTTTTTAAACAGCGTTCTGATTATAATCCCACTAGACCATGCCCGCGATTTCGTCTCCGTGGATTACGGATTTGAATTAAAATGTAGCCTATAGTATGTTAATTCAGAGTGTCTCCATTCAAAATTTCAGCCAAATTGGTTCAGTCTTTGTGGCTTGAAGAAGTAACAGACATCGAAACAAAGTAACAAACAAACTTCCTCACAAACTTTCATATTTACAATATGAGTAAGATGTCATTTTTTTTATTCGACTATAAGTTAGCCCTTCACTGCGATCTCACCAGTTGGTAAGTGACGATGCAGTCTAAGATGGTAGCGGGCTAACCTGTTAGGGGCATGGCAGTTAATTTTTAAACCCATACCCCTATTCGCTTTCTACACGGCATCGTACCGGAACGCTAAATCGCTTGGCGGCGCACGTCTATGCCGGTAAGGTGGTAACTAGCCACGGCTGAAGCTTCCCACCAGGCCAGACCAGGGAAAATTCCGAATTTATAAATTCACAAATTTGTGCTGCCGGGGATCGAACCCGGGACCTCCGCACGTTAAGACAACAGCGCTCAACACTGCGCCACGGGGGTCGTCAAAGATTTAAAAAATACAGACTGAGCGGGAAGAAAAGTGAGGTATATTAAGTGTGACAATACCGCATTGCAACGCTGAATCGTCCAACAGACTGTGAACCGCTTAACTCCTGTCCATTAAAGGGCAGGTGACAAAAATGTTAACAGATATTTGGCTGCTGGAAAATGTCTTCATTAAAAACCCTTTTCTCTCTTGCTTGATTCAAAAATCTAAACGAAAAAATATGTTTTTTTTTGTATTAATACAAAGCGTAAAATGTTAACTAAGATTTGTATGGAATTGTCAAGCTTCACTACTGGCGTTTGATCAATTCCATATTATAAAATGGTAATTAATGTTACGACCTCCATGACGCAGTGTTGAGCGCTGTTGCGTGGGGGGTCCCGGGTGCAATTCTCGGTTAATTTGGGAATTTATAATTTCTGAATTTTCCCTGATTTGGCCTGGTGGGGGGCTGGGGCCGTGGCTAGTTATCACCTTACCGGCAAAGACGTGACGCCAAGCGATTTAGCGTTCCGGTACGATGTCGTGTAGAAACCGATTAGGGGTATGGGTTAATTATAAATGCCATACCCCTAACAGGTTAGCACGCTACCATTACAGACTGTATCATCATTTACTTATCAGGTGAGATCGCAGTCAAGGGCTAACTTGAAGAGGAATAAAAAAAAGTTAATATTGTAATCGCCCTGGAATACGTAAAAAAATCTCCCTCTCGACCTGCAGAGCGAGCTCGGATACCCCGTGTGACAATGTTTTTCCACGGACTCGTTTTGTTGTTTAGCATCGCAAAAGTAATTTATACTGCTAATTGACATAATTGGAGTAAGTTTTTTAAGTGATACAAGTGGACTAGTTGTGACAACGCACATCAGTCGATTGCGATTGTTAAGCAACGTTGACCCAAGCCGGTAACTGGATGGGTGGCCGAATTTGGAGATTAAAATTTGGCCTTTTCGTTTCCTCTGTGCCTCGGACGACAAATTAAGCCGTCAGTCCCGGTTACTATCACTAACATCTGATAATAATCGTTATAAAAACCTAAGAGTTGAAATACTCTTAGCCGAGTCGTATGCGGAAGGGCGTGGGAACCTACCGCATTTCTATCCCAAGAAAACTCCTTCCATTATTTGATTGATGGAAGGGGGTCATGACCCTCAGTAATGAGGAATACGACGCAGTGATAGAGAGAGAAGTATTTTAAAGGTCGAATAGTACTAAAATATAATAGTACTTTTACCTTAAAAAGCCCCATACAGAGTAACCCGTGGTACTGCATAAATCAGTTTTACTAACTAAACACAACAGTATATGATTATTATACTTAAAGGTATTGACTAATATTATGTAGAGACTGCAGACAGTTATACCCTTAACAACAGAATAATATAACGAATAAATGTTCAGTCAGGCTTAATTTGTATCTCGGGAACATTAATCAATGTGATAATTTATATCACCCAAGAAACTGCTCAACGAATGGTGTCTCGATAGTAATATTATTTTAATACAGCATGACAGATAACCACTGTTTAAACGTTGCGACACAAACACTGTGTTTGTGGTTTATCCATTGTGGATACCACATTTTTTATTATGATTGAATATATAAAAATTTATGAATTTAAGTAGGTCCGACTGGGACTGGGTATTAAGACATGTCGTAATTAATTAAACGAATTAAAAAATACGACTGCCCTGCCATATTATTTTTGGAGTGTACCTCCATAAGAAGCGATTTGCGTATAGAGCCTTTGGAATATTATTCACATTTTTTATTAAATCATATTTTTTTGTGAATCACTAAATATTGAAATAAAGGGTTATATATTTTTGGAATCTACTCATCATTTTCTAGATGATGATTATATAGTTAATCTTATTTTAAATTTTTTATTTTTCAATTTTGGTTTTTAATGCGGGACCATGGTCACCCTATAAATTTTTTTAAAAATTTATTAGCTTATGTCACCCGGAATAAGCTAGGGATTCTACCGATACGTCATTTATCAAAATCGGTTCAGGCGTAAAGAAGTTATGGTGGAATATACAAACTCACATACATACATACATACATACATACATACATGAACCCTGAAAACAATATAATACTCCTTCTTTCAGGCAGTCGTATAAAAACCTAGCCTTTGGTTTTATGCAAGTTTATAGGATTAGCATTTCAGTAAAGCCTTTCTGAGACGGGGAGGGCAATGCAATTGACTATTTCTAAAAAATGATATGAAATGTGCACATTTCATACCCTGTAAATGAGTTCGAAAGTTAAACTTCCCGGCCTAGGCCAGTAAAGAATGTATGTATTTTCATTACATATTATCATAAGTTTGAATTTGGAATCTTTCTTCCTGAATATCTTGTAACTTGTTATAATGTTCTTTGGCCTAAATAGTTTAAATTTGGAACTCTACCGTATTACGCGTTCAGCACTCACAGCGCAAAAAAAATAATTAAAAGTATAATATTTTCAACAGAAAGTTTCAGAAAACGCGTACTTGCCGGTCTCGCGATGTAATGTACTATAATATAGTTGGCAAAGGGAGATACCAACCGTGACTCAATTTTTCGATTTCACAATTTTTTCATTGCACCATACCATAGGCAGGATGCTTTTCTAAAGCTTGTACCTATAAACGGGCTAAATTATCACATGCCAGGACGCCCACGTTTTTCATGACACTTTAGTACCCTTTTTTTGGTACCAGGAGGGAAATTTTCATAAGATGATCAAGAAATCAGGTTATGTGAGATTTTTACACACTAAAACCCCGATGAAACTCGGTGGCCACCTTCAGCGCTGTGTTGGGAAGCTCCGAGATTGCAAAATATGAACGCATCGGAGCGTCCAGTGCGCGATCTCTCTATTAACCTGGTGATCTCCAATAGGTAGATTTCTGGACCTCACCGTCAACTATATTATTGACAACTATATAACTATATATACCATGCACTGTACAATGTGCTTGTGTCTGGAAGGTTAGTACGTACAGTAAGGATATTCCACTATGAATAAATTTTGTAAATTATACGCATGCAAACTAATAAGTTTAGTTTAATTTAAGGCAGTAGTACCTAATATGTAAAGTTAGTAGGTACAATAAGGATTTTCCACTATGAATAAATTTTGTAAATTATACGCATGAAAACTAACAGTTTAGTTTTACTTTAAGGCAGTAGGTAGTAATGTGCAACACGGGAGTCTTACCCGGTATTTAATTAATTTATTCCTCTAACATAAATGTTTAATTTTCATGAGTTATGTTTCATGTTACATTTCCGACCGCAGCTAATACGGGCAATTAGAGTAAGCTGCCCGCGTAATGTAGCAGGTTTTTATGTCCTAGCTAAATACAAATGGAACAAAGCTTTTAATGTAACGATGAATTAAAGTTTTCCACCCACTCGTACTATCTGTCCAGGAAATGTATACCGAAAACTGAGGACGTTAAATATTAAATAAATCTATAGTTACTATATTAAATACTATACTATACTATACTATACTATACTATACTATACTATAATAATAATTATCTAATACATGAAATTCTCGTGTCACAATATTAGTTACCATACTCCTCCGAAACGGCTTGACCGATTTTTATGAAATTTTATATGTATATATTCAGTAGGTCTGAGAATCGGCTACTATCTATTTTTCCTAACTTTAAAACACCTCGATCCACGCGGACAGATTCGCGGGTATCAGCTAGTATAATATAATAAATGCGAAAGTTTGGGTGAATTTATGTTACTCAATCACGCCCCAACGGCTGAACGGATCTGGATGAAATTTGGCACAGAGATAGATTATAGCCTGGACTATCTGCTACTGGAGCTACTTTTTATCTTGGAAAATTAACGACTTCCCACGGGAACCAAAACCCCCAATCCACGCGGACGAAGTCGCGGGCATCAGCTAGTTAATTCATAAAATTAAAATTTTTATTTAATATAATTAATTAAAATTGTTTTAAGTTTTATAAATCAAAAAACTAAAGGGTAATAGTCCAGGCTGGGAGTTTAGAGCTAGAACCTAGAGCCATGACGCCAATTAAACAAAAACGCAATTACAACAACGCGCGGTAAATATCAGATCTATAATCGGCACGCGCTATTTTCAAAAGGTCTTCAGCGCTGATTAGCTCGAATGACAATTGTAATGGCAGCGGGCTCTCGGGCTCGGGCTGTATCGCTGGCGGGACGGCCGCTGTCCAGCCATCCCCGCCAGCGATGCAGCGCTGCGCGGGTCGAGAGCCCGCAGCCATTGCAATTGACATACAATTGAAAACTTCGATATCGCGATTCAGGCTTGTATGTATTCAGTCGATTATTTATCTATACTGCGATGTAGATACAATTAGCGCCATGTAGTTACACTGTGATAACCGCTACAACTGCAAATTTTTCCAACAGACAAATCGTTTTAAACACTTGCTAAGCTTGAACGCAAATTACTCTGTATGACCTACTATTTCCGTTTTGCGGGGTATTTTATAACCTGCCTAGTACTTAAGTACATTCTTCTCGGATACGCGTTGTCACGTATTCATGAACGTGGTACGATACTCAGTGCATCGATGACAAGTCATAATTAACAAAATTAAAAAATACGACTGCCCTGCCAAACAAAAAATTAATCTAGTTAAATAGAATCTTATTCACATTTTTCTTAAATGATATTTTTTTGTGAATCACTGGATATTGAACTATAGTGTTATATATTTTTGGAATCTAATCATCGTTTTCTAGATGATGGTAATATAGTTAATCTTATTTTCGATTTTTTTTTCAACTTTAGTCTTTAATGCGGGAACATGGTCACCCCATCAACTTTTTTTAAATTTTACTAGCCTATGTCACCAGGAATAAGCTAGGGATTCTAACGATACCTCATTTATCAAAATCGGTTCAGGCGTATAGAAGTTATGGTGGAATATACAAACTCACATACATACATACTTAAATACATACATACATGAACCCTGAAAACAATATACTCCTTTTTTCAGGCAGTCGTCTATAAATGTTGCCGTGCCAACACGCACAGTTTCCGTCGATACACCGCCAATACACCGCCCGCAACTGCATCTCGCTGTACAATCGAGTTGCGCAACCGCCCACCATCTAGAAAAAAGAAAAATATCGTGTTTTACTGAAAATTAAGTTAAACATTAATTGATTCATCATCCACCACCGGACAAAACGAAAATTATGTATGATGTAGTATTTCACCGACTTCCACAAATCCGCTTGAAATCGCGTGTTCGCCTAGGATAAGGTTTTAGCTGAGTCACCTTCAATATTTAAGTAGGGATCCCAATCCAATCCAGCTTAGGAGGTTAAGTGCACCTTTTAAATATATTTATATCTATATATTATTTCAACTACATATTTGTATCAGACAGAGATACAGCATACAATTTTGGCCAACTCAAAAATCCATTTCCCTGAATGAGGTAAGAAAAATATAACAATAAAGTAAACAGCTCCGGAGAGACAGAGATACGGCAAAACGGCTTTCATCTCAGAAATTATAACGCGAAGGCAAGAGAGGATGGAATGAAAACAACAATTGGACCGAATTGGTATTTGGGTACGGAAGAAAAACAAAATTGTGTGATATTGAGATAACTTTATTAAAAAGCTTCGAAAGTCTTTGTCAAGGCAGTAGATCATACATCTCTACGCAGCCTTTTTAACGCTTTTTTTTGTCAATATAAACTTTAATGTTAATGTTTTTTAGCACTTTAGGATAGTTATCTGACGCCGCATACAGAGTCCTTAATCATTACTTAAGGAACACTTCGTAGTAGTAGTATTGATTTTGTATTTAAATCTATACAATGGGGTTCCATAAATAATGATTGGAATTCCAAGTAACTCTGAGTGTGGCAGCTTGACTTATCCATTTAATCTAAAATTAATAATATGTTAGCCTAGAAATTACATTATGGTAACATTTCAAATTCAATGAACTTAGCTAGCGCCCGCAACATCATTTCTGTGGGAATTGTGAAAAATGCGAAAGAAATAAGTGAGTATTTAATTTTCCAAATATTTTTATATGTCACCGTAAGATTGTAAAAACCGTTAGATTATAATCTAACTCGCGAAATTCTAAAGTGTCGAAAGATTGTAAACTGTTCAATGTTCTGAGTGTCAATTTTTGAAATATTCATTTTATTTACGTTTTCTTGTCTCTTTCTTGTAGGTTAGGTTAGGGTTCGACATAAATAAACAAGTAGTGGTTAGGTTAGTTAGTTAGTTTCACTTAGGTTTTATCGGGTTTAAATACCTATCACATTACAATCTACCGGAAAATAATGCGTTAAATTGTAATCTTTCAACAGTTTAGAATTTCGCGAGTTAGATTATAATCTAACGATTTTTACAATGTTACGGTGACATATATAAGTTAATCTACAATATGTCACCGCATAGCATCTCAGTTGTTTTTACTTCAGTTTTAGGTTTGGAATATTCAAGCTGGTTCTAGCTTAGAAATTGCAACAATAACAATTTAGATAATAGCATTCGTTTGTTCTTGTAGCATTTTCTCACCGTGGCTTGTTTCTAAAGACCTAATGGTCGTAATTTCTGTTGAACGTACATTTAAATTACTTTTAGTGTTTAAGTAATGGGCGATACAGGTACATCTTGTAAATTGTTACCCTAAAACATATTATTAGGGAGCAGCAATTTAGAGCTGGTTGAAGAATATTTAAGTAAACAAATTATAAAGCTCTTCAGATACAGTATTTCAGACATGACATAGGTTCATCAAAATAAACAGCTGGTATTCGAACATTTCTAGCACCAGGATTTGGGCTATAATCTGAAGTAGAGAAGACTTGGTATTAAAATAATGCCAATAATGAGTAGATCGTTAATAGCCGTACCCTATAATAAATATTATGATCGGTAAAGCTTCGGGATTGAGGTATTTTAACCCGGAGTTTGCATAATAATGTAAGTAATTAAAATGAAAATAGAAAAAGAATTTTTATAAGAATTGGTTTAAGAGATGTACTTAATAAAAAAGGTTTAAAAAACCAAAAAAATACTTAAGTAGGTGGTTACGTCTAATTTATTATGAGTTGAAACTATCAGTAATACTAGGAATCTGCTTGAATAAAACCATTTTAATAAATATTCAATTTGTTGAATTTTAAAGGTGAATTAGTAAGAACCCAGCTCAACTTCATTACAGAGAATTCTTGTACACAAAAAACTTCGCCGTAAGGGAGTCAGTAAATTTAATTCCAAGTTAGAAACTAAGTTCTCGTTCAGCGACAAATCACCCACATTTATTAGTAACGGCAAAAGTTTATTCCATGTCTGTGAACTGAACTTGGGCTTTTTCTATGCATACAAGACAAACCTCTAGTTTGTTTCCTGCACCCAGGAGAAATCTATACTTGTACCACTTTTGTTCCTTTTGACCTCCATACAACCGGTTATTTTGACTGCTATTGAATTTAAGTTGTCAAATTTTAATTTTGATACTGAATTCAAAGAGCTACTTAATTATAATAAAAAATTTGGAAGAACGTACTCAGAAATCACGTGGCGATTCAAAAAACGGCCATTCAGTCATTCGTAAAACAGTAATAAGTGTACAAAAACCATTCTTTTTCTTCATCATTACTTGATTCCTTACTACCACTTTCATTTTTTCAGAATTCAAAAGGTTAAAGCTTTTTGATGTTTTTTTGTACTTTAAAGAATATAAATGCAATTTTACTGAAATATGACCAAAGATATTGCCGTTATTCATATTTTTACAACCTTAACGTGGGAACTACATTCCAGGAAAGCCTACTTCTTGTTTCATACAGACCGAGTTGGAATAGGCGAATAAATCAGCGTACACTAAGTACCGGTTGATTTATCCGTGCCTTCGAAAAAAGTGGAACGAGGACCTATTGCAACGCCATTTCGTGTTATAAATCATTTTGGAGCTGTGGGTCTTGATAGCGTTGGGGTTGCGTCCCTCAAAAGCGAAAAGGGCGAATTCGCGGTTGTTTGATGTAAAAACTTTCACGAGATTAGGGTGGTTGTTTACTTTTTTCCCAAGAGCATAAAAGTTTTTGTTCACTTAAAAGGACAACTTAATATGGTAGGTGGGCGTGAATCACTTAAGAATCATAAATAATACCTATAAGAAGATTACCTTTCTGGGTTCCTACCTACTACTATCTGATGACTTCCCTGGCGCAGTGTTGAACGCTGTTGTCTGGACGTGCGGAGGTACCGGGTTCGATTTCCGACAGGTCAATTTGGGAATTTACAATTTCTGAATTTTCCCTGGTCTAGCCTGATGGGAGGCTGCAGCCGTGGCTAGTTACCACCCTACCGGCAAAGACGTGCCGCCAAGCATACGATAAGCGTTTCGGTACGATTTCGTGCAGAAAGCGATTAGGGGTATGGGTTAGTTAGAACTGCCATGCCCCTAACAGGTAAGCCCGCTACCATCTTAGACTGCATCATCACTTACCATCAGGTGAGATTGCAGTCAAGGGGTTACTTGTAGTGGATAAATAAAAAACAGTTTCTTTCATGAATACTTTCTGAATACTTTCTGCGTTTTAAAGAGTATATTCATTTTACTCAATAGAATTTTCGCAGTATGACTCGTAAGTCGTAAGCATAGTTAACATTTTGTATCTCAAACTTCAACTTCAAATGAAACGACCAAAACCCAAGCACAACTTAGGCGTGAAATCTCTCTTGTGACTTTTTTGTTAAAAGTTCACAAGTAATAATGAGTTTCATCAAAATGATTGTGCTTAGGCTGCAGAAGCGTTAATAACTTTTAAGCTTGTGGTCTTTACCTGAATTTGTATTTTAAAGAAAAAAATTATGAGAAGGTACATACATTAGCAACACTTTCCGGTTCAGGTACACAAAATGTATCTTTTTCTCCATGAGGTACTTCAGTTGGATCGACATCGTTCTTGTTTTTAGTTTATAGCTTGATCTTGTTTATGGCTTGTTTATGGCGCAACACAACCTTTCTTTTACTACGTCTCAGAGTGCTGAAGCTTTAGAACTTTAATAATAGATACGCGCTACTCGTTTATTGGCCACTAGCGGTCCGCCCCGGCTTCGCACTTATCACCATAATAGTCCAAACCCAAAAATTGCCAGTCGGCACTAGGCAGCACATCAGGTTTTACATTAGCACTGCGATATCTCCGCACTGTCGCCCGCGCCCCGCGGTATTTTATTTCCATAAAAATGGTTATTGTGAGACAACCTGAGATAGATATGTGCTATAGTGGTTTTATTTGGAACTTTTTAAGAGGAACAATTCCACCATACATTGTGTTCGTGTAACTTTTACTATTATCGCAGCGCTCGCCACGGAAGCTCCCAGATGGGACGGTTTTTCCGGCTTAAATCACATTATTGCAATTTTCGTAGGGATCTATACTTTTTTTTCAAAATAAAATATAGCGTATGTAACTCGCTGATAAAGTAGCTTTCTATACGTGAAAGAATTTTTAAAATCTTTCGGTTTATCCATTACAAATGAATAAACAAACACATCTTTCCTCTTTATTAGTTATGCTAACTATGCGCTTTATATACGCGTTTTAGTACGTGTATATGTCAAAACAATACAAAATATTCAGAACGCGCGTACAGATGCGTAATAAGTACCATGCTAACCCAATTTTACACAAACCGTATCTAAGTGTTGATATTTTCAAAAAATTGGTAAGGTTTTTTTTTTAAACAATATTCAGAAGGTAATTTCTAATCCTCTTTCCCCATCTAACTAACTGGTATTGGAAAAGTGATTCAATGGGGTTTACGGCTGACGTCTACTAGACCGACACGAATCGTATCACAACAATCGCGGCATCTTGGAGGCCGAGTCAGAGGTGTGATTATGTAAGAATTGCCGATCCAATCGTCAAACTTCGGCGTCAAAGTAAAGTAAACCATAACAGCATTGAAATAGAGCTCAATTTCGTGTATCCATTCTCATACGATTATGGTATCGTACATACCTAAACGTATAAGAATAGATACACGAAATTGAGCTCTAACTCAATAATGATATGTTTTATTTTACTATGACACCGAACTTAGACGATTTGATCGACAATTCTTACACAATTGGGGGGCAGATCTATAGTCTATACCCACATGGAACAAATGCGACTGGATTTGATTGGCCGCGATACAGCTGTAGTCGACTCTGGGAGCCGTGTGTGGTGTCATTTACGCTGCTATCCCGGTTGACTTGACAGCCGTATCAACACAGAATTGGTAATATTACAATGGTATCACGTCAAATTAAGTCGCAATTGAACCGTATAAGTAAAGAAGACTAGTCTAGGTGCACTGCGGCATACCGTAATCGGCGCAGTTTTTTAGTGAAGTAGCTGATGCCCGCGACTTCGTCCGAATATGTTTTGTGGTTCCCACATGAACTCCTTACATAGGTAATTTTCCGAGATAAAAATTTGCTTATGTCACTCTCAAATTACGTCAATCCGTAGTTGTTGTAGCGTGGTTAAAGGACAAAGCAACAAAAAATACACTTTCGGATTTATAATAGTATGATAATATAATACAGGTGACGAGTTATTGTAATTCGATTCGTATTGTATATCGTCTCGGCTCGGCGATCGTATTGGACCGTTTGGACGTGAGCTTTTTAGACGCCATATCGTTTGCGACCTTAAGAACAAAATCACACCGGCCCACTGCAAATGATCGCAATTTCGTATTATTTATATTCATAATCATACCTTTTTACAACCCAAGCAACGAAGCGTCGATGTAATTTCGTTCTGCAAAATGTAACATTTATTAAAAAACTTTTCTACACGGTAGGCTTTGTCATTATCACCATTCTTTTAATGGAGGCTTTTTACACGGAATAAAAAAGTTGCTTGGTACTGTTATACGAGTTCTCATTGTTATGCTACAAGGTTGTTGGGTAATTTAATATGTTGGTTATTTGATAGGGTCTTAAGTTTAATGACTTTTATCCGAATGATCGCGCGGATTTTGTTTTAAAACCTTAGAGAGAACTCTTGATTGTCCGGGATAAAGTAGCCATGCAAAAAATCACTTCGATCTCTTGCTATGTTGTGGCGTGGTTGAAGGCCTAACCAACAAACTTTTTGTAATATAAATTTGTAATGTACTATTAATATAAAATAAAATTTTCAGTGTTAGGTATGAGATAGTATGATAACAGACGAATATTATTATTGATTACTGATTTTGACCAAATTTGATACATTGACAGCTTAGAATCCGGAAAGGACATGAGCTTTTACTTTTTAACTTAGGTGCACAAACAGTTCCCACGGGGTTTTTAGAAATTCTGAATTCATGCGGACAAAGTCGCTGACATCATATTCTAGTGACATTAATATGCGAATAGTCTGTCGGTTACCTTTGTACGATCTATCAGATCAACCGAGGTACGAGGTACCTACCATACTAAAGGCTATTTGTAACCGTGTCAAATCAAAGAAGTTTCCACGGGTTTTTCGAACACTAAATCCACACAGACAAAGTCGCAGACATCATCTAGCTCAACCTAAAAACAGGGCATGAACGAAATTAATAGTTAGTCAAAGTATATTAATTCAGTTTATGTACACTGTACACTTATTGACGTCCTTATAAAATACTAGGTGATGCCCGCGATTACGTCCGCGTGGTTTACGGTTTTTTTATTCCCGTGGAAACCCTTGAATTTTCCGGGATAAAAAGTAGGTTATGTCCTTCCCCGGGATACAAACTATCCATATATAAATTTCATCAAAATCGGTTGAACAGATGGACCATGAAAGCGTAGCAGACAGACAGACAGATAGACAGAAAGATAGGCAGACAGACAGACGGACGGACAGATAGACAGGCAAGCAGACAGACTGACACACTTTCCAAACGCGCCCTTGTCTGAGAAGAACCCACAACAAACTCAGCCGGGTTTTACAAGCAATGCTACAAACCAAACACAATAATTAATTTTCGCCGGTGTGACATGTAATCGGAACTTTGAAAGCACTGTGTAAAGGTGCTCGTAAGGTTTACGAGCAAAGTTGTGCGAGAGCTGGGGATCTGTTACTGTGAACTTAATATTTGAGCATGTTCGGGTGAAACCACATAAGATGACTTGGCAAGATTTGAGAGTGTTGCTCACTGTTTATTTTGAGAGTTTATTTTTTTAACTGCCTCGTTGGTCTAGTGGTTAATGCATGTTCGACTGCGGTCGACGAGGTTTCGGGTTCGAGTCCCGGGTCATGTCATAACAAGTATTGGAGTTTTCTGACAAGAAATTCTCAGTACTCAACTGATCTCTCTCCGGTCGTGTCGGACTTTCCGTCTCATCGGGCTATGAGAGTAAGGGAACAGAGAGTGTTTGTGTGTTTTCGCACACATTTGTGCACTATAATAAGTAGGGCGACAAAAACTGTGCACAAGGAAACACAGTATCGTCGAAGATCATCTCTATTCATTTACACTAAATGCAGAGCCATTTAGTATATTATACCTAGGTGAATAAAAATGATTTTGATCCTAATTATGTAAGATTTTTATGTAAACTTGATAACAGTCCCATGCGCGTAATATCAAATTGATATTAGCAGCCTTTGTTTCCTAGATGACGTGACACAACACGACACAATACAACTCCATAGAATATGAAAAACTTATCTACGTTAGAACGTAGGTCACAAGAAGGATCATTTATAGCTGACCTAGAACAAAGCCTTAGATTAACATTTGACGATTATAAAATAGAAACCGTGGGAAACAAAGTAAGCTATTCTTTAAAACGCATGAAAAACATTTGCTCCAATAACTGTAACTTACTTGCGAAGTCAACGACCACACGACGATAAAGTGTTATGTTATGGGCCATTTACACCATAGAAAAACAGTATTATTATTCATGTCCACATTGGTTTTCTTGTAAGCGTCTAAGTACTATAAATAAGAAAATAATACTTTATAGCGTATATACTTTATACATATTAGAGTATAGCGTTAAAAACTTTATAATAAGAAGTGTTTATTAAAAGGCTATAACGTTATAAGAACTCCATACTTATATGGTGATAATAACAAGTATATATTTACTTAATTCAGAAACTAGTGTCCTTACTTGTCCTTCCTATATAGTGTTTGGTTAGGTAAATTTTTATATTTCACTAGCTGATGCCCGCAAGGCGGTAATTTCTTTATTTATTCCCGCGGGAACTCCTTTATTTTCCGGGATAGAAATTTGCAGATGCACTGAGGATAAAAAAATCGATTGAAACGATGGGCCGTGAAAACGTAGCAGAAAAACAAAGAGAGAGAGACACACTTTCGCATTTTTAATATTAGTATGGATTAGCTGATGTCCGTGTCTTTTTCCCGTGGATCCAAGTTTTTATAATGCCCGTGGTAACTTTTGATTTTCCGGGATAAAAGTAGTCTATGTCAGTGAATGTCAGCACATCGATATAGGTAATGCTCCGATACAGAATTGTTATTGAGTTATGGAATAAAATAAGTTAAAAAAGGAGCTACATTTTAAATTCTCAAGATAAGTGGCTTTATTAAAGCAATTCAGTCCAAAGAAAGTAGGTACTCAGTCGTTTTGTAAGTTATCTATTGAGTTGTTTGAGTAAGATTTCATACTTTTAATAAAAATGATAAATCTCCTACAACCGGTAAGTACTTTGAGAAACGAAATAAAACTGAAAAGAATCTGTGCTTTTCCAAGGAATGTTCAGTCATTATTTATCACATTTTCCGGGAAAATAATAAAGTATACCTATAGGTACTTCGTCTTAAAGAGCAAGCATAAAGTTCTTGTACTTAATTGCCCAGTAATTAAATGGGAGGTTGACTTTTTATGGATTGATACCGTTCACAGGATATCATATTACGAGTGTCGGCTAGCAGGACGAAGTTGAAATGTTTTAAATCTCTCACCTACGAGAACATTGGTCTGCTCATAAAACGCGACACAGTATGTCTAAAAGTTTGTGTTAACTTTAAATTATCGCTATAGTTAAACTTGCCGACCAATAATCCAGCTAAAAGAGCACGATACATCCGTAGGTAATTATAAAGGTTATTAATTTTGGTATTAATAGAAGAATCCATACTTTCGAATCCTAGAGGCTTCTTTAACTATAAATAACTACTGATTTATAGTACTTATTACTAAAAAAAATTGGCAGTCATAGGGACTGCAGATAGAAGTGAAAACGATTCTTTTTTTTTTGTTCAATTAAAAAAATACTTATATATAAACCTTAAAACTAAGGCGTTAAAGTTTAATTACGAATGTACTATATTGATATTTAACACCTTTTGTCTTCGTAACAACGCGAGGTGTCGGTCACGGTGTCGGTCACGCGTTTCCACATTTTTACCCCCTACCAAAAAGTGCTCAACGCGCCTAAAGAAGTTTTCACTTCAAAAATACATATTTTGTTTGTATTCGGAGGAACCTTATGCGGTGTAGAAGTCAATAAATCTTGCAAATTACTACACTAAAGCTGCTGCTAATTCATTTAAAAATCCCTCTGCCATATTTTACATTGCTGAGAAGGCATTGTAATTTACACCGATGCGTAAGACATGTAGAAAAGATAACGCCAAGTCATTGATGTATAATTATTTTAGTATGCGCCAAGTAGAGAAGTAAAAGTGATGACTAAATGGTCACCACAACAAAACTACTTTTCTTTTACGAAGTTTTCTTGAAACAATAAAATTATGTAGTACATTCGTCGAACTTTCTGCATACGAATCAGCTAAAGAGTACCTACGATTTGAAATCTAAGGTTTGCATCCAAGTGGGGAACAATGTTATGAAAACGTATGATGTAACATAACTTTCGTATTCCAGAAATAGAACGAAATGTTACAAAATGCGAAAAACGTATTGAATATTTACGTTAGTTGCAAAATAGCCTCTATATTCTGGGCCCTAAAACAACCTGAATGTATGTTGAATTGGAGGCCATTATATAGTAAGTTATGCGATTCCCGGCTTCTCTCTTCGCCAGTTTGACCGGACGCGTTCTAATAAATTTACAGTCGTAAATTGTCGGATTCTATCGCCATCGCTTTAGTATAACGTATGTGATGATTTATGGGTATCTTGCTATAGATGAAATGAAAGAATCGTTGGGTTGACTTTGGATTATATTCAGAGTCGTAATCTTCTTGTCCGTGTTAGTTTTATGTTAAATGCCCATTTTATACTATCGATTTAAGTTAAATCGATAGTATAAAGTTCGACGCACTCTTTAGTGCATCGAACTTTAATGACCTCACAATTCAGCATTTCATACAAAATTACGTATTAAGCGCACGTTTTGACGTTTGAAATATGTAGTTGTCAAACACCCACTTGGAGGCTGAGATCTAGGCTATTACCGCTTACAAACCTATACATAGTATTGTTGTTGTTTTTGAAACATATTAAGAAATTGTAGTAAATTTATGCTATTTAAACTATAGAAGCGTACCCAGAGTATAATAATATGTGCCTCGTTTAAAACGTTCGTGCCATGGATGGACCCCAACACGGAAAGTTCGGAACTCTGATCTATTCTGTTCGGTCCCCAACTTTGGGGTGACAGATAGTAAAAGGCAAGTTTGCTCGTAAATTCGGCTTACTGCTCTAAAAGTGTCACGTAGTAACTCTTAAAAAGAAAAAGTTTTTGTCATATGATACGCTAGAGCGACAGTTGTGAGATCCTTTATAGGACTCCCATGAAAAGCGATTCGTGTTCGAGTTACGCACGAGTTGTTACAGTGGGACCCAGTAAGTGTTGAATAATGTAGAATCCCTGTGTACAATGTATAATCAGTCGTTTTTTTATTCACTTTGAAGTACTTTAGAACTGTTTCTTAAATTCTTGACATGGACATATTGCTATGTACGCTTGATATTTCTTTTATCCATAGTGTGATATCGCTATAAAAGCCTACTTGGTCAGTGTGGAAATGTTCAGCATTCAGGTTCCCATTTCACGTGTAAATGACGTATTAATAATTTGATTTGTATAGGAAAGATTCTTATTTGAAAAGTGTAAATATAATACCTGTGATATTTCACAATTAACTTAAAAACTATCATCATAACTAACGCAATGAGGCAATGTCCCCAGAACGCTGTCTGCGTTGCCCCGCTGGATAGCTCAACTCATATTATGTTGGCCGAGGTCACTGCCAGCCTCCGGTCAACTGTAAAAAAATTGGCAGTGCCGATAGAAGTGAAAACCAATATTTAAAACTAGATGATGCCCGCGACTTCGTCCGCGTGGATTAAGTTTTTTCAATTCCCGCAGGAACTCCTTAATTTTCCGGGATAAAAAGTAGTCAATGTCCTTCCCCGGGATATAAGCTATCCATGTACCAAATTTCATCAAAATCGGTTGAACAGGTGGGCCGTGAAAGCGTAGCAGACAGACAGATGAACAGACAGACAGAAACACTTTCGCATTTGTAATATTAGTATGGATATGGATATGGATAATAAATATATATATATATATATATATATATATATATATATAATAAAAAAACTTAAAATATTTTTTAAAATAATAACCTTAAAACTAAGGCATTAAAGTTTAATTACAAATGTAGTATATTTATATTTAAGACATTTTGACTTCGCAACAACGCGAGCGGGGCAGCGAGGTGTCGGTGACGGTTTCGGTGACGCGAATCCACAAGTTTACCCCCTACCAAAAAGTGTTCAACGCGGCTTATGAAGTTTTCACTTCAAAAAAATCTCAATAGACGGTTCACGGTTGTTTTTAGAGTGTAAAAGAGATAACTATTATTTTGGCTATGTAAAATACAAAGGCAAGAAAGATACATATGGATAGAACAAAAAGCGATATAAGCTACTGACAAACTCTACGTATGGAAACAACATATTTGTTGTGTGTCCTGATGTACGGATGTTTCATTCTCCGGTTATTTTTCTGCAAGATGGAAGTCATTTATTGTAAGAATGTGTATTACCTATTTCCCGCCTCCGCTCTTTCAAGCGATGTTCTTGTCTGCTATAATAGATGAGGAGTTCTCAAAGGTATTTAGATTATTAAAATATCTTAAGGAGCTAATGTACCTACTTTGTTACTGGGTAGGCCACCCTTTTTGCATTTTTACGTTTTCACCTTGTACCTATTAAGATACAGTAAGATCAATATTTTGTCCTTTCATCTTTCTTTTAGTTGTTCATGAATAATGATTTTCCCTTTTGGAATATTTTTAAGATACTGAGAAACCCTACACAATAGGTACTTGCACTAAAATTGAAAATATTACTTTTTCAACGAGTCATCAATTAAATCACTTCTTCGACTATTGCTTTTATGTTCAGACGCTGGGCTCAATTTTTTTTATTCAAAAATACACTGTTTGGCAAATAATCTAATAATTAAAATATCTAATCAAATATCAAATCAAATAAATATTCAAATAATCATATAAATACGAAAGTTTGGATGGATGGATGTATGGATGCCGTTCGGGCGCGATTGAGTAACAAACATCCATCCATGTTACCGCCCGAACGGCTGAATGCATTTGGATGAAATTTGGCACAGAGATAGATTATAGTCTGGAATAACACATAGGCTACTTTTTATCCCGGAAAATTAAGGAGTTCCTGCGGGAATCAAAAAACCTCAATCCACGCGGACGTAGTCGCGGCATCAGCTAGTTCGTAATAAATTTAATCATGATGCAAAATTTCAACAGCTAAAAACATGGCAGTCACTCGACGGCCTGACGGAAAGTCCGTAGGGGTTTCTTGTTTTACGACGGAACCAAAAACGGAACGTTGTTTCGGAAATCTACTATCTGATTAATAAATAAGCGGATACCTGTACCGGGTCTTGAGACGTCCCTCCTTACAGAGGCCTTTTCTCCGGGGTAAAGCCGTTCCCGGTCTCTACTAACTATCTAATACCCTAATACCGTATTTACTGCGTGCAGTGGAGCATGTAATCCAGTTAAATGGGGCATAAGGGAAGGGACGGCGGTTCGATATTTAAAAAAAATCCTTACTTTCTCGCACGGCTATTCGTTGAGTATTTTTGACGTGGCATAGCTTTGATAGCTGTTTATAAAAACATCGGGATACGTGCATAGGGCAGGTAATACCGGTATTTGTATTTCTTCAGTACGCAACTGGATCGTGTTGCTGTCGCTTGACGATGTCACCAGTCACATGCTTTCCTATTATTGTTCTAAACGCGGCTTGCGATGGGTTATCTCGTGGTATGTTATTATGTGGTCGTGGCTTTATTGTTTTGTTGTGTGTCTTTGTTTAATTTTTTGGTGTAGAAATTACCTACGACAGAAACCAGCGAGTTTCAGTTGATTTGCAATGGCTGAAATTCTTTCATTTCATTATAAGGACTGATTATTATTATTCTATTTGCAGAGTGCAGACCTATATCCTTTACTGCTACTTATGACACGCAGAGTTATTAAATGTACGCTGGAAGAAACTAAGAAAATACTGAAAGAAAACACCGTGTGGAGCTACATAAAATTATTTCTGTATAAAGCTTTTTCTTGTAGTCTCCAAATCAACTTATTTTCCTGCTTTCTAAACAGTTTTACCGTAGTGGTACCTATACTATTTCCTATAAAATACTCAGTCACACCTCGTTTCATCCGAAACTGTATTACTTACTCAGATGAGTTTGTTATTATTTGTGAACATGTTATCGGAAAAAGCATTTAAAAAAATGTACACGCTGAACTTTTACATACCAAAATTTGTAGTGACGTAACAGGAATTGGCTCCCAATTTCAATTTGCCCTATCAGGGCCCGTGTCGCAATCTACAGGCTTGATTAAATTCACCCTTTATGTGCGTGAGAGCACGTGTATCTACATCCTGTATAATATGAGGGATGCGCATATATATTAGTAGACTAGCTGATGCCCGCGACTACGTCCGCGTGGATTGAGGTTTTTTGGTTCTCGCGGGAACTCCTTCGTTTTCCGGAATAAAATGTAGCCTATTTACTATTATTCCAGACTATAATCTATATCTGTGCCAAATTTCATCCAGATCCGTTCAGTCGTTCGGGCATGATTGAGTAACAAACATCCATCCGTACATCCATACATCCATCCATCCAAATTTTCGCATTTATAATATTTATTTGATTGATGATGCCAGTGACTTTGCCTATGTTTTGTGGGAACCCCTTGATTTTCCGGTATAAGCAGTAGTCAATGTCCTTCCCCGGGATGTATTCTATTTTTAAACCACATTTCGTCAAAATTGGTTTAGCACGCCGTGAAAACATAGCAGAGTGATAGACAGACAATGTGTACGTACATTGGTAATATTATTATTTTCTTATTCTTTTATGATTTTCTAATATTATGCTTCTACAAGATCTTAACATTTCGCGGCCTATTAAACATTGAAATGTTCTTCGGTATAAAAAGCAAAAGGTAATACTTTCTAGAGCTCTTCGGAGTACAGTACTTGAGTGTTACAAACCTTTATGAGCATACTTATGTCATCTACCAAACTCTCATTGATCGTTTGCTTAAAAAGAACTTGGTGAAATCTCCCCTTTTATGTATTTCTTTAGAAAAATTTGATGGCCCTATTAAAAGTATGCTAAGGTGGAAATTCGGATGAGGTTAGGGAAGCAAAATGGCGCCGTTCTCAAGATGTTTCATGTTTTTTCCTCGTCAAGTACCTACGTTGTATAGGAAAAGAGTGAGGTAATATGTACTTAATTTGAAAGTGTTTGGGGGTCATAAATAATTCTTCTTTTTCTAAGTTATAAAACTTCGTCTATACACGTCCCGAGTTTCCAGAACAAGCGATCAAAATGATTTGAGACATAAATTATTTTACGACTTTGACTGTGAGATTTTCTATTTCTAGGTAAGTAAGAAAATTTCAGCCTTTGTGCAAAAGTATAATGTATCTACCACTAAATATATTTTATGTTCTGAACAATACAATAATGTAATTTATAAGTTTCCCTATTTTCAAAGTGATTTTAATAAAACAATTTGATGATTATGTATTGTTAAAAAATTATAGGCCATATATTCGCCTTGTGTGAACGGATCCTATATTAATAAAATGTAATACCCCGCCGCTTCAGGGTTTTACAGCTAGGTGTTTTGTAATACGCCACATGCTCGCAAATCTTTATCATTATTGTTACGAAAAAGAGAGCGACTCTTAAATAAATATCGGGTAAAAGGTAAAGACGTATACAGACGGTTGCTTTTATGTGGCCTTATCTGTGATAAACAGCGCTATGAAAAAAATCTTACATAAGTATACTTTAATATCTCACCTAATTAAATAAAAATTGCATTTATTTTGAAAATTACTTCCAATTAGCGAGCCATAAAATCCAGTAGGTATCTTGGTAAAAGGTTAATCGCCGCAAATGAAATCAGTAGCTGGAATAGTCTTAATTTCAAAAGTTTCGTTGTAAATTGTGTTTAATACAGTCGGAATAAGGTTTACACAATATCCAAAGGGCAGAAATTACTCCGTTCAGCTTCACAAAGTAATAAGATTGTTTCAACGCTGTTATTCCCGGCCTAAATTCAAAGGCTTATAAAGTGTGACCTATTTATTGTAAAACGAACCGTTGACTAGTACTTTGTGTAATTATCTGGCGATTGTTAAATACTTGAACTTTTTGATACTCTCTTACTTTTAACTTAAACTTTTTGAACTTTGGTAACTTTTTGATCTGGTTCTTACCTCAGCTTTCTTCTATCGTATCGCAAGCAATCAACAAGGTTTGTATCCGTACACGAAATCCCACGAAAACGTGTACCTTGGTTTGAAGCGTTTTGCTTTCTCACTTCTAATTCTGGGGTCCACTTGAGGCTGCATTATTAATTTCTAGCAGGTTTGAGCGCTAGTCTATAAATAAATAAAAAACTAATGTACTGACTGTGTAGGTACTTCATGAGTAGGTAAAATGTATCGTAATGCCTACACATAGGCCTACACCGACTTCTATGTACACTTTATTATGATCATTTCTTTTGGTGAACCTACTAAGAGTGAAATGCCATTATTTTTTTAGGACTCCAATCACAAATTCTTATCAGAACGGGATTCTCTCCTTGAAACTGTTATTACTATAGGATGCTGTTTACCCTGGACCTTCGAAAATAATTTTGTCGAACAACTTTCGCTCATCGGAAAATTCTGTCGAGTTCGAGAGCGAACTCGATTCATTATGCTTCTTTCAACGAAGAAAAGTAATTCTAAGTTACTTGAGTCTTGTTCGGGGCTGAAGTATCATTTTCCTATGCCTACTATATTTTGGGCATGATAAACTGTTTTACATCCTTCTTTTTTTCATACACTATAAGTTAGCCCTTAACTGCGATCTCACCTGATGCTAAGTGATGATGCAGTCTAAGATGGTAGCGGGCTAACCTGTTAGGGGCATAGGATTTATTATTATTAAATCCATACCCCTATTCGGTTTCTTACACGGCATCGTACCGGAATGCTAAATCACCTGGCGACACGTCTTTGCCGGTAGGGTGGTAACTAGCCACGGCCGAAGCCTCCCACCGGGCTAGACCAGGAAAAATTCAGAAATTATAAATTCTCAAATTTACGTTCCCGGGGATCGTACCCGGGACCTCGCACGGTAAGACAACAGCGCTTAACCAAAAAATAAAGGTCCGCCCTCCTTAAATCGTCTCTAGAGTATTTTATTTTTGTTGCTTTATAGCATTACACACGGTACAGTGAAAAAATAATAAATAAAATTTTAATTAAAGTTAGCAGTTTTATAGAGAAAAGTTTGGGAGCGAAATTGCACTTTGTTGCATCTTCGTTCACATAAAAACTAAGCTCTAAAGAAACGCTTGCAAGCGATAATAAACTTTTACATAT
The DNA here is from genome assembly GCA_964035005.1 of Erebia palarica. NCBI lineage: Eukaryota > Metazoa > Arthropoda > Insecta > Lepidoptera > Nymphalidae > Erebia > Erebia palarica. The sequence goes on from OZ035994.1 coordinate 18,788,146, forward strand.
TTTATGAGAATAATTATTTTAAAATTTCTGTATAATGAGCTAGTTGTATAGAATATAACAACTGATGAATGCAAATTAATTTGTAGGTAATATAGGAACACTGAAATAAGTTTTTTAGTGAAAGGAAAATCAGTTGATAATAAATGATAAAAATAATAAATTAAAAGACTACCTATATATACTATAAATAGACTAAATATAATAATAAAATTTCGATATTTTCGTGAGCTACACTGTACTTTAATTTAGTGTCCCTATACTCGTTATATATATCCAGCATATAATTATTTACTATATATCCAACGGCAACACACAAAATCAGAACTATTTTGTCTGTTGGCAAATTGTTTTGGCACTTAGTTCATTCCGAAGAGTTTGAAACTCAGAGTTCTGTATGAAAGTTTAGGAGCCACATAACCTCGGAAAATTTGGGAACTCGCAAACATATTAATATTTTATGTGTACATATGGTATACATGAAAATATTTGTTTCATATTATGTTGGAGTTTTTCCCACTTGAGGTTTGCTGTCGACAACTTTTCTTATTTTATTTATTACTTTTCGTTGATATTGGATACTCCAACGTTCCCATATTAGTTATTCTATACGGAGTATATAAGTTAATTTGGGCTGACGATAGTACGCTGAACGTTTTTATGATGCTGGTTATTTTTACATAAGAGATATACTGAAGGTACAAAATATATAGTCTCTTGTACAAAAATACGTGCCTTCCATCTACGTAGATTTCTGTTAGTGAATCCTTGTTAAGTATTTGTAGCTGACTGTGTTACTTTTTAAGAAAGATTTTAGAAAAGATTTTACACATTGGCCGATAATTAATCTGTTGGGCCAACATGTACGGCGATGTTTTTGGGTTTCTTAAAATGTATTTCAAAAGTGAAAGCGAAATGAGCAATCAATACAGAAAGTAGAGAAAAAGATAAGAGTATCAGAGTGGGATATTTATCTAACCTGTTGTGTTTTTGAGTAAAGTTTATTGACAATTTCTTCACTTTTATCACCTTTCTAAATTTATTTTATGTGAGTCGAGGTTCAACGAAGTGCACTTTCACTTCCGAACTTTGCGGTATAAAACTGCTAACTTTAATTAAAACAATTAAAATAGGTTCAACACTTTTAGGGAAAACAGACTGCATTGTTCTAGGGAGATTACAGTCTCTAAAATCATTTTACATTTAGTTCCTTTACTTTTGAAGGAGATAAGAATATAATATATTACGATACCGGAAAGCTGGTGTTAATAATTTTTATCGGGCTAATATTATGAATGCGAAAATGTGTTTGTTTGTTGGTTTGTTCTTCAATCACGCTGCAATAGAGCAACGGATCGACATGATTTTTTGAGCTAGTGTAAAATATAAACTTTAGTGAGTTATTGTTAATTCTCGGCGTCCAACCTAGTGGGAGTTCTGTGAAATGTTAGGTCAACATGCGTGCACTGCCTCCAATATTTCTAATAATACCTACCTACTTGTGCGAAAGATTTAATTCAATCTTTTTTTGGCTAGAATATCTAACAACAGTATTTTGTTACATTGTATAATGTCTCTGAATCGAACTTTTATCAAATCTTCCTCCACTAACTTAGTTCCTTGATTCAACGGCAAGTATAGCAGAAGTAAGTAAAAAGGAGCATTCACTAGCAGCGGAAACTTTACCAGGGACAGATTCATCGAACGATTCGAACGGGCTTGATTTCTTGAATGTGCCGAACATTTGAGAAATCCTTCCAAGGAAAATGAGGCGAATATCCACCCCCGAACATTCAAGCAACTTCGAATTACTTTTCCTCGTTGCGAGACGCATAATGAATCGAGTCCGCTCTATATATTTGTTTCCGAACTTGACGACGAAATTTTCGAAAGAGCGAAAGTTGTTCGACAAAATGGTTCAGAAAAGAAATAGAACTTTTTATTCGTTATAGTTCCAAGGTGAGGCTACCTTTTTAAATTGGAAGAATAATAATTGATACCTTTTCTGAAAATAAAACAATTGAAACAAGAATTCACCCTTAACAATAATATGAATGAGTAACATAAAACAGTATTTCTTGAATTCAGACCCACGCATTCATACCGCGCCAAAGTAGTACCTAAGTAATGTTGAGAATAGCTGCTGGTCTGATCAGCTCAATTTAATCCAAGGTCTTCCACTCACAAATGCATTGAGAAAAGTCGAGGATCGAACAGAGTGGAGGGTTATCGTGACAAGCGTCACGAAGACAGTTGCAGGAAAAACCTTCAGCTGTGAAGCATGCGACGTAGATGAAGAACAAGTTTTACAAAAAATGCAACCACGAAGTATCTTATTAGTATTCTCGTAGTCTAAATATTAAAATTTCAATTTTATTATCAGTGTAGTTTCATTTTCTTCGAGCACCAGATAATATGCATGGACCCGTGCCTACACTTTCAACTACTGTCTTTTCCGGGATTACTACAAAAATTAACGATTAATTAAAATTTTGAAATTGTTAATACTAATAATGCTAATATTTGAATTGAATAAGTAATACCTCTATACAAATAAGGCTGAGTTTATAAGCTCCAGAAATTGGGTCGGCGGAACAGTGCTACACTGTTGAAACAATTTTAATACTTTGTTAGGGTATATGGCGTTATCGGAGATATATAAACAAAAGCAGACTTCATGAACCTTATGTTTATGTACATAAGATTAAATGTCTATTTAAATATTGCTCCAGAGACTAATTTCGTTTTTGGCTGTTAACCTTTTAACGCGACTCCGAAATTCATTTAATTATAGGAGTATAAAATAGTTATTTGTGTTATATGGGGCCAAAGAAAATTTTTGTTCCCCGAGGGCGCTATTTTGAATTCAGAGCGATGTGAAGGATTCTAAAGTAGAATCCTGAGCGTAGCGAGGAATTCAATATACGCCGCCCGAGAACAAAAAATTTGGCCCCTAGTATGTATTGACATTACTTAAACGTTTAAGCACTAATCAGAAGCACCAACGCGGACCAATCAGAACAAAAAAAATGAAAAGTCCCATGGGCCTAAAAATTACATTTTGCTCCCGCTATCCTCTGAAGCCAATATTCGCTTTTCGAATAGGTATAATGAAAAACAATTTTTGTTTGTATTTGGTACTTTATAATTTAATTTTAATATTGCTCATCATCATCTTTAGGGCTTCTTATACCTTTTTTATTTTTCATTTATTGTTCAAGATGAACATACATTACATATATAATAAGGGTAGGTATATACACTAGCCATCCTCTAAAAACCTATTTCTATTTTTAAGATCTTAAAGCCCGTTTATAACAACAATGCCTAAATTTTAGGAAAAAACCTGTAAAAAATCCAGTAGGTATACTGGATTTAGGTTTTTAGGAAAATACGTGAGTATTATCTTATGTGAAAATTGTCACCTACTGGTCCCTAAGTGTTCCCTAAAATTAAGGAATCGTTTGTGAAATGGGGCATTAAGGTGGTACTAGAGTAATATTATGCTGATGTACACAGCTTCACGTAATTGAATTTATATAAGGTAGACCAATTATAAAATACTAGCGAATGCCCGCGACTTCGTCCGCGTGGATGGAGGTATTTCGGTTTCAGCGGGAACTCTTCAATTTTCCGGGTTAAAAGGTAGCCTATGTGTTATTCCAGACTAGAGTTAGACACTATCTCTGTGCCAAATTTCATCCAGATCCGTTCAGCCCTTGGGGCTCGGTTCAGTAACAAACATACATCCACCCATTCATACATCCACACATCCATCCAAACTTTCGCATTTATAATATTAGTATAGAAGTATTAATTGTGTACTTGGTAAAGGTAGACAAAAATTTAAAAAAAACGCAAAAGCTATGATTTATCAACTTATCGTATCGAGCGATATTGACCTTCTATAGCCTAAGAGATAGCTATAGCTATTTTAGACTCCTTCCCTCTAATTGCCTTTTACACAGAATCATTTAGATCTCTAAATCGCAAGTCGGTGCGAATTCGATTGTAGAGTAGGAAACCGAGCGCGAAAGCAATTGAGAGATCATTTTATGATAAAAATTGAACGGTTCTATATTTATCCAAGTAATATTTGCTACGGAGCCTCTTATCAGTAACAGCAGGCTTATTCCTTAATTTCCCCGCTAATCAATGTCAACGGGAACTGTCCTATTTATCTCGACTGTATTTTTCTCTTATAATCTCTTAATCTCTAGAGAGATCAGCGATTTGCGAGAGATATTATATGACACAAGTTTGTGCAGAAAAACACACTGTACTCTTTGTTCCTTTACTCTCATATCCCGATGGGATGAAAATCCAACAAGACCGGAGAGGCATCAGGCGCAGGACCGACGGCTTCACATGCTCTTCATGGCACGGGGGTGAAACGCCACCAACTTCCTAACTCCGGGCTAGTACTGGGAATCTCTTGTCAGAAAAACCCAATACTGAATTATTGTGCGACTTGGGATACGAACCCGAGGCCTCGTCAACCGCAGTCGAACATGCTAACCACTCGACCAACGAGGCAGTTCGAGGCACAAGGTTGAAAAATGAGAACATTATGATGAGGGCGCGATACTACATTAGTACATCAAAATATGGCAACAATCAACATCAATAAGGTTGACCGTTGCTTCAAGCTTTTCCTCGCAGTAACTTTGGTGGAAAGAAGGTAAGCAGCCTTAATATTTGAGATCTAGAATATTGCGGTTTTAACTAACCCCTGCGGGCTGCGACATATTTTATTATGTCTTCCTTTGACCTAGAAAGCCGAAAGTTAACAAATTTATCGTCAGGCTTCCATGCCTGAGTAATCATTTGGGACTAGTGGAAACTTACTGTAATTTGACAGAATATTTTAATATAATATGAGCACACAATATATTTTTTGTACTTAAGTAAGAGACAGTATAATAAAAAAATATTTTTCTAAAATATGTCACTAGATGATGCCCGCGACTTCATCCATCATGGATTTCAAAAAACCTGAAGTTTTTGAAAGATCCCCTGGGTACGCATTGATTTTCCAGGATTGAAAGTCGAAGTCGCGGGCATAAGCTACGATTAAATATTCCTCCTAAGCAAGTCTTTTCCTGTTGGTATCTCTTTATGAAAAGGATCTCAAAGTTATCTAATTGACTACATCACCTGCAACGACTTCACAAAACTGATATCTGTATCAAGAACGGCCTATTAGGCCTATTACACCGCACTTATCACCGGGCCCTGTGGGCAGATTCAGTGTAGTGTAATAAGGTTCAGGGAGAAGGGTCCCTGATTAGGGCGAACGGGTGGTCCCGGTCTGCCTAACTGCCTGAGCGCTCTGCAGACCGGGTAGTGTAATAACATTCAGGGCGGTTAGGGAGCTCAGTCGTCGCACGGCCATCTTATAGAGTAGTGGTCTCTATGGCTCGCGCGTGCATTATGTTAATATATCGTGTGCTAAATAAAAAGAAGTTTTGTTGTTGTGATAGACATGTACAAAGAAATGCCTTATTTATGGAGAAAAGAGCATAAAGACTATATGAACTATACTATAGAATAGTATAGTAATTTACTATACTATATGAACTACTATCTACTGCCCGTGACTTTGCCCGCGTGTATTGAGTTTTTTTTGGTTCCAGCGGGAACTCTTTAATTTTCCGAAATAAAAAGTAGCCTATGTCCTTCTCCGGGACGTATACTACCGCTGTACCAAATTTCATCAAAACTGTTTGAATAGATGGGCCTTGAAATCGTAGCAAATAGACAGACACACTTTCACATCCATACTAATATTATAAACGCGATCCACGCGAACAAAGTCGCGGGAATCAACTAGTTTATAATATTAGTATGGTTACTACTTTTTTTGCATCGATAGCATGGGTGCCATAATCAGTGAACGATAATAAAAATACTAAGATACACGTCCAACTCTCTTGACGTTCTCGTTCATACTGAGTTAGGGCTCGGTAGTCAGTGCAGTGTAATAGCGACGCCAAAACTAACTCCCACGCCAACCCTTCCAACAGGGCCCGGTGATAAGTGCGGTGTAATAGGCCTATAAATCCCTATAAACAATATCCCGGCCTAAAAACATATCCAGATACTATTAAGATGACTGTCAGCGATCTATCCTATTCTTTCAAGGGACTTTAACTATAAGATGAAAAGAGATAAACCTATTTGGGTAATGCCCACTCAATCCTTGCCTGCTTTGTCATCGTATGTCAAAGAGAATTTCACTTGTACCACAGGTACCACCTTATTTTAGTCTATTACTTATTTTAATTATAATTATTTTATGATCGTTAGTTAGACCTTCGCCATTAAGACGGTAACCAACTATGAATCTGAGCCAATTTAAAAATCTGTAATTGCCCTTGACGATAATATGGATCCTCTTGAATCTGATAAACCCTGGTGAGTGCGCTCAGGAGCTTTTCGATTTTGTGCCTCCTTCGATATTTTTCCATCGTACGGCAAAACGCCGCGTGAGTTTCCACCCTTATGTCATCGACGTCCCATCCACACGTACGAAACGCTTTGCGTCTGCTTTCCTCATTGACATGGCTAAGGTCTAGAATACTCTACCAAAAACTGTGTTTCTCACCAATTATACGTGATTTTTGGCATGGATATATGTATTGTATATCGTCAAAGTGGTCAATTTTATACAGTTTTTTTCCAAAAAGTTATAATATATTATGTAGAAAAACAGAAAATTTTGCGCAAAACTGCGCACTGCGTCGGAGGGATGCTACGTTTTGTCCATCTAGTAAGCGCGCTCCCTATAAATATGAATTACGCGAAAATTTGGTCCGCCAGACATTTTATGTCCGTAGTATGTTTTCAGCCTTAGAAAATGAGAGAGAATTCGAAGACAGAGTTCTTAGGGTTATTTGTGCCAAGCTTTCGTAAATTACGGCCCTTTGTTGTAACATTAAGACGTTTTTGCTTACGATGGGAAAATCATAAGTTGCTGCTTTATTATTATGCCCGTACTTTGGTAACTACTAAAAGGATTTAATGTGTTTTTTGTTTATTAGTGCCGTATTTATAGGCGCTGTTATATTAATTTTTATCATGGAACAGAGAGTTTCTAAGTTTCTTTCGTATTTCCCCATAATATTTTTGATGACATGGCATTATATGCCCATAACGCTTGATAGGCACCTAATTTTTTTTCGAGGTATATGCTATTTATGATGAAGATTTGTTTTTTAAATGTAAGTTGATTTAACATCATCAAATAATATTAAAAAACCGAGCTTAGCGAATAGTTCAGCATATTCATTCATTCATATTTTGTAAAAATCCTGTGGGAGTTCTTTGATTTTTCAGGGTAAGAAAGTTCATATGTAGCCCGTGTCATTCCACTGGATACAACTTATGCTTGCTATAATTGCTATAATTGTCGTGAAAACGTGGCAGACATTCGGACAGACAGACACACTTTTGCATTTAAAATATTGGTATCGATTAACTATTTCAAATCGTTGCAATGTAGTAATACTCGTACGTGTTGGTATTTTTCGTGGTAAAGTTGGGTCGATGTAAGTTATTCGTTGTTCGAGTATATCCCTACTTTAAACTTTCCCAGAAAAAGTTGAAAGTTCCCAGTTCAGTATACGTTATTTGATATCTACACCGATGTAGCGTATTATTAAGTTACAGTCAACAGTAATCTTAGACAAGTTAAACATAGTTGAAAGTTAAGTTTTCGTGGATTAGCGGTTAAGTGTAGCTAATCTCTCTCCTCTTATGAAGACTTAGCTAAAGTTTAGTAGAATTTGAGCTAAGCTATTTGAAGACTTATGTGTTATGTAACGTGCCCCCTCAACTAACTGAACTTGCAATTATATTATCAGATGACTAAGTTCTAGGCAACTTAGGTACTAGTTAGAACTTGACGTTCTTTCCTTACGTAGTGGTGGAAATAAGTTCTCTTACAACGGTATCCTTAGTATATCGTTTAGCTATGACTATTTCATACTTCTCCAATAGGGAACCATCCCGGAATCAGCCAGTGTAGTTAACTTATCAAATCAACAACAGCTCTTTATCATACGTCAGAACGAGTACTTAGTATAAAAGTTTGAATAACCAATTCAGATGCTATCAGGATAATAAAAATAGGTTTATCTATTATTTTCTTACAATTACAGTCACTCGAGAGAAAAGGATAGAATGCTAACTGTCATCCTAATATCATCTGGTCATCATCATTATTATATTCTGAAATAATGACATGTGACGGCATAAACATTTGACGGATTTTTTACCTAAATCGATAATTTAAAATGGTCATCGTTAAACTACGAGTACAATTGGGTATGGCCTACTTATGCATTTATTTATTACATTTTTGGCATGTGTGTGGATTGGTTCGTGTTTGCATAAGTAGATCCAATTAATCCTTGGCGAGCCTTAGATTAGATAATACGTCACCAACGATTTTTAGATCTTTGCTCGTTCATCCAATCCAATAGGGATGATGCCTATATCAAAAATAAATTATTTCTAACTGATTATTAAATAGAGGGTCTTCAAAAAGACCTAAAATTCACATTCTCGGTTAGTTTTAAGTTGGATAGTCATTTTAAAATATAGATTAAAGAAAAAAAGTGCGTTGAAATTTGATGACGTCACAATTGCAAATTTCATACAACTTCCATACAAAAAGAGCGTTTTTAAGTTTGATAAAGAGTTGCTGATTTGATTGAGTTGTCAACATCCCTATTATATGCAAGAGCATTAAAATATTGAACTATGTTTAATAATTTATGAATTAGAGGATCACCTAAATCATAAAATAATATCCATAAAGCTCATACGCCTTGGATTTGCTATTCACTTTCTAAACACAACCTACTCCTGGATAAAGGAGTAAATACATTCACAAAAAAACTAGGCGATGATTTAAAGAAAACATTGAAGTGTTTAGCATTCTCGATAAATGCTTTATAATTCATAGTCGAGATCTCTTGTAACTTCGCAACCGTGCCTCAGCGAGCCGTTAACAACAGCCGCTCGCTTGCTTCAAGAGATACAGCCCCCACTAGACCTTTTATACGACAGTGTAGCTTTTTATCTTCGCTAAATACTGTCTTCGGGTTTCTTCGTTGAATATATGAACCACTCAGTCGCTCTTGACACAAGAGCTCTTCGATACTTTTCAATCTTGAAATGTTTTTGTTGGCACTTGGTAGATTTGTGAATTTTATTTGCATCTTTGGTAGTTTTTGTCATCGCTTTTGGCACGTTAATTTAAGAATTTGGGGTAGCTGTCCCAAATTGTAGTGGAATAACCAATGATTCAAAATAAACTAATTATTAAGGAATTTATTCTGAAAAGTTAATAAAAATATTTCTCATATTATGATATTTGTTTACATAATTCTTTAGTGTTGTAAACTTAGATATGTATGGCACGCAGGATGTGGATGAAAGCGAATAGGGTGATTATATCCTTATATTTAATTTTATATATCCTGAAATACAATAATTAAGTCTAAAAGGTAAAAACTACTGCCTTCCTCTAAAATGAGTATAAATCTGGTTCCCGTTCCCACATCGCGATTCATTCGGATTACACCGCGTCAGCGGTGGCTGCGTCGTATTTCCGTGAGAAACGGTATAGAGCTGGCTCACTTAGCGTTAGCCGGCGACTTCGCCTGCGTAACAACTTACCATAAACAAAACACAATATACCGAATAAATCCAATCTGCCTAGGATGATTTGTTACCATTCATAAACGCTTTTTCCCTTGAGACTTTCGTAATTGATGGGGAAACTGGACTAAGTACAAAAATATCGAAAAAGCTATTTTAGCTTAGTATTTTTGTTATTATAACGACGAAATCGTTTCATCGCGAATCCTCTAGAGAGGAAATAATATTTAAAGTGCAGATAAAGGGAAATTTTACCGAGCTAGCTAACAGCTCCCCCTTGAGTTTTAAACAAGTATGAACTCTAATGAGACAGCTGTTCTGGGGATATATCTGCGGGAACCTCTCGTTTGCATATCAGCGTTATTTGAGCTGTAAATTTAATAAGGTAAAGCAAATACCTACAGCTGGGTAAAGCTACAGCTTTTGAAGTGGATAAGTAAGAATTCCTTTTAAAACTCACACAATATGTGTAACACCCACTCTTAATGCAATATATCTCTTTTCATATAGGTTGCCTGGAAGAGATCACTCGCTGTGATAAGGCCGCCTTTACACCAAAACAACTTATAAATTGTGCCACAAATTGTGTATCATATCATTCACATCTGTTATTTTTTTATCCACTACAAGTTAGCCCTTGACTGCAATCTCACCTGATGGTAAGTGAAGATGCAGTCTAAGATGGTAGCGGGCTAACCTGTTAGGAGCTTGGCAGTTATATGAAATCCCCCTATTCGGTTGCTACACGGCATCGTACCGGAACGCTAAATCACTTGGCTTTCCGGTAGGGTGGTAACTAGCCACGGCCGAAGCCTCCCACCAGGCCAAAACCAGGGAAAATTCAGAAAATATAAATGTCCAAACCCTGCCGGGGAGCGAAGCCGGGACCTCCGCACTTTAAGGCAACAGCGTTCAACACCGCGCCACGGAGGTCGTCAGTGTTTGAAAGTCGGAGGTGTTTGAGTGCAATGAAGTGTTTTTACTGACTGACTTACCTTGACTTAACTTGGATCGTAATTTGACATGATGACGCCTTAGATGATGGCAGGCTAGCACCTGAGTACATGCAATCTGGTACCTGGTAGGGATACTGCAGAACTATATTTAATTAGTTTTCTACAAAGCACCGTATTTGTAAATTCTCAAGTTCCCTTTCTGGATCGAACCCGGGACCCCTCGCTTATAACACTACAGCGCTGTACTGCATCACTGACTCAAGGCTTCATTACTCTAGGAATGTTTCGAAAGTTGCCTGGTGGGAGGCTTCGGCCGTGGCTAGTTACCACCCTACCGGCAAAGACGTGCCGCCAAGCGATTTAGCGTTCCGGTACGATGCCGTGTAGAAACCGAATAGGGGTATGGGTTTAATATAACTGCCATGTCCCTAACAGGTTAGCCCGCTACCATCTTAGACAGCATCATCACTTACCATCAGGTGAGATCGCAGTCAAGGGCTAACTTGTAGTGGATAAAATAAAAAAAAATAAAAAAATAAGTACCTTCTTATATCTATCTTTTAAGAATTATAACAATATGTGGCAACGATTTTCGTAGATAAAGATTCAATAGGACACAATCGTCGTACGTATCTAACGCCGCCGCCTAACAATAAAGCACAAAGTTTTCCTCCTCAATTATTCTCCTGCTCGTCTTACCGGCAAAATATCGCGAGCCTTGCCAAAATAACTCAAATGTGTCGCAATAAATCCCGTCGCAGCGAGTCAGTTTCAATTGGTCCGCTATATTGGCCGCATCGGAATTCGCTTCATTCGAAGTTTCGAAGTTCACATGTGCAGTTTCCTTTGGGACAACTTTGCCAGGTCGTATGGACATGCGTTTCCGTCTAATTTATTGTGATTTCTTTAGCCTTTGATATTTCTCAGTTGGAACTAGAAAGTTTTGTCCTAATAGCAGCTAATTTAAACCTAACTTTGCATACATTTCCGAAACATAGAACCTTCTTCCACTGTAATACGTTTATCGCTGTTTACGTCAGTCTCCACTTACATACAATGTTACTTCTACTTTGCGCGGTCTATAGCAACTTTTCTTTATTAGTTTGTGCATTCTCTAGATTATAATCGTTGTTCAATAATTTTGATATGTCCGAGTGGATTAAGGATTTGTTTGATGGGAACTTTTAAATTTTGATTTGGGATTAAAATGGAGTCTATGTAATTCAGGTTAGAAGCTATCTCCATTCCAAATTTCAGTCCAATCAGTTTAGTCATTGTAGTGTTAGGAAGTAAATAATATCGAAACTTTCACAATAAAATACCTACGAATATAGGCAGGAAGTAAGGTTTTATTTTTAAGAACTCCATTATACAATAATTTATATTATAAGTATCTTCCAAAAGTATACTCATGATTATCTTACAGATAAAATATCAGTCTTTGCTTGCCAAAAAAAAACTCAAACGTTTTGCAATAAGTTTTACTGCAACGAGTGCAGTTTAATGCCTCGTCGAAGTTCACAAATGAAAAGTTTTGTTGAGTCAACATTGTCAGGCGTAACTAATGTTAATGTCTATATGTTACGTTCTGTAACGTTATTGTTGTTTTTTCATTTGGCCCTGTGTAGTTAACGCATAGCACGCACGCATATATTGCTACTAGGAAGTAATACTATATGAAGTTACAGCTTAATATATAACTTTTCTTCAAAATAAAATCCTAAAATGCTAACAATTAACATTAATTCCTGATCGGATCTTGAAGAATGAACGGATTGATTTATTCTCGGATAGAACAAAAAATTAACTTTTGTACCAAAAAGTCTACATGACATACTTATAAAAAAGATAAATCATGATTAGCGCATTGTGAAAGTAATTTACGTTGATTGCTTTCCTTTTTTACGTTGTAATTTTATTTATATTCTACTTTGAATGAGGCGTGTAAAAGACGAATAAAACACAAAATACACTTTAGACGCACATCGTGATATTCAGTAGGTAACTATCAGATCCAGGGACTGAAAAAGATTCATAAAGGTTACAGAAATATAGTGTTACAGAATGAAAGTGTAACAGAATCGAAACTATACCCTTTTGAATGTCTTTTTAATTCTGTTAACCCAAAACACTTAAATTTCTGTAACAGAAACGAATCTGTACCAGAAATGAAAGTGAAACCGAAAAAGCGACGTTGCCAAATTTACTGTTGACGTGTATTCAAATTTGAACCTAAGGTGAAAGCACCGATGGTTGCAATTGTTTTAAGAAAAACATGGCAATGTTGTGTCAGTGTGTGTAAAGTCCAAGTAAGAAGAACGCGTTGTCACACCATGCAGTTTGTTAGGGCATGTACCTATCAGGGTGATAGATAAAAACACTTATTAACAGAAATAAATGGTTACAGATTGATTGGGTTACAGTATCGTTTCTAATTCCGTTATAAGTGTTTCTGTTTTATAATAGTTTCAAAAAACATTGGCTGTTTAACCTTATTTCGGTCACTATTTCAGTCCTTAGTTAACATTAATTCCAATTCGGATCTTGAAAAAGGAACGGATTGATTTATTCTCGGATAGAACAAAAAATAAACTTTATTACCAGAAAGTGTACATGTCGCTTGTAAAAAAGATAAAAAGTGTTAAGCGCATTGTGAAAGTAATTCGCGTTGATTGCTTTCCTCTTTTACGTTGTAATTTTATTTATGTTCTTCTTTGAATGAGGCGTGTAAAAGACAAATAAAACACAAAATACGTCTTAGACACACAACGTGATATTCAGTAGGTATCGACTGCGGCTCTAGTGAGTACGTGAGACGCGGCAATTGGCAGCGACTAATAGCATAGAATAGGTATGCTAAAAGTATAATATTAGATTAGATATTAGAATCACAGCCATAGGATTGCAAGCGGTGACGGACGTTGGTGGACAGTTCAGTACGTTTACCCTAAGTTTTCATTCGATTGATCATATTAAAGTTCGATGACATTAGCGTCTAAGTAAAATGGACCCAACAGTTCTTGATTTAAAGTCACACATTTAGTTTATCCGACTTTAATTTGGAACCATATTGTATGCGTAAACGTGTATGAATACATACACGAAATTGAGTGCTAAACCAATCGTATTAAGGTTCATTTTAATTAACGCTAATACCATCGAATTCTTAAACGATCAATCGAATTAAAACTTAGAGCAAGGTGCGCTTAAACGTGTTCGTTATCGAAGGTCAACTATTGTTGACCTTGTTTTCTCCATATTTGAAGAACACTTGGGCATGCAGATTTCCTCACGATATTGTGCTTCACCGTTATAGCCAGCGATAATAAATTGCTTCAAACGCAGATTACTTGACTAATAAAGTGAGAAGCGCGTGCCCGAGAATTGAACCCCCGACCACCTGAACAGGAGACCGAACCGAACACCAAAGTAAATTATACTTCGTCACTTCATTCTTTAGATATAATTTATTAAACGGATGGGTGGGTTGGGTTAGGTTTATTATATCTTCGAATGAAGCGACTCATATAATTATGATAGAACTTCACTTTGTAATTTCTTTTAATCACTAATAAGCTGTAATATGTTGTAACCAGAATAGAAACGGCAACTTAGCGAAATCTTCTCTGTCTGCGTCCTTGCGTTTTGTGGTTTGGGTATGGTTTAGAATCGTTAACTAAGTAGAAAATCGTTTTTACAAGATTTACTAGGACAAAAAATTCCATTCACTTAGGAATTTCTAAAATGATATCGTTTTAAATGCGAACAAGCTAAGAAGAACAAAAATGTTAAAAAGATAGTCGGAAAGATGTAGTCATAATTTTTTTCTTGTTAATATTTTTGCTCTATGAAACGTGCTCTAAAAACAGAAACGTAGTTACTTTTTGAATAATATGTAAGTACGCGTTTTGTATTAACTTTGGGTTTAGAATACACTTGTCCATAATTTCTCCTGCTGGGCTCCTTGTTATCATCAAAATAATGTGACAGTACCCGAACGGTTGTAATAATACCCGAGTGTAATTTTTGCTTCGTTTTTATATTTTGCTTCTTTTTGTTCATAATAATATTAATACTCACAGGAGAAAAAAAAATATCGGTAGGTTATTAGTTCAGGGCTATGTATTGATTCTGAAATCGTTAATTTTTGAATAATAATAAAATTTAACATATTATTATTTGAGGTCGGAATTTGGAAAACCAATTTCAGGCTGAAATAAAAGCTGTACATTGTGGGTTTTTCATTCAAAAGACTGATCAAATAATTTAAATTAACAAAAGCTTGCCGCAGTCCTTTTTTGCATTTCAATTTGGAAATACCATGCATTTAATTTGAGCTGCAAAATGTAGGTACTAGCACAATATACTTTTAACAAAATTTCTTGAAAACATGACTAAATTAAAGCAGATTTTTCACCACAGTTTTTCAGCATTTTCACATTGTTTTCTTTAGAGAATAGGATTACTTTCTAACCTGTAATTTTAGTTTTGTTTGAAGGTTAATGAATGTTTACATTTATAACAGAATTACTATTAAAAAACCAATTGAGTCGCTAATTAGGACTGTAACAATAAAATAGCTTTTTTTTATCCACATCCACTACAAGTTAGACTTTGCTGCGATCTCACCTGATGGTAAGTGATGGTGTAGTCTAAGATGGTAGCGGGCTAACCTGTTAGGGGCATGGCAGTTATAATTAACCCATACCCCTAGTCGGTTTCTACACGACATCCTACCGGAACGCTAAATCGCTTGGCGGCACGTCTTTGCCGGCGGGGTTATAAATTCCCAAATTGACCCTGTCGAGGATCGAACCCGTGAACTCCACACGTTAAGACAACAGCGCTCAACACTGCGCCGAGGAGTTCGTCTTAAGTTTAGTTCCTGGAAAACTATTATTTACATGGAATAGTTTTACGAAAAATTTCAGAAATCGTAAAAAAGTCATCGTTAATTCCAGTTTACATAACTCAGTCAATAGGAAAAGTGTTCTGCATTTTAAGATCATCACGTATTCTCCCCGTTTACGACCACAAATTGGGTAGACCGGGTCGGTTGTTCACGAGGTCGTATATTGTGATGAACTGGACATAAATGTTGGGTTTTATTGTGAGTGGAATATTCTTTTCCCTCCTATGCTGATTTGATAATAATTATGTTTGGGATTATAAAAAATACAATTTGAAGTTTATAGGAGAAAACTTGGAAAATTTCGGGATTGCACAGTTTTAATTTATTTTTAGTTTGACTGTGTAAAAGCATCAATCCAAAGACATTTTAATAATATGCATAAAAAGAATAGCCACAAAAAATGGTCGAACACCTATACTATCTATACTATACTATAATATTATAAAAGCGAAAGTTTGGATGGATGGATGTATGGATGTATGGATGGATGTTTACTACTCAATCACGCCCAAACGGCTGAACGGATTTGGATAAAATTTGGCACAGAGATAGATTATAGTCTGGAATAACACTAAACTATAGGCTACTTTTTATCCCAGAAAATGAAGGAGTTCCTGCGGCAACCAAAAAACCTCAATGAACGTGGACGTAGTCGCGGGTATCAGCTTGTACTGTATATTTTATCGATATTCGTTATTTGCACACTATTTTTACCGATATAGAGATCCCGTCCAAATATTTCTTTTTAAAGATAGAAAACATACAAGCATAATGTCCGAGATGGTTGAGGAATTCTATATAGTATACTTACTTACCAACTTGAATTAACGCCTGAAGAAAATAAATCAGAAGGAAAAGTATGTCCATACGACCTGACAAAGTTGTCTCAAACAAAACTGCACATGTGAACTTCGAAACTTCGATAGAAGTGAATTCAGATGCGACCAGTATAGCGGACCAATTGAAACTGACTCGCTGCAACGAGATTTATTGCGTCACATTTGAGTTATTTTGGCAAGGCTGGCGATATTTTGCCGGTAAGACGAGCAGGAGAATAATTGAAGAGGAAACGATGGAATTTTACGCTAGTGGGCCGGGACGACAGTGAAAGCGTTCGACGATTGCGTTCAATTGAATTTATCAATCAGCTTCATGGAGGTTATTTCATTTTATCTTGTATTTTGCAAGAAATATAATGATTTTAGGTTTCAGTACACATGAACCCATTGTGCGTTCGACGAATGAGTATTGGCTAACTTATTATGTGAGCAAAGTGCTCGGCAAGATCCTTTGATGTTTGTGTGAGAACCGACAGTCTGTAGGTCTGGTTAGACACAAAAAACATATAACTTACATACAAATTATACAAATATACGCGGAGAAAATGTATAGGGCCACACTTCATTTTCTCCGCGTGTTTTGGCAGAGTGCAAAATTATTGCGTTTGTATCGTATTATTTCTATTTTGTTTGACATCTGTAAATCAATATATATTTTTGAATAAATTGGTTTGCTATAAACATTTTCTTTATTTCTGCAGAAAAACGTGACCAAAATATTTGTATCTTTCACATGATTTAAAAAAATATCTTTCTGGCAATCGGTTGAAATCCTGAATGACGGAGGTCCGGACCGAGCTGTCAAGGATTCTGATACAAAAACTAAAATATTCTTTTAACATTTAATGGGGGTTGATCGAAAACTTGGTGATGTTCGATGTATTGTTCAAAACTGTACTAGTTATTTATTTATTTATTTCGGTTTTTTAGGTAGGTAATTTATAGATTTCGTTGTAATAGTCGAATTTTTACATCAATAAGATGAAACTACAAGGTCAAAGTCCTCCAGGAATAAAGGAGGTCTTTGAATGCTAAATTCATCACATTTGAATGGAAGATAGAAGCTAAGTTAATATTCATTATCTTTCATTAGAGATCTCAACCACAATATTTCCTTATGTCGGTTGCCCTTTTATGGAAAGCAGACTATTTTTATTTAAACGCAAATTTTCGGTCCTAATTTCATTCACCCACTGCTATATTGAAAACATCACTTTGCCATTCGTCATTAGCCCAGTATAAATTGCCTTGCAGCACTAATTAAATACAATTCAAACTTTTCCGACGTAAATTGAAAATGTAAAAAATCACCTAATATTTTTTTTGCGCTGAGTTTTTGGACTGCAAAGAACTTAATAACAATGGTTACATTGATACGGTCACGCGTAATAGTCAATCGATAAAATTTTAGAACAAGGTGCTTTCGTTATTACTAGGGGCGGTTCATTGTACGTAGACCCCCACATTAAATCCTCAGTTGTTGAAACTTGGCAGGGTTGTAGTGTGGTATGAACCAAAACTTATACAAAAATAT
The DNA here is from genome assembly GCA_964035005.1 of Erebia palarica. Classification (NCBI taxonomy): domain Eukaryota; kingdom Metazoa; phylum Arthropoda; class Insecta; order Lepidoptera; family Nymphalidae; genus Erebia; species Erebia palarica. Next base: position 18,806,053 of record OZ035994.1, read on the forward strand.
CCAAAAAAAAAAAGTGGAAGTTAGGTTTTTCTACCTAAAACTTAATATTTATGACTAGATATTTTCTCAATTTCTTTTTAAAATAATAGTAGGTAGTATATTTATATTCAAAACCGAAATATCAAACGAAATAATCATGTACACCATCGATATTTAAACCGATTTTACAACAAACCTAAACTGCATGTACGCGATAATGTACCTTCTGCTTTAACAATTGGGTATAGCATAAAAAGCCTTACTTCTTTTCTGATTTTTTATTGGCTATTTATTTATAATATACGTTTAACTCATGATAGAATATCATACTGTATATGTCGTCGCCTGAGGAATTATTGTTATTGTTGAATTATTGTCCACTAGCTTTATTGCCTAGACCATACACTAGAATTCTACATCAATGACCTAGGCTATAAGTAAGCTTTGTGCACCTTAAAGCCGTATAAAATATTCTAATCAAAGCACTCCAGTTCGACTTACTTGTGTTGATGCTATTTTATTTTTTAAGAATATTAATAAAATGTACTCGTTTGTCGGTCATAACTTATAAGCCGGGGCTGAAAAACAGATTCAGAAAGGTTACAGAAATATAAGTGTAACAGAATCGAAGCTGTAACCCTTTTATAAGTGTTTTTAATCCTGTTAACCCGAAACACTTATATTTCTGTAAAAGAAACGAATCTGTACCAGTAATAAAGGGTTTTATAGTGTTTTATAGTGAAAGCGAAATAGCAACGTTGCCAAATTTACAGTTGACGCGTATTTAAATTTGAACCTAATGTGAAAGCACCGATGGTTGCAATTCTTTAAAGAAAAACATGGTCATGTTGTGTCAGTGCATGTAAAGTCCAATGAAGTGAGAAAAACGCGTTGTCACACCGTGCAGTTTGTTAAGGCATGTTCCTATTAGGGTTACAGGTAAAAACACTTATTAACAGAAATAAACGGTTACAGATTTATTGGGTTACAGTATCGTTTCTGTTTCCGTTATAAGTTTTTCTGTTTTATAATAGTTTTAAAAACAGTGTTTAAACCCTTTATTTCGGTAACTGTTTCAGTCCTACTCATAATTTACTTTATCAAGCCATTTTATATTGATGGTATTGTTTCAAGAGTGCTTCTAAAAGTGCATCATAAATAAATCTTGTAAAGTGTATATTGATTCAACTCGAACAAGGTAAAAGGAAATGCAGAATGGTATCAGTTTGTAAAGCACGTTCCATTTTGGTCTTCTTGTTTCTGTTCTCTTGCACATTTTGCCTATTTTCACCTGTTCAACGAACCTTAAAGCGTTAACCTTTTAGTATGCAAAGAGGATTTTCTGGATTGCGACGAAAAATCCAAAAATCTTTATTGTAAGACCGTGGTAGTTCTCGGCGTAAAATTTACATTGTAAAGTTTGCCTTATATTTTATTGTCAGTACGCTTGCGGTTCCCGAGTTAGTCGAGTTTTTTACTTTATTATCATTTTTAAAATACAATAACAATAAAAAAAATTGGTAAGTCATTGCCTGTTCGAAATTAAATAATTATCGTCCTCGTATATACCAATTCATGCAATGCACTTCTGCAAATATCTATACGAATAATACTTAAACATAAGTCAAAATAAAAAGCAATATTTTCTTTATTATGCAATTTCAAATATAAATTTAAACATTGATGTCACAAGAAAACTACCCTATCTTTTTCTTAAAACGCAGCTAGCGCTATTTCAACTCGTAGCAGCCTTCAGCACTAGATATCTTTAACTTGCACCAGGGATTACTGTCAGTTCCCCCGACCTCCGTACTAACCGTAAAATGTTTTACTCCGCAACATATCGATAAAAGCCGAGAGACTTTACTGCCCTGTTTATGATGCGACCAATAACAGCCGAGCGTAAATTCTCTATTTCAACGAAGGCAACCGTATTATACTTAGCGAAAGATAATTTTGTCATCACTATTATTAGATACGAGCCCCCTTGAATGACACAAATATTACGATCAGTACACAACAATATTTTCAGATTTTATAGCTTTGTTAGAGCTGTATTTAAGCAATAATGATGCTATCATCATCTAATTCATTAACTCATCGCCAGCCTAACACCTTTTGAACACCTGTTTCCTCTTAGAATGAGACGGGATAAGGCCGTAGTCCACCACTAGGATCCTGTTGTATTACTGCTGCTATAGTCATTCAATAATTTGACTCATAAATAAGCTCTTATAATATTGTTATATTTTATAATATAGACCTTTCCAATAAGCTTCACACTAAATGCTGTAGTACATTTTACTTAAAATGAGAATTACCTTCATTTTCCGATATTTTATGATTACTAGACCAATCGCTTTTTCAGAACTTAAGTTATATTAAAGCTCTACCAGAAGTATTGTGCAAGCTATAGCAATGTGATAGTTTCTCTATCTTCGCTCTCACTTATTATTACTTCTTTATTTTATACAAACCTCAGCCGGGTTTCTTTCACTAAGTTTTACTATCATCATCATTTCAACCCATTGCCGGCTCACTACTGACCACGAGTCCACCATTCTGGCCAAGTGCGAATTGACAGATTTTACAAATTTAATTGACATGTAGGTTTCCTCACGATGTTTTCTTTCACCGTTTCAAGCAAGCTGTTAAATATTATATTAAAAATTCTATCAGCTTTAGTATATTTAACTAGAATTGAGAAATACCTGAAACTTTCTTGACCTTACTAGAGTGAAATAGTTTTACTCCACAAATTATATCGATAAAAGCTGAGAGACTTTACTGTCCTATTTATGACGCTGCCAATAACATACGAGCGTAAATTTTGTATTCCGACAAAACCATATTTTATACGTTTACGATAGACAAAGTTATTATTATGTGATGGTTTGATTTAGAAAAGTAATCTATGATAGTCAATAGGTGTACGACAGTTTTATCGATCCATGTTTAATCCATACTAATATTATAAATGCAAAAAAAATATCTGTCATCCTGCTACTTTTTCAAATGGTAAAAGCTAAACCGATCTTATCGAAATTTGGCACAAAGATAACTTGCACCCTGGAGTTGGACATAGGATAATTTTTATCCAGGATGTTCTTAATTTCTCACTGGAATTAAAAACCTGAAAAACACGAAGTCGCGCATATCTAGATACTAGAAATTAATGTCAGCAGTGGTTCTGAAGAACATTCATTATTTTACTATAGAAGATTAAAAAAGTAGTATTTCGCAAACATGCAAGATAAAATTAGTCCGAGCTCGAACAAAAAGCACTCGCAACCGTATTGGAAGCATAAAGGAATGTTGTATGGGAAACGGAAACGCCTTGTTTGTAACAATACACGGACAAACAAGTGGAAATAATGCGGTTATCTTTAGAAATATAAAACCGTTTCGCACAAAACGTGGTTATAGAAAAACGAAATACGTGAATTTATATAAGGACGCCTTTGTTAATATTATATTTTTGCAACGCTTTCATAGCTTCCAAGCAGCTTATTAATATTCAACTTTTAATGGACTGTTTCATCTTTCCCGTGTAAAATGATTCATATCGTTGGATCTAACCACATAGCATGTAGGTATTTTTGGAACGAAATTGCCTGAACCACAATATACAATAGTACTGCCTCAACGGTTTGGTAGTTGTAGCGTTACATAAACATTTGTTCAGTACGGTTCACCTGGTGCCTTCAATATTTAATTATTTATCTACTGTCTTTATTGGATTTCTATTAGTATCTAACAAATAAATAGGCAATAACTTATTGGTAAATTAATATGAATGCTAGATATAAAGCATACGTAGTACCTTGTATTTTGTGCTTCTATCTTGTACCTACAAACTGACCCGCCCCGGCATCGCACGGGTGTATCCATACTATTATAAATGAAAAAGTGTATGTTTATATGTAAATAAGTAGATGTGTAGGCATCATCTAGTATCGGAGATGGTGGGCGTAACTACTTCTTCATTAAATTAGCATGAGACCTACCTGATTGTGGAACCTTTGTAAAGGTATTATAAATATCGATTCCGATTTGACCGAGTTATGGAGTTAAATTTACCAAAACTCTCCCTATCCCGAAGGAATCCTATAAAAAAAATCTGGGTAAACAAAGTAGGAATCGACTCTACGTATCCCACTTTCAAAACCTTGCGTCAATTATGGCTGCGTCATGGAAGTGGCCAAAAATCCTAATAATGTTTTAAAGTTGTTCGTCTATCTGTCTGCTACGTTTCCACGACGCTGATTTAGCGATTTTCTTGAAAGTCAATTAGCTCTCACAAGATTTTAAAAACCTAAATCCACGCTAGCAAAATAATGGGCATAGCACGACTACAATACTTTTACCTATCTATATATTTTTTCATCAGCGTTAACTGAAAAACTAGCCAGTTTTTTCAGATGTGTATGAAAAGACTACCACAAATAGGGCTGGGTCGACGACCGCGTACGACCACACGTCAGTGTCTACAGAAAGTTTCATGTAGCAAACAACACATGATAGAGCAGGCGTATGATAGTTAAGAGATATGGCGATTTATTTATTTTTATTTTACGGAATAAACCTGGCGTTTTAGCGTATGCGGGTCACAGGTCTAACAAAGAGAAGCTTTGCGAAAAACATTATGAAAAATCTGAGATTAATATAACAACAGTATTTAAATATCGTGTGATGTTCCCAATTTTCTTTTTTAATGTGCTTACTTCTGTACATAGATTTAAAGTCCTACAATTCATAATGGCAAGTATGTCACCCGTGACATTCCGAAATTATTGGGAAATAATATGTATTTTTGTGGAAATTAAGATCATAAAATATTATGTCTCCATTTAGTTATTTAATATATTAAATGACTTTAACTTCCTCCCTCCGAGTAATACACCTTACTAAGTTAGCGTTCCTTACACCATTCCACGTGCATAATTTTCCCGGTCCGTAATACGGAGCAGACCTTCATATTTTATAGATATTGATTTATCTACAATCTACATTATCTGTTCTGTAAATCGTAAAAAGTTGAAGAAAATCGCGTCAAGTTTAAACCTTGCACCGCACACAAAGAAAGTAGGTCACCGGTGTTCTCTTAAATAAGCGCTGACTTAATGAAGGCGAATCTTAGAGTGGCCTATTTCTATGGCGTACTTATGGTGTGCTGCGAGCTTAATTGCGTTTTATGTATTCGCGAAATATGCTTGATTCATCACCTTGCAACATTGTTGGGGTTGTATGAAGAGAGATAAGTGCTTGAGAATGCCTTGAAGAAAGTATTTTTTGCGGCTTTTATAAGTTCAATATGAGGCTTTATGTAGTTGCAATATATTGCAAAGCGCACGTGGAAGTCGATGCCGTTGACTTTCTTCAAACAGTTTATTTTCACAGATTAAACAGTCGCGGTCGCGGTCAATCGTAAATCGATATGACGTGATTTGATCAGGCATAGGTAATAGATGATAGATAATATTAAATAATTAATTATTTTCCATATTGTATCGGTCGGTGTATGTTTTTTTGATATTTTTGATAACGACACTTTTACGTAGCTTTTATTGCATTATAAATACCTTACTGCACGCAGTGTTATAATGAATCTAATTTGATAACGACTATAAATGCGTACACACGCGTGCATTTGCATCCGGGCCAATTTGTGTCTGTTTAAGCCTTACTATTGGAATAAGTTAACTGGAAGAGCTTCGTCGACTGATATTTCCATCCCTCTAATTGGTGGTAAACTCGGCCAGCCCCAAAGCGTTAGTTTGCTGAGCACTGTCTTACTGGTTAATGCTTGAATAACCAAATTGAAGCCAATTCAGGATAGATCATTTCTTAGTTACTTAGATAAAATTAATGAACAGAAACTGAAAAAAACTCGTATCTATCCAGAATACAAAGATTTGATGTTTAGTTAGTTGGAACACTTATTCAAAACTTATGTTTCGAGTAAGTTATAACTCCATGTCCGTGTAATAGGCCTATAAGCCGGTGATTGGTTGAAGAGAGGATGATGATGAAACCCCCCACTAAGCAAACATACGTGACATAAAATGAGACACACCAGGCAATGACAGACATATTTTCTACACTGTAGACGTAGTATAGACTCTCTAGGTAATTACGGCTGATGAAGACTAGGCATCAAATTAATATTCTTTGACAACCCCTGGTACAGAAAACTAGATCACGGAATGTAATTAAAAATTAACTCCATCTTGCGTGCTGTAATTGAGGATTTAAGCAATCCTTTTGCGAAATATTGGTCTGGCCTGCATCGGTGCGAGAACAACGCTCCATTTAGATTTTAACAAAGTAGATTGTAGTTACCTGCTACATTGACGTATTTTTAAATATGTTTTACTTTTACCCTATTTTTATTTTTATTTGTGAATTATTATTATATTTTTTTTTCTTTACGTTGTAATTACTCAAAATTTTGCCTTTATATTAATAATAATGAATTTTTTTAAATTTTTCACTTTTTCTCTGTTTTGTTAACTATGGGTTTGTAAAATTGCCAGAAATAAAGAATATTTATTTATTTATTATGTATTTATTTATTTTATTATAGCAAATAACGTCGTTGTCTTGATAATTATTGCGCTGTACTTTTCTTTTAATATCATTTAATTTTTCCCATTTCTGATTTATTGGCGTTGCTAAGCACCTTTTAGAAGGAAGATGAGCTTGGCTCGCGGCCAGCTCTGCGAACGAGCACGGAGGGCCTCGAAATACAGAGAACGTAATAATATTGACTATTTATCTTTCATCGCTACGAAATTTTAAGTTGTTAACTTGAGAGTTTAATTAAAAGGCTGATTGAGTTTCTATATTTTCATTCAATACTTGGAGATTCTATTTTAAGCTACTGAATTAAACAAGTACACCAATTAATAATTGTACCGAATAAGTGTTACAGATATACAAATCGAATAAACAACTTCATTTTTATTTTTTATATTCTTTTTTTGTTAATGATTAAGATTAATTTTTATATTGCGAATATATTTATGACCATTTTTTTTGTGGCTTGTCAGTCAGCAATTTGGAGTTATTCTACAAGGGTCGATAGTATAAGCCAGATGAATTCGTTTATCAGAGAATTATGTCAGATCAAGAGTGTGCCATTGAACCATACTTCAAGGCCAAGGACTGAAACAGTAACCGATATAAGGGGTTTAAACACTGTTTTTTGAAACTGTTATAAAACGGAAACACTTATAGCGGAAAGAGACACGATACTGTAACCCAATCAATCTGTAACCGTTTATTTCTATAAGTGTTTTTATCTGTAACCCTAATAGCTACATGCCCTAAAAACTGCACGGTGTGACAAAGCGTTCTTCTCACTTCATTGAACTTAACAAAACATGGCCATATTTTTCTTAAAACCATTGCAACCATCAGTGCAACCTATTACTATTGACGCGTATTTGCGTCAATAGTAAATTTGGAAAGGTCGCTATTTTGGTTACACTTTAAAATACTTTTATTTCCGGTACATATTCGTTTCTGTTTGAGAAATATAAGTGTTTCGGGTTAACAGAATTAAAAACACATTCAAATGGGTTACAGCTTCGATTCTGTTACACTTTCATTCTGTAACACTTATATTTCTGTAACCTTTATGAATCTGTGAATTTGTTTTTCAGTTCATGCTCAAGGCTGCATTCTTGATTCTACCTACAATCATCTTAAGTTCAGCAAGAATCGACAGCAAACTGAGCTTGCGTACTTTTCTATTAATACTACACCATACTGTTTGGACTCTTGGCATAGTATTGAGTGCCGCATGCTTCTTAAGGCTACCATTCGAAGCATACCATATACATGATGATGCTTATTTGACATAGAAAACAACTTAATTTTTAACCTGGTCTTTATATTGAATGGTAAAAAGCTCCTGTGGGTCTTATGCTTCGGTCAACGAACGACTCTATAAACAGTAATAGCTTTCCAGTTTATTGTCCGGAAATACGACGTTTAGTGAGAGGATTTTAGATTGCGATTTTATGTTCCATTCTTTATTCTCTATTGAATACAAATAAAATACGGTTACACTTGCCTGTAGACCGCTTTTTTATTTTTATTTTAAACATCTTTTTTAATCGTTTGGATACTGCTCGGATAATGCTTGCAACTTCATAACTATTAAAAACATTAAAAATCCCGTGGGTATTTTAAGTATCCAGGATGATTCAAAATTCAATGTTTATTTATACATATTAGGTACACTGTACACTTTTGGAATGTAAAAATAAATAGTGATAGTAATAATAAGTTACCGTATCTTAAAACTAAAGCTATGAAGGTTCCAAACGCGCCCTTTGTTTGAAAGGAGACCACAAAAAAATCATGCTCTCATCTTATTTTAGTCTTAATATGAAAGGTAACTATTTTGATGAAAACTTATTATCATACCTAGCACAATGTATTTTTACTTACCATCACTTTTTTTCTTAGAAACCAAGCTTCTCTTTAATACAATCTAGGCTAATCATTAATATAATTAGCATAGGAATTAGGTATAAAGATGTTTCGGTAGCTCAATTCGTCATGATTGCTTTGAAGGTAAAATTGCTCACAGAATGCTATTTATTAGCTTTAAATGTTATGCTACTTATGCTTAGTGGGAAAAGGCTCGGCGCATCCCACTAGGTACAGCGCCAAAAGGCTCGCCGTATTTCACTAGGTACAGCGCCAAAAGGCTCACCGTATTCCACTAGGTATAGCGCCAAAAGGCTCGCCGTATTCCACTAGGTACAGCGCCAAAAGGCTTGCCGCATCCAACTAGCTACAGCGCCTGCAGTCGCTTTCAGCCGTGATTACCAACGACCACATGATCAACTTCGCACAAAAGCGTCTGATATAAAGTCTTGAGTAAATCGATGTTCACATAAAAGCTGCAATTTATTGAAGAAACACATATTAAATCAACAGAAACTTCTTAGATTTTATTTACTACTAGCAGATATGCCCGCGACTTCGTCCACGTGAAATAAGTTTTTTAAATTCCACGGGAACTTCCTAATTTTTCGGGTTAATATATAGCCTATGACACTTACAAATAATGCGGCTTTCTAATGGTATTAGAATTTTCAAAATTGGTTCAGTAGATCCAGAGATTACCCCCTACAACGTCACAAACTCACAAACTTTACCTCTAATATTAGTATAGATAACTATATATGCGTTATGCATTCTATCCGTAAGTACTTGGTATGGAGTTTATAATGTTTATTTGTTGGGTTGTCCTGCAATCAATCTGCTACAGAGCAATGGATTGACGTGATTGTTCGGATGGCTATAGTTGAAGGCCTGGAGAGTGAAATAGGTTTTATCGAGGGAAATCAAAGATTTCGCCCGGGATTTTTGATACCTAAACCAGTCTGACGAAGTCACGGGTATCATGAAGCCAGTTTACTCTTATAAAGTCATTGATCTTTTTTTTAAAATATTTTCTAGTTCAATGAATCGCGTGAATATTTAAAAGGATAGACGAGTAAAAAATGATGCAATGCAGCATCATAGATTTTTATTAAACAGTTTGTCGGTAGAGTATAAAATTAATTCGCAGATTTTATGTAGATTAAAAATATATTTTCAATGCATATTTTGGAGGCAAAACACTCACTCAAATACTCATGGATACAGCTTTGCCAACACCGTGAGAAAGATCTCATCGCACTAATTGTTTTGAGAACTGTAAGGGCAAACCTGACACGTGAGCTGGCATTATATAAGGTATCAAAACTTTCTTACCCACATTTTTGTCCGATGGCTAGTCAAGTGAGAGGTTTAGCAATACATTTTCCTTTAACATTTTATGCGTCCCGCGTCGCCGATAAAAAAACTCATGGACACATTCAGGCCTCTGTTCAACGACACAAAAACTCGTCATCTCGTTGGTTTAATTCAGAAAAATGATATTTTCTGGGAGAGAGATCGTTTGTTACGATGGTTATGATCTTTCTAGGAACGACCCCGCCAAATAGGTCATGTAGGAATTGAATAGAATATGGATATTGTACTAGGATTATTATCTTGTTACTTATTGTTGTGAATGAGGACTTTCATCTTATGAGACGTTACTAACATAATCGACAATAATATATATTATATAAACAATCTTTCCTTACAAAATTCCGATTGATCGATTTGCTTAGCTGTTAACTGATTGGACAAGCAACAAGGAGTTACCCGGAGTGACTGACTTCTGATTTCCGCTGCAAGACATCCACCACTGATTATGGATAGAAACTAAAAGTTTAAAATAAGTTTATTTATTAAATTAAAGAAGTAAAAGTTCATTTATATTAATATCACCAGTTTGTTATATTAAAATAATAATTTTGAAGGCTTAAGATACCTTGGAAGTTCAAAGGGATAGTAAGCTGCTAAATTCAGATCTAAAATATAAGTGTTTACTTACCAGTTTCCAAAGACAAAACAAGTCGACTTAAGTACAGGGCACATCTTTCAATGGCCAAATATTATTAAACTGGGGTTTCTATTCGAAACTAGAGTTTATTTTATTCGATTCCTATTGTTAAATTTTATCTGGCGATAGTAAAGTTTTATTATTCAATTTTGACAGTAAAAAGTTGTAGACCAATTAATTGTACCTACCCAAAAATATACAAAAGGAAAGGTTACTGATCTACTGACTGATCTATAAACGAATAGCTCAAACCACTGGACGGATCGGGCTGAAATCTGGCATAGAGATAGCTAGTATGACGTAAGAAAGGATTTTTAAAAATACAACCCCTAAGGGGGTAAAATAGGGGTTTGAAACGTGTGTAGTTCACGCGGAAGAAGTTGCGGGCAAAAGCTACTTAAAAATATTACAGGTCATTCCATTATTTGCAACAGAAATTTAGTATCTGTAAAACGAGAAGCAAGTTAAATTAAACCAATGCTAGTAGGTACCTAATTAAGCTCTCTCCCTGACCGAGTCTGTGTGGGTAGCACTAATGAATCTCTTCACAAATCAGACCGAGTGAGCTGCTGATTGTTATTGATTCGCTCATTGTGAGGGATAGTTCTGATCTTTTCTAGTAATCTCTTTATTTGTACGCCGAACAATGTATGAGCTTTTTAAAGGCTGTAAAAATGTAAACACGTCCTTTTTATATAAGGACGGGATTCGACTTTTGTTATACATTGTTGCGAATTTAAAAACACTAATACTATTATGATAGCCTTATTTTACAAATCTCTTTCACAGATTTCATTTAAATAGCTACCTCAATTATTATTGTAACGCAGGTGGTGCGTTCGTATATAAAAGTGGCAAGGGCTAATCGTTATTTTTTGTAAGGTAGGCTAACATTTGACGACATATGGGTTGGAGCGCGCTTGTCTATGATAGATATCTATTCACTCTTACCTTGAAGATACTTAAGCTATACGTGGCAGTAACCAACCATGCTAGAAAGGCATTCTAATCATTTCTAACATATATATTTTGTAGCAAGCTGGACTTTTGGTGACTGAAGAAACAGACCAAGATGGTTGTGTGCTTTTTGAGGTTTGAAGTAGTTTATACATATTGGCAGTTAAGTTCAAACCTCTGAGTAACTTCCTATCGTCTGACTTCTTTAGTTTTCCGGATGTATGGTAACAAGGGCTGGCCGTAGCCATCATTTTATATATATAAAAAACTAAGTATATAATAATAGTAGGCGGTATTTACTTATCGTGACAACAGCCTGTACTCATGAGTCTCGATACTATTCATAACATAAACACAAGAAACTATAATATTCATACATCGCTCACGTCATTTCGAGCGCAATTACACAGCATCAATAGTCCATCACGGACATCCAATCAGCGAATCAGAGACAATAATCAGCGTCAAGTGAGGTAATTAGTGTTGCCCACATGGAACGTGATTCGCCTGAATGGAGCTGAATTATTGTCTTGGAGACTTTGCACACATGCAAATTAAAGCAACTATGATCTAAGCACGCGATGCAATCTCAGCCTGACTTAACACAGGTGAAATAATGTCACCACAATAATCTATATCTATACTTAATAAGCGAATATAATGCGAAAGTTTGGATGAATTGTTTATTACTCAATCACGCCAAAACGGCTGAACTGATCTGAACAGAAAATTGGCACAGACTTACTTCACAATCGTGCTGATACTTCTTATTAGGATTTAACCTGCAGAAAATGTTCTGAAGTTGCACTTCTGCCGTGTGTAAATTGCACTCACACATTTTTTTGGAGTTTGCCTCCTTTAGAATCGATTTTCATCTTACTAAATATTATAAATGCGAAAGTTTGGATGGAAGTTTGTTACTCAATCACGCCCTAATGGCTGAACGGATCTGGCTGAAATTTAGCACAGAGATAGATTGTAGTCTGGAATAGCACATATGCTACTTTTTATCCCGGAAAGTTAAAGAGTTCCCGCGGGAACCAAAAATCCTCAAACCACGCAAACGAAGTCGCGGGCATGCGCTAGTAATATATAAGCCCGGGGTATGAAAATTTATGGGGAGTATAATCAAAACTTTCCGTTACGTTATTGACTTTATGTTTCCATGGTAACACCTGTTTATGTTCCCATGACTCTGTAATGTACTTATTTTGATGAATATAAATTATAATTAATATAAATAAATGTATCAAGCATGCTGGCAGTAATATGAAAAAAAAGTTTATTTGCCCTCATTTACTAATATAACTACATTAATAATATAATGTACACTTACATTACTAATATAATATATATCTATACTAATGTTATAAATGAAAAAATTTGGATGGATGGATGCTTGTTACTCAACCACGCCAGACTAGATAAACGGATCTAGATGAAATTTGGCACAGAGATAGTCTGGAATAACACATAGGCTATTTTTATCCTGGAAAATTAAAGGGTTCCGCGGGACCAAAAACACTCTATCCACGCGGACGAACTCGCGGGCATCAGCTAGTATTTTATAATCGTTCGTAAAGAGTAAACTCCAGTTATGCGTCGGAGCTGACACAAACAATTAGTGTTTTATAAAGGACAATAATTTATCGCCGTTGTGATAGTACGGTAAAAGCGTAAAAGAAGGATTAGCTTGTGATTGATTTAAGAACTCGAGATATTATTATTTTAAAAATAATTCACAAATAATTATGGAAAAATATTTAAAGTCATGCCTCAAATAACAATTATTCATCTTCAAGATTCTGATGTTCGACTTTCATAACAAAGCATTTGTAAACCATTAATCTGACACTCAAGTTTGAATCCAAACGGTTTCACAGTTGAAAAAGACGAATTAAGGTATTGAAAATCAGCCAATAGAATCGAAGTTGGAAATAATGCGATGAAAAAAATAATGGAAAACTTTTTACTGATTTCATTCATCAGGGATCCAAAGAGTTTTCGTGGACATCGATTGATTTTAACAGGCGTGGGCCGATTCATCAAGATAAACTGTGCCTTTAATATTGATGATTTATTAGACGGCAATTAAGATATTAATAAGATAGCAGCAGTTCCATAAAATAATCTTGTTCAATAGTAAATGATGGTTTGGATAAACAAGGTCTTATATCTAGATGTAACAAGCAATGAAAGGTAATTGCATCAAGATTTATCCTAAATTTTATAACCTATTAAAAATAAAATTATCTTACATATTTCACCGTTAGATTATAAAAACCGTTAGATTATAATCTAACTCGCGAAATGTTAGGGTTAGATTATAATCTAATGGTTTTTACAATCTTACGGTGACATATATACAATTCTCGTGTCACAATGTTAGTTACAATACTCCTACGAAACGGTTCGACCGATTTTTATAAAATTTTATATGCATATTTAGCAGGTCTGAGAATCGGTTACTATCTATTTTTCATACCCCTAAAACACCTCCATCCACGCAGACGGAGTCACGGGCATCAGCTAGTAATATACAATATTTTCACAGCAGCGTTGTGCACTGTCTGGTCTCTGGACGCCTCCGTTGAACGACTGGTAGTAAATAACGTATAACCGTATTAAATCACCAGCCTCCTATTGTTGTATGACCGAATAGATTTTAGGTAAAAATAATTATAAAATAGCGGCAGAGTCTTTAAACCATATCATAAATCGAGTGGAAATTACGCTATACTATCGTTGAATGTAAAATACAGTTACAAAATAAAATCGCTTCAAACCATTCGTTACGAACGAAACGAACCTTAATATTAGGTAACAGAACTTCACGTATAACACAAAAGAATTGATGTGCGGTGGATGATAAAAGAATTAAACCATTTTACGCATCTATCACAAATCTGAAGTTTTTTTTAAGAGAAGTAATTTACTAGGTTAAAATCGAGGTTTTGATGTTGATGATTTAATAAATGCCATACAAGAAATTGATCGGATAGCAGCTGCACTTTTGTCGATAGCTACACTGAAGCCATCAATCTAGGATTAAGACTGTGACAGCTCGCATATGATACGGATTGATGTTTTAGGGCAATGGGAAAACAACGGCAGATATGTTTCGAATATATTTTGGGATGCGATAATAATACAGTAAAGTTCTATGTCAAAACTTTGTGTTTGTAATTTATTAATTACTAGCGAATGCCCGCAACTTCTTCCGCGTGTATTTAGGTTTTTTGTTCCCACTGGAAATCTTTAATTTTCCGAGATAACAAGTATCCTAGGTATTTCAAACTATATCTATCTCCGTGCCAAATTTCATCCAGATCCGTTGAGCCGTTCTGGTGTGATTGAGTAACAAACATCCATCCAAACTTATGCATTTATAATATTTTGCACTATCTGACGGCCGCGACTTCATCCGCGTGTATTGAGATTTTTTGGTTCTCGCTGGAACTCTTTAATTCCAGGCTATAATCTATCTCTGTACCAAATTTCATCCGGATCCGTTCAGCCGTTTTGGTGTGATGAGTAATAAACATCCATCCATTCATCCATCCAAACTTTCGCATTAATAATATTAGTAAAGATGCTCTTGTTCAAAATACTTATGTATCAAAGTTATAATATATACCAAAATAATTCTACAAAATAATACAATGCAATTAGAAATAATTAAACATAATAATAAAGGTTGTAAGTTGCTAAATGAAGAAATAAACGTATCAAATTCACCTTTACTTATTTTATATAGTAATAGGGGGCGGGGCTTCGGTATAAGTCAAGATTAAAAATGTATAAAAGTCGAAACTTTCGATACGATCGTCACTTTACAATCGAGCATTGTAGAATCAACATCTCCTGAAGATGCTCCGGTGTCCGGTAATTTGGAAGAATTATGTGGTATGGTGAATATTGCAAGTTACACATTGTACCACATAGGTGTATCTATTGTAGTGGATTATAGTGAATTAAATTTCAAGTTTTTTCAGTATCATGGACTTCCGCAAAACCTGCTTCTATCCAATATTTCAAAAGTCTGACTAAATGATGAGATAAGTGAGATGAATCAAATATTTTTACCTACTCCTTTTTGATGTTCTCAGAGTATTCATTAATTGAAACAGACTCTCTGTATGTACGGGGAAAATAAACGAAAGAACTCGTAGATGTGAATAAGAAACTAGAATGGTTTTTGCGACGTCCTACTGCTTCGGAATTGATTGAAAAGCAATGCGACGATGTGACATCGCACTCGAGCGTATCGATGGTGCTGAGAATAAGATAGATATAAGAGATAATGATACCTACATTTTATACTACGAATTTATTCCTGGGATTTATAATCAAAATAATAAAACCACCATAATTATCTTTTATAGAAATTATAATCCGGTAGGATCAGAAGGGACCGACTTCCAAAAAGGAGAAGATTCTGAATTAAGCGTGTTTGTTTTTTTTTCTATCTATTCAAACGGATTTCTCCAAGCCGACCGATTTATATTTTCTTCCAAAATACAAAGACATTCCTAAAATTCTTCATCATTGTACAAACGGGTATCGCTATACACCATATCGCTGAAATGCTAATTGCTTCAACAGATATTGACGCAAATTCAACTTCTGCAAATTTTTGTACTCAGGACTATCAAGACACGCGGAAGCGTGTCCAGCCAAAGTTCAAAAAAACTGGCGAGCAGCACCGTGTGTAATATTACACGAACCATTTGGAGCCACTTTTGACCCCCTCATAACTCAAAAATTATTTCACATAAACATGTCAAATTTGGCGCATATATTGAGACCCGTGAGATACATATGTGCTCCAAATTTCATAAGCACACCTCAAATGGTTATTTAGATATAAACGTACAAAAATCGTCATTTTTATGATCTACCTAGGTATAGATCAAAACTCTGACACGAGGCATGCTACCATTGCTTAAAGCCGTATTATTTTAATATTGTTGACGTTTATGTTGTAGTGTTATAATCATTATTTTAAGGACGTCAAAGTACGTGACATTCAACCGTTATTTTGAAACAATACTGCTTTAAGCGGTGGTAGTAACTCCTTAACTATTGAAAATGACACATAATTATTATTTTAATGTAAATAATAATGAATAATAATATAGTTGCATTAAAACCTTACCTTCGTATTCATACATTTTGTGCAACGAAACGTCATTGACAGAAAAGAAGAAGAAACGTATTTGAAGTCGTCAGTTCAAGCTGTCAGTCATTGTGATTTGTATTCATTGTTTATAGTGGTTTTAGTGATATCGACTGTTTACCGTGCTTGTTTTCAATGTTTCACAAAAAACTTTTGATTTTGAACTTTTGCAATCAAAATTGATGAGATGTAGGAATGTGCTGTAGAGGTAGTCTGACCATAGATGTAATCTGTCAATATCAGTGTAACTCTAGGTATACTATATATTTTTCTTGAGAATTCTCGTCTTTAATTATCTTGTATAATGAGTCGTACAATAGAATTACTGTTGGGTGACACACTGACCTTACACCGAATAATAAGTACCTACTAATGTAAAACGTAAACTAAACTAATAGAAAAGTCCTATTACAGTGTAAAGGATTATTTGAATGATAGCAAGGCATGGGTATGAATTGTTACAGCGGCTGATTATGTAATGTTATATTATAAGTACATATATATAATTTCAAATATGTGTGAGATGGTGATAATAAAAAAAAGCGGAGTTTATTGCGGGCTCTTCTCAGACCAGGGCACGTTTGGAACCCTCGTAGCTTTAGTTTTAAGATATCGTAGTTAATTATCACCATCACGTCTTATGCTCTGTAAGCATGACGTTCAGAAGGTGTACTTTGTAGGTACCTATTTTAAATAAATATGTTTTGAGTTTGAGATTGAGTTCAATAATTTCTGTACAAAAAGTAATGATATCCCATCAAAAACATAAATGTAAAATGAGAGCCAAGTTCAAAATTGTGATATATATGCCTTGGTTGTTGACTTCAGCGATAAAAGAAGTGAGATCTAAATGGGTGCCAAGTTATTGAACTTGCCAAGTATATGAAAACTAGCCAAGCCAAAGCCTTAGTCTTCAACATTTTATACTAAGTTATAAGAAGAAATGATATTTTAAGTTGTTATAAAATATTATATGTTGTTATAAATAAATTTCATGACTGACCATTGAACTTGGCACCTATTTAGATCTCACTTCTTTTGTCGCTGAAGTCAACAACCAAGGCATTTATATCACAATTTTGAATTTGGCTCTCATTTCACATTTATGTTTTTGATGGGATATATAAATTGCAGGACTGACCATTGAACTTGGCACCCATTTAGATCTCACTTCTTTTATCGCTGAAGTCAACAACCAAGGCATATATATCACAATTTTGAACTTGGCTCTCATTTTACATTTATGTTTTTGATGGGATATGGGTATACACGACTCGTCTGAGATATAAGTTTGCGACTCTGTCGGCTTTTTCATCTTCTGTAAGGATCCGTGTATGATGCTTTCTTGCTTGAGATAGGTAACAATACAACCGAGTATATTCGAACAACATTTGTCAAACATCGAAACAAGGAAACCTAATCACAAATGATAGCTGAACGTAAAAAATAAAATAAGGCCTTGCTACACCTATTGTTTATTTATCATCGTTGTGAAAGTTGATCCAAATTGGGAAAGCTAGATAAAAGTTGGAAAGTAAGTCCTTTTAATTCATTTATTCGTTGTATAAGAGTACAAGGTATACAGTATACTAGTAATTGGTACGTGCAGTTACACGCAATGTTCATCATGCGAGACATAGCTGAGCTGATATTCGAAAAAAGTCGTCTGAAAGCTCCTTCACTCAGGCGTATCGTACAATTTCGTGGGAAAAGCAATTCAAAACTCGGATCCGAGATGGACTGCGAAATTGACGAATCGTGCTGAGATGGCTCTCGAGTTTGTTTTAGAATCGATCAAAATGAATTCAATTTTCTTTCTTACTGGTTTTAAGTTATTTTAAAATTGGAATCGTAAAATGCAATAATTAATGTCTTGTTCAATGCGGGAAATGATAGTCTTGGATAATTGGTTGAATACTCGTAATAGTCGGGTATATTTCCAACATAACACGTAAGTTTATCCGGGAGTTATGTATAAAAAGTAAAGAATAAATATCAGTCATGATAGTTTAAGCGTTAAAACTCGTAAAGGAATGTAAATTAAATATCCTTTTCGAGTATTTTGTTGGTACTGTAAATTTTTCAACACTACCTAGGTACCTACTGTAACTCTTATCTAAATTCGGTTTCATGTCAAGGATAAAGTATATTGCGCTTAATTGAAGCCTGAATAGTTCAAGTTGACCATCGTAATTTGGGGAAGTAAAATTACTGTAGTGATTTAAAAATTTCATATTTTGTCAGATACATGTATCTCTGGTGGCCCTAGTTTTAATACCAAATAACAAAATATTATTACAACATTTGACATCCGTACTTAATGATAAAACTTAACGCATAGTGCACGTTCGTAAACTTTTACAGAACTGTTACAAATACGGATACATACGAAGATCTGCAGATAGAAGACCAACTGGAGAAGTGCAGACGAACTTGAAGAACTGAAGTCGAGTAGGACGACCTATTTTAACTCCTATGTACTTACAGTTCCAGCTTGGTGCAAAAATGTGTTCCTCAGTGCGGACTTTTAGCCTGAGGACATAGTGTACCGTCGCTATAGGGAAGCGAGAGAAAAATCCCTACCGTAGTATTAGTCTTTTTTATTACTGTTTTTTAAATATTGTATTTACCTACTTATAGTATTTTAAGATCGTATTTTATTTTATCTTATAATATTGTTTTTATTTTTTTAAGTAATATTGTATTTATGTATTTATTTTGTATGCGGGCATGAGAGCTAATTTAATGTTGATAATAATAATAATAGTCTCCCCTGCCGGGGTGTAATCCTCCGCCCGCTACAATTATTTAGTTGTGTATTTGTATATGTAAGTTTATTCATATCTATTTATTTATGTAAGTTTATTATAATTCTATTGGTCATATATATATGTCACCGTAAGATTGTAAAAACCGTTAGATAATAATCTAACTCGCGAAACTCTAAACTGTCGAAAGATTAGAATTTAACGCATTATTTTCCGGTAGATTGTAATCTGATAGGTATTTAAACCCGATAAAACCTAATATATATATATATATATATATATATATATATATATATATATATAATATTATATATATTATATTATATTATATTATATGTATATATATATTATTATATATATATTATATATATATTATATATATATAATATATTATTATATATTATATATATATTGTATGCGGGCGTGAGAGTAAAATATATAATGATAATAACTACACTATACACTAGGGCCTTTAGAGAACACTATATTTTATATTCGTTTTTAAAATATAGATAACACACGCTTTAATCGACGTAGATAAATTATTTTCGTAATTTAGATTTATTAGGATTCTCTTTAGCGTTTAAAATCTATTCCTTTGAGCTTCCATGAATTTCATTTAGTGGGACGGAGCAGATATTCTAATCCAACATTCAATTTAAATTTCAAAGTCTTGTTTATAAGCAGATCTCTGTGTGTGGAATCAATTAATTCTTAATTGATGATTACACAGATGATTTTACATCTGCAACGACTCATTTTCATTATTTAGTTACGCAAATAATATGAGTATATTATACACTCTTACGAATAATTTAAAAGATAACGAAACTTGTGAACTATACTGCTGGCATTCCTGAAGAAACATGATTTATTACATTGTTACTGAAATAAAAATTATACAATCTTCCAGTGTTGATAGAATTTTCAAAGCGAAGTTCAGAAAGTAATCCATTTAATTGAAGCTTTAACAAGCCAAAAAGGAAAAAAATCGTTTGCAATTTCTAGAAAAGTACAAATTGACAAAATTATCCATCCGATGTAACAGTGGATTTATTTCAGGGACTAGGAATTTACGAACTGTCAAGTTCTGCAATAAGTTGTACATCGTCGTGGCTCACAAAAATTGAACAAATCGCACAATTTGTACGGCGAAGTCCGAAACAGTATTGATTCAAACGAAAACCCGTTGAATTTAAAATATAGTATCGGATACCTTTATCTACACTAATATTATAAAGAGGAAAGATTTGTATTTTTGTATATAACGAATAAACTAAAAAAGTACTGGACCGATTTTAATAATTCTTTTTTCATTAGAAAGCTACATTATCATTGAGTAACATAGGCTATATTTAGTACTAGATTACTATAGAATTCTTTAGAAATTCCTATTAAAACCAACCGAAGGTGTAAAAAAATTAGTCATCGCATACGCTGCGAAGAGTATTAATGATAGGACAAAAAAATGTTCGACAATATTATAGAATATACCAATATCTACAAAAAACTTCGCGAGACCATGTGTCTAACTATTGTAGTTACGTCACTATAACTACTTTTTTACATTTAACAAATTGATAGAAATGCCGATCAAAATCAGACCGTGTTATCCATACCATTTATAAATTTTTATCCAAATAAATAATTTAATATTCAAGACTGTCTCAATACCTGATGATTACTTTTTGAATTATTGAAATCGGACATTCCATTCAAAAGATATCATGAAATTAAAATAAAAATACATGCCGGCGGCGGCCGCCACGCAGCGCATCGAGTAACTAACTCTTCGTGAGAGGGGCAGTGCGGGAGAAGCACCATTATGAACTAGGTAGCCGCGCGGCTCCTTACGCAGTGGACGCAAGCGACATTGAATATTTCGAGTTTTTTTAACACATTTTTATGCTTCACTTAAAAAGTTCTTTTCAGAGCTACTTAGTTTTAGTATTAGGAATCACACTTTTTCATAATTAATAATAAATGCGAAAGTGTGTTTGTTGGTTTATTGGGTTTTCCTTCAATCACGCCGCAACGGGGCAACGGATCGACGTGATTTTTGGCCTGGGTATAGTTGAGGACCTGGAGGCTACATAGGCTACTTTTTATCCCGGAAAATTAAGCAGTTCCCGCGGGAATTAAAAAAACATTCACCACGCGGACGAAGTCGCGGGCATCAGCTAGTTTTATTATGAATTGGAAGATTGAATGAAAACGAGTTGAATAATGAATTCATAGATTTTTTATTTCATCAGACGCAATTGTTTGTTTTAACCTTTACTTTTGTACTATTTACTTTGTTAATTTAAAGATAGATATAATAAGTTCATTATAAACTATAAAAGGCTTCTTTGATGCTCTAGGTTATAGGTATCAAATCTGCGTATCGCTTACGAAAAAAAGAAAACATAAAATTTCAATATACTTTTTACTCTTTGTGTAAATCTGTGGTTTTAAAATGATATTCATACTAAACTTTATAGCGCTGCTATCGCAAAACAAAGCAGGGCTTACATAATAAATAGCATTCACATTTGTAATAAATGCGAAATATCTAATTCGCAGATTCCATATTTCAAAGTCCTTAGATAACAATAAAAAGCATTTGTTTTACACTGGATGACAACCTCATTTCCCAACGTCCGAACGGACTAGATTAATTAACAGTTAAATTGGACTACACTGCGATATTTTACAGCGCATCCTTATAATTATTAAATTACTAGATGATACCCGCGACTTCGACCGCGTGGTTTAAAGTTTTCCGATTCCCGCGGGAACTCCTTAATTTACCGGGATTAAAAGAAGCCTATGTCCTTCCCCAGGATATAACCTATCACAATACCGAATTTCATCAAAATCGGTTGAAGAGATGAGCCGTGAACGCGTAGCAGACAGACAGACAGACACACTTTCGAATTAATAATATTAGTATTGACAAACTAGTGACGCTGTCACCGAGTCAGATATGTTTGTCGGATTATTTTCTATATATATAAAACAAATAAAAGAATCTACCTATGTCCGATAAAGACTTTAAAACCATCCAACTGATTTGCCCCAAACCGGTATCATTAGAAAGGCAATAATGCGAAGATGATTTTTTTTTCTTTTTTTAGCATAGTAGCACACGCCGGGGTGCTATCAGGCTATAAAAATAAGCGATTCCTAGTTCTTTCCTTGCACAAGTCTCACTATTGGTGTCAAAATAAAATGAAGCTAATATTATGACCTCTAGAATGACATGACACAGCTTGATTCACCACTGGGAACGAAATCGCCCATTTTCCTTTATGATAAACAAGTCATAATTTAAAAAATTAAAAACACGATTGCCCTTGCCAAAAAATGAACTAAAAAGTTAAAAATCTAAATGAATCGAGTTAAATTAGAATCTTATCCACGTTTTTATTCAATGATACTTTCTTTGTGAATCACTAGACTATATTTATTATATTGAACTATATTTTTGGAATCTACTCATTATTTTATTACATAGTTAATCTTATTTTCGAATTTTTTTAATATTTTTTAATATTTTTTTTTAATTTTTTTATTTAACTTTAGTTTTTAAGGACCTTGGTTACCCCTTCAATATTTTTTTTAAAATTTTCTAGCCTACGTCACCCGGAATAAGCTAGGGATTCTAACGATACCTCAGTTATCAAAATCAAGCGTATAGAAGTTATGGTGGAATATACAAACTCACATACATACATGCATACATGAACCCTGAAAACAATATACTCCTTTTTTCAGGCAGTTGTATAAAAACTATCAAAAGTGAGAAAAATTACATAAATGCACAAGAATATCAGATATAGTAAATAAATAGTGTAACATGGAATGTGACGCATTTGATAAAAAAGATAACTATCTGTTATTCAAACTCTTTGCATCCACAAATAATAAAAAATGTCTTCAGTCTTTGCATCAACAAATAAACCACATTTCAATACCCGAGCGCGTCGGCTTTGTATTGACAGATGCATTGAATAGGGATGCAGCAGGCGACCCGCAATGTATTTGTGTATTGTTTTCGCAGTACATTACCGCAGGAGCTTATAGAGTTTTGTATAAAATTTGATTATGTTGAGTACTATGTTGCTTGAAAGCTCAGCAGCATGATGGATGAGAGGGGTATGTGTATTAAAAGAATTTCTGTGTCAGTATCATAATAAAACAGTAATTAATTTAATAATTACAATCGTTCATTGTGGACTCAACATCTCCTGAAGATGCTCCGGTGTCAGAGTGAAACGTGCGTCGAGAATAATTTGGAAGATTTGTGTGGTGTGGTGAATATCGCAAGATACACGCTGTACCACATAGATGTACCTATTGTCGCGGGTTATTGCGAATTAAACTTCCAGTTCTCTCATTTAATTAAATTTAATACTATTTATACTTACTTATAAAATAAAACTGTGACAGGTCCAATTCTCTACATTGATGATTTTTTGGATAACATTCTATCATCGATACTGAAGCCAAAACTGTATTTTTTTTCATTTTTGTATGTACGTCTGTATGCCTTTCGTTTGACAGAAAGGAGGTGCTTTAAAGATTGTTCCGTAAATATTTAACTTTCATTGGTTTTGTAGTTCAGAAATTACAGACATCATTATAAATAGTTGGCGCGAATCATAGTCGTGTTTGCGACTGCGACCGCGAAGCAGGAGTTGAGAAGTCGGGTAGGGGGGCGCGACGGATAAGGCGGTTCATACTAATATTGCAAATGCAAGTCTGATTGCAGACAAGCGCTAGCCTATATATTTAAAAAATAAATTTAAAAAATGCAAAAGTGTGTTTGTTTGTTGGTTTGTTCTTCAATCACGCCGCAACAAAGCAGCGGATCGCTGTGTTTTTTGAGGACCTGGAGAGTGACCTAAGGTAAAAATGGATTGAGAATTTTATTATAGAAGAGTACGCCTATTCCCACGAATGACATTGGGACCTTTTTGAGGCGCAGCGAGGGAGTCGCGACTCGCGAGCTTATTGCGGTTTCCAGTTTAACTATATCATACCGATCGCTGTTTTTGTTACTCATGAATAAGGAAGGAATTTATTGAATAACTAGCTAATGCCTGCGACTTCGTCTGCGTGGAACGAGGTGTTTTGGTTCCCGCGGGAACTCCTTCATTTTCCGGGATAAAAAGTAGCCTATATGTGCTATTCCAGACTATGATCTATCTCTGTGCCAAATTTCAGCCAGCTCCGTTCAGCCGTTGGGGCGTGATTGAGTAACAAACATCCATACATCCATCCAAACTTTCGCATTTATAATATTAGTAAGAAGTAAGATGAATTTACTGGAGAATAATTAGGTAAATAGGCTCTTTTTTATCCCGGATAATTAAGCAGTACCTGGGGGAATTAAAAACTTATGCCACGTGAACGAAGTCGCGGGCATCAGCTAGTATTGTCATAAATATATTGAGAAGCTACTGCGACAGTAACTGTTTCCTAAAATTTTTCTTCAAGGGATTCACGCTATTTTCAATTTTAATTTTCCCATTGCCCTTTTCTTTAATACAAAATTCTCACTATCTGCCGCTTTATCCCACAACAAGATTCTATAAGGCAATGAAAATAAGCAAAATATACAATTTTTGCAATAAAAATGGTTTCCCTTATTATGCGGGTCTAGTGTGGATTTACGTATAGTGTTATGGTATTAAATGTAGATTCTTTAGCAGTTTTAGGCATCAGACTGCCTCGATAAGACTGCTTGAAATAACTGTACTTAATCAATGCTTGAATTAACTAACTATACTTCTTCAATGCTAGAAATAACATAGAAACAGTGTTGTTTACTTGAAATAAACACTGGAATAAAAGTATAAGTAACATAATAAGTAAAGTAATTTTGGTCTGGTGGGAGGCTTAGGCCGTGGCTAGTTGCCACCTTACCGGCAAAGACGCAGCGCCAAGCAATTTAGCGTTCCGGTACGACCGTGTAGAAACCAACTAGAGGGATGGGTTTAATATTACTGCCATACCCCTAACAGGCTAGCCCGTTACCATCTTAGGCTGCATCATCACTTTGCTTCATTTTGTATTGCAATACGAATCATCATTCTCATCATACGAATATCAGTATTCATCGCGACGTGCATCACGAACTCTTATTAATAGGTTTTCATATTTTTTATTCATTATAGGCTTACGCTTGACCACAATCACACCTGATGGGAAGTGATGATGCGGCCTAAGATGGGACGCGCTTGCCTAGAAGATGCCTTTTCACTCTTGATTTAAAGATACCCGGATTTTAATTGATGGGAAACACAACGTTTCCCACCAATCATACCTAACGTTTACCTAACCATAAAATAAAATACATTTTAATCTTTTTGGCAGAGAATTCCGAAATTAGTTAATTAAGAAGATTGGATAGCGAGAGGCTCGACATGTGTTACGGTGCTGATGAATGGGACGCAAGTATGTGAAAAGATAAAGAGCCAATTCATTCTTAAGTAAGTAAGATATATTATATTAATAGAAATATATTTTTATAAGCTATGATAATATTCGAATAAAAATCTTTACCGAAGTAGTAGAAAGCGACTGATTTACTTTTCTTTCAGATAAGCATTGATGTAGAATTTTAGTACTCATTCTATTTCAATGCAGATAAGCAATCAATTAAAATCTTTATTTATCTCCTTTCCTCTTATAATAACAGTCACTCGAGAAAAATGGATAGAAAGCTAACTGTCATTCCAATAGCATCTGGATATGATATCGTAGCTTAAAGTTATTAGTTTATATTTTGTTTGGAAACAAATTGCAGAGTTTGTTTGTGAATAATATTGTTATTTCAGGCATAATTAAGACCACTGAAGTCACGTTTTTGTTTTTATTTACGTGCCAAGCTACTTTCCTGTTAATTACAATAAAATACTGAAACAAGATAACACTGCTGTATATTTTATAATAATTAAGTCACCCAATCACCAAACAACTCAACACACAAGTACGGCATTGTCACCTTTATATACGAAAGGTTGTGGTGCAAACTCAAATGCACAAAAGAGTCGGTTCCTCCGCAGCAAATTTTCCATAAGGAGAAAGTTTGTAAGTTATTTTCACTTCTCCTCTAGTTATAAAGTTTGAAAATATTAAGATGTTTTGTTTGTTTTAATTAAAATTGATGCTTTGACTTCTAAGAAATTACTTTTTATTCCTACCTTTATTTGTTTTCTTGTGTTATTTTTTAATATCTACGAACTTCTGCTGTAAGATTTATAACCGGAACGGTTTTCCTTAAATTCCATCTCTGTTGTTACGAAAGTTTTTATTAAAACCATATTTATTGCCCAGACTATGCTTAGATTCTACTGCTTGCCTCTTTCAACTTTTATATTTCTCTCATTTATTTATATACTGATTTCTATAAATTATTCCTAAACATGTTTTACATATACGTATAAAAATACTATACAAAACACTTTTAAAAATAATTCTATAAAACTTCCACATCCTGCGGGGAAGGACCCAAGCAGTCGGTGGTCAGGGCTCCAGAGAGGAACCTCCTCACAAATCGTGCCGTCTCAAGGATAACAGCCTTCTGTAGGAAGTGTACATTCAAATAATCTGATGACCTAAAGGAGTTGGAGTTTTAAAGTTTGTAACTCTCCACTTTTCAGCATGTAATTAACTCATTCTACCTTAATCTGACGCGCTCGAGTATTTCTAATGATCGATTTTATTTATCTAAAATTTTGATCTGCTGTCCTAGACAGACTCACCAATATACAGGGCTCATATATGATGAAGGTACTCTACAGAGTCCAAAGAATTCCCCTTTATATTAATCTGCAGCGCTGGAGTAAATCCAAAAATCCCCTCTTGGGCTGCCCTGCTACAACAAGTGAAATCTCAATCAAAGCCTCACTTGTCATGATAAAAATAGTACTGTGTCGCTTTGGCTTAACTGCGTTTATATTCATATTTATGTACCAAATGAATTACGCGCTACTCAAATTGAGAACAAAATTTCATTCAAATGCTGATCAAATATCATTCATGTCATCATCAAGCCTAATTAACCGAAAATAATGACCCTGCAGCACAAATTGGACGCGATTACGCTTTTAATTCCGATTTTACTTGTATATTTTGTCAATTTAGTTAATGCAGTTAAGCAAAATCTAAAAAGTCTTGTCCTGACTGACTGACTGGCTGCCTGATTGATCTATTAACACACAACCTAAGCCAATGCGTTTAAGAATGGGTTTAAGAACTTGAAATTTTGATAGTATGTACTCGTACCTACAGTACACTAGATGCCTTTTGTGACGTAGGCACTGACTAGGGTTTTTGATAATTCCACTCCCAAGGGATTTGAAGCTAGTAAAGCGGGTCAACTAGTAATACCTATTATAATTATTATAATAGGTATTACTAGCTGATTTTATTTATTAAAATGTGTCTCAAGAGAGCACAAAACGAATTCTACTAATAAACTATAATAATACACTAATCTCAGTTATAGCTTATCTTAAGATTTAAATAGAAAAAAAATCATGTACTTAAAGAAATAACCATTGTTTTTATAAATGGCCGCGACATTCAAATAATAGTGCACATCTAGGTACTTTTGAATTCAAGTCCTGTGAAACCACAGTGCCTAGTGGGAGATTTTCTTCCCATTCAATCGCGACAATATAAACTACGATTTGTACGGAATTGTCAAGCTCTGAACAGCTGGCGCTAGGTGAATAGTGGGAAGATCGAATAGGTCGTAAAAAAACTTCAACTCGGCCTGCAGTTCGAAATACGAGAAACAACTACAAAAGTCCTATATAATATTATGAAAGAACACTAGAAAATTTGAAAACGGAACAAGATGTTTCAAATCGGCCGTTACCGGCATCGGGCATCCGCTGGCGTGTTTCCGACGTCCACCGACTGACGACGTCCGGATGTGCGACCGGTGCCGTTTGCCGACTGGTCAGGTTTTCTTGGCAATCACCCCCTGATTTGTGGCTTAGGAGCGATCCAAAATTTTAAAACATGAATGCTATAAATGTGAGTTTTTCTGTTCTTTTAATGTACCCACTATTACTGGGTACTTCTATCATTTATCAATACTCCCAGGCGCAGTGGTGAGCGATTTAGAGTGTGAGGGTGTCGATCCCCGACAGGATCTATTTGGGAATTTGTAATTTTTTAATTTTCTCACGTCTGGTTGGGTGGGCAGCTTCGGCCGTAGCTATAGTTAGCGCCCTACTGACAAAGTAATATAAGTAATAATAATTTCAATTGATACTTGGACCTTGCTCACGAAATTATCGCCATGTGGAAAGTTGACTCAACGATTATATTGTACCGATGGTTGTATCAGTTAACGGTCTTATTGCGAAAACATTAAGGGCCGGATACAGAAGGCAGTTATCCTTGAGACGGCGCGAATTGTGAGGAAGTTCCTTTTTCAGGAGCCCTGACCACCGGCTGCTTGGGTCCTTAAGGCCTCGCAGCGAGTGGAAGTTTTATAGGATTATTTTGAAATATGTTTTGTGTAGTATTTTTAAATATTTATGTAAAACGTGTTAAGAAATAATTTTATAAAAATCAGTACAAATAAATGGGAGCAATATTTCAATTGAACCAGTCATCTTTGCCCATCGAGTCAGAAAATAAGATTATTAAACTAGGTGGACCTACCTTTAATAAATATATCAATGTAACTTAGAACGGCGAACTAAGCTGGAGCTTTGAGAAATTATTGGAAAGTAGATTAGTTTACAATAGTTGGAACCCGTGATTTATGAGTGTACGAATTTCTTGCTGTTACAGTCGAACGGCGATTAACTGCAAGTAGAGATTGCTTTCCGTTATACTTAATATATTATTCAAGCTATTTGTACTTCAGACTAGGTAAAAGCTCTAAATTAAGCTTATATAAGACAATTTGACTTCTAAGAAAAGAGTACCTACTGTGTATCTTGCGTGTTCTTCTTAGAATTCGATTGAGTCTCGATGGGGATAAGTTGGTTGATTATCTGTCATAAAATATTTTAATATTCTCTCTGTCTGCGTTGGATTCCTCGTTGGTGGTCACCCTTTCCATAAACCACACATTGAAAATAATACGGAAGAAGACCCTTCCGTATCCGGCATCGGATGCGCCACAACCCACTATCCTGAACAGCGCTATATATTGACCTCAAGAGTCTTCTTTCAAAGATAAGAAGAGTCTTGAGGAGTATCTGGCGTGACTATTAATATATTTTACGATTGAAGTAAAAAGTAATCCAAATAAATCCGCCAAACAGTAAATTGATGCCACCATCTTTTGTCAAGATTTAATGGACTAAATTGCCAAGACTAAAAGGGCTACTTAGTCCTATGAGTACAGTTTTGTTATCTGGATCACTAACTACTTAGCTCTGTATTGCATTTTATTTTTTACTCTCAACAACTCTTTTTCAAAACTGAATTATTATATTTTATAATTTATCAACAAAGATGTTTTATTTCGTCTGGACGTACTCGTAAATAGATAACTTAGTGATAAGTTTTGAACTTTTTATTAGTAAACACATCCTTTTAGTTATTTAGGTCAACGTTTTGTAACAGGTACTTATATTATTCAAACTAGAAGAGAAGGTAATGCTATCCAAACTAGAAAAGAAGGTAAGAGGTCATTCTATTTCATATTATACCTATTGACAAAATACAAGAAAAAACTTTTAAAACTAAAGCTATAATAATATGAACTGAAATCAAACACATAAATCACTAACTTTGAACGACACTGTAGTCTCTCATTTCGAAGAAGCTTTTTAATTGCCAGTGTGTCACAGGAGCGTGTCCTTTAATACAGCTTAATGGTAGAGTAGAATGGGGGCGACGGAAAACAAATACTCTATTCGAGGTGTTGGCTGGTTTTTTGCGGCCTTAAAACATGCGTTTTACCATTAAATAGTCATATTGGATTATTTGTGTCTGTTTTGCATGCCTAAAATTTAAAAATGCTCAAGCTGGGTACATTTGGGTAGATACATTCCTTAAGTTTTAGTAAAATCTCAACTCATAGATCGTTGTCCACTATTAGTTATAGGTCGCTTGCAAGCCTTTTCATACGTTTTTCTCGTTTTCCAGTGTTCATGTTTCTTTGGCAGAGATCGAAAATTAATGAACATTGTCAAAATGAATGAATTTTACATATACTGAATTTTTATAGTGTGTATCTAATAAAATAAAAACAACATTAGCATAAACAATATATACAATAAAATAATGAAAAATTTAAGTGACCTCGATGACGATGAAGTCTTATCCATAAATATCATAAACTAGTTGATGCCCGCGACTTTTTTCGCGTGGATTAAGGTTTTTTGATTCCTGTGAAAAATATTTTTATAATATAATATTCAATTTTTCGGGATAAAAAGTAGCCTACGTCCTTTCCCTTGAGACAACCTACCTCTGTACTAAATTTCATCAAAAACTGCTGAAAAGAGGGGCCGGGAAAGCGTAGCGGACCGACAGACGGACAGACAGACAGACACCATCGCATTTTTAATATTTGTATGGATTCAAAAGTGTCTTCTGTATTTTTCATATCAGGAATGTTTTCACTTCTAGTTTTAGCTGCTTTCTAGTTTTTCGACAAATCCGGCAAAGTATTATTATTATTATTATTATTAAACTCTTTATTTGTACCACACATAACAAAAGTAAATTACAGAAAACATAAAATAACACAAAGAAGTACAAAGGGCGGCCTTATTGCTAAGTAGCAATTTCTTCCAGGCAACCTTATTAGGAGAACACAAGGAAACCAGGCTGTAGGTGGCGCACAATTATACTAATACTACATACAAAAAACTACATAACAATACATAGACAAAAATACACAAATATCTTAATACATACAATGCATAAATATATTATAAAATAACATATATAATACATACATACCATATAAACTTAAATATACAATTACATACTATACATACACATACTTACATTCTGGACAGTGGAAATACTGACAAAAGATCTTTATCCTGGCGCAGTATTGAGCGCCATTCGACTGTAGCTAGTTACCTCCGTATTTACCATGGCCGTGTATGAACACACTCCACACACAGAATTCGTATAGGCCATACCTGGGCTAGTCCATTACCATCGTGGACTTCATCATCCAAGTGAGATCGCAGTCAGGCGCTAACTAATTGTTATAATAATAACAAAAACGATGACGATGAAGTCTTATCCATAAATATCATAAACTAGTTGATGCCCGCGACTTTTTTCGCGTGGATTAAGGTTTTTTGATTCCTGTGAAAAATATTTTTATAATATAATATTCAATTTTTCGGGATAAAAAGTAGCCTACGTCCTTCCCCTTGAGACAACCTACCTGAGCTTTTGGCGAAATTCGGATACGTGGTCATATTTGCGTAAGCCAAATATGAACCGAATAGCAAGATTTTGAAGTCGCTCAAGTTTGTTAAGTTGGTCCTGGGTCAAATTAAAAAAGCTTGCATCACCATAATCGATTTTTGATATCAGGAATGTTTTCACTTCTAGTTTTAGCTGCTTTCTAGTTTTTCGACAAATCCGGCAAAGTATGTTTTGCTAGCCGGATTTGTCGAAATTGTGATTAATTGATCATTTAAATATTTTGAAAATTTAGAATAGGAAGGGTTATAATAGATCCAATTCCTCATAAAAGCTCCGAAAATTAAGGTATCCTTTATATTACCAAAATTTGGTAACAATAGTGTCATAATATTTCACCTGAACCTCACCCTTTCTCAATTACCTATTAGCTGGTATATGAAGTTAGGGGCGATGATATTGATGCCGTGAGAGCGTGAGTTATATATTATTATATTTGATAAACTAACACTGTTTGTTTGTGTGAATTTAATTAATATTACTGGAGCATAACACTTTGTGGATTAGCCAAAGCGTTGTGATTTATCTTAGCGAGACAACGCTCTACATTATAATTGTATTATTAATTAGTGTTATAGATGTCGGGAATTTGTATTATTGTACTAATTCTATGTTGAATCACGTTAGATTTATAATATGCAAATAATTAAATATAAATAATTTATAATAATAACTTTGTATAGACTATATTATCAATCAATCAAATAAATATTATAAATGCGAAAGTTTGGATGGATGTATGGATGTGTGGATGGATGTTTGTTACTCAATCACATCCGAATGGCTGAACGGATCTGCATGAACAAGAACGCGAGATATTGATTCGCTTCGTACCAGAGATAGGCGTTTAGGGATTTTTTCGTAAACGCTCCATTCGGATTTTTAATATTAAAATCAAAATCAGTTTTTAGAATTTAATTTTGGGACATAAGTTTTATTTTATTACCATTTGTGAGGTGAAGCTGTAATTTTATTTCATTATTTTATTCGTAGCAACAATTGCTCGCCTAGTTTTGAAAAAGAAATCGTCGTCTTAATTTTTTTTTATAATGTTACAAAATAATTTAAGTTTTAATAAAAAGACCGCTATATTCCCCATAGTCACATTAATGTATTTTTATTGTTACAGGTACATATTAAGATAAGATAAGTTCTTCCCGATGACCTGTGAAACGTAAGCATATTAATTGAGTATAATCTTATGCGAAATGAAGGCAAGTTTAATTATTGATACCTCAGGAGAATATTATACCTACTTACTCGCCCGTTGGTATACAATAATTTTAAGATAATAATTGGACTCCAGTGACCCTTTCGGGCGAGTGTGTTATCTATTTATTTATTTTATAGACATTACAAAATTTCCTTTACCATTTAAAATATACAAAATGGTAGAAGGTATCTTAGGTATTTAATACATGTAAGCAAGGATTCGGATTTTCTGCTTTTATTTATCGGCTACATAAATAAAAAGCAGTTAATTATATTTTATTTGGTTAAAGAATCTTCGTATAACGTATCTCCCATAGAATTTCTAGAATTCAGATGAGACTTCAAGACGTAAAACTAGAAGGTTATAAATTACTTTACTAATGTAAGATAATTTCGATTTTTATATTAAAATTGAACGTAATCATTGTAACGGTGCATACAATATAATATAATATTATAATTTAAGGCAATATAGTTCTTGTCCTAATAGTATACGAACTATATTTATAATTAATGAACAAACGAACTTACCTGTAAGTAAAGTTCGATCATAATAATACGACCGAAGAAATTAGCATGATATACTTGTACATAATAATAAGTTAAATAAAAATCAGATTTTTTGAGCTGTTGTGCAATTAGAGTTGTATCATATAATCTGGCCAAAAATTATTCACGATTATTCACATTGTCCACAAAATCCGATCTTAGGTACAGTCTCCAGTACATAATCTTAAAGCACAGCTTACATTTACGCAGCATTAACATCACAATGTATGGTTGCGCCATTTTTCTTACGCTTCCACCCAGTCATTCATCAACATCCTACGAAAATGTGATTTACCAAAGCCACTCATAAATAGCACGTTTGTATGCAAAATAAATGTTCATGTATTTTAAAGAAGCATGTTGCAAATTTCATTGAATTTAAATATGTCAAGGAATATGAAGCTTAATTCGTTATAATCCACTATAACAGGTATACTCGTATCTATATAAACGACCGCCGCAACACCGCACCACAACAAATATCTTCTACGTACGTACGTTTCAGTCCGACAGTAGATCAGACTCAGGAGATGTGTACACAATTGTAAAGTTAAATAATTGTCAAAAGTTAGTCCTGTTTTCAGGCTCTGATGACGACGTCGCAACGCATTTTTAGTTTCAACTCTCAGTTTATGTTATTATGAATAGTATGTCAATAATATTCATAATGTCAATAATATTTTTACGTCCTGGGTAAAACAGTCTTCGTTGCACAAACCAGTCTTTGAATAACTTAATAATTATTTTTTTATTTTACGCCCAAGAAAATACAGTCGAGAGTGAATTGATTTAACGAAACACGTCGTCGCATACATCGTGTCGTCCTTATCGTTCCATGTTCGTTCTCAAAATATTAGTTCTAATAATAAAGGGTGAACTTTTTGCCAATGGCACATAGTTGATAATGTATTACCGGTAAACTGACCTATGCATCACCCATCACGAACGATACGTGATGCGACGGTCAACGTCACAACAGGTTTGAAGACGGCTTAAAAACTATCTTCAAGCCAGTTGCAATGACGACCGTTTTCTGCAACCGTTTTCGTCGTCGGGAAAACGGTTGCGTTTTGTCCGTCAAAAATACGACAATGACCCACCACTACAAGTTTTATCTTAAAATTCCTATTCTTTCCTTTATTCGATTGGAAACATTGCTACCACTCCTCTAGTATTCTGATAACATACATCTGACGTTTCTATTGGCGCTAAAAGCTTACAGCCCGACATTAGCATGAGAATATAAAGATCCAGTCATTATTCTCTCACTTCCCCCCAACCATCCTTCAATGTCTAGATGAAAATGTGAAAGTTCACTCAATCTACACTTAATTCTTACAAATAGTTTGGCGTTTGTGCGGGAATACTTCCTATATTTGATTTAAAAAAAAAATTAAATAAAAAATATTAACATTATAAATGCGAAAGTTTGGATGGATGGTTTGTTTCTCAATCACGCCAGAATGGCTGAATGGATCTGGATAAAATTTGGCACAGAGATAGATAATTGTCTGGAATAGCACATAGGCTACTATTTTTTCCGGGATTTTTCCCATAAAAGAAACGTGGTTTGTTTGTTTTGCTGCGTTTTTAGCTGTATCTCTTGAAACATGGACACGTCATATAATTTTCAAAGAGTGAGTCATAAATAATAGGGCTTGCTATAACTACAAATACTGAAAATAAAATAAAGTACTTATAGGTAAAAGAAGGTACAATAAATTTGTATTTAAAAAGCACAAAGTGTTATAAAAAATATATTATGTTATTACGGTTGAAACTAACACAAATAAGTTTGGCATTAGTACCGTTTTTTACAAGATTTTGTCTCGTCAAAAAGTAGTATTACAACTTATTAGTGAAAACTATGGGTTATATTGTAAGATAACCTTGATTTAATATGTAAAATTTAAAGTTTTTAGACCCCGCAGCTTGAACAGTAAGGAAAAATACTTTTTTACAATACTGAAATGGGATTTAACTGCTAAGAAAGACGCTTACAACTCTTAGAAATAAACATACGCCACAAATACCTACGCAAGTACTGTAGAAGAAATTTTATTGCCCAGCTATTCTATTACGAAACGTATTGGTAATGACCCGGAAAACCAAATTGTTCGGAAACAATACAGTAGGAAGTATAATTGCTCTTTAGCTATTTTGGGAAATTCAGTATAAAGTTCCCAATTCCGGACGTGACCTTACCCGCGGATCCATCATGTTACGTACTGCCATTCGACTTTGTTATCCCAATGTACATCTATTACCCTTCTATCAATTTTATCTTAATCAAAACTTATCATTGACTTATGGGCCGATACAACATAGATCGCAAAAACTTTGTGAAGTGAAACTTCTTTAGAAGCGTTGTGATTTGAAAATTCGATGAAACGGATCTTGTTACCACGGTACAAGTGGCGCCACCGGACGAACGTGTATACAAAGCGTTCCTTTCTTTGTAATTTTCTATTTGATTGTTTT
The DNA here is from genome assembly GCA_964035005.1 of Erebia palarica. Lineage (NCBI taxonomy): Eukaryota > Metazoa > Arthropoda > Insecta > Lepidoptera > Nymphalidae > Erebia > Erebia palarica. Next base: position 18,842,051 of record OZ035994.1, read on the forward strand.
AATGTAGCACTAGAAAGGCTGATTTGTTTATTGTTTTTATACGACTGCCTGAAAAACGGAGTATATTGTTTTCAGGGTTCATGTATGTATGTATGTATGTATGTATGCATGTGAGTTTGTATATTCCACTATAACTTCTATACGCCTGAACAGATTTTGATAAATAAGGTATCGTTAGAATTCCTAGCTTATTCCGAGTGACATAGGCTAGTAAAATTTTCAAAAAATTGATAGGGTGACCATGATCCCACATTAAAGACTAAAGTTGAAAAAAAATAAATCGAAAATAAGATTAACTATATAATCATCATCTAGAAAATGATGAGTAAATTCCAAAAATATATAACACTATAGTTCAATATCCAGTAATTCACAAGAAAATATCATTTAATAAAAATGTGAATAAGATTCTAATTTATAACTTTTTAGTTAATTTTTTGGCAGGACAGTAGTTTTTTTGATTGTTGTAATTATGACTTGTTTATGTTTTATTTTAATCCGCCTCTGGTTGATAAAACGAAAAAGCGACACCAAAAAGAGACAAACATAATATTATTCATAATAGGATTTAGCCTGCGAGAGAATGAGATAGAATACAAGTTATATTTATCTCATTATCTCGTTGGCTACTTTTCTGAAGTTTCACTTCTGCCATGCGTGAATTACTCACACACACATTTTTTATATTTATTTATTCATATATTCATATATTTATTTATTCGATAATTAATTAAGTAGGTATCTATTTAAAACACGATACAACATTCAAAAATATCAAATTAAAACTATAAAATAATCCGACAAGAAAATATTTTACGTATTTGTCTTTGAATGTATATTCATATCCATACTAAAATTATAAATGCAAAAGTGTGTGTCTGTCTGTCTGCAAGGTCCACCTGTTTAACCGATTTTGATGAAATTTGGTATAGGGATAGTCTATATCCCGGGGAAGGACGTAGGCTATTTTTCCGGGAAAATTAAAGAGTTCCCGCGGGAAGCAAAAACCTTAATCCACGTGGACGAAGTTGCGGGTATCGCGGGCGGGATACACAAACGTGAATTTAGAATTTTTATCCGTCTGCATATTAACAACATCTTTAAATTACATTAATCACAAAACAAGAGCGCACTTTTTACATGAAAAAAAATACCTAATTACTTTCTATCCGTATAGCTTTTGACTGATATGAAAGAATGAAGGGTGCTTAGCACTCATTTATTTTAAATTGAAAGGTCATCATGTTATTGTGTAGAACTAAAACATGTTTAATTATACACTAAGAGCTCTCTGCTTTTCATATTAGTTTATCAGACGAGTGCTTTATTCAAAGTTAAAAAGTAATAAATATACAGTACAGTGTAATATATAGTACAGCCCAAGCATAATCAATGTGACAAAGTATTCGTGCAGTATTTTCAAAAATACTTTGCAGCATCGACAAAGCGTTGCAAAAGCGGCCAATAGATACGTTGCACTGCTCGGAATAAAAACATCTAAATTAGGAATCTAAATAACGACCTACTCACACTTAATTTAAATTTTTGAGTATCTCCGTATTCAAATATAACATACTAGCTCATACTCGTAGCTCAACCGCGTGTATTTAAGTTTTTAAAATCTCTTGGGAACTCCTTGATTTTCTGATATAAAAATATCTTATGTCTCCACAATGCAAAAGCTTCACCAAACTGTTCAAATTGGTTAAACTGACTGTTACGAATTCTCATATAGATATAGACATTCTATGGCTAAATACAGAGAGAGCGATTGGCTAACTATAGATCTTTAACTATTAAAGTCCATAACACTACACGTGGGCATAGAATGGGCATATTATTGGGTGATAGCGAACAACTACGCTACCCACAATGTAACTTATCGAAATCCTGAAATATCAAATTAACACGTGATAAAGATTACTTTTAAAATCCATCGGATTAATATTAAATGAATAATAAATTGGAACGATACAACAAAAGGACTCACGGCATTTCAGCTATCATCTCGCACACACATTACTTTCTAAGATCAGATCCGAATTAATTTTGATTCCCCACTCAACTCCCTGCCTCGTCTATCTTAATTTTTGCCCCACCACTAATGATGCCATCTTGTAAAAAATATCTGCGTTCGTTCGCCATTGGTCCAGTTATGCATATCTACCAACTCTCGATACAATAATAATGCGATACCAACATGAAATCAGTATTGCCATTCCATAAATGATATATAAATGTTACCAGTCGAACACACGATCACGGCAGATAAAGAGACAACAGATAGACATACTGATTTCCAAGTTATAGATGATCTTACGTAATAGGTCAAGTTGAGTTGTTCAGATCATATCTAACTACTTCCTTACATTCCCACTCGACTAGAAAATGCCAAAATGAGCCCAAGAATCCACAGCTAAAAATCAGCTAAAAATAGTTCATTTTTCGCTCAAAAGCCTTATGGCAACTCGAATGTCGACAGACTTTTTATTCACTCGGTGCAGTTTTTAGGTCAACTCGTTGAGGTACTTTTGACCCACAAAGCGATGCCTTTCACCTAATGACATGGGGATATATTTTATATTTCAAAAAATGAGGCGGAAAATTACACTTTTAAAGTGAATTTAATGTATGAAATCTAGGACTAAAGTAACGTGACTCTAGGTTTACTATACCGCCAACATTACGAGTGTTAATGGCTTTTTATGAAATGAACTATAAACAAAGATGGTTCGTTTTTTTTTATTTAATTTTCAAGGGAAAGAGTAGAAACTTGATCTGAGTTTGAGTAATTACTGCCAACTAGAGACTACTATGCCAACTATGAGACACCAAAGTAAGTAATTTGGTGTTAAAAAAAGTTTACATCAGTCGAACAAAGTTATTCGAATGAAGTAACAACCGGGAGACACTTTTTAATGCTGCGGATTACAAAATTCAACGAAGTGCTCAGATATAGTGGCATAAATAAATACTGCCGCTTTCTTATAGCGTATAACAAAGTTACTACTATTAGTACATACTAATATTATGAATGCGAAAGTGGTGTGTCAGCCTGTCTGTCTGCTACGCTTTCACGGACCATCTGTTCTACCGATTTTGATGAAATCTGCTACAGGGATAGGTTGTATCGAGGGGAAGTACATATGCTACTTTTTATCCCGGAAAATTGAAGAGTTCCCGCGGGAATTAAAAAACATTACCCACGCAGACGAAGTCGCGGGCATCATCTAGTATTAAATATGTGGTATAAGTACCTTAAAATGAATTTCAAAACTATACCTCGCCATTGCGTTCCATCTTGCAAGATTGTCCTCAAGCATATTCTAATACCTTTAAACGAGCAATTCTATATGAAGAGCTATTTATATACATCTGAATCTCGGAAATGGCTAAAACGATTTTTATGAAATTTAATATGCAGGGGGTTTCGGGGGCGATAAATCGATTTAGCTAGGATTGATTTTTAGAAATGAATGAAAAACTGCTACAATATTATTAGAATACCAAGGTAAATTCCGCCACCATCTAGAAGGCTATAATAGCGGGCGATCCTGAAACCAGAAGACCCCGGTTCAACTGCAGATGTTTGCAGTCCGATTATTTTTTCCCCTTTTTTTCCAAGTTCCTGCTTTTGTGAGGAAAACTATTATTGGGAGCCCAATTGCACTCGTGATTTTTTATAAAAATAACCAATTCATAGTTTTTTATTGTTATGTCGGTGAGATCGAAAATTATTATTCATATTTACCAAAAACCGAGCAAAGCTCGGTCCACCCAGGTAATGACATCTTTTTTAGTCATAAACATTACTTTGCAGGTACTTGATAAATTACTTCACATAATTAATCACAGAGCATCTACAATATCTATAGCTATTTGTATGTAATGGACGGTACTATGTTGCTAATCTAATCCAGGCGGGATATCAGCTTCACCACAACACAAGGACCGAATACGATATTGTGAACTTGGAGGATTTGTCGCAATAACAATTATTTTAATTGGCATTAGGAACAGATTAGCGATATGAATAACTAATTTAAACATTACTAGATGATGCCGCGTGGATTGTTTTTTTTTAATTCCCGCGGGAAATCTTCTATTTTCCGGGATAAAAAGTATCCTTTGTCGTTGTAGGGATGTAACCTGTCTCTGTACTAAATGTCATCAAAATCGATTGAGTAGTTGAGCCGTGAAAGCGTAGCAGACAGACAGACCGACAAATAGTCAGACGAACACATATTCGTATTTATAATATTATGTTAAACTATATTGTGATAATCGTGACTTAGTCCGCGTGTAGTGCGGTTTAAAAAAAATCTTGGTGATTTATTTTTTGTTTCCTGGGATAAAAAACTTCTGTGACTGACACTGAATGCAAGTTATTTCAGTAACAAATTAATCAAAATCGTTTCAACGGGTTAATAAGACAAGTGAACATGGTAATCCCTGGTTATTGGATATTATTGAGACTAAGGTAATCATGGACTTAAAATGAGTGAGATTTTTAAATCTTAACCTACTCGGTATTTTATTTTGATACACGGTAGTGAATTATTGCCTTATTTTATTATGAGAAATGAACTAAAAACCAATTTATAAGTAAGTCTTCGTATTAAAAAACGTATCATGTTATTTATTTAAACCTGAATAAGGAAAATGAAATGATGCATTGATAGAATTAATGTCTTGAACACAATCGCAGAGCGTTGGTAAATTCGCTAATTTAATTTGCAGTTGGGGCTTGGTCCAAATTTTTCGCACTCTCCCCAAGCGAAGAAAGTTTAATAGGGGCTGACGGATACCGAACGCACTTACCATCGGCCAAGATTAATGATCCGAGGTGCTACCCTATCCATTAGTTACATTCGGTATGTAAACCTACCAACTTTTATACTTAACAATTAATTTAACACTTTTTCTCTCGTCATGCTTTGGTTATTTCTTTATTAGCAATTTTGTTTTATTAATTGTTTTTTTAACAACAAGGTTTTTAAAAAGTTAATAGGTATTGTGTTACGTAAATTGTTTTAATTGTAGTCTCAGGTAGGTTAGATAATATGGTCTATTAGTTCAAGTTAATTATCAGAATCTTAATTCTCATACAAGACACTTTAATACAAAAAATATAATTGTTATGATTGTACGTCAGCCTACGTTAGTCTACGCAGGCACTACGCAAAGTCTACGCAGACGCTACGCAAAGTCTACGCATACATCTACGCGTATGTAGCACGCTATGCATGTTTGAGAGTGTATCCCCCCACACAAGAATTTATCGGTCCCAAGATACTCCGAATTTCTACAAACTGTCGTATGAGACCATCTCAAATATTTATGTTTGAGATATGGTGTGCCTGATATGTATTAAACTAGCAGCTTATTTTGTACAAACTGAAACTGAGATTGATCATAAATATAAACCGCACTACATTCATGAAATAAGTAGTAGCTGAGCGCTGTAACTTTTATCCTAGTAATAGGATAATAAAAAGAACATCGCAACACTTAGCTATCGACAAGCGGTGTAGAGTACAAGTTCTACGAGATTGGATGGATTTTAGTACCGTAATAAAAATTGAAAACGACCACATTTGTAACTGAACGAATGTTTTTAAAATAGTATGTGTATTGGCTTTTACTTTTAAGGTTATCGTAATCTTAGGCTCCGTTTTATTTATACACAGACGTACGTCTAACTATTCTTGGATTTAGTTTTTTCTCTCCCTTTGTTCTGTTTTACTCATATACACGACCCAACCTCGTCAATATGTTTACGAAAGCGCTTAAATATATTATTATGGCTTTTCATCTTCTTGATACAAACAAAATTTTTTGAGGTCGCCGAGATATCGAATCATGTTCTAATGATTGTGCTTGCCGGTACACGCTCTCCTCATCAAAGTACACGCGACGAACTGTCTACAGTGTCTTTGAATTTGCTGCTTTTAATTAATATCTTGGTATATCAAGGAGTAGGTGTATGGTTATCAAACTATTCTATGAATTAGAGTCTTATATTTTTAAAATGGCTTAATTATGTTATGTTTGGAATGATATGGTGACATATTCAACACGTAGCTATCGACAAGTGATATCGAGAAAGCTATAGCGAGATTGGATGGATTTTAGTGTCACAATAAAATTGAGAACGACCGCATTTGTACAGACGCTTTGTTATAATATACGAGTATATAGATATCGCTCCTGTTAGAAGTTTCATGCATCAACGTATATTCGATATCAGCAAATATTTTATTCGTTTGTTTCGATGATTTGTTTAAATTTTAAAAAATGAATTACAAAGCAGCTTAAAGTTTTGATCAAAAATTTCAGAAAAACCTTTGTTCCACAAAATTTACACGCAACGAGATTGTCGATTTATTTCGGTGCACCTCGGCTTTTCCACCTTTTGCGGTCCGCTGCTTTAATTCCTATCAAAAAGTCGCAAAAAAGACTAAGTATTAGATGAGTTTCGTTTTATCCAGGCGTATGATAAGTACCTAATTTGCCTGGTATCCTCAAGAGAGATTAAAGTCATCTTGTTACAAAATTGGTTAAAAAGTTTTGAACTTTACTGAACATATTTACGAGTCGCAACGAAACTTTGTTAATTACGCCAAAAATTTTAATTTTCCTTGCTCATTTTTAGGCTTTTTTTTGGTGAAATGCAAATTGCACGTATTTTATTACTTTTAAACTTTGTTTGTTTTTATGGAATCAAAACAGCAACGACTTGTTTGATAATGTATATATGCTTAGGCCCGCTTGCAAACACGCTGGGTTACGTTAAACCCAGGGTAAATTTAATTTGAAATTTTGACAGAAATTTTATACGAATTAAGTCAAAGTAGCAGCTAACCCTGGGTTAAATGCGGCGTTTCGTCTTTGCGTCTTTAAATTATTATAAGTGACTGAGTTACTTTATATTTTTGCTCTCGAGAGGCAAAGGCATCAAGTCTTTGTCGATGCAAATTCCACGAGAAAGCCGTAATAAGTTTTGTCGTTCTAATTTTGCTGGCACTAATTCAGCACTAATAAAAGCTGACAATGTGTCCAATTCGGTTGTACCTGATCTCTGAACTAAACTAAATAGACATAACTAAATCTACTTCTGTTCCTTTCCGCAGGAAAGAAGTTATAGCAATAAAATGAATGCTGTCATTTTTTTAGTTTAGAGATTGCGTGTGAATGTTTTGTTGGGCTTATGACCTAACCAAAAGCCAACTAAATTAGTTACATCAACAATTGTAATATTAAAATATTTGACCGCCTAAATCCACGATGTGAACGGTCCTTGAACAAAGCGGAAAACAAACGGGTGACGGGGAGAACTAATTTCCAACAATCCGAAAAGAAATACGAGATCCCGACAAAAGTAAATATAAAACGGTTGAACCCTTTGGACAATAAATTCTGAATTAATTAAACCGGTCAACATCTTGGGATGACGAATCGATTTGCCACCGTCCGCTTTACATTGAAACGTTTTTGCACTACTAATTAGGTTTTTAGGGCAATAAAAAACAAAGATACGAATTTACTTAAATTGTGTATCGAAACTCAGGCATAGGTTATAATCATTCTAAGAAAAAGTTAAAATGATAGTATTTATATGTTAATTTTATTGCCTAGTGAAACAAAAAATGATAAAATTATTTTAACGTTTAAATTATCGTGAGTGATATTTAATAGAACTATACATTACTACCGGATAAACTCACGTGTTATGTCGGAAAATGCCCGACAAGTTTCGAACCCGTTATTACGGCCCTTATTCATGAGCCTGTTCGCGCGACCTGGTCGCTGCTCGACTCAACTAGTCGGGCATTTTCCGATATAATATGGTAGTTAAGTTATAATGATAAAATTAGTCCATTTTCACAGACACTCCGATATAGCGTTTATCAAAGTCGGTACGCTGATTAAATTTGAAACCAAGTTGTTACGCACTGTCTGGCGGCCATTTTGGTCGTATTATAGCGTGGGATTTAATAGAATTAAACAAGTTACAAAATTATTGTTGCTTCAACTTTACAAAGTTTAAAACTCTTTTAGGATGATAAATGGAAAAATCGTTTATTTTCGTTTATTTCCATAATATCCGATTTCAATTATCCAATTGATTGCTCCCATTCATATGAATTTCATATGAAAATATATTTTCAATATCTACCAATGTGGCAAATTGCTCTAATGTAGTGGCACAGAACCACAGTGGTGAGTACTGATATTTGATTTCGGGCGCAGACACTTTAGGAATCCTACTAATAAATGAGAAAGATTGGATGATTGTTACTCCTTTACGCCGCAAAGATTGACCCAATTATTAGGCTGGGAATGAGCTTTTAGCCTGACTTAACTTATAGACTATAGAATTAAACATTTAATTCCGGAAAATTAAATAGTTTAAGCGGGAACCAGAAAACCTCAATACACGCGGACCAAGTCATCATCTAGTTTAAAATAACACATTTAAAATACACAAACAATCTTCGGCCATGTTTTGTAACTATGATACAAATAAAGACGTGCAAGTAAGCGACTTAACGTTCCGGTATAATGTTGGGTATTATAATTATTAGAATAAGGTCTTTAATAAATTCTGTCTGAAAGTCAAGCCTACCATCGTATCCCGCTATCTAAGCTTATGTCTTTTTCTAAATATAATTCAACCAACGAGTTTTTTTTAGAACCTCGCTAGTCATATGAATATTATATGTTCTATAAAGGTTAAAGTTAAGGTTAAGATTAAGGTTATGTTATGTCTGTTCTGTTCTATGTGCATTAAGCTTCGGGTTAGGTATTAGTTACTTTGTAAATTGGGCCCGCACCATGAATACTCAGAGACAAGTCCCTACCAAACGAATGTAATACAAGTAGGTCTTCATTATTCGTAGTAAACAGTGCTTGTCACCTGATGTTTTCGTTTTTTCCGTGTGTGATACGGCTAACTCATAGTCCCCCCAATATATTATGAATATTTTTTGTAGCTTATAGTAAAAGAAGAGTAGAGAAAGAGTAACGAAAATCTATAAACTTAAACAAGATATCATTCAGAATTAACTAATTAATTTTCAGGATGATTTTCCTATATTTTTTTGCCCTGCAATTCCGTTAAATAATTATCTACTATGCTACAATTTTCCAATACTAAAATATTAAAATTTAATTAAAGTATATTCCAGTGCAGTAAAAAATATTAATATGCATCGGCATTCACTCACTGATTAGAGGTTTTTCATATTTTTCTTTTTTCATACAAAGTTTTTCATTCGTCCATTTCAATTTAACATCGATTGAATAAATAAAAATACTTGGAACTATTTGTTCACGAACAAGATTTATTTGCTAATTAATTAATTTGACTCATAATAACTATAAAATGAATTGAAATAAAATTTTGTTCGCTCATTTTGCACAATGCTTACAATACAAAGAAGCCTACGTTGGGTGAATTGCCCGTACAAACTTAATACCAAAATTATTTATAATTCGAGAATAATTCTACCATATTAGAGATTATTTGGATTCAACTTGTATTTATCTAGGTCTCTGGATTGATGTGTTTTCAAAATACTTTCCTAAAATGAAATGTAAGTGAATTGCGTTTTGCATATTTTTACTGACTGAAAAGAATGACATGTTTTCCTCTTATTTAAAACCAACGATGTCTTACGTACTAAGTGATCAATTACATAGCCTATATTGTCAAGATAAAGAATAGCAACACAAGGTGAAAAACGCAACAAGTTTTCATTCATCATTTTTGGTATTTATGGAACAAGATTAGAAAATTCTGAGCGGCAGATTTTTGTTCGCGCCTTGAATAGAAGTTGCTAGTGGTGATCGCCGGCCCGTTAAGGTAAGGTTAATATGATAAGCTTATATTTTGATATTGTATGCCTTTTCGGCATCTGCCCAAAATTAAATTGGAATAGAGAAAAGCGTAAACATGGAGTACCTACCGATAGACCATTCTGAATAACTGTAGTGCGACTTTGTTAAAAAATCGTATTCAGCAATATTGCTCAAAAATTTAGGTAAGGAACTGTTTATAGATTCTTACAAATCGAAAACCATGTATGGTTGAACTCCTTAAACAGTTACTTAATAGGTAAGCTAGGGTTTAAGCTTTCAATTAAAGTATGATAACGATTTTTTAAATAATTAGGCCTCTGATTTCCTTTGAGGAAGAGAAGGTGAAGAGAGGTGTTGTGGAAAGTAACTCAACGATATCTATAGGTCGAGGATTAATAGTATAGTAGTAACTGTGGTAGTACGCTGTCAATTTCTCTTGTTACTGATCATGATGTGTCTGTTTTTACTCTTTGTTTAATATTTTTTAAAAGATCATCCCTAATCTTGTCAGATTAGGTAGTATAATATAGAGGTTAGCTGAAGGCCAAAATTAGGCCAAGATTCGGCTTGAAGTTAATGTTTAAGAGTTACGGTCAAATTTCTTAACTGAATGTTTAAAAAAGCCTTTGTGAATTTAATAAATAAAGATGAGATAGAACTAAAGAAATTTTTATAAAAGAAATGGGATCACAAAGTCGTATAAAATGCGTAGCAAATCGTTTCCGAGCCTCAAGCTTACAATTCGCATAAATCCGGGCGTATTCCGGTTTTCTTTTCTCGAGCATTACGTAAGGACTATAACTCAATGTCGCCTGTAACTTAATTGGCCACATAATATAATATGAGTTCCAATGCATTGCATTACTAGAGCTTTGCAAGTTGCTTTTTCTGTAGATATAATCTTACTAGCCGATACCCGCAACTTCGTCCGCGTGGTTTAAGTTTTTTTAATTCTCGCGGGAACTCCTTAATTTTCCGGGATAGAAAGCCTATATCACTCTCCAGGTCCTGAACTATATCCATACCAAAAATCAAGTTAATCTTTTAAGCTAATCGTTGCGGCGTGATTGAAAGACAAACTAACAAACCAGTAATCCAACAATCCAAAAAACAAACAAACACACTTTCGCATTCATAATATTAGTGAGTAAAGGATGATTGTTGTTTTAGTATTCATCATTTCACAGATATGCCAGCATACAGCCACCGTTGAACTTAGCTATATTTGAGAACAAGCCCCTAAGCAAGAATTCCGCTTTTCTCATCGAATAGCTTGCAGCTACTATTTGAGATCATCGTTTAATCGGGCTGGAGGTTGACCCTCGACGCTTGTATTCCTACTGTTTTTTTTAATATCGCCTATCAATTATAGGTAAAAATTTATTTATAAACTGAATCCATACTAATATTATAAATGCGACACCGTGTGTCTGTCTGTCCGCCTGTCTGCTACGCTTTCACGGCCCACCTGTTCAACCGATTTTGATTAAATTTGGTACGGGGTTAGTTTGTATCCCGGGGAAGGACATTTTTTTTACACAATCTTTATCCCGAAAAATTAAAAAGTTCCCGCGGGGATCGGAAAATCGTAATCCACGCGGACGAAGTCACGGACATCATCTAGTTAGAATATAAATGTGAAAATAACTAAGTACTTTTATGATACGATTATCGATAGTAAAATTTAAACGAGAAATATACAAATTAAAGTTATCATAAATATGTCTTTGCAATTATGATAATATGTACGAGTAGTCTGTTTTTCATAAAGTTATTTTTTATTCATTTGCTATACAGACCGTCTTTTATGAAATGAGAAATTTCAATAAAGACAACACTCTTTATTATAGAAACAAAGCATAATATTTAAAATCATTTTAGTACTCATTTAAATTTTAAAAAGCGCCGCAAAAGAATAACTTATATAACGTTCCAGGAATTAAAATATTTTCGAATAATTTATGCTTAAGGCGCTTCCTTGCGAGCGAAACTTAATAACAACATCGGTTGAAAGTACAATGCAAATGTGTGTATTTAATTAGAGAGCGTGAAGTTCAAAACAATTTATGAGGCTACGTTAAAAGTTCCATAAGCGTGACGTTTTATGCCTTATGAAAGTAAAATGAGCGAATCCTGGGTAAGCGTTAAGCGCCGCTCGGGGCGGTATGCCGTCTGGAACGCCTGTTTAGGCATTTACTTAAAGCCGGTATAATTTTGTTGTCTCTGCGTCCGCAGCGTAAACGTTTATGTGAAGGGTTAGGCTTTATCAAGACTCGAATCGTTAACAGACTTGCGTGCTGAAAAAGTTTGGTAACACAAATTATTTATGCCCCAAACGAGTTCATAGCGACTGGATTTTTGCATGCTATTTAGACGTGATTGATAGTTTTTTTCAACGGAAGCCAAGGAAGGCTGAATGGAACGCCCTATGTATATTTTTGTTAAAGCTAGTAAATGTTATTTCGACATCCGCAGTATAATTGTTTATGTAAACAATTGGGCTTTATCAAGATTAAAATCGCCGGAAATCTAACAAAAAATCTATTTTACTTGCATAACTTTTCAGGTCTAAAGGTTTATTTTTTACTTTTTACTAAGTGATGAATCGCAAATACGAGCGGTTGCTTAAACAGAAACAGCCCTTATTATATCTTCATTTTAGAATTATTTAGACTGATAGATACCTCATATGGAGTGTGGGAGATACATAAACTACTGAATTTCGTTGAGTGATGAAATTTAATGAATCGATAAGTCATAGATATTTCACTACCCGTTATTCCAAATACAGGGAGTCCCCCAATAGGGACGATGAAAATTCTATCAGCAACTCTTTATCAAACTTAAAAACGCGCTTCTAGAATGGAAGTTTGTATGAAATACAAAGTTGTGACGTCATCCAATTTCAACATACTTTGTTTTTCTTTCATCGATTGTTTAAAATGATTATCAAACTTGAAACTAACCACCACCACTACAGTCTATTAACGTGCCACTGCTGGGCACAGGCCTCCACTCTTATAGGAGAGAGGGAAGTAGAGCTTAGACTCACCACGCTGGTCCAATGCGCTTTGGCGGGCTTTAACGACTATTATCGTGTTAGGAGTAATAACCGGGATCGACGGCTTAATGTGCTCTCCGAGGTACGGGGGTGTAACACCGCCAACTTCCTAACTCCGGCCTAAACTAGCAGAAGATGTGAATTTTAGGTCTTTTAGAAGAATATCTACTTAATAATCAGTAAGAAATAATTTATTTTTGACATAGGCATCATTCCCATTCTAACCAACTTATCGCCCAACGAAAATGAGCTTTGAGTTGGCCCCTTACACCTTATTATCCTCGTATAATCAAATGTTCAAAACACGTAATAGCAAAAGGGCTCAATAATAAATGCTCAAAGCAACTCTCATTCACGCTCAGGATTTCCAGCGAAGACCCCGTCGCATATTCATTAGTTCATTAATATTGCTGACCTACTCTCAGCTCGAAATACACTATACAAAGCAGTACACTACTTTGTTTATTAGATTTTGAGTCCTAGCAAACACCCCAATTGCTTAAAGGAGTCTTATGTGAACGTAGGAGAGTTAGAAAGAAATGATTTATTTGTATGAATATGTGAGTATGAGATGTTTGTTGATTAAATAGAAAGCCGCAACATATCCAGTCAGGTAACCCTGACGTACAATTTTTTTTACATTACAATTATTTCAAAATTACACAAAAAACATTTTAAATAACGATAAACATTGCAAAGTACCCGCTCCTTTAGATATATATTTTTTTTAATCAACTTATGGTCTAACTTTGCATGAGTGTCAAATAAATAAAAAATACATAATATAATCTATGTCAGCATTACTTGGATTCATAATATAAATAGAGCTCTCATTTTAGTTTAGTTTGGAGTTGGCGTACAACAGATTATTGGCATCAATATCTAACTGCGATAATATCCCAGAAACGTCTTCAAGATACCTACTCAAAGGTCGCAGTAATAAATACTTGAAGCAACTACGAATTAAGCCCCGGGCTTTCAGCGGAACTGCTGGTCGCATATTCATTAGTTCATTATTATGGCTGACCAGTGCTTGACTTGAAATATTCAATGCGGTAGATCGTTTTATTTTATTAGATTTTCGGCTAAAATCTATTTATTGTAAGCCCAAGAGTACACTACCAATAAATCTTCCAGAAGCCAGCTCTGTTCTATGTCATCGTTGTATGTGAGACATTTACTTGGTAAATCATGCAGAAATTGGCATAAATTTTACTATGACACATTAATATTATTTTCTAGCTGATGCCCGCGACTTCGTCCGTGTGGATTAAAGTTTTTGGTTCCCATGGGAACTCTTTAATCTCCCGGAATAAAAAGTAGCCTATGTGCTATTCCAGACTATAATCTAAATTTGTGCCATATTACCACTAGATTAATTCAGCCGTACTGGAGTGACTGAGTAACAAACATCAATCCATCCATCCAAACATTCGCATTTATAATATTAGTATAGATTTCGTTTGTTTCAACTAATGGATGTCTGACTTAATAGGGTCTAAGCCGAGTGTAAGGTAATAACATGAAAACCTAGTAACATTACTCAGTAATCTGCCAAAGGTGTCTAAAGCGGACAGGACACGAAATTATCAACTATTTTCACTACTATTTTATCTAAAATAAGAAAAGGTACTGCTTCTTGCAAATCAAAACAAATTATTCCGTTTTTTCCTAAAGAAAAGTAATTTAGCCGGTGAAATTGGAAAGAACAGCAATCACTCCACGTTAACAAAGATCGCCCGGAGCGAACTCTACGCTGAATCATCAAGAGAAAACAACGAGCAAACAAATGTTTGAACAAATCAAAGTTGCACGCCTCGCGAGCACATGTTCGGAAGTTACGCTTAATTTATGCATAATAATATTGAACACGTTATTCGCCTTGAGGAAATGAGATTCCTTTGTAGTAAGACACTACAATCTTTGATATTAATGTTTGAAACTAATAACTATAGTTGTTGTAGGATAGAAATGAGGAGGTCCTTAGAAGAATTTAAGTAGATATATCTTGACAAGTGACAAAGCTGAAGCGGCAATGGGTGCGGCATAAATAGTTCTATGAACCGACAAACTGTGGGGCTAAAAGGTACTGAAATGGCGACTCTGTACTGGAAAGCGCAGTTATGTGCGGCAGTGAACATTTAGCCGTTAAGACGACGAGGTAGGACACCTTCTACAATTAAATACCACCAGTCTTATAACTCAATTTAATTATGAATACACTTGATGATACCGCATCTTAGTCCGCTTGGATAAAGGTTTTTTAGTTAGTTTAGGTTAATTTTCCGGAAGAAAAAGTATCCTATGGCCTTTCCAGGTCTATAACCTACCTCTGTACCAAATTTCGACAATGTCGGTTGAAAATATGGGCCGGGAAAGCGTATAAGCAGACAGACAGAGACACTTTTCGACTTATAAATTAGTATGGCTTTGGGGCTAAGTACTTTGTATGCTTTTAACAGCAAAATCGTTTACCACTCTCTACGATCTTTAAATTGTTACTCAAAACCACACACTAATCTCTTTTCAACGATAACTAAACAAATACTTAGCTTTTATACGAGTAACTACCTCTTCGTCAAACTGCTTTATCCTACGTTCCTAACTTCAAAGTCTGATTATATTCCCAACTAACGGGTTAGATAGGGTTGTGCATTGGAGCGAGTTGAACGTTGAGATAATTATGCAAATCTCATTATGACGTAAACGAGTGGCAAAGTGTATTCGTTACACGATAGAGCACGTCAAAGAAACTAACTGCTTTGAATTTATGTTGAGGACGTGATCTGAAAATTGAGTTTGTTTATCGAAGTTGCTGTAATGGCTTATTTCAGTTATCTGTCTGTTATAGATTAATATTGAGAGATAGAACTTCTGGATCCAGGGGTGTTAAGTTCCTACCATCGGTTGAAGCAGTATTATTTCAAAATGACAGTTTTATGTCACGTACCTCTAAAATGACGCCTCTAAATTATAATTCTAAAACACGGACGTCAACATTATTACAACAATACAACATTAAGCGATGATAGTACGCCACCTTTACTGGAACGGCCACGTTTTAATTCTCCCCATACGTTTTCGTCTGCTGCAGCGCCATATGATCATTGAAACGAGGTGATTAGGATAGAATGTGACGTATAGAAAGATAGGAGGGGTTTATCTTCTATATACATAAAAGCGAAAGGTCACTCACTGATTCGTCACGATATCTCAGGAACTATAAAGCATACAGACTTGAATTTTTTCACCCTAAAGGGTGTGAAATTGGAGTTGGAAGCTTGCATGTAGGTTATAAGTTTTTAAAATCGGCTTTAAGGTTATTATTTATTAGTTTCAGCCGCTATAATATATACCTAGGCTTTTTGCAGCGGGAAAATCTCATAGGAACTCAGGAATTGTACGCGGACGAAGTCGCCGGCGACTTCTAGTAATAATATAATTATAGGTGGGCTTCCACTACTCACGGTGGAACCACGCATGCTGTCGGTACAGCGGCTGGGCTCAACCCGCCGCGGGCGACGCTGCGGCATCCTTCAGACAGGCGCATTTAGAACTCGAGTAGCTATATTTTTAAGAATTAATTACCTTTAATTTCACCATCTGTATTTAGCTGTTATTAAATTATTTCTTAGTTATTTTAGTCTTTTTTAACCTTAATAAATTTATTAATGCGAAAATGAGTCTATTTATCTGTATGCCTATCTGTACATTTTTTACTTAAATAATTTAAATATTGATGTAGAAAAAGTGTTCAGAACCCACTTCAGAAAACCAACCTTGAATCAAGGTCTTTGCAAAAATCAAATTCATTGCAAACTTTTAATCCATTCATTCATTCCACAACGTCCAATTTTAGAAATATTTATATAATATATATTTTTAAAAGTTTGATTATAATGATAATTCATGAAAAAAAACCATTCGGTAATTTAACAAAATATGGCCTCCGGCCCGGCCTCCCTGGACAAAATTATAATTTTACCGTAAGTAAACTATCGAGGTTCTAATTGGTTTGACATCGATACTTGGACCTCGTTCAAAATTAGCATGTCGAAGACACTTAAATTTATAACAAATGGTCAAAGATTAAGTGCTAGAATCATGGCCCTTTTCAAACTTACTATTTGTAAGATAATTGGTATAATTACAGTACAATTTCCCCTTGAGAGACTCTTCAGAGATCAAAGAGTAATTTGTTGGAGATTCACCCACAGTTCTCCTTGCTATCTAGGGTTTCATCCAGCTTAGAATATAATATAAGTAAATTGAGAATTGGATTAATAATTTTACAAACTTAGATTAATAACTTCGATAGTGGAATTGACAGTTTAATTATTATTCTTAAATTTTTGAAGAAAAAGCTTCTTGTTAAAAAGCTCAAAAAAGCGCACTCGTCGACTGAAAATTCTGTGTATGTGACTCAAAATATTATATAGATCGCTATCTTATTTGTATACAACCGCGATAATGTTCGCCACATCCCTAATTTTCTTTTGTTCTCGAACGTTAAAAGTTTACCCATTACAACTTGGATTACAACCAAACACAGCGTCTTCGCCGGCGAAGACGAGGACCCCGATATCTTACGTCACCCGGTCGTGGTCTTAACCTACGGCCTCTAGGGTGTATGGACTAATCTAGTCCAACTGACCTCCCATTCGTCCCAACGTCATCCTAAGCCGTGGTCCGAGCCTCACAAGAGGCGCCCTTACGAAGACGTTGCCCCCCCGATGTCATCGAGCCCTAGGGCTCTTTTCTCGGCGACACCTAGTGCTCGCCCAACCCCCGGTGACGCTGTAGCGGCCAGTAGGGCCTATGCAGCATACTCAATCCGAAAAAAATACTTGGTTTATGATTTCTAAGTTTCACTTCGACCATAATAATAGGCATAATCACTCTGGTGATTACTTATCCACAAACTTTTCGCAACTAGCTGCATGCAGCACCATAAGCGGTAAAACAAACTTAAAAAGCAGGACTCGCCTTTCGTAGGTAGGTCGGTGCCGCCTCTCGGCCTTATTTAATCTAAATCTAAATCTAAAAGTCGTGGATGGTTAGGTGGCTTATTATCATTAGGCTTACTTACAATATACCGCATCCAATAAGCACCGTGAAAGAAAGGTCTGGATATTTTAATTTATTAATCAATATTATGTAATGATTTCTGTCATATTTAATCTTATACTTACAAGGGTTCTATTTAGTTTAATTGGGTTTACATTACTTTATTGTCTGGGAAAACTTATTTTAAGATTATAAAAATGTTAAGATGTCTCTATTCCTTAACTAGAAAAAAGGCTCACAAGTAGCTTTTCGCTGAAATTATTACTGCGAATTTATGAATATATCGTCAATACGAGTACTTAAAGCCTGGAAAAACGCGTCACTTATGCGTATCGCTAAGGAGGTTTCTTTAGATTTCTTTCTCTTTCTGAAGATCTGAAGAAAACGAGACTGTACATAGTAAGCTACACACAATAATATAATCAACGAGAATAATAGAAAATGTCGGGTTAAATAAGTAATTTCAGATGACGGAAGTGGGAAAAATAAATTAGCATGATAACGTTATTTAATAACCCCGGTTCAAAATTAACCGTTTGCACTCACAAAGGTAAAGTCGTAAAGAACATTACATTATGTTTTATCTTCGGTAGTTATCGAGGGATTTTGTACAATTATGGTTATTAGCCACGAGATTGAAGATGATAGTTCCGATAGTTGACACGCAAGTTGTGGGTTCATTATGATAGCCGCTGGTATTTGTTTGAATCAATAACTGAAATATAGTCCAGATCAATTTTCTATTTTTGCGGCATACATAGATTCTGTTTATTTATAAGAGCTTGATAGGGATTCATAGATACACCAAGCAAGGTCTTGCTGTGTGGAGATCCCTTTTAAGAGACGACCTCCCGAGCAGTTTTTATCAAGACAGCCACGAGATGGGCCCTAGATTTCATAGAAAAAAATTTAACGTACGTCCTGTAGAGCACGCTCCACACCTGATTAAGCCTATCTTTGTCCCCGCCATAGCACTGTCCCGCTTTTCAGACTAGATAGCGTTAATAAAATAAGTCCACATTCTTTGCTTGACAGGGCACGTCTTTGTAAATTGAAGTCGTTGATTACAACTGACCATTGCCAGCTTCATACCCTGCGCACGCTCTGAGGCATTGGGGCTCTAAGGTTCACAATTTAGTAAAAATTAGTAGTAGTAGTAGTGAAATTTAGTAGTAGTGAAAAAATATTTCATTCATTTTTATTTTCCGCCCGACACAAATTTTAAAGAAGAATTCGTAATTTGACTAGCATTTCATCATCAAGATAAATTTACAATGCCGTACACCGGAATTATAATAAAAAAGAAATGAAAGCGTTAAATTATAATATCAAAGAGGCAAAATTTTCATTTGATATAAACAACGCGAATAAAACAATTTTCCTTCATTCAATTTTATGCAAATACTTACATTAAATACTTGTTCCATTAAGTCGAGTGAACACGAATGGATTTTTCAGTGTTTTATATTGCACACATTAAGCAATTAAGACTCAAATACATACATTAAGATGTGAATATTTATTTTTTGATTACCGGAAGCTTCAATTTAAATATGATAGTTCATATCCTATTATGATTTATATCATAGAAACTCAGATCACTCGATCTTGATGACCTCCCTGGCTCAGTGGTGAGCTCTGTTATCTCATAGGTGAGAGGTCCTGCCTTCGATAAATGGCAAGATTCTTCTGGGAATTAATAATTTCTGAATTTTCTCTGATCTGGTTTGGTGAGAGGCTTTGGCCGTGTCTAGTAACCACCCTACTGAAAACGTACCGCCAAGCGATACGATACCCTGTAGAAACTCCGTGTAGAGCTGAATACCTCTAAGAGGTTAGCTCGCTATACCATCTTAGACTGCATCATCACATAACACCATGTAAGATAGTCAGGTAAGTAGTCAAGGGCTAACTAATAGAAGATAACAATCAATCAATATTTACTGATATCTTCTATAAATAACGAGTGGTTCGCCCCGAACTGAGACCTCGCGGTATCAATAAGATAGTTTTAACTATATAATTGTAATAATAGTTAACTTTTAACATTAGACGCAAAAGAGCTAAAGAGTTATTGGAGAAACGAATAAACTTTTACAGAGCGCCATCTATTGATTCATATAAATATATATATATATATATATATATATATATAATATTATAAATGCGAAATTTTGGATGTATAGATGTATGGATGTCTGAATGTCTGGATGTATGGATGTTTGTTACTCAATCACGCCCCAATGGCTGAACGGATCTGGCTGAAATTTGGCACAGAGATAGATTATAGTCTGGAATAGCACTCGGCTTTTTATCCCGGAAAATTAAGGAGTTTCCGCGGGAACCCAAAACCTCGATCCACGCAGAGAAGTCGCGGGTATTAGCTAGTAAACTTATAAAACATGATGCTGAAAATCAGTTACGATATCTTAAAATTAAAGCAACGAGGGTTCCAAAGACGCCCTGGTCTGGGGAGAGTCCACAAAAAATCCTGATGAGGTTTTTTTATTATCACCATCTCACAAACATCGTAAATTTATTCGATTAATACTTAGCCGCTGGAACAATTCATTCCCATGATTTTTTATTATTTACATTTTAATAGGATTTTTCATTAGTTAGCGTATTACAAAAACTTTGATGAAAAGAAACGTAGGCAAACGTGAAGGGTCAGCACGGTTCGATAATATTGTTGCGTTGCGTCGTATCAATTCTTCGTCGAGTCAAGGGCTTAACTTGTAGTGGATAAAATAGCGAGTGTGATTTGCTACCTGGGATACTACTTGTGGTAAAGCGGTAAACCGAATTTTTTTCAAAGAGAAGTCTATACGACTTAGCTGTTTTAAAATTGGTATAATAGGTATTTAATGGGGAGGGCAACGCCCATTCCTTGTACTCGGTGGCAGAGAAGTGGACACGAAACATTTTGTACATCGCGTGATTAGCTTAGCCCCTAGTTACAAGTTTAGTCCAGCGATTTGAGTTTCTTGTGATTTTTTGTGGAAATTACATGATTTGTCATAATAAAATTATGCTCAGTAACGTTTTTCAGCGTGATTAATGAATTTTATCTTTAGTGTTATAAAAGCTATAGCATAATATTAGTTCAAATACTGGTACCTACGCATAATATTGAGATCTTAAGTAGGTCAACCATGTATATAAGTTTACAGTATTAGTGACTTTCCTTCTAAAAAATCCATTCAAGCTAATTTGAAGCTGGAGTACGTAAAATTCTAGCCTCAAGCTGAATGTCCATTGGCTATAGAGAATAGTAGGAATCTGTTTTTTCCTAAACAGCTCATTTTAAGCAGCTCTGTTTGTTAAAATGCTCGGAAGCTTATGGGCTTTTTATATTTGC
This sequence comes from Erebia palarica, assembly GCA_964035005.1. Classification (NCBI taxonomy): domain Eukaryota; kingdom Metazoa; phylum Arthropoda; class Insecta; order Lepidoptera; family Nymphalidae; genus Erebia; species Erebia palarica. The sequence continues at coordinate 18,863,404 of OZ035994.1, forward strand.
CGTAGACCATTTTCTGATTATTTTAATTATAACTAGCTGATGCCCGTGACTTTGTCCGCGTGTATTGAGCTATACCGCGTGTATTAAGCATTAGCACATAAGCTAATTGAGCTCAAATTAGCCTATGTGCTAATCCAGACTGTAATGTATATCTGTCCAAGTACTGGCGTGTTTGAGTAACAAACATCCATCTATACATCCATCCATCCATCCATCCATCCATCTAAACTTTCGCATTTATAATATAAGTATAGATTAGTAGCTATAATGTGCGTCCAGCATAAGAGCGTCGGTTTGAGACAGGAACTAATAAGATGATGAAGGCTACTTGTGTTTGGTTCGTACACAATTTCAAAACTAAACTAAGTTGTGTCAAAATCTAGTAATGTTCCACAGGGAGTATTATGAAAGGGATAAGAGATGTCATAAGTTTACTTTAGAAATTGTGCACGACAAAAATGACCACAGTTTCTGTGGAATTTAGATAAAAATTTGGAACTGAAATTCAACACAATAAAAAATACTCTTTAAAAGAAAGAAGCTCAATAAGTGGTTGTGCGATAAATCATTTTACTTTGTTTCAAATTACCTTCATAACCCATCATGGAAGTTGTAATATTATTTAATTGACATAGAACTTTATAATTTTAGAATTTTATGACTTTTTATAATTGTCATTTTATAATATACCTACACAGTCTCTTATATATGTGTGTTATAAATATTTGTTAAAATATGCAGGTTCTCTTTAATTTTAAGAACTTTGTTATCCACCCATATTTAGCAAATATTATTAACTCTAAAACACCAATTTATATGCAGAACTTTTGTGACATCGAGTGGACATGTAAATGGTATAATTACAACGATATAATAGAAGAAAAATAAATATGTCTTCAGGCCATTATAGAGTAAATTGATAACGTTCGTAGGAGGCAATTTTTCTCTATCTATTGTGCAAATGATAGGAGACAAAGGCATTGAGAACAAAGCTTTTGTAAGCTCAGTGCAGTCTGAATGAAATGCTTTGAATGTTATTTTAAACGCTCTTTGGGATAATCGATCCAATGCACATATTTGAATTAGCCTTTTGAGTTTGAATTCTCTTTGGTTACAAACAAATCGCCATACATATCTAATTTGACAGAGGTACTACCATTTATTAAAGCAGTATTATTTTAATATTGCTGACGCTCTTGTTTCAGAATTATAAGCCTCATTTTAGGGAAGCCAAGGTCAGTCAAATAAAACTGCAATTTTAACAATTTTAAAATAATAATTTTGCTCTAAGTGATGGTAGTAAGCCCAAAGGTCTTTTTGTCAGGTAATTAGAAACGAATGATCTGTTACATCGTAGAGAATGTAGAATATTTATTACAGCCAGTCCTGGTCTCAACTTCGCAGAAAAGTCTAGTATATACTGACAGGATTAGGCTACATCGCTATACTAGTATCATAACTAGTTCAAATAATGCTGATTTTGGAGCTAAATAGTAATGTTACATATATTGGTGAACTTGTAAATATTTTACAAGTTAAATAAAATTTCTCATCCAAAAACCATGCCCTAAGAGTAAAAAATGCAACTATTGTGAAAATGTGGAGAGGCTGACATGAATCATATTATATTTATTTGTCCAGCTTTTGGTGTACAAAGATTTTGTGAAGAAATATTATTTTAATAATTTTATAATGTAATATAACAATTAACAACTTAAGTATAATTAGACTTAAGCAATTTTGTACTTTTTTAGAAAGGCCTTATAGGACGTGTATCCTGAACAAATTGTAATAAATAAAAATATACTCATACTAAAAAAATATGCGAGGGCAATATTATACCGGTTACTGGAATAAAAAGCAGCCTTTTGACCCTTAAAGAGTCATTAGTCAACGTCTGTAACCCAGAAAAAAAATTCACGTACTTCCTATCAGAGGAAATGGTAAAGTGAAAATTAAATGTATGTGATATTTTTGGAATAAAAATTCAAGCAAAAAGCTCTACCAGTAATGCTAAGGTAACCATAAAAGTAAAATAAAAATATATTTTAGTTGGCTACCTATTAACCTATATTATCTATTAAGAACTCACTAGATAATATTAATAATATACATGCGATATTACATCTCTCGTAAAGCATCTACAGTAAGGTCCGGGTTTTCTCCCGTGAGAGGAATTTGGTAAAATAGCTAGTAATCTAGGTATACTAATATTATAAAGAGGTAAAGTTTGTTTATTGTGAGTTTGTGACGTTGTAGGTGGTAATCCAGCAGCAGACTTCTAATGAACCGATTTTGAAAATTCTGGTACCAATAGAAAGCCTTATTATTTGTGAGTGTCATACGCTATTTACTATCACGAAAAATAGTTCCCATGGGAATTTAAAAAACTTATTTCACGCGAACGAAGTCGCGGGCAAGTCTGCTTGTTTTAAACAAATACTGAATGAAATGAATATGAATATTTTTACACTAAAATTTAATATAAACAATATAGTTCTTAAAGTACGCTCTACGAAAAATATTTTAATATCCATCATAATTGCGCTTTTATATGGAATTCCTACGGTGCTACAGTATAGACCTAAATAATACGCCAAACGAGGCGTTTACAACCTAGGCACATAATGTGAGCTAACATGTCGCTTGAATAACGCGTTGGCTTTATTAATGTTTTATAACACGGGTAAAATTTTACATAGCCATGTTCAAAAGTAATTTATAAAAGTGCTTCATAAATCATAGTCGTAAATTTTAAGTTGTGTAATATAAGCTCTTACTGAAAATACAATATTATAAAATAATATAAATCCATACTTACATAGTAATATATATTATAAATGTGAAAGTGTGTCTGTCTGCTACGCTTTACGGACTATCTTCCGTTATAGGATAAAGGGGTAGGTTGTATCCCAGGGAAGGACAAAGGCTACTTTTCATCCCGGAAAATTAAAGAGTTCCCGCTGGAATCAAAAAATCTTAATCCACTCGGACGAAGTCGCGGGCATCATCTAGTGATCTATACTGGGATAGTTACTAGTGATAGTCATCTGACGGAGATATCTCTAAGACAAACCATTACTATGGGGTGATAGGGGCAAAATAGGAGAATAATCTCCTAGCTGGCAGAATTTCTAGTACAAAGTTTTAATCTTCTAGCACAAAATTAGAATACAGCTTGAAATATCCACTGTGAGGATGAAATAACAGTAATTATGATAACGCTGTGGTATTATAGGCACCATGCAATAAGCTGTGTTTTGTCAAAATTTATTGCAGTGGACTAGAGGACGGCTGATGGCCGCGAAAAAAAAAGTTACTACACGCGGACGTGGGTCCGCTTTTTTCCAGCATGAAAAGTAGCCCATGTCCGTCTTTAGGATGCAAGCTACATACATAATCGGATCAGCTATATCAGAAACAAATTAGGCTGAATTCATACTTTAAACAAATACCTAGGACTAGATATTGCGTAGTAGAATGTTTTCATATTGCTTATTGGATGAATAAATTGGACATGACAATACGTCCACGCAAAACGCCCGCGTCTTATGGGGAACACGCTTTTTCCTGTCGTGATAGTTTATGCATCCATATAAAAGTGCGCGCATGGTTAATTTAATCGCCAGATGATTTTTTGTCCATAATGTGTTTACTCACGAAGTCTAGTTTTTTTTTCTGGCCCATTGTTAATATATTCTCAGTTGATTCTTAGTAATTGGTAAGAGACGTGCGATTGGCAACATTAACAAACAACACATTTTGATGCCACCCTTCAGAGGTTCGTAATGTAAGTCATTATTTTTAACTTAGCCTCCATTTCTGTTAACTCGTTTTTTTCATAACGACTTATATTTAAGGTGATGCTACACTGAATATCATGGCCGCGGCGTAGCATTTTTGCTGCGCTGTGCTACGAAAAATTGATCAATATTATTATTAGTAAATTTAAAGTAGCCTCGTAAAACTTGGTAAGTACGACGGTATCAAAGAGTATTGTAACACTATAAACTACATCAATATATACTGACAATTTAATCGGACATATACTTAATTCAATACATACGGATAGTAAACTGTATTTGTAGTAAACTAAGTACCAATAACTGAGTACTTTATACTATATACTATTTACTTTTAATATTTCTCAAGAAACGATTATTTTTTATACCTTATAGTGCAAGCAATGAAGTGGTTCTCTTCTTTGTGTTGGAGCCTTTATTTGCCTCTTTACGTTGAATTAACGGCCGGGTGATTTGTTATTTTTTTGTTGAATGATATATTGCGGTAACTTTTCCAAAATTCGATGGATTTTTATGGAAAATATTATAATGTATACACATGGAAATGTGCTATACCTAGAGCTTCCCGATTAAGCGTATACGATAATATTTTTTTGAACACAATAACTATTAAAAATGTTGATATCATACGATTTTGAAAAAATCATACTCATAAAATATACGGAAAAATGTCTGTCTTACATACCTAACGACCCGACCGATTTGCGTGAAATTTTGAACAGTGGTAAGTACCTTGCATCCTGAGGGCGGATATAAGCTAGCTACGTTGTATTTCATAAAATAAAACAGTTCCCGCTGGAACTTTAAAACCGAAATACACCGGCAAAATCGTGAGTTTCATTAAGTTCCTGTAGATATTTCATAATTATGTGTTCTAACTTATTAGTTATTTTAAACTAGCGAATGCCCGCGACTTAGTCTGCGTGGTTTGAGGTTATTTGGTTCCCGCGGGAAATCTTTAATTTTCCGGGATAAAAAGTAGTCTATGTGCTATTCCAGACTATAATCTATCTCTGTGCCAAATTTCAGCCAGCTCCTTTCAGCCGTTGGGGCGTGATTGAGTAACAAACATCCATACATCCATACATCCATCCAAACTTTCAAATTTATAATATATATATATTATATTATATTACAAAATTATAATAATATGCTAAATTCTTAGAAAACTATTTTAGATCATATTAGTTACTTTTGTTTTAATAATAACTAGATGATGCCCGCGAATTCGTCCGCGTGAATTAATTTTTTTTTTAATTCCCGCGTTAACTCTTTAATTTTCCGGGATGAAAAGTAGCCAGGACATATCCTTCCCCGGGATGTAACCTACTACTATACCGAATTACATTTAAAATTAGTTTAACATATGGGCCGTGAAAGCGTAACAGACAGACAAATGGAGTAGTATTAGTATAGAGTATGGATTTATGTCATCTATGTATTTAGTCGGCTTTGTAGTATACTTAACAATAAATATTGTAGATATACAGCAAAAAAGCATAGGTGAATATAAAATAATTAATATTTTTATTAATTTCAGCAAATTCAGTCCGGTCTGAACCTGAAGGATGTCGTAAGATGGGGAGGTACTTGAGACTGTTTAATTTCCGGCTTGTTGGCGCGAAACGTCGGTTTGCTTTAATCTACAGAACCGCCATCTTGAACATACATACATATTTTGTTTATTTTCTAAATATAACATGCAATACAGAGCACTTGCGATGTGGAAGTATGCAAGGAAATTATTATGTTTCCAAGTAGCTTTTTGCCATCCGTTTTTGTAATTATTTCGTTAGAATTTTTCATAATTATTTCTTATTGGGGCTATATAATTATCGGATGCAGTGCGGAATGAGCCTAAAGGCGAGCATACTAGGGGCAAGATAGTACAGAGCGTCCGCGTGAAATGCCGTATAGCATGTGAGTCATATTTTGTCGTGTCGCAGTATTCCGCTAGACAAAGTCTTTCATGACACGATTTAAATACATTCTTCTTTTTTTATTACGTTTCGTTTAAAAGATTATAACGTCAAACATCTATACTAATATTATAAATGCGAAAGTTTGGATGTATGGATAGATGGATGTTTGTTAGTCAATCACGCCAGAACGTCTAACCGGTTCTGGATGAAATTTGGCGCAAAGATATAGTCTAGAATAACACAAAGGCTACTTTTTATCCTGGAGCAAATTTAAGAGTTCCTGCGGGAACAAAAAAAACGAAGTCGCGGGCATCAGCTAGTAAATCAAATTTCTTAAATTCATACTCTATCGAAAGTTTTATCAAAATCTTTCAACCTACCAAATGTTTCTATACATCCTTAGATACATGATAATAAACATACTATAGCGGTTTACTGCACTTTATTTCCCATCCCCACCGTACTTTCCTTTGTTTTAAGACAAACATCAATGGCGTCAAACTTTTATCACCCCCCCTCTGCTCCAGCGCTACATTATGCTTCCAATTTGTACAAGCGTTTAATGAAGAGTCTGGCGGAACATGACGTGAAAGGGACAAATTAACTCCCCCAGGCCACGTCCCCGTTCTCTTTTTTAACCTATTCTTTGTTTTGCTGTGATCTCATGCGACACAGTACTTTTTGATTGAAACTTCTTCGATTCATGTTGTCTTAGTACCCAGTCGGTAAACAAAGTCGTTTTACTTGTTTTGTAAAAAAATATTCAAACACAGATTGTCTAGTCGTTGGGGCGATGTTTGCGTAATACACCAATTTAACATTATAATTGTACTATCGTGAATAGTTTTATCATAGATTAAGATTAGCACCTTGTAGCATGCATGGTAATATTATCTCATTTGCCCTATGTCTTGCACTAGTAGGCTATAGTCATAGAATATGCTGCCAAGTAAATACGTATACCCATAAAATTTTGTTTAAAAACCCATCAAAATCCACCATGTACCTGCTAGAACTTTTATTTTTATCACAGATGGATTGAATTAGTTTTATGCCATAGAAATAGTGCGATAATGACCTGCAGAAATCTTTACTAAAATCTTTATCCTTTTCTTTTATCCACTACAATAGCCCTTGACTGCGATCTCACCTGATAGTAAGCGGGCTAACTGTTAGGGGCACTATAGGAAACCATCTTTTTGTTACAGTTGGCAAAGTTTCAGTGACGTTATTCAAGGCTATATAGCAGCTGCTATGTAACTACACTGCTATCAAACATGAATTTAAGGTTTGGGTTCCACTGAAGCGGAGCGGAGAAAGACGACTATGTTCACCAACTAATATTAAGATTTTTGACAAAATATACCATAACGGTCCGAACACGAATTTTTCACCACGAACGGATGCACGCGGCATTGGGGAAACAAAATCGATGTATTATTAAAAGCAAGCAATCATGTCGGTTTTTAAACTATGATACCGATTATAGCTACAACAATTATTAATTATTTTAATATCATTAATGATGATCGTCCGTCTCGCTCTCGCGCAATTCTGGAAGCTTACAGATTGTTACAAAAGTGTTCGATAAAGAATCTATCGCATCAGTAAATAGCGTATCGAGAATACAGATACCTCACTGATAAACCAAGAAGTGGACTAAAAGACTGCCTCGTTGGTCCAGTGGTTGGCATGTTCGACTGCGGTCGATGAGGTCCCGGGTTCGAGTCCCGGGTCGGGCCATAATTGAGTATTAGGTTTTTCTGATTAGAAATTCTCAGTCCTAGCCCGGAGTTAGGAAGTTGGCGGTGTTTCACCCCCGTGCCTCGAAGAGCACGTTAAGCCGTCGGTCCCGGCTATTATCACTATCATGATAAGAGTCATTAAAGCCCGCCAACCCGCATTGGAGCAGCGTGGTGGGTCTAAGCTCTAATTCCCTCTCTCCTATGAGAGGGTGGAGGCTTGTGCCTAGCAGTGGGACGTTAATGGGCTGTAGTGGTGGACTAAAAGTCGCAAGCATGCGGTACAACGATCTATACTTAAAATAAATAAATAATCCTTTATTTATCCAAAAAAAGTACAAGTAAAAATGAAAACATATTACATGGAGTACCACAGCTCTCATGGAACAAAGGTGCCAACCAAGATTTAAGCCAACCTTGGTTCCATGAGACCCGGGCACTCATTCCTTAAAACAAAACTTAAAATCTATATTTATTGGCTAAACGACGCGCTGCCTCAGCTTGATGCTGCAGCCAGTCGACTGCAACGCTGGTTTTCAGACATGACCCCTTTTTTTTTTTTTTGGTTACGGGGGGGAAATCTCCTTGAGATACCCAATCTCCCGGGGAGGAGATCGGGTTATGTGGGATTTCTACACACTAAAACCCCCTCGGTGGCCACCCTCTGCGTGTAATGAGAAGCTCCGGGAACTCTTAAGAACATGCGCCGGAGCTTCTCTGCGCGCGACGCCCGTTGGGCTCGTCCGCGATATTATCCCCTTTTCCATGTTGCACGACAGCTTGTGCCACGGCAAGCTGTCGTCTTCCCAGGGTTGCTGTTTATGAAGGAAGAGCAGCTGGAGCCCCCATTCCAGCCGCTCGCAACCCCGAGGTCCCTTCACCCGGGACTATTGGACGGTCGGACCAGGGCGTTGGCCAGTGCCACCCTGATGCCTCCGTCTCCGAGCGGAATCGGTTCGGAGACGGAGACATGACCCCTAGTGAGGTCACGGGCTAACCGGAAGCGCAAAGTATATATATTTTTTAAACAAAGCTATTTAATATTTAGGTAGGTATAATAGGTAATTGGTGTAATTTTTGCACCTTTTACTTTTACTTACTTTACTAATATTATAAATGCGAATGTTTGGATGAATGGATGTATGGATGTTTGTTACTCAATCACGCACGAACGGCTTGGACGAACGGATTTGGATGAAATTTGGCACAGAAACAGAATAACACATAACCTACTGGAGGTCTGGAATAACACATAGGCTACTTTTTATTGCGGAAAATTAAGGAGTTCCCGCGGGAAACTAAAAACCTCATTCCGCGCGGACGTAGTCGCGTGCATCAGCTAGTATCTTATAATATTCAGACGTCTAGTCTATCGATAAAAAAAATCACTTCGGATAGCATTAGTTAACTTTATAACAAACTCAGTGCTTTTCTCTGCTACGCTGGGCTTAACGAGGTAAAAATGCGCAACTCGGAAAATAACTAAGACTACTGGGTCCAAAAATAAAACTGCTCAACGTTAAATAATTCCAAAGTTCGCGCAAGTCACTCAGAATCTTCTTACAAATACCTTTTTCAATAAACTTTTAAGCGGTATACTTTTATGTGTTCTTTCGTGAACTAATCTAATTTTCATAGTAAAGCTGACTTAGTTTAACCCCTAATACATTCAAAATTAGATTTCAAGTTGAACTGAGCAAATAAAACTTTAGTTTGGAATTTTATTTGAAAGTTTATCCAACTGTGTAATTTGAAATGTAATCCACTTACTTATCTGAACAACAATAGTGTACTTAAAATATTACTCAGACCTAAATAACATTGCCGAAAAGAATTACCTACCTATTGTTATTTCATTGGTACATCTTTAAGTCCACTTAAAAATCTCTAGGTATATAAAATTCTCGTGTCACAATGTTAGTTACCATACTCCTCCGAAACAGCTAGACCGATTTTTATGCAATTTTATATGCATATTCTGAGAATCGGCTACTATCTATTTTTCATACCCCTAAAACACCTCAATCCACGCAGACGTAGTCGCGAGCATCAGTACGTATAAAATTTGTAGTTTACGTGCTTGACGCCACAGTTATTATTGTTATACTAAGACTTTACCAATGTAATACCTACAGTGTCGTTGTTTGTGAGCCCAAAGAAATAAAATAAAATTGTTAAAATAATAATAAATTACAATTATTTTTTTGTGTGCTATTTAATGAATTTTCATAACAGAATCATACTAATTTAATAATTATAATATTATAAATGCAAAAGTGTGTTTGTTTGTTGGTTTGTCCTTCAATCACGCTGCAACGGAGGATCGGATCAACGTGTTTTTTGGCAGGGATGTAGTTAAAGACCTAAAGAGTGACTTACGCTAATTTGACTCCCGGGAAATTAAGGAATTCCCGCGGGAATTAAAAAAACTTAAACCACGCGGACGAAGTCGCAGGCATCAGCTAGTATATAATTAGTAACTGGGAACAAATAATTACAGTAATATCCAATTTAAGTGCATGGTGTCCAAATCACTGGGCGTGCTACTTATTACTACTCAGGACAGCCAGCTATGCTCGTTGGGTTAAAAACTCTATTTGATACATTATACATGAACGTGGTGGATCTCACTACTCAAGGATACGTCATATGTAATTTCTATAAGAGATTGTATCGGATGGCAATGGGCCTATGGTTTTTACTCTCTAACGTTTCGAAGATGTGCATGCGTTTATTAAACAAATAATCCGTTCGAAGTTAGGATCTAGCCAGGACCACGACCTTCAGCAATCAAGGAATGACTAGAGAGAGAAGTGCGTTTTAAGAAATTCAAATGTCACTTGCATTAACGGTTATTTTCCATCGTGAGGAAACCTGCATGCCTGAGATTTCTGTGTAATGTTTTCAAAGGTGTGTGAAGTCACAGTGCACACTTGGCCAGCGTGGTCGACAATAGTGAAGCTATTTTCATTCTGAAAGCCGTGAGCCGGCACTGGGTAGGAATGATGAATGATGATGAATTTGCGTTTCTATTATTGTATAATATACATCATCTACCAATCTGCCATGTATAAAACCAAATTCAAAATTGCGCTGCAAGCTTTGGCTTTCATTTCACCTTCTCCACTTACCTGCTAAATTTAGAGGATCTGCTAATCGGGCCCTCAAGTGTCGGTTCAATTAATAGACACCGATATTAAACTTGATTGTTTAAAATATACTATAAAATTAGCCCAGATGCAAAATTAGATATAGATTTGTGTTACCTTTTTTTATCTAAGACTACAAGTAAGCCCTTGACTGCAATCTCACCTGATGGTAAGTGGATGATACAGTCTAAGATGGTAGCGTGATAACCTGTTAGGAGCATGGCAGTTATATTAAACCCATACCCCTATAAGCGGTTTCTACACGGCATCGTACCGGAACGCTAAATCGCTTCGCAGCACGTCTTGGCCAGTAAGGTGGTAACTAACCACGGCCTAAGCCACCCCAACAGCCTTATCCTAATTTTGTGATTCAATACAGTAATTTACAGCACTGGAGATCCTCAGCGATGAAAAATTTTATTGCTCAATCGATGTAAAGAATTTACAGTCTAAGCACGCGATGCGTTAAAATTAACCATCCGGTTTTAATTTTTTAATTAAATCAAACATGCGACTAACACTCGACTTGCGGGACTTTAATTAAAGTTAAATATTCCTCTTCACAAGTGCTCGCAGTAATTTATGTCGTCATTTACATTTGATGCTGCGTTTGAATAGTGCACTCGGGCTCGTTCATGTCCCGTTTGATGTGCATTTTAATTTGAACTATTTCGTGCTTATTTCTTTGCGTTTTGACGCGATCAACCGCGGTAGTAGAGCGCATACCCTGAGGATTTCTTTTAATTTCATATGAAATGAATATATATGTCTAAACTGACATGAAAAGCAAGAAGTGCCAGTGAGATATTAAAAAACCTAAACTGACGTGCCCAAAATACAAGGCCAAGAGCTAAAAACATTTATACTTAATAAAAAACTATTTTCATTAATTAATTAAGCTGATTCCCGTGACTTCCTCCGCGTTGATTGGGGTTTTTCGGTTCCCGCAAAAACTCTTTAATTTTCCGCAATAAAATTTCAAATAAATTTTCCAAATTTCATCCAGATCCGTTCTGGCGTAGTAACATCCATCCACACTTTCGCATTTATAATAATAGAATTATATTATATTATATTATTATATAACACAGAATAATAGCATAGCGCCTTTACTTTGCATTAATTATTATGTTTGCTGAACAGACATTCGTGTTTAGGGGTATTATACGTTACTACTATCGCCATTAAGATAAATCACCCCTCGAATTAGGCTCGGTTAAGGAACGTTGGAACCGTCTAAATGGGGCTATTTTAACGTGGATAAACTGACTCGGTTTATACTAATTTACTTAAAAGTGCTATCAGTAAAAAAACATTCTAACCCTACATTTTGTACAATCGCAAACAATTTATTTTTGGGTGTGAAACTTCAGCTCCTATACAACCAATAGTGACAAAGCCTTGCCAAAAAGCTATTCAGAATGAGGGGTAAACGGTTCATAGTTATCCCGCTTTTAACAAGACTCATCATTTACTATAGCTGGTGCCAATCATCTAGTTGCGTCTGAAGTTGACCGTATATTTTCGTGCGTAGTATGTACGACTATAACTTCGACAGTTTGTATGAGAGCTGCACAAACAAGCACTTGCACCCCAGCTCAGAAACGACTATTTGATTGGCGCAAACTATACCATAACAAACGTATTTTTTTATAAAAACATTCATAGAAAAAAAAAATTATACAAAAAAAATTATAGAATAAATTTTTCTCAAACATGCATGGAAATATTGTCATTATTTTCGAAAAAAGCACACGCGAAGTATCGAATTTTCAGACAAAGAAAATCAAATCCTTTGCAGGAGCGTTCTTTGAATTTGGAACATTACAACGCGCTTGCAATGTTGTATGAAACGGCGTGCTGGGGTTATTAAATCTCTTTTGTCATTCTTGGCATACCATAGTCTCTTTGCTTAGTACAAATTGGTGGCTGTATAGCCATAAATGTGTTTGCCTGTCGGCACAGAAAAAAAAAAAATTTGCGGCAAAGCTGAAAATTCGTCTTGATTTGTTATTTATATACTTAATAAATATAAATTTAATAATAAGTAAAATGAGTTCCAACGGTTCAGAGACTGAAATGGAGATTGATTGTACTCCACCAGATTTAAGATCAGAAGCCAAATTGGCAATGGAAAACCTGCTTCCAGCGAAGTCCAAAGAAAAATACATGAAAGTATATGAAAATTTTAAGAGTTGGAAAAACGAGAAAAAAGTGAACATTTTCTCCGAAACAGTATTTTTGGCGTATTTTAATGAGATTGCTAAAACTAAAAAGCCATCTACATTATGGGCAATTTATTCCATGCTGAAATGTACGTATGTTCATGTTAAAAACGGCATTAACTTGAAAAGTTATGGGAACTTAACTACTTTTCTTAAACGACAATCGACCGGATTCAAAAGCAAGTAACCGAATTTTTTTACTGGCGAAAACATAAAGCAATTTTTAATTAAAGCCCCAGATGATATATATTTAGCGACAAAGGTAGAAAAGTATGTTTTATTTCCCTGCATTCTTTTGAGAAAAGCACTATATATGCCTCGGCGGAAATGGCAATTGCCTGTCTCGTATTAGTGAAGTCCTCGCCTACGGCTCGGCCTTCAAACTCATACTCGACCTGCAATTGCCTATTTCGTGCCTATGCCGTTTTAGCTTTAGCGACATAAAGGCTACTAGAGACAAATTGAATAAGTCAGTGAGTCCCTTTTGAAATTTATTGAATGTCCTGGGTGGGTAAATAACTTTTATTAGATCAACGGCAGACAAAGTACCTACCGCCAGTCGTAGGTACCGTTCATCAGGGTCATTTAGGTACTTGAATTATACAAGGAGTTCTGTTTTTATTTTAACTAACAAGACTAATGATTAGCGACTCATAAGCGAATTAAAGGGGCCTAAATATTTCACACCTTTTTTATTATTTATCACCTAATGATACATAAGTAGTATACAGGAGCGTATTAAGTAGATTGACTAAGTAAATTGATGAGTAAAATAGAGCTTCTAATCATCACTGGCACTCAAAATTTTTCTAACTATTAATAATAATACAACTATAAACAAATTAATAAAATTTTACGTAGTAGGGCCGCTTCATAGGTTTATCCGCTAACCTCATAAACGTTGCTAAACACCATCATCATAAAGGATCATGTTACACAATTTAGGGTCATTAATTAAAATGATTATGGGATTTTATATTATTATACCTGAAATTAATGTACGTACATAGGTTATTGCAGCAACCAACTATTTAACATTTATACGTTTTGAAAGAGTATTTAATTTTAAATGATATTTAATTTCTGTCATTGTTTTAATTTTTTTTTAACATTTAGGAAATTACTGAGCAAAGCATAAATTTGTCTCTGATTATGTCATTACTGATAAATTAAACTTAAAATAGGTTTTTTGGAACGAAGTTCCTTATGGGACGATGCGGAGGGGTACTCTAGCCGGCAAAAAACGTCCGTAAGAAAATGCTTGGAGTAAGATTTTTGTGTATCGTTTATTTGAAATTAAACCTTAATACTAAAGGTTTAAAGTTTAATTTCGAATAAAGTATATTTATGTAGGAGCGGGACGTAAGTTGAGAGATGAAACGAAATGTCAGATGAGTGAGATGACGCATTGAGGCTTTTGAAAGAATTCTATAAGGAGGCTCGAAAAGACGAATGACGTTCGGTGTGTGTGTATGTTGACGATTATTGTTGGATAAAACCAAGTGTTTATTTTGTAAACTGCGTCTAGAACCTCCTAAGGTTATCACAGAGAAAAAACCTAAATACCATAGAGATGTTTGTTGGTTTGTCATTCAATCATGCCTCAATAGAGCAATGGAAGACGTGATTTTGTGCATGGGTATAGTTGAGGACGCGGAGAGTGATATTTATCCCGGAAAATTCGTTCCTTTCTGGTGTCCCACTACATTACATGCTTTTTTTATTGCAGAATAGGCTTACGCTTGACGACAATTACGCTCAATGCAAAGTAAAATAAAAAACAGCATGACTACACAACGAGGATTCCTAGTTTTACAAATAAACTTTAGAAAGTTAGGTATGAATTAATTATTTCAGAGTTTAAATTCATTGATTACAATTAATTGATATTAACAAAGATTAGTAAGTAGTAGTTAGGAAGTAAAAATGTGTACTTCGTGACATGACTAAAACCCCTCAATGACATATTTTTAAATTAGAATGTCGAGCGCCTTTATTAAACTTGTCATATTGCATATTTTTCTTAAATTTAACTCACAATTGTATTGAAAATTAAACTCCGGCGTTATTTAACACCCTCGCTATGCTCAGATTTGACACAGTTTGCGCTCAAGTGAAATTTTCAACATGCTGCACTTGTAACATAAATATTATAATAGGCATATTTTTGATTTATTAAATAGCACACGAAATAAGATGATTATGTTATTCTCTTGGGTGATTAAGGTACGCCAGAATGGATCGCGATAGTGGGGTATTAATGTCTATCCGGGATTATGGCGGATAGACGATTAAACTAAAATTTAGGGCTGATTAGGATAACGGTCGTCAGGGAAAACTACGAGTAACAACTAAGATTGCTTGAGGTTAATATTTTCGTAATATTATTAGCATTAGATTATTTAACAATGAAAAAAATAACAATAAAACTTATAATTAGACTAAACGATTCCTGTGCGTTGAATATTTTTTGAAAAATTTAATTGGAAGAAGCTTTATTATCGATAGAGAACCAAAACTATTTTTTTAATTTCTGTCTGTCTGTTACCGTGTCACGCTAAAACTACTGGGCAGATATAATGAATGCACACTAATTAACACACAATATTAATTTTAGAGATTATTACGAAAATCTAGCCGTACTGACTATAAATGCAGATGTTATCCATATTAATTATATAATTTTAGCTATGTCATAGAAATTTCAATTAAACACAAAGATTCAAACTGAGTTTGTTTAACATGTACCTACTTGAGTTTGAGTTGGGTAATAAAATGTCAGTCCCTTCACATCAACGAGCCAAAACTCCTTGTCCAGTCGTAAAAAGGTTGTGAGAAATTTCAATTAAATATTTAAAATGTGCTTATTAAAACGGACCTTAAAATCGTATTATCTTTTTCATCCTTTGTGCTTAATTAAGTTGTATCAAATTAATGTTTATTATATTTCTTTAACAAAGGGTTTTTTCCGGTTACATTGTAAAGTGCTGGGAAAAAGATCAGGACCATACTAATTAACTATGTTTATTTTATGGCATTATATTATGGCTTAGATACAGTAGCAAATTTTTAATTAAAAAAAATTATTGGCGCGCGGATAAAATCTCATTTCTTGTATACAATCAAACGAAATGCTAAACTAATTAATAGATCATAAGAAATATTACTACATGCCTTTCAGCCACGTCATCTGTCTTTATTCCTTCGCACTAGCAAAAAGAACCCTCTATTGGTATATATCTTATTAAGTCTGAGCGTATCTCGTTGAATGAGTACGTATTTACTTATTCCTATGGCACTTTCAGTTCATGACTTGCATGAAATAACTATACCTACTTTAGACTATTAGATGAACCGACATCTCATGGTGACTTTATCTTTATATTTGCGTCTGTGTTAGAAATTCTTTAATAATTTTAAACTAATTGTTTACAAGTAAATAGACAGAACTTTTAAATGTGATGATTGATAGAAAAATGTAAGTATTAGAGTAATAGAATACACAGTACTTAATTCTGAGTTTTTAGTCATTATCTTACGGTATGCAATCTATTATTTGATACATTAATTTGTAGCCAAGGATGATTAGAATTATATTGATCTTGTAATTATAGAGCAGTTGTATAAATTCTGTATGGCAAGCGAAAAAATCAAAAATATTAGAGCATATAATTCATCACGACTATAACTTAGTGGGATCATGACACTTTAAATACTATAACTGTTCAATGGTCAGTATTAAATGTATCACGCAAAAACACTGAATCGATGAAAAATTACGGAGGAAATTGGCTAAGCCTAAGCACAACCTCCGTGGCGCAGTGTGTAGCGCTGTTGTCTTAACGTGCGGAGGTCCCGGGTTCGATCCCCGGCAGGGTCAATTTGGGAATTTATTATTTCTGAATTTTCCCTGGTATGGCCTGATGGGAGACTTCGGCCGTGGCTAGTTACCACCCTACCGGCAATGACGTGCCGCCAAGCGATTACGCGTTCCGGTACGATTCCTTGTAGAAACCAAATAGGGGTATGGGCTTAATATAACTGCCATGCCCCTAACAGGTTAGCCCACCTACCATCTTAGACTGTATCAAAGAAAAAGAGAAAAAAAGTTACAACGAAAACAAAGCAGCAAAATATCTAGAACAAGCTTTTCAACTTGTCAAAAGAATTTCCATAATACAACCACAGGATTAATAATAATTGGAACTGTTACAAGTGAAATTTTTAATAATTAATCCGTCCGGCTTTCATAATTAAAAACAAAATCGGGACTTAGTTACAAAGTTTCTTCGGCGCCAAGTCTCTATGGCGGACATTTTGTATGATTAAAAAAGTTTGTTTGTATTTTGAGCGATAATTTTCTCTCTGTGACGGTTACGGTTTTTTATATCATGTTTAATGGATTGCCTAATTGCCGTTTTATTGATGTTTGGAGTTTAGACGATAGGTATTTTTGTAGTAAGTTTAATCTTATTGGAATTTTGTAAATGGTTTCAACTGATATTGGATTTGGATTGTATTATATTTTTTTCAAGTTGCCTACGTACTGTACCTGCCTTTTGTAGGTACTAAGCCCCTGTATATTAGTTAACTAAACACATCAAAACAGAAATTATTTCCATCTGTTAAAATACATATAATGCAAGAGACTTTACAGTTCAAGATAAGTTTTAAATCATTTGAAATTATTTTTAAAAACAAGCTTTTATCACCCACCCATGAATTCAGGGTGATGTCATTTTACTTTTCGTTTTTTTCTCAGAAAACTTTTTTAATTGTTACTCATATCATCAAGTGTTTAAAAAGTAACTAGCGAGTCCGCCATATTAGATTTAGAATGACGTCACTTAGGTAACCATGCTCATCTAAACTAAACGTGTATCCAAAATTTCAGCTCAATCGATTTGCGGTTTTAAAATTCAGTTGCAAGTTTTGACCTAAACAAACCCACAAACGTTGGAAGATAAATAAAAGCTTGTAACAAACTTTAATCCGTTTTACCCTTGATTAAAAAAAACATTTGCTAAACCCTGTAGCAACCATTGTTTGTAACTCTATGAATATTCATGGATCCAACTAAATTAAGAGAGGAATGCATAGATACAAACTGAGAACTATTTAAATCAACACGGCTTTGATTAACTTCGAGCACACAAGGGTTAATTAAAGAGCGCCAGATTTATAAGCTAACGTAATTATGAGACCGTATTGTGAACGTAATCTGTAGCGTGTTAATTTTATATTCTCACTAGATGATTCCCGCAATGATGTTTCGTACGCGTGGAATAAGGTTCTTGGTTCTTGAAAAAGTACCGTAATAGCTCATTGATTTTACATGATAACACTTAGATATCTAAGTCTACTTAAGTTATTTCTCCGGGATGCAACCCATCTCTGTACCAAATTTAGCCAAGCAGATGATAAACTAAAAGACAGACAATCTAATACACACACAGAAACATACGAACATACTTTCATATTTAAAATATAAGAACGGCTTTGTAACTAGGTAGGATACCGCATAAGTCGTCGTTTTACCGAGAACTCTAAAAATATACCTTAAAATATTTAAAAAAAAACTATAGTAAGTAGTTTTATGATTGTGAAAACCCACAATTTTGTTGTATAAAATGATAATATAGATCTGTCCGTAGTATCCAATATAAAATCTGGGCTTCTCATCATAAATTTCCATCCCACATTATCTAATCTAATAGATAGATCTATTACGATACTATTCGAATGAGGTGAGAAAGGTGATTAAGTTTGTATCGTAAAATTTGATATGGTATATTTTCACTGTTTGACAAGTAATGAAAATACTTACTTTACCAAGGAAAAAATGTGACGTGATTTTTTGCATGGATATAGTTTAGGACCGGAACATCTCAATTTAAATTCAAGTTTCCACGGGATTTAGAAAAATCTAAATGCACCCAGACCAAGAAGCGGGTATCAGTTAGTTTTACACTAATGACAAGCGTTTTGCCATTACAATAGATATAAATCGTATTCGTTATACGATCGACAGCTGTCGAATATTGCCAAAACGCGTAGCTCCATGTATTACTATGATGCGAGTATAGCGTGACTACCAAACGCGATATCAGCTACACTTTTGTGTTTCATATAATATTACTATTTCTGGTACGGAATGATAATAGAAAAAATTTTATTGAATTATTCAATTGTGTTTGCGTTGGTAGTGGTTGGCTTGCTATTGTGAATTTAGGGTGCAAATAAGTACCTAATGCTAAAAAGAATTTCGTTATTCTTCTTTTGGAAGTTATGTAAGAACCATACAATTTCTCCTTTTCAACAGAAACACGTACCACGTATACACGATTTGAACAATACGTCGTATCTTATAAGAGTTTCACAGAACATAGTTTGTCCTATTCGTCCCCTCAAGGTTGCATTCAAATTTTCCACTAGAAGAACCAGAGCAGCCGGCAAAGATCAATGAGCATTGAAGAATTTTTAAATCGTTACTGAAGAAAATCAACCGTTTAGATACCCAATTGATGGTTCACCAACCAATACGTAACGCTAATTCGCGCGTGCGCGCGTTTGGTATCGCAATAACGCTAAGCCTGATTTGAAAGTACCTCTACAGCCAATTAATGCCCCACTGCTGGGCACAGCCCTCCACTCTCATGAGAGAGAGGAAATTAGAGCTTAGACCCACCACGATGCTCCAATGCGGGATGGCGGGCTTTAACGAATATTATCATGTAAGTGATAATAACCGAGACCGACTGCTTAACTTGCTCTCCGAGGCACGGGGGTGATACATCGCCAGCTTCCTAACTCCGGGCTAGTACTGAGAATTTCTAGTCAGAAAAACCCAATATATCTATAATTCTATATTCTATAATATATGTATAATTCCGTAATCCTATATCCATGATCTAAAATCTATAATCTTAATCTTAATCTTAGTCTAAATCTAAATCTTAATTCTTAATTATTAATGCGAAAGTTTGGATGGATGTATGGATAGATGGATGGATGTATAGATGTATGGATGTTTGTTACTCAATCACGCCCCAACGGCTGAACGGATCTGGCTGAAATTTGGCACAGAGATAGATTATAGTCTGGAATAGCACATAGGCTTTTTATCCCGGAAAATTAAAGAGTTCCCGCGGGAACCAAAAAAATCTCAAACCACGCAGACGAAGTCGCGGGCATTCGCTAGTACTTAATAACCCGGATACTCGAACCCGGGACCTCGTCGGCCGCTGTCGAACATGCCAACCACTAGACCAACTAGTTATTCATTTGAAAGTACACAATCGTAGAATTATGGTAACGCGGATGTTCCACCGATACCTATGACACAGATTCTTAAGTCTCTTAAATTATATAAAATCGATGACCTCATTCAAAACCCTGTGAAGATTTGATGATCTGATTCATTTCACACTTAATTGGGGAACTTCCGCTGTTCAAAATATTTCCGCTTCAAAAGAAAATAATCTCATTTATGCTAATTTCGAACACTTACTTTAAATTCGTTGTGTTATACATCAGTGAGAGGAACAGTACGGGCGAAGAGGCTGCATAAAATAATAATAAAATTATACAACCATTTTCGAGAGCAGCCATTAGGCTGCTCTCGAAAATACCACCATACACGGTTAATTTTTTTGAATGTCTAAGTGGTACGTTTTTCTGATCGAGTTACTTAACTTTTGTAAATTTTTGTCTCGTATTACTTAAAATTTAAAGTTTTTGTATTTTGTATGAACATGCAGCATATTGAACATACAATTTTTCATATTAAAAAAAATCTCCAATAATTCTGTAAAGAATTCCGTAAAGCTGATTTAGAATATAATATTTACGAGAACTGGGTTAAATTATATAATACCTAAGTACTATTGTCTGTTACTTTGAAAAAGTAGGTGTCTGAAAAAGTGTTGCGCGTATTTTTATGTCACACGAAACGGCTTTCGAATAGCTGAATAGAGAGTGTATTCTGAGTGATAGCTTTTGTAACGAGATTTATTCCGGAAAAACTGCGATCGAATTTTTGAGGTTCAGCTTTTATTGGGATTTCCGATTTTTATAGTACTAGGTAACCTACCAGCAACAGTTTCGTCTGAATTAAATACTTTTCCACCAAATAGATAAATTTTGCTATGCTCGTAAATAAATAAACGCACGAAGATAAAAAGGGAACTGAAGTTGTTTACGATTTTTCTTTACACTCGAATGGCAACGGGATTAAAAGTAAAATTCAATCTAAAACTGCATTTAATAACAAAGAGAATCTAAAGGAAATATAATGTACTGAGGATTTCGCTTAGCTGTAAATCCAGTACGTGTACATTCACATAATAGCTACTAAAAGGTGCACAGTAGTTTTTGTATCGTTTGAGGGCTACGTTTGGAATTTCTTGGAGGATTATAAAACATCTTTATTTACGACTGCCTGAAAAAAGGAGTATATTGTTTTCAGGGTTCATGTATGTATGTATGTATGTATGTATGTATGTATGTGAGTTTGTATATGCCACGATAACTTCTATAAGCCCCAACCGATTTTGATAAATGAAGTATCGTTAGAATCCTTAGCTTATTCCGGGTGACATAGGCTAGTATAATTAAAAGAAAATTGATGGGGTGACCATGTTCCCGCATTAAAGGTTAAGATTAACTATATAATCATCATCTAGAAAATGATGAGTAGATTCCAAAAATATATAACACTATAGTTCAATATCCAGTGAGTCACAAAAAATAGCATTTAATAAAAATGTGAATAAGATTCTATTTAACTAGATTATTTTAGATTTTTTACTTTTTAGTTCGTTTTTTGGCAGGGCAGTCGTGTTTTTTAATTTTTTTAATTATGACTTGTTACTGCATCGATTTGATGCTTAAAGTCGATGAAAGAGCAGATTGGCACTACTTATATGACCATAATACAAATATGAACCTCAGCAATGTTCAACATTAGGTGCATAATATTGTATTATGGTTGAGAATGATGGAAGAAAATAAGAAACTTAAATGTGCATATCCATATTACTAATATTATAAATGTGAGTGTTTCAGTGTGAGTCTGTCTGTTTGTCTGTTTGCTTTCAAGTAATCAACCAATTTTGATGAAATGAATGATAAATAAATTTTGCACAGAGATAGATTACATCCCGGGGAAGGACATAGTTTACTTTTTATTCCGCAAAATTTAAGAGTTCTCGTAGTAATCAAAAAAACATCAATCCGCGCGGACGAAGTCGCTGGCATCAACTACTATTATAATAATAATATCGAGCATCGTACCTTAATTTTAAAACCATTTTTCTCTCCACACGAAGAGTTCTTTTTCTGAGAGTAATTCTATATTCTGTCGCCGTCTCGGAATCAAATTTCAGAGGGAGGCGACATCCGAAGAAAAACTAACAAAAATATTTTTGTTCCATTTCGAGGCCTCTGAAAGGTTCTTAAGGGGACAAATGACGTAATAGGTCGATTTTCGCTCAAATCTACTGTAAAACATCTTTTTTCGCCTCTGACTTTTGAGCCTGAGGCGATGTAATAGCGTAAGTTCTAATAAATATCCATAAAAACACAGTTTCAAGTTAATATCTCGAGCGAGTTTTAGAACCATAACCAGATAAAAAAAGTCGAACTCGCTTTTCGTAAGATAGGTAGGTAACGCTACTATACCAGACGACAAAATCTTAATATTAGACGAAGATCCAAAGCTTGATCAAAAAGTATTTATGGCCCTCGAATATTTTTCATCAAATGACCTATTGTTGAAAATAAGGAAAAGATTATGTTCAAAGACTTTTATTAAAACCCTCCGTGCTTAAGTGACTGTCGTTCGAGACACGAGCTGGAATTTATTACCAACTCTAAAAACTACGTTCATAACGTTTTCTCGCACTAAAGTTACGAGTACTAGCAAAATCATAATTTTAATCCAAAAAATGTATTGCCAAAACTCTTAGTCTGAAAAATGAAAAACAAAATCCGCTTATTTCATAAATGTAGAAAATCAATACATAAGGGAAAAGAAAATTCTGTTAGCTAGGACACTGCTGATTTTGTCTCGTCTGACACCGATTTTGATACAACAACAAAGTTGTATCCGTTTTACTCGTTTCACTACTAGGCTATGTTAAAATACAATTATCTTTTTTCCACTACATGTTAGCCCTTGACTGCGATCTCACCTGATGGTAAGTGATGATGCAGTCTAAGATAGTAGCGGGTTAACGTGTTAGGGGCATGGCAGTTATATTAAACCCATACCCCTATTCGGTTTCCACACGGCATCGTACCGGAACGCTAAATCGAGTGGCGGCACGTCTTTGCCGATAGGGTGGTAACTAGCCACGGCCGAAGCCTCCCACCAGGCCAGACCAGGGAAAATTCATTCAGAAATTATAAATTCCCAAATTGACCCTGGGGATCGAACCCGGGACCTCCGCACGTTAAGACAACAACGCTACATACTGCGCCACGGAGTTCGTCAATTCAACGTCCGTGTCTAATTTCACCGTCTTTTTATAGGACCTTTTAACAGACTGAATTTTTTTGATAGGTGATACTGTGATCTGTGATCCTATGATGGGTATAAGAAGGTCGTAAACAACAA
Organism: Erebia palarica; assembly: GCA_964035005.1. Lineage (NCBI taxonomy): Eukaryota > Metazoa > Arthropoda > Insecta > Lepidoptera > Nymphalidae > Erebia > Erebia palarica. The sequence continues at coordinate 18,886,863 of OZ035994.1, forward strand.
AGGTAATCTTATGTGAAGTAACTCTGATAATAAAAGTTAAGAGAAAGCATCATTTTAGGGGTATCTCTCCCTTATAAAATCAAAAATAACGGGATCTGTTATAGAAGTGGCAACGGGTAGAGCACATAGTTTAAGGAATGAAAATGAAAATGAAAAAATGAAAATGTTTATTTTCCAAAAACAACTTATGACCATTTTTCCTTATATCCAATGGTACCCACACTAGGTAATCCTGTATCGTGGGTACCTATGTCGCATTAACAAATAAAGATTTACAGAAATCAATTGTCGCTCGGTATTTTAACAGCATTTTTGTTGCATTTTTAAAAGTAACATAATTTCTAATATAAACGATGAATAATGATGAGTGCCCTTAAGTTAAATGTAAGAAAAGTTTTTCCGTTGCGTCGTAATTCAATGAAGCGAGCCATGGTAAAATTCTAGCTTTTGCTTGTTTTACGGAACAGTGCTTAATGTCGCATGCGCTAACTACTTTATTGTAAATAAATGATTCTACATAAGGACTAAATCGCCTAGCAAAACAGGATTTAATTTTGGGTATAGGAATCTTAAATACACGTCGTTTTAGTAAAATGTTGTATTCTTTTGAAGCAATTACTGACCGATGTACTTTAAGAGCTAGTTTTAAAATATATAATTAACGCACCGTAAGGACTTTGCATTCCTGATAAAGTCGGTCTGTGGGATATTTGAACGGTTTTTTAGCATGGTTTTAATTACTGAGCGTTGAGCTCGTTCAAGCTGAACGATATGTGTTTTCGTGGCACTACCCCAAGAAGTTATACAGTAATTGATAGAAATAATCCCACCAACTTATCTGGCCCAGTGACTAAGATTGGAACTAATTTTTGTACCTGTTTCGATTTTATTTTATCTTATTAAATAAAAAAGTCGGGTTTGTTCGAACACATATTACTCTAGAACGGCGGAACCGATCTGGATGTTTAGCACAGGAATATATTATAGTCTGGAAAAACACATAGGCTACCTTTTATCCCGGAAAATTAAATAGTTCCCGCGGGAACCAAAAAACCTCAATCCACGCGGACGAAGTTTTGTAATATTTACTAGCGATGTTTTCACCTGGTTAGATAACTTAAGGGGACTTTAAGTTCCTCAATTTAGACGTCGCCGATGTCTAAATTTTTAAGAACTTATTTGAACAAATAAAAAATACCAAACATTTCGCTTTAAAAATTATTTCAAATGAAATATACTGGTATTTTTTCATCGATCTATCTTATTTTGCATTCCGCACTGAAAGAATTCTACGAAATAAGCCAGGAATTGAATCACGTTTGTTTCTCTGCGCCGGGACAATCCAATCGGCGTAAAACTCGCGAGGTTCCCCTGGGACGTTGCCATGGCAACCAGCTAGGTTCGTCCAGCATCAGTATTGGAGCTGTAAAGCACTCGAAATATATGCGAGAATCCATACTTCCATACTTAATAATATTATAAATACGATAGTATGTCTGTCTGTGTGCTACACTTTCCCGGCCCAACCACTCAACCGATTTCGATGAAATTTGGTACAGGGGTAGGTAGTATCCCGGGGAAGGACATACACTACTTTTTATCCCGGAAAGAAAAAATCCAAAATCTTAATTCATGCTGAAGTCGCGGGAAATATCAAAAACATTAATTGAAAATTTGAGAGTGGCAGTCGTCATTCTTAGATCGTTTAATTGTGATCCTTTGCGTTTGGTAATATTCTCTCTAATAATAATAATGAACATTTATACAAAGATGTATTGATCCAACAAATTTTCACCAGACCCACTCTAACTTGAGTTTACTTACTTGATAGACTATAATTCCATACAATATTAGTAATTGATTGTGTATGGGTTAGCTAGAGGCTATGTAGACTTGCCATAATTTTGTAGAGAGTGTAATATGGCACCGCAGAGTCAATAATATGTTCCGGGAACTAATTTGGTACCTATATCAATCGCTAAGGCAGAAAACGTACTACGAATAGTACTGTACAAAATGACCACGCGAAACGCCCTCATTTTATGAGGAACACGTTTCATTGTGTCGTGCAGATAATATGTGCATCCCCATAAAAAAGTGTATCCGTACGTTTAGCTGTCCTGTTCCGTCTGCCGTTTTCGCCCTAAAGCGCAAAACAAACAGGGAGTGGGCGCAATAGGCATGATGACAGTAACCATGAATCAATGAAATTATGAAATTGTCTAATGAAATAGGATTAATGGATTATAAAAAACGTATTTATTTTTCTATTTCGAGTGAGATTGCTATTTATTTTGATAAAATAAAACTATAAAATACATCAATCCGCCATATTGGATTAAACGCCAAGAAGCGAATGACGTCACAATTGTTTGTTTCGGGCTTTGACAATCACAATATTCTTTACTGCACACTGCACAGAGTTTAATGGTAAAAACAATAGTGACGTCACAAACGACGCCATGACACCGGCTAGCGTTTTGGCGTGAATTTTAAAATTTAAATTTCAAATGCCAATTTTATCTAATAAACCTTATTTTTCTGCTGAAATAAGATATTTTTTCGAAATAGTGGATACTTCCGAACATAATCTGACCATTTTTCAAAATCAGTCATCATGCCTATTCGGGCGCGGGCTGAGACGGGTGCGCAGCTGGTTGAATTCCTTGTATTTAAATCACACAGAAAGCGGCCGCGGGTCGGGCGCGTGGTGAGTGACGCTGTGTGATGTCGTCCATATAAATACAAGGAATTCAACAAGGAAAAAAACCGCTCCCTGTGTGTTTTACGCTTTATTGTTAATGAATTATGGGGCTCTTTACTAACTGATGGGATATAAAATCCTGTAAGAAATACATTGCTGTAGTTTGTCTAATCGAAGATGATAATTTTGACTGTTGGAGTAGTAAAGGACAAGAGTCAGACAGATTGAAGCAATACTATGCAAATGGCATCTGCCAATGATCATTCTAAATTAGACATATTATTGCCATTTATTTTTTTGTAAATTCAGAAATAATGTTTAACATAATATAGAAATACCGGTAGTATTCGAAGGAAAGGGTCGTATGACTCGCAGCAATGCAGAAAATTTCTTATACCGAAACCTCTAAACTATCATACAAAGTAGGTATGTCAAAAGCCTTGTGCAATATCCAAGTCATAGTGAACGTGGAATACGTTTATTGTAATAATGATATTATCACAGAGCGCCAACCCTAATTTAAAAAGGGCTGTCAACTTTTACTTAGTTACAAAGCAACTGATTTACGACGTGAGCATATCCTTTAACGAGTGAGAACATTATTTTTTATTTATGTTCCCTTCTTCCTTTTACGAGGCGAAGTGCTAAGAAAATTATTCTTACGTCTTTGCGGAAAAGCAACCTACGTTAGTTATTATTAAATCAATATAGACCTGGAACCAAGAATCCACTTAGTGTCTTCTTTTAGAAATAAGAATAACTTCAAGAGTTACGTTTATATAAGCACGTTCTAGAAATATATTTAAGTTTACTTGGTTCTTTCGCCTGGTTTTGATTTAAATATCCCGTAGAAAGTGATATTTTTCCAAAGGGAAAAGGAATTTTCTATCCGTCTCATGGATGTCGTATTTTGTCAAAACATTCTAACAGTGGTTTACTTAGCCATTGAAGTTTACAAAATTAAACACGTTTTTGCATTTATAGAATCATTGGGTTAATATACGAGTAGATTAGACAACTCTAATTAAACTTTACTTGACAACTAAATTACTCTTTACATGTGTTATAACTTATAATGTTTCTTGAATATCTTTATCTCTGTAAAAATTATATTTATATTCAAACATGATCTATAACAGCATACTCGTATCATCCAACATGCTTTCCGAAGCATACAGACGGTATTTCATGTTATAAATACAATTCAGCAAATATAAAACGAGGCAGCATAAAACAAAACTGCGCGATCGATATCGTGCTTGACAACCCTACGCGTGCGATGGAGGGCTATCAATTTTTTCTTTTTTATTATTCGTGTATTTTTTATCAAATCGTTTCGTGAGTGTCAGAGGCCGATTAAACACATTTTTGTTTATCGCCCAATGACGTAGACGTATGATGCTAAATGGCTTTTTGGATTATAAATAAAAATGTTAAAATGCAAAAACAAAAGCATATGAAAGCTGGATATTTGGTCAATAATTATTTAAAATCCACTTGCTGCTACTACATTCATGGCATTTGATCTGAAGGGCTAATTACTTGCCTAACATTACAGCAGTCTTAATTATTCTACTAACAGTAGGAACCTTTTTTATTGAAGGGGACCAATCAACTTTATTTTAAACTTTTATTCATAAAATAGGTATAGGTACCGACTACCGAGGTCATTATTCGAAAGTTACAAAAAATTCACAATTTGCTATCAAGTATTTTTTAATTACTTGTGAAATAACTGCCTCGTTGGTCTAGTGGTTAGCATGATCGACTGCGACCGACGAAGTCCTGGGTTCGAGTGCCGGGTCGGGCCATAAATAAGTATTGGGTTTCTCTGATTAGAAATTCTCGGTTAGAAAGATTTCGATTTCGATTGAGATTCAAAGGTTCGTTTAGAAATTCGGTCCGGAGTTAGGAAATTGGTGGTGTTTCAGCCCCGTGCCTTGGAGAGCACATTAAGCCGTCCCCAATCGGCCCCAATTATTATCACTAATGTGAAAATAGTCGTCAAAGCCCGCCAACCCGCATTGGAGCAGCGTGGAGGGTCTAAGGTCTAGTTCCCTCTCTCCTAAGAAAGTGGAAGCCCTACAGGATGGATTGAACCTACATCCTTGTGGATGGATCTTGGAGTGCCCTTAGTCTATCAACACCTACGGTTTATTGATACGCTTAACCTGCATTATCTTTATTATTTTCATCATTATAAAAGATATTATAACAATAATTATCACGTTGAGTATAATGGTGAAATACTGCTGAAGTTACTTCAAACGGTATTATCCCATCTACGCTCAGATATTTTCACTTAAAAATATGGTCTGGTATACACAAAGCTTCCGTTTCCTTTCACCGCTTGCACAGGAAGCTAGAGGTATGAATTTACTATAAAACTAGCTTTAAGAGATTTCGTATAATCTAAAGAAACACAGAAATATTATTATGCTTTATCTTTGAATATCTGGATCATCTGGATGTGTTATCGATCCACACTAATGGATCAATTTAAAGCGTACTTACAGCAACAAAATTATCTAGACACGTTTTGATACTTGCGCTTTAATAGTATCAATTATACCAGCCACCTTTGATCGAAGTTAACGGTGTGCGAAAAAAAAAAATATACGAAATTTATAGTGCGAAATACCTCTTTTTTTAAAACCAATGCTTATCCGAGAAAATTATGACGTCCTATTGAAGTGGGTTCCTCTCTCAATGTAAACATACATAGCGCTTTACCTACAATTATGTACTAGTGTAGTTTGTTTTGCCAAAAACAGTGACACACACTAACTAACATACCTCAACCCTCCAATCTATTCGATTTCTTTGGAAATATTCACGCTTTCCCAAGTAAGCAGAACATAAATACTTATATAACTGTTTGAATGATACCGAAAAAAGTAACGAGTTTCTCAAACTAAAGGATAGGACTGGAGTTAAATGTGTATCTTCGTTTCGAGCAATTGAACTGTTTGCTCGATGGAGCGCGTCGCTAATGTCCATGAATCGTTTGTCCTTTATATGTTGAAATTGTTTGTCGTTGAAATTGAGTTGCGAACAAATCGAGAGATCCCGAACTTAGATAGGAATTAATAAGAATTATAAATCCGCTTTCGTCGTCATCATCTCAACCTATAGACGTCCACTGCTGGACGAAGGTCTCCTGCATGGATCTCCACAGAGCACGGTCTTGTGCCGCTTGTTTCGAGCGGCTTCCAGCTACACGCTTGAGATCGTCCGTCCACCTAGTACGGGGGTCGTCAAATGCTGCGCTTCCCGGTGCGAGGCCGCCATACTCGACGAATCCGGTTTGATTAATGTCAAAAAATGTTAATTTTTTCTGGTAACAGTGTGGCATGTAGAATAATTCTAGTCACAATCATTATACCATCATAGCAAACAAGGAGGAACAGATGAAAATTCCATTTTTTCAAACGCAGATTTTCAAGATTGAAAATTTCAATAAATTAGTCTAGTAAACAGTTCTGCATCAAACTGCGGCAATTGAATAGTGATTACATTATTGTAAGTTATGAAAATAATGCAAGTAAATAATTATAGTATTAATTAAACAAGAACAAAATCAAAATGGTGTTGTGACAAAAGTTGGCAATGACTTCTGAGTATCTATCTGAAAGCAGCAACATGTAAACTAAATCAAAGTCATATTTTTCACAGCAGAACCATCTGATTCCACACATGAGGAAATTTCAAAGTTTGAAAGCTGCCATGGGAGATACTCAGTCAGTTATAAATTGCAAACATCCCCCTTAACGAGTCAACGCACGGGTATAAGAGATGGTTTACATGTTTGCGATTGTGAAATCACTTAACTGGTTTATTACCAATTGGAGCACTTGTTAGCTCGGAATTTTACTAACATCCTGACATCAGTAAGCTTGAAAAATGAGAAGTGAGCAGCTGCTCCTGAGTAGCTGCTCATTGCTAATTTATTTGTTAGGTTCCTGATTCAGATTTCCTTATTTATCCTATTCCATATAAAACTCTCTAAATATCATAATTCTGAGAACAATAAAAAATTATACTATTATTACTGAATCTTACCTATACTTTCATTTGGAGTAAGCACCGCTTTCACAAAAAAAATCTAGTCTACCTAGTACCTTCAATGCTAAATTAAATAAAAAGTAACTTCACTAAAATGACATATTTTTTGCCATACGAGAAACTTAGGTATGCAATCTACAAGTAACAAGGAGAGGCAGGTAATATTTAAACAGATAGTGCTTAATGTAGCCCCAGATTTAGAGGAAAATTTGAGCTAGGACGATCACAGGTGCGGCGTACTCTGGATTACGGGTGACAAACGATATGATACACGTGTCTGTAATTAGACATTTCTATGATTACGGTTTTCGCTTCGTTTTGGAAAAGGTATAGTAGTCAAAGGCATAATTTTAGACTAGTGCTTTGGTGTCGAATTCTTTTAATGGGCTTGGTACGCGGTATGAACTATTTTCCAGTAAGACAGCTTAGTCACTTTTCTCCTCCGCATTTATGTAGGCTTATTTGTATTATGTTGCCACTTACCCTGTTACTCCGAGTTCACTTGTGGCTTACACTAAGTAAAGTACAGCTGAATGCCTAGTGGGACATTCGATACCGACAACGTTAATTACGATTTCTACGGAACTGTCAAGCGCTTGACAGCTGGCGCCCCATCAATAATCTATAATAAATGGTAGTTAACCTTGTCGCTATCGAATAAGTAAAAAATTCCACTCGGCCTACTATTGTCATACTAGTTTTCGCCAGAACTTGTCAAAAACATGTCAAATGTCAAATAGTGATCGCATTGAACAAATTATAAGTTCTGACTTAACATTTCAGACATATTATATTCTCGTGTGTTTTGTGTTATGTCTTACTAGGTCTATTGTTGTAAAAAAAGCTAAGCCCACAAAACATCAAAATATACCTAACACAAATAATAAAAACTAACTTACCTCACTCTGAGCTATCACTTTCGAATGCATAATATTTTCACAAAATTCTCTACACCTTTATATCTCACTTTTGAAATTGAAAGCTCTATAAAGCTATAACTCTAAATGTGAGCCTAGTATTTTCCCGAAATAAATCCTTTACAAAAGCGTACACTGAATACAACCTCCATTCGAGAGCCATTTAAAATAATCGTTCCTTTTCACGTAAAACTATGATAACACTTTTTTATTAAAATTCATGTAGAGCCTACACAACTTAAATTTTCATTTCCAATATAGGTAAGTAATTTATTTATATTATCAGGTAAAGTTATGATGACCGCTGTTTGAGGGCCTTCAACGGAATAACCACGCGGCTTACCCGTTGACCTACGTGAGTGACAAAAATGACACCACGACACGATACGACGCGGCGTGGCAGTATCACACAGTAGCTGACGTTTCACGTGGGCTACGCTGTAATGTAGACAAGTTTTCTATGTATATATCGCGTCGCGACACGTTTCATAGCTTCTGTCGCTTACCCAGGACAGCGGGTTAGTTACCAGCGACTGTCCGTGAGTACGAATATGCAACCGGAAGGCACATGTAGCAACTTGATTTCAAAAAACATAGATCAAATTGCTGAGTACTTGTGTCTTATTTTTGCTTAAAGGAACAAGATTTACTTTTCGTTGTTTACGTACTAACTTTCCGGGATTAGCTCCAAAGGGCAAATAATAATAACGTTGTGTGTTTTATCCTATGTAAAGAATATTTTATAAATACCTTCGGGCAGGTTAAACAATGGAAAACAAGGAATGGAATTTTCTCTGTAAGTAGAAAAAGGTTATCTCTTATGGTGGGTTTGACTTTGAAGGACGGAACATCTATCGCAGCTGTCCTTCAAATCTAATTCGTATGCTTAGTTTTTATGCGTGCGAAATATTTTTTAATTGACAGATTTTACAGAACTATCGTGAGAGAAAAAAACTTATTCCCTTGTGTGGAACAAATCTTTCAGCTGCTATTTGGTACTGTCGCGTCGCGTCGTATTAAGTCGCGTTGTCGCGTTAGTTACTCAAGTAACGTTATTTTATGTACTCTTTGTTTGGAAAAAAGCTTTAATTGCTTCAAGTACTTGCTTTATGAGAATTAATTATGTCAAATTGAATTATTCCCAAAAGTTGTATTTGTCCTAAAAGTTTTTGTCCTTTATTTAAATATATAAAAGCGAAAGGTCAGTCACGTCATCATCATCATCAGTCATCACGAGATTACAGGAACTATAAAACATACGCCCTTGGAATTTGGAAGGTAGGTTCCTGTTATGGTGTAGATATCAAATAAGAAACGGTTTTGAGAAAATTCACCTTTAAGGGGTCGAAATGGGGGTTGGAAGTTTGTATGAAAGTCCTTTGTTTTTGAAGTTAGGAGACATGAAAATTGGCAATTAAGTTATAGGCAATAGTTATAAATAATAAAAACCCAAAGAAATTTTACGAAAATTCACCCCAAAGGGTGTAATAGGGGTTTAAGTTTGTATGAATGTGTTTGAAGTTAGAGGCTTGAAAATCGGGATGTAGGTTATTAGTTTTAAATAATAATAACCTCTGTAAGCAATTTTACGAAAATCCACTTTAAAGGGTGTGAAATTGGGGTTGGAAGCTTGCAATATAGGTTCTAAGTTTTTAAAAACCGCATTTAGGTTATAACTTATTAGTTTTAGCCGCTATATGTACCTATCTAGGCTTTTTGCAGCGAGAAAATCTCATAGGAAATCAGAAATTGTACGCGGACGAAGTCGCGGGCGACCTCTAGTAAATATTATAAATGCGAATGTTTGGATGGATGTTTGTTGCTCAATCACGCCAGAGCTGCTGAACGGATCTGGATGAAATTTGGCACAGAGGTAGATTATAGTCTGGAATAACACATAGGCTACTTTTTATACCGAAATATTAAAGAGTTCCCGCGGGAATCAAAAACCTTAATCTACGAGCACGAAGTCGCGGGCATCAGCTAGTTGTTTTAAATATAGGTAAGTAGAAATGGACCAACTATTCGTGTAATGAGTTGCGTTCCATCACAAGAATACGCTGCAGAATATCTGCTTATTTTCTATATGAAAAATTCTCTTGACTCGGAGAGATTTGAAATCGGCTGCTCTCCTGGAAATCGGTTGAAAGAATTCCTCAGAGGTGTATAGGACTTAAGGTTCTGCATTTAAGGGTCATAATATTGTGAAAGCGCTTTTGTGTATTGCAAAGAACAATGGATCCTGATGGGTGTGTAAGGGAATATGGTTAGTTTGGCTGTAATCATAAAGACTATAATAAGTTGAATGTACTAAAGAATTCCATGTGTACCGAATCTTTTGCAGAGCAAAATGAGGCTGAGTGATGGCGTATGAAATCTATATAAGATGATTGGTACATGATGTTCATGTTTTCTTTGGAATTTTATGTTTATTTTGTCGAGTGATAGGCGATGTCGGAATATATTTTCTTGACGAAAGATCACGTAGCTGTGCCTGTTACACTCTTAAATACACGAACTAAATATAAAAATATCAAAAAGTCTACCTCTATAAGTTCGGAGGTTTGGGATTGTGAGGTCAAGTCACGGGTATTAGGCAAGAAAAGAGAGAAAAAGAATTTTTTTGTTAATAATATGATATCGTGCACGGTAAAACTGTCATTTTCTTGGTGCAAGCTATAGTGTCGAATCTTAAGTTGAACTGTAATCATTAATATAGAACTCGTCATCGCAAAAAGTACAGTCCCTTGCTAACCACCCCTGCTAACCAGCTTTGACACCATCTTACCCGGACAAGACACGGGTCCTGCACGCGGAGGTGACAAAGTCACCAATAGTGCGGACTCCAACACCAGCGCCGTCACCCTACCTAGAGGCCCGTAGCCTGCAAGGCAGGCCCTAGCCGGTTCACTCGGCTTTAAGACATTCACCGGGGCACAATGTTGCCCCGCGCCCCGCCCGGACAAGGAGGTTCAACCTCGAGGCCCGTACCCCCGCTTGGCCCTCACGGTCAAACGGAGAAGAACGCGACGCGAAGTTTTTTTAATTTTTTTTTTTTTTAATAGGTCATACTAGGTCAAATAGAGAAGATCCTCATGCGAAGTTTTTTTTTTTAATTTTTTTTTTAATAGATCATACTAGCGACGCTGTCACCAGATTATACAAGTTTGTGGGACTATAGCTCTTGACTAAACCCCGAACGATTTTAAACTCTGTGAGGCATATGTCGAGTTTAATCATGTCCAGTTCATGAACCAATTCATTATTGTTACAATGCGGTAAACGCGTAGATGAAATTCCTTCCTAATGAAAAAACTTGCTTATTCAATATCATAATCATCGATCCAGCCTTAGTAAATATTTATGTGCCACATTAATATGTATGCAATCGTTCAACGCACTCCTGTATAATATTCAGTTTCCCGGAATAGTAGAGATTGAGACAACCAAATTTCACGTTTGTCTGCTAAGCTCTCACGGCCCATCTTTTTAAACGATTTTGAAGAAATTTGGTACAGACATTAGCTGATGCATCTCGGGGAAGGGAGCGAGGCACTTTTTATCCACGCGAACAAAGTCGCGGGCATTATCTAGGGTAGATAAGTTTGCTTGACGAAAATTTTTAGAGTCCTGATGTGTTTGTTCTGTTTTCATAATATCATTGCCAATAGAAAATCAATGTTATTAACGCAAAATTTGAGTTGTTATCAAATGAGGCGCCTCGCCTCCACTCAGCTCCGTATGTAAGTATGCTTCGGTTCCCTTTAAACTTGTATTTCTAAGCCAATATTATTGTGATTCGGTTTCGAAATGAAAAAAATACGCGCCGAATTGAGTACCCCCTCCATTTTGAAAGTCGTCAAATTATTTACCTAGTACAATTTATACGTATTCAAATATAAAAATTAAAAGTACTATCTTATTACTATTCAATTGGATAGGCTCATTTTGACCCTGTCTTTATAATGAACCACGTGTCTTTTTCACACAAAATAATTGTCACTTAACACAATTAATATTTTAAGAACTTTAAAATGAATAAATGTATCCACTTATACGTTGATCGGTATAATATCTGAGTTAAGATATTCTTTAGGTTCCATACTATCTGAGGCACAGATGTACCAAATTTGGACCATCAAATTTGATGACAAATTTGGTGGTCCAAATTTGTCATCTGTCAAGTTACCGAATTGTGTTGATTTTGCCAGCACACTCTGGAACAAGGAACAAAGGACTCACCTCTCTTAACGAACGCCAAATTTATTAATTTGCCATTCTTTAAATCCAATTCCAATCCAACCCAATCAGATCATTGTCAGACTAAGGATGTCTACAGTTAAACTAAGGTCTTTCGTTACTCATCCAGCCACTTCCCGCATTAAGGCACCGGAACATCGTGTACTGCTGGATACCCAATACTTACCCTAATAATAACTAATAGACTTAAAATAAAACTCTTATTTCCACACAACTGGCCAATATACTCATATTATAAATATCAAAATAGTCAACTACGCTATAATACCCTTTCCCGGGCATTGTCCTGGGGGACAATAAAAAACCCCGTTATAAGGGCCATAGTGAGATCCTCGTTCGCGTAATATAGAAAAATAATTGAAAAGCTACGTTTGGTTTGGTATACGAAGAGGTATTCAGCGTTCAAATCTAAATTTTGTTTTATATTTTGTATTTTGCTAGTAAAACATGTCAGTTAAATGAAATCGACTAAGTTTTATAGATCTCATTATTTATAAATCCACCTTTCTCTGCACGTAGTATTATTCGTGCGTCGCATAGTAGCTGAGGTTCGTGACCCTTTTCCGTTAATCACATAATGACAGGACTTTTAGATTATAATTCGGCTAAGAGTACGGGATTTCGACTCTTAGGTTTATCGATTATTATGAAATGATAGCAATAAAAACCGGTACCGACAGCGTAATGTACACTCCAAGGCATAGGGACTCGATAAGACGCGACGCGACAGTACCAAACACCTATTCTATGACCTATATTCTCTGTATAACTTGACCCTTCATGCGTGGCCTACGTTGTCGCTTATATAAGTTTCTCATTTTATATGGAGTCGGATCGCGCCGCGTTGCGTCGCGTCTTTCTTGACTCAACTAGGACCACGGGTCAAAGCCACGCTATTGACTGTGCATGACATAGTCTTCTCGGATTGTATGCTTCCATCCTAGCTTTTCAAGGGTCAAACTAGTCTCATATAGTCCGACAAACTTATCTGGCCCGGTGACATCGTCGTTAGTTTCTATAAATAAAATAAAAACAAAAACTAAACAGGCATAAAAATTAAGTCCAATTTTAGCCACCGGGTCACCAAGTTCAAGTCGAAGTCACCAACTGTCATGAATTAAATTCAGCACAGCTATAGACTAAACTTTTCGAACGTTACGAAACGAAAACTGACGTACCTGTACAGTAGAACAATGAGATAATTTACGCCCTGCTGTAATTGTTTAAGTACATACTTAAGGAAAAGTTCTCTCACTAATTAGATATTTTTAGACAAAATACAACATCACGAACACATTATTTTTTAAATTTTGTTCTCCCAGGAGTGGGATTCCACTAACAGGCTATTATTTTTAGAATTTCTTTGCTCGTTCGAAGATGGAGAATGTTTTACGAAGCATTTCGAGAAATTCTATTCATTTTATTTGCAATGAAATAGCAAATACAAGGGACTAGTACTACCTACTTTGGAGCATCTGTTGTGAAACAGATTCGCTTGTATTGCATTGCAGTTCGCTTGTAAAAGAAACCAATGAATCAGAAATGAATTGAGACGCTGAACTTTGAATAAAAAATAGCTATTTTTCTTTCGAAACCTATCTGCTCTTAACTAAAAAGAATTGCTGTAAGAATGGCGAGATAGGTAAAAGAAACACTAGACAGCACGGGATTTGATACTAGGTTCATCTTTTTCTGTAAACAGGAACAAGAAGAAATTTTTAAATGATGGACTAAGATACTAAGCTTGGTTGATTGGAAAATAAAGACACGTGAGAGGGGCGTTTCGAAGAACTAAAATCTTACATCTTAATCATCATTATCATCTTGTACGGGAGCAGGTGATATGGCTCGACCGTAACAAAGGATGATCATCCTCCGAGCGGGTGATGTGCTCGGGGACCACTGGTCCGACCGTTCATGTTTGGAGGTCGTATATATAGCGTAATTCAGAGAACGCTTCGTAATCGTGAGTTGGGCTCTTCGTGGTCGCGTGAATCGTACTAGTAATGCCATCTATTGGATTATGTGCGGACTACGAAGACCGCCACATCACTCCCAATCGAGTCTGGAGGGCGTCAGCATTCAGTTGAGCGGCGTTGCAAGCATCTGGAGAAGTGGCGTCGATGAACATTCAGGTAAGCGCTGCGTCGGGAAGTACTCAGTGAAGCGGCGTCGTGCAACAACCAGGGTAGTGGCGTTGTAGGCTCATACTACTCTGAGGCTGTGTGACCCACTTGTGCGGCTGGTACTGGCGTCGACGGGCTGTGTACTGATATGCTGTTGCGTATCGACTATTGCTGGCCGCTGAGCGTGTGGCTCTGTGAGCGGCTGTGCCGGAACATCGGTCGGCGTTGCTGCGTTGTGTTGCTGTGCTGCGTTGGTTGCTGTGCTGCGTTGGTTGCTGTGCTGCGTTGGATTGCTGTGCTGCTGTGCTGCGTTGTGATGCTGTTGTGTCCCGCTGTGCGTACTGATGATGCTGTCCTCGCTGCGATGACTGCAGGGTTTATATTGTGATGTGCGATGTTGCTAAAGTCTGTCGAATGAGAGCGTGACGACGTGCTTGATGTGCGTCAGCGGCGGCTGTGACGTCACGTCGGCTTGTTGTGATCGTCGGCGGCGGCTTGAAGATCACGTCGGGGTCACCAATGTACGGGAGCAGGTGATATGGCTCGACCGTAACAAAGGATGATCATCCTCCGAGCGGGTGATGTGCTCGGGGACCACTGGTCCGACCGTTCATGTTTGGAGGTCGTATATATCAAGACACGCGGAAGCGTGTCCAGCCAAAGTTCAAAAAAACTGGCGAGCAGCACCGTGTGTAATATTACACGAACCATTTGGAGCCACTTTTGACCCCCTCATAACTCAAAAACTATTTCACATAAACATGTCAAATTTGGCGCATATATTGAGACCCGTGAGATACATATGTGCTCCAAATTTCATAAGCACACCTCAAATGGTTATTTAGATATAAACGTACAAAAATCGTCATTTTTATGATCAAAGGTATAGATCAAAACTCTGACACGAGGCATGCTACCATTGCTTAAAGCCGTATTATTTTAATATTGTTGACGTTTATGTTGTAGTGTTATAATCATTATTTTAAGGACGTCAAAGTACGTGACATTCAACCGTTAGTTTGAAACAATACTGCTTTAAGCGGTGGTAGTAACTCCTTAACTATTGAAAATGACACATAATTATTATTTTAATGTAAATAATAATGAATAATAATATAGTTGCATTAAAACCTTACCTTCGTATTCATACATTTTGTGCAACGGAACGTCATTGACAGAAAAGAAGAAGAAACGTATTTGAAGTCGTCAGTTCAAGCTGTCAGTCATTGTGATTTGTATTCATTGTTTATAGTGGTTTTAGTGATATCGACTGTTTACCGTGCTTGTTTTCAATGTTTCACAAAAAACTTTTGATTTTGAACTTTTGCAATCAAAATTGATGAGATGTAGAAATGTGCTGTAGAGGTAGTCTGACCATAGATGTAATCTGTCAATGTCAGTGTAACTCTAGGTACACTATATATTTTTCTTGAGAATTCTCGTCTTTAATTATCTTGTACAATGAGTCGTACAATAGAATTACTGGTGGGTGACACACTGACCTTACACCAAATAATAAGTACCTACTAATG
The DNA here is from genome assembly GCA_964035005.1 of Erebia palarica. NCBI lineage: Eukaryota > Metazoa > Arthropoda > Insecta > Lepidoptera > Nymphalidae > Erebia > Erebia palarica. Next base: position 18,902,467 of record OZ035994.1, read on the forward strand.
TAAAACGTAAACTAAACTAATAGAAAAGTCCTATTACAGTGTAAAGGATTATTTGAATGATAGCAAGGCATGGGTATGAATTGTTACAACGGCTGATTATGTAATGTTATATTATAAGTACATATATATAATTTCAAATATTTGTGAGATGGTGATAATAAAAAAAATGCGGAGTTTATTGCGGGTTCTTCTCAGACCAGGGCACGTTTGGAACCCTCGTAGCTTTAGTTTTAAGATATCGTAGTTAATTATCACCATCACGTCTTATGCTCTGTAAGCATGACGTTCAGAAGGTGTACTTTGTAGGTACATATTTTGAATAAATATGTTTTGAGTTTGAGATTGAGTTCAATAATCTCTGTACAAAAAGTAATGATATCCCATCAAAAACATAAATGTAAAATGAGAGCCAAGTTCAAAATTGTGATATATATGCCTTGGTTGTTGACTTCAGCGACAAAAGAAGTGAGATCTAAATGGGTGCCAAGTTCAATGGTCAGTCCTGCAATTTATATATCCCATCAAAAACATAAATGTGAAATGAGAGCCAAATTCAAAATTGTGATATATATGCCTTGGTTGTTGACTTCAGCGACAAAAGAAGTGAGATCTAAATGGGTGCCAAGTTCAATGGTCAGTCCTGAAATTTATTTATAACAACATATAATATTTTATAACAACTTAAAATATCATTTCTTCTTATAACTTAGTATAAAATGTTGAAGACTAAGGCTTTGGCTTGGCTAGTTTTCATATACGAATTATAGCGTTCACAAGTTGTAAAGCTGTAAGTTCTTATTTTATTCTTCCGAAAATTTGGCTTGCTGGTAGAAACTGTACTTTTAGGTACCTACTTAATAATAATTCGTATATGGAAACTAGCCAAGCCAAAGCCTTAGTCTTCAACATTTTATACTAAGTTATAAGAAGAAATGATATTTTAAGTTGTTATAAAATATTATATGTTGTTATAAATAAATTTCAGGACTGACCATTGAACTTGGCACCCATTTAGATCTCACTTCTTTTGTCGCTGAAGTCAACAACCAAGGCATATATATCACAATTTTGAATTTGGCTCTCATTTCACATTTATGTTTTTGATGGGATATATAAATTGCAGGACTGACCATTGAACTTGGCACCCATTTAGATCTCACTTCTTTTGTCGCTGAAGTCAACAACCAAGGCTTATATATCACAATTTTGAACTTGGCTCTCATTTTACATTTATGTTTTTGATGGGATATCATTACTTTTTGTACAGAAATTATTGAACTCAATCTCAAACTCAAAACATATTTATTCAAAATATGTACCTACGAAGTATACCTTCTGAACGTCATGCTTACAGAGCATAAGACGTGATGGTGATAATTAACTACGATATCTTAAAACTAAAGCTACGAGGGTTCCAAACGTGCCCTGGTCTGAGAAGAGCCCGCAATAAACTCCGCTTTTTTTTTATTATCACCATCTCACAAATATTTGAAATTATATATATGTACTTATAATATAACTTATAATATAAAGTGAAAGTGAGCACAGATTTATTTGTTAAATGCATTGGTTTTTAGTCTTTGTATTTTCAAATCGTTTTATTAGAGATAGATCCCATCAAAAACATAAATGTAAAATGAGAGCTAAGTTCAAAATTGTGATATATAAGCCTTGGTTGTTGACTTCAGCGACAAAAGAAGTGAGATCTAAATGGGTGCCAAGTTCAATGGTCAGTCCTGCAATTTATATATCCCATCAAAAACATAAATGTGAAATGAGAGCCAAATTCAAAATTGTGATATATATGCCTTGGTTGTTGACTTCAGCGACAAAAGAAGTGAGATCTAAATGGGTGCCAAGTTCAATGGTCAGTCCTGAAATTTATTTATAACAACATATAATATTTTATAACAACTTAAAATATCATTTCTTCTTATAACTTAGTATAAAATGTTGAAGACTAAGGCTTTGGCTTGGCTAGTTTTCATATACGAATTATAGCGTTCACAAGTTGTAAAGCTGTAAGTTCTTATTTTATTCTTCCGAAAATTTGGCTTGCTGGTAGAAACTGTACTTTTAGGTACCTACTTAATAATAATTCGTATATGGAAACTAGCCAAGCCAAAGCCTTAGTCTTCAACATTTTATACTAAGTTATAAGAAGAAATGATATTTTAAGTTGTTATAAAATATTATATGTTGTTATAAATAAATTTCAGGACTGACCATTGAACTTGGCACCCATTTAGATCTCACTTCTTTTGTCGCTGAAGTCAACAACCAAGGCATATATATCACAATTTTGAACTTGGCTCTCATTTTACATTTATGTTTTTGATGGGATAGCGTAATTCAGAGAACGCTTTGTAATCGTGAGTTGGGCTCTTCGTGGTCGCGTGAATCGTACTAGTAATGCCATCTATTGGATTATGTGCGGACTACGAAGACCGCCACAATCTTAAATAAATAGTCACTTCAAAGTTCATTATAAATATCGTTGTATACTTATAATTTGTTTTGTCTAAAGTGATATATATAGTGCTACAGAGATAATTACTGCGTGAACATAATTTGAAAAAAAACAAATATCCGACTTTCCTGCTAATTTGATGATTTAAAAAAAAATGATAACCACAGTTAATCGGGAGAACGTAAGGATGCCAATGATGCAGCATACAGCCAAATCTATTTGGGCATTCAAAATTCGTATTGGACTAAGGAAACTCACACACATACATTTAGGACCTGAAGATTTTACACTCCTTGTTTTATTGTAAAACGTACATTCAGTGGCGCACAGCCGCGTCAAGTTATACCTACTTTTGGCACTGGTCAATTTATGTATAGTCCCACAAACTTATCTGAACCGGTGACAACGTCGCTAGTATCTATGAAAAATAAAATAAAAAGAAAAACTAAACAGGCATAAAAAATAGTTCCAATTTTGGCCAGATTAGTTGGTACAGTGAAAACATTTGACGACCTCCGTGGCGTAGCGTGTAGCGGTGTTGCCTTAACGTGCTGAGGTCCCGGGTTCGATCCCCGGCAGGGTCAATTTAGGAATTTATAAATTCTGAATTTTCCCTGGTCTGGCCTGGTGGGAGGCTTCGGCCGTGGCTAGTTACCACCCTACCGGCAAATACGTGCCACCAAGCGATTTAGCGTTCCGGTACGATGCCGTGTAGAAACCGAATAGGGGTATGGGTTTTATATACCATGTCCCTAACATTTTAGCCCGCCACCATCTTAGACTGCATCATCACCTGCATCATCACTTACCATCAGGTGATGTCGCAGTCAAGGGCTAACTTGTAGTGGATTAAAAAAAAAGTTAAAACATTTACCATAAACCACTATTGCCAAATAAATCACATCCATTCTCTTTTTGCTCATAAGTCAACCAAATTGTATTCCCAGTCTAATAGATATCTCTACAATCGCTAAGCAGAATAGATGAATTATTGCCGCACTTATTAAAATGGGTCGATACGTGTTAAAACCACAAAGGGCCTACTCGAGTTTCATATTCCTACGATAAATCATGGCAGCTTATACCATCACGGCCATTACGTTGTGAATGAATTTCCGGGAACCACCTCCTATGTAGATTTTGCATATAACTAACGTGTACTCTTTATTATGTAAGGAGAAGACTGATTGACGTTATAATTGCGCATTTATTGCGCAACTTAAATCAGCCTGGCTTTTTTGGCATGGAAATGCAGCCAGCATTCTTGTCACTATTCCACACTGGCATGATTTGCAAAGTAATAAGATTAGACCTATGGATTGGGCTAGCTATAGGCTATAAGTTTTATTGTAACGTTTGCAGTCAAACGTACTGTGTAAAAATATTTTGTAGGGAATCGAAATGCACATAATTTAACAAATTATTTCACACATTTTCTGAATTGGTTCTGTGACTTGACATTGTATTACATTTCCTCAGTTTTCATACATTCCTGGTGACATACATAAACAAATGGAATGGTCACGGACCTGAATAACAAGAAATACGACGAAATGCAGAGAGAAGCAGAACTTAACCTACCTACTGCAGCAAACACTTCATAAATAGAACAAGTTTCAGTAGTACCCAAATGTTCTAATTCCTATGTCAATACGCAGTCGAGTTGAATGCGGGCAAAGGATCCTGTTCAAAGACTTTAAATTCAAATTTGCACTTAACCGTATAACCTCACCATTTTAACCGAGCCAGTACTTTAGGATTCCATTCAACGAAATTTCAGCTAAAAGTATCCTCTATTTTGTAAGCTAAATCTCATCTCAAATATCTTGCCTTAAGGCGATGAATGCTTTAGTAGACATTTTCTTTTAGAAAGAAAATTATAGAAAAGCATATTTGGATTCAGTATGGTATCCTTCACAATTTTACTACACTTCATATATTGGTTTTTGATATTGCTAAGGATTTTACAAGTATTTACCTTGTTCAGTTTAACCGATTTCTATATTATAAAATCGTATTCTTGCTCGTTTCATTCTCATGATGGTGCACTACCTGCTTTTTTATGTCGAACCCTAACCTAACCTACAAGAAAGAAACAAGAAAACGTAAATACAATGAATATTTCAAAAATTTACACTCATAACATTGAACATTCATAATCTTTCGACAGTTTACAATTTCGCTAGATAGATTACAATCTAACGGTTTTCACAATCTTACGGTGACATATATAAATACAAATCAGACATTATACGCGAGTACTAACTACAAGTAGGAACAAAGGTAAAACTAAAAGGCTTTCAGAAAGTTCTCGAATAGTTCGGACGCAATCGCCCGACCCAGGTTCCTCGGGCCAATTTATTCACGTTTTCCGAATTCCGACGCCAATAAATTGTTTTGTGGCAAATCGAAACTCGAATCTCGATTGGAATTGTTTCATAGATACGGGCATACCGGAAGTTGGGCCTTGAAGTTGAACCGTGGATAATTTTCAGAATATAATATTTCAGAAATCTATTTTTAAGGTGTTTTTTTTAATGCTATTTTTCCCAAGACATATCGTTAATGAGTCGACGTTGAATAAATACACTTAGCTTGAATTTATGTGATGATTTTTATATTTAGTGATTGTTAGTAAACCTATTATAAATAAAATAAAAATCAACAAATCAAACCAAATCGACATGCAAGCAAGCCTCATTTTCATTTTAAATTAAATTTGGTTCATTATTGAGTGGAGACAGTCATTCCGCTTTATTCTGCCGCAATATGCCTTGAACCTAAAAAACCTTAAAATACCTAATAATATGCAGTTCTTGTAAACACCAACGCCTAAACAGGACGTCCGTCAGACCATGCATAAATAAATATCCGGAAAGGCTGGAAACCGAGGGCGGAAGGTCTGTAGAAAATTTTTATTACGCTGAGAACTCGCAGACTTTGAAACAGAATATTTTTAAATTACTTTTATTTCCAGTCTTGTTAGAAACTCTTTTATGTAGCTTTTGCATTTTATGTTTTTGAATAAAACTTTAACTCGGCTGTGGCTGGTCAAGACAGTGGCTATAATATATTAATTCGATATAAGAGAAGTATTACGTTGTAATTACATGCTCCTCTTAACATTGGCACTCAACATTGTTTGCTTATAGAATTTTACAGTCAAATTTAAAGGCAATAGACATGATGAAGTCAACTTCTTCATACCTAGCGGATCGTATCGTATCCTACTTTTCAAATTTCAAGTTTGTATGCTTTATAGTTCCTGGTTTGTATGATTAGTCAGTCAGTGTGAGTGAGTAAATGAGTGGTATTTCGATTTTTATACATAACTAGCTGAAGCCCGCGACTTCGTCCGCGTGGATTGAGGTTTTTAGTTCCCATGGGAACTCTTTAATTTACCGGGATAAAAAGTATCCTATGTGCTATTCCAAACTATAATCTCTCTCTGTTTTATATATTAAGATTATGTAGTTGCCGCGCGGTATTTTCACTATGACTTGGTAGTGAGTGTTCAATCGTTTTATGGTCACCTGGTCTCTCTTCAGTAAGTTTAATCCTATGCTCGCCGCGTTTATCTAAAGGCAAGCTTTGATTCTCTTTTCCGCATAATATGATGTGTAGCATTTTAAATAAACGCGTAATCCAGACAAACTATGGCCCTACATATTTTCATTGAAACTTTATTCCATCAACAAAGTAAATTCGCCACCGTGATCTGATAATGTGATTCAGCCATAAATATCCAGTCTCTGCCTAGATGGTGTACCGCGATAATCCCTGCTCGCAGCCGAAACAAAAGCCTTGAATGACACTACACGACAGAGGGATGTACATTGTATGTGTATGTATATTTTTACACGCTCACCCGGAGCACGTTGACCCAAAAAGCGAGACTTACCACAGGAAAGGGACGAGTGTTTTGTTATTTCTCTTTTTTTTAAATTAGTGTGCCATAGTGTACTTAATATTATGATGCTTTTTGTTTGTTAGTTTGTTGGTTTGTCCTTCAATCACTCCGCAACGGAGCAATAGATCAACGCGATTTTTGACATGGGTATAGTTGAGTACCTGGAGAGTGACATAGGCTAGGGATAAAAATCCCGGAAAATTCAGGAGTTCCTACAAATCAAAAAAACTTAATCCACGCGGACGAATTCGCGGTCTTCATCTAGTCTTATAGAATAATATTAAGAATTTATTGCATTCAAATTTTGATTAGGGTTTTATTTTTATTGTTTTTTAGTTGGTATTTATGGATTTATTTTAAATTTATTTTATAGTAGTATGTTTACAATTTAGATTTTAGCATTTTAAATAATTGTGTTTTAATAATAAATAATTTCATTTAGATGTGTAAGTAGTATGTATTATCTGCTTTGTAGGAAAAGGTCACATATTTTAGGGACCAAAAACTGAATCGCTCAACGTAAATAATATAATTTTTTAACTTGGGCCCAAATACTGGGCGTATTTTATCCTAATAAAATAACAGGTTTGTAAAGTTTAACACAAAAGACCAAGTCATTTACCAAAGCCAGTTATGTAAGGAAATATCAAGAAAATACTTAAAAATAAGCTGAACAAAGTGACTCCAGTGATCTGATACCTTCGTATAAGCTATAAATTTCCATTTTCTGTCTAGATCTCATACCAAGATAATCCCTACTCGAAACGAGAACAAAAACCGTATATGACACTACATAGGGGTGGTATGTGTGTATATTTGTACACGCTCACCCCAAGTAGGTACGTTGACCTAGAAAACGAAGCTTTACGCGGAGAACAGATTCTTAGGGTTTCTTTTTATATATAGAAAGGTGACAATAAGTCCCATTTAACAGTAAATTAGCTATAGACATCGATTGGAAAAGTGAATGTACCTACCTAAATGTTATTTAACTAAATAAGACAAATGCAAATCGTTACACTGTTTTTAGATAATTTAATATGATCATTATTTTTGCTAAAATAACATTGATTCTTTTAACGAATAAATACTAAGATTTGAAGAATCAAAACAGACTTCAGTAAGTACGCTCCTAAACCACTGATAATATATTAATTTATAATTACTTATTATAGCCTCATATAGGGACTTTGTACTATCTAAAATTAATGCAGTGAGACAGGCTGACAAGTTTAATGATCGTGGCAGAGAAGCTTAAGCCTCCACTAGAAGACTGGCAATTTTCATTTAAGTAGATAATGGTGCCAATTCTCTGTGCGTTTCTCTAAATTTAAAATCTCTTAAATTAGACTTAGAGACGTCTGCTATTCTGATAACACACATATTTGATAGGTCTAACCTAAAATTATGCCTGACAGCTCTAACTATTCAATTTAGCGATAAATTAGCGAAATGCTATTCTGATCGACGTTCTAAACGTCAAAAATAAAAAACGTCAAACTAAAATTAAATAATTTTCTCTAATTTTAGACAGGACCTCGGAAGGTGGCCGCTAAGTTTAGAGAAGCGGAATAAAGCAAAATAAATACGAATTTTCACAAAAAATTATTTGCGTTAAATAGTTCAAGTGTAATTTCTATGCATTATTAGGTGCATTTGGGATCGAATTTAGTGTTAAATGTTAAAACAACTAGAAAAATAGAGTGCTGTGGTGGGTGTAACTATGAATACCTACAGAGAAACTAAATTGATGACAAATGGAGACCAAATTACATAAAAGTTAATAACAAACCAATAGAGTATGTTGGAGATGATGTGTACCTGAGACAAGTTATCTCTCCTCACAATCAAATGACTAAAAAGGTTAACCAAAGAATAATTCGCATGGAAACGGTAGTGGTCTTTATAGGAAATTTTGAAAAGTGAAGAATTTCCAGTAATTGCAAAGCAAAAAGTATTTGATGCTTACAGATGCCAAACTTGGTCACTTACGAAAGCATACGCACTGAAACTAGAAACTTGTCAATATAGTATTGAGAGAAGTATCATAAAAAAGAAAGACAGAATAAACCTAAAAACTATAAGAAAACGCAGCAAAGTGTAACAGAGCATAAGAAGGTTAAAATGGTGTTGGACTCATGACAGAGACAGTGGAAAATGGACAGATGAAAGGAAGTGACCGAGTGGCATCCTAGGGGTGGCAAAGGATTATTTAAGAGTGGTTGCTCATGCTACATGGCACAGAACAACACGGGAGAGGAAGATCTGGAAGGCTCTGGAGGAGGCCTATGTCGCAGGACAAGCTTGTGTTCACTAAAAATTTGTAATAAAAAGAAAAACAACATCTTGTAAAAATATTTATTCAGCAATGAAGGCTATGATTATGATTATGTGTTTAAAATTATAACAGCTATTATAATGGAAGAATACGTAGTTGCAGCTCTGGTTATTATCGAGAGAAAGGTAAATTTTGTAATCTTAGGTAGTATTCATAGGGTAAATAAGTAAAATATGCAAATTGTAACCAGACGGACATAGTTGCACCATATGGGTTGCTTTTCTACCCTTTAGGTACGCACACCCAATGGTCTGTAGCTCTGCTCTGGAGTTTCCTTAGAAATCCAAAATAAACTAACGCCATACAGAGAATCAGCTCAGGCTGTTTGCCTTTTCTGTGGTAGGTACTACGTAGTTAGAACCCATACAATAGACAGTCATAAGCTAATTCCTTTGTATTAGATACTTAGCTATGCCTATAACTACTCAAACGTATACCAAAGCGGTAGATGTATCTAACTAGTTAAGGAACATCTACTTTAGGCAGAAGATAAATTTTTAAAATTATTCAGTTTGCCGAAACCACTGCAACATAAGATTATAAAATATGTTAATTAAGTAGGTATATTTCTGTAGGTAGCACATAGTATTTCAGTTATATCTAAAGAACAAGTGCAAATTCACTCAAGTAGACTTGGAGACTGCTTCGCTCGGTCAAATATGCATGTTTTCACTATTCTGACAAAATTTACATGTTGCAGTTTTTTAAAGTAACCTTTACCTTCCATAGAATATCAAATACAAAAATTCAGTGCATTTTGCAGATAGTGCTGATGAACACTAATTAATTCACCGAGCAAATTAATCCAAGACTGGGCAAGTATTGGTTGAACAGATATGTATTCAATCTCAAGCTCCAGAACACAGCTGCAGAGGCTCTGCTGAGAAGGCAGAAACACATTTTCACATCATCTGTTACTAGTGCCCTGCGCTAATGCATAAACATAGCCTTCACCTAGTTTACCCCGATAAGGCTAATAAGGATATCCCAACATAGAAGTTGTTACTGTTCTTGGCTACAAGTGATATTGGATCCTTGTATGACCTTGCATAGCCGTCTCTCCAAGAAGAAGAGAAAAATATGTGGATTTCCTTGCATAAGCAAGAATAATAAGACAAGAATTTATTATTAGATACTTTAATTAATAAAAAGAAAATTAATTGACACTTTTTTTGTTTTATTCTTTTATAAATCAATCTAAATAAAAATGAATAAATATCAATAAATAATTAACATTAGATACATAACAATATACATAGGTGTTTCATTTCAAATCAATATATTGGTATAAGATGATGCTTGTGAACCCTTGTAAACTGATGCTCCAAGATAAATAGTAGTAATATTACATTTCCAGGATGTAAGCCTACCTACCTATGTACTAAATTTGATCAAAATTGTTTAATTCGAAGGTCCAATCATACAGATATACTTATGCTGAGATCTATAGAGCATCTTAAGTCTAAGCAAAGTAAAAGTTTGTTCTACAGATCTCACAACTTAAAGGTACATCCCCTAAATATCAACTATAATATAGCTATTACATGTAATGTTAGACATAGTCGCGGGCATCAGCTAGTTATTTATAAGTATTGTAATAGAGTGCCTGGGTCTAGGTAGACTAATTCAATTTAGGTATACTATAGGTACACATATTGAAGTCCATTACTTACATATAAAACATGATGGTGATAATTAGTTACGGTATCTTAAAACTAAAGCTACGACTACTAGACTTCAAGAACTTCGTTGTACATTCCTGTGTGAACACAGGATTTACCTACTTAGCGGGTCTTAGTCTATACAGGGGGGTTTCAAATAAAACTAATATGATTCTAAGCCACACAGGTAGTTTATTCTTAATAAGCCTTACGTGCCACTTAAGGTGATAAAAGGATCTTAATCTAAACGACACAGATTCGCGCAGATTGTAGGTTAGGTACCTACTTTCTCTATTTCGGTAAATCTACTTTTTTCGCGACAATTAATCTGACTGGCCTAGACTTGAAGAGATCCAGGCGCCAGTTAGGAGGAGGAGGTTTAGGTGGTTCACAAACACAGGACTTCACTTTGTGTTTCGGAATCAGAACGGAAGATAGACGAAAGCCGGTGATCCAACTCCCTGGAAGTCTGTCGTTGCAGCAGCCATAGTTTCCGATGCAGTTACTACCAATTGCTTCCTTTAGTAGCCTTTTACTTTCATACGCTTGCCACCAAGTAATTCACCATCGTGGCCGGGGACGTCCATCGAGACTTGTAGACTACGCCTAGGTTTTAACTTAATTTTTAGGGTGGAATTTCTCTACTAGCAGTTACATTTGCTTTTAATTCACTCTTTTACGGGCTTGGGGATTCATTCAAAGATTTTGAAAACTCGGAACTCGAAAATCTAAATGAAAACAAACAACAACAAACAAGATAAGTACCACCGACCAGAAAAAGAAGTTATGTACCAAAGACCACGATCGACAAGTGACAAGCGACAACTGACAGCCATAGAGGTGTAGTAGCATCATGGAACTAGGAATCTGTTTATGTAGCATCATCAAAATGTCTCTTTTTGGCAGTTTATTACGTAGCTGGTTGTAAGGAACATCAATTTAATTATAGCAAAGTAATTTTTTTTCGTTTAAAAAGTCATTTCATGCGATTTTAGTCACAAAAAGTTTTATGACGATTATTGTGCAAAAAACAAAGACAAATTCGTGCAATTTTTGTTTCTGTATATGGTAACACCCGCAATTCAAATTAGACTTCTTCTGCTTAGATAGAATTTTAGACATTCTAAATTTAAGTGAAGGCATTTACAGAATAGCATATGGAGATAGAAAAACTAAATTAGTGATTTTAAAATTTAGTTTAGTTTAGAGATGTTAAATTACAGAATTGCTACCAATGTGACTCTAACGTACTGACTATTATATGCAATAACCACAGAATAAGTAATAGTACACGTACTATAGCACACATAAAAGCTGTGATCAGAGGTCACACTATGCAACTGTATAAAACTCGTACAAGAAAATAATACCTCACTCATATGCTAAGTGTGTTAAGCCATTTAATCTTTCAAAGAAGCAAAGACCTCATTTAATGGGGCAGGGGTCGTAACTTGTTGTATCCTTCCCTTGAGGATTGTTTAATGAATGGTTTTACCGGGAGTTTTTCCCCGGGCTAACATGTGCATATCCCTTTCACCTAGATTCTCTTTTATCTAGTAAGTAGCATCGAGTCTTATGAATGCAAATTTAACAATGGGGATGAGATGAAGCAGATTTACGGCGAACATTTCTTGTTTAAATTCTCACTGTAATTTTTGAAGTAAAACTTTTTTAGACCGAGTTGAAAGACTATTTGGACGGAAGTAACGTTTAAACGTTACTTCTATCGTAAATGGCAAAGAATGTCGGTAGCAATTAGTAATTGTCATTTTAGTAATGCTATACATGCAAATTAAAATAATAGGTATATTGACTACTTAAGTAATATGTATACTGACTTAAATACTTTTATAGTGTCGCAGCTGTTGTTCGATATAAATCAAACAATACACGCTATAATATTATTAATCTTAGTAATTATAAAAAGAAAATAGAAAGAAAGCGCAAAAGCACCCTGAAATCATCTATCTCTAATAAAACGATTTGAAAATACAAAGACTAAAAACCAATGCATTTAACAAATAAATCTGTGCTCACTTTCACTTTATTATAAAATACTAGCTAATGCCGGCGACTCCGTCTGCGTGGATCGAGCTTTTTGGGTTCCCCCGGGAAATCCTCAATTTTCCGGGATAAAAAGTAGCCTATGTGCTATTCCAGATTATAATCTATCTCAAATTTCAGCCAGATCCGTTCAGCCGTTGGGGCGTGATTGAGTAACAAATATCCATACATCCATTTAAACTTTCGCATTTATAATATTAGTAAGATTAGTAAGATTCCAATGTTCTCTTCTCAAATGCCATTTCAAATTCTATAATGTTTATAATTTGCATAATTTTAGGGATTGCCGAAAGCGATGACTACCTCCGTGGCGCAGTGTGTAGGTCCCAGCTTTGATCCCCTGCAGGGTTAATTTGGGAATTTATAATGTCTGAATTTTCCCCGGGTCTGGCCTGGCAAAGACGTGCCGCTAAGCGATTTAGCGTTCCGGTACGATGCCGTGTAGAAACCGAAGGGTCATGGGTTTAATATCACTGCCATGACCCTAACAGGCTAGCCCGCTACCATCATAGACTGTATCATCACTTACCATCAGGTGAGAAAAAAAAGATGTGGCAAATTACTGCCAAATGCGTAGTAACTGCAAAGATTGTGGCTGCCAAACGTTAGTATTTTATGGACTTTATTAAAATTAAGTAGGTATCAAATATCAATCCCTGTATATTCTTCTATATTCATACCAATAAGAATACATACCTAGGGTCACTTGGAGAACAACAAGGCCTAAATTCCACCTACGCTGATTAAAGTTTCGCGTGCGAACTAAATTACATTATTATGCATCACGTTTCGAAATAGAATGCATGAAAATAGCCAAGGGTGGCCTGAATGCTTTGATTCAAAATTCCTCCTACTATTCGGCTATCGAAGCAGGCACACATCAGCTTTATTATTAACTAGCTGATGCCCGCGACTTCGTTCGCGTAGATTTAAGTTTTTTGGTTCCCGCGGGAACTCCTTAATTTTCCGGGATAAAAAGTAGCCTATGTGTTAATTCTGACTATAATCTATCTCTGTGCCAAATTTCATTCAGATCCGTACAGCCGTTCGGCCGTGATTGAGTAACAAACATCCATCCATCCATCTATACTTGTATACTTATAAATCACGGCCAAACGGCGGAGCGGATCTGGATGAAATTTGGCATAGAGATAGATTATAGTCTGAAATAACACATAGGCTACGCACGAAGTAATGCTAAGTAGTTCCGTGGAAGTCGGACATGCCCTGCCGACAGACAGAAGTCCAGAGGGATTTTTCCCTCACCCCCCAAAGAAAAATAACATTAGTACATAAATGTATCTGTTAAAAATGTACCTAATCCTAAACAAAAGTTCTAACATACTTTGGTCCACATTGTACTCTCTTTACAAATTTAATAACAAGATATGCGCAAAAGCCCATAATATACTTGCGATACAAAATCTACATAATACCATCGATCAAGCTGACCGCTTCCCGGATTTCGTACGCAGCAATAAATATAGGGAACGGTCACGGTGTACCGATGTTAGATGGATGGGTTTCGTGTGTGCGGAATAGAGATATTTCATGTTGATTGTGTGCGAATTATTTGGATGCAGCATCCGATAATCGCCTTTATGAGAAATGGTAATGGCGACCGCAGTTGATCTGGTTGCAGTATGATTTGTTGGTAGTCTTTTGCTTTCGTGGATAAATTTACAATAAATAATGATGCTATTATTAATTATGGTAAGTATGCTCCGTACCACATCTATTAGAAAATTTATTCAATTTCTCAAATCATTGATAAAGGTTATATTATTACTCCAATTTGATGATAACATCTCTTCATTTTTGATATTGAAAAGATGCATTATCAGCCAGAAACTTTTTGAGCGTAAACATTAATTTTAAATCCAAGTTGAGCGTTATTTATTTGTGACGCTGTCTTTTTTCACAGACAGTACTAAAATTTGATTTCAACACGCATGGTTGGGTTTCATCGCGTTCACAACCAATTCCGTACTCTACTTAGGCTGTATCTTTTTTATGCTTCCCTAGTAAATTAGTCGTTAGAAAACTAATAAATCTTGGATGATACTTAAGGTTGTGAAAATTTTGATTGTATCCAGTTAACTGAACTTACAACTTTAGTGTTGCCGCTTTATTATTCTATAAACAAACACTGGCAAGTTGTAGTATCATCTGGCCATAATCTTCGACCGTTCCGTTTCATGGTTTCGTCGTCAGTCGGTTTTAACTGCCGACCGTGTCATAGATTTTCATGGGCTTATATTGTGCCATCGAGACGTACTCGTGTCTAGTACCAACCCATAAATTCAACTTTGAGGCTATTAATATCCATGTCCATAATATTCCAAAAATTTAAATTTTTCGAATAACTACCGTAGTAGGTAAAACAAAACACCCTTAGAGTTTCGTCGAGTCTATATTTTGTCCTTCTGAGAGTCACAGCCATTTTAAAAATCAACTTTCGGTAAGAGAACTTGCACAATATAAATCTGCAGTTACCGCGCTACACAGAAGCATATAAAAAAATACCGAGTACCTCGTGAAAATGAAAAGCAAGAGCGGAAGGAACACCTTAATGAGGTTTTGAGATAGTTTGTAGTAAAAAAGACTACGTACTTACTGTTTAAAAATAATTCAACGATTAATTATTTTGTCGGTGAGATTAAAACATGAAATTAATTTTTGAAATCCGTATAAAAGGAATAACGTGTACAATAATCCGACGCAAAAACATTTGTAACTGGACATTTTGCACACCCCACCACTCCAACTCATTAGACAAATAAAATAAATTTTATTAGAGTACAAATAATTTTTCTTGTATTTTTTATTGTCATGTTACTGTAATCTTATTTATAAACATTTACTTAGTTATGTACAAAAATATTTTTTTAAGTAAATATTTTGTTAAGTATCTAGGCTATGTATGTATTGTTATTTTTAAGTTGTAATTGTAGTTACAGGCATAGATATAAGATTATCTATGGTTGTAGGTATTCTTGTTGCCAGAGGAGTAATCTACGTTGGCATGAGGCTTGCAGGTGGTAGAGTCTTAACGTTTTATAAGTGACATAAGTTGTCCTACATGAAATAAATAAATCGTTTATCATTTATCATGTTTTTATCAATAAAGTGTGTGTGTGTGCAATTCACACGCGGCAGAAGTGAAACTTCAGAAAAGTAGTCAACGAGATAATGAGATAAATATAACTTGTATTCTATCTCATTCTCTCGCAGGCTAAATCCTGTTATGAATATGTTTGTCTCTTTTTGGTGTAGAAATATCGTTTCGTTTTTCGTTTTATCAACCAGAGGCGGATTAAAATAAAACATAAAAAACAATTAAAAAAACAGACTTTCTACTGCTACATTTATACAATCAAGTAGAAAATTACAAAAATAGAACTCTTTGTATACACGTTCGTCCGATGGAGTCACTTGTATGTATGTATGTATGTATGTATGTATGTATGTATGTATGTATGTATGTATGTATGTATGTATGTATGTATGTATGTATGTATGTATGTATGTATGTATGTATGTATGTATGTATGTATGTATGTATGTATGTATGTATGTATGTATGTATGTATGTATGTATGTATGTATGTATGTATGTATGTATGTATGTATGTATGTATGTATGTATGTATGTATGTATGTATGTATGTATGTATGTATATTCTTTATTGTACACCACAAAACATTAAAAAAAACAGTAAACAAACATGAAAGCTTAAAAGGAAAGACCGCCTTATTAGGTACAATAAGGCGGTCTTATCGCTAACCAGCGATCTCTTCCAGACCACCTTATCGATACGGAGACAATGAAGTAGTAGACAGTGGGAGATGGTGCACTTGAACCGTGGCGACAACATCCGTTTCATCGAATTTTTAAATCACAACGATTAGAGAGAAGTTTCACTTCAATAATAAAGAATAGAGAATAATGTGTGTACGCTATGAGAGGATTTTTTAAAGCCTCAATAGCTCGAGCGAGTGGATTGGCTTTAGATAGGTCTTTGATTCAAATGGCACTGGTTATACAAGTTAACAATTGTACCTACATCTAAGTCTAACATAATCTATAGATACGCTTTGAGAAGGCTTTGAGGTATGTAAATTGGTGAATATCAATTAAGTCTAAAGACATGTTCATCGCTTATCGATTTTTACACGACATTTATCGATACGACACGCTTGTATTTATTTAAAAAAAAACACTTAGGTTATACAAAATACCATAAATATAAACGAATCATGAATAAAATACAGTGAACAAACATTATACGCTTTTTACATAAACGAATAAAAAACATCATTTCATAATATGATTTATTACTACATGTTCAGAAATAGTTACCTACATTTGGATTTAGGGCTAACTCCGACAATTGAAAGAGGGAATAGATGTTATCCTCAATACATTCCTAATAAATAACTAAGAAGAATGTTTTTTTCCTCCCCTTTTATCTGGGACGTAAGGATTGTTACACATTTAGTAGACATGTCCGAAGATAGTAAGGTTGTAAGTACTTACCAAAAATTATTTTATTATCTTAAAATAATTTTGGGACTCTACTCAGATAATGTTTCTTGAACTTCTGAAATAAGCATTACATACTTTTCAGTAATGATTACAAATAATTAATTTCAAAGCCGTATTAAATTATATTAGGGCTTTGAATACAGAATATAGACTGACGGACAGACAAGGTGCACTTGTCGGAGATCTCACTTCTTTCAATCGATCAAAATCTATACTAATATTAAAAATGCGAAAGTTCGGATGGATGTATTGATGAATATTTGTTACTCAATCACGCTCCAACGGCTGACTCGATCTGGATGAAATTTGGCACAGAGATAGATTACAGGGGATGTAAAATTTTCATTAAAACGGTTGAGTAGTTAGGCCGTGAAAGCGTAGCAGACAGACAGACACACTTTCGCATTTATGATATTAGTGTGGATATGGATTTGGATAGTATGGAAATATGGATTATCATTTTGCATTTTTATCGCATATATATATTTACTATAATTCCACGCTATTTTTCAATCATTTTGCAGATTTATAACCTCAACGAACTTTATTTCATACCCTCCTCTCAGTGGTTCGCAAATCCCAAATTTCTAACGGATTTATGTGCCGGAAAAGCACCCTCTAAATCCTTTACCAACTAAACCAAATCTATTTCTTCAAAAACAGTAGAGAAAACCAGAAATTCACGAGATATGCCTTATCGGCACCCAGCACAGCAATTCCGAACTCGATTTAACTTGGGCCTTTTTCCGAATACTTCCTAGCCTTGGGTAAAAATTTATTTCCTATATCTTTAAAACCGACTTCTGCTAGCTTACCAATCTGATATCTTATCTAAATATATAAAAAACTATTTAGAAATAAATTAAATCAGCGAAAGATTATATTGTTTGTGTCTTTTAGTTTTCCTGGGAAAGCCTCTGGACACATAATAATATCACAGCGTAAGTATATTATATTCGTAGAGTGGGTCGACGTACATAAAAATGACGACTCGGCTATCATTATAGAAGTACGGTACTCTCGCCTAAAGTTGCGTGAGGTAGAAAACTGCATACAAATTTGACATTAGAGAAGCAGTTTTTTTTTTTTGCTTTGCCTAGACGCCTGCATCAAATGACAGGTAGAAAATAACGTACTTAGGTATCTCCTTTGACTGTGATAATATTATGGCTTACACAGTATAAAAATAACGGTTGTCTATGATCCAATGTAGTCATATCTAGTAGTATCTACTTCAATCCAGTTCCAAGTGTCCATTCGCGATAAAATAATATATTTATATCTCACATAATCCCAATCCAGATAGATAATGTCAAAGATCTTAAAGTCATCATCTATACAAGAAGCCCTTTTATTGAAACTCCAGATCTCTAAAATATTGCGCCTCATTTTTCAAATGGATCCAACTTGATCTTTGCCTACTTACTTGACCTTTATCACTTGGAAATGTCTTTAAGTTGGCTTTGTGAAGAGGCATAGTATCAATTTGGGTAAATAAATAAAAAATCCTGTAAAGGTTTCAACCTTTAACCTTTCTTATTTATGTGTGACATGCGCATAAGTATATGACATATTTTAGAGTGAACTAGTGTGTGATTTGCAATAAAAGGCAGAACGCAATAATTCTCGAACCTTGGCAGTCGTCGATTTCATTTCTCTCTATAAGAAATCCTCTCCTGGACATTATGTTATCTAGTACTCTTGTAGTGAATTTCAGACGCTATTGTCTTACTATCATGCTGCAGCACCTGGACTCAACCATTCATGTAGTGGTGGGTCTGGCCAACGCGGTATTTCAGATCCGGTTTTCACACTTGGCATTGTAAATGGAGAATTCCATCTAATGATCGTAATTTTTTCTTGTATTGTAACATGTAAGTGCCTACTACTAAGAGGAATAAAGTAGACAAAAGTCTCATATAGTTCAAGATTTAAAAAAAGTTAAGAGTACATAACTAGAACTTTTTAAGTGCCGCGTTAGACACGCTGTCGACGCTATCAGCTGATATTTTGCCGCATTGTGATATAACGTTACATAGACATACATTTTTGAAAAATATGACGCACTCCTAATATTTTTATCGACAGGTTCGAGCGGAATCCGGTGTGATATTTTCCGTTCAAATAATTCCGCAATATAATAATGTAATTATTGTAATTTGTAACAAATTAAAACATAACATAATGTTAAACATATTGTAATTTGTAACAAAATTAGATACCAAGATGTCTGGCTCCATATTGCAGCTGTATCCCAGTGCTATATTAATCGCATTAAATCATCAATGTACGGTAGCATTACACGATACTAATCGACCCGAATCGAACACTCACCTGATTACAGGCCTAGCTGCACCAAATTAAATTACCTACTAATAGATTTGCTTATACTGCCAACAATATGGTATCCAGATATCAGATTTGTATATTTAATTAAAGCAGCATGTATATTTAGGTATACAGGACGATTACGTTATGCTATCATAAAAGTCCCGCGTGATGTCTTAGTGGGAGACTCCCTGAACGATAACTTGATGAGACTAGGAAGCCTTGATATAATCCGATCCTCTAATTCAAATTCAAATTCAAATTCTTTTATTTGCAGAAACATTTTTAAATACAAAAGGTGGTAAACAAAATGACGGAGACAATGTTTCGCCTTATTAGGCATGCAAAAGTGATAAACAATCATAATAATATTATCACTTAATCATAGACAATTAGATTAGATTACAATGAAAATAGGCAATTACATTAGATAAATTATCATATCATTAACATAAAATTAATGTTATAAATTATAATCAATGTCAGGAAAAAAAACGAAGAACTAAATTAAATTTATACAATAGTCATGTCAATAGTTTAATTAATACATAAAATTAAACAGTAATGTCAATTTTCCCAGAGTTCTTGGACCGAGTATAATTTTTTTCTGTAATAGCCACTTCCTTAGTCTTATTTGAATTTTTTTTGTGGTCAGCTCTTTAATATCTAGCATGAAAAATGGGTCATACATAAACACAAGTATGCAAACGCCCTACATATGTTATTTTTGACACTAGGGTGAGGAGATAATATCGCCTTTTCGCGTCGCCCTAAACTAAGTACCTAGTTAAGCCTCTAGGGACTAAAGTCCCAACATCTAAACGTTAACTAGGTGCCCAAATTGAAACTCGAAAGGTCTGTACTACTCTACCTAGCCTAAAATCTTAATGTACATATCGACAATAAAATAAATGCGATGATTTATCTACTATATATCTAATCTGAACGATCACCTTTCAAGGCTTAATTATTACTAAGCTTCATCAATTATGTTCCCCAATCACTTATTCTAAACTAATAGCATTAAATCATGCGTAAACCGATTAAAGGAAATTAGAGGGATTAGATGCCACTAATTAACTTGAGTCAAATACTCACTTAATTAGGGTCAGCGTAGAACGTGCGACAGTCTTTGAAAGCAGTGCAGATTAACACGTGGTCTAAAGTTCGGGTCGTATTGATGGAAAGTCGAAGTGAATCGAAGCAGTACTCTAAGACATAACAAAACCGTAGAGAGTAGTTGTCAGTCTCTACAAGGGACATAAGTCTAGCTGTTGAAATTACAAGAAATCTCGAAGAAAAGTCCCATCAAGTCATTTGCATTTTCAGTGTATAATAGGGGAGATATAATGCAATGAATAGCCCACAATATCATTACATCAAAATCCGTTGAAAAGATGGTTCATTCGTACGTAGCAGACAAACAGACAGTCGGTCAGACACACTTTCACATTTATATATTAGTGTGGATAGTATGGATTTACGAAAACTGGTTTCCTTACTTTTACGAATTTCAGTGAGTAATCTACTTGATTACTTACGTTATATATGTCACCGTAAGATTGTAAAAACCGTTAGATTATAATCTAACTCGCGAAACTGCAAACTGTCGAAAGATTACAATTTAACTCATTATTTTTCGGTAGATTGTAATATGCTAGGTATATTAACCCGATAAAACCTAAGTATTTATGGGCACTACCTGATTATTTATGTCGAACCCTAACCTAACCTACAAGAAACAGACAAGAAAACGGAAATACAATGAATATTTCAAAAATTGACACTCACAACATTGAACGGTTCACAATCTTTCGACAGTTTACAATTTCGCGAGTTAGATTATAATCTAACGGTTTTTACAATCTTACGGTGACATATACGTCATTTATCGAAAATAAGATGTACCATCGTAGGTATAAGTATAATTTGACAAACACGCGTAATAATGTAAGTAAATGGCCTCTTTTTCCCCAATACGTAAATTCGAAATATTTTCAAGGCTCAGTGACATCTTCCTTAGCATTACGGCTTGCTACAAAGACCCTTGTCACGAGTTTATCAATTCAAGGACCGCTATACAAAATGTATTCAATATTGTTATTTATATTATTGGGGTTCTCATGAACAGATTCGGCTGAGTAACTTTTTGAATGTATTATTTGGCTAGCAGTTGACCGTAGCTTTGTAAGCGTGTTAACTGTTTTCGATTCTTCTACACTTACGTAGAACTAAGATATTTGTCTGGAAAGAAAAGTATCTAATGTCTGTGTTCGACCATTTTTTTTAAACATTTTCGGCTTCTTTGTAGTCCTCGGGAAAGTGGGGACGTGTTAAATTATTTAGTTGTCATAAAATTACTCTGACTCGTGAATTCGCCAACGTAGTTTTACAGCCAATGGCGCGGGCGTACCTACTAAAAATATTTTCACAAGTCAACAGCCTTGCCCTTGCAATTTATTTACTTGTGAATACAGCGCACAGAAGTTTTATGCTTTTATTGCACACATTTTATTGTTGTATATCTAGATCTAGATTATTTTTTACAATTTATTTTTACTCTACTTAAATATTTATTCTCGATACTAAAGTACCCATATATGTACCCGTATATATACGGGTACATACATGGGTACGCGTAGTATATACGGGTAATTTATATTTTACTAAATGAAGCATGGACTAAGCTTTTTCTATTCCCGCGGGAACTCTCTTTATTTTCCAGAATAAAAAGTAGCCTTCCCCGGGATATAACCTATCCCTGTACCAAATTTCATCAAAATCGGTTAAATAGGTAGGCCGTGAAAACGTAGCAGAAAGACAGACAGGCAGACACACTTTTGCAATTGTAATATTAGTGTGGATACCCGTAATTTATATTTATTAATTGTATTGTGTTCATGTATGCGAACCTTTGCCAAGTATGTAACAATAAAGTCCTGTGGGGTTACTGCCACTGTTTAAAGCACTATTATTTTGATATTGTTTCGCCAAAACCTACCATGACGTGCCCAAAAGTAAGCTTTTTAGAACATTGTTTCAGCAATTTTGTGACGTCATTAAGCAAATCATTCACTCAATTCGTACCATCAAGTGTTTTTTGAGAGCTAGCATTATTGTTTTACGTAGGATTTACGTCAAATTTAGCAATCATAAAAAAGTTACTTTCTTGCGACGGATCAACAACGGATTGAATTTATAAACAAATAAATAGGAAATTGTGAGGTTTTCCAAGTGAATATTCTACTGGATTCAACTAAGTTAATGAGATATAACTTTATGAAAGTGAGTTATATAATTTTCCAAATGGTATTAAATTGAAAAATCAGGCACCCCTGGGTGAAGGGGAGTATACTTGGAGTATTCCTACATGCTCAAATCAGAAATGAGGAGCCTGCAGATACCTAATTTAATACCAATTTCGAAGAACCGACGTACGTTTGGTTCGCAAGGTGCTCGAATGGTGGCCTCACAATGGAAAGCACCCCACTAGGTGGACAGACGATCTCAAGTGTGTAGCTGGGAGCCGCTGGAAGCAAGCGGCACAACACCGTGCCTTGTGGAGATCCATGCAGGAGACAGCAGTTCAGCAGTGGACGTTTTTCGGTTGAGACGACGACGACGAATACGAAAGGTTTGCGATGACTGCGATCTCACCTAATGATAAGCGATGATGCAGTCTAAGATAGTAGGGTTACAACAGTTATTAGTAACTAGCTCATGCCCGCGACTTCGTCCGCGTGGATGAAGGTTTTTTGGTTCTCGCAGGAACTCTTTAATTTTCCAGGATAAAAAGTAGCCTTTGTGTTATTCCAGAAAATAATCTATCTCTGTTCCAAATTTCATCAAGATCCGTTCAGCCGTTCTGGCAGTAACAAACATCCAGCCATCCATCCATCTAAACTTTCGCATTTATAATATTAGTATAAAAGTATTGAAGAATTAAAATAATTCAAATGGCAAAGTAATGTATGTAAAAATAAGTTAATGAGATATATATTTATTATTCAGTTATCTTTAAATTCACAATAATTAATTCAGTCATATTTGGCATAACATAAACTGATTTAAACTATAATTTAAAATTTCAGGTGACTAAGGATATGCATTGAGAAAAAACGATGATTCCAATATTGGATGCAGCGCTAGACTGGCCTGAGGCACATTATACATTATAATGCCCTTATTCAAGAACTCCGGGCAAGACGGCATGCATTTATTGTTCTGAAAATAAACATAATACTCAATTCTATTTCATAACAAACATTTAGGTATTATAGATTGTTTAATTCATATCAAACTTATTTCCATATAAATAAAAGTAAGAAAATCAAAAAAGCTTATTATTTTTTATCATTATTAATACTGTTGAAGGTTATTTAAATGATAAAAGCACTTGGGTTTGACTTGCTCCAGCTATGCTTAGTTTTGCAGTTATTAAATTAAAATTTATTATTTTTTCAAAAGAGCAATCGCCGAGTTTCTTGCTGGTTCTTCTTAGAAGAAATAGCATAACAAGCCAGTGTTAGATTCAATCAACGATTCAAAAGCACTTGTAAAAGTTTATCTCAATAAAATCATTTGTATTTTGAACATTATATTTTTGTTTATTTTTCTTCGACATCTGCTGCAAACCAACAGAAACCACTTGAAATGCACTGCATTAAGTGCACTGCTGCATCACAAATCCTGTTCGATCATCGCGCGTAGCGCCACTATAATTATACTTACTCGAGACCCGACATATTATTCAAAAAAGTTATAAAACTATTATTTATATACGTGCCTTGCTTGACAATTGACATTTAAAACAACCGATTCGTTTTACACAACGATAAGGAAACAAAGAGCAAACAAACAATTATTATTTGGTTTCAAATTATTACATAATATTAATAAACTTTTAGTTAATTGTTGCACTCTATAAAAGTATAATAACTTTGTAAAGTTATAATATTTAGTAAAAAATGTATCAACACTGTTATTTTATGCATGAAATGAAACGTGATGCAGACGAGATAGCGCTACAAAAATTTATATAGCTACGTCTCGCTTACTCTGAAAGCAAGGAATAGACAATTTTAGAGTTTCATTCGTTCTGTCCATCATGTAGGCAAGAGTAGAACCATAATACTTTTGTGCGGTCATGGTAGTTTTCTCAATAAGATTACTTACACATTGAAACAAGATGTTCCCGTATCATACTGGTTTTCTAAATGTTGATAGTAACCGCCCAGCTTATTATAATATTGCCAATCACTCATCTATTATAAAGAACACAGAAACATTATCCCATACAAACATAACATGGGAATGATAAATACTTTTGTCTGTTTATCCGTCGCAAACATGTCCCTTGCGTAATTCCATTACAGATGTGGACGTAGGATGACTTGTATTATTCAACGTCCCAGCGTCTTTGTTTACAATCTTATGTTTCCAGCCCAAACTAAGCCTCACCTTCATCTTAACATTTTAGTGGAAATACAAATAATTTGATAGAGAACATTCACGGGTTAACTGGTAGACTCACTCTATGCGTGGAACAAGCTAAAAGTTCAGATCATCAAATCAGAAATAAGGAGATTCGTAGAAATTCTGCAGTTAATATTAGTTCAACAACTTGCACACCTTAATATCAATAGTTTGACACATCAGAGAGCTTGCTTACAGGAAGCGCACAGTAGTTACTGGTAAATAATCATGCAGAACATCGATATTTAAACCGATTTTATTACCAAATCTGAACAGCGTTTACGCTATAATGTACCTTCCTGCTTAGACAATTGGGTATAACATAAAGAACCTTGCTTCCTTTCTGATTATACCATTGAAAATGGTTATCGGATGCAAATCCCCTGAAACGTATTTTTGGTCATAGCTCCAAGGATTTTGGGAGGATCGAGATGGGAATAATACCTAGAGTTGAGGAATTTATCAAGACACGTGTGAGCGTTTTAATTTTCAATTTGAAATTTGAAGGTCGAGTAGGTGAAGCTGAATGAAGGGACGATGAATTCGACGTCAAGTTTTCTGGCGTAGCCCATTCATTTTACGTCAGCTACATTTTTATAAATCGTTATAAGTTTTTAACGTATAAAATGTTTCTTGCCTATTCATTAAACCGCTCACATCAAACAAACACGAATTCTGTGCATCAAGGCAAATACTGCCTTCTATTGAACACAGAAACTAATACGCCTATCAGGGCGCAAACCCGTGCACGATTGGAGGACTCGGCCCTCGAATCGAGCACGAGTTGAAAGGAAGTTAGCGTAACAAACCCATGCGGGTTTCAAGGAAGTACTTCCTTCTATTGAACGCGCAAACGTAAATATACGCTGACCAATCGTCATAGTAATGGTGATAAAAGATGCCTTGTAAGTAATGTAGTTGTGTAATTTTAGGGAAGTAAAGATCAATAAAAAATTCTTAATCAAATTTTTTTTTTTTTTTTGTATTCATTATCAATGCTCTGATTCTTGCGGGGACGGCGAAATCTGTGAATTTTTATTGGATATTTATAACATACGTTTAACTCATGATACTTTATCGTACTGTAAATTTTCGTTTCGTGAGGAATTATTGTCGGGGTCACCTAGCTTTACTGCCTAGACTAATACGATTAGGCAAGAATTTTATTGAGTGCAACTTGAATTTTAATAACTAAAAGCTGTACAATTAAGTATGCTGTGCTTTTAGGCGCGTACGTTGCATAATTCCTGCGCAGACGATGTACATGTCACCGTAAGATTGTAAAAACTGTTAGATTATAATCTAACTTGCGAAATTGTAAACTGTCGAAAGATTACAATTTAACGTATTATTTTCCGGTACATTGTAATTTGATAGATATATAAACGCGATAAAACCTAAGTGGCCGGCCACTACCTCGTTATTTATGTCGAACCCTAACCTAACCTACAAGAAAGAGACAAGAAAACGTAAATACAATGAATATTTCAAAAATTAACACTCAGAACATTGAACAGTTCACAATCTTTCGACAGTTTACAATTTCGCGATTTTGATTATAATCTAACGATTTTTACAATCTTACGGTGACATACATATTTTAGTATATTTTGTGTACTCTTTTCTGTCAAGAAACTCTTAGTAGGTGCTAATTCGAAAAGATTTAAAGATTCAAAACGTCGAATAATTGAATATTTCTTTTTTTAAATAGTTAAAACAATTATCTTTAAATATAGATGTAGAAATAATATTTTAATCCAGGTACTTGCCGTTAAAATGTCATTTAGAAGAAACATATATTTTCTTTGGGTTGGGTTTTCTTTAAGCGCTTAAATCTTACTTATTTGTTAGAATAAAATCAAATCCCTATGTATCTTTAAATGGTTAAATTACTCATATGGAAGGCATGTTTTATCCTTAGGAAACAATAAATATAGTAAACACATTTATTTGATAATAAAACAATTAAAGCTTTATAAATCCTCATAATAATTTGGTATGTATTAGTTTTATTCCTCACCACCATCTTTTTCAGGGTAACATTGTAGTTTGGTTCCTGCAAGTAGTAATCCCAAGATTAAATTGTGCGTTTTATCGTAGATTGTGGTCAGGATTGTGAATAAACAGAAAGATGGTCAGATACTATTGAACCTTCATCATTGAGCTCAGTTTTACTCTCTATGTCATTTTTTATTAGTTACACAATTATAAGGATACACTGACAAATTTACGAGAGATTTTTTTTGGTAAAAAATATCAATAAAGGAACTTAGTTCAAAACAGGAACAAATATTTTCGCAAATAGAGTCGCACGTAACCTTTTTGACGACGCGACGAGCGCGTGTAGTCTGATCGACGCCTACGCCACGGTTAAAACAAAAGCTTTTTGTTCAACGAAAGACCCGCTGGGAATTGAAGTGTATAGTTTGTTTTGTACCTTAGAAGAGGCTACATGAGACGACAAATATTTATCACCAAAATACTTGAAACTATAAACAAAAAAGTTACAAGTGTCGTCGATTCGACACAGCGCGGCCGCTTGAAGGTTAATGATACGAACAAACAAAAATAAAATTGGTTTCCCTACTACAATGCACTGTTGTTGCTACACACAAATTGGGTATCCATAAGGCAGGCTGCCTTATTATCTATTAGAGACTAAATGTTATTATTTTAAGGAATAAGTGTACCTATGGAATTGCAATTATTATAGAAATTGTAATAGTTTGTTTTTCGTTTATCCTCTACTAAAATCAAATACCTAATTAATAGAATTGTGAAATTGAGTAAATAAAATAAATAATAAATACTTATCTAAAAATAAAAATAAATAAATTATCTACTAAGACTAATTAGGCTTATCTATTTACTTGTCCATCCTTTAAATCCCTGCTTGTAAACAGAACAGGATAATATTTATCGTTTGCGGTCGTTTTGACAATAATAAGAAATGAGAAATTATTCGCTCGAAAGACTCTTTGTGGAATTCTTGTTAAATTTATTGCCATTGATATTAAATTTCATATTGATCAAAGGAAATGCCACCCTTGTATTACGGAGTTGTAGGATTTTCAATATCGTCCTTCCTTATCCATAGGTAAGGAAAGTTGATATTAATGCAACGAAAGACTAAAATCTTACGGGTTCAAACTTTGGATAAGCGCATGCAATTTTCTGTAAATATTATATTATGATTGGATGCTGGGTTGCATCTATACTATCCATGCTAATATTATAAATGAGAAAGTGTGTCTATCTGCTACGCTTTCACGGCGCATCCGTTCAACCAATTTTCTTGAAATTTGGTACAGGGTTGCATCACGGGGAAGGACATGGGGTTTTTATCCCGAAAAATTAAAGAGATCCCGAGTGAATCTAAAATTTTATTCCACACGGACAAAGTTATGGGAATCATCTTGTAATAAAATATTTATAGACATAGGAAAGAACAGATATCGATTTTTAAATTAATCCATTTACCTCCTTACCATTTCAAAAAAGAGTCCTAACTGAGGCGATGTCAGCTCATAAAATCGTTGAAACTGGGGGTTTTCAAAGCAGTGCATCCATTAAATTATAAGCCAATCATTGACGCATCCAAAAATAATATAAAAATGTAAACATACCTCGAATTCTTTCACATCTCCGTCGAATGACTGATATTATATTAAAGAAAATTGCTATTATTACATTGATGGGTATAAAATCTTAATATTAGTCCGTGACAATACAAGTCAAGCAGATAAATTCGGTCTAAAAGAGATTATTATGAATTAAACTTGAGCTTAGAAGTAACAATATGTAACAAATGGTTTCTAGTTCAACATGCGAGTATGCTTGTTGTTATTAAGTACGCTAATTACCTCAATTTGCACACCCACTCCACATTCGAGAGTAGTTTATGTTTAGCTAACAAGAGATAACCAGGCTCATTGGAACGCGTATGTTAATGGATGAATAGATTTTAAATGAGTAGTTATTATTGCCTTTACCTTACTTGACTTACCTACCTATAACGTATTGTGCATCAACATGGATTAATTAAAAATTCATTAAATGTATTAAATTGCAACAAAAATTCTAGAGATTTCGCGGCAATCCGCAATACCAATTTTATTTTACTTCATAATGAAAAAAAAAAACAGTGAGCACGATAGACATAGAGCTAGGATACGATGGGTAACATTAACACAATGCTGTCATCTGTCAAACGGTTTCTAACGTCCGCTCGTCATATAAAACCTACTTCACACTTTTTTTTCTTAATGCATTTTACATTTTGTGATCGGTGACGTGCCCAAAGTATTGTGTCACGTGCTATTTGTTCGCCATCCCTGGTCTAGACGGTTTCGTTGAACCACTGGTAGGAAATATCGTATCTCGTTAGACTGTGACATACTTTTCTTGGCTGTTGCTAGTACCCATAGACTAAAAATTTTGACTACCGATATCACCGTAGACAGAGAAAGTAATGGATATCACGCATGCTAATAATAACCACTACAATTAAAAAAAAAATACCTTAATCCCTAGAGGCTAAATGTTACTAAGCTATAATGATACCTTTTTAGAGCATTCAGAGAGCTGAAAAAAATTAAAATCCAGTCTCGTTTATATGACACATGGTTAAGTTTCGAAACTTTACAAGTTTGGACGGATATCATACTTGTTGCTTTGATTCAGTATCTTCAAAGTTTAACAAGAAAGGAAATAAGCTGTGACGTTCCTGCAAAGTTGCAGTGAAATTGTACTCGATACTTGTTATGCTCGCGAGGTTTTGTTTTGATTTTTAGATAGCTTTACTCGATCTTAAAAATGAACAGTATGTTCGCCATTTCATTTAACAGCCAGTAGGTTTACTTTTTGTTTCTTTGTCAATCTGATCATATCAACACACCGTGCAGCTCAAACAAAAATTGCTGCATCGGGAAAATTGAAATAATCCTAATGGATTGTTTCAATTTACTATTTTATTTTTATTTTTTATGGATTTATTTCGGGTAAATAAAAAAATTAAAAAAATCCAAAAAACCTTAATAGGTTTTTTGCATTTTTTTATATGCATGATAGTCATAGAAATACTGGATGATGCCTGCATCATCGTCCGACTAAGATTTTTTGATTCCCGCGGGAAATCTTTAATTTGCCAGGATAAAAAGTAGCCTATGTCCTTTCCCGGGATACAATCTACCCCTATACCAAATTTCATCAAAATCGGTTGAGCATATGGGCCGTGAAAGCGTCAGACAGACGTATGTCAGACAGACGTATACGAAGATACTCAAAGAAAAGATTTTTAGTAATGAAGGGTCATTTTTAAAGGGTTTTGATCAAATTAATCGATTTCTCATATTTTTTGGGACACATTCGTATTATGTTTATGCTGCATTACTCGAACCCTTTCTCCATGAACACATAGTCAAATAATTTGCCCTGTGTCTGAAAGGTCATCAACTCTATCGAGTGGTAATGACAATGTTTTCACACGAAAAATTTGTCGCGCATTCAATACAAGCAATGGTAAAGTCTCCTACTGACGATAGCGCATATCAGTCCATTGTTACTGGTTAACTTGGTAAGAAATCTAAAGGAAGGAAACAAGACAGTAATTGACCACTCTGGCAATCTAAATTTGGTCAAAACTTTAGGCCTTAAACAGGTAAGAAATTTTGAAATCAGGTGAATAGAAAGAATAAAGATTGAAATGGTCAACTTTAAAGTGAATCCCAAAATAATATGATAATAAGCGATTTAAATAAGATACATTAATTCATTTTAAAAGAAATGAAACCCTACTACTTTGAATACAGTTCAAAGAGTCAAGGCAGATTTACTGAAGACAATGAAGAAATATGGGAGGAGGCTCACGGAATACGTAATGCTTAAGCTGGTCGTTTTTGTTTACAAGTACACAGTTATGATAGCAGTAACGTGTTTAGCAATATGATTTGTTTTTGTAGATTCTGTTTTCACTTATGAGAAAAACAACTTAGAAAAATTTCTGTGATATCTTTCTATCTTGCCGTAATTTTTTACATAATTATCTTAATTAACCTAGAAAAATTCCTACGTTCTTGAAATTATTCAGGAATGTAGAAGTTTTACAGCTAAACAAATATTTAATATGGCTTGAATTTCATCGACACAATGCGTGTCGATAAAGAATTCAATGAGCAAAAAAGTTTTGCGAAACATTTTGTTAAGAATAACGCTCTTTATCATATACTCGTACATCGACTCTTTTTTTTAGAAATTTTACATTTTCATGTTTTTCACGTTGACAGCCTCACGTACTGTATCATAATATGTAGAATCAAGAAACTTAACTTACTTGTTCCACTACTTATTGATTACGGTCATGTATCTATCTAGACTATTCAATGAAACAATAATAGTTAAGCGTGAATTAAGTTTGATTTGGTGAGCTTTTAAAATAGTATCAGATAAACGCTGATTTATCGCCCTGGAAGGCGGGGAGAAATCCCATTACACAGGGCTTAGGTGCACCTATTTTGGTTATGTAAAACTCTGTCACTGGGGCAGTGGATTCTTATGGATATGTCACCGTAAGATTGTAAAAACCGTTAGATTATAATCTAACTCGCGAAATTCTAAATTGTCGAAAGATTGTAAACTGTTCAATGTTCTGAGTGTCAATTTTTGAAATATTCATTTTATTTACGTTTTCTTGTCTCTTTCTTGTAGGTTAGGTTAGGGTTCGACATAAATAATCAAGTAGGTTCTAACGGGTTTAAATACCAATCAGATTACAATCTACCGGAAAGTAATGCGTTAAATTGTAATCTTTCGAAAGTTTAGAATTTCGCGAGAATTTTTATAATCTAACGGTTTTTACAATCTTACGGTGACATATATAAATGATAAAACTTAGGTACTAACTTTTAATAGTTACATCTATTGTTACATTGGTGCGTATGCAGAGATAGGCAATCACCCAAATTACGACTGTAGCCATACTAATATTATAAATGCGAAAGTGTTTCTGGTTTTCTTTTACAAGTTGGCCCTTGACTGCGATTTCACCTGCTGGTAAGTGATGATGCAATCTAAGATGGTAGCAGGCTAACCTGTTAGGGGCATGGCAGGTATATTAAACCCATACCCCTATTTGGTTTCTACACGGCATCGTACCGGAACGCGTAATCGCTTGGCGGCACATCTTTGGTGATAACTAGCCACGGCCGAAGCCTCCCACCAGGCAAACAGCTGTCTGCCTGTCTGTCTGCTACGCTTTCACGGCCCATCGGCTCAACCGATTTTTATGAAAATTTTTATAGGGAATACAAACAACACCGTGGAAGGACATAGGCTATTTTTTATCCCGGTAAATTTAGGAGTTCCCGCGGGAATCAAAAAACCTTAATCCACGCGGGCGAAGACGCGGGCATCATCTATAGTGAAATAATATTTATCAATAGCTACAAAACAATACTAATTTCAATCTACAAGTCTTAATGCGACTCGTGAAGAGAAAATAGGCGAAAAGTTGAAATTTGAGGAAAAATTTGGGAGCGGAACAGGAGTTTTTATCGAGAAAGTTAATATGGTAATAATGGGGGCCCTTGTATGTGAATAGATTTATTGGAGGAATGTTTTGCAGCCTTCGTATTATAACGGTGCCTTCCTGGAATCCATATTCCGGGCCAGTAACCAAATCCATTAAGGATACACTTTTGAACCTTTAAAAGAGCATTGAATAAGCATAAGTTGAATTGATGTTAAGAGTATTTCTAGAGCTTGAGCTACTCGCATTATTATTCGAAAAAGTAGTGATTGAACATAAAATATTTAAAAAATATGTTATCTATACGTTTATATCTATACTATGGATGGATGTTTGTTACTAAATCATGCCAGAACGGCTGAACGGATCTGGATGAACTTTGCCAAAGAGATTATAGACTGGCACACATAGGTTACTTTTTATCCCGGATATTTAAAGAGTTCCCGCGGGAACCAAAACACCTCAATCTACGCGGACGAAGTCAAGGGCATCAGCTAGTGTTATTCATAAACATTATTTCAACCCACCGCTCGCTCACTGCTGAGCACGAGTTTCCTCACAGACTGAGAATACTTTAGCCACAGTCCACCACGCTGACCAAGTAGCGAAGGCAGACTTCATAAATTATCATGCCTTCAGTTAACTCTCGGGCATGCAAGTTTCCTCACGATGTTATCCTTCACCGTTAACGCAAGCCCTATTTGATTGCCAAAAACACACCTAACTCATTAAGTAAATAACAGGAGTGCCCGAGGATCGAATCCCCGACCACTCAAATAGGATGTCGAAGGTCTCAACCACTAGACTATAACCTCTCTATTATTTTATTAGCTTGATTTAAATGTCTGTTCCAGTGCTCAATTATATTTATAAGAAATTGGTTTTCACAACGACAACAACTTTCAATAAGACTGATCGTTATTCATAGATTTTTGTACTGTAAAAAGCAGTTTAAATTAAAAGTTCTACTCAAACTTTTATAGGTAGTTTTCTTTGAAATGCGCACCACAAAAACATTCACTTTCTTCAAATAGGTAAATTGATAATAGTATACGCTTTGCATCTTTTATTTACATAATTATTCGCTTTCATCTAAAATAAAAACCGACTTCAAAACTATGCCTATCAACTTAAACTAAAAAGTAAAAAAACATTATCTGGGTATATATTTAGTTTTTTGTCAATTTTATCAAAAAACGCTAAATCAATTTCGATAAAATTTATATGGGACCCCCTCTGAAATATGATCTACCAAACAGAAAAAGAATTATCAAAATTGATTCATAATTGGCGGAATGATCGCGTAACATACATACAAAAAACACACAGTCGAATCGAGAACCTCCTTCAAAATAAGTGTTAAAAATCTGTCCAACCCTCCATGTACATCGATCAGTTTTTTGGGTAATAGCCAGTTACTTATTACCGGTCGGTGATAATGCAAACGGGCGCTGCCTACGCATCAGCTGCTCATGTATTATGCAAGCCATTTGCGAAGGCCTAGGCACGTCAGTTTGATAGATTTTACTTACCCTGTATAAGATAGGGCGCAAATACACCGATGTTGAAAGATCAGCTAGGCTGAGCAACCCTGAATTATGCATTCATGTGATTTACAAATCTATACTAATACTAACGAATGCCCGCGACTCCGTCTGCGTGGTTTGAGGTTTTTTGGTTCCCGCAGGAACTCTTTAATTTTCCTGGATAAAAAGTAGCCTGAGTGCTATTCCAGAATATAATCTCTGTGCCAAATTTCAGCCAGATCCATTCGGCCGTTGGGGCGTGATTGAGTTACAAACATCCATACATCCATACATCCATACCTCCATACACCCATATATCCATCCAAACTTTCGCATTTATAATATTAGTAAGATTATAAATGGGAAAGTTTGGATGGATGGATGTTCGTTACTCAATCACGAAAGAACGGCTCAACGGATCTGGATTAAATTTTTCATAGAGATAGATTATATTTTGGAATAACATACAGGCTACTTTTTATCCCGGAAAATTAAAGAGCTCCCGCGGGAACCGAAATATCGTCAATCCACGCAAACGAAGTCGCGGGCATCAGCCAGTAATACATACGTTAATACTATTTTCGTTTAAGCTGTAAGTTTTTACTTATCTATATATATACGAGATATTATATCCTATAACGAGACAAGATCAACACTAAACTTCAAAAATGAATGCTGTTTTATTCAACGCAAATCTACTGTTATCAGAATACTAGCTGATACCCCTGACTTCGTCCGCGTGGAATAAGTTTTTTGATTCCCACGGGAACTCCTTAATTTTCTGGAATAAAAAGTAGCCTATGTCACTCTCCAGATCTTCAACAATACCCATGCCAAAAATCACGTACTTCGTCAGAACAACGTCGCTAAGGCGTTCAGTTTTTCAACTTGTAATAGTACACGTACACGTAAGTTCTGGTCCAGCCAGTTTTAAGTCAGCAAACTTGGCTTCAACGTAAATCTATAACTAAGGATCGCTTGCTCAAGCACATTTAAACTGATTTAGTAAAATTTTGTAATGCTGTCCCTTTTTAGCAAATGCACATTGTAGTTGCTAAAAAGGGACAGCATCACAATATTTAACTAAATCAGTTTAAGTATGACAAGCAAACGTCTAATGTACGTTTGAGTTAATTCAGGTTCTCTTGAAATCGTACACAATAATCTTATGTATAAAATTCTCGTGCCACAATGTTAGTTACCATACTCCTCCGAAACGGCTTGACCGATTTTTATGAAATTTTATATGCATATTCAGTATGTCTGAAAATCGGCTACTATCTATTTTTCATAACCAGAAAAACACCTCGATCCACGCGGACGGAGTCGCGGGCATCAGCTAGTCTTATATATAATATTCTCGTGTCACAATGTTATTTACCATACTCCTCCGAAACGGCTTGACCGATTTTTCATACCCCTCAAACACGCGGGTCGCGGGCATCTGCTAGTACAATAATATAATATAATATTATATAATATACTAACGTTGTGCTATTACCAAGTATATTTTTTTAAAGATATAAGTTACGTTTATCACGTGTTTTGTATGTAGCGAAAAGTAATTAAGCCAGTTGGATACGAAAGTACTTACCCTAATTGGTTAGCAGTTGTTGCTAGTGCGTTCTGTTTTTCCTTTCATTAAAACCGAATTTGTTTTTAATTTGAGTATGTGCTAAAATTATGCATATGAAAATTCCGAGTGTGCAAACGTAGCTGTGCAATTAAAACAAGGCAGTTTAAATGCTTTTGGGGGATATACATTTAAAATTTTTAGGATTCTGTCCACAAGGAACCCTTATATAGTTCCGCCACGTCGGTCCTTCCGCGGCTTATATGATATTTTCTCGTCTATCCCATGGAGTATCGTTAGATAGGAACTTCATCACTTGGCCGGTTTTTTAAAATACTTACATAATACACTAAAAGAGTTAAAATAAATTAAGACAGTTTTAATATATTTGGCTAATTCGAAATATTGACTGCACTACCAACTTCAGGTTCATCTCAGACTGCACCTGAGGGTCACGGAACTGAACGCAACCTAAACACAGTAAATCACTACGTATAAGAAGAGACATACTTCAAGACACAAAACAAATACATTAAATCCATACTTGTGTCTGCCTGTCTGCTACGCTTTCACGGCCCAACTACTCAACAAATTTTAATGAAAATTGGTACAGAGTTAGGTCACATCCCAGGAAAGGACATAGTCTACTGTTTATCCCAGAAAATTGAAGAGGTCCCGGGGGAATTGAAAAACATCACTTCACGCAGATGAAGTCGCGGGTGTCAACACCATCCTCGGTATTAAAGATTATAAAATCTTTAAGTAGTGATAAAGCTCCAGGTATAGATGGTGTAAGAGCCTTAGACCTGAAATCTATTAGCTACAAGATATCCTCAGTAATAACAGATCTAATAAATACTTCCATCAAAACAGGAGAATACCCAGTTGAATTAAAAACAGGCATAGTAAGACCGATATATAAAACGGGTAGCCGTAAGGATTATGGAAATTATAGGCCCATAACAATTTTGCCAACAATAGATAAAATTATTGAAAAATACATTGGTAATCAAATCTCCAAATTTTACTCTGATCATGATATAATTAACAAATCTCAATATGGGTTTCAATCTAATAAAAGTACAACGCAACTACTTTCTAAGTTCACAAACACAATTTATAAACATCTCAACATCAAAAACCATGTACTAGTTGTGTTTATTGATTATAGTAAAGCTTTTGACACATTGCGTCATGACGTTTTGATTGATAAATTAGACGATTGTGGAATACGGGGACCCATAAAGAAATGGTGTCAAAACTATCTTAAAGACAGAGCGTTCTAGGTTAAAATTGATAGTGAGTATAGTAACACAGTCCAGGTCTCGGAAGGTACAGCACAAGGCTCTGTGCTAGGCCCATTGCACTATATCTCCTATGTAAATGACGCCACTAATTTGATTAAAAATTGTGAGATATACCAATTCGCCGATGATACATGCCTCATAGCAGCGGACGCTGATATCAACACAGCCCTACTTAAGTTACAAACAGATTTTACTTTAATAACCAAATGGTCCCATGACGTAGGTCTTGTAATTAATGCAAGTAAAACTAAACTCATGTACATAAGCTCCAGTCAAAACCGAAACACTATTATCCCAAAATTGATAGCCCATAGCCATTCATGCCTGCATTCAAACCTAAACTCATGTACTAACTGTGTTATAGTAGACCTAGTTAACAGTCATAAGTACCTTGGTCTCATTATTGACGATCGCATCAAGTGGAACCATCACATAAATAAAGTATGTGATAAGTTGCGATCCATGCTGGCAAAATTTTCGATCATTAAAAATAAAATTCCATACCCAATACGGTTGTTGTTATACAAAGCTCTAGCAGAATCCACTATATCATATGGTCTAAGTAGTTATGGAAGGACATGTAAATCCCACCTGGATGACATTTACCAACTGCAAACGCGACTTCTCAAAACAATAGTTCCATACAAAATAAAAAGTAAATTTAAGGGTAAATACCCCGGACTTTTCAACTATTGCAAGATAATGCCCATACATAACAGAATTAAATATTTATTATTAATTGAAAACTTTTTCAATACCAGATTGCAAGAGTTATATCACCACTCAAAGTTAACGCGTAGTGTAGCAAAAGGGAAACTTATAATTCCTCCAAGTAACAATACTTACGGCAAACACACCCTGGAATGTCTCGTGCCGACATTACTAAATGTACAAATTTAAGCAAGAAATCACTTTTAAAAATATAAAGGAAAAACTCAAGACCTATTTCTTACAAAACTAAAACAATAAAAAATTGGAACAACCTGTATTTATATCTCTTGAAACTGGTTTGGCCAGTCACAACTTCACAAGCTGCTCGGTAAATTTTTTTTTCTGTCGTTGCAGTTTAAGTATTTCATTACGCTGGTTAAATATTATATTGTAGCCTACCCTCTTTTTAATGTTCTTGTACATCTCACAACCATATTTTATTATCTAAAAATTATTGTGTGATGTGCACATATATATAATGACTTATATTATTTATAAATAGTAAATAGTACCTAAATAAATAATTATAAATAGTATAGTAGTAGTAAATAATTAAATATAAATAGTAAGAATTAGTAGATGAAAATGTAGAACGAATTGTAACGAGCGAACACAAGGAATAGCGGTGTACGGAGAAACCCGATCAGGGTTTTTGTGACACCGTAACTAAATGTTACATTGTTAGATTTGAAAATGTATACTTGTTTTTAAATAAATAAAATAAATAAATGTAGTATAATGTCTAGTCTTACTAATATTATAAATGCATAAGTTTGGATGGATGTATGGATGTATGGATGTATGGATGTCTGGATGTATGGATGTATGGATGTTTGTAACTCAATCACGCCCCAACGGTTGAACGGATGTAGCTGAAATTTGGCACAGAGATAGATTATAGTCTGGAATAGCACATAGGCTACTTTTTATCCCGGAAAATTAAGGAGTTCCCGCGGGAACCAAAAAACCTCTACATTAGCTAGTATAATATAATTTGGTAAATTATTTGGGCTCTCTTACTTTGATTTTAGAAATATTTTACCAAATAATGGTATTAAAACCATAATCTAGCTATTGCAAACTATACCATGGAAAGACGTATGTAGCAGGCTAGCAGCACATTGTAATTTGTCAGCTCCAACATAATCATACAAAACACATCTTTCTGTTAGCTTTTGCAACGCTTTATCGATGTCCTGAAAGAGTCGTGTGCTGTACTGATTCTGCTAGGGCTTCAGGATGTTTTGTAACTTTTTATTTCGGTTTCAATGACAAACGCTAAGCAGGTACAACTTTCTGACGCTAAGTTACTGCTTATTGAGTGTGAGCTGTCATCCAAGTTGGTATAATTAGCCCAACTTCAGAGTTGAGACGAAACTTCATTGTAAGAGACTTTATTAATGAAAAGTTCCGAAGTTTTCAAGATGATTGTCCCACTTGTATGCGGAAAATTATTCTTTGACAGCCTTAATTAGCTCATTTAACTTGATTTCTTGTAATTTTGGCAGAACTCTAGATACTAGGATTTAAATGAGTCTACTCATTTTTACACGCGTGTAATGTAGTGTCTACATTATGCAATGTATTAATATTATAAATGCATAAGTTTGGTGAATGGATGGATGGATGTTTTTTATTCAATCACGCCTGAATGGCTGAACGGATATAGATCCGTGGTATAGTCTGGAATACCACATAGGCTACTTTTTATCCCGGAAAATCTCAGAGCTCTCGCGGAAATCAAAAAACCTCAATATACACGGACGAAAATGCGGACAATGCTAGTATAGTATAGTATAGCTACATCAGTCTAGTTAATAAGCGGATTCCTTATTGGACCTGCTAACTAACATATTCTTGATAAATTACCCTTGATGCCTTGCTGCCTCTATTGGATGCTTCCGCCTTGACCAAGTTATTGCTTACACTAGTGGAAATTCAGCTACATATAATTAACTTTCCTGTATACAGACTGAGACTATTATCCCTCTTTATTTTATAAAAACTTTCACAATAATTAATACCTTTTACTTAATATATATCGGTGACTCTGGTTCTCCTACGGATCTCTTCATTTCTGATTTCATCACGTAGGGACACTCCCAGCATAGCCCTCTCCATCGTCCGCTGAGTAACCGTTCCAAGGTGCTGGAATTGCGACCCCGCACTGGAAGGCGTAGCGTCGACAGTCCCCACTCGGTGGACGGACGACATCAAAAGTGTCGCAAGGAGTCCCTGGATCTAGGCGGCACAAGACCGTGGCTTGTGGAGGACTCTACAGGAGATCTATGTCCAGCTGTGGACGTCTATCGGTTGACGACGACGACGACGACTTAATGTAGCCTAAAAATACATTTTACAATAGGTACAATTTCACAGTAGGTATGTTTACATTTGAAGAAATACACGGCGAAAGGTTTCAAGATAGTATTTTACGATATCTATTGAATACCAAACAACCTTAGCGAAAGGGTTAGAAAATACATATATTTATAGAAAGCCATTTTACGATAAAACAGCATAGGGCGGGGCTCTTTATAAGATTGAAAAGGGTTCCAGCAAAAGCATTGAGTCATAGGGAATTTAAGGGATCAATACCCTTTAAAATGTATGCAAATAACCAGGGACCGCAAACAGTTGATGCCACGGTTACACTACGACACTTATTATCATAATTTTTAAGATACGATATAAAATATTTAACCTCAGTATTATGCTATTTCATAATCGAACACAGTTTGTTGTTTGATAATGTTTAAGTACCTATTAACAAAAAAAATGCCTGGTGTACCTACCAGGTATATTTTTGTTGCGAAAGTAAAAAACCTAGCGCATTCGATATGTCATCGTATGATTGTAAAAACCGTTAGATTATAATCTAACTCGCGAAATTGTAAACTGTCGACAGATTGTGAACCGTTCAATGTTCTGAGTGAAATATTAATTGTATTTACGTTTTCTTGTGTTCTTGGCCGGGCACTTAGGTTTTATCGGGTTAATATACCTAACAGATTACAATCTACCGAAATACAATGCGTTAAATTGTAATCTTTCGATAATTCGTTTGCAATTTCGCGAGTTAGAATAAAATCTAAAGGTTTTTACAATCTTACGGTGACAGATACAACTCTGATGATTATTTATTTCTAAACAAGTGACAATATTTTTATTTATTCACGACTACAGAACCTTAAATTTTAACCAAGTTTTAACAAGAAATGTAATATTTTTACCCTGTAGGATAATAATCTTGCACTGAAACTAAAACGTAATTAAAATCTTATATAAAAATTTATCACTAAAACTTAACATATTACCTTAATCTATTACTTAAAATCTATATAAATATAAAATACATATTTATTATTAAACATTCATCCTACATCCATAAATACAAATATAAATATAACACACATTCATACATACACCAACGTACACACGTACACGTCACACATCCAAAAACCATAACCCCATTTATCCATATTAAAGTCTGCGTTGCGTTAAAGCACATATTGACGTATTTTATCTTAGAATCCTCTAAGACAAATTGTCGCATTGCAAACGTAGCTTTTGTGTAATAAATTATACATTTTGATTCAAAGCACTGAAATCGTGGAAGGATCGAGATCGGAAAATCTTCTGTTGAGGTCTCGCGATTTAATACTATTCGAAATGAAATTCTGGTCGATCTCAGAAAATGCCTACCTTATACTTAAGCTACATACATACTTCGTTGTTAGACTCTCATAGATTTGTATATATATGTCACCGTAAAATTTTTAAAACCGTTAGATTGTAATCTAACGCTTTTTATCTCGATAGATTGTAAACTGTGTAACCAGCCGATTTTAAAAATTCAAACGCTAACACGTGCCTCGATAAATTCCTCATCTTTTGGTACTATTCTGATGGTACTATTCCTCTCAAAATCCTCGGAACTATGGCCAAAAATACGTCT
The DNA here is from genome assembly GCA_964035005.1 of Erebia palarica. Taxonomy (NCBI): domain Eukaryota; kingdom Metazoa; phylum Arthropoda; class Insecta; order Lepidoptera; family Nymphalidae; genus Erebia; species Erebia palarica. Next base: position 18,943,862 of record OZ035994.1, read on the forward strand.
CGAGCGATTTGCATCTGATAACCATTTTCAATGGTAAAATATATTACATAAGTACATATACATTATATTGTCTATCACCATTTCACAACCATCGTGAGGTGACACTATACAGCAAAAATCGCATTAAAAAAGTGTCTGACAACTTTTCAGAAGATAACATAAGTGCGGCATTGAAAATGAATACAAAAATATAAAATCTTTTTCCAATTTTTTTCTAAAATGTATTAACTAATTTAAAAAATTCCAACTCGAATGCACATCTCGCCTGCGTCCGCATCTTTTAACACCATTACCATGACGATCGGTCAATAAAAATAGAAGCTACATACGTAGGTACGGAAATACCTTTTTTTACAATTCCAAATCTAGAGTGACCGCCTACAGGTCACAATAATTATTAACAGATTTTCAAAATTTTTCGCCATTTTGTACCCAAACTAATACCTTTTTTCTCATTTTTTCTTATGTCAGTTTTTTCTGAAATATTTACAATTTAGTAAACAAACACTCCCCAAAAACTTTTTTCTAATTTATCAAAATGCCAAAAAAAGTTACCAACCGATTTTAAAAATTCAAACGCTCACACGTGTCTCGATAAATTTCTCAACTCATGGTGCTATTCTCATCTCGATCCTCCCAAAATCCTCGGAGCTACGGCCAAAAATATTTGCATCGGATAACCATTTTCAATGGTAAATAAGTTAGTTTTAGTTTTTATTGTGATTTGTGGTATTTTATTTTGATAGCCTATGGCGATATAGGGGATTTAAAAAAACTTAATTCTCAACCGTAGGCACGGGCATCAGCTAATGCATTATGTATTGAATGACTGCTATCATAATGTGAGCAGTCATGTTTGGTCAGTGTGAAATGTAATAACAGAATATAAATTCTTACTTTAATTCCTCCTACAATCTCAACAATTCCCGCTGCTGTAATAAGGAGGATACAACAGACGTCATATCTCATAAACCCGAGACGAGCGGGTATTTCCCCGAGGATATACAAGGTCGTCTCTTCTACACCTATTTACTAATCCAACTTTAATAATATTTCAAGTTTTATTATCATATTATGTGAATTTGGAAGATAATGTCTATGTTGTATGTTTTTGGAGTTTCGTAGTTTATAGTTTTACCATGACCATCCGACGTCTGTATGTCTGGCTGTCTGCGACTTAGAGGCTCTTAATACTAGAAAGCTCTGGTTTGGTATACAAATAAATCACACAGAAAAAATGATATACTTAAAAACTGTGAGGCGTCAAAGCAGTCGTTACGCGAGGTTTCCGCCAATCAGAAAGTTTTCGCTCATGTGGCAGCTATGCTTAATAACGTGACGTCATGATATTCTAGAATTTTACATTATTCATCTTCAGTGTTCTCTAACCATTCGATACTCAGATTTGCTTCGAGTAGCAAGTGTTCTAAAACGTAGACCTATCTATACCTTGAATGCGAGTGGTTATAGATCTAGTTGTTGTTATATTGTTACATTGCAACTAATTTAATATATCTAATGTGTTCTTATGTTTCATCCAAAATAAAAGACCGAGTTCGCATCTTAAAAACCCTATCCCTAACCCTACCCCTATCCCTAACCCCTAACCCTATGACGAAATTAACCATCTTATTTGTACACATATTATGCAAATAAAGTATCTGAATCTGAATCTGAATCTGAATCTGAATCTATCCATCACCATACGCAAGTAGGTCTACTACATATATCTCAGCTAAGTAGGCTTTACAAGTTAACGAGTAATAGGCGACCTACTCCTAAACTCCTGTCTGCATATTGTGACGGGCAACTGCGGAATCCTACACTGCGCGTGGCCCGACTCGCACTTCGCCGGTTTTTGTTTATTATGTTTTGAAACAGTGGGCGTAAATAAGAGATACAACAAGTGACCTTAATTTAACGAATTAAAAAATACGACTGCCCTGCCATATTATTTTTGGAGTTAACCTCCCTAAGAAGTGATTTGCATACCTATATAGGGTTGGAATCTTATTCACATTTTTATTAAATGAATTTTTTTTTGTGAATCACTGGATATTTAACTATAGTGCTATATAATGTTTGGAATCTACTCATCATTTTCTAGATGATGATTATATAGTTGATCTTATTTTACTTTAGTCTTTAATGCGGTATCATGGTCACCCCATCAATTTTTTTAAAAATTGTACTAGCCTATGTCACCCGGAATAAGCTAGGGATTCTAACAATACCTCATTTATCAAAATCGGTTCAGGCTTATAGAAGTTATGGTGGAATATACAAACTCACATACATACTTCAATACATACATACATACATGAACCCTGAAAACAATATACTCCTCTTTTCAGGCAGTTGTATAAAATACATAATCACGCTCATGTATTTTCTGCACTCAATTAGACAGCGTTTCGTCTTACAATGTGATCAAAGGCGATAACAATACAAACTGAGGCTGGCGTAGCACTTTTTAGGCTAGGCATGGCATCACTCCCTCTACCGGTGGCTACCGGTACTAAGAGTGGTGGCAACAGGCAGGCTTGTGTGATTGGCTGGCTTGGCTATGATTGACTATGATTGGCTGCTTGTAAATTACCGCTTTGTGATTGGTTGAGGCGACGTGGTGTAACAGTTTCTAAATGTATTTTAGGAAGCGCTCTTAAAAGACTTTGTACGGAATTCATTCAAGGTTTGCTAATATTTGGGTCAGAGGTCATACATAAATTACACGAAAGTATAAAAAAGGAAAAGTAGCAAAAATGTGTAATGTCCGTGTATTATCTTTCTTAGCTGCTTAGTTCTTGCACCATCTTATTGAACTTTCGTTCAAAGGTAGCTTGTATTCTTAAAATGGACATGGAATACATTGTTTTCCATGAAATCAAAGCTTAACCATTTCGGAGTACAACTGAAAATCAAACAACCTCGAACAATATAAAAATCATAATTATGAATATTCTATAACGCCGACGGTCCTTGCTGCCTATACATGAAGTTCTTTACTTCGCATCGCATATGCACGGGATGAACGGGGATTTCCCTGAGGGCATACAAGGTCGTATCGTTCTTTTGTAAGAATCCGACTTTGTCATAAATATACCCTTTGTTCCAAGAAATATTACCGGCGACATCTATACTAATATTATAAAGAGGTAGACTTTGTGAGTTTGTGACATTGTAGTGGATAATCTATGGACCTACTGAACCGATTTTGAAAATTCTGGTACCGATAGAAAGTCACATTATTTGTGAGTGTTATAGGATATATATTATCCCAAAAAATTAGGGAGTTCCCGTGGGAATTTAAAAAAAGAATTTCACGCAGACGAAGTCGCAGGCAAGTCTGCTAGTTTTAATTAGAAAGTTAAGTGCTGAATATGCATGCAGTGTCCGCCTCGGTCTCTTCGGGCGCAACGAATCAATAATGATGACGTTATTAGAGTTCAGCACTGACCTGCCATCTGTTTAATCATTTTTTTAAAAGTTCCACTAGCCCTTGACTGCGATCTCACTTGATGGTAAGTCACGATGCAGTTTAAGATGCTAGCGGGCTAACCTGTTATGGGCTTGGTGATACGTCTTTACCGGTGGGGTGGTAACAAGCCACGGCCAAAGCCTTCCACCAAACCAGACCAGAGAAAATTCAAAAATTAGAAAGTCCCAAATTAACCCTGCCGGGAATTGAACCCGGGTCCTCCCACGTTAAGACAACAGCGCTCAACACTGCGCCAGGGAGTTCGTCGAAAATTATATTACAGGATTACATCACTAATCAAATAAATATTGTAAATGCGAAAGTTTCGATGGATGGATGTATGGATGGATGTTTGTTACTCAATTACGCCCGAACGGCTGAATGGATCGGTATGAAACTTAGCACAGAGATAGATTATAGTCTGGAACAGGCTGGACATAGGCTACTTTTTGTCCCGGAAAACTATTTCCCGGAAAATTCCCGCGGGAACCAAAAACCTCGATCAACGAGGACGTAGTCGCGGGCATCGGGCTAGTCATATTATAATGCGTGTATCATACATCATATATGCATATATCATGCAATGCAATGCATATATCAATGCATTCACGTTGTTAGGGGGGTGTCCGTTGTCACGTTGTCTTAGGTTTAGTAGAATTATTGAATTCCTAATAAATAGGTCTAAGAAATTTGTAATAATAACATTATAATCTTTGATTGGTCATCAAAGATTATTTGCTTTTCTTTATTAAGGTTGTGTTCTCAGTACTGAAAAATACCCCGCTTGCAACTACGAGTATGGCGGGTCTTCAATTTTGTTGCTTAGTTATAAGCAGATTCCTTCTTCTGTGTTTCTGAAGATTGTTCAAAATACAAATAATGTTTTTGCTGTAGTGTGACTAAAGTATAATAAATTAACTGTCTCGAGACACAAATTTTGTGAATTAAATCGATATAAAACACCCATATATACTTTGACCAAGATATATTAAATAATTGAACTATTTTGTAGCATTATTTCACTTATTCTGACTACAACATATGAATGTTCGAGGCACATTCGAGACAATTAATTTAGCGACTACGACGCAAAGTTTTATTGGTGCGGACGTGGCTTATAACAAACAGCGCTGAACTAAATAAGGTATTTCTCGTCTCCATCAATCTTCCGGTATATATTTACTAATAAAGTGACACAGTTCCTACGTCGTGGATATCGCGTGCAAGTCGCTGATATGGTGAAATTATGCACGCCGTGGCACAATAATTATTATGGTAGTGCTACGTCGACATTGTTGGGGATGATTTAAATCTAGGGAGCCAAAGCTTGCGATTGTTTTTTATGTTTGTAAACTGAATAATTTAAAATTTTATAATTTTCTTATAGTGAAAGGAAAGTTTCTAAACTCACTTAAATACTTATCAAAAATTGCGGCCGGATTTGAACCTGCGTTTCTCTGGAAATAGCGCCCGGAACGCCTCTGACCGCTAGACTACGGTTCACTTATCCGTCAGTGTGTCAGTCAGTGGCAGTGAATTACTTTAGTTTAATCTCATATTATTACTATTTTATTAAAAGTTTTTACTAACTCAATAAGTGATTCATCATCGCCCGGCACACATCCTTGCACCTAGAAAACTGAAATTTCGCAAAGAGTTTCCTTTTATAATGAAGCCAAGGAATAAGGTCAGATTTATCAAATTCCCATGGATGCAAATCCGTGGGTGGTTAGAGGCTATATAAGAGGATATATATACTAGAGGCTTTATAATTTGACACTTATTCCCATTATAGCCATTAAAAAAATATAGGTTTTACTGATCTTAACCCTGCTTGACTCATCTGCCCGTCTGTCTATCCTTAATGTCTGCTACGATTTCTCGGCCCATTTTTTCAACAAATTTTGACGAAATTTTGCACCCAGGAGAAGGACATACGCTACTTCTTCAAAAGTTCGTCAAAAGAGTTCACCCGAAAATTTTAAAACCTACATTCATGCGGACAAAGTAGCGGTCGTCATCTAGTATATAAAATCATCATATCATCTGGTATATAAAATCATCATATCATTTGGTAGGTATATAAAATTAGAAAAAAGGCACAGCTGTTTGATTCAGCTATGACAATGGGATGTAAAAAACCTTCAATCCATCGCTGAAAACCCTTCACTCCTGAAACGAAAAATTCATCGTGGAGCCAAAAGCTAGCGAGTGCTCTCAGACATTTTGCCGTAAAATTGGCACAATTGCAACTTTAGACTACTACTACTAACTAGTCTACTAGAGAAAAAAAGGAAAATGATAAAGTTCTAGTTTAAATCACACTCAAAATGCTGAAATCGCAGTTTTTATTTTAGGAGTGAAACTGCTTTAGAATCGTTGTGATTTGAAAATTCGATGAAACGAAAAGGTGAAACGAAAAAGCGACACCAAAAAGAGACAAACATATTCATAAATAAATAGGATTTAGCCTGCGAGAGAATGAGCAAGAATACAAGTTATATATTCACGACCAATAGATGGCGCTGAAATATATCTATATATATAGCTGATCATTATATATATATACTTACGAGAGAATGAGATATTTATCTCATTCTCTCGTAAGCTAATATCCTGAAATTATGCCATAAGTGAATTGCACACACACACACACACACACGTTTCACACACACACACACACACACACACACACACACACACACACACACACACACACACACACACACACACACACACACACACACACACACACACACACACACACACACACACACACACACACACGCACACACACACACTAAATGTAAATGTCTGTGATAAGAGTAAGTATTATCATACTCTTATAGTACCTATAGCTACATTATTTAGTGGCATTCTTAAAATAATGTGCTAAACTTACGGGAAATTCTTGTTGTACATTGTAATTTGTAAAATTTTAGTAATATTCATGTCACCGTAAGATTATAATCTAACTCGCGAAATCGCAAAGTGTCGAAAGATTAGCATTTAACGCATTAATTTCCGGTAGATCTGTTAGGTTTATAAACACGATAGAACTTAAGTGACACTACCTGGTTATTTATGTCGAACCCTAACCTAACCTGCATGAAACAGACAAGAAAACGTAAATACAATGAATATATCAAAAAATTTACACTCAGAACATTGAACGGTTTACAATCTTTCGACAGTTTACAATTTCGCGAGTTAGATTATAATCTAACGGCTTTTATAATCTTACGGTGACTTGCATATTGTAGACAACTTTTAAAGGTCTGGCCCCACTACAAAGGCGCACCACGTAGCGGCGCTACGTGCCGTGTCGCGCCGCGCCTCTATACTGGGGCCAAGTAAACCGTACGCTGGTCGTCAGATAATTTACCAAGAAGGTTTGCCGAACCAAGTATATATTAGAAACTAGTTTTTCGCTCTGTGCGTGAGCTGCTAAAGCAGCTCACGGGTTGTGATAAAAAAAAAAAAAATTCGCTGATTTTTTAAAACTTTGGTATCAGTTTCCTGTTTTATAATCCCAGAGATCCTCAGATATCGATTTTAACAAAATCGGTCAATTAACAAAGAATTACAAAATGGCGCAGATTTTTCTAAAATTTCATATCAGTTTCCTGTATTGTATTCCCAGGGAGTCCTAAATATCAATTTTGAACTAAATTGGTCAATTCCCAAATAATTTCAAAATGGCGCAGATTTTTTACAACTTTGGTACCAGTGTCCTATTTTGTAACCCCAGGGAGCCCTTAATATCGATTTTGAGCGAAATTGGTCACTTAACAAAGAATTTCAAAATAACACTGATTTTTAAAACTTTGGTATCAGCTTCCTGTTTTGTAATCCCAGGAAGCCCTAAATATTGATTTTGAGCGAAATCGCTACAATAACAAAGAATTTAAAAATGGCGCTGATTTTTTACAATTTTGGTATCAGTTTCCTGTTTTGAAATCCCAGGGAGTCCTAAACATCGATTATAAATGAAATCGGTGAATTAACAAAGAATTTCAAAATGGCGTTGGTTTTTTAAAATTTTGGTACCAATTTTCTATTTTGTAATCCCAGGGAGCCCTAAATATCGATTTTGAACGATATCAATCAATTAACAAAGAATTTCAAAATGGCGCTGAATTTTTTAAATTTTGGTACCAGTTTCCTGTTTTGCAATCCCATGGAGTCCTAAATATCGATTTTGAAGAAAATCGGTCAATTAACAAAGAATTTCAAAATGACGCTGATGTTTTAAAACTTTGGTATCAGTTTCCTATTTTTTAATCCCAGGGATCCTCAGATATCGATTTTGAACTAAATCTGTAAATTAACAAAGAATTTCAAAATGGCGCTGATTTTGTAAAATTTTGGTACCAGTTTCCTGTCTTGTATTCCCATGGAGTACTAAATATCGTTTTTGAACAAAATCGGTCATTTAACAAAGAATTCCAAAATGGCGCTGATTTTTTTAGTTTTGGTAACAGTTTCCTGTTTTGTTATCCCAGGGAGCCCTAAATATCGATTTTGAACGAAATCGGTCAATTAACAAAGAATTACAAAATGGCACTGATTTTTTTTAAATTTTGATACCAGTTTCCTGTTCTGTAATCACAGGGAGCCCTAAATATCGATTTTGAACGAAATCGGTCAATTAACAAAGAATTTCAAAATGGCGCTGGTTTTCTTTTATTTTGGTAACAGTTTCCTGTTTTGTATCCCCAGGGAGTCCTAAATATCGATTTTGAACGAAATCGGTCAATTAACAAAGAATTTCAAAATGGCGCTGATTTTTTAAAACTCTGATATAAGTTTCCTCGTCGTGGGTAAAACGGAACCGTATCAAAATCTTGCATAGTTCTATACTGTCAGTCTCTTCAATATTCGCCATATAATTTGTTATGAAAAAAAATATTCCGCCATCTTGATTTTCATTTCATTTCGCTAAATAGACCTCCTCGTCCAGATCATATCTTGCCAAGAAACCACACTTCCATCTCTCATACTCTTCGAGGTAGACACTAACGAAATTTGTATGGCAGCCATCTTGAATTCACCATTTTTGAGTTTTTTTTAAACTCACTGCCAATTGGACGAGGTTTCGAATAACATTTGTTTGAGCACCCCCCACTTATCTTCAATACCCTGGCCGTGCTCTTTACCCGTCTCCGAAATCCTCAATCATTAGGTGTCTCCATATTTTTCTTCAAGTTATATTTTCTGACTTCCATACGAAGCCAGCAGTGAAAAAAAATTTTTCATACAAAATTTTACAGGAGGAAGTTTTTAGGAAAAATTTCGAAAACTACCCGGAATGTGGCAACACTGTTTTGATTTCTCGATACTGCCTGTCGAGTTACACAATCGATCCATACATGTCAACTTTCCCAAATGGTGCCAACCACCTCTAAGACGTGATTGAAATTTTCAAAAACACAAAAGGAATACAAAATGGCCGCCACCTCGTTTCACAGAATCATTTGACACAGTTTTATAATTTTACCGTGAACTACAGGATACACCGCTCCTGACGACGTTTCAATTGTTCGTCTCGCTCGCACCCAGCCGACATGATAGCCCCTGAAAAAAGACCATGTCGAAAATCACTTTTACTTTGATAAATTCCAGTGCCGCCAGACCTCGGCGACGAAAATACCCAAATGTCATTCGTACCAGTGAAACACGTGGTTGCTCGTACTCGAATTTTGCAAAAACTACGTATTTCGATTTTTTTATTTTTGGGGTAAATCTTGAAATTTTCCCGAGAAATGGGGTAATTTTTTTCCTCGAGTCTGTACACACAATCTCCCCGTTAAAGTCGAAACGTTCCGACGTTGCCAACTGCGAGAAAGTTGAATTTTAAAATTGCATTTATTCGTAATTCAGACCGAACGGCCGCCGTGACAGCCGCCATCTTGTTTTTCCGAAATTTCATAATTTTTCCCTACTCCCGCACCCGAACACATCTCCCTAACATAATTGTATCGTTTTCTGTTTCTTTCTAGGAGAACAATTTGGTCAATTACTAAACACTACTACAACACTTGTAGTCTCTTCAATATTCGCCATATAATTTCGTATGAAAAAAAATATTCCGCCATCTTGATTTTTTTTTCATTTCGCTAAATAGAACTCCTCGTCCTGATCATCTCTTGCCAAGAAACCACACTTCCATCTCTCATACTCTCCGAGATAGACACTCACGAAATTTGTATGGCAGCCATCTTGAATCCACAATTTTGAGTTTTTTTTTTACAACTTGCCAATTGGATGAGGTTACGAGTGACATTTGTTCGAGCACCCCCCACCTATCTTCAATACCCTGGCCGTGCCCTTTACCCGTCTCCGAAATCCTCAATCATCAGCTGTCTCCATATTTTCTTCAAGTTATATTTTCTGACTTCCATACGGAGCCAGCAGTGAAAAAAAAATTTTTCATACAAAATTTTACAGGAGGAAGTTTTTAGGGAAAATCTCGAAAACTACACCGAATCTGGCAACACTGTTTTTATTTCTCGATACTGCCCGTCGAGTTACACAATCGATCCATACATGTCAACTTTCCCAAATGTTGCCAACCGCCTCTAAGACGTGATCGAAATTTTCAAAAACACAAAAGGAATACAAAATGGCCGCCACCTCGTTTCACAGAATCATTTGACATAGCTTTATAATTTTCCCGTGAACTACAGGATACTCCGCTCCTGATGACGTTTCAATCTTTCATCTCGCTCGCACCCAGCTGACATGATAGCCCCTGAAAAAAGACCATGTCGAAAATCACTTTTTCTTTGATAAATTCCAGTGTTGCCAGACCTCGGCGACGAAAATACCCAAATGTCATTCGCACAAGTGAGACACGTGGTTACCCATACTCGAATTTTGCAAAAACTACGTATTTCGATTTTTTTATTTTTGGGGTAAATCTTGAAATTTTCCCGAGAAATGGCATAATTTTTTTTCCCCAATCCATACCTCGAGTCTGTACACACAATCTCCCCTTAGAAGTCGAAACGCTCCGACGTTGCCAACTGCGAGAAAATTGAATTTTAAAATGGCGTTTTTTCGTAACTCAAACCGAATGGCCGCCGTGACAGCCGCCATCTTGAATTTTTAAAAACCACTCCCATTCTGTCAAAATACAGGATAATTGTAGGCGGAAATAGAAAAAAAAATTATGCTCGACCACGCCGTTTCTTATCTGTGGCGCCGCGGTTCGAGGTCGAAAAATCAAAAATTTGAAAACACTACAACTCGGCCGCCATCTTGTTTTTCCAATTTTTTCCACTTTTTCTATAGATCGTTTCCTAATTTCTTCAATCATTGCGAGTTGCAACAAAATCGGTTGGAAAACAAAAGAGTTACAAGAATCACGTCGGCCGCCATCTTGTTTTTCCGAAATGTCATAATTTTTCCCTACTCGACTCCCGCACTCGAACACATCTCTCATACATCATATTATCGTTTTCTGTCTCTTTCTAGGAGAACAATTCTGTCAATGAGTCAGTGAGTCAGTGAGTGGTAATTGAGCTATATATAGTATAATAACTAGTTTTTCGCTCTGTGCGTGAGCTGCTAAAGCAGCTCACGGGTTGTGATTAAAAAAAAATACATGGCGCTGATTTTTTTAAACTTTGGTATCAGTTTTCTGTTTTGTAATCCCAGGGATCCTAAGATATCGATTTTGAACGAATTCGGTCAATTAACAAAGAATTTCAAAAAAGTGCTGGTTTTTTTTTTAATTTTGGTAACAGTTTACTGTTTAGTAACCCCATGGAGTCCTAAATATCGATTTTGAACGAAATCGGTCAATTAACAAAGAATTCCAAAATGGCGCTGATTTTTTAACACTTTGGCATCAGTTTCCTGTTTTGAAATTCGAGGAAGTCCTAAATATCGATTTTGAATGAAATCGCTACAATAACAAAGAATTTCAAAATGGTTCATGGATTGGTTCAATGGATTCAAATTCCTGTTTTGTAATCCCAGGGATCCTCAGATATCGATTTTGAACGAAATCTGTCAATTAACAAAGAATTCCAAAAAAATACCATGTCGAAAATCGCTTTTACTTTGATAAATTCCAGTGCTGCCAGACCTCGGCGACGAAAATACCCAAATGTCATTCGTACAAGTGAAACACGTGGTTGCTCGTACTCGAATTTAGCAAAAATTAGGTATTTAGATTTTTTTATTTTTGGGGTAAACCTTGAAAATTTCCCGAGAAATGGGGTAATTTTTTTCCTCAATCCATACCTCGAGTCTGTACACACAATCTCCCCGTTAAAGTTGAATTTTAAAATTGCCTTTTTTCGTAATTCAGACCGAACGGCCGCCGTTACAGCCGCCATCTTGTTTTTCCGAAATTTCAAAAGTTACTCCCATCCCGCACCCGAACACATCTCCCTAACATAATTGTATCGTTTTCTGTATCTTTCTTGGAGAACAATTTGGTCAATTACTAAACACTACTACAACACTTGTAGTCTCTTCAATATTCGCCATATAATTTGGTATGAAAAAAAATATTCCGCCATCTTGAAATTTTTTTCATTTCGCTAAATAGACCTCCTCGTCCTGATCATCTCTTGCCAAGAAACCACACTTCCATCTCTCATACTCTCCGAGATAGACACTCACGAAATTTGTATGGCAGCCATCTTGAATCCACCATTTTGAGTTTTTTTTTTACTTATTGCCAATTGGATGAGGTTTCGAGTGACATTTGTTTGAGCACCCCCCACCTATCTTCAATACCCTGGCCGTGCCCTTTACCCGTCTCCGAAATCCTCAATCATCAGCTGTCTCCATATTTTTCTTCAAGTTATATTTTCTAACTTCCATACGAAGCCAGCAGTGAAAAAAAAAATTTTCATACAAAATTTTACAGGAGGAAGTTTTTAGGGAAAATCTCGAAAACTACCCCGAATGTGGCAACACTGTTTTGATTTCTCGATACTGCCCGTCGAGTTACACAATCGATCCATACATGTCAACTTTTCCAAATGTTGCCAACCGCCTCTAAGACGTGATCGAAATTTTCAAAAACACAAAAGGAATACAAAATGGCCGCCACCTCGTTTCACAAAAAAATTTTGCAGAGTTTTATAATTTTCCCGTGAACTACAGGATACACCGTTCCTGATGACGTTTCAATCTTTCATCTCGCTCGCACCCAGCCGACATGATAGCCCCTGAAAAAATACCATGTCGAAAATCACTTTTTCTTTGATAAATTCCAGTGTTGCCAGACCTCGGCGACGAAATTACCCAAATGTCATTCGTACAAGTGGGTCACGTGGTTGCTCGTACTCGAATTTTTAAAAAAGTTCGTATTTAGATTTTTTAATTTTTGGGGTAAATCTTGAAATTTTCCCGAGAAATGGGGTAATTTTTTTTCCCCAATCCATACCTCGAGTCTGTACACACAATCTCCCCGTAGAAGTCGAACCGCTCCGACGTTGCCAACTGCGAGAAATTTAAATTTTAAAATTGCGTTTTTCGTAACTCGAGCCGAACGGCCGCCGTGACAGCCGCCATCTTGAATTTTTAAAAACCACCGCCATTCTGTCAAAATACAGGATAATTGTAGGCGGAAATAGGAAAAAAAATTATGCTCGACCACGCCGTTTCGTATCTGTGGCGCCGCGGTTCGAGGTCGAAAAATCAAAAATTTTAAAACACTACAGCTCGGCCGCCATCTTGTTTTTCCGATTTTTTCCACTTTTTCTATAGATCGTTTCCTAATTTCTTCAATCACTGCGAGGTGTAACGAAATCGGTCGGAAAACAAAAGAGTTACAACAATCACGTCGGCCGCCATCTTGTTTTTTCGAAATGTCATAATTTTTCCCTACTCGAATCCCCCACCAGAACACATCTCCCTAACATCATTATATCGTTTTCTGTCTCTTTCTAGGAGAACAATTATGTCAATGAGTGAGTGAGTGAGTGGTAATCGAGCTATATATATTATAATAACTAGTTTTTCGCTCTGTGCGTGAGCTGCTAAAGCAGCTCACGGGTTGTGATTAAAAAAAAAAAGAATTCGCTGATTTTTTAAAACTTTGGTATCAGTTTCCTGTTTTGTAATCCCAGAGATCCTCAGATATCGATTTTGAACAAAATCGGTCAATTAACAAAGAATTACAAAATGGCGCAGATTTTTCTAAAATTTCATATCAGTTTCCTGTATTGTATTCCCAGGGAGTCCTAAATATCAATTTTGAACTAAATTGGTCAATTCCCAAATAATTTCAAAATGGCGCTGATTTTTTACAACTTTGGTACCAGTGTCCTGTTTTGTAATCCCAGGAAGCCCTAAATATTGATTTTGAGCGAAATCGTTTCAATAACAAAGAATTTAAAAATGGCGCTGATTTTTTACAATTTTGGTATCAGTTTCCTGTTTTGAAATCCCAGGGAGTCCTAAACATCGATTATAAATGAAATCGGTGAATTAACAAAGAATTTCAAAAAGGCGCTGATTTTTGAAACTTTGGTATCAGTTTCCTGTTTTGTAATCGCAAGAAGCCCTAAATAAGGATTTTGAGCGAAATCGCTACAATAACAAAGGATTTAAAAATGGCGCTGATTTTTTACAATTTTGGTATCAGTTTCCTGTTTTGAAATCCCAGGGAGTCCTAAACATCGATTATAAATGAAATCGGTGAATTAACAAAGAATTTCAAAAAGGCGCTGATTTTTAAAACTTTGGTATCGGTTTCCTGTTTTGTAATCGCAAGAAGCCCTAAATAAGGATTTTGAGCGAAATCGCTACAATTACAAAGGATTTAAAAATGGCGCTGATTTTTTACAATTTTGGTATCAGTTTCCTGTTTTGAAATCCCAGGGAGTCCTAAACATCGATTTTGAATGAAATAGGTCAATTAACAAAGAATTTCAAAATAGTGCTGGTTTTTTTTTTTTTGGTAACAGTTTACTGTTTAGTAACCCCATGGAGTCCTAAATATCGATTTTGAACAAAATCGGTCAAATATCAAAGAATTCCAAAATGGCGCTGATATTTTAAAACTTTGGCATCAGTTTCCGGTTTTGAAATTCGAGGAAGTCCTAAATATCGATTTTGAACGAAATCGGTCAATTAACAAAGAATTCCAAAATGGCGCTGATTTTTTAAAACTTTGGCATCAGTTTTTTGTTTTGAAATTCGAGGAAGTCCTAAATATCGATTTTGAACGAAATCGCTACAATAACAAAGAATTTCAAAATGGCGCTGAATTTTTTAAATTTTGGTACCAGTTTCCTGTTTTGCAATCCCATGGAGTCCTAAATATCGATTTTGAACAAAATTGGTCAATTAACAAAGAATTTCAAAATGGCGCTGATGTTTTAAAACTTTGGTATCAGTTTCCTGTTTTTTAATCCCAGGGATCCTCATATATCGATTTTGAACTAAATCTGTAAATTAACAAAGAATTTCAAAATGGCGCTGATTTTGTAAAATTTTGGTACCAGTTTCCTGTCTTGTATTCCCATGGAGTACTAAATATCGATTTTGAACGAAATCGGTAAATTAGCAAAGAATTTCAAAATAGCGCTGGTTTTTTAAATTTTGGTAACTGTTTCCTGTTTTGTAATCCCATGAAGTGATAAATATCGATTTTGAACGAAATCGATCATTTAATAAAGAATTTCAAAATGGCGCTGGTTTTTTAAAATTTTGGTATCAGTTTCCTGTTTTGTTATCCCAGGGAGTCCTAAATATCGATTTTGAGCAAAATCGGTCAATTAACACAGAATTTCAAAATGGCGCTGATTTTTTAAAATTTTGATAACAGTTTCCTGTTTTGTGATCCTAGGGATCGCCAGATATCGATTTTGAACGAAATAGGTTCTGTAACAAAGAATTTCAAAATGGCACTGATTTTTTTAAATTTTGGTACCAGTTTCCTGTTTTGTAATCCCAGGAAGTCCTAAATATCGATTTTGAACCAAATCGGTCAATTAACAAAGAATTTCAAAATGGCGTTGATTTTTGAAATTCTTGTACCAGTTTCCTGTATTGTGATCCCAGGGAGTCCTAAGTATCGATTTTTAACGAAATCGGTCAATTAGCAGAGAATTTCAAAATGGCGCTGGTTTTTTAAAATTTTGGTACCAGTTTCCTGTTTTGTAATCCCAAGGAGCCCTAGATATTGATTTTGAACGAAATCGCAACAATCAAAAAGAATTTCAAAATGGCGCTGATTTTTCAAAATTTTGGTACCAGTTTCCTATTTGGTAATCCCAGGGAGCCCTAAATATCGATTTTGAACGAAATCGGTCAATTATAAAAGAATTTCAAAATGGCGCTGATTTTTAAAAACTTTGTTATCAGCTTCCTGTTTTGTAATCCCAGGGAGCCCCGTCGTGGGTAAAACGGAACCGTATCAAAATCTTGCATAGTTCTACACTAATTGTAGTCAATTCAATATTCGCCATATAATTTGATATGAAAAAAAATATTCCGCCATCTTGAATTTTATTTCATTTTGCTAAATAGACATCCTCGTCCTGATCATCTCTTGCCAAGAAACCACACTTCCGTCTCTTATAAATAAATAAATTCCAGTGTTGCCAGACCTCGGCGACGAAATTACCCAAATGTCATTCGTACAAGTGGGACACGTGGTTGCTCGTACTCGAATTTCGCAAAAAATATGTATTTCGATTTTTTAATTTTTGGGGAAATCTTGAAATTTTCCCGAGAAATGGGGCAATTTTTTTCCTCAATCCATACCTCGAGGTTGTACACACAATCTCCCCGTTAAAGTCGAAACGTTCCGACGTTGCCAACTGCGAGAAAGTTGAATTTTAAAATTGCATTTTTTCGTAATTCAGACCGAACGGCCGCCGTGACAGCCGCCATCTTGTTTTTCCGAAATTTCATAATTTTTCCCTACTCCCATCCCGCACCCGAACACAATATCTCCCTAACATAATTGTGTCTTTTCTGTTTCTTTCTAGGAGAACAATTTGGTCAATTGCTAAACACTACTACAACACTTGTAGTCTCTTCAATATTCGCCATATAATTTGGTATGAAAAAAAAAATCCGCCATCTTGAATTTTTTTTCATTTCGCTAAATAGACCTCCTCGTCCTGATCATCTCTTGCCAAGAAACCACACTTCCATCTCTCATACTCTCCGAGATAGACACTCACGAAATTTGTATGACAGCCATCTTGAATCCACAATTTTGAGTTTTTTTTTTACTACTTGCCAATTGGATGAGGTTTCGAGTGACATTTGTTCGGGCACCCCCCACCTATCTTCAATACCCTTGCCGTGCCCTTCACCCGTCTCCGAAATCCTCAATCATCAGGTGTCTTCATATTTTTCTTCAAGTTATATTTTCTGACTTCCATACGAAGCCATAAGTGGAAAAAAAAAATTTCATACAAAATTTTACAGGAGGAAGTTTTTAGGGAAAATCTCGAAAACTACCCCAAATGTGGCAACACTGTTTTGATTTCTCGATACTGCCCGTCGAGTTACACAATCGATCCATACATGTCAACTTTCCCAAATGTTGCCAACCGCCTCTAAGACGCGATCGAAATTTTCAAAAACACAAAAAGAATACAAAATGGCCGCCACCTCGTTTCACAGAATCATTTGACATATTTTTATAATTTTCCCGTGAACTACAGGATACACCGCTTCTGATGACGTTTCAATTTTTCATCTCGCTCGCACCCAGCCGAAATGATAGCCCCTGAAAAAAGACCCTGTCGAAAATCACTTTTTCTTTGATAAATTCCAGTGTTGCCAGACCTCGGCGACGACATTACCCAAATGTCATTTGTACAAGTGGGACACGTGGTTGCTCGTACTCGAATTTTGCAAAAAATACGTATTTCGATTTTTTAATTTTTGGGGTAAATCTTGAAATTTTCCCGAGAAATGGGGTAATTTTTTTTCCCCAATCCATACCTCGAGTCTGTACACACAATCTACCCGTAGAAGTCGAAACGCTCCGACGTTGCCAACTGCGAGAAATTTGAATTTTAAAATTGCGTTTTTTCGTAACTCAAACCGAACGGCCGCCGTGACAGCCGCCATCTTGAATTTTTAAAAACCATTCCCATTCTGTCAAAATACAGGATAATTGTAGGCGGGAATAGAAAAAAAAATTATGCTCGACCGCGCCGTTTCGTATCTGTGGCGCCGCGGTTCGAGGTCGAAAAATCAAAAATTTCAAAACACTACAGCTCGGCCGCCATCTTGTTTTCCCAATTTTTTCCACTTTTTCTATAGATCGTTTCCTAATTTCTTCAATCACTGCGAGTTGTAACGAAATCGGTCGGAAAACAAAAGAGTTACAAGAATCACGTCGGCCGCCATCTTGTTTTTCCGAAATGTCATAATTTTTCCCTACTCGACTCCCGCACTCGAACACATCTCCCATACATCATTGTATCATTTTCTGTCTCTTTCTAGGAGAACAATTATGTCAATGAGTCAGTCAGTGAGTGGTAATTGAGCTATATATATTATAATAATAATAATAATAATTGTTATTATAGGCGCACATCTCTCGGGATTTCAATCCTGTCTATGCAACACCTGTGAAAGGTAACTGACTCGTATATCGTTCACAACGTCGAGCACAAACTAATAGCACTTAAATTAACCCAAAGAGCATCCTAGTGTACTGTGTCAAAGGCCTTATTGGAACCTTATGGTGAATGCAATTGTAAATGTTTTGCCCGATTGTTAGGTGAGCCTTACATCTAATATGGTATCTATGATTAGAATCGAAATAGAATTGATCATAAGCCTAAATCTAGTATGGTATATACTACTTAACAATATTTATTCATATTATTAATAATAGGTATTTCAACTATATGTAAGTTCATTTTGACTTGAAAAGCCTGTCGCGTCACCTTTGCCTATCTAGGTTATATTGACCCGACTGCAACATAGTGTGTAGAAATCAAAATTATTTTTTAATTTACAGTGGCATTGGAAGTCGGTTTTTTGTAAAGATTTTTGTTTTAACTTTTTAGTGTACTCTTAATCCCCACGGCTTAGGAGTGCAGTACCCTGCAGCATCAGAGTTGAGGAGTTGGGACTCAGAGTTGAATCGTATACACGTGACTTGATACCTACCAATTCAACCAACGAATTCACAATCAAAATTTCCTAACTCCCTAGTTTTGAGCCGTAGGTACACCTACAGCATCAGGATTGAGGATTTGGAGTCAGAACTTTTTATGGGAGTTAAAAATTAATCGGTTTAGATAACACGGAGATATGCAGTAACATACATTAAAAAAAAAAACGCTCCGAATTGAGAACCTCGTCCTTTTTTGGAAGTCAGTTAAAAACACAATATCTAAGTTTATTTTCATACTTGGATGCTTTTAATATTATACACTACAGTTATTACAGTACAGTTACAGTAGCTCTGTAATCCATACTAAGTTCTAGTTTAAGTTCTAAAGTACATTATCTCAATTTTGACAGACATTGGTCCATTTGCCTTTGGGCTATCTATGACCTTTAATATCAGAAAGATTCGCTATATTATTACTAGTTTTTGCCGGCTTGGATCTTCAGTTATGGATAATAACTATATAAATTTTAAACAATTTGGTTTCACGACGAATGCTCCGCCTGATAATAGCTCTATTAACATAATATTTAAGCGGCTATTTCATCGGAACTTTGAATGACTATTGCGAGCGTTGTTAGGATTATGCAAAATTATTATAGAACTTTGATTGCATTCAGCTACATCGTTTTGTTTATTCTCAGCTTTCATTTAATTAAAATATTTTTATCAAACTCAGCCAGACAGAAATATTTCAATAAAATTATTATTTTTAAAATTATAATAAACTGAATCAACAACGTTACACATATGGTATATAATATCAATGAGAACACTAATGATTTTTATTGCCTTTTTTAACAGTACTTTATTTGAGATAAGATTTAAATCACTGTTAACTATTATCTATTTCATTTCAATACTAGCTATACAGCATCGCTTGGGTATAATTTTTAGAAATATATTTTAGTGGCAAACTCTTAATTCCAGACCCAGGGGCTTTAAAGTTTTACATTGATTGACACGTAGCCGAGGCTAAGTCTTTTATCCATTTACACATTTAAACATTAAGTAGGTAAATATATAACAAAAAGACGCCAATATATTTTATTATTCCTGAAAAACTAACAATACGAACCATTACAGTTTAGCAAAATGCTTAATATAGTCGCATTTATATTTTTTTATTGGCAAGTACATAAAATGGCGCCAATGGATTCAGTTGACACATCTCAACAACCAAATTACTAAAAACGCATCGCTAAACAAACAAGTTCTTACGAGGATATACCCACGATATACCGATTCTAGCCGACATTCGGAAATTAATGCCTTTCCTGTAGTATCGTGTTGCTCCACCGATAGCCAGGGGATGCACGTTACGTCTAAACCGTTATTCGATTCTGCAATTTACCTTGAATGTTGGCTATTGGATAATATACTTACTAGTGATTTCTGTGTGGTGTGCATATATAATATTCTATACTCGAATAACCCTACTGACAATATGTACAACTAATAGATGAAATTCGTCTGACAAAATCACAATTATTTTCATATAGTCCCGCAAAATGATGTAGCGCCTTTGATGATGATAATGACGATGCCTTCGTTTTGTTTAAATATCATGGCTTGCGTGAGAAGTAGATAAAATTTGCAACCAAAGGCTCTGTTATGTTATAGTCAGTAAATAATTTAAAAAATACAGTTAGGTCTAAACAAAATGTCATTAATGGTTAGCATATCATCTAAGTAATTTACCATTAACAATCATAATAATCAACAATATAAGCACTGTTCATAGTCATAAGACCTACTATTTTAGATGATTGATGACACCCAGGCATAAATTACTTTTTATCTTAGACCACACTACTACTGTACTATACTGTACAATACTATTTTGGCATGATGTTCAAGCGCAATCCGTTTTCAACAAAATAAGAGAATATATTATTATTGTACTATGCTCGTATCGTACTCACTGAATGTTCGTTCTAAAACAATCGAGTTCGCTGTTTCTAAAATAAATTGTACAGAACAAGTAATTGACTTGACATAATGGATTGTCCCGATGAAAAAGCAACAACGATTTTCCATTAAGAAGATCGTCCAGTATATAAATTAAAATGATCACAGTTTCACGGCGTTCTCGAGCTATATTTTCGTTTTATCTGTGCCCGGGTAACAGGATAGTGAAGCACGAATAACCGGACAGTAAGGAGCGGATATCCGGAGTCACCGGACGCCTTATTTATCCGGATCGCTTGTTTTTCTGTTGCATTGAGCTCGGATGCTTAAATTTTCATGATGCGATTCGAAATGTCTCGTGATAAATATTGCTTAAAACTCTGCTTTCAGTATTTTGAGCTAATTTGGGTCATGCACAAAAAGCTGGATTTTAGAGATTTGGATAGAAAATAAGCACAGTTTTGCTTTAATCTGAAGGGACTGCAATATATTGTTTAAATTGAAATTTTATTCGACTATCTTTTAATACAATGAAACTAAGAACTGATTAGCGTAATGTAACGTGGTAAAAAGACGTGAGTATTTGTTTACCGAAGCCTCTCGGCGCTACCTCCGCATCACACAATATAACGTCGCCATGTAAACTATAAACCTAGCATACACCTAAAACTAAAAAACCGGTCAAGTGCGAGTAATACTCGCGCACAAAGGGTTCCGTACCACCACACTATATTAATTATTTTAGGAAATATGAACCCTTATTTAGTCGCATGGGGTCAAAGCAGTCTCGCACTAAAAAATATAGCACTTGCCGCTGCCCGAATTTTCCCGCTAGCTTCATAACCCGCGTCGAAGTTTGTATTCCAGCAACGACCAAATCACGAGTGAGAGGATGCGTCGCTGCACTCTTGAGTGGTGACCCCGTGCGAGAAATTACGTTACTTTTTTGAAAGTACCAACAAAATGCACAAAATGCGCAAAGTTATTATGCAACGATCACTCTCAAATATACTGTCAACAGTGTAATAAAAGTGATTCGGATTCCTAAAAATATTCTAAAATTTTAACTTTTATCTCAGTATTAGTACAAATTGTTAAATTTTTGATAAATAATTATTTTCATGTAGCTTGTTTTTGTTTAATTAGATATTTGGTTCATGTTATTCCTTTTAAATATAATATAATTCATAAAACACTTTAATAATAAACAAGTTTTATTTGCTTGTTTATTTAATAAATACTCTACAATTTGGGGTCACCTGTGACCCCATGCGAGCAGTTAAGAAAGATGTCATAACAACACGTAATCACCTGTGAAATATCTGGCTTACTTATGGCGCTAAACTATTAGCGCCTGTCATTTAATTCGACAACCTATGAGTACGCGGAAACCTAATTATTGATTTTCAGATTATTTCCTATTCTTACTTGTGCTGTTTTGACCTTGCTTCTTGCCAAATTTCATGATTGTAGGTCAAAGGGAAGTATCCTATAAGTATTGATTAATTTGCGAGTGTCAAAATATGCAAATATGCGGCATAAACGGCCGTATTATGTCTTTTGATTGCGTTGACATAGAAGCTTGCATTTTTGCAGCTCGAAGGGACCATAGACCTGAGTATTTGTTACGTTTCACGCGTTCCCGAGAAAAAAGTCGTTGACAAACAGACAGATAGACAGATAACAAAATGATCCTATCAGGGTTCCTTTTTCCTCTTGAGTAAAAGTGGACTTGGAAGTGGACTTCCGTGAAGATTGCCTCTTTGATTATTTTTTTAGATAAGAATATGTTTTTAGAAGAGTTCTTCATTCAATCCATTCTTCTTTCCAGTGCCGATGACAGCAGTGGTCGCAGTGGCTGGCGAGCCAGCTTACCTTCCCTGCGACATTGCCACCCAAGACGAGGACGATGCCGTCCTGTTGGTTCTATGGTATAGAGAAGATTTAGGCACGCCTATTTACAGGTAACGGAACACAAATACACAAAACACTCGCTTACCATGATATTATTCTGGAAAAGGGTTTTGTTTGGCATTATTTACCTAACCCGGCATGAGGTAGTTCCGGATAAAAATACCGTGGAGATGTTTATCTTACTTGCTTATCTTGCTGCTTATTTCTGAACACTTTTCTTAGTACCTTTTTTTAGATGAATTGTCTTTGTGGAAAGCAGGTTTTTAATAGTTTTTAAAAATTGAATATGGGGCTCTTCTCGTGCTTAGTGAAAAATAATCATATTTTCGTCTACTCATTAAATAAAGTGTTAGATATGAAATAAAACATCAGATGGTAAAGATTTCTAAATTTTGCGAAGTTTTATATTTAGTCCATTGGCTCAATTTAAAACGTATCTATTTAGCTAATTAAGAATACATATTACGGGTTGTGCTAACAGAAAAAATTCACTTCATGACATAACGCTTCTATCGACACAACTGAAATTGATGATATGAATTATGAATTATTATGAAGGTACGCACTAAGCTTAAGATTATTAAAGTCCCTCAATTGAAATTTCATACCAAGGTTACGCCTTTTTGCCACGCGTGACATTTTCTCATGATTTAATTTGTCACAAGTTCTTGGAATTTTGTATGCCGAGGCAACGCGCGATGTCATTTATCTTGTTCCATTTAATTATCTTTTAAATAGAAGTCTTTTTATTATTACAAGCTTTTATTTAACTATCAATGTTGTGTGTTCGATTAAATGAAATTTTGCAACTGTTTTTGAAAACGGGAATCCCCAACCAATTGAGCTTAAATTTTGCATACACGTTTAGTTTGGATGACAATTGCATGGTTACTAAGTGACGTCATTCTAAATCCAATACGGTGGACTCCCAAAAATATACTAGTTATTTTTAATCCATCCCCATGGTGTGAGTATCGATCAAAATAATTTTGAAAATAATACGAAAAATAAAATGACCTCACACTAAATTCAATATTGCGGACAAGATATCAATAAATTTTTTTTTTAAATGTTTTTTTTTAAATAATTTAAGACTTATTATTTACTAGTAATATATCTAATGTTTTTGTTGCGTACCTACATGGCATTATTATTGTTGTACATATTTACAAAACAAGCAATTTTCCTAAAATGTTTCTACAGGCTGTGTTTTTTAATCTAGATCGGATACAAGAATTAGCACAAACAAGGGCTTGGAATAAAATTTGCTAAAATAAATCCATACTAATATTATTATAAATGCGCTAGTGTTTCTGTCCGTGTCCATCTGTCTGTCTGCTACGTTTTCACGGCCCACCTATTCTACCGATTTTGACGAAATTTGGTACAGGAATAGTTTGTATCCCGGGGAAGGGCATAGGCTATTTTTTATCCCGAAAAAAAAGGAGTTCATGCGGGAATTCAAAAAACTTAATCCACGCGGACGAAGTCGCGGGCATCATCAGCTAGTTATAGATAATTCACAATATAAATTCATAATAGAGAGATCCTCCGACCTAACAGTATCTAAAAGTAGTGCAGTCATGATCATGTAGATAATCAAATAGTATGCAATCACCAATTCACCGAATCGAGTCAACCGAAGGCGGTATTTTCTTTGACATAATAATTGAAAAGCTCAAATTCTACAAAACAAATGTGGGTGGCATCATCAGCATACATTGCTAGTTAATCTTGCTTATTTCATGCTAGATGATGCCCGCGACTTCGTCCGCGTGGATTAGGGTTTTTGATTCCCGCGGGAACTCTTTAAGTCCTTCCCCGGGTTGTATCCCGGAGAAGTCCCTGTCAGACTATCCCTGTACCAAATTACATCAAAATTGGTTTAACAGATGGGCCGTGAAAGCGTAGCAGACAGACAGAAACACTTTGGCATTTATAATATTATTATAAAATTATAAAGCATAAATAAAAATTATAAATATATATTATATACTTTATAAAATATTAGTATGGATTAATATTATGCAATGAGCTTTATAACTCAGCAAAAGATACTTATAACTTGTATAACTTGCAGATATGGAACAACTTTGTCTATTAATAGATAGTTCAGTGAAGCAATTCAAATACCTACGTTCAATTCAAAATTGTTCTTGTTTCGTGGTTATCTTGTCTTCTACTGTACTCTATCTTGCCCGATAACGATAGTCGAAACCATTTATGAATACCTCAAAGGTAATGAGGAAGTAGACTGGGGGTCGCTATAAAAGGCTCAGAGGGATATTTCCGTGGAATAATACTCGAAACTTGCACGAAATCAATATATTCATCCGTTCCATATCGTTCTAATCTCAAAGCCAACACTTAATCCAATATTACAGCAAGTAGCAACACTATTTAATCTCTGAATACGACTACTGTCGTCAACCGAATGAATCATGAGATCTAAAATGTTCTCGTTTTATAAAAAAGTCGTTATCATCACCTCCCTATATTTCAATATACGTCAACAAACGGATATTGACTAAGGTATATCGACGTATTTACACTTCCTGTTCCATGAGATATATTGACAAACATTATTCCTTACTTAATAATATTTTTAATGCAAACCCAGCTCAGATTGTGTAAAAGTCATGAAAAAAGTCAAATTGACAACTATCGAAATAATGAACCTCACACTAGCTTTCATAAAAGTGCTAATTGCTCCCTATTTTACACGTGCAGCTTAAGCAGCAATTATACATAAAAGTCATGTAGCGTCTCTAGTGTTCCGTGGAAATAACAATCTCAGATTTCTGATTAGGCTATTCCGTTTCTGAAGCGCATGAGAAATGTTTGCTGAACACTTGATAAACCTCATCCGAGAAGGTTGACATGTTGGTCGGTCATGTCAGATAACCGGCTTTTTTGACTGTTTCACTGCTGCAGGATTTCAACCAGAGTTGAAGAAATATTGACTCGAATAAATAATATATAATAAATTTAAAATTTCAAGTAATATTAAAAACAAAATAAGTCCAATTACTTGGAATAAACTCTTATTTAATTTTGTCAACAGCGTGGACGCAAGAGAAAAAGACTTTGGTGTAGCAGAAAGGTGGTCAGACGAAAGTGTATTTGCCTCAAGAGCCTACTTCCTACCTGACAAAAGACCAGCAGAACTCGGTGTGGACAGAGTTAGAGCATCTGATCAGGGAATATATAGATGTAGAGTGGATTTTAAGCAAGCTCAAACAAGAAATTCTAGAGTCAATTTAACAGTAATTGGTAAGTCTGAGATATTTTTAAGTGAAATTTTTAATTTAAGTCAATTTGGTAAAAATATATGAAGATACTCGTAAATATTCTATCTTCAGGTAGTAGAATGATTGATATTATTAAATATCACTTGATTCAAACAATGAAGGAACACATCGTTCTCAGGTTGTGAAGCGTAGACTATGGCCAAACCGTTCTCATTCGAAGAAGAGACTCCTGCTGTCGATAAAAGAGAGAATAAAATGATTATTTAGAGGTTTATAAGGGTGAACTAGACTTATCTATTCAAACTACTATAGTAAACTAAAATCGACAAAAATTGACAACCCCCCCCCCCCCCCCCTAGAGCCCCCTAGAGAATCACTAGAACGCATACGTACTTCCAATCTTATTCATTAAAAAGCAGTAATGGCCAAGTATTTTAACTTTTCTTTTAATTAATTGAAAACATTTTAAATATCGTTTATAAATAATAATGAGAATTGCCTATTGGAAATGATTGAATAACGTTGCACAAAGATCCCGATATAAGCCCATCAAAATACCATAATTTTAACAATCGTTGTGAATGTAAAGATAATGCTTTTATAAAAAGCCTCAACCCGGATCCAATTTATTTTAAAAATGGATGAATCCAAATTAAAATAAAATACACGCGAGGCGGCAACATTTTCGAGAAACACAATAGATATCGTAATTTGAGTAGAAAACATGTCCTTTTGCAAACGTAATAGAGTTGAAAATAGACGTGGCTATTTGATAATTATTTTATTTTGGGGATGATGCTGAAGCGGATGTGAAATGAACATGATTGCGGTAAATCCGCTTTGGGAAAAAGTGCTGGCGATACAGATTCTAGAGGCTATTGACAGGTTAAACCCTGACATTAATCCGGTGTTGTAGCGTGTAATGCGATAATAATTATGGTACTGGGACGTCGTTTCTGCGGCTTCCGCTATTATGTAGTAAGTCGACAAGCTGCTTAGTCTCAGTATTTAATATTTCTAATGAAATTTACAGCACGTACATGCTGTTAAAATCGTGGGACTTCGCGGTTTCCTTTCTTTGAACGAAACTTTGATTTATTTAATAATTACCTGTAAATTTTCATGAGCGGTATTAAGCACGTAACATAAGGTGATGTTCATAATCTATTGCTTCCTACTAAGTATATAATTTATAAAAAAAAGGCTTTTGCCTGGTGGGAGGCTCCAGCCGTGGCTAGTTACCACCCTACCGGCAGACGTGTCGCAAAGCGATTTAGCGTTCCGGTTCGATGCCATGTAGAAACCGATTAGAGGTATGGATTAAATATAACTGTCATGTCCCTCACAGGTTAGCCCGCTACCATCTTAGACCGCATCATCACTTATCATCAGGTGAGATCGCATTCAAAGGCTAACTTGTAGTGTATAAAAAAATCCTTTGGATTCAAATAGCAATTTGCCGATGGTAAAATTTAAAAAAATTTGGTTGCTGTGAAACGAATTTTGTTAATAATGAGTAAAAGTATAAAATAACCATTGGTGAGTCAGAAAAATCTAAATTTCCTGGCAACAAATAATATGATGAACATATTATTATTATTTGATGAGGATTTTTAAAAAACTCGTTTAGAATGTTTTTTTTAATTTGTTTGAATTCCCGGCCACAATATTTGAAAATATTTTTTGGTCCACTGCGAAAATAAGTACTTCGGTAACCTCATTTTTAAAGAAATCCGGTCCACTTTCATCGTGAGCACCGATGGCATTTCAACTTTTCGATGTTAACATTTTCAATAGCACACCCTCGAACCTTTTTTAAAAGAAACTCTTTTTTTAATAAGAGAAGCCAAGTGAAATATCAAGTCTTATCGTATTCATACACATGGAGACCAAAAAGGCACTTTAAGATACTCCCATATGTATATTATAAAGAAGTGCACTCAGCTCCCTCGAATAAGATTTTGAGCTTTCTGTTGGAGTAGTACTTATTTCGCAATTCAATCTGATACCGAAACAATATTTTTAGGATCTATTCAATGGATTCTGTCATCATTATTTTATACTTTTTCGCTTTCTCTTATAAAATTCTCACTCTTATTATCCATCTTTAAAAAATAACAATCTTAACCCTGTTGGTAAGTTTAACGTAGATTCAATATTTTACTATCATTTACTGACTTGATTCCATTTTTGACACAGTACGAGATCCGAAGAAAGGCAGGAAGTGAAAGATAGAAGGATTTATTATCCTATGTTCCTATTTCGTCTACCCAACCATTATCGCTAATCGGAATGGATGAATTATAATTTTTAAATTTAAATATACAAATATTCAGGTATCAGCTATTGAACTTTTCAGGGCTAATACAAAGAAAAGGCGTTTAAAAAGAACCAAGAACAAAATGAATTCGTGGACATGTTTTTATCTCAGTGTAGTTATCTTTCTTCTCATCGTTGGTCTTATGCCAAGTGGTTCCTTAGACTTCCTACCTAACAGGCGACACTTTTAGCAAGAATTTTGTACAGAATTACCCCTGGCAAGCTATTTAAAACATTGAAAAAAAAACTTTTATTGCGAAATTTACTGCGAGTGCTTTTAACTGAGCCTTAAGCTGGGCTCAGTCGCGCCGCTTGCCTTACCTTATCAAATATTTATGTTAATGATAAGCTTTTTTAAGAAATTATACGGCTTTTCTGGCCGTCAAATATAATTATTTTCTTACATTGAACGCATAGCACTGAAATATGGATTTATCATAAAACTAGAACGTTTAATTATAAAAGAAGAAGAAGAATAGGTATTTTGGGTAGGCGGAAAACATATTTATTGCGTAGGTATAACTCGAGTTCCTTCCTTTGAGCTGGCATACTTAAACCAAATCCCCATAAATGCTATTCTTCATTAAGATTTTATCAAGGTATTCATCAAGCTTTGAAATTGCTTTGAAATATAAAATATGATGGTATCACACCACAGTCTTATGAGATACCTACCTTCTTTTTCTACGACTGCCTGAAAAAAGGAGTATATTGTTTTCAGGGTTCATGTATGTATGCATGTGTGTATGTATGTGTGTATGTATGTATGTGTGTATGTATGTATGTATGTATGTATGTATGTATGTATGTGAGTTTGTATATTCCACCATAACCTCTATGCGCCTGAACCGATTTTGATAAATGAGGTATCGTTAGAATCCCTAGCTTATTCCGGGTGACATAGGCTAGTAAAACTAAAAAAAAAAAATGATGGGGTGACCATGGTCCCGAGTTAAAAACTAAAATTGAAAAAAATAATCGAAAATAAGATTACCTATACAATCATCATCTAGAAAATGATGAGTAGATTCCAAAAATATATAACAATATTTAGTGATTCACGAAAAATATCATTTAATAAAAAATGTGAATAAGATTCCAAAGGCTGTATATGCAAATCGCTTCTTATGGAGGTAAACTCCAAAAATAATATGACAGAGCAGTCGTATTTTTTAATTCGTTAAATTAATTTCACTTGTCTACGTTAAGTGGTCACTATTTTGAGTAGAATCTGACATGGAACCATCACGTCGATAAAACTTGCATGAAAAGTAACTAAAAACTTTTCCAATACTAATTTAAGTGATGTCTTTTAAAGTTTTGAGTGAAATACTTTGTTACTCTAATGGGAGTTACTCCCAAGGGAAACCTTAGAGATAACGTACGATAAAAAGTTCTTAACGAGCACAACGCTTGCTATGTAGTTTATCTTCATGCATCTAAAGGTATTTTCAGCTTTGTCGAACTAACTTAAATGTGGAAAAGTACTAATAATATATTCGGAGATATAAATCCATATTTTATAATGCAGTTTGTGCGTTTGAAATATCAAATACACATACTTGGCAATGATTATTATAAAATTTACCAACGTTTAAGAAATACACCCCGAATGTGTATGTATGTAGGTATGAATGTGTTTTATTACCTACCACATACCTATTTCACCTATCGATAACATTCATACCTATTTCACATTATCGCTTTATTGCAATCTCTACTTAAATTATTGGATATACCGCAAACTCATATGGCAACTTTCCAGATTGAGTGAAATAGGCTCCAATTTAAAAATGTCTAATAAAGTTATAGATGCGTATGTCGCACATAACATAACAAATAAATCACCTCCACTTTTCTTATTCAAATTAATAGTCGATATCCAAGAACAAAATAGAGATAGTTAAATCTATACTATATTATGCTATTAATGCGAAATTTTGGATGGATAGATGTATGGATGGCTGGATGGATGGATGGATGGAAGGACGGATGTTTGTTATTCAATCACGCCCGAACAGCTTAACGGATCTGGGTGAAATTTGGCACAGAGATTGACTATAATCAGGAATAACGCATAGGCTACTTTTTATCTCGGAAAATAAAGGTTGCCATGGGAACCAAAAAAACCTCAATCCACGCGGACGTACGTAGTCACTTTTTAAAAATCTTTTTTATTTTCTTTCTACAGTACCACCAACTAAAATGGTCATCACGGACGATAAGGGAGATGTAAAACAAGCAATAGTTGGACCCTACGTTGAAGGAGATACATTTACGTTGAAATGCGATGTATCTGGAGGTGAGTTAATTTCTACGTACTTTTTATTTTGCCTGCACTGAATGCCAAAGAAGTTGTTGGTCTTCAACACTGACTGTCTTAACAATTAGATATTTACGTGCAAAAAGTACTTACTTTTTGGAACGACCAATGATATGTTATATCTCAGGGATTACCTGAATAAAGCTCGTAATAGTTTTTATTTAATTATAATTTGTAGTGATAAATAATAGTTATAACTTGGTAAAAGAATGTTATTAAAACAAAGTTCTATCATATTACGACCTAATTATAATTAATTTATAATATTTATTTAATTGTTTATTTAAGACACACATACACAATTTACCAAATATAATAATTACAGACGAAAATTTATTTACTAAATGAAATCTCTACTTAAAAAGCAAACAAGGATGCTTTTGTTATATTATTGATATAATTTTCTATTTCATTGACATAATTTTTTTTATTTTTGGTTGTCCAGATTTTATCGCAGATCACACGCCAAGCGATATCAACAAAGAAATAATAATACTGTACCCCATAAGGACATCTATAATTATTCTTAAACCATTATATTATGTCGGCACTATAAATCTTGTATCCAAAAATAAAGTATAGAGCCTAATGCTAACAAAACAAACCGGCCGGAAACCCTAGATAATTCTGTAATGATGTTTTTATTCACCAATTTGCATCCCATCGGCATAAAACCAATCTCAACGATATTGTAAAGGATATAAATAATTTGTTCCTGTGATAACTCATGAATTTATGTATGTACGTTCCTGATATTTTTTGTATTGATGCTGTTTTTATGTTATTTTAAAGCCTAAAAGATCTATCATGTACTGATTTTGTGCACCGAATCTCTATTTGACTTAAGGAAGAAGATTAAATTATGTTTTTGCGAGTTATAATAAGTAGGTAAGTTTTGTAATATTTGTAATGGTTTTTCATCGTTATTTATTTCTATCTAGGTCGTCCACGTCCTTGGGTTAAATGGTTCAAAAACGAAGTAGAAGTTGACACTCCAGCAACAGCCCTTCAAGGGAACACAGTAAGAGGTGTCCTAAGAGTAGGTCCTTTGACAAGGGCTGATGTTAGAGCAACACTAACGTGTCGCGCTTCAAATCACTTGAGAGCACATCCAATCGAAACTACACTGACTTTGGATATGAATTGTAAGTAAAATAAATTCTTGTTCAGATATGCGAGAAATAAGTTTCCTGAAACACAGCTATATACTTGAGGTTGTGTGGAAAGAAAAAATCCATTTGAAGACGAAAAGATACATCACGTACTAGCAGACGAATCGCAAGAACTGTAAAGTGTATAAATAGTCGCAAATTATTATTTTATTATTAAAAATGCGAGTGACAGATTTAGTAAAATCACAAAAATTCTAATGACATTAGCAGGGGTAACAGCCCTCTCAAATCCAGACTGTTGCATCATATCAAGTAGTCAAGTATCATAGTCATCGTAGTTCAAGTGCCTTTTGCGGACCTTCCCCACTTCTCTCTGTCTATCTCTATCGCTTTCCCCCATTACAGACGGTTGTGACCTTTTCTATCAAAAATAAAATGTCTGCATCGGGCTACTTCTCCGAGCTCTCTTTCATCCGTCGTTTCTAATTTGTCAGTTAATTATTATTACAATTTTTACAAAAATGTTTCCCTACCTTCTGCAATACTTCCTTTGAAAGTAGGTAATGTAAGTGTCATGTTGTTTGACGACTGTTACCTAGTGAGTTTGTTCGCAAAGCTAACTATGTACTTGAAAGTTACTTTAGCCTACGAGTACAAGCTGACCTAAATATCAACTGCAGTACTACGAACCGTTCCGGCCCTAGACACTAAAAGCGACAAGTTTGTTTGTTAGAAACGCTTACAGTTACTGTTGTGCTGCTACATATGTTGGTGCTTTGAATCTTTTACAGGGTGTACCAATGTTAACCAGCATAAATGAAATCCATTTAAAAATTGTAATCACACACAATCACTTTTCTATCAAGACAATATGTTTAGAAGCTGGATGTTGCTATGAAACTATTAACTAAAGCTATGATACGATGTTTTACTCCGTGTTTAAGCGAATATATTATGGTATACCAAATAGTCTCCAAACGTGATACAGCAACTTTGGAGCATACAATTTGATCAGCAGCAAAACAATCGCTTAAATGCGCTTGTTTTGATTTTGATTTTGATGCCGTAATCACACAATAATTAATCGCCAACATCAAAATCGTCGCAAAATCTCTGATCGACACTACTAAAAAAAATATCTGTACTTTGGTCTTAAAACTAAAGAATGATGTTCTTTACAGTTCCACCATTGAATGTACATATACTGGGATCAAATCAACCGTTATCAGCGAGTAGAAGATATGACCTACTTTGCCAAAGCTCCGGCTCTCGGCCACCCGCATCCATCACCTGGTGGAAAAATGGGCAAAGAATAAACAACGCAAAAGAAACGGTAAACAATTAATACCTATTAACAGATACAATTATTCATGCATCAAAATAAAGCTACAATAATCGGAACATTTGTTAAAAGTGGTAAAAGAGGGTGAGGAAAATATTATATAATCGTAGCAGCGCAAATATATTAATGGCGCCTTAGTGTAAAAATAATAGTAATTTCTGTAAAGATTTTTACGCGCAGATTTCCGATCATGTTATTATTTAGAACATAAATATCTAATGAGCATCAATTTCAAAATTTATAGTTTTGTTAGTGAAGTGTATGTTTGTTTTTAATAAATAATTGTTGAAAATTAATCAATTTAATTTTAATATCATAAACTTAGATACTGATTGATATCAATCTACAAAACTTTTCAGAAGCTTCTTAAACAATTTGATTAACGAGCGCCCAAATATTGGATATTAGGTAATGGAATTCATCAAATATTAGCCCTGTCCAATCACTAATTTCAATTTCCATTAAATGAGACCAATACATCTATCTATCTACACGCAAACTCGGTAATGAAAGGACCGTTGTCATGCCTAATCAATTTCCCAAAGACGCAGCTAATTTCGCGCCAACTGAATTTATCGAGGAAACCGTAATCTTTATTACCATGAGAAACAACATCGCGAAGTCAACTTAAAATAAGGGCACGTAGAAGTAATAAATGTAGATTGAATGGGACAGGCAGCGCCTTGGGCATACTCGAATCGGCTATAGGGAGGGACAAGTCGTAAGGAGTGCACGCCATGGAAAATTTGGGTGATTTTATCTGTTCAAGTCCCGCGCAATTATACTCTAAGTATTGGATGTCGCTTTCCGCTCATAAAGTTTCAATAATCTGCTTTATGGTGGTTTGGTGTTCAGAGAGGACATCATTTTAATATTGTTGCGTCTCTTTACTATTTTGCAGTTATTGAGAATTTAGGAGGAATAAATAGTTTACCTCTATTGTTCTTACTAGGGTTGTAACAGAGGCGTTCTTAGCGGAAGCAGAGGCGGATGCGAAAGTTAAGGGAGGCGGAGGTGGATTTCTCCGATCACATCGTCCATTATCTGCGCTTTTAAAATGCGATGAATACCACATATTTTTTTGAGGATTCTTCTTAGGACAGTTGCCGTTTTGCTTATTGTGATGGTGTAACTGACGTCACCTGCTTCGATTTGTACCTCTCGCATTGTAAGTCAACGTAAATAAACCTTCGTTCCGTTACAACCACAGTTCTTACGCAAATAGTGCGATTACCATCAGCAAGATTTATCTTTGCTGCGCTTTCTCAATGATGAATTCACGAGATACCTACTGATTGTGCCTGGGCTGCTAATGAAAGCAATAATGTTGACACTCTAGTCTGTACTTGACCATTTTAATATCTGAAGGCAAAAGCGGACTAATTTGCTAGACGACAATTTTACGACACCATTAAATTACTTCATTGAGCTTATTAACTTTACATTAATGGAAGCGAATTAAATTTGCTCTTTACAAAGGGATCGTAATTTATAATCCAGTATTTTAAGCCATTTCATTATGACTCACTTCATGCCTGCCCTTTGATGGAAACCAATGAGATTCCAGATGGTCCATAGTCACTTTTGGTTTTAAAATAATATTATGAGATAAGAAATAAGATCAAACATATGTATTTATTACATACTTAAACTAGATGATTAGTTTCATAAGAACAGATTCAAGATTTGGCATTTTTAAAAAGGGGCAGTAAAACGCTATATGCGCTGTTTTTGGTGGCGATAGTTTTTAAACAATTTCCAAAAGAAGAGGTTATCTATTCGGTGCGTTTTTTAAATATGTAAATTAAATGTATATTGGTATCGCATTTTATACTAATATTATAAATGCGAAAGTGAGTCTGTCTGTCCACCTGTCTGTCTGTCTGTGTATCTGCTAGGCTTTCACGGCCTCTGTCTGTTTGACCGATTTTGTTTAAATTTGGTACTAGGATAGATTATATCCTCCGGTATACACATAGGAGATACTACTTGTTATCCCAGAAAATCAAAGAGTTCCCGCGGGAATCAAAAATCTTTATCGACGCGGACGAAGTCGCGGGCATCATCTAGCTAAGAACTAATTGCACGTTAGCACTTCTAATCCCAGATTATTAACCTTGTATTAGATAGCTATAGCGATATAGCTACACTTTGTGACGTAAACTAAAATTTATAGTCACATAATAAATAGATTAGACAATAGTATTTGCAACGGTGACATCTTAAATATTTTTCTTCAACAGCTATCAACTAATGGGAACACGACCACATCAACAGTTTCCATACAGCTAACGAAAAATGATGCTGGTGCCAAGCTCGCGTGTCGTGCTTCGAATCCGCAGATGGCATCGGAACCTGCTCTGGAAGATGACTGGATATTAGATATCCAATGTAAGTCTGACAAATACCTACTTCTTGCTCGCATATATCTTTTCAAAACTCACTTAAATGAAATTATAAATTATTCTGCTATAAAATAATATTATGTCTGATAATCTGATCTAAAGTTATGCCTATCAGTCATGAAATGTGGTCCACATCCGGTTATGTTTTGAGACAAATAGTGACACATCTAGCTCTTCCATGATAGGTGAGGCTTCCTTTGCATGGATAAAAATGAGTGATACTAGATAATATACTCACAATAGCCTTATTATCACTTGACTACCAAAGACCAGAACCTAATAATACTCCTAATAACCTAATAGTGACTCCTTACTTTTATCTATGTAATAGAAGTAATTTACAACACAAATTGCGTAGATACAACAATTTATAACATGCCGATAAAATCTAATTTCCTCGACAGATGTTCCAGAGACCGTGGTGCGGCTGGGCACTAATTTAGACCCGACCAATATCAGAGAAGGCACGGACGTGTACTTTGATTGCATCATTAAAGCCCATCCCTACGTTTATAAAGTCGAGTGGAGGCACAACGTAAGTACTGATATAATGAACCCCATGAAAATGCCTCTGATCTCGGTGTCTTTATTTTATTACGCATTCGAATAAACCAAGACTCTCGAGAAAATTAAAAGTATAATTATTATGATGTTTAAGTGGATATCGAAGCGATGGCAGGGGTGGGAGGAAGCTCGAGCCGTATAATGATACCAAAATCCAATTCGAACAAATATATTTTTTATTTTGCATTTGAACAAGAAATATGGTTCAATTCGACTCTTTTTAATATTTTAACTTAGATGAAATAAGCACGAGATAGGAAACGTAAGAAAAATGAAATCATGTTGAAATCATCATGACTAACTTTTGCGAGGCAAGGCCTCCGAAGGGAGATTGCCTTATCAGTTTTCTGCCCAATAATTGATATTAGTGCATGAAAATTGAAAAAGTCGATAATAACAAAACAATAATATAATCAATGGCGAAACTGCCCAGTTCGCAGCGAGAGGGGTAAGGCGAATATGGCCGATATCACGCGTCCTGTGGTTAATTCGTCCCAGTGTTTTAAGTATGTGAATACAAAACATGTTCAATAAAAAAAGCTAGATATAAAAAAGATCCACTCTAAACGAGGCAAGGTTTCGTCTTGCGTGGCCAAAAGTGAATATGCCAAGCAACCAACTAAAAATAAGTTACGTATACAAATTGCTACGTAGAGAACTCTGTGCACATTACACGGATGCGACCCTACATAAATGCTTCTGAAATAAAATAGCCCTAAATATGAATAGGTAATTTAAAAAATTAAGGCAACTAAAAACATTAAAACTATCATCTAAACAGCTGCAATGAGGCCCAGACCGCTGGCTGCGTTTTTTGTTTTGGTTTGAATTTTAGTTTTTAATGTATTTAATAGGTATTTGAAATGTTTTTTTTTCTATCAGGGCAAAACCCTTCATCACAACGTGGGTCAGGGCATCATTATCAGCAACCAGTCACTCGTTCTCCAAGGAGTGGGCAGACGGACAGCTGGCAATTACACTTGCGTGGGATTCAACGCCGAAGGCGACGGAGAGAGCAAGCCGTTCTCATTGGATGTTTTGTGTTAGTTCCCTAAGTTGTTTTTTATTGGTAAAGTTTGATCACACTCATGAAACAAATCTTAGTATGTAATGATGAAGTAGGTACGTGATTACGCTGAAGTACACCTACGATCTTACATCATTGATCTATATTCTATACTAATATTATAAATGCGAGTGATTGAATGAATGGATGTTTGTTACGCAATCACGCCAGAACGGCTAAACGGATCTGGATGAAATTTGGCACAAAGATAGATTATAGACTGGAATAACACATAGGCTACTTTTTATCACGAAAAATTAAAGAGTTCCCGCGGAAACCAAAAACCTCGACCCACGCAGACGAAGTTGCAGGCATCAGCTAGTTTGATATAAGTATTACATAGTATCATAAGAAATAATATTTATTAAAACATTTTTGATCACTAAAAATGGTAGAACAGTTTTTTTATGTTACTTCATACAAAACTGAAGCAAAAAAAATGTGTCTAGATCTTTTTCTACTCTACCTACTTTGTCGCTTTGTCTATAAACTTATTTTATTTCACCAAAATAATTACGACTTTGTAACAAAACAGATATAAATTGTATTCATGGCTTTTTATTATTATGTTCTAGCTGATGCTCGCGACTTCATCCGCGTGGAATGAACTCTTTAATTCCCACGGGAACTCCTTAATTTCCGGAGATAAGAAGTACCCTATGTCACTCTCCAGGTTCACTATTTCCATGCAACTATTTCCATGCAAATCGTAAATAAATAACCATGTCAATTCGTTGCTCTGTTGCGGCATGATTGAAGGATGAACCTACAAACAAACACACTTTCGCATTTATATTATTAGAAGTATGATGTATCATACCGCCAACCCACATTGGAGCAGCGTGGTAGGTCTAAGCTCTAATTCCCTCTCTCATAAGAGAGTGGATGCCTCTGCCCAGTAGTGGGACGTTAATGGGATATAGTGGTATAAAAAAACAACTCTCAATCCATGTGTCCAAGGCTGTGGTGGTGGTGGATGGTGGATATGGTGGTCTATCATAAATAAATAAATAATATCTTTATTTGCAAAATTACATAGGTCACATTAATAATAGGGCCTCTATCGCCCAAAAAAGTAAAAACTATCATACTTACCATCTTACTTTTTAATTTCAGTATAACTTTGGTATGTTTCATGCTGACGATATTTTATTACGTCGCTTAGACTTACTAACGATATTTTATTCCCTAAATAAGTATGTTACTCCTTAAATAAGTATGTTAATTTTAAACTATCATTATGCAGACGCCCCGACATGCAGGAGCTCTCAACAAAGAGTGCACGGTGTGGCGAAACAGGAGCGTGCTCATATAACCTGCCACGTCGACGCCAATCCGCCTGAAGTCAGCGTAAGTATACTTATAAATAAGTATTAAAGTGAGTTGTAGTAGAGAGTGAATCTTACTTACAGCACTGCATTCTTTAGGAATTATCTTAGTTTATTACACATACATTACATTTGCATTTCTTTAGGAATTATCTTAGTCATTTACATTAGTTTATTTTATTACTTAATGATGTCCACGACTTCATTCGGATGGAGTTATTATTATTTTCTTGGGAAGATTTCTATTTTCCGGTATAAAAAGAACTGCCTCGTTGGTCTAGTAGTTAACATGCATTGGCCCCCTCGGGGAAGCCGAGGAGATCCCGGGTTCGAATCCCAGGTCGGGCCATAATTGAGTATTAGGTTTTTCTGACTATAAGATTCTCAGTACTAGCCCGGAGTTAGGAAGTTGGCGGTGGTGTTTTACCCCCGTGCCTCGGAGAGCACGTTAAGCCGTCGGTCCCGGTTATTATCACTAACATGATAATAGTCGTTAAAACCCGCCAACCCGCATTGAAGCAGCGTGGTGGGTCTAATCTCTAATTCCTTATCTCCTATGCGAGTGGAGGCCTGTGCCCAGCAGTGGAACGTTACTGGACTCTAGTGATATAAAACGACAACTCTTAATCCATCTCCATGACGTAAGCTATAGCTATACTAAATTTCTTTCTAATCAGTTACAAACTTATCTGAACCGGTGTTATCACATTTATTGTTGCTAATAAAAATAAAAACAAAAACTAAACAGTCATAAAAATTAGTTCAAATTTTGGCCACCGGGTCAGATAAGTTGTTCGGACTGTTAAGTGGATGAGATGTTAAAAGGTGTCAAACAAACACGCTGTGTGTATATTTTACTTTCGTATTTGGAATATTAGAACAGAAGTATTAATTTACCTAGTAACAGGTAATTCCTAGGTACAGACTAATTCACCTTACTCACTTCTTAAGGACCTATTTTGAATTCTGTATGCTCTCTGTGATCAGCTACTTCCTTTGTTTCTTGAGTAACTGAATATTACATACATAAATGAGTTATGAATTTGTGCGGAACATCTAGACACAACGCTGTAGATGAGTTTCGTTCATTGCAAAAGGAATAGAGACTGGCGTTTCTCCAGAGTATTATTATAATACTAGAATCTAGGATCCATTTCTATTAAAACAAGGTTCCGTTCCGCGTCTGTGATGTACAGTTAACGAGACATAATCCTATTATGTACGGCGAAGTACACACAGAATTGGCGAGAGACGCTAGACTTTATAAGCAAACTTAATATATAGAGGAGAGAATGAGACGAAGAACGCTAGCCATTTGAGGTAAATAGTACTTAATTGATACATTTTTTCGACACTCAAATTCTATCAACTTATACGTTTGTGAGTTGTAAATAGTAAAAACATTGCTTAATTAGAGCTAACGCACCAGACCCTTATTGTGTAGCTGATTGTCCTTAGTCACTGTATAATTTGTGTTTTCGCTTTTACCCTGCAGTTTTTATACATATCGATTTCTTCTAACAGTTCCGATGGACTTTCAACAATACGGCTAATAACAACGAAGTCAGTAACACGTACGTGTCTAGATCGGGTACGAGTTCAACTGTAACCTACACACCACATACTGAGATGGACTACGGAACCCTTTTATGCTGGGCACATAATCGAATTGGAAAACAACGTGTGCCCTGCGTCTATCACATTATTGCTGCTGGTAAGGATTACTTATGTATATATACGTCATGAACTCATAAAGTAATAATTAACTAAACTTAAAATAATAAGTCAGTAGCCAGTAGTCTAGTATTTCATAGAACGAATATCTAAATATTATTTCTTTGAAATATTCGTGGAGAATTCTTGGAAAATGAGATAATATCTTCACATTTGGAAATAAATGTAATATAAAATTTTAATAAATTATGGTAACGTAGAAGGGTTCTTCGTTTTAATGATACACAAATATTCTACTTCGTGTTTACCTCTGAGTTCAAATTAACAAGATTCAATATTCTCTGTCATATTAATACTGAGGACGAACACATACCAAGCGTGACGAGTAACGGCGACGTTACCGCGAGTAGAATAGAAGTGCATTCGCAACGGAGAATGCAATGCAGTAATAATAATAATTAGTATGGGCGAGAATTGTCTGGCTCCTAGATTGCTAGGGCGAGCCTATCTTAATAATAATTACCATTTCAAGCTGAATAATATGTCCCAATATAAAAGATTACTCAATGATTGATAAGCATATTTTTCATTATAATTTCCCAATTTTCAATATTGTTCTATTATGAAAAACCGATGGGGGTTTTTCATAATAAAAGCATGATGTTTTTTTTTGGAACGCAACGTTAACCCTTTGACGACCATTTCCGGGTCGTATTTTCCCCAAACTTAATTTCTCACGTACAAAAAACCCAAGAACTTAGAAGAGAAGAAGTATTATTATTTTAATGAATATTTTTGAGGGTAGTTTTTATAATTTTGCTATATGCCATCATAAATTTGTCATGGTAAATTTAGTACCACAATTAGCAGTTTGGGAAGTCGCAGGTTCATCATTTTCAAAAAATCAAAACTAAAATATAAAGTGTTTATTTAGTTGTAACTTTGTAAAATATTAATGTCTGGTAAGTAAATAATTATTTTATATTTGCATGAAACTGTTACATAACTTATTTACTTTGTTAGCTCATGAAAATAAAAAGGTACACCGGTGTCCCTATTAGCGATAACGAAAGGTTTTTGACGCAGTATGATGACGAAGGGATCCAAAATGTTGGGATTGAGTTTTCATCGTTTCCAAAATCTTCTAGATCGCTAAAAGCTAAACCTTCTACGTCAACAGTTGTAGATATCATAATAATACAGACCCATCGTCATCAACTAGCAATTTCTAAGGGGAATATATTTCTCACAAAGTATAAATCTGTGAAAAAAGTGTTTCCTTTTCAATGGCACCTTTAGATATTTCAGTTCCATAACAATTTTTGAAGTGCTGCTTCAAATAATAGTGTCAGAACTCAGAGTCAGGGGCCATACTGCCAACGCCTAAAGCAATACCAAACCAATATTACTCATAGTGACAATTTGTTGTCACGTACCTTGACGTTCCCAAAATAAAGATTACAATTCTAAAACACGAAAGACAACAATAATGAAACAACATGGCTTTAATGTTGGCAGTGTGGCCCCAGGTATGC
The DNA here is from genome assembly GCA_964035005.1 of Erebia palarica. Lineage (NCBI taxonomy): Eukaryota > Metazoa > Arthropoda > Insecta > Lepidoptera > Nymphalidae > Erebia > Erebia palarica. The sequence goes on from OZ035994.1 coordinate 18,985,205, forward strand.
TCAACAAAACGGCCTTCATATGGCATGTATGTATATACTATACTTCATACACCGACTCAATGTATTTTGCTGTCTAATTAGCTATGCAAAAAAGCTGTAGGTCGGAACTAGATTTAAAGCTGCCATTTTAGTTTAGTTTAGAGATGTTACATTACAGAATCGGCACCATTGGCAGTGATCTGTCTTTTGTGCAAGACAACGAGCTCCTCCTTATCCTCGACCGTAACTACTGCAGTTTTAGAAACGGTTAACGGCTTTTTTACATGTTTATAGAGAAAGGTGCATAAATAGTGCCGAAAAAAATAGAAAATCGCACAAAAATAAGTGTGCCACAGGCCACAATAATAAGTGTGATAGTCATTTGAGTCACACACTGATTATGATATGTATGTATATGTTGTATAAATAAAATATTTACAACAATAAATACAATGTTTATCTCAATGTGCTAAAAAATAAATCGTGCAGAGACTATTTGGAACTATAGCGAAACTATTGAAGACTACTAGATACAATAAAATATTTTAGTAAGTAGATACATGATATTGGTTTTCATTTCGGATTATTATTAAGTGTTATTTTGTATGGCTTAACCTATACAAAGTAAACGTATTTTTCTATTTAGCTTGCGCTATTTTCATTTTAGTAGTGCAAGCTGAATCCCAAAAACACTTATTTTGTATGAACTTTCAAACATAAAATGATGTGATACTAGGAATCAAGCTACAAGCAAAAACGAGTGGCAGCCCACGACGTTTGTGTGGGGTCAGAGCCTGTAAATAAATCCGAAATCCATGCATCGAAACCGCGGGTGGCGCAGGTGTCTTACTTGCGTGACTATGGGCTGTTAAAATTTTGAGCATTGCGTACGCTAGACAGCCTCCGATATGAACGAGGCCTAAATGTATACCGTCTTATCATGTATGCCATATTCTTATTTGATTTATCGTTAATGGCGCGATCTGCTGCCAAGTGTCTACCCTGCAAGATTCTCATCTCCTAATGTAGTGCTTATTGGAATATTGACAGATTTTTTCTAAAGAAATGTGTGTGAAGAACTTACGCGAATTTTTTTTTTAAAAAGAGAAATAATTAGATGGAAAAAACTTGTGAAACGTCTATTATTGTCTAAAATATGCGGTGGCTTTTTATATTGATATCATAATTTCTTTGAACTGAAACTTCTTAAGAATCGTTGTGATTTGAAAATTCGATGAAACGATAAAGCGACACTAAAAAAAGACAATCATATGCCTGTGCCTATGCTGTGTGCCTTAGCCTGTGAGATAATGATATAGAATACAAGTTATATAAATCTCATTCTCGCGCAGGCTACTTTTCTGAAGGTTCACTTCTGCCGTGTGTGAATCGTGTGTTATTATTTCTATTGCGATTTTTTTTATTCCTAGGTCGCCCAGATCAAGTACACAATTGCACAGTGGTTAATGCGTCTCTCACGTCGTTCGGAGTTCGTTGTTCAGAAGGCTTTAACGGGGGCATGCCTCAATCGTTTTTATTGGAAGTCAGAGATATTGTTACACAGGTGAGTACTTAGATCTTTTTCATTCCTATTAAAACACTTATAAGCCGATCGCATAAAACAAGACGATTCGCAAGAGGCTCAGGAACCGAAAGAAACGCTAGGGCCGCATGGAATCCAACTTCCGGAAGTACCAGTACGGGTTGTAATGCAATGTTGATGTTTAATTATCACATCATAATATTTTATCTTCCGCATTGATTCGACGCTTCGTCCCCCTTAAAACTAAATATTTTTCCGCCCAGCCAAGAAATCAATTCAATTGAATTCAAATGTATTTATTGCGAACTTGGGTTTACAACAGATGTTACACGAAAATTTAGTAAATAAAAAATACAACTAAATTCTAATGAAATACCACAATTACTTAAGGAACATGGGAAGTAAAGTTGATTAAAATTAATGTCAATTTCAAATGTGCATACAAATACAAATCAAATCAAAAGTGTAGTCCCACAAACTTATCTGACCTGGGTGACAGCGTCGCTAATATCTATGTAAAATAAAATTCAAACAAAGAATAAATATCTTGTTGTACCTATTCTTCCTTTCAACGTTTCAAAGTTCCAATTTTGGCCACCGGGTCACATAAGTTTTTGGGACTATGAACCATTGTCAAATTATTCATAAGCGTGTGTAATATATTTAGTTTATTTTACGTAATTATAACACAGGACGTAGTGGGGATGTTTCTGCAACAGTTATTATCTCAGACTGTACGGGAAAAATATGGTCGAATATCACGTCTTACTTTGCTAAAATATGAATTCAATGGGCAGATTTCGTCAACGCATCAGCGGTTCCTCTGGTGCTGTAAATGCTTATAATCAATTTTCTTCATTCTCGCTCGTTTGCCTGTTGTAATTCAAAAATAAGGAATAAAAATACTTAAAAAAAACTACCAAATAAGTAGATCGATAAATCACCCACTTGTCATAATAGAAGTGGTTAGGTGTATACCCCTACAGAAGCGAAAGCTGCTGTGCTGAGCTCTGCTGATACCAACATATTTAACGTTAGCAGAAATCGGGGCGACCGATACAGATCCGCCTCTTGACTCTTAATAATTTATGATCAGCTGTATACTTATTATTTTCTCTGTGGTGCTCTATAATTTCTAAAAGAAAATAATAACATAAATCTAAATCAACATAAGTAAATTAACGTAGGATGATGTTGTAGATAAAATATATTTTACTCTGTCATCCCACGCCAATAAATGGAAAGTTACGAAAATTACTGACTTATTTAGAATTAGTTGTACCGATTAAATATCTTTGAATTGAGGGTTCATTTACTTATACCTTTAAAGTGTACATTTTAGGCTTGAACATTTTCTTTGGTACAAATAATTAGATTTGAATAAGAAATTTCACAATCACAATCCTTTTGTAGACTTTCGATTTTCGAAGCGGTGTAGTAGACCAGCGAAGGATAAAAAATATTTTTCACCTTCGTTGGTATGTCCCCATGGCCACTGAAAATAAGCGTACGATCGTAATATGATGTAGATAGTGTCCGCAACACATCCACGCTACTTGCGACTCTTTGACTTGGTCAAGGCAAGAAATGAGCTATTCGTAATTAAATTTGGCTCCACTTGTATTTTGCAAGACAAAGAACTTTACCAATTATATCACACAGAAGACTAATGAAGATTACATGTACGAACGCTTCATACAGTCCCTTGGAATACCTACAAACTGTACTCAGTGTGACCTTCCCATAGACTTAGGATTGATCTCCGATACGATAGATATGAGTAAAACCATACTAATCTTTACCATTAGCTAGCATTAGCATTAGCATTAGCATCTAGCATTAGCTAGTAATTTGCTCATGGTAAAGATTAATATGGTAAAGATTAATATGGTAAAGATTAGTATGGCCGTCTAAAACTTACACGGCCATTAGGACGTTTCTAAAACTTACACGGCATGGCACGGATTTTGTTAGGCGCGGGGGTTTAAGAGAAAATACACTAGTCAAAGAGCTAAATGGCCTATTATTTTCAAAAATACCATGTAGTGTCATGCAAGATTATAAAAGCGCCCAATCGATCAGGGCCTCAATAACTTTGATCATTTGTATGAACAGGAAATAGTAGCGAACGTGTCAAGCGCAGTGCCACGTTTCACGGCAGGCGGTCTCATACCAGGGCACACGTACACTGCAGCTGTCTTAGCGTATAACGCCAAGGGGAGAGGAGATCCGTACCCTTTGAGGGCGAGCACGTTGCGACCGCCCGAAAAACACCACGTCCATGATAAGAGTTTAGGTAAATATAAACATAATATCAGGGAATAGATTATCAAATCACGTAAGAACAGCAAGAAGTAAAAAAGCCATTTTTCTGAATTTGTAGTACACAAGCAAGCCTTTTTACTTCGACGTCTATTTATATATTTTGATTCTCATTATTGTAAAATACTGCTTGTGGCATCTGGTTTCCCTCCGATGTATGCTCAACTGCACTTCTACATTACAAATCACACCATCATTGTAAGAACCAATAAATAACATTTATAATCATTTGCTAGATATACCAAAAACTGCCTTTCAAATGTCTGGTGCGATGTCTGCCGCGGTAGGCGGTGGTGGAGTCTTCATGGTCGTACTAGTACTCTTCATGGTAGCTGTGCGCCAAAGGTGCACCAAACGGAAGCTGCGTTCAGGAGGTCCCTCCTCACAACCAGCGTCACCAGACAAGCTGCGAGAGAAAGATGACAGTGAAAGTGATGATCGGAACCCGGATATAATTCCGTCAGACACGGATCACTTGCAGGTATTTGTTTTACATAAATAGTATATCCTTCGCAGTACCATACTTAAGTCTACTTAATTGAGCATTCTGATACTGTATACTTGCTTATGAATACTTAAGGCATCTGTCATCTGACCAACAAATCGACATGTGCGTGAATTTCCGCCGAAGCGTGCACAACATGCGTCCGAAACAAATATGAAATTGTACAATGGCGTACAGCAAAGGCGACAAACGAAATTACGCTACACATGCTATTGTATTGGATAGATAGGGTTGAATTGAGAGTTCTGGATCACTTACTCGCGTGCAAGTGCGTAATAGTATATTGTGTGCTTAGGGTAGAAACAAGACGGGTGATGCCAGCCCTCGCTTCGCTCAGGCAGGCAACTTCACCCTCGTCTGAAATCGTCTTTCATCCCGTGGCGCACCCATTATATTTTTTCATATAATCTGCATTAAAAAGCGAGTTTTATTAAAATTGTATTTATTATTTATTTTAGGTGCTAGGTTGTTTGCAAATATCATATCTGTCAGTTTAGATGGGTAAAATGACAATTAAAAAGGTTTGAAATAAACAAAAGATACTCTGACAGGATTGAAAGGTGGGCTGCTACGTCACATTCTGCCCTAGGGCAGAAAGTGATGGTTGTCTACCCACTGCATGACGTATTTGTCTGAAATTGACTAGTTTCAGGTGGCAAAATAGGCATTAAAACTCGCATTTCCAATGCAGCTTATATGAAAAAGGTTGTCGATAAGTTCCGGATAACCTTTCTGAAATTATCGAATTTGATAAAATTACGAGTACCCGTGTCTTCGGCATTATATAAGCTGCTGGTTCGATAATACTCTGACAGAAGATAAAAAGATAAAAACACCTTTTTAAATTAATTTTAGAGGATCTATCTATAATTGAATATAAATTGGTGTGGACTTGAAATGACTCTTAATATTTTATGATAATATTTTCGCTTCATCATTTCACGCCTTTCACTTTTCTATAAAGTACTACCTATAGATCTAACGCTCTCTTTGTCAAAAATCATAGTAAGTAGACTAAAATCTAATAGTTTTTCTTGGCAAATGGCTAGCTAGGTAAATTGATTTAGTAAGATTTGTTGGACGTTCCGTAGTACTAATTTAATGAAATGATAAATTCTCCATTAGATTATTTATTTCATCTCCAAACTAAATCCATACTTATATTATAAATGCGAAAGTGTGTCTGTCTGTCTGTCTGTCTGCTACAGTTTCACTGCCCAACTACTCATCCGATTTTGATGAAATTTGGTACAGAGATAGTTTACATCCCAGGGAAGGACATAGGCTAGACATAGGCTTTTATTCCCGAAAATTTAAGAGTTCCCACGGGAATTAAATAGCATCAATCCACGCGGACGAAATCGTGGGAATCATCTAGTTGTCCATAAAGTGGTCTATCACCAGTCTTTGCATTTAAACGCGGGTTAAAGCATACATACGTACCTACAGGCACAGTGTGTTTTCTTTGCATTTCAGCCCTTAACCATTTGAAAAATTGTAGTTTCTTATAAGGTATTTGACGACCGTGGCGCAGTGTGTAGCGCTGTTGTCTTAACGTGCGGAGGTCCCGGGTTCGATACCCGGCAGGGTCAATTTGGGAATTTATAATTTCAGAATTTTCTCTGGTCTGGCCTGGTGGGAGGCTTTCGCCGTGGCTAGTTACCACCCTACCGGCAAAGACGTGCCGCCAAGCGATTTAGCGTTCCGGTACGATGCCGTGTAGAAACCGAATAGGGGTATGGGTTTAATATAGCTGCCATGCCTCTAACAGGTTAGCCCGCTACCATCTTAGACTGCACTATCACTTACGCGATCGCAGTCAAAGGATAACTTGTAGTGGATTCAAAAAAATGTAACAAAATAACTAATATTCTTTGTATTTCAGCAGGTGGACTATTTTAGACAACAGCAAGTGTCAACAATATCGCCGCCGAATAACAGGGCGCCGCGGGGAAGCATCGCCGGGGTCCGAGGCAGTATACCCGGATACTGTCCGCTCAGGACTGCGCCTCCGCCGTCACATCCTCCCATACATGACAATCCTGTAAGAGTAAAACATGTATTCTGCTGAATTTTTATTTAAAACTAGATGATGCCCGCGACTTCGTCCGCATGGATTAAGTATTTGACTCCCACGGGAACTTCTTAATTTTCCGAACACAAACTATTCCAAATTTCATCAAAATCGGTTGAACAGTTGGGCCGTGAAAGCGTAGCAGACAGACACAAAAAACTGAGTAGGTACTTAAGTAATGGTCCTAATAATTACCGTAATAACTGTCACATTATTTCTCTCTGCAAAGTTTCTTAATCCGAACGTAGCGCGAATGGGGACTTAAGTCAAATTTTAGCAAAATATTTGGCTTCCATAGTCGGATCTTATGCAAATTGTGATATGGTAATGGCTACACACGAATTACTAGCTTACGTTTGGAATTTATCTGGATAATTTACGTTTCATTTATTTATCGCAGAATGATAGTGTTAAATGTTGATAAGACAGAAATAAGCACTTGTAAAAATGAAGTAAGATAATGTGTTGGTGACAAAATGCAACAAACAATATAAAACATCCTAATATATCTTAGATCTGAGAATAAAGACATGATAAAGAATTAATCTATCAACTATGTGACAGTAATATCATGGTAATAGGAGGTACCAATAACCTAATTTCATGAAAAATATACATACATACGTCGTACTTAATTCCTACATAATACTAAGTACAATTTGCTGAATATTAATAACTTTAATACTCATATATCGTCGTATTTCGTAATATTAAGTTTGTGTAAAATATTTTTATCCATATTAGTGTATAGTGTAGAATTGTGTTTGAATGTGTTGTATTAATATGGACATTTTTCGCCGTATAGACGTCAACGCCGGGCATACCGCCACCGGCGGGGTTTGCGGGTGGCTCCTGTACGCTACCCCGCAACACGGGTGCAGCGAATGACCGCTGTATCCCGCTTCAACACCTCCGCACGCTGCCCCGTGCGCACCCCCACGCGCACCCCCAGGCGCACCCGCATGGACACTCGCACCCGCACCAACACCCACCGCGTGACACCCCCCTCTGACAGACTACGCAGCTATAGGGCCTGTAAATAACGCTCAAGTAACACTAAGGTGAACGTTTCGGTGATTTTGTGCAATTTTAAGTGTTGTTTTGCTGGCTCTTTGATTAAGTTCCCGCGACAATATAAATTTGTTCTCGATAGAGAATTAAAAGTGCTCATCGATTTTTTTAAAGATTTCATCAGGGATAATGGTTTTTTACTTATAGTTCTTTTAAGTACAAAGTATCTACTCTGTGATAGAATCTACTATCAATATTGTTGTAGCCTATCATATCGTTTCTTAATAGTATAATATTGTCTTTTATGATTTAGTGTTAAGCGAACAACAATTACGACACAACTGTGCATGGCAAAATTCTCAAAAACGATCACTGCCGAACTAAGACTTTATAGTAGTTGAAATTGAATATTGGAAGATCGACCTTAAAGCAGTTGCAAAATATCTCCCTGAATTCGTTGAGCAAATAACGATATTGATACTTGATCCGAAAAGGTTAAATTTGACTACGAGATTGTGTGGTAATGATCAGTGGCGGACTAAGGGTGGGGCGGAGAACGTGGGCCTACGGGTCTAGAGGGCATCTGAACCTTGATCAGACAGCAATGTTATAACATTTTGTAGTTGTAGGACTAAAGATTTTCGTAAAATTATAGGCAAACGTTTGCTCTTGCTTCGCTCGCGCTTATGTTCTTGCCGAACAAAAGGACAAAATATCAGCCACGCCGGACCTCCCACGATCTTAGTCCGCTGCTGATATGGAGATAATTATGTTGGGACATTAGAAATATCCGCAATTGATTCAAGCAATGTATCAAAGGAATCACTTGAGTTTCATTAACAAACTGATGTAACTGATAATAATTTGCAAAATTCCTTATAATGATCCCTATATTATTTATAATATTTTACTGGCACAACTTATACTAATTGCTTTTTATACAAATAATCATGATTATAATTTTCAGAGAACGTTAACAATGTCTGAAATTGCCGAGACTGCTTTACCTAATTTTAATTACCTAAATAGTTAGGATGAACGAAATATTGGAGATTGTTAAGGTTTGTTTGTAAATTAAATGTAAATATCATTGATATTCCAGGAATAATCTAGATTTATATGGGTTTATTATACGTAAAATAATATAGGTTACACGAAAATTGTTTTGTTTTTGAAACGGTATTTGAATTATTTATTTAAAGTTTTATTTAAAAATTAATTAATTTTCAATGGTTGTGAAACTTATAAAATGACATTTAAGAACTATTATATTATATTATAATCCACTGGATACATTTTGATTCCAATTATTGTAACTAGTAAAGTTATTACAAAAAATATACTAACCGACAACAGTTTTTAAGAGTACGCAGTACAGCGCGAAGGAACTCGCCAACGCACGTGGCTTCAATTGTTATTGTTTCACCTGGCATTGTGTGGGAAAGGAATAGACTCAGAAAGTGCACTCGCGTTTAAGATAGTGAACAGGGAAGGGGTGAACAGGCGTTCGGGATAAGTTTTTTTACATAAAAAAATATGCAATATTTTGGAGTTTCCACCACCTAATCAAAATCTCAATATATTTACACACAATGTTGCGATAAATTTAGTGCTAAAATTAGTACTTTTTGCTGTTTTTATCGTCAATAAGTCAAGATAAATATCCTGCTTATTTTTGGGCGTAGACACCAATATCAAAAAGTGAAACAATCATCCTTCTACGTTTGTATGAAGAAAACGCTGTACTGCGCAGCCTTACCTACGAATATGTTTGAATGGAAAAAAGATGATTAATTAGATTGTGTTTCAACCCTTTTTCCTTATCCATTTGTACAGCTGCATTAAGAAAAGTTAGTATAATCATGATAACAAATTGTGATAATGCATTTATGAATTAGCCGTTGGAAAATAATCCTCATTTCATTCATTTTCGTAGACCTTAGAAATCACCTTAGAAAAATGAGTATTAATTTTAAAAAATCATCCGAAAGCATCAATGTGTTGACATGTAGTTAAGCATTTATAAAATCTCATCAGTATTAGAGTGGACATTCAAAAAGGACTCATTCCAAAATGGTTCGACCTGAAAGCCCTTAGAACGTTTCACCATACCAACTTCTTTCAGCTTATAAGTTTTGATTGTTGATTATGGTACAATAAACCTACCAGCTACTCCACGATGGGTAAAATTTTCTAATATGTCTTTACCATACACGTTAAGATATACTTATAAGAAGTTTACTAAGAGCTCTCAGGCCAATAATTTAGTGTTATGGCACTGACATGTTGATGTTAAAAATATTATAATCAAAATTTTTAACATCAATAATTTATCTGTTATGATTATTTTATCGTTAAAAATGCATCGCATGTTAAGGCAAAATAAAATAATATTAGTTTATTATATCCATTTGTCCGTTATGGAAGACTTGTATATATACGACGTTAATAATGTAAATCTTTTGTATTATACTGCAGTTTGATATATTTTTGTGTCTTCAAATATTAGGACACGTGATTAATTTAAAGCTTTTGCTTATCGATCGTTTAATGTAATAATTTTTAAACAATATTTTAGCAAAAATTTTTTTTAATACTTCTATAAGGTATGGTTTAAATAACACCTTAAGTTGAAGGGTTTAAATTTTATTAGCTTAAGGCGCCAATGCACAGTGACATAACAAAGATACTTATGTACTAGTAGATTAATAGATCTACGCGAATCCCATATTTAAAGAACTTATAGACAGGCAGACTCAAACAAATATTATACGTAGGTAGCTAAAACAACAGGTCTAAAAGAAATGGTATCATTTTTATGATACTACTAGCAATCGAGAATTAATTATAGAGCATCGTTCTACTTGCATGAAAAACTACCTCACTCTTGGTACTGTAATTTTATTCCGGAGAACTATGTGGTGGTACATTTTTCTTAATAGATTACCGAATACTAACCCTTGTATGTTTCTTTTATCTTGGGATATTTGCAAAGATGCTCAGTCAAATTGCATCATTAATAGTCGTGTTGTTTTGGATCCGTAAATTGGACCACATTATTATTATTGTACGTAAAACGCGAAAGCTATGATGGTTGATGATTAAACTTACCTAAAAAGGAACACATCGTGAAGAAGTGTTGGCGTTGTTATAATAACGGAACTTAGGCTGGAGCCTCAATTATCTCGCTTTATATATTTTTAAAATTTATACATAGAGATGAAAAACCCTTGTAGGACCATTTTTCTTGTTTCATAGTAAAATGTTAGGCAATAATTTTAACACAGAAATTAAAATTTCTATGTAACAATTTTTTACGTTTATAGTTAATTGTTTTGTTTGACTAATGAATATCATTTTTATAGAGAATTTAATTAATTATGTTTGTTAAAAGTTAATGAAATGTAAATAGTTTGAACGAAGACTTTCTAACTGTCGGGATGTCAGTTTTCAATAAAATATTGAGAAAAGAAAATAAAGGAAAAATATTCTAAAACGTTATTTGGTGTTTAATTTTTATTTAAATATATATCGCAGCTGGATTGTCGCATCCGCTATATTACAATACGGCTATCTGTAGTACAAAAAGGCGCCGTTTTGCAATACAGCGATTAACGTTCAGTCAGATTGTAATACGGCTGAACGAACGTATTGGGCTTTCTGAGCCGCCGTTTCATTAAACAGCGTGAAATTCACCGCCGTATTATAAATATTATTGCTAAATCACCTATCGCAAACTCCAAAATCAGGGAGAATCCACACATTCTTGTCTGCCCTAGAGACCACTAGTGTTTTGTTATATTATAGTGGAGAGTTTTCTGGTGTAGTCCATTTATTTCGATAGTATTATCACTCATAATGCAACTTCAGCATATAAGCTTTTTATTGTTTTAGTGAATGATGTGACACCTTCGATAAACTGTTCATGTAACAAGTGTCCTAAATTTGTCCAGTTTTTAAGGTCTTTTAATGTATAAATTTTTGGTTGACCAAATAAATAAATATAAATAAACTTGATTAAATTGTAGGATGTATCGCAACGACAATCCGGCTGTTCAACTGTTCGAGATTGCAAAACTGCGCCGTTTTATAATGCGGCTGATTCTACGAATTGACGGCGACATACTATATACAAAAACATTGGTATTTTTATGGTTCAGCTTACGTTAGATCCTTTATTAAACTCACGTGCAGCAAAGAAAGCGGGTTCGTCAGAAAAATCCTATATTCAGAGAGTATAATTAAAACACGAGTTTTACTATAATTAAAATAAACTTTAGTAATAGTTTAAATATATTAATAAAATATATATAAAATTAGTAATACATACTAATTTTATATTTGTGAAAAACAGTCAGTCTGACTGCTCCACTTTCTGACTAACTGATTTCGACGAAATTTCGTACGGAGGTAGGCACCCCGTGGAAAGTTAAGTATGTAAAAATTTATTTGATAAATCTTTTTTGACTTTTTCTTTGACCCATTTTCTTTGCGCAAGTAATTACATGGAAAGCGAATTGGCCCGACTCTCTATTTTTTGTTCTCACAGTATGTAAATTTTAGAAAAACCGATCTTAGAATGAAAATCCGCTTACTTTTTGCTCTTTCTTTACTAATATCACAAACCACAGGCCAAAAGTAAGCCCGGATAACCGTTTTTTGTTCCATTCCTCTACCTAAGACCAGGTAATCCGGTGGAACGTATTCGGTGGGATTTTTTTCAATATACCTTTCAGGTGCGGATTGCATGCGGTTTTTTGGGTCGTAGAGAGAGATACCGAGTAATGAATGGATTTTGGTTTATCTTGTTTCAGATAAATGTATAGTATATTCTACAGTCGAGTCTGAACCACTAGTTGACAGTACTTACGGGAATAAATTATGTAAGTTTTTCGACACAGCTGCAAATTTTCAATAGCTAAGCATGTACATTTTTTATGACGTATTTTTACTGAACTTAGATTTGCGTCTCAAACTAAAAACGAAAGCTGTTTTTTAAATATTTGAGTGTGACAGATAGACGGATGGTCAAAAAAAAAAGTAATTTAAAAAAACAAAAAACCCGACTGCTTGGACACCAAAAAGTATAAAACAAGATGTGAATTTCATTATTATCAATTTACATAGTATAATACTTTTAATGAAATAATGTACAAAATAATATAGCCAATTCAGTATTCTCACAGCTCACGTTTTATAATAATATTTTTCTCTCATAATTAATTTTGTAATTATTACGAATTATCAAGGCGCGTCGCACGTCCATTAGCTAATATTAACGTGCGACTGCGCCTTGATAATTTGTAATAATTACAAAATTAATTATGAGAGAAAAATATTATTATAAAACGTGAGCTGTGAGAATACTGAATTGGCTATATTATTTTGTACATTATTTCAAAGCTATTGGTACAAGTATTATCAAAATCGGTTCAGCCGTTTTGTCTGTAGTGCGACACGAAGGAATACACTAAAAATGAGCCTTTGAAACCTCGTAAATCCTAAATGATCGTTAAAATGAGAAAATGATCAAGGGAACCTAACTATGATTTTGCAAGACCTATTCATTGATACCCCACACGCCATAGTCTATCGACTTTATTTTTTAAATTTGTTACATTATGGCTTCTAGAGGGCGCCACTTTGTTTTTTCTCAAATTCGGCTTCCACAGTGACACTCTAATGATATACTCGGCATAATCTGGTGCAAGAATCATCAAAATCGGTCCACGCGTTTAGGCTGTAGCTGTCCTGCAAGGAACAAACAAACATATATAGACTGATGAACACATAACCCTGTGCGTTCCGCAGTCGGGTAAAAAAGGTTCCCTTTGTTTATTATTCTGGTTACTACTTAAGTTTCTACCATTAGGTACATTCTGAAACGAACAAAAGAAATCAAGCAGATAAGATGAAAAACAAATAAATAAATGCAGCTGCTGTAAATATAGTAAGTAAATAACAGCGTGTATTTCATAAGTTACGTGCTACCTGATAATGGAATAGTTGATACTAATGAGGCAATGTAGTGATGTTCTCTAGGTATCCAAACAAATAACGACTTGAGCGTTTTTTGATTGAGATGGATAGCGTAAACAAAAAAGTTAGCCTAGAAATGCCAAAGAAAGGTCTAGATGTAATGATAATTTATGTGAATCACGAATGGGAAAATTTTATTTAGGTACAAATTCGCTGTAAGTATGTCCCAAGATCACAGCTTCAAAGTAATGTGAATTTTGTCCCTAATATGTCACAATTATTATGAAATAAACAGTTGGTTCAAGTTTCCAGCTTTCGAAAAATTGGGATTAAATAAAACAGACTATCTTTACTTACTTACTTACTAATATTATAAATGCGAAAGTTTGAATGGATGTATGGATGTGTGGATGTGTGGATGTATGGATGTATGGATGTTTGTTACTCAATCACGCCCCAACGGCTGAACGGATCTGGCTGAAATTTGGCACAGAGATAGACTATCTATGTCTGTATATCTGTATATATCTTATGTCTGGATAAGCACATAGGTTACTTTATATCCCGAAAAAATAAGGAGTTCCCGCGGGAACCAAAACACCTCGATCCACGCAGACGAAGTCGCGGGCATTAGCTAGTTAAATAATAATCAATGATACTTATATCTGTCACCGTAAGATTGCAAAAACCGTTAGATTGTAATCTAACTAGCGAAATAGTAGACAGTTTACTATTTCGATTTTGTTAGATTACAATCTACCGAAAAATAATGCGTTAAATTGTAATCTGTCGACAGTTTACAACTTCGCTAGTTAAATTACAATGTAACGGTTTTTGCAATTTTACGGTGAAATATCCATAGAGTAAAGTAATATACCTGAAACTTATATCTTAGTGATCCAATGATATCTTGGATTACACCTATAATATATTTTAAATCCTATTGCGTCAATTTATACAGTTGTTGTTGTAACTGCGGCTAGGTTTTTGTCAGAATACCAACATCGTTCTACGCTGGTATGTGAGTCAGACCGCAACGCCTGTCAGCCATCAAACAGTACCTAAAATTAATAGAAAAGAAAAATACGCCGTTGCTTGTGTGTTGCACAAGTGCTACGTTGCTGCGGCACAGGTTAAAGTTGATACCTATTTCGTACTTTCGACTAATGTAAAAACTTATGAAAATAACTAAACTGCTATCCTTATTCAAATGTGTATTGTTTGTTAGCTTTTCATTCAATTAATTACGCCGTAATTATAATGGTGAAACGTATCTATCGACAAATCTAGACAAAGAGTGACACAGGCTAATGGTGCAAACGTATCTTTGGGGAAAAAAGAGTTCTTACAGGATTTTAAGAACCTAAGTCCACGCAGATGAAGTCACGCTAGTAATAAATAATATAATTAGTGACCAAGTATAATAAGCAACCGGCCTTATACACCAACCTATAGCGAAAACCAATTTAAAGCAATTTTCTACCATATCTAGACTAACTAAAATCTATAATTCTATTAGTAAAGAGGTAGATGTCTTCCATGACACGCTGCCAAAGTTCAAAAAACAAATATTAAGATTGTTCAGGTCGTCTTAGTACTACAATTTGTATTAAGTTTACTACGTAATTAAGTATTGTAAGTTTTTTTCCTCTCTCTCTTAACAATTTTATTTCTAATTTTTCTATAAAATTTTATAATTTTTGCAAATATTGTTTTTATTTTACGCATTTTTGATTTTTATCCCAGTGTAAGCTTTTTATTTATTTACTTTTAGTCATGGCGCATGATGTGACACCGGTCATATATTTTACATTTTTTAAAATGTGTTTAATTAGTATTTAGTTTTTTAAGTTTTTTTTTTCTATGTATCAATTTTTTGGTCGCCATAAATAAATAAATATAAAGATAAAATATAATAATAATAATACCTCTAAACAAAACACAACAAAGTCGTGTTTCAAGTTGCTGCGAGATATGCATTAACATAAATTAAACAGAGATGGGCAGTAAACAATTTCCAAAACTTTCCACTCAGCTAGCCGGTTTCTAGTTGCGGTATTCATAAGTTCTCTGAAACACTTGGCTTAAACCACTGTTCCATTTCAAAATTTAGACCAATTAATGTTAGTAAATACTGAGGCTTAAATGTCTACAAGTAATTTTCCGTTTGACTTGTTTAACGAAATGAAGATAGAGTGGGTACATAAATGTTTTGTCACTCGTGTGGAATCCGTTGCGTGAAATATTATTATCGCAGTCAACCAAAAACCTCGTCTGTGCTGATCAATGCACAATTATTTATTGCCGTGGCTTATTTATCAACAAAGCGTTGCAAAATCCAGGAGACAAATGGTCACTAGCAGTCACATACAGCTTCAGCTACGTACAGGACTACTTTGGAAACTGATGTATTACAAAAGCCAGTGACAGGCCAACCCTGAATATCCATACAGGATTGATAGCATATGTAAACGTGAATAAAGCAAAGTCTATCAATGTCTAATACACCTTGTGTTAGACCTAAGTGAAAACGACTTAGCAGGAAGTCAAACGCTAGAAAGACTAAAATATTGGATGACATACCTAGAAGGCATAGTTTTGTTATAATATGTAGTACCGCTAGCTGATTCTGTATTTTTTTTGTGTTTTTGTCTAATTATTTTCTCATTCATGTGTACATTTATTTCAATTAAAACTAAGAAATAAATTAAAATCTAAATTAAAAACTAATTATATTTGCGAAAAATACACGCCGTCCAAGTGATCGTTGATGTCATGGTGCCCAAAACACTGGTGCTATTAATTTAATTTAATTTAAATTAAATATATTTGATTTAATTTTAATTTAATTTAATTTATTTTAATTTATTTTAATTTATTTTAATTTAATTTATTTTAATTAAATTTAATTTAATTTAAATTAAAATTACCTCGTTGAATGGCAAGGCTAAGCCGTTGGGCTAAATAAGCGCCAGCTCGTTGGTCACCAGAGACGTGGATCAGTTTTTGGGACACAACATTTATAAAATTCTTCGTGTCCGATGACCACGGGCCCAGAGTCTCAAAAGCAAGCGCCGCAAAAACGTAGTCCTTAGTAATGGCTGAGTATTTGCGACGCTTAAGCAACTGAGCAGATTCGGCAGATGCACCCGCCTTTAGGCACGAGCCTGATAGGGACGCTACCAACGTATCAACGCAGGTTGCATCCCACACCAGTGCACGACCCATCGACCACGGTACTAAAGTCATCCCATCTGGCCTCTTGCCGTCAGCCCTGAACAAACCGGAGGGTTCCAGTTGTGTAGGGATGGAGGTAGTGGCCAGAGCGCGACGGACTATATCATTGAGAGCACCGTGGCGATACAAGCGGCCTGCGCTCCAAATGCAACTGAGTCCATGGTGACCAAACTGATCACCACAAGGACAGTAATGAGGCTCACATACCTTTATTCCCAAGCATAAGCAAACTGCCACACGAAGCGCTGCCCGGTCGAGAATTGTTCCCAACCTATGAGATGGCAGAGCGTGTAGCCAGTGACCTGACTATTTTTCGGACACAGCTAAAATACGGGCTTTATCCGTATCTGAGATACACTGTGCTACGAAATTAAAATTTGATTGAATTATATTAAATTTAGATTGAATTTCGCATTTAGATTAAATTCTAGCCCGCTTCACTTGGCTCGAATCTCGACGTTAAGGAAAATAATATAAAGAATGATATGGAGACTAGATTGGGAAGCTAAAATTAAAGCATACAGGGTAAAACGTGTAGCTACACTCTACGTTTCATCCCAATATTAAGTATGGTCCCTATTTAACTGGCTTCTAAAAAATCCTTTAGAGCTGCGACCTTAATAGAACATATTATATAACACTAAATCCATAAAAAAGGAAAATAAAGTACCTAGCAATTAAGCAATATTTTACCATAATGCTCCACGTCACTTCAGCTAACTGTGCACGAAAGTTAAGCCTTTATGGCGCGTTATAAAAAAACATATTCATTTTCCCGTAACACGAAACCATGAATGCTCCGTAAAATATCCCTCTATTAACGCAACGCCCATGCCACGGTGGTTCAGGAGCCAAAATTTACGACCTCACGCCAACCTTCTAACCGCCTTCCCGCTACAAACATCGTATTATACGCGCCAGCGGTTCGCACACACTAGGTAGGTTCGTAGGTAATTTTTTAATGGCTGCGTTGCTAAGGTTACATTATTTTTGATTACACAGTTAGGTAAATAACGAACCTTTAGAGTGACAACACACTAGAGACCGAGCTGGACGAAACTTCCTCGTCGATGAGAAAGACTTTTTGTCCAGTCCGCATAATGTGTTTTCACTCTTCTGGTTCCGACCAGTCAACCTGTCCATACGTTATCTTCTGTATGTCAAAAGTAACAAACTATATCTCTAGGGCTGGATTACACTTTGTTTAATCAACAGTGCGGGTGTAAAGTGCAGGTGTTACGAGATTAGTAAAACTCTTCTATTATTACTAATCACTGTGTGAACATTTACTTTATACACATAAAACCATAAAATATTTTAACTAAATGCCTGCACTTTTACTTCACAAATTGTAATACTAAGATCTGAGTTCAACTTTAAAAGTAGAACTTAGCATAGTGTGCTACATAGATTGAAAAGCGAGAGTCGACAAAAAGTTTGGTTTCCCCTTACTATATTAATTTATAATATAATATATTAAATCGTCACGGCTATGGTAAATAACCAAAGTGTAGAGTTGTGTAGAGTGGCGACCACGCACTGGAAAGTGCAGAGTTGGCAGACCCCCTACTCGCTGGACGGACGACATCAAGTGAGTCGACGCAAGCCCACGGCGTGTGGAAATCCTTGCAAGAGGCCTATGCCCAGCAGTGGACGTCTATTGGTTGAGGATGATAATGATGATGATGGTAAATATCGATTTTATTATATGCTAGTCATCATCATCATCATCATCACCCAGTATTCATGTAGCTACTGACCACTATGGGACATAGGCTTCTTTTACATAACTTTTTATGCTGCGATTCATCGAAAAAACTATATTAAATATATTTGTTGATATTTAATTATTTAAAAAAGGTATCCAAAGACCATAACATAAATTTCTTAGAGTACGCTTGATAGCTACTCGGAAGGGGGGGTTTATATAAATAAACTACCGAATTCAAAGTACCAAAGCGAAGCCTTAACGGGAGTGTCCTCTCAACGCTTTGAGAGTGAGCCAAGGGTAACTGCCCAAAGAGAGTGGTCTAAACAATTTGCATTTATTAACTGCTGGTACAGGTAAAGCATGTACAAAACAAAGAGCTGGGGATATAAATCAACACAGAGTACGCTATTTGAGATTTATTGCTTATGTGCTTGCTATTTTACCTAGGTATATAACAATATCTAGGTATATGTGAGAATTTTTAAAAGTACAGCTTTGAATTCCTTGTCTAAGTTAAGTAATCAGTACCTGGATGATCGAGCTTTGCTCGGTATTTTTTTTGGTAAATCGTGTTTTTTGGAAATTATATTTAAATAATAAATTATATTTTATTTTTTAAATGAAAGCAATTCTTGTATAAATTATATATATATATATACTTGCTATTGAATTGCTCGTTTAAAGGTATTAGATATAAGGAACCTCTATTCATTTAAGAAAGGAAGGAAAAGAAACATATAGGTTGCCGGCTTATAAGGAATTTGTTTTTCCGCCGTATATAGCCCCTTATTGTAGTTTTTAATTCCATAATTAATTTACAGGTACTAGGTACACAGAATTTCGGGCTGGTATGTAAACGTTTAGCCGATTTAAGAACAAGCGTTATTTAAGTGCGCAACGGATTATAGATTTATGTTAAGGCTAACTTATTCAATACTTAAATGAAAGCACTAAGTAAGTAATACTTAATTGAAAACTAGCTGATGCCCGTGACTTAGTCCGCGTGCATTGAGGTACATTGCTTTCCTGGCGTCATGGTTTTAGCCGATAGGGTGTTAAATAGCCAAGGCTGTAGCACACCAGAAAATATATTAAAAATCACAAATGAAGCTACTTTATCCACTAATCTGCTGTACATCCGGGGGGGCATTAGTTTTTAGAATGCATATTTACTGTCTTGCTAAAAATGAGCATTGACGTATTTCCACCTGGTTTTATGCTTTTATGGCTCTATGAACTGCAGTCATAACGTATATTTTACTCTTAAGTGATGAAACAGAGATCCAGTGTAAAAACGTGCGTAGTGGCTCGTTTTTATATGAAGCTGCACAGTTTAGCACTACAGAACAAAACATGTTTCCCCTCCAACGCAGATGTTTCGTTGACTCTTCTGGCATTTTCGCCCAAATGCGGTGGTGCGTATAACTTGATTTTCTGCATATTGTGTAGTACCTAGTGCTTTATATAGGTACGTTATAACATATACCATACCGATCTGGTAAATTGAAATAATAACGTCTTGTTGTTCCGAGCGTGTTTTTTTTTCCCAGGAGCATCTAATACGTCATCATTACCAAATGCCTCCGTCTTATTAGCAGTGATTAAAACAGCGTCCCGTGGCGCGCGATAACGACTAACGATCATTACCAACCTTTGTTTGTTCCAGATTATTGTGCGCGTAGTATCGTACGACGCCTCGAATATGTTGAAATAATCCCCTCTATATACCACAACTGGTAATGATAATTACCTTCGATATAAAAGGTGTATCGCCAGTCATTAGCAAAAATCGTATGTATTCACTCCCGTTTACTATATGTACTATATACAACGAGACTTTTACATTTGTGGACATTAAGATTAGTATCAGGTACCTGATACTTATTTAAGAAACACGAGTTTATTGGTAGGTACTATTAAATGAAATAATTTATTCAACAGTAAATCGACGTAAATTATTACACATTTATTGCCATTCATAACTACTTACTTTCAGTTAAAAACGTACACTTTGTACATATATTGTAAATGAAAAGTCTGTCTGTCTATACCTGTCTGCTACAATTTTACGGGCCATCTGTTCATCTGATTTTGGCGAAATAAAAATATTATAAAACTCAGACCAATTACCTACAGTTTGCAAGGATTTGCAAGGAATAATATAATTTCCAAATATCATTTCATTTGATTCCACTTTGATAGCCCAGCTGTTGTCTATAGTACCTTTTATCCAAGTAATCATAATGAAATACCTATTGTACCTTCCTTACAGTTCCTTGTGTTACAACTTCTGTAGGTTACGTAGGTACTCGAGTAAAAATTCAAATTCCATCCACGGTCGGAAATGATACAAGCAATTATTCTGGCAATATATCTCCGAAAGTGAACAATGCGCAGAACTGATAAAATGGACGAAAATACCTGGCGAACGAGCGCGCCGTAAAGGATGTAAATGTGTGGTTCCATTGTTGTAACGCGATAATATGAAAATTAGAATTCTGACTACGCAGAACCATCCATAATTAAATTAGATTCTGAAGATTCTACGGAGGACCCTCGAGTACTTCGTTCAATACCAATAGGTATTGAATAGCCCTTGGTCACTGGTAAGATCAAAGGAACAAGCCCGGATGAAGTCAAGTATCAGCTGTGATGACTTAAGCTACTGAATTATACTAATATTATAAATGCGAAAGTGTATCTGTCTATCTGTCTGCTACGCTTTCACGGCACATCTGTTGTTGATGAAATTTGGTATGGATATAGTTTGTATCCTGGGGAAGGACATAGGCTACTTTTTATCTCGGAAAAATCCCGATAATAAAGTTCCCGCGGTAATCAAAAAATCTTAATCCACGCGGAGTAAGTCGTGGGCATCGTCTAGTAATAAAATAAAAGTACCCTAACAAAAAAACCTAGCTCATTACTTCAATGGATACAAAACGAATAATATATAATAACAATAAGCTATACAATATGCCAATAAGCTAAAGATGCTGTCCAGCCGCATGAAATTCTATGATAACTCTTTCACGAGGAATTATGTCAGGTTGTGGAATTGTCTCCCCGCTGACGTACGTCAGGCAAAATCCCTACATACCTTCAAACGTTGTCTGAAAAATTACTATCTATCTATGTAATGGAGTATAATGTAGTATATAATATGTTATGCATAAATAGTAATGTATGGTAGATATTTATATGTGTATTATCAGTATGTAGTGTTTATGTAGTCTATCTTATTCTATAAAAACTAAATTGCTTGCCACACAACCCGTGATTTCGCCAATCCAACCACCAAAGGTTGTCTGGGAGAGATCGCTTTAGCGATAAGACCGCCTTTGCACGCTTCACTACGATTAAGCTTCTCTCTTTGTAATTATATGTTTCACTTTATTTCTTGTGTGCAATAAGAAAACAATAATAATAATAATAACAAATCGATCAGACAAACAAGAAAAGAGCTGGAGATGATCTTTAAACGGCTGAATAGATTTTCTTAAATCATAACTAGAACACTCCCGATCAAGGCATCGTTCAAACTAATATTATGTTCATCCGTTGGCAGCTACTACGCCCCAGACAGATACACAGATATACACATTAAACTTATAACATCCCTATTTTTGCATCGGAGGTAAAAAGAAAATAGAAGAAAGAGAAAACAGTGATATCGAAAGAGTCACAGTGATATTGAAAGAGTCACGGTCCTTAAAAGTAAAGGAACGGCATAATAAGATGGGTAAGATAAGAGTACCAAAAATGTATTAAATCTTCTTCATAATATTTTCAATCAATAAAATCGTCTGTATATGAAAATGGGTCACTCTATAGTGGAAACGTATACCAACTTTACGCAGTATCGGGAGGCTCACCCAATTTGCATTTATTACCTACACGTGCTTTTGTCTGCGGACCGAGACCCGAGTAGGCTATTTAGGAAAACCGTGTATCGTCCGGTGTGTTCTAGATAATTGGCTAGCGATACGTGAAAAGAAGGCAAAACGGTTGTCATTTGGAAGTAAATGAAGCGCCCGTGCAATTTGGTCTTTATTGGATCTTGTATTCTTATTTTATTTACAAAAAAATTAAAGATATGTAGAGATCCGTATAGGTGAGTTCGCAGACTCATTTGTTTATGACGTATAATAGAATGATTTTGGTTCTAAAAAGAACGATTGTTACGGAGATGATAAAAACTACTTTTTTTACATTCAGGCACAAAATACTGGCGAAGACCCATTTCCAACCTGCAAAGTTTGTCCCCATCAACTAGGTCTTTATGGGCATATGCGACTTTTTGCGAAAGATATGAGTGTTTGTTTATTCGTTTGTTCTTCAAACATGCCTCAACAAAGCTACGGATCGACGTATTTTTTTGCATAGGTATATGGAGAATGACTAAGGCTATTTTGTATCCCGTCAAAATAAAAAGTAAAGACCAAATCCGTCTTGATGATGATATCGCTCAGGCAAATTCACCACTAAACTGTTTCCGGCAAGATATAAATAGAGATCGTTGACTGAGAGTATTGTTTTGTCAACTGCAGTGACAGCTCGAACAGCTGATGTATTTATATTTACTTGAGGCCACTTACCACCGCTAAGAGAAATATCCTTAGCGCATTTACAACTCGCCCGTGTAACAAAGGGCCGGATGTCGCATGGACATTTCTCAACGTTGCTTTTATTAAATGTCTGATGTAGTTTGTCACTGGCACAATAAAGGATAACGGTCTGTGCAGGTATGGAAAGCGTTGAGGTATGCTACCTCGGAATTCTTTCGCAACTATACTTTCATCTATATATGTATCGTCTACTATAAAATATCAAGGACTCGACCACACAAGGGTTTTCCTACTATTCTATAACCATAATATATCGAAAACTACAAGTTGCAGGTCATAATCCGTTTTTTTAAATAATTATTGTGAAAAGTAATTTTTGAGTTTACTTTATCATCATACTTATAAATGCGAATGTGTGTCTGTTTGTTGGTTTATTTGTTCGTTGCTTTGTCCTTCAATCGCGCCACAAAGGAGCAACGGATCGTCTTGATTTTTGGCATGGGTGTAGTTGTGGATCTGGACGGTGACATAGGCTACTTTTTATCCGGGAAAATTAAGGTGTTTGCACGGGAATTAAAAGAACTTAAATCAGGCGGACGAAGTCGCGGTAGTATAATAGCAGCGAGATTTTAGTAACGTGAGTAAATTTTTGACCTACGTGCTGCTGGTAGTTTGAAATAATATAAGAATCCTCTAGTTTATTTATAATAGATCACTGGTAAGAATCATTGATGTAGAATTTTAGTACGTAAGAATCGATGGTTTTGTTAACGTCATTCGATACGATTACTTCTCTGAAAGTTTTTAACAAAATAACTAGAAATCTCGGCATTTTAGCGACACAGGATTTCGTGAAGTAGGTACTAGTATTACATATACTACTAAGTATTGATTGGTGGTACTTTAAAGTGAGCTTATTTACATATTTATGCAGCCAGTCTTCATTACAGTTTTATTAAATATGCACAAATTATTTATTCGGTAAAGAGACAAGATGAAATATTCTATCGTTTAGTTATTCTCATTTCGCAGACATCTACATACCACACTGCAAAAGGTCAGAGAGATAAAACGCTTTTCAGATGCTTCACGTCTTTGAAGTTGATAGCGAAAGGGATGACATTATAGTATGGTGCCGACGTCCCTCAAAGCGTTAAATTTAGTGTTTGTTGTTTTAAATCTTTATTAAATACAAAGGAAAGGATTTACAGAATAAATAAACATGAAGTCAAAGATACACCACATGCACAAGCGTTAAATTGCAAAAGTTAATAGTATCTCCCGTCGAAACCCTTTAGAGATAAGACAGTGCAAACGAGATACAGCGCAAACTATAATTTCTATCCTGCACTTTATATCTCTCCAGTCGTTTTAGATTGATATAAAGTAACAGATATTTCACTTTGGCTTTGCCCTGAGATTGGTTGTGCACCCAAAATACCTATCTTCTAAAAGTAAAATATCCCCTGGACCTGGCTTGTCTTCGTTAGTATTCATGGTCATGGTGAGAAATTCTAACGAAGACCTTTTTAAAAGTAATTTTAAATGTCAAGAAATTAAGTAACATTTGTAAAAAATTATACTATTCACTTTATAAATTAAACACTTTATACACTATATTAAATTAATTAATAAATTTTTATTGACCAATATTATTGATTTTTATTCTTTTAAACTATTAAATTATGTAATAATAATAATAAATTTTGTGACTTTATAGGGGGTAATCTCTGGATCTACTGAACCGATTTGGAAAATTCTGGTACCAATAGAAACCCACATTATTTGTGAGTGTCATAGGCTATATAATATCCCGTAAAATTAGGGAGTTCCCGTGGGAATTTAAAAACTTATTTCACACGAACAAGTCTGCTACTAAAATTATAAATATATAGTATAATATGCGAAAGTGTGTCTGCCCCTCTTTTCAACCGATATTAGTGGCACAGAGATTTGTTGCGTCTCAAGGAAAGATATACGAGTATGTCAAGGAGTTCGCGGGAATAGAACTCGATCCAGGGGGACAAAATCGCGAGCATCATCTAGATAGGTAGGACACAAATGTTTGATACATTTGTTAAATCACCCGTACAATAATAGTTATAAGTACAACATAAAAACCCAAGCACGAAAACATAAGGTTTCCATTCTAAATACAAGAAATATTATAAACTTTGTTATGGACATAGCGCTTAGCTACAGGCATTATGAAATAATTTTCTCGGGTAAGAAACTCAATTTTAATTAAGTTCACAAAGAGCCCTGTAATTCCAACGCATTATACTTGCTTGCACTCTCAACACAATAATGTGTAGCAACACAGCCATGCAATATAAAACGCCTAAGCTGTAAGAGCTAAGTAGTTAACTGAATATTAATGTAGGTATACAAAATAATAAAAATACATATATTTTTGTGGCCTTACATACTTTATACTATATATTTCTTCTACATTTTGATAGATTTTATAGATCTTGTTTCCCTTATTATTTATTGTCTGTATGATTACAATTTAGTTAATTTTTATTTCATTTTAGCAGTGTCAGTGCGTTCAACTATTTATTGCCATAAGTTCAACTCTCGATTCGATTTATCTACAGTTGAACTAGTGGGAAGTACCCGCCCATGCAAGTTTCTTTACACACCGCAATTTAGCGCCGCCTAGATCCAGCGGCTCTCTGCGACTCTAGTATCGTCCTTCCACTTAGTGAGGGGTCTGCCAACGCTGCGTTTTCTAGTACAAGGCTATCGGCTCATCAAAATATGCCCCTTCAGCCTCGCAACCCGCTAAACCTAGTACTTATTTGCCAAACAAGGACTACAAAATACGAACTAGCTCCACATTTACCAGATAAAAGCAAACTTATCTAGACTTGCCAATATCGAGTGGCAAGTAGAAACCGATAGCATTCTGTTCCCGATCACTGTCCAAACAACAGGCTATTGTTGTTTTCCTACCAAACAATAGTAGATGTAAATTAGTCTGCCCAAAATGTTGGTGTTGGATAAAATTTTGACTTCTCTCATTATGGAGCTAATTGAAGAACTTCCGACTATTTTTAACACGCTTTTTTTAACCTCACCTTCAACTAACCGCGACTATGTCAACAAATTTTGGAGCTCAAATTTAACCAACTTAACTAATAATAATGTCGTCCCGACCGAATTTCGGTCACGGCGGCCTATCTCCAGAGAGGTTGGCCATCTGCGTGGGAGGTGTGCGTGCACAAGAGTGTGCGCATACACAGGTGCACTCTATGTTCCTTTACACTTTACTCCCATAGAACAGTTCCTTTACTCTCATGGAACGGAAAATCCGACACGACCGGAGAGATATCAGGTGCATGCTCTGCGAGGCAAGGGAAATACCGCGAAATTCCGGGCGAGTACTGAGAATTTTTTGTTAAAAAAACCCAATACTTGTTATGGCCCGACCAAGAAATCGAACCCGGGATCTCGCCGGACGCAGTCGAACATGCTAACCACTAGACCCACGAAGCAGTCAAAACATAACTGTCGCTGTCGTATCGATTTGAAACTTTACCATCAAATGGCATATCTCGTTAGAGACCTATAAAAAAGCAGATAAATTATTGAGAAATTGATTTATTCGTAAAAATTGTGTCATATTTTCTCCCCGGAAGTTAAGTGTAGGTAGTAATTTTCCCAGCGTTAACTCGCGCGGTTGCATAAATTTCCGCCGTCGACGCATCGCACGGGGCAACGAGCTTTTAATGTCTGGAGGTAGGGTTCACAAAACTAGTGGAAAAACGGGACATGTCCTACGATATAAATGCAGGTGTTGTGTATGGACTGTGGGAAAAACCATCATGACATAACATTGATGGGTAAAGTCAGACTTCAAAGTTACTGTTCATTTTTAAGAAATACTAAATAAAAATTTCCAAAGCTTAGCGCTTTAGGTCCCAAAAAAAAATTGAATCCAAGACACCGCGTATCCTAACAGCTCTGTAAAATTATTTTTGCAACGTTATATTCATAAAAAGAAAATATTTTATCATTAAGAGTTCAAGGTAATTTCACACAAGTGCTTTTATAGTCCACTGACGCTGGTGTCCTAGATTCAGTCTAGGTCTCGATGGAGACCCTGCTAGGCCAACTGTTGTTTATTAGCAGCTGTAAGGAGCACCCGGCGAATCTACAGTTATTTAAGGAACCCTTAAATGTAATTATAATGTTAATATTAAATCGCAAGTATAATAACATCAAGTTAAACTCGTGTTTATGTTTGAAATTTATTTTAAATACAAAGTAAAAGTAAAGCTTTTTAAAAGCCTGAACGAACACGCAACATGAAACGTGTCCAATACGGTAGAAATTATGAAATGTATGTTACTCGATACTCGACTCGACCCGCTACTTCGTCCGCGTGGTTTAATCAGCGTTGGGGCTTCTGGTATCTCAGATGTGTGGCCATTATAGTGGTTTCATGTCTGAGAGGCCCGGAGTCCCAACACAAGCTGAGTGGCTTACCTGTTTGTTGCACTGCTGTACAATACAGTGATTTTGCATGTAAGTGATTAATTTTAAGTTTATTTTTTTGTTCAGAAGTGCTCAAATAAAGGTTTTTCTTTCTTTCTTTTTTTCCCAGGGTTCAAGGGATTCCGCCCACGTCAGACAATCGGTGACCGATTTATTGAAAACTAGATGATGCCCGCGACTTTATCCGCGTGGATGAAGCTTTTTTTATTCCCGCGGGAACTCCCTCATTTTCCGGCCTATGTCCTTCTGCGAGCTACCACCTCCCTCTATACCTAATTATCATAAATTGGTTGAAAAGGTGGGCCATGAAAGCGTAGCAGACAGACAGACACAGATAGACAGGCACACTTTCGCATTTTTTATATTAGTTTGCATACAGCAATATTGAAACGCACACGTCCTACAAAAAGTCGGTCACAAACAATGAATTTTATGGGCATCAACTTATTTATTATACTTAAGCTATGATATTAATATATAAATGTTATCGTACATATCGTACAACTTTCAAAGGCCTTTCACAGTGGGAATAATGTTAAAATTGATCAAATATAGTTTGTAGTATACCCGAATTAGGAACACCCACAATCATCCTTATTAAGGGGCAAACAAAATACCTTTTCATACTAACGAATAAACACATACATGAGCAAACACGTAGCTCTAGGTCCTAATTAACACCTTTGTCCCCAAAGCGATGGCAATACTATATAAAGACATGAGTGCTACTTGAATTTATAAATTACAACAGTTCTGAACTCTATCCCCTAGCAATATGAGTGCAATGATCAGTACGTTCGCGTTAGTTATAACGATAAAACTAAAGGATTGTGAACTTTATTGCTGTAATAAAGGTTTTGGGTCGAACGAATAGAGGTTTCGTAAAGGGCAGATATAAATTAATTACACGGGTGGTAGGTAATTTTGATTTGGTGCGCTGTTATAAAAACAATTGGAAATAGTTTGGTCGTTCTAATTTTCCACTTAGTCATTGACAACAGCAATTGTTGAGATAAATATCTAACTAACGTGGTCCATTTCTGGTCTTTATATTAATAGCTAGTACCACTATACCTACATGGAAATTATAAGGTATATAAAAGACATTCACTGAATTCACCGTAATAAATAACTATTTTAATATCAATTCTACGAGGTACAAAATATATTTACAATGAACCTAGCAATGATGTATTACCGCATCATAAATGTGAAAATCTGTTTTGCTTTCACATTAATTGCTGATACGCCTTTTTTTGGTTTTTGGATTAGTTTATTGGTTTAACGTGATTTTTGCATGGATGGTGACTAAGGACATTTTTAAGGCTCATTTTTAAGCTGGAAAACCAAAACGAAACGGAACTAAAAACTTAATCGACTCAGATGAAGTCGTGAGCATCAGCTAGATTACGTCCATGCTAGCGCTCTATAGTTATAACGTATTCGTACAGGAACTTCGACTTAACTGCATTATTATTTATCAATAAAACACCACTCAAAACAATAGCACCCCAAGGTAATTCGCATCCGTTGACGATAATTCCAAATCTAACTGGCTAACGGAGTTAATCATTCAAAGAAATGTATACTCTACCAATTTGAAATAAAGCCGATATTCCTGTAAAATTCGTGTACAGTTTTGGTAGCCTCAATTAATCATGTTTACAAGGCAAATAATTGTTCTTCGTTCATTCCTATATGCGTAGAGAGCCCGGGGACAAAGATTTCTATAGATATTACTGGATCAGCCTCGTCCGGTTGGACAATGGGTTGGGATCCTTTTACACCATTTTCAGTTGATGGCTGTTCACCTTAAAAAAATGTTTTAATACCGCCGATGTGCCTCTACTCAAGACTTTCAGAAATTTTACGATAATAGCTTTACGGTATAACACAGTCTAAAGGCCTATCACAATTGGATATTTGATAAATAATCAAATCAGCAACTTTTTTTCAAACGCCAAAACGCCTCCTAATTAAGTGCTTTATTTGAAATTGTGAAACGTGACGTCATTAAATTTCGACGCAATTTTTTACTTTAATCGATTGTATAAAATGGTTATGCAACATAAAATATCAGGAGACGTGAATATTACGACTTTTGGGAGATCTTCTCTTAAATAATCACTAAAAAATAATTTATTTGAATAGTAGTCAAATTTCCAATCGCCAGATATACCATACCCTGACGAAAAAGGATATTTTGCATAGACTATAGGCCACATTATTATATTCTAGAACCTTATTTTGGTATCATTTTTACAGCGTATTGCTTATCTTCAAAGTTTATTCAATACAAACAATTTTCTCTGAACTTTAGCCTGTTATCTCAACGAGGGATAATTTTCCTATTTTCCAGTACATAGAACACAGCTTCAATAATGTCTTCAACATTTTAATCTCCAAGTAGCGGTGTACGCTTTGAATTTTCTTTGAAATGTAAAACTAAAAATATTATACAAAATTAATATGTACCTACAGAAAAGGCTCTACTCTCCAAAACCTGGTGATGTATTTTATTTTATTGGTAAAGTATTGGTAAGTATTGTGTAAAATTTAGCGGGGCATTGGCAGTTACCCCACTATATAAGTGGATGGTCAAATTCAAACGAGTCGCAAGAATCCTCTTAATTCAGAATTCAGGCGGTGTAAGGTTGGCTGGACCGATGTTGATGGATTTTTTTGTGTGTTTACGTGGGTCCTGGGATGATTTGTTTTCACAATTGTACCTGGTAGGGGGCGCTGCAATTGTATTTTCAGGTTCATGTGTATCATTAAAGGGTAGATTTTAAACATACAATATAGGTATGTTCCAAAACATAAGTAAATTATTTAGTCCATAAGATCAACCCACACGTGCGAAGCCGGCTTATCATCTAGTCTAAACTTAATATTATAAATACGAAAGTTTGGCTGGATAGTTGGATAGATATGGACGTTTGTTACTCAGTCACTTGAGAACCCGTACTCCGCTGTTGTGGGTTAATTAATACGGACCAAGGCTACGAGAGCACCAAAAAATTTTGGACTTGAGTCAATTGAAAATCGATTACAAAAGTGAGAAGAGAGTATTTTGATACTTGGAGAGTGTGGATGAAAAATAAAAATCAGGGTTTTAATTTAGGTAAGTAGGAATATTTTTGGAAATAAAAAAAATACCTTTAAAAATGAGTTGTTTAAAAAATTGAAAATGTCCGATTATAATGACGTTAACAGCGGTACTCTGCGGCATCGGGAATTCAATTAAAAGCCCGCATCGTTCGGAGATAGCTTTTTATGCTTCACATCATAATAGGTACCAACTTTTGTAATTTATAAGTACATATACCTATATTTAAATAATATTTTATTATTTAGAACTAAAAGTCCTATATACCTAGTAAAAATTCTCGCTAAGCAAAGCCGTACTTACAAGCGTTTTCATCATAATCTGACTCCTTCTGATTGGGTGCGGGAGTAGGTAATACACATACGTGTCTCCATACATTTGCTCTGCATTCAACTCGCGTGCAAACTATACCTATATGGTTACGGTAAATTTACTTCATCAATGCATTTGAGGTAAAATAAAGTGTCGGTCAATCAGGGGCATAGACTGTGGAGCCTCATTATAGTAAAATGATCGCTACAGTGTAACGATTGCAATCATATTGAATTGGGTAGAACTCGGTTGTAGCCAAGATCTAGTGCAGCTAAGAGTCGCAGCGAGAATACCTACCATAAATTCAGCCAATTACAACTATTTAATGGAATTGAGTCGCTGAGGTGATAGCGATTGTCACACAGCCGCTGTTAAACTCCATCCATCCATCCATCCACAAAACACGGTCCTCCGCCTTCCTCATCCACCCGCTTCCCGCCACCTATAAACTATATGGCAGTAAATCCCACTTTAGGTACCTGTAGAGTTTAGGACAATGCTGTACTTACTTGCGAGTTCTCTGCAAAGTTAGAGGTATTTACCTCTAACTTTGCAGAAAACTGTATATTTAAAATTATATCTTCTCACGTTATGAAGCAAGTAAGTAAGGTATAATATAATTAATGTAGGTAATTATTTAATATAGGTAATATTAAATATTTCTTAAAAATTTATTAATAATTAATACTCATTAAAATAATCAAGATGAATATGTAGCACGACGTATATTAATAAAAATAACAAAATAGACCTTTTATGAGATTTACCTTTCGACCCCCAGGGGATAGCGTAATTATGGACCGCAAACATTGTTTTGCTTATCTCTCATTAATGCGGCCACACATGCAATGTATACGCTCTGTAAAAAAATCATTATCCGTACAAAGGCATGTTCAGACGTGCCTTTGAAAGAAGCCTTTTCAGGCAAGCTTTTTGCTGCATTTTAAAAAAGCTAAGCCTTTAAAACGCGTGCCGGTTTCTTAATTTTCGTCATGGTTACGTAGGAATCTTTTTGTTAATTAGGACTATTTTTAATAAGGTATCAAAAATTTGTGCAAGAGAAATAAAAATTAAATTAAATTAAAATTGAGAGAAATGAGTTTTAGCCTGTAAAAATGTTATGATTGTTACGATATTAATATTTTAAATCCAGAATTTCATAACCTTCCCTCTCATAATATCTTCGTAGAGATTATGTCGGCAGAGATAATAAAGTACTAAAGTACCTACTATAATTTTCGAAAATTTTGGAACACGATGAAAACTTATTTTCTTTGGATGAAATACTGAGTTTAGTAAATTGGACACAGAAGTACAAGCTGTGGAGAATTGTAGCCGAAAAGGTGCCTATGCCTAGAGCTGAGAGAGTGCCTATGCTTAGAGGTCCATAGGTTGATGGAGTGGAGAGTCAAGACTAATCAGTGGAATTGGAAAATCGATGATATGCTCTCTGCGTCATATTTCTCATTGCCGAAGGTCGTGACCCCTTTCCATTAATCACATAATGGGGGTTTCTTAGGATAATAATGCTGTAGGTTCCCAGGTCCTTCCGCATATCGATTATACCAAATTAAGTAAAATGACCCATTTCAATCATACTTAATATTATAAATGCGAAAGTGTGTCTATCTATCCGCAACGATTTAAGGGCCCATGTTTTCAACCTATTTTGATGAAATTTGGTATAGAGGTTGGTTACATTCCGAGTAAGGACATATAATAGGCAATGTTGCCCGCAAAATTAAGGAGTTCAAATAAACTTCAACCACGCGGTTGAAGTCGCGGGCATCAGCTAGTTATTAATATAATAAAGGGAATATTATCACGTCATTAAGCAGATTTTTTAATTTTTAATAATTTTGTAGGAACAGTATGACGGCTTTCATGCTTTTTAATACTTAATGCAAAGCAATGATGAAGTCTTGGTGGGGTAGTGAAAAAATATATAATTTCTGAAGTGCTAGATTCCCATACATCCTATCGACAAATCTACCAGCAAATGAACTCGTCTGTTTTATTATCGGATGCTATATATCTCCAGATACGGTCAAGGGTCGAAACATAAATCGTAAAGTGGGCGAGCAATCGATGCAATATAATCTATAGCCCCGAACCTGACTTTTGCGAATTTTAAATATTACTGTAATGTTTTTGTTACGAGATGTCTTAAGCTTAATTTATCCTAATAAATCCTGTCCTAATAAATATTGGATCCGTAATATTGGTTCTGAAATTGTATTAAAAATATTATAATTTCCTTGAAGTGTAGGTAAATATTTTAATAACAAATATAAATTAATATATGTAAAATCTAGCTTTATAGGTCGTTGAATTAGATTGTTCGTCCTGTCTATAAGAAGCCAATAACGTCCTAACTCTGGATCGAATAAAGAAAAAGGAATTAGGTCCGAAACTTAGAAACTGAATTTACTGTCGTACGCGTAGGATAACCATGATTTGGTTATAAATGAATGCTTGTTTAAAGTAACTTTCACTTTAGCATATTATTTTTAATCGTTTTATCTACACCATTTATTTACCTTGGAGAATGTATATATAAATGAAATCTAATCATTACAAGCACCAATTAATTTTATTAAAGGTAAGTACGGATAGTAGTTTGCAGAAGGCTATAATAATTATTTTAACGGTTGATGTTGATATTACTACTTATCATTAACTTTTTGTTCGTATATGCTTAATCTTACTTTGTGAGATGACGACCTCCCTGGCGCAGTGTTGAACGCTGTTGTCTTAACGTCGGGGTTCCCGGTTTCGATCTCCAGGGGTCAAAATTGGAAGTGGAAGTGATCTTCTAGAAAGTAAATGGCTGCACAAAAAGAATGCACTTCCTAATGGATCAGTTTAATTAGTATGGCTACCAAATATAAATATAAATTTTCGACTGACCTGTAAAAGTCAATAGTATTATTGTTCACTAGCTATAGCCCGCGACTTCGTCTGCGTGGATCGAGGTTTTTTGGTTCACGCGGGAACTCCTTCTTTTTCCAAGATAAAAAGTAGCGTAAGTGCTATTTCAGACTATAATCTATCTCTGTGCCAAATTTTAGCCAGATCCGTTCAGCCGTTGTGGCGTGAGTGAGTAACCAACATCCATACATCCACACATCCATACATCCATCCAAACTTTCGCATTTACAATATTAGTAAGATGGGATAATGTTTTTATTCCAATGTCTCAAGACTATCCCTCAGTGTTGAAGGACACAGACACTTAAGGAAAAGCTACAAACTCAAGAGGTATCGGGCAAACTAATCTGGTGCACCTGTTACAAGAAAAATGTTGCCTTTACACGCCACTAGCTCGACCTGTAAGTTTTCAACTATTAAACAAACACGAGTCCGTTAAAAGTGCACTAAAAGAACGCACAAGAGTGCAATTTTTGTGCCAATATGATTTTTTACTAAACAAAACGCCTTTAAATTAACCGTTAGTTTTCATTTATCTGCTTACAAAAATGGAAGAACTGCAGGGCGACCGCGTATCATCTGAATCAATCATTGTTACAGTTCCAATTGCTGTGATTGGCTGAATTTATGGACTTGCTGCGTCATGGATTTTGCCCAATAGTGGAAGAGTGTTATCCAATCAGAGGTGATTGCGATCGTTACACTGTAGCTGTCAGTTTTAGCCGGTAGCCCTGCTGTTCTTTCTTATATTCAAAAATACCTACTGTTTAAATATTAAAACCTAGCTAACCTATAAGTACGCACCCGAGTTGAATGCAGTCGGGGCCTGAGGTGACGGGCGGAAGCGTCTCCCTCCCCCGTCCACCTCTCACGCCCGCGGATAGTGTTGTCAAGTGCTGTTATTGACATCTACCGTACGATATACGGCACAATAATAAAAGTAAACTTCGGACTTTATTGTTGTGTTTCAATCGATTTATCGATATATGACTGTCAGTAGGGGTCACAGCACTAGCAAATTCCTAAGCTTTGCATTCAACTCAGGTGCGAATAGTAGCTTTTATTGTGAAACACAACCACAATATTGTCTTCGTGAAACTTCAACGTTTCATTCGATGAGCTGCAGGCCTGGTAGAAGATTTTTTTCCTATTCGTTCGCGATACAGTTAACTACCAGATAAGATACTAGCTAATGCCCACGACTTCATACGCATGAATTGAGGATTTTTGGTTGCCGCGTGAACTCTTTAATCTTCTGGCATGAAAAGTAGTCTATGTGTTATTCCAGACTATAATAAATCACTGTGTCAAAGGACATTGACCAAATTCGCCTAAGAATCAACATACGTTTGCAATATACAGTAATTCTTAGCTTATTTTATAGCCTTTATTCCAAATATTAGAATTTAACGGACACTTCAAATTAATTAAAAAATAAGTAAATGGGTATTAAATTGATTACTATACGTTTCCGTCTCTGGATTATTAACCACAGATCAATAACTTACAGTTTAAAATAATATACAATACCACCGCTTGAGCGCTAGATCCGTATCGTAAGAAACAAGATAAAAGCTGCTTAAAGTGCTAAGTGCGCTAGTATTCTGAATCTCGCAACGCCATCTATTGAAAGTACAATAATTTAGTATTTTTAACGCCATCTGTGAAGTCCTCGATGAACGATGACGATACCTGCATTATTAATAACGCCATCTGTAATGTTTTTGATGAACTACGGCGAATCTTGTCTTATCTACATACTGTTTACAGCTCTATTACAAAGGGTTAAAGATGATATTTATTTGTTCAAGTAGATTGATCGTAAAAGCTGAAATAAACTCAAAATTGAAAATATTTTTGGTAATAAGTAATTTTTTTGCAAGTGTCCGTAGCTTTAATCTGCTCTCAAGTATAAAAAGGTATTAATTTGAACCCAGTTATCAATGTTTTATGACGGTTGGTTCTTAGGCGAACTTTGTATGGGGACTGAACAATGTCATTTCATCCAGATCCACTCATCTGTTCTGGCGTGATTGAGTAAGAAACATCCATCCAAACTTTCGCATTTATAATGATAGTTTATATTAATCTAGGGCCAACTGTCGCTTGACAATTTCATACAAATCGTAGTTAACTTTATGACGATCGAATAGGTGAAAAATCTTCCACCCCCGTAACGTGCACCACTATCATCTGCTACTCAGTTCACTGATATAATCTAAAAATTATGTTATACTAGATGATGCCCGCGACTTCGTCTGCGTGGATAATTTTTTTTTTATTCCCGCGGGAACTCTTTAATTTGCCAGGATAAAAACGAAGTAGCCTATGCCCTTTCCCGAGATACCAAGTATCCCTGTACCAAATTTCATCAAAATCGCTTGGACAGATGGGCCTTAGCGTAGCAGATAGATAGACAGAAAGACAGACACACTTTCGCATTTATAGTACTAGATGATGCCCGCGACATCATCCGCGTGGATTACGGTTTTTTGATTCCCTCGGAAACTTAACTAGTAATTAATTTTCCGCGATGAAAAGTAGCCTATGTCCTTCCCCGGGATACAACCTATCCCTGTACCATATTCTATCAAAATCGGTTGATCAGCCGTGAAAGCGTAGCAGACAGAAAGACAGACAGACAGACAGACCGAAAGACACACTTTCGCATTTATAATATTGGTATGGATTTTGCATAATATAAAAATTAATATACCATTTTTTTTTAAATGTGTATAGCGAGCAAACGAGCAGGCGGGTCACCTGCTGGTAAGTGATTACCGCCACCCCTGAACATTTGCAGCACCAGAGGAAACGCCAATGCGTTGCTGGCTTTTGAGATATTTGTTTATCCGCCCTTTGAAGAGCCCCTTATTATAGTCAAGAGGGAACACAGAAGATGAAAGCTGGTTCCACAATTTGCGGGTACGTGGCAGAAATGACTTGGAATAACGGGTGGTGGAAGAGGACCAGGCATCCAGGTGGTGAAGATGAAATTGAAAATGAAAACGACTGGAGCACACGAAAGGTGGTATTAGATTGAATAACTCCTCAGAGCACTCTCCATTGTAGAGACGATAGAACACACAAAGAGAACTAACTAACGCCTCTTCGGTGCTCTAGGGACTCAAGCGTGCAAGTAATTTTGGGATTGTCTACGAGTCGAACTGCCCGCCTTTGTATCCGGTCAAATGGAAGGCTCTGGTACTGGGGTGCTCCGGCCCAGAGGTGAGAGCATTATTATTGAATTATTTAAATATTTACCGTTTATTCATTGAGACGATAATTATTATCGGATGTAAGCACTTAATTAGGTTTTGCGGTCGAACTAGAGGCTGTAATAAGTAAAGTAATAACACTACTTCATTAGTGCAAGAGCCGATCAGAAAGAAAATGCTATGTTTTTCATAGATAAAAGATATGGTTACGTAATACGTTTAAATCGAATCGACGACGAAAGACGACGAAGTCTAATTTGGATTGTCATCTACATTTACATCGCATTACCAATTTTCTTGGTATAAAAGAACTGCAAATAAATATAATAATATTATCTATTTTATATTCTACTAGCGAATGCCCGCGGCATCGTCTGCGTAGTTTGAGGTTTTTTGTTTCCCGCGGGTACTCTGTAATTTTCCGGAATAAAGCCTATGCCTATGTGCTATTCCAGACTATAATCTATCTCTGTGCCAAATTTCAGCCAGATCCGTTCAGCCGTTGGAGCGTGATTGAGTAACAAACATCCATACATCCAGACATCCATACATCCATCCAAACTTTCGCATTTATAATATTAGTATAGAAGGATAGATTTACATTATATATGACCAAGAAATCCAGACAAAAAGTACGTCTACTTTTTGTCCGGATTTCTTGGTCATATGTACCCTCGTTTTTACCTGCATAGTTGAGTTGAATTTTAGTTACCTGCCCAATTTTTATCGAAGGTCTGAACCACTAGTAGTAATTAATATTAATAATGTTCAATCAGTACCGAGGTTTTGCTTATTGAACACAAAATATAAAGAAGGTATAATGTAACACTGCACGAGCAAGGATAAAAATTATGTACTTGTATACTTGTAATATTGCATTGTATAGTATTGTGATTACATTTATTGTATGACATGAAAATTATGTACTGGAGTACCCTTTTTTAATTCTAATATAATAATTATGATATTTTTATTAGGAAGCTACGACATTGTAGTGAATATCTATTGATTAGATATCGACGTATCAATGTAAATTTGTATTAATATTGTATTGTACTATCTGACGTCACCTTTGATGGAGTACTGCAGTCACCTTTATGATGGCTCTGCTAGGTATCAGCTGGCGGCTCTTGATGCCGTAGATCGTCGGGCTATGAGATTGATTGGCGAAGATTCACCTATTCTGGCGAAACTTCAAACTTTGGATCACCGCCGTAAGGTAGCTGGCCTATCGGTATTCTATAGGATATATTTCGGTGAGTGTGCTCAGGAGCTGTTCCATCTTGTACCTCCTTCACCTTTCTACCATCGTACCGCAAGACGGCTCGCGAGTTTCCACCCCTATGTCGTCAACGTTCCACCCACACGCACGAAGCGCTTTGCGTCTTCATTCCTTATTCGCATGGCTAGGGTCTGGAACACTCTACCAAAAACTGTGTTTCCCACCAATTACAATCCAGGTGGCAAGCGCGTTCCATCTTAGGCCGCATCATCACTTCCCATCAGGTGTGATTGTGGTCAAGCGTAAGCCTATAATAAAAAAATGAATAAAGAAATGAATTTAAAAAAAATGACTTTCGTAAGCGCTTTTTATAAGTCTAAGCGAAGAATAAATATATATATACAAATATAAATTCATTACAATTTTAACATCTAAATGTCACCGTAAGATTGTAAAAACCATTAGATTATTATCTAACCCGCGAAATTGCAAACTGTCGAAAGATTACAATTTAACGCATAATTTTTCGGGAGATTGTAATCTGTTAGGTATTTTAACCCGATAAAACCTAAGTAAGTAAAACTACAGGCACTACCTGATTATTTATGTCGAACACTAACCTAACCTACAAGAAACAGACAAGAAAACGTAAAGAGAATTAATATTTCAAAAATTAACTCAGGCCATTGAACGGTTCACAATCTGTCGACAGTTACAATTTCGCGAGTTATATTACAATCTAACGGTTTTTACAATCTTACGGTGACATATATACTATAGAGGCTACTGCTAAAAGAATCTTTCGTTATTGGTGTCAATTCTAACTACTCTATTCGAATGAAGCATTTTGTTTTTAAAGCATATTGTTTATTTATTAGTGTAATTTCGTACACAGTCTCTTGTACTATACAAACCACTATACCGTTAATTACTAGCAGCAAATGGAAATGCTCATTTAACTTCCTCGCTCCAAGCACCTAAATCGATTGCAACTTTATGTACCCTTTATATGCGAAAAATTTCTGTTCAAGTATTCGAGAATTTTTGACTTTTTAATATTTACCTACCTAGGAACAATTATTTTGACAAAATTACCTTTTGTCAAAATATGTTAATGCCACGTAAAGTAGCAATTAAGTAAGTTGATTATAATTCGCAGATTCACTATACAAATTGAGTATTACCTATATCAGCTACAGTTCGTAGCTTTAGTTTTAAGATACCGTGGTTAATTATCACAATCACGTCTTAACTTTGTAAACGTTACATTCGGAAGTTAGTTGTGTAGGTACCAATTTTTAATAAATATACTTTGAGTTTGAAAATAGAGCTTTAAAGAGTTTTATGAGGACTTACAATATAAATCAGACAATAATAAAAAAGTATCAACTCGGACGTTTGTACTTTTAGTTTGACTTGGTAGGTATAAGCTATCCCGTGTGAGCTTGGACGAAGTGTTTGTTTCGTTCAAGCGTGTGAGTCTTGTGTTTTTGCAGGATAACGTCTAGTTTATCACTTTCCGTATTTTCATCTATAATCATGCATAACTGTCGTGAAACTGTTCTGCATCATGCTAACCATCCCAAGCTCCGTCATGCCCATGCGTGAAGGAAGGACAAACCAACAAACATACAAAACATTTCTAAATGATAACTAAATCTAACTTATACATATATATACATACAATATATATATACAATATATATACATATAATATACATATATATACATATAATATACATATATATACATACAATATATATAGGTTAAATTAATTTAACGAATTTAAAAATACGACTGCCCTACCATATTATTTTTGGAGTTTACCTCCATAAGAAGCGATTTGCATAGCCTTTTCCAAAGGCTATGCAAATCGCTTCACATTTTTTATTAAATGATATTTTTTGTGAATCACTAAATATTGAACTATAGTGATATATATTTTTGGAATGTACTCATCATTTTCTAGATGATGATTATATAGTTAATCTCATTTTCGAGTATTTTTTTTCAAATTCAGTCTTTAATGCGGGACCATGGTCACCCCATCAATTTTTTTTTAATTTTACTAGCCTATGTCACCCGGAATAAGCTAGGGATTCTAACTATACCTCATTTATCAAAATCGGTTCAGGCATATAGAAGTTATGGTAGAATATACAAACTCACATACATACATACTTACATACATGAACCCTGAAAACAATATACTCCTTTTTTCAGGCAGTCGTATAATAAAACTCGAGAACGGCTGGACCGATTTAGATGGAATTGTTTGTGTGTGTTTGAGTGAATCCAGTGCTGGTTTATATTCATAATTGGACCCGGTAGGGGGCGCTGCAATTCGGGTAATAACTAAAATTATGTCTTAAGTAAAGTCATAAATTTAACTCAAGTTTCTACTCGGTGTGTAAAAATAGATTTCATGTAAAATCTAGACCACGAACAGTTTACTTCATTACTTTAAGTATCACTAAGTCTTCCCGGTAGTCTTTCGAGGCTATCGCGTTCACAATAAACCCGATGAACTGAGGTTAGAGCACTAGACTAATTGCTAAGAACTACTTTAGTTCCATTCACAGCTTGAGATTACTTTCGAGTGCAATCATCACGTTAAAATTGATATATTTCGGAGAGTGTGCTCAAGAACCGTTCCTCCGTCACCTTTTTATTATCGAACCGCATGGCATCGACAAGGTCTGCACCCTTACGGAGTCGAAATTCCACGGGCTCGTACGAAGCGATTTGCTTCCTCGTTTGTAATTAGAACCGATAGGATATGGAATGCCCTTCCGGCTTCCGTTTTCCCCTCCTCTTTTAACATAGGTACCTTCAAATCAAGAGTGAATAGGCGTCTTCTAGTCAAGCGCGCTGCACCTTAGGCTGCATCACCACTTGCAAACAAGTCTGATTGCAGCCAAGCGCTGGCCTATATAATTTTAAAAAAAGGAGCCTTTTCAGAGTTTGTCTTCCATCTGGATTATTTTTGAAGTCGAAATAACATTGCTTTGATTGTCCATTGCTAGACGTAGGTGCTGTAGTTTATACTCACCACCGTATTATTGGTATTATGCCGCTTTTTCCCAAGGTAGGAAATTTTCAACGACTTTAAATTATTAAACTGCTTGGCCTATTTTTAGGGTTTTTAAGTAACTATATTTTATTGCGAGGAGGGACGAGTGGCCTAGTTGTGACAATGTTAAGCAACGTTGATCCAAGTCGGTAACTGGATAATCGAATTTGGAGGTACAAATTTGACCTTTTCGTTTCCTCCGTGGCTCTGAGATCATGTTAAGCCGTCGCGTCGGTCCCGGTTCAAATCACCAAAATCTGATTATAATCGTTACAAAAATCTAAAAGGTTAAATACTCTTAATTGAGTCGTATGCACAAGGTCGTGGGAACCCACCGCTTTATATCCCAAGAAAATTCCTAGCATTATTTGATTAATGGAAAGGGGTCACGACCCTCAGCAATGAGGAATACGACGCAGAGAGAGATATCTTATTGCTGTTTGTTTTCAATGATAGTGGTTGGTTCAAGATCCTTGGATCTATACCGATACTGTGCTTGATTGCTTCATTCTCGTTACTCCTTTTAGGTTTAATGTTTCCTATTTTACGCTTCCATAAATATTATTAACGTCGCCTATACTTTGCTGGCTTCGTTTTTTTTCCCCAAAATAAAACTACTTATTTCTTAAATGGTAATTTGGCTATATTCTTATTCCAGGAGCACAATGTTTACAAATTTGGCTAAAATTTGCTTCATTTCAAGAAACTAGGTAATGTTTATGGGCAACAAAAGTAGCGCTAGATCAAAATCAAGTAGCATTAAAGTAGTCGCCGACCTCCGTAGCCCATAACTTTACTATGGTGCAGTGCAGAATTAATGGGTAACTAACATTAACCTAATTTAAACTGGCGTATAACCTAGCCTAGCCGATTTATCGGCTTGTTTATTTATAGCCAATTCGCGAGCGAAACTCTTAAGCCTTTTAGTCCATTATGTTTTTCTTGGCCGATGGTGACCTGCACTTATATTAAGAAGAAGTATTTCAGTGAAAGGTTTATAACTGAATGCAATAATCGTTAGGCCCTTAGCTAGCTAACATTGAAAATTTATGACTTGATGATTTTTCAAACATAAAATTAAGTGGGGTTTTATCATAAAAAGTATGATGAAACTGCCGAATGGAAAATTATTTTAATGAGCTGACTTTTGTCCCAAATTTTGGGAGGCTTTGTTCGCGGGGTTATCATTTTTAATTGCGACAATAATGATGGTTTATATGTCACGGGAATGGACATTTTGGGTATTCAGTAAAACAAATTTTTCACTAATAAAAACTTTGAGAATGACCTAGTGTAGTTGAATTAAAAAACCTGAAAATTTGACCTTTGTCTAGGCAATACAAGGCTTACAGCATTATGATAAAACTCTGACCTCTAGACCTCTGGCCGCATGATCTACCTACCCCTAAGTTATACTTAAAGTTCAAATACGAGTATATTTGGTGTTATGTGCCTGTCTTTCACAATCCCGCTAATCTAGAGAAGCGGAGCTCAGTTAAGCTCTTGATTCCTCTTCCCAATGAGAGCAAACTTTCCTCTGTTGTGGGTCTTAAAAAGGTTACAATTTTCTCCCACTCAGTAAATAAATGTGTTTTAATAAAACTTTGAAATACAAATTACTTTTACGTTGATAAATGGTGGCTGTGTGAGAGAAATCTCTAGGGAGCTAATGACTGCCAATTTGCAATTCCACGTGTTACGTCTGTTACTTTAGTGTGCAGCTTTTTAAAGAGAAAAGTTTTCAACGTGCAGGTACATTTTGCTGTCTTAAGTTACTAAAATTTGAATAGCAATGATAAGTTATATTTGCAGCTAAAATTGGGGTCGTATGCCATTTTAAAGCTCAATAATACGGTGGAAATAGTAGGTATCTTAATATTAATCGATATTGAAATCACTTAATTCAAAATATTCTGGGTAGGTAATTTTGTATGTAAAATGCGGAAGGACGTGGGAACCCACAGCAATATTATCCCAAGAAATTAATGGAAAGGGGTCACAAAATGGAATACGACGCCGAGAGATGTTAAATTAAGAAGTTTAAAATTCTCTTAAAATAGTACAAAAAAACTGCCTAAAGTTTTTTTAAATGACATGAAACTAACTTTTACCTTACTTTTTCCAAAAAAAAATGGAAGTTTCTGACTGTAAATTATAAAGCTCAAATGCTCATAATCATAATATTTGCACAAACCAAACAGGAATTGAATGACCACAAACGGAAAATTCTAGTCGAAAGTTTGGAAATAAAATTTTATCCTGGTTGTAAATGGGAAAATTAAAAGTCGGAAATTTTTCTTACGGCGCTTGTAAGAGAAATTTCCTTGGATCTAACTGGTGCCAATTTGCCATTCCACGTGTTTTGTAGATTGCTTTAGCGTGAACTTGGCTTGTTAGAGGAAATGGGGTTAAAAGAATGAAGTCTTGAGTGAATTTAATGTTTAGAAGGAAATTAAACTGGAAAGCTTGGTAAAGTTAGTATCCATTTGTTCCAATAACATCACTTTGATATGGTTTAATATGGTGGATATGGCTTTTCAAATGGTTTGCTTGTTTATATAGGTTATATATTATGCTCGGACAGCAGAACGCAGTCCTGCACACTATTTAATTTTCTGCGTCGTATTCCTTATTGCTGAGGGTCGTGACCCAAATTCATTAATCACATAATGGCAAGGGTTGCCTTATGCTAATAATAAAATTTGCCTTATGCTAATAAATTATTTGACGACCTCCGTGGCGCAGTGTGTAGCGCTGTTGTCTTAACGTGCGGAGGCCCCTGGTTCGATCCCCGGCAGGGTCAATTTGGGAATTTGTAATTTCTGAA
The DNA here is from genome assembly GCA_964035005.1 of Erebia palarica. Classification (NCBI taxonomy): domain Eukaryota; kingdom Metazoa; phylum Arthropoda; class Insecta; order Lepidoptera; family Nymphalidae; genus Erebia; species Erebia palarica. Next base: position 19,029,329 of record OZ035994.1, read on the forward strand.
TTTTCCCTGGTCTGGCCTGGTGGAAGGCTTCGGCCGTGGCTAGTTACCACCCTACCGCCAAAGACGTGCCGCCAAGCGATTACGCGTTCCGGTACGATGCCGTGTAGAAACCGAATAGGGGTATGGGTTTAATATAACTGCCATGCCTCTAACAGGCTAGCCCGCTACCATCTTAGACTGCATCATCACTTACCATCAGGTGAGATCGCAGTCTAGGGCTAACTTGTACTTAGTGGATAAAAAAAAAAAAAAGATCTTTCAGGGTATTGTATTGTATGTAACCTTGTAGGCTCAAAGCCTCACATTGGCATCTAAAGATTAATGCAGTTCTGAGATCCACGTTTAGCTATTAGAAACCATTTTAAAAAGAAAACATCTTACAATGGACCCGTACTTAACTGTGCGAATAGCTTGAACTCGTGCCACCTACTTAAATAGTTGAAGAATAAATCATGGCGATATTATAAAAAATGTCCGATGATTAATTTCCATACATTAAAAACTTAATTGAAATCAGAAATTACCGCTGCAGTTGGAACAAAAGTTTCATAAATCTGATATTCGATCTCTTGCTTTAATGTCCATAAATGTTTAAACTTTTAATGAATTGATACATTATCTCGATGGCACTTAACTGTAATGAGATGGGCAAATATTGCTAATTGAAATACGCCACCGTTTCATTTGTATTGTTGACAGATTCATCTCTCCAGTGTTTTATGTCTTTTTACCAGATATAATAATATAAATATAAATCTATACATCCATATATCCGCTTGTAAATTATTAAAAGCGATATTTTGCCGCTGGTTTGCTGTCCGCCGTTGGGTCGGTATGGAACCGGAATTCCTCTGTATTATAATACAATACAATATATAAATAGTAATACGCCCTAAACTCACCCGCCCGTTGCTTCGTGTTAACCGCTGGATTCGGTACCGCAATCACCGCTCAGGAGTCCATGTAGCACAACTTATCACTCTCACAACGTACCCCGACCGCAATATAATACATCCTCTTATCTTTTTATCCGTCAGTGTGTAGGTTTTTAAATGTGGTGTGTCGTGTAGTGTGCCAGCAACATTGCGACCGAAAAAGGTTGCATATATATTGAACACCGCTAGTTCCATGATTTCTATAAATGCAAAAGTGTTTGTGTGTGTATCGGTCAGTTTATCGGCAACGTTTTCATGGTCCACCTATTCAACTCATTTTTTCATAATTTTGAATAGAGATTCGTTGCATCCCGGGGAAGAACACAGGTGACTTTTTATCCCTGAAAATCAAATAAGAGTTTCCAATTGATTATTCAAAATACACGCAGCATGTTGCGTGCCCTGGTTTTATAAATTAAGCTTATAAGATAAAATAAAAATATAAATAGTTAAACTAAAAATCTGTATTATAAATTGAAATAATAATCGTAAGTTATATTTAATGTATCAGGATTTGAAGACATTCCATCCTGAAGCTCTAGGTAAAGCAGTTTTAATATAACCAAATACAAATCAAAGGACTCCCGCTAAAGCAAAATCATACAAAGAACAGCTATTTTACCATCAGGCAATAGCGAAAGCTATTTCAAACGAATAAATGCTATAGTTGGTTGCACAGTTTAAGCCATAGTTGTGGTGGTTTGGTGTATGGGGAAGATCAATAATATTTGCCCGTATCTCAAGTTTATTACACCAATATCGTGGCTGCACAAACAACCGGGCATTGCATTACGTATTATGTATAGGTTTAATAAAATTTTATTACCATAATTATGTTTATCATAAAAAAATTATATGTATTTCCTAAATGAAAAGGTTTTATTGAAACCGCAGCGGCTTTTGTATTTTATTGTATATTTACCATTAAAATAGGGTTGCCGTTACATATTTAGTGCACATAGAGATTAAAGAAAAAAAATAAAGGTCATTTTATTATTTGTGTCTTTTGATAAAAAGGCGAGAAAATAAAAACCCTTCGAAAGTATCGAGCGAGAGGCTCAAAAATCTTTATAAACGACTGCCTGAAAAAAGGAGTATAAAATTGTTTTCAGGGTTCATGTATTTATGTATGTATGTAAGTAAGTATGTATGTATCTGAGATATATATCTCAGATACATACATACTTACTTACATAGATAGATAAATACTTTATTGCACACATGAAAAATACAAGGTAAAGTTAACTATAAACTAGGTATGCAAAGGCGGCCTTATTGCTTACTGAGCAATCTCTACCAGGCAACCTTTGGTGAGAGGATCGAATAAGATGTGTAGGGTAGTGTGGCACAATAGAATACACGTTATTATTAAGTAAGTAAGTACAAAATATAAAACATAATAAATGTATTGTATATATACATTACATGTAAATAAAATACATAAATATAACAATAAAAATATTATGCATAAACATACACAAATTACACATTTAAATATAAAAATTAAATACGCATAATAACGAATTAAGATAAAAGTATGATTTATTTATTATGGCATGACTTGGTTAAGGAAATATTCTTTGAGACTATTTTTAAAAATAGGTAAGGATTTGGAGTCTCTAATATTTTTGGGTAGAGAATTCCATAACTGCACAGCATACACCGTGTACGATTTGCTGTAAAATTTTGTACGATGACTAGGAGTTTTGAGTTTATTATCCATGGTAGAACGCAGCTGCATATGACAATCAACAGCACCGAGAAAGTTGAAACGTTCTTTAAGATAGCTGGGAGTATGAGGAGCATATAGGATCGAGAATAGTAAAGAAAGAACATGAAAATTTCGACGCAACCTAATTGGAAGCCACTTGAGACGAGCACGATACGCACTAATGTGATCAAATTTCCTCAATCCATAGATGAATCGAATACACATGTTTTGTAAACGCTCGAGCTTGTTTAGTAACTCCTCAGTGAGATCCGTGTAACTGCTATCAGCATAATCCAGTATAGGTAAAAGGAGTGTTTTAGCTAAGGATATCTTAGTTTTGACTGGAAGGAGATTCTTCCAGCGTTTCAGGGAGCCGATAGCAGCAAAGAGGCGTCGGCTGACGTGGTTAACTTGCGGTCTCCAGGAGAAGGAGTAGTCAATAATCAAGCCGAGGTTTTTAACGGTGTCACTAAAAGGCAAAATCGTGTTATCCAGCACAATTGGTTATATGGAATTAACATCAACCTTACGGGTTTGTGCTGGGTTGCCTATAATGATGACCTGTGATTTACTGGCGTTAATATTAAGGCCATATGGCTTACTCCAAGAGCTAATTTTACATAAATCTGAATTAATTTTACTTATTCCAGCAGTAATTTGATCTACAGGTACAGAAGTATATATTTGCAGATCATCGGCGTAAAGTTTGTATATTCCACCATAACTTCCATACGCCTGAACCGATTTTGATAAATGAGGTTTCGTTAGAATGCCTAGCTTATTCCGAGTAACATAGGCTAGTAAAATTTAAAAAAAATTGATGGGTTGACCATGGTCCCACATTGAAAACTAAATTTGAAAAAAAAAAAGAAAAATAGATTAACTATGTTATCATAATCTAGAAAATGATGAGTAGATTCCTAAAATATATAACACTACAATTCAATATCCTGTGATTCACAAAAAAATATTATTTAATAAAAATGTGAATAAGACTAATATAACTAGATTAATTTAGATTTTTAACTTTTTAGCCCGTTTTTGGTCAAGGCAGTCGTGTTTTTATATTTTTTAATTATGACTTGTTGTCGATGTATATTTGGCAGCATTGGCGCAACTGCTGATGACGTCAGCAAAGGTCAGCGTTGACGTTAGCTCTGCTAAAGCAAAGTCGTTTAAAACATTGCACTCACTTCTGCTTACATAACTCGCATACTGACTGAAAAAATGGCACACTTTTAACAGTTCTTGCGGTTTTAAATTATTTAATAGGCCGACCACTGCATAACAGAAATTTTCTGTCAACTGACATGCAAAAATCTGAAGCGATCGTCTGGTGAGTGGGTGTCTATCACTCTCAGCATAAGCTGAATTCCTTCCAGTCCCTTCCTTTCAGTCTGATTTTGACGTTTCCAAAAATATGATATTTTTAGAACAGATTATTTTTAATAACTATTTCAAACCGACGATTATAGTAAAAAAGTGCGTGTTGATGTTATTCAAACGTCAAACGACAGAATACAAGTCAGAAAATATTCATACAACATCCTAAAGTAAGCTCGCATTATTGACGTTTATCTATTTAATAGTTGCTGATTTGACTAGTTGTAAAATACACCAAAATTCAGCTCTTGCAACTTGTGGCCATATGCGATCTCCTGAAATCATTTATCTCACTAAATCACTACAAAATACAACCATTCCAATGTATCATTTCACCGCAAAACGGCCAATAGGTCTACTGGGGATATTGTACAACAAAATCTACCCTTTGAAAGCTACCCACAGCCAAACCAAATTTGCATATGACTTGACGCGTAACCCTTCTATCGGTTTTCATGAGTAGTCAATTTCACACGGCTTCGATCATAAGTTGAATGCTTGAAATACTATGATAATCAAGGATGATATAATTCATATATATTTTTTTTTTAATGAGCTTACTACCATCACATCTCAGTATTATTGAAAACTTGCAATTTTATATAACTTACCTTAATGCCCCTAAAATAAGGCAACAATACTCAACTAAAAGATCTTTCTACTTTTTTAGTAGGTACGTGATAGATAGATATTTTGGTAATTTACACCACCACGTTCACGTTAGCATACAAAACAGAAATCCATGTAAGGGACTTACAATTATAGTAATCCTACATATTCGCAGTCCGCATTTATACGTACACATATTTTACCCACTTATCGCTTCATATTTTAACATCTAATTCCATCTCTATCGTGATCGTATTTGTGACTACTTTATACATAACGATAACAATTATCGTTAAGTATAAAGGCACACACACGTCATTATCGTGGAGTGTAGTATATCATATAAGATGGCGATCGGACCAGGATTGGACACAACATACCACACTCTAGTCAAAGAATATTAACTATAACTTGCTATAGTAACTAGTCTGTCGTGGCGCTCTAACCCTACAGGCTAAAACATACTAAGGACCAGGATCGGAGAAATTGTCCGCGCGAAACTTCGGTAGTGTATGGGAAACACCTTTCGTCCCATCGTGCTAGCCCATGCTCCACATAAAATTGCGCGCGCAGAATTTATGACAAAAATGATTTGTCCATAGTATCAAGTATAGGTATTCTAGGCCTATTACACTGCACTTTCCACAGAGCCCTGTGGTAAAGGTGGGCGTGGCCGCTAGTTAGAGCGTTACTTATTACACATTAATAAGGGTCAAATTAGGAACCCTTACTCCCTAAATCTTATTACTCTACACTGTTTCAAGTGTAAGGGTCCCTGTGAAAAGTGCAATGTAATAGGCCTATTCGTCCTAACGCTCGCGATGTGCCCCAATTAGTTGTTCAAGCAGATTGGTTTGCGACATCACACGATGTTTTAAAACATTAGTGTTTTTTACAATTGAATATATTTTTTATGTAATTAGACAGTCGCAACAATTTTAAGGATGGGGAAACTATTGTAGGTAAGTAGATCTTCAACACTTTTTCTTTATACCAAAGATAATATTTTTCCGGAGTTACTTTCAAAGTAACGTACAGACATTCTACAGTTGAGTCTACTGTTAGATTTGTATATGTCACCGTAAGATTGCAAAAACCGTTAGATTATAATCTAACTAGAGAAATTGTAAACTGTCGACAGTTTGTGAACCGTTCAATGTTCTGAGAGTCAATTTTTGAAATGATAAATGATAAATGATTTATTTATTTCATGTAGGACAACTTGTGTCACTTATGAAACGTTAAAAATAATGTCACTTATGAAAATATTCATTGTATTTACGTTTTCTGACTTTTTTTTTTATTGAAAATAATACAATAGAACTTAATGCTAGCTAGCCTAACCTAATTACTATATAAATCATGCCCACGTGGAATGGTGGCAAGAATGCTGGCTGCATTTCCGCGCTGGACAGCCAGGCTGATCCTTTGCACAAAAAATGAGCCAGCTCTTCTGTCACCAGATGAGGCAATTAACCGCGGTGAAATATCTCGCAAAATTTTTTTGGCACTAAGACTCCACGGCCCAAGGGTCTCCACGGCAAACGGAACAAATATGTAACTCTCTATGAGAGAGGCATACTTCCGCCGCTTGCCGGTTTCAGCCTTTTCTGCTGCGGCTCCCGGCCTACGTTTTCTTGCCTCTTTCTTGTAGGTTAGGTTAGGGTTTGACATAAATAATCAGGCCTGTGGCCGGGCTATTACTACTACTCGAACTACTACTACTACGGACACTTAGGTTTTATCGTGTTAATATACCTAACAGATTACAATCTACCGAAAAATAATGTGTAAATTGTAATCTGTCGACAGTTTACAATTTCGCTAGTTAGATTACAATTTAACGGTTTTTGCAATTTGACGGTGACATATACAATTCTGTGCACATTCTGCAATATATCCCGCACCAATGAAAATATTCGTTCATAGAATTTAGACTCTTCTATCCGAGCGTATAGGGAATAATTCCGCATGATTCAATTAAGGTTATGGGAGTCGATTGTTGTCGGATATAGATAGTATTCATGAGCAAATGTGAGCGGACACAATAGCTTCTCAGCTGCTTCATATCTATCGATTGTTTAGACAATCTTTGGGTGTGGTGCTCAAACTAGTTTATTGTTCGGGATGCGATGTGGGGGCTGATGGATACACACAATTTGTCTGTTCTCTGAATGAATATTTTAGCTCGGCAACTGAAAGCAAAAATTGCTTAGAGTCGCTTAAACATTACTTTTCTATATTTCAATAAAAACCTATGAGTGCAGCAGTTAGATTCAGTAAAATACCTACTTAACTTGCTGTTCGTAACTTTACAATAATTTCGTTTCGATCGAAAACTAAATAACATAAAGGTTTGCTAACCAAGGTCACGGAATACTAACTACTTTGCCTAGTTTATGAAAGCATTGTCCTTTATCCTATTTTAATGGTTCTTCGATATAGTTGGATTCAATCATGTGGCGGCGTTTAAGTAAAAAGTGAGTAATTTTTAAAGTGATCTGTGTGAGCGGGCATATATAGTATAGAAGTGAGAGAAAATATACGGCAGTGACTCAAAATGATTATTATAAAATGTTATCGCCACGTAACTTGCAAATCAATTCTCAGCCGCTTTAAGGTTTTAGTATGCACTTTAAAATATCAACGTTTCTCGAGGGTTAGTATTCTGGACCTCATACATCACCAATAATAGCGCTTCGAAAACAATCGTCGAATATATGTGGACTTACTCTGAGTGTGAGATCTATACAGCGAACTTTGACTTTGCTTAGACTTAAGACATGGCTAAAACATTATGTTACTCACATAAGTCCATCTCGTTTTATCTCTAAGTAAAGTCTAAGTCAAGTCAAAGTACGCTATCTCTCTACGTACGCTAGATCTCAGTCTGAGACTTTCTTAATCCATACTAATATAATAAATGCGAAAGTGTGTCTGCATGTCTGCTACGCTTTCACGGCCCACCTGTTTGACCGATTTCGATGAAATTTACAGGTAATTTACAGGTCCTATTTACAGGTCCTTTCCTGGGATACAACCTGTCGCTGTAGGTACAGCGACAGGTTACTTTAGGACATAGGCTACTTTTTATCCCGGAAAATTAAGGAGTTCCCGCGAATCGAAAAATCTTAGTCAACGCAGACGAAGTCGCGGGCATCATCTAGTTTGCTATAAATCATCGTATCTTGAGTTTAAGACCTTAAAGTTACAGTTTTAAGGTTGATTCTGTAGAATCCGCTCAAAATTGAGATAACGAGGCCTGCGTTTGTAAAAGGTTGAAAATAAATTCAAGAAAATATTCCTTGAATTTCATTCTATGAATATGCTTTTGCAAAATTTATGCGAAATACTTATATGGAATGTTTCCTTTTTACGTATTGCTTTGTGACAAAACGTGTTGTTTGCTAGTCACAGAGAATCCTAAAAAGAAAACTGAATTCAAAACAGAATGTTATTCAACAAATATGATATTTTCTATATATAGTTTGTTTCTAAATTCCTCGTGTAGGTCCTCGGCAGGACCTCGGCATTGCTAATCTTAATATTGGAATTACCATGCAATAACTAAAGGTCATACAACAATTTTTTTACTAAAAATAATAACTTCAAGTTTACGGGTAAATATTTGAAATACAATATTGAAGCTGGCTTTAGAAAAAGACAACATTTCTCTAAAGCCTGCCTCAAAGTTTTTGGTTTTTAGATTTAACCGGAAATGGCGATGAATTATTATGAAATCTGTAGTACTGCTTTTATTGAAATATTGTGAACATTTTATTTTGATGACCTATAGTTCATATTTAAAATCTAATAAGTAACTAGCCTACCCAGGCTAAGGTGGTGCTAAAAAACTTTAAAAGACGCTTCGAGGCGATCTCTAAAAAGTAAAGTTCAGTTTTAAATTCCAACTAGTAAATTATTAAGGCTGGGTACCCCACAATCGCATAAGTATCTAACGAGGTACTTATCTGTAAAAGTCTCAAAGTAGAAGCGTCCTCCTTAGCATCCCAACGGGAGCGCATTAAGTAGAGAAAAATCAGCTGGAAAAAATAAATTGCTGAGAGAGGGCTACACATGGGCGACAGAACTCACTGAGAAATATCCTTTTTTTGTGCCAATGCACTAATGTCCCTCCAACTTAACATCTATTAAAAGTTAAACAGCTACCCATCCAAAGATCAGTTAATTTACGTCTAAGAAGACTATTATAATACCTATTCGTGTAATATTCAAGTTATTAAGGACAATTAGCCTTTGCTGTAATATCTAATCGGGGATCTGATAACATCCGGCTCAAAGATGGCCGACCGGACGTCCTGAGCAGAGTGGAGGCTCTCAGAAACGGTTATCACAATGAGCTCGTTAATTTAGTTACTCTCAATATATTAAAACATTTTAGGTATTTTATGAAAACAAACACACGAGGAAAAATAATTTCGCGTAAATCATGTTAATATGGAGCCGCAGAAACTAACACGACAGGACAAAAATCGTCCTCTAAAACGCGGACATATCGCGTAAAATATTTGCTCGTTTTATCTTGTCCGGTCCCTTATGTATTTTCATGTTAAATTGATGCATCATGAAAAACAAAATCTAGTCAAACCGGGAAGCATCCTCATATATACTACAAAGGATGGCAATATTGAGCCCTGTTAAATACAATTTTGTATTTGACAAGTCAAACCAGAAACATTTTTCAGACATCAAAACGCGCGCTTAGAATAGTATGTTGTATGAAATACTGAACAGTGACGTCATCAAAATTCGACGCTTTTTTTACTTTAATCAATAGTTTAAAATGGTTTTCGAACGTGAAACTAACAAAGAACGTGGATATTACGACTTTTGGGAGATCCTCTATTTAATAATCCCAAAAATATTTTTTTTGAATAGTTGTCAAATACCCAATTGCAGAAAGATATTTTACTAACAATAAAACTAGCATTATTTAGCAAAATAATCGTGACCAATAAAATGAAGGATCAAATTAAGTCAGTAAGACGATATGAATAAAACTAATCGATCATTAATATTTGGATTCATGTAAATGTTCATATTTTGTTCTTATTAATATGATGTTAAATAGGGGCACAGGAACATAACATGTTGTTACAACTTTAATTCATTCACGAATTATTAATGTATCCATTGCATAATCATTGGAAATAAACATGTCGCATTAGCATAATATTATTGATGATATAATATCTATCAATATTATGCAGATTGGCCATCAACTAATTCGCAATCAATTATTATACAATTATGATCAAAGATTTATAACAGTGAGAGATGGGCCGTGAAAGCGTAGCAGACAGACAGAGACACTTTCGCATTCATAATATTAAGTATGGATTTCGACTCCCACACAACCTTATAAATTGAACTAAATTATAAATAGTAAAAAATTACATGAGTAAATAATATAAAAATGACACTATCTCATAAGCCACTGAAAACCTCCAATACTACCTTGTTACCAGTGCTTGGACTCTGCCTATGACATCTTCAGCCTTAAAGAAAATCTAATGCCATTTATAAATGCATCCATAACTGCCTACATTTAGGGTGCATTTTACATAATAGCATCCAATCCATGATAATGATGACGTGGGGTTTGAAAGGAACTTTTGAGAAATATTCTGTGAATTTCATTCTGTGTCAACATTTTTGCCAGTATTCAAAAATAACTCGAAGCCTCAACGCATCACTTTAAATTGGTATTTGGTTAGTTGCATTCAACAGAAATTATTATTGTGCTGCACGGAAAATGTAGGTAGTATCTGTCAAGAGACAGCCTATTGTAATAGTAAACGTACAAGTATCAGCTTAGAACTTTTACTAAACTTACTCAACTAACAAAAAACAAAGAAATTGAAACATTAATAACAATTAAAGCAGCTCTTGTGGATAATAAAAGTGCTTTGATCATATAAAATAAAATAAGACACCGCGTAGACAACGGTAAGAACAAAACTAAAAAAAAATACGACTAATATTAACCATAGAGATGGTGCAAGGAAACTGGAAACCCGTTATTATTATGAACTGAACATTGTAGTCAGCGTCTACCTTTGTTGGCATTTTATATGTACGCCTTTATGCTATATACGTGTAGCTTATTGCTTTCGTGCTAGATTTAGCTTTTTATTAGAACAAAGTTCCGTAACGCTGTAAGTTTGCCGTAACGTGGTATAAACTTGTTTTAGCTTTTTAGATAAATAAAAAATATAATTATTACAATAGCCAGATGATTCATAGATAGTAGCATGGCCGTAATTTTAGATGCTAGTATTTAGATTAGATGTTAGTATTCTGTCTTATAAAAGAGAAATAAAATTTTCGAACCTACCATAATCTTATCTCAGCGTGTTTGCTTTACCTAAACTGATACTGAAAAGCTCGCGGCGAGTATACCCTGGAACTTGTTTTTTCATCCGAAAGCCTCTAAAAGCGGTACCGTAAAAAGAAAAATAAAATCCCAATAGAGTGGTGGGACAATGGCTGCGGGGGACAATTTTTCACGCATGTATAGGTTGTTCATTTTCACTCCAAATACGCTTTATATGACGTCGGGACAATAAGGATCTATTGTGTTAGGAATTTTATCTATTTGACAGGGAGCCGCGGCTTTACACCACGGTTGATGGATTTACTCGTCAGTGTATTTCCAGCATTATATATTTCCACGCTTCTAAATCACTCTCTCTGGTGGCTACGTATAAGTATAATATTTACGGCGAAAATGCATTAAGGACTTTTATATGGAGATGCACAGCTCTGCGCGACACGAGGATACTTGGTTTTCGACGCAAACGTTTTGTTATGTCCTTTCCGTACTATGTTTTTAGTCTTAATTTGCAAACAAGTTGCTTACTACCGCCGCTTAAACGAGTTTTGCTTTAAAGTGTAGATTTTATATGACGTACCTTTTGGCATCCCAAAAATAAGGATTATAATAATATTCTAAGAGCAACTTGAATATTGAAATAATACTGCTTTAAGCGATTAAAGTAAGCCCCTGAAAATTTAAGGAAACAAATTCATGAAAATCTATCACAGCCCTAAAGTTTCGTTCACATTAAACTGTCATACACGTCGGCATAAACTCGTCATTTGTATGGAAAACGTCCTGATGCGACACTTCCATACAAACATAGAACAATAAAATTATGAACAAGCAATAGTATGGGAGGTCTCGGGTTCGATTTCCGGCAGGGTCAATTTTGAAATTTATAATTTCAGAATTTTCTCTGGTCTGGTCTGGTGGGAGGCTTCGGCCGTGGCTAGTTACCACCTAACCGGCAAAAGATGTACGGTATGATGCCGCGTAGAAACCGCCTAGGGTTATGGGTTTAATATAACTGCCATACCCCTAACAGGTTAGCCCGCTACCATCATAGAATGCTTCATCACTTACCATCAGGTGAGATCGCAGTCAAGGGCTAACTTGTAGTGGAATAAAAAAATAAAAACAGAAATTTTGGAAATTTACCGAACTCTGCTGTTACCAGTGTTCACCTGATCACTAGGAACTCGATAAATCCAGTTTGCTTTTTATTAAACTAGGTAGGTAGTTATAGGTTTGTTTTTTTGCAACCAGGTTGCTATAAAAAAACTTTATATGAAGCAACCTGTAAACCAAGAATACAGTTTATTTAAATCTTTATTGCACACAAGTACACGGAAATAAAGAAGACAGTAAAACTACGAATATTTAGTGACTCGATTTGTCGGATTTCTGCAGGTAGAGAGTTCCAGAGCTTGGAACAGCTTACCGTGAACGAATTGCCATAAAACTCTGTTCGACTGAGGGGTATTTTGAACTTATTATTCACACTGTGGAGCGTAGAAAGAACGCACTATTCACCTCAAGAAATTGAAAACGTTCTTTTAAGTAGACTGGAGTTTGTGCTTGATACAGTATACTAATTTAATTCTCTTAATTGATATCATAACCTAATAAAATGTTAATTAATTAATATTATTTCCAACCCCTATCCTAAATTAATCTAATCTTGGATGCCGTGTTTGTTTAATGTAAAATACAGAAAAGCCTGCGGGCTCTTGATGGATTTTGTTATCAATACCTATATTTCATACATAGGATTCAGACCCAGCCACCCACGCAAATGGCCAAATTATTCCGGTGTAGTTTACTAGTAAGTTTATATTGGTGTGGTCAGTGTGTAACTTTTTTTGAATATAATAAAATAAATTGAAAATTGAATTGAATTGAAATTTACCAATATATCCCCGTTCATAAAAAAAACTATAGCTTCAGCCTACGAATTTGCCGGCGTTAACTTTAACCTTTAACCTTTAACCTTCAAGCCTGATTGAGGGTAGATTATTTAGGTACATTGACAGCTTTATGTGAATTACGAGAAATGTACATATTTATAATACTTTTAATAATAGGGATGATGCATATGTCAAAAATAAATTATTCCTTACTGATTATTAAATAGAGGTTGTTCCAAAAAACCTAAAATTCACATCTTCGCTTTGTTTTAAGTTTGATCACCATTTTAAGCTACAAAATTATTTTTTTTAAGTGTGTTTTAAATTGTTGACGTCACAACTATGTATTTAATACAAAATCCATACTAGAAGCGTGAGTCATCACCATCACTATTGGTCTCTACATCTACCATTAAAGCACAAAGTAGATAGAGGTTAATATATGTGACGTAAACTTTAAGAATAGTGCTTCGATTTTTAGCGGTCCTCAGTTTATACCATCATCATTGCTACGCATTGCCATGCACTTCATTTCTAAACTTTAAAGGAAAACGCCAGACTATGTATAGAGCTTTGCCCCACTTATTAAATTTCGTTTACAAGCATGCCGTATGTAGGATTTAATAGATTTTTTATTACTGATATCTATACATATATTTTGAAGCCTCTAACACTTGCGGTTTTTTATTAAAACTAAGTTTAAGTTGCAATATTATTTTAGGTTATATGCATTTTTAATTGTGAAATAAGTAAAAAAAATGCTGTGTATAGTAACCATGCTCTTGCCAAGAGATATTATGGCTTTAAAATGAAGTAGGATACTCAAATGCCTGCGTAGCTTGAGGTCTACCTGAAGTAATATGATACCTAGTTAATAAGCTTGTGCTATCTTCTTTACCGATAGAATGGTTGACTAATTGGAAATAAAACAACTGTTAGTAATCATTGATTTATTAATCTTCATATTAAATATGTAATCAGTCGCTACATTATCAAGAAATACTACCGTGGTGCATCAATATCATTTTGATGGTAAGCCCAACATGGCAACAACATGTCTTAGGATCCTGTTTACACTCCAGTGACATTTTTATGCACCTCAACGTCGTTACCCAAATCGCAAACAATGGTCATCCATGGAATATAGCGTAAAGTCGGCGAGATCGTATCAATATTATAGAAGTTCTAGCAAGTTTTTGCTGAAACATTCAAAACAAGCACGGTAAACAGTCGACTTCACTGAAACTACGATATAAACAATGATCACAAATCACAATGACATTGACATCTTCAAATACGTTTGTCAATGACGTTTAATTGCACAAAATGGGTGAATGCGAAGGTAAGGTTTTAATGCAACTATTTTATTATTCATTGTTATTTACATTAAAATAATAATAATGTGTCATTTTCAATAATTAACAACACAAAATAACGAATTTAAACAAAGATCTGTAGTATGATTTATCCCATCAAAAACATAAATGTAAAATGAGAGCCAAGTTCAAAATTGTGATATATATGCCTTGGTTGTTGACTTCAGCGACAAAAGAAGTGAGATCTAAATGGGTGCCAAGTTCAATGGTCAGTCCTGCAATTTATATATCCCATCAAAAACATAAATGTGAAATGAGAGCCAAATTCAAAATTGTGATATATATGCCTTGGTTGTTGACTTCAGCGACAAAAGAAGTGAGATCTAAATGGGTGCCAAGTTCAATGGTCAGTCCTGAAATTTATTTATAACAACATATAATATTTTATAACAACTTAAAATATCATTTCTTCTTATAACGTAGTATAAAATGTTGAAGACTAAGGCTTTGGCTTGGCTAGTTTTCATATACGAATTATAGCGTTCACAAGTTGTAAAGCTGTAAGTTCTTATTTTATTCTTCCGAAAATTTGGCTTGCTGGTAGAAACTGTACTTTTAGGTACCTACTTAATAATAATTCGTATATGGAAACTAGCCAAGCCAAAGCCTTAGTCTTCAACATTTTATACTAAGTTATAAGAAGAAATGATATTTTAAGTTGTTATAAAATATTATATGTTGTTATAAATAAATTTCAGGACTGACCATTGAACTTGGCACCCATTTAGATCTCACTTCTTTTGTCGCTGAAGTCAACAACCAAGGCATATATATCACAATTTTGAATTTGGCTCTCATTTCACATTTATGTTTTTGATGGGATATATAAATTGCAGGACTGACCATTGAACTTGGCACTCATTTAGATCTCACTTCTTTTGTCGCTGAAGTCAACAACCAAGGCATATATATCACAATTTTGAACTTGGCTCTCATTTTACATTAATGTTTTTGATGGGATATCATTACTTTTTGTACAGAAATTATTGAACTCAATCTCAAACTCAAAACATATTTATTCAAAATATGTACCTACAAAGTACACCTTCTGAACGTCATGCTTACAGAGCATAAGACGTGATGGTGATAATTAACTACGATATCTTAAAACTAAAGCTACGAGGGTTCCAAACGTGCCCTGGTCTGAGAAGAGCCCGCAATAAACTCCGCTTTTTTTTTTATTATCACCATCTCACAAATATTTGAAATTATATATATGTACTTATAATATAACATTACATAATCAGCCGTTGTAACAATTCATACCCATGCCTTGCTATCATTCAAATAATCCTTTACACTGTAATAGGACTTTTCTATTAGTTTAGTTTACGTTTTACATTAGTAGGTACTTATTATTTGGTGTAAGGTCAGTGTGTCACCCACCAGTAATTCTATTGTACGACTCATTGTACAAGATAATTAAAGACGAGAATTCTCAAGAAAAATATATAGTGTACCTAGAGTTACACTGACATTGACAGATTACATCTATGGTCAGACTACCTCTACAGCACATTTCTACATCTCATCAATTTTGATTGCAAAAGTTCAAAATCAAAAGTTTTTTGTGAAACATTGAAAACAAGCACGGTAAACAGTCGATATCACTAAAACCACTTTAAACAATGAATACAAATCACAATGACTGACAGCTTGAACTGACGACTTCAAATACGTTTCTTCTTCTTTTCTGTCAATGACGTTTCGTTGCACAAAATGTATGAATACGAAGGTAAGGTTTTAATGCAACTATATTATTATTCATTATTATTTACATTAAAATAATAATTATGTGTCATTTTCAATGGTGAAGGAGTTACTACCACCGCTTAAAGCAGTATTGTTTCAAACTAACGGTTGAATGTCACGTACTTTGACGTCCTTAAAATAATGATTATAACACTACAACATAAACGTCAACAATATTAAAATAATACGGCTTTAAGCAATGGTAGCATGCCTCGTGTCAGAGTTTTGATCTATACCTTTGATCATAAAAATGACGATTTTTGTACGTTTATATCTAAATAACCATTTGAGGTGTGCTTATGAAATTTGGAGCACATATGTATCTCACGGGTCTCAATATATGCGCCAAATTTGACATGTTTATGTGAAATAGTTTTTGAGTTATGAGGGGGTCAAAAGTGGCTCCAAATGGTTCGTGTAATATTACACACGGTGCTGCTCGCCAGTTTTTTTGAACTTTAGCTGGACACGCTTCCGCGTGTCTTGATGTAACTAATAGGAGTTTTCTTTTATTTAAAAACTTAACAACTGTAGTTTTATTTAGTCGTGTATGCGTAGAATGTAATGCAAATTGCCGCAAGAGAAATAGGAAGTGGACGAGGGACTTGAATTAAGTACTTTTTTTTTACATTTTTAAATCCGCAACTTTTTTATCAATAATTATTTAATCAAACCTGGTCATAAATTCCTAAGATAATTTTAAAAAGTTTACATTTTGTGTAAATTATGAAAATTGGTGGGGCAAAATCTGGCATTCTCTTTTTTAGATAATTTATTTGTAGAAAGAAATATTCATCTTTATTATTAGGTACTTTACAAAACTTATCCGATGACCTGAATAAGGTGGCGGGAAGCGGGTAGATGAGGAAGGCAAAGGACTATGTCGCATTCAGGCTGATGGACTTTACAAAAAAAGTGAATGACGTGCTGCCAAGGAAATGCAACCCGAATACATTGTCGTTACGCATTCAGCCTTTCAAAACCTTTCTCTTTATCAATTTTAATTTCACAAGGAAAACTAATTTCAAGAAAAATGGGTAGAACCAGGTCAGAGTCTTATCGACGTTCCAGATTGAGAAGAGCTCCGAGCGACACCTAAGCTCACACACAATAGATCGTAAATTGCATGTACGTCTGTTCGATAGATTGCATTCGAAATGGGTCGAGATTCAAATAAGCTCCGATCTGAGTTCGCTTTTAGATTACAAACTCGCGTTTCAGATAATGAAAAAATGTCGAACCAGCTCGAAACGAAGGCACTTTGATAAGGTACAGACTGTATTCAATGCATTCGTCTTCTGATATGTCACAGTCATCTGCATATAATTTTAATACTAGATAATGCCTGCTACGATTTTCCGGGATAATAAGTAGGGAGTAGTATGCGTCTCCGGGATGCCACATATTACACCTGCACCAAATTTCGTCAAAATCAGTTGAACAGATGGGTTGTGAAAACGTAGCGGACAGACAGACATACTTTAGTAGTTATGATAGTACAAGTGACCTATCTAGTGACGTGGCTTAGTATTATATTTCATTCCCCCGGGAACTCCTTAATTTTGCTACAGTCCTTCCATAAGTAGTCTATGAGAGTCCTTCCAACCTATGTCTGTTTCTATATAATAAAATTAGTAAAATATAAACCCTTGACAAAAAAGGTCTCCGACCATCACATCGGAGGAAAGAGTGGTTCCTCTTTAAACAGAGGATTTATAAAAAAAAAAAAAAAACCTATGTCTGTGCCAAATTTTAGTACAATCGGTTATTTAAAGGATTGAGTGTGAAAGCGTAACAAAAAACAGCAAACATCAAACTCACATTCACATTTAAATATTAGTTTAGGATATTTTGACACTTTTACTATAATAATATAATATTTTAATTTAAAGAGGGCGTAGCAGTCTACGACAATCTACGACGTAGCAATGGCAAATTCGTTTCCAAAAATTTATTTTTGTGACACCCAACAACCTCTGTGCATCAATAAGTAAGTATATTTCCATACTATTATAACTATTACTAGCTGATGCCCGCATCTGCGTCCGCGTGGATTGAGATGATTTAGGGGTATGAAAAATAGATAGTAGTCGATTCTCAGACCTACTAAATATGCATATAAAATTTCATAAAAACCGTTCAAGCCGTTTCGGAGGAGTATGGTAACTAACAATGTGACACGAGTATCAAGACACGCGGAAGCGTGTCCAGCCAAAGTTCAAAAAAACTGGCGAGCAGCACCGTGTGTAATATTACACGAACCATTTGGAGCCACTTTTGACCCCCTCATAACTCAAAAACTATTTCACATAAACATGTCAAATTTGGCGCATATATTGAGACCCGTGAGATACATATGTGCTCCAAATTTCATAAGCACACCTCAAATGGTTATTTAGATATAAACGTACAAAAATCGTCATTTTTCTGATCTACCTAAGTATAGATCAAAACTCTGACACGGGGCATACTACCATTGCTTAAAGCCGTATTATTATAATACTGTTGACGTTTATGTTGTAGTGTTATATTCATTATTTTAAGGACGTCAGAGTACGTGACATTCAACCGTTATTTTGAAACAATACTGCTTTAAGCGGTGGTAGTAACTCCTTAACTATTGAAAATGACACATAATTATTATTTTAATGTAAATAATAATGAATAATAATATAGTTGCATTAAAACCTTACCTTCGTATTCATGCATTTTGTGCAACGAAACGTCATTGACAGAAAAGAAGAAACGTATTTGAAGTCGTCAGTTCAAGCTGTCAGTCATTGTGATTTGTATTCATTGTATAGAGTGGTTTTAGTGATATCGACTGTTTACCGTGCTTGTTTTCAATGTTTCACTAAAAACTTTTGATTTTGAACTTTTGCAATCATAATTGATGAGATGTAGAAATGTGCTGTAGAGGTAGTCTGACCATAGATGTAATCTGTCAATGTCAGTGTAACTCTAGGTACACTATCGGCCGGTTTCTGAATTAGGCATTCAAGCAAAAATCAGCTAAGCTTTGCTCTAGACTTAAGTTAAGACTTAAGTTTTTTATGTTTCACAAGATAAAATTGGGATTTCCCAAATTTTTTTTAAAGTTTTTTAATTTTTTAATAAACTATACATATATATTAGAATTAAAAGTAAGAAATAAATTAAAATCTAAATTAAAAACTAATTATATTTACAAAAAATACACGCCATCCAAGTGATCGTTAATGGGCATGGTGCCCAAAATACTGGCGCTATTACCTCGTTGAATGGCAAGGCTAAGCCGTTGGGCTAAATAAGCGCCAGCTCTTTGGTCACCAGAGGCGTGGATCAGTTTTTGGGACACAACATTTATAAAATTCTTCGTGTCCGATGACCATGGGCCCAGAGTCTCAAAAGCAAGCGCCGCAAAAACGTAGTCCTTAGTAATGGCTGAGTATTTGCGACGCTTAAGCAACTGAGCAGATTCAGCAGCAGCACCCGCCTTTAGGCACGAGCCTGATAGATGGGACGCTGCCAACGTATCAACGCAGGTTGCATCCCACACCAGTGCACGACCCATCGACCATGGTACTATAGTCATCCCATCCGGCCTCTTGCCGTCATCCCTGAACAAACCGGAGGGTTCCAGTTGTGCAGGGATGGAGGCAGTGGCCAGAGCGCGACGGACTATATCATTGAGAGCACCGTGGCGATACAAGCGGCCTGCGCTCCGAATGCAACTGAGTCCATGGTAACCAAACTGATCTACGCGGCTGCCACAAGGACAGTAATGAGGCTCACACACCTTTATTCCCAAGCGTAAGCAAACTGCCACACGAAGCGCTGTCCGGTCGAGAATCGTTCCCAGGCTATGAGATGGCAGAGCGTGAAGCCAGTGACCTGACTCTTTTTCGGATACGGCTAAAATACGGGCTTTATCCGTATCTGAGGTACACTGTGCTACGAGATCCGAATGTGTCAAGACAACACGCGGTTTGTCCCAAAGACCCTGACATTCCACAGCCGAAGGAAAGCTCTCCCCAGGACAAGAAGCACTCCAGGCCAGCCTCGCTTCCGACAGACTCTCAACCACAACATCAGTCCGACTAGACAGATTAAGGATCTGACTGATGAGTGTAATAGAGCCAGAAGCGGAAGATAAGAAAGCCGGGAGTGCTACACTTGAGATGGAACGTATGCCTAGGCCCCCGTATTTCACAGGTAGACTCGCTTGGGTCCAGGTGCGGTCATCAAATTGTAAATTTAGAATTTTACATAGAGTGTCTTTAAGAGACACATCTAAAGTTGAGATCAAAGAAGGGTATTTCCAAAAGGGGCCGCACCTTAACAGATACATAAATTTAGGAGCAAATAAACATAACCGTAAAATATAAATGGCCATGTGTGGCTTTATGTCTAAAAGGCGATGCGAAAATTTATTGAAATTCTCTAATTTAGAATTTATTACAGAGGGAAATGCTTCATCAAATATTGGAGCACCAAGAAGGGTAAAATTTTGACTCGAAACTGTAGATATACCCGGTATCAAAAAACTCAAATTATGAAAAATTTCATTTTTCTTCTCAATGGGAATTGAATTTGAGAAGTAAGCCTCACACTTGGAAAAATTTAGATTTAGCCCAATATAAGAAAATTTTTGTATGATTGTTCTTAAATCTTGAAGAACTGACGACGCATCTCCTGCCAATGACCCATCATCTAGGTACCATAAGTTGAATTTTGAATTTAGGGACGAAATAATAGGATTTATAACGAGACTGAAAAGCGCGGGACCAAGTGGGTCACCCTGCTGACAACCTACTGCTGAATCCAGAACTTTTTCCCCAAACATTAATTTTGTGGGAGAGCCATAACATTGCCACAAATAGTCTAATATCTCAGGTATCTCTTTTTGAATTTCATCTAACATGGCTCCCCTATCGACCGAATTAAAAGCGTTACGAACATCAATTTTTATGAAGACGTCATAATCACTTGAATTTAAATAAGTTCTGGCAGCATGTACCGCTGCCTCGCACCCTCCCCTGACCCCGAAACCTAGTTGTTTAGGTTTCAGGATGGCCGCTGTTTTGTCCTTAAATGCTCGGCAACACATACGCGATGTTAACCTGCGATATGTGCTGCCGACAGCAATAGGACGAACCCCCCCATCTTTTTTGGTCAAGGCCACCAAGTTCGCTCCGTATAAGACTGGAACAATATATTGAGGCACCTGACCAGATAACATTAAATTGATAAGACCGGTCAACTCCTTCAAAAGAGATTTACTTTCATCACATGAAGGAGGACCCATCAAATCTTTAAGGTGTTGGGGTGACAGGCCATCTAATCCTCCTGCAGAACCGTTTGGGAATCCAAAGATTCCAAAACGAACTGCATCTTCCGTCACACGTAGCGGATTGATGGTAGCACTACATGGGAGGTTACGAAGTCGGGACGAAGGTAAAGGCAGAGGGTGTTTTTCCCTGAGAGCAGCCAAAGTCTCAAAAGAGTCCGCGGCCAAGACATCGTCTGAAAAAAGCAATTTGGCAGCATTTTTAACGTTCCCATCACTTACTTTGTGTTCAATTAATTTGGATACATTTTGAATTGATGATTGGCAATTTAGAAGTCTGTTGCATGTAGGAATAGTATTGCTCGAAATATTAAGTTTTATCTTTTTTGTAAGGGATGTAACTGTTTCAATGCCGGATTCTATATTCAGGACTCTATATGGGAACGTTAATAAATACTCCCACGCTTCAGGTGAATTCTCAGACGAGGCCCTAGCAACACACTCTTTGAGGCTGCGAGCGACTGAGGGTCGAGCCCCTCTAGGGATGCGCTTGACCAACCTAATCCCGCGCTTAAAGGCTGCGAGCCTCACCCATAAAGGAGAGCTACATGAGGGCCCACCCCCACAACATGCGTCGGAAAAAATACCTGATGCATGCTCTGAAACTTGGGCAAAATTCGGGATGTGACGACGGCTTTTATGTATATTAAGACCGCGTTGGCCCTTATACAGCTTGCCGTCGACACAAATGGAACACTCGAGTAGCTCTGAGTTGGACGACGCATCTATAAAAGGCATAAAACTTACACTATTATATTTACAAATTAAAATTAAAATAAAAAACACCAAGAGAACACACAAAAACACTGTTCGAGTTCAGCACAGCAAACACTGGTAATATCTCTATTCCCTTATGGGAAGGGATGGCAATCTGACACTGCGATCGGGGAGTACCAGGCGCAGAAATGTCTCCGATGGGCAAGGTAAAGGCCAAACGCCTGTTGGGATTTTCTGCGCAGTGAAACCCAAATCAATTTTTTGCAAATGGACAGAAGCATTCTTTCTGTAAAACAAAATATGAAATGCCTACTGTGCAGCACATATACTAAACCAGAGCCCATTTTTAATTTAACTAAACTTTCAAATAACTAATAGCCATAAAAAATAAATAAGGGTATTATTTTTCGATTTTCATGAAAATTTTTCATGTTTGTTTTTTCCCAAATTGTAATTAGCTAAGTATTTCTTCAATGGTCCCTGAGTATTCTCCAACATTACGTATGCGTTTCGTTACACGTACGAAAACCGGTATTAACCGAAAATAAAATTGTTTTCTAATTTTGTTAAATTTTATTATTAAATATAACTCAAAAGAATAGATTTTGTTCAATTTTATTTAAAGAATAATCCATTTCAAATTTTTCAAGCTTTTATATCATAAAAATCGTTGTTTTTGTCGTCGATTTTAAATCATCGCTTTATAGAATGAAGCGTATCAAATTATGCCAGTTTGACAAACGTCGGTTTTGTATATTATGTCGAATTTGTTTTCTTTTGGCTAATATTCTCGTTAAAATGTATAAAATGGAAAGAAACAAGAAAAAAAGATCTCCCTATTTCAGTTACGAGGAGAAAGCAAATCTTCTCGCATTCGTATAAAAGTAAGTAGTACCTAATATTTTTTAATATATCAACTAGCTTATGCCCGTGACTTTGTCTGCGTGGATTAAGGTTTTCTGGTATAAAGTAACCTAGATGTGATATTCCAGACCATCTATCCCTGTGCCAAATTTAATCCAGATCCGTTTAGCCGTTCTGGCGTGAAAGAATAACAAACGTCCATACATCCATACATACAAACTTCCCCGTTTATAATATTAGTAAGGATTCCCTTGTATTGCTCGTAGGCCAGCTTTACTCCGTTTTGGTTCAGTATAATATCTTGTGGATTTCTTTGGCCATAATTCGTAGTTAGTAGGTACGTACTCGTACATGTAACTCTAAAAATAGAGAGTGCATAAAAATTCGTCGAGTATTCTATTCACCTAGTCACAAGACATACTTACCTGACTACTTACAAATTCCATAAAATCCAACCATCAAACTTAGAATAATGTCAATGTTTTCTTTGAATAACAGGCATATTTATGTGTTTTATATTATACTAGCTGATGCCCGCGGCTTTGTCCGCGTGGATTGAGGTATTTCGTGTCCCCGCGTGTTTTTTTAGTATTAATTAGTCATTTACATAATTTATTATTTCAGGACCAAAGCGAAGATGAGCTGATAAGTGAATCTTCACTTATCGCCACAACATCTGGTGATAATGTGATAATGTCATTTTTTAATTTCTACTTAGTAATCCATACTAATATCCATACTAGTAAAGTGTCTGTCTGTCTGTCTGCTACGCTTTCACGGCCCATTTGTTCAACCGATTTTGGTAAAATTTTGTACAGGGATAGGTTATATCCCGGGGAAGGTCATAGGCTACTTTTTATCCCGGAAAATTTAAGAATTTCCGCGGGAATCAAAGAACCTTATCCACGCGGACGGAGTCGCGGGCATCATCTTGTATCTAGTATTATACTATATTATATTCTGTGTACAATAGTATTAAGTAAAAAAAATCTTTTCAGGCATTTATTTTCGATGAAAATTCGATTAAAGATTTCCTGATGAGAATCCTTTCGATGAAGCAGCTGAATAATTTAGTAAGCACTTCTTACTTGTAGGTACTGTTTAGCATATATTCTGACTTGAAAACCACCTACCTAAATTTATATTGTGTGATGAAAAATAAGCCACATTATTAGTTTTTTTAGGACTCTGTACCCAAAGGTTGCCAACAAGACCCAATTGCTCAGCCTCAGTAGTTTATCTGTCTGTCAGTTTCAATTTTCAGTGCTATATGAACTAATCTGCAAAACGTTTATGCATACAAATCTAAAATTTTGTACATACTCCATAGTATAGGATGGCACTTACTTGGAATTAGCTCTGGCCATTTAATTAACATTTAAACCTTAATTTTAAATTTGGTATTTATTGTGTAATGTAACATTTTTTTATAGAAGACATAAGAAAGAATCGTGGAAGATCCAGTGCATTCACAAACGAATACAGTGCCAGAACCAAAAAGTTACTTTTCAAATGAGCTGCGTTCCAGACTGAAGGCAAAAAAAAACAAAGAAGAATGAAGGCAATGTATGCATAAAAAATCTGCAGAGATGCTTAAAAAAAAGAATGAAATTTTAAAATTTAGAAATGAGCAGAAAAGGCATGAAATTCAGATGCAAATATTAAAAATGCAGTTAAGAAAGGTGGAGAGAAAATTAATGTGAAGTACATTTATTTCGATATTCTAATCCTAATTTTGGATGCATTAGATACTTGAAATTTAATTTCGTGATCCTATTATTTATAAGTTTTAATGAAACTCTAAAGAAATTTTTAAATTTGTTATTTTTTTAATAAAAAAACATTTCAAAAACAAAACTTTTATTTCTATTCAATATTTCTTTATTAAATTAGGCACACGTACTCATATTACTGTCCAAAATTTTAAGCCTATCTGTTATTATAGACAATAATCTCTTTACCAAATTTCATCCACCACTTCAGCCTATTAACGTCCCACTGCTGGGCACAGGTCTCCACTCTCATAGGAGAGAGGGAATTAGGAGCTTAGACCCACCACGCTGCTCCAATGCGGGTTGGCGGGCTTTAACAACTATTATCATGTTGACTCTCCGAGGCACGGGGGTGAAACACCGCCAACTTCCAACTCCGGGCTGGCACTGAGAATTTCATAATTGAAAACCCAATACCTAACAATTTTTATGCCCAACCGGGAATCGAACCCAGGAGCTCGTGATCTGCAGTCGACTACGCTAACCGCTAGACCAACGAGGCAGTTTCATCCAGAAAATTTCATCCAGATCCATTCAACTTTTTTGGCGTGATAGAGTAACAAACAAGCATCCTTCCATCCATACATCCATCTTTCGTATTTATAAACCATATATACAAATACTAATATCCAAACTTAATATTATAAATGCGAAAGTGTGTCTGTCTGTCCGTCTGCTATGCTTTCACGGCCCATATGTTCAACCGATTTTGATGAAATTTGGTACAGGCATAGGTTGTATCCGGGGTAAGGACATAGGTTACTTTTTATCCTGGAAAATTTAAGAGTTCCCGCGGGAATCAAGGAACTTTAATCCACGCAGACGAAGTCACGGGCATCATCAGTATTAGTATAAAATCAATCACGGTATCTTAAAACTAAAGAGGGTTCCAAACGCACCCTGATCTGAAAGAGCCCAAAACACACTCAGCCGGGTTTTTTTTATTCTCACAAATAAATTACTAATTTTATTATATTTTCCACTACAAAATATAATTACCTGAAGGGTATTAACCGTATGCATTAGTAAAATAAGTTTCTACTAATGCTGATCTTACAGCTAAATTTTGTGCTTGTTGAGCTTGGGACAAAGGTAGAACATCATTTTGCTCTTCAACAAGTACATCTTTACAACAAAATCATCAAGATCTGGGGCCATGTTATGTAAAACTACACATGCTACAATAACCTTGTACACCTTGCCTAATTTAAGCTGCATCCCGGAATGAAGACAGGGGAAACGCCTCTTCAGAACTCCAAAGCATCTCTCAATTGTATTTCTAGTAGTAATCTGTGCTCTGTTATATGCTTCTTGTGCTGAAGTGGTAGGATTTAAAAATGGCGTCATGATGTACCTTAGACATGGGTATCCACTGTCTCCTAAAATTAGATATGACCCAAATCTTCCATCTTCAAACTGAGCAGCAAGTGGAGAATCATTCCAAATTGTTGTATCATGGACAAAACATGGCCAACGGGCGATGATACTTCTTATTTTCAAATTAGCGTCACATATGGCTTGGATATTTATTGAAAAATTATCTTTTCTATTTCTAAACAATTCTGCCCTGTTGCCACCGAGACCACCACCAATTACTCTAGGGAATCCTGCTATCGCATAAAATCCTGCAGCCACTGTTGATCGTTCTTGAGCAGAAGGCATTTGCACGTATTGTGCCCTTAGCATCGCTATAGCACTGGATACTCTATCGGTTACCCGACACACAGTTGCTTTGCTTACGTTCGCCGTGTCTCCTACGACGGCCTGGAAACTGCCAGTTGCGTAATACCGCAATGCTATTAGAAGTTGTAACATTGGCGGAATGCAGTCGCACCTTTGGATTCTTGCGGGTAATTTGGTCTTTATTTTGCCAAAAACAAATGTTACAGATTCCTTCGAAAAGCGGAATCGGTCGTTAAATTGTTTGTTGTTGAAAGAAACAATGGGCGATTTCTAATAACTTGTCTCCTGTGTGGTTGTCTTTGTACAGGCAAGAATCTTCACTGGACATTGTGCAAAAAATGGATTTTTTTACAAAGGTTCAAACGAGAGTAAAGTTTAAGTAGCTGAAATCCGTCACTCATCTATTACGTTGTCAACTCTGAGAAAGGAGAGCTTTGAGCACTGTCAAATGCGCTCTGAAACGCAATTTTGCTGATAAGCAGAGATTTAAGTTTCGAAACTGTCAAATTTGAAAATTTGCAAGCTCCAATTCTCAAACCTTACGCAATATCAATTCAGAAACAATAATTTGCCTAAGTCGTTCTTAAGACACACTTAAGAAGTCTTTGAGACCGACTCAACATGAAATTCTCAATTCAGAAACCGGCTGTATATATTTTTCTTGAGAATTCTCGTCTTCAATTATCTTGTACAATGAGTCGTACAATAGAATTACTGGTGGGTGACACACTGACCTTAAACCGAATAATAAGTACCTACTAATGTAAAACGTAAACTAAACTAATAGAAAAGTCCTATTACAGTGTAAAGGATTATTTGAATGATAGCAAGGCATTGGTATGAATTGTTACAGCGGCTGATTATGTAATGTTATATTATAAGTACATATATATAATTTCAAATATTTGTGAGATGGTGATAATAAAAAAAAAGCGGAGTTTATTGCGGGCTCTTCTCAGACCAGGGCACGTTTGGAACCCTCGTAGCTTTAGTTTTAAGATACCGTAGTTAATTATCACCATCACCTCTTATGCTCTGTAAGCATGACGTTCAGAAGGTGTACTTTGTAGGTACATATTTTGAATAAATATGTTTTGAGTTTGAGATTGAGTTCAATAATTTCTGTACAAAAAGTAATGATATCCCATCAAAAACATAAATGTAAAATGAGAGCCAAGTTCAAAATTGTGATAAATATGCCTTGGTTGTTGACTGCAGCGACAAAAGAAGTGAGATCTAAATGGGTGCCAAGTTCAATGGTCAGTCCTGCAATTTATTTATCCCATCAAAAACATAAATGTGAAATGAGAGGCAAATTCAAAATTGTGATATATATGCCTTGGTTGTTGACTTCAGCGACAAAAGAAGTGAGATCTAAATGGGTGCCAAGTTCAATGGTCAGTCCTGAAATTTATTTATAACAACATATAATATTTTATAACAACTTAAAATATCATTTCTTCTTATAACTTAGTATAAAATGTTGAAGACTAAGGCTTTGGCTTGGCTAGTTTCCATATACGAATTATTATTAAGTAGGTACCTAAAAGTACAGTTTCTACCAGCTAGCCAAATTTTCGGAAGAATAAAATAAGAACTTACAGCTTTACAACTTGTGAAGGCTATAATTCGTATATGAAAACTAGCCAAGCCAAAGCCTTAGTCTTCAACATTTTATACTAAGTTATAAGAAGAAATGATATTTTAAGTTGTTATAAAATATTATATGTTGTTATAAATAAATTTCAGGACTGACCATTGAACTTGGCACCCATTTAGATCTCACTTCTTTTGTCGCTGAAGTCAACAACCAAGGCATATATATCACAATTTTGAATTTGCCTCTCATTTCACATTTATGTTTTTGATGGGATAAATAAATTGCAGGACTGACCATTGAACTTGGCACCCATTTAGATCTCACTTCTTTTGTCGCTGCAGTCAACAACCAAGGCATATTTATCACAATTTTGAACTTGGCTCTCATTTTACATTTATGTTTTTGATGGGATTTTATATATAAGAAGATTTTTAGGGCTTGACTGCGATTCCATTATAGTGTCGTATTAGTCGAATGCCGAGAGAACATTGCAATGATTTTAAATTTCAGCATTTTTATGACTTCATAAATTTTAAAAGCCCTTGACACTGTCGTTTTGTTGTGAACTAAAAGAAAAGTACGATTAGCAACAAATCATTCTTTGAATACAGACTATTTTAGACTGATCTCAGTAGACTGTCTTTAGACAGATCTTAAGAGAGTAGCGCGGTATACAGATTGCAAAGCATAATTTACTGGATAGGCTAGCTCATTTTGAATTACGTTGCTCTTTGCAATAAACTGGATTTCCTAGAAGACTGTTGTACCTACGAAATTATGAAGAGAGTGTTAAATAATTTACTAAGTAAAGACGCACCGCATTTATGGACAATAGCAATTTACACATAAAAGATTTTTCGATGAGCACTATAAATAGTAAATTCAGCGGACAAGGATTTACTACCATCGCTTAAACCAGTATTATATAAAATTGACGTTTTATTTGACGTACCTTGACGTCCCTAAAATAAAGATTATAGTTCTGAAACAAGAGAATCAAGAAGATTTCAATTATACTGTTTTAATCGGTGAAAGTAAACCCAGACATTATATCGCTTGCGGGATATAAAAATGTTACATATAATAT
This sequence comes from Erebia palarica, assembly GCA_964035005.1. Lineage (NCBI taxonomy): Eukaryota > Metazoa > Arthropoda > Insecta > Lepidoptera > Nymphalidae > Erebia > Erebia palarica. Next base: position 19,058,397 of record OZ035994.1, read on the forward strand.
GAAGTTTCCAGTCGCTCTGAGACGTTAATTCTAACATATTAGCACAGATATTAGAAGTCAGTTTAAACACACGCCCCAGGCATTAGTTTCAAAAAAGAAAATAGTCGTAACCTTTAAATCCTTATTTGACTGTATCAAGCTCATAAAAGTCGAACGATGAGGCATGTGAGGTTTAAAAAAAAAACAATATTTTTACTAGCAAGAGACGGAATTAGGAGACCCTTAAATGCGACATTTTAGCAAACCCCTCCGAACAGAGGACAATGCTATGTTGATGATTTTTGAAAGATACACCAAATAAAAAAACATACACGTTCCTTTCCATCCACGTAGTTTAGACAGCTACATTAATACTTAATGGAGTGCAATAGATAAAGAATGTATGAGGTACTCGCTTACGTACTCCATCAATGACATACTAAAGTCTAGATAACGGTATATCTCACTGAACAGTACAGCATTTTTACTGCTTCCGATACATTGAATAGAGTTTGCGGCATGAAAAATGTTCTGCGGCAATTAGTGGAGCTAATAGAAAAAAAATATAAATTCCCCAGTTCACCTTGCCGGGCATCGTACACGGGACCCTACTTATAAGACCACAGCACTCACCTACACCAGGGTGCAGGGTGCAGGGTGCTGCAGATCGTCAAACATATTGGTTATAAACCAATTTATCTCTGCGTAACTATACTCCTACTATGCATAAAATGTTCACAGACAATCTCGATTATGTGTTCAATGAGGCATTACCAGACACCGCTTTGTCACTGATGGAGGTCGAACGCTTTTTGCGCTCATATAAAAACCGTAAAAGCGTGTACGTAAAACTAATATGAGAGAAAATTTTATCTACTCGTATTTTTTCATAAGTTAATATTTAATTTGCTAATGCAAAGGTACTATTAAGTATTATGTCAGATTAGGTGAGTATATTGCTTTCTTTGTTAGACATTTTGCTTTTGTTTGACGCTTGACCTTTGATTGTAGAAAAGAAAACCTGCCATCTAAGGTTATTAAAATATGTCATATCCAGCAGTTGGCCAAATTAAAAAGAAAAAGAAAATTACGGTACCTGCTCGTACCTTACAGATAATAAATCATGTTGCAAGAAATCTATTTAATATTATCTGATATAGCCTGTACTGGCCCACGACTGGGCAAAGGCCTCCCTCCGATTTTTCCACATATCCATATTTTGTGCCTCTATGGGCCATTCAAGCCTCGGTATACCACGCTGGCGTTGATGATTTTGGGGGTCCAGAAAGAAGCAGATTAAGATTAAGAGATTCTTTATTTGTGAGAAATAAAAAGATTAAAGCTTGATATGAAATTTTTCAAATAATTAGGTCTTATTCATCATACTTAGGTACTTCTGATGATTTAAAACTTATTTAGTGGTTTAATATCATAGTTTAATGTAATAAACGGCACGACAACTTAAGTCATCATATTCATCTTGGTATTTACCCGTTTGTTATGTAATACCACTTTATAATATTAGTATAGATATATATTTACTCAAATATGAAAAGTAATCATTAATAATATTAATGGTTGCGTTACCCCGCTGAATAGCCAAACTTATATGTTGGCCGAGGTAACTGCCAGCCCTCCGGTCACCTGTGGACTATGTGACACGAGAAGATAGATCGTTAAAAAATTATCAAGCATCTTCGCCCCACGACCCCATGGTTTCAACACCAAAAGGCACTAAATTGCCCCCGCCGTCCCCGCCGTCATGGAGGTCACCTGCAAGTGGGACATCGCCAGCGTAATCACGCATGTGGCATCCCAAACAAGCGGCCTTCCTTGCTTCCACGGAACAAGAGTCATCCCGTCCGGTCTCTTACCATCACTTACTCCACCACTTAATTCTGATATTTTTAGATAAAAAATAATAATACAGGGTTTGATTCCTGAACTTAGTGTGAAATTTTCATGAAATTTTATCAATATATCAGTCGTTTAAAATGTAATGACCCGATTTTAGTTGCCCTTTCGGCTTCTCCTCCTCTTTTAATCAAGATCTACTTTCAAATCAAGAGTGAATAAGCATCTTCTAGGCAAGCGTCAGCTTAGGCTGCATCACCACTTGCAGCAGTTAGATAACAGCCAAGCCTATAAATAAAATAAAAATGTGACCACTGACCATTCTCAAAATAACACCAGGTATAGTTTCTCAAAATAACACACTGCCTAATCAATCAATGTGTAACTGCTGCTGCTGTACTTATCAATACTCCCTAAAGCAGAGTGCATTGTTTGCTCAATGACCCGTCTCCATGAATGTTTATTGATCAACGATAGTGGTGTGTGGAACGGTTATTTATAGACACTATTTAGTCCGCTCTATTGACTATTCATCTATTTTGAATACATTTATAGAATATGAGAAAGTCAGCTGTGATAATAATGTTACATATATAGGGTTCATCATACTTCATATAATACTATAGTGTGTTTCAAAGAAAGGGGAGCAACGGATTAACGTGATTTTTGGCATGGGTATAGTTCCTCAACTGGACCTGGAGGCTATTCTTTATCGCGGAAAATTTTGGGGTTTCCGCGGGAATCAAAAAAACTTAAACCACGTGGACGAAGTTGCGGGCATCAGCTAGTATAAAAATAATAATAACCTCATAAGCGCGACTCAAAAACTTAACATATTCGATGTTATTTACTGACTGTGACATAAATAATGATGAATGTGACATATTAAAAGAACGATCAGTTATGCGAAAATTAAATCTTAAACGAAGGTCATGACTAGGTACAAAGATTTAAAAAAAAATCAGGTCAGGAAATAAAATCACACATAAAAAACCTATAATAATTTAAATTTTACCGAGTTAATGGATATTTTGGTAAGAAATAAAATATTCTCTAGCAACTAGATTTTATCGCCCTTTAGTTCTGCCTGAAATTATATATTACAAGTAAGTTAATATTTTACTGAAGGGTTCGGTCAAGGCTAGTTACTAAATTAGCACTCAACAACGCTTGGTCTAAGAGTCTTCAGACCAATTGGAGAGCACTTTCAAGTATTATATTTCCATTAATAACAAAGTACTCGTTTAAGTTATTTATATTATACTTGATTTATATTCGAATATAAACCTAAAGTTTCAACGACCGACCCCTTTTAGTTATAATATGTACGGGTGCGATTAATGTTTAGAGTTAGAACTAATGTTTCTAATAAGAAGATATTATTTTCAAGTATTAATTACCACAATACATTAACCGGTGATAGCGATAGAGGTTAAGACACCCAACCTCCTGGGGTTGCGGGCTCGATCCCCGGGCACGCTTTTCCAACTTTTCGAAGTTATCTGCGTTTTAAGAAATTAAATATCATTCGATTTAAACGTTGAAGGAAATCATCGTGAGGAAACCTGCATGCCTGATAATTCTTCTCGAAGGTGCGTGAAGTCTGCCAACGCGCACTTAGCCAGCTTGGTGGACTATGGCCAAACCCATATCATTCTGAGAGAAAACTCGTACTCGTTAGTGAGCCGGCAAGATAGAGAGAGTTACTACAAGGTAATAAAAGGAAAAAGTCGGAACACGCTGTAACTATGAAAGACGCCTATCAAGACCCAGGCATCGCTGCCTGGTGCGATAAATGGAAAGTAGGTATTATCATTATAAAGAGAACTGGTCCCAACATTATAACATTACCCGAGATAAGAGGGAGTACAAAAAGAACGTAAATATTAAAGTAGATACGTGATACTTTGCAAAAAACGAATCCCAATAAAATACAATTATTACTATTTTTAAAGGTTGATAAAATTGAAACGTTGAACTGAAAAGTTTTCCACAAAGATTCCACAATGTATTATTAGGCCGATGTGATGCCTAAATAAACTACTAACTTCAATTCACTGGCGTTGTTCGTAATTGTTGTGATAATACCTTTGAAGCGTGAAGTTGATTCAGATATTGGCGCGGTAAAGGTCAAATCGTTTTAAAGGGTTGGTCGTTATGGTTTCAAAAACTATCAACTCAGCTCTCAATTTCCGCATGACTTCTCCCACCACTTCATCAGAGTGAATTTTAGCAGTTCCTTTTCTGAGATAAAAAGTAGCTTATAAGAACTATGCAAAAGTCATTATAGCTTCATAATGCAATCATTTGTAGCTTCGTTGCTGATTGAAAGGACAAACTTGTAATAAAATAAAATATAACTTTTTTATTTACCGACTAGCTGATGCCCGCGTCTTTATCCGCGTGGTTTAAATTTCTTGTTATTCCCGCGGAAATTCCTTAATTTTTGGAGATAAAAAGTAGCCTATGTCACTCTCCAGTTCCTCAACTATATCCATGCTAATCACATCGATCCATGGCTTTGCGGCGTATTTGAAGGACAAACCAACAAACAAACACACTTATATATTAAAATATTAAGTATGATTCTACATACTTGTTTTGGTTTTGAATGAATACCTCTGGGAATTAATCTTATTCTCTTTATACGGATGAAAATCTTATGGAAAACAAATCCGACTTTGACGCATGGGAATAAAATTATCCGACATATAAATTCGCTAGAACTTCTCCAGTCTAAAGGCATAAGGCGCTCAACAATTTTACAAACCATTACAGCGGACTGTCTATAACACCGACACGTGTTTTATCTTAAATCATTTTGGACGATGAAGAAGCAAGTGATGTATCTTAATACTTAATTGATGCCTCCACCACTACCACTACAGCCCATTAACGTCCCACTGCTGGGCACAGGCCTCCACTCTCATAGGAGAGAGGGAATTAGAGCTTAGACCCACCACGCTGCTCCAAAGCGGGTTGGCGGACTTTGACGACTATTATCATGTTAGTGATAATAACCGGGATGGCTTAACGTGCTCTGCGAGGCACGGGGGTGGAACACCACCAAATTCCTAACTCCGGGCTAGTACTGATATTTTCTAGTCGGAAAAACCCAATACCTAATATTATGGCCCGACCCAGGACTCGAACGCGAGGCCTCGTCGGCCGCAGTCGAACATGTTAACCACTAGACCAACGAGGCAGTTGATGACTGGCAGGGCATTTTATAAATAAATGTATCACTTATTTTCAGTCATTTGTTTTAAGAACAGATATTCCGTATTTGTCCCATGCCGTCTCATCCCATTCTGTATATTTTTCTTAACTCATCACAAACTAATATTCCTGCCTCAACCGGCGGGCTATCTTAGCTAGATTGATTTTTAGGCCTTCCTCGGTTTCCCAAATTTGGTTATCAACAAATTACTGGGTACAGACCAAATTATTAGATATTGTCGATAAGAGGCTTCGGCATTATATCACTCTGAGGATAGCTAACTCTATCGCCAAAGACATACCTCCGAGTGATTTAGCTTTTCCATACGATGCTTCATAGAAACAAATATGCGTACCTGTACCAGGCAAGGGCTGACTAAATACTAACGGTCAAAAAATGTACTAAATGTTTGTAAAAAATGTTATGCACATTTTTCAAAATCACAAACTGTGTAATAGCCGGCCTTTGTAAGGTATCATTAGCTTACTTTTCTCTTTATAAATCAACCTATTTTTATCCTTAAATTCACAGGCTTTTGGTATAGAGTCGTCTGTGCTGATAACTGCATCGTTTTCACATTAGTGATAGCACTTAGTTGTTTGACTCTATGGATTTGTTCTATTGGCTTTGTCGATATAAGGAAACGCACTTCAAATCTTAATTTATTACAATTTGGTCTTGATAGTTTATAGGCTTTAGTTTTTTATCGCTTTGGTCTGCTAACAAGTGATGATACATGAAGGAAGAGCGCTTAGAAAAATCATACCTAGTAAAGCTTCATTTCACTAGAACAACATACCTAGCTCAACATTACAGCATGCCACAGGGCGGCATGGTAGATATAATAAATTAAAACGTCCCTAGAATCGATAGACTTTCTGACCTTTATAATAATAAATACGGTGCACGGTGTTATTGAGTATCATGTTCAATTTTGTAGCATGCCGCAATTTGGCACTATGATGCACAGGTGTCCACACATACTTTGAGAATTATTAAGAACTTACGACAGGATTTACAATGTTTTCCTTTAAGTGATATTTAATTGCATCAAATTAAGAAATATTAAAAGTGCGTATCCAAAGATTGAACCACCGACTAACTGTCCGAGACTGTCAGAGACTAAGAAAAAAAAAACTAAGAACAAAACCGTTATGTTATAAGACCCACTGTTTGCATTCAGCTGTTAAATAAGGCGGAATCGGCGACATTCCACAAAATATTATTATGTTCATTATATCACACATAACACATCAAAGCACTAGCCAGAACAAACGGTCGACGTGTACAAATGACATCAATATGGCATCCGGGTTAGGCCCCGGTCATAAATAAATTAGCGCCATGCCCCCGGGACGACGCGTACCTTCCTCGGCGATTTAAAAAAATATACGGGCCTTTATCGTCACTGGAGTTTATAGGTACAATATACCTAAAATAAATTTTGCAAGCGTTGTGAAACCCCACCAGGTGGATGAACTTTCTAAGGATGCGTACACATCTGGTGAACGCACCTTGAATGCGCTGCATATGCACCGCACGCGCGCTTTTACTAAAAACGGTTGGTGCGCCTCACGCACGAATGTAGTTCAGATTGCGCGGTTGCTTTTTATACGACTGCCTGAAAAAAGGAGTATATTGTTTTCAGGGTTCATGTATGTATGTATATATGTATGCATGTATGTATGTATGTATGTATGTACGTATGTATGTGAGTTTGTATATTCCACCATAACTTCTATACGCCTGAACCGATTTTGATAAATGAGGTATCATTAGAATCCCTAGCTTATTTCGGGTGAAATAGGCTAGTAAAATTTAAAAAAAAAATTATGGGGTGACCATGGTCCCGCATTAAAGACCAAAATTGAAAAAAAATATTCCAAAATAAGATTAACTATATAATCATCATCTAGGAAATGATGAGTACATTCCAAAAATATATAACACAATAATTTAATATTTAGTGATTCACAAAAAAATATCATTTTATAAAAAAATGTTAATAAGATTCCAAAGGCAATTCGCTTCTTAGGGAGATAAACTCCAAAAATAATATGGCAGGGCAGTCGTATTTTTTAATTCGTTAAATTGAGTTCATTTGTTGCATTAGCAGTTGTTAGGTTGCTTTTTGACTGCGCATACGCAGTGCGATCGACAGCGCGCGAACATAATATCGCACTATGTAATACCGCGTGCAGTTCGCCGGCCTTTCACAAACAAGCGCATTCGCGGCGCGTTGGCCAATCACGTGTACGCACTCTCAGCGAGTCGTTGGGAACCTATGGACAAAAACGGCACAAGACCCTGTTTTGTGGAGAGAGAGTCCACAGTGAGCGACTATCGGTTAAGACCGCCTTAAAAGAAGGAAAGAATATGACTACGCCTTATATAGAACCCCTACGCCCTATATAGAATTGTCTAAGCAAATTTATTTGACAGCTTAAAACTATATAGACTACGCTATGCTAAGACATGCTACTTTATGCTATTCCATGCTATTCTATGCTATGCTATGCAATGCCATGCAATGCTATGCAATGCTATGCTATTTATGCTGCTATGCGATGCTATGCTATTTATGCAGCTATGCTACTCTATGCTATGCAATGCTACGCAACGCTATGCTATGCTATGCCATGCTGGGCTATGCTATTGCTAATAGCATAGCATAGCATAAAATTAACGTGCTCTCCGAGGCACGGGGGTGAAACACCGCCAACTTCCTCACTCCGGGCTAGTACTGGGAATTTCTAATCAGAAAGTAAAAAGCAACTGCAGCAAAAAGTGTCGTTACAACTTTTGGTCCTAATTTTTTCCGTCTAGCCCCCTTTCGCAACGCGCGATAAGGAACTCCGTTCCAATTATAATATGATTCAAACCTTTATAGCCGTACTAGCTGATGCCCGCGACTTCGGCCGTGTTGATTAAGTTTGTTTGATTCCCGCAGGAACTCCTTGATTTTCCGGGATAAAAAGTAGCCTATATCACTCTCCAGATCCTCAACTATACCTATGCCAAAAATCACGTTGATCCGTTGTCCCGTTGTGGCGTGATTGAAGGATAAATCAACAAACCAACAAACTAACACACTTTCGCATTTATAATATTAGTATGATATATTATATGAATATGAAGTACTCAGATCATTTTTTTCACGCCAAGACGTGAAAAAATGGCACCAATATTATATCTGGGCCAGCTCTCGGTCGTAAATAAATTAACAACTGGCTCCCGGGAGGCGGGACACACTTCCTTCCTATTCGATTTTTTAAAAAGTAAGTATATACTTCCAGCTTCCGTTTTATCTTCTACTTTTAATATAGGTATTATTGATACTGTTGGAACGCGTCGTGCCGCGGATACTCAGACATGTTATCATGTCCTGGTGGAATGTTTTATTTCAGGCTTAAGTACTTAATGCTAGCTAGCCTAACCTAATTACTATATAAATCATGCCCGCCTGGAACGGTGGCAAGAATGCTGGCTGCAATTCCGCGCTGGACAGCCAGGCTGATCCTTTGCGCAAAAAATGAGCCAGCCCTTCTGTCACCAGATGAGGCAATTAAATGTGAAATATCTCGCAAAAAATTTTTGCCACTAAACCCAAGGGCCTCTACGGCAAACGGAACAAATATGTAACTCTCTATGAAAGAGGCATACTTCCGCCGCTTGCCGGTTTCAGCCTTTTCTGCTGCGGCTTAAGTTGATGTATTTAGCTCCTTTTATTAAAATTCCCAAAAAATCTTTCTTAGCAATCAGACGTTAATTAATCAACGTGGCCAAACCCAGGCCGTTCAAGAAAGGAGTCTGCATAATGAACAGTGAAATTTTTTAATATTCCCAAATGTAAGTTACCGTTGTTTCAAGCCAAATTAAATAAGTTTGTTCTCCTTTGACCTCCTTCGTTTACTTAACAATTTGGTAGGTATTTTTCTTTATGATGGTTTTGTTCTCGGTTTACATGGCTTAAGAATTATTATAACATTATAAATATAAGCAAAAAAGTTATTAATTAGAACAAAATGCAGTAAATACAATTTATATGAACCATTAAACATATATGTGCATTAATAATGTCGTCGCAACACGATGGACGTAGAAGCATTGGTCGGCGGCGCGTGCGGTAAAGATACGAGGTGGCAAAGTGAAAATTCGGAAAGAGCACGTCGAAATCTATAAAATACACCAATTTTCAAAACTCCTCAGAAACTCCCCAGGTAAAACTACCAAATGACTGTATTAATCTAGTTTTGTCCCTCTCCGCAGGGCAGTATTATGAAAGGATTAGCAATATTTTAATGCTGTCATTTTTTTAGTTTGGTTTAGAGATTGTGCACTACAAAATCAGCCCTAATAAAACACTTTGCCCCGTCAATGATAACACAGCAACGTTCAAAAATGGCCGGTTCATTGAGCAAGTGATGGACACTGCTGTGGCAAGCACTATTAACTAGACGTGACTCGCAAATTGATTGATACAGCGAGTGACATACTAACATCGCTTACAGCCGTATTATTTTAATATTGTTGACGTTTGTGTTTTAGAATTTTTATCCTTTTTTAAGGAACGTCAATGTATATGATATAAAAATGGTGATATGATATAAATTTTGCAATAATACTACTTGCGATGATAGTAACCCCCAAGCTATACTAAAGCATACCTACGGCTAAACCTCAAAGGTACCAAAGCCTAGAAAACATTACAGTTTGAACCTTTTCTTTAACAAGATGAGTCAGAATGTGCCCATGAAAATTTCAGCTCAACTACGATTGCGGGTGCATTTTTAAAATGTAATGTTAACAAAATAAAGTAATTCATGCTTGGTTTATTAGATTTTGTATTTGATAAAATCACTTTCATTGTGCATTGTGCTGTTTTGGCACTATTGAAAGCCAGAAGCCAAGAAATGAAGAAGAAAATCTATTTACAAAGGTGGTACTTTATCTTACATTTGAACCCAAAAAAAACCGAATCAAAATTATTTTTCCTTTGAATCTTCTGCCAACTGAAACTATTACTGCTCTTACTCCTTACTCATTAAGGTTTAGCTCGACTACAGATGCATGCCGCGGCAAGCAGCAAATATTCTTTGTACACGTATATGGCAGTGCATCTCCGTGCCAAGTCGCTTAAGTGGGCCCAGCTCCATATTCTGTAGTGGGGCTAGACCTTTCTTTATATTAACACCATTCAATTCAAATTCATATAGCGGCTCATTCATTTGCATTCTAGGAACTACTAGCCTAATTCCTAGAATGATACCTACGTATAAATATGAATGACTTGCTTGAACTATTTTCATGTTATAAAATCTGATAAGATAATTTATTATGCCAAATTTTGGGTATCACCAGTTGTGTTTTCATAAAAGTTTACACTACTCACCAGTTCCCATTGCTTAAGTTAACGAATGACATACAATAATATTTATTTTTAGTGAATAAAAAGTAGATAAAGTGAATGCATAAATAACTAGTTGAATAAACATGTACTTGTGCACACATTTGATTAACGAGGGAGAGGGCTGGTTACCCTTAACACAGGTCAAAAAAATCTAGCTAGGATAGCAACAGTTCTTGCAACATTTTATGTAAAAAAAAAAATGTTAAAGAACAATTGTTAATTTCAAATAGTTCCAAGATCTATGACCATGTAACACAGAATGATCGAAACTAAACGATTTATTTATTAAAAAATTTAAGTGGTCCCGTTCACAAACTGAACACAGTGCACAAAAAGGTACCGAAAAATATAACAATAGGATAATAGTATATTTGAATATTTCGAATAGTAATTCTGGAACTGGGCAACTAAGTAGGTAATAAATTACTGGGAATGAGTAAACAATATTAATTAGTCCTATGTTAAAGGAATTAATTTAGTACCTAGATAATCTAATATCATAAGGTTTCTAATTATTCTTGCTTTCATTAAAAATGTAATTTTGTGAATATTTTATACTATCTTAATCCCTAATGGAACTCGTAAATTAATTATACGCAATACTTTTGTTTCTGGAAAGGTAACTTGAAAGATAACTTTAATACTGAATTTTTTGTTTTAAAACATGGTTATACCGTGTTTATCTTATGAATTTCCGATACTTGTTCCGATAATCGCCGAATTGACTCATGCTCATTTGTTCAAAATTTATGGATAAAATTAAAATTAGTTTTTTATTCATACATTACTACTATTAAAGTGGTATCTAGTCGCTTTTTAGTAAGTATTTTATTGCGTGCGGGTTATCTTTATTTTGCCCTCGACTATGATCTTCTCTGGTGATATGATATAAATGAGGGTGTTGAGTAATCAAGTGAGTTACCCTCTATACTAATATTATAAAAAACGATAGTGTGGATGGATGGATGGATATTTGTTACTCAATCACGCCAGAACGGCTGAACGAATAAGTATTATATTATTTGGTAGATATGCTATAGTCTGATATAACACTTATGCTACTTTTTGTCTTGGAAAACTAAAGAGTTTCCGCAGGAACCAAAAAACTGCTCGAACCTGACACCTCTCATAAGATCACAGCACTTAACACTGCGTCAGGGTGCTAATAGGCGTAGACTCATTGCGAAGGGACGTGACCTCTTCCATATACCTAAGTGGAATACACGTTAATCTTAATTTGAACCTTCAGGTATTCAATTGAATGCAAATTCATTTTTATTCAAATAAACGTCGAGTGAATTTACCACTGATTCGGAATACTATTCTTATTGAGTAGAGCCAGCAGGAACATATTTAAAGTTTAGATACCTACTTAATTAACTATAGTCCCAAGCATATTGCTGGAGCGAGTCAAATCCACACTTTTTTATCATATAAATAATATTAATCCTTAACAGTTAAGTAATCTTTTATTGTTAGGTGAATTTATGAACATTCTGTTTTTATTAAGACTACTAAAACAAAAAGTTCTCTTAGTTAACGTACCTATGTATACGGAATGTTAATAGTTGCTAAAACAAATACAATTTCAAACTTCATGAATAATTGAAAAGTTATTCCAGAGGTCGAACGGAACATGTTCTAGCAAGTACAATTTTCAAGTTGTTAAGTTCTGACTCTTATTAATTACATTGTATAAATTAGTTCAATAAATATTTTTGATGGTGGTTAAGTGTTAGGTTTTTCTGACTAGAAATCCTTGATCCTAGCCCAGAGTTAGGAAGTTGGTGGTGTATCACCCCCGTGCCTCGGAGAGCACGTTAAGCCGTTAGTCCCGGTTATTATCACTAACATGTTAAAGCGCGCCAACCCGCATTGGAGCAGCGTGGTGGGTCTAAGCTCTCATTCCCTCTCTATGAGAGTGGGAGGCCTGTGTCCAGCAGTGGGGCGTAAATGGGCTGTAGTGGTGGTTAAGTACATAGAACCTCTCTATAAGTAATTTATAACTAAAATTAATTATTATTTGAGATTTAAGATACAACTAGCTGATGCTCGCGACTTTATCCGCGTAACTTGAGGTGTTTTCTGGTTCCTGCGGGAGCTTTTCAATTTTTCGGGATAAAAGTAGCCGATATATTATTCCAAACTATAATCTATCCCTTTTCCAAATTTCATCCAGATCCGTTTAGCCATTCTGGCGTGATTGAATAACAAACATCCATCCATACAACCATCCAAACTTTCACTAGCTATTACTTTCTATTATAGCATATATTTAATAAATATAGATAACAATGCAATAGTCACTCAATAGTCCAAAATGTACTTAAAATTAAACTGATAGATTAGTAGTTTCTAGAATTTAAACCAAAAAAAAGACTTGTAGAGTCTTAATACCCAAGTGGATACAAGAAATCAACACACGAAGTGGCACAAGATCGGGGATTGTAGAAATAGGACTTATAACATAGAAAAATTTAATAGTATCGCTTAAGGCCCGATTCAGAGATTGGACGTTCATCTAAAAATACTATGACGCCAATCTACGTCTCCAAATACTTATTTATAATAATAATACTCCGGGAAGAATGAATACACTAAACCATATTTTAAAAATACCTATTCACTTTGAACCGTGTTCAAGCTAAATTGAAATAACATAATATTTTGGTTTACATTTGTCTATGAGTGGTGACAAGTTACATAATAATAGGGCCGATGGATTTAAATCCAACCTAAAATAATATATTATTTCTGTACAATTGTATAGTTTTAAATTAGACAGAGGGCAATAAAATAAATTTTACACTGCGTTCACAATTTATTTCCGAACCATCGAATTGAACGTTTTAACGTCATTTCTGCAAAGCGAGCAAATAAATGCAGCTCTTTTGGTGAATTCCAATATTACTATAATTAATTTAACTGCTATAGGTAATTTATGGAAGATACATTCAAATGTACATCTTCTAAATTATTGTTATTTAAGCTTTCTACAAATAAGTACGTATAAGTACTTACAGTTGTTTTACAACTTTCGCTTTAGTCTTAAGGAAAAGAAAAGGCTCATTTTGTAGCTCGATTTACGATTAACAGCATGTGGGAACTTAAATGATAAAGAACTTAAAAGAAAACCTTACATTGCGCCTAGTCTGTCCGTCTACCAGTCTCTCACATATGCATATTTCAGTATAGATACTGGTCCGACCTTATTTGAAATGCAAAAAAAATTATATTATTATCATTGCAATGACGAAGGGAGCCAAACTGAATCAGAATATGTTTCCAGTCAACAGGTACTTAAATTTTACATCAATGCTGTCAATCGATGAAAATGAGGTAAGGAAAGAATTCAAAAGTACCTACAGAAAGTAAAGAGGGACTTTGTTATAAATACAGATGTATTAAAAGCAATATATTCGGAATAATTATTGTAACACTTTTATATTATTTTAAATACATACATAAGTAGGTAGTGGTTCTCAAAACATTTTCTTTAATGATTAATTCATTTACCATAATGAGAAAATATTACTTTCATCTTCTTATATTTTTGCTCTATTTACTACTGCATGTCTACTACTTATAAAGCTTGGGACGTTTTTGTGACGGGTTCGAAAGGACATGACGTTCATTTTATATTACGTAACATAGTGTAAGGGACAATCCAAAAGTAGGTATTTAATATATTTGTACTCTCATTTGGAACTTGCACGAGCAAATGGTCACAACGTGTAGCGGTTCTACGAGAGATTTAATGTAATAAGATAAAAGTTAGCTAAACTTAAGGACAATAGTCATTTGTCCTCAAAAAATAAAAGCATTTTATTAAATGAAAGGCTGACGATCTCCCTGGCACAGCGGTGCGCGCTGTGGTCTTAAAAGTGGGATGTCCCGGGTCCGATCCCCGGCAGGGTAAATTCGGAAAATTATAATTTCTAAATTTTCCTTGGTCTGGCCTGGTAGGAGGCTTCAGTCGTGGCTAGTTACCACCCTACCGGCAAAGACGTACCGCCATGCGATTTATGTTTCAGTATGATGCAGTGTAAAAACCGTTAAAGGGTATCGGTCAAGTTTCCAAAACACACCCCTTCAAATAGTAATGGAAAATAGCAGTTTCATTAACATGCTTCAAGAGATATCTTATTTATTAATGTTAGTTAAACATCAACGGAATTATACATGAACAGTTACTCATAAATAAGTAAACAGGCTTACCTAGTGTGATCCTGGAACCAGGTAGTAAAATACCTATATACCGTGTACCGAGTATCCTTCCAATTAGGGATTAATGGGCGTCTTGAGAATGTCCCAGGTAAATTTTACACTTGTAATCTGCACAGCTCGGCTAGTCTAGTAAATAACTACTAAAATATGCTGTATGAAGAACATATGGGTAAAAATCACTGTAAACAAATAAGACACTAATAATTTTTTCTAGGAGTAGATTACACGATACTTCTATGCCAAATGTAGGTAAGCACACTGGCAGTCTTGCTCCTTATAGTATGTTTAAAATGCCGTGGTGTCATCGTGTATTGTCAGCACGTTCATGTTTTTTTAATTATTGATTGCCTATTAATAACGTAGTAGTACTTGCGTGTGTAGGTTGCTTCTCCCCTTCATTCCTGCAGGAGACAGACTTGTCTTGCATATAGACATTAGTCCGAGTTCGGTCTGGTTTGGTTGAGAGTGTTATACAGACTATAGTGTCTAATTGTCTCCTTATAATCCTGTATCTTAAATAATATAATACGTTCTTAACAGTTCCAAAAGCAATAGGGTACGAAAACCCAAATCGGATGCCAAATGTTGCATGGGCATTTGGCACCCAAATTGCGACATTGTATATTAAATGATCATACGAACTTGCTGGGCAGGCTCATTTTTTGCGCAAAGGATCAGCTTGGCTGTTCAGTGCGCATTTAGCATTCTTGCCACCATTCCACGCGGGCATGATTTATATAGTAATTAGGTTAGGCTAGCTAGTACTAAGTTCTATTGTATTTATTATTGTTATTTTATTCAATAAAAAAAACGAACTTGCAAAGTGAAGTTCGATCGATATTATATGAATACGCTTCATTCGAAGATATATATAGCAATATTTGTAAGTATTGTTTGCGAATCACCAAAAACTGTTTTGCCTCACTATAATAAACTACCTTTGTCAGAATTAAATGTTCATCTATATTCTCAGCGTTTGTTAACCGAAAAGGCTTACTTATGTCGCCACGACCAACACATGCGGACGGTTTGAATATTTGAGCAAGGACGTGTGTCACACAAATTGTGTTACACGGGTGAGGCAACGCTAGACCCGCGATGAACTTGGTGACTTATTAACTATCTAGTGCCTGCCTGACTTTCATTGTTCATGCTGCTCATATAATATTCTTCTACAGAATTACATACGCACTTTGGGTTATATAATCTAGATTGTTAGAATAAAATATGCTAAGACGACGTGACTTAACGTTTTTACGTTTTAATACTTAATGAAATTATTATTGGGTACAAGTTTCTGAACCTTTGGTTTCCTCAAATAAATGAACCGACTGGTCAACGAGACATTAATTAACATTAAATAATAAACATTATGATTCCACTGGATCGGAATACCCTTTTATTCTAAAAGACAAAAAGAAAAGAAATATACTCGTATGTATTTATATTTAACTAGCGAATGCCCGCGACTTCGTCTGCGTGGTTTGAGGGTTTTTGGTTCCCGTGGTAACTCTTTAATTTTCCGGGATAAAAAGGAGCCTATGTGCTATTGCAGACTATAATCTATCTCTGTGCCAAATTTCAGCCAGATCCGTTCAGCCCTTGGGGCGTGATTGAGCAACAAACATCCACACATCCATACATCCAGACATCTATACATCCATCCAAACTTTGGCATTTATTATGTTATAGTATAGATAATATATTAATAATTAGTGACGCGCAACGGGGAACGTGCTCTACATGTTCCTAATTTTTATTTCTTCTTCTGTGCTTCTGTAGTGTGACTAGACCCTTTGAAGCGATATTTCCGCTACTGCAGTCCCGAGTGTCAAAACTCCGCGTAAAGGCTAGCCCCACTTGAGATGCACGGAGCGTGTGCATGTATGGGGCCGTATGGCGCAGTGCATCTGCTTGCCGCGTTGCTTAAGTGGGCCCAGCCCCATACAAACTCATACAAAAAAAATACTAGCCGCTACGTGCCGCGCCGCTCCGTGCATCTGTAGTGGGACTGGACCTTAAGAACTGATAGTTACACTTCTGTTTCACTCGTGTTCACTATAATTGCAAGTCATGCTTACACTACGCTACGCTTTCGTAGCGGAGATGTGCTACAGGTTTGCTACAGGCGTCTTCCGCAGAAACGATTTCTATTTCACCTTTGTCAATAAATTCGCTGAAAAGACCAGGCAAAACAGAACTTAGTCAGCATCTTTCCGAGCATAAATAAGGCCTTTCAGCACCTAACACAGCTTTAAATAAATAGTGAGACGTAATACAGCTTACGATGCATTAGTGTACAAAGCAAACGTAACGTTGTAAGGGCGACCGAATTCAATGGGCCAAATTGCGGTGCGACCAGCACTGCAAATAGCTAACCTTGTTTGTGGTGCAAGCGAGCAGATGAAGAGTTTTAGCTGGGTTATATAAAACGTTGCATATATATAAAACGGTTAAACTCTAAAGTATTTTGTCGGAATACGCCCAACAAGTTTCGAACCTGTCCGCATTCCCTATTCATGAGCCTGTTTACACAACGCCTCGTCGAAGACAAGAAGTTCTTAGAAGATTTTATACGACTGCCTGAAAAAAGGAGTATATTGTTTTCAGGGTTCATGTTTGTATGTTCGTATGTATGTATGTATGTATGTATGTATGTATGTATGCGAGTTTGTATATTCCACCATAACTTCTATACGCCTGAACCGACTTTGCTAAATGGGGTATCGTTAGAATCCCTAGCTTATTCCGGGTGACATAGGCTAGTAAAATTAAAAAAAAATTGATGGGATGACCATGGTCCCCATGGCATTAAGGACTAAACTTGAATTTTCTTTTTAGAAAATAAGATTAACTATAAAGTCATCATCTAGAAAATGATGAGTAGATTCCAAAAATATAGTTCAATATCCAGTGATTCACAAAAAAATATCATTTAATAAAAAAGTGAATAAGTTTCTAATTTGACTAGATTCATTTAGACTTTTAACTTTTTAGTTCGTTTTTGGCAGGGCAGTCGTGTTTTTTAATTATTTTAATTAAGACTTGTTTACTGTACAACCAATGGAAAGTTCACATATTTATCAATAAGTTAAGTAATTAATTCGAGCATGAATACGCTGCGTAATATAACGAAATGATGGAATTGTGAAGATAATATGATAATCAAGTGAGAGAGGCAATAACATTTATAATTATACTTAATACTTTACTTAACATCTATACTATAATATTATAAATGCGAAAGTTTGGATGGATGGATAGATGGATGGATATTTGTTAGTCAATCACGACAGAACGGCTGTACAGATCTTTTATAGTCTGGAATAACACATCACCGAAACCAAAAGATCTCAATCCACGCGGAAGATGTCGCGGGCATCAGCTAGTTAAAAAAGAAGTTTTATTAAGTTAAACAATAAGTTAACATTGAAAAAAAAGCCCTTTGAGTTAGTAAAAGAATCGCTATCGCCTGCACCATAAACGCTATATCTCCCAGGAAGACTGTAAGCTGTCGGGCGCCACAGGAAATTGCGCGGGGCGCGGGGCACGGGAGTGCGCTCGCCGTGTTTATCGCAACAACACTAACTTACTCTCGTGTTAGTACGCTCTAGATTGTACCACGTCATCTCTGCAGCACTATGATATTATATACTACTGTACTGCTGAAGTATCCTAAATCATACGAAAATTATAAATGCGAAAGTGTGTTTGTTGGTTGGTCAAAACCACTTTTAACTGCGAAATTATAATTGGGATTTAGAATAAATTCTATCGATTAAAAATAGTTTTGACCGTATGTGAGTTTTAACTATAACATACTTATTACTAATTTACTAATTTGTTGGTTTAATTCATTCAATCACGCCGCAACGGAGCAACGGATCGACGTGATATTTGGTATGATATAGTTAAGGACCTGGAGAGTGACATCGGCTATTTTATCCCGGAAAATTAAGGATTTCCCGCGGGAATCAAAAAAACTGAAACCACGCGGATGAAGTAACTAGTAATAAAATAAATAAAATATCATTTATTTTGCCTTATCTAAACAGTTTCTTATTTTTAAATTTTGTGCTTAAAACCTACATATTTATTCTTGTTTATTTATTTTTGTTTACATATTAATTTTAAATCCTGTAACAGTTTCAATGAATGACAAGGACTGTAACTTATTTAAATAAGGAATAAGGCCAGAATTATCGAACTTCCCTCGGGAACGAAACCGCGGCCGGTCGCTAATATCTTATATTACCAAACAACACGCTTTACTACCACTTATTTTTTTAATATTGGGTGTCGGTAACAACAGCGGCTTTACAAAAGTCAAAATAATAAAAAAGATTTTCAAAAAGCCCATTGTCTACTACGGATTAGTTTCATAGCTGTTTAAACTTGTTTCTTGGTAAATTTAATTCAAAGTTGACTCGCTTTTCATTTCCTTGAGTGGGAATTGTTTAAAAGTTGCGTTTAGTTTCATTACAGTTAGACGAACGATACAGCTTGTTACTTTTTTCGTTGGATGAAACTTTTACGAAACTAGTTGATACCCGTGACTTCGTCCGCATAAATTGAGGTTTATGATTCCCGCGAGAACTTTTAATTTTTCCGAAAAAAAGAAAAGTAGCCTATGTTTTATGTCAGTCTATAATCTATCTCTGTGCCAAATTTCATCCAGATTAGTTCAGCCGTTCTGGCGTGATTGAGTAACAAACATTCATCCATCTATTAGTATAGAAGTACAGATTGTGCGTTTGGGAATCTCTATATGACTGGAATTTAATATAATTTATTTTTTTATTTATTAGGCATGGTAGCAAGCGTTGCATTCGCAATGATATTAAAAGGTTATTCGTTGCCTATTTATTACTTATTTATTAATCATAATTATGCGAGTGCAGTACCTACTATTTAACAGCTCTTAACAAAAAAAAAACATTCTTTTGCAATCAATATTCAAACTCTACCTCATTGCGTAAGGCAAGGAAAAAAGTGCATATATTTTAGCTATATCAACGCTTCTTAGTCAAAGCTTTACTTTGAAATGAATTTTCTCAACTTCAACAAAAAATTCAGAAATTAACACTAATTCAAGATATTAATAGGCAAATCAGGTATAATCAAACAGGTATCTCCTTGGCAGTAAATTTAACACCTGCTTGCGATCCGAGATGCTGACAACAATATATTATGGACATAATGTTCACTGAGTATAAATTGGTAATCCTAGTACAATGTACGTCTGCTAATTCGATTGAGAATCCCATAGTATGGGACAATATAGCCACATGGGCTCACGAGGTTCACTATACTTAGCACATAGGTAGTTTCTAGGTATCTTTCTATTCTAACTATACCTAAATATAATAATTCATTCGAATAAAAATCCTAGTGTTCAACATCAAAAGCAAAGAGTGCAGAGATTACGTTAGCACTCAGCATCGACCGCTACTGACACCAATAGAATAAGATTGTTTCTTAGGGTTCTAATTTTTAGTTATAAAGAAGATACCTACACATTGCGTGTGGTTGGCTGAAACTTGCCCTTGTGCACTGCCGTGCGCCTTGATGACTTAGTCTTTCAATCCATACATTTTTTGTATATTAAAATTACGTAAATTCACGTGTTTCGTTAGTTTTAAGGTTGATAACAATTTTTTAACCATGGATTAAAGTAAAAAAATGCGTCGAAATTTAGTGACATCACAAGTCAGTAAAAAATACTAGGTGATCCCGTGATAACCATTGTGAGTTATCAAATCAACAAATGTATCTTGAAATAAAAACGGATGACATCATGAAAGGTATGCCAGATGTAAATCTTTCAGGAAAATAACAACATGGCGACATGTGAGAGCGGGATGACGAATATCTTATTATGCGCAACGTGAGTTGGAAGCTTACCCTTAAGCTGCAGGTCTCAGGCATGTTGCATTGAGTCTTATCCAGATTTCACTTACTGAATCGTAAAATGTATGCAAATCCTTACGTTAGGATTTACTAAGACAGATGCTTGTGTATTTTTATATGCTCTTAACACCCAGTTAGGCCGCCATAAAGTAAATCTATTACTCCAAACGTCAAGAAGCAGTCATACCAGGGATGATGGGTCCCACCTTATGACTAAAAAGTAGGAAAAAAAGAGGTTGCTTTACTTCTATTAATATCTTTAACCCTTGTTACCTTACCCTAAGATCTTTGTAATGAAAGAAACCTAGGAGTTTCCCGTGACTTCATTCGCATGGATTTAAGTTTTTGACGGTTAAATAGTTCTTTGGATTTTCAGGAAAAATATAATCTTTTGTCCGTTGCCAGGATGCAAGCTATCTCTGTGCCGAATTTCGTCCTAATGGGTTGAGCCGACAAAACTTCAAAAATTTAGGTGTCAGGTGATTAGGATTCTACTTGGTTCCTACCCTTTTGTCTCTGATTCAGTTTTCGTTGAAAATTAATGTTAAATGTACACATCATTGAAAAATGCCTTATAACTGTGAACGTATTAACTAAAACAACAAAAATCTCAGAATAATAATATTATTATTATTTTTCGCCTAAGCAAATTCTTCCAATTATTTCTTCAGTGAGTCGCGCGTAAAGCTAGTCGGGAATTCGCTCCCAACATTTTTCTTTCAATCGCAGCCCTGACAATAAATCTCATAACTTATTTATTCTTCGAGTCCGTGCGGGGCCTGTCAAAATTAAGGGTATAAATCTTTCGCTTGCTCATTTCTTTGGGAGTCTCAAATCAGGTTGCGAATTAAAGATTCGCTTCTTATCCTCCGACAAAAATATCGTTTGTTTACGTTCTGGAATTGCTTGGAAGTTAACCGCAACTTTGCACTTATTCTTTTGATATAATATTATGATCTCGTTTGGGTAGAAAGTTCTGGCCATTGATTTTCCTGGCACCTTAATTTTCACGTTTGGATAAGCACACCGTCATTTTTCTTTCAATCTCGAATAGCACTTGCGCCTTATAAGTAACACGCCTTATGCCATTTCATTACAAACTATTTCAATTTGGTTCCTGAATAGCTTTGTAATTAGTAATTCAATCTATCTAGCACCTTCAGTCTAATGATACCTAGTTCTGCTTTCACCGATGTACTACGGAGTTCATAAGATACCTCAACATAATATACACAACATAATATGCAAATTAACACGAGTAGCTATTCCTTATCTCCTTTACGCCTTAATTTAAGATGTCTTTCAATGAATCTCCCTAATGAAAACGAAAAGTTAATTTATTTATCCTAGTCCAAAGAACGGATTTTGTGAAATATAACAGAACCTTGGCGGACGACGTCTTGGCAACACCATCCCGTGATTAAAATCTGCGAAGCGTGTTCGAGATAATCTGGCATCAAACCAATAGACCCGAGGCAAGATATTGTATCGCTAAGTCTGAATAAAAAGGAATGATCAAAAATAATTTTATCTTTTGTAATGTCTTCAGAGTTACGCGTTGTGCCAATATTTTTTGGAAATCCTTTTGTCGTCAGTGGTACGGTGTTTGAAATCAAATACCAATTATCGCTTAAGACAATATTTTCACGAGGATTTTTATTTTTAGCTCTTTCAAGAAATATTTAATTGAAACGGTGGAATTATATTTCAGAAACAGGAGATCGATAAGTTTCTCAGGGAGCTCGAGCCACGTTTACTTAAAATTCATTATACCTACATCATAACCATCGTCAGCTTGTATAGGTATATGCCCACTGCCAGAGATAGGCCTTTTCTAGTGAGCACCACTACTGCACCCGGTCTACAAGCTTTCTCATAGGTACAGCTACTTCCCGCCACTCTCTTTATATGCTCCATACTATGCTTACTTGTAGGCCACTCTACGACTTCGGTTCCAACGGGCGTCGCCTTTGCGAAGAAGAATTTAAAACTTTCCACAAACACTGTCTTTTTTTTCTAAATGCATACATCTTGCGCGACCAGTTGTGATGATTTATTTCACATAACAAAATGGTTCGGGAGCTCTAATATGATGTTCATTTGATTCTCATTCTAGACGGAGATTGCTTTTACGGCAAAGGGCGCTCGGTACATTTTCTTCGTGCTTATCTCCGATTTTTTTGAATTATTAAGTACCTCTGTTCAAAGATAATTGAAAATTAATTTTATCGTTCATTCGTATAACGTTCTTTTAATTTAGTGATATTAATGTTTTTCGTATTTTATGTAAATGCTTGACTTAAAAAAAACCTTTGAAGTCAAATTCAGATAATTGAAGAATATTATTATGTTCAAACACAACATGCTTCACAAATTTTCTTGGAATATATTGAAGCATATTATTTTCCAAGTTTCATGTTCCCAATTTTTTCGTGAAATCGTGCCTGTAGGTACCTACTGCGTTATCTATTATCACAAATATAATTTGTAAGTAATTATTTTCATAAGTAGGTTTATGTCAGCTTACGTCATGACTCATGAGCTTATGTAATCTCAAGTATGTCTGTTTCTACCTCTCAGAGTAACACTAATCAGGAAAAAAACATTTAAAACAAGCTTTTATCAATCCGTCATATTCAATTTAGTGTGATCACATTTTATTTATCGTATTTTTCTTAGCGAAGTCTTTTAATTGAAACCCCATAATGGGGGTGCATGAAAAATAACTAGTACGCCATCTTTGGGAGTCAGCAATATCAGTTTTAAAATGACGTCACTTATCTAACCATACATTTATCAGCTAAACTAAACGTGTTTGCTTTCAGCTCAGTCGGTTGGGGATATCTAACTGTTTAAAAATTCGGCTGCAAAAATTGAGCCACAAACAAGTTAAATAAAAGCTTTTAAAAAATTACCACCACCATAATACCATTAATAATTATAATACCATTTCATTAAGAATACTAAGCAAATGAGTGAAATGTGACAGTGCGTTATAATTGTCATGGGTCAACTGCTGAACCGATCTTGGTAGCGTTAAGGACAGAGGGATGATTTACAAATCATCCCTCTGTCCTTATTGGTTCTAGGATACATCCTAGAACCAATAATGTTCTATAAAAAATAAGTAGAAACTTTTCATTCATTCTGGTGTAAGGCATCGGCCGTGGCCAGTTACCGCCCTACCGGCAAAGATGTGCCGCCAGGCATTTTAGATGTACCGGTACGATGCCGTGTAGAAACCGAATAGGGGTATGGGTTTAATATAACTCCCATGCCCCTAACAGGTTAGCTCACTACCACCTTAGACTGCATCATCGCTTACCATCAGGTGAGATCGCAGTCAAGGGCTAACTTGTACTGGATAAAAAAAATTGTCTCCTCGAGAATTTTAAAAACCTACGTTTGGAACTATATTTGAAACTTAATAATTTTATTTCGCATTAAAATGAGTATAAAAGAACAATGGCGAAATTGGACCCACATAATTTAAAAATTAAGGAGGCATCGTTCAAATACAAGTTTATATTATTTATAATCATATGTTTATATGATGTTTATATAAAAAAATATTGAGACTCTGAGATACGGGATTCAAAAGAAAGAAATTATTATAATTTATTAAAAAATAAGTCATCTTGCACTAATGGAACGCAATTGACATAGATATACATTTTGTTGACATGACAACACTTGTCATTATTATTTATTTTTGTAGGGATGTTCCGACACCATCGATGTATCATCGATACCTACTGAAATGAGTATTCTTAATATAACTATCGTCTTGTGATACTAACACGAGTACTTTAAAAGTATCGATACCTAATCGTATCGATACTTTTTAATTTTTAGGTAAATGATTTTATCAGTATCAGTGATCACTACTTATATGACACTAGCTGATGCCCGCGACTTCCTTCTCATGGATTTGGTTATAAGAGAAAGAAAAAAGCTCTCATAGGAAAAGTAAATAAGTACCTACTTAATAATACAAAGTATATAGAGGAATAAACCGCTTAATGTAAGGAAGATCAGGCTATAGAATGGGAACACAATCTGAATTATTGGTCAGCGACTCACTTCAACTTGGGCTATAGGTGTCGAAGAATTCACTGGCCAGAATCCGCATAGAGGTACCAGTGGTGCAAAAGAGATCTATTTTGATAGTATTGTTACTCAATTTGTTAAAAGATAAGAAAGATCTAAGCAGATAAGAGTTATTTCGAAATATGGTGTGAGTAGAATTATTGCGGAATTCTCGCAGACATAAGTACCTACCTAATTATAACTAGGCTTAAGTACCTACCAACTCATTCATACTAATACTGATACAAATTATTGATAGAAATAGTTTTTGATTAATAATTTTTAGGTTATATTCTACTTTTAGGTGTATCTTTTTTCTCCCACATTTTTAGACTTACTTACTATTTGCTTTTTTCTTAGTTTTGTTACGTTCTACAATTATTACTAAGTTTCCATGATGAACGCTACCCTTTTCAGTGGGTCCCAAAACACATGCATATCCGCCATCCTCCTTTATACAATTTATACTCACTAAAATTACAATCTAGCCTTCTAATAGGGTATTTGACAACTAGTCAAATCAACAACTTTATTTTCAAATGTCAAAACGGGTGCTTATATAGATTTGTATGATATTTTAAGTTGTGAATTTCGATGCACTTTTTTTTACTTTAATCGGTAGTTTAAAATGGTTATTCAAAATAAAACTAGCAAGGGACGTGGATATTATGACTTTTGGGAGATCCTTTATTTAATCATCACTAAAAAATCATTTATTTCACTCGTAGTCAAATACCCAATTATACTGAGTAATTTTACTTTAACCTAAACGTATAAGTTAACGATGACGATACTTAAACAAAACACTACTAAAGTTGTGTTACATAAGGTAGGTGAACACAAAACTAAACACAATCAATTTCAATATTTCACATTTTGAGCAAGATCTTTCACAAGTGTATATTCGATTCAGGAAACAATTATCTGATAGTGCCGTTTGTTCTGCGGTTGCGGTTATCACATTAATTTATTGTTTCTACCCTCACCCCGCACCTCGGACGAGGGGAAATTGCTCAACATTAAGCCACTATTTTTAGCGCTGTTGATTTATAAGCGCTTCGGAACATTTTTCCCATTGTAAGAACTTATACAGAGCTCGAATGTTATTATTAAGCTATTTATTACTAACTATACTATTATAACTATAACTATTATTTAATACTTAGGGCTAAGTACTATACATCCATACTAATAATATCCATACGAATCCATAGTTCCATGCTAATATTATAAATGCGAAAGTCTGTCTGTCTGTATGTTTGTTAAGCTTTCACGGCCCAACTACTCAACCGATTTTGATTAAATTTAGTACAGAGATGGTTTACATTCCGGGGAAGGACATAGGCTATTTGTCTCGGAAAATTGAATAGTTTCCGCGGGAATTAAAAAAACATCAATCTACGCGGACGAAGTCGCGCAGATCATCTTGTTATCTCTAAATTAAACTAAGCTGTTGGGTCCAAATCTAGTGCTATCTTTCTCCACAGGGGGTATTATGGAAGGCAAAGAAGACGGAATAGCAAAACATCTAGATTTGAAATTTTAAAGTATACTTAGAAATAAGTACTAAGTAATAAATAAGTAGTAAATACTTCAAGGAATGAGCTGTATTTCTGTTGTACACACCTAGCTAAAACTAGCTTTTGCCCGCGATTTCGTCCGTTCATTTTTCATTGAAAGCACAAATAGGTACAAAGTTTCATGGATATGACTTGAACCGCCTATTCTACCCTCTTAGGGGTGAAATTTTGAGAAATCCTTTCTTAGTAGCGTGTAATCCTCTAGGGTGCTCAAGAAATATTCTCTCAAAATTTCAAATTTCTACGTTCAGCCGTTTGGGCTGTATGTAGATTGTCTGTCAGTCACAGGAGACAAAGCCTTTTATGTTAGTGAATTTCTAGTGTTAAAACACCTATCACACTTATACCTAACGAAATCATAGCGTTCACCAGTGTTTGATTCGTCCAAGTTTCACCACCA
The DNA here is from genome assembly GCA_964035005.1 of Erebia palarica. Taxonomy (NCBI): domain Eukaryota; kingdom Metazoa; phylum Arthropoda; class Insecta; order Lepidoptera; family Nymphalidae; genus Erebia; species Erebia palarica. The sequence goes on from OZ035994.1 coordinate 19,085,066, forward strand.
TTATCCCAGGGAGGTCGTCAAAATCGTTCTAAGTGTAAAACGATCGTGTTGTCCACGCCCTACGGCAATCGCCTCCTAAGTATACATGGAAAACAGCGGTACGTATTACACTAGTAATACGTACCGCTGTACCTAAAATTAGAATTATTTCAATATAACGATTACAGTCAATGTTAAAGAAATAATAATAATGTGAAACTATTTCCCTAGTATTAGTAAAATTGCATTCAGTGAAATTGAATATAATAAATTAATATTCATTATTTCCAGCGGTTCATAATTAATGAAGATGCTTACAATAAAACCACAGCGGTATTACTGCAATAATTGAACAACTATTCACAATGCAGAACCACGAATTAGTAGGTACGTTACGGTGCTAAGTTCATGTAAAAATATAGATGATTCGACTCTATCTCAATTTGTAAAATACTAATAAAAATTATTACTGATCTCTCTTTTCTAACTTGCTTGTTGAAGGAATATATCGGATGGAAACGACTGCATACTCAGGCTCAGTTCACCGTAATGTGCTAAAATTTACAAGCTCCATACTAATTTTATAAATACTAATGTTTGTCTGCCTGTCAGTCTGTTATGTTTGCACGACCAGATGGGCCTTTTAAAGATAACCGATTTTGACCATATTTTGCACCGAAATAGATCACATCCCAGGAAATGCCTACTTTCTATCCCGGAGAATCAAAGAGTCCCCATGCGATTTTTCATTAACTTACACCTATGCATGCAGACAAAGTCACGGGCATGATCTAGTAAAAATATTCGAATGTTAATAAGAGATAAAAATTAACACTAATTTAAAAGTTCTTTCATAAAAAGGATGAACTTTTCGAAACTGCTCTGTTCATAAGTTGGTTTCACCATTAATTTTCTTCTGTTGAGAGCTCAAAAAGCCTACGTTTGTAACGAGTCATATTTGTTTAATTCAAACTTATATTTAGGTGTGTGTTTGTGTGTGTGTGTGTGTGTGGCATGTGTGTTTTATTTATAATGTAAGTATAGACCTCCCACTCAAATAATTGTTTTGATTCCCGCGGGAACTAATTAACCTATTATGTCCTTCCTCGGGATGTAACCTAACCCTAAACCAAATTTCATCAAAATCGGTTGAAAAGATAAAGCATGTTAAAGCGTGGCAGACAAAAAGACACACTTTATATAATATTAGTATGGATTCGTAGAAGTGTCGTTTATTTGGACCAGGGCCCAGGAACAAAACGACACCAGCGGGATTATTATCAGAAATTGGAGTGTTTTAATTTAAGGCCTTGCGTAGCATTTAGGTCCGTTTGTTAATTATTCAAAACAAAGGTATTAAAGCAAACAACGACTTCTGCTTAATTTTGCAAACACCTAGATGCCAATTATTTGAGACTTGTTTAAGATTGATAATATCCATACTAATATTATAAATGTGAAAGTTTGTCTATCTGTCTGTCTGCTATGCTTTAACTGACGATTTTGATGCAATTTGGTAAAGAGGTAGTTTACATGCCGAGGAAATGCATATGCTACTTTTTATCCCATAAAATTAAGGAGTTTCCGCGGAAAAAAAAACTTAATCCACACGGATGAAGTCGCGGGCATCATCTTGTAAATAAAATAAATAATGACACTAGGTATAGAATACAATAAAGCAATGGTTGTTAAAAGAACAAAATAACAAGAGATTGTACATTAAGGCTAAGTAATAAGTATCTTTGTTCACAAAGCCGTGTACTCCATTAAAAGAGTGGACAAATTTGATCTCTATCGCACTCGGGGCAGAATTTAGGATGCGAATTAGAAAGGATTTAACAATGGGAAAAATATTGTAGGATTTACAGTCCTTTTTTAAATTTTGTGTTTGGACAAGGGCTTTCATAATTTATCATGCTAAAATATAAAAAAATATCCTAATAATAAGTAATATTTTTTATCCACTACAAGTTTGCAATCCCACCCGATGGCAAGTGATGATGCAGTCTAATATGGGGGCGAGCTAACCTGTTAGGGATTTGGCAGTTTTATTAAACCCATATAATTAATCGGTTTCTAAACGGCATCGTACCATACTAACTATTACGTTTCTGTGATCGTACCGGAACGCTAAATTGCTTGGCGGCACGTCTTTGGCGGTACCAGGCCAGACCAGAGAAAATTCAGAAATTTCCAAATTGACCTTGCCGGGGATTGAACCCTGGACCTGCCTGGTCTCGGATTAGGTTTAAAACTTATCTTTACTTAACTATCGGGTTTATATTAGCATATTTTTGGTAAGCTTGGAATGCTATGCGATATTTATAGGTTGTCGAATGTCGATAAAAAGTAAAGAAAAACAAAAATTCTCGCTGATGAAGCTTGCTAGACAACAAACTGAAAGGCGTGAAAAAAGAGCTTAGCGCCCGGTGGAATACTTATAATCAAAGAGAACATTAATAAATGTACTCTTTAGGAATTGGTAATTTAAGAAGGAATTTAGCAATCAAAAAATCACAATATTATTCCTTTGAAATATAACGAAATTTTGATTTAGGAAACATTTCGAGCGCAATTCGAGGCTCTTTTATTCAAATTTGATCGCCCCAGACTTTAAAGTCGGTAGCCTGGTGCAGAAATTTGCATGTTTTATTTAATTTATCGATAATTGTAGTATTCCTTTCCATACTCTATCGTAAGGTCCCAATATTACATAATCAAGTAAAATATTATAAATGCGAAAGTGTCTGGGTATAACCTTTTCAACCTCCATTCGGTCAACCAGATAAAAATTTGTACAGAAATAACTTGCTTCCCAGACAGATACCTATAGATTATATCGGAAAATAAAAAAAAAACACCCGGGAGTTTTATAAAACGTGAATTCACGAGGACAAAGTCGCGGGCTTCGTCTACTGTTATATAAGCTTTTGAAGAAAATCTTTTAGATATACAATCCCCTAATAAATGACAGAGGTTCGATACTCATTACAATATGACATGTTATTATGATTTAGAGGTTATCTCCTTTGTTAATATACGTATGCTCGTGAAATTGATTTTATTAGAGGGCAACTTACGAAGGAGATATTGTATGTAATGAGCCAAATCAATTTTATGTCCCGTGGCGAAGAATGTCCGACCTCGTAATTATTGTGCCTAGCGGATTTCCCTCCTTAAGTATCTTAATTTGCTTGATACTTTTGTACCCACGATTATAAAAAAGGTATTGAATAATAAGAAAAAAATAAAATCTTCTCTATCAATTTTAATTATAAAACATAAACAAGCATGAAGTAATTATAGTTAATCCAACAGGCAAGCAAGACCTGCGAGTAACTCACAAGAGATAGGGAGGGAGAGAGATTAAAGATTAAAGACATAGAATTCTAATAATGAATGTCGCCACATCACTACCTACTAATAATGTATTCTATAATCTTTAGCTTAAAAAGGTAATGTTTGTTAGTTTGTGACTTTTTGATATTGTAGGGGGTAATCTCTGGATCTACTGAACCGATTTTGAATATTCTGGTACCAATAGAAAGCCACATTATTCGTGAGTGTCATAGGTGTAATGTGGTGTGTGTGTATTCGTGAGTGTATATTATCCCAAAAAATGTGGGAGTTCCCGTGGGAATTTAAAAAACTTATTTCACGCGGACGAAGTCGCGGACAGTCTGCTATCAGCTATCAATAAGTAACTAAAACATACTTGATATTCATGAAAGAAATAAAAACATATTCTGACATCTGTTGGTCATAGTTTTGTGTGGTTTCCATTGAAACAAAACTTAGTCTGCGTTCCAAGTCGCATTTTCGATAATGTGGCATTCTTTTGAATTAGCGTCCAAAAGGACACTTGGCATGCTATGGTTTTCGGATCTTAACCCACAAAGACATCTTCCGAAAGCGGTTGGGATGCCAAATATAATATCATTATTTCATATTCCAAGATGGCTTCGGAAACGCTGCACGATGTTTATTGTTTGATTCTCGTACTAGACAGAGATTGCTTTTGTAAATTTGGCAAACGTTACGTCCTGCCCGTGTGCTTTAGGTGCTTTTCTTGTTATACATTTGTTAAATAACTGGCCGCTGCCACTTATTTTAAGAAACTAAAAGACTAATTAAGAAAATAAAAATGCGAATAGGTGATTGGTTTGTTGGTTTGGCCTTCAATCACGCTCAAATAGACCGACAGACTGACATGATTTTTTCCGTGGATATGGTTGAGGACTCGACAAGTGACAAAGGTACATTTTATCTCGAAAACCAAAAAGGATTTTTAAATCTAAAACCACGCGAATGAAGTCGCGGGCATCATCGAGTTTCCCAATATTCGCAAACAGTAAAAATATGGCATAACCAGTTTTACGTCACTCGGCTCCACTGCACAGTAATCACGCAATCACCCCCAGTCGTGGTTATATTTGGGGGCTATTAGTTAAGTGTGCGATAACATATTAATACACTAGCTAATGCCCACGACTTCGACTGCGTGGATTGAGGATTTTTGGCTCCCGCGGAAACTCTTTAATTTTCCGGGATAAAAAGTGTCTTAAGTGTTATTCGTGACTATCGTCTATCTCTGTACCAAATCTCCTCAAGATCCGTTAGGGCGTGATTGAGTAACAAACATCCATAAGTACATCCATTCTAACTTTCGCATGTATAGTATTAGTATAGATAACTATTCAATTTTATTTATATGTATGTAGTTAGTTCTCCTAAAGCTAAGATTGTTGCTTAACTTTTTTCCTTTTTTATATTATGCTACTAATCCGACCGCGACCGACCGACTGCGACCTTACGTGGTGGTGGTGGTAGCGGGCTAAACTGGTATGGTTTAAATAAAGCTATAAATATGAATCCAAATTCTTAATCGGTTTCTAGTTTATATGCGGCCAAACCTGGACCAGATCAGAGATAATTCAGTAATTATAAATTCCCAAATTGTCTCAGCCTGAGGTCGAACCTACGGCCTTCCACTTAGGTGATGAGCATTGTGCTCACCACTACGCCAGGTGTGTCGGCAAAATTGGGGCTTGTGTTGACTGTAAAAACCAACGGGTGGGATTCGAAGTTGAGCTTTTCCAACTTTGTTCCACCCTAAAAAAGACTAAGCGATAAATTGACTCCATTTTGGGGATATTTCCATTCACAGTTTAATTATTTATTTTTCTAATGTAACTTAATTTTCTAAACTTTTTACCTAAATACATGATTTATTAATGATAAAACGATATTTTTTCGTAGCGAAAAGTTCGGGAATAGCACCCCGGCTTATTGCAAAACCGACAACTACCGGCAATTAAGCGTTGGAACTCAATTACATCAACAACTTTGAAGAAAATCCTCGGTTTCAGTAGCAAGTATTAAAAGTGAAGTGAAATGATCGAAACTATATAGCGCTCGCACGCTACTATGCTTAGCGGTTTCGTGCAGGAAATTTTAACTCATACCGCCTTTTACAGTAGCGCATAGGATGTATGATCTCGAAAATAAAGAAAACAGTATATTTTAAAACCTCTAACAAAATAGACAGTGGGAATTTCTGAGTTTAGGTACATTTATTGTATGCATTAAATTAAACGAACGAATTAAATTTGATTAAGTCATTTTATTTGAAATCGGAATGGTATTTTGTCTGGAATGGTACTATGTTTGATTAGAATCTTTACAGCGGTTTTTTAGTAGGATTATCAGCTCTTTTCCCAGCCGGTGTTTGGATCTCAGTCACATCGATATAGCTAGTGTGGATCCGACCATTGAGGTACACACCTTTTCTATTAAATATATTATAAACAAATTCCCCCTTTTTATTGTTAACCATCGAGTGTCTTGCTGGTTCTGCTAGACAGATAGGCATTCTGAAGCAATGGTACCATCCGCACCGCATACATATAATCCGCACCGCTCTTGATAGGAAGGTCCACGAGGCCCGCAATGTCGCAAAAACAGAGCAACATGGCGCAACATCGTGCACAGAAGAATTATTAAGGGTGGAAGGGATCACAACCCTCAGTAATGAGGTATACGACGCAAGGAGCACTTCAATTTCTATCTTGTTAGAAAGCACGTCACCAACAGTATCATGGTGTACCGGTGATCGGTGTTGACTAATTCTGAAAAGAAATAAAATTCAATTCGAGATAGTTTAATGACATAGAGCTACTTAGGCTATATGAAAAAGATTGGCTCTCCTCTATTTGATAGTGCTTTATAATAATTAATAGTTTTCCAACTCTATGTGACTTGACAAATCTATGTACAAAATACCATTTTATGCGTGACACGTGTAATAAAAGTTTGAAGGAAGAAATTAAATTTTGATTGTATAGCAGCTGTGCCGTATTCTCTATTATTTATTATTATTGCTTGCTTGCAATATGAGACGTCAAACTTTCGCATACAGAGAGCCTCATTTCGCCCCTGTTACTTACGATTGTAAAGCTAGGTTCAGATAATTTTATTATTATATTTGCCTTTTATTTGCTAAAAATATACAGAGAAAAAAAATATTATAAGAAAAGTGTAGCTTTTTTTTCTTTTTAGCACTCTTCCACCGTCGAGGGTGTAGCCCTCCTCCAAGCTCTCCCATTTCCTTCATGGACCAGTATGCCAGATAAAACATACCTCTAATGAAAGAATCATGACTATTAACCTGAAAATTAAAACGTAATAAATAACTCACGATGTCGAAATCTGCACAATAAGACGTCATTTTGAACGCCTGTGTTTGTGAATTTTCATAAAATCACCATAGAGAGCATATAATATATTTTAAGTTCCTTGAACTAAAGAGTAGCTCTGCACTTTGCCGTGACGTGACCTTTTCATTTGTTTTCATATAACCTGCATTGAGTGCAAGTGCATATTTATTGAAATACTATTTTATTTTATTTTGTTTTATTAAATTTACTAGTTTCGGGTGGCTCAACAGGCATTGGCATAGTTCTCAATTATGTATTCTTCACTCATCATTTATCGTTCTTTTTATTATTCATGGAAAGCTGATAAATTGTATTTATTACACAGGGCTGTATCCTTGTTATGTGAACCTGACTCAAGGTGACGGGAACATTGACAGCATAATAAAAATTTCAGTCAAACAAGATTGCTTTAAATCATGAAAGAAGACTCATGGCCATGGCGCAGTATATCGTACGTCAAATTAATAATATTCCAATGTATGTTTATTTAATGATTATAAATTAAAGGTTTCTGTATACTTATCTATACTAATATTATAAATGCGAAAGTTGTAACGTAAATGGATGTATGGATGTGTGGATGTATGGATGTATGGACGTTTGTTACTCAATCACGGCTGAACGGATCTGGCTGAAATTTGGCACTGAGATAGATTATAGTCTGGAATAGCACATAGGCTACTTTTTATCCCGGAAAATTAAGGAGTTCCCGCGGGAGCCAAAAAAACCTCGATCCAATCGATAATTTTTTTATATATGTTTATTTCTTTTTATAATAAATATTTAAAATAATTATTAATTAATAAGTTTTAAGTTAGAGAAATAAATTACTTTAAGCTATTATTTAATATAGGGTCTTCCACACATACGAGTAGATATATCCTTATCTGACCCAGTGACAGCGTCGCTAGTTATATTATATGAGGATAAAATAAAAACAAAGACAGGCATAAAAATTAGTTCAAATTTTGGCCATCGAGCGAGATAAGTTTGTGGGACTATAGAAATATGATTGCGTCAAATGTTGATGACGTATATTTACCGCGTGTTTTGATTTTCGATGCAGGGTTGTCAATTTAACTAATTTTGAAAAACCCAATTAGCTGGATCGCGAATAAATAGCTGGTGTAAAGAGGCATCTACGGTGAGGAAGTATCATCCCCGCTCTCCGGGCAAGGCAACGAAGTTGCCTTGTGAAGTTGTCTTGCATAGTCATTAGCTATTACATGACTTTTTACCTGTACATCAATACTAGGTACATAATATTATACAAAAGAAAACGGATCTCACAGGCAAAATTGTTAACAAATGTTCACGGCAGAAATGAATTTTAAGTTTATCTCATCAACTTTAAAAATCTATTGTAACAACTGCTGAGCGCCCTTTTCATTATTTTAAATAAAAAAACAGCGAAACTTTTAATTTTCCGTTTCTATCCTTTCATTAATTAAAATCGTAGTGGGCTGTATTTCGCCCTCTTTTCTTAGCTATAATTAAATAAAACAAACTCAAGATAAATGGTATTTTTAGCATAAATTCTTCTTAGTCAAAAATGTTTTAAAAATATTATATAAACAAGTCATAATTAAATAAATTAAAAAACACGACTGCCCTGCCAAAAAACTAGTTAAATTAGAATCTTATTCACATTTTTATTAAATGATTTTTTTTTGTGAATCACTGGATATTGAACTATAATATTATATATTTTTGGAATCTACTCATCATTTTCTAGATGATGATTATATAGTTAATCTTATGTTCGATTTTCTTTTCAACTTTAGTCTCTAATGAGGGACCATGGTCACCCCATCATTTTTTTTAAAATGTTACTAGCTTAAGTCACCCGGAATAAGCTAGGGATTCTTACGATACCTCATTCATCAAAATTGGTTCAGGCGTATAGAAGTTATAATGGAATATACAAACTCACTTACATACATACATACTATGCATACATGAACCCTGCAAACAATATACTCCTTTTTTCAGGCAGTCGCATAATAAAGAATAAGATTGTATTTATAAAGGCACCTAAAAAGTTTTTTCAGACAAAAATGTAAACCCTGCTTTACTCACACATAATTATTATAAAGATTTATACATGCCAAAGTGTGTCTGTCACTTTTTCACGACCTAATGGGAGCAAAGAGTCCCAGAGCATAAGAATACCTATAAATCTATGTGGACAAAGTCACGGACAAACGTACTATATTATCAAAAATTTAGTTCAATAAAGAGTTAAACAATACTAGGTGCAGTTTTGTCCGCATGAATTTAGGTTTTTGAAATAATTGTAACTCTTTGGTTTTCGGGGATAAAAGCATTCCTTCCTTTACCTATAAATACAGACAGACTGACTGGCTGACACACTTTTGCATTTATACTATTACTATGGATCTTTCTTATATCATTAGCTGATGTCCACGACTTCGTCCGCGTCGAATAAGCTTTGGAAATCCCACGGGAACTCCTTCATTTTTTGGTTCCCGCGGGAACTCTTTAATTTTCCGGGATAAGGAGTAGCCTGTTTGTTATTCCAATCTAATCTAACTCTGTACAAAATTTTATACGGTCAGCCGTTCGAACGAGATTAAGTAAGAAACATACATCCACCCATTCATCCATCCATACCGTCCATCCATCAAAACTTTCGCATTTATAATATTAGTATAGAAATATGATTATTCATAATATTATGTATCAGTGACGTGTATTATAAACCTCCTAGGAATTCCCTCTTATTTTACTTTTTCATAAAAATATCTACTTTCTGTCCTTCTCCAGTCTACGAGCTATCTCTTTGCGAATCTTTATGATGATAGATAATAGACGAAAAGTATATTTGGATACAAAGAATATAATGAATGGCCAAAAATATTATTTCGTCACAGCATACTGAAATAACAAACTATAAACACCTTCCATTGTACGTTTTTCAAAGGTTTTTTTATCTCACTGACCTAGCTACCTACTCAAATTTTATTTTCCACTGGCAAAACCCAAGAGAGAATCAACGGAAAAAGATTATCTAACCCTTTTTTTGGAAGTCGGCTTAGGACGTGGGTCGTTGGAGTACGTAAGTATTAATACGGATTTATATGATTAAACTCAACATTTGTTTTTGTACCTTTTTTAATGGTATATTTTTAGGTAGATCATGTCTTTCAATCGAGTTTTAAAAGTACCTCAGTACGAGTAAATACCCGATTAAATCTGACAACATTGATTCTATCGCTATAGTGTGGTATATCTATTAAATATTAAATTTATCTCTTTATCTATTTTGGCGCCGCTTCAAATGTTGCAGCTCATTAGACTAAAAGATAGTATTAGTTTATAACATATCTAGCGAATGCCCGCGATTTCGTCTGCGTGGTTTGAGGTTTTCTTGGTTCCCGCGGGAACTCTTTAATTTTCCGGGATAAAAAGTAGCCTTTGTGCTATTCTAGACTATAATCTATCTCTGTGCCAAATTTCAGACAGATCCGTTCAGCCGTTGGGGCGTGATTTAGTAACAAACATCCATACATCCATCCAAACTTTCGCATTTATAATATTAGTAAGAAATAAGTTAGGATTAATTGTGGTGTTATAGTTCCAAAGTTTACGTTGAGGCGTACACCGTGTTACGTGTGCGTATATACACACACGCAATACGGAGTAGGCCAAATTAACACCAAGAAACTGAGCTAAAATCGGATGTCTTTCCCGCGCTTATCTCAAAAAGTTATACATTTTCACCAACATAGCATATGATAACTATAAAGAATCCATTTGTACGAACCTACCATACCATAATGCAACTAATTCTCTCGAAATTTCCCATATTATATTACCTAGTAGTGTAAAGTTGGGGTGGAGTTCCATACGTACTAACGTAAATTCGTGACTAAAGTGGCCTTAAGAAACCTGTGCATAAAATCTATATCCATGCTAATATTATAAATTTGAAGTGTATCTGTCTGTCGGTCTCTCTGTCTGTCTGCTACACTTTCCGGAAAATTGAAGGTTTCCTACGGGAATCAAAAATTTTAACCCACGCGGATGATTTCGCGTACATCATCTAGTAATCAATAAATAAGTGCGAATAAAAATATGCTCAGGTAATAAATATATCAAGCCTGAATGAATTGACGATGGCATAAAGTACAACAATAGTTGAAGGGATATCCTTGGATAGGTAAACACCCTTTCAATGGAAGAACATCGCTTGCCCCGCGGGACTAAAGAAAACGTGACTATTCTATGCTTATGTCATAAAGCAGAAGCTAAGAGATACTACTATAAAGCTTTGTTCTCAATTGACGCAGCAGTTGATCTTACGAGAAATGACCAAGGGTCTATCGACTTAATTCAGGTTCTCAATTCGAAAGTACCTCAATAGGAAAAAAGGAACTCTTATAGGATCATTTCGTTGTCCGTCTGTCTGTCTGTTAATCTCTCAACCACCTTTTTCTCGGGAACGCGTGGAGGTATCGAGGTGAAATAAATACCAAATACTAAGGCTTACCATCCCTTGGCGTTGTAAAAACATCTAGCTTCTAAGTGAAGGCAATCAAAAGATACAGCTGTTTATGCCACTTATTTTGCAAATTTTGGCACTCGCCAATATATCAAAACCTATATGGTACGTCTGGTGAAACGTCCTTCACGTTTCATTCAAATTTATTGAAGTTCAAAATTTGGGAATTTTCCCTACCGACCCACAATATTGTCAGATCTTGGTCATGCTTAATGAAACCTATGACTATGACTCTACAAGGAAACGTTCTAGGGGTATGAAAGCCGATTTTCTTGAGAATTAGTAACTAACTACAACTTAACTACCAAAACTGTACACATAACTAGCAATTACATAAATTTCTGTTAATTGAAAAACTTATATCGCGTAAAATATCGCAATACTCCATACAACATAAGGTTAAAACGTACGCAATATTCAATAAGACGTCGGAAATTGCGGCGCATATCGGGCGTCCTCAAGGGTCGCAAATATGTCTCCAGTGATAATATAGAATATTCAACCGTCCTTTCGGATGTTGACTGATATAAAAATCAAACAAACTTGTCACATAATATAAAACCGGTCCTTTCTTGTCACCATTGTCACCAAGAACAATTATACCAACATTGCGCGTCGAACAAATCTGCTGGGCGACCGCGTATCTCTGACAGCTACAGTGTAACGATCGCAATCACTTCTGATTGGATAACACTCTTCCACTATTGGACAAAATCCATTGCCGTAGCAAGAATAGCATAAATTCAGCCAATCACCACAATTGATACTGTAACAATGATTGATGCAGAAGATACGTAGTCGCCCTGCTGAGGTTAATATGACACAATATTGAGACAATACTTTAGAATCCTTGAACAAATATCTAAATTTAAAAAAAAACTATTCCTTACATATAAACCTGCTTGCGAAGCTGTGCACCTGTTTACATTTTGTATTTAAATACTTTTACTAAACTATTTTTTTACATAAGCTGCGGCACGAATGTCTAGCGGTGACCGTTATTGCGCGGAAGTCTAAAATATGGTATCACGGGGGAGTAAGCGGGTCGCGGGACGGGCGCGCGTATCGTCTGCACGCGTTGATTGGCTCTCCAATCGAATTCCGTACCCCGTACCGATACGACGCTCCGCGGACTTCCAGTGTACCGTCACGTTCTGAATTATTTTGTTATTGCTGTTAATAATTATTGTTGTGATTTTTTGTTAAGTTTCAGTTTGTTAATTTGTTTTTTATTAATTTTGTTTGTGACTTTGAACAGTGAATATGCGTAGAAAAAATACTGTTTTGAGAAGACAGGCACGGAAAATGGTCTATGACGTGCATTGTTTTTTGAAAAGAGAATCTAATGACTTAATTGATTCTTTAAAACAAATTACAAGTGAGATTGGCGAAGCTACACGTATATTACTCAGTTATTCCGACAGCAGCACTGTAAATTTAAGCCAAATAAAACAAACTACAGAAGTTATTAATTATTATGCGAAGATAGTTAGGAGGACAGCCTTGGTGAGTCTGGTGACGATAACGCTGCTAGTGCCGACGACCGAAGCAGCCCTGAGCCCGGGCCGTCTACGAGCAAAAGGCCCTGTCGAGATACCATTGAAGGCGTGATACCATTGTCTGATTCCTATATAGCCTATGTCACTCAAGAATAATGTAGCTTTGGACTGGTGAAAGAATTTTCAAAATCGGTTCAGTAGTTCCAGAGATTACCCCCTACATACAAACTTAACGACATTACCTCTTTATAATATTAGTATAGATAATATGGATAAGCAAGCTTAGGAATGAGTTGCTTATCGGCTATCTGATAGTTCTAATAAGTTTAAATATTTTTGTAAAGTGGTGATAATAAAAAGAATACCCGGCTGAGTTTTTTGTGGGCTCTTCTCAGACCTGGGCGCATTTGGAACCCTCGTAGCTTTAGTTTTAAGTTTGCGTAATAATTATCTCCACTATATCTTATAAATCCAACATCTGACTATCAAATAGTGTAATTTATTACCTTTTTTTTTAAATTCATTGTAGGCGCACGCTTGACCACGATCACACCTGATGGGAAGTGATGATGTGGCCTAAGATGGGACGCGTTTGCCTAGAAGGTGCCTATTCACTCTTTTTTTAAAGAATATTAACCTATTTCGAACAAATCATTTGACTTTGACTTTATATCTCAAATAAAAATTGAAAATTCGTGATAGTTTTTTTTGTACTCCCCATAAACTTGTTAAAAATTATATCCTAGGCAACATGAAATCTTTGGAATTTGGAAATATAAATATGTAATTACAAACACTATGGCCAAACCCCTTCTCACTCTGAGAGGAGACCCGTGCTCTGTAGTGAGCCGGTGATGGGTTGATCATGATGATGATGAAATACTTATAATTAACTAAAGCAATGATTGTATTGCGTGCGCGATAGTACACATGCGCAGCTAACCCCTCCATGTTTCGTTCAGCGCTAGACATTCGTGCCGATGGTTATACTCAAGTCATTATTCAATAATGTACTGGCTTGACGGCTCTGGATACCAGCCCTTTTGCCTTTATGTAAACTTACACAAAGACTCACCTAAGTTATTATTAATTTCGTGTACTCGACTCGATGTTCTTTTTTTAAAATTATAACAGGATTTTTTTATATTAGAATTTATTTTGAAAATGGAACGGCAAAAGCGACATCTGCAATGCTACACTGGCGATCCTTGGTGCTCGTCGGATGTATGCATACGTTTGTCCACTAGAAAAAATAAAATAAAAAAAAGTTGCCGTGAAATTTCCAGATTCTTTGTTGTTCGTTTCTTTTTACTTGGAATAATTTAACACTTAATTAATTTTTGAATTTTTGCTTCTATAAATTGTTATATTTAATTTAAGAATTTCGTCAAATGAAAATGATCTTTCTCCGAAAATGGAAATGGAGCAGAAAGGAAAAGAGATAATCGATCCGTTGCCGTTGAATCACGTTTATCAAAAGTTTTTAAATTGCAGAAGTGCAAAACGAGTCAATTTGTTTGCCGAAGGAGTTTTTCGGACTTATTTTGATAAGCAACAAAGGTAACACGAATAAACAATACGAATCAATTTGACAGAGAAAAACCATTAAGTTTCCTGTTCAAAATTGTTCCCATTGTACTTTTAATTTTTGATAAAATATTATAAAACTATATAATATAAATAGCTTTTATTTTATTTCGTTCCAAGTTGTTTTATTTTCTCGCAATCGAAGTGAAAAGTAGAGTGTTTACCACGTGACTAAAAGCCATTATACTCGTTTCTATAGCATCCCTCGCTACGCTCAGGAAGCTAAACACCTCGTATGAAATGGCTCATTTTAGTCCCTAAATGAACAATCTACTATTGCATCATATAGTAAACTGTTACTTGCCTGTGAAAAAGCTCTCTATGCAATAATTTCCAACTGCAGAGTAAACAAACTTCGAAAACGAAAGTAGGTAATCAGTCTTTGCCGCTTTCAAAGCGGCATTAGGAAAATTACAAATAATATCTTGATTCTCCATTTTTATATTCATATTAAATTTAAATTACGAGGTCCACCGTTTCTCCAAAGGCTACCCAAAACATGTTTATCAGAAAATTCATCAACTAAAAGCTAAATAAACGGATAAGATGAAACCCTGAGGCTGTGTCATTTAAGGTCTTTCTGATTATTGCAGACGGCTTCGGAAAATTAACTGAAAGGTTAACACAGTTACTCAAAAGAAGGCTTTAAAATTCCTTCATCCCAAATACCATGCTAAAAATTAATATAGACTTTATCATTAAAAAGTTAAAGTCGAATTTCTATTGGTCCTCAGAACAGAAACTTGAACTAGTCGCTAGCCATTAAATTATTTATATCTAAGCGGTACAGCGAAACGGCTTATAGTTTCTTTAAAATGGAGCATCAAATGCACCTGACGCTTTGATGTAAATACATCTTATAAATTGAATGTCAGCGAGATCTCTTGCATGAAATTGCTTCACGTAAACGGTTGGTTTCAGTGTTGAAAATCGGAAATACAAGATGAACTTTAAAAAATAAAACTCGACTGCTTGACCCTTTAAAATACTAGCACAGCCGTACATACTATTATTAGAAACGCAAAAGTGTGTCAGTCAGTCTGTTTTTCTGTCATCTTATCTGTTCATCGGCACTTTTCTACAATTGTTGTAAAAGGCTTGTCCCAAACTAGGTTAAAACTCATGCATGCTATGTAATTTTTTTGTAGATAGTAGACATTGTCCTATATATCATCCATCAAGAAAAACAAAATAAAAGAGATAAGATCCGTCTTAAAAAAAATCTCACTACCTACTACTTTTTCTCACTACCATGCAGACTGTCCCACTGCCTAAATTGTTGGAAACATTTTTTTTCTCACAAACTATTGATAATAAAAAAAAAATTGTTAATAAATAATAAACCTTTGAAAGTACAGAGATAGCTTACATATCGAGGACGCATAATATGTGTTTTCTATCCCAGAAAATCAAAGACCACGTGATTTCAAAAAAACTGGACGCGGATGATGTCGGACATTGCCTAGTAATTATATATTTTGACACGAGGAGCAAAGCAGAATGGCGCGTATAGAACGTTTAGTTTGAATTAGCTTTGAGTTTGGAAATAGCACCTAAATTCTGATAATATACCACTTTTAGCCCGTTTTTTTTTTATTCCTCTACTACTTCATTTTCCGGGATGTCCTTCCCCGGGACAGAGCCTATGTCTGTACTAATCATCAAAATGAGTCGAAAAGATGGACCGTGAAAGCGTAACAAACTTATTTATAATTATTACTATCTGATGCCCGTGATTTTCACCCGCATTTAATAAGTTTTTCAATTACCACAGAATCTCTTAATTTTCCGGGATAAAAAGTAGCCAATGTCAGTTTCCAGGTCCTCAACTATACCCATGCAAAAATGACGGAAAAAGATCCGTTGCTTCCTTGCGGCGTGATTGAAGGCAAACCAAACACTTTCGCATTTGTAATATTAATACGATAAATGAAGTATGATATTAGGATTTACGCTCTCTTGATGCCCAGTTTTATATAATAACGTCAACTTAATGTAAATGAGGTAATTAAGGAGACGTAATGTATCACAGCCTGTTAAAATATGTACATACGATGACTACACGGCAAAACATCGCAATCAAAGCGTCCGTAAAGAAATTCATAGTTTTCAGACGACAAACAAAGCCCTGCAGAGGACCTGAACAAGGGACTTCATTAGTCCGCTGGAGGCAAAGAAAGGAAAAGCGGATGAAATTGTTTTATTAAAAACAATGAAATTGAAACTCTATCCAGTGCCGTATAGAGTCTTGTTTTTGTTATATGGGATACGGGTCAGAATTCACGCATCTGTTTTGTGGTTTATTTGTACTTGTTTAAACAATTTAGCTGAATTTGTTTGCTACATCTTGTGTTTGCTTAAAACGTTGAATATTTGGGCCATTTTGATTTAAATTATTTCAAGTTAATTATGAGGTCCGGTCCATAAGCGACGCCAAATTTAATAAATTGCAGTCCACTGATAAAATTCAACTTAACAATACGCACAAAAACTTGGACATAAATCAATAAGGTGCTATATATTTGATATACTACAGAATTGGGAATCCGCTTCGTACTAAGTAGGTCTTGTATTATAGTTATTAGTTAATCGATATAATGCAATAAACTGGAAACAATTACCTCTTATCTAGTT
Organism: Erebia palarica; assembly: GCA_964035005.1. NCBI lineage: Eukaryota > Metazoa > Arthropoda > Insecta > Lepidoptera > Nymphalidae > Erebia > Erebia palarica. The sequence goes on from OZ035994.1 coordinate 19,102,006, forward strand.
TAGTATTTAGAATTTCCTAAATAGTCTAGGCAATGGAGCGGTTCGTTGTTTGGAGACCCCCGCATTAAATCCTCAGTCGTTGATACTTGGCAGGGTTGTAGTATGGTATGAACCAAAACTTATACAAAAATATCCAAAAAATATCCACGTCAAAGTTAGGTATTTATACTTAAAACTTAATTTTTAACATTGAATATTTTGTCGATTTCGTTTTAAAATAATAGTAGGTAGGTATTTACACGCAAAAACTAAACACCAGACGAAATAATCATGCATCGATATTTAAACTGATTTTATTATCAAAACTAAACTGCGTTTACGCGATAATGTACCTTCCTGTATTAACAATTGGGTATAGCATAAAAAACCTTGCATCCTTTATGATTATTTTATTGGATACTTATAATATACGTTTAATTCATACTTACTTTATCATACTGTAAAGTTTCGTCGTCTGAGGAATTATTGTTGGGGTCTACTAGCTTTATTGGCTAGACTAAAAACCTAAATATAGTTGGGAGCATCAGATAATCATAAAAGACAGGAGCAATGGGACAATGGTATTACTTTAAAGCCATTCGCAAAAATACGGGAGCACGTCGTAGCGAAAATGTGGCTTGTCCACCCGGAAATCTGAAATATTCACACGGCATGTATCGCATGCAGGACCACGCCGTGAGTACATTGCCCTATATCTTTGGCACAAAGCTACTGAGTAACTGGATGTAACAGAAACAGTTTTATTGAAATGTTTCAGAGAAGGAATACACAATATCATCAACATACTTCATACTAATATTATAAATGCGAAAGCGTGTTTATTTGTTGGTTTATTGGTTTGTTGGTCTGTCCTTCAAACATCTCGCGGGAATCAAAAAAAAACTTAAAACGAAGTCGCGGGCATCAGCTAGTTGAAGAATAAGATTCAGACGTCATCGTTGTCTTCATCGTCTACCGACAGACGTCCACTGGACATAGGTCTCTAGCTTTTTGTCTACCAAATCTGCACTTTCCCATCCCAACTTCTATCGATTGTTTAACTATATGCGCCACTCACCGCAACAAAAAAACAGATAAGTCCGTTTGGTGTTGCCACGAGCGCATTGCATATTTATTTAGGTTTAGTGGAGTTCATCTAGGTTTAGTAAATTACTTTATTAAATCGAATTACGATTTTATACGACTGCCTGAAAAAAGGAGTATATTGTTTTCAGGGTTCATGTATGTATGTATGTATGTATGTATGTGAGTTTGTATATTCCACCATGACTCCTATACGCCTGAACCGATTTTGATAAATGAGGTATCGTTAGAATCCCTAGCTTATTACGGGTGACATATGCTAGTAAAATTTCAAAAAAAAATTGATGGGGTGACCATGGGCATTAAAGACTAAAGTTGAAAAAAAAATTTGAAAATAAGATTAACTATATAATCATCATCTAGAAAATGATGAGTAGATTCCAAAAATATACAACGCTATAGCACAATATCCAGTGATTCACAAAAAATATCATTTAATAAAAATGTGAATAAAATTCTAATTTAACTAGATTCATTTAAATTCTTTATTTATATATAATTAGTTCGTTTTTTGGCAGGGCAGTCGTAATTTTAAATTTTTTAATTATGACTTGTTATTCCTCTGCATTAGTTATTTTTTAGATGAAACGAGCAATGACCCCGATAAGTTTCTTTTAATAAACTTGCTTGTTAAAAATTCAAAGTACGATGCAAAGTGCAAAGGGCTGCCAGTCCCTCGGGCTATTTTCGCGCGCTCTCTTTGAGATTTACGCGTAGTACCTATAGATAATTTAAACCAAACAATTCTGTTTTGGCTTCTAGCTGTTATGAGAATGGATGACAATATTCTTGTACTTATTCTTTGTCCTTGATGCCACCTATCCCTGTAACAAATTTCATCAAAATCGGTTGAACAGATAAGCCGTGACAGCATAGCAGACAGACGACACACTTTCGCATTTATAATATTAGTATAGATTATCCTAAACTTTGGTCGTCAGAGTGTCATATGATACGCACGGAAAATAACATACACGCAGCAAAGACGCGATTTAGTTTGGGCGTGAAATGGAGTGGACTTGGTATCAACATCAACAGGGAGTACAACACTCACATATGAATCTCTAAAGATTTAGTCACTATGGCAGATGCTGGGAGACCTTAACGCAATGCTTAACCACTGTAGAGTTTCTCAAACGGCGATTTAAAAAAACACCAGTAAAACGAAGATATGCCCGCGTTGCGCTCTACCCAGTGAAAACTTGATCAATGAGTCTTTAATTTCTGTAGGGATGTAAGTACTAGTATTCTATGAATCTATGTTGTTACTTCACAAGTTTCATATATTTGATTTGCATTGGCAGTTTTTAAAGTTTTATGTGTGGTTATTTTAAGTTTCTTTACATCCATGTCTAGATGCCACATGCTGGCATAACGCCAGCGGCTTAAAACCCCCCTACCTCACGTTAGTCGTTTGTCCCACGATAACATAGGCACAAATTAACCAAATTACTGCAACTTACCGCTCTGTCCGAATACTCCCGATGCCTACCACATTCTAAACAAGAAGACCTGCTCCGTGCATAAGTGCTACGTTTTAGCGTTGTTATCTATACACAAGTCTAGTGAACAGGGTTTAGATAAGAGGAAAATCTGAAAATGTATTGTCTTTTATGATTGATAGATTAGTGCTATAATTTTTTTTTATACTACAAAATAGGTAGTGATAATATAGGTAATATACTTCTATGGTTCAAATGAACTGGTTAGGTATGTAAAAGGAAAGGTCAACCTTTTAAATAAGTATTTTAGCTGGCAGCTGCTACACTCAATAAAAATATGGGTATATTTTTAATACAAATACTTTATTTTCCAAAAATGTTTATAAAGGTAACACAATAAATACTTGCACATTAACAGACAAGTAAAAGCTTACAACTAATATTTTTTTTTGGTTTAGCGATTTGACTGATGTATCCCTTATATGCTTAACTGTGGAGCTCACACTAGGAGACCTGTATCGTGAGGTCCTGATAATATAGGAACTCCATGGCGACATACTCGGCCGGGGATCGATTATATATTATAACACAGATAGTTGCAAAGGTAACTAATAAATCGAATCAAATCAAAATAAAACGATATTTGCACATACATAAGTTTAAAAATTAAAATATACAATTGATTAATAAATTCACAATTGATTTTAGTACCATTATTCGCAAGTACCTTATTTACTCGTAAGTACCTATCCAATAATATTACATAAGATGATATTTTTCCGTTCACCACTAAACATCAAAAAATTTAGCCAATTGAATTAAATCGTAATTGTTATATATTGACTAATATCCAATATCTGGATGACTCAAGCTTTGCTCGGTATATTTTTTTTATTTTATTTGAAGTAATTACGTTCAGTCATTCAGAAGTTATAAGGCTCTGACAGATGGACGAATAGGGTTGCCAACTTTTTTTTGACAAAAAAAACGTATAAAATGGTTTGGATAGGAAAAAATAAAGTATTTGGAAAAAAAAAGAATTTTCCAAATTTTATGTTTTTATGTCAGAATGTCACCTGTCCTGTCACATTTGACATCTAACATTTCGTTCAGTAATTATAGTTCGTTTTAACTTATGTTTACTGTTAAATAGTTAACCCGGCGTCATTGAGGTTGGGTCAGAATGACCATGTGTATTTAAGAATGCAAATATTTTTTTACGTACGCGAGCGTCGTTGGCGGTCTTCTTAGTAGCTGGAGCCAACGCTGTATTCTAAAAGTTTCTGAAAATAAAAGAGTCCAACGGTGACCGCGCTGGAAGCTAAACGTGATTATTTGTCAAAAGGGTCAACATGACCCATACTCACTATTAACGTAAAAAAAATTCGCGCCTTTTTTTGTATGATTTTTGTACTGAATTTTTTTTTGGTGTTTATTCAAGTTTTTTCTTATGTTTTTTATGTTCATGTTTTTTATTTTATAATTTAGGTTCCATATATGACTGAAAATACTATATTTTAGCGTAGTAAGGTGATGAAACTCTAAGGGATCTCAATTTTGTTAATATTTTGGGAGTTTCAGTAAAAGTTTAAATATTTTGAATAAATGTTCTGTGATTCATATCTTTTTTCGTTTATTCCTAAGATCAGAGTGTAAATATACATTATAATGACAAGGATTATGAATATATTCAATAAAACATGAAAATATCGTACATTATATACATGGGTTATATTGACCCACCTTATCATCCGTGTAACAATTTTGTACCACAATGACGCCGGGTTAAGTACCCAAAATGAGTATTTTGTTTTACGCATCACAGTAAAGGTTGAAAATAAAGTATTTTCACATACTTTATTTATATGCAAAAGTTTAAAGTATAATTACCAAAAATAAAGTAGGATACGTTTTTATAAAGTATGGTTGGCAACCCTAGGATAGGCGGACAAGTGCAAATTCACTCAAGTAGACTCAGAGACCTTTGATTCGTTCGGTCAATTATGTTATATTTAAAAAAAAGAGAAAAAAAAATGGGACTGGAGGACATCTGGATTCGAACCGGGGTCTTTTGGTTTCGAAACCGACCTGCTTTCCACCTGAGTTATTATAACCTTGTAGATGGTTCTGAAATTTAGCTTGGCATTCTAGTGAAATTGTTTTTCATTGCCTGAAAACACGAATAAAACGACATTTTCTAAAAATGAATCCTAGCTAGATCGATTTATCGCCCCCCAAACCCTCTGTATACTAAATTTCATGAAAATCGTTCGAGCCGTTAACGAGATTCAGATTATATACATACAATTTGTTACAAAGATAAAAATAAGATCGCATCCTGAGAAAAGACATCCCGGCTCCTTTTTATCCCGGAAAATCAGAAGATTCCCACGGGATGACAAAAACCCAAATCCACATGTACGAAGTCGCGGGCATCATATAGTACATTATCTATATCTATACTAATATTATAAAGAGGTAAAGTTTGTGAGTTTGCGACGTTGTAGGGGGTAATCTCTGGATCTACTGAACCGATTTTGAAAATTCTGATACCAATAGAAAGCCTCATTATTTGTTAGTGTCCATAATGTATCCCGAAAAATAAGAGAGTTCCCGTGGGAATTTAAAAAAAATATTTCACGCGAACGGAGTCGCTGGCAAGATTGCTAGTATATTATGTACTAAGTACTGCAACAATATATTATCCGATAACTTCATTATAACATAATATTATATCAACATAGTCGTAACAGAGTACGTGACTATTACAGCCATAATAACTTATTGGAGATTACGTCCAATACACCAACAATTGGAGATTACCCGTATTTAAGCTAATAGCCATAATAATCTCAGAAGAAACAGGAATATTATCCGCAAAATCCAATAACTTTTTCTGCCGTTTCATGCCTTAGTTTTACGCGTAAATGAGAAATAATGACTCAAGCAAGTTCGAGTATGGTACACGAAAAATGAAGAAAAATTGGTTAAGTGCGGGTCCAAAAAGACAGTGTTCCATAGTCATTCTAGTCGCTAATAGGTATGACCGTAATTTTTTTGTCAGCAGTAGTCTTAGTTTCTATCCTATACAATTTATCTATTCAATGAGGTTTTAATTATTACAAAAATCGGCCAAGAGCGTCTCGGACTACGCGCATTATAGTTGTATTACTTTGTTATCTAAACTACGGCGATGAATTTTTTCACATACTCTAAAGCAACCGTTTATATAGCTAGCAGAAGGAGGGGGACACGTCTTGACTCTAACAACAATTTTATTTTTATTAGCACTATAAAGCTTAAATTAGCAAATGGATCCCTGAAACGAAAATTGTTCTCTCACACCCACAATATTTTTAACGACCTACCCAACGGCATGCCACGCCAGGGGATAGAAGAGAAAAAAACCATCCCCACTACACGTTTAAGGGAGGGATCATTTTTTTTCCACTTTGTCGCCGTGATTAATTTTTACATGCCAAATTATAGCTTTCTTGTACTTAGGGCCTCTGAGCTAAGCCGTAGACAGACAGATAGACATACGGACAGACGTGGCGAAGCTATTAGGGTTCCTTGTTGACAACGGAACCCTAAAAATTGCCCTTGCCGTTGACAGTGTTCTCACCTAGCCAAACACTTACCACCAGGTGGGACAACAGTCAAAGGCAATGCCAACTGCGGAATTAAAAAAACAAGAAAAAGTCAAAAGGTAGAGCTAGTTTCTACATCGGCATCCGTATTAAAATGCCTGACGATTATCAAACACAACGATCTACACATCTAAAATAATCAACTGGCTAACTGGCAACCCTATTACTATAAACAACAAATACCCTAAAAGTATTTGGAAAAATATTCGAGAGAAGCCTTACCTTAGGGTACCTGATTAAATAAACCGTGCATTTTATTCTCAAAGCAATCGCTTCAATTTCGTACTTCCCGAAATGGAATAATTTTCCATGCCTTCTTTTGATTATTAATAGACAATATTTTCTTTCGTTTCCCGAACAAAAATCCTACAATCTACTCCCCTTATTGCTGATATAATCTGTGCAAAGAATCGCTAGTCCGGTGATAGGACGATACTTTGGAGAGCTACTATTGGTTATGAATATATTATCGTTACGTCGTTACCTTCAAAGAATAATTATTTATTATTATTAGTTTTATTACGACATGGCAGACTAAGCCCATCGGAGGTCCAGGGCGGAAAACCCGACTGAGGGCCTTGTTTTGTTCTTATAGTAGATCTAGATTAAGAGATAGCCATACTTTTGTGAACTATCGCTAGGAAGGCTAATTCGCCGCTCAAAGACAAGTTAGGGTTACAAAAAACTTCGATGAACTTTGCCTCACTGCGCATGCCTCTGGTTGAGGCTTGGCGGACTAATGCAGCGTATCCTGATATAGTGCGTTTTGACGTTAGAAAAAAAGTTGATGATTACACTTGTTGTCAAATACCCAATTATGAGTACACCAAAATATTGTCCATTGATGCATAATTATAATATTATTCGAGTCGTAATCGAAACATGGCAGTAACACCGCAGAGAAAGGTAAAGAATGATACAAGAAGGTCGGAAGCCAATTTTCTCTTAGTCTTATCACAGAAATAACGTTTTTAAGGAAAACACTTTTAGAAAATCAGATATTCCACCGCAATATTTGATATTGGCTTGCTACAGTTATCTTTGTAAAGATTTAATTTCATATAATTATGGGTATGCTGTTTCTGCGGTTATCTACTATTGCGTACTGTCCCCCTATTCTTAAACTCAAATGGTTATCGGCAAATGACAAAATATATGTCAGTGACAAAATATATATATCTTTTCTTGTATATAAAATTCTCGTGTCACAATTTTAGTTACCATACCCCTCCGAAACGGCTTGACAGAGTTTTATGAAATTTTATATGCATATTCAGTCGGTCTGAAAATCGACTACTATCTATTTTTCATACCCCTAAAACACCTCAATCCACGCGGACGGAGTCGCGGGCATCAGCTAGTCAAAATATATGTTTCAAATAAAAAAATAACAGTAAATTGCAAACGGGGCTATTTTTATATTAGGGCTGCAGCTCCTTCCTGCTTTAGGTTTAGACGTTCGTCCTCCATTTCGGATAGTTGGGGGTTCGATCCCCAGGTTCGCAATTCTAACTTTTTTGAGTTGTGTATGTTAGGACACACACAACACAACTATTTTTAAACACTGGCTGAAAATGCACCAGACTCAGAACACCAAATGACATAATATTACACCATATGGTATTAGTATTAAAATGTAGTTCTAGTTGTAGCTCTAATTTTAATTTTTACATATTTTTTATTATTTTGTAATTTTAATTCTATATTATGGGTCCCTGCCTGAAATAAAAAGGTTTTATTTATTTATTTATTATTTATTATAATTTATTACTAGCGTAATAGGTATGGTAAGATTATTATTTTAACAATGAGTAGGTAGGCAAATGACACATAATTGATTTAGCCCGTACTAGGAGAGCGTGGTGGATTATGGCCGATCCCTAATCATTCTGAGAGGAGCGTCGTGCTCAGTAGTGGGCCGGCGATGTTGAAATGATGTGGTAGGTAACGCACAGAAGTCAACGCACTTTTTTACTTTTTAACGATAAGTATGGTTAGTATTGCTTGATTTGTTATGAGATATGAGCCCCTTTTCGGGTATATGCCTCCCCCGACCTCTTTCACTTGTCTCTGTTTTTGCCTAGATTCATCCAGTCTTTCCCTGCAGTTTGAATTATCTTATCAGTTAAACATTTGTTTGGCCTTCCAACGTCACGTTCTGTGTGGTCTGTAATTATGGTTCATCTCTTATCGGAGTAGCGTGAGATACGTGTCCAGCCAGTCAGCCTGTCAGTCAGTCAGGACTTTGAATTGATTAAGCAATTAAGTATTTATCACGTGCTATAGTTAACGGTGAAAAACAACTTGGTGAGGATAGGTCTGCATGGCCGAGAGTTCTTCATAATAAGAATATTGTAAAGAACTCTCGGGCATGCAGACTAGAGAAGTGTTTGAAAACTACCAATCCGCACTTGGCTAGCGAGGTGAACTCAACGTGCTCGTGTAAACTCGTGCTAAGTAGTGTGATGATGACTGTTGCGTAGCAAAAGATTAATAAAATCAAAATTCTTTCTTCCTTTTTTTCGCCTTCTTCGTCATATCAGTCTTGATAGAAAGGTTGTGGAAATCATGATGTGATTTCACGGTAGACGTGATCACCTCAGCGGGTTTCTCACTCGGTCCGTCGACCAAATCCCGAAAAATTATGAATTTTATTCCCTGAGTTTTGCATAAGCGCTCTGGGTAAAATATATGTAGTTCCGATGTTATTATAAAATATTCAGAAATTTCAAGTTGGAATTCGCTATCGACGAATTGCAGAGGCTCGCTGACGTTTGTTTGTGGTCGTTTGTCTCGAAACAGCGAATTTTAAAGCACAATTTTATTGACTCAGCGCACAGTCTAGCCATATTTAAAGGTATATAAATTCCACGGTTAAGTAGCGTTCCTAAATCGAAAATACTGGATTCTATTAATTAAGCAAATTTTTAATAATAAATATAGCAAAATATTATCGTCGGCACAGTGAGAAAAACAAGTTTGGATAAGGTACCTAATTATTAGATTAAGTTTGAAATTCATGAAATGAACTCGTAATTGATGTTCTTGAATAGGCTAGCTTATCCCAGGGTAACAAATTGCGACATGGCATGCCACAGTAATATAATTCCTGCAATAATAATTCAAAATTATTTGAGTATGACCGAGCTTGGTTAGCATTCTTTAAGTTCTTCCCCCAAGAACTCGAGAAGGGATAACACCTATCCCGATTAACTAAAAAAGTAAATCATTGCAGAATCTGAGTGCGGTTATAAATCAGAATTTCATCCGAAGCTACCAAATAATTTCCAAAAATCAAGAAACTATTTACCTCTTTATTAGGTTATAGCTTTAACGTTAAAATTAAAGTTACAATATATACAAGTAAGTATACCCAAACATTCAAATTGAAAAATATTTCGTGCAGTTAAAAGAAAATCATTTTTGCGAAGACAACCAACCAAACTGCTCTTAGTGGTCGGTCACGTACATTTATCACTTACGTTCGACTCAAGTCTTTAATTAAAATGACTTATGAAACTCCACCAAAAGTCTGGTTTTAACACTAGTTAAATTATCAGCTATTCTTGCCAAGTTTTCAGAGAAATTGCATTTAACGTGAACGTTGGACCGCAGCGGGCAAAACCAACCCGCAAATTGTTTTCTCGCTATTTCGACTCGTAATCTAAATTAAATAGATGCCGCAACTGACTTTCGAATTCTTCTTAAATAAACTTACAGACTAGATAGTTCATGTTTGCAAATCTATGCATATGTCAAATTGCAAAAACTGTCAGATTGCAATCTAATGCTTTTTATTTCGATAGATTGTAAACTGTCGACAGATTGTGAACCGCAGGGCGACCGCGTATCTTTTGCATCAATCATTGTTACAGTATCAATTTGATTGGCTGAATTTATGGTATTCTTGCTGCGTCAATGGATTTTGTCCAATAGTGGAAGAGTGTTATCCAATGATTGCTTGATGGTGATTGCGATCGTTACACTGTAACTGTCAGTTTTAGCCGATAGCCGTTCAATGTTTGTAGTTTAAATTTTTGAAATATTCATTGTGTTTACGTTTTCTGTTCTCTTTCTTGTAGGTTAAGTTAGGTTGACATAAATAATCAGGTTCTATCGGGTTAATATACCTACCAAAAAATAATGCGTTAAATTTAATCTTTCGACAGTTTACAATCTCGCTAGATAGATTACAATCTAACGGTTTTTACAATTTTACGGTGACACATATAATTTAGATATGCATATTAAAAATGTATAGTGTGCATCCATACTAATATTATAAATGCGAAAGTGTGTCTGTCTGTCTGTCTATCTGTCTATCTGCTACGCTTTCACGGCCCATCTGTTCAAACGATTTTGATGAAATTTGGAATGGGGATAGTATTTATCGCGGAAAATTGAAGAGTTCCCGCGGCAATCAAAACCCATAATCCACGCGGACGAAGTCGCGGGCATCATCTAGTAGTTACATAATAAATGCATAGTGCATAATGCTATCACCACTTTAACCCATTGCAGACCCACGAAATTCTGGCTTTCCTCCCACAGTAAGAACAGTTTTGAACATAATCTTCCACAATGGCTAAGTGTTAATAGGTAAACTTCACACACCTTTGAGCATTTATTATAATATTAGATGATGGCCGCGACTTCATACACGTGGATTGATATTTTTTAATTTCCGCGGGAACTCTTCAATTTTCCGGGATAAAAAGTAGCCTATGTCCTACCTCGGAATTTAAACTATCTATGTGCCAAATATCATCAATACCGGTTTAGTAGATGTGCCGTGAAAGTGAGCGGACAGACTGACAGGCAGACACACTTTCGCTTTCATAATATTAAGTATGAATCATTTAATTTATAATTTATGAAGAACTATCAGATATCCAGGTTTCCTCACGATGTTTTATCTTTAGGCTCCTTGCGCACTGCATACAAATTCCGATCCGAATCCAATCCGAAATTCTTCCGAATCCTTTAAAACAATTAGGTAATATTTTAATTGTTTAAAATTAACTCTGAAATGATTGGCGTTAATGAGTGAATAATCTTGAACTTCACGTCTCAAGTTCATTAATACACCGAATAAAAAACAGTTTAGAAGTCACTTTGTACTGACTTTATTTCCCCAAGCTCCTTGGCTTTTATAACAAAACTTTTTCGTATACCAAAGGTCAAAGTGTGAATTACTTTCCCAAATATAATAAAACTTCAACCAACGGGGTTTAACCAATAAAACTTGTTACATAGCCTATCTATTTTACAACGTAAGAATTGTGTAAGGTTTTAAAGTTGCGGTGTATTCGAGCACAAGCAAAGAACAATTTTACAATTAACAATTTTAATTACATACATCATGAGAATGTGTTTTTGTCACCTAACTGTAATACAAAACCAAAATATCCGATGGAAATGATCCGGTTTAAGTTTTTTCAATTCCATAAACAGCAGATAAAGCTCAGATTCAACTCCGCTGTTAATAAATATCACCGTAACTCGTAACAAATATTTGTCAGGTCCGCTGACTAGTCGAATTGGCCAATTTGCTGTGAAATCCGATACCTGTAATTTCCTGGGCTTGGCTATAAATGGCCCATTAAACTTGCAAAATCCAGACAGAGTGTTTGAGTCGGTAACAATCAATATACCCTGAGGGATTAGATATACGTTATGGGAGCACGTTACATGGGAACTGTGGCTGTTAACAATAAAGGTTTGGACGGACAACGCACGACATTTACAACTCACAACGAAATCCAATCTCCGGTGCGGCTTCTAGATGTTTTAATATAAGGAATTTTATAAGCTCGATTACACTGCGAAACGCGTGTATAAAAATGCCATTTACGAGTATGTCACGCTCCGCAGTTTTTAATTTAGTAAGAATTAATATTTTTAATTTGTTATCTCCTCAGTAGATTGTTTTTCCGAACCGGTGCTAGAGTCAAAACATGACGTAACATATGAGACACCTGCATGTCCTACATGTAATAAATAAAGTACACACTAATGCATGCGTTTAATTTAGCATCCTACCATCGTGGATCGTAGAGCCATCGTCGTTACGCGACGATTTTTGTTGTTGGTTGGTTATTTATTGTTGATGGTTGTTTGTTTCAACCTTTATTTGTTCAAGGCCCTAGAATGATTGCAACAGTGTAATCAACTCTATTGGCCAACATTCAGTTGCAATGAGAATATCATGAATTCAGCCAATCACAACAATTGAGACTGTAGCAATGATTATTGTCGCTATTGCGGAATAGCTGCGTGAAATAGCATAATGTAGGTTCTTTTTTTTATCTACTACAAATTAGCCCTTGACTGCGATCTCACCTGATTGTAAGTGATGATGCAGTCTAAGATGGTAGCGGGCTAACCTGTTAGGGGCATGGCTGTTATATTACACCCATAGGTACCCCTATTAGGTTTCTACACGGCATCGTACCGGAACGCGGAATCGCTTGGCGGCGTCTTTGCCGGTAGGATAACTAGCCACGGCCGAAGCCTCGCACCAGGCCAGACCAGGGAAATTTCAGAAATTATAAATTCCCAAATTGAACCTGCCGGGGATCGAACCCGGGACCTCCGCACGTTAAGACAACAGCGCTACACACTGCGCCACGGAGGTACAGAAGAATTTGGTTAATTGCCCACCTAAATTTCGGAAAATCTAGGTCCATAGCATCAAACGCTGTCGTAGTTCAAACGCTGTCACTGCCTTTCAGCTATGCAGTAAAGTATTGCTGTAGCAGTGCATTGCCGCGGACGATCTTCCGACTCACCGACCGATAAATAAATACATTGTAAACCACATCTTATTTTTAACAATATGATCTCACCTCTTGGTAAGCAGCGATACAATGCAAGATGAAAGCGGGCTAAGAAGTTAGCACGGGTATTTAAATTTCATTTTTTTTTCCAAACTCATGATCAGTTACTTCGTGGCACCTTACTTAACCGGTTGGTATAGTAAAAATTAGTCATGATGGAATCTTTCTATCAGACTAGACCCGAGATAGGAAACAAATTAAAAATTATTTTACTGTCCTAGCCGGGAGTAAAAACCTTCACTTAATAAGACAACAACGCTCATCACTCCAGGAAGGACCTCAAATAAGTATAGGAATAGTAAAATTATGATCCCCACACCAATCAATCACTTTATTATTATTATTATTATTAAACTCTTTATTTGCACCACACAAGAAAAAACAATGACAAAAAGACATGAAATAAAATAAAGAAGAAGGATAGGTACAAAAGGCGGCCTTAACGCTAAACAGCGATTTCTTCCAGGCAACCTTAAGATTATGAAAGCGCTAGGAAACCAGAATGCAGGTGGCTTAAAATTTCTACTTAATTAAATAATACACTTTCTAATCTCCTTGACAAGAAATATTACTCTAGAGTCGCATTACAATTCAGAATTACAATTATTACAATTTACAATTACAATTACAATGATAGTCGTCCCCTTACCAAGAAAGTGAATCACTATGTTCTTAATATAGTGATAAAAACTTTCTCGGGATAAATAATACGATGAGCTCCAAGATCCATAAGTATAAATCAAATGAATAGGTAAAACGGAATTTTCTTGCTAGCAATAAACAGGAGGTGAAAAGCAAAGGAAATCCATACATTAAGTGTCACAGTTTTGCTACCTGGCGTGACTCCAAGCAGACCCCTGGCAATTGGGTGCAATGTTAGATGCTATCAGTCGGGTTGCACTTTACATAATGCATTCGTGCTGGCCCCGATAACGTGGTGAAATATGTTGTTGTGTTACCCTCGGACTCCACACAGGGATAAGCTATTGCTAATTGGTCGTCGTCACAACCGATGGATGTTAATACTCGGAGTAAGGACTGAAACAGTAACCGAAATAAGGGGCTTAAACACTGTTTTTTGAAACTGTTATGAAACAGAAACACTTATAACAGAAACAATACTGAAACCCAATCAATCTGTAACCGTTTATTTCTGTTAATAAGTGTTTTTATCTGTAACCCTAATAGGTACATTCACTACATGCCCTAACAAACTGCACAGTGTGACAACGCGTTCTTCTCACTTCATTGGACTTTACACACACTGACACAACGTGGCCATGTTTTTCTTAAAACAATTGCTACCACCATTTTACCTTAGGTTCAAATTTGAATACGCATCAACAGTAAATTTAGCAACGTCGCTATTTCAGTTACACTTTATAACACAGTTTCATTTCTGTTACAGATTCGTTTTGTTAAAGAAATATAAGTGTTTCGGGTTATCAGAATTAAAAACACATTCAAAAGGGTTACAGCTTCGATTCACACTTTCACTCTGTAAGCTTTATAAATCTGTTTTACAGTCCCTGACTCGGAGGGATTTTGACTTTTGTAAAATTCAGCAGTGTCTTTCCTTTCTGGGAACATAAATTTAAAAAAGTGTGTGTGTGTGCAATTCACATACGGTAGAAGTAAAACTTCAGAAAAGTAGCCTACGAAAGAATGAGATAAATATAAATTGTATTCTATCTCATTCTCTCTCAGGCAATAAATCCTATCATTATCATCCTATCGCTTTTTCGTTTCATCGAATTTTCAAATCACAACGATTCTAAAGAAGTCTCACTTAAACCCTTAAAACGACAGGAAAATTATATTAAAGCCTCAATTACCTATTCCACCTTAATATCTAAACATTTATTGCTGAATCTTTAAATATTTTAATAAAGCATTTGTTATACCTTTACCAAGATCAATATTTAGGTAATTCTTGATAAAACTCCGTTAACTTGTTTTATTATTCTACAAATATTAATTTATTGATGTTAATTTATAACGTCTTCATAATAGTGGGTTCGCACCAGATCCTTGGTCAGGGTCGCTTATGATCACAAAAAGCCCAGGATATGCCTAGTGGCACACGATTGAACCAATTCAGTTAAACAAACTTATTTGACTCGGTGGCCAAAGCTGGAATTATAGTTTTTGTTTTTATTTTATTTTTCATATACGCTAGCGACGCTGTTACCGGGTCAGATAAGTTTGTGTCCACCATAAACACATAGTAAGGCTATTAAAAACAAACGTCGTATTAAAAATGCGAAGTCAAATAAATATGACACTGGCCATCAAGTTTTACGGAAGCGAGTTCCGATCTAATAAAAAATTGTTCGGTATGATCATATTAATGCGTAGAACAAACTGTTTTGTCGTCGTACATAATATTATAGGTCGTTGGTAGATATGTAGTAGTACATAATATTATAGTTCGTTGGTAGTAGTGTTAAACTATAGTAATAGTAGAATAGTAGTTATGTAAAGCCTATATAGTAAAATCATATCAGCGTTTTATCCGATATTGATTGATCTTAAATTATTATATCTGTGGTTTAGGTGTTTCAAAACCTAATAACCTTGTAGTTTCCAAGTAGAAAACACAATTAATTCAATATGTATCGACTTTGTAGTCTGCGAGTTATCGAGTTGTAGCAAGTCAAACTGTTTAAGAATTCACCCAGGCACTGCCCAGGGTCTGCAGTTTAGTAGCTTGTTCGCTGTTGAGCATGTAATTGAATATTAATTTATGATCTTAGAAAATTGACTTAGCAACAAATTGAGGCTGAAGTTTAGATGAATATGTAGACTTACTTACCGTACCTACCTTATATACCAGACTCACATTGTCATAGCCTAAGTTATTTGATTTTGGTTAGGAACTCTTGGATAGGTATAAAACCTATTTGTATTTTATGGTAGAATTAGAAGATATTTGAAACGTATGTCAGTGCGAATAAAATCAATGAATGAATTTTCCTGGTACCTAAGTAAAAAATAAGATTTATTAAATTTGCGAAACTGTTGATGTTTAAATGAGGTTATTCTGGTCATTTCCATAAGTGTGAAAGAATATGAGTTCATTATCGAGATTGCGATTATCGATTGCCATATCCGCCATTTTGGAATTTTTCATGACACGATAACATAGATACGCGGCGAGCAAAGAAAGCAATTTTGTTGGCAAAAATAATCGAATGGAACGATCAAAACTCCAATACATATCGCACTTTTAACCCTCCTAATAGACATACCTAAGTTGGTAAAAATTAAATTACACATTCCGGACGCTGCTATTTCTGCAGCCACTTAAACCTTCTGAAAGCCGCACAATTAATGTAGTGCATTTTTCAGTACTGAAAATGAAAATCATGTGGTAAACAAAAAATAGACGGCCAAACTAATAGAAACGATCCGCAAACTCCACAGTTGGGGCCAGGGCTTCTTTGCGGAAGCCACAAGTAGAACCACACACTTCAGAATAGACAAATATTATGCAAATGCCCCTTGCAGCTTTTACGGTTTTGGTGGGGCTTGCTAGTTGCTTTGCGATAAGAAGAAAGAGAATATTATATCAAGTTTTCCGCACACAAATAGAATGGCAAAATTGGAACAACCCTCATCTCAATACTTGAGAAATGCCATTGGGAGCTTCTGAATTTAGCTGGGATATAGTTAAGTCAAAGTGAAAATTACGTAGTCAGCCCCGAATTCTAGAAGTGCATTTCATTAAATATTCAACTCGGGTATTAATTGCTGGCGCAGACTTTAGTCTAGACAATTTGGTGTGATGTAAATAACTTTATATATACACTAGCGGATCCGACAGACGTTGTCCTGCATGATATATTTTATGACGTTGTCCTGCATGATACCGACTGCAGCGCCATCTGCCGGGCTGATTTGTGAATCTAAACCATCCAGGGCGCCATCCAAACGCATACAAAAAAAAAGATTCAAATCGGTCCAGCCGTTTAGGAGGCGTTCAGTGGCACACACACATACAGTAGAATTATATATATATAAACATAAGCAAGTATCTCTGGGAGTCTCCCTTTTATTCCATCAGAACCCATCCCAGTACTGCATTACGTATTCTGCTAAGAAGACCACCACCAACAAACAGATGAACCAAAGCTTAGCAATCACTACAAAGTCTCTATTTGATAATTCACTGCTGGCAATCTTTGAAAAGGATTTTTACAAATAAAATTACTAAATACTAATATGAAGTCTTTATAAGGTTAGTCTATTAAATAGCTTTCAAAGTTTAACTCGATACAGTAGAATCCCGACTATCCGAATCAAATAAAACCAGGGGTTCTCCGTATAATCGAAAATCCGGATAATCGATTTCAAAGTCAAATCAAACAATCATTAAGTTTTAATAACTTTTTTTTACTATAGAAAGGGTTACGTACGCCATTTAGACAATACGATATTTAAAAAAATCGAGTAACCCTTTGTACATATTATATTAATTGTGTGAATCTTATAGTGGAAAATAGGTCCTCGTGGTAATATCATTCTATCACATTGCGTTTTTTCCTTGTTTGTTAATATTGCGCTGGTTCTCAGTAGGTACTCTTAACGTGCACCAACTTCGGACAACGTTTGTTCCTAATAGGAAATAATTTGAATTGACTTCAACTTTTTATAAACGGCATTTCGGTCGGATACAGAGTGAACAATTGCATCATGTCTAGGAAAGATCTGAAGTCTGCGACCCTCAATACCAGATTCTAGTGCAAATGACGAACTTTGATCCAGTAGCGAACATTGATTTCCGCTTTAAACCACAGGTTTATGATCGCTTCAAGACGCAAATTGGGATCAATGATTACTCATTCGCATATTCAGACTGCATAATAGTGAGCTCTAGTTTCCTAGAATGGTGAAATTGTCTCACTATACAGTGTCGTATAGAGTTGGGATAAATCGAACAAGATGTAGTAGTTTCCTAGCGAGCGTTTCTTGGACCTCGCGGTTGTTATGACGTGATTATACCAGTCATATTATGATTTATGACCACTATATTACCACAACATTTTTAGGAAACCAGGTCATAAGGAAGTACTAGTTACATTTAAATTTATTCTGAGTTTTTAAGAACTAGAAAATATAGATTCACAGGTTTGTAAAACGTTCGAAGGAAGGTGACGACACTCGTTACCTCAGTACGAGTGTCTAAGCACTCCTTTGCACACGATGATTATGAATCACAATTTATGTACTAGTAACCGCCATAAGCTACTAAAAGCGTCATATCGTGTGCGCAAGGTGCAGAAATCCTTTGTGGGGTCGAAGTACGTTTTTATAAAATGGTTCCAAAAGAGTTTCTAGATTTGTCATTACATAAATTTAAAGGCTGTGTCAAACAGGATTTTATTAAGTCGAGGTTAATATTATACTATCGACGATTTTAGTAACGACAAAGTTGTATGGAAGCAACCGGCCTCGCATCCAGTAATCCACAAGTCAATGTAATACTTATAACGTTGCGTTTGTATTGTAATGCTTAATTATTGTAACAATAAGAAGTGCAACTACTGATTTTCTTGCCGGCTCTTCAAATCAATTTTCCGAACCGATGGTAGAGTCTTGACGTATCTTAAGTGACACAAATTGTCCTACATGAAATAAATAAATCAGTACCTGGATGACCGAGCCGTGCTCAGTATTTTTTTTGGTAAATCGTGTTTTTTAGAAATTACATTTGAATGCAAATTACATACTGAAGAAATATGCATAATATTTTTCGATCTTATCGACATAATAATAAAAAAATATTAACTGGTTATTTAAATAAAAAATCACAAGTGCAATTGGGCTCCTAATAATAGATTTTCTCACAAAAGAAGGAATTTAAAAAAAAAGGGAGAAAGGGCGCCTTCATGGTTTTTGGACCGCCCAATATCGCACCTCATGATTTAACGTCTTTGTAGCTACGATACGACTTTGACCTCTTTAGCTACGACGTAAGAACCAAGAACTAACTTTGGAGAAAATTTTACACTATTAGCTCAATGAACACAATTATTCAAATGGTTACCACGTGAGATCATTGACCCATACCTTGCAAAAAAGGCACACATTTAAGGACAGTCTTTCAATATTACGTTCAGCCATTTCAGTATCCATTAATAATCATTAATGGATACTGAAATGGCTGAACGTAATATTTAAAAGATGTTCATCCATCCAAGCATAAGATTCCGTTGCAAAGGCAACCGTCCCAAAAAGACTCAGTTTATTATTGTCTCAAGACCCTATTAAGTACACGCTTACATTAGATTCGTAAAACCCTTCTCATCTCTGAATTCCTAGTAGTTTTTTTTTAACCACTACAAGTTAGCCCTTGACTGCGATCTCACCTGATGGTAAGTGATGATGCAGTCTAAGATGGTAGCGGGCTAACCTGATAGGGGCATGGCAGTTATATTAAGCCCATACCTCTATTCGGTTTCTACACGGCATCGTACCGGAACGCTAAATTGCTTGGCGGCACGTCTTTGCCGGTAGGGTGGTAACTAGCCACGGCCGAAGCCTCCCACCAGGCCAGACCAGAGAAATTTCAGAAGTTATAAATTCCAAAATTGACCCGCCGGGGATTGAAACCGGGACCTCCGCACATTAAGACAACAGCGCTACACATTGCGCCACGGAGGTTGTCGAAAATTTTCCTGTATATTAAGTCTTCTGTGTAATCCCATAAAACTTCTAAACTCAGTGAATTTCAATACAGGTATCCCAAGCAAGATTTTTAAAAGTTAATAAAAAACCGGTCAAGTGCGAGTCAGACTCGCGCACAAAGGGTAGTGTCTGACTAACAAATCGACACCCTATGAGTACGGAACCCTACTTAATACACTACTGCTAAGCCAATAAGCCCACTTCTGAGCACGAGTCTCCTCTTAGATTGAGAAGGGTTTTGAACGTAGTCCATCACGCTGAACGAGTGCAAATTTATGGACTTCACACACCTTTGAGAACATAACGAAGATCTCTCGGACATGCAGGTATCTTCACCGTTATACAGAAAATGATACAGGGAGATATAGTGCTTTAGAAATTGGCATATTTTTCGGGTGGTTAGGGATTATCCTCAAACACACGCTGTTAAATCAGCAATTTACCTATGTTAACAGTTAACAAAATTATATTATTATTTATGTTTTAAATAGTTACGTTGGTCGAAGCCTAAAGACTGTAAAAAATTAAAAAGAATTCTAAGTCGAGTTAACTTAATATTTAATTAAGTATTTGAAAAGGCCTCCATTATCTAAATTATTTTCCAAGAATTTATTTTTTGTCAGCTTCATTTTGATCACTTATTGTCTGTAATTATTCTTAAAAGGAAAAGAATTTTCTGAGAATAAGGTCTGTATTACTAAACCGACATCGGCTAAGAACAAATTCTCAACTATCGGTCTTAAGCATAATACCCTGTAACGCTAGTCAAAAGTCGAGAAATAAATAAATAAAAATAAATAAAATGATCAATAAATATTTTAATAAAATGATTCACCAATACTTGAACAGTACGATACGTGTTCTTATCGTAATGTTGGCTTATTAATGCGTACCGAAATTGTAATATTGTAATATTATGCGGGAGGACCTGGGAACCCACCGCATTAGTATCCCAAGAAAACTTTACTTTTATCTGATTAATAGAAAGAGGTCACGATCCTCAACAATGAGGAATACGACGCAGAGAAAGAATATGACAATAATATATCTCGATGCTCGCTATAAGTTTGTTTTCCCACAGGCACTCCTTAATATACCGGGATAAAAGAAACCTATATCATTCTCCAGGTCCCTAACTACCCGTGCAAAATACCCGTTGGACTGTTGCGGCGTGATTGAAGGACCAACTCTCTATTTCACCCCTTTGGGGGTAGAATTTTCAAAAACTGTGAAACACGTATTTCTTTATTTTTAACCGGTAGTTCGTATACCAAATTTCATGGATATAAATTCAGAAATAACGGACTTTCATCCCTTACAGGTGGAAGTTTGAAAAATCTTTCGTTAGTGAGCGCCTACGTCACAAAAGGAACCTACTGACAAAATTTCAAGTTTCTAATATCAAGACACGCGGAAGCGTGTCCAGCCAAAGTTCAAAAAAACTGGCGAGCAGCACCGTGTGTAATATTACACGAACCATTTGGAGCCACTTTTGACCCCCTCATAACTCAAAAACTATTTCACATAAACATGTCAAATTTGGCGCATATATTGAGACCCGTGAGATACATATGTGCTCCAAATTTCATAAGCACACCTTAAATGGTTATTTAGATATAAACGTACAAAAATCGTCATTTTTATGATCAAGGTATAGATCAAAACTCTGACACGGGGCATACTACCATTGCTTAAAGCCGTATTATTTTAATATTGTTGACGTTCATGTTGTAGTGTTATAATCATTATTTTAAGGACGTCAAAGTACGTGACATTCAAACGTTATTTTGAAACAATACTGCTTTAAGCGGTGGTAGTAACTCCGTCGTCCACTTCCTGCGGCAAATTGCATTACATTCTACGCATAGTGCATGCACAACTAAATAAAACAAGAGTTGTTAAGTAAAAAAAAACTCCGATTACATAAATCATACTACTGCAGGTCTTTGTTTAAATTCGTTATTTTGTGTTGTTAACAAAAATGACACATAATTATTATTTTAATATAACTAATAATGAATAATAATATAGTTGCATTAAAACCTTACCTTCGTATTCATACATTTTGTGCAACGAAACGTCATTGACAGAAAAGAAGAAGAAAAGTATTTGAAGTCGTCAGGTCAAGCTGTCAGTCATTGTGATTTGTATTCATTGTATATAGTGGTTTTAGTTATATCGACTGTTTACCGTGCTTGTTTTCAATGTTTCACTAAAAACTTTTGATTTTGAACTTTTGCAATCAAAATTGATGAGATGTAGAAATGTGCTGTAATACCGCCCCGACTTGGCCAAATTAAGTATAAACAGAAAACGCGTTAAAAAAAAACCGGATACTGAATGGGCCATTCACTCGAATATTTCAAAGGTACAAGAAAATATAGAAAATAACACAAAAAAGACAATTATACCCCGTAAACGTAGGAAAATGCAGTAAATTAACAAAACCATTTTGTATAAATTTTATTATGAATAAGTACCTTCTAATTTAAAACGTAAACTAAACTAATAGAAAAGTCCTATTACAGTGTAAAGGATTATTTGAATGATAGCAAGGCATGGGTATGAATTGTTACAGCGGCTGATTATGTAATGTTATATTATAAGTACATATATATAATTTCAAATATTTGTGAGATGGTGATAATAAAAAAAACACAGCTGAGTTTATTCCGGGCTCTTCTCAGACCAGGGCACGTTTGGAACCCTCGTAGCTTTAGTTTTAAGATACCGTAGTTAATTATCACCATCACGTCTTATGCTCTTTAAGCATGACGTTCAGAAGGTGTACTTTGTAGGTACCTATTTTGAATAAATATGTTTTGAGTTTGAGATTGAGTTCAATAATTTCTGTACAAAAAGTAATGATATCCCATCAAAAACATAAATGTGAAATGAGAGCCAAGTTCAAAATTGTGATATATATGCCTTGGTTGTTGACTTCAGCGACAAAAGAAGTGAGATCTAAATGGGTGCCAAGTTCAATGGTCAGTCCTGAAATTTATTTATAACAATATATAATATTTTATAACAACTTAAAATATCATTTCTTCTTATAACTTAGTATAAAATGTTGAAGACTAAGGCTTTGGCTTGGCTAGTTTTCATATACGAATTAAAGCCTTCACAAGTTGTAAAGTTGTAAGTTCTTATTTTATTCTTCCGAAAATTTGGCTTGCTGGTAGAAACTGTACTTTTAGGTACCTACTTAATAATAATTCGTATATGGAAACTAGCCAAGCCAAAGCCTTAGTCTTCAACATTTTATACTAAGTTATAAGAAGAAATGATATTTTAAGTTGTTATAAAATATTACATGTTGTTATAAATAAATTTCAGGACTGACCATTGAACTTGGCACCCATTTAGATCTCACTTCTTTTGTCGCTGAAGTCAACAACCAAGGCATATATATCACAATTTTGAACTTGGCTCTCATTTCACATTTATGTTTTTGATGGGATATGAGATATACATACAGAGATTATAATGCGGAAGTTTATTTGGATGGATGGTTGTTACTCAATCACGGAAGAACGGCTTAACGGATCTGCATGAAATTTAGCACAGAGATAGATTATAGTCTGGAATAGCACATAAGCTACTTTTTATCCCGAAAAATTAAAGCAAAACCAACCACCAAAAACCAAATCAAAAAACCTCAATCCACGTGGACGAAGTCGCGGGCATCAGCTAGTAATTAAAATTTTCTTAAATATTCATCTACTTTATTAAATCCATCCTCAATTATTTATTGAGTGTACCCAAACTCCAAAGCCAACCCAAGTTCAAACCTTAGCGGTGACTATACAACAAAGCATATCTAATTAAATATGTAGATATTGACAGAGGCTCATGAACAGCTCATATCAAACCCTCAATAAGCAAACAGTCAGGCAGGATTTAGTTGCACGTGTTGCGGTTTTCCCAGAAGCCTGTTCACGCGGCCGGTGACCTAAGTGCTGACGCTTTATAACCAATTAGCTATCCAATGAGGCATACTGGACGCTATGACCATTTATTATATTAATTTGAACCATAGAGGTATAATATGGACGGTATATATTTTTTTGAAGTAAAACTTCTTCAGAATCGTTGTGATTTAAAAATTCGATGAAACGAAAAAGCGACACCAAAAAGATACAAACATATTCATAATTGGATTAAGCCTGCGAGAAAATGAGATAGAATACCAGTTTTATTTATCTGATTTTCTCGTAGGCTACTTTTCTTAAGTTTCATTTCTAGCATGTGTGAATTGCACACACATCTTTTTTAAATATTATTAATGGTAGATGAAAGTTTACTTTTGTGTATTTCAACAAAAAAATTGTCCATTGCAGACACAAATTATATATTTTTAATACCACACGAAACGGGAACCACAGCTGCGCCACAGTAAACTCTCTGTGATTCTTTCTTAAGTACAATAGCTTGATGGTTTTGTCAACATTTTATTCAAAATAGCCATTCTATACCAATCAATGGATATTGTATTTGTAAACTTAAGATTTTTATGAAACTGTTTTGTTTCTACTGTTTGGAAATAGGTACGCTATTTATAAATGGGTGTACCGTGTCACCATCATTAGGTGACATCTTCAAATTAAAGTTTGGCGGTCAATAAGTGTAGGTCTCGGTCTTTAGTTATCTTCTTTAATCGTAGAATGGGTGCATTGGTTTAATAAAATCACCTCCAGTTTAGACCTGATTTATTTATCACTTTATCGTCAATCACTTATTCAAGTAAGAGTGGCTGCAGTCAAATAATTAACTCATTATCGAATCATTAAAGACAAGAAATAAAGTGATAAAATAAGCTATTATTTCTGTCGGTAATACTTTTTCATATTAAAAGGCAATTTAATTTTAATGTGCCCTCGGGGTAATTCTTATGGAAACGATTTGGCGAAGCAAGTTATTTTCTCAGATTTCGTATTTCATTTTACAAGCCCATTGTTGGGCGATGATAAAGGAGGCCGAGCCCTTAAGCTTCGCCCTTTAATACGATGTCTACTTACCTGTGAGCAAAGAGTAATAGTAAAATAGAGCTGTTAAAATTTGTTTAATGGACGTACAATTATGGTTGTTAGGCAGTGCATAAGACACTTAAATTATTATTGTATATGGATCATACTTCATATGAATTTAAAAATGAAATAAAGAGATCCTTCTTGTCTCTGGCTTTTACATAGATGCACGATGTTTCATTTCCTGATTATAATAAGTAAAGACAAGGCCACATACCAACTGCATTGTAAATTTAAAGCCGTATACTTAGTCAAAACGCATCAAGCTGTAGAATATTTAAAAGTGAGTTATTCTGTTCTCATAATAAATGAACTATTTAAGCTAGAAAGTAACAACTTGCTTAGGAAATAGAAACGCCTACAAACGACTTGAATTGAATAGGACTGCAAACTAAAATATAGCCTATAGGTACAGTCTCAGACATGAAATGTAAACGTAAATTTCATAAAATATCTCCTATTTTTCTCTAGAAAAAAAGAAAATATTACCCAGCTTACTTGGTGAATAAGAAAATGCTTAGCCAAAGCTTCAGCCAATTCTTAAGAGTCAGCATGATAATAATTAACTCTTACGTTGCCTGGCGCTTCTGCGATAACCTAATCTACGAGGTCTGTACAAAAATAATGTGCGTCGGGGAAGATAATACCTCTCTACGGATGGAACAAAATTAAAATTCATAAATTTGTGGTTCCTCGAGTGGGATTTAGTGGATTATAATTTAATTTGAAATATTTATTAGTAAATCGACATCACACCTAAGTTTTTTTTTAAATTGTCAATATCGTCTAGAAGCTCAAGTAGGTGAAACCTATAGCTTATTAAGAGCACAACAAAAAATCTTCAACAAAAATTCGCTAGACCAAAGCCAAAGCAAACCTGCCGCACTAAGTGATGCTAGACATTATTCAAGGCTAAGTAAGAGATTATTAAATTTATACTATGAAGTTCCATAAATAGGTACATATGTCAATAAAATATATCGATACTTTACCTATGAAAAAAAATTATCTCAGCCAAGAAACTAAGATAATCTTGAAAGAAAATTTAATATGAAGCACACACGGAACAAGGGAATCAAATCTATTCCGGTGGGGCTACGTGCAGAGAATTTGTAACGCAAAAGTGAAGATTTTCTTTTAGCAATGGAAATACCAATCTGCTCTGTAAATTAATAATTACCCTCGCGGCACGAGTGGAAGATCGCTTTAATAAACCGTAAACAGACGAGACATACGGCTCAGTAAACCGTCGATCTAATGAATATCGTCGTTGTTGTCGTAGTCTTCAACCGACAGACGTCCACTGCTTAAAATACGACTCATATAGAGTCTTCCACAATCCACGGTCTTGAGTAGTCTGTCCTCTAGTTTGTAACCATGGGCTATGTTCCTAGTGCCTGCTAGTACAAGTGAAATTAATTTAACGAATTAAAAAATACGACTGCCCTGCTATATTATTTTCGGAGTTTACCTCCTTAAGAAGCGATTTGCATATATAGCCTTTGGAATGTTATTCACATTTTTATTAAATGATATTTGTTTGTGAATCACTGGATATTGAAATATAGTAATATATATTTTTGGAATCTACTCATCAGTTTCTAGATGATGATTATATAGTAAATCTTATTTTCGAAAAAAAAAAAACAACTTTAGTGTTTAATGCGGGACCATGGTCACCCCATCAATGTTTTCTCAAATTTGACTAGCCTATGTCACCCGGAGTAAGTTAGGAATTCAAACGATACCTCATTTATCAAAATCGGTTCAGGCGTATAGAAGTTATGGTGGAATATACAAGCTCACATACATACATACACACATGAACCCTGAAAACAATATACTCCTTTTTTCAGGCATTCGTATAAAAAAGTAAGGTAACCCCTTACTATTAACCTGGCATTAACCTACTAGTATATATAATAAATAAGAAAGTTTGGATGTTTGTTACCCCTTCACGCCGCAATCACCGACCGATTTGGCTGAAATTAAATTAAAGAGTTCCCTCGAAACTAAAAACCTCAAGCCACACGGGCATCATCAAGTAAATAATATATTAGCACATAATTTAATAGGCCTAACTGTCGTTGAACTTTGTGCACGCCACTAGCACAGAATAGGTAATAGTACCACTAGTTAGTGAGATGTTGTTGATAGAACTGTGTCACTCTAAGCCTTGTTCGTACACTAACCATGTTACTGTGCATCATAATAAGCTTACCGGCTGTTCCCGCTCTATCATACAAGTTTATTCTCTTGACATCACTTTCAATCTAACACAAAGCGGATCTGCATTGGGATTAGACACAGATAGTTGGTGTAAACAAGTTAGTGTGTACCGATGAGACGGTAGTGTTTTCAGTAACTGGAGGCATACTACCATCTAATAAAACCGTAATGTTTTAATATTGTTTACGTTCGTGTTTTAGAATTATAATCTTTATTTTAGGGACGTCAAAATACGTGACATAAAACTGACATTTTTAAATAATATTGCAATAAGCGATATACTCCTGGCATTTGATTGTTCAGTATTATAAAACATTCTGAGCTGAAACAAAGGTAAGTTTATAAATCTAAACTATAGAATCGCTTCTTTTTCATGGCTCAGCACTTTGGACCATTGAGTTTAGTTATGAAAAGAAAATATCTTCAGTCTGTAATATTGTAACGAATATAAGAAGCAGTAGAACAAAAACACATTAGGGACTGGAAAGGGCAAAATGATATTTCTACGAATTTTGTCCTTTGGAATGTTTTTCTTGGTTTTTTTGCGATAAAGGTATGATCTTGATATTATGACCACTGGAGAAAATCAGCAAAAAACCTAGATAATGTTTTTTTCCGTGTAAAGACCATGAAAACTTTACAATTAGATGATACGAGCTAGTTCGTTTAGGCAACGATGACCGAAATACATAGCTAAACTTCTATTCAAACAGAACTTGATGATGCCCGCGACTTCGTTTGCGTGGATTTACGTTTTGAAAAAAATCCGTGGAAAAATGAACGATTATTTTCCAGGATAAAAATTCTACACCTTGGTATCGGGATAGTCTAAAACTATCCGAATACCAAATTTCGTCAGGCTCTGTAAAATAGATAGGCTGTGAAAGCGTAGCGTACAGACAGACAGACTTTCACATTTTTATAAAGTTAAGTATGGATTCAATGTTGGAATAACGAATAAGTTTTTTTAGAAAACCTATTTTAAAGTTGGAAGTCAGGGAGAAAAGCGGCACACAAATTTCTAAGTCACATTTAGGACACCAAGCGGATGACTACAAAGGACGCTGAAACGCTGACGCAGGCACACTTCTTCTATTGTAGCTATAAACTTTAAGTTTTGTAGAGTAACCATAATGCGGCGTAAATAATAAAAACTTAATATGTCGTCTAAAATTGGAAATTGGAAAAGTCGTCAAATTTGTAACTCGTTTTAAAAATCGCTTCTAGCGGAAGTACACTACGAAACAGATCAAAGCATCCGCTTAATTTCAATTTGGAAGGTACGCCATTTGGTCCTACCACCTAGTATGGGAGCCCTATACAAAAGTAAATGACACGTATCTACTTTTTCGGCTAGATAATAATTTTACTTGGCCGTACTGAGTTTTTGCATTTACCATTCTCAAATTGGGATACATAAAGGTAACAAAGGTAAAGGTATAGATCGGTAGGTGTGTCAACAACAAAAATTCAATAAATGTAGTAGACCTACTTGCGTATGGTGATGGATAGGGTTTTTAAGATTTCAAACTCACAATATATAATACACTGACTCGGTCATTTATTTAGGGAGAAACATAAGAACACATTAGATATATTAAATTAATTGCAATGTAACAATATAACAACAACTAGATCCACAACCACTCGTAATCAAGGTATAGATAGGTCTACTTTCAAGAATACTTGCTACTCGAGGCAAATCTGAGTATCGAATGCCCCTATATTTATTAAACTCTTTGATCGAATGGTTATAGACTTTGAAGTTGCTAATTGTTGTAATATTCTTATGCAGCATTGTTACGTCACGTCATTAAACGTAGCTGCCACATGAGCGGAAACTTCTCTGATTGGCGGAAACCTCGCGTAACGACTGCTTTGACGCCTCACAGGTACAGCGCCATCTGTAGTCATCGAGCGGCGCTAACATAAGTAATACTTAAATAAGCAATAGATAACTAACCTGATATCGAAGTAGATAAGTCTATTGACACTGGATTCGATACCTTAAGCCTATTGCGCATTATAAGAAAATGTCTTGTGTGTTTTATGTAATATCTTATATTTCGTATGCGCGTGTCTGACCCAGTACAAGAAAAAATATCTTGTAATACGTATGGTCTCGATAGACAACAAGGATTGGCTTTTCTAGAACGGCTTGCCATACGGTGCGACCTCTTTTGCGTGTTCATACACCTACGTCCTACACGTGTAAAAATACAACTTTTAAAAGCGAAGTAATATTTAAAATTGTCTCCTATTAGCTCTCCTCGAATATGCCATCAGTTTTACGATTCCTTATATTAATTTACTCAACATAATTACGTGTACTTAATTCGAACGTACGTGTACTTAATATGTGTGTAGAATCGTAAGGCTGACATTATATTGTAACAGTACTTGGTACACCTAGTTCATAGTCACAATATGGAAAACGCAAACTGAGAACGGGCGCACATCATATCCACCCCAATCCGCTTAAAAGTTCTAGTAGTTTCATCCTGACGTAACACTGGAGGCATATCATTGAATAACTTTCGACAGCCACCGGATAAACAGGCTTTTGCTACGCTTGCCAAACTACTACGTGAGCACTATTTTTATCAGCTTATTTTGACAATATTACCTATGAATTTATTAAACCTTTGGATATTTTTGTAGTATTTTGTGTCAGCTTTGCGTTTACAGTTGAAATTAATTGTTACAAAAGTTAAAAGATTGTTAATTTATTTATTGATGAAGGTTCGATTGTACTGATATTTGACTCTTTCGATGTATTTCACTCGTCAGTTCGTTCCCGACGCCATATTGGAATAACTTGTATAAATACGAATGTTTTACCATCGGTAGGCAGTCTCCACCGAGACTCAAACGATTATTGAATACCTTCGGTGTTTAGATCGTTACCTTGTTTAGGAGCTGCGGTAGTAACTGCAGCCTGGTCAAATGATTTGATACTATAGTATTGTTTAACTGAGTTTTATAAATTAACTAATTACATTAAATCTCTCGTGGTTAGAGTACAAATATATTAAAAGTGTTTTATTATAATACCTACTTCTGGATTGTTCTCCAACAGTTCAGAAGTGGGATATGATTCACGTTGCCTTGATTTTCCTTTGCCTTCTGCACATCCGTTTTGTTATTTTTTTTAAATAATATTAATAGTGGGTAATTTAAAAATATTATTTTTACCGCTGGCTGTAATACAGGAATACGGATTAATTGCTAAGTAATCAGACCCATCAATAATTAGAAAGACCGAACGGAAATGTTCATGGTTTCTTATTTTGTTTCATGTGACGTACGCTGCGCCAAGGCGTGCTCTGCACAGCCCGTTCTCTCGCTCCGAGCAGCGCCTCGAGGGGCGCTTCGCCTGCGGACCTCGCGGGCGCTTCGCCTGCGGACCTCGCGGGCGCTTCGCCGGCGGACCTCGCGGGCGCTTCGCCTGCGGACCTCGCGGGCGCTTCGCCTGCGGACCTCGCGGGCGCTTCGCCGGCGGACCTCGCGGGCGCTTCGCCGGCGGACCTCGCGGGCGCTTCGCCGGCGGACCTCGCGGGCGCTTCGCCGGCGGACCTCGCGGGCGCTTCGGGGGCCCTTCGATCTGCGCGTCTTGCGGGCGCTCCGGGCAGCGCTCAGAGGGCGCTCCGGGCATCACCAGCACGGCCAGCCGCGTGACGACAGGTGTTGCCAGAGCAGCCACCGGTTACGTATGCCCCTGTGCCGTGCTACCGACGAGGTCGACATCCGGAATTCCAGAGGTGACATCCTTACACTCAATAATGAGGGTAGAGATGGTCTTGATTTACTTAAATTTTTAGTCCAAGCTTTAAAGTCCATTACTCCTGACTCGCACAAAATAACGACTATGCGGTTGCATAAAGTAAACGAGTAGGCATGATGACAATAATCAAGAATCAATGAAATTATCTGATTAAATAGGATTCGTCGATTATAAAAATAAAAGTATTCATTTTTCTATTTTGAACGAGATTGTTATTTATTTTGATAACATGAAACTACAAAATACGGCAATTCGCCATAATACATTGAGCACCAGTCAGAGTCCTAAATCCGTAAAATCTGCTTTTTATGTATTATTAAGAACTTCATGATAGTTATTAGAGGTTATGTTGATGAAATGTTGTTTTTATAAAACTATACCTTAAAATTTAATATGAAAGGTGATTGCCTATTGATTAAAAAGTCTGCCTCCTATTTAGAGCGTTTGGGGAAACGCCTATTACCTATTATACGTATTGTATTACGGGTACCTAATTGATTTTTAAGAGATAAAACCTAACCTCAAAAGGATCGAATTTATTATTAAATTAGGACCTCAAACAATATTATTAAACACACACCATTTTACAATAACACTAATTTATTTATACCAATCCAGGATCTCCCATATGACAATTCTGCATCGAAGGTTCGACATAATGTAACCATGGTACGCAGCACCAGCTTATGAATCTATTTGATCTAGTACAAATGCCACTATTATGATGTCCAATCACAATGTTGGCCTAATTTTATTCCCAAAAAAAATTACTGATAAATTATTACATTATCAGATTGTATAGTCTGATATAATACCTACAGTAATACTGCTTCTCCTGGAGACTACAAGTTAACCACGTTAGCCGACGTCTCTTTGCTGGCTATCGGCTCCCTGAAACGCTGGAAGGATCTCCTTCCAGTCAAAACTAAGATATCCTTAGCTGAAACACTCCTTTTACCTATACTGGACTATGCCGATAGCAGTTACACGGATCTCACTGAGGAGTTATTAAACAAGCTTGAGCGCTTACAAAACATGTGTATTCGACTCATCTATGGATTGAGAAAATTTGATCACGTTAGTGCGTATCGTGCTCGTCTCGATTGACTTCCAATTAGGTTGCTTCGAAATTTTTATGTTCTTTCTTTACTATTCTCGATCCTATATGCTCCTCATACTCCCAGCTATCATAAAGAACGTTTCAAGCTTCTCGATGCCGTTCGCCATATGCAGCTGCGTTCTACCATGGATAATAAACTCAAAACTCCTAGCCATCGTACAAAATTTTACAGAAAATCGTACACGGTGTATGCTGTGCACTTATGGGAATCTCTTCACAAAAATATTAGAAACTCCAAATCTTTGCCTATTTTTTAAAAATTGTCTCAAAGAATATTTCCTTAACCAAGTCGTGCCATAATACATAAATTATACTTCTATCGTAATTCGTTACGATGCGTTTTTAATTTTATTTATATATGTGTAATTTGTGTATGTTTATGTGTAATATTATTATTGTTGTCTATATTTTATTTACATGTAATGTATATATGCAATACGTCTATTATATTTTTTATATTATGTTCTTACTTATTATAACTTGTATTGTATTCTGCCACACTACCCTACGTATCTTATTCGAACGTCTCACCAAAGGTTGCCTGGTAGAGATTGCTCAGTAAGCAATAAGGCCGCCTTTGCATAACTAGTTTACAGCTAACTTCACCTTGTATTTTCATGTGTGCAATCTATCTACAGTAATACCTTGATCTTTGTCAATGGATTCTGTAACTAGCTTGGTCAATTGAATTCTATTCATTTATTTGCTTTATATAATGTTATATAATAATACGGTGTAATACAATCTGACATCGAATGGCATGCAATATTATTAACTCACTTCAAATGCATTCTTATTATATATTCCGTATTTTAAGTCTATGCCTGATAATAACTAGCTTTAATAATCAATTATAAAGAAATCTAGTTTATACAATATTACAATATATTAAACTATTATTAAATTATTATTATACAATATTACATTATATTAAACTATTATTAAATTATTATTTTAACACAATAAATATTAGCTGTTTATACAAGCACAAGAATACATATTACCATTCAGTAAAATTAAAAATAAATTCATTAACAAGGAAATTGTTTAAATTAAGACAGGGTAATATCTTTGACAGTCTTTTGAAGTTTATATTGAAATCGCCCTACAAGATGCATTTACTTTATACATAACTAGCTTTATGCTAGGTACAAGTAACCTATTTCTAAGCCTTTGTAGAGCCTGGCCATGAGTTTCACAATATTCGAAGTAGTTTTTTTTGACAAAGATGCAAATTTCTTTAATGTAAATACAGGATAAATAAATATCTTAAGTGCCTTAAACATGGGGTCCAGGAAATGTTCCCTACATATAACACGTATGTTCTTTTTTGGAAGCTATTGAGTACAGACGACACATATCCATCATATGTTTTCTAATCAATTGCATAGGTTATTAATGTGGTATTTCCAATTGCAGTGGAAGTCTATTTAATAGTGTTGACTTCCTTAATTATAACATTATTGTATTGAATTTTTATAGGTGTTTTTCTTGTGAAGTTTTAAACGCAATAATCTTTGTTTTCTCAGTATTAACTGGTCATTGGTTATTAACTGAAATATAGCAATAGTAGCTGACCTATTTCTCCTAAACCGTGCTGTGTTTCTGTTAAAATATTCAAACGTTCAGCTTGATTATACACAAGACATGGTTACATTTTTCACGACACTATCAGGACAGACTGAGTGAGGAGGAATCGGACTGTTATAATATATTAACCTAATTTATCTTAACATGACAAAGGTGTCATGTGAAGACTGTGTTTTTTTAATTATGTTTCAGGACAAAGGTGTCGGAAAAGCGTTATTAATTTTATTTATTTCTGTTGGGCAAAGGTGTCCTGAATTATTGCTTAGATGACAAAGGTGTCACAAAAGCGTTATTGGTTTTATTTATTTTTGTTGGGCAAAGGTGTCCTTGCTTGGACGACAAAAGTGTCACCAAAGCACAGAAGTGAGAATTACAAAAGCGCTTACGAAAGTCAGATCAATATTGTACAAAACAATATTAATATAAAGGTCATTGACGAAGTTCGCCTAAGAATCAACACGTGTTTGAAATATACAGTAATTCTTAGCTTATTTTATAACTTTTATTTCAAATATTATAATTCAACGGACACTTCAAATTAATTACAAAATAAATAAATGGGTATTAAATTGATACTATACGTTTCCGTTTCTCGATTATTAACCACAGATCAATAACTTACAGGTTAAAATAATATGCAATACCACCGCTTGAGCGCTAGATCCGTATCGTAAGAAACATTACAGCTCTATTACAATTGGATAAAGATGGTATTTATTTGTCCAAGCAGATTGATTGTGAAAATTGAAATAACCTCAAGATAAGTCATTTTTTAGCAAGCGTCCGTTGTTTTAATCTGCTCTCAAGTATAAAAAGGTATTTATTTGAACCCAGTAATCAATATTAAAGACTGTTGGTTCTTAGGCAAACTTCGTATGGGGACGGAACAATGTCCTTTACATTGATGTCATTAAAATTAAAAAAAAAAAAGTTATCCAGGTACCTAGTCATACAACATTTAATGTTATTTACAAATTACAGTGTCGTAACTTCATAATAAAAATGTCATAATTTCATAATAAAGGTACTCAAGTACAGTGTTATATATTTCCATGCGTTTCAAAAGAGTAGATTTATTTGTGTGTTGGACAAAAGTGTCCTGAATTATTGGTTTTGTTTATTTCTGTTGGACAAAAGTGTCTCAAAAGTACAGAAGTAAATAAAACTAATAGTTTTATTTATTCCTGTGGACAAAGGTGTTCCTGCTTATTGTGTGCAAGACAAAGGCGTCAGCAAAATATTGCTATTTAAAGTTAATTATTAATATAAGCTTATTATTATTATCGTTACATTTATGGGACAAAGGTGTCCTATGTTGTTGTAATTGTCATCACATATTTTTTGTTTTTATGAAAAATAACTTAAATCGTTACATGGATGTGAGGACACATTTAATAACGGATGGCCGAATCTGTTAACGGATATCTGATAATTATTACGTGCCTAACACAAATTACTTTATTAACGAATTGTCATATTTATTATTTGATTGAACAACGATGTTGACGACCGCCATTTTGTATTTTTCCGAGCAACGGTACCTTCGTTGTTCAACGGTTGCGGCGTCAACACTAGCTGTGTCAAAATTATTTTCGATGTTAGACGCCACCGAGTTTCTTGCTGGTTCTTCTCGCTAGGACGTGGCATTCCGAACCAGTGGTAGATTCGCAGTTGTGAAAGTATTCATATTATATGTGATGATAAGTTTTTGAGATTAGTGGCTGTAACCTTAGATGTTTTAAATATGTTTGTGCTAAAAGTTCATAAAGTGTGTCAGATTTTGAAAAGTACAACGAATGAGGTTAGTTGTATCAATTTACAATTTCTTGAGAATAGTTTATGTATGTTTGATAAGACTGGAAGTTCAGCAGTTTGATTAGTGTGTTACAAGTAATTATTATTAGTAATTATGGGCAAGAACGCCCCAGGCAAAAACGTCTGATCATGATTTATATGATTTGGGGCATAAACGCCCGTGATATGACATAAACACGAGGACGTGTTGTTCTCAGGACGGCCGAACTGTCAGCTTTGCGTTTACAGTTGAAATTAATTGTTACAAAAGTTAAAAGATTGTTAATTTATTTATTGATGAAGGTTCGATTGTACTGATATTTGACTCTTTCGATGTATTTCACTCGTCAGTTCGTTCCCGACGCCATATTGGAATAACTTGTATAAATACGAATGTTTTACCATCGGTAGGCAGTCTCCACCGAGACTCAAACGATTATTGAATACCTTCGGTGTTTAGATCGTTACCTTGTTTAGGAGCTGCGGTAGTAACTGCAGCCTGGTCAAATGATTTGATACTATAGTATTGTTTAACTGAGTTTTATAAATTAACTAATTACATTAAATCTCTCGTGGTTAGAGTACAAATATATTAAAAGTGTTTTATTATAATACCTACTTCTGGATTGTTCTCCAACATTTGTTTTATAGGGCAGGTAAGTACTTAACTGAGTTGCTTTCTAATGAAATAATATATGATCCCCAAAATAATTAGTAGCTGTCAGAAATACAATATGAGTGCCCATTTTCATCGGCAATCCCTAATATTCACCTAAGTTCAAGTAGGTGATAGTTTTCTCGTTGTTGTCTATTTGGGCTAAGGTGGTCCCTATGTGAAGGCAATCCCTAAATAAGATAATAGTCACCTATTATAAGTTCAATAGCTAGGTGATAGTTTTCACTTTTTTGACAGTTTTTTGGGCTAAGATGGTAGGTAAGTAAATAAAATCCATATTAATCTTTGCAAACCTCAGTTTGGAGAGAAACTTCTTTCATAAACTTCGGCAGTAGGAAAATCTGTAACTATTTTAATAGTTAAAACAAAGGGATCAAGGCCCGATTTCACCAACAAACCCTAAATTTTAGGGAATAAATGAACACTTTTAGGGAAAAATACCCAACAGATGACAATTTTCATATAACTAAACTTACCTGTCACATGTGCTTAGATGTCCCTTAAATTTAGTAATCATTGGTGAAAAAAACGCTTAAATCAATTTCATTATTTTAAGGGAAATCAACTTATTTCAAGTTTGTTTTCATTAAACAATGAGTGGAAGTAAAAAAACCGGCCAAGTGCGAGTCGGACTCGCGCATCGAGGGGTCCGTACAAACCCGTAGTAAGATCAAAATTATTAAACATATTTTTATTATATGATGTAACTAAAAATTTATGCTTTTCGCAATTTTTCCATTATCAGTGCTATAAAACGTTGCTTCGTACCAAATTTCAAGATTCTGAGTTCAGAGGAAGTACCTTGTAGGTTTTGATTCCCTTGCGAGTTTCGAAAATTTGCAGCATAAACGACTGTATCTCTACTTCTTCTAAGCCAACGTTTTGATTGCGAAATTCAAAGATTTGCTCTGTTGTGAACAGAGCAAATCTTTGAATTTCCTTGACTTGACTATATCCTGGGTTAATAATAAACATGAGTTCAAAATTTATCGCAAGCCTACATTTACTGACACAACTATACCCGCATCGTCTTGTCATCCTTGGCAACATAAACTCGCAGCATTCCATAGCTATGTACACAGGTTATTGTCCATTCCACTGTCAAAAGAGGACTATAGGAAAGAATTAGAGGTTATTTACCAAATTGCGCATTCAAATGGATACAATCAGAATATTGTTAATAATATAATTAAAAAACAGCAGTCAGCACAAATTAGAAAAGATCTTTACATGGCTACATCGGATAAAATTAGTAAATATAAAGCGAGTTTGACGAATTTTGGACCTTTAACTGAGCGCATTGCAAAGACGCTCAGATCACATGATGTGCATGTCGCGTTCCGGACAAATAATACACTTCGGAGGATTTGCAATGGAAAAAATAAATTAAAGAATCATCAAAAAACGGGTGTTTATAAGCTTGAGTGTCCTGAATGTGGTGCCACATATGTTGGTCAAACTGGACGCAATTTTGAGACGCGTTATAAGGAACATATGTCTGCTTATAGGAACGATCTACCACAAAGGTCCCACTTCGCTAAACATCTTTTGGACAGTGGACATGAGGTGGGCAATAACCATTCATATAAAATCCTACATAAATGTAATAAAGGGTTACGAATGTGCGTTTGGGAGCAATTAGAAATAATTAAACACAATAATAAAGGATTTGAGTTGCTAAATGAACAAATAAACGTATCAAATTCACCTTTACTCAATTTATACAGTAATAGAGGAGGGGGCGGGGCTTCAGTATGAGCCATGCCAAAAAGGTATATAAGCTGGAACTTGCGATACGATAGTCACTTCACAATCGTGCATTGTCGAGTCAACATCTCCTGAAGATGCTCCGGTGTCGGAGTGAAACGTACGTTGAGAGTGATTTGGAGGATTTGTGTGGTGTGGTGTTGTGCCTGTGCGAATTGCTGGGTGGTGGGTGTCGCATGTTGCAGGTGAAAGACACGCACTGTACCACACAGATTTGTCTACTGTAGCGGATTATAGCGAATTAAACTTCTAGTTCATTCACTATCATGGACTTCCGCAAAGTAACGCCTGCTTCTATTCAATACTCAGGTATTTGATTTGGATTTGATACCAGACAGACAGACGGGCAACAAAGTGATTCTATAAGGGTTCAGTTTTTCCTTTTGAGGTACGAAACCCTAGAAACACATATTTCTGACGGAATTTTTCAGTTTCGACCTATTTTATGTGTTGCTTAATAAAATATTACGATCACCAATACTCTCTGCAAAAGATATAAGGTAAAAGTTAGTAAAAATTTAGCAGATTTATTTAGTTTACCATGCAGAAAGTATATGCTCAATGAACAATATTTATAGGGCATAGAAATGCCCGCAGTTGTATCCACACTTTGAAAATCTGAATATACGAGGCTAGAGCACGTTTAAAGCAAAAATACACATAGGACTATACACGAAAAACCGGCTGCAAAATTAAATGAAAAATTCTCATTGGAGGAGAGGGACATTATCCTCCACTAAATACTTTTCATCCCGGAAAATTAATAAGTTCCCGCAGGAACCGAAAAACCTCAATCCACGCGGATGAAGTCGCGGGCATTAGCTAGTATAAGAAATAAACGACAAGAGCCCAAATTGTTTAGATACGGCGATGATTCCCGAAGAGTTTCATATCAGTCGCGAAGATAAATAACCCAATCTATCACTCGAAAAACAAACTTCAGTCACGTAATATTCATTTCAACTCCACATGAAGTCATTGGTCCGAGAGTCCATAGCAAATTTTGAAGAGACGTTTATTAAAAAGCTAAAAGGTGATCTGATGGTTCTTTTGTATCTCCAGTAGACGTAACGCATTTTTTGAAGTGAAACTTCTTTAGGATCGTTGTGATTTGAAAATTCAACGAAACGAAAAAATGAAACGAAAAAGTGAACTTACAAACTTTCAATTTCCATCAAGGATCTACTGAAAATTTCCTACAAGCTCTCAGGCCAATCGGTAGGTTCGAAACTTGTTGTACAACTCTCTCGAGTCAGAAATGTTTTCCTTTGCATAAACTTCTGCCATACGAAAATTTCAAGAATTTTATCAGACGAATTTAGTTATATTTACTTTACACCAATGTTTGTGATATATTTATAAAAAAATTTAGTCAGAAAGTTATACCATAATTTACTGACCCAATGTTTTTTAATTTCACGATATTTTGTAATATATCTTCCCTTTTCTAGTCCCCTGTCAGGGTTCTGATTCATTGTCATTGTTCATTTTGATACAATTTGAATGAGAATTAATTATAAACAGCGAGCATTTATATATGAACCACTTATACTTGTTAATATCAATGATGAAATTAAAATTCAAAACCGTTTTTAATAGAATATTTACCTTGATATTACTTACACGAATGTATTTACCTACTTATCAAGCCAATACCAAAATTCCACGAAATTTTTGTAACTGGTACATTTTAACGACAGCTTATTACTTTATTAGGTCGAGTGGATAAAATTTTCTGGTCGAGGCAACGCTAACAAATTGGACCATACCTTCTCTGCCACCCAATTTCATGTTCAGGCGATTCACTTACTGGCAGCGCACTCCACGTAACGAATGTTGGTTCAAGTTTAACCCAAAACCAAGTCTAACTTACCTACTCACACACTTAAGACGTAATGTTTCACAACGAATTGTCTTCTTCCACTCGCTTCTGTCATTCGTCATCGCATTATGTACCCCTTTAACACGCTCCTCTATATGCAACAGATGTTGCCACTGCGCGGCGCTTCGGGGAACGCCCTTACATTATCACACATTCCTTTAATACCATATATAAGCCATATTGTAGGTGATTTGGCATGAAGTTTACAACCAGCCGCCTGCCTTACGTCAACCCTCTTTGGGAATTCCTTGGCTGCTGAAATTTATAGAACACTAATTCCATACTAACGCTATTAGATTGCACCAAATGGTGGTATAGCAGGATACATAACACCTACAAGAGGACCTGCTCTTAGCTTATGTAGGATTTAATACGGGCTTTAATAACTGGCAATCGACTAGTCGCAAGTTTGTACTTGACTTAAGTGATCTCATGTTTGTATATTCTGGTAACTAAAAAGCATCTTTATTTTCGCGTTGAAAGCTTGAAAAGCTTGAAGTGTGTGCTAAAGTTTAAGTAGCGCGGTAATTGGCAGGTGTTGGTATATCTCCAGATTTTACTGTAACACTGGCAAGTAATATAAACAAGATGTAGTTTAAAACGTGAAGCATGAGTATTGCTCTTAAAATTTACACCACGAGCGAGCGTTTCGTAATCTTTATTCGACATTACCTAAACCAAAAAATAGAAAATGTCTAGAAAACACTACATAATATCGGCTCATTTTAAATGGACTCATTTAGTAATATTTAAATTGCTATGTCATCATATAAAGCACAATATTATTTCATTTATTCATGCACGAGCCGATGCCAGCGACTTTGTCCGCGTCGATTGAGGTTCTTGATTTTCCGGTATAAAAAGCCGCTAGCCTATGTGCTAGCCCAGGCTATAATCTATCTCTATGCCAAATTTCATGCAGATCCGTTCAGCCGTTCTGGTGTAATTGAGTATCAAATATCCATCCATACATTCATCCATCCAAACATTCGCATTTATAATATTAG
This sequence comes from Erebia palarica, assembly GCA_964035005.1. NCBI lineage: Eukaryota > Metazoa > Arthropoda > Insecta > Lepidoptera > Nymphalidae > Erebia > Erebia palarica. The sequence goes on from OZ035994.1 coordinate 19,142,589, forward strand.
TATAGATTCAATCGATAACACAAGGGGGAAAATTTCGTCCTTCTCTGCCTCTTCCTTGCCTTGACCAAAACATAAATATAGACATTGCTGATTAATATATTGACTCCAACACTCCATACCCACTTACATAAAGTAGTTGCCGAGTTTATGGGAATATCAAAATTAAAGCGAGAAGCTTGAGCGTATTGTTAGGTATTCAGCAAGTGTTTGAAGTTGCCCGGCCAAAGGACATGAGGTGATCCTCTTAGAGAGGCCACTTACGTGTTCCTAAACTATTCCTAGACTTGGATTACGGTATTCGGAGCGCTCTCTTGTTGTCTCAAGATTTTGAAAGTAGTACGTATTAACGAAACTATTTTGGTTAACTTTTATTCAAGGAGAGAATACTGTGGAAAATGTATCTTGCTCATACGTTTTCGGGAAAGTGTAATTACACTGTTCTAGGGATTACGAACTTTTTCCATTTTAGTCTAGAGTCTGAGTTTAAATTTCTTTAAATACAAGGACACAAGAGCCGCGATGTACTTAATCCAAAGTGGGTACTTCGTTTAACAAACTATAAAATAACTAGAATATACTCGTGACTAATAAAGAATTTTGAATTTTGAATTTGCCCGCGTGGATTTAGATAAAGTAGCCTTTGCTAGCTGTGTACCTACCAAATCATCATTTCATTTATTTAATCGTTTGACTGTTACATAGTTTAAGATCTTAAAATAATTTTATATAGTAGGAACAGTATACCTCCAACAGGCATACGATATTAAAGTCATACTATTGAAGATATATTATTAACATTTGACTCGCCATTTCATAATTCGTACAAATTATTAATTATTAGAAACAAATTGGTTATTATTACTTAAATGTCAAAGTTACTTAACTAAACTTAGTTAGTATGGATGGTGATGACTAACTAGTCATCAATATAGGTTCAACGTATGAAAAAGTAATAGACACATAGATAGAAAAATCGACACACAATACATTCGCATGTAGGTTATTAAGAACTAGATGATGCCCGCGACTTCGCCCGCGTTGATTGAGGTTTTTAAATTCCCACAGGAACTCTGCAATTTTCCGGGATAAAAAGTATGTAATGGCCCTGGATGTAAACTCTCTCTGTACTAAATTTCATCAAAATCGGTTGCATAGTTGAATAGTTTCGCATTTATAATATTAGTATGGATTTATGTCAAACCAAAGTGGAAATTAAACATTCATTCATTTAAATTAATTCGCGAATAATTTTGAGACAAATAAGTTGTCCCTTGAGCTTTCTTAAGAAAGCTCAGGGTCACTCAGCGGGCGATGGAGAGAGGAATGCTCGGGGTTTCTTTGCGCGATCAAATCAGAAATGAGGAGATCCGCAGAAGAACTAAAGTAACCGACATTGCTCGACGTGTTGCGAAGCTGAAGTGGCAATGGGCGGTGCACATAGTTAGAAGAACCGATAGACGTTGGGGTCCCAAAGTGCTGGAGTGGCGAGCACGCACGGGAAAGCGCAGCGTTGGCAGACCCCCTACTCGCTGGACAGACGACATTAGGAGAGTCGCAGGGAGCCGTTGGATCCAGGCGGCGCAAGACCGAGACGTGTGGAAATCCTTGCAGGAGGCCTATGTCCAGCAGTGGGCGTCTATCGGTTGAGGATGATGATGATGATTGAGGATTCCTGATTCTGTACATACACACGCACTTTTATCTATATAAGCACATAGGTGATACTCACAATCGATACACTAGAAACCGCCATAAGCTAGTAACAGCGTCGTATCGTGTGCGCAAGGTGCAGAAATCCTTTGTGGGGTCGAGTGTACGCTTTTATAATATGGTTCCCAAAGAGTTTCTGGATTTGCCATTACATAGATTTAAAGACTGTGACTGACTATCGATAATTTTATTAACGACAAAGTTGCATGGAAGCAACCGGCCTCGCATCCAGTGACCCACAAGTCAGTGTAATACCTGTAACGTATGTGTTGTGTTGTCTACATATTGTAACCTTTTCTTTTCTATGAAAAGAGCAACTGCTGAGTTTCTTGCCGGCTCTTCCGAACCAGCAGTAGAGTCTTAACGTTTCATTAGTGACACAAGTTGTCCTACATGAAATAAATAAATCATTTATCATAAACATGTACACTTCTAAAGCCCAACGGCCCCACGTAACATATTTCAACACAACTTAATCTTACAAAATCCGTGTTTTGTTTTAATTATAATTCTCAACCCGAACCGTCGTTACAAAAACATCTCAGAACAAGATTATACGAGAGTACACAGAGGCTGTTGACATAGGGAATTATCTTAAAGATTGAAACACACAGAACGCGCGACGGTAACGTTGGACACGTCGCAACAGATTCCTAAATCTAAGCTTTTTTTAAATTCAAGTTATTAATAATTTGGTAATTACATGAGAGAGACCTGACAAAAAAAGATAGCATCACTTCATTTAGCCGTGTAAATTTGGTTTAGTTTAAAGATCTTGTAAAACACCCACAATACAAATCTGTTTAAAATGTGGATGGTGAACTTAGGTTTTGGTTTGCGGCGCTAGTACGCTAAAACTATTTATTCTAAAAAAAAACGTTACCACATACAATTATTCCGAAAGGGGCTATTGTCAAAAAATTGTTTTTGGGCGCCATTTTTCCAATATGGCGGCGCGAGCGGCAAAGATACGAGGTGGCAAAGTGAAAATTCGGAAAGAGTACGTCGAAATGTATGAAATACACCAATTTTCAAGACTCCCGAGAAACTTTCCATGTAAAACTACCAAATGACTGTAATGCAGGGTCAATTATTAAGAAATTTAAAACTATCACTGACCTCTCCCTAGTATGACTATTGACTACAGACTCATCCAAAATAAAATGTTCATCACTCACTCACTGTAGTGTTAGTAGTGACAAAACATTGAAGACCTAAAAGTGGAGAAAAACTGTTGTATAATAATATGCCACAAGTATAAGTTGGCGGTGGCATTTCGGGATCTAAAACGGCTATTTTGACACATGAAAATTCACTGTGTACATCTTTGCGTTTTTTTAAAATATTAAACAGTAATCACCGCTTAACTTATAAATAGTAAAGTTAGATAGATATAAAGACATTTGCATTCGTTTTGTGCACGACAATGTTCTGTACTTTGACGCCCTTGTACCGTAGCGCGGTCTTTTTATTTCAATCTTTAAACAGTGAATTTGAAAGGCGCAAAACGTTTACGCGTGACACGTAGTTAGTACACATGTGTGAAGGCAGTATATGTTCTGTTATACTACCTGTCGTAGACACCATATGATGGTATTTGCGCAGACATTACAATATCCTTTATTTGCATGAATACAGGTACAGTGGGCGACTCTTATAATCTATTATGATCCAATGTAATCAACCATTTCTGGCAAGCAAATTTAAAATTTTGTAACAGTCAGTAAGTTAAAATTGAGTTATTCTTACATGACAATATAATTTTTCAAGAATACAATTATAAAACACAGACGAAAATAGTAGGGTATTTCAATTCAAATAATTCACTAAATTAGACAATACTAAGTAAGATTTTCAGCTTACCGCTTGACAAATAGACATACAAGATGAAAAACGGTACCTCGATAGTGTCCCATTTTTTTCATTAATGTACCCAACTTGGTATTATTTGACTTGTAGTAGAAAATACATAACGCTAAAGTCTTAATTAGAGTATGTACATTGGATAGTAATATATTCGGACCGCATATACAGAGCTTGAAATTAGTTTGCCAATTCAATTTTGTGTGCCACAAACACAAATTGAGACCGTCATTATCACGTATAGGTACCTAGCTACACTACGAGTATGATGTGACATTTCGTGATAGCTAGTTAAAACTTTGTAAAGCAGTTCCAGCACAAGATTTTCTTTGGTACTTAAGTATATGAGGACATAATCCTCACCAACGGAGTGCAGTGGAATTTTATATATTAGGAACTAGCTGATGCCCGCGACTTCGTCCACGTGGTTATAGTTTTTGTTGATTCCCGCGGGCACTCTTTAATTTTCCGTGATAAAAAGTAGCCTATGTCACTCTCCCATGTCCTCTTCAACTATACTATCCATGCCAGAAATCACGTCGATCCGTTGCTCCGTTGCGGCGTGATTGAAGGACAAACCATCAAACCAACAAATCAACAAACCAACAAACAAAATTATACACTTTCGCATTTTTAATATTAGTAAGTATGATTACGAAATTTAAATTAGTCAAAGTTAAAAACCAATTATTCTAATTTGTTAGCATTGGACGCTTTTTGAAGGTCAATATATAGACGTAATAGTAATAACATAATTATTACGTGTACTCATCATACATACATACATCATACATATGGTTTAAATTGGTATGCTGAAAAAATATCACGCTCGGGACGCGAACGTATATAAGGGTTGTCGTCATCGTGGCTAAGTCAAATTGAAAAGTTTGTCCATTATGTAAGTTACTTTGGATAGGGTCTCAGATCGCATCGGAATTATAACAAACAACCTAAATTTACTCGGATGATGCTGTGGATATCAGCATGTTATCAATAATGCTGCAGTCATTCCATTCCACGCCAATAAAACCTATAGGCTTTTCGCTAGCAATCGCAAAAGTAAATGGTTTTTCAGTAATACAGATGAATAAAGTTAATCAATTAAGATTCCGAGCAGAAGTTATTCCATTCACGGCATTACGACCCTAATTAGGAAAATTTTATTTTTTAGTGGAAAAAATTGAATTCGCAAAGAAAAAGTACCTACTAAGGCTTAACTCAGGTCACGATTTAGAAGGCAGGGAATTGAAATTGTACCTATACAGAAAAATTATATTTACTTATTTATTTAAAAGGTGCGATATGAATCTATAATAAATGAAAAATACGGATTTTTAACATAATGAACGGTACAGACCTAATACAGTAAGTGCAATATGTTACCCTTCTCGTTAGTTTTGCATTGTTTTATCAATAATAATACCCCAAGAAAGCGTTATCGTTTTTTATTAAAAAAAAACAAGAACATTGTACCTAATTTGTATACTGAATACATTGACGTAATAACTGAATATAAAATACGGTGAAACCAGGGCGGGCTAAATAAATAAGAGTGGATTTTATTAAAAACGGGCTAAAAATCTCTAAATAGTACACTTAAAACTAGTATTTAGAGATTTTTAGCCCGTTTTTATGTTATGTTGTGCGGATATCCGAGGGAGAACAGATATCCGTATGCGCTACTTTTTTGACGGAGCTTTTATCTTATTAATTTTCAATACATACAGAAAATTCTATTTACAGATGATTTGGTAGCAATGAAAAACTGTTAAATTTCATTCAGATTATTTTTTATTTCTTAAAATCAAATATTTGGCACCTATAAATTACAAATTTATCGTAGTGAGTAACCAATGGTACCTTAATTTTGTTGGCATTATGCATCATTATCGTTAAGTAAGTACAATAAGCCATTCCAATATAAGATTTTTTTATTTTATTTTGCAATATAAATATCGTATCAAAAACCACTATATCCTTACTAATATTATAAACGCGAACGTTTGAATGTATGGATGTTTGTTACTCTTTTACGCCAGAACGGGTGAACGGATCTGGATGAAATTTGGCACAGAGATAGATTATAGTCTGGAATAACACACAGGCTAATTTATTTTATCCCGGAAAATTAAAGAATTCCCGCGGGAACCAAAAGACCTCAATCCACGCGAACGAAGTCGCGGGCATCAGCTATTAGTACATAACTCTAGTGTAAAGTTTACAATAGGTACTATACTTCTTTGCAGACATTTTTTTGAAACTTATGTACGAACACAAACGTTATCTTTGCTGTCCAGTGTTACTCTAAAGTTTAGTGTGAGTTTAGTGACTAAACTATAAACAAAATAAAAGAAAAACCCGCGCCATGCAAGTCAAAACTTGTTCTGTAAAGCAAAGCGTCAATTGGCGTCGACTATCGTTTTAGGGACATGACATTTTATCGCGCACTGACACAAATTGAGTGAGAAAGTTAAGATCCGAATCCGTATCCGTGGGTATTGACATCAAATATCCGTATCCGGATCCGTATCCGTGGATATACATTTTTAACGATCCGGCACATCACTTCATAAAACAAGACGTAAAACAATATCGGGATTGCTTGAATTGTTTATTTTTTTATTAAATCAGCGTATTATTATAAGAGAAAATTCTAACCTCTCCACTAAAAGAATGCTTACAAATGCTGCATCAAATAAAGTTAAAGTTTCTTGGGCTGTAGATTTCTTACTAGAAGCGAGTTATGTGGAACTCGTTAGAAGAAAATAATGTGCGCCGTCGAAGATTGCTTCAGATTTTATTGGCAGTACTGTACACAATGGCACGTGACTCGAATTAAATACTAAAGTTCCCCTTGGAATGATGAGTATTATCATTGGTATTGTATAACCTAATAATAAGCAGAGATTTAGAAGGACTAGGATGGCACGGCACCGTTATGGAATGTTAAATTGCTTGGCGGCACGTCTTCCTCGATAGGGTGGTAACTAGGTACCTACTAACTAGCCACGACCAACGTTCCATGTTTATTATTTCTGTGATAAACTCTTACAACTTATAGACGAACAGACATACGCAACGGGCTGACTTTATAGTGACGAAATCATGGGTAAGTTAAACCCTATTGGCAATATATATTTTTTATTTCACTAGGAGTTACGCGTGACTGCGATCTCACTTGGTGGCAGATGAATAGTGATGATGCAGTTTAAGATAATGTCGGGCTATCTTAAACACATACCCCTAATCGGCTTAAATACACGGCATCGTACAGGAACGTTAAATACGTCTCAGGCTACTAGACACGGCCGAAGCCTTCCACCAGACCATACCAGAGATAATTCAGAAATAGCAAATTCCCAAAATTGACCCTACCGGAGATCGAACACGTAACCTCCAACTTATAAGACTATCGCTCACCACTGTGTCAGGAAGGTCGTCACAAAGTAAAACAAAAGTAAATGCTTTTTTAGATCCTATTCGTACTAAAAACAAGGCAAAGATGTTGCGAGAACAACAGATGTTACTTATACACAAAGTTTTATTCTGTCTCTATTCCTTCAGGTCCTTAGGGAAATCTTATAGATAAATTATTCCATCTCCGACAGATGCCGTGTCAAATAGAATACTAAATTGGCTAAAAAGCATTCAAAGATATACAAGCGAACTCGATAAAACTCTCCTTAAACGCTGCATTCTGAACGTTGATATATCCATCCATACTAATATTATGAATGCGAAAGTGTGTCTGTCTGTCTGTCCGTCTGTCTGTCTACTACGCTTTAGTGGCCCATCTTTCCAAACGATTTTGATGAAATTTGGTATAGAGGTAGATTACATGGTTAGACATACTTTTTATTCCGGAAAATTAAGGACCCGCGGGAATAAAATGATCTTAAACAACACTGTCTAAGCCGCGGGCATCATCTAGTTTTCAATAAACTTTCTGGTGTAGTTATTATTTGTTGGTAAGCTACGATTAATTATTCTGCTTCTTTCTATGCCTTCTTTGAAACGGACTAAGAATAATTAAATGTATCATGCTTTTTTAATACTATTAGTAACTCTGGACCTATGGATATTTTGGGCACACAGTGAATTAACAATCAGCGTAGCTTTAATATTATTAAGAACTAGCTATTGCCCGTGGAATCGCTCATGTCACAACCTTGTTCCTCCTCCGTTTCTGATACGAACCGCTAGGGTGTGGAACACCCTCCCAGCGCACGTGTTTCCTGCCACTTATAACTTAAGTACTTTCAAGGCAAGAATGAATAGGCATCTTCTAGGCAAGCGCGTTCCAACCTAGACCTCATCATTGTTTTGCACTAAGCATGTTTGTCGTCAAGCGCAAGCTTATCACGCAACAAAATAGAAATAAATAAAAAAAAGTTTGATTTTGATTGGTAAATTTCAGTGCCTCCAGTAAAAAAGGGAACAACTCAAAATCAACACTTTTCAAGATAGGCAAAAACATAACTTTTAATATTTTTTAGTATTTCGCAATTGAAATAAAAACTTTTTAAAGTAGAGAAAAATAATAAAATAAGGAGTAAAAATATATTAGGAAAAACTAAAGTTGTAAAAATATATACATCAGTAATTCACCCTTCTGTACGGCACCTATTGTATAGAATAACAGAATAATAATATATTCTATTACCACATGTACGTTTCATACAATAGTTCAATACACTTTCTGGCTGCTGAACAAAATCATACAAGTGTAACTGAATCAGATATTAGAATCAAGACTGGTTTATATTTCACATCGTCACAATACCTTATGTCCCGTACTTTGAAAATAGTTTGGAAAAGTTCATTGCTGCCTTTGCGTTAGATGCTGTTTTTTTTTTCTTATCGTGATCGCATAAAAAAGTCAGCAGGAGGCGCAGTTCGTATGCGATCATCAGCGAGGAAACATTTCCCATACGACGCGGGCGTATTGCGTGCACGTTTTGTTCTGCCCTGTCCGTAGTTTTTCGCTCTAAAAATGTGGAAATCCATATTAATATTAAAAATGCGAAAGTGTTTCTGTCTGTCTGTCCATCTGTCTGTCTGATACGCTTTCATGGCCCACCTGTTCAACCGATTTTGATGATTTTTGATTTGTAACGCGCGGCCCCTCTCGGTGTACCTCATATCGCACTTCGTTTGACACCCGAAATATGTTTCTGCGCATAGTTCAACTTACGCGGCGGCCATTATATACGTACCCTCAATAGGATCAAATGCTGAAGCCTTTCCAAAAGCAACGGTCTCTCTGTAGTATTATTGGAAAAGCGCGCAACACATGACAGTAACACAGAAACAAACTGGCGGGCCGCCGGAGCGAGCCATGTGGATACCATTCATTTTAATACTGTCAAGAGCTTTTAAACTACGATTTCTCAATAAATACAAAAATAATTTGCCTCTACGTAAATCTCAAGTGCACTGAGGTAGAGCTGATCTAAAAATATGGAATATTTTTAAAGCAAATCGCAAACTGATATTGCTCTCCTTCTAAAGGAAGAGTGACCTACTCACTATATTAATATTTCAGTCTGTACAACAAATTACCATACTGTACGAAGACGGTCATTTTATCACGCCACCTCCCTACTCTCTCGAGCCCGAGCGATATTGTCGGGCCCTCTTTCTGCATCTCGTCGTTACGTTGATAACACCTCCCGAGTCGAGTTGTGTCCTATTGTTTGATATTTGTTTAATTATTTGTTACTTTGATTGAAATAATTCTCCTTTTGACAGTGACACCCCATATTGGGCGCCACATAAATACATACCTGTTTGACAAGTACGCTCGAAGACTAACAATACAATTTGTAAATAAAATCCACAGTCTTAGAATCTATGAACCATACTTTCATTGGCAGCGTACTAATAAGTTAAAAATGCATACAATATAGTTAGATGTTGATTAAGGAATTGTCGGGCATATTATTATAGGCAATTGTTACTTTCCCAGTACTTGACCAGCATGGTAGACTATGCTCTTCTCAATAGGAAAGGAGATCCATTCTCCGTAGTTGACCGGTTATGGGTTGAAATTTTCCTGCAAGTTTCTAGGACCACGTCCCTCCTAAATCCCGTGCTGTGCAAAAAAAATCCTTACCAGAGTTTTTTTTTTAATCTCATTATTTTAGATCTGCCCCGGCTGAGCTGAGCGCCGACCGTAGTCGCGCTTTTTTCCCTTGCTTGTTACATTATTTCTATGATATCTAACTTTTATCTCAATTACATACTTGAGACGACAAACATTTATTTTGATAAGGATTTTTAATACTATACCGGTAAAAACACCTTCGCAAGTAAAGCATTGGTTTAGACTAAATTTTGAAAATCATAAAAATGGTTATTGTGAGTCAACCTTAAAAGATAGTTAAATGCTATCGCGGACTTTTTTAGAACTTTTTGAGAGGAACAATTTTCGTATAACTATTTACGCAGCGCACGCCACGTAAGCTCTCAGAAGAGATGTTTTTTTCCGACATAGTTCACATATTCGAAACTTTCGTAAGGGCCCCTAATTTTTTTAAGTAATATATGCCCTATGTTACTTGCTGATAATGTAGCTCTGTATGGGTGAAAGAATTTTTAAAATCGGTTGAGTAGTTTTTGAGATTATCCATTACAAACATTACTTGCCTCATCTGGTGACAGAAGGGCTGGCTCATTTTTTTTGTGCGCAAAGGATCAGCCTGGCTGTCCAGCGCGGAAATGCAGCCAGCATTCTTGCCACCATTCCACGTGGACATGATTTATATAGTAATTAGGTTAGGCTAGCTAGCATTAAGTTCTATTGTATTATTTACAATAAAAAAAAAATTACATTAAAATAACAAACAAATATTTCCTCTTTATATTATTAGTTTAGATAAAAACAATGGAGGCTGCAATTTTATAACCTCTAGACAGCATTACTACAACTCATCTAAGTTTATAGTAAAAAGAAGCCGTTCAAAGTAAACGGGGTAAGTTTTAAATTGCAGTGCCCCAACAAACTTGCTCAGTGCCTTGTAAAGTGCAGCATATGAGACCGAACTTGAAATTACCGGGATTTTAAGGCCTTGAATTTAATAATATTTTGTAGGTGTCCATAAAGCTTGTCTCTAAGAATTAGAAACGTTTATTTTTAAGCCCACGACGTTCCGCTACTCTGAACAACATCCTAACTGGCGGCGATAGATTTAAAGCAAAACTAATAAATAACAATTAGTTTTGGTTTACTAATTAATGACGCAAGCTAAAATCGTTATAAAAACTTGTGTAATGTACTAAATATGGTTTTAGCTTCATTGTTATAATGTAAAATTGAAACACAGCGGCCTTCTCCATTATAAAATGATTTTACTACTACCACTACTACAACTACTGTATGTATGGTTTTAATCTTGATCGTTGTTGTCTCCACAGATAGACGTCAACTGCTGGATGAAGGTATCCTGCATGGATCTGTGACACGGTCTTGTGCAATTTTCTTGCAGCAGCTCCCAGCTAGTCGCTTGAGATCGGCCGTCCATCTATTTGAGGGCAATCCAACGCTGTGCTTTCCGGTGCGAGGCCGCTATTCAAGCACCTTGAAACCCCAACGCCTATAGGTTCTTAAAGATATGTCGGTTACTCTGGTTCTTCTGCGGGTCTCCTTATTTCTGATCTTCGTTTATATTTCTAACTAATAAAAAAACTCGCAGTCAATAGGTAATCTTTCTCTTTTGGAAATAAGTTCAAGATGAACAAGCTGCAATTTTCCAACTTGCAATAAAGACTGCATTATTACACCTAATCTAGCTTCATCGTAAAATCGTGTCGTTAAGGTAAACGGTTCAAGTTTCAAACAGCGTGCCAACAAATTTGACCTGTCTCGTAAAGTACAGAATGGGAGATCAAAGTTGAGATAACTGGAATTTATTGATGCTTGTGAAATTAAAATGTTAAAATGTGTTGTTTTTGTTTCCGGCTGAGTTAATGATATTATGTTGTGTAGCTAGCTTCGCTTCGTTTCTATATAGTAAGCCACATTGGGGCTCATAACTCCTTCCATTTTGCATACAATGGTCTGGTTATTTTGGCACAATAATACAGTGGGTTCGATCCATTCTTCCGCATACGAATCAACTCAGGTCCAATTATGTAAGAGGCGGTTAAAGATATGTTACATTATGGTGACTCCAGATGTTTACAGATTTGAGTTTCTTTTAATAAACTAATTTTCTACATACCATAACCGAGCAAGCGGGAGGTACGGACGTAATGGGAGCCATATCACAATTTTATCAGAAGAAAACCTCTGCCACCATTATTATTAATTAAAGAAAAATAGTCACAACTCTCAGCGAAGAAGAATACGATGTAGAGAGATAAAAGTAATATAAATTAAGAAACGAGTACGTAGTTGAATGTCGATTCTACATTTGCGGAATCCAAAATGAGACATGCTAGTTAAATATTCTGACGTAGTGCTTTTAGTTCGGAGCTTGCACTCCCACTCAATGACTATGTTATACGTTTGATGCACGATGAAAGTCTATACAATACAGGTCGAATATTAATTTTGTTCTCACTCTCACGTAGTTAGTTGGCACCCTTTTCAGAGCAAAACTTGCAACAAAAAAGGTGTCTGACACAATATCGTCAGAGGATAACTGGGTGCGAAACAAAAAAAACTCTCACGTAGTCCTGACTTCTAATTAAATGGCTGACTGGCTGAATATGGTGGCAGGCAGTCGTGATAGCTACTGCATTTGATGAAGTCACTCAGAACGTACAATATTACATGTGCCAGTTTTGATGTTTATCATCATCTGTACCCATTGGCCCACTACCACCCTGTGGAGGAGGCATACTACCGTCAAGGTACGTGACATAAAACTTTCATTTTGAAGTAATACTGCTTTAGGCGATGGTAGTAACCCGCCTATCAGAATGAGACGGTTTTCAGTACAGTCTTCCTTGTTTTCCAAGAGTAAATTGGGGACTTCACACACCAGTTTAAGAACATTTAAAATGATTCTGGGGCACGCAGGTTTACTTACAATTTTCCTGCACCGCTGAAGCAAGCGATATTTATTTGATTAGAACACAAATAACTCCGTAAAGAAGAGCCCGCGTGCACGGGCAACTAAAAATTGCTGGCAATTTTTGGTCGGCGTGCAAAGTCCATGAAGTTGATGTACCGACGACTTTAAATTGCCCGCGCGTACCCCAAAAAAAGTCTTCAGGAGACTTTTAGCTGTGCTTTTAGTCGCCTTTGCACTCCTGCGTGCCCGAGGCACTTTGAAACTGTACGGGAGCAGGTGATATGGCTCGACCGTAACAAAGGATGATCATCCTCCGAGCGGGTGATGTGCTCGGGGACCACTGGTCCGACCGTTCATGTTTGGAGGTCGTATATATAGCGTAATTCAGAGAACGCTTCGTAATCGTGAGTTGGGCTCTTCGTGTTCGCGTGAATCGTACTAGTAATGCCATCTATTGGATTATGTGCGGACTACGAAGACCGCCACATCACTCCCCTTCGAGTCTGGAGGGCATCAGCATTCAGTTGAGCGGCGTTGCAAGCATCTGGAGAAGTGGCGTCGATGAACATTCAGGTAAGCGCTGCGTCGGGAAGTACTCAGTGAAGCGGCGTCGTGCAACAACCAGGGTAGTGGCGTTGTAGGCTCATACTACTCTGAGGCTGTGTGACCCACTTGTGCGGCTGGTACTGGCGTCGACGGGCTGTGTACTGATATGCTGTTGCGTATCGACTATTGCTGGCCGCTGAGCGTGTGGCTCTGTGAGCGGCTGTGCCGGAACATCGGTCGGCGTTGCTGCGTTGTGTTGCTGTGCTGCGTTGGTTGCTGTGCTGCGTTGGTTGCTGTGCTGCGTTGGTTGCTGTGCTGCGTTGGATTGCTGTGCTGCTGTGCTGCGTTGTGATGCTGTTGTGTTCCGCTGTGCGTACTGATGATGCTGTCCTCGCTGCGATGACTGCAGGGTTTATATTGTGATGTACGATGTTGCTCAAGTCTGACGAGTGAGGGCGTGACGTCGGCTTGATGTGCGTCGGCAGGGGCTGTGACGTCACGTCGGCTTGTTTTTTGATCGTCGGCGGCGGCTTGGAGATCACGTCGGCTTGTTTTTGATCGTCGGCGGCGGCTTGGACATCACGTTGACTTGTTGTGATCGTCGGCGGCGGCTTGAAGATCACGTTGGCGGCGGCATGGAGATCACGTCGGGGTCACCAATGTACGGGAGCAGGTGATATGGCTCGACCGTAACAAAGGATGATCATCCTCCGAGCGGGTGATGTGCTCGGGGACCACTGGTCCGACCGTTCATGTTTGGAGGTCGTATATATAGCGTAATTCAGAGAACGCTTCGTAATCGTGAGTTGGGCTCTTCGTGTTCGCGTGAATCGTACTAGTAATGCCATCTATTGGATTATGTGCGGACTACGAAGACCGCCACAAAACCACTAGGCCATCACCGCCATATTATGTGCGAACTCAGAACAATTTGTGATACAAGAAACTATTTAATATGAAGCATGTCACCCTACTGCGCGTGGCGACAAGTACAAGAACAAAGTTCGTATGAATGTCTTTGCCTTCCTTGTATTCCACTTTATGAAAGTAGCCATCACATCAATTGTTGTATTTTAAGTTAACTCAGGAAGAACCTGTCAGAAAGCTAATTTTACATCAACAGTAGCTTGCAAAGAAATTGACGTGAACTTCGCAAGCGATCGTTAATCGCTTCAAAAAAAGAAAATCTCAAGTTTGGTCTCACAACGAATTCTGCACTTTACAAGAGACAGAGCAAGTTTGTTAGCGCGCTGCAGTTTCAAACTTTGTCCCGTTCGCTTTAAACGAGCTCGTTTACGTCTACATTTAATAAGGTGTAATAATGCACACTTTTTAAGTAATAAAGATTGGAAACTCTTTATAGTTTAGACCAGCAGGTGCCAGTTTCTGAATCTGTGCCAAACTTATTTTTGCGCGTCTGTATTACTTAGTTCATGTTGGTTCAACATATCGTGGGAAAAATTCGTATTTTTTCAGGACATGAATATTTGGTGTGTACCTACCTGTTACCACTTTGAAGATTAATTATCATTAGCCGTTAACATGTAGCCCTATTATGTAAAAAGCTGCATAAATCATTAATACAGTCTCAATAGATTATGCCCAACAGCGAAAGAGTATTGCGATCGTTTAGCTAACTTATATTTTTTTAAAGCGATGTCTTATAATTTTTAATAATTTCATTAAGAACTTGTGCACCACACATAGAACTCTGTGAAATCAATGTTTCATAAAAATCTGCTAGCCCGACATATCTACAGCACGTGCGCGAATTTCAATTTAATGCTTTCGGGCACTGGCTTAAATTGGTAAGAACTTCTATCTATCGATAATAATTTTTCGAACTATGCACTTTGCATGTGTGTAAAAGTGGTGTGCGTACGCCGGAACGAGGCTCTGGAAAAATTAAACAAAATATGATAAGAAGGTTAAGGATCTCCCCAAAACTGTTAACGCGGAACCGGCTGGTCTGAAAAAGTATATGCATACGGCATATAAGGGTGAAAACGACATCGGACGTGGTGTCGCATCGGCTGAGGCGAGCGACGAAGCTACGTCGACGTTTCAACAGATATTTTGGAAGACCTTTATTTCAAAACACATTTCTCAAGTCAAGTTCCTGCGATAAGAACGAAAAAAATCGTAGTTCAATACTGCCCGTGACAGCTCCACCAGTTCACACCTCACAGCACCGCAGTCCCGTCGTGATCCTGACCACGATCCATGCAACTGGTTCCCAATATCAACAGATAAATTCGTGGTATTTATAGTGGCATGTACCCTTTTTGATACACAATAATATTATGCAGTTAAACCACGAAATAAGCCTTATATCATGAATTCTCCTCTTAACAAGAGAGAGCGAGTTTGTTAGCGCGCTAAAATCTCGAACTTTGTCCGTTTACTTTAAACGACTTCTTTTATGTCCAAGTTTGATAAAGTGTAATAATGCAATCCTTTGACTAGTCACAAGATTGAAAACTGTTTAACCTTATTTCTATTAAGTTAATAATAGCGACCCCTCCGGAGCGTAGTGTCTACGCTTAAATTCATGACTTGCTCAAGAGACTTGCACTTTTTTTATGGGAAGGTTTTTGTATGGCAAGGTTTGACTTTTAATACTTAAAAATATCGCGAACCAAAATATAGTGATATTGAAACACATTGAAAATAGTATTGTGTAGGAGCAGGTATTCAAAATATAATATAATGCAAATAGTAAAAACGGTAAAACAATTAAACCAGTTAAAAACTACAATATATTATATCATACTGCCTATCTACGAGTATATTATACCTACAGGCAGAGGAGGTGGTCCATTGACCACACTAATAAACAATGACAGTTTTAAACTTATACACGTAAGTACTTACTATGAGTTATTAATTTGTATCTGTAATGTGTGTAAATCAATAAAAAAATATTTATTTACTAGCTGATGCCCGCAACTTTGTCCGCGTGGATACAGGTTATTTTGGTTCCCGCGGGAACTCCTTAATTTTCCGGGATAAAACTAGCCTGCTATTCCAGACTGTAATCTATCCCTGTGCCAAATTTCATCCAGATGCGTTACGCCGTTCTGGCGTGATTGAGTAACAAACATCACACATCCATCCATACATCCAAATTTTCGCATTTTTTATATTAAAGTATATAGAGTAAAGAATTGCTCAGAGGTGATAATTACAAAAAAAAAAACATCAAAACCAATTGTTTTGAGGAAAATGACGGTTCATTTGTGCATATAATGAGCGCAGCGCATACACGAAACGTTAAAAATTTAGAGGTCAAATACTATTAAAAGACAGTGTGCCGTCACACTACAAATACACTGTGTATTTTGGGACTAACGTTGTTCCCCACAATAATGCGTTGCGTTTATAAGTTCGAAGGAACCCTTACCTTTCACCACTTACCAGTATTACTTATTCTGTGCTCTTATCCAAAACGGATAACGTATCGTTTATATTGGCCTTAAGAAAGTCTTTGTCATCCTATCGTTGTCGGTACTTGTAAGCACCATTCATGGCGAGAGGCTTCCTAGAGGCATGTAAGCTTGTGGTTAAAGGGTTATACGTCTTACGTGCTACGTCTTAGCTTCTGTTCGCTTCCTGAAAGACATAATATTATAAAGTAAACGTCACTATGGATATGTAGTCAGTGCTTATTTACTATTTCAATTTCCGGTACAATAATTAAAGTCGAATGTATGACTTTACTAGCTAATGCCCGCGACTTCGTCCGCGTGGATTAAGGTTTTTCGGTACCCGCGGGAACTCTTTAATTTTCCGGGATAAAAGTAGCCTATGTGTTATTCCAGACTATAATATATTACTGTGCCAAATTTCATCCAGATCCGTTCAGCCGTTGGGGCGTGATTGAGGAACAAACATCCATCCATACGTCCATACATCCATCCATCCAAACTTTCGCATTTATAATATTAGTATAGATCAGCTTCTCCTAAGATCGTCATGTACGCACGTCCACAGCTGGACGAGTTGGAACTTGGAACAACGACCATAGCTTTCCTTATTCCTGCGCTTCAGTTCTATAACTAGAGCGCAATTTGAGTTTGCTCATCAGGTTTTTCGGAAATAATCGTTTTAGCAAATTTAACTACAATATGTATAATAAGGAAAATGAAAAAACTGCCAACTACGCAAACTTCACTTTAACGATTAATAATATATATTAAACCATTGTTTCTTGAATAAATTAATTACTGTTTACTTCGCAAATAAAAGAAAAGTATTATACAAGTCTCGGCCAAAATAGCAGTTCGCAGCCTCGTTTACTAAAAAAGGCATAGACTGGCGCCTCGTCCTTTTAAAATCACTTGGGAAGTCCCCGGCTTCGCCTCGTCCTTCCAATAGTACTCAGCCATGAATTGCTTTATTTCCGACCCGTGCAGGTATATTCCAATATACTTCATCCTATCATTACCTACTCACACCATCACTTGAGCCAACAGACTAGCACCAAAAAGTAAAAAGTAATTGCATCAAAAAATACTGTCTCAACCGTAATAATGTGATTATTTACTTACTTTCTCAAAGAGAAAACAGCGTCGTTAGACTCGTAAGATAAGCATATTCCAAGTTATGAAAGTAACTGAATTCGTCTTCAAAATTTCATGCATGTATTAAGTTTTAAAACTTTACACTTACTTCAGGCATAGTCGTATATGACTCGGAATTCTACTTTTGTTGAGAACCGTCATATTTCTCTTGCATTTTTCTTATCTTTATATTATCTTTTCTCTACAATTTATCTTAACTTCCTGACTTTTTGTCCGACCAAATAAGTACAAGTGTAAGTGTAAGTGTGTGTAATGTGTGTGTGCGTGTGTGTGTGTGTGTGTGTGTTTGTGTGTGTGTAACAAACACACACACTTATGTGTCACACATAGACACATAAGTATCTATGTGTGATCTATGTTTGTTCGTCAGCGGGTTTGTTTCCGTATAAAATGTCAAACCTCAGGTACCACTCATTATTTTTCACAAGTGAGGTTGCTTTGGCTCTTTCTTTGTTCTGACACGCGCCACTATAAAATCGATAATGAATAAAAATAAAACTCATATTATCTGATATTAATCTATATTGCCTCATATATCTCTTTTGTTTTCTATTTTTATCAACTCGATCTGCTCCCATATTACTTCTCTCTACCACCTGTATGCAGACGATCTACAAATGTACTCCCAATGTAAGATAGCGGATCTACCAGACACAATATGCTTGATTAATGAAAATCTTTCACGTATTTCAGATTGGAGTAACTCGTTTGGGCTTAAAATGAATCCTAAGAAGACCCAAGATATTATTATTGGGAGTTCTAAATTAATTTCTCGTATTACTTTGTCGCAGCTCCCGCCTATAGTACTCGATGGGATTATTATCCCCTACAGTAATAAAGTAAAAAATTTGGGCATTATATTTGACCAAACTTTATCTTGGATACAGCAAATTAGTGAGCTAAGCAGTAAGATGTTTGGCGCAATTGGCTCTCTTCGTAGATTGCACAATGTCCTTCCCATTCCTACTAAAATTGCGTTGGCTCAGTCTCTTCTTCTACCGATCGTTGATTACGCGGACACTTGTTATCTTAATCTCACTGAGGAGCAACTAAATAAACTTGAGCGGCTTCAAAATTATTGTATAAGGTTCATATTTGGGTTGCGAAAGTATGACCACGTTTCAGAGTTTCGCCGTAAGCTCAAGTGGCTCCCGATTCGCCTTCGCAGGAATACTCATACTCTTCACCTTCTTTACTGCATTCTGTTCAATCCCACCTCTCCTCATTATTTAAAAGATCGATTTAAGTACATATTTAATACACATGCTTATACTCTCCGTTCCCAAAATAATCTACTGCTAAGTACTCCTAGATATTCTTCTTCCTTCTATAGTAAATCTTTTACTGTTACTGCTATACGGCTTTGGAATTCTCTCCCCTTGGATATTAGGCTATCTCAATCGCTTCCTATCTTCAAAACTAAGCTGAAACAGCATTATTTATCATCTTAATATACTTATCTATTTGTCGTCTACAATCTATATTACTATACTATATTATTTTCTTTCTATTTTATCTATTTAGATACTTATGATAATTTTACTTATGATACTGTATCTTTTTGTATATTACTTAATTTCTTCTCTTTAGTACACCCCTTCCGCTTTCCATTTCAATGTATCCTTTGCCCTAAGGTTGCCTGGAAGAGATCGCTGTTTGAGCGATAAGGTTGCCTGTTGTGCCATGTCCATTAGATTATTATATCTATTGTATTTTATTTTTTTGTATGGTGTACAATAAAGTATATCTTACTTTACTTTTACTTTATCTATGTTCTCTATCAACTCTTAGCCGCGGTGTACTTACTATGGCTGTTGTCCTTTTTATTCAGAAAGGAGACACGTGCAGACCGTGCTCAGTTCTAGGCCAGTGAGATAGCTTAAACTTAATAAACTCTATTTATTTATAACATGTAGCACATACAGGTGTCTCATATTTTGACTCTACCACCAGTTCGAAAAGAAGATTCTATTTCGAAGAGCCGGCAAGAAACTCAGCAGTTTCTCCTTTTAAAAAACAAGATATTACAATTCGTAGGTATACAAATTAAATACAAATTCAAATTCAAATTCAAATTCTTTTATTTGCAGAAACATTTTTAAATACAAAAGGTGGTAAACAAAACGACGGAGACAATGTTTCGCCTTATGAGGCATGCAAAAATGATAGACAATCATATTAGTATTATCACTTAATCATAGACAATTAGATTAGATTAAAATGAGAATAGGCAATTACATTAAATAAATTATCATATCATTAACATAAAATTAATGTTATAAATTATAATCAATGTCAGGAAAAAAAAAACGAAGAACTAAATTAAATTTATACAATAGTCATGTCAATAGTTTAATTAATACATAAAATTAAATAGTAATGTCAATTTTCCCAGAGTTCTTGGACCGAGTAAAAATTTTTCTGTAATAGCCACTTCCTTAGTCTTATTTGAATTTTTTTTACGGTCAGCTCTTTAATATCTTTTGGCAGTGCATTAAAGATCTTTACACACATGGCACCACAATTCTTTTGGTACAGAGCTGTCTTTGGCGGTTTTTGAAAAACTAATCTGTTTTTATTTCTTGTGCCTCGCGGGAATACTTCATAAGCTTTTTTGAAATAATGTGGGTTCAGCTTCACAAATGTAGCAAGCTCAAATATATACATACAAGGAAGTGTTAGGATTCCTAATTTTTTGAATAGCGGCCTACATGATTCATATGGTCTTTTACCGCACATCGCACGTATGCATTTTTTTTGGGCGATAAATGCTCTTTGTATATTAGTCGAGTTGCCCCATATTATAAGTCCGTATTTTAAAATTGAGTATACGTAACCGTTATAAGCTGTCCGTAATGTTTGTATAGACGACGTTTGCCTTAATTTACTTAGCACATATCTGAATTTATTTACTTTATTACATACCTTTTCGATCTGCGGTTTCCAATTACAATATTTGTCAAGGGTTATGTCCAAGAAGGTAGTTTCGTCCACCTCTTTAATTGGTTGACCATTATAGCTGAGTAATAGTTTCGCTTCGATTTTACTATTATAGTTGCGAAATTGTATAAAGTTTGTTTTAGAAATATTAACCGCTAAATTATTGTCAGTCAGCCATGTTATAATTAATTGTATTTTATTATTTATGTCAATTTGGGATTCAATATTATTGTTTGGGTATGTCAAAAGTAGAGAAATGTCATCAGCATATAAAATACATTTGTCAGAAATTATGTCCGGTAGATCGTTTATGTACAATAAAAAAAGGAGGGGGCCAAGTAAACTACCCTGTGGTACTCCAGATTCATTCAAATGTTTGGCTGATGTGTATTCGGTAACAACAATTTTTTTGTTAAGGTTTGTTATTTGAACAGATTGCGTTCTACCCTTCAGATAGCTACACAGTAGTTACCTTAGTACCCTTCAGATAGCTATACAGTAGTGTAAGTTATTATACTATCCTGTGGGGCGCTGGACCGAAAGTCGATTGCTTTCATAACACTTTGTCATTAAGAAATTCGTAAATTATATCAACTCGACTCAACAAATGTTCCTTTCCTATCTCAGTAGAAGGTAGTTTGTACACAGTAAGTACATTGCAACACTAAAATCACACGAATAACATAGATTTTATGAAATCAGCAAAACGTATGTTTTTAGCCTTATTTTAAATTTGCATTGAAATACGGAAATGATTCAACGGGTAGCATGACGTATGTCGTAAATTTTCAAGCCTGTGTACAGTCACGATATAAAGCTACAGCGGAAATAAAAAATAGTATTATACATACCTAGTATATTAAGTATTCAAACGAACACACCATTATTATATAATATTATGTCATACAAATCATTTCGTGATAACATGGTGATAACAATTCGCCTTCTTCGCCGTCTTCGCCGGAACTTGCATATCCTTTCTATTCTGTACTGTGTGTTATTTAATCCTTCATCTCCTGCTTATTTAAAGAAGTTTGAATTCGTAGGCCGTCCAGGAGAACATTTACGTACTACAAGGAAACTTGTTTTAAGGACGCCTACTCATAATTCCTCTTTCTTCCATAAATCCTTTTCTGTACAAGCTGTTAAGTTGTGGAATGCACTGCCTCTTGACATCAGAGAGGCTCAATCGATAAATATCTTTAAAAGACTTGTAAAGAAATACTATTTGTCACAATAATATTATTTACCTTGTAGTTTATTTTTATATATTTTGATACCTATTGTTTCTTTCTTTTTTTTTGTTTTGAGGTTAACGTTTATTTATTTATATTTTTGTTTATTTGTGAGTATATATGTTTATTTATATATTATATGTGTAGTATTTATGGTTTTTATTTAGTATATTATATTTTATTTATTTTGTTATACTTAGTTTAAATATGTATATGTATTATAATTTGTAGCTTTATATCAATGTTTTATTTTATTTTATTATTTCTGCACCATCTACCGGTTGTTTCTGTAGCTATATTCTTTTAAACCATTGGTTGCCTGGAAGAGATCGCTGTGAAGCGATAAGGTCGCCAAATTGTATACTTCCTTTGTTGTTAGCTAAGTTTACTGTTGTTATTGTTTTTTGGTGTACAATAAAAGTATATTCATTCATTCATTCATTCATTCATAACAATAAATTATTATAGTGGAATCTCTTTTCGTCCTCAAAGTCGTATTCTAATGTATGCATATAATGTATAATAGAATGAAATATTCTTACACAAAAATGAAAATAGTCACAAACAATAAAACTAAAAATAATATGATAATAATTATTATTATCATAACTATAGATATCAAACATTTGATATCTCATTGCTCAAATTCAACGGTACAAATTAGGTATCTTAATCTCCTTCTAACTAAATTGGCAGGTCTAAAATTTCACTAAATTTCGACATGTCAGTTTAATAGAATTACCCAGAGACATTGAATTATCCAATCCTTGTAAAGGTAGTTCATATTAATTAATTATCATACAAAAGTATCTTACGTAAACTTTTATATAACATTCAAACTATTGTACTTAACGCCAAAACTAATTATTACAGAACTAGATGATTTCCGCGACTTCGTACGCGTGGATTGAGTTTTTTTGATTCCCGCGGGAATTCTTTAATTTTCCGAGATGCCTATGTCCTTCCCCGGGATAAAAACTACTTCTATACTAAATTTCAACAAAATCGGTTAAAAAGATCCAAGCCGGGAAAGCGTAGCAGACACACTTTCGCATTTATAATATTAGTATTGATAAATAAATAAATTCCGTCATTACTGACGTGCAAATAGTGAGTACAGAGTATAGACCCATCCGCTTTCCGTTTGTATTTTAATCCAAAGCACAAGGGTTTAGTACTTTCATGGATCACTCTGTATATCACTAGACGGCGAGCGCTGACGAGGCGGCAACTTTGCTCGTTTGTTCAGTTTAATCGTTTGTGTTCTTTGTTTTACGCTCTGTGGTACACCTACTGTAGTATTTTGTTTTACTGAAATTTAGAGGAATGCTTTTCATAATTTTTGCGGAACAGCTTTGATCGTGACACATTCTGATTAAAAAAAAATCTCAGCTTTTAAGTATACATAGTATATATAGTAAATAAGTTTATTGCTTGATTTAAATTTGGAAAATGGTTGTCTATAAAAAGAGACACCAATTATTTAAGAAAAAAATAAATTATTCTAGCATGTAAAACATGTCAGTTACAGCGAGTGACATCATCTAAAAATAATGTTTGAATGTATAAAATGGTAATATGACTCACGATGTTTTAAATGTCAAAATAGATGAAGATATAAAATTATTTTAAAACGTAGGTATGCTAAGGTTGTAACACGCGATACATCAAGATCGCATGAGCAATTTGTTTGTTTGTTTTAAATTCTTTATGGCACCTAAGTAGTTTACAATGCACAAAGGCGAACTCAATACCTAGAGGTATTCTCTTCCAGTTAACCTTTGGTAATGGGGACAGGGTTGAAATCACAGTGCGCACAATAAGTATAAAGAGAAAAGTTGGGGTAAGAAGAAACATATAAAGTGTAAAGGTAATAAAGTGAAGTATGATAATTTATTATGCAATTTGGTAAATTACATTAATTTTGCGAATAGAAAATCTATGTGTGATGATTTTATAATTTTGCGAAACTCACACAGACTTTAATTGAATAATCGAAGGACTCAAGCTTGCAGCATCGTTCCTTCTGGTCTGGCTGATCTGCACTGGCTTTACTCTGGCGGTACTGTTTTGTGAATGCTATTAGCGTTAAAAGATAACATACATGCAAAATCTCTAACTCCTCGAACTGCAGCAGTTTGAGCAGTAAGTATAATAAAAATGTTTGTCTGTTCCTCCTCTTAAATAAAAAAATTTTGCTGTCTCATTTTATTTTCCGTATGAATTTTTAATTTCGGACTATGTTGCGCAAACAATATACCAAAAATATTCTGTTTAAAACTTTACACTCCTTTTATGAACGTATTCTTAGCTTTGCAAGCGACTGAGATCGTCGGAATGTTCGTACATACATTAAGTTTATGGCTTCCGTCATGCCACAAAGACGTCACTTTACGCTTTGGGGTTACCGAATTTTCGCCTCGCGAAATTTCTCATAATATTTTTCTTACGTATCACAGCTTTCGTAGCTTCATTCCCTCTTTTATCGTGGAAATTTACTACGTTCCTCCGAGTTTGTTATTGCAGTAGAGACTCTGAATTAATTAGAAAGTAAGACAGGTTGGCGCTTCTAGGTATACCTAGAAAATGAGAAAAAAAAAGCATACGTAGATAATAGTATTAAAGCTTTCTACAATACTGGTACATTAGGTTGAGTACGTAGAGAGTTGTTAAAAAGAAAATTAAATCATTAAAGATCAATTTAATCACAAGAATTAATTTGGGTTTGTTTTGTATAGCTTGGCGTTAGTGGATCATGTAGTCTGAATGTAGCCTAAGCTACAGTTCGCGAGCGAGTTGAATGCAGAGCTAATGTATGGTGACACATACAAAAGCTCTGCATTCAACTCACGCGCGTTGTTACGTCCGCAAGTTCACGGAGCTAATAATATAATCAAAAACCTAATCGAAAGAAATATATTAAATGTAGTGGGAAGGGAAATGTTACATTTGCGGAGTATCCTCGCCGGTATATCGGGCCCGATTCTTCTTTGTCGAATTTGCACTTCACTTTGTGTAAGTTTTAAGTAGGTGGTGGATGGCGGTATGTGGTATAATATTATAAATAGACCGAAAATATGACCGAAATGGGGAGCCGAAAACGTTATTCGAACCAAACCGAAAGACGGAAGCAGAATGAATGCCCCTTTATATTCTTCTTCTTCTTTTTCTCTTATCTATGGCCTTTTGTACTGCGGTTTGGAGGTCCGCAGTAATTCCGCCAGTGTCAACGTTGGCTTGGAGACAACAGCGTGTAAATTGCTCGGTTCTTGAAATTCTTGAGAGACTTCTCCGTTGTTAGACCCAAACATCACCAGGACAACACAACTATAGAATTTTATATATATAGATACTTAGTACAATAGACAGTTAGTATAGATCACTAAGAAGTGGCATAGAGAATTCAAAATGTCAATCATCAAGGTTACCCCCTTTATATTATTATATTCCTAGATTAATGCAATGACAGACAATGTCATCTGTCAGAAAACGAGTGACATTTGACATTTGGGGTTGCCGTTCATATTTTAGTTCAATTATACCATTATTTAAACATTAATACTAAACACGCGTACTATATTTACTTGCCATATACCCGTTTATAGGATACCAAAAATATCTAAAACTAATCATGCAATAATTATTACTTGTAAAATAATTCGAAGAATTTGTTTTGTATAGGTCAATTTTGTGCTTCAAATAAATCTGGCTATGAATACGCTGAATCGCTCTGTAAAACTGAAAACACGCAGAAGTTTAAAAAAATTGTGTTAAATTTGATTGCATAATACATTAATTCTCAGATTTGCAGCTGAATATTTATTATACGAGTCTGTTTGTAAATATAAAGGGTGTCGTACATAAGCGCCTGCGCGCAGCCATCCGGCAGCGCGTGTGATATTCATGAGGTGTTTTACATTTTCGTGCACTATCTGCTGCACTTATGATATATCATGCAGATACGTGGAAACTAGGTGAGATTTTAAATTTAAATATAGTACAGTTGCCACAAAAGTAGGAAGTAAAATTGCATTATATAAATTAGAAAAGAAGATATATCGATGAGTCGCGAAGCTGAATTCAGAGATTAATAATAGTTCCTTGCTGAAATATCAAATAGGCGGGGAACATAGTTCGGAGAATCGATAGGCGTTCTCCGGAAGATCCCACTAGATGGAAGAACAATCATACGGTCTAGCGCCCCTGGAAACTATCGGTAGCAATACGCTTTATGATATGCCATGACTGACAAACTGATAACTTAAGCTGGTGAACTTACAGCTTTGAAGTATGGAGAAAATATTCCTTGAGGACTCTGAGATCATCATGGTTAGTCTCCACAGAAATTGGAAACCGACAAGACTGGTCGAAAACAAACTGGAGAGTGATCAGGCGCAAGACAGACCACTTAAACATAGTCTCCGAAGCACGGGTGTGAAACACTGCCAATTTCCTAACTCCGGGCTAGTACTAAAAACTTGTCCGAAAAACCCAATCTAAGTACTTATTTGGTTTTTATGGATCGACCCCAGAATCAAACCCACATATTTACCAACAGAGTTAGCCCGACTAAATTAGGATTACACCCATTGAGGCTATTGAGGCTACTGCTAGACTAATAAATATAAATCATATAGGTACGATCTACTAGTGTATGTCTTTAGATAGTTTCAAAATCTAGTAAAGTTAAAAAATAAGGACATCCTTGGCTTCAAACGAACTATTCTTTATTCAGGTAAGCTGGGAACCGTACGTACCAACTTTCAGTACAATTGGTCTGCGGACAACTTTCGCCGGTTAAAAAGTCGGGAAAAATGGCTTGATTTTACAATGTGGGCTTACTCTGTAAGCTTTTGAAGCTGAATTAGTATGGAGAAAGCGTAGGCGTAGCTGAATTAAGGTAATGGTTATTCGTATTTCCTATCATTTAGGCTACTTTATATGTAAAAAAATATGTTGCTTCAAAACTATCAAAATGTTAAAGAGGTTTTATACGAAAACCTAACTTGACCGGTAACATTCAAGCCGAACTTTCGCAAATCCTTTATCGCCGTTACTTCATCTCGAATAACATAACGTAGTTAGGTTAAGTAATCGTAATGGAGAAATATATGATGTTACAGCTTAAATTCTATGGAAGACCATTAATTATTTTATCCGTGTAACTGACTTGCGAGACAGGATAAAACGTCTTTATCCTCTAAAGTGGATATTTTGTGTTTTATCCTTTCCAGTCTTCGGCTATTAGGAAAAAAGTTTAACCTAGCGTTACAGTACCTATAATAAGTAGGTACAAGTACTAAACGTTAAGCTTTTTCTAGAAGTGTGACACCAACCTACCGCACTTTTTTTTAATTCCACTACTAGATAGCCCGTGAGTGCGATATCACCTGATGGAAAGTGAGGATGCAGTCTAAGATGGTAGTGGGCGCAACCTGTTAGTGGCTGGCAGTTATATTAAACCCGTACCCCTAGTCGGTTTCTACCCGGCATCGTACCGGAACGCTAAATTGCTTGGCGGTACGTCTTTACCGATAGGGTGGTAGGGTGGTGGACCCTGCCAGGAATCGAACCCGGGACCTCCCAATTTAAGATAACATCGCTCACGCACTGCGCCAGGGAGGTCGTCAACGAGTATTCGAGGCTTCAAATTGCATTGCGTGCTTTGTTAGTTTCCTTCCTATTCTCTGGATAGGAATTATTAACGGTCTACTTGTCGGGCAGAGCGTATTACGTATAAATAAAATAATGCCTTGTACAGCTATTGGGCTGGAAACATTTGCGGTAATAGCGTTGTGAAATCTTTATATTAGGGAGTCCGATGTTACGGAACAATACACAGTTCGACCAAACGGCTCAGGACACGTTACGGCAGAGGCGCGTTCACGACTGAACTAAAATATTTTTATTAAAACTTAATATTCATAGTATCTATACTAATATTATAAACGCGAAAATTTGGATGGAGGGATGGATATTTATTATTTGTTACTCAATCACGCCAGAACGGCTGAACAGATCTGGATGAAATTTGGCACAGAGGTAGATTTTAGCCTAGAATAACACATGAGGTTTGTCCCGGAAAATTAAAGAGTTCCCACGGGAACCATAAATCAATCCACGCGGACATAGTGTAGTATAATGTGTGTATAGAAAACTTTAATTTTAAAGTTCTCGGGGAACTGAAGATAAAAGGCCTAAGTCCTTTCCGGGATACAACCTAGGTCTGTACTTTGTGTATAATTTCTTTATAACCTGTTTAATTTATGAGCCATGAAAAGGTTCGCATTTATAAAATATCTAGGTATAAGTTGTTATAAAGGAAATTGGTTAAAGTGAACCCATAAAAACCAAATAACTTATTCATCAATCAATGTTTGCAAGACGCTTCAGCTAAAATCATGCAGATAGTTTCATATAACTTTTGCTCAAAACCAATTTTCCACTACCTACAAAGTGAACGTCGATATCTGCCAAGGATCGCGAATAACCATTACCCTAATTTGGCTTCCCTATCTCCATACTAATTCGTTGTTTAAAAGCGAACCGAGCACTGAAAATCAAGCAACTTTCCACGACTTTTCAACGTAAAAGTTGTCTGCGGACCAATTGAAAAGGTTGCTTTAATTGTGTTAAAAGTTGGAACCACCTTTTATGTCGCGTATTGCTTGTGAATAAAGTGCAGAGATTTAAAAATCACGATATATTTTTTTAGTTTGCAAACTCTTGGTGAAAAATTGCAACACTTTTTATCGTTAAACAAAGACAGCCAACTTATGCTTGGAATTCGACTATATTATGACCGATCAACTTGTATATAAACCTTAAACATGGATGTAAAATTGACACTTACTTATCGGTCGTTTATGTTATATATAAATATAAATAAATATTAGTATACAATGAATGTATACTAACATTTATTTATATTAAATGTATATATTGAAATATACTTTAGACTGAAAACGCCTGCAGCGATGGAATACAAATAGTGCCCGCAATCTATATACGCGTATCGCGATCGATGTCAGCGTAAGTATAGTTCGCCTACGTGTTGAATGCAGAGCAAATGTATGGTGACACATACATTTACTCTGCATTCAACTCGCGCACGAACTGTAGGTAAGTGGAACTTAGCAAGCTTTCGAGCAGAATATATGCAACATCCGACCGAACTCCTTTTCTTGAATGTAGGCACAGAATCAATAAACACATAACATGTGTTACCACGTTTACGGGGCAGTTTAAACGTACTTCCATATAACGAACATACTCAGTTTGTTAGTATCATCCTTAAATAGTCGCAGCAACGACCAACCGATTGTCCAAGGTAATTCATGGAAAACGTTACAAAAACATACGTTTAAACTGTAAAAAGAGGAAATACTAAAACTAGGTGTACCACGTAGACGCAAAACAAAGAGCTCAAGCGATTAAACTCAACAAACGAGTAAAGTTTCCGCCACGTCAGCACTCGCCCACCAGTAATATACACTGTGGTCTCTGAAACTACACAAGGTTCTTGACACAGGAGCAAAGTGAGGCATATGAAAAAATACAATATGAACTGAGGTTTACTTTACAGCGACCTAGTACTGAAAATGTGTGAGCTTTAGGGTGGGAGACACTTCAGTTTGGCTGAAAAAAAATTCATTGCCATCGAGATTCTGCCATACCCATAATGACTTGAATATTATGTTCATTTGAAAGGATTTCTTATGAAAAAAATATTTTTTCTTAATTAGTTTTCGTATTGCAGTAGTACATAGTGAAATTACTTTATAGGATGATTTAAGATATACAAAATGAATATAAGATGCCTGCAACATATTCCACGTGAATTAAAGGTAGAAATTATACACGATTATTCGCGTTGTGTCGCGAATTCTTGTGTCGAGTCTCCATCTTACCATAATAAATGTAATGTAAAGTAGTTTATAAGACAATTTCTTGTGTCTTTTGAGTAATGTCTGATAAGAAATTTGGTTGTTGTATGAGACCACAAGAAATATTACAAGATAATGTTTCTTGTGTCGGATCAGACACGCGCATAATTAATATAACATATTACTCATAAGACACAAGACATTTTTCTTATAATGCGCAATGGGCCTAAAGCTTTTTAAAATCTTTGCTATCCCAGGAAAAAGTCCCCGGGATGCAACCAAGTTCCTCAGTTCTCAGTTCGTCAAACTCAATGAAACATATGGGCGTTGAAAAGTTAACTTGAAATTATTTTAAATTAAAAAGCTTAATAAATAAAGGTCGGCTTAAATTTGGTAGGTATTCATCTGCTACTAAATCATTCACGTAGCAGTTCCACAACTTCGCAAACGTCTATTAAGATATTCCACGCGGTTCTACATTCACACAGCTAATACAAACTGAGACAAATTTCTCCTAAGCCGCAGGCTTACGTGTTACCAACCATGCCGGATTGCGCGGTCGTCGCTCAAATTATCCGGATTGATTGAATGACGAGCTGGTACGGAAAACCACTTTGTTTATCTCATAGCGCTTATTCAGTAATGCCGTAAAGTTTCCTTCAAATTGACACCTCATTTTAGAGACCAAAATTATAATATGCCGATCATTTTAGCTGTTGCTACTTGATGATAGCTATAGATATCATGTTCGGGGAGTAAGTGATTTGTAAAACACATAAGACCCGCATTTGGGGGACGGTTTTTTGGTGGTTGATAGAGACACATTTGGAGGATTTCTAAAATGCTGTTGTTTTTATCAACTGATAAACATTGGTGTCCAAGAAAAGCTGTGTAGGAACCGGTCCATAAACCGTACCATTTCACATTTCGGAATCCCTTCTGAGAGGAGTTTCCGCATATTGTAATGTGTATACCGAATGTGTAATCGAATGAAAAAGGAATGCAACCAAACAGATTTCCCATGCTTAGTGCTACTTTGAGACCATCAATATAACAATTTTTTATTCATTTAAACCAGAGAAGTCCTAATAGGTATAATTCTGTTTTCAAAAATGTTTGATTACACGTATTTAAATAAAATATAGATAAGGTAATAAAACATTAGAAATTCTTACATTATGATAGCTTATAATAACTCGAACATAGCCAGTTATGTCATCTACAAAATTCTCTCAGAAATAAGCTCACATACATCACCTGGAGGGTGGATACTTGGCATTCTTCCACTTCCCATTTTGCCTGATCATTTCTTTCGCGTACGTGCAGAATGTGGGTCTTTCCCTCCGTTCCCAAAAGGCGAATACGGTTATTCAAAAGGATAAGTATACTGCTACAAAGCAGGCGATTCTTTTATGTACAATGCCTTGATGCTGCAGCTATTGGGATGATAACCTGCATGTAATATTTGCTCACAATTTGTACTTGAGAAAATTGCGTCTCTTGCACGCGAGTAAATTTCTCCAGAAGTTAATTATTTTACCACCTGCAGACTGCAGTTATACCTCAAAACCACAATATAAGCTATTAAAGTAAAAAAATGCACAGGATGGTTCCTCTGATTTTATCCATACTAATATTATAAATGCGAAAGTGTGTCTGTCTGTCTGTCTGCTACGCTTTCACGGCCCAACTACTCAACAGATTTTGATGAAATTTGGTACAGAGATAGGTTACATCCCGGGGAAGGACATAGGCTACTTTTTATCCCCGAAAATAGAAGAGCTCCCGCGGAAATCAAAAAACATCAATCCATGCGGATAAAGTCGCGGGCATCATCTAGTTTATTATATTTTCTAAAAATCACTTAAACTTTTTTAACAAAAATACAAGCAAAAGTAAACCCTGCATGGACTAAAAACAAATACAACAACTATTGGAGAGGTCTAGATGAAATAGATATACATGGACAAGGACTAAATATAGAAACCCGTGTGCTCATTTGCTCACACTAAATAGTTTTAAAAAAATGTCTGCAGCAAGGTCTACCAAGACACAAATCTTCGGTCAAAATGATACCTTTAATTAAGGTAAGCTATACAGGAGGGTGGTGGGACCTGGATTGAAAAAACTTTGGTTTATGGTAGAGCTCACACGAAGCCCCTTATAGGTAGGAAAGGTAGGTCTTATATTAGATGCCCAAGAATGATGATGACAATGTCACTGTCCAAATTTCGAACAAGTCCCATACAAATTAAATGTCCCAATCAAAATTGTGCCTTTCATATGGACAAACTAATCTAAATTCATTAGAGAGCCGAGGCTTGTCTAAATATTTGAATAATTTGATTCCGCTTTGTTCTGAATAACCGTGAATCACCGGCCGTGGACTGTGCTATAATTAGAAGGGACTTTTGGGTGACAAGGGTCTTGGGACTAAGACTGTAGAAAAATGGACACGGCAAATTTTTGCTTCAAATACAATTTTTAATTTTCAATTCAATTTTCAATTAATACAAATTCAAAAAGCATGCAGTTATACGCGTTGCGATTTATAATTCTTCACGTTGTATCGTAGTTTTGAGTCTAGGTCTTTACAATGTAAACATAGAAGTGTAAAATCTACCAATCTTGTTGAAATATGACCTAAATCTATTCTTATAGGAGTACCCGAGTTCAGTAGTGGGCCGGCGATAAGTTGAAATGATGATGATTTATTTGAACATTTTCGTTGCTACATCAATTCACAAAATATTATATTTTCAAGAAGCCAATTTTAAAGCTCTCCACATCTAAGGCTGTATAAAGGACTTATGATACCAATAAATCAAAGAGGCAACGTGTGCTGAAAAATGTAACGCCTGAATTCGCTCAAAATACATATTATTATGAAAACTACTTTCTGAAGTATTTATTTATTTTTACTTAGTAGTCTTTCGTTTACTTATTGTAACCTTTTTCTTTTTAAAGTAAAGTGCAACTGCTGAGTTTCTTGCCGGCTCCTTGCAGTAGAATCATTTTCCGAACCGGTGGTAGAGTCTTAACGTATCATAAGTGACACAAGTTGTCCTACGTGAAATATTATTTTTTTTATTATTTATCATTTCTTTTTTAAGTAGAGATTTCTCCTTTTTTCGTTATGCCATGATATAGGTTTCGTATAGATCCATTGAAATTTTACAAAATTATGATAGAGGTTGGGTAGAGGTAACTAGCTTTGAGGAACAGATCAAAATTACAATATCATCAAGGTCGATGATTGATCATGTATACCAACTTACGTAGATTTTATGGCTCCATGTTCTGCTTTTCATCAGTGGTCTCCTCAAAACTTTAGTGCTTATACAACCCTTGAGATTTAAAGAGGACCAAGAATATTGAATACTTTATGCAACATAGAAGGTCTTACTTTAATAATTATTTGCCAACTTCACTGACAGAGTGGTGTATGGTCTGGTATTAAAAAATGCATATTTCTAGGTTTTATTTCCGGGATCGGGATCAGGCATAGATCTAGATTTGTCTGGTGTAAACCTGTGGCTTTTTAACACTGCACTCTACCTGTAAAAACGTACCGCCATGTATTTTTGCGATACGGTACCATGCGGCATGCCGCATAGAAAACGATTTGTGTTGTATAGTTATGCATGTTAAATTGAAAGTTGTTCAACATAATATTTGAAGAATCAAGAACTAGATCTGATAAAACGAAATAGAGGTTGTACCCTTTATAATGTTATTTGTACAGATTTTCGTGTGAATAAATTTCCAAAGGTTCAGTAGACGTTATTAAAATACAAAGAGGTTTTATCATACGAATGAATAATGTAAAGCGTGAAACCCATTTTCAATTTAATCAGAGCTAAAGGTGTGAACAACCTTCAAACAATACCTTCGGAATTAAACCGAATAAGGCAAATAAAGTTTTATTATGAAATACTATTTCGCTGTAAATGTTTGAAGAGGTTGTTATGCCTTAGCGAGTAGATTACGAGTTTCTGTAGCTATAATACTTAATTGGAAACAATTTTATTATTGTTTGGAATTGTTACTCATTCATCCTATTATTCTTGTGCAGCATTAACCTTGGTATTTTGGTTGTTATCAAGCAGCTGTACTTTACCAGAGCTTATCCTCAACATCTATATATATAAAAGTGAAATACCACTCACTGACTCACTCACTCACTCACTGACTCACTAATCACGATATCTCAGGACGTTTAAAGCATAAGACTTGAAATTTGGAAGGTAGGTCCCTTCTATGATGTAGACATCAGCTAAGAAACGGTTTTGAGAAAATTCATCCCTAAGGGGTTGAAATGGGTTTGGAAGTTTGTATGAAAGTCCTTTGTTTTTTAAATTAGAGACATGAAAATTTTCAATTAAGTTAATAGTTATAAATAATAAAAATTTAAAAAATAAATAAAATGTATTAGCAATATTACGAAAATCTACCCCGTTAGGCGTGAAATAGGGGTTGGAAGCTTACATGAGGGTTTTAAGTTTTTGAAGGATAGACATTAAAATCAGCATTTAGATCATAAGTTTTTAGTAATAAAAACCTGCATAAGCCTTTATGCAGCGGGAAAATTTCATAATCTAATAGGAAATCAGAAATTGTACATGGACGAAGTCGCGGGCGACCTCTAGTATAATATATATAAAATTCTCGTGTCACAATGTTAGTTAGCATACTCCTCCGAAACGGCTTGACCGATATTTATGAAATTTTATATGCATATTCAGTAGGTCTGAGAATCGGCTACTTTCTATTTTTAATACCCCTAAAACACCTCAATCCACGTGGACGGAGTCCTAGGCATCATAATATAATATAAAATTTGAATTTGAAAATGGTTTTCTTGTGCAAGATTTCGTATTGCGAAAGTATCAATAAACTTAATAATCTGTGCATTGCATTTTTAACATTGCATTCCAAAATATCAGAGAGATATAGCTGGCGACAATCATAATTTAGTCGCGTCTGAAGTTGACCGCAAGACGCGTAGCAATAGTTTATTTTCGCGCGTAGTATGTATGTTCCTACGTTGTCTAGGATAGTTTGTTTGAGAGCTGCACAAACAAGCATTCGCACCTCAGCTCACAGACGAGAATTTGATTGGCGCTTACTATAAAAAAACAGTATTAATGACGCCAGTGTCTATACTGGGACAGGAGTTACCAATATTTTAGCAACTCTTACAAAATTATTTCGAACTAATATCTCTTGCATCTAAAGGGCAAAACACACAGTCACCCAACCCGCGCCCGACCCGCGTCCGTTCCCTGTGTATTTTGCGCTTAAATGGACTTGAATTAAAACGTATTAAGCGTCTGTGTCACATATATATTACGTCATAGTCGCTGCTCTAAAAAGAATACTAAGGATATCCAATAAAAAATAACAACAATATTCATATTAAGCGTAAACACATTGATACAAATATTCACGTAGAGTGGAGACAGCTTCGTCAGTGTTCCTCCTGGCCTTATTGCAACAGCTGGTCAACTTCTCACAAGACTGCTCGTTGTGGCGTCTGGCATTAGTCAGGCTGAGATCTAGTTCGTATCCTAGGGCAACGGCTGCTTTGGAAAGTTCTTTGAGATACGATGTCACATTCACTCTAAAAATGAGACGTGTTTTTTAATGAATGCCGTGATACATCTGTTATATTATGCCAAGCATTTGTCTGAAGCCCTTGTGTAACTTTTCAAGATAACCTAAACATAAACCTACATGACCCTTCCGAGTCCTAAACGGACCGATATATGTATTTTTGCATAGATTACTTTAACACTAATCTATACTAATAATATTATAAAGAGGTTAATTTTGTAAGTTTGTGACTATGTATCACTGAACCGATTTTGAAAATTCTGGTACTAATAGAAAGCCACATTAGTTGTGATTGTCATAGGCTATATATTATCCCAATAAATTTGGGAGATCCCGTGGGAATTTAAAAAACTTATTTCACGCGGACGAAGTCGTGGGCAAGTCTGCTAAGTTTACTTATAATGTACTATTTTTAATTTAAGCTTTGTGTACTCGCCGTTGGTATACCGAAATACAATAAATAAATAAATAAATAAATAAATAATGTTACATTATTTAGGGATCTGGTATAGTTTCAAGATTTCACAAATCGATTATCCAGATTTTCAAAAAATTTGGCCCGGTAACTTAGGTTTTCAAGACGATATTTTGCCATGTCTAAAAAAAACTTTATTTACTAGATGATGCCCGCGACTTCGTCCGCGTGAACTAAGTTTTTTAAATTCCCGCAGGAACTCCGCTCATTTTATTAAAATCGGTAGAACAGGTGGGCCGTGAAAGCGTGGCAGAGAGACAGACGGACAGACAGACAGACACACTTTCGCATTTATAATATTAATATGGATTTTCATCTGAATTTCTTAAAAGTCTCTGGCATCTGAAAAATTGCATATAATTACCTACTCGGATGGTTATAGTATACGTACGTTACACCTATCATGTTTTTACTTACATTTTGGTGTGCCGAGCTTTCTCATCATTCTCCAAATTCTTAGCCACTTTAGTTAGAGCGAATTCCATGTGATTACGGGTTATTGAGATCATCTCTTCCGCGTATTTGCCCATCTCGGCTACGGAAGAGCGAGCATTCTCCGTACACTTGTAGATCTGGGATACGTGCTTGCTCGCCAACGTGCGTGATGCTCGACGCTCTTCATCGCACATGACTGTAAGGAGTAAAGGCTAAAGCAAACACATCTCATGACTATAGTGCAGCGCTCAGGCATTGTGCTACGAGAGTGACCGAGCGAACTTGACATCGCGACTCGATACCAAGCGACGCGTCAGTATCAAACAGTAGCTCTGACCCTTCATGTGGCCTACGTTGTCGTCCTACGCGACAGTATCATGCAGTAAAGCTAAAGCAAACACATCTCACGACCATAGTGCAGCGCTCAGGCATTGTGCTACGAGAGTGACCAACTTAACAACGCGACGCGATACGGAGCGACGCGTCAGTATCAAACAGTAGCTCAGACCCTTCATGTGGCCTACGTTGTCGTCCTACGTGACAGTATCATGCAGTAAGGCTAAAGCAAACACATCTCACGACCATAGTGCAGCGCTCATGCATTGTGCTGCGTGAGTGACCAACTTGACAACGCGACTCGATACGGAGCGACGCGTCAGTATTAAACAGTAGCACAGGCCCTTCATGTGGCCTACGTTGTCGTCCTACGCGACAGTATCATGCAGTAAGGCTAAAGCAAACACATCTCACGACCATAGTGCAGCGCTCATGCATTGTGCTGCGTGAGTGACCAACTTGACAACGCGACTCGATACGGAGCGACGCGTCAGTATTAAACAGTAGCACAGGCCCTTCATGTGGCCTACGTTGTCGTCCTACGCGACAGTATCATGCAATAAAGCTAAAGCAAATACATCTCACGACCATAGTGCAGCGCTCAAGCATTGCGTTATGTGAGTGACCAACTTGACAACGCGACTCAATATGAAGCGACGCGACTGTATCAAACAGTAGCTGACCCTTCACGTAGCCAACGTTATCGCGTAGATTAAATCAAATCATATCAAATGTTTTTTATGTACATAAATATTTAAAAGTGCTTTTGAATCGTCGAGTGAAGCTACCGCTGCTGGTTCGGTATACCATTCCTACCGAGAAGAGGCAGCAAGAAATTCGGTGGTTGCTCTTTTTTAAATATCTAAATTTTTAAAATACTTTTGCCATTTTCTTTGGATTTGTACCGGACGCAACGCGACAGGAACAATCAGTGGCCTGTGTTGTCTCGTAGTATAAGTATATCATTTTCTATGGAGTGGTATCGCGTCGCATTGCGTCACATCGCTTTCGTCGCTTATGTGGGACAACGGGTCATCATTTGTTAACAAATGATACCAGTAAACTTAGTACGCCAGCAACAGTCAGCGGCTTTACACCGTAGGGATTTTAAAAAATTCGGCCTTATTTCTTGTCTAAAGTACGAAGGGCAACGCTGTGCACGGCTGCTTTGGTCCAAGGGTTTTGGCTGGGCGTTGCTGAGCCAGTCAGCGAGCAAGGAACCAATCAACGCCCAACCCAATAAACCCAATCATCGTACCTAAGAAGTTACTTTATATTCCATTTAAACTTTACTATATTACAAAAGTTACGTAAATAATTTAACTTTCTAAGTATTTTTATTCAGAAGAAGCCTACTTAATAATAATATAAAAGTGAAGGATTTCACGAAACTCATCAATCACCGTATAAATTATTCACAACGGAACGGTTTCGCTTCGCATAATTAAGTAGTTTGTTTATCCGGTGAAAGTAATTTTAATACAAACGAAAATCTTTGAATAATTCAGTGGTCCTAATTCAGACGAAAATGAAACATCAGTCCCCAATGATTAGTAGTACCAATGACCACAAGCCATCTAAATTACTCTCTTCATTACGTTCATCTTATTTTTTACCAGCTGGTGCCCGCAATTGCGTCCGCATGGATATTTTTTTTATTCCCACCAGGTCTTCCAAAATCACGTCGATCAGTAGCTCTGCTGCGGCGTGATTGATGGACAAACCAACTAACACATACACTTTCGCAATTATAATACTACAAGATTCCCGCGACTTATACTACACGGAGTAAAAAAAAATATTCCCGCGGGAACTCATTAATTTTCCGGGATAAAAAGTAGCCTATGTATATACTTCCCCGGAATACAATCTATCCCTGTACCCAATTTTATCTAAATCGGTTGAACAGATAGGCCGTGAAAGCGTAGCAGACAGACAGACACACTTTCGCATTTATAAAATTAATAATATGGATTAGTATGACAGGATTTACTAAGAGGAGTGATATTAAAACTAGCCGGCTCCAATATTATAAGCTAAAATATGAATGAAATACCTACTCATTATTCCACGCTCTTAAATATAAAAGCATACAAGGAAACCAAGTTCGTGAAAACCTATGTCCTTTACACGTTACAAGTACCTTAATAAAAATAAATGAATGCAACCTTATTTTAACAAACACCCTATCTCACTAAATATGGCTTCGTAAATTTAATTTGGGAAAAGCGCTACCTACATAATATATTATTCAACATATTGAAAATAAATTAAACCTGGAACTTTTAAGGAGTCCGCCAACTCTGTGAGTTCGGTATAAATTTTGTGCTTCTTCCTCAGAGCAACGTTGATTTCATCTTTTATCTTCTTGAGAATCTTATTCGTCAGCTGCTGGTAAGAGTTCTGGATGTTTATGTGATAAGTGTCT
This sequence comes from Erebia palarica, assembly GCA_964035005.1. NCBI lineage: Eukaryota > Metazoa > Arthropoda > Insecta > Lepidoptera > Nymphalidae > Erebia > Erebia palarica. Next base: position 19,181,662 of record OZ035994.1, read on the forward strand.
AAGAAAGGGGCTATCACTGTATCAACGTATCGATTAACCTCGCTGCAAAATACAACTCATGTTTCAAGTCCAAATCATAGTTAACCTTGTCGCATTCGAACGGGAATAATAACTCCCTCTTGGCACTCTGAATTCTACGTTAACCGGGCACTTCAGGAATTTAAAATGCTCGAAGACCGGTAAGAACTCTTGCCGTTTTGTCCACCCCAGACATAACGCTCTCCTAACATTTTTCGAATAAACTAGCCTACAACAGTACGCTTAGTCTAAGTTTTTACATTGTTACAATACGATACAAATGTGATCGAACCCTCAATACGATCAATCGAATTTGCAATTTGAAAACTTAGACTAAGGAAGCGTACAAGTTTACTAGTTCTACGTCAGGCGTAAAGGCTAGGCGTAGCTGAACTAAAAATGTTCTTCCAGTGTAAAATAGTCTTAACATAGGTACCGATTGTCTAATGAAAATTTCGGAAGCCTCGTATGCCGTCGTTCCAAATAACTATTTCCCCATGCGTTCCGAATCTTGTTCAAATGTTTCTCGACTTCAACCGGTTGGTGCTGCCATGGTGGTATTTCAAAACACAGTCCTCCGTCCAATCGTAATTGACTGCTTCTGCTATCCTATTTAAAAATATTGTTACACATATAGTGCGTTACAGCTTAGAAGGACCCATATCACTTTGGATTCATGGAATGGTGTCCAATACACAGTTAAAGGACGCTCCCAGCAAGGTGAAGTGTCCTATAACTCGCCTCGATTTATTCGACAGACCCACAGAGTGACTGAAATAATATATTTGATGCATAAAGCTGACGATGGCGCTGATTTTACCGATGAATGTCTAAAATGAACCGGCAAAGACGTGCTGCTATAAGCGATTTAGCGTTCCAGTACACTGCCATAGAAACCATTAAGAGTATGGGTTTAATACAACTGCCATACTCCTAGCAGCTAATATATAAATAAATTGAAATATAACAATTATTATTTCTACCTTAATTCATTTAAAATTAAATCAGTATAAATAATTTAATTTACATTCAAACGCAATTTTGTATTAATTACGATGAAAAATAAAGGGTTTTGTATTTATTTTATTTTATTTATTTCTCTCCTGGCAGTTTACCCCACTATTTAAAATCTTAGACTGCATAATCACTTACAACAAGGTGAGATCGCAGTTAAGGGCTAACTTATAGTGGAATAAATAATCTCTAGTGTTAGTAATTATAGTCAGGGCAAAAACTTTTTTTTTTAAACCACTACAAGTTAGCCCTTGACTGCGATCTCACCTGATGTTAAGTGATGATGCAGTCTAAGATGGTAGCGGGCTAACCTGTTAGAGGCATGGCAGTTATATTAAACCCATAGGTATAGGTACCCCTATTAGGTTTCTACACGGCATCGTACCGCAACGCGTAATCACTTGTCGGCACGTCTTTGCCGTTAGGGTGGTAACTAGCCACGGCCGAAGCCTCCCACCAGGCCAGACCAGGGAAAATTCTGAATTTATAAATTCCCAAATTGACCCCGCCGGGGATCGAACCCGGGACCTCTGCACGTTTAGACAACAGCGCTACACACTGCGCCACGGAGGTTATCAAAGTGATAAAAATCTTCCATAAAGGTACAATATTATTTCAGCTTATCACCATACCCTGCAATTAAGATTACATTTCACAGCTTCCAAAAATATAACACAAACAAAAACCGATACTACGCATCTCGCGAACATGGCTACTTCACAAACAACACTACGAGAGGGGCCAAATCCCGGAACAAACTTTTAATTCAATTACAAAAACCAGCTTTACGAATTACACACATAAACCCGGTGATATTAGAGACCATATTGCTATAAGATAATACCAAATATCTGACTGAGCTATCATAATATGACTGACGTTTTAGTAGAAAGCAATTACAAGGTTCAACGAAACGTATAAAGGACTTACATTACAACTTTATAATTTCCACTAGATGACGCCCGCGACTTCGTCCGCGTGGATTAAGATTTTTCGATTATAGCGCTTTTAATAACTTTTTAATTTTCCGGGATAAAAGTTAGTGTCAATACAGGTTATTCAAAATTTCAGCCAAATCGATTCAATCGTTGCGGCGTTTTGTTATTCAAACCTCCAAACTTTTATATTTATTATAGTAGTACCTAAAGGTACTAGGTACCCTTGAGATTAGGTACCCAGCATTAAATTGTAATTTATTCAAATTAGTAATTTTAATTCAAATATTCAAATTACGAATTTTCTACATGAATTTTATAGCATCTGATCACAGTTTGTTCACCTTATTCTGTACTTGACAGAATATTTTAATCCGTATAGACCGAATTTAAGAACATAAATAATTCAATTGTAATTAATTAATAATAATTAATTCCAAACTCCAAGAAAAATACAGCTTATCTTTCTAAGTTCAAATAGGAAATTTAATATTAGGTAATGGACGTACAAAGACGTACAATAGACTTACGATGGAGATTTCCTACCTTATCCGAAGTTAAAAGAGCTATTACTTAAATTATTAAGGAATGTGCAGCACGTTTTGTATTAGTTTGTTTTGTACCTATTTCTTTTTTATACGACTGCCTGAAAAAAGGATTATATTGTTTTCAAGGTTCATGTATGTATGTATGTATGTATGTGTGTATGTATGTATGTATGTGTGTATGTATGTATGTGAGTTTGTATATTCCACCATAACTTCTATACGCCTGTACCTACCGATTTTGATAAATGAGGTATCGTTAGAATCCCTAGCTTATTCCGGGTGACATAGGCTACTAAATTAAAAAAAAAAATGATGGGGTGACTATGGTCCCGCATTAAAGACTGACAGTTGAAAAAAAATCGTAAATAAGATTAACTATATAATCATCATCTAGAAAATGATGAGTAGGTTCCAAAAATATATAACACTACAGTTCAATATCCAGCGATTCACAAAAAAATATCATTTAATAAAATTAATGTGAATAAGTTTCCAAAGGCTATGCAAATCGCGACTTAGGGAGGTAAACTCCAAAAATAATAGGGCAGTCGTATTTTTTTACTCGTTAAATTAAGTGCACTTGTAGCGTATAGGTACGTACTATACCCACAGGTGCTACGGACATCTGTCATGTTGCATGGAATGCCACCGAGCAAACAAGCCGCACGATGCATTACAGGGGCGTGCCTAGTGTGATAGGAAAATGCCAGTGATTTGTTTGTCGTATCAACAAACATTGGCCAACGGACACCTTTAAATCAATTTACGGCACTTTTAACCAAGGTATTTTGACCCTAGTTGATCACAAGTCTAAACAGCTAGACAAAGTGCATATATAGGCATTAGGCGTTTAGGTAATAGGTATCTTTAATTTATTAGCGGACTGTCTGGGCATATATACGCTCATTTGGGTAGGAATTGAAAACGGTAAGAAAGAAATTGAAAAGGACGTTTACCTAAAACGTCCTAAATTTTCGGAGTTGTATATAATATAATAAGAGTCTCAAATACGAGTACATCACAAAAATTGGAATCTGTTTTTCATTTGTTCTGTGGTAAATTGAAAATGAAAATAAATCTTATTGGGTTTTAGCACCGAAACAATAATAGCGACATGCAAATTCATATTTTATTAACATCCTAATACCTACTAACATTAGTGACTGTTATATCCGATTAGGCTGATATATTCAGGTAATAAAACAAATATCATATTATAATCATACATTAGATACACTGATTCTTGATTCGGGCTATAAATTGAATAGCGGCTGGGAAAGGCCAAAAAGCAATTTTCCCGGGACGTTATCGCATAAATTGCTTTCTTCGTATGAAAATCTTGTTGAAGGACTTTTCCAATAAAACGGAAATTATTATCATTTTTTCCAATCATGAACTCGTGCGGCCTACAATTCTTTTATAATTCCATGCGTGTAACGTAATTATTTTACAGTATCCGACGATATAACGTACATTTTATGAGATTCATACATGTTTTATACGGATTCGTTGTCGAAGAGATTCCAATTGTTGTTTTTATTATATAAAAGACTAGATGAAATGAAATTTATTTATTTTCTGTAAACTATAATATATAACATTTGATCTTATTTCTAAGAACGATAATGCCCGAGTCTTCTTTCGCGCAGATTATTGTTTACTCTATTTTAAAAATCCCATGGAATCCCACGCTGATTTCAAGGATAAAATGTCTATGTCCGTCCCCAGGATTCCAGTTATTTCTGTGTCAAATTGGGTCAAAATCAGTAATTCGGGTGAGCCTTGAAATTGAAAACGTTACAGACAGACACATTTTCCCATCGAAAAATGATGTATCTAATGATTTACTAAGAAGGGAAATACACAAGGAGCTGAACTAGACTAAACGTCTGCGCGTAGGGAAATAATGGTTTGTTCGCTCGCGCTAATGCGTGCGCACCTCTATACAAATATTATAAATGCGAAAGTTGGATGGATGGATGGATATTTGTTACTCAATCACGGCAGAACGGGTGAACGGATCTAGATGAAATTTGACACTGAGATAGATTATAGTCTGGAATAACACAACCGCTATCTATCACAATTTCTATCCCAGAATATTAAAAAGTTTCCGCGGGAACCAAAAATCCTCAATTCACGCGGACGAAGTTGCGGGCATCAGCTAGTATAATATAAATGTTAGTTCCGTGGACTTGTAAAATAAAATAAAATAAATAAATTTTGTCGAAATATTTTTGTCTGTGTGTTTTCGCACTAAAGGATATTATAGGCGATAGAGACTAGCTAATGTATGCTTAAAACCGGCCTTTAACATAGATTGACCAATACTTGATAACCTGTTCTTAGCGTATTAATACGGGCCTTAGAGCCCGAAGTCCAACTGAGATGGCTTTAAACACTGCTTTTTCTTTGCTCACGTGCATTCAATGCTGTTTCAAAACTGAAAATGTCTCCAGAAACTTCGTTCAAATGGGGCGCACTCAACTTAATCACGAAATAAAATAGAACACCAACTTAAATTTTCCACAAGCGAGGTAAACTATAAGTTTAGGAAACAAAAGCAAAAATAGCTATATACAACCAAATGTTGGTGTATCTTTGTAGGCGTGAAAGAAATTAATTGGGTGTGAAAATTTTTCAGGTAATGCCCCGAAGACTCAAGAGGATAAGACAGCGTAGCTCTTAACGAAAAAATACATTAGGAGCCTTGGCTATTAGATAGGGGATAATATTATTTTCCATGGAAAACGGGAAGCTTTTATCTTTCAATAAAGGTGTATAGTTTATTTGCATTAAACATACCGATATTTCTACATTTTTCGAATATAAGTACAAATTTATTCTGAAAAATGGCATGCCAATTTATATCAAAACTAATAATAGGCATAAATTCAAAAGTGTATCTGTCTGTCTGATACGTTTTCACGGGCTATCTATTTATATAGAGTACGGGTTTAATAAAATTTACATAGTTACCCCTCCCAAGTTAACACGCTTCAACCCAAACTGCATCGAAACTCCGACTATTAGATCGCCAGGTAAGATCACAATCAGGGCTCAGGGGGTTAACTTGTTTTTGAATAAAAAAAATAACATAACACACAAGCACAACATTCACCACAAAAAGGAGCATTAAAAAATAATAAAAAACTATAATAATGTCCTACCGACCGAATTTTGGCTACGGCGGCCTATCTCCAGATAGATTCTGTGCGGGAAATGTTATAGTGCACAAGCGTGTGCGCATACACAGGTGCACTGTCTGTTCCTTTACTCTCATAGCCCGATGGGACGGAAAATCCGACAGGACCGGAGAGAGATCACGCGCAGGACCGACGGCTTTACGTGCTCTCCGAGGCACGGGGGTGAAACACCGCCAACTTCCTAACTCCGAGCTATTACTGAGAATTTTTGTCAGAAAAACCCAATACTTGTTATGGCTCGACCCGGGACTCGAACCCGGGACATCGTCAGCCGCAGTCGAAGATGCTAATCACTAGACCAACGAGGCAGTCACTAAAAAATAAGAAACAAAACAACTTCCGCTTAGAATACAAAAAAGATCGTTAGTACTTAGTATTAATAAATAATTGCAAGTGCACGCGAGTAAACTAAAGAGTTTTCAAGAAAACTCAGCTGTTCGTAGCAATGCGTCATTTTCTCTCCTATCCTACTAAAGAACAAAAGAGAAATAATGGTAAAGCATCATCATACTAATATTACTAGCTGATGCCCGCAACTCCATCCGCGTGGTAGCCGATTCTCAGACCTACTGAATATGCATATAAAATTTCATAAAAATCGGTCAAGCTGTTTCGGAGGGGTATGGTAACTTACATTGTGATAAGAGAATTTTATATATAAGATAAATTCGAAAGTGTGTTTGTTTGTTGGTTTATCCTTCAATCACGCCATAATGGAGCAACGGATCGACGTGATGTTTTGCATGGGTATAGTCGAGGACCTGGAGAGTGACATAGGCTACTTTTTGTCTCGGAAAATTAAGGAGTTCTCGTGGGATTTCAAAAAAAAATTATTTCATGCAGCAGCAGCAAAAAAACCGTTATATCCATGGTATATGCACTTCTTAATGAAAAGATCTCCTTTAAAATCCAGTTAGTACCAGAAAAATACCTACGACTTTCATTTTCATCTACATCAGGCGTCCAGTTCTTTTAAAATGTTTTAGTATTTAATAATACAATATACTACTTTAGGAACAGTGAAATGCACTAGACTATTTCGCATAGAATATAAAAAAAACTTTTCTCTTTCATGTAATATTTTACTCGTTGGTATACCAGAAGAATATGAGCAGCTTCTTTGCAGACGTTTCACATTTCATTTCATATACGTAGGTAGGTATTAAGTTATTCACAAATAAGTAGAAGAACAAATAAACTGATATACAAATTAAAAATATAAACAATAAAATTTGAACAGTTTGTTAAGTTTTTTCATATTCTTATAAATGTCAAGCACATATTAATACTTTTTTACATAATAAGCATCATACCGGAACGCTGAATCGCTTGGCGGTACGTCTTTGCAGGTAGGGTGGTACCCACTGCCGAAACCTCCCACCAGAAAATTGAATGTGAATTGAAAGAACCTGTTGTAAAAAAAATGCTTTACTACCGTTTATTTCAATTAATCGACACTAGTCTGATTTACAAACTCAAAAAAATTGGTTCACGCCTAACCGAATGGATGGTTACTTTGGGGATTCTTATTACAATAAGTAAAAAATAATATTATAGAGTAGTTATCATAATATTTTTGTTTTGATTCCTTTTGGAAATGTTATAAGAAAGTATTTTTTTGAATTTTAAAGATACAACAACAAAATCCGTAAGTAAATAAAACTCAAGTTACTGTTGAATGAGGTCATCCAAACAAAGCAAGGCATCGATAGCAAGAAAGTTACCCTATTACCCTGCACTATATAAGGATCACCGAGCTACCCTTATCAATAGACTTTGTAATCAACCACTAACAGCGATTAGATCGCCTTTGCGTTTAATTACTTCCATTTTCCCTCGGTTCTTTGCTTCATTTAATATCAAGGCGATGACCTGGTGATAAGATAATATGGCTTATGGAATAAACTATGTTCGATATTTACTGATCTGAATATTTTATTAACCGTGATAAATTTAAACTTGAAACTTTATTAGATATTTTGGTGACAACCTGTTTTGTGTACCTTTGCAATAAAATAAAATAAATATCCTTTTTTGTTTACGAATCTTAATAATGCTGTTGCATTATTTACCAAATTCGAAAATTAAACTTAAATCTGAGCCAGTAAGTTTGTTGCTCTTAAGAAAAGTCAAAAAATTACGATTGCCAACAGTTCGGTAAACAGATGCTACTGAAGAATTGTCTCCCTGTCCAAAGACCAGTTTAAAAATGCCGTTTGTCAGAACTACCCCCAAAACACCTGAACCTATTTTGACGGAACTCTCAAGTGTAATCTAAACAGCTTTTCATTCCTGAAAAAAAAGAGTACTTAAAGCATAATTACTTTTTCATAAAGGGTATCACAACCAAGAAATCTTAGCCTTAAAATATTTGTATTTTCCACTGTATTTAACAGAAGAGTCATATGCCGCACACGCGAATCAATTGAATTTGCCTGGTGGAAGCCTTCGGCCGTGGCTACTTACCAGTTACCACCCTACCAGCAAAGATGTGACGCCAAGCGGTTTAGCGTTCCGGTACATGCCGTGTAGAAACTGAATAGGGTTATGGGTTTAATATAAATACCATACCCCTAACAGATTAGCTCGCTACCATCTGCGACTGCATCATCACTTACCATCAGGTGAGATCGCAGTCAAGGGTTAACTTGTAGTGGATAAAAAAAATCATCTAATCATAAACTGCCCCAGGATTAACTTTAAACCTCAATATTAAAACTGCGCCAAATGGTCCATGCGAGAGTATAGTTTCTTATAAACTGCAAGCACCAAGGCTACATACAGTTCAGCCTATATATCATGGTAGAGCAGCGCCGCCGCAAACCCGATAAATCTACAAGATTTCTATTACAGATAGCGCCTTCATTCTTTCCCTATATTTAATACTTATATCTTATACTTGAGTCTTGCATGATGCGACAAATCCTTGTGGAAGCTATACGAACAAGTTGCTTCTCTTACCCATCCTCATATTTTGCACTATGTCATGGAGTAACAGAAAACGTGCGTGGATTAAAGCTGCATCTACACGTGGCAAGTTAGTCGGATCGCTAGTATGGACGTAGTTCTACTACATGTTCTCTAGTCTCATTGAGCAAATAAATAAAGATCTTGGCCTTAATGTAAATCCACAAAAAATCTCAAGCCATAATTATAGTAGTAGTCGGTACCCAATCTCTAGAGTTGACCGATTTGTGCTTCCTCCCATTGAATAAAATGGTATCGTTATCCCGTTTTGTGATACTGTCAAAACTTGGGATTGCACTTTAGGTTGGACGAATCATTTGAATCAGGTTAGCAGGAGAACTTTTGCATCTCTTAGCTCTCTGCGTCGTCAGCGATCTTTTCTTCCAATTCCTACAAAAATTATGTTGGCACAGACTACTGATTCCTATTCTTGATTATGCTGACACAAGCTATATTAACCTGACGATCAATTAAAAAACTAGAGAGAATTCAAAATATTAGCATGCGCAAATATGACCATGTATCTCAATTTCGTTCTCGTCTCAAGTGGTTACCCATCCGTCTTCGCCGGAACTTGCATATTCTTTCTATTCTGTACTGTGTGTCCTATAATCCTAATAATCCTTCATCTCCTGCTTATTTGAAGGAGAAGTTTGAATTCGTAGGCCGTCCAGGAGAAGTTCTCCGTACTACAAGGAATACTATTTGTCACAATAATAATATTATTTGTCTAGTAGTTTATTTTTATATATTTTTGTTTGTTTGTTTGTTTGTTTGTTTTTTTTTCTGTTATTGAGTACCAATTAGCAGGGGTGCTCAATATAATTACAATCTAGCCAGACTATTTGACTAATAAGTAATTTTTCTTTAACCTAAGCTTATAATTATCTTATATCCTAATAACTTGTCCAATGACGTATCTTAGTCTTTATTGTTGCTAATAGACACTTTGTTCATGTGTTCTTTTATGCAGCACTATCACTACACTATCACTAGTCACTATGCACTAACTCAAACGGTTTTGTCCTTTTTAGTCTTCTCACTAATTGCGTAACGTCGAGCAACTGGATTGCCTCAACGTTAACGTGATGGTGAAGCCGATGATCATGGACTTCTGCAAATTTGGTGATGACTTTGTCGACGTATTCAATTTTCAGGTCCCGATGAATTACGTCATTTCTAATGTACCACGGTGCATTCACGATGTTACGAAGTACTTTGTTTTGGAACCTTTGTATTATTTGTATATTGGTTTTTTTAGTGCAGCCCCACAGCTGTATGCCATAAGTCCAAATAGGCATTAGGACTTGTTTATATAATAGAATTTTATTGTGTATTGACAAACAAGATTTTCTGCCAAGTAACCAATACATATTTTTATAACGTATTTCTAACTGTTCTCGTTTCTTTTTAACATGCGTTTTCCACCTCAGTTTAGTATCCAGTGTCATACCGAGGTATTTAGCTGTATTAACATACGTTATCTGTTGCCCATTGATATAAATCGGGTTGTATTTCGGTGCTTTATTTGTGAAATCTATATGTACCGATTTTGATTCGTTCAACTTAATTCGCCACCTGTTCGTCCAGTCGTAGACTTTATTAATGGAAGCTTGGACTTTTGTGACTGCTTCATCGTGACTTTTTCCAATTCCTATTATGGCAGTATCATCAGCGAAAGTAGCAATCACATTGTTTTCTGACACCGGGATATCACTGGTATACAAAAGGTACAGGACCGGACCAAGTACACTTCCTTGTGGAACCCCAGCTTTTATTTCCTTCAGTTCTGAATATGCATCTTCTTGACGAATTCTGAACATTCTGTTAGTAATATATGATTTCAAAATTTCTGCAAATGCTTTGGGCAACATCATATTCAGCTTATATATAAGTCCTTCATGCCAAACTTTGTCGAAGGCTTGCGCTACATCTAAAAATACAGTAGTGCAAACCTTTTTTTCTTCTAATGTTTGCTCAATTATGTTAACTATTCAATGAACCTGATCAATTGTAGAATGCTTTACTCTGAATCCAAATTGGTGATTTGGTACGAGATTTTTGTCATCTATTATGGGTTTAATTCTCTTAAGCAATAGTTTTTCAAATAGTTTGGACATTATGGGTAGCAGTGAGATTGCCCTGTATGACGTTGTTTCTTGGGGAGGTTTCCCTGGCTTGGATATCATAATAACTTCAGCAATTTTCCATAAATCAGGTACATACTTAAGTCGAAATGCTGCATTGATTAAATTACTCTAGCGGCACGCTATGATGGCCGGTTTGACACATTACAATAGTGATGTGGAATGTCAATTTATTCTCGAACAAAAAACAATTAAGTTTTGTTTTTGTACCTGATTAAATAGGTTTAATAAAACAAAAATGTATATGTTTATTTAATTTATTTGAACGAACTGAATATTTGAACGAAAATGAATATACATACTTTATATGCACACAAGAAACATATGAATACAAAAGATACCAAAAAAGGTGCCACAAAAGGCCATAATTAATCAGATTCGTCCATACTACTATTTTCACTGTCGTCACTGCTATCATCACATACATTAATAATTATATGTTCGTTTTCTATAATATTATCTATTTTCACATCTCTTTCATAATCTTCCCTTATTAATTTAACAGTTCTATTCACAACCTTTTCCCAGTCTCCTTTAGTCACATGTTCACAAGCTTCTTCTAATAATTTTAGCATTTTTTTTGTGGTAAATGGGGGTTCTGTATTGTGTCTTGCAGCATATCCCTTAATTTGAGCCCACACCAACTCAATCGCATTATACTCACAATGGTAAGGCGGTAACCGTATAACTCTGTGCCCATGTTCTAATGCTATTTCGTCAATGACGTATCGGATCTTGGTTGGTTTGTTTTCTTTTAAAAGACGTACTAATTCCGCTTTTAACATATTCATGTTTGCATCTACGCCATTTTTACGAAGCCATGCGACGATATCAGCTTTCTTTTGGGATTGGGCAGGTGGCTTGTCAATTTGCATCGAGTGGTATGGGGCGTTGTCCATAATTATAATAGATGGTTCAGGGAGGCTACACAACATTGAGGTAAACCATTCAGTAAACTTTTCTCCATTCATGTCTTCATGATAGTCTCCAGTGGTTTTTGACGCAAAAGCCATGAGAGAACCTTCGACAAACCCGTTGATGGTTCCGGCGTGACAAATTATAAGTCGCGATCCTTTTCCTACAGGAACTTTGGAAGTAGATGCTGCTGTGTCATCGTTCCAAGAACGGCCTACAGTATGGTTAGCATTAAGCCATGTTTCATCCAAGAACACAACATTTTGCCAATTTTTGATTTCTTTCACTTGCCGTAAAAAAGTATACCTTGCCATCGCTATATCAAATCTTTCCATCAATATTTTGCGTTTGTTACATTTTTTGTATCGAAATCCAATGGTCTTCAAAATCTTCGTTAAAGAACTTTCCCCACCGAAGAATAATCCAGCTTCCTTCAGTGAATGCACCAACTTTTTTCTTGTTGGATACTCCTTCTGTAAATAGTAGCCGTAAACATGTCTTCGGATAGCATCGGCATCAAAGCTATCGATGCCTACGACTGGTTTTGCTCGTTTTCTCTTTTTTGGTGTGTGAAGTTTATTTTCTTCTGTGCCAGTCTCGCCATATTTTTTTTTAGTTATCCGTCTAACAGTTCGTTGTCCAATATTAAGCGCATCAGCTACGCGTTCAACCACTGACGTTATAGGTAAAATTGGCCCTCCATTTTGAGCTTCACGATCGAAATAGTTACGAAGGCGTATTACGAACTCACGTGTCTGACTATTTAGAACAGTTCTCTGCGTACGTTCGGTCATATCGACGAAATCCACAACAAAGGGCTTGAACAGAGTCCAAATTAACGAGCAAGGGTCAACAGTAATGCAGTATCAATATTTGAAATCCAAAGCCAGGTCAAAACTATATCACAATCGCATTGCACTGACAGTTTATACTTTTCGAAGCAACGTCAATTCGAAACTGCTTTGTTTTGCATTGAGCATTGACGCGAGTTTGCCGGAGGTAGTAGTTGTGCTAGCCAGCGATCCTATGTGACGATCGTATTAGATTCCATTTTTAAAAATTTATTGATATTTTTTTGCGATTTCAGAGGTTTGTCCACATAGTGAAAATTGTTCATATTCACAAGTACATTCACCCCTTAAATGGTGCAAACTGATTTTTCTACACTTGTATACATTTAAGAAATCAATTTAATAAATAAATTTTGAGTCCTAAACCTAAAACTACATTCGATAAAATTTATGAATCTCTGCACATCACTATCGTCAATAAAGTAATACAATTATTTCCTTCAAAGTCGTTATCAATTAATACGGAACTTCATGAGCGGACAAACGTCAAACCGGCCATCATAGCGTGCCGCTAGTTTAGTAAGCTTAACTAGAGCTTTGCGTGGTAGATTATTTAAGACTTCCCCGGTGATAAGATCGTAGCCCGGTGATTTCTTTTGACTGAGACTATATTTTATTTCCTGTAATACTTCTTTTGGTGTGACAAGTTTTATATCGATGTCTCCCTCTATTGGTTGTGTTTGCTGGAGGTCATTTTGATGAGTGTGACCATCGTTTGGTTGGAATATACTTTGAAGATGATTTGCAAATAATTTAGCTTTTTCTGTATTGTTGATTGCCCATTTGCCATTAACATCCCTGATTGGAGGAATTTGTGTTATAGGTCTTTTCATGTTTTTTGTGACTTTCCAGAGGGCATAGTTAGAATCACGATCAGCGGTCAAGCTTTGAAGGTGTTTTTTTAAGGTGGCTTCATTAAATTTTTGTATTGCTCTCTTAATTTGTTTGGTTAAATTGTTTAGAAGTCTTTTATCTTGTGGGGATCGTGAATGATGCCATTTTTTCCTCTGTTTTCTTTTTTCTTTAATGAGCTTGATGATTTTACTGGGGTACGTTGCCCCATTTCGCCACTTCTTAGAAGTTGGCGTGTTCTGCCAAGCCGATTGCTGTATATCTATTATAAATTGTTCTAGTTCAAAGTTAAGATGCTCAGGTGTTTTCAAAGGAACTTGTAAGTTTATCCTATTATTCAGGTCAATCTTAAAGCTATCCCAGTCAGTATTTTTAGTAACTCTTTACATGCTATGTTTTCGCTAACTGTCAACATGATAGGAGAATGATCGGATTTCATGTCGTATTTTTGTTCAATATTTAGATATCTTGGTGATATATTTTTATATATGTAAAAATCTATGAGATCTGGTATCTTTTTAGGTTCTGTAGGCCAGTATGTTGGCGTTCCTGTACTTACTACATCGCAATCAATACTTTGGATAGCACTCAAGAGTTCTTTACCTTTTGTGGTAGTAAGTCTCGAGCCCCAGAAGGTATTCTTGGCATTGAAATCACCTCCAATGATGAATCTGTTGCCAAATAGTTTTAAAAAATCTGTATAATAATCCTTCTTAAGCGCATATCGCGGCGGAAAATATACAGCAACAATGGTTAAGGGAAAACGTTCTGTTTGGACACATATTGCCACTGCTTGTACTTCTAGTTCTTCGTACTTGCTTTGTTCGTAATGGTTTAGATGTTCTTTTATTATGACTGCACTACCTCCTCTTGCAGAGTTATTAGGATGTAGTGCATGATAAACTTTGTATCCTCTTAATCGGATGTAAGATTCTTTTGTGAAGTGTGTTTCTGATATTAAACACACATCAATGCTTTCGGTATCAAGGACTACTTGTAACTCATGCTGGTGTTGAAGTAGTCCATTTGAGTTCCAAGCCATAATCTTTAATCCCATAATTAATTATTTTCTTGCTTTGTTGGTAGCATTGTTGTTGCTACTTTCTAGTTTGCTTAATCGTTGTTCAAATGAAGTCATAAGTTTGAGAATTGCGTCTAGTTTCTCTTCGAAAGGGCTATTTGAATGTTCATTGCTCTTTGTTCTTTTATTAGCTGCTATTTGAGCATATGTAACAGTCTTAGAGCTTTTCTTAGTTTCTGCGCATTGCTTATTATTGGATGTTTTTTGCTTACCTGTTTCACGGGGTGCCTGTGAGTAATTGACAACAACTGGGGGCTTTTTGGTAGCCTTGTTCTTAAGTGATTGCATTTCTTTGGCAACTATGCATCCTCTATAATTGGCCGGGTGAGATTCACCACAGTGAACACATTTAGGTTTTTGATCTGCTGGTTTCTTGCAGTCTGCGCTTAAATGTTTGCCAGTGTACTTTACGCACCTTGGCTCTCTGGAACAGTATTTCTGAGTATGCCCATAGGTTTGGCACCTTTTGCACTGAGGAACTAGCTTCGATGTTTTTAGCGGATGGATTTCCACTTTACATCCTAATATCGATGTAATTCCATAAATTTTATTTATGTCCTCACCATTTTCGAAGGTGAGCATAAACATATTTAATGGATCCTTGTTTTTCCACCTTAATTTGTTAGCTGCATTTTCTATTTTAAAACCTTTATTCTTTAAATCTTCAACGATTCTTTCCGGCTTGTACGTGAAGTGCAACTTTTTTGCCATAACTCGAATTGGCCTCTCTTGTTTGTTTTCATAGGAGTGCCAGAGTAACTTGTTTGTAGATAATAACTTTGTTATTTTTCTATATGCCTCTTCACAGTTGGTGTTAATTTTGACATTTTCTCCATTCATCATTTTTATCTTGAAGGAGTCTTCATTTTGATTTTCCGATAACATGTCAAAAAACGACTGATAGTCTTTTACCCCATCAACAATTATAGGCGGTGGTGGAGGTATTTTTTGCGTTTTAGCTTTTCTTTGTGGAGCGTTATCGTCAGTCCCGGTGGTATTGTCTGACTGTTGATGATGAGCAGGTGAAGTGCTCAATTTCCTTTTTTTTCTACTTTTCACCCTTATCCACTCCGTCTCTTTAGCTAGTTCCTCTTCATCCGTTTGGTATTCCGTGGGTTCAGAGGAAGTTTTATTAGTAGTAGAGGTGGATGGACCACTAGTACTAGCATTTTTCTCTTCCGTAAGTTTTTTAATTTGCTGTTGTAGGTCATGTATTTCTTTTTTCATCACATCAATAAGGTGCTGAAGATTTTCTTTCTGAGCTTTTTGTTCATTATAAGCATTGAATAGCATATGCTCTGTTTCCGTTTTAATTTTAATTGGCGAGGCCATGATTGCAGTATAACACTAGTTTATAAATAAATTATATTATCGTAGCGATGTTCTTACGCAGCAATAACCAAACTGGGTCATTGTAACGTAGGTACGCGACGCGGGCGCGAGCGCATTGCGCTGAGTCAGCACGTTTCGCGAGAACACTAACACGGCTGTTGCTAGCGAGTATCAGACACTGACTGTGACTGTGTTTGTTTGTTTTAAATTCTTTATTGCACATAATAAAATTACAATGCACAAAGGCGAACTTAATACCTAGAGGTATTCTTTTCCAGTTAACCTTTGGTAGTGGGGACAGGGTTGAAATCACAGTGCGTACAATAAGTATAAAGAGAAAAGTTGGGGTAAGAAGAAAGATATTAGGTAGTAGGTAATAAAGTGAAGTATGATAATTTAGCAATTTAGTAAATTGCTTGAATAAGAAATTTAAGTCAAATACATAGCAAAAAAATACATTAAAATAATGTAAATAACAATATAATATATAATATAATATAATATACATTTGTAAAATATAATATATACACATAAAAGTTAAATTATATTTAAGAATGTGATTATGTGGAGGGATTCTGACATTTAAGAAAGTGCTCGTGTACTCGACGCTTAAAAACGTTTAAAGACGGTGCTTGACGTACTTTCTGGGGAAGGGCGTTCCATAACCTGATTGCAGTAACTGTGAAGGAATCTGAATAAAGTTTTGATTTGTGTTGCGGGTAGACATTTTATACCTACTTATTTTGATACCTACTGTTTCTTTTTTTATCAGGTTTACGTGCATATATTTGTGTAGTATTTATGGCTTTGATGTTATATTGGTACCATTGGTTGCCTGGAAGAGATCGGTGTGTAGCGATAAGGCCGCCAAATTTTATTAGCTAAGTTTACTGTTGTTTATTTTCATTTGCGGTGTACAATGAAAGTATATTGATTCATTCATTCATTAGTTTGTCAATAAACCGACAAATGCTCTAGCGACTCGTTCGAGGCTCACCTGGTTTTAATTTAATTTAATTTAATTTATTAAAAAAAAAAATTAAAAAAATTAAAATTTAATTATTTAATTTAATTTAATTAGTTTTAATTTTGGCTATATAGCTACTTATTTTGCTCGTGCTCGCTTTGCCACGCGTAGACTCGGCTTTATGTTGGCGCATATAGTTATAATAACTAGCTGATGCCCGCGACTTCATCCGCGTGGTTTAAGTTTTATTGATTCCCGCGAGAACTCTTTGACTTTCCGGTATAAAAACCTGGTATGCCTTTGTCACTCTCCAGGTCCTCAACTATACACATGCCAAAAATCACGTCGATCCGTTGCTCGTAAGCGGCGTGATTGAAGGACAAAGAAACACACTTTCGCATTTATAATATTAGTATGATTTGTTTAGTCTCCATTAATACTCGCGTTTTCTCAAGTATTATAACGTAAAAATTTATGTTTACTTAATTATAATAAATCGGCACCTCATTTGTTTGGATTCTGATGGAAGACTTCAGTCGGTAGTACCTGAGTAGACAAAGAGATGGTTGCCTGCAAAGAAAATTCTACGGTAGCATGGTAGCAGCAGGCTATTCTGTAATCTGATACGAAGCCCAGCCGTGTAGAAGCCAATTACGGGTGGGTCGGTAAAGTTATTCATTTTTCTCGGAAAGGTACAGTCAACAAACAAAATAAATATTAAATTATAAGCCTCCGGCCGAACGACCTATATTTGAAGGTAACTGAGGCTGCTCTAATGTACCTACACGAAATTCAAGAATAAAGTACTTACAATATATGACTTGACTTATGGCGAGGCTTGCCTCGGGCACTATATATACATAAAAGGCCACAAACGATACACCACCATGACCTGCGGCTTCCTCTAGTACGAGCGTTTAAAAGTTCTAGCCTAAAGGAAAATGAGAAGCTGTAATTTTTATAATTTGTTTATTTTTATACGACTGCCTGAAAAGGACTTTATTGTTTTCAGAGTTCATGTATATATGTATGTATGTGAATTTGTATATTCCACCATAACTTCTATACGCCTGAACTGATTTTGATAAATGAGGTATCGTTAGAATCCCTAGCTTATTTCGGGTGACATAGGCTAGTAAAATTTTAAAAAAATCGATGGGGTGACCATGGGGTGACCAGGGATTCGAAAAAATATATAATTTAATAAAAATGTGAATAAGATTCTGATTTAACTAGATTTTTAACTTTTTAGTTCGTTTTTTTGCAGGGCAGTCGTGTTTTTTAATTATTTTAATTAAGAGTTGTTTAACATTTTTCTCCGAATTCAATACACTTTTTCCATCGCTTGCACCGCTTCTAAGCCCGCTTTAAAAACTCCCTCAAAATATGCATTGACTTCGGAGCTTTTGGAAAATTGTCACCTCGTAAGTGGTTTTAAGCATAGGAGATAAAAATCTGATGGAGCTAGAACATCTTACTGTAGATGGAGCTATGACACAGGCTGAGGAGGTGGCTCAATGACAATTACTGTAATAAACAATGGTAGTTTTAAGAAGTAAACGTTAATTCATACAATAATTGATTTGCGAATCATTGCGAATCATGGTGATATCAATTTTTATATGGTAGGTATTGCGAAAAGTTGTAAAAATAATGTCTTATCTATGTTCAAGTATGAACGTAATAATGTGTTAATTATTTTAAAAAAATATTCGATGCTGACTATACAAGAGTAATTTATTATAATACAAAATGAAGTAAATACTTCTACGAAATTTAATATTTTTATAGAAATAAAGAAAAACAAGCACATTAAATTGTGTGTATTATATAAAAGTTATCGGAGCGGGGAATGTTATAAACACAGAGATAACATCAGTGGAAAATTGCTTTGTTTCTTATTGTCAATTGTACTGAATGCAAAATGTAATGGAAAATATAATACAATAAAGTATTAAACGTGAAAGCGGAATCTGTACTATATGAGGTTGTCAAACACACAAAAGAAAAGCTAAACTTATATTATATTCGGACGCCGGGCACGGCTTCGCACAGGTGTGAATTCAAATAATCCTTCCTTATTATTCTTATTCATTATCTATGTGGATCAGTTTTCTAGGTCGAATGCGGTTTGAACTGAAATGAGTCAGGACTTTTTTCTTCATATAATACTAGCTAATGCGTGCGATTTCGGCCACGTGGAATAACTTTTTTTAATTCCCACCTGAACTCCTTAATTTTCTGGGATAAAAGGTAGCCTATTTCACTCACGAAAAATCACGTGGATCTGTTGCAGCGTGATTGAAGAACAAACAAACACACTTTAGCATTTATAATATTAAGTAGTATGAAAAGTATAATATAGAGAAAGCGACAATACAAAACTAGATAGGTATAGTAGGCAGTTGTTTTTGAAAAACGCGCAATTCAAGAGAATTTTTATGTGTCTTATGTTCCGGTAATAAAATAGGCATTTCGGGTATACTTTCCAAACCAATTACCGATGTAAGACTTTACCAATATTCTCGACTTATTAAAAGAATCGCAAGCTTTTCCACAAGTTGTTTAACCCGAAAATTAAAGATAATAAAGTGAAATGAAAAAATGTTTATTTAGCTTAAAGAGTTCTCAGGGGACTTAAATAAAACAAACTTCACGCGGCCAAATACGCACAATTTACTCTTATTCATTGAGAAGTTCAGTTCTCCATGTCTGAAGATATGATCTGAGTCACGTATTAAAATAATATGCTGTCTAGTTAAAAACCTAGTATTTACTAAGCTTTTACACTGATCGCGAGTAATTTACTCTTATCCATTGAAGAGTTCCGTTCGCCATGGCCGAAGATATTCATCAGATCTTCACCAAATTTATATGAGACCACCTCTAAAGTATGGTCTATCAAACAAAAAAAGAATCATCAAAATTGATTCACAATTGGCGGAGTAATCGCGTAACTAACATACAAAAACATGCAGTCAAATTGAGAACCTTTTTTTTGAAATCGGTTAAATAGACTACACTAAAGTAAAATCGAAAGTACAAAGGTCTGTTATCCAAATATGGATGCTGTAAAAACTTATATTTTCCCTCCGGTTTTCGGCACTCGCCTTTTTAACCGGCATTTTCACGAGTCAGCCTTGAAGTATAAGTAACTTTCGTGTACTCTGTAGCTATTTGGTGCTAGCGCCAACACTTTTAACCTAGCCTAGATTTGACTGGCTTATAGTTTCAAGTGTTTATTGACGTCACTTAAAATTTTATTTATGCCCTAAAAACAAATGGCCTCAAACCGTTATTATAACTGATAGGTACTTTTTCCTTATTACTTTTTATGTGACTTTTTCCCACTAAATGACCATTAATAAAGACAAACACGAATGCGATTCCCAGCTGACTAACTCCAGCCACCCTTAAAACTCTCTCCTAAAGCCTATTATTTAGAAATTTTAAAAAGTAACTTAACCTAATATTTTATGCAACAGTTTGGAAAAACAAATCGTAATAAATCAAAAACAAACGATCGCGCTATAATTTAATTCCAGATGAAATATTTGTAGTTTATATATGAAATCCAGCGAACCCGCATCTGAATCTGGATGCAGGGGTATTCAACTGAATTCGCCCATTTAGGTACATTAGAGCGGCCAACAACCAAATGTTTACCGCGCCTGCACCGAAGCAGTGAAATGATTTTTAGCGGACGATATTTACGATACGATTTACGATTACTTTTTTCAAGTATATGACGATGCATCATGTCCTTCTGCTTTGGTGAATTAAAATGCACTCCCATAATTACTAGTTTTGGTTATTAGTTCTTTTTTTTTTTCCTCTTACCATAAAGTTCCATTACAATATAACAACTTTACTGTCTACTACCATCTAGCCTATGGGCTAATAAGTAATATTATTCTAACTTAAACTTCTACTTATTATTAATTTCTACATCTAATTTACAGTCCAGTAACTATCCTTAGTTTATTCTAATGTATTATGTGTATGGTTATTAGTAAAGACAACCTTAATCATCAAATTCAACAATTTTCTATGATCATAATCATATTCAAATCGCCTTACTGCCTCACAATTTAGCGGAATAAAAAAGGTTTTGGCCACGCAAGTCAAGTGCGGATTCAGAGACTTCACACACTTTTGGCAACATTAACATTCATCATTTTATAATACCTACCACTTGTGGTACCTGCCTCGTTGGTCTAGTGGTTAGCATGTTCGACTGCGGCCGACGAGGTCCCGGGTTCGAGTCCCGGGTCGGGCCATAATTAAGTATCGGTTTTTTCTGATTTGAAATTCCCAGTACTAGCCCGGAGTTGGAAGTTGGCGGTGTTTCACCCCCGTGCCTCGGAGCGCACGTTAAGTCGTCGATCCCGGTTATTATCACTAACATGATAATAGTCGTTAAAGCCCGCCCACCCGCATTGGAGCAGCGTGATGGGTCTAAGCTCTAATTCCCTCTCTCCTATGAGAGTGGAGGCCTGTGCCCAGCAGTGGGACGTTAATGGGCTGTAGTGGTGGTGGTGGTGGTGGTACCCTTGAGTATAGTGTGAATGTAATATAATTGAGTGCCTAAAGAAATAGCATACGTGAAAGTACAATATCGTGTCGTGACTCGTGATCGTAACGTAACGAGTGAAATGCCCCGGACGCGAGTGCGCGACGCGAGGGACCCGAATAAAACTTCTGGATTGGACGTAAAATATGGTGGAGTAACTTTTACATTTCCCGAATGTTGTTGACTTAATGTTTTTGCTGCTTCATTTGGGTAATATCTTCGTGGGTGGTTATTTTTAACGGCAATTAAGAACGCCTTTTTCATTCAACATGTTTTCCGAATTGGGCGCAGATTTTATTTTTTTGTGCTAAAGGGTAATACTGTTTTTAAACGCTCACGCAAATGATACTTTGGCACTATTTATAGGTACTTTTTATCTTATTATCTCTTGCCTTTGAAAATACCAAAACAACATTAATAAATATTTTTCCTGTGAAAATACCAAAACGACATTAATAAAGGATAAATAGACTGTACCTATAATATCAACGTAAACCCGTGCTAATTATAAATGCGTAAGTGTGATGTCTGTCTATTAAGCTTTAATGGCTCATCTTTTTAACCGATTTTGATGCTGGTATAGTGGTAGATTATATCCCGGGGAAGGAAATTTTATACCGGAAAATTAAGGCGTTTCGGCGAAATAAAATAACTGAAATCCACGCGGACGAAGTCGCAGGCATCATCTAGTAGCCTGAATAAATAATATCACTCCTTGCCTGCATATCGAAAACGGTTCGACGAGTGCAGTAGAAAAGGATATCTCGTAATATATAGGAAGGAGGATCTTTCTCGATAGCAAGCTTTATTTAATTTCGCAAAAGGACACGTGTCCGATGAAAAAGTATTAAAGTTGAACAAACCGAATCGTATCAACTTTAAGTGTAGGTAAGCCCTTATGTCAATGAGCGTAGCCCAAGAGCTCATGAAAATGCATTTTTTAATTTAAATAATACACGATCCCTATTCAAAACCAATTAGCTATGCAACTCAATGGTTGCAATTAAATTAAAAATAAACTTCAATCACAAATGACCAAGTAATTAACCTTCGCAGCTTAACGAAAAAGCGAGTTACTGGATACCATCCAATTTTTCTCATCAACAATTTTTAAGAAGCCGTGAAATTAATTGGGGACTGAATGACTCGTTACCTTAATGGAAAGAAGCGGGCCTACTTTAAAATAATTAAAACTACTACCTACGGCCGTTCACACAGGGTAGACGGTGCATAGACACTTATGCCCGTTTTCATTGTCAATCTCTAAATTTATGGGACCATTTAAGCTCAATTAGATGACAGCAACATGAAGATTGTCACATATAGAGCTTAGGTGTTCTTAAAAGCTAAGGATTGTCGCTGAAAACTGGCATTAGACACAAAAATATTTTTAACTCACAGCGTCTTAATTTTATTCTAGCACGTCAATTAATCAAATTTTCTATTGACATAATTATCAGAAAACCAAAAGATCATTAGGAATGAAACCCGAAGGTTATTGTAAACCTTACCTTATACCTTATAGTTGATCCCCGCGAGGCTTATTTTATTAAGTCCTAATACTAAACAAAAAGTATTCTGGCTTATTTAACAAAACTTTATTAAGCTTTGTGCCAAATTTCATTAATTTCGTGCCAAAATTAACAAAATTTTGGTTTTTAAAAATTTAAATACTAAGAAACTGAGACATTTTTGGTATACATAAGGATAAAGGTTTTTGTTAGTCCGCTTTTGCCTTAATTATAATTCAATGCTAAATAATAAAGCACCATAATTTTATCTATGCTTTCATTACTCTACATCCTTGTTATTAAAAGCAATGGTTCTTTATCCAAAAAGGAGGAATGAAGTGTTTCATTCAAGTCCTTGCCCTTTCAAACTGAAGATATTTGCATTTATTAGAGAAATTCCTTGACAGGGACACTAATTCTCAGTGTATTAAGCCCGACGGAGAAAAGACGCTGTGCGTGAGTTGTTTAATGGCGCGTTTACATTCGGTCGGTGAACGAATGCGTCGGCCGTATGTAGTTTTCGGCCAACAGCATGTTTCCATAAGTCGGCTTTGACTGAATATGTCAAACCTTAGCTACTTTTACACTTGTCACCGCAAATGGGCTGCGATCGAACGTTGCAATTTTGGAATCGTAATTTATTTTATACTTCTACCACCTTTACTACTGTTTTAATCATACTTTTGCGGGTCTAAAGTCAGCCTTCATGCCCTAGGGCCGTAATCTAGTCGATCGATCGCCCAACTAGTTGACCAACCCCATACTGTAAATATGCGCAATAGAGTCTAGGCTCCAGACTGGTCGACCAAACGATCGTACCATTTGACATAAAAGTTTTTAAACCAAGGAGTATGTGAACCTGCATAAACACTGGCAGCATGAAAAGCAAAAAGTTTGAAATAAAAAGTTTAATTTGTCTTTTCTTTTTATTATTTACTAGACCTATGTATCCTACTCACTATGATTTGCAATAAATATCTAACCGTTACAGTTTGTTTTACTGTTATGGTAGAAGTATAAAGTAGAGTATACACCATCGGGATAAAGCAGTTTTTTTCTTGGGCGCTTGAATCCCTCACTGCACTCAGGACTCAATCTTAATTCCCTCCCTTTGGTCGGGAATTAACTTATAACACCCTCGCTGCGCTCGGGAGTTAAATTTGGAGTCCTTCGTTACGTTCAGGATTCAATGTAGCGCCCGTGACATAAAACAGTGCTTTATCCCCTTGGTGTACAATCTACTATAATTTGATTCATTCAATGCGACGCGACGTTTCTCTCTCTATAAGCTCAATAGACATCGCTCAATGGACACTGTAGACAGTGATTTTGAATATAAATGGATAGAGACTAATGAACGTACAGCTCAGAGCGTTGGATCTACAAACTTGAGATTTCACATGAAGGTATCCACACTACCAATACCATCCATATCCATATCCACACTCCCATACTTACTAATATTATAAATGCGAAAGTGTGTCTGTCTATCTGCTACGCTTTAAAAGCGCATATTTTCAACCTCTTTTGATGAAATTTGGTATAGAGTTTTCATCCCGGGGAAGGTTGAGGGTACTTTTGATCCCGGAAATTTAAGGAGTTCCCGCGAGAAAAAAAAACTTAATCCACGCGGACAAAGTCGCAGGCATCATCTAGTTTCCTATAACTTAACCTGAAGATCGGATTTCCAGAAAATCTATCCAAGCACAGCTGGTGTGGAATATAGCTTGTTTTCAAAATGAAAGTTTATCAATATAGTAGTTTAAGGGTTCAGAGCCTCCATTTTCCCCGCTATACGCTGCGAGTGGTCGTCAAAATGCATTGTTTTGTACCAACGCCACTAACAATAAGTGCATGCGGTCGAAGCCTGCCTCAATGCTTGGATGAAAAGTTAGGAAACATGATTGTGTTGTTAGTTTTAGAACAAAAGATACCACTGCAGATATTTTGCCATTTGGTAGAATAAATGTAAATAGTTTTAGAGTTTGTTTCAGTTCTATTTGTACCTGCCCAAAACGGGTTAATTTTCAATCGACGTATAGTGAATAACTCTTACCAACCCCCCTTTTGGATAGACGTCCCCCTGACGCAGTGGTAAGCGCTGCAGTGTACACTTTTTGAAAGTCAAATACGTTGTAATAATTTCAATTCAATTCAATTCAATTCAATTTATTTGTTTTTCCCAATTACAATTACATATTCACATAAAACATATTCAAACAGTAACAATGAAGGGACTGGTGCTCGAACTAGGTAATAAACCTGTGTTTCAAGACACCAGGCTCTTTCCCGAGTATAATGGCCAATTAAATAATATGACTTGGTAATTGCTGTAATGGTAAGTTATTTAAATTTAATATTATATTATAGCATGCATTTTTATTATTATATTGTCTTATCTATGTAACTACTTTATTACTTTGAGTGTGTCTGCGTAAGTGTGTGTGTGTGTGTGTGTGTGTGTGTGTGTGTGTGTGTGTGTGTGTTTACTGTGCGTTTCTATATATGATTGTATAAAAGTACGTGTCTTAGTATGTGTATGTTCTTTGTTTTGTATCTATGCTAATTTTGTATCTTGATAAGATTCTCCGTTTCATCATAGTCTAGTTCTATTAACCAATCAAATATTCGGTTTTTGCAATCACGTCTATTTAGGCCATTTATATTTAGTTTTTTATTAGCTTTATTGTAAAGAAAGCTACCTAGGAAGCATGGAAAACGGTGTGCAAACGATTTCCTAAGTTTTCTTGTGGAAAAGACTTTATAATTGCGTCTCCTATCAGTGTTAATAGTCTTATCTTTATTTTGAACATGAAATCTCATCATAAGTTGCTGAATAAATAATTTTCGTACTGACAAGACCTTAGTATCTTTATACAATTGAACTGTAGAATAGTGGTATGGTAGAAAGCGGCTTACTTTTAGTAGTAGTCTTTGTGCTCTTTCAAGCTGCATCATGTGTGACTTAGCTGCCCCACCCCAAGTATCAATACCGTACGTCAATAACGATTGACATAGCGATATATATATAGTTTTAATAAGTTTAGGATCTGCTACTTCCCTTATGTTTTTAAAAATGGCTATTAGCTTTCTTATTCTAGTTGTAAGTTTTTTAATATGCTCATTAAAGTTGAGATTTTTATCTATAATAATACCTAAATTCTCACGTAAGGTGCTCTTGCCAATTTCGGACACTGGCATGTTTGGGCTTCACATAGTCCAGTATGCGCGTATATTTGATAAGTTTCTGGTAATGGCTGGCCCTTGTTTGTCAGAGAGAATGTCATTAATTTAGTTTTTTCCGCATTTAAACTTAATCGATTTTGTCTCAACCAGTAAGAAACGGTATTAAAATCTTTTTGGGCTTGGGAAAAAACATCCTCCCACGTTTTTCCCCAGACTACTAGAGCAGTATCGTCCGCATAACTCATAATTTTTCCATTTGTCATTTTTAATTTGCAGAGCTGGTTGATATATATGAGAAAGAGGGTTGGGGCTAGAATGCTTCCTTGTGGAACACCATGAGTGATAGGAAGAGCCTCACTGATGACATTTCCTATCCTGACTGATTGGTATCTATTTGTCAAGTAGCTCTTTAGCAGTTGAAGTTGCTTGCCTCTTATACCAATGTTTTCGAGCTTATGTAGAAGTAGGGGTGTCGACACGGTATCAAATGCCTTGGCGAGATCTAAGAAGATTGCCAAGCATTTATCACCATTATCGATATGTTGAACAGCACAATCAACGAGATCATAAACAGCATCCGTCGCTGACTTTTGCTTTCGAAAACCGTATTGGTTTTTTGCAAGTAAGTCATTTGCTTCGAGATATTTAATCAATTGCTTGTTTATAATTCGTTCTAATATTTTTGAAATGGTAGGAAGTATAGATATTGGACGGTAGTTTGAGATTAAGTTCTTGTCACCTTGTTTAAAAATGGGTGTAACAACCGATTTCTTAAAAACTTCCGGAAAAATTCCAGAGTCAAAGCATAGATTACATAAATGAACCAGAATGCCTGCGAGTGATTCTTTATTTTGTTTAAGAATTTTAGCTGATGTACCATCGCACCCAACTGAATTTGTGTTTTTGAGTGAATTTATAATTGATATTACTTCCTTTATATCGGTGTCTAATAATACAAATGAATTTGGAGAGGAGTATAATGAGTGGTAATTATAGTTAATTTGAGAATTACTTTCCACATTGATACTAATTTTATCCGCTAACATTTGGCCTGTATTAACAAAATAGTCGTTTATCTGATTAATTGATTCAATCGGAGATTTTGATATGTTAAGAAGATTGTGTGAAACAATTTTTTTATTTTTAAAATGTGTAGTAGTGTTTATTATATCCCACGTTTTTTTAATACTATTTGCATTCTTTAATTCCTCTCTAAAATGTTGATTTTTTAATTTTTTGAGAATATTGGAACAGAAATTTCGATATCTCTTGTATGTTGTGTTTAAAGTTAAATTTTCTGGGTCCTTTTTTACTTTGGCGTGGAGCTTATCCCTGTGTCTAAGACAGCGTAGGAGGCCCGGGGTTATCCATGGCTTGAGAGTAGTTTTACGGCGTGAGAGCTTTATTTGTGTATAGTTATTATTTATAATGGTTTTTAATACGTTGACAAAACGTTCTGCTGCCTCATTTGCATTTTTAGAATTTATAATACTTCCAAAGTCATTAACATTTATTTCGTTTTGGATGTTTATAAAGTTGTATTTAGTTTTGTAGGTAGGACCAGATAACAATGGCGTTTTTTTAATTTCTAGAGAGAGTAGTACCGTATCGTGGTCAGTTAACGAATTTTCAATAATTAAGGCGGTGGATGGATAGGTAGTCTTTGCAAAAACGTGATCTAAACAGTTATCTAGTCTCGTAGCTAGTATGTGCACTGGAAGAAGACCAAAGTATGACATTAAATCAAGATAATTGGAGGCACGTGAGTCTGAGGTGTTAGTTTTAATGTCTATATTTATGTCTC
This sequence comes from Erebia palarica, assembly GCA_964035005.1. Taxonomy (NCBI): domain Eukaryota; kingdom Metazoa; phylum Arthropoda; class Insecta; order Lepidoptera; family Nymphalidae; genus Erebia; species Erebia palarica. The sequence continues at coordinate 19,209,569 of OZ035994.1, forward strand.
CTACAATAATTATATGTTTAGTTTTAATTGAGTTTAGAAGGGAAGTTAACGATTGCATGAATGTACTGGTATCTCTATTTGAGGGTGATCGATATATTGAAATCAGTGTGATATGATTATTTAGCGTGGTAACGAGACAGTTTCCCTCGGGAAAATGTGGCTCGTATGTATTACAACATATATAATCTTTCGTGTATATGACTACACCATCATTTTGTTTCGTACAATTTTCTCTAAAATTATTTGTATAGTTGTCAAGGTGTGGAATTACTTTGTTACTAGATAACCAACATTCAGTGAAAACAATAATATCGGGTTCCATGCTTGTTCTCTCTAGAAGCGCCTGAAATCCCGATATATTGTGTGATATACTGCGTATATTTTGAATGGCGATGTTAATGGTTTTATTATTAGATTTGACGTGCAAAAGGCAATCCTCTGGAGTGCATTTTAAGGAATTGAATAAATTTATTTCATCTAAATACTTTACCGTTTCTTCTACACACTCCATTTAAAAGTTAAATCAAAATGGTGTAATTATGGTCAATACTTGGTACGTTTACACATTTAACGCTTTCATTTGGTGTCAAAAAATCGCATTCTCGTAGTAATATGTTATATCTGGCCACCCGCCATGTAAATTTGGATGGGGATTTGAGATAATAAATGCAATAATAAGAAGTAAAAAAGGGAACATAGTATTTTTGTACAGATACAATTTTAGTTTTGTGGGTGAGCCGTTTAAAAAACGTGTTACATGATTTTTTTATAATTTTATTGTGTGAATGTGGTCGTATATGTATTGCATAGTGTGTGATTTTTATACTGTATTTGGTGTAAATATATTTAACTGTATTATATAATTTACAGTTAGAGCTCAGAAAAATAGAATGCAAAAAATGTTTTTTTACAATATTACAGAGTTGATCATAATATTTTTGTATATATATAATTAAAAAAATCCGAGATACTGTGGGCTGTAAATAATAGGTTTTATTCGAGATACTTATATTTTTACTGTGTGTAGGTAGTCGTGAGTTTGTTGTATAGTGTGTGATTTTAGTGTTGTTACATTTTATTACATAGTAAGAATTCAAACAAATAACATGCAAACAATAATTCAAAACAATACCCATGAAATAAATTAATTTAAAGTTACGTGAAATAATTACATAAAGGAATGGCAATACTTTGCTCCGTCCGATTTCCTTAAATAAATGTTTCCATTCGATGTCCAACAATGAGCAAATCCAAGTGTCTTTTTGAGATCTCTAGCTAGGAAGAATAAGCGCCTTGTTTTAGGAGTCAGGTGTTCGCCAATGTATATTGGTAGTTTCGTACCTCCCGTATTTAGTCCCATATCCGTATTGTATAGCCGAGCCGAGTTGGATCCGTTAAATAGTTTATTTGCTTGCAAGAATTTATATTTGGAAAGGGTGTTCGAAAATTCAATAACTAATGTCGAATTACTTTTATCGGACTTATTCGGGATCCTGTAAACATCGCGCAAGCTATTATGACATTCCGGTACCTTCATTCTAGAAGAGAGCTTGTTTATGTACTCGTAAAGGTCGTCCTTAGTTTCATTACTTTTTTTCGGGATATTGCGGATTTCGACACACGTAATAATGCTCTTTTTCTGAATGATATCGATTTTGTCTTCCAAATCTGTTATGTGTGAAGAAATTTTCTTGCGGTCCATTTCTAAATCACTTATTTTTGATTCAATTGACTGAATTTGATCAGACATAAATTTTGTGCATTTTTCAATTTCAGTATTCGTAGTTTTAATTTCAGTATTTTGTCTTTTTACTTCAATTATGTGTTGTTCTAACTTTTCTAACCGAGTATTCTGTGAAGCAATGAAATTTTCCATCATGGATTTCAACTCATTTTTAAAGTACGATAGGTCTTCATCATCTCCGATTGATAGGCAACGGCGTTTTCTGCGCTGCTGATTTTTTAAAACAGGAGTATCGTCCTTATCTCTTGATATTAGGTTTTCTTCAGAAGACGAGATAGTTTTTACGGGCGGTGTGCGATGCATTTTTGCAATATTTATTCGCTCGTAGTGAGTGCGTAACGCGTGAAATAGTGAAGTGCTATGTATTTTCTGTGCGCCTAGTACCTACGTTGATGATAACCATTCCGGTTTAACACTTCCGTATGCGTTTGTAAGTGTGCTCGTGTAGCGGTGTTACGCCCCACTCCGCCTCCCCTAAAGATGATCATGCGACGCAAGGCGTATTTAGTTTGATTCAATTAGACAATCGGGACCGGTGTGTGAAGTGCTCCGTGCTACTCACCCCGCAATGGCTGCTGTGACGTAGTTCTAATGGTCACTTCCATTACAGATGACCGGCTTTAGTGAACAGCAGACACTCCAACACAATTATGTGCTCCTAATATTTTGAATCACAATTTTGAGTTTAAATTACATTTTAACGTTATAATTAAAAACAATTAAAAAGAGTTACTCCAACAACACGTCTGAACACCTCAGCGGTCCGGGGGGAAGGGGGATAATTTAAAACCACCTACGTTGATGGTATTAAATTTAAACCTCCACAGAAGTGCCAACAACCACTATACACTTTGAATGAACGATTAGAATCTAGATAAAGAACAAACAAACATTTTTTTATTAGTTCAGCACTTATTAATGGAAAGAAAAACATTGGGTACATTAATTAGTGTGTTTTATAAAATTAAAACGTCAGAAAATTTGGCCAGAGTACTAAAATTTTACATCAATGCCTAGAATCAAAAGAGATTGGGTAGACCATATTAAAGGTACTTCGTAACAAAAGTGTTCGTTTCAAACAAAAGCCCTTAAATGGCGCCAGGGTGTTTATTATAATGGCGAAATAGATTTATTTTGATATGAATAAAAAATACTTCCTTCCATTCATCCGCCCCTTGTAATTTACGCTTCGCTGATTCTTTTATCTGGGGCATAATTCGCTTGGAACAAAGATTTTATTAAAAAAAGTCATGAACGATTTTATGGATTAGCAGAGAAACAACTTTTCTACAATTGAAAACAACAAAGTTGTCCACATTTTGTTTTCTTATACCTCGCGGGCTATTTTAAATTACTCTCTTGGTAAAACCTAAAGTGAGTGGACTCTAGGTACTATACTAAAATCTAATTAATAAAAGCTAAGCTAATCTTAACCCGGCGTCATTGAAGTTGGGTCAGAATGACCCAGTGTATTTAAGAATGCAAATATTTTTTTACGTACGCGAGCGTCGTTGGCCGTCTTCTCAGTAGCTGGAGCCAACGCTGTATTCTAAACGTTTCTGAAAATAAATGAGTCCAACGGTGACCGCGCTGGAAGCTAAACGTGCTTATTTGTCAAAAGGGTCAATATGACCCATACTCACAATTAACGTAACAAAATTTCGCGCCTTTTTTCGTATGATTTTTGTACTGATTTTTTTTTTTTGGTGTTTATTCAAGTTTTTTCTTATGTTTATATGTTCATGTTTTTGATTTTATAATTTAGGTCCCATATATGACTGAAAATACTATATTTTAGCGTAGTAAGGTGATGAAACTCTAAGGGATTTCAATTTTGTTAATATTTTGGGAGTTTCAGTAATAGTTTAAATATTTTGAATAAATGTTCTGTGATTCATATCTTTTTTCGTTTATTCCTAAGATCAGAGTGTAAATATACATTATAATGACAAAACGAAGAAGATAAAGACAATAAAACATGAAAATATCGTACATTATATACATGGGTTATATTGACCCACCTTAACATCCGTGTAACAATTTTGTACCACAATGACGCCGGGTTAAGCTATCTAGGGAGTTAATTATTATAAAGTTTTTAGGAACGAGCAACGCAACCAAATTTTTTTTAGTTCCCCCTATTTTGCTCCCTCAGCTTTCACAAGACAGACTATGTCTACTCTACCTGTTATTATTATGTAGGTATGAAAAGTCAAATCGACCAGTCTCTAGTGAATCTTCCAAGACCTCGACTGGGTTAGATCGCACTGTAAAGTGCAGCGTTGGTGCTCCTGCTCGGTGGACAGACGATATCAAACGAGTCGCAAGTAGCCGCTGGATCCAGGCGAAGTAATACGGGCATGTGGAAATCCTTGCAAGAAGCCCATTAGATGTCCAGCAGTGGACATCTATCGGTTGAAAATTACGACGACAATGCTACTTAGTGAATTCTCCACTGGTCCGTGGAAATCCTCTACTGAGAAGAGCCGGCGTGAAACTCAACACTTACACTCAAACTTATTAAGTTGCCCTTTGCCGTTATTTCTCGCGAGTAAATCTCTTATCCTTTAAATAAAAAAAAATGTTTATCTCCCGAACAGCATCCTTTGCAGAGGGGTTTTATATTTCATCTAAGAAATGCATATCTTGGCTGGGATCTCGAGCGAAAAGTGGAAAACTCACTTGCTATTTATGTCTTTTGTATAAATTGGAGTATCTTCGACGTAGAATTTTTCCAGTAAGTACTTACCTACATCTACATTTTTGTTAGCGATAGCTAACAACAATAGTAAGATTTAATGATTTATCGTAGAAGGTGATTAGATGAAAATTTTAATATAGGCTATTTTTTGGATGATTAATGAAGTATATTATGTAATGGAAGTTTTTAAATTCATTTGTATGCCTAGATTCACCTCAATAAAGTGAGACATGCAGATGCTTAACCTGCGTACCTATGTAGGGTATGGTTCGGATCTAATATAATTCTACAACTTCGTTATTGTTTTTTCTTTGTCTAAAACACGTTTTTTTATTCTATAAGATTCCCGTAATAGTATCCATGGTAAAGATAAATTTTAAATAGATCTATACTATGTCTTAGGGAAGCAATTAATGAAGAAAGAAAATAATAGTGAAGGTTCAGTTAATTTAAATGTAAAGTTCGGTGTAACCATGAAACGGGAGAAAGTAGGAAATTCATTAAAACAACTTCATTAAGGTCTGCTATGGGCTAAAACTTTATCCACAGAACTTTCCAAATTATTGTCTTCTTACAATTTATGTTTTTTGGTCACGAGATTTATAAGACGCTCAGTTTGGGAAATTCTGCGACGCCTTAATTACTCATGATTTTGAGCATCGTTATTTTAACTGTTGTCCCATTAGGAAACAGATGAAAGCTTAAAGTATCGTAATTTTTAACTCCCAACCAAAGATGCTTAGTAAAGATTATCGCGTCAGAGCGTTTGTTTGTTTTTGAAGCTTGATATTTGATTTATTTTGAGTAACTCCCTGGCGCAATGAGGGCTGTTGCCTTAACGTGCGGAGGTCCCGGGTTCGATTCCGGCTACCGGCAAAGACGTACCGCCAAGCGATTTAGCGTTCCGGTACGATGCCATGTAGAAACCGACTAGGGACATGAGTTTTATATAATTTCCATACCCCTACCAGGTTAGCCTGCTATCATCTTAGACTTCATCATCACTTACCATCAGATGAGATCGCAGTCAAGGGCTAACTTGTAGTGAAAATTTTAAAAAAAACTTACTGATGGCGTTGCTATTCGATTCTCGCACCTCGTATGGTATCAATAGATGGTTCTATGTCACAATACATCCCGCAAGTTCTACCACGACTGTACTGTTCCTACAAAAAAGTTTCAACTCAATCGAATAAACCATACGTGAATTCATAAAACAGGTACAGTATATATCAGTTACAGTATATTATATCTGTCTGTCTGTCACAGACAAACAGACATATACTGTTATATAGATAGAAGATGTATTAATATTCCTCACTATCGAGACTGGCTTTCCACAAATGTGTCGTGCAAGAATGCGGACGAGGATTAGCTTAGCTCAGGGTTGAATGAAAATAAAAGGGTTTTGTCCTGCTCCTGGTACACTGCTTTTTTCTTTGGGATTGAAGTTTTCTGTCATATAATTTAAGTCTGCACTCCAGCAGTCCACAGTTGTTTAAACCGTGTACCTAAGTACCGTAAACAAATATGTTCAACAAAAAGGTGCGTTGACGTAAGCAAAATTTTCTATAGTAAATTATCGCTTTGTAACCATTGATTTAAATGATAACTTAAACTACAAAGAGGTCAAGGTAGTAAAAAAACAGAAACAGGTATTTAAATTCTTTAAAAAAAACTGTGCTCACCCGAGCTTGCCCACGAAGCGCTCCCTGCCACTTTAATTAAAATATCTTTCGTATCTTGCAATCTTTGTCTCAGACATCAGATTAATGCATATTAAATTCCATCAATCTGCTCTAATTATTAAAAAAACTTTAGAACAATCTTTTTTATATATACTTATACTAGCGAATGCCCGCGACTTCGTCTGCGTGGTTTTAGGGTTTTTGGTTCCCGCGGGAACTCCTTAATTTTCCAGGATAAAAATTAGTCTATGTGCTATTCCAGACTATAATCTATTTCTTTGCCAAATTTCAGCCAGAACGGATCAGCCGTTGGGGCGTGATTGAGTAACAAACATCCATACATATATACATCATCCAAACTTTCGCATTCATAATATTAGTAGGATAAGATCTATATTTATATGAAAGCTTATGGTGCTGCCAAACTGCAGTTATAAAATGTTTTAAAACACAATTCCGAACCAGTAGTAGATTCACTATCAACGGAAATCTCAAACCGCTTGATCCAGATTGATTTGAGATTTTGCATTTTCCATCTTCACTAAGAAAGGGTTGTCAAAAAATCCACCCTTACTTGTTAGATAAGAAACAAAAACAAAGAGGCTTAGGTATAAATCCGAAAGCTTGCGCATTAAAACTTAAGACTATGCAGTTTCAAAAAGGATAATATTTGAACATCAAAACTCAAGACTATGCAGTTTCAAAAAGGGATATGGGTTTCATACCAATTAATGCGGGTTTATTCATAAACAGCGATCCCTACATCAAAGACAGTGTATAGACCCGAGCCTGCCCACGACGCGCGCTCTGTCTGAGAAAGGATCGCTGCCACTTTAATTAAAATCTCTTTGTTATCAGGCAATCTACGCCTGGCGCGCTATAGTCTTTATATAAAATGTATTGAGATGTACGTGCCACAGCCTCCGTCTTTAGGTTTATAGGTACCTTATTTTTTATCCACTACAAGTTAGATTTTGACGATCTCACCTGATGGTAAGTACTGATGCAGTCTAAGATGGTAGCGGGCTAACCTGCTAGGGGCATGACAGTTATATTAAGCCCATACCCTACCCTATTCGGTTTCTTCACGGCATCGTACCGGAACGCTAAATCGCTTGGCGGCACGTCTTTGCCGGTAGGGTGGTAACTAGCCACGGCTGAAGCCTCCCACAAGGCCAGACCAGAGAAGATTCAGAAATTATAAATTCCCAAATTGACCCTACCGGGGATCGAACCCCGGCCCCTGCACGTTAAGACAGCAGCGCTACACACTGCACCACGGTCGTCAAAACCTACACCGTACAAGGCTTGTTTTTTCTCATTTCCTTTGAGCGCAACCTAGAAATTGGTGCATACTTTGAGTCATATTATCCTACTCTATTGTAATTGTGTAATATTATTTTCGTTAGGAGTTATTTACGAGTTGCGTACGTGATGTGCGTTTTAAAAGCAATCAAATAACACTTAGAGCAAGTGTTATTTGATTGCTTTTGATGATCGGTGACGGAAAACATCAAGGCGGCTTGCTGCTACTCTATTTAATAAAAATATTTACCTCATCTTATCTATTATCAATGTCTTTGCATGGTGAGAGGCTTAAGCCGTGGCTAGTTACCACTTTACCGGCAAAAACGTGCCGCTAAACGATTTAGCGTTCCGGTACGATGCCCTGTAGAAACCGATAAATGGTATTAATGGAAGGTATACTGAAAAATAATTTTTGATGACCAATTTGCATGATGAGCTTAGGAGCTCACTTAAAAAGGGTCCATGAAAATATCTACACCAAGGTCAAGGTCATTTAGATAATTGTACCTATCACAAACAACATACTAATTTATATGAGGTATGTTCCGATATACACTGCGAGGAGTGTAAGGTGTGACATCAATTTATTTAGTATACTGCGAAGCCGTTCCTTTATAATAGGCATGATGACAGTATCCAAGAATCAATGAAATTATGAATTTATCTAATGAAATAGGATTCATGGATTATAAAAAACTTATTTATTTTTCAATTTCGGGTGAGATTGTTATTTATTTTGATAAAATAAAACTATATGCAATCCGCCATATTGTATAAAACACCACTGAAGCGAATGACCTCACAATTGTTTTCGAGCTTTGACAATCGGCAAGCAATCAGTAACATAAGTACAGGTGTTTTAAATGTTTATCAAGTATTTTCGTGTTTTTTGTTTCCCAAAGATCATTTCCACAATCTAGTTTTGTTTTATCGAATCCAAAATCAAGAAATTAAAAATCGTTAGCCAGGGATCAAGGATTTACCAAAGCTACTAACTAGCTCTAATTTGTTGATGCTGGGTGAGTATCTTGCATCAAACAAAGACTTTTGTTCAGCAGAATTTCGCAACGTCAAAAATTCCATGTAAATACAATAATAACATAATAATTTATAGGTCCTAAACCCGTAAAATCTGCTATTTTATATACTAAGCACTTCATGATAGTTATTAGAGGTTATGTTAATGAATTATTAATTTTTTTAAACTACATAATTATGAGCGGTGATTGCCTAGTAACTATGACGTCTGCCTCCTATTCGGAGCGTCTGGGGTTCGATTCTTGGCACGCATCTCTAACTTTTTGCAGTTATTTGTGCTCTATGCAAAATAGTCAAATAATAAAGTCGCTTCCCGCTGTCTGTCCCTATGTATGCTTAGATCTTTAAAACTACGCATCGAATTTTGATGCGGTTTTTTTTAATAGATAGAGTGATTCAAGAGGAAGTTTTATATGTACTTTTTATCCCGGAAAATTAAGGAGTTCCCGCGGGAACCAAAAAATCTCAATCCACGCGGACGAAGTCGCGGGCATCAGCTATTATTAGAACAAAGCAAAAACTTACGTCAAGTGATCTTCGCAGAAATAAATAGTAGAATTTAGCCCTATAGCTGTAGGATCTTGTTTGGAGTTGATTTTGATGTGTTATCACACTGGGGGACCACACACGACTTACACACTATAGAATTCATGTTATTCACACAAAATATCTAAATTGCTGTACGAAGACTTATTGTTTACTGCACACAGTACATTAGAGTACATTGGTAAAAACAACAGTGACGTCACAAACGACGCCATGACAACCGCGAACGTTTTGGCGTGATTTTTAAAATTTAAATTTCAAATGCCAATTTTATCAATCAAACCTTATTTTTCTGCTGAAATAAGATATTTTTTCGAAATAGTGGATACTTCCGAACCAATTCTGACCATTTTTCAAAATCAGTCATCATGCCTATTAGCAATACTGGTTACTGTTTACCTCGTAAACGCCAATGTTCACAGTACAAAAATGGCGACGATTTATGACGTCATATATTTCCCTAGAATACTGCGGCAGTATACTGGCAGTCCATAAGGAAACGAATTTCTCCTCAGTAAGAGCACTGAACATTGCTCGGAACATACCCCTAAGCACAAACACGGAACGCGCTGCATTCTGCCGCCGCGTCCCGCTTCTGCTGGTGTGCGTCGAGCCTTGCGCTCGCAGCCATTTAATTAAAATCTCTTTGTTATCTTGCAATCTTTGTTTGAACTGTGCAGCCCATAAATAAATTGTATCGAACTGTACACGCCACAATCGCTTTCGATGTAAATGAATTACTTTGTTTTCTTTTCAATCAATATTTTAGCAAAGTTTCTGCTGTTCCAGACCCGAATAGGTAGGTATGTTAAGTCTCTAATCATCATAATCAATCAAGGAAGGCTGGAAGAGATTTCTACATTAAAGATAAGATACTCTGCAGCTGAGCAGTTACTCTTATTTTTAAAAAAAAAAAAAAGATTAATTATTTCTTTGACTGGATTTTTATTCAGGCTTTCCTAAACCTATTTTTTCTGAAAAGTTTCCAGGTTTATGAAGTTGGGTGAAAGAAAGCTTAACTAAAAAATCTAGATTTTATGCTTGCCACATTAAACGAGAAAGGAAGCATCCCAACATTTTTCACTATAATTTTTAACACCTTCGAGCTCTCTCATAAATTGTTCACAAAGCCTTGTAAACAGCGCGCAATTAATTTCCACCCAAGCATCACTTTGTTAGCAGGTGTTATCAACCCTTGATACAGTAGCTCATTGAGTGTTCATTTGTTGCAAAATCCATATCATAGTTACATAATATTATTACTCTAACACGTTTTTACTTTTATTGCAGGACTAGCTGATCTTCGAAAAAACCAATAGATTTGGGTCTCGTGGGAGCTGGTTTTATTTTTCCGAGATAAATTTTTATTAATTATGAATTCTATATATTAATTTATTTATTTTGTACCAGAAACTTAAAAACTAAAACATGAACATTGAAAAGACATGCACAAGGACAAGTTATCTCTTGTAGTGTAGAGATTTCTTCCAGATCTATTTATAAAAAAGCGAAATACCACTCACTCACTGACTCACTGACTAATCACGATATCTCGGGAACTATAATATATACAGACTTGAAATTTGGAAGGTAGGTTCCTTCTATGTTGGAGACATCAGTTAAGAAACGGTTTTGAGAAAAATCACCCCAAAGGGGTTGAAATGGGGGTTGAAAGTTTGTATGAAAGTCCTTTGTTTTTAAAGTTAGAGACATATAAATTGGCATTTAAGTTATTAGTTTAAAATAATAAAATCTGTATAAGCAGTTTTACGAAAATCTAACACAAAAAGAGGGAAATTGGGGTTGGAAGGTTGCATGAAGATTCTTAGTTTTTGAAGTTAGGGACTAGAAAATCGGGAAAGGTTATTTCCTATTTTAGTTTTATATAATAATAACCTGTATAAGCAATATAAAGTCTCGTTAGATAGAGTTTTTGCAGCGGGAAAATTTCATAATCAAATAGAAAATTGTACGCGGACGAAGTCTAGTTTTCCATATTTGTGATAACTGGGAGCCCCAGGTATCATTATTGAAAGGAATAAACCAAAAAAAACAAACGACAAAACTTGTAATTTTTTAAAAACTTGAACAGTTACCTTATTTTGGATAATTTGGGAGGCCCTACCTGGAGCATTGAAGGATGTTACCACTTGCAATATTTATTAACCCACTTTATTGCAATACATCGGTAATAACTTTAAGCGACTAACATGTGTGTAACCTGCAAACTGCAAAAAAATTATGTTCACACATATTATTTTAAATTATGAATTGACTAGCTGATGCCCGCGACTTCGTCCGCGTGGTTTAAGTTTTTGTGATTCCCGCGGGAACTCCTTAATTTTCCGGGGTAAAAAGTAGCCTATGTCACTCTCCAGGTCTCAACTATACCCATGCCAAAAACGTCGATCCGTTGCCCCGTTGCGGCGTGATTGAAGAACAAACCAACAAATTAATAAACCAACAAACAAACACACTTTCGCATTTATAATATTAGTATGGATTGTCCAAATATAAATTTCAGTTATAATGATACAGAAATGCAACTACGTGTAATTTGTGGCGCGCTGACCGCAAATCATTAATTGCGGCAAATGCTCCGAATGCCTTCACATTTCAGCACGCGATTTATACGGAAGTCGAATTTTTGTATTATTTTTTTAATAACATTTACAGTAATGTATGTATAATGTCACGTAACGCTATGTCATGTCATCGAGCCCTAGGGCTCTTTTCTCGGCGACGCCTAGCGCTCGCCCATCCCCCGGTGACGCTGTAGCGGCCAGTAGGGTCTATGCAGCATACTCAATCCGAAAAAAAACGTTCTTGCAACTGTTTCACGCGAACATTTTTACTTATTTCCCTCTGCCATCGGTATTTCAGCCTTAATCAGATAATAGTTGATAATTTTGATATTTTTAGGCGGTATTCCCGTAAAACATTTTTCGTCCCCTTTCTTATATCTAGATTATTATCCAAAAAGTTCATTTCTCTCGTCTTGTTCTAGTACGTACCATTTTTTAACGCCTTTTGTGTTGGTCTATGGTAGTATTTTTCTAATCGTAGCTTGTACTTTGGCATTTTCTGTGACATCTTTATTTCTAGGTAAAAACTTGACTAATTTGAAATATTTATTAGTAAAGAAGCAAACATCTACTTAATAAATCTAAATACTGTGATTCAGTTATTTATTAATTTAATTCATATTATACTACATAGTAAACAAATATATATGGGTACGTGGCATGACGCGACGACCGATAAAAAAGTGTGTATGCAATTCACACACGGCAGAAGTGAAACTTTAGAAAAGTAGCCTAAGAGACACCGATCCTTCGTGCCTCCCTCAAGTTACTCGACACTGGCGAAGTGCATTGTGCTGGCTTGGCACTACTCAAAGCCATTAACCAAGAGAAGAAGAAGAGACACCGAGATAAATAATATATAACTTGTATTTTTTCTCATTCTCTCGCAGGCTAAATCCTATTATGAATATGTTTGTCTCTTATTAGTGTCGCTTTTTCGTTTAATCGAATTTTCAAATCACAACGATTCTAAAGAAGTTTCATTTCAAAAACCATAATATGCAACACCACAAGTTTGAAGTTAAGACATTTCCACCTGATTACAGCTCCGGATAATACGCAATCGTAATACCGACAACTTTTAATTTTCGTGCTCACGCATAATTGCTCGCGTAACTCGCGTTAAACGGCGATAAATCTGTCCGATTTGTTATTTATTTGCCGCCGCCCGTAAAATGTTAGCGCGGTTAAATAGCAAATGTTACGATATATTACGTTTACAACTATCGACTTAACACTGTACCCCTATATATGTGAAGGCTCTGGTAAGAACCAGACCTCAACCACAAAATAAGAAGGTACCTAATTTTACGTTGTCGCTAACTGTTCAACGTCCACTTGCTGGTTATGTGGATAAAGGTCTTATTTAGGGACTTAGCATGTCTTGCGTCACTTGGAACTAACGGATCCATGCGACTCACTTGATATCGTCCATCCACCTAGTGCTCTGACAACGTTGCTCTTTCCGATGCGGAGGCCGAGGTCACCTCTCCAGCACCGTCGGACTCCAACGGGTCACGGACGGATCGAGTTTTTTGAACTACGTGTCCCGAGATACAGTGCGGTTTCGAAAAGCATTATCTAGAAAACTACTTCAACATATATATAACGTTTCAAAGACATCACAATTAGTGACAACCACTTCTACCTCTTCACTCTCTCCACCTGTATATAATTCTCTATTTATTTTCCTCGTGATTATTGATTTGGCAGAAGCAATTGTAAGTCGTGTGTAGTCGAGAATGAAATGGCTGATTACGTATACGCTAATGTCAATAGATACATTATATTCCGGTAATTCCGATTTCTGGCGTCTTATTTTTGCCCAAACGAGTATAACTATTAGCGCGGAAATAACGCATTTTGGTATCTATTAAGTTCTGTTAAGGTTTTGAAAAGTAGCTTGTTAAAGTCATATCTGGTTCAAAATATGAAAAAAATACTTAGTGTCTTGAACTGCTTTGAATTAGGTATTGCTGATCCATGCATTTTAATGGGGATGATGCCTATGTCAAGAATAAATTATTGTTTACTAATTATTAAATAGAGGGTCTTGCAAAAGAACTAAACTTCACATCTTCTGCTAATTTCAAGTTTGATGATAATTTTAGATTAAAGAAAAAAAGTTGAAATTTGATGACGTCACAACTTTGTGTTTCATACAAACTTCCATACTGGAAGCGCGTATTTAGATGTTTAATAAAAAGTTGCTGGTTTGATTAAGTTGTCATCATCCCTATTCGAAGCTTTTTAAGAAACAACGCAGTTGGATTTCACAAATGAGCCGTACGCGAAGGCTTCTTTGCATACAAATTATATCCATATTCCTAACGTATCTCTAAGTTGTTCACAACACGTCCGGGTCGAAGTAGGTAGGTAAGTAATTGCTGGAAGGAGCTGCGCAAGGCAGCGGGTTATTAATGACGACTGCTTATTTACAAGTCATTAGGCGTGTTCGTAGGCAAATATTGCTGGCTGCGAATTTGATTTATCTAGTCGTGACTCGGTTAAATTTTGTTTTGTTAAATCAAGGTCTCTATATCTCAATTTTGTGGAAGAATAACGCGAATATCGTTTACAAGTCGTGGGTATAATTCGTAATTCAAACAATTGGTACAATATTTAAGTACAAGAACATGGTTAACTAGGTGATGCACCGTTGTCACCCTACTTCATCAGGTTGGATTTAGGTTCCCACGGGAACTTTTTTATTTTCCAGCATAAAAAGTAGCCTATGATATCTGACTTTCGCTATATTCACGCAAATCACGTTAACCCGGGACCCGCTCTATTGCGGCGTGATTGAGGGACAAACAAACAAACCAACATAGCAACAAATACAGGCAGAGTTGAGGCAGTACTGAGTGGGTGAGAACGACAGAGGATCGTGTACAGAAGTGCTCTCTCTGAAAGGACTGAATGACCTATATCCAGCAGCAAGCAGTCTACGCATACAGACTAGACTAAATAGAGGCTGGAAAATGGATGAAAGCATGAATTAATCAACTCTAGGTAATAAGTACTTTCCTCTCATAATCAACCAAAATGATTCTGCATTGAGCATTATAATAATGTTATGTTATGGTCATATAAAAATGATGCGTTTATTTGAATAAAACACATATGAATTTGTAACGCATCGTGTCTGTATATATTTAAAAATATGTAAACAGTTGACTATAACATATCGTGCTGCTACAGGAAATATTTTTGTTGTACGTGACGAATAATGTAGAGTGGCTTTTAACAGCATATATTTATCTTACATTATAATTTCAAAAAACACCGTGTAATATGGACATTAAAAAAATAATATCCCGTAGGAAAACAATGCCTGTTACAAGTGTGTGTGTGTGTATTCACACATTCACACATTTTCATAGAAAAGAAAAGGTATATGTAGACAACACAACACATACGTTACAAGTATTACACTGACTTGTGGGTCACTGGATGCGAGGTCGGTTGCTTCCATGCAACTTTGTCGTTAATAAAATCATCGATAGTGTAATAACCTCGACTTAACAAATGCTGTTTAACACAGTCTTTAAATCTATATAATGGCAAATCCAGAAACTCTTTGGGAACCATATTATAAAAGCGTAAACTCGACCCCACAAAGGATTTCTGCACCTTGCGCACACTATACGACGCTGTTACTAGCGTGGCGGTTTCTAGTGTATCGATTGTGAGTATCACCTATTTGCTTGTAACGATTAATGTTCTGCCTAACAAAGACTATATTATTGTGTATGTATTGCGAAGGCACCGTAAGAACACCAACCTCTTTAAATTTTTCACGAAGTGATACGCGTGATCCGAGTTTATAAATAGAACGGATGGCTCTTTTCTGCAATATAAAAATGGATTGGATATCAGCTGCTCTGCCCCACAATAAAATGCCGTACGACATGACACTGTGGAAGTAAGCAAAGTAGACAAGACTAGCCGTTTCAATATCGGTAAACTGTCTAATTTTCCTGACAGCAAAAGCAGCCGAGATAAGTTTTCGCGCTAGTGTCTCTATATGAGCGCCCCATTGAAGCTTATTATCCTTATTGCTTATACTCCATTTTTAGTGCTTCTCCATTTATCATAATAGTATTATCAATATTCTTTACATTAGGTGGAACAAATTCTAAGCACTTGGTTTTCTTAGCATTCAATATTGACAGTAAACCAACTTCAATTATAAATTCTCTAATTACCCCTGTCAGGGATTGAATATCAGGGTCTTCCCATTTTCAAGACCGCAGCGCTCACCACTGTGTCTGGGAAAAACTGGTCGTCAAAATATTAGGTTTGTTATTTATTATTATTTCACCAACATTATACGGTATCGATACCTACTGCTTTCGAGAGTAGTTTCCTTCTCATAACACTCGCGGGTTCCATTAAGTTCTGCAAACACAGTTTCGTAGAACTTGGAATACGTCACCTATTTGCTCATATCAAATTAATGATCTTTTCTACTTTATTTATAAACTAGTAGCTATCAAATGAAATACGCCTGTTGTGAACTTAGGATCAAGTTAAGAAATTCCCTGTTTTTCGACAAAATTGAATGCTTAATTAATTCATAAGGGAGAATAAGATGATTTTAATAACCCATACAAAAACCAATGGATCAGGTGGGTTATTTTAAATCCAACCAAATAAAAATTTATTAGTTGCCATTGGCAATCAAAAAAATTTGTTTTCCAATAGTTGCAATGATTTTAGTTACCTACTTCCGATACGTCAATCAGTCATCCCGCCGCAATCATACAATGTCTATTTACAAACGGCGAATAATGCTGAAAAATCTACAAAAACGAGCGAGGCAACTGTTACAAGAATATTATCATTATCATTTCAAACGAGCACGGGTCTCGTTCGAAATGAAAAGGGTTAGACGTAGTCTACCACGGTGACCAAGCGCGTATCGGCACACTTCACATACCTTTGAGAACATTATGAAGAACTCTCGGACATGCAGTTTCGCCACAATGATCACTAAACTATGAAATAATTAACAAAAACATATTATTTTTTAATTATAGACCATTTTTTAATTCCACTAAAAGTTAGCCCTTGAATGCTGAATGTTGAATGAATCTCATCTGATGGTAAGTGATGAACAGTCTAAGATGGTAGCGGGCTAACCTGTTAGGGGTACGGCTCAGCAGTACTTCCTAATAAAAATGTTTACTTAGGTACAAGTTCAAACTGTGAAGTGCAATCGACAATTTTATTGTAGTCTTCTAACAGCTTCGAGGGTTGTTCTTGACAACACTCCAAGCTTCCATTTACTTCCGCAAACATTTCCTAGTAATCGAAAATGGCAGACTTCGCCATTTTCAGGAAATAAAATATACAAGATTAATCTTTATTCCATTGGACGATAAGCTTTTACTTCAACTTGAGTGTTATTTTTAATCTTAGAATCCATCTGCTTAATTGAAATAGTTTCAGTAGAATACCTTTTATAACAAAGGCTAGGTACATCGAGGAAATACGTGGATGATACCATAATATTTTTTTCTAAGCTTTTACCCACAGAATAGGTAATAGTACGTTTTACACTAATTCAGTCTTAAGAATAATTAGATACTGGTTGTTGAAGAACTCTTTATCTCTAAAGATAAATCAGACCTTCACCTTTATGGTTGTTAACAAATAACAAGACAATAATTATTCCTAAAGTCAATTAATCGATAGAAAGTTTTGCGTAAACATCGACACCATAAATACTCGAACAATAAAACGAGTCGAATTGAGAATCACCTTTTTCAAGCCGGAACAAATAAACATAATGTACCAACACTTAAATTTATTGACAGGGGTGCGGCTTAAATTGAGCATTAAATATGAGTATCCAACCCCTTCGTTTGATAGAGAGCAGGAATTTTATAAAGCTTTAGTCCTCCTTTAAAGATAAAGCCTTATTCCGGTCACGAGCGGTCCAACAGCGCGTGGACAATCGTTGCGCGAGTAGCGTGCAGCCGTGGACGTAATATTATTCATGGCGAGAGCACACCCTTTTATCGCTTCAGAACATAAAGAGCTGTGTTATATTTGTTTGTGACAGTAGACAGCAGCTTGACTTTTATTTCAGACGAAGTTTTTATGATAATTCTAAGGACCGAGAAACATAGTTCCATAGTTTTTTTTTTGTATCTTGTTTTATCGTCTTGTAATTTTGTTTGTTTTCTTTGTTATTTGAAATCCCAAATAAACATTTTATTTATTTATTTTATTTATATTTAATAATTACTAAAGAAATATTTCACCCGATATACCTATTTTACGATACACAACTCCGTAAACAATCAATTAACATGAATATGGCTCATAAGAAAAAGTATATAGGAAGCATAGGACTCACTCACAACTTCGAGCGACTCAATCAAACCAGTAACTTTCGAGATAAACTTGAAAGTATTCGTGTAGAGCGTTGAAAAACATTGGCAATAGAAGTTTGGTTCCATATGCGTAAGGGACAGATCCTATCTAAAGTCGTATACCTACCCAATTTTCTTTGAGGGAACGGGAAATTACCGGGTTTCAGGCGGTATTCGGTACTTCCTTCCTTATCAATGTTACGTATCTGCAAATAACGGTTTTGTTTATTGCTTTTGAAAACTGGTATGACTGAGAAGTTGAATATTACAGTTGAAACAATCTAAAAAGTTACATCGTGGTAACCATATCGAAATTCAATTTATTTATCTTTCCACAACTAAACGCTAATTAGCAACGAATGGAGATGAACATAACACGCTATCACAGAAACTATTTTTCATTACAGTAGATTCACAGTAAAAGTTTTAAAGCCTAAAAGTAAACAATCAGTAAGTTAATTATTTATGACACACTAGCCGCGACTTCGTCCATGTGGGTTGGTTGGTTCCCCCTTTGAACTCTTTCGCGGTATAAAAATGATGATAAATTTATGTATTATTCCAGACTATAACCCTTAATCAAATAATGGGAAATAATTTCCTACTTAGTCCGGATGAGCAAAATCAATTTTAATTTTATAATGACAACACCTAGCAAAGCCAACCATTGAGAAATATAATTTTGGGAATATTTTTTAACTGATAAATGGCAACATTTGTCTGGAAGTTGATAACCGTCATCGTACGTCAAAGTCAAACTTACAAGTTGTGAATTTTATTCAAAAAGTAGATTTATTTTGTCAACTTTTAGCTGGAAAACAACCTAGAATACAAGTTTCTTGGAGATTTTTTGTCTTGAATTGATGGGAAATAATTTCCCATTGTTAGTTCATGCCTTCAAAAACATTTGAAATTTCTATATAAAATTTTGCGCGTGAGTTCATTACAATAAATGTAACTTAAAATTTTAGTTAGTTAGTTTAGTTTAAACTTAAAACTTAAAAAAAACAGAAAAATGCATATTTTAAAATAATTTTTGACATAATATCATTTATGATTTACCTTAATTATTTAATACGTATTCGGTTTTGCATATATTTTTGTTATTAAAACATTGTCCCTAAAATTATTTTTTCATTCAGAATTGCATGTTCATTATGTTTCGTTTTTTTTACTTCCTTAAAATGTAAGGCAAAGCAGGGTGATGAACCAGTATAAAAATTGTAGTAAAATTGGTAAAAAACGTAACATATCTGGATAGTGGGAAATATGTGGGAAATTATTTCTCACCGCAAAACCCCTCATATCCCCCCACTTTTCCAAAGTTTTACCATGCAATTTTAAATCTACTCACAAAACTTATCAAAGAACCAATCTCAGTTTTTATTTCTGTACCTGTATTATATCTCTGTACCAAACAATCCGTTCAGCCGCTCTGGCGTTATTGAGTAACAAACATCCATCCATCCATCCAAACTTTCGCTTATTTGTAATATTAGTATTAGTATTGATTTACAAGTAAAGGCCGTAGCAAAAAAAACAACTTGTTATACAAAGTGACTCTGGAAGTTAGAACGAAGAACTCGAAGAACTGAACCATTTAAATGGGGGTTAGACGAATTTGCAAGTCAATGTGTCCGATCTGATTTACTCCGTTGCGGAAAGTTTCTGATGCTTAAATTCGCTTAATAATTGAGCCGAACGGAGGCCTCTGGTTATGCAAAAACATATTTTCTTTTAAATATCCCTTAAATATTGGAGATATACCTACTTTTATGGCTGTTGCTTTGAAGGCCTTGCTAACCTCTCGAAGTGCAATTGGCGTTGATTCGGTTCGTTATTATTTGCAGACAGACAGACGGACACACTTTCGCATCCATACTAAAATTATAAATGCGAAAGTGTATCTGTCTTTCTGTTTGTCTGCTACGCTTTCACGGCCCATCTGTTTAACCGATTTTGATGAAATTTATACAGGTCATATAGGTACAGAGATTAGACTGTATCCCGGGGAAGGACTTAGGCTACTTTTAATCCCGGAAAATTCAAAAGTTCCCGCGTGAATCAAAAATCCATAGTCCACGCGGACGAAGTCGCGGGAACCGTCTATAGTTCGCGCGTGAGTTGAATGCTGAGTAAATGTATGTGTCACCATACTGCGCGCGAACTGTAGTTTATAATATGATTATCGAGTGTATGAGATGACAAAAAACCATAAATATCCATGGTTATGTTGACTTGACCTTGGCCAAAATGGGTTTAGGTGATCTCTAGCTATAAAGTTAAATATCTCAGTACGTAGTTCCTGAACTGATATATTTATTTTGTTATGTCACCTTTTAAAGTTTGACGACCCCATCTGACGCATTGTCGACTGTCGAGCGCTGTTGCCTTAGCGCGGGAGGCCCCGGGTTCGATTCCCGGCAGAGTCAATTTGGGAATTTACAATTTCTGAATTTTCTCTGGTCTGGTCTGCTGGGAGGCTTCGGCCGTAGCTAGTTACCACCCTACCGGTAAAGACGTACCGCCAAGCGATTTAGCGTTCCGGTACGATGTCGTGTAGAAACCGACTAGAGTTATAGGTTCAATATCACTGCCATGCCCCTAACGAGTAAGCCCGTTACTTTCTTAGACTGCATCATCACTTACCATCAGGTGAGATCGCAGTCAAAGGCTAACTTATTGTGGAAAAAAAAATCAACTACGTCTATCAACAATAAAAACATTCTGTTTGAAGCAAAACTTACTCTCTGAATAGGCTTTTCCTCTAAACCAAAATAAAAGACCCGATTTTCTTAAGTCGCCTGACATATTATCGTTCACTTGTGAGAGTGCGTTTTGTTACTCCATCAGTGACTCCCCTTGTGAAAAACGTCTTCTACTATTTCATAGTGAAATATTGAATAGAAGCAGGCGTTACTTTGCGGAAGTCCATGATAGTGAATGAACTAGAAGTTTAATTCGCTATAATCCGCTACAGTAGACAAATCTGTGTGGTACAGTGCGTGTCTTTCACCTGCAACATGCGACACCCACCACCCAGCAATTCGCACAGGCACATCCGGAGCATCTTCAAGAAGATGCTCCGGTGTCGGAGTGAAACGTACGTTGAGAGTGATTTGGAGGATTTGTGTGGTGTGGAATTGCTGGGTGGTGGGTGTCGCATGTTGCAGGTGAAAGACACGCACTGTACCACACAAATTTGTCTACTGTAGCGGATTATAGCGAATTAAACTTCTAGTTCATTCACTTTCATAGTGAAAGCCCTCATGCCTACCTATATCAAATAGATTTTCATCTACAACTCGCCGCTGAAATAGACTCCATTCCATTTCGATACCGTATACCTAGGTACTATAGGTAATCAAGTAATTGTATTTATTGCTTACTTATGAATTTTTGTTGACAAATTTGTCTAAATAAAAAACTTAGCTGAATATTCTTAGTAAAAAAATCATTCTTATGTACAGCTAATTTAAAATTATTTTTATCATGTTCGATATTTTACACGGATTCTGGCTGCATATCCCTTAATCGGTTTCCCAGGCGGCTGGCACTGGAACGCTAAATGACTTGGCTATGGTAATTAAGCTAAATAAAAACTAAATTAAAGACGTTAATGTTAATTGAATAAACCCAACCCATAATCCCTTGCTCATCGCTTAGAAACATTAAGTAACTCGAAGCAAACAATTTAGGACACTTAACGAGCCGGCTCAAAATGTTTCATCGACAAAGAGAAGGAAATTCTAACTTTAAGTAGTGCCTTTGAGGCTAGTACATTGCCTTTGTGTCTCGGTAATGAAGTCATGCGCCGGTTAAACGTCTCAAGTCTCAACTCCTACTAAACTCCGATAGCTATCAAGTGATATCGATTCTAGATTACGTTTCCTTTCAAATGTCCAACGTGTTCTTAGGTATATCTACATAATCGAACGCTATATACTTACTGAAAAGTGCATTTTTCTTATTAGTTCGTTAAAGTTTGAATTTTTTAATTCCAAGCGCAGAAATCCCGAGCACGCACCTCGATCTTTTCGTAGGCATTTCAAGTAATTAAACAAATTAAAAAATACGACTGCCCTGCCATACAACGAACTAAAAAGTTAAAAATCTAAATTAATCTAGACAAATTAGAATCTTATTCACATTTTTATTAAATTATATTTTTTCTGAATCACTGGATATTGAACTATAGTGTTATATATTTTTGGAATCTACTCATCATTTTCTAGATGATGATTATATAGTTAATCTTATTTTTGAATTTTTTTTTTCAACTTTAGTCTTTAATGCGGGACCATGGTCACCCCATCAAATTTTTTGAAAATTTTACTAGCCTATGACACCCGGAATAAGCTAGGGATTCTAACGATACCTCATCTATCAAAATCGGTTCAGGTGTATAGAAGTTATGGTGGAATATACAAACTCACATACATACATACATACATACATACATACATACATACATACATACATACATACATACATACATACATACATACATACATACATACATGAACCCTGAAAACAATATACTCCTTTTTTCAGGCAGTCGTATAAAAATTTTACTAGCCTATGTCACCCGGAATAAGCTAGGGATTCTAACGATACCTCATTTATCAAAATCGGTTCAGGCGTATGGAAGCTATGGTGGAATATACAAACTCACATACATACATACATACATACATACATACATACATACATACATACATACACATACATGAACCCTGAAAACAATATACGCCTTTTTTCAGGCAGTCGTATAAAAATTAAAGAGAAAGAGGAAACGTTCATGCCTGAGATTATTTTTTTTATGCACGTTAGCCCTTGACTGCGATCTCACCTGATGTTAATGATGATGCAGTCTAAGATGGTAGTGGGCTAATTTGTTAAACGGCAGTTATATTAAACCCATTATAGTCTGGAATAACACATAGGCTACTTTTTATCACGGAAAATTAAGGGAACCAAAAAACCTCAATCCACGGGGACAAAGTCGCGGGCGTCAGCTAGTATTCTCATAAAGTGTGTAAATTCTGCCAATCCGCACAATGTCAACCAGGTAGACTAAGTATGGCTTATACCCATATCAGTTTGATAGGAGATCTGCTCAGAAAAAAGCCGATGGTTTGAATTGATGATGATAACAGAAAAGTTGACACTTAAAGTACCATTCTCAATGCGTCGTAAGTTTTCCTAATAGCTGAGCTTCGTAACATCTTTCCATTATTCACATAATGTTACAGATCGTTCAATCCACGAAGACGGCCCTCACTCTTTTATTGCGATGATGGCATCATTTAGCATGCAATAACTACATTCTTAAAAGTAAAAATATTGGTTTATAATAGGTAAGTGTGTACAAAATAACATAAAACTAGGGTTGTAACGGAACCTCGGTTCCGCCTCCGTAAGTGCGAAACTTTCGCAAGAAATCGTGCCTCCGCTTCCGCATCCGCCTGCGCCGTTTTTTTGCGGAGTTGTAACGGAGGTTTATTTACGTTGACCTACAATACGAGAAGTACTAATCGAAGCAGGTGACGTCAGTTACACCATTACAACAAACAAAAAGGCAAAAAAAAAATAGTAGAAAAATCCTCAAAAAAAATCTAAATTCATCGCATCCTAGAGCACATAAAATGGACGATGTGATCGGAGAAATCCACCTCCGCTTTCGACTCCGCTAACCTCCGCATCCGCTTCTGCTTCCGCTAAGTACGCCTCCGTTACCACCCTACATAAAACACATGGCGACTAATATACAGTATATAGTAAATTTAGCTGATCGACTCAATTAGGAGTATTAGGAGGACCGGCACTGTAGTACATATAATAGGAAAATAAATCTTTTCGGACATTCAACGTCATCCACCCAATTACCAACTAGGGTCAACATTGCCTATGCCTTCGTCTAATATACAGACTGAAACAATAACTGAAATAAGGGGCTTGAACACTGTTTTTTGAAACTGTTATAAAACAGAAACATTTATAACGGAAACAGAAACGATACTCTAACCCAATCAATCTGTAACCGTTTATTTCGTGTTTTTATCTGTAACCCTAATAGGTACATGCCCTAACAAACTGCATGGTGTGACAACGCGTTTTTAGGGATCCGTACCTCAAAAGGAAAAACGGAACCCTTATAGGATCACTTTGTTGTCCGTCCGTCTGTCTGTCAAGACCCTTTTTCTCAGGAACGTATGGAGGTATCAACCTTAAATTCACACTAAATACTCAGGTCTACTGTTCCTTGGAGCTGTGAAAAAATCAAACTTCTAAACCAACGCAATCGAAAGATACAGCCGTTTATGCTGCAAATTTTCGACACTCCTGAGGGAATCAAAACCTTCCCGTGTACTTCCCGTGAACTCAGAATCTTGGAATTTGGTACGAAGCAACTTCTTATAGCACAGATAAAGGAAAATTTGCGAAAAACATAAATTTTTAGTTATTACATCATATAATAAAATATTTTTAATAATTTTAAACTTACTACAGGTTTGTACGGAACCCTCGGTGCGCGAGCCCGACTCGCACTTGGCCGGTTTTTTCTCATTTCATTGGACTTTCATGTTTTTCTTAAAACAATTGCAACCATCGATGCTTTCACCTTAGGTTCAAATTTGAATACGAGTCAACAATAAAGGACATTGTTCCGTCTCCATACTAAGTTCGCCTAAGAACATTGATAATATATACAGTCATAAAACATTGATTACTGGGTTCAAATAAATACCTTTTTATACTTGAGAGCAGATTAAAACAACGGACACTTGCTAAGAAATGACTTATTACCAAAAATATTTTCAATTTTGAGGTTATTTCAACTTTCATAATCAATCTGCTTGAACAAATAAATATCATCTTTATCCAATTGTAATAGAGCTGTAAATAGCATGTAGATAAGAAAGGATTTAGTTCATCAAAAACATTACAGATGGCGTTAGATATATTAAATTATTGTACTTTCAATAGATGGCGTTGCGAGATTCAAAATACTTGCGCACTTAGCACTTTAAGCTGCTTGTATCTTGTTTCTGACGATACGGATCTAGCGCTCGAGCGGTGGTATTGTATATTATTTTAACCTGTAAGCTATTGGTCTGTGGTTAATAATCGAGAGACGGAAACGTATAGTAATCAATTTAATACCCATTTATTTATTTTGTAATTAATTTGAAGTGTCCGTTGAATTCTAATATTTGAAATGAAGCTTATAAAATAAGCTAACAATTACTGTATATTTCAATCACATGTTGATTCTTAGGCGAATTTGGTCAATGTCTTTTGACAGCGTCGCTATTTCGGTTGCACTTTAAAACACTTTAGAACCATTTATTTCTAGTACAGATTCGTTTCTGTTACAGAAATATAAGTGTTTCGGGTTAACAGAATAAAAAACACAATTTTAGTTCAAAAGGGTTACAGCTTCGATTCTGTTACACTTTCATTCTGTATGTTCACTTATATTTCTGTAACCTTTATGAATCTGTTTTTCAGTCCCTGAATATACGTACCCTATATAAAGCCAACAAGCATACCGAGTTTTAAAATTGAGTTTTTTTTTTCATTTATCGTTTAAAAATCGAAAGTGTTGACGTGACAATCACGGTCCTCGGAGACTTTTAATTAAAGCCGCCTCGCAGATATCCACTGATTTTTCCGGAAAGTGAAAAAGGTTGAGTTATTTAGTAGATATATATATATATAGTTGCTGAGGATCACGGTTTGGTTTTGGCAACACATCTTGATAAGATGTTGGATAGAAGTAGGCGTTACTTTGCAGAAATCTATGATAACCAAGGAACAAGAAACTTAGTTTGCTATAATCCGCTAGAACGGACTACAATAATTAACTACTTAACAATTATTGTGAACCATGATTCATCTGCGTGGATTATGATTTTTTAATCGGAGTTTCTTGCTAGTTCTTCTCAGTAGGAACAGCATTCCGAACTATTTAAAAGTTTATTTGAATAAAAAAACTTTATTTATTTATGTATACTATGTCGATTCTGCGTCTAGGGTGTGAAGAGAAAACAATATCGGCAGTGACCTTAAGTATATTGATAAAGATGAAATGTAATATTATGTATAATAAATATTATACTTAAATATGTGAAACATGGTAAAATTATACAACAATGTACCTAAAGTATACAAAAAAGTAAGCCCCAACTTTAAAAGTGTTAAAGGGTCATGAATATGTCCACACTGCTCAAGTACCGATCGTCCACGCTTCGTCGGACAGCGCGTGACCAAAATACGGCCATATTTCTGAATCCTACGACGAAGTTTGAAACATAATAAAATAATAACACTCACTAATAATTGCTGTTCTAGTGTTGCTAACTTAAAAAATCCTTTATATCGATACATCAGCCTTTTTTTATTCCTTAAACATGACGTTTACAATTAGGCTTACCCACTAACTTATATCCTACAAAATTGGCTGCCTTTCTGTTTTGCCCACGCACCTCCCAGCCTATGCACGAGTCTCCTCTTAGAATGAGAAGTATTTAGACCATAGATCACCACAAAGGCTAAATGCGGCTTGGAATATTTCCTGCACGGACTTTTCCCTAATTAGACATTATATTGGTCATTAAAATATTCTTCAAGTAAGCAGTTAGGCGTTTTCCTTCTAAGACCTACAGATCGGGAGGGCTTAATGGAACCGCATTATATGTCTGCCTTGGTATAGATGTAGAAAAAGTATGAGAACTGTGGTATAAGAAAATTGCACCTCAATTTCGTATAGGTCTGAACTTGGTCTGAACATTAAATTAAACATCATTGATCTGAACCGATCACATGTAAAATAAAGGAAAATACACAAATCCCTCGTAAAATCGCAGACTCTTTTAATTGCCTGAAGTTTGCGATGACACATGACGCTTGACACGCTACAATGAATAATGTTTGACTACTGTTTTAGTATTTTAACTAAATTGCACGTTATGTAGATAGAATAAAGTCTAAATTACAACCAGTTTCGTAAAATAATATACGGAGTTAATGCTTAGAACATTTCGAAAGCGTTAATATTCGAAATTTAAATATGTATTCCACTTCCCTCGCCTTTGAATTATACAGTCAACTCATTTTTTCTGACATTACATTTTACATCTGGCTATATTAAATTCGCAGATTACGAAAAATAAAAGAGAAATAAATGTCAAGTGCGGCATTTAAAGGGAGCGCAAAATGACTTTTGAATTTTTTTTTCAGAATATGATATGTATGCCGCATAATGCCGACAATCTCCCTGGCGCAGTGGTGAGCGCTGTGGTCTTATTGTGGGAGATCCCAGGTTCGATACCCAGCGGGTTAATTTGGGAATTTATTATTTCTAAATTTTCTATGGTCTAGTGGGAGGCTAGTTACACCTCTACCGGCAAATATGTACCGCCGAGCGATTTAGCGTTCCGGTACGATGCCGTCTAGGAACCAATATGGGTTTAATATAACTGTCACATCCCTAAAAAGTTAGCCCGCTACCATCTATAACTGCATCATCCCGTACCATCAGGTGAGATCGCATTCAAGGACTAACTTGTAGTGGAATAAAATAAAACTAAAAAATATAACAAGTTTTGTTCTCTAACTCTCAACTTCATACTTCTCTTGGTATTGCCAACTTCAGCTCGCATTTTGAGAGAGCGTTCCACGAAGGGCAATATGACGACACAAGATGACCTGTCCACTGCCATAGCAACTTGCTTAGCTTCATTGGTTCTTCGACAGACTAATAAGCCTATTACACTGCACTTTTCACAGGGTCCCTTCCACTTGAATCAGTGTAGTATAATAATATTTAGGAAGTAAGGGTCTCTAAGTTGGCCCTTATTGCTGTGTAATAAGCGACGCTCTAACTAGCGGCCACGCCTTACTTACCTTGGTAAATATTAACCCTGTAAAAAGTGCAGTGTAATAGGCCTATAAGTCAAAAGTTGCGGCTTCTATCTCTCAGAAAGATACCAAACATAGGTCATAGCCCGGACTTTAATTTCCAGAGCGACTTTTGTGGAGGAGGCCAACTGTCAATACTCATGTTGCCATACTTCATAGAACTCATAGACACTCGTTATAGACTTTATTATTGTGACCTATCGAGTGTTAATTTTTATATTTGACGACCTCCGTGGCGCAGTGTGTAGCGCTGTTGTCTTAACGTGCGGAGGTCCCGAGTTCGATCCCCGGCGGGGTCAATTTGGGAATTTAAAATATCTGAATTTTCCCTGGTCTGGCCTGGTGGGACGCTTCGGCCGTGGCTAGTTACGACCCTACCGGCAAAGACGTGCCGCCAAGCGATTTAGCGTTCCGGTACGATGCCGTGTAGAAACCGAATAGGGGTATGGGTTTAATATAACTGCCATGCCCCTAACAGGTTAGCCTGCTACCACCATCTTGTGCCTCGGAGAGTACGTAAAGCCGTCGGTCCCTGTTATTATCAATAACATTCACTAACATCTGATAATAAATAATCTTTATAAAAACCTAAGAGTTTCAATACTATGCTTATGCTGTAGAACGTGGGAACCCACCGCATTATTATCCCAAGAAAACTCCTACCATTATTTGATTAATGGAAAGGGGTCACGACACTCAGAAATGATGAATACGACGCAGAGAGAGAAACAGGTACGTGTACGACGTGTTTTGAACACGTCAACGCCCAAACCGATAATCTCGGATCGATATCACTCAATATCCAAACAAGATCGAGTTTAGAAGAAATCGAGACGTTTAAGCTGGCGCGTGACTCCATTACCACGATACAAAGGAACAGCACTAACATCAAAGGCAGTGCTTACGAGTTAGGAATTCCTTCCCTTTGTCGTTGAAACGTTTCGAGCCGCCTCGTTAAATGTCCTAAATTGTTTGCCTCTCATTCCTTAACGATTCCGTGTGAGGGGTGACGGATTACGGCTTTTGTTAAAAACAATATTGTTAGGTGCGTCTTTCGTGCAAAGCTCGAGTCACATTCCATAAAAAGCGCAGCAATGGAACACGCTTTTCTAAAGTAGTGGCAAGCAATCGAAGCTTTATAATTATCTTGTACGATATATTAAGTCTACTACTAAGCCTATTTACTATTACTATTACATCTGTCTCTCACAGGGCTGTATTTCATGATCCTTAATAGCTAAACAGTTTAAATTGTACCCGAGTGTGTATTTCTATTGCCGCTCCATGCAATTGAAATATTTTTATATATATTTTTTAAATAATAAACTGGCCATGTGCGAGTCCGATTCAAACTTTACCGGTTTATTTAAACTGGACGAAGTCGCGGTCGAAAATTCAATCCTGCATGGATCGTAGATACTCGCTTGAGATCATGACATTACCCGTGTGAAAATTTTGGGGTCCTCCAATAAGCTTTCTGGTGCGAGGCCGTAATTCAAGCATCTGAGGACCCCGACGCTCACATAGATCTAATACACTCAAAAAATTTAGGCTAGACTAAGCCAAAAAACAGATCCGACCTAGTAGAAAAACGTAAATCCAGAAAGAAAAAGATCAATCCACATGATACGCAATGTAAAGACGAGGTTTTTATACGATTCCTTGCGACAAAAAACGTATATCCTCAAAGAAAACATCGCTCTAAATAAGATCCTCTCTGAATCGAATCATAGTGCTTTAGCGGCAATCTATTGACGAAAACGCTATTATTCTATTTGATCTTTGCCCTTTTTTATGTAGTACTTACATAAAATACAGGTTTAGGTGACCTTTCGCTTTTTAAAAAGGTTTTTAACATAAATTCTTGGTACAAGCCCAAAGCATTTTGATTTTCGAGGATTTTCGGCTCGGCCAGGATCGTGTTTCTTAATTTTACCTACAAATTCTGTAGGTAAGTCATAAGCGTAAAATTAATGCACCATTCAATTCACAGACTATGATCGATGACGTTCTATAATATATTTGAGACTAGATGATGCCCGCCCGATGAAGTTTTTTGTATTCCCGCAAGAACTCAGGATAAGAAAAGTAGCCTATGTCCTTCTCCTATCCCGTGATACAACCTATATCTCTATACCAATATTCATCAAAATCGGTTCAAAAGATGGGTCATTAAAGCTTAGCAGACAGTCAAACGAACTGACGGACAGACAGACACACTTTCGCATTAATAATGTTACTATGAATAGGTATGGATATGGAAGTATGAATAAGGATTTTAATTAGCTACGAGAAGGTTTTTTATCACAATTTGTTCCACTGTCCCAGGGGACAGTGAGAGTCTGTCTGACCGTCTGTCTAATATGCATATTAGTCTTTGGGTTAGAACCTAAAGACTAATATGCATATTATACTTTCTTACAATTTCTTACTTTCTTACAATTTCTTACTTTCTTGCTCATTTCTTACCTAAAATGATGTCGTATAGGTAGCTATGTATACTTATTATTATACGACTGCCTGAAAAATGGAGTATATTGTTTTCAGGGTTCATGTATGTATGTATGTATGTGAGTTTGTATATTCACCCGTAACTTCTATATAACTGAACCGATTTTGTTAAATGAGGTATGGTTAGAATCCCTAGCTTATTACGGGTCACATATGCAAGTAAAATTTCAAAAAAAAATTGATGGGGTGACCATGGTACCGCATTAAAGACTAAATTTAAAATAATAATCGAAAATAAGATTAACTATATAATCATCATCTAGAAGATGATGAGTAGATTCCAAAAATATATAGACTATAGTTCAATATCCAGTGATTCACAAAAAAAATATCATTTAATAAAAATGTGAATAAGATTGTAATTTAACTAGATTAATTTAGATTTTTTTCTTTTTAGTTAGTTTTTTGGCACGGCAGTCGTGGTTTTTTAATTCTGACTTGTATTTACTCGTCTCTACAGTCTATTACATAGCTAAAAGCCTACTGATTACGCGTAGCCAGTGAAGCATACTCAGAATGTAATTTCCCTACAACTTTCAACTACCACGTAAGCCCTTTAGGCTAATCAAAAGCCGAAATTACCATACTACGCTGCTATGCTCCTTCTTTATCAAATTAGGTTAAAACTTCTTATGCATCTAGACTTATTCTCTGGATTACTTCACAAAGCTAAAAATTTCTCCCATGAGTTTTCTTTTTTATTCAAATCGCATTTAGAAATAACATCAATACTAAAATTATAAGTGCAAAATTGTGTCTGTCTGTCTGTGTGTCCGTCTGTCTGCTACGTTTCACGGCCCATCTGTTCAACCGATTTTGATGAAATTTGGTACAGGGAGAGTTTGTATCCCGGGGAAAATTAAAGAGTTCCCGCGGTAATCAGAAAATCTTAATCCACGCGGACGAAGTCGCGTGCATCATCTAGTACCTAATATAATAAACCACAAACCAAGAGTGAAAGTCAAAATTCCAAATTCCAAGAACTTCAAAGAACGATATAAAAATTCTGTTCAGCAAGTAGGAACACAACTTAGCTAGTTTCTAAACCGAGCTCGTTTTATTACTTTTGCAGTTCTTATTATACGGAGCCGTTTAAGTTCCGAGGCGTATTTGAATTCTCTGCTAATTACTTTGCCTATTAATCTAGACGCCTTTGCTTTTTTGTACCCGTAGATGGCGAACTCGGTTTACCCGTCGTACCTACTTATTTTTTTCCAGGTTAAAAGATTTGATATAAAATGTTGACTTATAGCCAAGCTAATATTAGGGCTGATCTTCTTCATTTTTTGTAAGGATACCATCAACATTTTTAACATTTAAAACTTATTGAAAGCTGTATTGAAAATTACGATATAATTTTTTTGTATATCTAAGTTCGGACAACTTAAACGAAGCAGCAATTACGCATTGAATTTTTTGTAGATACTAATAGTTTTTTTGTTGTAGATATGCTAAAAATGATGTCAACATTCGAATTTTCTTGGTATTGTATTTTGTCAATTTTGCGAATGTCTAATAAATTTCAGGTACTTAGCAAAGATAACTAAATATGTAGGTATACTGGAATTTGAAACCCAGAATCTTTGCGCTTGAGCACGGCTGAAACTCGGAAGGGTTCACAGAATTTCGTATTTACTCGTTCATAAATTTATTTGCCTTAACTTCTATCAACTTATTTGTTCGTCGAAATATAAATTATGCAGAAAAAACTTTGCTTAGAAACGTCGGCGACCTCCGATCTTTATCGTATACAAAAAAGCGTAAAGTGCGGCGCCGTAATAACCGCGGTTCTCGGGGTTTTTAATTAAGGATACCTCAGAGGAGACCCATTAATCCAATGTTGTGCCGGAAAATTAAAGGACAAAAGGGAAAGGAGTACAAATTAATAAGAATCACCTGAAGATAACCGTTCTTTTTAGGGAAATGCTTTGTTTGATTAATTGAAGGGATAATACCTTTTTTATTCAGTTAATAATCAGAAGTGATTTAATTTCGAATGACACGTAATTTTTATTAGGTTACGTAATAAGTTTTCTATTAATTTTGTATTTTATTTTATCTTTGAAAATGTTACAATAAAACTTGCCCAATCTAATTACTGTATAATCACGCGAAATGGAGGCGTGAATGCTGGCGACATTTCTGCACAGCCATGCTGATCCTTTGCGCAAAAGATGAGTCAGTCTGTGACCAGATGAAACCATTTTACTAAATTTCTAACTAGCTCGTCTTTTCAGCTAATTCAACGTTCTCTGGGAATTAATTTATATCTCACAGTAAGGTTGTAAATACCGTTCGATTATAATCTAACTCGCGAAATTGTAAACTGTCGATAGATTGTGAACCGTTCAATGTTCTGAGTATCAATTTTTGAAATTTTCATTGTATTTACGTTTTCTTGTCTGTTTCTTGTAGGTTAGGTTAGGGTTCGACATAAATAATCAGGTAGTGTCCTTAGGTTTTATCGGGTCAATATACCTAACAGATTACAATCTACCGAAAAATAATGCGTTAAATTGTAATCTTTCGACAGTTCGCAGTTTCGCGAGTTAGATTATAATCTAACGGTTTTTACAATCTTACGGTGACATATATAACACCACACTATATTATATAAGCGACATGTTTTTATAAAACGTGGTTTAGATTTTATTCAGATTATTCACGGTTCAAGATTTTCGTCTAGACGCCGTTTTTCACCGCATGCCAATCATAGATAAATTGAAAATGTATATGAAATGCTAAATTACCGTGATAGTCATAATCTTTTCACCATTTTTGTGGCGAAGAACCGAGACAGTCCCGCAATTAGGTTCGCCTCGTTTATCCGAGATCCAAACCTAATGAGCCACGTATACGGTTTAGTGCACTCACAGGATTAAAATTACAGACTCAACCACCTCTGAACCTGACATACCTCACTCTCATAATACGGCCACGATCATACTTATCAAGACACGCGGAAGCGTGTCCAGCCAAAGTTCAAAAAAACTGGCGAGCAGCACCGTGTGTAATATTACACGAACCATTTGGAGCCACTTTTGACCCCCTCATAACTCAAAAACTATTTCACATAAACATGTCAAATTTGGCGCATATATTGAGACCCGTGAGATACATATGTGCTCCAAATTTCATAAGCACACCTCAAATGGTTATTTAGATATAAACGTACAAAAATCGTCATTTTTATGATCAAAGGATAGATCAAAACTCTGACACGAGGCATGCTACCATTGCTTAAAGCCGTATTATTTTAATATTGTTGACGTTTATGTTGTAGTGTTATAATCATTATTTTAAGGACGTCAAAGTACGTGACATTCAACCGTTAGTTTGAAACAATACTGCTTTAAGCGGTGGTAGTAACTCCTTAACTATTGAAAATGACACATAATTATTATTTTAATGTAAATAATAATGAATAATAATATAGTTGCATTAAAACCTTACCTTCGTATTCATACATTTTGTGCAACGAAACGTCATTGACAGAAAAGAAGAAGAAACGTATTTGAAGTCGTCAGTTCAAGCTGTCAGTCATTGTGATTTGTATTCATTGTTTATAGTGGTTTTAGTGATATCGACTGTTTACCGTGCTTGTTTTCAATGTTTCACAAAAAACTTTTGATTTTGAACTTTTGCAATCAAAATTGATGAGATGTAGAAATGTGCTGTAGAGGTAGTCTGACCATAGATGTAATCTGTCAATGTCAGTGTAACTCTAGGTACACTATATATTTTTCTTGAGAATTCTCGTCTTTAATTATCTTGTACAATGAGTCGTACAATAGAATTACTGGTGGGTGACACACTGACCTTACACCAAATAATAAGTACCTACTAATGTAAAACGTAAACTAAACTAATAGAAAAGTCCTATTACAGTGTAAAGGATTATTTGAATGATAGCAAGGCATGGGTATGAATTGTTACAACGGCTGATTATGTAATGTTATATTATAAGTACATATATATAATTTCAAATATTTGTGAGATGGTGATTATAAAAAAAAGCGGAGTTTATTGCGGGCTCTTCTCAGACCAGGGCACGTTTGGAACCCTCGTAGCTTTAGTTTTAAGATATCGTAGTTAATTATCACCATCACGTCTTATGCTCTGTAAGCATGACGTTCAGAAGGTGTACTTTGTAGGTACATATTTTGAATAAATATGTTTTGAGTTTGAGATTGAGTTCAATAATTTCTGTACAAAAAGTAATGATATCCCATCAAAAACATAAATGTAAAATGAGAGCCAAGTTCAAAATTGTGATATATATGCCTTGGTTGTTGACTTCAGCGACAAAAGAAGTGAGATCTAAATGGGTGCCAAGTTCAATGGTCAGTCTGCAATTTATATATCCCATCAAAAACATAAATGTGAAATGAGAGCCAAATTCAAAATTGTGATATATATGCCTTGGTTGTTGACTTCAGCGACAAAAGAAGTGAGATCTAAATGGGTGCCAAGTTCAATGGTCAGTCCTGAAATTTATTTATAACAACATATAATATTTTATAACAACTTAAAATATCATTTCTTCTTATAACTTAGTATAAAATGTTGAAGACTAAGGCTTTGGCTTGGCTAGTTTCCATATACGAATTATTATTAAGTAGGTACCTAAAAGTACAGTTTCTACCAGCAAGCCAAATTTTCGGAAGAATAAAATAAGAACTTACAGCTTTACAACTTGTGAACGCTATAATTCGTATATGAAAACTAGCCAAGCCAAAGCCTTAGTCTTCAACATTTTATACTAAGTTATAAGAAGAAATGATATTTTAAGTTGTTATAAAATATTATATGTTGTTATAAATAAATTTCAGGACTGACCATTGAACTTGGCACCCATTTAGATCTCACTTCTTTTGTCGCTGAAGTCAACAACCAAGGCATATATATCACAATTTTGAATTTGGCTCTCATTTCACATTTATGTTTTTGATGGGATATATAAATTGCAGGACTGACCATTGAACTTGGCACCCATTTAGATCTCACTTCTTTTGTCGCTGAAGTCAACAACCAAGGCATATATATCACAATTTTGAACTTGGCTCTCATTTTACATTTATGTTTTTGATGGGATATGTTTTACAGTCGTGCATCCTTCGCAAATGTTAGTTATGTGTTGTGATCTTGCAGAACTTTTAGGTTTAAGATAAATAATGCTAATGGTATTTCTAGGTTCTAATACTTAGGCTGGAAATTGTATTATATTATATATCGGGAATCATCTATAGTTTTACTATAGACGATTCCCGCGACTTCGTCAGCGTCAAACTATCCCCATACCAAGTTTCAATCAAAATCGGTTGAACAGATGGGCCGTGAAAGCTTAGCACACCAGACAGACACACTTTCGCATTTATAATATTAGTATAGTATGGAGGTGATTGAATTAACTCTCTAAAACTTCCACTAAATTCCTCCACAGCGAAACTTCATTAGGTAATACCTACAAGGTGATAATTTGTAATTTAGTCTCCATTTTAATTTTCCGGGCAAAGTTAGATTAATGTGTTTTATGATTTGTTAAGACCACCCGTGTTCTTAATTAAAAGAGCTTTCTTCTACATTATAAGTATCTTCTTTATCTACAAACTGCCAAAATGAAGGCATACGAATAATGAAGGCATACGAAGCCGTTATTTATTAAAATTTCATAACCCATGAGCCTAAATACTTAATTTACGTTAAAAAGCGACTATCCCAACTTATATCTTTAGAAAATCTAAGTACCTATTGCAGTATGTAGCCAGGAAAACTATAGACTTTCTCCTATTATATACCTATTCGGTGCTAATCTCGTATTAAAATTATTTCTGTAATTTTAATACAAAAAAGCAGTTTCGAAAAGTTTCATAATAATACAATAAAATATATATTAATAGTTTCAAAGCAGTACAACAACGGTCATTCTGGTGAAAATTGCAGGGAGTGCAAAATATGGCAAAATGGCGGGACCTTTAAAAATAGGTCAGGTACCCCCCCCAATGGTACCTTAATGTAAATCTTTTATTATAATGTAAAATGTAATATATTTTACATTTCCAGTGTTACCAATATCTTAAAACCTTAAATTAATCGACTCTTAACTTTCACTAGACTCCTTCGTTTATGTATATGAAAAAACAGTTAAAAAAGGAAGCAACTGAAATAGGCAGAAGTAAAGCCGACAACGAATTCTCGTTAAAATTTGACTCCGAATAAATCCAATATCCGAAAGCGGAAAGAGCATGAAAAGAAAATTCCCGATATCGATTCATAAAAATCAGAACGCGGAAATAATTGAAGAACCGCAGGCGCCCACCGAAAATATTGAAACCATTGGCGTTGATTGTAAAGTTCCACTGAACAATAATTAATTATATTTATGGCTGTAAAAAATTGCAAAGAGAGAATAATAGTTATAATAATAGTTATAGTTCTTATAGGAAATCAACTTACAGCGCCAACAGCTTTCGCTTGGTGGTGATGACGAAGGTAGTAATAAAACCCGAACAAAAACCATGACTGCATCCTCTTTTTAATCGTCATCTTATCATCATCACCTTCTGGTATCTTTTAAAAACTGTTTCTTCGTGAGTTTTAATAATAAAAATAGATTTATCTCTTTTGCTCTTATGATTACAATCACTCGAACTAAAAGGATGGAATGCTAGGTAACTAGATCATCCTAACAGCATCTGAATATTATTATATAATAATATTACATATTGAAACAGTACAGTGATGTATAATTTTAGTAGTTTCAATTTACACCCGGTGATTTATACTATGTCTAAACCCAAAACGAAATAAAAATCTGATAATTGAGTCGCTAGACATTCGATCATCTTTTATTTTAGTTCGTGTTCTTGCTAACAAGGTAGGTACAAGGTTTCCAGTATAATAGTAAAACGGGCATAATTTGGCACGTCTTCAAACAATACGTCACAGCCAAGTCTATCCATCATAGCCAACAAAACTTGCTTACGATTCATCAATCGGTGGATTTGACTGTGAAATACAAATTAATTAACGCTGGCAAAACTCTTTAAATAATACGACACGACTACGATAGCCCCTTCGATTTTGTATCGTTGGTAGCTGTACGTAAAAAAAAACTTAATTCCGTCTCAATCGAACAGGGTAGTTGCACCGGGCAAAACATACGCGTAGAGTGCCTTTTCCGTGTAGATTTCGAGCCAAATCTATTTCTATACTATATGTCCGCGTGAGTTTTTCTGCTCGTGTTTATTTCTTTTTCCCTACAAGTCAGCCCCTGCCATCTCAATTGCTATAAGTGATGATGCAATCTGGTAGTGGGCTTATCTGTTAGGGGTGTGGCAGTTATATTTAGCGCACACCTAATCTGTTTCAACACGGCATCGTACCGCAACGCTTCATCGCTTTACGGTATTTGTTTGCTGGTAGCGTAAACCAGTACCAAAGCCTCCCACTTATAGACCAAAGAAAATCTAATAGACCTGACCCTGGTATTATTGTAATTTATGCAGGCTGCATTTGATTATCCAAAAATTAATTAGTATAAAATGTCTAAATTAATATCAATAAATCGATGCGATAAATAAGTAGTCAGAATAGAATAGAATAATTTATTTGTAAAAATGTGGTACAATTAGGTCTTAAATTCAACAATTTCATTAGTCGGATAGTTAGTTGGATAGACAAAGAGGTCGTAATAAATAAACAGCAGCAATAACAAGCACACAACACGCATGCATACGCGTGGTATATTTTACAATTGAGCAATGGGAGGCAGGTAAATGTTTGCCACGTAAATCAACTTGTCAGTGTAGCGTTATAAATTCGCGGTCCGCTAGCAAGAACACCTGACGCTTCTAGTAATATTACTCTGATTGCGAACGTTTATCTTTTTGTTTATATAGTTTTGTTGCTGACAGGTGTCTACTAGATCATGAACCTACATGGCCTCATCAGGGATGCAGGTAAAACTCTTTTTTTTTTCTAAACGCAACGATGGGAAAATAGGATAAATCTTTAAAACATATTGCTGATTTCTCGGCTCCCGGAAATTTTGCCGAGTCTTCTCATTAGAATTCTTAGCTTTCAGAATATAATTCAGTTGAGTCTACGATACCACCGTTCCTGTAACAGTCATTCTGTTATTCATCACTCTTACACTGGTCAAAAAAATTTTATTTTTATTTTTTATCCTCTGTTGAGATTGTTGAGATTAAAGATTTCTCTAAAGAAATCTTTAATGCATATTCGAATATGCAGCACGGCTGGTTGACGTCCATCGGCTGGCGGCTGGTTCACGATCTCCGTTTCATTTTATGTTTAGCGAAATACCTACATGCAATACCTAGTAAGCTTCGGATATTGTGTAAGGTGTACCTTTATTACAAAAGCCAGTGTGCGGTACGACACTACAAAGATATGCCAAGAAATGTTTAGGAAACCTTATCGAAACTTACGTGTAGCTGCCAAAATAAAAGGAGCTCTCTTCTTGTTGTTGAATGAATAACGATCACAGAGGGGTGTGGCAACCAAATTTATGTGGCAGCTCATACTTGGCACTCTATAGCACCATCCCTTATTTGACTCTTTCATTTTACGAGGCGCAGCTAAGAGACTAGATAGCTGTCTATCTCATAGAACCATAGACGTGTAGGTTAGGTTAGGTTAGTTACTTACTATTGTACTTATTAAAATTATCTAAATTGTCCTTTATTTTGCATTCATTCATTTGAAAGCATTCTGCTATTGTTTTTTTTATAGAAGAGTATGCCATAACATAACATAACGAAGCGTCTGCAGACACCCCCCCCCCCCCCCACAAGGTGGACGGATGACATCGAGAGAGTCGTAGGGAGTCGCTGGATCCAGGCGGCGCAAGACCGTGGCTTGTGGAGGACCCTACAGGAGACCTTTGTCAGCTGTGGACGTCCATCGGTTGACGACGACGATGATGCCATAACATAACGATAGTATCTTCTCCCCAATTTTGCTACCCAAACCTTGGTAAGGGGCTTGACTTTTTTAAGAGAGAAGAGTAATGAACGAGATCTACCGAATACTTCAAATATGATATTATTTCCTCAAATAGTCAATTAAAACCTTTATTGTACACGTAAGGAGATCTAGCTTATGTTATTATTAGTGTTCTGAATTATAGGAGTTTACGTCTATAATTTGGTCCTCCTACCTACCTACCTACCTAAATACCTACTAACATTGTACAGTCCTTGTGAGCCTGTATCAAGAGTCAGGGTCAGATTTGTATACCTAAAACATTTACTTGCAATCTGAACATGGTGTATGAATATAAAAACAAGAAAAAACTGCTGTATTTCAGTGTGGCCTAAAATTGAATATCGGTTTTCCATCGCAAAGCGATTTCCGGATACATTAAATCCTCTCTAAGCTGAATAAAACAAGTCACACTAAGCCGATTCTTCGTGGCTTTTTTGTGTCGGCTACTAAAGCTCAGGATTATTTGTTTCTTGGCTTATTTAATTTCTAAAGCTACATCTTGTCTGACAGCCGACTAGATTAACGCCAACGGTCTGCTGGAAATCTCATCTGATTTTCTGTATCAAATGATTCTTATATGCCATACAAATCTTTAAAAAAATAAAAAAAAATACTTAAAACTTAACTTAGAAGAAAACCTGAAATCGGTCGTACTCAAAATTGCGTGATTGAAACGTCTCTTGCAATTTAAACTAGCTCTTCAATAGCCCGCCAACGCCACGAAACGATGAGGTAGGGAGATGGTGCCGCCGCGGCTTTCCCCATCCGATATTGGTTTTTTTACAAACAAAGTAGGTAATATAAATACACAGAAAGTCGGCTCTATCGCAAAAAGCGAAAACCAGGGTGCGATCGTACCTATGTCAATCTCCAATTCACGAGTTTGAATTTGTTTGAGATTGCTGTACGAAAGCGATTTTGAACGCGCGCGCTACTTCTCACTTACTATTTAAAAAAAAACTTCCCACTTATTTTTTTTAATTAACTATTCCAATGATTCTGTGATATTAGTAAGTGCGGACCTTCTTGGGAAATCTATTTTGTGGAAATATCTATAATGGAAACTATATATGTATGTCCCGCAGCAGCATAGGACAACGACTAGGACCATAGGTCTACGCGCAACATGAAGTTCATGTGTGTTCATGTGTGATATAATTCCGAACCAGTGGTAGATTCACTCGACGGTTCAAAAGTAATTGTAAAAGTTTATTTGAATAAAAAAACATTTGAATTTTAATTCATGCAATACGTGAGATTGTACTGTATTAAACTCTGTTGGACGTGTTTGCGTTGCGCGAAGGCCTTGCGCCGTTTTCCGCTTATTCAGCTTATTTCAGCCTTTACCTACAGAATCAGACGCAGAACGTTCGAATACTCGTCGTGGCTCACTGTATAAGCACATTAGATAAACAAATTTACTCTAGGAATTGTGAGCGGTGCATACGATAAGTTATTGTCTACACGCAGCACTAAGTTCTACCACGGTTCCATTCTGTGTAGCTTAGAACATAGAGCTAAGAATAACTAGGTGTTGCTTCGTCTATTATAAACTTTCATGTTCTGAAATACTGCTATACATTTGCAAATTATTATGTTATTCAAACCTACACTCATGTAAAAATTAGTTTTAAAGATTTTGAGGAGGCATAAAATGTATCCTTATATCTCACGAGCGAATGCCCGCGACTTGTCTGCGTGGTTTGAGGATTTCTGGTTCCCGCGAGAACTCTTTGATTTTCAGGGATAAAAAGTATAGTATTATATATATATATAAAGTAAAGTATAAGTAGCCTATGTGCTATTCCAGACTATAATCTATCTCTGTGCCAAATTTCAGCCAGATCCGTTCAGCCGTTGGGGCGTGATTGAGTAACAAACATTCATACATCCAAACATCCATATCCAATCTTTCGCATTTATAATATTAGTAAGATGAATAAGCATACGTAAGTACTCGGTAAAACTCGTTAGGAACATTTCAACCTTAGCACTCTCTCTTCTTTTTAAAGATAAACATAAAGCCTGGGATCAAGGTCTGGGGATAAAAATATATCGTGAATAAAAAACAATTATAAACCTTTACAATCGCAAATACGTAATAATGGTCGGATCAGTGCTGTACCTATCTACAGTTTATAAACTCTATGCTATCCAGCTGGCACGTCGACTCCTAGGCGTTGTCTACGTCGTCAATATTGGTTAATTTGCTTCTACACTATGTTCTACTACAAAACGTGTAGTCACTAGTAAGGCAACTATGTTTTTCCATAAAGCCATTGCTTATTGCAAAATAAGTAGGACTTGTACAGAATTCTTGTTCAGGAAAATGCCTACGTACCTACCTACTTCAAAGCATCTATTTTAAAGGTGATTATCATTATATATATATATAGAGAGAATAATGTTTTTTTAAAAAAAACCTACGTACTTATCTACCGCTACATCGCAGATCATTTCCTCATTATTTTCCATTAAAATCAATATTGTGATATTTCTGCAGGTAATAATGCGCCAGCTTTATATATATCCTTCCACCTCAGAAAAACTACTTCTACCGAGGTTCTAGAAGAACATTCTTAAGTGCTTTGGTAGATTTTGCATATAAGTATCTTATATGCAAAATTAGGACCATGCTCAACACTAACTTTTATCTATACTTATATTATAAATGCGAATGGATGGATGGATGGATGGACGGATGTTTGTTAGTCAATTAGGGCAGAACGGCTGAACGGATCTGAATGAAATTTGGCACAGAGATAGATTATAGTCTGGGCTAACACATAGGTTAAGTACTTTTTATCCCGTAAAATTAAAGAGTTCCAGCGGGAACCAAAAAACCTCAATCCACGCGGACAAAGTCACGGGCTAGTTAGAAATAATTCATAGATACGTACTCGTTACGACCACCAAAGAAAATATAATAAATTGCCATTTCTAGTCGGCCGGGCCGAAGTAAGCATAAAATCTCTAATATTATGATACATCGTAAGGATGTTGTGCCTATTTATTCTCTGTGAGATCATCCATCATCCAAGTTGAGCAAACAGGACCTCCAGCGAGATAATATTAGATTTCCA
The DNA here is from genome assembly GCA_964035005.1 of Erebia palarica. NCBI lineage: Eukaryota > Metazoa > Arthropoda > Insecta > Lepidoptera > Nymphalidae > Erebia > Erebia palarica. Next base: position 19,252,095 of record OZ035994.1, read on the forward strand.
TCGTCACCTGTTTTGTGATTTTTAGATAGGTTGTGTATTTGATAGGTATGTGCGCGTATCGTGCATATCAGATCAATTAACTTTTTTAACAAATTGCTATGTGATATTATGTTACTAAGTGATGCCCGCGACTTCGTCCGCGATTCCCCGGGGAACTCCTTAATTTTCCGGGATAAAAAGTAACCTATGTCCTTCCCCGGGATGTAACCTATTGTTTTAGCAAATTTCATCAAAATCGTTTGAATAGATAGGCCGTGAAAGCGCAGCAGACAGACAGACACATTTTCGCGTTCATAATATTAGTATGGATGTGTGGAAAGCCTCGCCGGTTAAGACATTGGTCTCTTATTTGGGCGGTCTGGAGTTCAAATCCTACACTTCCTTCTAACTGTTCGGCGTTATATATTTATTTCCGTTATTTGTGTAAATATCGAAAGGAAAACTACTTTCTTTGAGTTCTCCATAGAGGTATGAACATAGGATTGATAATGATTATGGCCTAAATCTCATTCTGAGAGAAGATCCGTGCTAAGAAGCGCGAAGAAGAAGATAGATTGATATCACGATAAGTAAATTAGTAGTATTTTATGTAAAAACATTATTACTACATGTAGTTTTTGGATGGTTGACGTTGTGCCTTAGTATTAATTAAGCTATCTGAGTTTGTTCTTTTCCCAGCCCATTAGCAGACAAACAAAAACGTTTTATTGAACTATTCCAAGTCGAGGTTTGTTGATAATAGTACAAACTACTATCGCGGAAGTTAATATTTGCCACAGTTTAGTCGGTGGAATTGTTTCACTGAAAAATGTAGTACGACATGTGGGAGCCAATAGAATTGGGTGTGTACCATGCTACAAGAAATAGAGCGGAATTAACATTACCGTCGATGCTCTGCTATATTGTAATGGTGTCGATTGAAGGAGCGGTTTCAAAAGGACATCCTTTAGCTAGAACGTTTGCAAGACGCTTTAAAAGATGTTCTAAGTTGGATTTTTCACTTAGTTCGCTATAAGAACTCTCTTAATTAATTATTAGAGTATCATTTGTACATGTTATTTCGAGAAGAAAAACCACTCACTTAGCGTTAGTCAGCTTCAGCTAACTAAAAGTAAAATGTTAGCATAAACTTATTGCACTGGAGTAAGAGAGATTAGTGTGGTAAATTATCCATTTCCTAATAGCATGGTGAGAACCTTACTTTTCCATTTGGCTCCCTCTTACCTACCGGGACGTCTCCTTTGCGTCTTCTTTTACACACCTGCTCACCCGCTCTCGCTCCCGCTCCGCTCCACATAACACCGTACCCTTATTCGCATTGACAATGATGCGGACTGCAGGGCGGATCGAAACTGTCACAAACACGCTCCATAACGGGACTTGGCTCGATTTTTCACAGAATTTTGGAAAACTCGTATTTTGCCGCCTTTTGTTCCCGTTATTTTACGCGTGGGCTACGTCGATAAATCCCACCTACAGGAATACGAATGATCTAAATATAGGTATATCTAAAATATATAATATCTACATATCTAATTTATTTTATTTTATAATTACGTCTTTTTGTAATTGGAAATTTATTGTACTGGGTTTTTACTTGAAAATAAAGATTATTATTATATCTGTATAATTATTTCGGCTCCAGCCTCCTACGCTAAAAGGACAGTTTTCTAGTTTTTATAGTGCAAATTATAGAAATGTACCGTACTTATCTGATACTAATAACATAAGGTATAGGTATACTGTACATCTCTAAATGACAGGTGATGGTAATATGAAGATTCTTAGGTGCACAAATTATTTTTATACGAAAGCTCTATTGACATAGCTTAAGAATTCAAATACTTACCTAATTGAATCGATCGTTTTATAGATAGGTATAAATATCCCACCACGATAATACTTAAAACTGGAAAAATTATGAGTAACATAAGAAATAACATGCATTCTCCGAGATGTTATCTGCAAATATATTATTATCATTTTAAGAATCCATCCTGCTGTGCTAAGGTACCAAAAATAAGTACGTAGGTAGATCATACATTCAATTGAGATGGGCTTTCATTTAGATAGAACAAAGTTCCTAATTAAATCAATGTACCTAATACCGTATATTCTAAATTAGGTAAGTATAAAATTAGGCCGGACAATCAGTCGCATGATGACAGTCTCAATTCTCAGAGGAATATCAACAGCGACGTGTGAATTACAATTTAATTTCTGAGGAATTAAAATATAATAATACCTATTACATAAGTGTCTATTTTGTTTGTATTGATACTTATTCTTTTATTGTAAGGTGATTCGGCAGCAAGCGAAGCTTTGCACCTATCCATCTAAACTAAAGTATTGCCAAAATACCTAAGTTTGTTTTTTCATACGTCCAATGGAACTTTTAATTTTCAATGAATCAAGGAATGAAACACTTCACATCTCTATTACTCCTGTGGACATGTCAGAGTTGGTGGAGAGTTTGAGCTATCACTACAGCCCATTATCGTCCCACTGCTGGGCACAGGCCTCCAATCTCATAGGAGAGAGGGAATTAGAGCTTAGACCCACCACGCTGCTCCAATGCGGGTTGGCGGGCTTTAACGACTATTATCATGTTAGTGATAATAACCGGGACCGACGGCTTAACGTGCTCTCCGAGGCACGGGGGTGAAACACCGCCAACTTCCTAACTTCGGCCTAGTACTGGGAATTTCTAATCCGAAAAACCCGATACTTAATTATGGCCCGACCCGGGACTCGAACCCGGGACCTCGTCGGCCGCAGTCAAACGTGCTAACCATTAGACCAACGAGGCATTTTGAGCTATAACAAGGCATAATTCAAATTATTATTGGTACTAGGAACTTTGTGAAAATTCCCATTTCCCTGAGGTATTCAAAAGTTGCAACTTGGTTCTAAGTTTATTGAATTTCAAGTAGACGTGTACTGTGGGCTGTAAAAACGTTAACCCAAGTCAATCACAAAATGGGTGAACAAATTTGGGTGTCCTACTTTTAACTAATTTGACTTATTATCCTCTGTTAAGTCGAGACTCAGGTTATATATAGGTATAACCTATCAGGTTATATAGGTATAACCTATTAAAGGTTATTTTTCAAGTGAACGTATATTATAAGCTGATCCAAGTCAGTTACTAGACGGATGATTTTAGAAATTTAGTTACATGCCTAATTTGATCTCAAGTATTATGAGATTATAATAAAATTATTATATGACCTACTGGCTTCGGGAGATTCATTTATCACTTACTTACTTAAAGCACATAATAGGCAGTAAGTAGTACTAACTTATAGATAGATCATTATCATTAAACCGAATGTACATAGGTACACTTACGTAGTAAGTACCTACTAACCTACAACCTCTGAGAGCCCACAGCATAATTATTCCAAGAAAACCCTTGATTGAACCCTTGCTACTTTGAGAATAATAATTGAAGAGGTCAAGACCCTCACCCATAATGTAGGTATACAATGAAGCGGGGATAGTTCAGAGTATATCATTAAGATAAAGTACCTACTTTAAGCTCTTCATAAAATAGCTACCTACCTGAAATAAAATCCTTTACCTCTCCGCTCACCACAAAATAGGCACTCTACCTATTAAGGCCAATTTACAAAGAAGCTTTTACATGTTATTCGCTTGTTGACTACGTATAGCGTGAGATAATGTAATATGTATTTAGTGGTCTTGAGTTAGAATTTACGATCACTAATGCTAGGTTTTTGACGACCTCGCCGATGCAGTGATGAGCGCGTGACATGACAGTGATTGTGGAAAATGGGGAAGTCCTGGGATCGACTCCCAACAGAGTGTATTGGGAATTTATTTGTCTTTATAATAATTGTCTCTGGTCTGAATTCTGCTGGCTGCTAACCGCGGCTAGCAGTACAGCACCCTACCGACAGAAAACAGTTGGTTCTATAAGCTACGTAGAGACTATTATATTCTAATATGTGCCATTGAAATGGATTGGCCAAACCATCGATGCACAGAATAGATACTAATAAACTGCCATACTTCTTCCAAGTTAGCCCACTTTTAGCTTAGACTCTTACATCATCTCAACATCGTCAAAGGTTAAGTTGTTTTCCGATATCTTGCGCGAAGATCCTAGGTACCTGCTATTGCGGTCTGGTAAATAGTTTCTGAGTTGAACATTATTATAATAATAATCTTCGAAAGCAGAGCATTGGTTGCAAGTTGATGCTACTTCAACGGCTAACCAAGTCGATACCACTTCTCCATGTGTTTGAGATCAAAATCTTTTTGGTCTCAGAGTGGATGGAAGTGACAATTAATGCATTCTGTGAGTGACAACGTCAGAGTTAGCCTTAATTGTAACATAATATTGACGAAATCGATAATTTCGTGAAAGAAATTCATCAAGGAAAGAGGAGTAGGTTACTCTTTATTTACAGAAATGGTTAGTTTTAGCTACAATATTATTATGCTCTTTTAGTTTTCTTAAAGAAAGCAACAACTGTTGAAAACTAAAAGAGCATAATATCAAAAAACATGGTATAAGTAAATATGCAAAATGCAAAGTATCTTTATATAACTTCTATTATTGGTTTCGAAGTTCCAGCACTTAGGTATTAATTATTACATGCAATAGATCGGAGAGTGACCCACTTGACCTTCAAACTAAAAAACTAAACGTTTGTTTCTAGGTTTATGCCTTTGTGTCTGCATTGTCGGATTTTCCGTCCTATCGGGCTATGAGATTAAAGGAACAGAGAGTGCATCTGTATTTAATTACCCACTTGCGCACTATATTATAATATCTCCTGTAGATTCTCTCTCCTAATAGATTGCTTATCTATAGATTGGCTGCCGTGGCCGAAATCCGATCAAGAGGGTATTATTTCAAAACTCTTGTATTCCAATTGGTATCCATTATTAAGTTTTTTTTTTTTTCTACAGGTGATAGCGTGGTGGGAATACCTACTCATGGTGCTCAGTGTTTTTATCGGATGCGTGTTCCTTAGTTTCTTCGTAAAGAAATTGAACGGTACTTACCTGTGTGTTTTAATTCATATTTTTACTGAGTATCTAAAGCTACAAATCCATTCGATTAGGTATTGTGAAAACGTGTCTGATTATTACGTTTTCACTGAATATGCACTTAAGCTTATCCGAAAGAATTTTCTTATAGTACATTTATTTGTTTAAAAATAAGAAACCTTAACCCTCACCGCTCAGTATGAAGTCGCCGACTGCGGACATAGTTTTATAAGTCAAAACCTGTGGTTGTAGGGCTATAGTGTGTCGCAAGAGTGGTCTACTGATTGATCAAAATCAGAAATGAGGAGATCCTTAGGCGAACCAGAGTAACCGACATAGCTCGAAGAGTCGACACGCTCAAGTGGCAATGGACGGGGCACATGACACATAGTTCGTAGAACCGATAGGCGTTGGGGTCTCAAAGTGCTTGAATGGCGGCCTCGCATTGGGAAGCGCAGCGTTGGACAACCCCCCACTAGGTGGACGACCTCAAGTGCGCAGCTGGGAGCCGCTGGAAACAAGCGGCACAAGACCGCGCTCTGTGGCGATCCATGCAGGAGACCTTCGTCCAGCTGTGGACGTTTAAATAGGTTGAGACGACCATTGATCATACGGAGTATCCTCAACATAAAACAATGCACACAGCGCTGTAATTGCTTGACAATACGAATTTGTATTTCATTTCACAGAAGCACGGATAGACGAAAGATTTATTAGGCTCCAACAAAAGACGTCAACTAATCGATCAACTCAAGTGCAAGAATCATCTCCAATGGAACCAATATCGTTAAGAGATAACCAATCAGCTTATTCAACAAAAGAAATTTCCTTCGTTTATAACAAAGAAGAAAATTTTAAAACTAAGAATACGAACTCGAATCTATCTTGCCTTTCATCAGAAGAAAATCCAAAGCTAAAGTTTTTGGGCACAATCTATCATGAAAATAAACCCGGAAAAAGTAACGAAAACACGTTGTATGGATATGATAGTAACCCAAACGGAGAGCCTAGGCGTAACGAATTATTACAAGCTCCTAATGATATTATAGAGCTCACAGAGCTAAAAACATGGATTATAGATGTATTATTAAGTCAGGTAATTAATAGAATTAATATTAGTAGTAGTGAAAAAAGATAAGCACAGTACTTAGGTATTGTATTTTTGTTTAGTGCATTTTGAATGAAACCCACATAATTTTTAATTTTAAATATTACATTTTATAGAATTTTACGTGCTTTTACCTTCGATTCTAGTTCTACATTAATCTCAATAGATGCCAACTGCCAATGCAATAGGTACGTGCGATCTCTCGTGATTGTAATATACTACATCGTGAAAACTGTTTTCTATTAGCTTTTTAGAATACCTAGGTCCCGTCACGTAAAAATGACGCTAAGAGACAGTGCAGGCAGTGTGTCTGCGCAGGGGTACAGTCACGTCCTAGCTACCTATCGTCGTCTATAATATCAAATGGCCTACCAATTGTAGGCTTATTGTAGAACTAGAAAATACACGCGACTTCGTCCACTTGGATTAGGAATTTGATCCCGCGGGGACTCTTGATTTTTCCGGGATAAGAAGAGGCCTATGTCCTTCCCCTGGATACAACCTCTCCTTGTACCAAATTTCATCAAAATCGGTTTAACAGTTGGGCCGTGAAAGCGAAGCAGACAGACAGACACACTTTCGCATTTGTATAATATTAGTATGGATAAAGGCTTATGAATGAATAAGCTTTGATGTTTAAGAAAAGCTAATGAAGTCAACTATAAGTTAAATTTTCTATACCTTGTTAGCCCCGGAATGAACACAAAAAAATAACAAAATCAGTTTGGCTATTAACGTCAATGTAAATATTATATAGGAGTTAGTGTTCAAGTGGCGTAGTGGCTGTGTTTGTAATAAACTGTAGAACCTACCTGAAACGCAACTTTGTCCGTTGTGATTGTTGCAATGATTTCAATTTTTTAATAATTATTAACATCAAATTCAAATTCAAATGTTTTTTTAATCAAATAAACTTTTACAACTACTTTTGAATAGTCAAGTGAATCTAACACTAATTAGGTATGCCATTCCTACCGAGAAGAACCAGCAATAAACTCGGTGGTTGCTCTTTTTAAATAATTCATTTATAATTATTATATCAATGTGTACATAAGTTTTAGCAGCTTAGCATTGCTGGAGCGATCAAATCCATTCTACACATCGATTTATAGGTATGTACTGTCAGCCCCGGATCTAGGGGGGGGGAAGCCGGGGCCCATGCCCCGGGCGGCACCCATACCCCGGGCGGCACCCATACCCCGAGCGGCAAATTCAAATTTGGCAGCTCAACACACACACACACACACACACACACACACACACAAGTCATCATTCACTTTGACCACTGAGACGTCCAGTACTTTATGGACAAGAAGTTATATAAAATAAATTATTTTTCGCTTTCGCGGGGCTATAAAGAGGAAAGATTTGTTTGTTTGTTTGTAATGGACAAACTCAAAAACTACTCGACCGATTTTAAAAGTACCTATCTTCTATTTACAAAAAATTGGAGATTCTTACGAAAATTACAATGATGTGAATGAAGTCGGAAAAAATCCTCTCATCTGAGAGCTTTCGTGGCGAGCGCTGCCTAAATAGTAAAAGTTACACGAAAACAATGTAATATGGAATTGTTCCTCTCAAAAAGTTCTAAAAAAATCTCCGATAGCATCTTTTAAGCTATTTTAAGGTTGCTTCACAATAACCATTTTTATGATTTTATAATTTACAACAAAGTTTTACTTTCGAAGGTGTTTTTACTGATATTGTTTTAATCCTTATCAAAATAAAATGGTTAGTCATCTCAAGTATTTAATATTAACCAAATTCACTATTTACACCATTTCATTCCGATGAATATCTTAGAAGATATCATAGAAATAAATTCACACGCAACAGAAATAGGGGCGGCCGGCTGGGCGGAGATACCACAGTGCTAATGTAAAACCTGATGTGCTGACTGCTACCTACCCAATGTCGACTGGCTATTATTGGGTATGAACTACTATGATGATTAAGTGCTACGTGCGAAGCCGGGGTGGAGCGCTAGATGAAATACAGATAAAGAACAATATTTTTCAACTTAAAACTACGAAATATATTAAAATCACACTTTATGTTCAAAAGAATTTTATTGGCCGCAATTTTTTTTAATAAAAAAATAAGATGGTAGTTAAAATATCTATTGAGAAGTTATCAAATAAAATTAGTATGTATTTAGACAAACTGAAGCAAACTAGAAGTTTCTATCACTAATAGAAACAGAAAAAAATTAAGAAAAGTGCTGACGCGAGCATTTCGGCCGCGCGCTGATAAACAAAAGGCAGCTGTAACTCAGCAAAAAATCAATATTTTGATATACCTACAAGGACAAAAATTGACCAGATAGAAAAAAAAATGAATTTTAATTAAAAATAAACTGAAAATCAGTTTTTTTAATTAACAATTGTAAACATGAGAATCAAAAGTAAAATATAGGCGGGCGGGGGCGGCATTTTTATGGTTTTGCCCCGCCTCGAAAAAATTGAAGATCCGGGGCTGTGTACTGTTCGCACCTGAGTTGAATGCAGAGCTTAGGAATGTGCTAGTGACCTTATTACTGACAGTGACATATCAATAAATTACAAAAACAAGCAGTGGTTGTATTATTTTAAAAACATTTAAAATATTGATCGAAACACATTCTTAAACTTAGTCCAAAATTTACTTCATTTCTTAAGTAAAGAAAATAAAATTATTCGGACAAGATAGGACGATTGTTTTAGTTAGTTAAAAGTCTTCTATAGCTCTGTGAATTACACTACGATGAAAATCTTCTTTAGGAGGAAAAAGAAGAGGTCCTTATTTAGCTTCTTTTTGTATCACAGATAATGTTCTTTTAGATACCCCGGTATATCGACTCAGTCTGCCGTTTAAGGCAAGGTATAAAAGTTATTTTGCCTTTCTTCAGCAAACATATCCAAAACAGAGATTTAGAACACGATTTTTTGTTACTGAACCTGAAGCACTCAAATCAGTCATTTTTTAAAATTTACACGGAAAGCCACTTGATTATTAAGCGACAAACAAGTAACAAGCGTTCGATCAAAGAGTATGTTTGTTACGGCGAATAGCCGAAAAATAATAATGTCGACATTTCCTTGTTGTATACGTTAGAGCTAGAAATTCGTCAATAAGATGATTTAAAAACTTTACTTAGGAATAGTAAACATTAACGGTCCCTCCACCGTTAAATCGCGAAATCATCTGCATTGATCATTTCATGAAATAATCAAGTAGGTATATCATTGAATGGTCATATTTTTCATCAAGAATGACTAATTAACACCTAATTACTTAATTAATGATATTATGATCAAAGGTCTAATGTTGGAAGTAAAAAGGATGGGCACACCAGAAGACTCGCTTCATTCAGGACGTCCTTTGCGATATTCTGGGTTCACACTTTACATAAATACTCTAGGGATAGAGGAAATAAGACTACGTTGAGTCGGGTTATGCTGATTCGGTTTTGGAACATTCCACCATCACCACCACTGACACCACCATCACCGGAGATGGAGATGCTCCCGTCCGTCACCTCAGGCCCCGACTACATTCAACTCGGGTGCGTACTATAGGTACTAGATGGGCCCTTTCATAGAAACAAATTTTCCCCGCCATAGCGCTGTCCCGCTTTTCAGACTAGATGATGTTAGTAAAATAGGTCCACATTCTTTGTTTGACAGGACACGTCAATGTAAATTGAGGTCGTTGATTAGTAATTATTCCCGTAGAAACTTTTTGATTTTCCGGGATAAAAAGGCTAGGTAAGCTAGCCTTTGTCCATCTCTAGAATACAAGCTATAACTAACCATAATTCGTCAAGAACGATTCTACTGATAACATGGGAAAATGGGACTTACCGGGACAGACCTTAGAGCATTTTACTATTTGATCTCGTCGGGCATGCACAGCACCTTTGCACAGCACAACATAGTTAGTTGTCTTTTTTAGTAATAATTTATGTTTTCACGTTAGTTGCCCCATTAGGATTAAGTATTCGTTATCTGTGGTTTTTTATCATTTTCGAACGTTTTTTGCTGTCAATGTCAAGATTGTCAATGTCCAATGTCTGTCAATGTCTGTACTTGTCTCTGATGTCTGTCAATGTCATTAAAAAAACTAAAAACCGCGTCGGGAATACACACGCACAGCAAAGTTAGTTTAGATTTTTTTAGTTTATTACTAATAAAGAAAAGAAATAATACCTACCATCAATTGTAAAATATTACAATCCAGAAATTTTAAGGCTGATTATCCTGCAACAGTTTCCCATGTATAATGCAAATATTTTACCGGCAAAGCAAACGTTTATTTAAAAAGATCATTGACACGTACAAATAATAATAATAATAAAGTATGACTTCTATTATAAAATTGCACTGCCTTTCTGGTGCTGGGGACGAATCTCCACCTTGCTATGTATTACAAGTGGACGAATTCAAATTCCTGCTGGATTGCGGATGGGATGAAAAATTCGATATGGATTTTATAAAGGAACTAAAACGGTAAGCTTGAGGTTATTGTTGCAAGTATTTTTTATATTACATTAAATATCAGCTAATTATAAATCAGTTCTCCCTCGATTAATTCCAAAGTGCAAATTTAAAAGCGCTTATGAGCCTTACTTTTATAAGTTTTGTGTGAGGCTCATAGGTAACATTTTTAAGGTCCTTAAATTAAATACCTATAATGTCATCATGAGACGGGTAATCAATTATTGTCACTAAAACAAAGTTGTGTGTAATAAAGCAGCAAATAAAATTAACTCAGGTCCCTTTTCTTTTCAGGCATGTAAACAATATAGATGCAGTGCTACTCTCTCACTCTGACCCTTTACATCTTGGAGCACTGCCCTATGCTGTTGGTCAACTTGGCCTGAACTGCCCCATATATGCAACCTTACCTGTTTACAAAATGGGGCAAATGTTTATGTATGATCTCTACCAGTCTCATAGGAATGTGTCAGACTTTGATCTGTTCACTTTGGATGATGTTGATGCTGCGTTTGACAGAATTACACAGTTGAAGTATAATCAGAGTATTGATATGAAAGGTGAATTATATTTGATACTAGATGATGTGTTCAGTTCAGTTCAGTAGAGGTTTAGTGATTATGAACTTTGTCAGTGTGGAATAAGTTTTTATAATTCCCATAGAAACTTCTTAATATTCCGGGATAAAAATCAATCTTCAGGTCCTCAACTATACCCATGCAAAAAATCATGTCAATCTGTTGATCTGTTGCGGTGTGATTGAAGAGTAAACCAACAAACAAACACACTTTCACATTTATAATATTAGGATGATCATCAAATACTCACTTAATGTACTTAAAGCTTAAACCAGCCTAGCTTAAGCATTAGATTGTACAAAGCCATTGATTGTGATTTTCTTAAGACCAATGACCATAACCTAATGGCTAACCTCTGAATTATCATTTGTTTTAGGCAAAGGCCTAGGCCTCCGGATTACACCACTGCCTGCGGGGCACCTATTAGGTGGTACAGTGTGGCGAATTGCAGCTCCAGGTGAAGAAGACATAGTATATGCCCCTGACTTCAACCACAAAAAAGAAAGGCATCTCAATGGCTGTGAGATTGATAAGATTATGCGTCCATCACTGTTGTTGCTTGGTGCAATGAATGCTGATTACATTCAGCAGAGAAGGAGATTGAGAGATGAGAAACTTATGAGTAAGTTTTGACATTCCATAAAAATAAAATTATATATTGCAAAAACGCTAGTAACTGTGGCTGCAATGTACTCATGAAATGCTGATATTTACCTATTTAAAGTTGTAGGCCTTCAGCCTACTAGTGAAGACGTCTGCCTCTTATTTGGCTGGTCTTATAATCTATTACCAGGCACATGCCACATACCTCTAACTTATCAAGTTCACATGTGTTACAAGCAACTGTCACTGTGATAAAACTAAAATATCACTTGCTATAAAGTTGGAAGAATCGTCATGAGGAAACCTGCATTATTTGAAAGTTCTCAAAGGTGAATGTTGTCTACAAATCCCCAATTGCCCAACGTGGTGGACTGTCATAGTCAACCATGTTGGACAATTAGGGATTTTAACCCTTCTTATTCTAAGAGGAAAGCTTTTGCTTAGCAGTTGACCAGTGACAAGTTGATAGTTGTTGACCTTCTCCTAGTAAAATGTTTGTACTATTGAAGTGCCCTGTGCAGATGTCAGTCCTTGTTTCACTTGGACAATGTATTGTGTTTTCCACAATTCATAGTTTGTTTTCCAATAGTTGTAAAATACTTAGACAACACCTTTTATTGTTTTGTTGCATCTATTTGTTTAATAAACCAGATATTTTGTAATTGTCATTGTGGCCAATTCTGTATAACACAATCTCTAAACGAAACGAAAATGACAGCTTTAAATCTAGCACTGTTCTTGCTGCATGGAATATTATGAAAGGGATAGCAATTTTTAGTACTGTTCTTTTAGTTTCGTTTTGAGATTGTGCACAACAGAATCGGCCCCATTGATATTATTATTATTTCTTTTTAGCTACAATTTTAACTACTCTTAGAGGAGGAGGCTCAGTACTTGTGTGTACGGACACAGCAGGGAGAGTCCTAGAACTAGCTCACATGTTGGACCAACTGTGGAGAAACAAAGATTCAGGGCTTGTTGCTTATTCCCTGCTACTGCTATCCAATGTCAGCTATAATGTTGTGGAGTTTGCTAAGTCACAGGTAAATTGTGATAACAGCTGATTATTACAACTTGTGTTTATTCACAAAAATATTTTAAAAAAAGGCTCTCTTGTACCAAACTGTTTAAATTCGTTTAGTTGAATATTGTAATGCTGTCATGTAATTGGGTTGGGACATGAAAAGGGCAGAAATAAAGAACATTGAGTGTTTAACAGCAATGTCTGATTCTTAGAATACAATTGGTCAAGTTCGAAAAAGACTTGCGCACAAAGGGTGGTGGTACCACACAATATAGATTACTTTAGTATTTTACAAGAAAGATTAACAACAATTTGAATTTGAATTTTAAGAAATCAATATCAGCTTGTTTTCAAATGCTGAATGCTGACACATGAACTTTTTTTAAAGCATATGTGAAATTTGATAAGTATTTATTTTCAAATCCTAGATACATTTTTGAAAAATCTAATGTTTCACTTATGCCGTAATATATAGATAATTATAATATTCATTAATTTGTTAAATTGACAGATAGAATGGATGAGTGACAAGTTAACACGAGCATTCGAAGGCGCGCGCAGCAACCCGTTTGCGTTACGACATTTACAACTATGCCACTCAGTTGGTGAAGTGACCCGGACACCGGGGCCTAAGGTCGTACTTGCGTCCTTCCCTGACTTAGAGACGGGCTTTGCAAGAGACTTGTTTCTGTTGTGGGCCCCACATTCACAGAATTCTGTCGTTTTGACAGCCAGGTAAATAAAAAAAGTTATTAGGTATAATTTTTTCTATTTCTATGAGCCTGGATCTTGTTATTATGACAGTGGCAACTGGAACTGATTGCGATCATTACATTGTATAATATGTTAAACTTTAGGGATTAGAGTTTCTATGTTGTGTAAGGTGTGCATGTCTCTTACCATTTTCCTTTAAACATATTGATCATATTTTGGTGTGGTTTATTATCACCTCTGAAGGGCATAGTAGCATCATAGTTAGACTGTTACAGTGTGCTGACTGATGATATTAATTGCATCTCATTGGCGTTTGAGTAGATTGACGAAACAACTATCTCGACTTTTGCAACATGGTATTCAAAGCTTCAATGTTAGTCCTGCAGACTCTAAACATGACATATATAGCAGTTTTACCGGAGTCACTAGCAGTGAGATATACAACTGTTTCACTTCTTTTAGAACATCTCCAGGCACGTTAGCTCGGGATCTCATAGAGAAAGGCGGTGATCGAACACTAGAGCTTACAGTTCGGAGACGAGTACGGTTAGAGGGAGCAGAACTAGAGGAGTTTTTGCAGCAACAGAGGATGAAGGTCAACAATACTGTCAAGTACGTAAATTTCCTTACTTTATTTATTTCATTTTTCAGAGAAAGTAATTATTTTGATCGGATTTATCCAGGTCAATGAGGTCCAATCTAAGTGCTATGACCATGTCCAGGCCAATACGATCAGATCTTATCTAATCCAGTTCAGAGTCTAGAAAAATAAAAGTAGCAATTTTGTGTGTTTATAGTGGTTTTTGACAAAGTATTTTTCTCATTTTACCCTATTTTGTGGAGCTTTAACATCCATAAAGAAGGATTTTTCTCAACACAACAATATAGTATAGTATAATTTAAACCTATTTTGAAATAATAGGTGCATCACTTGCAACGCCATCTGTGATGTTCTTGATAAACTACGACGAAACTTGTCTTACCTGCATACCTACTGTTTACAGCGCTATTATATTGTTCTACCAGATTGATTGTGAAATACTAGGTAATGTAAAATCACAGGTGCTTCCTTTTCTCTGGTATGCCAAAAGTAAGTGATACCGGGCTAGTATTTTGGAAGGCGTTTACGCTGTGAACCTGGAGCAGGAGCAGCGGCGCGGCGTAAGTAAATGCTTAGGTAGTAAATACTCGTGGTAGCAAATATTTTTGTGATCAGGGAGCAGTGACAGGCTGTGACATTTACTGCTACTACTATTTGTATCTTTGACGATAAATACGCCTCACCTCTACATATTACTAAACGAAGTCCATATTATAAATCATCAAAATTGGTAATCGAATTGCTTAGTATTATATTTTTATTAATGTATATTTAATTAGATAAAAATAATGACTCTTAACAAATTAAAAATGATGATAATAAATAATAAATGGTGACCGGAGGGCTGGCAGTTACCTCAGCCAACATAAAAGTTTGGCTATTCAGCGGGGTAACGCGGCCAGTGTCCTGGGCACATTGCCTTATTGCAGTGGCATCGATGATATTTCTAATGTTTAGTTTTTAATTTAGTTTTATTTAGATTTTAATTTGTTGAGAGTCATTATTTTTACCTAATTAAATATACATTAATCAAAACTGGTTGGATTTCAGAGAAGAAGCTGGCGGTATATCATCAGATTCGGAATCGGATAGCGAGTTGGAGATGTGGGTAGTGACGGGGCGACACGACATACCGGTACGGAGCGACTCGCGACCCACCGGCTGCTTCAAGACCAACAAACGTCACCACGCAATGTACCCGTGCCACGAGGAAAGGACCAGGGCTGATGACTATGGGGAAGTCATAAAGGTGAGTACAATGACAACCGTCAGATATTCAGTCGTATGGTGAGCTGAAGATGTGGGTACTAACGGGACGACTCGACATCCTGGTTTGAAGCAACTCGTGGAGCAGTTTAGATTAATGTGACTTCGAGTGTAAGAATGGAAAAAAAGGTAAGTATAACCCAATAAAAATCCAAATAATTATCATTATAACAAAGTAAATGACGATAACTTGACCAATATCGAATTAAAGGATTTTTTTTATTTAATATATTTCTGCTCCACAATTTTTGAACATTTGCTCAAGATGTAAGAAAAAAGACATTGGATTCTTTTTTTACTTTGCAGCCTGAAGATTACAGACTAGCTGAAATAGTGGACGCTGAAGGAGAAATTCGTGATGTACCTCCAGCGCCGCCACAGAAACAAGAGCCTGATGGTAGGAATCCCTTCGATATATCAGTCACAAAAATTATTTAATCCCATGCCACGGGTGTCCGTATATTTCGCCTCATTTTGTCCTCGGAGTTTTATTTTAAATCTTACCTTCCCTAAAAATACAGCAAAAAAAAATTTTTTTTTAAAAAGAAATTCCAATGGGATTCGCTATATCCGATTTTTACCCACTAAATCTGGACTATTGGCACCAGGATAATATTAAGAATGTTTTTGTGCCAATAATCAGCCAGCAAGCTTATTCTTCACCCCATCATTTTTGTCACCACTTCACCAGAATTTATTGAAATTGAAATTATTATAAGTTTTTCATTAGTCAGTCTCCATTAAATTATTTGTTTACAGAGGAAATGACAGAAATCCCGAGCAAATGCGTGAGTTCAGTCCGCCAAGTGGCCATCCGAGCCACTATACAATACATTGAGCTGGAGGGGCGCTGCGACGGGGAGTCTCTGCTGAGAGTGGTGGCGCACGCCAAGCCCAGGGGCATCGTGGGCCTCCGCGCCGGGACCGGAGCCCTGAGCACGTTGCAGTGAGTTCAGTCAGCAAGTGGCCGTCGAGCCAGCATCGAACTGGAGCTTAAATTGAATGTGGAACTATAATATAAAAGAGACGCTCGCTTTATACTGAATATCGGACTTTCTTGATGAAGAGCGAAGGAGTCACGAGCCTATTGCAATTTCTTATCTGCATATCGTGAGGATCGCTATTTTTTTAATTCAAATTAAAAATTCATTATTTGCAGAAACGTTTTTTACAATGAGATGTTATTTGTTAATTTTCAAGTAGAAATCCACTTTATAATTATTAGGCATGCAAAATTACATTTGTTTCTATTATATTATTTAAAATTTAAAAATATTGAGTGGAAGCACCTTTCCTTAAGCCACCTTTTAAAAGCTTTTAAATTTCAATATTTGTACGTTTTTTAGGTCATATCTTGCAACAGTTATTCCCAACTGATTGAGCTGAAATTTTGCATACACGTTTAGCTTGGATGACAGTGCATGGTCTAAATGACGTCATTCTAAATCCAACATGGCGGACACCCAAAGATGGCGGACTAGTTAATTTTTTTCCACTCCTATGATATGGATCAAATCAATATCAACTAAAAGGATTTGCTGAGAATAATCTAAGAATAAAATCACGTCACACTATTTTCAATATGGCGGACGATAAAAGCTTGTTTTTAAAAATGTTTACTAACATAATTTAACTTATTTAAAATAAAAGTATCATTATGGCCATGTGGAAGTAATAAAAACATTTCAATTTCCAGAAAGCACTGTGAAAGTGAGGGCATAGAAAAGATCTTCATGCCCAACCGTGGGGATACCATAGACGCTACGACCGAATCTCACATCTATCAGGTAAGGTTAACCTACGGTGTGTTTAGGCGTTTAGGCTGTGCTATGACCCGGACTTATCATAATGAACAGACTTCTATCACTCTGGACCTTTTTTAAGAGGAAATTCCGATGGGATCCTACAAGCGCTGCGCAAAAAGAGTTACGCGATACAAAAAAAGTATTGTGTAGGTAAATAAAAAATTCGCTCACAGCGGTGTGCGAACTGAATTGCGTCTAATCAAGAGTTGCTATTTGTTTAAACATCTTTGCAGAGAAATTCTTTTTCGCAAGGTACTATTAAGTATTCTGAGATAATAGCTCGTATATTCTGATACACACTGCGAGCACTGTTCAGTGCTCTTACTGGGGAGAAATTAGTTTCGTTTGGACTGACAGTATACTGCCGGAGTATCCTACGGAAATATATGACGTCATAAATACTTTTTTAATTTTCATAAAATCACTGGTGTCTGACTGAAGGTTGATTTCTGGACGAAGTAGAAGATTTGATATAAACCCAAGAAATTCAGTTCAAGATACAACGTGAATAAAATACGTGTTTTTTATGGTTTATGTTGGTTGCGATTACACAGCAATAAGGACCTAAATAGGGACCCTTACTCCCTAAATATTGTTACACTAAACTGATTCAAGTGGAAGGGTCCCTGTGAAAAGTGCAGTGTAAAAGGCCTATTACGCAGTCGAAATTCCGTGGGCTCGTACGAAGCGATTTGCTTCCTCGTTTCTAATTAGAACCTAGGATATGGAATGCTCTACCGGCTTCCGTTTTCCCCTCCACTTTTAAAATAGATACCTTAAAATCCAGAGTGAATAGGCATCTTCTAGGCAAGCGCGCTCCATCTCAGGCTGCATCACCACTCGCAAGCAAGTCTGATTGCAGCCAAGCGCTAGCCTATATAATTTTAAAAAAAAACCTTTATCCGGCATGACCAAAATGTAGTATTTCGAAGCAACGAAGGAGTATCATGTCAAGAACGTCCACAGGTGAAACTGACTGACAGCCTAATGTGTGGAGTGTCGTGGCGCAACGCGGGGGACGCAGAACTAGCGTGGCTGTCGGCCGTCATCACAGCGCCGCGCGCGAGGGAGCCTAGCAGCGGTCAGTGATTTTTGTAGTGAAACTTATTTAGTCCCGGGCATCTTGTAGTAAATTAATATTTGTAGACTAATAAAACAAGCAATCGGAGTTTTATCAAGACTTACCTAAATATTGATCTATACTCGGCGCGGCGAACCTTGATCCCTATGACACTGACAGCTAATGTCACCATATAACATTGTAGTGGCGTCACCATTAAATGGGATCATATTGGGGGCGTCTAAAAATGCCATTTATAAATTTTACGTAGCTTTATACCATTAGTAATGATATTCCGTTAATATTTTTAACAATTCTTAACATTTACAAGAAGTTATCTCAATCTGAATTTATGTTTACGTCCTGCAAAACTTACGTCGTGTGACATTTATCGACTAGGGCGGCAAGTATCAATAAAAAATGTCGGTAATGGAAATGAGTGCACAATTTTTTTTCATACTCACATATCTAAAAATATCCTATAGTATTATTATAACCTACAATAACAACCAAAGACACGACCCATCACTAACACGAACTGTCAAAGTCGCGCGTCGTAGTGACCGACCAAATAGTGTGGCTATATCTAAAAATATCCTATAATATTATTATAACCTACAATAACAACCAAAGGCACGACCCATCACTAACACGAACTGTCATAGGGATCAAGGTTCGCCGCGCCGAGTATAGGTAAAGGTAAAACAAATGCTTTACTAATATATTTAAAGATTCAACATTAAATGTTTAGATATTCAGGTAGAATAGGTAATTGAGGCTTTAATATAATTTTCCTGTTGTTTTTTGGGTTTAGATTTTTTGAAGTGAGACTTCTTTAGGATCGTTGTCATTTGAAAATTCCATGAAACGAC
The DNA here is from genome assembly GCA_964035005.1 of Erebia palarica. Taxonomy (NCBI): domain Eukaryota; kingdom Metazoa; phylum Arthropoda; class Insecta; order Lepidoptera; family Nymphalidae; genus Erebia; species Erebia palarica. The sequence goes on from OZ035994.1 coordinate 19,271,226, forward strand.
AAAGCGACACCAAAAAGAGAAACATGTTCATAATAGGATTTAGCTTGCGAAAGAATGAGATAGAATACAAGTTATATTTATCTCATTCTCTCGTAGGCTACTTTTCTGAAGTTTCACTTCTGGCGTGTGTGAATTGCACACACACACTTTTTCTTTTATTCCACTACAAGTTGGCCCTTGACTGCGATCTCACCTGATGGTAAGTGATGATGCAGTCTAAGATGGTAGCGGGCTAACCTGTTGGGGTATGGCACTTATGTTAAACCCATACCCCTAGTCAGTTTATACACGGCATAGTACCGTTACGCTAAATCGCTTGGCGGCACATATTTGCCGGTGGTGACTACCACCCTACCGGCAAATACGTGCCGCCACGGCACGCCATGCCAGCCACGGCCGAAGCCTCCCCCCACCTCCCCGGACCAGGGAAAATTCAGAAATTTTAAATTTCCAAATTGACCCTGCCGGGGATCGAACCCGGGCCCTCCGCACGTTAAGACAACAAGCGCTCAACACTGCGCCACGGAGGTCGTCAAACTTGGCGAACGCATAGTTTGCTTGTGCGAGTCCACCGAGATAAACGTTTGTGCAGCACCGCACAGAATAGGCATGATGACAGTAAACAAGAATCAATGAAATTATGAATTTATCTAATGAAATAGGATTCATAGATTATAAAAAACGTATTTATTTTTCTATTTCGATTGAGATTGCTATTTATTTTGATAAAATAAATCTATAAAACACACCAATCTGCCATAATGGATTAAACACCAAGAAGCGAATGACGTCACAATTGTTTGTTTTCGAGCTTTGACAAGCATACTAAATTGCACACTACACAGAGTACATCGGTAAAAACAATAGTGACGTCACAAACGACGCCATGACACCCGCAAGCGTTTTTTGAATTTAATGAATTTTAATTTAATGAATGAATTTTAAAATTTCAAATGCAAATTTTTTTCTACCAAACCTTATTTTTCTGTTGAAATAAGATATTTTATCGAAATAGTAGATACTTCCGAACATAATCTGACCATTTTTCAAAATCAGTCATCATGCCTATTGCACAATTAGATTCCTTGAATTTTGATATGTTATTATGCTCGCTCACCATCAATACCGTGATGTCATCACATTAACAGATGACGCAGCGGACGATGAAATGATATCGCTGGAATCGGCCGGCCCCGCTAGCGCCCCGCACGCGGCTTCCTTCATCAACTCCGTGCGTCTGTCGGAGCTGAGGGCCGCGTTGGCTCGGCTCGGCCTCAACGCCGAGTTCTCGGGCGGAGCATTGGAGTGCTGCAATGGAACTATCGCGATACGACGGGTTAGTTTATAACAATTATTCAGAAGTCTAAATATATAAACGATAATTGTGACTCAATGATTTATCAACACACAACTTAAAGTAATGGAGCATAGGGCTTTGAAATTTGTTGAAAGTCGGAACTAATCGAATAACAATGATTATTTATTAGTATATGAAACTTCTAAGTGTATATATTTATAAGTACAAATCAGTAATTTAGCCTATTATTTTATCCCTACCTTTGAGTGGTTATCAACTACATTCGTGCGATAAAATTGAGCGGATCTATCAGGTAGATTGATCAGCCGCCAAGTACCATGTGTCCTCGTGTGAACAGTAGCGACCCTACTTGTTGTAATTATGGAGGGTAGAGTAGAGGAGTAAAATCTCTGTATATAAAAAGTGTCCGTAGAAATGCATTAAATCGGGGGCGCCACATTAGCATCAGGGTAAATTTAAAAGGAAGCCCCAAATAAACTCACCGGCATAATTAGCGGAACATAAAAAAAGGTCCATAATTAAAAAAATATGGGTTTATTTTAAAATCTACTTACTACACTTCTTTTGTTATTTAAAGTTTCATTTGTTTTACTTAAAATGAGATCACATTAAGAACAGATTTTGCGAGTAAAGGATATTTGTTAAAAATGGTACATTTTTGAACTCTTCATGTAACCGGGAAAAGTGAAATTTAATATTAAAATAACAATTAATTAAATTAGAAAAATGATGATTAATATCGCGTATTTCCTCCACGTGCTTTTATTAAAGTTTCTACCCGTCTAGGCATACTGAGAATGATGTTATCGATGGTCTCCTGGGATAGTCTCCGCCATTCCTCAACTACGGCGATTCACAGTTCTCCCACGTTGGCAGGAGCTGGAATTCTGGACTTAACTTTTCTTTTCAGCAAGTCCCAAACGTGCTCTATTGGGTTCATATCCGGTGATCTCGCCGGCCACTCCATAACAGTGATATTCATATCATTAAGATAAGCTTGAGTTACCCGAGCGGTATGCGGCCGAGCATTATCCTGCATAAAAACAAAATGAAAGAATAGAAGCAGTGCGGGGTGTAACCGTAAGTGAGCGTACGGTACGAAGAAGACTCGAAGAAGCTGGTTTGGGTTCATTTGTGCCCGCCAAGGCTCCATGGCTCGAGGTAAATCATCGTAGAAACAGGTTAACTTTTGCTCAGGAACATCGACTTTGGAACGCGGACCAATGCAGTAAGGTATTGTTTAGTGATGAGTGCAGAATTCTCTTAAATCAAATTGACGGCAGGCAAAGAATATACAGACGCAAAGGAGAACGATACATTCAGACAAATTTTGAAACTACAGTTGCATACGGTGGTGGAACAATAATGGTTTGAGCGGGCATTTATTTGGGATTTCGCACAGACTTGGTAGTGATTGACAGAGGGAGTCTGACTGCAGACCGCTATATCAGAGAAGTTTTAGAAGAAAATGTCGTACCGTTTGCGCCCATATATCGGTGAAGATTCTGTTTTCATGCAGGATAATGCTCGGCCGCATACCGCTCGGGTAACTCAAGCTTATCTTAATGATATGAATATCACTGTTATGGAGTGGCCGGCGAGATCACCGGATATGAACCCAATAGAGCACGTTTGGGACTTGCTGAAAAGAAAAGTTAAGTCCAGAATTCCAGCTCCTGCCAACGTGGGAGAACTGTGAATCGCCGTAGTTGAGGAATGGCGGAGACTATCCCAGGGGACCATCGATAACATCATTCTCAGTATGCCTAGACGGGTAGAAACTTTAATAAAAGCACGTGGAGAAAATACGCGATATTAATCACCATTTTTCTAATTTAATTAATTGTTATTTTAATATTAAATTTCACTTTTCCCGGTTACATGAAAAGTTAAAAAATGTACCATTTTTCACAAATAGCCTTTTCTCGCAAAATCTGTTCTTAAGGCTTTAAGAGATGCCAAACTGCCTCAGTATTAGGATGTTTAAGTCAAATTGTCTTAATAACTGATAGTTGAATCCGTAAAGAAAAAATATGTAACGGAAGATATAGGCTTAATAAACATTTCTACTGTAAAAAATGTTTACTTTTTTCAAACCCTCTTTCAGAAAAAAATCCCCAAAGAGTATCTACTTTTGTCATACTTTGAAAATGTTCTGCAAAACGGCACAAGCTTTTTAATTAGTTCTTGCACACAAAAATAGGTCTTAAAAATTACAATATTTTTAACGGCGAGTTTTATTTTTACTCCCTATAACATTCGTGTAAAGTAATTTTCCCCCGAAATTTAAGTGTATTAGTGAGAACGTGGCTGCTCCGTCGCCCTGTAAACACCCGCGAGCCCTTCGGCAGTCCGTTTCGGGACATTGTCGGAGGTGGACTGCACGTCGGTGTCGGAGCGAATTTTTTAAAGTTAATTTTCGATTTTGAAGGGTTTATACTCATTTGTACATATTTAAAATTTTAGAAATACTTAGTTCAGTATTTATCTGTAAATTAGTAGGTGTAAATATATATTTTTTAAGAATTTAATTTTGTAAGTGTGCAAAGTAGGTGCAAAGACTAAATAAGGTTCTGTAGTGACAAGTGATTGTAAAAATTCAAATCAAGATGATTTTGATGAGGAACAACCTACCTGCACTCGCTACTTAAATTTTGATTGTTTTTAAAGCTAATAAGCTTTAATTTGATTTTTTTTCCTCCGACCCGACGGAACAGACTATAATACTTTTTAATGCAAAATTACTTATTAATAATATTAATGCTATGTATGTATGTATGTATGTGTGTGTGTGTGTGTGTGTATGTATGTGTGTGTGTGTGTGTGTGTGTGTGTGTGTGTGTGTGTGTGTGTGTGTGTGTGTGTGTGTGTGTGTGTGTGTATGTGTGTATGTGTGTATGTATGTATGTATGTATGTATGTATGTATATTCTTTTTTGTACACCACAAAAAACACAAAAGAAAAAGAACAAACATGAAAACTTAAAATGTAGGTACATTAAGGCGGTCTTATCGCTAACCAGCGATCTCTTCCAGACAACCTTATCGATAATATCATAATAATATGGAATCGAAATTCGTGATGACAAGCTGGGAACACCTGCACTCCTATTCTCTAACTCCGTGGCTACCATCATATATTAATTACCATATATTTTATATTCATCAAAATACATTAATACATTACATCTCGCGACGAGAGAGAGAGATATTGTCGTTGCCGGCAAATTTTTCATTTACCCTATCATGCACAAAATGCAGTATATTACAAGAAAAAAGTAGTCGACATGTAAAGGCTCGTAGAGAAAAATACCACAGATTAGAAATATTACTTTTATCTCTACTTTTGACGTAACGAGACAAGTAACCATGTTAGCTGCGGTAGACAGAGAGAGATAACGGGTAGACATAATTTTACTCGTAGTGCGTATGCTATTTTGAACGAAATCGGTCAATTAACAAAGAATTTCAAAATGGCACCGACTTTTTTAAATTTTGGTAACAGTTTTGTGATCCCAGATAGCCGTAAATATCAATTTTGAACGAAATCGGTTATTTAACAAAGAATTTCAAAATGGCGCTGACTTTTTTTTAAGTGACTCTGTGCTGAGAGCTGCGCATGACTTAGTACTGCACATAAATTTTCATACCACAGGCTCATACATATGAAAATTGATTCTAAAGGAGTAAACTCACAAAAAAACTACGCAGCTCCGGCAAGTGGGGTTTATTGTGAGCAGTTAGTACCTGATTCTCTATCTCCTCTCCCTGTACCCCACTCATCCCTCGGTCGAGGTAGCACGTTTCAAAACTTTTAGCTTGATGTCAACTATCGATAGTTCTGCAACACTAACTTGAACTACCTACATTTTAGCATTGATCCAATACGAAATATTGCTTGTACCTATACCTAAATCTGTGCCTACTACAAGCGCAAACAATATTTAGTATCGGATACGATATCGAAAATTTCATGGCAAGGTTTCAAGGTAAAGCTAAAGGTAGGTATTAGAGAAAGTTTACGTATTTGTGACCTATGATATTTATGCGCAAACATAAATATAGGCATTATCCCATAAAATAGCACTTGTTCCCTCTGCAGTCTATAGTCTTTGGCCTAGTTTGCGTAGTTCCGAGCGTGGCCGCTATACGGCATTACCGTCGGCAAAAGTCCCGCTGGTCTGCGTTTCGTCAAGGTCATTCGGCCTTCTTAACCCCTTAATGTGATCTCATTTTAAGTAAAACAAATGAAACTTTAAATAACAAAAGAAGTGTAGTAAGTAGATTTTAAAATAAAACCATATTTTTCTAATTATGGACCTTTTTTTTATGTTCCGCTAAATATGCCGGCGAGTTTATTATTAGAGTAGGTTTGAGAAATGAACAAGGAAAGAAAACATTCATCATTATTTTGTACAACGTAAGTTGTTGAAATTTTCAATAATTAACTATTTTAGTCGAAAATAATATAAAATTATTTAACTCGGCATACTTCACTTCAATCTACAATTGCTACAATCATACCATACCCTTTGCTATACCAGCGCCACTTTGGAAGGTTTTTGAACGGTTATTTATAGCAACCACTGGACACTTTTTCGAATTATCTCCCCTAGATGTTACTCCTCTACTATACCCTCCATAGTTGTAATGCAGTTGCAAGTCATACAGCCCGTGACAGCACGTACAAGTATCTGACCCGGTGACAGCGTCGCTAGTATCTATGAAAAATAAATCATAAACATAAAATAACAGGCATAAAATTTGGTTCCAATTTTGGCCACCAGGCCAATTAAGTTTGTGAGACTTTAAGTGCCTAACATATACTTAAAAAATGTGTAAAAAAATTTCACGCTTACGAGCAAGTCATGTATGTAAGAGCGACGACGTACAAAATTTTAGCTTTATATATAAATACAGGCAATTTTTGTTTACTTCTAGTTGGAGAACGGTCGGGTGGCTCTAGAGGGAGTACTTTCTGAAGAGTATTACAAAGTGAGAGAACTCTTGTACGATCAGTTTGCTATCGTGTAATCTGAGGCTGACTACTTAAGTATAAATAAATAGACTAACTTAAGTAAGTATATTTGTTTTATTTATTACTTTGTGGTAGAAATTATTGATATTGTTTTTGTAATTTTATTATAATCATTAGAAAGTTAGTCATAGAGTAGGTAGTCATAGTCCTAGAGGTGTAACTGTGTTATATTGTGAATGTTATCTATCATTTCCAATCGCCCCCATCGAAGTACCATCGATAATGACAACTGGGAATTATTTTAAATAAAAATCCCTGTTTTCTCCCCTGGGGATGAAACCGGGGGTGACACGGCATTAAGAGTGGAAAAGACGTCGCCCGCCCCGGCGGATGCGAAAACTATGTCGTCTTAAAACAAAAATACTTGGATCATAAAAACAAGCGCCGTCTAGTCGACATGGTTGAAATAATAAAATGAAAATGGTAGAGATTTGTAATAAAAAGATAAGCTTTACTGTTATCGGAAGTTTTTTGTGTAAAAAATAAATTAAGTAATTAAATCATGTGATGAAGACAGTTGAAATTGAACACTCGCTCATACTATGTAGTTCTACTGTAAACTAGCGGCACGCTATGATGGCCGGTTTGACACATTACAATAGTGATGTGGAATGTCAATTTATTCTCGAACAAAAAACAATTAAGTTTTGTTTTTGTACCTGATTAAATAGGTTTAATAAAACAAAAATGTATATGTTTATTTAATTTATTTGAACGAACTGAATATTTGAACGAAAATGAATATACATACTTTATATGCACACAAGAAACATATGAATACAAAAGATACCAAAAAAGGTGCCACAAAAGGCCATAATTAATCAGATTCGTCCATACTACTATTTTCACTGTCGTCACTGCTATCATCACATACATTAATAATTATATGTTCGTTTTCTATAATATTATCTATTTTCACATCTCTTTCATAATCTTCCCTTATTAATTTAACAGTTCTATTCACAACCTTTTCCCAGTCTCCTTTAGTCACAAAACTGATTTTTCTACACTTGTATACATTTAAGAAATCAATTTAATAAATAAATTTTGAGTCCTAAACCTAAAACTACATTCGATAAAATTTATGAATCTCTGCACATCACTATCGTCAATAAAGTAATACAATTATTTCCTTCAAAGTCGTTATCAATTAATACGGAACTTCATGAGAAACTACATTCGATAAAATTTATGAATCTCTGCACATCACTATCGTCAATAAAGTAATACAATTATTTCCTTCAAAGTCGTTATCAATTAATACGGAACTTCATGAGCGGACAAACGTCAAACCGGCCATCATAGCGTGCCGCTAGTTTAATAATTGTACTTATTTCAAATGCCAAGCCCAAAATGGCTTAAAAATAAAATGGCTCAAATGTAGTATGTTTTATTACATTTGATATAATATAGGTTTATTGATTGGTTAGGTCAAATAAAAATAGTGCGTTTTCATCATTTTATAATTTATTTCACATTATCTCCGAGACCAGTTTCATATAATCAATAACGTTGTAAACAAATAACCATACAATTCATTCATTACAATAATAAAGAGACAGCTGTAGGATCTCTACGAAAAATATATCGGTCTGTTATTACTATCAAGCACAACACTTCTAGATGCCGCCATTTCGTTATAAAATAATGTGTGTGTGTGTGAATAAAATAGTTTGTGTACAAATGCTCATAATAATATAACTGACGTTACTTCGAGCCGGTCACGCCAAAGAACTTCGTAGCTAGAGAAACATGAAGCTATTGTATTTTCGATGGTAATAGCAGACAGAATTTCAAATAAAATAGAAAACTTAATAACTAATCTGGCACATTCACATTTTGTACATTCTATCACACCAGCGCTGCAGCAGCGACTTAATTACATCTGGCACAACTCACATTTTGTACATTATCATTCATCACACCAGGGCCGTTAGTTTCTATAACATACAAATCGTACTCAGACATGACAACAATTTTTATTAAATGGTAAAATGCGACGTCCCTAACGCTTTTATGAGTCAAGTGTGTTTTTATCATTTTATGCTACGTAAAATAATACTACGCTACGCATACGAAAACTAGGCTTTCAATAAACCTTCATGAAAGATGTCCTGGTGGTGGCATTTGGTCGCTATTAACATAAAAAAGTGTGCAATTCACACACGGCAGAAGTGAAACTTCACAAATGTATTGAGTACTTTCATGGTCAGTCTACGTAATTTTCTTGGATAATTATATTACTTGAATAGTATTTTTCATACATCAAGTTTTTTTTAAAACATTTGACGTCTGAAGTGAGTTACGATTTTCTGTCATAGCATCTAAAGGCCCAGGCGCAGAAATATCAATACATAATAATTTTAATTACAAGCTATAAACAACTCGAATATTCTTAACATAAGAATAACTACAACAGGACGCTTTAATTCACTGGAAATTATACATACCGTTTTTAACGATACATTTTGTAGTTTCATTATAGCCGATTTTATATGATCCGTCAATTTTTTCTACTCAATTTGCTATAGTAGCCGTTGAAGAAAAATTTTAAGTAGTTCAATAAAAGTCATAAAATTTTCTGACTTTTTTAAAACTGTTGAACCAAACGTTCAACGGTTATTTATGAACATTGTGGCCAAATCTACTATTTTGACGGATCTTATAATTTTTGTATGTATAAAATATTGATTTAATTTTACAACGATCAGTAAAATCTCTGATATTTTTCATGTTACATAATTGACAATATTTTTTCAAAAGTATAATATTATTGCATACTGCTGATGATATAAATACAAAAATCTGTACAATTAATTATTACTGTGTTCCAAAAACCATTTTTTTTTCAGATTCTCTTAGTGTGAGATCTATAGAGCGAACTTTGACTTTGCTTAGACTTAAGTCACGGTTAAAACGGTACAGATTTATGTTACTCACATAAATCCATCTCGTTTAAACTCTAAGTAAAGTTTGAGCTAAGTCAAAGTAGCATTAGATACTTTACCGATCGTGATAAATTTCACTTAGGCTGGACGCCCATTGGCTACAATTGACTGATCGAAAGCTTTTTTTTACACAAAGGGACAGATACTGAACTGTATTTAGCTTCAATGAAACTTTTAAATTTAATTGATGTCATAATAAAGCTTAATATGCTTCTTCTTAAAATCCGAAAGTAGCAAATATGCGACCAACCATAGGTAATAATGTATATTTTAGCGTTCTACTTCTTATAGGCGACTGTGAATGGTAACAGGTTTTTGAGGTATTCAATATTAATAATACTGTTCCACTTCATAATATGTTATTAAAATACATAATATTATGTACATATGCATTTTGCATTTAACTTTACAACCATTGGAAAAATATTCGATCTGAAAACTATGGGAATAGTAAATAGAATTCATCATTAGTGGAACAGCTCTAAAAATATATTGCTTTATTATAGAAATATGTGTGACTACAAACTGATATAACCTTTATTACTTTCTTTGTTATGGACACAAATTGCCTGTCACAAAACCATCCTGCTACTTCGAAATGTCTGATATTAATATATTTTTAGAGTTTAAGGATGTGACCTCATATTTTTGGTCCTTCTAGCCGGATGGCTTCATAATAGGTACACGATATAGTATTCAAAAGCGGATTGTAAGATCCTATAATTTAAACTGAAAACACTGGCAACAGTGAATAAAGTGTAAAAGGTAGGTACTTTGTACAGTTTTAAAACTATAAAAACAAATAGAAAGCCGAAAACGGCTGCCGCGTATGAAATTTACAAGTAATTTACAGTCGGGGTAACAATGTCTCTACGTATTTTTGTTTTTTCTAATTTAACATCTGACTACCGTTACACGTAACAGTGGCAAAAGCACGTGGGTATGCTTGTTGAACATTTTACATTGTCTCATTTATATGTTAAGACCTGATTTATTTCACACCAAGCAGGGTCGGGCCATGTCGTGACGCCTCAATAATTGGTTATCGAAACTTATGCGGCCAGCGGACGGGCAACAGTGTATGGTGAAATAAATGATGCCAAAACATAAATTTGATATTCATATCTATATGTCACCGTAAGATTGTAAAAACCGTTTAGATTATAATCTAACTCGCGAAATTCTAAACTGTCGAAAGATTAGAATTTAACGCATTATTTTCCGGTAGATTGTAGTCTGATAGGTATTTAAACCCGATAAAACCTACTTGATTATTTATGTCGAACCCTAACCTAACCTACAAGAAAGAGACAAGAAAACGTAAATAAAATGAATATTTCAAAAATTGAAAATCAGAACATTGAACAGTTTACAATCTAACGGTGACATATACAAGCCGCACGCACGCAGAATGTCTGATTTCTCCTCGACCATATTTTAATCTGGAAACCTCACCGTATCGTAAAACTAGATATAATTTTAATATTATACAAAAATAGTAACAAGTTTTGTACTAGATCCATCCATTTTGTACACTCGACGCGGGGACGCGACATACATAGTGTAACCTCAAAGAAATAGAATTCTGAATTCCAAGATCCGCCACTTCACAGCCATAGAACAGACTCGAGTCTGTCGAAACATATAAATATAATATATACACTAAACTATCACATCACATCCGAACCGCTAAATGCAGGATCCTTTAAATTATGGCAAACAAATCCATTTTTTGACGCCATTGTGATATGTCGTGATTAGTACGTGGTCGCGTCCGCGCGCACCCAACTGCCGACTGAGGTGAAACGACAATTGTGGATTTGCAGGGAGCTAATATTACAGACATGCTACGAAGGAAACAAAGGCGAAAAGATCTGCTCCATTTATACTCGCAGGTATGTTATAATGAGTGTCCGTGGAAACATCCCAAATCAAAGTGCTCTCAATCGTTGGGTCTTCCCCATTTAACATTATCTGCATATCCTTGCAGATATTCTCAACCTTGTCGCGAGCTTTAAAATTAACAAAGGGACACTTATTTTTATCCATTCTGTAGAGTCTTATTAATCATTCAAACATGAAGCTCCACTTGGAGCTAAAGCGGGTGACTTATCTGAGCACATTCTACGGTAAATGACAGCTACAGCGTAACGATCGCAATGACTTCTGTGATTGGTTAACGATCTTTCAGTACTGGAAAAAATACACTGTCAGGAAGATTACCATACATTCAGCCAATTTACAACAATGCTATATGACCTGCTATACATAAATGGGACCCGGGGTCACAGCTGAATATCAGCGCCTTGCTTTGTATGTATTTTTAGCATATGGCGCAAGGCGAAACGCTGAGCTGAACACCCTCTCTGGGTGGTGTCACAGACGAAAGTGTTACATTTCTATCTAGTTTCGTCTGACACCACTGGTGAATAAACGATTTTTCTTTCTTTCTTTTCTATACAAATTAACCGAAGAAGCTAAAGAACTATCGGGAGGATGCCTACCGGAGGCATGCCTCGAGCATCTCAACGAACAGTTTGTTCATGGGCGCGCGTCGATCGCGGTGGACGGAGGCCCAAAAGCGGCGCACGGCCACGTCCGCGAGCCGCAACGCTGGGAGTACCAGCAATAACTGTTGCATTGCTCCGTTCGCGTTCGCGTACGGCCTATAACACAGAAGCATAATAACTTACAATCGGAGACATTTTATGACTTACTAGCGAATGCCCGCGACTTCTGCGGGAACCAAAAAACCCCAAACCACACGGATGGTTTGGGGTTTTTTGGCTCCCGCAGGAACTCTTTAATTTTCCGAGATAAAAAGTAGCCTATGTGCTATTCCAGACTATAATCTATCTGTGTGTCAAATTTCAGCCAGATCCGTTCAGCTGTTGGGGCGTGATTGAGTAACAGACATCCATACATCCATACATCCATCCAAACTTTCGCATTTATAATATTAGTAAGTCTAGCCGATGGCCGCGAATCAGTATAGTATTCTTCTAATTTTTATCCTTTAAAAAACTTCCTTTCCAAAGCGAAACCTTAAGTTCAAGAAGGTTTTAGTACAAAATACATTTGTCTTGAGAATTCTGATAAAGAAAGCGGCTAGATTTCATCAGATGAACAACATTTTTTAATTTAAAAAAATACTAGACCAGTATGACTATGGCTTTTTGCTAACATTTCACATTTAAGGGTCCTTATACAATCAGGCCGCAGCCAACTTTAGGTATATAACTCGCCACACTACAGCATATATCTGTACGCATATATAGCACTACGCTCTACGCTCGATTTTATAGCCAACTAATCAATTTTGTAACTTGAAATATTTGATTATTTATTTACTACATATTATTATCTATGCCTCCGCGCTACATTATTATAGTAAATACTAGCAGACGCACCCCTGCTTCGCTCGGGTGAAATTTTTAAAAATTCCTTGGAGGTCGAATTTCCAAAAATCCTGAAACACGTGTTTCTTAAATCCCTATAGTAAAAATCTGTAGGTATTTAACTCGCCACAATACAAAATATTTCTGCAAGTACGTATACTCTACGCTCTACCACAGTAAACGGATGAAACTACCTAGAAACGTTCGAAACAGCTCACTCACACAAACATGCGCATCGACATTGCCGTCAGTAGTGATTGCCGCGTCATGACGAGTGGTCACGTATAAATCTATTTCCGCGATCTTTTTTAAAATGCAAGGAGTGTATTGCGTAGTATACGGCTGTTTGAACTCTGCTTCAACAAAACCGGAACTATCGTTTTTTAAATTCATTCTAAATCGATATTTGGGGCTCCCTGGGAACAAAAAACAGGAAACTGGTAACAAATTTAAAAAAAAATCTCTGTTATTGTACCGATTTCGTACAAAATCGATATATGAGGATCCCTAAGATCACAAGACGGGAAACTGTTACCAAAATTTAAAAAAATCAGCGCCATTTTGAAATGTTTGTTATTGGACCGATTTCAGTCAGCGCCGTTTTGAAATTCTCTGTTATTGTACCGATTTCGTTCAAAATCGATATCTGACGATCCCTGGGATCACAAAACAGGAAACTGGTACCAAAATTTAAAAAAAGTCAGCGCCATTTTGAAATTCTTTATTATCGTACTGATTTCGTTCAAAATAGATATCTGACGATCCCTGGGATCACAAAACAGGAAACTGGTACCAAAATTTAAAAAAAGTCAGAGCCATTTTGAAATTCTTTATTATCGTACCGATTTCGTTCAAATTCGATATCTGGGGTTCTCTGGGATCACAAAACCGGAAACTGGTACCAAACTTTAAAAAAGTCAGCGCCATTTTGAAATTCTTTGTTATCGTACCGATTTCGTTCAAAATCGATATCTGGGGTTCCCTGGGATCACAAAATAGGAAACTTTTACCAGAATTTTAAAAAAGTCAGCGCCATTTTGAAATTCTCTGTTACTGTACCGATTTCGTTCAAAATCGTTATCTGGGGTTCCCTAGGATCACAAAATATGAAAATTTTACCAGAATTAAAAAAAAGTCAGCGCCATTTTGAAATTCTCTGTTATTGTACCGATTTCGTTCAAAATCGATATCTGAGGATCCCTAAGATCACACAACAGGAAACTGGTATTTAAATTTTAAAAAAGTCAGTGCCATTTTGAAATTCTCTGTTATTGTACCGATTTCGTTCAAAATCGATATCAGTGGATCGCTAAGATCACAAAACAGGAAACTGGTACCAAAATTTTAAAAAATTAGCGCCATTTTGAAATTCTTTGTTATTGTACCGACTTTGTTCCAAATCGATATCTGGGGTTAACTAGGACCACAAAACAGGCAACTGGTATTTAAATTTTAAAAAATCAGCGCCATTTTGAATTTGTGTTTTGTGATCCCAGGGACCGTCAGATATCGCTTTTGAACGAAATCGGTACAATAACAAAGAATTTCAAAATGGCGCTGAGTTTTTAAAATTTTGGTAACAGTTTCCTGTTTTGTGGTCTGAGGGATCCTCAGATATCGATTTTGAACGAAATCGGTACAATAACAGAGAATTTCAAAATGGCGCTGACTTTTTTTAAATTTTGGTACCAGTTTCCTGCTTTGTGATCCCAGGGACCGTCAGATATCGCTTTTGAACGAAATCGGTACAATAACAAAGAATTTCAAAATGGCGCTGAGTTTTTAAAATTTTGGTGACAGTTTCCTGTTTTGTGGTCTAAGGGATCCTCAGATATCGATTTTGAACGAAATCGGTACAATAACAGAGAATTTCAAAATGGAGCTGACTTTTTTTTAATTCTGGTAAAAGTTTCATAATTTGTGATCCTAGGGAACCCCAGATATCGATTTTGAACGAAATCGGTACAATAACAGAGAATTGCAAAATGGCGCTCACTTTTTTAAAATTCTGGTAAAAGTTTCCTGTTTTGTGATCCCAGAGAACCCCAGATATCGATTTTGAATGAAATCGGTACGATAACAAAGATTTTCAAAATGGCGCTGACTTTTTTTAAATTTTGGTACCAGTTTCCTGCTTTGTGATCCCAGGGATCGTCAGATATCGCTTTTGAACGAAATCGGTACAATAACAAAGAATTTCAAAATGGCGCTGATTTTTTAAAATTTTGGTAACAGTTTTCTGTTTTGTGGTCTTAGGGATCCTCAGATATCGATTTTGAACGAAATCGGTACAATAACAGAGAATTTCAAAATGGCGCTGACTTTTTTTAAATTTTGGTACCAGTTTCCTGCTTTGTGATCCCAGGGACCGTCAGATATCGCTTTTGAACGAAATCGGTACAATAACAAAGAATTTCAAAATGGCGCTGAGTTTTTAAAATTTTGGTAACAGTTTCCTGCTTTGTGATCCCAGGGACCGTCAGATATCGCTTTTGAACGAAATCGGTACAATAACAAAGAATTTCAAAATGGCGCTGAGTTTTTAAAATTTTGGTAACAGTTTCCTGTTTTGTGGTCTAAGGGATCCTCAGATATCGATTTTGAACGAAATCGGTACAATAACAGAGAATTTCAAAATGGCGCTGACTTTTTCTTAATTCTGGTAAAAGTTTCATAATTTGTGATTCTAGGGAACCCCAGATATCGATTTTGAACGAAATCGGTACAATAACAGAGAATTTCAAAATGGCGCTGACTTTTTTAAATTTTGGTACCAGTTTCCTGCTTTGTGATCCCAGGGACCGTCAGATATCGCTTTTGAACGAAATCGGTACAATAACAAAGAATTTCAAAATGGCGCTGAGTTTTTAAAATTTTGGTAACAGTTTCCTGTTTTGTGGTCTAAGGGATCCTCAGATATCGATTTTGAACGAAATCGGTACAATAACAGAGAATTTCAAAATGGCGCTGACTTTTTTTTAATTCTGGTAAAAGTTTCATAACTTGTGATCCTAGGGAACCCCAGATATCGATTTTGAACGAAATCGGTACAATAACAGAGAATTTCAAAATGGCGCTCACTTTTTTAAAATTCTGGTAAAAGTTAACTGTTTTGTGATCCCAGAGAACCCCAGATATCGATTTTGAACGAAATCGGTACGATAACAAAGATTTTCAAAATGGCGCTGACTTTTTTTAAATTTTGGTACCAGTTTCCTGCTTTGCGATCCCAGGGATCGTCAGATATCGCTTTTGAACGAAATCGGTACAATAACAAAGAATTTCAAAATGGCGCTGATTTTTTTTAAATTTTGGTACCAGTTTCCTGCTTTGTGATCCCAGGGACCGTCAGATATCGCTTTTGAACGAAATCGGTACAATAACAAAGAATTTCAAAATGGCGCTGAGTTTTTAAAATTTTGGTAACAGTTTCCTGTTTTGTGGTCTAAGGGATCCTCAGATATCGATTTTGAACGAAATCGGTACAATAACAGAGAATTTCAAAATGGCGCTGACTTTTTTTAATTCTGGTAAAATGTTCATATTTTGTGATCCTAGGGGACCCCAGATATCGATTTTGAACGAAATCGGTACAGTAACAGAGAATTTCAAAATGGCGCTGACTTTTTTAAAATTCTGGTAAAAGTTTCCTATTTTGTGATCCCAGGGAACCCCAGACATCGATTTTGAACGAAATCGGTACGACAACAAAGAATTTCAAAATGGCGCTGACTTTTTTTAAATTTTGGTACCAGTTTCCTGTTTTGTGATCCCAGGGATCGTCAGATATCGATTTTGAACGAAATCGGTACAATAACAAAGAATTTCAAAATGGCGCTGATTTTTTAAAATTTTGGTAACAGTTTCCTGTTTTGTGGTCTAAGGGATCCTCAGATATCGATTTTGAACGAAATCGGTACAATAACAGAGAATTTCAAAATGGCGCTGACTTTTTTTTAATTCTGGTAAGTTTCCTATTTTGTGATCCCAGGGAACCCCAGATATCGATTTTGAACGAAATCGGTACGATAACAAAGAATTTCAAAATGGCGCTGACTTTTTTTTTAATTTTGGGTAAAGTTTTCTGTTCAGTGATTCCAGGGAACACCAGATATCGATTTTGAACGAAATCAGGACGATAAAAAAGAATTTCAAAATGGCGCTTACCGTACTAAAATTATTGGGAAAAAGTTTGTTAGTAGGATTGTTCTTCAATCACGCCGTAACAGACTAACGTATTGACCTAATTTTTTGCATAGGTATAGTTGGCTATAATAATAATTGAGTGTAGTTAAGGGCTCTGGAGTGTCATAGACTTCAATTAATACATTCATACATACATCCAACATACATACACACTCACACACACACGCATAGGCATACATAGACTCCTAATCTCGTACCCTTTCCTTTTGGCTTTGCTGTAATCGGGTAAAAAAAAGGGTAATTGAGAACTTTCTTCTTTGTGTCGGATAACAATATCAAGTTTTATCAAGCGCAGTATACAACACGGTGTTAATTTTGTCGTAATAAATTTCATGCAAAAAAGCGATACACCCACCCGTTCACGAGCGCATCTCAGCGCGTACTGAGCGCCAAACGCCAAGCGGCCGGCTTCTTTCCATAGAAAATGTATGAAGAATTTTTTGTGTTGACACATAAATGACAAAGTATTTATTTGTATGCATAATGTTCCAGCATTTGGGTAGAGGACTATATAAGCCCCACTCTTTTGTTATTTTCAAGTTAAAATATGTAGCTGATCTAGCTTTATGGGTTCCTATCCAGACCCCATTTTTCGTCATTTTCAGCAGTTCTTGCGTTCGTAGAAACGTATTTATTCCGAAAATTTGTATGGGAGTGTGCATTTTTTATGGGGTCTAACTAGAGATGAATACATTACCTTTAATTTAATACCATAATATCCCAACAGCTGTTATTCCATTTATCTATAAATGGTACTTGAAAAAGTATGATATCTGTATAAGGGGCCTTAACCTCAACGAAATTTGGCTCAGTGATAAATTTCTTCATCCACGAGTCAGACCGGGCACTTAGATTTTATCGGGTTTAAATACCTATCAGATTACAATCTACCGGAAAATAATGCGTTAAATTCTAATCTTTCGACAGTTTAGAATTTCGCGAGTTAGATTATAATCTAACGGTTTTTACAATCTTACGGTGACATATACAAACTCACATACATACATACATACATACATGTATGCTGAAAACAATATACTCCTTTTTTCAGGCAGTCGTATAAGAATATGAATCCGCCATTGTTGCCACCATATTTAGTGTTGCTTATTGTGGAAAGATCAAATAATTTCACCACTGAATATAAGACGAATTAGTAGATTTCGATAAAAACTGATCTAGTATTTTTTTTCTTTCATTTCTCTACTTGTAAAAGGACCGGACCCAAGCCTCATACAAATCTGAACCATTATAAACATACTTAGTCACAATAATAACATACGTTCATCATATAAAACATTACCATCAAATTACAAAACTAATTCCACTTTACTTTGTTCCATCTGCAATATGTTCGGTTAATTTTTCTTAACGACTTATTTTGTCGTATCCGCCATATTGGATTTGCCATTATTTAATACCATTCATTTAAATCGTTAAATAACACCTAATAACTCGTCAAAATGTAATGAGTAGTTTGAGGCAAGCGATAAACTTACAACCAGTGGCATGCAGTTCATAGAGGCATAGAAGCACCGCTTACCCAAATGGAAATACGTCAAGGCTCATTTTTCATCACGACAGTCAGTATCAGTAAATATGTATTCTGACTTATAGGCCGATTACACTGCACTTTTCACAGTGACCCTTCAATCAGTGTAGTGTAATAAGTTTTAGGGAGTAAGGGTCCCTAATTTGATCCTTATTGCTGTGCAATAAGCGACGCTCTAACTAGCGGCCACGCCCACCCTTACATCAGGGCCCTGTGGAAAGTGCAGTGTAATAGGCCTATTACTTATGCCTACCCTAGCTTCAAACCTTGTGCACGCCACTGCTTACTCGGCTAACATATCGACTGTTAACCTTAAAGATGTAAGTGTTACCTTAACGCTGAGACTGCATCATTGAGCGCCGCAAGGATAGCGTCGCGGAATCGCTTGAGCGCTGCATGCTCGTCTATACGCGCTTCGGAATTCGCCAGCGCTAATGCCTTCAACAAATAACACTCCTCGCGATGCGCAGTCGCCCGCTCCAGCCGCCTCGCTACGCCGGCCACCTGATAAGAAACAAAATACTTTTTTCTCAAACATGCATGGAAATATTGTCATTATTTTCGAAAAAAGAACACGCGAAGTATCGAATTCTCGGACAAAGAAAATCAAATGCATTGCAGGAGCGTTTTTTGAATTTGGAAAATTACAACGCTCCTGCAATGTTGTATGAAACGGCGTGCTGGGGTTATTAAATACTCTTTGATCGGATCTCTTTTGTCATTCTTGGCAAACCATAGTCTCTTTGCTTAGTACAAATTGTATGGCCATAAATGCGTTTGCC
Organism: Erebia palarica; assembly: GCA_964035005.1. Taxonomy (NCBI): domain Eukaryota; kingdom Metazoa; phylum Arthropoda; class Insecta; order Lepidoptera; family Nymphalidae; genus Erebia; species Erebia palarica. The sequence goes on from OZ035994.1 coordinate 19,290,464, forward strand.
TGTCGGCACAGATGATAAAAAAAAAATTGGCGGCAAAGCTGAAAATTCGTCTTGATTTGTTATTTACATACTTACTAAATATAAATTTAATAATAAGTAAAATGACTTCCAACGGTTCAGGGAGTGAAATGGAGATTGATTGTACTCCACCAGATTTAAGATCAGAAGCCAAATTGGCAATGGAAAACCTGCTACCAGCGAAGTCCAAAGAAAAATACATGAAAGTATATGAAAATTTTATGAGTTGGAAAAACGAGAAAAAAGTGAACGTTTTCTCCGAAACAGTATTTTTGGCGTCTTTTAATGAGATTGCTTTAACTAAAAAGCCATCTACATTATGGGCAATTTATTCCATGCTGAAATGTACAGTTCATGTTAAAGACGGCATTAACTTGAAAAATTATGGTAACTTAACTACTTTTCTTAAACGACAATCGACCGGATTCAAAAGCAAGAAATCGAAAATTTTTACTGGCGAAAACATAAAGCAGTTTTTAATTAAAGCCCCAGATTATATATATTTAGCGACAAAGGTAAATTTAATTTAATGTATAACATAAAAAGTATGTTTTATTTCCCTGCATTCTTTTGAGAAAAGCACTATATATGCCTCGGCGGAAATGGCAATTGCCTGTCTCGTATTAGTGAAGTCCTCGCCTACGGCTCGGCCTTCAAACTCATACTCGACCTGCAATTGCCTATTTCCCAGCCTTTGCAATAATGTACTATTATACGACTGCCTGCTAAAAGGATTATATTGTTTTCAGGGTTCATGTATGTATGTATGTATTTGAGTTTGTATATTCCACCGTAACTTCTATACGCCTGAACCGATTTTGATAAATGAGGTATCGTTAGAATCCCTAGCTTATTCAGGAGAACATAGGCTAGTAAAATTTTTAAAAAAAATTGATGGGGTGACCATGGTCCCGCATTAAAGACTGAATTTTAAAAAAAAACGAAAATAAGATTAACTATATAATCATCATCTAGAAAATGATATAAGATGATAAGTAGATTCCAAAAATATATATATAACACTATAGTTCAATTACAGTGATTCACAAAGAAATATCATATAGTAATGGGAATAAGATTCTAATTTAACTAGATTAATTTAGATTTTTAACTTTTTAGTTCGTTTTTTGGCAGGGCAGTCGGGTTTGTTTTTTTTTTAATTCTGACTTGTTTAGGCTGTTTTTTAAGATAATATCATAAAAAGGCACAGTTTTTCTACAATGAAGAGACAATGGGAGTGATTCTGTTGTACACAATCTTTAAACTAAACTAAAATGACAGCATTAAAAATATTGCTAACCCTTTCATAATACTCCCTGCATAAAGAGACTGAACTAGATTTATAGATGACATTTTAGTTTAGTTTAGAGATTGTTTTATACAGAATTGGGCACAATAACTATTGGAATAAATTCCGTCATACTTGACATTAGGCTATTGGAACTAAAATGTCCTAGAGTGGAGACCGCGTACGCGGAGCGCTCTAGCATTATGAACTGTTGATATTATTAAGAGGTTGGCTGGAAGACAAAGGCGGAGGGCCATGTGGTGGCGATCACTAGGGCAGGCCCATGTCCAGAAGTGGACGAATATTGGATAGTGACAATGAAAATATTACCACGGATGATAACTCTGATGAAAATTATGATGACTCCAAATGAGCTAGAGATGGATAATATACAGACGGACAAAGCAGAGTGTCATTAATAAATCTCTTTGAATACGGACGCTCCAAACATTTACCGTGATTAATTTTTATCTATTTTAAATTAGCAGTACTTTTAAACCTAAATGAACAGCATGCCACTGAACATGACTATAACCAGTTTTTTTTTTAAATATGCGCTAGCGCTAGCGCTTGGCTGCAATCAGACTTGCTTGCGAGTGGTGACGCAGCCTAAGGTGGAGCGCGCTTGCCTAGAAGATGCCTATTCACTCTGGATTTGAAGGTATCTATATTAAAAGAGTAGGGAAAAACGGAAGCCGGAAAGGCATCCTATATCCTAGCGGTTCGAATTAGGAACGAGGAAGCAAAGCGCTTCGTACGAGTCCACGTTTTTTTTTTAATTTTTTATTTATTGTTCAAGATAAACATACTATGGGTATATACACTAGCCATCCTCTAAAAATATATATAGGCAAGTATATAAATAACATTTTAAGTGAATTAAAGAAAATATAAAATAAAATAAGTTTGTTTTAGGTTAGGTTAGTACATAACATAGCTTAAAATATTGTGTTATTTCTAAATTCAACAAAAAGGTAACTACTTACATATAGGAAGCGTTTTCTAGTCTAGATAATATATAATTACCTAATACGATAGCATAAACAGTGGCGTGCACAGGGCTCGAAGCTAGGGTAGGCATTAGTCAGAATACTTATTTACAAACTGATATAATGAAAATGAACATTGACGTATTTCCATTTGGGTATGCAGTGCTTTTATGCCTCTATGAACTGCACGCCACTGAGCATAAACTTACCTGGAGGTAGAGATCGTGAGCCCCAATGTCCCTCGCCTCCTGCTCGTCGAGCGCTAGGTCCGCGGCGAAGCGCAACCGTAGGGCGCCGCCCGCGGACATGGAGCGATACGCGACCATCAGGCTGAGCATCTCTGCCCACGTGCTTTGTAACAACCGCATCTGGAGACAAGACAACTTTGGATAGAAGCAAGTGTTATTTTGCGGAAGTCCATGATAATGAAGGGACTAGATTTTTTTTTTTAATCTCATTTTTTTGGGGGTTTTATTATATTACATGTCACCGTAAGATTGTAAAAACCGTTAGATTATAATCTAACTCGCGAAATTCTAAACTGTCGAAAGATCGTAAACTGTTCAATGTTCTGAGTGTAAATTTTTGAAATATTCATTTTATTTACGTTTTCTTGTCTCTTTCTTGTAGGTTAGGTTAGGGTTTGACATAAATAATCAAGTACTTCTTAGTCACACTAGTCACTTAGGTTTTATCGGGTTTAAATACCTATCAGATTACAATCTACCGGAAAATAATGCGTTAAATTCTAATCTTTCGACAGTTTAGAATTTTGCGAGTTAGATTATAATCTAACGGTTTTTACAATCTTACGGAGACATATATAACATTTCAACCCCATCGCAACATTATTTAAATACATTTAGCAAATAGAAAAAAAATCCTTAACATAACTAAAACAAAAATAAAACTATAACTTAACATAAGTCGAAGTCCGAAAAAGGTCACTGATGGCAAGCAGTGACCAAATTAATCGAACTTTTCGCCGATTCTGACGTGGGGCTTGCCAGAACGCTGTGGAAGGGTCCCACATTCAGTATATTCCAATTAAATTTTGCCATCAGTGACCGTCGTTCGATCACGTTCTTCTGACACTATAGACTAGAAGTTTAATTCCCTATAATCCTTCACACCTACCTACCTACCTACATAGGTTTATGGTTCTATGTAGATTTATAGGTAACCTACATACGTATGTAGGTTACCTATTGGTAAATCTATGTGGGTAGGTAGGTAGGTGTAGAGGATTATAGGGAATTAAACTTCTAGTCCCTTCATTGTCATGGACTTCCGCAAAATAACGCTTGCTTAGATTACCTATTAGCCTATTACCTATTGAATAGATGGTAAATCTATGTGGTACAGTGTGTATCTTGCACTTTTGGCTTGCGATATTCACCACACCACAGAAATCTTCCAAATTATTCTAAGATACACACTGTACCACATAGATTTACCTATTGTGGAGGATTATAGGCAATATTAGCTATAATTTATAGCTAATTAAACTTCTATGTCACTTAACATGCTAGACCTTAGACTACTCTCGTGAGCCATTACGACAAACGAAAGCGGTTGATCGATCTTGAAAATACCATTTCGGCCGTGGTAGACCATCAGAGGAGATTGGGATCGTCATAGTGTAAGTAGCTGTCAAACACGTGAGTTATAACCGGGATTTATAGTTATAATTAATATCACTCACGATAGTTAAAACGTTAAAATAGCTGTTAAACCATGACAATTGCACATTGACCCCCTGATGTTCTGCTGAATTCTGTTTAAAACAATGTCTAAACTAAAATGACAGCTCTACATCTAGCTTGAAAGTGTCAACAGGGAGCGATATATGAAAGCGATAGCAATATAAATAGAGCTGTAATTTTAGTTTAGAGATGGTGTACAACAGAATTGGCCTCAATTTCTTCTACATTTTGAATATTTATTTCAAAAAATCTTTTTCATAATCTGAATTATTGTTGCAATCCGCTGAATTTATGGCATTCTTCCTCGAAGTTCGCTGATAGCGATAAAGTTTCAATCAGGATTCATTAATTCGGACACCTATAGCAACGAAAAAGTGTGGCTTAAATCCCCCCCACATTATTTGTTAACGACTGTCAAACATAAATTATTCAAATGATTTAAATGGACAATGTGTTATTTATAATTCATGATTTGATTGAGTGAACTTGTTTTGATCCCACTTTAAATACTAGTTTACAGCTACATGCAATAAAACTCGTTTTTTATTCTTCAAGGACTCAGATTGTATGTAGGCACAAAGATCTTATCATTTTACTACAGCTGATGCAAATGGTCCGTCAAAGTATTGCAGTTTCCATTTTATCGCCTGTTGCTGGTATATAAACATGACTAGATGATGCCCGCGAATTCGACCGCGTGGATTAAGGTTTTTTGCTTATTCCAGACAATAATCTATCTCTGTGCCAAATTTCATCTTTATCCGTTCAGCCGTTCTGGCGTGATTGAGTAACAAACATTCATCCATCCATCCATCCATCCATACAAATATACATCCGAACTTCGCATTTATAATATTAGTATATAGATTTTCTATGAATGCAACATTCCACCTTCCAAATAATCGTCCCACTAGCTACTGAAGGAGCAAAGAACACGCAGTTTTCTAATGCAAGGTCGTTGTACACTGATTTCCATTTAAATCCTAAGAAGTAAAACAAAAGGCAAAGACTTTATAGGATCCCTGAGATGAGAGACTGCCGATAGAAGTGAAAACGTTTTTTTTTCTTATTTAAAAAAATAATAAAAATATTTTAAATATAAACCTTAAAACTACGGCGTTACAGTTTAATTACGAATGTACTATATATTTGAGACCTTTTGCCTTCGTATCAACGCGAGGTGTCGATCACGGTTCCACAGCACTTATTAACATAAACTTTAAAACGAAGTCATTAAATTACGAATGTAATAGTTAATTTAATTTATACTTATGGCCTTTTTTTCTTCAGAAAAACACAAAAACACATTTTCACCCCCTACCAAAAAGTGCTCAATGCGCCTAAAGAAGTTTTCACTTCAACAACCCACCTGATCGTTCAGTGGCAAGTCCGTGAAGCCGGGGATCTGCTTGGCCCAACCGATAACGCCGACCAACTCCCTGTCATACAAGTCGGCGAGTAGCGCCAATGTCCGGGCTCTCGGATCTGTCAGGCCGGCGGGCGGAACTCCACATGTGAGCAACTCGGGCTCGTACGACGATAACGCTTCTAACACCTGAAACAAATACTAATATTATAAATGCGAAACTGTTTTTATTTGTTGGTTTATTGGTTTACTCAATACTCAATATCATTTATTCAATATAGGTACACTGTAGGTACACTTATTGACGTTAAAAATTACTTACTTATAAAACGTGATGGTGATAATCGGTAACGGTATCTTAAAACAAAAGCTACGAGGGATTCAAACGCGCCCTGGTCTGAGAAGAGCCCACAACAAATTCAGCCGGGTTTTTTTTTATTATCACCATCTCACAAATCATGTTTGTTGGTTTGTCCTACAGTCGCGCCGCAACGGAGCAACGTATCGACGTGATTTTGGGCATCGTATATATATCGTATATCGTGGCATGGGTATAGTTGAGGACCTGGAGAGTGACATATGCTACTTTTTATCTCGGAAAATTAAGGAGTTCCTATCTCTACGAGTATCAAAAAACTTAAACCACGCGGACGAAGTCGCGGGTTTCAGCTAGTTCAATATATTGAAAATGGCTTATAGCAGCCTTTTATAGTCTAACGTCATTATAATGTATGACTATACGCATTGTACGGATACGTAAAAATTACGTACGTAAAATTTCCGAAAAAGTCCTATTCCAACATTCAACATTTAAAAGTATGCAACAAGTATAATTAGTATGTAAAACCAAAGAGTAATTATTCTGCGGAACGCCTCCGAAACCAGTTGCTAAATGCATATTTGAATATTTTATTGGACATAATGCTCAAGCTAATTTAAATACCTACTCTGCAATTCCCCAAACAAATTCCCAAATAACTTGAGTAACTTGGATTTGTTATCTGGGAATGGTATTTTATTTATTACTAGCTGATGCCCGCGACTCCGTCCGCGTGGATTGAGGTATTTTAGGGGTAAGATAAAAAGAGTAGCCGATTCTCAGACCTACTGAATTTTCATATAAAATTTCATAAAAATCGGTCAAGCCGTTTCGGAGGAGTATTTTTACTAACATTGTAACACGAGAATTTTATATATAAGATTAAATTTTACTGGGTTAGTGGACACTTCGGTTAATTTTATCCGTATCTTCAGTGTTGCATTTGTCGTTGCTAAGGACCACCATCTTTCACATAAAACAATTTGTTTTCGTAGAAAAATGATGCGGTAAACTTCACGTCTTATTGGAGTCATGTGAAATAAGAATCACGGAGTAGGCTGCAGGATAGTTACCAAATCGAGTCAACTTTACATAACCAGCACCATCGATTTATATGAGCTGTCGGAGCCAGGGTTAATAGAGCAACGGGCAACCCCTATTAACCATATAGGAATGTTTTAATATAAATTTTATCGTCCGTCCTACGTTCTGCAGATATTTTTATATGTTGTAAGATTTTTTTAACAGGATTTAAATATTTTATTGCCATTATTAGAAAACCATAAAACAATTATTATTTGTACAATATTGTGAATTTAATAACAGACCTTGACTTTTAAAATGTACATACTTCCTGTCTGGTTTAATGCAGATAAGTCCCTAACCTAACACAATCAAATAGAATTGAAACCTTGGATGTGTGGTACTGAACATAACCGTATTACAATGACGTGCCTATTGTTTGCACTCATTCTATGAGCTCACTTAGAAATACTGCCGCTAGCTTTGCTTCTGACATGCCTTTACATAACACAATTAATGTTTCACTAATAAGGGAAATCTTTCTATACATACTACAGTAGTAAACAATATACTTTCACTAATTAATGCCTGCGACTTCGCCCGCGTGGATTGTGGTTTTAAAACTCTTTAATTTTCCGGGAAATAAAGCAACAGATAAAGTAGCTTGTGTGTTATTTCACACTATAATCTATCTGAACCAAAATTCCTCGAGGTCCGTTCTGGCGTGATTGAGTAACATTCATCCATCCAAACTTTCGCATTGATAATAGTATTGATGTAGAGTTACCTTCCTACCAAAATCTTCATACAATGTCAGGACATGCGACAAGAATTATTATTGAAGGAAAAATTTTGTAACGCCAAAATTCAAAAATCATTAAAAGCTTAAAGTCAGCAACAAGTGAACTTAATTTAACGAATTAAATACGACTGCCCTGCCATATTATTTTTGGAGTTTATCTCCCTAAGAAGCGATTTGCATTATATATAGGCTTTGGAAACATTGGATATTAAACTATAGTGTGATATCTTTTGGAATTTACTCATCATTTTCTAGTTGATGATTATATAGTTAATCTTATTTTCGATTTTTTTTTTCAACTTTAGTCTTTAATACGGAACCATGGTCACCCCATATTTTTTTTTTAATTTTACTAGCCTATCTCACCCGGAATAAACTAAGGATTCTAACGATACCTTATTTATCAAAATCGGTTCCGGCGTATAGAACTTATGGTGCAATATACAAACTCACATACATACATACATACATGAACCCTGATAACAATATACTCCTTTTTTCAGGCAGTCGTTTAAAAAGAGAAAGTCTTTAGGGAAAATATCTTACTTTGATATCATCTAGTTGTGGTCGTGGCTGGTTCGGGGTGGGCTGGTCCGGCGCACGCCTGTACTTCTGCCTGCCCCCTCGTACGCGATCTAACCGCACGCCCTCCCTCAGCATGCCCGTCCTCAAACATTTACGGAAACGGCACGCTTGGCATGCCTTTCGTCTTCTTTTGTTTATCTCGCATTCGTTTGATGCCGGGCATGTGTATTCTATGTTTCCCTGGAAGGCGATACGAGTTTTTAACTTGTTTTCTAACCTCCTTTCTATGTAAAATGGGGATCTGGCAACAAAATTAAACTTGTCTCCTCTGACAATTTGTCTTTCTTTCAGGCTCTCAAAATCTATGAAGATTACATTCTGATATATCGAAATATTATGAATCCAGATCATAATGTCTCTTATTAAAAACAAAACAAGTATTATTCTTATTTTTGATAAATTGTTATTTATGAAAAAAAAAACTAAAAATAATATGAACTCTACATTACAATTTATTTATTTATATATTTAGTACCAAACTTAAAAAGTAAACATAAAATCACGTGAACTTCCCTCGTTTTGGCCCTAACAGAATAACAACGTTGTGGTTACATTTTGTACCCACAACATCAAGCTGAGTTAGGACCCTTTTGTTGGCACAACATATTCTAGACGATGAGTAATTATGTTAAGTTAGATTTTAAGTAATTTTTGTATTTTATGTTTACTATGTGTTGTATCAGCAAATAAAACATATTCTATTCAATTCTAAAAATTTAAAGGAAATACTTACAAGGTAACAATATTTGTGCCAAAAGCAAACGCACCTGTATAGTCCTTTTAAAAAACGCCTTGCATGCTTCACAACTGGCCACACCATAGTGGAACCCCGAGGCTACATCCCCGCAAACCAAACACCAACGTCGTGGTGCCTCGTCGTCCCTTGCCCCGCTGGCGGCCGCCGCTGTCGTGGATGAGCAATGCTGCTGTTCTGGACTGGCGTTCCCACCTATACCACCTTCCCCAGGCGACACACAAAATCTGACTTCTTCTTTTGGTTCCAATTCAAGCTGTAATAAACATTGTTATGCTAATCGAAAAAGATCGAATCGACTTATTGCTTACAGCAATGCTTTTATGATATTTGCTTTTACGATTGATCAACACTCTTCTACAATGTTGACATTTGAAAAGAGTTACTGTCGAGTTTATGAACTTTCTGAGTAAACTATTTTTCGACCGGGTGGTAGGCAAGGGATCATCCATAAAGAACTTTACACGTTAAGGGGAGAGGGGGAACGAAGTGTGACAAGAGGTGGGAGGGGTCCTAAGTTTAGTAAAATCTTATACATCGAAGTTTTAAAATGGCAAATTTTAACTATTAACGAAAAACTTAATTTTTTAAGTAGGTTGTATTTACCTACTTTCAACTCTTTCTATATCTGTAAGGTTTTATAAATTGTTTTGTTGAAGAGTAAAATTGCAAAATATGTGACATCACACTATGGAGGGGGGGTCTCATAAACGTGACCACTGACCAACTGTGACAAGGACGCGGTAAAAAAATCACGAAATTAGTGTGACGTACTTACTTTATGGATGACCCCCGAGGAGTCTTGTTTGTCGTGAGATTTGAGCCACAAGTTGACCTACATCAAATTATCAACTTTGATATTTGCTAATGATATATTTAAATAATTTCAATATGTACACGAATTTTAAATATATTCATTTTTATTATTTAACATATCTGTTTCAGACAATCTTTCAACCACAAAGATGAGCTGTTTAAGATACGATATGGTGTAAATTAAGTACCTACATGACTACATCTACATCTCCGCTAGCGTCGTATCTGAATCTAAACCTATCCGAATGGTAAAATTATATTAACAATCCTAATAATTATTATCAAACCAACTCTCACAACCGCAAATGGTCCATCAACATTTTGCATAATTTCCATTTTATCGACTGTTGCTGATGTATAAACATGATTATACTTTTAGTACGCGCACGAGTTGAATGCAGAGCTTTTGTATGTGTCACCATACATTAGCTCTGCATACAAGTCGCGCGCGAACTGTACCTACCTTACATACGAGGGGCAAGTTGCCTAGTTGTGACAACGCATATCAGTCGATTGCGAATGGTAAGCAGTGTTGACCCAAGTCGGTAACTGGATGGGTGACCGAATTTGGAGGTTCAAATGTGACCTTTTCGCCCCCTCCGTGCCTCGTAGAGCCCGTTAAACCGTCGGTCCCGGTTACTATAACTAACATCTGATAATAATCGTCACAAAAACCAACACAGAGTTCAAACACTCTCAGACGAGTCGCATGCGGAAGGACGTGGCAACCCACCGCATTATTATCCCGAGAAAAATCCTATCATTATTTGATTAATGGAAAGGGGTCGCGACTCTCAGTAATGAGGAAGGCGACGCAGAGAAAGGGAGATGCTTACATTGCAGGGTTCACCAAGCACAGCCATCGGGCGATGTTGCTCCGTAGGAGAATACTGCGGCGGTGGCTCGGCCTCCTGCTTCACTCGCCGCAGCAACGGCTCCCCGTTAACGGCCGACATCATCTGCGCCTGCGACCAAGATAACAACACTCAGAGCCTCAAAGGTATATTTCAAAAGGTATAACTCACACTCAAACTCAAACTCAAAACATCTATATTCAAAATAGGCACCTACAAAGAACACCTTCTGAACGTCATGTTTACAAGGAATAAGACTTGATGGATGGAGAAGACTTAGGGTTCCGTACCTCAAGAGGAAAAAAGGAACCCTTATAGGATCACCTCGTTGTGAAGGTCTGCGTGGAGTATCAAGTCGAAATTAATATAAAATACTAACGTCTACGGTTCCTTGGAGCTGTACAAAAATCAAGCTTATTTTGACACTCGCCAATAAATCAAAACCTATAGGGTACTTCCCGTTGATCTAAAATCATGAAATTCGGCAAGGAGTAAGGTCTCAAAGCACAAGTATAGGAAAAATCGTTAATTAGGGTTCCGTACTCATAGGATGTCTAATTGTTTGTCAGGCGCTACCCGTTTAGCGCCATACGTAGCCAGTTATTTCACAGCAGATTACGTGCTGTTATGACATCTTTGTTATTTACTAAAATAATTTATATTATGTGGTGGTACGGAACCCTTTGTGCGCGAGTCTGACTCGCACTTGACCGGTTTTTTTAGATTCATGTTTCAGTTTGTAAAATATTGCCACTTTCCGTGGTAACCTGCTTTGGTGGTCTGATATTGTCCTTTCTTCCATACGTCTAAGCCGTAGATCCGGGTTTACTAACACCTGATTGGTAATATCGCACGATCAATATACCTATTTCATATTTCCCCTAGCTACGGTTGCGGTGGTCTGAACACAGATAATCCATTAAAAATATTTAATCTGTCAAAATAAATGTGGTTGCTTTCTTGTCTTTTAAAATCTTTATCAAAGTTAAACTTTTAAAGTTCATTTAAAATCTTGTTTAAAAAATATGCATAGTTAAAAAAATATTATAAGAAAAAAAAGTTTAATTTTTATTTTATCGCCCCAAGAGGGTAGGATAGGAAATCTTAACATTTACAATATAATAATATTATACACCATAATATTCTAAATATATTGATTCAGCTTTAACAGTTTAAAAACCTGTCAATTTTTGCCTCAAACTTAAACCTGTACCTACCTATCATATTTTTTGCAATGATTATAATTAGGACTTTAGATGCAGAAAGAAAAAAGTCGCCGATGTTTTTTAACATCGAATGATGATTATAGGAGTACATCTTCCAAAAATAAATTCTGCGAACTCTAAATCACTATGCACTCCAATTAAGCAAGATAAATTTTAAGTATTTCAATCTTTTATAAAATGTACAAAAAGTCATTAAATCTTTTTGCATGGCTAATCTTTACACGGATATAGATACTTTGCTTCTTAGCAATCAGTTAGTAACATCGATATATATGTAGGTACTAGATGGGCCCTTTAATAGAAAAAAATTGGCGCTCCACACCTGTCATAAGCCGTCATAATTGCCTGTCTTTGTTCCGCCATAGAGCTGTCTCGCTTATCAGACTCGATGCCATTAGTAAAATAAGTTCACATTCTTTGTTTGACAGGGCCCGTCCATGTAAATTGAGGTTAATAAAGGTACCTACTACGCATTGTATTGTATGTTACATTTCACAAAAACTCTCTTGATAAATTATGCAGCAACAAACCCCGAGATAGCCGACATGAGATAATACCTACGTACCTACTCAGATAGCGAAAATAAAAATTATCTATTTATGACAAAGTTTCAAGGATGCAACAGGTTCAACGCACTTTTAACATTGACTGCATTCCGATAAAAAATATGTCGTGACGCAACCGGCTTGACTTTTTAAACAAAGTATTATATGCTTATCAGACAAGACCTACATATTATATACCTATGTTATTTCATAATAAATATTTTAATAAGCGCAAACTGATTTATTGGAAAATAACTACATAATATATAAAACTGCTTCTGTCTATCTGAAAGCGTTCATCGCTAAAAATGCTTACCAGGTAGGTATAAGGTAGTTTTAGTGAAGAGTTATATAATATTAATTAATTATAATATCCAACTCAATTATCACACTCAGCAGGGGTTCCACTAGTGTGCAATTTATATATGTGACATAACTTTGCTCAACTTATGTTCTATTTTATTTTTAATAGGTACAATAACTTAAAACTTTTTAGGTGCCTAAAAAGTCCATTACAACTATACAAAGCACAGCATAGTTACTATGGAAACAGCTAGGTCATAGTGTTTTCCATTAAAATATGTTACAGCAAAAAAATAACCTACTAAAGGACGAGGTTTTCCGACTTTTCATCAAAAATCCAAGTTCACGATTGAACTTGGATTTTTGATGAACTGTGAACTTTCAAGATTTAATAAAAAGCAACTAGGTATTTAAATAAAAAACAAGAGCTAACAAGACTTATAATAACAAAGTAAATTATTATAATTAACATTACATACATAGTATACCGACAACAGAAATAATTAGGTAACTGCAACGTTGCTGTCGTACTAGACACCGGGCCTATCTCAATATAATAGTAGTTGACGAGTACAAGGCAGCCCCGGCGCTACGTTTGTCCAAATTGCCATTTATCTACGAGCTTCTAAGCTCGAAGGTGAGTCCACGGGCGTGCGGTCGATGAACCACTCCGCTTGTTATTATGAATATCTATTTTGCGCCACAACACGCCGAAATTCTCATGCTTACGCGATTTATATCGATTTCAAGGCCTCCGTTCTACCAATTTTTTGCTCCCCAGCCAAATAAAATTACTGAGCGATCAAGAACATAATAAAAGTAAAAGTGGTATTGCTTGGAGATACCAAATTGCTAAACGGACCGGACGCTACAATTTGTTAACCTAGGTCTTAGCAGATAATTATTATTATGACATCATTGAATTTACGAAGCAAAAATATAAGAAATGCAAATGCCTATGTTAGATAATGAACGTTGCACCTATGAAAGAAAATCTTTGGGAAAATTTCCCTGACTGTTAATTATTTTGTTCCACAACAAAATATATTTATTTGACTCCTCAAAAGACAGAGCAAAAGTATAAAATAGTTAGGTATGATACTGGACTTTTGTGAAATGGGAGATCAGTGGTATTCTTTTGTTTTAGTTCTGGTTTGGCTTTGACTTATCAGGCGTTTGCTTAAGTGAATCATAATTTGATATGGTTTTAATATCTAAAAGGATTATAATTACCGTGACAAAACAAATTTACCTACTATCGTCACGCTACGTTTTAACATCATCACACAACACGTGTTACAGCAACACAATTTTCTTTTCAACTATTTTTATGTTAATTCTTAATTACCTATATCTGGTTGAACTCTTAAAGTTCAATGCATTTTTAAAAATAAATTTCAATTATACCTACTTTAACTTATCAACAAGTCTATGATTTCTATGCAATCATAACAAGAGTTTCACTTGAAAACTGATGATCCGGATGCAACTGGAAGGTGTTAAGAGTCCAATCAAAATTGATGTCAACATGTCAAACAGACGGCAGAAAACTAAGAAACAAACGGTTACTGAACAATATAATTTAAAAAAGATATGAAACTGGTATGGTATTTAAAATGAGCTTCCAAGCGAGTATAGAATGAAAAATATCAAAGTAAACGTGAAACAATAAAGAAATTGTGTCCAATATTGCCGAGCCATGTGTGGCAATTTCTCCATGCTTATTTAGAAATACGGATAGCTATTCAAGTGTTAAAAAATGCATTGCTACTTGCGAACATCGCCTCGTAGTAGAAGTATGAATAGAACAAGATTTGAAGATCAAACATTGAATTAATTAATATCTTCAATGTTTGACCAATGTTTTGCAAACAAATGCAGTGTTTGAGTTTCACAAAACTTTCTCAACTATATGCTTGCAAAATCATGTTGATCCGTTGTTCTGTTGCGGCATGATTGAAGGACAAACCAACAAATCAATAAACCAACAAATAAATACACTTTCTCATTTATAACATTAGTAAGTATGATTTAATTGAAACAAAGTTAAGAAAACCATATTAATGCAGTACTTATGCTATCTTGTGTGGTGACAATAATAGACCGACTTGAGTCTGACTGTCTAATCAGTTTTGACGTAAGCATACGATTGAGGAACTGGAAATAAAAAATCAGCGTCGCGACGCCGTTTTGTTTATAAAATCGAGACCTACCTCAACATGAAGTTTAGTTAGATCTGATCCGATTCTGTACTTTTCCATGCGTTATCTTTATATGGCTTGTTTGATAACGACAATAGGTAATGCGTGTCCATTGCATGCCTTTATTGTTGCTAAGCAGTTAACAAGACAGTGGCAAAAGACAAAGCAACATCAGGGTAATTCGTGATGTGGATTCATTTGTTTTATAATTAGGGTTCTAACGGAACCTCGCCTCCGCCTCCGTAAGTGCAGAACTTTCGCAAGAAACCGTACCTCCGCTTCCGCATCCGTGTCCGCCGTTTTTTACGTTGACTGACAATGCGAGAGATACAAATCGAAGCAGGTCACGTCAGTTACACCAAGCAAACACAACAAGCAAAAAGCCAACTGTCCTTAGAAGAATCCTCAAAAAAAAACAAATATGGGATTCATCGCATGCTAATGCACAAAAATTGGACGATGTGATCGGAGAAATTCACCTCCGCCTCCGCTAACCTCCGCGTACGCAGAGGCAAAGCCCGTTCACCTCCACCTCTGCTTCCGCTAAGAACGCCTCCGTTACAACCCTACAATTCATAAAAGTGGACCACGTAATGGATTAATTTTATTTATATAACTTAAATACAATCCTAGGGCGCAAAATTATTCAATTAAACTTCCGTATGGTTTCTATTACAAGCGTAGATTTGTAAAAAAAAACAATATACATTAACTTAATGTCACATTAGTTTATTATTCATTCTCTTTCAAACGAACCTCCTATTGGTGAATAACTTAAAATAATAAATCAGCACGAGAAAATATTATTTGGTTTAAATAAAGCATTTCACGTCGTTCAAGGCTGACAATGAATTCATCAAAAATGATTCCCAAGATTTATAAGTAAATACTATATTGTATTAAAAGATTTATATCCAAAAACTTGACGATACCAATAGCGTAGGAGGAACAGAAAATCTATTCTAAGGAACACAACAAGTCTTCACCAACACTCGAACAAAGACGTATTCATCGTTCGTAGGGGTAAAAAATTTACCTCTTACAGTCTTTGTATGATTTTTTTTTACTGTAATATACCTAATTTTAACAACTTCAAATATGCATCGCAATTTAGTAAAATTAGTATTTATATAAAGAATCCATTAAATTGATCTAGCTTGTTCCTTTTTACAAGGCAGAAGGATTTGATATGCAACACTAATTTTGAATGTTAAAAAAACCTGTCAAAACGATTATTTCGAGCCCCCTCCACAACACTTTATTCCCTCAGCGCACTCGAAGGTCAAGATAAAAATTAGACAGTTATGTCTATATAATATGCAATATTTGCGTGTGGTCTGTTGTCCAAGGTCGGCACATTAGCTATTCGCCGCCGGTCGCCGTCGATGACTTCACTGCCACATTTTTATCAAAGCGCAATGTTTGAACCGGTTGAACAATAGACGTTCTTTGTTTGATAATATAAATAATTAACCCAACATGGACATTAATTGGAATACAGAATATTACAGAGTTTTTCCGATAATGAAGATAAAAAATAAAACGGACACCATTCGGAAAGTTAAAATTAATGTGGGTACAATAATTTTGTACTTATACCTCTATTATGTATGATGACATAGCCTTACATTGATTGTTGTATCGCCTACATAATATAACATTTGAAAAAATAATAATTCCCGGTATTATATACCTATTAGCTATCTGATACGTAAAACCCAAATGTACACATTTATATGAGAAAGAACAAGCAGTTAGGTACATTGTATTTGGATTTGTTTGTAAAATGTAGAGTATTTAATTCCAATCAAACCATCTACTACTACTGCCACTCAACTAAATAATTTGAATTCTATTATAAAATATTAAATTATAAAAAACATTTGTTCAGTAATTTATCAAAGTTTACCCGCAGGTTGACGTGTAGCAACGCAATAATTTATGTCAGAAACATCATATAAAACATGAGCAGCCTTTGTTAATCCGCGGGCTAGACGCTCGACATACATAGCTCTAAGTATGGGTAGGTCAGGTTCGCGCGCCTACAAAACGCTTTGGCCCAGGCAAATTCGGCGGCGGCTGTGAGGTAAAAATAAATAGGGGGGATATGACAAGCTGGTTTAGAAGTGGGGGTGAGGTGGGGGTGCGCGGAGGGGAGTGCGTCTAGACTGCGGCCTTGACCGCGCTTGTTTCCGCGCGATCGAGGTCGAGTCGGCCCACAGCCACAGCCTACAGACCGAGTGCGGAGTGGTGTGGAGCAATGGGAAAACTCAAAAACGGTATTTTAAACGTACCATGGGTTGCGTCATTATTCAGCACCATTTTTGAGAGTTACCTAAGCGTTTACTAAGTTACGTATAAGCGTTTATGATACGTAGACCGATAGTAAGTACATTTTGCTTGAAACTTGTAACATTATAATATTCTAAATATTTAGGTAGAGTTCCGGTAGGACCTCTATAGCTTTTATTCTACGTTAGCTTATGTTACTTATGGAACATTATAATTCAGAAGGCATCACAAAGCTTTCCAAAAAAAAAATCGAATGAATTAGTCACGATCAAAGAGCAATGACAAACTTCCATATATTAATAGTATAATATCGAATACAAAGCTCAAAGAAGCAAGATTTTTTTTAATGAACCTAGGAAAAAAAGATATTTCGTTTTAAAGTTTTGTAGGTTAAGTGGTAATGTCACTTCTAAAAATTACAACCGGAAGAAAGCCACAATAACAAAGACAGATAACATTTGACCAGTAAAACATTTGGCACAACCACAGACAATCAGCATCAGTGCTGCCATAATATTCTTTCAATTATTACCATTCTGTTAGAGATTAATAAATAATGTATGCAAGAAAAATCACATAAATAATATAAAATACACTTAAAAAAAGAGAAATCCTATTATTTATGCAAACATTAATCAGACGAAATAATTACATTTAAAAAATATCAAAATAAAATAATTTAGATTTATTCTAGCTACTTGGTAGATTATACTTAGAATGGTAGCACTAAACTGAGAAACGGGAACTAAATAATCAAAAAGGATTCCGTAAATATTTTTTTTACCAAGATTCAATTAATTGATAAATGAGAAATGATTTAAAGTGAAATAAACAAGATTTAGTAAATGTGTTCAATACTAATCTTGCCGTTGCTCTTTAAGCAGCGAGGGGCGATAAAAATTAGCTAGAACAAGGCGGCCGGTAAGGCGCGCGGCGTCGCCTCGGTCTGTGAACTCTAGCGATTCGACATTGCGTCGACATTGAGTCGAACTAAATAATGCAGATAGCGGAGGGTTAACGACCGACAGCACCCAATATCACAACGCGGACGATCGCAACATTCAAAAGCACCTGCCGATGGAGCGTGACGCACATTATATAACTCTGCTGGTGCGACCTATCCTAACCAAGCAAGCGTCTTCCACTCGCCATACCTTCCATTAACATATTTAAGACGTGCGTGAAACACGAATTCTGGACCTTTTCTACAGATAACAATTTGAAAGCTTAAATATCGTTCGCACTTCGTTGCAAATTAATTCCACTACCGTAACCTTTCACTTTTTCAACATTAGACCAGCTAATCTCATTGACTTAGAATTATAAACTCACCCTGGTATTCAACCAGGAAGATGCTAAGAGATAAGACGTAGAATTAACGAGATAGGAAAAGTAGAACCGTCACATTTCATTTCATCATTTAAAATCTGCATACATGGATATTTTAATGCGTCCATGGCTGCAAATGCAAAACTCTAAATAACCTACTTCAAAATGAATGTTCATAATCTATTAGATACCTTAGATATTTAGATATCTATTAGATACCTTACATTTGATACCAAACTCGAAAAATTTATACCAAAAAAGATCTTGAATTTATGACGTATTTTTGTTTTCTATATCCGCCATATTGGATTTGTCGTACTATCATAAGAAACGCGATAAGACGAAGCTAATATGATGAAGGAACAGACAAATACACAAACTGCCACAGATCTACCGTGGTCGTGTAATAAGGAGAGAAAATCAAAGACGCCGAATCCTTGATAATCGGAAATGATTCGAAGGCGGTTGATTCACGCAGACTAGCTGGAAGGGGGAGGGGGAGGGCAACTAACCGGGTGACATTGCACGGCCGTCGACACCACGACCTACGCCACGACTCGCGACGCGCGTGCCGTGGTTGACTACGTCTTACTCCCCTACAAATACCTACCTAGATCTTGGATCATTTAATTTTTCCAAACATAACCGTACTGAAGCCAACTATTAGCATTAGACAAATTTATCGTTATCACCAAATTTAGATTAATTAACATTTAATGAAAAAACTAGAAGTTAAATTCGCTGTAATCCGCCACAGAAGGCAAATCTGGTACAGTGCGTATCTCGAACCTGATGCCCGCGACATTCACCACATCAGATAAACTTTCAAAATACCCTCAACGTACGTTTCACTCCGATACCGGAGCAGCTTCAGGAGATGTAGCCTTTAAATTGCACGATTGTAAAACAATAACATACATACAAATGTAAATTTACGCACTGTACCACATAGATTTGCCTTCTGTGGCGGATTATAGCGAATTAAACTTCTAGTTTTTTCATTGTCATGGACTTCCACAAAGTAACGCCTGCTTCTATTCAATAATTAACATTTGAAAATTGAGTTTGACACATATTAATGCAAAAAAGCAATCCAGCAGAAAACCTTTTCTTTTTATTGTGGGGCTTGCGCTTGGCGACAATTATGCTTAGTGCAAAGCTATGGTGAGGGCTAGGTTGGATGCCTATTCGCCCTTGCCTTGAAGATACCTAAGTTATACGTGGCAGGAACCACGTGCGCTGGGAGGGTGTTTCACCCTAGCGGTTCGGATCAAAACCGTCGAGCAAAAACGTTTCGTGCGGGCAGAATGGACATCAACCAAATGAACCCAACACTGACGGTTTCTCGCTGTTCTGTGATAGAACGGAGAAGGAGGAACAAGCTTGTGAAGTTCCTGAGCACACTCTCCATGGTATATCCGATAAAAACCGATAAGCAGGCGACATTGCGTCGGTGTTGTAGACTGAGTAATTTCGCCAGCGTAAGTGATTGATCGCCAATTATCCTTCGGGCCCGATGACCTATCGAGTCTTATGTATCGATTTAGTACTTGGCGGATCCATCCCAAAAGTAACAGCAATACTCCATGCCAGATCTAACTTGTGCCTGATAGAGAGCGAGGCGCTGTTTTGCCGTGAAGTATCGCTTCACCTTGTTCAGGATGGCAAGTTTTTGGCAGCTGTTTTGGCCTTTGACCCGATACATTTCCCGAAATTGAGGTTAGGATAGATGTCGATTTCCAAGAGCTCAATGTGATCACTTATCGGTACGGATATACCCTGGAAAGTAGGAGCCAAGGAGAAAAGGCTCCTCTTAGCGGTGAGTAAACACGCTTGTGTTTTTGGTGGCGTTAAACTGGACTAGATTGGCGTCACCCCATTCGGTCACCTCCTTAAGAATCAAGTAAACTAGATCCACCATGGCCTCTCACTGCTCAAGAGGTTCAGAAGCACTGGCTCGAGAACAGAACATATCTTTCCGCAACAGTGCTGTCTTCAGCGTACCCAAAGGTACCGGGTTTGAGAAGATCATTAATGTGTAGCAGGAAGAGTGTTGCGGAAAGAACAGACCCCTGAGGATTCAGTGACGGAAGCAAAGCCTTTTATATTATACAAAGGTACAAGGGTTAAAGCAAGAAAAATTTATTTAAATAAAACTAAGGATAATTAATGATAAATAGGTACCATTAATTCACCTACCTTACTTACAAAGGTAGTAGGTAGGTAACCTACTACCTTTGGTAAAAATTAACCAATTTTAAGCACCTACACTAATAATAAACACAAGGTGCAAAAAAAAGGTCCTACAGTTCGTTGCCACTTGCCACCAAGCGTCAATTAATAATTGTTTTGTACCTTTTGTAAAATATGTATGGTAAAACCTGATGATAAATTTCATAAATATGATGGCGAAGACACAGTAGCTTCTGGTGCTCCATAGTTTGTTGCAGTTTAGTTGCGTGGATTCTAAGAAGTACTAAATAACCTGATTTGTCATTTATCTTCATTCAGATTTTTAATTAGAAGAACTAATTTGCCTGGGTTGCCAATTTTTGGGAAAATTAATAGTTTTGTGACGACACGTGTAGGTACTTTAGATTCGAGATTCTATTCCTATACTTAGGAGTCAGGACAAACTTTAGAACACGTTAATAATTTGTCCAATGTTATTAAAAAGAATTGGCCTCAATCTAATACTTACTGAGAACCTGGAAGTAGTTCAATGACACGATTGACTCATTTTCAATGACACAACAAAACTCTACATTATACCTATATTCTATCGTGTACAGTGGCGGTCTGAAAGTGTTACCATTTTTCAAATTAGATTCCTTATAACCAATGATTTTAATATACATATTACTATCGTACTTATATCACTGCGTATAGTAAGCTAACACACGTTAACAAGGTAGGTATTTATTACGTTTCAAGGTAAGCAAAAGGTTTCAAGCATTAAATTCAACAAAAAGAGTTTAAAGAATTTTTTTTTATAATACTCATTTCCTAATTTCAAGTTTGAAAAATTAGCATAATAGCATTATTTTGTATTACTTATGTGGCATTTATTTTAAAAAAATATATAATATTAAAAAAGGTTTTCTACATCTATCCTACCTAGTCCTACTGCAACAACCAATGCACTCAGATGTGTGCATGCTATTATGAACCTTTTGGTGGTAAACACTTTCTAACCGCGACTGTCTTTAACAATGTTTTATGTTTTCAGTTAAGCTCTTGTCAGTTTACTTCGTCTGATTCAAAATTAACGGAAGTAGGTTTATGTTAAAAAGGAAAATATATAGTTACGTGCATTCAAAATCATTGAAATGGAATGGCTTCATCCATCGCAGGAAAAACCGAACACCGCTATACCGAGGTTCGCCTAGGCAGTCATAACAGACACTTACTCTAAGTACCTACTAGTTTTTCATTGGCGTCAGTCGCAGTTCTCCATGAGGGAAGTTTAATTGTCAATTTTAAATAGGTACATTAATTAATCTACTCACATATTTCGTTGTAATTAAGTCCATTTTAATAGGATAACTTGACAACTTCCATGCCGCTTCTGCCGTACACATTTTTATGTTAACTATTCACTCTGACCCAACTTCATAACGCAGTTCCATACGCTTCTATCATAAAGGAAATCGTGGAATTTTGTAAACCTACGGACTAACAGCAAAGTGAAACCGCGCATGATAACTGAGGCGACAGTTACGCAGGGTGGCACCGTTCACGCATTGCGTACGCTATGAACACGCTCGCCCCACCAGCGCACGCGCCGCCCCGCATTATACCACGTGCTCTTCTCCATTCAGATTGGTCCCTTCAACTGGGTATGACCACGTTTGTAGCGAATGAACGCCCTACGACGGCAGTACCTTTATAACTGGCAACGAATAAACGTGGCACAATAAATTTACCTTAAGCCACGCCAAATCTTTACTTCGTGTTGGTTGGTTGAACGTTTATTGAAAACAGTTATAAATTAAGTAGGTACATTATTATATCATATTATGTTATTGTGTTTTAATGATTGCTTTTAAATATTGTTAATTTATTTAAGGACAATTTGATTAATGAAAAATGAAATTTTAAGAAGTCTTGCATTTAGGTAGTAGGTAGGAACTAATCAAATAACCTGCAATGACTGAAAGATAAATATTGATTTTTTTTTAATCAAGCTAAAACTTCAAGTAAGTATATTAAATATTCATAGCCTTTACTACTTTTTATAAATCGATTTCAAATTTAATAACCCGTAGCGTTTTGTAAACCACTGAAAGCCAAACTACATTTTACGACAACCTAGCGAACATGCCCACTACATAATAAGTAGCCAATGTACGATATTATAATCTATGATATCATATTGTCTATGGACTATAAAATATACCTACTTAATTATTTTGCTTGGCGTTATATTATTACGAAATTGTAATTCGTCAAAATAATTGGAGAAAATTTTAATAATTATATTAGTACCTGCCTATTTGCTAAAACTGTTTATTAACTCCCTAATTTGGTATTTGTAAGGTGGACTAAATATCAACCCAAAATCTAAAAAAGAGATTTCTGATTGAGTAGGTACTCTAGCTTGGGAGATTGAAAAAAGGGAACTCTAAGAAATTATTTATCGAACTCAATCCAATTTAATTTCCATGACATTTTTCTATAGAAATGTCTGAATTTACACAGGGCTTGAAAATTAAATTCTATTGAAACTTTATTAGATAACTTTTCAACGGAACTTTCTTCGATTTAGTGATAAAAGTTGCTAGTTTAAAACGCACATTACGACTAGACTACTTTAGGATAGAATATCTAATTACAAAGAAATACTTAACTTCTCGACAATATTTTTTATTTAAAACCTGTTCCACATAACCTAATAAAAAAAAATTAAACGTGTACAGGCATGAACCGGTATTGTATTTCGGAGGCTATGGTAAAGGGAGGGGGTGGTTGGTAACGCAATGGACCCTTTTTTGGCTGGAGGTTCCGATCAATAGAAGGTTATGAACCACTGATGTATACGTTGTGTTAGGGCAGGCACGCCGCGGCGTTCGACGCGTCGTCGGGCCGCCAGTCTCGCTATGCTTTTTTGGCTATATAGGGTTGGCTATTTATTATACTAACTAATTTATGAGACAATTATTTATTATGAACTAAGTTATCTTTCGCAATGATAAATATACCTACGGAGAATTAGATTACCCACTTGATTCGGTACATCTCTTGAGCTCTATATTTTCTGTCAGAAAACAGATTCAGTTTTCTGAATCTGAAGTATATTTTATTTTGAAAAGCACTGTAGACTAAAGGTATTGAATAAATTAGTAAAAAATTGAATTATTTTAGTCGCTATGAGTCTTGTTACAACGCAATATTTTATAACTGCAAAACGATAGATTTATGTTTTAGAACAAGAGATTAAAATGTGAAAATTATTGTCATCATGATGTCTAGATTTTAGACAACCCAGCCCTGCGTCAAAAATAATTGTGTAGGAGAGGCCGTTCGTGGAATAGCTCTTAAAAATGTGTGCGCGTGGTATGTGTACACAAGTATAGCTGTGTGCGCCGCCGGTTCATTGTCAAGGCCAACTGCCAAATCTCCCGCTTGAGCCCCTTCCCCCACACTTCTACTCCCTCTTGTCAATTATACGATTTCAACGAAGCCAGCGGATTGTCGACTACATATTCCTATGGCAGTGAAGCCTTCTTACCGACGATAAAGTGGTGATAACATGTCGTGCTACAGAATCTGTTTGCATTTTTGCATTCGCTGCTTGTTATTTGGTAGTTGGTAACCAGCAAGTAGGTTTTGCTGGCTTTAGATGCGATAATAGCGTAAAGTCCGTCAAAATTATCTGTTCCGGTGGCCAAAATTGGAACTAATTTTTATGCCCGTTTAGTTTTTGTTTTTACTTTAGTTTTTATGTCTACTAGTGACGCTTTCATCGGGTCAGATAAGCTTGTGGGACTATCCATGCCATAGCATAAGCATTCCAATTGTTTTTATGCACTCTGTCAGCCTGTTTTTAAAGGTTCATAATATTTGATGCAATTTAATTATGTAGTCCAACAAACTGTACAAAAAGTAGACAGTATAGGTAATCATGGGTACAAGATTGATAACTTAGAATTAGAGTAAAAAATACTGCCTGCAGTCGGCTATACAATTATATACAAAGTAGATACGGAATATAAATATAGTATAGGCATTGATCCATGAATGTAACATTGTAAGTAGGCAAATAATTTGCACAAAAGACGCAATAAATAGACAATAATTAATAAATAATATCAACAATGTTGAGCAAGAAGGCCATTACAGATGATAAAAGAGACCAAATGTCACACATTTCAAACAAATTGCTAAACTCTGTCTAAGATTATTAAGACTGTACCTACTAAAATTATTGTCCGAAAGAGTCTGGCCATTAATGCAAAATACCTATCTAAAATAATATAGGAAAAATTTTGCAAGAAAAACTTTGTCTTGCAAAATTTAAAAAAAAAAAATTTTTTTGTTCTAGAAATTTTTGTCAGAATCGTAGGTAAACAGGTTGTGACGAAAAACGATGTAAGTTTTGATGTAAGTAATGTACAGGCTAAATAAATCATTAATTTACTCAAACCGCGGGCGCTCTTTAATGCACTCTCATAAAAATAAAAAATAAAATCACTAGAAGTCGATTCCGAACGCGTCACAAATCACAACCACATGACGCAAATTCAGACCTCTTTATCAGATATTAGACCTCCTTTGATGTAGCATTTGAACACAACGGTCTTCTCCAATAATAATTATTTAGCACATTCTAAAAGTTTATTCTTAATTAGTCTAGTCGCGGAAGTTGTTAACTTATTATACAGCTAATAACTATTTACAAGTAAATATTATAAGTCTATGATTATTATATTCATATCAGTATAGTCTGAACTGTCCGTGACCATAGATTTGTGGCCTTGTGACCTATAAGATACAAATGTATATTATCTTTCCGCAGCGCATGCTAAATAATATTACTATACCTATAACAATCCTGTATTAAAATAATGATAAAAATATGATTAAGTTTTGATACAATTAATTAATTAGAATCTACTGCATAGCTGAATAAGCAAGCGCCCAACAAACATACTTAATTATCGCTCTCGTAGACGTACTCGTAGGGCTATGAATACGTAACGATTAAGCATGTCATCATTCCTTTAGAACAATACTTATTATTTGAAAAACACTGTAAAATAAAGGTTTTTCGTGCATGTAATGTCAAGAAATGCTACAATCCGAAATCTTCAGTAATGTTAGTTGCCATAATAAAAAATTAGAATTACTAAATACACATAAATAATTGTAATTATATATTTCTATTTATTTCTTGTGTGCAATAAAGAATACAATAATAATAATAATAATAATAAATGTATGTATCCTATGCTCATAATGGGCTTAGAAATAATTTAACGAATCCAGACAAAATTCAAAATGAAATGATTTTTATTCAAATAAACTTTTACAAGTGTTTTTGAATCGTCAAGTGAGTCTACAACTGGTTCGGACCGGTCAAATTGTATTTTACCATGAAAGTTGTTGGGTAGTTTTGAATTTCCGTTTAATACATTTTTTGGGATACGTCTGGGTCTTAGTTTTGCTGACTTTCGGGACAGCATTATTATTTTTTTGTTTTCTCAACTTGAAACTTTTCAGAAATATCTTTCCTATGATTTATAAGTAATGTTGAACACGCATATAATTAAAAATACTAGCGACCGCCCGCGGCTTCGCTCACGTGAGAATTTAGAATAATTGTGCCGAATTCCTTGTCCACATTACAGAGGGAGTTTTTGTGCATAGCTTTCTAGGTCGAAGGGTTTGAGCTGGGCGTATAATGAGTCCTATGCGTAGTATGAGTTAGTTAGGACATTGCTTTTTTTTTATTGTGAGACAGGCTTGCGCTTGACGACAATCATGCTAAGTGCAAAGCAATGATGTGGTCTAGGTTGGAGCGCGCTTGCCTAGAAGATGCCTATTCACTCTTGCCTTGAAGGTATTTAAAGTAGGAGGAAGGACTTATATTAATGATAATAATATTATGCCACTCAAACTTTGATTTAAGTTTAGTAATTAAGTACTTTTTCGCTCTTTGGTATACCTATTGCAGTGAGTGCATTAAGGTCTATGTTAAAGGCGTGGTTATTTGAGCAATACAAATGTTCGTAGTGAAGCAGAGACAAGACCGGATGTGCGCTTGCTTCTGTACTTGGTATATGTTTCTGTAGAAGAGTAACTGCCTCGCAAGCCTCCACTCAGAGTGTAAGCCCTGTTTACATTGAAGACAGTTTTCCAGGAAAGTACGGCAGGAAAGAAAAGGACGGCAATGTGAGCGAAATTTTTGCAAGATTACTAATATTATAAATACGAAAAGTATTTCTGTCTGTCTGTCCAACTGTCTGTCTGCTACGGTTTCACGGGCCACTTGTTCAACCGATTTTGATGAAATTTGGTACAGGGATAGTTTGTATCCCGGAGAAGGGCATAGGCTACTTTTTATCCCGGAAAACATACTAATATTATAAATGCGAAAGTGTTTGTGTCTGTCTGTCCATCTGTGTTTCTGCTACGCTTTCACGGTCCACCTGTTCAACCGATATTGATGAAATTCGGTACGGGGAGGGTTTGTATTCCGGGGAAGGACATAGGCTACTTTTTATCCTGGAAAATTAAGGAGTTCCTGCGGGAATTGAAAAAATGTAATCCACGCGGACGTAGTCGCGGGCATCATCTAGTATCATAATATATTATGTATTCAATACCTTATTAATGCAGTGTTTCGAACGAAAGATAAAGATGCAGTCAAGGCCGATACATTATCGAATGAATTGTGTATACGAGATTAGATAGATAAACAAACTGCACCTAATAACACATAACAACATTGAACTTTTATCTTTAGTGGAGCAAATTTTTATATCAATGATTAAACTAGAGAAAAGATCAGCCCTGATCCTGATAAAACAGACAACAATTGTGATCTAAAATCTAAGAAGATATAATACAGATTAGACCATAGGTATGTAGGTAAAGAAATTCCCATTTACAAAAACCTTCATTCGAATTACTCATTTGAAGAATTTAATGAAGTATTCCATCAAAATCTTTTTATAGTAAGGTAGTTGCCGCGAGACAAAAATAGCATACATAAATTTGGCCTTGAATATGCATATACATGCAAACTCGACAATTCTTATGCAAATCCTAAACAAGTTGAACGACTGTTAGAAGAAAAAAAAATGAGACGGAATTATATATCATTATGTAGTAATGATATGAATAAATCCTTGATAAATCTAAACTCTATCATCCAGTCGCCATGAAATAGGTGCGGCAAAAAACCGTTATAATATAGGCTTAGCGCTAGAAACAGACATGGCTGGCGGGCGATCGATCACGGCGCGTTGGGGCAGGTCCGGTACGCGGTTTGCGTTTCGCACGTGTAGCTCACCGGTGTTTGAGAAAATAGCGGTTATAATATGTTTTACCTATGCCTGCAATGCCTATGCCACACGTTCCATTGTTAGGAAAATTGATGATATCCTTCAGAAAAATGTACAAGATAATTAAATTATCAACTCACATATATATTTTACATTATGCTGCCAAGCGAAAAATGAAAGTGTACTTAAGTAATGCTGAACAGGTCCAGAGAATAGATCTTTTGAAATGACTTCCGCGCCGACGACGTTGCGAGGCAGAATACCGATCATGGTCTGAAGGTAATTTTTGGACTAACGAATCGGCCAATTGTTAACCACTTGCGAATACTTAGTCATTGCAATACTCAACTTCAGATAAGAATTTATTGGTGTACCTTTTATTTTACTCACACACACACACACACACACACCCACACACACGATTTATATATATATATATATATATATCGTATTATCAAATAAATTCATTATGACGCTGAATATCATGAAATATTTTGAGTCTTGGATCAGGCGTTACTTTGCGGAAGTTGTTCATGAATTAGCAAGAAAAGATTACAATTATTTTGCTATAATCCGCCAATAGATTCTGTTATATATATATAAATCGTATTATCAAATAAATTCATTATGACGCTGAATATCATGAAATATTTTGAGTCTTGGATCAGGCGTTACTTTGCGGAAGTTGTTCATGAATTAGCAAGAAAAGATTACAATTATTTTGCTATAATCCGCCAATAGATTCTGTTGGCAGATTATAGCAAAATAATTGTAATCTTTTCTTGCTAATTTGAGTCTGCCGAAAATAATTTGATGTCGTAATAGCATAATTATTATTTATAGTAGGCATTAATTATTAAGTATTTACAGGAATTTGCCCACAATAGATTTGCTGAATGTTACTTGATAAAGTGTTAGGATAGGTCATGGTCTTTCTGGCATAATTGAATGATGCATACTTTTATAAATATGCTCAAATTTTAATTGAAATTTTACGCACCATTTCCATATCCATCTCCATCGTCCAGTCCATCTCGGCTCAGTGTATCAAGTTAGCTGATATTTGGGTGGTCTCACGTTAGAGTACTGCGCGTCGCGACGTTCGACACACGAATGCAGCGTCGGCTATAGTGTCGTATGTTGCACCGAAAATTCGTTCCCGCGTGCCCTCCCCGCACCCGTCACCTCTTCTCGCAAATTTTTCGAATCACACAACGCCATCTATGGACGATCGGTAGCCCCCTCCCCCTTAGCGTGGCCTTGAACTTGACAACACATCGCGAGCGACCCAGTTTTGCGGCGAGTCCCCGCCCCCGCGCGCACTCGTGCACTGTCACGGCCGCGTCAGCTGAATGGAACCGAGTGCAACATAAAGAATATTTTCGCGCAACACCCGCTGCAACTCTCGTTTTCATTGTATAATATTACATCACGCACATGCGCACGAATTTACAACGCCTGATTAACATTCCGAGTGTCACCAGCTCTACATTATGTTTGTATTGATGCTGAAAACGTTAGCCTGAGTGAATCTGCACTTATATAATACGTAACAATAGAAAACTACCAAATATATCCAAAAAAGGAAACCTAATATGAATAATTATGGCTGTAATACACCAAGATAGAAAGTAGAACATTTATAGTATCAAATAGGAATAGCTTATTGATTTCAAGGCTATAATCTCCATTAGTTATATATATAATTGCTGAATTCAAAAACTGTGGATTCCTGTGAATTGAAAATCTGAAAACTCATTGCCCACTGCATTTTATGCACTTGCGTTCGCTCAGTGACCCAGAAGATCTTGGCCTCTGACACTAGTAGTTTCCATTATTTTCTGGCCAGCACCGATTCAAGCCAATTGGGTCTTCCGTGGGCATGCAGATTTTTGCACTTCGTCAAACCAGCGAATCCTTAGGCCTAGGGTGTCCAACTGTGCGTTTTCAAATTGGGCGACCCAAGCAAGATCTCTTCACAGCACGATCCATCCAGGCCATCCTCTCTAGGTGTCCATCAAACCAGCAGAGTCTCGCAGCTTTTGGTCTCCCCAGTTTCCTTTGATTCGGCTACGTTCAGGTTTTCTCTCTTGATTTTTTCTTTGCTTCCAGCCAACTGGATGGTTCGGATCTAACTTTTTTACTATCCACTACAAGTTATACCTTGACTGCGATGATGGTAGGTGATAATGCAGTCTAAGATGGTAGCGGGCTGACCTGTTAGCCAAAACCTTACTGCTAATGGGTTTCTCTACAGCACCCTAGGCCTAAGGATTCGCTGGTTTGACGAAGTGCAAAAATCTGCATGCCCACAGAAGACCCAATTGGCTTGAATCAGTGCTGGGTAGAAAAGAATGGAAATTTCTAGTATCAGAGGCCACGATCTTCTGGGTCACTGAGGGAATGCAAGTGCATAAAATGCAGTGGGCAATGAGTTTTCAGACTTTCAATTTACAGGAATCCACAGTTTTTGAAGCAGCCTATGTCCTTCCCCGGGGCACAACCTATGTCTATACCACATTTCGTCGAATTCGGTTGAAAAGGCTTTAAAGTGTAGTATACAGACAGGCAGATAAATAGACAGACACATTTTATACAATATATTTTAACATGAATCATTATATTGGAAAATTTGATGATCGTTCACAACCTTCACCAAACTATAGAACTGTAGGATTTTTCACGAGATGTAGCAATCCGCAATGCTAATACAGAAAAGTTTTACAAAATAGCATATTAATTATCATGCCACCTGAGATCTTGAAAACAGTTCTTCCTTTTTGCGAAAATGTACTGAATGATGGTTGTGTAGCAGAGCGTTTGCAGTAGATACTGACCTTGAGTGCAAGTTCGTACTTTACGGCATTCTACAGCGCTACTTCGTGATCATGTGTACATGATTATCGACAAATGCATTTTTAATATCACTGCTACTCATTTTTTATCGTTGTAATAAGCTGTAATGGATTTCACGGCATATGAAGGTAATTGTTAAAAGGTACAGTTAGTAGAATTTGAAATTTTCTAGTTACTAATCAAGCGTAAATTCGTTACAGTAAGTACCTTTCACAAAAAGTTTTCTGTTTATATTGAAAAGTAATATTGGTATATTTGAATTTGCACGTTTTTTTGTACGTAATTGCCGTCACAAAAAAGGCGAATCGAAATTTTGATTACATAAGTAGGTAAGTATTTTGTAAATATAAATATACTAATACCTATAAATAGTAAATGTTTCGTATTTTTCTGGGTACCTTTGTAACTGGGTAAACCAACGTTTAAAATAAAGTTGTAAAATATATAAATAATTTAAGTTACGTTGTATCCATGGGACGCCACATTACGACGTTAAAGTTTTTGTTACTTGAGTTTAAGTTATATCATTACCTATTTTCTGTTCTACTGGCCAAAAGTGGGCCAGTAACTTTTCGCTTTTTACCAGTTAAGTACATCTGAAACTCGCTAAAGTTAATAAGTACGACAATAGGTTGAAATATTTCGAGGTAGCTTTTAACAACAAAATTACTTTAAGTTTATATTTATGACAAAACTAGCCAACTCGCCACAGCTTCGCATACACAACTCGGCAGTACCAAGCTGCGACGACACAATTAAATTAGTCTGAATGTGTTTAAATAAATTCTTCTTCTAAGGGTGAAAGTTACATTAAAATCCATTAAGTTTATTATACTTAGTAGAACTAGCTGATGCCCACAACTTTGTCCGCGTGGATTGAGGGTTTTGTGCTTCCCACGGGAATTCTTTAATTTTCCGTTATAACAAGTAGCCTATTCCAGACTATAATCTATCTCTGTGCTAAATTTCATCCAGATACGTTCAGCCGTTCTGGCGTGATTAACAAACATCCATCCATACAAACTTTCGCATTTATAATATTAGTATAGATTTAGGGAAAGTTCCAAAAAAAAATAAATGACAAAAGATAAGAATAAAGACATTTTTTAGGTTCTATTTAAACAAAACTAAACTAAATAAACAAACCGAATTGCAGGGGTTGTACTTTGTGGTTCAATAATTTTACCTACATTTTTACTGATAATGGATAAAATTTGCAAAATGAAAAATAAACTACACAAATACGGTAAGCAGGGATTATTGGGAGGGGTTAGTAATACAATCCCCCTCATCCTGTTCCCACTAACCCCTTGGTGGAGGTAGCACAATTCAAAACTTTTACAGAGTTTTATAAATTATAGCTGTTTTTGCCTAAGATAAAATAAAAATAATTGTTTTATCTTTTTGTACTCACCTTAATAAAATGATAACAGTTTTTCATTAAGAATTGATGCACAAATTAAATTGTCCTTGTCTTCCTTGAGAATATTCATAGTTAGCCGAATGGGACAATTACTATGCACCTGAAATACAAACAGATTAAAACATAAAATAAGCTAATTATTTTTAGTTCTGTAAGTAGCTTTTTAATGAATTAGTCAAATTTACCTCTGATTTCAATATGTAAAAAATATAATATACATTTTACATTTAAAACCCTTATATTAAACTTGTACCCCTAATCTGTTACACTGCATTGTTTCAGTCACGTCAAGTCAGTTGGCAGCACATTTTTGTGGGTAGGGTGGTAATAAGCCACAGACGGGGCCTCCCACCAGGCCAGACCACGGAAAATTCAGAAATTGTAACCCTTTCGGGGATCGAACCTGAGCCCTCTTCACGTTCAACAGTGCTCAACACCACACCAGGGAGATCATAAAAAACCAGTCTAATTGTTGTCACAGAAAATAATCAAAATAGCTTTTGACTAAATAATGAAACAATAATGTCCATCTCAGCACTACACTGCAGCCACTTTATGGTAACTTTGCTCTCCCAGAATACTGTAGCTTTAACCTTAGCTTTCTTGTTCCTTGGTTGTAGCTTATGTGTTTTTAGTACCGTTTACATAGGTAAGTTAAAGTGTTAAGGTCCATATTATTTGCTCAGTAGTTGGCTATTGCCAACCACTACACCCATTTACACATTTTAAACATAGCTAATACTTTTTGTAATGATATTTTTAATTATTAGTAGGTTCTAAAACAATCAGAACCAACTAAGTACTTAATTGAATGTTGTTAGATTTTCATCAGATATTATTAGTTAAATTTATTCAAGTGTATTTCGCATGTTAACAATAAGATTACCCTTCCCAATTTCGCTTGAATTTAGCTAAAATTTGACCCTTCTCATGCAAAACTACCTTCCATGTTAGGGTTAGAACTTATTATGTAAACACAATTAATTCAATACAAAATTTAAAGAAACCACTTACTGTAAGATCCTTGGTACTTTTATGTTGATTACATAGAAAATAACACAAATATTTCTAATTGTTCCAATAAATCTAGCGAAAATAAATTTTATCAGCTGTCAGATTCACAAAAATTATGCGAGTAAAAACAATTTAATTTGAACGACTACTATGTTATTTATAAAAGTTAAGAATATTTACGGACAAATGCTTTTCAGAAATATGTTAAAAGCGAAATAACTCTAAAATTTTCAAGCATTTCATTTCAAAACTTCTTTTTCATAAACAAACAAGGTTATCAAAATGAAAATGACATTCACATTAATGACGTTAGTTTTTCATTTTAATCTGTAGAAACTCAGAGTATCTATAGAGTTGAGATTTTTATTAACTGGTTTTACGGCTCTGGGTTCCAGCTCTTATGAACCTATATATTGCTTGTAATATCCTCCCGACCGAATTTCGGCCACAACGGCCAAACTCACACACGGAGACATTAGCCATCTGCGCGAGAGATATTATAGTGTACAAGCTTGAGCGCATACACAGGTGCACTCTCTGTTTATTTACTCTCAAAGCCCGATGGGATGGAAAATCCGACCCGACCGGGCGGAGACCAACGGCTTTATATACGTGCTCTCCGAGGCACGGGGTGAAACACCGCGAAAATCCTAACTCCGGGCTAGTACTGAGAATTTCTATAATTATTCTTTATCTAATACTGGTAAATAGTATTTAGATCACACACAAAGATATATTCTTATAAAGTACAGAATTCGAAAAAAACTGAGACATTTTTGTCGATTATAAAGTTTTACCTATTTTCAGCTTGCCAAAACCTTCCCGAAATTTGTCGCCAACTCTCCGACTAAACGCGTCGCCTCTAAGACGTGTAACCTGACGAGACTTCCGTCATTGCTGACGAGGGGAGGGTTTAATAAAATATGGCGATCATAGAATAAGAATATATAGCAAGAGTAGGCATTGTAATAATAATACCACAGAGCGAGAAAATTGCTTTTCTTGTTCAGCGCATTACTTTTTTGTTGGACCTCTAATGTAGTAGAGGTCATATAATCCTCTGTCGTTTTTGTTATTCGCCCATATTCGTACGAATTCGGAATTGACAAAAGTGGTAACTGTGCTTGTAGCTTACGAAAAAAGTGGTTTATCTAACAAACGATGGTGTATTGCTGTGTATTTGGCTGTAAAAGCCGAAATGAACGTAAATACGAAAACATAACTTAATATGTAAGTTTACAATTTTGACCTTATTTTGACACGATTGATACAGATAGAAACAGGTTATATTTTGAAAGACTCGCATGAATGCTACAAAGTATAGAATTAACAAAAAAAATACTTATTTATCATTTTATGAAAATTTCGCATTAAGACTATCGCTATCGCATACTTATACGCTGACACCCGGTCTATATCTCTTTCTCTTTTACGATAGTGATGGTGATTTTATTTACACTATGGCACTGAGCTATGGCAAGTGATTCGTTTCGCCAAGTGCAGACAAACGCACTATCTGCGCAATGTACAGACAAAAGTTTGAAATAAAAAAAGGTTATAATCGTAAAGACTCGCATGAATACTACAAAGTATAGAAGTAACAAAAAAAAAAATTTACCATTATGAAAACATCGCATTAGGACTATCGCTATCGCATACTGTATACGCTGACGCCCTGTCTATTCATGTCTTTAACTTTTTTTTTGTCTACGCTGGCAACATTATCTATATTTTTTCATGCGACGACGTTTCCCTTTTTTCGGGCCAACTCATCGGTCTTTTTGACACAGAATTAATAATTATGTTTGTTTTCACACTGAAAAAGTTATGAATTGTGAATTAATAATTGAACAATAGTAGACAATAACATTTTCGAAATGGAGGTGCACTATCTCGTGTTAGTTTTGAGCATTATATGGCATGGATCCGACGCCCTAACGTGGAGCCTCGCGCCGAATACACAGAAGTGTTTGAAAGAGGAATTGCATGCTAATGTGCTAGTTGCGGGTGAATATGCAGTAAAAGAAGTCGGCGGACAAAGAATCGATTATATTGTAAGTGTTCACGCATTGTATAAACCATATGTTGGCACTCGTAACACTTTTGTTACCATTTAACTTGTTCAGAACCCTATTCCTATTTCAATTAAAGCTGTAAGTAGTTGCAGGCGGGACTTCAGCATCTGCATGTAGAACTATAACAATATGAATTTCTTTCAAAATTCAGCATTTACTACTGTGCTCCTTCCAAAAATTAATTGAGCATTTGGTACACACAGAGTGCCTTATTGGCTCACAAGTTAATTAATTAATAAATTATTAATAGAAAACTAATAATAAAAAGCTAAAAAAAATAATAATAATAGAAAACATTTATTTAATTCTAGTTATTCCTTTTGTACTTCATTTGTTGCTGGAGAGAATGCTGTAGTCATTTGGTGACCTCCCTTGCACAGTAGAGAGCGTTATTATCTGGAAAGCTGGAGGTTGCAGGTTTGATCCCAGGCAGTGTAAATTAGGGAGTATATTAATCTGAATTTGCACTGGTCTCATGAGAGACTGGTCTGTGTATAATTACCACCCTACCAGCAAAGATGTGCTGTCAAGCAATTTAGTGTTCCGGTAATAATACCATGTATAAAAACTAATTAGGAGTATGGATGTGAAATAACTGCTATAACTCTAATTGGTTATCTTACTACCACTTTAGACTATACATTACTTATCGCCAGAATGCAATTTGGCAGACTCCCAGAGCATTTTAGCCTCTAGACATGAGTTGCAAATATATGGAGTGTGCATTGCAACAACACTGGATCTCAGTAAACTGCAGTGCAACTGAAACAACATAGTCAAGCCATGATTTTCAAATTGTTTCCAGGTTCGTGATTCAAAGGGTCACATCCTCGCCACGAAAGAACATGTCACGAAAGGAAAGTTCACATTTGTCACTGAGACATATGACACATTTGAAGTTTGTTTCATATCAAAAGTACCTCCAGGTGAGTCAAAGAGTATAAATAATAAACTACTTACTCTTTTTGATAAATCACCCCATATGATTGTTTTATCTATTACAAAAATTCTCATCCTATTAATATAATTACATCTGTGAAAGTGTCTATATTTGGATATTTTTGATGACTTCATGCCTTAACAACTGAATTGGAATGGAGATAGGTTATACCCTGAATAGGCTATTAGGCATTCTTAGAAAAATCAATTTCCCGTTGCAATTCTTGCTAAAATCCTTATCAAAGGGGGACAATGGGTGGGGCGGGTAGGGTAGGTACTGTCTAGTTAACTATGTTATTATGGTGATGTTTTCGTTAGGATTTACACTATTGGTGGTTTATAATCTGATTTCAAAAAAATAAGAAGTTCATAGTAATTTCAAATGTATTTTTTTAAGATGCACTAACTTCACTGTGATTTCCTAATCATTGTATTTTATTTAACATATATTTCCAGAACATAGAAGTGTAGCACAAGATGTAACTTTAGACATTAAAGTGGGCATTGAAGCAAAGAATTATGAGGGAGTAAGTATATTTTTTTTCTTATTATGACTACATCTAAATATATAAAAGGAAAAGTTGACTGACTGACCGACTGATCTATCAACACACATCTCAAACCAGTTGAAGGATTAGCCTGATTATTGACATACTGATAGCTATTAAAATTCAACCCCCAAAGGGGTGAAATAAGGGCTTACATTTTTATGAAAAAACTAACTTAAAGTGAGTGAAGCCTCAGGTAAAAGCTTGTTTTAATATTAATATATTAAAACTAGCTTTTACCCGCAGCTGTCCTCGTCCAAGTTATCGTAGTCTAAAATAATTTTTAAAGACTAAGATAACTTAGGTATCTATTTTATACTTGCATACATTGATTACTAGAAGTCTCAGAATATAGCTTTTCACTTTCTTGACAAGGCTAAAAACACACTTATAGCATGCCTGACCAGATTGCAAAAATAGTTAATTTTTGTTTTATCACTTATAACATTTAAATCATTTGATGATCAGGCTGCTTTTAACATACTTATGATTGCTAAAGTGATCAGTGATTCATGACGATTGGTAAACACTATTGCTATTGGCAAAATTTATTGTTGCAGCAAGAATACGGTATATTCAGCCAATCAGTGGCATGTTAAATGTATGTTTCCAGTCTATTGTTTAAATTAAAAAAGGTTAAATGCTTAATACGTTTTAAAGACAGATATAATATTACATTAATTATATTTATATACTCACACAATATATATTATATTTTATTTTTTATCGGTCAATCTTCCATGAAAATCTGCATCTTCTAGAAATGGGTAATTTGTGTGGTGTTTAATGGTTTTCCCTAACCTTACTAAAAATTATATTATAACTCTTGGAAATTGCTTGCAATTTACTTTTTATAAAGTTTAATACTTAATTACATACCTACTGGCATTAACCTAATCATGACATAGATATAATAATAAAATGTAGTATTGCATGACATGACAAGAAAGAATTGTATGATCCATGTTACTTTTCTTCACCTTGTGTGCTGATATATGGTGCAGCTAACCCTAACATTATTTTCCTCATATTTATAATCTCCACACAAGTGCTAATAACAGCTATGCAAAGTTTCAACTTTATTGGATAAACGATTGGCAAATTAATACAAACAAACACACTAACATTATTGGAGTGAAACTTCTTTAGAATGATTAGAAAATTCGATGAAACGAAAAATGATAATAATAAAATCTCTTTATTTGCAAAAATTACACAGGTTCACATTAATAATTTGGCTTCTATCTCCCAAAAAAGTAAAAACTGTTATGGGAGCTAGTGCCTTCGCTGTTGAATAGGTGCTTTTCTGCATTTTTTTACTATTATTAATGTTAACATGCAAAATAAAATACAATTATAAAGATGTGTATATGTGTGTGTGTGTGTGTGTGTGTGTGTGTAAGCTAGCGTTATATGTGGATATGTTAGCGTTTGTTTGTAACTAAGCGTGGAATATCGGGAATTATTGTGGAATATTAAAGCGACACTAAAAAGTGAGAAACATATTCATAATAGGATTTAGCCTGCGAGAGAATGAGATAGAATAGAAGTTATATTTATCTCATTCTCGCGTAGGCTACTTTTCTGAAGTTTCACTTCTGACGTGTGTGAACTGCACACACACACACACACCCTTTTTGCAATAGATAGTTGACTTAAATGCAGCTAAAATCTGAATATATATTAGAGCAGAGTCATTATTTGCCAGTCTATAATAATATCCTAAACTTATACAGATTGCCGAAGCTGCCAAATTGAAGCCCATGGAAATGGAGCTTAAGAGATTAGAAGATTTATCAGAGGCTATTGTACAGGACTTCACTTCCATGAGGAAGAGAGAAGAAGAAATGAGAGACACTAATGGTGAGATTTGATTACTTTGATTTCCCTTTTTTTTACGTCACAACAAGTACCTAAACCCTGACTGCAATCGCACCTGATGGTAAGTGATGATGCAGTCAGCAGGTAGCGGGCTAACCAGTTGCGGGTTATTGAAGTTATAAAGACCTACAGCACCGATCGCTAACGCTAAATCGCTTGGCGGCACGTCTTGGCAGGTAGTGTGGTAACTAACCACGGCCGAAGCCTCCCACCAGGCCAGACCACAGAAAATTCAGAAATTATATATTCCTCAACTGACCCTGCCGGGGATCGAACCCAGGGCGGCCCATATATAAGACCATAGCGCTCACCACTACGCCAAGGAGATCGTCAAATAATTCCTTTTTAAAATTGGTATATTTCTTGTTTCAGAGTCAACAAACAACAGAGTGCTCTTCTTTAGTGTCTTCTCCATGATTTGCCTGCTAGGTCTAGCCACGTGGCAGGTGTTATACCTGCGCAGATACTTCAAAGCCAAAAAACTCATTGAATAACATTTTTATTTGTACTGGATATAGTCACACTGGGCTAGAGAAATTTTTTCTTCAAACTTTTATTCTGTAACTAATAAATCTTTAAGAACTTTAAACTGAGCACAATTTTTTAAATAAATCGTACAATTCTGTGTGTAATTAAATAATAATATAATGCATGCTAATAAAGGAAGAAAATAATCAAAACAAAGTGGCTATAGTGATTTTGTTCCACTCACACACTACAAAAGTTATAGTGTGTAAGTGAGAGCGAATAAATGATTGTCGCCATTTTTTCTTTTGTTGTATGTGTTATAAAAAAAACTTCTATTCTGATATTCATTTATTGTTCGTCTTTGTCGCCCATTTACTCCGTAATATACCTGTCCATTACGAATGCACTGCACTTACGCATACGCTTTAATTGTGTTGTACCTTTATTCAATTAATTGTAACTAGGTACCTCTATAGAATTAAAAAATTTAAACAACAGTAAAAAAACAGTAAAGAAATTTGAGATTTAAACAACAATAAAAAAACAGTAAAGAAATTTGAGATTTTGCATAGTAGGTAGGTATATAAATTAAAATTCCAATGGCATCTTTAGTTAACTTAATAAAGCGGACAGGCGCGTGGAATAGTGAGTCTATAATATTATAATGAAAGATGTATTATATGTTTTATTACGTTACAATAGACAACAACACAGCAATATGTGTGCAACTTTAAGTAATGCGGGTCATGTATGAATTTTGTAAGTTAACATCACAATTTATTAACCTAGTGTGATTATATCATTGTTCATAGATTTCGTGGCAATGTCACGTTGTATTGTATACATAACAAATTTGGTTTACTTAACAGATTTATTATTTAATTATTTTTATTGTATGTATATGATCGATTTCTTGTCGTTAAAGATGTAAAGAAATGATTTATTAAAATTTCATTGTTTCATTTCTTATCATAATGTCTCCTAGTTTTTTCCACTTATCAAAAATACAAAAGATCAATTATTACAATATTCAACTCGATTCCGATTTTGTCCATACAAATCTGATGCTTTGTACTATGGAAGTGCATATGTCTGCATGCAGCTAAATGGATGAGTCTCCATTCGATCATTAAACCACCTGTAAGCGTTAATTTTGTATGAACAAAAACTGTACAGGCTTATGTTGCA
This sequence comes from Erebia palarica, assembly GCA_964035005.1. NCBI lineage: Eukaryota > Metazoa > Arthropoda > Insecta > Lepidoptera > Nymphalidae > Erebia > Erebia palarica. Next base: position 19,330,781 of record OZ035994.1, read on the forward strand.
AGATAAAAAAGCTTTCTGCTTTCTTGCAACTTCATCGATCAGGCTTGGTTTGGCAGCCTGCCGTCAGTGATGTGTCACTATGTTCTTAACGCCGACAGACTAATAAGTAGTCCATATATAATATTAATTAATATAATTATTATTATTATACTCGAACGTTCTCGGTATCACCAGGAACCAGGCCGAGTGCGCACCAATACGGCCGCTCAATGAATGCATTGGGAGCTTACACCTTGGTATAAGCAATCAGACTGGTGTTCTCATTTGTGAGTCTCGAAGGATTTTCACTTCTCAAGTACTAATGGTCCCTCCTGACGTCAGTAAGATGTATTGCTCTATGAGTGCCACCTGTATCATGGGTTTGTGAATCCTGTTGTTCACGCTTCTGTTGTAACAAGTGAAATTAATTTAACGAATAAAAAAATACGACTGCCCTGCCATATTATTTTTGGAGTTTACCTCCTTATGAAGCGATTTGCATATTGGGAGCCTTTGGAATCTTATTCACATTTTTTATTAAATGATATTTTTTTGTGAATCACTAAATATTGAACTATAGTGTTATATATTTTTGGAATCTACTCATTTTCTAGATGATGATTATATAGTAAATCTTATTTTCGATTTTTTTTTTAATTTTGGTCTTTAATGCGGGACCATGGTCACCCCATCAATTTTTTTAAAAAATTTACCAGCCTATGTCACCCGGAATAAGCTAGGGATTCTAACGATACATCATTTATCAAAATCGGTTCAGGCGTATAGAAGTTATGGTGGAATATACAAACTCACATACATACATACATGAACCCTGAAAACAATATACCTACTCCTTTTTTCAGGCAATATAAAAATACCTAATGGTTGTACAAATGCACATCGTATCAAGACACGCGGAAGCGTGTCCAGCCAAAGTTCAAAAAAACTGGCGAGCAGCACCGTGTGTAATGTTACACGAACCATTTGGAGCCACTTTTGACCCCCTCATAACTCAAAAACTATTTCACATAAACATGTCAAATTTGGCGCATATATTGAGACCCGTGAGATACATATGTGCTCCAAATTTCATAAGCACACCTCAAATGGTTATTAAGATATAAACGTACAAAAATCGTCATTTTTATGCTCTACCTAGGTATAGATCAAAACTCTGACACGGGGCATACTACTGTGCGTACCTCGCACATAAAGTATAGATATAGGTACTTACGAAATACTTACGTCACTCGTTCCCGCGCTCACAGCATTTTACCTCTTTAAATATACCTATACCTTTACCTCTCTATATATACCTATACCTTTACCTCCATATATATACCTGTACCTTTACCTCCTTAATATATATACCTATATATACCTTTACCAACCGAGTACCAAACATACCTTACCGGCGCCGCGAGGCGCTATCTTTTACCAGGAAGTGAAGGAAGGAAAAGGAAGATGGAAGCGAGAGAGACAACGTACACGGGAAATCTCTTTATCATCACAGAGGAAAATAAGACACGGATTTGCTGTTACATTCTTTATTGCCTAGCTGACACGATTCCGGCGAATTCCAGATAACAGGAAAGTGCGAGTTCAATCGACGCCGTCGAAACACCACAAGATAGTCCGAAACACCACAGATCCGCGGACCGGCACTGAGGCGCACGTCATCGCGCTATCGAAGCTCGTGGCTGACTGCGGAATGCGACGCTCGACTGAGCGCCCCGCGCCACACCGCGCCTGCGTGCGCGAGCCACGCCTCCATTATTATTATTATTGCATTATCGATAGTTCGGGGAAATTGCGCGTTACCTGGAACTAGCATTTCGCGCGGCTCTGTTTGCCGATTTTATTGGTTGAAATGTATGCTCTCTCATTGGTTGTTGTATTGTAAATATTTAATCTTGTTTTCTATTGGTTGTTAGTTCTTAAGGTTTTCTGTATATATATCGATAAGTTTTACAAATAAAATTATTATTCCTTTCGTGACTCTAATCAACAATTGTGAGTCTTATTACAACCAGCTCGTAATACTCCGCTACAGTGGTGACCTCGGGTATGCGGCGACTACCGAAGATTAAACGCAGTAACGCAACCCGATCGTTATCCGATACCACGCATTCAAGATTTCACGTATCCACTGAACAACAAGAAAATATTTTCGAAACTTGATCTCAAGATGGCGTACTACTGGATACCTATGGCGAGTAAAGAAGATGCACAGAAGACAGCCATAATCACTCCGTTCGGGCTATACGAATTTACATGCATGACGTTCGGTCTACGTAACGCAAGTCAAACTTTTCAACGATTCATGCATCAAGTTCTCCGAGGTATAGAAGACTGTTTTTGTTTCGTTGACGACATTCTCCTATTCTCCGAAGATGAAGAAAAGGTGAAGAAAATCCAATCGCCGACGCCTTATCACGAATCGAAGACATCCAGAACCCAAGTATCATAGACTACAACCAACTTGCAATAGACCAGAGCAACGATGAAGAATTGGAAAATCTGAAAAAACAACAAAGCGCAACACGGGCTATGTCACCCCGGGATTAGAACCACACGGAAACAGATAGCATCGAAATTCTTTTGGCCAACCATGAACAAAGAAGTAGCAACATGGGCCAAAGCTTGTGGCGCGGCTCTGTTTGCCGATTTTATTGGTTGAAATGTATGCTCTCTCATTGGTTGTTGTATTGTAAATATTTAATCTTGTTTTCTATTGGTTGTTAGTTCTTAAGGTTTTCTGTATATATATCGATAAGTTTTACAAATAAAATTATTATTCCTTTCGTGACTCTAATCAACAATTGTGAGTCTTATTACAACCAGCTCGTAATACTCCGCTACACTACCATTGCTTAAAGCCGTATTATTTTAATATTGTTGACGTTTATGTTGTAGTGTTATAATCATTATTTTATGGACGTCAAAGTACGTGACATTCAACCGTTATTTTGAAACAATACTTTAAGCGGTGGTAGTAACTCCTTAACTATTGAAAATGACACATAATTATCATTTTAATGTAAATAATAATGAATAATAATATAGTTGCATTAAAACCTTACCTTCGTATTCATGCATTTTGTGCAACGAAACGTCATTGACAGAAAAGAAGAAGAAACGTATTTGATGTCGTCAGTTCAAGCTGTCAGTCATTGTGATTTGTATTCATTGTTTATAGTGGTTTTAGTGATATCGACTGTTTACCGTGCTTGTTTTCAATGTTTCAATGTTCTCACTTCTTTTGTCGCTGAAGTCAACAACCAAGGCATATATATCACAATTTCGAATTTGGCTCTCATTTCACATTTATGTTTTTGATGGGATAAATAAATTGCAGGACTGACCATTGAACTTGGCACCCATTTAGATCTCACTTCTTTTGTTGCTGAAGTGAACAACCAAGGCATATATATCACAATTTTGAACTTGGCTCTCATTTTACATTTATGTTTTTGATGGGATTATAATTGACTGGAGCAGTAACAGGACATGTAAAGGTGTGTTTAAACCTTTGCGCGGCGATCGTGCGTGTGGCTATTATATTATTGGGTATAGCATTCAAGTCCTCAGTAGCACGCAGCAGAATAAGTCCTGCGGAACGTGTAAGACGTTCGTAACTCAATGGTTTGGGCACACCAATAGCAAGAAGCGTTTTGATCATCTCCCTCCACCCATGATGTAGTAGGAACATTTTAACTTGAGAATCATACTCGATCCACAAGTAGCCGGGATTGAACAGTTCGAAACTTTATTATGGAGCTCTAATAGCTTCAAGCGGATTTAAAATCAGCAGTATTGAGAATTTTCGACTTTCAATCCAGGACCTTTTGGATCCACTTCGACGTTATTTAGTTTTGACGCTCTAATTCTTTCAACGTTGATATGCTCGGATAGGTGTTTAATCTGAGTTAAATTTGTAAAATCTCTTCCATTATTTTCCCTTTAAAATAGGTATAGTATCCCTTTTAAATAGGTATATTATCCCACTCATAAGTTCTCTATAAAAAGCGGCGATAGCCTATAGTGGTTCAAGCCACGGCTGAAACCTAAATATCCGTTTTAAGCCCTACAGGGGTAAAATGGGTCTATTAAATAAATAATTTAAATAACACCACAAGACGTTTCTTGTTTCGGAGATAAGTTTTGGAGGGAATTTTCAATAATCTTTACTATGTGGTTCGTGCTGAACGGGTTCTGGCCAGTAAAATGGACGCTATCACTCATCGAAGCGAGATAGCAAAATTCTTATCACGCGAGTGAGGGACCCAGGCATACGTCGAAGCAGTATACTTGAACCTCAGATTTCAATTTTGTAGTGAACAGAATTTTCTTTAAGCGGTATCTTTCAAATCACATTACACCCCATGGGGTGCAACATTACAACCCCGCTAAGCCTTATGAATGTAATGACGTACTTTACCTCTATGCTTTCTTTAGGTATCAGGTCTTTTAATAAGGCATAGCCGACCGAGTGGTGTAAAAATCTTATTATTATTCCGTGGCGTCGATCCTTTTGCATTTAAAATTTGCATTGCATAAGACCAACCAATTAAAAACAAATAAAAATGAAGTTTTATTATAATAAGTAATAACAATTGCAAGTAGAAAGTTTATTTATACTACCAATCAATACTGTACTAAAAACGGAATGCTTTTCATTAAAATATTCATGAAAAGATATAACTTAAGAATAATTTATAAAAATGTTAATAATTTATGGTATATATAATTTCAAAATCATTAAACAGTTACAGATAGGCTGTCTTCAAACCAAAACGCGTGGTATAGGTACGCCACTGACGCGACGAATCTAATCATGAGAATCGAATGCGTTTACAACCCGCTTCAATTCAAAGGCGTCCTTAAAATATAGACGACACATACTTTAAAGGTGGAAACAGGCGTAAATATATAAAACGACACGTTGCATTGCATAAAGGTGAAAAACAACTACTGCAGTGTCATTGTATATCGTAATGAACTCGCACCACGAAAGCGTACCTACTTCTATATTACAAAATTTATCTTTTCACATCACAATACACATTATTATAGTTTGTTTTCACCTTTACGTCCAACAACAAAAACACCTTGACACAAACAATAAAATTAATAGAACATTTGTTGTTACAATTATCACCATGTGAGTTAAGTATTTATAAAATTACATATACTGAAATAAAATGCATTTATCTTGAAAAAAATGTTCCTGAGATATAGAACTATTTCAATTCAATGATATAATTATTCAATCTTTTGTATGAAAACATCACAATGCAAGTTATTATGACACCACACCAGTCAACAACAGTTCCTAAGCACCCTGCATAAGCATTTAATCTTTTAGTTACATTATTTTTGTGACAAATTAACACTAAACATTCAAACGTGTCTATTTATCGAGACATCTTTTGCAAAATCATTTATCTACGAAACTCTTTTGAATCAGTGGATATTATTTTGCGTTCACAAATTAAATTACTTTGCCTTATATACAATAAAACGTCCACTCTGTGGTATTATGTACATTTGTGATACAGTATTTTCCTAATCAAAGCGGTGAATAGTCTAGTTGAACTGTAAGGTGTTTGACACCCACCTCACGGAAAATTCTCGCGGCTTGTTCGGTGATATACCGCGGGTCTACCTCTCTCGCGACCTCGAGTTTTATAGCTCCGATGTGGATATCACTGCAAAGAGTCCAAAAGTGGGGGTCTTGGACTGAATGTACACCCGCTAAGCCTACCACTCGGGTGTACAAATTGGGGAGGGCACGCTCTAGAGACGTTGGAGTCCGTTGCATAAGAACACCACCAGAGTCCATCACTAGAGGAAACACACTACCCGCTATAAGGAGAGCTATAGCCATCGAGCAGATCGGATCTGCCCGCATCCAGCCAAACATCTGCATCAATATGGCGGATATGATCACACCGACGGAGCCGAGAGTGTCTGCGAGTACGTGGAGGAACACTCCGCGCATGATAGCCGAGCCTGCGCCGGTGGGAGCTTCCATGTCGTCGTGCGAGTGCCCGTGCGAGTTGTGGTTGTGCGAGTGACCGTGGCCACCGTGGGAGTGCCCGTGGCCACCGTGCCCGTGCCCGTGCCCATGGTGGAATGCGTATATTCCTATTAGGTTCACTAGGAAACCGAGTATTGATACGACTAGAAGGCGTTCATGTTTTACCTGGAAATAATTACAATTTCAATAATTAATATAAGTAGTAATTTTAGTTACTTAATTTTGCAAACTTTAATAGGATCCCTATAGGCTACTGAATATTTATAAAAGCTGTTCGCGCAGAACGTAACGCATTTTTTGCACTGAAAAGTTCAAATTATGTTAGTACGCGTAGAGTTTAAAACTTGGAATTAAAAGTATTTATTTCTTATACCGATACATACTCATTCAACGTTTTACGAAGCAGTTAACGCCTTACAAAACAGTTAATTTACGAAAAAGTCAAATATCAAGGTACTTACAAAGTTACAAATAAGAATGAAACTCTTGTTTATAGTTATACAACAATAACGAAAGATCAAATAAGATACTGTACAATACAATCAGAAAATACGTGCTTAACCGACAATTACGAGAGATTGAGAAAACGGTTTCAAAATTATCTACAGAATAGAAAGTTATAATACAGACATACATTCATAGATTATTTATCGACGTTTTAATCATTGACGAAAATATAATGTTTGATTTATATCTACTTATACAGTTCAATAAAAATGTACAAATTAATAATATTAAACAAGTACAAGTGAACAGAGTACAAATAACCAGTTTCAACTTCACTTATACATTTTATGACCGCTTTTCATTTACAAGTAGGTATCCTTTACGTACATTTAAAGAAATTTATATTGGAATTATGAAATTGCTTTGAATAACAATGAGTAGGTTTTATATTTGACATCCAAACTAATATTATAAATGCGACAGTGTGTCTGTCTATCTATCTGTCGTCTACGTTTTCACGGCCCATCTGTTCAAACAATTTTGATCAAATTCATTAAAGGCAATGCTACTTTTTATCCTGGGAAATTAATTCCCGGGAGTTCCCACAAGAATCCATCAATAAATATATATATTCAATATTTATTTATTCAATTTAGGTACACTGTACACATAATGACGTCCAAAACTTATAAAACATGATGGTGATAATCAATTACGGTAACTTAAAGCTAAAAGGTTTCAAACGGGCCCTGGTCTACAAAGAGCCCACAACAAACTCAGCCAGGGCTCACGGGCAGCGTAAGTTCCGCTGCCCGTGAGCTCAACATCAAAAAATCTTTCCACGGAGACAAAGTCGCTGGCATCATCTAGTATTATATAGCACTAGCTGATGCCCGCGACTTCGTCCGCGTGGAATAAGTTTTTTCAATTCCACCCACAGGAACTAAATTTTCCAGGATAAAAAAATAGCTTGTCACTCTATAGGTCCTCGACTATAATAATGAATGATAATAATAATAATGTCTTCCCGACCGAATTTCGGCCACGGCGGCCAATCTCCAGAGAGATTAGCCATCTGCGCGGGAGATATTATAGTGCACAAGTGTGTGCGCATAAACAGGTGCACTCTCTGTTCCTTTACTCTCATAGCCCGATGGGACGGAAATCCGACACGACCGGAGAGAGATCAGGCGCAGGACCTACGGCTTTACGTGCTCTCCGAGGCACGGGGGTGAAACACCGCCAACTTCCCAACTCCGGGCTAGTACTGAGAATTTCTTGCCCGAAAAACCTAATACTTGTTATGGCCCGACCCGGGACTCGAACCCGGGACCTCGTCGGTCGCAGTCGAACATGCTAACCACTAGACCAACGAGGCAGTTACCCATGTAAAAAATTACGCTGATCTGTTGCTCCATTGCGGCGTGATTGAAGGACAAACAAACACACTTTCACATTTAAATATTAGTATGATTGATTTGATACTGCTTCCATTAACAGCTAATATATTTTATGCTCAGCACCGTCAGATAATTGCTTCACATAAAATATTTCAAAAGATCTTGAGATAACTCCGTTATCTAATTTATAATTAATTTTTAAATGTGTGGTTTATAAATTTTGAAACCTTATCAAATGCAATTAAATTTGTACTTCCATACTAAAATCATACCTACTTATTATTAAAAATGCGAAAATGTATTTGTCTGTGCTCACACTGCAACAGAGGAACGGATCGACGTGAGTTTTTGCATGGGTAGGTATACTTGAGGACCTGAAGGCGTATTTACGTTTACCGTTTGCGTGTTCAATAGAAGGAAGTACTTCCTCGACATCCGGACGGGTTTCATTACGCTAACTTCCTTTCAAACTCGTGCTCAAGTTTTGCGCCCTGATATTATTAGGCGTATTTATTTCCGTGTTCAATATAAGGCAGTATTTGCCTTGATGTACGAATCAGTCTTTGTTTGATGTGAGGTGTTTGATGAATAGGCAAGAAAACCAAAAAATATTAATTTTAAACTTAAACGATTTATGAAAATGTAGATATTGTGAATTGGATGGGCTACGCTAGAATACTCGTTTCGTCGCCCCTTCATTCAGCTTTACCTACTCGACCTTCGTTTCACTACGGAGGTCGCCGGCTTGCTTAGCTCGCAACCACCCCCCTTCGCTCAACTTGGCCTCGCAGACTTGCTTCATTCAGGATCTCCTTCGCGAGCTTCTGGCTATGCGCTTTACAAAAACACTCTAGGGGTAGGGCAGACAAGACTATGTGGAGTCAGGTTGTGCTGATTCGGTTTTGGGAGAGATTACATTTATCAATAATATTATGACCTTTTTATAGCACGAAATTCACCATTAAAACCATTGCCAATGCTCCCAAACTCCCGTGCTGCACAGCGTTGTGGGATTGATCGCCTTGAATTGAACACGTGTTTGGAAGAAAGTTTCGCTTGCAAACCCGTGCGCGATTGGTGAACGAGTTTCTTATATCATGAGTTTGAATAGAGAGTTGGCACATCAAACCTGTGCGGGGTTCGAAGCAATCTTCTATCGAACACGCAAAAGCGGAAATACGCGGCCTGGAGTGACATAGGCTTCTTTTTACCCTGGACAATTAAGGAGTTCCCATGGGAATATAAAGAAAAAATTAAATCACACATAAGTTGCAGGCAACATCTAGTGTTTCCTTAAACACTCAGTTTCATTCGGAGCTTTACTATAGTGCTAAGCTACAGATATGTGTCAAACCCACCAGTTGACTAAAAACTATTAGTTTAGATTGCTAGATTTTAGATCAAGCACTCCTATTGGTGGGTTTGACACACATCCGTAGCCTAGCAACATCTCTGGTGGAAAGGCACCTTTATACTTATATTAAAATACCAAGCACACCACACACCATAAAAGGGAACCTTGATGGTTTTTGTTTCTTACCAATTGAAACCATGTGGTATTGAAAATAAAGCAAGGGTCTATTGAAACAAGTCATAATGAAAAAAAATTGAAAAACACGACTGCCCTGCCAAAAAACGAACTACAAGCTAAAAATGTAAACTAATCTAGTTAAATTAGAATCTTATTCACATTTTTAATAATTGATATTTTTTGTGAATCACTGGATATTGAACTATAGTGTTATATATTTTTTGAATCTACTCATCATTTTCTAGATGATGATTATATAGTTAATCTTATTTTCAAATATTTTTTTTTCAACTTTAGTCTTTAATGCGGGACCATGGTCACCCCATCAATTTTTTTTACAATTTTACTAGCCTATGTCACCCGGAATAAGCTAGGGATTCTAACAATACCTCATTTATCAAAATCGGTTCAGGTGTATAGAAGTTATGGTGGAATATATAAACTCACATACATACATGAACCCTGAAAACAATATACAACTTTTTTCAGGCAGTCATATAAAAAGGCTACCATCGTTCCACTTTATACGATGTATATAAGTGTACACATAAATAACAGTGAAGTTGTGAGACTATGGTCACATCAAAAAAACAGTATACATTTCATGAGTTAGCAATAGTTACCTCAGGAGGTTCAATGGCCCGTTCTACAGCTTCTTTCATGATGAAGAAGGATATAAAAAGCAAGAAGAGTCCATTAACAAAGCCCGCCAACACTTCTGCTCTTGCATAGCCATAGGAAAAGCGTTCATTTGCTCTCCACTTGGACACCAGTGATGCAGCAAGGCCTGCCACCAGGCCCGTGCAGTCAAAGAACATATGGAATGCATCAGATATTAGACCTGCAACCAAACATTTCAATTTTTTTCTTAGTAGTAATTGTGATTGCATGTGGCGCTCCTTACAAGTTTTGATACAGGTCTACTGCAAATAGGCAAGTGCAATAGTTTCAGTTGAAGGGTTACCAATGTAAAAAAATATTTATACTATAGTAAGTATAATATAAATATCAATTTATAACTCACCTAAACTATTTGTCCATACTCCATAAAACAATTCTACAAATGCAAAGGACAAATTTAAAATAAGGAAAAGAAACAAATTCTTGGAATTTCTGTCCGAAAATATCAATCGAAGCCAGTTTTGGAACTTTTCACGAATCGAGCCACGCGATACTCGCGTATCCTTTTGTATAAGTGGAAGCATTTTATTAAGATTGTATTGAATGCTCCTTTCACGTCATTTCAGGCTTGAAATCACAGAAAACACAATTTTACATCAGCACCACTGCATACGTGTAATAAATAGGCACTGCACTTGCGGCTTATAACCTTAAATAATTATAAGTTTAAGGAAATAATTGGATATATATCAAATATGACACAGAATTTTTACAGTCAAATACATTATTTACAAAATACAAGCATCTTTTAGTGATGAATTTTTGAAAATTGTACACTTCTAAACTAGCACAACCCAATCATTTGATATTGGTAATCATTTGCCTTCGTCAAACTGTCAGTGTCAAACCATAGTTTAAGTATGTCACCGTAAGATTGTAAAAACCGTTCGATTATAATCTAACTCGCGAAATTGTAAACTGTCGAAAGATTGTGAACCGTTCAATGTTCTAGTGTAAATTTTTGAAATATTCCTTATTTTTACGTTTTCTTGTCGGTTTCATGTAGGTTAGGTTAGGGTTCGACATAAATAATCAGGTAGTGCCCGGCCACAGGCCGGGCACTTAGGTTTTATCGGGTTAATAAACCTAACAGATTACAATCTACCGGAAAATAATGCGTTAAATTGTAATCTTTGGACAGTTTGCAATTTCGCGAGTTAGATTATAATCTAACGGTTTTTACAATCTTACGGTGACATGTATAACCTGAAAGTGTCAGACACAAACCATACTGTCAAAATGTGTCAAAGTCAGTCAATGACACACAATGACAACATTCAGCAGCTGTAGGGCGACCGCGTATCTTTTGCATCAATCATTGTTAAAACATTGTTACTGCATCAATCATACGCGGTCGCCCTGCAATGGGGCGACCGCGTATCTCTGACAGCTACAGTGTAACGATCGCAATCACCTCTGATTGGATAACACTCTTCCACTATTGGACAAAATCCATTGACGCAGCAAGAATACCATAAATTCAGCCAATCACAACAATCGATACTGTATGTAACAATGATTGATGCAGAAGATACGCGGTCGCCCTGCAGGGCGACCGGCTAAAACTGACAGCTACAGTGTAACGATCGCAATCACCTCTGATTGATTAACACCTCAGATTAAATACCTAAAGATTTCGCCATATTTCAACTTTAATTGCTAGAACGAGATAGCTTTATGGCTTAATGCCTATAAATGAAAGGAGAGTGACTATATTTTTTTGTCCCCGTCACCGTGTTAAATTTTTTTGCTTGTCACACCAGAAATATGTGACACACAAACTTATGTACAGCTTAAGTACATTGGAGGTTAGTTAGGTAGTCAAAGTTTTTTGATAAATTATTGGAACGAAGTTCCTTATTGCACGTTGCGAAAGGGGGCTAGACGGAAAAAATTAAGACCAAAAGTTGTAACGACACTTTTTGCTACAGTTGTAAGCCGTGCAGCGTGCGCGTGTTTCTCTGTCTGTCTCTCTCTCTCTCTCCCAGAGAAAGAAAGTCAGTTGTTTTCGTTTCGTCTTTCTATTTCGCATTGAACATTCGCGACGATTATTTTTGTCGCGTGTTGCTAAATTGTTGAGTGTATGCAGGTTCAAGGGATTTTATTTAAACGTTCGCGTGATACTAATAATATTTTATTATAATATAATATTATCGTATTAATAATATTTTATTATAATATAATATTATTTTATATTTATAATTAAAAATTGTGTTGGTCAAATAAAACTTTATTTATTTATTTATTCACCACTTTGGGAGTAAATAATGAATATGGCAATGTTTTATTATATACCTCTCAAAGACAGTATATAATGTACCTAAATATGGCTGTCTCACGACCGAGCAGATCATTAGTCTATCTAGAGGTCATTGATCTGATAATAACACTCTTCCACTATGGGACAAAATCCATTGACGCAGCAAAAATACCATAAATTCAGCCAATCACAGCATTTGATACTGTAACAATGATTGATGCAGAAGATACACAATCGCGGTGCAGTCTGCTCTTGGAATCTTGACACATATCATACACTTTGCAACCTCACTCCCAATCATGATTGGTGTGCTCGGTGCACAGACAGAAAAAGAGATATTTTTACTCTATGGCTCGGTGTGACAAGGTGTGACTCAAATGGATTGCTGCGTAGGCCATAGAGTTAAGAACGTGTTATTGAAGATTCTATATTTTATAGATAAATTATTTCTATACATCGACTTTTTAGAACTTAGTTTATGCTTATTTTAAAAACAAAGGTTTGATTTCCATAGTTTGAGAAAAATTGTTTATTATGAAATTAAACACTAGATAAAGAATAGTAAACAGAAGTCTATGATTTATCCTTGATATTGTGGCGTTCAGTAAGCATTTTCCTTTGATTTTATTTAAAAGAGGGATCGCACCCCATCAATATTTTTAAAAATTTTACTAGCCTATGCCACCCGGAATAAGCTAGGGATTCTAACGATACCTCATTTATCAAAATCGGTTCAGGCATATAGAAGTTATAATGGTGGAATATACAAACTCACAGGCATACATACATACATACATATATACATACATACATACATACATACATACATGAACCCTGAAAATAATATACTCCTTTTTTTCAGGCAGTCGTATAAAAATACTACCTTACATAACGCAGCGAATGTGTTAGTCGTATCCGTTGAGGAGAATTGCTATTCGAAAAATAAATCTTCGTGATAATTTAACTAGTATATAGCTCTACACACATATATATCACTTTGTACTATATGAAATATTGCAACGTTAATTTGCAAACACTAAACGTAATTTGATTGGTCATAATAATACATCTTATCAAATTAGCCAATCAGAATATTTAAACGATTGCAGGAATTTGTAAACGAAACAATGTCTTTTGATGATTCATAAGCTTTCAAAACGACACTCGTTTCCGGAAAAGATTAAAATATTGTCTATGTACAGCAATTTATGTTGTTTGTGGTATGAAATATTATTTTGATAATGTGTTATTATTTATTACTAACAAATTATTACTGTATTTTTTATTAATATTCATGCTATTAACATAGTATTCAACAATTCTGTGATTTTTTGGTTTTAAACATTGGATTCTAATATTTCCCTCCAAATTTTTAAATTTTTTTCTACCGGAAATTCGTCTATAGATGCGTTTGTTTCCGAAAAGTGAACGTTTCACGAGTCAACAGCAACGTATTTCGAGAAGTTCTAGGCGCTGTTTGCGACATTTTTCTTTCTTTTATCCGTCATCAAATGTTTAATGTGATGAAATAACACGATAATTAGCGAGTAATTGCGATATTAGTGTTCATAGTCGTAATAAAGTAACCGCTAGATTACGATATAATCTAATATGGGAGACGAAAGCCATCCGAAAACTCTCTACGTCGGTAATTTAGACGCGAGTGTGACAGAAGAATTCCTATGCGCGTTGTTCGGACAAATAGGCGAAGTTAAAGGCTGTAAAATTATTCGCGAGCCAGGCAACGATCCCTATGCGTTCCTGGAGTTTACGAATCACACGGCGGCGGCTACGGCCCTGGCCGCCATGAACAAGCGAGTGTTCCTCGACAAGGAAATGAAGGTTAACTGGGCTACGAGTCCTGGCAATCAGCCGAAGACGGATACGAGCAATCACCATCACATATTCGTCGGTGACCTGTCACCGGAAATCGAGACTCACATATTGCGCGAAGCCTTCGCGCCGTTCGGCGAGATTTCGAACTGTCGAATAGTACGTGACCCACAAACGCTCAAATCTAAAGGATACGCCTTCGTCTCGTTCGTAAAGAAAGCCGATGCTGAAGCGGCGATTCAGGCTATGAACGGTCAGTGGCTGGGTTCTCGTTCTATACGTACTAACTGGTCTACACGTAAGCCACCCACTAAAGGGCCCAACGAGGGTGCGCCGAGCAGCAAGCGAGTCAAACAGCCAACATTCGACGAGGTGTACAACCAGAGCTCACCAACTAACACAACCGTCTACTGCGGCGGTTTCACTAGCAATATAATTACTGAAGAGTTAATGCAAAGCACATTTTCACAATTTGGTCAGATACAGGATGTAAGAGTATTCAGGGACAAGGGATATGCTTTTATTAGGTTCACAACGAAAGAGGCGGCTGCCCATGCAATTGAAGCGACACACAATACAGAAATAAGTGGACACACAGTGAAATGTTTCTGGGGGAAAGAGAATGGGGGCACAGAGAACCAGGTTTGTAATTAAATTAAACAATTCTTATATTTTGTTTACCTCTAAGTAGTTATTAGTTTTTTTGAAATTTGTCCACATGGAATTAGGGTTTTATACATCCCATTGGAATTTCTCTTGTAACTTATAGAGAGAACATACATTATGCTGAATCTCAAGTTTTTGGATCCAGTGGTTTTGAGCTGTATATGTAATCTGTATAGTAAACTAAGTGAAGCCTGCAACTTCTGCGTCGATAAAGGATTTTTATTCACATTGGAACACTTTAATTTTCTGGGATAAAAATAATGTCCTTCCTTAAAATAAAACCTATCCCTGTAACAAATTTCATCAAAATCAGTTGAACAGAGGCTGTGAAAGTGTAGTAGACATACAGCTTTCGCATTATTAGTATGGATTAATCAATATTAAAAAAGCAGCTGTTGAAAATCTGTTGCTAAGGGAGACTGTCAATGAAGGTTGAATTGTTTAGTTACATCTAAACTGTAAAGAAAACATTTATATCACATCATAATTTGATAAGCATTAGTAGGTATTTATCAAAAATAAAACTGTCCTTGATAACTACTGAAAAAGTTATCTAAGTTATATTTGCTTAATTTTTTTCTATGGTTTTGAGCTGATAAGGCAGGATGCAAGGTACTGAATTTCATTTATAATTTCCAAGACCTTTTACTCCAAATTGTTTATTTTTTGTAATTTAATAATGAAAATATTATATAGGAATATTTTCCTTATGAATAAGCTAAAAAAATTTTTTAATTTTTATTTATGTAGTGACTTAATATAAGAACTAACAATTCTAATTACACTTTTATTATTTAAGTATGTTCTATTTATTACCAGCAAAACCTTTTGATCCTGATTGTGTGCAATATTCCATGTTCTTTAAGAAATGACAGCAGCATTGCTATCTTGGTTTTATCCCAACACAAACGACTTTGATGTCAAGAAGGAGAAACTTATCTTATAAAAAATTTATTAATTTTCAGAGTACGAATAACCCACCTGCGGCACCAGCATCGATGGGAGGAGCACAAACGCAGTACCCTAACTATGGGTACCAACAAGGAATGGGCTATTGGTATGCTCAGGTAAATATTTCCATAGAATCAAATAAATAATACAATAATAAACAATGAAAATATAAACTGATAAAGGGTCAAACATACTGATTTGTTTGCTAGTATATAACACTTAATCAGTTCAAACTTACATTAATTGTTATTAAAGCAAAATTCACAAAAATAAAACTAATAAAAAGAAAAACACTTATTGTGGCAAATTATTTTAAAAAGAAAATATAAAAAAGAAGACATTGTAAGTTTAAAAATATCAACAGCATATAGGATATATATTTAAGGCAAATACTATCTAATACCTTTAAACGAGTAATTTTTGTATATATATATTTATGTATATAAATACCTATATATGTCACCGTAAGATTGTAAAAACTGTTAGATTATAATCTAACTCGCGAAATTGTAAACTGTCGAAAGATTACAAGGTGTTTCGGGGCGATAAATCGATCTAGCCATCGATCTAGGATTCATTTTTAGAAAATGAATATCATTAGAATACGAAGGTATATTTCCGTCATCTTCAAGGTTATAATTGCTCAGATGGGTAATTGGGCGGTACAAAAATCAGTTTTGAGTCCAGATGTCACCAGTCCGATTATGTTTTCCCATTTTTTTCAAATTTTTTCTTTTGTGAGGAATACTATTTTATAATATTATTGGGAGCCCAATTGAACTTGTGATTTTTTAATTTAAATAACCAGTTCATATTTTTTATTATTATGTCGGTGAGATCGAAAAATATTATTCATATTTATTCAGTTTGTAATTTGTATTTAAATATAATTTCCAAAAAACACGATTAACCAAAAAAAATACCGAGCACAGCTCAATCAATAAGTTACTTTAAATTAAATCAGAATATGTGAAAGTAAAACTAGATGATGCATACTACTTCATCTATTATAAATTGCGAACACTGGTCTTTTTGGACATAATCTCTTTCCATCTCCTGGATTAAGCAATCTATGCACTAGATTTAGATATGCAGTTGGGCTGTGACTGACAGACAGATATTTTGCATTTATAAGTTACTGGGGCCAATTCTATTTAGCACAATCTCTAAACTAAAATGACAGCTCTATTTGTATTGCTATCCCTTTCATAATACTCCCTATGAAAAGGGGCAGCACTTGGTATAGAGATGTCACTTTAAAGTTTTAGTTTAGTTTAGAGATTGTGCTAAACAGAATTTGCCCCAATTTCTGGCTATTAATAACTTTCCATTCATTTCATACTAGCTAATGACCATGACCTTAGGTCAACCATTCCTACAAACTGTATAAAAGTTTAAAAATGAAATACACAAGCTCAGGGGCTTGTAAACCCATTGAGTCACCACATCAGTATCTTTATCTTATTAATTGGGTCACTTCAACAAGGTGATGTGCGTCATTAGGTCATTGCCTTATTGTAGTTTGCATTTGGTTCTCAGACTTAGTGGAAAATCCTAATATGTATTAGATTTCCAGTGACAGTCTCAAGTTTTACTAGTTAGTCTGCTATATGGAGTATGGACCAATTTAATGCTAGGAAGACATCTTGGGCTGTCTAAAAACCAACTTCAGGCCCCCTCAGTATCTGAAAGTTTTAATAGTATTAATTAGTGGAATGTTAGTAAACACCTTGCCAATTGTTTGAACATTCAGCGCTGACCGAACAATAGTGTCACGGCCGGATAACTAGCGTAACATTTCTATCAACTCAGGCGTCAAACTGTAAGCTCTTTCTTTTCTCTGGGTAAAATTTTTTTTTGGGTCGTATGAAAATCGGTTTCGCATCAAGATCATTGCAAGTGCATCATTAAGGGTTTGTATTCATATATTCCAGCCTCAAACTTTTCAAAACAATGATTGAATAACCATAAACATTGTGAGGAAACCTGCATGTCTGAGAGTTCTTCTTTAAGATCTCAAAGCTGTGTGTATCTGCACTTAGCCAGTGTTGTGTATTGTAAATAGCTAAATAGCCTAAATAGCTAAACCCTGCTAATTCCGAGAAAATACCTGTGCTCTCTCAGTAGCTGGCGATGAGTTGAGATGTACCTGACAAATTTCCACCATTTTGGAATTTCCACATTTAGTATAGTTGCATATGGAAATCATGTGTAAGTTAGTACACACTACACAAAACAAACAAAAGGTCCAAAGTAGAGTTTAACCAATTAGTTTCAAAAATCTCTCGAGAGAAACTTTTAAGTTTCATACAATGCATCTGTGTAGCAAATTTAATTAAGTAAACTATGTCGTCATTCCAAAGTAGGCTAGAGCCTGTCATGGGGAAATTTTTGCATAGTGGTCTTTGTGATTGTGAATAGCTTTCTGAAATGACTTGCTAACAAAAGAAAGTTGTTACTAGGAGTGAACATACATAGAGCTCGGAACCTTATATGTTCAGAAACTGAAAATACCTATGAAGTTGAAAGTAATCGGGCTACATCGGGCTGATCGAAATAATAGATGCTGCTGATAAAACTCATATTTTCAGTATTTATACCTAAGAATAATGTCTTGTCTAGGCGAAATGGAGTATATTGTTTTCAGGGTTCATGTATGTATGTATGTATGAATGTGAGTTTGTATATTCCACCATAACTTCTATATGCCTGAACCCATTTTGATAAATGAGGTATTGTTAGAATCCCTAGCTTATTCCGGGTGACATAGGCTAGTAAAATTATAAAAAAATGGTTGGGGTGACCGTGTTCCTGCATTAAAGAGTAAATTTGAAAAAAAAAACTAAAATAAGATGAACTATATAATCATCATCTAGAAAATGATGAGTAGATTCCAAAAATATATAACGCTATAGTTCAATATCCAGTGATTCACAAAAAATATCATTTAATAAAAATGTGAATAACATTCTAACTTAATTAACTAGATTAATTTAGATTTTTAACTTTTTAGTTCGTTTTTTGACAGGGCAGTCGTGTTTTTTAATTTTTTAAATTATGACTTGTTGAAGTGAAAACTTCTTTAGACGCATTGAGCACTTTTGGTTGGGGGTAAAAATGTGGTTTGCAGTGCCATTCCTACAGAGAAGAATTAGTTTCGATATAAAGCATGTTTTTTTTGTCTAACAGCAAGGCTACCCCGCACTGCAGGGATACATGGCGCCTGGCTATTACCAGCAATATGCCACCGCGTACAGCACGCCGCAAGCCGCAGCAGCTGGTAAGAGATAGCTTATACAACACAATAGTCATTAATTAATTATTATTATACAACTACCTGAAAAAAGGAGTATTTTGTTTTATGGATTCATGTATGTATGTATGTATGTGAGTTTGTATATTCCACCATAACTTCTATACGCCTGAACCGATTTTTATAAATGAGGTATCGTTAGAATCCCTAGCTTATTCCAGGGGACATAGGCTAGTAAAATTTTTAAAAAAATTGATGGGGTGACGGTGGTCCCGCATTACAGACTTAAGTTGTAAGTGTTGAAAATGATGAGTAGATTCCAAAAATATATAACACTCTAGTTCAATATCCAGTGATTCACAAAAAAATATGATTTTATAAAAATGTGAATAAGATTCTAATTTAACTAGATCAATTTAGATTTTTAACTTTTAAGTTCGTTTTTTGGCAGTGCAGTCGTGTATTTTAATTATTTTAACTATAATTGTTTATAATGCGAATATTAATTCACTAAACTGACAGGTTAATGTCACTTTGTAATGTGTAACCTTATTTATTGTTATAGTGATTCGTTCCAGTTTAGTATTCAGCTCACTTGCGCAAAGTGAATGAGAACATAATATAATAATTCTTAATTGAAATGATATTTAAGTGATAATAGATATTACTCATTACTATTTATAACTGATTGCAATATAGGTAGGTATTTATTCAATGTATTTTTATAAATATTCTGTATTAAAAGGCACAAACTCAATACAATAAATATATACAATGTCAAAATGATGTAAAATAAAATAATAATTATTGCCAATGGCAAAAGATAAGTATACATACTAATACTAAGTCATATAAATGTCAACATTGAGTAGTTACCTAAATGGTACTTTTGTATCAGGGCTACTTCCTATTTGCCTCCTGGTGGACTAATTAATTAAGCACTAAAACTTGTTTTTAAGCTAAGTATAGACAGACAAAATTACTAATATTTCCCCTAGAGTCATTATCACAGCTACTCAAAATGTTTTTTATATTGATTCTTAGTGAAAAAAGTCTTGTGCTTTGTTCCACGTCGCAATAAATGAGAGGTTAATGTGAATCCTATGTAATTTTTTCTTATTTTTCATTAAAAACTATCAACTCTATATACGTCAGCTTACTCCAGTGAATTAATAATAATCGTACTATAGGTAGAGTGCAATAGCCCAGTCATGCATGTGCTCCTCGAGGCGCGGAGTATATACGAGAGGCGCGGAGTATATACGAGAGGCGCGGAGTATATACGAGAGGCGCGGAGTATATACGAGAGGCGCGGAGTATATACGAGAGGCGCGGAGTATATATGAGAAGCGCGGAGTATATATGAGAAGCGCGGAGTATATATGAGAGGCGCGGAGTATATACGAGAGGCGCGGAGTATATACGAGAGGCGCGGAGTATATACGAGAGGCGCGGAGTATATACGAGAGGCGCGGAGTATATACGAGAGGCGCGGAGTATATACGAGAGGCGCGAAGTATATACGAGAGGCGCGGAGTATATACGAGAGGCGCGGAGTATATATGAGAAGCGCGGAGTATATATGAGAGGCGCGGAGTATATACGAGAGGCGCGGAGTATATACGAGAGGCGCGGAGTATATACGAGAGGCGCGGAGTATATACGAGAGGCGCGGAGTATATACGAGAGGCGCGGAGTATATACGAGAGGCGCGGAGTATATACGAGAGGCGCGGAGTATATACGAGAGGCGCGGAGTATATACGAGAGGCGCGGAGTATATACGAGAGGCGCGGAGTATATATGAGAGACGCGGAGTATATACGAGAGGCGGGGCGGAGGTGTGGCGCCGTTGTGGCCTTGGAAGTATGAAAGCGCCTCTGTATACCTAGCTTCCCGTCGCTTGCATATGTCACCGTGAGATTGTAAAATCTGTTACATTGTAATCTTACTCGCGAAATTGCAAACTGTCGAAAGATTACAATTTAACGCATTATTTTCCGGTAGATTGTAATCTGTTAGGTTTAATAACCCGATAGAACTTAAGTTGATTGTTTATGTCGAACCCTAACCTAACCTACATGAAACAGACAAGAAAACGTAAACACAATGAATATTTCAAAAATTTACACACAGAACATTGAACGGTTCACAATCTTTCGACAGTTTACAATTGCATGAGTTAGATTGTAATCTAACGGTTTTTACAATCTTAAGGCGATACATACATTTTGTATGAAATATGATGGAAGCGGGGTCGCGCCCGCGTCCGTCTTGACTCGTGTATATTCCGCGCCTTAGGGCCTGTGCAGATGAAGAATAAAAGTCCTCAGTGGATATAAGTCCATCATAGTATATCAATTACTAGCTGATGCCCGTGAATTGGCTCGCGTGTTTTAAAGTTTTTTTAAAATTAATTACAACTCCTCAACTTTCCGGGATAAATTCTTGTGTCCTTCCCCGGGACACAACCTATGTCTGTACCGAATTTCAACAAAATCGATTGAAAAGATGGGCCGTGGAGCGTAACAAACATACAAACTAACATTCGCATTAATATTATTAGTTAGGATCATCTTAGCACACTTGCAAAACCCATAAAAGAGTTTAACAAAACGATGAGCCATTGCATGTCTTTAATAGTTGTTTTATCGCTGTCTTATCATTTGTTATCTTATTCTAAACTCTTATCAGAACGTGAGTGCATAAACAGCGATCATCGTAAATTTTTCATCATTGCAAATCACAAAAAAAACGACTTTCTTTCTACAAAAGAAATATGATCATCTTGTTTTTGTAAATTATGATAATCAGTCCCTTTTAGACTGGAGCCTTGGTATCCAATAACCTCTGAATGGTTGGCACCCTTACGCTATTAGCTAAAATCCGTTATCGCAGCAGTGTATGGTACACTGACTGAATTTATGGAAATTCAGTCAGTCACAACAATAGGGATGATGCCTATATCAAAAATAAATTGCTAATAATTTTATTTTTGATATAGGCATTTTTATTAAATAGAGGGTCGGGTCAACTGATTATGAAATAGAGGTTCTTCCAAAAGACCTACCCTCGTTAAGTTTAAAGTTTGATAACCGTTTTAAAATATAATAAAGATTAAAGCGTTGAAATTTGATGACATCAAAACTGTGAATTTCATACAACTTCCATACTAAAAGTGCATTTTTAAGTCTGATAAAGAGTTTTTTATCAAACTAAGTTTGATTGAGTTGTCATCATCCCTATTGGCTAACATTTGATGCAGGTCTCACATAATGGGGCTGTGGTTTGACAGCTGCAGTGACTACCATACCTGGTTGGCTGATACTTTCTCACTGTTTAGTGTTAACACAGTCCAAGGAGATGCTTTATTTCCTACCCGTTATCCGATGGAGCAGTCTAGACAGAGCAACGCTACCAGTTGATGGGGGAGCCGGGAGGGTAGTGTATTTCCGTTTCCGTGACTAAAAGAAGGCAGTACTGCCTCGAAACCCGCAAGTTCTCTTTTCAAACTCGTGTTCAGTATAAGGCACTCGTCCTCCAGTCGCGCACGGGTTGGTAACTAAAATTTTCTTCTAAACACGTGTTCAATTCAAGGCAGCTGCATGTGCAGCGCAGGAGTTTGGGAACGTTGCGAAGGTGTAAGCCTGGTCAACATTTTATTTGGGCGTCGGTCCACATTAAGAATAAATTATAGTTCCGCTGTGCTATTGTCCTAAGTGTTCCTATATACGCAACGGATAAACTACTTATGCTGAGATCTATAGAGCGTACTTTGACTTGGCTTAGACTTTACTAGAGTTGAAACGAGATGGACTTATTTATATGAATAACATAAATCTGTCCCGTTTTGACCATGTCTTAAGTCTAAGCAAAGTCAAAGTTTGCTCTATAGATCTCACACTTAGTATTCTTTTGACAAAATATGTGGCCGATCCAAGTCTTAACCAAATAACAGACATTATAGGTATAGTTTTACTGTAATGTATCTAGTTTTTTGATAGAAATACTTAATTTATATTTTATAACATATATAGCTCTTATGTTACATCATGTTTTGATTTTACCACTGGTTCGGAAAGCAGATTCTCCTGAGAAGAGCCGGCAAGATACTCAGCATTTGCTCTTTTTAAAAAACAAGATAATACAAAAGTAGTATGTATATGACACCGTAAGTTTGTTAAAACCGTTAGATTATAATCTAACTCGCGAAATTGTAAACTGTCGACAGATTGTGAACCATTCAATGTTCTGAGTGTTAATTTTTGAAATATTAATTGTATTTACGTTTTCTTGTGTCTTTCTTGTAGGTTAGGTTACGGTTCGATATATATAATCAGGCACTTAGGTTCTATGGGGTTAATATACCTAACAGACCGTTACAATCTACCGTAAAATAATGCGTTAAATTGTAATCTTTCGACAGTTTTCAATTTCGCGAGTTAGATTATAATCTAACGGTTTTTATAATCTTACGGTGACATATATAATAAACAGTAGTGTAAGTTATTTATTATACTAATAGCGAAAACAAGTATGTATTTTTTTTATGTATGTGTGTGAGAGAGAGAGAGTGAGTTTGGTAAGTTATAGGCCTATTACACTGCACTTTCCACAGGACCCTGTGGTAAGGGTGGGCATGTCCGCTATTTAGAGCGTCGCCATTTTAGGGGCCCTTCCTTCCTGAGTGTTATTACACTACACTGATTTAAGTTTTAGGGTCCCTGTGAAAAGTGCAGTGTAATAAATAGGCCTATTACCAGTGGTAACTACGCCATCTCGAGTTGCTATAAAGTGTAATGAATTTCGAGATAAATTTTCCTCTCGTACATGTTAATCGCTGTAGTGTGACACAGTGTGTGTTGTGTTTCCAGCGGGCTACCGCATGAGCATGCCGGGCGGCGGCGCGGCGGGCGGCTCGTGGGGCGGCGGCCCGCAACCGCTTATGTACGCGTCTGTACCATCCGCGCAGTACCCCTCGCAGTAGCGCGCCTCCGCGACACCGCACCGGACCAACGCGACCGCACCACACCACACCACTCTACCACTACACAGTCCGACATGAGGCCCCAGGCGACATAAGGCCCCAGGTGTGGCCTACAGGCGCACACTTGTCCCCAGCGGCTACAGGCGCACACTTGTAGTCCGTGGCACGAAAGACGTCCGTTACACGCGCCGCTAGTAGTCTCATCTACTATCTATCTTCTATCTATTAGGCCTATTACACTGCACTTTCCACAGGGCCCTGTGGTAATGGCCTATATCTACTATGCCTATTACACTGCACTTTTCACAGGGACCCTTACACTTGATTCCGTGTAGTGTAACAAAATTAGGGAGTAAGGGTCCCTAAATTGGACCTTATTGCTGTGTAATAAGTGACGCTCTAATTTTTGCCCACGCCCACCATTACCACAGGGCCCTGTAAATTGTGCAGCGTAATAGCCCTTTAGGACCCCAGCGGCTACAAGCGCACACTTGTAGTCCGTGGCACGAAAGACATCCCTTACACGCGCCGCTAGTAGTCTCATCTACTATCCATCTACTACGCCTATTACACTGCACTTTTCACAGGGTGCAGGGTATTTGCACTTGATTCAGTGTAGTGTAACAAACAAAATTTAGGGAGTAAGGGTCCCTAAATTGGTTCTTATTGCTGTGTAATAAGCGACGCTCTAATTTGCGCCCACGCGCACCATTGCCACGGGGCCTTGTAAAAAGTGCAGTGTAATAGGCGTATAAGGCCCCAGCAGCTACAGGCGCACACTTGTAGTCGTGGCACGAAAGACGTTCCACACGCGGCGCTAGTAGTCTCATCTACTATCTATCTTCTATCAATCTAGACCTATTACACTGCACTTTCCACAGGGCCCTGTGGAATGGGTGGGCGTGGCCGCTAATTATAGCGCCGCTTATTACACAGCAATAAATACCAATTTAGGGACCCTTAATTCCTAACTCTTATTTCACTACACTGATTTAAGTGTAAAGGTCCCTGAGAATAGTGCAGTGTAATAGGCCTATATCTACTACGCCTATCACACTGCACTTTACTTCCTCTAATATCTGGGGTACTTCTTTCGTGACACGGACTATCTCAGCCCGCTTAGTTCAGCCAGAATTTGTTTGGCTTAGGGCCAGCACAAAGGCCGAGTGGGCTTGAGTCAGTACTTGATAACTACCTAAAGTCATCTTTATGTACTTTGACATACGGTTGGAAATTGAATACCAATAGTAAAATACTAAAAACTACATGGACTCTTTTCTATGCTAAAGTACATAAAGCTCTGTTTGAGTTGTTATCGAAGAAAACACTAAAATTCAACCCTGCCGGTGTAGCTTGTGCCTAAAGTAGTTCGTACGCCGACGTATTTCGCACGCAAAACTATTAACGCCTCTATACTTATTGCTGTAAGACATGCGAAAGCATCGGTGTAAAGGCATGTGTTTTATCGGACGTTGTATGGACCTTCTGTACCGAGTATTTTGTGACTGTAGGCTTAGCACGAGATTGTTCACTTTTACAACGTTGATAGATTTCTAGTAACATCTACTGTCAAAGAAAAGTTAACCTGATCTGCCGTATTTTAAGGTTTGAGATTTACGAATCGTACAAACGACTACGTCAAAACTTTAATAGGACGTTATAGTGGTTAGATACTCGAGATCTACCTGCGTCGAGATGTGTCAACTCGTGCTAAGGTTACTGGACCATAGGACCGCAAACATGACATTGTCGTCCGGTATTTTGGAACGAGAATCGGTATTATCGTCGACTGTTAGGCGAATTGACTACAAGAAATGTTCCAAAATAAAATTGTGCTCTGCTTCCTAATTTATTATATTTCGTATGGAATATGGAGAAGTGGATTGCGCCATTTTAGTTTGAAACATTTGTTGTTCGTTAGTCGTTTAAAACACTATTCGTTGAATGATTTCAAAATATTGTGGTTATAATTTACAGTCTCCACTAAGACAAGTTAAATGATATTTAATATTAATCTGTGTGAACTGTATTGAAATGTTCTGCCTAAATATTTATGCATGACTTATTATATTTTAGTGGTGCTGTAATCCGTTAACGCTAAATATCAGATTGCACTGAGATCTGTTTTTTTTCACACATAACATTAATCATATTAAAATTTGCAAATATATTCTGCATAAAATTATATATTTCTATCACTATGTACTTTTGTTAACGGTAATAAAAATTAAAGAACTTCTTATTTTGTATGCCAGGATATTTCAATGCAGATTATTTTTTGTATCCGTGATCTAAATTCTACATTTATGTTTTGGTCGAACAGAATTTATCTATTTTATTTCATCTGACAAATGTTTCGGTATAACAAAATGTTGTTTCTCTGTAAAGCACGAAGGATGTGTGTTATTAAAGCGGCAACTAGACTCATCGTTTATGTAAACTAGCCTTACAAGAACTGCCTTTAGACAACTATGGTACAAGATCTTGACTTATACAGCGAATGATATGTTTGTTTATAAACTGAGATGTTATAGTGAATGTTAGAGTTAAGATGTACCGAATACGTCCAGTACAGTAGCCGCGGCGAAGTGACACGTCGGGGAACCGACGGACATATTATCCTGTATTGACTTGGCAGAGTGGCCAAAACCTTTACAATAACGCAGTTGGTTTATATGGACTAATGCTACGGCGGTGAAAACTTTGTTGGATGTCTCGGCTGTTATTCATTGTCCTACGTGAGCGACAACGCGACTCGATATGAGCCTTGACGTGGCCTACTTGTAGGCTTATTACACTGCACTTTCCACTGCCCTGTGGTAAGGGTGGGCGTGGCCGCTAATTAGAGCGTCGCTTATTTCACAGCAATAAAGATCTAATTAGGGACCCATACTACCTAAATTTTATCACACTTACACTGATTCAAGTGTAAAGGGTCCCTGTGAAAAGTGCAGTGCAATAGGCCTATTAGTCGCGTAGATAAATTGGTTATTTTCTATGGAGTCATGTCGCGTCGCTTTCGTCGCTCACCCGGGTGACGCGTGTCGGGAGACATTGAACAAGGTTCGCAATTCGCTCGGTGGCGACTCGCGCCGTCGATAGTCTACATAGATAGGACATAACGAAATAAATTATAAATTTATAATTAAAAAAAAAAAAAGTTTAACGATATAGAAGGAAGTAGTGTCGCGAATGGCCTCGTGTACATACGTGTATTTATTGGCGCCCCGCGCCTCAGACTGAGCTGTCCCGATCGCTGCTCGGACGCACCAGCCGTCTGACGTATATTTATAATTATTAAGTTCGGCACATGTTGTTTTGTTTGACCTTGAATTGTTATGATTTATTGTATGGAAAGCTGGTAAGTCAAATAAAGTGGAAAATGGGACATCGGGTGTTTGATTTGTCGTCGATTTATAGAATGCTAGATGATGACTTTTTTCCGCGCGAATTAACGTTTTTTTAAAAAAAGAACTCTTTATTTTCGGGTTAAACAGATGCCTGTCCTCGGAATGCAAGCTACCTCAATTTCAACTTAATCGGTTAAACGGATGGGCCGTGAAAAGCTAACATACAGACACGCTATCGCAATAATTATTATAATATTAGTGTGGATATTATATTATTCTTTATCGTGTTTATTTCGGGGTCCAAATTGGAGGGCGGCAGTTGAACAACTGTGATTGAATGCTACGTGTACACAGCTCGGTTATTGAAAAATTATTATTGTAAAAAATTCATAACGTCATTTTGTAAAAGGAAAGAATAAATAGTTTAAGTTTATTAATACTTTGGGTTATTATTGTCGTATTATTAACCATTCCGAAAATTGTCCTACCCCTTATAAATAACTTGGATAGCAAATAAACACGAATTGTAAACAAATCTTAGGCAAAGAACGCGCGCGAATTGAATACATTCGGGCCTTGGCCCCTGAGTCCAGTGTTTCCTATTGGTCAGATTGGTGGTTAGACTAATCTGACCAATGAGAATCTCGTTCTACCGTTCACACACATCCATACACGCCTGCCAAATGATGCGCTAGACATCTTTCGCACGCTAATCAATAAATAAAAGCTATAGAAGACAGCGGAACGTGGTTCTAGGAAGTAGGAACCACGTTATAACGCAAGGCCCGAATGCATATATAATTCGCGCACGTACTATACCTTCATTTTCCTGAAGGCTGTTTCACGTACCTAATGTCAGACAGTGAAAGTAGCGGGGAAATTTTGAACAATTGTTATGATATTACTAGCTGATGCCCGCGACTACGTCCGCGTGGATTGAGGTATTTGGTTCCCGCGGGAACTCTTAATTTTCCGGGATAAAAAGTAGCCTATGTGTTATTCCAGACCAGATAATCTATGTCTGTGTCAAATTTCATCAAGATCCGTTCAGCCGTGATTGAGTAATAACCATCCATCCATCCAAACTTTTGCATTTATAATATTTATTTGATTTGACAAATACCAGTCTTTTTTGCTAACTGCTTTGCCAAAACTGATTCTATGTGTTGATTGGTGCCAATCAAATAGTCTCTTAGCCGAGGTCACACTAGTGTGACGTTAGTACCTACGCAAACTAGAACTCAAAATGGAAAGGTACATGCGCAGATTTTAGTAAGTAGGTAGGTACCTATCAACAATAAATTCTATACCTATAACTCGACTTCTCCAGGGAAGTTGGACATCTTATGAAGATTTCCACTTGCCAACAGACATTTTCCGGCAAAACACACGGAACGGGCGCGGTGGGTTGAATTCCTTGTATTTATATGGATGACAGGTATTGTAAAACAGGTATGGTAAGTCAATGACGACATCACACAGCGTCGCCCGCCACGAGCCACGTCCAAATAAATACAAGGAATTCAACCCATCGCGCACCGACCCGACCCTCACTCGTTCCCTGTAGTACGGGACTAATAAACATTGACCCAAAAAAATGTAAAGCTGATTTTTGGCACAACTGTTCCTTGGGGTCTGAGAAGTACCACTACCAAAATTCCTCACTTCTAGGCCGCGGGCTTACCCCCACGCCCCTCAAACGTCTCCCCGACCGCAGTTTTTTGTAATTAGGTATCTCAAAAATTATTAGAGCTAGAAAAAAGTCTGAAGCAAAAGGAAAAGTTATTAAATTAGCTATAAAATGTATAAATTAGGGTTCCCATACAAAGCTTAAATATAATAAATAGCCTGAGCTATTGTGTGTTAAGATGATAAATTATTATTAGTTGCAAAGTAGTAGGTACAATTCATACTTTTAGTAAATTAAAACCCAATGTTCATTAATATACTTTATTCCTTCCGATAATATCACATTCTAGAGTACCTAATTTAATTATCCTTACAATCCTCTTTTACCTCTCATTTTCTTTCTGTCCCTCGCGCCCCATTGGCGGGAAGCGTCCCCATTGGCCCTCAGAATTCCCCCTTTTTTAATTATTTTATTTTACGGCCCTGGATTCAAGTCCTTTATGGCCTTATATTTATTGCGAATGTCGTTCCACAGAATATAAAACTAGAAAATCATGACATTCGGCCATCCACTTTTGGGCAACCTCCCGGTGCACAATAATTAAAATATATGAAAGTAAGTCAGCTATTCACAAATCAAGTTTTAGAAACGTAGCTCGACATAATATAATTCGTAATTTAACACACAAAACATTATAAAATTTATCGCTATTTACCTAAATAATTAATTAATTTAATTATCACTAAATTCCTTATACAAATCAGTACAACTAGTTATCGTTTTAGTCTGACGAACGTAACTATATATTCTCAAAGTATATTTAATCAAATTAGGTACACTTTACACACTTTTATGATGGTGATAATCAGTTACGATATCTTAAAAATAAAGCTACGAGGGTTCCAAACGCGCCCTGGTCTGAGAAGAGCCCACAACAAACTCAGCCGGTTTTTTTTTTTTGTATCACCATCTCACAAATATCGTAAATCACTTAATTATATTTATAATTTTAACAATTACATAATTAACCGCTAGAACAATTCATACCCATGCCTTCCTAATCCTATCATTCAAATAATCCGTTACACTGTAATTGGATTCTCAATTATTTCTCGTTTTACAAAAACTTTTAACTTTATCACTGAACCCTTAAAAATAGGAAAATAAATTATTGATAATACATATTAATTCTATTCTTGCTATTATTAATTATAAACATTGTCTTCTTAAAAATAAATACTTATAACAGATAATCATGACATTCGGTTTCTTCCACAAATATATTTTTTTGAAATAATTACTCTAGCAATTTTATTTACGTATCGACCATTGGAAACCTTCGTTGCAATACAGATAGTGAAATGTTGTCTTCATTATCGTCAACCAAAGACTCAATTGTTGACTCTATCATTATTCGATTCGTTGTACTGTAAGTTGCAACGACGATCTGAAATGGTTATTTCATATTTTTATACAGAGATAGTGCTAATTTGATATCTGTAATTTCCTACAGCTTTAACAATAATTTTGTAGACCCCTATACATTTTGATTACAATTTCTTGCTATTTCCCTTAGTCTACTTACCATCTATTTAAATACAAATCTTATTATAAATTATTTGACTAATTCTTTTTTTTTGTGTTTATAGTTGTTAGGAAAAGGTTTATATGAAAGAAAATGTTTGACATAAGTCAGAACTGTACAGAAAAGAAAAAAGTTCTCCATATACAAAAGTAGATAAAACGTACGAGACAGTACGGAGTTTTTTTTTTATATATTGACAGATTGACGGTCAGTTGTTCGGTTTTATTATATATTATAGACATTTATCCTGGAAAAATAAAATCAGTTCCCACGGGACTCGAAAAGATCTAAAATCTACGCGGAAGAAGTCGCGGGCAACAACTAGTTTCTTCTAATTATATTAATCAGGTCTCCCTCTTTAAAAACGGCAGCATCAGTTTGTCTCGAATCATGATATTGTTTTGTTGCTGACTGTATTCAATATTGGCTTTATTTCGTTTCTTAACAATTTGACATCAGTCGGTTGCAACAAACTATCCCGAAGTCTAATCCAAATAAAACTTCTGATGCCTTTTTTCGTTTGAACGCATTTATGGTATTGTTAATACCGATCGATTTACCAACTAAGTCAATGTTAATACTCCACTGCATCTGACTCAGCTGCATATCCCAATCACGTTCATCCTTACATGAACCTCTCTTAACGGTTAGCCAATGAATTTAAAATTGTTTGATTTAAACTTTTAGTTTCGCCGTTGGATCTAAACATGCTGCTGTGTAGTTATAATACTTCTCAGATACCATGAAGTTCACAAAACTTACATAATAAATTCATTAATTACAGTCAAAATTTATGCACTATGACTACATGATTTAACATAGGTAGGTATTCTTTTTTTTTTGTAAATTTGCGTAATATTTTAGGAAACCAATAACGAGCCTGAATTTTCTCAACTGTCTTCGCCTCACCCGAGTGTCTGATGTATGTCATAGTTATCAAGCGTTTCCAGCCCATTGGGGTGTAAATGCCATTCTTCAGTAGCACAGATTGTGTGCTTTCTTAACCAACTATCTATACCTTCTCCAAATCCAAAAATCTATAACTAATAGATGGGGTGAATTCCGGAAATACATTAAAATGACTGCTGTGCAAAATTTTATTCTTGTCAGTCTTTGTTCGATTGACTTGATAAAATAAAGTAAGTCGCCCGCTGTGAAACTCGTCGCCGGTGCTATTGGTAGCTGTCCAGGCTGCCGCGATGGTCGGGCGAACAATGCCAAGGTATGGGTACCTCCTATGTGAATCTTGGGTAGCTGGATTCGATCTCTTCAATCGTTCGTAAGACTGAGATAAGCGTCTGTGTGCTACACTTATCTGATAGTGATAGATATCGCATTCTTGACTGCTCTAGCCTCTGCGCTGTGTGTATCCACGATAAGCTCGTTCCATGTCCTCGGCAGTAGAAAAAAAAACCATTTTAGTAAAGAATTCTTTTATTTCATGAATATATTGTAAACGATATAAAAGGAAAAGTTGACTGATTGACTGACTGATCTATCAAGGTACAGCTCAGACCACTGGAGAGATCAGGCTAAAGTTTGGCGTAGGGATAGCTATTATGACGTAGACATCCCCTTTGGAAATTCAATCCCTAATTGGTTTAAAGTTTGTGTGAAAAATGAACGTAACGAGAACGAATCTGCGGGTATATGCTAGTCCTATCCTATAATAATTGATTTAAACAATATAAACATCTATCTATCAAGTTTTATTAAAAATAAAATAAAAAAAACATGACTGCCCTGCCAAAAAAAAATAAAAATCTAAATTAATCTAGTAAAATTAAAACCTTATTCACATTTTTATTCAATGATATTTTTTTTTTTGAATCACTGGATATTGAACTATAGTGTTATATATTTTTGGAATCTACTTATCATTTTCTAGATGATGACTATATAGTTAATCTTATTTTTGAATATTTCTTTTTCTACTTTAGTCTTTAATGCGAGACCATGGTAACCCCATAAATTTGTTTTTAAATTTTACTAGCCTATGTCACCCGGAATAAGCTAGGGATTCTAACGATACCTCATTTATCAAAATCAGTTCAGGCGTATCCACCATAAGGTGGAATATACAAACTCACATACATACATACATGAACCCTGAAAACAATATACTCCTTTTTCTGGAAGTCGTATAATAACAAGTAAAAAGTATATCCATTTCATTTATTAATTTAACGTTGTGGTTTGTATTTGTATATATTTCTTGTTTTTAGTATAGTACAATAAATAATCTTTCATTCAGTTCATTCATTATTTAATTTGATTGCTAAATCTAGACTAATTCAGTCACAGCACACATACCTAACCGAAGTTTAACCTATGCACATTACCGCATCCAACCTATGTACGGCCCACTTAACCGTATCCAACTGATGTACGGCCCACTTAACCGTATCCAATTTATGTACGGCACACTTAACCGTATCCAACTCACGTACGGCCCACTTAACCGTATCGTATTTATGTACCTACGGCCCACATAACCGTATCCAACTCATGTACGGCCCACATAACCGTATCTAATTTATGTACGGCCCACTTAACCGTATCCAACTCATGTACGGCCCACTTAACCGTATCCAATTTACGTATGATTAGCTCAATAGAAATTAATAACACCCGTATTCAAAAACATTACTATGAGGTCATTTAGAGCGAATCAGGGGTGAGCAAGCACACAAGGCCCAGAAAATGAAATCATAAACAACACTTGAGGGGCATACATAGACCAATGACCATAGTGCGACGAATACACTACACTGTGGGACATATAAAATTATCCATTTCATTTTAAAATTAATAACATAGTTATTACATTCATACTGTATACCATATTACTTAAAGGTATATCAATATTTTATATATTTATTTAAGTATTCATATTCTTTTATAACAGTAGAATCTTGTAATATTATACTTTTAAAATACAAAATATATAGATTTGCATATGAGCACATTAATACACACATAAATCAAATATTATAATTTCAACACACAGACAAATAATTAATCAACAATCATACATGGGTAAAAACGATAGAATTGATTGCATCGGCAAACTTGAGTATCGACGCGAGTTTCGCATTTCCGCCGCTCGCCGGCGAATTGGCGCTGTAGTCACTCCGCCATTGTACTTTTTATCCTAACAATAATTAATACGTTTGCTTTCAGTTTTTATTTTTGATATAATTGTTGTGTGTTTTAGCTGTGTTTACGCACAAATAGGTTATATCTTGTGTAGCTCGGTTGCTTTATTAAAAATGATCTGTTTACCCCTTCTTTGGCGGAGTATAGCACTAACTTCGAATTTGATACTTAAATCTATGAGAGAATAAACTTACAAAGAACAATCAACACAAGAAAAGTGATACGAGGCCTTCAAAATCCCTTCGATTATTTTATAGATTTAGACTTTGTAAATATATTGTTCTGAAAATGCTGCTGCTTTTAATATGTGCAGATCTTTTGAAAGTTACCAGTAGAGGCCTTCTCGTGCCTAGGTTGTACATATTTATCTATGCAGTGCCTCATAATTAATACCAGTGGCCTTAAGATTTATTCATCTATTCCAGGTAAGTTAAATCTTTAAATTGAATTAATTTACCGAATAATAGTTTCAATTTCACACTATATAGTTACAGTAAGCAAATATACTTCTGGAAATTAACACTTAAAAGTACCTTAAACATATTATCATAACAACATAACAGAACAACACCTACTATCCAACTAACATAATTAATTAACTCCTATTATTAAACTCTTACTTATGTAATCCTCCTCCCATTATTTTCAGATGATTACTGGAGATCTCATTAATACCTGCCATATCAAGGAAAGTGAGAAGAATTTCACTATTGTTATGTTTGCAAATGCAAGAGTTTTTGAATATTCCCAGCAAACCGTAGAAGAACACTTATACAGCATAGGATGCTTTTCTGGTGTTGTTCATAAGATTGTACATACCTACCTATTCAAAATCCTAGTTGTTCTTATGCAGAGGTATTCAGAAATAAGAAAAAGAATATTTCTCTATAAATGTACAGATTGTGGGCCTGACCTACAAATAAATATATGACATTGTCGCAGACTGACCTGGACCTGACCAGTCCATAACTACTGAATTTTCCAAGTTTCTTCCCTAAAGAGAAAGATGGAACAAAGTTTTATCGATGGGGTAATTCTAAGTGATATAGTGGCTGTCAAAAATATTTACTGACCCCATTGCTATAGCCAGAAATTATATCAGAAGAGAATTACAACAAGGCCCATATTAAAACCAGAAATACTGTAGAACAAACGATAGGAGTTTGAAATCTCCATTCGCCTCTAATAAATTCTAACATTTTTCAATATGACATTTTCAATTTAAATTTTGCCATAAATTCCTAGATAATATTAATTTTTAATTTATATATTTTATTGGTTCAGTTGATATGATAATATGTAGGTATTGTCAATATTCCAAGAATTTTCTTAATTATATTTCACCTATTAAACTATTTAATAAATACTGTCACTTGTTACATTGATTATTTATTTTTTAAGTATTACACACCATGATAATTGTAATACACAAGTAATTCTCTTTCAGCAGAAGTAAATGTTAACCGCTTCAAACTGTTATAGTGTGATTTTGAACTTGTTAAAGACGAGGAACTCCTCATTAATTAATACATACAGATAATATACATAATATACATACAGGCCAAACTTAACCTGCAATAATAATGTGTGGGTAATATACATATAAATATGTCGTTTTACAGTATATTATATATAAATCCATCATAGGTAGATCAATATCATCGGAAACTCTCCAACTCAGGTTCACGAGGTACATAGTACCAAGGCTCCCAAATCAGGTTCACGAGGCACATAGTACCAAGGCTCCCTAGCATTAGACAGCATCCAACAATGTAGTGCGTTCGAAATACTATATATTGTACATAAAAAAAATATTTTATGAATCGCTCCTACTTTCACAACCACAACATTCAACCATAGGAGGAGTAAGAAGAGAGTAGACAATATAAATAGTGCTAGACAATATTTAATATTTATCATTGAATGAATGAATGAATGAAATACTCTTTATTGTACACTTAACATAAATAATTAGTAGCAATAAAAACTATCAAACATCAAAATAATCATTTTATATTTAACGAAATTTTCTTGATAAGTACTTACAAATATATAATTTTTTTTTTTTTAATAGGACATTACTCCGTAGAGGCTAAATGTAAATGATAACTTTAGTTAAAATAACATCATGATTGGAGTAAGTAGGAATAGTAGCTCTATTCAAATGATACTCTAATCAGTTTAACATTGTCTTAAAATAGCTAGACCAAAACATGCAAATATCATTAATCCACATGCATACTAAATTATCCTGTTTCGTAATTTTACTATTATTATTGAGTCATGGGAGGTCACAAAATTGATAAATTATATGAATCAAGAATTAGAATTTAGAATACTGTATAAATACCTCAATAATTATGTGGGTCGACGGATCACATCCCGCTTCTGAGTTTTAGTAAATTAAAACCCAATGTTCATTAATATACTTTATTCCTTCCGATAATATCACATTCTAGAGTACCTAATTTAATCAAGACACGCGGAAGCGTGTCCAGCCAAAGTTCAAAAAAACTGGCGAGCAGCACCGTGTGTAATATTACACGAACCATTTGGAGCCACTTTTGACCCCCTCTTAACTCAAAAACTATTTCACATAAACATGTCAAATTTGGCGCATATATTGAGACCCGTGAGATACATATGTGCTCCAAATTTCATAAGCACACCTCAAATGGTTATTTAGATATAAACGTACAAAAATCGTCATTTTTATGATCAAAGGTATAGATCAAAACTCTGACACGGGGCATACTACCATTGCTTAAAGCCGTATTATTTTAATATTGTTGACGTTTATGTTGTAGTGTTATAATCATTATTTTAAGGACATCAAAGTACGTGACATTCAACCGTTAGTTTGAAACAATACTGCTTTAAGCGGTGGTAGTAACTCCTTAACTATTGAAAATGACACATAATTATTATTTTAATGTAAATAATAATGAATAATAATATAGTTGCATTAAAACCTTGCCTTCGTATTCATACATTTTGTGCAACGAAACGTCATTGACAGAAAAGAAGAAGAAACGTATTTGAAGTCGTCAGTTCAAGCTGTCAGTCATTGTGATTTGTATTCATTGTTTATAGTGGTTTTAGTGATATCGACTGTTGACCGTGCTTGTTTTCAATGTTTCACAAAAAACTTTGTGTGCATCATAATGACTGCCCAAAGTGATGGATCGGCGTAAAATTTCGCCAGCATTTAGTACCTATTTAGTACTATTTAGTACCTTTGTTTAAATATTTTGTACCTAATTATTTACGAAGAAATATGAGTTTTTAAGTGAGCAGTCATTCTGACGTCAAGATGGCTGCCCACATTTTAATTTCCGCATAAGGGTTCCGTATTTTGCATTTGTCTCTGCACAATAATTTAGTACCTATTTAGTACCTACACATATATTTCTTCTAGAATTTTTAGGCGAAAGATAAAGATTTTATAACAATCTGAATATTCAAGAAGTCCAGTCTCCAACACTCGCTCAGTGACTAATCAACGCCCAGGCCAAACCCTTGGACCTACGGAGCTGAAATTTTCCACAGAGGTTCCCTTTGTGATGTAGACAAAGAATAATCAAGGGATATTCCCACCGGATCGGGAATAAGGACGATTTATTTGTTTGATTCAAAAGTTATAATTTCCGGAACTATAATCAAGAGTGACTTCAAATTTGGCATACTACAAGTCGGTAATTCTAATCACTAATTTTAGTTTTCAGGATTAAGAACCATTAATTTGGCGCACGCGGTCTTCAATAACTACCTACAATATAAGTGTTTACCTCTCAATGTCTCATGCTCTAAAAAATATTATTCAAGCTTAGCTTAGGACTGAAGTTTAGCCTCTAAGGATTATGTATTTTTTTAATAATTGTGGTCGTAATTATGTTAAAGGT
Organism: Erebia palarica; assembly: GCA_964035005.1. Classification (NCBI taxonomy): domain Eukaryota; kingdom Metazoa; phylum Arthropoda; class Insecta; order Lepidoptera; family Nymphalidae; genus Erebia; species Erebia palarica. The sequence continues at coordinate 19,368,437 of OZ035994.1, forward strand.
AGTAATGAGTACTAAAAATTTAGGCTATGGTTAGTATCAACTGCCCTAACTAATGTCAAAGACACAGTATAAGGTGATAAGTTTTTTCCTACCAGTCGTTCAACTAAGGCATCTAGACAAAGCAAAGCTGCGGGGTGACAGGGGCGTGACGAAGGAAACTAAGAGAATTTTTACAATACAAAATTCTATCACTCTAATGTCTTTTATGCAGTACCGTACAAAATATTTAGTTAAAACTGTCATGATATGATGTTAGTCAGGTCTGTCATTTTATGAGCGTCGACCCACTATATGAAATGAATAAATAGCTACACTATGTTAAAACGATCCACACAGAATGAGCTACTTTCCTATGTTCCATTTTTGAAATAATTTGTTGGGAAAACAAAGGGAAAAACTGTAAAGAAAGTTTTTTTATAAGTAATTTGAATTTATTTTTAAAAATACAACTGATAACGACCTATATCACTGCTGAGACTTATTGTAATTACTTACGTTTACTACCGTCATTATTAAATAGTGTCGTTGGCTTAACGCAATCCTTGGTGGAATGTAAGTATGCGTCAATGTGTTGATGTTACTTATCGTAACTTACAGCTCTATGTGTATGGTACTTGCTGTTTTTTTTTAAATTTAAAATGTCCAAAGACAAGACTTACCATATTCACGGCTCGATACATAGAGAGAGAACAGAGTTTTCAACATTTTTGTTGCGTCAATGGAAACTCACGTTACATTTCCAGTTTTCTTTACGAATTTTACTCACAAATGTATTGTAAAAACGTCGTATAGTATACCAGATGATGCCCGCGACTCCGCCCTCGTCGGAAACTCTTAGATTTTCCGGGATAAGAAGTAGCCTGATATTTCGCTCTACAGGTTTTAAATATCCATGCAAACAAACGGAAATAAGTCATTTTCTAGCGAAAAGAAATTCTCTTTATTCCTTATCCCGTGGAAAATTCGAAAAATCCTGAAAACTGTAAAATAAGTAATTAGAATTATCAACTTGTATGCCAAATTTGATTATATATTATATTCTATATATTATATATTATATCTCTCTTGATTATATAGTTCCGGAAATTATAACTTTTAAATCAAACAGATAAATCCTCCTTATTCCCGATCCCGTGGGAATAACCCTTGATTATTCTTTGTCTACATCACAAAGGGAACCTCTGTGGAAAATTTCAGCTCTCTAGGTCCAAGGGTTTGGGCTGGGCGTTGATTACTCACTGAGCGAGTATTCCGGACTGGAATTCTTGAATATTCAGATTGTTGTAAAATCCTTATCTTTCGCCTAAAAATTCTAGAAAAAAATATATTTGCAGGTACTAAATAGGTACTAAATTATTGTGCAGAGACAAATGCAAAATACGGAGCCCTTATGCGGAAATTAAAATGTGGGCAGCCATCTTGACGTCAGAATGACTGCCCACTTAAAAAATCATATTTCTTCGTAAATAATTAGGTACAAAATATTTAAACAAAGGTACTAAATAGTACTAAATAGGTACTAAATGCTGGCGAAATTTTACGCCGATCCATCACTTTGGGCAGTCATTCTGATGCACACAAAAACTTTTGATTTTGAACTTTTGCAATCAAAATTGATGAGATGTAGAAATGTGCTGTAGAGGTAGTCTGACCATAGATGTAATCTGTCAATGTCAGTGTAACTCTAGGTACACTATATATTTTTCTTGAGAATTCTCGTCTTTAATTATCTTGTACAATGAGTCGTACAATAGAATTACTGGTGGGTGACACACTGACCTTACACCGAATAATAAGTACCTACTAATGTAAAACGTAAACTAAACTAATAGAAAAGTCCTATTACAGTGTAAAGGATTATTTGAATGATAGCAAGGCATGGGTATGAATTGTTACAGCGGCTGATTATGTAATGTTATATTATAAGTACATATATATAATTTCAAATATTTGTGAGATGGTGATAATAAAAAAAAAGCGGAGTTTATTGCGGGCTCTTCTCAAACCAGGGCACGTTTGGAACCCTCGTAGCTTTAGTTTTAAGATATCGTAGTTAATTATCACCATCACGTCTTATGCTCTGTAAGCATGACATTCAGGTGTACTTTATAGGTACATATTTTGAATAAATATGTTTTGAGTTTGAGATTGAGTTCAATAATTTCTGTACAAAAAGTAATGATATCCCATCAAAAACATAAATGTAAAATGAGAGCCAAGTTCAAAATTGTGATATATATGCCTTGGTTGTTGACTTCAGCGACAAAAGAAGTGAGATCTAAATGGGTGCCAAGTTCAATGGTCAGTCCTGCAATTTATATATCCCATCAAAAACATAAATGTGAAATGAGAGCCAAATTCAAAATTGTGATATATATGCCTTGGTTGTTGACTTCAGCGACAAAAGAAGTGAGATCTAAATGGGTGCCAAGTTCAATGGTCAGTCCTGAAATTTATTTATAACAACATATAATATTTTATAACAACTTAAAATATCATTTCTTCTTATAACTTAGTATAAAATGTTGAAGACTAAGGCTTTGGCTTGGCTAGTTTCCATATACGAATTATTATTAAGTAGGTACCTAAAACTACAGTTTCTACCAGCAAGCCAAATTTTCGGAAGAATAAAATAAGAACTTACAGCTTTACAACTTGTGAAGGCTATAATTCGTATATGAAAACTAGCCAAGCCAAAGCCTTAGTCTTCAACATTTTATACTAGGTTATAAGAAGAAATGATATTTTAAGTTGTTATAAAATATTATATGTTGTTATAAATAAATTTCAGGACTGACTATTGAACTTGGCACCCATTTAGATCTCACTTCTTTTGTCGCTGAAGTCAACAACCAAGGCATATATATCACAATTTTGAATTTGGCTCTCATTTCACATTTATGTTTTTGATGGGATATATAAATTGCAGGACTGACCATTGAACTTGGCACCCATTTAGATCTCACTTCTTTTGTCGCTGAAGTCAACAACCAAGGCATATATATCACAATTTTGAACTTGGCTCTCATTTTACATTTATGTTTTTGATGGGATTATCCTTACAATCCTCTTTTACCTCTCATTTTCTTTCTGTCCCTCGCGCCCCATTGGCGGGAAGCGTCCCCATTGGCTCTCAGAATTCCCCCTTTTTTAATTATTTTATTTTACGGCCCTGGATTCAAGTCCTTTATGGCCTTATATTTATTGCGAATGTCGTTCCACAGAATATAAAACTAGAAAATCATGACAATACCAAGCATGTTCACAAAAAATGTTCGGAAAAAAGCACTAAATAAAGAGAAAAAAAAAATTAGAAATCTCACGATAAAACTATTAAAATATAACTCGAAAACTACGAAAAATCGCTGAACATACATAGGGTATTTTCTGCTAGGTACAAGGAATCAACACTTTTTCCTTGGACCTCACTATTTGGACCACCCTGTATAAAAAAAGAAAAAAGTAACAGACTGATCTATCAACGCACAAACCACTAGTTAAGACGGATCGGGATGAAATTTGGCGACGGAAGCAGTGGCCTTCAACTTTGCTGATGCACGGGGATGATTCCGTGACTACGGAGACGCAAGATGACTTCTGCAAAGGCGCCTTGTTTGTTTTTTGTTACATGAGGACGAAGACATCGCACCATATGATTCGTGTAAGCCGGCGTTTATAAAGTTTAAGGTTCTGCCGCTTCCGTGCATGTACATTCTAGAAATTTCCAAATTTGTCAAAATGAATATGCACCACTTCACTGCCATGCGTGACACACAGCAAACACGATCAATGAGAAACCCAGATAAACTAGTTCTTACGACACACCCTCAAACAACACTTTTTAATAAGAACTGTTATGCTATGGCAATAAAAATATTTAATAAATTGCCATCTGAAATAAAAACACTTCCCTTGAAATATTTTTCACTTAAACTTAAAAAATGGTTGCAAGGAAAAAATTTTTACTCATTGGAAGAATATTTTCAGGATAATAAAAAACGGTTCTGACATTTTCACTTTTGACATTCTTATTTAGGTATAATTGATCAAACATGACCAATAATTTTGATAGTGTACATAATTAAAGAATTCAAATCTCATTATGTAATACGTATTTATTTTTATTATAAGTGTAAATTAACTTGTATGTAGGTAGGTATTTTAATAATAAATTGTTTTTGTTTTATAATTAAGAATTTATATAAAATAATAAATATTATGTATGAGTTTAAAATGTAGATAAATCGTATAGAAATAATGTAATGTAATAAATTCACTATAAATCATAACCTAAATAATATTTGTACGCCGGTCTGGCTAATATGTTGGGACTATGACGAAATTAACCATCTTATTTGTACACATATTATGCAAATAAAGTATCTGAATCTGAATCTGAATCTGACAAGGTTATATACCTACTTACAAAAAAATATTTTTCGCCTGCTCGTTAGTCGAGCAGCTAGCATTTACGACTGCGGTTAACAAGGTCCCGCGTTCGATTCCCTGGTCAGGCTATAAATAAAGTAATGAATTGGGTTTTCTGACAAAAACTCTAAGCATTAGCCAGGAGTTAGGAAGTTGGCGGTTTCTCACCCTCATGCCTCGGAGAGTGCGTCGTGCGTGCTCTCTTTGGTCGTTGGATTATCCGTCCCACTGGGATATGAGAGTAAAGGAATAGAGAGTGATGGGTCTGTGTTTGTGCTCTATAATATCTCCTGCGCAGATGGGTCATATCTGTTCCTGCCCTCAGAATTGACTTAAGTATTGACTGCTTGTAGTTCCCCGGTCTCCCGCACTGATTTCGACCACAATGGTCAATTTCCACTGAGATACCCGACAAAAAAGTGCAAAAGTGTGAGCCTAACGCCGACGCGAGGAATGCATAGTCTATTCACTTCCAAGCAACAACAACAACAATCCTACAACTGGAGAAATCAAGCGCAAAACCTACAACTTCACACCTGCTCTCGGTGCTCTCTAAGGCACGGGGTGAACCCTGGGGTACCGCAATCTCACATTGTTATCCGCAGTCGAACATGCTAACCATTGCTGCCGGGAAAACACCTATTATTCATTCTGTTTATTGTCCTTCTAACTTGATCAACGAGTTCGTAGTCCTTGTGGTGGTCGGTATAAGAACGCGTGCCAACTAACTAGTCATTATTCAAGATTGTAAAATAATAAACGCCAACTCTTTCGCACAGTTATTTTCAACTAGCGCGTTGTGCGTCTTGTTTATAAAGATGATTCAGCGAGAATAAACACTATCATGTTATTTTCATCGCACCCTTGGTATTCCATCGCATTCTAAAGAAATCATGATTATCCTTAACCCATTTGTAATATCAACCTTTAAAATTTCAAGTAAAGTTTGGGAGGAATGACGTGAAAATTGCAATGACAGTGATCTAAAAATAAGGTCGTCGGCATCGCGTAGCCGCCGGCAGCGCGCACTCCGCAGTCGAGGACCGACCGTCGCGAGTTTTGGACGAACGATCACTAGTACTAACAAGTAGCAACCATGGTTTATGAGAGTGACTTCTACACGACGCGCCGCCCCTACCGGCCATACTCCAGCTACAGCGTGACGGTGAGTGGCGCTGCATTCTAACCCTGAGCGTTAACCTCGCTCCAATCTAACCCCGGGAGCCGGACGCCCTCGCACCAAGTCGACCCTCGTCACGTTCATGTCTCTCGCAAATATCGAGTGTCGTAGTGTAGCGGTCGTAAGTCCAGTGGCGAATAGCATCTCCGTAAATCCTCCCCCGACATGTCGCGACATCGCTTTTAAAAAAAATTGCTTGTTAAGTACGAAATTCCAGCCGCGCCGACCGTCGTTTATTAGTGTAGGTTTCGATAGGACGTCGCGGTAGCGCTCCGCAAGTGGGTCAGAGCAAATCGAAAAACGAGCATCGGAAAGCTGAGCCACCGGGCGCGCCAAATATAGCCGCGGCTGGAGTCGGCGCCCGCCCGTCTAACGGCGACTTGTCCGCTTGCAGCGGGTGGGCGACTGGGAGCTGGTGCCGTACGTGCCGCGGCCGAGCCTGGTGCCCGACCCGGTCACGGCGTTCGGCCGCCGCACGCGGCCCGGGGTGCGCGGCTCGCTGCTCGAGCCGGTGTTCAAGCAGAACATCGCGCCGCTGCCGGAGTGCAAGCTGCGGCCGCTCGCGCCGTACGTGTCGCCGCGCGACCGCACGCGGGAGCGCGCCCTGGCCGCGGTGGGGCAGCGCGAGCGCGCCTTCGAGGCCGACCCGCTGGGCACGCCGCGCGACCACATGGACCTAGTGCTGGCGCAGGCGCACGGCCGCCCGGAGAGGCCGCCGCACCGCCACGTCTACTACAGCAACTACGCCTCGTATTGAGTCCGTCGGTGTCTCGCTATAGGGGTCGGTCGGGTCGGTGCGAGGGTCGCGAGCGCGGCACTAAGCGCGCGGTTGTTGCAGACGCCGCGCCACTACGTGGTGGTGGACCGGGAGACGGCGCCGACGCGGCGCGCGGACGAGCAGTACTCGTACTCCTACTCGAGCACGTCGGAGCGGTCGACGGGCAGCGGGCTGCCGCAGCGCAGCTCCTACAGCAACACGGTGGAGCGCCGCTCGGGCGGCGGGCCCGGCGGATACTCGTACACTAGCGAGCGCTCCAGCAACCTGGGCGGGCCCGGCGGCTACTCCTACTCGTCCACGACGAGCGGCCGCCTGCCCTACGGCACCAACTACCGCCACTACTCTTACCGCGTGTAGCGCCCCGGCTCCCGACCCTCCGACCCCCTTCGTCCCTTATTCCTAACCCTCACCCCGACCTAATCAGTATTCGCTAACGCAATGTGATCGCACTACTTTACTTTTTGTTACAAGTTGACGTGAATCTTATTTAAAAGCTTTTAATGTTTTAGTATAAATTTTTTTAATAAAATATGTGATTTAGACTGATTTTTTAATAAAGCTTACTTTTTTAATGTATGGTTAAGTTTCCTTTTGTCTTGCAAATCTGCCAAAAATATCGATGATGGGCTCGATATGTGTATTTACTAACCAACAGTTTCTTATTGATTTTAAATTGGAGTGGGCTAACAGTTAAGATATTAAATGGTAGTCGTATTTTTTTATTATCGTGCGAAAATTTCAATAGGTGGACTTAGGTTTCAATTTGTCTGTACTGGCTCTACCCACAAGACAACATAATGTCAGAGCACTATGTTAAGTACAGCGATTTTAGATAGGAACTCTTGGTTGTCAGCCTATAGAACACAACCATATTATACCTACATTATAGCTGGCACGCGTTTGCATTTAGAATGTTACGCATGGTGCAGACGCGTCCGGCGAGTCATCTTCGGCTTGTTTACATGCAATGATACGTACCTACCTATATTCAACTGATATGCCTACCTATACTATATTCTAAAATTTTCTAATTTACATACTGAAAAATATCAATTGACTTCTGCATATATTATTTACGAATAGCTTACCTATGACCAAACCTTTTTTGATGAAATTAGAATTTCACTGAGAGCGCTCTACACGTATTTACAATGAAATAATATCAAATTCAGGTAAAACATAGGTGTAGGTATAATTCTGACACTTACTAAACAGTTTCAATAATTTGTAGACATATATACTTACTATAAGTAGGTCAGGTAAACTTCTAGAAAATATACCATTATAACTAGAGGTCAGATATTTGGATGCACAGTTACTGATGAGCTATGCTATGCAACTTATTTTTTATCCCGGGAAGCTAGAAATCCGGGAGTGCATAACTAATCGGATGCATAGTATGGAAGCGACATTTTTTTACTGAAGTTAACTTAATTAAAAAAAAAAGTTTATTATCCGTTTCTATAATCAGAATTAGTCAGAGCTAAACATTTTTCGATCCCAGAATCGCAGTATTTTTATTAATAAAATAATTTAAAAAAGTCGCTTCCATACCTTGCATCCCATAAGTTTTTAATGCATTCCCAGATTTCCCGAGGGTTTAGTATTTAAAAAAATATTTTAAGGTGCCGCTTCTATCAATTCATAGCTAAATATTTGCTTGAGGTAAATATGCATCGGAATATCCCATCTCTGATTAAAATTACCTACTAAAAGTCTCGTTTTTCTTTCGACGCTGCCGCTGACAGCCGTTGACTTCGGTCTACTACCTCTCATCCTTTGCACCGTATTACCACAGTTACCTTGACCCGTATGTCTCGTACATACCCAGACTGACTCAGGTAAGTTGACACTGATCACCGATTATTGCAAATATCTCCACTCGATATAAATACCATGAGCAAGCTTTTTTGTAGCACATTTTGTTTTTTTCTTCATAATTTCATTGCAATGGTGGCACTGCAAACACGGCATAACCCGAGAAATTAGCTTCAGTCATGGCGCATTTCATTCATTATGAATTTTCAAAAGTTTGCATAGGGTTTGTATAATTTTCCTGTCAAATCTGTCTTATTATTTAGCAATAGGCGAATACCATATAAATAAGAAAGAGTAGAGAACACATCAATATACAGCTCAAATCCCTGGATTTAAAACCACTAGGTTTCGCTTAAGACTACTAACCACTAAAGGATTTTGAGCAGGTACATACCTACATAGATAATTCGAATTCCAACCGAGTGAAGCCGATACGGGTCAGCTAGTTGTATCATAGGTATTTCGGCCAGAAAACTTGCCAACGCGACGTGAGTTTTTTCAATTTACTCATTTCAACATTCTGTATCGAGTTCGGTTGCAACATTCTCGAGATGATCCACTTCCAACTTCAAAGACCATTGTTATAAAATGTTTTGGCAGTTAAATAATATAGGTATATATGTAGCCGTTTAAATTGTGGGTTTTTGTCTTATATGAACCTAATTGTCTACTAGGGCCAATGGGCAATGAAGAATGGCGAAATTCATTTAATATCTAATTACCTCGAAGTTAAGGAACAAATTAAAGTAGGATCGAACAAAATCAGCATACTTGATATACCTACTCTGAGGATTGAGGTAGGGTAGGTATCACCTTTCAAGGATCTGAGATATTCGATATGGTTTAACAGGCAGCATACACCCCTATGGTAGGTACGTACAATCAAGATACTATCAAGTTCCACAGTAGAAACTGCTGCGCACACGTGAGTAATGGTGGCAAAGCGCCAAATACAAAACGAAGTTTCCAAATATACATATCCTCGCGGGAGTTAATTGCTATGTAATTTGCATTATTTAATTCAAACTGCATTACTGTTTACAAGATCTAGACCTTAAATTGAGACCCTCCTTCTATTTGGAAATCGGTTAAAAAAACTGTACCTACTAATACTGGACGCAGCTAAACTGATTAAACGAATGCAAATAAAATAATTATGTACCAAATTAACAATCCAGAGAAATGTACCTTCTGCTGTAGAGCTACAAATAAAGACAATCGTCAGATTGTAGATACCTTCAATACAAAAGCCTTAGTCTAGCCCCTTAGTAAGAGAAGTAGGTATATTGTAGTAGTTAAAAACTCTCGTCTCTCTCTTATCAACCCAATGCCGGCTCACTAATGAGCAAAAGTCTCCTCTCGGAATGAGGTGTTCGCCATAGTCCACGCTGGCCAAGTGCGGATCGGCAGACTTTACACACCTTCGAGGACATTAAGAACTCTCAGGCGTGCAGTTTTCCTCAATATGTTTTCCTCCACCGTTTGTGCACCGGAGGTACGTGCCCGGGGATCGAACCCGCGACCCCGTACATGACCACGGTCGGGTGTCTTAACCACTAGGCTATCACCGCTTCAAAAAATATCATAATTAAATTATTATTAACCGGATGTTTGTAACCCTGACGAAAACAAAGACGAAGCTGGGAATTGATCAAGGGAATCAGAGTTTGGCAAAATACCAAAGGCCAAGTGAAAACATTTGCGTATTACGACTTACGATAAAGATTTTTAGTTTACATACCTACTTACATGGGTTCAATTCCTACTTAGCCACCAAAATTAAGACTTAATTTAACAAAAATTGAATCACAATCGCCCTATAAATAGTTTTCTCTTCTACCATAAACTCAATTTATTTATAACATGTAGGAACTAGAACATACAGGTGTTTCTTATGTTACGTCATGTTTTGACTCTACCACCGGTGCGGAAAGAATACTCTGCTAAGAGCCGGCAAGAAACTCAGCAGTTACGCTTTTTTTTTAAAACGAGATATTACGTAGAAAAATTACATAGTTACAAGGAGACAATTCGAACTAGTAATGAGGTTTCTTCTATATTTAGCCCTACTGAGTCGTAGGTATATTTAAAGCTCTGTAACAAAGCTATTAATATCGTAAATCATAGTTAGTTGGCTATATTTTTTAATGGTCTCACAGCAGATAAACATGGATAAAAATAGCATTACAATCACATTACATCTGATACTCAGGTACCATATGAAAATGAAGTAGTCCTAGCATCCCTAAGGTACTCACACCCTATTTTCAGTCCAAAAAATAATGGTGGACTAATTATAGTGTTCTACGCAAAATGAACACAGGCATAGATAGCAATAACATCTACATATCACAAACACGACTTCTTTCACTTCATTTCAGCTTATTTATATTTATTCTGAAAATCTATGTAAGTATTACTCGTTAGTTGTACCTAAGCATGTAAAAATAACTTAAAATAAATGCCTCTCTGTAATCTAAGTTATGCATGGATTGCCCTTTTTTCTAACAGTCAATCATCCTTAAGTATTCACATCATATCATTAGATGAGTACCTAAGTATAGAGTCTAAAAAGTAAATCAAATTTCATCTCTACAGTATTGTATTAGATATGAGCGGTTATATCATGATCATGATACACAAACACAATAAGTTCACATACAAATGTTGTTAATACTTTGGAACGGTAAAATTATTCGGTTTATTTTAATGTACATTTTATGCTAAGCTCTCCACATTCATGCACTTGTAAATTGAAAAATTATGCCTGTTTTTTTTAAACAAATCAAATAAAATTGGTTCCTCTGGATTTTCAGTGTTTAGTTTTATCAAATCATCTCTATCACCGGCTGTACATATAGCTACAATTCTGCTACGTTGTGGGGCATAACACACGTTCAAGGTTACCCTCCAATCAGCATGACTATAGTTGACATAGGTTAAATTGAAGTTCACTGCGTGATGCCACCTACACCTGAAGTTAGGTTTTCTAGCCTGAACTAGGATGCAGATTGGATGAATCTTACCCCCCGATTGTGTAAGGAAATCGCAATCGTAATCGTTTGTCAAACGGATAATTCGACCTGTTTAAGGAGTTTATAGACGCCTGCACATCAAAAAGCGTGTATGAACTCCTTAAACAGTTCGAGTAATCACGTTTTAAGCTGTCAAATGATTACGATTTGCTTACACAATTGGGCGTTTGAATCGTGTGGAACCTCGATCACCTACAGTAGTCTACAGGGTTGTTTTTTGTAGGCGGAGCTGGCATACCGTCCATCTCGCACGATCACCCGACTCGCCACGTACCCGGAGGCGCCTCATCATGTAGTGCGCGTTCGCGTGCGTCCCTCCGTGATATTGAGGGAACTCGACCGCATCGCGTATCGCCGCCGTCCGAACTTTGCAATCTCTGCCTTGGACGATTACTATAGATCGGAATCTACAAAGGTAAATTGATACGACTTTGGCTACGTTTCCATGACAATAATAGGAGTTAAATGTCATTACTTTACAAAAAACACTAGTGGGAAATGATAAACATTCTTGCGGTGAAACGACGTCTCATTACAAATTCTCAAATTTTCTAACAAAATTGGGCATGAAGCTTCAAGAATCCATTGATTTTGTCGGGTAGCACAAAAGAGAGGTATCATTCTTAGATACTCGTTTTCTAGCATTCATTTTGAATCTTCCCACATTGCGTCCCACCCTTAGGATACGTATTTGTATAGCAAAATACATCTATTCAATAACGACTTTGGTAAATTGCCCAACGTTACAACGTAAAATATTGTTCTGCATTCTTTTGTTTTATTTTTAAACGAGCTAGTTCGCGATTCCTTTTATTTTCATAAATTTTCTTTGGTATACGACTTTTTTTATCATAATGAATAATTCCATGAGTTGGATTCTTTCTGCGCCACATTATTTCTTCAAAATGGATCAATATCTTCAATTTAGAGGGCATCAGGCATGGCTTGTTTTTTGCATAGCTACATAACGTCCGCCAGTAATCCCTAATCCATTATTGAAGGGATTGAAATCTGTTTTTCTGATTAATATTATTTTAATGTTCTGAAATATTATTTGTAGGCTTTCGAGGATGAAACTCGTCGCATCCGCGCCGATACTGCTTCTCTTCTTCATCGTGCTCGTTCGGTTGTACCGCGAGGAAGATCCCTATCACCATTGGAGACAATTTACTCGTAAGTACCTATTCGGTATTCCTGCTGAGTAACCCGATTGCCTTGACTGTAAACAGACGACTTCGCTGATAAAGGTTATGATATGGAAAATACTCAGGTACATGACCTTGACCTTACGGACGGATCAAGGCGGGAATCAACTAAACTCAATGGTGCGGAAATCTTTTATAGCACCATCCTGATAAAGACCAAGTAATTTCCCTAGGTATTTTCGCAAGTGTATTTGAGGCCGAAACGTATGTGATCATGGAGTATGCTTTCGGCCTGATGGATACTCTAAGCATAGAAACCGAAGCAGTTATCATATTATATAGTGACAGTCAGGCTGCTCTCAGAGCATTAGAAAGGAAGGATACCACATCAGCTCTAGTAAAGGAATGCAAACGTATCTTGAACTCACTAGCTGAGAGGACAAAAGTCACAATTACCTGGGTTCCTGGAAACGAAGGAAATGAAAAGGCTGCCGGGACACCAGTAACCTGTGTCCTAACACGGGGAAATGGGTGGAATGGTTCAAATAATGGACCGATCACCCGCCTGGAGACGGCGGACGTCCCCTCTATAAGTACATACATACATAGGTATATGAAAAATGTTGTAGAATATTTACAGTAGAATTGCATGCAAGTAAGGAAACCTCGTGGTTTATTCTAAAGAGCCGATGCAGTCACAGGTGTGTTTTTTTGGCAAGTGATGTAACGGTATAAAAATAGTATCCATTGATGAGTCTATCAGACGAGACGACACTGACATTGTGGCTTCGCACGCCACTTTGGCAAAGCACCACCGTGTTGTAAACAATAGGTACCTACAGTATGCAACATGGTCAACAGAATAATGAATCCAGTACGTGCGAATAGCTCTTTGAAAGCTGGGAGGTGTTTCATATTTCCAGTGGATGTTTGTTTCTCAGCCAAAAGTAACCACGTGTATGACGTTAAACTTGTAGGTCGGAACGTACTGACCGAAGGTTTAATTATAGCATGTTTAAATACCAGCTAAAGTTTGGCGATCAATTCCAAAGACTTCCAATTCTGTGTGTGATTTAATTTTACTGGTTAAAAACTAACTTAACTAGTTTCTGGAAAAACACAAGAGACCATTGACACACGACCTTGGACGTTATTGATGATAGCTATTACCAATTCTTAAAACCAATTCATACTTTACATACATCAATAAACAACACAAACAATATTTTCCTTCATGCGCAGATATTCCTACGGAGAACCAATGCCTTACCGCTTCAGCAATGACGCATACATCGCTAAGCTGTTGATGCCACTGCGCAACGTTACTGACCATATTCATAATATTTCCTTCTACTCAGAGCCGGCCAAAAGGTTCACAGGTAGGTACCGAAATTTTAATAGCCGTAACAATATTTACTTAACTAGACTTCCGATTTTTGGCAACTTATTTTTGCAGTTTGTGTACCTAAATATAATAATTATTATATTTTTAAGTATATTTATTTATTTCATGTTACCCTATTGATCTCTTAGGTATCTAACTTTTGCCAACCATATTCCGTACCCCTGAAATGTCTAACAATCCAGTAGATATTGTCTTTGTGGTAACCTGAGGTGTTGCTCGCCAGGACGCGGCCACCTCGCGTGCGTGCACTATTCCGGTAAAAAGGCGTTCTCCAACCGCAGGCCACTCTACCCACTCTACAAGGAACTTAGCATCAGGGACGACGTGAACCTTCTTTCGTTTTACGCGAAAAATAGGCTTGCGGCCGCGGGTTTGGCCGACGAGAAGGTCACAGGTACTACGTCACAGACGCCTCGCTAGCGCTCGCTTATCCACTGCATAATTTTTTAAAGAAGTATCTTAAAGGCGCTGTGAGCAACCTCGTAGCTCTTAGATGTGTACATAATGTAAATGAATAAAATGTAAATTAATCAAACACTGAACACTATAAAATGTGTGATCATTAAGATTTTGTTAATTTGTTGCGTCAAGATTTTAAGTAACTAACAATAATTATGCATCTAAATTTTAGCAGTAAATCTCAAGATAATATCTAGAAACTTTCATTATTTTTAACAGATAACGCTACACCAAATATAAATATAACTATACAGTAGCACACACATCAATAAAAAGTCACAAGTCACAACCTCTTTATATCCTTTAATTATTATGTATATCTGGCTACGAGGCCTCATTAGCGCGTGTTTCTAAATTACGCTTTCCAGCTTTGACAGTGTAGTTATAATAAAAGAGCTAAATTAAAAACGAGAATAAAAACAGTGTCTAACACTGGGTGTGGTGTCTCTTGCAGCGGATGCGCCGGAACAGGCGACAGCGGCGCAGTGCGCGTAGCTCCGCCCACTCCCCACCCCCGCCGCCCGACGCGACGCGGCGCGGGCGCACGGTCAAACCACCGGCGCCCGCGTCGCGTACGCCCTTCGCGTCCTTGATCTCGGTATAACACGACCCGACTAATCGATTTTCATATATTTTTTACCCATTTATACACAAAACTTATTTTTGTTAATAATTTACACTGTAATTGTACACTTCTAGTCACAATCGTGGTAGCGCGACTCACCGCGATTCGATGAACGAGCCTTCTCGTATTCACGAGTTAACAGAACTGATTTTGTTTAACAATAAATATTTTTACAGACTCATAGTTGTTTTAATTAGTCCGCATGCCAGTAATCTAACGTTCATGCTTTATACCCAGGCTTGTGCTAATGCTTCGCTATCTTAGCTAATAAGTATTATTATAAATGCACCTGTTATTTGCGGATAGGTACATATTATTATAAATTACCGACGACGGTAAAAAAATTTGAGATTACTAAATGTAAATTGAAATGTATATAAAATCACATACTTAAATAAACTTAGATGCACAAACATACTTTCATGTCAGATATTATGATGAATGATAAAAATGCACACGGCCCGAACATGCTTTCACATGACTCATAGCATGAAGCAAGTCAAAAGATAAAACATCCAAGCATACATGTTCGGCTTCCCATTTCGAGCTTGAAAGCCATATAAAAGAAATTTGATAACTCATAATGAGAGCGTAACGAGCTGTGCAGCTGCACTCACCTTTCCATTTGTGACCGTTGATATCAAATGACAAGCTTCTGCAGTCAGCTGCTAAAGCAACTCATGGCACCAATGGTCACAATGGCCACGTGACTATTTACTGCGATGCAGTGAAACTCGTTCCCTGGAGACCGAGCCGCAAGTTCCAGACACCCTCGGTGATGGAAGACCCTGAACTCGAGTTGAAAGCTGCGAAAGCAGAACGCGAGGCCAGATTCCGTGCAACCACCGCTGAGCCAGTTCTCACTCCATCTGCGGATTTAGCTGAAATCAAGAGGAAGCGACAAGCAGAAGCACGACTTGCTGAAGAGAAGTAAGTGGAGTATATTATATAAGAAATGAAAATCATACTATGCAATCTTAATATATAAAACAAAGTCGGGTTTGTTCGAACATTTATAACTCTAGATCGGCTGGACGGATCTGGATGAAATTTGGCACAGAGACAGATTATAGTCTGGAATACCACATAGGTTATTTTTTATTCCGGAAAATTAAAGAGTTCCCGCGAGAACTAAAAAACCTCAATCCACGCGGACGAAGTCGCGGGCATCAGCTAGTATACTATACAATAATATTATAATTATTACTGTTTACCGATAGGATAGGAACTTTTAAATTGACAAAATTTTACATATTGCAGAGCTTTAAAAGAAGAAGCGAAACGTGAAGCCGAATGCAAAGCTCAGGTATTAAAATATCATCGTATTGCTAAATAATGAACAAGAATATAAATGTTTAGAGATTAAATACTTTCATTACTTTTGTAGGCTGAACGCGAGGCAGCAGAAAGGAAGAGACAAGAAGATGAAGCACGTAAAGCTGAAGAATTGAAGCGTCAAGCTGAGGAAGAAGCAAGGAAAGCCGAAGAGGAAGCTAAAAAGGCAGAAAAAAGGGCAAAGAAAGCAGCAGAAGAAGCCGCCAGGAAAGCTGAAGAAGAACGTATTGCAGAGGAAGCTAGGCTAGCCGAAGAAGCTCGCAAAGCGGAAGACGAAAGGCTCGCAGAAGAAGCTCGTTTAGCCGAAGAAGCAAGGTTAGCTGAGGAAGCTAGATTAGCTGAAGAAGAAAGATTAGCCGAGGAAGCCAGATTAGCCGAAGAAGCTAAATTAGCAGAGGAGGCAAGATTAGAGGAAGAGAGATTGGCTGAACAAATGAGACAAGAGGAACTAGCCAAATTAGAAGAGTTAGAGCGTCAAGCTCAAGAGGAACGTGAAGCTGAACTTGCAAGACAGGTAAATGCTGCTTAGTAGAAATAATAGTATATAGATGATCTACTGGCGAAATAAAAAAAATACTGTTCATAATATTATAATAAAGTAAGTAATTTACTAGCCTTTGCTTTACTAGCCAATGCGCTGCAATCTTGGACCAAGGTAATAATTGATCCGAGGCTACAAATTACAATGCAACTCGCGCAGCATCTATTATAATGTTGGTGGTACTACGTCAGAAACCTTTACGCAAGTGCCCATCGACGATAGCGAAAAGACAGAATAACACATTTTTTTCAATATAAGAAGATTAACATTAGGAATTTATTTACACAGGCGGCTGAATTAGCAGAGATAGCAAGACAAGAGTCAGAACTTGCTGCTGCACGTTTGGAAGAACTTTCCCACAGTGCTTCTGCTGGTGACAACACTGCTGAAGTCGAAAGGTATGCTGTGCATAAAATATTAACTTCTATCAAGTAGGATTTGATTAAAATATTGATTTTAACTAAAATTCAAAGTATTAAACTAAAATTTAATTAAAATTAACTATTTATGTAGGTTCACCTCTTTCATTTGCACCAATTTTAATGTGCAAACAATCATCATTTTAAGGTTTTTGTAACCATAATTACAGTGAGCAACCTGCCGATGAACCTATCGTTGAAGAACCTGAAAGTCCAGTTGAGGTTCCAGAAACACAAGATGCTGTAGAAGTCAGTGAAGATGAAATGGCGGAACCGGATGTTACAGACGAAGAATAAAGTCTTAGAGTTTACCTTGATTTCGTAATCTAACAATCTACTTCAGTAACAAAATAATACAATTACTTTCCTCTATTTCTATATCATAGGATTAGTCTCCTAATTAAGTCAGAACAAAAGATGTAACTGCCATAGTGCTTGGAATATAAGTAGGTACATTAAAATAATTACTTTTAATAGACTGGAACATTTCTAGT
The DNA here is from genome assembly GCA_964035005.1 of Erebia palarica. NCBI lineage: Eukaryota > Metazoa > Arthropoda > Insecta > Lepidoptera > Nymphalidae > Erebia > Erebia palarica. The sequence goes on from OZ035994.1 coordinate 19,386,099, forward strand.
AATGCATTTTTAATTTCTATACTATTATTTGTAAAGATATATGTACAAAACTATTCATCATTCATGAAATTACCATCTCAGAACATACATGAACATACATGTACATGAATGATGCAATGGTAAGTAAATGCTGGTACTAAAAAAAGTGTCAATATTTTTACTATCCATAACTTTCATTTGCGTAATGTGATTACGTAACACTGAGAGAATTGGTTTTTATTAGTTCATTGTGAATAATGATTAATGACCACTGATAACCATGTTATGTTTTCTAAAGTTTAATTAAGTGTTTTATAATGTTATACTTTGTTAAATTTAACAATAAAAGACATATTAACAAAAAATAGTTGTTTATTTTCCCTCAATATACTTTTAAATTACTTTAAAATTGAGCTTCTTCTTCTTCAGATGATGCCTGCGTCTTTGTCCGCGTGGATTGATTTTTTATAATACCCGTGGGAGCTCTTCAATTTTCTGGGATAAAAAGTATATCTATGTCCTTCCCTGGGATGTAACCTATCTATGTACCAAATGTTATCAAAAACGGTTGAGTAGTTGGGCCATGCAAGTGTAGCAGATAGACAGACAGACACACTTTTGCATTTATAATATTAGTATGGATACAGAAGAAAGTACTGGACCAATACTTATAACAATTATCAATAAGAACTTAAATGAAAGAAACTTCCTGACTAATAAATCCACTTACAACATAAACAAAGTTTTCAAGTAGGTAGGTTCTCTAAATATTGTACTAAGAAATAATTTTAAGAATTTCTTTCTTCCAAAAAAGACTAATAATAAATCCATGTGGATAGTCACAGAAAAACACACTAGGGAAACCTATAATTTAAGTTTAATATTGACAATAGCTTCCCTATTTTGTATTCTCCCTTCTTAAGTTCATACAGCCGACTGCTGTGTTGTAAATAGTAGTTAGTAAGGTATTTTTAGATATTCAATAAGCCTGTCATGACTGTGACATAATGTGTCTGTGGACCATGTGGATTTAAATCTTTCTGATTTTCCTGGATAAAAAGGATCCCTTGCCCTCAGGGTGCAAAATAACTATAGATAAATTTCATAAAAATTGGTTAAACAGGCTTAACAATAAGGCAGATAGAAACACTTTCATACTTATAATATTGAATATACTTATTTTTGCATCAGTTTGTGTCCCATGTTATCATTAAGCTTTATGACTTCTTATCAACATCATCAAGCATCATACATTTCAGTGAATACAATAGGTATTCTGTATCTATCAGCCGCACAGTTCAGCTGACTTACCTGCACAAACCTACTCACTGCAAGCTTTCAAGACATTGGTGAGATGTCAAAGTTTGAATCAGACTGTATACTATATCTATAAAGTTCATAATAGCTTTTCAAAGAATGGTATAAAATTAACAGCTACCAAAACTTGTCCGTTTGTTATAAGTCCATTTTCACAATTTTATCAGCTGCAGATGCTATCTCTTCTTTAGTCACTTTAATCTCAGCTTTCTGAGGAGTTTTAATGTCTTGTTTTTTCGGTTCTGGAATAAGTTTGGGTTTATTCTTTATTTCAATAAATTGCTTGTCTATATCTGCCACCTTTTGTTTAATCTGGAATAAATAGATGATGAATTTAGAAATCTTCTTATTTCAATTTCATAGCAGTTCATTTCTTTTCATTAATTAGCTTAGATAGATGCTAGGGTAATGCTTGTGTCTGCCCGCTAAATACTCACAAAAGGCATAGGTACTTTAGTATCTGAGATTCTGGTTTGAACGATTGAAGTTCAGAGTGAAGTTAGCATAGTTGTTACATTTCAATATTGATAAAATATATTGATTTAAATTGATAAAATTGGGATAAATATTGGTCTGTGGGAATCTATTACAAAAATATAGTCTAAACAAATGCTTACATTTTTTAAACCTAAATTTACCGCCTTTGCTTTAGTCTTCTTTAAGCTTTTAGCACCAGCCACTTTAAATACGTTCGCTTTTGGGCCTTTCTTTTTATCTTTCGCCATTTCTTTGTTTCTGATAAAACAAAAGTTTCACGACTCGCAAGCACTCACAGCTCACGAGTTCACGAAAATGAATATCCTTGTCTCTGATGAATATATATGTCACCGTAAGATTGTAAAAACCCGTTAGATTATAATCTAACTCGCGAAATTCTAAACTGTCGAAAGATTGTAAACTGTTCAATGTTCTGAGTGTAAATTTTTGAAATATTCATTTTATTTACGTTTTCTTGTCTCTTTCTTGTAGGTTAGGTTAGGGTTCGACATAAATAATCAAGTAGTGCCCGTTGCCGTTGTCGGGTTTAAAAATCTATCATATTACAATCTACCGGATAATAATCTTTCGACAGTTTAGAAATTCGCGAGTTAGATTATAATCTAACGGTTTTTACAATCTTACGGTGACATATATAAGTTACTTGTCTCTGATATATTTATGCACAGTAAACAGATCTGTATAATGTGATCTACGTTACTCATGTTACTTGTCTCTGAAAATGAACATGAGCGGAGACAAGTAAAACATGAGCACCACCGACCAGAAAAAAAAGATGACCACCTTTGGCCATAGATAATACACTAGCCTTTGGCTCTGATGAGCACTACCAGAGACAAGCAGGAGACAAGTAACATGCACCACATGGGCATCGACCAGAAAAAGAAACATGGGGAAAACCGATAACCAGGTTGTACCTTTGCCCTGGGTCTCTCTTACTCTATGGATCAGAGACAAGTAACGTTTATCCTATCCCTTTCGGCGACACGCTGGCTGTGGTTCTGGAATAGGGATGATGTTATCTCAATCAAATCAGCAACTTTTTATCAAACTAAAAAACGCGCTTCTAGTATGGAAGTTGTATGAAATTCACAATAGTGACGTCATCAAATTTCAGCGCACTTTTTTTCTTTAAGGGGTTAAGAAGGCCGAATGACCTTGACGAAACGCAGACCAGCGGGACTTTTGCCGACGGTAATGCCGTATAGCGGCCACGCCCGGAACTACGCAAACTAGGCCAAAGACTATAGACTGCAGAGGGAACAAGTGCTATTTTATGGGATAATGCCTATATTTATGTTTGCGCATAAATATCATAGGTCACAAATACGTAAACTTTCTTTAATACCTACCTTTAGCTTTACCTTGAGACCTTGCCATGAAATGTTCGATATCGTATCCGATACTAAATATTGTTTGCGCTTGTAGTAGGCACAGATTTAGGTATAGGTACAAGTAATATTTCGTATTGGATCAATGCTAAAATGTAGGTAGTTCAAGTTAGTGTTGCAGAACTATCGATAGTTGACATCAAGCTAAAAGTTTTGAAACGTGCTACCTCCACCGAGGGATGAGTGGGGTACAGGGAGAGGAGATAGAGAATCAGGTACTAACTGCTCACAATAAACCCCACTTGCCGGAGCTGCGTAGTTTTTTTGTGAGTTCACTCCTTTAGAATCAATTTTCATATGTATGAGCCTGTGGTATGAAAATTTATGTGCAGTACTACGTCATGCGCAGCTCTGAGCACAGAGTCACTTAAAAAAAAGTCAGCGCCATTTTGAAATTCTTTGTTAAATAACCGATTTCGTTCAAAATTGATATTTACGGCTTTCTGGGATCACAAAACAGGAAACTGTTACCAAAATTTTAAAAAGTCGGTGCCCTTTTGAAATTCTTTGTTAATTGACCGATTTCGTTCAAAATAGCATACGCACTACGAGTAAAATTATGTCTACCCGTTATCTCTCTCTGTCTACCGAAGCTAACATGGTTACTTGTCTCGTTACGTCAAAAGTAGAGATAAAAGTAATCTGTGGTATTTTTCTCTACGAGCCTTTACATGTCGACTACTTTTTTCTTGTAATATACTGCATTTTGTGCATGTTAGGGTAAATGAAAAATTTGCCGGCAACGACAATATCTCTCTCTTTCGTCGCGAGATAATCTCGTTGTGCACATCCTAGACCTACTGGGATCACAAAACAGGAAACTGTTACCAAAATTTAACAAAGTTAGCGCCATTTTGAAATTCATGTTGTTATTATGTTTCCATGACTATGTAATGTATTTTGATGAATATAAAATATATGGTAATTAATATATGATGATAGCCACGGAGTTAGAGAATAGGAGTGCAGGTGTTCCCAGCTTGTCATCACGAATTTCGATTCCATATTATGATATTATCGATAAGGTTGTCTGGAAGAGATCGCTGGTTAGCGATAAGACCGCCTTATTGTACCTACATTTTAAGTTTTCATGTTTGTTCTTTTTCATACATACATACATACATACATACATACATACATACATACATACATACATACATACATACATACATACATACATACATACATTGCATGCATGCATGCATACATACATACATACATACATACATACATACATACATACATACATACATACATACATACATACATACATACATGCTTGCTTTTCCGCAGTCTCTCAGTCGCAGACAAAATGATTTTGTCTCGGTAGCATAATCGATTTACTAAAACAAAAGTTGTTAGAATTCAAAAATGGCACATTTACATCTGAGAAAGACAGACAGAAAGACACACTTACGCATACATTATAATTATTATTAGTATGTATTTTAGTTATTAGTAGCATTAATATTATTAGTAAGTAATTTTGCATTAAAGATATTATAATCTATTCCGTCGGGTCGGAGGAAAAAAAATCAAATTAAAGCTTATAAGCTTTAAAAACAATCAAAATATGTAGCGAGTGCGGTGAGAGCGAGTGAGGAACAACCTACCTGGTTGTTCCTCATCAAAATCATCTTGATTTGAATTTTTACAATCACTTGTCACTACAGAACCTTATTTAGTCTTTGCACCTACTTTGCACGCTTAAAAAGTTAAATTCTTAAAAAAAATATATTTACACCTACTAATTTACAGATAAATACTGAACTAAGTATTTCTAAAATTTTAAATATGTACAAATGAGTATAAACCCTTCAAAATCGAAAATTAACTTTAAAAAATTCGCTCCGACACCGACGTGCGGTCCACCTTCGACAATGTCCCGAAACGGACTGCCGAAGGGCTCGCGGGTGTTTACAGGGCGACGGAGCAGCCACGTTCTCACTAATATACTTAAATTTCGGGGGAAAATTACTTTACACGAATGTTATAGGGAGTAAAAATAAAACTCTCCGTTAAAAATATTGTAATTTTTAAAACCTATTTTTGTGTGCAAGAACTAATTAAAAAGCTTGTGCCGTTTTGCAGAACATTTTCAAAGTATGACAAAAGTAGATACTCTTTGGGGATTTTTTTCTGAAAGAGGGTTTGAAAAAAGTAAATTTTTTTTACAGGAGAAATGTTTATTAAGCCTATATCTTCCGTTACATATTTTTTCTTTACGGATTCAACTATCAGTTATTAAGACAATTTGACATAAACATCCTAATACTGAGGCAGTTTGTCATCTCTTAAAGCCTTAATCTATATTTTAAAATGGTTATCAAACTCAAAATTAACCGAGGATTTGCATTTAAGTCTTTTGGAAGACCCTCTATTTAATTATCAGTTAGAAATAATTTATTTTTGATATAGGCATCATCCCTATTTTATTATTCTATGATCTATGCTAATTTCCTACCTCCATGATTATTTGGGCTGTGATCTCGGGCCTGGCTGTAATTATCCTTTAAGTAACTTGTCTCTGGCTGTGATTCTCTGTGTGTTCTCTGCTGTTAACCCTAGGAGGAAAGGGTTAACCAGAGGAGCAGACAAAAGGGTATATCCTATATGTTACTTGTCTCTGGCTGGTATTTCATATCAGAGACAACCAGTATATATAATGTACTCTGTGGAGACAAGTAACTTAACATAATTGTCTCCTGAGTTGTCTCCTGAGTTGTCTCCAGAGCTTGTCTCTGGTACCTATGTTACTTGTCTCTGACCATCTCTGACTAGGATAATATTTCATATCCAGAGACAAGTTAATGTTTCTCTAATAATTGAGGCTGGACTCCAATAAAATTTAACATTTCGCTCATTTTTATGCATTGAAGTGAACTTTTTCGTCACACCATAATTTATCAGCATATGATAAAAAGATTTACTATCCTCAATAGTATTTTTATAGATCCTTGCGGTAGTAATATATTTTTTAATAACCCGTATCATAAACGCCGCCAAAATTAATTACTACCCGAAATATAACGGAAATATCTCCACCATGGCTAAGGTAAGCGAACAAATATTCATTAAAATCAGTGTTTACATTTTAACATTATTTACATACTGGTTGTGCGAGATATCTATGATTTATTTACGGCTCGGTTGCTGGCCTCCTGCGACCGGTTTTGTTTTAATAGGTCTGATATTTGGTATTTTCTAGAATAATTTTTAGCTTAATTTTTTGCCATTCTCTTATTATTTCTAATAAAAAATGAGTGACACTATTGAAGAAAAGGTAAGTTATTTTATAACTCACAACTTCTCCTGCATTGTACTTCTGTAAGAAACTGAGTACTTTCTGTTAATTAATTATTAATACATTTTTTTCGCCGTAAGTAAATATTGTTTTAAGCACTGAACTGTTCTTTACCAGCACCAATATTGTCTTAATTATGTTAAAGACTGTGAGCAAATATGGTCCAAGAGCCTCCAAGCATGAAAGATATGCTTAATGAAAGTGTACAATGTAGTCGTTAATCATGCATTTTAATGCCCTTCCACATGTTTGAAGACTGCATTGCCCTCTCTCATTTGGCATAGGTCTCACCCTTGGCCAGTATGTTAATTAGTAAATCTATTATAAAATATATTAATTTATATCTTTTTTTGTTTTCAGCCAGTATTATATTCATACTGGCGAAGCTCATGCTCATGGAGAGTGCGAATAGCACTTAACTTGAAGGAGATCCCATATGATATAAAAGCTGTTAGCCTCATAAAAGGTGGTGGGGAACAACATTGCAATGAATACAGAGAGGTCAACCCCATGGAGCAAGTCCCATCTTTGGTTATAGGTATGTTAGATGTTGTTTTTCATTTTATCACCCTTCCACTAAAGCCCATTAACATCCCACTGCTGGGCACAGGCCTCCACTCTCATAGGAGAGAGGGAATTAGAGCTTAGACCCATCACTGTGCTCCAATGTGGGTTGTCGGGCTTTAACGACTATTATCATGTTTGTGATAATAACCTGGACCCACTTAATGTGCTCTTCAAGGCATGGGGGTTAAACACCACCAATTTCCTAACTCCGGGCTTGTACTGAGTTTCTAGTCAGAAAACCCCAATACTTAATTATGGCCTGACCCGGGACTCGAAACCAGGACCTTGTCAGCCGCAGTCAAACATGCTAAACACTAGACCAATGAGGCAGTTATCACCCTTCAGGACAGGCAAATATAAAGTTCTATGAAATTATTATTATTATATTTTATTTAGTGGTATTTGTTTACCTGTTTTCAGATGGGCATACATTTATAGAGTCATTGAGTATTATGAACTATTTAGAGGAGTCCAGACCTCAAAGGCCACTTATGCCTCAAGATTGCTATAAGAGAGCTAAAGTTCGCGAAATTTGTGAAGCAAGTATTTTTAATATTGTTTAATCTTAAGTTGTTAAGGAAATTGAGTTTTTAATCAACATATGTAACAACGTACATACTCAACATACGTTTCAACATGTGGGCTATATGTGAGGGATACACACTGTACCACATAGATCTAGGTAATGTCGCAGATTTTAGTGAATTAAACTTCTAGTTCCTACATTATCATAGACTTCCACAAAGTAATGCCTGCTTCTATCCAATATTTGTGAAGGAAACTCTTCCTATGTGAAGTCAGGGCACGTTTTACACCTGCATACATAGTAGTGCCAATAGTGATACAAGTTAATATTTGTACCAAGCAGCTAATTATACCTCCAAGTCAACAGGGGTGCAGCTTGAGATTTGAGAAACCTTGCTACTATGAATTAGTGCATACAAGCGATAAAAAGCGAGGATCTGGCTTATCTAGCTCACACCACATTTGTATTATTTCATTTCTTTTACAATTTATTTTTATTTAAAAAGAAAAGTTATTACTGGGTGTCCATAACACCACACAGCTCCTTTTTTACTTGCCTCTCTCTTTGCATCGTATTCGTCATTACTGAGGGTCTTGACCCCTTTCCATTCATCACATATCAGTTTTTTTGGGATAATAATGTGGTGGGTTTCAACATCCTTCCGCATACAACACTCCACTAAGAGTATTTGTTTCTTAGGTTTTTGTAACAATTATTATCAGATGTTAGTTATTATAACCGGGACCAACGGCTTAATGTGCTCTCCGAGGCACGGAGGATACGAAAAGGCCAAATTTAAACCTCCAAATTCGGTCATCCATCCAGTTACCAACTTGGGTCAACGTTGCTTAACAATCGCAATCGATTCATATGCATTGTCACAACTAGGCCACTCGTCCCTCCTTTTACTTTCCATTAACTGGGTAATATTATATTCCAGATAATATCATCTGGCATCCAGCCTCTCCAGAACTTAATAGTGCTAATCTATGTAGGTGAAGAGAAAAAGAAAGAATGGGCTCAGCATTGGATTATGAGAGGGTTCAGAGCGGTTGAGAAACTACTGTCTTCCTGCGCTGGAAAGTATTGTGTTGGGGATGAGATTACACTTGCTGACTGCTGCCTTGTTCCGCAAGTTTTTAATGCGAGAAGGTATATAGAGCTGTTATTTAATGCATACATATCTATACTAATATTATAAATTAAGGACAAAGTTGCGGGCATCAGCTAATATGATAGGTTTTTAAACCCGACAAAACCTAAGTACCTAAACCACTACTTGATTATTTATGTCGAACCCTAACCTAACCTACAAGAAAGAGACAAGAAAACGTAAATACAATGAATATTTCAAAAATTGACACTCAGAACATTGAACAGTTTACAATCTTTCGACAGTTTAGAATTTCGCGAGTTAGATTATAATCTAACGGTTTTTACAATCTTACGGTGACACATACATATCTATACGCGGGAAGTCCTTAATTTTCCGGAATAAAAAGTAGCCTATGCCCTATTCCAGACTATAATTTATCTCTGTGCCAAATTTCATCCAGATCCGTTCAACTGTTCTGATGTGATTGAGTAGCAAACTTTCACATTTATAGTATTAAATATATTATTTGTATAGATAAAAAGTAACTGATGAAATTACCGTATGTTTTTTAATACATTCATATTATGAAAGGAGAAACTGAAAGGGAATAACCTCAACCTTCGACCTTTTCTGCAACAGTCGTCAGTCAATGCTTTTCAATCAATTATCAATTCAGCTTTACTCAACTGAATGGATGCATATGCATTTCCATAGAAAACACCAGTTTTGTAGGACAAAAGCTGAATCACACTGAATAAGTTTTATTAGTAGTCTAGAAACTATATTGTCTGAGAATATTAAGACAAGACACATAAGTCTGTTGTTCAACAAGTGTTGATGCATGAAATAAACAACAACACAATAATGTATTTTGGCAACCTCCATGGCGCAGTGTTGAGCGCTGTTGTCTTAACGTGCAGTATCAATTTGGGAATTTATAATTTCCGAATTTTTCCTGGTCTAGCCTGTTGGGAGGCTTCGGCCATGGCTAGTTGATTGCTAATAAATATATGAAGGCGCAAAATTAATTGCTATCCTATTCTTACGCCTTCGTAATATTTAATAGCAATCAACGTGACGATCTAATAATTGCTAATAATTATTTCTAGTTTGTAAGTTTATCACGTCGTTGAGCAATGATAGCTAGTAAAGGGCCCAATGAATAGCGTCAGTTTTTACACTGTTTAAGTACGTACTGCGCATACTTTAATACTGTACAATAATCAGGCTTCCTAGTTATGGTTCATTTTTGGTAACCATAACACGCCTTTGAGCGGCCATATCTAGTGAAATGCCTATCAGCATGCGCGCAGACCTTCACTATCGTCATCAGTGGAGAGCTCTACACCCACCTAAAACTGAATCAGCCTTCCTGGCGATACTTACCAAAAGTGTAGCTATCTCCTATCATATGAAGCCTAAGACCCTAATTTTTTTTAAATTGGTTAAAAATAGGTTTTACATTTTCAGATTTCACGTCGATCTGCGCCCATTCCCGATTATCCTTCGCATCGATCGTGAACTCGAGAACCATCCGGCTTTTCGTGCGGCCCATCCTTCCGCGCAGCCCGACTGCCCTCCAGAAGTCGCCAAATGAACCGAAGCCCATGCCCACCAATGGGCAAACCATCCCATTCACTACATGTAAAGATGCAAACAAACTAGGTAGTGGTGTGTCGTGATGCGACACAGACATCACCAAGCTTGTTTGCACCTTAATAGTAAGGTGAAATTGACCAAGTTAAACATAAATATCTTGCAAAATTTTTGAGCAATATTATTATTTTATTTTCATGTTAACCTGCATTGAAAGTGCGAGTTTCAATGCCTGTTGAGCGTTCCGAAACTAGTCCATTTCAGACGAATACGTCATTCAGCGGGTAGAAAACCATCACTTTCAATCCTGTTTCAATTCAAACATTTAAAATTCTAAAATTTTAACCATCAACTAAACTGACATTTAATAAGAAATACAATTTTAATAAAACTCGCACTTTTACTGCAGATTATATGAAAAATATACTGTATGCCGCGGGATGAAATACGATTCCATCGTCGTCATTAAATCATCTTGTTTCACCCCTGAGCACACACTATACTATTGTGGAGGTCAGAAAGACGCTCAACTTCTTACGTCATTAGGGGAAAAAACATTTAGCATACATTCCGCACGTGTATCAAACCAAACTTATAAAACATATGACATCAACAATAACCAACTCAAATTCTAGTCTCTGTAGTCACAATTCCATTTTAAAAAGGGTTATACAAGGTTTTGGGATAGTGCAAGATTGAATAAAATGAATTTGTAGTATATTTAGTTTAAGTAACTATACAAATATGATATATTTAATGTTATTTATAAGTTATACTGACTATAAGTAAATGTCTTTTTCATTGTAGGCGCATTCAGTACTTAGTAGTTGGTATGAAGAAATTCATTTATTTATTTTTATTAATCTTGTAAAATAGACATAAAATTGTGTTACAAACATTCTATTTGCACATCGATTATAATAAGCAATAAGAAACCTAACTATTGTGTAATTAAGTACGATTTTTTTAATATATTTAGGTATGTTATTTATTTAGTGCCATTCCAATATTAGATGTCTTGTTTGTGAATGTGAAGTTGATGATTTGTCAAGAATTGAAGACTACCTTTACCTATATTAATATGTATAAGAGTTAATTTTATTTTTTACAAACTGTTTTTATTGTTCTTATTTAAATATAAAATATTCATTAAAATTAATTATATATACTTTTTCTTTCGTCCACTGTTTCTTACGTCGCCCCCCCTTTCTGTGCCTTGAGCTTATGGCTTGAACTTGCTTGGCTTAGGCATTTTTTCTTAAGCGGATACAGCTCTGTAGGTACACTTGGATCAGATAAGTATTTAATTTAAAATAGTAATTATTATTATTATTAATTGATATGGTAGATAATCATTAACGTTATCTTAAAACAAAAGCTTGTGGGTTCAGAGTTCAGACGCATCCCTGTCAGAGAAGAAGCCACGACAAACTCAATTGGTTATTTTTATTATCACCATCTAATTTATCAAACTAATAAGAATGGTGAGTTATGATGCAGCGCTGTTAGAATTAAGAAGACCTCTATAATCAGAATCAAGATAAATACAAATTAGTACTCCAAAATGCCTAGGCCCCAGGCCCTTGTTTTGTCTCCGGTAAAATAAGCTCTAAAAAAACCGTAACTTTCGAAAATGGTCGTCATTAATACCTATAAAATACCTAGTTCTTTAAATCCATACTTATAAATATATATAAAAAATATATTATAAATGCGCAAGTGTGTCTGTCTGCTACGCCACAGAATAATAACTGACTACTCTTGCACGGTCCATCTCAACCGATTTTGATGAAATTTGGTACAGGGGTAGATTGTATCCCGGGGTAGGACATATGCTACTCTTTGTCCCGGAAATTAAAGAGTTATCGCGGGCGACGGGAATCAAAAAACTTAAGTCGTCTAGTTATTCACGACGACGACGACGAACACGACGTGTCAAAAATCTGATTTTACATGACGACCTCCCTGGCGTATGGTGGTATAGACATATTAAATTATAAGCGCACTAATCTTATGGTGGGGGTTCCCGGGTTCGATTACTTAGGAATTACGGGTCAATTAATTGGGAACAAATACAATTTTCAGAAATTTCTCTGGTTTGGCCTATTATGAGCGGCTGGGAGGCTCCGTTCGTGGCTAGTTACCATCCTGCCTTGTAGAAACCGATTAGTGGTTGGTATGGGTTTATTATATTATTAACTCCCTACCCCTAATAGGTTAGGTCATCACTAACATCAGGTGAGATTGCAGTCAAAGGCTAACTTGTAGTGGGATTTCAAGTTCGTCCGTTCAAATGCGAGTTGGACTCTCGCACAACGGGTTCAGTACCACCGCACAATATTAATTATTTTAGTAAATAACAAGAAAGATGTCATAATAACAAGTAATCAGCTGTGAAATAACTGTCTTACTTATGGCGCTTCACTGGTAGCGCCTGACAAAGAATTCGACACCCCATGAGTACGAACTACGGAACCCTGATCGATTTTCTGATTTTTTGATTTTACCCCATCATTTGTGCTATGAGACCCAATCAAATCTTGCCAAATATAATGATTTTTGATCAACGGAAAGAACCTAGGTTGCATCTTTTGATTGCATTGATTTTGAAGCTTGATTTTTTACAGCTCCAAATATTAATTTCAACTTGATACTTCCTCGCGTTCCCGAGAAAAGGGTGGTTCACTGACAGAGGGACAACGAAGTGACCCTTTCGCACCACCACCACTACAGCCTATTAACGTCCCACTGCTGGGCACAGGCCTCCACTCTCATAGGAGAGAGGGAATTAGGAGCTTAGACCCACCACGCTGCTTCAATGCGGGTTGGCGGGCTTTAACGACTATTATCATGTTAGTGATAATAACCGGGACCAACGGCTTAACGTGCTCTCCGAGGCACGGGGGTGAAACACCGCCAACTTCCAACTCCGGGCTGGCACTGAGAATTTCATAATTGAAAAACCCAATACCTAACAATTTTTATGCCCGACCGGGAATCGAACCCAGGACCTCGTGATCCACAGTCGACTACGCGTACCGCTAGACCAACGAGGCAGTTAAGTGACCCTATAGGGGGTCCTTTTTTCCTCTTGAGGCATGGATGACGGAACCCTAAGAAAACCATCATTTTTTTGGAGTTTTCCTTATAATATAAAAAAGCTGGTTGTAGCCTGAGCTACATACCACAGTCCATTGATCCCATTGCAGTTATTACGTGGTAATTACCTCATTTTGTTTAGAAATAATTATTTATATCTGATATTTTTTTTTACTGAAAATAGGTATTTGGGCTACTTAAAATACCTATTTGCGTGAAACGAAACGATACTGTAGCCGCTAGTGTTGCACACAACATGAAATTAAAATTACCACCAAAAAGTGTAAAAAAGGATCAAGCATTGTGTCAGTGTGGGATGCAACTCATAGAATGTTTACACCAGGCTGGTGCTAAAAGGCGGGTGCTGTTGCCGAATCTACCTAAAATATATAAATGCTAAGCATTACAGGTACTCCCAACTGGTTAACTTGTCTCTGCTCCCAAGGTCCTTTGTCATAACTTGTCAATGTTTATTTATTGTCAACGTCATTGTCAGTGTCAGAGAATTGTCAATGTCTAATCTTACAATATTGCAGTGTTGTGAATTTATCGATAGTTTCATTGTCGATAGTTTCTCACTTACGAAAATGTGTTAAAAATAGGCCACTGCATCAATACTAAATAGTATAAGATAGACTTATAATATTATTGTCAATCCATGCTCAAAACGAAATATAATACTAAACCGTATATTTCACACAAATTATCAAGTATCGGCCAATCTATAGTAACGACTAACGACCGGTCTTAAGCATTTACTTACCAATACTTCTCAAGTATCGGTAACCTGTTCTTACTTGATGTTGGTTTATTAATAAAGACTTTCAAGATTTCGATACTATACGAAAACCATCGATATGATCAATAAACTTTTTCACTTGGAACCCTATTGATACTTGATAACTGTCGTATGGGGGCTGCCATGAACGGAATGAAGCAATTCAATATTAATCAATAAATATTTTATTTTTTAATAAAAAGTGGCTTTCTATATAACTGGTTCATGGTTTCATATTTTTTCTTTTTCATTTTGGTGCTGGTTGATTAATTAACCAATACCAAACTTTGTATAATTATTATGTCCTATAATTTCTGACTGATTCGACATTCGAGCACCAAGAAATCTTTTGGACCTAGCAACACTTACATGCCATTTGTCAAGGGTATCGAACGCTGCTTTCGTTGGTTTGTGCTCGTATTCGTAGCCGACGAGCCGATAGCTGATATTACTAGCAGCGATAGAAAAATTGTGCTGAGTATTGTTGTTAGTGTCAGGATCGGTATCTTAAACGTATTGTGGTAAAATAAAAATGATTACAGTGTTAAGTTTAGTGATTAAATGACAATGTAAGTTGAAACTATTGCTCAGTGTAGTGCTGTGAAAGTTCTACCTTGTTGTTTACTGGTGCTGATTTAAAATGACCGAGAAAAATAAATCAGAAAAGATGACTAATACATCGAAACCTGTTCCCATGAAACTTTTTGCCGCCTGGGAAGTGGACAGGACACCCTCCAACTGTATTCCGAGGTATGACAAAGATGCGATAATGTTAGTTAGACTGAGAAATGGTATGTCTAAGTTATGAATTGGAATTGGTTGAGTTTTTTGTACTGCGATAAGCCTGTGTGCCGCTAAGTGTATCAAATTATCATTATTAGGTACGAGTATAAATTGATTGCAGTCTATTTCAGAACATTTAAGTAAGTACTTCAATAAAACGGAGATTAAAAAGTACGTTAAACTTATCACTACATATAATTATAGTGATAGACTGCATTATATTAATATCTAACGCGACAACCATTCCGCCGGTGTAAATATCATTGTTTGATTAATTAACTAATGGTGAAGTTACATACCTTTTTACACCGACATATATTGTACCTATATATATCGGTGCCTATTTAGTATTTACTACTGAGGTCCCATACCTACGTATATTTTTAATGAGACATAGGGAGGTTTTCTGTTTCACAACTGTGAATACAATAACTTTGATATGAATTTTTATTTCATATATTGTGGTTCTTTCTATACAATTAGGTAGTAAACAAAGTACAGAAAAATGATCAACATTTTTAATTAAAGCTACTTAATTTATATCTTGATATTTATATGAATTTGCATGATTCAATTGGACATCAGGTTTTTTACTTTTGTATTTTTTGCTCCTATTTTAGCCACTGTTCACTTTTTTTTGCCACATCTTTCTTGGTACACTACTTGGTTGGTTTTAGTTTGAACAAGTACTTTGTCAAAAACTTTGAGTAACATTACAACAACAGGAACATGTGAGGAACAGTTAAGTCAGATTTTCATTTGAGTAAAGACTTATGTTCTTAGGGCTCTCTTTCCTGAATTTTCAAAACCTGAGTTTTTTTTTTTTAAAGTTTAAGAACTCAGATATTCAGCATATTTCTATATCTTTGCAACTTGCTAAGCTCATATTATACTAATTATGATTGTTAAATAAGAAAGATACTTTTATTCTAAAGTCTGAGAAGCCTAAACAGATTTCTGCCTTGGATAAACACATTTTTCTGCTGAGAATTTTATAGCGAATGCCTGCGACTTTGTGGTTTGAGGTTTTTGGTTCACGCAGGAACTCTTTAATTTTCCCGGATAAAAAACCTATGTGCTATTCCAGACTATAATCTATCTCTGTGCCAAATTTCAGCCAGATCCGTTCAGCTGTTGGGGCGTGATTGAGTAACAAACATCCATACATCCAGACATTCATACATCCAGACATCCATACATCCATCCAAACTTTTGCATTTATAATATTAGTAAAGATTCATTAAAATATAATACTTGAGTAATCTGTAGTACACACCAATGTAGATTAGTGCACAAAAGTCTGAATATGTTTTTGGTTTGACCTAATAGGTTTATTTATTTGTTTAGTGATTAGTTTATCAACTGAGTTGTTACTTAATTATCTTTTATTGAGTTTACAAGACAGTTCTTATTAAGTAATAATAATAAACATATTTAAAAAGCTATTTACCTATTTAATATGCTCTCAAGAAAAGTAAGAAATAAGTACTTACTTAGTAAAATGTGAACAAAAAGAAAGCAATTACATAGCCATTACAGTGCTGGAAAGTGTTAACTAAGAATGAAAATTAATATAAATAAGTATGTATGTATCTTTATCCTCATAACCTTACATGACTGAACATTTGGAACTCTTAAGTCTATACCCTATGCTTTGTCTAGAAGAATGAAGCTTGCCTGGATTGTGACAATGAGCTGTTTGGACTTAAGTAAGTAGCCTTGGACGTTGGTGCAAATTACTTTGTAATTCTGGCCATCCACAGAGTTGTGACTCTTCTGCAACCTCTCTCTCCCTTCTATGCAAAATGGCCAAAACTTGAGATCTGTCTTTAAAAATCATTATTACTTACTTATACAATAAAGTACATAATAATAATTTTTAAAGACAGATTATAGTTATGTAGTGCCATATTTAATTAATGTGTTACAAAATAAATGTTACAATACAGTGCAAATTTCCATGTAAATTATTTGTATGCATACCAACAAGTCTATTACTCACTTACACCTTGCTTAAAAAGTAAATGTTTATTGTTAAAAATACATACTTATTTAGTTACATACTTTAACAATGTAGTATTAACTACTAACTGATGCCCGCGTGGGTGGCCTCTCAGATACACCGATCTGCTCCTGTCTACTGCTTCCTTAATTTGGTCTGACCAATGTCTTTCCTCGGATCTTACCAGTGACCATTAAGTTTTTCGATTGTACTGGCGTTCTTCCATGCAATGTGGCCGAAGTACTCAAAGTCAAGGGTCCTCCGTAGACAGATGTTGGAAATCCTTATTTTTATTTTCAACTTATTTAATATTGATACAACAAACAAACACTTTCGTATTCATAATATTAGTATGATGATTGTGTAGGTACTTTCTTAAATTTTTTACATTATCTAGGTCTTGTACTTATGTATTATTAACTTAATATATACTGTAATAAATGTTAAATACAAATTCAAATTCAAATGTTTTTTATTCAAATAAACTTTTACAAGTACTTTGAATCATCAAGTGAATCTACCACTGGTTCAAAATGACATTCCTACCGAGAAGGCCCAGCAAGAAACTCGGTGGTTGCTCTTTTTAAATAATTCATTTACAATTATTATATATCAATGTGTACATAAGTACACATTAGCATTACTGGAGCGATCAAATCCATGCTCCTCTATCATTTACATAATATTCAACACTGTTAATCACTACCTCTTGCCAGTTTAGTCTTAGGCCTAAATACGACGTAGTGTCCACTTTTGATCTTGAGGCACATCTCTTGAGGCATTGAGATTTTGAGTCCAATGGGTATTGTTGAAAATTTCTTTGTGATATTTTACTCAATATCATTTTGCCCCTAAGAGGGGTTTAAGAGGATCACTTCAGTAATCAAATTTTCTGGCTTTTTGGACTGTTAAATCAGTAGTTACTTAGTTACTATTTATTTATTGCTAGATAATGTCCGCAACTTTGTCCATGTGGATGTCAATGTTTTTTATTCTGGGAGCTCATTAATTTTCCAGGATAAAAAGTAGCCTGAAATTTTTTGCTTAACAAGTATTTACATAGAATAATAATAGTTTGCAAATAATTTTATTAAAGTACTCCCAATAACAATAAGTATTAGGTGATAGGTGTGTACCTACCTAGTTGATGTTTATAGTAATTAAGTAAGTATTCAAGCAGACCTTGTAAGAGTAAGTACGTATTTGTTACTAGGTAGGTAAATGCTTATATGGAGATAAAACTCAAGAAATTGCAAAGAAAGTGGGCGACGACGCACGCGCACTTATGATTCACCGGTTTAGCACACTATAACATGTCGTCGATACACAGTGACCAGTTAAATGCTAAATCCTAAGAGACCGCGCGTTCAGCCTTTTGGGCTGTAGTTTGTCTGTCAGGCACTCAAGACAATCTTTTATATGGTTATTAATATAATATTATTGATGAGCCACTTTTTGAAGATAATCCTAATGAATATCCATGATGCGCTTGTGCAGAGGTATGTAGAACTTACTTTAGGTACTACAAGGTCGACTTTGATTGTGTAATGCGACGTGACTGGAATTTAACTCACAGGAGGCCTAAGCGTTTTATCGACTACTTTTTTATAATCAGCTGGTTACTATTAACTGCGGCTGATCCTAACCTTTGGGTTGTTTTACAGAGGGATACTTGTAGGTGAAGTATCGTTATGATCATTACGGCTCTTATAGTTAGAGAAGTTTAATAATATTTTCTAGATAAAGAAGTTAATAATTAATACTTTTTTTCACGATTGTGGCGTCGAAGCTGCGCCTCCTTACCTGGGCATATCTTAGGTGGCGTTTTGTTGCCACGCTCACGCCTACGATGCCTGTGCTGGGAATAGACTGGTCAGCTCTCTGCTGGAAGGTGGTTTTGTGTGTAGAGGTGCTGTTAAAATGCGAGTACAATGCATTATATTTACAAGAACCTACAGGGCGCTTAGTCGCTTAGCTACACCTACCCAAGGCTAGTTTAAATTATGACAGCTATGTGACAGGTACCTAGGTAGTTACAATGTGACGATTCAAATAACTTCTGAATCTTATTGACCGACATTCTTCTTATTAGCGGAAATGCCTTTGTGCACTTGCAGAAAGGACATTAAAAACTCAGTCAATCACAGCAATTGAATATGAGACTGTAGCAATGATTGATGCAGGTTTTTCACAGTTGACCAGCAGCTCCGCGTATTAGTTACATGTAAATGATTTACAAACTTTACACGTGTACACGCGCGTTCTGGGTGACATCCTGACGTGGACCCTTCGCGCGTTAGGTATGCTTCTCCTTCGATATCAGAGTTTCGAAACAACCGGCTGAGGCGTTCAGCAGCGCACAACGAGGTTGACTGTTGAGTGCACTGTGCAACGTCTAAAATACCTATTGCTCGATTTCCAAGGTCGATCGTGTTTTGATGGCAGTGCATTGCCTCTTTAGCAAATAATAACGTACTAGGATTGGAATCCAACAGGTTATTTAGTACCTAAATACTTACCTGCTGGTATTTCAAATGTACTCGTAGTACGTTAAAGATACTTACCTATAAACTGACATGTAATACATCCTAGATTCTGCTTTTCATATTTTCAGTATCCACACCCACAAGTCTCTATGGATAGGATAGATAAGTACCTACCTCAGCCAGTATCGTCGATAACGGAAACAATCCCTGCTCATTGTGGCCAGTACCGCAGAGTAGGTATATTGAATATAGGGCCAGTAGGTACTATTCTGTTCCTTAGGTCGTTACTCGTCATCCATCTGAAGTTAAGTTGTAGGCTGTGTAAGTTAACTAAACCGATAGCGAAGGCTTCCTTTGGTCACCAAGATAGAGCTCAAAGTCAAAACTCAAAAGCTGAACTGATACGATGCCTCGGATCGTACACCACTGATTTTGTACTAAAACCTACTTAAATAGAAACATTGAAGAAATGCTCGAAGGCTAGGTCAGATGCCGTTGTTAAACTTACACCGAGTATTTAATCTTAAACTAGTTTAAAAGAAAGTTTACAAAGGCAAAAGTCTTTAACTCCCATCATTGTACCTTGTATTTGTATTTTCAGACTATCGACAAGGATTGCAACGGTTCTAGCAAGAAATAGACGGGTTTCGATTAGTTAGCTGTTAGTTTGTCCATTGCTTTATTTATTTTACTAGCAGATGCCCACGACTTCGTCCGCGTGAAGTAAATTTTTTAAATTCCCACGGAAACCCTGATTTTTCGGGTTAATATATATAACAAATAATGTGACTTTCTATGGGTCCCAGAATTTTCAAAATCGGTTCAGTAGATCCAGAGATTACCCCCTACAACCTCAAACTTTATCTCTTTACTAGAGGTCGACCGCGACTTCGCCCGCGTACAATTTCTGATTTCCTATGAGATTTTCCCGCTGCAAAAAGCCTAGGTAGGTAGGTACATATAGCGGCTAAAACTAATAAGTAATAACCTTAATGCCGATTTTAAAAACTTATAACCTACATGCTAGCTTCCAACCCCAATTTCACACCCTTTAGGGTGGATTTTCGTAAAATTGCTTACACAGGTTAGTATTATGCATCCCGATTTTCAAGTCTCTAACATCAAAAACTTAAAACCCTCATGTAAGCTTCCAACCCCTATTGCACCCCTATTGGTGTAGATTTTCGTAAAATTGCTTAAGCAGGTTATTACTTATTTAAATATACCTAGTATAGATTTTTGTTTTAAGCCTCTATTTAAAGTTTTAATCTCTTTCGGTGGCCTCCTTTAGTCACGTTCTTAGTTATTATTTGATATTTTATCGGATTTGGCCTATCTTTACGGTGATAAATAATTACAACAACAAAAACAATACTTACACCTTCGGAATCATTTTGTTGTTCCAGGCCTGAAAGGAAAAATAGTAACTTACTCAAAAATCAGCGCTATATGTATATTCGACCACATTTGATCCAACGTACAGCCAAGAAGGTATTACATACATAGCGTAATGACTTCATGAGTAATGAACATAGTATTATCATGTTCCACAATGAACATTCCGTTGCACCGAGATGGGCAAAACATCCGGATGTTTAGTTCGCAGGGTTCAGTGTTCATAGCAGACCATTGTTCGGTGAATGTCGGCTCTATCAGCAAACTTGCACAATATAGCTATTTGTGAACGCGCTGTAGGCAATTTTCATAAAGTGCCCCTGGATGATAAGTCGTGACTAGTGGATTTATTAGTACTGATATTATTATGCGTGGTATAAGATTTTTCTAATTCCCACTAGAACTCCTTAATTTTCCGGGATTAAAAGTAGCCTAGGTATGTCACCAGCTTTGATAGCCACCGAGTTAAGCAATAGGGCTGCTGTACAGGATTACTTACTTCGATGAGGTATAACTAATGAAACAGCTTGCTATAACTGTCATGTTGACTACTTGTTATTGACAACTAAGTACCTACCTAGTTACTTTGAAGCGGTGATATCGAGCGGGCTATCGTTGCCGAAGAAATGTTCCAACTTCCAACTACCTATTTACTATCTAACTAAAGTGTTTATAATAATGACATTTTAATCTATATTAGAAACAGTAGTAGGTCGTTGACCAGAGAACAAAAAGTGGTTCGATCCGTTTCTTCGTTTATTGCTAACGGTAGTTATTGAGATAAGAGGCCGCGAAACTGAACGGATAATTTCACTGATCTACTTTATGTACAATACACCACAAAGCGAGATTCTTAAAATAATGACCAAAAGGCTTATTTTTGTGCGATATATTAAATTTATACTGGGTTCACTGTACGTAATGCAGGCAACAACCGATCGGCCTCAATTGCAGTACAGTACCTACCTAGTGGTTATAATTAACGCGGATTACTAGTTATTCTAAACTAGTTTCTTCACCTTGGGGTCAATGCGATTATGATTTGAGCTTGTAGGTATTACGCGTCGCTTCTGTATTGTTATATAATGAATATTCATATTCTTGTTGTATATATTTGTAGCTTAATATAAGTCTTAAATATTAAAAATAAAAATAAAATAAAACGCTTTTATCGTCCGCCAATTTGAATTTAATGTGACGTCGATTTAAGTGCTTAAAATAGAACAAGCGTAAGTAATAATTAAATATAGCAAATTATAAATTAAGTAACACTTACATAATAAACTCTTAAAAAATGGAACATAAGGTACGTACTTAGGTATTATTTGTATATTGTAAATCTCCAAAAATCTAAAAGTAAATAAAGACGTGGGCACGTGTCCCATGCAAACTGTAAAGCCTATAATATTATAAGAATACAGTATATATGTCACCGTAAGATTGTAAAAACCGTTAGATACAATTAATATTTCGACAGTTACAAATCTGTCGACAGTTTACAATTTCGCGAGTTAGATTATAATCTAACTCGCGAAATTCTAAACTGTCGAAAGATTGTAAACTGTTCAATGTTCTGAGTGTCAATTTTTGAAATATTCATTTTATTTGCGTTTTCTTGTCTCTTTCTTGTAGGTTAGGTTAGGGTTCGACATAAATAATCAAGTAGTGTCGTAGCCTTAGGTTTTGTCGGGTTTAAAAACCTATCAGATTACAATCTTCCGGAAAATAATGCGTTAAATTGTAATCTTTCGACAGTTTAGAATTTCGCGAGTTTGATTATAATCTAACGGTTAATCTAAAGGTTTTTACAATCTTACGGTGACATATACACACAAAGAGATGCAACACGGGTGTTTCCCGCAAACATACATGATACATCCAAGTCATAGCCCATGAGTCAGGCTTGAAACGAACCAGCCTCACGTTCATCTCGCGGAAATCGACTCTGAATCAGCGTGATTTCCTCGCCTCTCAGAACTGCAAAGTAGGGCAACCATATTATGTTACACTGAAAACTAGTCTTCGGTTTTATAATTTATAAATAATTACATTATTATTGAAACATACTGCGTAGTTCTTTTTGATACTATAAAACGCGTGGACACAGGATGTGGGATAATCGTACATGACAAAAATGCGTTCAGCTCTGTCTGTCTCCTTTTAGTACGATTTTGTACGATGTTTAGCTTGCAATTTGGTATCCGAGATAGTAATAATTGATGAAAATGAAGATCTCATTTGAAAACTATAAATACAATTAAGTACTTTGATATTTCAATGATTATGTGCTCTTTAGACCTTTGATCTTTGTGATGCAATTTTCTCAATAAGTACAAATATTTTTCAAAAATGATCCCAAGTTGTTTTTTCAGAAGCGTGACCAAAACCTGCGAAGCGTGGTGCGAATTGCAAAGGCAACTCGTCCCACTGAAAACGCGAATGCGTTATCTGCATCTCTGAAACGGGCATAGACTTTTTGTCCAAGAAAAGAGTTAACATGGAATTTTTCGAAAACCAAGATTGTAAGGCAATGGCGCGTGCAGTTTTTCTTAGATTTAAATTTAAAATTTAGTAAGTACTTTTTTGTTTATTTGCATGAAAAAAAATACGAAAATTCTCCGTGTTTATAACTTTATGTATGGGTTTAGTTTGATATCTTTGAATAATCTTCCGGAACTATTAATATTCCGATCACTTGATGTAAAACGATCCGGGAAGTCATCCACTGCAGCCTTATGACTTCCGAACGTGATTAGATCCATTTTACGATTTTTTTATCGTTGATCGATCGACCTGCATATCTTTGATGGTAGAATTTCATAGTTCATATAACTACTTAATAGTTTTCTGGCTTTTATCTTGGCTTTTCTATAAATTCAGATTGTTATTATTTGCTCAAGATAGATAGCTGGTGTTTTCTCTTTGTTTAAAATTTATTCGGATTTGAAGCGATTCCATGTTAAGATTGTGCATTTGTGACATCGAGTCATGGCATTGACGTATTAAATTAGGTAAAAATAGATCAATGCACAGAAATGTTTTTTTTTTCAATCAATCAATCTGGAAGAGACATAAGCCACCTGCGCTGGAGATGTTATAGTGTACAAACACAGATGCACTATATTATTCCCTTATTATCATAGCTCAAAGAGAAGCCTTAATAATATACTATCACTTAATCAGTGACAATGATATGAACACGGAAGTATATTTCGTATGTATAGACGTTGTAATTAATCAGTTGCATGAATCCATCCGGATTTGCTGTCGAAGTGATTTGCTACATTGTTTTTGACAATCAGCATTTTATATGTCAGTCGAATTGTATCCTCGCAGACAAAAGAGCCAACGACCGCATAAGACTGCTATTGTATGATGTATAAAAACGAACGAGCTTGGATCATCGTTTCAATAATGATATTCGAGCCTTACATACTTTTAACAACCTATACCTATAATTCGTCGTCAATGTCGATGGAAGTCCTTTGCTGGATTCCAAATTGAACGTATTAGTTACATTCGTTTGTTGTAGGATCGTGACTGGGGTCCTTGTGTGGGGTTCCCGTTCAACTCTTCAAAGTATTCTCTGTCTACTTCCTGTAGAATCTACCTACACTGCGCATTCCGTTGTGGGGAATTTTAGCACTTTGAGACACATGAGTAAAGAAACTGCGATCTCAAAAATTGTACTGAGTTGAGTAAATACTTACGCAACATTTATAGTGACCCGTGACGGAGAGCGGATAGATAGACAGATAGTAGAGGGACATTAATTGGGCTCCATTCTGCCTTTTTGGTACGTGGCCCTAAAAATATGAAGGAGAGAGTAACACACGTCACAAAGCAGACGTTCACCTGTTCACCAGATAATCTTGTAAAGTTGTATTGTAGGTATATTGATGCTTTTGTTTGCTTTTTTTACGCCATAAATAACATGATGACCAATGTAAATATTAAGCTACATTTTTATTCGTTGTAGTTAGTTAATACGATTTTTCTTCGGAATAGCTTTTCTATAATTAAGTATACTTATTTTTATTTTAACGCATAAGTACTTGAACAAAAAACTAGTCGAGTCGATAGTCTAGAAAATATTGAAGATGTATTAAGCCTGCCTGAACTCATTTTATTTAGAAAAATAATATGAATATACTTACGTAAATTAGTATCTATGCAAGTCCTAGAAAAAATATCACTCATAAATTTTCTTTTAGCAAGCCAGGAGTCAAGACTTAGCCAAATTAGCCAAGTTAAGTTATATAACTAACGGAGGAATTAAATATTCTGTCATTGGTTACTTGGCAGACTTTGAGAACTATCACTGCGCAAATGTTACAAAATACTTTCTGTAATCTTTTTGGTTATCATCCAATAACAACGGAATTATCCGTTTTTGGCGGCATTAAATTTAAAGTCTTATTAGGGAGTAATTTAAAAAGTTACCTCATGTTACATAATTTCTTTAACATTTATTGCTATTTTGTCAGTTGCGCTTAAAATGGTCACATTGTGAGTTGATAACGTACTTAAAGGTAACTAACTACAAACTATATTAATTTGAAGAAAGTAAGTAAGTATCTTTTCAGTGTATTCAAAACAATGATCGTCTATTATGTGATATTTACAAAGTAAACGTTCCTACATTATGTACACAGAATACCCTGCTATGTTTGCCCCAAACATGACATTATCTAAAGCAAACTTATATGCAATACGTCCGACGTCCGCACCTCGGGTCAGTGATTAATTAATCAACCACAGAAAACATAACTACATGCTACTTTATTTAGAGTTACAGATAATGTTTATTGTATCTTAAGGTTTTGAACAATTGTAGCATATAATATAGAACACTTTAAGCCTACGGTAGTTAGTAAAGATATTATCCATGTAGTATGTATAGTGTAATGTGTACTATATTTTAATAACTAGCTAATGCTCGCGTACGCGTGCATTGAGGTTTTTGGTTCCCACGGGAACTTATTAGTTTTCCAGGATAAATAGCCTATGTGTTATTCCAGACTATAATCTATCTCTGTGCCTAATTTCATCCAGATCCGTTCAGCCGTTCGGGCGTGATTGAGTAACAAACATTCATTCATCTATCCATCCATCCATCCAAACACGAAATCTATAATATTTATTTGATTTGATCATTTGATTAATAAGGTAAGCTAGGTAGAGGTTAGGTGTAGCGAGAACGTTAAATGTGCTCAAGTAAAATTTTCTATACATCTGTAAAAAAATTATATAATTTGATACCTATCACTCCTACAATACTCCTGTAATAATTATATCATTACATAGTTATGGACTTTGGTCGCATAGTAGTTACTCCAGTACTTAATTTTTGCATATTTCGTGATAAAAAATTCGCGGCGTAGCACCCTGTAAGCGACACTTTCAAGTTTCACCAACAAAATGATGTGCCGCGAGCACCCAATTTGGTGAGCTAACCATAAACCGGAGCTAACTACGTTGTTGTATAATTAACTATTCTGCGGCGTAGTTTAATATCGCTAGCCCAAAAAGTATTATCGGCTCACACAGTTCACTGCTCGGCTACATAATATTTACGTCCGAAAACACTTAACTCGTTTAGTACGTATAAATTTTTAGATTTCTTGTTTTAAAGCGTGTCGTAAATTTAGAATTGCTTCCTCAACAAGAAACGCTTTGAATTCGTTACAGCCTTTGAACTGCATCCTGCGTTTCTCCGTCGAAGTAAACGT
The DNA here is from genome assembly GCA_964035005.1 of Erebia palarica. NCBI lineage: Eukaryota > Metazoa > Arthropoda > Insecta > Lepidoptera > Nymphalidae > Erebia > Erebia palarica. The sequence goes on from OZ035994.1 coordinate 19,412,648, forward strand.
CACTTTCTCCATGGTGACTGGTGCTCAATCGTGCGGATACTTGCCAATTTACGATTGAACGCTCGCTTTATACCTACTGAGAAACTGTATGACTGGACGTTGAGTAACACTTCGTTCGAGATATACGTTATTGACTGGTTGAACTGAAGAACTATAGATAAATCATTCACGGTACGTTTGAAAGAACTACTTAATAGTCATGGTTTTTGTTAATGTCATGTACATATCAAATGCTAGTGCAGGCTACAAATGTTCCATTTTCGGATCATCGTCATCTTAACCCTTCGCCGGCCCACTAACTACAGAGCTGATGAGTTTTCTCTAAAAATTAAAAGGGTTAGGTATGACATTCTTATTTTCTTAATTTTCGGTTATTACTTGACACTTATTTTACTTATTCCGACATGCCTCCAGTCTCCAATTAGGTAAAACTTGTAAAACTTAAGCAGAATAATTGCGTTTAATATTTAGATGAGGATAGATTAGGAGAATTTCACAACCTCGGCTCAAAGTTTGTTCAAGTCAGTAAAGTAGAAGGTCTGATGACTGCAGGAAATGTATGTGATGTCGTATCAAATAGACATCAAACACAGTTAAATAGAGCGTACGGGAATCACCGGCGGCGATGAAAGGTGATTCAGTAATTTCACTATTTACGATTTGCTATACGTGATTTACTATGCCCACTTTCCTTTGCATTTGCTAACCATGAATACTGTTTATACTTCATATAAGACACGTACTCGCGGCATTCACGCTGAAATGATTTGCATATATGCTTCCAGCGATTTCAATGTTTGGACAGAGTTTGACAAGCAATAAGTTTGTACATAAATCACTTTGTTACGCTTTGACGAAATTAGTTTCCATGTTCAGACTTTTAGATTTTTTAGATTAGAAAGTAAGTCTGGATTTAGTTTACGACGGGTTCCACCATCACTTCCTTAACCTTTGGATTTAGTATTAAAGTAAACTTGTCCTCCAATAGTTTAACCTTATTTTGCCTTAAATTACTAGTAGTAGTAGTAATGGCTATTAGCGGTTCACGGTGCATTGTACAATATACAGCTGTCATCGTGTGTCACGGTCTACAGTACTTAGTCAAATGATGGACATTCGTTAGCTTGTTTCCACATTTAGTCAAGCTCCATTTCTCTCATGGCCTACTTTATTGGCTAGAGGCTGGAACTAGTTTTTGCTTTAATTTTTGTCTCTGTTCTACAAATTTTATCTTTCAGAGGCCCTAGTGCACTTTAACACATAACTTTTAAGTTATTTAACGTGTTATTATTTAATAAGTAGGCGGGTTTAATAGTTATCGGTGAGAAATGACAATGACAATCTCGTATGTTGCTTTTTATGATGACAAATGCGAAGCTCAACTTCTCCCTTGCGGGCTTTATAGTGACGTTACCCAAATTGTATGGGCAACGTCACTTCGGTCTCCGAAGTCACATTTACTCACTAAAGCCTATACAGTAAGGGCTCAGATAAAAAAGAGTTAACATAACCATTGGGGTTTTATGTACCACCGTAAGTAGTACGCAATTCTTCAATGAATAGAACTTTGTGCGCTGAATAACCAATAACATTCCACCCAGTAAAAACAAACGCGGTAACTAATTTCCATAAAAGCTGCGTAGATTACTTTGTTATCGATAGGTATAATATGAGCAGTCTCATATTATGTCGCTAAATCTAGGCTATTATTTTGCATTTAGCTTATTGCGTGGGAAAGGCGAGTTCTGCAGACGTGCATTGCGAACTGGTTCTCGGTAATGTACAGTAGTAGATCATACATGTATGTCTCTTGTTATGTTAGTTATATTTTCTTAGAAAGTCACCGGATAGGTTTCTTTAATTATTGCTTGTATTGTATTTCGCTGACACTATGTGTCGAATCTTACATGCAGGATATTGGCAATATGCTGTCTGTGTTTTGTAACATCGTCATCCGGTAACTATGGTATATGCGTGACAATTTTCCTTAATCTTAATAAGGCTTTGAAACGAGGCAGTCAAGCTTAATCTTTCTTCATTTATTTGTAGTTATTTATTTGTGAATACAGTTTGTACAAAAAGGCGTTTCAATTATAAAAGTTTCTTGTATCCTACCGCAGTGTAGCGTACAAAAAATATGCGTAACATGCTTAATATTACAAAAAAATATAATTCTCTACAAAATAGAGCCGTATTTTCCTGAAGGTGGCTTTATGTTACGTTGCTTTTGGTATGAATTAAATTCCTGACACCAGGACTAAAATAAGAGACCGAGGACGTACTACTCTAGCTGGGGGCCGTCTCCCCCATGCTATTAACTGCACACATGCGACTATGAATGAACTCTAATAGTTTTCCATCTATCATGCCAGAGAGTGACCCGCGATTGACTCAATTAGGCTTTCACACGATCACACATCCGCAAATAAAATGATGGCGTGTATTATAATATTATGTTGCTTGATATGAACGTATACTGCATATAGTTAACAGGTTACTGGAAGTATATTACTGAGTACTTACTATAAAATTCGACCATTCTGTATTCTGTATTTTAGTTTTCACCTATTTAGATACTTACTTAACCTGAGAGTAATTCGGTAGTTAAGAATGTATATTATATTACTCGAAGGTCTATCAAAAATAGGAAATGTTTGGGAATGTCTTGTACTTACTAAACACCAAAACTGATATTAAATTCAATATTAATTGAGAAAACAATTATAACAAGAGACAACGTTGAGGTAAATATGTAAATTGTGCTCAGCTAGCGTGAATAAAAACCATAAATCAAAACAACTGCAGGCATAAAAAGGGGGAACAAAAATCAAGAGCAGAAATAAAGAGGACCACAGTCCACAACAACAAAGCAGGGGCTTTCGGATATTTTACTGTGGGGGCATATCCTATTCCTAATGGAAATGTTGATGACATATTAAGGCAGACGTAATGTATGTTTTGATAACAGAGGTTAAAGCGCCATGGGTGATAACAACATCCTTAAAGGTATAAAGTGTAAACAGAATGGTTAATTTATAACATGTTTAGATTTAGAACCATGAGAGTGGACAGTGTAATTCATACATCCGTCGTGCGATATAAATTAGCATTTAGCATACAAAACATACCGAAAATAACCAGCTAATTTAGTTCATTAAACATTGTCGATATCAATTTAACTAGTGTGATGTTAAAACATTTTGCACTCGTAATATACCTAAACCACAGAATAGGTAATAGTCTCCAAGCTTATATTTTCTGTTTGAACAGCTTGGAACTACGCAAATGACTATAAAATATTACTTAAGTATATGAACAAACATATTTTATCGATGTTTGTTTTAATATGCTAGTGGTGTCTTTAACTTTGAGGCACCCCATTTTTTTATTTAATTCAAGTCCGCATTAAGTAAAGTGATTTTAGAAGCAAAGTGTTATTCTAATTTTATGTACCTAGTAAGTCTTATTGAAGGTTTATTATAATTCAGTTATTGGCTTTAATATAAAGTAGCTAAGACGATGCTTTAATCACATAGTATTACAAATCAGATACATAAGTCAATCAGCGGACACTGCTGAAGAGTTTTTTAATAAAGTTGATGCGATATTCTATAAAATATGTGTGGATAATGGATTTATTAATAACTCAAGAAGAGGGACCGAGTGCCCTTGATTGCTTGTGAGTTGCGATCCTCATAACAGCGGATCTCTTGTAATTAATGCAGCGACAGAAATGTCTTTATTAAAATACCCAGTTAGTTTGGAGGACAAAGTTACACTTTGAGGACTTGAGTGAGATGTTCTACCATCTCAAAAAACTACCTCCATGCTCTTAAGACTCTCCACTTCATAATACGTTAAATAGGAATACAAAATAAACTAGATAGTACAATATTTTGAGGAAGACAAAAATAGCACATGTGTACAAATGTAAATAGTTACTTTAGGTTTTATATTATTCTAGAGCGTTCTTCATATGCGTGTGTATATGCATAATAATATAATATATAATAATAATAATATAAGCCTTTATTACTGAATTTTGTTTTGTTATTATTTACATTTTCATATAAATTAATTAACTAAACTAAGACACTAGTAGACATTTTGTTTCATTCATCCAGTTTGCCCATGGGCATAGGCCTCCTCCAGGGCTCTCCATAATAATCTATCCTTTGCTGTCCTTTGCCATATGTTTCCCGCCGTGCCTTTAATATCATCCTCCCATCTCTGGCAAGGGCGACCTCTTTTTTTTTTCCTGTTCCTGGGTACCATTCTGTGACTTCTTTCTATATGCATACTAATATTATAAACGCGAAAGTGTGTTTGTCTGTCGCTTTCAAGGCTCAACTACTCAACCGATTTTAATGAAATTTGGTACAGAGATAGATTATATCCCGGGGAAGGCCATATGCTATTATTTATCCTGAAAAATTACCTCGGGGATTAAAAAAACCTCAATCCATTCGGAGTCATGGGAAGTCATGGGCATCATCTAGTTATGAATAATTATAGTTTGCCTATGAGTGCGTTAATTTTTTTTGGTCTAAATGAAGTAAGTATGTTTATAGCATAATTATTAATAACAACCGATTTTATCTTGTCTTACATTTATTCATCATTTCAATGTGGGTACGTAAGTAAGTATGATGAACATTTATGATTTTCATCCTCACAAGCGCAAAAGCTCTTAATAGAAACTGCTTGGAATGTGCATTACATACCTATTTTATCATATAAAAGTAAGAAATATTTATGATAAGTATATACTTAAATGTTATATTTTATGATAAACTGAGGTTTTACTCATGGAAGCGAATATATTAAATAAAACAAATTATTTCAATGCTAGTTTAATTTGCTTCAAATGACCTCGTAGTGTCTTTTTTGCACGATTTTTGGGGAGATCTACTCTAATACTAATTTATGTATCTCTAAATTAAGAGGCACTGTTTTGCATAATTTAACTAACTAAGCCGAGGTTCAGCAGATAATTAAAACATGACCAGAAAGCTTCTGGACTTGAGTGTCGAATGTTTCGCATGTGGCCTCTATTTATCGACCTCAATTCTGTGCCACACACATGTTTACGTTAAACGATTATATTGTGAGTGGGCTGAAACATTTGTTTTGATAAAATAGCCGCCCACATTTATAATTAGTTAAGATTGGTCACTTCATACCCACTGACTATATGATCTATACTAATATTATATACCTATGCGAAAGATTGGATGGATGGATGGATGTTTGTTACTCGATCACGCCAGAAGGCTGAACGGATCTGGAGGAAATTTGGCACAGAGAGAGAGTCTGGAATAACACATACTTAATCCCGGAAAATCAGTTCCCGCGGGAACCTAAAAACCATGCGGACGAAGTCGCGGGCATCAGCTAGTTCATAATAAATATAAAATAATAATTCATTCAATTTTGAGTATTGACACAACTGACTATGGTAGAGCAGACCGCTTACCTATATTATTTCGATTTCCAGAATTTCCCTTTTAATTGTTATTGTCTCCTTTAAGTTGAATTTGAAATTAAAATAATGAACACTTGTTAAGGATTAGTTGCTTAGTAATTAAAATTTATTAATGTTAAGTATAACAACAGCTTTTTTTTTATATTCCAGGTACGTACTCGTAGTGACCAGTCACCAGATTCACCTCGACAGGTTGGCGATGACAACTCCATAAAGGATTATGCAAATCGGTAAAACGTTTGGGTTGGCAGTATGCTAATTTCATTAAGCTCTTTAATTTTAAATGTAAGCCACGGATATTCGCGAATTAACACCATTACACCTCGCTGTAGAACGCACTTTATACTTTTTTTTTTTTATTGCAATTAATAAAGAAATTAAAATTCAATCTGCACGGATTAAGTTTCCAGATTTTGTCAGACGCCTTTAAATTAGTTAATGGCCGCTTTACAGCAACGGGTTACTATGTACACTTTCACATCTAGGGTCAATATTCGTATATTTGTTTTACTGGTTAGCCAAACCTAACGACTATCTCGTTAGTTTTTGACGACCTCCCTGGCGCAGTGTTGAGCGCTGCTTATCTTAACGTGCGGAGGTCCCGGGTTCGATCCCCGGCAGGGTTAATTTGGGCCTGGTAAGTCCTGTTGGGAAGCTTCGGCCGTGGCTAGTTACCACCCTAGCGGAAAAGACGTACCGCCAAGCTATTTAGCGTTCCGGTACGATGCCGTTTAAAAACCGGTTAGGGGTATGGGTTTAATATAACTGCCATGCCCCTAACAGGCTAGCCCGCTACCATCTTAGACTTCACATACTATCAGGTGAGATCGCAGTCAAGGGCTCACTTGTAGTGGATGAAAAAAAAAAACTTAATAACCCGCGAAAGCAGTATCGCAAGGTCGTAACTCGTAAGGTATAAATTTGGTTTGAATAATTTGTGGATCGCCAGGCGCTCTGTTAGGCGGCGCGGGTGGTCAGATAAAGTAACTGCTTTATAGGGCAGCTGTGTAATTTTGTATTCTGCAAGGTGGACTCCGCGACTTGGTTTGCGTGGCTTGAGGGTTGTATTATTTCATCCGCTGCTTAAGGAAAAAAGCCGAGTAATATACGAGCTGTCCTATTAATGAATATTAAATATCTTCTGAGTTAACTAAATCTGTTCTAAAACATTTACTTTAAACGTTGACGGCGTTAAACGGCTTATATTCCTAAAATCTACAATATCAACTAAAGCAATTCCTTTTTATCCAATTGAAAAATTCTACAAGCGGGATCCCTTCTAGCAATGACTCAAGATTCTTTTATGTTCCTGTGCATTGTACATGACCCTAAACTGGTATTTCCCTTCGCAGGATCCCTTCGTGTGTGCTTACGATTACGACACGCACAAATATTTTTGTCATATTTTATGCTTGCCATTGGCTTGACTCGTCGTTGCTTGATTCCGTATTTTATGATGTATTCGTCTTTAGAATGTACTAAGACTATTTTCATTTATTATTTATCCGAAAATTTACGAGCTTAATATTTAGGTAGGTACTATTTTGTTACGTATCATCATCGTTCATTATTAGCTTTAACTCAAATATCATACATTATTTTAGTGTAAACACTAAAAATTCCGTTGTGTGACGTTTTGTGGACACCCCTAAGTTTTCCTTCCCCTCGTGATGACCACTCGTCCCCTTACTGCTTATAAAAATCAATAAAGCTTTTAGCATTAATCCGGACGAGACGTTCAGCTGGCGTTTGGGATGTTGACTAATTCGGACCTATCGTGGGTGGTAGATACATTAGTAAACTTCATATCCTTGGTCCAGTTGCCCACGCCTGATCCTTGTTGAATGTTTATTTATTGTACTTCTTTGGCATGATATTTATACTTCGTGCTTACTTTACAGACCTAGGCTATTCATGAAGATGTTGTGTCGAACAATTATCAGAGTAAAGATTAATTGGGCACAGAATTTTTAATAAATAAATAATAAATATAAGTGAAAATTCTAAGTTACTTGAGATATGGAGCACTAGTTTATTTGTATTGTGCGATAAGATTATACCTTAATCAGCTAATAACAGCTGACTACTGCGAAGGTCAAAGGTAACAGAGATCGACGAAAACCAATGTGCGTTCGCGTGTAATGTCTTTTATTTGCTTATATTTCGGTCTAAGTTGATTGAATCGGGTTTTATCGCCGTCTGGAAAAATGTAGCGCTTATTTGTGCCTGACCTGGCTCTTATTATTACTTAATGTTTAATTGGATTGACTCAACGTCTTTGTTACTAAATTATTTACGTATACCTAATCTCCTTATATAAGGTTTTTAGTCAGCAAGGCGTGCTTTTTACAAACCTAATTATGTCCTTAGAGATTGGTAGTTAAATTTCAATATTAACCTAAAAACGCTGCCTACAAAAGACAGTTATGAAAAACTTACGCTACAAACGAAACTATTTTGGTAAAACTAAGATATAAAAATAATCTTATTAAACTTCTTCTAGTTGCTTAATGCTAATACGAGTTCCTATCTGCTTACATATTATACATATTATAAACTATGCCCAATTTTAACACGTGTGAGAAAAACCGTTAAAAGATTTCATTACTTATACTTATTAAATTGTTAATCTGCATGAGAATTTCCCGAAAGAAAAAAATACGAATATACTATCTCTGTTCCATTAACCTCGGTCGTTTACCGTTAGTAACAGTTTCAGGTCATTGTTTTATAAGCGATCGTCATCGTTTGATCCTTGAACTTCAATTTGAGGTAAGTGTGTGAATATGTCGGACATTGGCTGAACAAACGGACAGCGTTGTGCCATAAATAACTGTGACAAATTTTCACTAACAAGCAAATTAGTCACTAACTGAACATTACCATAAAATGTTTGAAAACGCCTTATCTGTCATATTGTAAGAGTATATTGTTATTTGATTGACTAGACACGACATTCTTAAACTTAAATACAGTAATTACACTGTCCTATATCATGTACAGGTGATTTGAAGTACATATTTTGAATCGCTAATTCTAACAGGTGTACTGCAATGCTCTAAAGTACAATTTAATAATGTACGTAGAAGGTCAGTAAACCTAGATGTTTATTGACTTTATCGTTTTGATTTGAATATATTAAGAATGTTATAGATTAGTCAAACCACTGATAATTACCTAGATAAAATTTATAGCTAACAAAAGACACCCTTGTGGTGTTGATGTTGTTATTCGAATCACTGGAGCGTGTCTGACCCTATGTACATGTATGAGCTATCATCTCGAAACCTTTGTTAAGTCGATGTTCGATGGGAAATTAAAGCAGTACAGGTTTTCATTAGTTGGAGATCGGCAGGCTTATCACGTAAAATTTAGCGATCAGCGATAATCGCGCAGTCATTGCGCAGTAGACGCGCAATCGATCGCGCGGTATGAAAAATAATCGTATTACATAGGCGATCGCTTGCTAGTCGCTCGCTGGTTGTCAAATGCACTTTTTGCGATGAAACTAGCGCCAATAGCAATTTCGTAGCGATAATTGGAACTAAAGCATTTGTTTTGTTTTGTAAACAGATCACAGATTAATAGGTTATGTTTTGTTTTTATCAAAAATTAAAGTGAAACTACAGGAATTTCATTATAAATGTATTCCTATTTAAATCTTGTGGTCGTACTACAAAGAATGAAAAAAGTGACCCTTAAAATACTCTCGTTTACAAGCCTCTGGAGTGGTTTTACTTTTTTTATGCAGTAGAAAAGTTACCTACCAATTCAATCCCAAAAAAAAAGATTTTGAGTGGTCCTGCATATTATTTCATCGTTTTGTTCGAGACGAGCTCTCAGTTTAGTGTTTATTCTTATCCCAAACGTGAAACTGTTCGCCCTTCTCGTGTACATAAGTTATCATTTTCTACAATAAAGTCTGTATAATATCTGGAGGAATTCTTGGACTTCCTTGCTGACCATCCCGCTTTGGCTAAAGGAGTTGGGCTTGGAGCAAGGTCTTAAGAAACTGTGGATAAGCAGTGGGACAGTCTTACTACAAAACTCAACTCTTATGGTTCTGGGTCATCGAAATCTGGTGAACGTTGGAAAAAGGTGAGTTTTATTATTGTGTAAAAAATGCATTTGTAACTTTTATAACCGATAAGTAAATTAAAATCCTGCATGTCAATCATATTTAATGAGGTAGTGGAGTTAGTGTCTACTTCTATTGTTATAGTACTGGGCCGACATAAAACATAAGACTAAAGCAAGATTAGCAAAGCGGCGAAGGAACGCTTTGGGTACTGGTGGTGGTCCAAGTAGTCAAGATGACCTTTCAGAGACAGGAAAATCTTGGCTATCATTGGGGGAGCAAGCTATTCATGGTGACAAGGAGCACAGAATTCCATTTGTAAGAGTTTCCAGAACAAGGGATTTCCAAGGAAATACTTATAACTGGTAAGTTATTCTATATGTGTGATGTAAATGATAAATATTTTTTTAAATAATTTATTTACTTCAAATACCTTAAGGCTACATGACAAATTACTACATTTTTTATAAACTTTTTAGTGTTTTAATATACATGATAGTGGTATACAAATTTTACACTCAGTCAAATTAATTAAAAATAATGAAATAAGTTGAATGAACAGTGGATGGATTTGTACATCATTTATGACTGGATATGATAGATTTTATTATGAATTTAACACAACTTTCATTTTAGGTAATATAGCCGAGAATATGCCTGTTACTGTGGTCTCACCGTCCACAGGAGGACAAACGATATGTAAGCATTGAGTATATGATTATTATTTATTACATGTGTTTCACTACTTATTACCATAACAATATATCATGTCTCAAACCTCTGATTAAAAATATTTCTGTCTGTTAGTTAGTGCCTAAGTACCTATCTTTTTTTAATTACTTATAGAATATTCAGATTAATAACATATAATATGTACCTACTACCTATTCAGTATTAAAGGAATTTGAAATTTGATTGTTCTAACAATAAACTTTGGTTATTTACAGACACTTCAGAAATTCCAGAGATTGGTTCTCCAACAAAAAAGGTCTCAAAAACAAGTATACCTGAGCCTGCGCCACTTGAGATACCACTGACTGGTACTTATATTCACAAAAAAAAGTTAATTCCCTTATTTAAATGCATAGCTTTTAACTAAATTCATATATTTATTATTTTACAGGATTAGCATTACAGTTCAATCAAGAATTGACCCTGAATGAATTGAAGAATTAGAAAGCTGTAGGGTAGAGGCAGAGATCAAGCTTGCTGAGGCCGCTCTTATTATGGCAGTCTTCTCGTACCAGCAGATATGATGCGAACACTTGTGGATCTTATCCATGTGCAGAACCAAGATGTATGTGCCTTGATGGAGCTGACACGAGTGCAAGCTGGCATATTATCCAATCAAAACCTGCAATCTAATTCTAATCTTATCTAATGTTTATATAACTAGTATGGTAGATATGGTAGTACTTTAGGCTCTGTATAAACTACAAAGTATATAAGTAATAAATGAATTTTATTTTTCAATATTTTGTTGTTCATTTCCTATTACATGAAACACTTGCTTAGTCGATCTACATATTTAACAATTTCAAATATTGCTTAATTTTTTTTATTACTATTTTAATAGGTTGTAAAAAGACAAATTATTATAATATAACTAAATTTATATCTTGTATATATAATAAATATCTTTGAATAGGTATTAAAAATAATGCCTACTAAAAATATCTTATGTATACCATACAACATCCATCCATCAGCCTGTATTCGTCCACAGCTGGACATAGGCCTTTAACATATAACATAATTTATTCTAATTATTAATAAAATTGTTATCTTAAAACATTTACAAAATATTTTAATTACTTTTCAAATAACAGACAAAAAGACAAATGAATAGGTATATGTAAAAGACTAAATAAACAATTGTACATTCTACATCTTATATATAACTAGCTGATGCCCGCAACTCCGTCCGCGTGGATTGAGGTGCTTTAGGGATATGAAAAATAGATAGTAGCCGATACTCAGACCTAATGAATATGCATATAAAATTTCATAAAAATCGGTCAAGTCGTTTCGGAGGAGTATGGTAACTAACATTGTGACACGAGAATTTCTTATATAATAAAAAATTTACGACGGAGTCGCGGCATCAGCTAGTAATATATAATATACGTACCTAATGAAAAACACAGTTTTTTTACACAATACTTACACCAAAATTTATTCTAGTTATTATTACACTTTAATTTTTTTATAACTATTCAATTATCAGACAAAAAGACAAAATATAACACAATTTAATAAAATTCTTATTTATTTATTTCCTAATGAAAAGCACATTTTAGTTTCACATTACTTAATAAACCAAGTACAACATAAGTAGTTCAAATTAATTATTATTATCTTTTAAAATATTTTATTTTATTCTTTTTATAAAGTACCATAATTATACTCTTGGAGCTGACCACAATCTTTGCACAATTGTATCTCTTTGCTGTCGCCCACTGGCCAAGAGCTGTTGCTCTGTATCAGCACCCACAGCTAGAGGTGTCCGTGGAACTCGATGATGCAAATCTTGTTCAGAGTCAGCATGTGGCAATTGGGGTATCAGTAGCCGATGTCTATTGCAAATGTTGTGTAACACAGCACAGGCATTAATGATCATAGCCACCATGTGGTGGTCATAATGTAATACTCTGTGTGCCAATAGACATCTCCAACGTGCTTTTAGAACTCCAATGCAACGCTCCTGTATTTCTGGTACGACAGTGAACATTTGTGTAATGCTCCTCTGGACTACCAGGTTCTGCATTCACAATTGGAGTTAAAAGCCATGGCCTCAGTGGATATCCAGAATCACCTGTAAATAACTGACACTTAATAAATTTATTCTTCTTAAATTACTGTCATAATATCATTTATTCTACATACCAAGCAACCAGACATTTTCACCACTACTATGAAGCTCTTGAAGGTGATTCTGTATTTCTCCATTTTTCCAAATGTATGCATCATGAGTAGCACCACCAAATGATGCATCAATGTTTAGGATATTCAAATCACTGTCACATATCTGGAAAAAATACATTTTATGTAATAATATAATATAAAATAACAAGGCTTTATTACTGAATAATTGTTTACATCTTATTATAAGTAGTATTGTACAATTAATCAGTAATGATTAATTGGTAAGAGCCTGTGGCATAAAATGAGAGCGCTGTGAGCACCTGTAATATTATTATTATTGAAGTAAACTAAACTTAAACCCATATAGAGTTACTGAACACATAACAATAGTATTAGTTTACTTACTTTACATTCTATAGAGATTTTTGTTCTCCTTCTAGACCGAGCCATGAATGGCTTTACTTCTGAGCACAAATCCTTAAACAACTCTTTAGTCAGTCTGTAGTTTGCTTTAAAGTCCGTGTCGGAAAGTGCCAAAGCTTTGGCTTGGTCTCGAAGGCTACGTCTCAGTCTTGCTATATTGCAGCTGCGCTGCCTTTGGCTCTCTTATCTTTCACCTTCTAGTGCTTCAAACAATAGAAATGCACGAGCCATGTCGAATGCAAATTTATACTTAATTTATCTACACCAAAAAGTAACCTAACTAACACTTTACACTAATTACAATTTATCTACGGCAAGTAATAAAATTCTCAATTAAACTTCACTATATTTTATGAAAATACACATGAGAAAACTCAAAACAATCGATAAGCAATAGGTAAAAAATCACCTAAGGGCTAATCGCAGTCTGACAAATTAAATTGCTAGTTGATTGCTATCGCGTCGCTGTCAAAAGTCATACGTAATACGAAAACTTTACAAGTCCATAGTTCGAAGATGCACATTTAGTTCACCGATTGTTCTACAGAGGCAGCACTGTCGCTTGCTTGCTGATGGTTCGCAACCGTCGATACATAATACGAATTTGCGATTAGACAGCAAATATTGTACAATTTTTGCTATCGCGAATCGTTTGCATGATACGTAATCAGCCTGCGGAGCTAAATATTATTTATTGAGAGTATAATAGTCACAATAACATAATATGTTAATATTATTACTGATCCTATAGACCGTATTTTACCAGAACTAAAATACTAACAGAACTAAGAAATAGGTTGACGTTTACCATGTAAAGATAAATTTATTTTATACCACTTTATTTTGTACATTAAATGCACTTTAGTGTGGGCATAGCATATTGAACACGGCGTTAATACGTTATTGTGTTATTATCTGTCATTTACAATACAAGTAGTGCTGCGTGCAATCGAGCGATTGATATAATCCGCTCATCAAAACACAAAGTTGCCGGTAGATCTACTTGCTCATGATTAATGTGGTGGCTTGCACTTGATAAAATATAAAACTGTTGATAGTTTTTGTTATTTAATTAGGAACTAAATAGATAAGTATTTAAGTATTATCTTGCATTTATTTACTAACAAATTAGAAGTTTTAATACTGTATGATGTATCTAATTTGAAACTGCTTTGAAAGTTGAAACATAATGCACTGCAAGCATACAAATCGTTAGCTTACGGTATGTTTTTCTTTTCGGTTAGGTTCGTTACATTAATTAACTATCGGTATGAAATTATCATCATCTATTCTTTGGCTTTTTAGAAGTTTATCAAAGCTTGCCTACGGTTTACCTACAGAATGAGTTTAACATCTCGGCTGGTCAAAGTAATAAAATTTCCTAAAATATTTAAAAACACACCCTAAAATATTAGCTGTGAACACGCAGTTGTACACGGTGTCCGATTGTACCGTCGTACCTATAACGTATTGTCGTGTCATTGATTGATGTATGGAACAACTGCTAGCTGATGGTTCATTCGATTAATTTGATTTACGATCACACGATTCAGTTTTGTCAGGCCACTATTTCTTGAATATTAAATTATAACGAGAATTGTATTTCATTTCGAAGTAATCTCTTTTATGTTTACTACTACTAGGTACATAGTACTAGGATGAGTGTATTTAAAAGATCAGCAGAATCCATTTAAGCGTAATTTTCAATAAGATAATATTATGTGTGGAAAGAATTTTGCCTTACTGCTAGTATCGTTTCTTTGATTAACTACCACAAACAGCTATTTTCTAATTTTTTCCTTGCTTTATCAAATTCGGTTCAATCGGTTCAAAGGCTCGTTATATTTTTCATAAACACGCATAAAGATAGATTGTTCTATTGACAAAGATAAGAGAATCATTCATCATCAACACTAATAATGAGTGTAGAACAAGTAATTTACTTGCTTTGACGTTTTCCATAATCGCTAGTGTGAGTATAATAATTATGAAGAGTGTTCATATTGGTGCGATAAATAATAAATTATTGACCTGTATTTTGTTCTTCTGGGATGTCTTTATTTAAATCGACTTTACATAATTAAGATTCTTTGTGACCATGTTAGTTTAATTCATATAACATGTGAATTAAATGATTGCTAGTAATATATGTAGGTATATACTTACAATAATACTCTACGCGTTTATATTCAAGTAATTTATTGTTGTCCTTTTCATGTATAGAATAATTAATATCCCCTGTTTAAAAGAATCTGCGTAATATAAATTACGTCTGATTTAACATCTTCTAGTCAAGTGCTATTTAGTATTCCACGTCTAACACAATCAGCCCACATTTATTACGATTTATTTAAATGATCTAATATGATTCACCAATCATATAGTCGTCTCAATTGGTCTCCAAAACCATATTAAATTATGAGACATAATTTTTAAGTAATATTTGATTTGAATAGTGATACTTGGGCATCACGCGTATGCATTTGTTTTTGTTTGTGCAAGGTCTCCTAAACCAAGTCAAAACTAAACAAACAATATTGATCAATACTAATTTTGATACAGTAAAGTAATTAATTCCCTACTAATTACTTGTTTTCTTTCTTACGTAATTATTAAATTTAATTATTAGTGTTTGTCTGTAATTACTATGAATTCTGCGTTACGAAATTATGTAGCTGATTAAGTACTTAATTAATAATTTTCCATTTTAGATATGATAATCGCCGATGGCCGATAATGCCAGAAGTAAGCTTAATTCTACTTACCACCCTGGCGGGCTAACGTCGTCCTCCCTTTTGATTTAACGTAATTAACCCACTCTTCCCAAACATCAATAACTTAGAAACAGTTATTGATAAAAGGTATTTCTCGAGATATAAAATCACACCCATCAAGTAAGTTTTAGGCTTCGAGCAATGGTCGAAGGTTGTAGGCCGCCTTTGCGTTTAAAGTTGAAATGAATTGTTACAAAAGTTAAAAGATTGTTAATTTATTTATTGATGAAGGTTCGATTGTACTGATATTTGACTCATTCGATGTATTTCACTCAGTCAGTTCGTTCCCAACGCCATATTGGAATAACTTGTATAAATACGAATGTTTTACCATCGGTAGGGCTGTCTCCACCGAGACTCAAACGATTATTGAATACCTTCGGTGTTTAGATCGTTACCTTGTTTACGAGCCTGCGGTAGCAACTGCAGCCTGGTCAAATGATTTGATACAGTAGTATTGCTGAACTGAGTCTTATAAATTAACTAATTACATTAAATCTCTCGTGGTTAGAGTACAAATATATTAAAAGTGTTTTATTAATACCTACTTCTGGATTGTTTTCCAACACTTGTTTATATTTGGATTCTGGAGAGACAATCTTATTTAAGAAATAAAAGATGCATTTTAATTTGCGCATTTATACTTATATTTTGAATGTAGATATGTGTCTGTCTGTCTGCTACTTTTTTTGCTCAATCAATATAGACGAAATTTGGCACAAGGCAACTTTTTATGCCGGAAAGTAGGGAGTTCTTGGGAGGGTTCTAGGGAGATTTGTGGGCATCACATGTGCATCGATCTAAAATAGCTCAATTATTGCAGTTGTGACCGGCGTGTCGTGAATCATCCCAGAGGTATTTCATGCGTAAGATTGTCGCATTTATACTTCAATTCACTATTCATTTATTTATAACTGGATACATTATATTAAGCAGATAGCATTCGAATTCATTCAGTCTTTCGTTACATCGTTCTACTATTATAATTTTTATTGAAGATCATAATAGGTCTTTACCTATGAAATTGCCGTTTTGTAAGGGAGGGACATAAAGTCGATTTTTTTTAAATATAATATATTTATTTAATCAAAGTATGTACCATTGCTATCTATGTACTCTTGCCATCTCATAGGTAGTTCATTGATCCCTTTACTAAAAAAACCATTCGGACGGGAATCAATAAAATCTTTGAAGGCGCATTGGACTGCCCATCGGAGTTGAATTTTTTCCCTTGCAAGAAGTTATCCAAATTTCGAAAAAAATGGTAATCTGTTGGAGCAAAGTCCGGGGAGTACGGTGGATGTCTTAGACATTCCAATTGAAGCTCCTTTAATTTGGTAGCCGTCTGTTGTGCAGTGTGTGGTCTAGCGTTGTCCTGAAGCAGCAGTGGCCTACAGCGATTGACGAGCCTCGGTTGTTTAGCAGCTAGCTTTTCCATAATGGTTTGCATTTGCTGGCAATAGACATCCGCTGTAATCTTCTGGCCAGATTTAAGAAAGCTGTAGTGAATGAAACCGGCACTAGACCACCAAACGCTTACAAGTAATTTTTTTTGAGTCAATTTTCGCTTGGGGCAGGATTTGGCTGGTTCGCCAGGGTTCAGTCATTGCGATTAGCGTTTCCGATTATCGTACAGGACCCACTTTTCATCACAGGTAATAATTCGATTTAAAATCCCTTCATTATTGTGCCGGTTGAGTAATGTAACGCAGCAGTCGACGCGCGTTTGTCGGTTTGCTGCACTCAATTCATGAGGTACCCACCTTTCAAGCTTTTTCACCTTCCCAATTTGCTTCAAGTGGATTAAAACAGTTTTATTACTAACACCGCAACCTGCAGTTAGCTCGGACGTGGTTTGCGATGGATCCGCTTCCACAATAGCCTTCAATTCTTCAATATCAACTTTGGTCTCCGGCCGTCCACGGGGCTTGTTCTGCAGGTCGAAATTTCCAGAACGAAAACGTTGGAATCAAAAACGCACTGTGTTTTCTTTTGCGACACCGCCGCCATACACATCATTAATCCTTCGGACCGTTTCTGCAGCACGGGTAGGTACCACGATGGAACTCGTACTCGTAATTAACGCGGTATTTCAAGTTTTCCATTTTGTAAACTGAGTGACGCAAAGAAAAAACCAAAAGAGAAAAAAACAAATGAATAGGGGTTTTCAAAACACAAAAGCATGAGTAAATAGCTGTATAAATTTGAAACTGAAATTCCTAACCAAAGAGGAGATATTTGAGATCAAAGTGGCCAGTACGACAAAACGGCAATTTCATATGTAAGGACCTAATATTAACCCGAAAATTCACGGTTTCCGTGGGAATTTAAAAAACTTACTTCACGCGGACGAAGTCGTGGGCATCTGCTAGTAAAATAAATAAAGCAACGGACAAACTAACAGCTAACTAATCGAAACCCGATCTATTTCTTGCTGGAACTGTTGCAGTCCTTATAGATAGTCTGATAATACAAATACATGGTTTTATTAAATACAAGATAATGCCCGCAACTTCTGCGTGAGTTAAAGCTTTTAAAATGAAACTCTGACTTGCCAGAATAAAAGGAGCCCTATGTCCGCTCCTGGATTGCAATTTGCAAGCTAATCTGAGCCCAATTTCGTTGAAATCGTATAAACGAATGGGCTGTGAAAACTGTATAGACTATAGGCAACAGATAGGCAGCAGGCATACACACTTCGCATTTATAATATAAGTTACATAGATGATTTATTATTCAAAGTAAACTTTATTGTATTCTCGTTAAAAGATAAATAAAAACTAATGTGTGCTATACGTCAGTTGTTCTACTTTTCATAAGATCATATTATCTAAAGATATTTGATCTTTATTTTATCTGCGAGAAGCCGTGTCAGTATAGATTTTATCAACCGACATCTTAAGATATCATTCTCATGAAATAAATATAACTATAGCTATTCCTATTGTACTACACGATGAAATGATAAACTCTTTCACTATATTTTTATTTAATAATGACTAACGAGTGGATTAAACACACTACTTCACAACAAACTACACTATGCAAATGTGAAATAATGTGTCGCTTAGTGCAAGACGAACTATAATTATTAATAATAACTGAAATGTTACACTATATTTCAGTTCCACATCTCAACTTTAACGGTAGGATAAAAAAAAATACTATTAAGTACTTACTTAAGTATATATCTGGAATGAAGTCGCTCAGAATTGAAGTTACTTATTTAATTTATGGCTTTTATTTTTGTACAGATGAATGTGGATAACATAGCACCTATTCATTATTCATTTGTATACGACTGCCTGAAAAATGGAGTAGGTATATTGTTTTCAGGGTTCATGTATGTTTGTATGTATGTATGTATGTATGTGTGTATGTATGTATGTAGATATGTATGTCTGTAGATATGTATGTATGTATGTATGTATGTATGTACATGTATGAGGTATCGTTAGAATTCCTAGCTTATTCCGGGTGATATAGGCAAGTAAAATTTAAAAAAAAATTATGGGGTGACCATGATCCCGCATTAAAGACTAAAGTTGAAAAAAAACTTTGATAAGAAGATCAACTATATTATAATCATCATCTAGAAAATTATGAGTAGATTCCAAAAATATATTACACTATAGTTCAATATGCAGTGATTCACAAATAATATCATTTAATAAAAATGTGAATAAGATTCCAAAGTCTATCTATATATGCAAATCGCTTCTTAGGGAGGTAAACTCCAAAAATAATATGGCAGGGCAGTTGTATTTTTTAATTCGTTAAATTAAGTTCATAATAAAAAAATTCCGGGTATCACCGAGCCGCGCCGTCGTGTATTATGTATAAGTATTTTTCGTTCGTGACACAAAATATCTGGAATTTATACTTCTGCGATTTGCTTCTACCAGTAAGTAATTTAATTTTCTTATTTCGTGATAACATTCCTAAAAATAATAATTGTGAACGCAAAATGAAAAAAGACAATGGAATGTAAAGTCATTTCGTTTCCGTTCCGTTACACGCCTATACAGTTAATAAAACATTCCCTTCTCATCACGGAGATTTTTTCTGCACGATATCACGGGCTTTACTCATAAAATATGGTCGAAAATAATGAGTACCTACTGAAGTAGTTTTGACGACCTCCGTGGCGCAGTGTTGAGCGCTGTTGCCTTAACGCGTGGAGGTCCCAGGTTCGATCCCCGGCAGGGTTTGGAAATTTATAATTTTCGAATTTTCCCTTGTCTGGCCTGGTGGGAGGCTTCGGCCGTGAATAGTTACCACCCTAACGGTAAAGACGTGCCGCCAAGCGATTTAGCGTTACGGTACGATGCTGTGTAGAAACCGAATATATAACAGCCATGCTCCTAACAGGTTAGCCCGCTACCATCTTAGACTGCATTATCACTTACCATCAGGTGAGATCGCAGTCAAGGGCTAACTTGTAGTGGATAAAAAAAAAAGAAGTAGGTAATGGCATTTCTAAAGATTGGCGCAAAATGTTAAGAATCAAATATCATAGAAAGAATAAATATCATTACCAGGAAATTCTGTCTCTGACTCTCTCTGATGGTTGCATTTTTCGAAATGTTCGTTTCATATTTTCATAATGTACGTGCAATTTTAATGTTTCTAGTTCAAGGTTAGTGTTTTACCTAAACATTGAGGTGTTAGTATTACAATGCATTGTTATGTAATTTTTTTTATTAACAAGGACGATTGTTCCGCAGAGTGCAGTTTGTAGCAGGGTTAATATGGCAGAGGCACGTAGCTTTCTGCCGAGGTCACGAAGAATTAATGCAACTAAGTATATGAAAATCATTCGACCATGGCCTTATAGTACCTATGTTAGGAAAACAAGGACATCGGGCTAATATTAATTTATGAATCTTTTTAGGGCTAAGTACATTAGTATACTTAGCCCTAAAAAGATTGGAAGAAAGAAAGAGACCGACCAACTTTCCACATGTTCAAGGATAGGCCCCATTTAATTTAACTTACAATCTGAGTAAAAAATACACAATTGTTCAGTTGTATCATATGTACACCTATTAGCCGTACTTATCGTACAATTTAACATTTTTTTTTAAATTCGTCGTATTTTAACTTTTATTAAATAGCCCCTATTTAATAAAAGTTAAATCAATTCATCAATTTTTCGCTTATACTACTAACAACACTCATTGTCACAAAACTTCACATAAGTTAGTTACACAAGAATCTGGTTTAATCCCTCTTTAATAAACTCGTGTTAGAACATGGCATGGTCATACCGAGAATTTTCGGGATAAAGAAGTAAGAGTTATTGTGTTCCGCATGGTACAATTTCTTAGAATGAATCATGTGGCGGGAAATGGAGCTCACTGGGTCAAGTTTGAGTTTTCTCACGCTTGTTAGCATGTTAATTGCGCGGAACAGAACATGGATTCAATTTTAACGGCGCTATTTGTTTTAATTGTTAATTTTATCAATGCATTTGAGACGAAATTCTTGTTAAAACGGATAACTTATTATTAAAGGATTTTGATTATTACCTTGAGAAGAGAAAGCTTATTATTATTTGCTTGTTATTATTGACTTAGCAGTGTCCCGGTGATACGCTTTCGTGAAGTCTAATAATTAAAAAAATTCTTTCCAAAAAACCGACTTCCAAAGCCACTGTAAAGTAAAAAAATAATTTTGATTTCTACACACTAAAGAAACTTAATAAGTTAGAAAGAAGTTTCTTTAGTGTGTAGAAATCAAAATTATTTTTTACTTTTGAGTGTACTCTTAATCTCCACGGCTTAGGAGGGCAGTACCCTGCAGCATCTGAGTTGAGGAGTTGGGACTTGGGACTTGGGTTTAAGTATGAAGTCGTTGCTTAACACCTACAATATGAATTCACCATAAAAAGATCCTAAATCGCTATTTTTAAGGGGTTCTGTACCCTGCAGCATCAGGGTTGAGGAGTTGGGACTCAGAGTTGAATCGTATACACGTGATAGGTAGAGTAGGTATCAACTACTTTATGAATTCACCATCAAAATTTCCTAACTCCCTAGTTTTGAGTCGTAGGCACAGCTACATTGTCAGGATTGAGGATTTGGAGTCAGAATTTTTTATAGGACCACTTCGCGAGATTCTAACCACTGAAAAAAATATTCGGTTTCGAAACCACGGAGATATGCAGTAACATACCTACATTACAAAAAAATACGCGCCGAATTGAGAACCTCCTCCTTTTTTGGAAGCCGGTTAAAAAAAGTCGGCCTAAAAATTCGTTGTCTGACAGAGAAAATTGGAAATATTTTAGCGATGTAAAAGCTTGTTTATTATGTATGGAGTTATTAGCTTTATCAAATCCTTTAATCTTACGTATCTAAGTTGAGCTGATCTTTGATAACTAAAGCTGAGCTTTGAGCTTGATAGCTTTGGTAACTAAAAGCTCATTATTAAATAATGTCAGTGATCTCATGCCTATCTTATTTCGTGGTATATAGCTAATATTCCTTTAGAGTCTAGACCGAAACCATATTATGCTCATATTGGCAAAACAGTAAAGACAAGTCACGTGTATGGCTTATTAATTTTTGAGTAGGGAAGTAGGTAGTTTCTCTTACCGGTGGCTTTTATATCTTATCGATGCTTAAAGTACTAATGTTGGGAAACATGCATAGTATGTCTTGTTACTTTATCTATGTGGTGCTGCATGAATTGCTTGCTTTTTCTATATGTGGTAGGGCAAGCGGTTTATAGAGCAAAGTAGCGTTTACTTAATTCCAGTCTCTTTTATTTTTACAGTTACACGTAGGTATTTACATATTTTATCAGTTTATCCTCAATAGTTATTTGTAACAAGTAATTCAGTCTTG
The DNA here is from genome assembly GCA_964035005.1 of Erebia palarica. NCBI lineage: Eukaryota > Metazoa > Arthropoda > Insecta > Lepidoptera > Nymphalidae > Erebia > Erebia palarica. The sequence goes on from OZ035994.1 coordinate 19,435,124, forward strand.
TTATAAAATCATTTATTTGCTGGATATCGTTACCTAACCTCTCTGACTCAAAGATTATAGGAATGACAGTCATTAATTCTCCGAACATATATATAGGTTACGTTACGTACCTATGAAAAATAAAACCCTATTAATACTCGTTGTTTTACGAAGAAGCAATTGATTCCGCGAAGTATCCAACGTCTGGCATTTAAAAAGTTTTAAAAGTATTCGCTGCTCTATTTAGGCTGGTAGGTCATTATTGCATGAAAAATTATAAAATTCTCTGATATAAATTGCCTTATTATAGAAAATGTAAAATTCATTAGAAAGTCTTTTTAATTGAGTCAGACATGAATACTGGAGGGTAGGTATTATTCGCTCTAAAATTAGCGGCAATAATTTGCAACAACCAACATATAATGTCGTGCCATATCATGCGGTTCCCTCGTTCCTCCTTGGGGTTGTTTCCCGCAATTTGCGTTATATTTCACCCCCGCTGCAGTCTGGCGTGTCGTCCGAACATTACTTGGGACCACCCTTCCAAGTTTAAGAATAAATGAGTGTGGCTGGCCTCTTTTTATACTTCAAGCGACATGGTATTTATAAAGGCCTTTGGAAAGAGTGCCTTGTAAACTTCGACGAAAGAACAGCAACATTTTATGATATTCACTGACATTGTGCATCCAACAGTTGATTTAGTAAAAAAACTGCTAATTTCGTAAACCATTAAAGAATCTAACTCGTTACATATTTGTTATGTTCGAGAGATTACTTTTAACCACAGATGACAGAATAATACTTACCAAAAATAATAAAAAATGGTTCGACCTCAAAAAGGACCCGACATACAATCTTGTAACAACTGATAATGATGTAAAAATAGAATTAAAATATGTATATCACTTAAATATCACTAAAAACTCATTACACTGGTGGTTAACTCATTATCGCGGTAATTGTCGAGCGAGCTCAGTTGAAGGTTAGAGGACATGTCGTTTAAAAGCTAGGTGTCAAAATGATGGTCGCCCCTGAACTAATTTAGCGGTTAGAGTGATTCATGGTATTAAATAACTTTTAATATAGTTTGGCGTCATATCGTGTCTAACAATATCGGTACCACCTTCAGTTACTAGTTAATGATCGTAAGTCGTAACCAAACGTCGTCGGCGAGTTAGCGTGGGTTAAATTCCCAATTCCTACAGTGAGCCGTGGCTATGAAGGGATGCAAAAGAATCAAAAAGGCGTCTTTTCTTCTCAATTTCCCACTTCTTATCTACCTATTGTGTAAGGGCTGAAATGAAATACAAAATTACCTTATTAAGATTGCCTGTTAGAATCCCTTGTCTTTGTCCCCTTCCTCTAAACTTCAACACGTACGTCAGGATTTAGGAATCTTGTTTGTTCCTTTAATGGAAAATGAAACTGATTGAAAAACAATCCATTTACCGTGTGTCACTGGACGAATTTTTCGCTGTTTATAACAAAGAAGATACATAAAAATGTTATATCCAGGCATCATTCGATATACAGCCAAGGATACTTTTAAATTCAGTCACGCAAACTTGAGACCTTCGAAAGGGTATCTCATAAATATTACTTACGTATCAATAACACGCTCGCCCTTTTAATAAATACAGCGTCTGCGTTTGCAAAGAACAAATGATTGAATTCCAATAAATTTTTTCTAGGTCCAAAAAATACGTCTCGCGCATTCGTGACTGATCGATCGCACCTTAACATATCACTTAAATAGATACGTATATAAATGACAGCTTTTTAAGTAGGCGATTAAGTATAAATATTTGTCCTATAAGTTGGCCGTTTATTAGGTTGCTAAAATGTTAAACCAGGTTATCGATCGATCGTTACTGGTATAATTAACCATTAAGATTGTGCTAGATACAGTACGTTCATTCATGAAATCAATAAACATGATGTGTGAAGAGTCAATGCCTTTCAACTGTAGTAGAGCACGCTACTACTTCTATAGCAGTTATGGGTACTAATTTTGTCCATTTTTCCTTGGCTAGTTTACGCCAGTTGGTTTTTAGTCGCAGTGCGTTGTAGATGTCCTTCCCCTTGTTGGGTATATAATTATATATACCACTGCAGCCTTTTAAGGATATTCCAGAGACTAAATACACCGTTTACTGTTGTTGAAACACCCAAGCTCTCAACTCACTATAAAAGTTGTTCTATAGTGAGTTGAGAGCTTGGGTGTCGACTTAGCGTGAGTTCTATAGAGTGAACTTTGACTTTGCTTAGACTTAAGCCAAGGTTAAAACGAGACAGATTTATGTTACACACATAAATTCATCTCGTTTAACTCTGAGTACTCTCATTTGAGTCTGAACCAAGTCAAAGTACGCTCTACAGATCACAGCATCAGTGTGCGCGTCGTTGTCTAATTAATACGCCATTACTCTCAGTCTCAAGTAATTTATAACACAAACTTTGAAGGTTTCAAGAGTCGTCGACAATTTAATTGTTTTCCAACAACATGAAGTAATTACCAGAATAATTAGAATCTGAAAAGCTTACTTTTTCATCTACATAATTTTATTGATTAGCAACCGAAGACGCGACGTGGCGAGGAATTTTTGAAAGATTTCCAAGAGGCGATATATATTGAATCATTCGACTTGTCTCCTTTTTGGCTTAATCTATGTTTGATGAGTTTATACCTGACGAGTTACTGGGTTTTACAGTCTATTTTTCAAAACGATACTATCAAACTCGTAGGGATGTAGGTTTTGCAATATCTTAGCACTTCTACTAACAGAGTACTACGTTATGTGATAGACTATCGATAGAACTACATCATCCAACTTCTTGATGAATTATACTGATTACTACACAACGCTGTTCTCCCTATATTATGGTCTTATATTTTTTGTTATTGTTTCAAATGACCATGTTCCTATCACCTCGTTTTGACGACCTCCGTGGCGCAGTGTTGAGCGCTGTTGTCTTAATGTGTGGAGGTCCCGGGTTCGATCCCCGGCAGCGTTAATTTGGGATTTTATAATTTCTGTATTTTCCCTGGTCTGGCCTGGTGGGAGGCTTCGGCCGTGGCCAGATACCACCCTACCGGTTTAGACGTGCCGCCAAGCGATTTAGCGTGCCGGTATGATGCCGTGTAGAAACCGAATAGGGGTATGGGTTTAATCTAACTGCCATGCCCCTAACAGGTTAGCCCGCTACCATCTTAGACTTCATCATCACTTACCATCAGGTGAGATCGCATTCAAGGGCTAAGTTGTAATGGATAAAAAAAAACCTCATGTTGAGTTACATCTACTGAGATCAGAGTAGGAAATACCGTCGAGAATGTATAAAATTTGAAATCAATTATTTTTCCTGCGTAAGCTAACTCAAAGGAGAATCTATTTATGAAATCTGAAGATTAAAAGAATGATTTACAAATAAACTATCAAAATCGGTGTCCATCAATGCCAAGCCATCAACGAACTCCGTATATTTTAAGAACAGCTGTCGTTTTGGCGCCTTGCCAACTCGCACTTGACCGATGTAATAAATATTGTGAATCCTCATGTGGTCGATCATGTAACAATAATGTAATCAATGTTTTGTAGCAACTAAACGAGACAGCCATATGTAAACATAAACAGTATAATAATAGGTCTTAACCTATGAAATTGCCGTTTTGTAAGGGAGGGGCATAAAGTCGCTTTTTTTTAAAATATAATATATTTATTTAATCAAACTATGTACCATTGCTATCTATGTACTTTTGCCATCTCATAGGTAGTTAATTGATCCCTTTACTAAAAAAACCATTCGGACGGGAATCAATAAAATATTTGAAGGCGCTTTGGACTGCCCCATCGGAGTTGAATTTTTTCCCTTGCAAGAAGTTATCCAAATTTCGAAAAAAATGGTAATCTGTTGAAGCAAAGTCCGGGGAGTACGGTGGATATCTTAGACATTCCAATTGAAGCTCCTCTAATTTGGTAGCCGTCTGTTGTGCAGTGTGTGGTCTAGCGTTGTCCTGAAGCAGCAGTGGCCTAGAGCGATTGACGAGCCTCGGTTGTTTAGCAGCTAGCTTTTCCATCATGGTTTGCAGTTGCTGACAATAGATATCCGCCGTACTTCACAATCGTGCATTGTCGTGTCAACATCTCCTGAAGATGCTCCGGTGTCGGAGTGAAACGTACGTTGAGAGTGATTTGGAGGATTTGTGTGGTGTGGTGTTGTGCCTGTGCGAATTGCTGGGTGGTGGGTGTCGCATGCTGCAGGTGAAAGACACGCATTGTACTACACAAATTTGTCTACCGTAGCGGATTAAAGCGAATTAAACTTCTAGTTCATTCACTATCATGGACTTCCGCAAAGTAACGCCTGCTTCTATTCAAATGAATAGGGGTTTCCAAAACACAAAAGCATGAGTAAGTATCTGTATAAATTTGAAATTCCTAACGAGGAGATATTTGAGATCAAAGTGGCCAGTACGACAAAACGGCAATTTCATATGTAAGGACCTAATATAATATATAAGTATTAATTAGATACCAGATAAACATGAATATAAGGGAGTGGACAGGAATAAAAACAGTCTGAGAACTATTCCGCCTAGCCATGGAGAAGGAGTAGTATAGAAAACTGACTGCTGACCTTCAGTAATGGAGAGGCACATGAAGTAGAAGAATATACTAGATATATCTACACCGAGTACCGAATTTAAGTCTTCGCCGAATATGGCCATGGGTAGAGCACTTTTTAGCACGCTCTCGAAAAGACCTATGTCTTTTACGTCATCCTATGGTGTTGTAATTCAAAAAACTCCATTATCCATTTAAATGAACCATAATTTATCTTTTTCTTTGGAGGATATAGCATTTATCTGCATATGTACAGCAATAGTACTTAGTAATACTTAGTATTCTGAGGTAGACTGGCAGTGGTGCAATTTTTGTTCTAGCAACTACTCGAAGTCGTGAATAAAGGCTATGAAATTACGATTGAGTATATTGTTATTTATACTCATAATATATTGAACCTATAAGAAGTATATTTTAGATAAATTGATTCCGTCCCCATAAGCAGTTCATAAATCCTACGTAAGAATAGCATACCGAAATTTAAATGTAAATATTGCGCGGCGAAAAGCAATCAATTTTGTTTACTAATGTTTACGTCCAGGCTTTTTGTGAGATTGCGTCGGCTTTTACGATCGACGGTTACGTGTAACGACTCACGGACCACGGTTATCGGTGTTGATAGCTATCCTAATTGGAAGATTACTCGAAGCTTTCAGCTTTAACTTCAAATCGTTGATAGAAAAATAACGTTGAAGAATATATCAAGTTAGTATGAGTATGTGTAATCTTGTATGTGAAGTACGTTACGTTTACGAGCTCGTAAAATGTGCCAGTGGTAAGAAAGTTCTTATGTACAATAATTTACTTTTTATTGTAATAAATTGTAATAATTTACTAATTTATTGTTCAATATTTCCTCTATGTCTCTCTCCAGTCGGTCCCTCATGAGTCATGACTGAGGATCGTGATTACCATTTTGCAGAGTTGGCTTGTGGTGGATTATTGTCTCAACCGAGTTCTATCGCTGGCCATACGGAGTGCATCGTAGAAGTTCTCAGAATATCCGGCTTCTTTGATTTGATCGAACCACCGGGTTGAAGATCTCCCTCGTGACTTCCTTTTTGTCACGTTCAATATCATACTAAAATTATAAATGCGATAGTGTTTTTCTGTTGGTTTGTCCTTCAATCACGCCGCAACAGAGCAACGGATTGACGTGATTCTTTGCATGGGTATAGTTGAAGACCTGGAGAGTAACATAGATACTTTTTATCCCGGAACATTAAGGAGTTCCGGTGGGAATCAAAAAAATTATTCCACATAGACGAAGTCGCGGGCATCACCTTGTTTTCTAATAACAGAGTGTTTTCTAATAGAGAGTAGGCATTCAGATTTTTCTAATTTAACTCCTTGAATGAAAAAATTGTTTTGATTAAACAAAGCAATCGTCTAAAACGCCTCAAACTCGGCAATCAAGGCCGTACGAGGTACAGCCTGTAGGTATGTCGGTGTGTATCTGATCTGATCAAGGATATCTGTGCACGCTCCGGTGTAATCTTAGAACTTGAAAATCAATACATATACCAGTTGAATGAATAATATGTATTGATTTTCAACTAAGATAAGTAACGATTACTTAATGTATATTGTGTTACATTGTTTGAGTAGGGAAATAATATATTCAACTGCAATGACAAGGTTGAATTAATGAAAACAATTTGTGAATTGCCGTTTTCACTGATTTAGATTTTGTTGAGCTAAATTAACGTTGAAATTTCATATTGACTGAAGAACTGACATCAAAATAAGTAATATCTTCGCATTAGCAGTTCTTTTTAGACACCTTTTTTATCATTAGCATTGACGTTAAATTTTCAATACTAAATTGGCTTTTAAAAATTGTAATGTACTGCTTGTAAAATTTATGATTTTGTAAGCTCCACAATCTTTAACTTTGAGGGTACACACAGTGTCGCTACTGCTTAAAAAATAATCCAAGATAAACATAAAAATCAAAGTTGTTTACTCTTCAACAGCGACCGTGTCAAGAAGTAAAGACGAAGGCAAAACTCGAAATAAAAAGTCCATTGGAACTTTTAATGGATTTCAGTACCCGAACATAAACTTTTGAACCCCGAAGTTCGCTTTACGTGTACATTTCGTGAAAGGCAGGACTGTTGTTATTAATTTATAACTTGACGTTTTTGACCTCATGCGTGACATATCACGCGTTTGAAATGCTTTTAAAAGTATTTTTTTCTTTTGAACAAGTAGAGTGATCGAGGTTTAGGGGAAAAAATTGTATTTATTAAAAAATACGCTCCATTTGGCAGCTACTTAATTTAATTTTTATGTACGTGTGAATGATACATACCTTTATATTTGAATACTATGGGCAAAATATCAAATATTCATACACCATTAATTGGTAGAATGTATGTCTCAAACTGTAATTATGTCAACTTTATATCGCCTGCATACCCATGAATAAATTATCATTTATTTATTTATTTATTTATTTATCCAGCACCCGAGGGATTGATTAACAGTTCACTGCGTACGTGCGTACTGCGTGCGAGTTTAACCACTGCGTAACTAATTGCTTTTAAGGTTTTTGTTGATCCGTCCATTGGATATCCCGATATAATATAATCTTCAAGAAACACTGTAGAATATACCTAGATGGACTCGCTTGCAAATTTTACATGTCAAATGTTGGAACTAACGGGAAGTGGAATAATTACCAGGCAGGTGGTGTGGATGTAAATTGTTTCTGCGACGTAACTACTGCGATTGCAGAACAAGCTAAATCATTTTAGTCAGATACGGAACTTTACACTTTCTCCTTCAGGTTTAATGACACACGTTTCCATCGTGTTCTGGCTCGATTCGTATGTGCATGCTTGTCTTTCCGCCAAAATAGACGAAACAACGCAAACAATGGTTGCGGAAAATAATCTATTCTGTTTAATACACAATTGTTCTGTTTGCCAACACAGCGACCCGATTCAAATGCTTTCAGTGTTATTCTACTCATTTCGTACAACTTTTCGTATATTTTAGAAGATTTTCATTTAAAGAAGGTTAGGAACTTAGAACGCGTTTTCTTTGATTCTGATATCCATACTAATATTATAAATGTGAAAGTGTGTCTGTCTGTCTGTCTGCTATATTTCACGGCCCACCTGTTCAACCGATTTTGATGAAATTTGGTACAGGAGTAGGTTGTATCCCGGTGAAGAACATAGGCTACTTTTTATCCCGGAAAATTAAAGAGTTTCCGCGGGAAACATCTAGTATTGATATAAATTTTAAAACCTCGTAAGTCGTATTCATTTCAATGCCTTTGCTAAATATAGGTAAATGTAAATGAACTGTATTATGTTATGGACTCTGCTAAATTTAAGATAATGAAGACTTGTTGTATCGTGACGCACTGTTCAATTCACTTTCTCTTGTATACAACAGTGTGAAGCTTCAATGTGCATATCTATCGATGCATCATATGCACATTGAATGGAATCCTTTCGATACATAATGTATGGGCGTGTGGCATGCATGTAAAATTTGTATGTGTATCGATAGTCGATACAAAAACGCGGATGTCCGTCGATTGCAGTTAAATTCCGACAGGCTTACGCAGGAGTTCCATATGAAGACTAACTATTTGAAACTTTGGCAACCCTATATCCAATATCCATCCCCTTTGGAGGACCAACAGATAACTTGTAGAACTCAATTCCTTACATCAGTGAGGAAATTGACATCTAATTACCATACCATACGAATGCTTCATAGTTTCGCACAGTTAATTAGTACGCTTCAATTTAATAATATAAGCGGTAATAGCCTAGCGGTAAGGACACCGGATCTCCTGTACAGGGTCGCGGGTTCCATCCCCGGGTACGCATCACCAACTTTTCAAAGTGCTCTTGCTTTAAACGGGAAAGGAAAACATCGTGAAGAAACGTGCCATCCCGCACTTGAGCAGCGTGGTGGACTATGGCCAAACCAACCCTTCTCATTCCGAGCGGAGACTCGTGTTCGATGACTTAGTATGCACAGCATAACAGTTGAGGTTTAACATCTGTGCTATCAAATCGAGAGTATTGACGTCATTGCGGATTCTGCTCCGCATCTGACTCACTATTACAACAAATTATACAAAAAATATCTATTTGCCGCACCTCGGTGTTTGTTGTTATGCAGGCCGTACAAAAGTGATAAAACTCATTATCTACAGATTGCATAAACGTATAAGCTTTATTGCACGACTTGCTGATATTTTGGGAAAAAAAATTGTAAATTATAAATTGCCTCGTGACTGTAGCCGCTTACTCAATCGTAAGACATTTTCTTTGCCTCAAACAAAAAGCAACCTAGGTCAACATAGCCCGATGTATAGGATGCAAATTCTCGCAAATTGTTAGAGACGCTATACCTAGTTATCTTCTGTGACAGCATGACTACTGTCAAAAACAAGGTTTAATTAGGTACCTACTCTAGCGGCACGCTATGATGGCCGGTTTGACACATTACAATAGTGATGTGGAATGTCAATTTATTCTCGAACAAAAAACAATTAAGTTTTGTTTTTGTACCTGATTAAATAGGTTTAATAAAACAAAAATGTATATGTTTATTTAATTTATTTGAACGAACTGAATATTTGAACGAAAATGAATATACATACTTTATATGCACACAAGAAACATATGAATACAAAAGATACCAAAAAAGGTGCCACAAAAGGCCATAATTAATCAGATTCGTCCATACTACTATTTTCACTGTCGTCACTGCTATCATCACATACATTAATAATTATATGTTCGTTTTCTATAATATTATCTATTTTCACATCTCTTTCATAATCTTCCCTTATTAATTTAACAGTTCTATTCACAACCTTTTCCCAGTCTCCTTTAGTCACATGTTCACAAGCTTCTTCTAATAATTTTAGCATTTTTTTTGTGGTAAATGGGGGTTCTGTATTGTGTCTTGCAGCATATCCCTTAATTTGAGCCCACACCAACTCAATCGCATTATACTCACAATGGTAAGGCGGTAACCGTATAACTCTGTGCCCATGTTCTAATGCTATTTCGTCAATGACGTATCGGATCTTGGTTGGTTTGTTTTCTTTTAAAAGACGTACTAATTCCGCTTTTAACATATTCATGTTTGCATCTACGCCATTTTTACGAAGCCATGCGACGATATCAGCTTTCTTTTGGGATTGGGCAGGTGGCTTGTCAATTTGCATCGAGTGGTATGGGGCGTTGTCCATAATTATAATAGATGGTTCAGGGAGGCTACACAACATTGAGGTAAACCATTCAGTAAACTTTTCTCCATTCATGTCTTCATGATAGTCTCCAGTGGTTTTTGACGCAAAAGCCATGAGAGAACCTTCGACAAACCCGTTGATGGTTCCGGCGTGACAAATTATAAGTCGCGATCCTTTTCCTACAGGAACTTTGGAAGTAGATGCTGCTGTGTCATCGTTCCAAGAACGGCCTACAGTATGGTTAGCATTAAGCCATGTTTCATCCAAGAACACAACATTTTGCCAATTTTTGATTTCTTTCACTTGCCGTAAAAAAGTATACCTTGCCATCGCTATATCAAATCTTTCCATCAATATTTTGCGTTTGTTACATTTTTTGTATCGAAATCCAATGGTCTTCAAAATCTTCGTTAAAGAACTTTCCCCACCGAAGAATAATCCAGCTTCCTTCAGTGAATGCACCAACTTTTTTCTTGTTGGATACTCCTTCTGTAAATAGTAGCCGTAAACATGTCTTCGGATAGCATCGGCATCAAAGCTATCGATGCCTACGACTGGTTTTGCTCGTTTTCTCTTTTTTGGTGTGTGAAGTTTATTTTCTTCTGTGCCAGTCTCGCCATATTTTTTTTAGTTATCCGTCTAACAGTTCGTTGTCCAATATTAAGCGCATCAGCTACGCGTTCAACCACTGACGTTATAGGTAAAATTGGCCCTCCATTTTGAGCTTCACGATCGAAATAGTTACGAAGGCGTATTACGAACTCACGTGTCTGACTATTTAGAACAGTTCTCTGCGTACGTTCGGTCATATCGACGAAATCCACAACAAAGGGCTTGAACAGAGTCCAAATTAACGAGCAAGGGTCAACAGTAATGCAGTATCAATATTTGAAATCCAAAGCCAGGTCAAAACTATATCACAATCGCATTGCACTGACAGTTTATACTTTTCGAAGCAACGTCAATTCGAAACTGCTTTGTTTTACATTGAGCATTGACGCGAGTTTGCCGGAGGTAGTAGTTGTGCTAGCCAGCGATCCTATGTGACGATCGTATTAGATTCCATTTTTAAAAATTTATTGATATTTTTTTGCGATTTCAGAGGTTTGTCCACATAGTGAAAATTGTTCATATTCACAAGTACATTCACCCCTTAAATGGTGCAAACTGATTTTTCTACACTTGTATACATTTAAGAAATCAATTTAATAAATAAATTTTGAGTCCTAAACCTAAAACTACATTCGATAAAATTTATGAATCTCTGCACATCACTATCGTCAATAAAGTAATACAATTATTTCCTTCAAAGTCGTTATCAATTAATACGGAACTTCATGAGCGGACAAACGTCAAACCGGCCATCATAGCGTGCCGCTAGTTTAATATTTTTTCGCTGTACTTAATGTGCCCGTCTATGCATGCCATGTCCACATCTAGAAGACACAATTGTATAGCTTATATTTAATTTATCATGCTTTTTCATGCATGCATGCATTCACAATTGTAGTCAGTTTTGAGGACTAATAAAAATAAAAAAAAACTGTATGGCATTCTTGGATTTCTATTGCCGCAGTCGGTAAAAGTTTTAGTCGTATCTAATTTGAAATCGATTTCCTATAGGTTAATGCCGTTCGCTTTAAGCAAACAAAGTGTTAAGTCAGAATATGTATAGCCACTACAACCTATTCACGTCCCACTGCTGGGCACAGGCCTCCGCTCTCATAGAAGAAAGGGAATTAGAGCTTAGACCCACCACGCTCCTCCAATGCGGGTTGGCGTGCTTTAACGATTATTATCATGTTAAGGATGATAGCCGGGACCGACTGCTTAACGTGCTCTCCGAGACACGGGGGTGAAACACGGCCAAATTCCTAACTCCGGGCTTGTACGAAGAATTTCTATTCAGAAAAACCCAACACTTAATTATGGCCCGACCCGGGACTCGAACCCAGGATCTCTTCGGCCGCAGTCGAACATAATAACCACTAGACCAACGAGACAGTTATATAGAGACAGAAAGAATATGTAGGTATAATTTGCATTAAATACTTGAGTCGAGCATGAAGCTATATGGTTATAGCACGTTATAGTGCGTAAACTAAAAATGTAAATTCAAAATCGTCGAAATCAATATCCAAATTTCGTCGAATTTTTCCCGTCGTCCCCATGTCGCAATAATATCGTCATTATTGGTAGACTAGAGCCGGCTATAGTTTTGTTATGAGGGAACATGCTATCCCACAGAAAAAGGAATCTGTTCTTTTGTTCTAGTTTAAAGCTTTAGTCGTATTAAAATTTAAGTACTTACTTATTAAACAGATAATACTGCGATACTGAAGTACATGTTATGGCAACACATATTATGTAGATTTAAACATCATTTAAAAGTGGTAAGCGACGTGGCAGCTAACGTAAAAAACAGCTGCGTTGTGTCCGGAAATCTTGGCACTAATTGCTACTCTAATTTGATGCTAATATTAATCAAGTTGTCAATGAATACAGGACTTTGTTACTTCGTTATAAGAACTATAGGAAAATAATAAGTAAGTTTGATTAATGGTGTTTTGGGCCATGGGCATGTATCGAAAAAAATTGTCACTAGTTATACTTAGTACCAACTGCTTGTAGCCACCTGCAGCACTATTCTCTAACTCAGTGACTATCAAAAATGAAAAAATTACTCGGCTAAAAATCAACTAATAATAGGTTACTAATTATTTTCGGCTAATGGTCAGAGATGGAAAAGCTTTCGTTGTTCGCAATTAAAAAATTTCCTCTTATATTTTTAATTTTTCTTTCGTATTTTTTTGATGATTTAAGATTTTTATGCCTCTCGGTCCTGTAATAAATCGTTCTTACAACTAAGTAAAAGTTATTATAAGCTGAGATCCCAAGTTGCTGGAGTGGGAAACTTACACCGAAAAGCCTCAATGTTATGGTTGAGTCCCACTTGGTGGACTAAATAAATGAAACATTAAATTAAACAAACCAGTAGTAGTAAGCGATAAGAAAGAAAAGCCCGGTAAGATTTAGTAGACAGCGTAATCTATTATTTATTCAATTCAATGAATTGTTTTCGTTGAGAGTTTGGGAAAATGTAGCCAAAAGTACCTAACCGAAGCACTTTGATTGATGGAAAGAGAAAAACACTCTCTTTGGTGTCGGATGATTTATAGTGATAGGAAATAGTTCATTGTGGGTGTATTTTTTATTTAAGTAGTTACCATCTATCTATAGTCTATACTGCCTAATATTATAAATGCGAAAGTTTGGATGGATGTTTGTTATTTAATCACGCCAGAACGGCTGAACGGATCTGGATGAAATTTGGCACAGAGATAGATTATAGTCTGGAATAACACATAGGCTACTTTTTATCCCGGAGAATTAAAGAGTTACCGTAGTAACCTAAAAACCTCAATCCACGCGGACGAAGTCGCGGGCATCAGCTAGTAATTAAATATATTTATTGTGAATTTAGGTTTGTTTACCTATTCTCTAAAATACTCTGGGGATTTAGGTCTTGCTTGGTAGGCTTCGGAGAACTACAGGCTTCTTGGAATTTCACTTACTTACAAAAGTAGAACAGAAAATTTTCCCTGCAATTCAAATTTGCTATCGACAGTACCTTAGTTACCTAGCCTAAGCTGTTTAGTAAGGTAGTGGTACACCTACAGCATCAGAATTATTAGGATATAATTAAGGAGTTTAAACGCGGAGGTCATTGACAACCTTTAACGGTAATCGGTAATAATAACGGTATCAATTCACAATCGCAATCGCAGGTCCTTTGTCTCCGCAGTTTAGGTAAGTAACCACTTAGCTAGTTCCTACTGCCCACGCTGTGCAACATTCGGATTGAAAAGTCGAAACCCAGGGCTTAGAGTAATGTATAATAAAATATAATAAGAAACGGTTCTGTAACAGCAATTAAAATGTCGCAAGGTTATGTTAATGCAGGGGTATGAAAATGTTATAAAATATAGTTATGTTAATTAATAAGTACTGTTTAGAAAAAAGCGACCCCAGAATGCTGCTCTTTGTATTTTTCGCTGAAGCTGGAGTTAAAAGAAGTCGCATTTTCCGTTTACTAGCGCTATACAATAATACTTCTTTATTTCAGGAGTTTCGCATTCGTATTTGCATCACAGGAGCGCGAGCAATTAGTGTTTCGCCTTCGGTTCACGGTTCTCCGTTTCCAAAAGGCGAAATTACACGCTAGAATGGCGTGCTAGGCTATTTCATCCTTGCAAAGAAATGCCATTTTTAACTACTAGAGGAAAAAGCTACTTGGTAAACCTGACCGGTGGACCAGGAAAGACATCCTATTTCGGACACTCACGCCCGGAGACGAAAATATGATAAGACGAAAAGTTAATAATTTTTTGAAATGTGGTGGTAGGAAGGCCACGAAGTATCCTGGTGGTCTCACCAAATGCGCAGCGTTGGACGACCTCTCGTGGACGGACTATCTCAAACGAGTTATGCAGATCTTCGTCCGGCCATGAACGTCTATCTGCTGAGACGTCGAGATCTACTTCTACTATATCATGTGTCTGTCAGAGTCTTATTCATCGTTGATGAAGGTTGTGACTTCTTCCATTAATCATAATATCGCTTTGGTGTAATGTAGCAAAATCATAGATACAATTTTACTGACCTACTTTGGGGCGTTATTTTATCCGTGGTTTGCGCCTTCGGTCCAGTACAACATTATCTCTCTGCGCTAAGCTATCCACCCGTACATACATTCTAGACATAAATAAATATCTGGGAATAATACCCAGATATTTATTTATGTGTAAACGTAATTAAATTTCACACCGGGGAAATAATGAGTTACGCTGCGGTTGCGGCTACCACAGCTTGTCAAATAATATGCGAGCGCGAAAATAACTACTTATCTGACTAAATAATATTTTATCTCCATTGCATTATTAATATAACTAAGTGAAAATTAAAATTGAGTTCCGTACCTATTATTTATCCAAATGAAAATTATTAATGCTCGTAAAAGGTAAAATAATTTAGGGCAGGACATGAACCTAATCTAATTTCTGAGAACTTTCTCCGTCGCGAAGCTTTTAGGAGTAAGTAGGGATGGCTTGTTGCTTGCATAATAATATGTCTTTACCTATGAAATTGCCGTTTTGTAAGGGAGGGACATAAAGTAGATTTTTTAAAAATATAATATATTTATTTAATCAAAGTAAGTACCATTGCTATCTATGTACTTTTGCCATCTCATAGGTAGTTAATTGATCCCTTTACTAAAAAAACCATTCGGACGGGAATCAATAAAATATTTGAAGGCGCTTTGGACTGCCCCATCGGACTTGAATTTTTTCCCTTGCAAGAAGTTATCCAAATTTCGAAAAAAATGGTAATCTGTTGGTGCAAAGTCCGGGGAGTACGGTGGATGTCTTAGACATTCCAATTGAAGCTCCTCTAATTTGGTAGCCGTCTGTTGTGCAGTGTGTGGTCTAGCGTTGTCCTGAAGCAGCAGTGGCCTAGAGCGATTGACGAGCCTCGGTTGTTTAGCAGCTAGCTTTTCCATCATGGTTTGCAGTTGCTGACAATAGACATCCGCCGTAATTTTTTTTGAGTCAATTTTCGCTTGGGGCAGGATTTGGCTGGTTCGCCAGGGTTCAGTCATTGCGATTAGCGTTTCCGATTATCGTACAGGATCCACTTTTCATCACAGGTAATAATTCGATTTAAAATCCCTTCATTATTGTGCCGGTTGAGTAATGTAACGCAGCAGTCGACGCGCGTTTGTCGGTTTGCTGCACTCAATTAATGAGGTACCCACCTTTCAAGCTTTTTCACCTTCCCAATTTGCTTCAAGTGGATAATAACAGTTTTATCACTAACACCGCAACCTGCAGCTAGCTCGGACGTGGTTTGCGATGGATCCGCTTCCACAATAGCCTTCAATTCTTCATTATCAACTTTGGTTTCCGGCCGTCCACGGGGCTTGTTCTGCAGGTCGAAATTTCCAGAACGAAAACGTTGGAATCAAAAACTCACTGTGTTTTCTTTTGCGACACCGCCGCCATACACATCATTAATCCTTCGAGCCGTTTCTGCAGCACTGGTACCACGATAGAACTCGTACTCGTAAATAACGCGATATTTCAAGTTTTCCATTTTGTAAACTGCAAATTTAAAGTCGCTCAGCGGGCTATGGAGCGGGCTATGTTGGGTGTTTCTCTGAGGGATAGAATCCGTAACGAGGAAATCCGCCGGAGAACTAAGGTAACCGACATAGCCCAGAGAATTAGTAAGCTGAAGTGGCAGTGGGCAGGTCATGTTTGTCGCAGAACCGATGGCCGTTGGGGCAGACGCGTTCTGGAGTGGAGACCGCGTACCGGTAAACGCAGTGTGGGATGACCTCCAGCCCGCTGGACCGACGACCTTAAAAAGGTGGCGGGAAGTGGATAGATGAGGAAGGCGTAGGACCGTGTGTGGTGGCGTGCTCTCCAAAAGGCCTATGTCCAGCAGTGGACGAGTACAGGCTGATGGATGGATGGATGGATGAAACTGAGTGACGCAAATAAAAAACCAAAAGAGGAAAAAACAAATGAATAGGGGTTTTCAAAACACAAAAGCATGAGTAAATAGCTGTATAAATTTGAAATTGAAATTCGTAACCAAAGAGGAGATATTTGAGATCAAAGTGGCCAGTACGACAAAACGGCAATTTCATATGTAAGGACCTAATATTATGATATTATCCTACGAATAGCTAGATATAATATTGACTCAATCAGATGGACCACAATGATGGAATGATTGAAGTGATAGTCCAAATGAAACGATTACAGGTACGTGATAGTGATTCATGATTGGCGAAAAGATCAAGTCTGGTTGGCAAGGTACCCAACCTTAGCTATATTTACGCCGATTATGTTTAGTATTTATGACAAAATATCACCCTAATGCAGGGTGAACGACAATGCCACGCCACACGTCGTCTCCATACTCTACTGTCTACACTCTACTACGTATATAAAAAACTGTCATATTTTTGCTAAAAAATTAAAAAGCTCTTGTTAGTCGTTTCCCATTTATTTTGCCTGTAATATTGTTCACGATTTTTTAACTGTCATGTTTCTGCCGATAAATTAATGAGCCTTTGTTTTTGCGCCGCGCCGTTGTTGTTTTACAAAGACTTCGTTCCACGGGTATTGTTGGATTAATTTCATTACCGAAGGTCAAAGTTCAAACTTGGCCAGAAAAGAAAGTAGGTACTTAAATACTTAGACTTATTATTATCATCTTGAATTTAAGGCTTTTTCACACACAATGCGTGACGATAGCCTAACCTGTTCATGGCTCATGGACGGAGGTTGATTTACAAGTAATGAGGGCAAAGACGTTGCGTTCTATACGGCGTCATGTTCCGCGTTGTGTGTGTCCAAGTCTTAAATCCCAGAGTATTTATGCGAGGGATAATTCCTATCGTGTCGAAGAAGACCTATAAGTGTGGGCGTCTAGCTTTTATACGATTTGAATTTTTATTGAATTAAAATTTGTGTTTTGACGGCGTGTTTCTTCCATGGCTTCTTAATTCACCTTTATTGACTAATTAGCTGATGCCCGCGAATTCGTCCGCGTGGTTTTTAGTGATTTTTGATTGCCGCGGGAAATCCTTAATTTTCCGGGATAAAAAGTAGCCTATGTCACTCTCCAGGTCCTCAAGTATACCCATGCCAAAAATCACGTCGATCCGTAGCTCCGTTGTGGCGTGATTAAATAACAAACCAACAAACACACTTTCGCATTTATAATATTAGTATGATGTCGAAATAGAAATTTAGGAAACGGGTGCGAGGTTTAAATTAGAATATTACTAGCTGATGCCCGCGACTCCGTCCGCGTGGGTGGAGGTGTTTTAGGGGTATGAAAAATAGATAGTAGCCGATTCTCAGACCTACTGAATATGCGTATAAAATTTCATAAAAATCGGTCAAGCCGTTTCGGTGGAGCATGGTAACTAACATTGACACAAGAAAAGATATTATATTTCTAACGTTCCGGAAAGGTCCTAAGTAAACATTTTATACAAAGACAAAGCAATAGGTTATTTTAAAACCTGTATGATGTTATCTTTTGGATCCAGAACCCAGTATCTGTTAATATGATGAAACCGCCTGATGTTAGTTTACAGAGTAGCAAACATTCTTTGTACATAGCACACCATTAAACCATTATAACGAGAATAGAACGTTTACAAACAAGCAAGTTCCGCCGGTGTTGGTATTTGGTAGGCCGCCGTATCTGCTTTACTTTTGAGCCAAAATGCGTCTGGTGGTAGGGTGACCATGATATCATTCGGAGATATTATTATTCCGTGCTAATAGGCCTATTACACTACACTTTTGCAAGGGACCCCCTAACAGCTGAATCAGTGTAATGTAATACGATATAGGGAAAAAGGGTCCCTAATTCGATCTTTATTGCTGTATAAGCGACGCTCTATCTAGCGGCCACGCCCACCCTTACCACAGGGCCCTGTGGAAAGTGCAGTGTAATAGACCTATAAGGCCTGTAATTATTAAGTGACAGTGGGTGGGGCCCATACGAAAGCCGACAACCGTTGGGATCCCAAAGTGATTGAAACTTGAATGGCGGCCTTGCACCGAAAAACGCAGTGTGGACAAGTCCTACTAGACCTAGATAGACTAGGTGGACGGATGATCTCTAGGAGCGGCTCTGCCCTGTTGAAATTCATGCAGGAGATTTTCGTTCCGCAGTGGACGGCTTTTGGTTGAAACGACGACATCCACTAAGGTCAAAACAGAAAAAAATTGTAAACATGGTTCCTTATTAGAGCAAACTAGGTTCTTTATTAAAACAGAAACAAATTACGTCGGCATCAATCCTAAACCTTGAACCCCAGAAATGATACACTTTAGGATAATATGCTAGTATTAGAGGTTTTAGTCCATCTGTTTTGATGGCTGGACCCGGTAGTTGAGCCAACACACCATAACCGTTAAACGAGAATAGAACTTGTAAACAACTGCGTTTCTATGTACCTATCTGCCTCAGGATTGAGGGTGAGCTCGTCATTTTTCAACAATTCATGAAATTGTTTATAAACTTATCATTTGGATGAAAAATCATGAGATGATACGTTTATAAACATATTATCATCTTTTGGTCAGGCCAACAGCCTTTAGAATAATCTGTTTGATTTCAGCAACAGTCATAAGCTGTACGTGCACGGGGTAGAATTGAAAAGGCGTCTGAAATCCGAAAGATCAAAACAGCCACAAAAATGTGTAGGACTGTAGGTGTTTCATATCTAGTATCAATATGTAATTATTATATATCAGGTGTAGGTCTGTATATATAACATATGAAGTAATTTGAGCAACAATATTGTGAAGCAATTTTATTATTAGTACCTAATATTATAGGTTTAAATACTTATATTAATAAAAACAAAATTACGTCTCTAGCACTACTCTTAGACTAAAACATTAATTATTTGTGTTCAACCAAAAAACAGCATTGCGTGTCACCACCCTGCTTCTAAAACTGCCATTTAAATCTCACCTAGTATTGACCTTTGCAAACAGTCAATTATACCGCATGAAAACGCAAATTTAGGAGCATGAATATGATTGTCTTGTATTTTTACCCTGACCTTTACAAGTTATACAACGCTTATTATTTTATAAGCCATTTCAGTCCATTTTGAGATTTCTTGTCATAATTGTCGGCATGAAGCGGACAATTTTAATTGTAGATGTTTTTTATAACGAAAAAAGTGAAGTGCTAGACATAATATTATATCATTTATAAAAGTTTCTACCGAAAATGGTGTCGTGCGCCTTGCTGATCTCAATTCGCTTGAGATCATTTTATTAAGTGTTTCGAGTGGGATCGATATTCCAGAACCTTGAGCCTTCGTCATTTACATTTAAGAACCAAACCACTCTTTGCTACTTTAGCTCCCTCGCTATATTGCTTACACGGATCTCTTAACTTCAGATCTCTCTCCATCTAATCCCCCATCGTCTGCTGGGCGTTGAGTGATTTAACTTTCTTATCACTAAACAATGTGTCCGGTATTTGATTATCAATTGATGGCGGTCTTAACACACCAACCTGTTCGCATGAGTCATCGCGTGACGCCGGACTGTCTGACAAGCCGTCTGTCCCACACTTTGTATTGACCTCCAATCTGATAGATTGCGTCAACACTCAATAGAATACCTACTCTAGCGGCACGCTATGATGGCCGGTTTGACACATTACAATAGTGATGTGGAATGTCAATTTATTCTCGAACAAAAAACAATTAAGTTTTGTTTTTGTACCTGATTAAATAGGTTTAATAAAACAAAAATGTATATGTTTATTTAATTTATTTGAACGAACTGAATATTTGAACGAAAATGAATATACATACTTTATATGCACACAAGAAACATATGAATACAAAAGATACCAAAAAAGGTGCCACAAAAGGCCATAATTAATCAGATTCGTCCATACTACTATTTTCACTGTCGTCACTGCTATCATCACATACATTAATAATTATATGTTCGTTTTCTATAATATTATCTGGTAAATGGGGGTTCTGTATTGTGTCTTGCAGCATATCCCTTAATTTGAGCCCACACCAACTCAATCGCAATATACTCACAATGGTAAGGCGGTAACCGTATAACTCTGTGCCCATGTTCTAATGCTATTTAAGCAACGTCAATTCGAAACTGCTTTGTTTTGCATTGAGCATTGACGCGAGTTTGCCGGAGGTAGTAGTTGTGCTAGCCAGCGATCCTATGTGACGATCGTATTAGATTCCATTTTTAAAAATTTATTGATATTTTTTTGCGATTTCAGAGGTTTGTCCACATAGTGAAAATTGTTCATATTCACAAGTACATTCACCCCTTAAATGGTGCAAACTGATTTTTCTACACTTGTATACATTTAAGAAATCAATTTAATAAATAAATTTTGAGTCCTAAACCTAAAACTACATTCGATAAAATTTATGAATCTCTGCACATCACTATCGTCAATAAAGTAATACAATTATTTCCTTCAAAGTCGTTATCAATTAATACGGAACTTCATGAGCGGACAAACGTCAAACCGGCCATCATAGCGTGCCGCTAGTTTAGGTAATGACATTAATTTCAGAATTTGATGCAATTGAATAAATTTATTGGAAACTAGCTGACGCCCGCCACTTCGTCTGCGGGGATTGAGGTTTTTTGGTTCCTGCGGTTCCTGGATGAAAAGTAGCCTATGTGTTATTCCAGACTATAATCTGTCTCTTTGCCAAATTTTATCAAAATCCGTTCAACCGTTCTGGCGTGATTGAGTAACAAACATCCATCCTTCTTCATCCATACTTCTGCATTTATAATATTAATATAGATGAGGGTAATCAACCATGTCTAAACTTTGTAATGGCTTATGATCTATTAAATACTACTTTCGAGATTGTTGCTAAAACACCATTAACTCTGAACTAACTGTGTTGTCGATGCCAAGTGAGATACCTACTTAAATTATAGACCTGAGGTCCGACCGACCGGCACATGTTAATTTAAGTTTGAAAGTTTGCTTTGGAAATATTTCGGTAGCGGGAAATTCTCCCAAATCAAAGGGGATTAAACATTTTGGTGTTTGTGTTTTGTGGAAAATCGGTGTGCCAGCCCGAGCAAACGAAGTTGGAATTAAGCTCGTTAGTACGTACTGCGTGCGTTTTCGCCCTGGCTTAGGATTATTGTTTGTTAGCATTTTGAGATCCATAAATAGACCTCATGATTTGATATCAATTAACTGATGGGGGGAATCAGCTGGCGTTACTTTTTAGAATTAAATGATCCCTTTGTAATTGTACATTCTAGAGCACTAAGAGCTCATTTCTTGAGAATGTTCCGGTGCCGTGGTGTAACACACAGCGACAGTAGTCTTCTAATGAAGAAGGTGGCGGTAAGCCGGATGATGAGGAAGGCGCGCTCTTGAAAAGGCCTACTTATCTATGACCATTGGACGCATACAGGCTGATGGATGGAAAAAAAATTAAACTTATTTTACTTACCTTGTGCCTGTTATCAAAATTTACCGTTGGGTTAGTTACTTTTCTCAAATTACAAGGTAATTCTACTCAACCATTTAAACTTTTTTCCATAGCATCCAATTACAGCACTTCCGGCAGTCAAAGCACATTATGCAGACAATAGATACTGTAATTATGTAGTTATATCATGGTACAGTTACATTATGTATAGCTTTGACTGCATAGCGATCGTAACA
The DNA here is from genome assembly GCA_964035005.1 of Erebia palarica. Lineage (NCBI taxonomy): Eukaryota > Metazoa > Arthropoda > Insecta > Lepidoptera > Nymphalidae > Erebia > Erebia palarica. The sequence goes on from OZ035994.1 coordinate 19,457,255, forward strand.
ATCTGTTATTAAATAGTGTTATTACCAAGTTGTTTCATACAATTAATATGCAGGTGGTTTGTTTTTATCTCATTCACAGAGATTTATCAATGAAATGCGATGAATGACAGAGCGATGTATACGTCACCGTAAGATTGTAAAAACTGTTAGATTATAATCTAACTCGCGAAATCGCAAAGTGTCGAAAGATTACAATTTAACGCATTATTTTCTGGTAGATTCTAATCTGTTAAGTTTATTAACCCGATAGTTATTTATGTCGAACCCTAACCTAACCTACATGAAACAGACAAGAAAACGTAAATACAATGAATATTTCAAAAATTGACACTCAGAACATTTAACGGTTCACAATCTTTCGACAGTTTACAATTTCGCGATTTATATTATAATCTAACGGTTTTTTCAATATTACGTTGACATATAGAAGCTTCATATAGTAAGATCTCAGAGCGATCAGACATAACTTATTTTCACATAGATGAAACCTTAGGTTCTCGGTAGCGTCTGATGTTCTTTGAATACCTGCGTTATTGTGGAGCTCACCTTGTGACACCTGGGCAGGTACCAGGTAATAAAGATAACTTAAAATAAGAGTTACTTAACTTAAATTTACATGGCTGATTTTTATATATGTTTTGTAGAATATTATTCTAAAATAAACTCGCCGGCATATTTAGCGGAACATAAAAAAAAGGTTTGATATCAGTATCATATAAGGTTGCTGGCTGGTTTATACGTCATTTAATTTAAAAAGAAATATTTTCAAATTAATAAAACAACTGAACATCACATTTTATGCAATTGTTTTAATTTTATTCAAATACACCTTATCTGGAGCGAACTTCGAGTATTTCTTCCTTCTGAGTTTGATTTAAAATTTCATTGAAATACTGTTTTTTGTTAGTTTTTTTTAATCGCGTATCTTTCTGGAGTTGATGACTGAATTATGCCTGACTTAGCCCCAACGGAGATTGCCAGGGCACTCGAAATGCGAAGAAATGGTCAAACCTACAGAGTGATATCCAGAGATCTTCGTCGACCAGTTTCAACGATCCATCGCAGTATCCAACAGTTCAGGGAGACCGGTACTTATGTGAGAAGAGCAGGACAAGGCAGAAAAAGACGCACTTCGAGTAGGGATGATCGTTTCATTCGGCTTCGTGTACGTAGGAACCCCCGTTTGACGGCCGTCCAAGCCCGACATGAGTTAGAAGCAGTGCGGGGTGTAACTGTAAGTGAGCGTACGGTACGAAGAAGGCTCGAAGAAGCTGGTTTGGGTTCATTTGTGCCCGCCAAGGCTCCAAGGCTCGAGGTAAATCATCATAGAAACAGGTTAACTTTTGCTCAGGAACATCGACTTTGAAACGCGGACCAATGGAGTAAGGTATTGTTTAGTGATGAGTGCAGAATTCTCTTAAATCAAATTGACGGCAGGCAAAGAATATACAGACGCAAAGGAGAACGATACATTCAGACAAATTTTGAAACTACAGTTGCATACGGTTGTGGATCAATAATGGTTTGGGCGGGCATTTGTTTGGGAGTTCGCACAGACTTGGTAGTGATTGACAGAGGGTGTCTGACTGCAGACCGCTATATCAGAGATGTTTTAGAAGAAAATGTCGTACCGTTTGCCCCATATATCGGTGAAGATTTTGTTTTTATGCAGGATAATGCTCGGCCGCATTTGGTTTTAGGTACCTAATTCTCCTTTCGTTCTGCGAATTACTTCTGTAAGTTTAGCGGATGGATATGTCACCGTAAAATTGCAAAAACCGCTAGATTGTAATCTAACTAGCGAAATTGTAAACTGTCGACAGATTACAATTTGACGCATTATTTTGCGGTAGATTGTAATCTGTTAGGTATATGAACCCGATAAAACCTAAGTGCCCGGCCTGCGGCGAATGTCGAACCCTTACCTAACCTACCTTTTAGAAAACGTAAATACAATGTATATTTCAAAAATTGACACTCAGAACATTGAACGGTTCATAATCTGTCGACAGTTTACAATTTCGCTAGTTAGATTACAATCTAACAGGCTTAGCAATCTTACGGTGACAGATATAGATGTTGCCTCATTGTCTTCCCACAAGAACTACTTGGCAAGAAAGCAACAGCGTTACTTATAGGAATCCAATTGCTTATTCTCTGTCTTTTCAGAAACATAGGTATCTTTATATCAAATGCTTTTTTAGAGAAGTTAAGATATAAATGGCTACTATCTACATCTATTATATAAACGTTCGCGTGTTACAATAATTGAAACCATGTCAAAGTCAAAGACACGATAAGGATGTTGTAAGATTTGTAAAGATTTAATTTAACTCATGTTTAACTTGAGTTACATAGGTTTTTCTTGTATTAATTTGATCCGGTTTCGTTCGGTTGGAAATCCTTTCTTTAGGACTAATCATATTTATTCGCCCGATTCAGTCCGGCGTTCTCAGTTCTATGGAGATGCATACGCGTTAAACTGAATGGACGCGTATGCAAAAATATAGAAAACGTCAGTTTAGTATGGTCAAAAATTGAATGGAGCTGAATAAAATAATATGTAGTCTAGTAATCTTCGTGAGTCATAATATAGGTGAGCGGATATTTGGAATTATTTATTAAATATAAACATATTAATAAAATTACGTATTCCGCGCAACTACAACAATTTTTTAAATGTAAATATAGATATAGGTAAATTGGAATGTTAGAGAAAACCAGTAATAGCAATATAGAATGTTGTTAGATTTACCAATCAATAATTAATAATAGCTATTATATGTAGGTATAATACATAAAATATGTCAAACAGCATATTATGTACTCCCTGGCGCAGTGCTGAGCAGCGCTGTTGTCTTAACGTGCGGAGGTGCCGGGTTCGATCTCCGGCAAGTTTAATTTGGGAGTTTATAATTTATGAATGAATTTGGTCTGGCCAGGTGGGAGGCTTCGGCCGTGGCTAGTTACCACCCTACGGGAAAGATGTGCCGTCTAGCTAGTCGTGTAGCGTTCCGGTACGATGCCGTGTAGAAACCGATTAGAGGTATGGGTTTAATATAACTGCCATGCCCCTAACAGGTTAGCTCGCTACCATCTTAGACTGCATTATCATTTACCATCAGGTGAGATCGCAGTCAAGGGCTAACTTGTAGTGGATAAAAAAAAACTAGCGACCAATATAAATCAGCGAGGGCTGTATACTATCACAGTGTACCAGAGCTCCATAAAATGTTACGAGCTCATTGTTCCTTATAGGGAGGGACAACCTGTCTCTTTGTTAGGGATTAAGAAGAGAAATTAACCGTTAACGTTATTTTGTAGCTGTAGATTTAGGACCAAAATTAACTTCGTATTTATAGCCTTTTTATTCCTTCCTTAAAGTATTATTTGTAGGTTAAATGCCACAGCCCACATGATATAACATACCTAATACTTTGCCAAAGCTGGAAAATATTAATTTCACGGAATCTTAATAAATAATCTCGGAAACGGAGCGGTTTATTGTATGGCGACCCCTTCATTAAATCCTCAGTTGTTGAAACTTGCCAGGGTTGTAGTATAGTATGAACCAAAACTTATACAAAAAAAAACAAAACATGCGGATGTTAGGTAGGATACCTAAAAGTTAATATTTTGGACTGAATAACTCGATTTCTTTTAAATAAAAGTCGTCAAAAGGTAGTCACTCAAAACCAAAATATCAAAAGAAAAAATCATGCAGAATATCGATATTTACGCCGATCATGTTATTATAAAACGTTAAGATATATAAGAATACCTAACTTCCGACACTTTATGATACTGTAAAGTTCGTCGCCTGAGGAGTTACTGTTGGGCTCCACTAGATTCCTTTCCTAAACTAACAAATAAGCTTTTGTTGTGTGAAGTCTAACTTAATCAATACTTTATTTTTTTATTTTACTATTTAAATTTGTCTCAAGTAATCAGTTCCTATTCTAGGTCGGTGGTGGCACATCTCGTGAGTTAGTCAGTTACTTAGTTGTCTATTTCCTAGGATTCCTTTAAGTGTTATCTAACGTTCGTGACAAAAGAGTTCCCATTAAATAATCCACCCACGATCTTATATATACCTAACGGGTATTATAACTGATCTACATTTTATTTAATACTAGATGATAACCCGCGACGTCGTTCGTGTGAATTAAGATTTTTTGATTTATCTACGAAATGCTAAAGCTATGAAGAGGAATAAAAGTTTCATGACAATAGACAAATAAAATAAGATAAGCTATTTATGGTGGGACATTTAAACGATAACAAAAGTTTCCCCGACATATTATTAGAATGAAGTGAGGGAGATGTGAATGATACAGCACAATCGCAATCCGTAGTTTCGAGAATGAGCGGCTTTAATATCCATTCCTTTTGTCCCACTTCCTAAACTAGGGCGAAACTTCTGAACGATACGTAGCGTTGAACTAAGAGCATTACTCGCACATCTATAATGAAATGCTGGAGGTACTACAGCCCAGCTTATGCTTTTTATTTCATAATTTTTAAAAGTCTTAGTTTTAGGTGAATCTTTTTTATATTTTTAATATATTTTGGTCCCACATTGGGCGCCAAATCTGAGAACTTGCTTTGTTAACTTCTGTTAGCTTTTAATTTTTTTTATCGATTAGGTTGATAAGGTGACACAGTGGGTAAAGGTGACCAGTCTACGCCTAGGCATAGGTTTTTCAGATATTTTATATGCGTAAGAGGAAATACAACGATATAATACTATGGGAGATCTAAACTTATGATACATGTCATGAACATACATTTGCTTCGGACTAAAGGTCCATAAGGGCCTGCGCTCAAACGGCACGGCACGGTGTCTAGATGATGCCCGCGACTTTCTCCGCGTGGATTGAGGTCTTTTGGTTCCCACGGAAACTTTAATTTTCCGGAATAAAAAGTTACCTATGTGCTATAACAGACTATAATCTATATCTATAATATCCAAATTTCACCCAGATCCGTTCAGCCGTTCTGGCGTGATTGAGTAACAAACATCCATCCATCCATCCATCCATCCATACGTACATCCATCCAAACTTTTGCATTTATAGTATTAGTAAAGAAGTATAGATTTCAATGGAGAGCTCGTACGTGCCTCTGAGTAATGGAACTCCTATTAATAGGGCTGTATTCCTATGGAAATACAGCGATTATTACGTAATGGTCGATGTATGGAATCTAGGAATAGGTTTAATCCTATCTCCGTAGATAGAAAGAAGATCAATTTAAAACTAGAGCTCGTACGTGCCGCTGCGTAATGAAACCCGCCTACGAGAGTACTCTGTAGTTTGCTTGTACAATGTACATACAGAGCCCACAGATTTGTTCAGATAAAGCTCTAATATTATTATATTTTTTTTCTTTTTTTATTGCGAGACTGGCTTGCGCTTGACAACAATTTTTTTTAAACTACAAGTTAGCCCTTCACTGCAATCTCACTTGATAGTAAGTTTAAGATGGTAGCGGGCTAACCTGTTAGGGGTATGGCAGTTATATTAAACCCATACCCCTATGCGGTTTCTACACGGCATCGTACCGGAACGCTAAATCGCTTGGCGGTCTTTGGCGGTAACTAGCGGTGGTAACTAGCCACGGCCGAATCATCATGCTTAATACAAAGCAATGATGAGGTCTAGGTTGGAGCATGCTTACCTAGTAGATGCCTATTCACTCTTGCTGTGAAGGTACTTAAGTTATACGTGGCAGGGAATACGTGCCCTGGAAGGGCATTCCACATCCTGGCGGTTCGAATCAGAATATAACTATAATAGAACGAACACAGTGCATAACATTAATTACTACTTTTTAAAAAAATATATATACATAATATTTTATTTTATTAAAAAATAATACCTATCAGAAATGATATTATCTGATATTATCATTAAAACTAAGTACTTAGTAGAAAGATGAGGTCAGAACCAATATTAAAGGTAATTGCCAATAAATAAATTATATATAAGCAAACTCTTAATCAATTACACCTTTTATTTCGTTTCTATATTACCCATCTAATTACGGGTACTCGGAAATTGTTTTTTGGAATAATTTCAGCAGGCACAGAATATTCATTTTTCATAAAAGATGAATAGATTATTATTAAATAGAACTCTGTACTCACAATGGGCTCTTAAGAAGGACTTGTGTCGATGTTTCCTTTAGACAAGATGAAGCCAATAATGAGGCCAATACACTAAACTAAACTGAGCGGGTCTGTTTATGTTGCTATCCCTTTCATAATACTTCCTGCGGAAACAGTAGACTAGATTTAGAGCTGCCATTTAAGTTTAGTGTAGAGATTGTGTTAATTACAGAATTGGCCATATTTTTTTCAAATAATAGTAACATCGTTATGTTTGTCAATGGAAATATTTAATATTTCACAATATTTATGCCAATTATTAATTAAAAATAAATGAAGAAGCCATACAAATAAAGGACAATCGTAATCAATGCCGGTACCAAGTCTGGCACATCCGCATACGCTTGACCTTTTTCTGAAGCTGCAGCATGGCGTACAACAGAGCTTCTGCTGTTGGGGGACACCCGGGCACGTAGATATCAACCTAGAAAAGTTATTAATTCAGAGAGATGTAGCTTATAAATAACTAGCTGATGCCTGCGACTTCGTCCTCGTGGATTGAGGTTTTTCGGTTCTCGCGGGAACTCTTTAATTTTCCGGAATAAAAATAACCTTTGTGTTGTTCCAGACTATAATATAACTCTGTGCCAAATTTCATCCAGATCCGTTCAGCCGTTCTGGCGTGATTGAGTAACAAACATCCATCCATCTTTTCATCCATCCACCCATCCATCCATCATACATCCTTCCATTCGTACATCCATCCATCCAAACTTTCGCATTTATAATGTTTGATCCAGTGAGTTGAACATTTAAATCGCTTGCTGTTGTTACGCTGGTTGACCCGAGTCGGTAAATGTAGAGCTTGGAGATATGCATTATGTCGTTATCTACTATGTATGTGCATACTATGCAGATAACAGCATAAGCTCCGGGCATCTTGTTTTTTTTTGCGGGTGTCTTAGAAATCGTACTCTTGTAGAAGAATTTTACGCGGAAGAATTTGTAGCCTTTCGCATCATTAGGTACTTAAGTACTACTTACTATTAGTATATACCAAATGTAATAATTAATGATAAAAACGACGTTAGACATACTTTTCACTATTCAGTAATATTACCGGAATAATTCTGTCAGCACCGCGCACAGTGGAATAGGTATAATGGTAGTAGCCGCCCCCATTGGCGCAGCTGCCCATTGACACTACCCATTTGGGGTCCGGCATCAAGTCGTAGGTCTTGCGCAGGATGGGCGCCATCTTGTTGGTGACAGTGCCCGCAACGATGATCACGTCAGTCTGGCGCGGCGTTCCTCGGAAGACCATACCGTAACGGTCCATGTCATACCTGGGGTAATTAATATTTAATACTCAATTTAATTATTGTCATACCTGGAGTAATTAATATTTAATACTCAATTTATTTACTGTCATACCTGGAGTAATTAATATTTAATACTCAATTTATTTATTGTCATACCTGGAGTAATTAATATTTAATACTCAATTTATTTATTGTCATACCTGGAGTAATTAATATTTAATACTCAATTTATTTATTGTCATATCTGGGGTAATTAAAGATTAATACTTAATTTATTTGTTCCATGTAGGACAACAACTGTCTCTTCTAAACACGTTCTAGGCTTGCTTGTAGTAGAATTTAAAAAAATTGGCAGTCATAGGGAGTGCCGATAGAAATGAACGAATGATTTTTTTTATTTTAATTAAAATGTAAACCTTGACACTAAGGCATTAATGTCTAATTTCGAATGTAGTATATTTATATGTTCGCGAGCATGTCGCTGTTCGCGAGCATGTTGGTCACGGTCACGCGAATCTACATTTTTACCCCCTACCAAAAAGTGCTCAACGCGCCTAAAGAAGTTTTCACTTCAAAAAGATAATATAAGGTTTTACCTTGATCCAGCATAATGCATCATTTCCAAAGCACAGCAAGCAAGGCCGAATGTCAGGGGCCACAAGGAGCCTTTTCTTCCCCAATTGAGGATGTCGTCCGCTCTGGCAACTACCCACTCGACAGTCGACTGAAAACATTCGTAATAAGTAATATTACAAGCATTTCCCTGCATAAGCTTTATGCTCGCTCCACCCGTCACGCGCAAGCCGTAATAATAAAATTCAATTTCCTAAAAACGACCGCAAGGGATTTTCCTATGGCATTTCCGCCAGTTGTTGCCAATAAATTGTCATTTGCTAGTAGAAATGTTTGTATGAGTTATCGAAAGTGGAGAATATTGTGGTTAGGGCAAACCACTAAAACTCAAACTCACATTTACTGAGACTCACGAGAGCAAATTAATTTTATTTTATGATCAATCGTACCGTATTTTTGCCTGGTGGGACACTTTGGCCGTGGCTAGTTACCCTACCGGCAAAGACGTGCCGCCAAGCGATTTAGCGTTCCGGTACGATGCCGTGTAGAAACCGAATAGGGGTATGTATGGGTTTCAATATAACTGCCATGCCCCTAACAGATTAGCCCGCTACCATCTTAGACTGCATCGTCACTTACCATCAGGTGAGATCGCAATCAAGGGCTAACTTGTTAGGTTTAATTTTAATTTGTAAAAAAGTGTGTGTGTGCAATTCACACACGGCATAAGTGAAATTTCAGAAAAGTAGCCAACGAGAGAAAGAGATAAATATAACTTGTATTCTATCTCGTTATCTCGCAGGCTAAATCCTAATATATATTATGTTTGTTTTTTTGGAGTCCCTTTTTCGTTTCATCGAATTTTCAAATCACAACGATTCTAAACAAGTTTCACTTCATTTTAAACATTAATGAGGGGTAAATTGGGGTAAATTCATTTATGATTCTATTTTCACTGAATCTATATTGGTAGGTATAAGATCTTCAAAAGACAATAAAAAGACAACAATCAGACTTTGACTAAGAACCAACATTTCCTAATGGATGAGATTTGGAACATTGAAAAACAAATAAATGTAATCGGGTTGTCTTACAGCCATATAAAACGAATTTCACATGTAAAAAAATGCATGTTATATTTGAAAAGGCCAATGACAAGGTTTTATATTCAAAAAGTTGTTTAAAGTGCGAATTGAATTTGCCAAAGAATTAGATCAGAGTCTCTAGTGTTCAAGGTCAAATAACGTGACAACATGGCTTTCGTCTGCCAAAAAAGTATTGAGATGTGTCCAATCATGACTCTACTGTAATAAGTGGATTTCCAATTCCAAGACTCCACTCATCGATTGATCTTAGATGCCTACTAAATGGTATACGCCGAAATGTCACGTTAGAAAGGATTTCAAAAGTTACTCTAGGACCTCTCCATAAAAAGCCAGGTTATGGCTGCATGTTGTTTATTATGTAAGGTTGTATGGATGGTAAATGGAAATCACATTTACTAATTCTGAAATAAAACCAATGCAATGGATAACGATTCACAATCCGGGGTCTCGTCCCGACTTCCATTAACAAAATGGGCGAGTAGAGTCCAATTTCTTACGTAATTGAATTGAAACAGGGTGGAGGACGGTTCAAGGTGACATAAGTTTGGGAGTGTTAAACGATTTGTAGCTTTTTGTAGAATGAGTACTTAGCCATGCCTCACGAGGTGTCGCGTTGGGAAACTAGTGGTAAAAATACACATTTATTATTCGCACCTGAGTTGAATGCAGAGCTTAGGAATGTGCTAGTACTGTGATCTTATTACTGACAGTCATATCGATAAATTACAAAAACAAGCAGTGGTTGTATTATTTAAAAAACATTTAAAATATTGATTGAAACACAATAAAAGTCCAAAATTTACTTCATTTTTTAAGTAAAGAAAATTAAATTTTTGGCCAATTGTTTTAGTCAGATAAAAGTCTTCTATAGTTCTGTGAATTACACTACGATTAAAATCATCTTTTTTACGAAAAACGAAGAGGGAAGGACCGTTCTTCGTAAGCTTCATTAGCTTCTTTTTGTATTACAGATAATGTTCTTTTTGATACTCCGGTTTATCGACTCGGTCTGCCGTTAAAGGCATGGTCTAGGGGTAGGGCAAATAAGACTAAGTTGAGTCGGGTTGGGTTATGCTGATTCGGTTTTGGGACAGTCCACCATCATCACCACTGACACCACCACCATCAACTCAACCTATTTTCTCAACTGTAACGAATGCTTGGCCGTTTGACAAAAATTTCCGTACTCCGTATTATCCGTATCCGTTTACTCCGTATTATCTACGAAATGTCAACATGCACCTAACCTAACCTAGGTAGTATGAGCAAGAAAACGATTATTCCAACTCTAACGGATTCGATACGTTAATGTTGAACATCAGTGTTAATGTGAACATAAACGGTTTTAACAACTTTAACATATATTCACTCCGTATATGTATGTATATCGTACGATAGATGTCAAAGACAGTAGGTACTTGACAACACTATCAGCGGGGGTGAGGGCGGACGGGGGAGGGAGATGCTCCCGCCCGTCACCTCAGGCCCGCCTGCATTCAACTCGAGTGCGTACAACAGCTCTATGATAAAATGTGCATATGAACGACATTGAATACCATAAATGTCGAGCATCTATTGTTACCTTACCGTTACTAATCTTTGTATTAAAAGTAAAATTGATGTAGTTAGGTACAGACACAGTTAGTTGATCCGTATGATGATAAGTATACACGAAATCGTTGTCCACTCAGTTAATAATATTTTCATTCTATGTTTTTAAGTATAATTTTTTTGTTCTATAATTGATTGAACACACGAATCTCGATATAATTTCCAATTTCAGTCCCAGTATGAATTCGTGTTTTTAAGGACATGGCCGCTTCTCAAATGCCTGTTAACTTTGATTTATATTAATCAGCTACAAAATATAAGGAAGTAATTACTTAAGTGATTTATTTTTCAAAAAATGTATGCCACCCGCTGAAAAAGTGTTAACAATTTCGCGATTATATTTACTGGATAGCTGGATTTCGACATCCAACGAATATATATTAAACTATATATATGTCACCGTAAGATTTTAAAAACCGTTAGATTATAATCTAACTCGCGAAATTGCAAACTGTCGAAAGATTACAATTTAACGCATTATTTTTCGGTAAATTGTATTCTGTTAGGTATATTAACCCGACAGAACCTAACCTAACCCTTAGGCTAGGGTTCGACATATTATTATTTATGTCGAACCCTGACCTAACCTAACCGAAACAGACAAGAAAACGTAAATACAATAATATTTCAAAAATTGACACTCAGAACATTGAACGGTTCACAATCTTTCGACAATTTAGAATTTCGCGAGTTAGATTATAATCTAACGGTTTTTGCAATCTTACGGTGACATATATACGTTTTGTAAATCTATACTAATATTATAAATGCGAAGGTTTGCATGGATGGATATATGGATGGATGGATGGATGGATAGACGTATAGATGTTTGTTACTCAATCACGGCAGAACGGCGGCACAGGGATAGATTATAGTCTGGAATAGCACATAGGCTAATTTTACCCCGGAAAATTAGGGAGTGCCCGAAGGAACGAAAAAACTTCAATCCACGCGGTCATAGTTGTGGGCATCAGCTAGTAGAGAATAATTAATTATACATTACGTATTCCGTATACTGTACAGAATAATTATCTTTGTTCCATTCATCGTAGTCTGAATTGCTTTCCGTTGTCTTCTTGTATTATAAAGCTCCACGAATGCGAATGATTACCTACTGTTTGTTACCTATTTGTTGTTAGGCTTTATTACGGTCTACTTCTGTTCGTAATTTCTTAGTCTGCTTACTACTCTGTTCTCTATCAAAGCTTTCTTTGGAAAAACAATACCAGCTACTTTTCAGTTGTAGAATCTTGATTATGTAATTTTGTTATTTTTATAATACGACTGCCTCAAAAAAGGAGTATATTGTTTTCAGGGTTCATGTATGTATGTATGTATGCATGTATGTATGTATGTATGTGAGTTTGTATATTCCACCAAAACTGCTATACGCCTGAACCGATTTTGATTAATGAGGTATCGTTAGAATCCCTAGCTTATTCCGGGTGACATAGGCTAGTAAAATTTAAAAAGAGATTGGTGGGGTGACCATGGTCCCGCATTAAAGACTCAAGTTGAAAAAAAATATTCGATTCGATTAACTATATAATCATCATCTAGAAAATGATGAGCAGATTCCAAAAATATATAACACTATAGTTCAATATCCAGTGATTCACAAAAAATATCATTGAATAAAAATGTGAATAAGATTCTAACTTAATTAACTAGATTAATTTAGATTTTTAACTTTTTGGTTCGTGTTTTGGCAGGGCAGTAGTGTTTTTAATTATTTTTAATTATGGCTTGTTTAATCGTCTTATATCCTTCAAATATAATATACTTACTTAAATATTATTCGATTAAAAATTAACAAATTCTTATAAGAATTATGTAGAAACAAGCATTTACCAGTATTACATAAAGCTACTCGCGTATTCAATAGTAAATGTTACTATGTTCTGTTACTGCTTAAATACTGTAATTTCATTGCCAGACACATATTATAATATGAAATGTGACAATATACTTAGTTGATTTTTTTAGTTCTGTAACTACCCACTAACCCTTTGTTTTCCTGAATTAAACCCCCTAAGTCCGTCTCAGCTGCAGCTAAGCCTTTTTGAATTAAAAGATATTATGTGTTTCATGTCAACTGGTGGCTCTAATGACTCGTGTCTAGACTCTACCATATCGTTTCAGCAGCAGGATTTTAGCCAAAAGAACGGATACGAATAATTTTCAATCTCAACTACTAATCAAACGCAATTTTGTTATCTTTAATATATAGGTACCTATAAAACAAAGTCGGGTTTGTTCGAACACTTAGAACTGTAGAAAGACTTGACCGATTTTCATGGTTTTTGATTTGTTGCATTCGATCCGTCCTGAATAGCAGAATAATTATTCGAAAATTGACGAAAAAATAAAATAAAAGAAAAAACATTTTCTCTTTATTTTGCCATAAAAAATGTTCATGGATTTCGTAACGTAATTTTTGGCATGGGTATAGTTGGGGACCTGGAGAGTGATATAGGCTACTTTTTATCCCGGAAAATTAAGGAGTTCCTGCCGGAATCAAAAAAACTTAAATCACGTGGACGAAGTCGCGGGCATCAGCTAGTTATCTATAAAATTAAATTAAGTGCTGCGGTAAGAACCAAGTTTTGAGTCTCTCTTTTCCACACTAAAGTGCAATTGTCTTTCTTTAATATAATTCATTGTCTTATTTCAATTTCAACAAAATGGATCGAGGTTAATCACAAACTTATTTCTCACAAAGAAGAATAAAAACTATACCATATAAGTTTTGCACGTTTCTTTTATGTGCAGACTATATTTTCCATTCGAATATTTCTAAATCTAACATACGCAGAGAGAGCCTGGAGCGGTTTTAGTGTAGGGCTGCCTGTCATACATAGTTTAAAATGGATCAATTGCTGGGTACATAATTTTTCAGCGTTGTATTTTTCCAATCTTATATATAAAATTCTCCGGTCACAATGTTAGTTATACTCATACTCCTCCGAAACGGCTTGAACGATTTTTGATGAAATTTTATATGCATATTCAATAGGTCTGAGAATCGGCTACTATCTATTTTTCATACCCCTAAAACACCTCAATTCACGCGGACGGAGTCGCGGGCATCGGCTAGTATTTCTCTGTCTTTATTTGAGTTACTTTTGCCGCATGTTTGTTTCCTTTTAGCTAACCCACGCGTATGTCCTTCCTTTGTTCAAATGTTGATTGGGGTACAACCATTAATTTACGTACTTACTCTACTGAGTTAACCCACGCGTATGTCCTTTCTTTGTTCGAATGTTGATTGGGGTGCAATGCAAAGAGAATAAAGTCAGCCTTTTGTACTTATTATTTTTAGTTGAATAAGAGGAATAAATTTTATAAATCAGTGAAACTAAAAACACTACTGTACCAACCCTAACGCTAGTCATAAGTCGGGACTCTAGGACACTTGTGAATCCATTTTGCCTTTTATCCTTCAGACTGCGTCATTCGCAGCAGGGATTATTTAAATAGTTAAAGTAAACCCGAAGATAATTTAAAATGTCTTGGGGAAGTATGTACAATATTTTGGTGCAAATTTTGTGACGAACCGATTTTCACGAGATTTCGGCAAGGAATGTAAAGGCTAAAACTACCGAATCGAATTTAATGAAATTTTAATGAACCATTTCACGAGCTTCCGCTCTCTAAACTCGAGATCACTGTGTTTCATCGTGATAAAATTGAATCAAAGTGTGTTTGTTTATATGTCCTCCAAATATCACGCCGCGACGACGTACAGATCGACGTGATTTTGTGCATAAATAATAAAGACCTGGAGAGTAAGGCCTGGGTTCAATCCTCGGCAGAGTTAATTTAGTAACTATGGATGTCTGAATTTATCTGGTCTGGTCTGGCTAGTTACCATCCTACCGGAATATAGATGCCGTGTTGAAAGTCCGATTAAGAGTATGTATTTAATGTAATATGTGAGTTTAGTATATAAGAACAGATTGGCACGCTACCATCTTACACTGCATCACCTCGTCAACAATAAGATCACAGTCTAGGGTTTACATGTAGCAGAAAAGCAAATAAAACATTACTAAAACTATCAATATCAACGATCTGAGTTCGTAAGCGAGTTTAAAAGAAAAGAAAGAAAGAAAAGAAGAAGAAAACTAAAAGAGGAATGCAACTCCTGCTCCTCCTAGAAAGAGTGTTAACTGTTCCTTGGCTTAAAATTATGCTTATTCTTTATTGATGTTGATGGGTGGCTTCTTCCATATAGCATTATAGTGTCGGTTTGAATAGCTTCAAACAGGAGACGTGCTACGTTGCTATGCTACGGATGTAATATGTCCAACCCACCAATAAAATCAAATCGCTTGATTTTCTTAGATCGATAGATGTTAGACTAAGCGTTCCTATTGGTGGGTTTAAACCTTGGTAAGTCCAACAGAATATACATATACTCGATGGTAATAATTAGAGATGAAACGGATATCCGGTAACTATCTGGTATCCGGCCTATCCGGCGTAAATTTACTATCTGAACGGATACCGGATAGTGACTCAATATACGGCCGGTTACCGGATATTCAGAAACTACGTCAATATCCTAAAATCAACTTTAAAACATAAGTTTTTGTGAGGTAAATAATAGGAAAACCGGTTATAATTATGTTGGCTGTTATTCATAACTGAAAAGTTACAAAATCTCACAAGGAAGTTCTAAGAAACTTCCAATAAACTTTGTTTTTTTTCGATTTAAGACATTAAATTGCACTCAAATCACGCACTTTACTCAGCAAGTAAACAACAAATTTTTTGTACAATATCACTCATGCCGCCGGCCACGATCACTCACGATGACACCCGAAACCGCCAGAATTGATTTCGCTGTACCTGTGCGGCGCTAAACTTGTCACAACCTGCTACGAGATTACGGGCCAGTTATCCGGCCGCCAGATATTCGGCCAAACAACTATCCGTTTATTCTGTTGTAATAATATAATTTCTATTATAACCAACTATTATATTACATTCTGTATTACTTATTATTGTTTACCTGGCCAGGAAAATGAAATGGCGAATATCTGCGGGTCTCGCCGAGCTTATACGTCTTCCATCCATGCAGTGGAACTGGGGGATGTTTCTGGCTTGGCCTTTTCGGCGGAAAGCCGCCAACTTTTTTGGTTTCAGCGCCTTTTTCTCTACAGATAGAGGCATTTTTCGTCTTGTCGGGTTTGTTGCAATAATTCTTAGCACCAAGTAATATTTTGTATGACTGCAAGCGGCTTCTACGACATGTTTCTGTGTCAACATTATTAGGTCAGCGATTCATTGTTGAATTATTGATCTAAGTTGTATCCTAATGTGTCCTTAGTACAAAATTACAAACTTCAACACCCCCTAACTAAACAGCAAAATCGGTCGCCTGTGGGCTGTGAACAAAGCTAGAAGATCGAATATGTGTGTCGTACGTATGTGAATGGTCTCGTGTAGGTATAGCGGCCTGAATTTTGTTTCCACAGCCACAAATTACATATAGTGGTACGGTGGCTGCAATGTGGTAGACAGCTTGTGAGTTGTGTGCAAGTGGCTCACGTGTTTGTCCGCGATATCGTTAGTATTGACTTAAATAGCCACAACTCACAAGCGACTGCGACAGCAAAACACGACTGCAAAAAATTCCCGCATTAAATCCTCAGTCGTTGAAACTTGACAGGGTTGTAGTATGGCTTGAACCAAAACTTATACAAAAATATCCAAAAAAATATCCAGGCGGAAGTTAGGTATTGATACTAAAAACTTAATTTTTATGAATGTTTCTCGATTTCTTTTTAAAATAATAGTAGGTAGTATATTTAAACTTAAAACCGAAATATCAACGAAATAATCATGCAGAACATCGATATTTAAACTGATTTTATATTATCTTATCAAACCTAAACTGCGTTTACGCGATAATATACCTTCTTATTTTGACAATTAGGTATAGCATAAAAACCTTACTTTCTTTCAGATTTTTTATTGGATATTTATAATATACGTTTAACTAGTGACACTTTATCATACTGTAAAGTTTCGTCGCCTGAGGAATTATTGTTGGGGTCAACTAACTTTATTGCCTAGACTCATTTTTTCTGGTGTGATGTGGATGTGGCGTGTCTGAAAACACCCTGCGTCAGTTTATATTAACTTTTGTAAAATAAATGTGTCCATCTTACCAGGCCCGGATCTAGGGGGGGGCAAGCCGGGGCCCGTGCCCCGGGCGGCAAATTCAGAGGGCGGCAGATTCAAGCTTGGCAGACGGATACACTACTCAGCATTATCGCAACTTTGCAATGACAGACGCGCAGAATAGTAAATTTATAAATAAATAAAAGTTGTTTAATTTGGACAACTAAAGGATCCATAGTGTATATAATAGTAGGATAGTAACAAAGAACTTGACTGACTGGTAGCTAAGCTATCAACGCACAGCCTAAGACGCTAGGGTTAGAGGCTTGAAATTTGGACAGTAAGTTCCTTTTGTGACGGAGGCGCCCACTAAGGAAGGATCTTTCGAAATTAATCCCCCAAATAGAACAGGGGCGATAATTTTTGAAACCCAAAAACCAAAAAAAAACATTGTAGGATGAAACCAATAAGAAAAGGCCTTTTCCAATCGGTTTCATGTAAAAGATAAAAATAAAAAGAAATCCCATCATCATCCTAATGGATAATGATGGGATTTCTCCGCTTGACAACTTGCGCTTCCAGCGTTGGTTGTCCAGCGATCTTTTGGCATACCCGACCCACAGGTAGTGTATACGACAAGCTCTGGCCATATGCCTTGAAAAGCATTACCTTAGCTTGCTCAGTACAACGGGAAAATCTGCGAGCCAACATATTATTACCTCTGTCTGCCAAAGACCTGCGCTTTCTTTCAATATTGATTGAATCAGAAAGATTGCTGCATCCCGAATTACAGAAGAATGTAAGTATTGATGATGCTCAATTCCGCCCCGGGATTTTAGATTTTTTTTTTCTTTTCGGACAGCAAATGTGTTAATATTATAAATGGCATATAATACGAGTACTTGCTGCTTACTTATTTCTACTTATAAACTTTACTTTTGTTTTATTACATTAATAATTTTTGTTACTGTGGCGTCACCCGGGTCACAGCCGAAAACCAGCGCCCTGCTTTGTATGCAATCATTGGCATACAATGCAGGGCTTAATGCTGAGCTGTACAGCCATTCTGGGTGGTGTCACAGACAAAATTTTTACACGGATTACAGAATCCGTGTTTTGTCTGTGACACCATTGTCGAATAAACTGTTTTTCTTTCTTTCCCGGTCTGTCGACGGATTCGGCTGTCCTCAGTCTCAAACATACAGTACAATACTACACAAAACGTAACACATCTGTGTATGCATGTTTTCTGGACCTGAGCCGCACATTTGATCTGTGAACTATGAAGTTCTCTGGAACAAATTGCATGTTGTCCGGGTCCCGGATGAGATAACGAGTCTGTTGAGATACTGGTACGGAGGCCAAGTGAGCAACGTAAGATGGGGCGACGCGATGGTACGTCAAGGGAGACTCACCTCTCCAGACCTTTTCAATGTCTATATCAACGGTTTGATCGAGAAGCTGAGAAGCGCCAGGGTCGGCTGTCATTTGGGAGATGTATGTGTGAATAATCTCAGTTATGCAGATGACATGGTGCTGCTCAGTCCCTCGATCGGAGGGCTAAGGAGACTTCTTTCGGTCTGTGAGCGTTATATTAAGGATCATGGATTGAAATATAACGTTTCCAAGTCAGAGATGATGATATTCAGATCGGGGAAGGGTCCGGAGAGGGTGCCACCGGTCTTTTTGAATGGTTTTACAATTCGGGAGGTGCGGCAAATTAAATATGTCTCGGTGACCACATGTCCTAACATGTGGTCACCGAGGACCTTAGGGATGACTTGGACATCGAGAGAGAGAGAAGAGCACGGTTCGGTGCAACATGCTCACGCGCTGATTCTCTAAATGCAGTATCGACGTAAAGCTAACCCTGTTTCGTACATATTGTAAATTTTTTTACACTTGCCAATTATGGACGAAATTCAGGCGAACGACAATGAGCACCATGAGGGTGCAGTATAATGACGCGTTCCGCATGCTCATGAGGTTTCTGAGGTACTGCAGCGCGTCGGGCATGTTTGCCGAGGAGGCAGTTTCCGATTTCTTTGCGATCAGGGGCAATCGTATAGCTTCTTTCTGGAGCGATTGCGACTTACGAATAATGTAATTCTTAGGGTCATCGGTGAGGATAAGTCTAGTGATATCGGCGCTCTGTCCACCGAGACGCAAATAAGAAATAGGAAGTAGTTTTAGAAAATAGCTTAAGCTAGCTTTTATTTTTATTCTTATTTGTTTTTTCATTTATTATATATTACTATTGTAACATTGGATTTTTATCTGAAATAAAGAGCTGTTATGTTAATATATACGTTATGTTATAATATCAGCATCATCTATCAATAGGCTTATGGCTGAAATGATGATGATGATAAAGGTAAAAATATTGGCGGACGAGGGCGGCACTTTTCAATTTCTGCCCCGCCTCGAAAAAATTCAAGATCCGGCGCTGCATCTTACCTAAGCATGTTGTCGTGCATAAAATAAACCGTTAGGCGTATCATGTTATTTAATTTAGTATTCGTAAGGTTTTGTTGTGGCACGAAATAATTAATTTCTTGTTAGCTCGTACAGCTAAATTATTTAAGTGTAATTTTGACTTTACTGACTTTGACTTTATTGACAACAACCAGATTGGAACGTTTGCGAAAAAGTTTTAATTTCCAACCATGAAACTCTTCGTTATTTTTTACATGCTACAATTATGCTGTGAGCAGACGAGCAGACCGGGCTAAAGAGTGCCAACTACAACAGTGTTAATAATTAATTCATCACAAGAAAATGGAAAGCTGTGCTCATGTAGAAATGTAATTTCCCATTGTAGTCAGTGCCCTAACAAAGCTTCCTTTCCCATCTTAGATTAAATTTTAGTGATTTAAATCAATTAGGCTTCGATCTTTTCCATACTTTTCGATTTTTTATTGGTCGTATTTGCTATTTTTCTGTACCTACGTAAATCTGTGAATCACTGTGTCAAACAAAACAATGTTATTACATTACTTAAAACACAGATCACGTCGTTAGAGGCGCTTATTATTCTGCGCTACAGGCGCTAAGTTCACGGTTTTTATTAGCGAAACTTGTACTATTAAAAATCTTTCTTTGTTCATTTATTCGTTATTTTTTTCCGAGGATCTGCTTTGAAAATTCGATCAAAACATATTTTGCGTTGTGTTTTCATAAAAAATGTTCGACCGAATTTCGAAAACAATACGAATATCAATGTAGATTTTTTCAGCCTCTGCATGTTGTTGTTAGTATGCCCTGGGGACGCGTTTGTTTTTTAACATCAGTTGTATTACTGGTATATTGTTTTGTGCTCTGTAGGTAAATAACTAATAAAAAATAACTTTTTGATCCAGTTTCAATTAAAGTTGAGGTACTGTTTGAAATTTGCGTAAATTTCGTGATACGTGCTCAAATAAATGGTGAGACAAACTCTTACGAGAAAGCGCGTAATATTTCACGCATTAATATGAGAGATATTTTACATTTAAGATTTCATAGCATTCTCTCCCACAGTGCAATCTTTATCACTATTAAAACTTGTAATGAAATTGAGCTAGAGCTCGTCTCAGGGTAATAGCTCATTTTCTTTAAAGACACCCGACCGAATTGTGGTTTGTATAGCAACGTAGTCGCATCATCTCCTAAAGCATAGTACCTATCCCAATGATGTGGTAATAATCTCTCACAATAACTAATTCGATTTGAAATGGAAAATTAACTAGTACCAGAGCAAGTACTCTATCATTATACTATAACAGGAAATCATACGGAATCTTCTTGTCACATTCACAATATCATTGTGATTTAATTAATTTATGCTATACTTAATAATATTTTAACCCTTCACATACTTTAATGGATTTATGTTAGGTTCGTGCAAGACAGATTTTCCAGAGAAAAAACATCCCAGATTGTCGTGCTTTGTCGCTCCTAACCAAACTTAGCAAATTTCACTTGGAAAATTGCTAAATGCATTTCATCGTTGGAGCCCTATAAACAGACCGTAACCGACTTTTCCTCTGACGCCGGGCTCATTAAAACTGAAGTGTCTATTAAAGTTGACCTGCTACAATTATGTTACATGAAAATGAAGTAAAGTTGAAGCAATTTTAAACATCTTATGGCATCCTAGAGCTCCTGAACCAGTTTCTCGAGTTTATTCATTCCTTCGTCATTAAAGAGTAAAAAGCAAGGTAAAAAGCCTTCAGACATTTTCGAAACTTTGTGAAAGTTGGCACACGACGGTTTATTGGTTTTTAAACTTCTTCCGGAAACTTAGTTCAAAGTCTGCTGTCACGAATAAAATATTAGTAGTAAAACTTTTATGATCAATTCAACATCTTTTCGATAGCGGTTAGTATGCTAGTTGAGTAATTGGATATTTCTGATTTTTTTCTAATTCTGAATTTAAACGAGAAATTTTCTTTTTCCTCAACAAAACATTTGTCCTTACATTCGTCCTCCTATGATCCCTTTAAGAGCTGGAGAAATCGAACGGAATATAGCGCGTGGATATAGTGAGCTAATTATGGGTCGCGTAGATTTTCTCTCCTACCTATTTCATTTTGAATATTATGTCACATTACATTGAAATTCCGTTAGATGTTTCCCTGGCCTTACACATGCAGGAAAAGTACGTGTCACATTCATTAATGTTCTCGCCACGTTTCACTCCTCCACTGAACATAATTTCCTCGGTATAGCTTTTTAACCGACTTCCAAAAAAGGATGAGGTTCTCACATCGGCGCGTATATATTAAAAAAAAATTAATTTTAGGTACATACATGTAGTATGTACCTAAAATTATAGATTTATTGAAACCCAGAAATTTTTCGAGCAGCGCCCCAAATTCTTCAATTTGAATCATAATAATACCAACTCCGTTCACCTAAAAGGTATGATCACCCAAACGACGTAATATTTCTCCCAATAGTCTCAACAAGAAAATCTTAAGAAATATAATCCATTTTCAATAGGCACCTGTAAAAAATGAACTCTGAAAGACAGGTCGTTGTATCATTTCGGGCAAACGAAAAAGGAAAAACGAGAGGCGCTAAGCAAAAGTACGGTAAATCTTTGTAAATCCCACCTGCCATCGCATTTCTTTGTCTCTCGAGTCTGGACGCCACAGGATATTTGAATGCTTTGATCGTTGCCGGGTTTCCTGAGTAATGTAGAGAATTGAATCACGTGAAATATTTGTTAAATTATATATTAGATCCCGATTTACGCTTCTTTTCAACTTACGACAAAAAAATGTAAATCACATCGCTTCGATGGAAATTGAATTTCGCGACACCTTTTTATGAATTGATACCTGCTTCTTTTGCATGATGAGTTTTCTGAAGTATTATGATAATATGAATTGTTTAAGTTTTTGCATTATCGTAGCTTCGTGCCAATTCGTGTTAATGAGAAACTAACCGAATTCGGCGCTGATGGTGGCCATTGTGGTGGCTTAAGTGGATCGAAATTCCTCATATAGCTCTCTTTCAGGAGGGTCTCAATTATTTAATGTCATTGTTCCAGGCTCTGCACCCTGCGCGTGACCAGGCTACGAGTATGTGGCGCTTTGGGAGAGGCGGGCGGCGGCGCCGCGGGGGGAGCAGGCTCTGGCGCAGTCACCCTCGCGGCTCGCATGCACAGCAGCAAGCGAACCCTGCGCTCCAACGACATCACCATACCACCCATGGATGTGGAGCTGGACCTCTGCTTCTCGCTGCAGTACCCGCACTTCGTCAAGCGCGACGGGAATAGGTGAGATACGAGTACCTATTAATGTGTTACGCTTTCTCGGCCCAGCTGTTCAACCGATTTTGATGAAATTTGGTACAGAGGCAAGTTACATCCCGGGGAAGGTCCCGGGACAGTAGTAATTATGATGTAATAAAAAGTATTTTATCCCGGAAAATTAAAGAGATCCCGCGGGAATAAAAAAACTTAATCTACGCAGGCGAAGTCGCGGGTATCATCTAGTTCTAGTATATAAATAATTTGCAAAAGACGGTCACTCTCGTAGCTTGAATGGATGCTAAGTAAGTAGTTGTAGGAAAAGGAACGGGGTTAGTCCATGGGCAGTACAGTATCAGCACAGGCTGCGTCGCCTCGCCTACCGAAATGACGAAAGCCATCATCGCCAATGACGAAAGCTCTAAAATTAAAAGATGATGATTTAGTTTCCTTTTCCGAGGGATTTTTTATCCCTGGAATTACTCACCATGCAAATTAGAGTTCCGTGGCAAGTTTTGAGATTTTTTTTTACAAGCCAGCAATGCAGGCCACATTTTGCGGTCACATCCATTTAGAATATTAAAATTTAAAACTCAGTCTGCGCATTATTTTCTTAAAAATTTAGTAACTTTACTTACTTACGTAACGTACGTACCTACCTAATTTTCTTTTCAGCAATTTATTAATGTTGACCTAATTTATCACTAAAACTTGGAACCCAGATATGGTGAAACTCTGCGGAAATCTTAAACTTTGTGAATGGATGGCATGGAGGGCAATAAATTAGAAATGCCAAGCAGCTATACTCCTCAGTTCAGCTATTTCTTATTCATTACGTCATCAATTTGCTTTGTTTACGAGTAAATGGATGGTCTAGTTCAAATGTTAACGGCGCAATGATATTTTTAAAGTCGAGGTCGGAACTAATGGAGCTTAAGACCATAAAAATACGAACGAATATAAACATTTACAACTTTTAGTTTTATTGGCGGAAGAAAGCTGCTATTACCAAGTCAATAGTACAAACTATTGACTTGGTAATAGCAGCTACTTTTTGCGATACTACGATTTATAGGTAGATTTTCCACGATTTACAATGAATGGTCTCAAGAGGCCTACTTTTTAGAGGCTTTTTTATAGGTTGTAATTTCTCAAGTTTACTGTGCGTTAATCTGTCATTCGGTATGGTTAGGCACAAAATTTTTAGTACATATTGTAGTAGACCTACTTGCATATGGCGATGGATAGGGTTTTTAAGATGCAAACTCACAATATATACCTAATACACTGACTCGGTCATTTGTTTAGGAAGAAACATTAGAACACATTAGATATATTAAATTAAATGCAATGTAACAATGTAACAATATAACAACAACTAGATCCATAACCACTCGCAATCGAGGTATAGATAGGTCTACTTTCTAGAACACTTGCTACTCGAACTCGAGGCAAATCTGAGTATCGAATGGTTAGACTTTGAAGTTGCTATAATGTAATATTCATAAGCAGTATTGTTACGTCACGTCATTAAACGTAGCTACCACATGAGCGGAAACTTCTCTGATTGGCGGAAACCTCGCGTAACGACTGCTTTGACGCCTCACAAGTACAGCGCCATCTGTAGTCATCGAGCGGCGCTAACAATATTCTAAGTCATAGGGTTGGTCACCATGGTCAAACATCACATTTGAGAGATACATCACCATATATACAATTTTGGCACTCCGATAATATTATAACAGCTTTTGATAGCGTTTAGTAGATTCAGATTTTAATGTTAAACCTAGCCCCAGAAGGTTCTTCTTTTGTAATAAATAAATTAATTTGAGAATAAATTGATATGATTCCTAATCGTATTATAATCATAGGAGTAGGTGGGCAAATATTCAACAAGCCGTATCATAGCTACGAGCAAAATTATTATCTTCATCTACAAATTATTATCTTAAATCTTCTTAATCTCCTGTTGTTTGTTTGGATTGGCTTCTGGCTATTTTTACACCAAGTCTGATAATGTTAACACAAACGTCTCGGTAAACAAAACTAATGAAAACAAACACGCCCTTAAATACCTTATCAGACAAGAGATCGGATTTTGTTAAATCTTCTAACTGGACTTATGGGATAACAGGTTTAAGAAAATTTCGTTTGGTAAATAAGCTTCATTTCAGTTCAGTGGCTAAAGCTCGGGTAGTCTGAAGCTGTTTGCAATTTCAATATGATAGGATTTAGCAGGCTCTCTCTGAGTCTGAAAATAGGATTTTTCCATAATCGTAGTCGACGCCATAGTGGATATTTAAGCCTTCTAAAGGGCGGTAAAAAGTAATATACAGAAATCGTCTAGCGAACTAAAATACGGTTTAAATGGCAATCCTGATTTTGCTGATGAGAATTAAAGTAACAGCTAGGTGTTTATAAAATGTTGGATTTTATACCATAAAAAAAAGACATGGAAATACCAAGACTGAATTATTGCATTATGTAACATCCAGATTATAGCAACATACCTATAGCAGGAATCAGGATATACACTAAAGATTACGAGATGAATTAGTAGTATCATATTTTTATCAGTTGTTTGGTTTTAACTGTTTTACCTAGTACTTACAGTCAAAACATGTTATCATTTACGTACTCTCGTTAGGTACTCGTATTTATATTATATTTGCTCACACATGCGTAAAGGATCAATTTAAAACCACCTTGAAAAAATTTATTTTAAGAATACCAAATGCTTGGTAGTAACAAACGATACTTTTATCTGAATCATGTGATATTTCACCATGACCAATGCTAATCCATGGCAGGATCGTACTATTGTTCTGAAGAATCCGTTTGTAACGAATTGCTACCTTTATTTTATATCATGGAATGGCGCAAACGAATACTGCACAAATACACGGCAGCTGTATCACAAAATATTGTATAACATCAGCGTCGTATTTTTTAGTTTGAAACCAATGTAATAATACAATATGTATGTCACCGTAAGATTGTAAAAACCGTTAGATTATAATCTAACTCGCGAAATTGTAAACTGTTGAAAGATTGTGAACCGTTCAATGTTCTGAGTTTCAATTTTTGAAATATTCATTGTATTTACGTTTTCTTGTCTGTTTCTTGTAGGTTAGGTTAGGGTTCGACATAAATAATCAGGTTAATATACCTAACAGATTACAATTTACCGAAAAATAATGCGTTAAATTGTAATCTTTCGATAGTTTGCAATTTAGCGAGTTAGATTATAATCTAACGGTTTTTACGATCTTATGGTGACATGTACACGTAGTATGGAAGTTTGAAACAAAACAATTGTTTTTTTGGGGGCCTAGTGGGAGATTTTTGCCAGAGCGGCGCGACGGTAGCTCTACAAAAGCTGTTCCTAAACTTCCTTTAAAGAAGTTAATTTTTGTTGAACATTTTAAGTAAAAAAAATATCGTTAGCATGTCAATGAAATAAAATAAGATTTATAGGTAAGTAGACGATTCTCAGTAGCTGTTATTTCATAACGACTTTTTCAACTACGCGACTTTTTTTTAATCAACCTCTTCCATACTATAATAGGAACATAGGTATTTCTGATAATCTCAGCATTTAAGTATTCGTTGCAGCATTTGATCATAGTTTATATTTTATGGTTGCAGGTTGCAGATCATGTTGCAGAGACGCAAGAAATACAAAAATCGCACTATACTCGGTTACAAGACGTTAGCTGAAGGCGTCATTAGAATGGATCAGGTATTTCTTTAAACATGCTTGTATTTTTTACGTTTTAGCTCCAGAATAATTTGTTGGTTCTGTCTGGATCCGTATCACGGTGAGAGTGTCTAGCTGATGCCCGCGACTCCGTTCGCGTGGATTGAGGTGTTTTAGGGGTATGAAAAAGAGATATAGTAGCCGATTCTCAGACTTACTGAATATGCATATATCATAAAAATCGGTCAAGCTGTTTCGGAGGAGTATGGTAACTAACATTGTGACACGAGAATTTTATATATTATAAGAGTTATTTTTTACATTTTTTTAATATATGTATATATTAAGTTTTTTTAGTAGGTATCATGTTGTGCGTGGATACTTTAATGTGTATTGCTTCCTTAACTTGAAGTATCGCATCAATCTTCACACACCTAATCAACTAATATAAATTCTAACATGCTCTGTTCAAGTGGAAAATGACTTATAAAATACTTTTAACGTCCCACTCGACTTGCAAGTAAATGGTTGATTTCGAGTTACGTAGCAGGTGGTGCCTGGGTCCGAGCTCCTTGCTCGCTAATATAAATACCCTTTTGAGCCTGAAACACACACAATGCGCGGCGGAAACGTGTCTTAACAGAAGATTAATACCAGGAATGGTACCAAGTTGAAGTTGAGTGAAACTTCTTTATGTGTCACTTGAGAGTAACTCAGATAAATTTTTACGGACGTTTAATAAACTATCTACTTTAAATTTTACTACTATATCTTTTTTAGGTGTCTTAATGTAAAAAGTAGTTAACTAAACATTCAGATTTCATTTCAGTTATTATTTAGTTAGTTATTAGTTACTTTTGCGGATTCATTTTAAAAAAGAACCCCGCTCGTATGGTTTTACTTAACCGCTCGTAAAGTGCTCCTGCAGCTGGCGGCATGTTAAAGCTTTTTAGTTGTATTACAAACTAGCGACCCGCCCCGTCTTCGCACGGGTGCAATTCTGATACTAAATAGCCCCCCGGCCGGTACCGCCGCAACCGCTATGTCACTGCATTTTAAATAGTGACGTAACTACAATAGTTAGACACATGGTCTCGCGAAGTTTTTTGTAGATATTGATATATTCTATAATATTGTCGAACATTTTTTTGTCCTATCATTAATACTCTTCGCAGGGTATGCGATGCAAGACATTTTATGTTTGTTTATTTTATAAACTAATTTTTTTACACCTTCGGTTGGTTTTAATAGGAATTTCTAAAGATTTCTATAGTAATCTAGTACTAAATATAGCCTATGTTACTCAGTGATAATGTAGCTTTCTAATGAAAAAAGAATTATTAAAATCGGTCCAGTACTTTTTGAGTTTATTCGTTACATACAAAAATACAAATCTTTCCTCTTTATAATATTAGTGTAGATAGTGTACACATCGACTACCATCTCCCAGAAATAGGAATCTGTTTAGTGTTGAATACGAATACGCGCACGTTCAGCAGTTCACACTGGTTCAGCCTCCGTCGCCCGTTACGCATTGCGTGTGTTTATGTTTTAAGGAATAAGAAAACGTTTTACGTTCTTTTAATCTGCTCATCGCTCGTTATTTGCTTCATTTTATGTACTCGATGCTATTTATTTTTCAGTAGAAAATACGAACTTCCCTCAGATATTATTATTTCTTTAAGTATATTATTTACCTATTCATTCCCCTGGTCTCCAGCACATTTTATTTGATCAAAAAGCGTATAGAGAATAATAACTCATATCTGGTTAGTACCTAGTTACGAGCCAATTATTCGCTTGAAAACGCCCAGTTAAAGCAAGGTGAAATCCATATCATATTATTTTGAATAAGCCGTCAAAATTGTTGAGCATTAATACATATTTAACGAACTGAAAATTTAATCTTCTCATGTTGGCGTAATTATTCGCTTCTACATATCAAAGTTCAGTAGGCATCCTTAGTACGAGTTTGACTATTCGAAAACTTTAAAGTCAAATGGTAACATAAACCATCTTTTATTTCAATGAAAAGTTAGTTAACCTTTGGTTGCATCTCACCAAATTGTAAGCAATAATACTGATAGTAATTAATGTCTAAGATGGCAGCGTGAGTTAACTGACTTGGGAGTTGTGTTACAGTTTTAATTAAACCCATATCCCTTATCGATTGTAAGTAAATCCCGCACGCCTTCGGTCGGTCAATCAACGTTGTCGAGATGTGTTAGCTCGTACTAACCCTAGAGTAATTACTGTGTGAAGCAGTGAATCACGCAATTGGAGGAGGCAGAATTTATGTTTCCTCTAATTGGAGTGGGATCGTTATGAAGTGTTTTTACGAATCCCCGCGGTTTATATATTTGACAAATTAAAACTTTGAATATGAGTTCATAGTAATATTATCCGGGTCATATTTATTAAGATAAGCTTATATTTTTGATAAGCAAATTAATAGCAATACATATTCCATATTATTTTATAAAAGCTAAAATACCACTCACTCCAAAGCCTATAAACTTGTATTTTGGTAGGATTGTTATAGTTAAAGGCGGAGGACCGTGTTTGGTGGCGCGCTCTCTTAAAGGCCTATGTCCAGCAGTGGATGCATACAGGCTGATGAATGGATAGATGGATGGATGATGTTATAGGTTTTTTTTTTTTTTTTTATATACCTCTTGCTGTAAGAGGACCCTGGTTCCTCCGACATGGTGGTCGGAGCCCTTTTTTACTTTTATTAGTTTTGCCTACTTTTGTAGTTTGTTGGTTTATTACTTATTTATTTTTATTACTTAAATTTGTTATTCTTTGTGCAGAATTTTATTTTATTATTGGTTTATTTATAATGTGTAAAATATGTTGATTTATTAATTTGTGGGTTGTAAGTTGTAACATTTGTCGGTTTTAACTGTGTTGTTTACACTTTATTTTGTTATTTGTAGGCTTATTAATTATTTTTAAATGTGTTTATTTATTTAAGATTTGTGTTTTATTCAATTCCGTTTTTTTGTAAGGTTTTTAATTTAGTACATATTAATTGATTTATTTGTTTTGTTATAATTTGTAGATTTATTTATTAATGTTAAATTTGTTATTTGTTAATTATTTATGTTCTCCACCCTTAATTTTATTATTTCTTGATATATTAATTGTTTATTTTTGTTTGTGTTTTGATTTTATAATTCTTTATTAATTTTTGACTTAAATCATAGATGTGCCCGTTTCTATTTTAGTAACATGTTATATTTTATAATATAAACTGCACTATAAATCTTTTACCGCACATCTATGATTTAAGTCTTATTTTTTTGTGGTTTCGAATTTCTCAATTTTCTTACATAGTTTTTCCCTAATTTAGCTTCGGCTACCATCTCCCATAGATTGTCGATGCATATCCTTCTGTCCATATATATTTCGGTCAAGACACGCGGAAGCGTGTCCAGCCAAAGTTCAAAAAAACTGGCGAGCAGCACCGTGTGTAATATTACACGAACCATTTGGAGCCACTTTTGACCCCCTCATAACTCAAAAACTATTTCACATAAACATGTCAAATTTGGCGCATATATTGAGACCCGTGAGATACATATGTGCTCCAAATTTCATAAGCACACCTTAAATGGTTATTTAGATATAAACGTACAAAAATCGTCATTTTTATGATCAAGGGATAGATCAAAACTCTGACACGGGGCATACTACCATTGCTTAAAGCCGTATTATTTTAATATTGTTGACGTTCATGTTGTAGTGCTATAATCATTATTTTAAGGACGTCAAAGTACGTGACATTCAAACGTTATTTTGAAACAATACTGCTTTAAGCGGTGGTAGTAACTCCGTCGTCCACTTCCTGCGGCAAATTGCATTACATTCTACGCATAGTGCATGCACAACTAAATAAAACAAGAGTTGTTAAGTAAAAAAAAACTCCGATTACATAAATCATACTACTGCAGGTCTTTGTTTAAATTCGTTATTTTGTGTTGTTAACTATTGAAAATGACACATAATTATTATTTTAATATAACTAATAATGAATAATAATATAGTTGCATTAAAACCTTACCTTCGTATTCATGCATTTTGTGCAACGAAACGTCATTGACAGAAAAGAAGAAGAAAAGTATTTGAAGTCGTCAGGTCAAGCTGTCAGTCATTGTGATTTGTATTCATTGTATAAAGTGGTTTTAGTTATATCGACTGTTTACCGTGCTTGTTTTCAATGTTTCACTAAAAACTTTTGATTTTGAACTTTTGCAATCAAAATTGATGAGATGTAGAAATGTGCTGTAATACCGCCCCGACTTGGCCAAATTAAGTATAAACAGAAAACGCGTTAAAAAAATCCGGATACTGAATGGGCCATTCACTCGAATATTTCAAAGGTACAAGAAAATATAGAAAATAACACAAAAAAGACAATTATACCCCGTAAACGTAGGAAAATGCAGTAAATTAACAAAACCATTTTGTATAAATTTTATTATGAATAAGTACCTACTAATTTAAAACGTAAACTAAACTAATAGAAAAGTCCTATTACAGTGTAAAGGATTATTTGAATGATAGCAAGGCATGGGTATGAATTGTTACAGCGGCTGATTATGTAATGTTATATTATAAGTACATATATATAATTTCAAATATTTGTGAGATGGTGATAATAAAAAAAACACAGCTGAGTTTATTCCGGGCTCTTCTCAGACCAGGGCACATTTGGAACCCTCGTAGCTTTAGTTTTAAGATACCGTAGTTAATTATCACCATCACGTCTTATGCTCTTTAAGCATGACGTTCAGAAGGTGTACTTTGTAGGTACCTATTTTGAATAAATATGTTTTGAGTTTGAGATTGAGTTCAATAATTTCTGTACAAAAAGTAATGATATCCCATCAAAAACATAAATGTAAAATGAGAGCCAAGTTCAAAATTGTGATATACATATATGCCTTGGTTGTTGACTTCAGCGACAAAAGAAGTGAGATCTAAATGGGTGCCAAGTTCAATGGTCAGTCCTGCAATTTATTTATCCCATCAAAAACGTAAATGTGAAATGAGAGCCAAGTTCAAAATTGTGATATATATGCCTTGGTTGTTGACTTCAGCGACAAAAGAAGTGAGATCTAAATGGGTGCCAAGTTCAATGGTCAGTCCTGAAATTTATTTATAACAATATATAATATTTTATAACAACTTAAAATATCATTTCTTCTTATAACTTAGTATAAAATGTTGAAGACTAAGGCTTTGGCTTGGCTAGTTTTCATATACGAATTAAAGCCTTCACAAGTTGTAAAGTTGTAAGTTCTTATTTTATTCTTCCGAAAATTTGGCTTGCTGGTAGAAACTGTACTTTTAGGTACCTACTTAATAATAATTCGTATATGGAAACTAGCCAAGCCAAAGCCTTAGTCTTCAACATTTTATACTAAGTTATAAGAAGAAATGATATTTTAAGTTGTTATAAAATATTATATATTGTTATAAATAAATTTCAGGACTGACCATTGAACTTGGCACCCATTTAGATCTCACTTCTTTTGTCGCTGAAGTCAACAACCAAGGCATATATATCACAATTTTGAACTTGGCTCTCATTTCACATTTACGTTTTTGATGGGATAAATAAATTGCAGGACTGACCATTGAACTTGGCACCCATTTAGATCTCACTTCTTTTGTCGCTGAAGTCAACAACCAAGGCATATATGTATATCACAATTTTGAACTTGGCTCTCATTTTACATTTATGTTTTTGATGGGATAACATATCTACGTCTATTATATATTGGGCATTCTGGAAGGATATGCATGACGGTTTGCTGTGTCTGTTTAACAATTTTACATTCTGGGCTGTTCTTACGCTTAAATCTATGGAGATGGTATCCGAACCCACTATGAGTCCCACTATTATAGGTGTTTTCCCGAAACGCCTGTTCCCTGTTTTGGCTGCCCTCAGCAGTATGCCAGTATGCCAGTGATGTTATAGTTGAGTGTAGATATGTCATAGGAAATAATTTAAAGAAAACTTACCAGGGCGAAATAATCGTTGGAATGTTGAACAAACTAGTAGGAAAGGAGATTTTGAGGTTTTGAAGTGTAGGAGTCGAAGTCGTCGGCATGAGGATAATAATTTACACTTATTATTTAGTATGATATCCATACTAATATTATAAATGCGAAAGTTTGTCTGCTACGCTTTCCCGGCCAATCTTTGCAACCGATTTTGAAGAAATTTGGACATAGGCTACTTTTTATCCCGGAAAATTGAAGAGTTCCCGCGGGAATCGCAAATACTTAATCCACGCGGATGAAGTCGCCGGCATCATCTAGTAATTATATAAATCATCAGAGGTTCCGTGGGCGTAAAAAGGGCAATTGATTCGTGCAATGAAAATCAAATAAGAGCTCCAATGAGCGGCAGTTGAGGTTGCTGTTAGATAAATTCTATGGCTATAACATGGCTATAAACAATTTTCTTAAATTGCGCAACAGATCTATGCCTAGGCTTTGTTAATTATCTTGTGGTTTTTTTGTCTCTTTAGTGACAATAAAAGAT
Organism: Erebia palarica; assembly: GCA_964035005.1. Classification (NCBI taxonomy): domain Eukaryota; kingdom Metazoa; phylum Arthropoda; class Insecta; order Lepidoptera; family Nymphalidae; genus Erebia; species Erebia palarica. Next base: position 19,490,104 of record OZ035994.1, read on the forward strand.
AAATTGATACATGAATATGTAATGAAAAGGTTTTAAAAGCTGCGTTTTCTGTCCTCTATAACCAGCTGAGCGTAAAGGAGTAAGGCCGTCAGTGGTTGTAATTTACGAACCTATACCTATTATTTATTTTCCTGATTCGAACTGCCAGAAATGCCCTTCCTACGCATGTATTCCCTGCCCCGTATAACTTAAGTACCTTCAAGGCAAGAGTGAATAGGCAACTTCTAGGCAAGCGCGCTCCAACCCATCATTGCTTTGCAAAGCATGATTGTCGTCGAGCACAAGCCTAACTCACAATTAAAAAAAAAGATCAAAAGGTCAACAAAATAAATTTACCTGGAAAATGAACTTTGCTCTGTATAGATTGTGTAGGTATTCCTTTTAAGATCATCACTATCACTTCAGCCTATTAACGTCCCACTGCTGGGCACAGGCCTCCACTCTCATAGGAGAGAGGGAATTAGAGCTTAGACCCACCACGCTGCTCCAATTCGGGTTGGCGGGCTTTAACGACTATTATCATGTTAGTGATAATAACCGGGACCGACGGCTTAACGTGCTCTCCGAGGCACGGGGGTGAACCACCGCCAACTTCCTCACTCCGGGCTGGTACTGGGAATTTCTAATCCGAAAAACCCGATACTCAATTATGGCCCGACCCGGGACTCGAACGCTGGACCTCGTCGGCCGCAGTCAAACGTGCTAACCACTGGACCAACGAGGCAGTCACTAGACCAACGAGGCAGTTCTCATCTTCGTCATCTTTTAAGATGGTTCATGATATTGATTTTCCGCAGGTTCTCCAGCGTTCAATGGACATGGAGTTGGAGTTGACCAGCGTGGGTGGTAAAGTGGGAGCCGGAGCGGGTCAGCCCGTCGCTAGGCTCACCATCACCGGCCTCGCCTCCACGCCTGTTGACCACGACACAAAGAACAACAATACTCTGCTCATTACTGGTAACCGACTCTCCAAATTAGTAATAACAATAATACAATAGAACTTAATGCTAGCTAGCCTAACCTAATTACTATATAAATCATGCCCACGTGGAATGGTGGCAAGAATGTTGGCTGCATTTCCGCGCTGGACAGCCAGGCTGATCAAAAATGAGCCAGTCCTTCTGTCACCAGATGAGGCAATTGACCGCGGTGAAATATCTCGCAAATTTTTTTTGCCACTAAGACTCCACGGCCCAAGGGTCTCCACGGCAAATGGAACAAATATGTAACTCTCTATGGGAGAGGCATACTTCCGCCGCTTGCCGGTTTCAGCCTTAATAACTGACTTATGCCCGCGTATTCGTCCGCGTGGATTGAGGTTTTTGGTTCGCGCGGGAACTCTTCAATTTTAAAGTAGCCTATGTGTTATTCCAGACTATCTATGTGCCAAATTTCATCCAGATCCGTTCAGCCATTCTGGCGTGACCGAGTAACAAACATCCATCTATCCATCCAAACTTTCGCATTTATTCAAAATTCAAAATTCAAATGCTTTTTATTAAAATAAACTTTTACAAGTACTTTTGAATCGTCGAGTGAATCTACCACTGGTTCGGATATAATAATTTAATAAAGTTTATTTCCATCTCTTTAAATTAAAGATAATCTTATGATACCAAAACTTAAATTGAGGTTATCTCAGTTAAAGTTCCTTAAGCTTCAATAGGTATCTCGCACAAAATTCGAGCCGAACGTCTAAGTACGAAGTTCGTGATATGAGAAAATTATTTCGGTCTTCCTATAATTTCTTAGCGAAGGCCTACGTGTTTGTAGGCCTTCCTTTCCTGCTTTTCGTTTCGTTGTGTTCGTCATCTAACTGAAGTTTTACCAAACATACCTTTAATAGATTAAGCTTTTCGTTTATTGAAGTAAACCTTCTTTACGCGCTAGTTCATACCTTTTTCACTGTATTATCTGTATTTATTTTGCCATAAATTGCAATTTTTTTCCAAAGACTTAAGTAATAAAAGCTCGCCATTGGAGCAGCGTGGTGGGTCTAAACTCTCCTATGAGAGTGGAGGCCTGTGCCCAGCAATGGGACATTAATAGGCTGTAGTGGTAGTGGTAAGTAATAAAATTGGTGTATTACTTGTTCAAGAACGTGGTTACTCTGACGAGGAAGAAGAAGGTGAATTCAGCTCCGTTGAAGAAGCTGACGAGATGACGTATGGAGCTGCCGCGAGACGGCGTGCGCATAGGCAGCTTGCTTTCAACAAAGGAGACTTATCTTATACTAAGGTTCGATAGTGTAATGTGATTTTATATTTGATTAGTTGATCAATTAAGCTCTGGAGGAATATAAAGTTCGACTGAGGCTGTAAAGGAAGACGTCTGAACGGTTTTCGCGTGGAAGAGGCTATTAATTACTGTAGGGTTCAATATACACGTCCCCAGAAACACAGGAAGCAGGGAGTGATTGAGCGGTACGTCTATAGCGCAGTGTGGCGTCTGGCCCACAACCCCACGCCTCGGCAGAGGCGTGCACTTCATAGAGGCATAAAATCACCGCTTACCCTAATGGAAATACGTCAATGCTCATATTTCATCAAAACAGCTATTAAATTGGTATTGTGACTAACTAATGCCTACCCTAGCTTCAAAACCTGTGCACGCCACTGCCGGCCTCGGTATGCAGGCGTGCGTTGTGGCTAAGAATCATTTATCAAATTGCTCATGGGATCGAGCTAGGCGTGCAATATTATTAGAGTTCGTTTTTTATATAACATTTCGCATCTAAATACACAATAATAGGCATGATGACTGATTTTGAAAAATGGTCAGATTATGTTCGAAAGTATCTACTATTTCGGAAAAATATCTTATTTCAGCAGAAAAAAAGGTTTGGTAGATGAAATTGGCATTTGAAATTTCAATTTTAAAAATAACGCCAAAACGCTCATGTCATGGCGTCGTTTGTGACGTCACTATTGCTTTTACCAATGTACTGTGTGCAGTAAACAATAAGTCTTCGTACAGCAATTTAGATATTTTGTGTGAATAATATGAATTCTAAAGTGTGTAAGTCGTATCGTATGACTGCCATGCCCCTAACAGGTTAGCCCGCTACCATCCTAGACTGCATCTTCACTTACCATCAGGTGAGATCGCAGTCAAGGGCTAAAACTTGTAATGGATAAAAAAAAAAACGTGTGCGGTCCCCCAGTGTGTATGATAAATAAATTGTTCAAATCACATTGACGTAAGTTTTTGCTTTATTCTAGTACTAGCTGGTGCCCGCGACCTTGTCCGCGTGGATTGAGGTTTTTTGGTTCCCGCGGGAACTCCTTAATTTTCCTGGATAAAAAGTACATATAAATCTTCCTCTTGAATCACTCTATCTATTAAAAAAACCGCATCAAAATCCGATGCGTAGTTTTAAAGATCTAAGCATACATAGCGACAGACAGCGGGAAGCGACTTTGTTTTATACTATGTAGTGATGCTGTTTTGCATAAAACACAAATAACTGCAAAAAGTTAGAGATGCGTACCAAGAATCGAACCACCGCAAACACCGCTCATATTAAGTTATACGGTATAGTTTTAAAAAACAACATTTCATACCTATCATGAAGTGCTTAATATATAAAATAGCAGATTTTACGGGTTTAGAACCTATAAATTATTATGCTATTATTGTACTTACATGGAAGTTTTGACGTTGCGAAATTCTGCTGAACAAAAGTCTTTGTTTGATGTAAGATACCCAGCATCAACAAATCAATCCTGGGCAAATTAGAGCTAGTAGCTTTGGTAAATCCTTGATCCATGGCTAACGATTTTTAATTTCTTAACTTTGGATTCGGTAAAACAAAACTAGATTAAGGAAATGATCTTTGGGAAACAAGAAAACACGAAAATACTTGATAAACATTTATAACGCCTGTACATATAGAGATTGTTGGTCGATTGTCAAAGCTCGAAAACAATAGTGACGTCATTCGCTTCAGTGGTGTTTTATACAATATGGCGGATTGCTGTATTTCATAGTTTTATTTTATCAAAATAAATAACAATCTCACTCGAAATAGAAAAATAATTTATACGTTTTTTATATTCCATGAATCCTATTTCATTAGATAAATTCATAATTTCATTGATTCTTGGATACTGTCATCATGCCTATTCTAGGTATGCTTTACATAAAGGCACGCGTGATTCTTATACTGGAACAAATACGGTTTAAGCTTGATAATCCATTTTATTTATGTTCGGGTAAGGAAAACCACTATATTTAAAGTACCCAGTTATAATCCTACAAACTTATTTGACCCGGTGAAAGCGTCGCTAGTAACTATAGAAAATAAAATCAAAACATAAACTAAACAGGCAACAATATACTCCTTTTTTCAGACAGACGTATAAAAAGTTTCAATTTTGGCCACTGGGTCAGATAAGTTAGTGGGTCTATGGCTATACATATTTATTACATAGCAATTATTATATCTGCTATTTTGCTAGTTTTAGTTGCAGTTTTTGTCAGTCAACTTTCAGTTAAATTTATAATTAACTTTCAAGAAGTTGTAACTTGGAAGAGGAGACATTAAAGATTTAAGTAAATTAAAAGTGAAAGACTCCTTGCAACATTGCCGCTATGCATTATATTATTGTTTGTTAATAATTCTTTAATTATACTCATATAAATTATTACCTTTATGAGTTCATTCAATCTATCTGATTTTCATTTCATTGAAATGAATTACTAACTATAAGTAAAAACAGTTCTAATGTGTAATGTAGTGAAAAGATTGAATGAACAAATAAAAAAAACATTTATCAATAAAGCTAAGGCGCTTTGCTTAAACCATTGCTTACATACAGCTGTCACGCTCGCGAGAGCTAAGCTTCATGGAGCGAGAGAGAAAGATACAGAGCTATATACGGTCCAAGGCGCACGACAGGGACAGCGATAGCGAGCTGGAGCACACGGCCAAGCGCAAGGGCAGCCGCGGCAAGCTGGCGGTGAGCCAGCACGGCTTTCTGTCTATGAGAATAGAGACTAGTTTTGCTTGACTTGGAACTTGCTCACACGAATTCACGGACGCGGTGGCGAGCGTGAAAGCTACAGAATTAAATGTATGAGGAACAGTATTTTGCTGATATGAAAGAGAAATCTTGACCTCATCTTGATCATGAAATCACGCACTGCGTAGGTCCAGCGCAGTGCGTGGTTTAATGGTCTATTTCCTAGTACTGAGTGTAAGGGTGCGCTTGACTCACTAGATGTATGTCGTTTGAATCTGTTGTACGAACGAGTATTGCAAAACGATTGTTTTTACATTTGAAAGGCAGGCTTGTACTAGACTTGAACGAAAATTTATTAATACTTTCAGTGTTTATATAGTCATTTTTATATAGAGCAAATATTGTCGTTAAGCTCAGCCGATTGTGATAGTTAATAATTAATCAGATAATTTCTCTAGTGTTGCCTCTACGCGTTTTAACTTGTGACTCGCGCAAGTTTAACTGAGAGTACAATAATAATTAAAGCGTTGAAATAATCCTTATTTCTGGAATGACGATTCGCCGGGCATCCCCTCTAAAGTCATGCAAAGACTCCAGACTCCAGAGATCATTAATATATGGCGCCAATGGTACCTACCATGCGTTTACGTTTCACCACCGCGCTCGCACCGCATATATTATCTTAACGTGCTCTTGAAATCTTACTACTCTTCTCTACTGTTATAAGAATTACAATAGCTTGTACGTTATTTGATTTGACTCACATAAATCCAAATACAGCTCAAACAGCATCTAAGACTTGTTATTTTCCATGCATAGTCCCACAAAGTACTTATCTGACCCGGTGGCCAAAATTTGAACTAATTTTTATGGCTGTTAAGTTATTTGTTAATTTTATTTTTTATATCTACTAGCGACGTGGTCAGATAAAGTGGGGCTGTGTGTTCTGTTTATAACGTGGAGTGGAAGATAGAATTTCCAGAATTAATGCCGGGGTTACTCTTGGCTGCGTCAGCTAGTTAAATAAGTCGTTACTTAGGCTAAAGATTCGCTAAATAAATCAAAGGAATTGTTGAAATTCTCGAGCTCCACAACAGACTTTTGCGAACTTGTTTCTATTCTCAAAGACTTTGCCTTTCAATGTTATAGTATTCTGTAGTTAAATCTTCTATAGTTGTTTGTTTGTTTACATTACTTGGTATGACTTATTTTTTAGTAGTTAGATTTTCTACAGATTGTTGGCAGAAGTAGAGACTTCTCTATAGTTCAGTCGTTGAAAAGATTTGTGTTTGAGTGAGTGAATGGAGTAAGTTATTCTGTTCTCTGGGTGAGACACTCGTCACATTTTGTGACATCCATAGATTTAGGATTGGTCTCCGCTGCACTACAAAAGCGGAGACCAATCCTAAATCTATGGTGACATCTTAGTGGAAAAGTGTAATTACCCTACATAGGTTGAAATCCTGTGTTTCTTAAGAATTAAAACTGACAATATGAACTGTAGAATGTAGTAATATTGTGGATTCTATTAAGATATATTATATTTCTCATTATAATAATAATATATTAATATCAATACTTTTACACTTTTACTTAATTTGGATAATCATAATACTGCATGATTGCATGGGAACAAAAATAACAACTATTTTCCTACCTGTTGTTATTTTTTGTTTAGTGTTAGAGTGGTCTTCCTTTACGAATTTATTAAATACATAATATATACCTAAAGAATTGCTTATACCTAACAATTTAATACAGATGGGTGTTTCTTAAACTAAAAAATTATAAGTTAGGCTCTCAGAGTGTACGGCGAGCATTACTGAATTGCAGATAAATTAAGGCTAATACAACAAACCAAATCACAGCATTTAAGACAGCGAGATATTTTAAACCTTATTACCTGATATTAAGGACAACATATTGTGTTAACTGATGACATATTGTGCCAAACAAAACGCTATCACTCTTCTCAAATTCGTTTCACGGTTAAGATTAGATTACCCTTGCATACATTTAACGTTACGTGATGTGTTACATCATTGCTCAGTTGAGATGGAGGTAAATGTGATTTTTTATATGAAATTGTTCTTGTTTTACCTATTGATATTGTTTTATCGGTAAGCCCTATCTCTTGATTGTGATTAGACGGATTTAGTATTGTGAATGCATGGATTGTGTGAGTTGAACAATTTTCTCTAATAAACTAAACGATTTTTTGTTTGAAATTGCTGATATTATTAATATATATTATTTTTATAATATATTTAATGAATTAGATAGTAAGTAGATTATATTTAATATTAAAATCTTGGTTACAATGTGAATTGGAAATAGATTTGAGTAGAAAAATGTATGACAGTGAAGCGTTACTTGTCCTATATGATTGATGATGGTGTGATGTGAAAACTTCGATTAGGGCGAATAATTAAACTTTCATCTATAACGATACTACGATTCGGGGTGTTCTAATTTTAACTCATTCAAGAGTACCAAAATAGTTCAACAAATTGGTCACAGCTTCTTAAAACTGGATCACATATACTTAATTAGACTCTCTTCTTTTGTACATTCAGTGTTATAGTATTTCTTTGTACATAGTTACTCCTCTATATAATTAATATAAATTAATAATAATTAAAAAAAAATTAAGGTGCTATTTGGAACACTTTTAGGTACACTTATCTATCTACATCTCTCTTCAGCCTCCTTTTCTACATGGATTATTTGTATGTATAGTCAGGTAATGTCGATGTGGTTGTGGTATAAAGTGTTGTTACGTGTTATGGTTGTGTTCACAGCAACGCAACTTGAAGCAGAAGTTCGCTGCACTGCTGAGGCGGTTTCGTGTTCCCGAGGAGATGGGAGAGCGGGGTGCCGCACGGGATACGCACCATGCGCAGCGGGACATAGACGAACTGTTCCAGGTATGAGACGCTTGATCTGTGTGACAACAGTTTCATCTGCCTCCTTAAGAGGTAATGCCACGGCGGTGCCCCCCATACAATCATATTTGTCTGTTTTCTCCGGAGATAATGGTATTAGAGAAAATATTTTTGCACCATAAAATCCGTATGTGTCCGTGCTATGCCCCTATCTTTTGGTTTTTGTCAATAAATTAATAATTTCTTGGAAAAAAAACAAAGCATGAACAAGGAACCTTCAAAAATGGCTTAGGTTTCGCGACATAATCCTCGAATCCTGCAAACAAATTTTACAAATGGAATCAAAAAAAGAAAAATATAGATATATATCTTAGCCTAAGTCCTTCATAAATTATTTTTGAAAAAAAATTAAAATCGACTCAGTTTTGGAGGAGGAAACATAAAAATACGGGGGTAAGAATTCGACTGTTTTTCATAGGTATAATCGGTATTATAGGATTCTATTCAAAGAGCAGCGCGACACCAATATAATTATTTAATACCTATTCTAAGTTTCCCGTTGATGGCATTACCTCTTAAGCGATTACACTGAAGCTACCGGGGCCGATGGACCTTTTATTCCCAACTGCCGGGGTATTGCAATTGTTAGCGGGGCAGAGGCACCGGGGCAGTTCGGACCAAATCAAAGTGGCATTCATTCTACAGTGAGTCATGACAACTCAAGATATTATAATAGAGATGGGTAGGTACTTCAAACATCTTGGTTAGTTAGTTTTGATAGATATAGTTCCAGTGTTAGTTCATAATAGTAGGGTAAAATATGTTGTTTTTTTTTAAATCCTAAAAGATTTTAAATTTATTATTTTTAAAAAATCTAACGAAGGCTCGGACTTTAGACCTAGAGTAGATATAAATTTGTGGAAAGAGTATAAAACGTTGACAGGGGAATGATCGCGTAATCCTCGTTTTGCTGTGAGAAACGAATTCTTAAAAGAAAAACGATATGCACGATAACTTAATGTTTAAACTGAATTATACTGTAAAAGTAAAATTATATGGCGCAGAACTGTCTTACTTGGTTTTACAGACAGTATCTATCCATCATATATTTACGATTGGCATAATTGCGCCATTATGTTAGCGATTGTAAATACAACGAACCTGCTTATAGTCTGTCGACTGATTGCAGCTCCAATAAAAAAAATGAATATAATAACAATAGATAAATGTTAGCTTATTATTTATTGCTTGAACATACTCTAAGGCTATAATTTTCCCTGTATTTAGGAGTTAGAATCGCTGTCATGCGGTGAAGGCGAAGACTCGGGGCCGGACCAGATGGACACGATCAGCATCGGTTCCACACCCAAGCCATCGCTGCGGCCCTTCTTCAGCAGCTCCCGTAGCCTGGCCAACCAGGAGCATCATCGACATTCCAACGGTGCGTTGATTGCTTAGTTAGATGGGAAGTTGTATGGCCGTCCATACCAAGTCCTGCCTCTTCGTATGGACGGATATCTTATAAAAGCGATACGATATATGCATATATATGTCACCGTAAGATTGTAAAAACCGTTAGATTATAATCTAACTCGCGAAATTGTAAACTGTCGACAGATTGTTAACCGTTCAATGTTCTGCGTGTCAATTTTTGTATGTAGATTATATACGATTAGGTTCTATCGGGTTAATATACCTAACAGATTACAATCTACCGTAAAATAATGCGTTAAATTGTAATCTTTCGACAGTTTGCTATTACGCGAGTTAGGTTGTAATCTCACGGTTTTTACAATCTTACGGTGACATATATATAGCATCGATATATATGTAGGTACTAGATGGGCCGTTTCATAGAAAAATGTTGGGCATCCGACTTGTAGGGCATGCCCCTCACCTGTATAAGCCTGGCCATAGCGCTGTCCCGCTTTTCAGACTAGATGGCGTTACTAAAACATTCTTTTTTTGACAGGGCCCGTCTATGTAAATTGAAGTCGTCGGATATTTGATGTAATTTGTTTATGAAGCCGATTACTTTTCAAGTAATCTAACTAGATAATTTAGCAGTTTAGTATTCTGTGCCTAACCGGTGTGTTACTCTGGCGTAACGTTTAAAAAAAAGTAACAGTTAAAGCCAAGATGTAATATCTGATCACAGACCAAATCATGTACAAGCAACTTTAACAAAAATTGAATATGTAGTTTTATTAAATTCCAAATCAACACGTGGAAACAACTTGTTTCTTTCTATTTTACAATAAACATTGTTTGTTTAATTTATTTTAATTAATACATACTTTGATTCTATTCACAAGTAACAATGTAATTAATTTTATCAAAGTTGATTTGAAAGTTAAATTAATTAATTGAACTTTAACAAAACAATGAATTTAAATATTACGTCAATAGAATAATTTGTACTAAAACTTGTAATTTTTCAACTATTTACTTTCCGAATAATGTATTATGTAAAATAGGTAACTTTACTAACTACCGTTATGTGTATTATCTATAAAAAGAGATACACGCCGAATTGGGAACCTCCGTTTTTGGAAGTAGGTTAAAAATTAAAACTCCTAATAGGTAGGGTTGAATTCACAGATGAATTAAACGATCTGCCTTCAAGTGTCTTGATAAATATAGATAAAAAGCAATTATTATATTTGGCTGCGTTTTGTTTTGTATGTGATTTTATTAACCAGCGTTAGCCTGAGCTAATGTACGAGTATACTATATGTACTTTTCTAGTTATTCTGTGTCTGGGTATCATCATACTGATGCACTGGAATAGTATAGTGTGGCTTATTTTGTTTTGTCTAGTGTTTTAGTAATTAATATGTTATATGAAACATGAAACCATGATATTTGCATTTGAAGTGAGTTTAGTTGAACATTAAGATCTTGCCCATATCTACCGAAAGGGGTGTAGGTAGTCGAAGAGCAGCGTCATTTTTGAAATTCAGATTTATTTTAACCGTATATTATGTTGAATTATATGTACTGTACATATGTACGGGAACTCTTTAATTTTTCGGGATAATAGTAGCCCATGGCCTTTCCTGGGATGTAACCTACCTCTATACAAAATTTCATCAAAATAGGTTGAACAGATGGGCCGTGAAAGCGTAGCAGACAGACAGTCATACTTTAGCATTTTAAATATTAGTATGGATTATATTGTTTTTAATATTAGTATGGTATATTTAACAAAATGCGAACTTAGGAAATTCAAAGCGTAGCCATGCCAAAGTAAATAATGATAAGTTTGAGTTTGTTTAAAAAGAAGCTGCTTGCACCTCGTGTCTATGCTCCACACTGCAGATTTGTTTGTGCCTGAATGTTTTGGTTACAAGCGTTCAGCGCGACTTTTACTGTATTAGGTACGATCTCTGAATACTCTCACTGATGCAAAATTCAGTGTTATAGGCGCCCGATACACAGTCAATCTGCATTGCCGTCAATCCACTCTCATTCAGATCGATCCAGTTTGACTGTGCATCGGGCGCCTTACGCGTAATTTTGTCTTGATACAACTGTAAACCTGTACAACTGTAACTCACTAGCGAGTTTTTTTCACGGTGACAAATATAACATTAATTATTATTTGGTACGGAAATTAAGTTACTTGATTTTAAATATATTTTGGTCACATGTTAAAAACTCTCTATTGGTTTGAATTAAGTAGAAAAGAGCAAAAGTTTTTTCAGTGTTTACGTTTTGTTTTGTACGCTGTGTGAGTTGTGACTTAGTTTAGTGCATGTGCGGGCTGGGAGGAGTGAATTCTACACATACTCGATACAAAAAACACTGAAGGCCTCTTGCACCTAACTGCTTAAACTGGTTTAAGTAGTTAAATGTGATGCCGTCAGAGTTTCACAAGAATATTCCAGGCTTGACATGACAGGGACAGAATATATTAGGGATGTAGAAAGTTAAACTTAAACACTAACAGGTTGGTGCAAGTGAACTTAAGGGCCTTTTGCACTGAACTGCTAAAACTGGTGTAACTAGTTAAATCCTGTAAATTTTTGTTAAGTTTATTGCAGGCTTGTCAGAATAGGATTACGGATATAGAAAGCTTAACTTATACTCATATAACGGGTTGGTGCAAGTGGATCTCAATTAAAATTGTTACTTTGTTAGTTATCTGTGCGTACTGGGTAGGTTACATAGTTAATCTGTAGATAGTTACACAAATTTAGTGTTTATCCTTTTCTTACATTGTTTTTATGAGAGAGTACATAAATCTGCGTTTGGAATTAAAATTGTAACAAGAAATAAAATAATTATGATGTTAAACATACAGAAAACATCCTTTTCATTGCAAATTGATCCTCGGGATTTGTAGTTTTAGTCAGATTTAACAATTTTCTTCTTAAGTAAAAAGTTAATTATTAAAAATTTACATTTGTTCGCTGCACAACATATCAAATACCATTGGCACATATATTTCATACTGAATGAGCACCTGAATGACATTAACAATACACATTTAAATCTCATATGGTGCTTTAACATTGTCAGATAGAGCGAATTTAACTATGAGCTAGACTTTTTCATTTACCTACCGTTTTCACTCTCAGAATTGGCACCACATTACACGTCATAGTCTCTTAAGAAACTACACCGCATTTGACTAATATGACTATAGATTTTGGCTAAGAAAAGCATCGCAAGAATTAAAATTCGACGGCAAATAGCTTAAACATTCCTTGCATTCCAGTGATCTGTGATCGCAATCAGATGATCGAGATTAACTAAACCTGATCGCGCCAAAAGTGCTGCGTACTTAAATTTTTTATACTTCTACCATACCTTTACTACTGTTTTAATCATACTTGTGCGGGTCTAAAGTCAGTCTTCATGCCCTAGGGCCGTAATCTAGTCGATCGATGGCCCAACTAGTTGACCAACCCCATACTGTAAATATGCACAACAGAGTCTAGGCTCCAGACTGGTCGACCAAACGATCGTACCATTTGACGTAAAAGTTTTTAAACCAAGGAGTATGTGTACCTGCATAAACACTGGCAGCATGAAAAGCAAAAAGTTTAATTTGTCTTTTCTTTTTATTATTTACTAGACCTATGTATCCTACTTACTATGATTTGCAATAAATATCTAACCGTTACAGTTTGTTTTACTGTTATGGTAGAAGTATAAAGAAGAGTAGGTATACACCACCGGGATAAAGCAGTTTTTTTCTTGGGCGCTTGAATCCCTCACTGCACTCAGGGCTCAATCTTAATTCCCTCCCTTTGGTCGGGAATTAACTTATAACACCCTCGCTGCGCTCGGGAGTTAAATTTGGAGTCCTTCATTACGTTCAGGATTCAATGTAGCGCCCGTGACATAAAACAGTGCTTTATCCCCTTGGTGTATAATCTACTATTATTAGTTGTATGAAAACTGTTTCAGAATGTTAGAATGTTCGAAATTTTCCGCAGAGAAAGTTTCAGAATGTTAGAATGTTCGAAATTTTCCGCAGAGAAATCAGTGAAAGGAATAGTCGTTCAAGCATCCTTGTCATGCCATTTAGATCTGTCAATTTAGCTTGTTTCGAGATTGAGTAGTTTCCAACCGAAAACTAGGATATGTATTCAGCACTATACATTATGGCGATTCGCGATCAGCTTTCGTAGGTTAAATTTTTGATTGTTTTCTTGAGCAATCGTTATCAATAATAAGAACGAAGCGGTGCGGTTTCTTACGTGACGTCATACACCCTCCCCCCGGCCCGCTCAGTAACGGCCCCCGCATGCGCAGTGTCGCGGCACGCCAGTCTCGCGTCGACCGCTGAGCTGCGTCCGCGCGACCGTCCAGCTGCGTCGTTCACAGGTATTAACATACTTTCGATGGATACCTCCTACTTAATATTGTTGGCTGACTTTATACATGTCACCGTAAGATTGTAAAAACCGTTAGATTATAATCTGACTGGCGAAATTGCAAACTGTCGAAAGATTACAATTTAACGCAATATTTTTCGGTAGATTGTAATCTGTTAGGTATATTAACCCGATAAAACCTAAGGGCACTACCTGATTGTTTATGCCGAACCCTAACCTAACCTACAAGAAACAGACAAGAAAACGTAAGTACAATGGATATTTCTAAAATTAACACTCAGAACATTGAATGGTTCACAATCTTTCGACAGTTTACAATTCCACGAGTTAGAAGGCCAAAACAGCTGCCAAAAAACTTGGTATCCTAAACAAAGTGAAGCGGTACTTCACGCCAGAACAGCGCCTCACTCTTTATCAGGCACAAGTTCGGTCACAGAGTACATTATATATACTGGTATAGAGTTGCTACTCGACTTTCAATGTACAGCGACATCTATCGGGAAGTTGTCCAACTAAAATATGTATATATATATATAACCATAGCACAATGCTATAGTACTTTAAATTACAAAGTGTATTTTATAATAATTTATCTTAATTATTACAAGATCACATAATTCTGCAACTATAGAATTATGTGACCTTGTAATAATTAAGATAAATTATTATACGATAAACACAAACTGTAAAGATGTTCAGATGTTAGTAAATGAAACGCATGTTGATTATTTTCTCTTATATTCTCAATTACAAAAAATATACATAAAGTATAACAATTATTCCACAGTTTCATGTTTTTCACATCGTACACACTTAATACACACTCTATTAATATAGTTTCACATTGTAACGAATTTATCAAAAAAATAATAATTTTGTCCACCCGGCATCCGGCATGCCAGAAAACGTCAATGCCAATGTCGAATTTCAAACTTTAAAATGGCGGCTGTCCACGTTTGGAAATTAAAACACAAATGTTTCATTAAACTTCTAACTCATTCCACTAAACTTAATTCGTATCAGATAAATCTTTATAAATTATCTAAGATGACTCATATTCTGCTCAAAAAAAAAAGTTTTATATATTATTAGCTTTGTGTTTATTTAAATGGCAAAATCATTAATTTATCTAAAACATAAGCTTCTGAACGAACACTTAGTTCAGCGCCATCACAGACCCTGATCACAGACTTTTATGTATACATATTTTCAGTACAAGATAAGCGCCATGAGCGCCATCCTTTAGGGAGTTGTGGAACTAACATCCCCATACAACAGAAAAATGTTCTAAGTGCAAAGGCCCTGGGTATATTAACCCGATAAAACCTAAGGGCACTACCTGATTGTTTATGTCGAACCCTAACCTAACCTACAAGAAACAGACAAGAAAACGTAAGTACAATGGATATTTCTAAAATTAACACTCAGAACATTGAATGGTTCACAATCTTTCGACAGTTTACAATTCCACGAGTTAGAAGGCCAAAACAGCTGCCAAAAAACTTGGTATCCTAAACAAAGTGAAGCGGTACTTCACGCCAGAACAGCGCCTCACTCTTTATCAGGCACAAGTTCGGTCTGGCATGGAGTGTTGCTGCCCGACCGAACTTGTGCCTGATGGATCTGCTAAGTACCAACTCGATAAAAAAAAAAGATTATAATCTAACGATTTTTACGATTTTACGGTGACATATACAAGACTTTGCAAGAAAAATCTATAAATAAAAAGGGAATAAAATTGTGTGTGTCAGCTCCGACGCACGATTGGAGTTTACTCTTTCCGAACGAAAAGTGTTACCATGGAAACATAAACATAATGTAACGGAGAAAGTTTGATTTTACTCCCCATTCATTTTCATACCCCTATATATGTGAAAATCGATTCTTAAGGCGGTAAACTCCAAAAAAAAAAATTTGAGTTCAGATGTATTAATATTATACTTCAATGATCCAAATTGAAATTGCGTCAACGTTTGCAAACTAGATTTTTCGTCCATGATGTTTCACCTCTTTAGATTTATAAGACTTAAAATTAAAAGATTTAAAACAAATAACATGGCCTCATCATTTATTTTTCAAAGAATTTGATAGCCTGCAAAAAGTCAGTCTACAATTTTTCTATCGCAATAACATAGCAAGCTTTTGTCTGTTGGTTTTTATTTTTAGCATTTCATTTTTCGGCTTCGCTTTTACTCTATACTTTTTTTGTTGACTTTGACTAGTTATTATTCTACCTTTGTACACCTGGTTTCGATTTCCATTTATAAATCTTCCCAAAAAACGTAGGTAGCTCTTACAAGATACCTGTTTGACAAATATTACCTAGTTGACGTTTGTTGCAAATGTATTAGTTCAGAAAGATTAGATATTTTCAGGAGATCACATACCGTCGTCAGACCGCGCGTCGTCAGAGCCGCTAGAAGCGATGGATGCACACATAAATAAAATTAATAAATCGTTTATTTGCTGGAAAAATAACGTTTTATTAGTACAGAACATGATAATGTGTTTCTTGTGGCTCGTCTTGTGTTATGCGATCAGCTGCTGGGCAGACTTGGATTACGAAGGACAGGCTTAATCCCAGCGTTTGCGTCATGTTTAAATCGACACAAAATCACACATATATAATCTACAATATACTACAATTCTAAGAAAACCAAACATTAGCATTTGGACACGGATATTTGTTTAAGTTATATTTTTTTATCATATTATTTATCGTTTTTTTATGAATTGTCAGAATCAGAAGCCATACGCAGCTCGGCAGGCGACGAGCGCGGAAGCGAAGGGAATAGCGACGGGGATGCAACCCTGGACGCACCCGTATCTGGTGCTTCCGTATCCAGCTCCCCGCCGAATGAAACCAAGGTAAACTCTAAGGTATAATATCTCTTATCAATTTATATACATAGTAATATTAATAGTTTATTGTTTTACGTACTTCATAAGCAGCTGAATACAAGCGGCACAAGTGGAGTTTAAAAATCCCAGCCTTAATCTCCAGCAGCAGTGGGCGTAGATACATAATTTGGGATGACAGCGAACACGTTCTAATACACTCTGTGACGGTTGGTAACTCGTAGTTGCTTCAGAGTAGCAAGTCTGTCTTTTCTTCATTTGAAAAACATCGAAGGACATCGTATGCGTAAACAACCTCCTTATATATTATAAGGAGATAATGGGGAAATTGTTTATACGATGTCCTTCTACACTAATATTAGATATAAATGCTAAAGTTTGGATGCATGATTGTTACTCAATCACGCCAGAACACAGATTGATTATTGTCTGAAATAACACATAGGCTACTTTTTATCCCGGAAAATTTTAACAGGGAACCAAAAAACCTTAATCCACGCGGACAAAGTTGCGGACATCTGCTACAACATGTATTACATTTTACTGGTAAATAATATGAGTATAAAAAATATAAAGAAATAGCTCCGAGGCGATGGTAGTGCTGCAGCCATAAACTATATAACCAATAGAAATTGAAAGGTCTTAAATATCAGTAGGTCAAAATAATACAATAGAACTTAATGCTAGCTAGCCTAACCTAATTACTATATAAATCATGCCCACGTGGAATGGTGGCAAGAATGCTGGCTGCATTTCCGCGCTGGACAGCCAGGCTGATCCTTTGCGCAAAAAATGAGCCAGCATACTAGGTCATACACCTACATGTTTTTACTGTATTATACCTATCATATACATCGCTGTAGTCTCAATCATCCAAAGTAATTCGTGTACAGTACATCAAATAACTATAGATTTTGCGTACTAGGAGGATAAGAGGTCAAGGCTGTTCCGAAGCGCAACCAGCGGGGGGAACCTAACGCCTGCGGCTGCGGCGCGGAAGAAGAATTCGCTTGTCATTGGCACTGAGAGGCCGCTCTCTGCACACGATTTACCTGCACAGAGTCCTACTACACTTGAGGTAAGATATAAATATACTTTGCTCTTAAAGTCGCGTTTGTCCTTGTACCAGACGCATTTTTTTTTTGATATTACAAACGCTACTTTGTGTGAGATCTATAGAGCGAACTTTGACTTTGCTTAGACTTAAGACATGGTTAAAACGAGACAGATTTATGTTACTCACATAAGTCCATCTCGTTTTAACTCTAAGTAAAGTCTGAGCCAGGTCAAAGTACGCTCTATAGATCTCAGCATTTGTGTTTCTGCTTGTAGCATGGACGTTTTGATTTCGTTGACGTTTAGTCTTTATGCTATTCCAGACTATAATCTATCTCTGTGCCAAATTTCAGCCAGATCCGTTCAGCCTTTGGGGCGTGATTGAGTAACAAACATCCATACATCCAGACATCCATCCAAATTTCACATTTATAATATTAGTAAGATAAGAAAAGCCTCAGCACAACTACAAGGCTCTCTGGGGCCTCCTAGCGCGAACGTGTGCACCATTCCAGCACCTCCAGAGTCCTGACGTCCTGACAGACTGTCCAGCTTAGTAGCCAATGAGCTGAGGAGGGTGTTGGTACTGCGCACTAGCCTCCACATCATAGACGCGGCACGGCTCAGTGTTACCAACTCTCGAAAATATTTGTCCCTAAAACTTAATTCAAAAAGCCCTAAGAAGCCCCAAATAAGTTTTTTTACCGTACTTTCTTAATTAAGATTCATAATGAATGATCAAAATTTTTGCTTATTATGAAAATCTTAATTTTTGAATTACGGCTTTCTTATTGGTCGTAAGAAAAAATTATAACAGACATTATTTTTAGAAAATTTAATTTTGAACAACTTTTATTTCAAAAAATTATAATTATACAACCAATATATTGTTTGACTTGTTATTCATTCAATTTTGTTTGACTTGATAGATCTAAGAAATAAAAAATAAGTAAAAAATATAAGAAGCCAAAAATCTTTCTTATTGGTCGTAAGAAAAAATTATAACAGACATTATTTTTAGAAAATTTAATTTTGAACAACTTTTATTTCAAAAAATTATAATTATACAACCAATATATTGTTTGACTTGTTATTCATTCAATTTTGTTTGACTTGATAGATCTAAGAAATAAAAAATAAGTAAAAAATATAAGAAGCCAAAAATCCCTAAAAATAAGAAGCCCTTCGCATTTGTTTACGCCCTATATTTGGGGCCAAAAGCCCTAAGTTGGGAACCATGTTATAAGTGTACGCGTTGTCTTCAGCCGCGTCGTACAATGCTAGAGCAAGTTAGCCGTATCCTGGGCGAGGAAGGGCCGGTTCCTGAATGCGTGGCGGTGGCTCCAAGTAGTATGGCTCGAGTGTTCCAAGCGTTAGCGGTGCCCACTGTATTGGCGCCGCCGGGGGTCACGCCCGATGTTCGCCCGCTGCTACAGGCGCTGTTGGCTCGAGCTACTAAGCAGTAAGTGTAATCTGTAGGAATACTTTGACTTACTTATAGGCCTATTACACAGCACTTTTTACAGGGCCCTGAGGTAAGGATGGGAGTGGCAATGGCATGGCAATTTAGAGCGTCGCTTATTACACAGCAATATGGACCAATTTAGGGACCTTTTCTCCCTAAATTCTATGCTATGCTATTACACTACACTGATTCAAGTGTAAGGGTCCCTGTGAAAAGTGCAGTGTAATAGGTCTAATAAGACTGAGTTAAAATGAGACAGATTTATGATACACACATAAGTTCGTCCCGTTTCAACTCTAAGTAATAGGCCTATTACACTGCACTTTTTTCAGGGCCCGGTGGTAAGGGTGGGCGTGGCCGCTAGTTAAAGCGTCGCTTATTACACAGCAATAAGGACCAATTTAGGGACCGTTTCTCCCTAAACCTTATTACACTACACTGATTCAAGTGTAAGGGTCCCTGTTGAAAGTGCAATGTAATAGGCAAAGTACGCTCTATAGATCTCAGCAAAAGTGCTGCTGACTTGTATTAAAGTTATGGTTGCCAAAGTGTTAAATAATTCAGACTGTAAATTGTTAAGTTTATGAGACTACAAATTTAAGGACCCTTCCTCCCTAAATGTTATTACACCACACTGATTCAAGTGTAAGGGTCCCTGTGAAAAGTGCAGTGTAATCAGTGGCGTGCACAGGGTTTGAAGCTGGGGGTAGGCATTAGTTTGTCAGAATACCTATTTACTAGCTGTATTGATGAGAAATGAGCGTTGACACAAACAAATGTAAATAACCACATGCTCGTTATCTAGTCCGTATACGAACACAAAAATATTGTATTTTTATTACTTTTGTATGAAATTAAACCGATGATCGAGAAATGATCCGTTGTCGACCACTTTGTTTTACATCATAAGACTACGTTTAGATTTTTAGGGTTTCTCTATATTATGCCGGTCGCAATCTGACGTTTAAATGAACCATACATAATAACAATTAGGGTAAGCAGTGCTTTTACGCCTCTATGAACTGCACGCCACTGAGTGTAATAGGCCTGTAGGATCAGCCAGTGGCACTGGTCGGCTCGAGTGTTTGATGTGTCGCTCGCAGGGGCGTGCGTCGCGGCGTGCGCGTGTGCGTGTGCGGCGGCGAGGCGGCGTCCGCGGCGGCGCTGCGCGCGCACGCCGAGCTGGCCGCGCGGCGACACGACGCGCCCGCGCTGCGCTTCTACATCGTGCCCACCGGTAACATAATATAGCACATAATATAGCACATAATATAGCACATTATATAGCACATAATATAGCACTTGTACCATAGCATAGTTTTATTGTTAGCTGTTTTTATGTATGTGTTTCTTGGTGTACAATAAAGAATTTTTCATTCATTCATTCATTCATTCATATGCACCATTGAACGACGCTATTCCACACTTTGAGCTCAATACTCAATACTCAGTATCATTTATTCAATATAGGTACACTGTAGGTACACTTATTGACGTTAAATATTACTTACTTATAAAACATGATGGTGATAATTGGTTACGGTATCTTAAAACTAAAGCTACGGGGGTTCCAAACGCGCCCTGGCCTGAGAAGAGCCCACAACAAACTCAGCCGGGTTTTTTTTATTATTATCACCATCTCACAAATCATCTTAACTAAGGAACTATCAGAGCCATAGAGTAAATCATTGCCAAGCTTCCTTGTCGTTTAAGTAGAGTGTCGTTTAAGAGTTTACGTTTTACATTAACTTTGAACTTATCTAAAGACATCTTTAACATGTCTTCTGGGAGCTTATTGTAGAAGCGGACACTGTTTCCAACAAATGAATTGCTAGTTTTACTAAGCCTAGAAGCAGGCATAACAAGTTTATTTTTATTTCTAGTATTGACATTATGACAATCACTTTTCTTCTTGAATTTATCAATGTGTATAGGCACGTATACTAAATTTTCATATATATATTGGCTGTGCACTGTTATAATATTGATTTCTTTAAATTTATCTCTTAGTGACTGTCTTGGTCCCATATTATATATGGCTCGAACAGCCATCTTCTGCAGCACAAAAACTACCATTACCCCATAATAATAAACATAACTCATTAGGTGTGTATGTTAGATATTAGAAAATAAAATTGTGAATAAGTGTAACTTAACATTAATAATTTGATTTGTTTTTGTAACCATTGTCTTAGATCTAACATGAAACACTGTACTATGTTTGAGGAAGGCAATAATCACTGCAACGCAGTTTTGGAACGAAGTTCCTTATCGAGCGAAAGGGGGCTAGACGGAAAAAATTAAGACCAAAAGTTGTAACGACACTTTTTGCTATAGTTGTAAGCCGTGCGGCGTGCGCGTATTTCTCTCTCTCTCTCTCTCTCTCATAGAAAGCAAGCCAGTTCCTTTCGTTTCGTATTTCTATTTCGCATTGACCAGTGTGGTGTCGCGACGATTATTTTTTATTAAATATTGTGTATATGTCACCGTAAGATTGTAAAAACCGTTAGATTATAATCTAACTCGCGAAATTCTAAACTGTCGAAAGATTACAATTTAACGAATTATTTTCCGGTAGATTGTAATCTGATAAGTTTTTAAACCCGATAAAACCTAAGTGCCCGGCCTGCGGCCGGGCACTACTTGATAATTTATGTCGAACCCTAACCTAACCTACAAGAACGAGACAAGAAAACGTAAATAAAATAAATATTTCAAAAATTGAAACTCAGAACATTGAACAGTTTACAATCTTTCGACAGTTTAGAATTTCGCGAGTTAGATTATAATCTAACGGTTTTTACAATCTTACGGTGACATATATTTGTTAACAATAAAAAAAATATTATTATAACTTAAATTTTTTTTTTTAAACTTTTGCAGGGTTATCGTTCATGTATGTTTTTAAGTCCTTGATTAATGTTCCTAAATAAAGTTTTTATTTATTTATTTTTATGTAACTCCACCACTATCACCACTGAAGCCTATTAATGTCCCACTATTGGGCACAGGCCTCCACTCTCATAGGAGAGAGGGAATTAGAGCTTATACCCACCACGCTGCTCCAATGCACAACATATATATGTCACCGTAAGATTCACCTGTAACCTGTAACGTATGTACCTACGTAACGTAAATAAGTAGGTAGGTACCTACTCATATATATATATTTTATTTTATTTTTCATTTTTTAAGTTTAGGTTTTGCACAATTGTTTATGCTAAGCTAGAGATAAATATTGAAACTGCACCATCGTATTAGGAATTCCTGTAAAGATGATGTAAGAAGTGAATAAATAAATAAAATAAATAATACTAATAACTATACAGACTAGGTAGAAACTCAGAGTCAATTTAGAAATTAGATATCCGTATATAAAAACCGTTAGATTATAATCTTACTCGCAAAATTGTAAACTGTCGACAGATTATGAACCGTTCAATGTTCTGAGTGTCCATTTTTGAAATATTAATTGTACCTATTTACGTTTTCTTGTGGCTTTCTTGTAGGTTAGGTTAGGGTTCGACATAATATATAATCAGGTAGTGGCACTTAGGTTCTATCGGGTTATTATACCTAACAGATTACAATCTACCGAAAAATGATGCGTTAAATTGTAATCTTTCGAGCTGAGTTTTTGTGGGCTCTTCTCAGACCAGGGCGCGTTTGGAACCCTCGTAGCTTTAGTTTTAATATACCGTAACTGATTATCACCATTATATTTTATAAATAACTAGACGTCAATAAGTGTAGTATACCTACCTAAATTGAATAAACATTATTTGACTTTGACTGTACATCTTAGGGCCAAACACGGTATCCCGATGGTTGGGCGCGTCGGATAACGCATACGCGGCGCTGTTTTGCGGAGAAGCATGGGCGTCATTATGTGAAAGGGCGGCAGATCCCGGCATGCCAGACATCGCAGAAATGTCTTCAAGGGTTGCCAGGTATTTTGGTTTACTTCATTCGTTCCATTCATTGCTAAGAATAACATTAAATGATTCCATGTGAGAAGTCTTTTTCAGGGCCCGAGCACCCCTTTTTACCAGAGAGCTCTTGATCTAGCGATCTAAGTTATGACCGTCAAGCGCTTCTGTTGTTGGGTTTGACTCACATCTGTAGCTTAGCAACGTATAATCTAGGCAATAAAACTAGTTGACCCCAACAATAATTCCTCAGGTGACGAAACTTTATAGTATGATAAAGTATCATGAGTTAAACGTATATTATAAATATCCAATAAAAAATCAGAAAGGAAGTAAGGTTTTTATGCTATGCCAATTGTTAAAGCAGGAAGGTACATTATCGCGTAAACGCAGTTTAGATTTGATGATAAAATCGGTTTAAATATCGATGTTCTGCATGATTATTTCGTTTGATATTTCGTTTTCGAGTCTAAATATACTACCTACAATTATTTTAAAAAGAAATCTATAAAATATTCAGTCATTAATATTAAGTTTTAGGTATAAATACCTAACTTCCGGATGTTCTTTTTGGAGGATATTCTTGTGTATGTTTTGGATCATCCAATACTTAAACCCAGCCAAGTTTCAGCGACTGAGGATTTAATGCGGGGATCTCCATACAACGGACCGCCCCATTGTCTAGACTAGTAGCACATCTCTGGTGAAAAGGTACCCTTATGATGTAACAAAACTTATGGATCTTTTAATAAAGGAACATATGGAAATCGATAGATACCTATTCAATTATATTTATAACTAGACGATGCCCGCGACTTCGTGCTCCGCGTGGAATAAGTTTTATTTAATTCCCACGGGAACTCCTTAATTTTCCGGGATAAAAAGTAGCCTATGTCACTCCCGAAGTCCTCAACTATATCCATGCAAAAATCACGTCGATCCGTTGCTTTATTACGGCGTGATTGAAGGACAAACCAACAAACAAACACACTTTCGCATTTTAATGATTTTACCTTTTCACTAAATTTTAGGCGAAAAATATATGAAAGATCGCCGTTTTGTTATTTATTTTCTGTAACTAACTAGTTTATTTTTGCATAGGTACCTGAATAGTATTGGCCCAGTCAACAACATACCTATTGGTGAAGCGATGGTTGCATACCGAGAGAAATCGGGGGATGAAGACTCCAGTCAGACCTTTGTACCATTTGTTGCTGTAAGTGCTTTTATAGTGTTCATTTATCTTATCCTAAACCTTTAACTGTAGAAAATAGAATAGGTATTATTCTCTAATGTCCAACACAAAAATTGAATATAGATGTCTTGCGAGTAAAAGCTGGTAAAGTTGGCATCCGTTAACTTTGATCTTGAAAATGACAATTGAGAGTAATTTGTCGATCTTAATCATGTATAGGATGATATAAAGCGAATGCGTTTGCGCCCATACGGAATCGGTTCGCTTTTGCATCCTATTCTGTAGGAGCTAATCAGCACATTAAGACACTGACTGACTGATTAGTCCATATCATAGAAAGAGAAATCGTCTAGTTTTTAGAACCATGCCCAGTGAGTCTTCTTTTTTTTTATCTACTACAAGTTAGCCCTTGACTACGATCTCACCTGATGGTAAGTGACGATGCAGTCTAAGATGGTAGCGAGCTAACCTGTTAGGGGCATGGCAGTTATATTAAGCACATACCCTTATTTGGTTTCTACATGGCATCGTACCGGAACGCGTAATCGCTTGGCGGCACGTCTTTGCCGGTAGGGTGGTAATTATCCACGGCCGAAGCCTCCCACCAGGCCAGACCAGGGAATATTCAGAAATTATAAATTCCCAAATGGGCCCTGCCGGGGATCGAACCCGGGGACCTCCGCACGTTAAGACAACAGCGCTACACACTGCGCCACGGACGTCGTCGAATCACCGAAAGGGATAGTTAATTTATTTTCATCATACCTATTCGAAAAACGTATATTGGCTTCAGAGGATAGCGGGAGCAAAATGTAATTTTTAGGCCCATGGGACTTTTCATTTCTCTGTTCTGATTGGTCCGCGTTCGTGCTTCTGATTGGTTCTTAAACGTATAGGTAATGTCCATACATAGTACGTTGATACTCCTAGCTTTTTCTTATGAGAATTTACGTATGCGTAATGATGAAAAATACTGTGTGTCACTCGGGGCCAAATTTTTTGTTCTCGGGCGGCGTATATTGAATTCCTCGCTACGCTCAGGATTCTACTTTAGCATCCTTCACTTCGCTCTGAATTCAAAATAGCGCCCTCGGGGAACAAAAATTTTCTGTGGCCCCATATAACACAAATAACTATTCCATATGTAGGGTTCCAATTTAGTAGGGTATGTTTAGCTCCAAGTTCGAACTCTCCTTGAAATTAGGCGGCAATTCTATCTCATTCTTTCACGGGCAATGAATAAATATGCATTCCTTATTTGTGCGACTGAAATGGGTAGTGTCTAGCAGACTACTTTACGGTTTAACCTTTGATCAATACACTAAACGCCCCGCTACAATCAGTACTAGTTGCGCAACACAAAGCACAGATCCTGTAGCAGTGTTCTAGGTGCTCTGATGCACATTCGCTGTTTTAGACCTATTACACTACACTTTTGCAAGGGACCCTTACCCTTGAATATGTGTAGTGTAATAAGATTTAGGAACAAAGGGTCCCTAATTAGATCCTTATTGCTGTGTAATAAGCGACGGTCTAACTAACGGCCACGCCCACCCTTATCACAGGGCCCTGTGAAAAGTACAGTGTAATAGACCTATTAAGACTCAGTGATCTCATCTTATAGGTCTATAACACTGCACTTTCCACAGGGCCCTGCGGTGAGGGTGGGCGTTCTAATTAGCGGGCTGCTATTTAGAGCGTCGCTTATTACACAGTAATAAGGATTTACTTAGGGACCCTAATTCTCTCTAATTCTTATTACACTACACTGATTCAAGTGTAAGGTTCCCTGTGAAAAGTGCAGTGTAATAGGCCTATGTGAACCAGTTTAGGGACCCTTTCTCCCTAATTCTTATACCACTACACTAATTCAAGAGTTAGGGTCCCTGAGACAAGTGCAGTGTAATAGGCCTATGTGAACCAGTTTAGGGACCCTTTCTCCCTAATTCTTATTACACTACACTGTTTCAAGAGTTAGGGTCCCTGAGACAAGTGCAGTGTAATAGGCCTATGTGAACCTGTTTAGGGACCCTTTCTCCCTAATTCTTATTACACTACACTAATTCAAGAGTTAGGGTCCCTGAAACAAGTGCAGTGTAATAGGCCTATGTGAACCAGTTTAGGGACCCTTTCTCCCTAATTCTTATTACACTACACTAATTCAAGTGTAAGGGTCCCTGTTGAAAGTGCAATGTAATAGGCAAAGTACGCTCTATAGATCTCAGCAAAAGTGCTGCTGACTTGTATTAAAGTTATGGTTGCCAAAGTGTTAAATAATTCAGGCTGTAAATTGTTAAGTTTATGAGACTACAAATTTAGGGTCCCTGAGACAAGTGCAGTGTAATAGGCCTATCATTCCTGTATATCCAGGAGGTCCGGGTCGGTTGCGGGGAGGGCGGGCCCTCGTCGCTGGAGCTGGAGGACGGCGGATCCCCGCCGGCGCGGCCCTCGCCCCCCGCCACCCCGGCGCCCGCGCCCGCCCCCGACCTGGCGCCGCCCCTCGCGCTGGCGCGGAGCGAGCCGCTGGAGCTGCAGCTGGACTACTGGCTGGTGGGTTTATAACTATACTAGCCGCGACTCCGTCCGCGTGGATTGAGGTTTTTCGCGGCAACTCCTTAGATTTCTGGGACAAAAAGTAGCCTATGTGTTATTCCAGACTATAATCCATCTCTGTGCCAAATTTCGTCCAGATCCGTTCAGACATTCGGGCGTGATTGAGTAAAAAACATCCATCCATCCATCCAAACTTTCGCATTTATAATATTTACTAGCTGATGCCCGCGACTACGTCCGCTTGGGGTGAGGTTTTTCGGTTCCCGCGGGAACTCCTTAGATTTCTGGGACAAAAAGTTGCCTATTTGTTATTCCAGACTATAATCCATCTCTGTGCCAAATTTCATCCAGATCCGTTCAGACATTCGGGCGTGATTGAGTAAAAAACATCCATCCATCCATCCAAACTTTCGCATTTATAATATTTACTAGCTGATGCCCGCGACTACGTCCGCTTGGGGTGAGGTTTTTCGGTTCCCGCGGGAACTTCTTAGATTTCTGGGACAAAAAGAAGCCTATGTGTTATTCCAGACTATAATCTATCTCTGTGCCAAATGTCATCCAGATCCGTTCAGCTATTCGGGCGTGATTGAGTAAAAAACATCCATCCATACATCTATACATCCATACATCCAACCATCCATCCATCCATCCATCCATCCATCCATCCATCCATCCATCCATCCATCCATCCATCCAAACTTTCGCATTTATAATATTTATTACTAGCTGATGCCCGCGACTCCGTCCGTGTGGATTGAGGTTTTTCAGTTGCCACGGGAACTCCTTAGATTTCTGGGATAAAGTGTAGCCTATGTGTTATTCCAGACTATAATCTATCTCTGTGCCAAATTTCATCCATATGCCAGCCATTCGGGCGTGATTGAGTAAAAAACATCCATCCATACATCCATCCAAACTTTCGCATTTATAATATTATATTTTAGGCGAGTTTTCAAACGTTTAAAACGGTTTATTTGGGGTTTAAAACCGCAACATTTGGTTTAAAACGATTTTAAACCGATTGATTCACATCTATAGAGAAGGATTCAAGAACGGAATGGTGTACCCTTTATTGTCTTTCGTTTTTACGCGAGTTGAATTTTAACAAAAGTAAGTTAGGATAAGGAATGTTTTTTTTTCTTTTTTCACAAAATTACTGCCGCAATATATTAATATTTAATTAGTGAATACTTTATAAGCAAATGTGCAATCTATATTTAAGTTGTTATTTGTAAGGTAAAACGTTGTATCCATATATAATATGGGACCAAGACAGTCACTAAGAGATAAATTTAAAGAAATCAATATTATGACAGTGCACAACCAATATATATTTGAAAATTTAGTATACATGCATAAACACATTGATAAATTCAAGAAGAAAAGTGATTGTCATAATGTCAATACTAGAAAAAAAATTAACTTGTAATGCCTGCTTCTAGGCTTATTAAAACTAGCAATTCATTTGTTGGAAACAGAGTCCGCTTCTATAATAAACTTCCAGAAGACATGTTAAAAATGTCTCTGAATAAGTTCAAAGTTAATGTAAAACGTAAAATCATTGCATAATCTTATTACCATGTAAAGGAATACTTAAACGACAAGGAAGCTGGCAATGATTTGCTCTATGGCTCTGATAGTTCCTTAGTTAAGATGATTTGTGAGATGGTGATGATAAAAAAAAACCCCGGCTGGGTTTGTTGTGGGCTCTTCTCAGACCAGGGCGCGTTTGGAACCCTCGTAGCTTTAGTTTTAAGATACCGTAACCAATTATCACCATCATGTTTTATAAGTACGTAATTTTTAACGTCAATAATAGGGATGATAACAACTCAATCAAATCAGCAACTCTTTATCAAACTTAAAAACGCTCTTTTTGTATGGAATTTGTATGAAATTTGCAATTGTGACGTCATCAAATTTCAACGCACTTTTTTTCTTTAATCTATATTTTATAATGGTTATCCAACTTAAAACTAACCGAGGATGTGAATTTTAGGTCCTTTTGAAGACCCTCTATTTAATAATCAGTAAGAAATAATTTATTTTTGATATAGGCGTCATCCCTATTGTACCTACAGTGTACCTATATTGAATAAATGATATTGAGTATTGTATTGAATATTGAGTATGTAATCCAATAAAGAAAAAAAATGATTTAACCGGCCCTCGCTGTCCCCAGGTGGGCGCTCGGTGTGCGGAGGGCGGCGGCGGCGGCGGTGCGGAGGGCGGAGGCAAGGTTACTCTGAAGGGCTCGTTCCGCGCGCTGCTGGTGACGCGCCACAACCACCACCTCTGTATCACTTACCTCACCAAGGAGAAGAAGCAGAAAAGTACGCCTTTCTTATTCATTACTACAGCCCATTAACGTCCCACTGCTGGGCACAGGCCTCCACTCTCATAAAAGAGAGCTCGTTCCGCGCGCTGCTGGTGACGCGCCACAACCACCATCTCTGTATCACTTACCTCACCAAGGAGAAGAAGCAGAAAAGTACGCCTTTCTTATTCATTACTACAGCCCATTAACGTCCCACTGCTGGGCACAGGCCTCCACTCTCCCATAAGAGAGAGCTCGTTCCGCGCGCTGCTGGTGACGCGCCACAACCACCATCTCTGTATCACTTACCTCACCAAGGAGAAGAAGCAGAAAAGTACGCCTTTCTTATTCATTACTACTGCCCATTAACGTCCCACTGCTGGGCACAGGCCTCCACTCTCATAAGAGAGAGCTCGTTCCGCGCGCTGCTGGTGACGCGCCACAACCACCACCTCTGTATCACTTACCTCACCAAGGAGAAGAAGCAGAAAAGTACGCCTTTGTTATTCATTACTACAGCCCATTAATGTCCCACTGGTCACAGGCCTCCAATCTCATAGGAGAGAGACTAGAGCTTAGACCAACCACGCTGTTAGCGGGTTAGCGGGCTTTAACGACTATTATGTTAGTGATAACAACCGGGACCGACGGCTTAACGTGCTCTCCGAGGCACGGGGGTGAAACACCGCCAACTTCTTAACTACGGGCTAGTACTGAGAATTTCTAGTCTGAAAACCCAATACTTAATAACGGCCCGACCCGGGACTCGAACCCGAGACCCCGTCGGCCGCAGTTGAACATACTAACCACTAGACCAACGAGGCAGTTATGGCGCCTTCTTATTGCTGGCGACAATAATAAAAGCCCGCCATTAACGTTAAGTCATCTGACAAGTCGTTTTCCCACACACGATTGAGTCTTTTTCATGAAGAGAAACTTCTTTAATTTCATTTAATTTATTCATTCATTCATCGCTGTGATTTGAAAATTCGCATCTCTGAGCTAAAGTGAGAATCTAGATTATTAATGTACTCATATTTTTCTAGTAATGAGACTGGGCAAGAAGAAAGAGAAGAGCGGTGAGACTGAACCGGGTCGCGCACAAACCGTCGAAGGGGTCGCTCGACTGATATGCTCCGTCAAAGGCTCGCACAATGCACCGCTCAAAGGTAAGTGTCATTTGATCAATTAATGCATTACTAGCTGATGTCCGCGACTTCGTCCGCGTGAGTTGAGGTTTTTTTGTTCCCGCGGGAACTCTTGAATTTTTTCGAAATTCCGATTTGCTTCCTCGTTTCTAATTAGAACCGCTAGGATATGGAATGCGCTTCCGGCTTCCGTTTTCCCCACCTATATTAATATAGGTACCTTCAAATCAAGAGTGAATAGGCATCTTCTAGGAAAGCGCGCTCCACCTTAGGCTGCATCACCACTTTAAGCAAGTCTGATTGCAGCCAAGCGCTGGCCTATATAATTTAAAAAAAAGGGATAAAAGTAGCCTATGTGCTATTCCAGACTTATCTATCTCTGTGCCAAATTTCATCCATATGTGTTCAGCTATTCTGGTGTGATTGAGTAACAGGCATCCATCCATCCATCCATCCAAACTTTCGCATTTATAATATTAGTAGTAATGTGAGATCCACAGCTAAGCATTTATGTGGTACATGAATTAAACCAGAAATAGCTAAACCAAAATTTTTGTTAGTTTTAAGATTTTACTAACTAGTTTTTTTATGTGCACCTTGTTACCTTTTAAAACATTTTTTGGAATAAAGTATAAGTATTTATAGATGTGTACAATTTTAGCCTCTATAATCACTACAGCCCATTAACGTCCCACTGCCGGGCATAGTCTCATAGGAAAGAGGGAATAGGAGCTCAGACCACCACGCTACTCCAATACGAGCTTTAACGACTATTATCATGTTGGTGATAATAACCGGGGCCGACGGCTTTCTCTGACCGGCCGACTGCTCTCTGAGGCACGGGGGTGGAACACCGCCAACTTCCTAACTCCGGGCTAGTAATGAGAATTTCTAGTCAGAAAAACACAATACAAATATTGTTTTCTTTTTAAATTAAGAACTCCTCCGAGGACCTCGTCGTCAGTCTTTTTCCCTGGAAATCTATAAGGTTTATTTTTGTGATATTTTTGATAACAACAAATTCAGGGCAAATTTCTAAATAACTTGTTTTAGCGCTGCATTTCGTATTGAGTTTTATTTTTGTATTTTATTTCAGTATACATCGACGGCACAGAATGGAACGGCGTAAAATTCTTCCAGTTATCAACGCAATGGCAGACGCACGTTAAGACTTTCCCCGTCGCAACATGCGGGGCGCCTTTAGCGCCACCCGAGAGTTAAACACCAACAAATTTTAATACTTGCGGAATACTTTGCTTTGGCTTTACAGCGGTTCACGGCCCTTTGAGTCGGCTTTAAAAAAAATATGATAGCGCGCTAGATGAATGCTGTCCTGAGGAATTCATTTACTGGTGGTGACAAACTAATGGCCCATCAGTTTTAGGAAGGAGTATCAATTAAATGTTCTAAGAAAAGATACAAAGGGAAACGTTGTTTATATTTTTTGGACGTATTACGAATATCTCTTAAAATTGCTGAGATAATAAAGATCAAAAGATCGAAGTGCGCTTTTAAGCAAGCACTTTATCGTCATATTTATTGCGTTTATTTGGTTTTTATTTTTTACTCATGAAGTAAGTGAACTCAGGCTCTGTGGCATTCAACTCGCGCGTCATGCGTACATGTTTATAACGCGTGCACGACATGAGCATTTTAACTAGTGACGTCACTGTACGTCAGCAAAAATACTCACGAATAAATATACTGCTAAGCTTAGCAGATTCTCATATTAATTGTTTAAAACAAACATCATAGGGTGTCCACTTTCTGAAAATATGGCTATACTCATACTACAGTAATATATTATGTAAATTAAAAATAACTGCAGAGCTATCGAAGATTACATAAAAAAATGTTTGGTAGCTATTATAAATACATATTTGTATTATTTAATTATTATTTTGTTTTTTTTGACGTAGATATTTTATTTATTTATTTAGTGGCTCTGAATAGATAATGCGTCAGGGTTGTATTAAAGTTGTGTGGACACCCTTTGAAGATGATTGCTGAGTACTGTCAGTACTGTATTGTGACCCAATAAAGTCCAAACTTGTACGTCTCAATGTTATCCCTCTTAATTGTTATATTACGCTGTCAAGCTGCCATGGTTTTTTAGTATAGGCTTTTGTTATGTAACTTTGAATCCTATTAGGTTCAGTTTAGAGTCCAAATCACGTTGTAGATTAGTTCGGAATCAGCTTTGTGTTTGTACGAGTATGTCCGAGTTGCATAATGAAGGCTCAATAACCAAGTTAACTATGCATTATAGTCATTTCATAGTTGTTAGTGAAGTATTTAACGTATAGATATTCAATGTACTCAATATATTCATTATATCGAGGAGTTTATGGTTCGTGACATTTCCATGTAACATAGGTTAGTTGTATCGGAGTATAAATGAATAAAACCGAATTTCGCGAGGTATTTTCGGCACATATCAGATAGTTTCGTGCTGGCCGGTTGGCGCGATTTTTTATTTTATCTGTGATTTGTGAATGCAGTTGTTTTTTTTAAGTGATAGTCGATCGGTGACTATTTATTTTGTATTTTTTATATGTGCAACGGCGATCCATACGTGTAGGAAGCAATAGCTTTGATACAGTTGCGTAGTGTTTTTAATATATTTAAGATTCTCTAACATATAATCTTCCCTATATAATTCCCTAGTATGACGCGATCTAAGAAGATAGATACCTAGTTCCGTTATATTTGCCAATAACTCGTGGATCCGAGCGAATTTCGCTGCGAGCAGTATTATCTTAGCAAGATTTTGCAACTGAACTTTTCATCTACGTTTTCGTAAGTTCTGATCCAGCAAAACTAATTTTCTATTGCTGTGGATTTTGGAAAGGTGAAAAAAAGGCTTCTTTAATTTTCAAGCCATTGACTGTTTCGCGATATCATAGTAATATATTCTCAAGTTTAATCGTATTTTATATAAATGTTTAGAATGTAATACGTGTTTATCAATAATTATTATCAGTGGATTTTAGGGTAATTATACACGCCAACGAAAAATTGTAGGATTTATTTAGCAGTTCCGAACGGAGTTTGACTCTTGGAAGAAATATTGGCAATGCATAAGTTTTATTGATATGAATTTGATGTTAGAGAGCAAAGCGTTTTGCCAAATGTAGAAAGTAAACTTTGTGGTATTGGACATGTAGGACTTAAAAATTTTACGTGTATAAATACTAAATACCCCAAGTAAATACCATGTGAAAGTAAATTAACCCTGGTTTATCGGGTGAACAAAGTTTGTCGTGTTTTAGGGTTTTACCACAGACAAAACAAATTTGTCTGGCGGACACAAAGTCAGAGACGGACGGTTCGCGCTGACGTTTTATTCTTATCGGTAGTGTGTTATCGCCCTTAAGAAGCGTATTAATATGCGTTTCTACTTAAGCCAAGTGGAGTGCAGCTCATTCGGAGTATTTAGATTTTTTTAAATATATTTGAAGCGAGCGGTATACATGAGCAGGCGAATTTAGCATCACAGGAACTGCTAATGCGCAGCCGGTTTTTGAGAATTTATTTATCAACTAAGTATAGCCCCATTTTGTAATGTTGAGAGAACAGGTGGTAGCTCGTGCTATAATAACGTCAGGTGGTAGAAAACGTAAGCATCCAGGAATTTTATTGAAGGGATGTGTTCACATTAATTATCTATCAATAAAATCTGGCGTGCGATTGTGGAAGAATTGCCGATCAAATCGTCAAAGTTCGGCGTCAAAGTAAAATGAACCATAACAGCATTGAGTGAGAGCTCAATTTCGTGTATCCGTTCTCATCCGTTTAGGGTATCGTACATACCTAAATGTATGAGAATGTATACACGAAATTGAGCTCTAATTCAATGCGGTTATGATTTATTTTACTTTCACGCCGAATTTTGACGATTTGATCGGCAACTTTTAGACAATCGGGGGGCTGATTGGTCTATTTCCGTGCTTCCCACACTTTACCGCTCCGCTCGCCTCGGCTTGAACCCTATTGTTGTACAGACTGATATTTTTTAGCCTGCTCTTCCAAATTTTTTTTTACCTTTAGTTTAACATGCACGTTTCATGAGTGCCAAATTTTTGGAAAATTAATTTGTTAGCTTCATTAACATGTAATACAAAATCATTCCTACCATACAGATCATAAAAAATATTGTTAATTCGGAGATTTGTTTGTTTTCTGAATATAAGCGCATTAGCAATTTTATAAATAATAATGATATTAAAACATAATCACACAAATTACTTGGACAATAGTTGGTGTATGTTAGATGTCTATGAAAATAAAGTCAATGTAAAGCTGTTAGATTTAAGATGTGTATCAAATATTTGTATAGCAGGTCATGTTTAGATGTGTACAAATATATTAAGGTTTCATTAGACATTGTATGGTTATATAGCAATTACATTTGCATCTAGCCATGGCCCGTTAAGCCCATAATACCCATTTGCTGTATGTCCGATTGGATATGAATGTGTATGTCACCGTAAAATTGCAAAAACCGTTAGATTGTAATGTAACTAGCGAAATCGTAAACTGTCGACAGATTACAGACAAGAAAACGTAAATACAATGAACATTTCAAAAATTTACACTCAGAACGGTTCACAATGTGTCGACAGTTTACAATTTCGCTAGTTAGATTACAATCTATCGGTTTTTGCAATCTTACGGTGACATGTACATTTCTATATTAACTAAATTGAAAAGGTTGTATTTGACTTTGCTCAGACTTTAAACAGAGTTAAAACAGTACAGCTTTATAACCATATTAATATTAATAAAAAAGTTTGTCTGTCTTTTACCTTTTCTACGATCCTTCTGTTTATTGGAAGTTCAAATCTTGACACTTCAAATCTGGATACTTGGACAGTCATAGGCTACTTTTAATCCGAAAATCAAAAATTTCCCAAGGGACTTTCAAATATCTAATGTAATAAGTCCAAAGCATCAGCTAGTATTTACATAAATCTGACTTGTTTTAACTCTGTCGAAATGTCTATAGCTTTCAGCCTAAGAGTAGCGCTATCCCTTTCCTCGCGAAATATATTGAAAGCGGTAGCATTACTTTTAGGAGTTTCGATTTGGTATTTGTGTACAATGGAATACTGCATCAAAGGCCTCGATGTATTCTTTGTGTTGTATTTTGAACATATCGTAGGTATCATAAAGGTGGGATAAGTATTGACTAGAAATAAAAGTTCAACGTATCTTAAGATTTGGCAGCAAAAATAAATAAGTAATAATTGATTAAAAAATTGCAAGGCCAAAGTACATGTAGCAATATTGGACTTACTTGAGGTATTTTAAAATATAACAGTTGAAACTTTAAACTTACGCTATTATGCAATTTATTTAAAAGCAGCTAAACTGCAGGAAAATTCTTAAACCATTTTTTTATATTTCGTGGTCTTTGAAATCATAAGCGATCACTCTATTGCAAGAAAACAATCAGTAATATTTAATTGTTATAAAACAGTAATAAAACAAGCTCTAATACCTGTTTTGTTGTATAGATAATGATTAATTTAAATTCGTTTGGTGTTTCTAGCGAAAGATTCCTCTCCAAGTTATTTTATGGCCCAGCGATTTAATATGAAGCAGATTTTTTATTAGGTCACTAAACTGGTTATTTGATAAATTTTTGTTCTGCATACTGAGGCCTACAATATGAGGTAAATAACACTTTTTAGGCACTATTCAAATGTGCTTAGTGCCATATAAGAGTACTGCACAATAATAATTCTTTGGATACATAAGATGTTAACCTTTCGAAATATGTACTTTAAAAATGTAAAGTGCGCCGTGTATTATGAACTGTATAGCTATAATGTATTATATATATTCTGGACTCTGAGCATTTGTTTTGAGGTTTAGTTAAAATGTTTATAGATACGTGAATAATTACTTTAGGCTGTAGTGAAACTTTTAAAGTGAACAAAAGTGACGTGGAAAATTTCGTTAAATCTGACAGTGGTTTGAATAATAATTAATAATCTAACGACTACTAATTTTGGCAAAAAGTAATTCTTGTCACATATTTTTAAAAGTTACACTAGAGTCTGTATTCTCATTAATCATTATATTTCTCTCACAGAACGAGTGCTTAATTATTGTTTTAAATTAATAAAGTTGGACTAGTCTTTCATTGTGTGCAAATATTTTTGGGGTAAACTAAAGTTATTTTTGTCTCCAATCTATTTTGATAGATATATCGGTTATACCAAAATCTTTAAACTAAATTAAAATGAGATCATCTTTTACCTTTAGAAAGTATTTTTCATTGTATACCATCCACACAATACCAATTTGCTAGTGTGAAATAGCCAGTATCAAAATAAACGCACAAATAAAACTTGTACATAACTTGCTTCTTTCGTGATTCATATACTTAGTTCAAACAGTATTGCGATTGGGGCAGGTTTCCGACGTGCTTTGTGTACCCACGCCCTTTTTAGATGACGTCATTACTTCAAAACAAAATGCCGATTGAAAGAAAAAGAACTTAGTTTCCCATGAATAATAATTTTAGAGGCGTAGCCAAACATGCATGATATAACAACAGTGTAATATTATGTTATCTTCAGTATAATAGAGTATGTTTAAATAAAGCTTGGGTCAGATTGAGATGAATCCCTTGCGGAATGCGGGACAGTAATTAGTGTACTACCATTACCAGTTTGCCATGCAAGTTGATGTTTGCAATAAACGCAGGGTACCAAATTCCGTGCGGGATTGGCTCAGATTGACCAAGCTCAAACATTAATATTGTGTTGCTTAGTGTAATATGATCTCATTAACTCCTGACTGACTTGACAATTTCAATTTTCTAATTATTTGGCTGTATTACAAAGGATGAATTATTTGTATAAGACTGTATTTAATGCAACTTTTAATCGTTCAGGGTGGCAACATACTTATAATATAACCTGTGACATGTGATCCGCAATGTGATTCAATTGCGGTAATATGACTGGTGTGGTGTGACGCTGCAGCTAAAATATCATACCTAATTTACCAAAAGCAATGGTGATTTTATAATAATTGTTATAATCACAACTTTCGCGATCAACGCTTGTCATACAACAATTCAAATTCTCTCTACACACGTTGTCACAAGCGATCATATAGAATTGTGTGTTATAGGTGTGTTTCCGCCTTTATTCTATAACAATATTACTCATCACAAATAATTAATTCTAGCCGCAAAAAGGCGCATAGATATCCTGTAGTGATAATGAAAGGTTCTTTTAAGTTGAATTATTTAGTACAAAAGTATATTTACGTTATTTAAAAAAAACAATCCTACTTTATTTTGAAAAATAAATTTTGGTTCATAATTATTTCATTAGATAATGAAGGTGCAATAAGCCAAAAGCGTTTGCGTATCGTTGTTTCACAATGATTTGACTTGGTGGAACTGCAATTATTTCACTTGTATAAGTTTAAGTTAAGTCATGAGATTTTTTATTTTATCACAATTTGCAAATATGATTTGTATTTATTGTACAAATAAAATTTTGCATTACATTGATTTGTTTTATTTTTTGATGTCGATTTGTTTTATTACTTGTATGTAACTTACGAATGAAAATATGCTGGTAACATAACATAGGTAGGTATCAAGGGAAGTAAGTTTAGCATTTGGATTTTGGAATAGGTTAACCTTTGAGTGAGTGTTGCCAAAATCGTGCAACAAAATGAAGCAAACATAGTAATAAAAGGATTTAGGAACATCTCTTCTTGCGAGTTGAATGCAGAGCGAATGTATGGTGATACATACCATAGTATGCGCGGAAGTTAAATGCAGATCTTTTGGAAATTATACCTATGGTATGATTTGCTTTCATTAATTGCTTAAGTTTTTAAAAACAAGCTTATCATTTGCTTAAGTAAACAAAATATTCCAATATAACTTTAGGCAGTATAAACCTTAATATAATTTGATGATTTACTCTTAAATTAATTAGTCTTACAAATCTAAAAACCATTAAATATCAAAAATTGATCTCTCAAACCATTTTCACCACCCAATCCTCCATCCGGAAGCACATACAACAGACCATCTTCCTGTTTCTTGGGAGAAAACTCCCATAAATTTTTATTACTTTTATCTAATTCATCCAAAGTCCATGCGGCAAGGAATCGTGATTTCCCATGTCTGCAGAGCACATAGACATTATTTGGATCGGATATGTAGTCTCCTCCTGGGTCCGACACTACCAGTATACCACAAACAAGCGCCCAGTGTGCGGTGTGACCGTGCCTCTGACATGGTGAATGATTAAAATCTGCATCATAGCTGTTCTTGTGTTAAGGAAATTTGATAGAAATGAACAGTAGGTTTAAATATAAAATACAATAGATGGACAATTTTTAGTGCAACATCAAATTTTTTCATAGCCATTTTCTTTTATCAATTAGTTAACTTAATCTATTTTAAGAAATAAATAGTAAAAGTATTAAACTTCAAAAAGGATACGCAACAAGAATAACAGCACCGTTTAAAAGCTCTAGAATAATTTCTTCACTAAACAAACCACCAGTCTTCACACAGTAATTAATATTTTCTACTTCAGCCAAACTTATAGCCTTTTCAGCCAATCGACCCATGTTTTTACAGCTGAACATCTCCCCGTTGTTACTGTAACCTTCCATTTTAGTGATATTCAGCAGTTCTTCGGGGCTAACTTCTCCATTCAGGAGCATTGAAAGGGCGACTAATCCACAGGTTGGTCCAATTTGCATAATAGACTCGAAATGTTTGTATTTATATTGAAACGGGGTTTCCCGTAAACATAAACTATTTTTAGCACACACTTCCCATAGCTGAGGTTCATGGGAAGCCCATTCGCACACATCAGAATAACTAAAAGTGGGTGAACTATCACAAGATTTTGGTGAATGTGTGCTGGGCGGGCATGGCGGTGGAGGTGGCGGCGTTGGAGGTGAAGGTGGAATTGTACACATTTTGATTGTAAAATTATGTTAATAATCACCTCTATTTTTAACTCTCATGATTTCTGATAAAAATAAAATCTAATTATTAAATTGATAATTTGATATGTCAGCAACAGCTGACCGCAGCTGACCAATCAGCTGACATAGTGTATTATTAAGCAGCTGACGAATGGCGCGCAGCAGAGACAAGGCGCGCAGCAGCTGCTGTCACTGTCATGGAGTTGTCAAGATTTACAGAGAAAACAAATTGTAGGCTCAAGCCTCTACTCAAGGCACAGATTTATGGGAAGCAGATTCAATGTAGTGAAAAAAATTGCGTGGCAATTTCAAACACACGGAAACATTACGCACAGATAGACAAAACACAGAGCCGCATCTTGTTGCTGCATAACACATTAATATGAAGGGTTCAGTCGTGTGGGAAAACAACGACCTAAACGTTACCTATCATTTGGAAGCTATAATTTGTAAGGGTTTTAAAAATAATAATAGGTCCTTTTATGATTTTTTCATCACAAGCGATCTCAACTGCAATGTAGTAACAAAATTGAAAGTAGTAATTTCATCTAGTTTTTGCCCGCAGCTTCGCTTACGTTAAATTCAATTTTCAAATACCTGTTTTACGATGGGATGAATTTTTAAAAATATTTTCTCGGCATACGCTCCTACCTTTTAACCGGTTTGTAGTTGGCTAAGGCCTGCCTCGATAGGATAGAGGCCTATGCCAGATGTCTATTTCGGGCTTGTGATATGATGTGATGAATAGATGTGAGATGTGAGAATGTGATGAATATAGTTATAGGTAGAGATAACATGTGAACTCCGCGCTGCGTGTTATAACGTCACTGTGGACTCCGTCAGTATCATGGCCAGTGGTTCTCGCGTCGTTCTCACTCTGCGTCGATGCGCAGGTGCTGGAGATATTATTTAGAAGCACAGTACCAACGGATATCGTATAAATACCGCCAGATTTTAACTCAAAGTTCCTATTGACAATAATTTCTTGGCAGTAAGCCAAATTAATGTGGTAAAACAATCGAATCGAACCGTTATTCCAAAAATTAGGTTAGAAGGTTAAATAAAAAATTACAACAGGTTAAACTCACATGTTATTTATTCAAATAAACTTTACAACTAGTGTTTTTAAATCGCCAAGTGAATCTACCATTGATACGGAATATCATTTCTAGCGAGAAATCATACTAATATTATAAATGCAAAAGTGTGTTTGTTTGTTGTTTTATTGGTTTGTTGGTTTGTCCTTCAATCACACCGCAACGGAGCAACGGATCGACGTGATTGTGAATTGACGGAGTGACGTGTGATAAAGAACCAGAAGTGGATTAAAGTAAAAAGAAAAAGCAAACAACAAACATAACTTTATCCTACAGCACAATTTTAACAATCTCAAACTGAGACTGTGTGTGTGATTCAATTGTGAGTAAGTAATTTTTGGCTTATAAAAATTAATGTTCTGCCTAACAAACAATATATGAATATTATTGTAAATGTATTGTGAAGACACCTTAAGTATAGCAATCTCTTTAAATTTTTAAATACCTTACAAGTATTACACGGACTTGTGGTAATATTGCTGGTATATTTAACTGATAAATCCATCCATCCATCCATCCATTCTTATCCATAGGTCTCTCAGGTATTCATCCTTTGGAAACCTGAAATTAAAAGTCGAAGTTATATAATTAAAATAAAAGGGTCGTCAAGTCCGACCCTGTAATTTATTAAAGTTCTCAAAATGTCAAAAAAGATTATTCAACGACATAAAACATGTTTTTCTACTGAAAACCATAATATTATAGTTTTAATACATGCATGGCTACATATTTCGTCATAACAACTACAAATATTAGTTAAAACTTATCCTTGATACGATGCGATAAACGAAAACATTTCAAAGCAACATGATAGCATGAAATTTACTTACCGATGGAACGTTATTTCTGGGGTTTTTCTGTACGAAGCGTTGTAACACTGGGGAACACAACACTTCACCATTTTATTTCAATAAATATTGGCAACTGAACCTCCAAATTTCACAAAAAATTTATGATAACACAATGTAAACAAACGCCTTAGGTCTTCTAAATCTTAAGTCTTCTTAATCTAAGTAATCTAATCTAAGTCTTAATCTTAATCTAAGTTCTTACTTCTAAGGGCGCTTTTAGTGTCACGCGGATTTGCTCACGCACGCGGGATTGGACCGCATGCGTAAAATTTCACGCTGCGGATCATACGCAGCATGAGTTTCAGTTTTCTACGGGCTGCGTAACGGTATAGACGTGTTCAAAAATGATCAATGTCAGAAGAATATGTGTCGCTTACATACTTTACAAACGACGAAACAAGAAGACAAGAGTACATGTTGATCCCTTTCTTGAAAATAGGCTTCTTGCTGGGGCGTTTGTTACACGCTTTGGAAAACTACAAAATAATGAACGTAAATTTAAAAATTACTTTCGAATGTCCATTCGTTCTTTTGATGAACTGTTGTGTAAAATTGAGAATAAGCTACAAAAAAGCAGTTTACGAAGGATTACAATACAACCGATTGAGAGGCTCGCTATTACATTAAGGTAAGTTTTAAATTTTAAATATTTAATTTCCTGCTATGATTTAGTGGAAAGGGATTTGAACAGGTAGGATAAACGTTTTTTGACTTCAAATTACTGTCATGTGTAAATTTACATGTGCAAAAAAAAATTTTGTCATGTACTCTGAAATTTCATTGTTCATAATTTCATTCAATTTCATGTTGAAATTTCATTAAATAAGATTATTTCACTCATAAAATGTCGCCATTAAAGTGGAATCATTCCTACCTTTCATCACACGCTACTTATTATAATATAGATAAAAGTTATAGGTTTGCACATGACAGTAATTTAAAGTCAAAAAAAGTCCTTAATTGGTTTGGGATTGGTACGTTCAACCTACATACACAATCCTTTTTTTTATCTGATAAAGTACACATGGCCACAGATCAAGTTACCCAAAACCAGCATAAATGGAACTCGCGCCTTGCGTATTATCATACTTAGGTAACCCGTCGGAGTCCCGCTTATACTGGATTTGAGTAACTTGATCTGTGCCGTGTGTACAACCGCACTCATATGACTAAACAAACAATTAGAGAGAAACTGGAGAAAAAAAGTTAATCGTACTCATTTTAATAAAAAGAGTTTTATTCATAAATTAAAAAATCAAATTTTACATCATTCATTTCTTTGTAAATTTGTATCCTGAGCGTTGACATTACTTTCGCCTGTAGATGATGTTGTTGCTGGGGTATAAATTACGTCATAAGACGTGATATTAAACAGGCCGCTTTCAGTCGAAATAAGAGTTTCATTGTCATTCACTGCAGCAGAACTAATAGCATTGTCGTTAAGACTCGAAGTATCCTGGATTATACTATTGGTTTGGTAATCTTGATTTATCGGTGACAAACTGTCAAGCTCAGTAAAAGCACTAGAACTTGTTGTAGGTATGGGACTGTAGTATGCAGGTTGTGTTTGACTTTCCATTTCCATAACTATATTTAACACTTTTGTTCTGAACATTAGTTTTTGATATCTAGTGAATCTTTTTAATGAAGGCTGCAGAGACTGAAAGAAAGCCAAATCCTCACTTTCTAGCTCCAGTTGATTAGACTTTAAGCATTCTAATAACTGTGCCTCAAATTCAGATGGTGCTTGCTTTTTAGATTTTACTTGTTTTTGTTTTGATGTTGGGTGAGAACTTTCTTGACGTGAAGTATCTGGTTGCGTGGACTCATTAGGTGTTTCTAAATTACTTTGTTCAGACATTTCTTCACAGAGTGACTCTTCTCCAGCAGTTTCCGTTGTACTGTCTAAGAAAGTCAAAATGTCATAGTAAGAATATTTCTTCTTCTTCTTCTTACTCCCAGAGCCGGATGGCTGATTTTTTTCAGATATCTTGTCTTTCTGGTAAGTGTCCCTTGCTGTTCGCCAGCGTTGTTGTATTTTCTTGTCTGAAATGACAAAATATAATAAGTAAGTGGCAAAAGTACACACAGTTTCAGATCAAGTTACCCAAAACCAGTACCAATAAACGGAACTTGCTAGGGCCTCGCCGGGCGCCGAGTCGTCTACGATAATAAACAACGCATGAGTCCTGTTTATACTGGTTTTGGGAAGCTTGATCTGTGGCCGTGTGTACAAATCTGATATTAGTTGGAAATTTAACTGCATTCGATTAAAGGCCCTCCTTAATTCACACATGTTGTCAACTTTACACTGTCTCATGAAGCATTAGATAAATCAAGCAATATATATATACCTATACAGAGTGGAAAAATAAGGCCGTAGTTGAAGGAAAAGTACCCTTAGGCGCAACGCAAACGGCGGGCCGGCGCAGG
The DNA here is from genome assembly GCA_964035005.1 of Erebia palarica. Classification (NCBI taxonomy): domain Eukaryota; kingdom Metazoa; phylum Arthropoda; class Insecta; order Lepidoptera; family Nymphalidae; genus Erebia; species Erebia palarica. The sequence continues at coordinate 19,533,690 of OZ035994.1, forward strand.
CCGGTCAATTTCGCCGCGAACGATAGCGCAAAGTGAATCTTATACTAGACGCAGACGGCGCGGCCGGGGCGGCGCGGCGCAGACATCGACGAAATAATTCATTTTTTACAAAAATAATTAGAACTTCATTTAAGGATTTTTGGAAAAACACCGGATTGAATCGGGCAATTTGTTTATTTGTTACAGTAAAATTTGCCATCATCAAAATTAAGGTGAAAACTTCCGGAAGTCACTAGCGCTGTAAGTTTTTAATTTGTTTTAACAAAAATTTGCTTTATTTGCATCTGTCAACCTTCATGAAGGAGGACATCTTGTAATGTAAATATTGCCTGAAATAAACGATATTTCATTATATTATATTATATATATTTATTAGATTCCTTTCATTTGCCGGAAATTTTACCATAGGGGTTAATTTATACAGAGAAGATTTCTTATAAAATATTTACAGCATAGTTATGTGTCTCAAATCTGCTAAAAGTGGCCACTTTTAGCAGATATGAGATACATAACTATACTTCGAACTTTTCATATGAAATCATAACTGCATAAATACCCCCCTATGATAAAATTTTCGGCAAATCATAGAAATCTAACGTAGCTATAGTACTGTAGTTAAAACGAATTAAAAACTTCTAGCGCTAGCTACTTCCGTGCCCTTTCACCTTAAGGGTATCTATTTTTCTTCTGAAGTAAAATTCGAGCGGTGCATGCTGTCTTATGTCTGATGTCAGCATTATTAATATATTATGTTATCATATTATTAATATATTGTTTTTGTTTTCAGATATTTGGCAACTGGTAATACATTCACTGATCTACACTATTCCTATGTGATTGGAATTGCAACAATTAGCGAAATAGTAAGACAAGTTTGTTACATAATATGGATTGAACTAAAGTCTGAATGTATTCCACAGCTTAATGGGATCAAATGGAAAGAAATCGCAGAGGGATTTCTCACATATACAAATTTTCCTAATTGCTTGGGTGCAATTGATGGAAAACATATAAGAGTGATTCGGCCGCCGCACAGTGGATCACTATATTTTAATTATAAGAAATATTATTCTGTAGTGCTCCTCGCAATGTGTGATGCTGATTATAATTTTACATATATTAATGTCGGTACCAGTGGAAGCAACGCCGATTCAACCATCTTTAGAAGGAGTCAATTGTATACGAAACTGGAAAGTAACACGTTGGGTATCCCTGACCCGCAAGAGTTGCCTATTATTTGCCCCGAAGTAGCTTATCCATCTAGTGTAAGAGCAAAGTTGCCGTTCGTGATAGTGGGAGACGAGGCATTTGGTTTATCATCACATGTGATGCGGCCTTATGCTCGTGATAATTTACCTTACAAAAAGAAAATATTTAATTACCGTCTGTAAAGAGCTAGAAGGTACATAGAATGCACTTTTGGAATTATGTCAAATAAATTTAGAATATTTCACAGATCCATGAATGTCAAGTTAGATCTAGCACAATTAATAGTCAAGACGGCATGTGTACTTCACAATTTCATAAGGAAACGGGATGGCTACAAGGTCAGCCATACATTTGTCACAAATGGTTTTACGGGACCACTACCCAGGCAGCAGACTGAAAGTAGTAATACGTCGGCAAGTAATATCAGAGATATATTTGCAGATTACTTTATCAATGAAGGAAAAGTCTCCTGGCAACACCGATATATAATTAATTAACTAAACTCAAAAGGTTTTAGAAGGTTTTTGATGTTATTTGTGAATTAAATAATTATGCTTATATTAATAAAGTAATGATGCTTGTATAAATAAAATAATGAACCAAACACATACCCGCCTCTTTTCTTTCCTCTTCGCTCAAATTTTCGTAGTTAGGTGCCAATTCCTTCAAAATATCTCTCCATGCAGCCTCCCTCGCGTCCCTGTTTTTGTATAATTCATTGCGTTTATCCCACAAAACGGGCCGCAGATGAACTTCAATGATTACTCGTTCTGTATCGATTTTCATTTCGGTAGTACAATACGGCGCGTGCGCCCCGCTCGACTCTAAAATGGGCACTGAAGTTGTAGGCAGCGCTTACGCATGCGGATACCCCGCACCGGGGTGACGCCCCGCACAGCGCCCCGCGTCCCGCGTGCGTTTATCACGCTTTACAATAGATACCTATATGAAATTGTTCTTTGCGGATGCTACGCATGCGGTCCAATCCCGCGTGCGTGAGCAAATCCGCGTGACACTAAAAGCGCCCTAAAGTCTTCATAAATTTCCACGCATTGAAATTTTGTCAATGTGTGCGTTTGTGTTGCACAGTTTTGCAACAAATAAAAAAAAAGATAGGAACATAGACATTTTTGCTTGGAGGGAAAAGGACACAGATTCCCATACACGTGTCTATGTGGGTGTGAAATTTACGTTAAGTCTGCTTTTCTTTATTATGTCTGTGACTCAAGCCTTGAAAGAATGGGCCCCCATACTCATATTTCCTACCTCTATGGCTCAGCCCCATACTTGGGTCATGTTAGGGCCCTTCTTGAGCTTAGGGGCCATGGAATTGAATTAATGAATGAAATATTCTTTATTGAGCACCAAAATACAGGAGAATTGATATGTAGATACCACAGAGTACATTATATATACTGATAAGATACCATGCTTGGGGCAAATCACAACCATTGTAGCTTGATATTTTTCTATGAATGAGCTTGCATATCGATTGTTTTAATATCGATTTTTTCATCGGCCTCATAATTTATGGTTCATTCATTATTTTTCATATCATATTTGAACGCAGCCTTTTCGCACTCTCATTGATTTCCTGGGCGTGGCCTATTTCATTCATCTTGTTTCAATCGTTTTCATTCATTCACTTCAATTCATTTTTTCGTCGTGTTGTACCTGCTTACGTTGTGAAAGTAAAAGTGATTTTAGTAGCATAATTACATTGATTGATTACTGGGAGAGAGCTTTCTTCTCGCGAAACCGGTTTGTGAAAAGTAATCCATCATGTCAGAGCCGCGGAAAAACCATCTCACCATAGATGGAGGTCAGGTTAAGGAGGACGAGCACGTCGCCTCCTATAAACCTATACCAGAATCTGATACAGGTAATTTTTGATAACATACTATTTTACTGTTTAATGATGATGATTAACTGTTTTATTCAGGAAATCCTTATTATTTGAATAACTTAAGTGGATTAACAATAGGTATAACAGCGCGAGTTTTACTGTTTATTGTCCTTGGATTCCGTATCTTGTAATCTCTGCTAAAACATGGATAAAGCTGATCAAAAAAATGAAAGGTTTTGAGGTCACGCATTTCTTTGTGTTGATTTGAATTCATTATCAGCTGATCCTTGACATTAGATAGTAGTCTTTCTCTGTCTAGAGAAAAGGGGCTTGAGACGTCACGTACATGGATTATCCGAACTATTTAGGATGTTCTAGATTTAGGATTTATATAGTCTCTTAGCAATTATTTCGTAATAAAAATTCTTGTAACTTTTCGTATATTTTTAGCATCATATGATGTTTTGTGATAGTGAACACCATAAAAATCTGGAAGAATTACGTTTTTCGGTAAAATATTACATCATACATGTCATCGGCACTTGTAATTGGTCGGGTTATAAAGCGCTTTCATTGGACAAATCGTTCAGCGTAACAGCGCCATTTTGTTCTGAGATTGCTGACTGATGCAATGAAGGCAATTTGTATTTTGTTGTTTTACCAGCAATTATTGATTTAATTTAAACTTGTGATTTATTTAACAAGGCTATTTCAGAATAGAAATTTAGTCTATTTTATGTACTTACTTGTATGGTTCAAAACAATTTGTATTAGTGATTGTGAACTCTTTAGGCATGAATGGAACACTAGTGAGTGCAGGAAATTCATAATAATATATAAATGGCAATTGACAACTTGCCCTGGACACAACTTCTATTATTCAATTGATTTAAAGTTGACTGTCATAACTATCATCAGGAATGCAACCAATGTGGAGAAGTTTAGAAATAATCATGACTGGAGGTTTTGTTTACAGCTCATGAAATAGAATATATTGACGCAGATTCAGAGTACTTGCAGATGAATCAAACAGAAATCATGGACACACCTGATGATTCAGATGATCATTGGGATCATGAAAGTACAGCTAGCATGCTCGCTTTATATTTAGACAATATAGATAAGTTCAGAAATCCAAAAATGAGAAAAAAGAATGTTTGGGTGGAAATAGGGAACGCAGTAGGTAAAGGGCCTGATAGCTGTGACAAAAAGTTCCGAAATCTCAAGCAAACATACATAAGATTACTGAGAAAGAAGAATAAGAGTGGTGTGACCACATTTAAGTGGCCATTCTTTGATATATTTGAGGAAATATACAGTGTAGATGGCAAGTATCAAACAGAAATTCAGCAGAAAATCAGGGAGGAAACCAGTGACAAGATTAAGGCACTAATAAACATGAGCGCAACCAAATTAGAAGACAGTCCTGAAAATGGAGAACCTTCAAATGGTCAGAGTGATGAAGTCAGAAGAAGGCTGTTGAGAAAAAGAAATGCAGAGTTTAGGAAGGTTACATTAGAAATGAGGGATCGACAGCGAGTGGTGGAAGAGAAGTTAGATAGACTTATAAATACAGTGGAGGAATCAAATAATATCCAAAGAGAAAGGAATAGACTATTTCAACAGTTCCTTGATAATTTTAGACCCAACCATTGATTTTTTGATAGTTAATTTTAGTCTTAAGATGTAAGGATAGCTTTAATACTGAACTTTCTTGGCTGTTTTTTAAAATAATGATTTTGTACTTTCCATAAGAGCATTTTAACAACTTTTAAAAAAAAAACATTTGTACAATTACTTTTTACAAAATATCTGACTTTATCTACAATTGTACAGGTAAAGTTAGTTTCTTCTGTTAATTTTCTTAAAATATTATGTAATTGTATTCTTTTGCATATTTACATTTTTGTGAATTAATGTGTGGTCTATGATTTTTGAGGTAAGAGTAAGTAGGTATATATATCTTTTTATTATGACGAAACATATAAGATATCTATACAAATCATTTATTTTTCCAGTTTTAACTTTAAGACCATCAATTCAATTGACCCTAAGTTAAAAAATAAAAATTGATAAAACAGATTGCCCTTCAAAGTTTCTTACTTGCACATATTTAATTATGTAACTCCAAAAAAAATTATGTGTGTGTGTTTTGTATGTGTTCCAACTATTACTAAAAGAGAACTAACTTTTTAAAGTAAAGTATTTTTGTATGTACAAAATATAAGTTAATTATTAAATTATGCGATTGAATGTTGAGCAATGCATTTTTATTATAAACTATATAAATAAATAAAATATTTATTATTATATATTCAAATAATTATTTGTAAACATAAAATATAATATAATGGTATAGCTAGCTAAAATACACCCAAGTCTGAAACTGCCATAGGAGTCTACAAAAATTCCTAACGAGCTTCCAAGCAGACATTGCAAGTTACAAAGCAACAATTTTCTTATTAATGGTTGTTTAATCTTTAGTCACACTGATTACAAATCTTAAATGAGTGAAGCTGTGAATAGGCATAGTCCACTTTTATACTTCGATAGGTAGGTATGTGTAGTGTTATCAGGATGTAGTTATGCAGGTAGCGGAAAACTCTGAAATCCATAATAATATTATAAATGCGAAAGTGTGTATGTCTCCTACGCTTTTACGGCCTATCTGTTCAACCGATTTTGATGAAATTTGGTACAGGGATAGTTTGTATCGCGGAAAATTAAAAGAGTTCCCGCGGGAACCAAAAATCCTCATCCACGCGGACAAAGTCGCGGGCATCATCTAGTACAGTAATAAAATAAGTCTATGCTGAAATAGGAATTTATTTGATGACGCGCCCGCTACTTCCCGCGACCGGGATAAAAAGTAATGCTTCCCCGTTAGGCAATCTATCTCTGTTGAAAATGGGCCGTGAACACGAAAATGTATGAAGAAAAAATTGAAGTACAGATAGGTAGTAGGTATACATACAGATGGGTTTGCAGTCAGCAGAAGAGAAGCCATCCAGTACCTAGACAGGTAATTTAATAAGTTTAGTCCTGAAAAGGTAGTACAATACAAGGGGCATTGTTTTCGAATTCTCGACGGTAAAAAAAACTAGATACCTACTTCCTCAAAAGTCGAAAACGCGCCTTGCAAAGGTGGAAGCTTAAAAAGTTTTGCACACTGGAATGCAGTCCCTGATTACGCGAACTTCGACTGCAGCATTCTGCCCGGCTTCCTGGAAATTCATTTTCGTGTCCGTTAGGATAGCTTGTTTTTAGGGTTCAATTCGCGAGTGTAAAAAAACTCTTAGTTACTTAACGTAGATAATATATCTCATATTAAGGTAGTCTTACTTACTGAACCTCCACTCTCTTGCTGACAGTATAAATAGAGTTAAAAAAAAATAAAAGTTCAATCTTGAAGAGGTTCTTTAAAAAATCTGTAACGTTTATCTGAGCATTGCAGTTTTGATTTGCAACCACGGAGCGGCTGTCCATTCTAGTTTACCACTATCCAGATAATTTTAAGATCATCTAGACCTTCTAACACACAGGTTTTATCTTCAAAATCTCTGATGACGGACCATCATTACCAGTACGTTACCATTTAGACGAGAAGAAGAAACAAAATCGATTATTGTAATAAATCAGTTTGTCAGCAAATCAGTTTAGCAAGCAAAATAATCAAAATTTTGGATGGCAGCAGGCGTTACTTTGCGGAAGTCCTTGATAATGAAGGAAGTAGAAATTTAATGCGCTTTAATATATATATATATTATACGCGCTATATTAAACTTCTAGATCCTTTATAATCAACATGGTTTCTTTAATATTTGGGCCCTATCTCAGTTAAATAAAGTTACGGAACCTAAATTCCCTTCATCAGATCACATGTGACCGTACGCATTCATCTTTTTGTTCAACTGGCGTTCAACGCCAATAACTCAGAGTTAGTAGTAGTCTCTGGAAGCTTGTCGCGTGCAAACGTTTCCCGTAACTCTGTAAGTTTATTTGCTTGTATACCTATATCTACCTATGTAAAGACTTTTTGCATGTATGTTCTTCGGCTGTGTTAGGACTTAAGGTTTTGTGTACATAATCGATACGAGGACGAGTGTCGACCCTGATTCACCTTTGTTGGTTGTGCGAGTAACTACTTACTTTTCCTCTCACCCCTTGAAAAAAAAACTCTGACCTAAGTCTGTCTAAATGCACCAAACACTTCAAAAAAGTCTAAATCCCGTCTATTACAATGTAAACTGTTCTTTTAAGGTCATTTCCGGTGTAATAAAAGCCCTAAAATGTTTTTTTGGCAATTTATTTCTAAGTTAACATTTACCCCTTGACTTCGAACTGCAGTTGACAAGTGACGATGCAGTATAAAGATGAAAACAGACAGACAGACAGACAGATGAAAAAAGATTAAAAAAGTCCGAAGGAGTAACTATGGCAGTTTAATTAAATCTATACTAAAGTCGGTTTATACGCGGCATCGTACCGGAACGCTAAATAGCTTTCCTAGGTACCACCTTACTGAAAAATCCTAAGGTGGAAAATAGTCACGGCCTCCCACCAGACCAGAATACAGACAGACAGTTTAAGGTACAAATTATAAATTCCAAAACTGCCCCTGCCGGCATGGTCCTCCGAAAAGATTAATATTCCAAAGGTTGTCTGGAAGCGATTGCTTTAGCAATAAGACCACCTTTGCACTCTTCTGTATTATCTAAACTTTTAACTTAAAGGCAATTGAACTAACGACTACAGAAAATAGGTTAACAATAATTATTGTGATCATCACTAAGTCTTGTACTCACTACAGTTTGTTTGTAATTGTTGTTTTTTAATTGTTATTGTAGGTACATTACTAATCGTATATAGTATAGGTAATTACATAGGTGTAATTTATATTTAGGTTACCAAAATAATTGTTTATCTTGGGATGGTAATTATTATAACAGTGTTTTCAATTAGTATGGGTCTTTAAATATATAGCACGACTTTGAGTACATACTTTGACCAAAACGCTGCATCGGAAGATAATTCAGCTGTAGCTGAATTTAAGATTATACCTGTAAAAGGTACAAGCTAATGTCAAGGTTAATTGCACTTATTGTTAAATACCTTCCCGTAAGTCCCGACAGTAGCAGTACAAACTTTTAACTCAATCGGATGACCGATGCGCAAATGTAGGAGTTTTTCAAAACTGCTATAAATCCAAAGCACGTTACCGATTATAAACTAAAAAAATTAGTATGCTTTTAAATACGCTATGTTTTAACACGCTTGTTATAAGAAAGCGTGTAGACCGCCGGCTGGTGCGATATGTCTTGTAGCACGCTAAATTTCGTAACACGTAAAAATGACGTTCACTCACAACAGTGCGTTACGCGAGACTAACCATCGGTGATCGGCCAGCGGTAGCGCGCTACCGGCAAGCAGGTGTCGCTACAAGTGCTACGAGGCGGCCCGCACGAGCTAGTGATATTCATAACGCCGTACGTCATGGCGGCTCCTCACAGAGCATGTTATCCGCGCTATGGAACTATAGCGCGCTATGATATTGCGCTACGTGTTATATTAACTACCTCTACGCAAATGTAAAGTTACAAACAGAATAAGTACTTACTAAATAAAAATTGACAAAAATAAAAATGTTCTATAACTTTCCTTTAGAGTTCCGGTCATCCAAGACAAGTTTGCACAAGTCCAAGGAAAAGCTATCATCGGACGGCGCGGAGGAGAAACTGTTGCAGAAAGAAGAAGAGGCCAAGATCGTCACCCGTGTCGATATGGTGGACGCCAAATACGCCGTCGGCGACCACAGGAATGGGGACGCTAAGATCGAACTCGATGCTAATAAGCGGGTAAGATATCTCTCGAATATATTAGGAACTGAGTGCCTAGTGGGAGATTTTCTACCATTCGATTGCGACAACGTTAACTACGATTTGTATGGATTTGTCAAGCTTTTGACAGCTGGTGCTCGATCTAATTATCTACCATTTATATGGTACCATGGTTACCACTCTAGCCACAACCAGGGTTGGCGTAACATGATCACCAGTCCTAATGGGAGATTTTTTACGTAAGTATTCGATCGCGACAACGTTAACTCCCATTTATATGGAATTGATCGAGTTGTCAAGCGCTTGACAATAGGCATGATGACAGTAACATAGAATCAATGAAATTATAAATTTATCTAATGAAATAGGACTCATGGATAATAAAAACCGTATTTATTTTTCTATTTCGAGTGAGATTGCTATTTATATCGTTAAGCAATCCGTCATAATGGATTAAACACCAAGAAGCGAATCGCAATTGTTTCTTTCGAGCTTTGACAATCACACTATTGTTTACTGCACATTGCACAGAGTACATTGGTAAAAACAATAGTGACGTCACAAAAGACGCCATGACACCGGCTAGCGTTTTGGTGTGAATTTTAAAATTTAAATTTCAAATGCCAATTTTATCAACCAAACCTTATTATTCAGCTGAAATAATATATTTTTTCGAAATAGTAGATACTGCCGAACATAATCTGACCATTTTTCAAAATCAGTCATCATGCCTATTCCATACAATAATTGAACACTTTTGCAAGTAAACACAAATAAGTCTACTTCTTTCATTCTCATAAATAACTTATTCATTGTATTAACGATATACTTGATAGTTACTTCTTAATTAGCCATTCGCGCCCACTAAACTACAGATAGATTTAGTATATTACCTATTGCAATAAATCTTTTTCATAAACAAAAATACAAAAAAATCGTAGTTAGGTAACATTGTCGCGATCGAATGTAAGAAAATCTCCCACTAGGCACTCGGATAAATTGTATGACTCCAATCTGTCACATCGCATGCATCGGGGTGATTCATGGTCGCGATCACCTATTAATGGCTAACAATCTTTCGGTATTAGACTAAATTCACTGTCGCAGCCAAAACACTGTAAATTCAACTAATCACTACAGTCGAGTGGCGTGCAGTTCATAGAGGCGTAAAAACATTGCATTCTGACTACCTGATGCCTGCCCTAGCTTCAATACTTGTGCACGCCATTGACTACAGTTTTTTTTAGCCACTACAAGTTAGCCCTTGACTGCGATCTCACCTGATGGTTAGTGATGATTCAGTCTGAGATGGTAGCGGCCTAACTTGTTAGGGGCATGGCAGATACATTAAACCCATACCTATTCGGTTTCTACACGGCATCGTACCGGAACGCTAAATTGCTTGGCGGCACGTTTTTGCCGGTAGGGTGGTAACTAGCCACGGCCGAAGCCTCCCACCAGGCCAGACCAGGGAAAATTCAGAAATTATAAATTCCCAAATTGACCCTGCCGGGGATCGAACCCGAAACCTCCGCACGTTAAGGCAACAGCGCTACACACTGCGCCACGGAGGTCGTCAGAGAGATGAGATTGTAACAATACTTATTATCTTACAAAATAGGGTTGCGGGTGTGCTTAACTAGATATTTAAATTCTCTTTAACAGCAGTTCACTGGGCTCACAAAGGAGGAGCTGATGAAGTACGCAGAGGACCCGTTCTGGGTGCGCCTGCGCTGGTTTATGTTCGTTCTGTTCTGGGCGCTATGGCTGTGCATGTTAGCAGGCGCCATCATCATCATAGTGCGCGCTCCCAAGTGCGCCCCGCCGCCGCCGCGCACCTGGTATGTTCTAGCCGTCACTACAGCCCCCTGGACTCAAAGGAGCTGATGAAGTACGCAGAAGACCCGTTTTCTGTTCAGGACCGTTCAGAACCGGTCCTCCGTAACAGTCCTTTAGTTTGGACATGTCACCGTAAGATTGTAAAAACCGTCAGATTATAGTCTAACTCGCGAAATTGTAAACTGTCGACAGATTGTGAACTATTCAAATAAATTCAAATTGAAATATTCATTGTATTGACGTTTTCTCGTCTGTTTCTTGTAGGTTAGGTTAGGGTTCGACATAAATAATCAGGTAGTGGCACTTAGGTTCTATCGGGTTCTAACAGATTACAATCTACCGAAAAATAATGCATTAAATTGTAATCTTTCCACAGTTTGCAATTTCGCGAGTTAGATTATAATCTAATGGTTTATACAATCTTATGGTCACAAACACATTAAGAAAATGCAAGTTGACCGTGCTGTGAGAAGCAATCAAATCAAATATTTTTTATTCAAGAAGACTTTTAACAAGTACTTTTGAATAGTCGAGTTAATCGTCACTTAGTTCATTAATCGCGGAATGAGAAAACATCAAAAGCCGGAAATGCCGGCTCCAACTCATGTACTTTGTCGCAAAATGCCTGAGTAGTGTCTTAAACACTCGCTGCAGTGGTTATGCTTATTTTCTAATATGTCTAAACCAGTCATCTTACAAAGTTCTGTCACTCTAATGTCAAATTCTGTCTGAAAATATTTCTTACCTCGTAAAACTTCCAGGTGTTACAACATAGTTACAAGTTACAACTGTCACGGTAGTCGGGTCTGTATGGACGTCTACCCACTGTGTGAATATATTCTTACGCTGTGCTTTTAGTATTGAACACGTTCATTTAAACAAATAGTTAATCTTTTCTGAATCGCATATATATTACATGTTGCAGTCAAAGGACACGACCAGTAATTGCCCTCCGATTCGGGACAATGCACAGGATTTCCGTTTTTACAGTAAGGTTTAAAAATTCAAAACGAAATTATTATGGATTTATTATTCCACATAAGGTCAGGGTTCAAATGACAAAAAAAACAGTACGTTTATTGTTTAAATCTTGAGCGTCCGCTTTCCTCTTTAAGCACTACTCCATTTTGACGTTCCATTATATCCATGCCTAATAATAATCTTGTAACCCTACATGAATACCATTTAAGTACCTTAGTCATTATATTATGAATGATTTATTTTTGATCAATTAAATAGTAATGAAAAGGAAATGTATGTTTTGTTTATAATTATTTTTATTTTTTGACAAGTCTCAAACTAATAGATCGAACAAAGCATTTTGAAATACTGCGTATAAAGGAACGCCCTTTCACATTGCATATGCTGCCATCTGTGGTGGAATAGTTGAACTTGTTAACCAAAAGTAGTGAGAAATCCTTAAAAATATTTTTTAGACTCACCACAATAACTAGCGCCATCTAGTGTGGGAAAGCAGTTTTTGGTGAAACATTTTTTATTTATTTTCTCAGTTTTCAGAGCCTTCAGACTCCTGAAACTTTTTTATTTGAAAACTATAAAATATAACAATTACAATAATAAAGAAATAATACTTGAAAAAATTTTTTTACTCGCTCAACACAATAAATAGCGCCATCTAGTGTGGGAAAGCAGTCTTTTGGTGAAACTTTTTCTGTTCATTTTCGCAGTTCTCCGAGCCTTGAGACTCCTGAAACTTTTTTATCTGAAAACAGTGAAATATTTCAATTACAATAATAAAGAAATCATTGCTGAACATTGATTTTTGACACCTAGGCAAGCTGCCATAGTTCCACTGGTCAAGTCCTTTAACAAAGCATTGATACAAATAAAATTGTACTTATTTCAGTTTCATTAATAGATTTTATTTTTATCCAAATCAGGTACGAGAAAGGCCCACTAGTGGATATGTCCGCCGTGGAAGATTACACTGAAGTGGAGAAAGAGCTACCGATAATGCAGAAGGCAAAGGTTTCGGGTATCTTCGCCTTCTCTTGCAAGGACACTTACGAGGTCCTGAATAATTCACCCCCAACCTGTCTTGAGCAGTTCAAGAAGTTTGCGGCTAAAGCGAAGAATTTCGGTGTACAGTAAGTGCTTGAAAATGATTTTATCTTACCAATATTATCAATATTAAACTGTGAAAGTTTGGATGTTTGCTACTCCTTCATGTCACAATGGCTGAATCGATCTGAAATTTGAAATGGAAATAGCTCATTCTCTAAATTAACACAAAGGCTACATTTTATGGATGTTACTCAATCGCGCCTGTACGGCTGAACGGATCTGGATGAAATTTGGCACAGAGATAGGTTATAGCCTGGAATAATATATAGGTTACTTTTAATCCCGGAAAATTAAAGAGTTCCCGCCGGAATAGAAAAACCTGAATCCACGCGGACGAATTCCCGGGCCACAGCTAGTATGAAATAAATTTTATTTTAATTTAAGTGAATATAATAAAATTTCTTAAAAAAATACTAGCCCTGATCATATTACTATGTTACCACTCTTGACTTTTTAAGAAAATTATATGCGTTAGAAATTTGACTTACTTATATGACCTCCCGACTTTTCCATTTATAATATTAGAATGGATTATTTACTTAAACTGTATGGTTACGATTGTATTTTACCATTTTGTCTTTATTTTTTTATCTTAAGAGTGATCGTCGACCTGACAGCCAACTTCGTTTCGAAGAGCCACACCTGGTTCCAGCAGAGCGAGAACAAGTCCAGCGATTTCAGCGACTACTTCGTTTGGGCCTCGAGCAATGAGTTCAACCCTGATGGCGAACGCAAACCTCCCAACAACTGGGTAAAGAGATTTTTTGGTGCTAAATTTTTATATTTACCCTCTTCTAACCTCCGACCTCCGTGGCGCAGTGTGTAGCGCTGTTGTCTTAACGTGCGAAGGTTCCGGGTTCGATCCCCGGCAGGGGCAATTTGGGAATTTATAATTTCTGAATATTCCCTGGTCTGGCCTGGTGGGAGGCATCGGCCGTGGCTAGTTATCACCCTACCGGCAAAGACGTGCCGCCAAGCGATTTAGCGTTCCGGTACGATGCCGTGTAGAAACCGAATAGGGGTTTGGGTTAAATATAACTGCCATGCCCCTAACAGGTTAGCCCGCTACCATCTTAGACTGCATCTTCGCTTACCATCAGGTGAGATCGCAGTCAAGGGCTAACTTGTGGATAAAAAAAAAAAAACTTCACGGTTGCATTCTTCTATAGCTGTACTTGCCCGGTTTTCTATTGGTTTGGTTTCCGCAGGTGTCGACATTGGACGAGCCGGCATGGACTCTGAGCGATAAGCGTCAAGAGTTCTACCTACACCAGTTTGGACAAGACCAGCCCGATCTCAACTTCAACAACCCAAAGGTTGTGCTGCTGTTCGATGAAGTCATCAAGACTTGGATGCAAGCTGGGGCGGCTGGAATCAGGTGAAGTATTTATTATTTATTAAGAGGATACAGCATCAACGGGAAACTTTGTGAATAGGTTTTGAACAATTATATTGCCTTCGCGTTGTTCCTCGAATTAAATCCCATAATACCCGTTAGTGACAACTGCAGCTTGGAACGATAATACCTATGAAAAACATATTCTTACTCTCTTATTTTTCCTCCATAACTGAACCCATATTATTTTTCAAGAACAATTTAAGAAGAACTCAGGCAATGACGGTATATTTTTTTTATCTGATTTAGTCATCAAATTTATTTCCGGGATGTCTGATGGTGACTCGAAAATTGGGCCATTCTTTGCAATTTTTGAAGGTTCCTTGTTCTTAAAATTAATAATTTATTGAAAAAAGCAGTGATCACAGCTGGACCCGCAGATATCGATTTTAAAATAATTCGGTCTAGCAGTAGAAAGACATTCAATATTGTCCTTTTTTTAACAGATTTCTTGTTTATGGTCACGAAGAACCCCAGACATAAATTTTAATATATCGCGTAAACCTAAAAAAATTATCAATTTTTTTGACCACAAGGAACTTCAGATAGCTCATTTGATAGCATTTCAAAATGTCGTTTTTTTAATACAACCATTTCGACAACCCTACATATCAATTTTGAAATAAATGACTAAAAGTACTTCGAAATGGCGTCCATTGTTTGTGTAATATATGGATAAAATCGTGTCACAAGTTGACGGTACTAATTTAATTATCACTTGGTTGTAACTTGTTGTCATATGTAAGATTATTAAAATATGGAGTTGCATCAGACGTCGTTATTTATTAATTATCACCAAATCTTTCAGTGGCTACGAGAACGGGATTCGTAAAAGCGTTTTTGACAGCTGTTTCTTTTTTATGATCTCTAAGAACCCCAAATATCAAAGAGCAACGGCAAACTTCCATACATCAATAGCATTGAGAAAAAAAAATTATGTACACGTGTGACAAAAAAAAAATTTTTTTATGCGTCGAATACGAAGCTCACAGAAGCAAGATTTAAAGTTTCTGTAGGTTATGTGGTAATGTCACTTCTAAAAATTACAACCGGAAGAAAGCCACAATAACAAAGACAGATGACAACCACAAACCAGTAAAACATTCGACACAACCACAGACAATCAGCATCTGTGCTGCCATAATGTTCTTTAAATTTTTACCATTTTGTTAGAGATTATTAAATAATGTAATGGTAACACTAAACTGAGAAACGGAAACTAAATAATCAAAAAAGATTCCCTAAATATTTTATTTTTTTACCTAGGTTCATTTAATTAAGGTGAATACTTGATAAAATATAATTAGTATGATTATATAAAAATAAGCAAATTCCTTTCGTCTTTACCTTACTTTTGTACAATCAAGATTTAGTAAATGTGTTCAATACTAATTCCGCCGTTGCTCTTTGAAATGATTCAGAGCAAAAGCAAAAATAATAAAATGGTGTTAACTTTTAAAAATAGACATCGCTTCTTATTTACGATAAAAAAGGACCCCAGATATCAATTTTGAGAAATTTTGAGATTGGTGCTATAGAAAAAAGAAGGAAATGGGGGAGCCTTTTGATTTTGAGGTGTCGATTTTTGAAGAATAAAATCCAAAATATGATAGTGACAATTTCTCATAACCATTTCCTTTTTGCCATCTAAAGAGACCTCTCAAAATTGGACCTACTTACGCAAAACAGAATCAACCCACACAATGATGAAAAAAAGACATATGAATGTCAAAATTGCGGGTACATTAAATAGTTTGATAACCTTGTCATAGAAATGTTTTATTCTGTCAAAACTGTCAGATCATTTTGATCTTTACGAGGTCGATAGAAGGTGCATTCTATAATTAAGCTTTCTGTATACTAATCTTATTTTTGGCATGTGTGCGGATTGGTTCCTGTTTGCATAAGTAGGTCAAATTGATATTTGGGGTTCATAGAGATCATAAAAGAGGAAACTGCTGTCAACATTAGAAAAAGTGGCAATTATTTTAGTTTTATGTTTTTGAACCGATTTATTTTAAAATCGATATCGATTATCGATATTGTTTGTAATTCGAACACTTCTATGGATTTATAATTATTATTTCGAACAGGCTTCACCACGCTCGCGAGCTGCTAGTAAACAGTTCGTTCCCGGAGGAGCTGCCGCTCACCGGGCAAGGCAGCGCGCCGGGTGCCGTGCACACGCAGCGCGCGTACTGGCAGCACCGCGCCACGCGCGACCAGGCCGCGCTAGACGGGCTGCTGGCTCACTGGGCGCAACGAGTGGCCACACACGCCACGCTCACTGGTCAGTAGAGCAGTAAACAGCTCGTGCCCGGAGGAGCTGCCGGGCGCCGTGCACACGCAGCGCGCGTACTGGCAGCACCGCGCCACGCGCGACCAGGCCGCGCTAGACGGGCTGCTGGCTCACTGGGCGCAACGAGTGGCCACACACGCCACGCTCACTGGTCAGTAGAGCAGTAAACAGCTCGTGCCCGGAGGAGCTGCCGGGCGCCGTGCACACGCAGCGCGCGTACTGGCAGCACCGCGCCACGCGCGACCAGGCCGCGCTAGACGGGCTGCTGGCTCACTGGGCGCAACGAGTGGCCACACACGCCACGCTCACTGGTCAGTAGAGCAGTAAACAGCTCGTGCCCGGAGGAGCTGCCGGGCGCCGTGCACACGCAGCGCGCGTACTGGCAGCACCGCGCCACGCGCGACCAGGCCGCGCTAGACGGGCTGCTGGCTCACTGGGCGCAACGAGTGGCCACACACGCCACGCTCACTGGTCAGTAGAGCAGTAAACAGCTCGTGCCCGGAGGAGCTGCCGGGCGCCGTGCACACGCAGCGCGCGTACTGGCAGCACCGCGCCACGCGCGACCAGGTCGCGCTAGACGGGCTGCTGGCTCACTGGGCGCAACGAGTGGCCACACACGCCACGCTCACCGGTCAGTAGAGCTGTAAACAGCTCGTGCCCGGAGGAGCTGCCGGGCGCCGTGCACACGCAGCGCGCGTACTGGCAGCACCGCGCCACGCGCGACCAGGCCGCGCTAGACGGGCTGCTGGCTCACTGGGCGCAACGAGTGGCCACACACGCCACGCTCACTGGTCAGTAGAGCAGTAAACAGCTCGTGCCCGGAGGAGCTGCCGGGCGCCGTGCACACGCAGCGCGCGTACTGGCAGCACCGCGCCACGCGCGACCAGGCCGCGCTAGACGGGCTGCTGGCTCACTGGGCGCAACGAGTGGCCACACACGCCACGCTCACTGGTCAGTAGAGCAGTAAACAGCTCGTGCCCGGAGGAGCTGCCGGGCGCCGTGCACACGCAGCGCGCGTACTGGCAGCACCGCGCCACGCGCGACCAGGCCGCGCTAGACGGGCTGCTGGCTCACTGGGCGCAACGAGTGGCCACACACGCCACGCTCACCGGTCAGTAGAGCTGTAAACAGCTCGTGCCCGGAGGAGCTGCCGGGCGCCGTGCACACGCAGCGCGCGTACTGGCAGCACCGCGCCACGCGCGACCAGGCCGCGCTAGACGGGCTGCTGGCTCACTGGGCGCAACGAGTGGCCACACACGCCACGCTCACTGGTCAGTAGAGCAGTAAACAGCTCGTGCCCGGAGGAGCTGCCGGGCGCCGTGCACACGCAGCGCGCGTACTGGCAGCACCGCGCCACGCGCGACCAGGCCGCGCTAGACGGGCTGCTGGCTCACTGGGCGCAACGAGTGGCCACACACGCCACGCTCACTGGTCAGTAGAGCAGTAAACAGCTCGTGCCCGGAGGAGCTGCCGGGCGCCGTGCACACGCAGCGCGCGTACTGGCAGCACCGCGCCACGCGCGACCAGGCCGCGCTAGACGGGCTGCTGGCTCACTGGGCGCAACGAGTGGCCACACACGCCACGCTCACTGGTCAGTAGAGCAGTAAACAGCTCGTGCCCGGAGGAGCTGCCGGGCGCCGTGCACACGCAGCGCGCGTACTGGCAGCACCGCGCCACGCGCGACCAGGCCGCGCTAGACGGGCTGCTGGCTCACTGGGCGCAACGAGTGGCCACACACGCCACGCTCACTGGTCAGTAGAGCAGTAAACAGCTCGTGCCCGGAGGAGCTGCCGGGCGCCGTGCACACGCAGCGCGCGTACTGGCAGCACCGCGCCACGCGCGACCAGGCCGCGCTAGACGGGCTGCTGGCTCACTGGGCGCAACGAGTGGCCACACACGCCACGCTCACTGGTCAGTAGAGCAGTAAACAGCTCGTGCCCGGAGGAGCTGCCGGGCGCCGTGCACACGCAGCGCGCGTACTGGCAGCACCGCGCCACGCGCGACCAGGCCGCGCTAGACGGGCTGCTGGCTCACTGGGCGCAACGAGTGGCCACACACGCCACGCTCACTGGTCAGTAGAGCAGTAAACAGCTCGTGCCCGGAGGAGCTGCCGGGCGCCGTGCACACGCAGCGCGCGTACTGGCAGCACCGCGCCACGCGCGACCAGGCCGCGCTAGACGGGCTGCTGGCTCACTGGGCGCAACGAGTGGCCACACACGCCACGCTCACTGGTCAGTAGAGCAGTAAACAGCTCGTGCCCGGAGGAGCTGCCGGGCGCCGTGCACACGCAGCGCGCGTACTGGCAGCACCGCGCCACGCGCGACCAGGTCGCGCTAGACGGGCTGCTGGCTCACTGGGCGCAACGAGTGGCCACACACGCCACGCTCACCGGTCAGTAGAGCTGTAAACAGCTCGTGCCCGGAGGAGCTGCCGGGCGCCGTGCACACGCAGCGCGCGTACTGGCAGCACCGCGCCACGCGCGACCAGGCCGCGCTAGACGGGCTGCTGGCTCACTGGGCGCAACGAGTGGCCACACACGCCACGCTCACCGGTCAGTAGAGCTGTAAACAGCTCGTGCCCGGAGGAGCTGCCGGGCGCCGTGCACACGCAGCGCGCGTACTGGCAGCACCGCGCCACGCGCGACCAGGCCGCGCTAGACGGGCTGCTGGCTCACTGGGCGCAACGAGTGGCCACACACGCCACGCTCACTGGTCAGTAGAGCAGTAAACAGCTCGTGCCCGGAGGAGCTGCCGGGCGCCGTGCACACGCAGCGCGCGTACTGGCAGCACCGCGCCACGCGCGACCAGGCCGCGCTAGACGGGCTGCTGGCTCACTGGGCGCAACGAGTGGCCACACACGCCACGCTCACCGGTCAGTAGAGCTGTAAACAGCTCGTGCCCGGAGGAGCTGCCGGGCGCCGTGCACACGCAGCGCGCGTACTGGCAGCACCGCGCCACGCGCGACCAGGCCGCGCTAGACGGGCTGCTGGCTCACTGGGCGCAACGAGTGGCCACACACGCCACGCTCACTGGTCAGTAGAGCAGTAAACAGCTCGTGCCCGGAGGAGCTGCCGGGCGCCGTGCACACGCAGCGCGCGTACTGGCAGCACCGCGCCACGCGCGACCAGGCCGCGCTAGACGGGCTGCTGGCTCACTGGGCGCAACGAGTGGCCACACACGCCACGCTCACTGGTCAGTAGAGCAGTAAACAGCTCGTGCCCGGAGGAGCTGCCGGGCGCCGTGCACACGCAGCGCGCGTACTGGCAGCACCGCGCCACGCGCGACCAGGCCGCGCTAGACGGGCTGCTGGCTCACTGGGCGCAACGAGTGGCCACACACGCCACGCTCACTGGTCAGTAGAGCAGTAAACAGCTCGTGCCCGGAGGAGCTGCCGGGCGCCGTGCACACGCAGCGCGCGTACTGGCAGCACCGCGCCACGCGCGACCAGGCCGCGCTAGACGGGCTGCTGGCTCACTGGGCGCAACGAGTGGCCACACACGCCACGCTCACTGGTCAGTAGAGCAGTAAACAGCTCGTGCCCGGAGGAGCTGCCGGGCGCCGTGCACACGCAGCGCGCGTACTGGCAGCACCGCGCCACGCGCGACCAGGCCGCGCTAGACGGGCTGCTGGCTCACTGGGCGCAACGAGTGGCCACACACGCCACGCTCACTGGTCAGTAGAGCAGTAAACAGCTCGTGCCCGGAGGAGCTGCCGGGCGCCGTGCACACGCAGCGCGCGTACTGGCAGCACCGCGCCACGCGCGACCAGGCCGCGCTAGACGGGCTGCTGGCTCACTGGGCGCAACGAGTGGCCACACACGCCACGCTCACCGGTCAGTAGAGCAGTAAACAGCTCGTGCCCGGAGGAGCTGCCGGGCGCCGTGCACACGCAGCGCGCGTACTGGCAGCACCGCGCCACGCGCGACCAGGCCGCGCTAGACGGGCTGCTGGCTCACTGGGCGCAACGAGTGGCCACACACGCCACGCTCACCGGTCAGTAGAGCAGTAAACAGCTCGTGCCCGGAGGAGCTGCCGGGCGCCGTGCACACGCAGCGCGCGTACTGGCAGCACCGCGCCACGCGCGACCAGGTCGCGCTAGACGGGCTGCTGGCTCACTGGGCGCAACGAGTGGCCACACACGCCACGCTCACCGGTCAGTAGAGCTGTAAACAGCTCGTGCTGCCGCTCACCGGGCAAGGCAGCGTGCCGATCGCTGTGCACACGTATTGGCAAGAGCGAAGCGAGCGCTATTTTTTACATAGCCCAAAGGCTTATTTTAAGTACAGTTTCCTCTCTTACGATGGCGCCCGATGCGGTCGCATCCCTTGCGCCACAGGCCTTGTAAATTTTCCCTTCAATGTTATTCGTTTCCGTGCTATAACGCGTTTAAATATTTTCATTAATAATGACCTGGTATCACAGATGGAACGGTGTTCACGACTTATGAAGAGAGTCGTCCGGAGCTGTTCGTAGCGGATCGCAACACCACCGCGCTGCGGCCGCCGTCCGCTGCGCCGCTGTCGCTGCAGGACCCTGCTCAGGCCGAGTCGGTGCTCAGCGACCGAGTGGCGCGCTGGCCGGCACTGCAGGTATACCTAATGGGCCTATTACACTGCACTTTTCACAGGGACCCTTACACTTGAATCAGTGTAGTGTAATAAATTTAGGCAGAAAGGGTTCCTTAATTAGGTCCTTATAAGCCTATTACACTGCACTTGTCACAGGGACCCTTACATTTGAATCAGTGTAGTGTAATAAGATATATGGACTAAGGGTCCCTAATAAGGTCCTTATAGGTCTATTACACTGCACTTTATTCAGAGACCCTTACACTTGATGCAGTGTAGTGTAATCAATTTAGGCATAAAGGGTTCCTAAATTGGTCCTTTTAGGCCTATTACACAGCACTTTACACAGGGACCCTTACATTTATTCAGTGTAGTGTAATAAGATATAGGGAGTAAGGGTCCCTATATTGGTCCTTATTGCTGTGTAATAAGCGAAGCTCCAACTAGCGGCCACGCCCACCCTTACCTCAAGGGCCCCGTGATAAGTGCAGTGTAATAAGCCTTTTCACAGGGACCCTTACACTTGAATCAGTGTAGTGTAATAAGAATTAGCGAGTAAGTGTCCCTAATCTGGTCCTTGTTGTTGTGTAATAAGCGACGCTCTAACTAGCGAACACACCCACCCTTACCACGGGGCCTACAGGCCTATTACGCTGCACTTTTCATTGGAACCCTTACATTTGAATCAGTGTAGTCTAATAAGATTTAGGGAGAATGGGTCTCTAAATTGGTCCTTATTGCTTTGTAATAAGCGACGCTCTAACTAGCGGCCACGCCCGCCCATACCACAGGGCCCTGTGAATAGTGCAGTGTAATAGGCCTTTAACACCTATCTATGTGTGGCCACTTGTTGCGTCACGTGAATCACTTCGTGAAAAATTTAAAGAGATAGGTTTTCTTACGGTGCCTTCACAATATATGTACAATAATATAGTCTTTGTTGGGCAGAACATTAATCATTATATGCAAATAAGTGATACTCACAATACTACTAGAAACCGCCATAAGCTAGTAACAGCGTCATATCATGTGCGCAAGGTGCAGAAATCCTTTACGTCTTTATAACATGGTTCCAAAAGAGTTTCTAGATTTGCCATTGCATAAATTTAAAGACTGTATCAAATAGCGTTTATTAAGTCGAAGTTATTATACTATCGACGATTTTATTGACGACGAAGTTGCAACTGACCTCGCACCTGCCTGCCTGTAACGTTGCGTATGTATTGTAATGCTTAATAATTAAGTATTTAAGTATGTATTGTAAGTTTAAACTCTTACTTTTTTTGAGAAAAGAGCAACTGTTGAGTTTCTTGCCGGCTCTTCTCAGTAGAATCATTTTTCCAAACCGGTGGTAGAGTCTTGACGTATCATAAGTGACACAAGTTGTCCTACATGAAATAAATTAATCATTTATCAAGACTATTAGACTTTGTTAAAGATTTTGGGTTTTTTTAAAAAATCGATATATTGGGCTCATAAAAGCTCACCCATGATCATGAAAGAGAAACCTGATGTCAGATTTTTTTTTAAAAGTGGTCGCCACTTTGATAGTTCTTGCTATTTGAGCGATTTATTTAAAAATTCGATGTCTACATTTGGGGATCTGTGATCATGAAATAGGAAACTTATTTTTTTTTAAAGTGGTTGCTAAAAAAAATTATGGAAAGAGGTCACGACTCTCAACCATGAGCAATACAACGCACAGAGAGACTTACACAAAATTTTATTCGCAATTCAATATAATGTGGGGTATCCTGTATAAGAGTTAGAAAATTTTTCTTATATTTTTAAAAAGTAGTTGCCATTTTGAAATTTGCTGCTTTCGATCAATTTCTTTCAAAATTTATTTCTGGGATTTCCAGACAAATCCCTATTTGTTCCTTATTTTGACTATTCCTATGTCAAAACAAGTTTATTTTTTTGTAATTATTAAGTAGAGGAAATGCTAAAAGACGAAATATCCACGTCTCCTGATAATTTTAAATTTGATAACCATAAATATATAAAAACAAAAACTAAACAGGCATAAAAATTAGTTCCAATATTGGCCATCGGGTCAGATAAGTTTGTAGGACAATGTGGCCAATTGAGTATTTGACAAGTAGTCAAATCAGCATTTTTTTTTCAAACGTCAAAACACGTCCTAAGCATGGGATTTAATGAAATTCTGAAATGAGACGTCATTAAAGTTCGACGCACTTTTTTTACTTTAATCGATAGTTTAAAATGGTTACGACTTTTGGGAGATACTTTATTTAATAATCACTAAAAAATAATTTATTTCACTAGTAGTCAAATATCCAATTGCATTGCAGCTGGTGGCTGAGGATGGAGCGGACGAGGAGTTGGCGGCGTTTGCCATGCTCCTACCCGCGGCGCCCGTGTTGCGTCGGCAGCAAATAAGGGCCAAGGACAACGAGACCAATGTTGTAAGTGGACATTAAACTGGAAACATTAATCTAAGTATTCTTAGAATAGAAAAGTCAAAATTAAACTCAAAGTATTCTTAGGATAGAATAGAGTAGAATATTTATTTGCAAGATTATAAGTAGGTATACATAGTACAACGTTATTACGCATCTTACAATCAGCCATGCAATGGCGTGCAAAATACTTAAAACTAACATAGGTTTTATAAAAATTACTAAACAAGATGCAAGCTTCAAAATTTTTTAAAAAATAATTTAAGTAAATAAACAAATGAGAGTTTAAATTAATGAGATTAATTTTAAAATTCAAAAATTATTTTAAAGTAGAGAATTTATGGGTAACTAGCCATTTATACAACTTATTTTTAAATAATTTAATTGGTTAATATCTCATGTCCTTCCACAGGATACAACCTATCCCTTTACCAAACTTCATCAAAATCGGTAAACAGATGGGCCGTGAAAGCGTAGCAAACAGACAGACACTCTTTCTCATTTATGATATTACTAGATTATTCCCGCGACTTCGTCCCGTTGGATTAAGCTTTTTGATGCCCGTGGGAACGTTTTAATTTTCCGGGATAAAAAGTAGCTTATGTCCTTCCCAGGGATGCAATTTACCCCTGTACCAATTTTCATAAAAATTGGTTGAAGAGATAATTTGTTATGATTCCCGCGGGAACTCCTCAATTTTTCGGGATAAAAAGTAGCCATCCATCAACGGATCCACTAATTGCTAAAGTTTAGTGTTTTATTTGACCTATTGTATTCCTAAACAGTGTTGAAATTTGATGACGTCACAACTATGTATCAAATACAAACTTTCATACCAGAAACGCGTTTTTAAGTTTGATAGAGTTGCTGATTTGATTGAATAATAGAATAGAACAAGAATATTCTTTATTTGCATAATGTGTGTACATGTCACCGTAAGATTGTGAAAACCGTTAGATTGTAATCTATCTAGCGAGATTGTAAACTGTCGAAAGATTACACATTAAATATTTAATGCATTATTTTTCGTTACATTCTAATCTGTTAGGTATATTAACCCGATAGAATCTAAGTGCACTACCTGATTAATTATGTCGAACCCTAACCTAACCTACCTAGAAAGAGACAAGAAAACGTAAATACAATGAATATTTAAAAAATTGTCACTTAGAACATTGAACGGTTCACAATCTGTCGACAGTTTACAATCTATCGAGATAAAAAGCGTTAGATTGCGCTCTGACGGTTTTTGCAATTTTACGGTGACATATACATAAGATGTTGAAATGCATGTGGCGTGCATTTTACAGAGGCATAAAAGCACTGCTTACCCAAATAGAAATATGCCAATGCTCATTTTTTATCAAAACAGCTAGTAAATAAGCGTTCTGACTAACTTATGCCTATCCTTGACGACCTCCGTGGCGCAGTGTTGAGCGCTGTTGCCTTAACGTGCGGAGGTCCCGGGTTCGACCCGCGGCAGGGTTAGGAAATTTATAATTTCTGAATTTTCCCTGGTCTGGCCTGGTGGGAGCCTTCGGCCGTGGCTAGTTACCACCCTACCGGTAAAAGACGTGCCGCCAATCGATTTAGCGTTCCGGTACGATGCCGTGTAGAAACCGAATAGGGGTATGGGTTTAATATAACTGCCATGCCCCTAACAGGTTAGCCCGCTACCATCTTAGACTGCATCTTCACTTACCATCAGGTGAGATCGCAGTCAAGGGCTAACTTGTAGTGGATAAAAGAAAAATCCTGTGCACGCCACTGTTGAAATGTGCTGTATTGTTTTGCAGAGCGAGTATCTTTCCACGGTGGTGGAGCTTCGCGAAGACTCCAGCATCCAACATGGCGCGCACGTGATAAAGGCTGTCCCCGTGCGCAACTCTACGGATACCGTGCTCGCCTGCGCCAGGTCAGTATATAATCACATGTCATTACATGCTACTCCTCTACTCAACCCTCCATAGGGAGGAGGAGGAGAGAGATAAATGTGTCACAAGCCAACGCTTGGGCCGATCGTGCCTCTCTATCGCTTGTTTCGCGTTCTCACTTGCACGCTCAGGCTCAGGCGGAACGTGACACTTTTTCGTGCGTGCAGCCGGTGTTCATCTTGTATAAGACGTTATCACGTCAATAAGTGTATGGAATGCTCTAAAGCAGGGATTCCCAAACTATTTTGGGCAAGAGACCCCTTTTCCAAAGTGAACTCATACCTCAGACCCCCATAGTCAAATTACTTTAAAATACTTACCAATGTAAAAACTTTGCGGTTGGTTAAGTGGATAAAATTGACATCAATTTTTTATCAAAAATAAGCAGTCATAAAATTCAATTAATATCAAGTGTTATTAATAATATTATAATTATTATGAATACAAATTAGGTAAAATTACCTCCTGTAATAATTTAAAAAAAACATTAAATTAGGGGTCGATTTTTAGACCTCGTTGACCCCCAAAATCAGTTTTTGTTTATGGGAAACCGAAATCGACCCCTTGGTCGACCCCTGGGAAACCGAAATCGACCCCTTGGTCGACCCCTGGGAAACCGATATCGAACACTTAGGGAATCCCTGCTCTGAAGGCAGATGTGACGTTGCAGGTGGAAGGCAGGCCACACGGGCTACGTGGCGGTGTACAACCCGGGCTCGGAGCTCGCGCGCGCGGACCTGTCAGCGCTGGACTCGCTGCCCGCCGACCTCACCGTGTACCGCGCCTCGCCCGCGAACCACAAGTCAGTACTGATGCTAATAATAAGAATAATAATATTATAAAAAAAAAAAATGTATCGAAATACTTAAAGGATAATACGAAAGGATTAATAGGAAATACGAAAGGATTATAGCGAATTGAACTTCTGGTTCCTTCATTATCATGGACTTCCGCAAAGTAACTCCTGCTTCTATCCAATATTTGATGCAGATAACTTTTTATTTTTTTTAATGTGAGATAGGCTTGCGCTTGAATTTGTTCATAGTCATAGACAACTTAGAATTAGTCGTGGCACCTAATATATTAGTGCGTCGAGTAGTGGGTCGTTGTAAGTTCGGAATAGCCGTTCATAATCATAATATTTATTTGCTGACTAGCGAATGCCCGCGACTTCGTCTGCGTGGTTTGAGGTTTTTGGTTCCCGCGGGAACTCTTTAATTTTCCGGGATTAAAAGTAGCCTATGCCAGATTATAATCCATCTCTGTGCCAAATTTCAGCCAGATCCGTTCAGCCGTTGGGGCGTGATTGAGTAACAAACATCCATACATCCATTCAGCCATACATCCATACATCCATACATCCATTCAAACTTTCGCATTTATTATTTATTATAGTATATATAGTATAGTAAGATTGTAGGTTACATAAAGAGGTTCTTACAATAAACTTTATAGTTCCTCAATAAACGTTTGCCTGTATTTGTTCCAGTTATACAATCAACACAGTGGCGTACAGCAACGACGTGTCTGTGGCAGCCAAGTCCTCTGTCATACTCTCCTATGTGCCCAAACAAGGCACGGAGCAATAGTGCCGAGTTGTGTTGTGAGCTTTGACCGCTCTGTAGTGCGGCAGTTGGGAATGTTTTATTTGCATTTACTTTTATAACTTTCAATGAGAATTCGAATATATAACATTGCTGAACAATTCCTTTGTTTTATTTGTTGTCATTTGACGGCGTTGATCTGACCGTAGCACCCGTAGAGTTTGGATACGTCTTACTGACGTTTAGTCTAGGCAATGGGGCGGTCCGTTGTATGGAGACCCCCGCATTAAATCCTCAGTCGATGAAACTTGTCTGGGTTTTAGTATTGGATGATCCAAAACTTACACAAAAATATATTAACTTACTATAAACTTAATATTAATGACTGAATATTTTCTCGATTTCTTTTTGAAATAATAGCAGGTATATTCTATATCCGAATATCCCTCAAATCCGAAATAATTATGCAGAACATCGATATTTAAAACGATTTTATGATGAATTCTAAACTGCGTTTACCCTCCTGTTTTAACAATGCGGTGTGGCATAAAAACCTTACTTCCATTCTGATTACTTGGTGGATGATACTTTATTATACTATAAAGTTTCGTCGCCCGAGGAATTATTGTTGGGTTAGCTTTATTGCCTAGACTAGTTATTAACGAAATAAGTAAAAATGAATAATTACTTATTTTAATTTCTTCTTGAGTGCTTACATTGTGTGAGTTGACAGAGCTAACTTCAGCATATTGCTAGTAGACAAAAAAGTATAGGGTACATCAGTCACATCAGGGCACATGAGCGTAGCCCTTATTGAAATACCAAACAGAGATTCAGTCGCTGTTGCCAAACTCTGCAATGAAATCATCATTACTAGTAGACACTGGCATGAGTTTTTTTTTTATTATTTTAGTCATTCTTGTGGTATTTGAAATAAAACAAAATCATGATATTAAAAAAATCAGTATATTAAAAAATGTTATAACGAACCACAGTGTTAACATTTTTAAAAGCATCATATTTTGTACAAATATCGATAGTAATCATTATTTATGTAGTACATAGGTACTGGTATGACAAAGGGTTTACATGTTGCACAAATAGTACAGTTTACAATAATAACTACATGGATTTAAAAAAGGCTTGTTTTTACTATCTTTGAAAGGCTGTTGTAGTTGTAGACTTTAGCAGTTTTTCGTGATTCTTACAAGGTTTACAACGGTATTTTGTAAGCCTTATTTTCATGCCATACAGAAGTTTAGCCGTGCTTGTCTGCCAATATGCACTCGCCTTTAATGAAATATGTTACAAAACAAATATCTCAGGGCCATAGATTAAATTTATTTGATTAATTAAATAATTATTGACATAAATCCCTATAGAAAAACACTACACAGATAAAAAAGGCGTAAAGCTAAATAGTAAGTTGTTTAATTGTACCTAATATTTTATGGGCAAGCTGTTTATAAAGCAGAATAGCTGTTGTGTATGAATAATTTTACCATTTTGTTAATGTTTTATAGGCACGTTTAGAAATGCCTCAGTGAGATCTAAATGGGTTTCTTCTTTATCAATGTCGCCCTTATAGGCCTATTACCCTGCACTTTTCACAGGGACCCTTACACTTAATCAGTGTAGTGTAATAAGATGTAGGGAGTAAAAGTCCCTAAATTGGTCCTTATTGCTGTGTAATAACCGACGCTCTAACTAGCGGCCACGCCCACCCTTACCACAGGGCCCTGTAAAAAGTGCTGTGTAATAGGCCTATTAATATTATATCGATCAAATAGCATCAACCTGAGCCTTGACCAATATGCCAAACAAATACAATAAAATTCCATACCTATCGAGAGCAGGAAACACAAAAAAAAGTGAGTGAATGCCGGAGTAAAATCGGTCAAGAGTCGCGGTTGGTGTGCTGTAGAAAAGTGCTTTTTCCTATGCGACACAGAAAGATTGTATTTAAAGAAAAAAATCATTCGAAATTCGGCCAAAGTTCATCGCTACTTGAATCCGGCATGGGCAGTCTCAAGTCTCCAAAGCTTTGGCAGATGTAGTTGTTGTAGTCGTGTATATAATGTACAAAATTCCAAGTAGTGTAACAGAAAAGAATTGTGAACGTTATCCGAAGAAGAACACTAGCTAACTCAAACATTTAGAAAAATTAATGTGAATTATCGCTTTTGTATGGGTTGACAAAATTGTATTAATGTAAATCTGAGGAGGATAAACAACGAAAATGTGAAAAAACTGAAAACAGGGTTAAATAAAGGATAAATAAACCTTGAGGAGGAAAATAATGAAAATGTGAAAAAACTGAAAACAGCACTCTATAAAGGATAAATAAAGTTTGAGGAGGAAACCACGAAAATGTGAAAAAACTGAAAACAGCACTATATAAAGGATAAATAAATCTTGAGGAGGATAAAGAACGAAAATGTGAAAAAACTGAAAACAGCACTAAATAAAGGATAAATAAACCTTGAGGAGGAAAATAATGAAAATGTGAAAAAACTGAAAACAGCACTCTATAAAGGATAAATAAAGTTTGAGGAGGAAACCACGAAAATGTGAAAAAACTGAAAACAGCACTATATAAAGGATAAATAAATCTTGAGGAGGATAAAGAACGAAAATGTGAAAAAACTGAAAACAGCACTATATATATAAAGGATAAATAAAGCATTTTTAGTTTTGTACGTTGGGACTTATGATGTCGTAGAAGCATTTCACCAGGTAGAATAGAGCACAAGTGAAAATTATTTGGATTACAGTGTCAAACAAGATATTTCTAGATGTTGTATTAAGCTGTGTCGATTTACTCGTGTCGGGTAACGTTTCCATTACATTAGTTGGAGCTTTACTCCTACATTTCATATGAGAATTTCTCATTGAGTAATGCGCCATTTTGTATTGCGTCAATTAAGTATAGAGAACTCAGTTCGATTGAAGGACAAAAGTAATAAGAGACAGTAATAGAACGATATGAATGTTTGATTACCGATAATTTCGTAAAAGTTAAGATTAGTCAACATGTTAACAGACTTATTAAGACGTATTAAGAGATAAAATAGGGGAAAAATTAATGAATCACTAGCCAAGTTGTTTTCTTCCCACTGTTTTCTTATCTGTACGTTTGGGTTAATGTTGAACCTCTGTAAATTCAGTATAGTTAGCATGCGCACAACGAGTAAAATTATATCTACCGGTTATCGCTCATCTATGGTTACTTTTCTCGCTACGTCAAGAGTAAAGATAAAAGTAATATTTATTATCTGTGGTATTTTTCTCTAACGAACCTTTACATGTCGACTATTTTTTTCTTTTTAATATACCGCATTTTGTGCGTGTTAGGGTAAATGAAAAATTTGCCGGCAACGACAATGATCAAGAGATAATCTCGTTGTGCGCATGTTAAGCACACAGGTGTGGTGCAGTCACCTATCTCCTTTTGGCCGGTTGCTTGGGCTTGTTGAACTGGAAGCTGGCACACTTGGGAATGTGCCGTTCGGCCGCGCCCTGGTTGAAGCGTCGCTTGCAATGCGGACACTGAACGTAGTCGGGGTTCTCTGAGGGCGGCGGCGGAGGCAGGTCGCTGAGCTTCCCTGGGATATTTTAGACGGTATGAAATGCTGACAAAGGGAGGCTATAAATGTATAGCCTCCCTTTGTCACCATTTCATCCAATCCATAGGAAATCCATGATATACATCTTTTTTGGCTTGGCAAGGTATGCACCGTAAGATTGCAAAAACCGTTAGATTATAATATAACTCGTGAAATCACAAAGTGTCAGGAGATTACAATTTAACGCATTATTTTCCAGTAGATTGTAATCTGTTAGGTTTATTAACCCGATAAAACCTAAGTACTACCTGATTATTTATGTCGAACCCTAACCTAACCTACATGAAAGAGACAAGAAAACGTAAATACAATAAAAATTTCACAAATTGACACTCAGAACATTGAACGGTTCACAATCTTTCGACAGTTTACAAAATCGCGAGTTAGATTATAATCTAACGGTTTCTATAATCTTACGGTGACAGAGTACTTACTCTGAGTTTTAATTCGATTGATCGTATGAGCATTCGAGGACATTAGCGTCAAAGTAAAATGAACTTAAATGTATGAATATAGAGCTCAATTTCGTGTATGCATTCATATACGTTTACGTATACGATACGTTTCCAAATTTAAATCTGTTGTAATGAATTTGTGGCTTTAAATGAAGCGCTTTTGGGTCCATTTTACTGTGACGCTAATGTCATCGAATTCTTATAGGTACGATCAATCGAAATAAAACTCAGAGTAAGGGTACAGATATATTAGACGGCTTGAAATGCTGACAAAGGGAGGCTATACATTGAGGATATCCATGATTTACCTCTTTTTTGGCTTGGCAAGGTTGGCAAACTTATATGTGCGTGTGTGCAATATACTCCTTTTTTCAGGCAGTCGTATAAAAATAGATCTTCAATTTTTTTTTGGATTAGAGCGTTAATAGGTTGTGATTTCTAAGTAGGTAGTCATTATTGGAGCAGAAAATTATAAAAGTGTTTGTCATACAAGCAGCGGTCATCGTATAAGGTGGGAGTGGAGAGAATAGTTACACTGGCAAAACTAACAGCAAAACCTATCATCTAATCCACGCCTTGAGTGGAACGCACATCTACAAAGTAAGTAGAGTTATCCAGAAACGCAGCGTACCTACGTCAGCATATTTTTAGACTGCTTCCTTGGTCTAGTGGTTAGCATATTCGACTGCGACCAACGAGATCCCGGGTTCGAGTCCCCGGTCGGGTCATAATTAAGTATTTTGGTTTTCTGATTAAAAAATCTCAGGAAGGAACCCTGAGTTAGGATGTTGGCGGTGTTTCCCCCATGCCTCAGAGAGCACGTTAAGCCGTCGGTCTCAGTCATGATAAAAGTCGTTTAAGTCCCGCAATCCGCATCGGAGCAGCATGGTGGGTCTAAGCTCTAATGCCCTCTCTCCTATCAGAGTGGAGGTCTGTGCCCAGCAGTGGGACGTTCATGGGTGTAAAGTTGTGTGTGGGCAAGTAAACAACACTAACCTCCAGCCTCGAGATGAGCCTTCACCTGCTTGGCTGCGCGGATGGCTGCGATGAACTCCTCGTGTTTCTGCCTCCAGCTGCTGTTCAGAGGTTTCTGTTGCACCTTCGTTGACGACGGAGTGCCCTTACGCAGCTTATTGATAAACGGTTCCGCTTCTGTACCCTGTTGTGTGAACGAATATTTTCTTATGATATCAATCTATGCGTAAGACACACGACACGATAAAACGACACGACGAAGATAAGAGGACACGATCGAAAGCTGCATCATCAATTGGCATCATCAAATCCCTCCTTTAGACCTTTTTTAAGCAACCGAGTAAGTAGTGTTTATGTGGAACAAACTACCCGAGGATGTGGTGATGTCAATCTATGTAAATCAGTGCACGGACAGACTTGATAAGCACTTAAAGACAAAACACTATATACGATATGGGCGCATCAGCCAAAGCTGCGTAGCGTATTATAAATAAGAATAATAATAAAAGGTAATAAAGTTTATGAGCAGTCAGTAAGTAGTAACTTACGTACAGACTCAGTAAACGTTGAGTGGGTACCTACTTGTTCCGTAAATTACAGCAAAGTGAGAGTTTCGAAAAACAATCAATCGTAAATGGTCAAGATATGGCTGGAATCAATGCAAAAAGTACCTAATCAAAAGTGTCTTCGCTGTCAATTTGTTCTGAGGCATAAGATTCAGTGTTTGAGTGGCATTCGAGATGGAATAATCTGGATGTAATGGTGTGCATCTCGCCCTCGTTTTAAATTCTCGAGGGCTTTCAAGGACTAATAAGCCTATTACACTGCACTTTTTACAGGGACCCTTACACTTGAATCAGTGTAGTGTAATAATATTTAGGGAAAAGGGTCCCTAAATTGGTCTTTATTGCTGTGTAATAAACGGCGTTCTTACTAGCGGCCACGCCTACCCTTACTGCAGGGCCCTGTGGAAAGTGCAGTGTAATAGGCCTATAAGTGTTTAGGATCTAGGAGAAAAGGGAGTCACCGCACACCGGACAACCGCCTTCACCGACGGCGCTGTGGAGTGCACTACAGATGCGGTACTCACGGCCAGGCGGTGCTTGAGCACGTCGAAGGGCTTGCGCTTCTTGGCGTGCGTCTTGCGGCAGATCTCCTGGTGCTTGGGCAGGCGGTCGGGCGCGAAGTGTCGGCCGCACACCGGACAACCGCCTTCATCGACGGCGCTGTGGAGTGCACTACAGATGCGGTACTCACGGCCAGGCGGTGCTTGAGCACGTCGAAGGGCTTGCGCTTCTTGGCGTGCGTCTTGCGGCAGATCTCCTGGTGCTTGGGCAGGCGGTCGGGCGCAAAGTGTCGGCCGCACACCGGACAACCGCCTTCATCGATGGCGCTGTGGAGTGCACTACAGATGCGGTACTCACGGCCAGGCGGTGCTTGAGCACGTCGAAGGGCTTGCGCTTCTTGGCGTGCGTCTTGCGGCAGATCTCCTGGTGCTTGGGCAGGCGGTCGGGCGCGAAGTGTCGGCCGCACACCGGACAACCGCCTTCATCGACGGCGCTGTGGAGTGCACTACAGATGCGGTACTCACGGCCAGGCGGTGCTTGAGCACGTCGAAGGGCTTGCGCTTCTTGGCGTGCGTCTTGCGGCAGATCTCTTGGTGCTTGGGCAGGCGGTCGGGCGCGAAGTGTCGGCCGCACACCGGACAACCGCCTTCGCTCGGGGCGGCGCTGCTGTTGGACGACGGGGCCGCACGGGGCTTGTTTGACGCGCTTGACGGTTGCGAGTTCTGAAGTAGAACACACATCGATTCGCTTTTCTTTATTCAAGTTATGTATCCTATCGCATATTTAGCGTTCCGGTACGATGCCGTGTACAACCCGACTAGGGGTTTGGGTTTAATATAACTGCCACACCCCTAACAGGTTAGCAAGCTATCATCTTAGACTGCATCATCACTTACCATGAGGTGAAATTGCAGTCAAGGGCTAACATGAAGTACTTAAGAAAAGTTAGTTTTTCAAAGAAATAAAGTGAAAAAAAATGTTTACCGTGGTTGGGTGTTTTCTAAGTACCTGCAAATAAAACAAAGTTTTTATTTAAAAAATCTTACAATAAATTAAATTGGAATCAAACCTAAACTGTATCGCAAAGGTGAAGCTACGGGTTCCTACTAGGGCTTTCTAATACCGGTTTTCTTCAATACCGGTAGTAATACCGGAAAGATTATTTTCAATACCGGGATCCCGGGAGCCCTAGTTCCGACGGGAGACCGCCGCTGCCGCGACAAAGCGGCTGCAATGTAGCGTCGATAACTAAGTAGGTTACTGAAATCTTGTGAAACCACCCCCTCTTGTTTCCATAGACACGATTTTCATAAGAAACCCTTGCTTTAGGGGGAATGTGTGAACCATAGATTCATATACTCATTGTTTCATGCTCATATTAACTCTATGACTTACCTAGGAAATGCGTGCTCGCTGATGAGACTTAACATGCAAAACACACGAGACTAACTGGCGCTCTATAAATATGATCATAAGCTACTTCGTGGCTTTATTTTAAAGGTAATTTTGTGTCCAGGGACCTAGAATTTCATAAATATATCCATGTTTGTGTCATGATGTCAGCCTAATAGGCCTATTACACTGCACTTTTCACAGAGACCCTTACACTTAAATCAGTTTAGTGTAATAAGATTTAGGGATAAAGGGTCCCTAAATTGATCCTTATTGCGTCCTTATTAAACGGCCACGCCCACACTTACCACAGGGCCCTGTAAAAAGTGCAGTGTAATAGGCCGATTATTGCTACGACGCTAATTAGCGGCCACGCCCTCCCTTAATACTCTAAAATGTGCAGTGTAATATGCCTATAAGGAAATATTATGAAGAAATTAGAAACACTCACTGGACCTCTCTGCATGGCCCCCTTGGGCTTACTGCTCTCCCGCGCTGGTACCTGACCAATACAAACGCTTCATTTGAGTTTGGTGAACACGCATCACTTATCACTATGAATTTATATATTTTTTCTTATTTCATCAGCACAATTTTGTTAATATCAAAGGTGACATGTTGACACTGAGTATGAGTGATTTTCGAATTTGGAAATGTCAATATTTTTTCCGGTTTGATATACCTAGTTAGCTATTGAATCTTTTTTTTATGGAGCAATTTAGAGGTTTATTATTTTGTGAAATTCTTAGTAAGATACAGTGACGTGCACAGGGTTTGAAGCTTAGGTAGGCATTAATTATAGGCCTATTACACTGCACTTTTCACAGAGACCCTTTCACCTGAATCAGTGTAGTGTAATAAATGTTAGGGGGAAAGGGTCCCTAAATTTATCTTTATTGCTGTGTAATAAGCGACGCTTTTTCTTGCGACCACGCCCACCCTTGCCACGGGGATACTGTGGAAAGTGCGGTGTAATAGGCCTATTAGTAAGAATACCTATTTACTGACTGTCATAAAATCAAATCAAATCAGCATTGTCGTATTTGCATTTGGGTAAGCAGTGCCTTTATGCCTCTATGAACTGCACGCCACTGGTAAGATAGGCTATTTTTTGCTTTGGTAAAAGCTGATGAATGTGCCTGGTGATGACCATATAATCCAGTAGTATTGAAACATAAGTAATTGAGTGTTTATTACCTAGAACTTACAGAAGTGGTAAAGCATGGGTTTGTTGCCACTTGCTATTTATGTAACTATGTCTTGTGAAACGTCAGCAGGCATTATTATTGTTACAGCAAATGTTGGCACCTACCCGGATGCATAGCGTTACAGTACGTTACTTTGGAAGCTGTAGATTAACTGCTTCCTAATTATTTCTGTACGAATTTTCTAACCAAATTCAATTCTCAAGTGAAGCTCTTTGATTAAGGCATTTAAAATATGTACAAATTTTAACTATATGCAGTAGTAAGTCTATCGACAGTTATAGAAGAATAGATCTTCACATACCCTATTTTCGCTGACAACTCTTCTTGGTGGTGGGGCAACTGCTGCAGGTTTACTTTTAACTGGACTTTTAGGCCTCTGTGCGGCAGTAGGACTTCTGAAAACAAGACTTCCAATCTAACTAGTTCTTAATAAGGCTTTTGGTTACTGGGAGGAAAAAATTGGACGCCATAGCGCTGTGGTAGGTTTTGTAGTCTGATAAGTGAAAGGTTCGAGACTCAGTAGGGCAGACTAAAAATTTATGGGTTTCTAAGGTAGCTGGGGCTTAGGATGACGTTGCGATACACGTTGGTTTGTTGGACGTATCAGTAGTCCTTCTTCCTGATAAACACGTTTCTACCCATTGTAAGAGCAATACACTCTTATGATAATAACCTCAATAGAACTTCTTCGCAGTTGAAGACGTGGTCTCGGGTTTCAGGGGCGTACGGAGTCACAATAGGGATGATGACAAGTCAATCAATTCAGCAACTCTTTAACAAACTTAAAAACGCACTTCTAGCATGGAAGTTGTACGAAATTCACAATAATGAGTGAGTTATCAAATTGCAACGCACTTTTTTTCTTTAATCTGTATTTTAAAATGGTTATCAAACTCAAAAGTTACCGAGGATGTGAATTTTAGGTCTTTTGGAAGATCCTCTATTTAATAATCAGTTGGAAATAATTTATTATTGACATAGGCATTTTCCATATACGCCCCTAAGGTCATGGTAAAGAGACACGTCTGAATGGCATGAATTTGCGGACCTCTTCGACGGCGAAGGTATTGTGTAGAGGTTATTATTAAGTGTATATTGCCCTACATCAGACCCAGACCACGAGATAATGTGCTGTGGGTCATAAGCTGGTTGATAGGGTCGTAAAAGACGTGGTAAAAGCGTCTTTTAACGGGTGTCGTTAGGGGGTGTCTGTTGAAGTCTGAAGTACCAACAGACACGTAGGGGTTAGGTGTCTAAGTGCTTTTCAATATTTTTATATTTTTTTAATTATATATTGTTTTAAGTTGTTTCAAATCTTGGGTTGTATCTCACCTTCTCTGTGGCCTTTGTGGAACTTCGACGACTGGTTCAGGAGATCGTGGTGTGGGCGTAGGGGCGAGCGCTTCAGGGAATGTTTCGTTTTCAATCATTTCGTTGTTTCCATTATCAACGTCTAGCCTTCCCGCACCCCTTTCGTCTGTTGTTGGAATTAACTCACCGTTGCTATGTGGCTGAGAAAATTTACTAAATTAGAAAATCCATAGGTAGGTAGGTACTTAATATTATAAATGCGAAACTCTATTTCTCTTTGTCTGAGATGTTATGTTCATGGAGTTGGAACATAAACTGAGGAAAGCTGACCCTAGATTTTGTAAGAAAATCATAATCAGTTACTGTTAGCCAAACGGATAATTCGAACTGTTCAATGATGCCTGCATGCCGAAAAGCAAGTATGAACCGTTTTAATAGCTAGAGTGCCCGGATACGTTTTAAGCTCTCAAAGGATAACGATTTTCAGACAATTGGACCTCTGTTCAGCTACCTTTTGCTATAGGTATTTGTTTATTATATTTAGTGAGATTATGAGTTCAGGCTAAATTATAACCTGTTGTTATACTTGATAGTTGTAAGCGAACACTGGTTGTCTTACCATAATTTTCTGTGTATTCAAGTCCGTCTCGTGATTGTGGTTAAGGTCACCGGAACCATTTACTATATTGTCTATTTTCTGAACCTGAGGAAAAGAGAAATTATAAAGTTACAATGCCAAATCAGTCTCTCTTATGGGTCCTTCCTAGATTAAACTGTTTGTGTGTTTATGTAAGTTTATGATATAATATCTTGGTTCATTCTATCGGATATCTTGTTGTACCTATTCTTCCTCCACAACCTTTCTCACTGCCAAAGGTCACTGGTAGAGATCTCTTATAGAGATAAGTGCTTCCTTGTCCACTATGAATGTTTTTCTTCTTTTTTGGTACTATTATAGACTGATGAATGTTGACATAAATCTGCCAAGTTTTACGACTTTCCACAATTTACAACTAACACCTAACAAAGTACTAATGACTAAACATTTCTACAGAATGTCATAAAAGTATGTGGATCGCTTAGTCCCCACAACTTAGCTGATTCAAGGTTATTCCCATTTCCACTAAAATTAAGATGATATAAGTATGTCATGTACCTATCTAAATTTTTTAGCTTTAAAAAGTGTTAGGTGACTTGGGTCTCTGACACTTTCTATGCATTTCAGTTTCAGTTTCTTATTAGTTGCAATTTCTAACATGTCATGGTGGATTTTTTAAAAAGAATCTTGCGATTTACCTGAGTGATGCTTTGTTTCTTAACACTATGCGAGCTGAAGTTCGTGTGACTCTTGACAGTCTTTTTCTCCACCGAGGTCTTTGTAGTCGAGGAAACTTTGGTGTAGCCATTCGGAAGGGTTTTCCTTGGGGGAGTACGCTCTGTGTTCTGAATTGGTTGGAGCGGATAGCTTTTATCAATGCCTTTTGTACGCCTTTCTTCGAACATTTGTCGAACCTGAGAATTAATTGGAGATAATTTTGAATCATTTTAATTGGAAATTGATTGTACCTACCTATCAGCTTAGGAATGTCTTCTCTCGCCTCGATACTAGATAGCAACCTACCTATTCTTATGTCTGTTCAATTGTTTTGTATTTAATCAACTTTATCAAAACTACATGATTTTGTCTTGGGGATGTTAATGAAATTAGTTATTTACGCATAAAACGCCCAGCTGCGCTAAATTACGCGCTTTGCTTATTAGGTCCCTACTCAGAATAAAATCCTACTTACTTATTATTACCTTGGTCCCGATCTAAAACGCCTTTGCTACCTGCCACGTTAAGGCAACGGCGCTTAACCATTTATTAATTAACTCAACTCAGTGGTTATTAAATGTAATAAGTAATAACATTAGGGGCATGTTTAACGTGTACCTTTCCCGGGTTGTGCGTGATGGGCGGTTGTGGCGGAGTGGCCCCCACGCCATTGCTGGGAGAGTGGCGGACGCGGTCGAGCGCCCTCGCCTGTTGGGCTTCGTATAGCGATGCGATCTTCAGTTCACGCTCCTGGAGTTGCTTTTGTTGGAAACGTGCCTGTTGACGAAACAAAGCCCTTTATATAATGTGTTGAAGTTTCTGCACCACCCGTTACAGGACGAGATGAGACCGCGAGGAGACCTGTTTTGAATGAAGATTGAAGAGTTTTTATAGTGGGACATGTTCTGATGTTACTGTAGCACAATATGTTCTCATATTTTTTAGAATATTCTCCTGGACTTCTATGTAGAGTCAATAGAGTTTTCAAGTATTGGAGACTCCCAAAGATGAGTGTGTTTACTAATTATCAGATTTAACACTAGAACCCCCTTGGAGGCGGAAACCATCCTCAGCGTATGACCCCATCCTTGGAAGGTTCAAGGAATCTTTTCGGCCTAGTCGTTGATTCCATATTCAGATTATCAAGGGATTGGTTTTAAGAATGTTCAAGCAGCAAAATATTATTATCAATAATTAGAAAGTAAGTCTAATGACGTGATGAAAAATCTGCAATCCATTTTAGTATTCAGAAATTATGCAACCTCGAATCGCAAAATTATAATAAATGTAGAAAACTAGAGGGTCGGCGCCCACGCATCGCTGCTCATGAGTCAGGACAACCTGTCAATCCGCTTCTTTATTGTTCTATTGAGCAGTGCACCGGCTACCGCTTCCGTAAGATACCTATTGCGTTACTGAAGCTGAAGGTCAGTTTTTCGATCAATCGATATATAAGGTTTGTTATCCAAGTACCTACATATAAAAGGATCTCCTTTTATAGACAGCTGTTAGATGCCTATCGTAGGAGTCAAACGGCTGGGTCTCGAAACTTAACATTTGGCATATAGGTTCTTTCCACAATCAATGTCCCCTAAGAAAAGATTTCCAGATTTTCCACTCCGAATAGGCCAACCGCCGAACTGTACAATATCTATATATGTGATCTATTGCTACTTGCTAGTTAAAAAAGACAGTCGTCTTTAAACACTATTTTAGTTTATATATTTTGTGAACAGATTTTACAGAAAAGACAAGTAAGTATACGTATAGCACACCTATAAGCATGATATTTTAAAAGCGATATATGTATATTTATTAAGTTCATACAATTGACAATGCAAACTGTAAATTGTTATCGATGTGACCATCGGAATCGATTAGCGTATTCACTCAAACGATAGCAATTCTCCTCAATTAACAGAGCAAGTGAGTAGACATTAAAGTAACAATGTCTTGTCTCGTTTATAAAATCATCAGGATTTCTTTAATTTATATTTTTATCTTTCGAATAGGAAGCTTCATCCTATATATACAATATTAGAGAAAATCTTCCCCCCATACATACCAATAATCATCATCCCGGGTGTCATCATCAAATTTCAGTTTATCGTTTTTTTTTTGTGTTTAGGTCCCTACCGAAGCCTCTCTGAGCCAAGATGATTAAATCTGACAGCAATCTTGGCTTTATTATAATTGTAAAATTATTGCAATCAAATCGCTACAAATTGCAGCGATCTGAGGGCAATCGCTCCTTAAACAACTATCTACAAGTACAAGTACAAGTACCTACTAGCCTTTCAATTGTCAATGTAAGTAAAGATATGTAAATAGTATAGACCTTGTTTTTATTTATGTACATTGGTAATTCCGGGAAGGAGATATACTTTTAATAACTTGAGCAAAGATGACAAGCTGACATTGACTAGTATAGTAGCGTAGGTTGCATTAGCGTTCTACTACTACCTACATAGTATAGGATAGAATATTTAATAGCACTTTTCTGGGTAAGAAAATTATTTGTGGGAAAGTATTTGGATTCCTATCGTGGACGTTTTAAACCAAAACGACGACGTAACTAGACACTATATTTTGTAACTGACCCGAAAAGGCACGAACCATATTCCGTAAAGAGATCACAGGACAATTATTCAACTTGAAGTGAGATAGTTAATAATGGAAACCTCACCGTAGCAACCCCGTGGGGCTACTTAGCTATTGAGATCTTGAGCAGGTACTTCGTTGCGTCAGTGTCAGATCACGATTCACGATTATCTAAATGTGCACAATAAACACGCTGAGTGGCATTCTTGTTACTGTTAGGCAGTACCATTTAATTAATATTGAACAGCGTAGGTTTAACGGGGTACTAAATACATACGTTAAGTTTGATATTCAGGAATCTTGTTAGAAGAGAAGCATCCATGAATCTAAATATCCTGAGGCGCCTGAGAGCTCGCGACTTACTCAACTATAGCTTACTGTAGTTAGTTTAGTTTGTATTCCCTACCCGTATAGCTTAAGTACCTTCAAGACATGAGTGAATAGGCATCTTCTAGGCAAGCGCGCTCCAACCTAGATGGAGCCTAAACAAGCATGATTGTCGTCAAGCGCAAGCCTATTCTTTGATAAAATAAAAGCAAGACAGTTCTACTGGAAGTTAAGAAAAGTTGCCATTAAATTATGTCAAACAACCTGTTCCGTGCCCTAGACCAAATCTCATAAGAAGATTATACAGCAGGCAAGCTTTTTGTACCATCATCATCATCGCGTGCCTTCTTCAAAATTAAGTCATCATTCGAAAAATTTCTCTATTTTGTGCCGCATCTTTTTGTAGGTATCTGTTTTCAATAACAGCACAGCTGGTGGCACCAATTTTAAAATTATTATGTTCCTTAGTCATTTTAAGTTAATTTTCCAAATAATGAGACACTTTATAATCAATCAATCAATCAAGATTTAAAACTTTTGCGGACGAAGCTGTAAGCAACCGCTAGATTTAATATAAACAGATCTTATATTTTTAAGTCCTAGAGCTAAGTTTTATGGCATCGGACATTAACGATAATTTAGATGATATCTTCAGTCCAAGGCAAACGTCTAATGTCGGAGGAGCTCTCGAACACTGACTATACAAGGCACACATATAGTGTTTGATGACTCATTGGCAGTCATCGACCTTAGCTCGTGATAGGCAACAACACGGCTTTGCTGTATAATGTTTGAGCTTGACAGCGATTTTTGGTATACTAATCGGAAAAATATTTCAAACCAGTTACCTATTAGCTTTTTTCGAACAGACAAACAGGCGGCTCTCATGATACCTATTTGAATTTAAATGTGCACCCACAAGTAATGGACATCTAAAGCATAAAAAGCTCGTTAATTAAGGAAGAACCTTTCTTAGATAAGATAAGTAGTTCAGAATTATTATACCTACTACCTACAGCTTATTAAATATGCAAGACAGAAAATAAAATGTGAAATACATATTTTTTTCCTTCAAATAAATTGTCTTGAATGAAGAATTCTCTTATATAATAACTTTCAAAATAACAGAGCATAATAAAGAGAAAAAGTGCTGTCCAAAACGATTACAAAATGAGATAGGATGTTTTTGATGTAACTACGGTTACCTACTGTAGCTGCTGGAGCAAATGGAGTGGACTTAGGCACGGTCTAGGGGCGTGATACTAATTAAATTAATCAACTTTGTCCAACTTTTGGATCGCAAGATATACAGAACACTTGATCAACAGCAAACAACAGTGTTGACAGTCTTTTTAAAGATTACTAGCACTGATGCCCGCGACTTCGTCCGGGCAAGTCTGCTAGCTTATAATATTTTTATGAGCTAATATTTTATATCTATTAATTTAATACATTAACATTTACTAATTTATATTTTGTGATGCTGCGTCGGGAACAGATACAAACAAATCCAGGTTTGGACATGATACTAAAAGGAAACTAATAGTATTCTGCTTTTTACTGAACTAGTTTTATAATAGACTGTTTAAAACCTTGTTCAGTAAAAAGCAGAATTCTTAGGCAATGAAGCATAAGCATCTAAAATTTTTGGTGGGATTTCGTTCACTTGCGACTATTTTTGGAATTTCAGCCACCAGCGGTCTAGCAGATCTAAATGAAATGGTAGTAGGTCCATATTATATTATTTTTAAACATACCCGGTAAACCTATCCAAACGACCTTACTCAGCGAATGCAATGTGATACAGTTGAATTTGATCTTATTCCAAAGGTGACAAAACAAAAGGTTTTTTAAAATCTCGTTTTGCATTCTCCATATACGGTGCTGAGTCAGAACTCACAAGGCAAGGCGTGTGATGTAACACGCGCTGACTAAGTTAGCGTGCCGTCTATATTGTTATATCTTTAAAGGACTGTTATGCAAATTGATGTTTATATCGACTTGTGACTGGTAATATGTGTCTAGGTTCGTGACCAAGAAATTGCGTTTTTACGGTTCTAGAGACGGATGGTCTAGGGTTTGGTGGTAGATTAGATACTAGATACCTATATTTATATTGAGTCAATTTTGCTTTTTGCTTTTGGCCGTCACCTCTTTTTTGGTATGCAGAAATCTAAACCATACAATGTAGTGTAGCTTACATGGTGAACGCCAAACGAGGAACTCTGAACTAAGTAGCCTGTTAACAAAAGGATCGACTTCTACATTTGAAATGTCCGTCGGGAATAATTCGATCCCATGAGAGGAATTCCAAAATTTCCCATTAACTGTATTCTTGCCTACTGCGCTCTTAACACTGCGTAACCCCATGTAAATACTCTTCCATTATATGTTATGTTGCCAGTATATACAATATCTTTACAAAAAAGTACAATCTATCGATGGAGTTCT
Source organism: Erebia palarica (assembly GCA_964035005.1). NCBI lineage: Eukaryota > Metazoa > Arthropoda > Insecta > Lepidoptera > Nymphalidae > Erebia > Erebia palarica. The sequence continues at coordinate 19,577,396 of OZ035994.1, forward strand.
TTTGACTCATTCAGGATTAGAAAATTGCTATATATATGTCATCGTAAGATTGTAAAAACCGTTAGATTATAATCTAACTCGCGAAATTGCAAACTGTCGAAAGATTGTGAACTGTTCAATGTTCTGAGTGTCAATTTTTGAAATATTCATTGTATTTACGTTTTCTTGTCTCTTTCTTGTAGGTTAGGTTAGGGTTCGACATAAATAATCGAGTAGTGCCCTTCACTTAGGTTTTATCGAGTTTAAATACCTATCAGATTACAATCTACCGGAAAATAATCCGTTAAATTGTAATCTTTCAACAGTTTGCAATTACGCGAGTTAGATTATAAGCTAACGGTTTTTACAATTTTACGGTGACATATATATCATTTTGATATCTAGTTTCTAAATTGATTCTGAGTTTCTACCTAGTCTGTATTCATCAGGTGATAGTTATTAGTATTATATATATGAGTAGGCACCTACCTACTTACTTACGTTACTTACGTGGGTAGGTACTTATCTAAATTAATTTTTTTAACCTAGTTTGCACAATGGATAAGTCGAAAGCATTTCTTTCCATTGTTGGTGTTGGTTCAATTTTCGTGATTGTTATCGATTTTTAGGCAAGGCTGTCAAACAAAAATAATAACAACGTATCTATTCTACCTACCAAACACATGTTAAGTAATTAGATACCAGACTTGGAAAATGATACTTTATAATAAGTTTGTCATATTCATGACATTTTACTCAAAGGTCATCGGTTGAAAGATATAAATAATTCTTAAGGTTTTGTTTAAATCAATAGTAGTGTTTCTACAAGCGAGTTGATGATTTAAATTTCGGTTTTTAACCGACTTCTGAAAGGGAGGAGGTTCTCAATTCAGCGCGTATCTTTTTTTTGCTTTGCAAAATTTTATCAGAATGACTGACTAACTGACTCATATACCCTTGATACCTTTCCGTGCTCAGCCTTAGCTTGCTCACAGCGGCGTGCACGACATAGAGGTATAAAGCTACTGCTTACCCTAGTTAAAAAAGCTAAATGCATAATTTTCATCATTCCCTGCCTGAAAGTAGGTATCTACGTAACCAATGCCTACCCGGGTTCCGAATACTGTGCACGCCACTGCTGAAGTTGCTCATAGTGACTCTAGATAATATAAATTAGATAATATAAATAGTTGTATTTGGCGATAAAATTACCTGAGAATCGGGTAAAGTTAGCCAACCGTTCCTTATTTCCGCAGGATCGACTCCTTTTAGAGACGCAGAAGCGACGCGCGGTCTTGTCTTCCAATGATTAGGTTTCCACCAATTACCAGGGTCTATGGTACGCGATAGTCCACTAGACTCCATTATTCAACCCAAATGAAACTTCAAAATTTCACCAAAACTTACCTACCTTACTAACCCTTAAAGATCAGATATTTAAGAAGAAATATAGTCTACAAATGTTAAGTTTTACACACAGAATTATTGTATAAACATAATTAATTAACACATTTAAGTAACAGATTAGTAATTTAAATACTGCATGAATTAGGATAGAAAAAAAATAGCACGAGACAATTTGCGTAAATTAAGTTCAAATTGTTACCTAACACAACTTTTAATAAGATGTTTAGATATATAGAATTTAAAACATTACAAAAGGAACACAGGTATATTAATCAGAATGTAAAGGAACTACAACACAAACGTTAAGTTGGTTTCCTAACTTGAATACAAAATTAATACAGCTGAAGGAAATACGTTAGCACGCAAATAAATTTTCAGGAAACTAAAAATAAATACGTCGAAGCCGAAGAAATTCAAAAGCTGAATGAAGGTAGACCTGCCAATGAGGGCAACTGTTTGTTTATTTCGTTGTCTAGCAACAGTACACGTGGTTCCAATGTCACGGTGTGAATAACTCATGACCTCGTGAATTACCGCTAACTTGACCCTGTTAAAGTTTAACTTCGATCTTTAGTAGTGCTTATTGCTAGTGTATTAAGACACCTGCATTACCAGAGGTAGAATTTCAATCGAAAAGGAAAGTTAAGCAAAATTGTAACTTGAGTCGAGCACTCTAAGGTTGAAAATGGGAAAGTGATTTTATTTTTGCATTAAATTGCTCGTAAATGTATGTAAACAAAGGTGGGAAATGGATGGTAGAGTTACTTGCGGTTTTGTCTACGGATTGGTTTACATAGTTTGCACTGCGCTGGTGTATTGTGTGATATCAAATGAATTATGTGGATTGAGAATTGTGATGTTATTATTTATTAAAATTACAATAGAATCTAATTATTTTAACATCAATAAATTGAGTTCACTGGCCAAACTAAGATTCATTAATTTATCTTAACAGTCGCTATGATGATTTATCTGGATAAAGGGGGAAGTTAAAAGTAGAATTCATATTTTTTAACTGGATTGAGTAAAGATAAAAAATCATTTTGTACCAAAAAAAAAACAAAATACTGCATCATGAACGTCTGTGCATATTTTTGTAGAAATAGTTAAATCAACTTTACATAGTTTCAATAAATTAAGTGATGTTAAGCTTCACCTATACTCGATTAAGCGACGTACAGAGTGCAGACTTTATGTCTGAGCTTCCTGACCCTGATTTAATGATGATATGATATTTGATATATGTAGTATATTGTCAATTTTCATGATCGCTTCAGAGAATTAAGGGCTTCCCAACGCAGATTCACTTGTCGATTCGAAATTACGTACTTTCTGAAGATTGGTTGATGTATTTTACTTATTGATGTGTAGCTCGCATTAAGTTCAATCGAGCTAATTAAAATGTGTAGACTGAGGACGTCGAGCATTACTTTGCAAGTTTGCTCTTTATGAAGCTTACCTACCAATCAATAATGAATGCGTGGGGACGCAGGTTTAGCACAGTAAACTTTAATGTGGTTTTAGAGATCATGGCTAGCAACAATGATCGATATTTATAATTAGGTTTTATGACAATGAATTAAGGTTGATTGTAGATTGCTAAGTGCCCACGCAGCTGGTTCAGGCCATAAACGAGCAGGCAGAGCTGATTCATAATCTGTTCCTTGTAGGGCGGCGTTTGGCTACGTCATCACTTTCATTTCTAATTTGATTTCATTCAACGTCCGCTAAGGTCAATGGTTGCACCGGATGTTATAATATTGTTTGATCTGAACCTGATTACATTATTATTTAGCTGCCGAAATATAATAAGATGACACGTTCTTCCGTAGGCATGAGACAGAGGAAATTCTGATAAAATTGTACATATTTAATCGATCGATCGAAATGGCAATCATTTTTAATTTTTAACTTAGTTATCTCCAGGTCGCTGAGAACCTGGTTATTTCCGTAGGACGTCAATTTACCTGCCATTGTATCTATCTTCGTAAATTGTACTTAATTGGTCATACATATAATATCTAACATGTTCATGTTCGTCATGTTCCTCCATTTTCTATCCTCAATCATTTTCATTATCGATCGAATCTTGAATGTACCATTGTGTATGGTAAACAGTGTATTTAGGATGCAAAATTATTACGCTTCAATACCGGTATCAGTTCATCCCACGCGAGTCCTAGCATCGTCCCACGTGGTATTACAATTTTGTTCTGAGAGTTATTAAAACAGAATACTGTTTACATCGAATATTGGATGTTATTATGTAAGTGGGATTTGGAGACAAGGTTTTTGAAGGTCATTTCGCTATTGCCTATTAATAGTGGAATTGGAATTAGCTTATAGTCTAATCACATGGAAATGTTTGCTTCCTGGGGATTTTACAAAGTTATGACATGATTTTTTGTCGTACAACTCAGCCCTTGCGCGAGAGACGGGACGAGGATTATTATCAACTCACTCATATCAACTACAAGTTAGCCCTTGTCTGCGATCACACCTGATGGTAATTGATGATGCCTCGAGTGATTTTAAAGAGATGAGGCGCCAGCCAAGGCCTTTTTAAGTAATCCAGGCCGTGAATTGATATTTCGGCGGATACTTGTATTGTACTTTTTTCTAATATGGTAGCGGGCTAACTTGTTAGAGGTATGGCAGTTATATTAAGCCTATACCGCTAATCGGTTTCTACACGGCATCGTACCGGAACGCTAAATCGTTAGGCGGCACGTCTTTGCCGGCAGGGTGGTAACTAACCACAGCCGAAGCATCCCATCAGACCAGACCAGAGAAATTTCAGAAATTATAAATTCCCAAATTGACTCTGCCGGGGATCGAACCCGGGATCTTCCACGTTAAGGCAATTGCGGTCAATACTGCGCCAGGGAGGTCGTCGATTTTTATTAAAGAAGACGTAGATTCACTTCTTTTTTAAAGATACCAGTCTGGCAAGTTGTTTGATTGAATTAAGAATTAAGGATAGCTAGGTTATCAGTAGGTGTTATCCTTTGTCTTTAGTGTTATAAACGATTTATTATGAGAGCGTTCGTTTAAGACAGTTAATACTTCCTCGCTGAATAATTCAACTACGCTATTAAGTGTCTCTATTACCCATGTGTGCTGGTTCTCACCATTTATTTGTAGCTGTAAATAATAATCGATTTTTGATAAAACGACTGAGTTTTATTGGTAGCCGCTATGTACAAGTAGGTAAATAAAAAGTAGACGCAATTAAATAGGAATATCACCAGACTCCTAAGCACGTATGATAGCTACCTATTATGTGTTTACTCAACTCAAAATAGTTTTATTTCTTCACACTTTCTTACCATTTGCTTATTTATTTTTTTCTGTGAAAAAAGGGAAACAAAAATCAGTTTCTTTTTAAAATAACTTTATAATCTTTATAATCATGTACAACAGCATAAGCGACATAATCATACTAATATTATAAATGTGAAAAAGTGTGTTTGTTTGTTGGATTTTCCTTCAATCACGCCGCAACTGATCGACGTGATTTTTGGCATGGGTACCTACAGCTGAGGACCTGGAGAACATAGGCTTCTATTTATCCCTAAAATTAAGGAGTTCCCGCAGGAATAAAAAAAAACCTTAAACCACATGGTAAGTCGCGGGCATCAGCTAATCGTATATAAATGCGAATATTATTCAATTACATTTAAATATATTTCAATTTTATAGAAGGATATATGAATGGAAGGTTACATTTTGCGTATGTTTTCATACAACTATATATGAAAACATACGCAAAATGATTGGACACGGTGTACGCACAGACAAATTACTACCTATTTCATTTATGCAGCGATGACACACTCGGTTATTGCATTTTACTGATGTACGGAACAGCATAGTTATTATTGTATATATGTCACCGTAAAATTGAAAAAACCGTCAGATTGCAATCTAACGCTTTTTATATCGATAGATTGTAAACTGTGGACAGATTGCGAACCGTCCAATGTTCTGAATGTCAATTTTTGAAATATTCATTGTATTTACGTTATCTTGTCTCTTTCTTGTAGGTTAGGTTAGGGTTCGAAATAAATAATCAGGTAGTGCCCGGCCGCAGGTAGGTTCTATCGGGTTAATATACCACCTAACAGATTACAATATCTACCGAAAAATAATGCGATAAATCGTAATCTTTCGACAGTTTACAATTTCGCTAGATAGATAACAATCTAACGGTTTTCACAATCTTACGGTGACATATACAAGCTATGCGCATTCATTACATAATATTATCTAAAGTCTATACCTTCTTGCTATACCTAAGAGAACCCGTCTGGTACTCAATCAAGCATTACAATCTGAACACAGAGCTTAGGACGTATTTGCTTTATCAGTTGATGAAATGAAAGTTTTGTTTGTATACAACAGCATACCTCTCTACTGGATTTTGATTGCAAATATTCGACTAAAGCCCCGTGAGCTTCCCTATAATGGTCGTAGTTAAAAGAAAATTAACTATTTTGGAGTTGATGGATCTGTAGCATTAAAAAATTACCAAAAGTTTTACTTATTACAATTCAATGACATATAAGAATTGACCAGCTAAATTTCGAATGCCTTGTAAATGCGACTGAATTACATCGATTGATGTAACGATAATAATATTAGCCTTCGAATCACGTATAGTCGAAAACCACTATAGTTTTATATCAAAACATGCCACTTCTATACCTACAGGCTGCTACTCAAAAGGAACTTTTTATGTAAGGAGGCTAAAAAGAGCTTTGAAACGACCCTGGCGCTAAATATGTTGAACGCAGTGGGAGGATGAGATCTGGTTGCCGATAACCGTATATAGATTTGCAACAGCAAGTCCTACGCGATTTTGTGCAGTTTATGACAAATGAACATAAAATCTATACTAGTCTTATAAATGCGACAGTTTGGATGAATGGGTGGATGTTTGTTACTTAATCACGTCAGAAGTCAGAACGGCTGAATGGATCTGGATGGGCACAGAGATAAGTTAAGTATAGTCTGGAATAACACAAAGTACTTTTTATCCCGGAAAATCAAAGAGTTCCCGCGGGAAACAAATAACCTCAATCCACGCGGACGACATCGCGGGCATCAACTAAGATATGATACTTCGTTCATATAATATTGTTAGCAAGTAAGTTGCTAGCTAGCTTCTCTGCGTGGACCTTTGTTCGTCAAGTTTCCTTATTTACTCAACCAATGATTTTCCTGTACTTCTGTGCTCGTATCGAATTACTGTTTTCATGTATAACTTATCTACATATGTATACGTCACCGTAAGATTGTTATTATATATGTCGAACCCTAACCTAACCTACAAGAAAGAGACAAGAAAACGTAAATACAATTAATATTTCAAAAAATTACACTCAGAAAATTGAACGGTTCACAACATGTCGACAGTACAATCTATCGAGATAAAAAGCGTTAGATTGCAATCTGGGGGTTTTTGCAATTTTACTGTGACATATAAATTATGTACTTTTAATGGAATAATAGGACTATTACTCGAAGACAGTAAAACGGGACTAATAAATACCACAGCTAATATGCATTCCTTATGTAGTAGATGAGTAAACCTTGCGTAAATTACCTTCTTTCTTTTTTTTATTTCTATTTATATATTTATTTTTTATTCTTATATTTGTTCCGTATCATCAATTTAAAAATAATGTAATACTTGTATGTGCCTACTACTTAAACTATTAGATTTCTATTACCATATTAGAGTAGATATTGCATTCATAGTTCGTCCGTGACTTCACCAATTTTAAGGTTTCCACTGTGCACCAGCGCTGCAGCCTGCTGTAGCATGATGCTGAGCTGGAGACCTATATTTGGTCACACAACTTTGTTGCTATATCTATTTTGATAGTATCTTAAACTAAATATTGTGATCAAATAAAAACGTTTTCTTTCTTCTTTCTTTCTTTCTTTCTTTCATTACGCGTGTCTCTCTAGACTAGACGGCTATAGGAACTCACAAAGAGAGTTTGACATAGTACTTGTTGTCAAAGATTTAAATGTTTTCCTTGCGACGATATATATGTATTGATTAGAGATATTGATGAAAAATGAAAATAAGCTCTAAAAGAGTGGTTAGCTTGAATTCTCGCGTCAAATTTCGGTTTTACCTACCTTTTACTCTCCCAAGACTTGAGATTCTGTGTATAAAATTTCCGTAAAGAAAGACAAAAATCAATGCAGCTATCCACAGACATTATTATACCTCCTACACTCTCCAGCTATCGAACGTAGAACCAGATACGTAATTGAGCACTGTCTAGATAACTAAAGAATGCACTAATGGACACTTGAGTCAGTAACTATTGACTCTACGGAAAATTGCTTCCGGCTTCTAATAACTGTGTTAGTTACCTACCTATGTTAAACACATTTTGACCATGCCCCTTACAAGTTAGCCCGCTACCATCTTAGGCTGCATCACCAATAGGTGAGATCGCAGTCAAGGGCTAACTTGTAGTGTTATAAAAAAAAACCGAAATCGAAACGAAATTTATTTTTATACCTAAATACCTACCTATAATATTAAATTCGCTAAATAAGTTAGTCTTTATGTACCTGACGTGAGTAAGTAGGTACATTAGCTTTTTTTGAGATTAAATAAAGTGTACCTACATGTGCATTAAATACATGTATACTTTACTAAAAATTGTATAATAATGTGGTAATATATCACTCATACAGGATAATATGGAGAAACTAGATATATATAACTAGTGCCTTTACCTGTACATAGCGTTAATCAATAAATTCCCGTCTCGGTATATTGCAGTGTGAGACTGCAGTAAGTATAGATAGTCATAGATTATCTACTATACTCTCTCTGTTATAGTTTTTTCTTATTTATTACTAGATGATGCCCCCTTCGTTCGTGTAGATCAAGATTTTTCCACGCGGACGAAGTCAATTCCCGCGGGAACTTCTTAATTTTCCGGGATAAAAATAACCCATGTCCTTCTCCGGGATATCACCTATCCCTGTATCAAATTTCATCAAAATGGATTGAACAGAGGGGTCGTGAAAGCGTAGCAGACAGACAGACAGACGGACGGATAGACAGACACACTTTCGCATTTATTTATAATATATTAAAGTTGTTTTCTATGGGAAGTTTTTTCTTTACCCATGGTAAATATGCCCGTTGATACTTTTCCGATTGCAAATTAGCTTTTCCCACTAAATAGTTCAATTAAAATGTGCACAAGCATAGGTAATTATTGATAAGTATATAATTAGATTTACATTATGTGCGATACTATTTCTAGTTCAAGTGTTTATAAAGTTAGTGATAAAGCTTGAACAGCTCTCGAGTCGTGCGGTAATAACATTTATCGCTTAATATTATGAAAGAACGGCGGGCGTTAAATATAATAAGGTTAACTTTAAATTACAACTTAATATCAACGGGCTACCAGTCACCACGATGCTTTCACCCCTAAATGGTGTCCAACCGTGAGCGTAAACTTGATTTCTTGTTACATCATTTTACTAATATTGTCGCTCAGCTTACTTTATTCGTGTAACGCCAACCGTCAGTTAACTCTATTTTTTTTATTCCACTACAAGTTAGCCCTTGACTGCGATCTTACCTGATGGTAAGATCTGGCGTTTATTGATCTTTTACAGTTTTACTAAGTTCAGACGATAAAGTAGTCTCAGTTTTTCTGCGTCCTTATGCCAATAGTTCTCCTGGAGAAGGTTTCTACGTTATCAGCGTCATGTTTGAGTCTACAGCTTTACATGGGAATAGGACTATTCAACGACAAAGGCATGTGACCAGATACGGCCTTACGGTTTCTACATCCATTTACTTATAATCAGGTTCCTATATTTTACGTGAATGAGACTAGACGCTAGACAAACATTCAACGCCCTAACGTGCATGACCTGAATTAATCCCTTCTATCTGTAAAAGTATCGACCGTGTAAACTAGGACATTCATTTGGCGTGAATTGCGGTGATGTATTAGTAGAATGTTTAAATTCGACAGGGTTCACACTAGCCATCTAGCCACTAGCTACGACCGTTGCGCGTTGGTCGGATCAAATCCGCACCGCTTTCGACAGGTCCACGAAGACGCATGTCGCAAAAAAGAGCATTGGTGGAACGGATCAAGACCCTCAGTAATGGGGAATACGACGCAGAGAGACCAAGATCATATAACCAGCTACACCGAACCTTTTTTGGTATTGCTCCCTTTTACAGGGATTCTTCGTTAGTACAAAATACTTAACCGCAAATAACTAGTTTTAATTGTACTGTATACTATGTTAAGTCAGATTTTAACTCAATTACTATACGTTATAAACTGAATATTAAAATGGTTTAATTGCAACTTAGCATTCGTTCACCGGAGTTTTTAAACTATACCGAAGTCATATTGTCACACATAATATTATTGATCGCTTAAACTGGGACAGAAGGTATGATGACACATATTACGAGTATCCCCATGAATATAATAGGTACATAACGGCTGGTGTTTTCCGTGTATTGTGTTTGTCGAATATAATCGATGTTTCCATTGCTTAAATAATATTTCGCGTGGGACGTTTGCATAACTTAACTTATTAAATTTAAGTTTGTCATCACACACAGGATCTTCAAGCGTCGTAGTTATTTTAATGAAAAAACTGTTTTATAATACTTTTATGTATATGATATACGTCTGTCCCCGCGCTACTTTTTACTAGGTGGTCAAAAATTCAAATTCAAAGGGTCTATAATAAAGTTTGGTACACTGTACACCATAGAGGTATAATTTTACAGTAACACTTTTTGAACGTCAATAGTCAATACAAAAATATTATGATGGTGATTATTAATTACGGTAGGTATCTTAAAACTAAAACTACGAAGATTCCAAACGCACCCCGCTCTGAGGAGAGCAAAAATACCACTCAGCCGGTGTTTTGTCATGATCAATTATAATAAAAAAATTGCCATTCATAGGGACTGCCGATAGAAGTGAAAACGATTTTTTTATTTATTTTTATTTTAATTAAAATTATTAAAATATTATGAACCTTATCTCTAGTCTTTAAGGCGTTAAAGTTTTATTTCGGATGTAGTATATTTATATGCTCACGAACATGTCACTGTTCGCGAGCATGTCGGTCACGGTTACGCGAATCTACATTTTTACCCCCTACCAAAATGGGCTTAACGCACCTAAATTTTCACTTCAAAAAAATTAGAAACACTAATTAGAACTATTAGATTCAGAGGTGTTAGAGCAACAGCTAATTTCCAAGTTTTCTTGTCATTTAAATAATCATGTAACAGGAAAAGGGCGTGCATGTGTAGGTTTTTGTGTTTATTGTACCGCTGCGCAATAATAACTTCAGAGTAGGTATCTATTCAATAAATTTGGCATCACATAATATTAAACGTTCATTCGAGGAGTTTAATCTCAACGATTGGGTTCATTGACCGATAATTCATTATCTCTTCGTAAAATTTTGAAAGCCGCCGCCACTCTTGGTGAGTAACGGCGAAAGTGAGACGGCACAGATGACCCCTCGCACCATTACGGCACGGTTATGATTTTATGCAGTCTTATTGTCTTCCTTCTTTCACTTGGCTTCATTATTTTTTTAGTTTCTTTCGTTTTTAGTTTTTAAATTCTACAAATACAAAATTGAAAATTAAAATGTTTTTTATTCAAATAAATGTTTACAAGTGCTTTTGAATCGTCAAGTGAATTTACCATTGGTTCGGAATGCCGTTCCTACCGAGAAGAACCAGCAAGAATTCGGCGGTTACTCTTTTGAAAAAATTAATTTAAAATTTCATTAATGTACATAATACATATGTAACCGCCGCTGTCTTTAGCATTACTGGAGCGACTCAAATCCATGCACTTTTATCGTTTACGTAATCTTCACCAGTATAATAAGCTTTTTCAGAATAATACTTATAATGGATTTTTTAAACTTGTGTAAAGGCAAGTTTAAAATAGGTTGTGGAATTTCGCTATAGAATAGAATGATCATTCCCACGAACGACCTACGGACTTTCCGATTCAGGATGCACTTTTGTTGCAGAGACAATATCTTTTGAAGATGCTTCAGTATTAACTTCTTGCGTACGTAAGCCAGGGAGTATGTATCTGAAATCTGTTGCATATTGATGTTTTATTTGTACCTATAGAATAGTAGATATTATACTTGTGCGGAAGGTTGGTTCATTGTTCTTGTAGTCTGTACGTTGCACCATTCACGATTTATCTTTCTTAATAAGCTTGTTGTGAAATAACTTTTGGAGAATACGTTTTTGCAAAACTTACTTAATCCGGATTAGGCGAATCAGTTTATACTGTGAATTGTGATCATTAGCTACGCACAAATATTGCAAGTATTCGCTGGATTACATACTATTAGACTAGATGCTTTATTAGACTTTGTAACACAATTATCAGTTTAGCTTTCAAACTCAGTTTGAATATTTATGTTACCCTATTATTAATTCTATTTCTGTTATGGCAAATATGCACAACTCTGACGTCATTGAGACCACAACAGATGTAACCAACATGGTTCCGTTGACTGGATGTAATGCCCAGCGAAACGGTCGAGGTCAAGGTTCGCTTACCAGGCTAAAGAAATAAGTTAGCAGAAGAACACGTCTCTTTTACACTTACTGTAAAATTTGTGCGACTAATTGAGATGGAGATAAAAATTTAAAAGGAAGTTGGTGCGATTGAAAAACGACCGTTGGTGATTCATAGAACAGTTAATAAGGCGAACTCAGATATATATGGAACTGCTGGTAGATAAGTAGTGTAGCTGGTAGTAGCAGTTTCAACCTTTAGATAGGTTGTTAAAGTGTACTTTCCAATAGCATAAATTGCATTGTTTATATCTAATCATTACGTTTAATTAATGAGTTGAATACAGTAGTGGTTTCGATAACATGCTAGATAGTTTTGTTGCAATGGTTTAAAAAAAAACAAGCGTGTGAAACAAACATGATGAGCATTTCATGACGGCAATTATTTTAACTTTAGTCAACATGACTCGGGATATAATCCTTTCATAACTTTCTTTCTCCTTCTCTCATGGTTAATAAGTATTTAAAACCGCAGAAATTATTTGGAGCATCGTTCTTACAACTCTCGAGTAAACAGTATTATTAAGTGAAACACATAGTGTTATGTACATACGTAAATAAAAAGCTATTCTTTACTCGATCAAGGTTCACGCGACCCAGTTAATATGCTTTTATATATGGCACTAGGCACTTAGGTACTTATTCTTTATGTAAATTCAAACAAGGCTTTTGGCTAAGGCGTGCCGTGAACAGAGAATTCAAACATAAATCAAAGTCCTAAGTATTGAAATTTATTTATGCTTTCTTTGATAGCACGAGTTTTTTGCATGAAATGCACTGATATCTGTAGATATTAGTAAATTGATCTCATTAGAAATCCACGAAATCTGCTGCTGGCCTAGAACCACACTATTTACTAGTATGATGGTCGATGTTTACTCAAATCACAATAATGTGCCTGAATTAATGGTAGGTACATTTTATTTTATACGGGCTTAATAAAACTGTATATCAATATGTCATCCTTTGCATGGTAGCCTGGTACTTTATAAAGCCGAAAAGAAAGAAATGGACTTGACGTGACTGAATTGAATTAAAAGCACATAATTTGTGTGTGAAGATAATTTTGAAGTAGGTATTAAATCTCGGCTAAATAAAAACTTACTCACAAAATTTCTCACTCGAGTAAGATACAGCAATCGGTGTAGGTACATTAAACAATTACACTTATTAAATAATTAATTTCTCAGTCATTAATTGATGGATTTAAAAAAAACACAGATGTACTAGTTGTAATCTATATTTTAGTTCCGTTGCGTTGTTTATCACAACAACATCATGAAACTTCTCCTTTAAATTGTTTGTATTACCTAATTACTATGTTTTGCCAAAAGCCTGTTTCTAACAATGCGGCAAGTCGAACGATGAGCATGTCGTTCCGAATACATAAAGGAAGGAAACTGTCGATTTATTGTGGAACCGGCTTGCTAGGTTACGATACCGTGATGCAGCATAACCAGTGAACATAGAAAGCACAGCCAGTTGTTTATTCTTCATTTATGAAACACGCCTTAAAAACTTTAGCCTTAAGTTACTTAGTTGTAAACCTTATAGGAGGCGAATTTCACCTGTAAGGCCGCATAAATCAAAATCAGATGAACTCTAATCTCTGCAAAGTCAAAATCAGATGAACTGATGGGGCGTGAAAGTGTAGCAGAAACACATTCTGTAGTTGCGTTCCCACAGAACACTACTAATGAACTTCATAATATTGTAATCTCTAGGTTGGGTGGGGAGAAAAAATACTTAGAAATATGGGTATTTCAGTAGGCACCTAATTATAGGTATGAGGGAATATAATATAGTTACCTACCGCCCTATCAACGAAACCTTAGGAAGGCTCTCAATATTGTTAAGTTAAGATTTAAGGGAGAACATAATATACCTACCTATTATGTTGTAAGGATTCGGTTATTTCGGAGACGATGGCTTATTTCAGACGACCGTACTTAGTAACGAACCGGTGGTAGAGTCAAAACATGACGTAGGTAAAAGAGACACCTGTATGTCCTACGTGCAATAAATAAATTGAGTAGGTACCTATTACTAATATTTTATATGCGAAAGTGTATTTGTTTGTTGGTCTATCCTTCAATCACGCCGCAACGGAGCAAAAGATCGACGTGATTTTTGGTATGGGTATAATTGAGTTCCGGGAGAGTGACATAGGCTACTTTTTATCCCGGAAAATTAAGGAGTTTCAGGCAGAATTAAAAAAAAAACTAAAACCACACGGACGAAGTCGCGGGCAACAACTAGTATTTAGTATAATTATGGGCATCGATTATAATCAGAGCACAGCAACTACAGTTCGGATTGATTTTAAAGTTTACTACCTACCTATACTCACATTGCAACAGTCTAAGTAATATAGATACGATAAGATCTACTCATATTTTAGGCGAATACACACCCACTGAATTAACTTTTCATACATAGCTAGGCCTAGGTAGGTTCCTAGATATAGTCAAGGTAAAGCTTTTTGTGCATTCCTAGATAGATATACCTACTTAGGTAGAATTTTATCGATTTCTCAGCTTCCGGGCGTCCTGCCGGCATTCCATTCTATACTTGATTCTATAGGTACGAAACTCTATTAAAATTGCATTAAGCTACCTAGTGTTTATTTCATATTTTATCATAAGTGAAAGAATTTTCCAATACTTACCTACCTATAGACCCAATCCTGGGTTAATCCTAAGTAATCCTATTAGACAAATACCTACTTAAATCCAAAACTTCATGAATATGTGAAATTTAAGAAGCATTTATCATGCGACCATAATTTTCTCCTCACAGGTCCATGGTTGTTCCTAAGACTTTTACTTAAGTATCTAGTTAATTAAGCTATATGACGCCTATTTAAGCTATTTAGGTGAGCTTTACTGGAAGGTAAACCATACTTATTCAAATAGCATCCTTTAAAACTGCGGAATATAATATGAAGAGTTCATCAAACTATGAAAAAATTCATCAAGTAATTTACCTGCATTTGAAGAAGTCTCGAACCTCCGTTCTTCTCCATCCTTGCGAATCCGATGCTCAAATATATCACTTATTTATTGGAAGACACGGCAAATACAGTATAAAATACGTAAACAAATTAGGTAAACAGTCCTAATAAAAATAAGTAAACATTACACGCGATTTATCAATAAAACAACACATCTTTCACAAAATTTGACACAGAATATTAATTGACTTGACAATTCATCAATTTTACCGCGATAAGCTCTCTTCGAATTTGGAATGCGTTTCGGGGGTTTTTTTTTAAATAATTTAATATTTCGCTAGCGCAAGGCATACAGCCGTACAGCCGGTATGTATGAGATCGCTTTAGCGATTAAACTAGCTAGTGGTCGCCAGGAGACTCGGATCGGCGCTCGCTGCCGGGGCGAATCACCGAGAAATGGCGGGGCGAGCAGCTTGCATGACTTTGCGCTGAGTAATCCAATAGGCACCTCAATTGATCACATAACATTACAAGAACTAGATGATGCCTGCGATTTCGTCAGAGTGGGTTAAGGTTTGACGATTCCCGTGGGACCTCTTCAATTTTCCGGGATCAAAAGAAGCCTTTTCTCCCAGATGCAAACTGTCCTTGTACAAAATCTCATCAAAATTGGTTGAAAAAAGTTTTGGAAAAATTCCTTTGACGTGAAAGCGTAGCAAACAGATGGACAGACAGACACATTTTCGCATTTATATGGCACTAGCTTATGCCTGCGACTTCGTCCGCGTGGTTTAAGTTTTTTTTCCCCATAGGCACTCCTTCCAAGTTTCATGGCTTTAACTTGAAAAATAAATGACTTTCATACAAAGTTTCAACTCTTATTTTACCCTTTTGAGTTTGAAATTTTGAAAAACTGTGATACACGTACATTTATATTTTTACCGAAAGCCAAAATACCAAGTTTCGTTAATATAACTTGAAAAATATCGTGAGAAATGCAGGACTTTCGTACAAATATTCAACCCCAATTTACCCGTTTGGGGATAGAATTTTGAAAAACTGTGATATATATACTTCTTTATTTTTACTTAAAGCCAAAATACCAAGTTTTGTTTATTTAGCTTGATAAATATCTTGAAAAAATAATGACTTGCATACAAACTTTCATCGCCTATTTCACCCTTTCGCGGGTAGAATTTTCAATAACTGTGAAATACGTCTCTTCATTTTCAACTGGTAGTTCATATACCAGGTTTGTGAGTATTACTTGAGAAATGACGGACTTTCATACAAACTTTCACCCCCTATTTAATTCAGTCGTATCACTAAACGGCAACGGCTATTCTGTAATAAGGCAGTTCAACGTTAAGCCTGATTGTAATACGACTAAACCACGGAATGAAGAGAAGCCTAGAACCGCCAACGAACGTCCGTCGTATTGAGTCAGCATTCAGCACATCGGGTCTATAATGCGCCTCCACGAAATGAATTTCGGCGGGTCATGAGCCCCCGTAAAACATGTGAAATGAAAACCTGGATTGTAAATATTAGTATCAAATTACTATATCGTAAACTCCAAAAATTTGAGGATCCAGATCCATCTAGGCATCCAGACCATACGCAGCCTTGTCTGCCCTACACCTAGCGTTTTTGTAAAGCGCAAAGTCACTCTACAACTTAATTACAATGCGACTAAGGGTAGGCCGCCGTATTAAAGAACCTATCGCAAAGACAATCCGGCTGAACGTTGAGCCGTAATAGACGTTACGTAATACGATTTGACGGCGACATACACACAGTTTCGTAATGCAAGCTACAAGCTTATATGAGATATAAATTATGTCGCTTGCTAAGTTGCTTATCATTCTTGTACTTTAACACTTAATTTACGACTCTACGTGACTTTATAATAAGCTTCGTTGGTTGACCTATATATATAAGTACTAGATGAAGTACGATGAGAAGTATGACTTCGTCCGCGTGGACTAAGGCTTTTTGATTCCCACGGGAACTCTTCCGGGATAAAAAGATCGGTCTCTGTACCAAATTTCATCAAAATCGGTTGAACAGAGGGCCATGAAAGCGTAGCAGACAGACAGACACACTTTCGCATTTATAATATTAGTATGGATAACATTTTAACCAGGTAGTATTTTTAGATAAGTGTTGAGTATGAAACATGCAATTTTTACTTGTGCAAATAGCTTCGTATGTGTATGGTAAATAAGGGTTGGGAGTTTGGACCTTTAGAGTAACTAAAGAGTAGAGCGTGATTAACTTTTAGAGTGTTTGTTTTCATCTGTGCTTTAGACCGCGAAAAGCGAAGAAAAGCTAAAAATATAAATGGAGGTTGCGTGAATCGCGACCCATATCTTCAATGCTACCTGCGAGACAAACGGAGTATTGAATTTGCATACACTTGAGAATTTATGTTAATGTGGTAATGTCTTTTTGGTAGTGACATATTACGTTCCTTATATCTGCTAGTGGTTAAGATTTCGACCTCCCTATTCCTGGTGTCCGGATTAGGAATGCTCGAAACTCCAATAAAGTATAGAAAAGTCGAATCTGTGTTGACTGGTGACGGCTGGTGGCATCTTAATATGATGATGGATCTTATTAGAGAAAAGCGCATAATAAAACACTAAGTTACACCACAAAGGCGTTTATTTTTTTTACAAAAGTTACATACAAACATTCATAATTTATTACAGCTGCTATAAACGTATCAGTTACGTCTACCGTACGAACACACGACGCGACGCGATGCGTCGCCGACTACACGCGTCGGACTTATCTCTATATTACAGACACGCCAACATACACTTCCAATCCATCTTATATCGGCACCCAACTTGTTTACACGTCTTGAAGGTTGCGGCAGCCAGAAACAGTCGGAATATGTGATTCAATTGCATGTTAGCAGTTTAAGTCGTCACACTGAGTGCGTGGGTCAATGCCCAACCGCTTTGTAATATTGTATGGATCAAATTACGCACTAGCATCATAGGTCCAGCGTGGGCTTCATAGTCTGAACGGCGACATAAAGTTACTTGTATAAGACATTTCTAGACAAAACTTCTAGCACGCACTTTGGATACGTTTCCGTCGCACTTTGTGACTCTTTCAGCTGTTTATTGTTATTTATTAGTCAGAAAAATATTGGCAACCGACTTCTTGCAACATACCTACCTATAGGCTGATTGGTTCAATCGACTACAATATTATTGTCTTGGTTGGCGTGTCAACATTCCATAGTCAATTTGTTGGCACGTCTGTAGACGACTTTATTTGTCATTACTTCTATTTAAGTTAAATACTCAATGCACGCGCTGTAGGTAAATTCTCTCTTCAAAATAGGCCTAGTTTAGGCACATTATGAAAATAATAATAAATTATGTAATTTTTGATGTTCTTAAATATTAATTGCATAAGTAATCAAATTAAATCTCTTGTGACCTGATATATTAATGAAAAAACCAACACACACAGTTAATGTTAATTATGTAGTATGCTATTGGTCGAAGAGCCGGTTATACACTGACTTTCACCGATCTGTTTACCAGATGAAACCTTCTTTTTATTTTTATTTAATACTAGATAAATAGGCCTAAAATAAGTAAGCAAATAATAATTTTTTTTTGGACAAGTTTATTATCCGGCGTAGTGAATTTATAACGGTTAACAGATCCTAATAATACCTTAGTTACCTATGGACTATAGTAACTTACCAACTTACCATAGTCCATGGGTACTAACTACACGGATCGGAACCGCTTATCAAAATAATATAGGTAATTTTATAACAAACGCGATGGTATAGCATTGGCTATAATAAAATTGTCCAAAAAAGAAATTAAAATTAATTAATTTAAAAATAGTCTGAACCGAATTTTCATAGGCAACTTATTTTAGGCGTTTTCATCTAGTATTAAATAAAAATAAAAAGTAGGTTTCATCTGGTAAGATCGGTGAAGGTCGTTGTATATACAGATCAAGACTATATTAATTTAAACGTTCATTTCTAAATCAAAGATAATAAGGTAATTTGTAATGCTTATAAAAATATGTGAGTGATATTTATTTTTAATATCAGATATCAGTAAAATTATCAATGATAAGATAGGTACTTTTACAGAACTAAAAAAAGTACTTATTAAATCTATTAGCAAAGTAAGTACCTATATTTAACGTAAAATATAATGGAATTCCAAATTAAACAAAAAGTTTTTTTTAAAGTGCCCCTTACAAAAATATATTTTTAACGAATCCAGCGTCAAACTTTATTTATTGCTGCCTACTATACTATGATTATAATAATATTATTGTTTGTAAGTTAAAACTTTATATGAACAAAAGTTTTTACGCCAATATCAATTTGAAAGGATAACCTGTTATTATACGTATAGGTAAAACACAATTACAACAACAACAAAAAAGAACGTATATCAAAATTTTAGAACCTCTCCGTTACCTTATGATGATGAAATTAAAATAAAATAATTATTAATTACCATAAAATTGAGTTGCGAGTATAATCTTACTAATATTATAAATGCGAAAGTTTGGATGTATGTATGGATGTTTGTTACTCAATGACGCCCCAACGGCTGAACGGATCTGGCTGAGATTTGGCAAATAGATAGATTATAGTCTGGAATAGCACATAGGCTTTTTACTTTTTATCCCGGAAAATTAAAGAGTTTCCGCGAGAAGCATAAACCTCAAACCACGCAGATGAAGTCGCGGGCATTCGCTAGTCTTATATATTGTGATAAATACCCTTTTGATTCAACTATAATAGAAACCCTAGCACATGACGTCATTCTCGAGTAGTCGTAGGACGCTCCGTCATCGATGGGGAAGTCATTTGGACTGATGCCGTGACTCGTGACTGTGAGTGAACTTATAGGCGTTCATCCACTTGAAACAAGTCGTTTGACTTAAGTTAAATGACTTGTTGGCAATGGCGAGGTTTACCCGTAATTGTGATAAGGGTAAAGCGGATTTTAGGCCCGTCCTAAAAAACCGATATCAACTACGAATATGTGGTCAATTTCCTATCAGTTTTCAAAATGCCGTCGTGTGCGAAGTTTCTACTCGTAAGTAGGTAAGTACTTACATGTTTTAATAAAATTCTGGGATACTCAAAGGCTTTTCATGTTGAAAATAAGTAAAGAACTTGTACTTTAAAAGGAACACATCGAAATGATGTTGTCGTGCCCTCTACCTAACTTAATAACACGACTGGTATTATCTAAAATATTCGTAATTACATAATTTGCTACTATATAATAATATTATATCGATCGCATTGCAAGATATTTTTAATAGGTATTATTAACTCTATGACTTTTCTTATACCTCCGACTAAGTATTGAATGATGCAAACCAAGGTTAAATATCCATACGTTAAAACTTTACAATTTCCCTAAGAATTAGATTTTTTACACGTAGTAAGTAAAATTCTGCAAGTTAAATATCATGAATAAAAAAGTGTGTGTGCAATTCAGAAACTTCAGAAAAATAGCCTACGAGAGAATGAGATAACTATAACTTGTATTCTATCTCATTATCTCGCAGGCTAAATCCTATTTTATGAATTTATGTTTGTCTCTTTTGCTGACGCTTTTTCGTTTCATCGTATTTTCAAATCACAATGGTTCTAAAGAAGTTTTACTTCAAAAATTTGCAAAAATTTACTTTAAAATGATAGTGACATCTGCAACTATTTTTGTAAACAAAACTTTTAGATAGACACGACAATATTGAAACGGGCAGGAGTGAAACTGGTAGGTGTATACATTATTATTATCTACTTACTGCATCTCCTTTATCCTTCTTCTACCTATTAGGTATATAATTTTCATCCCAGTGATTTAATGAGATCATTCAATAACTTAAATTAACTAAAACTTTGAGTAAGGAAATAAAGAATATTCTTTTTTTCCAATAATTCCATCCCTCCTCAGTTCAAAACGATTGTTTTGTATTCACACAACCTTTATTTCATCTGAAGTGAGCGAACTCCGTGTACCTATGTAGGTACAGCACAAAATTGCTAAAAATATACCTACAAATAGCAGCATACCAAGCACAGACCATACAACCTTGCCTTGCCTGTGCTTGGTATCTCGGTGATACCAAGAAAGCACGAGTTCAATATAGTGCGAAGCAAAAATCCATACCTTGCAAAGTAACAAGCCATAATTAACAAAATTAAAAAACACGACTGCCCTGCTAAAAACGAACTAAAAAGTTAAAATTCTAAATTAATCTAGTTAAATTAGAATCTTAATCACATTTTTATTAAATTATATTTTTGTTAATCACTGGATATTGAACTATAGTGTTATATATTTTTGGAATCTACTCATCATTTTCTAGATGATGATTATATAGTTAATCTTATTTTCGAAAAAAAGAAATTTCAACTTTAGTCTTTAATGCGAGCCATGGTCACCCCACCAATTTTTTTTTAATTTTACTAGCCTATGTCATCCGGAATAAGCTAGGGATTCTAACGATACCTCATTTATCAAAATCGGTTCTGGCGTATAGGTATAGTTATGGTGGAATATACAAACTCACATACATACAATAATACATGAACCCTGAAAACAATATACTCCTTTTTTCAGGCAGTCATATAAAAATATCTTGCAATGTTACAATCCGCAGGACCAGGGTTACATAATGCGGTTGCCGTGCCTAGGATTTCACACAACAGGTATTAGGTAAATAACTTTAGGCAGTCTTTGGGTAGGTCGGAAGATTTTAGCGACTAGGTATAATTATAATTTTTGACAATATAATTGTACTAATACGACGATTAACAACACCGATCAATTGCGACTAATTGTTTTGGAGACATCTTAATATATTTCAAGACACAAATTCCAATCTATAATAACATTGCCTTCATCATTTCCGTTTTCATCTAAAGTTTTTGATCTCAATTTATAGCTTCGATTGTTGACTTAATCCAAAGCCTTATTTCCATTGGTGAAATCTCAGCATGTCGACTTTACAAAGTGTGGTGGTGTATTACCTATTTGAATTAACCCGTCAAAGACCCGATGGCGCGTTTACATTAATGCGTCGGCCGTATTCGGTTTTCGGTTGACAGCAAGATTCCATAAGTCGGTTATGACCGAATACCTACGGCCAACCGTAACAACTTTACCACTAGGTCGGTCACCGCAAACGGGCTGCATTCGAATGCGGCCAACCGAATTATAGTTTACATAAGTCCTTGACCGAAAACGGTTGTAGTCGAAAACGGTCAAACCTTACACAGTCGAATACCGGAGCAGCGCATGCATTTTTTAATAATCGAGCACCCCGGATCTGTTAGCTTTCCATCAATGAAAATAAGTCTTTACAAACCTAGACACGATTCATAATCAGTCCAAAATCATTGTATTACCTCTTTTAAACTTAAAAATTTAAAGAGCTCGTTCGTTTTAATTACTAAGTGGAAAATCTGTATGATTCTACCGACCACATTCTACAAACTAACATCGATTCAACTTACGTCTTTAATAAACTATCACTTTATTGTTGTTTAACATCATCATCTTAATTGGTGTCATTGGGGTCGAAGCAAATTCACTTATATTCTATACAATATAATATTATGTTAATAACAAGAAAATAAAATTATTTTGACACACTATTTTGCTTTTTGTGCGATTGTATAATACCCTGAATTGGTATAAGTAAAACATCTCAAAAATCTTTGGACAATTTAAAAGGGCCAAAAAGTAAACGGATTTATTAGAAAGGGTAAAAGTTGTCAAGACCTTTTTATTATTAAAACCCATGAGAAATGAGCAACAAAAGAAAGGCAACAAGGAGAATAACTCGATCAGCTGACAGTTAAACTAATTCTGTGCTTTTAAAAATCTATATCTACCTTTACGGAAACTGGTCTACGTGTTAGGTATAGGCCATAGTAAGTAGTAAGTATATAGTATACGAATCTAAGCTGTAATGGCTACACACATCTTTTCTATGACAAACACAGTTACGACTAAAGAGCATGCAACTAGTACAAGCATTATCCCTTTGAGCCAATTTTATATAATCTGAACATTATTTCTCTATGTACTATTAATTATTATTTATTGTTTCGTAAAATGCAGAAATATAAAAGTCATAAGATATCCTTTTGCAATAAAATTAGATTTTAATTGGCACATTAGTAAAATTCCTTGGTGACTCGTGACCAGCACAGATCATTTTTCAGCTAGTAGCATCTTTCACACATTATTTTTGAGCAATAGTGACACAATTGCGTTATAGTTTCATGGACATGTTATGTACGAACATTTCCCAGCAGTAGATGGTACTGAATACTCTTCTGAAGAACCAAATATTACAAAAGATTCTTTTATCAAAACGGAATACTTGCAAATTTGTGAGTCCAATTTTCTTCGTCTCCTTTTGGAGTATCCACAGAGTAGCAAATGAAAACCCATCAGTAGGCTCGATACGAAAGTTACATCATGAAATCTCCGCAGTCTACTCCGAAGTCCCAGTCGTCAGAAGTTCCGGTGGCAGTGTCGTCGTATTCAGCGAGGGCTTGTTCGTAAGCTGATGCTTCGTAGGCTGTAACACCATCCAGCATAGAGCACGCTTGAGAAACGTTAGTGTGGTGCATTATCGGCATCGCATGAAGCGCAAAATCTTCGCCTTCTTGTGACCATGTCAAACCTAAAATTTAAGTAATAGGCACCGATTGGGTCAATCAATTAATTATCAATCGTTTATGAGATAATATTTTTTTGGCTTAATGCCTGAGAAATTGGCTCATTGAAATTTAAATATTATCAAGTTACTGTTTGTCATTTCATGAACGCGAGTCGCAAATATTTTTTTTTAGTTATATAGCTTTTTTTCGTCGTCATCTCAAGCGATAGACGTCCACCGCTGGTTGAAGGTCACTTCCAAGCCACTCGCTTGAGATCAAGCGTACGAACGCGACGTAACAATAATTATCACTCGGCATTCGTTGCTTGACCAATTCAGGAACACTTATACGCCAGCTCAGGGGCCCGGTCTCCAAGAGAGATAATGGTTGAGTTATCTCGCTAGCAAGATCTTTCTATTTGAAAACTACCACTAGACACTCCCGTCCAAAGCGATGCCCCAATACTCCCAATTCTCAGGCTACTTATTTATATCGAGTCAAATTAGGCACTACTTACGACCACTCCAAACGCCGTTAGGTAGAGTGACCCATCCCCAGCCCTGCCCCCAGGAGAGCTCGTGGTCGAGTTGCCCTGCCAGCGGGACCTGCCGCTTTATGACTGCCACCAGACCACGCCCGTCCAAAGCGCCCACCGTGTTAAGGGATGAACGTGCGTACATTTCCGACGATGTCGTTGCTGGAAAAGATATGAGATTCTTTGTTATTCATAAAGTTATTAAAAACAATAGTTCGACCCAGTATAATCAGAAAATGTGAAATCTAAAATTTGGAAAGATTTTACGGAACATTGCGGGGGCCATTTAAGTTCTTCGCTTGGTTAGCATCGCTTTATATTTTAATCATTTCAAAGAATTTACGAGTACCACATTTTTACTTTTCAAGATTTCTTTATCCTAACTACTGCAAATATTCTAAACGTCAGGATTTTTTCTAACTAAATAAGTTTCAGAATATTAGTTGCTGGTTTTTCTGTTTTTGTATTCACTAATCTTCCTATAATAACTTTATGTTTTATATTTTAATTTACTATTTACTTTTACCACCCTTTTTTACAGCTTTTTCTATCTATGTAAATTCTATCTGTGAAAACTTATAATTGGCCTTATTTTTCTTCTTATATATTTATCTATCCACTTTTTGGATATAGCTGTAAGTTTACCGAACAAGAAAAAAAGTAACAAATCTACGATTAACGTTCTTATGTGAAGACGGAAAATCCGCGGTTAGACTAGATCCATACTTTTATTATACAGGTTGGCCCAAATAGTGACGTCCATAGAAAAAACCGACTTGGGTTAATGTTATGATGGTAATTATTTTATGCAAAGTAGCACACTTCATAGCAAGAATGTTCACAAAAAAAAATTGTGAAAAAATTGAAAAATACATAAAAAGAAAAAAACTGTAACACTCACTCCCTCAGAAATCTCTTGAAAAAACTATGAAAAATTATAACTCGAAAACTACCAAAAATCGCTGAACATACAAGGGGTATTTTCTGATAGGTCTAGGAGGTACGAGGAATTTAATTTTTTTCTTTGGACGTCAATATTTGGGCCCTCCTGTACATGCGAAAGTGTGTCTGTCTATCTGCTACGCTTTCACGGCTCACCTAACAATACAGCCCATTAACGTCCCACTGCTGGGCACAGGCCTCCACTCTCATAGGAGAGAGGGAATTAAAGCTTAAACCCACCACGCTGCTCCAATGCGGGTTGGCAGGTTTTAACGACTATTATCACGTTAGTGAATTATCACGGTCCCGGATAAACTGGGACCGACGACCTAACGTGCTCTCCGAGGCACGGGGGTGAATCACCGCCAACTTCCTAACTCCGGGCTAGTACAGAGAATTTCCAGTCAGAAAAACCCAACACTTAATTATGGCCCGACCCGGGATTCGAACCCGGGACCTCGCTTCACGGCTCACCTGTTCAACCGATTTTGATGAAAATTGGTACAGGGATAGGTTGTATCCCGTGGAAGTACATAGGCTTTTTATCCCGGAAAATTAAAGAGTGCCCGCTGGTATGAAAAACTTAATTCACGCGGACGAAGTCGCGGAAATCATTCTAGTTATAAATGAAGCCACCATCTGGTGTTTTTTGGCAGACTTAGATTAACTCGACGTCTTGGGACACTTAGTTTATTTGTTTCTAGATAATTTGGCGACCCAGAATATGTTGTGGATCCAAACAATTTAGAAGCTTCTGTGAGTAATCCACTCATAAATCTACTCTTATCTCTAAGTTTAGTACGGTCTATCTTTGTTGTAGAAACTAGAGGCTATTAGTTTACTATACCTTCTTTTATTATGCCCACGAATGCGTCCGCATGGATTAAGGATTTAAAACCCTGGGAACTCTGAATTGAAATACAAATTCAGATGTTTTTTTTAATAAGCTTTATAAGTGATTTTGAATCGCAGTACGGATTTTCTAATATTTATAAAAAGTAACCCATTCACGCTACTGGCATTTTACTATAGGTATCCATAAAAAAATGACGTCTATCTGTTGCTTCGTTGCGACATGATTGAAAGACGAATCAACAACATTGAGGATTAGTAGAAATTGGAAGACTTTCCAGTAGAGATTTACGAGTAGGTAGTACTTTCCACTTGAGTGTGTTACGATAGTCAACCGATAAGATGGCTTAGTTTTCACTAGCGAATGCCCGCAACTTCGTCTGCGTGGTTTGAAGTTTTTTGGTTCCCGCAGGAACTCTTTAATTTTCCGGGATAAAAAGTAGCCTATATGCTATTCCAGATTTGGCACAGATAATCTATCTCTGTGCCAAATTTCAGCCAGATCCGTTCAGCCGTTGGGGCGTGTTTGAGTAACAAACATCCATACATCCATCCAAAGTTTCGCATTTATAATATTAGTAAGATTATTCCTTTTTACCCTAACCTTATTCATGGGCTAAGATCTCTCTTGCTAGTGAAAGAGGGTTTTGACCCTTCCGTATCATAAGGTAATAAAATCGTCGACCTCCCTAGCGCAGTGGTTAGCGCCGCGCTGTTATTTTATAACGGGAGATCCCGGTTCCGATCCCCGGCAGAGCAAATTTGGGAAATTATAATCTTTGAATTTTCTGCGCTCAGATCTCGTGGAAGGCTACGGTCGGGGCTAGTTACCGCCCCACCGGCAGAAACTTATCGCCAAGCGATTGAGCGTTCCGGAACGATAACCGTGTAGACGCCGATTTGGGATATGGGTTGATTATCATATATATTTTATTTAAGTAACAGGTCAGCCCATTTCCATCTTAGCCTGCATTAACAGTTACCACCAGGTGAGATCGTAGTTAAGGGATGACTTGTAGTGTGTCCACCACAAGTAATACTTTGTAGGGGTAAAAACAAAACAATGTATTAATTTGAACACATCTCTAGAGGATAAAGATACCTAATATATGAAGTTATTGAAAAATCATAGCAGCAATACATAACGTATATCCTACTTTTTCGTACACATCATAATGGATTTAACTCAAAAAAAATAATCTTTAAACAATCTTCTTGGTCGATTAAGTCATTTAAAAATTGATATATGTACCCAAAACGTGGTACATTGTTAAATTTACAAATAAATATAATTGCCTCCCACCCACGATGTTGCGGTGTCAAAATACCTAAGCGAAAAATTAAAATTCATGTGGGCAATGACCCGTCCACCGACCCGCTGGAACGTGGGTGCTTTTGTTTCCGAGATTAAATATCCATAAATAAAAATATGTTACAAGCTCGCAAAAGTATATAACAATGCCCCTGTAACTACGAATACGAGTATACGAGCTACATACCTACCAAGCGACCGTAGCCGTCCATTTCTTCAATAATCTAAAGCAAACTGTAATCATTTGACAACTTGAAACGTATTACTCGAGTTATTTAGTGCATATATGCTCTTTGACGTGCAGGCCTTTATGAACTCCATAAACAGGTTGGATTATACGTTTGACAAACGAATACTATTACGATCTCCTTACACAATCGGAGGGCTGGCGCTCTCAGAATTAATATTCTTTTCATCTTGACCAATTCGGTCCCGGGTGCGATCTCAAAAACGACTTTACATCAAAGACTGCCACTTATGTGTAAGTTCAATTAAGACATATCCTGTAGTTAAACGCTAAATACTTAAATTATTATTATCGAACAGAAATGAAATTAACGCACTTTTTCCTACAACTAGTTATCCTTTGGTCAAAAATAACGCAAATCAGCAAAAAAAAAAATAGGTCCTATGACCTATTGTTTTATTTGTTCTCTCGAAATCATAGGACCATAGGTCTTTATTTCGGGGCAAACCACTAGTTGTTAACAAAAGTTCTTAGAGTTACAGTTTTAGATTTTTTTTTATCCACTACAAGTTAGCCCTTGACTGCGATCTCACCTGATGGTAAGTGATGATGCAGTCTAAGATGGTTGCGGGTTAACCTGTTAGGGGCATGGCAGCTATTTTAAACCCATACCCCTATTCGGTACATTACATAATGTGCTTGCGCTTTAACTTCTGCCAAAAACCGGCACAGAAAAAATATCCGAAAGCAGCTATAGACGAACCTCGAGGACGCCGCATCCGGATGGATGTTTGTAACTCAATCATGCCAGAATGGCTGATCGGGTCTAGATGAAATTTGAACAGAGATAGATTACAGTCTGGAATAACAAATACATAGGCTTTTTTATCCCGGAAAATTAAAGAGTTGCCGCGGGAACCAAAAACCCCTCAATCGACGCGGACGAAGTCGCGGGCAACAGCAAGTGATAAATTAGTAACTTTTTGCAGACACATTTATTTAGATGTGATTTTCATTTATTTACTTAAAATACGAATTACGAATGCACAGACGTGCTGTTATAAATATATAAAAAATAAAAATGTTATTTCCTAGTTAGTTGCATGCGCTGCGATGCCATAATTCGAAATATCCTGGCAATGATGTCGTCTGGAAATACAAATTAGTTTCTATATTCGAGGGATATAACCCTAGTTTTAGTTTCTGAACTTAAATGGCTCTGTTACTCGTTCTAAACTATTTATTTATAGGTAGCTATTAACTACGGTAAGGGGCACGTAGTTCTAGAATAAATCACTAATACTACTTAAATACGTTATTTTATACATATAGAGTTCCCGTACTGTTTATCTCAAACATGCAAGTCTGGGTCATACCTATACTAGGTATAATACCCGTTTATATAAATATATATATATATATATATATATATATATATATATATATATCTATATATATATATATATATATATATATATCAAAATGAAAATGAAAATCACATCTAAATAAATGTGTCTGCAAAAAGTTACTAATTTATCACTTGCTGTTGCCCGCGACTTCGTCCGCGTCGATTGAGGGGTTTTTGGTTCCCGCGGGAACTCTTTAATTTTCCGGGATAAAAACGCCTATGTATTTGTTATTCCAGACTGTAATCTATCTCTGTTCAAATTTCATCTAGACCCGATCAGCCATTCTGGCATGATTGAGTTACAAACATCCATCCGGATGCGGCGTCCTCGAGGTTCGTCTATAGCTGCTTTCGGATATTTTTTCTGTGCCGGTTTTTGGCAGAAGTTAAAGCGCAAGCACATTATGTAATGTACCGAATAGGGGTATGGGTTTAAAATAGCTGCCATGCCCCTAACAGGTTAACCCGCAACCATCTTAGACTGCATCATCACTTACCATCAGGTGAGATCGCAGTCAAGGGCTAACTTATAGTGGATAAAAAAAAATCTACAACTGTAACTCTAAGAACTTTTGTTAACAACTAGTGGTTTGCCCCGAAATAAAGACCTATGGTCCTATGATTTCGAGAGAACAAATAAAACAATAGGTCATAGGACCTATTTTTTTTTTGCTGATTTGCGTTATTTTTGACCAAAGGATAACTAGTTGTAGGAAAAAGTGCGTTAATTTCATTTCTGTTCGATAATAATAATTTAAGTATTTAGCGTTTAACTACAGGATATGTCTTAATTGAACTTACACATAAGTGGCAGTCTTTGATGTAAAGTCGTTTTTGAGATCGCACCCGGGACCGAATTGGTCAAGATGAAAAGAATATTAATTCTGAGAGCGCCAGCCCTCCGATTGTGTAAGGAGATCGTAATCGTATTCGTTTGTCAAACGTATAATCCAACCTGTTTATGGAGTTCATAAAGGCCTGCACGTCAAAGAGCATATATGCACTAAATAACTCGAGTAATACGTTTCAAGTTGTCAAATGATTACAGTTTGCTTTAGATTATTGAAGAAATGGACGGCTACGGTCGCTTGGTAGGTATGTAGCTCGTATACTCGTATTCGTAGTTACAGGGGCATTGTTATATACTTTTGCGAGCTTGTAACATATTTTTATTTATGGATATTTAATCTCGGAAACAAAAGCACCCACGTTCCAGCGGGTCGGTGGACGGGTCATTGCCCACATGACTTTTAATTTTTCGCTTAGGTATTTTGACACCGCAACATCGTGGGTGGGAGGCAATTATATTTATTTGAAAATTTAACAATGTACCACGTTTTGGGTACATATATCAATTTTTAAATGACTTAATCGACCAAGAAGATTGTTTAAAGATTATTTTTTTTGAGTTAAATCCATTATGATGTGTACGAAAAAGTAGGATATACGTTATGTATTGCTGCTATGATTTTTCAATAACTTCATATATTAGGTATCTTTATCCTCTAGAGATGTGTTCAAATTAATACATTGTTTTGTTTTTACCCCTACAAAGTATTACTTGTGGTGGACACACTACAAGTCATCCCTTAACTACGATCTCACCTGGTGGTAACTGTTAATGCAGGCTAAGATGGAAATGGGCTGACCTGCTACTTAAATAAAATATATATGATAATCAACCCATATCCCAAATCGGCTTCTACACGGTTATCGTTCCGGAACGCTCAATCGCTTGGCGATAAGTTTCTGCCGGTGGGGCGGTAACTAGCCCCGACCGTAGCCTTCCACGAGATCTGAGCGCAGAAAATTCAAAGATTATAATTTCCCAAATTTGCTCTGCCGGGGATCGGAACCGGGATCTCCCGTTATAAAATAACAGCGCGGCGCTAACCACTGCGCTAGGGAGGTCGACGATTTTATTACCTTATGATACGGAAGGGTCAAAACCCTCTTACACTAGCAAGAGAGATCTTAGCCCATGAATAAGGTTAGGGTAAAAAGGAATAATCTTACTAATATTATAAATGCGAAAGTTTGGATGGATGTATGGATGTTTGTTACTCAAACACGCCCCAACGGCTGAACGGATCTGGCTGAAATTTGAAATTGGCAAACCACTAGTTGTTAACAAAAGTTCTTAGAGTTACAGTTTTAGATTTTTTTTTATCCACTATAAGTTAGCCCTTGACTGCGATCTCACCTGATGGTAAGTGATGATGCAGTCTAAGATGGTTGCGGGTTAACCTGTTAGGGGCATGGCAGCTATTTTAAACCCATACCCCTATTCGGTACATTACATAATGTGCTTGCGCTTTAACTTCTGCCAAAAACCGGCACAGAAAAAATATCCGAAAGCAGCTATAGACGAACCTCGAGGACGCCGCATCCGGATGGATGTTTGTAACTCAATCATGCCAGAATGGCTGATCGGGTCTAGATGAAATTTGAACAGAGATAGATTACAGTCTGGAATAACAAATACATAGGCGTTTTTATCCCGGAAAATTAAAGAGTTCCCGCGGGAACCAAAAACCCCTCAATCGACGCGGACGAAGTCGCGGGCAACAGCAAGTGATAAATTAGTAACTTTTTGCAGACACATTTATTTAGATGTGATTTTCATTTATTTACTTAAAATACGAATTACGAATGCACAGACGTGCTGTTATAAATATATAAAAAATAAAAATGTTATTTCCTAGCCATAATTCGAAATAAATGATGGTCTGGAAATAAATTAGTTTCTATATTGAATAACCCTATTTTTAGTATCTAAACTATTTATTTATAGGTAGCTATTAATACGTGCACGTAGTTCTAGAATAAATCACTAATACTACTTAAATACGTTATTTTATATAGAGTTCCCGTACTGTTTATCTCAAACATGCAAGGCTGGGTCATACCTATACTAGGTATATATATATATATATATATATATATATACATATATATATATATATATATATATATATATAGTATATATATATATATATATATGTCACCGTAAGATTGTAAAAACCGTTATATTGGGTGGAATGAAATAAGGGATAATAATTGGTATATAAAAGTCCTTCATTTCTCAAGATTTTTCTCAAGTTCTATCAACGAGGTATTTTGGCACTCGTTAAAAATTAAAGAAGTACCTGCCTATGTCACAATTTTTCAAAATTCCACCCCCAAAGGGGTAAAATAGGGGTTGTAAGTTGGTTTGAAAGTCATTCACTTTGGTATTTGAGCTTTCGGTTAAATATAAATATGAATATGAATATGAATATGTTACACCATTTTTGAAAATTGTACCCCCAAAGGGGTGAAATAAGGGACGCGGACGAAAGTTTGTATGAGAGTCCTGCATTTCTCAATATATTTTTTAAGTTATATCAACGAAACTTAGTATTTTGGCTTTCAGTAAAAAATAAAGAAGTACATGTGTCAAAGTTTTTAAAAATGTTAAAATAGGATTAAAAAAAATTGTATAAAAATAGGGGTTGAAACTTTGTATGAAAGTCTGTAATTTTTCAAGATATAACTTGCTATTTGGAATTTTGGTTTGAAATGAAGAAATACGTGACTTTTTGAACATTTTATCCCCATGGATGAATTGAAGGATAAATAGAGAGATTGTCCTTCAATCTCGCCGCAACAGAGCAACGGATCAACTTGATTTTTTGCATGAGTATATAGTTGAGGACCTGGAGAGTGACATAGCCTACTTTTTATACCGGAAAATTAAGGAGTACCTGTGGGGAAAAAATATTAAACCACGCGGACGAAGTCGCGGGCATCTGCTAGTTTGAATATATAGAGCCTAGACGTGTGCCAGTATTTTGCGTAGGCAGAGTCTGCTTAAGGTATTGTTGTAACCGATTTAATGCGACATGGCATATAAGCGTTAGGAGTCCAGAAGTACCGACCCTCCCGAAACTTTGAAGTGCGGGGCTTGTGGACCTTTTTGTTGCATTTTATCCAAGTCTGTTGTGAAAACTACTTTACCTACGTGTTTACTAATATAAATCTAAAATGGAAGCGGGCACATGGAGTAGGTTCCTCCCCTTCTAGTTGTTACGTTGATTCGTAGCGCAACGCTACTTTATTGCGGGTAGGGTGGTAAGCTGCCAAGCCAGAAGACAATCGACCAGAATTGAGACAATTGGTAATTAACTACCCATAAACCCTCTAATTGGCATAGGAATAGAACCTTCTTATAAGAAAACCTCAGTTTCGAAGAGGTTGTAGATCCATATTGTTTGGATAAGTAGGTTTGTCTTTATGTTTCCTAATCTAGTGGACCAATGCCAATTAACCTAACGATGCAGCTTATATTTCCGGAACCTCGGAACTCGGAAGTTAGAAGAGTTAAGATAAATCTCCACTGACTGGTCTGGAGGATTTAAGAGGAAAGTTGAAGCGTCTTCTAAAGACTAATGAAGTTTAATGCACTTCCTCGTTTCTAATGGTCGACTTGGCTCTTCGGATACGATAAATTCTTGTAAGTTCATCTTTTTCAAGGCGATAGGAGATTCAATAGTTCAGTAGAACGATATGTGAATAAGTAGTATTGCAATATTTATTTATGACCATAATTTAATTTGAGACATAATGCTATGAAAATAAGCAAAATATGCAATCCTTGCAGTTCCGATGTCAGTTAGCTGTCGAATCTTTCTGACAGTGTAAGTAGCAGAACTAAGCTTGTCAACAAGTGTTGTTAAATCGGTGCCCCATTAAGGCTTTGCGTCTAATGTCACCCCGCGCATTACCACAGTTTCCTGTCTTCTGTTTTGTATGCATAATTTTGTACATATGTGTTAAGATGCAATAAAGACTTATACTACTACTACTACCAACATCGCAATGGGATATGAGTTTTTGCAAGCGTTGATCTATTCGAAATAGTGTCCAAGGTTTTGTTTCAACTCAACAATGCAACTGTGGTACTTAAGTCTTGCTCATTATGCAGTCTATATAAGATGATAGTGGTCTTATGTACCTACGCATAATAAGTTTCGTGCCATCGTCTCGAAACGCTAGTTCGCTTGGCGGCACGTCTTTTCCAGTAGGGTGCTAATTACCCAAGGCCTTTAAAAAGTAATTATAAATTTCAAATTTACCCTTGCCGGCAGTCGAAACCGACACCTTCCTCTCATAAGACCACATGCGTTCACCACTGCGTCACGGAGGTTGAGTTTGCCATTGGACTCTCAAGGTCTCTCTACTTGGGTTGGATTTAATTTTTGGTAGATTGAATAATGATCTATTTAAAACTGTCCGTCGGTCAAACAAATGGTAGGTTACATACTTACACCAAAAAAAAAATAGACCTAAATTGTTCTGGTGAATCGAAAATCGTAAACGAATTAAAAAATACGACTGCCCTGCCATATTATTCTTTGAGTTTACCTCCTTAAGAAGCGATTTGCGTAGCCTTTCTAAAAATAATAAGAATCCGCTTACTCTAGTTGTATTAGAATCTCATTCACATTTTTATTCAATGATATTTTTTTGTGAATCACTGGATATTGAACTATGGTGGAATATACAAACTCACATACATACATACATACATACATACATACATACATACATACATACATACATACATACATGAACCCTGAAAACAATATACTCCTTTTTTCAGGCAGTCGTATAAAAATCTGAACTTTTCAATATAATTTATGTCGTAATAGCAAAAATTATATAGAAACCAAATTAAACCAATATTATGCTTCTAAAGCAAAAATAATTATTTCGTATTCAGTCGTAAAAAACATTAATTTTCCTGCGACTTTTCACTTGTTCAGTAGGTAACTGAATACCTACTTAATCTTAATTGCAGTCTCAGATAGCCATCGTTGTAAGGACGTATACAGAGGACGAGGGAAACGTCTTCCATTATAATCCCAGTAATAACTCCGGATTAGGGTGTATTTACTAATGGTTCTGGTTTTATGCGGCTTTTCGCTATGTGACTCGAGACTAACGAATCCCTACGTTTGAATAATTTACCTACGTGTACAGAAATGCGCCCATATATCAGGCACTATGTTTTGTTCGCGACTTTTCCGCGTGAACTAAGCGATTAAAATTTCAAACCCCTATTTAACCCCCTTAGGGGTAAAATTTTCAAGAAATCCTTTCTTAGCGGATGACTACGTCATGCAACTAGCTAGCATGCCAAATTTCAGCCCGATTTTTCCAGTGGTGTGTCATTTCGATTAACAACCTCTTGTCAACTGAGATAAAGAATACAAAATTTGATTTTGACAATTTTAGATTCTAACAGACAAGCCGGTGCCCATCAAATTTTAAAAGCCACTGAGATACAGAATAGGCCGGCTGTCCATTGATAGATCAGTCAGTCAGTCAATTATCTTTTCCTTTTATACTTTACTAGATGATGCCCGCGACTTCGTCCGCGTGGATTAAGATTTTTCGATTTCCGCGGGAGCTCTTTAATTTTCCTTTATTCTTTAAAATTCCAATTTAACTATTTAGATTAATTTAGAATTGTAATTTTTTAGTTCGTTTTTGGCAGGGCAGTCGTGTTTTTTAATTTTGTTAATTATGACTTGTTTCGTTTCCCTTTTCTGATTTCTTACCTAATTGTAATTGGGATTTTGCCTATGTCAAAAAAAATAGTGATTATTGAATAGAGGACCCCAAACCAACAAGGGAACTTGTTAGTTTTATGATGAATAATTGTTTTAAAATATAGATTAAAGTAGAAAAGTGCGTCGAATTTGATGACGTCACAAGTAAGTGTCCATACTTCCATATTAATATTATAAATGCGAAAGTGTTTCCGTCTGTCTGTCTATCTGCTATACGCTTTTACGGCCCATCCGCTCAACCGATTTTGGTGAAATTTAGTACAAGGGTTGATTGTATCCCGGGGAAGGACAGGTTACTTTTTATCCCGGGCATCATTTAGTTTTCTATAAAATGTTGCTGATTTGACTACTTGTCACGTTGTTTTTTTTACGTTGTGTTCCAATTTATCGGTCTTCTATTATAATAATTATAAATATAATATATTCAGATCGCGAAAAAGTTTTATCGGTTCGAAACGAAACGTGTAACTAATTTGATTAAAACTTCTACTGTCTCGGATTGATGACGAAGTTTACGTTTCAAATAACGACGAATCGATTTCAGGTACCTACCGCATTAATCAACGTTTGACTTGGCGTACCTACTCGTACCTGTACAAAACCGGGTGTACGAGGGGCGATCAAAGTTTCTGATAATGTTATAAAAACCACAAGAACTACACAAGCAAATATTTTATTTTTCAATATAATCTTATCTTTCCTCCTGAGTCTCAATAAGAACTTTTTTTTATCCACTATAAGTTAGCCCTTGACCGCGATCTCACCTGATGGTAAGTGATGCAGTCTAAAATTTTAGCGGGCAAACCTGTTAGGGACATGGCAGTTATATTAAACCCATACCCCTATTCGGTTTCTACAAGGCATCGTACCGGAACGCTAATTCGCTTATGCCGGTAGGGTGGTAACTAGACACGGCGGAAACCACCCACCAGGCCAGGCCAGACCAGGGAAAATTCAGAAATTGTAAATTCCCAAATTAACCCTGCCGGGGATCGAACCCCGGACATACGGACGTTAAGACAACAGCGCTCAACACGCCACGGAGGTCGTCAAAGTTTCAAACCTATACCGCAGTCATGTACTCGCCATTATTCTCGAATTTAGCCTCAGATGTGTTCTGTTAACTGAGGGAATAAGTATTAGGAACTCGCTTTTTGAGGTCTGGTGAATATGGTGGATGTTCCATGAATTGGAACCGCATTCTTAATGGCAGCATGGGGGGATGTGTGCGCAGGAGCGTTATCTTGACGAAACAGAACAGAACAGGAAAGAACACAGTCACACAGTGACTTAGAGCGATGATTCACAGATTTTAAAAAAATATTGTGAAGCACAGAAAGCAACTGGGTATTTGACAGCTAGTCAAATCAGCAACTTTTTTTCAAACGTCAAAACGCGCGCTTAGTATGGGATTTTGTATGAAATTTGGAATTGTGACGTCATCAAAGTTTGACGCACTTTTTTACTTTAATCGATAGTTTAAGTAAAATGGTTATTCAACACAAAACTAACAGGGGACGTAGATATTACAACTTTTGGGAGGTCCTTTATTTAATAATCAATAAAAAATAATTTATTTCACTAGTACCTAGTCAAATACCCAATTGCGGTGTTACACTTGACAGTGACAACTACCAAACACACAATGACAGAAAAAATAAATGAACGTCAAATAACAATTTCAAATATCGAATACCCGGATACTTTTAATCGCCCCTAGTAATATTGAATTTTATTGCAACGCGCTAAAGTTGCTTGTCATGTGTAATACGAGTCAAACATGTTCTTGATTCCACACTAGATCCAATATTTGTGGAAGAGAATTCCTTTGTCTTTTGCGCTTCATTTTGCGAACTCAATAATTCTTCGTTTGCGCGCGTGCTAGTACGTGTAGGAATATTATATTAGGGGCTTGTATTGAAATTTTTTGAATATTTTGTGCTCATTCGTCGTTGACCATTAAGACGTCTACTGGACATAGGTTTCTTGTAGGGAGTTTCACACCCCACGCTACTTTGACTACTGTATTGACGGTAAATAAATCTATCCTTCTTACACATTCTATCGTGGACTCATCAAGCACCAATTCCCTCGTATCGTGTTTCCAATTTCTTAAAAGACATACAGTTCTTTTTATACGTGCTTTAGACATATAATATTATAATATGTTTTAAGTTATTCTCTTAATCAAGACGCGAGTATTGACCTTTCAAATATCGGTCAACATGTAATCTTGATAGGTAGGTAGAACTAGAAGGTATACTCACGTCGAACTCTAACTGTTGGTTTTTTGAAGGCGGTTCGGAGGTACGGCATCGACATCACCAGCTCGATGTGAGGAGGAGGAGGAAGCTGGAAGAATGATACACGGAGTCCTTTATATTGCATTAGAATTATTATAAGTATACAGGGTGTAAGGGAAACGCTACTGAAAACGTAGTACTAAGTGGACACAATCCAGTACAAAAACGATTTTTTCGCGTGTTTTCTGTTGTTCTAGTCAGTAATCACCAGTACTATCACCTGTCTACGTTTTCGGTAGCTATCCTTTACACTCTGTAGATAAGATTTATATAATCTAAGGACCAACGTCCCAGAGATGGTTCTGGTTAAAATTAAACTTGCCCACGAAAAAGTCACCAAAGTGAGTCGAACAATTTAGTATTCTCACATCCATAGTTGATTAAATTTTAATAAAAAGTATCTTCTACTTCAAGTACCCTGACTTTTACAACCCTATTTTTGATATTGGTTTTTTTAGGTTGTCAAAATTGACGCTATCTATAGGTAAACATCCGTGGTGCTATTGACCCTAAGTTTAGAAAAGAAGGAAGAAGAAAAGATTTGCGTGAGAAACATACAGCCTAAATTTGATTTTTATTATTGTGATCAATAGTTATCATTGTGATTTTTACCGATAGCCTATCTAAGTATACTAATAGATCGGCGTTTTCTACCACAACTATTTAACTTTTTGTGTAAAAGAACAATTAATAATAAATTGCAAAGAGCTGGGAACACCTGAAAATAACTCAATAATAAGTGATTTTAGGAGATAAATAAACTACTGTTTTTTTCTTGGCACAAAGCGCACAGTGCCGAGCCGGCCGGAAGTTTCCGACAAGGTTTTTCACACCATAACAACACCGATGAAGCACCCCTACACACCTATAAAGTTTTGACACGCAGTTTTTGTACAGGTTTCAAATACGAAGACTCTTCTCTCTCATATTTTGTCAAAGTTGAACTCTTTCTAGATGTTTTTTTTCGCTAATAATTTTGAAATTGAAGAAGCAACTTTCTTTTAGCCACACAAAAATAATTCATTCAGGGTGCTGTTGGGGTTGCCCAGTTTTTGTAGTGCATCAGGGATGTTCGCGAATGCGCGAGTTAACTGCTTTTACACCACTATGCGCAAAAGAAGCTCTGGTGGGCAGATTGCGGGGCAGCACTAACAGCATCCTGATGCTCATTAACAGTAGGTTAGACTGTAGATATGTGAGTCACTGTTGCGATATTTCTAATGGAATGGCGCAGCGATGACTCGCATTTTAAAAAGTTAATGATAAGTTTTAAGTTATGTACTTAAGTTAAGTCAATGTTGCTTTAAATAATTTTTTATTTATTTATTTTATTAAAAATGTACCACCTACGTTCTCAATTCTCTGTTACGTAATCTACCTATCGCAGTTGTCATTGTACATTAGACAACAATTGCGACATTAAAAATACTATACCAATTGGGTAATAAACAACAAGTCATATCAGCAACTTTTATTTCAAACGTCAAGACCTGTGCTTAGTCTACGGGATTTTGTATGAAATACTGAACAGTGACGTCATCAAAATTCGACGCACTTTTTACTTCAATCGATAGTTTTTCGAACATAAAGCTAATAGGGGACATTAGTTAATTTAGTTGAATAGTTGTCAAATGCATTTATTAAAAAATTTAAACCATCTTTCTGTCTCATCGTCACTTCGGCCATGAGGCAGTGACACCGGCAATTATTATGAATGTTGGAGACCCAAAAGCCCACGGGTCATTTTGGAATACAACATATATGGAAGGTCCAACGCAATTAAAACAAGTCATTAAAAGTAATTTTTAACTTGTTTTTTTATTACTATGAATACAGGTTTCAAGGAAAAAGAAATAACAATAAAATGAGAACGTAAGCTTTAGAAATTAAATACTCACCGTTTTTGTGATTGCAGCCATCCATTCTCTTCGTATGCATTAAAACATAAAGTCTCATTAAAATGAATAGTTAAAACAATATTTAATAACAACAAATAGTTTAGTAAGAGGCTTAGAATTGAAGAAGTCGGCCCGGGGAAGTTGAAAAAGGTCGGGGTTCGAACTTCGAACCTCGATCACGCATCTCTAACTTTTAGGAGAAAATACGTATGTTTCTTCACGATGTTTTTATCAAGAGATATTTATTTGCTTAATCGCGCAAACTGTTTTGTATGAACAATTAGATTCCTGTGAGGTCAGCGAGCCCAGTGGGTGTTTTTTAATTACCTTTTAATTTAATTGCATTTAACTAAACTGCGTATACTTGGTAAGATTGTCAATTGCTGTAGTCTTCGGAGAACTATAAATCGTTTTCTATAAAGTTTAACTAGTCAAGCGTTTATTTACTCTGCGTGGGAATCCAGGTTTAAACGTTTGGTTTCGGATTTAGGCAGAGAAAATACCGTTCGAAACGCAGCACTAAACAACTAAATATTTGAAATTGGATCCAGAACAAACATTGTCTGTGTTGGCATCCGAATTGAGTAGAAAACAAATAAGATATGTGAACAAAATCAGTAAAAGTATTATCTATAGCTTTAGAATCATAAGGGTTTTACGTAGCTATTCCTGTAGGTATATCTATGGATTTACATTTCCCTATTAGGGTGCATTCAGGGTGAATCCGGAAAAAATGAATTTTTTCGGATTCCGATCACTTTCCTAATGCAGAAGCCCATACTAATATAATAAATGTGAAAGTGTGTCTGTCTGTCTGCTACGCTTTCACGGCCCATCTGTGCAACCGCAACCGATTTTAATTAAATTTGGTACAGAGATAGGTTGTATCCCGGGGAAAGACTACTTTCATAACACGAAAAATTAAAAAGTTCCCGCGGAAGTCAAAAAATTTATCTGTTAAACCGATTTTGATGAAATTTAGTAAAGGGATAGGTTGTTTCCCGGGGAAGGGATACAACCTATCCCTTAGGCAAGTTTTTATATCGGAAAATTCAAGAGTTCCCGCGGTGGTAATCAAAAGCCTTAATCCACGCGGACGAAGTCGCGGGCATCGTCTAGTAAAACAATAAAACAAAATTTATATATCTTAAAATTAACTCAATTAAAAATATCATAAAGACCATCTGCGTCTCATTCGTCTCAGGCAGAAAAATTTAATTAAAGCTAATATTTCCTTTGAAACAGGCAACAGATCCTCCCGCCCAATTCAAACGCCTCGGAAAATAAAGAAGCCTTCGCTAACAGAGAAATAAAATGTCATTTACAATTTCGAGACGTCCTCCGGCAAGTTCCTTTTGCATATAAATGAAGAAAAGTAGCCCGATAAGCAGATAAACCGTTGTGGAATCTTAAAACATCTTCAGGCTGAGGGAATAAAGAAAAGGACAAAGGATGTCATTGTGTTAATGATTCCTTGAGATGTCTTAATTAGATTTTGACTTAGACGTTTATTATTTTGGGGGGTGTGCGCAAACAGGCTACTTCTAATTATTTATCGTAAGTAAAAATATTATAATGAATACTTGATTTGTATATTTCATATAGAACATACAGGTGTATCTTATGTTACGTCATGTTTTGACTTTACCACCGGTTCGGAAAAAACATTCAACTGAGAGCCACATCATCATTTCCTATTAGGTGCGACTGTGACCAAGCGTGAGCCTATAACGAATAAAAAAAACAAAAAACTTAACAATTTTCATATCAGTCAACCGCATCGCCTAAAGGCCATATAATCAATTGTATCGTTCAGCATTGTCATTTAATAAATTATGTATATTATTATTATGATTTTTATTTATCGTCTGTCACTGGAGCCGCGTATTTTGGTGTCTGCCGGAGTCAAAGTTTCACGTTATTTATCGTTCACGTCGGGCGTCGAAACCGCTCAATTTGTCACGGCCCTTAATTCTGTTCCAGTTCATCGCTCGCCCTAGCAGTCGACGATATACGAGTAGATACTAGGGTTCCTACGTATAACCACAGAATACCAAAATGTATGTATTTTAAGAGCTTACTAGCTTAGGAAAAATACAAACAAAACAAGGCAAAAGAAATATATTGTATATATATTAAAAAAGAAAAAAAGAGCAACATGCAGTAGTTATACTTTATTTATGTAATATAGTACTAGTTGTTGCAGGAGCTTAGGTTAGTTTGTCCAGATAGGTATTTTTATACTCGTAGTACTTAGGTTACCTACCTGAGTACTAAGAGTATAAAAATAATGGAACTGCACATATTCAGTTATTAAATATTGAAATATAAGACTGATTTAGATAAGTATTATAGAAACCAAGGATGCCGCCACATTGAAAGCGGCACTTACTGTACAGTTTTATATTTAAAAAAAAACACAGAATACCCTAATAGTAACATAACGTAATGGTACATAACGTAAATACTAATACCAAGAAATTTGAAAGTTTTGGATCGTAAGGTAGGACAACTTAAAAAGTTGTTTTATATGTGTGAAGAAACGCACCAAATGCATTTTGTTACACTGACAAATCCTTCATCTCTTAAATGACCGAGACTTCGTCCGTGTTAATCGAGGATTATCGGTTCCCGCGAGATCTCTAATATGGAGTTTTATCATAACTAACAGTTATACTAAAATTTTGAATAATAAAATCTTGTACGGCCATTAAATAACTGGTGATAGGTAGGTAGGCCTCCATCCTTCATCATAATCTTACTAATATTATAAATGCGAAAGTTTGGATGGATGTATGGGATGTATGGTTGTATGGATGTACGGATGTATGGATGTTTGTTACTCAATCAGGCCCCAACGGCTGAACGGATATGGCTGAAATTTGGTACAGAGATAGGTTATAGTCTGGAATAGCGCACATAGGCTAATTTTTATCCCGGAAAATGAAGGGATTCCCGCGGGAACCAAAAAACCTTGATCCACGCAGACGAAGTCGCGGTCATTAGCTAGTGAGTACCTATTTTTAAAAATATTCTTAACCAGATGATGAACACGTCCGCTTGGATTAAGATTTTTGATTACCGAGAGAACTGTTAAATTTTCCGGGATAAAAAGCTTATGTGCTTCCCCGGGAAGCAACATCTCTGTTCCAAAATTTCTTCGAAATCGGTTGAAAAGATGCGTCGTGAATGCCTAGCAGACAGACAGATAGACAGACTTTTTCGTATTCATAACATTAGTATAGATTCTTATGTAAACGTAAATGTAATGTAAAAGTGTGCAGATGGTAACCCTACGCCTGACAGGAAAAGCTATTGGGTTAAGCCGAGTAATATACTGGCTGAAAAATATACTGTTGGCGTCCTACATGCTCTTTCCCACAGTATTTCGCGTCTCATTTGAACAAGTATAGCACATACATTTGAAATATTACATTTTATGATAATTTTCTTTTACTAACATATTATGAGAATATTGTATCGCGTGTAAGAGGTAAAATAGATAATTATTCCGCGATTGCATCTGCGAGGCTTAGATTTTTAAAACTCCCGTGAACTTGACTTTAGAAAAATAAGAGAGTATAATTTTTCTTTCTTTTCTTCACTGTTGAAGCTATACTTCCATACTTAATATTATAATTGCGACAGATTGGATGGATGTTTGTTAGTCTATCACGCCAGAACGGCTTTGGATAAAATTTGGCACAGAAATAGGTTATAGTCCGGAATAACACAAAGGACCGGGATTTTGTCCCGGAAAATTATAAAGTTCCCGCGGGAACCAAACAACCTCAATCATCAGCTAGTCATCTGTAAAAGTGACTGGTGACATCAAACGACTCACAGGGCTTTAAGCGCGGTTTTCACTCATAAGAGTGATATGAATGAATGGGAAATAGCTAAGCGGAAAGTATAAAAAGTTTATAACTCCAATAAAGAATTTTTAGAGTTGCATTATTGAGTGAGCTTTTTTGGACTCTTTTTGAACTCTTATTGCTGGCTCTGTCGTTACCGGTAGTCTTTGTTAGTGAAAGTGCTTGCATGCAGTTTTACTCTGCGAGTTAAACGGAGTTCGTACGGAACTCGCTCCGCTCGTGTGAGCTGTGCTGTGAGTGTGCCGAAATCACTACAACAGGCCTTGTCCAGCTATAGCAAAATACTGCTAGAAGGCTGGTATTGGTTGAGACAGCGACAACCATTAGAAGTATAATCGCGTAAAAAGCATCACCCGTTTAAAATTACCACCATCACTTTGCCCATTCTCGGCATAGTAATGCGATCCTATCTCATTATTTACAGTAATTGGGTGAAAGGACGAGGTCGAAATATGAAGCGATTGTTTCCTAGGGGGTGTAGTAATTCATCATGTCCCCCCTTTTCTACTCACGATAGCAAGTCACGGCCTTATTACAAAATCCGTTATGGAACTCGCCCGGTTTCCTTGTTTAATCTAATTTAGTTTCACTGAGTTTT
This sequence comes from Erebia palarica, assembly GCA_964035005.1. NCBI lineage: Eukaryota > Metazoa > Arthropoda > Insecta > Lepidoptera > Nymphalidae > Erebia > Erebia palarica. Next base: position 19,621,608 of record OZ035994.1, read on the forward strand.
GCCCGCGATCACGCTTATGATATGGGTTCCAGCCGAAATGACAGGTTCTTTGCATCGCCGTGGAAACAAAAAGATCAAAATATATTTGGTGATACAATAAGTTTTTACCTACTTTTACAGTAAAGCACTACCGTTTATTTTATTCGGTAAACACAATTCAATAATCACAATTATTTGTTTCTAATTCGAACCGCTAGGGTATGAAACGCCTTTCCAGCATTTTTCCCTCCGCTTATAATATCTTCAAATCATGAGTGAATAGGCATCTTCTAGGCAAGCGCGCTCCATCTTATGCTGCATCACTACTTGCCAGAAAGTCTCATTGCAGCCAAGCGCTAGTCTATAAATAAATAAATAAATGAAAATAAATCTTAAATGCTTATATAATTTGCGTCCGATGTTACTAATCTGAAATCTGATAATACCATATGTACAAGGAAAACCATACCTTTATAATCATAAGTCGTATACAGGATTATGCCACTTGCAACGTTTCCCTAACCTTTTCGTATCACGTTCCGTAAGAGGATTGTCAGCTTAATCGCAACTTTGATAAAGGACCTCCGATCCCAGTGACAGGGATAGACGAAGATAAATAAAAGGGTATTATGGTAACGAAAAAAGAAAATGTTGGGCCTTCATAACTTGAACTGAAGGGAACAAAACAAAGGACTCAATTTATCTGGATAATTTGCGTCTGTAACTGTTTGCTCACTAAGCACCTACTTGATTTACTTAACTAGATAACGTTGTAATCAGATAGATCGCGTAAGCGAAAAATTTGCGATATACTAGCGAGGTACTCGTAGACCAAATTTCATAATATATTTGCTGACGTCGTATCAAAATTAAAACTAATTGATTAGCAATTAAATCATAAAAAACGAATCAAATATAAAAATCTGAACCCCCTTTTAGCCATTTTCATATCAAGACATTAAGTTATCTAACGTACATCTTAAAATATTGGGTATGTTAAAATACTCCTTTCCGTGGCTAAACTTTTCATGCATTCAGGTACATAATGTCAGTCACAAGCATCTAGAGACTATTGGAAGATCCTCTATTTAATAATCACTAAAAATTATTTATTTGATTAGTAGTCAAATACCCAATCTTATTATGCTGTCCATACAGGAGTAGGACTGCTAGGTAGGTATTCATCACTGAAGATCAAGGCTAGCCGAGGCTGATTCGCAGTATCCAGGAATATAATTTTGTAAAATTAAGAAATATAAATTCCTGTCTGTTTTAAAATAATATGATGACCGCGACTGTTCACACATCACAGTCATTTTCTTTAATTGTGAATCAAATTCCTTTACCTCTGTAGCAAAGTAAGGACTTTGTTACAAAATTGTATTTACTCCACTCGGGGGTTAAGCCAACCATAAATTTAGGTATGAAATCGAATTAGCCACATGAAAGCTTTTACAGTTCCAGAGTGTATTGTGACAGAAATTGCTTAAAGGCTTGGACAGACACAAAGCAAAACGACCACAGCTCAATACATCCTTACGTTAGGATCAACCACGTGCTTACGTTTGTACTGCGCTATTATGTTATGTTTTATTTCATCCAAATAATATTTTGTCGGCAAGAATTAATGATACTAGGTATTACAGATTGCAATATTGAAACGCCCACATCCTACAAAAAGTCGAGCAAAAACAAAATCGGTGCATCCCTGTCGATCCGATTGTCGGTGGAAAATTAAAGGTGGGACGTTGAGTCGGTCGCAAAATCGGTGATAAAAGTCGGCAAAATGGTCGGTTTGATTATCGGACCTACATAAAAATCAGACGTGGGCGGAGGCCCTTACACAAATTGCAGTTGTGCATTGCGCGTTGTGTCTGTCCAAGCCTTTACTACCAGAGATGTGACAGAAATTGGTAAAGACGCTAGTAAGTACATAAAGTCGATAAGATCATTGGCACTTGTCCTTGTACGCTATGTGGATTTATCGTTTCTCAGTTGGTCGTGGTAGCAATCTAATAGTATGTACTCGTATAGGCGCATATTCTGTGGTATAGGTACGATAATTGACCGAGCGAAGCGAAGGTCTCTGAGTCTACTTGAGTGAATTTTCACTTGTCCGTCCTTCTGTCAGAGCCTTAGAACTTCTGAATTACTGAACGTAATTACTTTAAATTTAAATATAATATGTAAACCGATGGCTTCCAGCCGAATATGGCTTAAAAAGTTATAAAAATCTTTATTTCAGGGGGCTCTCATGCGAAGCGAATGCGCAGTAAAATATTTTTTATAGCGTTACATAGAGTTGCGGTATATCATTTTAAAGATAATTAGGAATAGAGTCCAAAATATATTTTTTAATTTTCCCCTAAAATTGTCGAAATAGGAGGCTTTCAAAGTGGAGATTTTCTAACGTCCAAAGTGGACCTCAGAACTCTCAATTTTCTAAAAGGCTGAGCCTGAAACTTGATCAATTATTTGAATTATATCCTGTACTTGAACAAAAAATATTAAAATTGGATAAATATTTATTTAATTTTTAATGAGCTTCAGTATTTTTAACAGAAATTCACAATGATGTCAATAGATGGCGCTCTGTAAAAGTTTATTCGTTTCTCCAATAACTCTTTAGCTCTTTTACGTCTAATGTTAAAAGTTAACTACATATCTCAATATTTAGTTAAAACTAACTTATGGATACCGCGAGGTCTCAGTTCGGGGCGAACCACTACTTACTAGTAGGTAGGTATAGTGTAATTTTTCATTTAACGAGTTTACAAAATTATGCATTTTTACAAAGTATTTATAGCGAAGGTTATGGATTAATCAGAAGTAGTAAAATAGATAGCTCAATATAAAAATGCGATCGTGGTAGGGTTTTTGATACTATGTATACGTAAGTATTCCGTCTACGTAAATAACTTTGACAAACTACCAACAATATCATAAAACAAGTCTTATATAATATTATGAGGGCCCCTATTATGTATCCTGCGTAAGATTTTATAACCGATAAAGTTTGTTAGCAAACGACTACGCAAACGACTTTTACGGATAGAAAGAATCGGATAAGAGAGGGAATAGCCGTAGAAAGTTCTCGAAAACAACACGAGAAAGTAAAGTAGTTTTACAAAAAAAGCAACCTATTCGAAATGTAAGCTTGATAAAAATAGAGATAGAAATGGAAATACTGTGTCAAGCTTTTACAGACATAAGTAAGGATAAAAGTTTTGAACGTCTTGAAAAAGTTCGGATTCGGTTTCGATTTTCAGCCTAAAAATATTTATTAAAAAGTATTTGTACCTTAACATAGCCCAGTAGGCACTTTGTGTCTCTAGCCAGAACCTTGGCCGAAAAAGATTGCCTGTCCTCATGAGCGGATAGCGATTGTGTCATTTTCATTTCATTTTCTATTGGCCACCGAACATGACGTCTCGAGTCTCGACCCCGCTCTGTGTAAAATCCTGCGCTGCCCTACGTCAGGGACAAACGAGAAAACGCGACTCGATACAACGCAACCAACTGCAGTGTATTATCCCAACGCTACATTATTAGACAGGAGCTGACCCCATATGGCCTACGTATTTGTCATTTTCTATGGTGTCGGTTCTAGTTGCGTTGTGTTGCGTTGCTTTCGTCGCTCACCTGGGACAACGGCTTACAGCCACTTCAGCCGCGCCAGCCCTCGGCGATCGCAATGCAAATGAAAGATCCTTGCGAATTATTCTCGTAGCGTTTGCATAAAGTTAAACCATTGCTCAGTAAGGCGTGCGCTGAGTTTGAGCGATGGTTCATACAAAATGTACGAAAGTAATTCACTAGGATTGATTGCAATGCGAAGCGCTGTTGCACGCTGCCCCTTTATTTGCGCCTAGTTACGAATGGACGGCGTGTATGTTTTGAAATGTTTAAGCCTCGTATTCACTAGGGCAAACAGGTTATCCCGCGACACATGTCGATACCGAGTGACGTCGCTAAACTTCAGCCGACATCGCACGACAAGTCTAACAGCAGGCAACAGTAGGCAAAAGGTCGCACAAGATGTCGATCGACATCAGACGACATCAGCTTCCCATATTGCCCACGAGGCTTTATACAATAAATTTTTAGTGTCCCTTTATACATGTATTGATAATTTACCTCCTTATAATATAATAATTAAGTATTAAATAATACCTATTTTTATTGCCAAAAAGTGAGAAAAGTCTACTTTTAATACATTTCAATAGTGAACTTTGAGAGCAAATGGAAATTTATTGTAAATAAAATTATAATATTAGTATGGCTAAGGTATACTCACTTCATTTCCGTGTCAGATTTGGCCAGCATCCACACAACACAGCCAGGGTTTCTCCGTGATCCGAGCGCCATGAGCTGTGACAGTCGAGCGCCTGGTGGGAGCGGCGGCCGCTTAGGCACCTGCCCGGTCCAGGTCGAGATGGCCAGCATCTCGGGACACTCCTTCACCAGGTGTTTTTGTGTTGCCATGCATTTGCCCGACGCGTCCTGGCCAACAATAAAATGTAACTTAACAAGTCATAATTAAAAAAATTAGACAACACGACTGCCGTGACAAAAAACGAACTAAAAAGTTAAAAATCTAAATTAATCTAGTTAATAGAATATTATTAATTTTTTTGTGAATCACTGGATATTGAACTACAGTGTTATATATTTTTGGAATCTACTCATCATTTTCTAGATGATGATTATATAGTTAATCTTATTTTGGTTTTTTTTTTCAAATGTAGTCTTTAATGCGAGACCATGGTCACCCCATCAATTTTTTTTTTAATTTTACTATCCTATGTCACCCGGAATAAGCTAGGTATTCTAACGATACCTCATTTATCAAAATCGGTTCAGGCGTATAGAAGTTATGGTGGAATATACAAACTCACATCACATACACACATACATACATACAAACATGAACCCTGAAAACAATATACTCCTTTTTTCAGGCAGTCGTATAAAAACAGCCTCAAACTATTGACTAAATGCTCGTATTGTAGGCACTTTTCTGAAAAGATAAAAGAAGATATTTTGTTAGATCATAAAATTATTACTGATGGACAACGGTTTATCTAATAGTATCTTCAATACGTAGACATAGAAATGCTTCAATATATTATGAAACTAAAAGGTGACTGGCTGACTGATCTAGGTATCTGGAGGACGGATCGGGGTGACAGATTTTTTTAAATCAACTACAAGGCAGCCCTTGACTGCGATCTCACCTGATGGTAATTGTGATCAGTGATGATACATTCTAAGAGGGTATGTCAGATATATAAAACCCATTCCCCTAATCGGTTTCTACACGGCATCGTACCGGAATGCTTAATCACTTGGCGGCACGTCTTTGCCGAGACGTGGTAACTATACACGATGTCAGACCAGAGAAAATTCAGAAATTATTAATTCCCAAATTGCCGGGGATCGAACCCGGGACCTCCCGCGTTAAGACGTCAGCGCTCAACACTACGCCAGGGAGATCGTCAATTATGTGAATGATGTAATTATGACATATTATCTTAAATAGGTATTATGGCCTAGAGTAGAGACAGAAAGGAATTTTAAAACTTCATCCCCTGAGAGACATAGATCTAGGAAATAATACAAGCTAGCATAAAAAAGGGACTTGGTACTAAAATCTAACTTAGTGCGGACGAAGCCGCGGGCACAAGGTAGTTTCATAATATATACCTACTTAAAAAATCTGATTCATTCCGCAAGTTAATCTCCTTAACTTCCTAGGTTGCCTGGCAGAGATCGCTAATAAGCGATAAGGCCGCCTTTTTATACGACTGCCTGAAAAAAAGAGTATATCGTTTCCAGGGTTCATGTATGTATGTATGTATGTAAGTATGTATGTATGTATGTATGTATGTATGTATGTATGTATGTATGTATGTATGTATGTATGTATGTATGTATGTATGTATGTATGTATGTTGTTATGTGAGTTTGTATATTCCACCATAACTTCTATACGCCTGAACCGATTTTGATATATGAGGTAGGTAGAATCCCTAGCTTATTCCGGGTGACATAAACTAGTAAAATTAAAAAAAAATTGGTGGGGTGACCATGGTCCCGCATTAAAGACTAAAGTGGAAAAAAAAATTCGGAAATAAGATTAACTATATAACCATCATCTAGAAAGTGATGAGTACATCCCAAAAATATATAACACTACAGTTCAATATCCAGTAATTCACAAACAAATATCATTTAATAAAAATGTGAACAAGATTCCAAAGGCTATATATTATGCAAATCGCTTCTTAAGGAGGTAAACTCCGAAAATAATATAGGAAGGCAGTCGTATTTTTTAATTTGTTATATTAATTTCACTTGTTGTATTACTACTTCCTTCTGTGTATTTGTGTTCCTTCACTATATTTTTTCTTTTTTTTGTGTTGTGGTGTACAAATAAAGTGTAATAATAATAATAATGTTAGTCGACCGCTCAGCGCACCTATGATAACCTGGTGAAAGCAGAAAAGGAAAAAGTATCGAAATACTTGGACCTTGCTCACGAGGTTACCGCCATGTGGAATGTTGACTCAACGATTATTGTACCGATGGTGGTATCAGTTAACTAAGACCGAAGATACTTTTTCTTTGCGAAAAGTTTCGATCCACACCTCAAGAAGCTTTCGCTTGATTGCTGGATTAAGGGTCGGATACAGAAGACGGTTATCCTTGAGAGGGCGCGAATTATGAGGAAGTTCCCCTCTCTGGAGCCCTGACCACCGGTCTTTAAGGCCACGGAATGGGTGGAAGTTTTATAGGATTATTTTTAAATGTGTTTTGTATAGTATTTTTATATATTTATGTAAAGCGTGCTTAGAAATAATTTTATAAAAATGTGTACAAATAAATGGGAGTCATTACATAATAATGCGAGAACCGATGGCCCAACCACGCCCAACACAGACGTACACGCACAGAAAAAGGAATCTGCTTATGTGGGTACACGCACACATCACGTACCTACACTATACCCTTCGGGAAATTAATAAATTCTTCTTACTGAAAAACTATTCCTATTTTTGTATTTCAATTACTTTTTTCTACTTAAATTACTTAAAGTACTTCGATTACTTTTTTCTGGAAGGTTGTTTAGGCCCGTATTTTAATAAACCGACATTAGTTAAGAACTCGTTCTTAGTCGATGTCTGTTTATTTAATACGTGGCATAGAAAACTTGTTAGGATAATGTTTCAGTGATTTCTAAGCTACAAACTAATCGGTCTGCTTTGTTGCTTGTTTACGACTGGCGGTTATTATCACCAAGTCTCTAGGGTATTTTAATTACAAAAGTTTGAACTTTAGCGCCTCTGTGCTTCATTAATAATACCGTCAAGTTAACCCTCCATAATAATTTTGAAATCACTTAGAGACAATGTAAACGGAAACAAAACTTTTAATTAGGCTCATCGATTTAGATGGGAAGATAAAAAATCTATTGGAAGCAAATCAAACTCTACCTAATTTTCCTGTTTACTTGAATTTCAGATCCTTTATAAGTTGTTTTATGTAAAAAGGTAAGGTTTCTCCTATAATATCTACCTTCTCTAAAGATAAAGAACAAAAGTGCTAAAGGTGCACCCTACCCTACGCATCCTTTGAAATACGTGTTATTGAATTTCTATCTGCCTACTTACTTCTTTAAATGTAATTAACATATTTTTGAAACTTAAACTCAATTATAGTAATTGACTGAGCGAAGCGAAAGTCTCTGAGTCTACTTGAGTGAATTTGCACTTGTCCGTCCGTCCGTCCGTCCGTCTGTCAGAGCCTTATAACTTCTGAATTACTGAACGTAATTTCTTCAAATTTAAATATAATATGTAAACCGATGGCCTTCAGCCGAATATAGCTTAAAAAGTAAAATTTTCCCCTAAAATTGACTAAATTGGCTTTCAAAGTGGATATTTTCTAACGTCCAAAGTTGACCTAAGAACTCAATTTTCTGAAAGGCTGAGCCTGAAACTTGATCAATTATTTGAATTATAATAACAAATACTAAAATTAGATAAATATTACAAGGAAACGAAATTATTTAATTTTTAATAAGCTTCAGTATTTTAAACAGAACTTCACAATGATGTCAATAGATGGCGCTCTGTAAAAGTTTATTCGTTTCTCCAATAACTGTTTAATTCTTTTGCGTCTAATGTTAAAAGTTAACTATTAAAATATATATGGATAACGCGAGGTCTCAGTTCGGGGCGAACCGCTAGTATATATGTCACCGTAAGATTGTAAAACCGTTAGATTGTAATCTAACTCGCGAAATTGTAAACTGTCGAAAGATTGTGAACCGTTCAATGTTCTGAGTGTCAATTTTTGAAATATTCATTGTATTTACGTTTTCTTGTCTGTTTTTTGTAGGTTAGGTTAGGGTTCGACATAAATAATCAGGTAGGGCACTTAGGTTCTATCGGGTTAATATACCTAACAGATTACAATTTACCGAAAAATAATGCGTTAAATTGTAATCTTTCGACAGTTTGCAATTTCGCGAATTAAATTATAATCTAACGGTTATTACAATCTTACGGTGACATATACATATTTTGCGTGATCTTTATACAATTGATGATTTTCGTATAATGGCAGACTTTTGTTACGTAACGTAGTGTATTCTATATTTTCTACATACTATTGTAACAATTTTTAAAACCCGTCCGGGTTCCTTACCCTACAAAAAGTGCGTTTACAACCGTTTTATTTCTTTACTAGATGATACCCGCGACTTCATCCGCGTGGATCAAGGTTTTTTGATTCACGTGGGAACTCTTTAATTTTCCAGGATATAACCTACCTCTTTACCAAATTTCAGCAAAATTTGAAAAGATGGGCCGGGAAAGCGTAGCAGACAGACAGACTATAATATAGTAGTAATATAGTATGGATATATGAATGAATAGTTTTAACGTTTTATAGATACCCTAGAAGTAGCTTTTTCAATTATACCAATATGATAGGCTCGATGAATATTTCACAGAACTAAACTGATTGCAATACCTTCAGTTCCATTATGCCGCACCTCGGAGTCATTTTAATTGGAAAACTTTCAAGTCCTACACTGCAACGTCACCTGGAACCATTGAGCTAGACCATGGAGCAGCGTACCATGTGCATCAGGCGCCAAAAAGCCGTCGTCGTCTTCAACCGTCCACTGCAGGGTCGTTGGTTTCTTGCAGTTTCCACACGCCATGGTCTTCGCTACTTGGAGCCAGCGGCTCTTTACGACTCGCTTGATGTCGTTCGAACGCTGCGCTTTCCAGTTTGTGTGACCCCTCACACTGCAAACTGCTTCTGTGAATCTATCACTGTCTGGTTCGGAATGCCATTTCTACTGACAATTGCAAACGTACTAGTGGGAAATCATTTTAGCAGCAAGATGCAACGATCTAGCCATCATAGAACCAGTAAGGTAGTAACTAGCCACAACCGAAATCTCCCACCAGACCAGCCAAACTAGAAAATGTACTTTCCAGTGTAGAAATGTATGAAGTAGTTTAGGAATGTACATTCATAAACTGTCTCTGCTGGGAATTGGAATTCAACTTAGGACAGCGTCGAATACTGCAGGAAGGTCGTCAGCGAGCTATTTCGCGGAGCACTGCTGTTCTAGAAAACGTCAACTCTTTGCCTTGAACCATCTATTTCAAATATCATTATTTCTCCTCAAGTTATATTCGAAGGTCGGAAGTTTCGCTTGCAAAAAAATGGAAGTACAGCTTTAATAAACGACCTCTAATAAACTTCTTTTCGACCTCTATCTTCTTCTAGCTTCTAGCTTTCCGTCGTTGTTTTCCGTATTCCGACTGCACAGATATTTGATTTAAATAAAAAATGGTGATTTTTGTTATGTAATCTAAAATAGATAGTAAATTAACCCGTCTGTTTTTAAGACTCCTTATTCATTACTTAAAAAAAATGATTTTAGGCTCTAGATTTTCATGTCAGGAGGTCCTGGATATTTTATTCAAAATTGAATATGCTAATGTAATCGATTTTTGTAATTGAACCAAATTTCAACGATACAGATCTAATAGTTGATTTTCAAAATGCTTTTATGGGATAGCTCTGCCAAGTACCAGCTTGACGCATTAGATTCTGTGGATCGTCGCGCCAGGAGAATTATTGGTAACAAAGCGCTGGTCAGTTCGAAGCTGCAAAGCTGCCTGTCTGTCGGTATTCTACTGGATATATTTCGGAGAGTGTGCTCAAGAACTGGTTCCTCCGTCACCTTTTTATCATCGAACCGCATGGCATCGACAAGGTCTGCATCCTTACGCAGTCGAAAGTCCGCGTTCTCGTACGAGGCGATTTACTTCCTCGTTTCTAATTCGAACCGCTAGGATATGGAATGCCCTTCCGGCTTCCGTTTTCTCCTCCTCTTTTAATATAGGTACCTTCAAATCAAGAGTGAATAGGCCTCTTCTAGGCAAGCGCGCTCTACTTTAGGCTGCATCACCACTTGCAAGCAAGTCTGATTGCAGTCAAGCGCTAGCCAATTATATATTTAAAAAAAACAGACGAACAGAGAGACAAGGTGAAGCTACAAGAATTTCTTATTTTACGATAAGTTTCTAGCCGAGATTGACGTATTGACACGGTGTGAGGATAAATTCGAGAAATTTAGACAAAAGTTAAATCACTCTAATGCAGGAGCTAGTCGCTACCAATTTCAGCTGAACCGCCGAAGTAATTAAACAAACCTATTTTTAGCCTAGATTGGAAAAGTTTCACAGACTGCGATTACCTTCTGACCTCGAGGTATGATGCCGTGATGCGAGAGTTTCGATTTCTCGATAAGTAAATCATCGTTAGAGAAGAGAGAGTTCGTGACATTATTTCAAATGTTGGTGGATCAGTCTGTCACAAATAATATGAGCCAACTGAAATTTTATGTAACGTTACAATACTTGTGTAATAATTCTGTGTATTACACCAATTGCGCAACACAATATTTTGCAACATAATATCCATCCAGGCCAATACACCTTCACTCCATTGGTTAACACTGAACCCTTCATAAAAATCAATAACAAGACATCTAACTGGAATAATCGTTTCATGTGAACTGATTTCGTTTACAGTTGTATCCGTTATCTGTGATTGGTACATTAAAGGCTATAACGGGTTCATGGCCTTTCTATTGAGCAGGCTTTAGAGGCTATAAGTTGCCCGGCTGAGTCTGTTGTGGGCATCATCTTGGTCACATTTGTAACCTGAAGCTTGAAAGTATACTAAAGTAGTTAGCGGTTATTTGATTGGACTAATATAAGTAAAAAAATACCACACTCGCCACTCCAGCACTTTGGGGTCCTAAGTGCTGGAGTGGCGACCACGCACGGGGAAGCGCAGCGTTGGCAGACCCCCTACTCGCTGGACAGACGACATCAAGAGAGTCGCAGGGAGCCGCTGGATCCAGGCGGCGCAAGACCGAGGCGTGTAGAAATCCTTGCAAGAGGCCAATGTCTAGCAGTGGACGTCTATCGGTTGAGAATGATGATGATGATGATGAAGTAAAAAAATTAAAATAAAACACCCGCAATACAGTGAAGTAACAGGATACCAAACGAATGGATCAGACGTGTGAAAGTTGCTTGCTCACTACCCTTCATCAACTAGGAACGAGATGGTCTTCACACGGCTGAACGTCGGGGGTGTAAAAGAGACGCGTCCGCTACAGTTCATCCCATCCTACCATCCTACTACCTATTCCACTTCACTTGAGAGATGATTGTCAATAGTTGATTTCATAATTAATACAAATAAGTAGGTTTTGTGCCGTCCAAAGTGTTTAATTTGTTCGCACGACTTTCTCAAAGTTATCACAACTCCTGTCGCAATAAATAATCTCAGTTGACCCCTCACCCTCAGTGACTCTAAGTCATAAATGGTTCGAAAGATTGTGAGATATTGGAAATGACTCATGAGCTTAGAGAAAAATTGTTTGGGTGTAAGTATTCTGTTGATTTATTTAAAAAGTTAAGTCATTTATTTCATTAACGACAACACGATGTAACGACTAACGACTAACGACTACTCTCATAGGTTTGTATTGTGTTCTGGCACATCAGCAGCATTGGTGTGATTTCAGACATATTTAAAAAATTTGCAAACATGAACCTCAATTGATATATTTGTAAACTAGATGGTTCCCGCGACTTCGTGCGCGTGGACTATGGTTTTTCGATTCCCGCGGGAACTCTTTAATTTTCCGGGATAAAAAGTAGCCTATGTCCTTTCCCGGAATATAAACAATACTTATATTAAATTTCATAAAAATCGGTCGAATAGGTGGACCGGGAAAGCGTAGCAGACAGACAGACAAACAGAAACACTTTCGCATTTAAAATATTAAAAGTATGGATTTTATATCAAATTGCGCTATGAGAAAACCGGTGTAAATACTTATTTCTAATTTTCTGGAATATGTATACTTTCCTTGACTCCCAACGTAGCACAGAATAGGTAAAAGTACAGGTGTAAACGTACCGCCGTGAAGGGTATAGGTACTTCTGGGTAGCTCTACTCTAAAATATTAGGGTGTGTTTCCTCTAAGAAGACAATATGCTTACCTCTGTGAGTCTGTCAACGTGCGTTAACTGGGTGTACCTACATAGAAACCGGATTTTTGCATGTAAGTTTTGTCTACAACCACAGCTTTATCGCACTAAGAAGTAGGATTCGGCTACGGATACGGATAGCTACGGATTTCCAGAAATGCCTCCCGAGCTAGCCGAAGTGGATCTGATAGTGTGAGTAAGAACATAGATAAGTCCTTTAGCAACTAGAACTACTTTACAATTAAATATTATCAGGGATCGATTAAATATCTTTTCCTCAACAAAAACCTTAAATTGATACTGAAACATGAGGGGAGTATGTTTTTATTATCCTCATAAAAACCAGCGAGCTGAGTAAAAATCAATCAATAAAAATGTGCCTGAGGCATTTGTCAGAGTTAATAAGTGAAGAGGGGTCGTGTCGATGTTGTATCGCTATATATTATACTCGTCTACTGAATAGCGTTCGCGGGGTGTGTAATACTAAAGATTAGATAGAGTAGGTATGAGCAGGTATTTTTCTTTATACTCACAATATCGGGTTCGCTAATTTGCATTGAATTTCTTAAAAGGTTTCTCGTCTTATTCTATTGATTTTACGCTCGCTTTTTCAGTACTTATTAAAATATAGAACCCATTTACTTAATAAGAAACATGAGCCGTTTTGATATGTATTAATCACTAGCTGATGCCCATGAATTCATCTGCTTGGAATAAGTTTTTTGATTCCTACGGGAATTCCTTAATTTTCCGGAATAAAAAGTAACCTATGTCACTCTCCAGGACGTCAACTATACCCATGCAAAAAACACAACGGTCCGTTGCTTTCTTGTGGCGCGATTGACGGACAAACCAAATCAAAAAACCAACAAACAAACAATTAGTATTATTTTGCATTCGATACAGGCCTTCGAGACGTATAACGGTAGTTTTTTTATAAAAATGGTAATGTTAGTAGCTTTCAAAGAGGAAATATTATAGGGTACCTATCTAGGTGTCTTTAACTGGCTTCAAGCTAATTTTTATCCGACTGCCTGAAAATTAAAAAAGGAGTATATTGTTCTCAGGGTTCATGTATGTATGTATGTGAGTTTGTATATTCCACTATAACTTCTTTACGCCTGAACCGATTTTGATAATTGAGGTATTGTTAGAATCCCTAGCTTATTCCAGGTTACAGGGTAGTAAAATTTAAAAAAAAATTGATGGGGTGACCCTGGTCCCGCATGAAACACTAAAGTTGAAAAAAAATTAATATATAAAAAAATAAGATTAACTATATATTCATCATCTAGAAAATGATAAGTATATTGCAAAAATATTTAACACTATACTTCAATATCCAATGATTCACAAAAAAATATCATTTAATAAAAATGTGAATAAGATTCTATTTAACTAGATTAATTTAGATTTTATACTTTTTAGTTCATTTTTGGCAGGGCAGCCGTGTTTTTAATTATAACTTCTATAATATGACGATCGCACAGTTATGATCACACTGTCAGAAAAGAAAGATGTCTTAATGAAGGAACTAGAACTTTAATTCGCTACAATCCGCGACAGCAGGGAAATCTATGTGGTACAGTGTTGATCCCGCACCAAAAGCCCGCGATATTCACCACACCACAGAAATTCCCTAAAACCTTCCCCTGAAGATGCGTCGGTATCGGAATGAAATTTACGTTGAGGGTGGTTTTGGGGGATTTCTGTGGTGTGGTGTTTGTCGCGTTTTAAGTGCGGGATACACATTGATTAGAGCTCAAATACCAAGTTTCATGGATAATACTTGAGAAATGACTGACTTTGATACAAACTTTCATCCCCTATTTCGCCCCCTTAGGGGTAGAATTTTGGAAAAATATAACACACGTACTTCTTAATTTTTTACCGAAAGTTAAAATACCAAGTTTCGTTGATATAACTTGAGAATATCTTGAGAAATTAAGGATTTTCATATAAACTTTCATCCCCTATTTCACACCTTCGGGGGTAGAAATTTCAAAAACTGTGAAACATTTATCTCTTTATTTTAAACCGGTAGCTTGTATACCAAGTTTCATGGATACAACTTGAGAAATGACGGACTTTCATACAAACTTTCACCCCCTATTTCACCCCCTTTGGGGAATTTTGAAAACTCCTTCCTTAGTGAGCGCTTACGTTACAAAAGAAACCTACAAAATTTTAAGGTTTCTAACGCCAGCGGTTTAGGCTATGCGGTGATCCCTTAACGATTTAATATGTATAGATATAGATTATCCGTACGCAATTTAACTAAGCAACCTATTCACGATATATCAATGAGTATGTTAACTACCGTTTATTTCACACAAATAAATAACAGATGAGGGTATAAATTTCTTATACCGGTTCTTAGACCAAATGTCTGTCATTAGTTTTCAACAGCTGCGATTATGCCTAATGCTCCTTCAATCACGCCGCAACGGAGAATCGGATCGACGTGAGTTTTTGCATGGGTATAGTCGAGGACCTGAAGAGTGACATAGGCTACTTTTAATCCCGGAAAATTAAGTCTCCGTGGGAAAAAAATTATTCCACGCGGAGTAAAACATCAGCTGGTATAGAATATATTATTTAGAATTACAATTAATGTCTTCGCGAGGCTCCATCGCTCATCCCTGTGTCATCTTCAAGCGGTTTTTTCTCCGCATTGATGAAGATTTATTCCTGTCAGCCATTTTGTCGACCATCTTGAGTTCATCGCGTATTCCCGCCGCTCACAGTCTAATTAATATTGGCTTTCTTTGTGTCTACTTATTATACCGTATAATAAATTTGGTCCTTTTGTTTTATAAGAGGACGGCGACGAATTTTCTATTCATTTGTTCGTAGGTTTTATGTATTGTTCGTAATATTAATCAGGTACCTATGTACAGATGAGGCCCGCGTGAATTTAGATTTCATGAGAATCCTAAAAATAGCTAAAGTCCTTTTCTGGGATGCAAAATAAGTATATTTTTACCAAACTTTAAAAAAAATGCTATAACGTTTAAAATATGCTATCACATTTTTTTTTTAAGTTTGAGATTGACGACAAACATGCTTAGTGCAAAGCAATGATGAGGTCTACGTTAGAACGCGCTTGCCCAGAAGATGACTATTCACTCTTGTCTTGAAGGTATCTAAGATTACCTAAATTGAACAGTTCCCACTTGAAAAAAGACAAAAACTCACGCGTACGGAGTCATCTTCGCGTACGCATGCATCTTCTATTCAGAAATATACCGATAGTGTCATGACTCGTGTATGTGCTTTCATGTACTTACCTAACTTGAACTTAATGAACCGGTGGCGGAAAATATAGAAACATTTTCCGAACGAAGCCGAAGGTAGAGCCCTGAATGTAACATTTTCCTAACCTAACTTTTACGACACGAGGAATAAAAGTCGAGATAAAGCTGGTGGCTATGTCTTTCACATAATATCGCATGCCGATAATTTTATTCAAGGAAATAATGCTTCAAGGACAATATTCGAAAGTTTTTCAGATATATTTGTATCTTTCTTCTGGGTATACGTTAGTACTTAGTAGGCATTGAAAACGGTCATTTTAAAACTTTCTGGGAGTTTTCATTATATTGGAGCCCAGGACTGATGTTTAGCATTTCTATTGGAACTGGCGGTAAACTAAATTGTTTATTTTTTAATATATTTTATTCTTATTTCAAAGCACCGAAAAAACTGCTGAACTTTACAGTTTAGCATCTACAATTTATATTTTAGTTTATTATAATTTAGAAAGTAGACGCTGAAGTTTAGTTGAGTTTGTAAAACCGATTTAGCTGTACTTAACTCTTTTTTGAATACCTAAACACCTGCGTGTGACACGGACAACTATACTATAGTTTAGCTGTTAGTCCATAATCAATAGTTCAATCACTTTCAATACTAACGCTGAGATCTATGGAGCGTACTTTGACTTGGCTCAGACTTTACTTAGAGATAAAACGAGATGGACTTATGGGAGTAACTAATAAATCTGTCTTGTTTTAACCATGTCTTAAGTCTAAGGAAAGTCAAAGTTCGCTCTATAGATCGTAGCATAAGAGTGAATAAGCTGAAACGATCCAGAAGTGTCACCTTGTGAACAATAATATGTAATGCAAAAAAAATAAGAATTTGAAAATCCGCTTCACCACCGCGCCGGCTGGTAAAGAGTTGGAAGTCCGGTTTTCATCTAACTAAGCTAAGATTTAAGAACCATCCCAAATATAAACCCACTTTCGAATTTAAAAAACCCGCATTTAAATCGCTCTATTCTCTTGAGCTCAACACACACTAATTATATACTTATTATACATACATACACGCACACACACACATTGTGACCACACTAATGATATACTTATAACACCCGTTTTTGCTTCGGAGGTTAAATATGAATAAAAAAAGGAAAAGGTAAAAAGGAAAGGTTCTATTCCATAGCACGTGATGGAGATCGAATGGACGTGTCAAGTGCTTTCCAAAGATCAGGTGATGGATGAGTTTCCCTGAATTCAATTATAGAGACGATTAGCTTTTTGTTCACTGAGACACCTGTCCCGGTGATCGACGGGTGCGATCTGAGAACGTTCCACCAGCGGTCATAGTGGGGTTTTTTCCTATTTGATCACGTTTAAGTTATCTAATAATCCATACTAATATTATAAATGCGATAGTACGTCTGTCTGTCTGCTTCGCTTTCACGGCCCTCTGTACACGATTGTATCATGGGGACATTGGCTACTTTTTATCCAGGAAAATTTAAAGGTTCCCGCGGGAATCAAAAAAATTATCTGTTCAACTGATTCTGTTCCGAAACGAACGTGCTCCGAAACGAATCGAGTCTATATGCATACGAAACAAATTCAACTCGATTCGGCTGTTGACTCCGGGTATAAAGTTTTTCATGCCCGATTTTACAGTAGTCAATCTCAACGGGCTAGTCTATAATGCATACAATGTTATACACAACACGTGTGCGTGCACAAACTTAAATACACTCTCTTATCCCTCACTCTCGTAGTCCGAACAGATGGCAATCAAAACTACCAAAGAGAGGTAACGACATTACTTATTGATAACGATATTACTTATAGGGTTTGAAGTTTGTAAAAATTCTGTGAAAGATTTGAGAATTAAATATATACGATAGTAAAGCTTATTAAGACTGAAAAAAAGTACACTAAAAGATTTATTAAACGAAATTTCACGCATCAATAATTAACATCAATACTTTCCAATTTGTTACCAATTTCTCTTATGGAATCTAACAAAGATTTGCCATCAACGATCTGCTCCAATTTAATTTGGGATCGAATTGACCCTTGAGTAGCTTAATGAGGAGTTGTTTTACAACAATTCGTGTGTAAGGATCTGAACACACAAAATGCGAGACGGAAACGTGTCTAACGTGGCTCCTAGGAGTTTTGATATTATGAAAATATCTAAAGGAGCACGCACACACAAAATTAGTTTGAAGGAATAACAAGTTGCATGTTCATTGTTTAAGTTAATTAAGAAGGTAAGGCTTCGGGCACGGAGGCTGGTTGGTCGCTGCCTTCATGGACTTCTAGTTCTGAAATGACTGCCCCCCTAGCTAATTTAATTATTACTAGCTGATGCCCGCGACTTCGTCCGCGTGGAAAAAGTTTTTTTTCATTGCCATAAAAAAGGATCCATCTTCCATACTAATATTATAAATGTGAAAGTGTGCCTGTCTATCTGCTACGATTTCCCGGCCCATCTTTCCAACCAATTTTGATGAATTTTAATACAGAGGTAGGTTGTATCCCGGGGAAGGACATTGGATTTTTATTTATTTAAGAGTTCCCGTTTATCAATTGAAGATCTCTCACAGTCTTCTGCCTTATTCACTCACTCACTTCTCATATTATGGGATTTAAAAAAAACTGTTGGATTTTTTTTATACAAACCTTGTCGTGACAATAAAGAATACAAAAAAAGAATTATCCAATTTGGTGCAGTCGTTCGGAAGTTATGCGCTTACATACATTTCGGCGATTCATATAATTTTATGATGTATAAAATTAATAATCAAATGCATTTTCCAGAAGCCACGTAGATACGACTTTCATCACGCGTTCTTTTTGCTTCAACCGTGTGATTGATGTGGTTGTGTGGCAATGTGTCATGACTTTTAGTTGTTCCCAATTCGAGCAATACACCAACACGAAGGCACATAAAGTTATTGGAGATTGTTTGAGCCCGCGCCCAGAGAATCGAAGTTTCCCAATCAACAAATCGAAAGCCGTCGTAAGTTGAATGAGTAGGTACTTTATCGTCTGTATGATTTTGTTTCTCTTCGCAAATTGTTTGCGTAAAGCGTTTAAGGCTAAGGCTAGGGACACATTGGCTATTTTTCCTTCACCATCTAGCCGCTGTTGTAGCCAAATCAACAAAGGAAAAACAGACCCGGGTTGGGTATTGGGTTTTTCTAACTAGAAATTCTCAGTACTAGCCCGGAGTTAGGAATTTGGCGCTGTTTCACTCCCGTGCCTCGGAGAGCACGTTAAGCCGTCGGTCCCGGTTATTATCATATGAGTGATAATAGTCACTCAAGCCAACCCTCATTGGAGCAGCGTGGTGGGTCTAAGGTCTATTTCCCACTCTCCTACGAGAGTGGGAAATAGAGCTTAGACCCACCACTTTGCTTAGTCCTGTGTCCAGGACTTCACTTAGACCTTCACTTAGGCCTGTGTCCAGCAGTGAGACGTTAATGGGCTTTAGTGGTGGTGGTGGTGATAGAAATCGATAAGCTAACCCGTGTGAAAGCGCATTGTTACAATCTAAATAATTGTTGTGATTGGCTGAATTTATCGCACTTTTGGGTGGTCAATAGCGAAAGAGTGTTAGCCAATCAGAGGTGTTTGGGATCGTCATTTCCATTCTACTATAATACAGTACAGTAGCGTTCTAAATATCTTATCACTTGGTTAACGTCAAAATGAGATCGTTGCACACCGATGGATCCGCACGTGATAGAAATCGATAAGCTTACCCGTGCGAATACGTCAGTATGCCAAAGCCGTAGTAACTTCTCAAGTATTATATATACTTGGGAAGTTGCGAACTCGTGCTCTACGGCTTCACCACATCAAAGAAATAAACTGAGTTTGAGTTTAGTTTACAGCGTGTGAATGCATCGATATGCTAAAGGCGTAAAGCACGAGTTTGCAAGTTGCAACTTCGCAAGTATAAAGGCTAAAAATAGTCTAGGCAATAAAGCTAGTCGACCCCAACAATAATTCCTCAGGCGATGAAACTTTACAGTATGATAAAGTATCATGAGTTAAACGTATATTATAAATGTCCAATAAAAAATCATAAAGGAAGTAAGGGTTTTATGCTATAGCTAATTGTTAAAGCAGGAAAGTATACTAACGCGTAAACGCAGATTAGGTTTGATAATAAAATCGGTTTAAATATCGATGTTCTGCATGGTTATTTCGTTTGATATTTCGGTTTTGAGTGTAAATATATTACCTACTATTATTTTGAAAAGAAATCGATAAAAGATTCAGTTATAAATATTAAGTTTTAGGTATAAATACCTAACTTTCGGATGGGTTTTTTGTTGGATATTTTTGTATAAGTATTGGTTCATACCATACTACAACCCTGCCAAGTTTCAACGACTGAGGATTTAATGCTGGGGTCTTCATACAACAAACCGCCCCATAGCCTAGACTAAAAGACGCAAAGTCAATAAAACAATATAGAACAATCAAACAGTGCACCGACCTTGAACCAAGCCATCGTGGAGTCGTCGTACAGTACCACCCACTCCTCTGTCCACGTGTTCCACAAGTATTTTCCTGCAACAACACAATTGACTTTCAGACTGTTTTTTATCCACTACAAGTTAGCCCTTGACTGCGATCTCACCTGATGGTAAGGGAAGATGCTGTCTAAGATGGTAGCGGGCTAACCTGTTAGGGGCATGGCAGTTATATTAAACCCATACCCATATTCGGTTTCTACACGGCATCGTACCGGAACGGTAAATCACTTGGTGGCACGTCTTTTACCGCTAGGGTGGTAACTAGCCACGGCCGTAGCCGCCCACAAGGCCAGACCAGGGAAACTTCAGAAATTAAAAATCGTCAATGCTATTGCACCTGTTTGACTAGGTAGTTGAATATACGATTATTTACTCTACTAGACGATGACCGCGACTTCGTCCGCGTGGATTAAGGTTTAACCACGTGGGAACTCTTTAATTTTCCGGGATAAAAAGTAGCCTTTGTCTTTCCCCGGGATACAACCTATCCCTATTTCATCGAAATCGGTTGAACAGATGGGCCGTGAAAGCGTAGCAGACAGATAGACAGACACACTTTCGCATTTATAATATTAGTAATATGGATATGGATTGTACATGGAGAATGAATGCGGGTGCATAGCTTTAATTTAATAGGAATGTGTGTGTAATTGAGATCAATGAGGGAATCGATGCTGCTTAGCTCTTTGTGAAGACAATGCAGTGGCGATCTATGCTCTAATAAAATGAAAATAATATATTTACAAAAAGTGTAGGTAAAGGGAGAATACTCGAGTTGATTACTATCATGGTACGCCGCACGTGTTACTTCAAATCCAAATCGAATCCATATTACTTAATATCTTTTTTTATTGTCTGTCTGGACGACGTTTTGTCGGTAGTATGTTTTCGCCCATAGCTTGTGTGCAAGTCCGTAAGAGCCAATTAAAACCGACCGTACCTAATCGATACAATACATTCGCGACAAGTCGACCATCATAATATTATTAGCTCACATAGTCATAGCACGGTACCTACTGTTAATGCACGTTTATACTCTATTGCATTTCTCATCTTTGTTGGACATCCCATTCCAAGCAATGCTACAAAAGGCGTCTTTTCGGTTGTTTGCAATTTGTTTCGTCAAAAAATCGAAAATCGAATACGAGTGGACGGTTTTTGTAATTTTTTTTAAGTTTTTCAGGTAGCAAATGTCTTTCACCGGGAAGCAAACTATGCTTCAAAATTGGTTGAATACCTAGATGGGTCGTGTAAAAATGTTGCAGACATACAGATACACTTACACATTTATAATTTTAGTGTGGATTTTGAAGAAGAAATCGTTATAAATGGAAGCTCAGAGCTCAGATACTAGTGCGGCAGACAAAGACAAAGACGTGGTTTTCCTCCGAAGTGGACGTTTCACTCAGACGTTTTGGCATAGTCGATCCCTAGTGTGGATTCGCTCTTACTTTGAACGCGTAGTAATATCAACATTATTATACAACACAACAAATAGTAATAAGCAGATTCCTATTTCTGTAATAAACATCGGGTATACATAGTGCTGTTATTTGTATAGTATCAGCATCGTTATGTGCAAGCCGTACGCTACTCACGTTATTGCCAGATATAGGATCAGATGCTGCGGTTGAGATTCACTGTACATTTCTGATACGCGAGTGTTAAATTTCGTTTAAAATATATCACACTGCACTTATTTTAATTATAGTTATGCATCGTTCAAGAAGTAGGAATTAATTTAACACTTTTTATTATGTCTGTACTCTCACAAAAACTTGCCGAGCAATTAGGTGTAAGTAAAAGAGTAAAGTAACAAAGTGTAGAGGCCACTTGAGAAATTAAATCTATCATAGTACGAGCCTAATTAGTAATTACATTCATATTTTTCATCATACCATCATAATATATCATCATAACCTATCTCTAAATCAAATCACGACCTCACACCAAAGTTTTCAAAGCCGTTGAGTCCCCACGAGTGAGACTAAATTTCCAACGCCAAAACACTCCCCAAAATAGAAAAATATGTGAAAATAGAAGAATTCCCGCGTAATTTTTTAGAACCTAATAAGTATATCCAAGTGGGTAAAAGTTGCGAGCATCAATTATTTATTAAAAAAAAATTCTTTTAAAAATTGCAACGTACCTATTCCACAGTAGTCCAAGATCCCAGAGCGATCAGACATAACCTAGTTTCACATAGATGAAACCTTAGGTTTTCAGTAGCGTCTCATGTTCTTTGAATACCTGCATGCTTGTGGAGCTCGCCTTGTGACACTTGGGCCAGGTAAGAAAGGTATGTAAAAATAACCTGCGGTAACCTGTTGCCTATGCTAAAATAAGTTATGTCTGATCGCTCTGGGATCTTACTCTACAGAAAATTGCAGCTTTCCGTGCACTCATTACTGGGCCGACCGACGTGGAAAATCGCAGCTCTATTTGAGCTCGCGAGCGTACCTTTATATACTAGCAATTTCTACGTACATATAAGTTTATATTAGGTAGGACGCATTGCTATGTATTACGTTTCATTTTCATTTCACTACAAGTCAGCCATTGACTGATATCTCTCATAGATGGTAATTAATAAGCGATACATCATTCAGCAGTTTAAAATGCTAGCGGGCTAATCTGTTTAGGCCGTTGTATTAAACACATATGCATCGTATCAGAACGCTAAATCGCCTGGCGGTACGTCTTTTTTGATAAGGTATTCCTAATTAATTAACTAGGCCGGGGATTGAACCGAGCACCTCCATTTGTAAGACCATGGTTTGTCTTTCTCACTGTCTGTCTATTTGCTACTTTTGACAGCCCATCTGTTCAACAGCTTTTCATGAAAGTTGGTAGCGTGATTTAAAATCCCATAAAATCAACAGGTTTCCACAGGATTCTCATAAACTTAAACCACTGGAATAAAAGTTTACTAGTGAATAAGTATAAGGTAATCTTTCGTATATCAGCCCTTCAATTGTAATATGGATATAAATAAAACCAAGAGTAAGCACAGTGTCGTGATCGTAAAGTTCGAGTTAAGTCTTTATGAAGAGTAAAGGCAAGATTATATGTCACCTGCGGCCTAGTTTACGATCTTTTTGTTATTCTGCTGTCGTCAGCCAATAGAAATACAAACGTGCCACACGCCACAGCCCTTCAAGAATTTAACCAATATAAATTGTCGAAGTCACAGAAGTCTAGTATCTAAGGCATTAGAAAATAATGTAAGGATAAACGCCTAAATGCAGGTATCATAGATAAAGGATGTTTCTATAAAACGTTCGCATAAATTATGCATTAATTGGCCAAAATATATGCCTGCAGAATTCATGTCTAAATAACCAGTAACACATATGTTACATTATACGCATATGTTACATACCTACTATGCATGTGAGCGTAAATTTTAAGATTAGACGACTCTTATATCTTTTTTTGTGCTACCACTCAACCTGTTAAACTGCAGCCCGCCTTCCGAAAAGCTACATCAATCATTATTACAATCTAAATGATTGTTGTGATTGGCTGAATTTATCGCATTTTTGGATGGTCAATAGCGAAAGAGTGTTAGCCAATCAGAGGTGTTTAAGATCGTTGCGTCCATTTTACCACAATACAGTACAGTAATAGAAAGTGTCGCATATCTGGAACTCAGTTACTTAAGTTTGGAAGAGAGGGTTGACAACAGCTATCATTAGCATGCTGCCATATAAAATATATTCTGTCTCTGGCTACGTGAGCTTTTGGTGCGTGGCTTGCCTAAGCAGGCCTTTAGCATATTATGTGCCTTTAGTGATATCCGATAAAATGGAGCCCCGATATTAAGCTCCTTTAATAATGTATAGAGAAATATAAGAAGTATATGTTTATTTTTTTTCTATATTAGGGGCTTTAGGGAATATAGAAAAATTAATAACGCAAGCATGATTTCCAGAGATATTCTCATCAAAATAATTATATTTTGACGTTTTCACATATACTTATGTATTAATCTTACTTACGCTTATATCGTAGCATGTAACCTCCTTTGATTTGTGTTCCACCATGTTCTGAAACAAATATTTTTTAATTAATTTAAGCTCCGGGACAAAATATACTCTAGACTCGCGTACTTCTCAGGACAAACGTTGGCATCGTATTTCACACGTTTAGTTCTGTCGCGCTTGTCTGTGTAGCGGCATATCAAAGTGCGCGCGTAATATATGCCAGCCAGACCACATTTTTTTCCGTAGTGTGTTTTTCCGCGAAAGCTTAGGTACCCTCTAATATGTCGATAATAGGTAATATGACAATAACGCAAAATATGAGTACTCATTATAATAGTAACAAATATTAGAAAGTTTTCAAAGTAACGACCTATAATATGCTTACAATTATTCTTTACTACAAACGCAAACTACAAAAAAACACATAACTTAAGGGAGACTTCACACTGAAGAGGATGTTAGTCACCAACTTAGCCCCTATTGTGAGAGCGAGAATTGTGAACGTAAAGTCGCCCGCATTTTTCGTTTACTCACTAATCTGAAAATACGACGTACGAGTAGCTACGTATCTTCGTAGCCAGAGTCTGTAAGTAGCGTAGCACAATAATCGGCAGCGCAGCTGTGTCAGGTACTACGTACAGGTACGCGTTATAGCGTGCACATCATATTTATGTCGGTTTGATTTGAACGAGGAGTTAAATATTATGTAAATACTAGCTGATGCCCGCGACTCCGTCCGCATAGAATTAGGTGTTTTAGGGGAATGAAAAATGATAGTAGCCAGTGGCGTGCAGTTCTTAGACGCATAAAAGCACGGCTTGCCGAAATGGAAATACGATAATGCTCATTTTTCATTAAAACAGCTAGTAAATTGGTATTCTGCCTAACTAGTACCTACCCTAACTTCAAAACCTGTGCACGCCAGCCGATTCACAGACCTACTGAATATGCATATAAAATTTCATAAAAATCGGTCAAGCTGTTTCGGAGGAGTATGGTAACTAACATTGTGACACGAGAATTTCATATATAAGAAGATAAAAAAACAGTAAACTGCGTGAACGCTCGCTCAGTCGGCGCGGCGGCTTCAGAAACATTTTATCCACAAAGTCATTCACTCCACGGGCGCTGAGAATGTAAGTTCTTTATGTAGTAATATAATTCTGTGACTAAGTAATGTACGTATCGCTGAGAGACAAATTCAAGGAAATTTCAACGTAAAAACTAATCGACGTGTTTTGACTCGCTCTGTCTTGGATGAAATTGTTATTTTTTTCCATCCAAAGTACATCTTTTGCACGTACAAGGACCCACAACGGTACATAGGGCTGTCAAAGTTTAATTAAATTACCTGATTTTTAACAATTAATTCACGGTTAGCGTTGATTTGGCCCTCCACGTATATTTAGTGTAACAATCAGTCAATCAAAGCTGTTAGTTGGTAACACGTGTTTCGTACGGTTACACTAAACCTAGTGGGTCTCCGAATAAAGGCAGCAGGCCCTGACATTGTAACTGCGATAATCCGTCATTGTTTCTCGTGATGGATAGAGCAAATATCCACATAACTATTATTTGTTCTGTTTCCCTGGGTAAATAAGGCATTACGCATTTTATTGGTTTATGGCTTAAGAGAAAATAATTAGATAAAGTATATTTTATATATTTCACTATATATTGAATCTCGACTGCGATTTTACCTTGTATTAACTGATGATGCAGTCTAAAACGTTGGCGGGAAAACCTGGTAGGGGTATGGCAGTTGTATTAAACCGTTTCTACGTGGTATCGTTCTTGAACGCTATATCGCTTGGTGCCTGTAGAACTCGCTATATCTTTGCCTGTAGAACTGTAGTTCTAGCCACGGCTGAAGCTTCTAACCATATCAGAGCAGAGACAAATTGACCTTTCCCGAGATTGAACCTGTGGCCTCCTTCTTAAAAGACAGTCAAAGTCAAACACTGACTCAATGGGCAATAGAGAGTTTTTCTATGTGATTAAATCTGAATTGAGATCTGTAGAAATATTAAAGTAGATAGGTACAAAACCAAAGCATTAACCAATTTAATTTTCAGTAATTACTTACAGAGTTTTCCAAGCTTACTCAACCAGATATGCAAAAATTTGGAATTTGATGATACTCAATACAATTTTATTACTTAAAATTCGTCCCTTGTTCGGAATCAGCTTTCCATTAAAGTAGTCCTCATTTAAATATAAATAATTTTAAAGTAAGTTATATTGTCGCTTAACGGTTTTTAGTGAACTACAATAGATTTTACTGCGTAGTTCTCGAGTAGAATAACACTAAAACTACGTATATATAGTACTTTATTGGCAAAGATCTTTTGTGAGTTTACTTTATCTCAAATTCGCGCCACGCATGCTCATGATACCGCAAACGCCCTTAAATTTTCCTGTTTACCGACGATATAGGTACAGTTAACCCATGTACCTACTCGCTACGTTTTATATTGCTGAGGTATCTCCTTGATATCACGTACTCTGTTCATGACCCTAAGGCTGCCTGTCTACCGAAGCGAAGATGTTTTAATCCGACCAATCAGACTTTTGACAAGTCATCATTTTCACGATTACAACCTATTGCTTGTTCACTAATGAGCACGAGCCTCCTTACACAATGGTTTGGCCATAGTCCACCACTTTAGCTAAGTGCGGATTGGCAGGCTTCACACAACTTCGAGAACATTGAGAGAACTCTCGGGCATGCAGGTTTCCTCACGATGTTTTCCTTTACCGTTTGAAGCAAGTGATATTCAATTTCTTAAAACACACATAACTCCGAGAAGTTAGAGGTGCGTACCTGGGGATCAAAGTTTGAACCGGCGACCCCGTTTAGGAGGCCGGGTGTCCGCTTCAGAGGACAGGCAGCTTTAAAAATGAATAAAAGTAATACAATGGGAGCTGAAAACTCAAGCTATTACATAGAAATTCCGAATTTGGTCCAAGAAACCGAGGCGCCCTTTTAAAAGAAAACGAAATAAGTATGATAACATTTTTTTCTAATCTCAAAGGTACGTCGTTCAGAAATCCAACTTTCTAAGGTCTTGTTATGATCGATAACGTCAGTCATGTTGAAAGAAATACATATTGTAAAAAATCTCTTGCCTCTAAAAAAGAATCATCCAGCTAGGAATTATGAATGCTAGGATGCCAAAACCCGACTGAGTTCGTTAAAAAAAATATTTTTTTTCTGTTTTGGCTTTTTCGCTCTGGACTTACTAAGAAATACTAGATCCAACAAGAAAATGACATAAATAAAATGAGCAAAATGGCTACTTTTAAAAAGTTCACAAAGCAAAAAGAGCTATATTTAAACCGAGACGCAGGCACCGTATCCATTTATTTAAGTCCCGAGCTTTGCGAAATGTACCTAATGTAACGCCATTGAAGGAATTTATGGTAGAACTTTAAATGGAATGTACGATAATTTGTCGTTTACCCGCTTTTGAAATTCGAGGTCAATAATCTTAGACAAAAGCCACTCTATCGATAAAACTCAACGACGCAAAATATTTTTCCGGGTATTTGGATTATCCATTCAATAACATTTTTGTGCTTACGTGTAAGTATGGAATAAAACGCTGACAATGCCGCAGACAATGGGTCTTCTACTTTAAAGAAGCGCTCACACTAAACGTAATGTCAGCTTGACACGGACGAAGTCGCGGACATTTACTAGTACTCTATTATTCCATGCTCAAACCATTAGGGAACGATTGTGAAGCAGAAAACTAACAACATCAGGGAAACAATGGAGTACAGTTTTTATAAATGTTTGCTCTATTTTTCACAGCTACACAGAAATGTGAATAAACTTCGTTGCATTGTTATTTACCGTTACCCTGATAAAAGGATAAAAGTCGGATTATAAATTCCTAATCGCGACTATGTCAAGGTAGCAAAAAATTTCTGTTGCCTTGACATATATTTATTTTATCTCATGCTAGTGTTCACAAGACATGGGTTGAGTAAAAAGTCACCAAATAATCTGAGGAAAATTACAAGAAAAACTGTAATTTTTGAAGATAACTTTTAAAGTTAGTGAAATAAATCCATACTAATCTATCTATACTAATCTATACTAATATTATAAATGCGAAAGTTTGGATGGATGTTTGTTACTCAATCACGTCCCAACGGCTGAACGGATCTGGCTGAAATTTGGCACAGACATAGATTAAAGTCTGAAATAGCACATAGGCTACCTTTTATCCCGGAAAATTATAGAGTTCCCGCGGGAAAAAAAGAAACATCTGTTCAACCGATTTTGATGAAATTTGGTAAAGGAAAGGATATATGCTACTTTTTATCGCGGAAAATTTAAGAGTTCCCGCGGGGATCAAAATCTTTATCCACGCGGACGAAGTCGCGGGCATCATCTAGTAACTAATAAATTCTGTATTTCTATTGTAAACATTCGGTTTAAGTCGGCGTTACGTTGATTTTCTGCACAATTTTTTTTTAATTATAAAATTGGTAGTGCTGTACCAACCTCTCTAAAGTTCACAATCTGCAATACCACGCTAGAGTTAAAAAAAGTATAATATACGGGGAGAATAATAGAATGCAGCGTCTATGATTGCGCTTTTATTTT
Organism: Erebia palarica; assembly: GCA_964035005.1. Lineage (NCBI taxonomy): Eukaryota > Metazoa > Arthropoda > Insecta > Lepidoptera > Nymphalidae > Erebia > Erebia palarica. The sequence continues at coordinate 19,650,597 of OZ035994.1, forward strand.
CAATAGCGATCCGCATTATTTTACACTTCCACAAATGGGGGTAACGCGTTGCCCCATTGTTCTCGTGATTACCCCCGAGCAATTTGTTTCTCTTCACTATTCGATTCACTGAAGCTAAAGTAACTATTGTTAGTATTTTTTTCCTATTTATTTTGATGTCATGAGGAAAGGGAACAAAGGTTTTATTGTTTTCAGTGCCGCTAATTCATCGTTATTCTGCCTTTTAAATATTAACTACAACCCCCTATATGTCCGAAGATATTCATCTGATCTTCACCAATTTTATATGGGACTACCTCTAAAGTATGATCTATTAAACAAAAAAAGAATCATCAAAATTGATTCATACAAATACATACAGCCGAATTGAGAACCTCCTTCTCCTCCTTTTTTTTTTATTCGGTTAAAAATGAGTCTAGAGTCTAGACACTCTTCAGCTCAGTGTACCTATTTAGTAGGCAGTACTTGATAGATAACCGGTTCGCTTGCAGCGCGTCGCGAGGATTTATACCGTCTTAGAGCAGCCAAAAGGAAATATCATCATTAAAATATGAATACTACAGAATAGATGAATACGAAGAAACGCATCCAGAAAGGGCTGCATACCGTGTCCCCAGATTCATTTTAAATCATCACGTACTGAGACCCTTATGAGGCTATAATTATTTTTAAATAAACCCTGTATGAATGAGTTTATTATTAATAATGATGGTAGGTGCAAAAACAAGGGATTTCCTATACAGAATCTTTAATGCACCTAAATCCACGCGAACTCGTATTCGAAAGCTTAGTGTTTTATATTACTCTTTTAGCGCTGCGCGCCGCTCGAATTCAAAACACGTGTAGATTTTTTTTATTTAACTTTGAAGGGAGTTTGGTTTTTTTAATAATATTTTTATTTATTTATTAGAGCTATATAAAAGTCGAAAGAAAAACCGAATTCTTTGTGGTCATCCAAATTATTTCGTTATAAAAATGAATATGTTCAGTGAAAAAGGCGATTTTCTTTTTCGTTACATGTATTGCTCACTAAGAAAGTCTAAGAGAATCGATTTCCATTTATAATGCGATCCGACCCTTTTAAACTTACAGCGTATATTAGTAAATAAGTAGGTAATAAGCTTTATAGGGCTTATGTATGCAGCACGTTAGCGGCGGATCTTTTACATTATGCAGCTTTAGACACTCTTTGTATGATGAGCTTTTAATCCAAAACCTTTCACTTAGATTGGTAGGACTTTTTATGGATCAACTCCGACGCAAATAGGTCAAGGCTCTAGTGGGGTTGAAAAATACGATTTTTATTTTCAATTCAAGTTAGCCCTTGTGAGATCGCATTCAAGGGCTAACCTGTCGTGGAAAAAAAAAACCGGAACGCTAAATCGCTTGGCGGCATGTCTTGGCCGGTAGGGTGGTAACTAGCCATGACCGAAGCCTCCCACCAGGCCAGACCAGGGAAAATTCAGAAATTATAAAATTCCCAAATCGACCCTGCCGGGGATCGCACCCGGGACCTCCGCACGTTAAGACAACAGCGCTCAACACTGCGCCACGGAGGTCGTCAAAGGTATACCATAATATCGTCGACGTAGCAACTGACTAACTCCTGCAAGGATCGCCACGCTTTTGAGCTTTTGACAAAAATCACCTTTTGGTTCACCTGTCAAAAGGACCGAGGAGGAAACTTTTATATTTCGCATCGGCAAAATTTCCCGCAGAAAAGCAATCTATTAACGCCGACTAAAACCGAATGTGAACACCAATGAAATACAGACCTTATAGCCGGATGTTAAGTTTTTAAATACAAGAACAACAGAGACTCGTGCTATCCATCTATATTCAAATTCAAATTCAAATGTTTTTTTTCAAATAAACTTTTACACGTACTTTTGAATCGTCAAGTGAATCTACTACTGGTTCGGAATGCCATTCCTACCGAGAAGAACCAGCAAGAAACTCGGTGGATGCTCTTTTTAAATAAATATTTCATTTACAATTATTATATCAATGTATACATAAGTAATCGCTGTCCTTAGCATTGCTGGAGTGATCAAATCCCATGCTCCTCTTTCATTTACATAATCTTCAACAGTATAATAAGCTTTTTTCAAGCGCATACTTTTAATGAATTTCTTAAATTTGTGTATAGGCAAGTTTAAAATGGGTTATGGAATTTTGTTATAGAAAAGAATGCTCATTCCCAAGAATGACCTTCTGACTTTTTTGAGGCGGAGCGATGGAGTCACGAGCCTATTAAGGCCTCTAGTTTGCCTATCGTGCAGATAGCATTTTTTTTTGCAAATATGAATGTGCTGTTTAACAAAAATTATATTACTGTAAATATATTGCGAGGTTAGAATACCAATCTCTTTAAATTTCTCTCTAAGGGAATCATATTATAGTGTATAGTATATATAATGAAGTGCTCGGACTCCGAATATGGCGCGTAGGAAATAACCAATATTGAACGGACGCGCGCTATTATTGGCGCAGGCACATCGGCGTACCTTATAAAAGTGGTATACCTATTCCTGTACCAGAATACTATCTCATGCCACTGCTGGAGCTAACTGCACTTCAAATACGGGTCTACTTAGTCTAAAGAAAGAAAGTTTGGATGGATGTATGGAAGTATGGATGTTTGTTACTAAACCACGCCCCAACGGCTGAACGGATCTATCTGAAATTTAAAAGAGATAGATTATAGTCTGGAATAGCGCATAGGCTACTTTTTATCCCGGAAAAACCACCAAAACGGACCAAAAAAACTCAAACCACGCAGACGAAGTCGCGGGCATTCGTTAGTTTACAATATACTGCAACGATTGAAGAGCATCTTTTAAATTTTATCACGCACATTTTAAAATGTGTCATGGTGTCGCAGTCTATGTTACGTTATATTAACCATATAAAGCCTTCGAGCATTTAAATAAACCTTTTGTGTTGAGAAGTTGAATTGCCAATATAATAACAGGGGAACACTTTTATCGACAGGTTCTGAACGATCTCTTGCAGACAATCACCTGTAAGAGGTCGGACTATTTTAATATTATATCCGTCATTTATATTCGAGAAAAAGGATATAATATTTTTTGATCTTTCGTCACAAAAGACCTTTGGCGCTGTATTGCAAAGTTGATACGAGATTTTTAATAAAAATAAGATTATTTCGGTAGCTATATGCTACCTCATATATTTCATGGTCTAATTTCTCGATAGGGGAATCTCAACACACGAAAATTACAGAAAAGAAAATGTGTGTGTGTGCAATTCACATATGGCAGAAGTGAAACTTAAGAAACGAAAATAATGAAATAATGAATGAAAATGAATGAATAACGAAGGTAATGAGATAAATATAACTAGTATTCCATCTCATTCTCTCACAAGCTAAATCCTATTATGAATACGTTTGTCTCTTTAAGTGTCGTTTTTTCGTTTCATCGAATTTTGAAATCACAACGATTCTATAGAAGTTTCACTTCAAAAGAAACATTTGTTCAAAATAACTGAACATAATGAGTTACTTTTCTATGCAATTTCCGAGCCATTATCTACAAGCATATTTTGAAGATTTTAACGCTACATTATGACAATATTTTTGCCTGACCATAAAAATATTATCTGCACAGTAATTTACGACTCCCTAGATATTATTTAATCGTATAATAATATCAAGCCATATAAAAGTACCCTTAAATTATATTATTCTCATATTCTGGAAATATAAATATAGGCTTTGAAAGCTCATTTACATCATTAAAGCTATAAGAAGGTATTATATCTATTACTTGGGTGTTATTGATTTTCAAAGGGACACAAAGCGTCGAATTCGCTAAGTCCAAGGCAATGTTTAGGCCTTAAACACCTACTTATTAGGGTCCAGGTCTTTGTGAATCTGTATACATTAGTACTTGTCCACGCATACTGTAAACAGGTCGTTCGCGGAGAACTGCTTCACAAAAAAAAGTTGTGTCAAAACCTAAACTCAAACTCAAATAATGCTTATTCAATTTAGGTAGGCATACTACACTTATTGACGTCGAGTTATATATAAAATATAATGATGATAACCAGTAACGGTATCTTAAAACTAAAGCTACGAAAGTTCCAAACGCGTCCTGGTCTGAGAAGAGCCCACAACAAACTCAGGTTTTGTCGATAATGTTCATATTAATTGGTAAATAACACTATACTTAGATAAGACTACGAATCGAAAATGCTGCAATGTGCATTGAGAGTTACCTAACACATGGTTAATTGGAAAATAAGCTCTTTATAGAAAATCGTTAAGTAATAAGTAAGTAATGCGAGAGAATTATCAAATACCGCAAGGAAAGAAACTTAGTAATTTTAAATAAATAATATTTTATTTGGTGGAATATGGGTACCTATAGGCCTTAACCTTTACATATTCCATTTACATATTCCACCATACGATGGTGTGCAAATAGTTATATTTTTTTATGTTTAAATTTCATTAGATCAATTCGTTTTATTCCATCAAAATAGTTAGCCATTGTGGTTGTGATTATTATATCTTCTCTTGATTGCGTTCTCATCAGAGCAGCGTAGCGGTAACGTAAGCAAGTTAAATGTAAGCGGGCTAATTTGAAAACTCATCTTCATTATCCACCCATTGCCGGCTCACTACTGAGCACGAGTCTCCCCTCAGAATGAGAAGGGTTTGGCCACGGTCCACCACGATGGTCAAGTGCGGATTGGCAGACTTCATATACCTTCAAGAACTCCCGGGCATGCAGGTTTCCTCACGATGTTTTCCTCTACTGTTTGAAGCAAGTTGAGTAAGTAATTACTTAAAACGTCCGATCGAATCGAGCCCGCGACTCCGTACAGGAAGTCGTGTGTCTGAACCACTAGGCTATCCCCGCTTCACTAAGCTAATTCAAAAACTCAAAGTCAGTATAGTCGCACAAACTTATCTGACCCGGTGACGAGTGGCATTGCTAGTATCTATTAAAAATAAAATAAAAACAAAGACTTAGCAGCATTGATGTAGAATTTTGGTACTTTATCAGACATAAAAGTTAATTCCAATTTCCACCGGGTAAGCTAAATTTGACGGACTGTATATTTATTTGATGTATGACAACTTGTGTCAATTATGTAGTGTGCTTATGCTACGTCCGTCAGGGACTCTACAACTGACTCGAAAAGCAGATTCAAGGCTTGGACTTGGCAGACTAAAACTTAGAAGGATTATAACAAATATTAAAATCAAGACCCACAACTCTACGATAGAACGCTATAGTGGTAGCTACTACGCCGGCCGAATCGAATACAAATACGTATCTTTAGCCAAAACGTTTTCATTGCACACTAACACAGGTGTCGGTCCGACGCGACAGCTGTGCCGATATTGGTTTTATGCTAATACCTATTGACTCAAAAGAGAAGCAGCCCCGTCAGAGCTTCCCATTTTCACAGATAAAACCCAATGGATACTTTATTATTCCCCTTTGAAGTCTCATCCGAAAACGATCTTTTGAAGAATGGAATCATATGATAAAAGACTTAATACAAACTTTTACTGGCTCGTTCAAATACGTCTGAAGACCGATTTACTCGAATCTTTATTCTACCTATTTCTATCTTTATTCTATCTACTTGAGCTAAAAAGTCCATACTTCCGTAGTTACTTATTAAACTAGACGATGCACGTGATAGATTATTGGAAAATAAAAGAACTCTATTTTGTGATCATGAGGAATAATTAAATATTTCAGTGGGTAAACACTGAATTATGTATCAGGTAAACATTATTTGATATTAAAGTGTGGTAACACTTGTATTCTCACTTGATATGTTGGTAATGATCCTTAGGTTATATTTGTGAAACTAACTAATTAAATTTATTCATAAAAGAAAGTGTAGACATTATTGAAATAAATAATAACTAATTTAGCAACACAAAGTGTTGATAGTTAAGCTTCAAATAAATAATGTAATTTAGAAATAGGTCAATTGACTATCATAGCGTTTTAAGAGATATTGTAAAATAGTTACTCAATTAAATTATAATTCTGTTTTAAATGTGGAGAACTATTTGATAATTATTATTGTGATAAATGATTAATCATAACTGTATTTTGAGTAATGATTTACTGTAATTAGGAATTTATGTATATCAATTGATTCTTCCTTTTGATTCTTAGATTAACAGTTTGTTATAAACAAAATGCTGTTACGTTGTCAAACTTGGAATAGGAAAAAGGTGTGGGTATATGGGGGGAATCTTAACCTATAAAACCCACTGCTCTTATGGGATAGGAGAGTTTTTGTCTACGAGCCACCTAGAGTAAAGATAAGTATTCTTGCTGTAACTCTTTATATTTAATTGTGGTATTTATTGGTATATGTGTACTAATTCCTGTGTGAAAATATAATCTAAATTGTGTAAATATTTTGTATTCATTTTGAACTGATGCTTTGAATCTTTCAATAATATAAAAAGTGTTAAATTTTGTATTTCGTTTAATTTCTTTTCCGTTACTACTTTTGCTTTGAAATAGGTTAATTATTTACTCTTGAATATAATACCATAATGCTAAATTTCTAGTATACAGTTTTATTCTTTTGCCTAAAAAGTTGTGCTTTTAAATAGGAAGGGACTCTATAAAATCAGTTTCCTACCTACATTTTTGGTTTAAAAACTTATAAAGGTATACACAACTAAGTACATACTATTATAATTTCTGCATAGTAATAGATAGCTACTTGTTAATTTCAAGCTCTACCCTCAATATAATTTAATACACGCGACTTCATTAACGTGACCTGATGTTTTACAAAATCAAGTGGGAAGTTGGGAACTTTTTAATTTTCCGAGATAAAAAGAAGCCTTTGTCATTCTCCAGGTCCATAGAGCTATGTCATGCGAAAATAAACTATCTCTGTGCCAAATTTCATCCAGATTAGTTCAGCCGTTCTGGCGTGATTAAGTTACAAACATCCATCCATCCCTCTATCCATCCATCCAAACTTTCGCGTTTATAATATTAGTATAGAAGTATAGATTCTACGTAACAATGTAGTCACGTGAAGGGTCAGCTACTGTTTGATACAAATTGTCACATCACCGTTTAACTACATATTTAAACTAAATTATATTATGGTTTCCTTCATTGAAAATTTAGTGGGACAAGAATTAAATTATTTTAAATTTATTTTGAGAATAAATTCTTTAACCAGAATAGTAGGTATATGATCTATGCACCGTCGCCACCTACCATGGTTTTCTTTTTTTAGAGAAACAGTAAAAAAGTAGCTTCCGATAAGACGATGTTACCGCGAAGTACTTAACTGTAATATTGTGATACGAGTGCAAAATCTAAGTAGGTTTTTTGCAATTTATTTTCCTCTTCTATACTCAGAAAAACTAGGCTTTAAAAACTTTCCATTAAAAAACGTTATCGATAACGTTAATAACAATATTTTCCGAGTTATCGTTTTTTAATATTCTAACAGGCCGTTTTTATTGTAATTGTGCATCCGAGTAGAAAGAAAAGCAATCTGAACTTGGGTGGAATTTTCGAGACAAATTGGTCTAATATTAAAGTTAACGATACAATAACGTTGCTCCGCCCTTTGAGTGCTCCATTTTATATCAGCTAATATCATGCTACGTGTATATTGAATTTCCTATCTACTTATGTTATACGTGTATATTGAATTTTTGATTTAAGGAGGCCTACCGCTATGGTGCGCCCTATCCTGTGACAATGTGGCTGATTCTGTAATGCACAATTTATAAACTAAACTAATGACAGCATTAAAAATATTGCAAACGCTTTCATAATACTCCCTGCGGAAAGGCACAGAACTAGATTTAAAGCTGTCATTTTAGTTTAGTTTAGACATTGTGTTATACAGAATTGGCCACATTGTACGCATATTCTAAGTTTTTACATTGCAAATTCGATTGATCGTATTGAGCGTTCGATCACGTTAACGTCAAAGTAATATGAACTTAAAATTAGACTTATCTAGAGCTCAATTTCGTATATGCATTCACAGCTAGCGCTCCAAACGATAGGTTTTGAAATTAGAGTCGGTTGTACTGAATTTGTGATTTTAAATCAAAAGCTTTTGGGTCCATTTTACTATGACGCTAATACGACCGAATGCCCAATACGATCAATCGAGTTTGCAATGTAAAAACTTAGACTAAGGTCTAAGCATTATAGTGTGACAATCGCAATCACCGCCAGGTTACAACTTCAAATACACTGTTGCTGCAGGAAAACCTATTACCTAATTATTAGTTCTTCGTAATACTTTCACACCCTATAAATAGGCACAAAAGCGAAAATGTTTGCAAGGATATAGTTTTTTTGATAATTGACTGATATTAAAGTCAGTTGTTATATCAATCAAACTAAAGGTTATATCAATTATTTTACACAGCGATATATTATTATAGTCTGGAATAACACATAGACTACTTTCATCCCGGAAAATCAGGTGGAACATTAAAGAATTCCCGCGGGAACCTAAAAACCTCAATCCACGCCAACGAAGTCGCGGTCACCAGCTAAGTAGATATTCATAAAGCTTTTAAGTTTTAACAGCAAATCGGATGGACCTCGTTTTTTTCAAGAAAATTGTTTTGTGCACTGCTCAATAAGTTATTTTTAAGCTAATCTATAAGCTTATGTAAAGCAAAATAAATCTACTCTAATCTACTCTAATCTACTACTCTACTCACATACGCTGTATATTATCGGCATTCGGCTGGTTTTTTGCTTCTTCTGTACACTAATCCTATCATGAGCATAAAGCTATGTAGGTAGGCTAGCACTACATGAATATTTATTTTACCGGCATAATCATATTACTACAGTAAGGAACTTCCAGCATAATATCATAAGCCTCTATTGAATTAATTTTGAATGTAGAGTCAGCCAATTAGAAAGTACCCGCGGCTAGACCTATCTTAATTTAAAACTCAATCATTTTGATGAATAAATTGTGTTTGGGCAGTGTAACTTGAGGTTGAATGTTAATTTAACAGTTACGGGCTCAAATACTCGTCGTATATAATCTACTGCTTTATATAGATTATATCCGAACAGGGGGACCCCGTCAGTATCTTTGCTTCAGGCCTTTCATGATTTCAATTCAGTTTAATTCCTTTTATTTATCTCTGATATACAATCCATATACAATATCTATGTCAATTACATTAGAAAATCTATACTAATATTATAAATGCGACAGTTTGGATGGATGGGTGTATGGGCGGATGGATGTATGTTACTCAATCACGCAAGAACAGCTGAACGGATCTGGAAGAAATTTGGCACAGAGATAAATTGTCTGGAATAACACACCTTTTTATCCCGGAAAATTAAAGTGTTCCCGCGGGAACCAAAACACCTCAATCCACGCGGACGAAGTCGCGGGCATCAGCTAGTTATATTATAAAAATTACATTAACATATGATATCGTTATCATTAGTCCATTCTCTACAAAAGATGACTGCGAACATACCCTGATACTTCCTCTCCGACGCTGGTAGTGTACCACAACATAAGGTCTGACGCAATGCCGAAGGTAAAGACAATCAAATCTGTCCGCAAACATCCTCACAATATTTCAAAGATTTCTAAGAGACTTCTTTGGAAAAAAAATTGTAGATTGAAAGCAAACTGAACCCACACAGCATTTTGTATTAAAAATAAAATTATTTTACAACGCCGAAAAAGTGACTCGCATAAGTTGGTAGTTTGCAAATTCACTACTCACGAATTGATAATATCTGACGTATTTTTTTTAATTTACTACAAGTTAGCCCTTGACTGCGATCTCACCTGATGGGCAGATGCCCATCAGGTGATGTTCGTTTGCCTAGAATAAAAAGGAATATCGAACACAGATTAAATATAAGATTGTTTGTTAGTAAAATATTTAATAACAAAGGTTTTTTTAGAATTATAACAATCGGGTACTTGATGTTTTCCTACTCAAAAGTGAATATGGTACCTACTGACAGTTGACACTGCATAGTGCATACACTTTATGAACGACGAGACAAATTAATCCATACTAATATTATAAATGTGGTCTGTCTGCTACCTGAATCAAGGTCCATCTGTTGAACCAATTTTATTGGGTAGGTTGGATCCTGGGAAAGGACACAGTCTACTTTATATTTCGCAAAATCTAGATTTCCCACAGGATCAAAAACTTAAACCACACTAATGAAGTTGCGGGCATCATCTGGTAATTTCCCATGGTTCAAGTAATCATTTAATCCTATAATTGCTTAAACACACATAACTCCGAAAATTAAGTTAAGTTTTCAAGGAATCAACCCTAGCCTCTCGAATAAAATATTATAGCCTATCATGACAATATTATAAACTCAATATACGTATCTATTATTATACTCCTTGGTAGAAGACAAAAAAAATAAATTAAAAAGGAAATAACTGTATATAGCTCCACGACCTAGACATAGTTTAGGTCTTCTGAGAGCTTTATGAACTACCTTGAGGGTGGCCTTTATTCTTGTTATTGTGAACTGAGCACGTATTCTGTTTATCGTTTTGACGAGGTATTTGTTACATAATGTTTTTTACTCCACTACAAGTTAGAGTGCAATCTCACCAGAGTAGTTAAGTGATGATGTAATCTAAGATGGATGGAAGACTAACCTGTTTAGAGGTAGGTGTGTATGGCAGTTATAGTCAACCAGAACCCTAATCCGTTTATACACGGAATCGTAGCCGCCCGCTAAACCGCATGGCGGCACGTCTTTGCTGGTAGGGTAGTAACTACTTAGCCACGGTCGAACGCTTCCACCAGATTAGACCGGACAAAATTTCGAGATCTTTACTTACTAATATTATAAATTGAAAGTTTGGATGGATGTATGGATGGATGGATATTTGTTACTCAATCACGGTAGAACGGCTAAACGGATCTGGATGGGCACAAAGATAGATATATATTGGAATAACATATAGGCTACTTTTTATCCCAGAAAATGAAAGAGTTCCCACAGGAACCGAAAAACCTCAATCCACGCGGATGAAGTCGCGGGCATCAGCTAGTATAATTAATTTTATAAATGCGAAAGTTTGGATGGATTTATGGATGTATGGATGTATGGATGTAATATGTACGGATGTGTGGATGGATGTTTGTTACTCAATCAGTTATCACGCCCCAACGGCTGAACGGATCTGGATGAAAATTGGCACTGAGAAAGCAATTCAAAGCAAAGTCTGGAATTTCATATAGGCTACTTTTTATCCCGGCAAATTCCCGGAGTTCCTGCGGGAACCAAAAAACCTCAACCCACGCGGGCGAAGTCGCGAGCATCAGCTAGTACTTAATAAATTCTCAAAATGATCCTGCCAGGGATCTAACCTGACCATACCCCAACGTCAGGGCGATCGTCATGCATGTTGAAGTTCGGAATGAAAAAATTAGACACGATGCATGAACCGATGCGTATTTAAAATATTATCATTTGCTTCACCTTTGTAGAAATACATCGTGAAGAAACCTGCACTCTTTAATTTATCTAAAGAGATCTCAACGTCGTGGTTTTCCGCTGTGCTACACACACTCCAAAATATTCGTAAACAGCGTTTACAGTTTAACACTTGGGCCGGCATAAGCTGAACTCAATCGACTATGTGTACTCGAGACTTTACATTGATAAATTAGGTATATTATCTCACACATAAATACATAAGCAAGACCAACTTTAGGGTCGATCCATGTTATCGTGCAGACCACGTTCTGATGTTGATCTCTTACATAATATAGAGGCATAAAGGTAATACTGTTCAAACTCGAATAGATATACCTACAAGACTGATTAAGTACATATTTGTATTAGATTCAATATTATGTCAATTCAATTTATGCTTTAGTTAACAAGCATATAACCTCTCCCTGGCTCCCCTCACTGGCGCAATGTTGGGCGCTTTTGTCCTTACGTGGGAAGCCTAGGGTTCGATCCCCGGCAGGGTCAATTTGGGAATTTATAAGTTCTGAATTTTCTCTTCGGAGGCTTCGGCAGTGGCTAGTTGCCAACCTACCGGCAAAGACTAAGATTAAGGGTATGGATTTAATACAACTGCCATAGACCATACCACTAACAGGTTAGCCCGCTACCATCCTAGACTACATCATCATCATCAGGTGAGACCGCAGTCAACGGCTAACTTGTAGTGGACAAAAAAAACTGAGCACTAATTTAATTGTATCGATTTAAAAAATGGCTGTGACACACAGACGATTGTACGAAAGTAAAGTACCATATATTATGTAGTAATTATTTTGTGACGATTCTATAATTTAATAATTTTACTAGGGAACCGTAATACTATAATTTGCAGGCTTTTGCTTCCAACTTGGGAATGTATAAGTTGTTTTGTATCGCCTTCATCAGATTTCTGTGTAAAGCAAAATATTCCAATCTAGTAACCATTTTCTGAATTCTGATTAAGTATTTACGTTTGAATAAGTAAGGTAAATAGGCATCCAATGTTCAATGTCTAAAGTTTAGTTAATTCTGTTTACTGATCCATAATAATTAACTAGAATTAGATTAAACCTAGTTTCTATTAGAATTGGTTTCTATGCGAAAATCAAATAACCTTTTGAATAAAATAAGAAATTAGAAGAACCTTAGAACTAAAGTTAATACACGTAGTTAATTGTGTTACAAAGCTAAAGTAGCAATTCAGTATTTGACAGCTAGTCAAATCTCGTTTTCAAACTTCAAAACGCGCGATTAAATAGTATCGGATTTTGTAAATTCACGCACCATTTAGGAGTCCTTCAAGGGCTTCTAATTATGATGCGACAGTCCTTACAATTGAGTAAGGAGAAGAAAGTTGTTTGAAGCTGATATAGATTGGCTCTGAGCACATGGGCATATTCTGAAACTTGGAGTTGCCCGGACGGAGTCGCGGGCACCATCGAGTTAATATAAAATATTACAGGCATATAACCATATTATGCTGGAGTGGAGACCGCATACCGGTAAGCGCAGAGTAGGACGACCTCCAGCTCGTTGGTCAGGATGACCTAAAGAAGGTGGCGGGAAGCGTGTGGATGAGGAAGGCAGAGGACCGTGTTTGGTGGCGCGTTGTCGAAAAAGCCTACGTCCAGCAGTGGAAGCATACAGGCTGATGGATGGATGGATGGAACCATATTATATTAAGATATCAATGCCTTCACTGCTTGGTGACGCGTAAACACGCAAATACATTGAACTGTACACTTCGAGCGTCACTTAAAACCAGCGTGGAATACAAAAGAGGGCCCCATTGATAAACCTCCACTATTTATCTCCTTTATGTTGGAAGTGGAACTTGGGTGTTGTTTCGCCGTAAATGCTTACCTTCTATTCTCAGCTGTAGGGATAAGGTCAGAATGGTCCTTATTTGTGTATTTTTTCTGTTGAAGTTTATTTTTGGAATGTCGCGTCGTTTGTCCTAAATCCTAATAAACTGCGATGGAGCCGTAACCGAAGTAACCGATTTGGTAACTTTCCAGTTTGGTTTTTCAGCTGAGTAAATATCACGTGACTTAAATAGGACGGTATTTATTATCAGTGTCTAGGTACGTATGTTGATTGCATTTTATGAAGTAAAAGTACTTTTTTTTTATATATACACCTTTTTCAACACATCTAGTGGCTAATTTTAATCACAACACAAAGTTTTTTTGTTGTAAAACTAAAAATAATTTCAAATTATCCACAAAAGTAAAACCAAATTTGTTCAGGCTACATGTTATCGACGAAAAAGTGACGTCTTTCGCACTTAGTCTAATTACATAGTATACGTAACCATTACCTATTCTGGGGTAACTACATTTACGAGTAATTATTTATTTATGTAGTGTTTAACCGAGTGGTAGTATGCATGGATTATTATTTATGTAGTATTTATGCATGGACGTCAAAGACGTCATGCATGCCCGAACATGGCTCTGCGAGAAATAAATCTGAGATAAATATTTGCCACATGTTGAGATCAGGAATTTTGAGTGAATTGTCGCCGTTGAAGATTGTGTCCTATTGTGGTGTGGTAGTCTTAGTCGGATTTTCCAGGCTGTGATCTTTAATTCATAACAATTTTATTCTCAATTGTCAACCATCAACAAGGCTCAAGTAACACGTTACGTTAAAGATCACCTTGGTAACGTTTGTTCAGCTCCAAGCGGTGGTTGCAATGGTAGCAGTCATTTTGCAGGCTTTGGATTGGCCCTTACCGAGCCTTTACCGTGACTGCGTCTGCTGATCCAATTATGGCACTTTTTCGTCAAGTCAAGATGTCTGTTGTGGATGACAATGATACTTTTTTTATTTACTTTTATTTTTTTTTGTATATAGTATGATTTTTATTTTACTTTAATAGTTAACGTTTCTATTTTTCTGTTTATAAATAGTAGGTGTTAAGTTTTTTAATGTCGCCAACTGGTGGCATCAGCAGTGTTGTCGGAACCAGCGCCAGTCAACCTTCAGCTACGCAGATAACTTGCTCCCACTGTTCTCGTGTTTTTAATAGTGAAAGAGGTTTAAGGGTACATTGTGGTAAAATCCATAAAATTAGCAATGTGTCTTTACCTATTAAAACCCAGGTTATTCCAACAACACAAGCTAGTATACCTAATAATAAACCTTTTTGGCAATACCTCTCTAATTTAAAGAGTAACACTCCCATTCTAAAGAGAGTCCCCCGTGGTGCGAGGCCGACGGTTGCTCAATGCCTAACCAAATATGTCCGTTGTGCTGCCAGAGAGAACACAAAGAGTGCTTGGGAACAGTTGTTAACTTTCTCTTACAAAGTGCTACACGTGGAAAAGAATTTGGCCGTCAAAAAAAGTCTTACAGCTCAAATTAAAGAAAACTGTACAATTTAGAACACTTTTGGTCCCAAAATATTAAACCCTAATTCCAAAAAACACAAAAAATCATTCCAACATGCAGAGTCGAAAATAGGCGATGGTGACATTAGTGGGGCAGCCAGAATTCTGTTTAGTAGCGATGTGGTCGCGCCTTACGTCACTCAATCCTGCGGAGCGTGCTCGCCTGCTGGCTGTGGGGGAATGGGAGTCGGGCCTTTGGCTCCAGGCGCTGCCATCGCCCGGTATAGGCACTATGCTGGATGATCTCACGTTCCGGCTCATTGCTTGTTTACGCCTCGGTGCGTCTTGTGTTGCCTCGCACCGTTGTCATTGCGGAGTAGCTGTCGACAGCCTCGGGCACCATGGCCTATCGTGCTGTAAAAGCCCGGGCCGCATAGCAAGGCACGCCTCTATCAATGACATCATCCGCCGTGCTCTTTCCACCGCCAGCTTACCAGCCATATTGGAACCCAATGGTTTATTACGTGACGATGGGAAGAGACCTGACGGTATGTCTTTGCTGCCCTGGAAGTTGGGTAGGCCTTTGGTGTGGGACGCAACCTGCGTCGATACTCTTGCGCCATCCCACCTTCCAGCCACGGCAGTTTGTGCCGGCGCAGCCGCTGCAGCAGCGGAGACCCTCAAGCGGCGTAAATATACCAGCCTCATAGGTAACTATGAGTTTGCGCCGTTTGGGGTCGAAACGCTTGGGCCATGGGGTCCGAATGCACATTTCCTTTTCAGAGAACTTTCTCAAAAACTAGTCGACGCTACACGTGACCAGAGGGCTGGCCTTATCCTTGGCCAGAGGTTAAGCATTGCCATCCAGCGTGGCAATGCTGCCAGTCTTCTGGGCACTTTGCCCGATGACGCCTCCCCATCGCCGTCATTCTTTGATGCATTTTAGCAAAATTTTCTTTTTATATATAATAATAATTAATTTAGTTAATAAAAGTCTAATTGTATAGAGTATACATATAAATCTTGTGTTTAACCTACTTATCAAGAATAATAAAGTTTAGAGCATTTGAAACATGTAGGTACATCGTTTTAGAAATTGACTGAACAATGTACTGACTATTAGTATCCTATCCAGATGCTATCTGGATGACAGTTAGCATTCTCTTTCTCTCGAGTGACTGCAATCATTAGAGGAAAAGAGATAAACCAATTTTTACTATCCTAATAGCATCTGGATTAGGAACAGTGAAGTGTGTAGTGCTAAAAGAACACGTGAATAAAGTGTCTAAGTTTATCAAGAAAGACTAAGATGCGTCAATGGACAATTTCTTAGTACCTAAGATAAATTATAAGTTTAGGTTAAAATAGAACTACTCATTAGTCAATTAGTTAGGCTAGATCGTAGTTAAATGAGTACCTCACCGGTTCTCAATAATAAGAAAAATATCTGGATTGGGAACGTAATACGTCAACCATTCATTTCGTTCCGACTTCGTTTCCCAACTCGACTCATAAAATATTTCAAACTACAAATATATATACAGGGTTCTAAATTGACCTATTACGTCCGTAGGCCCATATTACCCTAAATCTCACATTTGCCTAGGATATATGAATTGAAACGGATATTTGGATTTCCCTAATAGTTGTTTTTACGGCTAGTCAGCCAGTAAAGCTGACGTCAGATTGGGAAACGGGAGAAATGAGATTTTCTAGGGGAGTGTTTACGAGGAACCTCCGATTTTTTCTAGTAACGGAATATCCATTTCTCTCTGAGGATACATCTTTGTCAGGCGATCCAAACGGGACTAGTAATGGATATAGGTAACGGAAAAGTGTAATTGGAGTTGAAAGTGAATTGGTGAGACGCTCTATCGATCGGGTTCAGTTTTGTGAATGGCTGCTCCGGCCACCCCGCCTTTAGTACTTGGGAGGTACTTCAAGGTATCCTAATCGCTTTTCAGGTACTTTGGATGATTGCCTCATAAAACAGCGTATATTTTCTATTGCTCTGTCGTTACACTTTACAGTTTCGCGTTAATTCTTTATCCTTTTGGTGTTTAAGTGTTAATGAAATAGGGGATTTAGTAACTCGAGCTACGCCGAATAGAGCAACATTATGCTCCTTTATCAAATGTAGCATTCATTATTAAACATAAGTTTTCATGCTTCTATATGGAGCTGGTGTTGTTTACCAATTAAAAATTTAGGTCCAGATTACTTACCCAGAGTTATTGTTGACAAGTAAAATATAATATTCATAACAGTACGCTTAGTCTGACTTCTTAAATTGCAAACTCGATTGATCGTATGGAGCGGAGCGTTCGATCACGTTCGTTTCAAAGTAAGATTAACCTTAGCGTATTGATTTAGAGCTCAATTTCGTGTATAAATACACAGCTAGCAGAAACTATTAAAATCCATTATTTCAGACTTTAAATCAAGAGCTTTTGAATCCATTTTACTTTGCTAATGCTAAAAGCTAATATGATCGAACGCTCAATACTATCAATCGAGATTGCAATGTAAAAACTTAGACAGCGAACAGACTATAGACACAACGAACCTAAGTAGTTAAGTACCAAATAGCTATGTATTCTACCTTGATAATGCTCGCAACTATAAATTAGTTTGCGTGGATTTAGCTTTCAAAAATCCATGGTGAATTCTTTGATTTTCCGGAGAGTAGGTACCCTAGTTTAGCCGTAACTGACCATACTAAAAAAGTAAAGTAAAATATACTTTATTGTACACCATACAAAAAATAAAATACAATAGATATAATAATCTCATGGACATGGCACAACAGGCGGCCTTATCGCTCAAACAGCGATCTCTTCCAGGCAACCTTAGGGCAAAGAATACATTGAAATAGAAAGCGGAAGGGGTGTACTAAAGAGAATAAATTAAGTAATATACAAAAATATACAGTAATGAGTAATAAAAAAAATATATAATTATAAGTATCTAAATAGATATAATAGAAAGAAAATAATATAGTATAGTAATATAGATTATAGACGACAAATAGATAAGTATATTAAGATGATAAATAATGCTGTTTCAGCTTAGTTTTGAAGATAGGAAGCGATTGAGATAGTCTTATATCCAAGGGGAGAGAATTCCAGAGCCGTATAGCAGTAACAGTAAAAGATTTACTATAGAAGGAAGAAGAATGTCTAGGAGTACTTAGCAGTAGATTATTTTGGGAACGGAGAGTATAATCATGTGTATTGAATATGTACTTAAATCGATCTTTTAAATAATGAGGAGTGGTGGGATTGAACAGAATGCAGTATAGAAGGTGAAGAGTATGAGTATTCCTGCGAAGGCGAATCGGGAGCCACTTGAGCTTACGGCGAAACTCTGAACTGATGAAACATACTAATAATATATTATTCAAGCGAAAGTGTGTCTGTCTGTCTGCTACGCTTTCACAGCTCATCTGTTTAACCCACAGATCAGTTATGATCTGTGGTTCAACCGTTTTGATGAAATTTGGTATAGTTGCATCTCGAGGAAGGACACGGGCTACTTTTTATTCCGGAAAGCTACAAAATTCCCGCGGAAATCTAAAACCGTGATCCACGCGGACATTGTCGCGGGCATCGCCTCCAGTCCAGTCCAGTCCATCAGCCTGTATGCATCTACTGCTGGACATAGACCTTTTCGAGAGCGCGCCACCAAGCACGGTCCTCTGCCTTCCTCATCCACCCGCTTCCCGCCACCTTCTTTAGGTCATCGGACCAGCGAGCTGGAGTTCATCCTACACTGCGCTTGCCGGTACGCGGTCTCCACTCCAGAGCACGTCTGCCCCAACGGCCATCGGTTCTGCGACATATATGACCCAACCACTGCCACTTCAGCCTGCTAATCCTCAGAGCTATATTTATCACTTTAGTTCTTTTACGAATTTCCTCGTTCCGGATTTTATCCCTGAGAGAGATTCCCAACATAGTCCGCTCCATAGCACGCTGAGCGACTTTTAATTTGTGGACGAGGCCCACCGTCAGTGTCCACGTTTCCGCCCCATACGTCATTACCAGCAGGACACACTTGTTGAAGTCCTTGGTCTTTAGGCTTTGCGTTATCGAGGAATCGATGACTTGACGTAGTTTTGAAAATGCTGCCCAGCCCAACTGAATTCTTCTGTCAGTCTCCTTGTCGAAGTTGTTCCTACCAAGTTGTTTAATCTGGCCAAGGTAGTTGAATTCCTGGACAACTTCGATGCTGACATTTCCGACGCTGACAGGTCTTGAGATAACGCGTTCGTGAAACATGACTTTTGATTTGTCTATGTTCATTTGAAGACCCACTCCTCTGGAAGAACAGTTAAGCTCGGCCAGCATTTCTTCAAGGTCCTGCAGCGATTCCGTCAGTATCAAATAATTCTAACGTCGATCCGTTGCTCCGATGTAGCGTGATTGAAGGACAAACGACAAATGAGATATCCAACAAATAAAAACGTTATTATAGCTTTATAGAACCAGCCTTTACCCTTGCATCTGTTACAGTCGTTAGTAATGAAGGCTTATTGGAATCCTTACTGATCTGAGAATAATGAGAGCATGAAAATCTGTTCGCAGAGAGAGGGTAGATGAGACTCACGACTTCGTCCGCGTGGATCACGTTTTTGTAAATTCCGCGGGGAACTCCTTAGTGTATGAGAGTAGGTTAAGTATTTTGTTTTTTTACTAACTTAAGATAATTGATTGCTAGTAACAAATTATGGGCTGAAATAAAAATTATTTTATTATTTGTTCGTGTTGCGGGATCAGAAGTAGCCTACCTATGTAGTTTCTTGGGATACAACTTAGCTCTGTGCCAAATTCACCAAAATCGATTGAAAAGATGAGCTGTGAAAGCGTAGCAGACAGACAGATAGACAAACAGACAGACACACTTTCACATTTATAATATGGGTATGGATTAGTTGATGCCTGCGATTAATTGTTTTGAAAATTCTGTGGGAGCTCTTGGATTTTCCAGGATACACTAATCATACTATAATATAAATGCAAAAGTGTGTTTGTTTGTTGATTTGTCGTTCAATCAAGCCGCAACGAAGCAACGGATCAACGTGATTTTTGGCATGGATATAAATGAGGACCTGAATAACATATTACATGACATAAGGCACCAATACCAAAGTGTGTCTTTAATGGTCTACGTTTTCACAGGCCACTGAAAGATTGCAACCTCGAAGAAGAATAATAAATACTGCTATATTATACTTTATTAATATTATAAATGCGACAGTGTGTACGTCTGCCTGTCTGTCTATCTGCTGAGCTTAAACGGTCCATATTTTAAACGGATTTTGATGAAAATTGTTTTTTTTAATATGTATAGCGAGCAAACCAACTGATGGTAAGTGATTACCGCCGCCCATGAACATTTGCAGCACCAGAGGAACCGCCAATGCGTTGCTGGCTTTTGAGATATTTGTTTATCCGCCCTTTGAAGAGCCCCATATTATAATCAAGAGGGAACACATAAGATGGATGCTGGTTCCACAATTTGCGGGTACGTGACAGAAGTGACCTGGAATAACGGGTGGTGGTACAGAGATAGGTTGTATTTCAGCGAAGATATGCCCTTCCCTGAACTACTTTCTACCCTGGGAAATTAAAGAGCTCCCGTGGGAATCCAATATTGTTAAAAGTCGCGGGCATCATCTAGTACATTTATAACACGACTTCATCCTGTATTCTTAAACAAAGTTCGGTCACGTTCGGTATCTCTCTCGACCTTCGTTCGCAAGAAGTTTCTGAACCAAAAATTATTATATGAAGTACACTCGACGACAAGTGTGCCTGACCCATTCCACGTCGCGAGACCGCTGAATAATGTTGAGATGTTTTCAAGTAACTATGAGTTGAAACCAGAATATGAAAACATAATATAAATGCATGGAGATCGTCGCTTATTCCATAATCTAATATAAATATGTTAATAAACTAATTCAAGTGGATCCTTTGGATTTTCCAGGCTAAAAAGTAGCCTATGTCACTCTCTAGGTCTTTTATATCCATGCCAAAAATCTCGTTGATCCGTTGCTCTGTTGCAGCGTGATTGAAGTAAAAACCAACAAACACACCTTCGCATGTATAATATTAGTAAGTATGATGAAGACCGCGAATTCGTCTGCGTTGATTACGGTTTTTGATTCCCTCGCAAGTCCGGAGTCGGGAACCCATCGGGATCATCACTTACCATCAGGTGAGATCGCAGTCAAGGGCAAACTTGTAGTGGATTAAAAAAAGCAAAGCCGCGAGCAAAAGCTGGTATTAGTATTTAAATATAAAATACGTTTTAAAAATATAAACGGTGTCACAAAAAAACTGTTGGGTTAAATCCGTATGTACGTAAAGCTTGGTTTACTATGGCATCAAAAATGATTTGTGCGATACATACAGTGCTTTACAAATTATTAATGTTAGGTATAGTTACTGCACACTTTGCTATGGGAATATTATGAGCTTAATAGTTGTAAAAATTAGAGATTTCACACCACATAAAAAAGGATCACTATCTAACCCTCTAGAGTTAGTCAGACAATTTACAGGTAGGTATTTTTACTACTTTGAAAATTAGGCATATTCGGTTTTAACTTTCACTACTATACAAATGAAAAAAAAACAACAAACACACTTTTGCATCCCGGCAGATCGAAGACTTTCCGAACCGTAATCGACGCGAACGAAATCGCGGAAAAAGCGAAATCTCATTTATAGTACACTAGCTTATGCCCGCGACTCCGTCTGCGTCGATTGAGGTGTTTTAGGGGTATAAAAAATACATAGAAACCGATTCTCAGACCTACTGAATATGCATGTAAAATTTCATAAAAATCGGTCAAGCCGTCGGAGTTAGTCAAGTCGGAAGAGTATGGTAACTAACATTGTGACACGAGAACTTTATATATAAGATAAATTAGAAATCGACAACAAGACAAGGCGAGGAATAACTGATGGCGTATCACGTATGACGTAGTAAGGTATAGAGGTCATCGATTGTATTAACCTAAATCTCGTAGACCGTAGGCGTACTACGCAGTACGCGTAGTACGACTGCTACGACTCTTTACAGTTACCTAAATACAGTTAAGTAGAACGAAACCCTCTAAAACGAGGTGGGCGGCGTAGAAAAGTGACTGGCGAGGTTGTGTTTACGACTTGAGCTACGATGATAAACAATAAGCAGATCCGTTCCGTTCCGTGGATAAAAATAACAATCGACTCTTGAGGATGGTAACTAATGTGAGAGGTAAAAAAAATCAAAATCAAATATTTTTTATTCAAGTAGACTTTTTACAAGTGATTCGGATTTCTACCGAACAGAACTAGCAAGAAACTCGGTGGATGCTCTTTTGAAAAAAATATCTATCATGTCCGAGTAGAAATTTATACAAAGTTGTATTTATTATTAATATTACTTATTAATATTTGATTTCAGATGTTACTGAAAATCGGAAAGAAGTTTGTCTTATTAAGTAAGCTAATCAATTACAATATTTACAATTTTACTAGGTTACGCTCAGAGTAAGAATGTAGTAGGTACCTACTAATTCTTACTCTGAGATCAGATCTGAATGATAGACAAACTAGAGGCCGCAATAAGCTCGTGACACCATCGCTCCGCCTCAAGAAAGTCCGAAGGTCGTTCCTGGGAATGGGCATTCTATTTTATAATAAAATTCCACAACCTATTTTAAACTTGCCTTTAAACAAGTTTAAGAAATCCATTAAAATATGCTTCTGAAAAAAGCTTATTTATACTGTTGAAGATTACGTAAACGACAATAGAGCATGGATTTGACTCGCTCGAGCAATGCTAAGGACAGCGGTTACGTATGTTTATGTCAACGTAAGATTGTAAAAACCGTTGTAATCTAACTAGCGAAATTGTAAACTGTCGACAGATTACAATTTAACACATTAGTTTTCGGTAGATTGCAATCTGCTAGGTAAATTAACCCGATAAAACCTACTACACTACCTACTTACTTATGTCGAACCCTAACATTTTTCATATTATGATTTTGTTTTATTTCAATTACCACAAGAATTACCAAAATTAAAAAAAACTCATGCCAGTGTCTACTAGCAATGATGATTTCATTGCTGAGTTCGGCAACAGCTACTGAATCTCTGTTTGGTTTTCAATAAGGGCTTCGCTCATGTGCCTTGATAAGACTGATGTGCCCTATTTTAGCACTATAGCACGATGTACCCAATTTTTTTTGTCTACTAGCAATATGCTGAAGTTAGCTCTGCCAACTCACTTACACAATGTAAATGTCACCGTAAGATGGCAAAAACCGTTAGATTGTAATCGAACTAGCGAAATTGTAAACTGTCTGATATACTTAATAAAATACATAAACTTTTGTAGATAGAAGCTCAGTACCTAACTAATATTAAACATCTGCATAATATAATCTAGATTAAATTTTACTATATACGTACGTGTACGGTTTACTTAGTCTTATCCACACCAAGACCCTTATCAAGTTATCGCCCTTATAAGCAAGGTTGTCACGGCCATGCTTTTAAGTCTCTCTTAGGCAGAGCGAGGCGTTTTATACAAATGATGATGACATATTTTAAGGTGGGAAAGTGTTATCATGCAGCGGGATTTCAACCTCAGCATGACACAGAGACACCAGAGACAGATTATTTTACACTACTTTTTATCCCAGAAAATTAAAGAGTTAAATTAAATAGGGGTTTGAAAACCAATCAAAATCGAACTCAACATGGGCAAAGCCACAAGCAAAAGCTTTTTTTTTATCCACTACAAGTTAGCCCTTGACTGCGATCTCACCCGATGGTAAGTGATGATGCAGTCGAAGATGGTAGCGGGCTAACCTGTTAGGGGCATGGCAGTTACATTATACCCCTATTTGGTTTCTACACGGCATCGTACCGGAACGCGTAATCGCTTGGCGGCAAGTCTTTGCCGGTAGGGTGGTAACTAGCCACGGCCGAAGCCTCCCACCAGGCCCGACCAGGGAAAATTCAGAAATTATAAATTCCTAAATTGACCCTGCCGGGGATCGAACTCCGTACGTTAAGACAACAGCGCTACACACTGCGCCATGGAGGTCGTCAAAAGCTAGTAAATCATATTTAATATTACAAATGCGAAAGTGTATTTGTTTGTTGGTTTTTCCTTCAATCACCCCGCAACAGAGCAACGGATCAACTTTTTTCAAGGGTATAGTTGAGAACCTGGAGAGTGACGCTTTTTATCTTTAATACAGGCACAGACTACTTTTTATCCCCGAAAACGAAGACACGGGCATCAGCTAGCTAGTAACGTATAATTATTATAGGCGAAATCATAAGGCCTTCAGTAGGGTTTTTTATCCACTACTAGTTAACCCTTGACTGCGATCTCACTTGATGGTAAGTAATGATGCACTCTAAGATGGTAGCGGGCTAACCTGTTAGGGGAATGGCAGTTATATTAAACCCATACCCCTAATCTGTTTATACACGGCATCGTACCGGAACGCTAAATCGCTTGCCCGCACGTCTTAGCCAGTAGGGTGGTAACTAATTACGGCCGAAGCCTCCCACCAGGCCAGACCAGGGAATATTCAGAAATTATAAATTCCCAAATTGACACTGCCTAGGATCGAACCTGGAACCTTAAGACAACAGCGCTCTACACTGCGCCAGGGTGGTCGTGAAAAGGTTTACCCGCCATGTACCTATATCAATTTAAAAATATCTAGTATCTGTTTCAAACACTTAGGCATAACTCGTATAAATTAAATATAATATTAATATATAATATTAATATTAATATATAATATTAATATTAATATTAATATATAATATTAATATTAATTATATGTATATGTCATCGCAAGAGGCCGAGAAGTGTGGACTCCGTCTGCATCTGAATTCTGAAAGCTGAATCATATATATTTTATTCCTTTTCATTGTTCAACGCATGAAGCGTCCTCAGGGAAACAGGAACAAAACTGCAGACAATATTATTATGTAATGCGGCACGAACGCGGGGTTCCAAGGGTTTGTACAGCTTCGTTAGCATTATAAAAACGGTATAGAATTCCCAACAAAAGCCTTTCTATTTAATGCAAGGTACAATTTACAAGTGTAACCTTCACTTGACATGGTTTGAATGAATAATATTTTTTCAGCACTAATAATTTGCAATAGTCTCCCTCGCTGCGTCGCATTCCTCATTACATCAGATGTTAGTGTTATTAATAACCGAGACCGACGGCTTAACGTGCTCTCTGAGGCACGGAAGAAACGAAAAGGCCAAATTTGAACCTCCAAATTCGGTCACCCATCCAGTTACCGACTTGGATCAACGTTATCTTATCATTCGCAATCGACTGATATGCGTTGTCACAACTAGGCCACTCGTCCCTCAATTTTGTAATACATTTGCTCATAAAGTCGCTCTTACTTCACCGCTATTAAAACTATAATGTAGACTTTTCCCACTCTGTTCAGTACTATGCCGATTAGGTGATGGTATTTAATATAACTGCCGTAGTACTAACAGGTTAGCCGCAGTAGTAGTAGCGTGCACAGGTTATAGAGTTAGAGTAGGCATTAGCTGGTCAGAATACCTATTTACTAGCTGTTTTAATGAAAAATGAGCATTGGTGTTTCCAATTGGCAAGCAGTGCTTTTATGCCTCTATGAACTGCACGTCACTGCTAACTATCATCATAGACTGCATCATCAGTTACTGCAATTTTGACAACCTCCGGATATTAGGTCGGGTCCCGGAGCCTTTTTTGGCTTCAAGCTTTCGGTTACTATCAGGCGAGAACTGAACGCAGACACGTGTAGTAGAATAAAAAATACTCTCGATAAAATATTACACAGATAATAGCAGGGACTGAAAAAAGATTTATAAAGGTTACAGAAATATAAGTGTTACAGAATGAAAGTGTAACAGAATCGAAGCTGTCACCCTTTTGAATGTGTTTTTAATTCTGTTAACGCGAAACACTTATATATCTGTAACAGAAATGAATCTGTACCAGAAATAAAGGTGTTGAAAGTGTTTTAAAGTATGACCGAAATAGCTAAGTTGCTAATGCCAATGAAATTTTGTCTAATTTAATTTATTACGTGACTAATTTCATCGTAAAATTTGTCCGAAAGGAGTTATTGTCAAAAAACTGCTTTTGGGCGCCATTTTTCCAATATGGCGGCGCGAGTGGCAAAGATACGAGGTGGCAAAGTAGAAATTGGGAAAGAGCACGTCGAAATCTATAAAATACACCAATTTTTGCACCAAATGACAGGGTTAAACCGGCAATGGGTTGAAATGATGATGACCTAAAACTTTCTTCTTCAAGCATTGCTGACCACGATTCTGTTAGACTAGTTCTAGTTGTATACTACACCCTAATTTATGACATATACCACGACACATAGCTCTTGATACTCACCATGTTCATCTTTGTATCGCCGGCATAAGGAAAACATTATGTGACTTGCGTGTCACAGGAGTCCGTACGCCTGAAAATAAAAATGGTTTTAATGCATTTAATTTGAAATTAAAATGTATGAATTAGGAGACGACTAGGTATGTTTACTATGTATGTATGTATAGATAGACAAAAATCCTTATTGCACCACATAACACAAAGACAATAAATATAAAGGATAAAAATCAGAAGGGTGCAGAGGCGGTCCTATTGCTAAAGTAATCACTCAATCACTCACTCATCAATGTCTAAATAATCTAATCAATAACCATATATTATATCATAATTATGATACACTAATATATACCCACAAAATAATTATAATAGACTACAAAGGAGAAAAAAGAAAAAAAATTAAGCGATATTTTTTCTTAATGATAACAAAGAGACAGATAATGATTTTTGACGTCAATTTTAATAGTAGATTATACACCAAGGGGATAAAGCACTGTTTTATGTCACGGGCGCTACATTGAATCCTGAACGTAACGAAGGACTCTAAATTTAACTCCCGAGCGCAGCGAGGGTGTTATAAGTTAATTCCCGACCAAAGGGAGGGAATTAAGATTGAGTCCTGAGTGCAGTGAGGGATTTAAGCGCCCAAGAAAAAAACTGCTTTATCCCGGTGGTGTATACTCTACTTTATACTTCTACCATAACAGTAAAACAAACTGTAACGGTTAGATATTTATTGCAAATCATAGTAAGTAGGATACATAGGTCTAGTAAATAATAAAAAGAAAAGACAAATTAAACTTTTTATTTCAAACTTTTTGCTTTTCATGCTGCCAGTGTTTATGCAGGTACACATACTCCTTGGTTTAAAAACTTTTATATCAAATGGTACGATCGTTTGGTCGACCAGTCTGGAGCCTACACTCTGTTGTGCATATTTACAGTATGGGGTTGGTCAACTAGTTGGGCGATCGATCGACTAGATTACGGCCCTAGGGCATGAAGACTGACTTTAGACCCGCAAAAGTATGATTAAAACAGTAGTAAAGGTATGGTAGAAGTATAAACTTATTTAGGATATTAGCACGATACGGTTTTTAGACTAGGTACCTATAATATAATAGGTACGTAATTTCCATTGAGTAACAATACGAACTTATTTTAGCGCTCGGGCGCTCCGCGCCTTCGGAGTGATTTCAACCAAATTCAAATTAATAAAATTATTAAAATGGACTAACTTCCATTCCACTCCGTAGGTGTGCATCAGACCTTATGTTGATTCAAAAGCCCAATGGCTTTTGAATCAACATAAGGTCAAATATAAATAAACATACCTAAGCATAAACAGTTTTTGAAGTGAAACTTTTATAGAATCGTTGTGATTTGAAATTCGAAATTCAATGAAACGAAAAACGAAACGAAAAAGCAACACCAAAAAGAGACTTGAAACATATATTCATAATACGATTTAGCCTGCGAGAGAATGAGATAGAATACAAGTTATATTTATCTCATTCCTTCATAGGATAATTTTCTGAAGCTTCACTTCTGCCGTGTGTGAATTGCACACACACACACTTTTTGTTTTAATTCAGATTCCGAACGACGACCACCTCTTAACAGGGTTATTTTGCTGGCGGTACTAGTTATTAGCTATAGTAGCGGTGATAGCCTAGTGGTTGAGACGTTTGACCTCCTATTCGGGTGCTTGGGAGTTCGATCTTCGGGCACTTCTAACCTTCTGTGTTAGTTATATGCGTTTTAAGCTATTCAATATCACTTGCCGGATGGGTTCGAAACTAGACGGGCATTTTCCCGAAATAACACGTATGTTTAACAGGAGTTACTTATAGTTCTCGAGTGAAGTTTGAAAACCTGCACTTGACCAGCGTGGTGACTATTATTAAACCCTCCTCAGTCTGTGAGAGGATTCGTGCTCAGTAGTAAGCCGATAGTAAGTTGAAATGATGAATGAATCTGTCTTCAATGGCATGAAAATTGACTTGACGCTCGGCATGGCATGCCACGCCATGAAAATATATCGTGAAATTACGTACGATGTTACTGACGATCACCAACGCCACCATTATAATAGTCTCCATCATGAGGATTAATTCATCCATTAATTACGAGGGGCTCAAGGGTGACATCATTAATTGGGCTACGCCAGCAGACTTCTAGCTATACACGCGTTATAAAGTCTCTAGGGATGGGTCAGACAAGACTGCGTGGAGTCGTGGATAAAAATACATCTGGTACTTATGTAATACGGATGGATAACACGTCTGATTTTTACAAATATGAAGCCGGGACCGGTCAGCAAAGATCATCAAAAAAGCAATCAAGGCTGTCAACAAGAGCAAGTAAGTACTCAATACTTAATTTATTTATTCCATGTAGGACATACTAAGTGTCTCTTATGTCACGTCATATTTTGACTCTACCACCGATTTGGAAAGAAATTAAAGACGGAAGAATTAGTAAAATGCGTAAACCACCTCCAGGAGATTTTGGTTAACCGTTAACTTATAGAATTTTTTAAAAGTTGCCATCTACATTTTATTTAGCTTTATTTATTACTAATTTTACTATTTTAAAACATTTTAAAATATTTAGAGCTTTTCTTTTTAAATATTTTACATAGATCATGTTTTATGAAGTATATTCCTTTATATATGCATCATTATTATTAATTATTATTATAATAAACATTTACTATGAAAACCCTTGAGCAAAGAGAAACCATCATCATGATCATTTCATACATCATCTCCTTTAATTATATGGCAAGTGTCCACCGTGCTGGCCAAGTGCGGATTCACAGTTTTACACACATTTGAGAGCATTTGAGATGAAGAGTTCATGCAGATTTCCTTCAAGAAGCAAGTTATACTGAATTTCATAAAACTCAAAAAACACTGGATGAGTAGAGAAAGAATGAAATAAACTAGGTATAAGAACGTAAAAAAATTATAATATATTTTCACTAAATTCGGAAATATAGAACATTTACAGTCACGAAACTATAAAAGTTACCCATCAAATCCATTATGAAAAACTTTAGCAATGAAAATATGTTCTCAGCAAATACGTAAAAATATTTTCTCTTGAATGGCTCCATCAAGACTTTATCAAAGCTTTTATCACTACATACGGACAATCAGAAAACAGAGTACTTCTTAGATACTGGAACTACAGTATACCAACACTGCGATTCTAGACAGCTAGGTATATCTACGAACCTGTGTTATTCTACAATCTCAAACTCGGTACATCAATAATGCCCATTTTGGAACACCGCTAAAATGTATTTTATAATATAATTTAAAGTATAAAATGTATATAGTTTGTCACGGCACTGTTAAAAAAAAGTTTTAACACATGTGGGAAAATGGTAGCAACATAAAAAGCGTGTATTTTACGCGGAGCTTTCGTACGGACTGAGAAGTGAGAACTGAGTTCAGCTTTAGGAGTCGGCTGTGCTTTGAGCCTCGGGCGGATTCGGGGACTCTCGACTGTAACCGCGTAAATGGAATCGACATCGGATATAATGGATGGAGGATGGAGCTTTCAGGACGAGTGTGTCGCCCTAATATGGTTTTCACTCTGATGAAAGATGCAATAACACTGCATCCAAATGGTTTTGCACTTATACGAGTGCCAATAAACAAGTCGGAGTCGAGAACAACGAACCACTTTTATAATAATGATGCATGGTACTTATTTAGTAGTGATATAAAAACAACAAAATGTAGAGTTGTTTCGATTTTTGCGTGGATTTGAAATCTTGCGACCGATACGATACGGTTGCCAAGAGCTTTATTTAATTAAATACTGATACTGTTTAGAATAGGCTTCTCCGCTCGTTAGGCCCGGATAAAGGGATGTGATCTGAAGGACAACTAAGTTCAAATTCAATTGGCTCTTTTACCGAAATCAAAGGAGAGAAACCCACAACCATTTTCATTATATTGCTGTTAATATGAATCCTAAAACTCTAACCGTAGTAGAAAAGGATTTTGAAGTTATTTAAAAAATAGTTTAGTCCTAGTGCAATCTAACTTTCAGCCGTTCCTGAGAGTAGACGAAGTTACCACGACTTGACTCATAACTTAAAGTTATTACGGAACAAGTTTTACAAGAATAGAAAATGAAAATGTAATTGAAAGGGAAGGAAATGAAAATTAATTTTAACTGCACTTCACAGCTGCTCTTTGAACAAAATAATGTCTAGAATACATAATATATTTCTACTTTTAAGCAGTACTTAGGTAGGCAAGTATAATAATGCAGGGTGTAATGGAACTACACGTTAGTAACCCTTATCCTAATTTCTAACTAAGTAGGACGCAGGTGTTAGACGATATGAGGTGAGGTGTCTGGGGAGTGGGGTGTCACTTTTCATCAAAATTAATTATAAGGTTTCGAAGAAAACCCGAGGCAAAAAATACTGAATTTTAATTCAGCATACCAAAAATAACACCGTTAAAAGTGATTTTTCTCTAGGTAAATATAAGTAGGTATATCTTTTTTGGTTTTTCATAGAAATATTTTTTTTTTCTGAATTAAAAAATAAATAAATTTATGTTTAAATGTTAGATTAGATAGCAAAATTAAAAAAAGTTGAGTCCGAGATTTAATCAATCCCATCCCTGAGGATTTTATGTAATTAATTAACGAGTTTACTTTGAGCTCTCAGACCAGGCTGCGTTTGGAATCCTCGTAGATTTAAGAAACTAGAGAAAATGTTAACATTTTTTACAAAGGGTAAAAAATATTTAAAAATTAACAAAATAGAATTTATAGGGTACTTAAATATAAAAAAACCGTTATACCGCGTAGTTTAGTTATTAATTAAAGCTGTAATTATACGCAAACGAAGTCCTTTCGGAAACCTTCTTGTGTAAAAAATAATAAAATGGTGGGACAAACATCGTTATCCTTCGCAAATCGGCAGCGGGTGAGAATTGGGGTAGCCGGGGAAGCCGGGGACGGGCGTGTCTCGGCCGGGTGACCGGGCTGTGCTGTGACCGCGTGACCCGGTCATATCGTAACCCGGTTTACGTGCAGTATGCGCCCGGGTCAGACTTGCATCACATTGATTCACGTTTTCGGATACTTGGGCTTGTTTTTGTAGCTCTTACTATGGGCCTGATAAAAGGCTCAGGGTTACTCAGCGGGCGATGTAGATGGATATCATACATGCTCGGAGCATATCTGCTTGAATGGCGGCCTCGCACCGGAAGCCGTAGCATTTGATGGCCCTCCACTGGGTGGACGGACGATCTCAAGCGACTAGTAGGCGAAGGCTGGAAGCAAGCGGCACAAGACCTTCGTCCAGCAGTGGACGTTTATTGGCGATGGTGACGACGAATTCAGCCGTTTTTCAACGTTTAGCAGTGGTCCCAGTGGGTCGATCCAGGGTCATTACAGGTATTTGTAGACTATATATAAATGATACTAGGGAGTAAGGAGCACAATTGGATTAACACTTTAGAACCCTGACCACCTAGGTAAAATGATGTCAACAAAAATGAGCCAGTACAGTGGGTAAAGCTATTGTAATTGACTTTAACATTTTTGCTTTAGTTTTTCATGTTTACTATTCTATTTTAGCTGAGTTGCGTACTTACCTAGATATTACTTTTAAACATATTATCTTATCGATAATTCATAGCTATACTTAGCACCTACCTCAGGGATGGATTACCTACACCTTAAAACTTTGTACTTGTGTATCCAATATCAAAATACAGAAACATTATAATAAATATAAACTACTACTAAATTCCACAAAGAGTTCGTTGACTATTGATTCTATTTCCTTTTGGACAAATTAATCATTTTAATTTAATTGTATAAGTTTATTCTAAAGTAAACAAATAATACTACCCGACAAAGGACATGTTGATTATAATTAAAAAAAACATACCTAATATTTGGAATCAATACAATAACGCGTACTAGTAAATAATAAAAGAAAATAAATAATCGACAACTGAAAAATACACTTGCACTGGCTTCTAATGATTTAATGGATTTATTAGATAAGAAATTAAAATTTGCTCGACAACGTTGTTTCGTATGTGTCTTCATGAATACCGAACATATTATTATTATTTACGATGGAAGATTTTGGCGTTTTTAAATCGCTTTCAAACTCCGCGTACTCTAAGTCCGACTGCACAGCTGTTTCAGAATGAGGAACACTTCGTATGCCCTTGATAACTGCCTTTGTTATACGTTTCACATTAAGCAGTTCTTTTCGTACTTTCTTCACTAAATTTGCTTTAGATTCTAAAATTGTTTTTAATTTTTCTTTCTCCAATTGTTGGACCAGATACTTCGTTTGTCTCTTCAACTCCCTCTGATTTGCCGCTTCTAATTGCTTTGCCATTTCAAACATCACTAGCCTAAAACATTTTTTCGTATCTTCCAAGTTTTTTTTTGCAGTATTCAATTCACTCTTTAGATTTTCTATATCTTCGCAGAGTCTATCATTGATTTGTTCGAGAGCCACGCTGTGTTTACTTGGTTCCATTTTCTTTTTATTTTTAACTTGCCTAACAATAACTTCGACAGATGTTGTATCGTTTCTGAAAACTTCGTGCGGAGCTGTTGTATTATTCTCGAAACTTTTCATCTGCTTAATGTTGTTTAAATATGGAGTAAACACCTCGTCATCACTGGTGGTCTTTAACCAAAATTCTTCCGACATTGCCTTAGCGACCCAAATGTGTTCTGTGAAATCAATAAAGTATATTTGATATTAAAATGTTAACTTTAATAAAATAACCTTTACTGAAGCATTCTCACTTGTAGTTTAATAAAAATTAGGTATCCTAAAATTATTATCAAATTTTTATTTTTATTTATGTAACATTGACATTTCCGAGTCATAACAATCAGTGTTACCTTATTATGTTTATGCGTGAGATTGATCAAAAAGTTCATACTATATACGGTAGGTACGCATATTTTGCAAAAGAAGCCGATTTTCTACTCGCCGGGAAAATTAGTATTTTCCCATCTAGTGTAAACTGTGAAACCGTTCCGGGTTATTCATGACCTTATCACGCTGTGTTACCAGTCGGTAACACTTCATTAGTCAGGCAAACTCTTGGCAAGCTGGATATCTCACGACGACGTGAATATACGGGCAAGATCATAACACATTATTATTTACCGTTAAATTAAGGTTTGCGTAATCGGCAATGTTTACATTTTCCTATTTTCGTATTGTAGTTAAAAATCATTGAAATATTGCTAAAAGGGCAATTTCTGAAAAAGAACACGTTTTTTTCTGTTCACCACTGAGTGAAACCATACTACGATTATTCATAATTTTCTTTAGATTTTACAGATAACGGTAACAGGTTTTCAGACACAATTTTCGATATCACAAACCTTTATATCTGGCAGCGTAAAATCAATTATTTCTTCTTCTGCACTATCCATTTTTATTTAGTACAAGTAATATGTAAAACTTGGATCACACGGTACCTACAAATTTTATAAAAATCTAGATGGCCGACAGCACCATTTATGTATAATTTTAGTAATAAATTTACAACTTTTTATATTTTTAATATTTATTGAAATTATATCTCAACCATAGATTATGAATGTCTCAACAAAATTTTACATATTAAAACACCTTATTATAACATAGAAAAGTGATCTATAAACCAACCTATACCTACCTATAAATCTCGTAATTTAGTCACAGTCGTTGACCCAAACCGCAAAATCAATCAATTATTCCACTGCAAAGCAATACCAATTGATATTGCTCCTGTGGACTAGGAACGTATAATATCTATGATTTAATTGGTATATAGGTAACCACAGAACCACGGTTCTGAGGGTATCGAATCTAAACCGCAATATTATTCTACCTAAAGGCAGAGAGCTGTCAAATTACTCTCACTAGAACAGCAATGTTGCGCTAAATTGACTCGAGTAAAAGTTCAGCAATTGAGCTTTTTTGTCAAGCAGCAAAGTAGTTTAAGACATATTATGAGAGATAGCTGTACTTTTGGTTACTATCACTAGGAAGGCTGATTCAGTATTTGGTGGGCTCTCCACTGGTGAGCGTAAAATTAATTGCTATCCTATTCTTATTACACTAGTTTAATTATGCCAAATATATTTTACCTATTTTATGTTAGTATTTGTGTATATTTAAATATCTCTTTACTATTAATTGTCCCGTTTCAGATTGTATTTAAAATTTAAGTAGGTATTCAAAAAAAACATAAGTACTTAGGTATAATCACCTTTTAGATCACCTGTGATAATACTAAAATCGTGAATACAATAAGAAACTTTATAATAAATAGGGGCACGGCTAACTGCCATCAGCCGTGCCCCTGAGAGGTTAGCCAGCTAGCATCTCTGCGTCATCAGATGAGATCGCAGTCAAGGGCTAACTTGCAGTGGATAAAAAAATTACGCAGGAACATAATATGTTATTATTTGTGTTAGCTACTTTAGTACGTAGGAAGGTTAGTAGTTTATCTGTTTATACAACATCGGATTTATTTTTGGAAGTCTTTTAATGTAACGCAATTCCCTGTGCCGATAAGACTTACCTACGAGATAAGAGTATTTAAAAAAGTATAACAAATCGCGGAATCCTTCAGTGAAACGCTAAGTAGCGCTCTTTGTCCAGCGCTTTTTCTTACGCGTTTTAACGAAAATCGACTTGTTTACCATTTACTAAAGAAAGTACTTATTTTAAAGAAAAACAGACTAGGTATGTAAGCATAATAAAACTGTACCTACGTCAACATTCTACCGAAAACACGAATATGACGTAATTCAATTAGTTTCCGTGAAGTTCTTAATTCAATGCAGCGCCTAAACGCAGGGGAAATAAGGTTACGGGCCCCTATTTCGTGATAGTACGTTATTTCGTTAGTTTTATTTCTGGCGCAAAAAATAAGCAATTGAAATATTATTTATTTAAATTATACATTTCTATAAAGTCTCTATCATTTAAACTATCCAAAAAATCAGTATCAACATTTTGGCCGCTAAACTGAAAGAAATAGGATCCTCGAAACTCTCAGACGGGCACAAACAGCTGTGGGGCTTGCTCGTATTTCTTAAGCTTAGAGAAAGGCATAGCTAAGTTCACTTGAATAAAACTTTTAATAGTGCTTTTATGTTTTCCTTAGCAATTGATTTGACTCGGAAAAAGTTATATAAAAACTTAGAATTCCTTTAAAATTGCAATTAATAGACTCACGAAATAGCGGTCATTTTATTTTTCATGTGTCCCCTAGTTCGTGACACCACCGAATTAGGGATATTAAAGATACCTTTTTGTAGCTTGTGCATTTATATAATAATTAAGATAATTTCAATGTAAATTTAAAAACCAATAACGTATTTCATTAAGTTCCTTAGGAGCTAGCTAAATTCCTTGTATGCTTTGTTCTCTAGAATTCTTATAAAACGAGTTTGTAGGTGACCTAAATTTACATTTTTGAGGTAAATTCGCACAGGTACTTTCAGATTAGTAATAATATTGTTTGTTATTCGATTTATTTTAGGTATATCTGTATTTTTTTACTATATATAAGGTAGTTAATAGTTAATTTATATAATTTTAAAATGATCTACAAAATTAAATGCGGGATTTTCTAAAAATAAATATCCGGAATCAACAAGGTACAGTTTATTTTCTTATACTTTTCCCCAAGTTCGTGACAGATAAACATACAGTAGGTATGGCACATATCACTTGTAACGCTTTAAATATCCATACTTATATTATAAATGCGAGAGTGTGTCTCTCTGTCTGTCTGCTACGCTTTCACGGCTCATCTGTTCAACCGATTTTGATGAAATTTGTTACAGTGGTAGGTTGGGTACCGGGAAAGGACATATGGCACTTTTAATCCCGGAAAATCAAATAGTTCCCGCGGGAACCGGAAACTTCAATCCACGCGGACGAAATCACGGGCATTAGCTAGGTAATAATATTCTTTAGTAAACCAAAGTTTCAAACAAAAGAGACAAGCTTATTAATGCTTATATTAATGCACTAAATTCAACACACAAAAGCTTTCAAACTGATATCATCTTAGTCTTATGAGCCTTAATATAGCGAAATAGGGGACACTTACCTTACTGAATGTCTGGTTGCTTTACCGCTAGGCTTAACATCAGCCTAATATAGATTTCTTTGGACAGTACTTCAGTACATCAGACTTTGATTATCTACCTACTTCAGTTTTCAGAAAACGTTAAAAATAAAATAGTTTTAATGACATCCCTGGCGCAGTGGTGAGCAGCATGGTCTTATGACCGGAAGGTTCCGGGTTCGACCTTTTCATAAATTATAAATTTTCTCTTTCCTGCCCTGGTGGGAATGGCCGCGGCTATTGACTACCTTACTCGCAAAGACGATTCAAAGCTATTTTAAGCGTTCCGATACGATGCCGTGTAGGAATCTATTACATGGAGTAGATAAAAATTGTTTAAATATAACAGCTATACCCCTACTAGGCTAGCCCGTTACCATCTTAGCCTGCAGTCTGTATCAGCACTTACCATCTTGAGACCGCAGTCTACGCCTAACATGTAGAAGAATAAAAAAAAGTATATTTTTAGACGGAAGTGCAAACAAAATAACAAATAGTGGGAAAACATCGTAAGGAAACCTCGGTCCTCGGAAACTTGAAGAACACTCAGGCAGGTTCTTCATAATGCTCTCAATTGTGTATAAAGTCTTCCAATTCGCACTCAGCCAAAGAAATTGACAATGGCCAGACCCTTTTCATTCTGAGAGTGGACTCATGCTCAGGGAGTTGGTTGGCTATGATTTGAAATAATGCAATAGAGCTAAGGAGCAGGGGATGTTATGGTATATGAAATTTCGGATTTATTTCATCATCGGTTTCACATACGGTAACGGATATCATGATATGCAATTATTTCGGATTATCCGTTAGTTTCGGATAGATTTAGCGCGCGTCTAGTGTGTCGGCTCGGCCGGGTAAAAACAAAAACCTGTCATAACGTCTGATATAAACTCCGTCCCTATCCGAAACTTTTGTATCGTAAAAAATTAAAATATTTTTTTTAATGTTCGTGGTTATTGAAGTCTGGTTTTTTTTTTCTTTTTTATTCGGATATCCCAGTTTCCCTCCCTGCTAAGGAGACAGGAGTCAGGAGTCCGTGTTTTAGTATCCTAGTTTACAGTTAATATGAAGATAACTGACCCTAAGCACAGCTAGGCATTAGATGGCTAGAAAAACATAATTGATGCCTAGGTATTTTACGCCAAGGTCGTGAAACTAGGGCGGCGAACGAACACCCCGAATGGGGTTAGATGCATAAATATGCAGATAAGATACAACGGTGACAATTTCTGGAGGGGTTGGTATGATGAATTTGAATGTTTTAAATTATTCATGAGTTTTTATTTCGCAGTACAGACGTTGGCAAGCATTTTTAATAAAAGACTAGCTGATGCCCGCGACTTGAAGATTTTCCACGGATTGAAGTTTTTTGGTTTCCGCGGGATTTCTTTCTACAATTTTTTTGTTTATTTTCCGGGATAAACAGTAGCATAAGTGTTATTCCATACTATAAACTATCTCTGTGCCAAATTTCATCCAAATCCGTTCAACCGTTCTAGCGTGAGATTAACAAAAATCCATCCATCCAAACTTTATAATATTAGTATAAATTGCGGGGAATACCTACAGGATGTAATTAATTGTTTGTGCTAAGTACCTACTACAAGTGAGCAAGTCAAGACTTGATCTCACCTGTTTGTAAGTAATGATGAAGTCTAAGAAGGTGGGTTACTTAGATGGTAGGGGTATGGCGGTAATATTAAACCCATACCCCTAATCGGTGGCCACGTACCATTGTACTGAAACGCTAAATCACTTGGTAGCACGTAAATAAACTTGATCAATAAATTAGTACCTACTGATTTTTGAAAAACCCGCGATAAAAGTAAATTTTGAAAAAAAAAACTATTTAACAGATAGACCTACCTATCAAATAGGTCATAAGAAGTGTGGATATAATAGCGTAAGATTTAAACAAAATACCTTTAGGCTTAAAGTTGTCTCGCAGAATGTAGCAATTGTAGATTGAAGTGAAGTATGCCTAGTTAAAAAATTTAATATTATTGTCGACTAAAATAGTTAAACAACAACTTACGTTGTACAAAATAATGATGAATGTTTTCTTTCCTTGTTTATTTCTCAAACCTACTCTAATAATGTTTGGCGCTTCCTTTTAAATTTTCCCTGATGCTAATGTGGCGCCCCCAATTTTATACACTTCGACGGACACTTTTTATATACAGAGATGTTACTCCTTCTACTCTACCCTCCATACATTTTTCTCTTTTTTCCGCCGCGTGGATGGTATACTTAATAATAAATAGGATTTTTTTTCGAATAAAAAGGAGAAAATTATACAAGATCGTTTTATTTATTCAAATCGTTAACATTTGAATATAAATTTATCAAAATTGTATGGCTTACACTAAAAATAATATTCATAATCATATTATTATAGGTACATATATTTATTAACAATGTTGAGAAGTAATTAAAGCCGATTAATCACAAATATTTAAAAAAAATTAAGTTTTATATGTTTTAAATTATAAAACTTTAACTTTTTCTCTCAGAATTCAAACTAGGCATTGCAACAAAAACAAACTTAGCTATCTTGTTGAACAAATGACTAAGTAATAAGAAATCGCTTCTCTATCATAACGTGTAGTAATATAGACACCACAGTTAACCACATTAATCTATTATTATGATAATTATAATTTTATATTTGGTTTAATTAATATATGGCATCATTGTTTTTAGGGGACAGTTTTTTTTAATTCCTCAATCAATATAACCAATTTTACAAAATAATCTACGGAGTCCTGGGTGGAAGAGTGATTCATAGATATTATGCATATGTCAGAGGCCCAATTGTCTAATCGTTATCATTTGACAGCACGTATTACTCGAACTATTTAAGGAGTTCATACGTGCTTTTTGACGTGTAGGCATATATGAACTCCTTAAACAGGTCGGAATATCCGTTTGGCAAACGATTACGATTTCCTTACACAATCGGGGGGCTGACCGGTTTTTTCTTACAATGTCAATTTACTCCATAATCCATGTACAATAAATCAGATTTATAAAATAATAAGCTATCGCAGTGAGTCAGGGCGTACTTTATGTTATTTGCATGGTACCTTAATTCGAACACTGAGATTTTCTCTAAAGCGAGATTCCAATAGAAACATTGAGTATTAGTTGAGTATAAAAAGGTAGGTATAGTTGTTTAGTTTGCAGATCTGAGATTAGTGCATCTTAGTTTAATTAGCCTAAGCGATAGTACAAAAACAATTAAGAACTTAAAATAAAAATTAACAAGTTAGTTAAAATAACGGTCATATAAAAGCGATTAAAGAAATCATAAGAATCGATGAAAAACAAACCAAGTAACATAATAAAAGTTGGCCCTGAACTAAAACTTAATGCATATATAATGTTTTCCAAATATCTAAAAAAATAGCTGATGCCCGCGACTACGTCCGCGTCGGATAATTGTTTAAAATTCCCACGGAAACTCCTTTTTTTCCGGGATGAAATAACAGCCTATGACACTCTCCAGGTCCTAAAAATATATACCCATGCAAAAAATCACGTCGATCCGTTGAGCCGTAATTGAAGGACGAACCATCAAACAAACACATTTTCGCATTTATAATATTAGTATGACAAATGCGCCTCTAGTTAGACCACTAGTGCATAAATGCCGCAAAAGTTTAGTGAGGCAAATTATTTTTAGATAAGGCAACTTTTAAACGTATATCTTCAATAATTAACAGCCTCTTACAAGCCTCAAATAAATTACATTATGAAACCTTAGTAGGTTTTTATTTGGAGCACACTAAATGAGTACAGCATTCGAAGACACTTTACATTCGTTTGGAAAAAATAAAGCTAAGGGTAAATAAGATTAGTACCTGTGTAATTTTCGTTACTACGGGAATTCCGTGCCCGCCATAATCCACAGCTTAGGCTGCATTTTCGGTACGCTCACGCTTCGCACCATACATTTTGTATGAAATGTCTTCGGTGGCGAGCGGAAAATGCAACGTATCCGTAAGTTTCGCACATGTAGGGTAGTTGTAAATTTTCATTTTCATTTTTGAAGTGAAATCTTCTTTAGCCGCGATAAGCACTTTTTGGTAGGGGGCAAACTTGTGGATTCGCGTCACCAACATGTTGTTACGAAGACAAAAGTTCCTAAATATAAATGTACTACATTCGTAATGAAACTTTAATGCCTTAGTGTTAAGGGATATGTTTAATTTTTTTTTTATTTAAAAAAATATTAAATGTTCGTTGTCAATTCTAGTCTATGACTACCAATTTTTTTTTGCGTATCATGGCGTATCATCAATGGCAGGCATAAGGTTGTAATTACACTTCTCTAAGTTTTTACATAAGTAGCGGACGTGACTAACTTACATAACTAACATTTGCATACGATACGCGACTAACAATGTTTATGTCACCGTAAAATTGTAAAAACCCTTAGATTATAATTTAACGGTTTCTATCTCGCGAGATTGTAAACAGTCGAAAGATTGTAAACCGTTTAATGATCTGAGTATAATTTTTGAAATTTTTATTGTATTTAGGTTTTCTTGTCTCTTTCTTGTAGAGTTCGAGCGCGAGTTGAATGCAGAGTAAATGTGTCACCATACATTTACTCTGCATTCAACTCGCGCGCGAACTATGGGTTAGGTTAGGGTTTGACATAAATATTCAGGTAGTAGTTAGGTTCTATCAGGTTATTATACCTAATAGATTACAATTTACCGAAAAATAATGCGTTAAATTGTAAGGAGTATGCTACGGCTCACAATCTTTCAACAGTTTACAATCTCGCAAGATAGAAACCGTTAGCTGATTACAATCTAACGGTTTTTACAATTTTACGGAACTTCGGTTTAAAGAAGGCACACGGTGATGAAGTTACATTAACTATAAGCGACTTACGTGCGTAAACACTCCCAAGAGTACTTGCAAGTGTAATTGGCTATTTGAAAAAAAAAAATTGTTATAAATCGAAAGATCATATATAAGTTTTATAACAAAACTATTTTTAGTTTTTTTTTTCGCTGTAATTTAAAAGTTATATCAAATTGAAAATAAGTTTTTGAATTCAGTACCGGAAACACGCCGAAGATGCAGTGTTGCCAATACTATCGCGAAATTGCTTTAACATTATGACGTCACAAACAGGGCAACCAATCGTGGCGCGTCCGTAGTCACGTGGCTGTTTTTAAAATTTTATCAATTTTTAATCGCTTATTATTAATTTTAAAAAAAAGTGTTATTATGTAAAATAGACTATTTATACAATTTGTGTTAAAGTTTTAAAATACAAAAAAAATCGATAATTTTTTTATTCAAAAACCCAATAGGGATGATGACAACTCAATCAAATCAGCAACTCAACTCTTTATCAAACTTAAAAACGCTCTTCTAGTATGGAAGTTGTATGAAATTTGGAATTGTGACGTCATCAAATTTCAAGGCACTTTTTTTTCTTTAGTCTCTATTATAAAATGGTTATCAAACTTAAGACTAACCGAGGATGTGAATTTTATGTCTTCTTGAAGACCCTTTACTTAATAATCAGTTATAAATAATTTATTTTTGATTTGGGCAACATCCCTATTGTGGAATAAGAGCGATTGTGGTGATAGATAATAAGTATAACTATATGACAGCGCTGCTCGCCATCTGATTGACGCCACATGTGCCATCTCCCCTATACACACGGTAGTAGCCCTGTTCGCCCCAACGTTTGCCCCACGAGTTCTTGATTATCCAGTATGGAAGACGCTTGTGGAAGAGTGGGTAGTCTGAAAATATAATCGTATATTAATTAACTGCCTCGTTGGTCTAGTGGTTATAGGCCTATTACACTGCACTTTCCACAGGGCCCTGTGGTAAGGGAGGGCGTGGCCGCTAGTTAGAGTGTCGCTTATTACACAGCAATAAGGATCAAATTAGGGACCTTTTCTCACTAAATCTTATTACACTACACTTATTCAAGTGTAAGGGTCCCTGTGAAAGGTGCAGTGTAATAGGCCTATTAGTATGTTCGATCGATGAGGTAACGGTTCGGGCCATAAATAACTATTGGGTTTTTCTGACTAGATATTCTCAGTACTAGCCCGGAGTTAGGAAGTTGGCGGTGTGTCACCCCCGTGCCTCGGAGAGCACGTTAAGCCGTCGGTCCCGGTTATTATCACTAACATGATAATAGTCGTTAAAGCCCGCCAACCTGCATTGGAGCAGCGTGATGGGTCTAATCTCTAATTTCCTCTCTCAATAAGAGCCTATACCCCAAATTATGGCCTGTGCCCAGCAGTGGGACGTTAATGGGCTGTAGAGGTAGGCCAGTTGAACAACAGGAAGTTATCGTCATAGTTAAACTTGCCCACAAAATGTTAGCAAAGTAGGTACACAATAAGTTTTCTTACATCTATTGTTAATATGGTACCTACCCAAGTAAATTTTTGCTAAAAAGGAGAGGAACCCTGACTTCGCAAGCTAAAGTGACTTTTTAGATGTTTAAATTCAACGGTAACTATATCCGCCTTTGGTGCTTCATACGTTGTATTCCTCGTTGCTGAGCGTGGTGGCCCCTCTCCATTAATCACTAATTAATCCATTAATTAATTCATTCTCCATTAATTATAATTTATTAATAGGGGGTTTCTCGGGATACTAATGGTTTTGATGCAATCGATCCGAATTCCTAATTAATATAACAGTCTCGTGTCTGAAGCTAATCTAGCGGCACGCTATGATGGCCGGTTTGACACATTACAATAGTGATGTGGAATGTCAATTTATTCTCGAACAAAAAACAATTAAGTTTTGTTTTTGTACCTGATTAAATAGGTTTAATAAAACAAAAATGTATATGTTTATTTAATTTATTTGAACGAACTGAATATTTGAACGAAAATGAATATACATACTTTATATGCACACAAGAAACATATGAATACAAAAGATACCAAAAAAGGTGCCACAAAAGGCCATAATTAATCAGATTCGTCCATACTACTATTTTCACTGTCGTCACTGCTATCATCACATACATTAATAATTATATGTTCGTTTTCTATAATATTATCTATTTTCACATCTCTTTCATAATCTTCCCTTATTAATTTAACAGTTCTATTCACAACCTTTTCCCAGTCTCCTTTAGTCACATGTTCACAAGCTTCTTCTAATAATTTTAGCATTTTTTTTGTGGTAAATGGGGGTTCTGTATTGTGTCTTGCAGCATATCCCTTAATTTGAGCCCACACCAACTCAATCGCATTATACTCACAATGGTAAGGCGGTAACCGTATAACTCT
This sequence comes from Erebia palarica, assembly GCA_964035005.1. Lineage (NCBI taxonomy): Eukaryota > Metazoa > Arthropoda > Insecta > Lepidoptera > Nymphalidae > Erebia > Erebia palarica. The sequence continues at coordinate 19,694,352 of OZ035994.1, forward strand.
GTGCCCATGTTCTAATGCTATTTCGTCAATGACGTATCGGATCTTGGTTGGTTTGTTTTCTTTTAAAAGACGTACTAATTCCGCTTTTAACATATTCATGTTTGCATCTACGCCATTTTTACGAAGCCATGCGACGATATCAGCTTTCTTTTGGGATTGGGCAGGTGGCTTGTCAATTTGCATCGAGTGGTATGGGGCGTTGTCCATAATTATAATAGATGGTTCAGGGAGGCTACACAACATTGAGGTAAACCATTCAGTAAACTTTTCTCCATTCATGTCTTCATGATAGTCTCCAGTGGTTTTTGACGCAAAAGCCATGAGAGAACCTTCGACAAACCCGTTGATGGTTCCGGCGTGACAAATTATAAGTCGCGATCCTTTTCCTACAGGAACTTTGGAAGTAGATGCTGCTGTGTCATCGTTCCAAGAACGGCCTACAGTATGGTTAGCATTAAGCCATGTTTCATCCAAGAACACAACATTTTGCCAATTTTTGATTTCTTTCACTTGCCGTAAAAAAGTAGGTATACCTTGCCATCGCTATATCAAATCTTTCCATCAATATTTTGCGTTTGTTACATTTTTTGTATCGAAATCCAATGGTCTTCAAAATCTTCGTTAAAGAACTTTCCCCACCGAAGAATAATCCAGCTTCCTTCAGTGAATGCACCAACTTTTTTCTTGTTGGATACTCCTTCTGTAAATAGTAGCCGTAAACATGTCTTCGGATAGCATCGGCATCAAAGCTATCGATGCCTACGACTGGTTTTGCTCGTTTTCTCTTTTTTGGTGTGTGAAGTTTATTTTCTTCTGTGCCAGTCTCGCCATATTTTTTTTTAGTTATCCGTCTAACAGTTCGTTGTCCAATATTAAGCGCATCAGCTACGCGTTCAACCACTGACGTTATAGGTAAAATTGGCCCTCCATTTTGAGCTTCACGATCGAAATAGTTACGAAGGCGTATTACGAACTCACGTGTCTGACTATTTAGAACAGTTCTCTGCGTACGTTCGGTCATATCGACGAAATCCACAACAAAGGGCTTGAACAGAGTCCAAATTAACGAGCAAGGGTCAACAGTAATGCAGTATCAATATTTGAAATCCAAAGCCAGGTCAAAACTATATCACAATCGCATTGCACTGACAGTTTATACTTTTCGAAGCAACGTCAATTCGAAACTGCTTTGTTTTGCATTGAGCATTGACGCGAGTTTGCCGGAGGTAGTAGTTGTGCTAGCCAGCGATCCTATGTGACGATCGTATTAGATTCCATTTTTAAAAATTTATTGATATTTTTTTGCGATTTCAGAGGTTTGTCCACATAGTGAAAATTGTTCATATTCACAAGTACATTCACCCCTTAAATGGTGCAAACTGATTTTTCTACACTTGTATACATTTAAGAAATCAATTTAATAAATAAATTTTGAGTCCTAAACCTAAAACTACATTCGATAAAATTTATGAATCTCTGCACATCACTATCGTCAATAAAGTAATACAATTATTTCCTTCAAAGTCGTTATCAATTAATACGGAACTTCATGAGCGGACAAACGTCAAACCGGCCATCATAGCGTGCCGCTAATATAATATAGAGCAAAGAGATTTAGCCCTATCCTTGTATGCAACATTTTATGTTTCAAACGAAAATATCTGGGAGCCTACCGCATTCATCCATTTACATTTTTGTTTGTTAAAAATGGAGGAATTCGTTTTTTTTTTGGTTAAAAATGAAGCAATGCGGTAGGTAGTACGACGGTAGGGTGGTACATAGCCACGGTCGAAGTCTCCCACCAGACTAGACCAGAGAAAATTTGGATTCCTAATAAATTCCAAATTAACCCCGCAGGAAATCGACGTGGATCTCCACGCATAAGACCACAGCGTTCACTGAATCAGAAAAGTCTGAGGATGATTCAGGATTCTTGAAAATTCCACCTTCAAGGGATTTCGGGAAATTCCACTCGCAACAGGTTTGGTCACCTAGTCGTTTGGTGAGTAAAGTAACATTATATTTACCTTTGACTCCGTAGCCAACGATGAGAACCCCATGGTCCAGGTTGCTCGGGCTGCACAACATTCTCCACGGATGCGAAACGCCGCCTACGTAGAATTGCATCGCATTTGCGTTTATTCCTATAAAAAAAAACAAATAAGTACAAGGTTTTTTAAGACGTCTGAGGTTAGTAATCGATATGCCCTAAATCTTACGTCAGATGAAGCGCGCTAGTTATTTCGCGTGAATTTAGATATTTAAAAAGCTCCTGTAGGAGCTCTTTGATTTTCCGGGATAAAATTTCCCAACCAACTTATCTCTGTACCAAAAAAAATCGGTTTAACAGAGGGGTCGTGAGCTCGTGAAAATGTGACGGCCTTAGAAGGCGTGTTTATAGCCAGTTACTGAATTCTGAGCGACCAATGACGATGTCCGATTTGTTTGTATTTAATAATAGTCAATGCAACTAGTGGGATGTTAAAAGTTAGATCGGTTCGGAAGTCTATCATAGCAGAGCTCGAATGAATAGACCGATTTATATCAATGTGTTTTTTTTTGCTTTGTACCTACTTTTTTAATTAGAAGTCTATCATCGCAGAGCTCAAATGAATAGACCGATTTATATAAATGTGTTTTTTTAGCTGTATACCTACTTTATAATAAATTAGAGGCGCGGTAATTTTTAAGGTGCATACACATCTGACGAATGATCATCTCACTAAAGAATACACGAGCGTGCAGATCGCGCGTGTTGGTTAGATTGCGCCTTTTATACCTTAGTTTTAAGGTAGCTTTTTGACTGCATGCAGGCAGCGCTGACGTGCTTCACTTGCAGTTTTTTTTATCCTCTACAAGTTAGCCCTTGACTGCGATCTCACCTGATGGTAAGTGATGATGCAGTCTAAGATGGTAGCGGGCTAACCTGTTAGGGGCATGGCAGTTATATTAAACCCATACCCCTACTCGGTTTCTACACGGCATCATACCGGAACGCTAGATCGCTTGGCGGAACGTCTTTGCCGGTAGGGTGGTAACTAGCCACGGCCGAAGCCTCCCACCAGGCCAGACCAGGGAAAATCTAGAAATTATAAATTCCCAAATTGACCCTGCCGGGGATCGAACCCGGGACCTCCGCATGTTAAGACAACAGCGCTACACACTGCGCCACGGAGGTCGTCAGATATTTTTTCGTCAGACATTGTCGTGCAGGAGCATCGCACGAACAGATCACATAGAATAGAATAGAATATGTTTTATTTGCTAATACAACACATAGTAAACATAAAATACAAAAAGTACTTAAAATCTAACTTAACTTAATTACTCAACGTCTAGAATGTATCGTGCCAACAAAAGGGTCCTAACTCAGCTTGATGTTCTGGGTACAAAATGTAACCACAACGCTGTTATTCTGTTAGGGCTAAAAACATTATCCGCGCGTGAAGCACGTGAGCCTATCGCAAACAGGCGCATTCGCTAGTTGGGTACCACAGACCAATCAGAGTGGTCTGTGTTGTGTACGCACCCTTAGACTAGCCTAAGGTGGAGCCCGCTTGCCTAGAAGATGCCTATTCACTCTTGATTTGAAGGTATAACCTATATTAAAAGAGGAGGAGAAAACGGAAGCCGGATTACGCGACGGAAATCAAAACCAACAACAAACTGATCTCTTCACACAGATACTGCGACGATACGTTGCGTTCTCATGGCATTCCATTACGAGTCACATGATCGTTGTATCGTGGAGATTATTTGACGATGTAAGGTAGGACTTGTTGCGATTCCCTCCCCCCCATATAGTTGGTGCCTAACAGTCAAACAACTCATTTAAAGATAAATGAGGTGTCGTTGGCCTCTACACAGTGATTCGCGTGTCAAAGGCTCCTTGATAAACAAAATGGCTGATAACCAAAGTAGTATGTGAACAAAAAAATTTAGATAAATGAATTGCGTTATTTCAAATGAAAGGTTCTATAATGATTCTGCATTCACAATCTAAAGTAATAAATAAGATCATAGGCTTCTTTTTTATTCCGAAAAATTAGAGTTCCCGCGGAAGACAAATACTAAATCCACGCAGACGAAGCCGCGGGCATTATCTAGTGTTATGCTGTAGCAATGAATTAAGCTTTCTTGTTTTCGCAATAAGCTGACCCAATTTTATATCGCCAATGACATTGATAATGTTGTTTACGTTTTGCCCTAGTATTTCTCAAGGTTTATAATACAAACCAAACCCAATAAACTTTACCTTGTTATGCCTTTGCATTGCCCTAATTAATAAACAAGTTCTGAACTAATCATTTGTAGGAATAACCATATTATAAGTAATTAAATTACTTTGCTTTAGGTGATTCCCATTTCTCATGCAACAAAAAGGCCCTGAGCCCCAATACAAACTGAGTGACTCACATTTTGGTAGCGTTGCACTGTAGCTGTACAAAATACCTATTTCTGTACAACTTTGTATAAATTTACTAGCTGATGCCCGCGACTTCGTCCGCGTGGTTTGAGGTTTTTTTTGTACCCGCGGGCACTCTTTAATTTTCCGGAATAAAAAGTAGCTTATGTGCTAAGCCAGACTATAATTTATCTCTGCCCCAAATTTCGTTTAGATCCGTTCAGCCGTTGGGGCGTGATTGAGTAACAAACATCCATCCATACATCCATCCAAACTTTCGCATTTATAATATTATCCATCCATCCGTCCGTCTATCCATCCAAACTATCGCATTTACAATATATATTATTATAGATTATATAGATGCTGTCATTTTGTACAACGGCTGGGCGACCGCGGATATCTGACAGCTGCAGTGTAACGATCGCAATCACCTCTGATTGGATAACACTCTTCCACTATTGGACAAAATCCATTGACGCAGCAAGAATACCATAAATTCAGCCAATCGCAGCAATTGATACTGTGAGAAGATACGCGATCGCCCTGCGGAATCAGCCCCATAGTCATAAACAGTATTGGCCACAGTGGCTTCTTAATAATTAAAAAAATTAAAAAACACGACTGCCCTGACAAAAACGAACTAAAAAGTTAAAAATCTAAATTAATCTAGATAAATTAGAATCTTATTCTCATTTTTATTAAATGATATTTTTTTGTGAATGACCGGATATTGAACGATAGTGTTATATATTTTTGGAATCTACTCATCATTTTCTAGATGATGATTATATAGTTAATCTTATTTTCGAATATTTTTTTTTTAAATTTAGTCTTTAATACGGGACCATGGTCACCCCATAATTTTTTTAATTTTACTAGCCTATGTCACCCGGAATAAGCTAGGGATTCTAACGATACCTCATTTATCAAAATCGGTGCAGGCGTATAGAAGTTATGGTGGAATATACAAACTCACATACATACATGAACCCTGAAAACAATATACATACTAATTTTTTCAGGCAGTCGTATAAAAAAGCTTACCGATAGATATAGGTCCGTTTTGCACCAGCCACTTGGCCATGTCTGTCTCGTTGGAGGATATGTTCACGGCGCCGCTGATCTGCACTCGGGAGAGGGTCTTGTTGAACGTGCACTTGTCATTCTCTCCCTCATACGGGTAATCGTTCTCGGCTTCCAAACCGCCTAACTGCTCTATTGCTCTGTAAAAAAAATATTCATTATAAATTTTTCAGCTTCATAATTTTTTTTTTCTATCCACTATAAGTTAGCCCTTGACTGCGATCTCACCTGGTAAGTGAGTCGTGATACGATGGTAGGATACGAAGGTAGTGTAAGATGGTAGGGGGCTAACCTGTTATGGGCATAGCAGTTATATGAAACCCGTATCATATGTATGGTTTTCACAGGGTATCGTACCGGAACGCTAAATCGCTCTTGGCGGCACGTCTTTGCCGGTAGGGTGGTAACTAGCGACAGCCGAAACCTACCACGAGACTAGACTAGAAAAAATTCTGAAATTGTGAATTCCCAAATTGACCCTGCCGGGGATCGAACCCGAGATTTTCCGCTTATAAGACAACAGTGCCAGGACTTTCGAAAGGAGGTAATTTCGAAAAGTCTAGCCTTATTCCCTATCTACATCCATACTTATATTATAAATGCCAAAGTCTGTTTTTCTGTCTGTCTGTCTGCTACGCTTTCACGGCCCATCTGTTCAACCGATTTTGATGAAATTTGGTACAGGGATAGGTTGTATCGCGGGGAAGGTCATACTTTTTATCACGGAAAATTAAAGAGTTCCCGCGGGAATGAAAAAACATAATTCACGCGGACGAAGCCGCGGGCATCACCCAGTAACCTATAAAGGGAGCCTCTGAGCAAAGTTTCAGAGTTGTAGGTCCAATATTGTTTGGGCTATGTTGATGAGTTGGTCAGCGAGTGAGTATACCTACTCACTCGCTGACCAACTCATCAACATAGCGTCAACTCGTCTCTTTATATATTGTTGAGATTCAAATTCAAATATTTCATTTGACCAACCAGTGGCTCTTGAAACATTCCAATGGTAGACACCTCAACTTATTCTAAGTTTCGTTGATCGTACAAGCATTCGATGGCATTAGCGTCAAAGTAAAATGAACCTTAAATGTATTTCTTTAAAGTCTCAAATCCAGTACAACCGATTTTAATTTGGAAACGTATCGGTGGGAGCTCTGGCTATGAATGCATACATGAAATTTAGCTCTAAATCAATGCAAAGGTTCTTTTTACTAGAATCTAACTAGAGTTTTAGAGAGGTCTCTCAACTCACAGCGTAAGTACATATTGGTAAGAAAATAATATCGCCTTTGACTGTGGCATATGTAACACAAGTTTCACCCAGACCCACAATAATATTTTATTTATCAGGGACGAAACACATAATACTTATTGCGTTTCGCCAGCTACACCAGCGCATACTGAAACATGATCGATACAAATAGTCGATAAACTTTATCAGAAACGTACTAGTGTTATTATGTGTATGTCATCAATAATGCGTTTAATTGTAATCTTTCGACAGTTTATAATTTCGCGAGTTAGATTATAATCTAACGGTTTTTACAATCTTACGGTGACATGTAGGTATAATGTGGTGTTGCTTTAATCTAAAGGACACCATACTGGCGTAAAGCGGCACAGAACAGGACAGCATGACAGCTTCTAGTGTCGGAGGCCAAGATCCTGTTTAGGTTATTGATTCAGTCATAATGAAAATAATAAGCAATGAATGTAAATAATGGTTACGTTTTTCCCCTTGTCACGACGCTTACGTAACAATGTTTATTGATAGCGTGGAAAACGGATGTTTTCTGATTTGTTTACATAAAAACAGGATAGGTGACAAATCGAAACAAATAGTCAACAGTCGAATTTTTCGATCGTTGATATTATAGACGATTTCTTTACAATCTATCTATCTTCTTATATATATAAAAATCCATTGCTTCTCGTTTGTCTCGCTAAAACTCGAGAACGGCTGGGCCGATTTAGCTGATTTTGGTCTTGAAATGTTTTTCGTAGTCCGGAAGGTTTAAACAGTGAGAAAATATGGAAAAATTGCGAGGAAGATAGGGCAGGACAACGTCTGCCGGGCCCACTAGTAATAACATAATATTTGCATGCCGACTTTACATTTCAAGGATTGTTGAGTAAAACAAGGAACTCAGTTGCATCTAGTCTGTCTGTCTGTCACAGCAATTTTAAATATAAATTATATGAGATTTAAAGCAGATAATTTATTTATCACTGTTATAGAAACGTGCTACCTCTACCAGTAGCCCTATTAATACCCATATTATCATAAATGCGAAAGTGTGTTTGTTTATTTGGTTCATTGGTCTGCCCTTCAGTTACACGGCAACGCGACGGCAATGAATCGACGTGAAATAACTATGCATGAATATTGTTAGAGACCTGGACAGTGACATTGGACATTTTGTTTCACAAAAGCAACTGGTTGACACGGGAATTGTAAAATCCTGAATCCACGCGGAAGAAGCCGCGGCAATCATCTAGTTACCCATTATAATATGATACAAACCCAGCAAGATCAAAATAAATGATTAACCGTTTGTGCTCATGAATCATTCCAAAGTTACGTAACATAGCATGTTGCATGCTATCTGCATTATCATACTTAATATTATAAATGCGAAAGTGTGATTGTTTGTCGGTATTTCCTCCGTTTGTTGGCCGCAACGAAGCAACGGATCTACGTGATTTTTCACATGGGTATACTCGAGGACCTGGAGAGTGTAATAAGCTACTTTTTATCCAGGAAAATTAAGGAGTTCCCGCGGGAGTAATAAAAAACTATTACCACGCGAACGTAGTCGCGGGCATCAGCTAGTACCCAATAATTATTGTTATAAAGACGTTAACGGTAGTTATAAACTGTTCACGTATTCTGATAGATGACGAGTTTTCCGTGATGATTAATAATACACCTTATTGACACTACACCTCACGTTTGGTTCGCTTCAATTTACTGGCACATTTTAAGATACTATTAACTGTATAAACCGTTATAATAACTTCTGTTTTTATGTATTGTGTCTGAGCACATTAACCACTGTCTGCTATTTTATGTTTGACTGATCATCATAATTTTAGCCCTTTATAATCCTTGCTAATGAATGCAAGTGTGTTTGTCTATCTGTCCTTGCAAATCTATGACAAATCATTGCCCTATCCTCTTATCTTTCACGGCCCCCTGTATAGCCCATTTTGACGATATTCGAATTTTTTCGTATTTTCAAAATTCAAAATCAGACAAACTTTCACATCTTTTAATTGTTGATTTACCAATTAAGTGAATATAATACAGTTATAGACACTTACCTATAAGCGTTATCCGGCAAGCCGCCATTGCAGCCCTGGTCTAGACTGTCACAGTCCACCAATTCCTGTTCTGACAAAGACACGAGTTCGCCTGACTGCATCTTCCATTGACCTTCTATGTTGCCTGCACAATGTGAACAAAACTTAGTGGGTAAGTAGGTAGGATTCCAGGAAAATAATATAAAACCCAATTGACAATTATTGCATATCTGTCACCGTAAGATTGCAAAAACCGTTAGATTGTAATCTAACTAGCGAAATTGCAAACTGTCGACAGATTACAATTTAACGCATTATTTTTCAGTAGATTGAAATCTGTTAGGTATATTATACTTGATTGTTTATGTCGAACCCTAACCTAACCTACAAGAAAGAGACAAGAAAACGTAAATAAAATGAATATTTCAAAAATTGACACTCAGAACATTGATCAGATTCACAATTTGTCGACAGTTTATAATCTCGCTAGATAGATTACAATCTAACGGTTTTTGCAATCTTACGGTGACATATCTAAATTAGTAAGTAAATATGTGTAAAGCAGAAACTGCGTAGGCACTTGTTTCAAGATAAGTAATGAAAATAAACTTCATAGATATATAACATACTAATGTATAATAATTATTATACTTAGTTGCTACTCTAAAGATTATCCATACTAATGTAACTAAAACATAAGTGTTTTTATCTATCCGCTGCATTCACTGTTCACCTTCCCCACTGATTTTAATTTTTACCAAATATGGTGACAGGTCCCTTTCCGATGAAGGGAATAGCAGAACCCGCGGGAATCAACGCGGGTTTTTGACGACCTCCGTGGCGCAGTGTTGAACGCTGTTGCCTTCACGTGCGGAGGTGCCGGGTTCGATCCCCGGCAGGGTTTGTAAATTTATAATTTCTGAATTTTCCCTGGTCTGGCCTGGTGGGAGGCTTCAGCCGTGGCTAGTTACTACCCTACCGGTAAAGACGTGCCGCCAAGCGATTTAGCGTTCCCGTACGATGCCGTGTAGAAATCGAATAGGGGTATGGGTTTAATATAACTGCCATGCCCCTAACAGGTTAGCCCGCTACCATCTTACATACATACATACATACATACTGTATCATCACTTACCATCAGGTGCGATCGCAGTCAAGGGCTAACTTGTAGTGGATAAAAAAAAATAAAAAATAATCAAAAACCTAAATCACGTGATGCCGCAGGCATCTAGTTTAAGATAAGTCTTAGAGAAACACTGGAGTGCCTGTGTGGGCAGCAATACGTGAGTTATGGAGTATTGAGTTGGGGACTCGCGTGAAATTTTCGTACCTGTAACACTGAAAGCCCAACAACTGCCGCAAGCTCCTTGGTCCTTCACTTCAGTGACGGCATCGTATTGCCTCCAGTCAAACGCGTTAGGCAAGTCCACTTGGGGAATATCCGCCTTTCTGATAGGAATTTGATTATTGTCATGAAGGTTTGGCTTTAGCCCCAAGTATTTCTGTCCAAACTCCTCATACGTCAAATCACTAAATCGGGTAACAGCATATCTCGCAGTTCCGCGTTCTTGTGTGTTGAATTCGTGAATTTTTCTTACATTATTTTGGAATATTTCAAACCTTTTAAACATCTCTATGTGGTCATCAATATAATCAGGTTTGTATGTTGTTAAAAAATCAGAGAATAAGTGCTGAGCTTGTATTTTATGATATATATCAGTTGTTATACCATCCTGGTAGTCACAAGAAACGCGGTATGTTGGTGGGTGTTCAGTCCATGGACGTAACCAAACATTAGCTCTACAGAATTTGTTTAAAGCAACATTATTGACCAGCTTACAGTCATCTTTTATGCTCAATGCGAGACAATCCGTGTAACCTACTTCCATCTTCATTCTATAATGAACACCAGCAATCTCCTGCTTATCTAATGAGAATATTCGCACAACTTTTTGTTTTCTTGGGTGTGGATATTTAGCTTCAATATGTTTTAAAACCTCTTTAGCCAATTGCATAGCATTCTCTGCACTTTCAAACTCAATTGTGGCTTCTAATGGTGTTTCGTCATCTTCACAATTTACATCAATTTGCTTTCCATTATTCAACCATAATCGCTCGCGAATCTCTGAAACACAATGTCTTCTAGGCAGATGCTCTATAAATTCACATTGTGTTATATTTTCGACCCATTCATATTTTAAACACGATGTATATCCAACATCAAAATCTATAGTCGTTAGCCGTCCTTTAGTTATTTTTGTGTTAAAACTATTAATTTGTAAAACTCTTTGTTTATATTTATGTAATGAAGACATTTCCAATTTTTCTAACGATTCTTTAACGAAGTTTTGGATAGTTTTTTCATCAGTTGTTACATTCGTCGACTCTAAAGAAATCGATCGTTTACTACGATAAGGTTTATCTGGTCTACAACTTGTCTTGATTTTCTTGATTTTTTTGCTGTTTGGCACCATCCATATAGAAGAAGTACACGATCTCGGAATTCTATTACTATCAACAAAGCATGAAAACGGATTTTCGCTAATATCTATGTACTTTGAACAGTTGGTAGTAACAGTTACAAAACTCAATACGAACGGTATGTTCGAATCAAGACTAGGTATAAGATTCGGTTCGCCTTGATGTATCACTTTATATTTCAGTTTAGGGGATGCTTCTATATCTTTCAACGAGGCTCTAATAAGATCTAATTTTGAAATGCCAGTGATGCTCTTAAAATCTGGCTCATCGTCACATACTACGGCTATACTTTGAATGACTAATTCATCATCAGGTGATGGCCATAACCGAACATAGCAGAGCCTATGATACATGCCTGTTAATTCTTCACAATGAGCCAGTTCCACATCATCCTGATGTCTTATACAGTAAGTGAATGCTGTTTCTATGTACATTCGGACCATATTAACACCCATGTTCATACTGTTTTGAATTGCATGAATGGTAACTAGCTTTTGAATGTTATTGGTGTCAGTCTTATCATTAATATATGTCATTGCACGATCCGCATAATAATACATTACATCCTCGTCTATGTCATCTTCTATGGGTGCAACTTGTCTTTTATTTCGACTTTTGTTATCCCCTGCCTTTTTTTCACGACTTTTGCTTTTTTTAGAGTCCTGTTCTTTACACTCTACAGTGATGTTCTTATCTGATGTTATCCACGGCTTATCCCATATTTTTGCATGACAGAATAATTCCGTTTTCGGTGTTAATACATTACAATCGTCAATAGATATTGGACTATCTTTAATTAAACATTCAGTTGGGGAAATTGAGTATTCTATCTGAATTAGAATACCAGCTACAACCTGTTCCGTTACACGATGTATTTTAATAATTCTGTGAATGTTTTTAACATTCGATAATCGCTGATATTTTGCCAAGGCTTGCTCAGCTAACGAGTTATAATTTTCGTTATTTATATCCTTTTCTTTCAGCGCTCCAAAACTTACATTGCGCTTCTCTCTATAATCTTCACTATCTTCTTCACTAATATCTCTGTCACAATCTACGACAATTTTATTACGACCTTTCCAAGGACGTTTCCAAATAGTTGAATGACAATATAGAGTATCATTTTCACTATGGTTACATTCAAGATTTTTTTGTGTATCTCCTTGCGTACATTCAATTGGGTTAGCTATAAAATCTATGGTAAACTTTATTCCCGAAACTTGTTGCCTAACTACTTGAACTACTTCGGTAACTACATGATTTGCGAATTTATTAGATTGGCTTTTCTGATATTTTTGTAACGACTCCTGCGCCAGCAATTTAAATTCTGCTAAATTCGGGTCTTGATTCTCTTTTTTACCCTTCAATGACCGTTTTCTTCTTTTGTTGTTTTTGCCAGTGCCCAAATATGTACCGTCAGCTTCATTTTTACTGTATTTCTGCGTATTTTCTTTTTCGATTATATATTTTATTTTCTTTGGATTTGGATCTATATTTGGTCCAATAAACGCCAAGTTTTGATGTTTTTTACTGGAACACTTAACAGTGACATCTCGTTTAGTCAACCATGGTTGTTCCCAAACTTCTGAATGACAATTTATAATATTAGAAGAATCTATTATTTGACAAGAAGTTTTTAAGTCTATATTGTCATTACACTGACAGTTAGTTGGTGTGATGGTAAAATCTATTGCAGTAAGCAATCCAGATACAACCTGAGTTGTAACTTTTTCCACTTTTAAGATTTTATGACATTGTGTTGAGCCGGTGTCTAGTAAAAACTTTTTTAAAGACTCTTCTGCCATCAATTGGTATTGCGATTCATTAACATTTTGTTCTTTCTTGCCACCAGGAAGTTGCCGCTTGTTCCTTTTTTTGTTTCCGTTTATATCACAGGAGACATTAATATCTTTTTTATTTAACCACTTCTGTTCCCAAATTTCTGAATGACAACTTATAATATTAGTAGAATTTAATACTACACAATCAGAAGTAGTTGGTTCCTTGTTATTATCCAGTTCACAATTTGTTGGTGAAATAGTAAAATCTATTTCAGTGATGATTCCAGCCACCACTTTAGTTGTTACTTTTTGCACTTTTAAGATTTTTTGATGTTGTATTGAACCAGTGTCTAGTAAAAACTTTTTTAAAGACTCTTCTGCCATCAATTGGTATTGCGATTCATTAACATTTTGTTCTTTCTTGCCACCAGGAAGTTGCCGCTTGTTCCTTTTTTTTTTACTGTTTAAATCACAGGAAACCTTTATATCTCTTTTATTTAACCACTTCTGTTCCCAAATTTCTGAATTACAACTTAAAATATTAGAAGAATCTATTATTTGACAAGAAGTTTTTGAGTCTCTATTGTCATTACACTGACAGTTAGTTGGTGTGATGGTAAAATCTATTACAGTAAGCAATCCAGACACAACCTGAGTTGTAACTTTTTCCAATTTTAAAATTTTATGACATTGTGTTGAGCCGGTGTCTAGTAAAAACTTTTTTAAAGACTCTTCTGCCATCAATTGGTATTGCGATTCATTAACATTTTGTTCTTTCTTGCCACCAGGAAGTTGCCGCTTGTTCCTTTTTTTTTTACCGTTTATATCACAGGAGACATTAATATCTTTTTTATTTAACCACTTCTGTTCCCAAATTTCTGAATGACAACTTATAATATTAGAAGAATCTAATACTACACAATCAGAAGTAGTGGGTTCCTTGTTATTATCCAGTTCACAATTTGTTGGTGAAATAGTAAAATCTATTTCAGTGATGATTCCAGCCACCACTTTAGTTGTTACTTTTTGCACTTTTAAGATTTTTTGATGTTGTATTGAACCAGTGTCTAGTAAAAACTTTTTTAAAGACTCTTGTGCCAACTGTCTGTATTGAGGGTCATTGGGATCCTGTTCCGATTTTCCACCGAGAACATCTCTCTTTTGAACCAACTTGTCCCCAATTTTATCACACATTACATTAATAAATTCTTTTGTATTCAGCCATGGACGGTCCCAAACCTTCGCACTACAATATATTTCTTTATCTTTTGAATTTTTGGGAGCTACTTTATATATGATGCTAGTCAACGTTCCAGCCACTACTTGTACAGTAACATTTTCAACTTTTACAACTTCATATATTTCTTCAACGTTATTGGATAATAAATAATGTTGCAAAGATTCTTTTGCTAACCGTTCAAACTCGTTCGGATCTTTTGTTTGTGGACCGCCAACAAAATATAAATCTCGTGATCGTTTTCTTCTTGAAATTAAATTATCTTTTTTAATTGAATCGTCACAACTAACATTAATTTGCCTTCCATCTTCTAGCCATGGTCGATCCCATACTTGTGCTTTACAATTCCGCAATGGTTGATTATCTAATAATTCACATGATTTCAAATCAACTTCGAAATCATTAGAACATGTTGTATAACCTACAATGAATTTGATTTCAGTTAGTAAACCGGCAATAAGTTGTGTTGTGACTGAATTTATATGCACAATTTTTTGTTTATTATTTTTATTTGAATTCATCTCCAAATACTGCAATGCTTCTTGAGTCATGTCCAGGATATTTTTATCTTTTATTGTCTCTTCCACATCATATTTTTTTATTTTATTTGAAAATCTTTCATCTATTGGTCTTTGATCACATGAATATGTAATTGTTTTCTCCTTAAGCCAATGTCTTTCATGAACTGTTATTTCACACACATTGGAATCCATGCTTTGTACTGTTGTACAGTTTGTCCTTTTCATATAAGGGACAGTTTTATTACAATCAGTAAATAAAAGACTTACAGTTATCTTTGTAACTGTACCAGAAGCTCTTCTAGTGTAAGCCTGTAATATTTTATCAATTTTCATAGCATTCGTATATTTTGATTCTAATTCAATTTTCTTTAAACTTTCTTTTGTTAATTTTAAAAGAACAGGATCATTCAATTCAACTGCTTCGGTTTTACCACGTTTTAGTTTCTTTTTCTGTTCATCGTAACAAAATGCGCTCAAAATTTGTGGTCTTTCTTGATCAGTGGTTTCGATAACTCCATTACAAATTTTGTTCTGTGTATCATTGGCTTCACAATTTGCTTTGTCACAGGGTATTACAACACGAGCTTGAATATAGAAAAAGTTCTGATAGTTTTCAAATTCTTCTTCTGCAGCAATAACATCTAGAAGAACCCTTGTTTTGATTTCTAAATCCATCTCATTTAAGTAATCCACCATGTTCTGTGCTAGGGAGTATAAATATTTTGCCTTGTTGATATTCTTTTTAATCTTATGAATTTTTTCCGCAACAGACATAACTTTTAATTCGTGTTCATAACTCCTTTTTATTCTAGGAAAGTTATCATGAATGTTATCAAACCCAGCAGAGTTGAAAAAATTTATTAAATCATCTATAGCTTTTTTCCTGTCTTCATTTAAAAAGTCATCTGATTTCCTGTATTCAGGTTGTTTGTACTGAACAGAGTTATCATTATCTTGTTTTCTTGTTTGAAGTTCGGAAATGTGATCGATTTTAACATTTGCTGCTTCTGTGCTTTTTGGTATATGTTGAAAGCCTCCTGAAGTTCTTTTGTGATTATCATAAGGAATTACCTGTTCTTCTAAATCCTTTAGTTCCTTTTCAGTCAAAGATTTTTCTGTTTTTATTGGCACCTGAAGATCTGTATTATGAATAGCTTTGAGAATATCGTCTGCTGACCCAGTGTTAGCAATTTTGTCATAGTCTGGAGTGTCATCAGCCTTGTCTTGGATATTAATTGGAGGATTGATATCAACATCATTACTTTCATTGTTTGGAATATATTCACCTTCATCACCAAATATCCACTCCTGTGAACAATTGTTGGACAGAATAGCTCTATATTTAGAACCATCTGGCATCTTTATCCAAGTTTTTTCTAATATAGATATCCTGCACACTTTGCTTTCAAAACAGGGATCACTTGATGTTGATGTGCAGTTATCAAAACCCACTTGAAGTGTTAAAGTATATCGTACACCATTGACTACCTACAAAACATAGAATCATTAGTCAAAGCCAAAGTGTTTTAAGTATTAAATTTCAAAGTGGGAATCACTCAATCATTACAAACTGTTTGAGCATTAATATGAAATCTATTTATTTAACAAATCTATAACAACTGATAGAGAAGTGATGATTGTAAATTCAAATACTTCCTCCTGCTACAATTAATCCTTTAAGAAAAGCTACAAGGGTTCTGAGGACTAGGTTATAGGGACCCCGAGAAGCTCTCAACAAACTGTTTTTTAATTACCATAATCTCATAATATCACTCAAACGTATGCCCAAGTGCAAACTTCCAAGGCTTCTAAACTTCATTTAAATATTATTTTGATAGCACTTTAGAGCAATTGTTTTATAACAATAGTTTACTAAAGATTTATTACATACTTGCACTTGTCTCTCCACATCAAGCACAGCCTCCAACAGGTGCTTAGTGTTGGATTCATGTCTATTCAATTGCTTAATGCCAAGTGCTGCTAACTCACTGACCCCAGGTGCTTCAGGATTGACATGGCTGGCACACCCTGTACAGGTGCCACCAAATTGCAGTCTAGGTACTGCAACAAATTCTTCACCAGAGGTAACCTATGGTCAAAAGAGATATTATAGTATAAGCAATAATACCAAGAACCTCGTTTCACTTAAGTCTTATGTCACATTTAAGTCTGAGTACATGTTTGTTAATCATAAATTGTTTCTTTCTTGATAATAACTATAAATATATCTCTAGTTTTATGTAAAAAAGTGTAAAAAGACTAATCTATTTCACCAGCTTAACCAATAATTTGATAACCCATTATATTTAACTATAACAAGCTTTGTAATTTATTTTTAAACCAATAATTAATTTAGCAAGAAAATATTACAATTATTTTGCTATAATCCACCAGCAGAAAAAAATCTGTATTGTCAAGCATGCAGTTACTAGCGAAGCACCGTTTACCTTCCCAACCAAGCAAGAAAGCCAAGTTCCCAAACAAGCAATGCCACCACTACTCACATGCACCACCACACAAGACTTTTATATCATTCTCGATGCACGTTTTGCCCCAAAACCGGAGCATCTTCAAGAGATGTCGACTTTACAATGCAAGATTGTCTAGTGACGTTCGTGTCAAATGCGCGGTGTTATATGCCATTTCTAAACCCTTACTACTATTGCCCCGGCCATTACTGCCCAGACACCTACCCCCTTCAAATAAATGAAGCAGTGGTGAATTTGAAACATTAACTTGTTCATTTAGTATTTTAAACTGATTATTATTATTATGTTTTATTATTTCTAATTGCTAAATCATGATCTTCAGTAAAGTAAGGACTGATTCTATCCAATAGATAATTAATTACTCACTCCAATATTTGATTGCACTTCATTGTCCAAATGTACAGGTTGATGGATGGCAGCTGTAGTTGTCTCTTCTACTACAACTAGATCTTCTAAGGTATCACCATCAGCAACACTTGTCTGTGTAACCTGATTATCATCCTCGCATTGGTACTGATTGTCTTGAATGGCTATGCCATTGTCCTCCAGGTCTTGAATTGTAGCTGTACACTTAAAGTATCCAGATGAGTCTACATTGTGGATGGCATTAGCTCTAAGTCTGACTTCAATATGAAAGCATCCATTGTTGTCATCCTAAAATTTTAAAGTATGTTAAGTAAATATAATATGGAATGTTAAGTAATTTTGCACTGAACTGAGAACCTCCTCCTTTTAGAAAGGCCGCTTAAAACCTTATCATATTACATGGTATTATGATTAAAAATATACTTAAGTACTTAATTAATTAACTACTGATGGATTAAGTAAATATACACAATTTACGAATTACATAAGTACTTAAAATATTAAATAAATATTATAAATGCTAAAGTTTATATGGATGGATGTATGGATGTATGGATGCATGCACGGATGTTTGTTACTCAAACACGCCCGAACGGCTGAACGGATCTGGATGAAATTTGGCACAGAGATAGATTATAGTCTGGAATAAAACATAGGTTATTTTTTATCCCGGAAAACTAAGGAGTTCCCGCGGGAACCAAAAAACCTCAATCCGCGCGGACGTAATCGCGGGCACCAGCTATTTTTTTATATACCTATTAACGAAAATCGATAGCACAGCTTAAGGTCTTCTTTGCGATAACCTTGCATAAAAATATGAACGAAATGAACTTACAAAGTAGCTAGGCACTCACCGTTTTCTGCGCATTTAGTAGTACACCTTCATCATACATATAGACTTGGTCAGGCAAATTGTTTAAATATTCGACGAATCCATTTAGAAACTTCTCTTTGGTTTCGATATTTATTTCTCCACAACAAACCGCAAGTAGAAAGCACGAGATTATCACTAACACACTTTTGTATAGCTGCATGACGCTATCATGCTATCATCGCTGAATTCACCAGCCGAATGAGGCGCGTCACAAGTTCACAACTTTACAAATACTAAGCTAATTAAAATTACCGGATTAAAATAACTTTGTGGTAATTAAATGAATGATTCAACAAAACTCTGATCTGACTTCTGACTCTGATACAAAATATCTTTGCAAAATGTCTTAATGTTGACAAATGACCAGACAAATGACAATTGAATTTTTTTTGATAATTGACAACGACGTTGACAACAGATTGACAAATGACAAACTTAGAGTAGGTAAGGTAATTGTACAAAAGAACATAGAGTAAGTATAATATACTATATATCATACTTACTCTATGTTCTATGATAATATATATCTTATGAATATAAAATCAAAGATAATATATATGGCTACAGGAGACATTGTAACAAGTGAACAAAATGAATAAGATTGCAAAAACCGTTAGATTGTAATCTAGCTATCGAAATTGTAAACTGTCGACAGATTGTGAACCGTTCAAGGCTCTCATCTGGTTTAGTATATGTGGCGTAGAGAGTTAATTTTTTTTTACAGAAAGTTAGTAATGTAATAAACGTAACGCCAAAATATTTTCCGTCGAATCGTAATTGTTTTCGAGAAATTAATTTTTAAAATTTTGACATTTTCAGGATAGGTTTCCCAAAAGAGTTACTCGGATCTCAAAACTAACCGTATTCAAGGCCTCAATTGCATGACAGCTACGTTCTGTTTGTAATTATTAATCTGAATTAGGTATTTTATAATAAACTGACAGAATTCATTCTTAAATAATTATTAATTGACATTATATAACATCTATTTCATTTCATTATTGTATTGTTGGTTGTATTATATTGTTAATGCTAATATGTTTTAAATTAAAATTAAAATTAAAGTTAAAAATTAAAAATAAAATAATGTAACCTGCAATTGCATTTGCAGCATTACAATGCCTTGACGGGGCCTCATGTAATGATTATTAAATAAAGAATAAAGAAAATTCGTGCAAATCTCTACTTATCTGTTTGAGGGATGGTGTGAGAAAATTAGATAGGTTTAGGGTAACCTAAATAGGCCACGCCACGCTCCTCAACACTTATTTTTTTTAACCAGAGCGGTAGGTTTAGGTTCTTAAGGGGTTAATACGCCAAATTTAAGTAAAGAACAAATACTTGTCAAAAGGCTAGGTTAGGTTAGGGTTGAACATAATATATACATATAGTCCCTTAAGAACATATATATATATATAGTTCTTATGGGGTTAATATACCGAGCATAGGTAAAAATAAAATTGTGAAAGCAAACATAATATATGTGAACAGTTAAATCATAATATTACTACAATACTATTGTTAAAAGATTTGTCCTAAGAGGAAGTTATACATATTTACTGAACCGAATTTATTGAAGTGTAAACAGCTACGTAATCGCTGTAATAAAGTCTGCAGGGATGCTCAACGTAATTACATACACTCCGTTGATGGCAAAAGTACATTAAAGGTGTGGAAATTCTTGGAGTCTATGGGTATTGGAAGGAACCAAAAGGGTGTATCTCACGATGTAGACATTGATGCCCCCAACTGCCATTTCACTAACGTCACAACTGATATACTGAAGAAGTCTGAAACGCTTTCTTCCATTAACCTGTATCCAAAACCTAGCTACGACTTCTTCAACTTTAGCGCAATCAGTTCGAATGAAATAAAAAAACAAATTGTTGCCGTAAAATCAGATGCTATGGGTAGTGATGGCATTAGCCGCAAGATGATTCTGTTAAGTCTAGACTGTATCCTACATGTCTTGTGTCATCTTTTTAACTACTCCCTCTCTTCTAATACCTTTCCCAGTAGCTGGCGCATTGTTCAGGTTATCCCTGTACCAAAAATTTCAAATCCATTATTGTTTTCCCAATACCGTCCGATTTCCATTCTCCCTTTTTTATCTAAGGTCCTTGAACGCATTATCCATACCCAACTCACGCTTTTCCTGAATAGAAATAATATACTTAGTTCTTTTCAGTCTGGGTTCCGCCGTGGACACAGTACGGTTACGGCACTGACCAAGGTGTGTGATGACATACGGTTTGGAATCGATAACAAGCAGGTAACCATTTTAGCATTGGTCGATTTCTCTAACGCGTTTAATACCGTTGACCTGGATATTCTCTTAGCAATTCTTAAATCAATTAAGTTTTTCTCTGCTTCTATAAGCTGGTTCAAGTCTTACCTATTTGACCGGTCGCAATGCATACGTGTTAGAGATAAACTGTCGTCCTACTGCCGTCTCAGTGCTGGTGTTCCACAGGGTGGTGTCCTTTCTCCTTTGCTCTTTTCCATATTCATAAATACGGTCACTAATCTTCTTTCCCTGCCATATCATCTTTATGCTGATGATTTCCAATTGTACGTATCCACTCCTGTTGAGCAGATATCTGAAGCTATTAAACGCTTAAACGACGAACTTAACATTGTCTGCAGCTGGAGTGAGTCCTTTGGGCTACTAGTGAATGCTAGTAAATCACAGGTCATTATCATAGGAAACTCCAGACAATTGTCTAAACTTGATTACTCTGCTTTACCACCTGTGGTCTTTGATGTTATAGAAATGTACAATAAATATCTAAATAATTATAATAAACACGTTTAAAATTATGTTATTGTTGGTTTTATTATACTGGGAAATCTGGGAAAATCTGGGAGTGATTATAGACAGCAATCTATCATGGAAACTGCAAGTTTCAGAGGTTAGTAGGAAAATCTTTGGCGCTTATGGTGCTATTAAAAGGTGGAAAAACTTCTTGCCAATTAAAACCAAGATCTTGTTAGCTAATACACTTCTCCTCCCCCTCCTTGATTACGCCGATGTTTGTTATCTCGACCTGACTGAAGATCTTTTAAATAAGTTAGAACGCTTGCAAAACTTATGCATTCGATTTATTTTCGGCCTAAGGAAGTACGATCATGTTTCGGAATATAGGAGGAGACTTAGCTGGCTCCATAGCAGGCTAAGGCGTAATCTCCATGTCCTCTCTGTTCTCTATGCTACCCTTTACCACCCATGGTCGCCTCCTTACCTAAAGGAACGATTCAGGTTCCTTAGCTCCTTCCCAATCCAGCATACCTTGCGATCTGCCAGTGACAACAAACTTAAAATCGCCCAACGTAACGCCGAGGGATACGTAGACTCGTTCACCCTAAAGGCGGTCTTATTGTGGAACGCACTCCCAGCTGATATCAGATGAGCAAAATCTCTAGCGGCCTTTAAAAGTCGTGTCAAGAAGCATTACCTATCGCTGTAAACTTGTTCTTATTATTATTTGTGTTTAGGTATTGTAAATTAGTCATATGCAATTATTGAATTATTTAGGTGGTTGGCTATTATGAAAAATAAAAAAATACTTGATAATTGAGAACACGTTTTATTCCTCTCTTTACCAAGGGACTAAAAGGGAAGGGGACCCGGAAGCTATCATAATTCTTAAAAGACAAAACGATAGATACTATTTCCTGTCACAATTACCACAGATAATCTTGTACTTATTAAATCTACTTTATCAACAACTCTTATAAATATTTGTTGTTTTCATCAGTAATTTAATATTTATGTATATAATATGTGCTATATTTAAATATATATTTATTATATGTATAATTTTTTATCTTTTTATAGTATGTACCTATTAGAATGTACGTTTATGTATTTATGTTTTATTTAATGCGATTTCCCGTCTCACAGCAAGTACGGTCCATTCATGTGGGTTGCTTGGCAGAGATCACTTTAGTGATAAGGTCGCCTTTTGTTTATAATGTTGTAATAATGTCCTTTGTGTATTCCTTTTGTTTAAGCAACCGTGCCAGCCACTGCATACCTCCAACGCTCGATTAGACATAGTTAACCTTAACATCATAGTAATAAGGACGTAATTAAGCTAAGTAATGTCTTCCTAGACTTGAGTCCTTTATTGGTCGACCAAATGATATAAGTGGGCTGATTCTGTAGTGCACAATCTTTAAACTAAACTAAAATTATAGCATTATAAATATTGCTAACCCTTTCATAATACTCCCTACGGAAAGGGACAGAACTAGATTTAAAGCTGCCATTTTAGTTTAGTTTAGAGATGTTACATTACAGAATCGGCACCAATGTACCCCCAAGTTATGAGAACAGTCTCGATTAGAGAGCTTGTGAGCAAAGACGTGACGTTTTATTTAAATCCTGAATATATTGCTAATTAATTAACCCAAGAATTTTAATGATAATAATATTATTTATGCTAATACCAAATATCTTTTGCTATGGTATAAGTGGATAAATCGAATCTATATTATTTTTGAAATATTTAAGGTTTTATAAAATATATTTATTTATTATTATTTTGATATAATTTCGCGTCTTCGCGTCTGAAAATGATGGATAAATTAAAATGTTACCCAGTTCGTTTTAGACTAGTTGAATTAGTTTTTATTTTTACATAATATTGAAATCTGATAAAGATATCTAATTTGAACACTACATCTCTGCTAATTGAAAAGGAACATGTACAAGAATTGCATCTATTTGCCGGAACATCGACACAGTCACAGAATATTAAAATAAATTCGGCTTGTGCAGAGGTAGTTATTTTAATCCGTATATTAGATGATACCCGCGACTTCGTCCGCACGGGTCCAGTTTTCTTAATTTCCGGGGGGACTCCTTAATTTTTCGGAATATAAAGTAGCCTTTGCCCTTTCTCGAGATGTAATGTAACCTACCTCTTTACCAGTTTTAACAAAATCGGTTGAAAAGATAGGCCATTAAAGCGTAATAGACAAACAGAGACATGCATTTGTAATAAAATAGTATTGATTACTAGTGTATGCCCGGCATGCGTTACAATGGGACTCGCATGCCATCTATTGTGTGCTGATGGTATTGAATGTTAGGGCTAGATAACAACTACGTGTTATTGAAAACTGTACTTAAGCTTGAAATAAAATTCATAAATCAATTTATTGCCCAAAAATGACATTTCAAGGTTTAGCGTCTCATGCCTCCAATAAGTTTACTTTTACCTTAATTGGATCAACAATACCTTATCTGATCCCATTTATCCAGGTATAGTTAAAACTCAAAAACTAAACAGTTAATGGTCATTAATTTCAGATGCAGCAAAATATAAATAAAATTAAACAACTAACAAAAACATGTATGATTCAACGTAACAAAATCAAACGGCTCAACGAAAAAGTGAGAAAAAGAAATAAGAAAATAGCTGTATTAAGTGATATCATTGAACATTTAAGGAGACAAACAAAATCAACACGGAAGAATCTCTGCTTTGCAGGGCAGGGCAGGGCCTAAAGATTTTCTTAAACGTCAAATAGCCAAATCAAAAGGGCTTCCTCTGAACAGAAAATACTCTGAGGAAATCAGAAAGTTCGCCCTGACGTTGCATTTCTTGCCTCTAAAGGTATAGGTACAATTTTATCAGAAACACATTTATTACCTGCTTGCCACATACCCGAACACTATGTAAGTGGTATGAGCTCATTGATTGTGAGGCGGGCTTTACAAAAGAAGCGTTAGATTTGTTGCAACAAAAGGTAGCAGATAGTCCACACCCAGTGGTATGTAGTTTAATTTTTGATGAGATGGCGATTAGAAAGTCACTCACTTGGGACCCAAAAGCACAAAAATATTACGGGCGCGTAGATTACGGCCATGCATGCATGGCCGTAGCATGTTTGAATGTTTGGGTAAAAATATTATGAGCAATCCAAATTCTACAAGCTTTCAATGTAGTAATAGCCACATTCAAGCTTTCATCGACCCGTGCCATGCAATAAAATTAATTCGTAATGCTTTTGGAGAATTAAAAGTATTTATTGACCACTACGGTTGAAGAATAGATTTTAAATACCTAGAACTTTTACTTGATCTTCAAGAAAAAAAAGGATTACACCTTGCTAATAAAATATCGAAGGCTCATGTCATATTCTGTAAACAAAAAATGAAAGTGAAACTGGCTTCTCAGTTATTTAGCAGTTCAGTTGCAGATGCGATTGAATACTGTCGGAGCAAATTAAAAATCAAAGGATTCGAAGACTGTGAGGGGACTTTTAATTTTCTAAATATCATTAATGACGTTTTCGACGTTTTAAACAGCTACTCGATTCGCCCTCCCGGCTGGAAAAAAGGATTATGTCCAGATAACATTGGAATGGTGAGAGCTTTATTTGAATATGCCATTGAGTATCTACGAACCTTGAAGCTTCCTTCAGGAGAACTCCTAATACAATGCCGCAGAAAAACAGGATTTATCAGCTTTATCATAAATATGTACAGTGCACTGGGATTATATGAATATTTAGTAGAAAATACAAAAATATTGAAATACATCCTTTATAAAATAAGCCAAGATCATTTAGAACTTTTCTTTTCTGCGGTAAGGGCAAGAGGTGGATTTAATAATAATACCAGTGCTATTCAATTTCGTGCGGCTTATAAGAGATTACTTATAAGAGCTGAAATAAAGGATGGTGGGATTGGGAATTGCGTTCCACTCGAACAAATAAATATTTTAACTTGTTGAAGCAAAAACCCATCTGATACAATAAATGATTTGACTGAAAAAAAATCCCTCGTACAAATTGAAGAGGAACACAGCGACCTTTATGAGAAGTATATAAACTATATAAGTTCTGACTTGGATAATTATACTGAAGGTGTTGTTGAATATATAGCAGGTTTTATTACAAGGAAGTTATCCAGAACGATTAAATGTGAATCGTGTATAAGTTTATTAAATGGCGACGAAAATACTAATACTTTAATTTATTTAAAGTCAAGGGGTGGGCTCAAATATGCTTCTTCAGGAGTACAAGACATCGTGAAAAAAATTGAAAAATTGATAAAACCAATTTTAAATGATAAAACGAAACCTGAAAACTATTACCTTTATGTATTCAAGTTTCTCGTTGAATTTTACAATACAGAAAATCTTTTATGTCTGAGGAACGATCCTGAGCATAACACTAATCACCGATTATTGCTCATAAAAAGTGTGATTAAAACATATTTAGATCTAAGATTCCGCTATCATGGTACTAAAGTAAACGATGCAGTATCGCAAAGGAGTTTTTTAACTAAATTAATTTTATTTAGAAACGAATGAATAATATTTCAAAAAGTCCGCCTTCGTAGCTCAAAACTCACCATGCACGATTGTAAAGCATTACAATCGTACATTATCGAGATGAGAGATATGTTAATCTCTTGAGGATGCTCCAGTGTCGGAGTGAATCGTACGTTGAGAGTAATTTCGAAAATTTATGTGGTGTGGTAGCGGTGCGAATCTCAAGCTGTACGTTGTACCACATAGATTTGTATTTTTTCAGATTATAGCATATTAAGCTTCTTATTCCTTGTAAATAGTTGTGTGTTAAACGACAGCACTGATTTTTAATTGTGCTTTTGGATTTCTCAATACTGTCAGGGTTCTTACTATAAATGAAAATCTCGTGCTCGGGATTCAAACGTGGCAATTGCAACTTTTTTTTCAGTACCTAATAGTTCTGTTTAGTTTTTATGCGTAAATTTCAAGTAAATAAGAGTTAGATGCAAAAATTGGTGTGAATCGCTAAAAAGTGTCCCATTTTGATAATTTGTTTAATATTAATAAAATTATGTGTACTTACGCATAACACTAATACATACTAACTATACACCTACTAACTGTGTTTTACTTCTCTTATTTGACAACATTTGCTCTTATGTTTGTTTTTGCTTTGAAGCGGTACGGTAATATTCGTATTTATTTTATAGGACATTCAGGCAGCTGTCTGTTAGGCTACGTCATGTTTTGACTCTACCACCAGTTCGGAAAAAAAATCTGCGAAAAGTCGGCCAGAAACTCAGCAGTTGCTCTTTCATAAAAGTAGAGATTTTTGACCGAGCGAAGCGAAGGTCTCTCAGTCTACTTGGGTGAATTTGCACTTGTCCGTCCGTCCGGCTGTCAGAGCCTTATAACGTCTGAATTACTGAACGTAATTACTTCAAATTTAAATATAATATGTAAATCGATGGCCTCCAGCCGAATATGGCTTAAAAAATTATAAAAATCTTTATTTCAGGGGGGCTCTCATAGAAGCGAATGCGAAGTAAAATATTTTTTATAGCAATACATAGGGTTGCGGTATATATCATTATAAACATAATTAGGAATAGAGTACAAAAATATATTTTTTAAATTTTTCCCCCAAAATTGATGAAATGGGGGGCTTTCAAAGTGGAGATTTTCTAACGTCCAAAGTTGACTTCAGAACTCTCAATTTTCTGAAAGGTTGAACCTGAAACTTGATCATTTATTTGAATTATATCCTGTACTTGAACAACAAATACTAAAATAAGATAAATATTATAAGGAAACGAATTTATTTCATTTTTAAAGCTTAATAAGCTTATTTTTTTTAACAGAACTTTCCAATGATGTCAATAGATGGCGCTCTGTAAAAGTTTATTCGTTTCTCCAATAACTCTTTAGATCCTATGCGTCTAATGTTAAAAGTTAACTATTACATATGTATAGTTAACTATTACATTAAAATATACAGTTAAAACTATCTTATGGATACCGCGAGGCATATAATGTACTCTGTGCCGCGAGGTCTCAGTTCGAGGCAAACCACTAGTTAACTAAGCGACTTATACCTATGTAGGCGAGGCAGTCTTAGCGGCCTGGAAAATCTTTTATCCAAGAGTACTTTTTTATTTCTGGTCCAATCTCAGTGTGGCTGGAAGCGAAACTTACGAAATCCCATTAAGACCTCTTAAAACTTAAATCCAAGCGAATAATACCTACGTGATAAAGTATTTATGTGTTTGTAATACTAACAAATACTTGATTATCGTTTCAAACCTCATATCAATGACCTGAGTTTCAAATCTTATCGATGTCGATAGTTACGAAGCACACTCCCTAATTGGCGGCGGGCGGCCATCTTTTGCGACTGTAGGTATGCACTCTAGTTTTGTACTAAGGCGCCTCCATGTATTTGTTACCTCCATGGTCAAAACCAAGGAACATTCCTATGTTACCTTGTCTCTGGAACATAATTACTTCAATAATGACATTATTGACAAGTAACATAAATTACTTCGGGGAGTCAAAACGTGTTCCAAGAGTGTTGATATTGAGTGTACTGCTTTATTTATTTTTAAAAGTATAAATCGTTTACCAATCGCTTATACCTGTCGTAATATTATTTAAAGAAGGCGAATTTTCATCGAGATTATCAACAATGTCCTTTAAAATGGGACATAAGAAATCTAAGCAAAGTGTAAGTAAAATTTAATTAATCTTACCTTCTTGTAACAGTATCTTATAAACTAATTCGATGCGGTATCTTTGCACTCTGTTTACGCATCGGCATCGGTGTTTTTACGACAGCATCATCCAACATTCATCATTGATTTTGTTTTGTAGAAAGCAGATATTGCTAAGCAATTTGATTTGCCTGAGAGGCAGTCGAAGATCACGTCGTTGTTGAATCAAGCTGGGCAGGCTTACTGCATTTGCCGCTCATCGGATAGCTCGCGGTTTATGATGTAAGCGCCGATCTAAACACTAATTTTAGACCTACTTAGACTTTAGTTTAAGAAAACATAACAAACAGATCAAATAAAAATATATTTGTTATCTTACCTTCAACACTAGCTTATAAAAATCTACTATGGAAATGGGATTTTGACGACCTCTTTGGCGCAGTGAGCGCTGTTGTCTTATCGTGCGGTGGTCCCGGATTCAATGCCTGGCAGGGTCAACTTAATTTATAATTTCTGAATTTTCTTTGGTCTGGCCTGTTGGGAGGCTTCGGCTGGGACTAATTACCACCCTACTGGCAAAGATGTGCCACCATGTAGCGTTCTGGTACAATGCCATGTAGGAACCGAATAGGGGTATGGGTTTAATATAACTGCCACACCCATGACAGGTTAGCCCGTTTGACTCAGACTGCATTATCAATTACCACAATATCACAGTAAGATCACAGTTAATGCCTAACTTTTAGTGGATAGAAAAAAAGGGATAACTATTTTAACATCTCAATACACGATACATGTTGATTATATATATGTGAGTGAGGGTGTAGAGATTGTTGACCTGAATTTTCATAAAAATTCTTTAAAATAAATTGCTATATTGTAACCTCTTCAATTCGTAATATTTTTGTTTAAGAAGAAATTATTAATTTATTTAAGATTATTATAAATTTTTCAGAGCCTGTGATTCCTGTGAAGAGTGGTACCATGGAGATTGTATAAATATATCTGAAAGGGAGGCAAAATATATAAAGAACTATTTCTGTGATCGCTGCAGGGAAGAAGACCCTAGCCTCAAGACAAGGTTTAGGCCACAGAAGAGAGAAAATGAGGGTGATTCAGGTTAATAAATATTAATAAAATACAGTAGTATTTATATTTCAAATCTTGGTGCCTCTTTCATTTAATAATATGATCTTCACCACCACATTGAGCAACAGAACCCTAAAAATACTCTTTATAATGTTACCCTTTATAACAATAAACTCCCTGTAACCTTGAAGTGAGCCCAACTTGGTTGGTTTGTGTTAAAACCCACATATTGAAACACTTTATAGTGATACGCCATTCTCTATTACGAAGAAATATTTGTAGATAGTAAATATTTATTATCGGTATTATTGTTTATGTTATGTTAGGTTAGGTAACAAAAGACTGAAGCTCCGAAACATCCGAGGTCGGTCTAGCTTTTGTTAACCTTAATTGCCTTGAACACATGCAGTATGACGCATTGTTTTCTCGGAAATGATGGTCTTCGACCAAGCTTACTGGGTACCTATGGTATTATCAGTCTTAAACCTACTTTGAAACAGTTAACATGGCCAGTAAACGGAAAGCGATTAGTGTTGACGAAAAAGTTTGTGTGATACGTGCGATTGAAAAGGGAGAAAAGTGACGTTGGAAAGCGTTTTGAACTAACTCTTGAAAATTCTTGTTAATTTGGTTGTTTTTTTGTTCACTCCATATAACGATAACTCTCTATAACGACAAAAAATGCTCAGTCCCTTGAGTTTCGTTATAAAGAGTTTACACTGTATCTACTAAACTAGCTGTAGCTCATGTTGTAGTAAACTGTTTTTGAAGATGAGTGCTACTTATGTTGTTGTGTCATTTATTATGCTTTTGGTCAGTTAAATTCTTAATCTGGTCAATTTTGCCAAGTGAGCATACAAACAAACAATTTGAATATAATGGTACTAAAAATATTCAATCATTTTTGTTTTTAGGAAGAGATGATAGAAAGACAAAAAAACGTAAAGAAAAGGACCATTCTGAGAATAAATCTTCAAAGAGACCCGCCAAGGATGGCTGTGGAGACTGTGCTGGATGCTTGCAGGTTCACGACTGTGGACAGTAAGTTCATCTCATACATAAAAAAAGCCCTGAGTCACTGACTGACTGACTGACTAATCAATGTCCGGACCACAATTAGACCTAAAACATTTTGCACAGGTTCTATGGGATTTCGACAGTGGCGTGCAATACATAGAGGCATAAAAAACTGCTTACCTACATGGAAATACATCAATCCTCATTATTCAACATGACAGGCAGTAAATAGGTATTCTAAGTAATGCCTTCCCTAGCTTCAAACCCTGTGCACAGCACTGGATTTTCAGTTTCTGACATAATCACTGAAATGTTTTTTTTAGCTGTGATGCATGTGAAGACATGTTTAAATATGGCGGTAATAATAAGCTAAAGCAGAGATGTCGTCAAAGGTTATGCATTAAGAGTAAAAAGGCATCTAGGATATCCAGGTAATGATTAAATTAAATTTTTTAGTTTTAAAATTTCACGAAATGTAAATGTTTAGGCTAAGCTTATACCCAAGAATTCAATACAGTTTTAAAAAACTACAAGTGAAATTGAGCTCCAGCAAAGCAAAGAGATCTTTGTACAAAGTTGTGCAAAATGTAAAAATTGAAACTTATTATTTTGTCGACGAAATATGATCCACAAAGGCACTCATATAATAATTACTATAGTCTGTCTCTAAGGCAGATATAAAAATGGATATTGACATTTAGGAACTACCAAGAACTAGGCCCGTGACTTCGCCCGCGTGGTTTAAGTTTTTTGATTCCTGCAGGAACTTAGCCTGTGTCACTTGCCAGGTCGTCAACTATTCCCATGCCAAAAATTACGTCGATCCGTCGCGGCGTTTGAAGGACTATGATTATGATTATGATTGTAAATATGATTGCTAAGGTTATGATTGCAAAATTTTTCATGTTTAACTGATTTTCCACCTACCCTAGAAACTGATTTACTGAGCTTTTAAGGGATCATGTTGCTTCTATACAGCTTTTGTATTTCCATTGTCAGTAGCAGCCGCATAAAGAAGAAACACCACGAGCGCGAAGTGTACGAACCAGAGGAGTCCATATCTCACTTGCAGACGGTTGAGCCGCGACAGTGTTACGGCCCGCAGTGCGTCCGCGCCGCACAGTATGGCTCTAAGTACTGCTCCGCTCAGTGCGGGATGAGACTGGCCACTGCGAGGATATATCAAGTCAGTTTCTTTTTAATTTATTATTTTAGTGCCTAAATATGACAAGAGTGAGGTCAGTAGCAGCCGCATAAAGTAGAAACACCACGAGCGCGAAGTGTACGAACCAGAGGAGTCCATATCTCACTTGCAGACGGTTGAGCCGCGACAGTGTTACGGCCCGCAGTGCGTCCGCGCCGCACAGTATGGCTCTAAGTACTGCTCCGCTCAGTGCGGGATGAGACTGGCCACTGCGAGGATATATCAAGTCAGTTTCTTTTTAATTTATTATTTTAGTGCCTAAATATGACAGTGATGTCAGTAGCAGCCGCATAAAGAAGAAACACCACGAGCGCGAAGTGTACGAACCAGAGGAGTCCATATCTCACTTGCAGACAGTTGAGCCGCGACAGTGTTACGTTATATCAAATCAGTTTCTTTTCCTGAACTATAATATTATAAAGAGGAAAGATTTGTTTGATTGTTTGTTTGTTTGTAATGGATAAGCTCAAAAACGAATCAACCGATTTTAAAAATTCTGTCACTCATAGAAAGCTACTTTATCAGCGAGCAATATAGGCTATATTTTATTTTCAAAAAAAATTATAGATCCCTACAAAATTTGTAATAATATGAATTAAGTTGTTTAATAATGTGAGTTAAGAGTTTGCCTCATCTGAAAGCTTCCGTTGCGTGCGCTGCGAAACGCGCGTGCAGAGTTATGTGTGATAAATAAAATGAAATTTAATTAAATGATTTATTTATTTCACGTAGGACAACTTGTGCCACTCATGAAATTTCATGATTCACCACCAGAAAAAAAAGGAAACTTATAAAATGTGGCACATAATTAGAAAGTGATGAGTGTTGTTGTGTGTTTTGCATAATATGTATAAACGCAACCATTATGTTTTTGACTCACAGGTCCTTCCCCAAAGAATTCAAGAGTGGTCACTATCAAGTTGCGTAGCTGAACAACACAACCGCAAGGCTTTGGAGGTGGTTCGCAGTGGCCTGGCTCGTGCACAGGCAGCTTTACGGGCCTTGGACAAGCAACACGTGGATTTAGACAACTTAATCGCGAAAGCCAAACATGCAACTATTGTGCATAGTGATGAAAAGGTAAATGTGCTTAATTAGTTAAATTGTGATTTCCTAAATGTATGCCATATAGGAAATCACAATTTAACGGATGTAGAGAAAGCTTAATTAGGTTTAATAAGTTCACCATTATTTTCTTTCTGTTTAAAAATAATAATTACTTTGTTATTTGCATCCGATTAGTCAGCTGCCATTTCGAATTCAAAAATGGTTTTCAATTTTCTTGCTACATGCACTCTGAGAAATTACGAGAATATCTATACTAATATTATAAATGCGAAAGTTTGGATGGATTTAAGGATGTCTGGATGTATGGATGTATGGATGTTTGGATGTTTGTTACTCAATCACGCCCCAGCGGCTGAACGGATCTGGCTGAAATTTGGCACAGAGATAGATTATAGTCTGGAACAGCATATTATAGGCTACTTTTAATCCCGGAAAATTAAAGAGTTCCCGCGGGAACCAAAAACCTCAAACCACGCAGCGCGGGCATTCGCTAGTCACTCATAAATCAAATAAAAAGTCCGCCATTTTGGATTTTAATAATAATTCTTATTATTTGTGATCAGTCTTGAGAACAGAGACAACCATTTTCTATTTAGCTAGTTTGCCTTTATAGATTTAAAAAATCTATTTATGTCCACAATCATACTAATATTATAAATGCGAAAGTGTGTTTGTTTGTTGGTTTGTCCTCCAATCACGCCGCAACGGAGCAACAAATCGACGTAATTTTTGGCATGGGTATAGTGCAGGACCCAGTGGCGTGCACAGTATTCAAAGCCCGGGTAGGCATTGTTACGTAGATACCTACTTTCAGGCAGGGAATGATGAAAATTATGCATTGAGATTTTTTAACTGGGGTAAGCAGTACCTTTATGCCTCTATGGAGTGCACGCCACTGGCAGGACCTGGAGGGTGGCTACTTTTTATCCTGGAAAATCAAGGAGTTCCCGCGGGAATAAAAAAAAAACTTAAAGTTAGAAGTCGCGGGTATAAGCTAGTCTTGAATGATTTGATAGTTTTGTCGGGTGAGAATTTTGAAATCTTTATCTTTTAGTTGTTTGAATTTCTACGTTTTGATTTGCGGTTAACGCCCTTCGGGAATAAAGAAATACTTAAAGTTTAAAGTCGCGGGTATAAGCTAGTCTTGAATAATTTGATAGTTTTGTTGGGTGATAATTTTGAAATCTTATTTTATCTTTTGGGTTGTTTGAATTTCTACGTTTTGTTGTGAACATCCCTCATGTTAGAATTTTCACTTGAGTTTTTCCTTTACAGGAAGCAGACGACGAATTTTGAAATCTTATCTTTTGGGTTGTTTGAATTTCCACGTTTTGCTTTGAACATCCCTCATGTTAGAAGTTTCACTTGAGGTTTTTCTTTACAGGAAGCGGACGACGAAACCTCAATGTACTGTATCACTTGCGGCCACGAAATCCACTCTCGCACGGCCGTCAAACATATGGAGAAGTGTTTCGTCAAGTACGAGGCTCAGGCGTCCTTCGGCAGCCGACATAGAACGCGTATAGACGGACAGAGCATGTTCTGTGACTATTACAACCCTATCAACGGCACTTATTGCAAGAGGTTGCGGGTAAGTTGACGTTAGTGTAACACGTACTGATAATATACTAAAATTAAAAAGCTGTGCTAATGATGCAATCAAACGCACAAACACAGACACAAACAAGTACGCGCACTTTGTTATCGTTTTGTTGCCACTAAAGCCATGCCCCTAACAGGTTAGCTCGCTACCATTAGACTGCACCATCACTTGCCATCAGGTGAGATCGCAGTCAAGGGCAAACTTGTAATAGATTAAAAAAAAGTCAAATTGTGAACCAGTACACAAAACTTGTAAAATAATGCTAACTTTAACTCTTGTGTTAAACTTAGCTCGTTTAACACAAGAGAGACAAAATATGTCTGAAACAATAAAAATACAAGTTCCTGTATCGTTTGAAAGTCGTTAACTAGTATCATGATTTGTCTGTGTTAAAATGTGCCCAGTGTGCTTAGCATGCGCACAACGAGATTATCTCGCGACGAGAGAGAGAGAGAGATGTTGTCGTTGCCGGCAAATTTTTGGTTTATTATAACATGCACAACAAAATGTATATTACAAGAAAAAAATAATCGGCATGTAAAGGTTCGTAGAGAAAAATACCATGATAAGAAATATTACCTCTACTTTTGACGTAACGAGACAAGTAACCAGGTTAGCTTCGGTAGACAAATAGAGATAACGGGTAGACATAATTTTACTCGTAGTGTGCGCATGCTAACCCTGCTGGATTCCATTCTTTGTTTATGTAGAAATATGGTTGGTTTGCGTAAAACCTGGTCTTCTGGTCTAGGTAATGTGTCCAGAACACTTCAAAGATCCAAAAGTGAGCGACACTGACGTATGCGGTTGTCCGTTGGTTCGGAACGTGTTCGAACCTACGGGGGAGTTCTGTCGAGCGCCAAAGAAGGCCTGTCTCAAACACTACCAGTGGGAGAAGTTGAGGCGTGCTGAGATTGATATGGAGCGCGTCCGGGAGTGGCTGAGATTGGACGAACTGGTTGAGCAAGAGAGGAACATCAGACTGGCTATGGCTTCCAGGTAAATAAGTGTTTGCCTTGAGATTGACATGGAGCGTGTGCGACAGTAGCTGAGATTGGACGAACTGGTTGAGCAAGAGAGGAACATCAGACTGGCTATGGCTTCCAGGTAAATAAGTATTTGCCTTGAGATTGACATGGAGCGTGTGCGACAGTAGCTGAGATTGGACGAACTGGTTGAGCAAGAGAGGAACATCAGACTGGCTATGGCTTCCAGGTAAATAAGTGTTTGCCTTGAGATTGACATGGAGCGTGTGCGACAGTAGCTGAGATTGGACGAACTGGTTGAGCAAGAGAGGAACATCAGACTGGCTATGGCTTCCAGGTAAATAAGTGTTTGCCTTGAGATTGACATGGAGCGTGTGCGACAGTGGCTGAGATTGGACGAACTGGTTGAGCAAGAGAGGAACATCAGACTGGCTATGGCTTCCAGGTAAATAAGTGTTATCTATAGATCATATGCTTTGTCCCGTTTTGGCATGCGTCGTTTTCGATGAGTATGAACGGGACAACGCGTGACAACTGAAGCGGCGGCTGAGGCTGGACGAGTTAGTTCAGAAGTAGAGGAACATTAGACTGGCTGCAGCTTCAAAGTAAAAACAACTTACAAATGTGCTTTTTCCCGTTTATGCAGGCATCATTTTTGATGAACGAGAAA
Source organism: Erebia palarica (assembly GCA_964035005.1). Classification (NCBI taxonomy): domain Eukaryota; kingdom Metazoa; phylum Arthropoda; class Insecta; order Lepidoptera; family Nymphalidae; genus Erebia; species Erebia palarica. Next base: position 19,730,010 of record OZ035994.1, read on the forward strand.
GAGACAATAAAACTGGCTCCAGGTAAAAACGATTGTAGATATTCTTTGTCTCGCTTAGGCTGTATCATTTTTGATAAGGATGAGTGACTCAACGCGTGAGAACTATCAGTGTGTCGCTAAGTCCTGTCTCAACTCTCTAATACTCAGTGGAAAAGTTGAGAAGAGACTGAAATGTATATGAAATGCATATGGCAGTGGCTTAGGCTAGACGACCTCCGTGGCGCAGTGTGCAGCGCTGATGTCTTAACGTGCGGAGGTGCCGGGTTCGATCCCCGGCGGGGTCAATTTGAGAATTTATAATTTCTGAATTTTCCCTGGTCGGGCCTGGTCGAAGGCTTCGGCCGTGGCTAGTTACCACCCTACCGGCAAAGACGTGCCGCCAAGCGATTTAGCGTTCTGGTACGATGCTATGTAGAAACCGAATAGGGGTATGGGTTTGATATAACTGCCATGCCCCTAACAGGTTAGCCCGCTACATCAGGTGAGATCGCAGTCAAAGGCTAACTTGTAGTGATAAAAAAAAGACGATCAGGGTTGTCTATCAAACTGTTTAGTTATAATAATAATTCATTTTTTGTTTGTCCTCCACAGGGCCGGTGTTCTCGGTTTAATGCTGCACTCTACGTACAACCACGAGGTTATGGAACGTATCGCAAAGGTCAACGAGAATGGAAAGCTCAAGGAGGCATCGTGACAGAGGCACCGACCTAAGCCGGCCTTTAAAGCTCCGACACCAGTCAAATAAAATGTGACGTGTATTCGAACTGTGTATGACTTGAATAGTGCCGTCTGAACTTTGAACAATCGTGGCGCCTACCGTATTTTAATTAAAATAACTTTTCATATAACCTGCATTGAAAATGCGAGTTTCAACGCCTGTTGAGCCACACGAAACTGGTCAATTTCAGACGAATACGTCATTCAGCGGGCAGAATACCATCACTTTCCGCCCTTATTTTTTTTTTTTCTTTCGGGGGAGGAAAAAATCCCTACGGACTTCTGCCTATCGGCAGGGCATGTCCGACTTGCACGGACTAAAATAACCTCCCCCTGTCTTCGAGGTCAGCACGGAACCGCAACTGCATTACTTCGTGCTGACCCTACAGCACTTTCCCCAGGGTCAGCACTTTCCGCCCTAGGGAATAGTTTTCTGCCCGCTGTATGACGTAGCAGCCCTCCTTTCAATCCTGTCAGACTATCAGTTCTTTAGTTTATTTCAAACCTTTATAATAATTGACATTTTACCCATCAATTAAACTGACAGATATCTTTGTAAACAACAACCTAGCAACTAAAATACATAAGAAATACAATTTTAATAGAACTCAAACTTTTAATGCAGATTATTATATGAAAAATATAGTGTGTGCCGCGGGATGGAACACATGTCAGACTTCAACTTCAACCTCGTCTGAAATTGTCTTGTTTAACCCCTTAGCACACAATATACTATTATATTGTGTTGGTAAATATTTATTGGTTTGGTAAATATGTAGCAAATATCTGATTCGAAGTTAGAGTTGTCATATGGTATCTAAATGAACCTCGTTTTCTACTAATTGCACTCCGTTTCCTCCCTCGTCTACCCAATGTGCCCCTTTTTCTTTCACGCTCTCCGTCAGGCATGGTTGTGATCTGAAAAATATGTGACAAATGAAACGTAAAAGAACTATTAAAGTACTGCCCTCCTTTGTTTCTGAAAGCCTTTTTTTTGCGAATTATCCAGTACGAACTATACATATTTAATAATCAATTAATCTCACTAATATTATAAATGCGAAAATTTGGATGGATGTATTGATGTTTGTTACTCAATCACGCCCCAACGGCTGAAAAGTTCTCTAGGAATGAATAGTAGGCATGAATAAACTGTCTTCCTGGCGTTATTATTTTGTAACTTTGTGTATGTAAATATTATATTTTGTGTCTGTAAAAATGTGAAAAAAATAAACATTGAAAATCCGTTTGTGGTTTTACTATTAAGTACCTACTCACATAATAAAAGCGGTGATAGTCTAGTGGTTTAGTAGTAGTTTACGGGAAGTCCGGGGATTCGATCAGCGAGCACGCACCTCTAAAGGCCTGCGCGCAATATTTTCATGCGTCGAATACAATTATTACATAAATGTATAACAATAAAATTGAAATTTCAATGATGATCATCGAAGGTACAAAAATACTCTGGGCGCTAGCGGACTGAGTGGTAGTCTACTTTCGACGACCTCCGTGGCGCAGTGTGTAGCGCTGTTGTCTTAACGTGCGGAGGTCCCGAGTTCGATCCCCGGCAGGATCAATTTGGGAATTTATACTTTCTGAATTTTCCCTGGTCTGGCCTGGTGGGAGGCTTCGGCCGTGGCTAGTTACCACCCTACCGACAAAGACGTGCCGCCAAGCGATTTAGCGTTCCGGTAGGATGCCGTGTAGAAACCGAATAGGGGTATGGGTTTAATATAACTGCCATGCCCCTAACAGGCTAGCCCGCTACCATCTTAGACTGCATCATCACTAACCATCAGGTGAGATCGCAGTCAAGGGCTAACTTATGGTACATAAAAAAAAACTTTGTAGTTCGAATTAGTCATGGCGACACAGTTGTTCAATAGGTATTAGGTTATTAAGGGTGTCCATACAATTGGTGAAAATTTCCAGGACATAGCTCTTTCTATTATTTAAAATGCTGATTTATGATGGTACTAGCTGATGCCAGCGACTTCGTCTGCGTGGTTTAAGTGTTTTTGATTCCCGCGATAACTCCTTAATTTTCCGGGATAAAAAGTAGCCTATGTCACTCGACTATATCTATGCCAAAAATCACGTCGATCCGTTGCTTCGTTGCGGCGTGATTGAAGGACAAACTAATAAATCAACAAACATACACACTTTCGCATTTATAAAATTAGCATGCTAACTTTAAAGCAATCAGTAGGTTCAAACAAAATTAGTTTTGGTTGAACTCCAAACCAATTATTTTGGTAATTATTTTTGCATGTGTTTCTTCACGCGGTCTTGCAGTAAGTCCACAATATTAAGGCTACAGGTGCCGGCCGTAAAGTATCTACTCAACGATATTAACGATCCTTTTTAGATAAGTACATGACGTACGATTAGCGGTAGGTACAATAACTATTAAACAACCGTTAGCACTCCAGCTATGGTGCGATTCCAACTTAAATTTGTGTGTGCGACATATTTCTCCCCTTGGGACTCGCACAATTTCGCAATGTCATTTGGTCATTTATTTATTGTCAGCTTTCATGTCTTACTAATACATTATATTACATTATATGTTCGCAGTGTTTTTCTGCCTATCCACTTGAGATAAAAATAATCTTGCACAAATGTGCTGCACATGATTTATCTGGAATCGCACCATGTCGTGCGTTGGCTTAGATATTCTACGGTCACCCTAGCACAAGTCAAAAATGGGGTGATTCTGCAAAGCGCATCATACGCATCAGCTTCGGTTCCGTTTAATTAAAATTATATTATCGCGTTAGCGTCGCTAAAGCGGAAAATCGCTCGTGAAGCCATATACTTAAACGGTGTATGTGCGTTGCATCAATTTTTGCATATTGGAAACATTTCTAAGCTTGATCGCATTTGGAACAAAGACTAGGTACAGTGTTAGTGTCATCCACACTGTGAAAGTGCGTCTGTGTGCCTGCCACCCTTTTCGGCCCATCCTTTCAATTGATTTTGGTACTTAAGAATAATGGGTACCTATAGGTATAGGTAGTACATACAGAATTAGTTTTGATATGTTATGCTTTCAAAGCGTTCCCGCGGGAATTTTAAGAAACCTAAATCATGAGGACGAATCCTGCATGTCCTGTAGATAGATAACTGCTTATGTTTAGAAGGATGAACTACCTTCTTTTACCGTTTATCGCTACCTAGTACCTACTGCCTAGGCTATTGTAATCACAGAGTGATGTTTATAGGTACTTTAAAGCTCAAAATTCAAGCTTTCTTAACTGACCAAAGTCACAATTAACTATTGTTATTATTTTAACAATCACTTGTTCCTACGTCTGCCACATCGTATCTAAAGCCAATTAGAGAACAATAGCATTCTGCACAGTTAGTTATCATATCAAAACATATTTTGCGCGTCCCCCTTGACGGCAACACGTGCACCGGACCCTTCCGAACCTCCGCGTCTAATATCAGCCCCATTTGTAATTGAAGCGTGTAATTCCGATGACATATTTTGCTAAATCTCCAAAATTGACACAGATTAAGATGTTTGAGATTAAATAAAATAAGTTTGTTGATGATTAATGTAAGGGCTGGAAGCATTTATGAAGAAGAAGATCGTATTTTTTAACTACTGACAGAGTTGAACGAGAAAGGAAATGTATTAAGATCCAAGAATGCCATACTAGTCTACGGAGCAGACAATATTATTATAGACAATAGGGGAGCCCAAGAGGGGATTTTTGGATTCACTCCAGCGCGGCAGATTATTATAAAGGGGGATTCTTTGGACCCTATAGAGTACCTATATCCTATATATAATATACAGGGCTCATATATGGTGAAGGTACCTACTCTACAGGGTCCAAAGAATCCTCCTTTATATAAATCTGCCGCGCTGGAGTAAATCCAAAAATCCCTTTTGGGCTCCACTACCATTCATTGCAGCGCCTGAACACGAATATATCTATCTTCTTAGGGTGGTTTCAGACCAGCGTATTTTTTTGCGTTCATATTATACGTTAAAACTCATTTTGCGCTTCAAAAAACGCGCTCATCCCGGCGTGATCGCTCGAACCCGTGGGTCAGTCAGTAGTAGTAGTATATATCTACCTTTCATGCTGCGGCATAAGCTGAGGAGGTGGCTCTTTGACCACATTTATTTTTAAGTATGTGCACAGTACATAACTACTGCTTGTAATGTTTTTTTGTACTTAAACTGTTGGTCAATAAAAATACATTTATTTATTTAATTTATTTATTTAGTCAGTAGTATCTCGTAAGAGTTGCGCGTGTGGCATAAGGCGCGTCTGTAAATGCCTACACGAGCTTCCGAAAGAAAACTAGCTTAAATGTGCCGAAAAAACACTTGATCTGAAACCGCCCACTGTAGCCTGGTTTTAATGTTTTCTTTTCACTTCAGCAACTAGTTAACTGAGATTTAACCGAGTATAATATGATACGCACCTCTAGGTGCATATCATATATCACAATTGTGATCCTATAATCGCGGCCGTGAGTGAATCCGGCACATATGCCGCGATGTACCTGAAAGGTACGGTGTATACTGTGGTTATGTTTAATGACATATGGGGTATGGATTATGGCGTTGTACTTACTGACCAGTTCACAGTCACACGTGTCAGGTCGGTGTTACTCCGGCACCCCAGTCCGAGCAAACGGATGAATCTGCACGACGTGTAAATCAACGCTAAGGGTTACCCAATAGCTACTACGTACGTAATATCTATACGTGTACCTAATATCGGATTAACTCCCTACGCCCTTAATTCGAGCTATGACTGACAAATATTGCTAATTATATTTCCAATTTCATTTCCAATTTGTACGGTTTGCCTGCCCCATCTATTACAACAATGTGACAAGCTGAACAGCTGATGCTGATGCTGATGCATTTGGGCCGTTGCTCGGTGATAGCCTATGATGTGATAGAAGGTAGTGGTAAACGTTCGGACTCGGCCTGTTCGAGTGGTTGGGTGGTCGATTCTCGGGCACGCATTTCCAAATTTTCTGAGTTAAATATCTGGATGACCGAGCTTTGCTTGATATTTTTTTTTTGGTAAATCGTGTTTTTTTGGAAATTATATTTAAATAATAAATTATATTCTATTTTTTAAAACAAAATATACCTTTTATATTTAAAAAAAGGGCAAATATTATTGGAGACTCTGGACTCGAACCGGGGTCTTCTGGTTCGCTTTCCCACTTTACCTTGTAGATGGTGGCGAAATTTACCTTCTGATATTGTAGCAGTTTTTCATTGCCTGAAGACACGGATAAAACGACATTTTCTTAAAATGAATCCTAGCTAGATCGATTTATGGCCCCCGAAACCCATACTAAATTTCATGAAAATCTTTTGAGCCATTTCCGAGATTCAAATTATAAGTATACGATATTATTGCTATAAACGAGCAATTCCTGTATATATATATATATATATACTCGCTTAAAGGTATTAGATAGGTATATTATGTGCGATTTAAATATTTTAAGAAAATAAATAAGTATCACTTGCTTTAACGGCGAAGGGAAACACCGCGAGAAAACCTGCATGCTACAGAGTTCTTCATAATTTTTTCAAAGATATGGTTTTCCAGGGTGATGGAAGATGGCCAACCCCTTCTCATTCTGAGAGGAGACGAGCTTGGCAGTAACTCGATAATTCTGTCAATATTGAACCAATTCGAAAAATCCTTCTTTCTTTTCAGAATTTATTATACCGCCAATTTATGGAGAAAAAAGTTCGGCATGGCATGAAATAGTGTTTCTAAAAAAATATTTCAACAAATAAATTGATTTTGATTTTTGACTTTGATTTTGGAACTCCTCAACAGGTAACAGCAATCGGTGTGGATAGACAGATAGGTACTAGATTTGGAATCTAGTACCTCTAGTATCTTGGTATTTATACTGTGAAAAACAAACATACATTTTAGAAAAACGTTCTTACATGACATATATATTTTCGAAATTTGCTCGTACTCCGCTTTTATTATAACCGCGGGAAAAACCGTTGTTAAAAACAAAATTAATACATAGGTACACCCTGTCCCAATTGGGATGATCAATTTTTAGGGTTCCGTACCTCAAAAGGAAAAATCGGAACCCTTATAGGATCACTTTATTGTCCGCCCGTCTGTCTGTCAAGACCCTTTTTCTCAGGAACGCATGGAGGTATCAAGCTGAAATTATTATCAAATACTCAGGTCTACTGTCTCTTAGAGTTGTGAAAAAATCAAACTTCTAAGCCAACGCAATCAAAAGATACAGCCGTTTATGCTGCAAATTTTCGTTACTCGAAAGGGAATCAAAACCTACAGGGTTCCCGCGAACTCAGAATCTTGAAATTTGCTACGAAGCAACGTCTTATAGCACAGATAAAGGAAAAAATGCGAAAAGCATTTATGTTCGTAGATATTTCCATCATTAGGTACTTATATTGGTCGAATGGCAAATGAGATTGTAACATGCGTGATCAGACGTTAAAGAAATTGAAAAAATAGATCATCCATACATTGGAACAGACTCAAGACAGAATTTCGGATCGTAAATATATTTTTAAAACCTAGTCTGCTATGTTTTTAAACGTTTCAGCCAGATTTCAGAGCAGTTTCAGGAAATGTTGTGAGATGCAAGGTCGATACTGCCCGCCCCCTGCACCTGCTGCAGCCAATCAGAGCTCGCACCCCTTAAACCACCCTTATTTTAGCAAATCACAGGCGAGAAATCTGGCGCAACCATATCGAAGGGTGATTTTGTTACGCACACCACGAAAATACGCTCAGTTATGACGGCAGAGAGTTGTATTCTGTTTGGCAGAAATTATTAATAAAATCCGCATTCATATTTTGGATTAACATGAAACCGTAATATTTTGATCTAGTATATTTCCGTTCTCAGTCTTGGTTAGAGCTTGATAGCATTGAGCTAAGTAAAGGAGTACAAAAGCTTGGAAACTAAAGTGACTAGCGGTGAAGTGCTCACGTCAAGTGAAGGCGACAGCGGTGCAGTGTAGATTTTCCTTGGAAGTGTAAAGCAAAGTCTCAAGATTCATTTCCCGCTGATGTCATACAGTAGCGATACGCCGCATATTTGGAGCAGTTCATCCGTATGTGGATTAAGTATTCTTTTATATTTAAATTTTTAACTGTCTCGTTGGTCTAGTGGTTAGCATGTTCGACTGTGGCCGACGAGGTCTCGGGTTCGCGTCCCGGGTCGGACTATAACATGCTACATTGGGTTTTTCTGACAAGACATTCTCAGTACCTACTTACTTACTAACCCGGGGTAAGGAAGTTGGCGGTAATTCACTTTCACCCCCGTGCCTCGGAGAGCACGTTAAGCCGTCGGTCCTGCGCCTTAACTTTTACCGGTTGTTTCGGATTTTACGACCTATCGGGCTATCGGGTGGGTTTTACCACTTCGCTTTCTCAGAAAACCCAGGTTGAACAATAAATATTAACGGCAGTCATGGCTCATTAATATTATCTATTAAAGCAGTACCTACTTTGCCATCTGTAACCTCATTATGCTTAAATTAACCAAAATTATTATTGATTAGATAAGTACTCAGTGTTGCAAACAAACTAAAACTCAAGATGATCTACACAATAGGTACCTAGGATATAAGGTTTTTCAAAAATTGTCTCTGGTTTGTTCTGGTGGAAGGTTTCGTAAGGCTCCGACTGTGGCTAGGCTAATTGATAATCAACCAGTAAAGACGTGTTGCCAATCGGTTCAGGGTTTCGGAACAAAAGAAAAAAGGCAGGTAGGTACTTATTTTGTGGTTCTGGTGCTGGCTCTTCCGCGTAGAGATATTTAGGGCCATGGGCTTTTTATAACTTCCATTTCCTTAACCGATCAGTGCAGGTGCAGTATCTGTTCCTTTACTATCATAGCATTATGGGACGTAGAACCCGACACGACCAGAGAGAGATCAGGCGCAGGCCTTACGGGCTCTCCGAGGTTCGGGACTGAAACACCGCTAACTTCCTAAGTAGTACTTACTACTGAGAATTTGTAGTCAGAAAAACCCAATGCTTAATTATTATGGTCCGACCTAGCACTCGAACCTGGGACTTCTTGGCCGCAGTCGAACATGTTAACCACCATGCTAACAAAGAGGCAGTTAAAGATGATAGTAAGCGCTTGACAAACCTACGTACCTAGTGAAATTAAAAAAAAATTGGCAGTCATAGGGGTAGAAGTGAAATCGAAAATTATTTATATTTTCTGATAAAAAAAAATTATAATAATAAAAATATATTTCAAATATAAACCTTAAAACTAAGAAATTAAAGTTTAATTAACCTATGTAGCAAGTTAACCAAGTTAACCAAGAATGTACTATTTTTATATTTAAGACCTTTAATTATATTATTATAATTAGGTGAAAAAGCAGCGTGGTGGGTCTAAGCTCCTAATTCCCTCTCTCCTATGAGAGAGGAGGCCTGTGCCCTGCAGTGGGATGTTAATAGGCTGTAGTGGTAGGTGGTAGGTAGGTATATTATTATACTTGGTGTCGATCTCGCGTATTCACATTTTTACCCCCTACCAAAAAGTGCTCAACGCGCTTATAGAAGTTTTCACTTCTTTCTTTACGGTGACATAAAACGTTGAGCTGCAATTGTTTTTTATGTACATTTTTATAATTTATCCAATGTAATGTAATTTAATCTTAATTTTTAATTCAATGATCTAGTCTTCTAGTGAAATAATTTAATTAATTTACTTTATAAACAAACACACTTTTGCATACCATTGTATGGTAGAATATGTTAGGAAAATTAAAACTACTTTAAGACCTAATCTGTACCCATATTCTTACAAATAAATATTATTTATTTATTTATTTATTTTATTCACGAGTTACGTATACCTACGGTATACCTACGGTGTCATGGAAAAAAAATATTTTCGTTGCAAGATCGCAACCTTGCACCTCCAGCGAACGGCCATGGTACCAGTGCATAGTCAGCGGATTCCGCGGAATTGCATCACGTCCGAAGAAGCATCGCTTAGATTTTAGTACGCTAATGTAAGATATAAAAGCTAATGAAATAGTGAGAAAATCGTTCATTAATCCTGTCGTCTAACATCGACGCAGGATGCTAGTTAGGGTAGATTAGGTTAGCCCTAAGTAGTCATAATGTGAACCGCTGCATCTAAAATCGACGTAGCATTAGGTTAGGTCATAATGTAAGAATTAATTAATAAATTTCTCATCTCTCACTTCTCCTCACGTTGATGGTTGCAACAGGGTGGTGAGGTATCTCCGTACGGGCCGTTGTGGGACGGACCGCCTGCGCCGGTGCCATACCCCGACATCCTGGCCTTTCCACCCGCAGACCTGGGTAAGTTAATTCCTACTTATAGAATTTCATCATCGTCGTCGTCAACCGATAGTCTGTATGATATTGCTAAGTAATCTATTTTATTAAGATACGTATTACTATTTATAAGATATGAGAATGACCCACCCACTGTATTCAGTTTAATTTTTTTTATAATATCACGGTTTTTTTCTTAAAAAAAGACGCCTACAATGACATACCCACGGGCCACGATGACACGGCACTAAAAGGATTATTAAACAAGTCATTTAAAAAAAAAATATACGACTGCCCTGCCAAAAAACGAACTAAACTTAAAAATGTAAATTAATCTAGTTTCACTCAAAATCTTATTCACATTTTTATTAAATGATATTTTTTTGTGAATTACTGGATATTGAACTATATATAGTGTTATATATTTTTGGAATCTATTCATCATTTTCTGGATGATGATTATATAGTTAATCTTATTCTCGAATTTATTTTTTCAACTTTAGTCTTTAATGCGGGACCATGGTCACCCCATCAATTTATTTTAAAATTTTACTAGCCTATGTCACCCGGAATAAGCTAGGGATTCTAACGATACCTCATTTACCAAAATCGGTTCAGGCGTATAGAAGTTATGGTGGAATATACAAACTCACATACATACATACATGAACCGTGAAAACAATATACTCCTTTTTTCAGGCAGTCGTATAAAAAAGACTTTGCCCCTACTTTTGCTACTCTCCGTGTCCTCAACTACACCCATCCTCCTCCGCTCTATTGCGCAACGATCCGATTCCGTTTGATCGTTGCGTGAACGCATCAAGAAAACCTTATCCAAAAAAAGCCTGTCGACTGTAGTAGTAGTCCTTTTTTTAGGCAGTCGTATAAAAAATAAACATTTTAGTGTGGTCGGCTGCGGGATGCGGCCGCTCTTCAGCTCGCTCGACGCCGGGGGGTAAGAAGCCGCGACGTCGCGTCGCGTCCGTCGCGCAGCGCCGCGCTGCGAACATCCGCGAGCGACGACGCATGTTCAACCTCAACGAAGCCTTCGACAAGCTGCGACGAAAGGTAAGACAGTTAGTTAGTGTGGTCAATGCTGCCAACGTACTCGTACCTTATATAAATGTCACCGTAAGATTGTAAAAATCGTTAGATTATAATCTAACTCGCGAAATTGTAAACTATCGACAGATTAACGCATTATTTTTGGGTAGATTGTAATCTGTTAGGTATATAAACCCGATAAAACCTACCACTACCTGGTTATTTATGTCGGACCCTAACCTAAGCTACAAGAAACAGACAATAAAACGTAAATATTGACATTCAGAACATTGAATGGTTCACAATGTGTCTTCAGTTTACAATTTCGCGATTATAATCTAGTTTTTACAATCTTACGGTGACATATATATCGCAATATTATTTCAACATAATGAATACTTACATAACTAGTACTTACGTATTTCTGTGTGTATGCGCTACGTTTTGACCGTGAACGCATCTGCAGTTAAGGTGCGTATATGTCACCGTAAGATTGTAAAAACCGTTAGATTATAATCTAACTCGCGAAATTCTAAACTGTCGAAAGATTAGAATTTAACGCATTATTTTCCGGTAAATTGTAATCTGATAGGTATTTAAACCCGATAAAACCGAAGTGCCCGGCCTGCGGCCGGGCACTACTTGATTGTTTATGTCGAACCCTAACCTAAACTACAAGAAAGAGACAAGAAAACGTAAATAAAATGAATATTTCAAAAATTGACACTCAGAACATTGAACAGTTTACAATCTTTCGACAGTTTAGAATTTCGCGAGTTAGATTATAATCTAACGGTTTTTACAATCTTACGGTGACATATACATGCACCAATGAGGTAGGAACGATCCTATGGAACGCCATAACATATTTATGTGCTATTCTGTCTCCAACGCCCGAAAGCCCCTAATAGTTTTGTTGTGGTCTCCCACAGGTGCCAACATTCGCATATGAGAAGCGTCTCTCCCGGATCGAAACCCTACGTCTGGCGATCACGTACATAAGCTTCATGTGCGAACTGCTTCACGGCTCCCCGCAGCCGCACCACCCCTCACACCCCGCCTTACACCCGCCACGTCACGTTTTTGACGCTGAAGTTCCATGGTGTGCTTGAGAAAATTTTATTTAAGCACTTTTGATGCCCGCGTGTAGGATTAAAAAAAACCCGTGCCAACTTTTTGTTTCTCCGAAAATAATCCGAATAATAATTAAAAAAATTAAAAAATACGACTGCCCTGCCAAAAAAAGAAATAAAAAGTTAAAAATCTAAATTTGGTAATCTATTTAGTTAAATTGGAATCTTATTCATATTTTTATTACATGATTTTTATTGTGAATATATTTTTATTGAACTTTAGTGTTATATATTTTTGGAATCTACTCACCATTTTCTAGATGATGGTTATATAGTTAATCTTATTTTCGAATATTTTTTTCAACTTTAGTCTTTAATGCAGGACCATGGTCACCCCATCAATTTTTTTAAAATTTTGTAGGTATAGCTAACGATGTGTACTTGCTGGCTACCAAATGGTTGTAATATAAAATCATAACAGTATTATGTCTTCCATTACATATTAAGCTAAAAATAAAAACTTAGTCAAATAAGTAGTAAATAGTTAAGTAATGTTTAAATATTATAACTCTGTACCTAACGATTACATTTATTTATTTAAGTAACATACCTACCTAGTAATATAAAACGTTCTGACTCTAGTCATTAATAAGTAAGTAAGTAGTAAATTAATAATAAAATAACTAATATATTTACAGGTTTAATCGAGCTTTAGTTTTTTTTTAATCTAACGAGAATCTTAATTAATTTCATTTAAGGAGTTTGTTCCATATGGAATACGTACCTACTCTGTAGGGCTAAAAATTCTACACGCAGCGGCCAATTCTGTAATTCTGTTTTAACACTATCTATAAACTAAAATGACAGCTTTAGATCTATTTCTGTTCTTTTCCGCAAGGAGTATTATGAAAGGGCTAGCAATAACTACAGAATCAGCCCCATAATCTTAATGATTAAACCTTGCGTAGGGCTTTCTTGTACAGCCGTAACAGAGCCTCCTCTGATAGAGGCGGGGACAGGGTACTGTTACAATCTGCCACAGTATGTATTTTTTTTACATTATGCATAACTCAATACGATACAACTGGAATAAAAAGAAGCCTATGTTACATACGAGTATGTAGCGTGATTGAGGACGAAACAAAAAACAAACACACTTTCGCATTTATATTACATTTAGCTTTTTCCCGCGACTTTGTCCGCGTGGATTTCACCAATTTCAGAACTACAGAACAAATTTCAGGACTACAGAAATTTCAGAAGGGTTTTTTTGTGTTAGCGAATTTCAGCCCGTTTCGTCCAGTGGTTAAGCCAGTCACCTTTTCTTTTTATATATTTAGATATTCATAGTTATCTTTAGTGATTATTATTTAATATATAAGGCGCAATATTTATTACATTTTCCGTCTATTGGCCCGTTCGGTGCTAGTGGCCGCAGCCCCTGGCCCAGGAAAGGTCGGTGTGAATGCGAAATGCAGCTAGGATATCTGCTAGGGTAGGTTTATTATCTCAAACAATGTGGCCTTCCCATCTTACAAGGAACGAGCGTTATTCCATATTAATACGATCTCTTGCCGTCGCTACGGGCCAAACCAATATATTAGGTACGGTCTAATAAAGCCGTTAAAAAACACTCATAATATCTTCTATGTATTGGATCAAGCCATTTTACCACCAAATGAAAGTTAAAATCTAATTTCATTATCAATTATTAATACATAATTCATTAACGCTGTGAACCATGCTTATTATTGATTCATTTATTTTGAAGAATAATTTCACTAATTAAATTCGTACGTACTTAGGTATCTAATAAGTATCTACTACCAAAGCATTATCTAGTAATAATTAATAAACGTACCGTCATTAACAGATTATCTTGGAAATACTTAACAAAAAAAAGTTTTCGTTCAAGTATTAGCGACTAATTATATACATTTTATTGAAATGGTTAACTACTTGAAAGTGGTGATTAACAATTTTGTAGTCTTTAAAAGGGTAGGCAATGCATTCTTGTTTATTTAGTAGTGTAAGTGCAGAAGACGTGTCGGGATCTACATTAAAATGAAGTTTATTTGGGTAAGTTCTTAATCTAATCATGAACAAAATATGATAGTATTTTTGTCTGTTTGTCCCATGTGGATTTGCTCTACCTGCTCCAAATTGGCATACTTTTGCGAAATAGAAAACGGAGTAAATTAATTTATAACATTGCATCGTTTTTTTCTTTTATCCACTACAAGTTGGCCTTAAGCCCCTGACTGCGATCTCACCTGATGGTAAGTGACGATGCAGTCTAAAATGGTAGCGGGCTAATCTGTTAGGGGCATGGCAGTTAAATTAAACCCATACCCCTATTCGGTTTCTACATGGCATCGGAACGGTACCGGAACGCTAAATCGCTTGGCGGCACATCTTTGCCGGTAGGGTTGTAACTAGCCACGGCCGAAGCCTCCCACCAGGAATTTAATCGTCTAATCGTTTAATCGTGCTCGTTTTTAATTTGTGTACGCAGTATCTTAAACAATATTGCAAAAAAATTATAAGCATTATTTTTCTTTTGATAAGAGTGTTCGTAATCATACCTAGGGATTTCCTAAATTTAAAGTATAAACAAGTCAATACGTTATCAGTTATGTATGTCTTAATACAATAACGTGCCTACTTATGTTAAAAAAAGCTATTTTTTATTATCTTAGCTAACCTTGAATATATTTTAAATAGGTACAGGTACCTACACTAATTTGACACAGATTTTTTAAAATCCACTAAAGTACAAGATAGCCATCGACTGCGCTCTCACCTGGTGATAAGTAATGATGCATGGGAACACCAGATCAGACCAGAAAAAATCAGAAATTATAAATTCCCTAAATGACGCTGCCGGGGATCGAATCCGGGATATCGTACTAACACGACCACAGCATTCTCAGTGCGCCGTTGTATTTTTGTCTTTTGTTGGATTCTATGAAATTTATTTACTAAGGTCTATTATTTTATATTTTAATTTAAAGCAAGAATGTTAAGCATATTGCTGGAAATCTTGCTGTATTTATAATACCTATTATTTTTTTCAGTTGTTTATCACCTTCATATTGGTTGTCACCCCTGTGGACCTCATAAGACCTAAACGCCATGTGGCACTAATTCAGAACATAATCAAATGGCTTTTAGGTATAAACGAAGGAAAGCTCATACAAACGGTTCCTCTGATCGATAACGAACAAGATAGAATTTACACCTTACCAGCTTATCAAAAACTTCTTGTTAAAACTATACCGCGAGTGGAAATGAATAAAAATATAAGATATGTTCTTACAGAAGGGCTATATCCTGGAAGAGTAATAAGGCCAGTTCAACCTATTCGCCATATCAATCCAATCATTTATAACAATTATCCTCCTGCAATGCGAGATTATGGTAACGATAGAGCTTATGAGCGTTATAGGTATGATAGACCTATGTATCTTGATGTCAACCAATTACCTACTTATAGAGAGACGGCATCACCTATATTATGTCCACCTAGTTTAGCCAAGCTAGCATGTAGCTATGACACTCGTGCTCCAGTAACGGAAGCGAGGCCACCTTTACCACAGCCTCCTATGTACATACAGAATAGAATGCGTGAGGTAATATTGAATCGACAAATTCCTACAGTACAGGTGCAAGAGGATATTGTTATGCCTCCCCCAAGTCAAAGAAGAGTAGAGGTATCCGAATATTCAGTGATTGATGATAGAATGGCGAATAATGCAAAAACTCCAAATCACAAACAAAATCCTGTTAAACATGAAAATGAAAAGCAGATCAAACCGATAGCAAAAAATAAAGAGGTTGTTGAAACTATGCCTACTTGGTTACAAGCAGAATCAGATGCGGAAAGTCAATTAAAAACGAATGAAAATTACCTAAAGAAGAAAGTGTCTTTTACCGGTCCAGTGCAAACAAAATTTAAGTATAAAATGATCTACCACAATCAACCTGATAGAAACACCGTTATGGAAATGGACAGCGTGCAAGCACAAACTAGTAATGAAGATATTACTTCACTGCCAGCTAATGAAAGTACAGATCAAGTGAAAAGTCCTACGCCTTTAATGAAATCGGAGGACAAAGTTCCTGCTGACTATATTTATATTCCACCTGGCAACACGGAAGTTCCTCCTCCTGGTGCACCAAGGGTTAATACAAATATGAAAACAGATTCTGATAATTTTAGTGCAGTTCCAAGCGAAAACAGACCGGTAGTGTCAATGGATGATTCTCCATTCACAAATACTGAAAATAACAAGAAATCAGCTAGAGTTGTTGTAAGGCGACGAAAAATTAAGTCTCGACCAGAATCCAACCGTGGAGATATTCCAGACCATTCATGAGGATTATAAAATTTTTGTCGTCGTGTATTGTACACGACGACAAAAATAGAGACGTATTGTATACTTAAAATATAGTACATGTTCCATAACACGAAAAAAATTAAATTTATTGATAAAAATATTCGTCGTTTCACAATTATGTCGGGAACCCCGAAGTAAGTTTGAAAAAACCTGTATCTCGGGGTCACCGCTCTTCCTCCTCGGTATCCAGACAAATAACAATAATATTGTTAAAACAATGAAAATTTCAATTTAAAATTAATAAAAATACAAAGTTAGCATGCATTGTAGTGTGTGTGTGTGTGTGTTTGGATGTAGTAGTTACTATCTTATTACCCGACTGCGGAACGCACAGGGTTATGTGTTCATCAGTCTATATATGTTTGTTTGTTCCTTGCAGGACAGCTACAGCCTAAACGCGTGGACCGATTTTGATGATTCTTGCACCAGATTATGCCGAGTATATCATTAGAGTGTCACTGTGGAAGCCGAATTTGAGAAAAAACAAAGTGGCGCCCTCTAGAAGCCATAATGTAACAAATTTAAAAAAAAAAGTCGATAGACTATGGCGTGTGGGGTATCAATGAATAGGTCTTGCAAAATCATAGTTAGGTTCCCTTGATCATTTTCTCATTTTAACGATCATTTAGGATTTACGAGGTTTCAAAGGCTCATTTTTAGTGTATTCCTTCGTGTCGCACTACAGACAAAACGGCTGAACCGATTTTGATAATACTTGTACCAATAGCTGCTCGATGACATCGGGGGGGCAACGTCCTCCTAAGGGCGCCTCCTGTGAGGCTCGGACCACGGCTTAGGATGACGTTGGGATGAATGGGAGGTCGGTTGGACTAGATTAGTCCATACGCCCTCGAGGCCGTGAGTTAAGACCACGTCCGGGTGACGTGGATATCGTAGATATTGGGGTCCCCGTCTTCGCCGGCGAAGACGCTGTGTTGGGTTAGTGTTTGTGTGTAGCCCTAAGTAGGGAGCATTTTCGGTAGCGATTTGGTCATTGGGGTCGAAGGGGGACTGATCACTGGGGTGCTTGTGGTAAAACGAACTACAGCCGCACCGCGCACGACGCGTTTTCATAAATTGTTTAATTGGTACCTATTAATTTTGTTACATAATAGGTACCTAATAAATATTGTCATTTACCTACTGTAAAATTAAAGTTAGGTATAGTTATATTAATATAGTTTTGGCACCTACCTAAATAAGAGTCAATAAACCGTTAGTAAATCTAAATTAAGGAATCTAATAGTTTAAATAAATAAAAAATACAATTAATACAAAAGTAATGATTCTCATCACGGCAATAATATTATTAGGATTACCTTGCAGGTAGGTAAATAAACAACATAAATAACCAAAAAGTTTAAAATAAAAAAGTAATTTAAAAAAACAAAGTATTCTCACAGCTCACGTTTTATAATAATATTTTTCTCTCATAATTAATTTTGTAATTATTACAAATTATCAAGGCGCAGTCGCACGTTAATATTAGCTAATGGACGTGCGACGCGCCTTGATAATTCGTAATAATTACAAAATTAATTATGAGAGAAAAATATTATTATAAAACGTGAGCTGTGAGAATACTGAATTGGCTATATTATTTTGTTCATTATTTCATTAAAAGTATTATACTATGTAAATTGATAATAATGAAATTCACATCTTGTTTTATACTTTTTGGTGTCCAAGCAGTCGGGTTTTTTGTTTTTTTAAATTACTTTTTTATTTAGTATATGATATTATAATTTTTATCAGTACCAAATTAAATTTAAATTTGTAATTAAAAATTAATTAACAGTCCTCAGATTAAATTAAAATTGTAACTTCGTCATATACCATTATCAAGTAATTTATTAGTTGCGCAAAAGATCAGAGTGGCTGTCCAGCGGGAAATCCAGGCAGCATTCTTGCCACCGTTCAACGCCGGCGTGTTTTTTTTATAGTAATTACTAATAAGGTTAGGCTAGCTAGCTTTTAGTGCTATTGTATTGTTTTTAATAAATGTATTTAATTTGAATGAATGAAGGACATATTCTTTACTGTACTATTTATGTATTATTTATTTATCTGTGTATTGTAATTTATTAGTAAGAAACAATTTTTAATAAGTAAAATAAATCGTAGGTATATAAAAATAATGCTCATTTTATTTAGAACCAGCTGTAATCGCACTGTAGTTTTTAAGGGTTTTGTACTGAAATGGAAAAATGAACAATTAGGTATGGTATTTTATTTGTGTTGGTACCTATTAGAATTAATCCTAAATGACATCATTATGAATACTTACAGGAAAACTGTCTAAATTACTTAACAGAATTTAGGATTCGTAAGTGACTTAAAAAATGTAGTTTTAGGTTTATCAATTTATACATATGATCCCTAGGATGACTTAGGAAGGTAGGTAAACTAAGTATTTCATTAACGAACCGATCTTAGTCAAGCGCGAAAAATCAATTTAAGAAACCAAATGATACCTACAAAAATTAAATCATAATGTGTATGCGATAGATGACCCCAATAGTGATTGCAAAAAAAGCAACGACCACAGATAAGTAGACAAAACAGGGTACATAATATGTTCACTTCAACCCAGTATGGATAATAGGCCTATTACACTACAATTTTGCAAGGGACTCTTATACCTGAATCAGTGTAGTGTAATAAGATTTAGGGAGTAAGGTCCCTATTTTGTAATTTTGTAGGCCTATTACACTGCACTATTCACAGGGACCCTTACACTTAACCAGTGTAGTGTAATAAGATATAGGGAGAAAGGGCCCCTATAATGGTTCTCATTGCTGTGTAATAAGCGACGCTCTAACCAGCGGCCACGCCCACCCTTACCAGAGGGTTCTTTGGAAAGTGTAGTGTAATAGGCCCATTAGCCCTCGGTAATGTAAAACCCCCTTAGTATTTAACCTATATATTAGCGTCGCAAGTGGACAATTATATCATTCTTTAGATAATTTACTACAGTGAGAAAGCGTATTTTAAATTAAATTAAAATCAAATTTATAAAGTAACTATTTAAGTACTTATTACAATAATGTTTGATGTGTTAAAAGTTTTATTTTATGTGCTTGTGGTTTTCGGTAGTGATAACTATTTCACTGTTGCATTTGTTCGTAAGTATTTTTTATCATATCTCTCATCTGAAAATAACTACTTACTTGGACAAATAAGATGGTCTGGTGGGAAACCTATGTTGCTGCACCATTATATTCCGGGTTCGAGTCCCGGGTTTTATTTAAATATATTGGGCTATGTACTGGAATTTTTTTGAAACGAAGTTCCGGGACGATGCGGAGGGGTATAAGCGGGCAAAAAACGTCCGTAATGTAAATGCGTGGAGTAAGATTTTTATGTATAGTTTATTCGAAATTAAACCTTAACATAATAAACGTATTAAAGTTTAATTTCAAATGTAGTATATTTATATTTAAGACCTTTTGTCTTCGTGCGCGAGCTCATGTCAGCATGTCGCCGACATGTTTTCTTTTCACCTCGACTAGAACTTGAAATTAATATTTATGTATTATGGAACTTCGTTCCTACTGGTGTCCCACGACACCACACTTTTTTTTAAATAAACTTTTAGAAGTGGTTTTAACTATTAAGCCACTTTTTGACAGGAATAATAATAATTAATAAGAAAAAGGTTTTTTTATTGTTACTTAAGGATATTCAGTATTATTAATTTTGGTAAGAGCATTTCCGTAAATTGCTGGACTTTATAATGAGTAGGTATGGCATATACCTACCAGGCCCGTCTTTAACCTATTGGAGGCCCTGGGCACATTAGGATAATGGGGACCCTATGAAAAGGCATATACCTGTTTTAACAAAATAGTCATGCATGAGCAATATTCTATATTGATTCAGCTGTGATTTTAAACGATTTCTTTAAAAAAAAAACTTCAAAATCAATGAAAAATCTGATTAACGTACTATTGAGGTATATTTTGAACGTAATATACTTATGTGTATATGAATATCGGTTAAATCTATCAGTTGGTGATCTGGCAGTAACTCAGGGGCCCCCATCGCCCGCGGGGCCCTGGGCACGTGCCCAGAGCGCCCAGTGAGAAAGAGGGGTTTGATACCTACCTTATTGACTGAGCGAAGCGAAGACCTCTGAGTCTACTTGAGTGAATTTGCACTTGTCCGTCCGTCCGTCCATCCGTCCGTCTGTCAGAGCCTTATAACTTAAGAATTACGGAACGGAATTACTTCAAATTTAAATATAATATGTAAACCGATGGCCTTCAGCCGAATATGGCTTAAAAAGTTATAAAAATGTTTATTTCAGGGGGGCTCTCATAGAAGCGAATGCCAAGTAAAATATTTTTTATAGCGTTACATAGGGTTGCGGTATATTATCATTTTAAAGATAATTAGGAAAAGAGTACAAAAATGTATATTTTTTCAATTTTTCCCTTAAAATTGACGAAATGGGGGGCTTTCAATTTTCTAACGTCCAAAGTTGACCTCAGAACTCTCAATTTTCTGAAAGGCTGAGCCTGAAACTTGATCAGTTATTTGAATCATATACTGTAATTGAATAAAAAAATACTAAAATAAGATAAATATTACAACGAAACGAAATTATTTAATTTTTAATGAGCTTCAGTATTTTTAACAGAACTTCACAATGATGTCAATATATGGCGCTCTGTAAAATTTTATTCGTTCCTCCAATAACTCTTTAGCTCTTTTGCATCTAATGTTAAAAGTTAACTATGTATTTCAAATATATAGTTAAAACTATCTTATGGATACCGCGAGGTCTCAGTTCGTGACGAACCACTAGTAATAATGAACTTTTGTTTTTATAGGACGATGTTTTGACTGTGTATCAATAACATCATGCAAGTCAGGGCTGCAATTCGCTGCAAAGGTTAGGGCGGAACAGGACCGCCTGGGGTTTCTACCACGTGAGAGCGGACAACTGTTCATTAATGCCATATGTGGGACCGATGCATATGATCGTAACCTACCAAAGGTATCTTAGTGGAATCTTTAAAAAGAAAGTGTTTTTGGGGTTGATTAGTTATTTCCATGCTAGATCGACGAGTGGCTGTACCTAACTGGAAAGTGTGTTTGTTTGTTGGCTTGTCCTTCAATCACGCCGCAACGGAGCAACGGATCGACGAGATTTTTGGTATGGATATAGTTGAGGACCTGAAGAGTGACATAGGCTACTTTTTATCCCGGAAAGTTGAGGAGTTCCCGCGGGAATCAATAAAACTTAAACCACACGGACGAAGTCGCGGGCATCAGCTAGTAGTTTAAACACTTATTCTCTAATTAATTGTACCATCTGTATGTGTATTATCTATGCTAATGATTACGCGGTTATAATGAGGAGGGAAAGTGTCAATTTACCCCGCTAGGCGTCGCATCGTCGCTGGTGTTGTTTACCTGTCAAACACCGTATAGGTATTGTTACGCGATAGTTTAATTTTCTTAGATTAATTCATTATAATGCTTAGATGTTGTGCATTCAAATGTGAGAAAGGCTCACCCCGTCACACCGCGCGCATACAAAGCCTTGCGCCAACAAAATTGGAAACCTAGTTCATGGGCTAGGTTTTATAGCGCTTACTTTAGACCTAACAATTTGTTTGGCGAGAGCACATACGCATTGGTTTTTTTCCAAGACGCCTACTTACCTTAAATATACGTACACAAATGAACCTGACAGTTACAGCGAGGGTGGTGCCATCTGAGATTAGCTTTGCCTGTCCCTCCCCATTTCAACGACCATTGCCTCTACTAAGTGGCCTGTCTACTATCAATTCTTGCTGATGTTTTGGGTTTAGGTCACTGATTGACATTTGACTTTGATATGCGATGGCTTCATCCGGGTTGTGCGGCAGTTGGTATCTACTTTTAAATGCTGTTTTAATTATACAGGTGTGCTGCTCCGACTTTCCTAGACTGGACCAAAATAGTACGCCAAGTACGTCTATTAGTATCGACGAAAGAGCGAGCAAAGATGCGACTACAATACCGGACAAAGATGAGATCGAAATGCACCGAAATTTAAGACTGCTGCCAAACAATATGTTGTGCGGCGAAATTGACGGTTCACGCATATACGGCGGAAGAGTTCCAATGCTGTATGAGTTGCCTTGGATGACGCTCATTGCTTATAACCAAAGTATGTGTAATGCTTAGAATTGATATGGTTGATTGTAATGATTATAGTGGAATATTTCTTTGATTCATAACAAGTCCTTTATATTAATTTATCGACAGTAGGTGTAAACTTGATCTAAAACTGAATATGACATTTTCAATTTTAATCAATTTTTATTGAAGTGAAAAGGCGCGTTGAGCAGTTTTTAGTAGGGGGTTAAAATGTAGATTCGCGTGACCGTGACCGACATGCTCGCGAACATATAAATAAAACGTTTTCACTTCTATCGGCAGTCCCTCTGACTGCCAAATTTTTTTTTTTAAATACGAAATAATTATGTATTTTGCAGTAAACTCCTGGATAATATTAATTTTTAATTTCTATATTTTATTGGTTCAGTTGGTATGTAGGTACTTAGGTATTGTCAATATTTCAAGAATTTTCATAATTGTTCACCTATTTATCTAATTAATTAATACCGATTAATTTTAAGTATT
The DNA here is from genome assembly GCA_964035005.1 of Erebia palarica. Taxonomy (NCBI): domain Eukaryota; kingdom Metazoa; phylum Arthropoda; class Insecta; order Lepidoptera; family Nymphalidae; genus Erebia; species Erebia palarica. The sequence goes on from OZ035994.1 coordinate 19,753,215, forward strand.
GCATGCCACGACAATGGTATTACACTTGTCTACTACTTGTACAAATTTCTAGTTACAACTAGTCATAGTGTCTACTCATAACATAATATTTGAAAATCTGTTTCAGGAAGTGGGCAGGAGTTCCTTTGTGGCGGGAGCATTATCAACTCTAGATACATATTAACAGCTGCCCATTGCGTAATCAAGGATGGTAAATTGAAAACTAATATCGCTAGTGTGCGCATTGGAGAGTTCGACTATAGTTCCAGCATCGATTGCCAAGGAGATTTTGAATCTATGATTTGTGAGACATTTATTCAGGTAGATATAATTTTTGGCCGAACCACGAAGTACCTAGTCACAGTAGAATTGTTTAAAGAGTTTTATTGATTTTAATAATCGCTACTAATAAATAAAATTTTGCTCAACGTTGTGATTATAATGCTTGAAGAGTGGACCACCATTAACAAAATATTTAAAATACTTACGCAAAAAATATTGCACTGAGAACATTTCAACTAGTAATGAGACCGAATTTCTCTCGAGAATCTAAGCCCAAGAGCACCTTTAAAACTTGAGAATATTAACTTGAGGGATATATATTTTAATTTTACTTCTTTTCTATAGGACATTGGTATCGAGGAAATTATACCCCATGAAGGTTTCACTGGAGAAGTACCACAGCAAGCTGATATTGCACTTCTTCGCCTCAATAAACCTATCAATTATCGCAGTAAGTCTAAGATCTGTTCGATCAAAATACCTCAATGCCTATAGACGAAAGTTTTGGTCATTTTCGCTTCTTGGCCTCATATTCAGTTCAGATATTAGATCAGTCACTAACTGGGCTAGCCTCATGCTCGGAGAATCTTTAACAAAGAATCTGTGCAACACAACAAAACGAGTAAAGCTGTAGGAGATACAAATAGGCAAGGTACTGACTAATGGAATATAATCTACTTACCTACCTACACTAATATTATAAATACGAAAGTTTGGATGAATGGACGTATGTTCTTTACTTAATCACGCCAGAACAGTCGAACGGATATGGCTGAAAGGCACAGAGATAGATAATAGTCTGGAAGAACACAAAGGTTACTTTTTATCCTGAATAATTTAAGATAAACTCAATTTACGCGGACGAAACCGCGGGCATCAGCTAGTAATTTATAACTTGCCCTATATCGATCTATCATCAAAATTTACCTAATATTATCATCAATTAGGAAATTGTTAGTTTAGACTCTAGAACATAGTTAATGGTAAACATTAGGTACACAAACACAATACAAAATTCAATCTAATACCACCTTCCGTATTCTCCAGTCGCACCCTACGTCGCCGAAACAAATTTCATCCTCACCACCTGGATGCCTGGTCCTCTTCCACCACCCGTTATTCCAGGTCATTTCTGCCACGTACCCGCAAATTGTGGAACCAGCTTCCAGCTTCTGTCTTCCCTCATGATTATAATATGAGGCTCTTCAAAGGGCGGATAAACAAATGTCTCAAAAGCCAGCAACGCATTGGCAGTTCCTTTGGTGCTGCAAATGTTCATGGGCGGTGGAAATCACTTACAGGTGACCCGCCTGCTCGTTTGCTCGCTATACATATAAAAAAAACACAAACGTAAAAACTATACATACTTAGAACATTTTTGAAAACAAATATTTGATCATTGACCTAGGCACAATACTGATACCAAAATTGTTTTTTTTGGAATTTTTGTGTTTGTCTGCAGTGTCTATATGTGTAAAATAATTGGCCCGATTTCACTTAAATTTTGTAGGATGATACTTTTATTCCAAGCTCCTGGAAGGAGCTCCTACAGGAGCTGGAATGGTGGGGCTCATCCTGGTGACAGGGCTGGTTCATTTCTTGCCAAGATTCATGCTGGTTCTTCTAAAACGCATTTTATTTAAAAGACAGATAGATTCCGGATTTTTGTAATGAAGTTTATTTGAATAAATAGTAGATTGTTCATCAAGGGACTTAAATGAGCCATTTCACATGAGATGTTTAGCTTACCGAGCGTAGCGAGGTATGCTTATAGAATAGCTAGTAGAATGGCTTTTAGTCCCGCGGTAAACACTCACTTTTCACTTCGATTGCGAGAAAATAAAATAAATAACGATTTTTAATTATTTCTTTGCCTGTTACATTTTCATATTAGGAGTAAGGATATTTATTTTCACTTGATGATATTAACAAATAAATAGTCACATTCACTTTACCTGCCTACACCTTGTACTATTGTGCATCTAAATTTGAAATTGATTAATTATCATCTTTAAAACATCCGTTTAAATAAATGTAATAAATACAACAAAAAAATCTATGATTTCGCGGCAAACTGTGATACTTTATATTTCTCCGTATAGTTTATCAAGAAAAAATTATAAAAAATATTAAACAAGTGAAATTAATATAACGAATTAAAAAATACGACTGCCCTGCCATATTATTTTTGGAGTTTACCTCCATAAAAAGCGATTTGCATATATAGCCTTTGGAATCTTATTCACATTTTTTATTAAATGTTATTTTTTGTGAATCACTAAATATTGAACTATAGTGTTATATATTTTTGGAATCTACTCATCATTTTCTAGATGATGATTATATAGTTAATCTTATTTTCGAATGTTTTTTTTCAATTTTGGTCTTTAATGCGGGACCATGGTCACCCTATCAATTTTTTTAAAAATTTTACTGGCCTATGTCACCCGGAATAAGCTAGGGATTCTAACGATACCTCATTTATCTAAATCAGGCGTATAGAAGTTATGGTGGAATATATAAACTCACATACATACATACATGAACTCTGAAAACAATATACTCCTTTTTTCAGGCAGTCGTATAAAAATACAATAGTACCATAGACAGATCTGTAGGATAATGTTAGGATACGGTAACATCACAGGTAACATTGACATTCAACTAAGTGGCATAAATGTTTTGGCTGTTGATAGTAACCATAGACTAAAAATTTTTGATAACCGAATGAGGATATCACGCATACCGATATGAGATTAGTACGGCCAAAATTAAAAAAAAGTACTTTAATCCCTAGCTATAATAACATCGTTTTAGAGCATGAGAGGTGAAAGAATGATTTATTATATTCTCTCTAGATAACGTAGCTCCAATATGTCTGCCAGTCTCCAGCGCGCTCCGCAGAGAACGTCTAGGTGGTAAGAACGCGACAGTGGCTGGCTGGGGCACGACGGAAACCGAAACTTTGTCCACTAAATTATTGAAGGTTACCATCCCAATCCTGACTGATGACGTCTGCGGTTCATTTTATAGAAGGTAAGATCATTCTTCAACGAGATGCCTTTTAGGCATGTGTTGTAACTACATGCCTAACCTGTTTGTGATGAAACAGTAGTAGGTACTTATTGAGGAAAATAATGTAATAAGATGACCACACTGCATAACTGCCCAGGCCGGAAATAGAATAATTCACGGCTCAGTAAGATTGGAAGGACGAGGTGAAGCGTACGGGCTTCGAGTCCTGGCCTCATTACTCCGGCGGGGCGCGGGGTGACATTGTACTCCAGTGATTTTCTTGTAGCCGTGTTGTCGGCTAGGGCCTGCCTTGAAGGCTACGGGCCCCTAGGCCTGATGACGCCTCCGGTGTTGAGTGCGCACTGCGGGTGACGTCATCACCACCGCGTGCAGGACTGGTGTCCAGCGGCGAGCAGTTCGTAGAGGCATACAAGCACTGCTTACCCAAATCAGATATAAGTCAAATTTCAAATTTGACGTATATCCGTCAATTAAGTAGCTGCGAATAGGGTCGCCGTCGCGCAACCGCTGGCATTAACAAGCAAGTATCTTAAGAGACAAAATCTTGTAAAGTGCCGGGTTTCCGAGATATAAGTAATCTATCAAAGTTATAACATTCTCTTTTTTGAGGTTTTTATTTCAAAAACGGGGTCATTTTTTGTTGTTGTTTTTGTTATTTTTTTGTGTAAACCCTATTAGAAGTGCGATAACCTTTTTAACTTTAATCTATAGCTATGTTTCGTAACGATTTGAATGACGTACTGTGTGTTTACGTAGCTCGTACAAGTGATACGATATGATTTAAATAAACACGCCCGGCCGGCGAAATTCGACACCGCCACTTGAGATCTTGAGATTGCACTTGAGATTGGCGCAGATCCGCGGTAACCTAATAAAATTGCGCGCCAGACGAAGGGATATAATACTTACCTACTTATTATTGATGCCAGCTATATTATTATATATTGACTAGCTAATGCTCGCGACATCGTCCGCGTGGTTTGAGGTTTTTCGGTTCCCGCGGGATCTCTTTAATTTTCCGGGATAAAAAGTAGACTATGTGTTATTCCAGATTACCTTTAATATAATATCTCTGTGCCAAATTTCATCCAGATCCGTTCAGCCGTTGGGACGTGATTGAGTAACAAACATCCATCCATACATCCACACATGCATCCAAACTTTCGTATTTATAATATTAGTAAGAAGTAAGATTAGTAAGAATTAGTAAGATTAATACAGGTTTCACGAGTGGCCGTTATGTCTAAAAACAAAATGGCGGAACGGTTGGTAGGCTAGTCTCTATACAAAAATATATTATCCGACTTCAATAAAAGGAGGTCATCAATGCGATACGCATGTATGTAATATTATTGGAACTGCAAAATATTCACATAATGTGATAATCTATAAGGACTTTCAAACAAATATATAAAACTTCCTAGGTGTATGTATGTATGTTTGGCAGCGGATTTCTCCCAAATAATTAATTGGATTGTGATTTGTGACCATTCTATTCTACTGGGTTACATTTACTTCAACTTAGGGAACAGTCCAAGTTTCATCAAAATCGGTTCAGTAGTTTTCGAGATATGAACTGATAAGTGTGTGGTGAAGTCAGTTCAACTTTCAATCTTTTAGATTATCGCTTGTTTATTATTTCAGGTTTGATTATAATCTATTAGAAAAATCATTTTGTGCTGGCGAACTGAGTAAGGACTCTTGCGGGGGTGATTCTGGAGGTCCTCTGATTATAGAATCTGACTTCGGTGACTCTAGACGGATGGTTCAATTCGGAATAGTTTCGTTTGGGCCCAGGCAATGTGGCTCACAGTTTCCAGGAGTTTATACTGATGTGACAAAGTATATGGATTGGATATTAGATAATATTAGAGAATAAGTTAAACAAGAAACGAAAAAAGTGCGTGCGGGAATGAATTTTCTCAATAAATTCAGACGACTTGAAAACTTGAAATAGTAAGAAATATTAAAACAATAAAATTGGTGAACACATGCAATGTAAAAAAATCATTTAATTAAATTACCATTAACCAAAAAAACATTTTAATTCTGTGTTTTCATTCTTCCTTTTTAGCAAAACATTATAATACTTAATTATTTATATCAGGTATCTATGTCAACAGGGGCTTCGCGATAACTACATAAAGTTATGAAAAGTATAGTCTGTTTGAGATGTATATACCTAGTCTGCATAATAAACTAGAACTAGATGATTTCCGTGACCTAGTGAATTAAATTTAGATTTTTCAAAATCATATTGGTAAAATATGTCTGACTAGCTAATGCCCGCGACGCGTGGATTGAGGTTTTTTGGTTCCCGCGGGAACTCTTTAATTTTCCGGGATAATAATTAGCTTATGTGTTATTCCAGACTATAATCTATCTCTGGGCCAAATTTTATCCAAATCCGTTCAGCCGTTCGGGCGTGATTGAGTAACAAACATCCATCCATACATCCATACGTCCATATATCCATACATTCAAACTTTCGCATTTATAATATTAGTATAGATACGATACGATACGATACGATACGTTCGTTCCTCGTATTATAGCTATACTTGCGATTTCCTAAAAATTGATTAAAGTGATAGGCCTTGAAAAGGATACATAAAGATGATCATCTTTTGGAATAAGGCTTCAACAATCAGGATTAGGGTTTACTGTTGCCCGCGGGATCTCTTTAATATTCCAGGATAAAAATTGCCCGGGATGCAACCTATACCAAATTTCATCAAAAGCGGTTGAAAAAATGGGCCGTGAAAGCGTAGGAGACAGACAGACTTTTCGCATTTGTAATATTGTTAGTATGGATTTTCATTGTTAAAATATTTGATTCATTTTGTGCGCATGTTAAAAGAACACAAGAACACCGTGTCTTTTAATAAATTATAGCGTAAACTAAGGTAAGTCAATGGAACAATTCTTAGATATAATTTTAATACTTTATGTTTAGGTTAAAATAATGTTACTTATTAGCTTTATTTACTCATAGGCTAGATCGTAACTTTAGTAGGGTATTAACTGTTGTATATATAAAAAAAAATTGTGCGCATAGGGTCAGCCTGTCTGTATTGTCCAGCGCGGGAAAGCGGCCAGCAATCCTGCCACCTTTTCACGCGAGCACGAGTTTTAGGTACCTATTAAATTAGATTAGGCTAGAAGTTCTATTGTAACGTTTGCAATAAAACAAAGTCGGGTTGGATCGAACACTTATAACTCTAGAAGGGCTGGACGGATCTGGATGAAATTTGGCACAGAGACAGATAGCAGAATAGAACATGGGCTACTTTTTATGCCGGAAAATTAAAGAGTTCCCGCGGGAACTAAAAAATCTCAATCTACGCGGACGAAGTCGCGGGCTAATAGTTTTTATTATAAATAAAATTTAGGCCCTGTGCCTGTTTTTTTAAATGTGTTCGATTCGTCCAAGTTTTAAATGTATTGCTATTGCGAATACTTTACTTTTCATCCAGCACAATATTTTTGCTCGTTGAACTTATCAAGGAGGAACCCTTCAGCCCAAAGACAATATATAAACCAGTAATATAATTAATCTATGCTTCAGCCGGAGGACTTCTAACGGTCACTTTTTGGCCGTTTCTTAATTCGCAACCCGCGCACCTCGCGCCTTATTACATTTGCACCACTTTTCAGAGAAATGCCTATAAAAAAAGATCTAGACCACCTATCATGGTCCTGTAAACGGTATTAGCTTTCTAAATAATTTATCTTCATGAAAGAAGGAAATAAGGAAGCTAATGTGTACTATCAACGATATAAACACGGAAAGAAAGCGGCAAAAGTTGCCATTTTTTTAGAAGCATATTTCTACGACAAAACTTATCTTATTATTATTGGAATCTTATAAGAAGGCATAAAGAAAGGATCTTTTGAGTGTTGCAAAATATAGAAAATTTTATAAACTTCTCTATGATCCAAAGTTGTTCAAAAAAATTTAAACTCTATCATTAAGAAAATACAGTTTCAAATAGCTCGGATCCGCCGACCCGCCGGCGGGTCCGTGCCTGTATAGGCAAAAGTAGGTATGCAAGGCGGACCCGCCGGCGGGTCGGTTGCCGGTATATAGGTTGTGATAAGAATAATAAGTTATTGAACATGTTACCAGTTAAATCCCACTTATGGTTCTCATGTTGGCCATATTATGTTTATGTTGCCTTTGAATCTGGCTAAAATTAGTTTTTCGTTTTTCTTATATAGGTAATTATTTGATTAATTAAATTTTGTAGTAAATTATTGTCTAAAAAATAATATAATTTTTCGATTTGGTGTTTTTATTGTCTTTTAATGCTGTTTTTGTGCAATTTTATCTGCAACGTTGAGGGAAAAGTCAAAATATAAAACTATTATATTGGTATTTCATTTATTATGGTACACACTGTCATAATCACTGAGTTGGAAAATTGTTTCTGTTATTATCGTATTGATGTCGGAATGAAATATACGATCATATACACAGAATTCATTTTAAAATTGTCATCGCAACGTTTAAGACACATTTTGAAGTGAATCTTCTCTAGAATAGCTATTTGTGATTCGAAAATTCGATGAGACGAAAAATACCAAAAAGAGTTAACATATTTCTAAATAGGATTTAGCCTGCGAAATAATGAGATAAAATACAAGTTATATTTTTCTCATTCTCTCCTAAGCTACTTTTATGAAGATTCACTTCGGCCGTTAGTGAATTACACACGCCTAGGATAAACTTCGATATTATAATCATTCATTAACAAGTAGGATCTAACGCCTCAGACACACACTGGCTTTGAGGATAAAAATGGCGTAAGCATTGGACGGTTTATAATTATACGCCTCAAGGTTTAAGGTTATCCAGAATCCACTTGACGAACTTAGTGACGTCAGTGTAGACTCCAGGGTACGTGGAGCCACACTGTCTGGGCCCGTAGGAAACGATGCCGTACTGGATTAGTCGGAAAACCCCGTCATATTCGTCCTCGATCATCATAGGACCGCCAGAGTCGCCGCTGCAAGAGTCCTTCTTGTATTCACCGGCGCAGAGAATCTTGTCAGTCCTATCTGTGCTTGATCCTGAGTTCCTGAGAGTGAGGCAAAATAGATTAAAATTTATATATACATTATTTAGAAAATAAAGCTCAGAGCCACCCAGGTGCTCCATTCTTGGAGCTCTGGAAGTTCTACGTGATTAAATTGGAAAGATCCGTAGAAAATCGAATGGTCATACGTTAACGCGTCGTAAAGCTGAAGTGGCAGTGGGACAGGGGACATATCAAGAAATAATTCCTTTCTTTAGAATCTTGGGAGATGCTGGAATGACTGAACTGCACCCGCTAAGTGGACAGACGACGAACAGATGCCTTGAGCCGCTGCTGCCTGTGCCAGTATATTTACATTACTACAGCCCATTAACGTCCCACTGCTGGGCACAGGCCTCCACTCTCATAGGAGAGAGGGAATTAGAGCTTAGATCCACCACGCTGCTCCAATGCGGGTTGGCGGGCTTTAACGACTAATTGTGTATAACGACATGTTAGTGATAATAACCGGGACCGACGGTTTAACGTGCTCTCCGAGGCACGGGGGTGAAACACCGCCAACTTCCTAACTCCGGGCTAGTACTGAGAATTTCTAGTCGGAAAAACACAATACTTAACTATGGCCAGTATATATTTTGTGCCAATAACATGAAGCACGTCTGAGCATTTTTGCTGCTTGCTATCGGTAACTATTTCCCGAATAGATCCATAAATTTAGTTTGCGTTCGAATAAAAAGTCTCCATGCTCGTTTCAAGGATGAAGGGTGTCTTTGCGCTATGTTGTTTCAAGATTCAGAGTTTACGCTGTAAAAGTTTAGACAGACATTTTTTATGAGAATATGGATTACATACTTGTTGTAGTATTTGCGGCAAGCTTCACCCGTCCTTATGGGGACATCAACTTTTAATAGCAGTGATGAGTAGGTACCAGCTTCAGTAGCTCCCCAGCCAGCGACGGTTGCGTTCCTGCCCCCAAGATCTACATTGTGGAGATTCTTTGGTACTGGCAAACAAATTGGTCCTGCATTTTCTGCAAATTAATAAGAATTTATTAGGTAAAAACAGCTTTGAGAAGGAGATCGATAGGAGAATACAGCTAGGCTGGGCAGCATTCGGAAAACTTCGTCGAGTCTTTTCGTCGCCCATACCGCAGTGCCTGAAGACTAAGGTCTTCGACCAATGCGTCCTACCAGTAATGACCTACGGTGCCGAAACGTGGACACTGACAGCGAGGCTAGTACACCGACTGCAGGTCGCTCAGCGTGCTATGGAAAGAGCTATGCTCGGAATTTCTTTGAGGGATAAAGTCCGGAACGAAGTGATTCGCCAAAGAACAAAAGTGACCGACATAGCTCTTAGGGCTGGCACACTGAAGTGGCAGTGGGCTGGTCACGTGTGTCGGAGGACCGATGGACGTTGGAGTCGAAAGGTCCTCGAGTGGAGACCGCGTCTTGGTAAACGGAGCGTAGGGCGCCCCCCAGCAAGGTGGAGCGATGATATCCAGAGAGTGGCTGGCATCGATTGGATGCGGAAAGCCGAGGATAGAACACGTTGGCGCTACTTAAAAGAGGCCTATGTCCAACAGTGGATGCATAATGGCCGTTGATATTGATGATATATATATTAGGTTTAAAGTCCAAATTAGATGGAATAACGGACAATTGTTTCCTCAATAACTCAATTAAATTTTTAATATAATAAAGTTTCGATCGTTAGGATCGTTCAAAAAGAAGGATGTATTTCATATTAATTTCTAGGAGTTCTTTCTGAGTAGTATGATATCGTGAAGTTACTACTACTAACTACTCATAGTCATTTAACTAAATATTTTTCATTTGAATAGGAACTCAAACTTACTGTATGAGAAATCGATTGGTGTTTGAAGACGGATGAGGGCGATGTCGTATTGTACCGGTGGTTCTCCTTTATATTCTGGATGAATGATGATATTATCAACTGGTATGTCCTGAAATAAATTCGGTTCAGAATCATCCTGACTGCTAAAAAGAGTAGTATTAGGAACTTTATATTTTGAACGTGGGTTAGTGTGGAAAGTGACTGGTAAAACCAAAATTTTGTTTGTTTGAAGTTCTTTATTGCTTACGATATATGACAATGCACAAAAGCGAGCATAATACCTAGAGGTATTCTCTTCCAGTTAGCCTCTGGTAGTGGGGACAGGAAAAAACAGTGCGTAAGTAATATAGTGAAGTATGATAATATAAAGAACTTAAGTAAAAATATATAATAGGTATGCATAAGTATATACTTAGTATAATATAATGTAATGTAATGTAAATTAAGATAATATAAAATATTAAAATAATATAAGTTACTAGCTGATCCCCTACCCTGGACTACGACAAACATTTCAAAACCAAAATCAGCTAAATCGGCCCAGTCGTTCTCGAGTTTTAGCGAGACAAACGAACAGCAATTGATTTATATATATATTATTGAAGATATTTACTAACATAAGATACTTGTTTCAGCATAAAGAAATGAAGTTCAAGAATGGAATACATTCCCTGCGATTAAGAAAAATAACGATGGTGTCAGAGACGAGGTTATAAAAGGATGCGTGCGCATCTGCTGCGGACTACATTCTCACCCGTCGTTGCGTATCGTTCTTGTGTGATTTTATTTTCTCGCTGTAATATTTTTATTGTTCATGTTAATAAATGAGTCAGGAGAGCTTTTACGTCTTTCTTCTTCAAGTATCCTCTAGAAATTTGCAAGATCAGAAGTGGGATTCGGTATCAACGTGATGCCTAATCCTACCGGCTATTCTGATTCTATAATTCTATACTTGAGGAAGGAAGGCAAGAATGCCTGATTGTGATCGCGTGAATGTCGTAGAACTGGTCATAATGGTTGTTTGAAGCATGAAGTGGACGCGATACTAGTTCGCGTCAGGTGCTTTGAAAAGTCAGACAGCTACGCCTAATATCACCATCGCCTGATAGGCGTGCGTTGTTGGAAAAACCTCCGTCATGTTCTATGAGCCGGCGGTCATGTTGCAGCCGCTGGGTACACCATACAGGGGTCAAATGTTGGGTGTTGAATCGGAATGTGTTGTAAGTGACGTGAATGCGGATATGCAATCATTTTGTTTGAAGTAACGAGTAAGAGTTCAGATAGTTACAGCACATATGTTGACTATGCTTGTCGTTCACTTCTTCGTTTGCGAATAGTGAGAGGGCTCAGTGTTGGGTAATTGATGTTTTGAAAAACTGGATTGCAGTCTAATTGTCATCGTTGCCTGGTTGCCGTGTAAACAGAAGATGTAAACATTGGGTGTTCAGGTTCTTATTCAGTTCTGCGCATATCAGCCATGACATATTGTCATGTCATGTCAATTATTTGTCTACTTGTGTTTATTTACTTTCGTGTAAAATTATTTGAAGTTTGACCTGTTAATTTTTGGTCGTTTTGTGATCTTGTTAAAGTTGTGTACGTAGAATAAAGTCTGGTTTGTTTGTTCGTATTTCTTTCACAGATAAAGGACCGCTGGTATGCTCACATTTATAGAGAGCACCAAAAAGGAACATTTCTACTTGTTCACATTTAGAGAATGTTGTTCAAGTTAGTTTCGTTCGATGGATATGTTACGAAGTTATTACTCGAAATGTGGTTCATGTGATATGGCTTGTAAAGGTATTCAGAACCTGTGGCAAACGTGTGTGGTGTGGTCATTATCTGTTGTATGTCTCTTTCATATTCGGCGCTCAACACGGTGTGAGGCGTTCTGGACGCGCCAGGCAGCGCGCTCGCCTGCTGAGCCGAGCTGCGCGTCTACATGTCGCGCAGGGCTGCGCGCTCGCCTGCTGAGCCGAGCTGCGCGTCTACATGTCGCGCAGGGCTGCGCGCTCGCCTGCTGAGCCGAGCTGCGCGTCTACATGTCGCGCAGGGCTGCGCGCTCGCCTGCTGAGCCGAGCTGCGCGTCTACATGTCGCGCAGGGCTGCGCGCTCGCCTGCTGAGCCGAGCTGCGCGTCTACATGTCGCGCAGGGCTGCGCGCTCGCCTGTTGAGCCGAGCTGCGCGTCTACATGTCGCGCAGGGCTGCGCGCTCGCTTGCTGAGCCGAGCTGCGCGTCTACATGTCGCGCAGGGCTGCGCGCTTGCCTGCTGCTGCGTGTCTGCTGGTCGCGCAGGGCTGCGCGCTTGCCTGCTGCTGCGCGTCTGCTGGTCGCGCAGGGCTGCGCGCTTGCCTGCTGCTGCGCGTCTGCTGGTCGCGCAGGGCTGCGCGCTTGCCTGCTGCTGCGCGTCTACATGTCGCGCAGGGCTGCGCGCTCGCCTGTTGAGCCGAGCTGCGCGTCTACATGTCGCGCAGGGCTGCGCGCTCGCCTGCTGAGCCGAGCTGCGCGTCTACATGTCGCGCAGGGCTGCGCGCTTGCCTGCTGCTGCGCGTCTGCTGGTCGCGCAGGGCTGCGCGCTTGCCTGCTGCTGCGCGTCTGCTGGTCGCGCAGGGCTGCGCGCTTGCCTGCTGCTGCGCGTCTGCTGGTCGCGCAGGGCTGCGCGCTCGCCTGCTGAGCCGAGCTGCGCGCCTACATGTCGCGCAGGGCTGCGCGCTTGCCTGCTGCTGCGCGTCTGCTGGTCGCGCAGGGCTGCGCGCTTGCCTGCTGCTGCGCGTCTGCTGGTCGCGCAGGGCTGCGCGCTTGCCTGCTGCTGCGCGTCTACTGGTCGCGCAGGGCTGCGCGCTTGCCTGCTGCTGCGCGTCTACATGTCGCGCAGGGCTGCGCGCTCGCCTGTTGAGCCGAGCTGCGCGTCTACATGTCGCGCAGGGCTGCGCGCTCGCCTGCTGAGCCGAGCTGCGCGTCTACATGTCGCGCAGGGCTGCGCGCTTGCCTGCTGCTGCGCGTCTGCTGGTCGCGCAGGGCTGCGCGCTTACCTGCTGGTGCGCGTCTGCTGGTCGCGCAGGGCTGCGCGCTTGCCTAGTGCGCGACACTTCACGCTCGCCTGCCGCGCTGCGAGGCGTGACACTGCGTGTTCGCTAGTCACACTGGGAGGTGTGACGCTACGCGACTAACTGCGTGCAGGGATGCGGTGACTGATTGGTTTCAGGTTTGGCCGAGCGCACTATTTTTTTGGGCTAAGTTATGCTAACGTCGCGCCTATGTCTTATGCCATGAAGTTGCTCTTTATACTTTTCTCAACGATGCCGCAACGAGACAAGCTAACGTCGCGCCTCTGTCTAACCAGGCTAAGTCATGCTAACGTCGGGCTTAATGACTTAGGCCTGTGCTGTCTGTACACTCTGGGCAGAAAAGCTAACGTCGGGCCTCTATCTTGCCGTACTAAGTTAATGCGAACGTCGTGCCTATGACTTAGATGTGTACTCTTCATCGTATCGGGCAGACGCCTAACGTGTCTTCTGAAATTTGAAGCGTTGTATTCGGTAATGGCCGTAAAAAGATATGTGAAGTTTGTTGTTTTATGTGCGCAGGTGCAGACAAGGACATGAGATGATCTTCCGTGTTGCCAGCAACCAACAACGTTCTGTGGTGCCGAGGCTTACAGGTGCTTCTGTTGCGCCTGCCATTTAAGAACTTCAAGATTCTGTCTGTGTCCAACGGAGTCTAAGCAATGCCACTGCTGGACTAGAGGAGCTGAAATGAAGGAGCCCGGGGACGGTCTCGGGTCAGTCTGGCCGTATTGAAGATATTTACTAACATAAGATACTTGTTTCAGGATAAAGAAATGAAATTTAAGAATGGAATACATTCCCTGCGATTAAGAAAAATAACGATGGTGTCAGAGACGAGGTTATAAAAGGATGCGTGCGCATCTGCTGCGGACTACATTGTCACCCGTCGTTGCGTGTCGTTCTTGTGTGATTTTATTTTCTTGCTGTAATATTTTTATTGTTCATGTTAATGAGTCAGGAGAGCTTTTACGTCTTTCTTCTTCAAGTATCCTCTAGAAATTTGCAAGATATTGAAGATATTTACTAACATAAGATACTTGTTTCAGGATAAAGAAATGAAATTTAAGAATGGAATACATTCCCTGCGATTAAGAAAAATAACGATGGTGTCAGAGACGAGGTTATAAAAGGATGCGTGCGCATCTGCTGCGGACTACATTGTCACCCGTCGTTGCGTGTCGTTCTTGTGTGATTTTATTTTCTTGCTGTAATATTTTTATTGTTCATGTTAATGAGTCAGGAGAGCTTTTACGTCTTTCTTCTTCAAGTATCCTCTAGAAATTTGCAAGATCAGAAGTGGGATTCGGTATCAACGTGATGCCTAATCCTACCGGCTATTCTGATTCTATAATTCTATACTTGAGGAAGGAAGGCAAGAATGCCTGATTGTGATCGCGTGAATGTCGTAGAACTGGTCATAATGGTTGTTTGAAGCATGAGGTGGAGCAAAACTGGATTGCAGTCTAATTGTCATCGTTGCCTGGTTGCCGTGTAAACAGAAGATGTAAACATTGGGTGTTCAGGTTCTTATTCAGTTCTGCGCATATCAGCCAATAATTGACATGACATGACATATTGTCATGTCATGTCAATTATTTGTCTACTTGTGTTTATTTACTTTCGTGTAAAATTATTCGAAGTTTGACCTGTTAATTTTTGGTCGTTTTGTGATCTTAGTAAAGTTGTGTACGTAGAATAAAGTCTGGTTTGTTTGTTCGTATTTCTTTCACAGATAAAGGACCGCTGGTATGCTCACATTTATAGAGAGCACCAAAAAGGAACATTTCTACTTGTTCGCATTTAGAGAATGTTGTTCAAGTTAGTTTCGTTCGATGGATATGTTACGAAGTTATTACTCGAAATGTGGTTCATGTGATATGGCTTGTAAAGGTATTCAGAACCTGTGGCAAACGTGTGTGGTGTGGTCATTATCTGTTGTATGTCTCTTTGTGTGTGTTGTGTGAGGCGTTCTGGACGCGCCAGGCAGCGCGCTCGCCTGCTGAGCCGAGCTGCGCGTCTACATGTCGCGCAGGGCTGCGCGCTTGCCTTGCTGCTGCGCGTCTACATGTCGCGCAGGGCTGCGCGCTTGCCTGCTGCTGCGCGTCTGCTGGTCGCGCAGGGCTGCGCGCTTGCCTGCTGCTGCGCGTCTGCTGGTCGCGCAGGGCTGCGCGCTTGCCTGCTGCTGCGCGTCTGCTGGTCGCGCAGGGCTGCGCGCTTGCCTGCTGCTGCGCGTCTGCTGGTCGCGCAGGGCTGCGCGCTTGCCTGCTGCTGCGCGTCTGCTGGTCGCGCAGGGCTGCGCGCTCGCCTGCTGCTGCGCGTCTGCTGGTTGCGCAGGGCTGCGCGCTCGCCTGCTGCTGCGCGTCTGCTGGTTGCGCAGGGCTGAGCGCTCGCCTGCTGCTGCGCGTCTGCTGGTTGCGCAGGGCTGTGCGCTCGCCTGCTGAGCCGAGCTGCGCGTCTACATGTCGCGCAGGGCTGTGCGCTCGCCTGCTGAGCCGAGCTGCGCGTCTACATGTCGCGCAGGGCTGCACGCTCGCGTGCTGCGCCGAGCTGCGCGTCTATACGTCGCGCAGGGCTGCGCGCTTGCCTTGTTGCTGCGCGTCTACATGTCGCGCAGGGCTGCGCGCTTGCCTGCTGCTGCGCGTCTGCTGGTCGCGCAGGGCTGCGCGCTTGCCTGCTGCTGCGCGTCTACATGTCGCGCAGGGCTGCGCGCTCGCCTGCTGAGCCGAGCTGCGCGTCTACATGTCGCGCAGGGCTGCGCGCTCGCGTGCTGCGCCGAGCTGCGCGTCTATACGTCGCGCAGGGCTGCGCGCTTGCCTTGCTGCTGCGCGTCTACATGTCGCGCAGGGCTGCGCGCTTGCCTGCTGCTGCGCGTCTGCTGGTCGCGCAGGGCTGCGCGCTTGCTTGCTGAGCCGAGCTGCGCGTCTACATGTCGCGCAGGGCTGCGCGCTTGCCTGCTGCTGCGCGTCTGCTGGTCGCGCAGGGCTGCGCGCTTGCTTGCTGAGCCGAGCTGCGCGTCTACATGTCGCGCAGGGCTGCGCGCTTGCCTTGCTGCTGCGCGTCTACATGTCGCGCAGGGCTGCGCGCTCGCCTGCTGAGCCGAGCTGCGCGTCTACATGTCGCGCAGGGCTGCGCGCTTGCCTTGCTGCTGCGCGTCTACATGTCGCGCAGGGCTGCGCGCTCGCCTGCTGAGCCGAGCTGCACGTCTACATGTTGCGCAGGGCTGCGCGCTTGCCTTGCTGCTGCGCGTCTACATGTCGCGCAGGGCTGCGCGCTCGCCTGCTGAGCCGAGCTGCGCGTCTACATGTCGCGCAGGGCTGCGCGCATGCCTTGCTGCTGCGCGTCTACATGTCGCGCAGGGCTGCGCGCTTGCCTGCTGCTGCGCGTCTGCTGGTCGCGCAGGGCTGCGCGCGTGCCTGCTGAGCCAAGCTGCACGTCTATACGTCGCGCAGGGCTGCGCGCTTGCCTGCTGCTGCGCGTCTGCTGGTCGCGCAGGGCTGCGCGCTTGCCTGCTGCTGCGCGTCTGCTGGTCGCGCAGGGCTGCGCGCTTGCCTGCTGCTGCGCGTCTGCTGGTCGCGCAGGGCTGCGCGCTTGCCTGCTGCTGCGCGTCTGCTGGTCGCGCAGGGCTGGGCGCTTGCCTGCTGCTGCGCGTCTGCTGGTCGCGCAGGGCTGCGCGCTTGCCTGCTGCTGCGCGTCTACTGGTCGCGCAGGGCTGCGCGCTTGCCTGCTGCTGCGCGTCTGCTGGTCGCGCAGGGCTGCGCGCTTGCCTGCTGCTGCGCGTCTGCTGGTCGCGCAGGGCTGCGCGCTTGCCTAGTGCGCGACACTTCACGCTCGCCTGCCGCGCTGCGAGGCGTGACACTGCGTGTTCGCTAGTCACACTGGGAGGTGTGACGCTACGCGACTAACTGCGTGCAGGGATGCGGTGACTGATTGGTTTCAGGTTTGGCCGAGCGCACTATTTTTTTGGGCTAAGTTATGCTAACGTCGCGCCTATGTCTTATGCCATGAAGTTGCTCTTTATACTTTTCTCAACGATGCCGCAACGAGACAAGCTAACGTCGCGCCTCTGTCTAACCAGGCTAAGTCATGCTAACGTCGGGCTTAATGACTTAGGCCTGTGCTGTCTGTACACTCTGGGCAGAAAAGCTAACGTCGGGCCTCTATCTTGCCGTACTAAGTTAATGCGAACGTCGTGCCTATGACTTAGATGTGTACTCTTCATCGTATCGGGCAGACAAGCTAACGTCGTGCGACTGTCTTGCCGGGCTAAGTCATGCTAACGTCGTGCTTAATGACTTAGGCCCAAGTTGTTCTAACACTGCTTACCAGTTAGGGTAAAACGTTGTGCCACTGTCTTGTCGTGGTAGGTCATGCTAACGTCGCGCTTAATGACTTAACCAGTGGCCGTAACGTTTCGAATTTTATTTATACGCCTAACGTGTCTTCTGAAATTTGAAGCGTTGTATTCGGTAATGGCCGTAAAAAGATATGTGAAGTTTGTTGTTTTATGTGCGCAGGTGCAGACAAGGACATGAGATGATCTTCCGGGTTGCCAGCAACCAACAACGTTCTGTGGTGCCGAGGCTTGCAGGTGCTTCTGTTGCGCCTGCCATTTAAGAACTTCAAGATTCTGTCTGTGTCCAACGGAGTCTAAGCAATGCCACTGCTGGACTAGAGGAGCTGAAATGAAGGAGCCCGGGGACGGTCTCGGGTCAGTCTGGCCGTATTGAAGATATTTACTAACATTAGATACTTGTTTCAGGATAAAGAAATGAAATTTAAGAATGGAATACATTCCCTGCGATTAAGAAAAATAACGATGGTGTCAGAGACGAGGTTATAAAAGGATGCGTGCGCATCTGCTGCGGACTACATTGTCACCCGTCGTTGCGTGTCGTTCTTGTGTGATTTTATTTTCTTGCTGTAATATTTTTATTGTTCATGTTAATGAGTCAGGAGAGCTTTTACGTCTTTCTTCTTCAAGTATCCTCTAGAAATTTGCAAGATATTGAAGATATTTACTAACATAAGATACTTGTTTCAGGATAAAGAAATGAAATTTAAGAATGGAATACATTCCCTGCGATTACGAAAAATAACGATGGTGTCAGAGACGAGGTTATAAAAGGATGCGTGCGCATCTGCTGCGGACTACATTGTCACCCGTCGTTGCGTGTCGTTCTTGTGTGATTTTATTTTCTTGCTGTAATATTTTTATTGTTCATGTTAATAAATGAGTCAGGAGAGCTTTTACGTCTTTCTTCTTCAAGTATCCTCTAGAAATTTGCAAGATCAGAAGTGGGATTCGGTATCAACGTGATGCCTAATCCTACCGGCTATTCTGATTCTATAATTCTATACTTGAGGAAGGAAGGCAAGAATGCCTGATTGTGATCGCGTGAATGTCGTAGAACTGGTCATAATGGTTGTTTGAAGCATGAAGTGGACGCGATACTAGTTCGCGTCAGGTGCTTTGAAAAGTCAGACAGCTACGCCTAATATCACCATCGCCTGATAGGCGTGCGTTGTTGGAAAAACCTCCGTCATGTTCTATGAGCCGGCGGTCATGTTGCAGCCGCTGGGTACACCATACAGGGGTCAAATGTTGGGTGTTGAATCGGAATGTGTTGTAAGTGACGCGAATGCGGATATGCAATCATTTTGTTTGAAGTAACGAGTAAGAGTTCAGATAGTTACAGCACATATGTTGACTATGCTTGTCGTTCACTTCTTCGTTTGCGAATAGTGAGAGGGCTCAGTGTTGGGTAATTGATGTTTTGAAAAACTGGATTGCAGTCTAATTGTCATCGTTGCCTGGTTGCCGTGTAAACAGAAGATGTAAACATTGGGTGTTCAGGTTCTTATTCAGTTCTGCGCATATCAGCCATGACATATTGTCATGTCATGTCAATTATTTGTCTACTTGTGTTTATTTACTTTCGTGTAAAATTATTTGAAGTTTGACCTGTTAATTTTTGGTCGTTTTGTGATCTTGGTAAAGTTGTGTACGTAGAATAAAGTCTGGTTTGTTTGTTCGTATTTCTTTCACAGATAAAGGACCGCTGGTATGCTCACATTTATAGAGAGCACCAAAAAGGAACATTTCTACTTGTTCGCATTTAGAGAATGTTGTTCAAGTTAGTTTCGTTCGATGGATATGTTACGAAGTTATTACTCGAAATGTGGTTCATGTGATATGGCTTGTAAAGGTATTCAGAACCTGTGGCAAACGTGTGTGGTGTGGTCATTATCTGTTGTATGTCTCTTTCATATTCGGCGCTCAACACGGTGTGAGGCGTTCTGGACGCGCCAGGCAGCGCGCTCGCCTGCTGAGCCGAGCTGCGCGTCTACATGTCGCGCAGGGCTGCGCGCTCGCGTGCTGCGCCGAGCTGCGCGTCTACATGTCGCGCAGGGCTGCGCGCTCGCGTGCTGCGCCGAGCTGCGCGTCTATACGTCGCGCAGGGCTGCGCGCTCGCCTGCTGCTGCGCGTCTGCTGGTCGCGCAGGGCTGCGCGCTCGCCTGCTGAGCCGAGCTGCGCGTCTACATGTCGCGCAGGGCTGCGCGCTCGCCTGCTGAGCCGAGCTGCGCGTCTACATGTCGCGCAGGGCTGCGCGCTCGCCTGCTGAGCCGAGCTGCGCGTCTACATGTCGCGCAGGGCTGCGCGCTCGCGTGCTGCGCCGAGCTGCGCGTCTATACGTCGCGCAGGGCTGCGCGCTCGCCTGCTGCTGCGCGTCTGCTGGTCGCGCAGGGCTGCGCGCTCGCCTGCTGAGCCGAGCTGCGCGTCTACATGTCGCGCAAGGCTGCGCGCTCGCGTGCTGCGCCGAGCTGCGCGTCTATACGTCGCGCAGGGCTGCGCGCTTGCCTGCTGCTGCGCGTCTGCTGGTCGCGCAGGGCTGCGCGCTCGCCTGCTGAGCCGAGCTGCGCGTCTACATGTCGCGCAGGGCTGCGCGCTCGCGTGCTGCGCCGAGCTGCGCGTCTATACGTCGCGCAGGGCTGCGCGCTCGCCTGCTGCTGCGCGTCTGCTGGTCGCGCAGGGCTGCGCGCTCGCCTGCTGAGCCGAGCTGCGCGTCTACATGTCGCGCAGGGCTGCGCGCTCGCCTGCTGAGCCGAGCTGCGCGTCTACATGTCGCGCAGGGCTGCGCGCTCGCCTGCTGAGCCGAGCTGCGCGTCTACATGTCGCGCAGGGCTGCGCGCTCGCGTGCTGCGCCGAGCTGCGCGTCTATACGTCGCGCAGGGCTGCGCGCTTGCCTGCTGCTGCGCGTCTGCTGGTCGCGCAGGGCTGCGCGCTCGCCTGCTGAGCCGAGCTGCGCGTCTACATGTCGCGCAGGGCTGCGCGCTCGCGTGCTGCGCCGAGCTGCGCGTCTACATGTCGCGCAGGGCTGCGCGCTCGCGTGCTGCGCCGAGCTGCGCGTCTATACGTCGCGCAGGGCTGCGCGCTTGCCTGCTGCTGCGCGTCTGCTGGTCGCGCAGGGCTGCGCGCTCGCCTGCTGAGCCGAGCTGCGCGTCTACATGTCGCGCAGGGCTGCGCGCTCGCCTGCTGAGCCGAGCTGCGCGTCTACATGTCGCGCAGGGCTGCGCGCTTGCCTGCTGCTGCGCGTCTGCTGGTCGCGCAGGGCTGCGCGCTTGCCTGCTGCTGCGCGTCTGCTGGTCGCGCAGGGCTGCGCGCTTGCCTGCTGCTGCGCGTCTGCTGGTCGCGCAGGGCTGCGCGCTTGCCTGCTGCTGCGCGTCTGCTGGTCGCGCAGGGCTGCGCGCTTGCCTGCTGCTGCGCGTCTGCTGGTCGCGCAGGGCTGCGCGCTTGCCTGCTGCTGCGCGTCTGCTGGTCGCGCAGGGCTGCGCGCTTGCCTGCTGCTGCGCGTCTGCTGGTCGCGCAGGGCTGCGCGCTTGCCTGCTGCTGCGCGTCTGCTGGTCGCGCAGGGCTGCGCGCTTGCCTGCTGCTGCGCGTCTGCTGGTCGCGCAGGGCTGCGCGCTTGCCTGCTGCTGCGCGTCTGCTGGTCGCGCAGGGCTGCGCGCTTGCCTAGTGCGCGACACTTCACGCTCGCCTGCCGCGCTGCGAGGCGTGACACTGCGTGTTCGCTAGTCACACTGGGAGGTGTGACGCTACGCGACTAACTGCGTGCAGGGATGCGGTGATTGATGTGGTTTCAGGTTTGGCCGAGCGCACTATTTGTTTGGGCTAAGTTATGCTAACGTCGCGCCTATGTCTTATGCCATGAAGTTGCTCTTTATACTTTTCTCAACGATGCCGCAACGAGACAAGCTAACGTCGCGCCTCTGTCTAACCAGGCTAAGTCATGCTAACGTCGGGCTTAATGACTTAGGCCTGTGCTGTCTGTACACTCTGGGCAGAAAAGCTAACGTCGGGCCTCTATCTTGCCGTACTAAGTTAATGCGAACGTCGTGCCTATGACTTAGATGTGTACTCTTCATCGTATCGGGCAGACAAGCTAACGTCGTGCGACTGTCTTGCCGGGCTAAGTCATGCTAACGTCGTGCTTAATGACTTAGGCCCAAGTTGTTCTAACACTGCTTACCAGTTAGGGTAAAACGTTGTGCCACTGTCTTGTCGTGGTAGGTCATGCTAACGTCGCGCTTAATGACTTAACCAGTGGCCGTAACGTTTCGAATTTTATTTATACGCCTAACGTGTCTTCTGAAATTTGAAGCGTTGTATTCGGTAATGGCCGTAAAAATATATGTGAAGTTTGTTGTTTTATGTCGCAGGTGCAGACAAGGACATGAGATGATCTTCCGGGTTGCCAGCAACCAACAACGTTCTGTGGTGCCGAGGCTTGCAGGTGCTTCTGTTGCGCCTGCCATTTAAGAGCTTCAAGATCCTGGTCTGTGTCCAACGGAGTCTAAGCAATGCCACTGCTGGACTAGAGGAGCTGAAATGAAGGAGCCCGGGGACGGTCTCGGGTCAGTCTGGCCGTATTGAAGATATTTACTAACATAAGATACTTGTTTCAGCATAAAGAAATGAAGTTCAAGAATGGAATACATTCCCTGCGATTAAGAAAAATAACGATGGTGTCAGAGACGAGGTTATAAAAGGATGCGTGCGCATCTGCTGCGGACTACATTCTCACCCGTCGTTGCGTATCGTTCTTGTGTGATTTTATTTTCTCGCTGTAATATTTTTATTGTTCATGTTAATAAATGAGTCAGGAGAGCTTTTACGTCTTTCTTCTTCAAGTATCCTCTAGAAATTTGCAAGAATATATATATAGAAGATGTGGAGGGATTCTGTCATTTTTGAAAGTGTTCGTGTACCTACTCGACGCTTAAAAACGCTTAGAGACGGTGCTGCGTAGTTTGTGGGGACCATAACCTGATTGCAGTAACTATGAAGGAATCTGAATATAGTTTAGATTTGTGATGCGGGTAAGAAAGGATATCTACGTATGAGGAACGTTGAACACGTCTGGAGGAACTGTGGTACTTGAAGCGTTGAAATTTTACAAATGAAATATTTATTTCATGTAGGAGTTAGGAACTACAAGTAGTGACACTTATGAATACGCCTTGTTTCGGTGCTTGCAGTTTCTAATGCAGACGGTTTCCCTGTGAACGCCTTGCAATAAAAATCGTTTGCAATTTGTGGTTGTTTCATAGATGTATCGGATATATAGTGCCTTACCTGGACATGCGACTCGCAAATAGAATTAAACTGATCCCCCTGGCAGTCATTCCTGCTGAGGATATCGAACTCTCCGATGCGTACTCCAGCGATCTTCTTTGTAGGAACGACGCAGTGAGCAGCCGTCAAAATGTATTTAGAGTTGATCACGCTCCCTCCACACAGGAACTGCAGTTCTTGACCTGTGGATATAAAGTTCTCATTGAGATACAGAGTTTAAATATCTTTTGTATTTGACACTAGACTGGCGCTGGACTCCTTATTTGATGGAAGCCTAAAGGGGTCCTCAAGGGGCAATCTTTTACCCTTTGAAATATTAGAACCTAAGCCCATGCTGCCTCTATTTTGTATCTTAATAATTAAAATCTTTGTAACAATACCTTTGTGTCCGTAACCTTTTCGTTGGAGATCAACCGTTGAACAGATTTTGACAAAATTGAGCAATTTGGCAATATCTTGCTTTTTGGAGACGGGCATTTAACGCATATTTCTGAAAAATGTTAAATGAAAAAGTACGAGAGGTGACTTCATCAACGTTGGCCCAAGTCGGTGACTTAATTTGGAGACGTTAATTTGATCCAAAGGGGAAGATTTTATATTTGAATTTGCTTACGTGTCTTGTAAGAAATGAGCGTCATCCAGGGAAATTCGTACAGCTTGGCAACCCTACCACCGACGATACGGCTTCCTTCAATATCTCCACAGTCTTTTGGCAAGAGCCCTACATTAGGGTGATTTTCGATCTCGTCAAGCCCTGCGGGAAATTCTGAACAGCATATCTGTTCAACGAAAGCATCCATAGTAATAAAATTATAAGTGCTTTAATTAAAGTTTATCTGACTGTTGCTCATAAAAGTTTATCTGACTGCATTGCCTTTTCAGGGCTAATTGCTTAACCAATTTTGATGCAGAGATATCTTGCATCCCAGAGATCGGCATCGGCTGCTTTTGATGCTGAAAAATCTTTGGTTCTCACGGTATTTTCAAACCTAATAATTTTGTTTTATTCCACTAAAACTTAGTTAAAGTTAGTTATCTCACCTGACTCACCTGTTCATAAGTGACGATGCAGTCTAAGATGGTAGCGGGCTAACCTGTTATGGGTATAGCAGTTATATTAAACCCATACCCCTAGTCGGTTTAAAAATTTAAGTGATGTTCAACTGTGCCATTACGAGTCGTAAAATGTTATTAGACGATAAATAAAACATGTTCATTTATTATTGTATTATTTGCATGTGTTTCAATTGAACCCAGGCACTGTTTCAACTGACCCTGACATGGGGACGGCTGAATTTTTTTTTTTAATTTGATTTTACTCATAAAATACGATACAGTGATCTCAAATAGTAGACAGATATGGTCTTTTATTTATTATATTTCCGTCATCGCTCGCTTTACTTATCCCGATGGAAATAAAAAATGTTTCAACCGTACCTAGTCTCCCCTAAATGGTTAAACGTATAGAGGTTTTACAAAAGATTTTATGTAATAAGATAAAAGTTGGCTATAATAATTAAAAACAATATCCACAGATTAAATTGAATGACATGAAACGAGTCAAATTGACATATATTATACTTCCTGTTTCATGAAATATAATGACAAACAGTAATAATGCTAACACAAGCGTCATAAAGATAGCATCGAACTCTATAAGTGACGAATTTGCGTAGGTATCTTACGATGCGTCTATTTTTATATGGCCTACCTTAGGTTCATTGTTTTCATATCCGCAGAAGGCGTTTCTGAACTTGCGCCTTGACTCGTTACCTTTGTTCGCGACCGCATAATCCAACGCCCCCTGACACGTACGTAACTGTACGCAGTCACTGCATTCTTCTATAAATTTGTAAATTGAATTGTTAAGAAGTATATAACTTTCAACATGCTTTATTATTAGCTTCTTAACTAACTAATTATAATATAAGGTGAACCGAGGCTATAACCTTTCAACAAAAATCACTTAAACGATGTACGAAAACGTGTTTCATTCAAAATATTATAGATATTGGACACAACATACTTACCGGGCATAATCCCAACACTAAAGGAAAAAAAAAGCTACAATAGCCCCTCTTTTACCAAAAAAGTATTTTTAAAGATAAATTAACCTTCCTCCATTGAGGTAGGGCTCAAATCATCTTCTTAAATGCCTTTGTTATCATATTCAGTGAGTTTGAGCATTATATCCCTTCAAGTTTAGGAATTAAGATTGATAGTTTCATTAACCCCCGATACGGGGCTAATGTGGCTAAAATCGGTCTTTGGAATTAACATCCATTTTAATAAGAATATACTGGATGTTTTTAATGCAATTGGGTAAAAATAAGTCTTAAGTATATGATCTTAAGAATATATCTAAAGAGTTTTACGTAAATTATTCTTTAGTAGAAATACAGCTTCTTCAACATACCTCGGCCAAAAAAAAACACTTTTTAGATGCACTAGCCTCGGTTCACCTTAAATACAATAATGAATCTTTATTTCGAGCAACTGGGGCTAAACTTGTTAGTATTACAAATTACTTGACTCTAAATTTTTATTTATTTTAGACTAGCTGATGCCCGCAACTTCATCCGCGTGGTTAAGTTTTTTTGATTCCCTCGGGAACTACTTAATTTTCCGGGATTAAAAGTACGTCGATCTGTTGCTCCGTTGCAGCGTTATTGAAGGACAAACCAACAAAGCGACAAACAAACACACTTTCGCATTTATAATATTAGTATGATAACACAATCCATATATTTTTTTTGAATATTCAACACTTTATTATGGATACAAAATTTATAAGTGAACAATGAAAAAACAATTTAAAAAAAAACGTGAAATACAAATTATAGCACATTAAATTTATCACAATAGTGGCCTCACCAACACCTGAATAAGGTGTTCAAGCATCGGTGAGTCAATCTTCCTCGCAAACATGTTCAGGATGCTGTTGGTACCTACTTGAGCGCAGTCTTGTCAGCAGTGATGATGACTGCTATATGATGATGATGAATGATATAGTAAGTACTAAGTAAGTATATAAACCAATCTTGGAAGTCTAATTGTTGTATCGATTTGAATCTTTGTTAAACACTGCACAACAGTCTTTTGAGATTTTTTAAATTAATAAGTAGGCAGGTAGGTAGGTACTTGTTAGCTTTTGACTTCGATCTGACTTGGTGAGTTATATAATGAATTGATGATGCAGTCTAAAATAGATGTCGGCGAAGGTCTTAATATTGTACCTAGATCGTAGAGTTAGATAATATACTTATCCCAACTTTTTAAATTACATTGAGTAAACTGATCACAAGTACCGCTTTTCATTTCTTAAGTATGTAAGTGTACCTACCTTGGATAGGAACAGTGGCGATTCCTCTAACATTGCGCAGCTTGCGTCGCAATACCAATAATTATAAGTTACTTACAAATTAAACTAGATCTACATAAGTAATATACTCTAATTTCATAACATGAAATAGGTTAACTCGGTAGGAATACTGCCTCGTTGGGCTAGCGGTTTGCGTAGTCGACTGCGGATCACGAGGTCCTGGGTTCGATTCCCGGTCGGGCATAAAAATTGTTAGGTATTGGGTTTTTCAATTAAGAAATTCTCAGTGCCAGCCTGGAGTTGGAAGTTGGCGGTGTTTCACCCCTGTGCCTCGGAGAGCACGTTAAGCCGTCGGTCCCGGTTATTATCACTAACATGATAATAGTCGTTAAAGCCGCCAACCCGCATTGGAGCAGCGTGGTGGGTCTAAGCTCCTAATTCCCTCTCTCCTATGAGAGTGGAGGCCTGTGCCCAGCGTGGGACGTTAATAGGCTGCAGTGGAAATAGGTACCATTCACAAAATATACAGCTCTATAATTAAAATGATTGCGTGAATCGATAATTATTTAAATTCACGCGAACTCAATGAACGTCTCGCACCTTGGTTGGGACTTGCGACTGGCGCCGCCGCATCTCCTCTTGTATCTGTCACCGTAAGATTGTAAAAACCCTTAGATTATAATCTAACTCGCGAAATTCTAAACTGTCGAAAGATTGTAAACTGTTCAATGTTCTGAGTTTAAATTTTTGAAATATTCATTTTATTTACGTTTTCTTGTCTCTTTCTGGTAGGTTAGGTTAGGGTTCGACATAAATAATCAAGCAGTGGTATGTTTATATACCTAACAGATTACAATCTACCGGAAAATAATGCGTTAAATTGTAATCTTTCGACAGTTGAGAATTTCGCGAGTTAGATTATAATCTAACGGCTTTTACAATCTTACGGTGACATATCTATTTACTGTGTCGTGGCTCATAACGTCTCCCGCTAACTTCCGGTCACTACGGGCCGAAGACTTGCGTTTTTAATTGCGAATAGCTGCGTGTGCCGTGTAGTATTATCTTCGAAACGTTGTGTTTATTTTTAGTTTAACAGTTAATTTAATTATATTATAAGTTTACAATTTCGCTAGTTAGACTACAATCTAACGGTTGTTGCAATTTTACGGTAACATATGCGTACAATAGCTCAAGTCACAACAGGTATAATGTACCATTTATGCAGGTACATAAAACTTGTAGGTAGCTATCCGTTCAACATGGCTTTAAGGAAAATCTCAGATGAATTAATATCATATTAAACTATATTAATGGACATTTATTCCCTTACTCATGTATTTATAAAGCTCTTTTCCTTGTACAGTCATCAATCATAATATATCACAAAAAAAAATTGCCACATATAATATTATGCCAAAACATGGTACCCACTACCTACTTAGGTACCTACCATTGATGTATAATAATTATTTAAGGTCTATTTCGATGGTACCTACAAATAATAACCTGTACACTGCCCGTAATTTACAATCCATATTAATATTATAAATGTGAAAGTGTGTCTGTATTACTGTCTGTCTGCCTGTCTGCTATGCTTTCAGGGCCCATCTGTTCAACTGATTGTGATGAAATTTGATAAACATGCTAGGTACGTTAGGTTACATCTCAGGGACATTTATCCCGGAAAATTAAAGAATTCCCGCGGGAATCAAAAAACTTTAATCCACGCTGACGAAGTTACATCATCTAGTTATGAATAAGTACTTCCAATAACTATTTATACTAACATGATAAACTATATGATGCTTGCTACTTCATCTCTGTGTGGATTAAGGTTATTGATTCCCGTGTCACAGAATAAGTAATAGTACCCGTGTGAACTTGTACGTGAGCAGGTGATATGGCTCGTCCGTAACAAAGGATGATCATCCTCCGAGCGGGTGATGTGCTCGGGGACCACTGGTCCGACCGTTCATCTTTGGAGGTCGTATATATAGCATAATTCAGAGAACGCTTCGTAATCGTGAGTTGGGCTCTTCGTGGTCGCGTGAATCGTACTAGTAATGCCATCTATTGGAATATGTGCGGACTACGAAGACCGCCACATCACTCCCCTTCGAGTCTGGAGGGCGTCAGCATTCAGTTGAGCGGCGTTGCAAGCATCTAGAGAAGTGGCGTCGATGAACATTCAGGTAAGCGCTGCGTCGGGAAGCACTCAGTGAAGCGGCGTCGTGCAACAACCAGGGTAGTGGCGTTGTAGGCTCATACTACTCTGAGGCTGTGTGACCCACTTGTGCGGCTGGTACTGGCGTCGACGGGCTGTGTACTGATATGCTGTTGCGTATCGACTATTGCTGGCCGCTGAGCGTGTGGCTCTGTGAGCGGCTGTGCCGGAACATCGGTCGGCGTTGCTGCGTTGTGTTGCTGTGCTGCGTTGGTTGCTGTGCTGCGTTGGTTGCTGTGCTGCGTTGGTTGCTGTGCTGCGTTGAGTTTTGTCGTGCTGCGTTGGATTGCTGTGGTGCTGGTGCTGCGTTGTGATGCTGTTGTGTCCCGCTGTGCGTACTGTTGATGCTGTCCTCGCTGCGATGACTGCAGGGTTTATATTGTGATGTACGATGTTGCTCAAGTCTGACGAGTGAGGGCGTGACGTCGGCTTGATGTGCGTCGGCAGGGGCTGAGACGTCACGTCGGCTTGTTTTTGATCGTCGGCGGCGGCTTGGAGATCACGTCGGCTTGTTGTGATCGTCGGCGACGGCTTGAAGATCACGTCGGCTTGGAAATCACGTCGGGGTCACCAATGTACGGGAGCAAGTGATATGGCTCGTCCGTAACAAAGGATGATCATCCTCCGAGCGGGTGATGTGCTCGGGGACCACTGGTCCGACCGTTCATCTTTGGAGGTCGTATATATAGCATAATTCAGAGAACGCTTCGTAATCGTGAGTTGGGCTCTTCGTGGTCGCGTGAATCGTACTAGTAATGCCATCTATTGGAATATGTGCGGACTACGAAGACCGCCACAAACTCTCAAATTTGCCGGAATAATACAGACACACTTACGCCTATTTACAATATTAGTCTGTCTGCTACGCTTTCACGATCCATCTGTTCAACAGATTTTCAAGTAGGTACAGTAATAGGTTACATCCTGGGGAAGGATATATTATGATACTTTTATCCCGGAAATATAATAGGTATAGAGCTGCAGGAATCAAAAAGCTTAACCACGCGGACGAAGTCGCGGACATCATCTAATTCTAGTGTAATAAAAATATGTAAATGAATGTACTTGTAATCATATCATACTAATATTATAAATGCGAAAGTGTGTTTGTTTGTTGTTTTATTGGTTTGTTGGTTTGTCTTTCAATCACGCCG
Source organism: Erebia palarica (assembly GCA_964035005.1). Taxonomy (NCBI): domain Eukaryota; kingdom Metazoa; phylum Arthropoda; class Insecta; order Lepidoptera; family Nymphalidae; genus Erebia; species Erebia palarica. The sequence continues at coordinate 19,782,814 of OZ035994.1, forward strand.
CAACGAAGAAACGGATCGACGTGATTTTTGGCATGGGACCTGGAGAGTGACATAGGCTACTTTTTATCCCGGAAAATTAAGGAGTTCCCGCGGGACTCAAAAAACTTAAACCACGCGGACGAAGTCGCGGGCATCAGCTAGTATTGATATAATATAGTGTTATATACAATCATATTATAAACGCAGTTTCCGTTTACACTTCATCGCATTATTTAAACATGACGGAAAAAATAAGTCAACTTTATTATTAGCAACATAACATAATGTAATCATTGATGTAATCTTACGAGTATATAATTATAAATTATATAATTAATGTTGATTGTAGATGTTTATCAACCATGCATTTCCTTTGTTTATAAATAGCTAGCAAAAAGTCTGTAAGAATAAGAATTGCCATAAAAAAAACCTAAAAACTTACTTGCAAGTGCTACTCCACAACCATACAAGATGAGGCCACATATTAAAAAGTTTGATAGAAACATTATTTTGTATGTGTTTTTATTGTATGTAAATAATATTAGAGGTTCGTCCGTCCCGGCCTCTTCACTCAGACTGATCGAGGATTGTCCTGTATCGTATTTACTTTAGATCTGAGGTCACTTGGTGGTTTATAAGATAATACTATCTTGTGTGGGAAAATCCATTGGACGCATTGCAAATTGTGTGCATGCATGTCATGTTTATAAAACTATAAATTAATTTACTTATAATTAATTCAAATCGTCTTATTAATACCACTACAGCCCATTAACGTCCCACTGCTTGGCACAGGCCTCCACTCTCATAGGAGAGAGGGAATCAGAGCTTAGACCCACCACGCTGCTCCAATGCGGGTTGGCGGGCTTAAACGACTATTATCATGTTGGTGATAATAACCGGGACCGACGGCTTAACGTGCTCTCCGAGGCACGGGGGTGAAACACCGCCAACTTCCTAACTCCGGGCTAGTACTGGGAATTTCTAATCAGAAAACCCCGATTCTTAATTATGACCCGACCCGGGACTCGAACCCGGGACCTCGTCGGCCGCAGTCAAACATGCTAACCATTAGACCAACGAGGCAGTTATTAACACAGCAAAAAAGTAATTAATAAAAACAAAAAACCCGACTGCTTGGATACCAAAACAAAATGTGAGTCGAAAGATATGTGATATTAATATTTTACTACCGTAATATTATTCCGTAGTTGCCAGTCACAAAACGTGGGCATTTTATACGTTTGTCAACTATTAACTTGTAAAGTCTACTTAACTGTGATAGTTTCTCTTTTAATTTCGCTATTTAGACTACTTCCATGATTTTTTCACATATCCAGAAACAACTGTAAAACTCGCAGATACACACACACACACACACACACACACACACACAGACACACACACTAGACTCCAAGAATTATCATTCGGATTCCTGAATCGAAAAAAGGTTTTCCCACACCCGCACTATCTTCGTGTCCTATTCATTTACAACCTATAGAGACAAGAAGAAAAATATCAGCCCCTCTTTACCTGTACGGGAGGTACCCTAAAAATATTCTTTTTTTTAATTTTATTTTACCACTTTGTCGGCGCATGCCAAATTACAGCTTTCTAGTACTAATAATCTCGGAGTTAAGGCACGGGTCGTTGAGATAGGGCCTTGGTGCACAAGTTAGCCCGCTACCATCTTAGACTACATCATCACTTACCATCAGGTGAGATCGCAGTCAAGGGCTACCTTGTAGTTGATTAAAAAAAAAAAAAAAGTTTCTACTCGGTGAATCTTAAGCTCTAACCACCGCCACCTCGTCTGGTCGTGTGTTTTAGTTGTAAGTATTGTGTGTACCTTCTGATTTAAACTTTGATGTAGAATTTTAGTGCCTATATTTTAAGAGCTTAAAAAAGTTGGCAACCCTACTGAGGACCTCTAGACGTCATAATTACTTATTCCGTGCTATACCTATCATACAGTTGTTTTTTTTGTTGTTGTTTTTTTTTGTTATTTCAAACAAGTTTACAATCTTTTTTTACTTACTTACCTTACGGTCCGGTATAACCAGTTAGTTGAGTCAGTTGGGATTTAGCGAGCAGTTTTTGTAGCGGACGTTTAAAGATGGTCGTGTATTTCGGAATAATTACTTACCTATTAGGTATTGCTATGTACAGTGAATCGATCAATCTAATGCATTAAATTACTATCATTGCAATAAAATGCCGCAATTAACTACAATCGATTGCTATCCAATGCAATCGTTTCTTTCTCCATTTCTTTCTTCTGAGTACTTCCTTCTCTCTATCCATGCAGTGTTTAATCAATCCGACCCCTACTACCGTAATGTGTTTTTTAATCCACTACAGGTTAGCCCTTGACTGCGATCTCACCTGATGGTAAGTGACAGGAATTGATGTGGCCTAAGATGGTAGCGGGCTAACCTGTTAGGGGTATTGCAGTTATATTAAACCCATACCCCTAATAGGTTTCTACACGACATCACACCTTAACGCTAAATAATCGCTTGACGGCACGTTTTTGGTGATGTGGCGATTCTAAAAGTACCAACAGCCACCAGGCAAAGAATACTAGGGGCCATACTGCCAACGCTTAAAGCAATACTTAAGCAATATTACTCAAAATAACAGTTCATTTGATGTCACGTACCTTGAAGTTCCTAAAATGAGAACTTATAATTCTAAAACACGAGTCAACAATATTGAAACAACATGGCTATAAGCGTTGGCAGTATAGCAACTAACTGTATGAGATTTGTTTTCCTTTGTAGATTGTATTTTGTATAAAAATACATGGACGTATCAAACACTTAAGCTAATAAATATTCAGACAATAATTGCTATCGAATGCAATCAATTGCTATGTAATTCAATTAATTGCTATAGGTAGATTGTTATCGTAAGTACCTACCGAAGTACCTATAGGTACTAATGAAATGCTGTCGTATGCACTCAAAACGCAAGTGCAGCACAAGATGGAAGTGGGCTAATATAACTCTTACATTACTCAAATTATTTAGTTGAACTAATGGATAAAAGAAGTCTCACTAGTTCAACCGGTTGAAATAACCGGTTGTACCTACTCGTGGATTAAGTATACGCGCGAAGCTTCATTTCAATTGCATTAAATATACGAATGCAACGATCAAACAAATACAAACATTATTAATGTTAAAATGCCAATAAAATAATGTCCTGAGCAATGGCGAAATTTGCATGGACTTCAATGACTAAATCTTGATTGTACACAAGTAAGATAAAGAGAAAAAGAAAGTTCGTATTTTTTTATATTTTATCAAGTATTCAATATTCTTAATTAATTATTCACCATAATTAATTGAAGCTGGGTAAAAAAATAAAATATTTAGGGAATATTCTTTGAATAATACATCCGTTTCTCAGTTTAGTGTTACCATTTTACGTATAATCTAACTAGTAGGTAGCTCGAATACATCTAAATTGGTAGATTGCTGTTGGTCAGTGTGTGTAAAGTCCAATGAAGTGAGAAAAGCGCGTTGTCACACCGTGCAGTTTGCTAATTAGGGCATGTACTTATTAGGGTTACAGATAAAAACATTTAACAGAATTAAACGGTTACAGATTGATTGGATTACAGTATAGTTTTTATTTCCGTTATAAGTGTTTCTGTAATAAATAACAGTTTCAAAAAACAGTGTTTCTGTTACTATTTCAGTCCTTAGGTATAATATATGTAGCTTTTGTCTGTATTCGATTTCTTTTTCGCATGGCCCTATAGGAAGGAAAATCCAACTTGACTGTTGGGAGATCAGGAGCAGGACCGGCTTTACATGCTCTCCGAAGCAAGGCCCGGGGTCAAACATCGCATACAGAGAATTTCTTGTCAGAAAACCCCAATACTTCACTATGACCCAACGGGAATCAAACAATTGGCCTGACTAATATACCAACGAGGAAAGTGGCATATAACCAATAGTAAAGAGAGAGACGTTACTATTAGCTATTTTATCCATACTAATATAATAAATGCGAAAGTGTTCATCTCTGTTCTGTCTGTGTGTCCATCTGTCTGTCTGCTACGCTTTCACCAGGCTCGCCAGTTCAACCGATTTCGATGCAATTTGGTACAGGGATAGTTTGTATCCCGGAGAAGGACGCGGGGACGAAGTCGCGGGCATCATCTAGTGGAAAATAAATCAAAGAGAAATTCGATAATTTACAGTATTTAATTTAATTACTTTTTTAATTTAACGACATAATTATTTCAAATAAGTCATTAGCAATTAGTATTCGATAAATTATCTCTTCTCTGCACGGTTAAAATTTTAAAACTTTCCAACGTTTTTTTTCTTGAAATTTTATTAAAACAGTAGGTATTTATCTAGAATCTCTACTTAATACGTAACTGGTCACAATGTAGTATGGATTATATACTAATATTATAAATGCGAAAGTGTGCCTGTCTGTCTGTCTGCTACTCTTTAGCAGCCCATTTTTTCGAGCTATTTCGATGAAATTTGGTAGAGCGATAGGTTGCATCCCGGGGAAGGCATAGGCTTTTTATCCTGAAGAAACAAGGAGTACCCACGGGAATGAAAAAGCTAAATTCATGCAGACGAAGTCGCGGGCATCATCTAGTTTCAAATATTTTAAATGACATGATTAATACAATGTTGTACACTATCTCTAAACTATAATGACATGAGGTCTTCTGCTATTGAAAAGGATAGCAATAGATTAGAGCTGTCGATTTAGTTTAGTCTATAGATTGTATAAAACACACATATTATAAGCATTATGATATTATCATAAGTACGTCTTTCTTAGGCCAGTTATAATCTATTTGTACATATTTTACGTAATGGCCCGATTTTTCAATATTTAAAAAATCGGCCCATTACGTTTCATTGAATCATGTTGAATTTATAATACATTTGGCGCAACTGAGAAACAAAATTTGGCATTTTAAAAGATGTTGCAAGAAATCTGCTGTGAGCATTTGCTTAATGCTGTCAAAATTCTGTTAGGGCCGATTTCTCCGACTCCGAGTTTTGATTATATGCCAGATGTGTTGGTGTTTGTACAGGAATTCTGTCTATTCATTAGTATAATGCACGATTTTACTCGGCGCTGGAGAAATCAGCCTTAAGTACAATATAATTTGGCGATTAAAACGTCATCCCTAAATTATAAAGCAATAGCAGACTTGCTCGCGACTTCGTTGGCGTTAAATAAGCTTTTTTTAATTCCCACAGGAACTCCCTTATTTTTCGGGACATTATATAGCCTATGACACTCACAAATAATGAGGCTTTCTATTGGTACCAGAATTTTCACAAACTCACAATTCACAAACTCACAAACTTTATCTCTTTATAATATTAGTATAGATATATTTACTGTTCTCAATGGACTCACAGTAAGTTAAAAAATAAAAAATTATCAAGATGATTTTTGAATTTTAATCACTAAAAAGGTAAAATTAATTTATAATATTCTGGTATTCTTCCACAGATGAAATTTTTTAATATTAAGTATTATAAACCTTAATAACGGTAACGTAGCAGTCTCTTTTAATTGTGTACATTTCGAAACATGGATCTCAACTTCTCATGTCTTTATTTATAAGAATTGTCCAATTTCTTAAAATATTACTTTTAGACGTTAAAACAAAGTTAAATTTATTTAGTCTCTATTTTCGTTAGATACAACAATAAATACATCATCATTCCGGGTCCTAGACTCTAGGGTAGGTTTTTAGGCCAAAATAGTTTTTTCTCATACACACTCACTGTCATTTTATTATATAAGCTACTATGCTTTTGATAATCTGCAGAAATTTCACATTTTGCGCTAGATCCGACGATCGTCCTTAGAGGTAATGTACCAATGCATGGGTAGTACAACATCAAATTTTGCGTAAACACTTCGTAAGCGCCATGCTACGACGTGTAGCGCCATCTAGTAAAGGTTCTATAAACATATAGAACTTTATATGATAGCAATCGCTCTCACTAGCAACGTTTAATAGTTTTTGGTACGGCTCCTTGTTCGCGTGAAGAGCTGGACTTACACTGAAGTGAACCTATGGTTGTTAAAGCTAACAGCATGACAGCAGATGAAGAGGGTATTTGTCTTTCAGACCTGAATAAAAGGATCCAGTAATCCAAGACACCCTTGAGCATGTCTGGTTAAGAAGACCATTGCCTTGAGGCCAATACTTTAAAAGATTTTTGAGGATTAAGAAGAGCCTCGATATACTCGAGGTTCCAGAGCCTTCGTAAGTCGCGTCCATCAACACTGTTCATACAGCACTTTCTCTATGTAAAGTGAGGGTCACATCTGGGGGTGGTGGGTCCCATTCCCAGAGACGCGGCTTGCGACGTCGGTCGATGGTCGGCGCAGTTTCGCCCGAGCCGTCCGAGTAGCCGCTGCTGCAAGAACGCAGGCTGCACGATGCTCGGACTTTATGCTCTGTGAACATAAGAACAAATTCTAAAGCTTTTTTTTAGTATCCACTACAAGTTAAGCCCTTGACTGCGATCTCACAATAAAATAGCTTCAATAATTTATCAGTTGGCCATTGGTAGTCGTTACATAACTTGCATCTTCAATCAAAATTGCTCTATAAATGTAGTTATATACCTATGTTTGGGCGCTGCGCAAACGTAGACACTTTTGGCACAGCGTTTGTGTTGTGTATTAAATTTTCCTGTTATATATTATCTAAATTTAAAATAATATATAAATAAAATAATATTATTTAAAATAATAATAAATAATAAAATTGCTGTTATATCTTGTTAGAGATAAGTGTTCCAAGACGAATATAGGTTGATTTTCACCATAAAATCCCAAATGAGATATGCTCAACCTTTCTTGTGGATTTTTCCGTCGGTCACTGGTAAAATTTACAGCGAAACAAATACTTTATAATATTATAAATGCGAAAGAGCGTTTGTTTGTTGGTTTGTCCTTCAATCGCGCCGCAACGGAGCAACGGATCGACGTGATTTTTGGCATGGATATAGTTGAGGACCTGGAGAGTGCAATAGGCTACTTTTTATCCCGGAAAATTAAACAGTTCCCGCGGGAATCCAAAAAATTTAACCACGCTGACGCAGTCGCGGGCTAGTTATCTATAATATAATAATATACTTGACGTCGTTCTCAACCTTGCGTAGTAAACGCCCCGATATTCCAGTGGTTAAAAGACGTCAAATAAGAAAAGCACGCATGCAATCCTTACCTACCTCCAATGTTATCAAGGTATTCTCGTGCTACTTCATCGAGCTGCAGCACTTGGATGACCGGAGCGGGCTTGGAGCGGACGCGGCGGGCTACCCGCACCACCAGCACTGTGGATAGCACGAACACCGCCACAAGCACCACCGCCCCGATCGATATGCCCACGTCTTTGCCCAGTAGAACTGTAGTGAGAATCCAATATATCAATATCCAATAAATAAATAAATAATAGTTATTTGTGTTATATGGGGCCAAAGAAGTTTTTTGTTCCCCCGAGGGCGCTATTTTGAATTCAGAGCGAAGTGAAGGATTCTAAAGTAGAATCCTGAGCGTAGCGAGGAATTCAATATACGCCGCCCGAGAACAAAAAATTTGACAGTGACACACACTATTTTTCATCATTGCGTATGAGAAAAAGCTAGGAGTATCAACGTACTATGTATGGACATTACCTATACGTTTATGCACCAATCAGAAGCACGAACGCGGAGCAATCAGAACAGAGAAATGAAAAGTCCCATGGACCTAAAAATTACATTTTGCTCCCGCTATCCTCTGAAGCCAATATTCGTTTTTCGAATAGGTATGATGAAAAAGTTTATTGATTAGCACTACAATACTTAGCATAACTAAACTTATACAGATACAAATTAAACTTAAGTTATTAAACGTGCGGTCAATGGGCCACCTCCTCAGCCCGTGCCACAGCATGAGAGATAGGTATATACCTACCTAACATACTGCAACGCTGATTTTCAGGAGGGGCCCAAGGGTCACGACCTCACGGACTTATTTTAACTTCTATTACACCAGTGCGTATCGTTACGGTTTTACGATACTAAATTCCTACCTCCATGGCCAAAGTATCTGTGTATAGTCAATATATCAATATACAATCATATCAATATTAGATCTTATGACATTTTGTAACCATTTCGTAATTCAGCTTTTGTTTACATATCAGGGATGTGATTTGTTCCTATTTACTATAATTATTAATAATGATTTGGAGTACTATGCTGTGTTTAAGTATTGTTTAATTTAAATAACTATAATCAGTAGGAAATATTATGATGTAAGATGCTATAATAATTGCACGCCATACTTGGTAGTACACTGTTTCCAAAAATATTGTAAAAGCTATAAACGTGTATTTTGCATTAAATAAATATCTTATCTTATCTTATCATGTTGACAAGAGCAAACTGCAGGGCGACCGCGTATCTTCTGCATGAATCTCCGACGACTCCGAATCAATTTTTGACGACCTCCGTGGCGCAACGTGTAGCGCTGTTGTCTTAACGTGCGGAGGTCCCGGGTTCGATCCCCGGCGGGGTATATTTGGGAATTTATAATTTCTGAATTTTCCTGGTCTGACCTGGTGGGAGGCTTCGGCCGTAGCTAGCTACCACCTTACAGGCAAAGACGTCCCGCCAAGCGATTACGTGTTCCGGTACGATGCCGTGTAGAAACCAAATAGGGGTATGGGTTTAATATAACTGCCATGCCCCTAACAGGTTAGCCCTCTACCATCTTAGACTGCATCATCACTTACCATCAAGTGACATCAAAGTCAAGGGCTAACTTGTAGTGGATAAAGTAAAAAAATCATTGTTACAGTATCAATTGTTGTGATTGGCTGAATTTATGGTATTCTTGCTGTGTCAATGTATTTTGTCCAATGGTGAAAGAGTGTTATCCAATCAGAGGTGACTGCGATCGTTACACTGTAACTGTCAGAGATACGCGGTCGCCCAGCGGTTAAAATAAGAAAAAACTATTACTAATAGGGATGATGACAACTCAATCAAATCAGCAACTCTTTATCAGACTTGAAAACGCAGTTCTAAGGAAGTTGTATGAAATTCACGGTTGTGATGTCATCAAATTTCAAAGCATTCTTTAATCTATATTTTAAAATGGTTATCAAACTTAAAACTAACCGAGGATGTGGATTTAAGGTCTTTTTGGAAGACCCTCTATTTAATAATCAGTTAGTTATGCTACACCAGAATGAGTAATGAACAGTAGATATATGCTCTCAAGAATATTGTGCCCTAACAGGGCACAGACTCAGAATTATTTGTAACTACAAATAATTCATTTTGATACAGGCATCATCCCTTTTATATTTACAACAAATACATGCCGTCCAAGTGATCTTTGATGGGCATGGTGTCCAAAACACTCGCGCTATTACCTCGTTGAATAGCAAGGATAAGCCATTGGGCTAAATAAGCGCCAGCTCTTTAGTCACACGAGGCGTGGATCAGTTTTTGGGACATGACGTTTAAAAAAATTGTTGTCAACTGTTAATGATATGTATATGCCACCGTAAGATAGTAATAACCGTTAGATTATAATCTAACTCGCGAAATTGCAAACTGTCGAAAGATTACAATTTAACGTATTATTTTCCGGTAGATTGTAATCTGATAGGTATATGTCACCGTAAGATTGTAAAAACCGTTAGATTATAATCTAAAAACTGTCGAAAGATTGTAAACTGTTCAATGTTCTGAGTGTCAATTTTTGAAATATTCATTTTATTTACGTTTTCTTGTCTCTTTCTTGTAGGTTAGGTTAGGGTTCGACATAAATAATCATAAGGTTTTATCGGGTTTAAATACCTATCAGATTACAATCTACCGGAAAATAATGCGTTAAATTCTAATCTTTCGACAGTTTAGAATTTCGCGAGTTAGATTATAATCTAACGGTTTTTACAATCTTACGGTGACATATATAAACCCGATAAAACCTAATTATTTATATCGAACCCTAACCTAACCTACAAGAAAGAGACAAGGAAACGTAAATACAATGAATATTTCAAACATTGACACCCAGAACATTGAACAGTTTACAATCTTGCGACGGTTTACAATTTCGCGAGTTAGATTAAATCTAATGATTTTTACAATCTTACGGTGACATATACTAGTTATGCCGGACTCATGCCCCGTTTAAAGATCAGGTTCATAGTATAGTTTTGTGGTGACTATTAGTGCCCAGTCTGTGCCCTGTTAGGGCACAATATTCTTGAGAGCATATATCTACGGTTCATTTCTCATTCTGGTGTAGCATAAATGAGAATTCATAATAAAATGGTGATGCACAATGTTTTCAAGGCTTGTTGTTTTTAAAGTAGCAGTATATTGTGGTTCTTTTGCAAAAGAATACCCGGATAGCCCAGGACCGATCAGACTTAACCAAGGCTATGAAAGGCACTTAACTATGTAACTGAATTTCAGTTAAGAAACATCCCGATTAAGGCCTCAGGCCAGGACGAGAATTAATATTATAATATTCCTGAAATGGTTGAAGAAATATAAATTTTATGTGAATACCAAGTAAATATTTTGAAAAATCTGTGAGAATTTAATTTACTACATATCAACACACTTACATTTCCACCAAGGCACTGCAGCCGAATTCAACAATATTTCAGTTGGTCTTAACAGCAATGACCCAGAGCAGCCATATCTGTTACACGCAGAAGCACCAACTTCATCTTCAGCCCTCAAGTTCCCCAGGGGACCTCTCACGAGCCACGGAACTCCATCACCCTGAGCTAAAGCCTGGCTCATCCCATATCCCATGGACCCTCGCCGTTCCAGCATCAATGAAGCGTTGGACGTAGACATCCGCCAGACGGAGACTTCATAGTAGGTTGCGTTTTCAACTGTAAAGATAAAAAAATGCTTCAAGTGATGGAGGGGCGTGATTTAAAAGGGTGTTAGACAAACAAGGGAACCCTTCTGGTTTCGTCATGTCTGTTAACTGATAAGTGATTTCAAAGCAACTGTGAATTATGGGCGTCTTCTATAATAGGTCTCATGTTTCAATTTCGTAAAATTTGTCGTGGTAGATATCTATACTAATATTATAAACGCGAAAGTTTGGACGGATGGATGGATGAAATGATGGATTGATGGATGGATGGATGGATGTTTGTTACTCAATCACGCCAGAACGGCTGAACAGATCTGGATGAAATTTGGCACCGAGATATATTATAGTCTGAAATAACACACAGGCTACTTTTTATCCCGGAGAATTAAACCGAACCGAAGCCGAAACCTCAATCCACAGGAACGAAGTAGCGGGCATGAGCTAGACTATTATAATATTGCAACTCTGGGAACGCCGGCCTAGCATAGATTGATATGTCTTTTGACGACCTCCGTGGCGCAGTGTGTGGCGCTGTTGTCTTAAGGTGCGGAGGTTCCGGGTTTGATCCCCGGCAGGGTCAATTTGGGAATTCATAATTTCTGAATTTTCCCTGGTCTGGCCTGGTGGGAGGCTTCGGCCCTGGCTAATTACCACCCTACCAGCAAAGACATGCCGCCAACCGTAACGCTAAATGCGTTACGGTTGGCGTAGAAACCGAATAGGAGTATGGGTTTAATATAACTGCCATGCCCCTAACAGGTTAGCCCGCTACCATCTTAGACTGCATCATCACTTACCATCAGGTGAGATCGCAGGCTAACTTTAGTGGATAAAAAGAAAAAAGAAATGTCTGCAAACAGGAATTTACCTGGAATACATCTCATTTGGAATTCTTCGTATTCATACGCCAGATCGCATTGCTGCGGTTGCGGTGGCCTCAGTAGCTCAAAACTAAAGGTTCTTTTACACGGTTTCTCTTGTGATGCGATACCGTTTCCAGCTTCACAGCTTGCTTCTAGATACCTAGATAGAGATCCTGTGATTTGTGTGAGAGGTAGGATTGCTGATCCAGTGGTAAGATGCTGTACATCTTCATCCGTTGGTTGGATGTGCCAGAAAAATGTGTCCGGGGGTGGCAACGCTTTGACGTTGCATTTCAACGTTTCTTTCACTAACGTAATGCCGTGGTCCATACATTCTGGTGGATCTATAAAAGAGCATCAAATATTCGCCATGAAATCGTTTTGTGAATATTTTTATGTTGCTATGGGTGCATTATAATTTTATCAGCCAAAAAAATGATAGATACTGAAGGCTTTTAAGTATAAAAGCCTTCAGTATCTATCATTTTTTTGGTACTCATCAATCTCAAATATTATCCTTTATACCATAAAGATTATGTCTAAATACATAAATATCTTGATTTTAGCGAAAAAAACGTTCTACTTTTAGCTGTGAAAAACATTTCTACTAGCAATTGGGGTTCTAACGGAGGCGTTCTTAGCGGAAGCAGAGGCGAGTGCGGAGGTGAAGGGGCTTTGCCTCCGCGGGAGGTTAACGGAAGCGGAGGCGGAGGTGGATTTCTCCAATCACGTCACCTATTTTCTGTGCATAAGGATGCGATGAATTTGATTTTTTTTGAGAATTCTTCTAAGGACGGCGGAGGCGGATACGGAAGCGGAGGTACGATTTCTTGCGAAAGTTTCGCACTTGAGGAGGCAGAGGCGAGGTTCCGTTACAACCCTACTAGCAATGGTACGAATAAAGTAATGGATTTACTTACAAAATACACTAATATTAATGGATTCAGCTCTCGTTTCTCCGACGCTGTTCCGGGCTGCGCAGGAGTATCGGCCAGCGTGTCTCCGCGTCGCCTCCTCCACCAGCAGAGATTGGGAGAATACTTGGCTGCCCCATAAACTGTGCGGCCTTATTACTATATCCTAAAAGGGTGAACATTAAGAATCATCTACATCAAGCAAAAAAGTAGCGTACTTTTATTCTTTAATCTTTATCCCAATCGATATTATTATGATCAGCTCCCCGATTCTTTAACTCAGTGGCTATCGAAAAATGAAAGCCACTGACATATATATTTTGTCCATTGAAGGTTTACTATAAAATGTTCTTTCATTTTTTCATAGTAAACCTTCAATGGACAAAATATGTCATGTGGCATGTGGCAATGTCAGTGGCTTTCATTTTTCGATAGCCACTGAGTTACAGAATCGGGGGGCAGGTCACAGTAGTTGCCCAGTTCAGTGAGTGCCCACATCTTTAGCTTTGGTTGCCTTCTTGTGTTAGAATACACAGAAGCTTTATAAGCATTTACCTATGTCTAGTAAACAATAATCTATTGGTTAGATATTATCATGAAAGTTATATTACGGTTATGCTGCATCCTAAAAACGCTATCATGACGATAATGATTGATACAATGAAGAATACGAAGATACACATCCCATTTTTATTAAGTAATCGCATTTTCTCTGGCAGATTTTCAGGGTCACACGTATTAGTAGATAGTTTTAGTCCTTGCATTAAAATATCTTTTAAGTTTTCAACAAGCACATTCCGCAGTCAAAAGAATATAAGAGGATGTCAATCATTTCAGGGATTTTATTAATTACGTAAAAAATATTGTTGCAGTGTGAGTCACACGTATTAGTAGATAGTTTTGTTTCTAACATTAAAATATCATGTAAAGTTTTTAACAAGCACATTTCGCAGTCAAAAGAATATAAGATGATGTCAATCATTTAAGGGACTTTATTAATTAGGTAAAAAATATTGTTGCAGTGTAACGATCCAATCACCTCTGGTTGGCCAAAATAACGCGAATACAAATAGAATCAATCACAATCATAGAGATTTTGACAGTGATTGATGCAGATTTTCAGGGTCACAGGTTATTAGTAGACAGTTTTTTGTCCTTACATTAAAATACCATGTAAAGTTTTCAACCGGCGGGTTGGCTCTCACTTCACACTCCAGGTGCAAGCTGTCCAGCTCCACCACTTCGTTCAGTCTTCCATCTCCTAATTTGGATATTTCTACTATTGGACTATCTGTAACAATATATAGATTACTTTACTTTAACTATTCAAGCTCTTGAAAGTCACATCGCTCCTTAGATTTCTTTATATCCTGCGGACGTATTTACAAACGTGCAGGCTTATATTTGCAATAACTAAACCTATTCCAAGTAACACTCAGCACGATGACGCCAACCTGGGAGTGTCTCGATGGTGTCAATACTCAATACTCAATATCATTTATTCAATATAGTTACACTGTAGGTACACATATTGACGTTAAAAATTACTTACTTATAAAACATGGTGGTGATAATCGGTAGCGGTATCTTAAACCTAAAGCTACGAGGGTTCCAAACGCGCCCTGGTCTGAGAAGAGCCCACAACAAACTCAGCCGGGTTTTTTTATTATCACCATATCACAAATCATCAATGTCAGCTCCGAGAACGACTGTGCTATGTGAGTTGCACAGTTCCAGCTCTGAAAGCTGTGCAGTGAATCTAAAATGTAGACTTACAGGTAACATTAAGAATGATGACGTCAGCCTTGGAGTCTCTCCCAGGCGGCATGGCAGTGTTGGTGGCGACGCACGCCAGCGTCGCCCCATTGTCGCTCACGGCCGGCGTCAGCTCCAAGAACGACTGTGCTGTGTGAGTTGCATAGTTCCAGCTCTAAAAGCTGTGCAGTGAATCTAAAATGTAGACTTACAGGTAACATTAAGGATGATGGCGTCAGCCTTGGAGTCTCTCCCAGGCGGCATGGCAGTGTTGGTGGCGACGCACGCCAGCGTCGCCCCATTGTCGCTCACGGCCGGCGTCAGCTCCAAGAACGACTGTGCTGTGTGAGTTGCATAGTTCCAGCTCTAAAAGCTGTGCAGTGAATCTAAAATGTAGACTTACAGGTAACATTAAGGATGATGACGTCAGCCTTGGAGTCTCTCCCAGGCGACATGGCAGTGTTGGTGGCGACGCAGGCCAGCGTCGCCCCATTGTCGCTCACGGCCGGCGTCAGCTCCAAGAACGACTGTGCTGTGTGAGTTGCATAGTTCCAGCTCTAAAACCTGTGCAGTGAATCTAAAATGTAGACTTACAGGTAACATTAAGGATGATGACGTCAGCCTTGGAGTCTCTCCCAGGCGGCATGGCAGTGTTAGTGGCGACGCACGCCAGCGTCGCCCCATTGTCGCTCACGGCCGGCGTCAGCTCCAAGAACGACTGCGCTTTACGAGTTGCATTGTCCCAGCTCTATAAGGAAATAAGTTTCGGACAAATTATTTCAAACCAACGAGCACAGTCCGCACATAAAAGAATTTAAGATAATGTCAATCATATAGGTAAGGTATATTATTAATTACGTAAAAATTATACCACAGTGTAACGATCCAATCACCTCTGTTTGGTCAAAATTGTGATAGCGAGAATACCAAATTGAATAAATTGAACCAATCACAACGATAGAAATTTTGACAGTGATCGATGCAGATAGTTGTAGGTATGTTAAATCGTATGTAGGCTACTGTCTCTGCACCTGTTTTCGGACAGATCTTCCAGTACCTGAGGTGCGATTCTGTAAGGATTGCCGATCAAATCGTCAAATTCTCATCCGTTTAGGGTATCGTATATACCTAAACGTATGAGTATAGATACACGAAATTGAGCTCTAATTCAATGCTGTTATGGTTTATTTTACTTTGACGCCGAACTTTGACGATTTGATCGGGAACTTTTAGACAAATATGGGGCAGATCTTAGAATGTACCTCAATAATAAAAGGACATTGACCAAATTCGCCTAAGAATCAACATGTGTTTGAAATATATAGTAAATCTTAGCTTATTTTTTAACCTCTATTTTAAATATTAGAATTCAACGGACACGGGTATTAAATTGATTATTCTACGTTTCCGTCTCTCGATTATTAACGACAGATCAACTTACAACATAAAATAATATAGCTTAAGCTTACAGGTTAAAATAATATGCAATACCACCGTTTGAGCGCTAGATCCGTATCGGAAGAAACAAGATAAAGGCAGCTTAAAGTGCTGTGCGTTAGTATTCTGAATCTCGCAACGCCATCTATTGAAAGTACAATAATTAAATATATCCAACGCCATCTGTAATGTTTTTGATAAACTACGGCGAATCTTTTCTTATCTACATACTGTTTACAGCTCTATTACAATTGGATAAAGATGGTAATTATTTGTTCAAGCAGATTGATTATGAAAGTTGAAATAACCTCAAAATTGAAAATATTTTTGGTAATAAGTCATTTCTTAGCAAGTGTCCGTTGTTTTAATCTGCTGTCACGCATAAAAAGGTATTTATTTGAACCCAGTAATCAATGATTTATGACTGTTGGTTCTTAGGCGAACTTTGTACGGGGACGGAACAATGTCCTTTGTAAAAGATAGGCCGACATTATAAATAATTCTTTTCAGTTGCAACTTGTAAAGGTAAAGGTCAAGGTTGGCCAAAAAATCGGTTACACCGATGGACCGTCAATTTCAATGATGCGGTGGGCGGTGGAAAGCGAATGGATGAAAAAGTTGATAGATATTTCGGGTTACCACACTCTATAAGGCTTATGAAGTTGAATCCGTTTTTGAGTTATGGAGTTTGACGACCTCCGTGTCGCAGTGTGTAGCGCTGTCGTCTTAACGTGCGTAGGTCCCGGGTTCGATCCCCGGCAGGGTCAATTTGGGAATTTATAATTTCTGAATATTCCCTGGTTTGGCCTGGTGGGAGGTTTCGGCCGTGGATAGCCAGCCTACCGGCAAAGACGTGCCGCCAAGCGATTTAGCGTTCCGGTACGATACCGTGTAGAAACCGAATAGGGTTTAATATAACTACCATGTCCCTAACAGGTTAGCCCGCTACCATCTTAGACTGCATCATTTACCATCAGATGAGATCGCAATCAAGGGCTAACCTGTAGTGAAAAAAAAAACAAGAATATGGATGACTATATGGGTGGATGGATTGGTTTGAACCTGGTTGCTGTGATGCGTGAGATGCCGATGGTCCAGCCACCAGGTCAGCTCGGGTTGTGGGTACGAGCCGTGTGCTACACACTGCACAATGGCTGGTCGACCAGCGCTCAGAGCGTCTTCCACCGTCCCTCGGACCCAATTGATTGTCACATTGTAGGCGGATACTGGAAATATTAAAAAAAAATGGTAAAACAAGAAAAGATTACAATTATTTTGCTACAATCTGCCAACTTTTGGCGGATTATAGCAAAATAATTGTAATCTTTTCTTGCTAAATCATGAACTTCCGCAAAGTAACGCCTGATTCTATCCAATAAATAGTAAAACAGTTGATTTCATTTAGAAAGCGTTCTGTTGCGGCATGGAGAATGAAAAATGAAATTTAAAAGTTAAGTATAGTTATCTTTTTAACGGTTATGATATTGTGAATGACATTTATTAAAAGGAACCCAAGTTACGTGTTTTGTCGGAAAATGCCCGACTATTTTCGAACCCTTCCGGCAAACTTATACATGAACTTTGTTCACGCGACACGGGGGCAATACGCTGAATGCGCGCAGCCAGACGTTAAAGGCTTCCCCCCCACCTTAACTCCCCTCAAACCGGGCACAAAAGCTGGCTGCGCACAGTAAACGAGTTGCCGTCCGAATTCATACTTAGTCAGTCTATCTGTCCATATCCCAACCTGTGAAAAACTGACAGATCGATGTTTAACAAATTTTCTTCCGCGAAAATTCACAAGCATCATTTAGTTGGTAGCTACGTATAATACACGTGAAGACCTCCATGGCGCAGTGTGTAGCGCTGTTGTCTTAACGTGCAGAGATTCCGGGATCGATCCCCGGCAGGGTCAATTTGGGAATTTATAATTTCTGAGTTTTCCCTGGTCGGGCCTGGTGGGAGGCGTTGGCCGTGGCTAGTTACCACCCTACCGGCAAAGACGTGCCGCCAAGCGATTTAGCGTTCCGGTACAATGCCGTGTAGAAACCGAATAGGGGTATGGGTTTAATATAACTGCCATACCCCTAACAGGTTAGCCCGCTACCATCTTAGACTGCATCATCACTTACCATCAGGTGAGATCGCAGTCAAGGGCTAACTTGTAGTGGATAAAAAAAAAAACAAGAATACTTACAAAACAGCTCAATGTTCAAAGTAGCAACAACAGGCGGAGTAAGCGGGGTATTGGTGGCTCTACAAGACAGTGACTCAGCGTTAGCGCGAGTGAGAGGCAAGTACAGCTCGTTCTCTTTTACGCTGGGGATGTCACTTGCGCCATCTGAAGCATCAACCAGGTCTTCGCCTGAGTACCAGCTGATACGAGGCGGAGGTCGACCTGGAAATAGAGACGAGGGAATTTATTCCACTACCTCACATCAAGCTCAAACTCAACATAACAACAATAGCTTACACACACATACATACACAAACATCACACACACATAAACACCACTCACACATTCACCACACACCCACACATATACACATCTTTATAATTGTATTTTATTTTGCATGTTAAAATTAACTAATAATAATTAAAAAATGCAAAAAAGCACCTATGTGGGAAGGCACTAGTTCCCATAACATAATTTTTACTTTTTTGGGAGATAGAGGCCCAATTATTAATGTGAACCTATGTTATTTTGCAAATATAAGATATTATTTATTTATTTATTTCGCAACTCCTATCACCAAAGGTTGTCTGGGAGAGATCGCTCTAGCGATAAGACCGCCTTTGCACGCCGCCTTCTATTAGTTTAAGCTTCTTTATGGTATTTCTGTATGTACGAGTATGTTTCTTATGTAATTGTGTACAATAAAGAATTCATAATAATAATAATTATTTAAAACATATAGGACATACAGGTGTCTCTTATGTTACGTCATGTTTTGACTCTACCGCCGGTTCAGAATAAGTTTCTGCTGAAATAAGCCGGCAAGAAACTCAGCAGTTGCTTTTTTTAAAAAAAAAAGCTAAATCAGCTAAACGTGTCATCTACACTAATACTATAAATACGAAAGTTTGGATGGATGTTTGATACTTCATCAGGCCAGAACGACTGAAAGGATCTGGATGAAATTTGTTGCAGAGATAGATTATAGTCTGGAATAGCACATTGGCACTGGCTACTTTTTATTTTTCCCAAAAATTAAAGAGTTTCTGTTTTCCGTGATAAAAACTAGCCTATGTCCTTCCCCGGGATACAACCTACCCCTGTACCAAATTTCATCAAAATCGGTTGAACACATGGGCCGTGAAATCGTAGCAAACAGACAGACAGACACACTTTCGCATTTATAATATTAGTATGGAATTATGGATGCATCGTTTTGACGACCTCCGTGGGGCAGTGTGTGGCGCTGTTGTCTTAACGTGCCGAGGTCCCGGGTTCGATCCCCGGCAGGGTCAATTTGGGAATTATTAATTTCTGAATTTTCCCTGGTCTGGCCGGGTGGGAGGCGTCGGCCGTGGCGATTTAGCGTTCTGGTACGATGCCGAGTAGAAACCGAATAGGGGTATGGGTTTAATATAACTGCCATGCCCCTAACAGGTTAGCCCGCTACCATCTTAGACTGCATCATCACTTACCATCAGATGAGATCGCACTCAAGGGCTAACTTGTAGTGTATAAAAAAACGTTATAAAAAAAGCGCATACAGCGCTAAGCCCAGTGGTTTTTATACGTCACCTTAAAATTGTAAACACCGTTAGATTTGACGCTTTTTATCTCGATAGATTGTAAAATGTCGAAAAATTGTTAACCGTAACAACTGCTTTCAATTTAACGCATTATTTTTCGGTAGATTCTAGTCTATTAGGTATATTAACCCGATAGAACCTAAATGCCCTACCTAATCATTTATGTCGAACCCTAACCTAACCAACAAGAAAGAGACAATAAAACGTAAACACAATGAATACGTAACGTAACGTTACGAACGTTACGAATATTATAAATGCAAAAGTGTGTCTGTTTGTCAAACTGTTACGCTTTCGCGGCTCATGTGTTTAACCGATTTTGATGAAATTTGGTACATGAAGGACATAGGCAACATACTTTTTATCCCGGAAATTTAAAGAGTTCCCGTGGGAAAAAAAAAAACTTAATTCACGCGGACGAACTCGCGGGCATCATCTAGTTATAAGTAAGGCCTTTCAGTTTGGCCTTTTAGTGCATCAAAAAACAGCAGAAGTGTTACTCGTTCATTCCTCATTCTTATTTCCTTACCTCCAATAACTAAGCAGCTGAGTACCAAAGTATCTCCCTCGTGGTACGGTCCAATCTTTACCTCAACTTTGTTTCCAACTTCATCCAAAAAGAACGGTTGGCTTGGCAAAACTGGAAATAAAGTACGTTAATGTTAAGCTTGGTAAAATCACCGTAACTCATTTGGGAACTTATTTTGGAAATGACTCTATAATAATAATTATTAAATTCTCACATGTACGTATTATAATTTTAGGTATAATTATATTATACAGATCTTAAAATAATACGGTAACCTTGAGCCTACGAACCAGCTGCATATGGTATACTATAAATTCATTTGGTGTTTAAACCAGAAATAGAAAAGTATTTCCTGAATTCCTTTCAAATACTCATTTCACACCCAAGCTTCTCAATAAATACCATTACCAAGACTGGTATTATGGTCTATAAAATGTTCAAACTGGTATGCAAAAATCTATCGCAGGCAAGGTATAAATATAGCAAACCGGATGCACTTTTTTTGTTATAGCGCTCAATCATTCAAATGCGAATATGCATGTGACCTTTTTAAGGCCCATCCCAATTTCGACTCTTGATACAGAGAGATATATATGATTTTATTCAAATAAACTTTTGAATTGACAAGTGAATACTGGTTCGAAATACCCTTCCTACCGAGAAAAACCAACACGAATCTCGGTGGTTGTTATCTTTGCTTGCACCCCGAATAATTTACTCCCCATTTTTATCCTGGATAAGTCACAACTCACAAGGTGATATTAAAAAAAAACTTTCATCCACATGAATGAATTCGCGGCCAAATATCTAATGAGGCTATAAGATATTTATTTTGAATTAATACCTCAAGCTTTGTATGAGAAAAGGGGTTTAATTTATGATAAACTACGAAGTACGATTTACGAAACCTTAAATACGTAATATTGACTTGGTGTACTTAAAATAATATATTTATTTGATTGTCATTTCAACGAAACACGAGGAGGTAAAGTTTCATATGAAATGTCCGAGTACTTAAACTTTAATCACATAACAACCGTGGATTGAAATAATCTACAATAGCTCACATAATTACACGTTAGACTGAGTTAGATTGGTTTGCATTGTATAATTGTGTAATTTCGCAGTTATTATATTTGAAATGCAAACCGTAGTTAGAGTTTTTGAGTTTTACTTCGTTCGTTTATTTATTCAACGGCTTAAGTGTACCTAACTAATACAATTTTCTTGAATTCAGTTGAAAGGAGTTGGATATGTTGAGGAAAAGGCCAATTGATATGGTAACGAACAGGAAACTCTTTGCTTCTGTGCTTTCCGTTCAATTTAGTTCACAAGATTCCTACGACAAGCTATTTTGAATGTCTTCTGAGATTAAATGGTCGGTTAAATAAAAGGAAATGGGGTTGCAGAAGTCAGGTTTTGTTAACTTCGAACTAAAATTTTACTCTTCACCTTAATCATGGAGCTATTTCTACAGACTTCTGCAATCCAATTTGTTTTTAAGAGGATGAAAGTTTAATGGTAAGTAGCCGTAAGCAGCTTTGGCTGCTGACCAAACTAAAGTAACTGATCATTCATAGTTACATCACCAGCATGATTAACTTAGTAATTTTATTAACAGCTATACAAAGGCCTCCTACATGCTATACCCCTCTCAAAGCTAAGAGATGCCCTAGCCAATCATTGCTATAAATCATGCTTACCTATAACAGTCAAATTGACGCCAACATTTCTGGTGGGTGCGAGAAGGTAGTCTACCCGACAGTGGTATAGCGCCTGGTCATCGCCCCTCAGGTTTGTGATGGTGACAAGAGTCGGTTGTCTCCGCAGATCTGCTAGTAGTCTACCGCTTGTGTTGAAAGACACGCTCGACCATTCGCTGGATATCCGCGCGTCATAACTGAAAAATCAAAGGGCGTCTCGTTATAATATGTAGAGGCCAATAAATCATCCAGTACCATTGAAAATGTTCCATATTTCCTGTAAGGGGTAGTGAACCCAATAGTGTTATTCTCATTATTTTTTGGACGTACTTAAATAGGCATTCAGCATCTGACGTGACTTGACTGTATGTGACTCAGATCAATTAAGCCAGAAGTAGCTTTCATAAGCTGTTTCCGCTGAAAATCGCTACAAAAACCAAATTACTGTTTTGAGGCCGCCATCTTTTATCGAGGGCGTACCAAAAAATTTATGCTTGGAATAAATGCCATAGATTGAGACTATATTTTACAAATTCAACCGCGCGTTATAGTTACGGTTATTTTCAAGATTACCGACTCACCTGTAAATTGGTACATCGTCTTTGTACCAGACTAGAAGCATCAGCTCATCGTTGAGAATGTCCGTAGAAGAATCACAGTACAGTGTAGCATTTCCTCCTTCCAGTGCCTCCTGTGCTATAACTGGCCCTGAAAGTTTCACCATCCGTTATTTCATACAAAATAATGTCAATATCTTCCACGCTTTGGTAGAAAAGATCAACAGAGAATCAAAGTACTTACGATGAAAAAAGTACTTATATTTCTAATATTTGCATGTTTGTCTATATATTTAATCAATCATACAAGCTTTAAAAAATCGATCAAGTGAGATCATGATGAACATGACCCATGGGTCAAGCGCAATTAATCCAAACAAAGGTGTATATTTTACCTGTCATATCGATAATGTTACTGACTGACGCAGTCGATATCGAATCGCAGGATTTTAAGATTTTGCACATAGAGTTATAAAGTTATGTTTCATCGTATCAGTTGTCAATGAAAAATTTGAATAAAGATTTCCTATGATCAATTGCTTGTGCCAGGAATCGAATCCAGGACCTCTTGCTTAAATCTAAAGCTTCAACCTCTGCGCCAGAGAGATTGCTAACCAAATTCCAACAGGATCTTTAAAAAAACATACCTATATCCCTCTGAGGTTTTACAAGCTTTTTTTTAACTTGCAATGTTTGTGATTGTTGAGGCCAACCGATTGAACTGAAATTTTGCATATACAAGTATAGTTTGGATTAAAATGCATGGTTAGCTAACTGATGTAATTCTACATCCAATATGGCGGACTCCCAAAGATGGTGGACTAGTTATTTTATATGCACCTCCATGATATGGATATCAAAAGGGTTTGCTGAGAAGAATACGAAAAAAATGACGTCATACTAATTTCAATATGGCGGGCAATAAATGCTTATTTAAAAAATGTTTTTTATAGATTTAAGTAAGACTTATATTTAATTTTAAGTTAAGTTATCATAATATTCAGGTCAACTTACCATCGGCACCAGGTATAAAAGCGTGTATAGGTGATGAAATGACCATGAAATATATAAGCGCCGCGATGACGCGCATTCTATGGTCCATCCATGCTCCTACGCATCTCTCTCATTGGTCAAAGAAATCTTTCATTTGTACTAGTGAGGTAACCCTTTTTATCTTCCACGTATCACATGTTGATACTGTCTCCTTGTGTTTGAATTTCTGAAACCAATAGAGAAATAAACTAAGAAATGTAGCGGAGATGTTATATTATTAGAGCGTGTGAAGTAATATCCTGCGAAATCACGAAATGGCTCGACTGCTTCACAAGAAATGCTGTCTTGCTTTTGTCTTTCAGTAAAGTGGCACAAAAAAATGTGGTTCTCTGATTTGGCACTTTTATTATTTTTCTTTTTCTTGATTATTTTTATTTTCTACTTAGTAGGTGTGCTAAAAACTTATCTAATCCCAGTTTATTCCTAGAGTTTTCAGCCGTTTTCAGTCGCTAGATCTGTTAACAATTCAAGTGCGTTTGCTAAGAGGAGGGGGGGGGGATAAACTTCGTTAGTGCAGTTGACAGCTCGATAAGTGTATGTCTTCGAATTGCTCCACCACGCGACTGAATTTAGACAGGCCGTCTTAGCTACAATACGGTCCCAGCTTGACTTGACTTGGGATAGTATATTATTGCTCTGACTGTATAAGTAGTTAGGCAACTACTCAAATCCCCAGAAAGGTCATACATAATTATTAAGCAGAATTAAAAATATTAAATAAACAAGGCAAACCTAGGAGATGAACTCATATTTGAATCGAATGTTACTTTTTATACAGCGTATTAATGGCTGCCACTCAAATATTGAATTTCTAGTGGAATTTATGCTTTTTTGGCAAATCCATAACTGTCAGTTACCAAATAGCCTATGGTTATTATCAACAGCTATAAAACCGGCTTGCGCAATTCGGTTTAGTCATCGGTTGGACGCTAGATGAAGGTAAGTGACCTTCACATAAATGGAGGCTAAAAAATCTACGTCTCTTTAGGTAAGCTAGGTACGTTGACTTTTGAGTCTTGTTCAGAAAATATTATTCTTATCTTAGGATAAAGCTTTCATACGTGCTGGTTCATTTAAAATTCTGGGTATGCCGGTTCCGTTATTTGAGCGTGGTGCAAAAGTGGTACAAAAGTGGTGATTGCCTAGTGGTTAAAACTTCGGAGACATGTTCGAATGTCCAGGGTTCCACGGCATGTACCTCTAACTGGAGGGCAGATTCGTGTGCTTATTATTAAACCGGCGCGGGCGATGGGTTGAGAACTTGAGAAGATGATCACATTTACAACTAACTGAAGGCTGCTTTCTCTAGTCGACAGTCGACGGTGGCCTCCCCACTGACCTCTGTGGTCAGGAATCAATTTAAAGATCGCAATTTGGATTACGAAAAGCGAAATTATCTCGACCCAGTCACGATTTCCCATTGTTTGTAAAACATTACTTAAATTAAACCATTAACTTAACATCGATCTGATAAGTCGTAAAAGCAACTCCTTTGTACAACGAGAAGCTTTTTAATCGCATTTGCAACAATACAGTAGCTATCTGATGAAACGAGATAAGTACTAGTGGGTCTTCGTTTGACAAATTGCTTTTCAGAAACTATTGTTTTAAAGGCAATGGTAAGGCAAAATGGTTATCTATATATACCTACTGACTCGGATATCAAAGTAAAGTAAATCTCTAATAGTTAGGAACATAAAGAAACTTAAGATTTTGCATAAAGCTTTTCTTCTTAGTGTAGCGTTAAACGGCAGAGCCTCACAGAAAGTATTTTGAGGAATTCCATTCCAGCAACAGGTTAGTTTTGTATCGTCGTCGACGTTGGCTCATCCGAATGATAAACGTCAGTCGCTAAACGAAGGTCTTTCGCAATGGTCTCCCCAAAACATGGTCGCTTGCTTCCATCGACTCCAGTCATCCATCCGTGGTGCTCAGTGGTGCTCCAAGTGGTGGGATCTTCCAACCCTGGGTTTCCCGGTACGAGGCAGGGAGCAAGCACCATGGACATTGGTTGTGTATGAAACATAAATATTGTTTTATGAGGAAACGACGATCAATCGGTTTCTCACGTAGACACTTCGACAGTTTGGTTAACAGCAAGGTTAACCGCTTTGAACTACGAATAAAAACACATTTCAAAATATCATAATCTCGTCTTGCTTTTATTAATAACACCTGTTGAATGATGCAAATAATATTCATATATATGCAAGGATACTACTACAAAGGTAGTTGGAATTTGGAAGATAGGTACTATAGATACCTATCTTCCAAATTCCATATAATGTTGTGGAATCTTCGAGTTAATTATTTTGCCTTTTATATTTTTTTTTTTAGAATTATGTCCTTCTCTAGATCTACTTGCATGTTGGCAAGTAGATCTAGAGAAGGACATCATTTTTATATACTTATTTTTATTTTTCTGCATTCTAAGGTAGTAATGGGTTTAAAAATTTGGAAGGGAAATAGAAGTTGAGTCAAATACCTACATACGAGTACCCCTGACTAATCGGTTTTTACATGGCTTGCTTAATCGATAAATAGGGGCATAGGGATAGGTTACTTAGCTAAGTAACCATGGAATTTCTTTCTGACCAGACTCGAGACAATTTAGAAAATAACCAAACCAGGGTTGTTTTATTTTTTATGCTGCAAACGATATAATAAGTTAGTTACATTTACATAATTAATGGTGCAGGTCAATGGTGCAAATGAAACCACGTCCTACTTTTAATTGGCCACAAAGCTAAAATATCAGTGTGTAGGCACTACTGTTTAATTTGTGTCGATGCGCCAGGGAGGTCGGTAAACTTAAATCCTAAGCGAGAAGAAAAAAAACAATCTTACGCCTTTCATCGTGCCGGAACGCTAAAGTGCTTGGTGATACGGCTTTGCCGGTTGGGTTGTACCGTACAAGCCTCCCACTAGACATGACCAAAGAAAAAATTCAGATATTATAAATTTTCTAAATGATCCTGTCAGGGATCTAATTCAGAACACCCACTGGATCCTGCCAGGGAGGCTAAAAGGAGGATTTATTATCTACACACCACTACACTTTATACACGTACCTACTTGCTTTCGCTTAAAGCTTGCTAGTGTCACAACAGTTCCATGTTATACAAGTTTTCCTAGTTTTATGAAAATTGACGTAATTTACATTAATTGAATTTGACGCAATTTATATCAACCGATCAGCCTATAACCATAAAATTAATTTAATACCTACCCATAAAAGGTTTACTATTACTAGTTCAACAGACCACTTAATTACCAAAATAGTTTGCGTTCCATTTTCATGACAAGTGATTGATGAGCGGTAGCAGTGATTGCTACCCCAGACACACCCAGTTTTTGAACTATCTACGTTTAGACAAAAACGTGATTGACTCTCTCATTAAGATGGTTTGAACATCAAACCACTAGGAAGATTGTAAAGCCCAAGTTCGCTCGTAACTATCATTTTGCCGCGACTAAGTACGCGTGGTCCCGTGGTAATTTTACAAAAATATTTTTATAATGTACGTATACCACCGATATAGTAAGTATAGTAAATAAGTCTGTGTCCATCTGTCTATCTGCTACGCTTTCACGGCCTGACACACCTGTTCAACCGATTTTGGTGAAATTTGGTACAGGGATAGTTTGTATCCCGGGAAAGGACATTTTATCCTGGAAATTTAAGGAGTTCCTGGGGGAATTGAAAAAACTTAATCGACGCGGACGAAGTCGCGGGCATCATCTAGTATCGAATAAGTCTTTGTCTCCACGGGCTATAGTTAGGCTATAAGACATTTTATAGCCTTAGTAAAAGAAAAGAATAATTACTGTGCTAAATGGAATAACTTAATAATGTCCAGCTTAATTAATGTTAATCTAAGTAGCCAAATTAGTTGACGACCTCCATGAGCGCTGTGTTGTCTTTACGTCCAATTGACCCTGGCGGGTTCGATCCCCGGCAGGGTCAATTTGGACATTTATAATTTCAAAATTTTCCTTGCTTCGGCCGCGGCTAGTTACTGCTCTACCGGCAAAGACGTGCCGCCAAGCGATTTAGCGATTCGGTACGATGCCGCGTAGAAACCGAATAGGGAGTAAGGGATTAATGTAACTACTAACTGCTATACCCCTAACAGGTAAGCCCGCTACCATCTTAGACTGCATCATCACTTACCATCAGGTGAGATCGCAGTCAAGGGCTAACTTGTAGTGGATAAAAAAATTAACTATTAGTCAATTTACTATTATATTATTATCATTTTTACAATGGCGTACAATGTGCAAATCATTGTACGAAATTGCTAAATTATCAAGTGCGTGCTAACAATGATTTTATGATAGAAATAAATCATAATGCCGCCGTGTGGTTTTATTTTAACACCTCACAAATATTGGCGATTTTTCACATGACTATACTGATTGGTATTTATTGTGTTGTATTGTATAACAAGTGGATTTTCTTAATTAATTTTATATGCTGTTACATAATTGACCGAGCGAAGCGAAGGTCTCTGAGTCTACTTGAGTGAATTTGCACTTTTCCGTCCGTCCGTCTGTTAGAGCCTTATAACTTCTGAGTTACTGAACGTAATTACTTCAAATTTAAATGTAATATGTAAACCGATGGCCTCCAGCCGAATATGGCTTAAAAAGTTATAAAAATCTTTATTTCAGGGGGCTCTCATAGAAGCGAATGCGAAGTGAAATATTTTTTATAGCGTCACATAGGGTTGCGGTATATCATTTTGAAGATAATTCCCCTGAAGTTGACGAAATGGGGGGCTTTCAAAGTGGAGATTTTCTAACGTTCAAAGTTGACCTCAGAACTCTCAATTTTCTGAAAGGCTGAGCCTGAAACTTGATAAATTATTTTAATTATATGCGGTACCTACTTGAATAAAAAATACTAAAATTAGATAAATATTTAATGGAAACGAAATTATTTAATTTTTAATGAGCTTCAGTATTTTTAACAGAACTTCACAATGATGTCAATAGGTGGCGCTCTGTAAAAGTTTATTAGTTTCTCTCAATTCTTTAGCTCTTTTACGTCTAATGTTAAAAGTTAACTATTACAATATATAGTTAAAACTAACTGATGGATACGTGAGGTCTCAGTTCGGGGCGAACCACTACTAAAAATGATTATTTATTCAAATTCTGCCTCGCTTTCACCACGTTATTGTTAAGAAATACACATAGTTAATACCTTGAATATTTTGCCACATAGCCTTAAATTCAAACTCATATTTTTTTGTAGTGGCTAAGGCGAGGCTAATAATGTTGATTCATAGACAGAGATACAGAATAAATGGCTGTAGGGTGACGGCTTATTTGTTTTTTTTTCTGTTTACTCACAAGTTTTTAAGTTATAGCCTCAGTGTTTAAAAGCAATGAATGTAAAAGAGGTTTATGCATATTAAAAGAAAGCGTTTTTTTTGGAACTGGAAAAATACAATTACCTATACCTACCTATTCTGTTACCTATTCTGTGTTACTAGAGTAACACAGAATAGGTAATAGTTGTTAGTAGCTTGGTCGCCTGAAGGCGCGACAGTCTCCAATGAACAAATTTCAGGCAACACGACTCTATAAGATGTGACGCGACCAACCAGTACCTAGTTGATTTGTATTGACCTTTCATATCGCCTACGATGTCACGAAGATAAGTTTGTGATTTTCTATACTGAAAATGACAAACTTATCTAGTCGTAGAAAATGACTAGTCAGCACACTACAGTCACTAGGACCAGGGCCTCAAACTGTGCAAACTACAAAGACTTGTGCCGTACTGAGTGAGGCCTGCTAGTAATCTCATTTCGTAAAAGTATCTAAATGCCTCAATAAAAGATAGCATAAAAGGCAATTTATCCCACCATCAAAATTAATAGAATAGAAAGTTAAAAATATTCCGAGCTAATGATATCGACGCTAATAAAATGCAAGAGAGCAGTTCCGACTTCTGAAGCAGGTGCTAATTGTAAATGCATTTAAAATGTAAATCAAGTCTTGTTTACCGTTCCGCTCATAAAAGTGAACTTTTTCAGGTTAATTAGGTAAGTACGTAAGGTATACCGTCTATGTATAGATAGTATAGATATAGGTACTATCTATACCAATATTATAAATGCGAAAGTTTGGATGGATGCATGGATGTTTGTTACTTAATCACGCCAGAACGGCTGAACGGATCTGAATGAAATTTAGCACACAGATAGATTATAGATACACACATAGGTTAATTTTTATCCCGGATAATTAAAGATTTCCCGCGGGAAACAAAAAAAACCTTAATCCACGCGGACCAAATCGCGGGTACCAGCTAGTGGAAAAATAATTCTAAATAACGTTATGGAAATAACAGCTGCTGTCTAATATAAAAATATATATGTTATATAAAAATGTGTAGTAAATTTTCAGCCATTCAATCTTTTTACTAATATTACAAACCAGATGATGCCCGCGACTTCCTCTGCGTGAATTCAGTTTTTTTATCCTTTATTTTGTAAGATTTATCTTCCCCGGATCACTTATACCAAATTTCGTCAAAATCGGTTGTAAAGATGGGCGGATGGGCCACACTTTTCAAATTAAAATATCTTTTTATTCAAATAAACTTTCACAAGTACTTTTGAATCGTCGAGTGAATCTACCACTGGTTCGGAATGCCATTCCTACGAGAAGAACCAGCAAGAAACTCGACGGTTGCTCTTTTGAAAAAAATTATTTACAATTTCATTAATGTGTAGATACATTATGTAAGAGCTGTCCTTAGCATTGCTGGAGCGTGTCAAATCCATGCTCTTTTGTCATTTACGTAATCTTCAACAGTATAATAAGCTTTTTTCAGAACCATACTTTGAATGGGCTTCTAAAGTCAAGTTCAAGATAGGTAGTGGAATTTAGTTATAAAATAGAATGCTCATGCTCAATGCTCCTTCGCATTTATAATGTACATTAGTATGGATTTTCTACTTTTCTTTAGAAGGCTTTCTTTGAAACAATTAAGTAAATATAAGTTTTTCTACGTAGAGCGGCTGGTTTGATGGAATTAATTAGGCAAATCTTAACTTTTTTTATTTCTTAGTTTCCTAGTTGAATGTACATTTGGAAAAAAGACAAAAATTCTGAAATACGAAAAAATACATTAAAAAGACTAGGAAAGATATATTTTTTCCAAGACCATTTAAGTTAGAAAAGCAAGTAATGAATACCACATAATATGTTGAATGCGACACGTTCTAGGAAAATGTAAAGAAACCCGTCTGTATAGAGCTTTCTTCAAAAGGTGGGACTTATTTAATACGGTCTAGAAGTTTTCAGGCTTAGCTACCTTTAGTACTTTATGTATTAAATGAAGTCTGGGAAATTTCCCACTTGTTCTGTTTACATAGAAATTCTAAGTAGGTAACTATATAGATTAACTATATATAGTATATGATTACGTACTGATTCGAATGATTGTTAAATTTTAAAATTCGCTAAACTAATGTCACGACGCTGTTGTTCTTATAACTGTATCGGAAAACAAATTCTTGACTTTCACAAAGTGTACTTAGCACACAGAATGTAATAGCACTTTGAATAAATGATTTTAGACTTTGACGCGTACGGTGTGCCGAAAGCTAAAAGTGTAACTGTGATCCCCAGGAGGTCACAGTTACAACTGTAACTAACATCCTGTGCAAAAAAATGTCAAAAGAATACAAATAAAGGGACAATATATGTTGATGAATTATTCACATTGAGATAACAATAAGTAATTCACATTTATTACTTGAACTTTGCGACTTTTGTTGATATTTGTTTACTATTTGGTTGAAATAACAAAACGCAAGCCTCCTCCCTAGGCCAGTTTGTTTGTTTTTTTTACAATACTTGCAATACGAAGACAAAATCTTCGTATCGCAAGCATTGTAAAAAAACGTAGTTATTCTTTCCTTGAACGACGTAAGTAAGTAATTTTATGGACAAAGCCGCACTTTATGGCTAGACTGAAGTAATTTTCCTTTTGTTTATGTTTTGATTCGGTATACAGATGACTGTATATTCAATTTAGAGTTGATTTCAAGCTACGCAATTATTCAGGAATACGTAAGTAGGAAAACCGGGATGAAATATTTAGAGGGACGTCTTCCGTTAAATTAGTTGGAAGTTTCTAAGTAAACAAACTTTAACCACATATATTGCTAAGTCACACTCGCCCCACATTCCAAGAAGGCTCTATTTTATTAGCGCTAAAATAATGGCCCCAGTAATCATTATTTGCTTAGGTCTTTGTCGTTGATACTAGGTGCCTACCTACTCTAAAATGGCTTCCAGAACCGCTAGGATATTAAATGCCTTTCCAGCTTCTGTTTTTACATCCGCTTTTAATATTGGTATCTTAAATCTTTATATTAAGAGGGAATAGGCATCTTCTAAGCAAGCACCCTAGGCTGCATCACCATTTGCCAGAAAGTTAGATTTTAGCCAAGCGCTAGTCTATACATAAAATAAAAGAAAAAGGATATGCAGTCTTCACCATTGCCATCATTTCCCTTACGACTGACTTGAGATGATGCAGACATGGACATGATTTATAGAATATAAAATACTAGATGATGCCCGCGACTTCATCCGCGTGGATTAAGATTTTTTGATTTCCGCGGGAACTCTTTAATTTTCCGAGATAAACGTGTGCGTGAATGTGCTTTCCGGGATTCAAACTATTCCTATACTAAATTTCATCAAAATCCGTTGAACAGGCGGGCCGTGAAAGCGTAGCAGACAGACATACGCACTTTCGCATTTATAATATTAGTTTGGATAATAATAAGATTTCATAAGCAGTAGCTAGGCAATAATTTTAAAAATGTTACATTTTCAATTTAAGAAACTGTACAAAGTTGTATTTTCTACTGCAGCACTCTATCAATTCTCAGCAGACTAAAGTCCCTCTCAATTGCTAACACTCACAAATGGCTCTATGCTTGTATTATATTTTGGCTTTCATACGAGCATGAGTTGAAACCGTTCCAAATTGTTGAAACTTAAATTTGGTATGAATTTAAATAGCAAAAGTTTCCAAAGCGCTATCATTTTGACTGTAGATAGCTCTAGCCTCTAACATTATGTTGCATGTCTAAAATAACCTCACATGACCTGACCAAATAAAGGAAAGGTCTTGGAAGATTGTAAAATGTCAGTGTATCGTAATAAGAAATCTTTTGGTAGCATGGACATAAGTATGGCTAAGTCTATAGAATCTTTGATATTTAGGTGTGCAAGATCGTCATAATGGACAGAATTATAATATTACGACATTTATTGACTAACCTCAGTCTTCAATACGTGCTTCCACAGCAGGATTTTGTGTGTGATTAAAATCACTGATCTGAATCAGGCCTAGCATTCGGATAAGGTAACAAAATACAGTTAACTCGATGTTTATATGAGATTGACTCCATTTGAAGAGGTGAGAGCTCAGTAGTTAAAATACCTTGGTCTTCTATCCGACGAACTCTGGCCTCGGGGTTCAAAATGGAATTAGCTATACCACAGAAATAGGAATCTGCTTAATACTAAGCTATACTTACCTATATTTATATTTTCAGAGATCTACCTAATGTCACATGCTTTACCGGTAAGGAAAACATCGAGGCAAAACCAGCTTGCGTGAGAGTAATTCTTCATAATGTTCACTTATCAATTAGCACTTGGTCAGAGTAAATGATTTTGATCATACGTACATATATCCGTACAACATACATTCTGGGAGGCGATCTATGCTCAGGTATCGGTGATGGTTGATGATGAATAACTCCGAATAAGAGGCAAACATAAGTTGGGCGGTTACTACCAACGTTTAAAGCATTATCATTTTAAAATGTCAGTTTTACATCACGTACGTTGATGTCCTTCAAATACGGATTATAATTCTAGAACACGAACGTCAGCAATATTAATTAGTATACCCCCAGTATCTGACTAACTTGAAAGAAAATAGTTTTCATATAACCTGCATTGAAAATGCGAGTTTCAGTGCCTGTTAAGACACTGAAACTAGTCCATTTCAGACGGGCACGTCATGCAGCGGGTAGAAAACCATCACTTTCTGCCCTACCCGCTTAATGACGTAGCAGCGCTCCTTTCAATCCAGTTAGATTATCTTTTGTTTGTTTCAAACCTTTTTAATTGTCATTTTACCCATCAACTAAACTGACAGATATCATATTTCTAAACATCAACCTAGCAACTAAAATAAATAAGCAATACAATTTTAATAAAACTCGCACTTTTAATGCAGATTATATGAAAAATAATGTGTGCGCACGGGATGCAACACGATTTCAGATTTCGGGTGATGCCAGCCCTCGCTTCGCTTAGGCAGGCAACTTCACCCTCGTCTGAAATCGTCTTGTTTCACCCCTAAGCACACAATATAGTATTTATTTACTGTTTTCAGTTGCGGTTTAAAATATTACAGCACAGTAAGGTACCTAGGTAATTATTATCTACCAAATAATTTTATCTTTTGAAGTTAGTCGTCATATTTCTTAATTTTGTGTTAGATATTTTGTCCAAAGTAAGACAAGGCCTTATTGTTCCAACACTGCAGACCTTCAATAGAAAGAAAACAGAATGCTATGAAACAATTAGGGTGAAATAACAATAAACTTGGTTGTTCTAAGTAATATTTGTATCTACAGTAAATTAGATTGTAGGCTCTAAAACACTCTGACTGACTGGCTGACTGATCTGATATTACATAGCCTATAAATCGCTGGCTAGGCTTAGAAAGAAATTAAGGACTTTAGGAAATTCCACCACTCATCATCACTGTAATCGACAGCGTGACGACTTTTTTTTTAAGCCACTTTATGTAGTTAGCCTTGACTAATGACACCTGATGGTAAGTGATGATGCAGTTTAAGATATGGTAGAAGGCTAACCTGTTACGGGTATGGCAGATCTATCAAACCCTAAGTTCTAAAAAAATAGGTAACCCTAATCGGTTTCTACACGGCATCGTACAGGAACGCTAAATCGCTTGGCGGTAAGTACGCCTTTGCCGGTCGAAGCCTCACTTGCCACGGTCAAAGCCTCCCACCCAGCCTGACCAGAGTCATCGTCAAGTTTAAGTGTTTTAACGGTAACCTTAATATTTATTCTATGGTATAAGTATTTTTTATAATAGTTTGTGGAATCTAGACCATACATCAATTCAAAATGTACTTAGTCGGTTAAAAATAGGTTATAGACATGCAATGCAAGGATGGAGAACCTTGTCCCGATATGGTTATAGAAAGGCTAACGTAAACAAATACACGTCGACCACCGTCGTTGTTTACGAACCGTCAGTGGCACGGACTATAGCCGGACTATAAAGACAAGCAAATATAAACCAAGATGTTAATTTTACCCACAATGAAGACGTTTGTGAGTGCATTAGCAAAGAATTTGTTTATTAAATAACGTGTCTAGCTTTATTTATAACTCTACCTTTGGTTTTTAGAACACGTGGAATAAGACTATCATTATATATAATATAGTTAACTACCTCGTCATACCCAATAATCTTTTCCTTTTAATTCAACGTCATAATAAAGTCATCCCGACCAAATTTCGCCCACGGCGGCTTATCTCCAGAGAGATTAGCCATCTGCGCGGGAGATATTATAGTGCACAAGTGTGTGCGCATACACTGGTGCACTCTCTGTTCCTTTATTCACATATCCCGATGGGACGGAAAATCCGACACGACCGGAAATAGATCAGACGCAGGACCGACGGCTTAACGTGCTCTCCGAGGCACGGCGGTGTAACACCGCAAACTTCCTAACTCCGGGCTAGTATTGAGTATTTCTTGCCAGATAAGCCCAATACTGTACAAGACTCGAACCAGGGACCTCGTCGATTGCAGTGAAACGTGCTAACCACTAGACCAACTAGGCAGTCCATTGAACGACATACAGAGTGAGTGACCGACAAAGGGAGTCAAAGTGGCGATCCAACTCCCTTCGGAGGTATTCACCTACTAAACTTCAAATAATATCTAAAAAACCAAGCAAATATAATACTTTTCTTTAAAAGTAGGTAAACTTAACTTTTCCTCAGAGGTTCCCTTTATAATATTCAGCGCCCCACAGGATAGTATAATAACTTACACTACTGTATTTCATTTAAATACCTACGACCTGCGTATTGTAATACAGCTGCTGAGTTTCTTGCCGGCTCTTCTCAGCAGAATTCTTTCCGAACTGGTGGTAGAGTCAAAACATGACGTAACATAAGAGGAACCTTGTATGTCCTACATGTTATAAATAAATTGGGTTTATTGAGTTTATTGACAAGAAATAAGGAGGGATTTAAGATTGCATTGTTTCATAGCATTTTGATATTCAGACTTGTGACGTTATTGCAGATCAGCGATTTTTCAATTGTACTCGACAGATGTGAGACAGAAAACAAGTATAGTACTCGAATTTTGTAGATTTCGTATTTTGCTGTACGTATTTCGTACATTGGAATTTGGTTGGTATTTTTACATTGGCTTTATCATTGCCTGTATAAATAGGTCGACACTTCACATTTTCTATACTAATATTATATGCGAAAGTTTGGACAGATGGATGGATGGATGGATGGATGGATGGATGTATGGATGTTTGTAACTCAATCACGTCAGAACGGCTGAACGGATCTGGATGAAATACAGAGATAGATTATAGCCTGGAATAACGCATGGGCTACTTTTATCCCGGAAAATTAAAGCGTTCCCGCAGGAACCACAAAACCTCAATCCACGCGGACGAAGTCGCGAGCATCAGCTAGTACTTAATAAGTTTCATCTATGAGGTATTTTAAAACTTCAACATACCTAAAAAAATTAACCGTTTACTGCACACTTCTCTTAATTAAAGCAAATTGCCAATCCTTTTCGGTTATGCATAATAGCACCTTAATAATCCGTACTAATATTATGAATGCAAAAGAGTGTCTGTCTGTCTGCTACGTTTTCAGGTCCCATCTGCTCAGCCAATATTGACGGAATTCGGTACAGACTTAAGTCGCATCCTGACGAAGCACTACCTACCTTTTATGCCGGAAAATTATGCAGCTTCTACCAGAATTTTCAAAACCAAAATCCACGCGGACAAAATCGCGTAAGTATTTTATTAAGAATTTTTATACTAAAATTTCAACAAAATTATTATACTATCACTGATCACTGAGTTTTATGATCAATAAACTTAAACTTAGTAGTAATATCTAGGATATGAATAGAACTTTCATGGCGGTTAAATGGTATGCAATAACCTTTGATGCGTTAAAGCTTTGAGGATCGCAAGTCGCAGCCAATAAGCTCGCGTTTATTGTATACCTAATGCATACTCTGTACTGTAGGTATATGGCGGTACTTGTGGGTTGTAAAATTTAACAAGACATGAATTTTATTACGCTGAAACTAGTTAGGAACACTAAACGCTCGCCTAGCTAGTATAAGTTAGCTAGCTAATTTAGTTATCCATTATCTTTTATGTTCCATAGGCCTTCATTATAGGGATGAAAATAGTGAAGTAGCGCACTATTTTTCCTAAAGCGAATATTTTTAAAGATACTCTACTAATACTTAAATCTAGATATAGTTCGCGCACGAGTAGAATGCAGAGCTTATGTATGGTGACATATACAAATGTACATAGGTGTCACCATACATAAGCTCTGCATTCAACTCGCGCGCGAACTGTACCTGCGATAGAACAGACGTCAAAAACAGATCGCTTAATAATTACTACTACGACTAATTTTTATAACTAGATGATACCTGTGACTTCGTCCGCTAAATTCCAGCAGGAGCTCCTTATTTTTCCGATAAAATATAGGTAGTCTTTCAGGTTATAAGCTATCTTAGCAAAATCGGTTATGTCTTTGTGGTGTGAAAGAGTGATAATATCAAAACATACAAACTCATGTTTAAGTATGTTACAAACATTCAAACTTTCACAGTAAGTTCTCAGCCGTTACAACAATTTTGGAGGAAGGTTACTTTATGGGGAAAGCCAAACCGTGCGCAGCCGAAATGAATCATGGCCTTTTGGGAGAATTTTTTCTTGCGATCATTGAAAGAGAATTCCGTACAAATCGTAAGTCATCCCTATAGGAACCAACTTTAGTTTACTTAGACGCGATCGAATAGCTATCAAATGTCCCACTAAGCAGTCTATTAAAATTTTGACGAACAAATTTTCAGGTAAGTATGTTCGTAACTGAACCTTACCGTACCTATATAAATAAACAAAATTTAGTTAATTTATTATTTCATAGAAACGAGTAGGAAATAAGACTGCAAAAGTTATGTGAAAGTCAAACAAAATATACCAATGCCTGAAGTCAAGAATAAATTGAATTCTAGGAAGTTTTAAGTATCTAATTTGTGAGTTTGAGACTTCAACATTTCATTTTGATATTTTGCTGAAATGGTGATTGATTTAGGTATCTTTTAAAGTACCTACTGCATTAATAACTTTTGTTTGGATAAAGGGGGTTGCCGTGGCTAGTAAACCTCACCCCTCACTTTCACCCGAGGGAAGCCGGGGCGGGACAACTAGTCCAAAACTTTTGACGACTTCCCTGGCGCAGTGGTGAGCGCTATATTCTTATTGTTAGAGGTCCCGGGTTCGATTCCCAGCAGGGTCAATTTGGAAATTTATTTCTGAATTCTCAGGTCTGGCCTGACCACCCTACCAGCAAACACGTACCGCCAAGCGATTTAGCGTTCCGATCCTATGCCGTGTAGAAACTAATTAGGGAGTTTGAGTTCAATATGACTGCCATACTTCTAACGTGTTCGTCCGCTATCATTTTAGACTGTATCTTCACTTACCTATCATCAGGTGAGATCGCAATAACGTAGATAAAAAAAATCCCATGGGACTTTTCAAAAACCTAAATCCCCGCGGACAAAATCGCGGGCATCACCTAGCCTAGGCTCTAATAATTAAAAAGTGTTTGCCTACTGACCCATCTCAAAATAACACTCTTGGCAGCAAACATGGCGTGATTTTGAGATGGGTCGTTTCAATGTCGTAAATTCATAGAGCGACGCGATATTTTTTGTTTGACTATGATATTCTCGAGTTTTATTTTTCGTATTTTCCCAAATCCACAGAGGCAAAGTAATCATGAGCTCGATAGATCACCCAGAGAGATGTCACAATATTATATTAGAGCGTGCAATTTCCCGTAAAAAAACCCCACATTTTTATTTATCCGTAGTGTCGTTCGTCACCTTCTGAACTTATAAAAGCGAAATACCACTCACTAGGTAATCACGATATCTCAAGAACTACTTATAAGCATACAAACTTGAAATTTAGAAGGTAGGTTCCTTCAATGGCGTATACATCAGCTAAGAAACGGTTTTCAGAAAATTCAACCCTATGGGGCTGGAATGGGGGTTGTAAGTTTGCATGAAACTCCTGTGTTTTGAAGTTACATAAAAATCGGCATTTAAGTTATTAAATTTAAATAATAAAAATCTGTAATGCATTGAATTTTACGAAAATCCACACCAAAGGGGTGAAATTGGACTTGGAAGCTTACAAGAAGGTTTTTTGAAGTTAAGAGACTTGAAATTCGGCGTTAAGGTTATTAGTTTTAAATAATAAAAACCTGCATAGGCTATTATCTAAGTTAAGCTTTTCGAGACCCCACGTAATATCTAAAATTTAGCCTTTTCAGTTCACATGCATTTCCAAATGTATATAATGACTGGATTAATATATATTATGTCCTATAAGCCTCTATAGCCTTTTGCAGAGGGAAAATTTTATAATCTCATCGGAAATCATAAATTGTACGCGGACGAAGTCGCGGGCGACCACTAATCTCATATATTCTTCTTCGGAACTTACGTCAAACTACCTCCGTCCTGAACAATACGTACACATAATATTATATGTAACTTGATAATGGTATTTTGCAGTGCTAATGGACCATGCAAAATACAAAGCAGAAGTGCTACAGACAGGGATGGCTTTCGAGTGTTATATTGCTGGTTTAATATTTGCTAAGGACGGGTATTGTCTTGAGAGTTGAGACATTTATTCTCCGTGCCAGGTAAAGTAACCTCTTATTACGATCTTGGTATGTGACACTGGTCTCTTTTTCTTGTCTTTAGCATATTAGGTAGATGTCAAGTGTATAGTGTTCGATTCTCGGGTCGGGATTTAATATTGAGCACACGAAGTTAAAAAAATAATTTGTTACCTCTTAAAATATTCAAGGTATTATGTAATAACTTCACTTTGGCCCCGTGTCATATCAGGGAGACAGCATCAAGGCCAGGAGCCGCAGCAGAAAAGGCTGAAACCGGCAAGCGCGGAAGAATGTCTCTCTCATAGAGAGTTACATATTTGTTCCGTTTGCCGTGTAGACCCTGGGGCCGCGGAGTCTTAGTGGCAAAAAATTTTTCGAGATATTTCACCGCGGTTAATTGCCTCATCTGGTGACTGAAGGGCTGACTCATTTTTTGCGCAAAGGATCAGCCTGGCTGTCCAGCGTGGAAATGCAGCCAGCATTCTTGCCACCATTCCACGCGGGCATGATTTGTATAGTAGTAATGTTAGGCTAGCTAGCATTAAGTTCTATTGCATTATTTTCAAATAAAAAATAATAATATTACGCTATAGGCTCCCACGGCACAAAATTTGTGTTCATAAGTATGACACAAACGTGACTTTTTTGACCTACAATTTCCTTCTTGACCTTTTATATAGTAATCTCTTTAATCTACCATCGATTTCAAAACAAAAGGTTAAGGTTTGTCCACTCAAAGATTGACACAGACAAATCGCAAGATTATTTTGTGATTTCAGGTACATAATTACAAAAATTGATCTAATCATACCATCGCGTCGTGAGGAAAAACACATGCCCAATAATAATTGAAGCCAAGCTATATAGCTAATTGTACACGATAATGTTCTCAATGGTTTGTGAAGTCTGCCAATTAGCACTACGTCAGCATGGTGGTTAATGACTTAATCTGTTAAAATCTGTATTTTGATATATATGTATATATATTTATTCCTCACGGTGTTGTCTACGAAAAACGAAAAAGATGTACGAGTCCGAGATTCGAACACTCGCTCCCTCGAATAGGAGGGAAAAGGCTAAGGTAAAAGAAAAATACGCACCGAATTGAGAACCTCCTTCTTTTTTGGAAGTTGGTTAAATCATGACCCATCATGAACATCATGTAGTCCCTCAAGATAATGGGAAAAACTCGATTATATACATTCTAT
This sequence comes from Erebia palarica, assembly GCA_964035005.1. NCBI lineage: Eukaryota > Metazoa > Arthropoda > Insecta > Lepidoptera > Nymphalidae > Erebia > Erebia palarica. The sequence continues at coordinate 19,823,572 of OZ035994.1, forward strand.
TCCCAACTGATCCAGCTAATAAGTACAATTTGAGCGCCCAAACAGCTCACTATTGCGCCAAGGAGGTCGTCGAAAAGGTATTTTAATTTTAGAGTAAACAGGACCAACCTGTTTGTCTTGGGATTTTCCTGTGCGAACTTTTAACAAGAAAGATGACCTCGGTTCATGTTGTAATCACATAAATTAAAGCTTAGGAGGCAAAATATTCGAACAAGGCAATTTTTTAGCTTAAGAATTATAAACCTTAGTTTTCCATGTAAGCTACCTACACAAATATAAACGTGCTAAACACAATAATTAAGTCGTTTTATAATTATTATTATACAATGGTCTTATAAGTGGGAATTCTGATACGAGGTAAGATTTTCGGCAGAGGCAAGTCGGAAATTTGAAATTTTTAAAAAGGAATAGGCACATTCTTGACTAGACAGGACAAAGCGGCTAAGTTAAACATCCGCGTTATAGGAATGGTGACAACTCCATCAAATCAACTCTATAAATCAAACTTAAAACTCGCTTTTTTTTTTGGTTTGTATGAAATAAGTACATAGGTGTGTCTTCCAACGCACTTTTTTTTCGCTTTAATCTATATGGTTAAATAAAATTTAACACTAACCGAGTATGAGAATTTAAGGTCTTTTGGAAGATCCTCTATTTGGTAATCAGTAAGAAATAAATTATTTTTGACTTAGGCATCATCCCATTTCTCTTTTATATGGAACTGCACAGACTGGCGCGATAAGACATGACAAATGTTCGACCGTTTCAATAATTCTCCAACATGGACTTCTTATTTGTTCAACAAAAAATGCTTACCAAAAAGAAAGCATGCTTTCACTCTAAATTGTCTGATGTCTCTCCAAGCACAGAATATACGTATGTACATAATATTATAGAGTTTTTTGACGACGGTTCGATCCCCGGCAGGGTTTGGAAATTATAATATAATAATTTCTGAATTACCCTGGTCTGGCCTGGTGGGAGGCTTCGGCCGTTTACCACCCTACCAGCAAAGACGTGCCGCCAAGCGATTTAGCGTTCCGGTACGATGCCGTGTAGAAACAAACCGATTAGGGGTATGGGTATGGTATAACTGCCATACCCCTAACAGGTTAGCCCGCTACCATCTTAGACTGCATCATCACTTACCATTAGGTGAGATCGCAGTCAAGGGCTAACTTGTAGTGGTTAAAAAAAAATAGCACTTACACATTTATAATAGAACTGCTCCAGGCTACATGATGAATGGGCATATCTCATAAAGAACCTATCTACCGCAAAAATGCGTGACTCATAGAAAAAAGTCATTTCGAAAATTTTATAAAATCCCATCTGCAGTTGTTGGTTAGGGCTTGGGGGCATAAATCCTTGTACCATACTCTTTACACGCTTGTCGTACCTACGTCTACTATAAATTACTCACACGCTAAAGGGTATATTATTATTTATTAGTCATGTTTGTAATACAAATCACCTATAAACATAATAACTTTAACTACACACCTTTTACTCTAACAAGCCGATGAACCAATAGAGCATTAACATCAAGATCGTAAGCTCAATAAATATGATAGAGCCCAATTCATTAAACCATGCTCTAAATAGGGTATTTCATGTTACGTAGTGGTGTCACGACAAATAACTGTTAGTAAAGGTTTCGGTCAATGAAGCTAAAGGGGATCGCACACCGTCGTTGCCACAGCGTTACCATAATATAATCACACACAATTATATTCACTTGTTATATTATGTGTAGGTACCTATCATGCAATAAATAATTTCTGATACTGATTCTGATTCTAACTCTGATGCATACCTACAGTACGACAGATTTGTATGGGACAAATGACAGACCGGGCTACTAGACATTTGTAGCACCTAGACGTACGGATCTCTTACCTCAGATTGAGAGAGGTAGGAAACTGCATACGATTACATTAGAGTGACAGAACTTCGTCCGGGTTTGGAGAGGAACGACATTTTGACCTGTCTTTCTAGAGTGTTCGGCTTTTTAATATAATAATTAGTTTCTTGTACGTCAGACAAAAGTTTTTCGTAATCAAGAAGATTTTAAGCGGTGTAAGGCTCAAAGCCGAAAGATGCGAATTTTGTATCAAATCAAATTAAATGTTTTTTATCCAAAGTGCTTTTGAATCGTCGCGTCGAGTGAATCTGGATGAGGGGGCGATCAGGCGAGTCTTCTGGCGTAACCCATCCATTTTACAATTACATCAAAATTTTAGACACCCTACATTAGACGTTTGATTCTAATATCTTTTATTAATTAGGTGATCAAAACTATGATCATACAATAATATACATGATTATTATTATAATTTCATGAAATGATCAATTCTGCTATACGATTTCGCGATTTAACGGTGAAGGGACCGTTAATTTTCACTATTCCAAGGTAAAGCTGTGAAATCATCTAAATCGTAAAATTTCGAACTCAAACGCATTGAAACCGTTAATGTCGACATTAGCTAGGAAATACTGATATTAACGGTTTCCAGAGATTAGCGGTAACAGATAAAATAAACTCCTCGTCAACACTATTCCGCATGTGAGCGTTGCATATTGGAAGTATGTCATGATCGCAGACAGGTAGACTGATAGTTCTTCTAAGCCGATTGGTTCGTTCAATATGATTATGTTTGATAACATCTAATGAATAATATCATTAGTATAAAGGATTTTATTTTACTACGGTTTCTTATGGTGGTTAATATTTATGCCATTAGGTAGGTATACTATTGCTATAAGCAGTCACAACTTTGCCCGGTAGTTATTATTAGAATAAAGATTCATATCGATTAAAGATTTACTTATTTGTTTATATTGAGCCCACATCTCCACCCACACTCGAAATATTCATTTTAAATTCGAAAATATTCAAGAAGGTAACTTCATTGGATGTTATGAAAATCAAGACTACATCGCGTTGGTTAGTAAAGAAAATTGTACTCAAAGGAGCCGTGCACTTAAACTTATTTACACCCTAAAACAGGTAGCAGATGATATTATAAACTTAACGTAGGTATATTTTATTTGTCACATGTCACTATTATACCTGAGTAAGTAAATACTTTACTATTTAATACAGTCACTTTTGGATCTGGTCTCAAGGTTTGACTGATATAGTAACGTTACTGTTGTAGAAATTTAATGATGTTTTGTTGAATTTGTAGCGTTAACTATTATGGTCAACTTTTGTTTGTACTTTTATTATATGTCTTTTGTAATTTTTATTTTTTATTTGTTAGTTGTTTAATAATAATGAGTTTAGTTTAACGCCATGGACGAAATGTTTGTTCTAAAGATCTTAAGCCGGCAGGTAACTACTAAATATTTGATACAAGCCAGCGTGTAATGCGGTTGATTGAATCTTTTTCTGAAGAGTTATTGTCAATTAGACACTGAGCAGGAAAGCCAGATCGAACGACAACGGAATTGGTTTTTTTGTTCTAGACCATTCAATTACTTGAACCTTGAGGCCATCCGGCAGGTATTTTCCGTGACTGCAACTGGCTTTGAGTTAAACCATAAGTTTAGTAAGTTATATGTTAGCTTATTAACTAGCTTACTGAATCGTTTGATACGATATGATCATATGACATAATATAATAAACAAACGTAACGAAATCAACTTTTTGTATCCTAATTATATAAAAAAAAGTTATTTGAGTGTAAAAACGAATTCAACTACAAATTATGTTATAACGTGTCTAGTTTATTGCTACACTGTAACGATTTTAATTAAGGCTAATACGTGTACTAACATTAAATCTATAGTCGCAGCAAGAATGCCACTGACTGAGTTCAAAATCACACAAATTGTTTGAATTCTTACAATGATTAATATAGTTTTACGAAACAGGGCTTCAGGATTTCCAAGTGTTTCTTTACAAAGCTGTTGAAAGTCTAGTACCTAATTAAGTACTAGACTTTCAACACCTTTGTAAAAACACTAATTACAAAAAGACATTAATGACCTCCCGACCGAATTTCGGCCGTGGCGGCCTATTTAACAGAGATTGGCCATCTGCGGGCGATAATACTTATATAGTAATACAAGCGTGTGCGCAAACACCGGTGCTTTCTCTGTTCCCTTGCTCCCATAGACCCATGGAGCGGAAAATCCGACACAACCGGAGGGAGATCAGGTGCAGTGCCGAAGGCTTTACGTGCTCTCCGAGGCACAAGGGTGTCACACCGCCAACTTCCTAACTCCAGGCTATTATTGAACCTACACTACGGCTTTCTATTCGACGGCTCAGGGAACATTCCCGAACGAAAACTTTAATTCCTGAAAGTTTCCCATAGTGTGAAGTAAAATTATGTAGGTATAATTTACTAAACTCGCGGTAGATAAAAGCAGGATACCGTACCTAAGGATGTAGTCAGCATGGAATCCAGTTAATTGAACCTTTTTCTGCGAAGCTATTGATGATTAGATACAGATGAACGAACAGGAAATGCTTGCCAAGCGACGGCATAATTAGTTTTTTGTTTGATCATAAAATTAGGTACCCACTTATATAGCTTGAGGCGATTTGTCTAAAACAGCAAATGTCCGTGACCTCACTAGTATATTTTTAAAGAATTTTAGAGTGCAGAATAAATCTTGAAAAATATATTTTGAACAGGTACATATCTTTAGTTAGGAAGTTTTATTAAGACTTTCACGAGATCTCACGCAATGGCGTGCATGTCAAGAGTTTATTTACTGCCTCGTTGGTCTAGCGGTTAGCATGTTGGACTGCTGCCAACGAGATCGCGGGTTCGAGTCCCGGGTCGGACCATAATTAAGTATTGAGGTTTTCTGACTAGAAATTCCCAGTACTAGCCCGGATTTAGAAAGTTGGCGGTGTTTCACCCCACTCGGAGAGCACGTAAAGGCGTCGGTCCTGAGTCTGTTCTCTCTCCGGTCGTGTCGGATTTTCCGCCCATTCGGGCTATGTGAATAAAGGAACAGAGAGTGTACCTGTATTTGCGCACGTACTAGTGCACTATATCTCTCGCGCAGATGGCTAATCTCTCTGAAGATAGGCCGCCGTGGCCGAAAGTCGGTCGGGAGGATTATTATTATTATAAAAGCCCGGCTTTAAGTTCTGATAAAACAAATATTTTTCAATAAGGCCCACTTCTAAATAATTCTATAGCTTAAGTATATAACTAAGCTACACAAAAGGTCTAAATTTAGTTTCATTGTTGAAAGAAAGCAAAAACCTCGCTGCCAAAAATATAAAATTAAAACGTTTTCGAGATGTCGTGACGCTAATGTCTCAGTGTATTTTGAATTTTAGATTCTATGAGTATGACTATTATTTGCTTTGTTTATACTATTTTATGTTATCGCGAAGCTGTATAACCAGTTATTCGTTTCTAATGACATGCTCCATAAATTAATTTGTTGTATCGATTTAAGGCGGTTTAGACGCGCGACCTCGTTTTAGTGTTAAATAAGTATGAGGTACAATTAGAAACTAGGTATTATGAATGCCATTTGCTTGGATACCTAAATCTGAGGTCATGGTACTTTTAGAGCAGTCGGATCGCCCGAAATATTTGTATAGATACGATGCCCATGTTTTCTACAGATATTTGCAGGAAATTATGAATAAATCTTTTCTTGTACTGTCTTTAAAAACTTGTTGTCATGTTGTCTTCCTAATAATTCATACTAATGTGATAAATATTTTTTTATTCCACTACAAGTTAGCCCTTGGCTGCGAGATCTCACTTGATGGTGAGTGATGATGCAGTCTAAGATGGTAGCGGGGTAACCTGTACGTCGGCTTCTGCACGGTATTGTACCGGAATGCTAAATCGAAGCCGTAGCCGGCCAGACAAGACCGGAGATAATTCAGAAATGATAAATTCCCAAATTAACCCTGCTGGGAATCGAATCCAGGGCTTCCCACGTGAAGACAACAGCGCTCAACACTGCGCCAGGGAGGTCGTCAAAAATTAATTCAATAGTGGTACCTACTTAGTCTGTTTATCTGTCGATGCGTTACCTTTTCACTACTATATAGTAAAGCCGATCTTGATGGAATTTAACTCAGATATAGTTTGCATTTCGGAAACGGACGGCCAGTACAACGGACAATACAAAAGTTGATATCCCGGTGTAAAATGATTTATTTCTCTTTCTAGGAAATTTGACAAATCACACTTCACTTAATCACCAGGGCGACCGCGTATCTTCTGCATCAATCATTGTTACAGTATCAATTGTTGTGATGGCCTGAATTTATGTTATTCCTGCTGCGTCAATGGATTTTGTCCAATAGTGGAAGAGTGTTATCCAGTCAGAGGTGATTGCGATCGTTACACTGTAGCTGTCAGAGATACGCGGTCACCGATAATATCTTGACAGTTAAGTAAGGGCACAGATAAGGGTTGATTTTTTTAACCACACGGAAATACTTATGTACCCAGGAATTGCTTTTCAAGAAATGAATATTTTGTTCACACATTCTTCCGATTTTTGGCATCTAAAATATTTCCTAGAAATGAATGACATTGATTGGTCGCATTCATGTCCGGTAAGATAATATATTAATGCATAAATCATATACTAATTTTATTTTTAACAGCGGTTCTATACTATGGTCTATTAAACTCTAATGTTCAACTCTGGCCTCCTATACGGTGGGTCCAGATTTCTAATGCCAAGTCTACCGATGAGCATTTGGTCAGCGGGTATCGGTTTCCGCGGGAACTCTTTATTTAACTATAATCTATCTCTGTGCCAAATTTCATACAGATCTGTTCAGCCGTTCTGGCGTGATTGAGTAACAAATATCCATCCATAGAAACTGTCGCATATATAATATTATATATATTAAATTGTGCCCAAGCCTCATTCTTACCCCTGCTTAAGCTTAAACTTCTTCTTAAACTGAAGACTGAGAATGAGGATATAAAATGAAAATGATGATAAATATTTCGATGGCATACTTGAAATTGCTAAAAAGTAATCAAAACACGCTCAGCCAAAATAAATAAAGCTGAGTATGAGTTGTTATAAAACAGACGCTGTGCTTCGGCTTCACTATTTTTTTTATTTTTGTAATCTAACTCGCGAAATTGTAAACTTTCGGAAGATTGTGAAACGTTTTGAAATATTAATTTTATTTACGTTTTCTTGTCTGTTTCATGTAAGTTAGGTTAGGGTTCGACATAAATATTCAGGTAGTTAGGTTCTATCGGATCACTAACCCTAACAGATTACAATCTACCGGAAAATAATGCGTTAAATTGTAATCTTTCGACACTTTGCGATTTCGCAAGTTAGATTATAATCTAAAGGTTTTTACAATCTTACAGTGACATATACATAAAAACTAAGGAATGGAAACAACCGCGTTAATAAACTGCGTTGCAGCTGTTAACGCCTACCTCCAGGTTAAACTCTCTCCCTCTCTCACGGCTCTCCTCTGCAAGTTATACAGATTCAGTCAAAGGTACTTGCTAGTACAGAAGCAACGCTTCTACTTCTCAAGATCCATTAGGATGCAGTGTTGATGTTGTACAGTCACGTACAGAACTCGATATATCGAATACGTTTAAATTCAATTTCATATGTCACTGGGAACGATGCGATGAATAAAGATAAAATATTAACGTAACAAAACATCGGGACAAAAGAGTTTAAATTTTAATATGCGAGTCAAATTATAATGGCTACCTAAGCTTCAAGATGACTATCAATGAGTGAACAGAATTTTAAAAAGGTAGATTTTTGAGGCAGTTTCACTATGGCAATATGTAATACAATCGTATTCAAGTATGACGACCTCCCTGGCGCAGTGGTCTATATAAGAGGCAGTCCCGGACTCGTTCCCCGACAGAATCAATTCGGGAATTTATAATTTCAGATTTTTCTATTTTTTGGTATGGTCTAAGGCTTCGGTCATGGCTAGTTTCAACCTTACCGGCAAAGATGTGCCGCCAGCGACTCAATCCAATGTCGACTTGTTCGTAGAATGAAGAATCCAATGTCATAACATAGGCATAAGGATGTAAAGAAATGAATAGTATGTACGTCTACTTCCATAAATTACTGTGTACGAATTTACTATACAAAATGTGAGAACTGTGTCGCAACTCGCAATATAATAAAACTGTAGTTAAATAAAAGACAAACGAGTGTTGTTAATACCTGCTTAATACCATGTAGTTACACCTGTCTACTGCAGCTATTATAAAATAATATAGCAGACATAATATGCAGTAACTATTAATTGGCTCGGTAACCTGAATTCAAAGATAAGAGGATATTTATAGAATTCTAGCTGATGCCCACGACTTCGTCCGTGGTTTAAGTTTTTGTAATTCTCGCGAGAACTCACTCACTCTTCACTCTTCAGTCCTCAATTATATCCATGCAAAAAATCACGCCAATCTGTTGCTCTGTTGCGACGTGATTGAAGGACAAACTAAAGAACAAACACACTTCCGCATTTATAATACTTTTATGACCAACAAAAATACACCATTATTCAAAATACAACAATATGTCCGTCTGTCTATATGTCTTTTAATGAAAGAACTGAAAGTTTAATTCGCTATTAAGTATACTTTCAGTTCTTTCATTATCATGATTCATGGACTTCCGCAAATAAACGCCTGCTTCTATCCAATATAATGTCTTTTCATAGTTTAATCGGAGAACCATGTCTTTTCATAGTTTAATCGGAGAACCAATCTTGATAAAATTAGACAGAAATATAGTCTGCATCTGGAATATATAAATGAAAATGAAATAAAATGCGGTCTTCCTCATACGGGAAGTATCCTTCATCCTTCCCCAGCGGAAATCCTTTGATTTTACGCTACAAAAGCGAAAAATCAAAATAATTTACACAGAATTAATGAAAAAAATCACGTGAAAGAATTTGCGGGCATCAAGTAGGTACTTACTTAGTAAGTAAAATGTGATTTTAGTTGACTTGAGTACGGACAGAGAGCTTGTGTTCTGAAGACAAAGGCATTTTTTTAACGTCGGGGAAATTGCTTCGTCCCACACTGAGAAAAATGACCTTCCGAAATACGGAAGGTATTACCTTCCCTTTTGACTCAGTAGGAAATTTACCTTTCAACTTGGAAGGATAATATTACCGTCCAAATATTTCCTTCCAAACAATGTCTGCGTTCTATTTTGGTGGGTAATACGTAACTTCCAAATTTCGGTCGGAAAATTCCTACTGAGTCAAAAGGGAAGGTAATTTTTAGAAGGAAAATAAAGGGCGGTAAATTTTGGAAGGGTAATTTTGGTGGGTAAATTTCGGTCGGAAAATTCCTACTGAGTCAAAAGGGAAGGTAATTTTTAGAAGGAAAATAATGGACGGTAAATTTTGGAACGGTAATGGGGTTAATTTCCTTCTAAATTTGGACGACATAATTGGTCGGTAAATATAAATAACCTTCGAAATCTAGAAGGTAAAGGCATAATATTACCTATCTAAGGCGAAGGAAATCGGAGCGGGATTTTGCATTTTCCCACCATTTCAGCAGGTAAACACCGAAGGTAATTTTAAAACCTACCTACGACGAAGGAAAAAGCGGTGGGTATTTTAGCATTATCCTTCCAATTTAGAAGTATTTACCTTCTGAGAATTAGTAATCGGATATAAAAGGAAGGTAATTTCAAAATTTTCCTTCTAATTTATGAACTACCTACCTATGACGGAGGAAAGAGCAGTGGGTATATCAGCATTACCCTTCCAATTTAGTAGTAATAACCTTCTGCAAATCAGTGATCCCCCAATCTAGAAGGTAATTACGGAAGGTAATTAGGTATTAATAGGAAGGTAATTCAAGTATTTTCCTTCTAACTTATGAACTGCCGACCTTCGACGAAGGAAAAAGCGGTGGGTATATCAGCATTATCCTTCCAATTTAGAAGCGTTTACCTTCTGCGAATCTCAGTGATCCCCCAATCTAGAAGGTAACTACGGTAGGTAATCGGGTATTAATAGGAAGGTGATTCAAGTATTTTCCTTCTATAATTTATGAACTGCCAACCTCCGACGAAGGAAAAAGCGGTGGGCATATCAGCATTATCCTTCCAATTTAGAAGCGTTTACCTTCTGCGAATCTCAGTAATCTCCCAATGTAGAAGGTAACTACGGAAGGTAATCGGGTATTAATAGGAAGGTAATTAGAATTTTCCTTCTAATTTATGAACTACCTACCTATGACGGAGGAAAAAGCGGTGGGTATATCAGCATTATCCTTCCAATTTAGAAGCGTTTACCTTCTGCGAATCTCAGTAATCCCCCAATGTAGAAGGTAACTACGGAAGGTAATTGGGTATTAATAGGAACCTTTCAATTAATACCACAATTACCTTCGATGTTAACCTTTTAGATTCACTGGAGGTTTCACTGTGATACTCAGGAGATACTACAACTAAATTGGAAAGATAATAATGCAGATAAATATTCACCGCTTTGTCTCCGTCTAGTTAGTTAGGTATTTCATAAATTAGAAGTAAAATACTGGAATAACCTTTCAATTAATACCACAATTACCTTCGATGTTAACCTTTCAGATTCACTGGGGGTTTCACTGTGATTCTCAGGAGATACTACAACTAAATTGGCAAGATAATAATGCAGATAAATATTCACCTCTTTGTCTCCGTCGTAGTTAGTTAGGTATTTCATAAATTACAAGTAAAATACTGGAATTACCTTTCAATTAACACCACAATTACCTTCAATGTTTACCTTTTAGATTCACTGGGGGCTTCACTATGATTCTCAGGAGATACCACAACTAAATTGGAAAGATAATAATGCAGATAAATATTTACCGCTTTGTATCCGTCATAGTTAGGTATTTCATAAATTGTGACAAAAATCTTTTGAATTGCCTTCGTGTAACATCTTCCAATTACCCAATTATCTTTGGTATTTAGCTTCTATATACGGAGTATTATAGACCAAGGAATATGAAGAAATTACACTTCTGAAATAGAAAAAATATACTTATATAAGTACTGAAAGGATGTAAAAATGAATTATTAACAGAAACAATAAATTTTTAATAAAAGGATTTATTTTAATCAAAAAACAAAAACTACTTACTATACTGGTATCATCAATTTAAAATAAAATTGTACACTCATATTCAACAAAAATATAATATAAATTAGACTTATCAGATAAACTCGCTACCTACTGGACTTGTTCTAGTTTAAATCGGCCAATACAGATCGTATTGGCCGATTTACACTTTACATTTTTGAGTTTGGTTTACCGACCAACAATTTCTTCAGTTGGCGGCACCCATAGAAATATTAAATGGCGGCACCGCCAAACCACTTGGTCTAACTTGAAACTTTCATCTACAGACGCGCAAAGCTCCATCTTTAGATCGGTTTAGGATAGGACAGTAGGAGGACACAGTGACACAATAACACAGGCTGAAAATTGTCTGAATTAAGCATACAATTATCTACACTCAACGAGAACGCGAAACTAGACTGGCCGCTGGCGAATGACGTGAGTACTGAGTAGTGAGTTTCTACTTTCAGAATTCCTTTAAATGTAACCTAGTGGTGTGCCGATTCGATTTTATTTATATAATCGGTAGGTAATGCGAAAAATGGTTATCGATTATTAGTTCGAAATAAAAATTGTTCCAAATGGTTGAAATTAAACAAAAATAATAGAGTTTAATCACTCATTTAATTTAAACAAAATGATAATTATAAAAATTATGATGATGATAATTACTAGGGCTTCTAATACCGGGATCCGGGTTACGGGATACCGGGTTTTCAATACCGGTATTGCAATGTCTTTTATATTGAAAGTTCCAAATTCAATGGAAGTTAAACATATATATTTTTGTAAGAATTATTTATCCAAAATAGATCTATTTTAAAAATCATACAGTTGGTATACTGATTATTAATAAGAATATTACTAAGAAATTGATTATTTGACAATAATATAAGTATTAATAAGATTGTATATAAAATGATGTGATGGAGTTTCAGACAAACTTCTTTTCTTTTCTTTTTCTTTCTTCTTTCTAAAAATCAAAACTTGGTGTTTTTTTAAAGAAAATACACTTTCATAAAATATTGCATGATATAAAATAGAGTGAAGGAGTAACTTAACATTTCAATCCACAGCGGTCTAAATCCGTAATAATTTTTCTCCCTTAGTGAAAAAAAACAGCATTTCTTAACTGAATTTAAGCAGAAAAGGCGCCCCTTTGAGTTAATTTGGTGTTTTATTAATGTTTTTTTTTGTTTGTTATGGTACCGTTTGCTTCAGAAAATGCTAGTTTTAAGTTAAAAAACATCTACGTCCATTTTAATTTTTCTAAAAATCTTTCCGGTATTAATACCGGTATTGAAAAAAAAAACCGGTATTCGAAAGCCCTAATAATTACCTATTAAAAATCAAAGAAATATAAATAAATTTCCAACCAGTGACCAGTTAGCATTTATAAATATTATATAATCGAGATGCTTTGGCAGCAGGCTGTTCCACTCAGAACTAAGAAAAAGAACAGAAAGAAAACTATTCAAATTTTTTATACGTGTGAGATCCTGTATGTACCATCATTTATGTACTTACCTGCATATGAACCTAAAACCGTTTTATCAAAACAATGCTAAAAACTAGCTGATATGTGCCAACTAGTCGGTGAAGCCAAATATCCGGCCACTTTCGTCGTCAGCGACTATTCGGCAAAAAGCTCCGACTAACCGGGCATTTTACTTTGTATAATATATTTCTCAATATTAAATATTTCTCAATAAAATGTGCATACACAATCGATCTTTCTTCGGCACATCTCTGCTCAAAACATAATTCGGGATTTTCCATCTAATAGAGCACTTTACCACCCATCACTAGACTTAACGGGACTTTATAACGGGGATTCCTTTTTTAAATAGGGTTACCATCACTAAAATGCTTTTCTCCAACTAATCGATTATAATCGATTATCTAAACGATAATCGAGTGCTAACGAATATCTTGATAATCGATTCCGCACACTATTAGTGTGAGCAGATTTAAGTCGAACATTACTCGTCTAAATTCTGCTAAAATCTGCTATTTGTTTTGTAAATAATTCTAAAATTCTGCTAATCGATGAGGTCATATTTGTATGAGGATTTGACAGTGGTACCGATTTTGACAAGTACTTACAATCTCTAAATAAAAAAGAAAAGTCTAAATATAATGCTATCTTTTACAACCAAGAACATTATGAAAGGGATAGCGATACATTCAAACCTGTCATTTTAGTATGGTTTAGAGTTTGAGATTGCCAAAATCGCAATAATTTCTTTCGCACTTTAACTTGTAGTGTACCCAATAAAGCAAAGCAGTCATAGGTACATACACGGTACGTAAGATAGCTAAATAATAATAATGTCCTCCCGACCGAATTACGGCCACGGCGGCCTATCTCCAGAGAGATTATCTGCGCGGGAGATATTATAGTGCACAAGTGGGCGCGCGCATACACAGGTCAACTCTCTGTTCCTTTACTCTCATAGCCCGATGGGACGGAAAATCCGACACGACCGGAGAGAGATCAGGCGCAGGACCGACTCCTCCGGTTAATACTGAGAATTTCTTGTCAGAAAAGCCCAATACTTGTTATGGCCCGACCCGGGACTCGAACCCGGGACCTCGTCGGCCGCAGTCGAATATGCTAACCACTAGACCAACGAGGCAGTCAAAGATGAGATAGCTGAATAGTACAAATTTAGCACCCGATAGTACTATTTGACAGCCCTTCGAGTGAGTGAGTGCGCGTAAACAAAGACAGACTGTTTCCTGATTTTTTATATGGATTAATTGGAAAAATAAAAAAAAATAGTATACTATCATTCGATACATGATAAAATCATTCGATTATTATATAAAAATAATTTGTCTCACCAGAAATATGTCTGACAAGCTGGCAACACTTAAATGCAAGCAAATCGCAGATTATTTATTTGAAGAATTCGGAAGGAACATTCAGAAGGATTTGTTTTTTTCCATCTAGTTTAGAAGGACAGCGCTGACGGAGTGTGACTTGTTTTGTAACGATTTTTAAACTTATGCAGGGGCCACATTAACGGGAAATGCCATTGAAAGTCGCGTATATGGCCGTTAACCGTAGATGTAGCCACGATCAATGGGAAATGGCATTAACAATGCCGTAGATTTTGGCAGATCAAAGAGGTTCAACGGGAGAATTAACGCAATAAAGCGGCTACACCTACGTTCGCCAGTGTGCACCGCGAGCTCTGAGGGAATTCACGTGTGCTGTTACGGGAGCGGACATGGAGTGGAGAAGAGTCCACCCCGTAAAAACTTAATTTAGCCAACATCAGCTCTACACTTATGCAGTCAAATGCCCTGGAAATATCTAGCAGTATTAAAAATGTGCCTTCTCCTCTGTCCGATGCCGTAAGAATATCATCAGTTACTGCCGTTAATGCGGTTGCTGTCCCATGACCCTTCCTAAAACCTGACTGGACCGCCGGTAACAAGTTATGTGTTTCAATATATCCCGAAAGTTGAGAGCAGACTAATTTTTCAATTATCTTATTTATTTTATCTCATATAAGCATTCGAAGTGTGTTTAAAATCTGAATGAAGCACCTGATGAAAGACCTAGGTATACTATTTTTGTTCACACTTTTGCGTGGTTTAGAATTTAAAACCGAAGTAAACATGAACAATAAATAAACATGAATTTTGGAGAGATATAATCATCGAATTTAGAAAGATGTTCCTTGTGTTATTCCCTCCAAGTGTGATCCATCTAATTTCAATGGTAATTCCTTGCAGCGAGCCTTTCTAATCCCTTCGTTTTTGATGTAATAGTAATGTCACTTCATTTTCCACTAAATAAGAGGGTAAATATCCTTCAATTTCGAAGGGTAAATATGCGTTTTCCTTCTGACACTGTTCCTACCGAAAAATTATAATTGATTTAGAAGGATATTATCATCTAATTCAGAAAGATGTTCCTTGTGTGATCTCTCCAAGTATGATCCATCTAATTTGGATGGTAATTCCTTCCAGTGAGCTTTTCTAATCCTTTCGTGTTTGATGGAATTGTAATGTCACTTTATTTCCCACTATATAAGAGGGTAAGTATCCTTCAATTTCGAAGGGTAAATATGCGTTTTCCTTCTGACACTGTTCCTACCGAAAATTTATAATTGATTTAGAAGGATATTACTATCTAATTTAGAAGGATGCTCCTTGTGTTATTCCCCCCAAATGTGATCCATCACATTTGGATGGTAGTTCCGTCCAGCGAGCCTTTGTAATCCTTTCATTTTTGATGGAATAGTAATGTCACTTTATTTCCCACTAGTTGAGAGGGTAAATATCCTTCAATATCGGGAGGTTAGCTGCGTTTTCCTTCTTACACTGTTCCTACCGAAAAATTCTAATTGATTTAGAAGGATATTATCATCTAATTTAGAAGGATGTTCCTTGTGTTATTCCCTCCAAATGTGGTCCATCAAATTTGGATGGCAGTTCCTTCCAGCGAGCCTTTCTAATCCTTTCGTTTTTGATGGAATAGTAATGTCAATTTATTTCCCACTAGATAAGAGGGTAAATATCCTTCAATATTGGAAGGTTAGCTGCGTTTTCCTTCCGACACCTTTGGATTTGAATTCAGAAGGACATTAACATCTAATTTGGAAGGATAAATTTGGGAGGAACTATTAAAATCCATCCTTATTTAGTAGGAATATTTAGCTGGAAGGAAATTCCTTCTTGCTTAATTCCTTCCAACAAATTTCCATCCTTTATGTTCTTCCGTATTAGATGGATAAAATTCATTACCTTCTAAATATCGGTAGGAATTTGGCAGTTTCCCGATTCAGAAGGATCGGTGGAAGGAAAAGACCCAATTTTGGAAGGAATCGGTTTTAGAAGGTAAAAATCGGAAGGTAAACAAGGAAATTTTTCTCAGTGCATGGGAAAACAGAAATTCGTCACGGACGAAGTCGCAAATTACTCCTTAGTACCTACCTAAATAAATAGAATTCTTCATTGATCGCCAATTCTACGCGACATTGGATAAGTAAATTGTGCCCAATTGGCGAAGAGAGTAATTTTAATCAAGTACCAAATTGAATTGTTTTATCTAGTGAACGTTTAGTTCCACACATCGTTCGCTTATTCGCCTCCCTATGTGTACATCACTCGGAATGTCTTGAAATAGTTTTGTACTGTTCAGTTAGGTACAATACTTAATATAAATATAAAATTCAACCAGCTCTCCGACTAATCACGTCGCCCCGCTTTCGCCGTCGCTAATTTCGTGCCCTTACACTTAGAAAAAATTTGAAATAGAAATTATAAAGTCCCAAAACTGCCCCTACCAGTTGGCTTAGATATGTCACCGTAAGATTATAAAAACAGTTAGATTATAATCTAACTCGCTAAATTCTAAATTGTCGAAAGATTAGAATTTAACGCATTATTTTAATACCTATCAGATTACAATCTACCGGAGATTGTAATCTGATAGGTATTTAAACCCGATAAAACCTAAGTGACCGGCCTGCGGCCGGGCACTACTTGATTATTTATGTCGAACCCTAACCTAACCTACAAGAAAGAGACAAGAAAACGTAAATACAATGAATATTTCAAAAATTGACACTCAGAACATTGAACAGTTTACAATCTTTCGACAGTTTAGAATTTCGCGAGTT
The DNA here is from genome assembly GCA_964035005.1 of Erebia palarica. Taxonomy (NCBI): domain Eukaryota; kingdom Metazoa; phylum Arthropoda; class Insecta; order Lepidoptera; family Nymphalidae; genus Erebia; species Erebia palarica. Next base: position 19,840,295 of record OZ035994.1, read on the forward strand.
AGATTATAATCTAACGGTTTTTACAATCTTAAGGTGTCAGATAGATAGATAAATAATTAATTTAACTTAACATGTCCGCAACGAAATATCTCGCGACGAGAGAGAGAGATGTTGTCGTAGCCAGCTAATTTTTCTTTTACCCTAACAGGCACAAAATACGGTATATTATACAAGAAAAAAATAGTTGGTAGGTATACGTAAGGGTTCGTAGAGAATACCACAGATAAAAAATGTTACTTTTATCTCTACTTTTGACTTAGGCCTATTACACTGCACTTTTCACAGGGACCCTTCCACTTGAGTCTGTGTAGTGTAATAAGACTTAGAGAGTAAGGGTTCCTAATTTGGTCCTTATTGCTGTGTAATAAGCGACGCTCTAATTAGCGGTAGTGTATTAGGCCTATTATAACGAGACAATTTTACCATGTTAGCTTCTGTAGACTGTAGAGAGATAACGGGTAGACATAATTTTACTTCTTGTGCGCATACTAGCCCTACTGGAATTGAACTTCTGAGATCTCGCTTAAAAGACCACAGCGCTCACCGCTACGCCAGTGAGGTCGTGTTTAATGAAGCAATAACGTTTAAAATAACGCTCGTATACATTTAGTTCAACTGTTATAATATCACCATAGAAGCTCGTCGCGGCGAGATAAAAGCGCCAAGAGTTCAATAGAAGCCCTTCAAGAAATAAAATATCTTCCGAATTTCTAATTAATTCATCGCCCGGAATGGTTCGTATTGAATAAACACTATCGCCTCTTGCGTAGATCGACGAGGTCGTCCTAAATCTACCTTACCACAACAGCTGATTCTGCTCGGCGCAGTGATCTGATCAATACGAAAATTGAAATTAAAAGTCTTGTAGGTAGGTTTGTTGATATTATTTTACTATTCATTAAAATTTATATTTTATCCCGTCGTAGCGACACATAACTTTTTGAAAATGCTCTGCCGGGCATTAATTTAGTATCACCATCTCACAATATGTTATAACAGTTTAAATAGATTAGTAAATGATAACTAACAACCTATTAGCAATAGTGGAACCTGGGCTAAGACCATAGACTAGCGACAGAAACTGTCTTAGATTCCCTAAATACGGGAACCCCAGACGTTTGACAGACATAGATTTATTACTAGTGCAGTATCACAATGCCGTAGCCGACTGAGAACAGGAGCGTCGCCCGTCGGTCGGTCAACTTCGAGCGGGATGACGAATTATTATGGCTTCTCGTGAGTGAGATATAAGGAGCAATAGACGCGCAAGGTATTTTTTAACGACTATAGCAAAATGTATTTTTCAACAAAAAAAAATATTGTGAATATTTTCACCAATAGTGTTTCAAAATGGTGGTAATTTTTACAAATTCTGAGATAAATAACGATTTCAAACTACAAAATTGCATATTACACACTCTCAGGTTATGCAGACTAAAATAGTTATATTGTATTTTTGTTAGTGTCGCCTAAAACCATTAAAGACGAATAAGTGCAAGTACCTATTAAGCGCACAATTCGTTTTCAGACGGGTTGAGCCTCCATATAAGTACTGAAAGCTTTCTTGCGTTATATGTCTTTCGACATCTCTATTTTGGGAATAAAGATATGAAACAACTTTCGATTTTGTGTACAATAGTGGTAACAAAAAAAAAGGTTTATAGGGCAGCTTTCTTAAAGAACAATATATTTATATGCAAGAAATCCCATTTTCTTTGTAAATTCAAGTTTTAATTAGTAGGACACTGGGCTAAAATAGGTAGATCCCTATTGTGGCTCAACTTTAGTGTATGCGCAGTAGGCATTTCATTTTTTTTACAGAAAGGTATTAATGTTATAAACGTAACGCCAAAATACTTTCCGTCGAATCGTAATAGTTTTCGAGATATTTTAAGGTTAGTTTTCCCGAAATTCGTGTTAATCTCTATTTAATTGTGTGAAGGATGGTGTGAGGGAATTAGGTAAGACTAGGGTAACCTACCTAGGCCGCCCTCCTCCTCCTCCTCCCCCTCCCCCATTCTGTTCTTGTTTTTAACCGCCCGGAAGACGACCACCCAGAAATCCTAACAGTTGTGATCCTAACAGCTGTGATGGGACCAGGGCGGTTTAATTAGTCTTTTAATTGTCAAAAGAGTAGGTTAGGTTAGGGTTGAACACAAATATCCAGGTAAAGCCCGGCCTGTGGCCGGGCACTACCTGGATATTTGCGTTAGGTTCCTACGGGGTTGATATACCGAACTTAAGTTAAAAAAATTGTTAAAGCAAACATATATTTGAATAGTTAAATCATAATATTACTACCCCCCACCAACTAACTAACTCAACACCTAACTAAATTTCGGTAAAGTCACCTCAAAATTTTGAAATTTAAAAAAAATTATATTTCGAAAACTATTAGGATTCGACGAGTTTGACTTAGAGGGGGTAGACCCCATCCCTCTCCCCTTTCCCCTCCCCCCTACCTCGCGGCACATAATTATACTAAATGACAGCCCCTACAGTTCTACTTAATAAAAATAAGTCATAATCCATGTTCATAAGAGATTATGATGTTTGAACTTCTGAACATCTAAAGCTTTTCTTGAATAAAAAGTAGCCAAGATCGCACAATACTCTGCCTTTGTCTCATCAAAATCGGTGCATTCGTTCCTATGAACAACCCAAAACACATACTTATTAGGTATAAATTTAATAAAAGGCAGAGGCCAGTGTTTCATGATATCATAGCAGATATTTCTTAAACTGTATTTTATATAAAATTATTGTTTATAATATAAAATATAACGAATTTAGATATTTGACCGTTTACTTACAAATTTGGCTCGGTAAGTCAATACAATATCTTAAAAAACTTTTTCCACAGGAGAAAAATCAACACAAACAATCACTCTATCTATTAATAAAACCAAAACAACAATCAGAACAATATACCTCCACAAAAAAGTCAACAATCAAAACTATAGCTCAAAAATGACACTGAAACAAAACTACGAACGCGAATTACAATTTCATAGAAGCGACATGTACAACGCGTGCGATTCAAAGCCGAGCCGTTTTTGAACTGTGCCTTATTATTTTCCTGACTGTGGCCTGACATACGAACTGTGTCCGGTTTTTGAGATGAATATTGAATTTAATTCAATCAAGAATTCTTTGAAAGTTGAAGCAGTCCTTAAAAGCTTTTGCGGTTTTGATTGCCGAAATCGAATTAAATTACGCAATTCACTTAAAAGGCTTATAAAGAAAACTAGATGTCCGCCCGTTTGCCGGAGTGGTTTTTAAGGGTTTGTAGATATGAATTTCGCGGGAATTGTTTTGATATTCCCGGAGAAAAAGTATCTCATTGCTTGCCCGGGATGCATTTGTACCAAAATTCGTCTAAACCGTGCCATGAAAATGTAACAGACAGACACACTTTCGCATTTATAATATTACTAGCATAGCGTAAGTGTACTATGTCTCATATGTAGGTTAAGTCAAGGTCAATTTTGGGTTGTGAGACAAATATCTGAGAATTTCTTTCAAGAGTTTTTCGACTTCCTCAACGACTGACGAAAAATGCGTGACGAATTTAACATAAAAATTTGATTTCCGGGATGAGAAGGAACATAAGTCCTTTCTCGGTATGAAGTCTATTTGGTCAGAATTGGGTAAACGATGGGCGCTAAAAATGACAAACTGACAAACAGATGGACAGGACATATTAATGTCATAAAACAACGCATGCTAAGAACAGGATTTGTTTTTACTTTGTAGAACGTGTCATGTCAGGTTAATCTCATCGAATAGGCACCGCGAAGCGAAATAACATGATCATAATAATATTGTGGTTAAGTATACAAAAAGACCATCCAAGTGCGTGTCGGGCCACGTGCAGTGTAGGGTTCCGTGGTTGCCCGTCACAATATGCGGACATGTTATAATTTTTTTAAACCACTACAACTTAGCCCTTAACTGCTATCTCACCTGGTTGTATACTACCATCGCCTAGAGCAGTATTATTTTGAAATGTCAGATTTATGTGACCTACCTTGACATCCATAAAATAAGGATTATATTCCTTTAACAAAAGCGTCAACAAAATTGTAATAATATTGGTTTAAGCGTTGATAGTAACTGCCTTGATGGTTAGTGATGATGCAGTCTAAGATGGTAGCGGGCTAACCTGTTATGGGCATGTTACGCTATCACAGCAAGTTGGTCGACTTAGCTGTGATAGCGTTTTTTTAACTTATCTATACTAATATTATAAATGCGAAAGTGTGTCTGTCTGTCTGTCTGCTATGCTTTCACGGCCTCTCTGTTCAACTGATTTTGATGAAATTTGGTATGGGGATTGTTTGAGTCTCGGGGAAGGACATAGACTACTTTTTATACCGGAAAATTAAAGAGTTCTCGCGGGAATTAAAACCTCAAACCACGCGCACGAAGTCGCGGGAATTAGCTACTATATTATTATTAGTAGGTATGATTATTTATTGGTACCCGTTGAAAAGGACCAAAGCAATAAAAAAAATCTATTACGAATAAGCGATTATAAAAATCTAGAATTGTAGGCAAATATTCCGTTGTATAATAAAATTTATTCATAAAAATTCCAGCGTGTCATAGAATGAGGCTTTGCCAGACGCCAACAATAGTTGGGCCGGCAGCGAGCTCGTTCCTTTATGTAAATTTTTATTAAATATATTACATGCACGATGAAATTCCATGTAATGTATCTAAGCGGTAATGCATACAACCGTTTTTTGTTAAAATCGTTCATTATTCATTGGTAATTAGAAATTATGTTATTTAAAACAAAAAACAACAAAAATCTTAATGTTAGAATCCGAGCGACAATTAAGTATTGTAAATATTTCTTGTTAATGCGACAAAGGTACCCACGATACAGGATTACCTAGTGTGGGCACTAGAAGAAAAATCATAGTTGTTTCTTTTTTGGTAAATAAAAATTTTTGGTCATAACATCGGTGCTCTTACTATGGTTCAAATTTCAATACGCGTCAACAGTAAATTTGCCAACGTCGCTATTTCGGCTAAACTTTAAAACACTTTTAAACCCTTTATTTCTGGTACAGATTCGTTTCTGTTACAGAAATACAAGTGTTTCGGGTTAACAGAATTAAACTTTTGAATCGTCGAGTGAATCTACCACTGGTTCGGAATACCATTACTACCGAGAAGAACCAGCAAGAAACTCGGCGGTTGCTCTTTTGAAAAAAATAATTAACAATTTCATTAATTTGTAGAATACAGTAACAGCTGTCCTTAGCATTGCTGGGGCGAGTCAAATCCATGCTCCTTTGTCATTTACGTAATCTCCAACAATATAATAAGCTTTTTTCTGGAGCATACTTTTAATGGACTTCTTAAACTTGAGCATTCTATTTTTGTAATAAAATAGAATGCTCATTCCCACGAACGACCTTCGGACCTTCTCGAGGCGGAGTGATGAGCGGAAGAATACCTATTTCCTTAAATTTCTCTCTAAGGGATTCGCGCAGTTTTAAATTATAAATTGCACGTATTGCTCTTTTTTGTAATACAAAATTTTTTTTAATATCTGCCGCTTTACCTCATAGTAAGATTCCGTAAGAAATAATACTATGAAAGTAAGCAAAATATACAATTTTTGCAGTTTCAACGTCAGTAAACCGTCGAATCTTTCTGACAGCGTATAATATAAGCTTAACGTAAGCAGCAGAGCTGAGTTTGCCAGCCAGAGTTGATATATGATTGCCCCATTTAAGCTTTGAATCTAAGATCACTCCCAGGAACACAGTGGTCTCTTCTATTTTCCATACACATTCAAAAGGGTTACAGCTTTGATTCTGTTACACTTTCATTCTGTAACACGTATGTTTCTGTAACTTTATGAATCTGTTTTTCAGCCCCTGATTGTGCTTATTACTAACTCATCTAACCAACTGCTTCCTTGCTCTCGTTGTTAGCATGGTTCCCGGATGGGGATGGTTAAGTATAATTTTTTTCTGTCGATTCTCAGAACTAGCCCGGAATTAGGAAGGGGGTGGTGTTTCATTCCCCATGAAACCATCGATCTTCTACCTAATCTCCCTCCCGTCGTATCGGATTTCCCGTCCTTATGACCACTGTTTTTATTCGTCTGAGTATAACTCATAAGTAATTTAGTTTCTTTGCTTTATTATTAGTTAAACTATATCCAGCCAATAAATAGTTAGTATTCTTTGCCAATGTTTGGTTACCTTGTAAAGATTGCACTAAGTATGAGCAATAAGGCCGCGTTTTAGCATAAGTATTTAATTAACTATCTAGGTATCCATACTATACATATAAATACTAAATACTAATATAAACTACTAATATCCATACTTCCATACTAATATTATAAATACGAAAGTGTTTCTGTCTGTCTGTCTGCTACGTTTTCACGGTCCATCCGTTCAACCGATTTTGATGAAATTTGGTACAGGGATAGTTTATATCTCGGAAAATTAAGGAAATCCCGCGGGAATTAAAAAAACTTACTCGACGCGGACGAAGTCGCGGGCATCATCTAGTACTTAATATCTTTTTGTTAAACATTAATTAGTAAATGTTCTGTTTATGTTATCTCAAACTTTTACTATCGGCCATCTGCGGCAGCTCATAAGATGAATGGTTGGTAAGTTTGAAATAATAATTGATTAATTATTATTTGTGGTTTTATTTATTTTGTGGTTTATTTTTTGTTGGAAACCTTCACAAGTTAATGTGAAACATACAAATTGGGTTTTTCTGTGGGAGAAAAAAAAACTGTTTTTTTATAATGATGCCCGGCGACAGCTATTGATGAATGATCTCATCAGGTGGTACCATTGATGCATAATTTAGTATGGATGGTACCTAAAAACGATGATGTCAAAAACAAGCTGTATCCAAGGAATAAGGTTTCCAATGTTTCTTCATAAAAGTTATGGGGTAACATTATAACCTACTTAAATTGGAAAGCAAGCAAGCCTGACCACGGTAACGTAAAGTTATCGTTAGTTAATCATTTATTTGTGGGTAGGTAAATCTGCCAGAGTAGTATGAAACAACTTATTAACTTAACTCTGATATTATACAGTCTATACGTTCCTTAGTTTATTTAAGTAGAATCACAGACTTAGGACGAAAACACTACAGGCAAAAAATTGTTCTGGGACAAAAATTTTGCGCGCGCACTTACAATAATTTATTGTCTGGCATACATAATATGGCTGCACCAGTTGTTTCCTCGCAACGCGCACGTTTAGTAGGGTGTCCTGTCCTGTCCGTAGTGTCTTCGCTCTTACAACACAACAACATTAACGCATAATCGAAAAAGTAATATTATAATATTGTGGTAATATTATTGCGACTTGTATTGTTTAGATCGTTTGAAGATCTTTACATAAATAACTTTCGTGATTTAGGACCGGTAAATAGGTGTTAGGTACATACCTACGAGTTGACTCATGTCAGCCCATGCGAGGGCTGACAATCGTCACGAGTTTGTTAAAACCTTAACCACAGAATAGTTAATAGTACGTTAACCACCTTAACGTCCGTTTATCACACCATATTCTTCAATACATTTGTGAGAAAACTTGAAAATTAAACTTTAGTAGGTACTTACTCACTAGAAAATGGTTTCGCACGCTCATACTTATTCCGAGATTTTTGACGGCTATTAATAGCGCGATTTTTTTCTCACATCTAAAATAATTAATATGATTTATTCCACATCACATAAACCACTCATATTAATTAATAATTTATAAGAACTACTCATAAAAATAACGCGCACAGATTAAAGATCTAGTTGTTGTTTTTTGTCCCCTTTCGGGACAGACAAAGGTCTAATATAGACAGTATTTGCGGCGTGTACTTGTAATTACGTTTTTTTTGATTGGCCTCATGGCTCTAGGTTCTAGCTCTTAACTACTGGAATAAGCATGGAGCATGGATTAACTACTCAAAGCCATAAAAGAGAAGAAGAAGAAGCATGGACTATTCAGCCTTTACTTTTTTAATTTATAAAACTTTAACAACTTTATTTAATTATATTAAATACAAATTAGTTAATTTCATCAATCTACATCAAAAATTTATGATTTTTTAAGTTTTTCACATACAAAGTCAAGATCATTATGAACTTTCTTGCAAGAAAACTTTTTATTTAGAACTAAAGTGTACGTAAGTAAATAAAAACTGCAAAAAAATAATAGCTAGGGGGCAGTAGGTTTTTAACTTACAAGCCCTGTTTACTGTCTCTGTAAGTCTTGTGCATTTTTCTAGCAAATGTATTAAAAAGGTATTTGATGACCTCTTTGTCGCCTTGTAAACATAAAGCGAGGATCACAGCACAGATTATAGGTAATTTAATAGGTACAGCTATGACCTAGTTCATTCTGTTTGTTTTTTTTATATGGTTCTGGAATAAACCAACCATTATTAATCTGAAAAGCCAACTGTACCTACATATAGTATACTCGTATGACTGGAGGTATTTATTATGAAGCTATAACTTTCAGTCTTTATGGAAACGAAGAGATTCACACGAAAATCGTGTGAATTTCGATGGTTGGTATATATAGTAATAAACTTATTTTTACTTCGCTTTCAAAACAAGGAAGGTTGGCTCGTCAATACGATTGGGGGTAAACTTGGGAAAACATAAGGGGTGAAAATTCGAAAGTGCCTATTCGTGCATAAGTTTTGCGTGCGTGATAGAGACGCGTTAACCTTGCCACTTGTACAGATACTTAAGTGTCAACTGTCAACATTGTTTGGTTACAATAGTGTCTATAGTACCTACCACTGAGCGTAGGTAAGTTTATTCTTACAGTGAACCGACAGCCAAAAAAATGCAAAACAGCCTCCACACCTCCGAGCTGCATAATGCATAAAATTTTTTTGCTACATTGTGAATTTTGTGGGTATTAAAAATATTGTTCTGTCATCTCAGAGGCAGGGGTAGGACTAGGAACCAGGACTCACGGACTCGCCCCTGTCACTCCGTGGCGTTCTGAGTTGCTCTGTCTAGACGTCTCCTTCAGATGACTAGTAGCAAATAAATAAAAAAAGAAGAAAGAAAAAGTACATAAAATCTCCTTAAACTGTGATAGTTCTATGATTGTAAACATTCACCAGTATTTTTGGAGTGAAACTTCTTCAGCGGAGTCAGGCCAAATAAAGGTATAGGTAAATATTAGACGAACAGCCACAGGGGAGGTTGTTAGGAACTACTACCTGAAAATCCCCAGTCCCCGTAAGTTTGCGGGTGTAATTGAAACGGAGGTGACGTCATAAAGCTCTTTTTCATTGCGAAGCAACTGTTTGAAATAACTTCTATCTTTACTCTATCTATCCATCTAACTTTATCTCTTTTCTAACTGTCAGCCGAATTTGTTGTGGGCTTCAAACTAGACTAGGGTGCGTTTGAAACCCTCGTAGCTTTAATATACTTAATTTTTTATAAATTAGCGTTTTAAGATATGTAATTACCGAAATTAGCTATCATCATCACGTCTCTACTTACTAGCCTAGTTGTTAAATTCAACAATATTAAATTTATATTGCTTGAATTTTATCATACTAATAATATAAATGCGAAAGTGCGTTTGTTTATTGTTTTGTTGGTTTGTCCTTCAATCACGCCTCAACAAAGCAACGGATCAACGTGATTTTTGGCATAGGCATAATTGAGAACCTGGAGAGTGACATGGCCTACTTTTTATTTCGGAAAATTAAGAAGTTCCCGCGGGAATCATTAAAACTGAAACCACGCGGACGAAGACGCGGGCATCAGATAGTTTCTCATAAAGAAAAAACAATTTCATTTGTGTTTAAAATCTTTTCAAGCTGTACTTAAGCCAATTAATGAATTAATTGTTTTTAATTGTTGTTGTTCTGTTGGCGAATTGTATTTTATGCTCCACTTGATTAGCTTTTTAACGCGGCATCAAATTAATCAGAGTAGATATAACTTTTACAGTGAGTTTGAATTAACAGATAGTCCCTGAGTTATCTCAGTGACTGTCTATTTGAAAGTCACTTTAATTAGTTACTTACTGTATCCATACTAATATTATAAATGTGAAAGTCTGTCTGTCTGTCTGCTACGCTTTCACGGTCCATCTATTCAGCCGATTTAGATAAAATTTGGTATGGTGGTAGTTTGAATCCCGGGGAAGGACAAGGGCTTTTCATCCCGGAAAATCAAAGAGTTACCGCGGGAATCTAAAATCTTAATCCACGCGGACAAAGTCGCGGGTATCATTTAGTACTTAATATACTTACATGCACTTTATAGGTTAATAATTAAATAAATTACTTAAAATGACTATCAATAAAAAATAATTGAATAATGATCAAACTCTTGGTCTTCGGAAAATATGGTCTCAATACATAATTAAATTATGTATTGAGACGGTCGGTATAAGTTTAGTTAATGCTAATTCGACCACTAATGAGTGAGAATGCAATTAAATCGATGTTATCGGTCTATATTGATTGTATGGATGCTGAACGATTTCTTTTGTCCGTATTATGACTTAATGATACGTCATAATAATTATATATACCTACCTTCACCTGACGATCCCTTTGAATACAGAAGAGGAGATTACCGAACGAAAAAAGAAAAGTTTGAATCGTACATTCGTACTACACACAATAGTCGCGACTACTTTTTATTTGTTCTATATGTAAATCAAAAATTACACAAGGAAGCCGACAAAGTGATGTTTATTAAAACAGATAGAGTTGGAAAAGTAATTACAGAGAATGGTCATTCCATTTCACTCATTACGTTAGCGAAGTGATTCTTTTAAATGGAACAAACAATCTGATCTAACCTAAGTTGCCCTCCAACTACCATGTATGCTAAGATGACATCACTGATCCACTTGGTCATCTTGGTGGACTATGGCCTAAAGCCTTCTCATTCAAAGAGGAGACTCGTTTTCAGTAGTGGGCCGGCAATTGGCTGAGATGATCATGTTAACTAAGTACATTTTGATTTTTAATGTTATCATAACTAACGTAAATTCTTATAGAAATTGATGAGAATTTTTTTCTCAAATCAGACATAATATTACATTACTGTACTGACCGGAAATAAATAATTTCACGGCTGAGTAATATTGGAAGGACGAGGCGAAGCCGAAGACTTCCCAAGTTATTTTAAAAGGACGAGGCGCCAGCCGATGCCATAACCGGCCGAATACGTAAGTTACGTAAAGTTATTATAGGGGACGTGCTTTTATCATCGTTATATTATTTGCTTTTACATATAACCAATATGTACCAATAAATATTCCGAAGGCCAAACATAAATATCGTGATATTCCTCGATATTCCTCTCCCGCCAGATAAAGTTTACGTAGAGTAATTTATTTAAATCATTGCCCTCTCAAGTTTTGACCCAGGTGGGTCGTTCCATCGCCCGAAGATTAACGACAGTTGTTTAATGGCGCTTATCTACGAACGTCTCAAGGTACTTGACCTGCGGATCCTTCTTGACAAGAGGTGTGAACAAGTTTTTTAAGGACATGTTATCTTTTCTTGTAGAAACTGGGGTAGAAACTTGGAAAGACCTAAAAACCGTAACCGTTACTGGGGTAAGAACTTGTGAGAACAATGTTCTGTAATAGGTACGGCTATCTTATGTAATACGGTTGGTTCTATGATTCCGCCGCGACACATCGGTACACGGGGTTAATTTAAAAATCTTAAGGGAAACTTAGCCCTGAAAAAATTTTGTTCGACAACTTAAAAAAAAAACTTAATTTCATCATCTTCACATATGATCATCATCATCGGGGTTACAGCTTTGTGGACTCGGGCCTGCTTCAGAAGATTCATCTGCCCCTGATCTTTGCGCTCACTCTCGAGCCCTTCCAAGCCGCTTAACATAACATAATATATTATAATATTCACCAACATTTTTTTCGCTCCACATTCTCTAACTCGCTCAACACTCTTCAGCTCTGCGTTGTAGAAACAGAGATTTTTTTTCTACAAATCTCATAGGCCATAGCTTGTTGTTTTCAAGAATCTTGTTAATCTTTTCCAACTAAAGCATTTTTATGAAATAGAAAAAAAGTGCGTTTGGCCTTAATTGAGTTAACGTTTTTACTCAACCAAAGCTGTTTCTTTTCATTTTTCAATAAAAAATCTTGGGCAAAAACCTAGTGCGAACAGAATCGATAACCCAAAAGTTTATGTAAGACTGTTATTCTGTCGCGGTGATTTACGATGGTTCAGAACGAATGGATTGCCCCCGGAGACACGCCCACTATTGCAAGTCACGACCGCTCTAGTGAAAATTGATTGACTTACTCGTCAGCACCCGGTGCAATTTATACCTGCAATTAGAGAAAATTATTAGAATTTATGAAAGAAGTAAGAAAATAAAATCATAATAAAAACCAAAACAGTGTGGTGACTGACTGACCCAGATAGTGAGGTGGGAAGGTGCACTAAAATGGATTTCCAGAAGTTCTTGGTTTTCAGAAGTCAGAACATGATCTTAAAACAAAGTAACCCATGTCTTGAAAATAAGCTAGTAGGAAAGACTGTGGAACCGTTCGGTACATGGTATACCTATATTTTATATCATTTGACCTCCCTGGGTGCAGGTTCAATCCCCGGGATCAATTTGGGAATTTATAATTTCAGAATTTAATCTGGTCTGGCCTGGTGGGAGGCTTCGGCCGTGGCTAGTTACCGCCCTATCAGTTGAAGACGTGCCGCCAAGCGATGTAGCGTTCCGGTACGATGCCGTGTAGAAACCGATTAGGGGTAGGGGTTTAATATAATTGCCATACCCATAACTTAGCATCAGGTGAGATTGCAGTCAAGGGCTAACTTGTAGTTGATGTTGAAAGAAATACCATAGCTAAATACGCTTAGTACTCTCCGTGAACTTAGAAATAATAGTTTTATAAGGAATTTAACTCTTAAAAGTAGTTATATATTTTTCTTCTTTCCTTTGAACATTACCGTAAGAATTACTTTATATAATACTAGCGAACTAGCGAATGCCCGCGACTTTGTATGTGTGGATCGAGGTTTATCGGTTTCCTTAGCCAATGTGCTATTCCAGACTATAATCTATCTCGGTGCCAAATTTCAGCCAGATCCGTTCAGCCGTTGGGGCATGATTGAGTAACAAACATCCATCCATCCATACATTCATACATCCATACATCCATACATTCATCCAAACTTTCGCATTTATAAGATTAGTAAGATAAGATAATAAAAGTAATATTACTGACAAGCAAAAGCGTAGCAAAATTAGCAATTGCAAAATAGCATTTCAGAGTTGAAACTGTTGATAGCATATACTTACACGTGCTATGTAATAGAAATAACGCGCTAATTACAATGGCGATTTTCCTAAATTGAATAGAGGATATTCGGATAGTGAGCACCGGGTTAACTTTCACACGTGATCTATATTAAGAGATCCCCTTTGGATCAATACGTCATTGACGATTGATGTGAGATGTTGGAACTCGGATCTTCCGGATTCGCTCCGGCCGCCTTACGCACGACTGATTATTGGACGGAAACTGAGCACCATTTTGAGCAACTACCCTAACCCTTTCGTATAATATTTGTCTAAAACAGTGAAATTTTTTAAGAGTTCTGTTGTTAAACAAAAGACTTTAATATCAGTCAAATACCAGAAAAGCTTTTTCCTTGCAAACGTTTTCGCTTTCGTGCCTATTTATAGGAAGTGGTCTTACGGAGAACTAATAATTTAGGTAGGTTTTCCAGCAGTAACAGTAGTGCATTTGAATCTGTTGCAGTTGAGTTTGCTATGGGCTCTTCTCAGACCAGGGCGCGTTTGGAACCGTCATTGCTTTAGTTTTAAGATACCGTTACTGATTATCACCAGCATGTTTTATGAGTAATTTAACGTCAAAAAGTGTACTTAATTTGAATAAATGAATATTTGATTGATTGATTGATCTGATTCTTAGCGGTGATTGTGATCGTCACACTGTAACGTTTATAGTCTAAGTTTTTACATTGCAAATTCGATTTATCGTATTTAGCGTCGCGTTCGATCACATTAGTCAAAGTAAAATGAACCCAAAAATTATTGATTTAAAGCTGCAGCACAACTGATTTTAACTTCAGGTTTATTTTATTTTGACGCTAACGTGATCGAACGCTCAATACGATCAATCGAATTTGCAATGTTAAAACTTAAAGCGTAATGATGTTACATCTATTATTTAAACTATACATCTAGGTATTAAGTAACATTTAGATGGTCAGCCCTCGCTTATCCTTGCTATCCCAGAAATAAGATATACCCACAAGGGATTCTTAAAATGCAAAAATCCATGCAGACTTGGTGCGGTGTCGAGATAGGCCTGAAAACTCGTTAGGCAAAAGTTATGGCTTTGGACCAAGCACTCAAGACAAGGCTATTTCTGAGGAAAAAGCATTTTCAGAAATTTTTGCCTTTCAAGCATGTTTTATAAAATCTCTTAAATGAAATTAAATGGCAGTACTAATTATATTGCTATATAATGCTATATCTCTTTCATAATTGCGAGATGGGACAGCACTAGATTTAGTTCTGTAAATTTGTGCTGAAAATATGTACAGCAAATATTGCCACTTCTTAACTATAAGATGGTAAATTGAGACAAGAGGTGACAAAACAAAGTGTACAACATTTTTAGCCTCATTGCTGCATCGAATCGAAAATAGACTCTTGTATCACGCTGTCACTCGGTTGATGAGGTGATGCGATGATCGATTGATGATTGATGTGTGAAGGGAATTGACCGGTGCAGTATGGGCGCGGTACCTATATAGCGTCACAACTCACTGGTAAACAATGCAATCCCGAGCATAACCAGATCGACTCATCTCTCTCACGGTTTTTGTGTAACATAGTCTCAACCTATAGACGTCCAGTGCTGGACAGAGCACGGTCCTGTGCCGCTTGTTTCCAGCAGCTCCCAGCTACACGCTTGAGATCGTCCGTCCACCTAGTGGGAGGGTCGTCCAACGAAGCACTTCCCGTAACGTAGTGTTGTGTGACGTACTGTCAATGAAAAATTCCCAGAAACAGTTATCCTGTTGACTGTGCTTGTGCCCCAGACGCTCGTTATTTGTTCGAGATTTTTATCGGATGTTACACCGTTGTTTACAAGTGGTGATTATCTTGGGCTCTACTTCGCCTTAGAGAATTTAACCAGACCTGAGACCTTAACCAGACCCACGTAAGGTCTAGGGATACCTTTGTAGGTGGTGTCCCACTTACCAGGCCATACGGACTACGTCGTGAAAATCATAATAAAAAAAAGTAATAAAACGGGATCTACTTTACCGCAACAGCTGATTCTGCTCGGCGCAGTGATCTGATCAATACGAAAATTTAAATTAAGTCTCGTAGGTAGGTTTGTTAATATTATTTTACTATTTATTAAAATTTATATTTTATTCCGTAATACACATAACTTTTTGTGTCTCAATTTTAGAAGTTAGCTTTATTGCCATGCAAACAATTGCAATGTATGACATTAATGCGCATATAATATTATGTCCATTTATGGATCATTTATGGCTGTGTTGTATGCACTGTTGTTGTGATACGAAACAATTAATATAAACAACTTTGTTTGCGATAATTGCTGGAATTTAATATTCGATTTCATTCAAAGAATTCAATTAAATACGTAAAATCTATGTTAAACTTTGGGTAAATACTTAATGTTTATTTTTCTGTCGATAAAAAATCTAAATGTGCATAATTTTAGTTTTCTCATCACTAAATATTATTAGTATATATAAGTCTAATATTTAAATTCACATTTACATTTTTTTATTAGGATCGAAGTAGAAGCAGGTCAAGGATATATTTATTTATTTTATTTATATATTTAGTACCAAACTTAAAAACTAAACATACAAATTTAAAGGACATGTACAAGGACAACTTATCTCTTGGAGAGATTTCTTCCAGCAGCCCTAGAATGTGAGAATGGTGAAAAATATATAAAGCTGAGTAGGTACTTATAACTAGAGAATAGTTTTTTATTATGACTTATGATAAATATCATAAAAATATACTTACATGCATATAATATATACAGGAAACACATAACTTAATAACATACATACAAAAAAAACTATTAATACCTAAACTAATATACATACATAATATACAATAATAAATATAAAATAATATAAAAGCTAATCATAGAAGAAAGATAGTGCTGCTTCAGTCTCGATTTAAATGCACCCACGGATGGACTCTCACGGATATTCCATGGTAGGGAATAGGGATGATGCCTATATCAAAAATAAATTATTTCTAACTTATTATGAAATAGAGGGTCTTCCAAAAGTCCTAAAATTCACATCCTTGGTTAGTTTTAGGTATGCTATCCATTTTAAAATATAGATTAAAGAAAAAAAGTGCGTTGTAATTTTATGACGTCACAATGGTGAATTTCATACAACTTCCATACTAGAAGTGCGTTTTTAAGTTTGATAAAAAGTTGCTGATTTGATTGAGTTGTCATCATCCCTATTCCAAAGACGTGCTGCTACCACCTATATATACAAGGACCACTGATTGAAATTATTATATTTATTTTCATTGAGTTAGTCTCTGCCTTTTTTATATTTGCAATAAAAAAAGGCGCAGAGTCTAATTGCTCAGGACTTGGCTGTAATTAGACTTGCTAGCAAGTGGTGATGCAGCCTAAGGTGGAGCGCGCTTGCCTAGAAGATGCCTATCCACTCTGGATTTGAAGATACCTATGTTATACTTAATTAAGTATGTACGGATGCAGACCCTAACGATGCCTTGCAGTACGATACTAGAAAGGTGAGGAGGTACCTACAAGATCAAAAGTTCTTGGGCTCACTCTCCGAAATATATCTTGTAGAATATTGACAGACAGACAACTTTGCGCCGATGTTCCATCGATATATATATACTATATTAACGGACTTGACCAGGGCAACTATGGGAGCTTGCCTAGGTGTCAAAAATCAATGTGCAGCAAATATTTTTTTATTATTACAACCGTTAAATTTTGAACTTTTCAGATAAAACCATTTCAGAAGTCTGAAGGCACACAGAAATTTTAAAAAATAAAGAAAAATTTCACCAAATAACTGCTGCCGCAGTTAAAATAACGTCAAGGATATGCAACAAAATCGTATCAACTATATAGTTTGAAAAATAAGTGGATTGGTCACACGTCACACCTAAATCTTAAATACTAAACTTCTGGTAACAGGATAATAATACTATTGGAATTTAATTTGGCCATTCTTTAATATGAGGTACCTGATAATCGTATAAAATCAATATAAAAAAATATAAATAGTCTAATTAAGTATCATACTTAATATTATAAATGCGAAAGTTTGTTTGTTTGTTGGTTTGTTGGTTTGTCCTTCAATCACGCCGCAACGGAGCAACGGATCGACGTGATTTTTGTTATGAGTATAGTTGATGACCTGGAGAGTGACATAGGCTACTTTTTATAACGGAAAATTAAGGAGTTCCCGTGGGAATAAAAATACTTAAACCACGCGGACGGATTCGCGAGTATTAGCTAGTATCAAATATTTATTGCTGTGTGATGAGTAAGGAATACAAATGGTTAGTTAGGAAATAAAAATTAGTGAGAAGAGTTGATGTGGGAATTGGGATGAATACGGAACAGCCCACAAAACGTGTTAAATCTAAAATGTTGATAATTATGTACTTGTTATTATTAATATCACTTATATAGATAGGTTAGTCATTATAATAATAAAAGCGTAATATTTAAATTGACCGTTTCAAATATTTATTATGATCAAGGATTATAGTTTCGCTGGTATTATAAATAATTTTGGTATAATTTTGTGGTATTATAATGTCACAAAAACGTTATTAAAAATAATAAGCTTAACACAGTATTCAATTTTGCGGTCATATCGCTATGAAGGTACTTACCTAGCGATCTTTACAGGTCTCCAAGTAGTATAAAAGAACATAGCTACAGGTAGGTACTAGCTAGGGCTTTCGAATACCGGTTTTATTCAATACCGGTATTAATACCGGAAAATTCAATTTAAGCAGAAAAGTACTCTTTTGGAGTTAATGTGATGTAAAAATATTTTTATGAAAAAACTGTTTTGTATGGTGCAGTTTCCTTTCTGAAAAGACTAGTTTTAAGTCAAAAACAATCTATCTAATTTTAAGTTACTCCCAATACTGCGATCCCGGGATCCCGGTATTGGAAGCCCTAGTACTAGCACAGGTACTAGGTGGCTGGTATTATTTTGTTGTCTCTAAACTAGTAGTCCAAACTCTTAATAAACCCCCTCTCTAACCTAGTTATCCAAACTCTTCATAAACTCTTATTAGCTTTAGCAGACTGTTAAAAATCTGTGCTTCAGCATTTATTTAACTACCTGTAGGTACCTACTTACTACTTGAGATATCTACCACTTGATTGATCTCACTAATAGACGCTAAAAGATACTAATATTAATAAAAGAAGCGAAGATGCCTTTAAATAAGATTTGGTTATTTTCAAAGCGATAATTCGCTGATAAAACTTTACAAATACACTTTAGACGCAATATGTGTAGGTTTTATTTTATGGCAAAACAATAACTTCTTTTGTCTTCCGCCCACTGAAAAATTAGTTTTGTGGAAACTGACCATTACAGATTCTATAATCATTACGGCAATGAAAAAACACTATGTTTATAAGGCAGGCCGTACATTTTTTTTAAATATAAATATCAAGCAAACTAGCAGGTAGGTGATCTAATGTTGCGTGATTAAAGCTACCCATGAACATTTGCAGTACCAGCTGAGGAACCGCTACCTGGATGCCGGTTTGGAATATATTTATCTGCCCCTTGAATAATCGTGTATGGAAGTTTTGAGGGAACACAGCAGGTGGAAGCAGGTAGGGCATTGCTCGAGCTAATCTATAGATCGCTATGTCGGCCGTTGCTTAAGCTACTGGGAAATAAGCAAAATCAGTTGCTAAAGCAATAACAGTTAAAGATGCAACTCTTATGATGATTATGATGCGATTAGGTATAGTAGGTAAAAAATATCATGGAAAATGATACGATAAGATATAGTTATGTGCGGCCAGCATAAAGTGCAACATAGCGTAGAGATGTACACTAAATAATGATTTTAGCATGAATCAGACATCCTACACCTACGAACATTTTTTAACAAACTAAAGGCATCAGAAATCAGAATGACGCAATCATAGCAATAAATGCGAAAGTGTGTGAATAAGGTACGTCCTTCAATGACGCCGCAGCTAAAAAACGGATCGGCGTGATTTTTTTGTACGGGTACCAGAAAGGTACTATTAAGTACTCTGTGGTACGGGTACAGTTGAGGGACCTGGACAGTGACACATTTATAGGCTTTTTATTTTGGAAATCCGAACTGATCCCCCAGGATTTTTACAAACTATATAAATCCACGCGGACGAAGACGCAGGCTACGAGTATTATAAAACTCGTAAATAATGTTTTTGGGTAGGAAATGATAAATTACGTTTTATCTTTCTTATCTTTACCTTAATTTGCGTCGTTTTTAAAGTGAGAACATAAAATTTTATGCTGAGCCTTTTAACGAAGCATGTAATGATTTGATTAATTTTGTAAGTCGGTAACTAATGAATCTTAGCTGTTTTTATTTTACAAAATCTTTTAAAACACCAATATCACAATTATTTCACCCAGGCTCGCTTTAGGCTTTATATTTACGATGCTTTAAATATTATAATAAGTCGTTACTTCGGATTAGGTTAGGTATATATTGACAGCTATTCATAAGCAAATTGAAAAATTTCGCCTTTTAATAAAAATTCTTTTATTTCCTCGAATATTGCGAGCTTGATTCATTGATGATAAATAAATAGCAAATACTTGTGACATTCATTCATGACATACCACGATAAAACCGGAAAACTAGTAAGTACGTCATGAATTTAAGTAGCTTACAGCTTCTAAATCTCAACTGAATCACAGAATATGAACCACAGCTGAAATAATGTTATTTCGCTGAAAATTGAAATAATATTACTATCAGCAGCTTAAGTTGCTGAATATAAGCATATTATTTACCAATTTACCTACTAGGGCCATAGAACTATTAGGTATATTACATTCTGTGCTAGCCACCACTACCACTACAGCCTATTAACGTCCCACTGCTGGGCACAGGCCTCCACACTCTCATAGGAGAGAGGGTATTAGAGCTTAGACCCACCACGCTGCTCCAATGTGGGTTGGCGGGCTTTAACGACTATTATCATGATAGTGATAAAGGCCGGGACTGACGGCTTAACGAGGTATGGGAGTGAAATACCGCCAACTTCCTAATTGACTGAGAATTTCTAATCAGAAAAACCTCATACTTAATTATGGCCCGACCCGGGACTTGAACCCGGGACCTCGTCGGCTGTAGTCGAATATGCCAACCACTGGACCAACGAGGCAGTTTGGTCTGTGCTAGCGCTCTGGCCAAATTGTGTGCGTCTGGCCTAATCTTTCTGGTTTACATTGAGTTGACACGCTCAAAAATAGTTATAGTTATTGGTCTACCTATTTTATATACAGTCCGCCAAACTTATCTGGCCCGGTGCCCAAAATTAATAACTAATTTTTATGCCTGTTAATTATTGTTTTTATTTTATTTTTAATATAAACTAGCGACGCTGTCACCGGTTCTCATAAGTTTGTGGGACTATAGTTTGTATAATTTTTATTACGTTTTTTTTTTTTTTTTTTTTTTTTTTTTTTTTAGATGTAAGTATATTTTTTATTGAAAATAATACAATAGAACTTAATGGTAGCTAGCCTAACCTAATTACTATATAAATCATGCCCACGTGGAATGGTGGCAAGAATGCTGGCTGCATTTCCGCGCTGGACAGCCAGGCTGATCCTTTGCGCAAAAAATGAGCCAGCCCTTCTGTCACCAGATGAGGCAATTAACCGCGGTGAAATATCTCGCAAAAAATTTTTGGCACTAAGACTCCACGGCCCAAGGGTCTCCACGGCAAACGGAACAAATATGTAACTCTCTATGAGAGAGGCATATTTCCGCCGCTTGCCGGTTTCAGCCTTTTCTGCTGCGGCTCCCGGCCTTGATGCTGTCTCCCTGATATGACACGGGGCCAATGTGTCTACGCATGTTGCGTCCCACATTAGCGCCCGTCCCCGTTCCCAGGGAACCAGCGTCAATCCATCAGGTCTCTTGCCATCATCCCGACTAATCCCTGCCGGCTCAATGAGCGCAGGAATATCTATGGTGGCAAGAGCCCTTTTGATCGTATCATTGAGAGAGCCATGCCGAAAAAGCCTACCAGCGCTCCTTTGGCAAGAGAGTCCGTGAATTCCAAATTTATCGACCTCTTTTCCACACGGACATCTGTGCTCGAAGCACAGGGGTGTTCCCAATCTGAGACCTAGAGCCACACGAAAACTTTCATTATCTAAAAGAGTGCCGAGATTTTTCGATGGCAAGGCATGAAGCCAATACCCGGATTCTTTTTCAGATAAGGCTAGAAGCCTTGCTCGATCTCTTTCACTTGTAAGATTTTGAACCAAATTTGTATGTGTCAGCCGAACCAACGGCACATCCCAAAGTTTTTGTGTGAAACATTCCTTCGGGATATCGTCATTGGGACACCTGACCTTCCAACTCTCTAAGGCCTCTGTGGCATAGGTCAGTGAAACTGAATTAGAATTAAGAATCTGAGAACTAAGCTCTTTTATACTATGCACAGAGGACAGAAAAGCCGGAAGAGCAACACTGGAAATTTTTCTCACGCCGATGCCACCATACTTGACCGGTAAAGTAGCTTGATTCCAAGACTGATCATCAAAAGATAAATTTAGAATTTTTTCTAGCGTATCTCTTAAGGTGGCATCCATGATATCGAGTAGTCCAGGAAATTTCCAAATTGGGCTCGCACGGAGAATATAAATTAATTTAGGTACAAAAAGGCAATATTTAAGGATCGAAAGTGCAATGTGAGAATTTAGAGCGCCCAATTTGTCAGAATGTGCCGAAAATGTTCTGACTTTTTGGTCCAAGATTGGTTGTATGGCTTCGTTAAAAAGAGGAGCACCAAGAAGACAAAGTGAATGTTTATCAAGAATCTTAATATTAGGGGCAATTTCATTAAATAATTCGGAGGCCGATGATATTCTATCTTGCGATAGCTTTTCTGTGAAAAACAGTTCACATTTGGAAAAATTTAGTTCTAAACCAATTTTGCCAAATTGCTGCTTAACATTGTTAAGATCTTTAAGAACGTCATCCACGTTGCCTCCAATGGTTCCATCGTCAAGATACCATATGTTAAATTTTGATGTTAAATTTGAGATATGGTTGTGGATCCCTAAGCTGAACAGGGCTGGACCTAAAGGATCCCCTTGCTGAACACCTACAGAGGACTTAATATCGCCATCTCCAAAAAATAATTTAGAAGCAGAGCTGTAACATTGCCAAACATACGGGTAAATTTCGGGAAGCTGTGTTGAAACTTCGTTAAGCAGAGTTGCCCTGTCCAATGAATTAAAAGCATTCTTTACGTCTACTTTCAGCAGTACCTCAACCTCGCCATTCGATAAGAAAGTACGAGCCGAATGCACCGCTGCCTCACAACCACCTTTACTGCCAAATCCAACTTGAATGGGTTGGAATTTATCCTTTAGGGTCGAAACTATGTGTCTACACGCTAATTTTGATGCCAAACGGCGAAAAGTGCAGCCAACAGCGATGGGCCGGATCCCACCGTCCTTTTTATTAAAAGCACAGAGCCTCGCGCCGTAAAGGAATGGCAAAAAGGATGAATTTACCTCGCCAGATAACATAAAATTACAAAGTCTGGTAATGTCGCTCAGAAGCGCCTTGCCGGCGTCCCCAGCAGTAACACCCACAAGATCCTTTAGATGTTGTGGTGTTATGCCGTCCATGCCACCAGCAGAGCCACTGGAGAATGACATTATCGTAGCGTAAGTTTCTTCATCCTTTATCTGTAAAAATGAAACGTTTGAAGGTGGGTCTGGAAGTAAAGAGTCGGGATTTGGTAAAGGATGCTTGTCACGTAAGGCTTCTAGCGTTTCATCATTAAATGGAGCCAGCGTATCATTAGAAAACAAAATGCGGGCTGCGTTTTTAAGATCCCCATCCATAACCTTGTTTTCCACAATTTTTTTCAAATTGTAATTTTGTGTTCGAATGAGCAGTCAGGAATTTGGAAAACGCGATCAACCGAACAATTTTTTTTCAATTTTGAACATAACGACCCGCTTTCTGATTTATCTACTGAAAAATGTTTATATGAAAACAAAAAAAGATTTTGCCAAGCCAAAAGTGAATTTGATAAGACATTTTGGATTGTATGTGATAAGGATCTAGCCAATGATATCCTCGCCCCTCGCGGAATGCGTTTTATTAAAGGAATATTTTGACTATTACGTTTTGGTTTTACAAAAAATATTCCATATGTATATAGATGCGACTATAATACCCATATTTCGTAACTCTAGCAATCTAGCTTTACGGATGGACAAATATGACGGTCAAAGGAATTACGTCGCATCTTATGAGTTTCTTTTTTACCGTATTTGTACGGAATCCGACAAAAGTATTAGGTATGTACTCATAATCTAATAGAAAAAGATACCAATATAATGTCGATATCAATTAATTAAAGTTAGGCGCGTGAAAATAAAGCCCTGGGTGGTCGCTAATTGAATTAAAGAGAGATAAATTACTTTAGCATTTATCGTTCTGGTTAAGGAAATGGCCGATCCTCGTGCTTCGTCGACGAGTCACGATCACAATATTTCTAAGCGAAGTGATGAATGACCTAGCGTACTATCTTAATCGCGTTACGGATCGATGATAAACAAACTTTTTTTTATTTTAGTCACTACATCTTGCGCTTTGGGATTTTTTTGGATGTGATACTTACATTAAGTAATTTTATTTCAATGGTATCTACTGATAGGATGATTTAGATATCAAAGCTTCCACTGAAAGTAAGATTGACTGCGATCTTACCTGGTGGTGATTATGCTGTTTTAGATGTTAGCGAGCTAGGCCCAAGGGGTATGCTAGATAAATTAAACCTATACCTACCTAGATACCCCGAATCGGTTTCTACACGGCGTCGTACGGCGTACTGGAACGTTAAATCGCTCGGCGGGCGGCACGTCTGTTCCGGTAGTGGTTATTAGCCACGACCGTAGCCTTTCAAATAGATCATAGGAAATATAGAAATTATAAATTCCCAAATTGACCCTGCCGGTAATCCAATCCGGGATCTCGCACTTGTAAGACGCTCACCGTCTTACAAGTGCGCTTACCACTCCGCCAGGGAGTTCGTCAAGGCTTAATTTTAGAGGAAGGGAATATTTGGACAATTATTAAAAAAAAAAATGCGACTTGACATTTAGAATGTTCGTTGTTTTTAGCAATTTAACGAGCATCTAAATTCCAAATCCAATGCTTATATGCTTAAGATACAATGTGAATAGGTACTATCTGAGGAATTTATTTAAATTTTTATTAATAAAATTGTGCATCAATTTGTAGAATTACTTCTATTGAATTAAATATGAATGAGCGAGCAGAATCGAGGTCTTAGCGCCATCTTGTCGTTCTTGGAACCTATACATTTATCAGTGACTAGAATAAATATAATGATAATTGCAACTTTTCTAGTCTAGATATTTTCCAGCTGTTTTCCCGCATGGATATTTTAATAAGTATTCTGTGACCGTGGTAAGGTTTTTAAAAATTAATTTCCAAGTTTCCAAATTACTAGAGGGGAAAACACACAACGTACGGGACAGGACAACCCATAACACGTCCGCGTGAAGCATCGGCGTCGTATGGATATGGTTAGTTATAGGTATCATCCATATGCGCTTGTCTGTGTAGCCCTTTTTCAGCCAGACAAAAATCTTTCGTCCGTAGTGTATTCTTCTTACGTTTTAGAGGCAATCTTACATATTTGCCAAGTTTCTAAACCCAAGTACTAATTTTCTAATATTTTAACCTATAATATAATAGGTATACCTACCTAGTTACGTTGATATGTAGGTCAGTCTACTTGGTAGGTATTTTTTTTATCACTTTTTCACTTACTGAAATCAAACAACAAAATACTTATATGGCGTCAGACCGACTAACTTGGTCGTAATGGTTTTGCTTTCAACAAGGTTATTATCTCTTAGGTACCTCAGGTTCGAATTTTTAGTACCTACTTCATTTTATATTTTTATTTTATACTGTTATGTTGTGGACCCAAAAAACAAGACCAAAAAATTTTATGAAGCTATAAATATGTAATGATGTGAATTGTATTCAGCTTAGCACTATATATTTGTATTGTTGTACCTGTCGACGATATAAGCTTGTAATACAATGTTGCATGGAGGTGCTGTTGACTAGAGGTTGAGTTATCCCACAAAACGGCTTCAACTTGACTCAGGCTATTTAATTAGTTTAACTGTTAGTAATGTCTTTATTAATCAGCCAAACTCTCAATAGTTATATCTTAAAGAATAAAAATAAGTTAGGGTTAAAGAGACAAATTTGAATAAATTAAGCAATATATTAGTGGTTTAAAAACAATTATTATTATTTCCATTACACCTTTGTAAAAACACTGCCTGGATTCACTAGAAAGGAGTTTTTGAAGATCCATTCTTAGTGCGTTTGAAGTCTCAAGATATATGATGCCAGCGGTATATACATTTAAGTTTGTCTTTCCTTTTTAAATATATACTTAAGTATAATAAATAGATTGGATAGATTAAATGAGTGGGTTGTTTGATGCCTGATGAATTCAGTTTGCAACTCTATGGTCAGTAGATCTATGCGATTTTGTACTATTCATTGCGATACCTATTAATTTCCGATGAGCTTTAAAGCTTAAGAGAGCATTAAATTGAAATGTTACAAAATATGAAGGCTCGCCTTGAGCGGTTTCGTTTTACTTTTCGTTTTATGACCTTTTAATGTCTCTATTTACAACTTGTGTTCTTATTTATATGTTCTTTTCGTTAATGCCGACAACAAAAACAACAACAGGTCCAAATTATATAACACTAGCTGATGCCCGCGACTTCGTCCGCAATTCCAGATTATAATCTATCTCTGTGTCTTTCCATCCATCCATCCATCCAAACTTTCACATCTATGGATAATATTAAAAAATAACCGAAATTTTATTATAGGTAGTTCTAGTTTAGTGTAGAAGAGAAATGTATAAAAAATATGAGTTTTTCCAAATATGGACCTTTGGTGTCACAACTCACAACTCACAGATGCACGTCTATGGTTCTTATTTCTTTAGTTTGTAATTTATATTTTGGTTGTATTGCTGAAAAGTGCGTCTTTGCTGAGAAGAGCACCAATGTCTTCTCAGTTGATACTGTACTGTACCACGTACTCTTGCTATAACTCTAGGTACTCACACTGAGAGAAAATTCCTGACGTTGCTTCTGATTTTCCCCATCAAAAAGAAAAAAGAGATAGATGGATATATAAATGCTTTATTGCCACACAAAACATTAAAATAAAGAATAAAGTTAAAAAGCAAAAAGAAATAATAAGGGCATACGTAGAGTTTCCTTTCTAAAAGGAGAGGTCTCCATGCCTTGATTTATTCTGAGAAGAAAATTCACAGCATTCTTATTTGATAGGTTATTTTTATGGTAAAACCTTTAAAAAACGTCTTTGGAAGTCGAAAATTTAGAAGAATCGTGAAGAAATTTATCTGTGTGTGGCAAGAGAAGTCGCGGGTAATTTAAACACCATCAACCACCTCACTCGAAACGTTAACGCTTCCACTATTGAGGCCCGTTGTTTAACTAGCGTTTAATATGACAGTGCAAACAGAGAAAGCCAATACTCCACGTGTGTTAGGAATGCACTTGAAATATGGCTGCTTAAATACTACTAAAGGCACGAGAGGTTATTCCTTAATGGTTTTGCCAAACTATATAAAACAAGTTTAGTACCTACCTATTATTATACACCCCTATCTACTTACAGTTTTACAGATAGACAGACGCATATTTTATAATATTAGCAGGGTGTATTGATTTAAGTTTTCAGTTAAAAAGTATAAATTACATATCCATACTTACTAATATTATAAATGCGAAAGTGTGTCTTTCTGTCCGTCTGTCTGTCTGCTACCCTTCCACGGCTCATCTGTTCAACCGATTTTGATGAAATTTGGCATAGGGATTTTTACTTTTTAACCCGGAAAATTAAACAGTTTCCGCGGGAATCGAAAAACCTTGATCCACGCAGATAAAGTCGCGTGCATAATTTAGTTTTTAATAATTATAACCCCCGACATATTGAAATAACAGGATATTAATTTCATCCAAAAACTAGAAAAGAGCTGATGATCTTCAAACACTCCTTTGAATCGTAGCTAAGAAAAATTTCGATCAAGTCACATTTACAACAAAAAAACACTAAATCAAAATCAGTTCATCCGTATGGGAGCTACTATGCCATAGACAGACACACAGGTTAAACTTATAACACCCTTCTTTTTGCGTTGGGGGTTAATAACGAAGGAAATCTTCAGTTTTTTTAGAAATTTCACATAAATTCCATTCTACAGGCGGGGCGGGTCAGCTGGTCTCTATTTAAATAAAAATGAATTGCCGAAATGACGTATGTCCTCGCATCGCTTCAGAACGACTAGGCCGATTTTGATGAATTTTTTTGTGTGTTTAAGTGGGCTCCAGGATGGTTTATATTCAGAATTGGACCCGGTTGGGGGCGCTGGGTTCTTGGCTCAGGGCAGGACAACGTCTGCCGGGTCTACTAGTTTTAAATAAAGTCTAGTTTGACGGTTTTCTCTCAATACCTAGGCCAGCGCTTTCTCCAGCTTGAGTATCCAGACAAGCGATGTTGAAACATCTGTTGCCGAGCTTTAATGCACAAAGTTTTGTGCATTAAGGCTCCTGATCTCAACACTTTTAAATAAAACAAGTTAAATTAAACCTTTAATTTTTCCTAGAATTAAACATTAATTTTACAAGTGAGTTGTCGTTCAAGAAAGCCTGGATCATGTTTAAAAACTAGAAATCCTTCTTAGTTATAAATAACGACACTACAATCAGCTGCCTATTCATGGTTTACAATCTACATAATTATACTTACTAGAGTCCTAGGTACTTAGAAATAACGACTTAATGTTATAAGTGTTGTAAGTGGCTGTCGACTACCTTCAAGAATATGGAAGCTTTTGAGATGTGACTCGTAGGTATAATTTGTACGTTTGCGTGTAAGCGGTGTAGATAAGTGGTTCCAGTGTGTATTACGCGTGTAAGAAGTTAGAAGTGAATCACTTAGATTAATATAATTTTTCATAATTATGTGTTAATTAAGTACTTACATTAAAATAATTCCTACTGGTTCTAGGTATAAAAATAGAACTATTTATAGAGAGTAGTTACTATCTACTCGTATATATGGAAGTACCCTGAAATACGGGCTCTAGTGTAACGCGCTTACTATGCCGTAAATCTGCCGTTTTTATTATTATAGAAAACTTACGAGAAAATATCCCATTTCCAACTTTTGACCTGACGATCCCTAGTGTGTTAAATCGCCCTAATGCATTATTAAGTTTGCTTTTTTAATAATACATTTACTGGAAACAATACAATTGAACTTACAGCTAGCTAGCCTGAGTTATTCCTTATTACATTGATTGACAGTTTTTTTTTTTAAATGTGACTATCGTACCTACACAATCGGCCATACCGCTGGTAGTACCACGGTGGATCTACACCGCCGTTCTATAATTAGAAACAAACCACGTAAATATGAAAATCCGTCATTTTTCAAGTTATTTCCCTGAAAATTGGAGTCATGGTATTCAGAAAACAATTTTGTTGGTATCGTTACAGAGCCACTGTACCACCAATGGCATAAACATATTCACGACACGAGTCTTTTCTCGGAATGAGGAGGGTTTGGCCGTAGTCCACCACGCTGATCAAGTGTGGATTGGCGTTTCACACACCTTCGAGAACATTATGAAGACCTCTCGGACATGCAGGTTGCCTCACGATGTTTTTCTTCACCGTTAGAACTTAGAAGCAAGTGATATTTAATTTCTTAAAACGAGGGTCGAACCCGAGACCCCGCGTATTTTATGTGGCTTTACTATCTGATTCACATAGTAATAATATGATAATCATAATTTCTATTCTAATAAAGTAAATTAAGCGAGGTAAGTAGCACACGAGTTTAACACAATTTTATCTTTCCTCCTTATCACATAGCTAAGCGTAAAAGCTCTTATTTTCTGCAAAGCCTTTTACGTGGTGATTTTCCGTCCAACGCGCAGAATACCTTGTTATTTTTAAATTAGCTTTCGATTATTTTTATCTCCATCTGAATTAAAATTATAATAAAGTAGCTGTTAGCTGACTAGCCGATGACTGTAACTTCGTCTGCATTGATTGAAAAAAACCCCACGAGATCTTAGTAGGCTACTTTTTATCGCGGAACTTTTTGATTTTTCGAGATAAAATGTAGATTAGGTATGGCACTTTCAGGTCTTTTACGTCAAATCTCATCGATTCATTGCTCTGTTGCGGCGTGATTGAAAGAAAAATCAACAAACAAAGCACTGTCATTTTCGCATTAATATTCTTGGTACTTAGTGATCGAATAATCTATATTATTATTATAGATGCGAAAGTTTGGATGGATGGAATCACGCCAGAATGGCTGAACGAACCTGGGTGAAATTTGGCACAGATATACATTATAGTCTAGAATAGCACATAGGCTACTACTCGAAAAATTCAAGAATTCCCGCGTACGAAGTCACGGGAATCAGCTAGTTATAGTATACAGTAATAAATAGCCCAACGATTTCGGCTCAGATCGAGCCATACATTTGAACTCAGATCTGCAGATAAAGAAAACGAAATGTAATTTATTTAAATCGTTGGTCTCCCCAAGTTTTGACCCTGGAGGGCCATTTCTTCACCTCAAGATTAATGGGAGCGATTAGTTATGTGGATTCATTCCGATGGTGTTAAGGGTCCTTATACAATCAGGCCGCAGCCAACTTTAGGTATATAACTCGCCACACTACAGCATATATCTGTACGCATATATAGCACTACGCTCTACGCTCGATTTTATAGCCAACTAATCAATTTTGTAACTTGAAATATTTGATTATTTATTTACTACATATTATTATCTATGCCTCCGCGCCACATTATTATAGTAAATACTAGCAGACGCACCCCTGCTTCGCTCGGGTGAAATTTTTAAAAATTCCTTGGAGGTCGAATTTCCAAAAATCCTGAAACACGTGTTTCTTAAATCCCTATAGTAAAAATCTGTAGGTATTTAACTCGCCACAATACAAAATATTTCTGCAAGCACGTATACTCTACGCTAGACCACAGTAAACGGATGAAACTACCCAGAAACGTTCGAAACAGCTCACTCACACAAACATGCGCATCGACATTGCCGTCAGTAGTGATTGCCGCGTCATGACGAGTGGTCACGTATAAATCTATTTCCGCGATCTTTTTAAAAATGCAAGGAGTGTATTGCGTAGTATACGGCTGTTTGAACTCCGCTTCAACAAAACCGGAACTATCGTTTTTTAAATTCATTCTAAATCGATATTTGGGGCTCCCTGGGAACAAAAAACAGGAAACTGGTAACAAATTTTAAAAAAATCTCTGTTATTGTACCGATTTCGTACAAAATCGATATATGAGGATCCCTAAGATCACAAGACAGGAAACTGTTACCAAAATTAAAAAAAATCAGCGCCATTTTGAAATGTTTGTTATTGGACCGATTTCAGTCAGCGCCGTTTTGAAATTCTCTGTTATTGTACCGATTTGGTTCAAAATCGATATCTGACGATCCCTGGGATCACAAAACAGGAAACTGGTACCAAAATTTAAAAAAAGTCAGCGCCATTTTGAAATTCTTTATTATCGTACTGATTTCGTTCAAAATCGATATCTGACGATCCCTGGGATCACAAAACAGGAAACTGGTACCAAAATTTAAAAAAAGTCAGCGCCATTTTGAAATTCTTTATTATCGTACCGATTTCGTTCAAAATCGATATCTGGGGTTCTCTGGGATCACAAAACCGGAAACTGGTACCAAACTTTAAAAAAGTCATTGCCATTTTGAAATTCTTTGTTATCGTACCGATTTCGTTCAAAATCGATATCTGGGGTTCCCTGGGATCACAAAATAGGAAACTTTTACCAGAATTTTAAAAAAGTCAGCGCCATTTTGATATTCTCTGTTACTGTACCGATTTCGTTCAAAATCGATATCTGGGGTTCCCTAGGACCACAAAACAGGCAACTGGTATTTAAATTTAAAAAAATTAGCGCCATTTTGAATTTGTGTTTTGTGATCCCAGGGACCGTCAGATATCGCTTTTGAACGAAATCGGTACAATAACAGAGAATTTCAAAATGGCGCTGACTTTTTTTAAATTTTGGTACCAGTTTCCTGCTTTGTGATCCCAGGGACCGTCAGATATCGCTTTTGAACGAAATCGGTACAATAACAAAGAATTTCAAAATGGCGCTGAGTTTTTAAAATTTTGGTAACAGTTTCCTGTTTTGTGGTCTAAGGGATCCTCAGATATCGATTTTGAACGAAATCGGTACAATAACAGAGAATTTCAAAATGGCGCTGACTTTTTTATAATTCTGGTAAAAGTTTCATAATTTGTGATCCTAGGGAACCCCAGATATCGATTTTGAACGAAATCGGTACAATAACAGAGAATTTAAAAATGGCGCTCACTTTTTTAAAATTCTGGTAAAAGTTTCCTGTTTTGTGATCCCAGAGAACCCCAGATATCGATTTTGAACGAAATCGGTACGATAACAAAGAATTTCAAAATGGCGCTGACTTTTTTTAAATTTTGGTACCAGTTTCCTGCTTTGTGATCCCAGGGATCGTCAGATATCGCTTTTGAACGAAATCGGTACAATAACAAAGAATTTCAAAATGGCGCTGAGTTTTAAAATTTTGGTAACAGTTTCCTGTTTTGTGGTCTAAGGGATCCTCAGATATCGATTTTGAACAAAATCGGTACAATAACAGAGAATTTCAAAATGGCGCTGACTTTTTTTTAATTCTGGTAAAAGTTTCATAATTTGTGATCCTAGGGAACCCCAGATATCGATTTTGAACGAAATCGGTACAATAACAGAGAATTTCAAAATGGCGCTGACTTTTTTTAAATTTTGGTACCAGTTTCCTGCTTTGTGATCCCAGGGACCGTCAGATATCGCTTTTGAACGAAATCGGTACAATAACAAAGAATTTCAAAATGGCGCTGAGTTTTTAAAATTTTGGTAACAGTTTCCTGTTTTGTGGTCTAAGGGATCCTCAGATATCGATTTTGAACGACATCGGTACAATAACAGAGAATTTCAAAATGGCGCTGACTTTTTTTTCATTCTGGTAAAAGTTTCATAATTTGTGATCCTAGGGAACCCCAGATATCGATTTTGAACGAAATCGGTACGATAACAAAGAATTTCAAAATGGCGCTGACTTTTTTTAAATTTTGGTACCAGTTTCCTGCTTTGTGATCCCAGGGATCGTCAGATATCGCTTTTGAACGAAATCGGTACAATAACAAAGAATTTCAAAATGGCGCTGAGTTTTTAAAATTTTGGTAACAGTTTCCTGTTTTGTGGTCTAAGGGATCCTCAGATATCGATTTTGAACAAAATCGGTACAATAACAGAGAATTTCAAAATGGCGCTGACTTTTTTTTAATTCTGGTAAAAGTTTCATAATTTGTGATCCCAGGGAACCCCAGATATCGATTTTGAACGAAATCGGTACAATAACAGAGAATTTCAAAATGGCGCTCACTTTTTTAAAATTCTGGTAAAAGTTTCCTGTTTTGTGATCCCAGAGAACCCCAGATATCGATTTTAAACGAAATCGGTACGATAACAAAGAATTTCAAAATGGCGCTGACTTTTTTTAAATTTTGGTACCAGTTTCCTGCTTTGTGATCCCAGGGACCGTCAGATATCGCTTTTGAACGAAATCGGTACAATAACAGAGAATTTCAAAATGGCGCTCACTTTTTTAAAATTCTGGTAAAAGTTTCCTGTTTTGTGATCCCAGAGAACCCCAGATATCGATTTTAAACGAAATCGGTACGATAACAAAGAATTTCAAAATGGCGCTGACTTTTTTTAAATTTTGGTACCAGTTTCCTGCTTTGTGATCCCAGGGACCGTCAGATATCGCTTTTGAACGAAATCGGTACAATAACAAAGAATTTCAAAATGGCGCTGAGTTTTTAAAATTTTGGTAACAGTTTCCTGTTTTGTGGTCTAAGGGATCCTCAGATATCGATTTTGAACAAAATCGGTACAATAACAGAGAATTTCAAAATGGCGCTGACTTTTTTTTAATTCTGGTAAAAGTTTCATAATTTGTGATCCTAGGGAACCCCAGATATCGATTTTGAACGAAATCGGTACAATAACAGAGAATTTCAAAATGGCGCTCACTTTTTTAAAATTCTGGTAAAAGTTTCCTGTTTTGTGATCCCAGAGAACCCCAGATATCGATTTTAAACGAAATCGGTACGATAACAAAGAATTTCAAAATGGCGCTGACTTTTTTTAAATTTTGGTACCAGTTTCCTGCTTTGTGATCCCAGGGACCGTCAGATATCGCTTTTGAACGAAATCGGTACAATAACAAAGAATTTCAAAATGGCGCTGAGTTTTTAAAATTTTGGTAACAGTTTCCTGTTTTGTGGTCTAAGGGATCCTCAGATATCGATTTTGAACGACATCGGTACAATAACAGAGAATTTCAAAATGGCGCTGACTTTTTTTTCATTCTGGTAAAAGTTTCATAATTTGTGATCCTAGGGAACCCCAGATATCGATTTTGAACGAAATCGGTACAATAACAGAGAATTTCAAAATGGCGCTGATTTTTTAAAATTTTGGTAACAGTTTCCTGTTTTGTGGTCTAAGGGATCCTTAGATATCGATTTTGAACGAAATCGGTACAATAACAGAGAATTTCAAAATGGCGCTGACTTTTTTTTAATTCTGGTAAGTTTCCTATTTTGTGATCCCAGGGAACCCCAGATATCGATTTTGAACGAAATCGGTACGATAACAAAGAATTTCAAAATGGCGCTGACTTTTTTTTTAATTTTGGGTAAAGTTTTCTGTTCAGTGATCCCAGGGAACACCAGATATCGATTTTGAACGAAATCAGGACGATAAAAAAGAATTTCAAAATGGCGCTTACCGTACTAAAATTATTGGGAAAAAGTTTGTTAGTAGGATTGTTCTTCAATCACGCCGTAACAGACTAACGTATTGACCTAATTTTTTGCATAGGTATAGTTGACTATAATAATAATTGAGTGTAGTTAAGGGCTCTGGAGTGTCATAGACTTCAATTAATACATTCTTACATACATCCAACATACATACACACTCACACACACACACGCATAGGCATACATAGACTCCTAATCTCGTACCCTTTCCTTTTGGCTTTGCTGTAATCGGGTAAAAAAAATGGTAATTGAGAACTTTCTTCTTTGTGTCGTAAACAATATCAAGTTTTATCAAGCGCAGTATACAACACGGTGTTAATTTTGTCGTAATAAATTTCATGCAAAAAAGCGATACACCCACCCGTTCACGAGCGCATCTCAGCGCGTACTGAGCGCCAAACGCCAAGCGGCCGGCTTCTTTCCATAGAAAATGTATGAAGAATTTTTTGTGTTGACACATAAATGACAAAGTATTTATTTGTATGCATAATGTTCCAGCATTTGGGTAGAGGACTATATAAGCCCCACTCTTTTGTTATTTTCAAGTTAAAATATGTAGCTGATCTAGCTTTATGGGTTCCTATCCAGACCCCATTTTTCGTCATTTTCAGCAGTTCTTGCGTTCGTAGAAACGTATTTATTCCGAAAATTTGTATGGGAGTGTGCATTTTTTATGGGGTTTAACTAGAGATGAATACATTACCTTTAATTTAATACCATAATATCCCAACAGCTGTTATTCCATTTATCTATAAATGGTACTTGAAAAAGTATGATATCTGTATAAGGGGCCTTAAGGGCATGTGATCCACGAGTTTTCTGAAATATCTAAGCATTCTTATTTTTTTCTATCTGATGCCCGCGACTTCGTCCGCGTGGAATAAGTGCTCCAGGTCCTCAACCATACCCATGCCAAAATCAAGTCGATCCGTTGCTCTGTTGCGGCATGATTGAACAACAAACCAACAAATAAAAACATTTTCGCATTTATGCTTTATATATTAGTATGATCCACATTATGTTAGTGTTATTTAGAAAAAACATAAATAGCTATCCCAATTGTGGGCTTATTTTTATATGACAATCAATAGCATAATAGGTACCCTTGATAATACCACTATCACACTATAGTTCATCTGCCCATAAATATTAATGCCCATAAATAAATATTTACAGTGCCAGAGACACCACAATAACGAGTCCCATAAAAAAGTTTGGTGAGTAGTACATCGCCTGAAGGGGGTTTCACAAAATTGCCTGTACGTGGAAAGAATACTCTGGTAAATTGCTCACTGCAATGTTGTCTTATATCGTGACTGGTTCCACTTTTATGCGACTACTAAAAACTTTCTAATACCATATAATGCACGTTATAGGATCTATTATCATTACTCTATTCTAAATTATTATAATATCAAAATAATATGAGTGAATACCTTAGGCAACTTGAACTGTCTCAACTAGGTTTGACTGCTTGATTTTTATGAATGTTTTCGGAAAGTTGAAGGAAGCTCTCTTATTTCGGGCCCATCCTGCTTAGAAAAGTTCATTTTTAAGGGCAAAATTGCCGGTCAAAGAGCAAGAGGTCAGTCATTCACAGGATGTTCTGACCAACCGAGACACAATCCATAAAATATCCGCTGACGGAGGAAAATAGAAACAGCTGGATCCACTCGAGGCTGTGATCTCGCCAGAGCTATTAAAATAATCCAATAGATTTAGATGGTTCAATTGATGAAGATGCGCCCCACTTTTATTTTTACTGTTAACATTTTACATACAGTAAATCCTTGAATGTAAAAATTTTGATTTTAAATGGGAAATTTGTATTTTGTAAGGAATTTCGAAAAATCCAGCACTATTCCTTGTCTACAATACAAAAAAGGGAACGTCTGCGCAAAATTTCAGCATTCTAGGTACGAGGGTTTGCACTGAGAATTGATGAATCATCATGTCTATGAATTCGAAACAACTTCAAGAAAATAATTGAGGCACGTCTTTATGGATTGAGCTATCCCATGTTTGCTATAACTCTTCCAAATCAGCACATTCTCAATCCCACCGTCACAGCATCATCAATTTATCACACGCGTGTGAACTGGGCATCATTAAAAAATTAATTGCCCAGCCTGCGACAGTCATCTGCATAATACATAAAGATAAGTATGTAGTGATAAAATCGGAACGAACATTTTTGTAAAGCCCGCTTGCGTGCTTGTAGGCCCTTTAATTTAATTACCAATTACATTCATTTTACGCTACTTTAACATCAGCCGAACGAGAAATTCCCATCAGTATCAGCTGATTTGGATCTTTTCTGTGATTTCTATTGGCTGGTTCGGCTTTGTTTTGAAACTCCTGACTTGAACTCAATGACCTCTGTATTCTCTCTTGTGTTTTCTCTGAAAAAGTAAACAAGTACCTTTGTCGCCGAAATGCGTAAAAGACGCGCTTTCGAAAGGGGCAAACACGCCGCTAAAACCGCATTTGATAAAAAGGCCTCTTCTTTACTCTGAGAAAAACTAGACCAAATAAATAGCTAAAAATTACTTAAACGAGAAGATTAACCTGAAATCCAAGTAAGTTTAGTGCGACATTTTCTCACAGTATTTGCAACGCTTTGTTGATGGGCAATATTAAAATGATTGATTCGAAATAAGAGACAAGCTTGTTAACGAGTCATAAAACCTTGATGCAAATCTATGAGAGATGCATTGTAAAATGCTCAATAGAAAGGTGTCGTATACTCATTGTGTTTGAACTGCAGGACAAGGTGACAGGAAGTCGGCTCACACAGGCGTTTTGTTTTGTTAGCCCCCTACCAGCTTTACACGGAGTATAAAACAAACCGCAGGGAGCAACTGGAAACATGTTTCTGGAAATCCCTTCCAAAAAACCTACGTCAACCTGTGGACATTTAGGCGACGACGACAAAATATACCTACATTGCGGTCACACTGAACTTCAACAAAGCATCCTCAAGATTCAATTTATTTATTACATGTAGGTCATACAGGTGTCTCTTAACTTTCGTCATGTTTTGACTCTACCGCCGGTTCGAACATAACATTTTTTGCATTAACATAGCATTTTGGGATGCTTCGGTCGAGCTATTTGGTTATAACTTTTGTACGTACGGCAAAGAATATCTCAAATAAATTACGACTCTTTCGTTAACTCCTTATCAATACATTAATATTAACGATCTCGAAGATGAATGTGTCCGATAACAGGTACGGATGATTAGTAGCGTTATTAATGAGAAACTAGTTATAACTTGTTATAAGTATAACCTGAAATATCGACACAATTAGCCGCTTTATTAGTATAAATACGTAGATTATTGACCACCCAGTAAGTTACCTAAGTATCTTAGTTTTTCGAAGCTTTTATCCCTCGAATAAATTTTCACGCCGACTGAATGGATCAAAGACTAGAGAAGCGACATTGAAGAAGATGGAAGAAGTAGAAGCGAGTAGTCAAGATTCGAGAATAAGTGAAGCTTGGAGCTTAATAAAGTCATTTTTATTTTCATAATTCAATTGGATATTAGATAAATTCAATCTATATTCATCAAATTAATTTTTTGTCAAATATATTAAAATACAGAACAATCATTTTGAATAATCAGATACAATTTGCGTCGAATTGAAGATTCAATTTGAGAGAAATAATATGCAAAAATATTACAATTAGATTTGGTTTCCCAGA
This sequence comes from Erebia palarica, assembly GCA_964035005.1. NCBI lineage: Eukaryota > Metazoa > Arthropoda > Insecta > Lepidoptera > Nymphalidae > Erebia > Erebia palarica. Next base: position 19,878,421 of record OZ035994.1, read on the forward strand.
AGTATGGATTAGTTTTTTTTATTAATAATTAATTGCTTAAACTTTCAAATCAACATGATTGGTGCGACGCCGACTACAAAATGTTCTTTGTTCGATAATAAAGCTCTTTGTGCACAATAGTCAAAGATTACAATTTACTAAATTGAATTCCAGTCTGTACAGGTTCAGATAGGTTTCGAAAGCGAAATTCTGTCATCATTATTCACTAAGCTACTGATATGTACGTCACTAGAACTGCTGCGGACCCCCGCGTTTTACCGTTCCGCATTTTGTGTATTTAGCCTACTGTGAATATTACACTGTTTAATACATTCTCCATCTGGAATAATTATTTCAAGTTGCGGGCTTTAAGCAATCTCTAGGTTAATTGAAGTTGCAAATAATGTTTTGATGTTTCAGTATATATAGCAAGAGCTTTAAATATTCCGTCAAACTTATCTGACTCGGTGGTCAAAATTGGGACTAATTTTTATGCCTGTTTTATTTTTGTTTTTATTAAATTTTGCATATATGTGTACTAGCGCCGCTGTCACCGGCTCACATAAGTTGGGCGGACTCATTTCTATTCTTAATCTGGTATATTATCAAGTGCTTATTGGGTCAAACTTGGGAACAAAAGTTCCGGGAACCAAAACTTTTTATTGGGAAATTTCATCCTCTTTTTTAATCTTTTTTCATATTAATTGAAAAATATCAAATATTTTTTGAGATATTTGCAAAAACCAAACCCCATTTTTTTCAGTTAATTGTTAATAACTTTTGCAAGTGGGTCTTGAATTTTTTTCAAAAATCATTTACACGCTATTCCGATTCGAATGTAACCTCATTCATATTTTCGGTCGGAGAAAAAAGTTTGACCCAAAAAGCACTTGTTAACCAGACAATATTAGTCTGTACATAGCAACAGGCAACGGACAGCCTTAAGCATGCCTAAAGCTATGGAACTAGAGTTTTCAAAAGAGGAAATATTCCTTAGGTACCTACCCTAGAGGTAAGAAGAATTTTGATAAATTCCAATAGGATCTTTAAAAACCTACATTCACAAATAAAGCTTTCAAAGCTGTAACAATCCATCAAGGACTTCTGAAAAACGCCAGTCGAGGGCTAAACAAGCTCAGCGGAAAGTAACGCTTTTGGAGTTAGAAAGACGATTTATCCTACCGTTGGTATAAAAAGGTCATCCACTCCACTGTATTCATACCTACTAGACTGTAATAATTGGGATGTTTCCTATGTCAGAAATAAATTATTAAATAGAGTACCTATTCCAAAAGGCGTAAAAGCAGCTTCCTTTGGTGTCCATTTTAAACTATCGATTAAATTAAAAAATACCGACCAAGTACGAGTCGGACTCGCGCACCGAGGGTTCCGTACAAACCTGTAGAAAGTTTACCTGTAAAATTATTAAAAATATTGTTATTATATGATGTAACTAAAACTTTATGCTTTTCGCAATCTTTACTTTATCTGTGCTATAAGACGTTGCTTCGTACCAAATTTTAAAATTCTGAGTTCACGGGAAGTACCCTGTAGGTTGATTCCCTTGCGAATGTCGAAAATTTGCAGCATAAACGGCTGTATCTTTTGATTGCGTTGGCTTAGAAGTTTGATTTTTTCACAGCTCCAAGGGACATTAGACTTGAGTATTTGATGTGAATTTCAGCTTGATGCGTTCCTGAGAAGAAGAGCCATGACAGACAGACAGACGGACAACAAAGACATCCTATAAGGGTTCCGGAATTTCCTTTTGAGGTACGGAGCCCTAAAAATTGTGTTGAATCTTGATGACGTCACAAACTCAGTATTTCATACCGACTTATAAGCGCGCTTTTTAACGTTTGATAAAGAGCTACTGATTTGACTAGTTGTCAAATTACCCAATAGAATATTTGCGTAACATACAAATAAATTATTTTTTTGTGAGTATTAAATAGTTGATCTCCCAAAACTCGTAACAACCACGTCCCCTGTTAGTTTGATGATGAATAAGCATTTTAAACTATCGATTAAAGTAAAAAAGTGCGTCGAACTTTGATGACATCACAATACAATAATTCATACAAAATCTCATACTAAGCACGCGTTTGGACATTTGAAACAAAGTTGCTCTAGTGTCAAATACCCAAGTAGAAAAGCGATTATATATGTCTGTCTTTTAAAGTGATTATAATAAATCCAAAAATTCTTGCTTGTGAGACTGGTAATCCGCTGCTGAATAAAAGGGGCCATCCAAGCACCTCTAATATTGACCTGCATTAATAATGACGTGAAGCCGCGATAAGTGGGCATTGAGGAGCAGTAATATGACATTATAATAATATCAGTGAAGTATGGAGATAGCCTTGACACGGTCTCTTCGAGCGAGCTCTACAAATAACATTATTTGACTTCTCGAGTTCTCTCATTAGAGGCATGAAATACTTTTTTTATGTAGAGTGGTCTGCCAGCGCTGCGCTTTCTGGTGCAAGGTCACCAGTCCAGCGCCTTGGGACCCCAACGTCTATGGTCTATTGTAGAGGTGGATAATATAACACGTAGCGCAATATCATAGCACGCTATTGTTCCGTAGCGTGGATAACGTGTTATGTGAGGAGCCGCCATGACGTTACGGCGTTATGAATATCATGCGATCGCGCGCGACGCCTCGTAGCACTAGTAGCGGCGCCCGCTCGCCAGTAGCGCGCTACCGCTGGCCGATGGTAAGTCTCGCGTAACGCGCTGTGGTGAGTGAACGTCATCTTTGCGTGTTACGAAATTTAACACGCTATGAAATTTGGCATTCTGCAAGACATATCGTGCCTGCCGGCCGCCCACACGCTATCATTTACCAAGCGCGTTATAACATAGCTTATTTAAAAGCGTGCTAGAAATTTATAGTTTAGAGTCCGTAGCGTGCCTTTGATTTATAGCAGTTTTGAAGAAATCTAGTCTATTGATTCTTTTAACTCGCACAGCGTTACGAGCAAAATTTTATAAGTCCATCCCATCTTTTTTATCACGTAGCTCTTATCATTTCAGACGCTGCGAGCCACCCGTTTAGCTTTAGGGTTTTCTTCTATAACTACTTTTAATGAATAAGGTCCTCATAGTGAGAAGTCCGTAATTTCTATATTAGAGTTTAAATAACCAACAATGTTCCAATATCGCTTATTGTACGTATTTCATACATCTATCAGTAACGAAAACGTATAAAGCAATGCGTAATTCAAAGTACGCGCACGACACTCGACTGGTAAGAGTGCCGTTGACGATTTGTGCCGATTTAGTCCTACAAAGTATTTATACTTACTAATATTATAAATGCGAAAGTTTGGATGGATGGATGTATGAATGGTTGGATGAATGGATGTTTGTTACTCTATCACGCCAGAACGGCTGAACGGATCTGGCTGAAATTTGGCACAGACATTGATTATAGTCTGGAATAATACATATGCTTTTTTCTGCTAAATTCCCGCAAACTTAAAAGAGAACAAAATTAAAAGAGTTCCCGCAGGAACTAAATAACCTCAACCCTCGCGGACGTACCGCTAGGATATGGAATGCCCTTCCGGCTTCCGTTTTCTCTTCCTCTTTTAATATAGGTACCTTCAAATCGAGAGTGAATAGGCCTCTACTAGGCAAGCGCGCTCCACCTTAGGCTGCATCGTCACTTGCAAGCAAGTCTGATTGCAGCCAAACGCTAGCCTAAATATTAAAAAAAAAAGTCGCAGGCAGTAGCTAGTAATTTCATATAAGTCCATGGCCGTAGCTATATATCTTGGAACACGTGACAACTGAGCCAAACCTGCTACTATACTAGCAAATAGGTATTCTATGAATTTAATGGAAATTAATCCGTACACGAGCGCGCACTAATACCTAGTACCAGCTTTGAAGTAGGAATCCAATTACATCTGAGGATTGAAACCGGATTGAATACTTGGGCACTTACTTATATGAATTATCGAGGACTTAAAGTTATAAAGTTATATTCGTCTCGTGCCATCAGAATAACTAATTTTATTCGGTACCTATGTGTTTCTACCTCATCCGCGTGGATTTAGGTTTTAAAAAGCCTACATGGGAGCAATTTCCGGATAAAAGTAGGTATAATATACTTAGCCCATGTTACTCTCCAAGTCCAAAACTAAACTGATCTCGAATCGTCAAGTATCAATTTAAACTAAACCTGTATAAATACACCTGAAAAGTTTGGACGAAACTGTCTATCCATTGGTAATTTAAGTATTTGATAATTCATACGGTGTTTTTTTATACACTACAATTTAGTCCTATTAGATGGTAAGTAAAGTCCAAGATGGTATCGAACTAACCTGTTAGGGGTATGGCAGTTACATTAAACCCACACCCCTAGCCGGTTTCTTACACCTTATCGTACCGGAACGCTAAATCGCTTAGTGGCACGTCTTTGTCGGTAGGGTGGTAACTAACCACGGCCACAGTCATCCACCAGTCCAGAGTCCAGACCAGAGAAAATTCAGAAATTATAAATTCACAAAGTGACACTGCCGGATATCGAACCCGGGACTTCACAAGTTAAGACAATAGCGCTTAATACTGCACCAGGGAGGTCCTAAAAGGGCCCGAACATACAGAAATATTAGTATGGATAATGGATATTTTACCATAGTTCTTAACAGTTTAGTGAAAACGAAATCCGATTAGCTAACTTCACCCACTGCGCCACTGCGGTAGTTGAACAAAGTGTTCTTGTTTATTAGATTAGTCACAACGCGGCTCACCCTAATTTTGTATGATGCAAAGCGGTCGTCCACAACATTTTATTTCGTGTTGAACTTATTTTGAACATAGAGTCTAGGAAATGGGCGGTTCGTTGTATGGAGACCCCCGCATAAATCCTCTTGACAGGTTTGTAGTATGGTATGAACCAAAACTTATACAAAAATAAAAATTAAAAACATGCGGAAGTGAGGTTTATACCTACCTAAAATTTAATATTTCCTCGATTTGTTTTTAAAATAATAGAAGGTAGTTATATTTATAAAGGTAGGTATATTTACTCTTAAAACCAAAATATCAAACGAAGTAATCATGAAGAACATCGATATTTAAACCGATTTTACTATCACAAGTAAACTGCGTTTACCCGATATGTAACTCTGCTTTAAAAATTTCGTATGGCATAAAGAAAGGAAGTATAATATCCTTTCAGATTTTTTATTGGATATCTATAAAAAACATTTAACATGTCATAATACTTTATGATACTATGAAGTTTCGTTGCAGGAGGAATTAGTATTGTTGGGCTCCACTGGCTTTATTGCCTAGATTATTAGGATTTTTTTTGTAAATGCCTTTTAAATATTCTTAAAAACTGAGGCAATGCAAAGGGTTGTTTGTTTGTCCATACATCACGCGGACGCCGCAATGGAGCTAAGTGAAATAAAATTAAATATATTTTATTGCAAGTAATATTTTATTAACTATATCCCAATAGATCACATTTTATAGTAAACAATTAAAATTACATTAAGGAAAGAAACTGAATAGACATAGACTTCTTTTATCCCAAAAATCAGTTTTCCCGCGAAATTTTTTAAAACCTGAATCCACCTGGAAGTCGTTACGTGTATCAGCTAGTTTTCTCATAAATATAATTTTATGTATGATATTAAATCACACTAGCAATTTGTCGCAAGTGATTGTGTGTTTTGCATAAAATATTATGGTGTCGTTTGGGAAATCGTTACCATGGAGTGTTTCGTAGAATGTGAGCATAAAATGGGAGAGGAATGGATGCTCCAACGCTGGGCCACCAGTGTTGGCGTGAGGAAGTTGGAGAGGCGTGTTTATGACCAACAAATCATTTTGCGTGTGCGTGAACTACGCTGTTAGGGTTCACGCCACCGAGTAGTATGATCTGTGGTTCACGCATTCCTGTGCTCTCCGTACTGAACAATTGGGTACTTGACAATTACTATTCAAAAAAATATTTTTTTAGTGATTATTAAATAGAGAATCTCCCAAAAGTCGTAATATCCGCGTCCCCTGTTAGTTTCATGCTGAATAACTATTTAAAACTATCGATAAATGTAAAAGAGTGCGTCGAACTTTGATGACGTCACTATTCAGTATTTCATACAAAACCCTAAATACTAAGCACGCGTTTTGACGTTTGAAAAAAAGTTGCTGATTTGACTAGTTGCCAAATACCCAATTGTAATGATAACTTTAGTATTGTGGTATTAAGGCGAAACAAAAAATAGATATAGTAAGTCACCTTATTTAATTTATATAAGCCTCAAAATTTGAATAGTGAATAATCCATACTAATATTATCAATGCGAAGGTGTGTCTGTCTGTCTGCTACGCTCTCCCGTCCTATATTTTTAACTGATTTTGACGAAATTTGGTACAAGGGTAGGTTGCATCCCGGGGAAGAAAATATGCTACTTTCAATCACGGAAAATTAAAGAGTTCCTGCGAAAATAAAAAAATCTTAATCCACGCGGACGAAAACACGGGAATCATCTAATTCTAGTAGGTATGTTCTAAGTTTATAATATCCTTGTGGGACACAATCGAGGCAAACTTACAACAACTTTCACGAGCAACAAACGATAAGAGACTAGAAAGGAACTAAGAATGATTTGCATGATTTATCTATTCTTATTTTCTAGTTCTACAAATAACAGATACATAGCTAGTACGTAAAGGTATCTACTATCTATAGTTCGCGAGCGAGTTGAATGCAGAGTAAATGTATGGTGACACATACATTTACTCTGCATTCAACTCACGCGCAAACTGCGCGCTTCGATTTCTTGCAAAATTATTTTAACAAATCATGTAAGTAATCATGATTCTAAAACTTAAAAATTCTTAACTAAAATAACTAATTGTTAACAAAACAAAATTAACAAATTTTCCAAATAAGCAAAGTACTTAGATTGTAAATTTATTGAAGTAGTACCCTTACTCTGAGTTTTAATTCGATTGATCGTATAAGAATTCGATGACATTAGCGTCACAGTAAAATGGACCCAAAAGCGCTTGATTTAAAGTCACAAATTGATTACAACAGATTTAAATTTGGAAACGTATCGTATACGTAAACGTATATGAATGCATACACGAAATTGAGCTCTATTTTCATACACTTTAAGTTCATTTTACTTTGACGCTAATGTCATCGAATGCTCATACGATCAATCGAATTAAAACTCAGTGTAAGGGTATAGTTATTGACATGAACTTTGTGGTAAGTTATTACGCTCAGTCATATAAAGTTGTCACTTATTTTCGAGCTTAAATAAAAAAAAATTTTTTACTGTAAATGTATACCTATACTATGACAGCTTACCTTGTAGAGTCAATAAGGTTCTACTCCGAAGGGGTTTACTATCCTATAAGCTGGCGTAACGTTGTTAAAATGTTTACACTTCGTAACTGTTGGACAAGGTTAAGTTTAACGTAAGCCATTTTAACTTGATACATTTGTAGAAATACATTAGTAAACGAGTTTTTTTAGAAGTTAGGATGTTCTTATGCCTATGTCTGCTGTCTAGGATGTAGTTGCAATGAAAATAGGTTTCTACATAGGAAACATTTTATTTACTAGGCCTATATTTATATTTCCTAGAATAACGGCATAATAAAACTCAACGTACTTACATTGTTGTCAAAAAAACGTGTTTTTCTGAAAATAGGTTCGTTTCTGTTCATGCTTGCAGTGTACAGCCTTCCCCTATAGTAGATCAGAAAATATGTAGAAATCAGAATCTAGATGATGCCCGCGACATCGTCTGTGTAAATTTAGGTTTTTGAAATCCCATGGGAACTCTTTGATTTTCGGGGATTTAAAAGCATACCTATACAAAATTTCGCAAAATCTCCTAATGGGCCCTGAAAGTATAGGAGACAGAAAGACAGTCGAAATGTTATGTTCATAGAACCAACGGATCTGCACTTGGTTGTTACTGGTAGTAGCAATAAATATTTATTTAATAACCACAGATCATGTCATTAGGTACTGTTCTCATAATAATATGTCAGATTTAATGGCTCCGCCTAATATGGCAAATATCCAAACTTGTGTCCATTCTATATCGGTTTCATTACAATTGTATTTTACGGTAATAAATTGTTATGTTTATATCACTGTAAAATTGTAAAACCCATTAGATTGTAATCTAATGTTTTTTATCTCGATAGATTGTGAACCGTTCAGAGAGTGTAAATTTTTGAAATATTCATTATATTTACGTTTTCTTGTCTCTTTCTTGTAGGTTAGGTTAGGGTTCGACATAATCAGGTAGTGCCTAACAGATTACAATCTACCGAAAAAAAATGCGTTAAATTGTAATCTTTCGACTGTTTCCCATCTCGATAGTCAGATTATAATCTAACGGTTTTTACAACTTTACAGTGACATATATATATTATTCGAATTGTACACAGTACATAAATTAAACTGCCCAATTATTTGGGACCACAATGGTTGTTAAATTAATTTAGTTTAACTCGTAAATTACAAACTTTGAAAATAAATTTCAAGGGACCTCAGTCCTCACCCTTGCCTTGTCCGTTAGATAGAGTCAATATTAGGCGGTTGTGTTTTGATATGCCAGCGAATGGTAACCACTAACCTATTTTAGGGTGTGATATTCACTGATGCCCGTAACTTCATCCGCGTGAATTGAGGTTTTTGTTTCCGCGGGAACTCTTTATATTTCTATATATTCGTTCCAAATTTCAGCCAAACTGGTTAAGTTTTTGCGGCGTGAAGGCGTTATAAACATACAAACTTACAAACATCCAAACTATCACATTTATAAGTAAAAGGATAGGCATCTGCCTACGTGTTATGGAGCTTTTGAAACCAGTCGGGCATATTATGACAAAATTACAAATGGTCACCCATGTTATATTTATTTTCTCATAACCTTATTGTTTGCTAATGAAATTAAATTTCATTACTAAATTTTATAATATTGAGCCTTTGAGTTTGAAAGTTAATTTTATTAATGGAGTTCTTCACAATACATATACCTATATTTCTGAGTCAGTCTTAATAATAGTTATGACTTGCTTACTCGGAATTATGCATTAAAATAAGTAACTAGCTATGCTTCTATCAATTAAAGTTCTTCACAAATCATTGAGAGTCAGCCATAATAAAAACCGAGTACCTACTTACATATTCGTAATTATGCAAAAAACTCGATATCAAAAGCCTCATATTAAAGACATGGACCCTCATAGCGATTTACTTCTCAAGCCTTTTACTGTCACGTGCTTGCTATTGAGGTCACGTGTTGAAATCTTCGAGAGAATCTTTGAAAAGGTCAAAATGACGGATAAAATTAGAAAAAATTGCCACATAGATAATCTCCTAGCGACTTTGTCAGCGTGAATTTAGATATTCTTGTGTTCCCGATGGAACTTCAATTTAAGTTATTAGTACAGAGACAGATTATAATCTGGAATGACACATATGCTACTTTTTATCCCGGAAAATTGAAGAGATCCTTAGGTTCTATCGGGTTAATATACCTAACAGATTACAATCTACCGAAAAATAAAGCGTTAAATTGTAATCTTTCGACAGTTTGGAATTTCGCGAGTTAGATTATAATCTAACGGTTTTTACAATCTTACTGTGACATATATATTGTTATTTATAATAATTTGTTTTCTTCGTCGTTCGAGTGTACTTAGGTAATGAAAAATGGTCTCCGTGAGCATAACATGGAATATTTTTATGCCTAAAAATTATATGATCTTGATGATTTTTTGGATAACTATTAGCTAAAACCGTAACAAGTTGTCACGGTTTTAGTGGTGTAATTTCTGTTCCGTCATCTGTTTGTGAGTAATGAAGTGTTTTTACTCAAGTATACTTACTAAAACGCTAACAAAGTTTAGATAAATAGATAAACTCTTTATTGCACACACTTAAACAAAAACAATAAACTAAAGCAAAGGCGGTATTGCTAGATAGATCTTTTTTTTTACCACTACAAGTTAGCCCTTGACTACGATCTCACCTGATGGTAAGTGATGATGCAGTCTAAGACGGTAGCAGGCTAACCTGTAAGGGGCATGGCAGTTATATTAAACCCATACCCCTATTCGGTTTCTACACGGCATCTAAATCGCTTGGCGGCACGTCTTTGCCGGTAGGGTGGTAACTAGCCACGGCCGAAGCCTCCGACCAGGCCAGACCAGGGAAAATTCAGAAATTATAAATTCCCAAATTGACCCCGCCGGGGATCGAACCCGGGGCCTCCGCACGTTAAGACAACAGCACTGAGCCACGGAGATCGTCAAAAATCTAGAGAGATCTAGATAGGTATTTATTTCTAATTGGATTAATTGGGTGTAAATTTGTACCTTGTACAGGTACAAATTGAATACCATAACTAATATTTTCAATCACGTTGAATTATTTTCTAAATTTAGACCAGGTGCACATTGACTTCCATAGCCTAAGTAACGTCTAAAAGAGTTCAAATTTTCTACTTCAGCTATAAAATGCTTTAATGTACTATCTCGATAGAAGTTAGCACTGCTAAAAACATGCGAAACAGCTTTTCAAAAGAACAACCGCCTAACTTCTTTCTAGTTATTTTCGATAGGAAGAACATTTCACGGAAGCACTTCGTAAAAGTTCATTGGAGTGGTTAAACATAATCTGAGCTGTTGTTCTATTTTATTAAAATAAACTCAGGCTCTCGACCGCTGAAAACAATCGCTCAGGCAGTTACAGCGAATGAGTGCCTAGCTTTATGGCACCATAGGCTTCTATTTGACACGTGGTTTGGCAATGATTTGGCATTACGCACTGAATAGTTGAAGTACGGCCGACGACTAACGGCAAGTGATTTTGACATCTTAATCCGACTTTGGCGGTTTATGGCATTGCTATGGATGTCTCATCATCGAACAAAGGATTGAGGCGAATAATAATTAATCATTCCGAAAGTCACGTTTAGTTCCGGCTGGATTTTTTTATGATGACAGTTTTGACTGCAATCGCCAAGCGGGTTGGAAGCACGGTTATTCATTTTAAATATATTTTAATATATTATTACCTACACATTTACAAATAAAATTTGCATTCAAAGCGTTAAAAGTTAAATAAAAAAAAATATTTTTTAAATTAAAATTATTACAATATAAACCTTAACAATGAGGCATTAAACTTTAATGCCTCAGTGTTGTATTTCGAATGTAGTATATTTATATGTTCGCGAGCATGTCGGTCACGTGAGCATAATAGTATGTCGGTCACGGTCACGCGAATCTACATTTTTGCCCCCTTTTTTTTTTTTTTTTTGACGCTGGGAAATGCGTTTAGGCATCCCTCTCGGAAGCAGGCAGTGTGAAACTGTAGTGCTTCCGAGAGGGTATGTGGGACTCACTGGCCAGAATACCCACTAAAACCCAGCGGCGCTCCTGCGCATCGCCTTAAGGCTGGGTTACGGGAACACTTGCGCAATCATCCGCGACCCAGCCAGCGACATCCGCCCAAGCGGACCCTCCTGCGGGGGGCATGCTGCCCCGACTCCCCCTCGTGTTCCTCCGCGACTGAGGCTCAACGGGCGACAACGACGACGACGACGACGAAAACGACGACGACGACGACGGGCTGGCCGCCCGGAGCTCCCGTCAGGGTGGAAGGCGTCGGTCTTGCGCGCGCCTCCTGCGCCCGGCCCTTCGGCGACGGAGAGGGTCCGCGTCGGCAGCTGCCTCACGCAGCCGTTCCGCCGCCTCCTTCTGGGTACATTTTTGCCCCCTACCAATAAGTGCTCAACGCGCCTAAAGAAGTTTTCACTTCAAAAATAGATATTCAGCTATATTCAGCTTCAGTATGTTATTTATTATTTTAATAAACAGAGATTCTTAGGTGCCATGCCATGTTTTTCAATACCAGCTAACAATTTAAATCTATAATACGTACGATGTATTTAGGCCTAAGTATGTATAAGCACGCCCCACGGCTTGACGGCGAATGATGATTGTACTTAATCCAACATAATGATTTATTATTTGCTAATGTTTTGATTGTTACGAAATACTTATCTAAAAAAAAATGTGATGAGCAATTATACTAATATTATAAATATGAAAGTGTGTTTGTTTGTTGGTGTATTGGTTTTTGTTTTGTCCTTCAATCACGTCGTAACGGAGCAACGGATCAACGTGATTTTTAGCATGGGTATAGTTGAAGACCTGGAGAGTGATTTAAGCTACTTTTTATCCCGGAAAATTAAGGAGTTCCCGTGGGAATCAGAAAATCTTAAACCAATCGGACGAAGTCGCGGGCTTCAGCTATTGTGTTTATAAATTGCTTATTTGTATTATACCTATCTATCTGAGAGCAAAAACTCACCAGAGATCGGACAGGACAATATCACAAAACATAGATGCGCGGAACGTCCGCGTCAGAGCTTGTCCTATCACCACCATCCACAGAATAGGTTAAGTATCTAATCACGCAAGTGTGTGCGACTCTATTTATTTATTTATTTCATAGCTTTCATGTTCATGCTTTACTTGCTAATAACATTAATCATTGACATGGACATGAGGCCCTGTCAGGGCGTTGCTAACATAATTATACTTGTTATATATATCACAATTATGGCGTCCTGTCCATAAGGACTTTTTGCCCACCAGACAGTTTGTTTGCCCCTGGTACAGGAGACTACTATGGTGTGTTTGCGCGCTTTAATTGATCAGACATAATATTATAAACGCTAGGTCTAGAAACATGACATTTTGCTACATTTTTCGTACGAGTAGCGGTAGATTCAACGACGATACAAAAGCACTTTAAATAGTTTATTAGAGTAAAAACTATTGAAGTTTGAAGTAGGTTTTCGCTGTAAGAATTTGTGCAGGGGGCTAGCTGCCATCGTTAAAAGCAGTATTCCTTATTTTAGGAGCGTCACGGTGCGTCATTTTTTAGTTAACCCTAAAAAAAACTTAATATTAAAATGCGAAAGTGTGTCTGTCCGGTCTGTTTGACTGCTACGCTTTCGCGACCCACCTGTTCAGTCGATTTTGATGAAATTTGGTACAGGGATAGTTTGTATCCCGGGAAAGGACAACAGGTACTTTTTATACCGGAAAATTAAGGAGTCCTGCGAGAATCGAAAATACTTAATCCACGCGAACGAAGTCGTGGGAATCATCAAGTATTTAAATAAATGATTTATTATTATTCAGACGGCACACCGGTTTGTTAGTTTGTTGGTATCTCCTTTAATCACGTCGCAACGGAGTAACGGATCGCTGTTTTTGGCATGGATATAGTTTAGGACCTGAAGAGTGACATAGGCTACTTTTTATCCCGAAAAAAATAGTTGCCACAGGAATAAAAAACTCAACTCGACTTCATATTTGTGAATTTGAAGAAATTAGGTGCATTAATTTCGAAGTTTTAAGGTTCCATATTGAATAGCGGATGGACGGACTCCTTAATGCAAATTCACCCAAAATATTGACTGGGAGACATCGCTTCATTCGGCCAAATATTATAAAATGTGTAAGCTAAATCACATTCATAAAACACCTATTCATTAATAGATTAGCTGTCAAGTGCCGTTTCATAAGTGATTAATAATTTTAAATCGAACTAATCGACCAATTAATCATCACACAAAATGTCAATTCATACATTTGGTGCGTAGATTCTGTGCGTCCGTGTAAGTTTTTTGCCCGTGTTTCGCGTAACAAAACATGTCTTAAATAGCATATTATTCTACAGAGTTAAATGACCGGCTGAGTGGTACGAGTACGTCACACGCTGTGATATACCGCTATTTATCTCACAGTTGAGGCTTTTTTTAGTTTCGAATGTGCCTTTCAAAAGAATAGAATGTTTTACGTGACTTGTATTCCGCTGTCCTTTCGAATTACGAATGCTTTCTAGGATTTGGGTTAAAAAGAAATATCGTTCGTATTCATAAATATCACTATTCTCAACACTAATCTATAACAACACTACATAACTACCAACTATCTATACCTACTTAATATTATAAATGCGAAAGTTTGGATGGATGTATAGATGTATGGATGTATGGATGTTTGTTATACTCAATCACGCCCGAACGGCTTTAAACGGATTTGGCACAGAGGTCTGGAATAACACATAGGCTACTTTTATTCCGGGAAAATTAAGGAGTTCCCGCGGGAACCAAAATATCTCAATCCACGCGGACGTTGTCGCGGGCAATAGCTAGTTGGAAAATAAAAGTCATCATCATTATCATCCCACTGCTAGCCCATTCTGCTCGACTCTCCTCTCAGAATGAGAAGGGTTTAGCTTTAGGATTTAGACAACAATCCACCACGCTAATCAAGTACTTAATGGCAGACTTTACATACCTTTGTAAACATTAGGAAGAACTCTCGCCGGTTTCCTCACGAATCACGATATAGGTTCCCTCACCGTTTAAAAGCAAATGATGTACTTAAAACGCAAGCAACTTCGAGAAGTTAGAGGTCTGTTCGCAGGGATCGAAGCCCGGATCCCTCGATGGAAGACCGAGTCCTTATCTACTAGGCCATCACCTCTTAGAGAAGTAGTGGAGGTCCTTTTCGTTTGGCCAACCCTATTTTCTCAGTTTTGATGAATATCTTTCTCAAAAACTTATGATATTAATAAACGAATTGAGTTCTTTTTCATCGATCGTTCTGTCAGAACAAATAAAACCTTGAAAGAAAGTAAACAACGATTCTTTCTTGAGCAGAGTAACAGTAGGCACCTCTAGGGAAGTACTTACGTTAGCCGCACTACTTTACATTTCAGATTCATATATTATGTATTCTATGAATCGAAAGGGTTTTGTGTATTTGTCATAGGTAAATGATAAAAGTACCTAGATAATGTCTGTGACTTTCTATCTATCTAGTTTTTAGGTATTTTAACAGCCGCGAGAATACACTTTCCCCTTTATAATAAAATAAACTAGATGATGCCCACGACTTCGTCCGCGTGGATTGAGTTTTTTTTATTTCCGCGGAAACTCTTTAGTTTTCCGGGATAAAAAGTAGCCTCTGTCCTTCCCCGCGATGTAAACTATCTCTAATTAAAATTTCATCAAAATCGGCTCATTAGATATACCGTGAAAGCGTAGCAGACAGACAGACAGACACGATTTCGTATTTATAATATTAATAGAATGGATAAGTATGAAAATATGATAACTCAGTTTGCTTATCATACTTCAGTAAGTATGATTAAAATCCATAAAATAACGGCCGCCCATCTGCGCGTTATGGTGAGAAGATACTAAATAGGCAGCAGGGAAAAAGAGGATAGTTACAGCTTACCAAAAATAGACGTATAGGTTGGAATATGCCGTGCAGTTGAAGAGGCCTGTACAGCAGTGGACTGAAAAAGCTGTAGATGATGAATGATGACAAAAATCCATATGAAATCGGTTCAGAGGTGAACTCACGGCACATTCCGACAAAATACGTGAGTTCAACCGATTTATGTTCAGGTATATAGTTTCTTAATACGTACACAAAAATACGCATTTTTTTTATTAGCTTCCTGCTGTGTCTAATTTAATTATGTCGCGGTTTGTTTACTCTAGCTAAGCTGACCCACTTTCGTTGACTTTTGTCAAGGCTGCACTAAAGCAATTAACTGGTCGATGTGAGAAAAACGCTAACTCATTACTCAAGGGCTCCGGGAAGGGGAAATCTGGACAAAAAGCGGATCAACAATAAGCGAAGGACCGCGTAGATAATATTATTAAACATAACACAAAATAATATGATATACATAGTAATAGTACCTACTAGTAGTAATACAAGGCCACACAATCCAACCACTTAGTCGGTGCCAGTCGCCAGGCCACGCTTGGAACCCTTATAGTTTTAGTTTTAAGATACCATAATATTATCACCACCATCAATACTCTAGTAAAACACACAAGTAGGTACAGCAAGATAATTACTAAAATAAATAAGATGTACCTACCTAATATTAATAATTCAATGCGAAAGTGTGTCTGTGTTTCTTTAAGGTACATTTTCACGACCTATTCGTTTTATGATCCGTTGCTTTCGACGAACTTTGGTAAAACAATGCTTGCATCCTGAACAAGGACAACGGCTACCTTAAATCCCGGAAATTCCGACATCTAAATCCACACGGTCATCATCCAGATTTTTAATCCACTACAAGTTAGCCCTTGACTGCGATCTTACATGATGGTAAGTGATGATATGGTCTAAGATGGTAGCGGGTTAATCTGTTAGGGGCAGGACAGTTATATTGAACCCATTCCCCTATTCGTTCTATATATCTACACGGCATTGTACCGGAACGCTAAATCGATTGGCGGCACGTTTTAGCCGGTAGGGTGGTAACATGCCACGGCCGAAGCCTCCCACCTCCTACCAATCCAGACCAGGGAAAATTCAGAAATTATAAATTCCCAAATTAACCCTGCCGGGGATCGAACCCGGGAACTCCGCACGTTAAGACAACAGCGCTACACCCTGTGCCACGGAGGTCGTCAAAATCTGTTCAGTCGGTTCTATTGGACAGAAATAGGTTGCATTCTGGGGAACAATGTAACACCTTAACCGCGGGGACGAAGTCGCAGGCATCATCTAGATTCTAGTTCATAATATTGGGTTTCATATCTATCTGTCGCATATAGTTTCATTAATTCAAATATTTTTATATTATTTAATTCTTTTTCTCCCGTTAAAAAACTCCAAATTGATGATGCCAAGCACAATTTATTATTAGGAAAAACAAACAGTAATTTATAACATGTTTCAGGCGTGAACATTTGTAACAATTAACGAATTCTCTAGCAAGTACAATTAATAAGCCACTATATAATTACTTTGACGGCCTCTGGTATTATTATACACCGAGAGCCCGGGCATTATAAAAGGAAGTATTTGATAAAAACTGTAAGTGGTTGGCTATGGTGCATAAAACTGTAAACATGGTTGGCTACCTAGCTGGCAGAAAAGCCTTTTTTCAACAAAAAGTCTATTTATACTTTATCCGCTATTTCTTTAATAAAACTTGCTCAAATAACACTCAATTGAAATTTTTTACCATAAAGTTCCATTACAATATAACGGCAACTTTATTGTCTACTACCATCTAGACTATGGGCTAATAAGTAATATTATTCTAGCTTAAACTTCTACTTATAATTAATTTCTATATCTAATTATCAGTCTCCTTAGTTTATTCTAATGTACTTAACGTTCACTACGTTTTTGTGACCTACATATGTAGCACAAGCACTAATTCAATTGAAATGGGCAATAGTTGAATATAGAGATCGCTGGTGTGATGATTCTTCTAATTTTTTCGCACATTAATTTTTGCTTGGAAGCTTTGACTCGCGCTTCTTTTAATACCTACTCAGATATAACAAGGAAACCAAGTACCATAAATACTTTCAGCACATCTTCAACATTGCATCCATGGGCTCTTAGCTTAAAAGTAGTAGGGGAGGGAGATTTTAATTAAACACTATGAAATAATGTTGTGGACACGAAACGTAGGTATGTAATACCTGTGTGTTTTAACACAAAACAAATATTTTATATGATACTCCAATTTAATTCTAGTGGTCTTTGATAGCAAAGGCATTAAGCGAAGTGTAAAATCTATACTTTATACTACAAAGTATTATAAATGCCAAAGTTTGCATGCCCGTCTGTCTGTCTGTGTGCTACGCTTTTAAGGTCCATTTTTTCAACCAATTGTAACGAAATTGAGCACTTAATAGATTGCACTTCCGTCCCGGGGACAGTCAAAGGCCCGTTTCCGTTTTATCCTGGAAAGTCAAAGATTTCCTACCAAACTAAATTTACGCGGGCGAAATCGTGGATCACCTACTGGATGATGCCCGTGACTTCGTCCGCGTGGATTTATGTTTTTTGATTCCCGCGGGAACTCTTAAATTTTCCGGGATAAAAGTAGCCTATGTCCTTCCCCTGGATGTAACCTATCTCTGTACCAAATTTCATCAAAATCGGTTGAGTAGTTGGGCCGTGAAAGCGTAGCAGACAGACAGACAGATGGACAGACAGACACACTTTCGCATTTATAACATTAAAATAATAATAATATAAACTTAGAGCTTATTACGCTACTTCGTCTGGGTGCATTAAGTTTTCTTTTTCTAGAATTTCTTAATATTCGTTTGGGGTCTACTTTATAGAGATAATCTACCCGTCTGAATATCAACATTTTCAGTCTAGACCCAGCAATTTGAGCTGCTCATTAATAAGTTAGTTCGTTAGTTTTTCGTTTTATATATGTCACCGTAAGATTGTGATATCCGTTAGAATCACTAGCGAGATTGTTAACTGTCGAAAGATTACAATTTATATAATCAATCCGATAGAACCTAAGTGAAACTACCTGGTTGTTTATGTCAAACCGTAACCTAACTTACAAGAAAGAGACAAGAATATTTAAAAAATTGCCACTCTGAACATTGAACGGTTCACAATCTGACGGTGTTTGCAATTTTACGGTGACATATTAGGTCTATGCCCAGCTGTGGGACGTTAATGGCACAGTAAACAGATACAAGTGATATAGATAGATACCTCAACGAGTTGCAAAGCTGAATTGATAATTTGGACACATTGTTGGGAGGGCCGACAAAATATTTTGGAGTTGAAGGAACAGCGACCTCTCCTCAGTCCAGAAAGTAAGTTGGCCTCGGTGGTGACGGAGATCTCAAGCGAGAGAGGCCTAAGTACTGTTCGCGCGCCAGTTCCGAGGAATCTTAAGGAATATTGACGTAATGAGATAAAGTTGTGATTTAGTCGATATTACATTATCGATACTAACACATCTTTACTATCTGTGCGCGTGCATTGAAATAATAAATCTATGAGGATTAAGTGCAATAAGGAAGAAAAAACTAATTATATCATAAAATTTAATTATAATGAACTGTACAAAATGAACGTAAAATCTAATTAATCTGTCGCAATCAGAATAATCAGAACTTTAAGGAATTTAAAAAATAAACAGCTAATTGCACAGACATATAAACTTTTAAGTAGTGTACTATTTATAGTACAAATAACCCTGTTATTGCAAAATTGAAAAACAGGACTCGATAAAGCGTACTCTCGCGTCACGGTCGACATTAGTATGGGAGTGTGCGGGGATGCCTACATGACTCCATAAATAAAAATACCTTATTAGTATTAGTGTAGCAATTCTACGACGGTATTAATTAATAATCAAAAATGATAAATAATATTCAGTACAAGCGTAGGTCGCTTTCAACATGATGCCAGTGATTTATATTAATCAGTGCACGATTGTGTTAAATCTAAATTGTATTGATAAACATCGTAGGTGCATATACCTTTTATCGCTGTCATCGTGAGTGTAATGCCTTGCGATACAAAAGCTAGAGTCCAATAGGTATTTATATATATTTATTTGGAACTGTAGATGGATTGCATTTAAAAACCTCGTACTTAGCAACTTTCTGATTTTCTGTAATAAAAGGTAGCATAGGTATGTCACTCCCCCGTCCGCAAAAAATCACGGTGTGATTCAAAGACAATCCAACAAACCATCCCTTTCGCAGTGTGAATGAGTGCAGTGACAGTCGCAGTCGACACCTATAGATAATAATATAGATATATACGAATGATTTATTGATACCTCATTATAACTGTAACAATAATTCAATGATATGGCTTGGTAACAATAGCATATTACCATAGACAAAACACGCGTGGGCCACCATTGAGTGCAATGTGTCGTGCGAATGATTTATGTGATTTGCATACAATTCCTAACTATTGCACGATTCAAATGATTTAACTGTATCACAGTAAAATTCCTACTTCTTTAATAATATTGTAAATGCGAATGTTTGGATGGATGGATGTTTGTTACTCAGTCACGTCTGAACGGCTTAACGGATCTGGGTGAAATTTGGCGCAGAGATAGATTATAGCCTGTATATAGGCTACTTTTTATTACGAAAAAATAAAGAGTTCCCGCGAGAACCAAGAAACCTCAATCCACGTGGACGAAGTCGCGGGCATCATCTAGTATTATTATAAACTAGACGATGTCTGTAACTTCCGTCTACGGAGATGTGGCTTTTATTTCAAATCACGTGGGAAATCTTTGATTTTTTGGGATAAAAAGTTGCTAACCTATCTCCGTTCCATTCGGGGACTCCCTGGGGTGAAAACTGTACCAAATTTTAACTAAGTATACATTTTGTCAAAATTGGTTACATTGATGGACCGTGAAAAGTTGACAGCGATTATACTTTCGCTTTTATGTCTGTTTTATCTTCCCTTTCATAATCCCAGCGGAAAGGATAGTATATCTTTAGGTACCTACCTATACATGTAAACTTTTGTTTAAAAGTGAAATTAGCCGCACTGCCTACTTTTTATTTCCCCCAGATTTTTTAAAACGTAGCATAATTATTTCATTCAACTATTAATAATTATTCGAGCATATTCACATCTTCCTGTATATCAATGATATTTTGTGTAGTTTCATATCAGATTTTATCAAATGAAGTGCCTTGTTAAATACCCAAAAAATGTTCTACCAAACACGAATTTTGAAGTAAACCATTTTATTGTTTCCATGTTACATGTCGGATTACACAGGATTAAGCAATCTCTTTTTATGAATTTTATTTTTGTCGATTCTATCTACTACCAAAAAAATAATGATAAAAAATGTTATAGTCTTTAGAGAATAGAACTCGAATGTAAATAGCAAGCATTCTCATTAAAAATAAACTTTTGTGTTTTTGAATTGTTAAATTAATCTACAACTGGCCCTCTTACTATAAAAAAACCAGCAAACTGTTATTTTAATAAACTATTATCATTTATTATAAATATTTATATACCTACTCTGTAGTCCTGCGATTTTATGTGATACAAATTAAAACATACAAACTAAGGGCTAGTTCAGACAGTGGAATGCGGATCTTATTTACACTAAGTAGATCTCGTACATTCAAACTTTTAGTTTTGTGCTTCTCCTGCTTGTCAGATATCGGCTATCGTTACTAAATCAGTAGAAATATCCTGTCTAGACGCTCCTCAATTTGGATTCCCTCTTTTCATAGACAAATTATGATCAGCCAAAGACATTAAAGTACAAATAAAAAATAAATTAATGGACAAAAGTTGTAATGCCTTAAAAACTTATACATATAGAGCAACACACACCTACTAGCGCGACATGATGAAACAAGTTTCTCATAGCTTCATTTCATTTCATTTATTTGCATTCAACCAACCTTTCGCGCGGACGCGGTTTTCCCGGCCGTTTTTTTTTATCCACTACAAGTTAGCCCTTGACTGCGATCTCTCTTGATGGTAAGTGATGATGCACAGTCTAAGATGGTAGCGAGCTAACCTATTAGGGGCATGGCTGTTATATTAAACCCATACCCCTATACGGCTTCTACACGGCATCGTACCGGAACGCTAAATCGCTTGGCGGCACGTCTTTGCCGGTAGGGTGGTAACTAGCCAAGGCCGAAGCCTCCCACCAGGCCAGACCAGGGAAAATTCAGAAATTATAAATTCCTAAATTGACCCTGCCGGGGATCGAACCCGGGACCTCCGCACATTAAGAACACGCTACACTTTTCGCCCTTAATCTACTTTTCTTGTATCAGCTCTCCATGCCTGTTTAACAGCTCTTAACTTTCCGAAGCACAATGCGTGTCGATCCGCGCATTTTCCGCACGTCTGAAGTCTGAACTGACTCTAATGCTCGGTGCATGTTTGAAGGCATAGAAGTTTCGGTTGAAAACTTGGTTTTCCAGCTAGAAAAGCTACGCAAACTAAAATCCAAGTCTTTCTATTTCATCGAGTTCAAGTACGCCACGGCATTGAAAATTAAAAAAAATTTTCGTGCGAATTTGAAAATTTTAACGAAAACTTTTGTCGGCGTTATTTTTGGGGATAATAGGTGTGCAAGGTCTGTCGACGTGACGTGAAATTTTTGTTTGGAATGATTTAAAGCTACCCTGGTTATTCCAGAGTTGACAAACTATTGGTGACCAGCCTCGAAAAAATAACGTTCTCACTTCCTATATTGGCAGTATTCCTCCTTTTAAAAAAAAAATATAATCGACCTGGTAATTGCTCGTAACTATTATATAAGGGCACTTAAGGTTCTCATCTCGTAATTAGTAAACTCAGAGCCAATAGCTTAAAGTTTCTCTACATGATCAAATCAGGAAAGGAGAGATTCTTCGAAGGAAGAGTAGGTACATTACAAGTTTCAAAACTGAAAATTCCAATGATAGATAATTCTCAAAGCTGTGTGAAATCTGACAATCTGTATTTCGCCAGTGTGGTTGATTATGGCCCGACACCTCATTGTGATAGGAGACACGTACTCTGTAGTAGGCTAGCGATGGACTGAAATTATGAGTTAAGTATACATATAGCATATAGTCAACGATTACCTGCCTACTTAAATCCATTTGAACAAGGTAGGTAGGTAGTACTGACAGTAGTGGGCTGACGATGAGTCGAGATGTGACATTTATGAGTTCATTATAAGCATCACAAATCAAAAATGTGGGGTACGTCGGTCGAGCGTAATTTCTGAGAATAATAAATTCACTTTAGCATCGCGGCGTCGCAATATATCTGAGTTGGCCGCCTCGTGATTAAATGTTTTGTTAATTGAATGAGAAATATGGCTTTATATTAATCAAGTCTGTAATGGGAATTTGGGAAATTGTGTCACGGTACGGTACTCCAGCCCTGTAAAGACAGTGAAACGTGGCAACTGGAAACTGTGACTTTATAGCGATTTTATTTAGGCAACTTTGCTTTTTCTTGTTACATTTGCTTCCTGCTCTGAACAGGGATTGAATTCAAATTATTTAAAAATAATGGCTTCCTTAGAACCTTTTTTATGAGTGAACGAGTACGATCCACAGTACTTATATATAAAATTGTGTCTGGCTGTCTGTCCCTCTGTATATTTGTCTGTCTGCTACGATTTCACAACCCATATGTTCAAATTATTTTGACGTTTGGTACAGAGTCGGGTTGCTTCCCGGGAAATACATAAGCTACTTTTTAAACTGGGGAATCCAAGAGCGCCCACGGTTGTTTTCAAACACATAAATCAACGTGCACTAAGTCGCGCGCATCCTCTAGTATAGTCATAAAACAGACAACCAAGAAACGAATACATTTTCAATTCAATTCATTTAATTTATTTGCAGAAACATGTTTCATACAAAAGGTTCAGATAACGTACGACGTATATGAATTATGAACGGCTGGACGTATATGATAGCAGCTTGATAGCCGGAAGTGTTATAAGTGCAAAGGCGGACTTATTGTTGCAGTGGTCTCCTGAGATTATTTCCGTATTTTTATCCATCCATACTATCCATACTAATATTATGAGTGCGAAAATGTGTCTGTCTGTCTATTTGTCCGCTTTGACGGCCCATCTTTTCAACCAATGTCAATAAAATTTGGTATAGAGGTAGATTACATCCCGGGGATGGGCTCCTTTTAATCCCGGAGTTTAAGGAGTTCCCCGGGAATCGAAAAGCCTAATCTAGTGATATTATATTTTTTGAGATCTGTATTTGTATAGCCTTTCAATTTTTAGGAGAAAACCACAAGGGCCCAAACACATCAGGGCAGGACAAAACATCCGAGTCGAGCTGCACAGACTAGCACGACATAATAAAAGGGTGTGTAGCGTGCTGCGTGCTGGAAGCTCAACGCCTCCTTTTTCGAATCAACTTAAAACTTATTTATTTTTGTGTGCCACTGTTTCGGAAGGTCGACTATATTAAAAATGTTTCAATTGCCAGTACTATGTACCTACCTATCAAATAAAAGCATACATATTAAACGTGTGTGTGAATCCATCCTCGTTACGATAAACCATGTCGATAAAGGGCTGGGTGCGCGGGTTAACGAGCCCTTTCATCGTAAAATACCTTTTTTAATTATATGGACAGGTGAGCCGACTCGACTGAGAGCTTCTTTCACAGACCTCCAGGCAAGATGTTTTGTTACCCACACCATTGTACGTGTACTGACGTGTATACTCCCATTAAAAGGATACGTGAAAGGGAACTTACTTGAAAGAAAGAACCAAAAGTATTCGAAAGGAATACATTCTCAACCCGAATGTTCCTCTGGTAGTCCTTTTGAGGCACTTCTATCGCGATTTAGATTTTAAGGTATTTCCTAGGAATTCACTTGATCAATGAACTAGAATTTAATTTTCAAAATATGTCCTTTCCCAGAATGCAACATATCCCAGTACCAAAATTCATCAAAATCGGTTGAACAGATGGGCCGTGAAAGCGTAGCACCCATGTTACCGACTTAACCCAAAGAGGTTTACCTATTACAATTGACTGACTACGTATCCCATACTTGAATAGAGTAATTCAATTCCATAGAAGGTCTTACATAATATCTTGTAGCTGTTGCATAACTCCTACAGTTCGCCAATTTTAGGTATTTCGGTAGGAATGGCATTTTGAATCAGCGGTAGTTTCATTTGAAGATTCAAAAGCACTATGAAATTGAATTTGAATTATATTCTGAATGCTTAATTACTGCTTTTTTTCAATCTTTTGGTTTTGTTATAATTTATTGTCGTAACTGTGACGTCACCCGGGGTCACAGCTGAAAATCAGCGCCTTGCTTTGTATGCATTTTTAGCATAATATGACGCAAGGCAAAACGCTGAGCTGGACCTCTTTCTGGAAGGTGCCAGTGGTGTCACACACAGTTTTGTCTGTGAAACCACTGGTTAATAAAATGTTTACCTTTCTTTCTTTAGAATAGGTACATATGCTTACATACTTTAAGCAAGCAAGCACTTTAAGCAAGTCTGATTGCAGCCAAGCGCTGGCCTATATAATTTCAAAAAAAAAAAAAAACTTGAACACATTTCGCTATACTTAAGGTTTCTTAACTTACCAAGGAAATCATAAATTACTTTAACGTTCGGCGAAACTTAAAATAGAATCCAACAAGCATACGGGCGCCAAGTTAGTCAATTTCACGGTCTGGCTGCACGCAAGCCCGCGGAGTTCGTTTTGTTGCGTAATTGAGCTGATGATGAACTGTCTCTTGAACTAGAACAGACTAAACAGACAAGTAAAGGTTTAGGCTGAGATTTATGAGCACTAGATCATATCCTCGCGGTTGAAGCAGTTATAGCCTGGTGGTTATACCTGACCTCTTGTACGGGGTCGCGGGTGCAATCCCTGGGCACCCAACTCTAACTTTTTTATAAGTTATTTGCGTTTTAAGAAATTAAATATCACTTGCTTCAAACGGTGAAAGAAAACATCGTGAGAAAACCTGCACGCCCGAGAGTTCTTCATAATGTTCTCAAAGGTGCGTGAAGTCTATCAATACGCATTTGGCTAGCGCGGTAGATTAAGACCAAACCCTTCTCATTCCCAGGAGAGATTCGTACTCAGTAGTGAGCCGGCAATGGGTTGATAAGAGAGAGATGATATCCACGATCTACCTGCTGAGCTTAGGTCTTCAAAAAGTCGGCTCTACTGTCTTAGAGAGAAATAGTTGCTAGCACTTGGAAGGTAAAGTAGATGAATGATTTTACAGAGTGGATCTGGTAAAAGTCCACGTCATCTTCGGCCGACAGACGGCCAGCGCTGGACATAATATGGCTGGCTCTAAGCGGACGGACTAACTACATCAAGCGAGTCGCAACCCGACACAATTACTCTCAAGTCTTAATTGAAGAACATAGCATAAGGTCGTAAACCTTTTCACATACAGACCTGACTGGCAAACTTTAATTTGAAGATGGACACCCGATGATGACAAGGGATGATTATGTCAAAGCCAAATAATAATCTCGCGTTTTGAGTGTCATACATTTACACAATTTCGATTGAGTATACTTTTTTCGATAAGGTATGAACATAGAAATCTTATAATAACATTAGTGTTACAAAGATTTATGAACGGCACGGATTAAAGCCAGACATTTTTTTTAATTTTTTGATTCCTAAAATTAAAATCGACAAGAGTTATACATATTTTGTTTTTAAAAATTAAATGAGACAATTTTATATGTCCCATATCCATCACAACTCTAATTGAAACCATGTCACGTGCCTACAATATAAAATGTTGTAGGTACAGAGGAAAATTTAAAAATTATCAGGAAAAATTTTTCAAATTCATTTCACGACAAAATATCCATGCTAAAAAGTGGGCCAATTTATTGTTGTCCTAAATAAATAACATGGGAAATCTCGATGGTACGGAAAGTCATATTTTATTTTGCGAATTTCAAACAAGTTGTTGAGCAAAAGCGGTTTATTTACTAATACCCGAACATGTTTCAATTAATGCCAATAAGTCAAATACACTGGGTATGAAGTAGAGGTTCGGATATTTGCTTCAAAAAGTGTATACTCAAAGCAGAAAACATATTGTTAAAAAAAATTCAATAGCTTTCATGAATGATATTTTTTGGAGTTTACCTTCTTTAGAATCGATTTTCATATATAAGCCCGGTGAATGAAAATTTATGGGGAGGAATATCAAATTTCCCCGTTACGTTATTGACTTTATGTTTCCATGGTAACACTTGTTTGTGTTTCCATGACTGTATAAAGTATTTTGATGAATATAAGTTATCTAAATAAATGTATTAAGCATGCTTTGAGTAATATAAAAAATGCGTTCATTTACCCTAATTTAATATTCTACTTAAATATTTTATAATCGTTCGTAAAGAGTAAACTGCAGTCGTGCGCTGGAGCTGACACGAATTTTTTAAAGAATTATTATCAGATTTGGATTTTTTTTTAAAAACACGAGCTTTCCGAAGCAAGAAGGAATGGTGAATGCTGTTCCTAAATAGCAATGTACAAGTACCTATTAGGTATTAGTGCAAGCGATTGAATATAGATAAGTCTTTGCATTATTAAGAAAGAGCCACCACCACCACCATCCCATTAACGTCCCACTGCTGGCCTTCACTCTCCTAGGAGAGAGGGAATTAAAGCTTAGACCCACCACGCTGTTCAAATGAAGGTTGGCGGGCTGGTCGCTGGGGCGTGCGGATAAGAAAGAGCATTATGGATATATTTGAGTGTATGTAGTATCATAAAAATATCATAACTAGGCGTCATCATTAAAATATTTCAACTCAAGACGTCCTACTTTCACGCTCCAAATTTTGCATCCCTCAAGCTTTGTAGCGATTCAGTATATTATTATAATCAATAATCATTGAATCATATAAAAATAATGAGATGTCGCATTCTACCTTAAGTAGGTTAACTCTATGATAATGATATCATTGTACAATACAGCTTGCAGAATATACTTTATTTTTCGTATTTTCTCGTATAATATTATAGACAGAATATTTTTTAATAATTTATGTTCCATGGCAGTTTATCTAGTAAGATTTATGTAATCCATTTCCTTTGATTTGTTCAGTTTTTACGTTCACACCTAATAGACTTAGTTAAAAAAACTTTGACTCTCTGACAAGTGATAAATTATTTATTGGTCACTAATTAAGATAAGTCAAGACTCTATCACCACGCGAATCTGCGATAGTCTACATCGATGAAAAATTTAAGTTAAAATATCTTCCACTCGATAAAAATAAGTAATATTTTTCACAGCAGTGGTGCGATAGATATTTATCAATACCTATTCTGTTTCCACACACACGCGATGTGTGGAGGATGGAAGCCCAAAAACTTATCTTTAATTTTAGCCATCCTATATTTTTTACTCTCCTTGAAGCTTCTCAAGTTGAACGTGGCTTACGGCGGTTCATAGTATACCTTATAGCGGTCCGTCCGAAACGTAGGTCAAAAACTTTTCGCAGCGTCGATTTTCTGTTCTGTAAACGAGGTGCCTTTAGGGGTAGGGTTCGGGTTAATATATAAGGCGTTTAGATTTCAGTCCTGCCTTACGTAAATCGAATTAACTACCCATTCAAAGCTAAACTTCCTCCAAGTTCGGATAATTATTATGGGCATGAAATGTATAAATTACCATACATAATGCATTATGCTAGCAAACTTAGCACTACCACTGTTTTGAACTACAAGGTTAGTGTATTGATTATCCTAATTGTAGTAGGTATAATCTTTTTGTCTAAACGTATCCTCAGGGTAGGTATCCATAATTGCTGCATATTTCCATACTAAGTTTCACTTTACAACTTTATTATTAAAGTGGTTGGAAAGCACCCCCCGTGTCTCGGAGAACACTAAAGCCGTCGGTCCTGCGTCTGATCTCTCTCCACTCGTGCCGGATATTCCGTCAGACCAGGCTATGAGAGATAGGGAATACAGAGTACCTGCGGTTGGAGTACACACTTGTGCACTATTATAACTCCTGAGCTGATGGCTAATCTCCTTAGAGTTTGGCCGTCGTGGCTGAAGTTCGGTGTGGTTCGGAAAGAGCACCATTTTTTTTAAATTTATTCCATTACAAGTTAGCCCTTGACTGCGATCTCACCTGATGGTAAGTGATGATGCAGATGCTAAGATGGTA
This sequence comes from Erebia palarica, assembly GCA_964035005.1. Lineage (NCBI taxonomy): Eukaryota > Metazoa > Arthropoda > Insecta > Lepidoptera > Nymphalidae > Erebia > Erebia palarica. The sequence continues at coordinate 19,906,978 of OZ035994.1, forward strand.
GCGGGCTAAGCTGTTAGGGGTATGGCAGTTATATTAAACCCATAACCTCTAGTCGGTTTCTGCGCGGTATCGTACCGGAAGGCTAAATCGCTCGGCGGTACGTCTTTGCCGGTCTGTGCCTTACCGGCAAAGACGTGCCGCCGAGCGATTTAGCCACGGCCGAAGCCTCCCAGACCAGACCAGAGAAAATTTAGAAATCACGAATTCCCAAATTAACCCTGCCGGGAATCGAATCCGGACCACCCACGTTAATACAACAGCTCTCAACTCTGGAAGGTCGGCAATAGTTGCAAAATGATGCATTGACATACTACATGGTTTCCTATTTTAGAAGCCGTTCCGAACTGATGGATCTGTCTCGTACACAGTCCGTTTGGACGTTTCTAACTAAAATCTGGAGCATAACAGACGTAGGTAGATTGAACACTAGGCAACCGTGAAAATAGGATTTTGGGAACAATAGCTCTCAGATTCGAGAAATATCGGAAAATAAGCTCTACACGGACTAAGGACAAACGGAGGAAAATGGTTATTAAACTGCCCCCCGATTGTGTAAGGAAATCGTAATCGTAATCGTTTGTCAAACGGTTAATTCGACCTGTTTAAAGAGTTCATAGATGATTCTACGTAACGAGTCTGATTAAAAAAAATTAAAAACACGACTGCCCTGCTCAAAAACCAACCAAAAAGTTAAAAATCTAAATTAATCTAGTTAAATTAGAATCTTATTCACATTTTTATTAAATTATATTTTTTTGGAATCTACTCATCATTTTCTAGATGACGACTATAATCTTATTTTCGATTTTTTTTTCAACTTTAGTCTTTAATGCGGGACTATGGGCACCCCATAAATTTTTTTTAAATTTTAGCCTATGTCACCCGGAATAAGCTAAGGATTCTAACGATACCTCATTTATCAAAATCGGTTCAGGCGTATAGAAGTCATGGTGGAATATACAAACTCACATACATACATACATACATACATACCTATATGAACCCTGAAAACAGTATACTCCTTTTTTCAGGCAGTCGTATAAAAAGCATTTATGAGCACCTTAAACAGTCCGAATAATACGTCTACCAACCAATCTACAAGTTCACTTTGTCACTTTCTACCAGATTTAAAAACATACAGTTGTACATTATGTTTTTAAATATTTAAGGAGATAAGAATATAGAGAATAAAATAAAATTGTCCATAAGAAAGAAAATCAACAAACAAAAAAACAACCCTGGAATAAAAAACCTGTTAAAGGACCTTGTCTATTATTATCTTTTCTATAGCCCATCGTACTTTCAAAGGCCTCCGACAAAATGAGAAGAGTACCTATTCTATTGATGAAAGGGCCCACGAATCAATCAAATCGATAAGCAAACAATTTGTACACCGAATTAGAAAGTCAATAGACGTTAACGCGTTATCATTACCATAATATCACCACGATTATATCATTACCATCACAAATATATTGATTTATGTATATTTTTCCTCTTGTTCCTCATATTGCTGAACTGTGATAAAGTTCAGTATGTGCCTACCAAATCTATTTTCATTATTATAAAGACGTAAAGTTTGTGAGGTTGTAGGGGGTAATCTCTGGATCTACTGAACCAATTTAAAAAACTCTGGTACCAATATAAAGCCAAATTATTTGTGAGTGTCATAGGTTATTTAAATTAACCCGAAAAATTTGGGAATTCCCGTGGGAATTTGAAAACTTATTCCACGCGGTCGGAGCCGCGGACATCTAATAGTATAATACAGCGTTGAATTGGCAAATAATGACAGGTTTGGAACCGACTATAGGGTAGGTATTGTTTCTCGCTTATTTTCAAGTCATTTGACTATAAGTAAACGCAGCGGCGTCCAAGACAAGCATGAAACACGGCCAAAAAAGCTCAACGCTTATTTTTCATCATTCCCTACCTGAAAATAGGTATCTACCTACCAGATTATTCGTCAAATAAAAGCCAGATTCTAGGATTATTATGTAAAAAAACAACATCTTAAACAAATAGGCACAATTATACATATTTAAGTAGCTGATGCCCGTGACTTTCGTCCGCGTAGATTGAGATTATTTGGTTTCCGCGGGAACTCTTCAATTTTCCGGGATAAAAAGTTCCATATGTGTTATTCCAATCGCTGTGCCAAATTTCATCCAGATCCGTGATTGAGTAACAAACGTCCATCCGTCCAGTCATCCAAAGTTTCGCATTTATAATATTAGTATACCTATTTATATAACAGCTTACCAGAAGAATATATTATGCAAAAAACCAATTTGAACAAAATAAGTTTAGATGTAGGTTTTGGACATTTCTCAAAAAACCCCCAACTGCTTGGGTATTTATTATTATGATTAAAACATATTTTATCGGCTTTAAACTCAAAAGAGCTTGATAGGCCTCATTTCAATAAAGAAAAATTAAAATTTGCATAAATTTACATAAGCGCAAGCCGTAATAAAATTTGAAATAATTAAAAAAAATGTTTCCACAAGATTGTACGGCCGTTTGTACAAGAACCATAACTTTAGGGATTTAGGCGTGGGTTTTATTGAAGAGGCGGAAGCGGAATGTGGCATAAGGACGGGGCAAAGGTATTATGAGGATATAATTTGTCTTTTCTATAGGCTAAGTATTAGCCATTGTATATACCATACTAAGGGGATGTGCCAGAATTTTAATTCTCTTAGCATGTGCTATGTCTGTGGCTGGAGCACATGTAGGTACAGAGGCTACACTTCTGCGGAGTTACAAGCTTCGGGGAACAAGAGAAGATAGAATAAAAATGAATTTTTAATGTCCTCCCGACCGAATTTTGGCCACGGCGGCCTATCTCCAAAGAGATAAGCCATCTGCGCGAGAGTTATTATAGTGCACAAGTGTGTGCGCATACACAGGTGCACTCTCTGTTCCTTTACCTCTCATAGCCGGGGCGGAAAATCCGACACGATCAGAGAGAGGTCAGGCGCAGGACCGACGGCTTTACATGCTCCCCGAGGCACGCGGGTGCAACACCGCCAACACCCTAACTCTGGGCTAGTACCGAGAATCTCTTGTCAGAAAAACCCAATACTTAATACTTAATTATAAAGTGATCAGTAAAATAGTTTAGTGTAACACTACAACAGAGTAAATGAATGTATACGTTATATTATGCATATGGTATATCCCATACTTACATAATGTATCAATATTACCTACTTAGATTATAATTATATACTAACTAAATATATAGTTATTGTGAGTTCATTTAATTTAAATTTAATTAATAGTGTGCGTTTTTTATTGTATCGTTTAGTATTTTTAGTGCTTTTTTTTATATGTATCTGTAATTTTATAGTTTAGATGTAATATTGTTTGATACGACGTATTGGGAGACTGTAATGTCAATGTAATGTATTTCCTATCAATAAATAAATAAATAATTGCCCACATAATATTTTTGTAAAAACTCAGACATAAGATCCAAAACGCTAGTAGCCGACGTTGGCCTTGCAGCAGCTTCACTCAGATGGGACTGGGCTGGTCATGTGAGCCGTATGCCAGAAGGCTTATGGGCTAAATCTACTTCCTTTTGGACCCCCCAAACTCGTCAACGCCAGCGTGGTAGATCGAGGCCACGTTGGCGTGATGAACTAGATAAATTTCAAGTACAAGATAGGGAGGCATAGAAGAATGGGAGGGAGGCCTTTGCCCAGTCGTAGGACAGCACAGGCTAGATTAGATTAGATTAGACATAATTTTAAGGACGTTAGGTACCAATCTCACCACGTCTCCGCTCTCGCCAGTTCCATATAAACCGCGCGTTTTTGTAGCCGATTCGCCCCTTCATTTGCCTAATGCGGCGCGAATAACAATCACCATTGCTCCCAACTGCTCACATAGCTCCACTGTTTTAAGGGCAAAGCTCAATAGTAAAGGCTTTTTTTATATATTTTCCTTAGTAGAAAATCCTTATTTAATACTAGCTGATGCCCATGACATGACGTCCGCGTGACGTAACGTAGTTTTTCAAGATCCTCCGAATTTTCCGGGATAAAAAGGCATGTTGACGATCTCCGTGGCACAGCGTCAAGCGCTGTTGCCTTAACGGTCCCGGGTTTGACCCCGGCAGGGTTTGGAAATTTATAAGTTCTGAATTTTCCCTGGTCGGACGTGCCGCCAAGCGATTTAGCGTTCCGGTACGATGCCGTGTAGAAACCAAATAGGGGTATGAGTTTAATATAACTTCCATGTCCCTAACAGGTTAGGCCGCTACCATCATAGACTGCATCATCACTTACCATCAGGTGAGATCGTAGTCAAGGGCTAACTTGTAGTTGATTTAAAAAAAAAGTCGCTCTCCAGGTCTTTAATTATATCCATTTATCCTTGTAAGAAAATCCACGTCCATTGATCCATTATGGCGTGATTGAAGTACAAACCAACAAACAAACACACTCCCGCAATTATATTTTGGCATGGATTTACCTCAACGAAGAAACCTAATTTGCTATCGGGGGCACGGCATTGCTATCCTAAGACTAGTGAACAAACAAAATCGAGCACGGCTGTGTAATCCTTTTATCGAAGCAACTCATGCATTGATGTAGAATTTTAGTAGGTACTATTTCGATGAACTCATGAATTTTTTTAAATGATGATTGATTTATTTCACATAGGTTGTGTCACTTATTCAAGACTACCACACCGCGGTTTGTTTCTAGTTCTAAAAGTTTCACTGCATCGTCTACGATTCTGAATTATATACTTACAGTTACGTAAGCCGAATACGCGACCTTGGCACTATTAAAATTAGGAAGTAGGTACATAAGTACCAATTGTTTATACAAACCCTTTAGGCTTAAGGCTCACAAAAGAAGTAGATTGGCGTTGAGTTACGGCTTCTTATTTATTTATCAACTTAAACTCAGCTTATTTACTTAGAAGTTGGAAGTTAAAAAGTAAAATAAGCGTGCCTCCCCAACACGAGTGCGCGAGTCAACCGAATCTCGACCATATTACCGTGTAGTAGCTGCCTCTCAGCGAACCGCGGCGGCAATCGCCTCCGCTGGTATGCGCTGGCCCTAATTGCTATTAGGGCCAGCTGTTTATACCAATTCTGTAACTCCATAACCCATATCCATGCTAATATTATAAATGCGAAAGTTTGTCTGTCCGTCTTTCTGTTTGTCTGTCTGTCTGCTACGCTTTCACGGCCCATCTGTTCCACCGATTTTAATGAAATTTGGTATGGGGATAGTTTGTATCCCGGTGAAGGACATAGGCTACTTTTCATCCCGAAAAATTAGGGAGTTCCCGCGGGACTCAAAATCTTAATCCACGCGGACGAATTCGCAGGCATCATCTAGTACCTAATAATAACTTACTAGACTTAGATGCTTTACCAGTGCTTTAATGGTGAAGGAAAACATTGTGTTGAAACCTGCATGCCTTATTGAGAACCAGTATCTATCCGCACTTGTCCAGCGTGGTGTAACTATAGTCTAAACTCTTCATTCTGAGAGGAAACTCGTACTCCAGCAGTGGGCGGCAAGATGACGATAACAAAGATGAAAAAGAACGTGACTTCGTTCGAGTTTTAAAAATCCTGAAGGAACTGGGCGATTTTGCGTAAAAAATAAATACTTAATATTATTACGAAAGTACCTACGCGTTTTTATTTTTGCGATAGAATTTTCTTGTCAACAAACATAATGGATACCTAACGCAGAAATATACTTAGTTTCGGTACTGCCTACAACAAGTTGAAAGGAAATGTCAAGTTATTTCAGCTGCCAGATGAGTCGAAGGGAAACTTTGAAAGCTTTTTTATTAATTTTCAAGGTTCGCTCCCACGCAGCTTAGTATCTGACCTTCAAAATGTTTCTCTTTTAGGTTACATGCATTTGTTCATGAAACTAGGTGAAACTAGACTGACTAGAAATATGTCAGTTTTTGAGAAATATATCGTTTAAGAAATCTGACCACCAAAGTTTTCATTAAACTACGGAACATCATCCTATGCGCGCTCTAACTCGGCCTTGACCAGTTGGTTTTGATATCAACAACATAAAAGTTAACAGAACAACACAAAACTCACACAACGCGCGTCTAATTGTACTCTTTATTTGCACCCTTTTTTTATCTACTACAAGTTAGCCCTTGACTGCGATCTCACCTGATGGTAAGGGATAATGCAGTCTAAGATGGTACCGGGCTAACCTGTTAGGGGCATGGCAGTTATATATCAAACCCATACACCTATTCGGTTTCTACACGGCATCGTAGCGGAACGCGTAATCACTTGGCGGCACGTCTTTGCCGGTAGGGTGGTAACTAGCCGTGGCCGAAACCTCCCACCAGGCCAGACTAGGGAAAATTCAGAAATTAAAAATTCCTAAATTGACCCTGCCGGGGGTCGAACCCGGGACCTCCGCACGTTAAGACAACAGCGCTGCACACTGCGCCACGGATATCGTCAAAGTACACATATATACACAGACAAAGTACGCAAATATATTAAAGGAAAGACCAAATAAAAGTAGAAGTAAAATAGAACAAATAGGCAGCTTTATCTCCATCCGTAGCCTCATAAAATCTCTGCCTGGCAACCTTAGGATTTCTTGTGCACCTTCATCTTCACACTTAGACGTAGAACGTACGCGCGCGTTCTGTGTCCTCTACAGTGCTCATATTACACCTACATACTTTAATCCTGGTTGGCAGAAGAATTTGGAATTTGAATTTTTGGAAAGTCGATAAAACTAAGCTCATCATAGATACTGCCTATAAAAATATGGTAATTTAATGCCTGAGGTCCTAATAAGCTATATTGAATCAAAGTTTATGACAAAACTCACACTGATATGCGAAAACATTAAAATCGCCAGCATCTTAGGCTGCTATAAGGACTTATATAAAATATTAAAGTTGCGTAAGTACTTACCATTAAAAAGACCGTAAATATACCTGGGGCTAATGGTATTGCCATTTAGAAATTAATCAGCAATAAGGCCCGTACTTTGCCTATTTCGATTAAGTTTTATGAGAATAAGCTAAGGGTGACGACTGAACTGACGGTATATAACAGTCAACGACTCCATCTCCCATCTTAGTAAGTATAATTCTAACTGTTTAGAGTTATGCGCGTATATTTTGAAATTAACTATCTATATAACTCTTTATATTATTGAAGGAAAATGTTACAAAACTTATGTTTTGCATAATGTACTGATTAAGTGTAATATCTACTCTCTGCCCTAATAATACCCACTTGACCAGCGTGGTGGACATCATGGTCTAAACCCTTTTCAGTCTTAGAGATCGTCCGTCCGTGCTCAGTGGTTGGCCAACAAAAATGCATCATAAAACAAAAAGCAATAGAATTCATACTCATCGTCGTAGTCGTTGTCAACCGATGGACATCCACTGCTGGACACAAGTCTCTTGTAGGTTCCTTCACAAGCCACGGACTTGCACCGTCTGAGTCATGCTGATATTATAAATTCAATGCGAAAGTGTGTCTGTGTGTCTTTAAGGTACATTTTCACGACCCATCCGTTTGATGATCCGTTGAAATTTGGTAAAACATAGCTTGCATCCTGAACAAGGAGAATCAAGGAATTCTAAGGGTTCCCTCAGTATTTTTCAACATTAGATGTTGAAAAATACGGCCATCATCTAGTTTTTTTTAATCCACTACAATTTAGCCCTTGTCTGCGATCTTGATGCGGTCTAAGATGGTAGCGGGCTAACCTGTTAGGGGCATGGCAGTTATATTAAACCAATTCCCCTATTAGGTTTCTACACCGCATCGTACCGGAACGCTAAATCGCTTGGCGGCACGTTTTTACAGGTAGGGTGGTAAAATGCCACGGCCGAAGCCTCCCACCAGGGCAGACCAGGGAAAATACAGAAATTACAAATTTCCAAATTGACCCTGCCGGGGATCGAACCCGGGACCTCCGTACGTTGAGACAACAAGCTCTCAACACTGCACCCCGGAAGTCATCAAAAATAGGAGGTGGTATTATCCAGTTACCTATAAACGGTAACCAAAACTTTTCCACTAAGCCGATATAATTTTAAAAGTCATCGAACACCAAAAGCGCCATCATTGTATTATCTACTATTTGGACAGTCACATTGATTTTCACCAATTTGCATAATTGAATATTTTAACATCGCAAAATAAACTGAGAAAATTTTCGGTGAAATTGGACAAATATTTTGATTACAACAAATGATTTGGTTATCTCATTCCTTTGTGAATAGAAACTTTCAATTATTTAGTTTTTAAACATTTTGTCTTTAGAAAAGTCTCTGCGCCTTAAATCTACTATGAAGATATTATAATATCATTATTTGAATCCAAGGGTCCTTGTTATATTTTAATACATGTTTAATAAATGGTAATCATGATTTAAAAACGCATTTCGGCCAAACTATAACTCCGTATAGTCATTAAAACAATATTTTGACCAGTCGTAATTTCGAGAAGTCATCACGGATCCAAGCTGTATCCTGTATCGTCGGAAAATACGACAATCTACGAATATCTTTAATAACAACACGTAGTTTATTTGCAATTTGACTGCTATGAGTCACGTCTGATTTCCTAATTTAGATAAAACGATTTAAGTCGCCTTAATTCCAAGTTAATGTTTTGATTAATTTTTAGGGTTCCGTACCTCAAAAGGAAAAAACGGAACCCTTATAGGATCACTTTGTTGTCCGCCCGTCTGTCTGTCAAGACCCTTTTTCTCAGGAATGCACGGAGGTATCAGCTGAAATTCGTATCAAATACTCAGGTCTACTGTCCCTTAGAGCTGTGAAAAAATCAAACTTCTAAGCCAACGCAATCAAAAGATACAGCCGTTTATGCTGCAAATTTTAGCCATTCGCAAGGGAATCAAAACCTACAGGGTACTTCCCGTGAACTCAGAATCTTGAAATTTGGTACGAAGAAACGTCTTATACACAGTTAAAACATAAACTTTTAATTACATCATATAATAACAATATTTTTAAAAAATTTACCCTTACTACAGGTTTGTACGGAACCCTTGGTGCGCGAGTCTGAATCGCACTTGACCGGTTTTTTTCCCACTAAATCGGTAAATGCGGGCGGTAAATGTTATGGTGTTTGCAATAGCTCTATTATTATTTATTTTTTCTGGGTTAGCTACATTTAACCTTATTATAATAAGTAGTCCATATTTAATCCATACTAATCTATTCTTATATTATAAATGTGAAAATTTGGATGTATGTATGGATGTTTGTTACTCAATCACGCCCCAACTGCTGAACGGATCTGGTTGAAATTTGACACAGAGATAGATTATAGTCTGGAATAACACATAGGCTACATTTTATCCCGGAAAATTAAAGAGTTCCCGCGGTAACCGAGAAACCTCAATCCACGCGGACGAAGTCGCGGGTATTAGTTAGTTTTATAAAAATGCGAAAGTGTGTCTGCCTACTTTTTCACAGCTTATCTTGTTGACCGATTTTGACCAAATTTAGTACAGAGCTAGGCTGCATCTAGGCTAGGCGGTTCTTCCGGGGAAGAGGACATAATTAGGCTAGGTACTTTATACCCTAGAAAATGAAACAGTTCCCATAGGATTTTCAAACAAGACTAAATCCATACGGACGAAGTCGCTTGCATTATCCAGTAATATTATAAATGCGACAGCACCTAACACTGTTTGTGTATCTGTTTCTTAATTACACACGAATCAACCAATAAGCCGACTGACGAAATTTGACACAAAGATAGCTTCCATCCTGAACACGGAAATAGGATAAGTACTTAATAACCAGTAAAATTAAAAAGCTCTTTCATCTTTTTTAAAAACCTTAATCCCTGCGGAGGAAGGCATGGACCACAGCTAGTATTATTTAATATGGCACAATGTACCCTTAACATGTTGTAGAGGGGGGTGATCCTCCAATTACACCGTACATCGTTCCAGATTGTGTCCATTGTTTAAGATAAACTGGGTCGGAAAAGTGCATATTTTTTCGTATTTCACGTACCTATCGCAGACAACCGACACTAGTAGCACGGTACTTGATAATAATTGCATTTTTTATACTATCACTATTCATCGCAATTCGTCAAATCGCATTTAAGCGGATGGAACATGAAAATATTGCCAACAGAAACACTATCGCATTTATATAATTTTTGAAGTGAAATCTTCTTTAGGCGTGTTGAGAACACTTTATGGTAGGAGGTAAACTTGTGGATTCGCGTCACCGACACTGTCACCGACTCCTCGCTGCCCCATGCTCGCATTGTTACGAAGATAAAAGGTCTTAAATACAAATATACTACATTCGTAATTAAAGTTTAATGCCTTAGTTTTAAGGTTTATATATGTCACTGTAAGATTATTTATGTCGAACCCTAACCTAACCTACAAGAAAGAGACAAGAAAAAGTAAATACAATGAATATTTAAAAAATTTACACTCAGAACATTGAACGGTTCAAAATCTGTAGACAGTTTACAATTTCGCTAGTTAGATTACAATCTTACGGTGACATACATATATATATTTGTTATTAAAAAAAATAGATTTTCCTTTTCACTTCTATCAGCAATCCAGACTGCCAATTTTTTTAAAGTATGGATCGTTCGGTCTTAGGACAAACAGCCACATACGAGTGTAAAGTTAAATAAGTTATAAACTTATAAGTATATAGAAGAAGTTATTTTATTTTGTCTTAGAGAAAATGTATTGATTGAACATCATATGTTATGGTTGGACGCGCTAACGTATTCCACAGACGAATTAAACATTAATCGGCAGCGATTCCTCTCTAGAGTTGTACTTGTTGGCTGATACTATATCTAATACAATCGGAAATCGACGCAGCCGTAGTTTGATTTAAATCGGTCACAGACAAAAGGCGGTTGTCTGCGTTACGCTACACCTGTACCATTGTGCTGTAGAGCGATTCTAATGGAATTGAAAGGTAAAGGTTAAATTCCATCAGTCGTGCTGGAGCTGACAGAAGAGTTTTGTGTAGATAGGAATAAACTATGAGAGTGGATTGAAAATTTTTTAGGATTAATACGACAAAATAGATTCTAAGAAACAATCCATCGGTGTTTTCGATCAATTGCATGCATATGCCTATAAAAGTAGGTCATTTTTTTATTCATTACCTTATAGGCTTACGCTTCACCACAATCACATCTGGAGGGCGACCTCGTATCTTCTGCATCAATCATTGTTACAGTATCAATTGTTGTGATTGGCTGAATTTATGGTATTCTTGCTGCGTCAATGGATTTTGTCCAATAGTGGAAGAGTGTTATCAGAGGTGATTGCGATCGTTACACTGTAGCTGTCAGAGATACGCGGTCGCCCATCTGAAGGGAACTGTCAAGTGATATGTGGGTAAGGCCTATTTACCCGGATTGTAATTTTTTTTTTTTTTGTTCAGAAACTTACAACTACAAGAAAAATGGATAGATAAATACATAAAAATAACGCCAATTACAAGTTTTCACACATAGAATTTACATGAGATAGAAATAGCTCGCAAAGGTGGAACAAGTAAATATTAATATAAGTTATATAATTATAAAGCTTATAGATAGGAAGATGAGTTAATACAAGAGAAGAACCAGAGTTAACTAATATTTGAGATAATTTAGAATTATTAATTATTTAGATTACTAGCCAGCAAACCACTTCAGCTCAGGCTGTGAGAGTCAAAGAATTCATTAGCTAAAACCCGAGGCATGGAGGTGGCCGTGGTGCAAATTAGCGGAAAACTCAGATTTTTAAGAAGAAGGAAAGCGTTTCGTTTGTGTGGAATGAACGTCATCGATACAAGGGTAGATCGAAGGTGTATAAGCGATTTGTCGTCCTTTTATTGTACGAGAAACAACGAAGCCTTTATTAGGGTTTACAAGCACAAAAAATTAAAGCTTTTAAAAACAATGCTTTGAGCCTGAGATTTGATTGCATATGTACATCATACAGCCCATGCGTCATGCAACATGTTGAGTTAGCCTGTTTAGTGTGTAATGAATGGTAGTCATAAGATTATATTACTAAGCTGTAACAGAATAAGACAAAATATTATTGTATTACCGTTGGCTTCCTATTAAATAAAATAAAATAAATACAGCACGTGCTGTATGATGTATCTGTTAGTACTTAGTACACAGCTCTCAAAAGTAGATTTGAAATTAAAATGAGAACCGAATGTAGTAGAAAGCCCCAAATAATTAAGAGCTTTACCCAAAGAGAGAGATGTAAAATGAGTAAATTTTTGTCTAATGACAATGAAAAAGATAAGTTTCTCTCAAGTCAAATTGTTTATGTCAATCTTGACGAGCTGTGTCTATCGCTGTTGTCTTAACGTGCGGAGGTCCCGGATTCGATTCCCGGCAAGGTCAATTTGGGAATTTATAATTTTCCCTGGTGTGGCCAGGTGGGAGGCTCCGTCCGTAGCTAGTTACCACCCTACCGTGCCGCCAAGCGATTTAGCGTTCCGGTACGATGCCGTGGAGAAACCGAATAGGGGTATGGGTTTAATACAACTGCCATGCCCCTCACAGGTTAGCACGCTACCATCTTGGACTGCATCATCATTTACCATCAGGTGAGATCGCAGTCAAGGGCTAACTTGTAGTGGACAAAAAAAACTATATTACTTACTTATTTTTGTATAAAATCTATACTAATATTTTAGAAGCATAAGCGTGTCTGTCTATCTGTCTGTGCTACGGTTTAACGGCACATCTTTTCAATCAATTTTGATGAAATGAAACTTGGTATACAAAGATAGGTTGTAGGTACCCCGCGAAAGGCTTCTTTATATTCCTAAAGTACTAAAGAGTACTAAAGTAATCCACGCGGACAAAGTCTGGGGTATCATCTAGTAAACTATATTTCATTCATTCAAGTCGCACCTATTAAGTTTGCCTTGTAAAGAATATTCCAAAACATCATCATATTATCTAGATTTATATAACAACAATAACTTTAAGCGATTAGCGCGTGATTCTGTTAGCGTGCTACGTGACTGTATTAACTTTTGGTGGCGAAAATTTGTTGGAATCTCTTACAAGTTATTGCCCTTTAGATATTATTTATTCGTCAAGCGTAAGTATAAGAAATGTAGAGCTAAGGGCTTATTGCAAACATGAGAACATTCATCCTAACAGGTATAGCTCATGCTGAGTGAAGACCATTTTAGGAATCAAGTCTCATTTCGCCATTTTTTCTTCTTATAAAGTCTGTTTTTTTGTCTTCTATCTCTGAATAAAGATTTCTTTCTTAATCGCGGTCACAATAGCTATCAGGATACTAGACAATAAAGCTATTATGATAAACTAGATGATGCCCGCGACTTGGTCCGCGAGGATAAATTTTCTTCTATTCCCGCAGGAACTCCTTCATTTTCCGGGATAAAAAGTAGCCTATATCCTTCCCCGGAATACAAACAGCTATCCCTGTACCAAATTTCATCAAAATCGATTGAAAGGGTGGGCCGTGAAGGCGTAGCAGACAGACAGATGGACAGACAGACAGAAACACTTTCGCATTTATAATATTAGTATGGATATGTACTACCTATTTCATTATGACCATTCGTTTATTATTAAAAATTCAAATGTGAATAAACTTTTTCAAGTGCTTATGAATTTTCAAGTGAATTGCACAGTGAATAGCACTTGTTCAGAATGATATCCTACCGAGAAGAACCAGCAAGTCAAATAATAAAGTAAAGTATTATTTTAAGTCATAACGACTACGAGAGCGTTGCGCAATTACTCCCAGATCAAAAAAATATAATCTCGCAGGGTAAGCACGCCCCACATGACAAACACCCAAAATTATAGTCACGGCAGGTCATACCTAACCTTCTCACGTGTGACATTTGAAATTACGACAAACTTTTTGGTCACGCAACATGACGAAATTTTCTAAATAATTAGTTTTGGGCCTTGGACCTATTAAATAACTTTTCGGGCTAATACTTACCTACTTCTACTTTCTAAACAAAAATAGATCATATTGTAAAACCGGCTGTTGAGGCAGACATGATCCGGTGTAAATAGGCTGATGGATTGGTTGGACATCGTATTGAAAAATATATAAATAACATGTTAATATTTATTAATTCATTTGTCTCAGTATTACCTCCAGCTTTCTTCTATAAGTTTCCTCTGCCCTAAGGTTGCCTAGAAGAAATCGCTATTTATGCGATAAGGCCGCTTGTTGTGCCGCCGTTATATCCATTAATATTATTGTTTTTGTCTTTTTATTTATTTTGATGATGTACAATAAAATAATATATTATTTTACTTTATCTTTACCGTTCATTCAAACATGTATGAACATACTTCAACATTATAGATATGAAAATATGTCCGTCCGTGAGCCGGTACTGTACGCATAGAACTCAATTTCGCATATTCCCATCCAGCGCTTCAAACTATTCGTTCTGCAATTAAAATCAATGGTACTGAATTTGTGACTTCAAATCTTTTGGGTCTATTTTACTTTGATGCTAATGTGCTATCGAATCGAATTTGCTATATTAAAACTTAGACTAAGCATATTACCTATTTCCCTTTCACCGCTGAACTTATCTTGAAGAAAAGGCACACACAAAGATTGCTTCCTCGGATGGACTTTGAATAGTTTTTTTTTCTAAAATCTAAGGTTTCTATGGAATTAAACAGGTTTTTTTAGTAAGTTTATTTACCTAGAAAACACCCTCAACCTGAGCATAGTTATTTATTGCGTTTTGGTTTAAAATGGTGTTGAAACTTCTCTACATTTTGAGTAGACATTTTAATCTGTTTCAGCTTGAAAATGGCAGGCTTATTGTATACTGAAGTTAGGTATTTTATCTATCTAAGTTCGTAGGTGAAATCTGATCCCTTATTCACGAAATATTATGTGATTATGTTGATGAGTTCTAGGATAATCTCTCCGTGTCGGTAGGTACAATGCCATCAAATTAAACCTCATGAATAATATAAACTTTATTACAAGTACAATGAGTGTACAGTAATGCTTGGATTGTGGGATCGGGTTTACAAGATAATAGACGACCTTTTTTGTGGTTCGAAAATCCTTAGATTTTAATACATTAGTAGGTACAGGATACAGCCCGAAAAATATATGAATTACCATATGAATTACAGACTATTTTACTTAAAAATATTATTAGGTATGTGAAAATTTGGATGTTTGTTACCTACTCCTTCACGCCACAATAGAAATGATGACAACTCAATCAAATCAGCAACTCTTTATCAAACTTAAAAACGCTCTTCTAGAATGAAAGTTGTATGAAATTTGCAATAGTGACGTCATCAAATTTCAACGCACTTTTTTTCTTTAATCTATATTATAAAATGGTTATTAAACTTAAAACTAACCGAGAATGTGAATTTTAGGTCTTTTTGAAGACCCTCTATTTAGTAATCAGTTAGAAATAATTTATTTTTGATATAGGCATAATCCCTATTCCTCTAACGATTTGGCTGAAATTTGAAATGGAGATGTCACCGTAAGATTGTAAAAAACGTTAGATTATAATCTGACTCGCGAAATTGCAAACTGTCGAAAGATTACTATTTAACGCATTATTTTTTGGTACATTGTGATCTGTTAGGTATATTAACCCGATAGAACCTAAATGCCCGGCTGCAGGCACTACCTGATTATATATGTCGAACCCTAACCTAACCTACAAGAAAAGGAAGAAATTAATATTAAAAAAATTTACACTCAGAACATTGAACGGTTCACAACCTGTGGACAGTTTACAATTTCGCGAATTAGATTATAATCTAACGGTTTTTACAATCTTACGGTGACAGAGATACATAAAGCTTATATCCTGAATTAACACATAGGCTACATTTTATCCTGGAAATTTCAAAAGTCGCGGGCATCTTCAAGTATAATCAGTGAATAAAATTCAAGACAAAGTTGATTAAAAACGTCTAGATACCAATACGGAATCTTTTTGAGATCCCTTAGATCCCTGCAGTCTTATTATGCAATGAATTTGGGCTTTATACTTTATTGCAGGGTCAAAGAAAGTTAAATTAAACTTTGAGCCTTGATAAAGCTTCTTTTTACGCAAATTGAAAATAATTTAACTTTTAAACCCGTACTTTGTAATGTACGTATAATAATTTTTTTTTAAAGTAAGGTGTTATCTAAGTTCGTAACAGTAGGTAAGTGCTCAACGCTTGAAAAACACCTATATTTCGATGACTAAAGGGAGGATCCTACATTTTTTATGGAAAATCTGTCAGGTTTTTCAAATTAACACAAATTGAGAACGCTACTTTTTTGTGGTAAACCTTGGACGAGTTTGTAATAAGGAGGAGCTAGATAATTATACACTATATCTGGAAACAGAGACAAATATCATTAACTTGAAAATCGTTAAAAAGTCATAAAAAGGAGAAAAATTGCCAGATGGAACACTTTTAAATTGCAATAAAAATCTTTGTTTGAAAATAATAGGTAGATAAGTACATTACCAATTGGAATGTAAGGAAACTCCAGTAAAAGTCTCGTAAAAACATATTGAACTCTAAGATAAATATTTAGTTAGAAAGTCAAAAGAAAGAAAAGTTGCCAGATGGAACAGCCTTTAATTGATATAAAAATGAACTTAGGTAAAACTCCCGCAAAATATTTTTCCGCAACTTGGCCGCGTTATTGGAGTTAAACGTAATACTTAGCTTTTAATGAAAAGTACTTATAATATGCGGGTAAGGTTGGTCTTAATTAATACATCAAAAGTTTGAAGTTTTGAGAGCTTTCGGTATCTCGACATTTCCATTAAGTAAATGACAAGTTTTTAGTATAAAGATCGCATAACTACTTTCTTACGAATTTTCCTCAATTAAAAATAACGCTTTCTCATGATTTGAAGGAGAATAAAATAACAGATAAGAACTTAAACCTCTTGCGAAGTTTTGGTGAAAATCTTAAATTTATCTATCAACAACTACCTACCTTCCTAATAAAGTTTTATTAATTAAGGCACAAAAAATTTAATACAACTGTAATAATGTTCTTCCGACCGAATTTCGGCCACCGCGACCTATGTCCACAGAGATAGGCCATCTGCGCGGTAGATATTATAGTACACTACTGTGTGCGCATTCACAGGTGCACTTCCTGTTCCTTTACTCTCATAGCCCGAAGGGACGGAAAATCAGACATGACCGGAGAGAAATCAGACGCAGGACCGACAGCTTTACGTGCTGCGATCAAACACTGCCAACTTCCTAACTCCGGGCTAGTGCTGCGAATTTCTCGTCAGAAAAACCCAACACTCGTTTTAGCCCGACCCGGGACTCGAACCCCTCACCTCGTCGGTCCCAGTAGGTGCTCAACGCGTCTACAGAAGTTTTACACTTCAATATAAATAACCCAAAAGTGCTCAACGCCCCTAATGAAGTTTTCACTTCAAAAAAACATTTACAAACCAAAGTATCCACATGACCGTATGATGTACATAGTTACCAGTGTTTATTTTTAAACAAAATTTTCATGTTAAAGTACATAAAGAACTTTTGAACTTTTAGCGTAAATACTACTTCAAGATTGACCTCTTTCTCATTTCGACAACAGCTATTATTTTCTACTACAATTTTCTAAACTAAATGAAAATGACACAAATAAAAAATAGTCTATACTTACTGAAGAGTAGGTACGGTACGCCTGAACTTTTACAGTTTCAGAAGCACTTATTATTTAAAAGTTTTCTTTCACACAAAAAGAAAAGTTCAGCGAAAAATGTTTTAAACAGAACAGTTCAGTTTAAAAAATCTACAAACGAAACGATTTTCCACTTAATGTTTACAATACATCGTTTTTATACCACTGGCACAAAAGTTCCCAAAAAAAGGAACAAATCCTGTATAACACTGAACAAAAAATCCGTATATAAATGCGAGCTTTGCGCCCGAAAGCTCGATCGCTGTAGAAGTTTCTACGTCACGAATACGTGTACCTCGGTCAACAGTCGGCTTCCGACTACGGGATGGACTATGGACTACGTTGATACGGTCGGTCTTAGCTCTACAGGTCTATGCTTGAATATTATCCACAATATCTGTAGCCTGAACAAGAATTTTAATTAAGCAAGGCTTTACAACCCTATACTGAAAGGTTTCATATTTGTCCTCATTGATATTTGGTGTTTTTTTTTGTGTACAGCTCAATCTAGCCGGTAGGGCTGGCAGTATATGAAAATAAGTACTAGAGTAATAGCTGCTTATTTTACTTATCTTACTAATATTATAAATGCGATGTATGGATGTATGGATATTTGTTAATCAATCACGCCCCAACGGTTGAACGGATCTGGCTGAAATTTGGCACAGAGATAGATTATAGTCTGGAAAATTAGGGAAAATTAAGGAGTTCACGCGAGAACCAAAAATACCTCGATCCACGCAGACGAAGTCGCGGGCATTAGCTAGTTAAGTAATAGGTACCTATGTACTTTTAATAATAAGTAGGTACTCTGAATAATAGGTACAGGCATAAAAAGGTCCTAAACATGAATTAGGGTTGTGGCATTCTAGAGCATGGTAATTTCGGTCCGCCTAATTCAGTATACCATTTAGTTTTCGATTTGCGTTTAATGCTGCTTTTTCACACCAATCGAGTGGTATTATAATAAGTTACAATCAAAACTCATAACCGCTTATAATTGCGAAAATATTGGGTACTATAGATTTTGAATATATTGTATAGGTTAGAAGGAATTTTGACCAAGAAAGAATACTGTCGGCTGTTTAACTAACACCGCCAAATACTTTGTACTTACAATATAATAGTACAATACTTTGGTGTAAAACATCAAAGATGACTCTTTGGTGTTTAGTAGTTAAGTTTCAGCAATAGCCAGTCTTATAATGAAAAAAATTAAATCCACCTGCCTGTGAGCGTTACGCCCAAGGTTTAGAATTAAGTAAATTCGTTTACCTTTCACAATCACCGTACTTTGGTATATTAAAGTGGTTATTTTCCTAAAAATAGGTCGCCAGCAGGAGATGGAATTGCCAACGGTCCTATTTCCTCAGGACATGCAAACGATTCTATGAATTTCTAACGAAGTTCCTAAAAGCGGACGTGGCTACGTACACAATTCTGTACCGAGAGCATACAAAAGTACTAAATTACCTGTGTACTATCCTGTACTTAGGTATGTGTATCACTATCATTTAACAAATTTTATGTGAGGTGGGAGGCTTAGGCTGTTACTTAAGTCCTTATTAATTCTACATTATATCTAGAGATAATCTACTTTCTACAAGCAAAATATTAAATTTCTAGACCCAGCGATTTGATCAGAGTTCGTACACAATTTTCAAAAAACCTAAAATCCACGCGTACCTTCTAAGTCGGGTGCATCATCTAGTTTCACTTTCATCGAAACTCGATCCTCATTGCTTAGGGTCGTGATCCCATTCCATTAATCACACAATGGCTTTCTTGGGATAATAATGCGGTTCCCAGGTCCACATACGACCCGACTAAAGAGTACCTACTACTATTTCACATCTTCGGTTACTAACGATTATTATCAGATGTTAGTGATAATATCCAGCATCGACGGACGGCTTAACGAGCTCTCCGTGGCACAGAGGAAACAAAAAGGCATATATTCGGACGACTTACGTCTTGGGTCAACGTTGCTTAACAATCGCAATCGACTGATATTATGTGTTGTCGCAACTAGGCCACTCGTCCTTCGACACTCAATTAGATAGATAGACATAAACAAAAAAGGAGTCGAACAAGTAAACAACGGAATTGGGCGTAATTTGTGGTTATTATTGAATCGTTCAACCACGCCCTGCACTGACACCTTTTCTATTCCGGCAATAGCCGCTAACACGATTTGCGTCGGCCCTTTCGGAGATAATTGGATAAATGTTGTTTACGCCGCGACGATTGCCGAATTCATTATTAATCTTCGACCTTTCTTTCAGATAATGGTATAATTAAATTAAAATACTTTTTAACCAATTATACCATTATTAATTTTATATTCAGCCCTTACCAACGGCTTATGGGCTATAATACCTCCCTAAACGGACCAAAATGGTCGAATCAATCATTGTTACTATTTCCATTTCTTTCGACACTTTCGCACAGTTTACCTTTTCATTTCATTCCTTTTTAACATATTTGAAGTGAGTTAACCTTGAGTCTAAGCTCCGTTCTGTAAGTAGAGTCCAAATTATCTAGAATCTGTGACCCTATCGCAATTTAAGAAAACCCTTAAGTACCGTTTGAGGGGTCAAGACCTCGGAAAAGAGTGTTTCAAATATACTGTCAAGATTTTTCTTTATTTGATTTCTATAATTTTTTTTTACATAAATATATAAAAATACTAGCTAATGCCCGCGATCGAGGTTTTTTGGTTCCCGGGGAACTCCTTAATTTTCCGTGATAAAAAGTAGCCGATGTGTTATTCCAGGTTATACTCCAGCATATACTCCTCACAATTCGCGTCGTCTCAAGGAGAACCGCCTTCCGTATTTGACCCTTAATCCAACAACCAAGCGAAAGCTTCTCGAGGAAGGAGGAGGCTTCTCTTCTTGTTGGTCGAAACTTTTCGCAAGAAGAAACAGACTGCGTTAAAATATGGAGAACCGTGCTAAGACGAAGTTCATTGAAATCGATTCGATTATTTATGAGTCAGGACGTCCTATGGTTTCAAAGGCATAGCCCGAATTCGGCTTGATAACAAGACAAGATAACAAAAGGGAATAATAGATCAAAGGATGAACGAGACAGGTAATTATTCAGAACCGGTTTAAAATAATACAAGTACAACAACCAACACAGGTAGGCACGTTTTTGTTTTAATTAATTAGTATACCCACTCAGTATAAATTGTTCTCTCACAAGGGACATACCCAACTTTATATTTCCCTACTCAGTGGACAGAGCTGTCAAGATGAACTTTAAGCTCGTGAGGTGTCCAATTCCATGTACCCACCTATAGACTTCAAGAAGTAGTCATTCCAAATAATTAAAGAGAGACTTCCAGCGATTGGTCTGGTCGTCATATTTATTCAGATTTCAGAGGCCTCAAATCACTCAGAGCGAAAACATTATTTACAAAAAAGTTTCTGGCGGACAAAAAGCCCAAGCACCCTAACTACTTTTATATAGAGTTGCACATACCAGCATGACAGGATAAAACGTCTGTCTCATCCCGGAAGTTTTGCGCAGAACTTTTATACCCAAATATCAACATCTACATCTACAACGTACAAGCACTCATAATAATCGCTATTTTATGTCTTTAGAAAAGTGTCTAGTCCAATTTCAGTATTAATATTATAGCGTCACAAAAATGTAGTCGAAAAATGTATTGTAAAAATGATTCGGCCCCACCAACGAAGCTCCAAGTAAGCTCGCGTGAATTTCAGGTACGCCCGGCCTCCCTCTTTTGTCAAGTACGAGACGTAACAAAGGAAAAATTTACGAAAATAAAATTAAACAAGGACATGAGCAACAAATGAAGGCGAAGAAGTAAATGTGACACATTTACGGCGTCATTAATGTATTGAATGGGACGAAAATAGACTGGCTGCCCGCCGCTGATGAGATCCATTGTTGCCGTCAGTAGGGGGCGTCGTATCGCGGGGTGATGAAAATCATTTACTAATTGACTTAATTTCTCACCCGCTATCTTATAAGAAAGTAAAAATAACAGCCCTACCTGTATATTCTACTGGGCCTCGCCCGCGTTTATTAAACTACTACTTACCTATACCCGACTAATACTATATTACATTTATATACTTTTTTTTTTGTTTATACAGCAGGGGAAGTCCTCATGAACACCTGTTGGGTAGTGCCGGACTCTTACCGGCTAAAACCCCTGCTGTTTCCTTGTTGACCGTGTATCCGCCTTGCAGCCTACAACATGGCAACACTTCGGCCTTTTCACCCACTTTTTCCTCTGCGTTTTCCTCTCCTTCCATCTCCTTCATAATTTTTCTACGTAGTTTGCGACAGCAATCCAGTTTTCTTAGTTTAAGCATTTTTGGAATTATGTTTTCAACCGATATGCTTCCTACTTTGTTTACTTTTTCTTCCTATTTCTTCCTTCTATATTACTCTCTATCCTATACTACTATATATTTTATTATTTAAATTTATTTTATATGGTCTTGTAAACTACCAAAAACGCAAAAATTACACTGATCGCTATATGCTGTTACCTACTTATCAAAGAGTTCCGCCTTTCATATCCCAGCTACTCATCAGAGTGCCTAGTGGGAGATATTCGTCCCATTCGATTGCGTGAGCGTTTACTACGTATGTATGGAATTGTCAATGACAGCTTGACAGATGGCGCTCGATCATATTAATCGATAATTAATAAAAAATCTATATTAAAATTGTAAATGCGAAAGTTTGGATGGATGGATATTTGTTACTCAATCACACCATAAAGGCTTTTTTTTATCCACTACAAGTTAGCCCTTGACTGCCATCTCAGCTGATGGTAAGTGATGATGCAGTCTAAGATGATAGCGGGCTAACCTGTTAGGGGCATGGCAGTTATATTAAACCCATACCCCTATTCGGTTTCTACACGGCATCGTGCCGGAACGCTAAATCACTTGGCGGCACGTCTTTGACGGTAGGGTGGTAACTAGCCACGGCCGACGCCTCCCACCAGGCCAGACCAGGGAAAATTCAGAAATTATAAATTCCCAAATTGAGCCTGCCGGGGATCGAACCCGGGACCTCCACACGTTAAGACAACAGCACCACACACTGCGCGACGGAGGTCGTCAAAAGACCGAGAACGGCTGAACGAATCTGGACGAAATTTGGCACAGAGATAGATTTTAGTCTGGAATAAAACATAGGCTACTATTTATCCCGGAAAATTAAAGTGTTCCTGCGGGTACCAAAAAACCTCAATCCACGCGGACGTAGTCGCGGGGTATCAGCTAGTCAATATATGAACGGCAGTTAACTTTAACGTGATCGAATACGTAACGGTATTATTGCGTAAAACTACCAAAACTTTTATCCCCTATGCCAGATAAACCCAAAAGTTACGGAGCCTGGAGTTTCTAGTGTAGCGCCATTTTATTAAACCACGTTTGACAGTTCAAAATCACTATTGAGAAATTAGGTTTTTAAAAATAACAAGACCTCTTAAACCTACACAAAACCTTTTAAAATCCGTATAAAATTACTAGGTACTTACGACAAAAGAAAACTTTCAATGAAATGTTCCTTCGTTTTGTGAAGTTGGTAAACAAAAATTGTTTAACTAACGATCGTTAGAATAGGCTAAAGAAACCATTTTGTAAATTAATATTGATTATTTGAATGTAATTAATTAAGTTTTCTTTATTAAAGTAAAATTTGCCTCCAGCCCTAATTGTAGGATTTCAACATTGAAGCGTTACAGGTAAAGGTTGAAGTTTTCAACACTAACTAGAAACATTTCAAAATAAACAGTTACGTACAAAATAGACCTGGTAAAGGTAACGGTTATTGAGAGATAATGGAAGATCTTAAATTAAAGATGTAATAAAAAGTGTATAGGTAGGTAAAAAAATAATGATTAATTATTTAAGTAGGTATAATAAACATTATTTCCAATACCTATACATAATTTGCTCCACTACAGCCCATTTACGTCCCACTGCTGGGCACAGGCCTCCCACTCTCATAGGAGAGAGGGAATTAGAGCTAAACCCACCACGCTACTCCAATGCGGGTTGGCGGGCTTTAACGACTATTATCATGTTAGTGATAATAACCGGGACCGACGGCTTAACGTGCTCTCCGAGGCACGGGGGTGAAACACCACCAACTTCCTAACTCCGGGCTAGTACTGGGAATTTCTAGTCAGAAAATCCCAACACTTAATTATGGCCCGACCCGGGACTCGAACCCGGGACCTCGTCGAACGTGCTAACCACTAGGCCAACGAGACAGTCAATTTACTCATAAATCTATAATTAATACAAAAAATAACTACTGCCAGGATGCTGCCGTGAATGCTATAAAACACAATCTATACTAATATTATAAATGTGACAGTTTGGATGGATGGATGGATGTCTGTTACTCAATCACGCCAGAACGGCTGAACAGATCTGAATGGAATTTAGCACAGAGATGGATTATAGTATGGAAGTATGGAACAAGACATAGGCTACTTTTTATACTGGAAAATTAAAGAGTTCCCTCGGGAAGCAACAAATCCTCAATTCATGCAGACGAAGTCGCGGGCAACAACTAGTACCACATGACAGCCAATTTACACACCTTTAAATATTACAAGCGTGAGTCATAAAATCAATAGGTGAAATAAAATGTAAATACTTGACCTTCCTTGCAAAAAACAGTTTTAAATTGCTAATTTTATTTTCATCAAAACATTTAGGTGTTTCTTTCTGAAAGATCTACGATAAATCCATATGAATATAGGTACTTAAAGCATGCTGCCTCGTGGGTCTAGTGGTTAGCATGTTTGACTGCGGCTGACGAGATCCCGGGTTTGAATCCCGGGTCGGGCCATAATAAGTATTGGGTTTTTCTGACTAGAAATTCTCAGTACTAGCCCGGAGTTAGGAAGTTGGCGGTGTTTCACCCCCGTGCCTCAGAGAGCACGTTAGACCGTCGGTCCCGGTTATTATCACTAACATGATAATAGTCGTTAAAGCCCGCCAACCCGCATTGGAGCAGCGTGGTGGGTCTAAGCTCTAATTCCCTCTCTCCTATGAGAGTGAAGGCCTGTGCCCAGCAGTGGGACGTTAATAGGATGTAGCGGTAGTGGACTTAAAGCATATATAAAAGCAGATACTTATTGTCTGCACTTATAGGCTCAAGCCTATTAGGGTTCCGTACGTAGTCCAAGCGCATGGTTACCACCACTTACTTGATTGCCAGTAGGTAATATTACGTAGCAAAACCTAGCTATAGTAAGTATCACAGAATATACACCTTCCCCTGATAAACTTGATAGTATTATACGGAACTCTTTGATATTCCGCAATAAAAAGTAGCTATGTCCTTCGCTGGAACGCAACCTATCCTATGTACAAAATCGGTGTGAGCAATTATTTTTTTATTTATGTAAGAAAGGTATGAACATTTATTTCAATTAAAAGTAAAATAAATTAAAATTGGTTAGAGAATTTCCCATTGAGAGTGGGACACGCTTTTCCAATTATAACAGTATACATTTTTGCTATTTATTGTAATAAACATTATAATTTAAATTAAAAAATGAACGCCAATAAAAGATTAATACATATCATACTTGCTTAATATTATAAATGCGAAAGTGTGTTTATTTGTAGGTTCGATGCTTTGATGGTTTGTTGGTTTGTCCGTCAATCACGCAGCAACGAAGCAACGGATCGACGTGATTTTGGGCATGGTTTAATTGGGGACCTGTAAAGAGACTAAGGCTACTTTTTATCCCGGAAAATAAAGAAGGTCCCGCAGAAATAAAAAAAAACTTAAACCACGTGGACGAAGTCGCGGAATGAGCTAGTTTGAAATAAAAAGACGCATTACGCAATGAAATATTGCAATCAAGCAGCTTTTTAACTGTTCATTGTTGTTTCCCTGAAAAAATGATGAAAAGGAAAAACAACAAGGTTTTTTTAATTCATCAAATAAAAGGAATGCACTGAGGCGATACCTTGCAATGCAATGACCGAAAAACGCTCTGAAGGCCCACAATATTATATTATTTCAATAACACAAAAGGAAAGGTAAAATATTAATCCCTGGCTAAGTATAATAAATTTTCAATAAAATATCAGATCCAAAAATCATACCAACTTTAAATATTTATACCAAAGACAAGTGATTATTATTCCACTATAATTATATATAATTATATTTTCATAATGTCAATACTAGAAATAAAAATAAACTTGTAATTCCTGCTTCTAGTCTTATTAAAACTAGCAATTCATTTGTTGGAAACAGTGTCCGCTTCTACAATAAGCTCCCAGAAGACATGTTAAAGATGTCTCTGAATAAGTTCAAAGTTAATGTAAAACGTAAACTCATTGAAAAATCTTATTACCATGTAAAAATTACTTAGATGACAATAAATTTTTTAATTAATAGCAAATTATGGCTTTGATAGTTCCTTAGTTAAGATGATTTGTGAGATGGTGATAAGGAAAAAAAACCCGGCTGAGTTTGTTGTGGGCTCTTCTCAGACCAGAGCGCGTCTGGAATCCTCGTAGCTTTAGTTTTAAGATACCGTAACTAAGTATCTCCATCATATTTTATATGTAAGTAATGGAGGTCAATATATGTACCTATACTCTATAGTGTACCTAAATTGAATAAATGAATTGAATTGAATTCAACTACAAGTTGGCCCTTGCCTGGGATCACACGTGCTGCTAAGTGAAGTTGCAGTCTATGGTGGTAGCGGACTATCCTACCACGAGAGAGTTTGTCAAGTAATCGGGGATCGAACCCGGAGCCTTCGAAATTATATAAAAAAGGTTAACTGATCGGTAATTTATAATTAAGTATAGGTAATGAGTATAATAAGTATTGGCATAAGTAGATTTACAGGAATACTAAAAATAAAACTGCAAAAATGCAAGCGTCGTAAAAAAACCTCTTTTTATTGAAGTCGGCTAAGATAGGTAAGACAAAGTTTCCCAATTTCTACTCGAACAACAAGTAGAATTCTTTTTCTTGACCTAATGAATTTTCCTGGAAGAATTTATATCTGACAATATTTTCAAGATAGTGCGACAAAGCTTGTAGGTAGTGATCGTCCGTTTTTAACTGACTGTAACAGGAGAAAAGTTGGTTTGGATTGTGCTTTTCTAGATATTATTTCTATTTCTAGTAGCGCCTTAGCCGCTAGTATTCTTATTATCTTTCCCCTGAACATGACTACAGTGATACGCGGTAAATAAAAAAAGGAAAATGTGGATTCGTGATAGTGTATTTTCAATTAAAACGCTTGACGAAAACTTTGCAGATGTCACGCTACGGCTGATGGAAACAGGGAAAATTGAAAAAAGCCTCGCACAATAGTGTCGCCGTCAAAGAGTTTGTATATTTCTAGAGCCAACAATTTCCAGCAAATGATTTCAAACTGCCTCGTTGGCCCAGTGATTAGCATGTTCGGCTGTGGATGACGACGTCCCGGGAAGGGTCATAATTTATTATGTTTATGTTTATCGTTAGGTTTTAACTCAGTCATAAGTGCATTCATTGTGTTGTGTATAATAGTAACGTAACAATAAGGTAAACAATGAAGTTTTTATTTATTTATTTAGTATTAGGTTTTTCTGACAAGAAATGCTCAGTACTAAGTAGGTATTAACCTATTCTCTGATACTTGCCCGGAATTAATAAGTTGGCGGTGTTTCACCTCCGTGCATCAGAGGTCAAACAGTCTGTCCTGCGCCTGATATGTCTCCGGTTATATCGGATTTTCCGTCACATCGGGCTGTTGGAGTAGGAGAATAGAGAGTGTACCTGTGATTGCGCACACACTTCCACTTCATTTGTTTATTTGTTCAGATTAAAGATATCTGCTGTTGCTGAATGGAGTAAGTAGTATGGGGCTTCGCGTTAATCCAGTCAAATCACAGGCAATCATTATTGACAGTCCGGGATACATAGCTAAACTTGACTTGCGAGGACTACCCCCGATCAGTTTTAATGGTGTTGTGATTCCATATGGACAGTCGCCGGGCGGCCTTCCTTGAGTTCGCGTCTAGAACTGCAAGTAAGGTGGCCAGGGCAAACGGATGCAATATAGCAGGCTTATTATTATTATTATAATTAAAAAATTAAAAAACACGACTGCCCTGCCAAAAAACGAACTAAAAAGGTAAAAATCTAAATTAATCTAGTTAAATAGAATCTTATTCACATTTTTATAAGTGATATTTTTTTTGTGAATCACTGGCTATTGAACTATAGTGTTATATTATATTTTTTCATAATTTTCTAGATGATGATTATATAGTTAATCTTATTTTCGATTTTATTTTTCAACTTTAGTCTTTAATGCGGGACCTTGGTCAGCCCTTAAATTTTTTTAAAATTTTACTAGGGATTCTAACGATACCTCATTTATCATAATCGGTCCAGGCGTATAGAAGTTATGGTGGAATATACAAACTCACATACATACATATACATGAACCCTGAAAACAATATACTCCTTTTTTCAGGCAGTCGTATAAAAATAGCACCTTAGGCTCAATTAACTAGAATATAGGTACTATAGGTGTAAATTATTCGACTATAGCATAGTATAGGATAGCATGTCATAGCATAGTATTGTAGTATATATTATAGAGTGTATATTGAAGAAAAACGCATGTACAGGTTTAGTTGAACCAAGTATAGTAGATCAGTATTATATATGTAGTATAGTATATTAGTATATTAATCAGTTAAATGAATAAATTGAAAAAAAAACACGTCTATTTGGCGGCCGGCCGTGGCTGAAATTCAGTCGGTAGGACATTATTGTTAAGTCTGCTGCTCCACGGTTTAACTCAATGGTGGCAAAAACTACGAAACAAGAAAAGAAAAGAACTGGCAATAAATAACACACCAATTGTCCGACCCGAAAACGTAGCAAGCAGTTCCATATGGAATAGGATTTTTCATGAAATTTTGAGCTCCCACGAATTGCCTTCGGGTGTGTAACCCATTTTCTAGACAGCGTCCTTTCCGCATTCGTACACGTCTGTCAACGACATTTTGTGTGTTTTTACACTTTTTTCATAATGGATTCAGAGCTTCACGGTCGCTTCTTAAAAGTGATAAGTGATTACATAGATAAACACGGAAACTGTTTAATTAAAGACTAATTAATATTCATCATACTAATATGAAGAATTATGTTTGTTTTTCCTTCAATCACACCGCAAAGGAGCAACGAATAGACGTTATTAAACCGAAAAATTAAGGAGTTCCCGTGGGAATTAAAAAATAACGTATTCTGAGCCGACGAAGTCGCGGGCATCGGCATCAGCTAGTGTGGGTATAAACAACAATTTGATGAATTTCTTGTATAAGTTATCCAGTATCCTTAATTGTATTATGCAGCTAATAAGTCATAAGTTGCAGTCACTCACCCCCAAGGCCCTGTTCTACATCGGCGACAAACATGACAACGCGACTCGATACGTCGCGACGACAGTATTGCCTATGCTGTGTATTAGATCGACTCACGCGGTCTACGTTGTCGCGTAGCTTATCTACGCGACGTTATGTCACTTGCGTCATTAGTAGGTACAACGAGGGTCTACGATCGTGTGATATACTTGTACCACATGCGGCGAGCGCGTAGGTACTTTAAAGTAGCTCTTCGTAATATTAATAAGTCCTTCATGTGGCGGGACGAGGGTGGGGTGAGTCAGCACTCCATAACATTTTAAGTGGTTTTAAGTAATGTTGACCCAAGTCAATAGCCAGACTGGTGATCGACTTTTGTTTGTAATGATTGTTTATGGCCATTTGCATTTCCTGGCCATACTCCATTTAAAACAAAGACTGGATACAAATGGTAGAGAACGACCTCGGTTTACGGCTACGCACAAAACGTTACACTGACGATTTCTACAACCATACCATGTACGCTCTTAAAAGTATCGCCCATGTATATTTATTTGCTTACGTATAAATGGAAATACCTACGCGTTGTCAGTAGGGTTGCCCCGTTGTCCTTTGCCTCGTTGGTCTAGCGGTAAGCATATTCAACTGCAGCTGACGAGGTCCCGGGTTCGAGGCCCGGGTGGGGCCATAATTATGTATTAGATTTTTCTGACTAGAAATTCAAAGTACTAGCCCGGAGTTAAGTTGTTTATGTTTCACCCCTGTGCCTCGGAGAGCACATTAAGCCGTCGGTCTCGGTTATTATCACTAACATGATAAAAGTCGTTAAAGCCCGCCAACCCGCATTGGAGCAGCGTGGTGGGTCTAAGCTCTAATTCCCTCTCTCCTATGAGATTGGAGGCCTGTGCCCAGCAGTGGGACATTAATTGGCTGTAGTGGTGGTGTTAGTGGTGGTGGTGTCAATAGGGTAGTGTTGGATTATGACACGTTTGAACGGACCCTTAAACTTTTAGGACTGAGTTCAAAAGTTCAGGCGTACGAAATCCGAATGAATTTTTGGAAATCAATCTGAATCTGAAAAAGCTTTCGAATTAAATACCCACATCAAAGCAGCGTCATTATTTCATTGAAATTAAAGAGAATTCAAATGTAGGTATAATAATTTCCTTCACCAACTAAAGAGGAATTAAACGAATTGCCTCCCCAGTCCCCTTTGAAATCCAAAAAGTAGCATTTAGAAAAGTGAGTTACGCAGTTAAACGAGGCCAATTAAGTAAAATATGGAATTGAATTTTTCAAGTCACAAAGCCAGTTGAAGTTTGGTGGGTTTCTCGTGAACATTTCAAGGTGCAGTGTTTTGCGTTCCCACCGAATGGAAAATCAAAATGGATGTAAATTTTCTCGTAGGGCGAATATTATAACCAGTTTATCAAGGCTTCATTGCATGTGCTTGCAACGTCGATCTATTTCAATGCATTATTTTTATTAAAAAAACATGCGAAATGTTTCACAGCGGTTAATTGCCTCATCTGGTGACATAATATATTTTTTTGCGCAAAGGATCAGCCTGGCTGTCCAGCGCGGAAATGAAGCCAGCATTCTTGCCACCATTTCACGCGGCCATAATATAGTATATGCCATTTATATAGTAATTATTATCAAAACTACCAAAAAATATACCAGCCTTCAGTCTAAGTCAGATTATTTCCATTTCACTGGACTAAAGAAAGATTGGACGAGATTACTAACGATAATAATATTATGTGCTTATTGTGCCTTTGCACAATAAGCACCAATCAGTAACAAAATTGGCTATACTAAGCCACGGAAGAGCGAGCATCCGGCTCAAGCTTAGAGTCTTTGTTGTTGACCTCCGGAACCGAAATTGGTTGGCAAATCTGGTGTTATTATTCCTATATATTATTTTATTACTAGATGATTCCCACGACTTCGTCCGTGTGGGTTAAGTTTTTTCGATTCTCGCGGGAACTTATTAATTTTCCGGGATAGCCTATGTCCTTCCCCGTGATATAACCTATCCCTGTACCAAATTTTATAACAATCGGTTGAATAAGTAGGCCGTGAAAGCGTAGCAGACAGACAGGCAGACACACCTTCGCATTTATAATATAAGTATGGATTTTATGTTCTGATGGTGGCCGTGACTTCGTCCGCGTGGATTGCTGTTTTTTGGTTCCCGCGGGAACTTTTTAATATTCCGGGATAAAAAGTAACCAGTAGAAGTATTTTTTTTTTTCTTTAAAAAAAAAGTGGCCTATGTATTATTCCAGACTATAATCTATCTCTGTGCCTTTCATCTAGATTTGGCTAAATAAAGGATTATTTATTTATTTTTCTTTATAACTATCTGTCTGTCTGCTACGCTTTCACGGCCCATCTTCTAAACTGAGTTGGACGAGATTAGATACAAAGATTAGGTATGTTTCATCCCGGGGAATGACTTTCATAATGTCGGAAAAGAGTTCCCACGGGAGCCGGGATTTTTCAATAACCTAAACCCACACGTATAACGTAAGTCTTTAGTAGATCGAAGTCATAAGTAACCTCAAAATAAACGGTTATTCAATTATTTTAAAGCACATCCATAGTAATAATATAAATGTGTTTAGGATGGATGTATGGATGGATGAATGTTTTTTACTCATTCACGCCAGAACCGCTGAACAGATCTGGATGAAATTTGGCACAGGCTTTTTATTTTTTATCTCGGAAAATTAAAGAGTCCCCGCGGGAAGCAACAAAGCCTCAATCCACGCAGACGAAGTCGCGCGCACCAGCTATTAATACTAGTTGAAGGGTCCAATACCATTTTCGCTAATCTCTTTGTTCGGGCATTATGTTCAGTACCAAAGTACCAATTACAAAAACTACTTACCCAATACTATATGATAGTGGACTAGCGAGATGATATTGATTTTACTAGGCGAAAAGTAAACTATTTTCGATATATCTATTACTAAACGTGAACCGCTTCCGTCTGGATGTCTCGTGCGGATGACGGATGATATTTGAACACAACCAAGCCATTCCGATTAATTTATACCTATTCCGTGATGTCAAACCCACATCAAATATTTTATGATAAACTATACAAATATTTTATGATTGAACGTTTCATAGATACTAATATTATAAATGCAATTGTGTCTCTTTGATTGTATTACCTTTTAACGCCCATGCTGAACAACCCATGACGTAATTTGGCTCAGAGATAACTTTCATTCCGGAGTCAGATAGAGTTTACTTAATGTCCTGGTATTTTCTTAGTTTTTATTTTTATTTTTATTTTATTTTATTTTATTCCACTACAAATTAACCCTTGACCTGATGGTAGCGGCTGAGGGTAGCGGGTTGACCTGTTATAGGTATGGCGGTTATATTAAACCCATACGCTTAGTCGGTTTCCACGCGGTATCGTACAGGAACGTTAAATCGCTTGGCGGTACGTATTTTGCCGGTTAAATAGCCACGGCCGAAGCCTCCCACCAAAAAAAAAAGTAAAAGTAAAATAAGTCTTGCGGAAAAATATAAAATTCTGCAGAATCAGGTAAAAAGGAGCTTTGTTTCCTCACGCTTGTAGCCGCCCATGCGCGCGTCGATAGGTAAAGTAATTTAGAAATACATATAGTGTCGCTTTCAGTGTGAACCTAAAGAAGTAGTTGTAAAGCAAAGAAGTTTTGCTACTTAGGCTCCAAGCGAGCCGCTGCTACCACTTTCTTCAGATTGTTCAGAACTAGGGACTGAAAAACTCATCAAATCTGTAACCGTCTTCAATGTGATTTTAAATCTGTTAACCCAAAGCACTTAAATTTCTGTAACAGAAAGAATCTGTAACAGAAATGATAGTGTTTAACACTGTTTTAAAGATGTAACCGGAATAGCGACGTTGCCAAATTTACTATTGACGCGTATTCAAATTTGAACCTAAGTTGAAAGCACCAATGGTTGCAATTGTTTTAAGAAAAACATGACCATGTTGTGTCAGTATGTGTAAAGTCCAACGAAGCGAGAAGACCGCGTTGTCACCCCGTGCAATATGTTAGGGCATGTACCTATTAGGGTTACAGATAAAAACATTTATTAACAGAATTAAACGGTTACAGATTGAGTGGGTTACAACTTACAGTATCCTTTATGTTTCTGTTATGTTTCTGTTCTATAACACTCTCAAAAGACAGTGTTTCAGAACCTATAGTTTACAGTACTTTATACGTCTTATTAAAGCGGTTGATACAGTATTCTTAAACTATATTTAAGATTAACTTACCAGAACATAAAAAATATAATTAAAAACTTCCCGGTAGTGATTGTAAAAGAAAAGATGACCGTTCGTGCAAACCGCAGCATGACATACGGCTTGTTCATGCACTTCATAAATAATAACCAACTGAGTAATCTTCGTATAATCACACAGTTGAGATGTTTCTCTAAGTGCAGGCAGCTGGCTGGGATTAAACAGTTGCGCTCGGTGTAGGGTTACCACATATCCTAATTTATCTTCCTCAAATAATCTCATTTTTGACAAACAACCAAAAGAACAGCTCAAGGTCCTATGCTATTGAATGTACTCACGTGAATTACTTGTGTTAATGCTGACTGCCTCGTTGGTATAGTGGTAAGCATGTTCAACTGCGGCCGACGACGACCCGGGTTCGAGACCCGGGTCGGGCCATAAATTAAGTATTGGGTTTTTCTGACTAGAAATTCTTAGTTAGCCCGGAGTTAGCAAGTTGGCGGTGTTTCATTCCCGTGCCTCGGAGGGCACGTTAAGAAGTCGGTCCCGGTTATTATCACTGACACTGATAATAGTAATTTTATACAGCCTATTATAAATTTATAAAGCCCGCCAACCCGCATTGGAGCAGCGTGGTGGGTCTAAGCTCTGATTCCCGCTCTCCTATGAAAGTGGAGGCCTGTGCGCAGCAGTGGGACGTTAATGGGTTGTAGTGGTGGTGGTAATAAGAACGAGAGAAGGTGGAATGTTGAATTGGTTCGTCATCAGTCTTCACCATTATCATCTCAGCCCATTGCCAACTCACTGCTAGGCATTAATAGATTAAGATAGTCCATCACGCTGGCCAATGGCGGATTGGCAGACTTTACAAAACTTTGGGAACATTATGGAGGCATGCAAATGCTTTCTCACGATTTTTTAATTCACCGTTGAAGCATGTCATATTAAATTTTTTTATAAAAATATCTTCCATTCAAATAACTCCGAGAAGTTAGAAGTGCGTCCCCGGAATTTGACAACTTGACCACCCAAATAGGATACTGAGGTCTTAAAACCACTAGCCTATCAACGCTTTTTATATTGGAATTAGAATTGGATGGGTTATAAATACGAATAAGGCGGAAGAGCAGTCTGCATAATGGCTACAGTGAATAATAATGTAATGTAATGTACTTATTGCCTGAAAACGGATGCAAGTGTAACCGCCAGAGGATATGGAATGCCCTTCCAGCGCATGTATTCCATGCCACGTATAACTTAAGTATAATATGTAACCTAGACCTTATCATTGCTTTGCATTGAGCGTGATTGTCGTCAAGCGCAAAGACAGGTTGTATCCCGGAGAAGCACATAGGCTACTTGTTATCCCAGAAAATTAAATAGTTTCCGCGGAAATTAAAAAAACTTAACTCTCGCGGACAAAGTCGCGGGCGTCTCGTAATTAATAAAGGCGAGTATGGTGAACTTAGCGCTGTTATACCTATATTGTTAAGACGAAGCGATTGAATCGACAGCAGAATGTAATTTATGTTGCTAGTAAACATAGGTTTTCTGCGGATAATTACTTTTGCTAAACCAGCAAAGTGTTCTTTCTAATGAAATACATACATCTAAGAAATATTTATAAAGTCAATGCCAGAGATTTTATTTATCTTATCCTTCTAGAAGAATAAGTTATATACTCAGACACCGATTATTTTTAAAGTTAAAATTAAAAACCTCTTAGCTTTTTTTTTGAAGAATTCGTACATCGTGGAATAAATTCATTATAAAAACTCTATCTTTCACTTTATAATATTATGTTTAAAAAAAAGCGTTTGTGCTAAAGCGATTAATTTCATTACATTTCTTTCCTCTATACCAGTTCTATGATACCAACTTTGCATCTTTCTAGACTAAGTACTGTATCTGTTATTTTCCTTCAAAAAGTCCATAAGATTTATAGGAATTCCTAGTCCTAAGATTATGCAGAAGGCCTCATACATATCATTGCAAACCTAAAACATTGTTTAAGAATTCTCTCCTTGCAATAGTAAATCATTGAGAATTATTCCTTAATGGCACACCAGTCAAGACCGTGAAAACGTTTCTCCTAAATATAGTATCAGTTCGTGGTAACTGTTCCGAAGCAGTTCCAAATGTAGGAACGTAAAAATAATATGAAATGAATTGTTACATTGTTTGGCCTGGCCACAACAGGCGGTCGGGCCAAATCGGTACATGTTTTATTAATGCTAGCTTATGAGGGTAGGGCATCGTGTATTGTTTGTATAGCAAATAACACTTTTTGGTTTTAAAAAGAAGGGCTCTCTGAAAGGTTTTAATATGAGTAGATACCTTGTATGAAGTAGATAGCATTTTCGTAAATTTATTTCAGAAAATAAACTATTCAAACGTCTAATACAAGGAACGAAACCCGAAGTATACTCCTAAATGTTCTACATAAAAAATAGCACATGCTAAGGATACTTATCTTATTCCTTTGTAAAGTGGAAAAGACTCTCAGTCTCAAGTCTCAACTTTGAACGTTAATATCACCACTACAAGTTGCATTGAAGAAGGTACTACAGCTGACTTCTTTATCGTTTGAACTTCCGAACAAAACACGCTGCCGGCAAGTTTACCTATAGCAAAACAAATAATACTGTTACCTACCTATAATACGTACGTGAATACAAGCAATCGGGATTTTGTCAGGAAAATGTATGGCCAATAGAACAAGCAATTTCAGTTAATGTTAAGAGACTGAACAGATGGGCTTGCTAGTAAATTACACTTTAAGAATAATAAACATTAGGCAGGAACTATGAAAATATCTACACAAGGCACAAGAATCTTAATTCGCTGTGATCCGCGAAAACAGGCAAATCTATGGGTGCAATTTGCAGCTTAAAAATGCGCCCTCCCGCTAGTTTTTTATTATACGACTGCCTGAAAAAAAGAGTAGGTATATTGTTCTCAGGGTTGTTCTTTTGTATGTATGCATGTATATATGTAGTTTGTATATTCCACCATAACTTCTATACGCCTGAACCGAATTTGATAAATGAGGTGTCGTTAGAAACCCTAGCTTATTCTGGGTGACCATAGGCTAGTAAAATTAAAAATCCCACATTAAAGACTAAAGTTGAAAAAAAAAATTCGAAAATAAGATTTAATATATAATCATCATCTAGAAAATTATGAGTAGATTCCAAAAAAATTAACACTACAGTTCAATATCCAGTGATTCACAAAAAAATATCATTTAATAAAAATGAGAATAAGATTCTATTTAACTAGATTAATTTAGATTTTTAACTTTTTTGGCAGGGCAGTCGTGTTTTTTCATTTTTTTAAATTATGATTTATTTTAATTTATAGGCTAGCGCTTGCCTGCAATCAGACCTGCAGCCCTATTCTGTAACTCAGTGGTTATCAAAAAATGAAAGCCACTGACTTATATTTTTTATCTATTGAAGATTTGCTATGAAATGTTATTTAATTTTTTCATAGTTAACCTTCAATGGACATAATATATATGTCAGTGGCTTTCATTTTTCGATAGCCACTGAGTTACAGAATAGGGGGGCAGCTCGCGAGTGGTGATCCAGCCTAAGGTGGACCGCACTTGTCTAGAAGATACGTATGCACGTCTTGACTGGAAGGTATCTTTATACTCAATACCCGTTTTAATTACTCCATGTAGGTTTCTCTTATGGTAGATTCTTACGAATTATCATGAGTGGCACAAGTTTTCCTACGTGAAATAAATAAATCATTTCATTTCAAGTCATGCTTTGACTCTACCACCGGTTTGGAAAGAGTCTCTACTGAGAAGAGCTGGCAGAGCCGGATTTCCAAGGGCATTCCATATCCTAGCGCCCTCGCAAATTGCTTTGTACGTATCCGTGGAATGTTTATTTTTAATCCACTACAAGTTAGCCCTTGACTGCGATCTCACCTGATGGTAAGTGATGATGCAGTCTAAGATGGTAGCATGCTAACCTGTAAAGGGCATTGCAATTATATTAAACCCATACCCCTATTCGGCTTCTACACGGCATCGTACCGGAACGCTAAATCGCTTGGCGGCACGTCTTTAACGGTAGGGTGGTAACTACGGTGGTAGCCACGGCCGAAGCCTTCCACCATGGTCACCATGGTGAAATGGTTCGTAGTTTAATTATAGCAGTGTAGGTACCATCAAACAATTCGATTATTTATTGTTTAAACAGAGTTTATTTCGCAACTAGGGATCTTGGAAGTGGCGTGTTTACCTGCTTGTGAATTGTGTGAAGCTTCTAAACTGGACCGAATCTGTTTTACAACTGACCTAAATAGTATAGGTACGGTCAGCGTCTTTTCTTTCACAAGCGTTATTAAAAGTTACACATGCAAGAAATTAATCCTTAATTGTTTCAAAACAAGCTGTCCCACCGGTGTTATAACTATGCGAAAGATTGGATGGATAAATGGATGGACGTTTGTTACTCAATTACACCAGAACGGCTAAACGGATCTGGATTAAATTTGGCACATATATAGTTTACAGTCTGGAATTCATAGTCTACTTTTTATCCCGAAAAATTAAATATTTCGCCAAACCAAAAAACTTCAATCCACGCGGACGAAGTTCGGGCATCAGCTAGTTTGTCATAGGTACGTAGTTCACAAATAGGAAGAAAATTGGTCCCAGACGGTAGTGTTCAACTTCTTAATAAATTATGAAGTAGATTTAAGCTTCATTATTTTCGCTTCGGCGGCATTTCGTAATAACTTTTATGAGCCTTTATAAGCTCCTTTAAAAGCTGTAACTAAACTTTGAAAGAGCAAAATGAAGCAATTTCCCTATTAAGATGCTAGGTGGATAGAATTTACGAGGTTGTTCCGGGCATCGCAGCTAAGAAGAATGAACTTGTACTTAATAACTTATTTAGTAGGCATCAGTAGTATGTTCTACTTAATAACGTGTTATTAATAATTAATTTATCGTGAAGATCTTTGACTGTCAATATGCTTATCACGAACCTGTTACGAATACGCTAACACCTATATTCTTACAATTCGATTAAAAATTGGACAATCCTAGATGTCCTGAATCGCGATCCTTCATGATATTGTAGACTACATACACATTAATACTAATAATATTATAAATTCAAAAGTGTGTCTGTATGTCTGCTACGCTTTCACGGCCCATCTGTCCAACCGATTTTGATGAAATTTGGTATAGAGGTAGGTTACACCCTGTGGAAGGTCATAGACTATTCCGGAAAATTAAAGAGTTCACGCGGGAATCAAAAAACCTTAATTCTCGCGGACGAAGTAGGTAGCGGGCATCATATCTAGTGATCAATAAATATTACGATCTTGGTACATGATCGGACTGCTTCTAACGGCTCGAATTGACTGCGTCATACATTTTAATTTGGAGAGTAACTTAAATTAGCTTTTTAATCGACAGGACGATGTTCTCAATTCGACTAAGTCTTGGTTGTGGTAACACCTGGTACTATCACGAGGTGCTCTAACACTTACGCCTACGGTCACGTACGTTTGGTGACATGGCACGGGGTTTTTACTCAAAATTACAAATAATAAATTTCCGAATTGCCTGGGTCAAGAATCGAACTCTGGAGCTCAAGACTGTAAAAAAATCACTCACCACTACGCCAAGGAGGTCTTCAAAAACTTTCTTGAGAAACACCGTGAGAGCTTATATTATTTTATTATCTTTCCCCCTAACGACTCCCCGTGTGGAAAATCGTACTTATCTCCTTCCATTCAATTCGTTGGGATCGTTAACCCGGCTATATCGCCCGCCTACTTCAATTAACTACATAGCATAGTAATAATATTAACAGATTATTTTACTTTAGTTTGCTTCAGAATGGTTATTTTTAAGTTTCTACTATGTAGTAAATAAAAATAACTGCTTAGGAAAAGGCTTACTAAGAATGTAGTTTTAATTTGCATTCATAAATACAGCACATTTTAGAATAGGGTGTAGATGTCGATCACACTTCCGAGTTCTGACACAGGAGATACTAGGTAGGAGGTACCTGTGGCCAGTGGCCAGTACCCTTACTCTGAGATTGATCGAATTTGAAATACATCTCACTAAAGTGAGGTGAAAGTGAGCTCCTCCATATATCTACAGCCAGCGCTCCAAGCGGAAACATCGTGAACAAAAAGTCACTGAGTCATTCCCACTCCAAGTGAAATTCGATGAGACAGATCGAGTTTATAACTCACTAAGCGTACAAAAAATACGATATGACTAGTATAATTTGCTATTTTGGCACTCCGAATGTTACTTTTCACACAGATTGACATCTTAAAATGCGAGAATGACGCCATTTTCACATTCGATGGCGGATTCGTAACTCACCGAAAATATTCGTTTACACTTGGCATGGTGAGCTCTCACGTCGATCAATCGTATTCGCAATGTTAAAACTGGGAGTAAGCACACATGTATTACCTGCTACGTAAGTCAATGGCTACCGATTGCCTCGTTCACTCCGCTATTGTTACGTATTAGTACCACAGAATAGGTAATAGTTGGTAGATACGAGTTAAGAACGTCCTCCACCCATCAGATAACAAGACGAAAGGTGAATGAACTATAAGTTTAATTCGCTATAATCCGCTACAGTAGACAAATATGTGTGGTAAAGTTGTTGACTCGACAATGCACGATTGTAAAGTCAACAATCTTCAACACTTTACAATCGTGCATTGTCGAGTCAACAACTTTACCACACAGATTTGTCTACTGTAGCGGATTATAGCGAATCAAACTTCTAGTTCATTCATTATCATGGACTTCCGCAAAGTAACGCCTGCTTCTATTCAATACAGACGAAAGGTGATTTTTATGAATCAGAGTACATCAAAGAACATGCCTTTAATACTAAGTTTGCCTAATCAAATCTGTTCAAGGCTGAGTACCTACATTAAATTTGTTTTTTTTTAAGCTTAATGACGTAAATCTCCGTCTGATAACCGATCGAAGTTGATACCTACAATATGAAGAAATTAAGTACATAATATAGGTACAATTTTGAATTTGAAAAAGACAATCCATCTCCATTCTAGAACTTTCATCTATCCAGCGCGGGATTTAAAAAGTCAAATCCTGTTGATAAGAAGGGCGTAGGTATCTAGAATAATTTATTTGAGCCATTGCTCTTCCAAGTTTTGACCCAAGACGGCGTTTTGTCGGAAGATTAATGATCGTGGTGCTTGACGCTGTGTCATAAGTACTTCTTTTTAGGATTCCGTACCAAAATGGTAAAGAACCCGTCTGTCGCTTATTTGAATAACTTTATATATTATACTAGCAAATGCCCACGTCTTTGTTCGCGTGAAATAAGTTTTTTTAATTCCCACGGGAACACCCTAATTTTTCGGGTTAATATAGGTATAGCCTATGACACTCATAAATAATGTGGCTTTCTATTGGTACCAGAATTTTCAAAATCGGTTTAGTAGATCCAGAGATTACCCCCTACTATCTCACAAACGTTGCCTCTTTATAATATTAAGTAAGTATAGATTTGTTGAAAAAAGGCACCATAATGTACTGTGGTAGTAGTGGTAACTCCCAGACTCCCATTCAGGTGGTAGTAGGTTCGATTCCCGTGGACCTCTTTTTCGGAGTTATGTGCGTTTTAAACTTAAAAATCACACAAAATTAGTCACTTTTAGTGACTAACTAGTAATTATTACTCAGTAACCAGCTTCAAATTGGCATAGAGCGAATCTTATCCCGGGAACGTGACTTTGACTTTTCGAAGCTATTATATTACGTACCTATGGCTATGCCTGTTACCTGACCTACATACACATGTTGACAAATTAGTGTGCTAAAGTCTAAAACGGGACGATTTGTACATGTTGCGTGGACAGTATACCCTACATAACGTTAGATACACGCGTGTTTGTTAAGTCCTCTCTGTGTGTCGTAAGCATTCCTCATTTCTGAAGGTATTGACCTATCTAGACACATTACAAATTATAAGGCGGTTGGCCCTTGACTTAGCGATATTTTATCAAAGTTATAGGGTCATAATGGAGCTCTGCAGTTCGTCGTGGGTTTTTTTAAATTTTATTACTTGTTCTACTATACATCAGTCCCCTTGACTTAGCGATATTTTATCTGGTAAGCAATGATGCAGTCTAGGATGGTGACAGGCAGACAGGTGACCTGTTAGGGGTATGGCATCACCATCATTTCAGCCCACGGGTATCCACTGCTGAGCATAGGAATTTCCGAAAGAGAGCCACCACACCTGGTCCTCAGCCTTCCTCAGTCAGCCACTTCCCGTCACCCATCTTTATATCGTCCATCATACAGCAGGGATTTATATAAGTCCATCAGGCACTCCACACTACGCTTACTTGTATATGGTCCCCATTCTAGAACTTTCTGTCATCAATGGCCATCGCTCCTAAGACATTAATGACCTGCTTACTGCCACTTTAACTTGCCAATGGTTAAGGCCCTTAGGGGCTACCTGACAGTTTCCTTAAAAGTTTCGTTATACTTAGCACCTAGAATATTTATTGCCTTAACCTAGCCTGTTGTAGCCTGTAGGTATGACCCTACACATTGTATCACGCGTGTTTACCTATTCGCGTTACGGTCATGGAATTCTGAACCGCAATTATAAAGCTCATTAGCTAAATGAGCTGTGGTGTAGACAATAATTAAGAAACGTTACGTTTAGAGCTTTAGCAATTATGAGGTGACGACTCGTTTATAGCAAACGAAGTAAGTAGGTATCTATTGTGTAAATAGAAAGCGGAAATCTACGATAGAAGGAAAATCTTAGTCTAAACGTGAGTTTGTAGGATTTTTTAGGATTTTTAGTGGCCTGTAAAGGCCATAACAAAATATTAATGTGAGAAGTATAATTTGTTTACTGCCAAACTAGGAATCGATACCTATACCTATGTGAGCCTAATGAAAGGTTAGGAATATCCACCGCTTGTTATAAAATAATTAATTGATTCAAACAAGTAATAATACTACAAAATGTGTGATTAATGATTGTTTGAGGGAAACAGTTTATGTTTAATCACTTAAGTACCACTTTTTTTCGTCTTTGAAAATGAGGCTATGCGTTTGAAGATTATACAGCACCAACTCTTGATACTTGCATATCTTGGAAGCTATTAGGGTTAGAACAATCGTCGTTAATTGAGGAATTAGTAAAAGGCGCCGCGGCGCCGTTGCAGCATAAGTTGATTCTGTAGATTTCCTACTTTGTTTGTTTATTGCTTATGTATATTTACGTACTCAGGTTACTTTTATGTATCGACCTACACTTTAATAAGGACGTGGAACCGCGTTACACTCTCGTGCTTCGGAGAGCACGTTAGTCCTGCGCCTGATCTTTCTCCGGTCGTATCGGATTGCTTTCCCATCGAACTACTTCTTCCCAGGAGAACAAACTTCATCACGCAGGTGCTGACTTCAGATATTCCTCGGCTCACTACTTATTTATCAAAATCCAATTCAAATTGGAATTACCGTAACTTTTCTAAACTTGCCAATTATACCTAATACTATGGAGGGTAGAAGATAGATAAGGAGTAGCATCTCTGTATATAAGACGTGTCCGTCGAAATGCATTAAATTGGGGGCGCCACATTAGCATCAGGGTAAATTTAAAAGGAAGCGCCAAATAAGTATTATTAGAGTTGGTTTGAGAAATAAACAAGGAAAAAAAAACATTCATCATTATTTTGTACAACGTTGTACAAGTTTTTGAAATGTTCAATAATTAACTATTATATTTTAGTCGACAGTAATATAATTTTTTTTAACTCGGCATACTTCACTCAATCTATAATTGCTACATTCATACCATACCCTTTGCTACACCAGCGCCA
The DNA here is from genome assembly GCA_964035005.1 of Erebia palarica. NCBI lineage: Eukaryota > Metazoa > Arthropoda > Insecta > Lepidoptera > Nymphalidae > Erebia > Erebia palarica. The sequence continues at coordinate 19,950,265 of OZ035994.1, forward strand.
CTGTGGAAGGTTTTTGAACTTTTATTTATAGCAGCCACTGGACACTTTTTCAACTTTCCTCCCATAAGAGATGTTACTCCTTATCTCTACCCTCCATACCTAATACATTTAAAAGCTAAAATTAAAGATATTATATTTTCATTCATGCGGTAATAATTTTATACACTGTAATGTTTTCTCTAGGCAAAAAAAATATGCTGGTTTAGTGTTTTGAAACAAACAGGCAGATAAAATTTATCATTCCGATTTAGGATATTATTTATTGACCAAGCGAAGCGAAGGTCTCTGAGTCTACTTGAGTGAATTTGCACTTGTCCGTCCGTCCGTCTGTCAGAGCCTTATAACTTCTAAATTACTGAACGTAATTACTTCAAATTTAACTATAATATGTAAATCGATGGCCTCCAGCCGAACATGGCTTAAAAAGTTATATAAATCTTTTTTTAGGGGCGCTTTCATAGAAGCGAATGCGAAGTAAAATTTTTTTAGCGTTACATAGGGTTGCGGCATATCATTTTAAAGATAATTAGGAATAGAGGTCAAAAACATATTTTTTTAAATTTTCCCCCTAAAATTGACAAAATGGGGGCTTTCAAAGTGGAGATTTTCTAACGTCCAAAGTTGACCTCAGAACTCTCAATTTTCAGAAAAGCTGAGCCTGAAACTTGATCAATTATTTGAATTATATCCTTTACTTGAACAACAAATACTAAAATAAGATAAATATTATAAGGAAACGAAATTATTTAATTTTTAATGAGCTTCAGTATTTTTAACAGAACTTCACAATGATGTCAATAGATGGCGCTCTGTATAAGTTTATTCGTTTCTCCAATAACTCTTTAGCACTTTTGCGTCTAATGTTAAAAGTTAACTATTACAATATATAGTTAAAACGATCTTATGGATACCGCGAGGTCTCAGTTCGGGGCGAACCACTAGTTATTTCACTTGCTGATGCCCGCGACTTCGTCCGCGTGTAATCTATCTCTGTGCTAAATCTCCTCCAGATCCGTTCAGCCGTTCTGGTGTGATTGAGTAACAAACATACACCCATCCATCCATCCATGCAAAATTTCGCATTGCAACGGCATGCAAACATGCCGCCTTAAACCAATAAACCTTAATCGAATCACAAGACTTCCCGAAATTGCATTACCTCCGGTGGGTGGCACAGTGGAAACCAACTATGGAATTGGAAGTGATGGAACTTATAGGTGCATAGGCCGCGTTGCGTCGGTGCATTCTCGTGCTATGAGAGGCATGCAGATTCCTTAATCATTAATAATGTTCGAGCAGTCGTGATGAGTTCTTCAATTAGTAATTAATGACAACTATTAGGACCCTACGCATTTCTCTCGGTTGCGAGGTCATATAAAATTAAATAAAAAAGGAACACTTTTGTACCTACCACCGAGTAGTACCTACCCTGTTAGTGTTCGTTGACTTTAATATAACTACTGTCAATTCAATTAATTTGTTCAATTTAGGTACACTATTGGTACACATACTGACGTCCATTACTTACATATAAAACATGACGGTGATAATTAGTTACGGTATCTTAAAACTAAAGCTACGAGGGTTCCAAACGCGCCCTGGTCTGAGAAGAGCCCACAACAAACTCAGCCGGTTTTTTTTATTCATTATCACCATCTCACAAATCATCATAGTTATGTAACTATCAGAGCCATTAGAGCAAATTATGGCCAAGCATGTAAAAGATTACTTAAATGACAAGGAGTGTCATTTAAGTAATCTTTTACATGGTAATAAGATTTTTCAATGAGTTTACATTAACTTTGAACTTATTCAGAGATATCTTTAACATTACTTCTGGGAGCTTATTGTGAAAGCGGACACTGTTTCCAACAAATGAATTGCTAGTTTTACTAAGCCTAGAAGCAGGCATTACAAGTTTATTTTCATTTCTAGTATTGGCATTATGACAATCACTTTTCTTCTTGAATTTATCAATGTGCACGTATACTAAATTTTCAAATATATATTGGTTGTGCACTGTCATAATATTGATTTCTTTATATTTATCTCTTAGTGACTGTCTTGGTCCCATATATTATATATGGCTCGAACAGCCCTCTTCTACAGCACAAAAACAGAATTATCATCTGCAGCATTACTCATAATAATATACTATATGACTTAATGCTGTGAAAGTAACTAAAATAAACTAATCTCGCCGTTTCTATATCTGTCAACTGACGAATCTTTTTAACCGCGTATGCAGCAGAACTAAGCCTGTTTGATAAATCATTTATGTGATGGCCCCATTGGAGTTTAGCAACTAACCTTATACCGGGAAAAACAGCGGTATCAAGGTGTACAGTAGTTTTTACCTGTTTAACATTATGTAATGTAAATGGTAATGTAAATTTGATACACTTTATCTTTTTTCCATTGAGGAGTAAGTTATTAGCTTCAAACCACTGTACCACTTTAGTGAGAGAATTGTTTACTTACTTCTTCAAGAGTTGTTTCGTAACGTTGTTTCACACAACTACAATTACAATATACAAAAACGATACACTATTAAATTAAGGTGATAAATGGGGGAAGATAAAAAAAGAGAATAGCGCCGAACATTGAGGAATTATTTTGATACAGGTAACATCATGGTATACACCCTTTAGTCTCGTCCCGCCCTTCAGCCTGCGTCAGTAGCTGAGTGAGTGAGTTACGTGGTCTTTTTTTAAACTCGACATATTTCCCGCGAAAAGTCGGGATTTTCAATCTTACCCCGCTTGTTATATCTTTTTACGCAGGTAAGTTAGGTACATTGATTTTGTTTAGATATTGACGAATATATTTGAAATTTAATACGCACTATATAGAGGTAATTAGTAAATTTCTTCTATTTAAAGATTTATCATGCTTTTCAAACTAACCCCGGAAAAATTTAACGGCATGTTCGCGAGCATGCCGTGACCGACATGCTCGCGAACAGCGACATGCTTTTGAACACCGACATGCTCGCGTGTTTACGAAGACTTGAAAGAAGGGTTTTAAATATAAATTTACTACTTTCGTAATTAATCTTTAATGCCTTACCGATAAGGTTTATATTTTTATTTTATTTTTTATTTAAAAAAAAATTAAATAAAAATTAAAATATCCGTTTTCACTTCTATCGGCAGTCCCTATGACGGCCAATTTTTGTTTAAAGTATTATGCAACAACGTGCAGGATCTTTGTTTAATTTTACTTACCAGTGCCTTGAACACTAATTGCTGAATGGTGTAAATTATTTTTGGCCTGCGAAACTGATAACGCTTTCAGGTAATTATGCTCTGAGATCCATACATTTCAATTGATTGCGATCAAAATAATTATTCGTCTAGCATAAATAATATTCATTTCGAAATGCATTGTTAGCAGGAAAACTATAGTACTGGCAATCGGCACTCTATGTAACGTTAAATAAAATAAAGCAAGTGCGACGTAAGCAAAAAGTATTGCGAAAAATTCCAAGCAAGAAATGACAGTAGAACAAGCAATTTTAAAAATTGCATCTGCAAACGGATACTGTAATTAAAGACGGTAAAAAGAGAAACCAACAACTAATATTAAATATTATCTTAAATGCAATTTTTCATTCATATCACGAAAAACATGAACATGTGATTGCGACTATATTGCGGAGTACGAATTGTGAACCAAACGAAATTCTTAAAGTATCAAGATTTATTTTTTACTTTGCAGTGGTTTTGGAGGTCGGTTTTTACTTTTTCTTTTAAATTTCTTTTTTAACTTTTCATTGTACTCATAAGTTCAATGGCGAAGTCCATGCTTGGTGCCCGCAGCATTAATTCAACATCTACAGTTCCTACAACTAAGACTGCAGTACTCTGCGGCATCTGGGTTGTGAAGTTGGAACTGAGAGTTCAACCGTATACGTAGTCGTTGCTTGGGTACCTACAATATCGATTCATCATCAAAGGACATTGTTCTGTCTCCATACAAAGCTCGCCTAAGAACCAACCGTCATAAAACATTGATTACTGGGTTCAAATTAAAACGTTTTTGTACTTGAGAGCAGATTAAAACAACGGACACTTGCTAAGAAATTACTTATTACCAAAAATATTTTAAATTTTGAGGTTATTTCAACTTTCAGAATCAATTATGCAGATTGATTCTGAAACAAATAAATATCATCTTTATCCAATTGTAATAGAGCTGTAAACAGTACGTAGTTAAGACAACATTCGTGGTAGTTCATCAAAAACATTACAGTTGGCGTTATAAATAAGGATGCAAGTATCGTTATAGTTCATCGAGAACTTCACCGATGGCGTTAGAAATATTAAATTATTGTTCTTTCAATATATGGAGCTGCGAGATTCAAAATACTAGCGCACTTAGTACTTTAAGCTGCTTTTATCTTGTTTCTTACGATACGGATCTAACGATCAAGCGGTGGAATTGTATATTATTTCAAACTGTAAGTTATTGATCTGTGGTTAATAACCGAGAGACGGAAACGTATAGTAATCAAAATAGATTTTTTTTATTAATTTGTGTCCGTTTTTAAAAGTGTTAAAAATTTGTAAAAGTGTCCGTTGAATTCTAATATTTGTAATAAAGTTTAAAAAAATAAGCTAAGAATTACTGTATATTCCAAACGTTTGTTGATTCTTAGGCGAATTTGGTCAATGTCCTTTCCTAAATTGGTATGGTTTTAAGGAGTTCTGTGCCCTGCACGCCGTAGCCGTAGCCGTAGTTTGGTACCTACTATAACAATTCACCACAATTATTTTTATTTTTATTTATCGTATGGCGTTTAGTCGCCTGCAAGTTTGTCGCTTGTTTAACACAGCCCAGGGTCACGTACAGGGAGGTAGAAGGTAGTTCCTGCAGACATGAGCGAGGGGGATCCCCCTAAATGTATTAAATTTATAAAATATAATTTTAAAAATATTGGCAGTCATTGGCCTGCCTATAAAAGTGAAACCGAATATTTAAAATAATTTGAAATAACAACACAGCAATTTTAAAATAATTAAAATATAAGCCTTAAAACAAAGGATTAAAGTTCAATTACGAATGTACTATATTATTAAGAAAAATGGTGTCGCGGATGTCACTTCACGGTTACTCATCACTTTTTTTAAATATAAACCTTAAAACAGAGGCATTAAAGTGTAATTACGAATGTACTACTTAAGACCTTTTTTCTTAAGAAGAACGGTGTCGATCTCGCGTTTCCACAATTTTATCCCCTACCAAAAAGTGCTCAACGCGCCTAAAGAAGTTTTCACTTCAATAAATTCCTAACTCCAGGATAGCGGAGTTATGGATTCAGATATGTTTATTGAACCATGAACCAATATGAAAATATATCCTAAATTCTACATCCTTTCATATTAGAAAAAAATCCAAATTGGTTTTATATGATGGAGTTCTGAGGTAAAAAACATTACAGCCGAATTGAGAAACTCCTCCTTTTTTTAAGTTGGTTAAAACATTATAGATTACATAATATTTTATCCAAATTACAATCGAGTTCCTTAGAAAACGTATTAATAAATAATTATGAATTATTGATGATTAAACGAACTTACCTGTAAGTGAAGTTCTATCCCAATTGTATGAGTACGTTTCATTCGAAAATATATTAGTTAACACTAGTAGTACTTTATTGTAGGTACTGCAACTCGCACTATTTTAATGTTAGGGTACCTATTACTAAATTTTCATAATGATATGGGCAATGGGATGGGAGGGACCTTATAATATCTTCGAATGAAATGTACTCATATAATTGGGATAGAGCTTCACTCACAGCTAAGTTCGTTTATTCATCAATTATATTTCGTACGTTTCATTCTTCAGATATATTAGTTAACACTAGTAGATTTTTAGAGATGAAAATTTGTGGATATTAATTGAATAATTTTATAACAATTACCTAGTGTTCTAGTATAAAACTAGTAATCATTAGGTAACTTTAAACATTAGATAAATTGAGTAAAGGTGAATTTGATACGTTTATTTGTTCAAATTCACCTTTACTCAATTTATACAGTAATAGGGGAGGGTGCGGGGCTTCAGTATGAGCCATGCCAAAAAGGTATATAAGCTGGAACTTGCGATACGATAGTCACTTCACAATCGTGCATTGTCGAGTCAACATCTCCTGAAGATGCTCCGGTGTCGGAGTGAAACGTACGTTGAGATTGATTTGGAGGATTTGTGTGGTGTGGTGTTGTGCCTGTGCGAATTGCTGGGTGGTGGGTGTCGCATGTTGCAGGTTAAAGACACGCACTGTACCACAGTGGGATGAAACAGTCATACAAATTCCGTCTTGAAAATTTTCAAATAAACTAACGACCTCTTGTGTCCGTGGGGGCGTAACTTTTAAGGAGTTGTATAAAAATATAACTAGATGGCATGGTCGAGCTTATACTTGTCAAACGTCACTTGTCAAATCAAAGTTTCAAATTCAAACATTCATGTTTATAAAGAGATGTGGTCTTATTTACAGAAAAATTATAAAATAACAAGCCTGCTCCCAAGAAATTTAAATCAAGATCCGCTTGAAATTTTTTTTTGTAAAATTCGTAGCAATGGTGTGAGAAACACAAACCCTACGTGTGACCAATTTATAAATGCATACAAAACTTTACTTATTAATAGTTTTGCAACCCCTCATTCTGTAAACGCCAACTGTGAGGATGATAATAGTGTAATATTTCAGTCAATGGAAAATTTCTTAAAGGAAGAAACATGCGCTAATGTGATTGATGAAAAAATACAAAATATAAATGTTTTATGGCAAGAGTTGGAGACTCCTACTCAGCCTGCCCCAAGCCAAGGGAAAGATGAAGATATAATAAATTTAGAAACAAAAAAATATGTGGCAGGCTGGGTATTAAAAAAAGCGAAAGCAAAAGTTTTTAAAAACTGTCCTGTATGCACCGAAATTTCGATACCTACAAAAAGACCAGAATCGTCATATATATATGAAAGAGATTACACGAAAAAATCACTTACATATCCAAGCAAAGAATTTTCTTAATGATGAATGATATTTTTCGTTCAATTGCTAGGTGCCTACAGGAATCGCCAGAGTCCCGGCTCTTGTTGGATGCAATTCAGTTTCATATTGATATGTATTGTGATTTTAATATTTTGACTAAGTGTGAAGCCCATTTTTCAAATATTAATAAATTTATTGTTTCATTGACGATTAAACTTATACTTAACAGTTGGTGTATGGGGGTCAATAAAATATTAAAAGGTAAAATTACAAAATTTAATAAAAATGATGTAATAAAAGAACATGCACATAGGTATTACATAAGTCATACAAAATATAAAAATAAATAAATACCTTTGTGTTTTATTTCTACTCTTTAAAATTGAAATAATCTGATTTATGATTCATAGCGATTTTCCAAATTATATTTCAAGGAAAATCGGTCTGAATCTAAAACGGATTATTTAATTTATATTTTATCCATTTAATTATCTACGGTAGGTACCCAACGGGTCGATAGGTCTGAAAAGCGCCATCTGTCGGTCATAGGGTGGGTACTGAAAGATAGTTTCAATACTAACGCCATCTTTAGACGGTGGGATCATGGCTTTCAAATAAAATCCAGCGTTGCTCATCTATAGCAAGTATATAGTGTATTATCTATGCTGTACCACACGGATTTGTCTACTGTGGCGGATTATAGCGAATTAAACTTCTAGTTCATTCACTGTCATGGACTTCCGCATAGTAACGCCTGCTTCTATTCAAAACCTTTTAATCTGTTTAAATGATTACAAACTCATCACTAAGTAAACTAAAAAAATCGAACGGTAACTTTTAATAGTACAATAAGTAACTGCACCTATAATAAATTATTTCATTAGAAATTTTAAGACTGAGTGTACAATATAAGAATGAGATTGTTATGGCATTGTTATGGCATTATGGCCACCAATTAAGGCCATAAAGGTACAGGGTAGGTACTCCTCATTTTATGAACGCGTTCGCCACGTTGCGTCCAGGGTTACAAAATTCTTTAAATTGTGAGTTCCTTGAGGAAGATCATAATATTATATTATATATGGAATGTATAACTATTAAATCTGAAGAACCAAGGCTGTTAAGGACATTATTATATTATTATCTTTTCTAAACATTCACATATTAGAAGGTACAGTAGTGGATACATAGTGGAACAGCACAAAATAACCGACTATCTCATGAAATTGGATTTGATTAAGTACGTTATAATTACGTTTGACATTGGCGTGTAAAGCTAATTTGAACGACATATATCCTAACTTGTCTATAATCTTATTGACAGATTAATATTAAAATTTATCAGACTATTTTATTTCTACATCTTTGTTAAATTTCTCATTCTTATTATTATTATTTTTAATATTAGAAGCAGTGAACCATAATATTATATTTTACAACCATTGCCGAATTTCTGACGTCAAATCATTATGTATTGAATGCCACCCATTCGATTAATCTATCTTACCTAAGAAATTCTTCTTAGTACCTATTAATAATTATTACTTTGATAATAAACAGTATTATAGATGTATGTGATAATAAAATATAGATGAATGTGATGAAATATTTTATATGTATATTGTTGTATAAAATACCACCATCAGGTCTAAGTAGTTATTATGAAATTAAAACTCAGTAATTGATTTCATTTTACAGTTTAACTCTTCCGTTATTACAAAATGTACCCGAGCCAGACCCAGAGGCGCCTGTAGAGCTCTATTTGAAACATATCAGTTTATTACTTAGTGACCAACCTTCAAGATCGGATAGAATTAAAAACGAAAGCCGAAATTTAGCTATATATGATTTATACCCATATGTATCTTGGATGCTAAGTAGGTCATCGTAGGATCATCAAGACGTTTGATTTTTGTATAAACCCAACGGTACTTCCAACCAACCAACTTCGTAACTATTTTTAAAATGGTAATAATATTTAGTTCTCCCTTTTTTCATGAAGCAGGGATGAAGATATAATATTCACCGTAAGTTGCTCCGAGAAAAAGATGGCACCTACCGCCGTGACGATAATTTTATTTGCTCGACTTGGCGGCGGCACCCGCGCGGGAGTCACGCTAATGCTATATTTAATAATAACAATGTAAAACCTGAACTTGGGTTGTTGCAAGGATAGTAAAGAGTTATTTTCAAAATGTATTACAACACTGCAACAATTTGACGTTTAAAGTTTCTCGGTTACGTTACGTAACTATTCAGTACAAAGTACAACCAATAAGAACAATAACGTAGTATGTACAACGATAAATATATTTATATTTATCGTATATATATATTTATATTATTTATTAAATAAATATAAATTTTAGTATAAATTTTCACCATAAGTAAGTAACTAATTACTATTTCGAAATTTTCTTTGAGATGCGTTGATCGGTATCAATAAATAAATTAAACTTCTTCAAATATAGGGTAGACATAAAGCCGCTATAAAGTATTGATTTGCAAGCTGTCATATAATTCTTAACACTTATAATGATTTTGAGTAACGCATTTATTTAGTGTTTACAAATGCAAATTTAAAATAAATCTTTGAGTCATCATTACATTTTGAGTCTTAGATTGATTAAAACATTCTAGAAATCAATTGTTCTAGCTGTGGCTCAAACTCACAAAGCGAGTTTAATGTATATTAAATGGTCGATGTTAATGTATGTATGTATATTCTTTATTGTACACCACAAAATATAAAAAAACAGATAACAAACATGAAAACTTAAAACGTAGGTACAATAAGGCGGTCTTATCGCTAACCAGCGATCTCTTCCAGACAACCTTATCGATACGGAGACAATGAACTAGTGGATAGTGGGAGGTGGTGCATAAAAATAAACTTAAATACTAATAGATACATAAACTAAACAATATCATAAAATTATAACGTATTAATACACTAATATATATAAAACAAATAAAATAGACATACGTAAGACTAAATACATAACTAAATACACATATAAAGATTAGACAAATTAAACATGTCGCTATTGATGATTACAGAGAGACATGTAATGATTTTTCACGTAAATTTTAAACTTATTAAGAGTTTTAGCTCGATGTATTTGCGAGGGTAGTTCATTCCACAAGCTAATGGCCTTGAACATAAATGAATTTTTAAATTAATAAGTTAATGAAAGATGTATTGGCGGTACATAAAATTGATAACTTTAAATTGTATCAACTCATGGCGATTAGGATTTATAAATCCATTCCGAGTCTTTTTATCTAGCGGACACTCAGCCAAAATTTTTGCTTTATTAAAATATTGTATACGACCAGCATGTAGATTGTTATCCGTGACGGTCAATAGTCTTCGAACGTTTTATAGTATTTGAGAGTTTTTCTCTGAAAAGCGTCTCGTGTAATGTAGGAACCAGTCCGGGTCCTACAGGAATTAGAAAGTATCTTGGTAGTCTGAACTTTGTTATCTCTCAAGGAGGCAGGGTTTTGTTGATGGTAGTTATACCAAGACCTAGTTGGTTTTGTTTTAACTATATGTTTTTAACAAATTGATCCAAAGTTCTCGTAAAGTGTAGTGGTGAATATCTTCGCCGCCAAACGTCACCTAGCGCTGAAAGTCCTGGACGTCATCACGAAATTTCACCGGAAGGCAAAACTGTATCATATTGGTATAGCCCTGTGTGGTTTTGTCGTCTAAAATGATAATTGTGTTAACGTTTTGTTTTGAACCCTCGTGTTAACCCGCAGTCAACCTCCAGGCTATTTTGAGCATCATGCTGTACCTTCGTGATACCCTCCAGGCTAGCTTAGAGATGCTATTGATTCATTTATTTATTCTTTTAAAAGTTGATATATAAAGAAGTACCCGCAGTCAACCTCCAGACTTATTTTAAACATCATGCTATACCTTCGTGATACCCTCAATGTGACACCCTCCAGGCTAGCTTAGAGATGCTATTGATTCACATATTTATCCTTTTAAAAGTTGATATATAAAAAAGTACACGTAGTCAACCTCCAGACTTATTTTAAGCATCATACTATACCTTCGTGATACCCTCAACGTGATACCCTCCAGGCTAGCTACGAGATGCTATTGATTTAGATATTTTAACTTGTAAGGTAGTTACATAGAACAGCTATACACATTTTTACCGTCAAGTCCATTTCTAGGTTATTTGATTGGATCCCGTACACAAATAAAATATATTTATGTAAACTTACCCTGATTTTCTCCAGATTCCTTCGAACATGAATATGATTTCGTCGTTCTAACTTTTATTTTCCTACTTTACTTTAAGCAAAATACAGTATACCACTGAACACATATACTCCTACCGGAGAGGTATTCTTAATAAGTTATTTTAAGTGAATTTCTTTAAATATTGACAAGTGAGTGCTCGTTGCTGCGCACAATAAAAGAATGAGGAAGGCGTTATAAGGGACCCGGAGCATCGGATACTGGGGAATTTTTACATCTACCCTAACATTAAAATAGTGCGAGTACCTACAATAAAGTACTAGTAGTGTTAACTAATATATCTGAAAAATGAAACGTATGAAATATAATTGATATTAGACTATGAAAGCCAAAAGAATAGAGTAGGATGTATATGCCACAAGCGACCAATATAGTTACCAAGTAACAAACACAATTCAATCTATGTAAGTGACTTCATCAATAATACAATAGTAACGTCCCATTTAATTTAAAATGAACGAAGACTTAACCATTTTCGATATTGCTGCATGCTTTACTAGACATACTCGTACATTTATTCAGTAGTAAACGGGTATTTATCAGTATCATTATGTGCAACAATTATTTTAAAACCTTAAAACGAACTGTATTTTCAGTCAAAGCTATCATGATACTAAGAGTTGTATTCGGATTTTACAGCAATGTATTCACATCAACTTTTTTATCGAGACTTACAAAATTATATTGCTTATGTTTTTGCATGGTTTGCGTGATAAACGTAGTGTTCCTTTTTAAAAAAAATATAGAATTCGGGTCAACAGTTTACTGCGCGCTTATATTACTACAATTGGTTGTAAATACGTTTACAAACTTATACACAAAAGATGAAGAGTTTATGAAATTTTGTTCAAATATTAAAATGATCGACAAAATAATAGGTTTCAGGAAGTTTTATGACCGATTAAAAATTACACTTTTAGTATATTCTACGTGCCTATTAGTAAAGTATGTATCAGAAATATTTTTATTTGAAGAGTCCCGGCTTTACAAAATACATAGAATTATCATTATTTTACATGTTACGTCCAATCACCTGGTTCATTTGACTAATTCTATAATGTTTGAATATATGCTATCACGGCTTAAATTCATTACCACTCAATTAGATGCAGATTGTAAGAATGAAAATATAATCCCTATTGAGATAGTCATGATAAAATTAAGGAAGTTCGTGTTTATATACAAAAACATGCTTCATATTTTTGGTAATATTAATAAATCCTTGAAAATTGTGGTAAGTAATATATAGTTAGTATAAACAGTGACAGAAATAAGTTTAATAAACACTGTTTTTTGAAACTGATATAGAACAACACTTATAACAGAAACAGAAACGATACTGTAACCCAATCAATCTGTAACCGTTTATTTATGTTAATAAGTGTTTTTATCTTTCACGTTAGGTTCAAATTTGAATACGCGTCAACAGTAAATTTGGAAACGTCGCTATTCCGGTTACAATTTAAAACAGTGTTTAAACACTTTCATTTCTGTTACAGATTCATTTTTGATACAGAAATAAAGTGTTTTGTGTTAGCAGATTTAAAAATGCATTGAAAACGGTAACAGATTTGATTCTGTTATCAATTCTACCTGTAACACTTATAATTCTGTAACCTTTATTTATAAATCTATTTTTCACTTCTTCTACTTGAATTGATTAAATTGATAACCTCTACAAAAACGGTTATTTTAGCTTATTTGATTAAATAAAAGCTGAGCAAACAGCCATAACCTAACGCTTTATTACGAGACAAAAAGTAGTAGATAGATACCTCGCCTAGATAGAATATAGAAAGGATAAAATTCAGTATGTGACTTTTTAAAACTGTATTAATTTAACAGGAAAGGAAACTTAGTTTTTTTATCAATATTCTAGATGTTTACCAGCTTATTAGGTACGGTCGGAAAAACTATCTCCTGCATTTACTTCAGCACTGTAGCATTGATTGATGTAAGTTAATTTTTGCATCTTTTGTGAGTTATTAATTCATTCTTATTGATTTAACAATAATTTAGAGCTTATTTTATAATATTTAAAAATTTTTACAGATTTTAAATTATAATTACTCCCCATAAATCTAACTTATTCATCAGTTAATTGTTATTTATTTTTAAAATATCTGTACGCTTAGTCTTAGTTTTTACATTGCTCGAATTGAGCGTTTGATAACATTAGCGTCAAAGTATGAGATAAATATAACTTGGATTCTATCTCATTCTCTGGCAGGCTAAATTATTTTATGAATAGATATGTTTGTCTCTTTTTAGTGTCGCTTTTTCGTTTCATCGAATTTTCAAATCACAACGACTCTAAAGAAGTTTGACTTCAAAAAACTTAAGACCATAGTTTCAATGCGGTGCCACATTTTATCATTTTCTTTCGAATTGATTGTCTTATCGATACAATTATCAATTTAATACACACAACTAAGAAATTGAAAATCGATATGTAATCTTGTTACAAATGTACCCGTTTTGATCCGACATTGGACGTATTTACCAAGAAAATTACACTTTTTGATTCTGAAATCTTAAACCACTACTTTGGTTGAATGGAAATGTTACCCTTTGTTCCGAAAGGCATACTTCAGGTTGATTTTTCTATGAAAGCTACTTTTCGAACTTTATGTTTGCAAATATCGATAAAAATCAACCTTTTTAGTCGGATTAGAAAAAAAATAGAATAGAGCCAAATATGTAAATGTTACTTTTTGTTCATAATCTCCTCAACTTGAAACAACCCGAGGATGTGAATTTTATGTCTTTTGGAAGACCCTCTATTTAATAATCAGTAACAAATAATTTCTTTTTGACATAGGCATCTCTATAAAACTTTTTAATCAACTTAGTACATCGCTGCATCAGATCTGCAAATTTTTCTGTATATGTCTGATACCTACGAATAATATTTTTATTCTTGAATTTATTAATATACCGCATACCCCATATAATTAACGTCAGTTTTATTTCATTATACGCATCATATTTATCAGAAAAAAGTTCGCCTTAGTACTTTTTCAATTAAGTATATGTTGTTTTTCAGCATAACCTGAGAAATGTGCATAGTAGTGCGTTCGAAGCTTTTATAAATATAATATTTATGTGCCTTCCGGCGTTTATAGCAGAAATGCTACTCGTTGAATATGACAAGATCAAAACAGTGCTTGGAGAACTATTGCTCAATTGTAAAGGTAATTTCATGATTTTATAACACTGTGTGTAACTTTACATGATCATATTAGAAATGAGAATGAGAGATTCACCAAACTTAAATGGGCATAGCAACGAATCACTTAGCACAAAAAACTTATAGACGTTATAGTGGGTCAGGTTGTTCTTCCAACACTGTGTTTTCTGGGGGCAGCGTTGTTGGGACGACTAACTAGATGGTCTAGCGACTAGCTAAGCTAACAAGCAAGCAAGCTAAGCAAGCGTCCCAAGACCGAGTTAAGCGTAGAAAACTTCGTCTATCGAATGAGACAACGACGATGTTTAACAATCTAATTATATGTAGTTGTTTAATCTATTTATATAAAAGCGAAAGGTCAGTGATTCATCACGAGATCTCAGGACCTATGAAGCATACAAGCTTGAAATTTGGATGGTAGGTTCTTTCTATGATATAGATATCAGCTAAGAAACGGTTTTGAGAAAATTCACCCCTAAGGGGTTGAAATGGGGGTTGGAAATTGTTATTAAATTCCTTTGTTTTTGAAGTTAGAGACTTTAAAATTGACAAGTTATTAGTTATAAATAATAAAAACCTGTTTAAGCAATTTTACGAAAATCTACCCCAATAGGGGTGAAATCGGGGTTGGAAGCTTACATGAGGGCTCCCAAGTTTTTGAAGTTAGAGGCTTGAAAATCGGGTTTTAGGTTATTAGTTTTAAGTTATAATAATCTGTATAAACAATTTTAGGAAAATCTACCCCACAGAGGGTGAAATGGGGGTTGTAAGTTTGTATGAAGTTAGAAGCTTGAAAATCAGGATGTAGGTTATTACTTTTATATAATAATAAATTGTGTAAGCAATTTTTTACGAAAATCTTCCCTAAAGGGTGAGAAATTGGAGTTGGAAGCTTGCATGTAGGTAAAATTGGCATTAAGGTTATTACTGATTAGTTTTAGCCGCTATATGTACCTAGGCTTATTGCAGCGGGAAAATCTTATGGGAAATCAGAAATTGTACGCGGACGAATTCGGGGGCGACCTCTATCTTAATACACAAAGTATTTGCAACGGTAAAGATAAATTAAACAACAAACAAAAATCGGGCATTTATAAACTCGAATGTTCAGAATGCAATGCCACATATATTGGTCAAATAGGTCGTAAATTTGATACACGCTATAAAGAACATGTGGCCGCGGTTAGGAAACAACCAACCCCAAAAGTCACATTTTGCTAAACATCTTCTAGATAGTGGGCACAGATTATCTTCCGATCATTCATATAACATCTTACACACTTGCAATAAAGGCATAAGACTGAGTATGTTGGAACAATTAGAAATAATAAAACATAATAATAATAATCAGTTTAAATTACTTAAAGAACAAGTTAAAGTTTCAAATTCACCACTGCTTCGTTTATTTGAAGGGGGTAGGAGTCCGGGGGTAATAGGTGGGGCAATAGTGGTGGGGGCTTAAAAGCGGTATATAACACCGCGCATTAGACACGAACGTCACTAGACAATCTTGCATTGTAAAGTCTACATCTCTTGAAGATGCTCCGGTGTCGGGGCGAAACGTGCGTCGAGATTAGTATAAAAGTCTTGTGTGGTGGTGCATGTGAGTGGTGGTGGCATTGCTTGCTTGGGAACTTGGCTTTCTTGCTTGGTTGGGAAGGTAAACGGTGCTTCGCTTGTAACTGCATGCTTGACCATACAGAATTTTTTCTGTTGGCGTATTATAGCAAAATAATTGTAATCTTTTCTTGCTAAAGTCGGGTTTGTTCGAATAAAATAACGAATAACCGATTAATAACCGAACGGCTGGACCGATTTTCTTGGTTTTTGATTTGTTGTATTTGTCTCCGTACCGAATAGCAGAATAACTGTTGAAAATATTGGAAAATTGACGAAAAATAAACTACTTATTTCGCGCGGATGAAGTCGCAGGCATCAGCTGGTTATTCATAAAGTGATGTAAGTAAGCACTGCAACTAACCTGACGGGGTCCCTAAGAATCTACACCTTACTCTACCTATAAAATTAAATACTTCTTTAGAATGGCACGTGAATCATCTAGTAGTAAGACTCTGATATTCTGTTGCGTCCATAATAAACCAAGACCTTTAAGAGTTTCGGAAGCTTCGAGTTCAATCAACCCAATGACTTGATTATATACAAGTTAGATGAAATTTAGTAAGTATATAAGACTGGCTTTAGAAACGCGTTCGAGTTATAGAAAATTTATAAAACGCGTTCAAGCATTGATTAATATCAATGCATAAATTCAGTTCGAGGTTATATGAATATGTGTGATCGAGTATTGATTCATTACTAATCAATGACACGCGTTTTATCTGCGTGTTCGAGTATTGATTCATCTCTAAATGATGACACGCGTTTTATACGCGTGTGTACGAGTATTGATTCAATACTTATTTGTAACATGCTTTCAGTTCAAGTATACTGTGCTTTGCTCGTTCTAAGACCTTACTTCTTAGCACATATACTAAGTGAGCCAGTCCATTATGCATAGGATCATTTAAGGATCATATCATACACCTCTTCGAGACATTTATACTTTGACTATGAGAGTTAAGACCTTTTGTATTATACTATACGTTTTGAAACCCAGGGTTAAGATTTCTATCTTATTTAACAACATAAATGTTGTTCCATAAGTCACCGTGAAGCGAACTAATCCTAGTGGTATTATCCTCCTCATAAGAAAAGGAAGATGCTTTGGAATGGCACCATTTACATTTCTAAAAAATAAATGATGGTTGGCTGGCTCCACCCAGCTACCAACGGTAGGCTTCTTCCCTCCCTTGGTATCCCAAGAGGCATATTAATACGCCTCATAAAATGCCAAAAGTCAACATTATAGTGATAGGCTACTTTTTATCCCGGGAAAAACATACAGTTCCCGCGGGAACCAATAAACATCAATCCACGCGGACGAAGTCGCGGGCATCAGCTAGTACTAAATAATTGTCTCAAAACTTATACAAATGTTAAATCTATGTTGATAGAACTAAAGTTATTGCAACCATTAACGAACTATTCCATTAAAAACGTATGTTTTTTTTTTCAGACGAAACCCTACGTCTTCAAATTTACGAGATATTGGAGTACGTCGAGAACAGGCCTCCGAAATACTATATTTGGCGCATTTTCCCCGTTAACATTAACATGTTCCTTGGTTTCGTAAATATTTGTATAACTTATGTTATTATTCTTTTGCAGTTTAAATATTAAACTCTATCAATGAATATTGTTCTTTGTGGTTTTTCACGAGCTTATTTCTTAATATCCTTATATTTTAGTCATTATGTACAATTTTGAGCTATTTATTAAAATTTACACTTTAATTAGGTACTCGATAAACGCAAGATTGCACGTTACATTGATAAACAAAAAAATCACAAATCCATAAAGCATAAAGATTACACAAAACATGAGACATTGCACATAATGATTTTAAAAAAATCGGATTCAAGTTATTAACGTTTTTTTTGCATTTTCTGAGAAAATTTTCTATAGGAATGTATATTTTTACACCATCAGAAAGTAAAGATTTCAACGAAAAAAAAGCCTAGCGACCTTTTAAATAAAGCAGATATTTAGACGCGATAATTTTCGATTGAAAATTAGGGTGCTTTTTCGATATTAAGTCAAAATAAAGTCAAAATATTAAAATATTATAAATCAAAAAAAAATACATTTTGTTTGGGACATAAAAGGGTTTATTCACCAAATTTCGTGAAAAAACAATTGTTTCGTAAAAGGTAAAAATTAAAAACCAAAAAACTTAGTTATTTGAATTTTTCACATAAATTAATAAATTTTGAGGTTATGTGAAAAAAGTGTAAATACAAAAGTTGTAGGTTTTTTATTACCTATAACTTTGCCATTTAACTTTTTTCCATAGGACTTCTAAATATCGATTTCCGGCAAAACTAGAAGTCCGTTTTTCACCCTGTCTGATAAATGCGAGGTCGTTTACCGTACCGGAATAATATTTGGAAATTCATACTTTCTAAACTTTATCCCCCCTATTTTCTAGCTCAAAAAATGAAAGCCACTGACATACACTGAAGGTTTGCTTGCTATCTATACTAATATTAAACATGCGAAAGTTTGGATGGATGGATGGATGTTTGTAACTCAATCACACCAGAACAGCTGAACGGATCTGGATGAAATTTGGCACAAAGATTGATTATTATTGTCCGGAATGACACAGGCTACTTTTTATCCCGGAAAATTAAAGAGTTCCCGCGGGAACCAAAAAACCTTAATCCACGCGGACGAAGTCGAGGGCATCAGCTACTAAAAAATAAATATTATATTTCCAAAACTTCATTGGATAATAATTAATTATTTATAACAGTGGCTCTCATTTTTGATAACCACTAAGTAAAAGAATAGGGCTGCTAGAGCAACGCTTCAAACGTGCTTATTTACTTAACACTAGCGAGGAAAAGCCATGCGGCCAAGCGATTAAGAGGATATGGGATGAACGGGAAACTTTGAGCATAGGTATTGAACAATTTTAGTATCGTCGCGCTGCTCCTCGAATAGAATTCCATAACACCCGCTAACGAGTAACAACTGCAGCTTGGACCTATGATACCTACGAAAAAACAGCGAATTCTTACTCTCGTATTTTTCTGTTTCCTCCTCCAAAACTAAACCAATTTTTTTTGTTTTTTAAGAATAATTTAAGAAGGACTCAGGCTACTTGACGGTATGTTTTTCATACCGATATTTTTGTTAAATTTATTTGCGGGATGTCTAATGACGGCGCGAAATCTGGGCCATTTTTGGCAATTTTTGAAGGTTCCATGTTCTTAAAATTATTAATTCATCGAAAAAAGGGGAAACATAGGGGCATGGCACGGATACATGTGGATTTTATGGTGCAAGAATATTTTCTCTATTGTAATTATCCACGGAGGAAACAGAAAAATGTGTTTGTATGGAGAAACCACCTGGAGAATTCCTCCTACTTAAGCGTTCCGGTAATTCCGGTGCCTAATTTTATCCACTCTATATCTGCGTCTACGCTCCTTAATAATACAATTAACTTTAAAAATAAATGATCAAAGATTGAAGCATTACTTATACAAACAGTTCTCTGTTCCTTTACTCTCATAGCCCGATGGGACGGAAAATCCGATACGACCGGTAAGGCTTTACGTGCTCTCCGAGGCACGAGGGTGGAACACCGTCAACTTCCTAGCACCCGGCTAATACCGAGAATTTCTTGCCAGAAAAACCCAATACTTGTTATGGCCCGACCCGGGTCTCGAACCCGGGACATCGTCGGCTGCAGTCGAACATGCTAACCACTAGACCAACGAGGCAGTAGTAGAAAAGTTACGTTATAATTAGCGCATAGAGTATATTTTATTTGCCTTCACCTAGCTTGTGGTAGACTAGGTAGTACCCTACACAATGTATCACGCGTGTTTACCTATTCGCGTTACGGTCATGGAATTGTGAACCGCAATTTTAAAGCTCATTAGCTAAATGAGCTGTGTTGTAGACAATAATTAAGAAACGTTGCGTTTAGAGCTTTAGCAATTATGAGGTGACGACTCGTTTATAGTAAAGAACAGCTTTAGGAAATGAAATATGTATCTATTGCGTAAATAGAAAGTGGAAATCTACGATAGAAGGAAAATCTTAGTTTAAACTACGAAAGTAAATTTGTACGATATTTGGGGCCTGTAAAGGCTATCACTACAGCCCATTAACGTCTCACTTCTGGGTACAGGCCTCCACTCTCATAGGAGAGAGGGAATTAGAACTTCGACCCACCACTCTGCTCCAATGCGGGTTGGCATTCTTTAACGACTATCATGTTAGTGATAATAACCGGGAAAGACGGCTTAACGTGCCACACGTTTTCAGACGTTTTTTAATTCGTCTTTGAAAACGAGGCTATGCGTATGAAGATTATACAGTACAAACTCTTGATACTTGCATATCTTGGAAGCTATTAGGGTTAGAACAATCGTCGTTAATTGAGAAATTAGTATAAGGCGCCGCCGTTGCAGTTTATGTTTATCCTTTAGTTTCTTCTTTGTTTGTTTATTGTTTATGCATTTTATTATTGACGTACTTAGGTATCTACGTATCTACTTGCAATTTAAAAAGTGCAATTTAGAAGTGGAACGGCGTTACACCCTCGTGCTTCGAAGAGCACGTTAGTCCTGCGCCTGATATCTCTCCGGTTGTATCGGATTGCTTTCCCATCGAACTACTTCTTTCCAGGAGAGCGAACTTCATTACGTAGGTGCTGACTTCAGATATTCCTCAAGGCACAACTACTTTTTTGTCAAAATCCAATTTAAGTTGAAATTACCGTGACTTATCTTTTCTAAACTTGCCAATTAAATATACCCTAGGTACTATGAAGATATTATAGATTAATACGGTAATAATTTTACACTCTTTAAGTTTTAAGCTTAAAGCTTTAAGCTGTAATTCTTGAAGTGACACTTTTTGACCTAGCGAAGCGAAGGTCCCTGTGTCTACTTGAGTGAATTTGCACCTGTCCGTCCGTCCGTCCGTCCGTCCGTCTTTCGGAGCCTTATAACTTCTGAATTACTGAACGTATAAATTACTTCAAATTTAAATATAATATGTAAACCGATAGCCTCCAGCCGATTATAGCTTAAAAGTTATAAAAATCTTTATTTCAGGGGGCTCTCATAGAAGCGAATGGGAAGTAAAATATTTTTTATAGCGTTAGGCATAATACATAGGGTTGCGGTATATTATTTTAAAGATAATTAGGAATAGAGCCCAGAAATTATTTTTTTTAAAATTTTCCCCAAAAATTGACGAAATGGGGGAAAAATTTCAAAGTGGAGATTTTCTAACGTCCAAAGTTGACCTCGGAACTCTAAATTTTCTGAAAGGCTGAGCTTGAAACTTGATCAGTTATTTGAATTATATCCTGTACTTATACAACAGATGTTAAAATTAGATAAATATTATAAGGAAACGAAATTATTGAATTTTTAATGAGCTTCAGTATTTTTAACGGAACTTCACAATGATTTCAATAGATGGCGCTCTGTAAAAGTTTATTCGTTTGTACTTACAAATAATAGACGTTAGCACCATCTTACGTGGAATAAAAAAAAGTTAACTATTTTACAATATATAGTTAAAACTATCTTATGGATACCGCGAGGTCTCAGTTCGGGGCGAACCACTATAGAGTTTATTTTATCATAAGAATCAAGGTCAGGTGTGAGATGCATTATAAAAATTGAGTAAATAAAAAAGGAATACGTTTGTAACGTGTTAGTGTTCGTTTTTTTAAAAATATAACAACGATTGCAATATACAAAAACCGATCAAGTGCTAGTCAGACTCGCTCACAAAGGGTTCCGCACCACCGCACAATATAAATTATTTTAGTAAATAACAAGAAAGATGTCATAAAAAACACGTAGGTAAGTATTCAGCTGTGAAATGACTGGCTTACTTATGGCGCTAAACTGGTAGCGCCTGAGAAACAATTCGACACTCTATGAGTACGTACATAACCCTAATTAACGCGGTTTGGATTTGTTCCTATACTTTTGCTGTGAGACCTCGCTTCTTACCAAATTTTATGATAAAAACAACTGTATAAAATCAGTCAGTCTGTCTGTTACAAATGAATTGTAACAATTTGTTTGGTAAGTATTACTATTATTAATAAGACTTATTCAATAATTACTATATAATAATAATATATTTATTTATACCAATATAACTAAGTATCAATGCACAGTGTGTTCTTCAGATTACGATTTTAAATAATATATAATTATTATTATTATATACAGCCACAGAACACAGTTAAGTACAAAAAAGGTTTTTTTAAATATCCAATGCCATGCAAAATATTTTTTTTTTTACTTTCACTCATATTGTTTTAATTTTCAACAAAGAAATAAAAGAAAATTTATTAATATTTAAAGTCTTAAAATAAAAATAAAATATAATAACTAAAAAATATTATTAAAAGGAGTCCCTTTAGGCAAGGTTCCGAAGATACTGGCAGCGTTCCCCCTTTGAATAGCTAGGCTAATTCTTTGTCCGAGGTAGCTGCCAGCTCTTCGGTCTCCTGTGATGTCGACTAACCTTTTTACTATTTCCTGAAAAAGTTTTAAAGCGCTAGGATCCCACGGACCAAGGGTCTCGACTCCGAATGGGACAAAATCATATTCGGAGCCTAGACCCCTGTATTTGCATGCTTTTGCTTTTTCAGCCGCTTCACAAGCCGCACCTGCTCTGTTGTTGGTTCCAAGTAGATGGGAAGGGGCCAGCGTGTCTGAACAGGTTGCATCCCATACCAGCACCCGGCCCATCTTCCATGGAATCAAACTCATACCTTCCGGTCTCTTGCCATCGTCTCTTGCAATACCAGTCGGCTCAAGTAGACATGGCACGTTGACGATGGCAAGGGACCGGCGTATGATATCGTTAAGTGCGGCATGTCTCGAGAAGCGGCCTGCACTTTTTTGGCATGACAGTCCGTGATGTCCTAGCCTGTCGACATCACTGCCACAGGGACATTTATGAGGAGCGCAGACCGGAACCCCAAGCCGAAGACAGGTTGCGATTCGTGTCAGGCTCAAGAAATGTTCCCGTATTTGAGGAAGGGTACGCGTGAAGCCAGTAGCCGGCCTCATGCGTACCCACTGCCAAAAGCCTAGCACGCGCCGATCCTGTACTACAGCTCAAAAGATTATCAAAAGTCAATTTACAGTTTATGTCATCCCAGCTCCTCTGTGAATTTGGAGAAATTGGAAAATTTTGACTTGGGCATGCAATTAAGAAAGCGTTCCTAGCTTCTTCTAAGCCAGCAATCTCAAAGTTTGAAGGGGTTGCGCTTAAAATTTTACTTATGAGATTTGCTGAACTATGGACAGAAGATAGGAAGGCTGGTAAAGCGACACTGGAAATTTTGCGAATCCCTAAACCACCATAACGGATGGGTAGGGATGCTTGGGTCCAAGATTGCATATTAAGAATCGATTTTAAGATAATTTTGATTAGGTCGTCTACTTGTGTCAAAAGATCTGGGTGATTCCGAAAGGAGCAGCATCGGAGCATATACGTAAATTTAGGGACGAAAAGACAGAATTTTAAGATGCAAAGTGCATAATGTGGACTAATTTCAAGGAGACGGTCAGCATAATTTTGAAATTTATTAATTGAATTATTAATATGTTCAGAAATAGTTTCATCAAAAATTGGAGAACCTAAAAGGTAAAGGGAATTACTGTTTACTATTTTAATATTTGGAGCCAAAATATTAAATTTTTGTTTTACGTCATTAAAATTTAAGTCGCAGTTATTTATAAAAAGTTCGCATTTGCCAAAATTAAGCTCCAAACCAATGGCTTCAAATTTATTTTTGATTAAAAAAAGGTCCAAAAACACAGTATCCACATCACCTCCTAGTGTTCCGTCGTCCAAATACCAAACGTTGAATTTAGAATTTAAATTTTTAATTATCGGATTTATAGCCAAACTAAAGATTGCAGGCCCAAGGGTATCACCCTGTTGACAACCTACTTCCGAGGACAGTTCATTAGAATGATATAACAATTTTGTTGGGTCAGCGTAACTAAGAAGAAGATAATTGTATATTTCCGGTATATGTTGTTTTATTTCCGTCAGCAGGGTATCCCTATTTAACGAATTGAATGCATTTTTGTCATCAATTTTGAGCCATACGTCAGGCTGTTCGTAAGTTAGGAAAGATCGTAGGGCATGGACTGCTGCCTCACAACCTCTTTTTACACCGAAACCTAACTGTACGGGTTCAAAATCCGAATTTAATTTTGGTAAAATGTGTCGAACAGCAAGTTTGGAGGCCAGACGTCGTAGTGTTGATTCCACTGCAATTGGTCTCACACCTCCGTCCTTTTTGGTGAGGACAATGAGGTTCGCGCCGAAAAGAATGGGAACAATTTCTGCATTGACATTACCGGTATACATAAAGTTGATTAATTTAGTGATCGAATTTACAAGTTGTACGCCTGCATCACCCACAGAATGCGATGTTAAGTCTTTCAAATGTTGGGGTGAGATTCCATCCAAACCTGCAGCCGAACCTGGTTTAAAAGATAAAATGGCTTCCGTAACTACTTTATTTTGAATTTGTAGGCACGCTTGCCCTGCTGTTGGTGGGTCGAGAAAATATGGGTTTACTGGAGCTGGAGGATGTTTTGTCCGTAAGGCCTGAAGGGTGTCAGGGGTATCTGGTGATAGTACGTCGTTGGAGAACAAAAGGCGAGCGGCACCTTTGAGATCTCCGTCACAGATTTTCGATGAGTTTGTTGCGATTACGAGGGCAGGGGCATCATGTTTGATTAGAGGTGCGGGAGAAGGCGAGGAGCTTACAGCACAGTTATTCTTAATCTTTTGTGTCAAGGATAAATTCGGTTCATCAGTTTTTATTATATGTAGAGTGCTATATGAAAATAAAAATAGGTTCTGCCAGTCTTGAGTACAATTGCATAAGTAACATTTCTGGATTAATTGTGACAATGTGTAGCAACGGTTATTGGAGCTCCTCGAGGGATCCTTTTAACTATAGTTTAAGTATATTTTTCAAAAGGCTAAGATATGTGTGGAAGGGAGTTGGATCGTTGGCTACATAAGGAGGCGCACTTGGAAGAATGCGATGGATGTCTAAAGGTAAACTGTTTTGGCTAATAAATTTCCTGTGTGTTTTTGAAGTGTGTATGTTGAGGCCTTTTAAAGATTTGAATGACTTGTTGCACTGTGTACATGCATGGGTCACGTTCGACGTGCCATCACAAGATTGGGT
The DNA here is from genome assembly GCA_964035005.1 of Erebia palarica. Classification (NCBI taxonomy): domain Eukaryota; kingdom Metazoa; phylum Arthropoda; class Insecta; order Lepidoptera; family Nymphalidae; genus Erebia; species Erebia palarica. Next base: position 19,975,571 of record OZ035994.1, read on the forward strand.
CACGGACTGCATTCACAACATATAAAGACATTCACAAAAAAAAATAACTTAAAACAAGTTAAAAACACAAAAAAAAAAAATTAAAATGTACACTGAAAACGTAAAAAAGTCACAGGCAAAATATGAAGGCTGCTTGTTTTGGTAACAAGGACGCATGCGTCGTTACGTAGGTGCGTCACAGGATGGACTTGCAATTGGACGCTGCAGCGGAAAAGACAACCGATGGCGGCCTTAGCAACCGCGTCTTGAAATTATCACACGCGGATTACAAGTTTTTAAAGACTGGACAGGCACTGTGGAGGGAACAAAAATAAAATCCCCATTCGCACATATGAAAAATAACTTGATAAATCTTTGAATGCAGGTCTGAGCCGTCAGGGAATTAAACTGGCTTAAAAATAAATATTTTTGTCGTATTTTTATTTTTTTTTAATTTATGTGTAAAATTAATAGTCGGACTAGTGACCTCTGGACTCGAACCGGGCCTTCTGGTTTTTTGGACCGCCTAATTCCCTATCTGAGCTATTAGAACTATTTTATTTTTGTTTCACGTACTTTCTTATTAGATAGAAGTTAAAACTTATACCCTTTTCCCCAGCCCGTCTAGCAAAATCTTTGTACTCCTTCAAACAAATAACTAGGAACTTTTTATTAGAAAATCAAAAGCTAAAATAGGAATTATTTAATAATTGTAAATAACACATTGTAGTATATAGGTAAACAAGTAGTATTTGAGATGTTAGTTTTAATTTAGATTTCAGTTTGATTTTACAGTTTAATATATTTTAATAATTAAATCGTAGTTAGTTGCAAAAATTACACCAATTACCTATTATACCTAAATATTAAATAGCATTGTTTAAAAAATATATATACTTCGCGCTACCGGTTAGCCCGTGACCTCACTAGGGGTCATGCCTGAAAACCAGCGTTGCAGTCGACTGGCTGCAGCAACGAGCTGAGGCAGCGCCTCGTTTAGCCAATAAATATAGATTTTAAGATTTGTTTTAAGGAATGAGTCTCCCAAGGTTGGCTTAAATCTTGGTTGGCACCTTGGTTCCATGAGAGTTGGGGTAGTCCATGTAATATGTTTTCATTTTTACTTGTAATTTTTTTAGGTAAATAAAGGATTATTTCTTTTATAACTTATAATTTTAGTAATAAAATTTGAAAATGATATTAAATTTTCAAACGCCAAAATAAATACGAATATTTAAAATAAAATAAAAACTCGCATTCATAGGGACTGCGGATAGAAATGAAAACTTATAACTTAGAATTTTAGTAATAAAATTTGAAAATAATATTAAATTTTCAAACGCCAATATAAATACGAATATTTAAAATCATTAAAAAAAAAAGATACGTCGCAGCATGTCGTTGTCGCGAACTTTGTCGCGAACCCATAAGATTTTTCCCTACCAAAAAGTGCTCAACGCGGCGAAAGAAGTTTTCACTTCAACAAATAGAAATAACATAGAACCAAAAAATCATTATTACCACTTTTATCAGAATCTACACATTTTATGACATTCAAACAAGCAGTATGAGCATTTTCAATCGCATTGTAGAAAAACTGACATGAAAAGCTTATTCAAAACTGCATAAACATGTCTTTGATTGCCCACATCCAGATACTGAATTGAAAAATGATAAGTATATCAGCATCTAACCGAAAAAATAAAATAAAATTAGGAAAATATTTATAAAACACATATACGATATATAATTATGTATCTACATATGAATCCTATATTTTTAGTTTTAAACATTATTTATTTAGTGTAATTTATTACAATATGCTAGGATAATCTTACCTGTTTAGACTGAATTCTTAATAAATGGATTGAAATTCGCACCAAAAGTGAAGCATACATAATCGTTTTAGTACCACGGTATAAGATCTACGAGAAAAATGAAAAAAATATACTTTGATAAACAGCCGATATTTGAATATATGTATTAATTTCATTTTAGTAAAATTTTAAAATTCGTAGACTAACTATTTATAAAAGGTCATAAAGATAGTCCTATATAGGCCAATGAAGTCATAAGCATTATTTCCAAAATCTGAAAAGCTTTTTTAAAATATGTTTCCAAAATTTTTGTTTATACGTTTGTAATAATCCTTTCCAATCTACCCTCATTTTACCTTGTATTATGTTTTTGGAATCTCTAAAAAGTGAATATTATTTCTGGCCTGCGAAACTGATAACGCTATCAGGTAATTAAGCTCTGAGATCCATACATTTGAATTGATTGCGATTAAAATAATTATTCATATAGCATAAATAATATTCATATCGAAATGCATTGTTAACAGGAACACTACAATACTGGTAATCGGCACTCTATGTAACGTTAAATGAAGTGCAACGTAGACAAAGAGAATTGCATAAAAATCCATCCAAGAAATGACAGTATAAAAATTATAACGTTTATTCTCTCTGAAATTTAACATTTTTAGAGTTCTTTGAAGATTTAAGACAAGCTCAACATTAACTTTTTAAAGTTATTAACCCCAAGCTGTAAAATACTACATCTAAAAAACAAGCGATTGTAGAAATCGCATCTGCAAACGAATACTGTAATGAAATACGGTAAAAAGAAAAACCAACGATTAATAAAACTACAAAAAAAGATAAAACATCGACTATAGGCCTATTGAAAAATAGTACATTTTTACATATTTTGGCATGAAAAATAACCACTGAATTGCACTAACTAAACTAAAGTTTTTTGTATTTCTTCATCAAATAGACATTCTTCAGAGCTGATTGCACAATTTTGAGTCATTATTGTTCTTTGAGCCTTATTTCTTGTCGCAGATTTCAGAAAAAGTTGTAGAAATATTACTGCTCTGCGTTTCCGAAAGAAAAAGGTTGTAGAGAGTATAAAGTTGTCACGGACTACCAGTGTCGTAATAACATCATTCAAAAATAATCTCAATACAGTTTTGAAAACTTATTAAGTACGAGTACAATACTTAATTTTCTAAATTATCGCTGTGAATTTCTTTTATCATTAATGAGCACCTAATGAAGGTCTTATGATATTATATAAGCTGCATTAAAACTTCGTTTATGTCCTCTAAACATTAATCTTCTATTAAATATGCATGTTTGATGGCGGGGTCGTTGCTTGGGTACCTACATTATCGATTCACCAGCAAAATCCTTAATCCGTATGGTTTAGAAGTTCTGTACCCTGCAGCATCGGGATTGAAGAGTTGGGACTCAAAGTTAGTGTATCCTAAATCCTTATAACTTAGATGGGCAGTAACCCTGCTGCATCAGGAATCAGGATAGAGGATTTGGATTCAAAAATGTTTATGAGACCAATCATTAAAAAACAGCCGAATTGTGAACCTCCTCCTTTTCGTTCGAAGTCGGTTAAAACATTTTAGATAATAATATATCCAAATGACATTCGAGTACCTGAGAAAACGTATTTATATAAATAATTATGAATGAGTAATATTGATATTAGATTATAAAAGCCACTAGGACGTATATGCCACTAGCAACCAATACAATGACCAAGTAACAACACAACTCAATTTAAGTAAGTGACATAATAAAAATAGTAAAGTCCTATTTAATTTAAAACGAACGAAGACCTAACCATTTTCGATATTGCTGCACGACTTTGTGGACATATAACGTCGTATATTTATACTCAGTATTATACGAGTTTTTATCAGTAACATAATGTGCAACAAATATTTTAAAATCTTAAAGAGAACTGTATTTTCATTCAAAGCTATCATGATACTTAGAGTTGTATTCGGATTTTACAGCAATGTATTCACATCAACTTTTTTATCGAGACTTACAAGATTATATTGCTTATGTTTTTGTATGGTTTGCGTCATAAACGTAGTGGTCTTTTTAAAAAAAGATAGATCTTTAGAGTCAAAAGTTTACTGCGGGCATATATGTTTTCAATTGGTTGTAAATACGTTTACAAACTTTTACACAAAAGATGAAGAGTTTATGTAATTTTGCTCAAATATTAAAATTATTGACAAAATAATAGGTTTCAAGAGGTTTAAAGGCAGATTAATGAATACACTTTCAGTATATTCTACGTGTTTATTAGTAAAGTATGTATCTGAAATATTGTGTCATGAAGACTCTCAACCTTACACAGTATTTGGTATTATCATTCGATGTTATCATTATAGTACACATTACGTCCAATCACCTGGTTCATTTGACCAATTCCATAATGTTTGAATGTATGCTGTCACGGCTTAAATTCTTTACCACTAAATTAGATGCAGATTATCACAATGAAAATATAATCCCTATTGAGATAGTACTAATAAAATTAAGGAAGTTCGTGTTTACATACAAAAACATGCTTCATATTTTTGGTAATATTAATAAATCCTTGAAAATTGTGATAAGTAATATATATGTTTATATAAATTCTTCTACTTGAATTGATTAAATTGATATTGTACGGGTATTTTAGCTCAATTGTTTTAATAAAAGTTAAGCAAACGGCACAACATAACGCTTTACTACGAGTAGAAGAAGAATATATAGTAGAACATTTAAGAATAAATTCAATTGTGTGACTTTATAAAACTGTATTAATTTAACAGCAAACAAATTTACTTAGTTTTTATATCAATATTCTAGATGTTTACCAGCTTATTAGCTACGGTCGCAAAAACTATCTCCTGCATTTACTTCAGCACTGTAGCATTGATTGATGTAAGTTAATTGTTTGCATATTTTGTGAATTATTAATTGATTCTTATTGATTTAACAATAATTTAGGGCTGATTTTAGAATATTTTAGCATTTTAATAGATTTTTAAATATAATGACTTCCCATAAATCTAAGTCTAAGTTTTTACAGTGCAAATTCGATTGTTCGTATTGAGCGTTCGATCAAGTCAAAGTAAAATGGACCCAAAATATCTTGATTTAAAGTTCCATATTCATTACAACCAATTTTGATTTCGAAACTTATCGTTTGGCTGTAAGTGCATATGTCACCGTAAGATTGTAAAACCCGTTAGATTATAATCTAACTCGCGAAATTGTAAACTGTCGAAGGATTGCAAACTGTTCAATGTTCTGAGTGTCAGTTTTTGAAATATTCATTGTATTTACGTTTTCTTGTCTCTTTCTTGTAGGTTAGGTTAGGATTCGACATAAATAAGCACTTAGGTTTTATCGGGTTTAAATACCTATCAGATTATAATCTACCGGAAAATAATGCGTTAAATTGTAATCTTTCTACAGTTTGCAATTACGCGAGTTAGATTATAAACTAACGGTTTTTACAATCTTACGGTGACACATACACAAAATTGACCTCTAACCTAAAATCTACACCAACATTTTACTTTAAAGTTAATGTGATCAAAAGCTCATTACGATAAATCGAATTTGCAATGTATAAACTTAGACTAAGTGTTCAGCATTTGTATAACTATGCTAATTATACTATTTATACAAGAGAGCCAATAGGTATGATGACAATCAACCAACTCGGAAACTCTTTATTTATCAAATTTGACAACGCGCTTCATTTATCTGTTTACTGTGATTTAAGGAAGTTTGTATAAAATACATAGTTAAGAGTTCATGGTTCAATGCACTTTTTTTCTCAAATCTATAGTTTAAAATGGTTATCAAACTTAAAACTAACCGAGGGTGTGTACTTTATGTCTTTTGAAAGGCCCTCTATTAAATAATCAGTAAGAAATAATTTATTTTTAACATAGGCATCCCTATTGTGTGTGTCATGTTTTTCTCTAAACTTTTTAACCAACTTAGAGTATTGCTGCATCAGATCTTTGACGACCTCCCTGGCGCAGTGTGTAGCGCTGTTGTCTTAACGTGCGGTGGTCCCGGGTTCGATCCCCGGCAGGCTCAATTTGGGAATTTATAATTTCTGAATTTTCCCTGGTCTGGCCTGGTGGGTGGCTTTGGCCTTGGCTAGTTACCACCCTACCGGCAAAAACGTGCCGCCAAGAGATTTGGCGTTCCGGTACGATGCCGTGTAGAAACCGAACAGGGGTATGGGTTTAATATAACTGCCATGCCCCTAACAGGTTAGCCGACTACCATCTTAGACTGCATCATCACTTACCATCAGGTGAAATCGCAGTCAAGGGCTTACTTGTAGTGGATAAAAAAAAACTGCAATAAGATTTTCTTTATTGTGATACGTATAATATATTTATTCTTCAATTAATTATTAAACCTAAGTATGCCCCATATAATTAACGTCAGTTTTATTTTATTATACGCATTATGTTTATCAGAAAAAAATTGCTCCAGAAGTTGTTTTCATAAATGCAAAATTCAAATCTTTTTATTTGACGTGATTTTGAATAGTCGAGTGAATCTTTCACTGGTTCAGAATGACACTCTTGCCGAGAAGAATCAGCAAAAACTCGGAGGTTGCTCTTTTGATAGAAAAGTTTACAATTTCATCAATATTTAGATATATAAGTAACCGCTGTCCTTTGCATTGCTGGAACAAGTCAAGTCCGTGCACTTTTATCATTTACATAATCTTTTACAGTTTAATAAGCTTTTTTTTCAGGAGCATACTTTTAATTTTTTCAGCACAACCTTAGAACTGCGCAGAGGGATGCGTCCGAAGCTTTTATAAATATTATATTTATGTGCTTTCCGGCGTTCATAGCAGAAATGCTACTCGTTGAATATGACAAGATTAAAACAGTGCTTGGGGAACTATTGCTCAATTGTAAAGGTAATTTCTTGATTGGTAAAATAATATTGTGGAATACTTTACATGATCAAATTAGAAATGAGAATATAGAGAAATTCACCAAACTTAAATGGCAATGAATCACTTAGCTCGAAGAACTGATAAACGTTAGTGGCTCAAGTTGTTCTTCCAACGCTGTTTTCTGGGGGCAGCGTTGTTGTGACGACTAACTAGATAGCCTAGCTAACCTAACCGCTGAGCACAAGCGTCACAAGACCGTGTAGAAAACTTCGTCTATCAATTGAGACGACGACGATGTTTAACTAATTCTAATGTAATTATATAGTTGTTTAACGATTTTTCAAAAAGTAATGTAATTAAGCACCCTGTTTGCGACGCTAATTTTAAGTGCTACACATGTCAAATTATACAAAAGAGATATCTCAAAACTTCTAAAAATGTTAACTAAATTCATTCTATGATGTTGATAGAACTACTTAAATCCATTATTGACGTATAAATTAGCGTGCACATGTTTGTTTTTCAGACGAGACCCTACGTCGTCAAATTTACGAGATATTGGAGTACGTCGAGAACAGGCCTCCGAAATACTGTATTTGGCGCATTTTCCCCGTTAACATTAACATGTTTCTTGGTTTCGTAAATATTTGTATAACTTATGTAATTATTCTTTTGCAGTTTCAATATTAAACTCTACCAATGAATATTGTATCACAAGCTGTTTTCTGAATATCCTTAAATGTATAGCGCTGGTCTACATGACGTGATGGGCTCATATCGTAAAATCGATTATTTCATTAAACAAGCAAATATTTCATGAAATGGTGGCGCTTCATAAAATATTACACTGTCAGTAGACAATTTCATGATATGGCTTGACCATATTATAAATGAATGAAAATGGTTATCGTTTGACGACATAAACATCTGAATGCAAGGCTATTTCACGCTGTGGTCAAACTTCGTATAATTATATCGTAAAATAAATTTGGTGGATCTCGTTTATTACGTTTCATATGTGACGCACGTTGTCATATGTACCTAAAATAAATAACTCATTTATCATTTATAAATTCTACGTACTAAAGTAAGGAATAGGGGTGAAAATTGAAATAACTTAGTAGGTCCTAAGATAAATACGTAATTTGACCAATCTCTAGGGAAATTAGCGACTTAGTTTACGCATCTTACCGGGGACTGGTGTCACTCAGTGCCCTAAACCGTCACTCAAGTTTGGAGTTTGCCATAACACTATTGTGAAATGACCTTCCTAAGCGCTGTTGTCTGATAAATGCGAGTTCGTTTACCGTACCGGAATGGTCTGTTTGGGAATTCACACTTTCTAAAGTTCATCCTCCCTATTTACTAACTCAAAAAATTTAAGCCAATGGCATAAATATTTTTTTATCCAAAATAAAAAATAAAAATAACATTTCCAGAACTTCAATGGATAAAAATTATTTATGTCAGTGGCTCTCATTTTTTGATAGCCACTGAATTAGAGAATAGGGCTGCTACAGCGACGCTTCAAACGTGGTTATATATCACTAGCCAGGCAAAGCCATGCGGCCAAGCGATTAAGCGTTCCGGTAATTCCGGTGCCTCATTTTATGTACTCTCAGTATATCTACGTCTACGCTCTATTATAATACAATTAACTTCAAAAATAAATGAATAAACATTGAAGCATCCCATATACAAACAGACAAACTGTAAACACTGAAGCAGTTAAATAACTAAAATACGACTTTTCAAACGACATGCGCTCTGTAATGAAGCAATCTACGTGCTCATTACAATTCCATAAAAGCAGATGCATCGTACAATAGATTATAATTCAAGAGCTGATGGAAATTTTATAAAGGCACCTACTTAAAGTACTTGGTAAACGCCTTTAGTTTCGTGCGTATTTGACGAACTCTATAAAATTATAATAATTTTATAAAGAGGTGAGTTTGAATATTATTAATCAATCTTCTGAATTAAAATTGAACTACATGATACCTCTTCATGCGCTAGGATTTTCATAAATCTTTTAAATAGCTGTAGGAACTGTTTAATTTTTCGGGAAAAAAACAATGGCTTACTTCGCATGGACTTTCTTCAGGTTTTTAACTTCATATACCTATACCTACCAAGGTGAAAATCACGTCGATCAATCGCTCTGTTTTGACGTGATTGATGGAAAAACCAACAAACACACTCTTTCGCATAATTTATAATATGAGTAGGATTTTTATGATGTTTGTCACGCTGCGCGAAACACTTTACACGATATTTTATTGATTTAGATCGACTCTAAAAATAATTCGGTCTTTTCTTATCAACTTCGGGACAGCCACCCTCGTATTCTATGCCTCAAAATTCACAATGCGCATACCTGTGGCGCAGATTTTTTCTTATTAAATACCCCTTTGAAATTTTCTGCTACCTCTCCAATTATAACACGTAAGTTCGGCTTGTCGTTAAAAGTCGTATAAAATGTAAACGCTGCTTCATTTCGATGTTAATTAGGAAAATAAACAAATCGCCTCTCTAATGGCATTTGACGCTCTTTATTCCCGTACATAACATACATTCATAAAGCTGCGTACACACTATTTTCACTGTTTTTATAAGACTGAATGAAGATGAATTCTACAGGAAGTCTTTTAGTTTCGTCTGTTCGAATTTCCTCTTAACATAAAAAGCTAGGGTCAAAAAAAAATTTTACGCCTCGAGTGATTCGGTATCGGATACATTGAAAAGGATTTTTTTAAATCACTACGATGTTTTTAGACAGTTTCTTAAAAACAAAACTACCGTTTAAGAAGTATTTGCCGCCAAATAATTCAGCAACTTGCACATCAAACACATCTTTTTCTATTTTATTTAAAAACTTTCCACGACAAGTGTGCACGACACTTTATTACCTATGTTTGTTTAATGTTACTTTTGATTTAGTTGGGCTTATTAATTAGATACGACCGTAACTTATTGCTTGTATTGCAATAATGAGATCGTTGATTGTAGGATTATGAAAACAAGGAATAGGTTTGTAACTTTTGTCGATCATTTTATATACATGTAAAGTATCCATTCCAAGCATTTTAAATATTCGGTATCCAATCTCAATACAATTTTTTTTTTATTTTTTACTTTTTTATTTATTATTATTAAATTGGAACACGAGTGTCCTTTATTATTTAAGCGTTCCAATGAATAGGAATTTTATTGGAAAAAAAATTCAAACTATTTTAGTAAATTAAAACCCAATGCTCATTAATATACTTTATTCCTTCCGATCATATCACATTCTAGAGTATCTAATTTAATTCTTTTTCACAATCCTTTTTCCCTCTCATTTTCTTTTCGTCCTTTGCGCCCCATTGGCGGGAAGCGCCCCCATTGGCCCTCAGAATTCCCCCTTTTTTAATTATTTTATTTTACGGCCCTGGATTCAAGTCCTTTATGGCCTTATATTTATTGCGAATGTCGTTCCACAGAATATAAAACTAGAAAATCATGACACTATATACTTAAATGATATTTTCAATGTTTAGTTTTTAATTTAGATTTTAATGTATTTCGCAGTTTTAATTTGAAAAAATATTGTTCTTTATCTTTATTGAAAATGGAATGATTAATATAGGTACTTTTAAAAGTGCTTTTGAAGCGTCAAATAAATCTTGTTCACCACTAGTTCGGGCTGCCATTCCTGACGAGGTATACTAACAAAAAACAACAATATTTACCACTTAGTAATTCATATGGGTATACAATATACTCACATATACTTACCCATGCTCAATTGCAGCTTTCTGGTACCAATAGTCTCTGAGCAAAGCCGCGGTAGGACAGACGGACGAACATGGCGAAACTAAGTGTGAGATTTATAGAGCGAACTTTGAGTTTACTTAGACTTAAGACATGATTAAAACGAGACAGAATTATGTTACTCCATATATAAGTCCACCTCGTTTTATCTCTAAGTAAAGTCTGAGCCAACTCTCAAGTACGCTCTATAGAACTCAGCATAAGGGTTGTTGACTACGGAACCATAAAAAGTGAGTCACATTAACATGGAAGATAGCCTATCTGTTTCTCACAGTAATTTGAGAGCAGGATGAGATAAAAAATGCCCAAGAGGCGGTAACGCAAGTTAATTATTTTTCCACCGGCCACCTAGACTGCCATTGATGTACCGATATAGGTACCTACTTACTTAATATTAGATTTATGTGAATAAGACGTACCTACCGATAGTTTTATTTGTTGTTACCTGTGAGTTGCTTATTTATACTTACGTGTACTATAGAACCTAATAATGAAGAGCTAGATACGTTCCAACCAAGTAACAAAAAATATACCTATAAATATACTTACAGAATTAAACCAGTAGTTTAATGCATTTTTAAGGAGTTTTGTTCTAGAGACCTATAAGTTAAGCACATGATAAAAACTAAAAACTATAATAAATACTAAGTCCTTTTATTATCTAATTTTTTAATCAAAATAATAGTAGATTGTTCACCAAGGGACTAAAATGAGCCATTTCTTACGAGATGTATAACTTACCGTAGCGAGCGTAGCGAGGTATGCTATAGGATCGAGTAGAATGGCTTTTAGTCCCATGGTAAACACTCAATTTCTCACTTCAATTGCGAGAAAACAAAATAAATAGCTATTTTTAATTCTTTCTTTGCCTTTCTGTTACATTTTAATATTAGGAGTAAGATCTTTATTTTCACTTGATGATAATAACAAATAGTTAAATAGTCACACTCACTTTACCCTATACCTTCACCTTGTATGACCTATAATTTGCATCGAAATCCGAAATGGATTAATTTAACATCCTTATAATAAATGTAATAATTACAACAAAAATTCTAGAGATTTCGCGGCAATCCGCAATACCAACTTTATTTTTCTCCATAACGATAACAAGAAGGAATTTGAAAAAAAATATACATTAAGAACCATAGACATTGAGCTATGACTGATGCTATGATGAGGTGACAATGGGTAACATTAACACATTGACGCATAAGTACAAATTATTACTAGTAGTACAAATTATTTCAAAAATGGAACATAAAAAAGTAGATTCTGTGTGGATCGTATTAACCTAGCGTAACTATTTATCCATTTTAGACAGTGGGTCGACGCTCACACAAGTTTCAGACCTGACTACCATCATATCATGACAGTTTTAGCAGTCCTAGATGTACGGTACTGCATAAAAGACATTAGAGTGATAGAATTTTGTATTATAAAAATTCATTACGCCCCTCTCACCCCACAGCTTTGCTTTGTCTAGATGCCTTCGTTGAACGACTGGTAGGAAAGAACGTATCTTCTTAAACTGTGTCTGTAACATTAATAATTTGGGCTGTTAATATTATCCATGGACTATAAATTTTTACTACCCATTTACTACCTATAAGTTAATAACGCCTGCAATTAAAATAAAGTTAATATACTTTATCCCTAGACCCTAAATGCTAACTTTAGTCCGCCTACGCTAAGCTATAATGACATCTTTTTTGAGCATGAGAGGTGAAAAATCCGTTTTTATAACGCCACCACAAGTTAGCCATTGACTGCAATCTCATCTGATGGCAGTTTAGTAAGTAGATAGTAGTAAGTGATGATGCAGTCTAAGATGGTAGTGGGCTGTGTGATGACAGTGATACCCATAGGTATGAGGTACCCCTAATCGGTTTCTACACAGCATCGTACCGGAACGCTAAATCGCTCGGCGGTACGTCTTTGCCGGTAGGGAGGAAAGTAACTTTAGCCACGACCGAACGATCCCACCACGCCAGACCAGAGGAAATTCAGAAATTATAAATTCCCGAATCGACCCCGGGATCTCTCTCTCTTATAATACCGTTGCGGTCACCACTGCGCCTGCAGGAAGGACACCACTCGGAGCTCTCAAAATTATACTTTACTGTAAACTGTACTTAGCCTTGGCTGTAGTAAGAATATTAGCAATAAGAAGTTGGTTAATTGTTCGTTAGCAAGTAGTGGGATTTGAACATCCTCCTTGATTTCTGGAAAAATTAAGAAATTTCTATAATTCTGTAACTGCTCATTCAAATTAGGTACCTAAATGTATTTTTCAATAAGCAAAGTAATTTTTGTTATTCAAGCCTACAAAGTCGAATATACTTATTAAAACAAAGTCTTGCGGCCATGCCTGCTCAATGAATAAGTAACGGTAAGTACTGTAGGAAGTTAAAGGAATTTTACGAAGTTATTCGGCTCCGTACTCTGAAGCATAATTATATAAAGCGTAACTTTTAATTACTGAAAGCTGATAGAAGTTGATTTAATTATAGTGAACGGCACCATACGTTTATAATTTAATTATCTTATAGATATAGGCATCATTAACGGGATGTGGCTTTTAGGGAGCTTTTAGGGTTGCGCAGACCTAGAGCAGGGATGGCGAACCAATGGCACGCGTTTTGGGCACGTCAACGATTACAAAATTCATTATGCACTAAGAAAAAAAATGTAAAGTGGTTATTATTTATCAAGCGAACGGAAGTGATCCTACGCTACGGATTGGATACCTATGCCCTCAAATCATTCTTTTCAGATATGAATAACATTAAAGACTCTGTTAGAAACCGTTTGACAGATGTTCAGCCAGTTCAGCATGCATTCTGCTACAAATAACATCTTACATTCCCTAATATTATAAGTTATTTGTCATCTAATCTGGAACAACAGAAGTCACACTAATTTTACTTTAATTTAAATTACGCGTGTAATTGATAAATTGCAAAATTGTATTATTATTTTTTACCTACTATACCAAATTTCAGCAAAATCGGTTGATAAGATGGGCCAGGAAAGAGTAGCAAACAGACATCGCATTTATAATATTAGTATGGATATGGATATTACGGTAAGGTCGTCTATTGTAGCCAGGTTGTAGGTACAAAATTAGCTTTATAGGTAGGTTTATAGGGTTTCCTCATTGTCATGATATAATACGGAATAGGTATTCTTCTAAAAAGTACCTAATCAGCGTTGTATAAAATTGCTCATTTTCGTGATTGAATTGGTAAACGTATGGCTTGAGCAAATTCTGAAACAAGTGAAAATTATTCACTTAGGTGAAAAGGCTTACCTATAATATCAATATGTAGTCCTGTGTTTTTGAATTGATACAAAGTTACAACCCCCAGTTCACCCTCTGGGAGGTAGATTTGCCTAAAGTTGTTAATAAAGTTTATTATAACTTAAAACTAATAACCCAAATCCCAATTTTCAAGTCTCTAACTTCAAAAACTTGGGAGCTCTTACGTAAGCTTCCAACCCCCATTTAACCCCTATTGGGTATATTATTAATTATTATATTATTATTAATTATTATCAGTAAGGGGGTAAGGGAGTGCACCTCCATCTAGCGCTCCAACAGTCAACCTCACCTGCCCGTGGTACCCCCTGCTGGTCTACAAACGAGGCTCTGGCGACCGACAAATGGCGGTATAACCATTCAAAACTGGCTAGGCTGTTTAAATGACTCAGGCTGGTGTCGGGCAGCAGCGACACCGGTCTGAACAGTCTAGCCCTGCGATGGCCAGCACGCCTGACCAGCGCGGCCATTATGGGCAAAACCTTGCATGGATATGTACACAAGGCCAAGGCCCCTAGTTCCCGGCGGCCCCGCTATTCCTGGCTCTGGAAGCGGCCATGGTAACGGCGGGGCAGGGGATGCGAAGAATCTCCGGCAGAGACGTTGGGGTCCCAAAGTGCTGGATTGGCGACCACGCACGGGAAAGCGCAGCGTTGGCAGACCCTCTACTCGCTGGACAGACGATATCAGGAGAGTCGCAGAGAGCCGCTGGATCCAGGCGGCGCGAGATCGAGGCGTGTGGAAATCCTTGCAAGAGCCCTATGTCCAGCAGTGGACGTCTATCGGTTAAAGATGATGATGATGAATTATTATCATCACGTCGTACCGCTAGTGTGAAGGGGTTTACCTTAAGACCTTGCGTGCGCAGCGTGATGCATCCTATAGGGACGTACTTAGTAGTTTGGCACCGTCGTGCATTTATGTAGATATACATACCTACAGTATTTTGGTTTAATGAAGCCATTAATGTAACTGCCCATATAAAGTAGACAAAATTGAAATTTTACTATCCATTAACAATTGTAAGGTCGTAAAAGCTACCAGTGACCATAAACTACGGGTTTCCCGGGGCAATACCACACAGAAATTAATTAACGATTCTCTATAATTTGCGCATAGACTAAAAGAATTTGTAGATATTTTGAACTACTAAAGGCGGCGAACGGCTTATTACATATGTAAATAAAATTTGAAACAGAAAGAAGAAAAGAAGCAGATTATGCCATATCCGTACATTTGTTTCATAGACTGCCACATAGTGGTCTATAAGTTGAGTGAAACTGAAACCTTATCTATAGAAACAAAAAGGGTGCAAATGTGGTTTCTCAGATTGGGGTATAAGAGGATATATGGCGTGAACAGGAAACTTTGAGAATAGGTATTGAAAAATTATATTGTAGTCATGCTGCTCCTCCAATAGAATTCCATATCGCCTGTTAGCATTATTACTGTTTGTCATTATCTCATTAAACAGGAAGTTTAATATCTGTCATTTTGACTCGTTTCTTGCCATTTGATTTAATCTGTGATACGGACGCCATATTGAAAATAGTTAGTATAAAAACGAGTGTTTTAACGATGGTAATTCAGTCGCCTGCCGGCAGACCACGGAGTACATTATATATACTGGTATAGAGTTGCTACTCGACTTTCCATGTACAGCGACATCTATCGGGAAGTTGTCCAACTAAAATATGTATATATATATAACCATAACACAATGCTATAGTACTTTATATTACAAAGTGCATTGTATAATAATTTATATTAATTATTACAAGATCACCTAATTCTGCAACTATAGAATTATGTGATAATTAAGATAAATTATTATGCGATAAACACAAACTGTAAAGATGTTCAGGTGTTAGTAAATGAAACTCATGTTGATTATTTTCTCTTATATTCTCAATTACAGAAAATATACATAAAGTATAACAATTATTCCACAGTTTCATGTTTTTCACATCGTACACACTTAATACACACTCTATTAATATAGTTTCACATTGTAACTAATTTATCAAAAAAATAATAATTTTGTCCACCCGGCAACCGGCATGCCAGAAAACGCCAATGTCAATGTCGAATTTCAAACTTTAAAATGGCGGCTGTCCACGTTTGGAAATTAAAACACAAATGTTTCATTAAACTTCTAACTCTTTCCACTAAACTAAATTTATAACAGATAAATCTTTATAAATTATCTAAGATGCTCAAAAAAAAAGTTTTATATAATATTACTTTGTGTTTGTATAAATGGCAAAATCATTCAATTATCTAAAACATAAGCTTCTGAACGAACACTTATTTCAGCGCCATCACAGACCCTGATCACAGACTTTTAAGTATACATACTTTCAGTACAAGATAAGCGCCATGAGCGCCATCCTTTAGGGAGTTGTGGAATTAGCATCCCCATACAACAGAAAAATGTTCTAAGTGCGAAGACTTAGCGATTATTGAATACTTTTGTGTTTAGATCGCAATTGGATTTAGAGATTATCGATAGCAATCGTGGCCGGATCAAATAAATATTGTTTTTAAGTTTAGCGAACTTTTATCTTATTACCTACATTGAATCTCTCATGGAACATCTACACGTTTAACCATTTACTCGTGCCAGTTTCAAATGAGAGGATAAATATAATTAAAGTGTTTTATTAATACCTACTTCTGGATTGTCGCTTACACACCCGGTCCAAGCTGCAGTTATACAACCGTTAATATCTATGAAAAACAGTCAAATTCTTACTCTCGTATTTTTCTGTTTCCTCCTCCAAAAAATAAGACCCGATTTTAATTATTATTTAATAATAATTTAAGAGGGACTCGGGCTATGTAGGTATGTTTTTCTTTTTTTGATTCTATCCGTTTGCGGGATATCTGATGATTGAAATTGGCCATTTTTGTAATTTTTGTAGGTTCTGGCCACTTTTACTCTTTTTGTGCTCCATCCATTTTGTTTCTTTAGTATTTGTGTGCACTTTGCCGTCAGTACTATTATCTATTCTCTGCCTTTGCTGGATATAATATTATGTTTATTTTTATAATTCGGAGATTGCTAAATCGTTGCTGCGCACAACGACTTTAATGACAGTGATTTAAAGTAGATATGTATTAGGACCACAAACGTAAATTATAATTTGTGAAATAATAAACTGCATAATAGGTACTGATAGGTACTATCAATGATTTAGGTACCTAATATATTAAAATTTACTACTTGGCTCTTAATTAGGTACTAATTCATTAACGTGACTGCGATTTCACCTGGTAGGCAGGTGATGAATTATACTTACCTATTATGATGGAGCCTAATATGGTAGCTCGCTCAGCAGTTGAAGTGTATACCTACTTTATCTTCTATGTTTTACGTCAATGGTAAATAAATGTAAATAGTACCTAATCTTCTTTCGTGACACGGCCTAGGTCACAAGCCTAGGCAAACCAACCAATGAACTACCTATACTAAGACTGAGCTATTAATGCAACCTATAGGCTCTACGGTAAACCCCATAAGTCGTAACAATTTTCAATAATTGAGGCCTTGGAGAATTTAATCTTATTAATATTTCGATCCAACAGCTCAAACATTTTTTAGGTACTCACGTCCCTACGATACTAACACGTATAGGTATATTAACAACCACGAAATTGTAGATAAACAAAAACAATTTTATAATGATGCCTCATTATAAAGCTTACATGTCCATGGGGCGTTACACAATTATACCTTGTTGGTTATCGACAGTGTTATTGACAAAGAAGCCGCTAGGTAATATAATTACAGAATCGGTATTTTTGGGAGTCCGTGCCAATAGGACTATTAGTTACTACTTAATACTAAGCCAAGTGGCGTGCATAGTTTATGGAGCTAGGGTAAATGATAAAAGATTTATTTATTTCATGTAGGACAACTTGTGCCACTTACGAAACGTTAAGACTACCCACCGGTTCGGAAAGCTGATGATGAGCTGAGCGGTAGGCATTAGTTATTCAGAATATCTACTTTCTAGCTGTTTTGATGAAAAATGATTGACGTATTTTCATTTGGGTAAGCAGTGCTTTTATGCCTCTATGAACTGCACGCCACTGCTCCGCTGTTTGTCCGTCCGTCTGTCTGTCAGTCCGTCTGTCTGTCAGCGAGCTGTATCTCATGAACTGCAAAAGCACAGTAAAAGGCAGACTGTTGAAATTGTCATAGAAAGTATATTTCGCTACAGCCGGTCTAACAAGAAATAATAAAAATAAAGAAATGAATATATAGGCCCTCATAAGAAAATATGTCATCTTTGAGCGCCTTTAATTTACGAAAATATTTAAAAAGTAGGCAGGTACTTAGCTATTTCGTGTGAAATCCTATATGATGCAATGGAAAGAACCCCTTGATGTGAGAATGCGACTCACACATGACCGACCTTTTTATTTTGTAACAATTTAAAATAATAAATAAATGCCTGCGCATCACTATAAGGCTTTGGTTTGGTCCCGTTTATTTTAAGTACGTATCTAATAATAATTATATTAAATGTAAGATGATAGAGTCTGGCTAACGAAAGTAGAGACTCGAATTATTTGCAAACTTTTTATATGGCAATACTCAACTACATTTTGCCCTAACAAGATGGCGGTTGTCTGTGGTTGTCGGTCAGAGACAAGTAACATATAGGATAATTGTCGGTGATTTGCAGTGATTAGTTGTGATCAAGACACGCGGAAGCGTGTCCAGCCAAAGTTCAAAAAAACTGGCGAGCAGCACCGTGTGTAATATTACACGAACCATTTGGAGCCACTTTTGACCCCCTCATAACTCAAAAACTATTTCACATAAACATGTCAAATTTGGCGCATATATTGAGACCCGTGAGATACATATGTGCTCCAAATTTCATAAGCACACCTCAAATGGTTATTTAGATATAAACGTACAAAAATCGTCATTTTTATGATCAAAGGATAGATCAAAACTCTGACACGAGGCATGCTACCATTGCTTAAAGCCGTATTATTTTAATATTGTTGACGTTTATGTTGTAGTGCTATAATCATTATTTTAAGGACGTCAAAGTACGTGACATTCAACCGTTAGTTTGAAACAATACTAATTATCTTGTACAATGAGTCGTACAATAGAATTACTGGTGGGTGACACACTGACCTTACACCAAATAATAAGTACCTACTAATGTAAAACGTAAACTAAATTAATAGAAAAGTCCTATTACAGTGTAAAGGATTATTTGAATGATAGCAAGGCATGGGTATGAATTGTTACAACGGCTGATTATGTAATGTTATATTATAAGTACATATATATAATTTCAAATATTTGTGAGATGGTGATAATAAAAAAAAAGCGGAGTTTATTGTGGGCTCTTCTCAGACCAGGGCACGTTTGGAACCCTCGTAGCTTTAGTTTTAAGATATCGTAGTTAATTATCACCATCACGTCTTATGCTCTGTAAGCATGACGTTCAGAAGGTGTACTAAGTTCAATAGTCAGTCCTGCAATTTATATATCCCATCAAAAACATAAATGTGAAATGAGAGCCAAGTGCACAATTGTGATATATATGCCTTGGTTGTTGACTTCAGCGACAAAAGAAGTGAGATCTAAATGGGTGCCAAGTTCAATGGTCAGTCCTGAAATTTATTTATAACAACATATAGGCTTTGGCTTGGCTAGTTTCCATATACGAATTATTATTAAGTAGGTACCTAAAAGTACAGTTTCTACCAGCAAGCCAAATTTTCGGAAGAAGAAAATAAGAACTTACAGCTTTACAACTTGTGAACGCTATAATTCGTATATGAAAACTAGCCAAGCCAAAGCCTTAGTCTTCAACATTTTATACTAAGTTATAAGAAGAAATGATATTTTAAGTTGTTATAAAATATTATATGTTGTTATAAATAAATTTCAGGACTGACCATTGAACTTGGCACCCATTTAGATCTCACTTCTTTTGTCGCTGAAGTCAACAACCAAGGCATATATATCACAATTGTGCACTTGGCTCTCATTTCACATTTATGTTTTTGATGGGATTCTTGTTTACGAGCATTTACGCGTTTAAGAATGAATAAAACAATTAAAAGTGGAGTGCGGAAGATGTTGTTTTGCATGATTTCCAAATTTGAAGAAAAACAACGAGAGAAAGATGCAAAATTCAAACAAAAACAAGATTGTTTACGTGTTGTGTTAGATTTTTTAAGTCAGTATGACGCATTATTTTGATACTTTGTTTGTATATTTCTCTTTTTAAAAAACTATATCTCTATTTTCATCCACATTCATTATACATTTCATTAAACACCTTAAAAATGTTACATAAACCCACAGTGTCTAACTTAGATAGTTTCGACATAGATGCTATTCGCAACAAAATCAATGATTTTTATATTGTCAGAAAACAAGTTCCTACATTGAGGACACTGTTAATGGAATTAAAAGAAAGCATAGGATTTAATGGATGTCGGGAAACTCTTCGCCGCATACTACTAGCTAATGGTTATGAATTTAAGAAAAACAAGAATGAACGTTCAATATTAATTGAACGTTATGACATATCTGCCTGGAGACATCGTTTTTTACGAACCATAGCTTTGAAACGTTCAGAAGGAAAGCCAATTATTTATTTAGATGAGACCTATGTCCACAAAAACTATAAGCCCAAGAAGTCTTGGCAAGGTCCATCTACGAGTGGTGCAATTGAAAATATTTCAACGGGAAAAAGGTACATAATTGTACATGCTGGATCAGAGAAAGGCCCTGTGCCAAACTCATTGTTAGTTTTTAGCACAAAATCGACAATGGCGGACTACCACCATGACATGAATGCTGCAAATTTCAATAAATGGTTACAAGAAAAGCTCATACCCAATTTAAATGAGCAGAGTGTAATAGTAATGGATAATGCAAGTTATCATTCCGTCATTGTTAATAAAGCTCCAACAACACAAAATCTGAAAAATGAGATAAGAGAATGGCTTACTTTCAATGATATCCGGTATGAAGATTACCACACCAAGGCAGAGCTGCTATGTTTTGTAAAGCAGCACACACCAGACCCAGTATACAAAGCTGATGAACTTTTAAAGCAGAATGGTCATGAGGTTTTGAGACTTCCTCCCTACCACTGTGATTTAAATCCTATTGAGCTTGTATGGAGTTTGGCTAAACGTAAAGTGGCAAGTAAAAATGTAGCCTTGACTACAGTAGAGTTAGAAAGAATGATTAAAGAGTCGTTTGAAAGCATTACATCAGAGGATTGGAAGAAAATGTGTGATCATGTCATGCATATTGAAATTAAATACAAAGAAAGAGATAGAATTACTGAAGAAAATTTAGAAAGTTTCATAATCAACGTTGGAAATAGTGACACCAGTGACTCTGATGAATCTTTGCAGATAGCTTTGGATTCAGATTTTGACTATAGTGACTAAAATAAATTATTATTGAATATTGTTGTTTTTTCATTCAGGCAGGTGGTAGGTTTTTTAGTATGCAATCGGTTTCAACAAAAATAAGAAAAATAATTCTAAAGTATCAAATTAGGTTACTCCAGGTCTGTCACACTAATTTTGAGTTTGCCATACTAACAATTTTTAAATTTGCCGCTCTTTTCCAGTCTCTACTTTCGTTAGCCAGACTCTAGTTAGGTAACATCGATAGATTTTCTGTTTTGTGCCTCAACTGAAATAAGTTTACAGTAAGGTTTAAAATCAAAACCGAAATTATTATGGATTTATTATTTCGAATAAGGTCAAGGTTAAAATGTCTAAAAAAAAACAATACCTACGTTTAGTGTTTAAATCTTGAGCATCCGATTTCCTCTGCTAGGCACTACTCCATTTTGACGTTCCATTCTATCCATGCCTATCTTGTAATCCTACATGAATTCGTACCATTTATGTACCTCTGTTACTATATTATGAAAAGGAAATGTATGTTTTGTTAATAATTATTTTTATTCAATGACAAGCCTTAATGAAACGTGTAATTGATCAGACAAAGCATTTTTAAATAACCACTGCGATTAAAGGAACGCCTTTTAACATTGCATCTGTCTGCCATCTGTGGTCGAATAGTTGAATTCGCTAACTTAAACGTCTTCGGTAATTAAAAGAATTAGGTACATAATTCTTGCAATTATAGTTTTATTATTCCAGCATTATCCTCACCTGCCCAAATAATGCAAAGCGTAATTTGGTCCAATAGGTGAAAATAATTGTTTAGGCTCGCTAACCGCAACGTATAGCGCCATCTAGCATGGGAAAGCAGCAGTTATTTGGTGAAACATTTCTTAATTTTTTTTATTTTTGTGTGCCTTCAGACTGAAACGATTTTATCTGAAAAGTATAAAATATAACAATTGCAATATTAAAAAATCTTTGCTGCGCATTGATTTTTGACATCTGGACCAGCTCCCATAGTTGCCCTGGTCAAGTCATTTGGAAACTTGGACTTTGTCTGTCCGTGTTTCCACATGAGTTTATTCTGCAGTTTCAAGTTCAAACAGTAAAACGATCTTGAAAGAGAACGCTTGTACGACTTGGTGTCCCTCTCACACATCATAGATAAGGAATATTATAGATGACCATACCTGTTGCTTAAAAATTAAAATGACAGCTATTACAGTGATTTATTATTTTATCAATCACCAGACATGCACCAGACAATCACCTCTGATTGATACAACTCCTCATCACTAATCTTCTCTGTTGGCTCGTGGGTTGTGACCTATTTCAACTGAGTATTTCAGGTACCTATAAAATTTAAAATTAAAGCGCGCTTTCTCTATCTACGACAGCGTAAGATTATTTTTAGTTCCATTTTTCCCTGAGTGCACCTTTATAATCAAAGGAGTGCACATTCCTAATGTAGGTTATTATATAATCTAAGGCTCAGTCCTATGTTTTTTTCTGTGTTCTGAATATGTGTGTCTGCCTCAGAGTAAGTATGTCTACGTCTCTAGTTAACTTGTCTCTGGTCTACGGTGTCTGCTTTGCTTAATAATCTGTTGTCTTGTTTTTGAGATGCTCGATGAATTTTTCTCTTTCTATTTTATGTTTCTAGTTTTTTACTTCTGTGCAAGTTCACGACAACAAAGTGTATTTTGTTTGTGTAGTGCATTCATAAAATGACCTAATTTGTGTTTTATGAAATAAAATTGTGACTTATCAGAACAAATCCATAAATATAATCGTGAAAAGCGATATGTTACTCTCCTTAGCAGTGTTCTAAGATTGTGCTCATATCGCGAAGTTTCATAATAGTGACACTATGATAAAATCAGAGATGGCTTCGAAACCTGCAAACCAAAAAAGAAGGTAATTATCTCTAGATTTATAATCATTTCACTAATATATTTAATAATCTATTATGGTTTATGAACCTAGTTTCGACATAACCTTAACATTACGTTTTCCTGTTATTTGTAAATGTCCCTGGGTAAACTTCCTCTTTAATAAAGCTGTTCGTTAATTAAACAACTTATTCTTTCTATTTACATAAGTTACTATCTATACCTATTCATTAAGAATGATACTGAATTATAAAGGTCACATTTAATAAGCCTTGCGCAATAGAAAAAGTAGGTACTCGTTCTATCATAAAAAATTAACTCTAGATATCTTAAGTTAAATCTGAGGAGGTACTCAAATGTTTCTAACAAGAAAATCGTTTATGCACTATGTACAAATGTGATGATGGAGGACAGAATATAATATTACTAGCTGATGTCCGCGACTACGTCCGCGTGGATTGAGGTCTTTTGGTTCCCGCGGGAACTCCTTAGTTTTCCAGGATAAAAAGTAGCCTACGTCCATGCCATATGCCTATGCCATATTCTAGACTATAATCTATCTCTGAGCCAAATTTCATCCAGATCCATTCAGCCGTTCGGGCATGATTGAGTAATAAACATCCATCCATAAATCTGTCACCGTAATATTGTTAAAACTGTTAGATTATAACCTAGCTTGCGAAATTGCAAACTGTCGAAAGTTTACAATTTAACATATTATTTTTCGGTAAATTGTAATCTGTTATGTATATTAACCCGACAGAACCTAAGTGATATTTACCTGATTATTTATGTCGAACCCTAACCTAACCTAAGAGAAACAGACAAGAAAATGTAAATACAATGAGTATTTCAAAAATTGATACTCAGAACATTGAACGGTTCACAATCTTTCAACAGTTTACAATTTCGCAAGTTAGATTATAATCTAATGGTTTTTACAATCTTACGGTGACACATCCATACATCCATCCATGCTATGCTAATTTAACATGAGCTCTTTGCAGTTCGCTTAAACTCTGTGTCATTGTGACCTTGGAAAGTGACCAGAACCTGCTTCATGGCAGCTGTTTTACGAGCTTGTATGTTTTAGGAGCCTTCCTAGAAGTTTTAATCATTAGATCAATCTATGAAGGTGTAGATGTGTGACCTAGTTGCAACAGTGCATATGGGTTGATTGCTCTTGATGAAGTATAATGATGACCCTAATATGTAGCTGGATGTTAGATCAAATTTGTAGGTCTAAATTTTACCTAGGTATTGTATTCATGGTGCCTCAGAAACCACAATTAGCGTTCAGTACCAGTTATTATCACGAAATAATCAAGAATAAAGAAGACGTTCACAAAACACTTAAGTATGTCAGTTATAGAAAATTAGTTATTGACACTATTGTCTGATAATAATCATAAGTTGAGGAACTAGAAGTTTAATTTGCTATAATCTGCCACAGTAGACAAATCTATGTGGTACAATGTGTATCTTGCACTTGCAGCTTGCGATATTCACTGCAATTATTATTTCAAGCCAGCAATTTGAACCAGCACATACCACATAAATCTTCCAAATGAATATCAATATGATCTTCATTCTGACACCAGAACATCCTCAGGAAACATTGACTTGACATTGCACAATTATTGTAAAGACAACATCTCCTGACTTTACAATGCACAATTGTCGAGTCATAGAGTACAAAAATTTTACTTAAGTACTTACTTACTACTCCAAAAATAGACAAACAAATCTTTGTCTAAAAATTTGTTTGTCTATTTTTATTTTGTCTAGTTTATTTACTATATACCTAGTTATTTAACCGCTCTTCTGAACTTTGAGATTCGCATATTTAAGTAAGAAATATAATTATTAAATAACAGCTTTTTTTTCTTCTTGGGATTTGGTTATGCAGGGCTCTAATTAGAGTTTGGGGTATCATAACACTGGCTGATTTTGTTTCTGAACTTATTTAAATAGACCAAAACTAGTTACTCCCTGTGGAAAAGGATGGCACTAGATTTAGACCTATTGAGGTAAATGCATTAATGCTGATAGTGACCTAAAGGATGACACTTTCGAACAAAATCTATGAAATTTAGAGTAAGTAGTAACAAGTCATATCAAAAGATGAACTGGACTAAAAGATATAATAAGTAAATAAAATCAGATTTATAGTTTGATTGAAAATGATTTACTTGTATTCATAGGGTGTACTTGTTATGTCCATAATATTATCATCATCTGTACTCATTTGGTTATGTCCTTGTTTGCAACAGCAACATAGTTAATTCCTACTCATATTATTGTATTATGTACCTATTCATAACTCCCTTAACTGTAACGATACAGCTCAGCCTTGTCTACTCTTAATCGCTGCATAGTGATGACAAGATAAGCTATAAAACTCAGCCGATCCAAAAATATCAAGTTTTATTTTGTAGAAACGTCTCATAGCTTGGAAATCTATGAAAAAAGAAATGAAAAGTATTGAAAAGTTTGGAAAACTTAAAACATATATATACTACTAGATAATGCCTGTGAAATCGTGTGTTTGTTTGCTATGATTCCTGGGGTAACTCCTAAATTCTCCAGGATAAAATATAGCTCCATCCACGGAAGGGATGTCCTAATGTGGATGAAGCTACTTTGGATGTAACATACCTTAGTACCAAATATTTACAAGATCAACTGAAAAGATGGGCTGTTAAAGTGTAGCAGACAGACAGAAACACTTTCACATTTATATTAAGTATTAGTATGGATATTAGCTAAAAGTAATAATTATTGCTATTTTTTAATATCATTGTTCTAAAAACATATATATAGACTGATGAACACATAACCCTGTGTGCTCTGCAGTCGGGTGATAACTACATAGGTAAATAAGTAGGTTTATTGTGAATTGTGATACATGGTCTGTAAGAACACAGCTTCTCCAATGAAGAATAATATAAGAAGGTACGTACTTACTTAAATGAAAAGTTAAACTTTTCATTTAAGTAAGTACGTACTTTACTTTTACTTACTTAAATAAAAAGTTTAACTTTTCATTTAAGTAAGTAAAAATCCATTTGTTTAGTAATTTTTCCCTTATAAGTAGGTACCTAGTACTTAGCTTAAATTATCTGTAGTTAGTTGGCATCATAGAAGAGAAGGATACATTTATTCCCTGTAATGTATAGGATAAAGACAATATACATAGTAATGTTGAACGCAACACAAGACAAAAAATTATTTATAGTTAGTTATTCTATTTATAGTTTTTTTTAACACTATGATTTACTTAAAATAACTACTACTGTAATAAGAATAACTAAAGAATTAAGTGGATAGGTAGAGCATAGAGTCCCTAGTAGACTAAGTGATAGCTGCACTTTTGGTAACTATTGCCAGAAAAGCTGATTCAGTATTAGGTGGGTGTAGGGTTCTCCACTGATGACGATAGTGAAAGTCTGCCCGGATGAAGTCTTTCACTAGATATGGCCGCTTAAAGACGGTTTATGGTTACCAAAACTGAACCATAGCTTGATAAGCTGATTCTTGTACAGCATTAAAGTATGCGCAGTACCTATGTAAACAGTATTAAAACTGAAAAAAGTTCCCATAAAAGTTGTTTGCCTTAGTCGTAAGTAGCTTTTGTCCTGTGATAGCCCTCGTCGTTATTTTATGTGATATATATTTGTGGTGATAATCGAAATAGTTTTGAGTAAGTAGTACATTTTTTTTTTTTGTATTGGAAGTACTTTCCAATATTCGAATACTCCTTCGTCATTTTGTCTAAATTTATCCTTAGTTTTTGGCAGAAGAATCATTTTTAAAGTTCTTTTTTGAATATTGTATATTTTATTAAGGTAAGTTTTAAAAGTTCTTCCGTAAGCAGTCAGACCGTATGATATGAAACTGTCCATAAGTGCAGTGTATAGTAATAAAGCTGTTTTAAATGTCAATTTGCTCTTTGCAAGGTACAATTTTGCCACCATTGCTCTGAGTTTGTTGCATACGGTTTCAATGTGTCGGTCCCAATTAAATCTGTGATCCAATACCAGGCCAAGATAAATGTGCTCCGTTACTTCGTCTATGGCTTTGCAGTTACACGTCGTCGAATTGAGGTGTAGACACGCATGAGAGTGCGATATGAAGCGAGGTTGTTCACTACTTTTGTTATGGCTAGAGCGAATATGGAGTAGTTTTGTTTTTTGAGAGTTAATAACTAGTCCTACATCGTGGGACCATTTACACAGGGAGTTAAAATCTTGATGAAGATCACCTAATGCAGTTGATAGACTTCTGCTTGCAGCTTTGATACACGTATCGTCTGCGTATTGAAAAAGCTTACATTTAGATATTACGTTTTTTAAATAATTTACATACGCTAGATATTGCAGTGGTCCAAGCACGGATCCTTGCGCTGTTCCTTCTGTGACTGCAACCTTATCACTTTGTTCACCATTAACCTGTACCACATATGCACGACCCGTTACGTAATTTTCACACCATCTAAGCAAAGGACCCCTTATTCCCGTGTCGTCTAGTTTTCTGATAAGTGTATTATGTCTAAGGGTGTCGAATGCTTTGCTGTAGTTGACAAATACTATAAGAACATGTTTCTTGCAATCAAGACATGTATTAATATAATCGGTCATCTTAACTAGAAGTTGTGTTGTACTTTTCCTCGGTTGAAAACCATATTGTTCACCTGCTAATATATCATTTTCTTTATAAAAATTGTGAATTAGGTTGCTTACGTATTTTTCTACGATTTTGTCGATTACTGGCAATATAGTAATAGGACGGTAATTACTGCAGTCTTTTTGCTACCCTTTTTGAAAACTGGCCTTACTACACCAAGCTTTAATTCATCGGGATACTGACCAGTGGACACGCTTAGGTTAATAAGTTTTGTAATAGCTTGAGTAATTTTGTTCGCGATATTCTTGATATCTATAGGTTTTATTTTATCTATGCCTGGAGCTTTTTGTGATTTGATGTTTTTTAATATTTTGTAGATATCTATAGGTTCTGCATTTTTAAACCGAATTGAAACATTAGCAGGTTGTCTATATGAATTAGGGTCTAAGATTGGATTTTGACATCGAGGTAAAGTGTCTTTAATAGTTCTGTCAAAACCTTGGGCAAAATTATTTGCTATATTTTTTGTATTTTGAGTATCACTAAATGTTTTTAAAATAACGCTATCCAGGGAGTTTTTAACTCTGCCTAATATTTTATCGAGAATGTTCCACAGCTTTTTAGGTTCATTTATACTTCCTCTTATATCATTTTGTGTATTGTTATCTTTTTGTTTCCGTACCATATTATTACATCTATTTCTTATATTCGTATACTCTAGTCTCAATATTTTATTATTTGTGTCTTTTTTCCATTCTAAAATTTTTTTATCTTTTTTTTCACAAAGTTTACTTTTGTTTATCCATGTTTCTAAACCTCTTTTCGAGCTTTTAACCTTTGATAAATATTTCTCTGAATCGTAACATTTAAGAATATTAGATTTTAATTTATTATATAAATCGATAGGACACCCTGTATCGCATAGCTCATTCCAATTTATTCGATTTAATTCTTCAAGAACTATTTTATTATTATACCTCGTTATATATTTTGGACCAGGCTGTATGTCATGCGTCCCTATGCAGGTAATAGCCGTAAGGCGATGGTCGGCCAGTACAGTTCCGATCGCCGCCGAGAACATTTCTTGTTTGTGAGATCTCATGAAAATGTGATCTATACAAGTTTTTGATAAATTATTTTTTGTGAGTTCTATTCTTGTGTAATCTGAGATCCCACATTCAAGTCCGAACTCGCTCATTAGGTTTAAGTATATTTATATGTCCTTTCACTAGATATCACCTCTCAAAGACGTTATGAACATACATACTAAAATTAAAATTATATCCAGAACTAGAAAACATAATTTGCGTACGCTTGCAGTCCGTTTTTCACAGCTATAGACGGCCTAGGTCCTATTCTCTACAAGATTTAACTATGTCTGAACATAACTCAAATTCTAACCAATCTTTAAACAACAAAGAAGATAGGCCGAAACTCAAAATATTAGCTTTCCATGGCTATCGGCAAAACGGTACAGTGTTCAAGAACAAGATAGGATCCTTCAGGAAAGCAGTATCAAAATATGCACAGTTGACTTTCATAACAGCACCTCACAAAGTTTTTAGTGAAGATGGTGGAAGTGATAAAGATTCAAGATCTTGGTGGTTTAATGCAGAAGACAACACATTCAGTGGCAAATGTTTAGGTGGACCGGGCATAGGGTTTGAAGACACACTGAGGCTTGTAGAGAGTGTGATGGCAGAGCATGGTCCCTTTGATGTATTCATGGGCTTCTCGCAGGGTGCATGTCTTGTGGGACTGCTGGCTGTCATGCAGCAGAAAGGATATCTACCCTACACATTCAAGTTTGTAATATTTGCATCAGGCTTCAGATCTGGGAGCTTAGTTCACAAAGCCTTCTATGATGAAGACATAAATCTACGATCTCTCCATGTATATGGGGAGAGTGATTCAATTATTCCTAAAGAAATGAGTGACTCACTCATCAATTTATTGACAAAGCCAGTGGTAGCAGAACATTCTGGTGGACATTATGTGGCATGCTCAGGTACTAGGATCTGATAGAGGGGCCGCAGAGAAATAACAGAAGAAATTCGTAAACTAGATTTTATTATTGAGTGTGGAGATTTATTGGCTAAGTTAAAATAAATAAAAAATAAATAAATACTGTAAAAATATATTAGCAATTATTACGTCGTCACGTTGATTGCTGTTAAATAAATTCTTCTAAGTGCCATGCTATTTTTATATATGTCACCGTAAGATTATAAAAACCGTTAGATTATAATATAACTCGCGAAATCGCAAAGTGTCGAAAGATTACAATTTAACGCATTCTTTTCCGGTAGATTGTAATCTGTTAGGTTTACTAACCCAATAAAACCTAAGTGCCCGGCCCGCGGCCGGGCACTACTTGATTATTTATGTCGAACCCTAACCTAACCTACATGAAAGAGACAAGAAAACGTAAATACAATGAATATTTCAAAAATTTACGCTCAGATCATTGAACGTTTCACAATCTTTCGACAGTTTACAATTTCGCGAGTTAGATTATAATCTAACGATTTTTATAATCTTACGGTGACATATATATATATAAAAAATAGCATGGCCCGATGAATAGCATCAGTTCTTATACTGTTTACATAGGTACTGCGCATACTTTAATACTGTACAAGAATCAGCCTTTCTAGTTATGGTTCATTTTTGGTAACCATAAACTGTCTTTGAGCGGCCATATCTAGCGAAAAGCCCATCCGTATGCGGGCAGACTTTAACTTTTGTCATCAGTGGAGAGCCCTACACCCACCTAATACTGAATCAGCCTTTCTGGCGATAGTTACCAAAAGTGCAGCTGTCTCCTATAGTATAATCAGTGTTGTGGGCCAGACAGTTGCAATCAAAGTTCGTTGACTTCTGGCTATTTTGAATGTGGTATCATCGTTTGTTTGTAAAAAAACATGTATCAGGAATACTTGCAATGTTAACAGTTTTAAAATTGATGTTTTCTGGAATTACTACTAGTTATGCTCGGAGAAAAATAAGCAAGATATCTATTAGCTAGACTTTTTAATAGTTCATGCTTAGTCTAAAAATATAATATGTAGACAGACTTAGGTACGAGTAACTAGGTGCGTCGATTAAGAATTAAAATAAGTAAGTATAGGTGGCTCGAACGCAACAAGTTGGCTGAACCATTTATTTTTGAAGTGAAAACTTCTTAAGCCGCGTTGAGCACTTTTTGGTAGGGGGTAAACTTGTGGATTCGCGTGACCGTCATTGACATGCTCGCGTTGTTACGAAGTCAAAAGGCCTTAAAAATAAATATTATACCTACCTACTACATTTGTAATTTTTAATACCTTAGTTTTAGATTTATATTTTAAAAATATTGTTTTTTAATATTTTAAGTAATTAAAAAAAAACTATATTCGTTTTCACTTCTATCGGCAGTCTATATGACTGCCGTTTTATTGTGAATGAACTAGAATTTTAATTCGCTATAATCCGCTACCGTAGACAAATCTGTGTGGTACAGTGCCTGTCTTTCACCTGCAGCATGCGACACCCACCACCCAGCAATTCGCACAGGCACAACACCACACCACACAAATCCTCCAAATCACTCTCTCTCTCTCTCTCTCTTTGAGACGCGCTATAAGGAACATATGTCTGCTTATAGGAACGATCAACCACAAAGGTCCCACTTCGCTAAACATCTTTTGGACAGTGGACATGAGGTGGGCAATAACCATTCATATAAAATCCTGCATAAATGTAATAAAGGGTTTCGAATTAGCGTTTGGGAGTTATTAGAAATAATTAAACACAATAATAAAGGATTTGAGTTGCTAAATGAACAAATAAACGTATCAAATTCACCTTTACTCAATTTATACAGTAATAGGGGAGGGGGCGGGGCTTCAGTATGAGCCATGCCAAAAAGGTATATAAGCCGGAACTTGCGATACGATGGTCACTTCACAATCGTGCATTGTCGAGTCAACATCTCCTGAAGATGCTCCGGTGTCGGAGTGAAACGTACGTTGAGAGTGATTTGGAGGATTTGTGTGGTGTGGTGTTGTGCCTGTGCGAATTGCTGGGTGGTGGGTGTCGCATGCTGCAGGTGAAAGACAGGCACTGTACCACACAGATTTGTCTACGGTAGCGGATTATAGCGAATTAAAATTCTAGTTCATTCACTATCATGGACTTCCGCAAAGTAACGCCTGCTTCTATTCAATATGCCGTTTTATTTTTGTTTTGTATAAAGTTGTGAATGAATTGGATCACGGAAATGTTTGTAAACAATCGGAGTTTTTGTTGCGTAATTTCTCACTCCCTAGCCAAAGAGGTCAATGGAAATAGCAGGAATTTCATAGCATAAATTTATCAGACATCACATTCCCTCTGCGTTGAAAGTCTGAGGTAGGAACCATACTCCCTTGTGTTGGAGAACAATCCAGAAGTAGGTATTAATAAAACACTTTTAATATATTTGTACTCTAACCACAAGAGATTTAATGTAATTAGTTAATTTATAAAACTCAGTTAAACAATACTACAGTATCAAATCATTTGACCAGGCTGCAGTTGCTACCGCAGGCTCGTAAACAAGGTAACGATCTAAAACACCGAAGGTATTCAATAATCGTTGGAGTCTCGGTGGAGACTGCTTTACCGATGGTAAAACATTCGTATTTATACAAGTTAAGGCGTTGGGAACGAACCGAGTGAAATACATCGAATGAGTCTAATATCAGTACAATCGAACCTTCATCAATAAATTAATTGACAATCTTTTAACTTTTGTAACAATTCAATTCAACTTTAAACGCAAAGCTGACACTTGTTTGTGCAGGTAACAGATATAAATTAATCTCCTTGACGGACACGAGCAAGACTTCAATTTGGTTAGAGCATTTTGGTACATCACTAAAATATAATAGCTCAACGGCGACAAGGGGATCCTTGGTCTTCGAGTATGATAACATTCTAAGTACTTGTTAATAGGCATGATGACTGATTTTGAGAAATGGTCATATTATGTTCGGAAGTATCTACTATTTCGAAAAAATATATTATTTCTGTAGAAAAATGAGGTTTGGTAGATAAAATTGGCATTTGTAATTTTAATTTTAAAATTCGCGCCAAAACGCCCGCCGGTGTCATGGCGCCGTTTGTGACGTCACTATTGTTATTACCAATGTACTCTGTGCAGTGTGCAGTAAACATTAGTGCGATTGTCAAAGCTCGAAAACAAACAATTGTGACGTCATTCGCTTCTTGGTGTTTAATCCAATATGACGGATTGCTGTATTTTATAGTTATATTTTATTAAAATAATTAGCAATGTCATTCGAAATAGATAAATAAATACGTTTTTTATAATCCATGAATCCTATTTCATTAGATAAATTCATAATTTCATTGATTCTTGGTTACTGTCATCATGCCTATTGTTATGCCTTATGAAGTTATGATAGTTAGATTTTGGCACAAAAGATTACAATTATTTTGCTTTCATCCGCCAACAGATAAAGTTCTGTATGGTCAAGCATGCAATTACAAGCGGAGCATCGATTACCTTCGCAACCAAGCAAGAAAGCCAAGTTCCCAAGCAAGCAATGCCACTACCACTCACATGCACCACCACACAAGACTTTTATACTATTCTCGACGCACGTTTCGCCCCGATACCGGAGCATCTTCAGGAGATGTCGACTTTACAATGCAAGATTGTCTAGTCTGTAAAGTCGACATCTCCTGAAGATGCATACCTACTTACTAATCCATTACTAATCTTAATATATCAAAAAAAGTCGGGTTTGTTCGAACACTTATAACTATAGAACGGCTGGACCGATTTTCATGGTTTTCGATTTGTTGTATTTGTCTCCGTCCTGAATAGCAGAATAACTATTAAAAACATTGGAATATGGACGAAAAAATTAAATAAAAGAAAAAACATTTTCCCTTTTTTGCCCATACAAAATGTTCATGGCTTTCATATTAGAGGACTTACCACTTAAACGAAGTCGCGGGCATCATCTAGTATTTAAGTAATAATTGGAATCATAATTTTATTCTTGCTCCGCGCATTCAATGAGGTAAATTTGATAGTTATTTAAAATATCAAAATTCTACCTTGGCATCGCGTAGCATGCATACAATATTGTAGCCAAATAATGAAGCTCAAAATTCTTAATAAATTAGCTGCAATGACGATATCTATCTACATAATACATTGTGAAGTTCCACAATATTCTAAAGAGTTCATTGAACCATAAAGGCCGTCGATGCTCACGCCGAATTGGACCATACGGACTCGAGTTGAACTGGTTCTTGATTGTTACTAATTATTATTTATACGACTGCCTGAAACAATATATGTATACCTATATAGGAGTAGGATATTGTTTTCAGGGTTCATGTATGTATCTATGTATGTGAGTTTGTATATTCCGCCATATAACTTCTATACGCCTGAACCGATTTTAATGAATGAGGTATCGTTAGAATCCCTAGCTTATTCCGGGTGACATAGGCTAGTAAAATTTTGAAAAAATTGATGGGGTGACCATGGTCCCGCATTGAAGACTAAAGTTGAAAAAAAATCATTATAACTATATACTTAATCATCATGTAAAAAATGTTGAGTAGATTCCAAAAATATATAACACTATAGTTCAATATCCAGTAATTCACAAAAAAATATCATTTAATAAAAATGTGAATAAGATTCTAAATTAACTAGATTAATTTAGATTTTTAACTTTTTAGTTCGTTTTTTGGCAGGGCAGTCGTGTTTTTAAATTATTTTTGTTTATAACCTTTACCTTAAATATTTACCTTAAATGTTTGTGTAAAATGTACCAAATTTATTGTTATACAAATGAACTGTTAGAAACAACGCGATGGTTATCTAGTGATAGATACCTGAGTACCAGTTCTGAGTTCTAAGTTCATTAATCCACTATCTAAATGAGTATAGGGTATTTCTGCTAACCTGTCTAAAGGCCACTGAGTCTCGATTTAAGCAGGTTATTTTAACTAGGTAACTAATTTCCATAGTTATTGTAACTGGTTGTGCTCTACGTATACTTATAATAAGCAGTCATGTTTTTTGAATAGCTCCTTCCTCATTAGTTCTATTTAGGTACACTAAAAGAAAAACAATTTGTAGGGCGACTTCATTTTGTGAGATTTCGTTGGAATTTGTCAAAATAATCATAATTTCCTAGGCACTCCTTTTTTTCCAGGCACCCCTAGGGTTATATAAATATTAAAGGGTGCACTCGAATTTACACATATTATACATCAAGACACGCGGAAGCGTGTCCAGCCAAAGTTCAAAAAAACTGGCGAGCAGCACCGTGTGTAATATTACACGAACCATTTGGAGCCACTTTTGACCCCCTCATAACTCAAAAACTATTTCACATAAACATGTCAAATTTGGCGCATATATTGAGACCCGTGAGATACATATGTGCTCCAAATTTCATAAGCACACCTCAAATGGTTATTTAGATATAAACGTACAAAAATCGTCATTTTTATGATCTACCTAGGTATAGATCAAAACTCTGACACGGGGCATACTACCATTGCTTAAAGCCGTATTATTTTAATATTGTTGACGTTTATGTTGTAGTGTTATAATCATTATTTTAAGGACGTCAAAGTACGTGACATTCAACCGTTATTTTGAAACAATACTGCTTTAAGCGGTGGTAGTAACTCCTTAACTATTAAAAATGACACATAATTATTATTTTAATGTAAATAATAATGAATAATAATATAGTTGCATTAAAACCTTACCTTCGTATTCATACATTTTGTGCAACGAAACGTCATTGACAGAAAAGAAGAAGAAACGTATTTGAAGTCGTCAGTTCAAGCTGTCAGTCATTGTGATTTGTATTCATTGTTTATAGTGGTTTTAGTGATATCGACTGTTTACCGTGCTTGTTTTCAATGTTTCAGAAAAACTTTTGATTTGAACTTTTGCAATCAAAATTGATGAGATGTAGAAATGTGCTGTAGAGGTAGTCTGACCATAGATGTAATCTGTCAATGTCAGTGTAACTCTAGGTATACTACATATTTTTCTTGAGAATTCTCGTCTTTAATTATCTTGTACAATGAGTCGTACAATAGAATTACTGGTGGGTGACACACTAACCTTACACCGAATAATAAGTACCTACTAATGTAAAACGTAAACTAAACTAATAGAAAAGTCCTATTACAGTGTAAAGGATTATTTGAATGATAGCAAGGCATGGGTATGAATTGTTACAGCGGCTGATTATGTAACGTTATATTATAAGTACATATATATAATTTCAAATATTTGTGAGATGGTGATAATAAAAAAAAGCGGAGTTTATTGCGGGCTCTTCTCAGACCAGGGCACGTTTGGAACCCTCGTAGCTTTAGTTTTAAGATATCGTAGTTAATTATCACCAT
Source organism: Erebia palarica (assembly GCA_964035005.1). Taxonomy (NCBI): domain Eukaryota; kingdom Metazoa; phylum Arthropoda; class Insecta; order Lepidoptera; family Nymphalidae; genus Erebia; species Erebia palarica. The sequence continues at coordinate 20,011,811 of OZ035994.1, forward strand.
CACGTCTTATGCTCTGTAAGCATGACGTTCAGAAGGTGTACTTTGTAGGTACATATTTTGAATAAATATATTTTGAGTTTGAGATTGAGTTCAATAATTTCTGTACAAAAAGTAATGATATCCCATTAAAAACATAAATGTAAAATGAGAGCCAAGTTCAAAATTGTGATATATATATGCCTTGGTTGTTGACTTCAGCGACAAAAGAAGTGAGGTCTAAATGGGTGTCAAGTTCAATGGTCAGTCCTGCAATTTATATATCCCATCAAAAACATAAATGTGAAATGAGAGCCAAATTCAAAATTGTGATATATATGCCTTGGTTGTTGACTTCAGCGACAAAAGAAGTGAGATCTAAATGGGTGCCAAGTTCAATGGTCAGTCCTGAAATTTATTTATAACAACATATAATATTTTATAACAACTTAAAATATCATTTCTTCTTATAACTTAGTATAAAATGTTGAAGACTAAGGCTTTGGCTTGGCTAGTTTCCATATACGAATTATTATTAAGTAGGTACCTAAAAGTACAGTTTCTACCAGCAAGCCAAATTTTCGGAAGAATAAAATAAGAACTTACAGCTTTACAACTTGTGAACGCTATAATTCGTATATGAAAACTAGCCAAGCCAAAGCCTTAGTCTTCAACATTTTATACTACGTTATAAGAAGAAATGATATTTTAAGTTGTTATAAAATATTATATGTTGTTATAAATAAATTTCAGGACTGACCATTGAACTTGGCACCCATTTAGATCTCACTTCTTTTGTCGCTGAAGTCAACAACCAAGGCATATATATCACAATTTTGAATTTGGCTCTCATTTCACATTTATGTTTTTGATGGGATATATAAATTGCAGGACTGACCATTGAACTTGGCACCCATTTAGATCTCACTTCTTTTGTCGCTGAAGTCAACAACCAAGGCATATATATCACAATTTTGAACTTGGCTCTCATTTTACATTTATGTTTTTAATGGGATAAATATATACATTTTCACAGAATAAATCATAAAACGTTCTCGTATTTGTAGACCAATATATTGTCGTCGAGGCTAAATTTCTTTTTACCAGATAAGTAGCTACACCCACACCGCAACGCTCATGCAGATAACGGTACTTAGCATTACTTTACCACATTGGGACTTACAACCCATATATTATATGTATATGTCACCGTACGATTGTAAAAACCATTAGATTATGAACCGTTCAATGTTCTGAGTGTCAATTTTTGAAATATTCATTGTATTTACGTTTTCTTGTCTGTTCTTGTAGGTTAGGTTAGGGTTCGACATAAATAGGCACTTAGGTTCTATCGGGTTAATATACCTAACAGATTACAATCTACCGAAAAATAATGCGTTAAATTGTAATCTTTCGACAGTTTGCAATTTCGCGACTTAGATTATAGGTACATTATAATCTAAGGGTTTTTACAATCTCACGGTGACATATACATTATAATCACCTCTGTCAGTGTGTAGTGAAATATTTACGTACCTAATTTAACATACTAGTTTAACATTTATCAAACTTAGAAGTTAATAAACGTAATTTTAAATAAATAAAACCTTGTCAATTAAGTAAAGAATCCCCCATCCCGAATTGGTCCATGTTTGAACTCTATATGAAGCACGGTAAGTATAGAATTTGATTCGCTTATTTTTTAGTTTATTTTACGATTTAGGTTTTTTTCTTTTATGTAACTATAAATACGTGTTCAATATTGGTCGAAGATGTAAGGAATTTGACGAAGGCATCAATGAATGATTGAAAGACGTATATGTATTCTATATACAGGGTGGAAAGTTTGAATGGGCCCTGGAGGGGAAGTACCTTAAATCCTTAAGTTAGATCATTTTACTTAAAGGAACCATTCTTTTATTTTTAAAAAGAAACAAAACTGCATTCAAAGATTTTTTAAAATTCGCATGTCTCACCCGGGAATCGAACCCGCTAAAATTCAAAAAATGGGCACTCGCTGTTTTGTTCCACTAATCGATACAGTCAATGTTAAAGATAAAATTTCTCCAAGAAACGTTAGGTCTTACATTCGTCTTTCGTACAAGATATCCATAAAATCGAATATTTACTACACAAATTCCTTACCTTACATTACCTAGAATTGTTCACTTTCAACAAGTAAAAGACACGTTATAATATTCTTTTAACGCTAACATCCAAAGAGCTTTCTAATTCTATCTATTAAGTATAAGCTTGCTAATTATCTCTAAGTACATTGTTGAAGACTTAGATGTAAAAAAATTGTTAAATGGTAATATGTAATAAGTTTATGCACATTTTCTTCCTGCACGAGGAGTTCTGACAAAAAGTTTAAAAATGGAACGTTCAAACTTTGTTTGCAGTGCGGGTTTACAATTTTGAAATTCGAACGAACATTTTGAACATATTTATCGATTTTGTTTTGTCTTGCTTCCATTTAATAATTGTTTAATAATGGCGTATCAAGAAAAAATTGATTTATTAGAAGCTTATTTTTTAAACAACAAGAATTATAATTTAGCTTTACAGTGGTATAGTGAGAGGTATCCAGACAGACAAATACCGTCCAGAAAAGTGTTTTTGCGAATGGTCACAAATTTAGTAAACATTGGTAGATTCAAAAAACGGTTAGAACGCCCTCGGCAACAAAATTTAGATTTTTCCGATTGTGATTTAAGCATTTTGACATACTTTGAGTGTTACCCAAAAGCGTCTACACTAGCGGCACGCTATGATGGCCGGTTTGACACATTACAATAGTGATGTGGAATGTCAATTTATTCTCGAACAAAAAACAATTAAGTTTTGTTTTTGTACCTGATTAAATAGGTTTAATAAAACAAAAATGTATATGTTTATTTAATTTATTTGAACGAACTGAATATTTGAACGAAAATGAATATACATACTTTATATGCACACAAGAAACATATGAATACAAAAGATACCAAAAAAGGTGCCACAAAAGGCCATAATTAATCAGATTCGTCCATACTACTATTTTCACTGTCGTCACTGCTATCATCACATACATTAATAATTATATGTTCGTTTTCTATAATATTATCTATTTTCACATCTCTTTCATAATCTTCCCTTATTAATTTAACAGTTCTATTCACAACCTTTTCCCAGTCTCCTTTAGTCACATGTTCACAAGCTTCTTCTAATAATTTTAGCATTTTTTTTGTGGTAAATGGGGGTTCTGTATTGTGTCTTGCAGCATATCCCTTAATTTGAGCCCACACCAACTCAATCGCATTATACTCACAATGGTAAGGCGGTAACCGTATAACTCTGTGCCCATGTTCTAATGCTATTTCGTCAATGACGTATCGGATCTTGGTTGGTTTGTTTTCTTTTAAAAGACGTACTAATTCCGCTTTTAACATATTCATGTTTGCATCTACGCCATTTTTACGAAGCCATGCGACGATATCAGCTTTCTTTTGGGATTGGGCAGGTGGCTTGTCAATTTGCATCGAGTGGTATGGGGCGTTGTCCATAATTAAAATAGATGGTTCAGGGAGGCTACACAACATTGAGGTAAACCATTCAGTAAACTTTTCTCCATTCATGTCTTCATGATAGTCTCCAGTGGTTTTTGACGCAAAAGCCATGAGAGAACCTTCGACAAACCCGTTGATGGTTCCGGCGTGACAAATTATAAGTCGCGATCCTTTTCCTACAGGAACTTTGGAAGTAGATGCTGCTGTGTCATCGTTCCAAGAACGGCCTACAGTATGGTTAGCATTAAGCCATGTTTCATCCAAGAACACAACATTTTGCCAATTTTTGATTTCTTTCACTTGCCGTAAAAAAGTATACCTTGCCATCGCTATATCAAATCTTTCCATCAATATTTTGCGTTTGTTACATTTTTTGTATCGAAATCCAATGGTCTTCAAAATCTTCGTTAAAGAACTTTCCCCACCGAAGAATAATCCAGCTTCCTTCAGTGAATGCACCAACTTTTTTCTTGTTGGATACTCCTTCTGTAAATAGTAGCCGTAAACATGTCTTCGGATAGCATCGGCATCAAAGCTATCGATGCCTACGACTGGTTTTGCTCGTTTTCTCTTTTTTGGTGTGTGAAGTTTATTTTCTTCTGTGCCAGTCTCGCCATATTTTTTTTTAGTTATCCGTCTAACAGTTCGTTGTCCAATATTAAGCGCATCAGCTACGCGTTCAACCACTGACGTTATAGGTAAAATTGGCCCTCCATTTTGAGCTTCACGATCGAAATAGTTACGAAGGCGTATTACGAACTCACGTGTCTGACTATTTAGAACAGTTCTCTGCGTACGTTCGGTCATATCGACGAAATCCACAACAAAGGGCTTGAACAGAGTCCAAATTAACGAGCAAGGGTCAACAGTAATGCAGTATCAATATTTGAAATCCAAAGCCAGGTCAAAACTATATCACAATCGCATTGCACTGACAGTTTATACTTTTCGAAGCAACGTCAATTCGAAACTGCTTTGTTTTGCATTGAGCATTGACGCGAGTTTGCCGGAGGTAGTAGTTGTGCTAGCCAGCGATCCTATGTGACGATCGTATTAGATTCCATTTTTAAAAATTTATTGATATTTTTTTGCGATTTCAGAGGTTTGTCCACATAGTGAAAATTGTTCATATTCACAAGTACATTCACCCCTTAAATGGTGCAAACTGATTTTTCTACACTTGTATACATTTAAGAAATCAATTTAATAAATAAATTTTGAGTCCTAAACCTAAAACTACATTCGATAAAATTTATGAATCTCTGCACATCACTATCGTCAATAAAGTAATACAATTATTTCCTTCAAAGTCGTTATCAATTAATACGGAACTTCATGAGCGGACAAACGTCAAACCGGCCATCATAGCGTGCCGCTAGATTAGTAGGGAAGCTGCTCAAGAGATAGACACCAGCCATACACGTATACTGAGTATTCTGAAAAAGTACAAATACAAATGTTTTCGTGATGGGCGATTGGTGCAGAAACTATATCCTGGAGATACTCAAAGAAGATTAGAGTTCTGTCAGAAAATTCAAACAGAAATATCCCGAAATCCATATTTCTTAGACTACATAGTATGGTCAGATGAAACAAATTTCAGTAATAATGGAATGTATAACAGACATAACAATCATTATTGGTCCCGTCGAAATCCATTCCGTGTTCGAGAAACAAACAATCAGGTCAGGTTTTCCTTTAATGTTTGGTGCGGAATCAGAAGCAATATGGTTGTTTTAGTGCACATTTACGAAGGACATCTGAATACGGCAAAATACATTGAAATATTAGAGCTTTTACAAAATCAATTAAACCTTTTACCGGAAGACGAACGGCATAGTATCATTTTTCAACAAGATGGCGCACCTGCTCACAATAGTAGAATTTCCAGGGCTTTCCTTAATGAGAATTTCAATGTCTGGATAGGTACAAACGGGACGATTAGATGGCCTGCAAGAAGTCCAGACCTGACGTGTCTGGACTATTTTCTATGGGGCCATGTAAAAAATGTTATTTACAAAAAGTCTTATGAGACTGCACAAGAGCTAAAGGTTGCGGTAGAAAATGCTATTATGAGCATACACCACAACACTTTGCAGAAGGCTACAGGAAATGAATTTCAACGAAGAATAAATTTGTGTATCCAGAACGAGGGGTCTCATTTCGAACAACTTATTAGTTAAATTATTATTATTAAAATGTATGTACGCAATTTTGTAGTATGTTTCTTTTCGTTTATCTTGTACGAAAAACGAATGTAAGACCTAATGTTTCTTGGAGAAATTTTATCTTTAACATTGACTGTATCGATTAGTGGAACAAAACAGCGAGTGCCCATTTTTTGAATTTTTTTGAAATTAGATTATAATCTAACTCGCGAAATCGCAAAGTGTCGAAAGATTACAATTTAACGCATTATTTTTCGGTAGATTGTAATCTTTTAGGTTTATTAATCCGATAGAACCTAACCTACCTGATTATTTAAGTCGAACCCTAACCTAACCTACACGAAACAGGCAAGAAAACGCAAATACAATGAATATTTCAAAAATTGACACTCAGAACATTGAACGATTCACAATCTTTCGACAGTTTACAATTTCGCGAGTTAGCTTATAATCTTACGGTGACATATATAAAAGCGAAAGGTCACTTACTGATGCATCACGATATCTCAGGAACTATAAAGCATACAGACTTGAAATTTGAAAGATAGGTTCCTTCTATGGTGTAGACGGAAGCTAAAAAACGGTTTTGAGAAAATTCACCCCTAAGGGGTTGAAATGGGGGTTGGAAGTTTGTATGAAAGTCCTTTGTTTTTGAAGTTAGAGACATGAAAATTGGCAATTAAGTTAATAGTTATAAATAATAAAACCCCAAATGAGCAATTTTACGAAAATTCACCCCAAAGAGGGTGTAATGGGGGTTGTAAGTTTGTATGAAAATCCTACGTGTTTGAAGTTGGAGACCTGAAAATCGGCATTTAGATTATTAAATTTAAATAAATAATAACCTGCATATGCAATTTTACGAAAATCTAAATTAGGGGTGCAATAGGGGTTGGAAGCGTACGTGTATGCAGGTTATAATTTTTTTTAAAATCGGCATTAAGGTTATTACTTATTAATTTTAGCCGCAATATTTACCTACGCTTTTTGCAGCGTGAAAATCTCATAGGAAATCAGAAATTGTACGCAGACGAAGTCGCGGGCGACCGCTAGTATAGTTATATAGGTAGAGAGTCGTTAGAGATCGGCGATGCCAAACTCTAGGAAAGTCAAACTTTAGCTACCAACTGCGACTTCCCTGAAATATTTCTGAGAACGATATAGTTTTAATTAGGAACTTATTAAGTTTTAAGTCAATTATAACAAATTTTTTAAACTTTGCCCCAAAAGCCGATGCGAAAATATAAATAAAAAAACGACAAGAAAAACAAATTTAATGACATTAGTAAAAACATGTTGCCCTTGGTGTCTTTATACCGATCTTAAAGCAAAGCCAATTACCATCATAAACCACCATGGTTAATTTTACAATATGGTCAAAAGACCTCACATAAATCAATTCATAATTTAGTTGCAAGGAATAGAGCCTGAACATTTTTTTTATCTGCTACTAGTTAGCCCTTGACTGCGATCTCACCTGATGGTACGTCATGATGCAGTCTAAGATGGTAGCGGGCTTACCTGTTAGGGGTATGGCAGTTATATTAAACCCATAAGTACCCCTAATAGGTTTCTACACGACATCGTAACTTAACGCTAATTAATCGCTTGCCGGGAAGTTTTTTCTTTTGATGTAGTATGGTAAGCCAGGTAAGTACCCACGGCCTAAACCTGAATTTTCTCAGGTCTGGAACCAGAGAAAATTCAGAAATTATAAATGTCTAAATTGAACCTGCCGGGGATCGAACCCGGGATCTCCCACTTTAAGACAACAGCGCTCAACACTGCGCCAAGGAGGTCGTCATATTCCTTATGAAACATATTCCCTAGAAAAATAGGTATTCTATAATATATTATAAGACTATTGCCATACCAAGAGACTAATTTGGGAGAGTTTAATCTTAATTAAGAAATGGATTCAATCAACAACAATTCCGGTAGATTGGGTGATTATTGCAAGGACTAAAACCTATAGTACTAAGTATTATTTATTTATTTAGATATCTTTATTGCACACACAAAATATACAGTATACAGTTTAAAAGCAGTAATAATAAGATAGAAATGTGCAAAGGCGGTCTTATTGCTAAAGCAATCCATTTCAGACAACCTTTGGTGAAAGGATAAATAAACCGGAGCGCGGGATGGTGCTGTATTTTTAAAAATAAATAAGTACATAAAAAGTACATAAATTTTAGACCAATAAATAGATGTAAATATGTAAAACTACATATACCTGTAAATATATATATAATAATATAAAATATAATATAAAATACCTTTATAAATAAACATATATCTTTAATATATACTCAAGAATAGAATAAAGTAAACACTAATAATTAGTAGTAACTACTACTTACTTACTAATAAGTAGTATTTACAACTAGCTGAGCATACAATCAATATGTGATATGTACTTAAGTAATTTGGTTGTACACAAACTCAAAACTTAATTAAAATGACACCTGTAATGAATTAATGAATCTTTTAATATCAGACAACAAAAGTCCATAATGGTTAGTAAAAGACTTATCCTATGTAATTAATCAATAGTGAATAGGCATCTTCTAGGCAAGCGCGCTCCACCTTAGGCTGCACCACCACTTGCAAGCAAGTCTGATTGCAGCCAAGCGCCGACCGATATAATTTAAAAAATATATATAAGAAGTTACATAAATAATAAATACACAACAATAATATTAATAAATATAGGCAATAATATGTGTTAGTATGACTTATTCTATGTTGTGTAATAGAAAATATGTCTTAGATGCATGTAAATATATTGCTATCCCTTTCATAATGCTCGCCGCGGAATGGGACAGCACTAGATAGTCCTGCTAATTTAGTTTAGAGATTGCGCATTACTGCTATCTAAGATAATTTTGTCTTATTTGTAATTATTTCAAAAATATGTTAAAACGAAATGAACTTTGGCTTAGACTTTTTCTGATATATATAACTTATAATATGTAACTAGACACTTGGCGCGAAGGCATCTGTTTATTTCTGTTCTTTCACTTAGTTATGCTGCTGCAGTAAAATATATTGATCATTATCAGCCATTATAGTGATAGGTGAAATATCTTGATATCAATAAATACCTAATGCCAATATGTCCCAAGAATCAAGATAAGCAGAATTTTTTGTAACCTCTACGGTTACATTGTTACTTTGTCGGCTCTTAGCGATGAGTATTATTCTTAATGATTAGTTGTGAATACATGCGACTTCGTTTGCCTAGCTATCCTCAAGGAATATAATATTATACGCAATCATAATATATTACCACCAAACGAGGGATAAATTTTCTATTTGGCTCAGAGTAGAGGTGGAAAAGTATACTGGGCTAACCTGTTAGGGGCATGGCAGTTATATTAAATCCATACCCCTATTCGGTTTTGCCACGGCATCGTACGGGAACGCTAAATCGCTTGACGTCTTTGCCGGTAGGGAAGAAAGACAGGCAAAAGAAGTAGAAGAAAGGAGACCTGTAGCTTCTCTTATTATTACAGCTGTATGATACCTAATAAACATTAAAAGTTTGTTAAAACTCAGGCCATTTATCGAAATATGACCGACTAGTTTCGAATGCGCTTGCAATATGATAACCAAATAAGGAAAAAGATAACATATAATGCAATAATTGTCAATCACTTAAAAGTTTTCTTGTAGGTTCCCAGTTCCTACTTATGATATGTTAAAAAGCGATATTTATCAGGAATACTTACTTGTGTCTTGAAACTACAATTGATTTATATGAATAACGTTGAAAACTTGAAATCACGACAACAATGCAAAACTGTCAATTAGCCGAAGAAGTGTTAAATTAAAGACATAAAATAAGATCATCTCAAGTAACTATCGACAAATAATAAGTGAAAGCAAGGCAAGATCTTTACAAAGTTTTTGGTCGACTGAATTAAAAGTGTTCATTGATGGTTCGTAGAAATAAATGCTTGACCCGCACAAACATACACGATATAGATTTCCAAATTATGGAAATCTTTATAATTCATATCATTTACATTCGGCAGGCGGTGTTATCTAGCAAGAGTAGTTAGGTATCAATTTCGCTACCATGGCAGCTATAGTCGGTAAGATAAGCACATCTTTGGTGCTATCAGTCGCTCGATGATTATGTAGCCCGATGGACTGTTTTAATAGTTCATTAATGTCCAAATCAAACAAATATGTTTGTAAACGGCGAACCCCTCACACAGCGATGTCCTGTGGTCGGTAATTTTGAAGAAACAGGATGGAATCTGCAGTGTCCTATGACCAATCAGTGGTCTAGACAGCCAGCGAATGATTTGTGCAATTACGGTATGCTCAATGGCTACAGTGATTTGTCAGTGCAGTGCTACAATAGAACTAATTATGTTCAAGATGTTCCTCAACAGTACTATGAACAAAATATATCGTTCACACAACCTGTGCTCGAGTTTCAAACCAATCTACCTTCCCACCAAGTACAAGAACAACAACATGTGGTCTACAATAGTAGACCAGTGTTAGATATTCAGACCAATCTACCCTGTCATCAAAGGCCGGAATGGGATTACAACAGCATGTGTTACAACGTTGATGGTCAGTCGTGTCAATATACCAATGTGGTTGATCTAGAAGACTTTATGTAAGTCTGAAGGCAAACGCTTCATTATTTATGTATGATAAATTTGAAAGCTTGTAATTCTACATTGTCTTTTATTGTCAATCCGTTCAAACGATTTTGATGAGGTACAGAATTTTCGATCACGGAAGCAGACTAGAATAATTATGCTTCTTATCCCGGAAAATCAAAGATTCCCTACGTATTATCTTAAGGTTCCGTACTTCAAAAGGAAAAAATGGAACCCTTAAAGGATCACTTTGTTGCCCGTCCGTCTGTCTGTCAAGACCCTTTTTCTCAGGAACGCATGGAGGTATCAAGCTGAAATTCATATCAAATACTCAGGTCTACTGTCCCTTGTAGCTGTGAAAAAATCAAACTTCAAAGCCAACGCCAATCAAAATATACAACCGTTTATGCTGCAAATTTTCGACACTCGCAAGGGAATCGAAATCTACAGGGTACTTCCCGTGAACTCAGAATCTTGAAATTTGGTACGAAGCAACGTCACATATAGCACAGATAAAGGAAAAATTGCGAAAAGCATAAATTTTTAGTTACATCAAAATCAAAAATATTTTTAATAATTTTAAACTTACTACAGGTTTGTACGGAACCCTCGGTGCGCGAGTCTGACTCGCACTTGGCCGGTTTTTGTTTTAAACCTATTATGACAACACAAAAAATATGATACAAACTTCCAACCCCCATTTCAACACCTTAGGGGTGAATTTTCTCAAAACCGTTTCTTAGCTGCCGTTTACACCATAGAAGGAACCTACCTTCCAAATTTAAAATCTGTATGCTTTATATGTAGTTCCAGAGATATCGTGATGAATCAGTGAGTGATCTTCGTTTTTTTTACATATATATAGATAGATTTCTCATAATGCGCAATAGGCCGTGGATATGAGGCTTTACAATGATAACGTATTGATGCTGAGTTCCAAAGGTAATCTAACTATAAAATGTTCATAACAGACAAACTTTGTGGCGTTTCATTGACTTACCTACTGACTTTTAGCAAACAGTTTGTTCTGGATTTAAATTTGTTCTATTATTATATTGCTCCTTTCGTCTAATTATTTGGTATTTCAATGAACTAATTTTGTTCAAGTATTAACATAACGTGGGAAAAGGACAAGAAGAAGAAGTAAGTACTTTATTAACGCTTGTAAGATAAAAAAATCTACCGTTCATACATTATAATATTGTTATCTTATCGTCGCAACTTGCATGATCTACAATAGCATTGCCTAATATTAAAGAAAACAAAATAAAACATTTAATGATAACAGCTGATAAGTTACATACTTGTTATATAAAGCAAGAAACTCATCCATGATTGTTACCGCCTTCGAGACAGCGACTAGTTGTAATGTAAAGCAGCGACAGTCTAACTGCCTTTGATGTTTACCGGGCAACTGTAAATATAATAAAAAATAAACTAGACAAGTCATAATTAAAAAAATTAAACAAGTGAACCTAAATTAACGAATTAAAAAATACGACTGCCCTGCCATATTATTTTTGGAGTTTACCTTCTTAAGAAGCGATTTGCATAGCCTTTGGAATCTTATTCACATTTTTATTAAATGATATTTTTTTTTGAATCACTGGATATTGAACTATAGTGTTATATATTTTTGGAATCTACTCATCATTTTCTAGATGATGATTATATAGTTAATCTTATTTTCGATATTTTTTTTCAACTTTAGTCTTTACTGCGGCACCATGGTCACCCCGTCAATTTTTTTTTAATTTTACTTGCGTATGTCACCCGGAATAAGCTAGGGATTCTAACGGTACCTCATTTATCAAAATCGGTTAAGGCGTAATAGAAGTTATGGTGGAATATACAAACTCACATACATACATACATGAACCCGGAAACATGTTCTGCAGTTTACCTACTGACATTCAGTAAGGCTTTGGCTAAGCAAGAAACCAATACTGAGTTGTTCTTTTTCTAGAGCATATAAAAAATGAGCATATACATATACAATATACAAGGTGTAAGGTAAATGGTATAACATACCGCCGGCTACCTATGTTAGATGGTGTATAGATATACTGGAAAAATATCATGAGACGTGTAGCTCATATCCTGGGGGAGTTATGAGGACTTCAAAATTTTTGCATAAATGTTCAGGTGGCATCCCTTAAAACAGCTGATTCAATACCAATGAACTGCGAATAATACCGTATCTTAAGCCTCGTTGCCAGCGCGAGCGTTGCGATAAAATCCAATAGCGATGCTAAGTAATCATTATTCGGCTTGAAATAAAATTCTCAAAGTAAAAGCCCGGCTAGAACTCACGTATTTTTGTAAAAAAAATGCCCGACTAGTTTCGGACTTCGTAAGTCAAATTCAGTCCCTTATCCTTATTTTATGAGCCGCCTTTCTCTGTGATTAATTTCTCGACTTACTTCGTTGAAGTTTTGATCAATAATTAATTATTCTGAGTAGTTTGTTTTTTGAATGATTTGTAAATTGTAATGAATTGCCAAATTGCATAACGATACAATAATAATAATTAATATTATCGCTTGTAGTACAGTTCCGACTTTAGGTACAAAAGACACCGCCACTAGTGCATTTACGTAAGTAAACTTAATCGAGATACCAGGAAATTATGACTATTAAAGAGATTCAAGTAACCTATTAAATCATTTTAATTCACGAGGTGGGTCCCGTATTTTTCAATTTTAACTAGTTGTTAATGTTTCTAATGGTCTTTGGTAGTACTTTGATCGGCTGCGGGTCTTGGGGTTCCAGATTCGATCGTCAGCCATCAAATCATTAGAATTTGAGTTTTTCTGCCAAGAAATTTTTATTACCAACGAGAAAAGAAACCCGTTCTTCGGTCGATTGAAGAATTTTTCTCCACGATGCTACGGTGGTCCCAGTTATTATCACTTATCAGTACTTAACCTGAAGTCCAAATAATCGTTAGAACCCACCAACCCGCATTGGAGCAGCGTGGAAGGTTAGTTTCTACATCTCTCATGAAAGATTAGGCCTGCAGTGCACAGTGATGGATTAATTGGTGAACAAAAATCCCTTCAACTCCTACGCAAATTACAATATTTTTTTGATAGCTAGTAAGTACTTAGTTTCTTCGTGACTAAAGATATTTTCATAATTGCAATTATCTTGCAATGGAACCCTAATACTTCGGCCATATTGTCGTAGGGCGGAGTTTAGACGTATTCCTGTGTACGTACATGTAGGTATTGTCCGAGCTGACGGGCGACGTCCAACGGTACTAGGAACGCATGGAACAAAGTAGATTTTTAGAAAATAAATTTTTGATAGTGTTTTCTTTTCGGAATTTTACCCTAACTTGGGGGAAAAACATAACACAAATTAAACAAGAGTTTTACAGAACGACTTTGGGTAAAATTGTGAATGCTCTGTTTAAATTGTTAGGTACATAACTAAAATAATGAAAATGAAAATATTTATTTCAGCTTAACTGTAAAGTAAAGTTATTACAAAGAAAAAGTAAAGTAAAGTTACAAAGAAAATTGTAAAATAAAGTTTACCGACTTTTACATCGTACGTAAAAAAATCCGTTTAAAAAGTCCAAGTCTACTTACAACAAATAGTAAACTTGCCAAATTTAGAAATTTAGAATTTTTTTAGGGTTTATAAAGGATATTTTTTAGTAGGGTAAAATCAAAATCGTGACTGGAAACCCTGTTTTTGAAACGTATTATTTTATTAGTTTTTCGAGATTTCAACAGTTGCGCGTAAACTGTCACGGTGGCAAGTACATAAGTGACAATGAGTTATTCAAATTCCGACTATTTTATGATACGCAGTGGAGTGCAATAGTAGTGAAGAAATGCGCCAAAGAATCCTGGATGCATTTCAGACAGTAACACCCCAAATTGCTTACTCGTGTGATGTGCTCAGTGCTGCGCAGATTGGAATTGTGCACAGAAAAAGCGGGTTCACACATTGAACCCTTTCTGTGAGCAAGCTTACATTTTTTGCTGTATGACCTGTGTCGTACGTGTGTGTGTGTATGTGTAGGTGTGTGAGAGGTGTGCTACTGTGATCTTTCATCAGGATGCTGGTATCTGGATCCCTTTTACGAGTAAGTAGGTAGTACTAGTAGTTAGAAGTACATGCTGAGAAAGTAGGTAGTAGGTTCGCGGTGGCTACAGTGGTGACACCGCGGTGTCACCACTGTAGCCACCGCCACCACTACACACCACGCCGCCAGGACTCTGCGCAGCATACTCTTAAAGAATGCCCTGTCTGGGAACCTGAACGTCGTGTCCTAGTCAGCCACATGGGAAGTGACCTCTCTCCAACGGCTGCGATAACGGCAATGGTGTCGGAGGTCGGAGCAAGGAGGGCAATGGTCTCCTTCTGTGAAACCGTAATGGTTAAGAAGGAGGCCGCTGAGCGAGCCCGTCAGCGAGCTGATCCCGCTCGGAGACGAGGACATTGTTGTGGCGCTGGCCACCACACTGATCCAACAACTCAATAGTCCCAGTCTAAGGGACATCAGGGTCAGGAGCGGCCTGGAGTGGGGGCTCCAGTCGTTTCACCCTTGGACGACCCTTGCCCTTGACCTTGCCCTTGGTAGTCGGCAGCTCGGTTGTGGCCAACACAGCGCTGAGGGTGACTACCAAGGAGATTTCAGTGAGTAAAAATCTCACATAACCTGATTTCTCCCCCAAGAAACTAGGTATCTTTTAAAGATTTCCCTCCCGATACCAAAAAAAACGTAGTACTAACTAGTAACTGTTTATTATGTAGTTAGGTATCTAGTGGTAGGTAGAAGTATTCAAGTATTCGTAATTAGGTGTAGGTACAATTTACCAAAAAATATCATTCATTTTGCAAAGTCGGCCCGCGGCGCGAGCGGCGGCATCTACCTATCAAAGGCGCGGTGTTTACAAAGAGGATACCGCGTGTTAGTAGGTAGCGTCCATCCGTTCTAGCATGTACCAGGTTTACATAAAATTTTAAGAGATTGTCTGTAGTGAGAAGTTGATTTGGAGAGCATTTTGTATTTTTCTTAAATATGATGAACTAGCGTACCTACATGTAATGCGTCTGAGTGACCAGTGGTTTACAGGTTTGGTTGCGAATCTCGTAGTCTGGGTTCGATTCGTATTTCGGTCATAACATTTTTAGGTTTGAGTTTTATGTACAGAATTTCTCATAAGTACCCGGCACCAACAAATAGGCACCTAGGAAATAGGTAGTGATTAAGAGCTAAAATTAGACCTTCTAAGCTCAGAAGTATGTATTAGTACATCCATGCTTCCATGCTGCTCCATTTTAACCCGCGTTTGGTGGGTTTAGCGACAAATAGGTAGGATAGGGTCTCGTTACTAGTGATAGACGGCTTAACATGTTTTACGAGGAACGGGAGTAGGTAGGTAATCAACGCCAATTTCGTTACTAACTCAGGTAGGTACTTACCTACTGAGAATTCCTAGTCAATAGTCAAGATTTGAACCGACCCGGGAATCGAACACAAGACCTCGTTATCATCAATGACAACACTACTAGACAGTAAAGACAATTGATACTGTAACAATGATTGATGCAGAAGATACGCGGTCGCCCTGCTGGGTCAGGTCGTCAGTGACATCAAAGTTGCGCGGCGGCATTCGGACAACAAAAGTTCGTCGACTAGTCGTTTGTACTAGGGCAATAGAAATTGATGTTGCGTAAGTTATGTATTACGTAATAATAATAGGTATTAGGTTGTTAATCGCCACAGGGTTGCCAAAATTTATTTTCCTTAATTAACTAATTAATTTTGTATGAAAGTTTTAGATAATTAATTATGAATTTTTAACACCGCCATAGTGTTTATAACGTCAAAATTGCATGGGTAGCCGCCGGTATGTTATACCATTTACCTTACACCTTGTATACAATGAGCATAATTTCGGTCACTTCATGGATTAGCCCCCCGATTCAGAACCTTACGATACCTTAGTTATTGTTCGGTTCGGTTTTTATCGTACGATAAGATGTACTTTCACTTCAGAACAATCGTATCGAGGGTGAAATTGCCGATATCGAAACCGAACCGAACCAACGTTGTTATCGTTCGATTCGATTCGATAAACGCACATTCACAACAACTTCAATCGAATAAGAATTACCGAACGTCAGATTAATTTGCCGGTTACTTAACGAATGCTACATGCGACAACCTTTCTGTTTATTGTTTTTTTCATAAAAACAAGGTAAAACTAAACATTAAAAAATATATATATGAATGAAATAATAATAATACAAATAAAACATTACGTTTATAAAAATTAAATAAAAAAGTGTTTAAAAAAATAATATTAAAAATGTCAAAAATATAAAAATATTTCAAACATATTTATTACAGTAATTTAAAAAATAAAAATAATGTGTAAAAAAATAAAAAAAGTAATAAAAAATAAATAAATATTATACCTACTATTATATTTACTATATAAATAAATATCCATACTTCTATACTTACTTAATATTATAAATGTTACACGTAACACGTGATCTCCATGTAACGTTTTCGACCTCGAATCGTATCCGTAAAGCGAAAATGTTCTGAAATGCACGACAACAATTTTTCGATACGAGATCGATACCTAATCGTATCGATACGGTATGTTATCGAAATGTTGTGAATCGCCCTGCTGGAGTCAGGGCTCAATATCCAGGAGGTATAGTGGGAAACTCTTATCTATTCGATTCGATCGCGTTAAAGTAAACTGCGATTTGTATACAGCTTTAGTGTGAGGCTTTTTACCTACTTATTTTATTGCGTGAAAGTTAACTACGATTTGTATGGAATTGACTGAGCGACAGCTATCATCAAACGCTTGATGACAGATTGACAGGCGGCGCTTGTTTAATTCCATACCTACAAATCGAACGACAAATCGATATACGATCGAATAGGTTAAAAAGCTCCCACTAGGCCACCCGGTCAATACAACGATATGCAAAGATTTTGTTGATGCTATTGAACTCAATAGATTTGAATTAATTTGGGATCATAAATTTAATTAGCGGATTCCTCATTGCGTACCGCCTTCAGCCCCGAAAGATTTACGACTATTAAGATATTTGAACAGAATCCTAATTAGATAACAGATAAACATTGTAAATATCAAAAATAAACGTATTTACTGCAGCATGACTATGTTGACTCAGTAATATTTGTAAACTGGTTCTGTCAATTATTGTTCATACTCCTTTTTAAGTATATTTTCTCCACCAGCAAACATCTTGCATGTTTAGTTTCCTATTGTTTCTTACTATAAATTAGTATGATGTATTGATAAACCACGATATTATAATATTACTAACCTATGCATAACATCACAGTTTATAAATAAATAGTTTATCATTGTTCCTGTTTACTATCTTTATATTGATTACTATCAAATAAATATCACTTGCTATAACGATGAAGTAAAACATCAATATAAAACTTGCATGCCTTTAAGTTGTACATAATACTCTAAGTCTAAGGTGTATGAAGTCTGCCAATGCGCACTTGGCCAGTGTGGTGGTCTATGGCCAAACCCTACTTATTCTGAGAAAGGAATCGTGCTCTTTTTGATTGTAAAAAAACATGCGGTTACGTATGAGATGCGTTTACTTGAAAGAAGTAGAGTAGAGAAGTCCAACTGTATGTCAACCGGTAGTTAGATAACCAATGAGTCAAACATTAGTGGCGACTAACCGCACTATTGGGCGAGCATTTTAGCCATTTTATGGCAAAAATTCAAAAAAAATGTAAAATGGATATAGAAAATTTCAGATAATAGCTCCTAGTTCGCGTGATAGGCTGTTTTATCAACATTTTAAACATATTATGATATTACAAACATCGGCTGGAAGAACGCCAGACAACTAATGTTTATCAGCTGATAAAATCACGTGAGGTATTTCAACTTGCAGTCTTGTGATTTTTCGGCCCGAATCTAAATGACATACCCTTTCATACCTACCCCGCTTCAATTAGTCAAAGGTACAATAATTATAGTTCCAGACAGGACGAGACAATAACAGCGTCGAGGAAAATTGTTAGTTACTTTAGTCCGGCCGTCTGTGTTTGCGTTGATAACTTAATCGGTCTTAAAGAGCTCGTGTATTAATGGATATTCCTATAGCACAAACACAGGGTACATCGATGATAACCTCACTTCTTAACAGCACTAGGTACGTAAACCGACGGTGATAACGTGAATGGCTATTATGTTATCTACTACAAACTGTAACTTCCATAAATGCAACGCGTTTATATAATTGATAAAGTTGGTTGGCGTGAGTAGCAGTTTTTGTCAGAATTATTTTTATCTACGCCCGTTCATTAATTTAGCATTATTGTATGTAAACTTATCAGTAAAATTAGTAAAATTATTGGTATATTCAAATGATCTACTTAAATGTCTGTCTTGACTGGTTTATTCAAATGATCTACTTAAATATCTGTCTTGACTCTTGGTTTCTGGTTGAACTGGCCATTTATTCTCGATACCAATGGAAGCTAACTGCTGGATATAGAGATAGTAGAGCAATAGGGAGCTCCATAAACCACGGATCGTAATAATAACGCATCATCACTGCGTTTCTTAATACTGTCTAGCCAATACTATGTGAACATTAATACCATATGCCTTTTCAGCTTAGTGGGATACCAATGTCTATTGAGCCTCCGAACTATGTGCCATTGCTATAGCTACTTCAGCTGATTCAGCTTCATAATTCCTTGAACTGACTAAGCAAATGTGATTCTTATACATTTAAAGATTGTACCAGCAAATTATAATACAACCAACTTCCACACGCTTTGTTCCCTCAAAACTACAATTTATTGGTCATGCGACTATTCAAGAGGCGGACAAATAACGGGTAAATTATAAATAAATCGTTAGGGCTGGTAATGTATTGGCGGTTCCACTGGTTCTGTCAATGTTCATGGGCGTTAAAGGCATAATTAGTAATAGGTACTGCATATTAAGCTAGTTGGACGTTGTAATACCTAGGCGTATGTTAAACACCTGGAAATTGTGCCAATACCTACTCATTCAGATTAATTATCTTTTAACGACATTATAATAGATTAGCTTACAGGTTTAATGATTGAGGAAAATATGTGTTGGCTTTTGTTGTTTTAGATTTGTTAAGGTAAAAAATAATCTGCTTTAAAGAAGTTTATGTAATGCAGGTAAAGCCACGTCTAGTTAAAAATGATAATATTGAGCTCGAGAAAAGGGGAGACTTTCTTTCTTTCCTCTAGTGACTAAACTAGCGGCACGCTATGATGGCCGGTTTGACGTTTGTCCGCTCATGAAGTTCCGTATTAATTGATAACGACTTTGAAGGAAATAATTGTATTACTTTATTGACGATAGTGATGTGCAGAGATTCATAAATTTTATCGAATGTAGTTTCTCATGAAGTTCCGTATTAATTGATAACGACTTTGAAGGAAATAATTGTATTACTTTATTGACGATAGTGATGTGCAGAGATTCATAAATTTTATCGAATGTAGTTTTAGGTTTAGGACTCAAAATTTATTTATTAAATTGATTTCTTAAATGTATACAAGTGTAGAAAAATCAGTTTGCACCATTTAAGGGGTGAATGTACTTGTGAATATGAACAATTTTCACTATGTGGACAAACCTCTGAAATCGCAAAAAAATATCAATAAATTTTTAAAAATGGAATCTAATACGATCGTCACATAGGATCGCTGGCTAGCACAACTACTACCTCCGGCAAACTCGCGTCAATGCTCAATGCAAAACAAAGCAGTTTCGAATTGACGTTGCTTCGAAAAGTATAAACTGTCAGTGCAATGCGATTGTGATATAGTTTTGACCTGGCTTTGGATTTCAAATATTGATACTGCATTACTGTTGACCCTTGCTCGTTAATTTGGACTCTGTTCAAGCCCTTTGTTGTGGATTTCGTCGATATGACCGAACGTACGCAGAGAACTGTTCTAAATAGTCAGACACGTGAGTTCGTAATACGCCTTCGTAACTATTTCGATCGTGAAGCTCAAAATGGAGGGCCAATTTTACCTATAACGTCAGTGGTTGAACGCGTAGCTGATGCGCTTAATATTGGACAACGAACTGTTAGACGGATAACTAAAAAAAAATATGGCGAGACTGGCACAGAAGAAAATAAACTTCACACACCAAAAAAGAGAAAACGAGCAAAACCAGTCGTAGGCATCGATAGCTTTGATGCCGATGCTATCCGAAGACATGTTTACGGCTACTATTTACAGAAGGAGTATCCAACAAGAAAAAAGTTGGTGCATTCACTGAAGGAAGCTGGATTATTCTTCGGTGGGGAAAGTTCTTTAACGAAGATTTTGAAGACCATTGGATTTCGATACAAAAAATGTAACAAACGCAAAATATTGATGGAAAGATTTGATATAGCGATGGCAAGGTATACTTTTTTACGGCAAGTGAAAGAAATCAAAAATTGGCAAAATGTTGTGTTCTTGGATGAAACATGGCTTAATGCTAACCATACTGTAGGCCGTTCTTGGAACGATGACACAGCAGCATCTACTTCCAAAGTTCCTGTAGGAAAAGGATCGCGACTTATAATTTGTCACGCCGGAACCATCAACGGGTTTGTCGAAGGTTCTCTCATGGCTTTTGCGTCAAAAACCACTGGAGACTATCATGAAGACATGAATGGAGAAAAGTTTACTGAATGGTTTACCTCAATGTTGTGTAGCCTCCCTGAACCATCTATTTTAATTATGGACAACGCCCCATACCACTCGATGCAAATTGACAAGCCACCTGCCCAATCCCAAAAGAAAGCTGATATCGTCGCATGGCTTCGTAAAAATGGCGTAGATGCAAACATGAATATGTTAAAAGCGGAATTAGTACGTCTTTTAAAAGAAAACAAACCAACCAAGATCCGATACGTCATTGACGAAATAGCATTAGAACATGGGCACAGAGTTATACGGTTACCGCCTTACCATTGTGAGTATAATGCGATTGAGTTGGTGTGGGCTCAAATTAAGGGATATGCTGCAAGACACAATACAGAACCCCCATTTACCACAAAAAAAATGCTAAAATTATTAGAAGAAGCTTGTGAACATGTGACTAAAGGAGACTGGGAAAAGGTTGTGAATAGAACTGTTAAATTAATAAGGGAAGATTATGAAAGAGATGTGAAAATAGATAATATTATAGAAAACGAACATATAATTATTAATGTATGTGATGATAGCAGTGACGACAGTGAAAATAGTAGTATGGACGAATCTGATTAATTATGGCCTTTTGTGGCACCTTTTTTGGTATCTTTTGTATTCATATGTTTCTTGTGTGCATATAAAGTATGTATATTCATTTTCGTTCAAATATTCAGTTCGTTCAAATAAATTAAATAAACATATACATTTTTGTTTTATTAAACCTATTTAATCAGGTACAAAAACAAAACTTAATTGTTTTTTGTTCGAGAATAAATTGACATTCCACATCACTATTGTAATGTGTCAAACCGGCCATCATAGCGTGCCGCTAGTGTAGTCTAACTTTTATAATAATTCGATCAAACCATTTTTAAACTATTTGTCAAAGTACTTAAGTAAGTTCTTACAGATAATTACAGACTTAGTGGTTGCTCTACAGTCTACTGAGTCCATTTTGCAGCAATTAGTGCGTGTTTACTTGTTGATTATCTGTTTCTAGATGAATTCTAAGAATTAATTAATTTAAATCTAAACGATAAATGATTTTATTACTTACTTACTTGGTATGGAAGTTATTGATCATATATCTTTGAATTTTATATGTTGTTATTCTGTTGATGGGTAATAAAGAAACACATAGCTAATCGTACTAAGTATGAGTGAGAACAGTTTTGTAATTACCTAGTTGGATTTTATAGAGATGCCGAATAGAATTTTAACATATTATTATTAATTAATTAATTTAATTTAATTTAATTTAACATCATAAAAATATTACTATTACATTCTAAGAAATCATTATTATTACATTAATCATTATAATCATAGTATTAAAATCATGCATTACATACATAAATACCAAATATACCTATAGAACGTTAATGGTTGCAATAGTATATATGTATGCATGTAGGTAGGTATATTAGGTTCTATGCATGATTGAAACTTAAAAGTCTGCACATACTCTGATCGCGATCGATTTACTCTTATTAATTTAAGAGTTCCGTCCTCCATCTTAGATCTTCAGCAGCTTATACGATACGTTCTTTCAAATTAAAAAATGAAATCGGTTCAGATTTGACAGTTATGGAGTAACATCGCCAAAATCCTTTGAGAACCTCCTCCTTTTTTGAGGTCGGTTAAAAATACATAGCTTAAATTTTATATTTCAATTTCTTGTTCTTAAATCTAAATATATAGTTAGTTACTTCCTTTTATACCTATTACGTACCTACTTCTATTTACTTATACTTTTTTCCGCACAAAGAAGTATTTATGATATAATAACAGGAATTACTTTCCCTCGAAGTTGATTTCTCTTCGTCTGTTGCATACGCATACGTAAAAGACGTAGAGTCCCAGTTTAAAGTAGTTATCGATATTCCCAGAATAACTTTTTACCTTGGAACCGTTTTGAAACCCAGAGTTTAATAAACTATGGTACGTACGTACGTACCAGTTTAAACTCTATAGTCAATGCAAATATTAACATTACCTTATTTTATTTCTGCTAAAAACGCAATAGAAGTCTACATGTTAAATACCTATACACCAGGTTCATACATGTATCAAGCTTTCAAAGTTTTCTCAACATTATTTTAACTACATATTTTTCATGTTGATATTTTCCCCCATATTGCCTTTTTTTCAGCCCCCCGACTGTGTAAGGAAATCGTAATCGTTTGTCAAACGTATAATTCGACCTTTTTAAGGAGTTCATAGATGCCTGCACGTCAAAAAGCATGTATGAACTCCATAAGCGGTTCGAGTTATACGTTTTAAGCTGTCAAATGATTGCGATTTGCTTTGACAATTGGGCCTCTGATTTAGACACATACACATACATTCTACATCAGTGTCTAGACATGATAGAGTGATTCGTTTAGTCACGATACAAAAGAACGTAAGTCCATTCTTTCGTTCGTTTAAATTTGCAAATGCACGTCATAGCTCTAGAATAGGATACCAACGCTATTTATTATTTTTGCAATCACTGCCATTTGTGACCTTATTAAGTCTGATATATGAAGGCGGAATTTTCCTGTAATTATTTTTCGATAAATTCCAAGTACTTATACCTACATTGTATTATTGGCGTTTAGTTTTATTTAAAAACAACCCAATTATGTAAAAATAAAAAATAAACACGACTATTTTCGTTATTTGATCCTTGAAAACTATTCACCTGCTTGTTTTAAAAAAAACATAAATTACATTATTATCTAGTTACTTACTAGCTGTTAATCAAGCTCCACCGTGATTGATAAACAGATATTCTAGTTAGATATTATTTTTTTGTTTTGACGTCCTCCGTGGCGCAGTGTGTAGCGCTGTTGTCTTAACGTGCGGAGGCCCCGGGTTCGATCCCGGCAGGGTCAAATTTGGAATTTATAATTTCTCAATTTTCCCTGGTCTGGCCTGGTGGGAGGCTTCGGCCGTGGTGAGTTACCACCCTACCGGCAAAGACGTGCCGCCAAGCGATTTAGCGTTCCGGTACGATGCCGTGAAGAAACCGAATAGGGGTATGGGTAATATAACTGCCATGCCCCTAACAGGTTACCCCGCTACCATCTTAGACTGCATCATCACGTGAGAACGCAGTCTAGGGCTAACTTGTAGTAGATAAAAAAAATTGCAGACTCCAGATACTCCTAAGTATTCTAGCAACTAATAGTTTTGCTAAATTGCAACAGTAAATAAACGTCAAAATTAAGTTTGTGCAGACAACGGCTTTTATCCCACATTTTATTTTAACCGAAGTCATGGCTTAGCCGCTATCTTTTATCACATGTCTTTTTACTGTACTATCATATAATAGTATCATGTACCTAGGTACCTTTATAAATCGACGTAATTTGTTTGAAGAGAGTTTGAAGTCCGGTGAGGAAAAACGGCTTTTTTCCTGTTTCCTACGGGAACCGAAGTGAATAATATGAGGGATCATAGATCAATCATCCACTCAGGAGGTCTATTTATTGTATATGTACATAATAAATCGACGTGATGTCAGTCCCGTATACAAGGAGGTACCGTACGTCCGTCTGCAATTGGTGGTAATTGCAAAAATAATAGAACGCGCCAATTGAACTGCCCTGACGTACGCTTGTGAATTATTCTTGTGGCCGTAATTGAAAAGTGCGAATTTGGATTCAAAGATCTTGGCAACCTCATTTCGCATATAATAATTAATACATCATATAATATAATATTATAAATGCGAAAGTTTGGATTTATGGATGGATGTTTGTTACTCAATCGCGCCCGAACGGCTGAACGGATTTGGATGAAATTTGGCACAAAGATAGAATATAGTCTGGAATAACACCTAGGCTACTTTTAATACCGGAGTTAAGGAGTTCCCGCGGGAACCATAAAACCTCAATCTACTCGGACGTAGTCGCGGGCATCAGCTAGTTTCACAGGTTCTAAACATGGTAGTCTGGTTCTTAATTCAACATGTGAAGTTAGTGAGAGAGGGGCATCCTGCTGGATTTTTGCCAAGTAACCAGTTAATTAGTGTCATTTTTTTGCTAATTCTTTGACCCATAAAATAATTCTATAATCCATAGTTACTGATATTATAAATGCGGAAGTATGAGTCTGTCTGCAACGCTTTCCCTGGGCATCTTTTCAATCGATTTTGACGAAATTTGGTACAGAGGTAGGTTGCAAGTCGTAACCCTGAGAAGTACCTGCATAGTTTTTATCCCGAAAAATTAAGGAGTTCCCGCGGCACGCACTTATAATATTTTTATCGGAATTAAGGATTTCACGTTGTTATCGGCATTATATTATCTTTTTAAACTGGTAATGCACCTATATTAGTACTAGAGGTCGCCCGCGATTTCGTCCGCCTACATTTCCTATTATATTATAAAATTTTCCCGCTGCAAAAAGCTTATCTATAGAGGCTTTATATAGCTTATGCAGGTTTTTATTATTTAAAATTTATAACCTAATTGATGATTTTTATGACTAAAAATTATAGAACTTTTATGTAACTTTCCAACCCTCTTATCTCATTGGACTCCTTTTAGGATGGGTTTACGTAAAATTGCGTATACAGTTTATTATAACTCAAAATTAATAACCTACATCCCAATTTTCAAGTCTCTTGTTTCAAAAACTTGGAACCCTCATATAAGCTCACAAACCCTATTGCACCCTTTTTGGGGTCGATTTTCGTAAAATTGCTTATACAGGATTTTGTTATTTATAACTAATAACTTAACTGCCAATTATCATCAGTCTAACTTCAAAAACAAAGGACTTTCATACAGACTTCCAAATCCCATTTCGACCCCTTAGGGGTCAAAACTATTTCTTAGCTACACCATAACAGAAACCTACCTTCCAAATTTCAAGTCTGTATGTTTTATACTTCCTGAGATATCGTGATGAATCAGTGAGTCACCTTTCGCTTTTATATATATATAGATTCCTTATTTTATAATAAATATCTGGGTGACCGAGCATTGTTAGGTTTTTGGTTTGGTAAATCGTGCATTTTGGAAATTATATTTAAATAATAAATTTATTATATTTTAAAGGGAAAAAAATAATCGCTCTGGAGGGAACATCTAGACTCAAACCGGGGTCTTCTGAATACGGGGCCGGCCTGTTTTCCACCTGAGCTATCATAATATAACCTTGTAGATGGTGGCGAAATTAACCTTCTAATGGTATTGTAGCATTTATTCATTGCCTGAAAATACGGATAAAACGATATTTTGTAATAATGATCGATTATCGATTATAATCGATTTATCGCCTCCGAAACCCCCAGTATACTTAAATTCATGAAAATGATTCAGATTATATAAATATGTCACCTTTAGATTGTAATCTAACTAGCGAAATTGTAAACTGTCGACAGATTGTGAACCGTTCAATGTTCCGAGTGTCAATTTTTGAAATATTCTTTGTATATCTACCAGAATTGCTCATTTAAAGGATTCATAGGCATGTTTCTACGTATAAAAAAACTTCTTACTGTAGTTAGTTACTCTCATTTATTCGTGGTTATTTGTAGTTAGTGTAAGTATATCGAAACTGGTCGGTCCTCAAAATTTATGATGAGTCCATTGGCCTTTAAAAGCTTTCACGGACCGTGCTAGACTGGTTTTTTCGATTGTAACTCAATTCTGATCTGATACAATGCATCTTAATTCGAGTATAATTTTTAACATACTTCCAAAAAAGGAGGAGGTTCTCAATTCGGCGAGTATTTTTTTTTAACCAACAGACTCATTTTACCTAAATACCTACTAGAAAATTCCTTCCACTTTTTAGGCGGTCGTACTTTAATTTTAGGCCTAATATGAATATTAATGATTGCATTTTATTAAAAAAAATTACTTATAAAAAACTAACTCTCGTAGATGGCGTCCTGCTCGTGGCAACAATAGCGATTTAGGATATTTTTTTAATGGTGAATTCATATTGTAGGTGTCAAGCATGTATGTACGAATTCATACTTTAACCCAAGTCCCAACTTCTCAACCCTGATGCTGCACGTTACTGCACTCCTAAGCTGTGGGGATTTAGAAACTGTTGATGGTGAATTAATATTAAAGGCACCGAACTTGGACTTCATTATCGAAGTTTCAATTAATGAGTATACTAAAAAGTTAAAAATTAAAATTCTTTCCAAAAAACCGACTTCCATAGCCAAATGATCAAGACACGCGGAAGCGTGTCCAGCCAAAGTTCAAAAAAACTGGCGAGCAGCACCGTGTGTAATATTACACGAACCATTTGGAGCCACTTTTGACCCCCTCATAACTCAAAAACTATTTCACATAAACATGTCAAATTTGGCGCATATATTGAGACCCGTGAGATACATATGTGCTCCAAATTTCATAAGCACACCTCAAATGGTTATTTAGATATAAACGTACAAAAATCGTCATTTTTATGATCAAAGGATAGATCAAAACTCTGACACGAGGCATGCTACCATTGCTTAAAGCCGTATTATTTTAATATTGTTGACGTTTATGTTGTAGTGTTATAATCATTATTTTAAGGACGTCAAAGTACGTGACATTCAACCGTTAGTTTGAAACAATACTGCTTTAAGCGGTGGTAGTAACTCCTTAACTATTGAAAATGACACATATATTTTTCTTGAGAATTCTCGTCTTTAATTATCTTGTACAATGAGTCGTACAATAGAATTACTGGTGGGTGACACACTGACCTTACACCAAATAATAAGTACCTACTAATGTAAAACGTAAACTAAACTAATAGAAAAGTCCTATTACAGTGTAAAGGATTATTTGAATGATAGCAAGGCATTGGTATGAATTGTTACAACGGCTGATTATGTAATGTTATATTATAAGTACATATATATAATTTCAAATATTTGTGAGATGGTGATTATAAAAAAAAGCGGAGTTTATTGCGGGCTCTTCTCAGACCAGGGCACGTTTGGAACCCTCGTAGCTTTAGTTTTAAGATATCGTAGTTAATTATCACCATCACGTCTTATGCTCTGTAAGCATGACGTTCAGAAGGTGTACTTTGTAGGCAGCTTTACAACTTGTGAACGCTATAATTCGTATATGAAAACTAGCCAAGCCAAAGCCTTAGTAATTTCAGGACTGACCATTGAACTTGGCACCCATTTAGATCTCACTTCTTTTGTCGCTGAAGTCAACAACCAAGGCATATATATCACAATTTTGAATTTGGCTCTCATTTCACATTTATGTTTTTGATGGGATATATAAATTGCAGGACTGACCATTGAACTTGGCACCCATTTAGATCTTACTTCTTTTGTCGCTGAAGTCAACAACCAAGGCATATATATCACAATTTTGAACTTGGCTCTCATTTTACATTTATGTTTTTGATGGGATTATGATTTCTACACACTATGTTGATTTTTATAGTTTATTAGGTAAGCAGTAGGGCTTTTGTAAACCTCTTCGTTATTAAATGGTAGGTTTAACCTCCATCATTTATGTCGTAATGCCTTAATTTCCCTATAAACATGATTAACTTCTCGGTATGCCTAGCTTTTGTGCGCGAACTAATTTTTGTGTTTATTAAGTACAGGATACAGGACCATTATTTAGGAGAACCGCCCTCTACAAATACCTCGAATAGCTTACATCTTGGACTCTCCTCAACTTATTTTAATATTCTTGTAGATTAAATGATATAGAAGCTTCTCTGTTTCATATTATTCTAAACTACACAGATGAGCAATGGCCATCTATTAAATTTGAATATTCATATTAAATATTTTAAAGGTGCTCATTTTAACTTGCATACTGGTAAGTAGGTAGGTACATTCGATTGGGACTGCGTCATTGTGAAGTTCAAAAACCTTTTTCTGGAGTTTACCTCCTTTAGAATCGTTTTTCGTATAAGCCCGGGGTATGAAAATTTATGGGGAGTAAAATCAACACCGTTACGTTATTGACTTTATGTTTCCATGACTATGCAATATATTTTGATGAGTATAAATTATTTAATTAATATAAATAAATGTAAAGCATGCTTTCAGTAATATAAAAATGCGTTCATTTACCCTCATTTACTAATCTATATATTTTATAATCGTTCGTAAAGAGTTTTACTCCAGTCGTGCGTCGGAGCTGACACACTCATTTTTTTGTAAACTGTTCGTATACGTCTTCAGTTTATAATTACCTAAGTAGTATCTAAAAATTAAAACCAAAATGTTGTATATCCTACTGAATGATAATAAAAAATTTCTTACCTTCATTTCTCAGTGTTGCGAAATTTGTCTTTCATAGTTAGTTCACTAGAGTCGTTTAATAAGTCAATTTACATGGGTAAATAACAAGGCAATTGAAAAATAGTATAAAGCAACACTGAAAGAATCCTCGATGAATCAAACAAAAGTGAGAAACAGTACTTGACAGCAATAACTATTTGTGTCGTAGAATGCGATAAAATCATGAATAAGCTTATAAGTTATAACGTCTATGGTCAACTATAAAACAAAGCACCTTTCGCTGCGTTTCTTCTTTTCAGTATTTTGAAGTAACTAGATAAAAGAATCGTAAACAGTGTCCTATTGTTAGAATTATTTTCTGCCCCTTTGTGCCGTTTTGTGTTTTGCTCATTAAAATAACCCAAATTCTTTTGTAATTATTTTTGGAGTTGGACCAATTACGTTTATATTAGGCGAAACGGTTATCATAAATTCAAAACGAATCAGTGGTACATTTGTAATATTCCTTTGTGCTACGGTTTCTTTTTATTCCACTACTAGGTTGCCCATGACTGCGATCTCACCTGATGATAAGTGATGATGCCTCGAGTGATTTTAAAAAGATGAAGCGCCAGCCAAGGCCTTTTTAAGTAATCCAGGCCGTGAATTGATATTTAGGCGGATTCTTGTATTGTACTTTTTTCTAATTTGCGAGGAACAAAGCTTTTCTCCATTGCCGATAGATTCCATTTACTCTCTTTAACTCACGCTAAATCTCTAGTGTTGTATGGCAATTATATGATTTAATATTTGAGTATTAGCTATCAGAAAAGAGCCTATGTACCTATACGTATTGTTTTAAATTAATGAAGCAAGTTCCGAGATAGTAGGAGAAAATGTTTTATATGACTTCTCGAGTGAGTGTCAACTATTGTAAACCATTTATAATATGTTCCAAATAAAGATTTTTGATTTTGATTTGATTTGAGTGAAGGAAGTCTCAAATCGTGGTTTTATTTACCATAGATGCACTATCTTATCTTCTCAAGATTAGAAATGCATTTTCGACCTTTATTATTTATTATTGATTTATTGATACGAACGAAACGCGGCCCGATAAAACAGATTAGGCTCAATTGATGGATCACCACATTGAACGCGTAATGTCTATCGAATGGTCTGTTACGCTCCCTATTGACGCAAAGGCCTCCGGAGTCCGAACGTGATCTGACTAATGAGCCTTTGCTACTTACTAAGCATCGGTGCATTGTATGAACCGTGGGACTTTGAGGTTCTGTTGGAGCACAATTTTGTACCTGCTATAACAAGTTTTTGAAGTGAAACTTCTTTAGAATCGTAGTGATTTGAAAATTCATCGAAACGAAAAAGCGACACCAAAAAGAGACAAACATAATTAGGATTTAGCCTGCGATAGAATGAGATAGAATACAAGTTATATTTATCTCATTCTCTCGTAGGCTACCTCCTTTTCGGATGTTTCA
Organism: Erebia palarica; assembly: GCA_964035005.1. Lineage (NCBI taxonomy): Eukaryota > Metazoa > Arthropoda > Insecta > Lepidoptera > Nymphalidae > Erebia > Erebia palarica. The sequence goes on from OZ035994.1 coordinate 20,042,562, forward strand.
CTTCTGCCATGTGTGAATTGCACACACACACACTTTTTTTTCTTTTTTACCTCGAGTTGAAACGCTTCTATCATAAGTTATGAGTAGATGATATGTGTTGGATCACCTGGTTGTTAAAATACAATATCTACCTAGTTCAAGAAATAGTCTAATTTATTTAGATTAAAAGCGTTTGGCTGCAAATAGCAATCAAACTCGCTGGCATGGGTGGCAACTGGTGATGCAGCCGGTAGAACACGCATGTTTCCTTTGTTTATATTATCAAGGCTCGGCTAATCAATCTATCTTGACAAAATTGCACCCTCTAGGAGTAATATAAGTGCATCCTGAAGATGGACATAAGACTGACAGATAGCCCCCTGATCGATTGTCAGAAAAGTTTTCGAATTATAATAAGTATTACTTACTTAGGTATTTATTTTAGATTATTAGATTTAGATTTATTCCATTTCGTATAAGGGTTACTATATTGTAAGTAAAAGTTCAACAGAAAAGTATATTCGAAAAATATATAACACTGCCTAGTTCAATATCCAGCGATTCACAAAAAAATATCATTGAATAAAAATGTGAATAAGATTCTAATTTAACTAGATTAATTTAGATTTTAAACTTTTTAGTTAGTTTTTTGGCAGAGCAGTCGTGTTTTTTAATTTTTTAAATTATGGCTTGTTGCTACGATTGGCTGAGTACAGAGTTGCAGCAAATTGCATGTGATAATAATCAACCTTCCCTCTTGATGAGTATAAACAAAAGTAAGAAAACGCTGGTGTATCGAGAACAGATTACAGATGTCGATTGAACTAGTTTCGGGAACGATAAAACTCACGGTATAATGATAAGGACAGATATATTCGAGTGAAACGGACTGAGGAAAAACATAGCTTTCAAATACGCGGTAGTAGTAAAAAAAAAACGGAGAATTTTAATGAATACAATTACCGCAACCAGTGAGACGGCTATTGATGCATGAAAATTGCTATCATCCAATAATATTATCAGAATTATATCGATGTTCTGATACGGTAGACATCAGATAAATGAAATTAACACTTAAATATTAAATAAAAAGCATTTTTGACCAACTAAACCTTCTAACCTGTGCATTTATGATTTAAGTACCTTCAATGGTTTCAAAGGGCTTCAGTGTAGACTTAAAAATTAGAGCTAACCTAAAAGTATTTTCAAATCGTATTTTTGTTGACGCATTAGTCACTTGTTAATAATATGTATTATGATATTTAGAGCACCCGATAAAAGGTACTGTTGCTTCGAAGCTAATGACAAATTAACGGAAAAGCTAATTAAACTATTCGTATTGCAAGTCACACAGTTCTGTGATTTGGACGAGAGTTGTCTCGTTTCTGTTATTGATTTTGAGTGTATTGAGTTAAAATTAAGACAAGAAATACTTAAATATTTTAAGTGTCAGTGCTTTCGTTTGACTATAGTATTATACCTAAACAAAAGACTCGAAAAACGAGAGTGTACTATAAAGAAAAATTTATCAAGTCAGTGACCGTGTTGTGAATACATAATAAATAAATAAATGACCAAAAGTGCGCTTGAAAAATGTGTTTGCCTGGTGTGCCGGAGCTTATTACTTCAAGGAATAAACTTTATTCCGTAACCAAAAGGTACTTACTTGCTAAAGTTTTTAAGCAAAAATTATTCTTACCTAGGTATATCCATAAGTAAGAATATCAATTAATCAATATACTTTCTTCAGAAGAGGCAAGATTTATGTCTTCTTGGGGTTGCGTCTAAGTACGCCTCCGGAATTTATTAGGAACGGCGCATTAAATGAAACGATTTTTAGATTCTTTCTTAGCTGTTATTACTATATTCTTACCTTTGTAAAATTGCCCCGTATCAGATAAAATATATATCAGATAATGAAGAGAGAAGTGCTTCCTTGTCACAGTGGACAAGGAAGCACTTCTCTTTACATTATCTTTTTTCTTATGTATTTTATAACTTTTTGGTTTAAAATAAATTAAATGTTTAAATAAAAAAGCTAGGGAATGTTATTGTTATTGGAAATAAACCATGACATCAACCATTTCTAGTCTATCGTAGTGGTGGTCCCTCATCGTCTAAATTCATTACCAATGTTTATTTTAGTACTTTAGGAATTGCATTACTTATAGCAATTGTGAGCTATCAGTTTGTAGTTACCCCTCCGGGAATAGTTTGTCCCACTACTTCGTTTATGTACATAGTAAAGGGGAATATTTGCCAAGGACATGGATACTCACAGCAAAACGTTCGTATTCAATAATAATTGATCTCATCATCTTGTGAGACTTGTGAGTTTAGACAATAACGTACTGGGACATTATTTATTACTTTTTATAGCTACATACTAGTCAATTCGAGAGCGGCAGTTACAACTGTATGTCTGGTAAACAAGCTGTAGGTTTTTGATATCAGATTTGTCTGTGTAAGTTGATCTCATGATCTATTGTAAACGCCTGTTGACTGGCTAAAACTGATAACTCGAATGTATTGAACTAAAATAATTGGGGATTTGACAACTAGTCAAATAAATTTATTGGTGATTATTAAATAGAGGATCTCCCAAAACTCATAATATCCATGTTCCTTGGTAGTTTCATGTTGAACAAGCTGATGCCCGCGACTTTGTATTGAGGTATTTTGGTTCCCGCGGGAACTCTTTAATTTTCAGGAATAAAAAGTAGCCTATGCATTATTCCAGACTATAATCTATCTCTGTGCCAAATTTCATCGGGAACCGTTAAGCTGTTTTGGCGTGATTGAATAACAAAAATCCATCCACCCATCCAAACTTTCGCATTTATAATTGACCGAGCGAAGCGAAGGTCTCTGAGTCTACTTGAGTGAATTTGCACTCCGTCTGACCGTCTGTCAGAGCCTTATAACTTCTGAATTACTGAACGTAATTATTTCAAATTTAAATATAACATGTAAAGCGATGGCCTCCAGCCGAATATGGCTTAAAAAGTTATAAAAATATTTATTTCAGGGGGCTCCCATAGAAGCGAATGTGAAGTAAAATATTTTTCATAGCGTTACAGCTTCGACCTTCCTCGCCCTCTGGTGCCCTCCACCTTGCCCTGCACGACGAGGCGCTCAATGGAGTCATTCTCACGACGGGAGACGTGTCCAAAAAATTTTTGTATGCGACTCTGTACCAGCGATGAAAGCCGTTGCTTAATTCCGAGTTCTTGGAGAATAGAGACGTTGGTGCGGAATTCGGTCCATGAGACTCCTAACATTCGCCTCCAGCACCACACCTCCAGAGCATCGATCTTTTTCTTCTCGTCGCAAAGTCCACGTCTCCGCAGCGTATAAAAATATGGGGAAAACAAGCGTTTTAACGAGCCGGGTCTTCATGTTCGGGTGCGGTATATTATTTTAAAGATAATAAGGAATAGAGTAAAAAAAATCTTTTTTAATTTTTCCCCTAAAACTGACGAAATTGGGGCTTTCAAAGTGGAGATTTTCTAACGTCTAAATTTGACCTCAGAACTCTCAATTTTCTAAAGGTTGAGTCTGAAAGTTGATCAATTATTTGAATTACTTGAACAACAAATACTACAATTATATAAATGTTATATACGGAAAAGAAATTATTCAATTTTTTATGAGCTTCAGTATTTTTAACAGAACTTCACAATAATGTCAATAGATGGCGCTCTGTAAATGTTAATTCGTTTCTACAATAACTCTTTAGCTCTTTTGCGTCTGTTGTTAAAGTTGACTATTGCATTATACTATATAAATATTGCAATATATAGTTAAAACTATCTTACGGATACCGCGAGGACTCAGTTCGGGGCGAACCACTAGTAGCATAGATGTCACCGTAAGATTGTAAAAACCGTTAGATTATAATCTAACTCGCGAAATTGTAAACTGTCGACAGATTGTGAACCGTTCAATGTTCTGAGTGTCAATTTTTGAAATATTCATTGTATTTACGTTTTCTTGTGTCTTTCTTGTAGGTTAGGTTAGGGTTCGACATAAATAAATAGCCTACCCAATAAACTACCTGTTTATTTATGTTCTATCGGGTTTGGTTCTATCGGGTTAATTTACCTAACAGATTACAATTTACCGAAAAAAAAAGCGTTAAATTGTAATCTTTCGATAGTTTGCAATTTCGCGAATTAGATTATAATCTAACGGTTTTTACAATCTTACGGTGACATAGATAACCATTTTAAACTATGAATTACAGTTAAAACGTGCGTCAAACTTTGATGACGTCACCGTTTAGTATTTCATACAAAGTCCCATTCTTAGCATGCGATTTGACGTTTGAAAAAAGTTGCTGATTTTATTATAGTAGGATATCATGTCTGACTGATTTGAACATTACTTTTAGTACTTATGATATTTCTGCTAATCCGGCTGGCTGTAGCTACAAAATCACAAAATTATTAAACTAATGGGCAAGGTTTAAAATAGCGTTTTTCACAATGATTCCTGCAAACGGATAATATTACAATTTATTAGAGGCAAATCCATGGAGTCCATCTTTTTGTCTACTAGATCTGGTGCGCAATTCCGATTTATTTGTAAAATAATGACTATTGTTCTTCACCAGAAGATATAGTTCGAGTATGTAAATTCCGCTTAGAGTAAGAAACCTTTTTCCTATGATAAATACTGGATGTACGGATTCCCCTCTTATTTATTAAATAAAATTCTCAGGCAACGTTTATGCAACATAAATGTACTTTGCACGTTAACAGAGTTTTCCCAGAATATAACTCCAGAAGTATAAATTGAGTAGACATGTAGTAAAAAGCAATGGACACTGATGTAAAGGATATCCATAAGGATCGATAGGATCAACAGCATCAACGCAATGAATTAGACGATTTTAAAATTTGATGTTCGTGCTTTGATTGTCTCATCGAGATTCGTGACCATGATCCATGTAACTGGGTCGACTATTTATCTACTATAAAAACAAAATAGTTTTAATGTGGCAATTAAACAAAATTATTTTATAATTAAGCACATATTTAACATAACTAATACTTCGTTTAATAGGTGTAAGAACTAAAGGAAAACATTCACTGCTCAGCCTGAATTGTATTTCGAGCAGAAGATACTTGAACATAATAATTTTGATAAGATACAATTCACTTTTCGAAACCTCGGCATCATCTGTATGGACTTTTTTCATTAGTTTTCCTTCATATATTTAAGTTTCTCATCAATGGCAAACTGGAAACTTTCCCAGCACACCACACGGTCCCATGATTTTCTCATCTACTTTCCGCCACCTTCTTAAAGTTTTCACTTGTCAGTCGTCAACCGATAGACGTCCACTGCTTGGCATGGATCCCTGTAGGGACTTCCACACGGCATGGTCTTGTGCGGCCTGTATTCAATGTTGTCCGCCTGCCTAGTGGGGGGACTGCCAACTCTTCGCTTTCCAGCGTGGGGTGCCACTTGCCATATCTTGGGTCTAACGTCTATCGGCTCTTCGAACTAAGCGATGCTGAAAATGACATTTTAGCTATGCACCCTGCGAGCTATGTCGGATTTTTTTTTATCTCCTCATTTTTTATTTGATCACGTAAAGAAACCGAGTAAAGCTCTCTCCATCACCCGCTGCTGACTCTGAACTTCTGTCCTAAGAGTTCCACAGTGGATTTTACTCCGCTTCCGGATCCGCCATGTCTTAAATCTGTGCGTGTTTCCAGTGACGAGTTATGTCATCACTCATCACATATCACTGGCAACACACACTAATCCAAGACTGTGGTCTTCAGGGTACTGGAATCTTGCCACTTGATGGTAACTCGTTTCATTCTTTTCAGGAACAATGAGAAACGTAAAGAGAAGTCGCGCGTCGCGGCACGATGTCGTCGAACCAAAGAGATGCAAATCTTCGCCGAGTTGACTGCCGCGTTACCGGCCAAGAAGGAGGAGGTGGAACAGCTGGACAAGGCCTCTGTTATGCGCCTCGCTATCTCATACCTCCGTGTGCGAGATGTTGTCTCTATGTGTAAGTTCTTCTTAACTTCCTTGATTGAGTAAGTTTCTGCAATTTGCACTTTTAATCAGACCACTTCACATTGCTACAATAGCAAATAGCAATGATCATAGGTATGCTGAGTTTATGATATTTTTATTGAACCTGCAATTTTGTCAATAGTGATTAGTGTAATAGTCTCAGCCAATCTAAGGTGCAATGACCTCTGTAGGTGTCAAACTGTTCATTGCTTTTCTGGGATAAAAAGTCGTATGGGCTCAGGATTCAAGCCTGATATCCTGTGCCAAATTTAGCCTTGAGATCGCTTTAGTACTTAGGCTGAAAAACGGTAAGAAACAGCGTAACTTTTGCATTTATATTATTGCGGTAAGAATTGTTTTGTTTTGAATACTTACACGTGCCATTGCGAAATTTGTGCCTATTTCCTACTTGTGAAATATTAGGTCGGTGTTGGTAATGAATAATGCATTATCTAATGAAGAGAGTGGCGTCATGACGTTACTTAGTTATGACTTTTTTTTCGAAAACGTTATGCTCTCATTTTTAAATAAAATCACATATTTTGTCCGCTTCGATTCGCGTTTTGTCTATTGAAAATATTCCTATAGTATGATTTTAAGACGCTGTCAAAGCACGAAATCCAAACACAAATCGAAAGTTCGGCTCTTCTCACCCCTCACATCAGGCATGCCTGGAAACAATGAAAAAATTGAAGAGAAGGGACAGGGGTCTATCGTTCATTCCGATCGGCGGGCGGTGGTATTTTACTTAAGAACTTTTTAATATCATATCAGTAGCATATCAGAGACTGAAGAGATGCCTATTCCAGAGCGTTCTAAATTCAAAACACTTTCTCACAGAGGCGAGCGCAAACGACTTTTGCTCACTGATTTAGGCCGAAAAGGTGCCCTTTTTTGAGCTAGTGAGGTGAAAATACAATAATTATTATACCTGTAGTTATTTGTTAAACTTTAAAGGTTCTTGCAGTTTGATGATTATATGACGAAGGTAAAAAATTGATCCCAAAAAAGTTACCTGAAACCGTTCCGATACTGCAGTACCCAACTAGGGCCTAGGTACTTTTACTTATCTACTCCTGAAACGACCTTAAGCGCCAAGCACATATAATTACTTAATCAGTTGTTTTCCTTATATATATGCGACCACTTTGGCGGCCACAATATCCGATTTATTTGGAACTTCGGCACGCGTCACTCCACACTTTAAAATGCAAGCTTTGAAACCGCACTTTGACGTCATCAACTCCGGTTTTAAATTGGGAACTGTTATTTACATTCCCGGTATTTAACAGTCAAAGAATTTAGGCCCGCTGTTAAAAAGAAAGATATTATGTAAACAAATGCAAGAATTTTCCCCATAGCTTCGAAATTATGGGGTTTAGGCCGTTTATAAATTCATTTGCACAAAAACTATTTTGCTGTAGCTCTGTGCTTTCCACTGATTGTGTTAATATAATCTGTGTACTGAATCTCTAACTTTCCTGTCAATCTAAACTTCTAAAGTCTAAACTGATTGGCTCTTTGGCCTGATGTCCACTCGTGGCCTGACTTCTCTCTCTGTCACGGTTGACAGGTCTTGGTTGGGTGTTCACTTCAGCACGCAGATTTTATTAACATATTTAACAGCAATATTGATACCACATAATCTCTGAGTGTTCCAATTTGTGTTTTTGATTTTATCCTTGACTGCGATCTTATTTGGTATGTGAGGATGCAGTCTATGTTTTCCAACTTGGGCTAATCTATAAGGGGAGCAATTCTTGTTGAATTGGTGGAAAAGATAGGCCGTAAAAACGCAGCAGACAGACAGACAGGCACAGTTTCGCATTTATATATGGATACTTCCAAAGGTATAAAACGTATAAATCCATTATTCCACTGAGTAAATAATATGTACTAAAGCACCTATTAAACCATACCTAATAAAAATTACAAAACCACTGTGATGTCCAAATGCACGTGCCCAAAATGTGTTCAACACTCAAAACGCTTTCACGAGTATTGGTAGTTACTACACAGTCAAAAATAGAAAGGATATGGGATGGAATTGTATATTCACACCATCAAAGGAACTTTGTGTTTATATTTCTTCTCGACTAGGCACGAATGTCTCCATTGAATTATTCATTATTTTAAATTTGATGTGCTACTTTACAATCGCCAACGTATCTGTTAACAAGTATCAATACTAACGTCATCAACGCGAAAGCGTGTCTGTATGTCTAGGTACAAAGATACTTGGATTCTAGAGACTTTTTTATCCCGGGATATCAAAATACTTTGATCCACGGGAACGACATTGTGGGTATCATCTAGTTGCCTTTATTCTTTTATGATGATATTTCCTATATTAAAATTATTATACTTCCTCTTCTAGTGCCCGAAGACAAAGAAGCGCCTAAATTACAAAGCCCTAAAGGCTTGGAGGAGGTGCAGTCTGAGCTTTCATACATGAACGCTTTGGATGGGTTCGTCCTGGTGTTGTCACAGCAAGGCGACATCGTGTACTGCAGCGAAAATATTGCAGATCACCTCGGCGTGTCGCAGGTATACTTGCCCCATAATTTGATCATAAAAATATGTAGTTACTACGTTTAGTTAAAGAAGACTTTTGAAAGCATTGTATCCATCAAACGGCGGCATAATGTTTGCTTGTAAAAATAATTTGCTGTTTTCAAGACATTTAAGCAGCCATTGACGCATCTCAAAACACAATTTTAAAAAAAAATCTGCATTGAACTTTCTTTTAAACATACCTCTTAGTTTACCTTTTAAAGCAATTCTTCTCCTTATTGAAACTAATAATTTGCTCTAGAAATATAAGATAAAATTTATATTTTGTCGGATTAATATGTATTGAACAGTACATATTTATTTATTTTACAAATGATTTCTTGTATTTTTTGCGACATGCGCTTACTCGATTTCATCGCCGCGCGCCTATACCTATTTTGATCTCGTGAACTCTCAACGCATTAAGTATTTTGTTCGTATTTTGCGTCTCGGAACCACTTGTTCGATTTCCTCCTTAGAATATATTCCGAAAAATATTGCCATGTTCACTATTTTCCCAATTTATTAAGATGACGTCTATTTGAACTATTTGAAACATCAACAATGAGGAATACAATATAGAGGGCAAGAGCTTAAATAGCTCTTTTGCTCCATTCTCAATTTGTTTACTATGCCTTTGCATTTGTTTACTTTGCGCTTTAGTTAGTGTAGTCAGCGATATCGTTGTCGTATGACTTGTTTGGTATGAAATGTGATGTTGTGATCGTTTCGCACATGATGGCGGCTACTTAGTTTTTGTTTATCTGCCCAAAAGTTTCATGTTCGAAGATGTCCCGCAAAATATCGTCACACAGTTCGTTCTGTGAACTGACACTTACCAAGTTGCCGCATTCACAGATGACAAACATATCCTGGTATTAAGAATACCGCGCCACCCCTCGTCGTTCTGCAAATAGTTTCCTCATTTGCGATTGCATTTGATGCATCGAAAACATCGAGCAGCACATAACAGATTTAGATGAGTGCTTGATGATTGACGATGTACAATTGTTTTTTTTCTGAGTTTAATGTATATGTCACCGTAAGATTGTAAAAACCGTTAGATTATAATATAACTCGCGAAATTCTAAACTGTCGAAAGATTAGAATTTAACGCATTATTTTCCGGTAGATTGTAATCTGATAAATTTTTAAACCCGATAAAACCTAACTTGATTGTTTATGTCGAACCCTAACCTAACCTACAAGAAAGAGACAAGAAAACGTAAATAAAATTAATATTTCAAAAATTGACACTCAGTACATTGAACAGTTTACAATCTTTCGACAGTTTAGAATTTCGCGAGTGAGATTATAATCTAACGGTTTTTACAATCTTACGGTGACATATATTTTTGTTTAAGCCCTCATAGCAAAACTCTTTTCTAACTAATGCATAAGGATAAACAAATAATAGGTTTGTTTAATGTCTGGCTTCGAAAACGATTATATGTAAATTGCTTCCATAATTTACTCGACTCAAGACACGTGTAGACTTCTAGAAAACTTAATGGCAGTACTAATTATATATTATTATCAATATTAAAAGACAATACGTGACCTGCTTCGTGTCTTCAGGTGTTAAAGGATCTAATGATTCGTGTTTGTTAGGTAAATAACACAAAAAACTAAGTGCCTTTAAAACTAATTTTACTTTGCTTGGTTTGGTAGAGCATCATGTGGAGATTTAATTATTATTATATCTAAGTCCTTAAGAACTTATCTTGATTATATATTTCCTACTTGGGAGCAAAAGTATTTTCTTGATATGATTTGCAAGCTCCTTCGAGGTTCAGGGGAGGGCCACCTCTGGTGTATCAGTCTACCGCAATTTTAAAGTTATCTAACCTTTGGTTGCTGCCTCCAAATCAACTTATTATAGACTTCCTCACGAGATAACTATGTCTTCACTCCTAAGGCAAATCATCCTGTTGTAATAAGCCACATAAACAGCAGTTATTAAGATCACCTAGTTATTCATGCCGATAGCGACGCGTAGAAAATGAGTAGTCTGCAAATTTAGTATTCTCAAAACGGATCGAATCGTATGCATTATAATTATATGCAATGCGTCATAGAGGCGTCTTTGTATTGATTTGGGAAATCCAACATGGGCGGTGCTTCTTAGACATCCGGTAAGAATACCATTTGTCTTCCCACATTTTCCTGTGCATAGCCCATCGATCTCATCGGTCTTAAGTCATCTTTAAAATCCTATGAACCTTTTCTAGACATAATGTTCAAGAAACCAGGGTTTGACACTTGACGAACGTAGTGATAATTAGGATTTACTAAACAAATGTGTAGACAACTTTGTAATTGCCACTGTTTTGAGCGCTTCTTTCTTATAAGTAAAAGGTCCCGGGTTCGATCCCTGGTAGGGTCAATTTTGGATTCGACTGTGGCTAGTTACCACCCTACTGACAAAGACGTACCGTCAACCGTTTTTGGGTAGAAACCGATTATGGGTCTGGGTTTAATATAGGTAACTAGTTTCCATATCCCTAACAGGCTAGCTCGCTATCATCTTTGACTGCATAATCATTGCTTTGCACTAAGCATGATTGTCGTCAAGCGCAAACCTATCTCACAATTTAAAAAAACACGTACTACCAGGTTGATCAAATCTTAACGAAATAATCTTATTCACTACAAGTTTCTACACTCACCAGGCACCACCAGGGTAAGATCGCAGTCAAGGGCCTAACTTGTGGTTTAAAGTAAAACCTTGGGTAAAACTCATTTGGTCAAAATTTGTTCATGATATTATGGAATAGTATGCAGTAAAGGATTATATAAATAAACTGATGAATTTTAATACATGTTTCAGATGGAGATAATGGGGCAAAGTGTGTTCGAGTTCAGCCACCCGTGCGACCACGATGAGATTCGCGAGTCTTTACGCGCGGGCAACGACGGGAGGCGCGACTTACTCCTGCGCCTCAAATGTACTCTCACAAGCAAGGGGAGGAATGTGCATCTCAAATCGGCTTCTTACAAGGTATATAGTTAGTTAATAGGCCTATTACACTGCACTTTCCTCAGGGCCGTGGACCGTACCGTCTCTTGGTAAGGGTGGGCGTGGCCGCTAGATAGCGCGTCGCTTATTACAGAGCATTAAGGATCAAATTAGGGACCCTTACACCCTATATCTTATTACAGTACACTGATTCAAGTGTAAGGGTCCCTGTGAAAAGTGCAGTGTAATAGACCTATAAGGGCAAAAGACACAGGGAAAGGGCGCGGGCCGGGACGGGTGCGCGGCGCGCATTTAAAAATTCCTTGTAGTAGGCATGATGACTGATTTTGAGAAATGGTCAGATAATGTTCGGAAGTATCTACTATTTCGAAAAAATATATTATTTCTGCAGAAAAATAAGGTTTGGTAGATAACATTGGCATTTGAAATTTAAATTTTAAAATTCGCGCCAAAACGCCAGCCGGTGTCATGGCGCCGTTTGTGACGTCACTATTGTTTTTACCAATGTACTCTGTGCAGTGTGCAGTAAACAATAGTATGCTGGTCAAAGCTCGAAAACAAACAATTGTGACGTCATTCGCTTCTTGGTGTTTAATCCAATATGGCGGATTGCTGTACTTTATAGTTTTATTTTATCAAAATAAATAGAAATCTCATTCGAAATAGAAAAATAAATAAGTTTTTTATAATCCATGAATCCTATTTCATTAGATAAATTCATAATTTCATTGATTCTTGGTTACTGTCATCATGCCTATTATATGGACGACATCACACAGCGTCACCCGCCACGCGCCCGACCCGCGGTCGCGTTCTGTGTGACTTCGTCCTTACAAGGAATTTAACCCGCCGCGTAGCCGACCCGGCCCGCTCCCGACCCGCGCCCCTTTCCTGTGTGTTTACTGTTTCGGGTTGAATTCCTTGTATTTATATGGACGACATCACACAGCGTCACCCGCCACGCGCCCGACCCGCGGTCGCGTTCTATGTGATGTCGCCCTTACAAATACAAGGAATTCAACCCGCCGCGTAGCCGACCCGGCCCGCGCCCGACCCGCGTCCCTTCCCTGTGTGTTTACTGTTTCGGGTTGAATTCCTTGTATTTATATGGACGACATCACAGAGCGTCACCCGCCACGCGCCCGACCCGCGGTCGCGTTCTGTGAGATTTCGTCCTTACAAGGAATTTAACCCGCCGCGTACCCGACCCGGCCCGCTCCCGACCCGCGCCCGTTCCCTGTGTGTTTACTGTTTCGGGTTGAATTCCTTGTATTTATATGGACGACATCACACAGCGTCACCCGCCACGCGCCCGACCCGCGGTCGCGTTCTGTGTGATTTCGTCCTTACAAGGAATTTAACCCGCCGCGTACCCGACCCGGCCCGCTCCCAACCCGCGCCCGTTCCCTGTGTGTTTACTGTTAAGGGTTGAATTCCTTGTATTTATATGGACGACATCACACAGCGTCACCCGCCACGCGCCCGACCCGCGGTCGCGTTCTGTGTGATTTCGTCCTTACAAGGAATTTAATCCGCCGCGTACCCGACCCGGCCCGCTCCCGACCCGCGCCCCTTCCCTGTGTGTTTACTGTTTCGGGTTGAATTCCTTGTATTTATATGGACGACATCACACAGCGTCACCCGCCACGCGCCCGACCCGCGGTCGCGTTCTATGTGATGTTGCCCTTACAAATACTAGGAATTCAACCCGACCCGCGCCCCTTCCTTGTGTGACAACAGCCTACCAACGTGGCTCGTAGGAGTTGGCATAGTCAATGCCTTTCTTAGACAAACTACTCTATCCAATCAATCGGGGTTTTAACAACAAGTTAAATCAGCAGTTTTGTTCATACGTCAAAACGCCTGCTTAGCAATGTATGGTGCAAAAAGTGCTTAGTATGGGATTTTGTATGAATTACTGAATTGTGACGTTATTAAAGTTCGACTTTGTTTTTTACTTTATTCGATAGTTTAAAATGGTTATCATATCATAGTAATATTATAAATGCGTAAGTGTGTTTGTTTGTTGGTTTGTCCTTCAATCACGCTGCAATGGAGCAACGGATCAACGTGTTTTTTTGCTTGGGTATAGTTGAGGACCTGGAGAGTGACATAGGCTACTTTCTATCCCGGAAAATTGAGGAGCTCCCGTGGGAATTTATAAAACTTATTCCACGCGGAAGAAGTCGCAGGCATCAGCTAGTTCAACATAAAACTAACAAGCGTAGATAGCGTCTTTTGGGACCCCTATTTAATAATCACTAAAAATAATTTACTTATTTGAATAGTAGTCAAATACCCAATTGGATAACAGCCCATTGGCAAGGGCGGTTGTCTAATTACTCCATTTGAACTCATTGACATTTACTATCAGGACCATTGTTATGCAAATAATGATAAATGATTTATTTATTTCACATAGGAAACGTTAAGACTCTACCACCGAGTACTTATAATAAAAACCGTAATTATCGCTTCGGACCTTCATTTTTGCTACATTAATTACTTTCTTTTCAAAATACACACCTGACGAATTTGAAAGGTCCTTCCGGCATCCGTTTTCCCCATCAACTATAATGTTATAAAATTAGTATAATTAAAAAAAGAGCGAAAGGCACCTATGAATCTAGGCAGACACGCTTAGACCTTGGCGTGATTGTATATCCCAAAATAGTATTAAAAAATGTTTCGCAAGATCTCTTACTTTGTTTCTGTCCTTAAAAACGTAGCTATGTTTAAAAACCCAAGCTTTTACAATATTGTGAAACGTCCCGTTATCCGCCTTGGAATTTGAAGATAATGGCCAAAATCATTAGATGACGTCATCCTTATTCACTGAATTCTAGGAAGTAGGAATGGTGTCGAATTTTAAGAATACGTACACTTGATTAGCCCATAACATGTGTCAAATTCGAACTGCAAATGGCCTTAAAATATTAACCAGCTTAGGCTAATAACCTCTTGTATCACACTCGCTTCGGTGTGAAGTGTCTATTTCTATCAATATTTACGGGCGAGACGTACTCAAGATCGAGATGCCACGTTTTTTTGTAAACCCATGGCAACAACTTGACGTTCTAGGAATAATTCTATCTACGTATTCGGTCTGTCCAATTTCGTCAAGATCAGTTCAGCAGTTGAGCCCACATAAGGTAAAAGAAGACAAAGATAGACGCACTTTATTAAAAAAATTGACTTGCTAGATTTTAGTAAACACGAAGCAACGGCATAATCAAATTACTATCATGACGTAAGTGTCAAATTTCCACACTTTTTTCTGACATCAGCTTTTTGTGCGCGTAAACATGTCTATCAATCTTCAATGTATAGTATAAAAACGGTCAAGTGCGAGTCATACTCGCGCACAAAAGGTTCTGTACCACCACTGAATATAAATTATTTTAGTGATCAAGAAAGATGTCATAACAAAACCCGATCACTTATGATAATACTTATCGATTCTCGGATTTTTTCCTATACTTGTGTCGTGAGACCTTACTTCTTGCCAAATTTCACGATTCTAGGTCAACGGGAAGTACCCTATAAGTTTTGATTTATTGGCGGGTGTCAAAATATGCGGCATGAACGGCTGTATCTTTTGATTGCGTTGACTTAGAGGCTTGTTTTGTTTTAACCATAGACCTAAGTATTTTATATTAATTTAAACATTATACCTCCACGCGTTTCTTAGAAAAAGGTAGTTGACCATAGGATTTTCATACAAACTTCCACCCACCATTTCACCCCCTAAGGGGTGAATTTTCTCAAAACCGTGTCTTATCTGATGTTTACACTATAGAAGGAATCTACCTTCCAAATTTTAAATTAATGTACTTTATATTTCCTGAGATATAGTGATAACTATAAAATTAATGCAATCTTCTTGAATAAGTATAAATAAGTCTGCAGCTATTCGTCATGCTTTAAAGTGCGTTTATATGATTGAGTCGAATATTTGTAAAGTTGCTGTCGTTACTTGCCTGAAGGTTTCTCAAAAGATAATGTTAAGCAAGTAAACAAGCAGACTAGCCACCTGGTTGGTATTCCAAAAAAAAAAGAATATTGATTTTGCTTAAGGGGCGGATAATTCGGAGCAGATACTTGTATAATAGCTTTGTGAAACTAAACCTGATTATTTTGTTGATAGGTCATCCACGTAACCGGTCACATGCTAACTCCTACTGAAGAGAAAACAAAGGAACAAGACATCAACTCTGAGTCAGACGAAGAGAAGAAAGAAGTCAA
This sequence comes from Erebia palarica, assembly GCA_964035005.1. Lineage (NCBI taxonomy): Eukaryota > Metazoa > Arthropoda > Insecta > Lepidoptera > Nymphalidae > Erebia > Erebia palarica. The sequence goes on from OZ035994.1 coordinate 20,058,358, forward strand.
AAGCTACAGTAATACGGGAGCATTAGTAGCTGTAGGCAGGCCGATACCCCATCCTTCCAATATCGAGACTCCACTCAACAGCATGACTTTCCTTACTAAACACAGTTTGGATATGAAGTTTACTTATACAGATGAAGGGTAAGTGATTAGTCGTATTATCAATTTTCCAAATATTGTAGGTTATGTTACTGTTAGAAAATGTCGCAGAGTGGTGACGTAAATAACGACGATAATTTATCCCACTTCTGATTTTCGAAAGCTTAATAAAAGAAGTTAGTATAGCAACACCAGGAGCATTACGATCTGTAGGAACACAAACCTTCCAACATCGAGAGCATCATTTTCCTTACAAAACAGTTCGGAAATGAAGTTTACTAATTATACAGACGAAGGGTAAATAATATAGTTTATTGCAAATGATAATACAGAATAGGAGAATTAGCGACGTTTTTGTCGGTTAATTATCTCACTTGGTATTTGAAATTCTCACAATGTCAGTTAAATAGTAAAGCAATCCATCGAATAACTGGCCAATTCTCCCCAATTCTATCGACGCGGAACCGGCTTGGGGAGACCCTTAGAAATGCCTTTACAACAATTGGTGGATTGAGAATATCCTTCCTAAACACAGTTTTGGTACGGAATCTATACTCTATACTGATAATATAAATGCGATAGTTTGGATGGATGGATGGATATTTATTACTGAATTACGTCAAAACGGTTGAACGGATTTGAATGAAATTTGACACAGAGGTAGATTATAACCTAGAATAAGACATAGGCTACTTTTTATCCGGAAAATTAAAGCGTTCCCGCGGGAACCATAAAACTTCAATCCACGTCGACGAAGTCGCGGGCATCAGCTAGTTTACTAATATAGAGAAAGGGCAAGTCATTTTTGTCATATAAATTACTCCAAACATTGCAGATTACATAGTATTAATTGATAGGCAGCAGATTCCTCTCAAAAAGACATGATTTTACTAACAAATGATAAACGTTCAGTTACAAAAAATTCATAAGCTATGCGACTTCCGTAGTTATGGTGGCAGTTATATTTATCTGGCCGCCCCAAAAATCTTTAGTCCTCAAGGTAAAGTGCTCCAAAAAAAAATCCCTCAGATTTGTTACTTACTATAGGCACTTAGTAAAAATTAAATCTCGAGCAACTTAAAAACCTTAGAAGAACGCACTCAATACTGGCTTAAAATGTTATTAGAATTAAAAGTAGCTTAGGGATTCGCCGGATGAGAATTCCATGTCCTACCTGTTGCCATTTTTACAACGGTAAACAAACCATAAATGTCACTTAAAAGTTCCTAAACATGTTACAAGATGGCGCTCAACAAGAAAGGAGCGTTCGTATTACCTGGCCAAATTTAGGTAACGCTTATATCGCCATTGTGCGACCTTCGGAACGCTTTACTCTACTCGGTGGCATTATATCAACAAAAATATCACCTTCAAATGTATTTTGTAGGTTAAACATGATGCGATTTCGCGGTTTTGTACTTGTACTCGGTACGCGACAATGCACGGATGTTGGATTTGTGGATATGTCGGAAAGTGTTTTGTTCCTGTGAATATCTGTGGGTGTTACGTGCTTGTGGTGTATGAAAGTTTAAGTTATTGATTTGAGTTAGTTTTCTAAGAGTTAATTTGAGGCAGATATGGCGCGGTTTTTAAAAGCTGTGAGTTTCTTAATTTTTGATTAAACAAAGAAATTGATACATTTATCGTTAGAATTCCTTAGATAGTGTGTATGTTGTGAAATCATATGGTATGTTAGTGAAAGGTGTGATTGAAAAGGCAATAGGTCATTCAAGGTTACCTCAGAGAAACCGGTAAACATAACCTAAACATAAGGGCTTTAGGTCACATTGGGAATGACCTCAAGTTGTCATTTGGGCTTATTTTTTATTGCTCCTATTTTGTTTTTATACCTTGAGAACGATAATTAAACTATGTGACTCAGCTATAGTATACTGGCCGCGGAGTTGGACGTTCATATTTTTTTTACAGAAAGACCTTGATGTGATAAGCCTTGCACTAAAATATTTAATTCCGAATTCTAATACTTTTCGAGAAATAATTTTTTGAAAATTCGCAAATGTTTACCACTTTTCACTATTTCTTTCGACATTTGTCATAGATTACAGACTCATTGACGTTTAATGGCGTACTAAAGTTTCGTTTTACGTAATAAAATCCGTTCCAAACTTAGAAAGTGTCACAAAATGCTATTAATCGTATTCAAACCATAAACAATGTCTATATCGATATTCGATTATTGGAAAAACGGAACGCGTGCGTTGGCGCCAAAGTGTCCAAATGACATTATTGAATTCAAATTTATAAGAGTCATCGTTTTACGCCCTTTTCAGCTGAGAATATAAATTTTTTATTTTTTGTACTCCTGACGCAAGAGCGAGCGAAGCGAGCTCGGGACTGGGGGCACTCCGACTCGGATAGATTAGGTGACGAAGAGGATGGCGGGGTCTTTCAGACCCCGCCATCCTCTTCGTGGTTATTTCCTTTTAATACCACCCAGAATAAGGAGCCCCGCGAAGCGGGGCTCCGTCGACCGGGCCTTGGAGGGGGTGAGTGGGAGAGGGTGAAGTCTAAGGAGTTTTGCTAGCGTCGCCACTTCCTCCCCATCTAAAGTAGGTACCTATGTATGTTAGCCATTCTCACGATAAAAGTAACTTCATAATTTCAAAACTTTAAAAAATTATTTCTCGAAAACTATTGAGTTTCGCACTTTTTCCCTTGGAGGGGGGGTTCGCCACCACTACCCCCCTCCTCGCCCTCCCACTGTAACCAGCTAAAGGAAACCTGAACCAATTTTGAGAACCTAACCTCAAAATTTTAAAAAATTAATATCTCGGGAAACTAATTAAATTCGGAACGTCTTACTTACAGGGGGGTTGTATCCCCTCCCCCCCCTCCCCCTACCCTCCTCCCCATCCCCCTCCGTCGCGGCCAGTATACTATAGCCGAGCCGTGGATTTTTTTAAATTCCCATGGGAACTCCTTAATTTTTTAAAAAGGATATTTTTTTATGGCCGTGTACTTGTGTGCAATAAAGATTTAAATAATAAAAAGCCACTCTCCGGGTCCTTAACTGTACCTGTGCTAATAATTAAAAATCACGTCGATCTGTTGCTCTGATGCGGCGTGATTTTAGGACAAACCAGCAAACAAACACACTTTCGCATTTATAATATTATAGTAGGATTGAAGATTTGGGTTTATTTTTTTAAATTGTATTTAGCGATAAGGAGAATTGTTTTGAAGAAAACTTGGATAATTTGTCTGACCACATGCACAGTAGGTAAATTAGTCATTCTGACGTGTGTCAAGTAGCCAATAGCATGGCAGAGCCAAATTCATGTTATTTTAAATTTTAGTGGCTGTTACAAATACTTTACAGTAAAACCACGTTCAAAACTGGCCTTTTGAACGTGCTTTTTTCTGCTTAACTCCATTCTGCTATATGTTTAAATATAGCCATGCTCTTAATGACGATCTTATACTAGCTTCTAAAATTAAATAAAAATGAGTATTATACTAATGTTATAAATAAAAAAAGTGAGTTTGTTGGTTTGTCCTTCAATCAAGCCGCAGCAGAGCAACGGATTGATTTGACTTTTTTCATGGGAAAATTCTCGGAAAATTAAGGAGTTCCCTTCAGAATAAAAAAAAACTTATTCCACAAAGACAAATTCGCGGGCATCAGCTAGTTAAGATTAATTTAGATGAATGGATGCTTATTTCTCTGTTATTTTGAAATAATGATTTTTCTTTTGTTGCAGGTTACTGAACAGCCTTGGATTCGAATCCGAGGAATTGGTCGGGCGCTCCCTTTACGAGTACCACCATGCAGCGGACAGTGCGTCTTTGGCACACCAATTCAAATCATGTAAGTTGTCTTCTAATAGCTTGACAAACTTATCAGTTTGTGTGGTGCTATTCGGAACTCGACATAATCTTCTCTGTGTTAATGATAAGTGAAAGTGAAAGTGGCGGCTCCACCTCACGCTCATATAAACTTGTCACTTGCCAAGCTATAACAGTTGTATTAATTTTGTCTTTACTTGGTACGGATGAGGAATTTCGTCACACTTAACTACACCTTCAACTGATTTTGCGTCCTACTAGTACCTACTTACCCTCTTACAACTAAATTGTATTTTGGAGGATGTTATTAATTACTTAGTTACATATTTCAGCTCAGATGTAAACTGATGGTTTGCTCCCTATACTTGACTTCTAACTCAAATAATTTTTCAAGTAATTTTTGCCATTGGCCAGTCCTTAAATTCCTATTCTTTAGGACAATAAAAAATATACTTGTGCATGAGATCTGTTGGTAGGTAACAGCTTTTCATTGTAAATTATAAACTCTAACTTTTATCGTACAAAATGAAAATAGCATTCTTACATTATTCAAACAGATTTTAATCTAGCACGAAACCATTAATTTAATTATTTTGACATTTCCATGAACACATTAAAAACTGTCTTGTGTAAAGCTTGCGTATGGCGCCATCTTGAGAAAGATGACGCGTTCTTTCTTTAAAGCTCTCGACGGTAACCATTGTAATAATTCCGCATCGATCTAATAGATGGCAGCACATGTATGTAAAACTGAATCTCTTTTTACGTAATTTGCAATGGTAATTGAATGAACAGCTTTAATCAAAGAATTAATTCAATGGTATGTCGGGATCTCGTCGAAAGACTTATTGGCGTCCCATTGTAAATGCATTACAGTTTGTTTATCTAACTTATCAAGTCATCAATAGCCATTTGTAACGCAGTAGGTAGTGTATCAACTTATAATTATAATATTATGTATTTATTATGTAGGTAGGTAAGTGCTTATGGTATGCAATAAAGTTTTGTTTACATAAACTAAACAGGTGTTAGACTGACATTACCTGGAATGTACCTACAGTTGATGTTATTGCTATTACTTGTTGTAATGACTTCACTTCCCTAAATAACAAGTTGCTATACGCGACTATCTCTGTTTTTACGCTAAGTTCTTTAAACTAAACAATGGTTGCTGCTACAGTTTTCACTGTAATTTAGATAATTTCTACTGAAACGTTTTTTGTATAGAATATAGAAAAATCCACTTTTTTGAAGCCTTAAAAGGAAATTCATGTAAGGCTATATGTTTGTGGCTCTAATATATAATAAATTTAATTGTGCAGTAAGTTGCAATTTTTTCTCGAAGATGTTAGTGCATTGCTCCCGTGCAAAGCCGGAGCAGGTTGCTAGTAATAATTTAAAGTAAACCCGCAGTGACGAAACTCGAAAACAATCATCACTGCTGAATGATATCGAACTTAGGTCAATTGAAGGCGAAAAAAAGTCTCGAAGCTTGTATTTTGTCGCTAGCTCCGAACTAAAGCTTACAATTGAAGTACCTAAATAATATATTAATTTAAATTGTCTATAATTTTGTCTAATATCGCCATACTTAGATTCCTTCAGATGAGAATACACAAGTTTTTCCCCGTTTTTGTTATTTTGCTAGAGTATCGTAAAATATTTTGTTTTACCATAAAACGACCAGAACCCCGATTATGTAAGGAAATCATAACCGTAATGGTTTGCCAAACGTATAATTCGACCTGTTTAAGGAGTTCATAGATGCCTGCACGTCAAAAAGCATGTATGAACTCCTTAAACAGTTCGAGTAATAGGTACGTTTAAAACTATCAAATGATTACGATTTGCTTAGACAATTGGGCCCTAGCTTGTCTATAAATATCTCTTCGTATGTATGGTTTAAATATTCCCTGGCTTTCGATCTATCATCCAATTTCATAACTAGATGACTCGAACGCAATTATAGCAATAGATGATGTACTTGAACGCAATTTAAGCGCAACACAATATTTATTTTAGAGAAGACCAACATTAGTTTCCTGCACTTGGCCAATAGCCACCATAATCTCGTTGAAATCGCTTTAACCTTGAACTGTGTGCATTATTAACTTTGTAACATTAATATCATAGTTTATAGGAACTTTTTAAACACATTTAGAAACTTCTTAAAGTGTTTTGATTTGACAAATAAATCTGCCCCGGTTAATTTCCAGTTTTCCACTGATTTCCGTAGCTATTTGTACTAATGTACATTCTTGCGCATTTATGGGTGCGAGTAAATGCATTTTTTTTATCTTTAAGAAGCTAATGTACGCGACAGATTTTTTGATCCCCGCGGAAACTTTATCCCGCATATTTTTCGGGATAAAAAGTAGCCTCCGTCCTTCAACTATACTCATGCCGAAATCCGGATCCGTTGCTGCGTTGAGGCGTGAAGGACAAACCAACAACAAACACACATTCTTATTTATAAGTAGCTGATGCCCGTGACTCCAGCTACAGGTGTAAGACGGCCTCTAGATCGCTGGTCCGATGACCTAAAGAAGGTTGCGGGAAGCGGTTGGATGAGGAAGGCGGAGGACCGTGTTTGAAAGAAAAGATAGAAAAAGCGTTTATTTGGAACCACAATACAATAACTATAGTAGAAAGATATGAGACAGAAATATGAGTTGTGTGATCCCAAAATGGACTCCACTCAGCATTATGCTATGACTGTGGCTCGAGCACAGACACAGCGCTGGTCTTCCGTGGATCCACAAGTTTCATGTTTAGTGCGCGCTCTCGAAAAGGCCTATGTCCAGCAGTGGATGCATACGGGCTGATGGATGAATGATGCCCGCGACTACGTCCGCGTGGATTGAGATTTTCTGGTTTCCGCGGGAACTCCTTAGTTTTCCGGGATAAAAAGCCTATGTGTTATTCCAGACTATAATCTAGCTCTGTACCAAATTTCATCTAGATCGGCCGTTCAGCCGTTCGAGCGTGATTGAGTAACAAATACCCATCCATACATCCATATACCTATCCATACATCCATCCATCCAAACTTTTGCATTTAAAATATTTATTATATTTGATATGAGTATGATAGCACCTATAATAAGAAATCAAAATGATATGTTTATTTTATGCATAACAGATAAACCCTGTGACGATAAACACAAAAATATTGTTTTCATCGCGTGATGTACCTACCTAATAGTTGTTTGTCATTTTGTACTTATCGCATTAAATAGAACAACTTGTTAATGTCAAGGCCTTCTCGTACAAAGATAATACCTGTATTGTAAGCGATTCATAATATTAATTACATATAATATGTCTACAGCGTACCGCGTAACTTTCGTGTTGAATACGTGACTAAAAAGTTACGTTGGATGTGCCAAGGATTTATGCAGATGTTCCCGCGACTTCGTCCGCGTGGGTTGAGGTTTTTTGTTTCCCGCGGGAACTGATTAATTTTCCGGGATAAAAAATAGCCTATGATACTCTCCAGGTCCTCAACTATACCCATGCCAAAAATCACGTCGATCCATTACTCCATTGCGGCGTGATTGAAGGACAAACCAACAAACAAACATAATTTCTCATTTATAATATTAGTATGATGATTAAACGAACTTACCTGTAAGTGAAGTTCGATCATAATTAAACGGGGATTCGTTCGAAGAGGTTATGTACTAGCATAGATATGTCACCGTAAGATTGTAAAAACCGTTAGATTATAATCTAACTCGCGTAATTGCAAACTGTCGAAAGATTACAATTTAACGCATTATTTTCCGGTAGATTGTAATCTGTTAGGTATTTAAACCCGATAAAACCTAAGTGCCCGGCCGGCTTGATTATTTATGTCGAACCCTAACCTAACCTAACTACAGGAAAGAGACAAGAAAACGTAAATAGGTACAATGAATATTTCAAACATTGACACTCAGAACATTGAACAGTTCACAATCTTTCGACAGTTTACAATTTCGCGAGTTAGATTATAATCTAACGGTTTTTACAATCTTACGGTGACAGATACAAATATATTAGGTATGCGGTGTTCTTACGACTATACACATTTTAATCTCATTTTAATATTCTGTTCACGCACGGCACGCGTCCCCGTAACCTGTAAATCCTGTAATAGTACGCCAGAGGAAGCTTTATGGGTGGTTTAGTGTTGTCGCGTACATGATAAGCTTTTTAGGATTATATACGCATTTGGAATAGGTAAAATTGTCGCCGGCATTAGTTATAACGTTTCAACAAATTGCAACAATATATTTGCATAAATACTTAACTTTTTATACTTTTTTACATATTAAGTATATGGTTTAACCTGAGCCTAGAATTTATACCTAATTTTTTTTTTACTACCATGCCCCTAGTAGGTTAGCCCGCTACCATCTTGGACTGTATCATCACTTACCAACAGGTGAGATCGCAGTCAAGGACTAACCTGTAGTGGAAAAAAATACACGCTCAATAGAGTTACCATTCATAGTAACTTTTGGAATTTTGAGATATATTTAAAGCAACATGTATGCATACCATATGTACCCATGTCATATATTATATACCTACTTACTTACTATTTTTAATAATATTTATGTGACATTACTCTAAATTTCTGGAGAGACTGTTAAATGAACTCTAATATTCGTCAGATTAATATTTTCTGTGTTTTATAAATATAACGTTTCTGTGTTCTGTTCTGTTCTGTTCTGTTTTTGTGTTGTATACCTATTCGGGAACTTTCATTGTAGTCTGGGTTCGAAATTTTTTAATACTTGTAATTTTATTCCTCCATTCAGGATTCTTCAGTGCCATAGCCCATAAGGCTATTTGCACAAATCAGTAAATGTAATTAGTCATGTCAATGAGCAATAAAAACTTAGATCCCTATTTTCTAACTCAGATATAAGTAAAATATTTGAACTAACAGCTCAAAGTTATCCCAAAAATATTAAATCATACATGTATCAAGAATACCCTCTAGGGAGACTAGGGCATCATGGCACGTTTTATACCGTGCGCCTTGCCGAGTAAACATGACGCGCGGGAATAAATTGTCTCGAAAAGTGACTATGACCTACTTGAATGCCAATTACATGACAAAATATAAGGTAGATGTTTTACTGAAACCCAACTTTGTATTAGTCGTGAATAAAAATAACATCTGTTACTCAATGTTTGGTCGAGTGTATTTTCACTTTTATTCACGACGACACTGAACATCTCGTACACTAACTAAACGCCCGACCTGCTCGCGAGGTGTTACTATTGGTTCGAGGTCGCTTACGAGTTTTGTTTTTCTCGATTGTATTTAACTTGCCTTTTTTGCATTCTGCTATATGTATGTAGTTTTGATAAATGTACTACCGAGACAAAATCATTTGAACACCTAAAATTTCCACGTGTATGTATGTACATCTATTTCGTTAGTATCAAATAAAATCTATTTAGGTATAGTAGTGCGTTTTTATTTGTTTTTTCAATTTAAGTAAGTACCTAATTTGTTTTTCAAAGCAAACTAAATATTTTCCTTCATTTATTCTAGTTCCATTGTATTCAAGTAAATAGTTATGTGGAGGAGGCAGCATTATTTAAGTGGATACAAGCGTCCGCAACGGATGTCTAATCTCCCAGGTTTACAAGTAATTTTCTACTCGACTGACTCTCATTGTTTTACCTGCCTACGTTTCTAGCGCTACATAAAGGCCCTGCTGGTTCATAAATGTCTAGCGAGCATATTATTATAATACAAGTTATAACATATTATATTTCACATAAAATATAATATCTATCATCAAATAACTACTGATTTATATCAAAATATTTCAGACCTCTCTTTAATACTCTTGTAATCTAAATCACTCTTTATTAGTCGAAATAATTTCACGTCTTATAGCTATTGATCAAAAGCTGATACAATTAAGTAAGTACATACTTACCTATGCTTGCCGAGGCAATCCTTAGGTCTTTTGACATGTGCTTGAAGAATACTTCGTCCGGCTGTAATTCATGAATCGTAATTTGGAAACAGTTGAAATAATCAGAGAATGTATTTCTATTGACGCAGAAAAAAACAAATTGGTGGTAACAATATAGCAGCTATAACAAAAAATAATGAAAAAAAAGTTTAATATTAAATGTTGAATAGAAGCAGGCGTTACTTTGCGGAAGTCCATGATAGTGAATGAAGTAGAAGTTTAATTCGCTATAATCCGCTACAGTAGACAAATCTGTGTGGTACAGTGCGTGTCTTTCACCTGCAGCATGCGACACGTTCACAATCGTGCATTGTCGAGTCAACATCTCCTGAGGATGCTCCGGTGTCGGAGTGAAACGTACGTTGAGAGTGATTTGGAGGATTTGTGTGGTGTGGTGTTGTGCCTGTGCGAATTGCTGGGTGGTGGGTGTCGCATGCTGCAGGTGAAAGACACGCACTGTACCACACAGATTTGTCTACTGTAGCGGATTATAGCGAATTAAACTTCTAGTTCATTCACTGTTTAATATTAAATGTATCAATGTATGTGGTCAATAATACTTACATACAATCAACTTGTATTTAAAAAGTTGTCAAATTTTCTACGATAGAACGGAACAATTCGTGTGCGAGTCCGACTCGTAATTAATAATTTTTATGACTTTAACTTTTAATAAACTATTCATAAGTTATTCAAAGCATTTGTGTGGATATAAGCTATAAAGTTTTATTTCATTGTACTTCCATTTACTGTAATCCACTTTTACCCAACGCTTCAAACGATTACATGTGTTAGGACTTAGGACACATACATTGATCAAAACTTATCTTTTGGGATTTCATACTCGTTCTATTTTGGTGTGAGAGCCTGTAGGAAGCTTTCAGCAGGTGCTTGATAAAAGCTACAAGTTTTGAGTACCACGATCATTGATCTTAAAAGAGGTTATCAATTCGACATGTATGTATGTAATATTATTGGAACTTCAAATTATTCACATATTACGATAATCTATAAGAGTTAAGTGTGTGGTGAAGTCGGTTTAACTCAGATTATCACTTGATAAATTATCCAAATTACTTATAACTTGTAATTTATATACATGTATACTTTAATAATATCCTAGTGGCTCTTTCTGCTTGCCAGTCTTCTGTCTGGTACCCAAAAGGTGGCCGCAAGTGTGTTCCGTTCCGTTCAAAGAGTGAGCAACACTATAGCTGCTATAACAACACAAACACAATTAAAATAAAATGAAGTTATAAGTTAAAGGGGATCGGTCCCCATACAGTTAACTTGTAAAAAATACATAGTGTTAAATCTTGTAAGATGGTACGGAACTCTTTGAATGTGAGTTTGACTCGCCCTTTGCCGGTTTATTATCAAGCTCCTCCTTAAAACTGCGTACGGGCTCTCGATCCATTTTGTTTAATAAAATTCAGAGGAGAAGGGCGGGCGGGATAGCAATTGTTTTCGGGACCGTGACCTCTACTGTAAAAGCTACGTATTTTTATTGTACATGTATATTAAAGAAGAGTGCTGACAACGGTTACATATTCGGAATGGTTACTTAAGCTACAGTATTATAGGAGACCGCAGCCCACATTGTGGCGTTGAGTGCTATCTCTGAAACCTGAAGGATACAAGCTATCTAAATGTATAATATCGTCATCAAACCATCGCCGGCCCACTGCTAACACGAGTACCTCTCAGAATGGAAAGGTTTTGGCCATAGTTCGGATTATCAGACTTGACACGTGTTAGAGAATATTATTGTAATCATGCATGCATGGAAATGCATGCAATTATTCCATGATTTCCTGTTTAAATGTTTTAAACGTGCATAACTTCGAAAAACAACAGGTGCGTGCGATTTGAATACTGATGGAAAATAAAGTAAATCCACCATCGTAACATTAAATTTCATCGCTGTACGAAGTTTAAAAGTAATTATATATTTTGTACCAAACCTGCGAAGCCTAACCTGCCGTTAATTAGAAGTGGGGGTCTGTTACACCCACGCTACTCGTACCTTAACAGAGAAATATATTATTTCCAGGGCTTTTTGATGACACTGCGTTGTACCTAATTACTTACCTACAAATTTTTATATACTTGCTCCGAATCCCGACCCACGCATCAGCTTTTATTACGTTTATACATATTTGGTATAATATTGTATATTCTTATTTTTTACGATTTTCGAACTGCAGGCTTGTCTTAAGAGGGCTTCATAAATAACCAACTAGATGATGCCCGCGACTTCTTTCGCGTCGTTTAAGTTTTTTTTTTACCAAAAGAAATCTTTGCCCTTCTCTGGGATTTGTACCAAATTTCATCAAAATCTATTCATAAAATAATTATCATAATTTATATACTTTCTTATACTTAGGTATTTACCAATTTATTATGAACCATAGGTAATGTTATACCTCAATGCCAATACCTACGTATCTACGTACCTACAGAAGTAAAAATAAGGCGACATAGTTTTTCTAAATCGAATTTTTATTGGAGGAAGGTGTATCATAATTCCATGGTTATGTTCCTATTGATAGAGTCGATGTGTAGGTCACGGTCGAGGCCATTACGGCGTAGCTACGTTAAGGCACGACTAACAGCTGGGCTGGTTGAATGTAATAACGCCATATTAGCGTTATGTAATGTCTCTTTGTAGAACTGTTTTGCTATTCTGAATGCGAGCTAGAAAATGTAAAGTGTGGAGCTTTGGCGTTGGTATCCCACTTCACCTACTATAAAACAGTCTCATCCTATTTCGATAGTCTCATCTCATAGGATCAGAGTAGTTTTTATTCCCTCTATACAAAGCTTAATAAGAATAACGTTCAGCTTTACTTCAAACTATCAATTTCTACACATTTTTCCTCTTTTTCCGGCCTCGCGTTTCATGCGACAGAGCTGTGGTTGTAGTATGTATTCTGTGATATAATGTCTTTTAAGAAAGCAGGCCTTATGGTTGTGGCCGAGACATGAAACTCTTTTTTCTCTGAGACTCGCACAAAGTCAGTTAAAGATCATTGCCATATTGATAAATAAGTTAAAGTATAGGCTTTTTTTCTTGGTCGAAATCTAAACCAAACAATACCTTTACTGACTGTACCAAAATTTAAGTTTGTAGTTGCGTCTCTGCGAATAATAGAAACGCTGATATCATTAAACTACTACAATCTTTAAAGCTTTCAGAGAGTATAATTTACATCGTATCACGTGCGTAACAGCTGATAACAAGTTGTAGTGACATTGTCGGCTAAATAAAACTTGCGTGACGGCCGGCTGGCTATCTGGGAATCCAGCTGACTTGCCAAATTTTTAATTTCTGTATCACCGGGGGATATTTACCCATGCTTACCACGTTCTTCTTATCACTTTACAGTCCCACAAACTTATCTGACCGGGTGGCCAAAATTGGAACTATTTTTATGCCTGTATAGTTTTGTTTTTATTGTATTTTTCATATAAATTAGCGACGCTGACACTGGGTCAGATAAGATTGACGGACTATAGTTGTCATGACCTCTGAACCATGCAATGAGACCTAGCACAAGTCACTCTCTGAATTCATCCTCACGACCAGAATGCCTAGTATTATACACCACCGTTTACCTCATATAATTCCTAATCCTCTACGTGATGAACCTCTATGAGATCTGTAGAAGATGTAAAGTAATCGACATAGCTCCCTCAATATTAAAATAAAGACTTTCTTTTAGTATTTAAAGCCTTTACTTAAAATCTCTCTTTTATTTATTAAGTCTATATTTTAGTTTTGAAAGCAAGTGAATTAAAACAGATTCCTTGAGAACCGGCAGCGCTATTCCGTTCATATTTTTCTTATAGTAGGTTAGGACTGATTGTTTATGGGCTGCGGTTTTTGCACTACAGGCATTAGGTAGGTACATAAGAACCAAGGATTTTTTCGAAGAGTAAATATTTGATGAGGATCTAGAAAAGGAATCTGACTTCGGCGACATAGCTTCTGTCGAGGGCATTGGGTACAAATATTTGGTTTCCTTGACGAGTATTTGCTCTATCGCTATCCTGTTAGTAGTCGGTTCTTAGTTGTTTTTCTATATGGAGTGCTGAACCCGAAATTTCGACAGTCGACACAAACACTTCTGCTTTATTTTAAAAATTGAATACTTTTCATAAATAGGTATTTATGTATTTTTTAATTTTGACATTAAGTAGCTAGTTTTAGGACAGTTTGTTAGAGGCAATCGGAGTTGCATTGATCTAACCGGCTGGGTCGTAAAATTTATCTCCCGAAGTTCTTAATGTGTAAGGTACGTAGGTATGATCAAATTTAAGAATTTTCATACATCTATTCAAATGCCGATCGTATTTTTCCATCGCGATGCCTTGAACTTGAACGAGAAATGGCTGCAGTATAAATAGATTCACATTATCTCTGATTCATGTATAAACATTCTTCGAATGTGCTGGGCTATTGGCCGTCGCGAACTTTCTTTTGCGAATTGCTCTGAACTATCTATTGTGGTCCCGGTTGGAATTTAATGGAGGCTAATAAAACAACTGCCTCGTTGGTCTAGTGGTTGGCATGTTCGACTGCGGCCGACGAGGTCCTGCGTTCGAGTCCCGGGTCGGGCCATATTTAAGTATTGGGTTTTTCTGATAAGAAACTCTCAGTACTACCTAGCCCGGACTTAGGAAGTGGCGGTGTATCACCCCCGTGCCTCGGAGAGCACGTTAAGCCGTCGGTCTCGGTTATTATCACTAACACGATAATAGTCTAAAGCTCGCCAACCCACATTGGAGCAGCGTGGTGGGTCTAAGCTCTAATTCCCTATGCCTATCCTATGAGAGTGGAGGCTAGTGCCCAGCAGTGGGACGTTAATTGGCTGTAGTGGTAGTGGTAATAAAACAAACACAATGCGGGGTACAGCACGGTGCGACGTTACCTACTAACTATAAGGAAACTGAAAGCGCACATTCACGTGTACGATTTTTGGCCCAAAAAACATTATGAAACACGTCAGAATATGATATTGTAGGGTTCATGAAATTCCTTGTATCCTGCTATATTAAGTCACGTTGGACACGATTTCAGAACCTTATCCAATTGGAGTGGTGCAGGTATACCAACATGTGAAAATATTTCAGGACATTAATAGTAGATTAGTAGCCAAGGGCTGTAAGGCATCAATTGATGCTTACACCCGAGCTAACTACTCTGTTTTACATCTCGATTGTGAGGTAAGTAGAATAAAAACCGGCATTACAAGAATAAAACATTTAAAAGTTTTCTATTACCGCCTTTTTTCATCATTTTTTTTTAATGTCTTTTTTCAAGAACGAAATTGAGCTTCGCCGTTCGATATTTAAAATTGATGACTATTATACTTATACGAAGACAAGGCTGAATAGCGAAGCGACCTCTTTTGTCATTGGGCTGAATGCATGATGTATATTGCCAGTATAATGGTTAGATGTACGCGAACTTTTTGAGAGGGTGAAGAGTATTTTTTTTAATTACTTACCGCCCTAGGGCTTTTCTAGCTACATTATTACCCTAGAGCGCTAATTGGTCACCTACAAGCCCCATTTGGGGGTAATAAGGACCTACTTACCGAATGTGAGAGATGTAAAACATATTATTATACCACGATACCAGAGCGTGTTGCGTTTCCAAGCGCATCTGAGTTCCTTCGTTACTTATGCGTTTCATCATATTGCATAATACTAATAGATACATAGTACATACATTAACTACAGAGCAAGAACACAAACAAATAGCACAAAATATATTCGCAGTCGGACGCCATAATGGCCAGTGCGGAAATGAACGTTTGCGAGCCGCTTGCTCGTAAGATCTCGTGATCTCTTTACTGACATCGACATCTTTCCGACAATTCTAATCAATAGATATAGTATTTATTTAACATGTATGTAAAATATAGATTATATTGTATTGGATAAAAGTGACACGCAGTTGGTGATGCCCTATCATGATGATGACTAATAATCCTCCTTTTTAAACGACTGCCTGAAAAAAGGAGTATTTTGTTTTCAGGGTTCATGTATATATGTATGTATGTATGAATGCAAGTTTGTATATTCCAGCATAACTTCTATACGCCTGAACCGATTTTGATAAATGAGGTATCATTAGAATCCCTAGCTTATTCCGGGTGACATAGGCCAGTAAAATTTAAAAAATGATAGATCTCGAAAATGATGAGTAGATTCCAAAAATACATAACACTATAGTTCAATATCCAGTGATTCACAAAAAAATATCGTTAAATAAAAATGTTAATAAGATTCTAATTTAAACTTTTTAATTTTTTGGCAGGGCAGTCGTGTTTTTAAATTGTTTTAATTATGACTTGTTGCGGCTTCTTTTTGGACATCAGACTCAAGTTGTCTAGCTGACGGATCTTTAAAATGAACTAATAAAAGCTTAAGAGTAAGATCCTAAATACGGTCTTCTACATCCTCATCCCAACAGAAAGCAACTTTCGTACGTTACCAATTTAAAATTTACCAAATAAAATGTGATTACTTATTATAAATGGGTTGGTAGTGACATAACAGTTAACACCCCAAAAAAGGGACAGTTCACTCTCAGTTTAACTGCTATTGGTATTATTTGAAATGGGTGCTTGAACTTCTGGATAATACAAAACGTGCCCGCCCGTATAGAGCTCGCATTATCCACATTCCTATCCCAGCAGGGTTTATTCAAATTAATCTGAACCTTTCTGGGGCCACCACCTCGTATGAACGAGGCGATATTGAATTTTGGATGCCCTAAAACTCCAATACGAGCTGTGAATGTGCACATCACATACTTAGCTTGTATTGGAGTTTGTTATACATTGTTAATGTTTATAGACTTTAATACGGTATGATAAAATTATTAAAACCGATCAAAGGAAGGATTGCAGACAAGAAAGTTCTAGCTCCAAAATCAGGTGGTTGGACGATAAAACAAAACCGTGCACACCGCACAGGGCTTAGTTACCCAAAAGTAAAAAATTCGGCTTGATATAGTACTCTAGCTGATGCCCGCGACTTCGCCCGGAACTCCTTAATTTTCCGGGAAAAAAGTAGCCTATGTCCTCCAGGTCCTCAACTATACCCATGCCAAAAATCACGTCGATCCGTTGCGGCGTGATTAAAGGGCAAACCAATAAACCGACAAATCAACAAACAAACACACTTTTGCATTTATACTTAATATTTGTATGATTTTTCGCATGATGAACGCTAAATTTCGATTTGAAGAACAACTTCAATACTCAATACTCAATATCATTTATTCAATATAGGTACACTGTAGGTACACTTATTGACGTTAAAAATTACTTATAAAACATGATGGTGATAATCGGTAACGGTATCTTACAACTAAGGCTACGAGGTTTCCAAACGCACCCTGGTCTGAGAAGAGCCCACAACAACCCACTCAGCCGGTTTTATTTTTTTATTATTACCATCTCACAAAACATCTTAACTAAAGAACTATCAGAGCCATAAAGCAAATTAAATTCATCATTTCGAAGAACACTATGATGATGATGCTATCACGAGTTTTTTTTTCATATACCCACCATATTATGGCTATCGGATAGCTAGGGGAAGCCAACGACATCTCATATATTTTGGCAAATTGATTTATGCGGGAATCGATAAAAAAATGCTGCTCCTATTGTTGGGCTAGTAGTCGGGTAACAAGTTATAATTTAAAAAATTTAATAACACGACTGTCCTGCCAAAAAACGAACTAAAAAGTTAAAAATCTAAATTAATCTAGTTAAATAGAATCTTATTCACAATTTTATTACATGATATTTTTTGTGAATCACTGGATATTGACTACAGTATTATATATTTTTGGAATCTACTCATCATTTTCTTGATGATGATTATGTACCTAGTTAATCTTATTTTCTTTTTTTTTCAACTTTAGTCTTTAATGCAGGACCATGGTCACCCCATAATTTTAGCTAGGGATTCTAACAATACCTCATTTATCAAAATCGGATCAGGCGTATAGAAGTTATGGTGGAATATACAAATTCACATACATACATACATACATATATAAATATATACATGACCCCTGAAAACAATGTACTCCTTTTTTCAGGCAGTCGTATAAAAAGGCAAAGAGGTTTGGCTTGCAAATTGTCTCTCAAAAGGTCGAAAGGGATAAAATGTTTCGATACAAAGTATTTTCCGCAATGGTAGAGCAATCCAAATCACAGTATAGTTTCCGAATTTACTTGAGCACATTCCAATTTACAAAAAAGTTTTGCTTGTATGTTGTGTTCGTTAAAAGATTTTACTAATACTTTTTCATTAATGTAAATTGGCTAAGCAAGCGAATTTTCGTTTGGGTCTCGATTTAACAACCATACCATTTTCCCCCGTTTCACTATCTAGAACGAAAATTATATTTTTGTTTTGGTTTCGAAGTTTATACATACAAAAACTATACAGTAACTGAAAGTACAACAGTCATAAAGTATTATTATGAGCTTTCATTTAGTTTCACTTTCATCTGTCCCGGTAGTCTGTCTGTAATCATATTATCTTGTAAGTTTGACCCACTTCCCGTTTTCCGATTTAGCGGAAATTTTGCATACACGACTTTTAGTTAGGATGAAAATGTGGCCAATTCTGTATAACATAATCTCTAAACTAAAATGACAGCTCTAAATCGAGTTGAGTCCCTTTTCGCAGGAGTAGGTATCATGAAAATATTTAATGCTGTAATTTAAGTTTACTTTAAAGATCGTGCATAACAAAATTGGCTTCCATGCTTAGTTAGCTAAGTGACGTCAGTCTGAATCCAATATGGCGGACACCCACAGATGGCAAACTAGTTAATTTTTATGCACCTCCATGATACGCGAGTATCAATATTACAAGGGTTTGCTGAGAAGAATACGAAAAATAAAATGACGTCTACGACGACTAACTTCAATATGGCGGACGATGAAAGATTATTTAAAAAAAATATATCGTCTCGTTCCGATGCGATGCCGTGAAGAATCGTTTACCATCCTTTTAAGACTGCATAATGACTTATCATCAAGGTTATATCGCAGTCGAGGGCTAACTTATAGCACTTAAGAATTAAATAATACATAAAATACTTACGTAAGTACTTGTTTTAAAGAAGAATATACCTGATTGGTATATTGAACACTGTTTTTCCTCATTATATTAGGTATTTAGATTTTAGAAACAGATTGGAGCAGGATTCTACTATTATAATTAGCTATACTTAATTATTATTATATTACACTTGGACACTAATTATTTTCGTGGGTATTCTGTTGTTATAATCATCCATAATAGAGCAATATCTTTGGCTAGAACGTACCTATTTAATAGTAAATTGAAAGTAAAACTGAGTATGAAAGCATAATGTTTCGTGGCGGTAGAGGTTGTGTATAAAATATTTTTAGCTCGAGGTTTCTTGAGGGCGTCCCTCATCCCATCGTGAAAATCACGACGCTCAAGAATAGCATTAAGACGAATTGAAATTCATGCGGCAGACTTTTAACATGGGCGATTTTTCGAGACCCTGAGTAATAAACCTGAGTAGACTCGGCCGCCTTGTTGGCGTATTGTAGCTTAAGAATACTGGCCATATGTTTCTCTAAATCCTTTTAAAGCTCTAGTTAAAATACCTAAAATAGCCTACCTAAATACCTATACCTAAAATAGCGGTGGCTTCACAGGTGAGCCTTGTATAGCATCGGAACACTGCCTTAAACATACTGAAACTAGATAGATGGTTTGTTTATTATTTTGACTGCCTCGTTGGTCTAGCGTTAATTCATAAAGGATGTTCTTATTATGTTTGATTAAAAACTGTAAGAAAATCGATTACATTTTTGTGGAATTAGATTTTTTGGATTTTCTTTTCAGGATTTGTAATTTTTGACATAAGATATATAACGATCCCTTGTAATATATTGCTGTTAATATGGTTTATGTTATCAGATCCGATATACGATTAGTAGATTGTTACAGAAATCGATGCGACATCGTTGCGGAGTATTCGATGGAGACATATCAGATATGAATTTGGTCCGAATAAAATATTTCGGGCGTGTTGGATGAAATTCATTAGTATATATATATAGTAAAAAAAAATATAGTAGAAAAAAAGTCAGCTTCTAGGAAGAGTTATATGCTCACGAACTAAAACGAACCTACCCTTGCCGAATGTGAAATATTGGCAAACTCGATTCGTAAAAATCTTGGACGGCCGTACTGTACTGGCAGCAAGTCCCAACTGAGTGCTTCTTATGATTGCCAGCATAAAATGTGTTTGCGCTAATAATGTTCTATACTGCCAGTAATACTTACCTACATACATAACAAAATAAAAAAAATCACGTACCTATCAAGAGTTCAATTAATATTTGTAACAAGTGAAAACCTTCACTTATCTAAAAGCAGTTTTATGCTTGGCAGGATTAGCGGCCGATACGATTATTATTTAATCGAATAGTGTAAAAATGCGGAAGCAGTTTCCATGTTGACAATATAGCTGTCGCAGCCGAGATAACAAGCGGAGAGTTTTACGAGCACTAGCAATTGTTACCCGGGGATTTATAGCACTCGGCTCCAGCCAGTGCTAGTGCTCTAGGGCGTGGACTCTCGACTTTAGTATCTTTGTCTTTGCGTCGTATTCCTTATTACTGAGGGTCGTGACCCCTTTCCATTAAACAAATAATGGAAGGAGTTTTCTTGGGATAATAATGCGGTGGGTTCCCACGTCCTTCCGCATACAACTAAGAGTATTTAAACTCTTAGGTTTTTGTAACGATTATTATCAGATGTTAGTGATAATAACCTGGTCCGACGGCTTAACGTGCTCTCCGAGGCAAGGAGGAAACGAAAAGGCCAAATGCGAACCTCCAAATTCGGTCACATGACGCTCTAGCCAGATTTCTCTGGTTTTTTACCCGACCACGCCAAAGCCAAAATGTATATTATATGCCAAAAGTACTGGGCCGATTTTGATGAATGAGTAATCGGTTCGGGTAATAAAGACAACATTTTATACTACAAAATCCAAACAGATAAAAAAGGGGGGTCACTAAAATTGTTTTCTTTCTTATCGAGTGGGGTGTCTAGTGAAAGAGGAGAAAATCTTTTTATACGACTGCCTGAAAAAAGGAGTATATTGTTTTCAGGGTTCATGTATATATGTATGTATGTATGCATGCATGTATGTATGTGAGTTTGTATATTCCACCATAACTTCTATACGCCTGAACCGTAGATTCCAAAAATATATAACACTATAGTTCAATATCCAGTGATTCACAAAAAATATCATCTAATAAAAATGTGAATAAGATTCTAATTTAACTAGATTAATTTAAATTTTTAACTTATTAGTACGTTTTTTGGCAGGGCAGTTGTATTTTTTTATTATTTTATTTAGTAAGTTTTCAGGCTTTTTTATTTTGATCGGGATTTTTATCTTGTTCTTGCTCGGCACGCTTATGTTGATAGAACTATGTTAGTAACCTTCCCACAAGTGCGAGCTACAGCTTTGCAAAGTTTCCACTCCTATGAACGATGCAACTTATGCCACCCTTTCGTATTTATTTGTACATGTATGTATGTATTCTAGTCCTAATCTTTCATAGACTATATTTTGTTGGTATTTTAAGGAAACGTAACATAAGGATCGGAATAGTATAGACTTGGAGTACTTTGAAATAAATGTATCGTAAATAATAAAGTACGCTGAATCATATTTTGTACTAATTATATAAAACAAAAAATAATGCTCTTTACTGTTGGTTGTATGAATGAATGTGAATGAATGAATCTCCTAACTATATTCCAAATAATTAGACAAATTAAGTCTGGAAGACCGGGACATTTTAATTAAATACATACCGGCTATTTCGCCGAAATCTATCAAGAAAGGAAACGAACGTAGTTAAAACAAAGAAACAAATTGCCTTTACTTTCTAAATTTAGTCCACAATTAGTATCTATCACCCTTAATTGGCTCAACTATATTGAAGAAATTCGGCCATAAAATTTTATTAGATTTTTCGCCTTCTATTCGAATATTTTATTTTCCATTTCCGGAGCGTAACGAATTGGTATAGATAAAGGCAATATTGCTTTGAGTTCTATCTGTCCCTTTCCTTTGTTCGATGAAATCTACGTTCAGCGCATAAACTGGTAGCAGTTCCAAACAATTGGATGGAACGTTTAACGTTTTGTTGCCTGTATCGGTCTGAGAAATTACCTATTCTAAAGGTGCCTATGGCAAAATTTATTTGTTTTACATAACTTCGAAATTAAGCTGACTTGTCACAGTAGCACGAAGCGAACATAAACGAGGAATGTTTAAAATATTCCTGTCAACGTATAACTCAAACCAAAGGGTCTGGAAACTTTATAACTGGATAATATTAACAAAATTGGTATCTAAATGTTTACCAAGATGACCAAACGATTTTCTTCTTTGTAAATTTCTAATAAGTCCAAACTGTCCTTTTTCCATTTTAAATATCACCTGAAATCTTACGTAATGTATATTAAAACAATGGCGCCAAAGCGTGCCATAACAGTTTTTTGCGGCCAACAATTTCATGTAGGTACTTACGTCATTTCTCAGCTTGACTCATTCATTCCCAACATGCCATACTGACATGTTTTATGAGTACTGAGTATATTAGAAAAGTAACTATCAAGATCGTAATGCCAGTGTAAAATATATTTATTCAATAAAAATATGATGACATATTCAGTATAAACGCTTAAACTTGATTTCTTATCCGGCTCGAAGAACCATAATTTAACAAATTTTTCCATGTGGTTATAAATAAATAAAAATTCTTTCCAAAAAACCGACTTCCAAAGCTACTTGTAAAGTAAAAAATTATTTTGATTTCTACAAACTATGTTTAAGTCGGCATCAACTTTGCCTATCTTTGTTATACTCGCCCGACTTCAACATAGTGTGTAGAAATCAAAATTCTTTTTTACTTTACAGTGGCTTTAGAAGTAGGTTTTTAGGAAAGAATTTTAATTATTAACTTTTTAGTGTACTCTAAATCCCCACGGCTTAAGAGCGCAGTACTCTGCAGCATCAGGGTTGAGGAGTTGGGACTCAAGTTGAATCGTATACACGTGACTTGATACCTACTATATGAATTCACCATCAAAATTTCCTTACTCCCTAGTTTTGGGTATTTCATGTAGTAAGGTGACGATTTTAGGATAGAATTTGAGGATTGAGGATTTGGAGTCAGAATTTTTTATGGGACCACCTCGCGAGCTTCTCTGACCACGGAAAAATAATCCAATCGGTTCAAATCGGTTTAGAAACCACGGAAATGCATATCTCCGTGGTACCGAAATACTTTAAAAAAATACGCGCCTAATTAAGAAACTCTTCCGTTTTTGGAAGTCGCTTAGAAATATAAGTAAGTATAATAGTGCATAGTTCTTAGTTCAATCCAGAGTAATCCAGAGTTATTTTCGCACAGTGTCAATAAACTCCAAGAAGCCATTTCGCACTATATTTCAGTGACTGCCCCAATTTTGTGTTAGCGTTACGATGATACAGGCCATGCTTTTTGATAAACATTTATAACGCTTAACACTTCATTTGCTCATGTAATAAAATGTGGGCTTTACAATTTGTAGGCCTTCAACGATGCTATTCAAAAAAGCTTTATTGACGAATTCGCTCAATTATTAAATGATTATGAACTACTGTTTCACACAATTACTATTGACAGTAATACTTTACTGTCAATAGTAATTGTGTGACTAAAAGTCACTTCGTCACTCTTTAGCATCGTTAAACAAAAATAAATCTCATGTTGCTTGCATAAGTATGACTGAAGTTTAATAACTACAATGTGATGAATCGCAATCACCTTTTGGCTAAGCTAGGAGTTTCTTTACAATTAAATCAAATGCAGTTGCTGCAAGAAGTCCATAAAAACAGCATGTTACAGTTATAATTCGACCACAACTTTCATATTAGACTTAATACTTAACATGTGACGTAATCACTAATCTGTTTCCAATGTTATTTACGTTAAAAAAATAACTGGAAATGCTTGTCCCTTAGCGACCAATTTCTAATTATTACGCCTGTAAAATTTATATAACTACGCTGGGTATTGTTGCCTATACGTATAATAAAGATAAGTGATTATGGCCATTCAGATGGATTAAAAATTTAGATACGCAGATTACCCTATAGATATAAATACTAGATAAATGGTTACTATACAAATTATTTCCTTTGAAGTGACATATATATAAAACACTTGATTTTTATCTAAAAGTTACCTGTTACGATAATATATAACCGATTTCTTGTTGTAGTTTTTATAAAGGTTAAGTTTTTACTCAGATCGAATCCTAGGCGTAAGTAGGTAGAAAGTCTTCTAGTCGCCTACTAAATTCTTAATATTATAAGAAAAACACGATAATGATAATACAGTTAAATGTTTTTATTTGCATTCGTCGCAATATTATATCTTTCATTTTAAGAGATCAGAGTACATAAAATCCACCTGTGAATAATTATATTTCGCTATTCAACAACATTCTGAAAAAAATCTTGATTATTTTTTTTGCTTACTACTATACTTATAAATGCACACACAAAAATCGTAGCTATAAACTTTAATTAGATTTTAGTATTTTTATAGTAAATACAATGTACATTAGCATACATCGCAGATATAATATATTGTCGCAGTACTAAGCACTTTTACGGTAAGTATAACAGCAAAATGCAAAAGCTGCTGCAGTTCGTAAAGGGGCCAAGCCCACACTCAATTTGTGCACATAATGTACAGCCAAATTACTTCCCAAAAGCGTACAAGAAAGACAAGGAATCTTATACCTCCCTGAATAAGCGCATTGAAGCACCAATTTTAACATTAAATTGTTTGGTCCTATGCCAACGCACTGGTTAGTAACATCACAAACAAGTGAATAAATTATTCTGTTTTGTATTTTCTCTTTTATTTTAAATCGAGATAATATATATAATCTAGCTATCTGCGTTGATAAGTACAGAATCTTTCAAAACTTAATACCAGTGATGAAGTGAACTGCATTGAGAGATAAGGCTTTTCGCCAATAGAAACATATAAACTGATTCTAATTCTACAATTTATTTTAGATTTGCTTTCTTCAAAAGAGGAAGTCTTACAAAAGTTATAATAAGTAATACAGTATTTATTTTAACTAATCAAAGACAAACTACATACCTACATAAAAACAACCTTTCTTTCGTGTGGACAATATTTACTTTACTAACTTTCTTGATATTTATTATGTACTGGTCCAATAATCAGGACTTTAACTCCGTACTCTTTCTCGAAATTGTTGGATTTTATGTTCTAGGTTAGAGCTTTTCCTACTGGTAGCTTAATATAATTCGAGAAAGCCTTCAATAAAGACGCCATTGCACATTGAATGAAGGAAACCGATGGCCACTTAACCTAAATTGATTGCCTTTATATTCTACTCAGAACTACTTCTGAAACTGTGTCACGCGAAATTTTTTACTATTGCTACGTTGATGAGTTCATTCAAATATATTGCTGTCATGATCAAAATTGTTTAAATTAAGGATTACTATGATTTCTGGTAATAATGTCTCAAATGTTAGCCAAGTGTTCATCAATAGATTGATTGTCTCACGGCAATAGTTCCTGCGCTGTGTGATTAATGTTTATATCATAATTAATACCATATGCACTATTCATACCGACAGCAATGGACTCGATTTTTTAAAAGGGCTACCTGTATGCTTGTTTCTACTAATTTTATTTTCTTCACTTTGTATCACGTCAGAAATGGTTTGATTCAAAAGTGGTCTAAAATTAACGCCAACAATTCGAATTATTTAAGGTCGAGATGATACCCCTTTAAGTCACAAACGACTGAAAAACTTAAGAAATTCTAAACTTAATCAAGAGTTCGCAAGTTATTAGCAGTTTGTTTGGTACGGTCATATTTCGAGACTATGGTCTTTTCATTAAAAATATACGCGTTGAAATATATGTTTTAATCTAGGGAAAGCATTAAGCAACATACTTGGAATAAAAGCTCTTTAGAAAAATTCTTGCGCCATTACAGAATATTATACGGCTCATTAACGCTGCTTACTGGCTAAATGTAAGTGTTGGAGAAGGCAGAAATATAAAAACTATAGCAACCTCGCCAATGTAATGTAATATTTAACAACTATATTAAGAAAACTAAGTGTAAAAGCCTCGGTTTCCCAAGGTTGGACTTATATTCCTATGTTAAGCAAAAGCTTGAGTTTAATTTTTGATGACAAGTTATCTGATTCTTCCTTCATTTAGTTGCAAAATTATTGAATGTAGGGCATTTTGCCCCACGTTCAGTCATATTTTCATTACAATTTTCTCCCTTTCTTGCGTTAACCGAAACTTATGTTATCTAGGTCTTTCATTTTCTCTCAAGTTTTCCATCATAAGAAAATTGACACTGATACAATCAGCGATATCATGAAAATAATTTCTTTTTATTTTCTTTGACAGGTCAATTAAATTTTATGATTAGAAATGAACTAGTATTTTGTTTAGAATCACAAAAAAGATATTTTCTTTTACAGTATTCTCAAAAGGACAATGCGAGACTGGACAGTATCGCTTCCTCGCCAAGACCGGCGGCTACGCCTGGGTCCAAACTCAGGCTACCGTCATCACCGACAAGCAGCAAAAACCGATTAGCGTCATATGCGTCAACTACGTCATCAGGTAGGATTAGACTAAGGTGGAATCTATTATAATTTGTGTGCATACCAGGTCCAGTTACAACAAAAATTTTAATCAAACAATCCGTTGAAAAAAACTAAGGATAAGTAAAATGGTGAGTAATGTTTTATTTATTACTTGAATGATAAAATCTTTATATTACCATGTAGCTTGGTCTACCGTTTGTAGCTCACCTACGTTGTATACAACAAACATGTAAATCACTGTAATTGATCATTTTATCTTGATATACGCTGAGGCACTCCGCAACTTTGTTTGGAGTTCTTTAATCAACTTTATTACATAAGTGGCAATCGGGTAGTGGATTGTAAATTATGACAATGAAAAGAAGATGGAGTCATAAAAATTGTAGACGCAAAGTCGATTCTTTCAATTAAGAAAAGTAATTATCGTGAGCGAGACTGTCGCACAATTTTTAAATTATCTGAGTATTAGAGAACTAACGCCTCATATTATGCTATTTCTGGCAGTAAACTTTACGAGTTGATGAAGAACATCAATCTTGAACCCTTAATAGGAAATCAAATCTTAGATACTTTTATACTAATATTATAATTGCGTAAGTTTGGATGGATGGATGGATGTTTCTTACTCAATCACGCCAGAACGGCTGATCGGATCTGGATGAAATTTGACACAGATATAGATTATAGTCTGGAAGTTATTCGACGTAAAGTAGTCTATGTTAGGCTACTTTTTTCCCGAACAATTAAAGAGTTCCCGCGGAAACCAAAACCTCAGTCCACGCGGACGAAGTCGCGGGCTTCAGCTATTATATATAAGATAAGATTTTATACAATAACGGTGGGCTCATTTAATTTGTCTTTTTAAATCGATATCCTTATCAGTTCAACTCGTGGTCTCGTAAAAGTCCCCTGCGAGGTGGAGTAATCCTTTTGATCTCACACTGCGGCTTCTTATGTAACAATTTTCCCTACGGTTGGTCATTGGAGTGATTCGAGACCGCCACTAAGCCTTTTTGCCTACTTTTATTCTTTTAATTTTCTGCGACAACCTCTGGCGAACTCAATCTTTTTTTCGAGAATACTATATGAAGTACTTGTTATAATTAAGTTAAAGTTCTGAATAATAAAATAAATAATTAATGAATTTTCGTAATTTGTAGTATACAAATAAATGAAGCCGCATCAGCTGTAATCCGTAAATCATGTCTACCTTCAAATTGTTTCATATTGCGAGTATTCTTAAGGAAATACTATATCGTCCTACTTTACTATATACTAGTATGATATATACGACTACTAAGATATTTGAAGGTTTTAAAATTTTCCTTCGAATATTCAGAAATTGGAATTCAAGGGTCAAATGGACCGCTACCGCCTCCTTGAGGATTGAATATCAAACAATGGCCTTCGTTCTTTTGCCTTTTGTTAAATCAAGTCACCAAAGTTTCTTTTAAGCTATTATATTTTACATCTATTCTCAAACATTCGAGTACATAGGTACCTACATAACTGCCTAGGTTTAACGGCTACGGTTTGGCTTTGATAAATTCATCTGACGTCATAATTTATTTATAGGACTATTTTTACCCTTCATCAACATATTTCGGGCTTCTTTCTGAAGTTGACATTTCATGATAATTTTACGACATCATTTATTTGTCACGCTTTTAACTCCCTGATGTCGAAAACACAAAAATATTTTTGTAGAGCCTACCTTTCATTGTCGTAATAAAAAGCTTTTCTTGTGTTCTTTATGACGAAATGCTGTCGCAGAGTTTATGATTCGTTAGTTAAATATACACTTGCAAAGTCAGAAAGGCTCTTCTTATGTAGAATGTATGCAACCGCACGGCCTCATACCGCCTGTTTAGCTCGATTTTTTGAATTATTTTTTTACTAGATGATGCCCGCAACTTCGTCCGCGTGGAATGAGGTTTTTGATTCCCGCTGGAGTTCTTGAATTTTCCGGGATAAAATGCAGCCTTTGTTATACAGCCCCGGGATACACTGTACCAAATTTGATCAAAATCGGTTGAACAGATGGGCCGTTTAAGCGTAGTAGACTTTCGCATTTATAATATGAAGTATGGATCTTGTTGCTTATTGTTTACGAGTTTACAGTACCTTAGATATTTTTATATATAAATATGTTTGTTATAAATAAAACCTTTTAACTGTTCGCCAAAACAAATTCTGCGAAAAGATTTGGCGTCAAAGTCGTAAACCTAATTTATTTAAAAACTCTTTGAAAACGTTGTTTAAGACGATATGCCATTTCATTAATTTATTTTTACGTAAAATGTTTATGTTTACGTAAAAGCGTATATAAAACGTGAATTTAATATGTCGAAAGTAAAAATAAATGCTAATGGGGATGCTTAGATAAGCCGAACAAAAATTAACAAGGTCCATATGTATATTATTATCATTAGTTGCTAACATTTTTTATGGGAGTCGTGTTACATAAAATAATGCATACAAAGTACATTTTGTACCAAAAAATTTATTGTCAAATACTTAGTACCAAAATTTTTTATCATTTAAAATGTATTCAATATATATTAACTCCCGGAACTCCGACCCGGAAGTCGGGTTATGTAGGATTAGGATCAGGAGAAGTATAATTTGTACCTATTAAAACCCCCTCGGTGGCCACCATCTGCGTATTGGGAGGCTCCGAGATCTCTATAAACAACGCATCGGTGCCTCCCTTGCGCAATGCCAGTTGGGCTCATCCCGGTGCTCCACACACCAAACTGCACTCATTTTGAGCTATGGCTGCTTGTGCCACATCATGCTGCCATCTTCCCAAGGCCACTTAATTCATGAACGATAGAACGAATGAAGCTCGAACGACATCCTCCTGCCTCAGATATTGCATTCGCTACATCCTACTTGGTAATAGATTCATCTAAATCCATTAACCTTAATTCGCCTAATTTGACTGGGCGTGCGATTCGCACTCCCATGTTTCCAAGGGCTGTGCGAAGTTTCTTCGCTGGAGCATCCGCCTTCTTAGCACTGTCCGGACCTGGGATTTCCAGTACTAAGGCCCCAGTTATTGCCTTCTTTTGGCGGACCTAAGATATTCCAGTCTGCCAGATTTACCAGCTCCTTAGCAGTTGCCATGGCCGTGGCGTAGCCGACTGTTGCACCCTCAGTAGCCCTGATGTGACTAATGTACCCTATTTTAGCACGGACTCTTTCATTACCATAATATATACATGCTAGAGATACCTATAGGAAATTGTTCTTGTAATGAATAAATTAGATTAGATTTTTTTTTGATTTATTTAGATTAAGATTAGATTTATTTTCTCTAAATTATTCGTTAATAGACCATTTTAACGTAGTATAAACAGTCTGTGGCTAAGCAGCGAGGGCTATAAAAATTTAATGTCATTGTAATAAAATTTTGATCTTTGCGAAAGTTTTGTGTTGTGAAGCTTTATTGCTATTCGCTACTCTTCATGTCGTCTCAAGAGTGTAGAATTTTTATTCCTATGTTATGTTAAATAGTATAAAATTACTAACTGACTGACTTACATATATGAATTTACAGCTTAAATAGCTGGGCTATGAAACTAGAGATCTAGCATGTGAGTTATCTCTTAAAAACGTAGACGCTACAGAAAAGGACCCTACAGAAAAGGTTTTGTCAAAATCAAACTAAACATGATCTTAGAAAACCTAAAATCATGCCGATAAAGTCGCAGGAAAATCTAGTAAAAAAGAAGAAGGATATAAGTACAATATGTGGAATAATTAAGGTAATTCCATGCTATGTGTATCGAAATGAACGTGCTTACGCCATGCGGAATATGCACAGGAATATTTCACAGATTGATATAAGCCGATTGTATCTATTATCTAATATTAATAAGCATATCTATGTAACTAAACTAAAAGACAATACTTGGCAGCAACATATAGACACGAGTAACGGGCCCTGTGGATGCCAACACTTCCTTCTTGTTTGTTTATTTATTTGAAGGAAGACTGACGACATGACAATTGCATAAATAACTACACATCGTGGTTGCTAAGAGTCCTAAGTATTACTACGTAGTGGTAGTAAGAAAGTTATAGTAGGAGCAGTAAGTAACCCTTAGTTTCAGATACTGTTAAAAGACATTGATAGTGTTACTGTCTACTGCACTCCTGTCACTAAGTGACAGGAGTGCGTTACTGCAAATCATTTAGCCACGGTTAGCCACTTCTAGGGTAGCCTGACTATTCAGTCATACCTTTTTTTTAACGATGGGGAAATCTTCATAAGATACCTGGCTTCTTGGGGTAGAAACCAGGTTATGTGAGATTTTTACTCACTAAAACCCCCTCGGTCCTTTGCGGTCACTTCACGTGCTTTGCCTTGAAGCACGGCTGCTTGTGCTGCAACAAACGGCTGACTTCCCAGGGCCATAAAGATGGGATACCTACTGAGCGACTGGAGCCCCAATCTAGATCGGTCATGGGCCTGGAGTCCCTTCGCCTGGGACTAGTGACGGACGGACGGATTAATGGATGGATCCGGGCGGGATAGTTTCGCTCGCGAATCCGCTCAGCAACCTCCTTCTTACCCATACCGGTTTCGCAGAAGGAGACCACTGCCTTCCATGCTGTGTCCTCTGTCAGCATTGCCTGTACCACATCCGGCGTAGAGAGATCCCTCCCCACGTGGCCGACTAGGACACTACGTTCATAGTCCCAGGCAGAGCACTCTTCTAGTGTGTGTTGTGCCGAGTCCTGGTCTTCATCACAATTATGACACTGTGGTGTCTCCTCGCGACCTATTCAGTCATACCTAGTGAGTTTTGAAAAAGCGTTGCCTAGGTTAATTTTGAAATCATATTGGTTTTTTTTTGATTCTTAACAATAGTAGATGACAGATTTCTGTCATTGTCTTTTGTAATTATGGATGCGTCAATATTTTCCTGTTTGTCACAGAAGTCAATATTAATAATTTTACCTTAGGCTACCTGCACAAAATACCCACTGCGTATTTAATTTATATCCTTATTTGTGGTTTCAAATTATTTAATCAGCCTTTTTCACCATATTAATGCATGTATCTTAGGATCTTGGTGAAATTTCCCGAAGGCCGGAGGCTACTAAGTCTACCCATGCCACTGAGAAACTTTCCCACTGTTCAAAAACTTGGGACACACAAATCGAAAACCCATGCTTTACCCCCTTAAACATAAGTTTTCACGACGTCCTCCTACGCTACAAGATACCTTACCTAGTTGGTTTTAAAGATCATATAGGCTTTTATAGTCATGACATTACGTGATAAGTCAGTGAGTATTGTTTCGCTTTTATACTCAAGTTTTGGTAGATGTTTGATCCATTTCATCGTCTAATAATTAGACTAGAAAAAGAAATAGGTATAAACCATATTAAGTATTAAATTAAAATGGATATCTTAGCCACAGCGTATATGAAGCCAAGAATTTCGGAAAATTCTGGCAGCATACTAAGAGACTGAGTACACGGGAGCGGAAGTAGGAGGCATAAGCGGCTCAAATACATTGCGAACATGCTTAGGACGCAGTTTAAAGTGGAGCCTCTTATGAAAGATTCTCAGATGAATAACGACGCTCAGGACACCGTGGGTAGTAAGGAACCTCTCGTGCGGTTCACACTTAGTGAACATGAGGACGCGATAAAGAGTATGAAACGCGGAAAGTCCCCGGGACATGATGGCTTGAGTGTCGAAAACCTGAGATACGCGGGTGTGCACCTTCCCAGAGTCCTCAAACTGCTCTACAACCTGTGTATTAACCACAGTTACCTGCCAGATACAATGACAAAGACAGTTGTAATGCCCATTATTTAAAATAGGACAGGTGATGCGGCGGACAGATCCAACTATAGACCAATATCGCTGGCGACAATAACAGCGTGCTTGATGCACTGCTAAGAAAGTCAATTAAAATACATGACGCGCAGATCGGCTTTAGATCGGAATTATCAGCGGAAAGCGCAATACTGTACCTTAAGCAGACTGTGCGGCATTACACTGATAGGAAAACCCCAGTGTATGCGTGCTATTTGGATCTGCCTAAAACTCGTGTCGTATAAATCTATCTTGTGGCAAAAGCTTGAATCGCAATCCACGCTAAAACCTGAACTGATTTCATTGTTCACGTACTGGTATGGTAATCAATCGAACGTGGTTAGATGGTGCGATGAACTCAGCGACCCATACAGATTGGTGTATGGAGTGCGACAGGGAGGGCTTACGTCTCCAGGGCTGTTTAACTTGTATGTAAACCAGCTGATTGAGGGGCTCAGCAGAGCTGGTGTCGGTTGCTCGATTGATGGCGTAAGCTTGAACAATCTCAGCTATGCGCACGACAAGGTTTTGTTAAGTCCCTCAGTCGGGGGTCTTAGGCGGTTGTTGCAAGTATGCGAGGAGTATGCCGAGGTGAAAGGACTCAGTTACAATGCTAGGAAGAGTGACTTTTTTGTTTCCAGGGGAA
Organism: Erebia palarica; assembly: GCA_964035005.1. NCBI lineage: Eukaryota > Metazoa > Arthropoda > Insecta > Lepidoptera > Nymphalidae > Erebia > Erebia palarica. The sequence continues at coordinate 20,091,510 of OZ035994.1, forward strand.
AAAGACTAGATACATTTAAGTCTATCATAAACCTGTGTGGAAATCCCTAAAACAGGTGTCTGAGTTCAAGTACCTCAGGCATATAGTGACCTACATACAGCCTGAGAGACGACAGTGACATTGAACGGGAGCGCTGGACGTTGTCGGTCCGGGTCAATATGTTAGCCCGCAGATTTGCACGGTGTACTACGCAGGTTAAGTTGGCCTTATTTAGAGTGTACTGCCAATCTTTCTACGCGTGCAGTCTGTGGACAGACTATAAAAAATGGGACAGTTGCTTGAATTAAAAATTATATTATTATTATTATTGTGATATTGGCAATATCGTAAACATTAGAACGATAAACGCCTTATCGACATCTGCTTATTTACGATTCAGCCGGAGGAAAATTTATCTTATCTTTAGTTTTGTTGACTGCAGATAACAGCTAATGCATAATGATAATGACATTAGTTGCAGCAGCCACGGGTTATCTCGGGCTGACATAGTTACTAGGCCTTATATTATTAAATTCATTTTGCGGAGCAGGAAATCAATATCTCCTTACATAACATCATGATTGCTATCATGCATACTGGCATAATTTTAATTACTTTCATCGCATTTCATTAGCCTCACTGCCAAGTCACAACAGCATGGTTACCTAGCACGAGCACCAAGAAATGTCAATAAGGATTTAATACTAAAGAACAGCATCATGAGGAAACCTGCATGCCTGAGTTCTCCATAATGATCTTTAAGGTGTGGAAAATCTTTTAAACCTGACATGGCCATCTCGCGCGGTGGCTGAGCCTGTCCTGAGAGGAAACCCAGTTGTGGGCCAGCGATGGGTTGTGAATGGTGATAATGATGATGAAGCCGATATAATTGAACAATAATTAAATAGAATCTCTCGATTAAAAGTTGATAAAATATATTATGATAGTTGTAATAACTAAACCTGAGCGTATCTTATGGGCCTATTACACTACACTTTTTCAAGGCCCTGTGGCAAGGGTGGGCGTGGGTCCACCCATGGCATAAAGTAAACGGCTCGCGCGAGCCGGAGAAACAACTACTCTATACGCTGGTCGTGCGACGACTGAGCTTTTTCCCGGTCGGCAGTGCGCGGCAGATCGGATCGACCCGACCAGGGACCCTTACTACCTAATTTTTATTACATTACACTGATTCAGGGCAATGGTCCCTTGAATAAGTGCAGTGTAATAGGCCTTTAAGTCTGAATCTTTTTTGGCAGGTTTAATTAGATTGCATCTCGCAGTGTCCTAGATAACATGCCATTTGCTCGCGAATTCTTACGCGTATCCACACTTCTATCTTACATAACACGTACATTATTGTTGGCAATAATGTGTGGCAATTTCAGGCAATTTAAGATTTTGCGCAGTTACCTCTCGTACATTTGATCCGTCCCTCTTGGATGCCAGTGGAGCGTTCTCTTATTCTCTATTATGTAGATCGTTATTTGCTACAGAGATTTTAGACAATCGAGGCATAAAATTGACTTTGAGAAGAACTTGGTGATTGACTAGCCAAAAAGTAACGCATATCGTAAAGAACTAATTGTCTTGCAACTGCACGAATGTAGATTTTAAGACAAAAGTTAAGACATGAATCACGCCATAGTATTAAATCGCATAAACATTTACTTAATGGAAATATACTGAAGTAACCAAATAGTAAATACTAAAACTAATTATGACTTTTTTTCCCCTACTATATTAGTTCACCACTTCCTCTGAATTATGTCTTGTCAAGGTCAGCCAGTTTGGCTAGACCTAGTATACATTTATGATCAGGTGTACTATAACATGTTTTTGAATTTGGACTGGTATTTTCACTTTGAATACTTCTTTCGCAACAATTCTCTATAAGTTCAACCATAAAAACTGAATTCGCTAGACTAGAGTATTATTGGTTTTTAAACGTAAAACTATTCCAGGTCTGGAGTTCTGACGCGAATTGAAAAAGTAACGTTTGAAATTTGTTATCAAAGTGACTAGAAACCGCGGCCGCGATGTATTGATTACCGTTTATAGTGTTATAAGCAAAGTATGACGCACCTGAAGACTATAAAAACTCACGTTTGTACTCGTGTTGCAGGAAAGCAACCCAGTTGTAAAAACGCTATCAGATGTTACACTTTGTCACATCTGTTGTATAAAAATGAACATCGCCTAAGCTAGGCCATCGACGAAACTATTAGAATATCGTGAACAGAAAAAAGCGGGCATTGTTTTTCCTAAGCATCTTTTCAAGCGTAGAAATAGCTCTCCTATACATTGTAGAGTGATTTCGTTATTCAACAAAAATTTTGAGAAAATACGTTTTGGGGTTAGCGATTATTATCGTGATGAATTTGGCCTTTAGAAGTCTTCAAACTAAAACAGGATTTATTTTTTTTATCCACTTATCCATTTAATTAGTTTTTTTTTTATCCACTACAAGTTAGCCCTTGACTGCGATCTCACCTGATGGTAAGTGATGATGCAGTCTAAGATGGTAGCGGGCTAACCTGTTAGGGGCATGGCAGTTATATTAAACCCATACCCCTATTCGGTTTCTACACGGCATCGTACCGGAACGCTAAATTGCTTGGTGGCACGTCTTTGCCGGTAGGGTGGTAACTAGCCACGGCCGAAGCCTCCCACCAGGCCAGACCAGAGAAAATTCAGAAATTATAAATTCCCAAATTGACCTTGCCGGGGATTGAACCCGGGACCTCCGCAAGTTAAGACAACAGCGCTGCACACTGCGCCACGGAGGTCGTCGAAAAGGTATACGAAAATATACTTACTGTCCTCGAACTCAAAACAAATTCTCTAGTTAAATTTCTCGGAATTCTCGTACATTTTCTACAACACCGGAATGTTATATTAATGACGATGACCGAGATTAATGATTGGTATTGACGGTTCAACCAAAGCCGTCGTAGCTATTCCAGGGACAATATAGATATTTCTATTTTAATCCTATACCTACTCACCCGTTTGTTAACCAAAATCTCTATGCGATAATATCACACAACACTACTTATCGACGTTAAGGTGTTCTCTATTTTGTTTGATTTTTTTATATTTACAAATCACCAGTTTGAAGTGTCCAAAATGGATTTGCGATCCTACCTTGGAACGACTTGATAATTATAGTCAAGGCTTAGGTTTTTTCGAAATTCACCCATTTACAGGAAATAGCCGAATCTATTGACTCGCCAGTTGATTTTGCGAATGGGTTGTTCCAGTTCCTAAATACTTATAATCGTTTTTTGATTTGCCCTTACAGGAACACTAATTTCAGATAAATTTTCCTAATACTCGAGTAAACAATAATTTAAAGTTGCCAAAGAGTTAACAAACTTCCTATGTCGGTACTGAAAAGGAATTGCCCGCTTAGTCTTAAACCATTCGGCTTAGTGAAATTATAAACTCATTCTCTGCTCAGTTTGTTTTGGTTTAAATTCGGTTGGTTACTTTTTACTTGCACCCTTAGGTCTTCTTATCTAAGTACGGCTTCATAATATAGGAGTTTATTGTTTTGGTGAGTTAAAGCATGATCTACATGAGGATAATATTTCACCGTCATTTCAACAGATAGCACAAAAGATTCAAGCATCTCAGGAAAGCAAAGTTATGTATGGCTTTTTCCAGCTTTGTGCTGACTAAGTCCTACTGACCCATTCCACTTGAGCTTGACTGCTTGTTAATCTATATTATCCATGATATGAGGTCACTATTCGACTGAATTGAGATACTGAGAGTAAGGCTGTCCTATCTTCATAGCTAGCTACCCATAGTGTGTCTGATTAACCTGAAGTCCTGAACGCTCTGGGCACTACAACTTGAAATCCTGAAACATTTCTATTATTTTGTTGCTTATGTTAAATTGAAGCTTGAACCAATTTTATTGCGCTTACTTCGCTTTCAATGCAAATTCACGGAGTTTGCTGCTAACTTGCCTATCATCATTCTAATTGCTGAGGAGTTCTTCCTTCATTTTCAAGACTTGTAATTTCTCTATCATGACATTCTTATAACCTAAGGGAGGTCGACGTATACATTAATAGAACACGACATTCTGTCATATTGTGGTTTTCAACGTAATCCATACTGCAACACCGCATTGTAATGATATACTTAGTAATTTTTAGCACATGCAAATAGGCTAATAACGGTTTGATAATAAAGAATACATGATCATTAAGGATGTCAGCAAAATGATCCAATAGAAATTATAGAGCGTGATAGTGAACATAGTTGTGAAGGCGTCACTACTCGCTATCATCTAGCGCTCAGTAGAATGTTGGTAACCTTGCTATGTTTAGACCGTGAACTACCATGTCAATGTAATTCACTTGTTACTTATATGTAATACTTAATTATGTTGCATAAAATGAATTATTTTGTGTAAGCAATATCCATGATTTGTTAGCGTAACAGTAGGTTCAAAGTAAAAAAAATTACCTACAATCGGCCCTTTTGCTTTGCATTGAACTTTTGGTTTTAAAAGCCGTAAATTCAATGAGAATTTCCATGATTGCATAAAAAATGAAGGTAAATATTTTAAAAATCTTCTGAAATAGGAAAAGTTAAGATGTATTCCCGGTTTTTCTCGTTAGATAAAATCTATAATTTATAAACTGATATAGCTACACAGTTACCCGAAGTGCACGAGTTAAATCACGTCGACAATCCAGTGATACAATAACTAATCCCTGTAGGATTCCTTCCGGCTTGCTTTGCGCCGCGTGCGTCTAGGCACGTCGACCGCCTGGAGGATATTAGCCGACTATAATCAGTATCAGACAGTATTGTAATCTGCGCTATTAATTCAATAGCATATGATTCTCGTGACTTCATCCGCTTGGGTTCATAAATCCTTAGGAAACTTCTATTTGTCGGGTTAAATTTAAGAGCCTGTCACTTTTCAGGTCTTTAACGAGTATATCTATGCAGTAATTTTTAGTAGCTCCTGCTTAAAAGATAGGGCAAAATAAACATTACCTATATTAGGTGGATTTAAATTCTCACTAATACTCGTAGATGAGTGCAGTGTTATTTGTCTTACTCCGAATTTATACTTAGCCGTATTAAATCTCATATATATTTTCCGTGCTCTTTCTAGTAACCATTTTAATCGTAAATTATGCTCCTCCCAAGTTCCACCCCAGAGTACTGTATCATCAAGAGATAGGAGAAAGCTTAGGAATAGGGTATGGTGCTGACTAGAGAAAGCTTATTTTCACGCCCTTAGGCCTGCAATCTAACCTGATGGTAAGTGATGATGCAGTCTAAGATGATCAATATTTGTGATTGTACGTCATTTAGAGCACTCCTTTTTAAGATAACTACCAGTAATTTTTCTAGCTATTTATCTACGTTAACCTATCACATCTTATCCAGTCGGTAGGAAAAAATGTTATAATGCCAATACAGTTTTACGAAGCAATTCTAATTTTTGACATAGGACACATAAGTCACTGTAATATTTAAAACACACAAACAACGTTTATAAAGTTACAAAGTAGGTACTTTTGATTGCGGGGAAGCTTAAAGTTCATACCCCGAATGAGATGCGTTAGAAAGTAATAAATAAAGATATAAATCTCAACTGCCTTTGGGCACGCTTCGCTTCGAGGTCGGATAACATAATAAATACCTTACCGCCCGAGATGATAACGATTGTATTATTATGCTAATGAGCACCGAGGCGACCTTCGGACCATTGATCGTAAAATTACTTTTCGAAATTACTTATGTCGATACTTAAAAAAATTATGAAAGATGTATACTGTTTATTTTTCTCTGAATGGAATTCGTTCTCATTATTTCACTAGTCATTTTATCCTTATTTATCTAGTTTTATCTAGGAAAAGAAACCCCGATCGGATTGTGAGACACCGAGAGGATTGTATCCGGAATTACAAAGTAATTAGCTGAATAAACCAATAACTAATAATTTGTAAGAACCTTAAAATGCCCATGACCCATGTTGTCTGATGTGTGTACATGAGACAACATACTGGATAACACCTGAGCGAAATCGTGCGTTACAGTTACACATGTTTATTTTCTCATATGTGGGTCAATGCAATTGTATATGTAAGACTATACATTGCATTCGAAAGGCTACTAGCTCGGTGGCTATTATAAGAACCCGATCGCGTCTGGGTTGATACGAGGTAGTTTTTTTCAGAAATCGATTTAAATCAACTGTAAAACCTATAACTTCCCACGTGAACCTTCAGTGCCTTTAACCTTACCATCATTGCTTTCTATCAAAGATGTCTAGCGTTTAAAAAACTTTATGCGATTATATTTCTGTTCATCGATCAAAAATAGATGCCAGTCATCTTTGCCCGTTTTTATTTAGGATAGAGGTGCCAAAAGGGAAAGTATTTTATCGCCCAAGTATATTTTGTATATGTCATTGGCTTGGTTGGTTCCATCCATACATTCATCCATCCAAACTTATAATATTAGTATAGATTTACAAAGATAAGCTTCTACAATTTTTGCCTAGTGCAAGTTTAAATAAGGAAAATTTAACACTGTAGTTTGTTAATTAGGCTTTTTTCTGGTGTAAAGGGTCCAGCCAGGCTAATAACGAAATTAAATGCGCAAGTTTCAATACTAATAATATTATAAATGCGAAAGTTTGGATGTTTGGATGTTTGTTACTCAATCACGCCAGAACGGCTGAACGGATCTGGATAATTAATTAGTACCCTAAAAATATGCGTGCCATGCCCACATCGAGAAGATGCTATTATAAATTCCTCAGTGAAATTTTTTAATTTTTTTAAGGTTGCTTTTATAATTGCAATGAGTTTTGTGAAGTTTTTTTAACCCCCTTAATAAATATAGATTTCAAAAAAACACTGAGCAGCATAAAAAAGTGGTTTAGTTACTTATTGATATTCCGATTTATTACTAAAGACTAGAAATATTTCCTCGAAAATGTTTAGTGACTAGGCTAAAGGTATATTCAAATATAAGTGGAAGATAAAAAGGACAGTAAGTACACCTGTACTGTCCTTTTTACACAAAACGTACGAATAGGCAATCAGTATTCATTGACCGAATTAATAAATTTCAAGCCATTCCTCTCAGTGCCAGATCTACTTAGTCTTACTATAGCGCGATTTTGCTGTGCTCTGATAAATAATACATTTAATAACGCTTAGGTGATTTGTATATAGATGGTAACTCTGAATAGAAAGTTCAGAATGTACCTTATCAAAAATAATAAAGACTATGTGATTCCTTTTAACTACATCTCACGGTCAAAAGGAAAGTAATGGATTGGATTTAAACAATCTCCAGCATAAGTTGAAATTCATAGGTTTTTCTAGTTGAAAATAAAGGGTTTATTAAAGTTACGTAAGGAAGAAATTTTTCCGTCCACAATGATCCTTAAACTTTTAGTAACAACCTTGTTATTATATGTCCACTCTAAAAAAAAATAAAAAAAAAACTTTTTATAACAACAAAACAAAACTATTTACATCAGCTTTGAATGTCTCCAATTAAAAAAAATATGTAGTCGCTCTTTAAGTAAAGAAATCGAAATTCTTGTCCGCCATCTAAATTGAACCAAAAGAACGGTCGGTGCATGCAAGTTGAGTCTACATAATCCTCCCCCCTCGGTCGTTGATCCCTTCCTACTACCTACTCCAAGTAGAGCATTGCAGTTTTCGTTTCAAACCGAATGGGTAGTGTGGGCGTACTCCGGTTATTGTCCCGCTTGCGTCTAGAGCGGTGTACCGCTGAAATATTCTTGAAATCTTCCATGCAATCCATTACATCTTTGTTTTCATTCTTAGAAAATTAGAATTGGTAGTTTACCTTCTTGTATGAATTATTCATTTCTAATACAGTGTTCTATTCCTCTTGTTATTATTTTTATAAGCTTTTGAAGTTTTAATATTGCTTAGTTTTAAGAGTCATCTTAATTTATTATGTATTTGTACGAGATTTATAAAAGTTCTTGTTTAAATTCTGGTTATTGTGTCATATGATCAATGTCATGAACATTTTATGTCTTGTGAAGGTACGACTAGTCGCTAGTGAAAGCGTTTGTGACATTGACGGCTCAGTCTCTCTTAGCTACGTCTAAGAAAAGTTTTAAAGGCTCAATTATACCAATAAATCATTAATATAAACAAAAATTCTAAACACTCTTGTCACATCTATTTTCATTCCTTTATTGACATTGGCATTTGATTAATATCTATGAGTGATGTGGTATAAATGGGTCGGGAAGAGGGTCAATGGCTGTGACGTCAGCGGGCCTATTGCGATGTTGGACTCATTGGGAGTCCAACATCGCAATTGTCTTCGGAAGCCTTGAAAGCTTATTACCTAGAGATATTTTGATCATGCGCTAAATTCGATAATATTATGTACTTACTGATGATGGTATATAGTTAAATTTTTCTTTCATTCCACTTTACGAAGTTGGCAGCTGTAACCTTAAAGTTTATTTTAAATGGTTAAATGAAATGTACTAAGTTTTTAATCATTATTTCCCTTAGATACGGATGACTTTAATTTTGACAGTGTAAAGGATAGGAAGTTAAAGTTAGGCGTTGGAATCTTTTAACATAATAGATACGTTTGTATTTTTCTACTGAACCGTGGTACAATCGACCTCGGTTAAAAAATCGACCCAGAAGAAGGACCTACATATTGCACCTGCAATGAAGTAATAGTGCCTCGGGCGATCATGGCGTGATACAAGTATACAGCACGCCATTAATAAAATACGACCGGCGACTGCTAAATACCTACAGTACGAGTTCGTTGACACCGGATTTACCGACTGATTACAACGAAGTTATACATTTTTATCAATCACTAAGCAATCTTTTGAGTCCTCCAGCTAGCGTCTCACCATCGATATCGTGCAAAGTGTCGTTCAAATATTCAAAGTTTGTAATCTAAACTCCGTCTAATTTACTTCAAAATTATTATAATCTAGACGTAAATGCACTCGAAACTGGCGGCATTTATTCATCCTTGATTGCTTGAGCGCTTGAAGACCGCGTTATGACTCCAAGCTTATGGAATATGGATATCGCATTACCATAATTTCTAGTTGAATACCGCTTAAACGCTCATGGAGCGTGAGAATAGTCGCTTAACCTAGTAGATCAATTTCATTTACCTGATGATTATCAGATATTTCATCATATTGTGCAGTCTGGTTTCTCTGCAGACCTCAGGCCTCTTCGTTTGCACGCCAGTCGCGACTTTTCCTGTTAAATTGAATCTAGTTTTCCCTGTTGACTTCTTGGTACTATCATCGCGATATTGAAAGAGATGGCCGCCTGTTGCCTGATGGGATGCCTTATCAGCAGCTCTTGATTCAGTTCTTCCTTTTCTCTGCTCCGGTTCTTTTACTATATAACGCCACCCCAAGGATTAAAATAGTGGACTTTTAATATTTGGTTCTACATACAGAATGGACAAGTTTATATCTGTTACCGTAAGATTGTAAAAACCGTTAGATTATAATCTAACTCGCGAAATTGTAAACTGTCGAAAGATTGTGAACCGTTCAATGTTCTGAGTGTCCATTTTTGAAATATGTATTTACGTTTTCTTGTCTGTTTCTTGTAGGTTAGGTTAGGGTTCGACATAAATTATTAGGTTCTGCGGCCGGGCACTTAGGTTTTATCGGGTTAATATACCTAACAGATTACGATCGACCGAAAAATAATGCGTTAAATTGTAATCTTTCGACAGTTTACAATTTCGCGAGTTAGATTATAATCTAACGGGTTTTACAATCTTACGGTGACATATCCATGCAATACTAAAAATGAAAAAGTGTGCCTGTCTGCTACCTTATCACGGCCCATCTGTTCAACCGATTTTAAGAAATTTGACACAGGGATAGCTTGTGACGTTGTATCCCGGGGATGGGCATAGGCTAATTTCTATCCCGTAAAATCAATGAGTTTTTACAGGTATTTAAAAAAACCCGCGCGGACGAAGTAGTGGGCCTCTTCTGGTATAAATACGTTCCAGTAACCGGTTGTTCCCGCAAGACTGTTATCCCGGTATATTATGTTTTACCTCACTTTAATTTAAACATGTATATGTGACTAGATTAACCATTGCGCTATGTACCGTTATCTTTTCTCGTGGCTGATTGTACTGCGTGTGGGCTGACACGATAGTTTTTTTTGGAAAACTGACGTGTTTATATCACAAACCTCCATTCCTCTTTGCCTACAAATTCGTGTATGCGGTCACGTAGACTATTTGCAAATGCAACTAGAATTTTGTCTCTTTTCGTTCAAGGGATCGAAACAGTACGACTTCCTTTTTTAAAAGAAAAAGCAATCACCAAGCTGCAATACAAGTTCTCTTGATTGTCGTTTAAGCTCCTGCCTGATTGATGTTGAGAAATAATAAAATACACATATTTTACTGTAGGTACTGCTTTACATGAATGGTTTATTTTAATTTATTAAATAGAGTTATTTATAGACCACATTATGTTTATAAAACAATACAAAATGTTGAGAAAAACTAAAAATTGTGTCAAATCGATTAAAATTTCTTAGAAAATAAAATAATCAAATAATCAAATCGGTAACGCATTAGAATTTAGAACATAATTAAGCTGCTAATAATTAAATAAATAATTATCTTATTTAGTATTTTCATTGACTCTTTCATTGCATGCTGCTTCTAGCGAGATAATTTATTCAAGAGCAAATCACCATTCTGTAATCTAAAATGATGTCATGTTATTTTCTTTACCTAAATAATATATTATAAAAGGAAATTTATTGTTATCGTTATAAAGAACATTTTTTTGTTCCAGTTAAGTTGTTATTAAATCGATACTAAGCCTCATATCTTTTATAAAGAGGTTGACATATTTCCAATATCTGCCACTTGTTTACTTTGAACTTGAAAAAATTATGAAAATACCACTGTCTTTGTGGTATTAGGATGTTTTTATATCTCTTCGTTTTCCAGTCATAAAACCATCCTTAAATCCTTCCCCATATATACCTATTCGTTTATTTCGTTAAAATTGCTAAAGTAAGCAACCGATTCACATTCGGATTTATCATATTACCACTAACATTTATATTAACACTAATAACTGTTAAATTTTGCACTTTTGAGTCGAATTCTGACTCATCAGCAGGAACGACTTAGGTATGCCTTGTAGTCTGTTAATGAAACCGCATTCTCACTACAACGTGACGGACTTGCTACAAACTGTACAGGTGATGCAATCCAAAATTGTTCAACGTTGTTCAAGTCACGTACTCTTTTCGGAGCAGGACCAAAATGGGGGTGGAGCTGCGGGTCAATGTACGGACCCACGGCCCTAATGGTATAATGATTCGCAGTTCGCAAAGTGAATCTTGTATTATGCAACTGTCTGAACTGTAGAGGAAAGATCTTTTACTTGCCACGGAGATAATAAAACTTTGTTACATGCTTCCAAGACAAAGTTTCAGCGTAATCACAAAGCTTGTTGCATTCACAATATGATTGTTTCTTTTTATTTGGTAAAATAAAGTAAAAAAACCAACACTGGTCAAAAAATGAGATTCTCTAGATTTTACAACCAATCTAAGGAACATGTTAACTAATCATAATTTAAAAAATTTAAAAACACAACCGCCCTGCCAAAAAACATTTTTATTAAATTTTTACGAAAAAAAAGTTGACATCTAAAAAGAGTAAGTAATAATACCAATTAATGCCTGTGATAAGAAAGGAAATTCTAGATTAATTATACCGAGCATTGAATAATCAATTGGAAACAATGCGGGATGCAAAACAAGATTAGTGATGAAATAAAAGTTTAGTCTAACCATCTAACGTAATGATTTGAAATTTTCATTTTTTGAACTACTAGTAGTAGTATGTGTAATGTTCTGGATTACGAAGGTTTTTTTTTTAATTTAAGTAATTTCCTAAATATTTCTTTCATAGTCAACTTACAACCACTTTCATAATATTAAGCTATGTGCATCGCGCATGTTTGGGATTGAGGATTTTATTGGACCATCAGTTACACATTGTACTGCGTGTCTAACAGTGGGTTCTGAAGTGATAACTGATAAGACTTTATTAATTACTAATAACTAATATCTTTCCTGAGTTTTTAAAAACCGAAATCTACATTAATTATGTGAGTTTTTGATATAAGTAACTATTATTTTCTGAGTATTGACTAAGTATTTACCTTCAAAATTGGTTTCTTGATATTCTAATATCCAAGCATCACCAAGGTTTAGTATATTCAATACGTAGTCATCTATAGATATTTTTGGAACGTTATCAATAAAATATTTACTCGAAAAAACTTTACCTTGAACTTTCTTCGTAGCGGCCTTCAATTTGTCAATGGCTGTAGGAATGCTATTTCTGTTATTTTTGGTTAATTTTTTCGCAGATGTTAATCGCTAAAAAACAGTTTCGAGCTGTTAATTAAAACTCGTTGTTTTTAGCGCAGAGCTTTATCGTAGACCACAATTCACAAGTTCTAGATTCGTTTTCACTCTGAGTGTGAGATCTATAGAGCGAACTTTGACTTTGCTTAGACTTAAGACATGGTTAAAACAAGACAGAATTATGTTACTCACATAAGTCTATCTCGTTTTAACTCTGAGTAAAGTCTGAGCCAAGTCAAAGTACGCTCTATACATCTCAACAAGAGTGAATACAGCAGGGTCCATTAGCGCACCGGATCGCATTTCGCGGCTGAATTGTGGAACAACGGCTCTATCTAACAATATCGTATGACCCAGTCTATACTTGATAGATTGATAAAGATGTATTGTACCTGTGATGTAAGTTTATCTATGAATATCAGTAAAGTTTTTCCGCCATTTTAACCCGACTGCGGAACGCACAGGGTTATGTGTTCATCAGTCTATATATGTTTGTTTGTTCCTTGCAGGACAGTTTATTCATTGTTAGCGTTCATGTTATAAAAGGACGTGGGAACCCACCGCATTAGTATCCCAAGAAAACTCGTACCATTATTTCTCTGCGTCGTATTCCTCACTGGGGGTCACGACCCCCAGTGAGGAATACGACGCAGAGAGAAATTGTAAGAGTGATGCACTGTGTTATTTATGCCTGAGAAGAACTTTATTGTCATGCTAATTGGAAACTAATTCGCATTACTTTTTTTCGTGTTATTTCCTTTGAATGAGTTCATTTTTTTTCATAGTATCTACATGTTTCCTTAAAACTGTGACTTGCGAGTGGCGACAATTGAGGCTTTTTTTCCTTGAAATAAATTGGAAAATTTTCTTTAATTTTAAGTTTCGCTCGCGACTTGCTAATTTTAAAGTAGTTCATCGACCCTTCCAGGAGTCGCCGTTACCGAAATAGTTTCATTTATTCCTCCTATACGTAACAAAATGTGCTCGTTGCAATTTTTAATACTTTTCTCAAGCTGAACAGAAATCTATACTAATATTGTAAATGCGAAAGTGTGTCTGTCTGTCTGTCTGCTTCGCTTTCACGGCTTTCAGTCTGTTCAACCCATTTTGATGAAATTTGGTATGGGGATAGTTTGTGTCCCGTAGAAGGCCATAGGCTACTTTTTATCCTGGAATATTAACGAGTTCCCGCAGGATCAAAAAACCGGAATCCACGCGAACGAAGTGGCATCATCTAGTACAAAATATTTTCTTAACAAACGGGTGGTTAAAGGGCATGGCTCCCAAGACACTGGCACTATCGTAAACTTAGAAAAGGTGCGACCATAGATTAGAATTTTTACTACGATGGCGCTGGATTTACCTTGCCACGAGGTAAATTTTTGGTCCACCTTAATTGGTAAGTTTTCATGTCTGATGCATGATGAGACCGAATCAAGCATCGTAAACATATAGCAATTATTATATTTCGTAAAAATATCGATGTTGCCAAGTAAAATTACTATCAGAATAATGGCTTAATCATCATTTATCGAGGTCGTTACGGTAAATGGTTGCAGCGTTTATCTGCCCACTACAATAATAGTGCTTCCATAAAACCGTGTGACTATCACTCGTTGGCAAATGATATCTGTTTACCTAACCTGTTCATGATACTGGATCACCGGTGGATCACGAACTCTGTTATCTCGCCGCGTGGCTGCCGAATGAACGAAGCGGCAACCCTCGAAAATTTATCATCGGGTTACGTCGTCGGAGTGTGCAATGTGTGTTTAGTTTGTCGCGTCACGACCACGAGTCTTCTGAGTGCGCCGTCGCCGCCAATCGCCGCGCGTATCATTCGCGCCACGGACTCCATACCAGGCGTACACCCTATGCGGCCAACCTGCCGGCCCATCCGCTGAGACTCACGATCTCGAACAGCTGTTCGCTTTACAACCTCCGTAGTCCGTACGCACAGTTTTCGCATAAACATTTAATTTATCTGTGAAGAATTCAACGTTTCGCACAATGGTAAGAATCGTTGGAATATATTTGTGACAGTGAATAGTGATACCGCGAGTGTGTCGTCAGAGTGCAAATAACAACAACATAAATAGCAACGTTGTGACGGTAGTAACGTAGGTGGTAGGGTAGATTCGCAATTAAATTTAAACAGAATGGAATTTCCTGCACTTCAAAATAATGTTTGTGAGCGTTGCAAATATTTGTATGAAAATGCGTTATTTTCCTCGATTTATCATATATCGAAGTGTTAAATTTGCATACCGATGTCAGACGTACTGAACATAATACTTGTAATGGCGGATTGTTTATATTTATTTACGATGCAACAAATAGAATGCTAATATAATTTAAAGTTTATTCTGTAGTGGCCAAACTGGCCAGTTTTATGCCATTGTAGTCGCGGATATTAGCACGAGTTACATTTGTGCGATAAACTGGTACACTGAGTTGGTTGAGTTGTCTTGTTTTTGAGATGTGCTAATATTAGCGGGTCTGCGTTCCCCGCTGTCCTCAGGCAGCCATTACATAACCGCGCCACCGAGCCGGCCTTGACTCCCGCGCCGTTCGCACCGCCACGCCACTACCAGACCGATTATTTGACTCTAATCACTCAAATTAAATACAACCTGTGGGAAATAGTCTTCATCTGAGCTGCATCCATATAAATGCGTGTCCTGTTCAAATACAAATTAAAGAACGGAAAAATATACAGGTGGGGCGGGGCAGTGCTACCGGTAAACTCGATTATACTACATGTATAAATATTTGAAACAGTTAAAAGTGACAAATAACACTACAAAACAACCGGTAAATTCTGTTCAAATAAAACAAGTTAATATGAATCAGTGTTCTTAGTTTATTACTATTTGCAGTCGTTTTAAGTATCAGTTTTGCCTGAACTGTAATTAGAACAAAATATTTAACTTTCTCAATCAGTTTTGCCCGTGACGTGATCAGATTTTTCAGCTATGTAATTTTTATCAGTGTGACCTTGAGCTGATGCATAAATATTTATCGTGATAGCGTCTGGTGTGCCACGAATGCCTTGATAGTCTATCTAGACGTAAGCGCTATAGTCGTATAGTTCTTACCAGCAAAATAAGCCCTATGATAAGAATCTGAGATTACTATAATCTATATTATCAACGTAACGACAATGTAAATTACCAAATACTTATCGCAAATTGTTTTTCGATGAGATATACATACAACATTGTGTCAATTTGTCTTAAATCCAATAAAATCCCTGAAGCTGAGTATCGTGAAATCATACTAAAATAAAAGTTTGGGTTGAAGAGGCATTTACTAATCAAATACTTAATAAACTCACCAATATTAATACAAGAAATTAATACATTTTCTTGGTCCTAAATATATATATTGTAACTACAGTAGGTGTAAACTGACAATATGAATTACTAAAACAAGCTTATTATATTGGACGGCATGCAAGCCTATAAATCAAAGATTTTCACAATTGCAGAATGCAGAGTTACTAAAAATCCCGGTAAAATTAGAACGCAATTCAAAAACAGTAGGTACTGACGTCGTAACTAGGCACAAATTTTGACATAATGATGTGACGTCAAACAGATGCCCTCGACCGTACAGATATAATCGTTGAATTGAGTTGCCCGTTCAACGGAATCACGGCCAAGGTCAGAGGCATAACAGCTGCTTTGATCTTATTAAGATCCTTCAAGTGTTTTAATTTTTTTTATCTTGTTTTGTTACGTTACTAACCCGTACAATTTCTTAGTAATTAACAACTTTTCCTTTAATATCGAAGAGTTCTTATGGCTATTATAATGAAAAGATGATCATAAATTTCTTCTCAAAAATAAGCAGCTTAAGTTTTTTTGAATAGTAGTTCTGGTTTTTATGAGGCAAAGGCAGACGGAGTGGCATTTCTCTATAGGCCGGTTAGACAGGACGTCGGATCATAATCTTGCCGGCAATCGATACTGGTTACACCGCGTGGTGAACTGCGCGCGCACCAAGCTTCACTACCATCCTTGTGAATGGCCGCTTCAAAGAAAACATGGAGGATGTGAGAGGCAAGGTCGGGCTTACTACAGTCTGTACATCTCCTTCTAACTTTTAGCCTCCGATTAAACTATCCTTCTCTAACAGTTTCACTTTCGAAATACGGCGTAAATGACCAAAACACACCCTCTTACAATCTATGTCTGGCCTAGGGTGAATCGGCTTTTTGGCAACGTTTATCTTTTATATAACGTCATAACAATAATAGTTAAAACTGGCAAGTGGTACTAATTTCCGCATATATAGTTAGTTTTTGATGCGTTTATAGTACTTTTGCTTTGCTCTCAAAGGTTATTTTAATCACCCGATATTAATCATGAATATTAGTCCTTTCTAATCAGTTAGCTTATCCTTGAAACTCTTTTCTTAACATCTTGAAATTGATTTAACAGATTGCTTTCTGGCAGTTTAGGCACAGCTACGATAAAAGTTCGAAAGTAAAACTCAGATCTTTCTCCGGGAAATATTATGTTATTTTACTGCTACTCACAAATAATAGATAAATGTTATGATGTTGCTTACGTAATAAGTTATCTACGATCGAGGGATCTATTGGGTTAATGAAAACTTGAACCCTAATATACTGTCAACATCATTATTATGTTTAGATTTGTTCTTAGTTTTGAAATCGCACTGACGCAAATATATCCCTGAGGAACCATTCGTGGGTTATCTTGGTTGCTTGACTTTTCTGAATAATTAATTATGTATTCAAATTATGTTGATAAGTTATTATCGCGATTAATTAATGTTTATTCAAATAATTGCTGCCAGCGCTACAGTTCACACGTTACTGTTCGTAGTAGTACGAGTTTTAAATGTTGGCTATAAACGTACATAGTTTACGATACAAAACTTAACACTCATATTATAGTGGAGTGGTACTTATTAGTTTTTACCAGCCCGTGGTACTAGTACATTTTAGTTTTCATCTACGTGTAAATTAAATAATTGCTATTGAAATATAGGAACAGCTTAGTATACGTGAGAATGTAATTTTTCCCTTGCCACCTAATCGAAATTTATAGCCATCATTTATCTTGTTTACGACGTTGACTAAAGATTCAGTTCTATGGCGGCACAGTACCATTACTTCCACTTATTTATCTGGTGTGTATTCGTTGATAGGCATTTAGCTCCGTTTATATCTTTCCATTGTGATAATACCTCAGAAATTATTGATTTGATACTCCCTCTGACGTACAAATACGATATATTTTGTGTGGGTATTGTCTGTATTATGTTCTAGATGAAGATCGGCCTTGTGGCATTGTTGGCATATTAGTCGCGTCTTCATAATATATTATCTAACATAGCGGCACCGATATTTAGTTACGACTTACGAGTTACGATTCCTCTTTATGTTTTTCTATTAGCATTCGTACCTTTGCAAACACAATTAACACTACAACGACTATGTCACTTTGCAACATACTATTTACGACTGCAACGGTAGACCATGTATTTAGAATTATTATTTTAATTAAATGACTAGGAGGTACTATGTTGTTGTTTGATTACAGCGGTATCGAGTGCAAAGATGAGGTGTTTGCTGCACACCAAGTGCAGCACGCGGACCTGAAGCCGGTGGTTGCACCGATAGCCCCAGCTGCACCTGCTCCTCAGATCTGCGTGAGCGCGGAACCGCCTGCTAACGGCGCTATTGTGGGCATAGTTGTCCCAGAAGAGGAGCGTCCTATACCCGTTACGGAGCAAATATTTGTGCCCCGCAAGAAAGAAATGAACAAAGGATTTCTCATGTTTTCTCAAAACGAGGGACTTACAAGTGAGTGGCACTTGAACAGCAAAAGCTTAGGTATCCGTAGCTTGCTTTATTTAATTAAATTACCAAGACAAGAATTTCTCTTCAAATTATTCTTTTTTCAGTGCTTAAAGACGAGCCGGAAGATCTGACGCATTTGGCTCCTACGGCTGGTGATGCCTGCATTTCCCTGGAGAACAATAGCCCTTTCGATATGTTTGACGATTTTATGTTAAACGACAATTATTGTAGCCTACTTGGCGATGATCTAGCAAACGGATCTCCTGTAGATTCTTTGATTGCTGATTCCTTACTCTCATCACCTGAACCACAGGTTAGTTATTTCCATTTAGTATTTTATTATATTGAGTTATGTAATATCTTCTTTTTATCAGTACCTAACTACTAAATTACTTTTATTTTTACTTGCAGGAAACCGAATCATCATGTGAGCAGTCGTCACTTTTGACGGAACTATCATTGGATGCATTCGATAATACATCAGATAATGACATTGACGATGGAAATTCGCCTTTTATCCCCACCACCGATGAGCTTCCGCTACTGGAACCCGCAGTTATGTGGGGGGTTCTTCCAGATAATGTTAGCCAAGCTAAACCACAACCATCGGAGGTGCAAAGTTCAGCACCTGCACTCCAGCGTTTGCTGGCAGCGCCGCCGACCGGGCCGCCTCCACAGGATATTATAACAAATATTTATTCAGATCCAGGTCAGAAACTATTAAAATATATATATATATCAGTAATGAATTTTCATTTTTATATCGTATTGAGATTCTAATTTATAATTACTATTTTAGGTCTAATTCCGAGCAGAAGTATATCTTCGTGGGACACAGGTGTAAAGAGGGTAATGAAGCAGGAAGAGGAGCCGACTGCAAAACGTGTAAAGCGTAGTCCATCCCCGACCGTGCCGACTGCGAGAACGCCGTCCTCGAGCGTCCTCATGAACCTCCTGGTGAGCGGCTGTGACGTGGACGCCGGTTACATATGTATGGTTCAGTGCCGGCCCCGTCAGAAAGCGAAAGCCTAAGATATCTTGGACTGTCTTAAGTGATATCTGTGATAATGCACGTCCAATTGCGTCATGGCAATTTACTGGTGCCCTCCCCACAGAACGTTCTAGATCGAATACGAATTTTATTACCAGTGCCGCCAATACTTGTGATATTACTACCGTTTATACTTTTTCAATACCTGAGTCATATTTTCTTTTAAGCAAAAGTTCTATGACAATAAATATCTGTATTGATGCTGTCAGAATTGAGGCAAATGTCGAAGTAGGGTGTTGACGCTTGTTGACGAGGACTCTGTTAGTGTATTCAGACTTGGTGTATTATTTAAGTAGGAGTGCACACCTCACCTTGAACTTCTGAGCAATAATTTTAGTCATATTCTAGTGCTAAGTTTAACGTTCGCATATCGATGTGGTTATGAACTATTTAACTATTTCTAGGTGTACTAAGTTCTCTTTTAAAAATTGTTCGCCACGCACTCCAGATTTAAGTAGATATGTTTCTAAAGTCGTTAGTTTATTAGATTAACCTATTTATTACAATTACAATTTTTGGAAAATCATCGCTATTTATTCGTTGTAGTTTAATTAAGCACCAACGTTAGAAGAACGTGCCGTTGTGATGCTTAAGCGTGTAGTTTAGCGTGGATAGTTATCTTTCTTTTGTTATTTTTTTTTTATGTTAAAATAGATAAGACTGCTAGCGGCGGTTTAAATATTGTAGTATACCGGTCGTTGTGTAAATTTGTTCAGAGTTTATATTAGAAAAAGAGGGATAGTGTTTAGACAGTCTGTATACACGGTTTGCTAGATATTTCAATTTTACTGTTGTCACTGCCAAAACAAATAAAGTACAAATTAGAACACGAAATGATATAGTTGTTATGTTGTTGAGAATTTCGTTCGCCGTGTTCTGTATATAGTATGTATTCGTAACGATCGAACTGTTTTAGTTTTTTTTTTTTATTTATATTAAGTAATGCATTGATTTTTTTTATTTTACCGTCGAGAAATAATTAATGTTGATGCAGCTACAAAATACTCGAATAAATTTCCCAGATGTGCTTTGTAATAATTGACAGTGGTTTTTACATAAATATACACATTATAAAAATATTTTAAAAGACGTAAAAGTATATGTATGTAGAAATAGTATCGTTATTCAGATTTATAGTCTAAGGTGGACGATGTATTTTTCTTGGATGAAATAACCTAACTACATACGACGAAAATGTTCAAAATTAAAAGAGTTATGAACGTAGGTGAAATGGTGCACATTGATTTCATTTACCCTACCTCCTTCCTGGCTCCTAATGAAGTATTCAGCATTAATCTTGAAATTAAATATTTAGAAATATTAATAAGGAAGACAATGCAATGATTTATTCCCCATTTTTGCTATAACTATAAGAAAACTTAAAACAAAACATACATATATAATATATAGGTGTAGTACCTACCCAGTAAATAAGAATTTTATTGCAATCGATGCTTTATGAGTTACTTATAAGTAAATAAGTACCTAGTTAGTCATAGTAAGCTACAAAATTCAAAACTATTTTCCTTATTTTACTAGTTCTTGACTGGACGATGTCCGATTTGTTTAATAAGATAATATTAACGAACATCGTAGGATAATGATGATGTCATCGTATATCACACTTAACGATGTCCAAAAGAAATGATTAAAAGTCGATGAAATTTAATACGAGGAACAGTCACAAAACAAGTATTTAAAATCAGAACATACTTTCACTTGACATGAATAAACCTAACCTTGCTATATCTAATGAAATCTATCTAAATCTATGAAAATCGGTGGACAGGACACTTTTTTTTTATTCCACCAGAAGTTAGCTCTTGACTGCGATCTCACCTGATGTTAAGTGATGATGCAGTCTAAGATTGTAGCGGACTAACTTGATAGGGATACGGCAATTATATTAAACCCTATATCGGTATCTACACGACATCGTACCGGAACCCTAAATCGCTTTGCCGATAGTGTGCTAAGTAGCCACGGCGGAAATCTCCCACCAGACCAGACCAGATTCAGAAATTATAAATCTCCAAATTGACCCTGCCGGGAATCGAACCCGGGACCTCCCACACCCAAGAGCTCAGCGTTCACCACTGCGCCAGGATAGTCGTCTTGTTTGATCACCTTTATACCCGAATTCAGCCAGACCTGTAACGCCACCTCAAATTCCATATTGTATTTATAAATCTTTTATATGCACTACGGGGTTTCAATTTACTAAGGAGAAACTTAGAACAATTTACTAAGGAGCTCATTAGAGTCAATGAAGTATTGACTAAAGCGACTTCCATAAATGATCTGATCAATAAAATCGACTGTTTAATAATATTCAAAATGTACTTTTCAAATCTGATAATATGTTTTAACGATCTCTTCTGAAATTCTGAATAATATAGAATATAATAATAGGCCTGTCCGTCAAGCAATAGTTAACTTCTTTAAACCGAGTAGGTATACATTACCTACCTGTATTTATTATTATCAAATCAGAGTTCGCTTGTTATTCTTAATTATTATATTTGACAGGTTATCAGTTTTTATACATTAACAATTGCCTTCCGAAATCTGCAACCGGTTAACGATAACAGGTTTTAAATAATTTCCACTTAAGGTCAAGGATTATTATCAGACGCTCTGGATAATAACCAAGACCGAAGGCTTAATTTGCTCTCCAAGGCGCAGGGGGAAGGTCAACGACCATATAAAGTTGGTATAAAATGAATACCCACCCATAATCTTGAACTGCAATGGAGCTAGCGACTAGCGTCTAGCCAGGGATATAAGTCACCGTAAGATTGTGAAAACCGTTAGATTGTAATCTGTTTAGCGAGATTGTAAACTGTCGAAAGATTACAATTTAACGCATTATTTTTCGGTAGATTTTAATCTGTTAGGTTTAGTTTTAACGTGATATAACCTAAGTGCCCATCCTGCGGCCGGGCACTATCTGATTATTTATGTCGAACCATAACCTAACCTACAAGAAAGAGACAAGAAAACGTAAAAATACAATAAATGTTTCAAAAATTAACACTCAGAACATTGAACGGTTCACAATCTGTCGAGATAAAAAACGTTAGATTGCAATCTCACGGTTTTTGCAATTTTACGGATATAAGCATTATTATGTATACCCATTGCTGGCTACTACTGAAAACGGCTCTCCTTTCAGAAGGATAAAGATCATAGTCCTCTACGCTGGTCAAGTGTGGATTGGCATACTACATACTATTAGGAACATTATAGAGACCAGACATCATTCATCGTAAAAGCAAATTATATAGCTTACATAACTCCAAACAGTTATAGTGACCAGATTGAACCCTGGACCCTCCGATTTGGAGGCCGAAGTCGTCGCTATCATCGCTCAGGGATATGTATAAAATCCACTTATATAAATTACTTTTTTCATATCCTAGAACTAGATTATTGAACTCGTATTCACCATACCTATAGCTAAAATGAACTAAACAATGAAAATCTCTTGTAGAAAAGGCAAAAGTGTTATTGATATGCCGAACTAAAATAAAGCCTTCTAACTTGGATACAAGCTTCAAGCACCCACGTTGGCACGCTATTTTATTTTAATAAAAGCCCAATAAAAACAGGACTAGTTTCCCTTATCTATTTTATTGCGTGAGTGAATGTTAAGGATTCGACAAGGGTATAGTCAGACTTCACAATTCCACGATACATATCTTACAGAGGTCGGCGACTTACGAATCATTAATTAAGAAACTAACCGAGATAAACTTTCCAAGTTACACGAAAATGGCACCCAAGTGAGTGTCAACCATTGCGACAAAATATAGTTGAATGAATATAAAAGTTTAAGAACAGCAGTAAACGTAGATTAAACAAAGAAGCGATGATAGGCTAGTGGATAAGACTTGCCTCAAATGCGGGATGTCCGTTGTTGGAATTTCTTAAGCTATATTTTAACCAATCTAATATTAATTGCGTTTAACGGGAAAGGAAAACAGCATAAGGAAACCTGCTTAATAGAGTTCTCTATAATGTGCTCAAATGTGATAGAATATATCCATCTCACTCTGAGAGGAGAGCTGTGCTCAGTTATAGTGGGCCTGCAGCGATCGGTTGAGATGATGAAGCGCTTTGATAAGCGATGCAAGGAAAAATATTTTTTTTAAAGGCGCTATTACAGACATGCGCCCAATCAACAAAGACCATACAGTGTCAAAGAACAACGTCACCAATGCTAAGTAACTTATCGACATAATATAATATATCTCGAATTACCCTATGAGATAAGTCCAAAAAAATGTATGCGACAGTCACACTGCTGAGCGAATGGATCACGCTGCTGCAGTCTCTTTTATTCGAACGACTCGAGCGTATCACTAAATCCACAGAACACCGTTTCGTCTCTTAGCTAGTGAAAGAAGCGATCCCTCGTACAGTATAGCAATAGCAATCAATCCGGCCTAATACTTCATCAATCATCATAGCTTTTATCCTGGCGCGAGTCCCGGTCCCTTTTCTGCTCAATTCACTGCAACTTCCGCTGTCTAGCACCCTCAATGCGAAGACTCGAGGCCCCGAGAGTTAAAGAAATTAAAAAGTAGGTAATCACAAAAATCTCCACACATAAATCACATGAAACAGAAGTTATATGCGACTACATAGATAAACGAAGATTTGTTACTTTGGTATTATCCTACATACATAAGAGTTTTAGTTAAATGAAATATATAAATGGATATGCAAATGAATACAATATAATAACCAACATTGTCACAGTAAAATGAGCATCAAGGTTAAAGCGAATACTTCATTATCTTCAAAGAGTCTTTGTAGGCAGCCATGTCAATGTGCATCGTCCGTAGTTTCTTAATTAAACCGTTTCATTTTAGGGTTATGTAAACTTTGAAACAACATACTAATATTTATTTTATGTGTGTTACAGGACATCGACCCGCAAGCAAAGCAGCAGATCCGTCAGCAGCTTCGCTCCAATTATCAAATGTTTGTGAATCCGCCGAGAACGTCGCCGCAGAGTCCTGCTAATAAAAACATCCCGATTCCCGTCATAAACATCATACGATCGGGGCCGAATGAACAATTGATGCGTTCCACTACGCCTATCCCTAACGCTTCTATTATACGCACGAGTATAGCTAACGCGATGTCTCCACTGACCTTGAACGTGGGCAGTCCAATGTATTCTTTACCATCGAGCCCTAACACTCCAAATTATAGCCCCGTTATGAGTCCGGCCCAAAAAGATCGCGTGCTAAGCCCGTATTCCACTCCCCAATCCTTATCGCCCGCTGAAAGTTACATGTACAGCCCAAATAATAAACTTCTTTCACCGTCTGGCGTGATGCAGGGCTACGATCCATATCTGAACAACAAGATGCAAACAAGCCCAGGTTTTCCGCTCCAATCGACGGACATCCTCCTCGATACCAACATGCCCCTGTCTTCGACGGATTTTTGGCCTGACTCGGAAATGTTACAAAGCACAAGCGACTTGCTAACAGCATTTGATGATGTTAAATTAGTATAAGCATTTCGAATGGATGGAGTGATTGGAGTGATTTCTCGTTTCCGTTGGATGATTGTGCGAGGATAGAATACTGTGTTATTTTGTGTGTTCTTTTGAAAACGTTTCCGTAGCTGATATTCTAAGCAACAACAATAAATTGTTTCACGTTATTCACAACTTCACACAAACATTCCAATAGATGTGGATCTAGAAATATATTAATAAATGGTTGAAATGTTTCTGTCCAGAAGGAATCACTCAAACGAATGCAGGGTGAAAACAGAAATCCAAAAGGATTCCACGCAAATTTCTCATAGTTACCTTTTTAAGCCAACCTGTTTTATGAGCGCAAAGCAGACGACAATTTTTTTTAAATTGACGATGTTAACTTTTCTGACGAATTTTATAGAATTATATTATGTAGGTATATTAGGCAGGGTACACATTTGTATCATTTGGTGCGTTGTTTGTCATCTCCGGCAAAATCTTGTTCATCAAATTCAAAAAAGGAGATAATCACAAAAATGATATAAATGTGGATCCTGACTTATTAGTGTAGCGTACATACGTGTAGATTTTTATATTTTCGAGTGGAATCCTCCGTGATACAATGATGTGACTTAGCATGAAAATGGTTTTAGAATAAGTATACAAGTATATACGATAGATTTATACTATACATATTAAGAATTAATATTATAAAATGTAGGTTTGGGTGTATTAAGTGTAAGTGAATCAAAATCGATGAAAATCCATACTTGCGATATATTTATATTATACACAGAGGCCAACTCGCTTGCAATTTATATTCTACCACGACATTTTAAAGAAAAAAAATATATTATTTGCATAAATATAGGACTGTATAATGTTTTTTGAAATTAATAATGAATTAATGGTCTTGTTTGTTTTTATTATGATTTAAGATTATTGAAATGTTATAGATATTTGAAAGTTGTGTAATGATGACGATTTTAGGTGTCCAATACCTATCCTAGTTTATTTTATTGATCAAAATTTATATAGTCAGCTAGAAATAAGAGAACGGTGGAGTCTCGAGAAATTTGGCGCGCTAACGGCCGAAATTTTTAATCAGTCGATCTAGTAATCTGTCGATAAGTTATATCGAAATCACTCACGGCAGACAAAACTCTTGTCTGGTCCTTATAGTGTGTTTTCAACCTTATCTAACTACATACATAGTTATATGTCAAAAATTTAATGTTATTTTTTGACAATTATTAGCGATTGCTAAGGAACTTTATCGCCATTATTTTTGCTATGGAATAAACCCAGGACGGGACACAAAACGCATGCGCGTGTGCAATTTGTACTACATAGTTGGATTTACATCTTTATCTTTAAAAGATTTTAAAAAAAAATATTGCATTAACACCTTAAGCAGACGCATTTGCATGAAATAGCGAAACTATGAACAACTTTATGCCTTTGAAATAAAGGCATAAAGTTGTTAATGTATGTATATTTCTGTACCACGATAATTTAAATGCGTCGGTGTGCTATAATTATGGCAGAAGACCTTAAAATATTAGTTTAAAATAAGTAATAGGTACATTTTTTTTAATTATTATATTGGTAAGAATAAGATGCAAATTCTCTCTATAATTTACCGAAAGGCCAAATCTGCATTATTACTATCAATCAATCTTATTCTTGTGGAGTTTATGTACCTACAGAAGTACTTTTTGTTATAAACTCGAATAAAGTATTTATTAATTTGTTACTTTTCCTTGTAATATTCCGTTTTGTTTACCAAGCTACACCATGCGTGACGTAACAGAGACTATAAAGTTAGAAAGCATAATTGATCCAGAACTTAGTTAAATGTGTGTTACGTTTGCGGATTTTGGATGTCAGTTCAGACGAGGCATTAACTATAAACTAATATGTCATGTAACTGGTTGTTAGCGTTTTTGTCGGAAAATGCCCGACTAGTTTCGAACCCATCCAAGGTCCTTATTCATGAGCCTGCTCACTGCTCACGCGCTTCACAGGCCACGCGATGTCTGCGTGAAGCCAGACGATGTGCCCGTTTCGACGGAGGTTAAGGGGAGAGGTGTCACGTTTTCTTCTCTCGACGACACCTGCTGCTGGTCTTAATCGCTGATTCGTCAATACGATATAGGCATGCCCTAAAAAACGTGAGGTAAAACCGGTTGCATAATTTATTTGTTTATGAATATCACTCACAATAGAGGGCATTATCTTCTGTAATGTTAAGGGCTCTCCAACATATTACAAAACTGCTTCATCTAGGCTCGGTAAGGTTAGCATGAATGGAGTCTTTCTATCCGCGAGCAGACAATTATTGTGGTCGTACCAGAGACTAAAAACAAACACTGTCCTCGAAACGCCTTGCCAAAAAACAATAGGCGTGCAACAACAAGCATAGATTCTGTTTTAGGTAGAAAGCATTGTAACTATCTTCCAAGTACTAGGTATTTACATCGATTCGATGAACCTTATAAATATTCAATTATTTAATAACTACTCAATCTCTTCGATCTATTATAATAATTCAAGACAAGGGAAAATGTACCTCTTTCGAGTAAGAATTTTTCGGAAAAGACATTGCGCAGAATTTCGCTAATTATTGACAATAAGTATCAAGGTCTAAAGAAAATTGGAAAATCTCCGATTTATCCTAGGTATTCGACCACGTTAAAATTAAATCAAAAGTAGGCCCCCATATAATTTAAATGGAGTCCTATCACCTGCCTATGAGAACTGTAACATTAGTGATAATTAAAATTAAATAATTTATTTATCTCTTAGACATTTCAAGTACAATGTGTGTATATTGTATACTCGTAAAACAAGAATGACATGATAAACCGTCATTAAATAATGTCTTAATGCAATTGTTTTTATTAAAATCTCGATAGTTTATTACGTACACGTAAAATATAGTTTTTATTAATATTAGTTGGATTTAATTAGTCATATAATTCAATTCTTGTACACTTGTTACAATGAATTATTGCGATTGACTGATAGCTTTGTAAAGCATAGAAAACGATCCGGCAAGCATCATGGCGTTGTGATAACTCTAAGACAGGGTAGTTAATTTGAAATACTAAACAAAATAAATTAGACGACATTATAATTGTAAGTTTTCAAAAACGTAGCAACGGCCCTTGATTAAAGCGAAAACGCCATTAAATGAAGAAATTAAAAATACCTACTTACATACCTTTTGTGTAGGTTAATTCATAGACCGTAGATAGTGTACAAGATTTGAGTCAGTTTTATTTTTAATCTGGACTATAAAATATGGCGGTCTTAAATAATATTATTGGAGTACCGCCAAAATGCACGATACCTAATTAAGTGGTAAAGTTAACATCTTTTTAAGATTATCATTATAGTAATTTCAACGTTTTTTTTTAGTAAAAAAATCTTACCTACTGACACTCCTATGGAAAGTAAAAAATGTTTCGAGTCTTGAATGAGTCGCTGTGCCATAGAATACGTCTGTGTTCTAATCTTAATATTATTTCCTATATGAACATATTATTATTATTTACTCTGATAATATTTCTTTGAATGTACCTATATCAAATTCTTTATTCGGATGAAATTGTATGTTTGTACATAATAAATCAGATTCTTTTAAATATTTTGAGATTAAAACTCTGTCTATAATTATTTATTTATTCTTGTTTTATTTCAATAACGTCTAATTCAATGTAGGTACTGAAACTCCTGAAAGAGGAAGGTTGTTGTATTTATAGACTAGGGCTAGTTGAGGGAAATATTATAGCCTTTTTTTAATTTAAACTACTCTTGGTGTCAGCTAAAAAGCTCAGGATGAGCGCGGATAGGCCATCTGCGCATGGGTTAAGGTACATGTGCTTAACTACAGGTTTACTGAAAAACTAGTTGGTAGTGCGGTTGAATAGTTAGGTATATATTATCCCTCGTGCCTCACTTAGCACCATCGAGTAGAATCAGCCACTGCGTAGGTTGGTAGACCAAGTTCTTTGTACCTACCATAAACAGTTTAGAATACTGTAAAAGCTACAATAAGTTGAAGGCGACACAGACTACAGGAAATTGAGTGTCACAATATTACAGTATACTGGAGGTCTGACAGAATTTACAGACGCTGGGCTCATCAGTAAGACGTATTCTAGCCCTATAACTGGGATATATATATAATCAATGCGACATTTTAAAACCAAAACCCATTGCCACGCAGATGAAGTTGCGGGATACATCAATATGTAGACTAATATTATAAATGCGCAAGTTTGGATGTACGATGTATATTTTTATATGTTTTTTACTCAATCGTGGCTCAATCACGTCAGAACAGCTGAACGGATCTGGATGAAAGGCAGTTAAATTGTCTGGAATGACAAATACCTGCTTAAGTATTTGTACCCTTTATTCACGCGGACGAAGTCGCGGGCATCAGCTAGTGTAATATATATTATTACAGTTATTCGTTATTTTGTTCAAAGCTATTTCTACGCTGGTTCGTTTTGGAATTTGAATTATTTAAATGAGGTTTCAGTAGCGCCATCTACTAATAAGGTCCGCTGTATGTTCATAAATAGTACAACGTTCCTTGGCTAGTATTATCACAAGATGGCGCCACAACGAATACGATCAAAAATGAAAATACCATAAATACTGAATGACTATGATATTATGTACCTTTGTACATAGATGTGTTAAACCACAATACCACTAATCTATATTCAAGTAGCCGTAGACTGAGCCATAGATAAATATGAACAGACTGAGCACTCAATTCAATTCTTGGTTCTATGGCTTACGTTTGTACGACCGAGCACTCTGTCCATCGGTCCACACTCCACGCACAATACGTATACAATACCTACTGTCAAGTGTCAATTTGAAATTGACCGCGTATCTCTGACAGCTACAGTGTAACGATCGCAATCACCTCTGATTGGATAACACTCTTCCACTATTGGACAAAATCTATTGACGCAGCAAGAATACCATAAATTCAGCCATTCACAACAATTGATACTGTAACAATGATTGATGCAGAAGATACGCGGTCGCCCTGCAGTGTGGCCATGGTGTGACCTTTTATTATTGCCATTAAGATTAAGGATGGATTTTATTATTACGTTTTTTGGACGATATTTCAATGTTTTAAAATAATATCTGTTTCCTTTCGTTCGCGGCGCATTCGTTTCGCTGGAATAGAGATAGTGGACCGAGCGACGCGACGGTCTCTGAGTCCACTTGAGTGAATTTGCACTTGTCCGTCACTTCTGAACGGAATTACTTCAAATTTAAATATAATATTATGTAAACCGATGGCCTCCAGCCGAATATGGTTTAAAAAGTTCTAAAAATCTTTATTTCGGGGAGGATCTCGTAGAAGCTAATGCGAAGTAAAATATTTTTTATAGCGTTACATACGGTTGCGGTATATCATTTTAGATAATTAGGAATAGAGTACAAAAATATTTTTTTTTAATTTGTCCCCTAAAATTTACGAAATGGGGGTTTCAAAGTGGAGATTTTCTTACGTCTAAATTTGACCTCAGAACTCTCAATTTTCTGAAAGGTTGAGCCTGAAACTGCCTACTGATAGTACTGATGTCTATGAACGTAAAGATGAGCGCGCATCTAGACATGCTCGTCGCAGGAGCCGCAAGCACACTTTCTTAGTCATCACATTTTATAATTTTTTAAATTATGAAATTGCATGCTACGTAACACCAGCTCACCGAACGAGCTGCATTTTTGTAATACTGTAGGTATACGTACATATCCCATCTACGCAAGCGGATGACGATAGACGTCATCAGATTCGGCGCATTTTAATGCGTACGGTGCAGTTCGGTGCAAACCACTACTTTACCAGTTGCATCTATCTGATTGTATAATATGTCGAACCCTAACCTAACCTACAAGAAAGATACAAGAAAACGTAAATACAATGAATATTTAAAAAATTGACACTCAGAACATTGAACGGTTCACAATCTGTCGACACTTTACAATTTCGCGAGTTAGATTATAATCTAACGGTTTTTACAATCTTACGGTGACATATCCAAATCTTCCCGAATAGTAGAAATCCATCTGAAATGTTCACACCGTTTGAAAGACAGTTGAGTGTTGACACATGACATCGACAAATTATGATCATTCATTTTTCATTGAATCTGTCGAATCGGTACGGTGGTGCAGTGAACTGTGGAACTGGAAAAATAAAATAATTTATGCAAACTCTGAATTAAGTGTTAGTCTTCTGTAATAATTACAAATAAAACAATTCGCTATGTTGAGAATTTTATGGAATATTTGTCTGTAAGTCGTTATAATTCCTACATGTTCATGGCATCGACACCAAAACAAGCGAATGGCAAATTGCCATCAAATAACAACGGTTCCGGTGGAAAGCGAAAAAAGTCGCGCGGTAGCCGAGGGTCCTACTTATCAAAATGGCTTGACAGAACAATGAACCACATACAAGAGTCGACACCGAGTTCTGAAATGTACGATACATTTATGGGTCCCACGACGAATTGGCCGGGTGGTTCACAGTTTGCCCCGGGCTTCGACCCTTTTAAATACAATATGTACGGTACGGAGCCTTTATCGTTGCCCTCGCTGCCTACATATTACAATCCGATGGTTCCGCCTCCTTATTCCGAGTTTCGTTTCGTGCAGAATGAAAATAAGGGAATACAGGTGCAAAGGCCGCGGCCTCGACGTAAGAGCGAGAACAAAGCCGAGGAGGTGTCTAGCACGCCTGCAGACGCCCCCTCTATGAGCCCAAATAATTACCTGCAGCCAAAGAACTTCACAGACAGTCAGGACTTCACTAGTCTCCCGCCGATAGTTACGTCGATGGGTGATACAAACTCTAACAGTGACATGCAAAATGATAAAGAAGATGCAAACTCTGCAAGCAACGCTCGGCGATTTAGTGACCCTTGTGTGAGAGGCTTGCCTGATGTGGCAAGGCCTGCCAATGGAGATGTAGATTCCGGGTCAGAATCAGGCTCTGGCTTATCTGGGAGTCAGGTCGGCAGTCGTTTGCTGGCATGCCTCTTGGATCAAATAGCAACGCTCAAAATGGCTAATGAAAGACTGAATAAGGATCTACAAGAGACAAGAGGTAAAATACATTCTATTTTATTAAAATGAAGAAAGTATATTGAAAATAGCTTAGACTTATATAATTACCTAAGTGTAATCTGATGGAGAACAGATTGTGACTGTTTTGTATGTGATCTGATAAGTTGTCCATTAATGAATGTAAGGAGGGCTGACAGACAAAAATCTTTGTTTTTATAATATTGGGTGTTTTAATAGTTTTTTAGTAATTAGATTACTGTAAGTAATTGTGAAAGTAAAAACTAATTGCTAAGTATTATTATAGTGGATCCTATGTTGATATTACAGAATGGAACACCTTAGCAACATTTCAATAAAGTACTTACTTACTTAAAGTACTTTGGCACATTTTGATGAGAAATAAGCTTCATACTTTATTAATTAACTAGCTGATGCCAGCGACTACGTCTGCGTGGATTGAGGTTTTTTAGTTCCTGCGGGAATCTTTAATTTTCCGGCATAAAAACTAGCCTATGTGCTATTCCAGACTATAATCTATCTCTGTGCCAAATTTCAGCTAGGTCCGTTCAACCGTTGGGGCGTGATTGAGTAACAAACATCCATACATCCATACATCCATCCAAACTTTCACATTTATAATATTTATTTGATTGATAAGTATTAAGTCAATGGCATACATAGGATTAAAGGTAGGCATTTAGGTAGGTTCTTATTTACCACCATATTTTTCATTAGGATTATGGTTTTTTATGCCGGACCTTATTTATGTATGACCTTCACACGACTAACTACATAATTAATTTAACAAATAAGATCATAATAAAAAGACTAGCCAAGTATGAGTCGAACTCGTGCACAGAGGGCTACGTGCTGTAACTTGTACTCTACCAAGTACCTAAGATATTTTTCTAGTCGATTATCTATTTTAGTGCCAAAGCTTTGTCAAGATGGATCTAAAACATAAGAGGCCCACAGACAGACTTATTTGTGTTCTTATTTCTTATGTGTACTTGTGAGAAAACAAACTTTCTCATATTAACTGTATGGTACTGTCTATATGTCTGGTAGTTGTAGGATTAAGAAGCACTACTTACAATAGTAACTAGGTAAGTAGATTGTTAACATCAGATTAGTCTTATCAAATGCTGTTTGCTAAAGTATTAACTTCAAATGCAAGGCTATAGTTACATTTGAAGAATAGAACTGCACACCAAGTAATTTGTATTTCTATGAAATGCACTTGGTTTGATGATGTAGTCTATCCAGACTGAAGTCTATGCTAGCCTGAATTGGTAGTGATTGGACCAAAATCATACTATTTAGTTATTAATTAATTTTTTGTAAATAGTCCTAATCAAATGTAAGAATGCTAAATTGCTTTTTACTATGCATGTGGCTGGTAGGGTGATATGAGGAAAACCTACTGCCATAGTCCATACCAGACCAGAGCTGTATAAGAAATATTAACTTCCAAATTGATTACTGACCCAGCTAGAAATTGAACCAGAATGACTAAAGCAAGTAACTATCACCACTTTTTTATTAGGCAACCAATTCACAAGAGTTCATAAAAATAAAAATAGCTACAGTTAGTCCTGATATTTTTTGAAACAAAGCTATTGGTGATCAGGTGTCAACCTTGCAACCCACACCAACAATAAGGTCATATTATTATTCAAATATCATATCACCCACACATTGAATGACTCAAGGAGACTTATCTCATCAAGTTGCAAATCCAAAAAAAACTCAATAATGCATGTCTCTAACGTTAAAATGTTTAAGACCGGCGAAAGTGACTCGATATGCAAAGTGCATTTTAATATCGCACTTACGATATTACGACCAGCTTGCTAATGACTTGCAGTAATAAAGCACACTTCATTTTGTAAGTCTCTTTCATCATCGCATCCATCGCAGGCCCATTTCTGGACATGGGTTTCCTCACATAGTTAGAAGGGTTTAGGCCACCACGCTGACCAAGTGTGGATTGGTTGCTTGGTTGACCTTTGAGCCAATCAAGAAGAACGCTTAGGCATGCAGGCTTCTCCACGATGTGTTTCGTCCCAGTTAAAAAAATCAAGTGATACGCTTAAAATGCACATACTTATTTACGAAAAGTTAAACATAGCACGCTTATTGCTTGGGATTCGATCCCCGACCTCCCGAATATGAGATATTTTATTTTTTCATGATGAATAAAATAAATGAAAAATTTATTCATATTGGTCCTATACCTATTCATTGCAATCATATTATTATCACTCATCCAATAACCGTAGATGAATAAACATTCGAAATTCGATACACTACCTATAAAAAGTAAGTAATACCAATTAATATGACTTTCACAGATATTTACTTACTTGATTGCTTATAAATCACATACTCATTTACGAAAAGTTCAACGAAAACATCAACGTTGCACGTTCACTGCTTAGGGTTTGATCCCTGACCTCCCGAATATGAGACCGACATGATTGAATTTGAATATATCAAAAAGTTAGCGTGTTTTACTCTATTAAACTTTTACAAGTGCTTTTGAATCGTCTACCACTGTGAGTCTACCACTGGTTCGGAATCTTCGCCCACATACTATCGAGAAGAACTACCTCGCTGGTCTAGTGGTTAGCATGTTTGACTGCGGCTGACGACATCCCGGGTTCGAGTCACGGGTCGGGCCATAATAAGTGTTGGGCTAGTACTGAGAATTTCTGACTAGAAATTCTCAGTACTAGCCCGGAGTTAGGAAGTTGGCGGTGTCCCCGTGCCTCGGAGAGCACGTTAAGCCGTCGGTCCCGGCTATTATCACTATCATGATAATAGTCGTCAAAGGCCGCCAACCAGCATGTGAGCAGCGCGGTGGGTCTAAGCTCTAATTCCCTCTCTCCTATGAGAATGGAGGTCTGTGCCCAGTAGGTAGGCACAGACCTCCATTCTCCTATGAGAATGGAGGTCTGTGTAGCCTGTAGTGGTAGTGGTGGGTGGTGGTTGGCAAAAGGCGATTCATTTCAGATGATTAGGCCCAGCGCAGTCTGCAAATGACGCAAACATTTTTCGCGGATATGTATTTGAGTATCGGCTAGACAATTGGTTCGAACTAAATATATTTAAAATTTGTTTATTTTCAGCGGAGCTTGAAGCGGTACGACATCAGACCAGCTATTACCCCAAAGGACCAAACAGTATGGGCGCTGCATCAAATTTCAACGGTAATGATAATTAACAATACGAACCACAAGGATTAAACATATAATGGTAATCTTATATTATACTTACTGGATGCCCGCGATTTAGACCGCGTGGGTTTAAGCTTTTGAAAAATCATGTAGTAAGTAACTCTATTTTGGAATACAAAGTGCCCTGTTTACGTGTGTCTATGTCCTTCCTTGGGATGTGAACTACCTTTGTACCAAATTTCGCCAAAATCCGTTCACTAAACGGATCGTGAAAGCGTAGAAGACAGACAGACACTCTTTCACATTTATAATATTAGTATGTAATATGTATATTAATTACTTAATAGACAAAACCCAGCACCAGCGTTGCTGTTTAAAACGTTCCTTTTATCCACGTCAACGTTTCATTCAGTTTTATTCGTTTTGTTTCAAGAGTCAAGTATCCAAAATGTTAAATCTCGCGAACAATCTATGTGGCGAAGCTATGCGAGCGTATGCGCTTCAAATATATGTCAATTCAATTGCTGATTGCTTGTTTATTTCCGAGAGCAGAGTTGGTACTAATTCGCTTAACTCTTGCTCAGTAGAGCACGAGTCTCTTCTCGGAATGAAAAAGATTCGGCCACAGTCCACCAGGCTAGCCAAGTTCAGATTAGCACACCATCACATAGAACATTATGAATAACTTTCGGGCCCGCAGGCTTCCTTTACATGTTTTCTTTCACCAAAACGTACATAATTCCGAAAACTTAGGGAACCGAGGGAATCGAACCCCTGACCACCCAAACAGGAAACCGGGTGTCTAAACTGGACTATCACCACTATACATAATATAACTATATTTACTATAATCAGGTTTTAAGTCAGGCTAACTTTTAAAAAAATGGGATTAAACACCAAAAAAGAATTTGAGACCCTAAGCTTTCTAAGAAAATAAATAGAAATATGGCC
Organism: Erebia palarica; assembly: GCA_964035005.1. Lineage (NCBI taxonomy): Eukaryota > Metazoa > Arthropoda > Insecta > Lepidoptera > Nymphalidae > Erebia > Erebia palarica. The sequence goes on from OZ035994.1 coordinate 20,127,568, forward strand.
GGCCGCACTGTTGGGTAGTATAATTCAAATTCAAATGTGATTTAATATGGTCATATACTAATTTTGGTGGTCACTAAGTAACTTTTTTTGGGTTCGCAATGATTATTTTGGGGTCATTTGCTTTACTAGGATAGCAAGGTGTAAAATTTTTGGTTATAATTTCACATAAAATAGGATGTCAATGTTCACCCAAAAAGGGTAAATGTTCACCAAAAAGTTTTGGTGAACATTTACTCATTATGAGTTACAGTGTATTTTTTCTGATGGAACTTTTTAATCTATTTGGTAAACAGATAAACATTAAGGCAATAAAAATAAGTGGATAGTTAGACTGGACAAAATTAATATTTTCCCGTTTTACTATGGTACCCTAAAAGTTGTTACGTGTTCTCTATGTATTGTTATTGGAATCATCATTGATTTCCTTGTTTGTCTCTATGCACCTTGCTTACGCCAACGCGCTATTATTATCTTTTCTCATTCACTTTTCTACGCAACTCATTAGGTATTCACTATGTAATACCGACATCAAAACAATAGTAGACATGTACAGCTATTTAGTATTAATAACTTTTTTATACGTCAACGCATACGGAACATCGATCACTATAGTTACATAAGTCATTATAAGATTTTAATTACGTATTTCTGCTATTTGGGAATTAATTCTTTTGCAAGCAATCTCTAAATATCAACTAAGGTGCTTATCTAAAATCCAATGCTATGCTTCTTAACAGGGACCATTATGAAAGGGATAGTAACACATTTAGATCCGCCTTTCCAGTAAAGCTACAAGAGTTTAAAGTACAGCAGAGTATTAGCCACAATAGCTGCATTACCTCTGCCTCTTGTACCATAGCATAGTTCTATTGTTAGTTGTTTTTATGTACGTGTTTCTTGGTGTACAATAAATAATTTTTCATTCATTCATTCATTCATACCCTTAGCACGAGTTATACTTTCGAAAAACGTAATTCCTACTAGTATTTAAATGTGAAAGTGTGTTGGTTTGTCATTTAATCACGTCCTAACGGATCTTCGTGATTGTTTATAGTAGAGGTAGTAGATTCTAGCTTTTTTGGTTACCTTGTTATATACCTAGTACTAGCGAATGCCCGCGACTTCGTTTGCGTGGATCGAAGTTTTTGGTTCCCGCGGGAACTCCTTAATTTTCCGGGATAAAATAATTCCGCCTATAATTATATAATATAATTCCAGACTATAATTTATCTCTGTGCCAAATTTCAGCCAGATCCGTTCAGTCGTTGGGGCGTGATTGAGTAACAAACATCCATACATCCATCCAAACTTTCGCATTTATAATATTAGGAAGATAAGATTATACATCGGTTATCGTCTCCCAAGTAAGTTGCGTGCGTCTCGTCCGACCCAGTCAGATAACCTCGACTATATGTAGGACTTACTAAGTAATAAGTAATGATGTCTGCATTAAACTGTTCTTGCCATTCAAGCCTCTGTTTATTCTTAATTTAAAGCCAGAATCGCATAACCAATCGGTCGGAATAACCAAATAGTCGGAAGGTCAACTGTACATCAGCTGAAACTGTGCGTGTTCAGCCAATTGGTTCGTGCTGATCATTGTAAATACTTGAAGGCATCAGCGTGCATCTTCTTTTCATTGGAAATTAAAAAAAAATACAATTGAAATATACTTTATCGCTGAAAAGTATCCTGTTTCGAGGATCTGAGTATGAACCAGTTAAATTCTAAGAACTATGAATGATTCGCTGTTTTTCCTTTATCGCGTTTGAAGAATTCCGTGACCTCTAAATCTAAAGTATTACTTTACACCGAAATATGAGAACAAAAAAACCATTATAAAAAGTTATGCGTGAACTTCTTAAAATATTGGGTTCACTAATTGTTAATGTTTAATTCTTAAAATGCTTATCCCAACAGAAAGTGAAGGGTAGAAATAGGCAAGAATTAATATATTATCATGCTAACATCATAAAATCAATCTATCTCTATATATAAGTGACTTAGCAAAACTTTATTTAGAATTTTTTTCATAACATAATATAATTGTTCCTAAGTTCTCTTATAATTACATATATAGATTATATTTTAGTTAAGTACTAGCTGATGCCCGTGACTTCGTCCACGTGGATTGAGGTTTTTCGTTCCCACAGGAACTCTTTAATTTTCCGGGATAAAAAGTAGCATATGTGCTATTCCAGACTATAATCTATCTCTGTGCAAAATTTGATATAGATCCGTTCAGCCGTTAGGGTGTGATTGAGAAACAAACATCCATCCATACATCCAAACATCCATACATCCATCCATCCAAACTTTTGCATTTTTAATATTTATTTATTTATATTTATAAGTATTGTTAACTTCAGCTGTTAAGCCTTTTATTTTGTTAAATAGATAGAACGGTAGAAAACTAGTTTGCTGTAAACAAACAATAACTCTATGCATAATTGTACACGTAGCATTGTCCGTTAGCAATAATTACAGAGCAAGGGAAAAGTTCTCACGCTTAGTTAATTTTGATCGATTTTATAGTTATACAGTTTGCTATAAAATCATAACTGTTTCTTTAATGAAAAACTCACGCTAATCAGGCTACATTAAGGTTCACTAACCACTTCCACCGAGTTAAATCGTTTATACGTCCATATAATAGAAACTATGTTTTTTCGTCCAAGATTTGTACTTTTTTACCCGACTGCGGAACGCACAGGGTTATGTGTTCGTCAGTCTATATATGTTTGTTTGTTATCAGTAGTATTTCACAGTTCGATACAATATTTTTGGAAGCTCGGAAAGTTGGAACACCACACTACTAGTGTCGCAAATCGCAATGGTATTATATTCGTTGTTACCAGTCAATTAACAGAGCTTATAAAGATCTTGACTCAACCGACACAGAGCCTTCTTAACACTGTTCTAAGCCGCTGTTCAGACACACTTTTGCATTTATATTAATCAGTATTTACATAATATATTATGTATGGTGACATACACAGGGGGCGTTTTTTTAATGTGTCACGTTTTTATTGTATTCATCAGGTATCGGCGGGCAGTATTCTCCAGGATTCCTAACGGACTTGGTGCGTGAGATACGAGACGGAGCGCGCATGCGTGAAGATGCAATGTACGCGAGGCTTCGGGCCATGGTGCTGGAGAGAACCGATGTAAGTAATTGATAGGACTATGCAAAAGTTTGCATTTCCTTTAGTTTTAACAACAAGCAATAATTAAAAAAATTAAAAAACACGACTGCCCTGCCAAAAACGAACTAAAAAGTTAAAAACAATACAATATATTTTTTGGTGAATCACTGATATTCAACTATAGTGTTACATATTTTTGGAATCTACTCATCATATTCTAGATGATGATTATAATAATAGTTAATCTTATTTTCGTTTTTTTTTCAACTTTAGTCTTTAATGCTTGACCATGGTCACCCCATAATTTTTTTTAAATTTTACTAGCCTATTTCACCCAGAATAAGATCAATTATCAAAATCGGTTCAGGCGTATACAAGGTGTAAGGTAAATGGTATAACATACCGGCGGCTACCCATGCAATTTTGACGTTATAAACACTATGGCGGTGTTAAAAATTCAAAATTAATTATCTAAAACTTTCATACAAAATTAATTAGTTAATTAAGGAAAATAAATTTTGGCAACCCTGTGGCGATTAACAACCCCATACCTATTATTATTACGTATTAAATAACTTACGCAACATCAATTTCTATTGCCCTAGTACAAACGACTAAGTCGACGAACTTTTGTTGTCCGAATGCCGCCGCGCAACTTGACGTCACTGACGACCTGACCCAGCAGGGCGACCGCGTATCTTCTGCATCAATCATTGTTACAGTATCAATTGTTGTGATTGGCTGAATTTATGGTATTCTTGCTGCGTCAATGGATTTTGTCCAATAGTGGAAGAGTTATCCAATCAGAGCTGATTGCGATCGTTACACTGCAGCCGTCAGAGATACGCGGTCGCCCAGCTGACGAAGACGGTATTTACTGTCTAGTAGTGTTGTCATTGATGATAACGAGGTCTTGTGTTCGATTCCCGGGTCGGTTCAAATCTTGAATATTGACTAGGAATTCTCAGTAGGTAAGTACCTACCTGAGTTAGTAACGAAATTGGCGTTGATTATGTTAAGCCGTCTATCACTAGTAACGAGATCCTATCCTACCTATTTGTCGCTAAACCCACCAAACGCGGGTTAAAATGGAGCAGCATGGAAGCATGGATGTACTATTAACATACTTCTGAGCTTAGAAGGTCTAATTTTAGCTCTTAATCACTACCTATTTCCTAGGTGCCTAATTGTTGGTGCCGGGTACTTATGAGAAATTCTGTACATAAAACTCAAACCCAAAAATGTTATGACCGAAATAGGACCGAAATCGAAATCGAACCCAGACTACGAGATTCGCAACCAAATCTGTAAACCACTGGTCACTTAGACGCATTACATGTAGGTACGCCAGTTCATCATATTTAATAAAAATACAAAATGCTCTCCAAATCAACTTCTCACTACAGACAATCTCTTAAAATTTTATGTAAACCTGGTACATGCTAGAACGGATGGACGCTACCTACTAACACGCGGCATCCTCTTTGTAAACACCGCGCCTTTGATAGGTAGATAGATGCCGCCGCTCGCGCCGCGGGCCGACTTTGCAAAATGAATGATATTTTTTGGTAAGTTGTACCTACACCTAATTACGAATACTTGAATATTCTACCTACCACTAGATACCTAACTACTTAATAAACAGTTACTAGTTAGTACTACGTTTTTTTGGTATCGGGAGGGAAATCTTTAAAAGATACCTGATTTCTTGGGGGAGAAATCAGGTTATGTGAGATTCTTACTCACTAAAATCTCCTTGGTAGTCACCCTCAGCGCTGTGTTGGCCACAACCGAGCTGCCGACTACTAAGGGCAAGGTCAAGGGCAAGGGTCGTCCAAGGGTGAAACGACTGGAGCCCCCACTCCAGGCCGCTCCTGACCCTGATGTCCCTTAGACTGGGACTATTGAGTTGTTGGATCGGTGTGGTGACCAGCGCCACAACAATGTCCTCGTCTCCGAGCGGGATCAGCTCGCTGACGGGCTCGTTCAGCGGCCTCCTTCTTAACCATTACGGTTTCACAAAAGGAGACCACTGCCCTCCTTGCTTCGAACTCCGACACCATTGCCGCTATCGCAGCCGTTGGAGAGAGATCACTTCCCACGTGGCTGACTAGGACATGACGTTCAGGTTCCCAGACAGGGCATTCTTTAAGAGTGTGCTGCGCAGAGTCCTGGCGGCGTGGTGTGTAGTGGTGGCGGTGGCTACAGTGGTGACACCGCGAACCTACTACCTACTTTCTTAGCATGTACTTCTAACTACTAGTACTACCTACTTACTCGTAAAAGGGAACCAGATACCAGCATCCTGATGAAAGATGACAGTAGCACAGCTCACACCTCGTAGATCATGCACACAAACACACACATACACACACACACACACACACACGTACGACACAGGTCATACAGCAAAAAATGTAAGCTTGCTCACAGAAAGGGTTCAATGTGTGAACCCGCTTTTTCTGTGCACAATTCCAATCTGCGCAGCACTGAGCACATCACACGAGTAAGCAATTTGGGTCGTTACTGTCTGAAATGCATCCAGGATTCTTTGGCGCATTTCTTCACTACTATTGCACTCCACTGCGTATCATAAAATAGTCTGAATTTGAATAACTCATTGTCAATTATGTACTTGCCACCGTGACAGTTAACGCGCAACTGTTGAAATCTCGAAAAACTAATAAAATAATACGTTTCAAAAACAGGGTTTCCAGTCACGATTTTGATTTTACCCTACTAAAAAATATCCTTTATAAACCCTAAAAAAAATCTAAATTTCTAAATTTGGCAAGTTTACTATTTGTTGTAAGTTGGACTTTTTAAACGGATTTTTTTACGTTCGATGTAAAAGTCGGTAAACTTTATTTTACAATTTTCTTTGTAACTTTACTTTACTTTTTCTTTGTAATAACTTTACTTTACAGTTAAGCTGAAATAAATATTTTCATTTTCATTATTTTAGTTATGTACCTAACAATTTAAACAGAGCATTCACAATTTTACCCAAAGTCGTTCTGTAAAATTCTTGTTTAATTTGTGTTATGTTTTTCCCCCAAGTTAGGGTAAAATTCCGAAAAGAAAACACTATCAAAAATTTATTTTCTAAAAATCTACTTTGTTCCATGCGTTCCTAGTACCGTCGGACGTCGCCCGTCAGCTCGGCTTTTTTAATTTACCGACAATACCTACATACACAGGAATACGTCTAAACTCCGCCCTACGACAATATGGCCGAATTATTAGGGTTCCATTGCAAGATAATTGCAATTATGAAAATATCTTTAGTCACGAAGAAACTAAGTACTTACTAGCTATCAAAAAAATATTGTAATTTGCGTAGGAGTTGAAGGGATTTTTGTTCACCAATTAATCCATCACTGTGCACTGCAGGCCTAATCTTTCATGACAGATGTAGAAACTAACCTACCACGCTGCTCCAATGCGGGTTGGTGGGTTCTAACGATTATTTGGACTTCAGGTTAAGTACTGATAAGTGATAATAACTGGGACCACCGTAGCATCGTGGACAAAAATTCTTCAATCGACCGAAGAACGGGTTTCTTTTCTCGTTGGTAATAAAAATTTCTTGGCAGAAAAACTCAAATTCTAATGATTTGATGGCTGACGATCGAATCTGGAACCCCAAGACCCGCAGCCGATCAAAGTACTACCAAAGACCATTAGAAACATTAACAACTAGTTAAAATTGAAAAATACGGGACCCACCTCGTGAATTAAAATGATTCAATAGGTTACTTGAATCTCTTTAATAGTCATAATTTCCTGGTATCTCGATTAAGTTTACTTACGTAAATGCACCAGTGGCGGTGTCTTTTGTACCTAAAGTCGGAACTGTACTACAAGCGATAATATTAATTATTATTATTGTATCGTTATGCAATTTGGCAATTCATTACAATTTACAAATCATTCAAAAAACAAACTACTCAGAATAATTTATTATTGATCAAAACTTCAACGAAGTAAGTCGAGAAATTAATCACAGAGAAAGGCGGCTCATAAAATAAGGATAAGTGACTGAATTTGACTTACGAAGTCCGAAACTAGTCGGGCATTTTTTTACAAAAATACGTGAGTTCTAGCCGGGCTTTTACTTTGAGAATTTTATTTCATGCCGAATAATGATTACTTAGCATCGCTATTGGATTTTATCGCAACGCTCGCGCTGGCAACGAGGCTTAAGATACGGTATTATTCGCAGTTCATTGATATTGAATCAGCTGTTTTAAGGGATGCCACCTGAACATTTATGCAAAAATTTTGAAGTCCTCATAACTCCCCCAGGATATGAGCTACACGTCTCATGATATTTTTCCAGTATATTTATACACCATCTAACATAGGTAGCCGGCGGTATGTTATACCATTTACCTTACACCTTGTATAAGTTATGGTGGAATATACAAAGTCACATACATACATGATCCCTGAAAACAATATACTCCTTTTTTCAGGCAGTCGTATAAAAATACGCTGCCCAAAGGTACCATGAAAGTCTCTAGATCGCCATCTGATTTAAGCGATCGTCGCTTACAAAATGAGTGTTTTGGATGAAATGATGACGTAGCGCGATGCTTGAACTCAAGCTGAAACTCATATTTTTTATTCAAATCAACTTATTAAAAGTCTTTGAAAAAAAGCTTTTGAATCGTCGTCGAGTGAACCTACCACTGGTTCGGAATGACATTCCTACTGAAAACAACCAGCCAGAAACTCTTGTTATAGAATCACTAAATTTTGTTCTTTCTCTCAAGGCCATTTAGCTTTTCCTGCTAGTATAGATATTGACGACTTCATACCAACTAATACTTATAGCGAATTAAACTTTTGGCCTGAGGGCATAGTGTACCGTCGCTATAGGGAAGTGAGAGAAAAATCCCTACCGTAGTATTAGTCTTTTTTATTACCTTCGTATAGTATTTTAAGTTTGTATTTTATTTTATATTGTTTTTATTTTTTAAGTATTTTGTATTTTATGTATTTCATAATATGGGCCTTGTTGCCTGAAATAAATGAATAATAATAATAAATAATAAACTTCTAGTTCCTCCATTATCATGCACTTTCGCAAAGTCCTGCTTCTATCCAATATTAATACTCAGCTAATTGCTTTAATAGTGTCGCTCGGCACTTAATGTACTGGACAGAATTGCATGCGTAAGTTAGTTTGCATTAAAATAAGATTATTACAAGCAGAACAATAGGGCAGTATAGTTGCTGGCATGTGTGCTAACGGCTAAAGTTCATGAAGATCGCTCGCGCAGATAGCTCACGAAAGTGGAACAAATACTTCCGTATTTATTTTCGTTAAGTAATTTCCAGTTAGCGCTTGCGCACACATGACAGTGCGAAGTGTATCATTTAAAGTTTTGGCCATTTTCCGCTAACAATAATCTATACTAATATTATAAATGCGAAAGTTTGGATGGTTGGATGTTTGTTACTCAATCACGCCAGAACAGATGAACGGATCTGGATCGAATTTGGCATAGAGATAGATTAGTCTGGAATAACACATAGGCTAAATTAAAAGATTTCCCGCGGGAACCAAAAATCCTCAATCCACGCGGACGAAGTCGCGTTAAATTACAATATATCTTTTTCAAAATGTCCTTCATTTTGAAGTCAAGACTTGTCCATATTTATATAAAGTATACTGAGACTACAATCATTGAAAATGTTAGAATGTGCTAAAGAGAGCACGCCACCATAGGGGATAAAACTCAGTTTTTATTTCAATATTAAATTATCATTTAATTTTCCAAAATATTATCAAGTGCTCCTTTACTCGTTCGTCCTTGCATGAGTGCAAATTTCAAAAAAATCATACTTCAGTCAGTCTGTTGAGAAGTAATATTTGTGATAATGCATTTATCCCCAATTATTCGCTAAAACGCTATGCGAAAATATACAGAATTTAAGTATCAGAAATGACCGTCTGTCCTTTTGAAAATACTTTGGCATCGGTCCAAGAATGTCAACTGTTGCCTTTTCATTCCACCAACATGTGGCGCTTCCGAAATTCAAAGAGAGTGTTCTATAAACTATTTCTACGCTTGGTTATTGATGATTAGCGTTTGAATCAATTGAGTTCTATAAATCCATGCCTATTGCTTTTTCACTGATTTTCACAATTTTCACTGAATAGTATAAATGATTCTGTACAACCTTTTGTGTATTGTTTCTTTTTAAATGTGTGGCAATTAAAAGCTGTTATTCTATTTATCTAATTAATAACATTAATTTCTTTTCTGTCTCTTTATCTATACTAATATTATAAATAGGTAAAGTTTGTGATGTTGTAGGGGGTAATCTCTGGATCTATTGAACTGATTTTGAAAATTCTGGAACCAATAGAAATCCACATTATTTGTGAGTGTCATAGGCTATATATTAACCCGAAAAATTAGGGGGTTCCCGTTGGAATTTACAAACCTTATTTCACACGGACGAAGTCGCGGGCATCCGCTAGTATTTATATATTATTGTGGTTTTACATAGCCAGTTATGTGTCTACTTGACCCTCAGTACAAATTTTTATAGGATTCTGAAGAAATGCTAAATAAAAAAAGTATTTTGTAAAATATACGGTATTTGAAGCCATTTGGAAGAAACAATACATAAATAAGATTCGATCTGGCATTTCGCGTTCTAAGTAATCTGATGCAGATAAATAATTACGTTTGTATGCGATAATACGTCGTATCTTTGGGTATCAAGGCCTTCAGAGCAACCTTGTATTGCTGAACTTGGACGAATCGATAGCGGATGCGTTCTTGCAACTTGATAATGTCGCATTAAGAAAGTACTAGCAATAATTAGTGTCTTGATTTCCATACTATTATTAAAATGCAAAGTATGCCTGGTAATTTTTCAAAGCTGAATCGATATTGATTATTGACAAAATTTGGCACAGACGTAGCTTGCATCTTGGAGTTGGGCACCTACTTTTTTTGTCTTGAAAAATCAAAAATCAGAAGATTTGTACAGAATTTATAAAAAAAAACCTCAATCCAAGCGGACGAATTAGGGGACATCGCCTTGCCTGATAATAAGATAATCGTCTTAAGTGCTCGGTTCGGTTCCCAACTTGTGGAAGACTACCAAATTTACGCTTTGCCCGTTTTTGCGAGTCTTTGACAGAATGTAGAACTACGAGTGATGAGTAGGTCAGGACTCTGAAATTGGTAATTAGAAAGTAAGTAGCAATTATTTACCGTGCAAGGGGCCTTACAGGACCTGAAGGGACAAGATCCTCAGCTGTGTGGATTCCAACCCAAACAAAGTGCTTAAAACTCAGGGGTCATTTTTGCTTTCAGAGTGGCTTGGCTTCAGCTGAGTCCAAACTTGCTGAGAGAACGCTTGAAGAAATCAAGGTAAATAACCATTTAACAATTCGGTCAGTTAACCAGGAAGACAAAACGCTGTAAATTAAGCATGGCTTAGCGTAAAGCATCCCTCTACAAACTAGACAAATTAATATAATATAGTCCGACAAACGTATCGTGACAGCGTGGCTAGTGTCTATGAAAAATAAAACAAAATCATAAACTAAACGGTCATAAAAAATCCAACTTTGGCCACCGGCATATAAGTTTGTGGGACTTTACTGTGTTCTTCTCACTAGCGATGTGAAGTAATCCACTGGCCTAGGTCTGTCTCAGTTGAACAACGCCATCTACATAACAAATAGTCACTTTCAGATAGATGGCGCTGTTACCAATTAAAACAAAACAACACCAGACACTACGATATGTAGTGACATCTAGTGGCATGTTGTATAATTATTGTTTTAGTGTTTTGACTCGCCGGTAGATAGCACTGCTTCAGTTAATTTAATTACTTTAATAATAAAAAGTTGGCGCCTGTATAGTATATTGATTTTAAGATCTAAAGTTTATTATTCATTTGTTTTTAATTTTATGCTTGGTGACTTGCACAACACTGCCTAAACTGATTTAACTACTTTACTTGGTTTTTAATGCTGCTTCATTTTGATAAGATTATTCCGGGGTTAACATGAAAATGACAGGTAGGTATAGTCAATTTAAAACGGGCCTTGTGCAAGTGGGCTTGAGTATTAAAGGGTTGATTATTAAATATCTTCTTTTTATTTCAAAAAAATTCACCTGTAGTAATATTATTTATATTATGTAAACAAGCTGCAAAATCCAATTAGCAAGTAACATTCAATTTTAGGCAGCTCATGCTAGCGACTTCGTAGTATAAGTTAGATATAGGTACCTAATTCAAAACTATATGCGTGGGAACTCTTCAATTTTTGTGAATTGTAACTAGTGTTTAGGAGCTTTTAGTGCACATCTAAAAATATTGCCATAGCTTTCATAATACTTCCTGCAGAAAGGGATATTTGGAGTTGTCGTTTTATTGTAGAGTTTCAATTCATTCAAGACTAAAATGTCCCTCTTAAATATATTGTTATTCCTTTCATAATACTCCCTGTGGGAAGGGATAGCAAAATATCAATAAGGCATTTTCGTTCAGAGATTAGGTTATGTACAGTAGAATAGTAGAAACTATAAACTCTAATTACCGATTCGGCTATACACGCCTCGGACTCGCACCAAGCGCTAAACGGAATGCAATTTACACGTTTCAATATATCCTCGGAGACATAAATTTTTGAGGTACGCATCATCAGAGTGCGTCGGTAGTTTCGCGAGCAAACACTCGGCCGCAAGATGTAAGGTGTGACGTCAAAGAACGTGGAGTGCACTCGACGACCACCCAGCGCGCGTGTAAATAAACCTTAATAGCGCCGAATCGAAAAAAACGCAAAAAATACGTGTTGATGTGTTGCTATGTGTTGTTTGTATTGCGGGTGGGGAAAAGTGCAAGTGACGTGAGCTACAATGGGGTTTTGGTCTGTCTGTTTATTGTTATTATTACGCACACGTCGATAACGTAACCTAAACTAAGACGAAAATCGGTCAAAAATATAATTTTCTTCAATCCCAATTCATCCAGGTCCTAGGTATTTGGTCAGTGCGATGTTTTTAAGCTAAAATAAAAATATTGCTCGTTTCGAAACGTCAAAAAATATTTTTACGTTGTGGTCTTACATTACTGCCTCGTTGGTGTAGCGGTTAGCGTAGTCGACTGCGGATCACGAGATCCTGGGTTCGATTCCCGGTCGGGCATAAAAGTTTGGTATTGGGTTTTTCAATTAAGGAATTCTAAGTGCCAGCCCGGAGTTGGAAGTTGGCGGTGTTTCACCCCCGTGCCTCGGAGAGCACGTTAAGCCGTCGGTCCCGGCTATTATCACTAACATGATAATAGTCGTTAAATCCCGCCAACCCGCATTGGAGCAGCGTGGTGGGTCTAAGCTCTAATTCCCTCTCTCCTATGAGAGTGTGCCCAGCAGTGGGATCTCAATAGGCTGTAGTGAGAGGTCCTGCATTCAATTCCCGTTAGAGGCCTTTTTGAAAAGTTCTGATCTGCTTTGTAAATTGTGGTGTGGTCTGGTGAGACTTGGTTACCACCCTATCGGCAAAGTTCCGGCGATATAGTGTTCCGGACTATACTACGCTGCCGCCAAAAACCAATTAGGGGTAGGTACAAGCTAGCTTAGAGCTTACATCGTAGACTGCATCATCATTCTTCACTTACCACCAGACGAGTTCGCAGTCAAGGGTTTTGAATAAAAAATATGACAAGTCAAAATTAATTGTGTATTCATGTTGGCGTTTGTCAAGACTGTACCCCTTTATGTACTACTTATCAGAAGGTAGAATTTTCTGGGAAGATGCCGGCATAAAACTCATATGAAGCTACGCTTCTGATGGGTATAAGTGGACTTTCCCAAAATCCTTTCATGCCACAGGTAAAAAAATAAATAGACAGGAGGAATTGCTAGCCCTATCTCAATATACTCCGTTCCAAAATTAGTCGATACAACGTTAGTTTAGTTAAGTTTAGATTGTTATAGTATTTCTACATTGGTTTTGCTTGTTTTATTTTGTGAAGGTCTCTATTGAATAATTGTATTCAATTTATTCGATTATGCCGCGAGGGGTATGCCGGTCGGCGCACCCGCTCGCACTGCGGATTATAAAATCACCTTGAGTCGGTGAAGAGCGAAACGCATCGATTCATTCGAATACGAGGGCATTCGTACGATCCAATAGTTTGATGGGGCCGCCTGTTACACCGTTGCGTCACCCTACCTACCTTTTTGCCTCTCAAAATTGCCTATCTCCAAATACTTAAACTCATTCTACACATGCTAGCTAATTTAATAGTGTGAGGTGTACAATTAATACACCGTTGCGTCACCCTACCTATTTGAAATGTTGATGTCACCGTAAGATTGTAAAAACCGTTAGATTATAATCTAACTCGCGAAATTCTAAACTGTCGAAAGATTAGAATTTAACGCATTATTTTCCGGTAGATTGTAATCTGATAGGTATTTAAACCCGATAAAACCTAAGTGCCCGGCCTGCGGCCTACTTGATTATTTATGTCGAACCCTAACCTAACCTACAAGAAAGAGACAAGAAAACGTAAATAAAATGAATATTTCAAAAATTGACACTCAGAACATTGAACAGTTTACAATCTTTCGACAGTTTAGAATTTCGCGAGTTAGATTATAATCTAACGGTTTTTACAATCTTACGGTGACATTGATATTGTCTTTTATTTTCTTCGTGAATCGTATACTTATTCATTTTGCCATACTATTACCTATTCTGTGATTTAACTAGATTTCATTGAGCACTTTTGTCATATCAAAAGACATAACTTTTTGCCTCTCAAAACTTCCTATCTCCAAATACTTAAACTCAATCTACACATGCTAGCTAATTTAAGAGTTTGAGGTGTAAAATTAATACTAAAAAAAGAGTACTAATTATCGCATATTCTTAGAATTTAAATAGATGTTCCTTCCTATATAAGTGCGTCACGTTATTTCAGTGATTACATTTTGGGATAGTTAGACGCCGCCGCCGAAATTATTTCATAAATGTCCCGTTTTATATTTATGAATACGGAACTCCCTGATTTTTAAAAGGTGAACACCTGTACAAATACTATTAGAGTTGGTCACTTCTCACTGCACGCAGATCGATTTATTTTTATTTCAGCCTTGTGATACGCACCGGTGTAACAGTCAGCCGAGTTACCCTGTATTTTGTAGTCTTTACCGTCCCCCTGCGAGCATTTGAAATATGAACGGGTGCGTAGGGAGGGGCGCTGGGTAAATATTGGCAGATGTGAGTGGATGGCACCGTGCAAGCGCCACCCCTGCGTGACGTCACGATGCCGATGCCGCCCGCCCGCGAACCTGGGATTTCGAATCGTAACCGACGATTTACGCGATCGTTTCACATCGCTATAGATATGGACTGTATCTGTAGGTATAAATGTAGGATTGATTGGCTGCGGAATTGGCTAAGTATACAATATGTAGGAGGAAGTCAGCGGCCTTAGTACCGTAGTTTGATAGAGTGCAAAATATACAGTCTGTCAGCCAGTCTGAATCTTAAATAAATGTAGACTGTCGTATATATCACCGTAAGATTGTAAAAACCGTTAGGATCTAATATAACTCGCGAAATTGTAAACTGTCGAAAGATTGTGAACCGTTCATGTTCTGAGTGTCAATTTTTGAAATATTCATTGTATTTACGTTTTCTTGTCTGTTTCTTGTAGGTTAGGTTAGGGTTCGACATAAATAATCAGGTAGTGGTTCAGGTTCTATCGGGTTAATAAACCTAACAGATTACAATCTACCGGTAAATAATGCGTTACATTGTAATCTTTCGACACTTTGCGATTTCGCGAGTTAGATTATAATCTAACGGTTTTTACAATCTTACGGTGACATATATAAGTATTGCGAATTGCGATGGTATAGTAAGTAATATGACAAGGCTCGTGACTGTACTTGTATACTAAGTACGATTACGAATCACTGATGTTACCATCTAAAGTATATTTTACAAAATCGCTTTCTTGTCCTGTTTGGCTATTCAGTACCAATACCTACATAATTAGGCCTCTCTTAGTTAGGCTACAGAAATTGGCTCTTTCTTCACTCAGCAATTTTGGCCTGAGAAGTGAAGTCTCCCGCGATAATCACGCGTTAACCAAATACGGGCGGACGTAGGAGCAGGGGAGCTTACTATCATCGCTTAAAGCAGTATTATTTTAATATTGTTGATGCTTTTGTTTCAGAAATATAATTCTTATTTTAGGGATTTCAAGTAACGTCAGATAAATCTGTCGTCAGTTCATCATACGAAAATTATAAATGCGAAAGAATGTTAGTTGGTTCGTCCTTCAATCATGCCGCAACGGATCGATGTGATTCTTGGCGTGGATGTAGTTTAGGACCTGAAAATTAAGTAGTTCCCTCGGAATCAAAAGAAACTTCCTTCCGGCTTCAGTTTTCCCCTCCTCTTTTAATATAGGTACCTTCAAATCAAGAGTGAATAGGCATCTTCTAGGCAAGCGCGCTCCACCTTAGGCCTCCACCACTTTAAGCAAGTCTGATTGCAGCCAAGCGTTGGCCTATATAATTAAAAAAAAAAAAAAACAGAAACCACGCGGACGAAGTCGCGGGCATCACCTAGTTTTCAAATAATAAGCAAGCTTTAAGCGATGGTAGTATGGCACCATATAACGTTTGCTCGTGTAATTAGCATGTCGTACCTACACGCGGATAGTAATAAGTTAATTGACGTGCAAAAACGCGCTTAGCATCGCTCGCTAATGCTGCTAGGCGCGAGTGCTAAACTGATAAACAAACGGGTTAGCGCTTGGGAATTGTATCCTGTGGTTCCTTTAACTTAGCATGAAATTATATTCTTTTTTAAAGTGAAAACTTCTTTAGGCGCATTGAGCACTTTTTGGTAGGGGGTAAACTTGTGAAATCGCGTCACCGACACCTAAATACTACCATTCGTAATTAAACTTTAATTCCTCAGTTTTTAGTTTTATATTTTAATTAAAAAAAAATTTTTTTAATTATTCGTTTTCACTTTTATCGGCAATTATCAACGTAAAGCAGTGCAGTTGTGTTTTGTTAGTTTCATAGATCTACTGTGTGACCATGATGACCGCAAGAGATTCGTTTTCACTTCTATCGGCAATTATCAACGTAAAGCAAGGCAGTTGTGTTTTGTTAGTTTCATAGATGGTCACACAGTAGGTGTGACCATGATGACCGCAAGAGGGTGCGGATTTTTTATTTTATTTTACCCACTTAGGATTTGAATGTTTAAAAATCCTTGTGTTGTAAAATTCCCTGTTTTACAAAACCATTAGTGTTTTGTAAAACAGCTCTGTTGCATCCACCTATGTGGTCAACCTACGAGTACATTATACGCACAGCCTGCACATTATACACTAGCTGATGCCCGCGACTTCGTCTCCGTGTGGTTTAAGACTAGCCTATGTCACTCTCCAGGACCTCAACTATACCCATGCCAAAAATCATGTCGATCCGTTGCTCCATTGCGGCGTGATTGAAGGACAAACCAATAAACAAACACACTTTCGCATTTATAATATTAGTATGATTACGTCTCAACGTGGGCCAACAGTATCCAATGTCGTCGAACGTAACGCAATGAAAATCTTAATTCTAACTGAACTTTTTGATTCGTTTTTAGTAAAAAATAACAGTTTTTAAGTATTCGACATAATATAGTAAGTACCTATTTAAAAGAAAATTGTAAATAATATTCATGCATTTCATGTTTTTAGACCCGCCTGTTTAAGCTGTGCGTTGTCCATTATTATGAGTGTTAGAACTAAGAATTTTACCAAGTATAAAATGTTCACACAGATGACGGCTAATGTTCGCATCTGTAAGTTTATCATTGCGGAGTTTTGGAGATCACTGGAAGGACCTTAAAAATTTTATTAACACACAATGTTTCTGGTAAAGTGCTAATTTGACTGTAATTTAAAAAAATCTAAATCCGTGTTGTCGAGGGTACCATCTTAATGAAGTCACGGGTACCATCTAGTAACTCATCGTAACACTAGTACAGAACTTTTCCAAATGCTTTCACTCTATGCCCACCGACCTCTAGTGTATATTCCGCAGCCCATGCACGTACAATTATTACAGGAAACGCTTTCCTAGAGAAATCTCAGAATACGTGACTGAACTTGTTTACAGAATCTCAGTAACATGTAGCTGACTTGCGGCACAACTTTCATGGTTGCATAGCACAGATAGATTTCAAGAGATTTCGAAAAGATTTAAAGTTGGTATACTTTTTTTATAACGAGAACTAGCTTTTTATTTATGAAATTTTGGTTATATAAGAATCCTTTTTACCCGTATCAGTGTGTCGATGTTCAAAAATGATTTTAAATTCAATGTTTTTTATTCAAGTAAACTTTTACAAGTGCTTTTGAATCAAAATAGTCTACGAATAATTCGGAATAACATTCCTACCGAGAAGAACTAGCAAGAAAGTCTTTTAAAATATCAAAAATAATTGATGTCCTAAAAAAGCTTAGGAGTTAAAAAATGACATAAGTATCTACTCGTTAAATTATAAAGGTCTATTATTTTGACACATCATAAACTAAAAAAAGAAGTACCTAAGTGTCGACGTATTGTGTTCATATGTATGTAACTTATAAAAGCGAATGTACCAACACATATCAAGTTTGTTTTATACGTATATGGTCGGCAAAGCAAAGGAACAAACAGAATTAGCGGGCGGTGTGACGAATGTCCGTCTGTTTGCCCTCACATACAATAATACAACCTATCTGCCGATACTTTTATTTTACCTCCGTGATGTCGATACAAAGGAAGAATAAGACGCGTAAAACCTTTCGGAATTCGTTGCTAGCTACTGTTCTTTGACCTTTATATAGGTTGGCTATTTTTGTAAACTAGGATATAACTTCGGCTGCGTACATTTAAGTTTCTAAAAATCCCGTAGGTATTTTTAAAAACATCGGTGTTTAGTCAGTTAACCTGATGGGTCGTGAAAACGTTGCAATCAGACAGACACTTTCGCAATCCATACTAATACTTATTATAAACGCGAAAGTGTGTCCGTCCGTCTGCTACGCTTTCAAATATTTTGTCGAAATATGGTAAAGGTTTTAAGTTGCATCCCGGGAAAGAACATAGGCTGCTTTTTATCCCGGAAAATCAAAGAGCCGCCAACCCGCATTGGAGCAGCGTGGTGGGTTTAAGCTCTAATTCCCTCTCATATGAGAGTGGAGGCCTGTGCCCAGCAGTGAGATGTTAATGGGCTGTAGTGGTAGCAGTTGCCTACTATTTTCAAACATATTACAATAAATGTTGTGTATAAGTTGACACAAATCATAAACCTACCTAATTCTAGCAAAGTTATTTGGGCTTTTGTATTTTAATAGTCATATTATTTAGTGCAAATCGTAGGCCTCGCAGTCTACGAAACGTTTAAAGATCCTCGCGGTCAGCATATCCCGGTCGTGTCCCGGAATAAATTAACCGTAGGTAGGTACAGTCGTTTACTCGAGCTTTTGCGCTTGACTTAATACTGGGAAATCTTTATACAGACATGTCTTGGGTAATCTGTACTTTGGAGTCCTACCTGTTATGGAATTCTCAAGAGACCATTCAATTGGGTTGATTATGCGTGTAAAATAGGTACCAATTATGCACCGACGTGTGTGGAATAAGTATTTTTTAATTCCCACGGAAACTCCTTAATTTTCCTACTAATCTATACCCGTGCAGAAAATCACGTCGATCCGTACTGCTCTGTTGTGCGTGATTGAAGGACAAACCAACAAATAAATACACTTTTGCATTTATAATATTAGTAGGTATGGTTTTAGGAGTTTTAGTAGCATATTATGTCAATGAATGTTAAATTTCAGGCAGTAGAGTATCTCTAGAGTAAAAGTGTGTTAATTGTTTCAGAGCTCTCTGCGTGCTTCGGAAGCGGACAAGCGACGCATGATGGATCGGATTGTTAAACTGGAGGACGAACTGCGCGTTTTTAGGATCACCACTGGGTAAGTTGGAAGTTAAGGTTCAATTCTCCTTCCTGTCTTGTGTACTTTCGCCCTTATATGTAGCTGCACAGACTAGTGCGATAGGACGTAACACGTTTTCCATACTACGCCGATGTTTCGCGCGTACGTCTTTTCCGTGGTAAGTATGTGTTCAGACTGTCTGAAAGCACCAATTCTGGATATGTGACCATATGAAATATCATCGCTTACATTGGAGAGTTACTGACAGTGAGTTACTGAGTTTCAACTACTGACAAGAAAACTGACTAATACTGACAGGTGAAAAGAGTCACACTGTTTCTCAGGAAAAACATTGGTTTTCTAATGTTCTTTTTGAAGAAAAATTGTGGATGGATAGCTTGAATACTATGCTTACTCTATCTCTTGGTTTGTTGACAGTTTCGAACCCAACGAAAGCCGCTTGAATGGTAACGTAGAAGACGCCGAGTGTGAAAGACTGCGTCTGCGCAAGGATCTTGCAGATGCGCGTCGAGCCAAGATAAACGCGGAAGAGCATGCCCTTAAGTAAGTATAGTTTATTCTACGTCCCCTCAGTGGTCCCCTCCGGTCCTCGGGTGTAGAGGGTCTCCAAACCTTGAAAAATCCTCGTTAGTGAATCAATATTTATCTAATTTGTACTTGGAGGCCCCTAATGATCGTTTAGGTAAAATAAAAATAAAACGTTTTCGCGCTCGGTTCGTTCGCACTTGTCTTTTTTTTTAAAATAAAAGTCTTTATAAGAAACTGGCTATTGTTTTAGTATACCACTCCGGGCCTTCGACGATCATAGTCCGCCGCTGCGTCCCCGGGGTAATTCATTTCCCGAGTTCTTTTTAGGTGTATTAGAGTTTATAGTACCCATCTTTGATTTTTTTTAGTTATTCCCTGGACGTCTTTTTATATTACTGATAATACTTATCAAAATTTCTTAAAATATATATGTCACTGTAAGATTGTAAAAACCGTTAGATTATAATCTAACTCGCGAAATTGCAAACTGTCGAAATATTACAATTTAACGCATTATTTTTCGTAAAATTGTAATCTGTTATGTATATTAACCCGATATAACTATCTGATTATTTATGTCGAACCCCAACCTAACCTACAAGAAACAGACAAGAAAACGTAAATACGATGAATATTCAAAAAATTTACACCAGAACATTGAACGGTTCACAATCTGTCGACAGTTTACAATTTCGCGAGTTAGATTATAATCTAACGGCTTTTAATCTTACGGTGACATAATATATATTATAATCCCTTCATCACACAATCACACTCCTACTAAACAGGAGAGTTATATAGCAACCAATGTTCGAAAATATTGCAATTTTGAAAAATAAGTACAGTCCGATATAAACTTTATGACATCTCGGAAGTTAGCCGCGAGTGTTCGCGCAGGTACAGTCAACTGCAGGTGCAGGAACCGTCCCGCTGATACTTACCAAGTGTTTTATTCTGCGCATCGAATCGCACGATGTTCCGAGAAGTCATAAAGTTCGAATAGCGCTGTAATAAACAGGTGTCCTGTCACATTTATTCCCTGTGTATATTTATATTTTAACTGCCTCGTTGGTCTAGTAGTTAGCATGTTTGACTGCGGCCGACGAGGTCCCGGGTTCGAGTCCCGGGTCGGGCCATAATTAAGTATCGGGTGTTTCGGATTAGAAATTCCCAGTACTAGCCCGGAGTTATAAAGTTGGCGGTGTTTCACCCCGGTGCCTCGGAGAGCACGTTAAGCCGTCGGTCCCGGTTATTATCACTAACATGATAATAGTCGTTAAAGCCCGCCAACCCGTGGGTCTAAGCTCTAATTCCCTCTCTCGTATGAGACTGGAGGCCTGTGCCCAGCAGTGGGACGTTAATGGACTGTAGTGGTGGTGGTATATATTTTGTGTAATGGAAGAATATTTTGCTGTATTTTAAGGCTAACCTCACTTGCAGACTCGAACGTCTAGTCACGCAGCTGCGTTCAAAATTCAACGGTCAAATCACCAACGGACCGGACTCCATACCGAGCGATAACGAACCCGATCCGCGCACCCGACGCATCAGTAACTCGACCAACAACTCCACAAACAATTTGACAAACAACTTGCCAAACAATTTGACAAACAACTTGCCAAACAATTTGGCCAATACATCCGCGAACTCCACGGTCGTTTTCGGACCAGTTACGGATTTGTAGCGAATGGAGTTTGGGCATGTTATATGCTACGTCGTTTGTGACTTTTTGAAGTCTGTGCGATACAGATTCAGCAAATCGAACTGATTCATTGATTAAGCAGTACATTTGACTTAGCCACTTTAGTTGTAAGATTGAGTTGTGCTAATAACTGTTGTGAAATTACTAATTAATTAATATAGTATTTAAATTAATGCATGGAGTGGTGATTTTAAGTGGTGTGTTGAATCTCAAAAGTGATTATGTTTATTAATTGATAATTCGTGTAATCGCTAAATAATAATAATCATTATTATAAAATTGTACAATAAAGTACGCTCTATTTAAGATTATCATCTAAATAATATTTGATATCTACGAATTCAATTGACTCCTCGTTATTTTAGAAATATATATTTTCCAATATTGACTTACTAAAACTGTTACCTGAGTCTTTTAACAATATCTTTGTAGGATTATAATTATATTTATTTTGGGTTTCTATTCTCGATATATTAGTAAATACTTAACTCGAAACGACACTGTATACTTATGTATATGTTATTATTTAATTCAACGAATTTTGTTGCTGTGATCTTTTGTGAAGCATTTCTTGAAGATTATCATAATTAATTTTAAGAAATAAGTGATGATTTCCTATATAATACATTAAAGTACAGGTTTTCTTACAAAGCTGGTGGGAGTCTTCGGCCGTGGCTGGTTGCCACCCTACCGGCAAAGATGTGCCGTCAAGCGATTTAGTGTTCCGGTAGGATGATGATGTAGAAACCAATTAGGGGTATGTGTTTAATATAACTGTCATAGCCCTAACAGGGTAGCCCGCTACCATCTAAGACTGCATCATCACTTACCATCAGGTGAGATCCCAGTCAAGGGCTAACTTGTAGTGGATAAAAAAAACAGATCACTAACGCTCAGATATACTCAATATTTATATTAACTAATGATATAAGGTGATGTTTGATATAAAAGCTTTACTTATTATTTTACTAGATGATGCCCGCGACTTGGTTTAGTTTTTTTTATTCCCACGGGAACTCAGCAATTTTCCGGGATAAACAGGGATCTTATGTCCTTCCCCGGGATGTTACCTGTCTGTGTGAAAAATCTCGTTGTGTGTGTGTAAAATCGGTTATGTAGTTGGGCCATGAAAGCGTAGCAGACAGACAGACAGACAGACAAACGGACAGACAGACAGACACACTTTGGCATATATAATATTAGTATGGATTTGAAACCATAGCCATAGTTTTCTCAACAGATTGACGTCCACTAGACCAGGGTTTTATATCGCTTGTATACAGCGGTTTGGGCCCGTTTAGTGCCGTCTGTCCTCCTAAAGGGGGTCTCCCAACATAACGGATATCGCCTATCGGTGTTTTGAGTTATGCGGCCCCGTCCATGTTCTCGTCGCTTTTCAGTTTTGCATTTTATTGAGCTATGTTGGTTACTCCGGTCCATTAACGGATCTATATGTCACCGTAAGATTATAAAAACCGTTAGATTGTAATCTAACTCGCGAAATTGCAAACTGTCGAAAGATTGTAAACCGTTCAATTTCTGTTCATAATTTTTAATATTTCAATTTTTGAAATATTCATTGTATTTACGTTTTCTTATCTGTTTCTTGTAGGTTAGGTTAGGGTTCGACATTAATAATCAGGTAGAGCCCGGCCGCAGGCCGTAGGTAGGTACAATCTTTATATATATATATATATATATTAATTTCTTCAAAGAAAAACAAGTTGTCTATTTAATAAAATGAGCTTGTTTGAACACATTATTCTTAGTATCACGATATGAGTACCTACATTTGCTTATAAAATTGCAAAACATAGGTTTTTCTGGCAAGTCGTTTACATAATTTGCTCTTTGCTGTTTGCCAATACATTTTTACGCATAATGGTTTCTCGACAAAAAGACCCGGCTGTTAAGGCTTGAACATACAGCGATGGAAACGACGCGCGACTAAAACTGCACGGCAGTTAACAACGCGCGCATATGCGTGTTATATTACTATAATTACTATGTCATACAAGAATCTGTATTAAGCATGTGTTGGGTTAAGTGCCGAAGATGCTACCCAACCTCCATGTAAAACAATGAATTATATCAAAGTATAAAAGTGTTTGGAGGTTTACCAAGATGTCTTGGCATATGGCGTACGTATAGTTTGCGCACAAGTTGAATGCAGAGTTAATGTATGGTTTACATTTATTCTGCATTCAATTCGCGCGCGAACTGTATGTATTTGCATACATTTGACTGATAATATCTACTAGTGACCGGATAGGACAAAAATTCACGAAATGTCCGCGGGAAAGTTGCGCGGACATTTTTGCCGCTAGACAAAAATTTTCGTTTGTTGTCTGTTTTCGCTGTCTGTTTTACATAGCATCTTCAGTATATTTTCCCCCTTGCGCTAGGCCACGACGGGTGGATAGTTATTATTCGTGCTTTGTAATGTAAACTTTTATAAACATCTTCATACATGTCCTTTAAGGGCCGAAAAACGTCTCTGTCGCACATTAAGTGTGTTTAAGGCTTTATACCGTATTGGTACTTGTAATTTTCAACCAATTCGCTTTTGACACCTATATAGTGACTCCGTGTTAAGGTTATGTTGGTTAAAGAGACCAACTTCTCGTATGTCGCAGCGTATAAACGCACGCGCTGACATAAGGTCTGGGAGAGTTCCTTTTTTGGGAAAATATCCCAAAAAAGAAACGATCCCAGCCCCAGGCCTTGAAAATTTTCAATGCCTGGGGCTGGAGACTCAGGTTGTTGATTTAGTTGAGAACTAAGTATCTGTACCTTCTCAACTTGACGGGGAAACTTTAGCAAAATCTATACTAACTTGTAAAAG
This sequence comes from Erebia palarica, assembly GCA_964035005.1. Classification (NCBI taxonomy): domain Eukaryota; kingdom Metazoa; phylum Arthropoda; class Insecta; order Lepidoptera; family Nymphalidae; genus Erebia; species Erebia palarica. The sequence continues at coordinate 20,151,803 of OZ035994.1, forward strand.
GAATGAAGAGTAAAAATACTCATATTTCAAATTTCGTTTGAGAATTGTTCTTAGGGACATTTGGGTACCAAGGTGCTTGACCCTTCATCTGAAACCACAACTTGGGAGACTCCCATATGTGGAAGGACGATCTCAGGCGATTTGCCGTGCGCCTGGGTATAAGCAATACAAGGTTAAATTCTGCGGTGATCCTTGTAAGGAAGGTATATCAAGCTGTCGACGTCTAGCGGTTGATAACTTTTAATACGCCTGTATTAGATATGTAAATAGAGTAACCTTCAAGAGTGGGGTGCGCAGTTTTTATTGAATTCTCGTGTGTATTTTAACGATGTGCCTCCACCTTAACGACGCTTCTGTCAATATTTTGTCAAAGGCCGCGTTTATTTGCCAATACTTGTTATATTATTACCGAGTGAGGTCGTTCCGTTTTACGGTCACCGGGATTGTCTTGACTCGAAGACTTCAATGTCCTTTGTTTGTTTGTTCATCAAATATTATAATGAAATTGAGAAATCTTTTGTCAATTTGTTCACTCGGTAAATCATCGGCTGCATATCCATTAAATCCGCACACCTTTGAACGTCGCTCGGGATACTGGATACATCGTCCCAACACTCTAAAAAAGTATGAACACAATATTACACCGTACCTTACCGTAAGTAAGTGCCGTACTTTAATAAGTAAGTCTTATTAAAGTAGAAGCTAGAAAAAGATAAATTGCAAAAAAATATACAACAAGATTTGTCACAAAAACTATTAATCAACCACCACCATCAAGAAAATTGGTCCTTTTTTCAAATTACCACAAAATCGTGCCTTTGCTTCTACCACGTTTTTAGTAGTCATATCATGTTTGGTTGACGCTTCGTCACGCGTTCTGTTAGCCTTGTGTTAAAAAAGGGTGATCTTGGTTCTCCTGCAGGCCTATTCACTCGCTTCTTTGAATCACAAGATACAGGATAAAATAATCACCATCCTTGAAGCTTTTACAGTAGCATGTCGAAAGCAGGTTTGCGTTTGAATATGACCTCCGCGATAGTTATTGATATACCAATATAAATTATATAAACAGTAATTATGTCTGTATGCTCTCTAACTTAGTATATTGTTATTCTTTTACGAATAAAGTGTGAATATGTGCGGTAGACAGCGACTCTGGTTATCTAATATATTGTCTCAATACTCAAATAGCGTCTATAGTTATTGGTGTTTGTCTAGGTATTTAAAGATATTGACTAATCATAATGTTATAGAGACAATAGCGTGAAAGGTTTTGTGATATGAGTCACATTTAGATATTAAGGAATTGTACTCTATCTATCTATTTTGCGCTCGTTTCCGCTTTAGTGGAAACAGACCCTAAGGGCCAGACAGATAAAGGAGCATCGTTACTTCATCGCGATGTCTACTCAAGCCCTTACAGTATTAACTAAGAAAAGTAATAGACAGAAGTTTATACTGTTGCGTAGAGTGCCCTTAAAGTACTAAATACACAAAAGATATAATAATACGCATATTACTTAGTTCCTATGTATTTCTATTAGTGTAAAAGCGCCTAAACACGACATAGTTAGCTATTGCCTTATGTGGTCAGATCAGGTACAAATGATGGAATTGCTTCATCGTGGTACATAAATTATAGCCAAATCTGTTGTGTGAAGATGTTAGAAAAAAAATATCGTAACTCGTAGCAAAAAAATATTTCAACACATACTTTGATCAGCAACTGCTGGTCTAATATAACATTCGTAGAGCTAAATGTTAAATCGTTCAGTCCTTTATCTGTTATTGGTAGCCGATAGCTCTTAATAAGCGAAAATTATAAATAATTAATGTCCCATAAAATTGTATACTAACCACCGATGTCACATATAGTAATAGACTGATTTTACTAATTTATTCTTTACCCATTATTGAATATACCAAATGGAAATTAATTGTAGGTTGTAGTTACAATAATAAGTGTAGAGTTTTATTAAATTATTAATACTACTTAAGGACCTAATATTTAATGTTTAATTTTATTCCAGTGTTTATATAAAAAGTATGTGCGCATTCCGCATCTCCATTTTAATTTGTACAAGGGGCTGAGTGTTTTAAGATTTCTGTCATATGCAGCAGAGGGGAGCGGAGAAGTGTTTAGTCGACCAATCAGAATATTGTGGGTATCTATCATAACTATTGTATCAGAGATAGTATTGGCCTGTGTAACTCATCTCCGCTCCGGACCACTTCAGTGTACAGTCACCTTAAGTTGCCCCAACGGGTTGAGTTAATGTGCTTGCCAACGTGTAACAGAGCCATTATGGTGCGATTTTTCTATGGGTCCTTTTTTAACATTTGCAATTGACTTAAACTTTATTTATATTAATAATTTGATGCTAATTATACATATTAATAATAACTGTATAATATAATGAATGACGGTGCCTTATACGTAATCATGTCCGCCCATAATGTAAAGTTGATAAAAGCTGTTGTGTACTTGTGCCATTCTAAGCTATATTTTTTCATTTGCTTTAAATAAATGTGCTTGCTACTCATTTTTACTAGATTTAAAGTTTTAAACCGAAATAATTACATTTTGTGTAAGTATATTTATTTTTTAATTTAATTCAGTGATTATTGCGGTTGTCATTGGTCAATGCAGTTGCTTAAACTATGTACTACAAGAACTAGATATTATTTGTTAATAAGGTAGGGCTAATTATGCTGGAAACTTGTAAAAAAATTACTAAACCAAACTTGAGTTCAGTTTAAGCAACATAAAGATTTAAGAATTTGTTAAGTTGCTCTGTAGTTGGCTTAACATCGATATAAATACACACTAAACTTAAATTTCGAAAGGTCTCCTAATTATAAGTTTGTTTTGTGTTCAAGCACATGTACCTATAGATTAATGTGCACGGTTTATTTTTATAATACTCATTTATTACCATTATTATTTAATTATTCAATTATTGTCACAATTTGTAATTAAATACGAACAATGACTGGTGTACGGTTTTAATAAATCATTACAAACATATCTATTGTGTCTAATTTATAACAACCCTTTACCCTACCCCCTGTATCACGAAACTATATTAAAGCGACTGATTCATAGCGATCGTCACCACGGTTGTATGGTCGAATTTAAGAATTTATTCAATACGTGCCATTTTTTTTAGCCAGGTAGGAAAGATAAAGATACAATTCGATTCAATCTTTTTGTTAAGTTAGAAAAAATACAAGATTCAAGAAAAATATATTATTGCGTTGCGACTTACGCGTTGTTCTCAGCCACCAATAATTAGTGATTGAACGAACTTGCAAAGTGAAGTTCTATCAGAATTATATGAAACGCTTCATTCGATTATCTAATGAGAAGTCCTCAACCCACCCATCCCGAAATATATTTTCGCAAGAGCATTACATAACTCCGAACTGTGGCCAGTGGGTTAACGAGTGGGGATGTCTTGGTGGGATAACTTTGTCTCTGAAGCGTGCGATGGTTGCTATTCGGCTTTGCATTGAACTGTATTCTACTAATGACAAGTTAGCCCTTATAAACTATCTCGATTCTCACCTCTTGTTAAGTGACGAATCAGGCTTTGAAGGATTATGACTGCTTAACTAAACCTATCCTATTACCTTGTGATTAGTGACGTGCACAGGTTTTGATGCTAGGGTAGGCATAAGTTAGAATAGAATTTACTGGCTGTTTTGATCAAAAATGAGCATTGACGTATATCCATTTGGTGAGCGTGCTTCTATGCCTCTATGAACTGCGGCGTAAGAGGTCTGAACTAAGTAACGCATGGCCGTATAATATACTTATGTCGCACCGTCAACTCTCATGAAATTAATAACAATTTACCATAGTATATTTACCTGAAAGTGAGGGTGACAGCTGTAGAAAGAGAATCCTCACTTCACATATTTTGATCACCTCACTCACGGCAAGACTTATCACATTCTCTATGCTTCATACCATATAAACTGGCTACTCTATAGACAAATCCGAAAGTGCGTCTGTCTGTCTGCTAAGCTTTAACGCCCTTTCTTTTCAACCGATTTTGATGAAAGGTACAGAGATAGGTTTTTAAGTGTAGAGGATATTATTTCGTGAGGAGCTTACTATAGAAATGATCCTATGAAGTAAGGTCTTAGGGATAATATATTTAAAAAAAATCCACGCGGGGCATCATCTATTAAATAGGTAACGCAGCAGGTGCGCTGATACAAGATCAGCGGTGACTACCTAAGTTGCATACTTACATCATATCACGTAGATATACTTAATACAAATTATGTTACAATAATAGAACGGAATGCAACGCAAACATATTGAAAGTGCGTGAATAATGAGCTGGTTCAATTGGTTTTTAACCCTTGTTATTTATTCGTGGCGCGAGGGCATTGTTTCCATTATTTTGAGCGTTTTCAATAAAAACAAGAGTAAATGAGCAAGGGCGGGCGGCACGTGTCGATGACGCGCGCCGTCTTGCGTGATGGGTGGGAACTTCCGCGTCCGCTGGACGTGTGGGAAAACGTGACAAGGTGGACGGTTTTTTTTAAATTATATAGGCCAGCGCTTGGCTGCAATCAGACTTGCTTAAAGTGGTGATGCAGCCTAGGGTGGAGCGCGCTTGCCTAGAAGATGCCTATTCACTGTTGATTTGAAGGTACCTATATTAAAAGAGGAGGGAAAAACGGAAGCCGGAAGGGCATTCTATATCCTAGCAATTTTAATTAGAAACGAGGAAGCAAATCGCTTCATACGAGCCCGCGAAATTTCGACTGCGTAAGGGTGCAGACCTTGTTGATGCCTTGCCGTTCGATAATAAAAAGGTGACGGAGGAACCAGATCGAATAGTTCCTTAGCACACTTTTTTATAATTTGAAATTTTAATGTTTCGCATATAAGAATAAGATATAATAATACTGGTGAGAGCCTGTGGTGGTTTTGACGCCCTACTGCCGCCTATTTCGGGTGGCCGGGGATCGAGCCCCGGCTACGAAGTATCTATATTTTCACGTGAACCAGGTATCTAAGTTTATTAAGAAAGTCTAAGGGTGAGATCTATAGAGCGAACTTTGACTTTGCTTAGACTTAAGACATTGTTATAAGATTTATGTTAATTGATTTATGTTACTGACATAAGTCCATCTCGTTTTAAGTCTAAGTAAAGTCTGAGCCAAGTCAAATTACCTACGCTCTATAAATCTCAGCCTAAGATGCGTCAATGGACAATTTCTTAGTAGGTACTAAGATAAATTATAAGTTTATGTTAAAATAGAACTACTCATTAGCCAATTAGTTAGGCTAGATAGTAGTTAAATGAGTTCCTCGCTAGTACTCAATAATAGGAAAAAATACTATATTTTCGGAGATGAGTGCGTTTTATGAAATTAAATACCTACTACCTATCACGCTTGGTTTTGGGGTGAAGAAAAATATAATGAAGAAACCTGCATGCCTGAGAGTTCTTATTATTATCAAAGTACCTAGTAGGTATGGAGTCTGTCAACTCGCACTTGACCAGCGGCATCGTGGACTATGGGTGGCCAAACCCAGAAGGATGCTCAGTACTGAGCACGCATTCTGAGAGGAGACAGACGTGCTCACTAGTGAGCTAGTAGATACAATAGGTACGGCATTCCGATACGACTGTAGGACGTAGATAGAGACCTTCGGCTTCTGCTTTATAATGTCATAATATATATAATATTATAGAATATTTCTGGAAAATAAATTGATTTATTTTTATTTATTTATTTATTTAGTTGGTCTAGTCTCTATTTTACCTAATAAATAACTACAGCTTAATATCGGTAAATCATACCTACTTTCCAAAGTATGTTCGAAAAATCTTTTTTTTAATCCACTACAAGTTAGCCTTTGACTGCGATTTCACCTGATGGTAAGTGATGATGCAGTCTAAGATGGTAGCGGGCTAACCTGTTAGGGTTTTGGCAGTTATGTTATAAGTTATCAACCCATAGCCCTAATCGGTTTCTACACGGCATCGTACCGGAAGGTCCGGAACGCTAAATCGCTTGGCGGCATATCTTTGCCGTTGCCCGTTATGATGGTAACTAGCCACAGCCGAAGCCTCCCACCAGGCTAGACCAGGGAAAATTCAGAAATTATAAATTCCCAAATTGACGCTGCCGGGGTTCGAACCCGGGACACCCGTACGTTAAGACAACAGCTCTAAACTACGCCAGGGAGGTCGTCAAAATCTAAATTTACGCGGACAAATCCACTGTTCTATCTTTAATTTGATCATCACTCATTAACGGAATCTAATAAGTGTCGACTGATGCATAATCTTATGGACCTCGTAGACTTCAAGCATTGAGGAAAGGAACATTTTAGTTCAGTTTCGAGATTGTGTTATAGTTACAGAATTGGCTACATAACCTTATTAAAGTATCTATCGCCATTTAATTCATTCAGTATGTATCTGTCACCGTAAGATTGTAAAAACCGTTAGATTATAATCTAACTCACGAAATTGTAAACTTTTGAAACATTGTGAACCGTTCAATGTTCTGAGTATAAATTTTTGAAATGTTCATTGTATTTACGTTTTCTTGTCTGTTTCATGTAGGTTAGGTTAGGGTTCGACATAAATAACCAGGTATTTAACGATTTCGCGAGTTAGATTATAATTTAACGGTTTTTACAATCTTACGGTGACATATCTAACAACAGCAACTCTCCCTATTAATCAATATGAAACCAGCGATTATAATAACATAATGAGCAGACGACGCAGCGCGGACCGCACAGGTGGGCTTAATCAAATTATACAAATTGCAACATACAATATTCATTGGGTAGGGACGTGCGGATTGCAGGCTGTCGACATGGCAGTCATGTCCTTTACGCTTCATATATCTATCTATTGATATATCTATTTGATATCGCTTATATATCTATTTGATAGCTGGAAAGTCATAATACCTACCTATAGTTCCATACCTTTAAACGACTTGTCCACCACTACAGCCCATTAACGTCCCAGTGTTGGGCAAGGGCCTCCACTCTCATAGGAGAGAGGGAAAATGTCAAATCCAAGCATTGGTAATAGGCTGTAAGTTGTAGACAGGAGAAAATGGAATGTATGTAGGTACATAATTTAGGGGAAGCGGAGGAAATGGGACTTTCCATGAGAAAAGCAAAGGACCGTGTGTGGTCGCATATCCATAAAGACAATTTTTTTGTAACAAAATAGGCTTAGTTAGTACGCTTGAAGGCAATCACGCTCGGTGACAATCATGAGGTTGTTACGCGCTTGCCTAGAAGGTTCCTATATTCCCTTTTGATTTGAAGATAGTTAAGAAAAGAAACGTGCACTGTGCGAGCGTGGAAACACTTTGTGTGATCTGTTAATAAAAAGCTTTAACTATAAATGAACTGTGGTTATATGTGTACATCTACAGGTGCAATTTTGATAAAACGGAGTATGATATAAAAATCGAGCTAGTCTATATCGATAGTTAAATATTATATTCTAGCAAAACTTATGCAGCACTAGTGGCAATCGACAAGTGTGATTAATTCATGTCCATTAATGAGGTCGAGCTTTTTAGCTCGCCGCGAGCGCCCGCCGCCGCCATTGATTTGTGCCCAATTTGTTGCGCTGCGGTGCCATGAATATTTGATCTGTCTGCGTTACGTTACATTTACTTATTTAAATTATAAGTGGAAAACGATGAACGTTTTTTATGCGGTGCATTTCATATTTTTATTACCTAGCCCATACAGATAATAAAAGGCGTCGAGCGCATCGTAAACTCACTCACACCTTCGTTAGATACCTATCTACATACAACATCATATTTAGTCATACTATGTTATAAATGCATAGGTGTGTTTGTTGGTTGGTTTGTCCTTCAATCACGCTGCAATAGAGCAACTGAGCGGTGTGAGTTTTTGCATGGGTTTAGTTGAGAGCATCAGCTAGTTTGGTAATAAGCATACCTAGGTACATTTACCTACGTGGATTAAGGTTTTTTCGTGGGAGATCTCTGATTTTCCGAAGCCTATGTCTATCCCCGGCTATCAATAGAGTAAAATACATACATTTTATGAAAAATAATATAAATTAGAATAGAAAACTAAATAACGTGCAAAAAATAAAAATTTATTTCAAATTTTTCAGTATGTTTCCAAGATGGCGTCCTTCATCCATAGAGGAAGTGGGCGCGAAATGTGTCAAATGTCATTTCTGACAAGTGACGTGAGTCACCTGTCACCTACTCATGGAGGTAAACTCGAAGGAGTTCTATTTGCGAATGTGGGCTCGATGAAGGTACTCCGGACCATATATTTTTGTTTCTCGGTCCAAAGCTCCACATATCTAACCTTTCGCCTGCGGAACCGCTAATTCGCTTCGCTGTCGCTCCTGCGGAGGCGAATCGCGGATGGATTCGCGGCGCGTCCGCGTTCAGTAACTACTTATGCGTGAAGTAAGTATGAGAAACATACCAAAAGTGATGATAGCTTAATGTTGGCTCGAGCACCTATTTGGGGAGTCCGAATTCTTCATACGCACCTTTTTCGGAGCTAAGTGCGTTTAAATTAAAGCAATTATCTCTCGGTGAAGGAAAACAGCATGAAACCTGCATAAGCATGTTACCTGAGATTTCCCATCAAGATTGAGACCAATATGATGGGAATTCAGGTATGCAATGTCAGCGATCTGCACTTGGCGAGTGTGGTGGACTGTGGCCTGAACCCTTGAAAAGTGCTCGTGCTCAGTACTGGGTCGGCTATTAAGCGTAGGTTCTTTACAAAAATTGAAGCCGCAGTAAATATAAAAAATCTCCCACAAATAAATCGCTGACGAAGCAATATTTCTGCTAAATGATACCATCGCGTCATTATCATTCACGCATTAAACACCACCTATCTGCCTCGCACACTTATTTAATCAATCACCCACCCTCACTTATCAGAGCACCCATCCCGGCAAATTACATATTAATACTAGCAACACTAAAAAGATCACGTCAAACTGACAGTTATAGTGACGTCCGTTCACTAAAAAACCAGTAACTCCAAAAAGTAAGTTTCGAAAGTAATATACATATTTTATCTGTTTTGGTTGTCTCGAGATTTTTTTAAGCTTACATAAAGCTTCCAATTAAAATTAAGTGAGCTTTTATAGTACTTTCTTATTTATTTCTTAAGTATCATACGGTTAAGGAGTCTTATTTATTTGCACTATTTCTACGTTTTCTCTCTAGATAGTACTATATTAGTAACTTATTTGGGCACAAATATTTTCCTACTAAATAAGAGCAATAATTAAAAACTCTTATTTTGTAAGCTGCTGTCTTGTTTAATTGGAGTATCGTTAGTCGCTACCTCTCGTTACCATGGATATCATAATTTTTTTAGAGAACCCCATGTATTTCGCTCATATTACCTGGAAAGCTTATTTTGGCGCTTGCCCAGGTTTTAGTTTTCAGACAGTAGCGTACCCTCAAAAAAAAACTGCGGATGTCGGACCGTGCGCATGTAATTATAATAATATTTTTACGAGCATGTTGGGGTTGTGTGGGATCGAGAGGGTCCAGGTATCGTTGTAATATGAGGGATGAGCATGATGGCACTATAATGTGCTTAACGTTTGCCAGGTGTTTGACTTAAAGAGATTCGTAACGGTTGGAAAATGAACATTGTAATGTGATTATTGGGTCGATTTATGTTCCTACATAATACATAATGATTTGTATTTCTTTGAAGGCAATATTCTACACTGTATTTTTCTTAACTGATTGTTAAATGAAAAGGTATAGTCAAAATAATTAGTATTAATTATTTTTTATACTTTTTGCTGCTCTTATTACACGAACTTAATTAACGAAAAGGAAGGTGAAGATTATCTCTCTCATATATTTTTTTTTCAGTTTTAGAGCCCGTAAGTCTAAATAGATACGTCTAAGGTAAAATCGAAGGTTTTGATTTTCCCTACATCTAACTTATGGTATGTATACCTACCTAGTAGCTACTGGGTATAACTCCCTATAGCTTTATTGTAATAGATACCCATATTGTTTAGTTTTAATAGAGTTAAGATTTCAAAATAAATATTTATTAGCATTTATAATCCTTTTGTTCGAAATAAATAATTGTTGTTGTGCAAAAACTAACGTCATATAATTTTTCCATGGGAAAATCAATCAAGTCTCTAGTCTCATAGGCTCTTCAATTTTAATCAATGCGTTGTCCATTATCTTCTAAGTCCCCAGTATAAACAAATTGCAGTTCAATTACGCCTGACCCTTTTTACCGATAATGTTGCCAGAACCGCAATATTCCCATAATATGTGCCAAATGTTGCGCCAAATTGAGCTCTACTGCTTTAAAAATAATTTAATGCATTTTTTTGTGTTATAAAAGAATATTGTGAGTAATTCGAAGTGTGCTTTCCATTGAGGATTCGGTCATACGTGACCGGTAGAGAGGGTGCGTACTGTTCGCCACGCGTTTCTTTTATATATTTTTATTTGATTTTAATTTCATTAATAAGGCTGCTACGAATTGCTTTTTTTAACTCAATTAGTGTAATAATTCCCTTTTTATGACTACTTATTTCATTATTTTGTAAAAAATCTTAGTAGGTCATAGATCTATTTAATGAGATATGAGAAAAACTTAGAGACTCCTTTGTCTAGAGCTCTTTTGTCCAAAAAATACATCGGAAAATATGTATCGAATTTAACGATTTCAGAACCTGTATAATATGCATTAGAAAATATACCTGCATGTACATTTTATACTTAGTTAAGTAAGTACTTAGATGAAATCAGATAATGCATAAGTATGCATTATCTGATTTCATCTAAACTCAATAGGTAGGTACCTAAGATGAAACCCGAAAAAAAAAGATTGGCTTAAATTTACTCTTTAAGATTAATAGAATGGAATATTACCAATGATTACTCTATATATAAAAAGAGGAACTTTAGTAACAATATTTTAACATGCCAACTAATCTTTAAAAAAGAACGATAAGCTCAACTCTTCGCATAGGTAAGTCATTTCATTCACACCGTCCAGATCTGTACCGGTACCATTTCCATGGAGTATGGACCACCCACGAACTGTTTGTTCTGCCCCCGTTTAATTGCCAACACAAACATCCATACTTTTCTTAGCCTCACATATCAAGGGTTGATTATATGGTCAGCCAAAACAAACAACCCGTTTTTATGCGATTGACGAGTGAAGTTTCGAGTAAATTATTTTGATTTGTGATGTGGTGTGATTTTGTGATAAAAGCGGAGATCTTTTTTTTCTAAAATGCTATTTTTGTTACGATGGAAGCTTAAAAAATACTTTTGAACCATTTTTTCCTAATTCTTGTTCATTTAAATTGTTCATCTGACATCTACAAACCTGCAGCTTAAACGAGTGGGTCTAGAAACTTGGGGATTTCTCTGCACCATAGAACTCTAACTTCATTGTTTAATTGTGACTTGAGCGACAGACAGACACACACACTTTCCCATTTATAATATTTATGCATGTGATTATGAAACTGTCGATACAAAACTACATCTAGACATTAATTTAGATCGGTTTCCGAAACTGGCAGCATACATACGTATGACAGTTCGGACACCGATCGTATCGGGATCGTGATCGGGACGTAGATCGTAGCCCTAAAATAAAGCCTTCTCATCAGGTGATAAGTCATTTCATTTTTTTTCTGTAAAAACCATAACATTTTTTAATATAACTCGAAGTATCCAGCAAAAGACCTAGTGAAGAGTTTAAGAACACTTGAGTTCGGGTGGTCTAGTACAGACGCAGGCCACTTTTTAACCTTTAGAACAGAGAACAGTTTCTTTGCTATGTAACGAAACTCGCAAACTATCATCTTTAGCGTAGCTATTTTTTTAGGTATTCAGTATTATCATTTTTTTGATTTTTGCTGTGCCCTAGGTAGGTAAATAGCCAGTCAATAACACTGATTTCTAAATTTTACTAGTAGGTGAGTAGGTACCATTATATCAGTAGTTTTGTCCAAATATAAAATATTAGCTGATGCCCTTGACTTCGTCCGCGGTGATTTACGTTTTTTGCGGGATGAAAAGAAGCCTGTGTGTTCTTCCAGACTATATCTATCCCTGTGCCAAATTTCATCCATCATTCGTCCGTTTAGCCGTTCTGGCGTGATTGCGTAACAAACATCCATCCATGCATCTATTCAAACTTTCGCATTTATAACGTAAGAAAACTTGCTTTTACTCGCGGCTTGGCTCACTTAAATTCGATTATCATACAAATTTTAAACCCTTATTTTACCCCTTTTGGAACTGGATTTTCAAAAATCCTTTCTTACCGATGCCTACGGGATAATAGCTATCAGTATGCGTTTTAGCCTTTAACCCGATTCGTCAAGTAGTTGGAGCTGTGAGTTGTGAGACAGATAATCAATAATTTTTCCCTTTTTAAAATTTAGACAAAATAAATTATGATAGTGCTTAAGTTATGCTCATGTAGGTACCTAGTAATTAGTATTCAAGGTACCTCAAGGTAACTCACACCCTCCCAACGTAAAAACGTTGGGAGGGTGTGAGGGAAATAAGAGAATTCTTAAATTTATCCTGTCACTATTTTACTGTCTTCACGTAGGTTTTTAAACTTGACTTCTGTATTCCTAAAATTTTAGTACGCAGACGCATATTTGAACACCTAATTTAATTTCAAAAACCTTTAACTTTAAACACTGACAGATCCAATAGCCTTTGTACCTGTACGCCTTATAGCAAGACACAAGTTTATGATGATTTTACTGCGAGAGCCACTTAACGCCCGCCACGGCTACCGTGTACTTGTCTTACCTCCCTCCCTCCGCCTCCACCTCCCCCCTCCACCTCCCCCTCCACCTACACAGCCACCCTTGCCCTACGCGTATCCCTCTGATTAGATGCATCGTCTCAAGAACATATTTTGACTTCACTTTATTTTTAAACGAGGTGTGAAAATTCAGGCTCTACTTTTGAAGACATTTCGACATAGGCAACCTAACTAGATTCAATATACTAATATTATAAATGCGAAAGTTCGGATGGATGGAGGGATGGATTTTTGTTACTCAATCACGGCTGACCTGATCTGTATGAAAATTGGCATAGAGATAGATTATAGTCTGGACGAACAAATAGGTTACTTTTTATACCGGAAAATTAAAGAGTTCCCGCGGGAACCACAACACCTCAATCCACGCGGGCTAAGTCGCGGGCATCAGCTAGTTCAGTAATATTATAAACGTCAGAGTCCTTTTGTTTCTGTCCGTTTGTCTACTCCTTTTTCGTGGCCCGTATTTACCCGATTTAGTATGTACAGTCAATGATATTCTATTATATAATATAAGAACTATTTATAACAGTTTTGCAGTACCTACAAATCACGGAAAATCAAAGGATTCCCATGCGATTTTTCAAAAACATCATCATTACATCATCTAGTATTATAATTTTAGTATCTAAGTAGGTACCTAGTACACATTGTCTCACGGCCTACCTCTTTCGTGTTTTTGTAAGAACGGAACAGAAGTTTCGAAGCTAGAAGCTCGCAAAGGAGGTCCTGAATAATATTTTGCAAACATTAAATGCCTGTAGTGTTTGTTGACTTACAAAAATAATGTAGAAAACATATTTTCCTTGAAGCTAATACCAACTGGCATCAAGGTCAAGGCTGTCTATTTGCACGTCTACCTGTAAATCTGTTCATTTGTTGTTTTTCTTTTTCAAATATTTCCAGTCATTTGATTGTAGGTACCTAGTACAGTAACGCAGTAACTAAAAAGCAATTCATGAGATCAGCAGTCGTTTACATCCCCTAAGCCAAAAACTGCGTCCCATACAATCATACCTCATAACCACAAAACACTGCGGATTAGCGTTACTTTCCTGGGGCGATCGCAAATTAATTCCGCATTACGGCTGATAAATATTCCAATCTGAGAGTCCCGGACCACTGATATTACATTCGAAGATACATACTCTGCCCTTTGATTTTAAAAAGTAGTCTGTCTTGCCCTGGGATGCAACATTTATGTGTCAAAATCGATTGGACAGATGGACCGTGAAAACATAGCAAACAAACGAACAGATAAACAGACACACTTTCGCATTTATAATATACTTACTTAATATTATTAGTGTAGATGATTGAAATAAAAACAAGGGATGATTTGGTAAAAATACTCCGGAATATGCGGAATAGGCTGTAGCCGCGACCGCGTTCGATGAGTACCTACAATATAGTTACAATCAAAGTCAGTGTTTAGTGCATAGATAATACACTATACTGTAGAAAGTTTAATGGTCAAAGTCATGCGCATTCTGGAATCTTTGTCTATAATAGAAAAAATAAGTCTATAAAATAAAATATAAGAGCATTATAGTTGCGCCACCTACAAGTAGTGTCGTTTGTTAAGAAAGTGTATCTTTGGTTCATATATCAATGGTCCAGTATCCCACAGTGAACCCTCCCGGTGCTGGTACCTTAAGCCTCCGTCCGCGGGGTTCGCGTGGGTCGCAGGGTTCCCAGGCATCCCTTGAGGCGGCCACTTGTACCGGATTATATCGTGCTCGGTATTGCTGGTCGCGAATCGGGAGTTTTATCAGAGTTACATGGCGATATTTTAACACAGTATTTTTAAACTATAAATAACTAGCTGAAGCCTGCAACTACGTACGCTTGGAATAATATTTTTTTTAGTCCCACGGGAACTCCATAATTTTCCGGGAGAAAAAGTAGCGTATGTAACTCTCCGGGTCCTCAATTATACCCATGCAAAAAATCACGTCGATCCGTCGCTGTGTTGCGGTGTGATTGATGGACAAACCAATAAACCAACATACAAACACACTTTCGCATTTATAATATTAGTATGATAGTATGATTGTAACGTATTTTCCATTTAGTAGCGGCCACATGTATCGGACTATGTTGAGCTTAGATTTGCTCATCGCGAATCGGCAGCTATGTCTATTCAATATTCAAAAAGAAAATAAATTAGCTATTGGGTAGGTGAATACCTACCTATTACTACTAATTCGTGAGTTTTTATTACAAATGCCATACCAATATCAAAATTTAAATAATATTTTGTCAATTACAAACGCCATGTAACCATACCCCGATTCGGAGGTCCATAGCACAACTTTAATTGTTTTTAAAGTACGCACACGCGGTTCGCCTTCGCGTTTAGAGAGGGCTTTACGAGTGTGGGACACTGATACGCAAAAATTTACTATAGCCAAATTATATAGACTCTTTAATGGTGCTTAGCTTCGATAGGTAAGTAGTGCTTGGCTCTAAAGAAGCGAACAATTGTGATGGTATTTTGAACATATCTACATTCATGCTTCGTAATTTTGGATGTTGGAGAATTTGCGTTTGTTTTTATTTTGTATGGTTCCTGTTTACTAAGACCACACCTTTAGAGGTTTAAACACTGTTTTTTGAAACTGTTATAAAACAGAAACACATAACGGAAACGATACTGTAACCCAATCAATCTGTAACCGTTTATTTCTGTTCTGATTATGTTATATTATTTTATTTCGTTTCTAATTGTAATTTTGTATGACCTTTTATTAATTTAATTTTATCTAATTTTCTTTGTTTTTGTTTTAAAAATTGCTATACCACTTTGATGATGATGAATATTCATACACCATTAATTGGTAGAATGTATAAGGCTCTCAAACTGTAATCATGTCAACTTTATATCACCTACATTCTCATGAATAAATTATTATTATTATTATTATTATTATTAATAGGTGTTTTTATCTGTAACCCTAACCCTAATGCCTAACAAACTGCACGGTGTGACAACGCGTTCTTCACACTTCATTGGACTTTACACACACCGACACCACATGGCCATGTTTTTCTTAAAACAATTACAACCATCGGAGCTATCATCTAAGGTTCAAATTTGAATACGCGTCAACAGTAAATTTGGCAACGTCGCTATTTCGGTTACACTTTGAAACCCTTTATTTCTGGTACAGATTCATTTATGTTACAGAAATTTAAGTGTTTGGGGTATCATAATTAAAAACACATTCAAAAGGGTTATAGCTTCAATTCTGTTACACTTTCATTCTATAACACTTATATTTCTGTAACCTTTATGAAACTGATTTTCAGTCCCTGTCCCAGACAAAACACAAGTTCCCTTACATGAGAAACTTAACTTACAATAATATAAGCTTAAACATATTACAGTATGGTGAGCTTATATAAAAACTACTAACTTACATTCAAATCATAATATGTATGTATGTGTATGTATGTATTAAAGTTCTGTTTGATTATTTTTTTCTTAAATTTTACAAAACCTTTTTTAGTAAGTTCAGCAAGCTTTTGTACAGTAGCGAGAGCTCAAACTGTATAGTTCTCCTACCTCTTAATACCTCATAGTACC
This sequence comes from Erebia palarica, assembly GCA_964035005.1. Classification (NCBI taxonomy): domain Eukaryota; kingdom Metazoa; phylum Arthropoda; class Insecta; order Lepidoptera; family Nymphalidae; genus Erebia; species Erebia palarica. The sequence goes on from OZ035994.1 coordinate 20,168,260, forward strand.
TTTAAATAGTTTACAAATATTCTTAACTAGCTGATGACTTCGTCGTCTGGACTTCGTCCGCGTGGGTTCAGTTTTTTTATTTCCGCGGGACCTCCTCAATCTTCCGGGATAAAAAGTAGCCTATGTCACTCACCAGGTCCTCAACTTTGCCCATGCTAAAAATCACGCCGATGCTTCGTTGCGGCGTGATTGAAAGACAAACCAACAAACAAACACACTTTCACATTTATAATATTAGTATGATGATCTAGGTATCCCACAGGAACAACAGTATGGACTTGTTGATGTGGGAATCGAACTTAGGTACCTACCTCATCGACCGAAATCTAGAATTGATGCATTCTATATACAATTTTAATGCAATGCTACATATCTACATATAATTACTCTCACTGAAGCGAGAGCTATAAATTGCTATCATTCACCGAAAAACAAATGACATTTTTAATTTAAACATTGTTGTGTTGTGTATATTCATATAGTAGCGAGTGGTGCTCATGTGAAGTATGTGCCTACAGTGGCAGAGTGGGCTACTATGGGTAACGCAATTATTTGTACAAAATGTAATGACCATTCAATTATACGCGTGTTACGGGATTGTGGAAAATCGGACTTTTTGCGAAATTTCAAGGCTAGCAAATGTTCGTTAAAAAACTTCATTTTGCGGAAAGTATCTCTATATTCATATACCTAGTAGCATGTGGTGCTCGTGTTGAGTATAACAGTGGCCGAGGTGCCACTATGGATAACGGCAATTATTTGTATAGCATGTAATGACCATTAAATTTTACCTGGGAAATTAAACTTCATATAATTCAATTAAATTTTCATATAAACTGCATTAAAAGTGCGAGTTTTATTTAAATTGTATTTCTTATTTATTTTAGTTGCTAGGTTGTGGTTAACAAATATCAATTATACACTTGTTATATACCTGTCAGTTTTGTTGATGGGTAAAATGACAATCAAAAAGGGGTAGAAACCCATCACTTTCGGCCCTAGGGAAGAAAGTGAAGGTTTTCTACCCGCTGAATGACGTATTCGTCTGAAATTGTGTAGTTTCACGTAGCTCAACAGGCGTTGAAACTCGCATTTTCAATGCAGGTTATATGAAAAAATATTTACTTAGCAGAAAGCATGATACATGCTTACTAAATATGATTTTTTTTATCCCACTAAGTTAGCCCTTGACTTCGATCTCACCTGGTGGTTAGTAAAGATGTAGTCTAACATGGTGGCGGGCTAAACTTGTTATTATTTTAAAGATATATGTTCTCAAATATACATATGTAAAAAAATATTATGTAACTTAGTAAATACCTAATATTAATTTTACAGCCTCAGAGAGTTTGGATTATGCTTATGCTATGTAATAAATATAGCTTAGCTAAGCAGGTGAATGATAAATATTTAATATACCTATTAATCCATCATCCATACTAATATTATAAATGTGAAAGTGTGTCTGTTTGTCTGTCTGCTACGCTTTCATGTCCCAAATATTCAACCGATTTTGATGAAATTTGGTACAGGGATAGGTTGTATTCCGGTCAAGGACATAGACTACTTTTTATCCCGAAAAATGAAGGAATTTCCGCGGGAATCAAAAAAAATTATTCACGCGGACGAAGTCGCGGGCATCATCAAGTGTACAAATAAAACTTGTGTAACTAAGAAGTTGCCAGACAAGAGTTGTAAACTCTACTTATCTATCTTAATTAGATCCGCTATATTTTCATCAGCTCCGTAAAACGTCGGGATAGAAAAAATCCTGGTTTTCCACCATCACTGTGGGTGGTCCCCATCGTACCACTTAGCGTGTCACAAAAAATACCACCAAAATATGAAAATATCAGACTCATAACAGATAAAGATTAGTGTGGACATTCCTTTGCGTGTTACTTTTTTTATTACCTTTGTTTCAATTTTATTCTAGTTGGGTACAGCTGAAGGTTAATAGCACTTTGTGAGATATTTCCTTAAACTTCTTAAGATAATATGTCATTAAAAATATTTAGCACTTAATATTACCTACACTATTTTTTGCTTCATTTTGTATCGTAGATTCATCTGCAGGTACTTACTATTCCTCTGTTTTATTATATTTATAACATCGTTAATGTCATAGTTGAATGTCGTAAGATTAGTAGGTGTAAAAAATTAATTTACTGCGTAGTGGGTGTTAGTGTTAAAGGTCATAATTCAAATTGTTAAAGTGCCTACACCTGATTTAAAAATAGAACATAAACTATATTAAAATAAAAAAGTTACGCGGAGGTTTAAGTACACAAGTGGATGCCCACGGCTTCGCTCCTGTAGGAATATAAAAAAACTCCGAGCTTATTCCTTGTCTATATTAGAAAACCCTCTCTGCATACCTCTGTGCATCAGCTTTGTGCAGGACCTAGGGTTTGAGCATTAAAGAGTCTGTCAGTGAGTGACTGTCAAGTCAGGACTTTTTTTATTATATGCTAGTCATTATTATGAGGATTAAATTTAAATTATTACCATATAAATAAAAAATGAATATAATAAAAATATTTTTAAAAAACACTATAGAACGACTATAAACGTTTCGATCCATCCTTCCTATTTCCAACGATGCACAATGTTTTCCTAGGTCAGGTACGGTGCGCCTGCGCACAGGTACGATGAAAGCCTCCCCCTCCCCCTCCTCTGCACCCCTCGACCTCAGAGTTAAGAGATTGTTTCCTTTACCTTTTCAGACGATAATGAAATAACATTTCGTCTTAACGACGGTAATAACTATACGCCCGTGGGTAAATAAAAAAAACTTAACCAAGTTTGAGTTTGTGTATTTTTTAAATTGGTAAGTAAGCAATATTTTAAATTGTGATACCTTTTCAATCGATTTTGACGAAGTTGGTACACATATAGGTTGAAACACGGGGAAGGACATAGGTTACTTTTTATCCTGGAAAATTACATTTTCAGCGGGGATTTAAACACCTTAATTCACGCGACGAAGTCACGGGTTACATCATGTAAGTAGTTACTACTTACTATTGAAGTGTAGAATTTAGCTGATCTCCACCAGTCTGAGTCAACACTTCTTTCTTAATGGAGCGAGCGGGAGTGTTAATATCGTTTGTCAAAAATTACAACTCTTTTTTGGATCAAGCCATATACGGTAAGGCTCTGTGTGGTCTGTGGGAGCATTTAAAACACTTGCTTTGACGCATGCGAACTGAGGGAATGTTTTCATAATCGTGGGCGTCGAACAATCATACAAGGGGTTTACTAGCATCGCTAAAAGCAGTATTATTTTAAAATTGACGTTGTATATGACGATCCTAAAATGAGAATTATATTTCTGAAACAAGAGCGTCAGTAATATTAAAATAACACTGCTAAGAAGGGATGATAGTAAGCCCCCAGCACTTATCCATACTAATATTATAAATGCGAAAGTGTCTGTCTGTCATTCTGCTACGCTTTCACGGCCTAAACGAATCTCATCAGACACGCACCTCTAATTTTTCTTAGTTTTGTGCAATTAAATATCACTTGCTTTAATGATGAAGGATGCTTGAAACTTCTCTATAAGAGTTTGTAAAGTCTGACAATGTGCACTAGTACAACGTGGTGGACTAAGGCCTTATCCGTTCTCATTCAGGCCAGCGACTGCTTGAGATAGCCTCGTTTTTATTTTTTTTATATATTACAAGTTAGCCCTTGACTGCGATCTCACCTGATGGTAAGTGATAATGCAGTCTAAAATGGTAGTGGGGTAATCTGTTAGGGGCATTGCAGTTATATTTAACCCATACCCCTAATCGGTATCTACACGGCATCATACCGGAACGCTATATCGCTTGGCGGCACGTCTATGGTGGTAGGGTGGTAACTAGCTACGGCCGAAGCCTCCCACCAGGCCAGACCAGGGAAAATTCAGAAATTATTAATTCCCAAATTGATCCTGCCGGGGATCGAAACCGGGACCTCCGCACTTCAAGACAACAGCGCTCAACACTGCGCCACGGAGATCGGCGAAAGATATGCAGGTAGGTATGTGTTATCCCACTTCCCATTCAAGATCTATTTATTTATTTAATTTATTTGAAATACCAACAGAATTACAAGTAGTAGGAATACAAAATGTTTAATGGTTTAGGCAATAGGTAACAAGCAATTCAATTTATAGGCAGTTACATCATGCATATAGGATAAGTCGTACATAACATATATCTAACTTGTATCGGAAAGTTTTTTCACCTAATTCGTTCTGTGGCATAACGTAGAGTCATCGGTCAGCCTTTTCACCACTTTTTGCACTGCCCCGTCATGCGCAAGTTCTCACGTCAATTTCAGCTCGATCACAACAGAGGTGACAGCATCAGTGAATGGGCGGCCTTACGTGATGTTATTGTTGTTGGGCGGCTTACTTTACCTGAGCTTTGTGTTATCTTAGCTTATCTGTGGTCAGGTTCATCTCATTGTTATATTTGACTTTGTATAGTCAGTAGATCTGTAGTAATGTGTTAAGTATTTGGGTTTTAATGTGATTAAAGATAAGGTTTTTTTTCGTTTAGAGAAGGTAGCTCTAAACCTGCATTTTATTCCGGAAAATTAAGCAGTTCCGGTAGGAATACAAAACCTAAATCCACGCGAGAATCAGCTAGTAAAAATACATTGGCTAGTAATTGCTAGTAAAATATATTGGTAGGTACTTAATATTAAGCTCGACTGGAAAAGCAGAATCTAATTTAAGTTACTTCATCTCGTGTTATAAGTTACTCAGCATTCATACTCTGACTGTTTGTGATAGAGGGAGCAAAGTAAGACTTATCAGAAGTAAACAAAACAGTTAATGAGGCAAACTGCCAACGAGCCACGTCTTGAGACTCAAACAATGCTAATTAGCCTCCAAGTAATCAGCAACTAAGTACATTTATTTTAATGTCTGAGTAACACATTTTCACAATCACGAGATAAATAAAAAAAAAACTGTGGACAGTATAATATAGTATTAATAACTGATGCCCTCGACTTTGTACGCGTAGAATAAGTATATAGTAAAAAGTAGGTGTAAATGTCACTCTCCAACTATGCCCATGCAAAAAATCACGTCGAACCGTTCCTCTGTTGCGGCGTGATTGAAGGACAAACGAACAAAAAAACACACTTTCTCATTTACAATATTAGTATGATGATATGATCTAGTATTAAATTGATACAAGTTTGCTTCATCTTATATATATAAAATTCTCGTGTCACAATGTTAGTAACCATACTCCTCCGAAACGGCTTGACCGATTTTTATGAAATTTTATGTGCATATTCAGGTCTGAAAATCAGCTACTATCTATTACTATACTTTCATTCCCCTAAAACACCTAAATCCTCGCGGACGGAGTCGCGGGCATCACCTAGTAATAACTAATAGATAATATAAATAAAAAACTAAAATGAAAATCAACTAAACTCAATTGCGGAGGTACCTTTTTTTAAAATTTTTGTTAAATTAAATATGCTTTACACTAAAACTTATAGTTATCTGGCCTAATTTAGTTACTGTATAAATGACAGACAGGTCCCTACTTATATAACAAATGCGAAAGTGTGTCTGTCTGTTTGTTACGCTTTTATGGCGCATCAATTTTCTACCACTACTAATTTCTACCGATTTTCATGAAATTTGGTGCACAGATAGGTTGCATCCTGGATGAACATACTTAGGTTTTTTTATCCCAAAAATTAAAGAATTCCCGCAGGAATCATAAAATATTAATCCACGCGGACGAAGCCGAGGGTCTCATCTAGTATCCATATCCATACTAATATTATAAATGCGAAAGTGTTTTAGTCTGTCTGTCTGCTACGCTTTCACCTGTTCAACCGATTTTGATGAAATTTGGTACAGAAGTTCCTGCGGGAATTGAAAAAACTTAATCCACGCGGATGAAGTCGCGGGCATTATCTAGTATACCTAATAAATAAATAGGCTATTGTAATTTCTTGGATAAGGCATAATAAATCTTTTCCCTACTCTCCGAAAAATTTTGCTCAGAGCAAAGTAAATATTTTGCAGGTATACATTTAAAAATGAAAATGATATTTTCCATCAAAAAAAAATTGCTTGGATTTCCCAAATAATGAATCTGATATAACGTAATATAATTAAATATAAAATTAAATTCAATTTAATCATAATATTATAAATGTTTGTTTGTTGGTTTATTGGTTTGTTCGTTTGTTCTTCAAGCACGCCGCAACGGAGCACCGGATCGACGTGATTTTTGCCATGGGTATAGTTGAGGACCTGGAGAGTGACATAGGCTACTTTGTCCAGGACGGGACTGGAGAGATAGATTATAGTCTGGAATAACACAAAGGCTACTTTTAATCCCGGAAAATTAAGCAGTTCCCGCGGGAATCAAAAAAACTTAAACCACGCGGACGAAGTCGCGGCCATCAGCTAGTATAATATAATGCTTCATTTCATACAGCTAATAACATTGGTCACTCTTTCACACAGATATTGCTTTCAATCTCTTTTATGTGTCACCGTAAGATTGTTTTAACCGTTAGATGATAATCTAACTCGCGGAATTGTAAACTGTCGAAAGATTACAGTTTAACGCATTATTATAGATTGTAATCTGTTAGGCATACGAACCCGAAGCTAAGTGCCTGATTATTTATGTCGAACCATAACCTAACCTACAAGGAACAGCCAAGAAAATGTAAATACAATGAATATTTCAAAAATTGACACTCAGAACATTGAACGGTTCACAATTTGTCAACAGTTTACAATTTCGCGAGTTAGATTATAATCTAACGGTTTTTAAAATCTTAAGGTAACAAATGCACCGAATAGCAAATGGATATTCAATACATTGGATATCACACAGATATTGCTTTCAATCCCTTAAATGCATCGAATAGTAAATGGATATTCAATACATTGGTTTGGATATACAGTGGATGTATGTATGGTATGTATGGAGGCAATGCATCGCGTTACACGAGGGTACATGCATTGCCCATTAGCTCGGATCCGGTGTCGGGTTACGAGGGTTTTCCTCTCTGATCGGAACCTGATACAGTGGGTACGATTGGGTACATTACAATTTTCCTTAATAGCTATTTATCTAAGTTTAATATCCACTATAAGTTAGCCATTGATTGATGGTAAGTGATGATTTAGTCTAAGATGGTAGCGGGCTAACCTGTTAGGGGCATGGAAATTATATTAAACCCACACTCGGTTTGTACATGGCATCGTATCGGAACGCTAAATCGCTTGGCGGCACGTCTTTCCCGGAAGCGTGGTAACTATCCACGGCTGAAGCCTCCCACCAGGCCAGGCCAGAGAAAATTCAGAAATTATAAATTCCCAAATTGACCCTGCCGCGGATCGAACCCGGGACCGGCACGTTAAGAAAACAGCGCTCGACACTGCACCACGGAGGTCTTTAGGATATAAGGATAACATATTATCTACCTTGTACAGTTTTTCGTATGGGAAATACGGTTCAGCGAGTTGCGCCGTGCATCTCTAATCATTAGATACTATTTCTCTGCCAAAACTTGACAAAAACTTTTTGTAAAAATAGCTTGTGACTCTATTTTCAACAGTTAAACTATTATCAATTGGTAAATAAAAGAATAGCTACCTAATATTTTATCAATATACCCACCCATGTGACATAAGTATATACCTACTAGATAATTCCCGCTACTACGTCCGCGTGGATTAGGATTTTTGATTCCAGCAGGAACCCTTTAATTTTCCGGGATAAAAGTAGCCTATGTCCTTCCCCGGGATACAAGCTACCGCTGTAAAAAATTTCATCAAAATCGGTTGAACGGATGAGCCGTGAAAGCGCAGCAGACAGGCAGACACACTTTCGCATTTATAATATTAGTACTTAGGTATGGAAACGTTGTACGTATTGTTAAGTTCTCCAGCCATGCCGCAACAGAGCAACGGATCAAACGTATATGATTTAATAGATTGGTACCTATAGTTTGGGCTACTTTTAATCCCAGAGAATCAAAGAGTTACCTACCAAGAGAAGTTCTACGTGCAAGGTTACGTATCAACATCCGAAAGACCCAGGAGATGCGGACTGGTAAAAAGAACCCGTTTACATCGACACTGAAGACGTAGAGTGCGTGCATCGTTTTACTTATCTTGGGAGCGTCCTGTCAGAGACGGGGGGTACCCAGGAGGACATCGATTCGCGTATTGCAAAAGCTTTACAAGCAATTGCGGGTCCCGGGTTCAAGTCCCGGTTCGGGACAATTTAAGTATCGGGTTTTCCTGATTATAAATTCCCAGTACTAGCCCGAAGTTAGGATGTTGGCGGTGTTTCGCCCCCGTGCTTCGGAGAGCACGTTAAGCCGTCGGTCCCGGCTATTATCACTATCATGAGTAGTATCAATAGTAGTTAAAGTCCGCCAACCCGCATTGAAGCAGCGTGGTGGGTCTGAGCTCTAATTCCCTCTCTCGTATGAGAGTGGAGGCCTATGCCCAGCAGTGGGACGTTAATGGGCTGTAGAAATCCACGTGAAAAAAACCGCGGGCATCATCTAGCTGTTATTAATATAATCAGAGAAGGAGAAAGACGAAGAACGTTGATAACAAGTCATAATTAAAAAAATTAAAACACACGACTGCCCTGCCAAAAAACGAACTAAAAAGGTAAAAAATCTAAATTATTCTAGTTAAATAGAATTTGATTCACATTTTTATTAGATATTTTTTTTGTGAATCACTGGATAATGAACTAAAGTGTTATATATTTTTGGAATCTACTCATCATTTTCTAGATGATGATTATATAGTTAATCTTATTTTCGATTTTTTTTTCAACTTTAGGCTTTAATGCGGGACCATGGTCGCCCCATCAATCTTTTTGAAATTTTACTAGCTTATGTCACCCGGAATAAGCTAGGGATTCTAACGATACCTCATTTATCAAAATCAGTTCGGGCGTATAGATGTTATGGTGGAATATACAAACTCACATACATATATACTTACATACTCGAACCCTGAAAACAATATACTCCTTTTTACAGGCAGTCGTATAAAAAAACATCTAGCCGTATCTGCTATCTCAGAATACTTAATAGTACCTTTCATAAAAGGTGTATTTTATATGGATAAGTACCTAATATTATATTAGGTACCTCGGTATAGGAACCTATGTGTGTGTAAGAACCGTACAAAGTGATTAGAGGAGCTCATTATATTTTTATATCTGCGAGTTACTGTAAACAAATTAACTTGTTTGTTAGGAGCTTAATATAACGATCTCCGTTGCTTTTCGTAAACAACATTATTCAGTTAATGAACCTATTAAAGAGCGATATTTAATTTGTATCTGAAGTACCTACCTACCGTTATAATCTTAGTAGGTATATATCTAGCTTAACTTAAATGATAATTACTTATTTCAAAAGTAGGCTCGAATTCACTCATCTATAGCTAGACCCCACTAGCTATGTACCTAAGATAAGTACCTACCTAGTTATCCATTCATCATCATCATAATTAAGTCCATAGTTAGCTGGCAAACTCGGTATATGTATCTAATCTACGTACTTAAGCGTCTCCTTTCTGTTGTTCCTACCTACCCACCTAGAAAGGTATTTCAACTGAAAATCTGTATTATGCCCATTATATATTATACTATATTATGCCTGCATAGATATGCCTGTATCTATGCAGGCATAGTACCTGCCCCTTTTGTTTCCTATTTTTAAAGTTTTTCTAACTAGCTGATGCCCGAGACTTTGGCCGCGTAGTTCAAATAGCCTATAACCTTCCCTGATACAATGTGGTTCCTATATTTCATATAAAAATAACATCCAAATTGCACACTTTTCCAAAAAAAAACTTTCATACAAACCTTGTTCTAACAATTACGAACACAACGAAAAATAAATCAGTCAAATCGGTTGAGCCGTCCATGAGTGATGCTCAGTCATACAATGTGGCAATTGATTTAATATTTATTCATAAGATTAATTAATACAGTTACTTAGTATAACTAAGATTTTGAAAAAAATATAAAGAGGAAAATAAAAAGTACCTAGGCCTATTTAGTTCCATTTATAAATTCCAAAATTGATAATAATTAAGTTAGTTTAGTTATCTTAGATAGGATAGGTATAATTTTAAGTCCGATATAATATTCTAACTGCCTATACAACGCTTAGATAAAGAAGGCTCTACAATAAATGGACACGAATGGAAAAATAATTGGATAAATACGAAGCGTAGAAGAGGCTCTAGGCCTATCTATATTAAATGTATCTGACGTAAATAAATATGTATGTAGATTGTGCTTGTCTATAATATGTGTATCTATCTGTCTGTCTGCTACATTATCAGAGCCCATTACCAAAAAAAAACGATAAAACGATGAATGAATTTCAACGATTTTAACGAATTTTGACACAGATCCTTGCATCCCGGAGACGGGCTGCGGACATAGGACCTATCAACTTTTTACACCGAAAATTCACACAGTTACTACGTGATTTTTTTACTACGTGACGCGGACGAAGTCACGGAGCATTATTTAGTTTTTTTTTACATCACAAAATATTTTTCTACAAGACAATTTCTTTTAGACACCTTTAATGCTGATCTTTCAAAATATAGAAAAATATAAACAACATGAAAAAAAGCTCTCGTGAGGTAAATGTCTATCTCGAGCACTTACACCTACACAAAATGCCAATTAAAGCTAATTGTATGCTGCAGTAGGAAATCGTGTGGAGGCCGCGACATTCAGAGAACTTGAAGAACTTGTCAACGATATCCAAAGCTCCACACATCTACACATTGCCGCTAACGCACTTACGATTATTCCATGTTTTTATCTCTCCGAGCCGCGGTGTTATTAGCGGGCGGGCGGGGGACCGGCGGGCGCGGGGCGGGCGGGGCTGCGCGCGCACCGGGGGCCGGCGGCGCGCGGCCACGCCCCGCGGCCCCACGGCGCCGTGGAGGGGAGCGCGGGCCCCCGGCCTCTATTTACTCTTTCAATCAGTGCGAGTGTTTGCCCCTGGCCGGCGTGCACGCGCGGGTGATGCGCTAGCCATGATCTCGCAGAAACTGTCGTACGGCGACGTGCCGGCGTCCGCGTCGCTGTCGTCCCTGTCGCCGGGCCTCGCGCCGCCCTACGTGAACGGCATGGGCTGCATGCCCGCGCAGCCCTACCCGAACCTGTACGCGAACAACATGGTGGCCGGCGGCTCGTGCATGGGCTCCCCCGGCGTGGGCTACTCGCCGCCCAGCAGCATGCCGTCCTGCATGGGCGGCGGCGCCGTGCCGTACGGCGCGCTGCCACGCGAGCAGGAGGCCGCCTCGCCCACGTCCGCGCTGCAGCGCGCGCGCAACGACAAGACCTACCGCCGCTCCTACACGCACGCCAAGCCGCCCTACTCCTACATCTCGCTCATCACCATGGCCATCCAGAACAACCCCTCGCGCATGCTCACGCTCTCCGAGATCTACCAGTTCATCATGGACCTGTTCCCGTTCTACCGCCAGAACCAGCAGCGCTGGCAGAACTCGATCCGGCACTCGCTCTCCTTCAACGACTGCTTCGTCAAAGTGCCGCGGACGCCCGACAAGCCGGGCAAGGGGTCGTTCTGGACCCTGCACCCGGACAGCGGGAACATGTTCGAGAACGGGTGCTTCCTGCGGCGGCAGAAGCGCTTCAAGGACGAGAAGAAGGAGACTATACGGCAAGCGCAGAAAGCGGCGTCGACGCACGGCCACCACGGGGGGCACGATAAGCGGGAGCACGGGCACGAGAAGGCTGGAGGTGGCCCGGGCGAGGAGAAGGAGATGCGCGATGAGCTGCTAGCTCAACTGCACGCGGCGCCCGAGCTGTGCTTGCCCGAGCACACTCCGCTGGCGCTGGAGCACTACGCGCACCTGAAGCAGGAGCCCACAGGCTACGCGCCCGCTACGCATCCCTTCAGCATCACGCGCCTGCTGCCGGGCGCTGACACGAAAGCTGACCTGAAGATGTACGACGTCAACTACGGCTACGGGCACGCGCCCGCCGACAACTATTACCAGTCGCCGCTGTACCACCACCACGCGCATCACTCGCAGCCGCCCTTGTGACAGTACCCGCTGGCGTAGGCGCAGCGCTGCCCGAGCGTACTCTGGCCGCGCCGCGGGTAAGTGCGAGGCTTGCCTTCCCGACGCCCTGACCTCACGACGACCTGGACTCTGTGTGAGCGTGTTGTGTTCTTGTGATAAGCCGCCCGGGGCCCGTTTGTATATTGTGTACATATTTTCGATAATTTTGATCCGTTGTGCGCATTAGTAGGTAGTTGTTCGATGCACGGCCCGCGGGCGGCGGCTAACTTAGGCCTAACTCGAACTGTGGGACTCTCGCGAAAGTGCTCTTGTGAGTCCTTTGAACTGATAACCGTTCGTATACCAAATCTTATTAGAATTATTGTTGAAATACTCGATTTTAAAATAAGTAAATTTACTTTTTAAAGTTTATACCCAAACAAAAAGAGAAAAAGTTGCGTTTAAACGCGGTCCCTTGTCTGCCTGCAGTCTAATTTCTTGTCAGCATTTTTGTCTAAAAGTGAACCATAATATAAAAAGGGATTTTCCGCCCAAAACAATATGACGTAATGCTTGTAGTAATTGTGGCGATAATACGATCTATATCACCCTTATCGTTTTCCCTATCGATCGATAAAATTGATGTGCGCGCGTTGAAATCTTTTGCTTAAATATAAATAAAACAAGGTTTACTTCTTCCGATTTTTGACCATATTTTGTCATCATTTTCTTTAAATTTAGAATATCTGTTTAAATATTGTTTAATTCGGTTATATTATAAAACCCTTATCTAGCTACCTTCTAATAAGCAATTCGGGAAAACTTCAGAATATTTCACATAGGGTTAATATTTGAATATTGATAAGAATTTTTTCATTCTTAACAAAACAAATTAATACAAAAAGTCTGCATTTTAAATGTAGAGTATTTTTTATTGTAAATAGGTATGTGTCATTATGTACAAAGATTTGGTATAAGAATGTGCTACAGGTGATTTCATATCGAATTGAACAGTGCAATGTCTGTGTAACAAATGTGTATAAATAAATATAATAATTATAATAAATAGATAGGAAAAACGGAATTATCCTATGACCATCGCATTTAGGAGTTCGTTTAAGTTTGTACATATAGATATATCTATTAAGATATCTTCTAAATAATGGTGTTTGGTGTAAAGAGGGTACCTATCTATGCTTATGCACATTCCATTCAAATATATATTTATATGCAAGTGTCAATTTAGCATCTTTAATATTATGATATTATATATTTGGCAAACGTATGTGCGTCTTTAGGGTGTAATTATAAAATGAGAAAGATTATAAATATTTATTTATCCAGTTTTTTTTGTTATTTTATTTACAAAAAAGTCCATTAAAATATTTAAATTTATCGTAATTCATAAAATATTCGATGCATATAATATTTTTTGTTTTACTTGGACAGGTAAACTCACGCGAATAATATGACATGATATTATTAAATTTAAGTTTTTTAGGGAAAATATTCAATAATATAAAGATTGTTTAAATAAATTAAAAAGAAATGCGATAACAGAAGTAATTATGAACTATTATTTTCATTTTTAAACTGATGTGTATCAAGAAACAATAAATTATATACTGGGGTTTGCAAATCACTTTGACAAAAAATATCTAGCTTACTTACCAAACAGCAGTTTCTTTATCTCATTTTAATAGCCCCATATCCCTGTATTACCTATTTTAATTTTAGATACTTCAATAATATTCGGTTAGTGAATTGATTCGCAGGATAGTGCTTAAAATGTTATAAAAACTCTGCCTAGTTCACTAGTCAGTTTAAAGGTAGGTAGGTAGGTTAGGTATACATACTTATTATCCAACCTTGGTGACATGTGACTTGTGACCTCCTTGTTAGACCGCGCTAGTGTAAAGTGGATTTATAAATTATCATATTATGGCATCATATCTTTCAGATTTGATTTTTATTGAGATAAACCTAGTAGCCACGTGCCCAATGGTGTTTCCTTTTATCCACAGTTCAGGGTTCAATTTGGCTTATGGGCGCATTAAGCAGATTCCTAGTTCTATGAGATTTTGTATGAAATTACTTTCATACTGAATCCCATAAGTTTACTTTTACTTAATCAGACGTCATCTTTTGATGACGTCTGATTAAGTCAACGCACATTTTTACTTTAATCGATAGGTACTCGTAATTTAAAATAGTTCTCAAACAAAATTAACAGGGGACGTGGATATTTCATCTTTTGGCAGGCCCTTTAAAAAAAAAATCCGCTAAATTTATTTTTAACTTAGGTAACATCCCATGTGAGATAGGAAGCGAATCGAAGCGAAATGCTAAAATTCACTTCTCGACCAACCGATATACCCTACCCTTAGCTAAGGGATGAATTTTCTTAAGGAACTGCTAGGTGCAAAATTTCATGTACTGTCATGAAGTCGTCAGAGTTTCTAAACAGATAAAGAAGAAAAGGTTTGGCATTTGATGCACTGTTCTTAGTTATTGGTTGTGGTGTCTCAGCCGAAGTCTCTTAGTAATTTATTTACTCATTAGTATTAATTCCTCGTTATCCTATCAACTAATGGACAAATTTTTCATGAGATACCTGTCTCTAGTCTTGTCTTCTTTCAAATGCGCTATCCAATGTAAGGTTGCCATTCTAGCTCTTTGGGACTCGGTATATAAATACCTACTCCATAATTTCCCTGAGATATAAGTATTAGAAAATTGTTGATTTTTGTTGGTTACTGTAGTTATATTTGAGAGTACATAGATATTTGAGAATAGACTCAGTAAATAACGATTAGTCGTTAGTAGTTAATAAAGTAGTCGTCGAAGAACTATCATTTAACTGCTCTTTATTCTCTTTATATCATCAGTCTTTCCTATGGCTTTCATTAGGAACCAAGTTACATAAAAAAGGGAAATCAACCATACACCTACCTAATATTTAATTCGAATTTTAATTGACTTCAAAAAGAGGATCTTAATCTCGTATTTTTCCAAGAACCTACATTAAATTAACGTTTCACACAGAGTTCTGGACCAATTTTTATGAATCGTTTCGTTTTCATGCACTCAGAGTCCCCGATGCCCCAATTTTTTAAGCATTTTAGAATGTCAGGGTTTCTACAATCTATAAGGCCCGCATCAATTAATATAATTATTGTACAGATATTATTGTAGGTACTCTTTGAGCATCAAAATTAAAGTTTTTAATTTCCATATATGTACTTAATATGTAACGGTTTCAGTCTTCGATATGTTTAAGGTATATCTTGATATTACTGGACAGAAAAGCTATCATTACTAGGGATATTGATGACAGGCGTTAACCCTGTGCGAACAATAATATATAATTTTGGAATAAATGAATTTATTATTATTTATTATACGACTGCCTGAAAAAAGGAGTATATTGTTTTCAGGGTTCATGTATGTATGTATGTATGTGAGTTTGTATATTCGACCATAACTTCTATACGCCTGAACCGATTTTGATAAATGAGGTATCGTTAGAATCCCTAGCTTATTCCGGGTGACATAGGCTAGTAAAATTTTAAAAAAAAAATATGGGGTGACCATGGTCCCGCATTAAAGATCAAAATTGAAAAAAATAATCGAAAATAAGATTAATACTATAGTTCAATATTTAGTGATTCACAAAAAAAAACATTTAATAAAAATGTGAATAAGATTCCAAAGGCTATGCAAATCGCTTCAGGAGCTAAACTCCAAAAATAATATGGCAGGGCAGTCGTATTTTTTAATTCGTTATATTAATTTCACTTGTTAATGCATACAGCTTAAGAATGTTGTACTATAATATTATCATTGCAGCTACTGGTTCATCCTTAACAGATGGCAGACCTTTCGTCTCAGACCTATTTAGTTGTTAAGTCAGATTTGGACAGAGAATAACAATTTCATTTGTTTTCACACTAGTTTCTGTCTTCCGTTTCACTCGGGCAAGAGGATCAAGTTGTATTTTGAGTTCTTTTGAACGGATTTTGATTAAATTTCTAATATTCGATTTAATTACATATTATCAAAGGCCAACTTGTACAACACTGCCTAAACTGATTTAGTTGTTTTTTTATGCTGTCACTTTTGGATAAGTTTATTCTGGGGTTAACAGTTAACACGAGACGGACTGGTATAAAAAATTGAACTTAAACACATAACTGTCTTGTGCAATCGGACCTAAAAGTTAAGTCCCAATTGGTTAACGGGGGAGTTCTCCGTTTTCATCGATTCTAAAATCGATATAAGTTTGTAACGCGTGGATCGTAAAATTTGAAATTAATATAAACTATAATTCATTACATTCAGAATTCATAAAGATCAGCGAAAAAAATCCAAAGTCATGAAGAATAAAAGAGCAAGAAAGCTTTCACTCTTAAACGGCTGAGCCTATAAGAACGAAACTTTCAGTATAGGTGTAAAACAATCAAATTAAGATTCTCATCAAGTAATTTTGCGGTAGGTATCGTATTTCAAATGATATTCTTGATTACTTCAATTCTCGCATGTCTTCATGAAATGTTCAAGCCGCATGGAAAGCGATTTCAAAAAATTGTCAACTAGCACAATTAGTGTCTACGACAAGTGACAAGCACAACTAATGTACGATTTTCGCTGATTTTCGCGGCTTTTACACGGACTGTGTTTCAACAGTCGAGAAGAAGCGCTATCGCACAAGCATCGAACTCATTGCATTGATTTGGATGGCATAGGTTGAAGATATTGTATTCGCACGACACGCATAATATGCACAAATAAAAATCTACACATCAGTTTTCTCTAAATGCATTCGTTGGTTAATTATGCATGCATGAGAGATAAAGCTATAATAGGTATAAGTTTTACACGCACCTACGTTTGCCGAATGCTTGTTTTTATATTATATAAACAGTTAGGTATGCTAAATTCATTCTTGTAGCTATAAATACATATTAATGTATTACTCAAACCTAGATAGGTCACTTATAATATCATCTGTTAGTTCCAGAGTTAATAAAATTAAGTTTACAAAAACAAAGTTTTTTATTAAGACTTCAATGAATATTGAAATAACCGTTCAACATTATTCTAATTTATATCATTGAATTAACCTTTTCATATAATTATTTTTAAATAATGAGTCTATAGGTAGATGTTAATTATATCTACTCCTATTTTTTATAAACCTGGACATTGTATTCTTAAAAGACAGCAAAATCGATGGACACTTAATTCTTTTCATCGTTATAACAAGTAATTATCACCAAGCTATTTTTAAAATTTTCGCACTATGAAATTAACTCAAAACAAAAATAAAACTAACGCGTTGTCATAAAAATTCCCATGAATACAAAAGAGCTTAAAATAAAAACAGTCTTAACCCTTCCGGTCCAAACAATAGTATCGAAACGACTCTTGGACGAAAATACCTGCAGGCACCGGCGCTAAAAGTCAATTTAGTAGCGAAAAAAACCAGAAACAATAAAAATACTTATCATTTAACTTTTACTATCGAATATTTTCACTTTTGTCGGCGTTGCGCAAGACTTTATCTCGCCGATAGTCGCTGGGTTACCTTAACCCACAATGACAATCATAAAACTATAAAGCAACAAAAGGGTTAACACAGTTGGTGTTAATTTGTTTAAAGGTATCGGCGAAACTGCGAAACTAATGTTAATGAACCACAATGTCGCGTGTAGGGAAGTGCCTATTCGTCATTTCCATATTACTTATTATAAAAACATTTTTTGACACAAGTGCTAATGTTATAAATGAATTTTGTTGGTGATAAATGCTTTAACATAACTTGGGTGGTAAAAAAGGTGATGTAACTTTTAATGTGAATTAGGCAAACCTAAAATAGACTGTGGCCCAAGGATGTAAACATGTCTCTTTTTATAGACAGGCTCGTTGGTCAAGTGCCTAGCTCATTCTACTGCTTAGATTCCAAATTTATGTCTTGGGCCAGGTCGAGTCGTTGTTATTGAACCGAATCTCTTTTCGATCATATTGGATTGCTATACTATTCTGTCTGTCTATCTTAACTTGTTAACTTTTCACGGTCCATCCTTTTATTGGTCCATCTACTTGCGGCTGTATATAGCTGGACAGAAAAGTTCCTACTCCATTTTTAAAAAACCTTAACCGATGCGGACGAAATTGCAAGCAGCATCTATATACACAGTTTTACCAAAATTTACCACAGCAAATTTTTTTTGAACAATCTATTGGTACAATTTTTTATTTATTTGTAAAGATTATTATATTATAGATAATTTCTATTAGTTTTACTTTATTTTAAGGTACCTATACGTTAAATTAAGTTGTCCCGAAGTCTCATTGGCTTATCCCGTGTGTAATGTCATGGAGCCGAAGGCAGCGCCGCGGGTGGTTTACAGCCACCATAAAGCTATCCACTCGACTGGCCCACTGTCCATTTCTACTGAGAACTGGTGGCTCGGACCCATTGACGCACGTCACTTCCTCAAAACATACAGAATGGCTCAAAATATTATATTAGTAATAATAATATGGACTACGATGTGCTTTGCCGATCATACGTTCTTTTTAATTCCCACGGGAGCTATATAGGTACCTGTAGTAGGTACCTATTGTATCGTACCTACATGCGAAAGTATCTGGGACCCATCGCATAATTATTCCAGTAAATATCCCTACCATTATGTGAATATAGGATCACGTACCTCAGTAATGAGGAGAGCGAGAGGCCTAATAATATTTTACGATAAACAAATTGGAACAATGGAACTGTAGAGCGTTCCTCTTGTCTGTGGGATGCGGTAGTAAATATAATTAGTCTATGGTGGGATGCCATGGTTTAGGTATAATTACGAGTAGATAAATCTTTTTGCGAAATAAATATCTTAATCATATCAAGGTACATAGACTCTTTATTCGTCCATGCATCATGCGTCGCTTTGTGCGTTTATGCAATTATATATCTTTTCGACCTTTTTTTTCCGGCCAGCATTTGAAAATAATTACAATTACTAAATTCTTGAATTGGTACCAATATCATAGAAAGACACGGAAAAAAGTTAGGTATGTAGAGCTGAATAGCTAAGTCTTTCGTGCGTGAATAGGTAGCTGGCATAAACCTAACTCTTTGTTTGCTTAACAACATTAAAATACACTTAAAACTTGCTTTATAGAGAACCTCATCTAAACCTGTTAATAAATGACTCAGTTGGTATTCTACGTAAAGACGAAAGAAAGAAAATAAAATCAGAACAACCAAGATACTTACCAACTTTAAAAATGCTTGGATGTGAAACATTTTGTACCGTTTAATGGAAACCAACCCCATGTGTGGGCGCATCATTTTATTTATTGATTTAATGTGTCACTCCATTCAACCTTCTTGTTACCTTCCAGGCTACCGGGCTTCGCCACGTCCAAACACTTCGATAACGACCATTCAAAATCTTTACAAGTCATCAAACCTTGTTTACAATTAATATTTACTGTTACGTATCTATTATATGCTATAACAAAGTCTTTATATCATAATTAATAAGGGTTATTATAAAACACACGTTCGTTTTTTCGACGGTAGAAATAACTCTGTTCATTTGTAAGTTTTATAGTGAATCGAGACTTAAAGGTTTTTTTTTCATGTCAGTTTCTGTTGGAGCGTTTTTATTATTCGAATCCGTGTGATATTATGTCAGCGAGGCCTCGTGTCGACCTTTTGTGTGTTCTGTACGAAGATAATAAAAATCTCTTTGTTCATTGTAACGGTAGAAGGTTTCGAGTGATATCGGTGCTATATACCTAACTACGTACGTACTGAACGTAAAATATTTATTATATTTACTGCAAAATAAAATAAAAATTTACAAAATAATAAAAGGTAATCCTATAAAACCTTATTTAGTTAGGTATTTCTTAATGTTAGCATCATAAAATAATAACTACACCCGTCGCGTCGTGTCCTTTAAAAACCACCCTTTTAAGGTTATTGAAAACATGGCGCTGTAATTCTTGATTGAGCCTAAACTCTAAAACATCATCTCGG
Source organism: Erebia palarica (assembly GCA_964035005.1). Taxonomy (NCBI): domain Eukaryota; kingdom Metazoa; phylum Arthropoda; class Insecta; order Lepidoptera; family Nymphalidae; genus Erebia; species Erebia palarica. The sequence continues at coordinate 20,188,392 of OZ035994.1, forward strand.
ATAAAATACCCGGTCGGCATTTCATAAGGCACTTAACATTGTTGACCAATCTATTAATTCATAATATTCATAGAACGCTAGTAGGGTACGCACGGTTCTATGAATAACTGGTGGGCATATGACCGCATTTGATTATATAATTTATAGCTATTTCAGACCTACTTATGCTTCTATTTTTTTAGAGTTACGTGCATTTCAAGCAACTTATATCACTTGCTTTTTTATCAGCTACAAGAAACTATTACCCATTATGTGATACAAGTAACACTTTGACTACGATCTCACCTGATGATACAGTCTAAGATGGTAGCGGGCTAATCTGTAGGAGTATGGCAGTTATGTGAAACTCATATCCCTAATTGATTTCTACACGGCATCTTACCGGAACGCTAATATGCTACTACGATCTCACCTGATGATACAGTCTAAAATGGTAGTGGGCTAACCTGTAGGAGTACGGCAGTTATATGTGAAACTCATATCCCTAATAAATTTCTACACGGCATCGTACCGGAACGCATATATGCTTGGCGGTACGTCTTTGCCGGTAGGGTGGTAACTAGCCACGGGCTAAGCCTCCCACCAGACCAGACCAGACAAAATTCAGAAATTATAAATTTCCAAATTGACCCCGGGAATCGCACTCAGGACCTCCCAGTGTAAGACTACCACTGCGCCACCTGATTACGATTTGCTTATACAGTTAGGCCTTTGTAGGTTAGGGTATACCTGAGAGTATTCCATAATCTGCTCAGTATATGGCCAGCGACGGGTTGTAGATGAAAACCTGAAAAAAATGATGAAATCTGAAAAAAATGAATAGTATCAAATTCAACCTAAGTATGTAACTTTTTATAAAATACCTATATCTTAAATAATCTTAAACCGTATTTCCTCTGTATTTGGATAGGATAAGCTTATGATTTAGGCCAATCGAACACTGCGACGCACCCCGCGGCAAATCGCGAAGCTGCTTACTAATTTCTGAGTGGTACTGCGCGTATTTCGTCGTCATCGTCGTCTCAACCTTTTTTTTTTTTTTTTAATCACTACAAGTTAGCCCTTGACTGCGACCTCACCTGATGGTAAGTGATGATGCAGTCTAAGATGGTAGCGGGCTAACCTGTTAGGGGCATGGCAGTTATATTAAACCCATACCCCTATTCGGTTTCTACACGGCATCGTACCGGAACGCTAAATCGCTTGGCGGCACGTCTTTGCCGGTAGGGTGGTAACTAGCCACGGCCGAAGCCTCCCACCAGGCCAGACCAGGGAAAATTCAGAAATTATAAATATCCCAAATTGACCCTGCCGGGGATCGCACCCGGGACTTCCGCACGTTAAGACAACAGCGCTACACACTGCGCCACGGAGGCCGTCAAAACCTACCTACAGACGTCTACTGCTGGAAGAAGGTCTCCTGCATGGATCGGCATAGAGCGCGTATTTAGCATACAATTAAACTTACCGTCAACCGTACCGCGATCTGTCGCGGGGCAGTGTGGGATAGGAATATAATTTATAAGTCTCGATTTCTTATCTTCAAGTTTGGTAAGCCTACACATTGAAGTAGATATCAATGTGATGTTATGCAATAATTTAACAGCTAAATGTGTAGATCTTGTATAATCACATCATGTGGGTACACTTTATTAAAGGTTACCTTTCTTAAATGAGTAGGTATTTAACTGTAATTGTTAGGTTTGGCGATAAAGCCATATAAAGCTGCCAGAAAATATCACAAAAATCTACTTATAATTGTAGAGGTGTTGGTTAATTCTACTCAAGTTTTGGAGAAGGCAGAAAACTGAAAAAAATTTATTCTTCAGTTCATCAATTCTTCAACAGGTCGTTACAATGATTGTTTCAATCATTCTGTAGTCCAATTTTGTATATTCAAATTCAAATGTTTTATAATCCAGTTAACTTTTACAAGTACTTTTGAATCGTCAAGTGAATCTACCACTGGTTCGAAATGCCAATCCAACCGAGAAGAACCAGCAAGAAACTCGGCATAGTCCCACAAAGTTATCTGACACAGGGACAGCGTCGCTGATAAATATTAAAAATAAAATAAAAAGAATGACTAAACAGTCATAAAATTAGTTACAATTTTGGCCACCACCAATATATGTATGTATAGTTCACGCACGAGTTGAATGCAGAGCAAATGTAAGGTTAATACATAATAGCACAATAATAGATAGAGCCAAGTCAAATTATTTTTACAAAAATATGGAGGTAAAAAGTAAATAAAGATGCCTCACGTAGCCAACTGCCGAGGGAAGGCAACATTTCAAATAGGTGTAAAATATGTTAAAGTCTGTGCGAGGGTGAACCTTTTTAGTTGATGCTTGTGTCGGCGTTATCCGTGTTTGCTCGTTCTGGCGTACCTACCTATTGGGCGTTCTTGGAAATTTCGTGTGTGGAAACGGGAATTTGTGGCAGATACTTCTTTAAGGTACCTACGTTATAACGAAGTCTGGCTAGCGATGATAGCCTAGTGGTTTAGACGTACGGCCTTATGTTCAGGTGGCCAGGGGTTCGATCCTCGGGAACTCAATTCTAACTTTTCTGAGGGAGTCCTAATCACGAAAGAAGTTCCATAAGGTAACGCTGGAGCTAGAGGCTAGCGCATGTTTGTACAATAATTTAAATGCATAGTTCCACACATGGGCTCTTGTAAATATCATATTATGCTCTATATGTATGTTATAATATATCATTGAAGGAAAACATCGTGAGGAAACCTGCATGCCCGAGAGTTCGTCAAAGATGTGGCGAAGTCTGACAATTCAAACTTGGTGGTGGACTATGGCCAAGCCCTCCTCCTACTGAGAGGAGGTTGATGCTCACTAATGGGCCTGCGACGCTCGGTTGAAATTGTGATAAACTAGCTGATGCCCATGACTTCATCCGCATGGATTGAGGTTTTTTTTGGGTCACGTGGGAACTCTTTAATTTTCCGGGAAAAAAGTAGACTGTGTGTTATTATATACTTCTAACTTTGTACCTAATTTCATCCAGATCTGTTTAGCCGTTCTGGCGTGATTGAATAACAAACATTCATCCATCCATACAAACTTTCGCATTTATAATATTAGTATAGACCTACTCTACCTATTCAAAAAAAGGCTTAGAATACTACGAAGGGAAAATACATGTTACTGGTAAGTTTTAAATATTTCAGCTTGATATTATCTTCCCATTTGGAAATTACAGGTGACCGAGTGTATTTTTACCTATTCGATCACGATTTGTATGGAAAAGCGCTGGTAATGATGACAGATGGAGATCGATCAATTCCATACAAATGGTAGTAAACTTTAACGTGATCGAATAAGTAAAAAAAACTCCCACTAAGCCTGCTGATTTAAATAATCCAAATAGGACCTACGGTCTATACTCTATAGTGGCTAGTATTATGTTTAAAGCGTAGGGCGACGTAGAGAGAGAACGTTTTCATGATTAAAAATAAATAAATAAAAATACTACAATACCTATTCTGTGATTATTTTATCATTTTTGTTTTAATTAAATTCTCTTACTGAAAGGTAATTTACATATCACGCAATGTTTTAGCCGCAGCACAATAAATACTTAATACTATTTTCCATTCAGCCAGGCGGAATCGGGAATGATAAGCATCTAAAACGTAATAGTACTTATACGTTAACACTTAAACATTAAACGTTAGTACTTAAACTTAACTTAAAGGTACTTAGTATAATTTTTGTTTACACCATTAGCTATTATTTAAGGCTTTACAATTTTCGAGATTAGGTATCCCTACGCGAGTCCCTTAGATCAATTTGGTAAGTGAAATCTTCGGCGTGCGGCGCTGTATGAGCGGGCAGCGGCACGGAATTGAAAACTATTTGTACGGCAAACATCATCCATCAGCAGGCGGCACTTAGCTGTATTGCCGGAACACAGACCCTGTATTTTACATACTTTATGGGGGACGTCGCTGCGTATGATGCTATGGGAAGACGAGTTTTGGCCTTAATTTTTTTTTTTATATAGGCTAGCGCTTGGCTGCAATCAGACTTGCTTAAAGTGGTGATGCAGCCTAAGGTGGAGCGCGCTTGCCTAGAAGATGCCTATTCACTCTTGATTTGAAGGTACTTATATTAAAAGAGGAGGGGAAAACGGAAGTCGGAAGGGCATTCCATATCCTAGCGATTCTAATTAGAAACGAGGAAGCAAATCGCTTCGTACGAGCCCGCGGAATTTCGAATGCGTAAGGGTGCAGACCTTGTCGATGCCTTGCGGTTCGATAATAAAAATCTCGATAATATGGTATCTTATCTTACTAGTTTTATAAATACGAAAGTTTGGATGTTGTTTACTCAATCACGCCAGAACGGTTGAATGGATCTGGGTGAAATTTGGCACAGAAATAGATTTTAATCTGGAATTTTATATGTTAATAAATAGGATACTTTTTATCCCGGTAAGTTGGGTTGTTCAAAGGGTTGAAAGTTTGAATGAAAGTCCTTCATGTCTCAAGTTATAGCCATGAAAGTTGGTATTTGGGCTTCTGGTTTAAAATAAAGAAATACGAGATTCACATTTTGGAAAATTCGATCCCCAAAAGTGATGAAATAGGGGATGAAAATTTGTATGAAAGTCCTTTAATTCTCAAGTTATATCAATGAAACTTGGTATTTTGGCTGTCGGTAAAAAAATAAAAAAGTATGTGTGTCACAGTTTCTCAAAATTCCACCCCCGAAGGGGTAAAATAGGGGTTGAAAGCTTGTATGAAATGATTTTGATGATTTATTTTTATTTTGAAATGATTGATTTCGTTTTTGAAAATGTTATCCCCGAGGACGTTTAAAAGAGAGTTTGTCCTTCAATCAATCGCAGCAACAGAAGAACGCATAAATGTGCTTTTTTGCAGGGGTATAGTTGAGGACCTGGAGAGTGATATAGGCTACTTTTTATCTCGGAAAATTAAAGAGTTCCCGCGGGAATCAAAAAGCCTTAATCCACGTGGACTAAGTAGTGAGCATCACCTAGTTACATATAATTTATAATGCCTACTACCTATAGTATCTAAGTCAATGTACGAACCCCTAACAAATTTCAGTTATTCCATAATTTATCCGGGCGCTATCCCGCGGTCAAGCGGCTTGCCTGACTATGATTTATGGGCCTTCGCCGGCGGAAAAACTTGGAGGATTCGATAAATTGCTTCTATTTCATGAAGGTGAGTGCCCATCCATAACTGTCATATGCTATTTGTAGCTACTTGATACATTGTTATGTTAACAGTACCTCGTAGGTGCAGTGGTCAGCACGATCGACTGCAGATGACGATGGTAAATGGTTCGATTTCAATTTTCTGTATTTTTTTTGGCAAAAAATTCACAGAAGTTACTAGCCCGATGTTCGGAAGACCCCTGTGTATAGGAGAGTAGGTACGTGAAGCCAGCGGTCCTGCGCCTGGTCTGCCTCCAATCGTATCGGGTTGCCGTCTTTAAATTATGAGAATAAGGGAACAGAGAGTTTATATTTGTGCACACTCTTATGCACGATAACATTTCTCATATAAATGCCTAATTTTTGATGGGAAATCATTATTAATACGTTATTAAAATGAAAATAAGTGATTTGGAAGCTTTTTTATATATCTTATTCACCATACAAAAGGGACGTTTTTCACAATTTATTTTTCTTAAAATCAAATAAATAGTTTACACGAGAATTCAAAGAAAACGACGACGACGAAGTCGCTGGCATTGCCTAGTTCTAGAACTTCTAGTTGTACGTTCCAAGTTCTAGATATATTTTACACGTTCTTAGAATAACTTTTTCAGTGCTAATCAAAAGCAATTCTGATAACTGCACAATGCTGTTTACTTTACTGTTTCATATCCACTTAAGAATATGACCCTCCTCACTACGCGGTGCGTTGACCGAGACGGCGGCCATCTTGAATTTTTCTAATTATAACGTCACTATCCAGTGCAACAGTGTAAATAGAAACACTCTTGTGGAATATCCGAGTGTGAAGTATTTGTTTCAGAAATATTTTTAGGAGAGAGATTATAATGTCCATGGAAATATTGCCAAAGCGGAGTTATTTTCAGGGTCGTATTTATATTCAAATATAATCTGTTTAAATGATACCTGAATGATTGAATGATTTTGACGACCTCCTTGGCGCAATGTTGAGCGCTGCTGTCCCGGATCCGATTTTACCTGTTTAAGTAAATATTAATTGCTACTGTAGGTGGAAATTTCTCTTTTCATATGGGCACAGTTTGCATGACGAGAAAATCACAATTTTCTAAAACACTCATGGAAATAATAAGTAGTTAAAACGCTACAGAAATTGACGTATTACCTTAACTATGAAAGGAAGTGTGGATATAAAGTAAACTATTACTCACTAAGAAAACTATCATACAAAAGCAACAATGTCCAAATAAACATATCCAGTAAACAAACTTCAATGATACTCACCCACTGGTAAGTAATTTATAAACAAGGCAAAAGTAAGCAAGCGCTTACCATGAACGCAAATATTTGAGAATATTTGAACTGTTATACGGTAGTTAATTGATTAGGTACGTTATAGTCGCAAGTGACAATTAAAACATCAATTTCGGCACCTCAAACCACCGTCTATTTGCTATATTGATTATTGTTGATTAAACTTCTACTCGAAATGTAGCAAATCATCAAAACAAAGCTGAATTTGCTATTGACAGACAAACATTAAAATTTGTATCGATAACGCCGTTGTACTATCAAGATAGTGTTTGTAAAAATATTTACTTTTCAGGGCAATATAGTCACGAGTAGGTATGACAGTATATTTTCAGGTTAACGTTATTACTTAATAGTTTATGATGGTAATAATAATATTTATATTTAAATACCAGATCATGTCCGCGACTTCGTCCAAGTTGATTAAGTTTTTTTGATTCCCGCGGTAACTTCTTAATTTTCCGAGATATATGTATGTCCTTTTCCGGGACGCAACCTCTATGCCAAATTTCATCAAAATCGGTTGAAAAGATAGGCCGCTAAAGAGTAGCAGACAGACAGACACTTTCGCTTATATAATATTAAGTAGTACGGATAGTCTAATTTGTCTTTATTTTAAATTATTATTAAATTATTTTACACATAACCTATTAACAATTCTTTACACAGAATTGAAAGAAAGAAAGAAAGAAAGAAAAGAAATTTATTTCCAAATTGTGCCATAATTGGGTATTCGATTGTTTCGTTCGTTCGTTCGACTATTTTTAGAGACAAAAAATAAGTCTTACTTAAGTATCTTTCAGTTTTAGTTCTCGAGAACCTTAATAGGTACCTACTTCAGATACCTACAAGAGTCCAGCTTCCGACGGCATTGCAATTCTGCGAGACATCATGCACTGGAATTCTAGGTAGCTATTGGAATAATGAGAAATGAATATTATAAATCTGTTAAAATTTACAGAATCATGTACCTCAAGTCAAGCAAGTCACGGCACGACCTTTACTTTTACGTACGTGTACGACGTTCTATTACAACCAATTTTTTACGACTGCCTGAAAAAAGGAATTTATTGTTTTCAGGGTTCATGTATGTATGTATATATGTAAGTAAGTTTGTATATTCCACCATAACTTCTATACGCCTGAACCGATTATGTTAAATGAGGTATCTTCAGAATCCCTAGCTTATTCCGGGTGACATCGGCTAGCAAAATTAAGACTTACCTTAAAGACTAAATTTGAAAAAAAAACGAAAATAAGATTAACTATATAATCATCATCTAGAAAATTATGAGCAGATTCCAAAAATATATAACACTACTATAGTTCAATATCCAGTGATTCACAAAAAAATATAATTTAATTAAAATGTGAATAAGATTCGTATTTAACTAGATTAATTTAGATTTTTAACTTTTTATTTCGATTTTTGGCAGGGCAGTCGTGTTTTAAATTTTTTTTAATAATGACCTGTTGAATTCACCTGTATTGGAATACTGGTAAACCGGCTGTTACCGACTGTAGTTAAACTATTACTCTATTAAAGCTACATGTGACATTATAGTACTGGAAGAGTGACATATTTGTACGAAGAGTCATTGTAGACATGCCTTCCTATGACATTCATTGTAAAGATAAGAATAGATATAAATAAAGGCGTTTACGATACATGTGGGCCCGACATTACATTCTTTTGACATTGATAATTATCCAAACTATTATTTTTCTATGGTTTTAAAAATTAAGCAATTTTCGACTCTTTGATCTATTATTACGAATAGCCCAAATTACTATTCAGATAAGGAAAATATAATAATGATTTTCACATCAGATATAAATATAAAAATAATTCCGTATTAAGAAGGAAATATGGATGTCCTCACAATTGGTCATAGTTTAAAATGACCTTATTATTTCTTATTCTACAAACGGCATAATAACCTATTATATGATATATCTGACGTTAGGGTGACTATAAATTAAGGAATATCTCAATAAAAAATATCAAAATCACCTGTCTAAATAAGTATTGTTAATAAACAATACACTTGTAATTTAAACATAGACGTGTTATATTATATTATAATATTATAATTCCTATAAAATGAAGGATTTCTTTTTCTTCGTTAGAAAAAAAATATTTAAAGTAAGACCAACATGCCAAAGAGTGTAGGAATTTTGCTGCGTATCCAAACTCTATCTAATATTATAACTTTTGCAAAGTTGCGTTGAATCGATCTAGATTCTTTACAAAATTTGGCGGAACAGTCTACTGTTGCATCCTGGAAACGGATATTTTTTTAAACTTTTCAGAATTTTCAGTAACCTTTGGACAATGTTATGGGCATCTATTTCACAATTTACCAAATGTACCAATATGCAAAAGAATGTAGTGTCACAGAATTCTTAATAGTACCTTTCTGGTAAGGTTACCTAAGTAGTAGGTATCGCGACGGAATCCTTCTATTGTTTGGCCCTCAAATCGAGATGTACCGCCAAGTTCCGTGATGCAAAATTTTCACGGAAAGCGCTGGTTTTGCCTCTGAATTTCAATGAGCATCCTGTATTTCAAATCCGAGAAGAAAAATCTGCTAAATGTTAAAGGTAAAATATGACAAAAATTTATATAATTAAATTGTTTTCAGTCAGCTGTTTATTTCAGATAAGCAAACTAAATACGTATTTGTTTGTAGTCATAACTTGAAAGGCTTATCAAAAGCTTTCAAAACTGTCCACAGTATTATAAAAGAATGGTTTCGCTCATCGAGGCGCGTTCGCTTTTAATCGTCTTACGTACTATTTGCCCAGTGCCATATCGCGGGGTCAGTATCGATTCTCGCCGTTATCGAATAGTCGATATTTCTGTTTGCACACCACCATCAATGAGTGTCGAGTATCTTGCGTATTTTATACTCTATAGGTAAAATTAGGAATCGTTTTGTCTGCGTATTTAATCGGCATTAGTTGATGAAAATGCAGTTGACTGTTTTCACTTTTTTTCCAGTGATGGAACCGAAACTTTATGAAGGTATACCTACATGTGAAACTGAACGCTGCTATATTATGTAGATATATTGTTTAATTTTGTTTGTGTTACATTTTAATAAAACACAAAATGATGCCCGCGAAATTTTTCGCGAGGATTATTGATTTATTGATTTATTTGTTGTGAACACAATATTAACATGCATTCTGCCATTTCTAGCGTACAACATTTAGAATTATTAATATCAAACATTAATTTTAGGTTATACTAATTAAATTGTTTAACAAAATTAAATTGGTCAATTAAATTCAAAATTATTATTACATTCAATAATGGACAAATCATACAATACATATTATCATATCGTCGTAGGAAAAAAAAATTAAATACAAATACATGTCATTACATAATTCATAGATAAGTTATTGTTTTAATGATTTATAGTCAAAAAAATCTTTAATTGAGTAAAATGAATAACTCAAGAGTCATTTACTGAGGGCAGGCTTAAATCGTTTAATAGGCAAGGTCTGAATATCCCTAGGCAACAGGTTAAATATTCTAATACACATAGCATGACAAATTTTTGAATAAGAAGCAGTTCTAGGAGTTCTGTCCAGAACCAATCTTTCGGAATTCCTTGTATTTCTGATGAAAACATTTAAAAAAAGCTTTTTTAAATTGATGCATGTTATTTTTAACAAAAACAGCTATTTGGAATATGTACATGCATGGCAATGTCAAAACTTGTAAACGTTTAAATAAAGGTTTAGGTCGGAGGTTTTCCAAATATTGCTCGAATGCATTTCTTTTGAGCTATGAATGAATGCCCTTTCCATGTCGCATGAATTTCCCCAAACTATAAGGCCATACCTTAAGATGGAATCTACATATGCATAGTAAACCATTAACATAACTTTTTGTGAGGTACTTTTACGCAATTTATTTAAAACAAAAGTATATTTATTTAGTTTATTACAGACAGAATCAATGTGAGTTTTCCAGTCCAGGTATTTATCAATTTTTATTCCTAGGAAGGTGCAATCATCTACTTCGTTTATTTTGTTATTGTTATGATTTAAATTCAACCTATTTTTTCTTTTATTATTATAATTGCTAAAGTGTATATAATTTGTTTTATTCAAGTTAATACATAAATTATTGTCATTACGCCAGTCTACTATAGTTTTATTTGTGTTATTTATGTCAATGTCAGTATTTAAAATGTCATTACTATGTGTCTTAATTACGTTTTTTAATTCCCGGGGAACTCATTAATTTTTCGGGCGAAATTTTTGCCTATGTGCTTCCCCGGGTTGTAACCTATGCCATATTTCTTCAAAATCGGTTGAAAAGATGGGCCGTAAATAGTTAACAGACAGACACTTTCGCATTTATAATATATTAGTACCTATCTATGGATTGCACTCACAGTGCAAAGTTACCTTCTCAGATTTTGGAGCAGTTTGTTAGCTATTATGTTGTATGTAAGTCCACCCATAGTATATTATTTTATCATCATAACAGAGACATATTCTAAACCTAAAAGGAACCAATATAGCATATTTGACATAATCTGTCAAACAAGTTAACAGACAAAGTTAAGGGAATTTCTTAGTTAAGCATAATGATGCCTAGTGCTTGTGGTGTGATTACAGCCATCCAGTAGATACGTTTTCCGATTTATTTAGTTTTATCTATTAGAACCCGATTGCGATTACTTTTATACTCGATGATATTGTGTTTATTTTTCTTATTCACAAGTGTTTTATTGGCTTATGATAGACGGCACTTAGGTAGTTACTTACTCAATTAATTTTGAAATACTCTATGTACCTACTGAGAAATAACGCCTATTGCAAACGACTATCATTTAATGTGTGCGAAAAATTCCTAAAAGTTCCAGTTAAAAGGCCTGTATTAATAGGCCGACATAAACTGAGAACGTGTATTGGTTTTAGGTTTTAAGATAGTGAAGACCATAAGTATATCTAATCACTATCCCGCTCCTATGTATGGGTGGATTGTCTGGAAGAGATCACTTTTAGTGATAAGCCCGCCCTTGCACACTTTGTTTTCTGTACTTTTTAAGTGTTTACTTTATATATTTATGTTTGTGTGGCGATAAAGAATTTATCTATCTGTCTATATATCTAATTGAGAACTTGTTCTTTGCTGATTTCGGTTTCTTAGTATACTTAGCTACTTGTAATAAGCGCCCGATAAATCAGTAGGAATCACAGCCGAAATAAGATACATACATACATACTTAGATAAATCAGTAGGAAACACGGCTGAAACAAGGTACAACATACGTACCTACCTAATTAATATCAGTTTCCAATATAATTCCACCCTCTTATTCCATTAAATCGCTGCCCCTATTCCAATAAATTGCCGTAATGCACATACGGTAACCGCGAGATTATCTTCCCGAAACCCAACTTCCTATCCTAAATCCAACCGCAAAAATCCGAAGCGACCGGCTTTTTCCCACAGCGGGCACTCCAGAACGCATTTGGGCTATGTAATAAAATACTAACGGCGATATAAAAGGCGATCGCATTAGCTAAAGGAGCCATTATTAAAAAGTATCGAGTTTCCGAACGAAGCGCGTCGGCGATCGGCCAATCAAAGTCGAGCTACGTTTTACTTCTGCCCGCCAGACCAATTGCGGCGCTGGGTTCCTTTTTATTGTAGATCGAGTTAATGGATTGTTTCTTCATTTTGATTTATTGTTTGGTTTTTGTTTCGTTGTTTTTGAGCAGCTGCCGATGGTATTATAATGATGGTCGTTAACATTTTTTGTAACCTTTGAATGATAAAATGTCTCGTATTTATCTATTGCAAGGTATGTTGGTGGACCTGGGCCGCATCTATTACCTAATTGTGTGATGACAATTCTATTTGCTTCTAATTATTGATTAACTTAGAGAATGATTAGGATTGTAGCTAGGCCGAATTTAAATAAAACCCTAAAATACCAGACAAATATTTTTTTTAAAGCTATCAAATATTTTACCAATTAGGGAATCGAACCTGGGTCTAACTGTTTCGTTGCTACTACTAACATAGCAAAGGTTAGAAGACTTTAATTATAATTGCGAAAGTTTGGATGAGTGGATGGATTTATGGATGGATGTCTGTTACTTAATAACGCCAGAACGGCTGCACGGATCTGGGTGAAATTTGGCACAGAGATAGATTATAGTCTGGAATAACACATATATGCTACTTATAATCCCGGAAAAAAAACCCGCGGGAAACAAAAACCTCAATCGACGCGAACGAAGTCGCGGGCATCATCTAGTATGTACATAAATAAGGTTCTACATTTTACAGAACTCAGATAATATTTTCTAATAAGCACATATAGTTTCTTTGAATACTCTAATAAGAATTCCAATCGAATAATTGCAAATTCAAACTCACACTGAGGACCTTCCTCGTGCAGTGTAATGCGATTCGGCCCAATTTGTGGAAGCTCCCAGATTAAAATCCCAGGTCCACGTCAAATCGGGACTATACCATTCTGGTGGGACTGGGAGGATTGGGCTGTGGTAGGTAAAAGTATCTACAAAAAAGCCGCTACGGTACGGGACGGTAAAGAGGTACGTTTTTGTAAAAAAAAGAGTTACAAAATTAATTAGTATGGATAAAGTACCTATATCAATAAAAAAAGAAGGGAGGTAGATATTCTTAGTAGCCATATCATCCTCGCTGACCCAGTACGTAATTGCATCCTTAACAACTTGGTATGACTTAGCGTGCCGTTACACTGTTGCCATGATACTAACCACTAGAAGAGACACAGTAACAGACCTTTGGCCAGTTATAGGCCTATTACACTGCACCCTTCACTTGAATCAGTGTAGTGTAATAAGATTTAGCAACTAAGGATCCCTAAATAGGTCCTGCTGTGTATTAAGCGACACTCTAACTAGAGGACACGCCCACCCTTACCACAGGGCCCTGTAAATTGCAGTGTACAAGGCCTATTAGGACTTTGGTCCAGTAATAAGCTCTTTCCGTGGTCAAATTTACCCGAAACTCTGTACCGACCGAATATGTCCTCTAGAGGGATATTCATTTTAATGTGACGTCACATAGCCCATAACCAGCGGAAGATCTAGATGCTTCCAACGATACCTCATTTGTCAAATAGTGATAAGTTGCAGTTTAGAACGACCTCCGTGGCGCAGTGTGTAGCGCTGTCGTCTTAACGTGCGGAGGTCCGGGGTTCGATCCCCGGCAGGGACAATTTGGGAATTTATAATTTCTGAATTTTCCCTGGTCTGGCCTGGTGGAGGGCTTCGGCCGTGGCTAGTTACCACCCTACCGGCAAAGACGTGCCGCCTAGCGATTTAGCGTTCCAGTACGATGCCGTGTAGAAACCGAATAGGGGTTTTGGGTTTAATATAACTGCCATGCCCCTAACAGGTTAGCCCGCTACCATCTCAGATGAAATCGCAGTCAAGGGCTAACTTATAGTGGATAAAAAAATAATTAAATTATGAGCGAGCAGATGAACATACATAACGGTCAAAATCATCAATCTACAGGTTTCTTTCCAGGAAACAACGGCTGATGCCAGGATTAACTGCGTTTTTTCCAGTGTCTCTACATCGGTGGGGCGGCCGGCTCGCGAGACATGCGCAATGGACACAGTCAATACTCCAAGTGCGTGTCCGTGAGTCGTGACGATGAACCTGAATCAGTGATCGTAATGCTCTGAAAATTACGCAACACTCGTCTACTAGAATTCATTAAAACACTACATGGTACCCGCTACATTGTTCGCGTAGCTATTTTTGAAAATCATGTGGTTACACTCTTTGATATTCCGCGATAATAGGATATCGTCATTCCCTGGGATGCAAGTGTAACCTATGTCTGTACCAAATTTCGTCAGAACGGTTGAACAGGTAGGACTTTAAAAAGTTGCAGATAGATAGAAAGATATACTTTCGATTGATAAAATATTAGTATGGATTATCTATTTTATGAAAATAAAGAATAGTTAGATTAATAGGATCATATGATTCCATTGGAAAAAAAAATTAACTACTCTTGCCATCAACTCATTGCCGGCTCACTAAGTAGGTACTGAGTCCATCATGCTGGCCAAGTGCGAATTGGTAGACTTCATACACCTTCGAGAACATTGTGAAGAATTCTCGGGCGTGCAGGTTTTATCACAATGATTTCATTCACCATTTGAAGCAAGTGGTATTTAATTTCTTAAACGCACATAACTTCGAAAATTTGAAGGTGCATGCCCGGAGATCGAACCCGCGTCCCCCTACAGGATGTTGGGTGTCTTAAGCACTAGAATATCACCGCTTTATATCAATGTATATTTAGAAAGCCAGCCGCGTCTGCTAATCGGTAATCACAAAAGTTCTGAACATTAATTCAAGTTCCAATAGATGTAGAGGAAGGAGAAGTTATATAGAGCTGCTCGTGTGAAGCCGGGGCAGGTCAGCTGTTTCCGTGTTAACTACTTACCACTACCAGAAAAAAGAAAATAATTAAGCTTTACAGACTATGAGCGGTTTTTAATAACTTAGCGTCAAGTTTTCCTTCAAGATGTTTGTCGACTGAAGATTAATTAGTGCGCTTGCATCTAATAGAGGAATTTATTAAAAATGTAGTGGACAGCTAGGCAAAGGTGACTCTTAAAAAAAGTTATAGAGTCGATAGTGTGTCTGTCCGTCTCTGTAGCTTGTAGTTCCTAAACGGACATATAGGCTACTTTCATCCCGGAAAATCAGTGTTCCCAAGGTCTCTTTCAAAACTCAAAACTCATATTATTTTTTATTCAGATGAACTGTGATTACAAGTGCTTTTGAATCGTCAGGTGAATCTACCACTGGTTCGGAATGCCTTCCTACCGAGAAGAACCAACAAGAAACTCGCTGGTTGCGCTTTTTAAATAATTCATTTACAGTTATTATATCAATGTGTACCTAAGTAACCGTTGTGCTGGAACGAGCCAAATCCATACTCAATGCTTTGTCGCAAAAGCCGCCACAAATAAAGTTAAAAATTCCTGTGACAGATCAAAGTTTAACGCTAACCGTAACGTAACTTTAACAGTTTGTCGTGTAACTAGACCTGAGTAGGACGTCGCTAAGCCAACATAGATTGTTGGCTCATTATTGTCGGAGAGCGTTCGTACTCCGTTTTGCACTCAGATTTAAACTCCTTTTGATTTCATAGTTCCTTTAAACTAGTAAGTATAATACGTTGTTTACATCATTGAAATTATTACTATTCGTAATAAAACGTTGTTCATTTATACCTACCGTATACCCGACTCGGCCGATTGAGTGTGATGGAACGAGGACGCTTTGACGATGTATAGCATTTTTTTAAAGAAATTTTTTAAAGTGAAAACTTTTAAAATAAACATGACATACACTATGAGTTTTTGTTTTTAGAATGAATTTTGAAATTTGAATTTATACTACCTATGCTTTACGCACATACCGTACGTGAACGTAGCCTTAGGTGTATTTTTAAACTCATTATAAGTACGTACAACCACAGAACAAGAGAATACTATAACTCAAATGGAATCTGCCTATAGTGTGCATATTCCCTGATCTGTGGGTACAATAAGCAGATTCCTTGGATTCTTGGATACATGAAGCAACTAAAACATCAATTATTAAGTATGTAAGCTTAAATTATAAAAAGGATTGCAGAAGTCAGGTGTTACAAATCCTAACTAAAACATTCCTCTTAAATTTTCCCGTAAAAAATATGAACTCAAATATTTTTCAGGAAAGTAAGTACAAGCAACTTCATTACTCATTTATTAGATTTGGTTGTGTAATGAGATCAAACAATGATTACAGTCGTTGGACTTTTCATAAGTTCAATTGAATGGAAAAAATCGCTCGGACTAATAGCGACGCGAACTGGACCGCTTCATGCAGTATGTATTCACTCAGTAAACATAGAACCGTTCCAAGCTTTTAAATTTTTATTTAAATAGTAAGAGCTTTTTCATTACGTATTAAGAGACGTACTTCCATTGCCGAAATTTATATCTATACCGTGTATCACGAAGTAAATACCAATAACTAGTACTACGATACACTGGATGATTCGCGCAAATTGATCCGTGTGGATTTAGATTGAAAAATGATAAAAAGTAGGTAGTCTATGTCGTTCGCCAGGGTGCAGCCTATCTCTGTATCAAATTTCGTCAAAATAGATACCACAAATGGGTCTTGAAAATGTTCAGACAGAGAGACGGACAGACACTTTCACTTTTGTAATATTAGCTACTTACCTATGGATTATATTTTTATTTTACCATCTTATGAATAATATCAATACACTGCAGCTGGGATTTGTTTATTTGAGTAAGTACAAATTAAAAGCCGATGACCATTTGGAGCCTTTTTGCAACGGTGCGATGCAATGTAGCCGGCGTTGACTCGTTTCACCGACGCCATATTGAAAATAGTTAGTATAAATACGAGTGTTTTGACGATGGTAATTCGGTCTCCTGCCGGCAGACTCAGCGATTATTGAATACTTTTGTGTTAAGATTAGCAATTTAGTTTAGAGCTTAACGATAGCAATTGTGGCCGGATCAAATGAATATTGTTTTTATGTATAGCCAACTTTTATCTAGTTAAATTAAATCTCTCGTGAAACCTCTACACGTTTATTATATATTCGTGCAAGTTTCAAATGAGAGGACAAATATATTAAAAGATATTATTAATACCTACTTCTGGATTGTCCCTTACACATCTTTAATATGATCTGTTTCCTATTGGGTCAAAGTAAAGGGTCAGTAAAGGTTAATCCAGTGAAAAGTAAATGTACTTTACGCAACTAGTAAATGTAACTAGTAAATGCGGCTTATTATCATCCTAACAAGGAGCTCGATCAAACATACAAGATAAGCAAAAAAGGCTACCCAATTGATTAAGTTGTATTGTATACCCAGTACCCACCTTAAAATCGTATTTTTTTCAGGGACTTATTTTTCACGTCTTAGTAAAATGATAATAAATCAGAATGGTGGCGCTTTATCGCATAAGTCGTCCGTCCAGCAATTAAGGTCGAATTAAAAAAAGTTTTTTTTCTCCAAGAAGGACGTTTCTTCGGAGATCGGTAATTTGTGCAAATTTTCTTTAAAAATTTCCGCGATGTTCGTTTAATGGAGTACTCCACTGATCCTGCCTTATGTTTATTCTGACTTTGTGATTGAATTGTTAGAAAATCAGATTACGTCCAATTCTGTTTTCATAATGGATGAATTTTCATCCGGCTTTCAAGAAAAGTTTCTCAGACTTGCTTAGGATTTGCATAATTTTAGGTATTGCCTAGGGTTACCATTACAGGTCAACTATTTTGAACAACAAACAGGTACAACTAAATATCCTAAACTTAATACTTACCATGCAAATAATACTTCATTGAACACCTTAATTAACGATTTGATTATAGAACCATTTTAAATAAAAATGTGGAAAATAAGTAACTATATTTTTATAAGTCAAAAGTTGATATTAAAAACTGATTAAAGTCGGATAAAATGTTTCCCTCTGAGCTATAAGATAACTGTCTTATTACTCGGAGAGGCAATAAAGCATTTTATTTTGTATTTAAGTAGGTATATTGCCCAATATATTAAGTGCTCATATAAAAACTGCAATAGATAATCCGTGTAACACTTGTAGATAATGAGATTGTGAATGTTTTAGATATGAGTTTTAAGGCTTTAGTACGTAATGGGCCCAAGCATTCGATAAGTTTCGGCCAGTGTGTAAACGCTGTTTCAGAAACGGGGCAATATATTTTTGATATTTGTATGAAAACACTAGGATGGGGGACGACTGGCCTAGTGATTGCAAATGTTAAGCAACGTGGACCCAAACCGGTAACCGAATTTGGAGGTGAAAATTTGGCTTTTTCATGTCCTCTGTGCTTCGGAGAACACGAGCCGTCGGTCCCGGTTATTATCACTAACATCTGATAATAATCGTTACAAAAACCTAAAAGTTTAAATACTCTTAGTCGAGTCGTATGCGGAAGGATCTAGAAACCCACCGCATTATTATCTCAAGAAAACTTCTACCATTATTTGATCTTGAAAGGGGTCACGACTCTCAGTAATGAGGAATACGGTGCAGAGAGAGAGAGAGAGAGAGATGAAAACACAATAAGTCGAAGGTATATTGAAATATCTTGACAGGAAAACTTACAAACCAATA
Source organism: Erebia palarica (assembly GCA_964035005.1). Lineage (NCBI taxonomy): Eukaryota > Metazoa > Arthropoda > Insecta > Lepidoptera > Nymphalidae > Erebia > Erebia palarica. The sequence goes on from OZ035994.1 coordinate 20,207,118, forward strand.
CTTACCTAAATATTTTTGATCCGACAAAACAATACAATCCAGAAACTTGTCATTTTTGTCGAATGTACTAACCACTTGACCAAAAGAGGCATTTAAATGTCGTCATCGTCGTCTTCGTCAACCGATAGACGTCCACTGCTGGACATAGGTCTCCTGTAGGGTCCTCCACAAGCCACGGTCTTGCGCCGCCTGTATGCAGCGACTCCCTACGACGCTCTTAATGTCGTCCGTCCACCGTGTGGGGGGGTCTGCCAACTCTATGCCTGCCATTCCAGCACCTTGGGACCCCAACGTCCATCGGTTCTCCGAACTATGTGCCCCGCCCATTGCCAGTTGTGACTGATTCTCCTACGGATTACGGATTAAATTAATACATTTAAATGTATACATACATATACATACATTTTAATAGTATAATATAATGTGTAATAAACAGCACATAAACATCACCTGATACAAGAAACGAGCGAGGGTTAGTGTCGTTATCAGTTCTCATTAGATAACCGCCGCGACATCCCGGAACCGGCGGGCAAACATGGTTATCTGGAGGAAAATGCCGCCGTGGATTGGGGACGTCTGATGTTGTTTTGGGTGAATTATTTTATATTAAAACTATTTTTTGATTCGTGCCTGTTTAATTTTCCGCCTATCTCTATTCTTAATAAGGATGATGACAACTCAATAAAATCAGCATCTTTTTATCAAACTTAAAAGCGCACTTCTAGTATGGAAGTTGTATGAAATTCAATATATTTTTAAATGGTTATCATACCTAAAACTAACCGAGGATGTGAATTTTAGGTCTTTTCGAAAACCCTCTATTTAATAATCAGTTAGAAATAATTTATTTTTGATATAGGCATCATCCCTATTGCAGCCAAATCGATTCTGGCCTCGTCGCGTCATATGGAGCAACAAACATCCAAACCTACATACCTACTCAAAAAGTTAAAACCTTTTGCTAAAAAATATTTATTACTAACTGGATGGGTGGTTGTTACTCAATCACGCTAGAACGGCTGAACGGATCTGGATGAAATTTGGCGCAGAAATAGATTATAGGCTGGAATAACACGTAGGCTTCTTTTTATACCACAAAATTAAAGAGTTCTCGCGGGAACCAAAAATATTTCAATCCACGTAGCAGGCAGGTCGCAGGCATTAGCTAGTCAGTATATAAAACAAGACAAATTAATGAATTTATCGCGGATAACCATCGGATAGCTACCGAAAAATGCCATTTTTTGAATCGGTTTTCCTTGAAGCGTAGGTACACTTGTCATTGTTTGTTCAACTGAGATGGTGAGCGACGAAACGAAAAAACTCCAAAACCGGCTCGCGGATGATTTCGAAAATATTTGGCCTGATAAGCGACGTACTGATGGAAAATCAATCCCACCAGTTAATTTTTTTGCATGGTGGGAGGCTTCGGCCATGGCTAGTTACCGGCAAAGACGTGCCGCCAAGCGTTTAGGCGTTCCGGTACGATGCCATGTAGAAACCGATTAGGGGTATGGGTATTATATAACTGCCTTGCAAGGTATTAAAATAAAAGTTAATTTTGTAACTAAGAAACTTTGTGCGCGGACACTCTAGTGATGGTAGGTAACTTATCAAAAAAATTAAAATATCTCCCCTGAATGTGAAGTACTTTTTGAAGTAGTTTTAAGACAGTCACGATATCCAATTCATTCTAAACAGCAGGCAAAATATTTAAAATACCTATATCTTACCATAAAACTGTAATATACCTATCTACTCGTCGGTACCTACCTAGACAGTTGACCCCTGCAATTGACTCTCTAACACCTTCTTTCGAGTACAATAAAGTATTTCATTCATTCTTTCACCTGAAATCGTATATATATGTTGTAGTAGGATCAGCTCGTTACTACTTAAGTACCTCCTTTCTTATTTTGTAAATAATGGGATGCTGAAAAATATCAAAGTTGAGGAGGTGGTCCCTCTTAAAAAGGTATTATTAATAAGGTATTATAGTATTAAAGGTTCTTACACTAGCTCGCTCCGGTTTTTAAAGTTATAATGAGTTGATGTTATTTTTTTTTCTAACGGTACTTCTCGGTACAAGATGGCGGCACGCAATGGCGCGGAACGCCTCGCGATGAAGCCCGACCTCAGCATTGCGACGTGCTCCATACAAGTATATAGCACACACATTACTTTTATGTACATACTATGTTATAAGGAAAGGTTACCCGATGCTAGTTTCATGAGCATCGGCTGAGGACAGACTCCGAAAATCAAAAGAGTTATTTCTATACGTCTCTGCATCAGTGTGTTATAGTGGGAGATTTTCTTCCATTTCTTCCAACGTTAACTAAGATTACAATAACCTGTAAACTCCCACTCGGCCTACAGTTTCAAAACAATAATTCGATACAGAGGTACGAGCACAAATGGTGGTGACTTCAGCTTTCTATTCTTCTATCGAATCCCAGGCACGCGAACACCTAAACTTTTCGAAGCAGTGTGCAACCCACTTTGCTTATATTTCGGTTTAAATTCTGCTACGCAAGTCTTATATATAGGCGATTCGTATATATACCTACTTCGTAAAAATTTAAATAAGTAGCTGAAATATTTAGTTTAATTTTTTTTTGTAAAAAGGAGGCATACTCGTAAACGAAAAATTAAGTATGTATCAAAATATTGAGTAACACCACTGCTTATAACGATATAATATCATAATCTTCTAGACACAACACAAAAGTAAACATAGAGATGGCAAATCGATAGCCGATATCAGTAGTGCAGCACCTTGATAGTCAACTTGATAGTCGACTCGATAGCGGGTTCGGTGCCCGATAGTGCTGACACTGAAAGCTCGGTGGATCACGTATTTTATACTACCATGTTTATAACAATTCAATTCAATTCAATTCAATTTTATTTATTTGATTACCATTTTTTGTGCTATTATATTATATTAAATATAAACTTAACTATATGTATAGTTTTACTTTCTTTAGACCGAAAGTTGCTTTGCAAAAAGGCGAATGATGAACAATACTTTTTTTATGGAGCTCGCACATTAGCGCGACAAGACGTAACGTTTTTCCCTCCGACGTGGACTTTTCTTCGAATAATATCTCACAATCCTGACCTATCCCTAGTGTATTTTCGCTCTATAAAGTAATCTTGGGTTATTTTAAGTGGTGACACTTCACTAATCTTTATTTCTGTGAAAATTCTAAGAATTTGAAGCCCTGAGGTTGTCACAAGTCGGCCATTTCGCGGGTGAGTGCTAACGATATGTTACTTCGGGGAAACTTGCACGCGTTTATGATGTTTGACATCATATCTAGCAAGCACCAAAGCTAGTCGAGACGTGAAGGTATAAATAATGAACCCTCAGAATTCTAAAAATAGTAATTTAATAGAAGTGGGATATGTTGCCCTTAACTCTGGGACAGCCGTTTTTCTCTGATTTTCGCTACTTTAAATAAACAGAAATAATTATTAATATTATAATTATCATGAGCATCAACCTATTGCCGTTCTATTACTGAGTACAGGTTCTGAGAGAAACTCAGAATAAATTAGCCAGAATAGTCCCTCAGTTAAGCCATAGTACGCCAAGCTGGCCTGGATGTGTTCTTTGACCTTTTAAGGCAACTGATTTATTTAAATGGCTCATAATGAAAATAGCTCCAAAAAATAAGAGAGTCCCGGTACGCACCTCTAACTTTTGGAACCCCGAACATCTGATCAGTCCCAAGGCTATCATCGCGTCTAAGTAAAATTCTTACTATATTTCTAGCATTAAAAGAAAGGTAAAAAAAAGTGAATCGTACTATAACGATCTATATTAGGCTGTTCTATGTAAAGCCATCTACGCAACGACACTCTCATGGTTCTTCAGTACTTTTGGTCGCATTTATATTCCGTCGAGAAAAATATGTGATAATCGGTCTGTGGCTGTGGGCTGTTTACAATAATTCTTTGTTGGATATGTGTGAAGGCTTCTTATCCAATAAAGTTTCAAGATTGATTCTTGGTTAAAGTAAGTTTCAACACAAAATCATACTTTTCATAGCAAGACTAAACCACGGTTTGGGAAGCCAGGCCCAAGAAATTTATTTCCTATCCGTATCAAGTCACGAAAAAGAGGCGAGACTACAAGGCTCATCGTCTTGGTATAGACGATGGGTGGAGTTTTCGCTCGCTATGTCCCGGGACTACAATAGGGATAATGACTACACAATCAAACAAGCAACTCATTATCAAACTTAAAAACGCACTTCTAGTATGGAAGTTGTATGAAATTCACAGTTGTGACGTCATCAAAAATCAACGCACTTTTTTTCATTAATCTATATTTTAAAATGGCAAATTTAAAACTAACCGAGGATGTGAATTTTAGGTCTTTTGAAAGACCCTCTATTTAACAATGTGTTAAAAATAATTTAATATAGTCATCATCCCTATTGAACTGGTGAAAAGTGCACGAAGATCTGCGAATAATAATATAATGGAGTAAGTATGTAACTCTTCCAAGATGGCGACTACCACCCTCATTGTTACTCTATATATGTTTATATGAGCACATTCAAGGACTAATAGTTAGCCGTAAAAATGATTATTTTCAAAATGACCCCCATTTTCACGGTCACTCACAAAGCGATGCACGTATCAAAGGGGGCGGAATTACTTCAACCCCGTTACGCCATCACAACACAAGGGATCCAATCTTAGCTTCTGAAGCCGGCCGTAGCTAATTTATCGCTTCAAACGTTCCATCAGAGATTATGGTGAATTGACTCATTTTGTATTCCCTATGTTCCGTCCCTGGTTTTCATACTAGGTTCAAGTTAGGGACCGTTTAAGTTGTATAGAAAAAAGCGGGGCAAAAGTGTAAAAATATATCTATACTTACTTACTTACTAATATTATAAATGCGAAAGTTTGGATGGATTTGTTACTCAATCACGCCCCAACGGCTGAACGGATCGGGCTGAAATTTGGTTTGATTATAGTCTGGAATAGCACATAGGCTACTTTTTATCCCGAAAAATTAATGAGTTCCCGCGGGAACCAAGAAAACTCTAACCACGCAGACGAAGTCGCAGGCATTCGTTAGTAATTTTATAAATTATTTTTGTATTTTACTCTGATGCCTGAAAAAAGGCAGTCTGTATTTTTACATACTGTGATACCTTCGTACCTAATCCTTAAATTTTTTGGATCATGATTGCGTCATGGAAAGTAGGTAGGTAAATATCAATTTCCTAAGTTTATTTCCTGTTTTCATCTAGTAGTGAAATAAAGCTGGCTAAGAAAATTAAGGTGTAAATACAATCCTATTTATGACTTTCATATTTTAAAGTAGATATTGATAATTAAACAAAAATTATCAATTAAAATGCAAACCCTCGTTTAATATGAGCTTAACAGGAAAGCTAATAAATAGTCTCCTCGCTTTCTCTTATACGCCCTACGCCTACCTTAACCGTTTCCGCCCAACTCTTGCTTTCGTATAGGTATGTATAGAAAAACAAATGAAGTATCTGGTACATTTTAAACTACTGCCTTAGTTCATACAGAATATTTTAGCTAAAAATTAAAAGAAATTGTGAAAATAATACATATATAGGAAATAGGGAGGTAATAATATATAGGCATATATACCTACCTATATTTTTTAATACATTTCTGAGATGAGAATTTTGTTTCATCACCAAATTTTTTTAATAGTCTTTATAGTGTATAATAAACAACAGTGAAAGTTGTAATAAAACAAAATCATTATAAAACATAGAAATACATATTTTGATAGTGCCTATCGACGGCAAAAGCCGTTTTTTAAGGAAAAAGAAGAAAACGTCGTGTATTTGGAAAACTTTGACCACTACAGACTGGCTGTCACAATTTGTGACTAGGAGAACGTACGATTTTTACTTTTGCATGCACCAAATGTAAACGTTCTTCGAAAATTGAATGCTCTGTCTCTGAACAATCGTGGTCATCCGCGGACTGTATTTCAAAGTGAATAACATCTAGCAACGATGTACATTAAGAGACAAAATTGGTTTAAAGTTCTAAGACTGTAGTGGGCTTTCGGTACTTTTATATGCCTCAAATTCACAACCGACTCAGCGCAGAGACACAGAAATTGTATCTTTTTAACCATGGTAAAAACGGTTTCCTACAGATTTTTTAAATAACTTGAACCCATAAGGACTTGATGTGGCAAATGGTAAGGGAATTTAAATGAAACAAATGAACCATTTCTAACTAACGCGGCGATAAAACCAACCTCATTGATGAGCAGATTGTAGTGTTTCCCATAATATGTGATGAGTGAGACAGAATACAAGATTTAATGTGCAACGCATCAGTAGCTTGGTTTCTATTGGGTCAAAACAATACGTAACACCGGAACTTTTACAGTATCATTATCGCACTATTAAAAAAAACTGCATTTATATGAGGCAAAAGCTCTAATCCATACTAATATTATAAATGCGAAAGTATGTCTGTCCGTCTGCTACGCTAGGTTGTTTCCCGGGGAAGGACATAGGCTACTTTTTATACCGGAAAATTCAAAGGTTCCCGCGGGAATCAAAAACCTTAATCCACGCGGATGAAGTCGCGGGCATCATCTAGTGAATTAATACATGTTCGTTACACTTTCCAACGTGAGCGTACTCACCAATAACTGTCCAGGGTAAATATTGGTGTAAGCAAGACAACGACGTTTTTGAGAATTCGGAATGAAGGTCCGAGCTGTTTGTATGTTTGCACGCTCGCTTGTAGCTTGTAATCTATGTTTGTTTGGGCGCGACCTGTTACCTTTCGACATTGTTACACTGGCTTATTGAAATGCTGCGACTGGAATAACTTTTAGAATAAGTTTTATATTGTATAGTGAGGAATTTAATACCTTCTGAGTTCTGACCAGGTTATTGTTGACAAGATTGTACTGAATATGGTTCAGGATCACTTACTTCAACCCAACGACGGCGCCCGGCACTCTAATGAGCACGCGTCTCATCTCGGAATGCGAAAGGTTTTGGCCATAGTCCATCACGCTGGCCAAGTGCAGATTGGCAGCATACTTAGACTAAGTCAGATCAGGTGTTATTGCTCTCATTAATAAGTATCTCGGTATTTACACGCAGCCATTGATTTATAGAGGCTACGAGTTTTTAGTTTTGGTGATTGGTTTTTTAAGCATGAGCTGTGCTCCATTACTTTTAGCTTGGCTAAGTGATAACCTATCGTCTCGACCAAACTTGATATTCCAACATTTTCTGATCCATCGAGACTGGTACCGAATCTTATAACTTACTGGTTTCCGTGATACATGCCGTATCACCTTAAAATATTTGCAATGTATCTCTAATCAAGGACACTGATCCTACCAGGCATGCTAATGGATTGATCCTAAGTATACTTACTTACTGAAAATTACTTGAAAATTATTTGAAAATAATTTCAAACAATTGTCCCTTGACACACTTGGTCGTCCTTACAGCTTAACGACGCTCTCACGCTTACCAGCAATTGCTACGAGGTGCTAATCTACTTACAGTAATGAGCATGCTAATCATTCTCGGTTTTGGATTGGCAATGGCAGAAGAAGTCGAGTGTTTCCCTTTAATAGCAGTTAAGTACTTTGCTTCGGAACAAGTGGTCTGATTTTGATTCTAATAATTCTTTGTAAGTACTACATACCCTGCTGGTTGTAAAAATGGCTGAAGGTGTGATGAAATTACGGTTAGTTCGCTACCATATAATAATACCTTAATCATCACATACCATAGGTCAGATCGCAGTCAGGGGCTAACTTGTAGTGGATAAAAAAAAATATGAATGAATATAATGCATAGGGCTGTATCTAAGGTATGCTTTAATCTTTAATTATATATAGATAAGAAAGGGCGTTTCTATGTTGGATTTATTTTAGTACTTATTTAGTTTTCCATCTGTACTCTCAATAGCTTCAGCCAAGTCGGTGATTGTGGATGTGATTTTTACATAAAAATAATGACTTTTTACCTCAGGCTCTTTGCTTAAGTTATTCATATAGTCATGAAAATAATGATATAACTTGTAGGTATACAAGTATTCTCGTCGATGGCCCTGGTCATTTTTAGTTGCAATGACAAGCTCACGCTTCGCCAATCAGTGGAATGAGGTGCTAATCCACTTGCAGCAATGAGGATGCTAATGAATCGCAAGGGAAGAGCCTTTGAACTAGCTCACTAAGATAGTGCTTTAAACAAAAACCACTTCTCCATTAAACTTCGATTCTGAGAAAATTTGCATGTTATTTTTGGTACAAAAAAAAGGTTTTAAGTGTTGCACTTTTGTCGGCTTAAAAATGGGTAGTGGTCGATTTTGTTATTTTATAACTAGCTTCGCTCACGTTAGGTTCGATGTTCATAACAATTACAAAGCCCTATTTACCTCCTTAGGGGTTGAATTTTCAAAAATCCTTTCTTAAAGATTTTTTGGGTGCCCAGGTCAAATTAGCTATCTGTGTGCCAAAATTCAACCTGATTCGTCTATTAGTTTGAGCTGTGCGTTGAATAGTGGCGTGCATGACATAAAGGCATAAAAGCACTGCTTGCCTTAGCTAAAAAAAGTTCAATGCTTGTTTTTCACCATTCCCTGCTTGTTAATAGGTATCTACCTAACCAATGCCTTGCTTTCTCCCCCTTGCTCCCAACCCTGTGCACGCCACTGGCGTTGATAGATCAGTCAGTCAGTCACCTTTTCCTTTTATATATTTAGATATCTGGACGAAACTAGGTAAATAAGCTTTTGAATAAAATTGCTACAGTTATGACTATGTAAATTAATAATAACTCTTGATTAACTCCGTGACTTTATTCGCGTGGATTTAGGTTTAGAAAATGGCGAGAGAAATCTTTGATTTCCGGAAAAATACCTCTTCAGGGCAACTATACGTTGCTCTGTAACTATATAATAATACAAATTAAGTAGGTAGGTATGAATAAAGATCTAAACTGGTTTGAAAAAGAAAAGGAACATACCTTCGAGTACCTACCGCTCATATAGGCTTCACCTAACCTTTTGACCTCCCTGTTATAGGCTACATTTTCAAAGCACAGCCTTTTATAAAGCACTGAATTATTGCTTGTATCACATTTTCCTTTAACCGTTTATAATATCCCGAAGAGCATCGATACATAATGCCGTTTGAAGCGTCCATGAATAATACATAGCATTCGTGTAAAATCAGCGTGCGCTCGACAATTCCGTCAGAGCAGGCTTTGACGTTGTCTGCGAGGCGCATCAAAGGTAGCCGCCATGTTTGCGCCTCTCCAGCCCGCTACAGGTTACCGCAGAGAGGGAATATTGATTGCACCTATGCACAATTGCACTGTGGTTACATTGCCGTGCCGTGTCGTGGGGATCGCCACGAAATTTTGCACCTGAAACTGAACATAAAATTCTTTCCAAAAAACCGACTTCCAAAGCCACTGTAAAGTAAAAAATAATTTTGATTTCTACACACTATGTTGAAGTCGGGCGAGCCTGATGCGTTAACTTTGCTTATCCTTGTTACCCGACTTCAACATAGTGTGTACAGGATTGTGTAGGATTGAGGTTTTTTTATGAAACCACCTCGAGAGCTTCCTCTAACGACTGATTTTTTTTTTTCATATCGGTTCAGAAACCACGGAGATATGCACCGACATACATTGAAAAAAAAACGCGCCGAATTGAGAACCCACTCCTTTTTTGGAAGTCGGTAAAAAATTGGCTTTTGTTGATTAAAAATGTAAAATAGGTAGGTTTTGTACCTAACTAAAATGATTAGTAATCTTAGTTAAGGTAGGATTTTAAACTCACTGCATGCAATGACGATGCACAGCGGCGGTATGGCGGCTTGAACGCCAATAAACTGCCACAGCTCCTTTGTATCACTACTTCTAGGAGTCGTCATGTGTCCAAAAAAGGGAAGGAAGAAAGAAAGAAACAAACAAAGAAAGAAAGCAAAAATAAAATGATTTATTTGTTTGAATATGTGAAATTGAGATGTTTGTTGATGAATTAGAAAGCCGCAACATATTGAGTCAGGCAACCCTGACGTACAAATATTTTTTTACAAGTTTCACAATTATTTCAAAACATTTCATATTCATATTAACACAAAACCATTTTAATAACCAAAGATTAATGCTTGATCAGAGTCAAAGGACCCGCTTTTTTACATTTTTCCAAGATCATCAAAACAGTAGAATCTTCATCAAGAAACTGGAGGAAATTTAGAAAAAGCTGTTTTCAACCAAGAACTCAAATCAGAAGCTATCATACCAGTACTTAACCACTCGTAGCCTAGAGCACCCATTAAAAAAGAACAAAGAAAGAGCTTTACGCGAAAATCCGTCATATGGTAAGAACAGCAAATACCTAGAGAGGAGCGAAAGCGATGCGATAGTTTTGGCATTTATTAAAAAGCACACAATGCTGGCCCACTACACTGGGATCGCCTCTTTTATATTTTATTTTTAATATTAAACCCCCCGGCGATCGCTGTTCGACACAGATCAGCTATGGAAACAGAGCTATTTAGACATATTATTTGCAAAACAATAAGAATATCGTCATAGCTATAATTAATGCACCTAACTTGGTAATAAGGCCGCCCTTTGTACTTCTTTGTTTTATTTTATGTTTTTCTGTAATTTACTTTTGTTATGTGTGGTACAAATAAAGAATTTTATAATAATAATAATAATAATAATGCCTTTCTGCTAGTAATTAGTTAACAAAATAGGCACACAAGTAAATGTTAGTAGGTACCTAGTAATCACAATTTATACTACACTTCAAAATTAAGTTAATTGCTGTTGTGTGTCATTGATCCACGAGGAAACTATATTTTAATTTAGTAATAATACGGATTTGTTGAATTATTCTATTTATTATGAAACCTTACTTATTACTTACTTACTTAAATATTACCTACAACTTCCAGTTTTCAATTTAGATAAATTAACAAAGTCGAAAATACACATAAAAGAATAAAATATAAAATAAGGGTAATTGCATTAACAAAAAGTTCTGATTTCTATCAGTGAGTATGTCGTCAAAATTAGATAAGTCATAAATAGATAATTATTATTCCTAATTTAAAAATAATAAGTATACAAGTAAATTAAATTATAAAATAGTAAAAAATCATAACTCTATTGAGATCACTTAAAATATCAAAAATAGAACGTTGTAATAAATATTTTTTATTAATTCCATTGTCTCTGAAAGCGTTAGTTGCTCTGCGGTCCAGTGGTAGCGCGCAGTCTACTGAAGAGCCCTTTACAGCGTTATTGAGATTCAGACGAGGCCCTCTTCATCATGTCTTCATAATCCTGGAGATGGCTGAAACAATAATAATGAATTATGTATAGACTGCCTACTTTTATATGCGGGCCTGGGATTTAACGCTATGGGCGACTTTATTTGAACGTCAAACGAAAGCTTAAATAGGTAGGTATGAACTTTTGCCTACTTTTATCGTCTGCGTAGTATTTGTATTTTCATTTTTAACTGAAAATATATCTTCCCAGCACAGTTTTCTTAGCACAGTACTTTTTTTTAATGTAATTTAAACAGTATAGATTTTTATAAAGGATGCTTTCTTATTTTCATCCGACAGACTTCAAAAGGACGAGGCTCTTTCGTATGTCGATTCATTTTAGCTTATGTTTCTGGTACTGGTTTTACTGTAACTTTAAATTTGATTAACATCTCTAAAACGTATTGGTGGCAATTTTGTCGGTGTACTATGTATTATAAGTATACTTATTATGTACAGTCTATAATAATATCTCCTTGAACACAATACGTTTAGACATAAGAGCTTATTTTCAAACGCCAAATATATTTGTGTATATCTGTGGCAAATGTCAAAAACTATGATTTCTTTGGTATTTGAAAATCTCTTTGCATAAAGAGAAAATTCAACCCACTTACTCTTTTTTTTAATGCAAGATGAGAAGAAACTAGGGCTTGACAACAATCTAGTTTATGAAAAGCAATGATGGGGTCTAGTTCGGAGCGTGCTAGTCTAGAAAATACTATGCACGCTTGCCTTGAAGGTACTCAAGACTCAAGTCATACTTGGCAGGAAACAAAGTAACTGGAAGGACGTTTCAAACCTAAGCGGTTCGTATCAGAAATGTGGAACAAAAACGTTTCATATGACTTGATTGAACCTCCACCACGTAAGGATGCCAACGCTAACGATTTCTCGCAGTTCTGTGGTAAAAGGTGACTCACTGATAAAGTGAGTGAGTGATTCAGGAAACCCATAAACGTCGTGCCCAAACCTAGAAAGCTGAAATTTTTCTGCAGAGGTTTTCTTCAAAATTTAAAGAAGGAATAAATAATCTATACGAAATTCTTAGCATGCGACGCTGCGGGTGGTCGCTAGTCTTTAAATATGTGTAGGCGCAAAAATCACCCCTTAAACTACTATACAATAAGAGATCGCTATTTAGCAATAAGACCACCTTATTGTATCTACCTACTTATTGTTGTTTTCTTGTTTGCAACGTGTTACTTTTGTATATTTGTGGTGTCCAATAAAGTATATACAAATTCAAAACTCAAATTCAAATGTTTTTTATTCAAATAAACTTTTACAAGTACTTTTGAATCGTCAAGTGAATCTACCACTGGTTCGAAATGACATTCCTACCGAGAAGAACCAGCAAGAAACTCGGTGGTTGCTCTTTTTAAATAAATATTTCTTGTATTATTATATCAATGTATACATAAGTAACCGTCCTTAGCATTGCTGGATACGTACATATAATAGTTCACGTTAGCCTTCAGAAAGGAAACCTACTTAAATGCGGTGAAAATTCCCACAGCTTGTTAGGTAAATATCCGCCCTTGCGTCATACCTACAGGCTACAGGCTACATATGCGAGGCTACGTATGTGAGGCACATAAACGAGGCCTCTACAAGCTTTCCATGTGTCCCGATCCTTATCTAGCTTATGTCGGCAATTTGGAATATCGCGTGCGGCCTCTCTTTGGATCACCGCGTAAAGCATAGGCGATCAGTGATTTAATTTGTGTGAATAGTTTAATGTTGCTATCAAAAACATTGAAAGATACGAAATTAAGTTAGAACATTTATTGGAAACTGGTAAGAAATGTAGGATTTAACTGGTAACTGTTAGATTTTTGGCCTGGTGGGAGGCTTCGGCCGTGGTTAGGTGCCACCCTAACGGCAAAGACGTGCCGCTAAGCGATTCAGCGTTCCGGTACGATGCCGTGTAGAAACCGAACATGGGTGTGGGTTTAATATATAAACCATGCCCCTAACAGCTTAGCCCGCTACCATCGTCACTTACCATCAGGTGAGATAACAGTCAAGGGCTAACTTGTAGTGGATTAAAGAACTGGATTTTAGACTGGTAAGATTTTGTTAACAAGGCTGACTGATTAAAAAGTGGCTAGCATGTTCAACTGCGGATAAAAAGATGTTTTTCTATCTCTTATTGAAATAGAACTTAGGGAACTTATTTAAATTTTAACATAAGTGCTTTATCTTTTTAGTTTTAATATAATTATAAACATGAATCTCTAATATATACTCAAATGAACAATTTTCAAGTAGTTACCTACTTTTTAAGAAGATTAATTACCTATGTTAACCGCTTAAGACTACATCTTGAGGCACACTCTAAGTGTTATCTAATGGACAGTGGATAGCGCAGGCAATTATAAAGGTTGTGTAAAGTTTAATAGGGGCTAATGTCGTGTTTTACGATGATTTATGCTACGGATAATTTTAATTGTCACTTTTGAGGCTCATTATGGTGTTTATAAACCTGCATGACGAAAGCTCTAATGTCATAATTATTGTTCTGGCCAGATAATCCATACTCATATTATAAATGCGGAAGTATGTTTGTTTGTTGGTTTATTGCTTTGTTGGTTTGTCTTTCAATCACGCTGCAACAGAGCAACGGATTGACGTGATTTTTTGCATGGGTATAGCTGAAAACCTTGAGAGTGACATAGGCTTTTTATCCCGGAAACTTAAGGAGTCCCCGTGGCAATTAAAAAAACTTATTCCACGCGCACAAAGTCGCGGTTATCAGCTAGTTGTATAATAATTCAACTGTCGGTACATTTTTTTTTATTTGAAAATAATTTCTTTCTTCTTACTGGGCAGGTTTACTTCTAGTTGGAGGTCTGTTGTACGTGATGAAAAGAATAATTATTATTGGCCATACTAATTATTCGTTATTTTACGGCACGATACCTACTACCTACCTACCTGTGCAATAGCGTTGCCTGCGGAAAATTATGACGGTAAATTGCAGGAGAAAATATGGGGCTTAACCATGGTTAAGAAAAAGAAGGTAGCGGACTGAAATAAAAAGAAAAAATCATCCATGAACTTGGAAAACCTCAGAAGCCTAGCCGTTTTCCGAAGGTACGAAAATCTTACGTATAATTAAAGTAAGTATTTCACCTTAGAATAGAGTAGACACCATATATGCCCGATTCGTCACAATTATTCAGTTTACTCGAGACAACTTCCCCGCAATAATTCGGTAAACAGTGACAGGTGCTTGGTGGGGGAGTCGCGGCTAATAGTTCAAAATTCAAAGTTGTACTCGAACAGGTCGAGCAAACACTAAGCCATCTGGCGACGTTTGTTCAATACGCCCTACCCAGACCGTACCTACCCTGTGTCATGGAAGTGTAAGTGATGATGCAGTCTAAGATGGTAGCGGGCTAACCTGTTAGGGGCATAGCAGTTACATTAAACCCATATCCCTATTCGGTTTCTACACGGCATCGTACTGGAACGCTAAATCGCTTGGCGGCACGTCTTTGCCGGTAAGTTGGTACCTAACTAGCCATGGCTGGAGCCTCCCACCAGGCCAGACCAGAGAAAATTCAGAAATTACAAATTCCCAAATTGACCCTGCCGGGGATCGAACCCGGGACCTCCACACGTTAAGACAACAGCGCTACACACTGCGCCACGCAGGTCGTCCAAAATCGTCCTGGTTATTAAGTAAGGAATGATATCTAAGTACACGTCCGCATAATATAAGTTCTTTAAGACTCTGTTTTTAAGGAGACTAAGGAGACAAAAAACTAAGCTTTCGAAAGCTTTTTGTAATTGCAGAATAGTCTTATGCTTGACGACAACCAAGCTCATAGGAAAGCCACGATGAGGACTCTAGTATTTACTCTGAGGATTGCTCAGTAAGCAAAAAGGCCACCTTTGCATACCTAGATATAGGTAACTTCACTCTTCTCTTCTTCTTTCATGTGTGCAATAAGGTATTCATCTATCTAGTAGCGCGCTAGCGTAGAAAATGCCTATTCACACTTGCCTTGCGTTACCTTATTCCTCGTAAAGTTAAAAAGCTTGACCGTCAATTGTTTTGTTTTTGCTCAATTCAGGTGATAAAGTTGGTTAGGTAGCTTACCTAAGGGTAAGTAGAAATAAGTAGGTATTTTAAGATTAAAATTAAAATTCAAGAAAATATATAAAAAAGTTCTTACACGTTTTTATAATAAGAACTATTTAAAGAAACTAGGAAAAATGTTACAGCACCTACTTATTTAGGGTGCGGATATTCTTATTTTTCAGATATTTAGGTATAAACGCTTTTCGGGATTTAAAAAAAAGTTAAGAATAGCTATTGTTATTTAAAATAATAATATTATTATTTAAAAATTTCAATCTACGTTATAACGATCGTGGGACAAACTATTAAAGTTTTGTACTTACATATATGAGTAATGCCTTTAATTAAACGTGCGTGCGTTGTCTTACAGGAGGGCAATAATTGACAGCTTCGAGGAGTGCCGGGTGCAAAAACATGGCGAATTTTCATTGCTGTCAAGCCACATGTGCGCTATTGATATTAGTAATCGAAAATTAAATGCGTCTCATAGTAAGGTAAAATTTAGTAGTTTCAATTAAGTAGTATTGAGCATGCTTAAATTTTTTTTAATAGCTGCTGCAAGGCACTTCTTTAGGTACTTTAAAACTACTTACTATACTTTTTTGTCTGGTATTTGTATATGAAAGAAGTGTTATATTATAGAGACCCCTACCTACCTGCTTACCTTAAAAAACGTAAAATAGTATTTATGCAACATCATCATCATCAAGACATTACACCACATCATCATCATCTTGATTTGATGATCGTTTTTATATTCCACATACCTAATGAAAAGTTTGTGTAGATATACCTTTTATTAATAAGAGATGTAATAAAATAGAGGGTACTTCCACGATAAAAATAATTAGTGGCAATGTAAATAACCCATGTCTAGCTTTAGGGCTCAAGTGGTCCCCGCGGGGTAGCGTGCGCCCCGTAGCGTGATAACGGGGGTACTCTGGGACCCTAAGGCCCTGGAGAATACCCTGTTTATTGCTTTGCCCGCAACATAGTTCCTTTAAATTAAACGGCTGTGAAATAATACCTACTATCAATATTGTCTCATAGTTTTTTGTACAGTGTAAACTGTATACCTACTTTAGCCATTAAAACATTTTGAATTTAAAATCAAAATCGACATAAAATTAAAATGAAATTAAAAATATACTAATATTTCAATTATTGGTATATTATTTAAAGATTATTTGTCCCTTATGAAACCTTTCGTAGATTTTGGACTAGGATTCCATCAATGCGTTTAAGGTAGATAAGTAATATTTTGATAGATTGTAATATTTCTGTGTATTGTTTAATTTTATTCATCTATATATAATTTATTTTAATTTTTTCCTGGAGAGACTGACAGTTTTTGAAAAACTTAGGGTGACATTAAGAAAAAATAAGAAATATATATATTTTTGCCTTAACAGGATAAATAAAATGCCGCAAATAATAGGTTTCTACATTATTATTCGGTAAATCAGTGCAAAACATTAATAAAATTCGTGTAAAGGGTGCCGACATATGGCCGATATTACAGCTTTTATTAACTGTCTGTCAGTCAATTCGTCGTATTAGCGTACGCATAGCTCCGGGGCAAGCTTATGCATGCATATAAAGGATGTTTCACTTGATTATTTCAGCTTCGAACGCGTGTTAACTAACAATAACTTCACTGTGACGTGTTTTTAAACCCTTTTCATTACTTTTCTCGTCGAGTAAAGAAAATATGTTTCAGCTTTTGAAAATTTAACATTGACATGTAACTTTTAAAATTTTAAATTATTTTAGTTTTGGTGTGTTGTTTTGTCATTCAATCAAGCTTCTACAAAGCAACGGATCAGTTTGATTTTTATGGAATACCCATACCAAAATCAAGTTATAGTTGAGAAGATTCAGATTTCAATATAATTTAATTAAATCCAATGATTTACTCTGTAGAAGTCGCGTGCAACATCTAGTTTGTCATAAACAGAGCATCCTGTATCACAAATAAGCCGATACCGCAGGCGTTTAGCTGACAAGCATTGTCCCGCCCCCCGGCTCGACTCCCGCGCATGTTGTGATACACATCATAATTGATTTAGTTGCGCGTGAAATTCTGCAGTATTATTCAAACGCTCCGGTTACTTTTAATAATGTGGCCCGTGAACTGCGGAGGAAATATTTTTGGTAATGACAATGGTTTATGGTAGTATGAGCAATTAGTAAGCAATAATGATGATAAATATGTTCTTTCGGTTGGTACCCACCCTTCTACTTTGATTATAATGTTATCAGTGTGAAACCATGGTTTTAGGATGGGCTCATCGTCTCGTCGCCGCATGTTGAAATTGTTTTTATTCAACATTTCTGATACCAAACGCCAAAGTACGGTAAGGTAGGGGTTGAAACTTGTTATCCGTGTTTTCTGCCAAATTTAACAGTACGTTTATGCCGAGAGTGAAAAGTAATCTTCAAGGCAAACGAGCCTTTTACTTGTTTTCCGAAAGGCACAAAGATTGGAGAATGCATGCCTACTGAGCAGAGTATGATTTCGAAAGGAAAAGGTACTTCGGACTTTCGAAGAGTTAAAACAATTACCAGCGATCTCATGCTACAATCTTCATCATGCATTTCAACATTGGGCCGTAGCGTGTTTTGGCCTGTATCTAGGTTCTAACTACATTGGAGATAATCGCCAGATCTCAGTAGAAAATACATAATAATAATAATGTAATTTTCTTAATTTACCCACTGGACCTCATATCCCCATTCCCCACACGTTGCAATTGCGTTGAAAATAAACTAAACTCAGAATTAGATGAGAACTAATTTATCCAATTCTGAGAAAAAAGTAACACTATTTAAACAGATGTCATTGTTTATTTAGCTAAAACTGTAATTGAATAAAACAATTATCAGCATCAAAGGGCGGTTTTACACTAGTCCCCGCATGGCCTCGTCCCCAATGTTCCCCAATAAAAGAGCGATAATTTATTCGGCCGTCGCAATAATCCGACGCGGCTCGTGATCCGTACGCGATCAGATGCGAACAATAAAAATCTCTGCACTCACGCCCTTTGCTCTATGCGAGGGTGTACATTGTAAAGAGGTTTGCAGACTTGCCGGTCTACAAAAATTAGGTAGGTATCTATTCAGATGAAAGAAAAATATTTAATGACTAACATTTATCAGTTACAACTTGAAACAGTCGAAAAAAAATCCCATTAAGAAAGGTATTTTTTGTTTTTGTTATTCTTAAGGTTCGCTAGCGAGATGTATAAGATTTTTTGCATAGGTTTTCTTTTTAAAAATCCCATTAAGAAAGGTATTTTTTGCTTATTTTATTCATAAGGTTCGCTGGTGATTTTTACATAGCAAAATCATATTATCTTACATAAAAACATTTGAAAGCAAACACTACGTGCATATAAGTATCTCATAAATAAATATTATTTATGAGATACTTGCAGGATAGGCTTGCGCTAGACGACATCATGCCTACAGAAATCAATGGCGAGGTTTATGTTGGAGTGCGCTTACCTAGAAGATGCCTATTTCCAAAATTATGACATTTTTGTATATATTGTAAATTGTTATTTTGTTCTTGTTTAATTTAATTTAATTTTATTTTTGTAATTTTGTAATATTTTTTGAGTTACTTGTAATTTTATATGACATTCGTAAGAGTTCTATATAAGCCAAAATCGAAATAAATAAATGAATATGAATATGAATATGAAAAAATTCTACCTGAACGAAGCCGGGGTTGGAAATCCTAGTAGTACCTAAGTACCTAGTAGGTATGTATGTTGTTGGCCTTATTCTATTTACACTATCATAATAAACTTACTGTTAACGTTGACTAGTACCAGTATTCTGACAATAAATAAGTAAGTCATTATCATTTCAGTCTATGGAAAATAAGGAAGCAGTTAGGTGTTTTAGTTACTAAGAAAAAGGTAAATTAATGTTACAGTTCTTCACCATCAAAATAAATTTGTCAATGATGCGAACAAATTAAACGCACAAATTTTTCCTATACAGTGTACGAGGAACTTTACAAGGAGGGCTTGCAAAGCGACGGGGCGCGACCGAAAACAACACGATTTGTATTTATATCTAAACCGTTCTTTTGTCGAGCGATTAGCGAAATATTGTGAGCGCCCATAGCGGGCGCAAGTGTGCGCTTACAGGAATAAGCCGACGATAAATGTTATTGCTGAGGCCTTAAATGATGTGTATTAGTGCTATAAAAGTTTAATTTTTATATTTAATACAACGAAATGTGTTGGCGACCTTTTCTCTGCTGTCAACATAAATAAGATGCGAGATCCTGTGAGGTCATTCAGGTAAATTACATTATTCGATAAACTTGTTGTTGCAAATAGAAGCGCTATGTTTCAAGAAGCATAGCATTGCTATGTTTGGCCTAGAAACTAAATTTTCTAGGTTTGATTTTCTATTAATTTGCTATGTGTGTATAGCCCGCCATCCCGCATCGGAGCAGCGTGGTGGGTCTAAGCTGTAATGCCCTCTATCCTATGAGAGATGAGAGTGGAGGCCTGTGCCCAGCTGTGGGACGTTAATGGGCTGTAGTGGTGGTGGGTGGTGATATGTGTGTATATGGCACCGTAAGATTGTGTAAATCGTCCGATTGCAATCTAACGCTTTTTTTCTCGATAGATTGTACAAACTGTCGACAGATTGTGAACCGTTTAATGTTCTGAGTGTCAATTTTTGAAATATTCATTGTATTTACGTTTTCTTGTCTCTTTCTTGTAGGTTAGGTTAGAGTTCAACTTAAATAACCAGGTAGTGCCGCAGCCCGGGAACTTAGGTTCTATCGGGTTAATATATCTAACAGATTACAATCTACCGAAAAATAATGCATTAAACTGTAATCTTTCGACAGTTTACAATCTCGCTAGACAGATCAGACAATCTAACGGTTTTCACAGTCTTGCGGTGACATATACACTTTGATGGTATTTTTTATTTTGCTTATTGAATTTAAAACCATAGATTTAGGATTGGTCACCAATGTATGGCCACATGGACAGAGTGTAACATTTGCATTTTATAGATCTGCATGCTGCGTAGATGCCGCGCCGTTTGCAAATGATCTAAAGCAGTAACTATAGTATAAACGAGGATCTTTAGATCCTTTTCAGCCTCTAGACGGATCTTATAAGTTCCCACATTTACCAGTATATGTCTTATCATTCGTTCCCTATTCTATACAAAAAGCAAAGATTAATTCATACAGCATTCCTACGCCCCTCCAGTCACGCACGCTACGCCTGCTAATAGAAGATAATCCCCCCTGCTATTTCGCGAGCTGGTGATTTCGTTGCGTCGACACAATGCGAGGGTGGTTTCAGCCTCCTAATTGTTTATTGTTTTATTGCACTGATTTCTTTATACACTATATTTTGTGACAAACTGTATTTTAAAAATAAACTGCCCACAGCCTTCATTGCGAGTTCACAATGTGCTGAATTTGGTGACCTCGCACTGGAAAGTGCAGCGTTAGTGTTATTAATGATGTCCTCCCGACCGAATTTCGGCCACGGCGGCCAATCTTCAGAGAGATTAGCCATCTGCGCGGGAGATATTATAGTGCACAAATGTGTGCGCATACACAGGTGCACTCTCTGTTCCTTTACTCTCATAGCCCGATGGGACGGAAGTCCGACACGACCGGAGAGAGATCAGGCGCAGGATCGACGGCTTTAAATGCTCTCCGAGGCACGGGGGTGAAACACCCACAACTTCCTAACACCAGGCTAGTACTGAGAATTTCTTGCCAGAAAACCCCAATACTTGTTATGGCCCGACCCGGAACTCGAACACGGAACCTCGTCGGTCGCAGTCGAACATGCAAGTGCTATTAAGCAAGTACTTAGCAAGGCGCTTCTGGATCCAGACTGTGCAAGATCGCGGTGTGTGGAATAACAAAATGCCTATATCTAATGGACGTCTATTGAAGACGACGATTGATTTAGGTACCTACCATACCTAAGGTTAAGGTTAGGTGCTAAGGTATCCTGGTCTTCCAGGATACTTTAGCACCTTAGCGATCTATTGATCCCTATTCAAGGCATGGGGCCGCCTTTTGTGCCATGTCCATTAGATTATTATTTATGTTGTATTTTTATGGTGTATAATAAAGTATATTTTACTTTACTTTACAAGCCTATACTTACCATATAAAATGTATAGCACAAACGCGCTCTGTTCAGGTACACTTCAAGTGACTAAAGGAAAATAAAAAAGTATTATTTTCTATTTAAAAAAATCCTTACAAATTAAATCATATCCCGGACATTTACTACACTATGTATATTTTATAAAAGAAGCGTCTTAGAAGTGTATCTCCTCCATAAAGTGAATTTAATATTTGAAACTTAATTTCACGAGATGAAACGAGCGTCTTATAAAGGAGAGCTCCACGATATGCCATCAAGTTTAATGAAAAAAGTCTACTGAGGCGATGCTACGGGATGTCTAGACTCGACGGACGAAATAAAGTAATAAAAGTAAGTACTCGTAGACTTAGGTACCTTAAGTTAGCAAGGCAAGCACCAGATTATGGTAAAGAGGAGATTTTTCCACAATTTTATTAATTATGGAAAATTCTAAAAAGCATGACTCTCAGAATTTGATCAACTAATAAGTGTTGGTCTATACTAGGAGATTAATCTATCATTACTCTATTGAAACAATTTTTCACATCGCTTCAAGATCAACATGAAACGTTTTTATTTTCTTCTTCTCTTGCTAACTGCCAACCGAAAAGTTTTAATGAAGGAACCAGAAATTTAATTCGCTATAATCCGCGGCAACAGGAAAATCTATATTGTGGTACAGTGGTTCTCACCATACCACAGAAATCCCCCAAAAACTACCCTTAACGTACGTTTCACTCCTTGTGAAGTGTCTTCACAATCGTGCATTGTGGAGGCAACATCTCCTGAAGATGCTCCGGTATCGGAGTGGAACATACGTTGAGGGTAGTTTTGGGGGGATTCCTGTGGTGTGGTGAGAACCACTGTACCACATAGATTTTCCTGTTGTTACGGATTATAGCTAATTAAATTTCTGGTTCCTTCATTATGATGGAATTTTGCAAAGTAACGCCTGCTTCTATCCAATATTCGAAAAGTTTTAAACCTTGGTCTGAATTTTAGAAGTGTTAATAAATCAGATAGACATAAATTGAAACATGCATGCAGGTACCTAAATTAAACAAGTTAAAGGACGTAAAGCGCCCACACGTCCCACCAGCCTTACGCCTGAGCATGCATTTCATACGAAAGAGTAATTTATTAGTTTACAAGCACAAAACTTCTTCAAGCACATTTCTTCTACCTAGATAGTTTTCCATCAAGCTATTCTACGCTACGTGTACAAAAACTAGGGCGATATAATAAATCAATGCTTTTGACAAAACTCCAAGTCATTTTGATTGATATACCTACTGATACTATCGAATCGCAACAAATGTATTTACAAACATAGTGCATTATTAACGACTAACATTAGAAATACATTAGCAAGCACTTTCATCATACATACCTGCTTGGGTACATAATATGAAGTTGCCATAATATCTATAAATAGCTTCAAACGAATGTTTGCAATCACAAAAATACACAGTAAATAAACTTTTTTACGGAATTTGGAATGTAATTACCTACTAAATTAATCCATAACTATACTTTATTATATTATTATTTTATTTTTATTATTGACCGAGCGAAGCGAAGGTCCCTGAGTCTACTTGAGTGAATTTGCACTTGTCCGTCCGTCCGTCCGTCTGTCAGAGCCTTATAACTTCTGAATTACTGAACTTAATTACTTCAAATTCTATATCGGTCGGTTTACATATTATATTCTTCAAATATAATATGTAAACCGATCGCCTCCAGCCGAATATGGCTTAAAAAGTTATAATCTTTATTTCATAGAAGTAAAATATTTTTATACCGTTACATAGGGTTGCGCTATATCATTTTAAAGATAATTAGGTATAGAGTCTAAAAATATATTTTTTTATTTTTCCCCTTAAATTGACGAAATGGGGGGCTTTCAAAGTGGAGATTTTCTAACGTCCAAAGTTGACCTCAGAACTGCCAATTTTCTGAAAGGCTGAGCCTGAAACTTGATCAATTATTTGAATTATATCCTGTACTTGAACAACAAATACTAGAATTAGATAAATATTATAAGGAAACGAAATTATTTAATTTTTAATGAGCTTCAGTATTTTTAAACAGAACTTCACAATGAGGGCAATAGATGGCGTTCTGTAAAAGTTTATTCGCTTTTCCAATAACTCTTTAGCTCTTATGCGTCTAATGTTAAAAGTTAACTATTACAATATATAGTTAAAACTATCTTATGGATACTGAGAGGTCTCAGTTCGGGGCGAACCTCTAGTAATATTATAAATGCGAAATTGTGTCTGTCTATCTGACTGCCTGTCTGTGTGAAATGAAATGAAATTCCGCATGAAAAATCGCAAGTTTCTATATTGCTTCCGTTTGAGCTGTACAATGACAGTCAGTCAGTTACTCTATTCACAGACTTTGTGCCTGTACATGTAGTACAATGCAGGCACAGAATTGGTAGAAATTACGAGCTATTGAAAACTGGAGCACTAAATCGTATGTGTGGAAAATCCGATGCATGTTTGCCTTTCCGGGTAGCGTGTGCCCGACGGCCGACATTCCCGGGCAAACACCGGCGCGGACCGGGTCGTGATGTGAATACACTTTGCATTAGATATAGCGATAAGTACATAACAGGCTATGATCCGTAAGTGCGTATTAATTAACCGACATCAGCTAAGAACTCGTTCTCAAGTATGCTTCAGACCGGTCATAGACCTAAGCATAGAATGAACGACATTTGCGAACATTCTTCCAATCCAATTTTATTTTTATTTTTATGTATGTCGGATATCGGCCTACTTGTATTTATCAAAACCTTTAGATATATAATACAAGACTTTACTTTGAACTAAGAGGGAAAGCGTGTGCTTCCATACCACATAGTGTAGTCCATAGAGTTATGGACTGGACAGGACAAAACTGCCGAGCAAATCTTTCGCATCAGGAAGAGTTAATTACTTTTACGTAAGTAGGTACTTTTTGTCCGCCAGACATTTTTTTTTCCGTAGTGTATTTTTGCCCAAAATCAGAGCTCGAAGCTGCTGCATGACATATCTAGCAGAAGGGCTTAGAGCAACCCGAACCCTCCAACTCCACCAACAGATCTCAGAATTGAAATATAAATGGACGTAAAAAAAATGTAAACATCATTCGAGTATTGAAAAGCTCTTCGTAAAAGCTTTTTCCTTCATTCGTTAAAGCAATTGGTACTATGTAATTTCTGAAATTGCACATAATTCCGATAAATTGAAGGGTTTCTACTGGGGATTTTAACATTGGACCCCCAACTGTGAAGCCAAAAGGCTCAACTTATGTAAATCTTGAATGCATACAACACATATTAATACCCAACGGTCTACTAATATCTAATTCTAATCAGCACACATTATATTTAACGCAATGTTACGAAGGAATTTGCATCTAGCACGCTTGCTCTAGCGAGCAAATACGATCGCGGGCAAGCGTGCGCGAGAGTAAAATAAGCACCGCGCTACGTAAATCTATGCCAGATGCATAAATTGGCATTGGCCCATCAAAATATGATGGACTTTTGTTCATACACGCGCTTCCATTTGACACTTATGGAAGTTCACAGGACAGGATCCTGAGAATGTTCCTAGGCTAGCCCTTGAATATTCCATAGCCTTACCTACTTTCCAGTTTTCAAAGAAAATAAATAAAACGGAGGTTGCAGAGGTGCGTAGGAAGGACGAAGATGGCGCAAAAGCAAAGACGGCCCTGATTTCCTTTATTATGAAATTGTTATGATTATGCGTTGATTAGATGGTATAGAAAGGTAGAGCCAAACAAGACACGTATCACAGAGATATTTGACGTATATGTCCTATGTGAAATAAAAAAATTGAGTATCGAGCATTATATTCACCTGTCATATTCAAAGCTATATGTTAAGGCTAAATGCAGCTGTAATAAGTACCATCATTGCGTCGTTGTCACTTCAAGACAAAGGTTTCTTGAACCCCGTTCCATTTCAAACACCGCAGACGAATTCCATTTGATTCCCGCCCTGTTTATTGTATGCATGTGTGTGTGTGTGTGTAGGACGTAGGTCATTTAACTACATGCATTACTAAATCGCAACAATCATACAGCATTGATAGAGGTTTATTTATTTTTTATGGTCCACCAAATTCGCAGAAGTGGGGTGTACTTAATGAGATGCGGTGTAAACACTCCCTCACTCCTCGGGGAGATCCCGGTCTCTGGGTGTTTTTTGATTCGACGCGGGTATTTGTCGAGAGCGCAAGTTTATTGCAATTTGTTAGCAGTAAGGGGTGAGTGACGTCGAGCGTTGTTTTAGGATGCTATGTTTTGATATCTTTATGTTCTTCTCATTCATAGGCATATACCACTGAGACAATTTTCCTGATATTTCCACTGATCGTTGTTTTTCAAAGCTTTAACATTAAAAATGCAAGTTTTTCTTTTGAAAAGAGAATTTCCCTATACTCTGACTTTGCTTGTGTGCATTTCAAACTATAACATCCTCTCTTGGCGTGAGTTTACGTTATACATACAACATCGATTTAGCAATGTACTTATCTAACCTAGATTCAACCAATTATAATCTAAATCTCAAGTTTCTATACTGATTTCTAACCTATGTACATTTTAGTTTCTTCTATTAGGTAATATAGGTATATCCAATGAATAACATGATTTATTGGTTACGGATAATGTCACCTTAAGTAATTCTATAATATGCACGTTTGAAACAACTTTATGAATAAATCACAAACTCCCACTGGAGATCTTAGGTATATTTTCAAATACTTGCATCCGAACGGTAGTCTTATCCATTCCAGAAATGTTAGTTATTTACCTTGCTGCTTTTTTATTATGTGCCTTTATTCGAATAAGAATAAAGACTGTCTCAATACACAAATACCACAGCATATACTATCAAACAACTGCACTAAGTATGCATCATGAAGATTTCTATTCAAAACAAACATTACGTGCCTCGCTCTTTATCAAAACAGTTTGGACATACAATGTACAACCGGGTACAATGTCTATTGGGAGGAAATTTTTTAATTATTCACCGGGAATGTTTATGCAGGTGTGTGTCTGCCCTAAATACCGGCTGGTGTGGCGCTACCTTATGCAACAATAATAGGAAGTGCTATTGTGGCCTCTATAGTATATTTCGACTAGATGATGGCCGCGACTTCGTCTTAATTCAAACTTAAAAGCTAAAACTAACCGAGTATGTGAATTTTTGTCTCTTGAAAGACCATTTGAAAAGAGATAACTATTTAATAATCCTTAAAAAATATTTTATTTTTGACATATTTTTGACAGGTGGAACACGTAGGTACTAGGTATGGAACAGGTAGGTTTTTGACTAGGTACCTACTTACCTACAGTTATTAAATTAAAGTACAGACATAGAGCAATATAATTAATATAATGAGAAGGTAAGGAGCACTATATTCCACCAATTAATTACCGCCGCACCGCTGTCTTCTACACTAAACTAGAGCTAAAGCTAACTCTGTTGCTATGTACACTGTGCTATCTAATATACAAGTTAAGGTACCTAATATTTTGTATATTTAGATACATGAAGCGGGCGGTTGCCTTTGATTTGTGAAGCGTGAAAGATTTCGGTGCATTCTAATTCCAAATGTAGATATATATTTTGATTACGAGAACTATCTTCCCATACTAAAGGTATGTAAGACGTACTATATGTACTATGTAGCTTTAAAAGGTAGACAGGACCACAGAATCTATACTTAATATTATAAATGCGAAAGTTTGGATGGATGGATGGATGTTTGTTACTCAATCACGCCAGAACGGCTGTACGAATCTGGTTTAAATTTGGCACAGAGATGGATTGTAGTCTGGAATAACTCGTGGGCTACTTTTTATTCCGGAAACTTAAAAAGTTCCCGCAGGAACCAAAAAATCTCAAATGGATGTTTGTTACTCAATCATGCCAGAACGGCTGAACGGATCTGGATGAAATTTGGCACAGAGATAGATTGTAGTCTGGAATAACTCATAGGGTACTTTTTATCCGGAAAATTAAAGAGTTCCCGCTGGAACCGAAAAACCTCAATCCACGCGGATAAAATGGCGGGCATCAGTACATAATAGTACCTACACAAGGCGTAGATTGTCACTAAAACAACTGTACTATTACCTATTTTGTGCTAAAACGCGGAATGGCGTTTTGCTTTTCGGACGTTGTTGCCGCTGCATTATGCATATGCTCAAATATGATCATATGATCAAATTGTAAACCTAACTCGAGTAAATCTATAGCGCCGCACCGGGCCTTACGCGTTTCCCTAAAAAGGTTTCTGGCTTTCTGCGATTTGTTTACCTTTTCTATACTCTGTTACTCTGGCAAATAGTAGTCTATATTCGCAATTTGACCTGGAGCTCGATGTTTTGTAATAAAAATCAACAAACATTTAATGAAATGGAAGGCGATATTAACAAAAGGAAAATTTCATTAAAGTTCAAGTATTTACATAGCAGCATCCGCGACATCCGTGGGCGAAGATAGCGTTTAATTTCGCTCTGGCCTGTTTTATTACACAAATTAACCCGTTTTTACTGAGCAAGGGGATACATAAATAATAAGGGTAGGCCTCCTACTTTCCAGCCTCGTTTAGGTAGGTATTTGCTCTTTAAGTACCTATACCTATATTAGGCATTGTTATCGATTAATTTTTTTATGAAAAGTTCACTTAAGTATAGGTACTAGATGATTTATATCAGTCTCCCTACAGTGTCTCTCCTACTTCGCAGCCTCATAATTTAGGTAGGTATTTGTTGCTAGTTGCTAGGTAAGTATATGTCATCTATTGTTATCGATTCAATTTTTTATGAAAAGTTTAAGTATATAAGTCAAATGTAAAAGTGTGACTGCTTGTTTGTATGTTTATCTGTCTGTCTTTTACGGTCCCGATTGTCTTGTACGTCCGGTACTGTCCAACCGAATTCGACAAAGTTTGACCAGAGCTAAGTTGCTTTTAATCCCGCAAATGTAAAGAGATTCCGCGGGAATAAAAGTAAATCCATGCCAATGAAGTCACGAGCATTATCTAGTTTTAAAGTAAAGGTCAACAGTCAAATATAACACTATAATAAATTCGTCACTTAAACAAACTGCAGTTGGTGATTAAGGCTTGACCGGACCAGGGGTTCCGATAATCACAATGAGCAATAAACATAGAATAGAATTGAAACCATAGATTGAAACGTTCACACCGCTGACATGCCCTCGTGACGTGGGCGATTCACTGCCACACAAATTGGTGTTGGGGCTCAGTCCCGCACTCATACGCAACACATGTTTAATGATTAATAGATAACTATTAATCATTAAAGTAAGTATAAACTTAACTACTAATTGACAATTGCGCTTTTATATCACAAAGTATAGCTGTACTATAAGCTGTTGCCAGCACAGTAGTCTGAATTTGTGTGTTCCTTGGTAAAATCAATGGTACCTTCGATTTTTTTTTATATTATTGACCGAGCAAAACGAAGGTCTCTGAATCTACTTGAGTGAATTTGCACTTGTCCATCCGTCCGTCTGTCAGAGCCTTAAAACTTATGAATTACTAAACGTAATTACTTCAAATTTAAATATAATATGGAACCCCGATGGCCTCAAGCCGAATATGGCTTAAAAAGTTATAAAAATCTTTATTTTAGGACGGCTCTCATAGAAGCGAATGCGAAGTAAAATATTATATATATTAGGGTTGCGGTATATCATTTTAAAGATATTATGGAATACAGCCCAAAAATTATAATTTTTTTGAATTTTTCCGCTAAAATTGACGAAATTGGGGGCTTACAAAGTGGAGATTTTCTAACGTCCAAATTTGACCTCACAACTCTCAATTTTCTGAAAGGCTGAGCTTGAAATTTGGTCAATTATTTGAATTATATCCTGTACTTGAACAACAAATACTAAAATTAGATAAATATTATAAGGAATCGAAATTACAAATTTGAACTTATTCAACAGAACTTCACAATGATGTCAATAGATAGCGCTCTGTAAATGTTTATTCGTTACTCCAATAAGTTTTTAGCTCTTTTGCGTCTAATGTTAAAAGTTAACTATTACAATATATGGTTAGAACTATGTTATGGATACCGCGAGGTCTCAGTTCGGGGCGAACCACTAGATATAATTATATTATTTTAAAGTTTTCACTACATTATGCCCGGGATAGTCAAAGTAGCAACACTTTCCCGTTTGTCAAAGGAGATGACGAGATGGCCAGCCTTCAATAGGGGAGAGGCACGAGAAGAATTTCTGTGGTAAAGACGAGATGAGTTCAGTGGTAACCCGTCACTGGATCAGCCCACAAGAAAGATAAAAATGACTAAACTAAAAAGGAATAAATTATTTAATTTATAACATATTTTTTTAACAAGCGTTTATAGTAAACTAGTCTATTTGAAGTCGGTGCCAGAAGTGCCAGCGTTCAGGCAGCAGACGTGGTTGCAGGCGGTTGGGTCTTCGTTCAGAATATTTATTTTCCTTTCAAACGAAGTTTGGCACCAACTACAAAAAATACTATTTTATTATTAACGCTTGTTTAAGTAAAAATTATATAAAAAATTAAATTAATTTTTCCTTTTTAATTTTTCCTCCTTATTATAAGTCAGTTGAAAAAATACTGATAGTTTTATCCATAACCAAAAAAGAGTGTCGTATCGTGAGTCGTGGCTTCGTCCAATATTCTATAAACAGTCTAAGCTTATAATAATATCAATTGGGCTGAAGCTTAGTCTAGTAATATTGCAGTTAAAGCTTAGCCTACGAATGCCAATTAGGCTGTACATAGCCAAATACAGCCTTATGTTTCTAAGATTTGAAAGTAAAGGCTTTAGAGACCTAGTGCCTGTTTGCTAGTATTCATGGAAACCATTATCGTAGGCCATACATCTGTGTACTACTACATAATAGCTCTCATATATTGCTATTTTCATTTGAAATGAATTGAATAGCAAACATTGAACATACTACCCACATCTATTTTTTTTTATTGAACATCCTTTATAAGTAATATTATGATGCTTGTTATTTATTTTTCGTTGCTTGTTAGTACTTCTCCTTCACTCCACAATGACAGAATCGATTTGGCTGAACTTTGAAAACGAGATAGCTTTCATC
Source organism: Erebia palarica (assembly GCA_964035005.1). Taxonomy (NCBI): domain Eukaryota; kingdom Metazoa; phylum Arthropoda; class Insecta; order Lepidoptera; family Nymphalidae; genus Erebia; species Erebia palarica. The sequence continues at coordinate 20,237,885 of OZ035994.1, forward strand.
TCGCAAATTAAAGCGCGCGGTTAATTAGTTCCCGCGGGGATCAAACACCTTATCAGATTCTCGCACAAAATAGTCAAAACAGTCAGGACCTATGTAAACAGTATAAAAACTGACGCTATTCATCGGGCCGTTCTCTAGATATCACCTCTCAAAGACATGATAGAGAACGGCCCGATAAATAGAGTAAGTTTTTATACTGTTCACATAGGTCCTGCGCATACTTTAATACTGTACAAGAATCAGCCTTTCCAGTTATGGTTAATTTTTGATACCCTTAACACGTCTTTGAGCGGCCGTATCTAGTGAAAGACCCATCAGCATGCGGACAGACTTTCATTATCGTCGTCAGTGGAGAGCTTAGCACCCACCTAATACTGAATCAGCCTTTCTAACGATAGTTACCAAAAGTGCAGCTATCTCCTATAATATTACACAAAGGTACCTAAAGCCTTTATCCAATAAATAGGCAATCCACAAAGCTAAAGGGACGTACGTAGATTTCCCTTCACATCCCCTTTATATCTTAACATTTGATATATTATGTGTTCGGAAGTAGGTAAATGGTAAATGCGAAGATGGAGCGCGTCTGCCGGGGCGCGATAGCGGGCCCGTGCCGGCCCTTATCCCCGCAGGATTAGAACAACCCTAAACTTGCCAAGAAACCAACTTTACAACCCGATGTGCAGATTACAATTATACTGCTAAATGTCTGATTAAACTCATTTAAGTTCGCACAATGAAAATTTTATCTATCAAAATTGTTTAATTTTTTCTAGTTTTTTCAAGGCCAAAACTAAATATTTAAGTATTACTTTAATACTGGAAAAATAAGTAGGTACGTTAAATTATCATTATAATATGTATATAGGTATATCACTCTTCTAGTATAGGTACATATAGACAATATTTCGAAAATATGTATTAACATAATACCTACATTTAGAATAAAGACATTTATGAGTTATCACGTTATGTGTGCACTCTACCTATCTCTCTACATACTTAATACAATCTCTTGAACACAAATAATCGTGAAGTCCCATGTTGGGCGCCAACAGCAAAAAACGCGTTGTACTCAATCTTGTAAGCAGTATGTATTTGTTGCTGAAAATCATTGCATCATTGTTTTTAGTACACACTTGTATTTTAGTAGTCTTTCCACCAACTTAAATGATGACAGGAAAAAATGAATCAGCTCAGTGTGTCTGCTAAAACAACGTGGCAAGTCGCAACTTATTATTTTTCGCTCAACAAAACAAATCTACGTATCAGTGACATTAAGTGCTTCAATCTCTCGCGGCCAACAATATGGCACGTATGCCACGCGGCACGTTATTACCATATTCTTTTAATATCGTGGCACAGTGCGTACGCACGCGGCCGTGTTTACGCCACGCGCGTGCCACGCGGGCCTTCGAGGGCCACACCTCCGTCACTAATTTCATCGGGAACACGATAATGAGGGTGGATGCGTTCCAAATTTAAAATAATTTGCTCATTTCGTTGTTGCGGCGCTGTTTTATTCGAAAACAATGGCGAATGGTGCATTATTATGTCGATGTTTCAATTTTTACCCTTTCGGGAATACCAATGATCGAATCGGTCGCACAGTATCGTCAGCGGTATTTTTTTCAGTGGAGTAGGGAAACTTTTTTGACTAGCTTACAATATTGCAATATATTTAACCAATTTTGAAATCTATGGCAAGTAAATGATAGGTATAGCTTTTAGTATTTCATAAATTATACAAAGACGTAGGTATTATGGTTGAATTTCTCATACGTTGGTGTCGTTTGGCCAGCAAAAATTTCAACACTCGCCACTCACAGTTCGTGTAACTCCAGGCTGAGTTAGAGGTTTTTCCGTACGTATTCGATCGCGTTAAAGTTAACTACCATTTATATGGAATTGGTCGGGCGCCAGCTGTCAAGCGCTTGACAATTCCATACAAATCGTAGTAGCGTTCACACTATAGAATGGAAAGAAAATCTCCCACTAGGCACTCTGATGGTACGACCATCAAAGTAGTAAGGAACTTAAGCTTTAGGAGCAAATGCGTATTTTTCCTCACCTCGATCCAGCATGGAGTTGGGCTGTAATTGAAAGCAAACACGCATTGTTGCGGCCCGTATCAATCAGCCCGCGATAGTTTTAGAGCAAATACTAGGGGCAGGAATAGGGCTGGCACTAAGCAGTTGCACATCAAAAGCCGGCGCTAACTAAAGCTAATAGTCCTTATAGGTAATACCCCGAACCATAGAGTTATGGTACGTTTTACTGAGCGAACAGACCTATAAATAGGCGACATGATGAAGAAATGTACGATGATTATAATAATTATTAATTAAAAAGACAGTTAGTATTCATTAAAAACTTTAACACGACTACTGAAAAAAAATCAGACATCCCCATGTATTTGATGTAAGTAACATCCGTCATATTGATTGTATTCGTATAAAATGTAGCCTATGTCACCTGGACCAACTTAACGATTCGATTATGTGATATTTCATTTATCACAATAGATCAATAAGTCAAAAGTTTAGACACTATGGTAGAATATACATAAATACATACAAACATACGTAGACTACTAAAATAATAACCCTTCCTTTTGGCTTTGCTGTTCTTTCAGATTTCATTGGACTAACCACTCAAATAAAGACCACTGAAACGTACCTACTTTTGACGTACTTAATTACTTTTTTCCTAATATTTTACCATCTACTTTAATGCTTATTGGCAAGTGGCAACCCTACCCAATGGAGTCCCACCGTCGAATTATCTTTAGTAAACCCTGTATGTCCGTTTGTCTCTACAGTGTTAATTTGTGATTTTAACGGACAATGACAAATTTAGTCCATATATTATACTATTTGTAGTTTTAGTTTTGCTAAACAAATGCTAACAAATCTTTTAAGTAGTCTGATCCTAGAATCGTGTCTATAATAAAGTTATTATAGCGTAATAGCAGAGTGTGGTAAGTAATAGTTAGTATTATGTGGTTAAAGGTTATTAAAAATCTGTTGATGTCTTCACAAACCCTGATGTAGATATTCCTATTAGAAATTACAAAGAATGGCTTACTTAGTTGCAGTATGAGCTCTGTCTTTGGATCACATCAGTGCGGTCCTCGAGTTAGTAGGTGTACTATAGTGCCTCTAACACTGATTAGGGGCAGTAGTAGTAGGTAAGTAATTTCCCAGTGGTGTGTCTGCTTTGGCGGACACTCGCAGTAGATAGAGTTGCAAGGAGTTGCTTTTCCTTAGCGGTGAGGTAGAACTTCTTCAGGTTTTTAGTCGGTAAATGTCCGGCAAAACTATCGTTCCTACTCTCCGGTGACCAGTAGTATCCGACATCAGTGATAATGGATTTTTCCCACTAAAAAAGGGTGCCATCAAAAATTTGCAAGCTAGCGAATTCCAGAATGCAATTAGTAAAAAGTATTAACCAAATTTCACAACCACATGTAACACTGTCGTTGCCATATACGAGTACCTCTGCATCGACATTCGACAAATTAGATAAAATTAATAAAAAATGTATGTTAAAACATTTCTATTTTTCTATGCAGTCACATGTCGAACAGGTTTACACTAGCGGAAAAAACTGTAACAATCGAGTCGAAAGCGTAGTGAGAGAATTTTAACAAGTTGGGCCTCTCTATTTGATTTGTTTTCAGCCGCCAGGGGCCTTTGAAAACCGTCTACCAACTATTTTAATATTTCATTACACTAGGCACTCGGTTTTAATAGCTTTCAATGTTAGGTTTTTATTGTAGTTAGTCGGTTTTCTCGCTAGGAGATTTGAGTTTGTGGTTTAAAACCATTTGTTCCTGTTTGAGAGATGTGAATTTGGGATGCTAGTTCCTGTGCTATGATAGGTTATACCAACCTAGAATATAATAGAATATGTCAAGAAAGATCTATAATTCTTTTTATGCTGTGCTTTAGCTTTGTGGATTATTTTTTTGTGACAGACAATCAGGCCAATTACACCATGTTGTAAACAAAATTGACCACAATGTGACCAATTTAATGTCTAAGACCCCCTTGCAGAAACGCCGTGTTATCCTTTTAACCCAGAGTTAGCTGCTACTTTGATAGAATTCGTTTAAAACTTCTGTCAAAAATTCAAGTTCTTTCCTGGGTTAAACGTACCCCGGCATCTCTGCAAGCGGGCCTAAAGTAAACCAAAATGATAGCTCTAAATCTAATGCAACCTCTTTACGCAGGAAGTATTGTGAAAGAGATAGCAGTTCCGTAGTTACTCGTTACAATATGCGAACAATGATCTATCCAATGACATTCCAGACCAAGGAAATTGGGATAGACGAGAAAAAAACATCCCCAATTTACGTGTAGGGGATATGTTTTCTTTCAATATTTAATTTTAACTTTCTAGTAACAGCTGCTGCGTTAAACTGCGGATAGCAGACAGACATGACGAAACTATAGGTTTCCTTGTTGACTACGGAACGCTAAAAAATCGGCTGATTGGCAAAGTCAGACAATATTGGTACATTCTGGAAAATTGTAGTCTCTTTGCAAAGTTAAAGCGACTAATAATTTTAATGTCCAGAAAATTATAAAGCAGAACTAAAAGTAAAATAATGAAGCTCCTACTCAAAGTTAGTTAATAATATCCCGTTTTCACATGAAAATTAAAAGTTTCCGTGTAGCTAGGCGACGGGTCCTAGTCCGAGCTGGTAACCCCATCGTATCGTTCCGCTCCTTATTTAAAACACAAATATTTGTCTCAAATGAAACTTTTCCACCGTCTCCGGGGCCTTTATTAATATTTTATTATTTTGTCTTATATACCTACCTTCATTCCAGAAATTTTCAACTTCCCTCGTTCGAAACTCTCGGCTCTAAAGCGATTATATTTTAAATTATTTTAATTAAAACACTGTGCAAACGTCTAAGATTCGAGCTGTTTAGTTTGTTTTTGAAGTGTTTGAATTGTATACTCGTAGTTTAAACGTAGATTTATTATAATAAAATATTGATATCTTTGTAATTTTTCTGAAGGTTCTAGGATGTTTTTATAATATACTAGATTACTAGATAATTCTCGCGACTTCGACAGCGTGGATTAAGAATTTTTGATTCCCGCGGGAAATCTTTAATTTTCCGGGATAAAAGTAGCCTATTTCCTTCCCCGGGATACAATTTACCCCTGCACTAAATTTCATCAAAACAGGGCAGATGGGCCGTGAAAGCATAATAGCAGACGGACAGACAGACACACTTTCGCATTTATAATATTAGTATGGATTTTATGGGCTTCATATTTTTAATAAGCAAATTCCTAGTTCCATGTTTTTAAGGACAAGTCTGTATGTACCATTTTAATGCCATATGAATTTAAAACTTTTTATATAATCTATAAAAAAATGTATCAATACATCGTAAGATAATAATTAATAACCTTTATAAGAATCTACTACCTAGTTTAAAAACTTGCCTCCGTACAATTACCTAGAATGCGTATTTTTGTCTTTGAGCAATTATCAAGAAGCACTTACCTAAATATTGTATTTACCTACTAGTTTTATATTACAGAATGTTTGAGAAAAATAATTAGTAGGTAGAAACTCAATTAAAATATTAATCTAAATATATCTTGACCGTTTTTGTATCCCTACTAATTTTATAATTTTACTATTTCTCGAAAAATAATTCATACTTTAATAAAATATTAATCTAAATTAATTTTGACAGTTTTTGTACCCGTATTGATTCTATTATTTTACTATTTTTTGTAAGTATTATAAATATTTTATTACACTGAAGAATGCTCAAGAAAATATTGACTCATTTTGAAACTTTTTAGACCGGCCGACACATTGACACCAATAATCGAAAACATGACATCCATGTGTAAATAGTACCTAAGTATGCTCCTAGTTTCAAATAAATGATCTAATTTTTATACCTATTATTCTTTTTTACTTTAGCTAATACAAAAATACAGCAATTTACCACCCAAGTGTTCAATAGATAGGTAGGTCCAAGACACTTAAAATAACTCAATAATAATATTATATCAATTACCTGAATAATTATAATACGTAGGTAAGCAATCTTTCCAACAAACAAAAAATTTAGTTTTCCGGAAAACATGTAAAAAGTGTTACAGATGGATTCAAGTATGGTTACAGATGGCTCTAATCTAAATTATTTTGGATAGATATAAATATATGTCTATAATTATAAATATAATATGATAAAGTCAACTTAAAACTAAAGTTACAATAGTTCCAGCCGAGAGTCGTGTCGTGTGTCATCATCGTGAAGTGTAAACTTGCCAATTGTTGCCATGTTGTCTTAACAAACTCGTGTAGACCATTTTTACTCGGAGGTGAGCTAAGTGTAACCGACACCGTTTGTATTGTAGATTAAAAAATGTTTACATCGATAGAGTTTCCGCAAAACAGGGGTGTTTTCATACCAAATATTGCCTTTTTCCCCTTTTCCATTGCTGCCAAATCTATTTCGATACATAGGTCTGATATATGTGTGATGCCGGATGCGCATTGCTTAATTACGTGCAGTAAATAATATAATTAACCTTATTTAAACAGGGATATGCTTAATTATAGTAAATGTCGTTTCATAATTTTTTCCAAATTCTCAAGGCCCCAATTCAACTCAACATAAACTCTATCGGTAGTGGCGTGCACAGTATTCTTAGCCAGGATAAGCATTAATTGGTTTTTTACATATTTATTTTCAGGTAGTGTTTGATTAGAAATAAGCATTGAACTTTTTAGCTACGGTAAGGAGTGCTTTTATGCCTCTATGTAATGCATGCCACTGTCTATCGCCGTATATTATAGCTAAACTTTGAGATTTAGGAACGTTTGATCAACGAGGACTGAGGAAATTCTTAATAGGCCCTGGATATGTATTATTTAATCTTTTCAAACCTTAAAGCTCTGGGTTTGTACTGAAACAAACATAAGTACCTACTTTCTAAATAAAATGTATAAAATGACCTAGGTATCCGAGGGAGGTAGTTAATGGACTAACCGAAACTTAAACCTATTACAAGTGTGCTTAAGAAACTCGTAACTTATTCCAAGCAGCTTAAAGTTTATATGAATTTTTCACCAGTTCCAAGACTACCGAACATTTCCCGAACCCTAGTGGAACTTTATAGACTCTAATTAATTCAATCTTTAGTAATATAATTCCCAATTTGCAAACTTTAAATTAATTACTTATTTAAAAAAAGATTAACGGTTCTTTGAAAACTCTTCATTGATCTTGTTAAATTTAAATGAATCCAGATTCTAGGCCCAATAATATATTATGATGAGAGTGAGTATGATGAGAATGGTCGCAATAATGACGCAGATACTTAAAAGCTGTTGCTTAAATCGTAAAGTATGTCATACTTTGTTTTGTTTGATTGAAGAATGAATATTTATTCGATATAGTATAATATAAAAAGTAATTACCTAATATAGTTAATAGCTATTTACCTACCTACCTACGTCTAGAATTTTTGTGAAGTTTTGAAATGCCAGCAACCACCAGTTTTTTAAAATCACCATGAAATAATGAATTAAAGGCTAGTTTATAAGTTACTTTTAAGTGACTTATGTTACCATTTTTTAAGTTACGTAACATAAAAGTGATTTATGGCTTAATTCATAATTGCAGATTGACACAAATTCCTAAAAAGTATCAAGTACCTACCTAAGTATTTACATAATAGTTGAAACCTTAGAACAATAAAAAGATAATGTTATTAATAACGGAAGAAATATGTCGGAGCTTGGAGCTTTTGGACACAGTTATAGTAGGTATCATGTAGGTCTACATATCTACAGCTTATATAATCTCAAAATGCTATTTTGCTGTATGATTTTTTATATTATGCAGTAGGTACAGATAATCCGAAGAAAAGCTGCACGGGTGAACAGATTGTGCAAAGATTAACGTCACACGGCCTAATCCCATTTCGAGAGGCCAAAAAATCCGCAGGACTTTATTATATCATATTGATTTTTATTTTTGCCATAATATTATTTACTGCATTGTAATAGAGTGTAATATTATTATTTTAGCTATAGCTGTCACTTTACGCGCCATTTTGAAGGGCCCTCGATGTTGCCAGCGTACGTCACGCAAAAGACATCGAGTGGTTCTGGGATACGAAAACGAGCTTTTGTATCATTATATTTTATGGAATGTTTTTGACACATCTCTTGCAAGCGCAATTGTTGTATTTTCTTTTATTACAGTAGATTACACCAAAATATGAAGGAATCAAAATATTACGCATTTGGAAGTATCTTTACGAATACGTACCTAATATAATGTCTGTACTGTACATACGAGTACGTACTTACCTACCTATATTAAGTGCTTAAACGAAATTACAAAGTGAATTTCTATCATAATTATATGAGTCGCTTCATTGGAAAATATAATAAAACAATTTAAACAATGTGAGTTATGTCATTTAACACATAAATCCATAGAATTTAGTGATTTTTTTTCTTATATATATTATAAACTATATACAATGATTATAACTGAGTTGAACTTAATTATGCCACTGATTTTAAGATTTACCGCATGAAAACAATAGAAGATTAATCCTAACTTGTAAAGTTGTTGTGTATGTTAAGTATAAGTACCGAGCTAACACAAATAAGAAGTAAAATTTGCTCTCGCCAACCTGATTACGTAAAATATGTACTTATGTCTAATACGAGAGCAAACAGCCGAGAAACAATACCTAACTACTGATAACGTAACGATATCTACCTACGTAATCCTCGTATAAATCACGCTCAATTTCCGAACAAGCTAAGGACATCGCATTACGTTTAGAAATTGCCATCATGTTGAGGTTGCAGAAATAGGTACCAATATATTACCTCTTTTAATCTCGTTACACTTACATTACCCTACCACTCAAAAAACACTTTCACGACCATCGTGAGTTGGCACCCGTTTCAGAGCAAAACTCGCAACAAAAAGGTCTCTGACACAATATCGCCAGAGGATAAACGGGCGCGAAACATAATTTTAAAAAAAACTTACACTACCCGGCATAAGGCCCACTAACAGAATGCAGAGAGAAAGAGAGGAGAATTTTATCAACTTACTTTCTTTGAAATCAAATGGTTGTATAAATTCATTCTAATTTAACTGCGAGTGCAGATCGCAAAGTCATGCCATGCGTAGAGGCAGCTGAATGGTAAGTCTGCTGCTTACCATCGTCATTAGTCACCAGTTCACCACTCGGTGCACCGCGCCTTAATTTTACTTACCGTGCTTAGAATCCAATCGTCTTGCCTCGACTCCACTCGACGCGCCTCCACTCCATTCAACGCACCTCTACTCCACTCGACACGCCTCGACTCCAATCGACGCGCCTCCACTCTATTCAACGCGCCTCCACTCCACTCGACGCGCCTCCACTCCACTCGTCGCGCCTCGACTCCACTCGACACGCCTCGACTCCACTCGACGCGCCTCCACTCTATTCAACGCGCCTCCACTCCACTCGACGCGCCTCCACTCCACTCGTCGGGCCTCGACTCCACTCGATGCGCTCAGACTGCGCTATATCCGAGCTGTTAAGTTTGTCTTACATATGATAAACTTTAATCTAAGACCGAGAGTATAAAGAGAGTGTTGGAAAATTGCAACTGATAAATAAAAAGCACAACATATATCTTGCTTTTTCAATTACCTTATTACGTAAATTGCCTACAGCGAGAGTCGAAAGTAAGCATTAGGTTGGTATATCTACGAGAAACAATACTGATAACGTCATAATCCTCGAATAAATCACGCACAATTTACGAGCCAGCTAAACACATGCGGTAAATTATCGCATTGCGTTTAAAAATATGTACCTACCGCCCTCTTTATGTACATGTGTTAAGTCTTTAATATAAATATTACTTCGGTAATTTTCGAGCCTTTCCTTACATTAAAAACAACAAGCACTGGAATACAATTATTGGATTTCAATGATGGGAACCGAGCAAATAAAACATTAATCAAGCGAACGTAGAAACTCAGATACAATACATATAGTATTTTTACACAATAATATCTACGACGTCTTAACTAAGTGTTTCATACAAATAAGACTAGGTAAGTTAATAATGAATGAATGTTGTAGTTAAATTTAATTTTCAAGAATCATCAACGTCGTCATCGTCATTCCACATCCCAACCCATTGCCAGCCGCCTCTCTACAAATAATAACACCCAAAAATTTTTGGACTAGGTCCAAAGTGAAACCTCAGGCAGCGCAAAAAAAAGTCTGTTCCTGATTTAATAGAATATTCCGATTCTAGCGATCCATTGTGCTAACAACACGTGGCGGTGTTGTCATATCACCGTACATTTTTCCTTTTTTTATATTCCGAATTCATTCTACCGGCCAGGCGTGTTATTCTTATTATATTCTTCATTCATCTTTTGTACAAAGAAGCAAGGAACTATGGGCCACGTATAATAAGTGACATAATGTCCATAGCAAAAAAGCATCATGAAAGAAAAATGTTATGCGTCCATTCAATGTATATTTCGGATGTAAAACAAACTGACATCGAATGTAAATACTATTGTCGAGTGTTGTCATCCGAAAAATGACAATCAATAATGGATATTTAATGGGTTTTATTGATGATCTTTTAGGCAAATAACTATGTAGTTAAATGACTTGCTTGATCGATGCGACCTTTTTGGTATATCTATGCTTAAAATTGGTACCCAACATTCCTTTACTATACTATAAAGAATAGTCATTTCAACAATTTGTTATTCCAGACTATAATCTATCTCTGCGCCAAATTTAATCCAGATCCATCCATCCATACATCAATCCAAACTTTCGCATTTTTAATATTAGTATGTATAGATGAAAGACAAACTCTATGGTTTGAAATCCATACTAATATTATAAATGCGAAAGTGTGTCTGTCTGTCTGTCTATCCGTCTGTCAGTCTATCTGTCTTTGCTTTCACGGTCCATCTGTTCAACCGATTTTGATGAATTTTGGTATAGGGATAGTTTGTATCCCGGGAAGGACATTGGCTAATTTTTGTCCCGGAAAACTGACTAGGAATCAAAAAAAACTTAATCCACTCGAACGAAGTCGCTGGCATCATCTAGTCCTTTATAAAATAGGTGTAATAAAACTATGAATTTACCTACCTACCACTGAGAAAGAAGAAGGTGATTTAAAAGTAATATTATTGAGTATGAAAACCAAACTCTGTGTTTTGAAATTACTTATATTTATTTTATAATATAGGCAATGAATAGTTCAAGAACTAGTCCATTCTTAATAAACCCTTAAAAAGTCCTATAGCGAATAAGCAGTTCAATAGGAAGTCAGATATTATATTTCTATATTCGACCAAGCTGTTAGAGCTATAGGAACTTCGGTTTTAATTTAAATAACAATACAACAAATCATTTCCGTATTGTACTAAAAAACAGTTTGTAATGTAAATAGATTCTTTTGTGTCGAAAATTTCGATGAGTGCTTCGTTTATGATACCTACTGTATTTTGTATGTATATGCATCGCCCGTCTGTCCGTTTATTCACGGTGGCACAAACGTGTCACGGTCTTTTGACAAACCTGAGAATGAAAAACACTACTTTAAAATCCTGTATAGTATTTAGAGCTTTTCTGCATACGTAATACAGGTTTACATTACGAAAGATTCTCAGTATCAAGCGCAAAATTAATTTGGTTTTCGTTTAAAGGCGGATCTCGAGTTTTGGTTACGTAATAAGCACCCTGCGCGTGAGTGGAAACCAAGAAATATTTCATGCGCGCTTATGCTAATATTTTTTTAACACACAAACAATTTTACTTTCGAACAATTGAAATTAAACTCTATTCACCATCGATAAAGTTTAAAATATAAATGATTGTAAATTAAAAAAAATTAAACCTAAATGTAATTTCGGCGAATAAGCGCAATGAGTCACATTGGACGCATTCTAAGTATTTATTTTTCGCAGAACTCTTTAGGCTAATTTTATATTTCTCATTGAAATATCTTTAAATTACCTAATAATCTTGAGTGTATTACACCAAGTATTTTTACAAGTAAAGTGAGACCAGTCTTCCTGGCAAAAATTTGAGGAGACTTCACTAATCAATGAATGAGGTGAAAGATTAATCGAATAATTGAAAGAAAATTTTTATGTGTGATCTACTTACGTATCATAATATATCTTAACTAGATAATGCCTGCGGGAAATCTTTAATTTTAGATGTAAAGTATATATATAAAGTAGCCTATTTCCTTCCCCGGGATACAACCTATAATGTAATTCTGTAATTTCATCACAATCGATTGAACAGGTGGGCCGTGAAAGCGTAGCAGAGAGACAGACACACTTTCGCATTTATAATATTAGTATATGGATTTTTGAATATTTCGAACACCAGTCTACACAGAAGCTTTCAATGTATAAGTCTGAGGTAAGTGTAGGTACGATATAAAAAAATCTGGCGCGAGCTACGTAGGTAAAATAATAATGACACTATTAATACATTTATATAATTTTTAAATTATGTTTCAATATAATCAATACAAAATCCCCACCATACTGTAATAATATCGTTGAATATAATATTAAACTAGGTATCTAATCTATTGAGATGCATAATAACGCATCTGATGTTTTTATATTTCCAAATATGGTAATAATCTCAATTTTATTACTGCTTTACCATGCTTATTTCAATTGAGCATCGCTACTAAATAGAGTCGTTAATTTGCGTAACGCAAACACAAGTGCATCATGCGAGCCCTTTGCATTCCTAAACTGCACTCACAATGTACCTGTTACGATAATAAGACTTCCTGTACCGACAAAGGGTATCGCGAATTCGCCACGCCCAAATCAAAATACATTATCGAGTCATAAATCCAGCAAAAACGTTAGGAACTGGCAACATCGGATGCGATTGGGGAAAAAAAATTGCGATGCCGTTCGCACAATCAATCAAGCGCTAAGCCAATAAACCTCAACGATGCGCTTTTGAATTCGGAATTCGATTTTTGTTGAGGTATTGTTGGGGATGGCCGGCGGCGCGCGAATCTGCCTTGTCGAATTGCACAATGAAAGGGCAAGCGGAAGTGAATATGCCGGTGTCTCTTAGTGAATAGATGGTTTGATGCGTTCAGGAACTATTGAGGTCGCTGTGGAAACGTCCGCTGGGGTACCGACAGCAAAGAATATACCTGTTGATCAGTTTTTCAGGCAGCAAAAATTTATCCATTTGCGTAGTATAGTAAAAGAAGGCACATAAATAAATTGCAAAAAATTAATAAGTTAGGCCACTATTGTAATTTTATGTAGGCAGCTAAGAGTGAATTATTTACAATAAAAATAAATAAATGAATTATTATAACAGGTACAGTTCGTCCAACTTATTTGACCCGGTTGATAAAGTTGGAACTAATTTTAAGTTAAGTTAAGTTTCTTTTAAATTTTATTTTTCACATCTACTAGCGAGCTGTCACCAGGTCAAATAAATTTGTAGGACTTTACAGCTTATCCTGTTTTAATACGGTCAAGTTTTGGTTTTATTTGAATAGAAATCTATTATTCATGTTCCATTAAAAATAAACTCATTTGACTCATGTTTCCATGCTAACCCTACCCGTAACAACCAAAACGATTGTAAAATATTGTATTACAATACAACGCCCCCTATTGAATAGAAAAACTGCTATTGTAAACTTTCCAAAAAAAACTCTGGGCTGCCAGTTACAAAATCAAACATACCATATAGGTAGTAATAATGAAATATGTATTACACGTATAATGTTGTTAGCCCCCGTTTAGGAATGAATGGGCTTTTTGATAGTCCATTTGACTTGGGGCTTTTGTGAAAAGTTGTGCGTGAAATCGTTCGAGATGTGATTGATTTATGAAAAAGGTAGGGAAGCGATACCTCTGCTAAATGCTTGATGGTTTTGCTAATTACAGGGGTTGATCGTAATGGTTATACGTACTCGTACGTTCGCGTTACGCACAAATGACGATCAATTTGTTGTGTAAATGACATTTAAATAATTATTCTAGGAATATAGAAAATACTAGACAACCCGCAACTTCTTCCGCTTGGATTTAGATAGTAGAAAATCGTGTGGGAATTTCTGTACCAGTTTTGTAAGAATAGAACAGATGGGCAATGAAAACGTTGCAGACATTCAAACAGACGTATTACTCATAATACTACAATAGATGATGCCCGCGACTTCGTCCGCGTGGACTGAGGTTTTTTGATGTTTATCCTTCCGCGGGATACAAATGGATGGGCCGTGAAAGCATAGCAGACAGACAGACAAACACACTTTCGCATTTATAATATTAGTATGGAATGGAAAGGATATACAATTTTTTTATAAGTAGTGTATAGTGGTAAAAGCTTGGAATTTTATGTATTTATCTGTGATTTGGTCAAAGATAAAGGTAAAAGTTACGTGTAAAACTAAAGCTCTACACGGTTAATGAGGTCCTCCGTAAGGTCGTTAGTTCAAATCCCGTTGCATCACTTTTTGTTTCTACCAGAAAAGAAAATGTTTCTATTTTGGTGGGGACATTACCAATGGTCGTAGCTTTGAATAGTTCAAGTAGCCACTCTACCATTTTGCATGAGGGCGAACCAGTTTAACGTACCCAGTGTGACGACCTCCCTGGCGCAGTTTTAAGCGCTTGGGAGGTCTCGGGTTCTAACTTCTATCCCCCGCAGAGTCAATTTGGGAATTCATAATTGATAATTTGTTTGATTTAATGAATTTTCTCTGGTCTGGCCTGGTTCAAGGCTTCAGCCGTGCCTAGGCCCACCCTACCGGCAAAGACGTGCCGCCAAGCGATTTAGCATTCCGTTACGATGCCGTGTAGAAACCGATTGGGAGTATGGGTTTATTATAACTAGCATAACCCCTAACAGGCTAGCCCGCTACCATCTTAGACTGCATCATCACTTACCATCAGGTGAGATTGCAGCCAAGGACTAACTTGTGGTTGATTTAAAAAACCTATAGTGGATGGAAAATTTAAGTACATATAGTTTTTCACTTACCTAAATTCAGTTTTAAATATTATATTTAATATTTAAAAAGTCATCAGAAACTTATACATGCCTACCTATATTATTAGATACCTACTTTCACCAAAGAACTCAAATTGGATTTACGCAATTAGGATTTTTTAACTTCACAAAATCATGTAGACATACAATTTTGAACACTATTTCTGTATATAACGAAGCTACATTGCTTCAAATCAAGTGTGGTACTTTGAAAGCTTCACTTTCTTAGCGAGTCCGAGATGTAGGTAAAGCCAGTTCACACTAATTAGTGTTAACCAAATACTGTCCCCTTTGACTTCAAAACTAGCCGCTTCCGGTGCCTAATGGCTTTGATGTAGGTGCTGTATGGAAAAATGATTATGAAATAGATTCTTTACCGACATAGCATCGATGTAGTTGGTTGGATAGCGGCTGACTTTTGAAAGAAAGAAAGAAGAAAGAAAAATCTATATTTGAGCACTTCTGCACAAAAAATAAACTTAAACTAAAACTCTTACATGCGAAATCAGCACTGAATTTTACTGCAGTGTAGCAAACAGGTAAGCCACTCAGCTTGTTGGGACTCCGGGCCTCTTAGACACGAAACCGCTATAATGGCCGCACATTTGAGGTACCAGGTGCCCCAACGCTGATTTTCAGTGGCCGCTTTTTTGCGAACGTGACTGGTATAGAAGAATACTAGCTGATGCCTGGGAATTCGTCCGTGTGGATTGAGTTTCTTTGGTTCCCGCGGGAACTCTTTAATTTTCTTGAATAACACATAGGCTACTTTTTAAAGTAGACTGCCAAATTTCATCCAGATCCGTTCAGCCGTTCTGGCGTGATTGAGTAACAAACATCCAGCCATCCATCCATACGTCTATCCATCCAAACTTTCGCATTTATAATATTAGTATAGATAATATAAACTGTTCAAATGCACAATATTATGGTAGGAAAAGAAAGTAGTAGATATTGTATATAATATAGACTTATTTTTATAATATTTTGCAATTTGGACTTTGGTGCAGTGGATAGCGCGGCCTTTTAAGTGGTGGCGGGATCAGGGCCAATTTGGGAATTTATAAGTTTCTAAATTATCTCCGGTCTGATGGGAGGCTTCGGCCGAGGCTAGTTAACACACTAAATAAAATGTATGAAGCCATCTACGTGGAATGACGTCTAACATTTTTGATTTCCTTTTCCATTATTGACTCAAGTGAATCACAATTGGTAGGCGACTCGGTGATAAACTAAAACTGGTCAAGTACGATCAGTACACGCATAAGAACAGGTTCCGTAGTCAGGCTGATTGCTAAAAAACAGTGCAGTATGTGTTCAATTCACACACGGAAGAAATAGTTTCACTTCAGAAAAGTAGCCTACGAGAGAATGAGATAAATATAACTCATACTCTATCTCATTCTCTCGCAGGCTAAATACTATTATGAATACGTTTGTTTTTTTTTTCGTGTCGCTTTTTACTTTCATCGAATTTTCAAATCTTGCTTTTTATATTCAAGATAATACATCTCTGTCTTTTTCAAAATTTAAATAAGTAGGCCTCTGTGTATAAGTAGCAGGTTAATAAAAGTGTTAACCGCTTTTGTACAGTTCATATACTTAGTTTGTTTGAAACAAGGATTTGATTCTCTTAAAGATAGGAAGTAACGGTTCACATAAACCTACAGGTAAGAGGGTTCCTTTCTTCTTTCCTACGGATAAGAAGCTGGAGAGCGAGCGCGAACAGTAGAGATAGATGGAGGAATCTTTTGGAACAGGCCCGGGCCCATTAAGGGCTGTAGCGCCGTATTATGTTGATGAAGAGGGTCCTTGTTTTAAAACGAATCCCTAAAAACGGCTGCAATTATATCAGGTGTTACAAACCTTCACAAACACTGGAAATCGCGAGGAACAAAAGTGACGTTAATTTACAAGACAGAGGAGATGGGTTGTCACCCAACTGTCAAAGCATTCACAAAACTTAATGTCTTGATAAATAAAGAGACCCGATAACAGAGATAACTTGCTTTGTGGAATCTTCCACAAATTAATTACACGGCTGCTCTAAATAGTTATCAAGTAGGTTACAATTGTGTTTTGTTAAAGGAAAAGTGTAAGATACAAATAAATACTTAATATTACCTTTTCTAGAAAATTAACTCGAGGCATTTTGTGCTAGATAAGACTCCACAAGTCCCACCAACTTATCTGGCACGGTGGCCAAAATTGGAACTAATTTTATGCCTGTTAAGTTTTTTTTTTAAATATATACAAGCGAAGCTGTCACCGGGTCAGAAGTTTGTTTATTTCAAGCAGGCAGGCACTATTACTCCAGACATTTGGTGCTCAAAAAGTTGTGCGTGAAATCGTTCGAAATGTGATTGATTTATGAAAAAGGTAGGGCAGCGATACCTCGGCTAAATGTTTAATGGTCGTACGCTAAAACTATTGATTTTACAAACAAAACGTTGTTACATAAATTGTAGAAAATTGTCTCTAGTTTTTTTACTGAATTTATTACCTGTTTTCATCGTAAAATGAGTCTGAATGGTGTTACGGTCAAAAATCTGTTTTTCGGAGCCATTTTTCCAATATGGCGGCGCGAACGGCAAAGATATGAGGTGGCAAAGTGTCACCAATTTTAAAAACTCCCGGAAAACTTTACAGGTAAAACTACCAAATGACTGGACTATGTCAGGCTGTAATCTGCATCTGCATCTTCATGTGTAGATCTGCTTTTTAAATAGGTTCCTCATGGTACCCGATAACTTGCAGTAGCTATCCCACCCTCGTTTACACTGTACTATTATACCTCTAAATATGTACTCAAAATATATATTTACTCCAAAATAACATTGAATTATGCTAGTCAATATTAATCGCGTAACGTTCACAAACATTTGACAAACAATATTTTTCGTTACAATCCAGAGCATATCACACTGAATTAAACATTAAATATTTGTCTCAATAAACGTTACTATTGTTTGCTAGTAAAATAATATAAGTCTTGACAAATTCATTAGAATGTTGCTTCAATCGTTTTGGTAAATAATACTTAGGTATACCTAGGTTTAGCACAATACATTGATACACTTGACTGCGAGTCTTATTTTTACTGTTGTCCCGTCTAAATTATACATTATCTAGTACCTAGGTACTACCTACTCCAAGCTTCCTTGGTGCATGTAAGTAAATATATTTATGAATATAATCTTTTTGATTTATTAAATCAATACTAATATGATAAATGCAAAAGTTAGTCTTTCTGTCTGCTATACGTTTCTCAGTAGGTATATGATTCAATCGTTTTTGATTAAATCTGGGGTACAGAAATAGGTTGTTTCTCGGGGAAGGACATAGGTCCTTCCCGAGAAACAACCTATCAAAACCAAACATCACGGATAATGTCGCGGGCATCATCTAGTAAGTTATAATTTCGTATAATCTACCTAGGAAATTCCACCTGCCACAGAAACAGAGTATAGGTACCACTATAGAGTTTCAGTGACAAACAAAAAAATATATATTAAACTACTAGATGAAGCCCGCGACTTCGTCCGCATGAATTAGGTTTTTGATTCCCGCGGGAACTCTTTAATTTTCCAGGATATAACAGCCTTTGTCCTTCCCCGGGATACAAACTATCCCTATACCAAATTTCGTCAAAATCGGTTGAATAGATGGGCCGTGAAAGCGGAGCAGACAGACAGACAGACGGACAGACAAACACACTTTCGCATTTATAATATTAGTATGGATTAATCCACAAACCAATGACCATTAGAACATCACCTAAATTCACTAACGTATAATACACCTTTGCATGCGACACTTTAGACTTAAGTAAGTGCTATAGATAAATTGTGAGGTAGGTAGATACCTACAGCACAAGTTTAGTCGTGGTTTATTTATTAGCACCTCATATTGAAGTTTTGATGCGCGTTCGCATGGTGAGATGAGAAACAGAGTTTGAAAGTGACATAACTTGGAAAAATAATCAATACCCAAAGAGATATTAAGTACAGAGCGAGGCTCAGGTAAGTAGAGGAGGTACTTACAAGCAATGGATTTGTAGAAACTTAGGATAATGAAAGTCTAAAAAAGTGTGTGTGTGCAATTCACACACGAGAGAAGGAAACTTCAGAAAAAATAAAAAGCCTACGAGATAATGAGATAAATATAACTTGTATTCTATCTCATTCTCTCGCAGGCTTAATCTTAAATATGTTTGTCTCTTTTTGGTGTCGCTTTGTCGTTTCGTTGAATTTTCAAATCACAACAATTCTAAAGAAGTTTCACTTCCAAAAAAACGATAAAGTAGGTGTAAAAGAGTTACGAGTACTTTAGCCTTTTCACACTTCAGCCTCTGCCTCCTAGCATGAGAATTTATTTGAAATATTGTTGTGCTCTGTTAATTAAAAGTTAAGTAGGTATTTTTCAATGACAGTTGGGTATCGAGCAAGCCGAAATGACCTACTAGGTACATGTATTAGAAAATAAATAAATAGGCATACGCAATTCATTAGGAACCTTCTCCTATCTCATGCAGAAAAAAACATTTTAATGTACATAAGAATTGAACGGCGTTGTAGTTTTTTTATTCGGTTGCAAGTTAGTCAATCTACTGCTATGTCAAGTAAGTGTTAAGTTATATCGTACCTGTAATGTTGCAGTCTGAGACTGAATGGACGGGTTAACTCATAACTTAGAGGATTTTAAAAAAAGGAATTTAATTGAATATAAATAAAAAGTATTATTTGTGGGTTATACAATTTTGCCCACAAGCCGCTGATATCTGTACATCACGGCGTTTAATATTTCCATACGTAATTTTCCACATTTGTCCACAGTCCACGGCCGCAAGATGGCCGTCCGCGCTAACGGCTTCGACAAACATGATTATTGGAAGTCGCACGTCCACGCGTGTTTGATCTCGCTTATTGGACAACATGAATTATGGTGTTGAAATACACACGATCGTTGAAAATTTTACTATTGTTTTAAAACGGCCACAACACCGTTTCTAGATTATAGGGGGATTCCTAAATGATGGTGATAAATAAAGATGGTGAAGTCATCATCGTTAAGTCCTATGTCCCCCCCTTCGGGACAGAGGGCAGACACTACTCTTTTCAAAGCCAGATCGGCTTGGAAAAGAGTAGGTAATGTCGGAGGCCTTAAGCTTTAGCTCGCCCAACATTAGGCCATATTTTTTTTTGTAAATAAATATACCTACATAATATATAGGTATCATCATCTAGTCATCTCTAGAGCTAGTCCAACTGCTGAGTGCGGCAGAGAGCGATAACACAATGGAGAAAAAGTCGGCTTAACTCACTTTTATACGGAGCTGCATAGACTCATAGACTAGCGCGACAGAACAAAACGTGGTTCCCCTCTTAAGACGTTTCGCCTCGACGTTTTGTCTTGTAGAGTGTATTTTCCCCGGTGTATTTTCGTCATGAGCCTGCTTAGCTTAGACTGTAACAGTGTGTACCTACCTAGCTAACTAAGAATTTTTACTCTATTTAAATTCAAATTCCGCTAGTTTTGTCTAAAAAAAAAGCTATAACTAAAGGTATATTGCTTGTGTGATAGGTTGGCGTAACATAAAGAATTCATGTGAGGGAGAGAAGGTAAATAAGTAAGTATGATGAGATATTTGGTCCCATCCAAAGCAATTATATGTATATCGCTAAACAAATATGAATTAGCCCGGGTATGTTACCACATTCTTTGCGGACATGAATTGAAAAAACAAACATTGAACTTGCGCTTTTTTGACAGAGCCTCGTTTGCAACGAGATGCTTCTTGAGCGAGTCACTAAACCACTGCTATGCATGTAGGTAGGTACATTTCAGTGGCGTGCAGTTCATAGAGACATAAAAGCACCGCATACCCAAATGGAAATACGTCAATGTTCATTTTCATTATAACAGTCAGTAAATAGGTATTCTGACTAACTAAAGCCTACTCTAGCTTCAAGTCCTGTGCACGACACTGGCACATTTAAAGCCCTAAGTATAGGTTGCATACAAACGGAGGAGGAATTTAATGTAGGTAATTACTACCATACCTCTTTCTGAAAGAAAACCAGTATATTCATCAGTGGTGACACAGACAAAACTAGATACAAATGTTACACTTTCGTCTGTGACACCACCCAGAAAGGGTGAACAGCTCTGCATTACATATTACCACAGGTGAGATCACAAGAGATGAATCTCAGTCAAAAAATGTTCGGCACAGAAGATAATGCACAATGCACAATCACATTTTATTTCTAAATAATTTTAATTTAATGATGTTCTTTTTTAATTTTTTTATTTTAGTTTAGTTATATATGTATATAATCATATATATTGTGAGTCGATACCAATAAGCAGAAACATACCTTTTATTTTAAAAATAATTAAAACATACCATTTTACTGCCTAAATTGATACAAAGTGAGTATATGTTTTATTATGTACTAAATACTAGGTCTGTGCACGTGTGTGTACTTAAGTGTTGTAATATAAAATATTGCTAAACTCTCGAAATAAGTACTTAAATATAAATAACATGTCTTCGAGGCGTGTTCTAGTAAACTATATGCGTGCTAACGTTGCTTTGTTGCGTGTCCATAAAAATAGCCTTGAATACGCTATGTCTGTAACTTTATATTATTATTATTGCATTACGTTTACTTATAATTTCATAGGCTCGGTACTTCAAAAATGTCTACTTACAAACATTGTCGGTTGGCGTAGTCATTGCACATTAATTAAATGAAAATGAAAAATTTAACTGCAATTGCCAATATTGTATTCATGTCTAAGCAAAGGACCTTAGACAATCTATTTAAACAGTTAGGTTAGTTATATTTTTAATAGTTACTTACCATACTCAAAATGTTTAACTAATAGATACATAATAGATTTAACATAAGTAGGTATATTTTGATTTGATTTGATTTGAGGGATTATGCGCAAGGACGTGGGAACCCACCGCATTATTATCCCAAAAAACTCCTACCATTATTTGATTAATGGAAAGGGGTCACTACCCTCAGTAATGAGGAATACGACGCATAGAGAGAGAATTTATTTCACAGGTATACTTAAATGTTTAGTACAAAAATACACACACTTATCTACTTTCAGTAAAAGCGTGTCAACTCACACTATGTTTTACTGTTCACATAATTAACACAAGTACTTAATTTGATAAAAACTGCGCTTTATAATATGCTTTAGAGACGAGTTCTTCAAACCCCTATCATCGTGTGCAATGAATTTTAGAACAATGTAAACGAGGCATCAAGCAAAATGGTATAGCAGTTCAAACCACTGCACAGCCGATAATTTACGATGTCTGCAGTCGTTCGTCTTATTAGCATGTGAAATCCCAGCACAATGTTAATATCGACTTGTCTACAATCTATTTAAAGTAGCTGCATTTAATCTATGTTTCCCAAAAATGTGTAAGTAATGGAGACGCTACATATAGCAAGCATCCCCGCTTCCTCGTGGTTATTTTTGTTTCAACTTAATTTCTCTGAGGTTCCAACTTTTACAACTTCCACAGCGTAGGTAGGTATTTTCCTTACAGTTGGAATGACGCCCAGACCAATATCAGACCTCACGCTCACCTACTACAATTACCTACACCATCGTATACACCTCCAGCACCAAGCTACATACTAATTGTGTGCTAGAATAATTGTATTTTGTACTGAAAATTGCAGATTTGAGATATCTTCCCCTGTCTTGCCACTGTCACCCGCAGTGTTACTGTATTTGAATTGAGTGGAGTTAAACGTCTTCGACGGATGACTGGGCAGGAATGATTCTTATAATATGCTACGTATGGGTATTAGGCAGTAGTTTTAAGGTATCTGCTACCCTAACACAGGGTACTTAGGTACAGCTATAGTTCGTTTTCCATAAAACAGTGTTATTAACCTACTTTTACCCTTTTTTTCTACAAATTGTTACAGATGACCAGTGCATTCAACAATATTTTTCATGTCCACACATAACCCGATCATTAGCCGGTACCATATTTAAATTTTATTTTACCGAGTTCTATTTGTATGAAGCACTTTGAAAACATTTAACAATATTGACGTGGCAAATGTGTACCGACGTAACCCTGCGATCTTGACAGTCACATTCAGGAATAATAATTTGTGTGAAGTTTTACTGTATTCTAAGTAAAAAGATATTTGTAGTCTATAATATTGAGACCAAAAATTACTATAAATAATCTATTTTTAAAACTAACAACTTGTCTTAGATCCTGAACAAATCCGTGATGTTTTTCGGGTCATCCGTCAACAGAGAAAGAGTCACCCACATATGATATATCCAGTAGTAGGTATATATCATAAGTATAGACCGCAAGCGGCTTCGATCCCTTGAGAATTACAAAGGGAACGTCCTTGCTTTCTAGGTCAAAGAATTTGGGGTTGATGAGTCAGTCGGTGAGTGAGTGGGTCAGCACTTTTCTCTTTACACTTTTTGTTTGTTGAATGCACTGCGTGCTACTGTCTGTTAACCCAAATAAATAAAAATAAAAATAAAAAAACATGTAAAGATACAACAAAACGCGCTGCCCAGATCGCTGCCCATAGAATCATCTCTTTCATTCTATCACCATTCACCTTTCATCGCTTCACTTTCATTCACCACTTTCAAAAGTCCGTACAGAAGCTTCGCTTCAAAAATTGCACCGCATGCTACCAACTGGCACCATTCTGAAAACATTTTCAATATTGACTCGGCAAATGTGTACAGATCTACCCCTGACCGTGACCTTGACGGGCAGGTTCAGGCATGATAACCAGTGTTAATATTGGCACCGCACACTGCACTGTTTGACGAACGCTCTACTCTATCAATATATAAACATAATATTTATATTTGAAGCACTTTCGGTAACACTGACAAGCAACAACACTTGTGTAATTTGTCGCTGAAATTGATAATCTTCTGCTATGCGACCGTAAGCTTTTCGGTTATTTATTTTATGATAAAGGAAACTCTACTTCATTACTCGTTTTCAGTTAATGTTGGAAATCATTGGTTTTGTTACCCGCGAGTCGCGACTCCACGATTTCGTTGTTTCCAACGATAAAAGTTGCTGTTCGTCTATAGTTATGTAGAAAAGTTGGGGGTTCGATTGCTGAACTGCGTATGACTTTAATTTTCTTAGGCCATAATCTTTATTTCTAACAAACAGCTTATAAGTATTAAGCACTTAAACACGCGAAATTAGTCGCCGGCATTAGCTAGTATTGTAATATTATTGTTTTCACTGTAAGTGAATTTTGTAACAATTTTTTGAGAAATAAAAAATTGATTTGTTGGTTGAATTTAGATACAAATTATGTTGTAAGAGCAATCATGGTATTTACAATCATTTATTTACATGCAATACATAAGTCAAAGTCAAACTCAAAGTCAAGTAAAAGTATATTTATTCGATTTAGGTACACTGTACACTTATTGACGTCCAGTTACCATATAAAATATGATGGTGATATTCAGTTACGGTATCTTAAAACTAAAACTACGAGCGTTCCAAACGCGCCTTGGTCTGAGCAAACTCAGCCGGGTTTTTTTTATTATCACCATCTCACAAATATCGTAAATTACTTAATTAGATTTATAATTATAACAATTTATTATAATTATAATATAATTAGCCGCTGGAACAATTAATACATATGGCTTCCTATCATTCAAATTATCCTTTACACTGTCATAGGACTTTTCAATTAGTTCTTTTGGGAGTTCATTATAAAAACGTATACTGTTACCGACAAATGAATTACTAATTTTACAAAGTGTAGAAGCGGACACTACAATTTTATTCTTATTTCTTGTATTAACATAATGACAGTCACTTTTTTTCTGGAATTTATGCATGTTTTTATGCACATATATATACTAAATTTTCAAATATGTATTGGTTGTGGACCGTCATAATTTTAACTTCTTTGAATTCAGTTAGGGACTCTCTTGGTCCCATATTGTAAATGGCACAAACAGCCCTTTTCTGCATGAATATCAACAGCATTACCCCATAATAATACCTATGCCTTATGACATAATGCTGTGAAAGTAACCAAAATATACTAATCCCGCAGTTTATAAGCCTGTCATAGTAAATAATATGTTGAAAATGCGGATACGTATGAAAACTAAGAAAAACAATGAATTTCTTCATGAAAAGGAAGTTCTGCTTGTTTGTTCACGTGTTGAACTGAAGGTTAGGTGCCTACCTACGTATTACCTATTAGTGGATTAATTAAACATAAATTCAACGTTACGCTAATTTCTGGTAGGTACCTAAACTTGTAAACCTATAATTTCATAATATGTTATCTCATGTTTTTCATGTGTATGTAAATTCACTGAAAATATGATATACTTACCTACAAGGTTAATTATATTTTTTATCAATCTTTAAGATATCAAATATCACTTGCTTGGACGTTTTAAGAAAAAATATTCCTGACGCAGGCCTCCCTGGGGCAGTGTTGAGCGCTGTTGCCTTAACGTGGGAATTTATAATAATACAAATCGTAGTTAACGTTGACGCCATTAATAATGGGAAGAAAATCTCCTCTTGGCACTCCTGCCCCCCGATTGTGTAAAGACATCGTAATCGTAATGGTTTGTCAAGCGTATAATTCGACCTGTTTAAAGAGTTCTTAGACGCCTGCGCGTTAAAAAGCATGTATGGACTTCTAAAACGGTTTAAGTAATACTTATGTTTAAAGCTGTCAAATGATTACGATTTGATTACACAATTGGGCCTCTGATCTTCGCAAGGAGAAAAGTTCGGCGATACTTACTCGCTAGTCGCCTGTACTATGTTGCGCCAACGCCTTTTTTACAGGATGCGAATTAGAACGTTTCAATCTGGTCTTCTGTGGTAGGAAATCGGAATAACAGTCAAATCGTATGTAGAAGAATTAAGAGAGTAATGCCAATAACACACCCGTATGTAAAAAGGAAAGGAAAGGTCCATCAGCAATAACAAATACGAGGCACAGAGATCAAGCCATGTCCCTCAGATTAATTGCACCAATGTTGTCACCAAATATTTTCCGTACATGCCTGAGCTGGTACACTTGTGTACCTACTGTGTACACTCACTCTTGTGTTTATGTGGTCGGTACATATTTAGTCAGCCTAGTACACCCTGGCCTTAAATGATGAAGTTGTATACCTACATTCGTTTTCATTATCTTTAGGAGGACGTTCACTACATAAAATTTAGGTTCGTTAAGTCAACGAGACGGACAAGAGCACGAGGATATTTAAGCTCATAGGTTTAAATGAACCCAAACTGATGGCAGGGCAGCCCAAGAGGGTATTTTTGGATTTACTCCAGCGCAGCAGATTAATATAAAGGGGGATTCCTTGGACCCTGTAGAGTACCTTCACCATATTGCCTGTATATAGGTGAGTCTGTCTAAGACAGCAGATCAAAATAGTAAATAAATAAAATCGATCATCAGAAATACTCGAGCGCGTCAGATGAAGGTAGAGTGAGTTAATTACATGCTGAAAAGTGTACATTCAAATAATCAGTTCAAGAATTCTGTGCCTAACAGAATTCTTGAACTATAGGGTTTTACGATACCTACGAGCAATCAAGATTCTTAAATACACAAAGGCCGTATAAAACATTAAACAATATTAACTAAATGAATCAGAAACATGAAACCAGCGAGAAACAAAGAGATAAAAACCATTCTTAAACTATACAAATATCGTAATCTCCGAGTCCTCATTTACAATTACTTATGTACCTACCTAGGTAGGTACATTGTGGGTCTAGATACCTAAACACTACGCTGTCTGGCAAATAATATCTAAATAAGTAGTTAAGTACCTAAATAATATAACGTCATTAAAGTTGAATAATTATATGAGTAGAAATTATTTTGTGAGGTCTTCAAATCATGTCCAAATTTTGGACATAGACAGGACAATTTCAATGTATATCATCATCATCATCATCATCCTCAACCGATAGACGTCCACTGCTGGACATAGGCTTCTTGCAAGGGCTTCCACACGCCTCGGTCTTGCGCCGCCTGGATCCAGCGGCTCCCTGCGACTATCCTGATGTCGTCTGTCCAGCGAGCAGGGGTCTGCCAACGCTGCGCTTTCCCGTGCGTGGTCGCCACTCCCGCAATTTGGAACCCCAATGTCTATAGGTTCTTAACAATTAGGTACTTACTCAAAATCTTTAAAATCTGAAATCATGAACAAATCATGAAGTACTTACAACTTACAAAGCTCATAAAGGCAATAATTAGTAACTAAGTATGATTTGAGTATTCAAAATCTGCAATAAAAAATCATGAAATACAAATACAAAGGTAGGTAACTAGGTTTGATTTAAATATTGTCATTACGATTACGAAAGGTAGTCCAAAGTCATGATAAGGTCGGTTCCAGAGAACAAACTCTTGCGCAGCGCGCTGTGCAAACATGGCGGCGATAAGGCGGCCATCTTGCCGGAGATCGAGGTTATGACGCGCACGGTAAATTACTTACATGTATGATTTTTATTAGGTACGTAATTATCTACTTACTCAAGTTCCTAGATTGCCTCTTTAAAAAAAAAAAGAAAAAAAATTCTTGTTACATTTATGTTTCTCTGAATTAAATATTATATTACGATAGTAAATAGTCCAGGCACCTTTTTCTTTTTTTGTTAATGCAGGGGAAATCTTCCAGAGATACCTGACGGGGAAGGGGACGGGTGTTGGGGATTTCTACCCACTTAAACCTCCTCAGTGACCGTCCTCAGCTCATAATGAGGGACACCTCTAGTTAGGCTCAGCAGCGTGATATAGAGCTGCCGTCTACTCGGGATCGTCTACTATTTGAAAGAGCGGCTAGAACCTTGAAGGAGCGCTAGACCCCTGGTCCCGGACCCCTATGATCTCAATCATGTACCTAAAGGAATACCGAAACAGGATTCTTACCTTTTTTCTTTTTGCAGGGTTCACGTTACTCATAGCTACTTTGGTCATGGACGATTTCATATCCATATTGATTACAATTTCTGGGAAGTAAGTATGTACTGAGCTATTGTTTAAAAATTGTAATAAGTAGTGCTCATTTAGGACTGTCCCTAGGCTGTACCTAGACATCGTGATTCGTGGTGTACCTATAGAAAGGTAATTGGTAGGTACCTAATGTTGCTAATGGAGGAGATTTAGTAAGACGATAACTGTAGTTATGTGCTGTAATTAGGTAGTTCATACATTTTACGATTACGGCAAAACAAAACGCGATTATGCCAAAACTCACAGTCAGTCCGAACACTGAGTTTTGCTCCTAATGCTTAAATACCTACCCAGAGTAAGAAAAAAAGAACAAGTAAAGACTGATTTCTATTATATTTTTAACCTCTTTAAGACATCTCTCAATTAAGCAAAGGGAGAGTTTATATTAAGAAAGCATTAAGTAACTATGTGCATAGATTTGTCAAACAACAAAAAATGAAGACCTACAAATAAGTTAATCTCACGATAATTTCACGCTACAAATATTCATGACATTTTCTTCAAGAATGCGAAAGTGACTAAGTAATAAAGTATATTTCACAATAGTTTTATACCTGTGCGCTATGATTTTGCAAGGCAAACGTGTAGAATTAATATTCAACAAGATAAAACTGTTATCTTTAGTAGAAAAACAGGCTAATCCTGTCGCTGAGCGAGACTGAGAACAAATTTGCTGTATCAACAATCAACTGGCACCTAACATTGGTACGTATGCCTAAAGGTTGAACAACATGCAGGGGATAGTTTGCCGGGATGAAAAATCTGCCGGAAAAATGATTACCTCAAATCTAAATCATACTAAAATTATAAATGCGAAAGCGTGTTTTTTTGTTGATTTGTCCTTCAATCACGCCGCAGCGAAGCAACGGATCGACGTGATTTTTGGCATGAGTAGGAATAGTTGAGGATCTGGAGAGTGACATAAGCAACTTTTTTTGTCGGAAAATTAAGGAGTTCCCACGGGAATCAAAAAAACATAAACCACGCAGACGAAGTCACCGACATCAGCTAGTAATATATAAAGGTACACGCGTATAATATATGAATGACTTTTAAGAGGTCAAGTAGGTTAGGTATATAATAAGTAGGTGAGATAGCTAATGAATTAATGATCATGAAGCTTGGAAGCGTCCTCGCTTCCAAGCTTCATGATCAAATTCATGTTCCACTTCCTTCTTGTAGCCTGGCTCCTGCCAGGCTACAAGAAGGAAGTGGAACATGAATTATGAAGAATAATTTTAATAATCGAGTCTAATAACTTTATGAATCTCCGCCAGTAGGTAGTAAGTATAAACAGCTAGCTATAAGAAAAAAAAAGTCATCATGTTAAATTAAAATAAAGAAAATACGTTTAAAAAGTTAAGATTAATCCTCAATACACTAACAGGGTGGAACAAAGATACGGGATTGAATTAAGCAACTTAACGCAAAAAGGTAAGCAGGTGAAACTTACAACTCTCACATGAACTGGTATGTCAAATATTAGTTATAATCTAACCATAAACCAAGAATAGGCAATCTAAGTTTCGTAGCAATGAAATTTATTTAATCATGTAAGTTATAAAGTTTTTTATTCTGCAGGCAAAACACGTAAGTAATCTTTAGCTAATGGCCCATTTATGATCGCACGAAAAATGTGGCCTCACCCCAGCGTATAGTCACCGCTTACACAGCAAATATTTCAACAAAGATACAGGGGCGCTCAACTCTAACTTTAACTACCCTGTGTGCACAGGGCTTTATGAAAACAGCGAATAATGCCTGCTAATACGTATTTTAATTGCAACAATATGAAAGGATCTCTGGATGGGAATTTTGATGGCATTATTTTTAATTTATTTTTATCTCACCCTCGACTGTGATCTCACCTGATGGTAAGTAAGTTATGATGCAGTCTCAGATGGTAGCGGGCTAACCTGTTACGGGCATGGCAGTTATATTAAACCCATACCTACGCCTATTCGGTTTCTAGACGGCATCGTACCAGAACGCTAAATCACTTGGCACTGTATTGCCGGTAGGGTGGTAACTAGCCACGGCCGAAGCCCACCAAGCAATTTCTGCTTCTTTTTCAGGAAAAGGAATTTCTCAGACCACCTTCTCAAGCTATCTAGGTATTACTGGACAAAGTAATTCACCACACATTGATGTAGAATTTTAGTACACAACACCAACTTACTCGACCTTCTATATCCTGTATAACCTTACTTGTATCGATCAGAAGTAATTTAAGATCATGCGCTTATTGGATTGAATGACAGAAAAGCAAAAATTGGCAGAAAAGTGAAGATTCTAATAATAAGACCCGTGACTGATGTTTGGAATCATTTCCACCTATGGGCCTAACTAACCTCTAATAAAAAAATTTATTAAAGATCCAAATGAATCTTCTACGATGATACAAATAAATTAAACTTCATTCCGATATCGAGGTTAGTTTTAATCAGATTTTTAAAAAATACTAACATTTTTTAAACATGCTCTACCAAAGTTTGGTTTACATTTTCGAATGAAAAGGCTTCGAAAAGGTAATTCAAATCATTAACATTAGGTTGAGTTAGTTTAAAAAAAACATTTTTTTAAGGAAAGTGTATATCAATGCAATCCAAAAGATATACCCTCCCTAATTGTATTTTTGTGAACTGAATGAAAACCATCTGAGCGAAAGGTTACAAAAATCTGCCTAAAAATATTTGTCCAATACCCAAATTCGTGAACATAAAGCCGTATTCACACTGCTAGATTGCCCTAATCGCCCCGGCTTTCAAATATTAGTGTTTGTCAAAGAAATGGAGCCGGAGTGTTTGTCTGTTCGTGCCCCAATCAAACTAAGTCACTGTGTTAGTTAACCATTGCCTTTTGTGTGTATGTTATTATTTGCTAATTTGTTTGTACTTTGATTTTGCTTCTTGAAACATTTTTTGCTGTAGATTTCCCAGCGATTAATATAATTATTAGACTTCGGGAAAAATAAGGTATAGTCTCCTACGTTTTACTTGATTGCGCTTTTTGCGTCTGCTTTAACTATTCTGCTTTTATGTACTCTCTCGTGTATTATCTCTTTTTATTAAGGTATATACTCGTATATCAGTTTTTATTTATTTTGAATACACACAGTGACGTAACATACAATAGGTAATACAAATATAATAAACACTTAAATCATAACAGTTTTCAATGATTTTTTACACATATTGTATAAAAATAAATAAAATAAAATAAATACTAATATTATAAATGCGAAAGTTTGGATGGATGGATGGATGTTCTCAATCAATCAACTCAATCACGCCAGAACGGCTGAAAGGATCTGTATAAAATTTTAGACAAAGATAGATTATAGACTGGAATAAAACATAGGCTACTTTTTATCCCGGAAAATTAAAGAGTTCCCGCGGAAACCAAAAACCTCAATCTATGTGGACGAAGTCACGGGCATCACGTATTCACCTCAAATAACGTTTTTAACGGTTTATGTCTTACTATTTCCTTTAAGTTTCCTTTTTGTTATTTTCTTTATTTTTTACTATTTCCGTAGTTCATAACAATCTACGAGTAAGTAGAGTTTCCAGGTTCGTGTCCTACTTTTCTCATTCATGACTCTAATCAATGCAACCTCAGCTTGATTATTTACTACCTACTTAGCAACCAGTTTGTCGCGCAGAAATAATTCTAAACCGTGGTAAGTAGTTCTGAGTGCTTTGGAGAACTTCAATAGGTATGCTCCTCCAACCTCCTTGTCCTTCAACTATCTCTTCTAAAGCAAATTACAGTGGCGAAACGGACGAAATCTTGTCGCTAAAAATTTCGAACCTAATCAGAACGAAAAGTTTTTAATAGATAAACTCCTGAGGGTTTAGGCCATAATCCACAACATGCGAAATTGCAGACTTGACACAGCTTTTAGAAAATTATAAAGAACTCTCACGTAGACAAGGAAATCTGACGATGTAGGTAGGTATTAGTTTACCGTAAAAAACGTAGTAACTACGCACGTATCTAACTCCCAAAAATAAGATGTGCCTGAGATTCTAATTTCAAACACTGAATAGTAAATCACAGATCTAACATAAATATGAAACCATCACAGTTACTCTCCATTATAGTATCAGATAGCTAAGTAGATCTATTAGAAATATATTATGGATCATGGATCTAGTTCCCATTTCGTCTGAAGCGAAATTCCATTGGCGGTACGGGGCCGATTCTTCTCGTCCCCAATTAATCCGAGTTAAAAATCGTTTAAACGGTACCTGAGCGGCGAACAACCAATTGAATTATTAATGCAGCCTCCACAAACGGCGCGGGTACATATTTACTTGTCGCGTAAATAGATGCGCACACAGCGAACACGCGTTCCGGACAGGATATGCGCGATGCGGAGATCTCTTATAATCATTGATGTAGAATTTTAGTACCTATCTTATGATAAACAGAAATAAAAATGAATTAAATTCATTTAATTCATATTTATTTGCTTAAATTACTGCCTCGTTGGTATGGTTGGCATGTTCGACTGCGACCGACGAGTTCCCGGGTTTAAGTCCCGGGTCGGACCATAGTTAAGTATT
Source organism: Erebia palarica (assembly GCA_964035005.1). Taxonomy (NCBI): domain Eukaryota; kingdom Metazoa; phylum Arthropoda; class Insecta; order Lepidoptera; family Nymphalidae; genus Erebia; species Erebia palarica. The sequence continues at coordinate 20,270,634 of OZ035994.1, forward strand.
GGGTTTTTCTGACTAGAAATTCTTAGTACTAGCCCGGAGTTAGGAAGTTGGTGGTGTACCACCCCCGTGTCTCGGAGAGTACATTAAGCCGTCGGCCTGGTTATTATCACAAACACGATAACTAATAGTCGTTATAGCCCGCCAACCGCATTGGAGCAGCGTGGTGGGTCGAAGCTCTTATTCCCTCTCTCCTATGAGAGTGGAGACTGTGCCTAGTTACTGGGCTAACGCCACCATTACATCCCATTAACGTCCCACAATTGTTGTGTAATGGCTGTAGTGGTGGTGGCATATATTAGGGAGACAAATTGGTATATTGACTTAGTTAAAGGACTTGACCGGTGGAACTATGGCAGCTTGCCTAGGTTTCAAAAATCAATGTTCAGCAATGATTTCTTTATTATTGTAATTGTAATATTTCACTGTTTTCAGATAAAAAAGTTTCAGGAGTCTGAAGGCTCGGAAAACTGCGAAAATGAACAAAAAAAGTTTCACCAAAAGACTGCTTTCCCACACTAGATGGCGCTATTTATTGTGTTGAGCGAGTCTAAAAATTATTTTTAAGTATTATTTCTTTATTATTGTAATTGTTATATTTTATAGTTTTCAAATAAAAAAGTTTCAGGAGTCTGAAGGCTCTGAAAACTGAGAAAATAAATAAAAAAAGTTTCACCAAAAACTGCTTTCCCGCACTAGATGGCGCTAGTTATTGTGGTGAGTGTAGAAAATATTTTTAAGTATTACTCACTACTTTTGGTTAACAAGTTCAACTATTCGACCACAGATGGCAGCATATACAATGTGAAAGAGCGTTCCTTTAAACGCAGTATTTGAAAATGCTTTGTTCGATCTATTAGTTTGAGACTTGTCAAAAAATAAAAATAATTATAAACAAAACATACATTTCCTTTTCATTACTATTTAATTGATCAAAAATAAATATAATGACTAAGGTACTTAAATGGTATTCATGTAGGGTTACAAGATTATTATTAGGCATGGATATAATGGAACGTCAAAATGGAGTAGTGCTTAAAGAGGAAAGCGGACGCTCAAGATTTAAACAATAAACGTACTGTTTTTTTTGTCATTTGAACCCTGACCTTATTTGGAATAATAAATCCATAATAATTTCATTTTGAATTTTTAAACCTTACTGTAAAAACGGAAATCCTGTGCATTGTCCCGAATCGGAGGGCAATTACTGGTCATGTCCTTTTATTATATTAATGCTACGTTAACTGTTGTACTTAACTTGGAACTCTACGGAAGGTAAAGACTAGAGAGATGCTAGTTGTTTTAAGGATTCCCATTTCTATGGAAGGTAGATTCGACCTTGATAGTCTGGTATATTTTAAAATTATGGCGTATTCATGCTTGATCATCATAAATTTTCACATAATAAATAGGAAAGCTATTACAAACAATTAGTTCAAGCTAAACTGCGTATTATTAACGAACATAGTATCATCAAGATATGAACTGTTTCAACTCTCTCAGATGTCAATAACTGTTTTGTAGCTATCACATAATACTAAACAATTTCTTTTAAAAAATAGCGATGTTTTCAACTCATAACTTTCAAAACATATGTTATTTTGCTTTAATTTGGTAGATATTATTTTGGGTTAACTATGAACAGGTATGGGAGAGATAAATCGATATGTGGCTTCGTTTTTGATCAATCAGTGTACGTTTACATATATTGGGCGAAGCTTGCCTTAAGCATATACAGCTCTTATTTTAAACAATCTAAGAACTCCCTGACTACTAATTTATCTGAATATTTTCCCCGAACACATTCGCGTTCGTGTACACAATACGTACGTAAAAGGCCGTAGTTTTCCCGGTTGCGCGCGCTGGCTACGTGTGTGTGGGTGAGCGCGTATGTGTGTTTCAGGGTTGGCCTTTTGCGACGGGGGAGGGGGAGTAAGGGGGCCTTACTAGGAACCGTGGAGTCGCTCTCTCCGACGTATTTGCCGACTTGTGCAATTAGCAGTTCTTTATGAATATTCAACGAGATGCCAGCTTTTTATATTAATTGACGTGTGACTTACATGTAAACGGCTCGGACGTGGGTGTGTGTTAAGTGATTCCGCGTCTTTCATTTACACGTAACGACCTCCCTTCTTTTGAACTGGTTTATGACTTGGGTAATGGGTATAACACAGGTCAAAAAGCTCTGACTATGAAAAATAAAACAACTTGCTTATTACTTCAGTCACTTGTAGAGTAGGTACATACCTATAATATAATAGTTACCCAAAGCTAGTAGGTAGGTATCTTATTAAATAAAACAATTGGTAGGTACCTCTAAGAGGCCGTACTTTAGATGAAAAATACTTAGAAATCCAGAACCTCCTTTTTGTGATCATAACAACCTTAGTTTTAGGTAGCCGTGGACATTTTAAAACAAATCTGAATAGGTTATTCTTGAGGTCATGAAAGCTCGGTTTTGTGCTCAATGTTTTCAACGAATTGCAAGTTTCGAGTTTCGACTCTATATGCGTCCCGCGGAAAATACAGCTAGAAAGAGACAACATTGCGTTTAAAGAGATGGCAACACCGGGGATGAGTCTTGGAGAACTGAAGATTAGAAGAGCACATCAGCCAAAACATTGACTATTGAAATTTAACTTTATTAAAACCGAGGATAAAGATGATTATTGGTTGAGGGTTTCCGTGTATGTGGATATTGTGCGTGTTGTATTAAGGCAGAAGAGTGCGGACAACAAATATTGATTCGGAGCCTGGTGTGCGAGGGTAGGCGGGGTGGGATGGGGGGGGGGGACATAATTTGGACTAATTCCTCCGATGTTGACACAGGCTTGTCTGCCGATGCAGTCGATCAACTTATCTTTTCTTTTATGGTTGGCAAAAACTTTTCAATGGGATTTTCACTTTTTAATCTTTCTTTTATTCGACGACATCGGTTTGAATTCGATTACACCTGGTGGGGGAAGGGTGCTGAATTAATATAAGATGGTAGCGGGCTAACTCGCGGCAACGTATGCACCTACGTTTTGGAGCGCTTCAGTCGCCTATCTGCACTCTCTTGGTAGTAGGGTATAGTAACTTCAGCCACCGCCGAGGCAAGACCAAACCGGAGGAATCTTTAAATAACGATAACGCTTTGCCTTTCAAAATTTATAAGCTGACACAGAGGATAAAATTTAAAAAAAAATTGCCATCGCCGGCTTACTACTGAGCACGAGTCTCCTCTCAGTATGAGAAGGGTTTGGGCCATAGTCCACCACGCTTTCCAAATTTGTATCGGCAGCCTTCACACACTTTAGAGCGCGTTATGAAAAACTCTCGAGCATGCAGTTTTCCTTCGCCGTTATAACTAACAATAACTCCGAAAATTTAGTAGTACAGGCCTGTGGATCTACCCCCGACCGTCTCAATAGAAAGCTGCACGTTTAAACCACTGGGCTATTAGCTATCACCTACCTAATAGGCTATCATAGGTCGTCAATAAACAAGTCTATATCAGTAAGTCTAGTCAAATAACAATAATAGAAATCACTTTCCCATAAAGATCGAAATGAAATCTACCCTACCCGTGGGATTATCGTCGTCCAAACCTTGATTGAATGTTGGTCATACTTATTTAAAAATATTGTTTACAAAATGTGCATACTTTTGCAAGTCGTTTGGTTAAATATTTGATGTGACACTCGCCACGCCTATGCATGGGAAGGTAAGAACATCAGTAGCACTTAGTGTGTGCTCACGAACGCTGCATACATAATTCATTTACCTATATATGCCTTCAGGGCCCAACGGTGGAAGGGCAGATAAAATACTGTAAGGTTATTTATTCCATAGATTCAGGATTAAAATATTAAGGAGTTAGTTTACACCACATTCTGCGGACCATGTACCTATTCTACTGTTAAATTTAGAACCTGGATGATATTAATCGTCAATAGGTACTCAAGGTAAAGTAGGTACGGTAATTTCTCTTCTTTACATTTTTCTTCGACCTTTACACTGCCTTATAAATACGAAATCTGTCTGTCCGTCCATGGTCCATCCGTTCAACAGATTATGGTGAAATGTAGAACTAACTATTAAATACCTATTCTATGTGATACCGAGAACTTACAATTGCTTGCATTAACAACCTAGGCTATTTTTTATCCTGGAGAATCAATTAGTTACCAACTATGTAGATATTTCAAACCCTAAATCGACGCAGAAGAAGTCACGGGTAATGTTTTATTACCATCGTATAGGCGGTATAGGTAATAGGTATTATACTTGGCATATGTTGTAGGCAAACAACGGGCATCCGCTACGTAGCTTATCTCACTGTGTAAACTCCGCTGCTATCTTAAAATATTTCCATACAACGTCTTGGGCAGGGAATTCTTGGAAAACGATAACTCTGAAACTGTATAGCGTATAACGCTTTAACGTAACGCTTAAACGTATACCTATTTACATATACATTGCCTATAATATTAAGCATAATATGTACCAGAGAAATTGTAAGTTTATAATGGAGCTTTTATAAGGCATGTAGGTCATATAATTCCTAAATAAATTCATTTTCGAATTTCGATAGTCGATACCTCGCAAAATACCCAGTATTGAAAGTAAAGATTTATACCGGTTTTGATTCAGGATGATTCTGGCATGAGAGGTCATCGGTTAAATCGTTATGAATGTGTCGTGAGAGGTAGATCCTCCTATTAAAATAATTTCTGCTGCAATCGTTTAGTTGGTCCTACGGTCCTACGTGTCCTACTAATTGGAAACCTTCTTTCACCTCATCTGGCAACCAAATCCAGAAACGAACTGGAATAGTGAAATAGACGGGGCACATAGTTAGAAGAACCGATAAATGTTTAGACGTGAGGTAGTGGCGACCTCGAACCCCACTCCAACCACTTGGTGGACGGAAACTAGATACAGTCTGTACTTAGTCCCTACAAGAGACCAGTTCTGTAGAGCATATCAATCACGACGATGACGAAATAATCTTTTCAAAGTTGGAAATTGCTTCATTATTTAAAAAAAACTACATTGGCTCTTTTCTCACTGTTAATATCCAAAAGAAAATCAGATCATTTCAATACAACATTAGGTTTTTAGCTGAGCAATGTTGAAAAGCTTGCTTAACAAATTCTGTTTATTGTTTCCTCGCAAATAAGAGAAAAGGAGTTAAGTATTATTACCTATAGGTACTTCGTTTTGTTTTAACCCTTTCTGCAACGGATTTGCATCTGTCATTTCTTGCACGGTTTTGCAATTCGCGATCTAATTCGCGACCCCAGGGACCTCGCGCTTTTTTATATTTTCAGAAAAATGCCCATAAAAAATTATGTAGACCACGTATCATGGTTCTGTAAATGGCTTTGGCTTCCTAAATAAAAAAATCTTTATGAAGAGATATTAAGAAGCTGATATCTAAAGACAACTAAATAAAAGGAAACAACAAAACACAAACAAAAAAAGTGTGTAGGTATGTGCAATTCACACACGGCAGAAGTGAAACTTCAGAAAAATAGCCTACGAGAGAATGAGATAAATACAACTTGTATTCCATCTCATTTTCTCACAGGCTAAATCCTATTTATGAATAGGCATATGTTTGTCTCCTCTTGGTGTCGCTTTTTCGTTTCGTTGAATTTTCAAATCACAACGATTCTAAAGAAGTCTCACTTCAAAAAAACTGTAAATAATGCTTCAAAGATCGCGATTTGTTTAGAAGCATATTTCACGATAAAACATTTCTTATTTTCACTGAACTTGAATAGCAAGGCACAAAGAAAGTATATTTATTACATTTCAGTAATAATCTAGTCTAATCTACCATTACCAAAATTACTAGGTCTACACCATAATCTGTCGGCTCGGCGTAGCATATAGAATAGCCCTAATAACAGCACCCCGTGTAGGCATGGATATACGAATATCCGCACTTTGTTTGCCCTCACTAGTGATTAAAGCAAACAATTCGCAGCGCATCCGATGCTGTACGTACGCCGATATTTTGAATAGAAACTAAAAAATGTATAGCCCAATATACCATCCTAATTCATAAATAGTTTAGAGCGAAAAAAGTTTTAAACTTTTATTTTACTATCTACCTAATATTAGTAGGGGAAGGGAAGGCAATATGGTTCACTTAATTACATTAATTAAAATAAAATACTTGGGATCGATATTTAAAAAAGATTTTATTTCTCACAAAATCAACTATTCATAGACTTTCAAAGTAGTCTTAATAATATGAATAATTGTAATCACAACCATAACCTGAGAACGATTATTGAAAGTTTTGGTTTGATTCATCTTGCCCTACCCTATGGGGTAAGATGATTCATGGTGTTGGGCAAGATGGTTCAGGACGACGCCGATCATTATTCCTCATAACAGTCATCACAAAAGTATGATCCCCTTCCAAGATAAGAAGAACAAGCTTCGTGAGTACAGTCCTTGCAATCTGAGCATTGTACCCATATTTGTTTGAGGATGAACCTCATATTTTCATTACCTAACAACCATGTAATAATAATCACGAGCTGTTACGAACAGTTTGTCTTTTACTAATTCTAGATGTAAGTTTAAGGTTTTTGCTGTTAAGGAGCATTCTTTTTTCAAAGTTTTTCACAAACGATATTACGCTGTTCAGATTTAAGGCAATTTTGGTTTTGGTCCACATTTACTGGTACATAGAAGTCAGAATATCAGGTTTTGACATTTTTTTCCTATATGTGTCTTTTTTTACCTACAATACTTGGAGAATTTGGACAACTGTTGTTTGGGGAGAAGTCATTACAAGAGGTATGGTACAGCAGATGCAACCGATGACTGTGTAGTGGAAGCGTCTTATAATCTGACAATTGCATATTGGAAGATGGAACGACCGCGTGAACTGGCTCTGGATCTGTAGTCTCAGGTGTAACTTGGTGCGTCAACTAGAGGGAACAGAATTAAATAGATGAATCAGATGCAAAGTCTATAGCGGGCAAGATGGATATGGTCATATTCATCTTGCCCGATGGGTATATTGGTGAATAAATAAATAAATTAAAATTTAACAAAAAGCGGCATCAAGAAAATCTTTATGGCAACTTCATTTACTTATGTAAATTTAACAAAAACAACCTAAATAAAAAAATTACGTGCTTTATCAAACAGAAAATCTTAAAACTTACCGCATTGAAATATTTTATTTTTCCGCGCAAATAGAAAAAATATAGGAGTGATTCGTGTTGCCCGCTATGTTCATCTTGCCCTCCCTTCACCTATTATTATGTAATGTATTCTAACAAGTAGGTATATACAGGTACCTACTCTCATATTCCGTGCTACCTAATTTGTGCGATATTTTAGGTGCAAGTAAGTTAAGTGGATCTTCAATAAACTTCTTTCCTTCTTCTTGAGAGAAAAAAGAAAACTTATAGTAAGACCTACCTATCCTATAGGCACACATCTATTAGATGTGTTGGGATATTTTAATTTATAAGAAAAATATCAGTAAAGAGAAAAACTTGGACGTCCTGTTTGAGATATATATTTGAAGTAAGAGAAAGTCATCAAACGTAAAAAAACAATAGATTTAAAAAAAGAATAAGAATATATTTAAATATAAACAATTTAGTTTACGGCCAGTTCCAACATCCCCCTTTAAACTAAATTGTCTTACAAAAAAAAAATATTAACATAACGTAGGTACTAAGACACAGGAACAAAAAAAAAAAAAACTAACTAAGACCTAAACTACCTATAATTCTACTAGTTGCGATAGGCCCAAGTGGTTTGGTAAGAATATCTGCGGGTGTATCACAACTTTTCATATAGTCTAAAATAATTGTATTATTACTAACTTTTTCTCGTATAAAATGAAAACGAGTGTCAATATGCTTCGTCCTGCTATGGTGCACAGGATTGTGAGCTAAGTTTAGAGCACTCTGACTATCTGACAATATCTTAATTGTATATATCTTACCAGTAATATCCTCTATAAATTTACGCAAGTAACAGGCTTCTTTAGTTGCTGCAGTAAGAGCCATGTACTCAGCTTCAGTGGATGACAGAGCAACAGTTGGTTGTTTCTTTGATTCCCAAGACACTGGTCCACCAGCTAACTTAAAGACATAGCCCGTGTAAGACTTTCTGTTAATTGGACAATTTGCCCAATCAGCATCTGCATACCCTGTTAACGGCTTTCCAGTTTTCCTGTATATTAAGGAATACTCCAGTGTACCCTTTAGGTATTGAAGAATCCTTTTTGCTGCTTTCCAATGTTCCGTTGAAAAACACGTATTAAATTGGCTTAAGTAGCTCGTTGCAAATGCTATATCAGGACGAGTATTGACTGCCAAGAACATAAGGCATCCTATTAGATTTCTGTAAGGCAGCAGCAATGACTCACCACTAAAGTTTCGTTCTAATTTGCTGTGAGCTAAAGGAGTACTAGCCGACTTACATTCACTCATATTAAATTCGTCCAATATGGACAATATATAATTCGATTGACTAATTTTTATGTAATCTTGATTTCTATCTATTTGTAAACCTAAATATGACTTCAAATTGCCAAGATCTTTCAAACTAAAATATTTTGACAAATCATTTTTAACAATGTCAAACGTCACGTCAGAATTATAAAAGACAATTATGTCATCCACGTAGACACCCAGAATAACAAGTTCATCACCAAAAAGTTTTGTATATACACAAGGCTCAGAAGAAGTTCCTATAAAACCTATTTTTGAAAGGACTTCATTCAATTTTTTGTTCCAAGCACGAGGTGCCTGTTTGAGACCATATAGAGATTTTCGAAGTCTGCAAACCCTGTCTTCTTGGCCTTTCACTGAAAAACCAAGAGGTTGTTCCATAAATACTTCTTCTTCCAAATCTCCATAAAGAAATGCTGTGTCAACATCCAGATGTCTCATTTTGAGATCTTCTTCTGCTGCCAATGCAAACAAAGTACGCAGGGAAGAATGACGAATCACAGGCGCAAACGTCTCATGATAATCTATATCTCTTGTTTGATGAAAACCTTTGACCACTAGCCTTGCCTTATACTTGGTTATATTACCATAAGCATCCTTCTTATGCTTATAAACCCATTTACAGGGAATAACTTTTTTATTTGATCTGTCTACTAACTCCCAGGTATTTAACTTCATTAGTGAATTGTATTCATCAGTCATTGCTAAAACCCATTTTTTACCATCTTCTGAATGTATAGCTTCAGAATAGTTTGTTGGTTCACCTGAATCAACATCAGTAGAGGCCTGATAAGTTAAATATTCAGGTGGCTTTCTATTTCTAGATGGGTATCTGGGTTCATTACTTACTTGCGTTTGTTCAGAACAAGAAGACTCTTTATCCATGTTCACAGGAACAGATGATTCTCCTTCTGGACTACAACAATCAACACAATCATAAAATTTATCATCACCAGTTTCAATATGTTCTTCGAATAGTAATACTGACTCCATATTTTGAACTATAGGCTCTGATGCATTTTCCTTTAAAGGTGTAAAACAATTCTCAAAAAAACTTGCATCTCTTGACTTAATAATGCGTCTTGGATTTGCAGGATCCCGAAAAACATAAGTATTAGGATCTTCTGAGTAACCTACGAAAATTGCTTCCTCTGCTTTTAAATCTAGTTTCCTTCTTTGACATGAAGGTACATGAACTAGAGCTCTACATCCAAATACCCTTAAGTGACTTAGATCACTTTTCCGACCACTCCACTTATCATAAGGTATTTTGCCATTCAAAGTTCGATGAGGGGACCTATTTTTCAAATAAACTGCGACTTGGAAAGCATCTTGCCAGTATGATTTAGGTAGTGAGCTTTCGGCCAACATTGATCTCGCCTTCTCTGTTATTGTACGATTAGTACGTTCAGCAACTCCATTTTGCTGTGGGCTATAAGGCGTTGTTACTTGGTGCTCAATTCCATTCGAAGAAAGATAATCAGAAAACTCTTTATTTACATATTCTTTTCCTCCATCGGTTCTAAGAGCCTTTATTTGAAAACCTACTTGTTTTTCAACTAGAGCTCGAAATAATAAAAATTTATTCTTTACCTCAGTTTTAGAAGATATAAAATAAGCAAAAATCTTGCGAGTATAATCATCTACAAAAGTTAAAACATAAACGTTTCCTTGAAAAGATGTCGTGGACATTGGTCCGCATAAATCACTATGGATTAGTTCTAAAGGTGATGACGCCTTATTATACGCTACATTTTTAAACGGTTTTCTAGCTTGTTTACCTTTTACACAAGCGATGCAACTATTTTTATCAACCTTAGTAAAATCTACTCCTACCTGATGATTCTTCAATTGATTCATACCTATGCGACATAAGTGTCCTAACCGTTTATGCCAGAGCTGATACTTGCTCAGACAGTCAGAGTGCACCTCGTACGCAATATTTTCACTATTTATCTTAGGTGGAATATTAACAGTACCATCAACTATGTACAGTCCACCACAGGGCGAAGCATGAAGAACAGAATCACCTGAAACACAAAAGGTATCATTTTTATAAAAACTACATCCGCTTTTGTCAAAAACACATACAAAACCTTTATCAATAACTTTCTGTACTGATAGTAAATTAGCCTTTAAATCTGGTACTAGGGCAACATCGCTTATTGTTTTTATTACATCACCAGGTGTTTTAATAGAAATATTTCCTATTCCACAACATTTAACGCTCTCACCATTTGCAACAGTTATATTTCCAGTATTTATTGACCTAAAGTCCCGAAACCAATCTTCTCTGAAAGTCATATGTTTTGTAGCCCCAGAATCTACGTACCAAACATCCTTATTGGAACAGTTAGCAGTAAGTGCTGTGACCGAAGCTGTGACCTCATTTGCTACATTTATTATGCCTTTATTACGTCGTTGAGGGCAATCCGGGCGTTTATGCCCTGGCACGTTACATTCATAGCAAATAATCATTTTATTTAATTTGGATTTCATTCCTTTGGCCTGGAAAACTGCATTTGTTGGTGTGATGTCATTTTTAGACATTTCATTTAATAGTTTTGTCTTAACCAAATCGGAAGTGATTTCTATATTGCAGTTTTCCAGTGCCATGATCAATGGCTCATATTTAGTTGTTAGCCCTCCCAGTAATATAGCTGCAATTGATTTATCTTCGATAACTTTTCCTATGTCAGCTAGGTCTTGTGACGTAGACAGAACTGCATCTATATATTGTTCAATATTTTCAAAGTCTGAAAGACTTAATCTATAAAGCTTTCGCTCCAAGGCTAGCCTTCGGCCCAAACCTTTATCTTCAAAAGCTGCCTTCAGGGCCTCCCAGGCTTCGGCTGCAGTTTTTGCACGTCTAACATGTGTAATTGCTACACCGTCTAGTGTTAAGCATATCTTTGCCAGAGCCTTAGCGTCATTCCTTACCTTAATAGATGCAGTGGTCGTATCTCCTTCTGGATATCCATCAATAGGAAACCATAGGTCCTCATGTTGCAAATAATTTCGCATTTTAAATTTCCAAGTAGGATATCCTTCTCTATTTTTGAGACTAAAAGGAGGAACTGACGACGAATGTAACATCTTATTACCACTTATATCTCCGCTTGCTTGCGACATTTTTGAAGGAAAAAAAAAAAAATAATATCAAAAGAAAAAATGAATTTTCTTATTCGCAACAAATAAAGCAACAATGGACAATTAACACCACTTTTCACTTATATTTTTCCCAAGATCCTTCGTGCTGATAACGTGTTGGGATATTTTAATTTATAAGAAAAATATCAGTAAAGAGAAAAACTTGGACGTCCTGTTTGAGATATATATTTGAAGTAAGAGAAAGTCATCAAACGTAAAAAAAACAATAGATTTAAAAAAAGAATAAGAATATATTTAAATATAAACAATTTAGTTTACGGCCAGTTCCAACAAGATGTACCTACCTTAGCCTCCAAAATGGTTTTATGTGTGTGGAATGTGAATAGAGAAAACGTGGGACAGTGGGTATCCTCATGACCCAGAAGTTTTTTTTTATTCTGTGGTACTTACCTATACGAACGTAGGTACACAGGCTTTATAGTTAACTCTAGGATCGCTTGTCTTGTCAAGGCCCAGACTCCAAACTCGTGGCTCATTGTTCATCAGGCACTGACTACAGAAGTAGATTGGGTATTTTATATTCCGCGGGGATCGAGGTGTTTTTGGTTCCCGCGGGAACTCCTTAATTTTCCGGGATATAAAAAGTAGCCTGTGTGCTATTCCAGACGAAAATATTTATTATATCTGTACCAAATTTCATCCAGATCCGTTCAACCGTTCCGGTGTGATTGAGTAACAAACATTGGATCCATCCATCCATCAAAACTTTTGCATTTATAATATTAATCTATGACATCCTCGATGAATACGTACAAAACAATAAAATAAACATTATAGCTCCCGAGCCAACAATTACCAACAAAGAATCACGACAAACCCGCAAGCAAAACTTTAGTTAATAAACGTCAAATGTAAGAACCGGTGCATAAAATCGCAGCCCCCGGCCACATCCCTTCATCCCCCAAGTAAGGGATGATCCGAATCTTACCCGATATTAGCACCCCGGGCAATTCAGGGACATAAATAAAAAATACTTATATAGGGTAGGTATAAATATGTAATGAATTTTTTGCAGTCAAAACGGAGATTTAAGCTTTTTTCGACGTTTTGATTATAGTGGGGAGGAATCAATTCAAACTCAAAATAATATTCATTTTATCTCCTACAGGCAGGGGTCTATAGAAGTAAAATGGTTGCCATAGTCTATATTATACTATCGCAATCACCTATAGCAGCTATAAAATTATATAACTAAAGTTTAAATTAAATCATTTCTAAGTTTTATGTGTGGCAGTAAAGAATTTAACTAAATTCACCCATTTTATCCATGAATGAGCAGCTTTTTTTGAATAGCGCTATTTGTCGTACCTAGTCTAGGTAACCTAACAACCTGTAGACCTACTACTATCTATGCTAGTCGAGTAGGTTCATCGAACAAAGCTTTACTTAGCATTACCGAGCTTTTAGCGCCAAATGATTCTGATAACTAAAAAAATTAACTCATCAGTTGAACAGAAACGATATTTTAGTCATAGGCGATAGTGCACATACGAGTATTGTTAGCGCAAACACTTGTTAAGAAATGAAGTTAAATGATTTATAAATATTTCACGTAGGAGTTATGTAATGAAAAGAAAGAAAACACATTTATTTGCCAGTTCTGCCACGCATCCTCTTACCTCAAGGGTATGCTACCCCGGCAACTCCATCACCAATGTGCCACTTAAGAGAAGTCAAGACTCTACCACCGGTTCGGAAAAATGATTCTACTGACAAGGAACCCAGTAGTTGTGAGTTGTAAAGTAACTCTTTTCATAACAAGAACAACTAACACACCAATAATCTTTTGGCTCGATTGTTGAAATCAGTGGCGTGCAGTTCTTAGAGGCATAAAAGCACTGCTTAGCCAAATGGAAATTTAGCTCAATGATCATTTTTCATCAAAACAGCTAGTAAATAGGTATTCCGACTAACTAATGCCTACCCTAGCTTCAAAATATGTGCACGCCACTGGTATAAATCGTTTTTCAAACATATAATTCGACCTGTTTAAGGAGTTCATAGCAATGATATTATAGAGACCTCATTTATATAAATAATATCATTGGTTCATAGATGCCTGCACGTCAAAAAGCATGTATGAACTCCCTAAACAGAGGCCCAATTGTCTAAGCCAATCGTATTCATCTGACAGTTCATAACGTATAACTCGAACTTTTTAAGGAGCACATACAAGCGTTTAGACGTGCAATCATCTACGACCTCCTTAAACAGGTCGAATTATACGTTAGACAGACGATTACGATTACGATTTCCTTACATAATCGGGGGGCTGTTCGATAATAGGTATATGTTTTAAACTGTCAAATGATTACGATTTGCTTAGACAATTGGGCCTTAGGACAGGACATTAGTCACTGGCCGCAAGATGGCGCCGGCCACGTGACCGCGATGCGTTTTTAATTGCAACCGTTCCGTGTTTTATGTTGTTTGCGCACTTTGTTTACCCCCCTTTATTTATGGGCTTTATCGCCGGTGGGAACGATCGGGAATTACTGGGGGGTGGGCAGACTCACCTCGAAAGGAAAATTTAATGATGAAGAATCGCCTCTTGATTAAAGCGATTGGTTTTACTTGGGCAATTTAATGGTGCAGGTCCCGTAAATTGTTGGTAAATCTACCTTCAGACTACAAGTAGGTAGGGTAGGGACTTTACCTATATTTAAGAATATTCATCGTCTATCGACTATAGATGATACCCGCGTATATATAGTGGATTTTGTTTTTTGACGGGATAAAAAGTAAAGCCTATGTTGCTCCCCGGGATACAACCTATCTCGACACTAAATAAATTTCATCCAAATCGGTAGAAAATATGGGCCGCAAAAGCGTAGCAGACAGACAGACAAATTTATATTATTATAGTATGAATTTTGGATATGTATGTATGTATTTACTTTATTGTACACCACAAATATACAAAAGAAACATCCTAAAGAACCTACCTACTCAATTATTATTTTAACTTCTGACTCATTTTTTCAGAACTTTTGAAATAGGGAGAAATTCTAAATATTTTCTGATTATTTTTTAATTCATTTAGGATTACTTACCATAAGATTTATGAGGTATATTAACGTGTGTGTTACATACAATAGAATTAAAAAAGAGGGGTTAGGCCCTAATTCTAATTCGTCGTATAATAGGTAAGTACCTATAAATACCTATTCAATACAGAAATAATAACTTCATCGGTAAAAATCATACCTATATATAGAGACAAATAGAGCTAGAGTAAGGAAAATGACTTAATATTTCTAATTCAACAAGATAAATAATTTTCATCTTGGTATGATATTTACTTCTTTCTGTTTTAGTGTCTATCAAGACCGACAGATGGATAAGTAACAACTTACCCATCTTTTAAACTTGAAGAGTTGAATTCATGGTTGTTGTCGGAAATGCCCAACTAGTTTTTACCTAACCCTTTCGGATTAATACTGATTCATTCATACTTAATCACGCGATTTTCATTTTTCATTCGAGCATTCCCCGACAAAACCCGTGACTTCAAGCATGTTGACATATGTCTAAAGAAGTTCTTCCTAGAGAAAATATCCTTAGCCTTCTTTCCCAGTACGTTATAAAGTCATTTGAATATTACCTCCATAAGCACGTTAGCGTCGTTAGACTGTAGTGTGCTTAATCTACTTAGCGGGTAACAGTTCCCAAGTATTAGCACCGTGTGTTGGCGCAGCGGCTTGTTTTACATAAATTCTACATACGAGCTCCAACTTCACCTACCTTACTTCTCTTAAACGTAACTATATACCCAGTTATACGAGTATTAGTTAATTACTTTGATATTAGGCAACTTTGGTCTGAGGAGCGGTGATAGTCTAAGTATTTCTAAGACGTCCGAACTGGGTAGTAAGTATTCGGGTACGAACTTCAACTTTCTGTGTTAAGTATCGTTCTAAGCAATTAAATATCACTTGCTATAACAAAGAAGGAAAACTTCGTGAGGAAAACAGTATAACCGAGAGTTCATCATAATCTTTTCAAAGGTGTGTGAAGTGTGCCGATTACGGCTTGGCCAGCGTTGCTGACTTTGGTCAAAAGTCAAAACCATTCTGAGAGGTGACTCGTGTCCAGCTAAGTATAGTGAGCCGGCAATAGGTTCAAATGATGATGATGAGGATGATAAAGTAAAGATGCCGTAAAGTGGCCGCTAACTCTGTAGTTTATTGTCTAAGAAACGCCTTAGCTGATATGCTATCATACTAATATTATAAACGCGAAGATGTGTTTGTTTATTGGTTTGTCCTTCAACTTAGGCTAATTTTTATCACGGAAAATTAAGGAGTTCCCGCGGGACTAAAAAAAAACTCTCTGATTTTTGAAAAACTCTCTGACTCGCGGGCATCTGATAGCAAATTGCAAAAAACCGTAATGAGCTTAAAGATAAAAATCATACGGAAAACTTCCATTTGGACGTTTTCCATACTACTAATAATATAATAAGTAGGTTTCCCCACTTATTGTCTTCAAACGTCTTTACTGCGAAGTCAACACTCCAGTATTCCGAGCTCGCTTCAAAAGCCTAGAAGATCGAAACCTGCACTTTTCATCGTCCACCCCCTCCAACTGTGAAACACCTGAAGTTTGACAGAGCTTTGACATCCCGGAGACTTTATCTACGGGATTACAAAAAAATCTAAATTCGGATAACGTCGCGGGCTGAGCTGTTAGTTTCAATCAATTCAATCAAATTCAAAATTACCTAATTTTATGTAGGTAACCATTGGTTCTTAAGGAAGATAACTTACCTACCTACTACCTAATTTGTAACTAAGGTCTCAATAAATCATAACTATACTTTACCTAAATGATATATAGTATCTAGGGCGAAAACACTCTAGAGACCGGATCACCGGAGACCGGCCCGGAGAAACAAATCGTCAGTTCGAAACGTCCGCATTGGAGGATAACTACATTTTGTCATGCCGCACCAGTCTGTGCAGCTCCGTATAGAAATGTCCTGAGCGGTCCATTACTTGTTTTCGCCCTTAGAAACGAAGTATCAAGTTATCATTGTCCCCCAGACGTGCAGCGATAAACGCAGCCTAAGCAAATACGGGACGCATCTGCTGCGCGCCCTACCTTCGGCTTCGATAAGCGTATCGGGTCGCAGAGGTACCTATACATAATAATGTGTGTGTACTTACCTGTAGGTAAGTACACACACATTATTTATAGATAGCTGTGCACATTATTGTGCACAGCTATCTATATCTATCACATTTTATCCATACTAATAGAACTGGCTGAGGTCTGCGACTTAACGTCCGCGTGGAATAAGTTTTATAAATTCCCACTCCTTCCTTTTCCGGGATAAAGAGTAGCATATTTCACTATACTCATTCTCCAGGTCCTCAACTATACCCATGCAAAAAATCACGTGGATCCGGCTTTATTAAAGGACAAACCAACGTTTTCGAATATTTAATATTATATTATGATTGAAGTCATTTAAAGGACAACTAACGCCATCTATCAATGAGTAGGGTATATGTACCTAATCCTAATATTTTTACACTTAAAAAATAATATTCGGTCACCAGTACGGTAGTAAATATAATAAATCTATGGTCACCAGGGCTCAGGTCTCAGGTTGACAATTTGATATTATACCTACCTACCTAGTCAAAAAATGGTAAGTTGTGTTGTAATGCAGACACATTGCAATCTAGGAAGTTATTGTTCATGCCAACGTGTTCTTCACAATAACGCATTATTGCAGTAAAACTAATGTCATATGGACACCAGTAAAAAGCACATAATGTCATGAAAAAAGTTCATCACGCATCCTGGCGGACTCGGCCACAATTCTATTTGCGGAAGCAATTTCGCGAAATGCCACAATTTATTTAAAAATTACGCCCTTGTTTGTGTGGACAAATATTGACGTGTTTGGTTTATGATAATGGCAACACTGAAGCAGGTAGGCTCCGCGCACCGGCTAGCGACAATATTATTTACCTGTACACATATTATTTAATATTTACCATCGCAATGTAAAGTTTACAATAGGTATAATGTTTGTATGCTCCTCTTTGAAAGTATATGTTTACACCTCATATAGTGGTTTTTAATCAAAGGTAAATTTGGAGATTAAACAACTAGGTTGAACACCTGATAGGGTTTACATAGCGGGAGGGTAATGTGGATGCCGATGTTTCCATCGAGTAAATACAAATAACTTTCGCTTAGAATGAAATATAGACTTTCAGTTTTATAATTTCCATTTTGACTATCTAATACTTATATATCCCTATTTATTTCGACCTCTATATACCTATAACTGTGACTAATGCAAATAGATGACTGATGCAGCCACTGAGTAAGAATGTACATATACCTCTATGGATGCAGCTATAGCAGGCAGCGGCGGCATGGCCTTGCCACTGATTAAAAAGAAAATAATTATTTTAGATAAGTACATTAGAAGGAATCAACATATGCTTCAATGTTAAACCTACAGTATTCAGTGTTTAAAATTGCTAGCTCCCACTGAGTTTTAGTTTCCAGACAGATATAACCGTTTTTTTTCCTCCACCTCAATAGGGTAGGCGTAGACCTAGACTTGCGTTTGCAAGAAAACTTGATTACCATTGTTGCGATGATACATTCCTTTTTGCTAGAGCTTCAGAAGTGTCATAGGGGTGTCAAGAGGTAGCAGAAAGACGTAAGTAACTTTGTACAACGACCGCGCTGCCAGGAATGTTACGTAGAAGCAGAGAGAAGTGCGCAAGCAAGCCTATAACATGCCAAAGCGGAGGATGGTTAATGAATAGGACCCGGTCCACAGGTTATCGCAATATTGCAAACGATAGATAGATTATAGACAATCGATTAATTATATACTTGATAATTGATTAGTTATATAGGTACTTATTACGTACGTCCATGTTTTTTTTATTGCAATATAGGCTTACGCCTGACTTTTGGTTGGAGCACGCTTGCATATGTAACACAAATAGAATACTTAAGAAGCAAGTCATTTTCATAAATAAGAAAATATATGCAAGAAAAGAGCATAAAAATTCTCAATTGAACAGCCTCGCAACAAAAGTGGCGATCGTCTTAATGCTCTTAATCAATTTACAAGTGTTGACTTGCTACATTGTGCTGCCGAACAAACTCCTCGATTGAACGCAAAGTCGAACCGCAAACAATATCATCATTGTATTTGTACTGAAACAACAAATTTGTAGCTAGCTTTAAATGCAAGCCCGACACGCTGGCACACACTCAGCGTGTGTACCGAGACAATATGTAGGAAACATTACTACGATCTTAAGCAAGGCGACAAAATGAATCTCCACTCGCGACTGATACGGCCCAATTCAAACACAGTCAGCGCCATTTTGTTTTGACAAGCGGCTATCTCGGCCCGCGCTAAGCAAACCAATTCCGACCTAAAACCAACACGTTAAAAACGATATTAGGGCTGAACGAAACTTTTGTAGGAACATCGGAAATTAAGGGACGACCAGACACGATTCTGTTTGCCATCTAACGTGGTCCCACGACGAAGTTACAAATATTTGACGTGTCAATTTTGTGAATGTTGACCGGGAATTGCGGTTAATATTCCCGACCCGACTAACCTGGAGCGAAGAGCGCGGTCACCCTTTAATTAAATGACTAAAACATTCCAATTTTCGATTTCATAAAACGTTGTACCTTAACGTGACTTCAAGCTTTGAGTACCTACCTAGGTATCTAATAGGTATATTTAATTACCTCCCATTTAATTAGGAACGTCAATACGTAAAAGAGAGCGTCTTGATAATAAGAAGCAAATATTCTTTATTTTTATATAAATAATGCTTTAACTATGTAGGACCTCATTCCAAACAATACCGTAACGAGGTTATTATTTATAGATAACGAGACAAAAATAAATTAGTAATGTTTATTTTACCATCAGATATCTAACTAATCAATTAATTAGCACAAGGGAAAAATTCAGCGATTCGCAGCAGCTAAAAACAATAGCAAACAACAAAAGCGATGGATAGTAAAAAACGTTGTAACAGCTTGTTAGGGCATATTGCTCGTTACCGCGCCGCTATTTATTTTCGAGTGGCAACATCGAAGAGTCTATAAACAAAAAAACACTTGGGCGACTGTTTTCATTGACAACAATGGTATAGCGCTAAGAGTGAGGTTTGGAGTAGGCACTCACTTTTCGCGACATAGGTATGTGAGTAGGGGCACTCAGTACAGTATTTTCATTGTGTGCTTTTAATTTTGAGTGCGCGAACTAGCTCGCTCTCTCGGGGCGAATGTTTGCGAGGGTAATATTTGCTTCCGTTGTATAATTCAGCGGCCCGCCATATTTGCCAAAGAGCAATCATTTTAATATCGTCAGGCATCACATTAGGAGCGAGTGGGATACTTACTTTGTTGAATGGATTAATTTTTATATTAATTAGGGGATACGGTATTTGGAGCGTTTTAAGGAATTTTGTTTGCCCAATGCGTTTGCAGAGTTCAGAACTGGGCAGTAACTAGTTAAGTAAGCGCACTTATAATATAACAAAGGTAGGTAATTGCACAGTTTACTGTGGTAATAGGTAGGATATAATGTCCTTTATTTACGAAGTAAATAAAGGTACAGGCTTCAAATTTTTAAGTACCTTAGTAAGTAAACGATTTATTGATAAAACAAATTAACTGGTAAATAGTCTGCATTAGCCCACTAAGGAAATGTGTTTTAGAAAATAAAACACTAATAGTAGGTACCTTTCAGGGTATACCTAAGCAAAACAGAAAGAAACAGGACCGGTCTATCTAATTAACTCTATTTGATTTTAAGACCTTATATTAAGTAATTAATAAAACCTCACCACATAGGTATAGAGCTTCTCAATGGAAATTCTGGAAGAAGATAAGCAACGCCATAAGTGAACGAGTTTAGTAGTTAAATTCCAATAAGGTTGCACACAGCGCCATCTATTATCGAGTAGCAAAATCTTTAAGGGCAATAACTTTGAAGTACGCGCCAGACTGGGCCATCCGCCCTATAATAAAGTCCGACAAACTTATCTGGCCCGGTGGCCAGAATTGGAACTATTTTTTGTCCTTGTTCTTTTTTGTCGCTGAAATCCATCGCTGCGTTACAGCAGCCGCCACGAAGAGCACTCATTGCACTAACGAGAGTTTTCAACGGAGTACTCCGCACCTCACACTTTCCTGAGATCTGGAAGATGGGGAAGGTAATACATACCCAAACCAGGAAAGGACCGATGCCTGCCAGCTAGGTACCGACCTAACACCCTTCTACCGCTCATCGCCAAGCTGTTTGAGCGTCTATTGCTGCGAAGGCTCGCCCCCTACCTACAACCGCGCGACGAGCAGTTCGGCTTTCGCAGCAATCACTCCACGACGCTCCAGCTGGAAAGGGGACCACCACATCTTCCATCCATTCCATCCACATCCACATTTCTTGATATTGAGAAGGCCTTCGACCGTGTATGGCACGCCAGCCTCCTGGCTAAACTCATCTCCGCCTACTTGCCACCCGCGTTTGTGCGGCTGGTAGCATCATACCTGGAAGGCAGGTCCTTCTGTCTCCGTGGAAAGCGCAGATTCCCAGCCGCGGCCAATACGTGCCGGAGAACCGCCAGGAAGGTGTCCGTCACCATGTCTGTACGCCACATTCACAAACATTCCCTACCTTGCCGAACACCTGCGCGAGGGGGAGCAAGAGGTACTGTTACCACTCTACGCCGATGACAGTGCGTATTTCGAGTCGTCCTATCACCAAATTGCCGCTACAAACCGGATGCAACAACTGCTTGACCTGCTACCGAAATGGCTGGACAAATGGAGAATGGCCGTCAATGTGGGGAATGCGGCCGCTATCCTGTTCGGCGTGCGGAAGCCGCTGCGTCAGCTTCAACTTCGAGGCCAGGGCATTGAGTGGCAAACTCCGGTGTACTACTTGGGGTGCCGCATTGATTGTAACCTGAACATGGTTCCCATGGTGGACCACGCCGTGAACCACGCAAAGGCGGCCAAATCAATGCTGTACCAGGTCCTCACCTCAAGGCTATCACCGAAGACCAAGCTCCGAATCTACGGAGCCTATGTCCGCTCTCGCCTGACGTATGTGGCTCCTGCGTGGTAAGCCCTATGTTCGGTCAGACTACCAGAAGCGCAGACTGCAGATTCAGCAGAACAAATGCCTGCGCATGATTGTAGGAGCTCCGAGGTACGTCCGAAATGACGTTATCCACCGCGACACCTAGGCACCCACAGTGGAGGAGTACGTCCACGCACTTGCGCGGCGCATGTTTGCCCGCGCGGACCACGGACCCTGCATACGCCTCCACGGGATAGCACCACCTCACCCCAGACCACCATACGGGCGTCCACTACCCCGCGAGCTCCTGCGATCACCCTCAACAGCACAATTCAGCGGTGATGATTGCGACCACGAGGACAACGCGACCCTTACCGGACAAGACAACACTCCCGCACCTATCGCTCATATCGCGGGGGCCCAAGATCTTATACCTAGCCAAGAGTACGAGGCCTTAAGCCAAGACGGCAGGCCCTAGCCATCACAGAACTAAAAAGACGACACCGGAGAAGTGTACTTCACCGCGCCACACCCGGGCAAGGAGGCTACGCCTCGAGGCCCGCACTCCCGTTTTGGCCAAGGCCAAATGGAGAAGATCCTGCTTCTGTTTTTTTTTGCTTTTCATAGTATTTATACATAGTATATTTTCATAGAGCGACGCTGTCACCGGGTCAGATAAGCTTCTGGGACTAAGATTTGGGAATCCGCTATTCATTTTGCTCTGTGGTCCGACCACCCCGCTATTGTTAGATAGTTCGCCCCGTCGCGTAGGGCTGAATCTAAGCTCAGTCTGCGATAGGCCGCCAGGTGCCAGCTCTCTGCTCGTGTTTTGTATTACCAGTTGTCCGAGTGACCAACAAAAGCTACGCCAAGTTAGTTAGTGACTCCATAGAAAATTACATTTTAAAAATATTGTGAGTTATATATAGACGCGACAACGGTAGGCCACGTAAATGATCAGTTATTATTTAGTGTAGAGTCGCATTGTAGCGTTTGTCACTTACGTAGGACAGAGCCCGACCCGTTGTCCTAGGTGAGCGACAAACGTGGCAAAGCGACGCGATGCAATGCAACGCGACAGTATCAAACAGTAGCAGTCATCTGCGTTAATTCTTCTATCCAATTTCCATTTCACAAACAGTGCTCATAAATAAAAAAAATCGTTTATTAAAAATATGTAGTTATCTATTGTAAACTTACATTTTATGTAGTTAGTGAAGTCTCATGATAAAAGTATGCCTAAACGCACACAAGTAATATATAAAATAAATCATTCTTTTTTTTAAATTGAGTCAAACAATCATTATTATTTAGTGCCGAAGCCTAGTTAAAATTTAAAATTAAAACCGAGTTATGTCATTAGTAAAATGAGATTAATTAAATTATTACACAAGACGAATTACCCGCGTCTTAAAAATTAAACTTAGTTCTAGAATCTAAATAATATAATTAAATTAAAACGCTTATATATTTTAAAAATAAAACATTATTTTTAGCTTAAATAAAATCCGTTTTGAGACACGATTTAGTAGTCACTACTTAACTTAAAACTACCAACACTTAATAAAATAAAATGGCAACACTATATGGACTCAAACGTGGCTAATTCTGTTGTACTCAAACATTTAAGCTAAAGTTAAATAAAAAGCTCTAAATGTTAAAGCTCTAAATGTGTTGCTATCCCTTTCATAATACTCTTTGTGGAAAGGGATAGATTTAGTCCAGTCAATTTAGTTTCAAAATTGGCCACAATAATAACATAATAATTAATTATAATTATGATGTCAAATATTGAGAATATCATGGATCCCTAGGGTTTTGAGTATTCTAATGTATCAAACAGGTGAAATGGAATGCCCAACACACACACGAGTCTTGTGTTGCAAAGAAAATTGAACTTTATATTTACTACATAATGTACGTATTTGTGAGAAACAAATAAACTCAATAAAAGATAAACAGATCGACGCACAGACGCGCTGATTTGAGCCACTTTTAAATTTCGCTTCACACAAATTTGTACAATGGGAAATGGCGATAGTGTTCAATTTACTTTGTGATTTTTTTTAAAACATCTGTCGCTTTACCATTGCCACAACATGCTTTATTGCAATGTTTTGCATTGGTCCAGTTAAAATAAACAATAAATAATATTAGTTAACATTCCATTAAATTTACAGCTACAAATTCAGTGGGACCCATTTAAAACAGAGGTATAAATTGGCCTTTTTTAAAGTATATCTTATCTGTAAACTTAAAAATATCTACCTTTGAAGATCTAATACCTAAAATGAATAATAATAATATACAATATTAAACATAATCTCTGTAAACACATAATTCAAGTCACCTTATTCTACAACCAAGTCAAACTCCTCTATATCTTCACACATGGAGTTAAAGCCGGCCGCCCATGCTTCTACTTCCTTTTCCTGAAACAATACAATATTTATATATTGTTTTTGTCAGTGTTTTAATGACACCTGTAGTGCGATTGCTTAACTTCTGCATCAATCATTGTTACAGTATCAATTGTTGTGATTGGCTGAATTTATGGTATTCTTGCTGCATCAATGGATTTAGTCCAATAGTGGAAGAGTGTTAACCAATCAGTGGTGATTGCGATCGTTACTCTGTAGCTGTCATTTATAGCTGGTCACCCTGCTGGAGTATTATATCAATAGCAATAGCACAGGCTTCTTTTTATTAATTTATAGGTTAGCACTTGGCTGCAATGATACCGCTTGTAAGTGGTGATGCAGCCTCAGGTGGCTTTGCCTAGATCTAGGTGTCTATTCACTCTTGAAGTTATATTAAAAGAGGATTTGAAAACGGAAGCCGGAAGAGCATTCCATATCCTAGCAGTTTGAACTACTAGGAGGTACATGGGTTAATAGCACTTAGCATTTAAAAATTTCCTATTCAAAATAGGGTTAGAACAGATATTTTTATAAATTAATCGGAGGCCCAATTATCTAAGCTAATCGTATTCATTTGACAGCTCATAACGTATAACTCGAACTTTTTAAGGAGTACATACATGCGTTTGGACGTGCAATCAACTATGAGCTCCTTAAACAGGTCGAATTACACGTTTGACAGACGATTACGATTACGATTTCCTTACATAATCGGGGGGCTGATTTGATATGAATGAAGAAAAAAAAAATTATTTCAGCAATGGAGTGATTTACAACACCCGGGTGTATATCAACCCATATTCTGTCTTATCCCATTATTGTGTTGGGGACTAATAAATATTAACTATAAGAAACTTGTCAAACTCTACAGCAAGCAACTACAAGCATTTCATGTGAATGCATTTAAGTTAAAATTTCAACCAATTTGATAAAACAATAGCCACATTACAGTTAACTAACAGTTTTGTTTAAACTAACTCACATTTCTGCTAATAATGAATGAATGAAAAATGTCTTTCGTTATGAGTTGCATCCTGCACTGTAAGCACATAGTCTGCCACAAGTCAACATAAACTAAAGAAAATAAAATTGTGCAATTAACCTCTTTTTTTGACAATTGTTTTTTGGGTTTCTTCTTTTTAATTGTCTTTTTAGGCCTCTCCGTAGGCAATTTGTATGACAGGTCACCCAAGTTATCTTCTTCACTTGAGAAGAAGGCATTTTGTTCCCCAATCTCCCGATCACTCATCGAGCTATCATCAGAACTGGCCACTTGATTCTGAATGAATGTAACTTTCTTCGCTTTCCCATAGCTCTTCCGACTTGGCTGAAAAATTACAAATGTAAATCAATATCAGCAAATAATTCAATTTGACCTCCTCTATAATGAAATCATTTATCAAGGTCAATGATTGTGTGATAGTAAAATTTCAAATGCAAGTATTATTTTATTTTTGTGAAAAGTAAATAATACCTGCTGCTTTATCTGCATAGAATAAGAATTCTAGTCCTATGGTCTCCTATCCTGTATACAGGTAAGAATCTCTGTGCCAAATATTGTCAAACTTGGTCAGTGAATGGGCAGTAAAACCAGACACCTTTTTGCATTTATAGTATGGAAAGTTATTTAATATAATCTTGCTTTCCATCTATACTTCTTAATTTTATAAATTAGATTAGGTGTCTGGAATAACACAGGGCTTTTTATCCAAGAAAGTTAAAGAGTTCCCATGAGAACCAAAAATCCTCAATCCAGGTGAAAGTTGCGGGCATCAGCTACATGAACATATTTTTGGCATTTTGTTCATGTAACAACCAAAATCCAAAAACAGACAGTTAAATATTAAGATGAATAATCTCTCTCTATATTTTCGGAGTCTTAATAAGACTCATCACAGACTGATAAGACAGATTAAGATTGACTTAATCTGTATTTAATAAAAAATAAAATAAGTAATATATTTTTGTGTTACAAATATAGTAACTGTTGCTATTTAATAATACTCTTTAATAACTTTACTTACCTTTGGGTGATGTATGAACAACATATCTATATCTTCAAATAGATGTACTGACTGATCTTCATTTACTAAATTTTCTGAAACACATGATTCTTGTACATTTGTTGTTTCTGTGTTACCATCAACTGCAACTTCAGGGAACACTGGAGGTTCTGTTGCTGACTTCATTTCATGACTATTTACAGTATTCTGTGCAGGCTTAGATTTGGCTGCAATGGGTATAACTCCTCTGGTAGGACCTTTATGGTCATTTATTTCTTGAAGAATACCTCTTGTGCGAGACCTTAAAGATTGAGCTCTATTGTTTTTCTTAACAGGAGAAACATTCTCCTGATCTTCAATTTCATCAAAACCGAAATATGTATTGTTTTTATCTGCATTTTTGGTAAAATCTTGCAGTGTTCTAACTTTATCATTATTTATATTATCTGAATTTTCCTTCTCATTTGACATATCACTGTTGCTATTTCCATCACGTTTACCTGATTCTGGAGTTACATTAACACTTGTATGATTCTTAAATGGGGTTTCTTTACTAGGTGTTTTATGATCAACTTTAGATGTGCTTGTTAAATCTTCAAATAGGGAGTTGGCTTTAATAGGTGTTGATTTTTTGTTCTTCTTATTTGCAGTTCTCTCTACAACTTCTTTTATAAAGTAAATTATACTTGTCTGTTTCAAATTAGAAGTGTTATCAACTTCAGGTATTGGATCATCAGCTTCTGGTACCATATTTGTATAGACATGCTTTTTCTTATCATCATTAAAGTTAATAAATGAGCTCTCCATTGCTGGTGTCATGTTTTGTTTGACATAAGTGTTGGTGTGCCACTTTATAGGTAAATTTCCAAATTCTGCCCTCCAAGGACTAGCTTGAGGATGTCTTACAGAAACATTCATGCTACTGCTGGCTACAGGTATTTCACCAAAGAAACTTTCATCACGTAAATTAAGGGGGTCTACATTATTGGGAGTTTGAACAACTTCTACATTGCTCTGAACTTCATCTGTAGGAGTTTTCGGTCGAATTGGAGAGTTAACAGGCGAGTAATCAACAGCATGGTCATCTTCATCCATGTGAAAATCTCGAGCTATGTCTTCCACTCTTACTGAATTATAATTCTTTTCATTAACAATACTCTTTTTGTTAACTACACTTAAATGTCTTTCATTTATAGGTGTGTTTATCTGGTTATCTGCAACTTTATTAAGGTTTTCTCTGATATTTGTAGCAACTTCTATGTTTATGTTAATTTCTCCATTTTGTGTCTTAGAAGACTTTGTAGCAACTGATTTTTTCAAAGCAGCTAGAGCTTGTGCAAGATTTCTATCATATTTACTTTTTAAAGGTACAGTTTTGGGTCTGGGTTTTCTTGGAGCTGTTTTCTTTTTCTTCTTCTTTGCTGGTGTAGGTTCCTCATCTGGATCAAATGTAAATTCATAGACATCTAATTTACTGGAGTCTCTTTTTAACTGGTTCTTGTTATCATCTAATAACCTCAAAGAAGAATTTTTGTTTATTACTCTCTCTCTGGACTTATATATTTTGCCAGGCGTTCCTCGTGATTTTGATGGGGATTCTTGAGCCTTATTTTTCTTAGCATTATTATTAGTATCTGCAGCATTTATTTGCCTAATGTCATTGCTGGCAGCTTTTTGCCTAGTTGCTCTTTTCTTAGGCAATACAGGTGAACTATTTATGGATTTATCCCCATTTTCATAAATCATTTTTTTAGCTTTTGTTGCTCTTTTAGGCAGTTTATGAGGTTCACATATTTCTTCATTAGTTCCATTATTATTTTTTGTTTTCTCCGCATTTCTTTTATTAGTATTTGTTGATGCTGTATTGGACAGTTTTTCTGGTGTTTTTTTTAGTATTGCACTTACATTCAATGTCAAATTGTTAGTTAACTTCTTAGTTTTTGTTGCAAAAGGCGTACTGGCATTGATAGGTTGTAGTGGTATGTATTTGTTAGGACTAACAGAGTGGTCCTCAAACTTGCTTGGAAGCCGACAAATCCTCTTCGGCCTGCTCTTTAGTATACTACAATCAAGTGTTTTGACAGGACTTTTTGATGGCAAAAGTTTTTGATTTTTCACAGGCGAGATTACCTTTTTGGCCAAAACTGTTGCCTTTGTAGCTTGACTATTTGTTGTTTGTGCATTATTCACAACCTTAGCCTTTTTTTGTACTGGAGAGGGGGTTTTAAATGCTGGAGATTCTTGCTTTGATGTAGACAAGTCAAAACTGTTAGATAGATTTTTTAAGGTATTATTTTCCTTAAAACGATTGGGAAGGCGTCGAGCGCGACGTGGTCGTTTCACATTGTCATCGAGAACATCGTTAATTTGTTTATCTGGTACACAAGCAACAGGCTTTTTCGTTTTATCAGACACTACTGACGCATTATCGTCAGATGCTGAATTTGTTTTATCCGATAAAGGTTTTCTGGCGGCTTTAGATATTTTGGTCGTTGCTTTTGCCTTAGTTTTCACAACACCAATATTTTCTTTAGAAGCTTTTGTGGCTCGGCCTCTAGTTTTGGATGGCATGGCGCAATTCGATTTCTCAAGCATTACACTTCACATTGTTGTAATGTTGATAAATAAAAACTCACTAGTTTGTTAAATTATCACAAGTACACTACGTTTATGCAGTAAAAACTAAAAAGTACACTTCTAAGTTAAAAATCACTTTAGATTTTCTTTGAAAAGTTTATAAATTTTCGCTCGTTTTTTAGTGTTTGACAGCGTTTGACACACAGAACTTGACAATAGAAACGTCAAAAAATTGCTTACTTTTTATCTGTGTACGGCCCTGAATGGGAATAGGCCAAAAGACAGGTCCACTACACAGACAAATAAATGTTCGAAAAACTATTTGGTGTTGTAACCTTTGATTATGTATTTATGAGTGTAACTTGAATCCATAAGAAATAGCAAAATATGGAGCCCGACAATGCCTTTCTCATTCACATCCCAAAGTTTATTAATTTACTATACTGTTCTAAGATAATGAAATGTCCTTTTACTGGTTTAAATTTAAAAGCCAGCTATTTTACTGGCGAGACAACTTTTTTAAAAGACTTCTACTTTGTTAATTATTGTATCAGATAGTAACTCAATATTTTGCTACTGCTTCAACGTTTTCATCACACTACTGCAGGGCGCTAATATAAAACCTGCATCAATCATTTTTAGTCTCGCTTATTTTTGGTATTTTGGCAAAGATTTTGGCAACGTCAATATATTTTGGCCAATAGTGGAAGAAATGATAGCCAAGAGGTGATTGCAATCGTTGCACTGTAGCTGACACTTTTAGCCAATCGCCAACGCAACGCACAGATGCAATATGCAATGAAATCAGTGCATAAGCGCCATAATATGTTTTTTATAAATTGTTTTTGTATATGGCAACTTCGAAATCAAACTTTTTATACGTTTTCAATCTCTTCAGCCGTTTGCATTTGAAAATTCAATTGAAATATTTTAAAACACAAAACCAAGAAACTTGGAATAGGAATTCATAATTTGATTAATGGTTCATGAAAAATATTAAGTATAAGACTGTGTTTGTGATTGTCAGATGTGTGGAACTGCAATTTGAAAAAATTTAACACTGTGTTTGAAACTGAAAAAAGAGGATTCGATACGAACTACGATTCTACGAAGTAAAGGTACGAAAGTTGTATGGAATCAATTTTGGCTCAAACAATAAGTATAAACTCATTAGCTGACCCATTAACACCTCATTCATACATATTTTTAGGCATTAAACGTTCTGGCCACTTACAAAATTGCTGACCTGAGTTAAAATCATCGAAAAAAAATTAACCTGGAACTGACGTTTTCCTGAGTAACGGTCATGTGTAGACATGAAAAATAGTTCAGTTTTCGAGAAATAGCATAATTTCTAGCCGAAATTAACTAGATTTCGGTCAGAATGGCAGACGCGGATAACAAAGCCACTATAGACACAGTGCAGGTTGCGCTGAGGATTAGGCCATTGATGCAGACTGAGATAGATCGAGGATGCGACGAATGTATCGAAGTGGTGCCAGGAAACCCTCAGGTCCAAATCAAGGACCTGTGTTTCACATACAATTATGTGTTCGCACAACACATAACCCAACAAGAATTCTATGATACAGCTGTTAAAGGACTTATTAACAAACTGTTTCAAGGTATGTATAGTAACTTAAGTTTTTTTTCTATTTATCTGCTTTTTAACTCTTGCAAATTGGTACAATTTATTTAATCTAGTTACAGCGCTATATGAGCTTAGCAGGGTGTGACACTCTTTAGAATATCAACGGGGTTGCTATAGAATATCTGAGATTTAATTTTGGTTTATAAAAACATATTTTTTCTGAAAAAATTGCTTCACCTCCCTCCTTCATCCTCATTCAAATGAAATAAGTATCACAAATTCTAAAGCACACCAATACCAACTTGATATTTAGTAGCTCATATTGAAGAGAGAGTCCATTAACTTTCACCCTTCTAATGAAGTTAATGGTTGCATTCAGACTACAGTCATTGTATACTAGTTGACACCACTTACCAAACAATAGGTATATTGAATCACCTTTGACCTGCCCTAAACCCGATTGCAGCACCCCCTATTGGGTCCAATTGTGAATATAAACCATCCCAGGGTCCACACAAACACACACAATAAGTTTCATCAAAATTGGCGTAGCTGTTCTGAAGTGATGCACTTACATACATTTGGCAATCGATTTTTATTTATATAGATTAATTAAATATTAATTTCATTAATGTTTCAGGCTATAATGTTACCATACTTGCCTATGGCCAGACTGGCTCAGGAAAAACATACACAATGGGCACAAATTATTCTGGGTCTGATGGTGATTCCACAAAACTAGGTTTGTTTTTATCTAGCTATTTAACTCATGATGATGATAATATTATGATGTCTGTGACTCAGCACACAAGGATTGCCATATTTTAAAATTACTCTAAGAACTTTTCAGCATAAAAATGTATCCCATCTTCTTTCTTGCTCCAGAAGTAAGCTATATTTGTGCCAAATATTAACAAGAATATTGGTTCAGCTGTTGAACCATAAAAAAAGTAAAACCATTCATGAACTGCTAGTGTATTTTTACATTTATCTTTAATATGAATCTTAGAGGAATCCTTTTTTACCCACAACGGAACGGAGACAGTATATATGTGTTGGCCCTAGAAGATTGTGTGTTTGTTTGTATGTTTGTGCACTTTTTTGTCACCATTTTCCTGGAATACTACTGGACCGATTAATATGCGGTTTTTGCATTATGTATAAATTCTGATAAGGTTCTTAGATATGTTATAGGACCATAGTCCAACAAGCTGCGCTGTAATCGTGATTTTTATTATTTTTCAATATGTTACCATTTTTCTGAAAAAGTACTGGGCTGATTGAGATCCGGTTTTTCCATTACATATGTACCTATAGCTTGTGAGAAAGTTCTTATTAGATATATTTAAAGGGTAAAGTCCACCACGTTGGACTGCAATCGTGATTTTTATTATTTTTAATATGTTAAGTTTTTTCTGAAAAGCTACTGTGCTGATTTAGATGCGGTTTTTCAAAGTATAAGGCCACAATGGAGCACTGCAGTTTGTCGGGGGTTTTTTAATTTTAGTCCTTGCATATTTCTGCCATTAGCTCTTTATCTAAATACTACATGACGCCTGCTGATTATTATTATTGGTGTTACATTATTAATTGTAGATCTGCCATGTATTGGCATGCAAAACTTATGTAATATTAATGAATACTTATCTATCTGATCTATTATTCTATACAATATTATATCCAATTATTTTATTAAAATTTATTATATTCAAACTCTCAGTCTTTTTTACTAATTTTTATTCTAAATTTTCTCTGTAGGTGTAATACCTCAAGCTGTAGCAGACATATTTGAATACATAGAGACACATGACGATAAATTTATTTTCAAAGTGAGCGTTTCATTCATGGAGCTATACCAGGAGCAATGTTACGATTTGCTCTCAGGAAAAGAAAGGGGACACAGTATTATAGAAATAAGGGAGGACATCAACAAAGGTGTTATTCTGCCAGGTAAAATCTATATATTGATCTAAAATCCTTTTTTAGATATGTATTTCTGTTACTCTCTATGCAATGACTGGGAATCAACTGATGCTGGCTTGTGCAAAAGGTTGGCAGACAATATTAGAAGAACAAAAAGTATCAGAATATCTTGTGTGGTCCATAAAAGTCTTTGGAAGAAAGTGTATTCTGTATTCTTTATTTGGCATTATGGTTCCTCTGCAGTTTCGCGCACCATTCTATGTCGACAAAGCAAACTATTGACACCTGATGTGACATATTAGGATTGGATTATATCATACAGGTTTGAAATTTGGAATTTAAAAAAATCTTTTTTTTCCAGGCATAACCGAGTTACCAGTAACTTCTACCATGGAGACGATGATGGCGCTAGAGCAAGGGTCTACTGGTCGGGTGACAGGTTCCACCGCTATGAATCAAGCCTCGAGTCGAAGCCACGCTGTCTTCACCATCGTCATAGCTAAGGAGAGTCGGACTGATAAGTAAGTTATGGCTACCAGTGACCCATGATGCTTTGCAATGCTATCGGTGGCATTCCCTATCTTTATCAATGTCAAGTTGTAGCAGTAATAGATTTGACCTTGAATGATGAAATGAATTCATTTCTCAAACTTATACCCATACGGGTATATTGGATAGAAGCAGGCATTATTTTGTGAAAGTCCATGATAATTCAAAATTCAAAATGTTTTTTATTCAAGTAAACTTCTACAAGAACTTTTGAGTCGATAATGACAGAACTAGAAGTTAATTTGCTATAATCCGTGATTATACGTAAATCTTGTACTTCTTCTTCTTCTTCTTCATGTTGATGCGGCTTTGCAGGGCTCGGTAGCGAGGCCCAGTATCACTTTGACCGTTGCCGATCTATTGTGATCGCCACTATCTAAAGTTCCTGGCCAATACTGCTTGCTGCTAGAAACAGCAGCAGCTTTTTGGCCGGGATATTCTTTGCCTCCTCAGGGTCTACGGAGTGTTTCCCTAAGAGGAGGTTACGTTTGTGCATTAGAGCGGGGCAGTAGCAGATAAGGTGCAAAGGCGTTTCCTCAGCCCCAGAGCAGAGCCTGCACACATCTGTTACTCGGAGCTTTAGGTTGAACATGTGTCTGTTCAGCCCACAATGCCCCGTCAGTGCCCGCGCTAGTATGCACAAGTTTTTCCTACTAAGCGCTAGTGCCTCTGCGGCGGCCTTCTTATTGAAGGATTTCACTAGCGCTTTGGAGTGTTTCATTCCTGGAAGATCTCGCCAGCGAATGAGTGTTTCATAATAGCAGTAGGTCAACAGGGTGAGGTTGGCTAGGCTCCTAGGTATGCCGCACACAGGCTCAGGTCCAGTTTGCCGCTCCCTAGCTCCTAGCTTTGCGAGTTCGTCGGCACTTTCGTTGCCGTCAATACCCGCATGCCCCGGGACCCAACGAAGAATCACCTTATTTTTGTTAGCTAAGGTGTTCAGTAGTTGCCAACAGTTTTCAACCAGCCTCGAGTTGAAGATCACTGAGGATAGGGCTGAAAGAGCTGCTTGGCTATCCGAGTGGATATAAATAGTTTTGTTGACAGTGTTGCTGTCCAGTAGGGTTTCCACACATTCAATTATGGCATACACCTCTGCTTGAAATATTGAGGCATATTTCCCAAGGTTCCGATGCAATCGCACCTTGGGTCGCTCTCCATAAATTCCACAGCCCACTTCACTGCCTGACTTGGATCCATCGGTATACCATTTTTGGCTGCCCTGTCTCCAAGTCATTTGGTTTTTCAACCATTTATCCCTTTCAGGAATTTCCACAGAGTAGTTCCTCTGGAAGTGATATTTTGGGATCATGCTATCTGTTGGCATCCCCAAAATTGGTATCTCAAGCACTGAGTCATGGAGAGATCTCATTGCTTGTGATAGCCAGTTCACCTCCCTCTGGCTGACGATCCTGTACATGCTAACCTTCGCCTCCTTTTCCAAATAAATGTGAAGAGGAGGCAGGTTCAGTAATGCATCCAGGGCAGCTCCCGGAGAGGTGCTCATGGCTCCTGTGATAAGCAGACCAGCAGTTCTTTGTATGCTGCTTAGCTTGCTTTGTGTGGTCTTCTGGGTCGCTTTTCTACTCCAAACCACGGAGGCATACGATAGCGTCGGCCTCACTATGGCGGTGTAGAGCCAGAGGGCTATTTTGGGTTTGATTCCCCATCTAGTCCCCGCCAGCCGACTACAGATACCTAGGGCTTGTTTAGCCTTACTGGTAATACCCTTCACATGAGGGTTCCATGTTAGTTTTTGATCTAGAGTTACCCCTAGATATTTAACCTCAGATGAGAAGGGTATTTCAATACCATTCAACCGGGGCGGCACGAGCTTGTCGAGTTTGCGCTTTTTGGTGAATGGAATCAATACGGTCTTACCCGCATTAACATTCAACTCGTTTTCTTTGCACCATTTTTCAATGGTGCAGAGTGCTTTCTGCATGAGGTACGAAATGGTACCTTGGCAGCTACCTCTCACAGTGATTACCAGGTCATCTGCGTAGCCCTGGGCATCAAAGTGAAGGTCAGCCAGCCTGCTAAGAAGTTCATCGACTGCGAGGGTCCACAAGAGAGGCGAAAGAACTCCCCCCTGAGGACACCCCCTAGTCGTGAGCACTTCTGACGAGGAATTGTTTAGCTCAATTATGGCTATGCGGTTCGAGAGCATCGCTTCTACCCATCTTACAGTGGTATGGTCTGCCATTTTCCTGGCTAGGCCTTCCACTATTGTACGGATGGGAGTATTATCAAAAGCGCCCTCAATATCAAGGAATGCCGAGAGGGCAATTTCCTTATCTTCCAGTGCCTTTTCAACCTTATCGACAAGGTTTAGCAGGGCAGTTTCTGTAGAGCGACCTCTGCAGTAGGCATGCTGGGTACTATGGATGGGTCTCTGAATGAGAAGCACATCCCTGATATACCTGTCCAGCACTTTTTCCATCGTCTTTAGCAAGAACGAGGAAAGGCTGATGGGTCTGAAGGCTTTTGGCAATGCATAGTCCTTCTTCCCTGCTTTAGGTATGAAAATGACTTTTACTTTTGTCCAAAGTTCTGGTATGTATCCCCAGGCATAGCTCGTCCTGAAGATTTTTACCAGATGCGGAGTTAACAGCGCTGCTCCTCTTGTACTTATAGACCGCTATATTCACCACACCACAGAAATCTTCCAAATTATTCTCAATGTAAGTTTCACTCCAATAACGGAGCATCTTCAGCAGATGCTGACTCGACAATGCACTTTTGTAACGCACGAAGATTGCACGATCTTTACAATCGTGCATTGTCCAGTCAACATCTCCTGAAGATGCTCTGGTATCGGAGTGAAACATACATTGAGTAAAATTTGGAGAATATACTTATTTATAATAAGACGCTGAAATAAAAAATCAGTTTTACAATAATTTTTGGAGGTTTCCCTACAAAGCTCGTATATAAAAGCCTGAGCTATTAAATTTCTAGCCCAATATTTGTCTGTACAGTTTACATTTGAAATCATTGATGCTAATTTTTTGTTACAGAAACCTAGCAACCACCTCAAAGTTCCATCTTGTTGATCTGGCTGGCTCGGAGCGCATCAAGAAGACTAAAGCAGTTGGTGAACGGTTGAAAGAAGGTGTGAAGATCAACCAAGGTCTGCTGGCGCTGGGTAACGTTATATCGGCGTTGGGCGATGGCACCAACAGGAGCTTCATCAGCTATCGGGATAGTAAACTCACAAGACTCTTACAAGGTAAGCTATATGTAATTTGGATGGTATTTTACAGGTTTCACAAAAGTTTCAACCTATCGCAAATGCCCAACGTAGTCTGGAAAATTTAATATTTGTAATAATTAGACTCTTAGTAAACAAATATTGTTTACAACTAGGCCACTCGTCCTAGACTTGTCCCTCATCCTCATAAAGAGGGACGAGTGGCCTAGTTGTCACAATGCATAACAGTCGATTGCAATTAATGTAAACCAACTTTAACCAAAGTCAGTAACTGGATACCCATCCAGTTCCCATCTCCAAGTTCGGTCACCCGACCGAACTTGGAGATTATAATTTGGCCTTTTCGTTTCTTCCGTGCCTTGGAGAGCATGCTAAGCCGTCCCGGTTATTATCACTAACATCTGATAATAATTGTTAAAAAAGCTCAAGAAGTATGTGGGGACCCACCGCATTATTATCTCAAGAAAACTCCTACCATAATTTGATTAATAAAGAAAAGAGGTCACAACCCTCAGTAATGAGGATTACGATACCATGTCAATTAATAATGATACCAATTACCTTTAGCATTCTCATTTAAATTAATAGCATTTGTCCATAATAGGGATGATGCCTATATCAAAAATAAAATATTTCTAACTGATTATAAAATAGAAGGTCTTCCAAAAGACCTAAAATTCACATCCTTGGTTAGTTTGAAGTTTGATAACCATTTTAAAATATAGATTAAAGAAAAAAAGTGTGTTGAAATTTGATGACGTCACTATTGTGAATTTCATACAACTTCCATACTACAGGCGCGTTTTTACTTTGATAAAGAGTTGTTGATTTGATTGAGTTGTCATCATCCCCATTACTTTTCTGTACAGACAGTCTTGGTGGAAACTCTTTAACACTTATGGTGGCGTGCGTAAGTCCGGCTGATTACAATTTGGACGAAACTGTATCCACGCTCCGGTACGCGGACCGCGCTAGACGCATCCGTAACAAACCCATTATCAACCAGGACGCTAAAGCGGCTGAGATACTTAGGTGAGAAATGGCTTTTCAAAAACAAGATAAAATTTAAGCACCTGACTACTCATCTTACTAAAGTCGCCAGATACCAATGAAAAAAATTTCTGTTTAGACACAGAAGCTTTTAACCTTTGTCCACGTTATTTTATGTAACCACATAAAATCCACGTGTCTGTGTGCTAGGCTTTCACGGCTCATCTTTTCAACTGATTTGGATGAATTTCCGTATTGAGATAGGTTGCATCCCGGGGAAGAACATAGGTTACTTTTATCCTGGAAAATTATGGAGCTCCCGCGGGAATCCTAAAACTCAATCCACGCGGACGGAAATCGCGTCCATCATCTCTTGTATGAATAAGATGAATAAAATTTTAAAATAAGACATAATATAGTACAGGTTGCAATGTATGATTTTTGAATTTTTTTATTTTTATTTTAATATTTCTTTGTTTCACACAACTCTTATATTTCTAGATTGAATAAATTAGTCAATGACCTCAGGCTACAACTAGTCGGAAAATTACCGATAATCAGTGACGCAGACGCAGCGTCCAACGAGCAGTTACAAGAACAACTTGAAGCAGAAAGGGCAAAATATACGGAACTACTCAAAAAGCATAAACAAGTCACCCAACACCTCGGCAACATGTTAGTAGAAAACACTAACCTTTGTGAAAAGGCTCTCCTAGCTGAAATGGCCAAGGACAAAATAGAACGGAAACTGAACGAATTGACCGAACAGTGCAATCAAACTATAGAAAATTTGAGCACCACAGATATAATACAGGATGATAGCAGTCAGAAAACCCATGTTATGGAATACCTTAAAGAGATCAAGACGCGCTTGGAAGACTTGCAGTCTGTTAATATAAAGACAGAGGAAGAATTAATTGATCATGAGATCAAGTTGTCGTTAGTAAAGAGTGATGGAGATGGCGAGAAAGCTGAGGAATTAGAAGAGCTGAATGAAGATCAGGCAGTTTTGGAAGAGGAAAAGAGGGCCATGGGACAGGTATAATTACTAATTTAATTATAACAATAATTGTAATAAATCTAGGCACTGAACTCTGTTGCAGTTTTAAACTGAGCATTGTGTCCTAGTCATTACTTTGTTGCAATATGTTACTTGCAATGTGCACTAGTTATAGCTTAGTCATGATCTGTTACTTGCAATGTGCACTAATTATTACTTGTGATGGGCCCTAGTTATTACTTTGTCTCAATCTGTTATTTGCAATGTGAAGTAGTCATTACTTTATCGCAATCTGCTACTTGCAATGTGAAGTCATTACTTTGTCACAATCTGTTACTTGCAATGTGAAGTAGTCATTACTTTATCGCAATCTGCTACTTGCAATGTGAAGTCATTACTTTGTCACAATCTGTTACTTGCAATGTGAAGTAGTCATTACTTTATCGCAATCTGCTACTTGCAATGTGAAGTCATTACTTTGTCGCAATCTGTTACATGCAATGTGCCCTAGTCATTACTTTGTTGCAATCTGTCACTTGCAATGTGAACTAGTCATAACTTTGTCGCGATCTAGTCACAACATTCTTAAAGAAATCTTACTTCTCATTTAAGGTGGCGCTAAACCAAGAACTGCAAGAGCTCAACCGCGCTATAGCCATCAAGGCATCTGTAGTGCAAGCCATGAGAGCCCACAACATGGAAATGATAGACAGCAACAACAACCTGCGAGAGAACGAAGAGAGGATCTCACAGCTGGAGAAAGAGAAGGAGAAGCTGATGCAGCAGTTGAAGCAGACTAAGGTAAGTGTTGGGTTATTCTAACCGCACGTTCAGCCAATAAGTATTTCATTTCATTTATTATATTCCCGCGACTTCGTGCGCGTGGACAAAGTTTTTTCCCGCGGGAACTCCTTAATTCTCCGGGATAAAATGTAGCCTATGTCATTCCCCAGGATATAAACTATCCCTGTACCAAATTTCATGAAAATCGGTTGTATAGGTGGGCCGTGAAAGCATAGTAGACAGACAGAAACACTTTCGCATTTATAATCTGAGTATGGATTTTCGTTCATGTCTAGATTGGCATGAGGCCCTGTCAGAGCATTGCAAATCTTGAATTAGGTGTACAATAACACTTAATACAGATCATTACTATTATTAGTAATTTAATAAAATTTATATAGAAATCAAATTCATAGCTATTACCAATGTAAGATATGTCAACAAAGTAACATATGCAATTGACCTATGCCACAGAGGCCTTAGAGAGTTGGAAGGTCAGGTGTCCCAATGACGATATCCCGAAGGAATGTTTCACACAAAAACTTTGGGATGTGCCGTTGGTTAGGCTGACACATACAAATTTGGTTCAAAATCTTACAAGTGAAAGAGATCGAGCAAGGCTTCTAGCTTTATCTGAAAAAGAATCCGGGTATTGGCTTCATGCCTTGCCATCGAAAAATCTCGGCACTCTTTTAGATAATGAAAGTTTTCGTGTGGCTCTAGGTCTCAGATTGGGAACACCCCTATGCTTCGAGCACAGATGTCCGTGTGGAAAAGAGGTCGATAAATTTGGAATTCACGGACTCTCTTGCCAAAGGAGCGCTGGTAGGCTTTTTCGGCATGGCTCTCTCAATGATACGATCAAAAGGGCTCTTGCAACCATAGATATTCCTGCGCTCATTGAGCCGGCAGGGATTAGTCGGGATGATGGCAAGAGACCTGATGGATTGACGCTGGTTCCCTGGGAACGGGGACGGGCGCTAATGTGGGACGCAACATGCGTAGACACATTGGCCCCGTGTCATATCAGGGAGACAGCATCAAGGCCGGGAGCCGCAGCAGAAAAGGCTGAAACCGGCAAGCGGCGGAAGTAGCGAAGGAAGTCTCTCATAGAGAATTACATATTTGTTCCGTTTGCCGTGGAGACCCTTGGGCCGTGGAGTCTTAGTGCCAAATTTTTTTTACGAGATATTTCACCGTGGTTAATTGCCTCATCTGGTGACAGAAGGGATGGCTCATTTTTTGCGCAAAGGATCAGCCTGTCTGTCCAGCGCGGAAATGCAGCCAGCATTCTTGCCACCATTCCATGTGGGCGTGATTTATATAGTAATTAGGTTAAGCTAGTTAGCATTAAGTTCTATTGTATTATTTTCAATAAAAAAAAAAGTAATTAAATCTAATAATTGTAGTATATAGATGTAAAATATTTAATAAATTATCAAATACAATAGGTTGGGAGGTGAACATGGATTTGGGCGATGCCTGGTTTGATCATGTTAACGCCAGTATAATATGACGTGACCACAATTTCTCTCACTCTCTTTAAAGCTTTCAATTGTATTTTGTGAGATGGTGATAATAAAAAAATACGCGGCTGAGTTTGTTGTGCGCTCTTCTCAGACCAGGCCGCGTTTGGAACCCTCGTAGCTTTAGTTGTAAGATACCATAGTCGTCAGTTATCGCCATCACGTCTGTTACTTTGTAAGCATGACGTTCTTTCGTTCGTACTCGTTCTTTCTAGGTACCTATTTTGAATAAATATGTTTTGAATTGAATGTTGCTTATCTCTGTCAGCTTATTTTATTTTGCGTATTATGATAACGTTGGGAGATATATATAGAGTATAAAAACATAACGCCGAAATAAAATGGACGGTAATTACTGTGCTTTAAGGCTTGATTTAGTTTTTATCCTATGTATGTAGATGTAATGTTGTGATGTACGAATTATGCAAACTTACAATAACTTATCAACAAGATGTGCAAAATTAACTTTAAGTTCATTTTTTAAAAGGCTTTGGCACAGACTCTTAAGGGTCGAAGCCCTCTAGGAATTCTTCGCATAGCTGTCACCCGCTGTCAATTGTTTTCATACACATACAACCACAGTCTACCCAGGCACACATAGAAAGGATTCAGCCCCTACCACGGGTGCACACAATATGCGATCAACTATCTCACTATGGCAGAGATAATATTATTATTGATTGATTGATAGATAGATGATACGTACGATTCGGTCTGCATTCGTTTTTATTTCGGCGGGAATTTCTCAATTTTTCGGGATAAAGTTAACTTATGTCCTTCCTCGGGATGTAACCTTACTCTATACCAACTCGGTTGAAAAAATAGGCCGTTCAAATACACGTCTTTCGCATTTATAATATCATAGTATGGATAATGGAGGTGCTTCTTGATAATATACCAATTACCAACCGACTAATTCCTGCTAACTGATTTATAGCTATAAGACTGTATAGGTAGGTATAGATAGGTGTTTATATGATAAAGGTTGAAAGAAAAGTAAATTAAATTAATAATTAAAATAATCATGGCGCTTAGTATTAGAAGTAGTTCTGCATAAATAGTTTAAAAACGGTGTAAGACAGCACTAGGAGATTCCATTTCCATCTGGGATGTGCGATGTAGACGTTGTGGTTTTAGAAGTAGTCGGCTTCTGTGTTCCATACTTCAACTAGTAATATCTGGATGACCGAGCTTTGCTCGGTATATTCTTTTTTTTACTGCCTCGTTGGTCTAGTGGTTAGCATATTCGACTGCGACCTATGAGGTCCCGGGTTCGAGTCCCGAGTCGGGCCACAGGTATTGGGTTTTTCTTGCAAGAAATTCTCACTACTAGCCCGGAGTTAGGAAGTTGGCGGTGCTTCATCCCCGTGCCTCGGAGAGCACGTAAAGCCGTCGGTCCTGCGCCTGATCTCTGTCCGGTCGTGTCGGATTTCCGTCCCATCGGGCTATGAGAGTAAAGGAACAGAGAGTGCACCTGTGTATGCGCACACACTTTTGCACTATAATATCTCCTGCGCAGTTGGCTAATCTCTCTGGAGATTGGCCGCCGTGGGCGAAATTCGGTCGGGAGGGACATTATTCTTTTTTTTAATCGTGTTTTTTGGAAAATAAATTTAAATTATAAATTATATTTTATTTTTAAAATAAAACATTGTATTATATTTAAAAAAGGGGAAAAATAATCAGATTCAAGACTCTGAACTCGGACCGTCATAATTTCAACTTCTTTGAATTTAGTTTTGTATATGGCACGAACAGTCCTTTTCTGCAAGACGAAAACAGAATGACAGACATAATACTGTGAAAGTAACCAAAATATACCACTCTCGCAGTTTCTAAATTTGTCAAGTGGCGAATCTTTCTAAAATGCAGCAGAACTGAGTCTGTTCGATAAGTCATCTATATGATGGCCCCATTGGAGTTTAGCATCTTACGTTTTTCCGAGAAAAACATCTGTATCCACTAAATCTAATTCCTCATGATCAAGTTGTACAGTGGGTTTTACCTGTTTTATCATTATATTTTTATCATTTGTAGGTAGAGTGTCCATAAGTGGATGTAAAAGGATGCTCTACGCAAAACATTCGATAAAGGTCGAGTATAGATGAATTGAATGAAGGGGCGACGCTTCATTCAATTCATCTATACTCGACCTTTATTTCGCTGCCTAAAATCGATATTTCGCCAGTTACCTCCTTCGGATGACTGTTTTAATAGAAAAAAATCTACAGAACCAAAATACCTATTCAAAGTTAGTTCAATCTGTAGTAGTGGAGTGTGTGCACAGAACAGGCAAAATAAGACAAGAGAATAAAATACCGTTTTGGGTTCAGTGTAAAAATGAGGAATGTTTGTAACCAGATTGTAAAAAAACTTTAAGTTGTATTGAATATATTATTTATTTAAAGTGTTCTTTGATCTTTTACGATTAATTTGAAATAACTTTTGTTTAAATCATGTCTCAAATTAAATCACAATAGTCGTAATGCGATAACGCCTTTTTTGAGATTTCCATGAATTTCCCGATAATTTTCTGCTGTTACTATACGACTTTTTGACCACTTTTTTTAATTACGTCATACTCCATTTAACTGAGTAGCGAATGGTATTTATTTGGTAATGAAATTTTAATTTTTACTATCCTAAAAAGTGGTAACAGAAAACCATGTTTTGAGTACATCGACCCTTAACCTATAAGGCATCCTTGGTTTGTTTTTCTATACTCTTGATCTATCTTTATTCTTTATTCAACTTCACTTTATCCAACTTTATCCTTGACTGCATCATCACTTACCATCAAAAATAATATTAAAAAAAACTTCTTTCCAGACCAAGGATCCATCGCACGACGAACGCCGCAACAAAGTGTCGGAACTGGAATCTCAGATATCAGAGCTAAAGAAAAAGTGCCAGCAACAAGCCAACATTATCAAGATGAAAGAAAAGAATGAGAGCAAGATCGCTGCCTTGAATGCTGAACTGCTGGCCATGAAGGCTACCAAGGTATGTTTGAAACAGGACCAAATACTGAAACTGATAATGTACCTGTGCCGAAAGTTAATTTTTACGTCACATACATTTTTAAGACCTAGTTTTTCAAAAACAATTTAAAAAAAACTATGAATTTTAATTCTGATTAGATTACAAAGAAAGCATAATTCGCTTTATTGTGAATCGAAAAATTAACATTGGTCCAAACATTGGCATGCGATTTGGGGTACTCTGTTTTCACGACCCACACATTGGACGAGTACCATTAGGGCCAACGTTGGTGCTCATACACACGAGCTGGTGTTAATACGAGACTGATAGTGACTACATTGATTAATAGTAATTATGAGTGCAGTGTAACGATCGCAATCGCCTCTAATTCGTTCCACTTTTGGCTTAAATCTATTGTCGCAGCAAGAATAACTACCATAAATTTAGCCAATCACAACACTTGAGTCTGCAACATCCTGGTATAGGTTTTACATATTATAGGGCTACTGAGCTGTATCTCGATCAATAAAACAAATTCCTTCCAGGTTAAGATCATCCGTCAAATGCGCGAGGAGAGCGAGAAG
Source organism: Erebia palarica (assembly GCA_964035005.1). NCBI lineage: Eukaryota > Metazoa > Arthropoda > Insecta > Lepidoptera > Nymphalidae > Erebia > Erebia palarica. Next base: position 20,314,520 of record OZ035994.1, read on the forward strand.
TTCCGCAAGTGGAAGGCGGACAACGAGCGCGCGATGCTGCGCCTGCGCAACGAGGACCGCAAGCGCGCCACCGCCATGGCCAAGATGGAGTCTCTGCACGCCAAGCAGCAGAACGTGCTCAAGCGCAAGATGGAGGAGGCCGTCGCTGTTAACAAGCGGCTGAAGGTGAGACATTGTCAATATCACAGCCATGGCCAAGATGGAGTCTCTGCACGCCAAGCAGCAGAACGTGCTCAAGCGCTAGATGGAGGAGGCCGTCGCTGTTAACAAGCGGCTGAAGGTAAGACATTGTCTATATCATCCGTCAAATGCGCGAGAAGAGCGAGGAGTTCCGCAAGTGGAAGGCGGACAACGAGCGCGCGATGCTGCGCCTGCGCAACGAGGACCGCAAGCGCGCCACCGCCATGGCCAAGATGGAGTCTCTGCACGCCAAGCAGCAGAACGTGCTCAAGCGCAAGATGGAGGAGGCCGTCGCTGTTAACAAGCGGCTGAAGGTAAGACATTGTCTATATCATCCGTCAAATGCGCGAGGAGAGCGAGAAGTTCCGCAAGTGGAAGGCGGACAACGAGCGCGCGATGCTGCGCCTGCGCAACGAGGACCGCAAGCGCGCCACCGCCATGGCCAAGATGGAGTCTCTGCACGCCAAGCAGCAGAACGTGCTCAAGCGCAAGATGGAGGAGGCCGTCGCTGTTAACAAGCGGCTGAAGGTAAGACATTGTCTCCACATTGTCTATATCATCCGTCAAATGTGCGAGGAGAGCGAGAAGTTCCGCAAGTGGAAGGCGGACAACGAGCGCGCGATGCTGCGCCTGCGCAACGAGGACCGCAAGCGCGCCACCGCCATGGCCAAGATGGAGTCTCTGCACGCCAAGCAGCAGAACGTGCTCAAGCGCAAGATGGAGGAGGCCGTCGCTGTTAACAAGCGGCTGAAGGTAAGACATTATCTCCACATTGTCAATATCATCCGTCAAATGCGCGAGGAGAGCGAGAAGTTCCGCAAGTGGAAGGCGGACAACGAGCGCGCGATGCTGCGCCTGCGCAACGAGGACCGCAAGCGCGCCACCGCCATGGCCAAGATGGAGTCTCTGCACGCCAAGCAGCAGAACGTGCTCAAGCGCAAGATGGAGGAGGCGGTCGCTGTTAACAAGCGGCTTAAGGTAAGACATTGTCTTCATATTGTCAAGCTGTGGTGAGATTTTGACCACCTCCTTGGCGCAGTGTTGCGCTCTGTTGTCTTAACGTGCGGAGGGCCCGGGTTTGATCCCCAGCAGGGTCAATTTGTGAATTTTCCCTGGTCTGGCCTGAATTCTCTGAATTTTCGGCAAGCGATTTAACGCTCCACCAATTGGATAAAAGTTGTCTGGAAACTTCAAAGGGGTATGGGTTTAATATAACTCCCATGCCCCTAATAGGTTAGCCCACTATCATCTAAGACTGCATCATCACTTACCATCAGGTGAGATCACAGTCAAGCAACTTGTAGTGGATAAATAAAAGATGTGTACATATGAGCCAATGGAAGATTAAATTGGGATAGCTTGTTTGAATCACCAAGCTGAGAAATTGAGATTTTTATGTTTTTATGAATAGAATCTAAAATCAAAAATGAATTTATCTGGAAGATAGAGAATGGCTAGAGGAAGTAAGAAAAATAAATGCCAAATCATACCCCCTATCATATTTCAAAATGTTGATTCTATACAAAAGATACTGATACTGCTACTTCAAGCACTAGTTTGATTCTAATTTGTTTTTTTAGGAAGCTCTAGACAGGCAAAAGACGACAGCCATGAAACGCAACGCAAAGGGCAATGTGAAGACCGGCGCCATTCAACAGTACATTGAACAGGAGCTTGAAGTACATCTCAGTATTGTTGAAGCGGAGAAATCCTTGTTTGAACTCATGGAGTACAGGTACAATTTTTTGACCCATTATTATTTGCTATCACTATCTTAAAAAAGCACTATCCCCAAACGTTCCCCTAAAATGATTGTGCATTTCCGTCGAATCTGCAACAGAGAAGATCTTATGACTTGTGACCATTTGCAGATATTTTCCTTTAAGTAAGCCACGAGATCTTTCGTTGTGGCTCAAGATTGTTCTGATTTCGTGATTTCTTTGGATCAATAGACAATTTATCAAATAACAAATAAATCAAAGCAAATAATAAATATTTTAAATGCGAAAGTTTGAATGGATGTTTATTACTCAATCATGCCCGAACGGCTGAACGAATCTGGATGAAAGTTGGCACAGAAATAGATTATAGTGTGGAATAACACATAGGCTACTTTTTATCCCGGAAAACTAAGGAGTTCCCGAGGGAACCAGAAAACCTCAATCCACGCGGACGTATTTATTATCTTATATGGGATACGATTTGCCATTGTGGGATAGTAAAGTAAAGAAATCCTATTTCATAATTAGGGCGTGGATAACGCAACAGATCGAGACCCTTCACAACAAAACGGAAGATGACGCCACGAGAGCGAAAATAGCTGAGCTAGAGGTCGATCTCGCGCTACGAAAGGCGCAGATATCAGACCTGCAACAGAAAATACTAACTGCCGATCAAGGTAACCAAGAAACTAAATAGAAGAGGGTAATCACATCTGTTTAGATTTCTGCATTGCATCTCGTGCTCTCGTAGCTAATCTCCTCTACTCAAAAGTTGTCTGGAGGAGATTGCTTTAGCAATAAGAACATCCTGTGTGCTCCCTTAAGGCTGTATTGTTTCTTTTTTGAATATGTATAATAAAGAGTAATATCTATCGGTTACATTGATTCGCATTTTGGGAAAATTGCTATTTTAGAAGATGAGCATCGATTTTGAAAAGTGTAATTTCACCCTAAATCTTGAAACAACAGATGCATTGGTTTAATGATTTTATACATATACATACATTATTATATTTTATATATACCTAAACATGTATGTACATAAATGATGTATGGATATACATTATTATATTTTATACATACCTAAACATATATGTACATAAATGATGTTAGAAATAAAACCTCAGTAAATTACATTTTTATGTATTCACCTGATGCTAAATTTTATGTAGCATCGCTAGTAATATTCTGTGTAAGTAATTGAACGTGAAATTTTGACTCACAGAAAACAAATCCCGTACGCAATGGGACAACATCCAGTCTATGCTGGAAGCCAAAGTTGCTCTCAAGTGCTTGTTCGACTTGTTGGTGGAGGCAAAACGCGATCTGGGCAATCAGAGTGAGAAAGGATTCCAAGCGAGATACGATGAAGTCAAGGAGTCGTATGACAGGCTGATGGTGGAATATGACAACTGTAAGACTGAATACGAACAGCGTTTGGCTGCGATGAAATCGGAGAATGAACAAAAGGTATGTATAAGCCTTAAAGGTTGATTACTCTGATATTTATTGTTAGAGATCAATTATTAATTATTATCCAGTGTTTTGTAGAATTATTGACATATTTTTTATCCTGGAAAATGAAGGAAGGAGTTCCGGGAATGCGGGAATAAAAAACTTAATAAAATAACATCATATAGTTTTGAATAAACATCTTTTCTTATTTCATTGCAGATAAGTGCCTTGGTGGCGCTGCAGCGGGGCATGGTAGGGCGCAGCGACCGCAGCGAGGCGTGCAAGCATCTGCAGAACATGATCCAGGTGCAGCAGGACCGACTCGAGCAGGTCGAGCAGGAGAATGTGAGTGTATTGCTGATATAGCGGGGCATGGTGGCGCGCAGCGACCGCAGTGAGGCGTGCAAGCATCTGCAGAACATGATCCAGGTGCAGCAGGACCGACTCGAGCAGGTCGAGCAGGAGAATGTGAGTGTATTGCTGATATAGCGGGGCACGGTGGGGCGCAGCGACCGCAGCGAGGCGTGCAAGCATCTGCAGAACATGATCCAGGTGCAGCAGGACCGACTCGAGCAGGTCGAGCAGGAGAATGTGAGTGTATTGCTGATATAGCGGGGCACGGTGGGGCGCAGCGACCGCAGCGAGGCGTGCAAGCATCTGCAGAACATGATCCAGGTGCAGCAGGACCGACTCGAGCAGGTCGAGCAGGAGAATGTGAGTGTATTGCTGATATAGCGGGGCATGGTGGCGCGCAGCGACCGCAGTGAGGCGTGCAAGCATCTGCAGAACATGATCCAGGTGCAGCAGGACCGACTCGAGCAGGTCGAGCAGGAGAATGTGAGTGTATTGCTGATATAGCGGGGCATGGTGGCGCGCAGCGACCGCAGCGAGGCGTGCAAGCATCTGCAGAACATGATCCAGGTGCAGCAGGACCGACTCGAGCAGGTCGAGCAGGAGAATGTGAGTGTATTGCTGATATAGCGGGGCATGGTGGCGCGCAGCGACCGCAGCGAGGCGTGCAAGCATCTGCAGAACATGATCCAGGTGCAGCAGGACCGACTCGAGCAGGTCGAGCAGGAGAATGTGAGTGTATTGCTGATATAGCGGGGTATGGTGGCGCGCAGCGACCGCAGCAAGGCGTGCAAGCATCTGCAGAACATGATCCAGGTGCAGCAGGACCGACTCGAGCAGGTCGAGCAGGAGAATGTGAGTGTATTGCTGATATAGCGGGGCATGGTGGGGCGCAGCGACCGCAGCGAGGCGTGCAAGCATCTGCAGAACATGATCCAGGTGCAGCAGGACCGACTCGAGCAGGTCGAGCAGGAGAATGTGAGTGTATTGCTGATATAGCGGGGCATGGTGGCGCGCAGCGACCGCAGCGAGGCGTGCAAGCATCTGCAGAACATGATCCAGGTGCAGCAGGACCGACTCGAGCAGGTCGAGCAGGAGAATGTGAGTGTATTGCTGATATAGCGGGGCATGGTGGGGCGCAGCGACCGCAGCGAGGCGTGCAAGCATCTGCAGAACACGATCCAGGTGCAGCAGGACCGACTCGAGCAGGTCGAGCAGGAGAATGTGAGTGTATTGCTGATATAGCGGGGCATGGTAGAGCGCAACGACCAGTATGTTAGGATTTTCCAGAAAGCTTATCCAGGCCAAAAAAAAATTTTGAGAAAATTTTTAGCATTTTATATTTCGCGAATGATCACATCAATCGTTGATTTATTTTTCACAGAAAAGGCTACTAGACGAGTTGGAGGAGCTAAGAAACGTGAATAAAAACGCTAAGAAACGTCCCAAGAAAGAGACTAACGGTGATGTCGTGAAGCAGATAGAATTCCCGCCCTCCGACGAGGAAGAAGAAGACGAGGATAAAGACAAGGATCCGGACTGGAGGATGACGCCCCTATTCAAACGTATACAGGTATGAAAAAGTTTTTTTCAATATCATAACCAGACTATGAATATTTTTTATTGATTGCAAAACTTAGGTCCTTATTTAAAACAAAAATATGCCATACTTCTTTTTAATAAATAATTGGCATGGGTGTCGCAAAATTTTAAATTGAAGATGATAATTTACTCTTTTAAATAAATTAGTATGGTTGTAGTTCTGTTCGTTTCGGGGTGTTGACTACGAAAATTATGCTCATTTAAAATCCAAGATGACCATTGTACTTCTTTTTTTTTTCCTTTGACATCTGTGGCATTTCCGTGCGCTTTCAAGTGCTGATTACCAAAAATGATGGACATCATTTAGAAATCCAACATGACAACTCTGTTTTCTTTTTAAGAAATCTATAGTATTAGTTTCATTCAGCAGAATAAACAGTGTATTATGTTTCCAGGCGCACCGTTCCCGTCTAACGATGAACTTTACACAAGCCGACACGACTGTCGACACGTCGAGTCGTGCCGTGAAGCGCGGCAGCGACGGCTCGCCGCACTGCACGTGCCGGGGACAGTGCTCCACCAAGATGTGCGGCTGCGTCAAGTCTAACAAGGGCTGTGACGCGACTTGCCGCTGCCAGCCGCTGCTGTGCAAGAACCGGCGAGCGTCGTCCGACACTGAGGACAAGGAGAACAATGTGAGTGTCTCGTCCCATTAGCCCACTGGTGACTGTGCTCCACAAAGTGACAAGGAGAACAATGTGTTTTGATTGCTTATAATGAAAATGAGGCCCATTTACAAAACTCACGGTTTACTTTTTGAAGAAAGTGGTATGAATGTATTTTCCGAAGGTTTTCTAGGACCTAGTTATTTATGGAAATTATATCCATAATTTAGAAAATAAATTGTTAATCCAACATGGCTATTTATTTTAAGAAATGTATAATAGGTGCCATTTATGAGGTTTTAAGGATGCTGGTAATAATAATGGGCACTTGGTACTTGATTTAAATAATCGCATAAAATTAATATTAAATATTAATTTTATTATTTATATTTCAGCCGTCCAGCACTACAGATCAACCATCAGATACCTCACCGATATCCTTCTTCGGTAAACGGTAAGATATTTTATTTACTAGAAATTAATATATAATTTTCGGTCCCAAAGTTTAAAAAGTAGTAAATTGTATCAAAATGTTCAGATTTGACTCGTCGCAGGAACTAAACGAAGCGTTGCTAAGAGAGTTAAAATTGGAAGGAAATCCAAAGGAATCGGATGAGAAAATACTTACTCCGAAACGAAATCAACGTTCATTGCTCCCATTGTCGGATCGAAAGTTGAAACCGAGCGGTCAAAAGCAGACTTGGATGTTAGCACTGCTTGTGTATCATACATGCGTGGCTCCGATGTCGGGTTACTGCGCTAACAGTATATTTCAATACGGGATGGACGTTGCCCAATATAATGTGCTCTCAAATGTCTTCAAGTACATTATGCGAGAGGTTACCCCCTGCAAATACAGTTTTGCGAACTATGCTCTTACTGAATGCAACCTCATAATAATAATATTAATATATTTTAAGTGAAAAAATTACGGTGAATCGTCACTTTTGAGCAATCATCGAGATCGATAACTGAACTTGATACCAGTGCTTTTGTTCGTCTAGTCATAGTAGTCAACATATTTGAACATGGATGACTTCTGGGTTCGATTCCCAGGTTGGGACAAAAACAAGTTATCAGTAATGGAGTTGGAAAGTTATTAGAAAAAGTTGCCTGCGGCTAATTTTGTTTCGATCATGTCGGATGTCGTCCCATCGGACTATGAGAGTAAGGCAATAGAGAATGGACCTAGCACGTCTCATGCATTATAATATCTCTTTCTCTAATATCGCGCAGAGCCTAATCTCTGTAGAGATTGGCCGCTCGGCCGTTCGGGAAGATATTATAGCTATCAAACTTTGGTCCTACAGGTACTAGGTAGGCTAAGCTACAACAGACCACATATACCCATGATACTTACCTGAGGATGCCTTAACAATTCGATTCACCTTAATTTTTTGTAATATATATTTTAAGGCATAACGAAAAATACAAGTTTTACAAAAACTTATCCGGGATTTGGCACATATTTAAGAGGAGGGAGACACTCTAAAATTCTCTTGTAAGTGCATAGTTCTGCAAAACTAATATAGCGCACATTTACAATAGTTTATTACTTTATCAGTAAAGTAAAATATATAAATTATGTTTACAATTATTACATAATATTAATTAAGTTACTTTCATATTTGATTTGTATTTTAGCAGTCTTGCAGAACTAGAAGCACTGTTGCGATGTATTAGGCTGAATAGTCTAGGCAATAAAGCTAGTTGACCCCAACAATAATTCCTCAGGCGACGAAACTTTACAGTATGATAAAGTATCACGAGTTAAACGTATATTATAAATATTCAATAAAAAAAACACACATGACGTAAGTTTTTTTATGCTATACCCAATTGTTAAAGCAGGAAGGTACATTATCGCGTAAACGCAGTTTAGATTCGATAATAAAATCGGTTTAAATATCCGATTTACTGCATGTTTATTTCATTTGATTAGGTAGTAGGTATTCGGTTTTGAGCGTAAATATATTACCTACTATTATTTCAAAAATAAATCGAGAAAATATTCAGTAATAAATATTAAGTTTTAGGTATAAATACCTAACTTCCAGATGTATTTTTTTGTTGGATATTTTTGTGTAAGTTTTGGATCATCCAATATTAAAACCCAGCCAAGTTTCATCGACTGAGGATTTAATGCGGGGGTCTCCATACAACGAACCGCCCCGTTACCTAGACTGAAATCTATAGAGCATGTTTGTCCTCAGACATAAGTTTCAGTTAAACGAGACAGTATTATGCCACAAGCTTAAAATGTACCCTAAGCCTTAGCATAGATCTCAGCCTATGGCTGGTGGGCAATGGGTAATAGAGGGAAATAGTGTAGACTGTTGAAAAGTTTCATTTCATTCGATATTCACACAACTGTAGTATAATGTTAGTATTTTAGTTAAATTAGTATGTAACATGGTTATGCTAGATTACGTTACTTAGTTCATTTTGCCTCACCGCACTTGTCACACAGGATTTCCGCGCTGGGGTCGTGTCTTATTTTGTGTGAATATAATATCACACGAGATGATGCCTGCGACTTCGTCCGCGTGGATTAAGGTTTTTGATTCCCGCGAGAACTCTTGAATTTTCCCAGATAAAAAGTAGCATAGTATGTCTTTCCCCGGGATACGATCTGTCCCTGTACCAAATTTCATCAAAATCGGTTGAACACATAAACTTTTTTGTTTCCCGCGGGAACTCTCGATTTTTCCGGTATTAAAAGTAACCTATGTCCTTCCCCGGGATACCACCTATCCCTGTACCAAATTTCATAATTTTTCAATATCGGTTGCACAGATGGGCCGTGAAAGCATAGACAGACAGACACACTTTCTCATTTATAATATTAGTATGGATTAGCCTGCAATGTGCGACATCAACTTAACTCAAAACGAAAGCAACCCTTCCATGGAATTTCTGTCCAATTAGTGCTTAAAACTAAATACCTTGAATGACACTACCAGGTACTTGTTTAATTTTAATCATTTTTATGCCTAGAAATAAAATAAGTTTAACGAGTAAAAAAAGTTTACAAAACTACATTCGGATTGTTATTTAAAACGTTATTTTTTCTTTTACAGAGATGAGTTTAATTCAACGTACGTAAAAAAGAAGAAAACATTTTTTTTTCCACCAGATGACGAAACAGCAGTGAACTAACCTTTGAAGGTATTAACCTTAGCTTTCGTTTGTAATTGACATACTTACTGATGTCATCATAAGTACTGACCCTTATGCTGAGATCTGTAGACCATACTTTGTCTAGGCTCAGACTTTATTTAGAGATAATAAAACGAGATGGACTTATGTGAGTAACATAATTCTGTCTCGTTTTAACCATGTCTTAAGTCTAAGCAAAGTCAAAGTTCGCTCTATAGATCTCACACTTATTCTAAGTTTTAATTCGATTGATCATAATATAGGCATTCGGTGACATTGGTGTCAAAGTAAAATGAACCTTAAAATCATTGATTTATAGCTCATGTATGCATTCATATACGTTTACGTAATACGTATACGATTAAAAATCGATTGTACTGAATTTGTAACTTAACTGTAACACGAGCTCTAAATCAATGGTTTTAAGGTTAATTTTACTTTGACGCTAATGTCATCGAGTGCTTATACGATCAATCGAATTTAAACTTAGAATAAGCGTACAGAACGCAATAACGTGTGGAACGTACTTATGCTAAGATAATTTTAATCCACAATGAAAACTTCTCAGAAGCAATGTGTTTATCCGTAAGTTACAAGGATTCTGATTCCAAACCCGTCCATTCCCATTGAGTTGAGCCATTTTGGACTTCGATTTTCTATTACTGATCTTAAATAACAAAAAAAAAATATGGAAAAGTATTATATTTCTTTGTAAAGTTTAAAGAAAATATTAATATTTGCATTTTTAAATAATATTTCAGTCCTTGATAAACATTTTATATAATTGAAAATGTATATTTTACAGACTGATTAATCGATAATGTGTAATCAAGATAAAGATAGGGACGAAAAGGAGCTGTAAAGATTTTTTTAAAAGTGCCTTATAGATTATGACATAAATACTTGCCTACCCTCGTATTTTGATCATTATGTATTATTTGGTGTTTTGTTTAAATTATGAAATGTGCATGTATCTAAGTTATTAAATAAATTTTGATGATGGAGTCGATCTTCAAATAAAGCTTTATTAATAAATATTTATAGTACCTATATTTTTGATGTTTTATTTATCTTCATATAATTTGTTCAGTACAGAGGCATCGTCCACACACCCACTTCCGATGCTTTTAGGATAATAAAAAATATGTATAACTGTTTTTCTCATAAGATGAGTCATTCGAGAGAAAAGGATAGAATTATAAAGAGTAAAGATGCCTGGTTGGTCTAGTGGTTATAGGCCTACTAGCGAATGCCCGCGACTTCGTCTGCATGGTTTCCCGCGGGAACTCTTTAATTTTCCGGGATAAAAAGTAGCATATGTGCTATTCCAGACTATAATCTATCTCTGTGCCAAATTTCAGCCAGATCCGTGCAGCCGTTCGGGCGTGATTGAGTAACAAACATCATCCATACATCCATCCAAACTTTCGCATTTATAATATAAGATAGATTGCACTGCACTTTTCACAGGGACCCCTTACACTTGAAACAGTGTAGTGTAATAATTTTAGGGAGCAAGGGTCCCTAATTTGGTCCTTATTGCTGTGTAATAAGCGACGCTCTATTTAGCGGTCACGCCCACCCTTACCACAAGGCCCTTTGAAAAGCGCAGTGTAATAGGCCTATTTGCATGTTCGACTGCGCCCGACGAGGTTCCGGGTCGGGCCATAATTAAGTATTGGGTTTCATTTCAGTTGTCGGTGTTTCACCCCCGTGCCTATGAGAGCACGTTAAGCCGTCGTTACCTGTTAGTATCACTAATTATGTAATAGTCGTTAACGCAAAACCCGCATTGGAGCAGCGTGGTGCGTCTAAACTCTAATTCTCTCTCTCCTATGATAGTGGAGGCCTATGCGCAGCCGTGGGACGTTAATGGGCTGTAGTGGTGTGACGAAGTAAGGCTCTTATAGGTGTAGCTAGTAGTCGTGTTTATTTCTATAATCACGTTAGTGTGCGTTTCCACCAGAGATGTGCTACGTGGCTAAGCTACGAACGTCGGATGGGTGTCGAAACCCACCAATTGGAGCGCTTGATTCCCATAGCTTAGATCGCTAGCTAGCCACGTAGCACATCTCTGGTGGAAAGAGAGCCTATACTCAAAAAAAATTTGAATTTGCTTAAACGAACCGAAGCGTAGAATAGCGTTTGCTTTGTCTATGTTTCATCAAGTATCAAAATATAAATAATAGTATAGGAGTAATAATAGGAGTTCCCGTACAAGAAATTTATACCCTCATCTGTTATTTATTTGTGATAAGAAATAAATGATAGATAACATAATATCTACTCATTGACATAATATCGTGAATAGGTTGCCTAGTTAAATTGCGTACGGATATGATATATATCTATATATATAAAATCGTTAAGGGAGCAACGCCCAGCCTAAACTGCTGGGTGTTAGAAACTTGAAATTTTGACAGTAAGTTTCTTTTGTGAAGTAGGCCCTCACTAAGGAAGAATTTTTCAAAATCTCCCCCGTAAGAGGGTGAAAGTTTGTATGAAAGTCCGTAATTTCTCAAGTTATATCCATGAAACTTAGTATACGAGCTACCGGTTTAAAATAAAGAGCCAAGTGTTTCACAGTTCTTGAAATTTTTACCCCCGAAGGGGTGTAATAGGGGATGAAAGTTTGTCCTTCATTTCTCAACATATTCTAACAACCTATTCACGATATATCAATGAGTATGTTAGCTATCATTTATTTCTTATCACTTTCTCGCGCTGATTTTGCGCTTTTGAATTATTTCTGAAATAAGAGTTGCTTGTTTTTATCCACTACAAATTAGCCCTTGACTGCGATCTCACCTGATGGTAAGTGAAGATGCAGTCTAAGATGGTAGCGGGCTAACCTGTTAGGGGCATGGCAGTTATATTAAACCCATACCCCTTTTCGGTTACTACACGGCATCGTACCGGAACGCTAAAACGCTTGGCGGCACGTCTTTGCCGGTAGGGTGGTAACTAGCCACGGCCGAAGCCTCCCACCAGGCCAGACCAGGGAAAATTCAGAAATTATAAATTCCCAAATTGACCCTGCTGGGGATCGAACCCGGGACCTCCGCACGTTAAGACGACTGCGCTACACACTGCGCTACGGAGGTCGTCAAAATGAGCCTAACATTTTTTTTTATTCCACCACAAGTTAGCCCATGACTGCGACCTCACCCATAACTCACCTGTCGGTAAATGATGATGCAGTCTAAGATGGTAGCGAGCTAAACTGTAAGTATGGCAGTTATATTAAAGCCCATACCACCCCTAGTCGGTTTCTAAACGGCATCGTACCAGTACGCTAAATTGCTTGGCGGTACGTCTATGCCGGTAGGGTGGTAACTAGCCACGGCCGAAGCCAGAGCAGACCAGAGAAAATTCAGAAATTACAAATTCCCAAATTGACCCTGCCAGGGATCGAACCCAGGACATCCCATGTTGACAACAGCACTCAACACTGCGCCAGGTAGAGTGGTCGCCATTGTAATAATTATTATTATCTACACTATACAGCTATTTGGAAATGTTCTACTGTTTATGAGACTAGGACACTAACTATGTATAGTGCGCGAATAACTTTACTCTTCGCTTTCTTACAATGTGGTAAGATGTCCATTAACTGAATGGCTGGCTAGGTATATCCTGGCATTGTGTTCTAAAGAATCTGAAATTGTAAACCACGTGAATAAACAGTTTAAACAATGCATGGCTTCTTTTGTTGTTTTGCGTACGCGTTGGTATTTTCAAATATTTTTTCTATCTCGCCGTAGGCTTAAGTATGTTACTTACTTTAGGTATATTTTACTAGGTGATGCCCGCGACTTCGCCCGCGTGGATTTTAGGTCTTTTCGACTGGTTTTTTTCCCAGGATGTATATAATATATGAAACTGAACAAATGACCGTTAATCTGTCCATTTATTGGAAGATCTCTCTACTGTCATAAATAAGTTTCACTTACCTACGTCTAATTTACTTTTGTATATGGATATTTTTTAACTTTCCGTACAATTTTTAAAACATTTTTTTTCATACAAACTTTGTGAAGTGATGCGCTTAAATACATTCAACAATTGATTTTTATTTATTTACATTACATAACTAACTTATCTTGGTAGTTACAGGAATTTATGAGCATTTTGGATACGTGCCCCTACCATCTTTGTGTAAAAGAGTAAAGACCTGAACTAACTGTAGGTACTATTAGATACCTAACTATTCTGTACCTGAACACGCCAATTACCTGATTAAGTGCCTATAAATATTATTCATTACGATGAGCTCCCCAAAATAATTTTACTTATACTGAACCGATTTTGGTGAAATAAAAATGGACCTCAATGCCAACAGATCTTCGCACTACGTACTGTTTATGAGGTGGTCATAAAAAGGCCGTAAAAGTTAAATCGACGCAAGAAGCTCACGCGACTTCAACATGTATATAAGTCTAGAAAAATTACCTAATAATTTACTTTACAATGGCCTTGGAAGTCTGTTATATGAAAAGATTTTTCTTACATCTTGATTAGTTTTAAATACGTGGGCAGTACGCCTAAACCGATTTAACCCATGTCGAAACTACATCCAAATCGGCATGATCCTTATAAAGACGAGACCAATTCTAAACAAGTTCGTCTAAGGTTAAGCTTTGAGTCATTATAGAGCCACTGGGCAGGCAGCCGGCATTCGTGTTCGTTTTTGAGTAGGTACCTTGACCGATTTAGTCGGTACATACTACATCCTGACCACTTCGAACGTCATCGAACGTTTTATGAGTCAAAAGAAAGCCTTTGGCAATCCCCTACTAATGTGTTAATGGTCACTCAGAATATCGTTGGACAGTTGGCATCTACTTTAGTCGACTCATGAACCATGACTATGCCTTCGACATGCCCCATATCAGATTGGCGCGCCGAAGTTTGGTGTTTATTCAATTCAATTCCCAAATTTAAAGTTGAGGAGTTAAAGTTGAATTAGTGTGTATAATAACCCGTTAGAAACTAAGTGCCTGGCCTGCGGCTGGGCACTACCTATTTATTCGTGTCGAACCCTAACCTAACCTACAAGAAACAGACAAGAAAACGTAAATACAATGAATATTTCAAAAATTGAGACTCGGAACATTGAACGGTTCACAATTTTTCGATAGTTTACAATTTCGCGAGTTAGATTATAATCTAACGATTTTTACAATCTTACGGTGAATAAATAATACTTAAACTACATGATACCGGCGATTTCACTTAATTTTCCGGGGTAAAGAGCTCATGTCCTTCTCCGGAATGGAACTTATCCCCTCCTCGCCAAAATCGGTTGAATATGTGGAATCCATCAGAATTTATTCATGGCTTAGGCATGAATTCTAATGCCGGATATGTTGGCCAACTAATGTATAAATGAGGCGAAAGTTAAGTGAGGCGCGTTAATTTTTAAATTAGAAGACCGTTACCGTATTACATTCCAATTCCTCAGTACGTTGTTGTCTCGTCTTAAAATAGACTGTCACATAGTTATTTTGAACTAGTTTCGTCTCATATACTATATATTTCTTCTTATTCGGGTTTATTTAACTCGAATTCACATATTATGCCAACGAGTACGAACGGTAGGGGACCGCTGATGCGTTTCGCCACGCCGAAGAAAGGTTCGGAGGCTCGCTTTCGATGTTTACAGGGAGAAATCTGAGACCGGTCTCACTCAGTTCGTGCCGCGCGCCGCGTTCACACGTAGACGAACACGTTTTCCAACTTATAACGTTATAAAGTGTCAACAACCTATAAACATCTCGAAGAAACTCCGCCGAGATTTAACACTGTGTTTCGCTGTGCTGTGTGGTGTAAAACTTATTTTGATTAGAAAGTGCGTGTGTTGTGTGTATTTCAACGGAACACCGGTACGTTTGAAAATGTAATAGCGGTATTATTTAGGGCTTCCATTCACTGTTAGAAAGGTAGCTTCTTAGCCACTATTGGCGTACGCGCAGTTAATGGCTTGTTAGACAAAATTTTATGCTCCTGTGCTCCCCTTGTTTGTATCAAAAAGTACAAAAGTTCTGGCATCTAAGTACTTAACTAGTGGTGGCAAGTCATAGAGGCGCACTGCTTACCCTAGTTGTAAGAAGCTCTTATTTTTATTATGGCGTGTTAGTCAAGAGGTTCTTCCGCAACGAAGGTCATCCTGGCTTCATAGTCATACACTGTCCTTGTTTCTTTTAGCTTGTATCCATCGCCTACTACCTACAACCTTACAACCTAATATTAACAGGTCTATCCAACTTTTTTACACCTCAACACTGTTTATACCTACCACTCTCTACCACCCATTCGGACTAACGCACATCACAATATAGATATAAGTAGGCAGGCCGATTCGAACCCAGAACTCTTTGGAGAAACCTAACAAATAAATAACGAGCGTACAGGTAGCATATACGTTATTACAATACGCAATAAGGTAGATAAGTATATACTTTATACCTACAACAACTCCTACGGAATTTCTAAAGTTTCGATAGATTTTATGAAAATTACCCCGTAACAGGATTTTTGACAAATAACTCCATTAACGAAGGTCATAGATTAATTTTATTTATTGAATGATAATTTATGCTTTCATTATCAACTAGGTATATTAAGGCAGTATTTTAATCATCAAGGCAGACATTTACGAAAATGGTTGAACGTAAACATGTTATCAAAAATGCTCCATACAAAAGACATCAACGAATAACTTCGAAATCTCTTTTCAAAATGATCACATTTTTTGTGCCATAAGCTCTAGCTGGGTCTGTCAGTATAATATATACCAGTTATTAAGTGAAAGCGGTGATAGCTCAGTGGCTATGTCTCTGGCCTCCTATCCCCCGCTAATTTTGTAGAGTGAAAAATAGTGAGGAAATCTTCATGCCTGGGAGTTCTCTGAAACGTCAGCTCCAAGGTGTGTGAAGTCTGCAAAGCCATGTAAGGCCAGCATGGTGGACCCTTGCAAAAAAACTCTTCTCATTTAGAGAGGAGACATGACGTCAACCCATCAGCAGCCTTGAGATGGTGATGAGCTCTGAAATCAGTGCCGATGTTATTTCAATAAAGACTAAGTAGCCAGAAATTTCAACGAGTGGACGGCAATAATTCTGCAATTAAATATTATAAATCATGTAACAAGGTGTGTATAGATAGTACATATAATTTTTGATTGCAGGGCAGCAGACGAGCAGTTTTACAACTTGATAACTTTATATTTTTTTTAAGAAGAGGACTTATCTTGTTTTACCGTGCCCCTTTTGTGGTTCATTTAAATACATATACATATATAACTACTAAACTATCTACTACACTATCTTTGTTCATGAACTTTGGCGCGATCCGTGATTGTGTCTTCGTGGAATTTATTTTGTTTATGAAACAAAGTAGAGCATTGTAGAGTTAATAATAAAAACGTTCTACTTATTCATCTCTATCACTCAGTCTTATCAACCAGTTTTTATAAATACGATTAGTACAGTTTTGCCTTGAGCCCATTGTAGCTAGGACGCCGTCGTCGTCAACTGATAGACGTCCAGTGCTGGACATAGGTCTCTTAGAGAGGCTTATACAACGGACCACGGTCTTGCCCATAACTCTCCTATGCGTATTGACTTCTGTAGCATTGGGACGATGAGTTCAGTAGGTACTCATCGTCCCATCTTTAAAGCTTCAGTAGCTTTAAAGATCAGTGAATTGGCTGGGCAAACTTCAATAAATTCATGCAAGGACACTCGTGAGAATTTTACCGCTTCATAATTGGTCGATGCAAAGCTATCAAGGCAGCCCAAAAACTCATGATACGAGGGTTAAATCTTGGATTAGGAAAATAAATTCAATGAGTAGATATAAATATTTCTTTTCTTTGTTCCAATATTTTCTTCTTCAGAATTTAGCCCCTTGAGTTTAACCGGCGTCGGTCTTGGTCCCTAAAACCAACTATCCAGTCAAGATAGGATAGTAGGTTTTTACCTAATTAATATACCTACTTAATTAATGTCTTCGGAGATAACCGCACAGCACTACACTAAAGAACTGTTACACAAGATTGATATGCGATATGTCATCAAACAACTTGATTTCATATTAATATTCCGCTATGCAAGTACAGATAATGCCCGAGTGGTCAGTTATAATAATTATTTTTAGATTAAGAGCCGCCGCTGGTTCAGCGACCTGTGTATCCAAGCTGAATAGCTATTAGATAAGGCTAGGAATTACTGTGCGTATAAGAACTGTACGATCAACGTTTTTTCTTACTTTTCGTTAGACATCCTATTTTGTTATGTAACTACACGAAGTGAGGTGAGTTGATACAAATATCTAGCTCCTTAACAAATTATAGCAAAGTAGGTAAGTATATAGAATTTGGAATCCCTTAGTCCATTGCGACTGTTACCTATTAGACCTGAGGTAGGTATCGCTATTCGAATCTACTCACGTTTATGTTCACGAAAAATTCAGCATGAATTTAGGTACTTGTGGGATCGAATCTTATACTTTTGTATATACTTTCAAACAATGTACTATTTAGTCTAGGCAATAGGGCGGTCCGTTGTATGGGACCCCGCATTAAATCCTCAGTCGATGAAACTTGGCTGGGTTTTATTTATTATTGGATGATCTAAAACTTACACAAAAATATCCAACAAAAAAAACATCCGGAATTTAGACCTATGTCTATACCTAAAACTTAATATTTATTACTGAATACTTATTCGATTTCTCTTTAAAATAATATTAAGTAGTATATTTACACTCAAAACCGAAATATCAAATGAAATAATCATACAGAACATCGATATTCAAACCGATTTTATATCTTATATATCCGATAATGTACCTTCCTGGTTTAACAATTGGATAGGTATAGCATAAAAAAATCTTACATACTACATCCTTTCCTATTTTTTGTTGGATATTTATAATATACGTTTAACTCATGATAAGTTTCGTCGCCTGAGGAATTATTGTTGGGGTCTACTAGCTTTATTGCCTAGACTCTATTAGGTTCGATACATGTGCTATAATATATACTATAAGTATTGGAATTTGTACCGTTTACTAAATTACTTGATTCGGCTGTCAGCAGCAGCACTCAGGCGTCCCTTACTGAACGCGTACTACATCGCACAAAGCTGTATTGTTTTAATATTTTTGACGAACTTGTATTTAAGAAATTATAATCCTTATTTTAGAGACGTCAAGGTACGTGACATTAAACTGTAATTTTTAAATAATACTGCTAGCGATGGTAGTAACCCCGCTGAAGCCGGTTATGACTTATGATGTGTGCCGAGGCCAATGTGTCAACGCACGTGGTGTGAGGTATCCCGCGAGCTATATATGGAGTATGGAACGTAGGTATAGTATCAAGAGATTGCAAAATCAAAACTTCTGGAGAGAACTGGGTATAAGATGGCTATTATTTTTATGCCGGAATTAAAAACCTCAATCTACGCGGACGAAGTCGCGGGCATCATCTTCTATAAAATAAATCTATGATTATAATGGTATCTACGTCATCTTATTGTTATCTTCATGTTTTGTTTCTTATTTTTAGTGGGACTACAATCAACATATCTAGATATTATTCAGATTTTGGAATCAGGCTATTTATTCAGGCTTCTTAATTGTTACGTGTAGTGAAAGCACCTACTTACATATCTACAGTGTTACGCATATTATGCGGGAATGCACCTAGATACTGTATTATGGAAAATTCGTAGAAAGATGTTTGTTTACACAGTTGGAATTTTGCAAAGGCCTGAACAGACAAAAAACGTAACGCGTGTTACAATGTGCACTGTAACAATAACGGACATTTCATTGGGTCATTGTGAATTTGAAAGACACAACTAGCATATTAATGAATTATTAGGGTCATCTACTACCTATTGTTGTAAGTGTTATGGATGTTAAAAATTGGCCCAAAAGAGCTGTTTATTAAGGACTAAATAATAAATAAATTTATAATAACCAATAAAAATCCAAAGTTCAGTGCGGGTAAGCTGGCAAAGTCCTTCCAAGTTGTAAGCTAAGCAGAGCTATTACGAAAAAAAACCTTTGAAACCTTTGAAAAATAGACCCGTATTGGTATACTATTAAATAATTGGTACCTATTCGTATCTTAATATACGAATATAATAATTATTACGAAAAGTTTTAACATATTAAATTTGTCATTGGCAACCCTAGCAGCATGGGTACGTAACGTAGGTACTAGATCGGTATATAAAATAAGCGTGAAACAATTAAATTATTTTATACATAGGTAGTTAGTAGTTACCTACCATTCTATTTATTAATTTTCTCACACATGATAGCGTGCGTAAATAATAGATATAATAATAACAGGTTAGGTAGCCTAAGGTACCTATTTATAACTGATCATTGAGTTTTTCCGACACAACAGAACATTACATGTTACTGTTATGTTATAGGTACCGAATAAGTACGGCGGCGGCTGAGCAGAATAAATATTTGAACAAAAATTAGATGAAGAAAAGTAATCCTTACCATACGTTATTTAGGACCTATTTTCGAATGACTGTAAATAACAACAAGATACAAAACGTGTGTGAAAATTATGCAATTCATCGTGTAAGTACCGTAACTTAAGGTAAGTCCGACATAATAATCTGAAGGCGTCTGCCCACTAGCGAATAGTTCATAATAGTACAGACTACATACATATCTATAATTAAACTTAAAGACGATAATTTCATCTCGAAAGCATTAAACGAAGGAATGTATTGAATCGAATACTTTACAATTAATTTTGAGATATTTAATCGAAGGAAAAAAGCAAAATAAACGAGTTTAAGCTCGCACAGGTTTCACATCCCGAGCTTTTATGATTTTTGAACGGCATCGAGGCGGTTTGACCTCACGAGTGGACGTGTAGTTTAGGTACCTCTGTATACGAATACTTTACATACCTACTTAGCTAGAATTTTATACATTAAACTGACAAGACACGCAAATAATTACCACACACGTTCATATTTTGTGTAAGCTTTTATTTATCTATACTAATATTATAAATGCGAAAGTTTGGATGAAATTTGGCACAGAGATAGATTATAGTCTGGAATACACATAGGCTACTTTTTATCCCGGAAAATTAAGGAGTTCCCGCGGGAACCAAAACACCTCAATCCACGCGGACGTAGTCGCGGGCATCGGCTAGTGTCTAACAGTTCTACTGGTATAAAATGTAACCAGTACTGAGATCAATAAACACCCAATTGTGGCCAACCTACAATAAGAAAAAAAAAAAAAAACAGTTCTACTGCAAGTATAAAAATATTTTGGCAGGTTAATATTTTCGCATGCAAACTACGGTATGGGCCAGCCAGTTATAACAATTTAAAAATGTTGTAAATCTATATCTTTATTACTGATTAAAAATAATAATAGTTATGGTAAATAATTTCTGTATTCAATTTAAGTAGGGACCATCATGAGTAGAGGAATATTCGTTTAATACTTATACAAAATGCCAAGGAGGTGCACAAGCTAGGTACTTTGTATGCGAAGCATAATTTTTTAACCTCATTGGCATGTGCCAAACGCTACTATGCTCAGCGGTTGAGCCGGTTAAACCCAAAGGAGGATTTAATTAATAATTTGTCCTAAAATGTAAAACTTTGTAGGTCTAATGTAAGTTTAGAAGTTTTTCTACACGGCATCGTACCGGAACGCTAAATCGCTTGGCAGCACGTCTTTGCCGGTAGGGTGGTAGCTAGTCACGGCCGAAGCCTCCCACCAGGCCAGACCAGGGAAAATTCAGAAATTATAAATTCCCAAATTGACCCTGCCGGGGATCGAAATCGGGACCTCCGCACGTTAAGACAACAGCGCTACACACTGCGCCAATGAGGTCGTCAAAAATAACACCATCTCTAAACTAACTAAATCTATTGCTATCCGCAGTTAGTAATATAAAAGGTCCACTACACAGGACACCACTCTCATAGGAGAGAGGCAATCAGAGCTTAGACCCACCACGCTGCTTCAATGCGGGTTGGCGGGCTTTAACGACTATTATCATGTTAGTGATAATAACCGGGACCGATTGCTTAACGTGCTCTACGAGGCACGGGGGTGAAGCAACGCCAACTTCCCAACTCCGGGCTAGTACTGAGAATTTCTAATCAGAATAACCCAACACTTAATTATGGCCCGACCCGGGACTCGAACCCGGGTCCTCGTCGGCCGCAGTCGAACACGATAACCACTAGACCAACCAGGCAGGCAGGCAGTAAAAGGTATAGCACTAAAATTAGTGCTGTCATTTTAGTTTAGAGATTAGGTATGTAAAACAGAATTAGACACTATTTTCTGTTATTTCTTTTTAAAAATTACTCACCTCTATCTCTCCGCTACTATAAATACCTTTGCAAAATTATGCTTTTAGACCAGAGACCAATCAATATATAATCTAAGCGCTAATTTTTATTATCAATGACCATCGATAACTCAACTTGAAACCAAATATTGTTCTGCCTAGAAGACTGGTTTTGCTCTGGTAACTGTTCGCAATGGCCAGCCGATAAGCAATCTTGATATATTTGAGAATTAAATAGCTGGACAAAATTTGAATATGCCACGCCATTGTATACTTTAACGCGATGATAGTAGGCAAGTTTTTGTTTACGTAATTTCAGGGGCCCAGGTAGGTAACGTAGGGATCAACCTAAAAAAGGGTGATGCTAATCAACGGATGATATTTACCAAGAGTCAACATCCCGAAATATATTTTTCTACCTCGGTAGAAATATATTGAAGATTGAATATAGACCCGCCATATTACCGCAAGCAGGCATAGAACATAATAGAAACTGAAAAATAAAGTCTAGGAAATCTTTTTTTATTATTCCAGGCTGGTTTGAATTTAAACAGGTGCCTAGTATACAGACAATTTGAAATTCAAATTAAAAATGTATTATAGGTAAGTACCTATTTAGCTATCGCTTCGCATTAGTCGTTGTTACCTACACATTATATCGAAACCCGTGATTCTATGAAAGGTCTAAAATGGAAGAAAAATGGAGTCCAATTGATTTTGGATTACTTATTATCAGTTTAACATGCTTTGATATATTTTGTTATGATTGCCTCATGTTAATTTTATAAGTATCGTTCTATCGTATAACTCATTGCAGAGGGCCGTAAGCGTAACTAACCCCTTGCACAGAAGTTTTTATTGTGGGTTTTTATTGCGACATGTAGAACATGGCCAGCATCGATTTCTCTGTTTCTGTCATCAGTCATTTGACATTCCAAAGGAAAAGACAAATCTTCGTGCATCTAAACGAGATCTGAACAACCGCTTACCCACGTTCTACGTTCAACGTTTGTTAGAACAAATCTCTCTATGTGTTCTAACTCCGAGCCTTTCCCTTCCGGCCGTAGCTTGCGATCATGAATGTATGGTTAGTAAACACAACAACAGAGGGCAATCGTTCCAAAGCAAACCTCTCTGTCTCGAGTCGAGATGTCAGCGGCAAGTCATATGCTACAAGAGCTACAACCATACTGTTCACTTCATTCTTATTCCAAATGAATACCATTCAAATGTTAACATATATCTTAACAGTCCTTTTTTAGTATTCGGAGTTTTTAAGTATTCCCAACTCCAAGAGACAAATTACTAGATATTTTCTGATCAAATAAACGGTGTGGGTGATTTTGTTGTAGGTAGGTATACGATATTTTACCTATTTAATTCTCTAAACTAAACTAAGTTGGACTAAGCGCCGTCCTTTTCCTCAGGTGGCAATCTTAAAAAGGAAAATGGCCACTTGAAAATACTAATTTGAATTACTAGTCATTTAGAATGATCAGTTTAGTCATTCTTAAGCAATTTTCTATTTTAGGGTCAAGTTTATGGCTCACATTATATTCAACATTATGTATATTTCACCGTAAAATTGCAAAAACCATTAGATTGTAATCTAACTAGCGAAAATGTAAACTGTCGACAGATGACAATAATTTAACGCATTATTTTTCGGTAGATTGTAATCTGTTAGGTATATTAACTACCTAATTATTTATGTCGAACCGTAACCTAACCTACAAGAAAGAGACAAGAAAACGTAAATACAATGAATATTTCAAAAATTGACACTCAGAACATTGAACGGTTCACAATCTGTCGACAGTTTACAATTTCGCTAGTTAGATTACAATCTAACGGTTTTTGCAATCTCCTCCCCCGACGCAGTTCGACGCAATCTGCGACGACCTCCGTGGCGCAGTGTGTAGCGCTGTTATCTTAACGTGCGCTGGTCCCGGGTTCGATCCCCGGCAGGGTCAATTTGGGAATTTATAATTTCTGAATTTTCCCTGGTCTGGCCTGGTGGGAGGCTTCGGCCGTGGCTAGTTACCACCCTACCGGGAAAGACGTGCCGCCAAGCGATTTAGCGTTCCGGTACGATGCCATGTAGAAACCGAATAGGGGTATGGGTTTAATATAACTGCCATACCCCTAACAGGTTAGCGCGCTACCATGTTAGACTGCATCATCACTTACTTACCATTAGGTGAGATCGCAGTCAAGGGCTAACTTGTAGCGGATAAAAAAAAAGTATACAAATTAAGCTGCACAAAACAATAACGATTGTTAATTATTATTTCTGCAGCTTTTCCGTTATCGCCCTGCAGCATTTTTTTCTCTAACCGATGCGGCCGAATCGTGGTGTGCACCTCTTGTGCTGAGAGGCTTCTGATCATCTCGTCGTACCTATATTGTTATGTGTGCAATCAACACGATGAAAACCTTTAATATAGGTAGCTGTACATGTTCGTATCTAATGGCATACCTCGTTGAGAGAACCTACTGGACATTTGAAATATGTGGCTTTTCTGCCGCTGTATACTATTATATTTCATCCATTAATTTTCTCGTAACATAAAATGGCAGACTGGCGCAGAATACAGGTATTTCTATTAGTCGGCTTTGACTAAGACAAATGGATGAATTAAAGACTTTTAAGCTAACGAGCACAGTTAAAGAATGTCTAAATAGTCGGTAATGAGTAGGAATCAAGATATAATCAAGTTAAGGAAGTATTACAGAGTACCTAATAAAATAAAGAGGATGTTTCGTATCACGCAAAAAGACGGTAAAAAGACAAATTATTTTTTATGCATTTGAAGTCGAAAAATAAGTTACACATCAAACTATTTCATTCCATCACACAATAACGTTTGATAATTACAGTAAATTAAAAAAAGTTAGGTGAAAGTCTGCTAACGAATGCATGTTTTATGTTTTAAGAAATCGGTTTCACTTTTACCTACATACCTAGTCATATTTTGTCTATTCACACGTATTCGATATATTACTTTAAATGTATTTCAAACTTAAAGCGTATACACCGGATCGATACGACATCGTAGTGATCGTGTAGTGATATTGCTTACTAGATTTTAAAAGTTCGTGAGGAATAGATAAAACTGCTAAGCAATCATCTTTTATAGGTATATCAAAAGTATTTTGCAGAAGTTTTTAAGCTTTTGTTGATTAAACTTTGCAAATTTATTTTTGCACAGTGAATTTAATAATTGACTACTTTAGTACTTACTATTATATAATCTGTGACTTAAGTCCCGGATAATTTTAACCGATATACTTAGGCCCTGGTTAATAGTACGTTAACTTAGCTATAAACATAAAACCATTATTTCATTATGTGCCTTGTAACAAATTTTGATTGAAGTGTATCGGATCGATATTTTACCTATACACGTCACCTTATCGTTAAGTATAAAAACTCCATCAGACGATAGACGATATCACGTTGTAGAAAGTAAATGACACGAGACGAAGAAATCACATTCTATTTAATGGGAGCTTATACCTACCTAGTTATATTCTACGAGATCAGCAGTGCAGAGTGCATCCGTTACAATTATTAATAGACAGATATCCATGAATTCTATTGTATTTTGGTTTTCTAAAGTTCCTATTTGATAATGTAACAAAGATAATAAAATAATGTATTAGTGTACCTAGATGGAACGATGCCAAAACACATTGATCGGTCTAGCTAGGGACAGAACCGACGTCTGTAGTCTGTACCTACCAAACTTCATCAACATCGGTTGAAAACATGGGCCGTGAAAGCGTAACAAACAAAAATAATGCTTTGCTTTCCTACCTTTTACTTAGGCCTATACGCAACCCTATCTAAAAGTACAAACTCACACTCGCACTTATTTAATACTAGTGGGCCCGGCAGACGTTGTCATGTGCAACAAAATGGACCGTGCAAGTAGAAATAAAAAAAATTGCTGTCCATATACGGCTGCAGCATGCATCCTTAGTCCCTACTAGGGACTCCCTATGCCCTGTAAAACACTTCTGACTTATGTTTTGTTTACGAACTCTTAGGAATAACGTAACATTTAGGGCTCTCCGGAAGCCGTACATTAACTATTTATCTATTATATTGATATCAATATCATAATCATTTTTTTTATTCAAGTAGACTTTTTACAAGTGCTCTTGAATAGTCGAATGAATGTACCACATTGCAATATATACGATATGAGATACTTATCAAATACAAACTGCTAATTATATAGAATCTTTGTGGCTAACTTGCCGTGCAAGTTATACTATAATAAATATAGGCAATAAACGTTTTGTAAAATTTTAAAGACATTACACGCTCTATAATTTTAACGTACTTACCTACCTAGGCGTACTCGTAGCTACTTACAATGAAAACCACATTTAAAACCTAGTTTGCACAACGCAAGGCGAAACGAAGCCAGCTATTGGGGACGATTTCTTTACAATTTAATCTTCCCACCACTCCCACCACACGTGGCTGCAGCGTGCTATTGTTTTTAGCACACCGTCACTGTCATAGTGCGTGTTCATGTATACTAGCGGACGAGGGCTCGTTGACGGGCGCGAAAGTTTCCCGCCAGCCACGATTGTAAAGTGCGAAAACACATTAGGGACTAGACAGGAAAGAACATGTATATGCTAAATGCGAATCCTTAATGAACCATAGTCTAAGTCTATTAAAACTAAGGCATTAAAGTTTCATTACGAATGCACTATATTTATATTTAAGACCTTTTGTCTTCGTAACAACGCGAATGTCGGTGTTCGCGAGCATGTCAGTTACGCGAGCATGTCAATGTCAAGGTTGCGCGAATCCACATTTTTACCTCCTACCAAAAAGTGCTCAACGCGGCTAAAGAAGCTTTCACTTAAAAAAATATTTAAGCTCAACACAGCGTACGTACAGATTCAGTTTGTTCCGAATTTCGTTCGCAAGGCTAGTGTGTCGGAGAAAAAGTCAGTTACTCGGACCTTCTATCCGCCAGTAAATTTTCTGGTAACTAAGTAGTGTGTTTTGCGCAAAAACAAAATGCAACAAGGCAAAGCACAGGAAAATTTGTTTTCCTACAAGTATGAGAATTGCCTCATTTCCTTCATCAACATTTCGGTGTTACTCCATTCGAATTATCGCGACCGCGTCCGCTTACTCCGAGTTAAGGTGAACAAGCAAGTAGTTAACATGCCTATTACCTGCTATTTTGTACAAGCTGGTGTTATCCAAAATACGGACAAGAATTTTAAAATGGCAGCAAAGATGCGTACCGCGTTGTGTTTTTATTGTTACCTACTAAGAAGCCTGAAATAGTAAGGTACCTTAGA
Organism: Erebia palarica; assembly: GCA_964035005.1. Taxonomy (NCBI): domain Eukaryota; kingdom Metazoa; phylum Arthropoda; class Insecta; order Lepidoptera; family Nymphalidae; genus Erebia; species Erebia palarica. The sequence goes on from OZ035994.1 coordinate 20,341,294, forward strand.
GATCTTTCCTCTTTCTTTATTTTTCATTAATCATGACTGTACTTATGTCATAAGTATAGTCATGATTTTAAAGGATTAAGGGATGGAGAAAAAAAGGAGGGATCTGCATAATACAATAATGCAAATACCTAATGATATAGGCAATTAATTGAGGTATGATCAAAAGTAAGTTAATAAAAGATATATTTAAAATAAGAAAGATAATATAGATAATCTCAGTAGGTAAGTAACTACCTAATTAAAGTGGGTTATCCTATTTTTGAAACGGTCAGAACAGTTAAAAGTAACTGGTATCTATTAAGTATCGAACCAACTTATGTCTCGCTAGGTACAAACTTATTCAATTACCCAAAGAATTGTAACGTAAAAAACCAAACGATACACGTCTTGCTTTTTTGTTTCCATTTTCTTAATGGCCACAAGTTACTACGTTAATTGGCTATGATGGTAGTTACACGTACCTACACCATGACCAATTAACGAACCATTCCAAACAGATTACAAAGATAACTTAGAGAACTATCATTGCTTTATCATTAAAACATTGTCGCAGAAGCATTACCTAAAGGCCCGATCACACTCAACCAGGCGACGCGATGGCAGCGTTACCAAAGCTACTCATAAAGTAGTATTACAACTTAAAGTATTGTATTTATTTTATGTCTTACTTACTGTGGATCTCGCGCCGCTGCCACCTTTATCTACGAATGAATAAATAAGCTCTCTGCGCACCAAAGTATGACGATTCGGTATAAATCTCTAGGAGCTTCTCTCGGCCATCTAAATACAAATACGCAAGGAAAAATTTGATTATTTATTTTATTTTTTAAACACATTTAGCAAATTGATTGTTATTAGAATATGTTATTTTAATTTAATTCTATAGATACTTGTACTAATTGTAACTTTACTATACATTATGTCATACTAGTGAATGCCCGCGGTTTGAGTTGTTTTGGTTCCCGCGGGAACTCTTTTATTTTCCAGGATAAAAAATAGCCTATGTGCTATTTCAGACTATAATCTATCTCTGTGCCAAATTTCAGCCAGATCCGTTCAGCCGTTGGGGCGTGATTGAGTAACAAACAACAATCCATACATCCAAACATTCATACATCCATTCAAACTTTCGCATTTATAATATTAAGTAAGACTATTATTATATTATTACAGCCTTAAATGATTAGGATAAAAAAAAGTGTGTGTGCAATTCACACTCGTCAGAAGTAAACTTCAGAAAAGTAGCCTACCAGAGAATGACATAAATATAACTTGTGTTCTATCTCATTCTCACGCAGACAAAATCCTATATGATATGTTTGTTTCTATTTGGTGTCGCTTTTTCGTTTCCACTTACGTTTCATTGAATTTTCAAATCACGATTCTAAAGAAGTTTCACTTTGTTAAAAGATGAAAAAGTTTTCCAATAAAGAGAAAAAAAAATTGTGTCGTTGTATTGTTGTTAGGATCATAATAATATTATGAATACTATATAAATAATATTTGAAGATATAATAGATGTGCCGTGCCGCTATACTGCGGTTATAGCTCAACCGTCACGCGTAGCTACCGCGCGTCGTCTGACAAGTGCTTAAACAATAATTAAACAAGCATACGTTTTGCTCGAACGCAATAGTAATTGTATTGAATAAAGTTTCCACGCTGAGAACCGCGAAGTTCCCACGTAAAAAGCACCTCGAGGTTTTTCTCAATCGGTCACCGAGATTTCGTAACCCATTGTGTACGCCGTTTGATCAATATGGCACTTAAAGATGTAAAGATAGTTTTATAAGACGTGATTTGTTGTTGAAATGTAAAAAAAAATATTAAATTTTCGTTTTATATTGATAGCTTTAAACGCTGTATAATATTCAACATAGCTTTGGTCGGCAACTTCGTCTGCCTGAATTTAGATATTTTATTGAAAAGAAATATATAAACAGCCCTGATCAGTCCTTGAAGATTCCAGAGAACTACCCATCCTTTGCCTTGAAAGTCCCGTTAAGATATGAATCTGATGTAAAGCAATAGGACAGAAGGATTCCCTCAATACTCGCTCTACATATTATTTTAACGACTCAAATATCCATTAAACTAAGGTTCCTCAGGTTACGCAAGTAGCTAACTAATTGAAAGTCCCGTTAGTGATGTCTCTGTCTGACTCTTTCTTTCTAAGATTTGAAGTAGGTATTGGTTACCGTAGGTACCGTAGATAGGAACGGCATTCCGAACCAGTGGTAGATTCATTCGACTATTCATAAGCACGTGTAAAAGTCTATTTGAAAAAAAAAAAATTTGAATTTACCATTAAATTATGCTAAAAGCGACATCGAGAACCTAATGGTTTTAACTTGCGTAAATCTCGTATTTAGTGTAAGTAATCCTTTCGTAACTCAAACAATCGTACTTATCTCAAAATGATGTCACATATTCAAATCATGTTAATATTAATTTCGATTTCACTCGATTCAATTTGTTGAATTCATCTGTACCTACGACCTCCCACGAAAGCGACAACCTATAATGAATAATGATACAGTTACAGACACGTAAACAATGGCACACTTACGAAATCATTGTCATTGTAATGTCGAAGTTTGATGGCTGAATAGTTTGATTCCTTTAGCGATTGGTTTTACAAATTTCGTCTTAATTGACTAGGTCCATCTAAGCTACTAGGACGGACTAGGTTTTTAAAACCATTTGCATTATTACCGATTAATTGAAAGTCTCTACCACATGAGATACCTAATGAAGTAATATTTCTTAGAAATGCGGAAACAGAGAAGAAAGGGGAACGGGTCCCCTATCTCGAAGCCTCACGCATTATTTTAAAAAAGATCCTTAATATAAAATATTAAAATTAAAAGCATACCTATTTAATAGAAAAGTAATAATTGTTCATTAATAATTGGCTCATTAGTGTAGGTTGCCTGGCAGAGATCACTCAGTGATAAGGTCACCTTTTGTTTGTACCTACTTGTATTATATGTCCTTTGTTAGTGTTCTTTTTTATGCAATAAAGTTGTTAAATAGTAAATAATAGTAATAGTTAGTGTACTATCGAAACTCGGATTTTATATTATGTAACTCATAATTTAAAAATAGCAGAACGTTTGCACGAACGTATATTCAAGTTTGTTAATAAAAACGACGCTTAGTAACAACTGAGTAGGTTCTCAGAAAAACAGAGTTGATTTACTGGAAAATTGTCGTATTGTGCAATAACTCTTGAAGTTCATCGACCTCAATATTCAGTAAATCCGGACTCCATTGAGATGGGGGCCCAAGAATTACGGAAAAAATATACATGTTGTATAGGTTTTTAAATGTAGTAATGTAATGTATTTGGTTCCTTTACACATTTCACACCGCAAATGACTGCTATGTGTTGCTTAAGGTAAAATAAAATTTTCATCGGTTGCACATCGGGTGTTTCATCAGATGTAGCGCATTTTGGATTCTCTAGTTATCTTTGATTCGTCGCTGCTATATTAGCGCTTCATGAGCGACTGTGATGGATGTAGGAAGCTCGTGTTTGACATAAATGCACGGCAAGTGATATTCTGCAAGGTATTTTTACTCGTCTTTGACTACATCGTAAGCTTTCGCCTTCGATTTTAAGTGTCAAAATGAAAAGCTAATTTTTTGTAGCTTTTTCCTTCGATGTACGCACGGATGAATAAAGAAATTATTGTGTTCCGACTAAAAATAATAAAACAAATGGGATTTTTTAATACCTTAACACGTTATAAGACTAGCCCATGCCCGCGACTTCGTCCGCATAGATTGAGGTTTTTTGTTCCACGCCTGAACTCTTTATTTATTAAACTCAAACCCCTATTCGGTTTCTACACGGCATCGTACCGGAACGCTAAATCGCTTGGCTGCACGTCTGTACCGGTAGGGTGGTAACTAGCCACGGCCGAAGCCTCCCAGGTCAGACCGGGGAAAACTCAGAAATTATAAATTTCCAAACCCTGCCGGGGGTCGAACCCTGGACCTCCGCACTTTAAGGCAGCAGCGCTCAACACTACGCCACGGGAGGTCGTCAAAAGTGTCATAATACTCTTTCGACTTATTCCCTAAAATCTTTTGAATTATAGACCTATTACATTGCACTAATCACAGGGACCCTTACACTTGAATCAGTGTAATGTAAAAAGGGAGTAAGGGTCCCTAAATTGGTCCTTATTGCTGCGTAATAAAGGACGCTCTAACTAGCTGCCACGCCCACCCTTACCACAGGGCCCTGTAAAAAGTGCAGTGTAATAGGCCTATTATTGCTGTGTAATAAGCGACGCTCTTAATAGCAGCCACGCCCACCCGTCCACAGGGCCCTGTAAAAAGTGCAGTGTAATAGGCCTATTATTGCTGTGTAATAAGCGACGCTCTAATTTGTGGCCACGCCCACCCTATCCGCGGGGCCCTGTAAGAAGTGCAGTGTAATAGACCTATCATACTCAATAGTCAATACTCAATATCATTTATTCAATATAGGTACACTGTAGGTACACTTATTGACGTTAAAAATTACTTACTTATTGTTGCTGTGCAATAAGCGTCGCTCTAAATAGCGGCCATGTAATAGGCCTAATACAATCAAAAATGTATTTTTTTAGTATGTATTTTTTGTGTGTTTATGTAAGTTTATGATATAATATCTTATTTCATTCTATCTCATGTCTTCTTGTACTTATTTCCTCCACAACCTTTCTCACTGCCAAGGGTCACTGGTAGAGATCTCTTATAGAGATAAGTGCTTCCTTATCCACTACGTATGTTTTTCTTCTTATTTTATAACATTTTGGTAGTAAATAAATTTAAAAAAAAAAAAAAATGTTGTTCACAGATGGAGCGGGAGCGGTGATGTTGCGGGCCGCATGCGCAGCGGCGCTGTGGTGTGCGCTCGCCGTCGCCGCAGCCGCCTACACCGTCGACTGCAACCACGAATACACAGACTGCGATACGGAACTAAGTAAATAGCTCATCATTTTTTTTAATACGAATTAGCCCGCCAACCCGCATTGGAGTGCGTGGTGAGTCTAAGCTCCTAATTCCCTCTCTCCTATGAAAGTGGAGGCCTGTGCCCAGTGGGACGTTAATAGGCTGCAGTGGTGATACGACTGCCTGAAAAAAGGAGTTATTGTTTTCAGGGTTCATGTACTTAGATATGTATGTGAGTTTGTATATTCCACCATAAGTTCTATACGCCTGAACCCATTTTGATAAATGAGGTATCGTTAGAATCCCTAGCTTATTCCGGGTGACATAGGCTAGTAAAATTTAAAAAAAATTGATGGAGTGACCATTAAAGACTAAATTTGAAAAAAAAATCGAAAATAAAATTAGAATATAATCACCATCTAGAAAATGATGAGTAGATTCCAAAAATTTATAACACTATAGTTCAATATCCAGTGATTCACAAAAAAATATCACTTAAAAAAAATGTGAATAAGATTCTAATTTAACTAGATTAATTTAGATTTAATATAGAATTAAATAATTAATATAGAATTTAAGATAGAATTTTTAGTACGTTTTTTGGCAGGGCAGTCGTGTTTTTAATTTTTTTTAATTATGACTTGTTTAGGGGGTTTGTCAATACTGACTATGTTCCCATAAGATCAACAACATGAAACAAGCCACATAAATACTTAGAGAAAACAACAACTTAAACATTAACACATCCTTGTGAGTGACCGCGCCCCTTTGACAGTGGGGCAGCTAGAAAGCTATTGCACATACTCACACTGCTATTGTTCTTGAGGAGACGTGGCTGCTTCGATAAATTCTGTACAAATTCCATTAAAAGATGGAATATATCGTCATCAACGCTTATATTACCACAGTCTACACAATTCTGTGTTGGTGATGGTCTTATCATGTTTCTAAATTTATTTGATGGAATGTGCCTGAAACGCAGTCGTAACAGTTTTTAATATTTACCCTTTTACAGTCTTGAACAGTCCCACAAAACCGATATGAGGAATATTTAAGAAAGAGTGTAATTCAAACTCATCGGCATTCAAATAGTCGGTTTTTTTAGACACAACCATAACAGTTTCGCTTCATGGTTAGAGCGTGGTTAAAAGTTTTTAAACGAGTTAGAAACAAGTTTTTTCGCATAAAGATTTATATGGATGTGCCGAAATAACCTACAGATTATTATTCTTTTCTTGAATGGAAATTTTATATCACATTTCAAAATACCAAATGTTTGAAGTGTTTTGTTTCACGTCTTTTTTATGAGGAAGTTAGCATGCATATCTATAATATGATATATTATTACATGATTTTTGGAATTACGATCTTGTATTAAATTATAACTACCTATAACATATACCTTCAGGTACCTACTGGTTTAAAAGTTTAACTCAGTCTTATAGCTTCTTTAGCTTTTTGCTGTTTGCTGAGATATAATAATATGGATCTTTTTATATTCATGAATTCATTAACTTTAAAGTATGACGTTATTTTTACGACTGCAAAAATACGCATATTGTGTCAAGATCATCATGTGTGTATTTTATGTATCGATGCGGAAACTGAGAATCAAATTTAGGTTTACAACATTATACCTATTAAGTAATAATATATTTTTATAACCTTAAAATTATTTTTACCCAATGATTAAAAAGTTCAGTTCTACCTACCTACATAGTTCAGATATAATAATACACTAAGGTATATTACTTGTATATACTTATATATTTCTTACTTAACTGCACTAAAAGGGCGAACTTATTGTATCATTGGCTAAGATTTACTATATTTTATTGATATAATTTATTGCTTCAATGTAAAGCTAATAAGGTTAGCAAATTTTTTCAAGTTCTGAGTCATAATGTGGGCTGAGCCACTGATATTTTCTAGTAAAACTTTATGGAACTTTATGGAATGGCTATTATCTATCTAGCCTTATCTATCTCTAGATATTCGAAATGAAGTTATTCAAATTCAAAGACATTTAAATAAACTATAAACATACATACTTACCCATTTACTACTAATGTATACTGTATACTGTAGGTGCAACTACTGTTTATTAATGGATTTTTTATTTCGTCCGTTTGGTATGTACGTGTTTTCGCAGGAGCTATTCCTTCACATATTCCCTTACGAATACAAATTTCATATATTATTAGTATATTGTTCACTGAGCGAAAAAAGTGACCGAATACTGTGTATGACCGAAGTGACATGGGTGTAGTTTTAAGGCCCGAAGTGTAGCCGAAGGGCCTCAATACATGCAAGTTAGGAATTTCCCCGATAACATTTTCCCGAGTGATACATACCTTTATTAGTACCTGCGAGGAAAATATAAGATTATTTTATTATTATTTTATAATAGTTATTTATTTATTTATTATTACTGTTAATTTAGTATTTTTATTCGACAACAATTTCTGCACTGATGTTAATAAAAAAATAAAACGGAGCATTAACAGTGAAATTTAATAAACTTTTTCCGCCCGCGTAGTTGGTTGGTAGCAAATAAAAATGACGTACTTTCGTCCTCGTTTTGAAAAAAATTAAGAAGGTATTTTCCGAGCGAGTGTAGTTCAGAGATCATTTACTAAGTTTGTTGCGTTCGATTAATATCTCCATCAGTAGTGGATGGTTTCAGAGTTATCTTAGAGGTCGTCGGCAGCGTATTCGCATTGAAGATAAGTTTTCTTCTTGGTGTGAAATATCAGCTGGCGTACCTCAAGGTGGTGTGTTGTCGCCTTTACTATTTGCTATTTTCATTAATTCAATTTCCCAGAAAATTACTTCTCTCTATCACATGTATGCAGATGATCTTCAAGTTTATTCACAGTCAACTCTTGAAGTTCTGCCTAATGCCATTTCTACTATTAATGGTGACTTAGCGGCTATCAATGAATGGAGTAAGTGCTATGGTCTAAAAGTAAATCCTTCTAAGTCACAGGCTATTATTATTGGTGGTTCTGGCATGATTTCCAGAGTTGACTGGGATAACCTTCCCCCAGTTTCATTAAATAGCTTATTATTCCTTAGAGTTCTACCGTCAAAAATCTTGGTGTACATTTTGATACTACTTTCTCTTGGTCTCATCATTTAAAAGAAGTCAGTAGGAAAACTTTTGCAGCCATGGGTTCACTAAGGCGTCTGCGTTCTTTTCTTCCTATTCCTACTAAGATTATGTTAGCACAATCCCTACTGCTCTCCATTCTCGATTATGCGGACGCAAGCTATCTTGATTAAACTGAGGACCAACTAAATAAACTTGAGCGAATTCATAATTTAGCTATTAGGTTTATATTTGGTTTGCGCAAATATGGCCATGTCTCCGAATTTCGTTCAAAGCTCAAGTGGTTACCCATTAGATTTCGCCAGAATCTTCATATTGTTTCTCTTCTGTACTGTGTATTGTTCAATCCCATGACTCCTGGTTATTTAAAGGATAAGTTTAAATATCTCGAGCATGATAGACCTGATTGGGTCCTCCGGTCGGCCGGTAAATTTATTCTTAAGGTCCCTACGCATCGGACTAAATATTTCCAAAGTTCATTCGCACTCAGGGCCACTATTCTATGGAATGAACTTTCCTCAAATATTCAGCGTGCTAAAACCTTTAGTAAGTTTAAAATTGACGTTAAAAATTATTACTAATCTCTTTGTTATCATAAGTAACGACATATTTATTGTTTTCTTTCTAAAAGTACTTATTTATGTATTTATAGGAATGTCTATTTAGTTTATGTATGTCTATTATTATTATTTTGTATATATTAGTTTATTAAAATATGTTGTAATATATTGTGTTGGTTAGTTTATTTAGTTATTAGTATTTAAGTTTATTATTATTTTTGCACCACCTCCCTTTATCTTCTTTTTCATTTTCTCCCTAACGTTATGGTTGTCTGGAAGAGATCGCTGCTTAGCAATAAGACCGCCTTATTGTACCTACTTATAGTTGTATTCTTGTTTGTAACATGTTGTGTATTTGTGGTGTACAATAAAGTATATACATACATACATAAGTACTCCTGTACAAGAATTGCAAAAAAAATATATTACAGCGTGTCTTTACTATTGAAAACGGCTTTCAAAGAAGCAAAAAGAAAATGAAATGTGACGGAACCGCCGCATTGTAGAGTCGTGAGTTCACCGCCGTTTTTTTTCAAAGGAAGATCAACACATTCCTTTGGGCTTTGTTCTTTTTTAAATGTGTTCTTCATGGTTTATATAGGAAGCTAGATGGTTGCCGGCTATGGCAATCCGTCAATCTATCACAAATGGGTCTCAGGTAGGCAGTACACTATAATTACACGTTATTTTAGAACCGCTGTACTATTTATTGTATCTACCTTATACGGAAGTGATTAAAATATTAAACTTGTTTATTATTATAAGGAAAATTTACTGATCTTCGTATCATCCTACGTCTTTAAACTTTGCTTTTTATACTTAACTCCTTATTTTGTGCTAATCATTTATCAATATTATAATCTTTCAAGTGAAAAAGCGATTGTGTTTCAACTGTATCGACTTAAGTGTCTCCATAGATTTAGGACCAATCATAAACCTATTGCATGTCTCGTAGCCCAAGATAGAATCACAGAATAATTAATATGTAGTACGGTGGAACAGCGATTTGTTCACCAGGCAAATTATTCTATAGGTACATTGAAAATGAAAAATAAATATGTAACTTAACTGTAAATTTAACGCTTTAGTAATGTATATTGCAATTTGCATATACACTTGAACTATAATATAATATACATAAATAAACAAATAAACTATGACCCAATTTTATTATTTTTAGAATATGTTCCAGGGGAATTGATTGACACTAGGTAGATATGTCTAGACATTTCTTGCAGTCCTAACACTTTCCAAACCATAAACAAACGAACGATGTAAATTGTCGCTCTGTATAGAGACTGTAACTTTCGCATTTTCTTTACGTTCCGCATAGTTATTATATAAAACACCATTGTGTGATCATTAAACCTTTTTTACGATTAGCTGGTTTCCACAACAGGAAATTGCATCCGTTTGTCCGTACTAGAATATAGATATAGGCACGTATGTCTGTCTATCCTGTTACATTTTTGGTTTGCCCGCAAGATACGGCTCAACTGCTAAGGTTTATTAGGAGCAAAAGCGACCGTTTTTCTATATAAACTGTATAATATTCAGCTGTTTTTTCTGAAATTTAACATAGAGCTTTAAATCCAGGTATTAGTTTCTTAGGCTCTCTCCTTTTATCTGGAAAAAGAAATCCATACTAATATATATTATAAATGCGAAAATATGTATGTCTATCTGCTACGCTTTCATGGCCCATTTAATCAACCGATTTAGATATAATTTGGAATAGACATGTGTTATATCCCGGGGAAGGACATAGTCTACTTTTTAACTAGGAAAACTAAAGAGTTCCCGTGGGAATTTAAAAAAAAGCGGACGAAGTCGCGGGCATCATCTAGTAAAATAATGATTTATTCATAGCGGACAAAACCACGATAACAGCTAGTATGGTAAAAGCCTTTTCTTCTTAGTTTAGTCATCAGAAAATCACGCCGGTTGCGCGACTCCGGCAGCCGACACGCGCCAGTTGTCGCGATTATGTCAACGACTGGGTTACTTACGTGCTACAGCTGTTGCTTCAGATAAATCGTTGTTTAAGATTTTTCCCATTAAAAGATAGCCCGTGATTAATGATAATAATAATAAAAATCCTTATTTATTCAAACGGAATGTACAATTTCCTTAAATTACCCTGGACTCCCAAACTAGGGATTTAAAGAGAAAAAATAACGAGACGTAAGTCATAAATGGGCGGTAAAGGTTTACTGTATAGTTTATATTTATAATAATATAACAAGTTACTTGAATAAAAACGTGCTCATTTATGACTTAAGCCAAATAATAAATAAATCAACACATTTACACCTTAATATAATAAACCTGCAACAAGGTCTCCGACCATCACATCGGGGGAAATCCTGCCTTCCTCTTTAAGCAGAGGAATTTAAAAAAAACCTAGGATATACCCGTGACTTGGGGGTGAGTCTCTTCCAAATTAATTTAAAGTAACAAATTGCGTCTTCGTCAGATGGTAAGAGAGGATGGAGTTTAAGATGGTAGCGTACAGAGGACAGACTCGTCCAAGTGCGGAAAATAACCCCAGGACACACACGAAGTTGGTAGCGGGCTAACCTGAAAGTGGAATGATATGATGTTTGTATAAAAACTTATATCCCTATAATATAATGTTTGCCAAACCGAGCGTCACCAGTGTAGTGGCCCATGGCCTAAACAATTATCATTGGGAGAAGCTAATGCTTGGTAGTCGGCCGGAAATGACTGAAATGATAAATGATAAAGATATCCCAAATCGCAGTCGAGTTTGCACCCAGACCAATAATTAATTAGTCAACTTGCAATTCCCAGCTTGACCCACCTAGGAATGGATCCCGGGAACTCCTTTGACAATACCGCAGCGCTAACCACTGTGAAAAAAAATCCGATCAATATTCATATTCAACTATTATATGATTGCAAGTTGCAAGGTTATTTAACTGGAACAACCAACATGAATACCCACGTAACTTTACCGATGACAGGTTTATTGGCCGACTACCTACTGCGATCTCATCAATGTTAGTAGGTAATTCCAATTCGTTATGATGCAAACACGCTAATCTGCAAAGAGGATGATAGATCGTTGGCAGAACAACCTTGTCGCAGTTCGCAGACTCCTACTTCATATTATTACCTACCACTACAGCCCATTAAAGTCACACTGCTGGGCACAGGCCTGCACTCTCATAGGAGAGAGGGAATTAGAGCTTAGACCCACCACGCTGCTCCAATGCGGGTTAGCGGGCTTTAACGGCTATTATCATGTTAGTGATAATAACCGGGACCGACGGCTTAACGTGCTAACCGAGGCACCGGGTGAAACACCGACAACTTCCTAACTCCGGGCTATTACTAAGAATTTCTAGTCAGAAAAACCCAACACTTATTATGGCCCGACCCGGGACTCAAACCCGGGACCTCCGTCAGCCACAGTCAAACATGCTAACCACTAGACCAACGAGGCAGTTACATAATAATGTTATTGGAAACGTTGGCTTCGAGCACCATTCGCGGGCTATTATAAATCCTATAATATTTAAGATCTTGAGATCACAGAAGGTTTTTAAAGTAGGACTTATCCTGGGCTATTTTGAACTACTCGTTGATTCTTTGTCCGAGGCCAGCCTTGGGTCTCACGACCTCCGCCAAGTTTATTAATTTAGGACGCTATGCTTTTATTTTTATACTAGCACACTTGCCCGCGTGAAATAAGTTTTTTAAATTCTCACGGGAACTCCCTAATTTTTTGGGATAAAATATAGCCTATAATACTCACAAATAATGTGGCTTTCTATTGGTATCAGAATTATCAAAATCGGTTAAGTAGATCTAGAGATTACCCCCTACAACGTCACAAACTCACAAACTTTACCTCTTTATAATATTAGTAATAGTACACAAACTACGTATACTGTCATAGCATTATTTTAAATAATCCTGCGAAGTAAATTGTGCTGTGCTGGCACAAATAAAAGCCAAGAAACAAACTAAGTACAAATAATTCTAATAATATAATGATGCATTTTCCAAACATTGAAATCCCTTATTTACCGATTGAGTAGGTATTGACATCAGTTAAGCTTATGACTAGCATAGGTTCAAAATTAACCTTAAATAAAAACATTAGAGTTTATTATCCTCTACATTTAAATATCTCTAATCTACGATAATATCGTGATGCCATCACCATGCATCAACGTCTTGAGCACCATTGTTTGCTGACCTTGTTCCATTTAAAAGCTTTGATGCGATCGAATGAATGCGTCAAAGCTGGGAAAGTGAAGGTGTTCGAAGGTTGACAAGAAAAGTACACTAGCATACAATTCATAACTATATAACTTAGTAAGCGTATAGAAAATCACATATTATAAGTGCCTATGCAAATAGACGAAAGAAACCTAACTCAGGCCACAAAGTGCAAATTGGTACTTAGGTCTTAACTTTGTAATTTCAAGTCAGCTAATGTATGGGTAACAGTTAAGTAGGTACTTCATCTATGGTCTTCCCACTTATTTTATTGTTAGATAAGTACTTAGTACCTGGGTGACCGAGCTGTGCTCGGTATTTTTTTTGGTAAATCGTGTTTTTTGGAAATTATATTTAAATACAAATTACATACTGAAGAAATATTAATAATATCTTACTGACATAATAACAAATAAAACTCCTAATAACAAAAAAATATGAACTTGTTATTCAAATAAAATATCACGAGTGCAATAATTGGGCTCCCAATAATAGTTTTACTCACAAAAGAAGGAACTTGAAAAAAAGGGAAAAAATAATCGGACTGGTGACATGTAGACTGGAACCGGGCCTCTGGTTATTGGGCCGCCTTATTTCCCATCTGAGCTATTATCTCTGAGCACCTTGTAGATGACGGCGAAATTTACCTTCGTATTCCAACGATATTGTAGCAGTTTTTACTGAAAATACGAATAAAACTACCCTTTTAAAAAAGATCTCTATAGCTAGATAGGTTTATCGCCCCCGAAACCGCCTGCGGGCCTGCATACTAAATTTCGTGAAAATCGTTTAAGCCGTTTCTGACATACAGATTATTTATATATATACAAGAACTGCTCGTTTAAAGGTATTAGATTTCAATTGATCTTACGATGTACCTATATATACGCATTAATTATCTAGCGTTAGTTACCGCTCCTGGGAAAGCATGGAAAAGCACTTGAATTAAATGTTCATTGTAAGTTCCTACCGCTCTTTCTGATACAATTTATTGATATCTACATAACCTAAATAGATGAAAAGGGTCTACTTACTAAGGGAGTCTAAGGGTAAACTTACCTTGACTTGTCTTGGTACTGGTTCTTATCTTGACTCCTTATGTTTTACTTCACAATGATGTCTACTTACTAAAAGTTCTAAAAATGTAAGTTCACGCTTCACGGATGTTCTCCCACGGATGTCCACCTGTTACTTGAACTTGAGATGTGAACGGATTTCCTTATGTGTTACTTACGTGCGATGAGCCTAACCGATGCTGATGCTCTATCACGCATAAACACAAGTAGGGCGACCAAATACGATAGCATACTGTCGGATTAAAAAAATACTGGTTTCTAAAAACGGAAAACCACGACTAAAGCTAATTTAAACTGAATAAACTCATAACAAAAACTCAAACTTGACCTCTTAAGATACGTCTTGTTTTGAGTGTTACAGTTTTTCATAAAAAGCCAATTAAAGTCGGCAAAGTGCAAATGCTGCAAGTGTTCCAAACTAATGAGTTAAAGAGTACAACTATTCAGACAAAGGTTGAACAAATCTCATAGCAAAATTTGAAGTAAGTAGTGCTTAAAATTTCTGCGGTAAACGTGTTGTTATTTTAGATCTGTTTAATTTTGGTTATATATGTATAAACCTCAATAAATTTTTATTAAATTTGACAACAACTTTAAACCAAAATAGTAGCACTAATTGCAATTGGGACTGAAACCGTTTGGTAACCACAATACTTATACAAGGAGCCGGATACACGATGCGTTTACGCAACTGTATGGTCATAACGCGATATTAGTCATTAGCACAATATGTCATCGGTATTTTAAGGGTTTCTCTTTTCAAAATCTTTAGTGTAAAAGTATGCTTCATTTTATATCATACTTCAAACTAATATTATAAATGCGAATGTACGTCTTTGTTTGTTGGTTTGTCCTTCAATCACGCATCGACGTGATTTTTTAAACGATGTACCGAAATAATAATTACCTTGTTTAGTTTTTTTAAGGAGTATATTGTATTTGTACATATTGTTGTATTCAAAATAAATAAATTGAAATTGAAATTGAAACGGTTATATTTGAGGACCTGGAGAGTTTCATAGGCTACGTTTTATCCCGAATAATTAAGTTCCCGTTAGTTTAAAAAACCACGCGGATGAAGTCGCGGACATCAGTGCTTCTTATGCTGCGAATACTGTCAGTTATCTTATTTTTATATAATTATAGATATTTCAACTCTAGCAACTCTTTATATAATATTATTATTAGGTCACACCAAAATTTGATTGAACCCAAGTCCAAACAAGGAGAAAAAGATAACAGACTTTTTACTTTTAAGTTGCTCGTTATTATGTAGGTAAAATTAACTACAAAAACCTTTTTATGGGATCAATAATTGTGGTGTATAAATGCAGAGAGAACTTTTAAAATGTCGGCGAAATGTAAGATTCTACAAGTCTAAAGTCAGGGCTCATCAAAACTTCTAAATTGCGTATCAATTTTTCTAGTATTCTCACCACAATAACGGATAAGTAGGCATTATATCGAATTAAACAGACCGTCCGAACGCCATTGCGTCTGGTAATCTCGGTCAATACCACATTGTGAATGGGGCTGATTCTATAACGTATACAAATTAACCGGTCGGTGCAGTTCGAGCTTTTCGCGTCCTTTATAGATGACCTAGTTTGTGATAGCCGTGAAGATTAAGGTCGTTGGTCATGCTTTAGGCATAAAGTTGTTAACGCTCACAGATTTTAGATCAGTATGAATGAATGAATGAAATTTCAAATCAAAGTATAGTTACAGAGCTGAAAAATAATACCTTTAATATATAAAACTAACTTAGGCAAAGGCGGCCTTATTGCTGTAAGAATTTATTAGCAGCAATTAGTATTTAAAAAAATCTAAATTCAAATGTTTTTATTCAGATAGACTTTTTACAACTGCTTATGAATAGTCGAATGAATCTACCACTGGTTCGGAATGCCGTAGTAACGTATAAGTATGTAGTCTGTAGTAGGTGTGTGTAGACTGTCCGTGTACTGTAGTAGTAAGTTACCTCTGCTCATCTAAAATTATAGTTTAGGAATGAATTATTTACTAGCATACAAAATCATGTCATGAAAGATGATAATAGTAATACTATTAGGGAATCGATACAATAAGTCTCATTTGTAATAATTAAAGGAGTACCTTTTCCGTAGAAAGTAGAAGTAAAAGTCACACTGTACACCGGGTATGTAAATTATTTATAACTCGTTTATGTTAGACTAGGAATTTACATTATTATTTATGAGCACGTAATTGCGATTCAAAAGAAAAGCTAGGTACATCGTGGTTTAGGCGCACTAATAATTTCGGATTTGTATATTTTGCCTATATTACCTTATAAAAATAAAATTTGTGTTACAAACGATAATTTTATCTTCCAATGTGACCAACAGTAAATGAACGGTGTTCAGTTTCACACATTTTTGTCATTTATTAATTCAACCGTACCTATCTAATGGCTTTTATCTCGCAGCTTAAGTACTATTATTTTAAGCCAATGATGTCGATCTGATTTTAATGACAGTTGAATCGATTACAATAACGGTTGCATAGCGATTGACCAAGTTTCCAATACTGCTTCGTTGTATCATTAAATTATTGACGCTGAAACAATAGTTAAAAGATTCGTGTCAATCGTTTGGTATGTGTCTCACGGTTTTCTGCATCGTCTAATCTTGATTGACTTGGCAGAACTAGAATAAGAAAATATAATACTTACTACTGGACTACTTTCTATGGTATAATTTATAGTCCAAGTATAGATAGGTATACAATAAAAGTATGTTTTAAAAAAATCATTCTCCGAGTATTTCTCTCATTTTGCTTTATCTACATATTCCTTGTTTACAGGTAAACTTACTGATGATGAAGAAACAGCATCAACAGTACCTCATAGTATACCTTCACCGATAGAGGTCAAGTCTCCTGAAACAACAGCTTCTACAACTACAACTGCGCCAACACGATCAACTGCTGTCGAACAATTTACAAAAGAAAATAAAACAGAAGCGCATACATTTGCTGAAGCTAACGAAGCCACAGAATCTATAGCAAGACCGAAGGCTAGACTATTAAATTTAAATGTCGACGACTTACAAAATTTCGCTATTGCGTTACATAATCAAACCAAAGGACCAAAAAAAGCTTTAGATGATCTTAGTGATGTTAATTTGGATAACGAAGATGAGGATGAGCCTCCAAGATTAATAGGAAAGGAGTCTAAAAATAAACAGATACCTGATAAATTTTATACTAACCTCCAATCGCCATTCAATCCAATATTAACTGTTGATAAATCTGAAGAAATAGAAGCAGTGTGCAAGGAAAACGAAGTTATATATAAGGTTAGTAAGCGTATCTAATTACAAAGAATGATTTTAAGCGTTAAACTAATGAGTTTTACTACTTGATGTAAAAATAAATAATGTAATTACTCAAATAAAACCATAAAACTGCAACATATGAATATTTAATACTTTGATAGAAAAAACTTGAGGGACGAGTGGCCTAGTTGCGACAACGCATATAAATCGATAGCGATTGTTAAGCAACGTTGATCCAAGTCGGTAACTGGATGGGTGACCGAATTTGGAAGTCTGATTTTGGCCTTTTCGTTTTCTCCGTGCCTCGGAAAGCACGTTAAGCCCGGTCCGGTCCGGTCCCGGTTATAATCTTAAGAGTTGAAATTGTACCTACTCTTAGTCGAGTTGTATGCAGAAGGACCTGGGAAGTGGGAACCCACCGCATTAATATCCCAAAAGAACCCCTGCCATTATGACGTGATTAATGGAATGGGGTCACGAACCTCAGCAATGAGGAATACGACGAAAAAACTTATGCTGCTAAATAAAATTTTATTACAGATAGGTGAACGTATAGATAGAGGCTGTGACGTAACTTGCGAGTGTTCTCCGGGTGGTGTTTTTGATTGCTCGTCGAGATGCAAACACCCATTCATACGTCGTGGCAGGCGTCTCGACGACCCTCTGTGTTTTGAATCGCCAGTAGACGAATGCTGTTCTATTATTGCTTGCGCTACAGGAAATGGAGGTAATTTATTATGCATTTATACGTTATGTTACTTACTTGATCTTTCACTAGAAAGTTATATATGTACTTAATTATTTTTACTAATTATTTAATTACTGGATGATGTCGCTTGGATTAAGTTTTTTTTTACTCCCGCGGGAACTCTTTAATTATATGATAAAATGTCCTTCCCCGGGATACAACCTATGCCTGTACCTACTAAATTCCTCAACATCGGTTGAAAAGTGTAACGGGTAACGGACAGACTCACTTTAGCATTTATAATATTAGTATAGATACTATTATTATTAAATATTATAGTATGGATTTTAGTTAGACCTCAAATAGATTTCCACAGAAGATATACTTTTAACACTTCATAATATCACTTATAATGCGCTTCTCGGGATCATGCGCCCTTTTTACTGTTTTCTTTGTTAAATAAATGCTTAAGACAATATTGCCTTTCTTTTCATATTGTAGCTATTTCTATTCGGATTTTTTTTCTGTTTTACTAAATGTATTCCGCTGAACCACCCGACTGAAAGATTGCATTTTTTTATGTAGAGACAAAAATAACGACCTTGGAGGTGTGTCGTTACGGCAATGAAACTTATCCAGTGGGCGGAAAGTGGAATATCGGATGTGAACAAACTTGCACTTGTGAGGAGCATTCTATCGTCACTTGTAAACCGAGGTGAGTCATCATCATTGAGTTGTAATGCAAAGTGCCGCAAAAAATGTACTTGGACAACACCGACAGTTCATTTAAAATGTTTTCAGAGTATATAATTTCTATTCATTCATAAATCCATCGTACCTAACATACCTATTCATATTTGCGTGCTAAATTAACGAGCTTATTTATTTTTATTTATAATGGTTTACTGTTAAAATTTAACATTTTATTTATGTCGCACATCAAATTTTTAATGCGAAACATACATCTCGTTAAAGTTTAAGTCAAATCGGCCCTATACGTAACTGCTGTACAAAGTTTTTTCTTGATGAACGAGTTTACATGTAAGTTGAATCTTAAATGGCTTTCGTAGATTGGCAAGTATATATTATTATGGCTCCGAAATTTTATCAGGTTTCCTTATAAACTAACAGTACCTACTGTTACAGAGACTTCAATGTAAGCTGCAAATTTCAGTCTTGGAATGTTTATTTTCTTCTTCTTATTTTTTTATGGCTTTTATTAGTACCACGCCATCACAATGCACTTTCCCAATGTCACCTGAAGATTTTTTATTTTAATTTTAGGTGTAAGCGTCTGCCGCAATCAGATAAATGTATTAACGTTCAGGATCCACATGACGAGTGCTGTGAAGTACAAATATGTGATGTTTCTCAGGATGTCCACGAAGAATCTATTGATAATAGCACTAGTTCCACCACAACAACTACAACGGAGGTAATTAACATAAAGGATACATCGACAAGTATACATGCATGAATGATGAAGTCTAATAAAAGTATGTTCTTTTTAGATACCAAAAGGATTGCACGATTTAATCACTCCGCAGTCCACAAATCGCCCATTAGTCCTTACTGAACCTATTGGCTCAATAAAAGTCTTACAGAACAATAGTGTCCAAGTTAATCTTATGCATCCGAATATAAGCGACGATCCCATTCACTTATTATTGAGTAGCGATGGAGGAAAAACCTATAGTGATATAGAATTGAAATATTCCAATTTAATTCTCAATCTTGAAGGTGGCAAAGATTATATACTCAAAACAAAGGAAACTGGGACCAAATTTAATTTTACCATAACGGCGTCCGATGTTGGTAATGAAGTTCCAGAAGAGGAGATTTTTAATACCACGAAGGTCGGTTGCTATCATGATGGAAAGTTCTATGGAATTGGTAAGTTTATTTTAAAATTCAAGAGCGTAAAGTTGAACAATTAGAATTTATTTGGTAATTCGTTAAAACTTCGTTTGATTATCTTTTCCAGGTGAGGAATTTCAAATTGGTTGCACGGAACTGTGCGAGTGCACTGGACAAGACATAAGAGAATGTGCCCCTCTCATTTGTCCTTCACACGTTGGTCTGGAACTTGTATCAAAAGGTTGTGTGCGATGGGCTCCAAACCCACCACCACAACCTCCAAATTGTTGTCCAAGGACTGCGCGGTGCTTGAGTGACGGAACTTGTCATTTTAACGGTGTGGCGTAAGTGTACTTACTATAGATTTTGCTTGGTCCCTTAAAATGTACCAGAATGCAAATAACACCTGCTTTGCTAGCATGTCAGATTATCTACATTAAAATTAACATATTAAATGAGTAATAGTAGCACTTTGTACTGATATTTTTAATATAATAAGTAATCTTAAATAACCTCTCTGTTCTTCTAGAATTCCAAATTGGAGCGAAGTACCTCTAGAATTAACGGGTTGTGAGCAGCATTGTTTTTGTGAAAATGGGGAACTAGATTGCCAAGAGGCGTGCAATCCACTGCCACCGATACCTCCTCAAACCCTAAGATGTCCACCTCAGCATAGACCGGCGCCTGTAAATATATCCGACGACGACTGTTGCAAGCAATGGGGTTGCCTGCCCCATGGTAAGCAAACTTTTCACTGAAATCTTAGATTTTAATTTATGAGGAGAAAAAGTTTTAAATAGATCAACTTATCATCATTTTGTTTTATACTATATTCGATTTAATTGCACATGCCATATTTATAAACACTATAATCATTTAACTTTACAACAAGCATGTTATGATTCGAGACATTATTCACCTTTCATGCCATTAGCTTTATAAAACAGTTGCATGTTCGCTAATCATTCATCATACATTATTGCTTGCAGCTGGAAACATGAATGCATCGACTTTTCAGACCTTTGGTATGCCGTCTCACAAACAAATAGTGGTCAACTATGTGACGCCAGTTACACCTGAAATGTCATCATTTACCAATTACTTACTGCCTGCACCTACTATGACTACTGAGACAATTTTTTACAAACATTTGAGTCCTGTAATGAAATCTTCCCCAAAAATCCTTAAGACTTTAATTCCCAATATAATTTACAACGACACTTCAAAATCTTATATTAATACACAACCTGAACAAGTAAGAGGTAATAATATAACAGTATTTACCCCACACGATATCGATTCTCCATTTAAAACAATACATCCTCAAACTCCCATGGTAATGAACAATGTCGATTGGGACATAAAATCACCACATATTAAAGACTCAGTTTTGAGCAATCAGTTCAAAAATCATATGGCTCATGATATGAAATTTTTCCCTAATAAACCACCAAACATACCTGATAGCAAACTTAGCGACTTTGCACATGAATCTAGATACGTTATGAATACTGATCCAATGAAATTAATTACTTCAAATCCCCATGACTCATTTGTGAAGCAAATGTATGGTACTCCAACCCTAAAAAAGGTTCCATTGTCAAAGATAAACAATTACTTTCTTCCTGCTTATGATAAAAAGTCTCCAGTACAAAAACTATTAGGTGACACGAGAACTAATCCTGAAGTATCAATAAATCAGCCTTATTTTAACCCAATGCTTCATAACAAGTCTAATAACGACTCTATGTCTATCAATTTACTTGATAAATTACTGCCCCATCTCAATAACTATCCCAACCATAAGTCCCATACTGCCATTGGACAACATGTGACTGTAATGAAAAACAAAGATTTGTTGGCTGGACTACGGACTGACATTAAATCTTACACATGGAAAAAAGATCCTGATATACATCTATTAACGAAAGCACCAAATCCGTACGAAACTGTTTTACTCAAGGTTCCATCTAACCCCAAGACTGAATTACATTCCATATTCAAACCTAATATGCAAGAAGTTCCAAGAACTCCTAGTAAAACGTACTCGTCTCTCGATCTCGAACATCTACTCAACCAAATGGAACTAGAATCTGAAGTTAATAGAAACACTGGACGATCAGCGGATAAGAGTCACGGTACATCCGCGGCAGGTCAGTGACCTAGCCTTCGAATGAATGTTATTTTGTATGGCCTTATCACCCTAACAACATCGACAGAAATGACTTTCATCTTTACGGAGACTGACCATTCATGCCCGTAAAAATAACAGTAACACACTAACTGCAAAATAAATTTAAACTTCAAGCTTATTTCAAAACACTCATATTATTACTTTATAGATTTAATTACAACATGTAGCACTTTCTTAGTAGTATTGTATATATAACACTTTTTAATATTCAAAAACATACAAAAACGGTGAGCATCGAAATTAATACCGAAAAATAAAATTACAGGTCAAATTTCACCAGGATTCCCTGCAAAACCTCCGTTACATGGACAGCCTCCTCCATTCCTACCAACGGTGCCTCCTGAGAGCCGATATCCACAAGAAGACATTGCTGATTACGAGCAAAATAACATACATCGTCCATTAGATCCAGCACTATCTGGTCTACCTCCAGGATTGCCGATACCAAACTATGGCGATGACAATAAGAAGCTTGCGGTGTTATCGTTACAAGGAGATTCCCCCACGAGCATAAAAATGTTGTTTGGTCTACCACCAGTGTTAGTTGGACTTCGAGGAAGTGTTGACTTGAGATATACTGACTCAGCGTGAGTTATTTTCACTGTTTTTTTTAATTTCTTTTCTATGATCATACATTTTGATCTGGCGAATTTGTCTATGTCTTTAATTTATTTTTACAGAGAAGAAGATATATCGCAATGGTATTCGCAAGTGTTTGCACCAGCAGACGAAATTCTGACTACGCCACGATTGGAGTTCCGTTTGACTGGATTGAAACCCTCAACAACCTACAAGATCAGAGGAAAGCTTTTCCTGCATAATCTCCCTGTTGAACCTGAAAGTGAAATTTATACTGTGCGCACGCAAGATTTACCAACAGTAAGTGACTCTATTTACTCTAAACTTCTCAATTTTCTTATTGGCATATGATTACCTATTAAGCTGATATGTATGATAAAAGTTCGTAGGTATGATGATGCTTTTGATAAATCTCAGGTTCTTCCTCCGGAAGAAAAGCGAAGGAAAATCAACTGCAAATTGACGGTTGTCGATGTTAACGACACAACAGCTCATGTAACTTGGAGGCACTTCACTGAGGAGGAGTTACAATTTATTGATGGCATACAAGTCAGGCAAGTTAGCTAAATAATTCTGAAATAAAAAGTTTTACTTTTTCTTTACTACAGTTTTTATGAAACTCATCTTTTCCGGCAACATGTATCCCTGTTTAGCCTCTCAGTAGTTAATAAACATATTTGAAATCAGGTTAGGATCTATTTATTTAACAGTTCTAAGAATATTTTTAATTTGTAATTGCAGATATCGTCCAACCGGTACCCCAATATTCAGCATGACAGAGTTACTCCACCACAGCCGGTCAGCCGCGGAGCTACATGATCTCCGTCCTGGTAGCAGATACGAGGCCTCACTCGTCTTGATACCGCCGCCACGTGCTACCACCGAGCTATATGACCCTGACAACGTTGAATTTACCACTACACCATATATCGGTCAGTAATTCCAAGCAATTTCAATTAGTTGATCAAAATCAAAACACATTTATTGTGCCTTTTAATATAGGTATCTTCAAATCAAGAGTGAATAGGCATCTTCTGGGCAAGCGCGCTCCACCTTTGGCTGCATTACCACTTGTAAGCAAGTCTAACTGCAGCCAAGTCCTTGCCTAAATATTAAAAAAAAATGATATTTTATATATTATCTATCCGACGACGGCAAATCCCTACGATCAAAAATCCGGTCGAGTTGCTACCACAGCTATGTAAAACCACGACTTAAAGATCTCAAAGACAATCCTCATATTTGAAAGAAATCGGACGTATCACGTAACCTATATCAATTCCAGATCCATACAATTGGTCGGTGACAGTCGAAGTTCGAGCAGTGGGCGCTGAAGCAGTAGAAATGACATGGCGAGGTATCCCCGTGCCCGCTGAGCGTTGGGTGCGAGTGTACAGGGCAGCGCACGCTTGTGGGGAGAGCAGAAAGGAGCATGACGCCTTCCGTCTGGCTGCGAGAGATTCACCGCCTGTAATCACGCTTACGGGACTGGAACCTGATGCAAAGTAAGATTTGTAAACGTCAATGCTTTTAATTTGCTGCCTAGATCTATGTTCTATGTTTAGCAATAGGTCTACTACTTCACAAACTGCCTCGGGTTGCCGGGACCTTGTCAGCCGCAGTCAAACATGCTCACCACTAGGTGAGCATGTTTGACTGCGGCTGACAAGGTCCCGGGTTCGAGTCCCGGGTCGGGCCATAGTTAAGTATTGGGGTTTTCTGACTAGAAATTCTCAGCACTAGCCCAGAGTTAGGAAGCTCGCGAGTGGCGGTGTTATACCCCGTGTCTCGGAAATCACGTTAATCCGTCGGTTCCGCGCCTGATCTCGCTCCGGTCGTCGGATTTTCCGTCCCATTGGGCTATGAGATTAAACGAACAGAGAGTGCACCTGTGTTTGCGCACACGCTTAAGCACTATAATAATATCTCCCGGGCAGATGGCTTATCTCTCTGGAGATTTATTATCTCGCCGTAGCCGAAATTCTTCCGGAGGACATTATTCACGGACGTCCATGTAACTCGCTTGTGGTCATCGGTTCCTTTCAAGTCAGCACTTCATATTTTGGCATCTTAGGAAAGCAATGTAAATCGGTCTTCTAAACTATGTACCCATCTTGACTGTTTAATGTATGTGTATAATAACATCAGACAATAAAATTTTTAGATTGTATAGAATTAAAAGAATATTCTTTAAATTTCAGATGCCGTGTGTGGTTAGAACTCTTCCTGACCAATGGTAAAGTGAAGACTAGCAATGTCTTGGATATACACACTAAATCTTTGGACTCATCTGAACCTATTGACAGTAAGTAATCCATTCTTCTTCCAGTTTAGCGTCCACCGTAGAGCATGTACACGAAATAAATTATTGGTTCCCAGATTTTATAAGGTTACCAATTTTAGAGCGTAGTTAAATTCTACTCTCAGGGAAACCATATGATAAAAGCATAATTATTAATTAGATACAATTATTTTACTATGCAAGTACGACAAGGAAACTAATATTACGAATATACGAGCAGAAAATTGCCATTTCACAATCATAATCAGTATTGTCATTTGACCAGTCCAAATGGGGAAAGTAATTCCGTGGTTAATAGTGGCGCATTCCATTTACAGAGGGAACGTTGTAAGGAGAATAGCGAATCATTTAGATCTACCAGTGAATTTGGTTTTCCTTTATCAAATACCTGCTAACTTATCTAATCATTTTGCAGATGTAATAGAAGCCTCCTCAGTGGCCGGCAGCCGTGGCCCTCCTAGAGGAGACTACTACGGGGCATTAGTGATAGTGGGTGTGGTCGCTGCGTTGGCGGCCCTCACGTCTGTTCTTCTTCTGCTGGTCGTGGTCAGGCGACATCGGCCGCGGTCTGTGCCAATCACGTGTGAGTAACTATGAAGATACGCCATTGTTTTTTTTATCCACTACAAGTTAGCCCTTGACTGCGATCTCTTCTGATGGTAAGTGATGATGCAGTCTAAGATGGTAGCGGGCTTACCTGTTAGGGGTATGGCAGTTATAGTAAACCCATATCCCTAATCGGTGATGAAGTGACTTTCGTTCCAGGTCACATAGGAAGATCTTCTTATTAGTGGTAGGGCTCAGGTACAACTCCCGGCAGGGGGGCGTTTATGAAATCGAAGTCACCTCGTGTCTGGTATTGTGGGATGCTGTCTAGATTAGGCTGCTTCGATTGTAAACTGCATCGTCATTCCATCAATTACTTTCGAAAGAAAAAGATTGCTAAAAATTCTAAAAACAGACGATAATTTTACGTAACGACTATATGTAACTTCGGGTAATATGGCACACCATAAGGTTTTTTGGAAATAAAATAAAAATTTATTGATAACAATCAGTTTTAATTGGTTAAATGAGTTCTTTGAACTTAATAGTAATCAACAATTATAAATTTAAGGTTATTTACTATCAAACAAAATTAAAATACACGTTTTTTTTAAATTTAAAATATCTTATAAAATGAAACGTGGTAGTGTAATATGGCCTAGGGCCATATTGGCCACAAATGTAGTGAGCCGTATTGCCCTCCTTAACAAATACAATAAAAAAAATAGAAGAAATTCGCTTATGTCCGTCTCGTCCACATTGAAAATTTTGTCTGGGGGAAACTTGTAGTCATCCATCAATTTCTCGTATAGATTGAAGAAATGGTCCACACTCTCTTTATCGAATCCCCTTGTCCTGGCCCAAGTTCCTGTTGGGCGGCGAAACGATAGCTCCGGATACCTCTCTAAAAAGGATTTTAGCCAATCGTTACCAGCACTTTCATTTTTCGACGAAAAGTTATGGGTGATATTGTTTTTTACTGCCAGCTGATAGGCTAAACTCATGACATCTTTTCGTGTTACACTAACACATACTGCACTAATTGTTTCTCTAGCTCTTCAGGTAATGCACTTTTTCTTCCCAATTTTGCATGAGTCGCTACATTAACTGGTAGATTTACTGTTTCTGACAAGCTGTAGCAGTCTTAAAGTTGTTCGGGGTACTTTATACAGTAAGAAGCCTTTAGTGATCCCATTTTTTCCTTGACTCCTTTTTCATTGACTCCTTGCACCAAGTTTGACGTTTTCTTTGTGAAATTGGTTTATCGTGGAGCCATAACCTATTGAAAAAGAAAATGATGACATGTAGAAAAAATCACGATAGGTGTAGTCAATATGGCTCAGGAGGCCATATTAGCCAGCTACATAGTGTGCCATAATGGCCGTAGACATGTTTTTGACAAATACAATTCCAACCTTAAAACTAGTAAACAAAGTGCTTTAAAAATATCGCCACACTATTAATTGAAAGTTCCACTACAAACTACGCATTTGCAATATAAAAACAATTATTATTTAAAGAACAAGAATTAGTGAAACTTACCAAAACATTACATCAAATAAGATAATTTTTGATCGTCGCTCGCCCAAGACACACGTTCACTCGCCGCAACTCGAAGATCGGCTGAGGAGGTTAGGGGAAGGGGCGCGACGTTATGGCGGGTACCTACATCGCCTATGTTGTTTGGTTTCAGTGAAATTAAGCCAGGCCATATTGGCCGAGTAGGCCATAATACCCGAAACTACTCTAATATTATATTGTTATTCCACTTTACGTACAGTATTTTCTATTACGTACGTAAAATAGACCTGCTTTCAAATTAAATGATTTTGCATCAAAGGCTTTAGGCATTTTGGGATTTACCTGGTTAAATGCTCGAAGGATTTACAATAAACTGTATCTTAGTTTCGCTTACTAGATGGTATCGTTTCAGCTGTGCCATCAGCGCCCCGAGAGTCGTCTCTACCGCCATACGACAACCCCGCGTACAAACTAGAGTTACAACAGGAAACTATGGGTAAGACTGAAAAATTTACTATACCTATATACAAGTAGAGTGTAGTGTCGTAATTCTACGGAAGGCTTCTGCTGGTGCTTGTATGTTGGCAAGTAATACTTATTCTGGCTTTAAACCTACGCAGTTGCTTATCTATTTGGTGGTAGTTAGCGCGCGGCGGTGAGGGTTTCTGTACCGGTGCGCTTTTGGTTCGTCAATCGATCTGTGCTACCCTCGCTGCGTGGGAAAGTACCCATTCACAAGCATGGTCCATATAAAAGCTTCATCACATACTACAGTCTTAATGGTTGTGATTCCTTAAATATGTCCGCGACTTCGTCCGCGTATAATTTTTTTTTTCATTTCTACGGCAACTGCTTTATTTTCCGGCATTAAAAGTAGCCTATGTCACTCTCTCGGTCCTCAACTATGCCTACGCAAAAAATCACGCGGCGTGATTGAAGGAAAAACCAACAAACCAACACACTTTAATATTTGTATGATGGTTTTCTTACTGTGACACTAAATTTTCATCAATTTCGCTTTTTACCATAATATGGGCCCCAGAGCTGTACTGTAATGATTTAACAGGTGGGCCTGTACCTACCCAAGAGTGACCGTGGTACGTACCTACCTATTGTACTGTAGAGCTATTTTTATTTGGTGCCCATTCTAATCATTATTTTGTTTACAGATCTCTGACAATTAAGTTCCCGTGGGCACGCGAACGGGCTTAACGGGACAACTGAACGTGTAGAAACACAAAATGGCCGGCCATACAATGAAATGGGTGTCTAACACACATGATTAAAATTATTAAAAAAAACACTGTACATTGATTTGGAGACAAACGGGGCTTTGAAACGACAAAGAAATTAGTTTATAAGCTAGCATTCTCGTTCATAATAATATGAAAATAATATCTAGATATTTAGATACACTCCTTATTTACAAAAGGTTCGATCCGGATCTTTGTTTGGCCAGTCTAGGCCAAGGTTTCAAGAGTGAAGAAAGGTAGAGATGTGATTATCTTGTAACCTGTGAGTTAAAAAAAAACATACAAGCGCTATCCTAGTTGAAATGGCTCAACGCTTATTGTTCAACACACCTAATCTGTCAGTAAATAGAAACTTATCAAATGCCTACCCTAACTTCAAATCAAACCCTGTGTACGCTGCCACTGCTGCATGCCCCCTGTAGGGCGATTGTGTAAAACCTGTATCAATCATTGTTACAGTATTAATTGTTGTGATTGGCTGCATTTATGATATTTTTGCTGCGTCAATGGATTTTGTCCAACATTGGAAGAGTGTTAACCAATCAGAGGTGATTGCGATCGTTAGTATCTGTCATTGTCATGTCATCATCACTGTAGCTGTCATTTTTAGACGGTCGCCCTGCAGTTCTTACCTTATTAAAAAAAACAATCGTGTTTGCGCCACGTCTCTGCCGTTTGCCAAGGCGCAGTCTGCCACGGCGCGGTCTTTGATCTCGGCGCAAACGAGCCACACGCCACAACCACTACGCCATACGTAGCGCAACAGCACTAGTGGTCGGCCCTCCCTCTCGCTCCTACTACACCTACAGTTGCAGTGAGAGACGGACGGAATGCAACCAGTGGCGACGTTTTCGGCGACTTAATGACTGTATTTCGCAGCCTGTCGCTGGTTTGTGTAGGCCTTAACTATTATTCGTTCTACCGTTCATTGTATCGTGTCTAAACGCTAAAGTTCTATATATATCGGCTTTTAATAATACTTGCATTCTACATCCATCAAAATGTAAAGAAAATGTGGTACCTACTTAATAAAAACGTGTGCCTTATTGCATAATATTTTTTGTATATAATGTTGATATTAAAGTTAAGGATAGGTATACTTTAGTATTTAAGACTGCTGTCCATTTTTGTGGTCACAGCGATTTTTTTTACTTGGAAAATTATGATTTTCTACAGATGTGCCGCTTACGTCGAAGGGCTTCCAGCTACTCGCATAACATTGAATATCAATAATAATTCAACCCAATAGACCTTTGTCGTACTAAATGCTTCTTCACTCGTGACCGACTCTGTGGACGACCTCGAATACCTAATAATATCCATTGGTATGAATGCACGTTTGTCGTAGGAATCGGGTAAGAAAAGCTCTAGACGATAGTAGAGGGAATCTGCTTACACATACAACCAGTATTAAGACTTTATCACACAGTGTGAACTCGATAGAGTGGCTGGTGAACCAACAGCGCGGAAAAATACACACCACTGTCATCGCGGATCACTTCGTTCCTTCACTGTCGTCCAGAGAGATTTTTTCACCTAAAACCAAATTTAAACAGATACTTTATCATCACTTACGGGGCCTAATACTCATCTTAATAAATAGTGTAGGTAGGTTACATATGGTGATAAAATACAAAAAGCTGCTAGAATAAAGAGTTTGATATTTAATTATAACTGATAAGTTACCTAGTTCGGATACGTAATAAAATGTAGGTATGATGTCATCGGATTATTCGTTCAATTTGTTAATAATTAAAAAATCGAATAGAATTGTTATAATAATTTTTAAAGAAATAAATTTTTATTTATATTCCGGTGTTTTATTGATAATAAATAATCGTCAATAATTCAATATTATTACTATTATCTCTCACGCCCGCATACAAAATAAATGCATATATGACCAAAATAATTACAATAAACTTACGTAAATAAATAGATATGAATAAACTTACATACATAAATAAATAGTTGTAGCGGGCGGAGGATTACACTTCGGCAGGGGAGACCAGACGGCCGGGGGTCAGGGCTACAGGTTGAGAAACCGGCGGACTATCCTAGCCGAGTCTAGCAACACCACTTTTTGCGTCCTGGCTGCGAGTGAACTGCCTCAGAACCCCAGCCGCCTCAGATGGTGAGCGAGGCTGACTGGGATTAACCCATTCGCAGATATAACGATTGGGATGGTTTCAGTGGAGTCCACATGCCACATGGTGGAAACCTCGTGAGCCAGATCGAGATACTTTCGTTTTTTCTCCGTCTCAGCTCTCACAAGGTTCTCGTCATATGGAATGGTGATGTCT
This sequence comes from Erebia palarica, assembly GCA_964035005.1. NCBI lineage: Eukaryota > Metazoa > Arthropoda > Insecta > Lepidoptera > Nymphalidae > Erebia > Erebia palarica. Next base: position 20,371,779 of record OZ035994.1, read on the forward strand.
ACCAAAAACACCCGCGACTGTGCCCGGTCCAACAGCACGATGTCAGGCTTATTCGCTAGAATAGTTCTGTCCGTGATGATGGACCGATCCCAGTAGAGCCGGACTCCGTCACGCTCGAGTACAGGCACCAGCGTGTACTTGTAGTACGGCAGCCTCTCATCCAGGAGACCGTACTTCAGAGCAATCTCCTGGTGAAGAATTTTGGCCGCTTGGTTGTGCCTGTGCCGGACACCCGAAAGCACATGTCTGAGTTACTCACCGGGATTATCATTATTATTACACTTTATTTGTATACCACAACACAAAAAAGGGGAAAAAAATTAACACAAATACACACAAGGAAGTAGAATACAAAAAGGCGCTATTATTGCTTAGGAGCGATCTCTGCCAGGCAACATTAGGATTAGGAGAAGATAAGGAGATTTCCTTGCGGGTGGTGTATTAAACATACAAACAAATACCTACATACTAATATATAAACCATTTACACAAATAACATAATACCTACTTATAATAAGTAGGTATATGAAAATAAACTAATTTTCGGGTTGTTCGTATTTCGCATTAATCTCCCACAAATTAAAACTTCTCCTTCAGGTAAGAGAGAGTTTTTGGGATAAATAGCAGATGGTACAGAAGCGAAAGAATATAAAGATCCCGTCGACGGCGAATAGGAAGCCACTGGAGCTTTTGACGAAATTCAAATACTTGGTCATATTTACGAAGGCCGAATATGAACCGAATAGCAAGATTTTGCAGTCGCTCAAGCTTTTTAAGTTGGTCTTCAGTCAAATTAAGATAGCTTGCGTCTGTATAATCGATAATAGAAAGTAGGAGGGATTGTGCTAACGTAACTTTGGTTGGAATTGGAAAAACAGAACGAAGACGACGTAATGAGCTCATTGCAAAAAAATATTTTCTACTTAGCTCTTTAATTTGTGTGGACCACGATAAATCCTGATCCAAATATATGCCAAAGTCTTTAGTACAAGGCTAGCACAGTTAGGTATAGTAACCCGGCCCCATTGTATATGATTGGTGGGAGATTTTGCCAAGCAACTCGAACAATCATTCTAGGACTGCCAATAATGATAGCTTGAGACTTAGGCGGGTTAACCTTGAGTCCATACCGTCTGCTCCACTCGGATATTGTAGCTAAATCTTCATTCATAGCAAAGACAGCAGAACTAAGGCTATCAAGAGGCGTAGGGTGATATATTTGCACATCGCCTGCATACATGTGTTAGTGAGAATATATGTTTTTGATCATAGAATTAATAGCGAAAACCAAAGGAGATAACACGCTACCCTGAGGTACCCTGGCCGTAACATCGCACCATGATGAAACGGTCTCGTAAACTCGTATGTGCTGTCGTCGGCCACTGAGGTAACTCCGAAACCAGTCAACCACCAATGGAGATATGTTAACAGACTGCAGCAGACTAACCATAATATCATGATCAACAGCATTGAAAGCGTTACTGAAATCAACTAAAATCAGAACTGTAAGCTGCTTATGGTCCATGGACCATCGAATGTCATCAGTAACTTTAATGACAGCAGTAACCGTAGTATGACTGGGACGAAATCCGGATTGCAAAGGATTAAGGAGTAAGTGTCTATTAAAGAATATACTGAGTTGCTGGAAAACTAACTTTTCAAGTATTTTTGATAAAAATTGAAGAATTGAGATGGGGCGAAAATCGCTTACAACTAAAGATCTTGTTTTCTTTGGAAGTGGAATGATTTGTGCCTGTTTCCAGGCCTCAGGAAATTTGCCGGTGTTGATGGAATGGTTAAGGATTTGGGTAAGAATAGGGGACACAACACACATATTACTAAATGGACAATATGTACTTCTTAACATCACGTTCAGTGAAAGACTCGGAGCCGGTAAAAGGCGGAAAGCCAGGAATTGAGGTGGATGAAAAAATACTAAGCGTACGTTCTTTATCAACACTATCAATTGTATCAGAAGTAGAGAAATATTGAAATATTCAAATTCAAAATTGCGTTACGATGGCACGATGGCAGTATTATTGAGATGTAATTTATTTCTTAAGTCGCTGTCTGACTGTCCTAAATCGATGGTCCTGATGATTAGATTAAATAATTATGTAAATAAATAAATATAGTAGCATATGAAAAATCGAATGTTACTATCACTAATATGAAATTTAAAGAAAAGGGAAAGGATGACCAATTACAAAAACGTCGTTTAATTCAAATACAACACCAAATCACATTATATTTTCTATATAGTTATTAGTTATACACAATAGATTTTCTCCTTAGGTATATGATTTGACATAAACTAATCCACTCTAATCTGCAATAAAACTACTAATGCATGCCATTACAAAACTATATTATTAATTTATTCTATTTAGGATATATTAGAACAAAACACGAATTGTAATTATATTTTTAACATTTTTTTAAGAAAATATATAAAGAGCCGTTACTTGTTCATACGTGCTCAAAGTGGTTTTTATATATTAATAAACCTCTATATTATTTTATATTATAAGTCTGAGGTCACACTAAGGAGTTAGGAGACACGATCCAAAGTAATGCGCCGCTAAGCGTTAGATCAAAATTTTATAGTCTCTTAAGATTCAGTGTAGCCTTAGCTATCGCCCAGTCAATGTCAAGCGACGTATACGACCCGAGTCCCGACACGACATTTAATACACAAGAATGTTAATATGTAGAGTTCTAAAGTCAAGTAATAATAAAGATGTTAATAGTAAGTAATTAATTATATTTGTCGCGTCGAATCGCTTGTCGTGATCTAAAAAATGAGTTTTTGAATATTCTTATTATAGTGCATACCTAAGTACTCCCAACGTGAAAAATGGGGAACGTATGTGCTATAACGTGTCATTCAAATGTCCTTCAATTAGCTGGGTTAATGAAGGCCATTTGAAGTCTAAAGGTTGGATATAATTCATAGTAACATAATATTATTACAATAATAACTATAAAAAATTTCAAATAATTAATGAAAAATTACAATTTTATATAAAATTAATTATTATTTGTGACCAGGCAATTATGCACCTATTCCTGATCGATATTCTTCTACTTGGCGAAAAAGGAATATTTATTTCTGTCAAAAGCTTTATATATATTATAATATTACCTATCACTCAATGTGTTTGTAAAAAAATCTAAAAATAAAATTACCTACTGCCTTATAAATCTTGCTCAACTTCTAATTTTACAAAATACCATTACAATATAAAATGTTAATAATTTATATAACCACATTTTAAATGGCGTTATTGTAATTTTGATTTCTGATATGTTTCGGTCAATATGACAATCAATGCTACTATATTAATTATGTTATGTGTAGAAGATGAACAACATTTAATAAAAATATATTAAAGGATTTTTATTAAACACATGTAATTATTGAAATAGTAAATGCATTGTTGACTAGAAATTTTGCACCCGTAGGTATTATATTGATCCAGGAAATTCTGCTACTTAATTTATTAAATTAACTATGTATTATAAGTATTATATTTATGTTTATATATAGACATTCTTATTTAAATGATTAAGACAATGGACTGAAAAATAACAATCATTGTACGATAATATTAACAATTTCTGTTTTGCATATAATTTTAAGAAATCTAATATTTTACAATAAAGTCAAAAATATTTATAATTTCCCACGCTCTGTTCATGGCCCCTGCTCGATTTTTATTTTTTTTTGATTTTACATAGTAATTATTTTGACAGTGTTAAACGAAATACTTTAGAAGGATAAATCACCATTAGGCCATATACACACCATAATACGTTGTGTCGCTAATATTTATTTTTTACATAACTTATATCCATTTCTATCCTAACCATGTTTGTAATTACATAATTGGGTATTTGACAACTAGTGAAATAAATTATTTTTTAGTGATTATTAAATAAATCCACGTCGTAATCGTAATATCCACGTCCCCTGCTAGTTTTATTTTGAATAACCATTTTAAACTATCGATTAACGTAAAAAAAGTGCGTCGAACTTTGATGACGTCACAACTTAAAATTTCATACAAAATCCATACTAAGCACGCGACGTGCTTTAAAAGTTTTGACGTTTAAAAAAAAGTTGCTGATTTGACTAGTCAAATACCCATTTTAAAAAAGATTAGACATAAAGTGTGTATAAAACCTAATATAAAGTTCACAGAGAGTACACATAGTAACTGATATAGAACAGTGTATGATTTATTCTATCCAAAATACAATATTGAATCGATCCTTTAATTTTAGTGCAATTTGACGTAGATGTGGAAAACATGAGTAATGGTAATTAGCAGTTCGTAAGTGAATTAACTACAGCCTACCTTCATGATCTAGAAATGAGTAGACTAAAAAAATTTAAAATAAGATTATAGGACATGCAACCGCGCCAAGCAAGAATCAAAGGTGTACACTTGGATTATTTGGTAATAAGTTACATTAGAAAAAATTGTTAGGTAAGAACTTTTTGAAGCATTTTTCGATGGGCAGTATGGTAACGATTTCCTATATTAAAAGATCAATTTGGTGATACTATATATAATATTCCCTATCCAATGGATACTGAAAAGTGGCGGAGGCAGACGCTAATAAAAACAAGAATTTAGTGTGAGATAGAAACGTATGCCAAAACCTTAATAAATAAGTAAGTACTTCACATTGCTTCGAAAAACGCCTCGCGTCTGTGTAGCCAAACTGTTTGATTGACTGACTTGACTGTGAGATTGTGCAAATGACGCCTTTAGGTCGCTGTCGCCTGTCCCAAATCCTTAGAAATTTCTCTATAAACAATTATCTACGAGGTAGATCATACATTCTCATTCCATATTAAAGGCACGCGGCGCCCATAATGTAATGTGACTATAATTTTGATGGCGCGTACCAAATACAGCTTAGCGAACTTATTTGTGCGTGTGGCAGAAGCGCTGCTCTTTCAAAATCTATTAAATTTAAAAAACAAATATATATTAAGAATAGTTCCGAGGATTTTGCCGCACGCACTAATAAGTGAACCCTTGTTCGGGCTTATAGGATCTCAGTGTACGCATCATAATAATATCTATTCTGTGCTTTGAGAATCGTCAACGAATTCGCATAAATAAGTTGTACTTATTAATTTGTTCGAATTATGTATTTTAATCTTCCTCGCCACCTCATCATGTTCCTTATTGATCAGCAGTATTGAAATCACTTTCGACTGTCTAACCCTCTCATTATTGGCTCAAAATCCACAGTTGCCATTAATACCGATTTCCCAATTCCAAACCCCATTTTGACATTCCGATCCCGACATCACACGAATTCAGATTGCAAAATTAAACTTTGTACCTTTTCCACAACTTCCATACCTCCCTTCATACGACAGCTAGTTTTTTATGGAAAACTAAATTCCCCGAAGACCATGCCACGTATTAAATAAGTGTGTGTGCAATTAACATACGACAGAAGTGAAACTTCAGAAAAGTACCTAGCCTACGAGAGAATAAGGGAAATATAACATGTATTCTATCTCGTTCTCTTAGGCCTATTACACTACACTTTAACACTACACTACACTTTTTTTCACAGGGACCCTTACACTTAAATCAGTGTAGTGTAATAACAATTAGGGAGTAAGGGTCTCTAATTTTGTCCTCATTGCTTTGTAATAAGCGACGCTCTAACTAGCGGCCCAGGGTGTAATAGCCCTGTACAATCCTGTATAGTATGTTTGTCTATTTTTTGTGTCGCTTTTTCGTTTCATCGAATTTCCAAATCACAACGGTGCTAAAAAAGTTTCACTTCAATTCTCATTATCTCGCAGGCTAAATCCTATTTATGAATATGTTTGTCTCTTTTTGGTATCGCTGTTTCGTTTCATCGAATTTCCAAATCACAACGGTGCTAAAGAAATTTCACGTCGTAAAAAAAAAAAATTGGAGTCGCCCTCATTTCTAGATCGTTACATCGGTGTCTACTTGATGGTCGCGTTGTCTTCGTGCGCCTTCTTGACGACGGCGAGCTTGGAGTGAGGGTCCTGAGGCTGCAGCTGTGCGTATGGAGGCGCGCGCGTTCCGTGAAGCACCAGCGACCAGCCGCGGAGCCAGCCGGACGCTGAGCTTGGACCTGAGCCGCCGCTAAACCGCGCCTAAAAACAATACTACTGCTGGGCGACCGCTGATCTCTGACAGCTACAGTGTAACGATCGCAATCACCTCTGATTGGACAACACTCTTCCACTATTAGACAAAATCCACTGACGCAGCAAGAATACCATAAATTCAGCCAATCACAACAATTGATACTGTAACAATGATTGATGCAGAAGATACGCGGTCGCCCTACTGTTTATGTGTTGGTAGGTTTACACCTCGTATATGATATCACTGCCTGCATATTCTACGGTGGCAACACTGATCTATAGTCCGGACTGTGATGGCGTTACTTTTGTGTCTGTAAATTGCTAAATAAAAGTATAATTAAACTAGCGAATGCCCGCGACTGCGTGGTTTGGGAATTTTTGGTTCCCGCGGGAACTCCTTAATTTTCCGAGATAAATAGTAGCCTATGCCTATGAGCTCCAGACTATAATCTATCTCTGTGACGAATTTCAGCCAGATCCGTTCAGCCGTTGGGGCGTGATTGAGTAACAAACATCCATACATCCATACATCCATACATCCATCCAAACTTTCGCATTTATAATATTAGTAAGATTAGTAAGATGGATAACAAGTGTTTTCTTCTATTAGTATGCATATACATTCTAGTATTCTAAACCAGATGATGCCCGCGATTTCATCCGCGTTTATTAAGGTTTTTTGATTCCCGCGGGAACTCCCTATTGTTCCTCCAGACTACATTCTATCTCTGTGCCAAATTTCCTGCAGATCAGCCATTCTGGCGTGTTACAGTACCAACCTCAATCCACGCGGACAAAGCCGTGGGCATTAGCTAGAAACGACATTATAAAACACAAGACTTTATAATTATGAAGTGTTTCTAGAGCAACTTTCCATGATTAGACAACAGTAAAATTGTGGAGCGCTCCAGTTATTAATTTTAAATTCTTATACATATGCTTATACGAAATCTGCGGAAATATAGATAAAACCCCAACCTCTAACGTCCACATTCCTTGCGGGTACTCGCCCCAGGTGTGCGTGGTCATGAAGGGCCACTTGGTGAACCCGTCGCGACTGTCGTCGTCGTTGGCGCGCCGGCTTAGTATCATTGATCTGTGGAAATCACAGATAAAATACCATTGGTGGAAATAGGGATGATGCATATATGTCACCGTAAGATTGCAAAAACCGTTAGATTGTAATCTAACTAGCGAAATTGTAGACTATCGACAGATTTCAATTTGACGCATTATTTTCCGGTAGATTGTAATCTGTTAGGTATTTATCCCGACAAAACCTAAGTGCCCGGCCTGCGGCCTACCTGATTATTTATGTCGAACCCTAACCTAACCTACAAGAAAGAGACAAGAAAACGTAAATACAGTGAATATTTCAAAAATTTTAAATAACGGTTTTTGCAATCTTACAGTGACACATATATCAAAAATAAACTATTTCTAACTGATTATTAAATAGAGGGTCTTCCAAAAGACCTAAAATTCACATCCTCCTCGGTTAGTTTTATCTTTGATATCCATTTTAAAATATAGATTAAAGAAAAAAAGTGCGTTGAAATTTGATGACGTCACTATTGTGAATTTCATACAACTTTCATACTAGAAGTACGTTTTTAAGTTCAGAATTATTTTAGGGGCGTCTCCAAACTATAAAACTAACATTTTAAATCAAAACCGCTTTGGTAGTAAGCGATGGTAGTAAGCCCACTAAGTGTACGGGCACGAAACTAGCGACGGCGGGGCGACGCGATTAGTCGGAGAGCTGGCTGAATTTTAATAAAATATTTTGAATTTTTGAAGAGGTCTGGTAATACTTTATAACCGACAAAAACGTCTATTTTTTTTTTCGAATTCTATAAGTACTAAAGGAGTTGACCGGTGGAACTATGGCAGCTTGCCTAGGTGTCAAAAATCAATGTTCAGCAATGATTTCTTTATTATTGTAATTGTAATATTTCACTGTTTTCAGATAAAAAAGTTTCAGGAGTCTGAAGGCTCGGAAAACTGCGAAAATGAACAAAAAAAGTTTCACCAAAAGACTACTTTCCCACACTAGGTGGCGCTATTTATTGTATTGAGCGAGTCTAAAAAAATATTTTCAAGTATTATTTCTTTATTATTGTAATTGTTATATTTTATAGTTTTCAGATAAAAAAGTTTCAGGAGTCTGAAGGCTCTGAAAACTGAGAAAATAAATAAAAAAAAGTTTCACCAAAAACTGCTTTCCCACACTAGATGGCGCTATGTATTGTGGTGAGTCTAGAAAATATTTTTAAGGATTGGTCACTACTTTTGGTTAACAAGTTCAACTATTCGACCACAGATGGCAGCATATGCAATGTGAAAGGGCGTTCCAGTTCAACTATTCGACCACAGATGGCGGCATATGCAATGTGAAAGGGTGTTCCTTTAAACGCAGTATTTCAAAATGCTTTGTTCGATCTATTAGTTTGAGACTTGTCAAAAAATAAAAATAATTATAAACAAAACATACATTTCCTTTTCATTACTATTTAATTGATAAAAATTAATCATTCATAATACAATGACTAAGGTACTTATATGGTACTCATGTAGGGTTACAAGATTATTATTAGGCATGGATATAATGGAACGTCAAAATGGAGTAGTGCTTAAAGAGGAAAGCGGACGCTCAAGATTTAAACAATAAACGTACTGTTTTTTTTTGTCATTTGAACCCTGACCTTATTTGGAATAATAAATCCATAATAATTTCGTTTTGAATTTTTAAACCTTACTGTAAAAACGGAAATCCTGTGCATTGTCCCGAATCGGAGGGCAATTACTGGTCATGTCCTTTAAAGATAAAAAAATCAAGTTAACAGAAAAATATTTTTTGGACTTTTTTAGCAAATGTTATATGCTGCGCAGTAGCGAAATAACAACAAACGCTCTACTAGACTGGCAGGACTCGCCAAATAACGAAATTATATTTATCACAATTTTAGCTCACCTAAAGGACCTTTCCGAAATTCCACATCGCCCCGCTGTCGCCGTCGCTCGGCCGTCGCTAGTTTCGTGCTTGACGCCTAAGAATGTTACCATGTGCAAAATAAAATATAAACTAAAACATTATATGAGTAATTACCTAGTGCCCATAGGGCTGGTGAGGAAGAACTCGAGGTCGCCTCGCCGCGTTGCGTTGGCACTGACCACCGCCTGCACGTGCTCCAAGTAACGCACCTCGCTCGGAGTCCCCTCGCACGCCGTCGTATCTATATGCAGCGTTATGCTGCCCTCGGGCGGAATCTCGCTACAAAGAGTAAGTGAAGTCAAGATGAAAGATTTGCAAACCTACCTAATTAAAGCCCTAAGGTTCCAGCCTAGCTAGTTCTTAGCCTAGCCCTAAGGTTCAAGCCTAAAATTGCTGGTCTTTAGCCCGACTAGCAATTTTATATGGACTGAAATGAAATAGACCAGGAGGCTTATTACCATAGCTTAAAGCAACGTATTATTTTAATAGTGTTGTTAAAGCAACACTTATGCAAGTTGTCACGTACCTTGACGTTCTTAAAATAAGGATTATAATTCTAAAACACGAAAGTCAACAATAATGAAACAATTAGGCTTTAAGCGATGGTAGTAAGTCCCCAGGTACCTCTATAAAACTGTCATTTTAAAATAATACTGCTTTAAGCGATGGTAAATAGGCCCCAGGCCCCAGGTAGCTGCTGTTATCTGTGAGGACAGCCCTGGGACAAGAATTATATATTATGTTGTTGTGCCCTATAGTCTGTAATGCGCAGTTACCTCCCGGTTAGCCGAAGTAAATGTTCCAGCGCGTGGCAGAACTTGTACTAAATATGGTGATAGAGCCTTTAAAAAAAATAGGACGTCCGGCAATCAAGCCAGCGTGTTTGCGAAGACTCAAAGGTCAAGTTCAGTTAAGTATACCATAAAATTGTTGGAGATATCACGCACAGTTACAAAATAGTAAATACAGGATTAAGTAAACATGAGTGCTTTTTTTATACGACTGCCTGAAAAAAGGAGTATATTGTTTTCAGGGTTCATGTATGAATATTATTTCAAAACTTTACTTACGTATGAGTATTGACAGAGCCGGCTTCACAGTGATATCGAGGGGGCACGGACCGCCAGTTCGCTGACAAAGCTGTCATGGCGCCTGCGTCCAAGACCCCGAATCCGAACAGATGGTTGAATTCCAACCCTACGCCGTTCATTGTCCAGTGGAAACGACCCTGAAAACGTTTAAAGGCACTGCAAATAAGCACTGCTGTATTCTGCAGTTGTCAGTTCTTGTTGCAGGTTGGCAGCAACGAACTCAATTTACATAGACTGGCCCTGTCAAACAATGTGGACCTATTTTACTAACGCCATCTAGTCTGAAAAGCGGGACAGCGCTATGGCGTGGCCAAGGACAGGTTATACAGGTGAGGGGCATGCACCACAAGTCGGATGCCCAGCATTTTCCTATGAAAGGGCCCATCAGCTAGTACCTACATACCTATATATACCTATCAATGGTTGGCACACGATGGTGCTCCGGTAAGATCGTAATCAAAAAGACCTATCTAAGCTCTATTGGTCTATCAATGTTTTCAGCTAGGACAGTTGAGAGATGACGTCATAAAATTGAATAAAATGTAAAATTCTACTCAATCCACTGTCGAAAACTCAAAACTAAAAAGTATATTCAAAATAGGTACCTACACAGTACACCTTCTGAACGTCACGTTTACAAAGTATAAGACTTGATGGTGGTAAATAACGACGGGAACGTAGAGCGCTCCTTGAGAGTCAATGGAAATTAGTAAGCGATAAAGATCCCCCAGTAGGGTGGACACACCCTTAAGCCGATAGGACCCGTTGTATTGTAATACAGGTTGATGACAAATTAACTTCTAGAGATAGGAAAAACACAATTTTTGTTCATCATACACTGGTAGTCGTAGATGACAACGAGTATTTTCCCCGTTCACAGATATTAATGTTGATAGCTGTTGGTGGTTAGGCAAACATTATAATCAATGTTATCTATCAATTGCGTAGTAATACCCTACGACAGGGATGGCGAAACAATGGCACGCGACACAATATTTTGGACACGTCACCGATCACAAGATTGATTATGCACTAAGAAAAGAAAGTGTGAAGTAGGTATTATGTGACGAGCGAACGCGAGTAATATAAGTTATTTGTCATCTAATCTGGAACAACTGAAGTCGGAATAAATTTACTTTAATTTAAATTACGCGTATCACAAATCACAAAGTCAAAATTATTTGACGGCACGTCTATGACCTCATTAAACATTTCTTTAGAAAAAATGGCATGTTGATACATAAAGGTTCGCCTACCCTGCCCTACGATAAACCCTTCAGGCAAGTAGTAGCAACAAGAAGTGTCATAAATGCTGCAATGTTTTATCCGCTATCTAGGTACTTTGTAGCTAGTCATGTAAAAGCTCATTTTGTAAAGCTCGATTGATGTTGGCGTCGATAAGAAAAATTTTGCACCGATTACATCTACTACCTAATACATAATAATTACTAATATACTAATATTATTAATTGAAAGTATTTGTCTGTTTGCTACCTTTATACATTATCATCATCATCTTTATATATTATCGTTCAAACAACTTTGACGAAATTGGAAACAAAAACATGGCATTCCAGACAGGGACAATGGCCATAGGCTAAAGGAGTAATAATAGAGTTTGCACAGTATTTTAAAAAACATCTAAGCATGATTTACTTATTTTGATATTAATCACCTTTGCGTCATATAATGAATTCCTCTTCGATGTTAACACCGTCAGATGCTGAATGTCACGCCAAGTTAATTTAGGGCTGAAATACAAAACAGATATTATACACAAAGGGGTTTTACGAAAAGCCTGCCCATTCATCGTCTCTGTTATTTTGTTCTCTCTCAAAATCAAGCGCTCAGAGTTTAACCATATACTTAGTTATACTTACAATATATTTAGATATGTCACCGTAAGATTGTAAAAACCGTTAGATTATAATCTAACTCGCGAAATTCTAAACTGTCGAAAGATTGTAAACTGTTCAATGTTCTGAGTGTCAATTTTTGAAATATTCATTTTATTTACGTTTACTTTTCTCTTTCTTGTAGGTTAGGTTAGGGTTCGACATAAATAACCAAGTAGTGCCCGGCCACAGGCCGGGCACTTAGGTTTTATCGGGTTTAAATACCTATCAGATTGCAATCTACCGGAAAATAATACGTTAAATTCTAATCTTTCGATAGTTTAGAATTTCGCGAGTTAGATTATAATCTAACGGTTTTTACAATCTCACGGTGACAGATATATGGTAAGTACAATGCATTTTAGGCTGGTTGGTAATAAATTCCTATTTTGGACAACTTTCAGCATATATATGAAATTTGGCCCTATTAGGATGGTGATAATGGTGGTCGTTGGAGCACGTTGCGTCGTATAGAACGTTCAAAGTACAGTATTATATGATCTGTGCCTCAAGTAATAATTAACTGATATAGGCTTTCAATCAATCAATCAATATTTATTTATTAAAAATATGTACACTGTGAGTACACTTATTGACGTCATCATCAATTCTATATTATATAAAAGCGAAAGGTCACTGATTCATCACGATATCTCAGGAACTATAAAGCATATAGACTTGAAATTTGGAATATAGGTTCCTTCTATGATGTAGACGGCCGCTAAGAAATGGTTTTGAGAAAATTCACCCCTAAGGGGTTGAAATGGGGGTTAGAAGTTTGAATGCAAGTCCTTTGTTTTTGAAGTTACAGACATGAAAATTGGCAATTAAGTTAATAGTTATAAATAATAAAAACCCATATAAGAAATTTTACGAAAATTCACCCCAAAGAGGGTGAAATGGGAGTTGTAAGTTTGCAACCACGACATACGAGTATATGGTTTTTCATACAACTTTTGCCGGCCGCTGCTCACATGTATTTGGCCAGTACGGAAATTTCGATTTATGTCGAAGAAGGTTGTCAAAATAATGCTCAAATTTCCAAGCATGTTTGGGAAAATATACTTATTCCAACGATTATAAAGCCCTCTTCGAATGTAGCAAAGAAATCAGGTAGGTGTTTGTTTTACTTTGTCGATACTTAACTAAATACATGACAAATAATTACTTACGAGAAATATTAGCCAAACTATGATAACATCGTAAAATATCAATTAGGGTTAGTGTAGATGATGTCATACAACATCCGTCACGTATCATTTAACATTTTGCTAATACACAACACTTTCTAGTTCGTCATGTCTTGTAAAAGCTTTCATGCGAAGCACAGCTTGAAATTATATCTAAACGATTTTGTCCTTAAAAAAAAGATTATGTACCTACTCTAAATCCTTTTATGCAAAGTAATATATTTTATGCTAAGATTTTAGTGTATATAAGTTAATTTAACCGATTTTTTATAAGTAGGTAATTAATATATTTCAATATCTTAAAACCTTACTGTATTTCTCTAAATATAATGTAGAAGTTAAAAAGTTAACTTGGTAATTGGTATGTAAGAAATTTTTCAGTCCCACTGGGATCATCAAAAAAAAATTCCATATGAAAAGTTGTCGACACAATTTAGGCTTTCTGTTACTAAGAAACAGATCTACTAAAATATTCACACTTACTTCGCGTGTAGAGCCAATGCAAACACCCCAGCGGCTTCAGGCGCAGCCGCCGAAGTCCCAGAGTGGGTGGCCGTACATTTGCCGTACAAGTCGGTCGTAGCCACCCCGGTGCTGGGATCCCGAGCACCGTTGCTGAAAGTGCTGGCGAGAGTTGAGGAGCAAGACTCGTCGTAGTGGGCGTTCTGGCCGTCGTTGATTGCGCTGGATAGCAAAATATTACACTTGGATAAAAGCGCACTTATGTATCTTTAGATTAATGCAATTGTATTTTTTTTTTTAAAAAGACCTACCACCGAGTTTCTTGCTGGTTCTTCTCGGTAGGAACGGCATTCCGGACCAGTGGTAGATTCATTCGACTATTCATAAGCACTTGTAAAAAGTCTTTACTTTACACTTATTTGAATACAAAATATTTGTATTTGGACAACGTGTAGAAAACGATTAGGTGTATGGGTTTAATATAAATACCCTAAAAGGTTAGCCCGCTACCATCTTAGACTGATGAGATCACAATCAGAGATTACCTTGTAGTTGATACAAAGTGTAGGTCTGTAATGAGCTTCGCAGTGTGAACGGCTTTATATAGTTTATAGTTTATTTTCTTGTATTACGACTTCGAGGAGCCGCATTGGAAGCCATGCCACATTATTTGTTTCAGATATAAGGTTCTCTAATGTGAATATGCAGGGGCACCATCAAAACATCTAGTTCTCAAGTTAGTTAGATAAGACGTCGGCGTCCAGTTAATGGTCGGGAGTTCGATAGTTTGTTATAAGGTTGAAGGAAATTGAGAAAATCTGCATGCCAGAGATTTCTCCATAATTTCCTCATAGGTGAATGAAGTCTGCGTATTAAGAAATTTGTGTAGTCAAATAAATTATTATATTTTTTTGTGATTATTTATTAGAGGATTTCCCAAAAGTGACAAAACTCGTAATATCCACATCCCCTGTTAATTTTATGTTCGAAAACCATTTCAAACTATCGATTGAAGAAAAAAAGTGCGTCGAATTTTCATGAAGTTGCAGTTCAGCATTTCATACATCATACTAAGTGCTCTTTTTGGCGTATGAAAAATGTTGCTGATTTGACTTGTTGTCAAATACTCTCTGGTCTGTGTTTCTTATTCGTAGAGGAGACACGAGCTGGCGATGGGTTGATGATCATGGCGATGATATGTTCTCTACTTAAATCAATATGTTTCTAAATAAGTATAGACGCGTTAGAACAGATTTCAACGATAAGGTTTCGAGATAAACTCCTATCAAGAATGACGTAGGTAAATGAAAGCTTGGCAAATACCTGTTTATAGATACTGTCCACATGGAAGCCGCATAGCCATCGCAGTTGCAGTCGTCATCCTCGCCGCCGTCCCCACTTGCCCACACGTAGATATTGCCCAGCCCGTTACGACCCTGGGAAGAAAAACCATATAACTAACGACAGGCGTCTCATTTTGACGTCCCTTTGAGAACATACCGACTCTCGGGCGCGCATATTCTTTTCAGCATGTGGCATGTCCCGCAGTCCCTACAAGAGCCCTATGTCTAGTTGTAGTCGTCCATCGGTTGACAGTTGATTATTAGATGTTTAATATTTTCTATGTTTTACGACGACGTGGTTTATTTAGCACAAACTATTCAGTTTAAGTAGGATGAGGTTTACCAACAAATAGGTTTAAAGTTCCATATATCCCTACATGTACCTATACTAACACCAATAATATGATCCTTCACGCGGATACAAACCAAGAGATATGTTTTCATTCTCGCAGGAACTTTTGGTTGATTGAAATAAACATGTATTTATTTAGGCCGGCCAAACACGTTAATTATTACCACGGCCAGCTAATTTTGTTTACACAAAACTTGGGGTGATGTATACCAAAGATGTTCTAAAGTGAGTGCCTATGAACGTCGTTCCAGCGCAATTACCTAAGTATTTACCTACCCTTCGGTGTCTGGCTTCGCGATTCACAAAAGCACTCTAGGGTAGGATATTTTTTCGAGTAAAGGAAACCTATTTTCCTAAATTCAGTTTACTTCATTATATATCCCGGTTCATTCCACACAGAATCAATCAAGCCTTCAGTGAAATATCCGGCCCTTTTCTCCAATTCATACAAAATAAATACCTCCAAAAAGTTACAGCTTTCCAGAAATTGTTTGGTGCCCGAGGGAAATTTACGACCTCTCAACTCTTGATGAAGCCTCGCCTTTGGGGCTGTGATAAAAACTAATATTTGCACTTATCTCTTAAAATAATAACTGTTATTTATTTTAACTTCTTATCTTTTGAATTTGATCGCAGTAGATTACTGTCGACGAAAAGATTCTTGACGTCCCACGGGATCTATACTAATATTATAAGTTTGGATGTTATAAGTTTGGATGTACAAGTTTGGATGGATGGAATTGGATGGGTGGCGGATCGTTACTCAATCACGCGAGAACGGCTGAACAGATCTGAATGGGTGAAATTTGGCACAAAGATAGATTATAGTCTAAAATAACACATAGGCTACTTTTCATCCGGGTAAATCAAAGTTCCCGCGGGGACCAAAAACCTCAATCCACGTGAACGAAGTCGCAGGCATCAGCAAATTTATTACAATTATGAACCAGCTGATGTTTGCGAATTCGGCATTTGTATTCCGTAAGAACTAATTGATAAGTGCGACAAAAATTATCCTTTCCAGAATGCTACTGCGCCAATTTTCGACAAGATTGGTTCAGCGGTTGACCCATGAATATAGACAACAGAAAGACACTCACTGGCCTGAGGCCAAACTCCCAATCTAATTTAATCTAATCTAATCTTTATATATATAAAATCGTTAAGGGATCAACGCACAGCCTAAACCGCTGGGGTTATTAACTTGAAATTTTGACAGTAGGTTCCTTTTGTGACGTAGGCGCTCACTAAGGAAGGATTTTTCAAAATTCCACCCCTAAGGGGGTGAAATAGGGGGTGAAAGTTTGTATGAAAGTCCGTCATTTCTCAAGTTATATCCATGAAACTTGGTATACGAGCTACTGCTTAAAAATAAAGAAATACGTGATTCACAGTTTTTAAAAATTCTAACCCCGAAGGGTTGAAATAGAGGATGAGAGTTTGCATCAAAGTCCTTCATTTCTCAAGATATTCTCAAGTTATATAAACGAAACTTGGTATTTCGGCTTTCGATAAAAATTAAAGAATTACGTGTGTCGCAGTTTTTCAAAATTCAACCCCTAAAGTGGTAAAATAGGGGTTGAATTTTTTTATGACAGCTATAGCCATGAAACTTGGTATATGAGCTGCGAGTTAAAAATCAAGAAATACATATATCACAATTTTTCAAAATTCAACCCGGAAAAGTGTAAAATAGGGGTTAAAAATTTGTATATGAAAGTCCTTCGTTTCTCAAAATATTGCTCAAGTTATATCAAAGAAGCTTAGTGTTTTGACTTTTGGTAATAAATTAAGAAGTACGTGTCTCACAGTTCTTCAAAATTCAACTCCCAAAAGGGTAAAATAGGGGTTGAAAGTTTGTAAGAAAGTCTGTCATTAATTTTTACGTTAGAGCCTAGGTATTAACTAGGTATTTTTTTAGGTTTTTTGGAATTTTGGTTTGAAATGGAGAAATAACTGATTCACATTTTTTTGTTAATTTTATCCCCAAGGACGTGTAATAGATTAGTAGTTAGTCCTCCAATCACACCGCAATAGATTAACGTAATTTTTTGCATGGGTATAGTTGAGGATCTGGACAGTGGCATAGGCTACTTTTCATCCCGGAAAATAATGAAGTGCTGTGGGAATTGAAAAAAAACTTATGCCACACGAACGAGTGACGCTCAATCACACCTGAACGGCTGAACGGATTGATTTGATGAAATTTGGCACAGAGATAGATCGTAGTCTGAAATAACAGTAGGCTTCTTTTTATCCCGAAAAATTTAAGAAGTCCCGCGGGAACCAAAAAAACCTCATATGAATGTTTGTTACTCAATCACGCCAGAACGGCTGAACGGATCTGGATTAACTTTGATACAGAGATAGATTATAGGTTGGAATAATACATAGGCTACTTTTTATCCCGGAAAATTAAAGAGTTCCCGCGGGAACCAAAAAATCTCAAATCGATGTTTGTTATTCAATCACGCCATTACGACTAAATGGACCTAGATAAACTTTGCACAGAGATAGATTATAGTCTGCAATAGCCAATAACACAGGCTACTTTCTATCCCGTATAATTAAAAACAATTCAATCCACGCGGACGAAGTCGCGGGCATCAGCTAGTCGATATAATATTTCTCTGTAGAGACCAAGAAACTTTTACTCGATGTCTCTTCTAAAATAATCTTCGATCCAGGCTACCGAGAATAAATATCTTCTATGTCTGAACTATTTAACATGAATTATAAATAAAATATACTTATTTCAAATTGTAGAGACATGTTGAGCTTAGATATACGCTTCAGGCCTGTCGAAATTCGCGTCCGTGTAATTCGTTCGACGACGTTTTACGTGAACAAAAGTCTTGTTTTCAAAGGTACACAATACCGACAAAATTTCAAATTAACATTGTTGAACAAATATACTGTTGTTGTTGTTCTTGTTTTCGCTTACTTATTTATTTAGCTCATTTGTTTTTACATAACAAGCTTATTTCGTAACGTTGATTCTTTGTCTTCTTTGGTTTTAATAATATTTTCCTTGAATTTGAAAATGATTGGCCATTGTTCGCATAGGCTACAACCTACTCCTCCCCGGGATACAACCTACCCCTGTACCAAAATCGGTTGAACAGATGGGCCGTGAAAGCGTAGTAGACAGAGAGATGGACAGAACGATAGAAACACTTTCGCATTTATAATATTAGTATGGATTTTGGCCAAAATTGCCCAATCATCTAGAAAATGCGATAATCAAAAGCTCCAACCGAAACCTACCATTAAAATTTACTTGATCTTCATTTAAACAAGTAGTCTCACAGCAAACATCGATTAAAATACAAGTAAATATCTCCGAGAAATCACAAACGTTCACTTTACTTTTCGCGATTTGCCGTTTACCGGCGGAAATAAGCTACGCAAGCAGGGTACTACAGTTTGTAAAAAGGCCTTAGTATAAAAGCAAAATTATTATAACAAGGTATGAGGGAGACTTTATAAAAAATACTCGATTTTTTATAAAAACAACGAATGTTTAATATTATAATGTTCTTCAATGCGGCTTGTTTAGTTTTCCTTCGACTTGCCAAATAAATCTGCGTGGATTTTGGAGTGAGCTGAGATTACACCTATCAAATATCATGGCCCATCTGATGTGGTAACATAAAAATGGGAAAATTTGACAATAAAACTGGGAAATATTATTAACTAGATGATGCTTGACTTCGTCCGCGTGGATTAAGTTTTTGATCCCCGCGAGAAATCTTTAATTTTCCGGGATAAAAAGTAGCCTATGTCCTGGGATACAACCTATCTCTGTACCTTTCATCGTAATCGGTTGAACAGATGGGCCATGAAAGCGTAGCAGACAGACACACTTTCGCATTTATAAACAGCTTAATCAACGCGGACGAAGTCGCGAGCATCATCCAGTTCCTTATGAGTAAAACTTACACGCTGGGTGGTTTCTAAATAGCATATTATTTATGTGCTATTTGTGTCAGCTGGTACATTGTTTTCTTTTTCAGGATTTTAGTGTGAAAACATCGCGAGTATCACCAAATTTATACGTGTAGATACAAATACAACGCCCGAAAACTCAATTTCCGAGGGCATACATTCAAATATGTTCTCCTATACATGGAAATCGATTCATACATATGGATTATGGTAATAGAACCAAATATACGTAGCGTCTGTATCTTAACTGTTCAGTATTTTGTTTTCTAAATAATTTCCAGTAGGTATATTTTATTTTTATTATAATTGAAGTTACGGCCTTAAGTCCCATGTCTAATGTTCTCCCGTAGGGCAATCCTGGGGTTTTGAGCTTCACCCTTGACCTCATTCCACGTAATCCCTATCCTCACGGCTCCGTTAGAATACCGTCCGTACTTCGTCGCCAAGTTTGTTTGGATCGGCCCCGTTTTGCCCTTGCTCGCCCTGAGGGCAAGTTCATGAAGATGTAGCTTTATCTAGATGATGTCAGTGACTTTGTCCACGTAGATTCAGGTTTTTTGGTTCCCGCGGGAACTCTTTAATTTTCCGGGGTAATTAGTTTAGTAGTAGCCTATGTGTTATTCCAGAATATAATCTATCTCTGCGCCAAAATTCATCCAGATTTTTTAGCCGTTTTGACGTGATTGAGTAACAAACATCCATACAATTACATACATCCATCAAAAATTTCGCATATTTATAATATTTGTATAGACTAGATGATACCAGTGACTTCATCGGCGTAGATTATTTTTTTAAATCTCGCAGGAACTCTTAAATTTCCGGGCCAAAAATACTCTATGTCCTTCCCTGACATACAACCTGTCCCTGTACCAAATGTCGACAAAATCTGTTGAAAACCGTGAAAGTATAGCAGATATTTAAAATATTTGTATGGAACTATGGATTTGAGTGTTTATTCTTTACGATATAAAAACTAACTTCAAAATAAAACGTTTAATCTAAATAAATCTTTGGTCTTATTTAGTCTCGCAGATTGCCATAAAATGGAAGACCATCTCGCGTAGAGAGCCTTGTCACGCCAACATTTTAAGAATTTATTAATTAACTTTTAGAATGAAAAGGATATGGTTGGTCGGTATTTTTGACTGTCCAGCTTTTAACTAAGGTACTTTTAAGGTTTTTACTTATTTTAATTTATTTAGTTAAATACGATTACGGTATTGTCAAGAAATCGATCAAGATAAGACAAGAAGTAAAACATGTGACAAAGGTTTGTCACATGTTTGTTCCTGTAATTTTGGTGACAATATTCTGATTATTAATAAATTTAAGTATTTTAAGTATATATTTTCAGCTTCAGTGAGTAAAACTATTAAAGTGTAACACATGAATGAATAATCTGTCTGAAAGCTCAATACTGTGGAACAACCGACGCACTCTCTTAAATTGCTTGCACATAAATAGGTTCATACATATGCAAATACGAAATACTAAGGTAAACACGTCAAGACTATAAATGTGCGTATCTCCTGTTTAATAATAAACCACAGCTTAAAATAGATAGAGTTCTCGTGATTTTATTCGATTAGTCCCTATTATTTCCATAAGTTCAGTTCGAATACATACACGTAAGTAAACGTACACCAAGGTATGAACAAAACATGTCTACAGCTATACACCTAAGGCATCTGGGTTAGCCCCGGGCGTCATTACAACGTATCAAGCCATTTTCCTGAAAGGGACTGAGTGAGCTCGGCAGGTTTCGGAAGTCGCTGAAATACCGCGTAGGGCGCGAGTGCAACAGCTTGATCGTTTTAAAATAAGGCCAAGGGGTTACTATCATCGCATACAACCGCAGGGCGACCACATATCTTCTGCATCAATCATTGTTACAGTATCAATTGTTGTGATTGGCTGAATTTATGGTATTCTTGCTGCGTCAATGGATTTTGTCCAATAGTGGAAGGGTGTTATCCATGTGTTATGCGATCGTTACACTGTAGCTGTCAGAGATACGCGGTCGCCCAGCAGTATTACTTCAAAATGACAGTTATAAGTCACGTACCTTATCGTCCCTAAAGTAAGGAATAAGCCTATGTGTTAAATAAATAAAAAGTTAATAAGTTATTTGTGTTGCTTCGGTTCCCTGTGATACAACCTATCTCTATACCAAATGTAATCAAAATCTTTTGAAAAGATGGGCCATCAAAGCGTAGCAGACAGACGTACGGATAGACAGACAGACACTTTTACGCATTTATGATATTATATTAGAAAATTATTAATTAGTAATTATTATATTTAATATATTGGTATGGATAAGCGCAGTAAAATACCAGGTAGGTATATATACCTAATATTACTTAACCAATAAAGAGTACAAGTAAAGTATGAACTGGCTCTATGCATAATTCAGTCTACTTATATTAATTTTTTGTGATTTCGGCACGAAGTTATGACTTTTGGTGGTAAGTTTGTGAAATACGAAATTCGCATTTTATATGCAAGAACTATAGTTAAAATATCATATATAAAATTTTATGGAGTCTATCCGGAAGATATTAAAGCGGGTAAAAGTCGTTAAACAAACTACCTTCTAGTATAACAGGCATCAGCTGGAACGATGTTCAAGCTATTAATTTTAGTGTTTGCCATTCTGTAGGCATTTAAGGCCCGGACAAACTCAAGTGAGATACTCAATATTGATACATTAATCTTTCGATTACGACGTGGCTTTATCATAATAACAAAGGGTAACACTATCTTGTAGGATTCTGGGATCAAATTCGATTGCTTCTATGCAAATCTTTCGTTAAAATATGTCGGTCCTCTGTGGCGCAGTGTTGAGCGCTGTTATCTTAACAGAGGTCCCGGGTTCGATCCCCAGCAGTGTCAATTTGGGAATTAAAGTATAATTTCTGAATTTTCCCTGGTCTGACCTGGTCGGGGAGGCTTCGGCCTTAGCTAGTTACCACCCGACCGGCAAAGACGTGCCGCCAATCGATTTAGCGTTCTGGTACGATGCCGTGTAGGGGTTTGGGTTTAATATAACTGCCATGTCCCTAACAGATTAGCCCTCTACTAGACTGCATCATCACTTATCATCAGGTGAGATCGCAATCAAGGGCTAACTTGTAGTGGATAAGAGAAAGCACTTTTATAATTTTAAAAGTGCTTTTAAGATTTTAAAAGGGCAAAGTGCCCACACATTTTGATCGACATGCTTGTGTCTGTCCAAGCCTTTATGGAAAACAAATGTTTACTATTGGAAAATAAACGACCGTTGACGTTGGTTAGGAAAGTTCATTCTGTTAATAGATACCATTCCTAAAGTCTATTATGTATTCTTTGTAAGAAATTTGTTTTGTATTGTGTGAAAACATCAAAGAGTTTCCCTATAAATTCCGAATGGAGGCAAACACTTTAGGAAATTCTAACATAAGGTATTAAAGGCTGAATTTAAAACACGATTACCTACACAAATACTTCGCATGTTACACGCGTGGCCTTGTTATATAACTTTGCCTGCGGCTGCTTTCAAAGCTTTGTGCGCTAAGGAAGTATCCGCTTTATACACCAATTATTTCTTCCTAATGTAAACTCTCGAAAATGTGTTGGTGTCTTAGCTAATTAATGTGTACCTACTTAGACCTTTATGAATAAATCGAAATTGTCTGCTATCTTATCATGACGTGATATAGTTTTTCATGGTATTGAAAGTTATACCAGTGTGCTTAGCATGTGCACAACGAGATTATCTCGCGACGAGAGACAGAGATGTCGTTGCCGGCAAATTCTTCATTTACCCTACATGCACAAAATGCGGGTAAATTACAAGAAAAAAATAGTCGACATGTAAAGGTTCCAAGAGAAAAATACCACAGATAAGAAATATTACTTTGATCTCTTTTGACGTAATGAGAAAAGTAACCATGTAGCTTCGGTAGAGAAATAGTGATAACGAGTAGATATAATTTCACTCGTTGTGCGCATGCTAGCCATACAGGTCTGGCTCACTTGTCACGTGACCTGCTGGGCGACCGCGTATTTGTGACAGCTACAGTGTAACGATCGCAATCACCTCTGATTGGATAACACTCTTCCACTATTGGACAAAATCCATTGACGCAGCAAGAATACCATAAATTCAGCCAATCACAACAATTGGTATTGTAACAATGATTGATGCAGAAGTTACGCGGTCGCCTTGCTGAGATATTTAACCACTGCTGGGTGGACAGTGCAGCGTGCACGGCACTCGTATCAGTCGAATGACGCGCGTGAACCATAGTTCAATACCTGTGCCTAATATTATCTATATTCTGTGGTTATACGATAATGACGTGGATATCCATTTTAAGCTCACGATGACCAAGTGACCATATTTTTTTTTAATATAAGGAGTATGAGTATAATAGCCGTGATAGCCTAGTTGTTTAGAAGTGTGGCCCTTTTTGGTGGTCGGGAGTCCTATCCTCTGGCACACACTTCTAACTTCTAAGTTACTTACATGCATTTTAAAGTTAAATACCACTTGCTTTAACGGTGAAGGAAAACATCGTGAAGGAACCTGTATGCCGGAGTTATTCATAATGTTATCAAAGGCGTGTGAAGTGTGTAATCCGCACATGGTCAGCATGGTGGACTATAGCCCAATCCTACTCAATCTGAAAGGAGAGTGGAGACTCGTGCTCAGTAGTGAGCCGGCGATGGGTGGAAACTGTGGTGATTAGGAAAATTTTCTTTAATTCATTTATCAAGTATTTTTAAACCATATAAGATTTTCTCTCACTGCGTTGTATTCCCCATTACTGAGGGTCGTGACCCCTTTCCATTTGTCACATAATGGTAGGAGTTTTCTTGGGATAATAATGTGGTGGGTTCCCACGTACTTCCGCATACGACTCGAATAGGAGTATTTAAATTTTTAGGTTTTGTAACAATTATTGACCGAGCAAAGCGAAGGTCTCTGAGTCTACTTGAGTAAATTTGCACTTGTCCGTCCGTCCGTCTGTCAGAGCCTTATAACTTCTGAATTACTGAACGTAATTACTTCAAATTTAAATATAATATGTAAACCGATGGCCTCCAGCCGAATATGCCTTAAAAAGTTATAAAAGTCTTTATTTCAGGGGGGCTCTCATAGAAGCGAATGCGAACTAAAATATTTTTTATAGCGTTACATAGGGTTGCTGAAACTTGATCAATTATTTGAATTATATCCTGTACTTGAACAACAAATATTATATTCGTTTCTCCAATAACTCTTTAGCTCTTTTGCGTCTAATGTTAAAAGTTAACTATTACAATATAGTTAAAACTATCTTATGGATACCGCGAGGTCTCAGTTCGGGGCGCATATCAGATTTTAGTCGTATAAGATTATTGAGCAAAAAACTGAAGTATCATTTCTTTCCTGTGCAAGTCTTATATTTTCCACTGACCTCATTTACACCTCTGACGATAGCTCTCATAGTAGCGTTGCGCGGTCCGTCAACAGTCCGGCCATCATCCGTGGGACCCCACGAAGCGCTGTAAATGTGGATCTTATGAGGCTCATGCCCCATGGAGTTCGCCTCGATCAGGTCTGTCATGTATGGCTGATCCAGCATTCTTATACCTGGCGGAGAAATAGTTTACTTTAAGCCCACATGTCATGTATGGCTGATCCAGCATTGTTATACCTGGCGGAGAAATAGTATACTTTAAGCCCAGATGTCATGTATGGCTGATCCAGCATTCTTATACCTGGCGGAGAAATAGTTTACTTTAAGCCCAGATGTCATGTATGGCTGATCCAGCATTGTTATACCTGGCGGAGAAATAGTTTACTTTAAGCCCAGATGTCATGTATGGCTGATCCAGCATTCTTATACCTGGCGGAGAAATAGTTTACTTTAAGCCCAGATGTCATGTATGGCTGATCCAGCATTCTTATACCTGGCGGAGAAATAGTTTACTTTAAGCCCAGATGTCATGTATGGCTGATTCAGCATTGTTATACCTGGCGGAGAAATAGTTTACTTTAAGCCCAGATGTCATGTATGGCTGATCCAGCATTCTTATACCTGGCGGAGAAATAGTTTACTTTAAGCCCAGATGTCATGTATGGCTGATCCAGCATTGTTATACCTGGCGGAGAAATAGTTTACTTTAAGCCCAGATGTCATGTATGGCTGATCCAGCATTGTTATACCTGGCGCAGAAATAGTTTACTTTAAGCCCAGATGTCATGTATGGCTGATCCAGCATTCTTATACCTGGCGGAGAAATAGTTTACCTACTTTTAGACCAGATGTCTTTATGATTGCCTAACAGAATCGCTCAGGCTTCGCTCAGGCAAAATTTCATTACAAAAAATGCCCAGGTGAGTTTGGGTAGCTTAAGATCCAGTTATTGATGACCGCGACTTTGTCCACGTGAAATAAGTTTTTTAATACCCACGGAAACTTCTTATTTTCCCGGGATAAAAGTAGCCTATGTCACTGTCCAGTCCTAAACTATACACCCATGCAAAAATTCACGTCGATCCATTGCTCTGCTGCGACGTGATTGAAGGACAAACTATCAAACAAACACACTTTCGCATTTGTTATATGCATTAGTATGATCATCATCACGTTTTCTATTTTATTGACGTTCAAAAAGTGAACAAGTGTTTGAAAAAACAGGATTGGATTAAAGTATTATACCTTTCTAAGTGGGGTTTCTTAGGCAACTTGAACGATATTTTGATTAAACAGTCAGAAAATTTCTCCTTTTATATCAATAGATAGATCAAACAAAAAGGGCCCTCTATAAATAAAAATCAAAAATGGTCCTATATTAAGCCTCGAAATAGCTGATTAGGCTTCATTATTATGACTGTATACAAACGTACCGATATAAATAAAAGTAACTACTTAAATCCATGCTAATAGGTACCTATTATAAATGCGAAAGTGCGTCTGTCTGTCTGTCTGTTACTTTTTGATGGCTCGTCCGTTCAACCGATATTGATGAAATTTGGTACAGAGATAGTTCGCGTCCCAGGGAAGGACTAAGCTAGGCTAGTCTACGCTAGGCTAGGCTAGTTTTATCCGCGAAAATTAAGGAGTTCCCGCTGGAATTAAAAAAAATCATCCAAGCGGACGAAGTCACGGGCATCATCTAGTAAAGGATATTTTGCACATTTATTCGTTGCCTGCGATTATTTGTTCAGTTTTATCTTTATAACGTCAGATATGGTATCGTAAAATGGATTCAATGTGGGCTCAATAATACAAATGGAATACGTACGGAGGCCGTTATTCAAACAAATAACAATTGCTGGATAAACATTGTAAAAGGGGAAAGTATACTATGAATATGGTGTTGTTGCTGAGTTCTAATTTAAGCTAAGTATAGAAATGATAGCTACTGTCTTAATATAAACGAGTCAGCGTGTTTCTGACTTTGAGAAATTCCACCCGTCCTTATGTACCGAATTTCAGCCACGGCCAATCTCCAGTGAGATTAGCTATCTGCGCGGGAGATATTATAGTGCACAAGTGTGTGCGCACGTGTGCACTCTCTGTCCCTTTACTCTCATAGCTTTTTTTAGGATTTGTGTTACAAAATTTAATCTGCTCCGTTAAAGTACACTACCAAGGCGGCCGGGGCCGATGGAACTTTTTCGCATCTGTGTTACCTGTGAGGGTATTTTTTTTTATAAATAATTATTACGTTCTATTAAAAGTAGTAATATGTAGCTTGTCTGTTTAATCACGTTAAACCACTGAGCTAATTAAGACTACTATCCAACGCGACCACTACTAACAATTGTAATAAAAGGTCCTAGGTACGTAGGTCCTACCGCTCACCCAGGTCAACAGGCTCCACGTATGTTTCACTCACAATTATATTTCCTCTATACACAATAAGTTATTGTTATAGATTAAACACTAGGGACGACTTATGAAGCAGAAATTATTTTATTAAACTTTTTAAACTTAAAGGCACGTTATAAAAATTCCAGTTATTACCTTTCTCTATGTTAAAAATTATATTAATTGTTCTATCCAAAGAGTTTTACAGAGTACAAGCATCACAGACTATAATTACATTGATAGGTAGAATAGACATACAGACAATATACTACAGATAAGTACGGTTTGTATAATATGATACTGTCGATTTCTAAGCGAATAAATAAGTATATTAATATTTGATATCAAAAGTAAGTAATTGAAATTAACTTCAGTAGGCTTCCATAAGAGATACTCTTGATATTAATCATATTTTATTCGTCTGCAATAGGATATAACGGCCTAGACAGTCATTCTTTGACAAGCTCGATGTAATTAATTTCAAAGCCTGGAGTGAAATTGTATCATGAATTATTCATGACATATTTCCTATTAGGTTCCTTCTCCGAGCAGATGGACTCGAGTGTCGTGCGCTCGAGAAAGTACTCGGGGTTGGTACTTCAATTATTCTAATAATAAGAAAGAGAAAGTGTGAGCAGTGTTAGCTTATGGATACAGGGGGTCCCATGTGTATTGTACGTGATTGTACTACATAATCGTACTCTTGTTCTACGTATGTATTGTATATTATTAACAAAGTGTAACATTTTTTCTATATATTGAAAAGAGCAACTGCTGAGTTTCTTGCCGGTTCTTCTTAGTAGAATCAGGTTTCCGAAAAGTTGGTAGATTCATGCGACTTATAATAAGTGGCACAAGTTGTCCTACAAGAAATAATTCAATTCATTTTCAATCAGGAGGGTTTATGGGTTTTTGAAGACGATGACGATGATGAATGCTCGCGACTTCACCGACGTGGATTTAGATTTTTTTATTTCCCGTAGAAACTCTTATTTCCCCGGATTATTAATTTATTCTTGTACCAAATTTCGTCGAAATCAGTTGAACAGATGAGCTGTGAAAACGTAGCAGACAGTATTTCAGTAGGCAGACAGTAGCAGACAGCAGACAGTTTCGCATATATATATTATATTATATTAGTAGGTAGTTAATTAAATCTTTCTGTTTCGCCTAAGTTCCAGCTTCGAGGTGCGTTGGCCACTTGGCCAACACGTCAAGCTCCTGTCACGCGTTGTGTATTATCGGCTTTCTGTTACCTGCTACTTTGGAATGGTAGGCGACCCCGACTCCGCATACACCATTGTCTCTGGCGGCTGCCACTTCGCCCGCACACCTCGTTCCATGGCTGCGGACAAAAAACATTGATTAAGTATCTTCACATCTCACCACGGGCATATAGCAAACCCTAAAACCACATTTCCTTTCTCAGATCGAGAAGATATTTATCGGACCTACCTACGTCATTTTCTTTAAAATATTCTGTCCCTCAATCGCCCATAAATCGGATCAACACGTTTCAATGTAATCAGTCTACAATAATAGTAAATGTAATTGAAACTCACTGAAGAGAGGTTGTTATTTAATCTTATCTTGTCTGTACCTATACATCAAACATTTTGGTCGCGCCAGGAATTGTGGAAACCTCATTGTCAGCGGTTAAAGTAAAGGAACATCATTGGCCAACTGGTTTACATGCTCGAATGCGGATGCGGACTTTGGTTTGGGTCCCAGTCAGGATATACATTTTTCTGTCAAGAAATTGTCAGTGTACGAACTTATTCGGAGTAAGAAATCTGCTCTCTTTCCAGTCGTGTCGGCAGTGATGCCCCATCGAACAATGAGATTAAGGGAATAGAGTACACCTGTGTATCGGTGCACTATGATATCTCTTGTACTGCTGATGGCTTATCACTGTGGAGATTCGGTCGGGAGGTCACTATCTAATACCGTACTGTTACAGTACAAGATTATAAAACAACCTAGCTATTACTCCTATTAGCCTTTACAAAAACTTCAAAACGAACTAAAAATACCCAAGACATAAATGGATTCGAAATAGATGGACATAGGGTAGACAAGTTTCAAATTGATTTAAAATACTTATCTAAAATAAACCACTCACACTTAATCAAACATTCCACTCAATTTTCATGTTTGGGGCTGTGGTCTGAATTTGAACATATATAAATTAAAAGCAAAGTTAGGTTACAAACTAATTTCGTACGCAATGCGGCATTTTCCATAAACGAAATTCCAATTAGAGTGGAAAGCGAAGTTTAGATGGGATTTGAGACAAACCGAGCGGAATGAGATCGAGTATGTTGATTTCGCAAATTCTACAAAAAGTCTAAATGCTATATTAATGTAATAATTAAATACAATAGCAAAGAAACGTTAAGAATATATAAAATCATCATTCAAGTGCTAAAACTAATTAAAGAAATTGTAGATGAAGGGAAACAATTCTAATTCGTGAGCGCGTTATACGAGTAAGTAACTAGCTATAAAATTTAGTTGGATCTCACGTAGTTGCTAACACAATAAATATTAGTCAGACTTAGTCAAAGTTAATGTATATTCGTTTCAACACGTTAAGGGAATTCAAATAGACTTTACTGATTAATTTGAAGTTTGAACTAAGGTCTAAGTACCTAATTACCTACTTACGACTTTGTTAATAGCCCTATAATAGAATATATATCATCATGCCTATAATTTTTAAAGACTAGCTGATGCCCGCGACGTCGTCGGCATGGATTGAAGTTTTTTTGGTCCTCTTTAATTTTCCGGGATGAAAAGTAGTCTATGTGATATTCCAGACATATATCTGTGCCAAATACAGATCCGTTCAAGCGTTCTTCCTTAATTAAGTAACAAAAAATCCGTCCATCCATCCATCCAAACTTTCGCATATATAATATTAGTATACATGAATAAAGCTCCACTAGCTCGAATCTGCTAAATGTGTAGAAGTAAAATTTTCCATATTTGTCCTTTTCATGACCCTGAAATAAACTTGTTAAAAAGTTTCAGCATCACAAAATTTTACTAAATCAGCTATGTGCAAGATGGCCTAAATCAATTTAAAAAAAAAAGAGTTTAAGAAATCAAGATAATTAATTTAAAACTTCAAGTCTTGAGTGTAATTTTTTCGTCTACCTGGAATTAAAGTGCTCGAAAATATCTATCTAAAATGTTGATAGGCCCTAGTGGCGAACGTCCCGCGACATTCTCATTGCGGTTGTTCAATCAAATCAAGGTTATTTTAAAACTTCGAGCCTTGAATAATTATACTCTTAATCCAAGTGCCGGATAAAGTGAAGTGGTGAGATAGTGATAAAGTGGTGGTCCAAGCTACCTGCAATCTTGATCAAATAATTAGTTTGGCCAATCAATCCCGCCATCATTCTTCTTGGGCGGGATTGAGTGGTCTTAGCCTTAACTTATTTTAATTCTATAACTTTTAATAGACTAAAAAAATTTCACCTTTAGAAAATACCTATCCATAAAGAAAAAACATTTTATCTCTAAGCTTCCAATCAAACGTAACAAGTTTCTAAACGCTTTATTCTGAAGGATATCGAAGAGCACTCAAGTTTTTTAATTATACCTAAGGACGAAGACGAGAAAAATAAGTGGCAATTATTTCTAATTGGACCTGTCACGGAGATGAAAGGTCAACCAACAGTTGCAAATTTAATAGCCATTTATTAATATTTTTATGGGCCACCCTGGAGCAAGGGATGGCGATTGCTGGGGTAAAAGTAGACTATAGTAGTACTGATGTAAGTATTTTACGATTTTAATTGCAATGCGCTATGCCTGATGGTCCTATATCTATAGACAAAGCTTTACGTAAGTGGTATTCTAGATAACACTACCTACTACTACATAGTACTATAGGAATCTGCTCGTTGTGATTGTTACCAATACCAAAGCTTCGATTTATTTTACAGCTACAATAGTAATTATAACACGTCTGTCTAAGAAATAAACGCCATCAGAGATACGCAAACCGACTTGACATAAGATTACCTAATAACACTGACGACCTCCATAGCGCAGTGTTGAGCGCAGCTGTCTTGACGTACGGAGGTCCCCGGTTCGATCCCCAGCAAAGGGTCAATTTGGGAATTTATAATTTCTGAAGTTTCCCTGGTCTGGCCTGGTGGGAAGCTTCGGCTGTGGCCAGTTACCACCCTGTTACCACCCTAACGGCAAAGACGTGCCGCCAAGCGATTTAGCGGTGCGATGAAGTGCAGAAACCGAATAGGGGTATGGGTTTAATGTAACTGTCAGGTTAACCCGCTACCATCTTAGACTGCATCATCACTCACCATCAGGTGAGATCGCAATCAAGGCCTAACTTGTAGTGGATTAAAAAAAACTGACCTGTTGAACCAATCGTCTGTGTACCGCGGGTAAGGAAACGGATCATTACTGCTGAAATCATACGAAGCCTCGGCATTCTGGAACAAACATCACTGATTAAATACACATTTATTGAGCAGACTTATTCTGTTTAACTAACCATATTAATTAATCTCATCAATGCCTAGAGGGAGATTTCTCCCATTCGATCGCGACAACGTTAAATACAATAATTAGTATGACATTGTCAAGCGCTTGACAGCCGGCGCCCGATCAATTCCAAATTTCGCAATCAATTACGTAAAATTCCCATTCGACGGTTTTTTTACACCCTAACGCCAATACTTCGAAACCATAACAAGTCTCATCATTATGAATACTTATGAAGTCATGTATTAATGATTAAACCTATATTTTTATTCATATTGTTCAAATAAGCCCTCTTAAAGCATATGTGGGCTAACTTGGAAAGATATTATCACTATTTTTACTAACCATTTATCGCTTTCTACGTGACAAAGTATCTGAGCGTTAAATCGCTTGGCGTCGCGGCTTTCCAGTAAGGTGGAAAATAGTTCCATACTATGTATGCTATAGCCATGGCCGAATCAGACCATATTATAAGGGCATTGGGGCTGATTCTGTAGTGCACAATCTCGAAACTAAACTAAAATGACAGTATTAAGAATATTGCTAACCCTTTCATGATACTCCCTGCGGAAAGGGACAGAACTAGATTTAAAGCTTCATATTAGAGATCATTGTTGTCAATTCATTGTACAGAATTGGCAACAATGATAGAGGATCGAACCCGAGACCTCCCACTCAAAACAGCGCTCATCGCTGAGTCAGGGAGGTCCTCAAAGTTTCCAACTAGGGTCAGCAGAACATCCGCCCGTCACGGATGTACAGATAATGAGTGAAATGAAATTTTTCGAGTCAGAGGACCGGGTAATTGAGTGCGACGGGGGTGAATGCTGTAATCGAATTTGTATGGATCATTGGCTCCGCTTTTCTATAAGAAAAGAATTGAAAATTCCCTCGTCTTTAAGAAAAATTCGTTTCTAGGTACGGACGTAACAAGAATAAGATCACGTTAGCTTTATGAGATCGGTCGAGGTAAATAAGTTGGTAAGTCTATTTTATAAGGGCATAAACACACTACGGGTAGGACGGGACAAAACGTACTTGAGAATTGCCCGGGTTGTAAACGAAAAACGTTCCGTCGAATTTCGGTTCACTGTGCACATATTTAAAGAGAACGCACGCGAACTTTTTGCCCTCCAGACAAAAAAATATTTTTGCCTTCAGTAACAAGCACGTGCAAATACGATCATTCAGGAATTAAAGATATCCATATTCTTTGAATATATTGTATGGTTCGTAGGGCGAAAACACACTTGGGATCGAAAAGGTCCGCGTCAGTGGAGAAACACGTTTTGTCCCGTCGCGACGTCTAGTATGCTCACTCTTAGAAAAGTGAATGATAGGACGTGATATCCTCTCTGGCGTCTAGTGTGGTTTTGCCCTCATTCAAAAACTTCGATTGCAAAATATTGAAATCGTGACAAGATTACTATCAAGATAACCGTTGCTACGAGCGGTATTTGCTACGTAGACGTAGCAAATACCGCAGATGTAGAAACGATTTGTAGAGACGAAAAGATCAAACTCCAAATTTCAGCCAAATCGGTTTAGTCGGTGTGGCGTGGAGGAGTGACAACTAAACGTGATCCCATCAAAAACATAAATGTAAAATGAGAGCCAAGTTCAAAATTGTGATATGTATGCCTTGGTTGTTGACTTCAGCGACAAAAGAAGTGAGATCTAAATGGTTGCCAAGTTCAATGGTCAGTCCTGCAATTTATTTATCCCATCAAAAACATAAATGTGAAATGAAAACCAAGTTCAAAATTGTGATATATATGCCTTGGTTGTTGACTTCAGCGACAAACGAAGTGAGATCTAAATGGGTGCCAAGTTCAATGGTCAGTCCTGAAATTTATTTATAACAACATATAATATTTTACAACAACTTAAAATATCATTTCTTCTTATAACTTAGTATAAAATGTTGAAGACTAAGGCTTTGGCTTGGCTAGTTTCCATATACGAATTATTATTAAGTAGGTACCTAAAAGTACAGTTTGTACCAGCAAGCCAAATTTTCGGAAGAATAAAATAAGAACTTACAACTTTACAACTTGTGAACGCTATAATTCGTATATGAAAACTAGCCAAGCCAAAGCCTTAGTCTTCAACATTTTATACTAAGTTATAAGAAGAAATGATATTTTAAGTTGTTATAAAATATTATATGTTGTTATAAATAAATTTCAGGACTGACCATTGAACTTGGCACCCATTTAGATCTCACTTCTTTTGTCACTGAAGTCAACAACCAAGGCATATATATCACAATTTTGAATTTGGCTCTCATTTCACATTTATGTTTTTGATGGGATATATAAATTGCAGGACTGACCATTGAACTTGGCACCCATTTAGATCTCACTTCTTTTGTCGCTGAAGTCAACAACCAAGGCATATATATCACAATTTGGAACTTGGCTCTCATTTTACATTTATGTTTTTAATGGGATATCATTACTTTTTGTACAGAAATTATTGAACTCAATCTCAAACTCAAAACATATTTATTCAAAATATGTACCTACAAAGTACACCTTCTGAATGTCATGCTTACAGAGCATAAGACGTGATGGTGATAATTAACTACGGTATCTTAAAACTAAAGCTACGAGGGTTCCAAACGTGCCCTGGTCTGAGAAGAGCCCGCAATAAACTCCGCTTTTTTTTTATTATCACCATCTCACAAATATTTGTGATTATTTGTAATTATATACATATATGTACTTATAATATAACATTACATAATCAGCCGCTGTAACAATTCATACCCATGCCTTGCTATCGTTCAAATAATCCTTTACACTGTAATAGGACTTTTCTATTAGTTTAGTTTTCGTTTGACATTAGTAGGTACTTATTATTCGGTGTAAGGTCAGTGTGTCACCCACCAGTAATTCTATTGTACGACTCTTTGTACAAGATAATTGAAGACGAGAATTCTCAAGAAAAATATATAGTGTACCTAGAGTTACACTGACATTGACAGATTACATCTATGGTCAGACTACCTACCTCTACAGCACATTTCTGCATCTCATCAATTTTGATTGCAAAAGTTCAAAATCAAAAGTTTTTAGTGAAACATTGAAAACAAGCACGGTAAACAGTCGATATCACTAAGACCACTATAAACAATGAATACAAATCACAATGACTGACAGCTTGAACTGACGACTTCAAATACGTTTTTTCTTCTTTTCTGTCAATGACGTTTCGTTGCACAAAATGCATGAATACGAAGGTAAGGTTTTAATGCAACTATATTATTATTCATTATTATTTACATTAAAATAATAATTATGTGTCATTTTCAATAGTTAACAACACAAAATAACGAATTTAAACAAAGACCTGCAGTATGATTTATGTAATCGGAGTTTTTTTTTACTTAACAACTCTTTTTTTATTTAGTTGTGCATGCACTATGCGTAGAATGTAATGCAAGTTGCCGCAGGGAGTGGACGACGGAGTTACTACCACCGCTTAAAACAGTATTGTTTCAAAATAACGGTTGAATGTCACGTACTTTGACGTCATTAAAATAATGATTATAACACTACAACATAAACGTCAACAATATTAAAATAATACGGCTTTAAGCAATGGTAGTATGCCCCGTGTCAGAGTTTTGATCTATACCTAGGTAGAGCATAAAAATGACGATTTTTGTACGTTTATATCTAAATAACCATTTGAGGTGTGCTTATGAAATTTGGAGCACATATGTATCTCACGGGTCTCAATATATGCGCCAAATTTGACATGTTTATGTGAAATAGTTTTTGAGTTATGAGGGGGTCAAAAGTGGCTCCAAATGGTTCGTGTAATATTTCACACGGTGCTGCTCGCCAGTTTTTTTGAACTTTGGCTGGACACGCTTCCGCGTGTCTTGATCTAGACATTTAAATATCCACTTTCTTTATAATATTAAGTTAGATTAGACTTGAATTTTAAGTGTTAATTACCCTTAATATTATTTTCTAAAGCGGAATTTAATTTATTATGGAGCGGCTATAAGAACTAATTAAGCTCTTCTTACTTCAGAGGGCACTTAGGCTGAGATCTAAGCGAATATACTTTGCTTTCTCTCAGACGTTACTAAGACAGATTAACGTCCAAGTTATATTCTTTATTTTGTTTTAACTAAGTAAAATCAAAACAAAGTGTGCTCAACATTAATGCTGTGAAGGTTTAGCATAGAGATTTGCAAGTACTAAATGGTATTTAAATCTCTGTCTGTGTAGAGAATTAGTAAGCTGAAGTTCAGTGGGCAGGCCATGTCTTTCGCAGAGCCGATGGGCGTTGGGACAGACGCGTTCTGGAGTGGAAACTACGTACCGGTAAACGCATTGTGGGACGACCTCCAGCCCGTTGGACTGACGGCCTTAAAAAGCTAGCGGGAAGTGGGTGGAAGAGGAAGGCGGAGGACCGTGTGTGGTGGCGCGCTCTATGCAGCAGTGCCTATGTCAAGCAGTGGACGAATGCAGGGTGATGGATGGATGGATGGATGGATGAAATGGTATTGGCCTTTGACATACACTTGTTCGTCTCATTCGCCGCATAAATCTTTAGCTAATTTGTTTTAGAATCACGTTATAAAAAAATGTACTGGCTGCTTGGAAGGACTCAAAACTTTCATTACATAGCTAACTCTTGATATAAAAGCAAGTTCTGATGCCTGTTAAGGTAAACAATTCTGGGGATGTACTAAACCGAGCAATGTCCATGTGATACAGCGATTTCAGAACAAAGTACTCAAGGAAATAGCCAATGCACCCTGGTACGTAAGAAATCACGTCTCCACAGGGACCTAACGAAACCGTTCGAATTAGTGTAAAAGTGTACAAGTGCTGTGTCAGTGAGTTAGTGCTTGTACTACGTAGATCACAAAAACGTAGTGAACATTAAGTATATTAGAATAAACTAAGGACAGTCATTGGACAGTAAATTAGATGTAGAGATTAATTATAAGTAGAAGTGTAAGCAAGAATAATATTACTTATTAGCCCATAGGCTAGATGGTAGATAATAAAGTTGCCATTATATTGTAATGGAACTTCAGTAAAAAAAAAAACTTTTAGACGGCAACATGAGTAGTAATTTAAAGTTTAAAGCTTTTTATTAACCTTCGGAACTATTCCGAAAAATTCAAGCTGGAAAACCAGGAAATTATCAGAAAATTCGTAGTTTTACGCTAGCACTCATACCATATTTTATAGGCGTGATATCAGGATTCAGCTTTTAGACCGTTCATATTAAGTAAATGAGGGACAAGTGGCCAACGCATATCAGTCGATTGCGATTGTTAAACAACGTAGCCGTAACAAGCCGGTAACTGGATGGGTGACCGAATTTGGAAGTTCCACCTTTTCTTTTCCTCCGTGCCTCGGAGAGCCCGTTAAGCCGTCCGTTATTATCGTTAATATCTGATAATAATCGTAACAAACTTAAGAGTTTAAATACTCTAAGTCGAGTCGTATGCGGACGGATGTGGCATTATAGCAAAACTTTTACCACTATGTGATTAATGGATGGGGTAACGAAGAATATGACGCAGAGAGACAGATTAAGGAAATCAAGACACGCGGAAGCGTGTCCAGCCAAAGTTCAAAAAAACTGGCGAGCAGCACCGTGTGTAATATTACACGAACCATTTGGAGCCACTTTTGACCCCCTCATAACTCAAAAACTATTTCACATAAACATGTCAAATTTGGCGCATATATTGAGACCCGTGAGATACATATGTGCTCCAAATTTCATAAGCACACCTCAAATGGTTATTTAGATATAAACGTACAAAAATCGTCATTTTTATGATCAAAGGATAGATCAAAACTCT
Source organism: Erebia palarica (assembly GCA_964035005.1). NCBI lineage: Eukaryota > Metazoa > Arthropoda > Insecta > Lepidoptera > Nymphalidae > Erebia > Erebia palarica. The sequence continues at coordinate 20,409,428 of OZ035994.1, forward strand.
GACACGAGGCATGCTACCATTGCTTATCATTATTTGCCAAGCCAAAGCCTTAGTCTTCAACATTTTATACTACGTTATAAGAAGAAATGATATTTTAAGTTGTTATAAAATATTATATGTTGTTATAAATAAATTTCAGGACTGACCATTGAACTTGGCACCCATTTAGATCTCACTTCTTTTGTCGCTGAAGTCAACAACCAAGGCATATATATCACAATTTTGCACTTGGCTCTCATTTCACATTTATGTTTTTGATGGGATATATAAATTGCAGGACTGACTATTGAACTTGGCACCCATTTAGATCTCACTTCTTTTGTCGCTGAAGTCAACAACCAAGGCATATATATCACAATTTTGAACTTGGCTCTCATTTTACATTTATGTTTTTGATGGGATAAAACTTACATACATAATTATGTGTTGAGGATGTGAAAACAAACTTCACCCCCAAGTTACCCCTAATGAAATAATCTTATTTATAACTTGACTTTAATTCATTAGCCAGACCAGTGCAAATTACTAGTATCGGTTTACTTGTATATACCTGCCTACCCAAGAGTTGTGACGGGAAAAAAATAGTCAACCTAACGTTTGCATATTCTATAGGCTTCATACTTTCGATTGGTATGGAATTTGTCTATAAACCAAACCAGTGAAGTGTTTAAAAAAAATTTTTTTGAATTGTTAATTAATCATATTCTGGACTGAAATTTTTTTGTCAACCCATTTGCAATATATTTATTGATACATGTAATTTGATATAAAATACTTTTCATCCATAACCAGCTCGGTGAAGGTCGTCTTATACAGGGATCTTAGTCCATTTCTGCCCTCTGCCTTGAATGGGGGCATAGGATTTAATGATGACAAAATGTCGTAATTACAATGAAACACAGAAATAAAAGGGCGCACTAAATATCAATTAAGTTACAATCTTTTAAAAGACTTCCTTTTAATAAGTCGGTTAATCGGGGCAATGATTACTTTTTCTTTTATCTTAATGAAATGGCTGTTAAAATAAGAAATTTACCTGTTAAATAACACCTTAGACGAGCTTATTGTTCTTTTATTAGCGAGGGCGAGGAATAAAGCATTTTCATTTAAAATTCGGGAGTGAAATAATCTGTAGAGGCCTGAGCGCTGTAGCGGTGAAAATTTAAAGGGGCATTTTTCGGCCTTTTTACAATTATCACACTCACTTTACAGGTATTCATCTCTATCAAATCAAATAAATATTTTAAATTCGAAAGTTTGGATGGATGGATGTATGGATGTGTGGAGGGATATTTGTTACTCAATCGAAATTTGGCACAGAGATAGATTATAGTCTGTAATAACACATAGGCTATTATTTTTTTTTATTTTATAGAAAATTCTATCCCGGAAAACTAAGGAGTTCCCGCGGGAACCAAGAAACCTCAATCCACGCGGACGTAGACGCGGGCATCAGCTAGTGTGTTATAAAGCTGAATTTTATGTAGACGTATGTTTATTCTATTTAATTTTTGTTGGATAAATAAATTTAAATAATTATAAATACATGATAAAAAAATTACGTAATTTAAGGATGTACATGTATATTTTTGCACACTGCCACTGGCAGTTAATTGTGAACGGGTCTAATGTTTTGAAGATAACGACTGTTGTTACCCACAATTTGGCAAAATAAAAAATATAAATTATGAATTATGAATAATAAAATGTTTTTAAGAAATATTTGCGAGAAAGAAAATCGCCCATAGAAATCAAACATCATCTTACCGAAGAAATCATTCCCAATCTTGGGTTAATTCGGAGAGGCCTATTTTATACGTAAGTTTGTTACCACCATATACCAACTCATAATTTGGGTCAAAGTTCACACACGCGTTCCTTGGCCAGCCTATATTTACTATAATTACCCATATTAACTGCTATAAATATGAGAGTGATGTGAGTGACTTATTATAGACCTACACCATAATCCAATTAATGTCAATTATGTACTTATTCTGTGTTAATATGTAAAGCTATATGCACGTAAATAAATATATATACACGTAATATGTAAAGCTATATAGGGCTAATACATTACGTCTTAAAAATCTAGTTATACTTACATAGTTATATTTCAAGTCAGGATGCATGTAGTCAACACCTGAAAAAAAAACTTAGTCAATTTTTTTGTAAGTTTGTTACAAGATTGAAAAGTGGATTGCGAATGATGAACACGCATTTTATTTTTATATGAATCCTCACATTACATAGTCCACTCTATAATACATTTTCGTAATTAAACACCACCAGCTATTCTTTTATTATTATAATTAATGAATGAAAATAGCTCTTTCTTTCTTATGTAAATAGTTTCTTTACAAAGAGACCATGACCGTCACGTTGCTGTTCCTCTTGAGGAACTTCTCCTTAGTCCTTCCCCTGGTATTTTAGCTATTTCAAAAGATAGCTATCTATTTTTTATATCGATTTTCTACTTAATGAATTTCCTCCAATTCACCAGTTTTTATTACGTAGTAGTTATGTAAGTATGGGAAATTTAACGTCAAGTTCTAAATAAATGGTATAAATATTTAGTACCACATAACAATAGTACATAAGCAGATTCCTTGTTCTGTTTATAGTACCTACCAACCAAAACCAATGAGACCCTCCTATTCTTTATTCAAATGAGGATAAAACTTTTATTATTATTATTATAACTTTACTTTTCCATTATAATACGGAATTTAAGTCCTTGCATATTAACAAAGTAATAGTAGGTAGTATTTTTTTTATCCACTACAAGTTAGCCCTTGACTGCGATCTCACCTGATGGTAAGTGATGATGCAGTCTAAGATGGTAGCGGGTTAACCTGTTAGGAGCATGGCAGTTATATTAAACCAATACCCCTATTCGGTTTCTACACGGCATCGTACCGGTACACTAAATCGCTAGGCGGCACGTCTTTACCGGTAGGGTGGTAATTATCCACGGCCAAAGCCTTCCCACCAGGCCAGACCAGGGAAAATTCAGAAATTATAAATTTCAAAACCCAGCCGGGGATCGAACCCGGTACCCCGACAAGGCAACAGCGCTCAACACTGCGCCACGGCGGTCGTCAACACATGAGATTGAAATATTTGCCAACATTTAACTTATTGTTACTTTGAACAGTTAAGTACCAGCTAGGCAAATTATGAACAGTTTTGTGTTTTGTATGTAACTTTAGTTAAGAAACTTTTTGAGCAAATGTAATATATAACAATTTGAACCACCCCACCCTAACTTCGCTCGGTTGGATTTATTAAAATCATTTCAGGTACTGATAGTTTTATTACTCTTATTAGTCAACATGTTATTAAAAATAGTCAATAAAATAACAAAAATAAATACAAAGCTTGCCTTGCGGGCAAATGTGCCCAGCATTTAATTTTAGGCAATCAAAGCCGATGTTCAGCTAAAGATTAAATTAAAAACCAATCGAATGCCAATTAGCCATCCAATTATTTTTGTACAGTGCACAACTCGAAATAGAAAAAAGTCATCGAATATCTACGCTCCAAAAATACTTCCCAGAGACCCTAGTGTAACATTTTGATTTAACTAACATGAGTGATACATGTCTGTGCGTTGGCGTATACAAATCTGTCATTAAATATAATGTCCGGCCAAAAGTGATATATCCGTATTTCATTTTTATTTAAATGAAGAAACTAGAAGTTTAATTCACTATAATCCTTCTGCAGCGGATTATAGCGAATTAAACTTCTAGTTCCTTCATTGTCATGGACTTCCGCAAAGTAACGCCTGCTTCTATCCAGCATTTTTATTTCACCATTTTATGCCCGGCATCACACTACGTAAACCAAAGATAGCATAAAAGTTTAAGCATAATTAATAGAAATTGGAACGCTGAATAGCTTAGTAGGACATCTTTTACTGGTAATAATGGAAAAAAAGTTCTACTCCCTGAATATGAAAAGTCTAAAAGAAGACAGTCGAAAATAATATTTGTCTCACCCCTCGAGTGATAGGTATAGACAACTCGAGTGGTAAACTCGTTGAATAGGTATTTTAAATTCACTATGAGGTTCCGAAGACAGTTGTGATAAAACCTACCGTGTACGAAATATTGTCCGTCAAAGAATTTGCACAACTAAGAAATTACTAGCATTAAGTTCTATTGTATTATTTTCAATAAAAAAAAAAAAAAACTAAGAAATCCTGCAATATGTGTTTGACCCGCACTTGGCGAGTTTTTAAAATGATGTGTTACACAATGCAATTCTTACCGTCATCCATAATAGCCGTGGTCACATTAACACCAGTGTAGCCCTGCGACCAGGCAGCTTCTACGTTCAAGTCTAACTTCGGCTTCCCACCATTTTGGCCGGTGTTCTTCAAGTACCACTGTAGCGGGAAATAGGGGTCCCGCGGCTCTGAGGCGGGCACGGTTTCGGGTAGGCGGAGAGGGCGGAACCCGCGTTTAACTCGCTTGAAGCCCGTCTGCTGGACTGCTGTGTGAACCTGTTTACATGGAAAACTTTTAATGGAATCAAATGGATTTACGCGCCCGAACAAGATAAGGAGTACTCCTTGCATGAATACGTACACGTAGTGTTATAAAAGTATTAGAAAAGCTATTATAGCTGATTTAAAAACACTCATATAACCTCCTACCTAAAGTTAAGCAATATCTGTGTTTGTATTTGTACAACAGCATTTAGTAAATTTTTAGAAATTTATTTTATTCTTATTTAAAAAAAAATTATTTCATACAAAAATAAAAATTGGCTATTCCGGCAATTGGCTAAGACGGCATAATTCTACGAGACGAGCGATCTGCGGTCGGACGACTATTTAATAATAGAGCATGCAGCGTTTTTTTTTTGTTTTCAATATTATATTATGTTTTGTTTAAAGTTGTTATGTGAAAGGCTTTTTCATTCTGAATTTACCAACTTTATCGTAATTTTTTTTATGTTAAGTACTTTAATATTATTAACGTAAATCATAATGTTTGCAACATGAAAAAAATGATAAAACGTTCTTACGATAAAATAAGTCTCATACTTTGTAAAATGTGTTCAAGTAGAAAATGGATTAGAGTCGCCTCGCATAGGTCAGAGTAAAATAGAAAAGTAATCCACTAATGTGTTCGTAATCGGCTTAAAACATCCTCTACGCCCTGTGTAAAAACTCGCTGCAATATAGGTTTTATAAGTTGGTAGCCTAAGAGAAGCCTTTAGAGTTTAGAAGTTTAAAGTGGCTATGTAACTTTCAAGGCGCTATTTTTAGTTAATGCTGCAAGGTCAACAATTTATTTAACTCTTTTTTGCTGAAAAGTCCAAGTGTGTGTTTCCATAATGAATTCATAATAATTTACTGATTATATTTGTAGCTAACTGGATTTGATTGGATATTATTATAACAGTGTTTTGTAGAAAGTATTTCATAATAAGGGAGGGGGGTCGTCTAATGTTTATAGTGTCTTCTAAGTTGTTCAAACACAACGTAGGTGCCTTATGTTTTTATTACCCAATACAAGTAGTCAAAATGTTTATATTTGATACGAAACAACGCGTAAAATGTAATGTGATAAAAACTTTAACAAAACTGAAATGCCTGTCCCAGGAAGGGGATACGGGGTGCGCATTATTATCGCTACTTCAATCCATGCAACTTACTAGGGGGTGCTTCTTTAGCAGGCGGGTATGCGCAATAGCTCTACGGGGCCGAGCCTGAGGTAGGCCGCGATGCGCGAAGTGCCACTCCATGTCAGAGCCGAGGACCTGAAACAAAGATAATTTATATCATAATGTAAGATAAAATAAGATAAGATAAGATATTTATTTATTGCAAACAAGTCAAAGAGCTTACAAAAACCTGACTGCAGTAGGCACTACATTTTGTCTAGTGTTTAAAAGAAATATGTAGAGATCCTTCCTACCTAACACAGCTTACAAGTTATGTAATTTTTTCATGGAGCTTCTGGCAGTAAAATAGTCTACGTAACTTCATCTTGATTATGAAAAACCTGTTCAATTATGTGCCACTCAATATTACTTACTTATGCATATTTTTTTTCAGGCTGTACGTGCTCTCCGTGACATGAAGGTAATACACCTCCACTAATTCCTAACTCTGAGCTAGTACTGAAATTTTCCTATCAGAAATACCCAATGCTTAATGCTTAACTCGACGCAAAAATCGAACCAACGATGTCGTCATCTGCACTTGAATGATATGCTAACTACTAGATCAACGAAGTCTTCAATTCTTGATAAGGAGATCAGAAGTATTTCTAATTAGGTTATCAGTTATACCACATTATACTCGAAAACCGAAACATTTCAATCGGATATAAGCATCCGAATTCCAGTCTCACGATATCCCGGTATTATTTCGATAAAATAGAGCTCTATAAAATCGTAAGAATTCTTGCAATGAAAGTTAGAAAAATACCTACTTCCAGTTTGCCATTTTCCGCCAGAATGCTCAATAAAGTACTTGGAACGAACAGTGGAATTTGCTCGTTCAGTAATAGTACCTACTTATTGCATTTTTGCAAAATGGATCCTACAGGTTTCGAGACCCCAAAAAGACCGGAAAATACTATATTTTCCGGTCTTTTTGGGGTCCCGTACCTCAAGAGAAAAAAATAACCCCTAATAGGATCTCTTCGTATCGCGATCAAGTTGAAATTAATATCAAAAATACTTAGGTCTATGGTCCCTTGGAGCTGTAACAAAATCAAGCTTCTAAGTCAACACAATCCCGCTGCATATTTTGACACTCGCCAATAAATCAAAACCCTTAGAATTTTCACATTTTTACCCCCTACCAAAAAGTGCTCAACGCGCCTAAAGAAGTTTTCACTTCAAAATCCGAAAATAGTTAATTAGGGTTCCGTAGGTACTCACAGGGTGTCGAATTGTTTGTCAAGCGCTACCAGTTCAGCGTCATTTAACGTACTATTACCTGTTCTGTGGTCATATGTAAGCCAGTCAATTCACAGCTGATTATGTGTTGTTATGACGTCTTTCTCGTGCGTAAGTCTGACTCGCACTTGACCGGTTTTTTTTAATGATTATAAAATATTTCATCGTAGTTCTTGTTACTCCTAGATCATACCTAGGTAGTTTTAGGGTCCGCCTTCGTAAATCTTATATGTATTTTATTTCAATTTGTAATCTGAAAAAGACTTGATCATAACTTAAGTATAAAATCATTATAATCTTTTATGTCAAACCGTAGCCTCTCAGTGTGATAACAAACAAACAACACAAACTCGATTTTCTCTGAAAGAGCAAAGTTTCTAAGTCCAAGCTAGCTTCCACGCTGCAAACTATGTTAATAAGATGGTAGAAGTTAACAACACCTTCGCTACGTTGATACGGCATTTAAGTTCTGTAGCTTGAGTTTATCATCTAGTCCTAGTGTAATCAACACCAGTGCAAGATAAATACGAGTAAATGTTTCTATGGAATAATGAGAAATAGTTTTTTATGTTAATAATTTCATACAATGCGGACTCGATATACAGACTACATATCGTACCTACGCTATAAGTTGGCATTACACTATTCTACTGAATAACCGCATTTCTGACATAGATACTTTATTTGAAGGCGATTTTAATTTATTAATTTAAGTATTTTATTTAAACTTCGCGGAAATCCACATCTACTAATATTATTAATGCGAAAGTGAGTCTGTCTATCTGCTACGCTTTCGCTGTTAAACCGATTTTGACGAATTTGCTACAGAGATCGATTGCAAGAAAGACAGAAAAAAAGCGGTTAGGTTAGCCTATGCGAAATCTAAACATGCATCCCAGGGCAGGACCTGGGACCCCAAAAACCAAAATTCATGCGGAAGAAGGTGCGGGCATCGTTTAGTTTTATAGATGCCTTGACGCTAGGTCCCTCAGTTAATATATCATTGCCGAAATTTTTCATTTGAGTTTAAAAAGTTTTGTCGAGTTTTCCGTTCCATCAAAAACCTCAAGTTAATTAATAAAACGAATCGTTCAACTAATCTTTCGATAAAATCCAACTTAGTGATATAATCGCTGTTGTAAAGTCGTAAAAGTGCGACGTAGTAAGTATCAGATCTCTCCAATCCAATCAGTTCCAATCGTGCTTCAGCATAAAACACCGTATACCTACTTATCTTCAGCAATTTCTTATAATTTATTATATGAATACAACGCCTGAACATCTGACGACAGGCGTACAACGAATAGGAACTTTATTACCAAGCGGTAAAGTCCAAGTGGCCATTAGTTTTATAGCCAATACCCGCGCGCATTGCTGAAATTGTGAAAGCGCTTAGCATAAACGTTGTTTTGACGAATAATCTAACACGAGTTGAATACAAATAGCCCGAAGATATAACAAGGAGATTTAGTCTGATGAAGGCTTTAGATAATTAAGATAAATTGAGTTGGATGTAATGGGGATTTCGCCTCCAGAGATTTCGGCGTGTAATCAGTAAATTGACTATTTTATTTGATGGGCACTCTGTCTTAGTAACCGGGAACTATTTGTTTATTTCAGTGATTACTCGATATCATCTTAATCCTGTCTGAATACCTGAAGGGTTAAAACCATTTTAGGTAGGTACAAGATAAATGTACTGCATAGGTAGTTTGCTCAGTTTTAAACACTTGCGCCACTGAATTGCATGTACGAGTATAGGTATGTAGTAAGCTCAGAAAACAAACATTTAACAGTAAGAGATGCTTTATTTTCATATATCTTTTTATTTTTTAAAATACAAAGAAAGGAAAAAAAATATTTGGAGCAATAGCTGGCTGTTTCTAATAATTTGGATAAAAATAAATTTTGCATGATTATTTACTACTGAAAACCCTTACCTACGAGTTTTGACCAAATATTTTAGATCTTTGTTGAGATTACAACGAAAGAAGAATAATAATTAAAGATCATCGACAATTTACACGGCACACGGCATCGGAGAGAAAAAAGGTTTTTTCTTTATCAAAGACGTGATAGAAAAAGAAATAAGAGTTGAAGATACAAAATTGTTTTTGGCTTCAGTGAGAGCCGCGATCCTATTACCGCTCTGAGGTCTGGAGGTCAAATTAAAATACACATTTATTTAACAAAAGCTTAGGATAAAGAGATCGCGAGAACGTTTTCTTTCTAGATCGGTATTTTTACGAAAATGTTTTTATTGGTAAAACTTTTCCAGACTCTTTTTCTGTTATTTCATCCCAATAGGAAAGATCATGTACCTACTAACCTTTTATTTGTTTTGTTAAGTATATTTTTACTTTTAATGGTTTTATTATGGGTATCCAGTATTGTATGAGCATAGTATCTAGTTCTAGAATAATACCTCAAAAAGTAGATATGATTAACCTATAAACAGTCATTAATACACTAATCGCATCGTAGTCATGTACAATTGCAGTAGTACCGTAGCACCTCGATACAATAATCTCGTAGCCAAGACATGAGTCTAACGAACGAAACGATCAAGTTTTCTAATCCAAAAAAAGGATAAAGCCACACGCAAAATTTGAGTCTCCTCTGTTTGTTTTAATTAGTTGTCGTCGTCTCCACCGATAGACGTCCACCGCTGGACGAAGGTGTCCTACATGGATCTCAACAGGCCACGGTCTTGTGCCGTTTGCATCCAGCGGCTCCCAGCATCCGTCCATGGTGTCGCGACATAAAACGACGACCCGATGGTAGTATTTCGTGTTTAAAAGTAATAGGGATGATGCGTATATCAAAAATAAATTATTTCTAACTGATTATTAAATAGAGGGTCTTCTAAAAGACCTAAAATTCACATCCTCGGTAAGTTTTAGGTATGATAACCATTTTAAAATATAGATAGTTTTAAAAAGTTCTTTGAAATTTTATGACGTTGCCATGGTGAATTTCATACAACTTCCAGACCAGAAGTGCGTTTTTAAGTTTGATAAAAAAAATGGTGATTTGATTGAGTTGTCATCATCCCTATTATGCTGCTATTCAGTTGTCATCACGAAGTTCTAAGTTTAAAGCATTCTAAGTCCGATGTACTCCTAATGGGGCGTCTAAACGGGATATATTTTACGACAATTTGTGGCTGCAATACTGTGGCCGGCAACATTGCTAGCAATACCAGCCACACTATGCAATATTTTAAGGATGGCCCGGCATTATAGCCACATACTTTTTGGTATGTCAAAATGTTTTTATGTGTAGCCGGCGTGTGGCCGAACGATCGCCTCGCAATCGAAAATACTGCAATATATTTGGGCCATCTATATTGTTGTTTTGTTTTACTGTATATGCGCGTTCCTTTCTCCCTGCGACGTGAAGTACTTTGCGTATCACTTTCTGCGCGACGTGAAGTGTGCTGCGAGTTCTGCGACGTCCATCGTGTATAAATATGTGGTGTGCTGTGGCGATATTCTGTGCTGTCAGCAGCTGTCATTCTTGTGTTGTTTATAAAATAAATTAAAATGACTAATACTTGGTCTAATGAGAAGACTCTTGACTTTATTTATAAATTCGAAGTCGCTCTTAGACATTCTTGTAAAATTTTTAAATAAGTATTTATCCAGCATTAATTCCTTGTCTACGGAATCCAAAGTGTCACGCCTACTTAGGTAGGGTCGAATCCACATTCGTGTCCTTTTTTTCGTTTTTCTGCCAAAACAATGTAAGCGGCTGCGATGAGCGTCATTTCGTCGGCCATTGTTGCTGGATTGTGTGGCTCATTAAAGGGTTTTGAATCAAAGGCCATACTATTGTAGCCATATTGCAACATGTTACCTGCAATTGATTGCTCAGCCATAAAATGCACTAAAATGTTTTTTTGATGGCTGGGCAATGTTTGCCAATAATTGCAACCACAAATTGTCGTAAAATATAGCCCGTTTAGACGCCCCTTTACATGAAATTAATAGAGTCTGGCTAACGAAAGCGTGACCTGAGAAAACGCGGAAAATTCAAAAAATCTTTATATGGTATTACTAACTATAGTAGGGGAAAAATGTTTTGATACTTGTTTATTAAATTAAAACACACGTTAAAAGTATGTAGATTTATTTATTTGTGTACACAAGTAAAATATTTATACTTGACATTTAGTTATGTTTAATCATCATACTCAAAATCAGAGACCGAAAATTCAACCTCGAAAGATCCTTCTGTATCAGTGGAGTCATCATCACTTACACTTATTATGAATTTTTCCAATACTTCTTCTGTTATGTGATCTCTTTGTTTGTATTTATTTTCCACATTTATTACATGGTCCGTCATTGTTTTCCAATCTTCTGCAGTTATTCGGCCAAACGAGGTTTTTATCAGTGTTTCTGTTTCTTTCGCTGGCAGATTTATGTTTTTTTTTGCCACCATACGCTTAGCTGAGCTCCATATCAACTCGATCGGATTGAGATCACAGTGGTATGGGGGCAGTCTCAGTACCTCATAGCCGTATTGTTTCAAAAGTTCGTCAGCTACATACAGGGATTCGGGCTTATGTTTGTTAACTAAACATAACAATTCGGCTTTTGTTAGGTAATCTTCATAATTTATTCCATTGGAATTGAGCCACTCTTGTATTTCAGCTTTTCTCGTTTGTGTCGTAGGAACTTTATTCTGCTGTACAGTGTGGTAGCTCGCATTATCCATCACAATGGCACTGGGGTTGTTCAAATTAGGTATTAATTTTTCTTTTAACCATTTATCAAAGTTTTCAGCATTCATATTATGGTGATAATCTGCCAATCTTGATTTGGTGCTAAATACTAATAGTGCATTTGGTACAAACCCTGTTTCAGAACCAGCATGTACTATAATATATCTTTTCCCTGAAGAGATATTTTCCAGTTGTCTTGGTTGCGGGGCACCACTTGTTGTCGGACCTTGCCATGACATTTTCGGCTTATATTTTTTGTGTATATACGTTTCATCTAAATAGATGATAGGTTTTTCTTCCGCTCGTTTAGCAGAAATTTCTCGAAGATACCGATGTCTCCAAGCAGCAATATCAAAACGTTTGACAAGAACCGTTCGTTCATTTTTATTTTTCTTAAACTCATACCCATTAGATATTAATATTTTACGCAGGGTTTCTCTGCATCCACTAAAATTAATGCTAGAACGTAAGTCTTCTAACAATATTCTTAATGTAGGGACTTCCTTTCTCACAACATAAAACTCATTGATTTTATTATGTATTGCATCAATATCGAAGCTGTCTAAGTCCGACACTGAATTTTTATGAGGGCGTTTCTTTCCTAGAGTGCTTCACATCCCTTCATTCACAGATCCTTCTTTTTTAATTTTTTTTAGTGTCGTGACACCAACCCCTGCAAAACAAAGTATAAAATACATATTTAATGATGAAGGTACCAAAATAGTTATATATATATATATATATACAACGTGTTTATAAGCAATTCCTATAACTTCGAGGTATTGAGCAGACCACTAATAAGAATCGAACTGCATAAGAAATATTTTTTAATATTAAAAAAAAAAACACACAGTTTTCATACAAAGTAATTCAAATATTTCCGACTATTTATGTTAGACACACCTTTATGTAAAAAGCGACAACGTCGCATTTTAAAACATAAATTATGAATGGTCTTAATTTTAAAAATCAATGGACGCTGTCCGTTTTTAACGTTCATTGATAAAATCTATGCTTAGCAGTGTTTGTACGGTCAGCAAAAACATTAAGATTTACATAAGCTTCTGATAATTTTATCAGTTTGTATTTTAGAATTAATCTTAGTTAGGTATTTAGAATTGCTTGTTACTATTGCGATTACCTATGTACTTACATTTTCGACGAGAGCGAAGACCTCCACGTCAAAGTGGTAAGGATTTGTGGGACGGATGTTACAGGTTCGATTCCTGGCTGGACCGATCGAGATTTTTTTAATAGGTCCAGGTTTGCCCTGGTGGTAGGCTTTGGCGTGGCTAGATACCACCCGACAGACAAAGACGTACCGCCATGCGATTTACCGTTCGGGGTTTCTACTGTCTCCAAACAGATTAAGTGTTAAGATAGTGGTAAATAAAACAATTTTCACAAAATAACTTAATTTATTTCGTTTTCAAAATGTCCACCACTTTTTTCTAAACAGACATTTAATCGTAATCGTATTTGTCGATTTAAATTTATTTGAATATTTTTCATTTCATCAGCTGCCTGCTGAATCCTTTCGAGTAAATGGTCCCTAGACAAAATTATTTTTTCGTAAACTTTACTTTTTAAAGTGCCCCATACATAAAAATCGAGAGGCGTTAGATCCGGCGATCTGGCCGGCCACGCTACTGCTGGACTTCCACGACCGATCCAACGTTGCGGATATTGATTATTCAAATATTCCCGCACTTGTGTTCCATAATGTGCCGCCGCTCCGTCATGCTGTATCCACATAGAGCGAAGAGCGCCTAAATTAATATCTTCAAAAAATTCTAAATTTATTAGATTTCTTAAAAATTGTAAGTAATTATTGGAGTTTAGGCGGTGTGGTATTTCAATGGGACCCACCAGCTGATTATTAAAAACTCCCGCCCACATGTTTACTGAAAACTCATGCTGGTGGGATGTTTTCCACACCGCCTTCGGGTTTGCGTCCTTCCATTGGTGCTGGTTTTTTGTATTAAAGACCCCTGCTCTCGTGAATTGGGCTTCATCCATCCAAAGAATTTTCCCAATGAAATCTGGATCCTCTAAAAGGTACTCGTTCATTCTTTGGCAAAATGCGATTCTTGCAAAATTATCATTCGGTAAAAGTCCTTGCGCTTTCCGGTAGTGGTATGGATGAAGCCCGTACCTCTTCCACAGTCTCCATACCATAGTGTGCGAGACGCCAACTATTCTCCCTACACGTCTCGTCGATAAGGTGGGATCTTCAATAATTAAATTCATAATTCTCATTTCTTGTTCTAGTGTGAGGTTTATCTCCACCCTCTCAGAAGGCGAATTTCTAAGGCCATTTTCGTGAAATCGTCTATGTATCTGTAACAAAAAAATAAGGTCAGACCTGCGAGTACCTACGTACCGCATCGTATTGAGTGTAGGTATCTCTATCTTACTTAGAATTGTGTGTAAAATGTTTCATAATTAATAATAGTTTCACATATATATATAAATACTTTGTGAAATTGAAAAAACAAATAAAAACACTCCAAACCAATGCAGGTATATACCAGTTAGTGAAGATATTTCTTCTAAGTACTTGGTCTGAGTTTCTATTAAAGATTTTTTCTCCAAATTCTTTAACGTTTCAACAACGATTTTAATTTCGCAGAGTCCTTGAATATCATCAAGAGTATCTATAAACATAAGAAAAGTTATCATCATATTGTAAATATATCAAAAAATCAGCCAACAAGGATCAACATTATAAAGTCACACTAACCTAAAAAACCCGATATCGTATCTAAACATTGTTGTTTTTCTTGGAAAACAACTTCTTTTGTTTTTCATTGAACTTACTAATCATAGTATGTAGCAGCTTTCGCACGTTACTTTTTATTGTTTTTCCCATATTAGAGAAATTATTTTTGAAAAACAATTAACAGTACAAAATGCAGAAGACAACAGCAACCAAAGAGTATAATATTATACAGCAACCATAGACTTTGCCGTGCCTTTGACAGCTTAATAATGTTGCCAGCATATGAAAACTTATAAGAAAACTCCAGGACACGCTTTCGTTAGCCAGACTCTATTGTATTTTAGTAAACACCTACCGCTCCTTGTTATCATTACGAGATTATATAGCCAAGCGCAAATTTGTCAACTTTAAAAAATTACCCATCTCCAGTACGAAAGATTTATTATAAAAATATGCCAAGATATTACTTTTATGAAAGAAATCTCCAAAAGGATCCTTTTCTCACGTCAAGTTCACGGTCATCTGTCAGTTAGGTAAAGCGAAAAAGGTCGAGGGAACGTTCCCCCAACGTTGCCATGTCACAAATGATAACAGGATGTTTTCTGGACATAATTTGCAGATATTATTATAGAATAATGAACAGTGAGCTGTAATTTACTTTTCTCCCGGTGTTTCTTTATTTTTGTCTTTTCTCTGAAGCGTGTAGACCGACAGCTATAAGGTACTACCTACGCATACCGAGGAATTAGTGGAGTGAAACTGAGCAAAAATTCTTTCCAAAAAACCGACTTCCAAAGCCATTGTAAAGTAAAAAATAATTTTGATTTCTACACACTATGTTGAAGTCGAGCGAGCCTGACTCATCAACTTTGCCTATCTTTGCTATACTCGCCCGACTTCAACATAGTGTGTAGAAATCAAAATTATTTTTTACTTTACATTGGCTTAGGAAGTCACTTTTTTTTGGAAATAATTTTTATTTTTAACTTTTTGGTGTACTCTAAATCCCCACGGCTAAGGAGTGCAGTACCCTGCAGCATCAGGTTGAGGAGTTGGAACTTAGTGTTGAATCGTATACAGGTGACTTGATACCTGCTATATGAATTCACCAAGAAACAACGGAGATATGCACCGACATACATAAAAAAAATTATATACGCGCCGAATTGAGAACCTCCTCCTTTTTTCGAAGTCGGTTAAAAAGTATAAGCGCTGCGTCTTATACTTTTTTGCAGGGTAGTAGATTGATTTGTCATTTGTATTTTTTCGTCATGACATAAAAAACATTTATTCACACAGTAGATAGTGTTAGCATTTGACATTATATCTCATGAAACAGGAAATATAATATCTGTCAATTTGACTCGTTTCATGTTTTGTGTTTAATAGCAATTTGGTTTAGATCTTAACGATAGCAATCGTGGCCGGATCAAATGAATATTGTTTTTAAGTATAGCCAACTTTTTCTATTACATTAAATCTCTCGTGGAACCTCTACGACTACACGTTTAACCATTTACAGCAGCAAGCATTTTTAGCAGCATTTTAACAGCAATTTCAAATGAGAGGACAAATATATTAAAAGTTACCTACTTTTCGATTGTCGCTTGCAATAGATAGATGAATACTTTATTGCATACACGAAAGAATACAAAAAGTACAGATATCTAAAAACGACGTATACAAAGGCAGCCTTATTGCTTATTATAACAGTATTTACTGTGCCACACAGTACAATGCCTTAAGGTAAATGTAACTCCTGCGCCTTCATACTACTAGTTCTCGCGCGAGTTGAATGCAGAGTAATGTATGTGTCACCATACATCTACTCTGCATTCAATCCATCCATCCATCCATCCATCAGCCCATATGCATCCACTGCTGGACATAGGCCTTTTCGAGAGCGCGCCACCAAACACGGTCCTCCGCCTTCCTCATCCACCCGCTGCCCGCCACCTTCTTTACAGTTGAGTCGTCCTACACTCCGCTTACTAGTACGCTGTCTCCACTCCAGAACACGTCTGCCCCAACGGCCATCGGTTCTGCGATAGATATGACCTGCCCACTGCCACTTTAGCTTGCTAATCCTCAGAGCTATGAACCTTAATACTTGAGCATTAAAAAGGTTAAGTCATAGAAGCACCATGATTACGCTAGTCGTGTGTGACACAACCTGAAAAATGTTTATTGCTGCCAATAAAGATTTTTCTATTCTATTCTATTCTAAAAAAGGATCAGCTCAGTATAATGCAGAATGTCTTGCAATAAATTGCAAGAGCATACAGCGATGATTTTCAGCTGAAGGCCTCCTCCAGGTGACGCAACGGCTTCGTAACTATACTTATTAATATTCATAATTTTTTTCTTGCAGGTAAATTTAAAGAATAATTATAATGTCTTTAAATAGGCTAATAGAAAAATAAAAACCAATCCGCTACTATCATATCATAATTATATTACAAATGTGGAAGAGTGTTTTTTTGTTGGTTTGTCCTTCAATCACACTGCAAAAAAGCAACGGATCGACGTGATTTCTGGCATGGGTATAGTTGAGGACCCGGAGAGTAATATAGGCTACTTTTTATCCTGGAAAGTTAAGGGATTTCCCGTGGGTATTGAAAAAACTTATTCCACGCGGGCATCAGCTAGTGAATAAATAAACAGTACATATAAGATTAACCGATTCATAACTTAACAGATACTTAATTCATTATTTAAACAAAAAAAAACGTGAAAGTTTGATTTTACTCCCCATACATTTTCATACACCGGTTTTATATATGAATATTGATTCTAAAGGAGGTAAACTCCAAAACCTAAGTACCTACACGAAAATATTTAATGGAAAAGAAATTAATATTTTCAATTGTAGTTTCTATTTTTTCTCGTTGAAGCCTAAAATTAACCACAAATTATCTGCTATAAATGATCCGAATGAGAGTTCATTATATCAGATAACAAAAGACTTTCAAACAAAAAAGGAATCCCTTTCAGTGCTCACCACTATAGTATTGTTTTAATATTTCTATTCTTTCTATTTATATTGTTCGCTCCGTAGAAATATTGAGATTCTATGCACATTCTGGTTTTATTGATTACTTTTATTGATTTGAGATACCCATACCTATATTATTTACCTATTGCTATTTAAGCCTATCGTTTTTACTTAGCTC
This sequence comes from Erebia palarica, assembly GCA_964035005.1. Classification (NCBI taxonomy): domain Eukaryota; kingdom Metazoa; phylum Arthropoda; class Insecta; order Lepidoptera; family Nymphalidae; genus Erebia; species Erebia palarica. The sequence continues at coordinate 20,426,976 of OZ035994.1, forward strand.
AGTTGTTTTTCATACTTCTGGTCCCCCAGACACAAAAAAACTACTCGTATGAACTAACCAAATAGCCTATTATTCTATCTGAGGCACTGAGCTGTTTACCCCAGATTACCATAGATTTAAATCATATTTAAATAGAATAATAGTCTTTGGAATATTTATTTTCCATAACATGGCTTATATTCCCCATTCCTTTTTTTTAGGTTTATAGTCTGTCTAGCGAAAGCTGAATGTCGATTTTTAGATACTGGCAACATTGGGTTATATACAATACAAAAACCAAAACTAGAACGTTTTGGGATATCCGTACCCTTACTCTGAGTTTTAATTCGATTGATCGTATAAGAATTCGATGACATTAGCGTCACAGTAAAATGGATCCAAAAGCGCTTGATTTAAAGTCACAAATTCATTACAACAGATTTAAATTTGGAAACGTATCGTATACGTAAACGTATATGAATGCATACACGAATTTGAGCTCTATATTCATACAATTTAAGTTCATTTTACTTTGACGCTAATGTCATCGAATGCTCATACGATCAATCGAATTAAAACTCAGAGTAACTACACCGACCTAACTTTTGTAAATTTTCCACCATTTTCCACTCCCAGCGACTCTACCTATACTTAAACATTTATACGTTATATGATAGTAATCCAAGAAATAGACTTTGGTCTTACGACCTGTGCATAGTCTTTTGACCGTTGAGCTATGATGAAGGCATTTATAAGTATACTAGCTAAAGCCCACGACTTCGTCCGCGTGGATTGAGGGTTTCGGTTCCCGCGGGACTCTTTAATGTTCCGGGACAAAAAGTAGCCTATGTATTATTCCATCCAGATCCGTTAAGCCGTTCTGGTGTGATTGAGTAACAAACATCCATCCATCCATACACACATCCATCTATTCATACATCCGTCCATCCAAACTTTCGCATTTATAATATTAGTATAGATCTTCTCGATATAATTAATGCAATCAGCTTTCCTACCATAACTTCTATCCGAAACTCGTAGTGTTTGTAACACAGGGAAAGATTTTTATTACGTTAAGCATACTGGAAAAGCTGCGTTAAGTGCCATAAAAATGCTAATATTGTATATTCTGAGCATTTTACAAAGTTTGCATAAAATTAATTATTCAGGGGAGTTGAATGTTTTGCCACATTTTTGCGCAAGCTACCGAATTTCTGAAATTTTCACAATGCACGATGTCAGTGGCATGACGCTAACAGCATAACGTGACCAAAATGCATATTAAAAGTATGTCACACTTGACTTGGCCACCCAAATTTCGTTGTGATATGCGACTGCAAAAGCGCGAATCTTAAGCGCTGCAACTTCGCAGCTCTCGTGGGTAAACAATTTTCAATGCCCATGCCAAAATTAAGGAGTTACCTTAATTTTCCTGGATAAGATGTAGCCTAGGTCCTTTCCTGGGATGCAAACTATCTGCACCAAATTTAGTCTAAATCAGTTGAACAGATGGGCTATGTAAGCGTAGCAGACATATGGTCATACTAAACCGCTAGGATTAGAAATTAGAAATTTTGGCAGTAGGTACCTACTACCTATCTTTTATGACGTCGGCAAGCACTAATAAAGGATTTTTGGAAATTCTGTGGGGATGAAAGTCCGTCTTTTTTGAGATTAGATTTTTGAAAATTCAGATGATTTTCATAAATTCCTCCGAAATCAGGGGCGGATCAGCTAGTGCTTATAAAAATTCCATGCATTTCCAAATAAAAAGATGTAGTCCACGTAGGTGCATGGTTATACACCTAATTTGTTCGTATGCCTGTCTGTTTCACCGGTATTTATATGAAAACTACTGAACTTTCAAGAATGTTGCCATCAATTTTACAGACACAGCGAAAGAGCTTTATCTAAGTCTTCGCCGTATTGCCATAATAAAAACTTTTTATCGTACCCTTTTATACTTTACGCCACATTTATTGCGAACGCTCGTAGAATCTGACGTGCGCAAGGCTTAGAGATAGGGCTACCAGTACCACTAGATTTAAGGTATTTCCAGGACATTTATTCGTACATAAAAGATATAGCAAACCAAAATCATTCATAATATAAATGATATTATTTTTGGAGCTTTCGTAGAGCTTTAAGATCAAGGAAGAAATTATTCTTCAAAGTTAATAAAAAATATTTATTAGCCGTACGGCGATGATCAAAGAGTACAAAGAATGTTAGAAGTTTAGAACATTTATTATGTAATATTTTTATGTACAATCAATTCAATTCAATTCATACTCAATTACTCCCCTTTTTAATTTTATTTTCATTTTTATGTAGGTATGTTATATTACTCACAGATTGGACACCCTATTCTTTATATCCATCAAAAATATTGGGAAAACAATAAATCTGAAATGTGACTCGCACGGCCAAACATTCAATGAATTTGAGCAAATAAAGCTTGCGACTGTTTTGATTTACGTTATATCTACCTATATCTACCTTAACAGTCCTGTTTAATAACTAACTAGAGGTCGTTCGCGACATCGTCCGCGTCCAATTGCTGATTTCCTATGAGATTAAGAAATTTTCCCGCTGCGAACAGCCTATAGCTATAGAGTCTTTATATAGCGTATATGCAGTTTTCCTAAATGCCGATTTTCATGTCTGTTCTTCGAAATCATAGAACTTTTATCTAAACTTCCACCCTCATTTCACCCCTTTCGGAAAGGATTTTCGTGAAATTTCTTATACAGGTTATTATTATTTAAAACTAATAACCTAAATCTCGATTTCCAAATCTAACTTCGAAAACATAGGACTTTCATGCAAACTTACAACCCCCATTTCATCCTCTGTGGGGTAGATTTTCGTAAAATCGCTTATAGTTTATCGCGTACAGCTTAAATACATCTTATTATAACTTAAAACAAATAACCTAAATCCCAATTTTCAAGTCTCTAACTTCAAAAACTTGGAACCCTTAAGTAAGCTTCCAACCCCCATTTCACCCCTTTTGGGGTAGATATTCGTAAAATCGCATAGGTTTTTATTATTTATAACAAATAACTTAAGAAGGCGGCGGAGGGTGAATTACCCATACATTTACCAATATAATTATAAAATATAATAAAATAAAATATTTCTATCATATTGTGCAATTATTTAGACTGAACTTGTGTTTAATAATAATGTTTTCAAAATACTTTCCCAGAATTAAATGTAAGGGCATTGCGTTTTGCATCTTTTTACGACTTATATGACATGTTTTCTTTTTTTGTTTCATATTAAAACCAACGATATTTTACGTACTAATTAATCAGAAACATAGGCTATATTGTCAAATTATAGAATAACAACACGAAGTTAAAAACACACCAAGTTTTCATTCATCATTTTGGTATTTACGGAACAAACTAAATGTATAATTAAAAGTAAAAGTAAATTCTGAACGCTCATATTGCTATCGCGCTTGCACGCGATCATGTGTCATCAGCCAAGTAGAGATAACAATTTATAATAATAACAATATATTCACACAATAAGGTAATATTTGGTCCAAGCAAATATGTACATCTGTCATCGTAAGCCGATCTAACAAGTCCACTGATGGACAAAGGACGTGTCTTTGTAGAGACTTGTTTCTAGCACTAGCAATACAAACACCTTCAAATGAGTCAAAAGTGTACCTACTTATATAAATTCAGTTTTTAATCACAATGTAAACATAAATAATAACTCTTATCATTTGCTGTAAAGGGGTGAACCACGCCATGTAGATACAAAGAAACCAACTGTGTACGGTTTAGACTTGCGACCTATCGCACTTCGCACTGTAGGTACTTTGTTGTTGAGCTTAACAGGCTTCAATGACGCCATTTTACTTATTTACCGCCCCAATTTGAATATCTAATTTAGAACGAGCTTACGAAATCTTTTGCTACAAATCACAACAAACGCCCGAGGCGTTCTACTCGTTTTACGTCCCAGACACTTGATTAAATTTATCGCAGACAACCTATAAATTAATTAATTAGTTTGTACGTCAAAATTCGGTGAAAATAGAAGACATATTCTTAGAAATATATCTGATTCTCATGCCTTTATAAATAAATTCAAAACTTTCTACAACTTAATTTTCAACTGATCGCATCAATTACCAACCTATTGAGTAGTGTCCCGGTGTAAACAGAACTTTATTTAAAGTTTATAACTAAGCTCTTTGGTTCGAAACCATCATAGCCTCTAAAGTATGAATGTCTTTAAATATTGCCTTATACTCGTAATTTAACTTTGTCATTCAAACAAACGTAACCATATGTTTTAAGATCACATAAATACTTGATATTTAATCAAAGTGAGACTAACAGAGGGCGTGCAGTTGATTTGACATGTTTTAGAAAACACTCTGTTAATATTCACTACAAATTAATTTATTTTTGACACTCAATAAGATGCTTCAATGATGATTAAATTTGTAGTAAGTACCTATAATAATAGAAACCGAGATCTGGATTCTGGACCAGAGTTTAACTTAAACAAAGCCACCAAAGCCGAAATATTTTATTGATGATATAAACAAAAGCTCCATCCGCAATATTGTTTAACCTTATCGACGTATTTACCGATCTCACCTCAAAGGCTCCAGCCATGATATAACAGATTATAACTAGTTTACATTGAATAATACCTGTTGAGGTCAGGGCGGCATGTCCGGGTGTTATCGGCTTAGATCCGCCTGTGGGCCTAGTATCCGGCAAATCTCGTTCTATTTAAAGGCATTGTGGTTCATTCAGATCTGACCTAAGCCTTCTGTTGCGATGCGCCGACATTGATCTGAAGCGGGCTACAATACAATAGAAAGCTGACTTATCTTTTTGTGGGTAAAGTAATACCCTCCGGGTATAATCTACAATGGTATCTTTTGATAATGTGGTATTCATAACAAGCTTTTATTTAAATTGCAATGTTTGTGTATTTGTGGAAACTCTATGTGTTATTCCAGACTACAATCTATCTCTGTGCCAAATTTCATCCAGATCCGTTCAGCCGTTCTGGCGAGACTGAGTAATAAACACCCATCGATCCATCGAAACTTTCGCATTTATAATATTATAGTATAGCAGATTAGATCCTACATTTAAAAAAACGCATTTATCTTAGTGCGGCTCAGAGGTCGTCACTAATTAATGCTACTGCGGGTGCTACGAACGCTACGGCGTAACACAACGTAGCACTAAATCAATCCTGCTGCCCTTTTCCGTAAAATCGTTAGGTACAATCTCATTTGTTATGATGAACTAAATTTATGGTGTTCTGCTGCGACAATTGATTCCCAGAGGTGATTGCGATCGTTACACTGTAGCAATCTTAAATACATAATAGAACCCCGTTTTATCTGTTTTACCTACAAATATAGGGAAACACATATATATATACGCATAACCGACAGCCATCTATGCAGAGCCTGCATGGAGAGCGACAAGACATCAAAACATGAACTGCTCGAGTGCAGCGGTGTATCCACCCAACGACCTACATTGGCTCCCCAGCAACATAACCGGATATCCTCGCTTAGATTCTGAAGTGAGCTCGGATGGCTGGAGTGATCCAACGGGGAGTTGCACTAGAGTACCATCAAGTACCGAAAAGCCCAGAGAAAGAACAAGAGACCTATACACAGTTTAAAGCGGTTCAGCAAGGAAGCATGTTTGTGGAGTTTACTCTACCTATAAGCATTATATTCCTTGAGACTAGATTTTCAGAATTGTATAACTACATAGGTCTCAGATTGGGAACACCCCTGTGCTTCGAGCACAGATGTCCGTGTGGAAAAGAGGTCGATAAATTTGAAATTCACGGACTCTCTTGCCAAAGGAGCGCTGGTAGGCTTTTTCGGCATGGCTCTCTCAATGATACGATCAAAAGGGCTCTTGCCACCATAGATATTCCTGCGCTCATTGAGCCGGCAGGGATTAGTCGGGATGATGGCAAGAGACCTGATGGATTGACGCTGGTTCCCTGGGAACGGGGACGGGCGCTAATGTGGGACGCAACATGCGTAGACACATTGGCCCCGTGTCATATCAGGGAGACAGCATCAAGGCCGGGAGCTGCAGCAGAAAAGGCCGAAACCGGCAAGCGGCGGAAGTATGCCTCTCTCATAGAGAGTTACATATTTGTTCCGTTTGCCGTAGAGACAGACCCTTGGGCCGTGGAGTCTTAGTGCCAAAAATTTCACCGCGGTTAATTGCCTCATCTGGTGACAGAAGGGCTGGCTCATTCTTTACGCAAAGTATCAGCCTGGCTGTCCAGCGCGGAAATGCAGCCAGCATTCTTGCCACCATTCCACGTGGGCATGATTTATATAGTAATTAGGTTAGGCTAGCTAGCATTAAGTTCTATTGTATTATTTTCAATAAAAAAAAAATAAAAAAAACTACATAGAAATTATTAAATTATTAATAAAATTACTGTATAATTATATAATATTTATTTATGTCTTAGTACATCGCTCCCATTTTCTTTTAAAAGTGTCCTCTGCCCTAAGGTTGCCTGGAAGAGATCGCTGTTTAAGCGATAAGGCCGCCTGTTGTGCCGTATCCATTAATATGATTGTTTTGTCTTTTAATTTATTTGTGTACAATAAAGTATATTTTAGTTTTACTTTATTACTATGTATGGCGTAGTAGGTATGTAACAACGTTGTTATTGCATAAAAGCTTAAGAGCAATAAATTGAAATGGACACTGGAGAAATTCAATTAACCCCGACAAAGATATCAATATAACCTTTCCTAAAATAATTGAACCAGATGATTGCTGTTGGCGACCCGAGATCTTCTGGGGTTAATTTAATAATAATACACGTACTACATCAATCTAATAACAGTCCCAGAGGCTGGTTCACGCTACTAGTGACCCAAGAGCTGGCGCTTATTTAGCCCAATGGATTAGCTTGACTCACTAACCAATGGTCATTTGGCCGGTGCGATCTCACCTGATGGTAATTGGGATGGTGCAGTCTAAGATGGTATCGGGCTAACCTGTTATATCAAACCCAAAACTCTATTCGTTTTCTACACGGCATAGTACCGGAACGCTAAATCGCTTGGCGGCACGAATTTGCCAGTAGGGTGGTAACTAGCCTAGTGGGAACCAGGCCAGACCAGCAGGGAAAAAACAGAAATTATAAATTTACAAATTGACCCTGCCGGAGATCGAACCTGAGACCTCCGTACGTTAAGACAACAGCGCTCAACACTGCGCCAGGTAGTTTGTCAAAATTTTATTTTTTGTTTAGTGTAGAATGTAAATTTTCTAAATACCTACATTAGGTAGTTTATATAGATATTTAAAAAAAAGAGGTTACAGCCAGGTGTAGCTAAATTCGGATACTAGTTTGGAAGTTATATGTAGGTACAGTAGGTACTTACCGCAACGGTAGTTATATGCTTATCGCAACTTTGTCTACATCAGTTTGAATAAACATGTTAACTTTATCTCCTCTAAGCTATATAAGACGAATAGTTGATAACAAATTGACGAGAAAATTGCGGTTCTAATTTATACGATGTAATTTACCATAGCCCCCGCCCATTAACCAATGAGAAATTGTTACTATTACAGTACAAATTCTCATCATTTTGCGATCCCATGTCTGTAATTTCCAATATGCTTTAAGACCATCCATATTTTTTGTACTTAATTTGTTTGACCTTGTTTCGATTGCCATTAGCCAAATTGGCATTAATTAATCGACTTAGGTATTTGTGCCCAACAATAATTTTACCCAACAGTGTTAAGTACGTTCGTATTCGGTTATTTTTGACCATGAGCAACGTTAACACTTAACAGGCCCATACACCTTAATAATAAATTAACATCAACTAAAACAGGTTCTTAATTATCTTATTTATAAGATTTTTTTTTAAGGCTGGCTTTTAAGTCTTATTTATATGATAGATGGACCAATAAACTTTAGAACCTGTCCTTATCTGATGTAGTTTTATCTATAGTATAGATATAGATAGACTCGACAGACTCGAAGACCCGTATAGAATCCCCGAACCCGGATCTGTCAAGTCGATTTTTAGATACTGGCAGCACTGCCACAAATCTCTAGGCTAAAAAAATTGGTAATAGCCGACCTAATTTTTTTAATTTCCTGTGACTCTTCGCTTTCACTAGACAGACTATTATATTATAATTTTTATCTACGCATTTTCTTTTTTTATGCTTCTTACACAGTAGTAAATAATTACGACTAATAATTCTTACTTTCCGAACCGGTGGTAGAGTCTTAACGTTTCATAAGTGACACAAGTTGTCCTGCATGAAATAAATAAATCATTTATCATTTATTACCATTCCGGTACCCTAAAGAATGAAGTAAAGCTTTGTGAAGCCACAGTAAAAAGTTTTTTTCAACTTCACAATTTCCATAAAGAAGCTGTTACTATTGCTGTTTGTATTTTAATACAAATAAACATTATTAAGAAGACTTAGCAGACTTTGAATAAAAATAAATAGTTGCTTGACGTAGCGAGAGGAAAAACACAGCTATGGCTCCTAGAAATAAGCAGATTCCCTTTTATATTGCTCCATCGTATAAACTTTTGTAAGTAGGTGCTTAAATAACTTTTCAATAGACAGTGGGAACGAAAGTTCGTTCGAGTCGTCGTTGCTTTTCATATTTTATTTTCGCTTAAGAATTCGCACCATAAAGGGGGATGATGTAAACAAAATAGCTCAAATTTAAGCTCAAGTAGACTTTGAAGAGTGTTTTGAATCTAATTATCATTAGAATTATTACTAGATACAAGTGGCAACAGAACCGGGCGCGCCAAAATAATGCATTATTAGAGTTGGTCACGTCACCCCGCCGCGCCGTCATAAGCCATTACTTATGGGCTGTTGTTGGGCTTAAAGAACGAAACCGCTCACATTGGGCAAAAAAACAACCAAGTACGAGTTGGACACGAAGGGCTCTATACATCGTACAAGATTTAACACTATATTCTATCCAACAATTCAGTTTACTTTTGACATAAACACGCCTATTGACAGGCATCCATCGGCAAAAAATGCAATACTCCATAGATGCATATCGTTTTTTGCAATAGTGAAGCGACGTGCCCTTTTATCCGATATTTCATAATTCGTATACTTATCTAAATAGTAATTACCAGTATGACTTTCCTTTTCAATATAGTCACGGAGCGGCAACACTAGCTTCTTGATAGTCCTTTAAGCACCATACATCTTTGGTGATGAATGGTTTCTATGACCTGACAGATTCATGTATATTATGCGTACATTTATATATTGGGGAATTTATTTTATTTCCATTATTTGTTGCTAAGTAGACTTAACTAGTACATTCTACTACTTAAGAGCAGTAGTAGTCGCTGAGTGGACAAGTTTACAAGTAATATTCGACCTACGTATAAAATGTCCGAATATTATTTCGGGTAACTACGGAACCCTACTCTGCAGTGCTCATGGCCCGACATGCACTTGGCCATTTAGTCCACTATTTAAAAATCCTGCTTAATTATTATTACAATGTAGTCAATGATTCCCTTGGAAATGAGTGGGTGTCTTTAGTTATATATTTTTAAAATCTGACACCTCCAGATTTAAGCGTACCCACGCACATATACCAAGAACTCGTCATAATCGTAGCGACCGCTCCTTGGAGATGAAGGTCGGTTCAATAATAAATTGCAGGATAAACAAGTCTGAATGAACGTCGCGCTCGAGACTCTTGAACGTCACTGTGACGTCTTTGATAACATAGAATCCGATATCTTGTCAACTCATACCTACCTAATGAAAGAACTGGAGGTTTAATTCGCAATAGGTAAATGTATGTGACACAGTGTGTAACTTGCGATATTCACCACACCACACAAATCTGGTGAATTATTCTCAACGCACGTTTCACTCCGACACCGGAGCATGTTCAGATGTTGAAAAGTTGCCTATGTCATATTCCGGGAGGCAACCTAACAAATTTCATCAAAAGTTGGGAGCGATGCTAACGTTAGATTATATGGTATCGCTCCCAACGTGGACGACAGCGTCCCTAACATTCCAAAACATATAGGTACGAGACCTACCTTGTGAACCAACCAAGGTAAGAACGCAGCATGAACACAATGTTCGCAAAATAACTTGTCACCAAATAAGTAAATAAAATTATTTTTATTCTCTACGTCAGCTACGTTTTCACGGCCCATAATATGTTCAACAGATATTTTGACGAAAGCGGTTCGCGTAGAAATACCATTAGGGCATAGATGTAGGATTGACCAATCCTACATCTATGCATTAGGGCTGCTTGGTGTCTATTTGTATGCGCAAATTTGATCTAGATGGCAAGGGTGATAGATACGAGTAACTAGCCGCGGTCCATATAACTTATGATATATCCGCGACCGTACATAATATGCTTCAGCTAAATATGCTTACCCGGTCATGTATTTATTATGATATGCAGACAAAATATTCCAAAAACACTAAATCTCTGGAGGCCATAAGAGCCTTTATGTATGTAAATCTTATTACATAAAGGTCACGGACTGCTTTGAATTTAAACTTGTTTGGGAAGCATAAATAGTTACGCTAGGACCTAAAAGCTTTCAATAGCGACCTTTATGTTTGGGTAAGTACACCATATTATGAGCTATAAGTAATTATTTTTATTTATTATTGTAAGAATAGGTACTTATCAAATAGCATTAAGCATTATAAATTCGATTAAAATGTATATGTGTAGGACTTAGGTATTTCTGATAAAATGATCGTGAAAGAAATCGGATAAGACAAATACAGTTCAATTTTAAGCGTAGATAATATTAAGTATAAAACTTAAATCTAGTATAATAGTAAGTTATTTGAAATTATATGGCTTTTGACTTTAAATTTATATGTGTACCCATTTTTTTATTCCCCTACAAGTTAACCCTTGACTGCGATCTCACCTGATGGTAAGTGATGGTGCAGTCTTAGATGGTAGCGGACTCACCTATTAGGGGTTCGGCAGTTAGGTATATTAAGCCCATATGTCTAATCGGTTTCTACACGGTATCGTAACGGAACCCTAAATTGCTTGGCGGTACGTCTTTTCCGATAGGCTGATAACTAGCCACGGCCGAAGCCTACCACCAGAGCAAACCATAGAAAATTATTATTAATTCCCAAATTGACCCTGCCGCGAATCGAACCTGGTACCTCCCACTGTAATACCACATACCACAGCCACTTACTGTGCCACAGCGCTCACCACTGCGCCACGGAGGTCAAAATATACCTAAAAGGCGAAACCGCTTGGTCTGGAAACTATCAGCTTTATGAAATAACTAGCAGATGCCCGCGACTTCGTCCGCGTGAAATAAGTTTTTTAAATTTCCCCGGGAACTCCCTAATTTTTCGGGTTAATTATAACATGAAACTCACCAATAATGTCGTTTACTATTAAAACCAGAGTTTTCAAAATTGGTTCAGTAGCAATAGATAGTATATTATATGGGTGCTCCCAGTAATGTTGAAATAAGCAAGAATTTTCAGATATTTCACAGCTTACTGATGCAAATCCGAAGCGGGTTAGCTGGTTTAAATACTATAGATGAGGGTTCTTTGGTTCATCGACTGAAACGGTGAACAGGAACGCAAGCTGAGTCGGATCTATTTGAAGAATTTTCAGGCCACGCTGCCGCCAAGATGACAACATATTTGCTCGTCCTTACAACTTTACAAAACATACCTACAATAGAGCTACAAACTTGTATTATAATTATGTAGGTACAAGAAAGAAAGAAAGAAAGAAAAACAGTTTATTCAACAGTGATGTCACAGACAAAATTAGATACAAATGTAACACTTTCGTCTGTGACACCACCCAGAAAGGGTGTACAGCTCAGCGTTTGCCCTGCGTTATATGCCCATAAATGCATACAAAGCAAGGCGCTGATTTTCAGCTGTGACCCCGGGTGACGTCACAGTTACAACCAAAATTTTAAAGGAAAGCAGTAAATAAAAAATAAAAAAATAATATTCACTATACCTACTAGAGTTAATATGAAGAAAAACATGTTAAATATCTTTATAAATATACGATACATTTATAATATACAAGTAAATATGATACATAATTATATAACATATACATAATATTAAAGCACTGAAATATCGGCCGCTATATTTTCGAATTCAATTTGTTTAGACAGCAAAAATCTTTTTAACTTTTTAATAAATGTAATTTTACTCCGGGAATCGCGTATCGGGGGAGGAATATTATTCCAGCATCGGGTTGCGGCATATTTAAAACTACCCCTGAAAGCGGCAGTGCAGTGGTGTGGAACACTCAAAATCTTCCGCACCCCTCTAAAATGCTCCCTACCCTCGTACAACCTCCCTAGCTTATCATATATATACGGCGGTTTGCAATTCTTGAACACGCCGAACAGCAAGCTAGCGAGGTGCATCTTCCTCCTCGACCTCATTTTTAGCAAACCATACTTGTTTAAAAATGGCGTCACGTGAGTTCTAGGAGGTATACTGAAACAAAAACGTGCACATGCATTTTGGACCCGCTGAACAATCTTGCACGTTCTGGCTAGTAGACGAGGCCCATAAACTACGTCAGCATAATTAAGCTTCGATAGTATCAGACTCTCCACCAGACGCATTCGCACCTCTTGACTGATATACTTACGGATCTTATACAAAATTTTTAATCGATAAAAACAATTGCGCACAACAGGATACAACAGGATATAACCAACAGGACAACAACAACAGGATATAACCAACAGGATATTACAACTAACAGGATACACTGTTCAATGTATTTGTAGAAGTTTATAATAATTATTTTACAGGTTTATGGGTAGGTTTATAGAATTAATTAAAATGTCTGGAGGGCAAAGTATAATACAAGTTTCTGTATCTATTTTGAAGCTTCTTCGCAAAAACAGTAACAACAAGTTTTCCAATAATCAATACTCAATACTGAATCTGTTCATAGGACATACAGGTGTATCTTACGCTACGTCATGTTTTGACTCTACCACCGGTTCGGTAGTAGATTCTACTGAGAAGAGCCGGCAAGAAACTCAGCAGTTGCTGTTTAAAAAAAAATGTTAAATTAAGTAGGTACCTACTTACCACATGTTGTTCAAAAAGTAGCTAATTAATTACGTATTTTTCTATAAGATTACCATTCCGAACCAGTGGTAGATTCAATCGACCATTCACTAGTAAAAGTTTATTTGAATAAAAAAGATTGCAGTTTGAAGTAATTAAAAATTATACTTGAGGTACTTTAAAATTCTAGTTTTGGTTCAATGAAGACTAAATCTCTATTATTATAGAATAACGAACTTTATTACATTATAGCAAAAATATTATATGATAGAAATACTTTACTGGAAATAAAGTAACCGACAAAGCTCAATGAGTTGCAACGCTGAACTGGTAATGGACTTTGCACTTAGGCCAGAGAACCCATTAACATTCGGTTGCCAAGATGCGAGTATGGCGGCCTCCCGCTGGAAAAGGAATGTTGGACAAAATAAATCAAACAAGATATAGGGATGCCCCTGGATATAAATGGAACAAAACCTTGTGGAGTGGAAAGTCCCGTAACCAATCTGGGTAAGTCCGGCACTTTGGCAGTGAGAGCTAAGACAGAAGTCATAATCGTCTGCGATAAAGGTCCATCTTTGCGGTTGATCTAAATAAAAAACCGTTTTAATTTATGTTCTCGTATATTATGGAAAGAATAAATAAGAAACATAATACAGCTTAGTATTCTTCTAGAAAGTATTCTCTCATTTCTATGCGATGTACCTACATATACATAAAACATATAAATTATAGCACCTCATAGTCAAGTTTTTAAATTCATGCATGTTGTTGACATCGTCTGCAAAACTTTAAAACTGGCTAAGTTTGATGCAGAACTGCGTTCTTCCAATTCAACTTACTCCCGAGTTTAAAAACACTTAAATTAAATTCGTTGTTTGAAACTTTTGTCACATAAAATAATGGTACTTATTACTTCGTACTTTTAGGACTTGAAATTTTACTTAAGCATTATAATAACATTCTGTGATGTGTGTGTATGAACATGTTGAATTAAATTTAAATAAAATTTTAAGGTAAAACTTTTAAATATTCATTCTGCTACATTCAGTTAGATATTTGTTAAGAGTATGTTTGTTTACTAAGCTGACAGACCGAACCCCTTCCTGTAAGCCAGCTTCCTTCTTAGAAGAAGCTATTCTCAATAGAATTTGCTTTCGGAATAGGTGGCAAACTATGATAAATCAGGGTTTGTCCTATATTACATTACATTTCGGCGTTAAATTTTTTTAATCCAAGTTTCTGCAATAGACTAGTAATATCCAACCTATTTTTTTGCCAGAAATAGAATTTCTATAACATTTTCAGCCCCCTCACATGAAGAAAAGAGATGAAATTGGCCAATTATCTGGCTCTCATATTACTGTTATTATGCTCCTTTTCTTAGAAGCCTTCGATGATATTTCATATTATTTGTGAATAGGTACGTCATTTGAAAGGCTTCATAATATTATAACAGGTATAGGACTAGATATATTAAATAACCCACAGCTAATAATATCTATTTACCCATAAAAATGATTATCTACATTCACTTAATTACAAAAAAAAATACCACGACCAGTATAGAATTCTGATCACTTAGACTCTAGGTCCTAGAAGCACGACCACTGATTAGTTTGACTGATTCTGGCTGTGGTATAGTCATAACGAGACGTTCCTATCATAAGAGATCTCTTAGATGTCCAATTAACTGTTTCTTACATTAAGTAAACAGCTTTTTAGCTTAGACTTTAGTTTGAGTTGAGCTGACCTACCTACAGTAAATTTTAGCAGTGGGTAAGCAAGTCCGAAAGTTCTTCGTAATGTTCTCAAGGGTGTGTGAAGTCTGCCAAATCAACATTTGGCCAGCTTGGAGGACTATAGAAAACGCTTCTCATACTGAGAGGAGGTTCTTCCTCAATGGTGGGCCAGCGATGATAAGCATGAATCGGTGATGACAGAAAATTGTGGTAATATCAAAGCTAAGCATACATTTACGTTGCAGTGGGTATAGGATAGTCGGGGGATATGTCATAAGTCGTATCGGTCAAGGCTTTCCTGTAATAGCGATAATCATAAGTGCTCACTTGACGTGTTATTCGTGACCTATATATGTCTTACCCTTCTCGTTCTGAGAGTAGATTTGTGCTACGTAGTGAGCCCCTAATAGGTTGAGATGATGTCAAAAGTCAAAATATGTACAAAAGTCTTATTATAGGTACTAATATTACCTATAAATGCGAAAGTGTGTCTTTATGTCTGTCTGCTACGCTTTCGCGACCCATCTTTTCAACAGATTTTGACGAAATTGGTACAGAGATAGATTACATCCGGGGGAAGGACATAATATCTTTTAATCCCGGAAAATTAGAGATCTCCCGGGAATAAAAAAAACATTAATCCACGCGGACGCAGTCGTGGGTATCATCTAGTAAATAATGTTTGAATAAAAAAAACAGATATAAACCACAATAAGAAGCGATAGAAACAGTTTTTTTATTATAATATTAAGAAAATATTAAAATACAAAATAGAAATAAATTTAAAATTCCCAAACATTACACCTTTGTATTATTTTTATGGCATATTGCCATATTTTCAATGCGTCTATAACCTGCATTACTTGCTAGGTATATAAAATCACAAGCTCCTAAGCAAAACGCAAAAGTTTCGAAGCTCCTCTAATGTTACAATTCCCACCGGGATAGATCCGGAACCGTCATTTAAGTAGGTTACTAAATATAGGTTACCCAGTAACCCAAAGATCAAACTTACTACAAGCGAAATTGTAAACTGTCTATTAAAGTAATAATCTATTTTTGACATAGGCATCCCTCCATCGACTTGTAGTAAATTGGCAGATTTACCCTCATATGATGTCGATGAAGCTCACATAAACTTTGGAAGCCTCATCAGAGTCAGAGTGAACCTATGTAGTAAGGTCTTGGAGGAGTGTTCAGCAAATAGAGAATTCCGTCAGTGGACGGATACCATACTCTGATGGCTCAATGTCGCAAGACAAATTTCCGGGACCCAGAAAAAGACAAGAAAAAAAAATTACAGTCTCTATGACTGCCAATAGAAGTGAAACGAACGATTTTTTTTCTATTAAAATTATTAAAATTTAAAACTTAACACTACGGCATTAAAGTTTAAATTCGAATGTAGTATATTTATATGTTCGCGAGCATGTCGCTGTTTGCGAGCATGTCGGTCCCGGTCACGCGAATCTACATTTTTTTCCCCCTACCAAAAAGTGCTCAACGCGCATAAAGAAGTTTACACACAAGAACTAACAGTATATCTACCACCAGTACCTATAATATTTTGATGACAGAGCAGCGGCATTTTTATCTGAGTAAATAATTATTATTCTTTAGTCTTTGGTGAAAGCTTCTATCAAAGAGTGAAAGGATTTCGGATTACAAAATAATGGGTACCTGCCGGAAAATACAACCAAAAATAAGAGACTAAAAATAGACAAAAAGCCATCGAACACGTCGTGTCCATTGAACCTGCCCGCATTTCTGCAAAACGTATCTTTATCAATGTCAGGGGTGCCCTGTTATCTGCGTCGCGGTATCAGATGTAATCGGGGGCAGTTAAACGTGCCTATTGATGAGAAGTACTCATGCATTCATTCCGCGTTGACTGTATGTAGGTATAATATAAAGGTGTAATAAAAAAAATATTAGCAATTAAAATGTCGTCACGTTGATTGCTGTTAAATAAATTCTTACGCCTTCATAACTTTTAATAGCAATCAACGTGACTTATATAATTGCTAATATTTTTTACAGTATGTATGTTCATAACGTCTTTGAGAGGTAATATCTAGTGAGAGGTAATTTCTACTTATGGTTCATTTTTGGTCTTTGAGCGGCCATATCTAGCGAAAGTCCCATCTGCATGCGGGCAGACTTTCACTTTTGTCATCAGTGGAGAGCCCTACCACCCACCTAATACTGAATCAGCCTTTTTGGCGATAGTTACCAAAAGTGCAACTATCTCCTATAATATAAAGTGTACAAAGTTTACACGAAGCCATTATTCAATTGTTCTTGCTAGTTGCGATACCTATAGCCATGCATTTATGTAATGCTATATCCTTTCATGAAAAGATGAAAAGTAGGTGCTTGAGTGTTGTTATTTATTTCTGCGAGTGTAGGTGCAATAATTGCACCTACACTCCAGTTTAAGCTGTACGTTGACATAGTTTAGTCAGTTTCTATATTTTATACAGTTTAGGTACCTGTAAATACCTATTGGCATCATAATATTTAGATAGGAAATAGGAAGTATTCTAAATAAAAATAATTTTACATAATATTTTGCGTTTTAGCAGGGTTTCAACCAAGTACCTGGGCCATACAAAATATTAAATAATAAGTTGATAAAAAAAGGTAAGTACCTACCCGGAAATCTTTTGCTCTTTGTATAGGTATAAGTAGGCAGTATGTAGGTTCCTCTTTCATTACCATACAATGTTATTATACGTAAGGTCATGAGCTCTTTTGAATGATATTTTGAATATAAACAAGCTTACGAACTACGAGATAGTAAATAATATCATACTTTCATATGATCATATGATATATCGTAAAGTCTTAATCTCAAAAGCTTTTCCCATTCTAAAATGAGGAACAAACCACGTGGAATGTGGAGTAACACATTATGCAGCTTTTCCCACGTTCAAAATGGAAAACGCTTTGTTAAAGGTTGAAAAACAACATTTGCTGACATAGGTACTCATGCAAGCGGTTTGAATTAATTAACTTTGAGTACCTACCTAGGTACAAGAGTTGATGTGTTTGTACGAAAACGCCACAATGTCAGTTCGTATACAGGACCAGACTACGAGGCCAATCCAACAGCAGCAAGGAGTGCGACAGAGAGATGTTGTTAAGCTCTTGACCGCTGCGTTGAAAGACGTCTTTAAGCTTCTGAATTGGAAGGAACTTGGCATCAAAGTCAACAGCGAGTACATCTCTCACCTTCGGTTTGCCGATGATATAGTCATCATGGCATGGAGACTCTGGGAGACCTTAATGCAATGCTCAATGACCTCAGCAGAGTTCCACGACAGGTGGGCCTAAAAATGAACCTGAGTAAGACGAAAATCATGTCTAATGCTCATGTTCCGCTCCACCCAGTTATTGTTGAGAGCCATGCACTCGAAATTTTAGATGAGAATATAAACCTGAGACATACGGTCCAGCTAGGTAGGTCCATTTTCGAGAAAGAGGTGAGCCGCCGAGTCCAACTCGCCTGGGCAACGTGCAGGAAGCTTCGAGATGTCTTCTCATCCAAGATTCCTCAGTGCCTGAAGACTAAATTCTTCGACCAGTGCGTGTTGCCAGTGATGACATACGGATGTGAGACTTGGTCACTAACTATGGGCCTTTAAGAAAGTTCAGGGTCACTCAGCGGGCTATGGAGAGAGCAATGCTTGAGGTTTCTCTGCGCGATCATCTCTGCGAGATGAGGAGATCCGCAGAAGAACTAAAGTAACCGACATTGCTCAACGTGTTACGAAGCTGAAGTCGCAATGTTTGGGGCACATAGTTCGAAAAACCGATGGATGTTGGGGTCCCAAAGTGCTGGAGTGGCGACTTCGCACTGGAAAGCGCAGCGTTGGCAGACCCCCTACTCGGTGGACGGCACAGACCATACGGTCAACATCAGACGAGTCACAGGGAGCCGCTGGATCCAGGCGGCGCAAGATCGCGGCGTGTGGAAGTCCATGCAGGAGACCTATGTCCAGCAGTGGACGTCTATCGGTTGAGGATGATGATGATGATGATGACCTAGGTATTTCAATACTTACTGTATCATGATGATGCAGTAAGTATTGAAATGAATTGGACTATAGTTCTTGTAAATCATGAGCGCGCGTGAACTTTATTTGTGGTTATGCACATTTCGTTAGTGTGCGTGCCTCTCGGAGCGGTCAGTCGTGCGCGCAATCACGTAGGTACATGCACACATTTACACGAACATGCAAACGTATACAGATAGGACCCAAGCGACACAACCATGAGCGCAGCGCGCTCGTGAACTGCACTATAGCTAGCTTAGGGATTAACTACCCGATCTCAATAATATTAACTCGCTAACTATGTATACCCGATCTATAGGTAAAATATGATTTACTAGCTGCTTCCATGTACCTAAGAAACTTATTTTAAACCTCTAACTGTGCTCTAACTCTAACAACCAAAAACGAATCAAGGAAAACTTTCATCTGTATTGAAGATCTGTTCTTACCTAGGTTTTGTTCAATGCATACTATCTATACTAATATTATAAATGTGAAATGTATGACCGTCTGTCAGTACGTACCTATGTCTGTCTATGATCAGTCTGTCTGTCTCAATAATATTAACTCTATGTATACCCGATCTATAGGTAAAATATGATTTACTAGCTGCTTCCATGTACCTAAGAAACTTATTTTAAACCTCTAACTGTGCTCCTCTAACAACCAAAAACTAATCAAGGAAAACTATCATCTGTATTGAAGATCTATTCCTACTTAGGTTTTGTTCAATACATACTATCTATACTAATATTATAAATGTGAAATGTATGACCGTCTGTCAGTACGTATGTCTGTCTATGATCAGTCTGTCTGTCTATCTCTTTGTCATTTCAAGATTGTTGGAACAATTTTGACAAGGTAGGTACCTACGAAGCTTGCTTGCTTCCCGGGGACGGACAGGGGAAAATCAGTTTCCAAGTGAATTTAAAACCTTTAATCCTTATGAAATCGCGGGCTTCATCTTCTTCTAATAAATAATAATAAGTAATATTATGTATGTATTTTGGTTTTCTAATAGACTATAGAACTTAGGTAAGTAGAATTCATGGCCTACCTACTTAAGAAGGTAATTGTCTTTACCGGGGTTAAAACGTCATCAAAGCAATAACTACTACTAAAACCAAAATCCGATATACCTAAAGTAATCATGCTGAGTGTAGGTAAGTAAGTATATACTGAGTCCGACATCAATGTCGATAAAATTTAAATAGCCAAATGTAGCGCGTTTGTCAATTTCCGTGCGAAATCATGTTTCGCTCATAAATATAATAGAGCTTATGGTTATGTTTACATATAATCACGTGGTTGCTTACCGGACCGAGGTTGTCGAAGCCATGGCGGAGCGCGACCTCGTGCGCCTCCTCTCGCCCCAGGGACCTCTTGAACCGCACCAGGAACGAGTTGGTGAAGACTTCGCGGGACGCGGCGGCGGCAATCAACACCGTCGCAGCGAAGCATTGCAGCCACATGATTCCGCTGCGGCCACCGGCGGCTGACTGAAGCCGAACTTCTGCTGACGTCAACATATATCGACCCGGGGACCACGCAAGCGCGGCCACCCCAAAGCCTCAAGCCTTTTCACAGACAATGAAAGGACTCAGCACTCATATGCGATGTTGCTGAACGTAACGACCTACATGAGTGTTCTCGCTAAGGTTGACCTTGTTTTTCTCAACATCTTCAATCTTCAAACACTCACTTGGAATAGTTTTAACCAATAATACCTATGCCTAATAGTTTATTAACTTAAAATTATTTAGTTAACGTCTTTAGTCTCCTTTTATTTATCCACTACAAGTGTAGCCACAGCTCCAGGACAACGGGAATATTAATAAAAAGAAATGCCATTAAAACACTAGTTCACACTTCGTATATTTTTCACCTTCACAAACCACAAGATCAATGACAATCTGCCTGTCCGCCATGTCGAATCATAATTATTATTGACAACCTCCCTGGCGAAGTGTTGAGGTCTCGGGGTTCGATTCCTGGCAGGGTTAATTTGGGAATTTATAATTTCTGAATTTCCTCTGGTCTGGTCAGGTGGGAGACTTCGACCGTGGTTAATTACCACCCTACCCCACCCTAGTGCCGCCAAGTGATTTAGCGTTCCGGCACGATTCCGCGTAAAAACCGATTAGTGGCTGTGTTAGTGGTATGAGTTTAATATACCTAACTGCCTTATGATCCGCCGCCGCACCACCTTCTTAGACTGCATCATCGCTTACCATCAGGTGAGATCGCAGTCAAGGGATAACTCGTGTAAACCACTAATAATCTCGTAAAAAACTTTTTATGGTTTTTACACTCAAAATATCGTAACACGATGCCCGCGATTTCGTCTGCATGAATTAAGGTTTTTGAATGCCAAGTTTCGGTAAAACGGATTGTTACATAAGCCGTGAAAATTTGACAGACAGGCGGGGAAAAAAATTAACTTTAACATTATTACAATTTTAAGCTTTTATATTCAAATTCAAATTCAAATAATGTTTATTCAATTTAGGTAGGTACACTACACTTATTGACGTCCAGTTATTTGTAAAATATAAATGGTGATAATCAGTAACGGTATCTTAAAATGCTACGAGGGTTCCAAACGCGCACTGGTCTGAGAAGAGCTTTTAAGTATAGCATATTCCTATATAACTCAGGAAAAGACGATGTTATTCAATGCGGTGACACATAAGCTAAATAAGCACAAGGTGTGCTCCCTAGCAGTCAGCTGACCAGACAAGCCGAGCGTGGGGAGCCTGCGGCCTTCAGACCTACGACCAGCGACGTAAGGCTTTCTTATAGATAGTCTTCTTCTTCTTCTTAGTTTGATTTTTGACTTTTATTTATACCAAGACCTACATGAGAGATTTATACCAGCACAATTTGTTTCGCCAATGACACGTTGCTTGGAGAAAATACAAAGGAGGTTGACCGGTTGTTTCTTCATGCAATTCTGGATTATTCCAGTCTGTTTTGTGATGCAATAGAAGGGGTTTATAGATAGTCACATAAACTCACTATTGACAATAAGTAATTTGACTTCTCTGTGGATTATTGTAGGCACGGCATTTAACGTGGTTGGGCATGGTACAGAAATATTTCACACTCACGATCCGATTTTTTTGGTTCTACACGGCGCCCGGCAAAAATTATCTGATGACTTACCTACCAATTACCATCAATAGCCAGCATTAAGCGTAAGGCCTAGTCATTGGAGTAAAGACTCATGAGAGGCGCCTAGGCGCGGCTGCTATTTTAACACGCCGGCAATCATGGTTATTTTGTTTGGTGGTAACTAAGTACCTATGTTCTTACGGGTTGACCAATGACACCACACGGCTTGTTTTTAAAATTTAAGTTATCAATTATATATTCTGAGCTAAGCTACTTTTGGAAATGGTTGAAATAGAAATGAGCGCTACGCGGAGCGAGGCGCGCGGGTACCTGTGGCATGGCGCTGCACAACTTCTGAAGTCTAAAATTGGGAATAGTCGTAGACTAACAGAAAGACATGCTTATGTAAAGCAACGAAGAAGCACAAGGTCTAAATTCAGGTTAAAAAAATCTTCAGACTAGTCTTGAGGTAACAATAACCCTGACCTCAAATCTAACATTTTTTATTATTCTACAGCTACTATAGTTTATATTAATAAAATAAATAATAATAAAGATTAATATAACATCACAATTATTATTTCAGAGGAGACTGGCAGTGGTTTAATTACAAACAACTATCATATAATAGGAATCCTTTCATACATAGGGAGTCATCTCAACCACAACCAGTCTATACCAATGTATCATACGACTACAATTGGATTTGCTATATTGGAAAAAAAAAATTAAAAATAAAGCTCTTGTATTTTGCTATAAACATAACAATAATATTTATTTATTTATAAATTACTATCTAAAAAACTAATCAGTAGTAGTTGCGGCGGCTGGACTTGCTGGTGGTGCTGTGCATTCATTTTCCGTAACATGAGAAGGCGGGTGCTCCAGTATATTGTCAATCAAACCGAATACTTTAGCCTCTGATGGTGACATGAAGTAATCTCTCTCCATGGAATTTTGAACCTTCTCCACTGGCAGACCAGTGTGACGGACATATAGATTGTTTATTTGTGCCTTCAGTTTCAAAATCTCTTCAGCTTGTATTTGAATGTCAGTTGCTTGTCCTCTTACACCACCGGATGGTTGATGAATCATAATGCGGGAATTGGGTAAAGCATGACGCATGCCTGGTGCCCCCGCTGCTAACAATAAAGATGCCATACTGCAAGCTTGCCCAACACACCAAGTTGCCACTGGCGGAGTTATATACTGCATAGTATCATATATACCGAGACCGGCAGTCACATTACCACCAGGAGAATTTATGTAAAGGTGCACAGGTTTTTTACTGGATTCAGATTGCAGGAATAACAGTTGAGCAACAACTAGGGAACTGATTTCGTCATTTATAGGTCCCATTAAGCATATAATCCGTTCACGTAAAAGCCTCGAATATATGTCGTAAGCCCTCTCACCTCTGCCTGTTTGTTCCACCACAATAGGTATCATGCCAAGCCTAGCTGGCTGACCTGTACTTATTGCTCGGCGAACTTCGATTCTCGACTTTGAAACACTAAGAACAGTTCTAGTAAAGTGACGAACGCACTTCATTGCCATGATTATTGCAACAAAACATAAATTGTCCAGCTAGGTTATAATTAAAATGGATCTATACCAATCAAACTGCAACAATTCACTTATTGCGACGTTGTTTACGCGAAAACATTTCGATCAGGTGTCTGCTAGTCTTAGAATTTATTTTCTTTTTTTTCTAATAATTTATTGAGGTCGTGTTTTGATAAAATCGGGTTAAAATCGTGTTCAGAGATCGTGTTCATTCGCAACAGATTCGCAACAAATGTCAACCAGAGACAAGTAACATATATGATGTCAACTGACAGCAGAGACAAGTTTTAATTACAATACCTAGTTAGTTAGTTAGTTCCTTGTAACACCTATATGTTACTTGTCTCTGGGTAACACTGCCTAAGTAGTATATATATATGTATGAAACACTGCGAGCCAAGGAACATAATTACTTGCTGCGAGCACAGTAAGGTGTAAGGGTGTGACGTCAATTTAGAATACTGCGAAGCCGTTCCATTTTAGTTAGCTATACTCATAGATAAATATTTAGCTATACTGGTTGCTGTTTAAAATGGAACGCAGTCGCTCTTGATCACGTGATCAAAGCACTGAGAGCACCCTCAAAATCGCCAGGGCTCAAAGTACAAAAATGGCGACGATTTATGACATCATATATTTCCAATTTCCAGATACTGTGGCAGTGTATTGTCTCTTTTTCTGGCCGGTGGTATTGTCAGTCCATACCGGAACTAAATTCTCCCCAGTAAGGTACTGAATGTTCACATGTTACTTGTCTCTGGTGTATATCGGAACCAGAGACAAGTAACATATCGGAACATGCCCTTAATGTCAGTTGTCACCGTGTTGTCACTAACGTAAACGTCATAAATTAAAAGGTTTTTTTAATAACTGACTTTGCAGCTCTAGGTACCAGGGCCTTTAATTACGTACAAACAAGGCGTCATAGTACAGTAAAAGCTCCATAATCGCGCTTCCTCCATTCGCGTTTTCAAAGGTTTTCACCTGTTTTTTTTGTTCCGTGGTTTTCACTATTCACGGGTTAAAAAAATGTACTAGGTCTATGGATAGACTTGACATCTTAGGCACCGAGTGGCAAAACAGAGACAAGTTAACCAGGTGGCAAAAGGTGGCACTGACTAGCGTGGAGCTATGATATTGAGTAGAGTATGGAGGGTAAAGATAAGGGGTAAGATTCTCTTGGGAGAAAAGTTGAAAAAGTGTCCAGTGGTTGCTACAACAGTTAAAAACACTTTTTATAGATGTTACTCCATACTTCTACCCTCCATAGAGTAGAGGTAGTTATATATCTGTTAATATAACACGTAGCGCAATATCATAGCGCGCTGTTGTTCTATAGCGTGGATAACGCGCTATGGGAGCAGCCGCCATGACGCAACGCCCTATGAATATCATGAATATCACGCGATCGCGTGCGGCGCCGTAGCACTTGTACCTAGCGGCGCCCGCTTGCCAGTAGCGCGCTGCCGCTGACCGATGGTTAGCACAGAGTACATTGACTACAGGGCTATAGAGTTAACACAGAATTATTCATAGAAATAGTATGTATATTCATACATACTATTTCTATGGAATTATTGCATTAGCCCCATCAAGCGATATACGACTTCCCTAAAGCCAAGCAAATCGCGCTCATGGTATTTTTTTTATTATAGTACAGTGGGAGACCGAGCTTCACTCGATTTTTTATAATAAATAAATTATGCAAAAATAATAATAAGAAACAAATTCGGACTGCAGACATTTGGACATTTGGACCGGAGTCTTCTGGTTTCGAGACTCGTTTTTTCACCTACTAGTTATTATTCTGTGCCTGAGCTGATATTATAACCTTGTAGTTAGTAGCGAAATTTACTTTCGTATTCTAATGATATTGTAGGCTGTAGCAGTTTTTCATTGCCTGAAAACACGGATAAACGACATTTTCTAAAAATTAACAATTTTACGGTGATTTACAAGAATTGCTCGTAGGTATTAGATTATTTCTTTCCAGAAGTCAAATCATATTTTAATTTAATTGATTTGGCTTTTGGAAATCACTTTGGAGACAATGGAATTTAAGTTATTTAGGCAAATAAAACAAGTTAAGCGATAAATCCAAATCGGTAGGAAAATCAGTGTCCAGGGGGTTGCGCAATGAAAAAGGTGAAGTCCAAGAACCGAAATAGCGCCATCTGTTGCAATGTTGACGAACTTTTTTTCTCTAAGAAAAAAAAGGTACGTTCACCGTGGAGGGGTACGTCCACCGTGGAGTAGTGGTGGGTCGTTATCGTATTTTCGACAAACGAAACGTAACCGTTTCGCCGACGACGAAAACGGTTGCAGAAAACGGTTATCGTTGCAACTGGTTTGCAAACCAGTTGCGACGACAACCGTTCTTTAGAACGAAACATATTTGATATGGAAAGAGTTGCGTTTTTTTTAGTGAAAAGTAATACATTAACATTATCGACTGTATGTCATAGGCATAAAGTTCACTTTTGATTGTAAGAACTGTTTTGAGAACGAACGTGTCGTTGAATAAATTCATTCTCGACTGTATGTCATCGACATAAAGTTCACTTTTGATTGTAATAACTGTTTTGAGAACGAACGTGTCGTTGAATACATTCATTTTCGACTGTATGTCATCGACATAAAGTTCACTTTTGATTGTAATAACTGTTTTGAAAAACGAACGTGGAACGAGGACGACTACCAGTTATTCGAAGACTGGTTTGTGCAACGAAAACTGTTAACTGTTTTACCCAGGACGTAAAAACGGTTTCACCGTCGCAGAGCCGAGAACGGTTTTTTGAAACGGTTTCTCGTCGCAACGCCCACCAGTACCGTGGAGGGGTACGTCCACCGTGGAGGGGTACGTCCGTACACTCGCGCGGCGCATGTTTGCGCGCGCGGACAACGGGCCGTACGAACACCTCCACGGGATCGCACCGCCGACCACCCGACCTCCGACCGGGCGTCCACTACCTCGTGAGCTCCTACGATCGCCATCACCTGCGCGGCACGCAGGCGACCGTAGCGACGACGACGACGCGACACACACCGGACTTGACACCGACTCCGCGCGCGACGGCGACCCTATCGCCCGCAGCGCGGAGTCCACCGGCCTTGACATCACCTCGGCGCGCGAGAGCGACCCCATAGCCCGCGCCGCCGAGATACCTGGAGAAGACATGGGTCCTGCACGCGGAGGTGATGATGTCACCCGCAGTGCGGACCCAACACCGGATGTGACACCCGACCTAGGGGCCCGTAGCCTACAAGGC
Source organism: Erebia palarica (assembly GCA_964035005.1). Classification (NCBI taxonomy): domain Eukaryota; kingdom Metazoa; phylum Arthropoda; class Insecta; order Lepidoptera; family Nymphalidae; genus Erebia; species Erebia palarica. Next base: position 20,453,852 of record OZ035994.1, read on the forward strand.
AGGCCGTAGCCGGTTCACCGGCTTCAAAATAATCACCGGGGCACAATGTTGCCCCGCGCCCCGCCCGGGTAAGGAGGCTCAGCCTCGAGGCCCGTACCCCCGCTGGGCCCTCACGGGCCAAACGGAGAAGACCCACACAACAAATATTTGTATCTAGGCGACACTGATGGCTTTGATATCAAACACTGATGGTTAGTCTCTAGCATAGATTAAAATGTACAGTCTCTCGCAACGCGCTGTTGTTTGTTTGAACGTTATCTTGGCGTGTTACGTTTAGCGGCATACCGCGCCAACCGGCCGCCCGCACGCTTTCTAATAACAAGTGTTTGGGAAAGCGTGGTAGAGCGCGCCACCAATCTTTGGTAGCGCGCTCTCAAAAAGGCCATGTCCAGCCGTAGATGCATACAGACTGCTGGATCGAATTGGAATTGGAAGTAAAGATTTACAAAAGAGCCAGTAATAAAGTTTAATAGGTCATGTCCATAATTCACAAAAATAATCACATAATTATTATTTTTTAAAACATAATCACAGATAAAATGAGCATTGAAAACATGAATACAGCCCATAAAATAGGCCAAAGGTATTATATAAAATCACAGAAATTCTGACCATAATGTTAGTTTGTATCATGGTATCATAGCTGTTTTGGTGGTAGGTACTCAAAACTGAAGCTAACTATTAAAAAATATAGATAAGTATAAGCCATCCCCAGTAAAATTAACAATAACAATAATTTACCATCTCATAGCTATAAGACTTACATAGGAAAAATCGGGCACATATCATTTATTTTCCAAACAGGGACATTTATAGTTTAATCGAACCCAAACTGTTTAGCTATCCATCCATTTGTCACAGCAATTTAATTGTCGTTTCCTATTATTTGTTCTGAGGTTGCCTTTTTCTTAGCTTCATTAAAGCTTCTTGTCTTTTTTTCTCAATTATTAATTTAATATTAACATCGGCATTGGATTTCTGGGCTGGTTCTATTCTTTCTACAATATTATTTAGCTTGCTGCTAGGAACTTTTAGTTGGAAACTTGTTTTTTTAGGAACTGGTTGCACTTGTGACTGTAATAATGCTGGATTGGACTGCTGTGTAGAGGTAAAAGGTAACATTCTTTTAGCCAGAAGTTTTTCTCTAGCTTGCTTGTGTTTCTTCTTTATTTCATCAGGAGTGCATCTTATTGGAGAATCACCTGGAACTAAGAAATAGTTTAGTTATGAAATACTTAAAGGAAACTATAAAAAACTTGGCCTTTGCTCTGTCCATACTACTGCTGTCATATCACAACTATTAACAGATGACAACAAATTTTAGGATTTTCAGAAACCTCAGCAATTAGTAATATAGAATAAATAAAGAATGAAAATCAAAAAAGAATGACATTAAAATAATGTAAAGTAGTAAATATTTAACAGTTCAGAGAGGAATATTTCAGTTTTACATGGATTCAAATTTCAAACTACTATTACTCACTATTAAACCTATTGTGGTACATTGAGCTTATGTAAAGTCGCAGTCTGAAATTGTTTACATCTTATTGTTCATTATTGCAAGGACACATCTGTGTCACATAGTCCGTCAAACTTATCCAAACTTAGCCAAAATTGGAACTCATTTTTTGCCCATTAATTTTTGGTTAAATTTTTATATTATACATAATATTATACTAGTGATGCGGGTCACATAAGTTTGATGGACTGTATGTGGTTTAATTAAGCATAGATCATAAATTTTTTAACTTTTTCAGAAGGTAGTAAATGTGGCAACTAGATGGGATAGATGTAGAAAACCTCTTGTTACTTTAACAAACGCGATGCTGCTAATTAATGTGTCAAACTTGAAATAAGGAAATTAATTTTGTTGTGAAAGTCATTACACTTTTTATTGAATTTGATGTTTGAAAACTTTTGATAACTTTGAAATGTAATTAATACCTTGTGCGTTTTAGACCTTAATGCATGCAGCTTTTTAAAGAATCTAATTTGAATAGTGGTAAACATTTTCAGACAGTGACCGTACTTGTAATACCAGCATCATATTTATATACCACCTGACTAAGCAGATAAGCATGCATAATTGCAGACTTCACACACCCTCGAGAACACGAAGAACTCAAGGCATGCAGGTTTCATCACAAAGTTTTCCTTCACCATTAAAGTATGTCATATTTATTCCCTAGACATTAAATTACACAAGTCTGAAAAGCCATATTATTATGTCTAGGAGCAGTACCTAATAGCGAGCAGACTCTTAACCGAAAGACGATTATTTTTATTACTCTTTATTTGATTCATGATTACCACTGTAGATAAAAATAATGTTAATAATTAATATATTGTAATGCTAAAGACTATTTTATGCAATACATTAAAACACACCTGTTATTTTCTCATCACTTTTGTTGAACGGCATTGAACTGTACCTTCCAAAAGCCATGCCACTTGTTGATGGCTTGTTACTATTATTGACTGATGGAGATTCAGGCATAGAATTATGTCTCCCAAATATAGACATAGATGAAGGGCTCCCATCACAAACAACTAGTTCTTTTAACATCCAACTATTCTCACTTGTTTTATTTGAATGGTTTCTTGATTCATCTTTTAAAGGCATTTGTGTAAGTCTCTCCAAGGCACTATCATTTAAATTGCTGAGTAAACAATCAAAAGAGTCATTATTTAGCCTAGGTGAATCACATTTCTTAATTCTCTGTACAGTGGGCGACTCTAACTTGATATTGCTTAAAATGGCATCCATTGAGTTTTGGTCTATATTTACAGGTAAGCCAGGCTTTAAACTTTTTGCGACTTGTTGAAGACAAGGTCTTTTTGCTGGTTTTGGCTGTAAATTTAATATGTTTTCTTCCACAACCTGACTTGCTTTCAACAAACATTCATTCATTGAATCATCTGACTCTAGGCCACTTTCTGGTTCTGTTTTAGTAAATTTAGAGCTCAAAACATTCTTTCTAAGGCAGCGAGTCTTGCTTTTTACTCCACTTCTTGGTGAACTGTCACTTGTATCACTAAATATATCATCTTCAGACTGTGCCTTTCTAACAACTGTGGTGATAGAAGGCTTTTTAGAAATATATTCATGCAAATTCTGATTCAATTCCATAAGCTCTTGAAAAAGCTCAGATTTTTTCTGGGAAGGTTTTACAGGCCTACGTCTGGGTAATGGTTTTTCTATCGGTATTGGTCTCGTTTTTTTCGTCCGTCGACTAACTGGTGTGGTGTTTTTGAACCGTGACTTAGCTGTTTCAGATTTGGGTGTATAGAAATTCCAGACAACGTCAGTTTCACCCTCAGCTCCATCTTGCGTACATAGAAATGGCACAGGACTGGCTGAATCGGAATCGCAAATAGAGTCACTATCGCGCGAAGGTGAATCTAATTCTATTCTATGTTCTGGTGTCGAGCACGACAGAGCTGAAAAATATAATGATTAAAAATTGCACCATTGAGGATAAGCCGGCAAAAATTTAACTTATGACTTTGTTTATTACCTTTGTTTTTACTTTTAGCAACCATTTCTTTTGATGTTAATATGTTATTGTTCATAAAGGACGAATATTCTCAACAACGTGATGCATAAGTGATTTTAGGGTAAAATGCAGATTGTTACATAGCACATAACTTAGTTAATGCTGTTATTTAATTTGTATAGTGCTACGAAATAAATAATACGAAAATGCATTGAAAATGTGATTGATATCCACCGACCAGAAAAAAAGTGACATCGTGGTGACATCCAAATTGAGTTGAAGTATAAGTTAAATCATGTCTTTACCTCTTTCTGTCTACGGATTAAATATATCTGAGACTATCATATAAGTTACTTGTCTCTGTCTGAGACTGAGATCTGAGACGTCAAGTATAATGTTTATCTGCTGGCCACAGACCAATTTTTTTATATCTGTGACTGCTCCCTGACTAGGGTTGCTAGAAATACGGCAACTGCACTATTCTAAGGCAATCAGGTATTAAAAATTATAATGTGGCACAGGGCCGTTGCTCGGCAGCATAGTCTCAAGTCTTAACCGTAGGTAAATACACTGACCACTAGATACCAAATTACCATTTTATGTAGGTACCTAAAACTAGAAGAAGAAGCAAAATCTCAGAAAACTACTAGAAGAAGATACAAAAACTCAGCAGTTACCTACTCTTTTTTAAAAAGTAAAAATAAAGCTACAGTGTATAGTTTAGTAGCCTCAGCATAACAAATGCGGCGGATACGCAGCAGCATAGTGGCAACACCGACCAGAAAAAAAACCCTGCCTGGCCCCCCTGCACCACTCACCAGTCGCAGACGAATCAGAGTCGAATGTCATCCAGCGTGCATAGTGGTTGTCGATTGATATTTGTTTACATTAAATCGCGATGCGCCATCGGAAGTGACTTTACAGTGCGAAGTGAACATAAATACATACAAAATGCTAGCGGACGGTGAAATTGTTGGCGACGGATCATGGAACCTCACGATCTACGTGACGGACATGAACGAAAAGCGAACCATGGTCGTGAAAGGAGACATGCACATCGGCGGTGTTATGCTGAAACTGACTGAGAGCTTCGGTAAGCTATCATTAGCGGATGAGTTCATTGCATATTTATAACGAGCTTGCTCTTTAGTTATAAGTAATGATTGAATTTTTCCTATATGGATTATAATCAAGTTTCTGTATATTCTAAGATTACCTACATAATCATGGTGATCATTGTTTTTACCCGACTACGACAAAGATAAAAGCATGGGTTATGATTTTAGCAGTTTATGTAAGGTGTACGTATGTTTGTATTTATGCATGAGCCGATTTAGATTTTGATGAATAAAGGGTCAATCGATTTGTTATCTGATTAGAGTAAAAGTATAATATTATATTTTAATATACACCATAATCCAATGGAATTTTAAGATAAGTATTATAGTGCTAATGCATATATTATTATAGTTATAGATGTCACCGTAAGATTGTAAGAACCATTAGATTATAATCTAACTCACAAAATTGTAAACTGTCGAAAGATTGTGAACAGTTCAATGTTCTGAGTGTCAATTTTTGAAATATTAATGGTATTATTAATTGTATTTAGGATTTCTTGTCTGTTTCTTGTAGGTAAGGGTTCGACATAAATAATTAGGCAGGCCTGCAGCCGGGCACTTAGTTTCTAATGGGTTAATATACCTAACAGATTACAATTTACTGATACTGATTTATTAACTGATTTAAGCTATGTTTTAACACAAACAAACACAGGGCAGATCTGTAATGTTTTCCATATTCAGGTTTCAGTTTTTTTGATTAATACTTACTGCTTGTTTAACTATTATCAAGCTACTTAAGTAAATAGGTACTTGCCATAAGCACTTCTACCAGTCCTAACTTAAGCAGTCTCAACATTGCTCTATTGTCCCTACCTTTCAGAGAGACCAGATAAAATGCCTTATGAAGAGAAGTCTAAGACTCCTTTTTGTTCGATGTTTCATTGTTATCTAATACAACCTTACAGGGGCTTGATGCTGAAACACAGATCTCAATACAATGTAGAGTAAAATGCACAAAAACATAGATGAAATGTCCAAAAGTAAATTTTTAATTTATTCAGATTTTTTATTTGCATAATATGTTTACATATGGGATGTTTAATTTAAGTACAGAGTCCAACATCTAAGCCAAGCCGGCCTACAAATATTGGACCTGATTCTGTAGTGCACAATCTTTAACTAAAATGACAACATAAAAATATTGCTAACCCTTTCTTAATACTCCCTGCAGAAAGGGAGTATTAAGAAAGGGTTAAGGTTAAGTCATTTTAGTTTAGTTTAGAGATTATGTTATACAGTATTGGCCACACTATTTTGATTAAGTATTGTGATTTTACTAGGTGCACATTAGGATAGGCCGCATCACATAACAAAAATCCTCCTGCATATCTTTTATACTTTTTATATGAACTATTGCACACCTCAAGATCAAACTTCTAAGTCAATGCAATCAAAAGATACAGCCGTTAATGCAGCATATTTTGACACACTCCAATAAATCAAAACCTGTGGGTTGGTAAATACTTCCCATTGACCTAGAATCATGGCCAAAAAGCAAGGTCTCACAGCAAAAGTAGGTATAGGAAAAAATCCAAAAATCTTTAATTAGGGTTCCGAATTGATAAGGTGGCGAATTGTTTGTCAGGCCCTACTACTAGTTTTCTTTCTTGTTAAGAATTTACTAAAAGAATTTCTGTTGTGTGGTAGTACGGAACCCTCTGTGCGTGAGCCTGACTCGCACTGGACCAGTTTTTTAGTCACTGTGAGAATGTGACTTTGTTAATTTGATAAGATATAGGATAACTAAAATAAAGACTAATTTAAGATTATTATTACTAGAGGCAAGTTACTTATCAGACAGATAAAGAAACATCATGGTAACGTTAAACTTTGAACATCAATAAAAGCAAAATGGGTTAGAAAGCGAATAATTTCCATATCATAACTGGACGCCATTTGGGCAATTTAGCGAACTATATCAAGAATTTCCGATATTTGCATTTTATCAGCATTCATTACTCCCCAGCGGTTATGCCAAACTGGTTCTGATAGTAATAAAAGCTGTAGGTACCTGATTCGCGGTGCGGGGTGATAATTTGTGCGAGCGAGAGGCGGGATGCTCTTACGCAGGCACGCGTCCTTCGCGAACGTTATGTTATGCCTAGCGAGTTTTTTTTAATGGCCCGGTTTAGGTTAGCTACCGACACGACACTGTCCTTGGTGTATCCAGATGAAATGCATGATGAAAATGCAATAGTTAGGCCATAACAGCGAAATAGCTTCAAATACTTACGGTGTACCTACAAATCATTAATTACCCATATTATTACAAATGCGATACTTAATGTGGATTTTGCATAGATTTACTTTAAACATGTTTAAAGTGTGACATATCCTACTTTTTATCGAGGAAAACCGAAGACCTCCCACGGGATTATGAAAATAGCCTAAATCAACGCGGACGAAGTCACGACATCGTCTAGTAGATACATCACCACTTACAGGCAAGTCTGATTGCAGCCAAGCGCTAAGCTATATACCTAAAAAAAAATACAATTATTATGGTCAAAACTGTAAAACTAGAAATATGAGTAACGCTGGCAATCACGCACGTACGATACTGTAAACAATTAGTTTTGCGGTTGTTATTTTAGGAAGCAGTGCAGCTCCTGATAAATAATTAATCTGTCTCTATTCTCTCCTACAAGGACAACGTAAATAATGTTACGGCTTCCCTAAATTGCTCTCATAAGATTGTGAAACAGAATCATTTATTTGGCAATGATAAATGGCGTGGGAACGAAATATAATTGATGACGTTTGTTAAAATATTAGCGTAACCATAACATTACGCACCTACGCAAATAGTATGGGTTTGGGATAAACTTTCAAAATGGCTGTTCGATATTCGCCCACTGGTATCCAAAGGTAAGTATGAATAATTCAGTATCTATTCAATAAACAGTAGTATAATGTAAATTATTGGTACTGTACAGTGTACACATTTACATTGCACAAATAGCATATTTTTGGAGCGTTTGATAACTAACTAGGTAAAAATACTTAAGAATTGAATATATTGAAATTGAACATATTACTTATGTTAGTATATTATAAAGCTTAAAATAGTGGATACATTTCGTTCTCTAATCGAGTCGCCAAATGGATTCATGGCAACTTCGAAATTTTAACAAACAACGTCACAGTATTAAATGTTCTTAATTGAAGAGAAAGGTAATAGAGCGATCTATGCAACCATGTTAAAAAATCTGGTTATAGCTGCATAATTAAGTACGCCTTAATTGTATGGCACATAAACGGGTTAAATGCATACCTGCTCCATTTATAACTCTAGCCTGGCAAAGGGCTAGACGAACCTAAAAGGGAATGAGATTATCCCAATTAATGGAAGGTGATATTACGATGTTTAGCCAAACATAATATTCCAGAAGTAGGCAAAAAATACATTAAGAAATAATAATGTTATTGACGATTCGTGTCTTCTTTTCTAAAAAAGGCTGCAACTGTAACGCCCAATGTCGATTGGCTTATCAACTTAAATAAACATGGTTAACTTAACTAAAATTAATCAAATAATCTTCTATTAACTAATAATACAAAGTTTGATATAAATGGAATTTGCATTCAGATAAGAGTCAAGTCTGAATAAATGATGGGAGGACTCACAAACGAGCTTCAGTGAAGCTGATGTCTATCCACAGAATTAAGATACACGAGGGTCCTAAGTCCTAACTCCTTAAAACGAATCTTGTCAACACAAGTTCTTAGTTAAGTACAAGTAACTAACTACTTACAATTATTTAAGCAGTAAAGTTTGCTTCTAAAAAAAAATCGAGTAAATGGGTGAGGCCGCCATTTTTTGCTGATTTCACAAATTTTTTTCTCCGCGGTTAGTATTTTAAAAAGTATGATATTTATCTAATTTTCGATAACGGCATAGTATTAACCAACAAAGGATCTCAAGTAGACATTATGATTGTTTAAGTTCAGATAATAAACTAATAATATATTTCGAATGAAACTTGAAAAGAGGTACGAAAATTACACAAAAACTCCTATCCGCCGAGACAGAGATGCACTTTTACCATCGCTGTAGCTAAAAGTTTGAGAATTCTCGAGACACAGCTAATATATTAATTAAGAATACTTATATAAATGACTATCTATGCTTTTAATTTCGCAAGGTTATCTTAAGACTTTCCTTGAAATTTTTTCCAAATCAGTTAGTCCTCAAAAATTGTGATTCAACGCCACTTTGTCAACGCCACCAATATTCTCCATGTCTATTAAAGTTTTGAGTCAGGGAGTTTTAAATCAGGCCGTGGCTTCACTGAGTTTCTATAGTATATGGACAGCGGCTCGACAGCGTCCATTTTTTTGACAGTTGACAGGTGAATGAAATGATTAAGATTGTGTACACACTTTTTTCAAGAGAAGATTTTTGCGCATAAAAATGTAAGTTTAACTGTTACACTCAAAACTATCAGTGCACCATGTAAGTAGAAGTGAAAGCTATATTTGAAGGTATAATGCAAGTCAAATTGTACGTTATTTACAGAGATTTCAGTGGTTTTCTCAACGCGCCGGTAGCGTAGAAGAAAAAATTCGCCACCATTTTGGCACTTCAACGCCACCGGTAGCGTAGATATTCGCCACCTCCTATTCGCCACCAAATTAGGGTGAGTTTACACTTGTTTTCTTATATCAATGTATGCATGTTATAATACTTTATTGCACACCAAAAAACACATCAAAACATTTCACAAAAGAAAAAAAGGTTAAACTTTTGAAACGTGCCGCCCCGATAGGGGGTAAAAGGTTACTTTAGGCACAGAAGTTGCGTGTCTGTGCTTTTGCCGGTCGTGTCAAACAACATTTCATTCCACGCAAATTTTTTATCGAAAATATACGTTTCTAACCTAAAAATATACAAATATTATTCGTATTTCTAGTAAAAAAAAAAACGTGCGTCCGGCAAAAAAAAATTGTTTCGGAGGCATCGAAAGACCCTCTAGGACTATAAACTCGTCTTTGCTCTATCAGGGCAGCACGTTTCAATAGCCAAGCCGAAAAAACTTAAATTGTATGTACAATATGGCGGTCTTATCGCTAAATAGCGATCTCTTCCAGACAACCCTAATATTACGGAGAAAATGAGCAAGTGGACAATGGAAGGTGGTGCATAAAATAAACTTAAATACTAATAGATACATAAATTAACCAATATCATAAAATAACATATTAATACACTAAAATATACAAAACAAATATAATAGACATACATAAGATTAAATAAAAACAAAATAACACATAAATAAACACAAAAACAATACCGATAAAATATCACGTCGCTATTGATGATCACAATCTATTTTTAATGATTTTTCACGTCAATTTTATACTTATTTAGAGTTTTAGCTCGACGTATCTGTGAGGGTAGTTCATTCCATAAGCTAACGGCTTTGTACAGAAATGAATTTTTAAAATAATATGTTGTTTGTTGTGTAGGCACTGCAAGAATGAGGTTACCAGCTGACCGTATAACTTTCTGATCTATCAAGACCAAAGATATTTAAAGTTTTCTGTTAAATACTACTTGTTTATAAACTGTTAGAATTAATAAAAAACTGAGTGAATACAAATATTATTACTAATCATATCTGTAATTGTCTTATTATAAGAAATTGATCCATTAGATATTTTTTATTACAGATGCCTTTGAGCACAGCAGAAAAATCAAAAAAATACAGGGAGCGACTTAAAAGCAACCCGGAAAAATATAAGATTTCTAAAGAAAAAAGCAGGGCAAGATCAGCTAAACATTATAAAGAAAAAAAAAACTGAAGGCATTAGACGAAAATGGAAAAAAGGAGATGAGATTAAAATGGCGCCAAAAATACGCTTTATGGAAGGATAATAGTGTTAACTGATAAACTATATACCTACATAATATGCTTAATATTATGATTAAGTAAAAGTAAGACTGAACATTGTGCCATAACATAAAACTAAGAAGTTAATAAAGTTGATTTTATTAATTCAATGGGTTTCTTTGTGCATTTTTATGCACATACTAGGTTATTATTTATTTATAGGTACAACATAGGTACATCAAAATAACATTTGACATGTGTATGCGAACCTTTACATTTATTCGTCACTATTGTACGCCACTCAACGTCACCGACGCGTAGAAGTTTCTACGCTACTATCGTAATACTTCTGCGCCATATCAGCAAAAAACGGCGGCCTCAACCAAATATGACTTCTGTAATCTGTAACGAATGCAAACAGCTCAGCTCTAGATCCATTTAACTATATGCTATAAACTAAAAGGCTATAAACATCGAAATCCACGAAAAACCATTAAATTTGTGGAGATGCGCATACTTGTTCTGGCTACTTACTGATACATAATATTTTGCGAGGACGTCTTCACGTAGTTGATGCGCTGCGTACGCGCATGCCGCCATGTTGTCGCATGTATCCGGCGCCTCTGCCCCAGCCGGCGTAGATAAGGCGTTATCATCCGCTCATTGTTCCTCAGTCCTGTTGAGGTACCTAATTGGTACAGGACGTTGACTTAGCTATAATTTTGGCATTTCATACTTATCTACTAGACCCGTAGTCAAATTGATCCAAACTACATCCTGCAATTCATTCTTACAAAGTGCGTCTCCGGTGGTAGATTTTGTTGATTGTTAGCTGACTGATATTTACCATTCTTAAGATTTTGTAAAACCCGAAGTAATTTTTCATGACCAAACCTATAAAATTATTAAACCAGTATACCTAAGCCTTCGTCTATTTTATTTACTTACAGTTACAATTCTTTCTTGCACAAATCTCTTCGTTGCCAGATTTTGATAAGTTAATTTGTCAATCATACTTATTGAACTATTCGAAAGATCTTAGAAAATACAAAGGGTATTCGTAATACGCTTTTTAAAGATTTATTATCCAGGCGATTCAGAAGCGAGGTCATGCTGTGAATATATATATTTTCATGGTTCATTTATTCATGATTGTGGTTTATTTTAGGTAATCACAAGATATACACAACTTGTATTACCTATTTCGGCGACATTTGACTAAAATGGAAACCCTGTGCCATTGTAGGCAAAAGCAACAAGGCATTGAGTCTTTATTTACGAGGATTCTGATTTAGGCTTTACATGGTCTTGTCTGGGTAATTTCCATTCGCCGCAATTATGCCAGAAAGCTTTCGCTATTATCTGGAAATTGGAATGCGTCAATAGCGAAGAGCATGTTAAGCTATCTGGAAATGTGTGATAATGTCCGACATGACACCCTTCTGACACCACTCAGCCGATATCGCCCGCATCGCACACAATAAACTGCATGAAAAAGTCCACTGTAAGGGATATTCGATATGAGTTAAGTAAAATGGTTTAAAACGAGGATCCCTTTCCGATAGCGACGGATTTAGAGGCTTTTTAACTATCACGCTGATTATGATGGTCAGTAGTAATCTAAAAGGTTAAGGGCAAAGTAACTATTTACTGAGTTTTGTATTTTATTATCCTTATATTTCTCACTAGTAAGGGTGACAAATCTACATCGAGCTATGCTGCGCTGTACTGCGCTGTGCTGTGCTGTGTTTCTTAAGTTTCGTTTTTTAGCAATCAATATCAAGCTGTGCTGCGCTTTGCTTAGCTCAGTATAAAAGTAATCTGCAGGTCGTGTAGTCGTTTATCTCGTCAAAAATTACTTTATTTTCAAAAAAACGTCAACATTACGACATAGTTGAATCCGATGAAGATTTCAATGAACTTTCCTCCTTACTTTTTAGGCTTAGGATTGTCTAATGTCAAGTAGATGATCGCACATTCTTGGTATTTGGAAAGTGGTATATATTCTTCAGATATGAGAGCTGTAGATAACGTCTTTCGACTGGGTAGTTGGTAGCTCGGATTCAAAGCTGAAACAAACTTTCTGAATCCTTCTAAAATGCTGAAGAGCTGGAAGTCTTCAGCTACTACGCGTTCTTAATTTCCTAGGAAAATACGTACCTAGAGATCTATCGGTGTACTTGTCTAGGACTTCTAGGAGAGAAGCTTGCCTAACTTATCACCACTATCACCAGCACCACATTCCCTCGAAAAAGATGCAGCAACACCGTCACCATAATTACCATGCACATTTATAGAGTTTCCTGGCTGTGAAGATCTTGAACGATAATCTTGATAAACACCATGTTTTACTTTTAAATGTTGCTTCAGATTTGTCACGGTTGATTTATATGATAACTAGATGTTTCCCGTGACTTCGTCCGCGTGGATTAAGGTTTTTTATTCCCGCGGGAACTCTTTAATTTTCCGGGATAAAAAAAAATAGTACCCTATGTCTTTCTCCGGGATACAACCTATCCCTATACCAAATTTCATCCAAATCGGTTGAACAGATGGGCCGTGAAAACGTAGCAGAATGACAGACAGACAGACACACTTTCGCATTTATAATATTAGTACGGATGACTTTTTGCAAAAATTACATTCAACACGTTACGTCACCTAATTAATCTCTTTGAAAAAGTTTCAAATTTCATTGTTAGTATTTCTATTGTTACGAGAAAGTTTAACACGAAATATAAAATCACACAAATACCTATTGTCTTTGAAGAATACTATGTACACTAAACTAAACTAAGTACCTATGTTTAAATCTGTCCTTGCTTGCAGAAAAAGTTTATAATAAAAGAAAACACTCTATGAAATATCTATTTACACGAAACTATTCAAGTCCTATACACAAGTTGAAGTATATTTTACGCTATTCGTTATAACGCCCACCTCTAAGCACAGCGCGGCTCAGCACGGCGGGTAGCGCGCCTCGCTCGAGACTGCTGCGTTTTTAAACAGAGCGTAGCCTCACACAGCGCAGCACAGCGTAGTTTGTTTGTATCCTCATTAAAATATTAGACGAGCGAGTTGACCAAACATAGCACAGCGCAGTACAGCGCAGCATAGCTCGATGTTGATTTGTCACCCTTATTACTAATGTATGAACTATGTCATGATTGTTCCACTTTAAATTAATAGATCTGCCCTTTATTTCAAGACAAACCAGCAAAAATTCAGCCGTTGTGAGGATATTCAAAAAAAAAGGTAACCTAAGGATTGCCTAGTAACGTTGCTGAAGACTTTTAAGAATTATATGGATTTGACGGTTTGTTGTCTATCAATATGTTCACATGTCTTTAATCGTTAGTATTATTAACTTAAATGTCGATTGAAAAATCAAGCATATCAGTCCGATGTTTAAGTAACTATTTGTACATAGTAGGTAATTGCAGATTCATGCGTTTAGATTCGATTGAAACCCACGTAGTACGAAAGTAAATGATATGAAATCGAAGTTTATCAAGACGTTGTTCTGTAGGAGTGTCAGTGTCACCAACTAGGGCTAGCTGCCGGACGCTAACGGTCGCGTGCATTCCTTCCCTCTTTCCTTCCAACACAAGGTAATTGCTTCTTATGCGCAAATGTTTCATTTTGTGCACATTTCACTTACATTGTGTTGTACACATTATCTCTGAACACAAACAATGCGTGCTTTGTTAAACTAACGCGTATTTTAATGGATTCAGGCTTCTGTGATTCTTTGTTTTCTGGTTCATTGCCATTTGCAGTATTAGTAAATGTTTACTTAATACTGCAAATGGCATCAAGTCTAACTTATATCCATCCCTGTTCAAATGCTAACGATCGCAATTTTGTCCTGAGTGTTGACGTCTTTCATGAACTGTCTAGTTATCATTGGGTGAAGTTAGCGGGAAGCCGAGGCAGGGAGAGTCAAAAGGGTTAATTATACATGCTTGCCCTATATCTATTATCCTTTTGAAATATTTTGTTTTGCCTTTTCTTACTCCATGGAATTTTATATTTGTAATTTAAATTAAGTAATTAAGTACGTTACTTAAATGCGCATAAATTACTTTAAGTAACCGCAAATCTGCATCACATATTGAATCCTTAACATAATTCTATCTTTTGTTACATATTGTGAGACATCGATTTTTTTAAACAGATCTGATTGTTGATAGCTAATAATTTCTGTACCATATACTCCATTAATATCTCAAGTACTTACTTAATTAAGTACTTATAAATTGAGATGTTCAATTCGCGATAAGCATTAGTATCTATAACTATACTTATGATAAATTGCGGTCGCCGTTGCTATTTCTGTTCTCCACTGTATTTAATGGAATGTGCTACGTCTAGGCATCTGTATGAACGATATCATTATAATAATATGTTTCCGTAGAACTTTGTTTATCCGCGATATTGATGATTTCCTTATAACCAGTTATGCACCTACTATTGTGAATATAATATCGTCTTTATATTAAATTTTATGACAGTTACATAGTTAACTTTGCTAACATAGAGTTATGATACAAAGGAACATTTATAGGTGTATGCAAAGGAATTGAAAGTAGGCGTCAAAAATCAAGTAAGCAACAACAACCGATAAGAAATTTTATATATGTTTTTAGTTATAACTTAAGGTGTTTTTCTAGGTAGATGAGTCAGTAAAAACCGATTTCAAAATAATATATTACCAATATTAAACCGATTTAGGATTTACGTGTTTTCAAATTGACTTTACACCAACTAAACATCGCTAACCGTTTTTCCTGTTATGCAAATACAGCACACGCTCTTACAGTTTGTTTATCCACACAATGAAACATGGTATTACTTACCTATTCTTGACTATTTCAGAATTGTATGGTTTGGGTTTCTTATTGCCTTACTGGCTACTTACTGCGTAATCGAGTTTGTTGTGGGCTCTTCTCAGACCAGGGCGCGTTTGGAATCCTCGTAGCTTTAGTTTTAAGATACCGTAACTGATTATCACCAACATATTTACAAGTAACTGGACGTCAATAAGTGTGCAGTGTACCTAAATATACTTAGTTTGACTTAGAAATCCAGTATTTAAGCGTTATTTTTTTCTCAATTCTTTTGTTACTTTTTCCGCTAATGCTTTAGAATATAATAGATATCTAGTTTTTATTCAAAAAACGTTAACAAGTGATGTAATTAAATCGGCAAGTAAATCAACCACTGACCGTCTTTTTGAGAATAAGCCAGCAGCAAAATCTTATTTTTTTTCTTTAGCTCTAAAGTCCTGACACTTGAATTTAAATCACCGAAAACAGATTGAAATTCATGTTTAAGGAATATTCTTTTGAATTCAAACTCTACCAAACACGCTATGTATTTTATTGTATGACTATTACTCGGGAGTCGGAGTCGGGTCCAATTTTGTACGGCCAAAATGTCTTTCATGCTGTTTATGAAACATGTATTCACGATTCTATTGATACATAATTGGTTATTAGTTGTAGTTAGTATTCACTAGTCACTACTCAGTACTCGTACATAAAGTTGTGGAACGTGGAGTAATATGCGAATCGATAACCGCGGACTAAGCCGGATGATTCAGGATGGCGAATGACTGTAGCGGTCATGCATGATTGCGACCGGTTTTACCTCTACCGATGACGTCACTATACCATAAGAAAATGTCCTAGCCTCGTCACTGATGATGTTAATTAATATGAATATAATTAATATCAATATCGGTGACGTAAACGAGTCTTCAGAATAACAAGTCATAATTTTCAGTTATTTTTAGAGATCTTAGCAGGCGCTTATCTATTCTTGCTAAAATACACAGGTTACAGCAGTTTTTCCTACTTTGTCAGTTTAAATATCAAAATCTTGTCTTATTTTTCATAAAATATTGAAACTGTAGAACTGGAAGTCCTTAATATTACCTATCTTTTCAGGAGTGAATATTTATTACCTACCTCTTAAATCATAATTGAGAATTTAAATGTTAGACCTTCTAAAATTGACTCAGCACTGATTCAAGAAGGTCGAAGTAATTTCATGCTTGTGTTGAAAGTTGAAACGTATTTTTGTCGCAATCGTTTTAAGTAATTATTATTTATCTGCTAGATGTAGTTACTCATAAAGAAAAGGTGTGTCAGACAAACTTGATATAAATAAATTGAATTGAATAAAATCGACCACTGGATGATGAATCCGTAACAGCTATTCTTGCAGTTTCATGTTCGGAGTAAGTAGTACCTTTAGTACAGTATGCCGTACCCAGGGGCGTGCAATTCATAGAGGCATAAAAGCACTGCTTACCCAATTGGAAAAACATCACTGTTCATTTTCGTTATAACAGTCAGTAAATAGGTATTCTGACTAACTAATGCCTACCCTAGCTTCAAGCCCTGTGCACGCCACTGACCGTACCTATATATATATCTACTGTTGTAAATCTTTAATAGAGTCATTAAATTTTAAACTGCCTAGTCGGGTCTCATTTCAAAATCTATTTATAATCGGCTGATTTCACTCGGTGAAGTTATGCGGGCTCTACACATTGGCGCCGTCGTTGCCATAATGTTGATTCTGAACACTTCGGCACGTAAACTAATTAAGTAAACATGCACTTATTTAATTGTTACTTGTTATATTCAAATGAATTAAGATTAAATCAATAGTGAAATCTGTATATTACCGATTCGGCTGATCTCATTACAGCGCGATCTATCTCTTTTAGATAGATACTAGTAAGTAGCATAGACAGTAGAAACTAATTATACATTTAGAATACATCCAACCTCAATAATAGTTACTCGTTGAAATTCGAACGTATGATGAAAGAAAAAAATTGAAAAAATTTAGTTACTAAAGTAAAAGGGGGACCAAATATGCTGAACAATTTAAAATAAACCGACAGATCTCTTCATAAATTTATCATGAGTATAATCGATGGCGTGGACGAACCACTGTTGCCTTAGAAACACAATGAGAACTTTTGTAACACGTTTACGCACGAAGTATTTGAATAGCTGCCAATAAATCATTGATACCAGCGAACCACGTTTCAGTATAATCAGTAAACATCGGTTAAAATTACTTAAGATACTTATTTAGAACAAAGTAGGTACCTAAGTAACTACATACTGAGAAATGGTAACCGCATTTCCCGAGATAAACATCTCTCACTAGATACTAGAATAGTTTTATGTTATCGGAGTACGATGTGAAGTAGAGCTTAATAAAAATATACTGTCACATACAAGTTACTTATGATTTATTGCCAATTTATAAGAAGCAAAGACAAGCTTTGGTCAATTTGGGAGGCATATACTTAACTAGCTGATGCCCGCGACTTCGTCCGCATGGATTGGATTATTTTTAATTATACGGGATAGAAAGTAGCCTATGTGTTATTGGCTATTGCAGACTATAATCTATCTCTGTGCAAAGTTCATCTAGGTCCATTTAACCGTAATGGCATGATTGAGTAACAAACATCCATTTGAGATTTTTTGGTTCCCGCGGGAACTGTTTAATTTTCCGGGATAAAAAGTAGCCTATGTTTTATTCTAGACTATAATCTATTTCTGTATCAAAGTTAATCCAGATCCGTTCAGCCGTTCTGGCGTGGTTGAGTAACAAACATTCATTTGAGGTTTTTTTTTGGTTACCGCGGGACTTCTTAAATTTTTCGGGATAAGAAGAAGCCTACGTGTTATTTCAGACTACGACCTATCTCTGTGCCAAATTTCATCAAATCTATTCGTTCAGCCATTCTGGTGTGATTGAGCGTCACTCGTTCAAAGATTTTTTTCAATTCCCACAGCACTTCATTATTTGATGCGATGAAAAGTAGCCTATGCCACTATCCAGATCCTCAACTATACCCATGCAAAAAATTACGTTAATCTGTTGCGGCGTGATTGAAGGACTAACTATCTATTACACGTCCTTGGGCATAAAATTTACAAAAAAATGTGAATCAGGTATTTCTCCATTTCAAATCAAAATTCCAAAAAACCCAACCAAGTTATCAAAAATACCTAGTTTAATGGCTCTAACTTAAAAATTAATGACAGACTTTATTACAAACTTTCAACCCCTATTTTACCCTTTTGGGAGTTGAATTTTGAAGAACTGTGAGACATGTACTTCTTTATTTTTTACCGACAGTCAACACACTAATCTTCGTTGATCTAACTTGAGCAATATTTTGAGAAATGAAGGACTTTCATAAAAAACTTTCAACCCCTATTTTGCCCTTTTGGGGGTTGAATTTTGAAAAACTATGACACACGTACTTCTTTATTTTTTACCAAAAGCCAAAATACCAAGTTTCGTTGATATAACTTGTAAAATATCTTGAGAAATGAAGGCATTTCATACCAACTTTCATCCCCTATTTCAAACCTTCGGGGTTAGAATTTTTAAAAACTGTGAATCACGTATTTCTTCATTTTCAAGCAGTAGCTCGTATACCAAGTTTCATGGATATAACTTGAGAAATGCCGGACTTTCATACAAACTTTCACCCCCTATTTAACCCCCCTTAGGGGTGGAATTTTGAAAAATCCTTCCTTAGTGAGCGCCTACGTCACGTTAGGCTGTGCGTTGATCCCTTAACGATTTTATATATATATTAGATTAGATAGATTACAATAGTCTATTATTTTGATAAAGAAAGTACTTAAATTGCCAAACAGATTTTGCATTTCACCGTAGACTTGGGGGTTTTAGGACAAAACATTAACTCGGGGCAAGATTAATTCACGTGTTACGCCTATTTGATTTATGAAAAGGTTAAAATATTGTAAGCATTTCATTTCGTAGAAGCGCCTGCATTTGCTAGATTAGCTAAATAGCTTTAGATTAATATATTCTATATTTTGCATGTTCAAATAAATTATCCTGAGCATGTCATGCGAAACCGTCATACCAACTAATGTGTGTGGCCTTTCAAACCAACCATTACTGTTGTCATAATAAAACGGGTGTTTTCTGAACTTCAGTAGGTCAAGGTTCGTTGTATCACCGCTCCTTTTATTTACCGATCCATTAAGCGCAATTGTTTGCCCACGAATCCTTTGTTCCACATTAAATGAATGTTTTTCTTTTAACACTCGTTTTCTTAAAGACTTCCTCTTTAAACTGCTCATTATTGTGGCCATTATCTTATCACAAGTGTCGGTTGGACGTAATGATGGTATTAATTCCTGTAATCTACTCGTATATTATGTAAGCTTCTACTGTAGTCTAAAATGTACAGCGTGCTTGTAGATTTTTAGTTGTTTGACGTACCAAAATCGTTAAAGGTTCTCGTATATTAGTGGTATCTTTATATCGTCTTTAGTTTGTCGGAAATGTATGTAAAGATTCTTGAAATTGTTTATTTCTCAGAGCACATTGAACGCATCTGCTTTGCGCAAATGGCTGCAAGATCGCTACTCGCCAGCCATAATACATATACCCAGACTTATGGAATATGAGTCAAAATATCTTCCTTCATTATTGTTAAGTAACAGATGCTTCTACTAAAGTTTTATTTAATTTACGATATAAAAATATTAAATGTTATTTAGTTTCCCTTTCATTATGTTACTTTTACTTCAGTTAAGTACTTAGTTACATACTCAATAGAAACCGATTCATTCATAGGACTTGATGTCTAACTATATCCAGTGGAAGATGCGTCTCCCTTCCATCTCCAAACACTTAAGTTCCAGAGCCTTTGAAGATCCGTACATCCTCTGTAGGTCCTCAACTCAATACCCACTCAAGTTTAATAGAAAATAAAACACTCAATAGAACTTGATGCCTATTTATAACACGTGGTAGATGGGGTCCTCAAACACTTTTGTTCCAAATTTAGCCATTAAATCCGGTTCCCCTGTATAATCCGCAAGGAAGCCGTCTCGAGTAGGGGGTCGTCGTTCAGGTCAATGCTCTGAAAATATTCGAACACTTCACTCCTGAGTCCTGTCGTACTCGTATATATATGTCATGTTATTAAAAGTCGTCAGACCTGCTTTTCTTTTTCAGCACTTCTGCTCATGGAATGTCTGGAATTTATTTAGGTTTATTTTTAACACGACGGTGCTTTCGAAATTCTTGTTTCTCATGCGCGATTTAGCAGATTTTTCATTACAGGTTTGATTAAATATGAGTAAACAGACACGGCTTTTCTATTTCTGCTTGTTTTAAGTGAATGCTTATGTACTATATTATTAACCATTTGTTTAGGTTTATGAATAAAATCTTGAAGGTACATTTGAACTTTTTAGGATTAAGCTAAGGCAAAGGTTTATTGAGGCATTAATATTTTATAAAGAAAAATGTAACGCAATACCAAATCTAATTTCTGATTGGTACCTACTTTTTATAATGTTATGTACAGTACAGTTAAGTAATGTAGAACTTATAAAATATCAAATCAAGATTCAAAGCATTGAGTGACGCGTCAAAAATCAGATATCATAATGTATACCGTCAACGTGAAAGTGGCCTAACTCTATAAAAGTCAACATAGAGAAAATGTTGTTTTTGTAGAACATTTAAGTGAAATAGGATTCCTGATTTAACGCTATACTATAACTAATTTGTATGCCTGTATAGTTTTTGTTTATATTTTATTTTTCATATCAAGGTACTAGCGACGCTGTCACAGGGTCAGGTAAATTTGTGGGACTATATCTAGATATGTATTCAGTGCTCATTCGGAATTCAAATTTCTTGTATTTATCTAGCTATGTAACTGATAAAGATCCATTTTGGTTTTGCAAAACTAGACAAATGTTTAGTACTTAAATTAATTAATTTTGCCTGTAAAAGAGTTGTCTGGACTGTTATAACTGTATTTTCTCTTAGGTCACTATATCACTTGTTCTGTTTATTCTTAATGTAATGTACATGAAGCAATCTCCACTTAATACTTTCATTGAACGCTGGCCCAGCCTCGTGCATTTATTAAATAGTCGGCGAGTGCAAGTCATTCTCATAATGATTTGAGATAGGGTTATATTCACGAAATTGAATCGGGTTTAACCAGTTAACCCTATTACATGGCCACCCGCATTGTAATGTCGCAATTCACAATAATAGACGAAATTAGACACTTTCTTTTACAATGAAATTGTAATATTAATACAGCAGATTATAATGAGATGTTTAGAAACACAGACCATACAACCAAGAAACAATCAGAGGAATACTCATTAGTTTAGAATGATCTTGTTGAATGTATTACAACATAAAAATGAAGCTCTATATTTCACCTTAAACTCAAATCATTTTTGTTCAAGTAGACTTTGGGATTTGAATAAGAAATACATCTTTAAAATAGGCTAGAATAATGGCCTATTTTCGTTAAGGTGTCTTACAATGTAACGCTACTTGGCACACAGCCCAATGCTCGCCAAGAATTTTGACATTTTTAGCATAAATGCAGGGAACTGTTAGATCTACAATCCCTGTACAAGATATTCAGTTGGAAAATTGACTGCCCTCAATTGTTGAACCAAGCAATGGAGAAGTTTCATGATGTTGTTAATATTATATTCAACGTTATGGTATTAAAATATAGATCTAAACTATACAAACACTGAAAAAAAATTTGAAATCCATCAATAAATGACTTCGATATAGATTATTGAAGTTTACGTATTTTGGTACGGAACGTCTGTGATTAATGGTTCGCCTGTGACGTCATCTGACCTGTCCGAGATCGCCGCTACACGAATCCACGTGCCAGGGCTCTTGCTTCGTTCGTGTTTATTTACGTACAGACGTTTTTTCTTTTTATTTATGAGTGTGTAGTTTATATCTATATATATGTCACCTTAAGATTTTAAAAACCGTTAGATTATAATCTAACTCACGAAATTGTAAAATAGACTTTTTTTCTTTAAGGATTTAAAGTTTTATGTTATGTTAGTGCTGAAATAAAAGGAGTTAAACTTTTTAAAAGTAAGTTCTTACATACTTTTAAGTTTATTTCATCAGCCACATTGTCTAACTATGATTTCTAAATAAAAAAACATTTCATAAACATATTGTAGGTAAGTACTGGTTGTTTGGATCGTCATGTTTACATCGCCCGCCGTGTTGTATTGATTGAAACGATATCAAATGTATCGATATTTTTACATCTTACCGAGATACGTTCAAGTGAAACGTGAGGGCTCTAAATGCACAGTGAAATGCGGACTTTCACCTGAACATAAAGTGAAAAGTAAGCCTTATCACTGCACGTTGGTTTGTGATGAAAACGAAGGAAATAAACTTTTATGTGTCATTTTCAACCTGTAAATAAATTTGATTTTTAAAGTACTTGCATACCTACATATAAAGTATAACAAATACATCTACATAAAATATATAGTTATTTTTACTGAATAAGTTATTCCGAGCCTACTTACGACTCAATAGGTATATCAATCAGAAATACGCAGCTATTATTAGTAGTTAGGTTCATCAAAATCATCTTCACACACATACCTATTTAGTAATTTTAGGTCCACGTTAATCACGCTTCATTAGTTTGCGCCACTTTTTCCTTGTTTTATATTAATTGTTTAAAGTAAAAAAAAATTGTGCATTCTCGGCGAAAACGTGCTGCGTCGTCTAGGACAAATGACGTCACACGACGGAGCGCCGCGTGTAACAAAATTATTCTTGCAAGCGCAACTTCAAAGTCCCATAATTTTCTCATTTGTTGAGATATTTGAATAATTCTTTCATATTTTTGTTTTATTTTGTCTTAATTTTCATAATAAATTAAAAAAATATATGGAAACTTCTCCATTTAGACTAAGAATTCCTGTCAATTATCCGTGCAAACCCATAACACCACTTTATCCTCCTTTACGCTGAACTGTTCTTGGTGCGAATTCCCCTATTCCTAGATTACAGTAGTATGATTGTCAATATTTTTCTGACTTATTACACATACAAGTTCCGAGAAAAGTTATTTAAATCCTGAAGGTCTTGAATTTTGCTTGCTAATTCTCAGGAAACAGGAAGTTGGATTTAATACTACATTAACTATATTGTATAGGTATTTAACGATAATTATTTATTATAGCCTCTATGTTTTTAATATTTTTCATTTTGATATATTTTTTAAGTAAATCTATTTCTTTTAGCTGTTAGTTGTTGCTTTTGTTTTTAGTCCATGCTGTGTTTACTTAAATAAGTAATCTTCACTTAGCTTGTGTTTATATTTATTACTTGTGGTTGTTATTTTGTGTGAAAGTTAAGTAGGTAAACCTAATACATAGATAAAGGACATTGACCATCGCCCATACAAAGTTCGCCTAAGAACCAACAGTCATAAAACAAACATTATTCGATTCAAAATAACACATAAATACCATAGAAAGTAGATTTAAGCAACGGACACTTCAGAGAGTTTATTTATTACCGATAATATTTTTGATTTTGAGGTTAGATTTTGAACGTTAGTTAATTTAGAGTTGACACAAGATACACAGGTTATTCAATTAGCTCCCAGGTGGTTTATATTATGATTATATGGTAATATAAACCACCTGGATGGCCGTTTTTTATACGAAGCTCAGCTTTCTCGAACTGCACTTTTTATTTTCAAGAATAATAACCACACAATTATCACGAAAAGTAAACCAGTACAGCCATACTTTACAGTCGATAAATAAAGTTAGTCGATATTTTCACTCGATAATAATTATCGGTGTTGCTTAAAATATCGATTTTTTTTAATCGTTTTTACCTGACCTGTTTTGATGACAAACATTCCTATAAAATAATGTCTTTGCCAATCTCAATACTAACAAAATGGAAAAGATGGCGTTTTATCTTATTCGCACACTAAGACAAAATATATCTGTTTCCTGCTTGTATCGTTAAGAGAGCCATTTTCAATATTATTCTTCCTTCTCGTGTCATCTAAACGCTTTAAACTGTTTTAGTCTTACTTGACGTTTCCAGCGCTCAAGCGGTGATTTAAAGTTTCGAGGAAAGGGAAAGGATAGAAAATTGATTAAATTTCCATTTTTTTCATTATTATTATTTAGAAGTGTCCGTTAAATTCTAGTTATTAAAATTGAAGGTACAAAATAAATTAATATTTACTGTATGTTTCAATTCCTTGTTGATTCTTAGGCGAATTTGGACAATGTCCTTTAAAATTTCAAATGTATGAACATCTAAAAATGCATTTCTATGGAAAATAATAAGACGTACCTAAGTACTTACCAAATTGAAAATAAGTGAGTTGAAAGTGCTAAGATTTTCGTCTGGGAAATTTTAAACTGACTGCATCTTCAGATTTGATGTTTATACTATCAGCTTTATATCGTACAGCATAAAGACAAGATTCGTCATGAGTGATAAGCGTACGTTCCCACGCGAAATGTTTGGGTGGTGGTAAGTGGCGAGATAAATATTTGTAAACACAGACATTAGCCCCTGACCTCGCTCTAGTCGCTGCGTATAGACGAATGACATACAAAAGACATTCGGCACGCAGTTGTTTGGGTCCAATTTAGTAATATTATGTTTGAAATTAGTTTATAATGATTCAACTGAAATTGGACTCATTTTAAGTATAAGGTGGACTCTTAAATCTGAAAGTTCTGTTAAATCTGAATAAGGGTACCAAACCAAAATAAGCGTCATCTAGTAACATACTGGAATAATAGGTGTTGTCTGAAATATGACCGAGATAGTATTGGATTATGTGAGTCATTGCTCTAAGAATCTTGATCAATTTCAACAAGCAGGAACACCCATAGTCCAGACGTATCCAGTGGCACATGGCCCGTTCTGGGCGTTATATCCTGACGAAAATAGACAAGTTGCTATTTATACCCCCCCGTATCCGCCCAACGCACGAGCGCTGCGTGCGCGCATTCATGGCACCCGCGTAAACATGGCGCCGATTTATAGCATTCGTCACCTCAATATTAGTACGCTGATGTAATTGAATTTATTTAGATTTATAAGTTATACACAACGGCTCATTCATGAAAATTATCGTGTCTTATTTAGCTTTGTTATATTGTTGTTGCAAATCGAAAGCCCGGCGCTTTAGGCCAAAATACAAACAATGGACAACACATTGCATATCTGTTGATTAACGGATCTTAGAGGGATATATTTTCTGGTTTTCGCTACAAAGTTCAAACCGTGTCCGTAGTCTGTTCCGTACCCTTGGAAAAAGAAAAAAATTAATGAAATACTCATATTTTTTATTCATACTACTACTACTTACTAGTCTTAGACTGACATTGACAGATCCATCTATGGTCTATCTTTGGTCTGACTACTTTTACACAATAATTAAAAAATTAGTACTTCCTTAGTTATTGCCTCTACAGCACTCGATAGTGACGGCGCGATTGCAAGCGCTTGGCGGGAGATCGGTGCCTAATGTCAGAATGGGTGTACGGTGTTCGTGTGTAAATTGATAATAAAGTATGAATAAAATGGTTAACGAGTGTTTCTACTTATTACTAGATATCTAAAATATTAATAACTAAGTAATAGCAAGTTCAAAAACTTTTCATCGTTATGATCTAGATTCTAGATTCTAGTAGGTTACTTGTATAGTATAAAATTGTGGGTCATGAAAGTTAATAAACCAAAAAGCCTTTAAGCGAAAGCGGATATAGTAACATCAATCATGGTTAAACTATAAATGCGATGGGGAAACTCATAATTCGTTAAACCGCCCACACCTTTCCCATGCTTCTGGGAGGCTTTGTTGCCACCATGACTAAAAACCGTAACAAAGCTATAAATCTTAAATTAAAATTTTGTCGGTCTGATGTAATTTTACAAGCAATTATCCGTTACAAATAATTTTACATCTATAACACCTACCAGGCAGCTACCTTACTTTATCACAAGTTTGGCATATAACTATTTACTTAATAACTTTCGTATTTTTTCTTGTTTCTGTCATTAAAATTTGTCTAAGTTATATTATTGAAATGACATTTTCATTGCATGCTGTCTAGTCTAGTGTATATAGCTATGATGGGCTATGATAAATCTCTAAAACAGCGAACGCAACTTTAATTTCTACTAAATAAACAGACGCAACAAGAGTGATAAAATTAATCTTTCGTGTACGACGTAACGCTTAATCGTTTTGAGTGATCCTATTTTTGTAGCACTAAAAAAATTACACCAAGTTTACAACGACGAAACTAAAAACACAGTGACATCAGAAATTGACCATACGCCCTTTGGTGTGGATGGAATGGATTGAAGGTCATTAAAGTATGGACACAGGGTTATATAAAGATTTTATTACTACGAAACTACGAAGTATAATCCTGTATCAAGACATGTAGTTGTTGACATTCGTATAAATATAGTTTCCTTATGAACATCGTGTTCGCTTGATTCGTCTTAACGAACGCTTTATCTGGGTCACGGTCCTCCGTGAATCTGGTTTTGGCTCATGTCTGTAACCTTTACACTGTTTATGCGTCACATATTAAAGCGAAATGTATCATCATCGATATAAAAATCGAAGACACAATGCACATTTTAGTTTTACTATACAAGTTAGCATCAGATCTCAAGTTTTTGCCATTGGCATTTACTTCCAGCGCTGTGCTTTGAGTGTTTTACCATATAAAGTTATTTTTACTAAATCAATATTTAATTACTTACTTTCGCGCGCCATATTCGCTTCTCATTAGTCATACAAAATGTTAAATGTATGTCCTCTATTTGTTGCAATTATCCATGCAAACCCATAACTCTATTGTAGCCCTGATTGTTTTATTTTAGATTGCTAAAAAACAAGAAAACTGTCCTCTCTTGTAAGGCGGAGAAAGCTGGTTCATTGCCTCTTTCGTCTCTGTAACTACTTACGCTCTAAACATGTGACACTGGCTTCAGTCTAAGGTATTCTAATTGGTCATTGGTATTTAAGAAGTTAATGGTAGTTTCACTCCAAAACATAAGCAACAACATGACACTATCTCACGCACATTACACCGTTCGGGATTAAGTAGCTGGTTATTACTTAACGAAGTTCATTATCGTTTGAATCTCTAGCATCTATAATTAGTCTGTAAGCCCAATGAATGACAATAGCAGCTGTACCATCAGCTGGTTACCATATTAATGAACTCATGACGTCAATACTCAGTGTGTGCGTACATTCCATTGATTCGTTTGTGAGCTTGCTGTCATAATTATGTACATTGCTCTTATCATGTTATCTAAGGCTCTCTCAATGATACCAATTGATACCAGCTATTGTATTTTAAAAATTAAGTAACTACTATACCTACTCTATACTGGTAGTGTAGTATATACAAATGCAACGGTACTATCTAACTATGTGGATATTGTTATTTCTTACAAACATTTCGCTGATCTTATACAAAAAATATTAATTTTTCTTCCAAAGAAAACATTTCTGTAGCGACAAATGAAATCGAGTAACTTTCTTCGCTCTCGGCATTTTTAAAAGTACTTTGTAACGGGTGCCAGTCATAGGTTAACGACTTGATTGCACAAGATGGCGATCGGCAAACTTGCTAAGTGGATGATGACAGTTTCTACTCCTACCAACTTGGTAGTTAAACGGTCTTGCCATTTGCACTTGCCAGTTGCTGAATAGTTGCTCTACCTACATATTGTGGCCAATTCTGTTTTACAAAACATCTAAACTAAATTATATAAATTGTCATGACTATCTAGTGCCTGTCCCTTTCCGCAACGAGCATTATGACAGGGATAGCAATATATTTTAGAGCTGTCATTTTATTTTATAGACCAGAATTTTCCTCATTGATGATTGATAAGAAGATATTCTTATCAAAGCAGTAACGAGTGTAGAATATTTCTAATTCTACACACATCTTGAGACTAGATTATTATCATCTGCTTTAGTTAGTAAAGTCTGTGACTCTGTATTCTAGACTTTATTAGTTTCGTACTTTACGAGGTATGTCCTTTATCAATGTAGTTGTTGACAGACATCGAGTCTGTCAAACTATTATTTGCATTGGTAAAGTCTGTGGCTCTCAAACCCTATTGAAGTCAAATACCTTATGTAAGGATTTTAAAAAGATACGTTATGTAAGGATTTTAAAAGATAAGATAGTCATTATCAACGTGTAAAGTATTTCGCTACGCAACTTTTTCTCTCACTTGGCCAATTATTTTATCTGGCAAATATTTGCATGGCCGAGATTTTCTCGTTTTATATCCAACTGAGGTGTGATGGGCAAATTATACAGAGGTACAGGTCATTCAACTTTAAAATATACCGGCCTTTTATAGGGTAAATTATGTGTTTCTTTTTGTATCGGATCATGGGAATTAGGTTTGAGGCATAGCGTTACAATGTACCAATGTTAACCAGAACATACTAATTGATGGCTTCGGAATATCTCGCTTCAATTGATAATTGCTCCAAAATTGTTAATTGCAGCACAGTATAGACAGTGTCTAATTAGTTTTCGAAAGAACGCAGTTACAACGTGCAAACGTGTAATTGAGGTTTTCGTTTGCTCGTAAACACGATCTTTGTAGCTACTTCGTAAGGAAGTTCCTCATTTATCACGATCTACACCTTTCGATGAATAAGCGTGAAATTTTTGATTTAAAATAAAATTAATACTCATCGGAAATCATTCGTGCCACGTGTCACATTACATAAATGAAAAGCTGATATAACTAAACTCGCCGGCATATTTAGCGGAACATAAAAAAGGTCCATAATTAAAAAAATATAGTTTTATTTTAAAATCTACTTACTAAACTTCTTTTGTTATTTAAAATTTCATTTGTTTTACTTAAAATGAGATCACATTAAGAACAGATTTTGCGAGTAAAGGTTATTTGTGAAATATGGTACATTTTTGAACTTTTCATGTAACCGGGAAAAGCGAAATTTAATATTAAAATAACAATTAATTAAATTAGAAAAATGGTGATTAATATCGCGTATTTCCTCCACGTGCTCTTATTAAAGTTTCTACCCGTCTAGGCATACTGAGAATGATGTTATCGATGGTCTCCTGGGATAGTCTCCGCCATTCCTCAACTACGGCGATTCGCAGTTCTCCCACGTTGGCAGGAGCTGGTATTCTGGACTTAACTTTTCTTTTCAGCAAGTCCCAAACGTGCTCTATTGGGTTCATATCCGGTGATCTCGCTGGCCACGCCATAACAGTGATATTCATATCATTAAGATAAGCTTGAGTTACCCGAGCGGTATGCGGCCGAGCATTATCCTGCATAAAAACAAAATCTTCACCGATATATGGGGCAAACGGTACGACATTTTCTTCTAAAACTTCTCTGATATAACGGTCTGCAGTATGACTCCCTCTGTCAATCACTACCAAGTCTGTGCGAACTCCCAAACAAATGCCCGCCCAAACCACTATTGATCCACCACCGTATGCAACTGTAGTTTCAAAATTTGTCTGAATGTATCGTTCTCCTTTGCGTCTGTATATTCTTTGCCTGCCGTCAAATTTGATGTAAGAGAATTCTGCACTCATCACTAAACAATACCTTACTCCATTGGTCCGCGTTCCAAAGTCGATGTTCCTGAGCAAAAGTTAACCTGTTTCTACGATGATTTACCTCGAGCCTTGGAGCCTTGGCGGGCACAAATGAACCCAAACCAGCTTCTTCGAGCCTTCTTCGTACCGTACGCTTACTTACGGTTACACCCCGCACTGCTTCTAACTCATGTCGGGCTTGGACGGCCGTCAAACGGGGGTTCCTACGTACACGAAGCCGAATGAAACGATCATCCCTACTCGAAGCTCGTCTTTTTCTGCCTTGTCCTGCTCTTCTCACATAAGTACCGGTCTCCCTGAACCGTTGGATACTGCGATGGATCGTTGAAACTGGTCGACGAAGATCTCTGGATATCACTCTGTAGGTTTGACCATTTCTTCGCATTTCGAGTGCCCTGGCAATCTCCGTTGGGGCTAAGTCAGGCATAATTCAGCCATCGACTCCAGAAAGATACGCGATTAAACAAAACTAACAAAAAACAGTATTTCAATGAAATTTTAAATCAAACTCAGAAGGAAGAAATACTCGAAGTTCGCTCCAGATAAGGTGTATTTGAATAAAATTAAAACAATTGCATAAAATGTGATGTCCAGTTGTTTTCTTAATTTGAAAATATTTATTTTAAAATTATATTATATATTGAGCAATTATAATTATAATATTATAATATTATATTATATATTATTAATATTATTAATATTATAATATTATAATTATTATAATTATATTATATATTGAGCAACCTTATATGATACTGATATCAAACCATTTTTTAAGTTCCGCTAAATATGCCGGCGAGTTTATATTAGATAGTCTTACACTAGACTAGACTTTTTGCGAGTATGTGACCTCTAAAAGTAATATCCTAATTTCCTAAACAATTATTTATTTTTGTTGTAAGGGACGCACCATCTATTATGTAATGGTTTAACTACATATTAAAAATCGCAGCTATATTTGCAGGAAAAAAAAGTTTTTCTAGTTAAGTACCAACAAGAATTGATTGTAAAAGAATCTGTATAAATTAAAAATTTGTTTTTCATTTTATTAGTTGTTATAATGGAATCAAATACCTGTGTTCCTGTGTTTACAAAATGCTCATTCAAATTCATTGTTGCAATTTGTTTACTATTGTTGTAGTTACGTATGAATGGGCGATGAATTGTACGGGACCACTTTCACTTTTCGCCCACTATATTTTTCGGGAGTGGGCGCCTTATTGCACCTACGTAGTATTTTGGTATATTTAAACTGACATCAATTCAAAAGTACCAAAATTAGACCATTTTTTTTTTTTGTTTTTTTAAATAAGGAGTAAACACTACTTTGGTAGTTCATAGCCATACGTTTCACTTTTATTATATTTTGCTATACTCATTTTACTTTTTACTATATTGTTAATAAGATACAGAAACAGTGAATTTATTTACTTCATTTTTGTTTCAGGTAAAGGTAAGCTGTTACACATCGATGGCAGTTAGTTGTTACAGCCAGACACCAAAAAACATCATTGTAGCCACTGCATATTTGGTAATTGGTAATACTGGATATCATGCTTTTTAATCTTATACTTCCCCGTCTAAAATACAGCTCCAGTTTATAGTTTGGTTACTATCTATGTTGATAATAATTGCAGCAACAAAGTTCTACGACAAGTAAGCTCATCAAAAGCCTAAATCAGACCATGATTAAATTATTAATTAACCCAGTATGATCCATACGGTTTCAAATTACCATGGAATTCATGCAGCAGCTGGTAGTGTCTTAATGAATGACCATTAAGTCTCTTTCATTAAATCTTAGTGGGCGATTTGGAGTGATTCACTTTTATTTTTAAGCAGCTCTACTACAACCGGGATTTCGGATGCGTCATTGAAACCTCTTTCATTATAGTAGATTCCTTTTCACTACACTTGGTATATCCATACAAATATTATAAATGCGAAAGTGAGTCTGTCTGTCGGTCTGTTTGCTACGCTTTCACGGCCCATCTGTTCAATCGATTTTGATGAAATTTGGTACTCGGATACGTTATATCCCGGGGAAGGACATAGGCTACCCCGAAAAACTTTTTATCCCGGGAAATTAAAGAGATCCTGCGGGAATCAGAAAAGCTTAATCCACGCGGACGAAGTCGCGGACATCATCTAGTTTTTATATATTATAAGTAAACAGTATCTGGATAATCCATATCCATACTAATATTATAAATACGAAAGTGTCTGTCTGCCTGCTACGCTTTCACGGCCCAACTACTCAACCGATTTTGATGAAATTTGGTATAGAGATAGGTTGTAGGTATCTCGGAAAATTGTAGAGTTCCCGCGGGAATCCAAAAACATCAATCCACACGGACGAAGTCACGGGCATCATCTAGTAACTAATATTTTTGTTTTTTATTTAGTTTTAACATCGAGGACAGTCAGTTATCAATTTGCTTGGTACTTGGTAGCTATCTGTGTCTACTCTATAATAGAGTCACATATAATAGAGTCACATGAATAGAGTCTCTATTCCAGTATACATATTTTTATACTGAATCACTAACTATTCGCTTCTAACTTATCTTTCCATGCTACTACTGTCGACGAAATAATGCTCATTTATTACATTTTTTTTATCCACGACAAGTTAGCCTTTGACTGCGATCCCACCTGATGGTAAGTGATGATGCAGTCTAAGATGATATCGGGCTAACCTGTTAGAGGCACGGCAGTTATATTAAACCCATACCCCTATACGGTTTCTACACGGCATCGTACCGGAACGCTTGATCGCTTGGCGGCACGTTTTTACCGGTAGGGTGGTAACTAGCCACGGCCGAAGCCTTCCACCAGGCCAGACCAGGGAAAATTCAGAAATTATTAATTGCCAAATCGGCCATGCCGGGGATCGAACCCGGGACCTCCGCACGTTAAGACAACAGCGCTCATCACTGCGCCACGTAGGTCGTCAGTTGAGTCTTTGAATAGTAATATGAAATTTATTCACAAACTCTACTCGTTATAATAATATTTAAATGCTTAACATTTACTTCATTCTCTGTTTTTAAACGGGTTTCCTGTTATCATCAACAGGTGACTAAAATAATTTTATTTTTCCGTTCCAACGTACGTCCACGTGTCCGATTGTTCCAAGACTCGTAATGGGACGGTTACGAAACTTGTGTTGAAGGTTTTACTCACTGGTAACGTTTAATTTAATCACCTTTTAATTGTTAAATATTCATCCAATACAACTTTAATGATTATCGTTATGTTAAGCAATTTTCTCGGAGTCGTAAGACGTACTAGACTAGATATGATTAAGGTTCTTAAACTTCTCTTTGTCTTTTCAATCGCAAAAGGGCAGATTATTTAATTTAGATGCATTTTTACTTTAATAGGCATGTAGGTGTTGACATAAAGATTTCTTACGGCTGATAATGAGTAGAGCCCACGCTGCTTTGAAATAATTTGCGCAACGAAGAAACGTTCTAAAGCAATGTCAATGCAATGCACACAATATTATTAAGTAATTAAATCTACATCTTCTGTATTGTTTCACTTTTGAGTACCTAGCTGACCCGCGCTGGCTTCGTTCTTGTAGAATTTCCATCTGCTTGCGAAATCTTGCGAACCTCATAAGCTATACTTCGATGTGTCAGTCAGATTATGTTTATATGTATAATTTGGAATATATACTTAATATAATATGTCTGTGCCAGCTTTGTCATTTCCTAATGAGCATCCTGCGCGCCCTAGATCTCTCGTCTTTGATCTTAGCGTCAGTCGATAGCGAATTAGCGGTACATATAGCATCAACACGGCTTAGCCAGCTATCCGTGAAATATAAATTCATATGACTTTGCAATCTGTTTTATTCTGCAAAATAGTCGATTTTGAAGTGTATTTGTTGAATAAATCTCACAAGGATTTTTAAATCCTTGTGTGATTAGGACTTTGTCACAACTTAAACTTTGTTAACTCTATTCCAGTCGCTTGAAAGGTAAATTTAATTACTTATCTGTGCCTTGATTAAACAGGTGTTCCGATTTCATGATGTTCATGGTTTGACAGAGTTAAAATAAAACCGGTTTCAGTATGGCGTCATAACTCATACTGTAGTAACTAGTTGAAGGAAAATGAATAATTGATTTAACCATATAAGGCAATACATATCGTCCACTCTGGTGTTGCATTAACGACACAATTGATAATAATAGTCGAGACCGGCTAAAGGTCACTTTATCTAAATGAAACAATGAGTAATACAAATGTTAATAAACGCTCTAATGGATGCATACAGTATGTATGTATATTTCATTTTATTTTCAATGCAACCAAATTAATATTATTTATTTCACAAAATTACAAATTTTATGTAATATTTACACAAAGCATCATAGATTAGGGCTTAACTCTTTTACGATTATTAGTAGCATGCTCCATTCTTTAAACTGTGTCATCTTTAATATCTACTCTATCCATGTTGTATATGTATACAACTTTATAATCAGGTGGTAGGCCGCCTCCACGACGAAACCAGTGGGTGTAGATCGTGCGCCCACTTAGCGCTTATGTCATCGATACCTCTCATCATCTATGGACAGCTGTGCGGAATTCCACGGCACTAGTACACTTATCAGGCTTTGTTGCGAAGTATACATTTTAGGCTCTTCTTGCGAAGGAAATATTAACCAAAGTGTACTAGCTTGTCTTCGAATTACTCTATACTTTTATCCACATATATACTCTTTCTGCTTCATTTCTAATAAGTTATTGATGATTCAAAAGTTGTTTGGTTTATACTAACTTTTATTTAATTAATATCGGAAAGCATGAATATGTTTTTCCCTTTTTGCATTTCTTTATGAATTCTTGCATTCTTGCTTTCTCCAAATTTTATTGTATAACTGCGATTAGCTTGGGAAAGTTGCTTCAGTAGGTGTCGAATGCGATGATTGTGTTGTCTTTTTTCTTTGCATTCAATTCACGATTTTCCATTACGCAGAGTGTTGGTTTAACATTTTTTGTCTGCTTGAAATTCTCTAAAATTTGTTTTGTTTGCTAAGAATTCAACGCATGGTTTCCTTCCAAACGATCTATGTAGGCGCTTTTAGTATGCATCCAGAATTTTGATGTGTTGTTCACTTATTCCAACACTAGATCTCAGTATGGAAATAAACAGTTGGGTTTATTCAATAGAAAAAGGCCACCCTAGACAGACTAATATAATATTCCAAGACATTAATCTAAAACTTAAATCGCATATTTATGATAGACTTATTATTAGTAGTTTGACATTATGAAAGAGGACAACTAGAAAAATATTCTGTAGTAGATGATCAGAAATACAATAAAATATTCACTCTATGTTATTATTTTTTGTGTGCCTCTAAAGTATACCCGTATCGTTATCTACAGCTACAAGTAAAACATTTGAATCTTGAGGAGTCGGCGGGGAGGCAAACTATGTCATTAAGTTTTTTATTGCTTAGAAAGTACTCGTATATTATCTCGCGTGTAAACAAAAACCACAACCATGAAACGCTTCCTTTGCTCCTGTTTGCTTTACGAGTCACTTCTTAAAGATTTATTTACTTCAACCGATAACGGTTCAGTTTAATTACTTGTCTGTTTTATATTTACCACACGATTGGACTTTTCGTAGTGTGTTTTCACTACTTCAACACTTCACATCAATCTCTAAATCTGCCATATTGACATGCAAATCTTGCTCGAAGAATCCGATATTAACGTCTCTGAATAGCGTATAGTTAGACTAGACAATATCAATGAAATATGCCCTCGAGACGCCAGTGCAGGAAGCGACGGAAATAGATTGTCTTGTCCTACATAACTGTCGATAAACTCGAGAATACTTCTAATTAGTGGAAAAATACGAGACTGTGACAAAATTGTATACACGAACTTAAACTTTATTTTATGATCGTATGATTGTAATGCTCGGTTAAATGCTCGGGGAGCACGCAATATTAACAAAAGTTCATCCTCCTAACAAACTCGTACATGGCCTATGCACATAACAGTCGTTCAACGTATATCAGCAGTGTGTAAATTTTTATTACTTAGCAAGTTCTCCAGAGAGAAGAGAATTTTTGCTAATCAAAATAGCATAGCTTTTCTTTACAGGAATGTAATCTAAGTAGATACCAGACTGATAATTTGTTTGTTCTTCATTTTATTTATACGATTCAAATTGTTACTGTTATGTTGATAGGTAGTTAGACACGATATCGTTTTAAAACATTCAGGTA
Source organism: Erebia palarica (assembly GCA_964035005.1). NCBI lineage: Eukaryota > Metazoa > Arthropoda > Insecta > Lepidoptera > Nymphalidae > Erebia > Erebia palarica. The sequence continues at coordinate 20,490,108 of OZ035994.1, forward strand.
TAACTTCCCTTGCAGGGCCAGAAATCAAACCAAAAAGCTTTATAAGTAGTTAAGTTAGGTTGAATTTGGTTCGTTCCTGAACGCCTAGTCAGAAATTATTTCGGAAAGCGTTGAAGAGAAAACGCAGCTCAGTCTGCACTTTGTTTCGCCTGGATAAGCTAAGAGCAAACACTTCATGTTGTTACTTTCAATAAACAATAAGATGTCTGATTTCATAGAAATCAAACAGACATATTATTGTAGTGTATGTATGTATTGTATGTCTTGTAGTTTAGATGAACCGAGTAGAATAAAACAAGTTTCTTCAAAATATTTATAAGTAATAGCTATTGTCCAAAAGAGTAACCGAATAACATGATTTATCATCTCGTCTTTTCCTCTTCTGAGAAGTATCGATTTGGAGTTACCACGCTCATATCATATGCATAAAAATTCGATTCAAGTAAGGTTATGCCACTTTATACAGACTACCACATTCTTACCTTATTGGAATATCATCTTTAAGCTGCTTAACTCAAGATCGACTATTAAACAACCATAGATAAGGCTAGTTTGCACCTCAACATTGAAGGCGCCACCATTTAAGGAACAGTTAAGCGACTGTTGGAATAATTAATTAATCCCAAGTCAACAACAACATCAATTACATAAGGACTAATTAAAATACTTTGATGCGTATCTCAAGGACTTGCGGTAGACCTCTTCGTCTTTGGATTAACAAATATGCTTATCGCGTTGCATTATCTCAATAGTACTTACAAGAGAGTGTGCTGTTTCGCTGTGCTACTGCGGTTTACCATTACTACAGTTTTAGCTGTCAGACATCTTTTTTAACACCCAACGATGCAAAAAAGAGGGCTTATGTCAGACGCGCTCTTTTTGTTTACATGGCTTATTAGCTCTCGAACGGAAGTTCCGACTTAAATCTGGTTTGTTTTTACAGGACGAAATATAGGATATACAAGTGAAAACGACTTCAAAATCTTTAAATGAATAGATAACCTACAGCCATCACTTATAATGCTTTGTTTAATTGGATGGTCTGTTAAGACGAATGATTCGCCCACGCGCACGAATATACTGCATATACTACTCGCAATATAGGCTGTGACAGATGTGTTAGACCTAGAATATAGTCGTTGGCCTCAAATTTCAATGAATTCTGTGGATGAGGAGAGTGCATTTTTGATTCCCGTCAGTTTGATAGTGAAACTCAACTGCGATTTGTCAATTCATTGTACAAAACTATCATCGCCGCTGTCAACGTGACAGTTTTGTATGGTATACCCATACAACTTCTTTTTGTTTTGGTTGTAAGCCCTTTACCTTCCTTACATCATCCAACCACTTGATTATTATACGGCTGCCTGAAAAAAGGAGTATATTGTTTTCAGGGTTCATGTATGTATGTATGTGAGTTTGTATAGTCCACCATAACTTCTATACGCCTGAACCGATTTTGATAAATGAGGTATCGTTAGAATCCCTAGCTTATTCCGGGTGACATAGGCTAGTAAATTTTGTAAAAATATTGATGGGATGACCATGGTCCCGCATTAAAGACCAAAATTGAAAAAAAATTCGAAAATAAGATTAACTATATAATCATTATTTAGAAAATGATGGGTAGATTCCAAAAATATATAACACTATAGTTAAATTTTTAGTGATTCACAAAAATATCATTTAATAAAAAATGTGATTAAGATTCCAAAGGCTATATATACTATATGCAAATCGCTTCTTTTGGAGGTAAACTCCAAAAATAATATTCAGGGCAGTCGTATTTTTTAATTCGTTAAATTAATTTCACTTGTTTTGTTCTCTTATTTTTCTCTTTTCCCAAAACAAAATTTGGAAACGAGAATCATACTTTACAATAATTGTCGCAATACTTAGTTCTAATTTGCGTAGGTCTGAACTCTGTATGTATTTTTCTGTATATTTTAATTCATAAGTAGTAAATGTTAGTAAACATGTGGTAATACATGTTTTTTAGGTAATTTAACCTCAGCGAAGGAAAAACGTACAACATTATTGTCATACGGGTTTCCTAAGTCTACCTGCAGTATGTCACGTTCAATTGTAACTCGTGACATTGCATATTTACAATGATAAACTCTTAAAAGGGGAATTTCATTCATAACTCCAAAAATATATTATAATTTATTCATTTTTTAGTTTAGTTGTGTATTAATGATTTTGTTTTCCGAATTACGACTCAGCATAACCTATGTCCATTCGTCCGTACTGTCTTACATAATTATACATGAATGTGAGTAGTAGTTAGTTCTTTTTCCAACATCTGGATTTGTCAGTGTATGCCCAAGTAGCATTGTTTAGACTACCTTAGCTTACAGATAGATCTTGTTTCCTCGATGCTGAATTTGTTACTGATAACACGATAGTGCAGCGTTCATTTTAGCTACACAGATATAAATAATTAATCCTACGCATACCTATCTCTAGGTTTTTCTTGCATTCAAAGCAATGTGAATTAGTCTATTTGCACAATAAGCAATGTTCTGCGCTGTGAAAAATCCTTGTGTACATTTTTTACACCTCAAAGTCATCACGACTGAAAGGCTGATTGAGAATTCTTGAGTTTTTATTTAATTGTTTTAAATACGCCTTCGTTTACCTATGGTAATGTCTGTTTTACTAATTTCTTGAGGATTTTTTACTAGTGTGACATGGGTTCTGTGAACACACGTCGCAAACGTGTCTATTCAACAGCCAAATATGGCAACTACAGCTTGGACTACAACTTCTTTGCTAGAAATGGTGTTTATTTTAATGTTGCCACTTTTACACTGTAACCTGATAAAATATGAAAATCTGATTTCATTATAAGGTATTTGATTTGCACTTAGTATTGTGAATTTAGCTTTTTAAAATCACAGTTCTCGTGCTATTTTTGAAAAGTTCCTAAACGTTTTCTTAGCTTACTCTACCTTTAACATTACTCTTATTGCACATAAAATACGATGTATGCAGGCGAACTTATTACCCAAAGGTATTCTTTTCCAGTTAATCTTGGTAGTGGGGACAGTGTTGAAAGACAGACTCTTCATTGTCACTCTGTTAACTACCTAGTACTCGGTAACTTTCTGCATCGTATTTCTTATTGGGGAGGTCTCGTTGGTCAATTTATAATCGGTAAGGTTAAACTTCATGAGATATTTAACAAATTCGTTATATTTCATGCCGATGACTCACTGTTACGTTTTGTTCACATTTCCGAGGCCACAGTTTTGTGTTCTCGGAATTGTGAGTTTTGATTAATCCACGTCAAAGGTTTCATTTATATCTGTGACGTTATGGTTTACAGTAAATCGAGCATGGTTCTATATTTTATTGGTTTTATTACGAAATAAGGGTTCCTTGTTTCAATACAAAAGCAAAACCATGTTACAAAAAGACGTTGGTAAAATGCCGATGTGTAAGATGAAACACGCTAAATCGATCTTACCGAACTGAGAATCGAACCTGGCGCTTACCGAATTATTGTAGATTGTCAAAAAGCGAATAGTCAGTTCCCTGCAGACTGTCCTGGAGAATTCATAAAACAATAAAATTTGATAATGAGATAGGGTGTATTCCGGGTAAGGAGTCTATCTAAGAGATTGTAGATGCTCCCCCCACCGGTTAAAGGATATACATCATATAACCTTTTTTTCTTTCTATCATCTTATCTTCAAAATCCATTAGGTCTCCACGACACTCGAGTAAATCATTGCCTCCCCTACTATTAGGAGGGCTTGATTAGCTATCGGTCATCTAAAATAACTGCGGAACGCTGCGTATTTTTCTGCTTCCGCTCCCCCGCTGCCCACTGAAGACGCAGCCTACGCCTAGCGTTAGCTTATTCCGCTTAAAATATTTTGCTTAGCTGATATGTGTAGCCACTTTATCATGTCAAGGAGCTAATTTAGTAGAATCTTTAACCCATTCCTTTGTCAGAGACAAAGTGGAGCAGACTATAAATCGAAAACCGTTTAAGATGTTACTACGAACTGATTACTCCTATAACTACCTACCAAAGGTTTTAGTTCATTGCGCTGTGACTCATGAGTGTCTCTTAAGTAGGTACAGTCAGATACAATTTACGTATACAAATTACAGGAGAACGTAACTGACTGGCATGACAACTTGAGATTTTAATGATGATGAAAGAAGACTTATAGTCCGTCAAACTTTTCTGACTCGGTGGCCAAAATTGGAACAAATTTTTATGCCTGTTAAGTTTTTTCTTTAATTTAATTTTTCACGTCTACTAGCGACGCTGTTATCGGGTCACGTAAGTTTGTGGGACTATAGATAGGATTTCGAGAAGTCGCGGGAATCAGCTTTTGAGGCGCAGCTTGAATGACGACTAAAAAGTTTGATACGAAAAAAATATCGGAATGTAACAAATTGCGCTAACAAGTGTACATAATGAGTTCTGTGACGATGTCTCATGTCATCCACCCAGCTTCAATGTGACTCATGCACAGCTTAAGCGAGCCTCAGAAGAAATTATGGCCTATTTTGAACCCTACTTTAGTTTTATTTATTTCTAAAACACAAGAAAATAGGCAGTCTCATACATAGTGCTTATCGTAGCTTACACTGTCATGCTCATCTTAACTCTTGTGGAAAAAGTGTTCAATGATCTTAGCCACTGATACGAAGAAATCCTAAAAGTAGGTTTATACTTTCCATCATCATTTCTCACGTAGTATTTCTGATATTTAGACACACAAAATATCACACTTATAAATTAACTAGCTGATTGAGATTTTTGGTTCCCGCAAGAACTCTTTTAATTTTTCGAGGATAAAAAGCCGCCTATGTGTTATACTATGGACTATAATCTATCTCTGAGCCAAATTTCATCCAGATCCGTTCAGCCGTTCTGGCGTGATTGAGTAACAAATATCCATCAATCCAAACTTTCGCATTTGTAATACTAAGGAGTATATATATCAAACCTAATTCTGCTACTATCAAAAAACACGAAACAACGTTTACTGGAAAATCAAAAAACCTTCACCAATTACCTTGTACTTTTATAACTTACACTACGTTAGAAACTGTAATTGTCCTTTCTCCAGACAGGAAGCTCGCAGTGTTCACACGAAATCAGCATACCTTTGTCATTAACAAGTCTTTTTAACCTGAATTTTATTGTTCCAGAATTCAAAAAGGACTGGTCAGATCATGCGCTATGGTGGCCCACACGCAATAAATGGTTATCCCGACCAAAGCACACGTTGGACCAGTACGGGGTTCACGCAGACGCGGCCCTCCACTTCACGCCAATGCACAAACCCCTTAGAATACAACTGCCAGATTTGAGATACATCGATTGCAAGATTGACTTCTCCATTGACACATTTAGCGCAGTCGTGCAACTGTGCAAAAGTCTTGGTAAGAAAGATTCAGATGATAGTGTGAGATCTGTAGGGCATACTTTGACTTGGCTCTAACTTAAGACTGAATCAAAATGACACAGATTTAATACGCGCATAAGTCCAGCCCGTTTTAACTGTAAGTAAAGCCTGAGCAAAGTCAAAAAACGCTCTATAAATCTCAGCGTTAGTGTCTTTCACTCATGCGCTTGCCTTCCACCGACCAAATATCAAGGAAGACATTAGCTGACGTTAGCTCTGAGTGCGCACGGGCCATAATATTAAGAAACTCATAAATTCAATACAAGACACAAGAGCAAAATTGGGACCCGAATTGGCTATGATAAAAAAGCCATGCATCTAAAAATTAAGGTCGACATTCGACCGATTTCGCTGACTTCATTCGAGTCATGTTCAAATGATCTGAATAGGTACTTTTGACTCTGATTAAAAATATTGACAAATATTATTTTCAGGTATAAGACATCCTGAGGAGTTATCTCTATGCTATCCCCTCGAACCATCACATTTAAAGCAGAATTACCAGAATTTAAAGGAAGCGAAGAAGTTAAAGTCTACACAAGCCCCAGACACAAATTCCTTCATAGCAGCCACTAGGGGCTCTTCAAATAGCTTGGACAGATCCATAGCCTGTCCAGCCACACCACCACCACCACGCTCCTTGTCTGCTACGCCTGTAGCATCACACCAGGTATGTTTCTTGATCTCGTTTTTTATAACGGCCTTGATCAATTTTCCAAAATGGAGCAGGAGGACATAAACCATCAATCCTTCAAAGTTGAAAAGTGTCTACCTTGGACCGTGTTAGATCGAAAAATCGATGGATCGAAGTAAAAATCCTGTTACTTTATCCAAATGGTAAAGAATGCAGTGAGCCTATCTAGATTCAAGGAAAATTTATACTGATAAAAATATGGTCAATTACAAAATATCTCAAGATGCATTAGAGTCGCCGGAAACCTTTTTGGAGGCGATTAGTCCTTAAACTGCTTTCATACTTTGCTCTTTCAGAATGGCACCCTCAGGCGTTACGGCGGCAACATTCACAGCACACAGAGCGATGGCTCCAGCGATGGAGGTTACTGTGGGACCCCACCGCGAGCGGCGTCGTTAGATGCCCTGGACTCTTTGGCAGAGCTTTCTTTGGCTGATTCACCTTTGGAGCCAGACAGCCAATCGCGAGAGTCACTTCTAACGCCAAAGTCGCTGATGGAACGCGCTAGAATGAATGTTGGGTAAGCATACTTGTTATTCTATACTTATTATTCTACTTCTAAAAATTGCTTATAAATCTGCCCCTAGCTTGGAGTACTGTATTCTACGAGTAACCAGGACTCAGGAGGAGGCCAATAACTTAATAAATCAGTTCAAACAACTTCTTAGTCCTCAGAAAAAAATACAAACTATTATACATTTTATTTGGCCGCTGAAACCGAGAAAATAAAAACTTTACCTTAATGTTGGCCGCCTTTCGAAGATGGAAACTGCACCGTTGTTTTAGAAGTGTGAAAAAATCATAATAACTGAAATAAATAACACAGCTGAAAATCTGTTGCATGAGCTACTTTTTGTTCTCCAGATGGCTAGACTCATCTCTCTCCATCATGGAGCAATACGTCCGCGAATGGGACACGCTACAACTGCGTTTCAAGTTCTACTCGTTCTTCGATCTGACGCCGCGAGCTCAAGACGCGCCCAGACTGAACCAGATGTATCAGCAAGCGCGTTGGCAGATTCTCAACCAGGAGGTGCACTGTACTGAAGAGGAAATGTTGCTTTTTGCAGCACTTCAGGTAATGTATCTGCAATGTTCTGGCTCGTATACAAGCTAAACCTTGCTAGAAAGAACTTATTTGAGAGTACAACTAAGAGTGGATTACGATTAAATGTTATCGTATTGTTTGCCTGTTCTTTTTGTCAAGTCTAGAGCGTAAACAAATGGATGTGATTCTTAAAATTCGATATACACTCGATAGGACATTAACTAAGTAAGTACAGTTAGTTTTTGACAGACCCGGGGTAAATACCTGTCGCACTACATGTACGAAATGATGCTGAAGACTTTTGTCCCACTTTGTCAGCAACTAAATTCAGATCAAAGCTATTCTCAATTGCTTCTATTTGAATATGCCTACAGCCAACAGCCTTGTTGAGCAACATAATGAGTGATTATGGATTTCCCGATATATATGTCACCGTAAGATTGTAAAAACCGTTAGAATCTAATCTAACTCGCGAAATTGTAAACTGTCGAGTATCCATTTTTGAAATACTAATTGTATTTACGTTTTCTTGTGTCTTTCTTGTAAGGTTAGGTTAGAGTTCGACATAAATAATCAGGTAGTGCACTTAGGTTTTATCGGGTTAATATACCTAACAGATTACAATTTATAGAAAAATAATGCGTTAAATTGTAATCTTTCGACAGTTTACAATTTCGCGAGTAAGATTATAATCTAACGGTTTTTACAATCTTACGGTGACATATGCACACTTGAGCACTATAATCTCCATAGAAATTGGCTGCCGTGACCAAAAATTAGGTCAGGAAAACATAGAATGTAAAAAAACATGCTCAATTTTTTTTATACGACTGCCTGAAGAAGAGGAGTATATTGTTTTCAGGGTTCATGTATGTGAGTTTGTATATTCCACCATAACTTATATACCCCTGAACCGATTTTGATAAATGAGGTATCGTTAGAATCCCTAGCTTATTCCGGGTGACATAGGCTAGTAAAATTTAATTGGATTATTTTTTTTTTACTTTTTAGTTCGTTTTTTTGCAGGGCAGTCGTGTTTTCTAATGTTTTTAATTCGACTTGTCTTTCAGCTCCAAATTGAACTGCAAACGCTGGCCGGTGGCGGTGTGGACGCGAACGACGGGTCTGCCGGGGCGGGTTCGACCACCGCTCCCGAGGATGAAATTGACGCCGCCTTGAGCGAGTTACAGGTGCAGTTAGAAGGCGGGCCCCCCGCACGCCCTGACATCACACACGTGCCTGAGCTAGCGGGATACCTGAAGTATCGAGGGTGAGTTGAAACCACTACTTTTTAGACAGACAGAAGTGTTGGTGACAAGTCAGTGTATACTTTCTTGAGAACGAGATAGACTCCGTTTTTATACGACTGCCCGAATAAATGAGTATATTGTTTTCAGGGTTCATGTATGTAATACATACTACCTGATTGTTTATGTAATAATATTTCAAAAATTGACACTCAGAACATTGAACGGTTCACAATCTTTCGACAGTTTACAATTTCGCGAGTTAGATTATAATCTAACGGTTTTTACAATCTTACGGTAACATATATATGTATGTATGTGAGCTTGTGTATTCCACCATAACTTCTATACGCCTGAACCGATTTTGATAAATGAGGTATCGGTAGAATCCCTAGCTTATTCCGGGTAACATAGGATAGTTATATTAAAAAAAAATGATGGTGTGACCATGGTCCCGCATAAAATACAAGTTGAAAAAAATATTTCGAAAATAAGATTAACTATATAATCATAATTCATAATCTAGAAAATGATGAGTAGATTCCAAAAATATATAACACTATAGTTCAATATCCAGTGATTCACAAAAAAATCATTAATAAAAATGTGAATAAGATTTTAATTTACCTAGATTAATTTAGATTTTTAAGTTTTTAGTTCGTTTTTTGGCAGGGCAGTCGTGTTTTTTTAAAAATGATTATTAGACAGACAAGAGTGTTGGTAACAAGTCGATGTATATGTCACCGTAAGATTGTAAAACCCGTTAAATTATAATCTAACGAAAAGATTGTAAACTGTTCAATGTTCTGAGTGTCAGTTTTTGAAATATTCATTGTATTTACGTTTTCTTGTCTCTTGTAGGTTAGGTTAGGGTTCTACATAAACAATCAAGTAGTGCGGCCTGCGGCCGGGCACTTAGGTTTTATCGGGTTTAAATACCTATCAGATTACAATCTACCGGAAAATAATGCGTTAAATTGTAATCTTTCGACAGTTTGGAATTACGCGAGTTAGATTATAAACTAACGGTTTTTACAATCTTACGGTGACATATACTCTCTTGAAAATAAAATAGACTCCGTTTTTAGAAACTTTAGGGTGCAGTTAGAAGACACTTCCATCCACCCGCGCACTTACATCACTCGTGTACCTGAATTATCGAGGGTGACTTAGAACTACATAATATTACTATTTAGGTGAATTTCTTGAGTTCGACGTGAAGTTCATGACGTGACGATTGAGTCGGTTACTTCGTGACACGTCGATATGGATTCTCTTAAAGACGAGATAAACGCATCTTTGAGAATGTTGCCGACGCAGTTAGAAGGCTATCCCATCACATCGCCAAGAAAACCCCCCTCAAGTCCCTGAAAAATAAAACCGATATATATGAATAATCAAGATGGACATATGTGCGCGCCTTGAGTGAGCTTCAGTGCAGTGGAGTTGGAAATTGCTACTGCTTTAAAAAATTAAGTCAGTTTACATTTTAAATTGTTATTCACATTATACATCGTCAATATTATGGTTTCTGCATAATAGAATTTAATTACAAAAAATATATATTGACTTATATGTGTATATAGTATTTATTTTAACTTTTTATTTTACTATATCCCCGATAGTGTGCGGAGGACGTGTCGCGGCAGTAACTGCGTACTCTCGTAAGAATAATTATCTACCCCCAAAACTCGTAGAGCATGCCTGCGTATACCTAAGTGAATAATTGTGTTTGTCTAGCGTATCTAATGTTCTAGTGATTCCATAATACGGACGTTTAAGGACATTCCTTATAGCGAATGAACGCAACGCTGATGCTTTAGTAATACGTTACGCGCGCTACCAACCCGACACAGTGGTTTCCCATTTTCAACACTCTTCGGTTTTTACGAGCATGCGTTACGTTCAATACGCAAAACACATTTTACGTCCGACAAATTCCACCAATTGTTCATAATTTCCTCTTACGTGTTAAAAATGAAACCCTGTTCTTTCTTCCGACCGCGTATCTTCTGCATCAATCATTTTTACAGTATCAATTGTTGTGATTGGCTGAATTTTTGGTACTCTTGCTGCGTCATTTTGTCCAATAGCGGAAGAGTGTTATCCAATCAGAAGTGATTGCGATCGTTACACTATAGCTGTCAGAGATACGCGGTCGCCCAGCATGTCAGATGAGATTATAAAGCAGCAGGGCGACCGCGTAACTTCTGCATCAATCATTTTTACAGTATCAATTGTTGTGATTGGCTGAATTTATGGTATTCTTGCTGCGTCATTTTGTCCAATAGTCGAAGAGTGTTATCCAATCAGAAGTGATTGCGATCGTTACACTGTAGCCGTCAGAGATACGCGGTCGCCCAGCATGTCAGATGAGATTATAAAGCAGCAGGGCGACCGCGTATCTTCTGCATCAATCATTTTTACGGTATCAATTGTTGTGATTGGCTGAATTTATGGTATTCTTGCTGCGTCATTTTGTCCAATAGTCGAAGAGTGTTATCCAATCAGAAGTGATTGCGATCGTTACACTGTAGCTGTCAGAGATACGCGGTCGCCCAGCTGATTGGATAACACTCTTCCACTATTGGACAAAATCCATTGACGCAGCAAGAATACCATAAATTCAGCCAATCACAACAATTGATACTGTAACAATGATTGATGCAGAAGATACGCGGTCGCCCAGCATGTCAGATGAGATTATAAAGCAGATGACACTAGGGCTAACTTGTAGTGGATACAAAAAATATTATAAAACCACTTTTTTCATTGTATGATAGGCTTGCGCTTGACGACAATCATGCTTAGTGCAAAGCAATGATGAGGTCTAGGTTGGAACGCGCTTGCCTAGAAAATGCCTATTCACTCTGGCCTTGAACGTACTTAAGTTATAAGTGGCAGGAAACACGTGCGCTGGGAGGGTGTTCCACACCCTAGCGGTTCGTATAAGAAACGTCGAGCAAAAACGCTTCGTGCGAGCAAATTGAACGTCAACCACGTAGGGGTGCCAACGCTCACGGTTTCTCGCTGTTCTGTGGTAGAACGGAGAAGGCAGGCTTATCTTATCTTAATATATATAAATCTCGTGTCACAATGTTTGTCCTCAATGGACTCCTAAACCACTTAACCGATTATAATAAAATTCGCACACCATGTGCAGTTCGATCCAACTTGAGAGATAGGATAGTTTAAATCTCAAATTATAGTCGCAATTTTAATTTATTGCTAATTATTTGTCTGTTATTATTTGACAGTCACAATTATCTGTTAACTCCAAATGATTCTAACAGATGTCGATACCTTTCGACTGGGTTGAGTAAGTAATCAATAGATGGCGCTGCTATGGTAAATCTACAAACGTGTCATATAAGCTACATTTTAACAGCATAATTACCACGTGTTGTTGACGCTATAAAATTAATTAAATTTATTTTGTAGTGAACGAAATACCGTATAATTCAGCTAATTATTTGTCTGTTATTATTTGACAGTCACAATTGTTTACTATAATGTAATATAACAAAAACTTTAGCCACAGCAACGCGTGGCCGGGTCAGCTAGTAAAAAAATATAAAAAAACCCCTTGACAGTGACCTTTTGTCGCAGCCGTCAGCGGTTCACACTGCGCGCGTACAAACGCGGCTGGGTGTCGTGTCGAGACGGCGTACTGCGTATCCACAGCTCACGCGACGCGGCCGCTAAAGGCGACGCTCCTTCTTACGCCGTCGAGCTTCGGGGCGCTGAGGTACGCTTTTTGCTTGTCAAGAAAAATATCACATTGTGGCCGATAGGCATGATGACTGATTTTGAAAAATGCTCAGATTATGTTTGGAAGTGTCTACTATTTCGATAAAATATCTTATTTCAGCAGAAAAGTAAGGTTTGGTATAAAAAATTGGCATTTGAAATTTAATGGAAGTTGTATGAAAATCACAATAGTGATGTCATCACATTTCTTACACTATCCATGAATCCATAATCATTAGATAAATTCATAATTTAATGACAGTAACCAAGAATCCCACATCAAAGCCTACATCAAAGAAGAAGCCTACATCAAAAATAAATTATTTCTGACTGATTATTAAATAGAGGGTCTTCCAAAAGATCTGAAATTCACATCCTCGGTTAGTTTCAAGTTTGATAAGTATTTTAAAACATAGATTAAAGAAAAAAAGTGCGATGAAATGTGATGACGTCACTATTGTGATTTTCATACAACTTCCATACTAGAAGCGCGTTTTTAAGTTTGATAAAGAGTTGCTGATTTGATTGAGTTGTCATCATCCCTATTCTGTCTAACCATAGTTTGAATCTAGTTGTGTCCCTTTCCACAGAGTCTATTAAGAAAGGGTTTGCAATATTTGTAATGCTGTCATTTTAGTTTAGTTTACAGATTGTGCACTACAGAATTAGCCCCATTGTTAACTTATGTATTAAGCTAATATCGATCGATGTCCTTAAATTCACTGATAAAAATAACATCTAGATCGAATTTTCTAAAAGATCTCCTTAGATACTTGACTCAGCGAAGTTCCAGCATACCTACATACATTGCCCAAAGAATAAAACGCAATAAAACCTAGACTCATAACTCGCTCACACCATGAGATTGAGAAACAAGATAATGTGGCAACACTCTTTATTTAGGTAACACCGGACGCACACCCAGCCTCAGGCAGGTATGGGATAAAGTTAGAAATACCGTCAGAAGACACCATGCACGAGATGTGGCTTAAATGCGAAAATGTAAGTTTCTAATGATTTCATACACTATTTACGATAGATTTTAATTCATCATTTATTAAAAAATAAGTTATTATATCATTTCAGCTTTATTGTTTAAGGCAAGCCAAATTAAATACGGTGTGCAAAGGTATAAACCGACATCATTTATAACACGTTCTCAATTATCGACTGGTCTTATGCTTAAATTAACCGATTAAGTTGAGAAGAAAATTGTGACAAATGTTTCCAGTTAAGCATCAAATAAATGATGTGTTATATCATTACCAAAGTTCTGAAATCATGTCATTTAATACATAAAAATAATATTACTTCCCTTTTTTAATATTCTAATAATGTTGGAATAAATGGTCAATTACATCACTCTTTACTATTTCAATTGACTTTAAATCATATTTTAATTGAGTATTTATGATTGTGACTTTACTACGAGTCTAAAAATGGCTGTCCATAATAGGAGGAGCAATATGCAGAGTGGGTCGCCGCGTGTCGTCTCGGCTCCCGAGGCCGTTCGCTCGCAGACTCCGCTTTTACCACCGAAGCTGCGGCCGTCAAGACTCTGCTAGCGTTACAGCGGCCGCAGCCGGACGCGGCGCTGAACAAACACAGCGTGCCACACCTCGACCACTTGCAGCCTGAGAACTACCTCGCGCCGCGCTTCCTCAAGAAGCTGAAGAGCAAGGTGAGTCTGTCTCCCTCTCTCTCACGCGTTCCGGCGACGATAGAGACGCCGCAGCAGGACGCGGCGCTGAACAAACACAGTGTGCCACACCTCGACCACTTGCAGCCTGAGAACTACCTCGCGCCGCGCTTCCTCAAGAAGCTGAAGAGCAAGGTGAGTCTGTCTCCCTCTCTCTCACGCGTTCCGGCGACGATAGAGACGCCGCAGCAGGACGCGGCGCTGAACAAACACAGTGTGCCACACCTCGACCACTTGCAGCCTGAGAACTACCTCGCGCCGCGCTTCCTCAAGAAGCTGAAGAGCAAGGTGAGTCTGTCTCCCTCTCTCTCACGCGTTCCGGCGACGATAGAGACGCCGCAGCAGGACGCGGCGCTGAACAAACACAGTGTGCCACACCTCGACCACTTGCAACCTGAGAACTACCTCGCGCCGCGCTTCCTCAAGAAGCTGAAGAGCAAGATGAGTCTGTCTCCCTCTCGCTCACGCGTTCTGGCGACGATAGTGACACCGCAGCCGGATGCGGCGCTGAACAAACACAGTGTGCCACACCTCGACCACTTGCACTACCTCTACCTTAAATCTAAAAAACTCAAATAACAAGTAGAGCTAATCTAGAAATCGTTTCTTTGTCCACAGTTCACCCAGCGAGTGCTGGAAAGCCACGCCAACGTCAAGGACTTACCCCTGCTGGAAGCCAAACTGCAATACATCAAAACATGGCAGAACCTGCCCGACTACGGCCAAACGCTTTTCGTGGTGCGTTTTATGGGCCACCGCAAAGACGAGATTATCAGCATTGCCAATAACCGCATCATGCGCCTTGACCCCAACACTGGCGATCACATCAAGACTTGGCGGTTTAGCACTATGAAGGTATTTAATGGAGCTATTATTTATTTATATGTATTTATTTGTTTTGTAAGCTGAAGGGAATTGGGTATTCGAAATCGCAGGAAGGCAATTTTCTTAATAGTTAACTAAGTTTTCGAGTTAACCCGCCATTTCTGTTAGTAAAAATGCAAACCATCATCACCATCTCAACATCAAAATCAAAATGAACAAAGGCTATCATTTGTACTGCAACAAAAATTAGCGATTGCTATCCTGTTTCGTATTAATTATAAGTTGCTGTCAAATCAATCCAACTTTTTTAAGAGTCAGACCTTGTCAATTTTTTTTTTTGAAATATCCATGTCTAAGTAATTGTGCTATTAGTTCAGGTTCAAACTTTGTTCAAAACTTTGTATCATTTGTTAGACAGACCTAAAACTAATGCTATGGTTTTTTGGAGAGTGCAAAGTTGCTATAAAAGATCATAAAATTGAATAGGTACCATTGTATTAAATTTCCAAGGTGTATTAAACAACTTGTATTTGTTTATTTCAGGCGTGGAACGTAAATTGGGAAATAAAACACATGATGGTACAGTTTGAAGAAGGAAACATCATATTCTCAGTGCAATCTGCAGACTGCAAAGTCGTACACGAGTTTATCGGAGGGTACATATTCCTCTCCATGCGATCCAAGGATGCGAACCAAACGCTCGACGAAGAGCTATTCCACAAACTGACCGGGGGTTGGACGTAAGGACCAAAATTAATATTATTCTTGTATAGTGAACTACCCGCTGGTTCTATAACTCTTTCTGACAATTGGTCATTCTCGCGCAAGTATAAAAACCGGTCGTCCCCATACGATAACACTGTGTCGTGTTATTATGTTATTGTGAATGCCTTTGTTAATGTGCCTTGAAAGTTCTGACATCCAATTTATAACTTGATAGAATTTTTAATATTGACTATGCCGTGGAAAGCCTATGCCTGTTCCATATTTTTTTACGACAATCGCTGCCTCTCCATTACAAAACTCATCATTCGGCAGCATGAGTCCTAATGGTCGCTGTCCATTGAAACGAAGATGTGTTGCGCGGATCAATTGGATTGTTGATCGATGACCGATATTTTTCGAGTCACCAGTCGATTCATTTATTATTATATGTATATGTCACCGTAAGATTGTAAAAACCGTTAGATTATAATGTAACTCGCGAAATTCTAAACTGTAGAAAGATTAGAATTTAACGCATTATTTTCCGGTAGATTGGAATCTGATAGGTATTTAAACCCGATAAAACCTAAGTGCCCACTACTTGATTATTTATGTCGAACCCTAACCTAACCTACAAGAAAGAGACAAGAAAACGTAAATAAAATGAATGTTTCAAAAATTTACACTCAGAACATTGAACAGTTTACAATCTTTCGACAGTTTAGAATTTCGCGAGTTAGATTATAATCTAACGGTTTTTACAATCTTACGGTGACATATATAATACAAACCGTAACAACAATGTATTATATAAATATAATAACATTTATTATTTCCTATTTGGCACATCTCCACTCCTCTCCGCTTCAATGGACAAGCACCCTAGTGCTAGTTTCCTATGAAAACGGTGAATCGTCGCTATTCCACAAAGCGTCGAATGCTATTACTGAATCTTTAACATAGCAACTATTACGAAAAGTTATGGAATCTCCCTTTGGAAAGGGTCTTGCAACCGGTTCCGAGGGTTCTGATGCCATACCCCTTATTGATATCGGTAATCAGATACTTTTGTTACAATACAAATAATTTTTAACCCTTTTTTAGTTAAACGGTTCACTAAATGTTGAGTACAATCGAATAAAATATATTATTACTTTTGTTATATTTTGTAACTGTTCACACAGCAAAAAATGGTATTTTTTTTATTAATGCTATAAATATTAATGAGTTAACTTTTTGTATGATTGACTCTGGATGAATAAGATCTTAATTTAAGTGCTTCCTTATATATTTATACCATTGCCAAATATAATATCGTCGCAGATCTTTATAAAATAAGCCTCTAATGTTTATAGTTTAATACAGCACTTTTTTAAAGTGTATTTTCAATGTCAATTAAAATAAATCCTAAGAATAATTTTGCTGGGAATGAAGTTTTATATTTTTAGATAAGACATAATATTTTTTTAGCTAAACTGCCACTTACATTCGCGTTAAGGAAATAGGAATAATTTTGCAACTTCTTATGAAATAATAAGCTGTATGCCAGTTATTGTATCGTGGAGGTCTTACTGGATGGATAATGGCTGTCCATTGTTGATGATAGATCGTTAACAACTGGAATTACACACGATTGTTGCTAGAATTTTCTAGCGCAAGATTGGGAGGTTTGCATTGAAAAAGGAATCACAAAAGCATTATTTTGGTGTCGAATGCCTCCTACGCTGATATCTGAGGCACTGCCGTGTAGTTCTTATACATGTCACCGTAAGATTGTAAAAACCGTTAGATTATAATCTAACTCGCGAAATTGTAAACTGTCGAAAGATTGTGAACCGTTCAATGTTCTGAGTATCAATTTTTGAAATATTCATTGTATTTACGTTTTCTTGTCTGTTTCTTGTAGGTTAGGTTAGGGTTCAACATAAATAATCAGGTAGTGCACTTAGGTTCTATCGGGTTAATATAATGCGTTAAATTGTAATCTTTTGATAGTTTGCAATTTCGCGAGTCAGATTATAATCTAACGGTTTTTACAATCTTACGGTGATATACATACTGTTCGTATGCGCAATCGATGTCAGCGTAGGTGGAATTCAAGCCTTGATGTGGGCAGAGTAAAAGGCAGAGCCAAGACTATTATCATTAACGAGAATGGATATTAGTTCCGTAAGAATTTATTAAATGTAACAAAAAGTGCCATTACATCAAACACAAAGTTTTTGTTACTCCAATAAATAAATCATAATTCAATATGGTGCTTTATGATAAATATATTTAGAATAATATTTTTGAGTGGCCTTAAATTTTACAAAAGATTCATATTATTTGCTTGTTTTATACTTTGTATATAACATTATGAATATTACGTTAGGTTAACACTAGTTTTAAGTGGACTCGGACAGCATATTTTTAGATATTTCAATTAAAAAAATGTATTTAATTATTAAGCTAGTGTCGGAGGGTAGGCAGTGCCTTTTTCCTGTATGAAACGCACGCTATGGTTAAATCATCATGCGCAACAATATTATTAAATGAATAAAACACAATGCAAAGATTTATTATATGATTTATTATTGTTGACTACTAGTCACGTTAAAATCGCATGAAATGCTGTCACGTAATTAATTCGTAGTTTGTACGAGAAATAACATTATTACAATACTATAGATTTATTGTACAAAATGTATGTACACAAATATAATTAAACAAATTATGAAGTATGTTTGTAAATGAATGTCGAAATAAATGTAAATTAATAACAATAATTGGCTTTTTTATTAATGTTATTTTTTATAGATAGTCCAATATGTATTATTACTTAAGCCTGGATCATACATAGATAGAATGTACTTTTAAGTTCCATAACACACGATTATTGTCCGGAATAACTGTTCTCTACATTAAATTCAACACTTTCACCATTCAGCACCTTTGCTGTAAGAACTCTCGACTTTTCAGTCAGTTAAAGACTTAGTCTGTAGTAACAACTATGTATTGTGTCGCATGAGATATTGGCTATGATATTGAGGAAGCTCCTTATACAATGGAGGCATCGTCAAAACCAAGGAACAAGAACCAGTTGCGTCATTAACCTTCATTTTTTCAATACCGTTGGAAATAAGTCTTGGCTTCTCATCATCAGCCTCTCCTGAGTAGCCTTCCACTGTGAGATGGAGACACTCGTTATGAGTGAATACCGTAAGACAATCACCTGAAATCAAAAATACAATTTTTATTCTCCCATCAGTGAATTTTCGACTTTAATCTAGGTCTTGGTTGTCACACAAACATTGATAGTATTCGAACGTCAGCAGGATAAAATTAAACTTTAGATTCTTAGGCCTATTTTAAAGCTCGGAATTTCAATAGAATCAAAAATCACAGAGCTGGCTGTTTTTTTTTTAATTTATAGACTAGCGCTTGGCTGCAATCAGACTTGCTGGAATTAGTGATGCAGCCTAAGGTGGAGCGTGCTTGCCTAGAAGATGCCTATTCACTCTTGATTTGAAGATACCAATATTATAAGCGGATGGAAAAACGAAAGCTGGATGGGCGTTCCATATCCTAGAGGTTCGAATTAGAAAACAAACAAACTGAACAAACTGGTGTGGACGAAATTGAGCTTTAAAACAAGGCAGTTAATTACATTTTCCTGCAAGTGTTTCAATGCGTGAATTAACTAGTATATATAAACTGATAGTAAACCTAACGTGAGTCAAATGAACACCAATACACAAACTATTACCTGTATTGCACATAGCAGCTGGTACATTAGAGAATGATGTGACATGTTGTAAATTATCATCTATACCAGGTCGAAACCTATATAATGCTCTGAAATAGCTCTGCATACAGTAAATATAGTTATTATATGACCTCATAAAGGTAATTCTTATATCAGATCTGACAGCCATTTCCCAATAATCTTTATCATCATATGTTTCATAACAATATATGTTTTTGTGTCCTGCCGCATACACTTTGTTGTTATGAGTGCACACTGCTGGACTTTGTATTGCATCGGGTAACTTTGCAATTTTTCTACAGCTTCTTTCTTTTAAATCATACACCACTGCTGTTTCTAATACTACCCTGGAAAAAGGAACATACTTTTACTTCATTACAGATCACTAAACATATTATAACCTGTTGCCTCAGGTGAAAGACAAAAGCGACGTGATATGACGCCATAGAAAATGACAAACTTGTCTACGCGTCAACGTTAAGCCTTGTGAAGGGTCAGCTACTGTTTCATACAGTCGCGATGCGTCGTATCAAGTTGCGGTGTCGCGTAGGACAACGAGTAAGGGAAGGCAGAAGTTTCAATGATACTGTACAGTGTACTGCCAAAAAAATATCTAACTCACATGTAAAGAAGTTTTACTTCAAAACCCGGCCCGTTTTGGTATTTAACTGAGGTGTTGCTATTACCTTAGCCAACGTACCTAAATAAGGTAATCCTCCGTTGGGTCCCAAGGCATGCGGGTATTGACGGCAACGAAAAGGCCGACGAACTCGCAAGGCTAGGGGCTAGGGAGCGGAAAACTGAACCTGAGCCTGTGTGCGGCATACCTAGAAGCGTAGCCAACCTCACCCTGTTGACCTATTGCTATTAAGAAATACTGATTCGCTGGCGAGATCTACCAGGAATTAAACACTCCAAAGCGCTAGTCAAATCCTTCAACAAGAAGGCCGCCGCAGCGGAACTAGCGCTTAGCAGGAAAAACTTTTGCATATTAGCGCGGGCACTGACGGGGCATTGCAGGCTGAACAGATACATGTTCAATCTAAAGCTCCGAGAAACAGATATGTGCAGGCTCTGCTGTGAGTGTGCTTCTGCCCAGCCTTAATGCACAAACGTAGCCTCCTCCTAGGGAAACACCTAGTAGACCCTGAGAAGCCAAAGAACTTCCTTGCCATAAAGCTGCTGCTGTTCCTAGCACCAAGCAATAGTGGCTAGTTACTTTAGACAATGGCGAACACAATAGATCGGCAACGGTCAAAGCGATACCGGGTCTCGTTACAACCCTGCAAAGCCGCATCAAGAAGAAGAAGTGCAACACTTCTATAATATAAGACCTCTATAATGGTTACACAATTTATGGTAAGCGGCTTGAATTTTTGACCTCTTCAAAATCCTTTCACTTTTGTTACCAGAGGTTTGTTATCAGGTGATATTTTATTTAACTTATTATCCATATCCTTATTATCCAATAAAGTATAGCTTTTCCGCACCTACAAGCTTTTTTTCTTTTTTTTTCGGCAGCATTGTAAAGTATTGCTGGCAAAAACAGGTAAAAAAACTTGTAAGCGTGGAAAAGCTATTTTAACCGGGTACAATTCGTTTTTTTTTAGCCAATTGACTGTAAAAAACTAAAAAAAATCCAAATAACTTTTACGTAACCTTGATAACACTTAATCGGAAAATATCCATTATTTTTGTAGAAAATACTTAAATTCAAATTTCCTATTGCAATAACCGATAAAATCGTCAAAGATAGGCAAAACTCAATTTTATGGATAAAATTTTTAGTTCAGAAATTACCGCTTTACCACATTTGAAGTACGATTTCTCACAATAATGCGCCCTAAAGTACCAAATTTTTTCACTATTATAGGAAGCTTATACCCTTCAAGTTTTTAAAATTAGTCGGAAGTGACGTAGACCGGTTTAAGTATTTTTAATCTTACCTATGTTGAAAATCCATCTCTACTTCTGTCGAACGTAAACTTTTAACTTTCGACCAAAAATTTTCCGACTTGGGTTAATGTTATGATGGTAAATATTTTATGCAAAGTAGCACACTTCATAGCAAGCATGTTCACAAAAAAAAATGTTCGGAATAAAACACCAAATTTAAAAAAAAAAATTTAACACTCATTCCCTCAGAAATCTCACGAAAAAACTTTAAAAAATTATAACTCGAAAACTACCAAAAATCGCTGAACATACATGGGGTTTTTTCTGATAGGTCTACGTAGGAGGAATCTAAATTTTTTCTTTGGACGCCACTATTTGCGCCTGTATGATCACATCACAATAGATGGCCAAGGGTCAAATTGATACAGCTACCTTTCTCATAAAGATGTACCTATATATGGTACCAAAATCAATAAATGGGTAACACTTTTGATTTGAAATAATTAGGGTTCAAGGATCCCTGTTCAAATATGTTATACTAGATGATGTCTGTTTTTTGATTCTGCAGGAACTCCTTAATTTTCCGAGATAAAAAAGTAGCCATGTCCTTCTCCAGAGATACAAACTCTCCCCATACCAAATTTCATCAAAATCGGTTGAACAGATGGGCTGTGAAAGTGTAGCAGACAGACAGACACACTTTCGCATTTATAATGGAATATTTATTTATGTATGGATTTATTTTGAAAATACTGACCTGAACTCACCTACACCACCAATAATATACAAAAGATCCCCCACAGCAGTGACGCCTGCATGTCTCCTGGGTGGCAACTGAACACCAAACTGAGTCCATTTCTTCTTCAAAGTGTCATACACCTTAACATCCCTCATAAAAATCCCTGTCCCTCTTCCATGTTCTCCGCAAACAACCACCAGTTTAGTCAGACCCCACGCAGCAATATTCCAACCCCAAAGGTTTTTCTCTGCAACCTCCAAGAATTGTTCAAAACCTTTGTTCTCTTCAAAAGTGTACAAACAATATGGCACCAATTCAGGTCTCTTATCTTTATCTTTCATAGTCAATATTGGAACCACAGGCACATACTTTACAAGGCGGGCTCTACTTTGCTTAACTATACTTATTAATTCAGACCAAACGCTTTCAGAAAACTTATCACACAACTCTGTTTTGTTCTCACACAAACTCAATTCTGACACCTTGCCATCTTTACTAGTTATGTGTATTAGACAATCAACAGCTTGTAAGACAAATCTGTCTGAAAAATGATCAACATAGTCAGACAAAAATTCTCTTATGTCTATCAGATTTTTATTTGTAAGCTTTTTCATGTCCAAACAAGCAAGAATTAATAATGTATCTTCTAGTCTGCAGTTCTTATGAAGCCATTTGAATCCAAATTTAAAAACATGCATTTCATTTTGTGTTCCTAAATATGGATGGCACAAATACCAAACTAATTCGTTGATTGTAGGAATATACTCCGGTTTCATAGAATTGAAAGAATAAAGACCATAAGCAGCTGAATATTGTTCTAACTCTGCATAAGATGCATTCTGAGCAATTTTCATGGTCTCCAGCCAGTTAGACTCACTCAACTGAATATCTAAAACATACTGAATCTGCTTGATAAGTTCAGTTATTTGTAGAAAATTAGCTGCTATTGCAATTTCTCCAATTGTTGATAAAGGGTATTCTGATAACAGTATCATTCCTATTTGCATGTATTTAAGTATAATGCTCATTATATTAGGATCTAGCATCTGAAATACATTAAAATATTGATCACTAGATGATGCCCACGACTTTGTCCACATGAATTGATGTTTTTTGATTTCCGCAGGAACTCTTCAATTTTCTACGATAAAAAGCCTAGCCTATGTTTAGTGGTAGTTTAGTGTACCCCTGTACTAAATTGCATCAGAATCGGTTGAGCAGTTGGGCCCTGAAAGCGCAGCAGACAGATAGACACACTTTCACATTTATAATACTAGATGATGCCCTCGACATTGTCCGCGTAGATTAAGTTTTATTAATTCCCGCAGGAACTCTTTAATTTTCCAGGAATTTAAGTGTCCTTCCCCGGGATACAAACTATCCCTGTACCAAATTTCATCAAAATCGGTTGAACAGGTGGGCCGTGAAAGTGTAGCAGACAGACAGATGGACAGACAGACAGAAACACTTTCGAATTTATAATATTAGTATGGATTATTATCAATAAGAATAATTATTGTTAATATTTGATCCATATAATATATTGTTCCATTTGAAATCTAAAAAAATAACTTACATCTATATTTATTTCCTGTTTTTCGCTCTCTACATAATTTCCACTAAACATAGCGCGGAAATAATCGCTATATTCACATAAAAGCTCTGTGTTCGCTATAAAAACTTTGTCTCCAATTCGTAATGACACTTCTTGCATTTTATGGTATGTAGAACTAGAAATGTTACGTTTTAATATAATTATTATTAGAGTAAGATACGATAAGCGTTTTATAGATAAAATTATACTATTTTAATTTAAGTATTTTATAACAAACACAAAAAGAAGAAAATTAACCCTCAATAAGATAAGTTTATTACTTTTAAAGGCGATGAATCAAACTCAATGCAAAACACAAAGCGAATATATTGCAGCCATGCATCTAAAACTCATCACTTTAGACATAATAAATATTCATTACCTATTTATAACTAATAATTACTTTTTATTTTTACAAAGTAGTCAAGGCAAGATAGGAACTGTAAAGTAGAGTCAGAGACCAGTGAAGGTGGAAATCAAAAATCAAAATAGGTACGACCCTTCGCGCCAATTTGCGACGCTGACATCATGTGACAGGCCTATATGTACTAATTGTCTCTGGTGACAGGTCACAGTCAAGAACATATTTTTAATTAAAAAGGGTATGTTCCGATATACACTGCGAGCATTGTTCAATGCTCTTATAGGCCTATTACACTGCAGTCTGCACTTATCACAGGGACCCTTTAAGTTGAACAGTGTAGTGTAATAAGATTTAGGATGAAAGGGTCCCTAAATTGATCCTCATTACTGTATAATAAGCGACGCTCTAACCAGCGGTCATGCCAACCCTTCCCACAGGGCCCTGTGGAAAGTGCAGTGTAATAGGCCTATTACTGGGGAGAAATTCGTTCCGTTATGGAGTGACAGTATATTGCCTCAGTATCCTAGGGAAATATATGATTTCATAAATCGTCGCCATTTTTCTACTGTGAGCACTGGAGTTATCGAGGGAAGGTGCTCTCAGTGCTGACCGCCTTCCGTTTTAAACAGTAACCAGTATAGCCAACTTTAAAGGAACGTCACACCTTACAGAGCTGGCAGTGTATATCGGAACATACCCATAATTTGTAAAGTCAATGGATAAATACTCCCCGTAGTAATTATGTTCCTTGGTTATATATATATATTATATACTCTATGGCGCACACCATCATCATCGTGGTGATCTTGAATAAAACCGTAGACAGAGAAGGCTATATTAAAGTAGATAATCTAGGCCTACGACTCTTTAGCTTTACAGATCAACGGTATATTACATAAAAAGACATCACTCAACGATCGGTCTGCATGACCTGTTTGCAGTTAGTCAGTCGCTGCAGACTCGTGAAAAATGGAGGGAAATTTTGACAATTAGTTGACACTTGACAGTGACTTATAGAAAAGTTCAAAATCAAAACATCAATCAAAAGAAAAACTTGTGCCAAACTGCGTGCATGTTAAAACTTGTACTTTGTAGATAAAGATAATTCTCGTTTAATTAATTGTGCTCCAACCAAGTACTGATTTGGTAAGTTGGATCTGCGGGTGGGTCTTTCAACAAACAAATGACTGCTGCTACAGCATCAGCAACAACTGTTTCCGTTGACGAAGATCTAGAGGACTGTGGACCACAGCTGATCAACAAATTAGAGGTGAAGGTTCATTTATATTTTACTAGCTTTCTGGAATTTCTTTCCTCGTAGTTGCAGAGAAATCCTACGTCCAAAATCTGGTCCCACCTGTAACTGTACATAATCTACGCCTACCAATTATTATTATCATTGTCAGTATCTTTGTTTGATGAATTTTATTTAATAACTCACTCATTGCTTCTGCTGCTGCTGTCATGACTAGGTACTTGGTTAATTAGCATTGAATTGAGATTGTTTAAGTTATATTCATAAAAAGTAGAGTAGAATACTCATATATTTTTGTTACTTAAGTACTCCAACAGTTTTTTCGGGCAGTTTTTGATGACTAACATCATGCACTCACCCTAAAATGAGTTTAGATCAGTCACAATGTTTCAAAGATAAGTGTCATTATAAAGACAAAATATACTTTTTTAAAGGGTAATGGAATCACATCAGGTGATATTAAAAAGTTGGAGGAGGCTGGATATCATACAGTTGAATCTGTGGCATATGCTCCTAAGAAATGGTTGATCACAATAAAAGGCATATCAGAAGCAAAGGCAGATAAAATATTGGCAGAAGCATCCAAGTTGGTACCTATGGGATTTACTACAGCCACAGAGTTTCATCAAAAAAGGTGAGCAACATAAAAAAAACAAGGTAGTGTATACCTAAGTAAGTAAGGGTATAAGGGCGTCATAGTATTTGCTTTAATATATTTTGATACATTTGACCCATTGTAAGGTCTCCAAGTCTACTTGGCTATATTTTCATTTGTCTGTGTGTCAGAGCCACATATCTTCCGCTAATAATCCATGTCCATACTTAATATTATAAATGCGAAAGTGTGTCTGTCTGTCTGTTATGCTGTAATGGCTCATCTTTTCAACCTATTTTGATTAAATTTGGTATAGAGATAAGTTACATCTTGGAGAAGGACATATGAGTCATTTTGGGCATTTGGGGAAAATTTCATGTCCTCAATTTCAAACAAGAAAATAAGTGGAAATAAGTGCCATAAATATTATTGCAAAATTTATTATCTGCAGAAAAAAGTCAACCTTCATGAATTCATTAATAAAAACTCATTTTTTTTAATTTTTAAAATGTTGATTTTACTTCTTCATAGATAAAGTATTTTTCCTCCCCTGCCCTTGGCAAGTTCAAACCAGTTTTTCTTTTTCATTTCATTATTATTAAATTGTTAAAGTTCCATTATTCATTCTTACTTACTTTAATTAAATGTTGCATTTAAATCCATTTGCATGTTTTTTATTAAATTAAATATTAACGGAAATCTGAAAAATTTACCATTTTGTAATGATATTTGTCGGTGATTCTTTTTGATTTTTAACAATTTCGTAACAGAAAAAATAAAATCAAGATTATTCGGAAGTTGGAATTATTATCTGTGTGATTTAAGAGAGATGTAAATTGAATATTTCTCTACAAAATTACGACTTTTATAAAGCTGCATTTTCTGCTGTTGCTTAAAAAAATAGTTTTAAAGTTAATGTTTATAAATAAATATCTATATCATAAATCAGGTATCAGGTAAGCAGGTTCTATCGGGTTAATAAACCTAACAGATTACAATCTAACGAAAAATAATGCGTTAAATTGTAATCTTGCATCATTTTACAATTTCGCGAGTTAGATTATAATCTAACATTTTTTACAATCTTACGGTGACATAATTAACCCGATACACACATCACATTATTAACATGATAGAACCTAAGTGCCCTACCTGGGCACTACCTGTTTTTTTATGTCGAACCCTAACCTAACCTACATGAAACAGACAAGAAAACGTAAATACAATGAACATTTCAAAAATTGACAATCAGAACAATGAACAGTTCACAATCTTTCGACAGTTTACAGTTTCGCGAGTTACATTATAATCTAACGGTTTTTACAATCTTATGGTGACATATATATATATATATATATATATAATATATTTTTTATCCCAGAAAAATAAGTAATTGCATCGGGAATACTTAATCAAACTTAAACTTAATCAAAGTCAAAAGTTGCGGGCACCATTTAGTACATAATAATAAGTAATAATAAGTAGTCGGGGCGTGATTCAGTAACAACAAACATCCATACATTCATCCAAACTATTGCATTTATAATATTAGTAAGATAATCATTATCAAATTCACATAAATAAAATATAAAGCATCTGATATATCTTTGAAAAATTGAAAAAACATAATCACAGAACCCTAGTTAAATATTAATATGAATATGATTTAAATCAACCTACGTGTCGGGTAGGGTATTTGCCAATGTGTTTCATAAATTTTGGTGAATAATATATTATTTATGAATCATGAGAATTTTATTTTCAGAGCAGAAATCATTCAGCTGACAACTGGTTCAAAGGAGTTAGACAGGTTGCTTGGAGGAGGTATTGAGACAGGGTCAATCACAGAGATATTTGGGGAGTTTAGAACAGGGAAAACACAACTATGCCACACGCTTGCTGTTACTTGTCAGGTACCTACTTAAAATTGTTCCAGATTAGCAAACACAGGGAGATAATTGTTACTGGAGATTTCACACAGAGGCAAGGCAGGTCCAGCACATAACAGTACTCATCAATTTTTATTTCTTTTATTTTTATACAGATTTCTATATAATAATTCCTAAACATGTTTTACATAAATATATAACAATACTACACAAAACATATTTAAAAATAATTCTACAAAACTATCACTCGCTGCGGGGACCCAAGCAGCTGGTGGTCAGGGCTCCAGAGAGAGGAACCTCCTCCCAATTTGCACTGTCTCAAGGAGGCCTTCTGTAACCTATCTAATAATAATATGTATAATATCTAATAATAATAAAATATAAATTGGATATTTTGCCCATCTCTAAAACCTATATTTTTGGGCAGACCATGTTTTATTCAGCCAAAACATATCAATTTGGTAGCTAAGAATAAAGTGCCCTCATCATTATGCCTTACCAATTACTGTACACAATCAATATTTGTGCAGATATCATTGTTCAATATATATGTCACCGTAAGATTGTAAAAACCGTTAGATTATAATCTAACTCGCGAAATTCTAAACAGTCGAAAGATTACAATTTAACGCATTATTTTCTGGTAGATTGTAATCTGATAGGTATTTATACCCGATAAAACCTAAGTGCCCGGCCGCAGGCCGCACTACTTGATTGTTTATGTAGAACCCTAACCTAACCTACAAGAAAGAGACAAGAAAACGTAAATAAAATGAATATTTCAAAAAT
Organism: Erebia palarica; assembly: GCA_964035005.1. NCBI lineage: Eukaryota > Metazoa > Arthropoda > Insecta > Lepidoptera > Nymphalidae > Erebia > Erebia palarica. Next base: position 20,518,380 of record OZ035994.1, read on the forward strand.
TGAAACTCAGAACATTGAACAGTTTACAATCTTTCGACAGTTTAGAATTTCGCGAGTTAGATTATAATCTAACGGTTTTTACAATCTTACCGTGACATATACAAATCAGATTGTTGTATTAATTTTTTCCAGTTACCAATAGAACAGTCAGGAGGTGAAGGAAAGTGCATGTACATAGACACAGAAGGAACCTTCCGTCCAGAGAGGTTGTTGGCTGTTGCTCAGCGGTATGGCATGGAGGGAGCCGCAGTGCTGGACAATGTGGCCTACGCCAGAGCTTACAACACTGACCATCAATCACAGCTGTTGGTACAAGCCTGTGCAATGATGACAGAGTCCAGGTGGGTTTTACACACATTTGTAGGGTGTAGTACAGGATAATATGGCATATGCCAGAGCTTACAACACTGACCATCAATCACAGCTGTTGGTGCAAACCTGTGCAAGTATTACAGAGTCCAGGTGGGTTTCACACTCATTTATAGTGTGTAGTACTGGATAATATAGCATATGCCAGAGCTTACAACACTGACCATCAATCACAGCTTTTGCTGCAAGCCTATGCAATGATGACAGAGTTCCGGTGGGGTTCACAGACATTTGTAGTGTGTAGTACGGGATAATATGGCATATGCCAGAGCTTACAACACTCAACATCAATCACATCTGTTGGTGCAAGCCTGTGCTATGATGACAGAGCTCAGGTGAGTTTTACACACATTTGTAGGGTGTAGTACAGGATAATATGGCATATGCCAGAGCTTACAACACTGACCATCAATCACAGCTGTTGGTGCAAGCCTGTGCAATGATGACAGAGTCCAGGTGGGTTTTACACACATTTGTAGGGTGTAGTACGGGATAATATGGCATATGCCAGAGCTTACAACACTCAACATCAATCACATCTGTTGGTGCAAGCCTGTGCAGGTGAGTTTAACATGTATTTGCGGATGTTTTTAAAATCATTTACAAGTTAGCCTTTGTACAGCCATCTGGTGTTAACTGTTAAGTGTAACTAAATATATACTAATAACGGAACTTATAGGCTAGACGCATACCTTCCAAGTCCCATCAGACTTAACAGCCCAAGAGGGGGTGGGGTGTGTGTGTTTGATGTGTGTTTGTGAAAGTGGTTGTCGTCAAAATGCGAAAATTGAATGTGTCACTGCAGGTATTCCTTAATAATAGTGGATAGTGCGACTGCGCTGTACCGCACAGACTACTCCGGCCGCGGGGAGCTTAATGCTAGACAACTGCACCTCGGCCGATTCATGCGGATGCTGCTGCGATTAGCTGACGAGGTATGACATTATTTTTATACGACTGCCTGAAAATAGGAGTATATTGTTTTCAGCTTTCATGTATCTATATTTGTATCTATGTATGTATGTGAGTTTGTATATTCCACCATAACTACTATACGCCTGAACCGATTTTGATAAATGAGGTATCGTTAGAATCCCTAGCTTATTCCGGGTGACATAGCCTAGTAAAATTTAAAAAAATGGATGGGGTGGCCATGGTAATTAAAGACTGAATTTGAAAAAAAAAACGAAAATAAGATTAATTTATCTATATATAATCATCATCTAGAAAATGATGAATAGATTCCAAAAACATATAACACTACATATAGTTCAATATCCAGTTATACACAAAAAAATATAATTTAATAAAAATGTGAATAAGATTCTAATTTAAGTAGATTAATTTAGATTTTTAACTTTTTAGTTCGTTTTTTGGCAGGGCAGTCGTGTTTTTATTTTTTTTTTTAATTCTGACTTGTTTATTCCACTACAAGTGTGTAAGTTGTGATGCAAAAGCAATATTATTATTACTGATTGATAATTCAATTATTAAGAGGAGCCTATTTAAATATCCCGTTGATATGGAATATGGACGTATGGTTTGAAGCTGTGGGGAGCAGCCAGCTGTTCCATCTTAGAAATACTTCAGAGATGTCATACCACAGGTTTTCGCACAACACTCAACACTAAACCAATGGGGTTTACCAAAACAAGTGAAATGCACTAATACCTCGAAATGCCTACAATAGGGATGACGACAACTCAATCAAATCAGCAACTCTTTAACAAACTTAAGAACGAACTTCTAGTATGGAAGTTGTATGAAATTCACAGTTGTGACGTCATCAAATTTCAACGCACTTTTTTTCATTAATCTATATTTTAAAATGGTTCTCATACTTAATAATATATTATGCGATTAATATTCGGACGTCGGTAACGAAATTTTTAATATAGCGCCTTTATTGTATAGCCCATATGAATATTTTTTACTGACGTTGCAGTCTAAGATGGCAGCGAGCTAACCTGTTATGGCGAATATATAACCGAATGACACCTCGTTCATATTTTTCGAAGGGGGAGAAAAAAGTGACCCAAAAAGCACTTGTTGACTAGACTAAATGGGCTGTGAAAGCGTAGCAGACAGGCACACTTGCATTTGTATTATTAGTATAAATGTCCACAACTCAAAATTTCGTCTCGTAGGACGCTTCAGTCGTGGCTGGTTACCACCTAACCGCTACAGAATTTATCCGGTATGACACCTAGTTGAGACTGATTATGGGTCTCATATTAAAACTGTCATACCCATAACAGGTTAGCTCGCTGCCAACTTAGACCGCATCGTCAGTAAAAAATATTTATTTGGTAAAATATGGTATACTTGTCAGTTTGGTGTGGCGGTGATAATAACGAACCAAGTGGTGGCGCAAGTGGACGCGGTGGGCGTTTTCAACGCGGACACCAAGAAGCCCATCGGTGGGCACATCATCGCTCACGCCTCTACCACGCGACTCTACCTGCGGAAGGTACTTTTTTTTCACTTTAATTTAGGCCGTTTATTTCCCACGACCTCAACTTACATGGCCCTGTCAAACAGAGTGTGGACTTATTTTACTAACGTCATCTAGTCAGAAAAGCGCGACAGCGCTATGGCGTGGACAAGGACAGGTTTATACAGGTGAGGGGCATGCACCACAAGTCGGACGCCCAACTTTTTTCTATGAAAGTGCCTAGCTAGTAACTAGTTCGCGCGCGAGTTGAATGCAGAGCAAATGTATGGTGACACATAGATTTACTCTGCATTCAACTCGTGCGCGAACTGTACATATCGATGTTTATTTCTGTCGTCTCGATCACGAAAACACTTCACAATCGTGCATTGTGGAGGCAACATCTGAAGATGCTTCGGTATCGGAGTGAAACGTACGTTGATGGTAGTTTTTGGGGGATTTCAGTGGTGAGAACCACTGTACCACATAGATTTTCCTGTTGTTACGGATTATAGCGAATTAAATTTCTGGTTAACCTTCATTATGATGGACTTCCGCAAAGTAACGCCTGCATCTATCCAATATGTACAAGAATCAGTCAGGTCTTCTTATAATATGACCGTACCACCGCAGTCGCCGCCTCTCATGGTTGGACAGATAATAGGTTTGCTAACAACCCGGCACTACATATTTTAAATTTTAATAGTATTTAATATTGTAAATATTAAATTTCTGCATTTATATGCTGAGGTTTGCGCAGGAAACGTAGTTTCCTTCGAGTACAGGCAACAGAGTATATAATAATACGCCCACCGTGTGGTAAATGGTTTGAGGTATCACGCCAGCCACATGGAAAAGGTCAAATACCCTTCATAATGATAATTTTATATATAAAATTCTCGTGTCACAATGTACTTACCATATTCCTCCGAAACGACTCGACTGATTTTTATGAAATTTTATATGCATATTCAGTAGGTCTGAGAATCGGCTACTATCAATTTGTCATACCCTTAAAACACCTCAATCCACGCGGACGTAGTCGCGGGCATCATCTAGTCTTATATAATACTAAATTATAACAACAAACAAGTTGTTTATAATAACAATAAACAACTTGTTTGTTGTTACAATTTAATTTTGAGTTCGGCATAGATAACAAAACACTTTAATCAATTTTATTTAATTTTTAGGGAAGAGGAGACAACCGCGTTTGTAAGATATACGACAGCCCGTGCTTACCGGAGACTGAGGCGATGTTCGCGATCAGCACTGAGGGCATAACAGACGCTAAGGAGTGATTTTAAGCTTAAATATTAATAATATTACCCAATAAAACTAATCGTATACTACCTCTAAGTTTTTTTGTTTCCAAAAATTCTGCCTACTCTACTTGTATATGCCACCGTAAGATTGTAAAAACCGTTAGATTATAATCTAACTCGCGAAATCGCAAAGTGTCGAAAGATTACAATTTAACGCATAATTTTTCGGTAGATTGTAATCTGTTAGGTTTATTAACCCGATAGAACCTAAGTGCCCGGCACTACCTGATTATTTATGTCGAGCCCTAACCTAACCTACATGAAACAGACAGGAAAACGCAAATACAATGAATATTTAAAAAAATGAAACTCAGACCATTGAACGGTTTAGATTATAATCTAACGGTTTTTACAATCTTACGGTGACATATACATAAGTATTTAAGTACCTACACTTGTTGAATGGAGCTACGACGCTCTTTTGTTAGCAACCGAAAATCCGCTTTATTTTCTACAACATACCGTTGAAATAAAATAAAACACAGAGCAAGCTATGCACCGCTGTGATCTGGTTTTGTTATCGTTACAGAAAATTGCACTGTATGATAATGGGAATAAAGCTGACTTTCCGATGTCACCAAAAAGGCAGTAGATATCGATTCTGCAGATGTGCCCCGATACATTTTTGGTAGGTACTGAGATTGTTGGTGGTCGTTTCGTAGTATGCGATTAGCTTTAGTAAATCTATTTTTGTAAATTGCAATAAAAATATGAATTTTAGATTCCGTTTTATTTATGTACCTACCTACACTAGTGAGAAGACTAAAAAGGACTAAACCTTTTGAGTTAGTGTAGGTATAGTGATAAGTTACAGTGTAGTGTGTAGTGCTAATAGAACACGTGAACAAAGACTCTTAAGTTTATCAAGAAAGACTAAGATGCATCAATGGACAATTTCTCAGTACACAAGATAAAAATATAAGTTTAGGTTAAAATTAAACTACTCATTAGCCAATTAGGCTAGATCGTGTTTAAATGAGTACCTCACTGGTACTCAATAATAGGAAAAACACGCGTCGAATTGAGACCCTCCTCCTTTTTTGGAAGTCTGTTAAAAAAAATACAAAACAGTGAAATCACAGACAGAGGAGCCGAGGTTTATAGGACCATCGAAATATAAGTTATTAGTCTAAGTATAGGACGTATTTACAAAATATTAGCAGTTATAAATAGTCTGATAAACTTATCTGAGCTGGTGACAGCGTCGCTAGTTTACCTATATATGAAAAATAAAATACAAACTAAGTCAACAGGCATAAAAATTTGTTCCAGTTTTGACCACCGAGTCATATAGAGGGGCGGCATATAACAGATGGGCTTTTCTCAGACCAGGGCGCGTTTGGAACCCGCGTAGCTTTAGTTTTAAGATACCGTAAACGATTATCACCATCATGTTTTCTAAGTAAGTAATTTTTAACGTCAATAAGTGTATATTGAATTATTTTTATATTCAGTTCAATAGGTGCTAAAATATTTATTTCAAAGGCATATTTACATTTAACACAAAAATTAAAACTAAAAACCTAATCTAAAAGACCGCTACCAGTGGGCAGCGTGCCCAGAACGCTGGCAGCATTGCCGCGTTGAATAGCTATACTCACTCGCTGAGCGAAATATATACCAGCACTCTGGTCACGTGTTGCCTCGACCAAGCGCGCAGAAAGTTCCTTATAGATTCCGCGTGCCCCAACCCCCCAAGGCCCTAGCGTCTCGACCCCAAAAGGCATAAACATTTAACCACTATCCAGTGTGCTATATTTACGCACCTTGAGGCCCTCCGCTGATTCCGCAGCCCTAACGGCAGTGCCTGGAAGGTGGGACATATTGCCTGGAAATATTGAATTTAGATATTGAGTATTGAGTATAAATTTGTGGGACTATACTCGTGGGTAAACAACACCCTACAGGGCAGACTCGATATTTTAAGGGTAAATCGAGTCTGTCGTCTTTAATATGATATGATATCTCGCTAAAACTCAGAAACGGCTTGACCGATTTAGATGGATTTTTAGTGTGTTTGAGTTGGATGGTTTATATTCATAATTATACCCGCTGCAATCGGGTTCTAGGTTCAGGACAGGGCAACATCTGCCGGGGTCACAAGTTATGAATAACTATACTTTTTTAAGTTACATCTCATAGTGCAATTGAAACTATTTTGAATGGATATTACTAGCGGAGTCAAGGAATAAAGAAACAACTTTTGAGGCAAAATAATTTATTCAAACTCCAACCAAACTAAGCACATTTATCATTAAAAATGTATAAATAAATAAACCTCACATTAATTCGTATCACCAATTAAGTTCATAATAATAATTATTACATTATATTCTCGCTCTTTTCTGCTTCGGTTTAAATATAATACATACATACATTTAATTAAACCCAAGAGGAAAAGGTAAGAAATGATTCCTTAATTTCTAGATACACATTAAAGTTACAATTATTAATTGATTTAATTATACGAGTTTGCTTTGCTAGTATTTGATTATTGCTTTTAGGCTGCCTTCAAATTAAAGGACCTTCAACACCCTTCTATTGAATGGTGTTGAAGGTCTTAAAACAAGGCCCTATAAACACCCTTCTGTTCGCAGGCAATCTTACTTTATATCATAATATATCTTTAACTTATTTTTAATAGCTTTGAAGTACAGGATAATATTGGTTATAATATAAATATCTAACCCGTGCCAAGATTTAATGAATTACATCATATTTATTGAATGACATAATCCTGATTACAATCCGTACGGTAAAATGCTATTCATCCAAAATCTGAATTAAAATACAAACTACTTCAAATTATTATTAAGAATTGGGGAAAAAATGCACATTTCGAAACGTATATTTCGTTATCATCACAGTAAACTATAGAGCTGTAGAGTGTAATTAAGATGTTGCCTCTGTCAAAAACAAATTATTTGTAGTCATTATTCAATAGAGGATCTTCTAAAAGACGTAACATTCACGTCTCCAACAAAAACTAAAACCAGGATAAAACTAGAAAAAGGAAGATAAAACTTAAAGTAAATTATAGTGATTTCGACGTCGCTTCGATGACAAGATTCACGCGCTACATCACGAAATAAAAACACTTTGCCAAGCGTTCCGTTAGTATTAACAAAGGCAGAAACGTTTCCAGGATTCAGAGGGCCGAGTGGAAGTGTTTTTTACTTACTCAATCGCGTGAAAGTTAAATCATTTGTATGCAATTGATAGATTCCAAAGAAATCGTAGTTAGCATTGAAGCGATCGAATGGGAAGAAAGTACTAAAACCACTAGGTACTCAGGTCGACTGTTTACTATCCTAGCCAGATGCTCCCAGGATTCAGAGGGCCGAGTGGAAGTGTTTTTTACTTACTCGATCGCGTTAAAGTTAAATCATTTGTGTGCAATTGATAGATTCCAAACAAATCGTAGTTAGCATTGAAGCGATCGAATGGGAAGAAAATACTAAAACCACTAGGTACTCAGGTCGACTGATTACTATCCTAGCCAGATGCTATTAGGATGACAGCGTTCTATCCTTATCTCTCGAGTGACTGTAATCGTAAGAGGAAAATAAATAAAACAATTTTTATTATCCAAATATTTCATCAGAAATAAATTACCATTGTTTACATATGTACAATCAGGAGGTTTGGAGGCAACCGGTTTAAAGAAGATAAATTTTTATTCGTATTTATTTTGAAAACTGTCTGAAGAACAGAAATACATTTTTTTTTTGTAAACATTAAATTTTGCCTATAGATGGATTTTTAAATGGATATTTCTTTAGCTTATTATAAATTACTAATTGCATAACATATGAGGCACTCCGCACTATCATTAATATCTACTTACACCATCATATTATAATATTTTAGGAATTATTTCATTTTTGCTTTTCTAAATACACCTCAATACATAATTAAGCAAATACAGTGGCTAATTCTTTTGTACCCAATCTTCAATCTATCTAAATTAACACGTCTAAATATACATGTATAGTAATATCCTTTCCTCCATGGAGCAATATGAAACTAATATATTTAGTTCCACCACCACATCCACTACAGCCCATTAACGTCCCACTGCTGGGCACAGGCCTCCACTCTCATAGCAGAGAGGGAATTAGAGCTTAGACCCACCACGCTGCTCCAATGCGGGTTGGCGGGCTATATAATATATTTAGTTAGACACGTCATTTTAGTTTTAATAGATTGTACAACAGAATTGGGTACATTATGGTGCTAACTTAGGTACATTTGACGTCACAAAACAGAGACCTGACCTGTTGTAACTCAATTTGTTCAAAGTAAATTAAATTTTATTTTGAAGAAACTAGAAGTTTAATTCGCTATAATCCGCCACAGAAGGCAAATCTATGTGGTACAGTGCGTATCTAGAACTTGATGCCCTCCAGAGTAATCCAGACTATAATCTCTGTGCCAAATTTCATGCAGATCCGTTCAGCCGGTCTGGCGTGATTGAGTAACAAACATCCATCCATCCATCCATACAAGCTTACGCATTTATAATCTATATATATGTCACCGTAAGATTGTAAAAACCGTTAGATTATAATCTAACTCGCGAAATTGTAGAAAGATTAGAATTTAACGCATTATTTTCCGGTAGATTGTAATCTGATAGGTATCTAAACCCGATAAAACCTAAGTACTTGATTGTTTATGTAGAACCCTAACCTAACCTACAAGAAAGAGACAAGAAAACGTAAATAAAATGAATATTTCAAAAATTGACACTCAGAACATTGAACAGTTTACAATCTTTCGATAGTTTAGAATTTCGCGAGTTAGATTATAATCTAACGGTTTTTACAACCTTACGGTGACATATAGATTATAAATGCGAAAATTTGGATGGATGTATGGATGTTTGTTACTCAATCACGCCCCAACGGCTGAACGGATTTGGATGAAATTTGGCACAGAGATAGATTATATTGTGGAATAACACATAGGCTATACATTTGATCCCGTAAAATTAAGGAGTTCCCGCGGGAACCAAAAAAACCTCAATCCACGCGGACATAGTCGCGGGCATCAGCTAGTTATTTGATAAATACTGATGGACCACAGTATTTACGGTATTTGGTAAATACTTATGGACCACAGTATTTACGGTATTTGGTAAATACTGATGGACCACAGTATTTGCTGTAAGACTAGCCTTCGCTTGAATGTGATGAAGGTACTCATAGCTTGGGTTCAGTGGGTACCGTGCTCTGACCAGGAAGGGGTTCACCTACAGCTATAGACGGGTGGGGTTTGTGGGGGGAGGACAACCCCCCTTCCCGCTCGAGACGCGCGTGTTCGCTCGCAACCAGCGCACGGAGTTCATCCTGTAACAATAAGATCTCATAAATAGAAACAGATACAGAGCTATTCTATACAGTATGGTCTTTTTTGGCTTGTAGTCCAAGATGGCGCTAATAATAAATCAAACTCAAAGTATATTTATTCAAAATTGGTACCAACAGAGTACACGTGACCGTCACGTTTAAAAAAAAAATTAAGACGGTGATAGTTAGCCACATTATCTTAAAACTAAAGCTACAAGGGTTCCAAACGCGCCCTGGTCTGTGAAGAGCCCACAACAAACTTAGCCGGGTTTTTTTATTGTTATTATCTTATAATCACTATCTCTTCACAAGTCCAATTTAGTCGTCATTGAGCGGTTATTGCTACTTTTAATCCATACTAATATTATAAATGCGAGTGTCTGTCTGTCTGCTACGCTTTCACGGCCCACCTGTTCCACTGATTTGGGTGAAATTTGGTACAGGGATGTATCCAGGGGAAGGCCCCTTATTATCCCTTCTTATGCCCTTACATAGGCTACTTTTTATCCTGGAAAACTAAGGAGTTCCTGCGGGAACAGAAAAAACTTAGTCCATGCGGGCATTATCTAGTGTTCAATAAGTTAATAACCAATTTTGACAGCAGCCATTGTCAGTCACCAAGGCTACATCTCTTACAACATCAACTTCTATCCGTAACCTACCGTACCAGCAGCTGTCAGACCCCAGAGCCAAAACAAAACACATGCTCAACTTACCCCCCATCCGAGTTTATCAGCTAACACCAGGCAGCCATCATCACAGTCCCCAAGCCAGGCCACATCTCTCACAGCATCTTCTTCAAACTGCAACCCCCCTCCTGTCAGGCCCCAGAGCCTTAACAGTGGAGACCTCATGCCGGCTTTCTCACGATTGATCAGTAATCTTGGACACCATTCTGGTACCCTGTAAGGGACGTTTATTTTTCATATGTTTAAGCAAACTGAACAGGATTGAATTTGGACTTTGCCCCTGGTATAGGATTTTAAAATTTTTCCTGTTTCTAGGTTGATTGGAAGAGATCGCTTCTTAGCGATAAGGCTGCCTATTGCACAGTTTTTATTAATTCGTATTTTTGTTTGAATGTGATTTGTTATATTGTGTATGGTGTACAATGAAGTATATTTTCATTTCATTTGAGTGGAACGTTTCATAAGTGACACAAGTTGTCCCACATGCAATAAATAAATTATTTACAGCAAATTCAGACAAGCTTACTTTGTCAATGATTCACAAATAAAAAACAATCCGTGTGACTGAATTATCAATCAACTCATATCTCAAACAACTATATAACCTATGCATCAGCTAAGAACGGATTTTTGAGAATTCAAGCCCCAAGGAGGTAAAATAGAGATTTTAAATGTACCAACCAAAATAGAACTTAACATGAGCAAAGCCACTGGAAAAAGTTAGTAATGAATTATATTTATACTAATTATGGAGGGTAGAGTAGAAGGAGTAACATCTCTGTATATATAAAAAGTGTCTGTCGAAATGCATTAAATTGGGGGCATCGCATTAGCATCAGGGAAAATTTAAAAGGAAGCGCCAAATATAATCAGAGTAGGCTTGAGAAATAAACAAGGAAAGAAAACATTCAACATCAACATCAAACAAACAACATTATTTGGCCAAATCCATACTAATATAATAAATGCGAAAGTGTGTCTGTCTGCTACGCTTCTGTTCAACCGATTTTTATGAAATTTGTTATAGGTATAGGTTAAAGCTTGTTTGCCGGTGAAGGACATAGGCTACTTTTTATCCTGGAAAATTAAGAAATTCCCACGGGAATAAAATTCCTAATCTACACGGACGAAGTCGCGGGCATCATCTAGTAACTAATAATAAGCAGTTCTAACTCACATATCAATCAGTGACGCAAAGGGTTGCACTTCAAGCGAGGACCCCATGATAATCAACATGTCACACTTTTTGAAGTCCTCTTGGAGACACCTCTGGAACCTTTCCGGCAGACTCTCACCAAAGAACACTATGTCTGGCTTCACTACTCCTGGGCACTCCGTACATATGGGGATCTGGTCTGAGAATATCCTTTCTAAAATATAAATTAATAATTGTTTAACTTTAGGCTCCTACACCTAAAAGCGTGCCAAAGGTTAAAGAGACCCTATTACTGAAATTTCAGTCTGTTAATCGTTCTGTAGCTTCAAGGATTTGTAGCTTCCGCTGTGAAAGGTAGCCAGTAGAAATTACACATAAATTAAACTATACAGATTCATTATTTTTTTATTCCACTACAAGTTAGCCCTTGACTGCAATCTCACCTGATGGTAAGTAATGATGTAGTCTAAGATAGTAGCGGGCTAACCTGTTAGGGACATGGCAGTTATATTAAATACGGCCAAATACCGAGAATACCGGAGGTTTATTTCGAATTTAACATGAACAATGATGTACATTGTACATATTAACATGTTACCCTGTTAGAGCTAATTTGAGTAAAAATTTATGCAATTTGTGTGACAGGTTACACTTCGAAATTATTATTTTTATCCATTTATTATTATTTCACACATAACTTTGAAGTTACTTAATTATGGTTTTTGGTATCTGTGGGAACTCATAAAATTTCCGCGATAAAAAGTAGCTTATTCCAAATTATTTCTCTCTGTGCCAAATTTCATCCAGATGCCGTACTGGATCAGCCGTTCTGACGTGATTGATTCCGAAACATTCATCCATCCATATTCCATAAGTATAGATGGAATGCTGCAGCATTGTGGCATTGATGCAGTTCAAAATGACATAAAAACTTGGCCATTAAAAATTTCAAAATATAGAGTAGCAACAACAACAGCAAGTGACAGAAAAGAAGAAGATTAATAGGCTGGCATGGTATATAATGCAGAGGGAAGAAAATCAGATTACAAGAAGGATGTTAATTAAAGGCATGTGGATTGTGGATGTAAAAGTAGAGGAAGACCAAAGAAAAGATTGTATGAAACGGGAGATGCATGTGAAAGGGGGGATAATGTGTTGCCAGATGACAGAAGTGAGTGGAAGAAGTCTCACTTAACATTACCTTTAATAAACTCTAAGGAGTATTGTTTTCGGCAATCCAAGCAATGTGATGTGTAGAATGTGCCATGAGCCTCCACTAGTTTGTCCTCAGGTATACAAGCACCTCGTTCCAGTGTATCAATGTTTTGTGTATAGTGGCGTAACAGGATGCCTGCAAAACAAATTATTCAATCAATGTGGCCAATTCTGTATAACACAATATCTAAACTGAACTAATATGACAGCTTTAAATTTAGTTCTGTCCCTTTCCACAGGGAGTATTATGAAAGGGTTAGCATTTTTTTTTTGTATTTTAGTTTAGTTTAGAGATTGTGCACTACAGAATCAGCTCCATTATTTTCCATTAAACTTCAATTAGAAGTATCACTATCACAGCATTGAAATAATAGCATTGATGTATGATGGTGCTAAACGGCTTGTCCATGTTTTGCTTTCAGAACACCAATTTAAAAAGCAAATTATCTACATTCATTTAGTAGAGTAAGTTTTATTATTATCTTATTCTATAGCTATTAGCATCATCCAGGTGGGTTTAGATTTTTCAAAATCCTATGGGAACTAGCTTTGTTTCTCCTGGGTAAAAAGTGGCCTTAAATGTCACTTTCTATTTTGCTACAGTGTAATGAAGCACTTCTGTTACACAAGTGACCACTGTTCTGCTTATGGCCACAATCCATTAAATATCCAATCCATTAATTAGATAATTGAGACTATTTACAATTGATGAAGGTTTAATATAAAAGAGCTACTTCTACAGTTATTTAACTACATATCCATGTAAAAAATCATGACTTCATCACACTTATCTAAACTAAGTAATATTGTAAAGAGGAAAGATTTATTTGTTTGTAGTTTTTGAGTTTATCCAAACTCAAAAACTACTTGCGGTGAGGGTGGAGCGGTTGTGTAAAACCTGATTATCTGCCCACTGCCCCTGGCTATATTGAGTATGTACTATTATGATCATTAGTGCTACCCATGCAATACTAGTGCATTTATAATAGCATGGTGTAGTGATATCTAACCTTTCTCATGTAAAAGCCTTATAAAATAATGTGACACAGTGGGCTTAAATTTCCCTGGAAACAATTCTTTAGCTAATGTGAAGAATGGTTTTGGATTTTGTCTGAAGAAGTTGATTTCAAATATAGCTTGAGGTTCAGGCAAGTTGTACTTCTGCAGATTGTGGTAAAGCCCTGTTTCAGGGCTTCGGAAATCAGGTATTCCAGCAGCTGTAAAAAAATATTTTTTGTTTATTCGGCTGTAAGTCTAATCATTCTCTTTTATAAATATAATAGCTAATTTCTACGGGGTCCCAGTATGAACAGTGAACCATGGTTTTGACAAAATAAAATTACACAATCACTAGCATCACCCAGATTGTACAGTAGTGAGTAAAATGTAGAGAATTCTAGATATAATCTAATGGATCTAATTAAATTTGTACTTTAAAATATTTTATACAACTTACACGTAGATATACCAGCTCCAGACAATGTTATGACATTTTGGCATCTTACATTCTTGATCCATTTAACAACACCATCTAAGTTGACTTCATCCAAAACTTTATCAACTTGTGCCGGCGGTTCGGAAGGCTCGTGAAAGCCGAGTTTCTGCGCTAAGTATCTTCTTATCGAGTCCACATCCAAGTCCCGAATCCTGGAACCCATAGTTTCTATTGCAATTGGCGGGACGACTCGATCCTGAGGTTCATCTCCTAAAAATAAAAATTAAACCAAATAAAAAAAAACAAAATTAATATGTACAATACATATAAATGAGTGAACTTACCATTACTTTTTCCAGGAGGCGAATTAGCCGACATATTTCGTGATTTATTAAAATTGTGATTCCAAAGTTTCCATCCAAACCCTCTTTGTCCAATTTCACCACGGCCCATTTGACAATGACAGTCAAATGACGCGCATTCTCGGAAATTTATGGCTCTCTGAGAGCCATAGATTTATTTGACCTCTAGATAGACTGATGGTCTGCTCGGTCGTGAGACAGCCATATTCAAGTACAATAAATACTGTCTTTGAGAGGTATATAAAATGTTGCCATATTCATAATTTACTCTCAAAGTGGTGACTCCTGTCAGATAGGAAATAAAGTTTTGTTTGACCAACACAATTTATAATTATAAATATAAAATTATATTATATTACAATAATATATTATCAATAATTAATAGTATCACGCGAATGTTTAAATAAATACCTATTTATGTAGTTTCATGTATTATTTTATCTGAACTCATGTTATGTTAAAATCGAAACCATAAAATGTTAGTAACATACCTACATAATAATTTACCCAAACTTTTCTTGATATTATTCCGTACGTTTCATTGCTATTTGTAGAATGCTAGATGACATAAAACATTACAAAGTATTACAGAATTAGAAATTATTTATTGCTTATTACACAATATATTATTACAAAGGCGGTAAAATATAAAAATACAAGTGTATTACCATCGTCATGGCGTGGAATACATAAAATAATCGATGTAGCAAATCACGGTATTAATGAATTAGATAAGAAATTTTTTGAAATATCGATTATACCTATATATTTTCATGTTCATCAACTGAGCCTGAAATTGAAAATATCATACATTTAGATTAAGTATTATCGATAAATTAATATTAAGCACTTGTTAAGAATCAAAGAAATACTCCATTATAATTATTACAGTCAACCATGTAAATGTATTTGCATAAACCCAGCATTTAATTTGGCTTGCCGTCATTGAAAAATTCATCTAGGCTGCAGAAGGCTCTAATGCACTTATGCACTTTGACGAAAAATATTAGAATTACGTTAACTTTAATTCACATTTTCTCCTTGAATATAACTTTGACAAACAAAAACAGAACTATAATTTTTTTAATGTTAAGTAAGGCCAGAAAAGTTAGTGGGAAGTGAAATATTACAATGTTTTTTTTAACTCCTTACTTTTTTGGGATAAAAAGTAGCTTACGTCCTTTCCCCGGGAAATACCACATATTCCTACCAAACATCAAAATCGGTTGAAAAGGTGGGCCATGAAAGAGTAGCAGGCAGACTAGCGTCACTATATCCAGATTTTGATGACTTACTTGTAAAATGTAAAAGAAAAATTCATAGATTTTCCTTTCGCTGCGGCTTTTGCAGCATAATATACTGCAACTCACCATTGCACAATAACTTAACGAACACAAAATTTCACAAACGATTCCACCTACAAATGTTATAATAATAATAATAATATATCAAAAACTTTGACTACCTAACCAACCTCCAATGTACATAAGCTGTATAGTCTATTTGACGAGGCAAAGTAAAACATGTAAACAAATATGGCGTCAGATCACGTGATTATAATTGTCATTGGACATATAGTGATGAAAACATTGACAGACTAGTTGTGACTGAACGATTAATACATTCTGAATTCGATTACCACATACAGTCGCTTCTACGGACTGATGCTGAGATCTATAGAGCGTACTTTTCACTTTACTTAGAGTTAAAACGAGATGGACTTATGTGAGTAACATAAATCTATCTCGTTTTAACCATGTCTTAAGTTATTCAAAGTCACTTGTTATCTCTATAGATCTCACACTGAATGATAAGAACAGATTTAGTCGATTGTAAATCGGTTTTCCTACATAAGCCCGGGGTATGAAAATGTATGGGGAGTGAATTCAAACTTTCTCCGTTACGTACATGTTTCCATGGTAACACTTGATTATGTTTCCTTGACTATGTTATGTATTTTGATGAATATAAATTATATAATTAATATAAATACATGTATCAAGCATGCTTTTAGTACTACAAAATATGAGTTCATTTATTTTATGATCGTTCGTAAAGAGTAAACTCCAGTCGTACGTCGTACTGACACACACAATTTTTTTAATAAGTAGGTACTTGATCACTGATCACTACAGCTTATTAAAGTCCCACAGCTAGGCACAGGCCTGCACTCTTGAGGGAATTAGAACTGAGACCCACTACGCTGCTCCTGCTGCTGCGGGCGTTAGTGAAATGTTTAATTATAATACCGTCTTCAACATCACAAGGTAATTTCATAATCATAGAATGTTGTAATCGATTTTCGATTTTTACAATCGACTTAACCCGCTTCTATCATTCAGTCTATGGTTCATTTTCATGTCACATCTCTATGGAATCATTCTATTCACAAATGTCAAACACCCATTAGGTCATTAGTCTTTGTTTTTATTTTGGGATGCTTGCTAGTTATTTGTTAAATTATTAGCTTCATAATGCTTGAATTGAATTACTTTTGAGTATATTAAGAACTTTAAATGTTTTACCTCAGGAAATAAGACGTTTGTGAGTGATTTGTGAAATACAACAGTGAAAATATTGATAGCAAAGTTGAAATGTCGTGACTGGTATATTTTATTTACATTTTTTACGCTGCCCCTTCAAATAGACTGTATATAAGTTTGTGTTACTTGTTACTAATGTAACAAGCAAAAAAATAAATACGGTGACGGGGCAAAAAAATAATATTCACTTACCTTTCATTTACAGGCATTAAGCCATAAAGCTATCTCTTTCT
This sequence comes from Erebia palarica, assembly GCA_964035005.1. Taxonomy (NCBI): domain Eukaryota; kingdom Metazoa; phylum Arthropoda; class Insecta; order Lepidoptera; family Nymphalidae; genus Erebia; species Erebia palarica. The sequence goes on from OZ035994.1 coordinate 20,535,492, forward strand.
AGCAATAGAAGTTGAAATATGGCGAAATCTTTGAGGCAATGAAGATTATCATAAATGTCTGGCATGGAGGTAGGAAATGTCTGGCGTCTGATAGAGTATAGACTCAATACAATTATAGACTATAGAGTTTTAGAAAGTTTTCAACTGGTTTTCTTCATCTATGGTGTAATTTGCAAACGTCAAAAAAACCGGGAAAAGTGTATTTCAAATCTCAAACTGTTTTTCACGATAAATAATATTTATTATTACCATTAGAATCTTCCAGCTCTATAGCGTGTCTCCTCCATTCCACGCGTCATTGGCGAGGTATATTGTACCCATTTGGTACAAACGCAAGCCATAAAACCAAGAATTGAATTGAATAATGGAACTCGTTTAAATCAACATTAATGGTTAGCTATTTATTAATCAACATGGTAGTATAAGTTATACAAATTCCCAAAAAATCTAAACACGAAGAAATACACAAATTCTAGAATACTAATTAAAGAGAAACCAATCAGGACACCGCAGAAGCCGCCCACATTACCTGCAAAGAGAGTTAAGACCAATAATATCCGATAATCAGGCGAATGAAATAAATACATTAAGTAAAATCGTGATACCTACATTTTGATAAGTTACCAAACCTATACTTATTGATCAGTAAGTAGGTAGTTTTGTACCGCGATTTAATTATGTAGATCGCCTTAATCGTTGTACTGACCACATTTAGAAAAATTAGACATAAGATTTATTTTAGGAGGTATAATAGTATTCTTACATCAGTCTAAAGCAAAGTTAAGTATCCAAGCATCGTGATAATGTCACTCGAGGGTTCGGCATAAGTGGTTTCGACTCGTGATTACAGGGGCAACGTTCCGATAGGTGACGGGCACATGTGCTCCGAATCTGCCTTTGCCTAGATCACGTTCATTGTCGGTCTCGGTTAATACCTAAACCACTACCTAATAACTTCTTACAGTAATAATGTCTCTCTGCGACACCCATTACTGAGGGTCACGAGACGTGAGTCGTGACCCCTACCCATTTAAATGTCACCGTAATATTGTAAAAACCGTTAGATTATAATCTAATTAGCAAAATTGCAAACTGTCGAAAGATTACAATTTAACGTATTATTTTTCGGTAAATTGTAATCTGTTAGGTATATTAACCCGACAGAACCTAATGATTATTTATGTCGAACCCTAACCTAACCTACAATAAACAGACAAGAAAACGTAAATACAATGAATATTTCAAAAATTGACACTCGGAATATTGAACGGTTCACAATCTTTCAACAGTTTACAATTTCGCGAGTTAGATTATAATCTAACTGTTTTTACAATCGTACGGTGACATTTAGAGTCAGTGGCGGGCTTGGGGGGTGGCAAGCAGGGCGACCGCCCGGAGCCTCGCTCTTGCAGGGGCCTCACACTCTTGCCCAAGTAGAAATGTCTTTTTGAATCTCGCTCCTAGCAAATAAATATCTATCGCCCAGACCCTCCCAATGGCTAAGGTCGCCCCTGTATATCGCATATAATGGTTGAGGTTTCCTTGGATAATAATCATCGATATCGGGCTCCCTAATCCTTCCGCATTGATAATATTAATAATTAAGTAAGTAATACTTACTAACAATCTCGAACCAATAGGATACGATGTCAAGGCGGTTCAACACACCGTCCGCGGTTGCTAGATAAATGCTGAGGAAACATTTACCAGTCATATTCAAATCCTTACTGTAATAAAGATAATTCAGTTTAAAGTTTAACTTTAAAGTAATTATATCTATATCTACTTATAGTGACCTTGGAGCATATAATATGAATATAAGTGTATAATATGAATATAATATATAATATGAATATATAATATAAATTTTGACCCTATGAAGCTCCTGCGATGGTAATAATTGGTAATGTTACTCAGCTCCTAAACACTATAACTAGCTTTTTCCCGCGGCTTTGCTCACGTTAAGTTAGGCTGGGTATCCACTATGTTCGCGAATCTCTTGCGCTCCGCGCTCCTGCAACTGCTCCACGTAGTGGATACTTTCGCGCTCCTGGAACGGTGTGCGCTCAGCGCTCCAATCGGTGGCGGTTTTTGGGCGAACACACAAAGGGAAGCTCGTTCTATTCTTGGCCGTGAGCTAATGGAGATACGCGTAGTGCGTACCGTCTCCATCAGAGCGGTTGCAGATGTGCGCAGCACAGTTAGTTCGTGAACATAGTGTATACCTAGCTTTAGATAATTTTTTTTAGGATACTTCTTGCACTAGCCAGGTCAGAATCAGTAGGGATGATATTTCAATTTACTAGTAACAATGACTGAGCGCAAAAGTTTCACAGCTATATTAAGAAGTTAAGAAGTAAGAACCTAGCACTTATTCAGGATAGAATAATGTACTCAACTTAGTTGAGCATATTACTCTATCCTATATTAGGGTAACTTACAAGAAGGAACTTGAGAGCTCTTTATTGTGATTAGCTACGTAGGTGAGCGGTATCTTGGAGTGCTTAGAGTAGTGCCGTGTCAGTTCGCAGTCAGGTAAACACTCGGCGCAATATAGCGCGTCTTGAACCTCCACCTCTAGTCCATCTGTGGTCGTGGCGTCTATTGGATACAGGTAAAACAGCTTTTCTAGAACATAAATTTTTGCAACATACTCATATTTGTTTGAAATATCTTTTTAGATTTTTATTGAAAATAATACAATAGAACTTCAAGCTAGCTCGCTTAACCTAATTACTATATAAATGATGCCCGCGTGGAATGCTGGCTGCATTTCCGGGCTGGACACCAGGCTGATTCTTTGGGCAAAATATGAGCCAGCCCTTCTGTCACCAGATGAGGCAATTAACAGCGGTGAAATATCTCGCAAAAATTTTTTGCCAGTAAAATTTCATAGCCCCAGGGTCTCCACGGCAAACGAAATAAATACATAGGTAACTCTCTATGAGAGAGGCGTACTTCCGCCGCTTGCCGGTTTCAGCATTTTTTGCTGCGGCTCTCGGTATTAAATGCTATTAATTTTTATGACATTAATTTTAGATTAAATGTTAACTATTAGTTTTTTTGATAAAATTAAATAAATCGTATTGCAACAACATTGATCACACCTGACAAATCATCATATTAGCGGATGGAGTTGGAAAACTTGCTCTAGAAAAGGTTAAATTGTGTCAGCGTTAGAGCGTTCTGTTAATGTAAATGTCTTACCTTTATACCTGTTCAAGCATCTCAAATTATCTATAGTACATAAGGGATAGTCATCAAGCTCCACAGCGGGAATGTAGTAAGGAATGCATTTACAGAGCGATATTATTGTCTTGACCCGGCACCTTATAATGCAAGAACTGTAGGAGTACATGTTAAAATATAACTCTTTCAACTCGTCATGGAAGAGACATTTTCTCTAAAAAAAAGTAATAAAGCTTTAGTCAAACTGACCAGTATCATAAGCGGGATGCAAAAAGCGAATTGCTGGCAAAGTTTGCGCCACGAAAGCAAAAATACCTACTGATTATCACCATCATCGCTCGAAGCTCGAAGTTATGTTATTAGTTATGTTTTATAACTAATCTTCGAGCTTCTTTACTGAGGATTCCATTCCAGAAGATACTGCTGCAGATAACACTTCTGTAGCAAAGTTCGTTACCTGCCCATTCAAGCTACTTAAACTCTGGTTCAGACTTCAGATTGAGTCACGACATTTTTAATAGGTACACGAAATTAAGTCCACATATCACAGGCAAACATATGGCATCGAAATATTAAGGATACCAATGTAAACAGTAAATTATGTTGACGGCTGTTGACAGATTTTCTCTTGGGTCGCAATTTTTTATAATTAATTATGTTTCCTTCAAACGCCACCTAACAGATATTATTGAGCCCTAATCAAGTGTTATTTCTATATATTGACCCGGAGCATCAGCAAATTTCATTTAAATCCGTTCATTAGTTTTCGCGTGATGCGCGGCCATACAGACAGACAGACAGACAAAAATTTAATAAAAATCTGTTTTGGACTTAGTATCGATAGTAAAGCATACCCCGATTAAAATTTTCAGAATATATTAAATGTAAAGAAATCTCCCAGTTACAGTTTTATTATAAGCATAGATGTATCATGTACCCATGTTCAGATACAGCCACTGTCGTACAAAAACCTTTTGACGTGACACCAAACTGTACATATATTTCCGATTCCGATTCGCATCCCGAAAGGAGGATGGCGGAAATGCATGTATTTTGGGACCCACTGAAAAGAGTAGCGTTCATCATGGAAACTTATTAATAATTGTAGAACGTAACAAAACTAAGAAAAAAGCAAATAGTAAGTAAGTCTAAAAGTGTGGGAGAAAAAAGATACACCTGAAAGTAGAATATAACCTTAAAATTATTAATCAAAAACTATTGGGCTATTGTTCAATCAATAATTTGTATCAGTATTAGTATGAATGAGTAGGTAGGTACTTATGTCTGCGAGAATTCCGCAATAATTCTACTCACACCATAGTTCTAAATAACTCTTATCTGCTTAAATCTTTCTCATCTTGTAACAAATTGAGTAACAATAATATCAAAATAGATCTCTTTGCACCACTGGTACCTCTATGCGGATTCTGGCCAGTGAATTCTTCGACACCTATAGCCCAAGTTGAAGTGATTCGCTGACCAATAATTCTGATTGTTCACCCATTCTATAGCCTGATCTTCCTTACATTAAGACATTCCTTACATTCCTCTATATACTTTGATTTACACTTGCATTGAGTACTTATTTACTTTTCCTATGAGAGCTTTTTTTATATTTTATAACCAAATCCATGAGAAGGAAGTCGCGGGCATCAGCTAGTGTCATACAAGTAGTGATCACTGATACTGATAAAATCATTTTCATAAAAATTAAAAAGTATCGATACGATTAGGTATCGATACTTTTAAAGTAGGTGCTCGTGTTAGTATCACAAGACGATAGTAATATTAAGAATATTCATTTCAGTAGGTATCGATGATACATCGATGGTGTCGGAGCATCCCTACAAAAATAAATAATAATGACAAGTGTTGTCAAGTCAACAGATGTATATCTATGTCAATTACGTTCCGTTAATGCAAGATGACTTATTTTTTAATAAATTATAATAATTTCTTTCTTTTGAATCCCGTATCTCAGAGTCTCAATATTTTTTATATAAACATCATATAAACATATGATTATAAATAATATAAACTTGTACTTGAACGATGCCTCCTTAATTTTTAAATTGTGTGGGTCCAATTTCGCCATTGTTCTTTGCTTCAGTTTTACTGAAGCTAAAAAATTATATTATGTACTTAGTCATGTGTAGCGCTAAAGAAAAGCCGACTCGGTAATTAGATGCATAGTTCTATTCGAGGATAAATACGCGGAATGTATTGTGTTTGTGAATATTAAAAACGTTTGAGTTACGCACAAACGTCATATTTTAGCATTTTAGCGGGTTAAGATGGCGATGGTTAGAGTAATGAATGTTCTGATAACTTAAACTTCCAGGGGCCTCAGATAAACATTTATTTTTTGTGGATTTTATATGGAGCCGCGACTACTAGAGCAAAACAAAACGTTTCGCTCTGACGAAGACGTTTCGCGGAGTTGTGAGTGATTCTTCTGGCATCAGAGTTTGCATGTTTGAATTTAAATATAAAATTTGTGGCGATGCTTTGGCACCAGACCATAGACAATTGTCTATGGTCTAAAAGCCTTGCCAACAATATAACCTAGATAACCTGTTCCTTGATAAGAGAACGGCATTCACCACCACTGCCATAGCAAGGTGGTTGTTAAATAATAATAATGATGAACGTATACAAAAGATGGTACCGTTTTAGGAGGATATTTACGAACTTCTCTAGTCGCGACTTGTTTGACAGCATTGAGCTCGAAAGTCACCGCTTGGTTAGGTTGAGCGATGCGCTGCATTATACTCCCACTATTATGATCCGCGTAGTGAGTTGAATCGAATATCAGCACCTGGAAAATTAAAAAACCCAGCCTAGTACGATTCTGGCGTCACTCTATAAGCCTCTTTCCGCACTGCATACGATCCGAATCCGAGAAGTCTCGACCGGAAGTAGCAATATTTGTACAGAGGGTTGCGCACTAGACCCGAATTTCTTTTTCCGAATTCGGAAAAATCCGAGAATATTTCCAATTCGGCGCTTTGTTCACAGAATCCGATCAAGAAAAAGTAAGCAACATCCATCAAAACGGGTGCAGTATGAACTCACTATCCGGATTCCATCCGAATTGTCTAAATCAGACTTGGATTCGGATCGAATGCACTGCGTAAAGGCATTGAGGGTTCCATACGTAATAATATTATGGGCTTATTAGGTTTATTAACCTGGTGTAGGGGAAGACGGTCATTTTTATCGCGTTCGATTTTTCTTTTATTAATTTTTACTCTTTTTCAATTGTTTGTGATAATTTTATTCCAATTGTAAATTATTTTGTGAATGTGAAGGTACATTTCAACAAATTGTTATTTTTAAATAAATTTCTCTTCTGTATCCTAAAACTAGATTCTTATTAATTGTTGCCTAAAGGTTTATATTTTCTCTTGTTTTGTTCAATCTTAGTTTTGTTAGATGCCATCAGTGTTATTATATCTATAAATAATTAATATACTTACGTTGTGTTATTGTATAAGTATCTAAGTATTATTTAATGGCAAAGTTAATTTATCTGTCTTTTGTGAGTAAAGGAATGAAATGGGGTGAGAACCACAGATTTGTACTTAAATCTGTGGCGTAAATTATGAAGGCTTGCTGTTAATTATATCCGAACGCATACCAGTCGGATACGCCTACAAAATTATTCCGTTTAATTGTAACGACGCTTTTATTATCAGAAGTGGCTTATCCTAGTTAACATTGGCAAAATGAGTGGCCGAAAGCGATCAAAACGCTCGCATCACAGTTATTCCGGCAATCGAAGACGACGCCATGATCACAGAGTACTTGCCATGATGATACGATATCGAGATATATACGATTGTAATTCTTATTATTTTTTTAATTAGAAAAAATAAATTAAATAGGTATTCGTTTTCACTTCTATTTTCAGTCCCCATGACTGCCAATTTTTTATTAATAATAGGTACTGAGTTGACATCCGAAAATTCTTGATAAAATAAATAAAAGTCCAGGATCATAAGCAACGTTTAAAGTTATACAGAAGAATATTTCGTGCATATGATTAAAGAACACTTACTTCAAATCCGTACATGTTGAACGTAGTATAAGCATAGTCGTCAACCATGGCGTCCAATATAACATTAAGGCCTTGCACCTGGCCCGGTTGATGTTGCCTTTTGATCATGTCAATAGTTCTATGTAAACTGTAATAGAAAACCAAATTTATATAAACTAATGAACAAGAATAATGAACAAGTGGCGCCACCGGACGAACATGTATAATAAAGCGCTCGCTGTATTTTCGTAGTATCAGTCCTTTAGCGTCTTTCGAGACGGCAACATTAATTAATTTGTATTGAGTCAGTCTTGTATCGACATTTTAGGCGTAAACATTGTTAATGTCCGTTGAGATATTCTTGTTGAGTCTTACTTATTTATGTGTTTAATTATTCAACGATTTAATTGATTGATCTTAAGAATAGTCCTGCGCATTGCTGCATTTTTGCAATTTTCTGTCGAGATTACTTAAATTAAGCAGTATAAAGTACGATTTGTTAATTGTTTTCATGTTTTATTATAATCCGCCTCTGGTCGATAACATGTTATATCTCAACTTATCCTTCATCCTTCATGCTGCATAAATAGGAAAAGTAAACTACCCTCTTTTAAAGCATTAATTATAAAGCCTGAAACACACAGGATACGCGACGATACTGATACATAATCTATTGTAACTTGCAACCTGTATTCTAACCATGGTTTACCATACATACCTTCCTGATTTGTCGTCTCTTAGTACTAGATTGAAAGCGCAACAGTGACCGTGGACAGTGCGTTGGACTTCAAAAATTTCTTCACACTTAACAAAGGCACCTGCCCAAGCACATCGCTTCAGCATCTTGCTACAGTTTGGAGCCAGCTGGAAAATCATTGGCTCGCATATACCACTGATCAGCACAGATGTGCGTGTGGAAAAGAGCGATGAAAAGAGGTTAATAAATTTGGAATCCACGCCTCTCTCGCCAGAGCAAAATCAAATTCAAATTCAAATGTTTTTTATTCAAATAAACTTTTACAAGTACTTTTGAATCGTCAAGTGAATCTACCACTGGATCTCGCTGTAGTAGAGCTGGTAGGCTATTTTCTGGTGTGGCTCTGTCAACGATGCGATCAAAAGGGATCAGGGGGGTTTAACCATGCGTAAAAAATAAGTGTTCTTTATCTTAACAACAAAAAAAAATAAGTATTATATTATGTAACTCCCAAAAAGTAAAAAAAGAACACAAATTATTCACTTAGTAAAATTCACATGAATTCATGATAATGTCACCGTAAAATTGCAAAAACCGTCAGATTGCAATCTAACGCTTTTATTCTCGATAGATTGTAAACTGTCGACAGATTGTCAACCGTTCAATGTTCTGAGTTTTTGAAATAATATGTATTGTATTTACTATTTACGTTTTCTTGTCTCTTTCTTGTAGGTTACGTTAGGGTTCTACATAAATAAACAGGTAGTTGTAATCACTTTGGTTCTATCAGGTTAATATACCTAACAGATTTCAATCTACCGAAGAATAATGCGTTAAATTGTAAAATTTCGACAGTTTACAATTTCGCTAAATAGATTATAATCTAACGGTTTTCACAATCTTACGGTGACAATAACACCAAATTTGAATGTAGTCCTATATTGATTCTTGTGTTAGAATTTATTAAATGAAATATTACCCCCCTCAGTCTTTCGAGACACTAATATAACGGGACCGATAATAACAAATGTCTAATTGGAATTAGTCGATTTTTCACCGTGTATCGATGATCTCACCAATGACCCATTGTTTTAAAATTCGCACTCGCAAAAGCACTTCGTGAACAAACCCTCCGGTTATTGCTTCACCAATCCCGGCACATTAATCCTTGTCTTAAAGCTCTGCCTTAAAATTGAGGATACGCTTATTAAATTTGCATTACTTTCATTATATTTAAATTAGATGTTACCCGCGACTTCGTCCGCGTAGATTAATGTTTTTGATTCCCGCTGGAACTCTTTCATTTCCCGGGATAGAAACTAGCCTATGCACTTCCCATTCAATCAAAATCCCATACACACTTCAAATTTCGTCAAAATTCTTTGAAAAGATGGGCAGACAGATTGACGGATAGACAGACAGAAATAAAGAAAGAAATATTTTTTCAGGGATACCTACAAGTATGCGGAATATGGAACTTTGATATACGGAAACGTCTATTCCTGATACGTGCTTTAGACTAGCCCTAGTCTATTTGTCATACTTAAAGCCAAATGCCAAAAGCTAAAGCCAATGGATATTGTAATTAATTTCTTCATTAATCTCACATACTAAATTAACCCGCCAAATTAATCTGTCTTCCTGACCTTTCTTTTTTTTTAAAACAAAAACCACGAACTCGAAACCTAACACAATATAGTATGGATTTTCAGATGAACAAGCGAATTATTTTAAAATATGTTTTGTAAGTCCCTGATATTTTATTAAGTAGGTATCTACTTCTTTAATACATTTTTGGACATTTGATATTCATATCTTATGTGAACTAACATACCTCTTTCATTAAGCTTACAATATTGATTTCGTTGAGGTAGTTTGTAAACGTATGAAGCAACGATTGCGCATGCAAAGTATTATTATAAGAGAAGTCAACCAGTCTTCCAAGTTGTTTGAAGAACATGGACACTTCTTCACGCTTGTCGTCGCCAAGCACATTGTTTTTCAAACTAAAAGTTTAAAAAAAATCGTATCAAAATCCATACTAAAATTAATATCTACTAAGTACAAGATGATGCCCGCGACTTCGTCCGCGTGGATTGAGGATTTTTGGTTCCCGCGGGAACTCTTTAATTTTCCGGGATATAAAGTAGCCTATATCTGTTATTTCAGACTATAATCTATCCATGTGCCAAATTTCATCCAGATCCGTTCAGCCGTTCTGGCGTGAATGAATAACAAACATCCATCTGAGGTTTATCAGTTTCCGCAGGAACTCTTTGTTTTTTTTTATACAAACCTTGTCCTGACAATAACGAACGCAAAAAAAAGTTCCCAAAATCGATCATCTTAAATTTTTGTATTCCTATGTTTTCTAAAAACGCCAATAAGCAAATCTTGGTCACGGATGGAACGGCGCCCTCGAGCCTCAGGCATCAACATCAACGGTTTATGTTTATTTTCCTTTTACGCGTTGCTTGATCAATATTTATATGTATAGGTCTCTTACCTCGGCATAATACGAGTTTGTAGGTAATCATTCCTGCATGATCCATCAATGAGTACAATCTAAGCTAGTTTCCTCACGATGTTTTCCGCCACAGTCCACAGTTAAGTTAGTTAGTTAATAGGGGTGATGACAACTCAATCAAATCAGCAACTTTTTATCAAACTTAAAAACGCGCTTCTAGTATGGGAGTTTGTATGAAATACATAAATGTGACGTCATCAATTTTCAACGCACTTTTTTTTCATTAATCGAAATTTTAAAATGGTTATCAAACTTAAAACTAACCGAGGATGTGAATTTTATCTTTTGATATGTGATGATGTGATCTTTTGGAAGACCCTCTAAATAATAATTAGTAGGTAAGAAATAATTTATTTTTGACTTTCTCCATTACCTACCTATATATAATTATTATAGTCCCACAAACTTATCTGACCCGGTGACAGAGTCGTTGTTATTTTCATTTTCATTTCATTTATTTTAGTTAGAGTTTAGTTATTACATTTAAAGTTGCTAATAAATATTAAAAATAAAATAGAAACCCAAACTGAACCTGAACTGAACTTTCGTGTTCCGGTACGATGCCGTGTAGAAATCGACTAAGGATGGTAATGGGTTGAATATAACTGACAAACCCCAGGTTAGCCCGTTACCACTTTAGACTGCATAATCACTTACCGTCAGGGAGATCGCAGTCAAGGGCGAACTTGTAGTGGAATAAAAAAAAGAACGTTCATAAAAATTAGTTCCAATTTGGCCACCGGGCCAGTTAACTTTGTGGGACTGTTCTTGAAACGCACATAATTCCGAAATTTACTGGTACGTCCTCGAGAATCGATTCCTGAAGTCTTAAGCAAAAAGTTGCATTAAAACTGCATAAAGATTTGATACTCACTAGCGTTCAACATGCTTTTCAAGGGCTTCCTTACTAATTCTGTTAAAGTTACACAAGGCTACTGCCGGAAACTCTATGTTGGATATCGGATACGTAGTTGACTCCATGTTGACTATCAATGGTCTTGCGAGATTCTCAAACCACAAATTCTGCAGAAAGTAGGCTATCATACCCAACATAGCGATAAACAGTACAATTGTGATAATCCTGGAAGAAAATGATTAAATTAAGATTATTTATTTGTCTGGTGGGAGGTTTCAGCTGACGCTAGTTACCAGTTACCACCCTACCGGCAAGAACATGCCTGTAGGGTGATGAGCGATTGATTATTCCGGCACGATGACGCGTAGAATTCGATTAGGGGTACTACATGTACTACCTATATAATATAATACAACTCGCACACCATACTCCTAGGTACTAGGTGAGAAGTCAAGGTGAAGCATGAAGAATTATTAAGAAAACATAGCTCAACTTTCATAGCTGTTACCTTTCTCTCAAAATTAAATTTCGGCTCGGGTAGCGTGGAGCCTTAAGTAAAAATGGTAATAATAAAAGTATAAATAAAAAAAAATAAAAACCTAACACATTGAAGTACTTAACAGGATATAAAATTTCGAATCGGGCAGACCTGTGAAAGTTTTTCTCATCACTTCATCGAATAGAAGAAGAGCACTTGAATCATAGTTGGTTAGAAGTAAGAACGCTCTCGATCATGTCACCTTTCAAACAAAAAGATCTACATAAGTAAATTAAAACTGCTTCATCTGTTTTGGAGCTACAATGCCATAGACAGATACAGGAAAACGCATAGTTAAAAACTTATAATAAAAATTAAAAAATACAAAGCTCTGTGAGAGGTTGTGTTTTTATTTAATAAAAGCCAATCATTTTTCTGTCCAATAATATTGTCATTATTATTTATTATTAACTAGGTAGTTATCTATCATATGGCGATTTGTACCTATCGTAGAACCGTCCCTTCCTATCAATTTCGATATTCTTGATCATTATTATAATTATGTCATTAAATGTAACTACAAATACGGTGGACTGTATGCACCTACAGTAATACTAAACAATTTTGGGACGTCCCAAAAAACAATAATACTGTCTGAACGTAATTTAGGTTTATTATAGTTACCGGTTTTAGCAATGCCGACACCCGGGACGAGGTTTTTACTATTTACACTCCCTGATGATAGCAGATTCCAATATTAAATCAGAATCAGTAAAATTTATGAGACTTACAAAAAATATCAGTACGATAAGAATATTTCTGATAAAAAGTTAATGCAGCACGTGGACGGCGCTAACTAGAAGTTACCTAATTAATATTTTAATAGTATTTATGCAACGACCTCAATTTACAATTTACAGGGCCCACCCTGTCAAAGAAAGAATGTGGACTTATTTTACTAACGCCATCTAGTCTGAAAAGCGGGACAGCGCTATGGCGGGGACAAGGACGGGCTTAAACAGGTGAGGGGCATACCCTACGAGTCGGACGCCAAACTTTTTTCTATGAAAGGGCCCATCTAGTACCTACACGATGTCTATAAGTATCACAAACAACGGAGAAAGCTTCTCCGTATCAGTTACAAAGGTATTTACTTATGCTTGTTATTAAAATTATAACAGAATAAATAAGCATCATTTGGTTTTTGAGCACCAACTTACCTTTGCATAATGGTTTGCCTTCGATCACACATGCGCTGGACACCCGCAAGTGAGCAGTTTACAAGATATTCTTTTAAAGTTTTCCTAAAATTTATCCTTATGATAGTCTCGATGCTCATATTCCTTACATTAGGTTTGTACAACCTCTTTCTATAATCCCGCCACCAAACATTTTGTTTATTTCTCATGGTTTATTTTTTTTTGAAACTGGACGTAGTCAGATTGGGCGCATTTATGCGACTGTCCATTTAGAATTATTTTAGTTTGAGCAACACCGAACTGAAATGTACCTAGTTTAGTAAAACCAGAAAAGTGTGAAAGTGTTTCATACTATGATTCCGTATATTAATAAAATTAAATAAGTTGACCTATTGCTCATTAAAACTCGAGCTGCCCTGCAGGAGCTCCCAAAGTCATGTAAAGATCGAATATCCATATTATTTTAAAATCGTGATGGCAATATGTATTACTCCGTTTAATTAAGCGGACCTTGACGTCTTTACTATCAATAAACTTTTGCGAAATGCTTTTAAATCGTCAGTATCATCATAAAATAATATAATATAACAATAATATATTAAAAAAATCTCACAATATATTAAATAAAGGGACAAACGGGCATGGAAAATAAATTATTAATATTATATTGCTACCAAGCAAAATGTGTGGTTTCGTAAATAACTTTGCAACGGATTTCTAAAGCGCACACTGCAACACATCGCGTGCTAAATGGTTATTAAGCCAACTGACTACAAGTCATCAAAAATTAACGAATACCTCCACATTGTAATAATTATTAAGCACGATACACTTTTACCTTTAGGAACACAATGCAACATTTATAATGTGAATGAGCATTTGAAGGTTAATCATTTAAATCTATTAAATACTAGATATGTAGTGATGTAGTCCGCGTAGATTGTGGTTTTTTGGTTAAGGCGGGAACTCTTGAATTTTCCGGTATAAAAAGTAGCCTATGTGTTATTCTAGATTAAAATATAATCCAGATCCGTTCAGCCGTTCTGGCATGATTGAGAAACAAACATCTATTTGAGGTTTTTTGGTTCCCGCGGGAACACTTCAATTGTCCGGGATAAAAAGTAAATTATGTCCTTCCTCGCGATGTAAACTATCTTCGTACCAAATTTCATCAAAATCGGTTCAGTAGTTGGGCCGTGAAAGCGTAGCAGATACTTTCGTATTTATAATATTAGTATGGAAGTACTATGGACTCGGTTAACTGCATTCCAACTTCCCTACTTATTGTATCAATTTTTTATGATATTTTCTCAATATTTCCAGCCTGATTTTCTTTTTTTTATCCACTATAAGTTAGCCCTTGACTGCGATCTCACCATGGTAAGTGACGATGCAGTCTAACCTGTTAGGTGCATGGCAGTTATATTAAACCCATACCTACCCCTATAATCGGTATCTACCGGAACGCTAAATCGCTTGGCACGTCTTTGCCGGTAGGGTGGTAACTAGCCACGGCCGAAGCCTCCCACCAGGCCAGACCAGGGAAAATTCAGAAATTATAAATTCCCAAATTGAACCTGGCGGGGATCGAACCCGGGACCTCCGCACGTTAAGATCAGCTCTCAACACTGCGCCATGGAGGTCGTCTAACAGCAGCAACGATCACTCACTGTGCTCAATGCTCATGTTGGCAAGTGATTTTGTACAATAATTGCATATGAAATAATTTGACGTGCTGTTGAAACCTTAACAGTTTTGTATGGGACTTGCCTTAGCAAAAATATTACGTGGTGTTCAGACAATGCAAGTCATTTATTGTTTCAGTTATTTGCAAGCAATGGGTAAGAAAATGAAAAGGGGCCTTAAGAGGTACCTGTAATACAACAAGATGAACTAGACATAGATATCAAAATGACTTCCTACCTTTACCACCTTAACTAGGTATCTTACCTGCCTTCTCACTTGGCTTTATCTACTGGACTAGTACAATGGCAACGGCATATTATCCTACGGGCTAGGAATCTTAAAAAGGAATCGTGAAAATATTCAGCCATAAATATTTAGTTTTAGGTATAAATACCTAACTTTCGAATGTTTTTTTTTGGATATTTTTGTGTAGGTTTTGGATCATCAAAGACCCCCAGACAAGTTATATCGACTAAGGATTTAATGGGGGGGTCTCCATTCAACGGACCGCCCCCATTGCCTAGAATATACAGCAAAAATAAGACGTCATGATGTATAGTGGGTATAGTATAGTTTGTGCTAATTGTCCAATAAATAGTGAATAAATATAAAGGAACACGAACTTCTGCTAACTGTTATGCGACCCGCAACCGCAAGAATGCATCTGCCTGAGTAATTGCACAAATATTGCTGAATATAATGTCCGCGCAGTAAATTCTCAAGCAAGCGTAACTTTAGGGAATCCTATGACAGCTCAAGATTAATTTTTGCACTACCAGTTTTTAATATTTTACTCTCTTCCCATTTAAAGAAGATTCTCGTCTCAATCTTTCCACCTTTTCCCGGGTCTTTATTATATGTGTCACCGTAAGGTTGTAAAAACCGTTAGATTATAATCTAACTCGCGAAATTGTAAACTGTCTACAGATTGTAAACCGTTCAATGTCCTGAGTGTCAATTTTTGAAATATTAATTGTATTTACGTTTTCTTGTGTCTTTCTTGTAGGTAAGGTTAGGGTTCGACATATTTAATCAGTAGTAGGTTTATCGGGTTAATATACCTAACAGATTACAATCTACCGAAAAATAATGCGTTAAATTGTAATCTTTCGACAGTTTGCAATTTCGCGAGTTAGATTATAATCTAACGGTTTTTACAATCTTACGGTGACATATACATAATTATTATTAATTAATATTAAATACATAGTTATTATTATTTAATTAATTAATTTTATAATATCACGATCGACGTTTGCATACACTATTAAGAGTGTTTATTGAAACTTTTCTGTAATTGGCAGTAAAATATCAAAATTGCATACGTATAGACCATTAACTGCAGCACTACAGAATAAGCTTGGAACGTAAAACATTTAACTTATTGCGTAGTAAAATAGTGATTGGTGGCCCACACCTGTTTGTAATATCCAATGATGGTAAGTGAATTCTTATTTGACCTCACTTTTACCTACCGGTATTAAACGACGGCCTCACTTACCTCTAAAATCCCTATGTACTAGCATAATGATCATCCATTTCTATAAATTCAATTATAACGTGGGATCAAGTTTTACTCATATTATGGCTTAAGGTGGTCTCTGGAGGTAAAGTTACCGACAATAATCATGATCATCCTCATAATCTACTCATGTGCTTGGACATTTAATACACATCTATCAGTAAGATGAGGAAGGTGGCCCCGAATGCAATAATAACTACTATTATTAAATATAGTTCTTTTCAAGTATCAAAATTTTCTTTGACGATTTCACTGGTTTCTTACAATAAAACAAATAATTTGGACATCTTGTTTGAGCGAGAATAAGCAATAAATTCAACGCTTATTATTAGTCAAATGAGACAGTTAAGTAGTCTGTTTCATACAAAAACAAAAAAAAACCATCTTTCTGACGACAGATACAAACTTTATTTAGTTTTATTAAGTTCTGATGTGTTTAAGCAGAAATGATACAATATTATGGTAGATTTCTAATGAGGATGTGAAATATTATTTTCATGGTGATTTGCCATTACACCATTAAAAAGTGATCTAGATATGAATTGAAATTGTAGGTCAAGAGTTTATTGCACTTGCACTATTTTGCTTGAGAGAAGCTGAGCAAGTGAACATAGTTAAAAAAAAAAGTCGACTGCCCTGGTATTGCATTTTTTTTCCAAAAAAAATATAGCCAGTGTCACTCGGGAGGATGGATTGTAATGATACCCCATATTACTATTTATATACCCCATTTACCTATTCTGTGCCCATACATCCAAATCTGATAATGCATTTAGAAGTAAAAAGCATGCAAATACAGGGGTCTAGGCTCCGAATATGATTTTGTCCCATTCGGTGTCGAGACCCTTGGTCCGTGGGGTCCTAGCGCTATAAAACTTTTTTTTTCCTTATAAAACTTTTTAAGGAAATAGTAAAAAGGTTAGTCGACATCACAGGATACCGAAGAGCTGGCAGCTACCTCGGACAGAGAATTAGCCTAGCTATTCAAAGCGGGAACGCTGCCAGTATCTATCTTCGGAACCTTGCCTAAAGGGACTCCTTTTAATAATATTTTTTAGTTATTATATTATATTTTTAAGGCTTTAAATATTATTAAGTTTCCTTTTGTGATTACGGTATTGTATTTTCGTGGTATTAGTTTAGGAGTTAAGGTGGAATAAAGATACATACAGTGTCATAGATGGACCGATTGTCTCTATCTTCACCAACTAGTCCTACTTGGTGACGCATTATGCGATAAATTCTATTTTCTATTTGAGGATTTAAACTGTTAGTAAATGGCCCATAAGAAGATAGAGTGAAACTAAGTGCCCTTTCCTAAGCTCTTGCTAAGTTCTTCACGCCCTATTGGGTTGTTTGCGGATATGGCCTAATGACGTAACAGTTCATTTCACATGATAACTTGCATGAGATTTATCTAAGGGTTTATTTTGATATTTTGTTTTAGTTTTTATTTTAATGGTGATAAATTAAGATTAATATCTTGAATTCGTCCTCGTATCACGTCTATCCGTTGCTCCGTTTCCTTCGAAACCTATAAAGACTGTAACGTGAGGTATATCTAGAATCTAACAGTATATCATAGATACTTTCTTTTATTTGGCATATCTAGCTTTTAGACACGCCAAATCAAAAAGATCTCTGATAATTGAATCCACGTGGCTATGTACCTAGTTTAGTGTGTCTTACACGTGTAGTAACAATTGCATTTGTAAATAGAAACAATGAGAGACGAGATAAATTTGTATAACAAATGTATCAATGTTAACAACTACAGACTTACTTCGGTCTATGCTAAATTATATCTTCGGTTTATGCTATATTATTTATATCACTTGATGATGATGATCATGCAAAAAGCTTATGCTTATGCTTTTGCTTTTGCCAAAAAGTGACAGCATTACAGAATTTTTGTGCATGAGGCTAAGCCTAACTAACTTTTAACTACACAGTGTAAAAAACAAAGTAAGGCAGTCTGATATTAGAACAGTCGATCGAAGGTTAGAACATCCTACAGCATATTATGTTTCCTTACTCTTAGTGAAGAAGTCTGAACTCTGTTTTCATATCACACGTCCCTTGATTAGGGAAGATTCGATAGGGATAGATTCGATCCGATCTCATTCAGATAAGGATAACGTAGTGTGTCGGGCTGTCGGCGCAGGCCATATTATTACTCCAGCATAACAGGAGCCTGATGCTCTAATGAGCATCAGGCTCCTGTGGTCATGCTGGTAATCCAGTATGACTGATGAGTGATTATTACTAAGCAATTGTCATCTGATCTCGCGATTGGGATCTCTCGTTACGATAAACATTAACAGCTACCACAGTAAACAGCAGCTACTTACATTTCACATTTAAAGGTGTTATTAATATTCTCTAAGATTGTAATAGTCTTCTAAATATATCACAGGAAAACAACAATTCAACAGTCAACATATGTATGTGTCTAGCTGAAATTTGGCATAAATATAGCTATACTTATATGGGCATCCGCTTATAAAGAATTTTAGAAATTTCAACACCTAAAGGATTAAGTTACCTACGTTATTTCGTTTAAATTTGTATGAAAATCGAACTTAACGTGAGCGAAACCGCGGGTCTGAGTCAGTTTTTAATTAATATTATTGTTTTTAATAATTATATAACTTATGGATATCATTTCCATACTTTCTGTAAGGTAGCCAGATTTAAATCATAGAGGAAACGAAAAGGCAAAATTTGTATCCCTAAATTCCTCAAACGATCCAGCCGAACGAACCGGCTTGGGTCAACGTTGCTTAACAATCGCAATCGACTGATATGCGTTGTCACAATTAGGCAGAGACATTACTCTGTCTCGGTCAAAGCTCGCACTTTATGTATTTCATTCCCACACTAAAGGATCTCTTAACTTAACTTCGTTTCACTACATTCCAAGGGGGATCTCAATAACTCAATCAAATCACTAATCAGCAACTCTTTCTTCAACTTAAAAACGCGCTTCTAGTATGGAAGTTAGAATAGAATAGAAGAGAATATATGTATATATTTATTTGCATGATTGTAAGGCGTCAGGCAGGAAACTATCGACGGCGACAGCGGGGCGATGTGGTCCGAGAGCTGGCGACGAATATCAGGAAGGTCCTTTAGGCGAGCTGAAATTGCGAGAAAATATAATTTCGTCAATTGGCGAAATGTAGAAGGTTATCAACAACTTCATTTAATTATTCACCTTAGGACTAACACGTAAAGTTACATTACCTACGATTGGAAAATATAATTTTTTAAGACGTTCTGTCATCAGAGATACCTTTCAATAAAAAAAGGCATTTTTAAAATATGTACAAAAATATTAGATTAAAGTTTAATTTCGAATGTAGTATATTTACATTTAAGACCTTTTGTCTTCGTAACAACGCGAGCTGTTCTCGCTGTTCGCGAGCATGTCCGTCACGCGAATCGACAAGTTTACCCCCTACCAAAAAATGCTCAACGCGGCTAAAGACGTTTTCACTTCAAAAACCAAAAAAATATTTTTTTGGCAACTTTTTTTTTTTAATTTAGTAAGTACCTACTTACGTATGCCTAAGTTTGGACTAGGGATGTTACAGAACTGTTTATTGAGTATCTAGTCTGAGTTTTCTAATTTACGTCGGACCTAAACATGCATAATACGCAACAGGAGCGCGTCGCGATGGCTACTGAACCGCAAAACGACACACACTAAGTAAAACGTATCAGAGTACGATCCTTAATGGTATAGATAACTACTGCAGTCAGTTGCCCCAACATAAAACGTATCAGAAAATGCAGAAGCAATGCTCATCACTTATAATTTCTGGGAATCGTGCTAGACACGTAACCGTATCGCGTTCTGTTTGATTAAGACTTTAGGCATACATAACCCAGACGTTTTTGTCTGCTAAAAAGTAATACCAGCCCTTTTTATAAATATTTTATTAAAATTCAGCCAGCTCTCCCCGCGTCGGGTCGCCCCGCTGTCGCCGTCGCTCCCCTGTCGCTAATTTCGTGCCCAGGTGCGAACAGTACGTACACTAAGTATGTACTGTTCGCACCTGAGTTGAATGCAGAGCTTAGGAATGTGCTAGTGTTGTGACCTCATTACTGACAGTCATATCGATAAATTACAAAAACAAGCAGTGGTTGTATTATTTTAAAAACATTTAAAATATTGATTGAAACAATGATGATCAAGTCCAAAATTTATCTACACTATATAATATTATAAAGAGGAAAGATTTGTATTTTTGTATTTTTGTATGTAACGAATAAACTCAAAAAGTACTGGACCGATTTTAATAATTCTTTTTTCATTAGAAAGCTACATTATCACTGAGTAACATAGGCTATATTTAGTACTAGATTACTATAGAAATCTTTAGAAATTCCTATTAAAACCAACCGAAGGTGTAAAAAAATTAGCCATAAAATGTCTTTCATCGCATACGCTGCGAAAAGTATTAATGATAGGACAAAAAAATTATCGACAATATTATAGAACATATCAATATCTACAAAAAACTTCGCGAGACCATGTATCTAACTATTGTAGTTACGTCACTATAACTACTTTTTTACATTTAACAAATTGATAGAAATGCCGATCAAAATCAGACCGTGTTATCTATACCATTTATAATTTTTTATCCAAATAAATAATTTTATATTCAAGACTGTCTCAATACCTGATGATTACTTTTTGAATTATTGAAATCGGACATTCCATTCAAAAGATATCATGAAATAAAAATAAAAATACTTAGTTTTAGTATTAGGAATCACACTTTTTCATAATTAATAATAAATGCGAAAGTGTGTTTGTTGGTTTATTGGTTTGTCCCTCAATCACGCCGCAACGGGGCAACGGATCGACGTAATTTTTGGCATGGGTATAGTTGAGGACCTGGAGAGTGACATAAGCTACTTTTTATTCCGGAAAATTAAGCAGTTCCCGCGGGAATTAAAAAAACATTCACCACGCGGACGAAGTCGCGGGCATCAGCTAGTTATAAATAAAATCCTTCGGACAAGTAGGGACGATTGCTTTAGTTAGATAAAAGTCTGCTTTAGTTCTGTGAATTACACTACGATAAAATAATTATCAAACTTAAACTAATCGAGGATGTGAATTTTAGGTCTTTTTAATAATCAGTAAGAAGTAAATTATTTTTGACAGAGGCATCATCCCTGTTTCGAGAATTAACTAAGCTAGAAATTTTTCACCTTACGTTCTGAGTCATAGTATAGCTTCGGCTTTTAAAAATGTACGAAACTTGTATTTTACGTTCAGAAACATAAATAGCTTCGGTTTTCTTACAAATTAAAAAAAAAAACATCTTGCTTTCTAAAAACAAAATTTACAAAATATTTAGAAATATTTCACGCTACCTTTTGAATCATAGACAGCTTTCGCTTTAAAATGAAGACTTCTTGACGTTCTTAAACATAGATAGTTTGGCTTTTATAGGTACTAAAATTCTACATCAATGGCTCTTGCTAATGAAGAGAACTTTCCGTTACAATTTTAACTTTCACCCTACCTTTGAGAAAAATTGAGAGATTTGGCGACCTGCATAAAGACAGCCTAGGCTATGATCTGTGCTTTTGACAAATATTTTAATATGTTTTGCTTTTGCCTTTTTCCGCCATATCATAGCTATTTTCTTTGTAACATATGACTGCACAGCCTAGCTTAATTAGTTAAGACTGATAGTAATGAGGGTAAAATATCGGAGGCAGATTGCTAATTGGACTGACCAACTGAGGCAAGAAGATGGGCGTCAACCGAAGCTTTTGTATACTGTTATTTTTTTCAAGGCCAAGACTGAACCAGGGCCCATAGCAGTTTCGGCAATGTATTCATTACAAATATGTGATAGATATTTGTAATGAATACCCACCTCATTCATACCATGAGTATTGGTTATGAGTGATTAGGTCAATATGTAGCACCTGGATCTTAGCCAGTATTACAAATAGAAACTTCGAAGTCGGAGCTTTGGTCAAGTGTATAGTAATTATTAAGAAGCCTATCCTATACTTTTTTGTGATTTGAAAAGAAAAGCTTAAGCTTTGGTGCAAATCATTCAAGCGGAGGGGAGATGTAATGTCTTATTTTTCCAATGGGCAAGTTCAGCAGAAATATGAACGGTGTGCGAATAGCAGGCGAGCGGCGCTCACCGGAGGTAAAAATATGTGTGGCGGAGTCCGTGCTTCTTAATTTAAACTCCTGAGCAGGCTTAAGCGAAGCAGAAAATGCAGTCATGATCACGTCTCCGCTCCATAATAACCTGCCCGCAGAGCAGCACGTCTCCGCATATCTTCTCTCCTCGAGTCCTTTCCACATATCCTTTATCCTTTCCTCTCCGCTTCGGTGGGATAATATTATCCCTTCAAGGTGGATACATTACTGCGTGGAGGAAAGAGAGGTTTGTGGAGTCCTGCACTATCCATACGGAATCGGATGTCCATGAGAATTTTGCCCACTTGCAGGAAAAAAGGATATTTAAAGAATAACCGTTACGTTACAGCAGGACTCCTGATTTTAATGAAGGTAATTATAACAAATACTTTATAGTAAGTACTCTCAATTGGCCTTATCAGCTGATCATTGCGATAAAATGTATGGTCTCTTATCTTAGTAAGTAAATGAGAACCATCTTGTATCGAATAACGATGTGGACACCTTTTTTATTGTATTTGCATAAATAGGGTATTATAATTCTTTATTTTATACTGCAGCCGCCTTCAAGATACAGAAAACATTAATGAAATCCAAAATCCTTAGCCAGCCTCGTAGAACCGGCAGTGGGTGATTTCGATTTAAATTTCGTAGTACGATGTGAGGGTCACTGCGCGTTGGTTCGTCAGTCAACCTTCCGTATACGGACTTATAAAAGTTACTGTAGGTCAGATAGAAAATAATAATAATTATAATGTCTTTCCGAGCGAGTTTCGGCCACGGCGGCCTATCTCCAGAGTGATTAGCCATATGTGCGGGAGATATAATAGTGAACAAGTGTGTGCGCGTACACCGGAGCTCTCTCTGTTCCTTTAGTTAGTTCTCATAGAACGATGGGACGGAAAATCCGATACGACCGGGGAGAGAGATCAGGCGCAGGACCGACGCATTAACGTGCTTTACGAGGCGCGGGGAGGGGGGTCTCCACAAATCACGGCCTTGCACCTACTAGCTGCTCTCAGCGACTCGCTAGTGCAGCCCTGCGCTTTTTTGCATTCATACAGACCTCTATTTATCTGCACCATGTTCCTATTTTTGAAGGTCATGCCCACTATGTTATCCATGAATCAGGAAATTCTAGGTGTCTTATTTAGATACTAATGCCGTGGGTTTCCGGGACCCTACCACCACCACCACCACAGCCCATTAACGCCCCACAGCTGAGCACAGCTGAGCTTTAACGACTATTATCATGTTAGTGATAATAACTGGGACCGATGGCTTAACGTGCTCTCCGACTTCCGAGACACGGGGGTGAAACACCGCCAACTTCCTAACTCCGGGCTACTACTGAGAATTTCTAATCAGAAAAACCCAGCACTTAATTATGGCCCGACCCGGCACTCGAACCCGGGACCTCGTCAGCCGTAGGCGAGCATGATAACCACTAGACCAACGAGGCAGATCTTATCACTATTCGCTATTAGCATAAAAGTCGGGAACTGACACAGGTTCCAATTTTTCTGTGACGTAACGCACGCACCGTCTTGATTCTTGAATTGTGAGTTGCTATGCACACAGCTGTACAATGTGACCACACACACACGGACCGGCGTCGATTACGAGAGTTTGCGCGAGCCGGTAACGTTGCACGCGATCGCATGGAAATACTACGACACGACGCGTTTGCATCTTGATTCTTGTACGCAAGATGGACGCCTTTATTAGCGTACAATTGTCGTTGAGAACCGACCTGTTGTAGAAATTGTTTAGGCGCGACTTCAAACTCAGATCTTCATTCAAACCGATGTCATCGTGTTGGCGTTCGTAATTTAAAACGTTTGAGAGTGAGGTATTTTAAAGTACCCACCAAACAAAAAGCTATTGGTGTAGATTGAAAGCTCTTTTTTTTGGTTAACTTACTATTAAATACATAGGTAAGTAGGTACATGGATATGGCTAGAACTTTTATTTAGACATCAGGGATCTTCTTTAGAATCATACTAATATTATAAATGCGAAAGTGTGTTTGTTTGTTGGTTAGTCCTTCAATCACACCGCAACGGGGCAACAGGTCGATTTTTGCCATGGGTATAGAGAGTGCTACCTAGCCTACATTTTATCCCGGAAAATTAAGGAGTTTCCGCGGAAATCAAAAAAAATAAAACCACGCGGACGAAGTCTTGGGCATGAGCTAGATTAGAATAAGTGTTTTTTTTTTAAAGATGACTATTATATTATACACCACCTGTAATTTTCTCACAATCAATTAATTTTTAATAACAACCTCCAGAACGTATCTGTCAAACCTAAATAGGATGCAAATCAAAGAATGAAAAATCTAGCTGAAAATAAAGTTCCTTCGTCGCTTCCAGTAATACTTATAAAATCTAAGTAAACTTCATTCACTTCGTAAAAGCAACAAACTAAAAATCTGAATAAAGTTAAAAGTAATGGCTTTCGCTTCACTCTACTCCATTCCACTTCTCGCCTCTCTACTTTCTGACGCCCTCTTCTCGCCACTCCACTCAGCCGCAACATTTTCATGAAGAGTTTTCAGTAATTCTACGGTGTTTTTCTACTGTCGGAATAAAATTACTTATTTTATTTTGTGTCTGATCTGGCTTTACCTACGTGTCATGTAAGCAGTATCTATTTAAGGGTTTTCTAGAATTGTAATTAACTAGGTAGGGTTACATACCAATAGGTTTTAAATTATAATTATCAGTCTATGAAAAGTTAACTTCTGACTTTGCCATATTACCATTATTATTAGTTCTTTTCATAGGTACTTAGATTGACGGTAGGTAATATGTACCTAGATTGTGGTTCTATTCCGTACACACGTACCTACCTACTTACATGTACGTAGAAGATTTTATGCAAAAACAAAACTTTTTTATAAGAACTTCTAATGATGAACTAGTTATAATGAATGAATGAGGTAATAGGTATTTATCTTACCTATATAGTCAGGATCTGATGGGTGTTTTTTAATCAAAACGTAAGTAAATTGCAATTTAGAAAAAAAAGTAGGTACTTGGCGTTGATTTCGGCTTTTAGTGGCAGAGGTGTCTATTTTTCGGGATAAATGGCCCTTCTCTTCGTCCAAATCTGTTGAACAGATATGCCGTGAAAGCATAGGAACCATAGCCGACAGCCAGATAGATAGACAGACAGACATAGATAGACATTTATAATATTAGTATGGGTCCACCTGCCTTCGTTTTCTAACTACAAAGTATAAAAGTAGAGCGTACCAATTCAATATCGCTCTACATTTCACTACTTGAATAAAGATCTGTATTCCAGAAAAATAGCAGACAACGCAGTAGGGTTCAATTATACTTGCGGTATTCCGTATTCGCATGGAAAGTGATTAAAACCTTCTAGATTCATTTATATTTGTGTCACATCCAGTATATTATAGAGCTAGGAAATGCACACTTGCATCGTGCACAGCAATAAATGCAGTAGCGCGGCGAGGTGAGACGCGGGGCGGGGCAGTGCAGCCGGCGGCTGGCAATCAGTCGCATCGTGACCGCGAGGCGCGTTGCGTGTACGTTCCGTCGACGTGCAGCGCAAACATCGCGACCACGGCCGACACCGACAGTCCCGCCATGGTGTCCGTGGGCCCGTGGAGGCGTCGCACGCCCGACGAATGCGACGAGCGCTCCGACCCAGGCGCCTCCAGCTCGGCGGTGCCCCGTGCGCCTCCCAACTGCGCGCGGTGCCGCAACCACCGGCTCAAGATCGAGCTGAAGGGCCACAAGCGCTACTGCAAGTACCGGTACTGCAACTGCGAGAAGTGCCGTCTGACGGCTGACCGGCAGCGGGTCATGGCGCTGCAGACCGCGCTGCGGCGTGCCCAAGCGCAGGACGAGGCGCGAGCGCGGGCTATAGAATCCGGCTCGCAGGACCCTAGAGTCGAGCTGGACCGGCCGGAGCCCCCCATAGTCAAAGCCCCGCGCAGTCCCGTGGTGCCGCCGCCGCCGCCGCGGTCCTTCGGCTCGGCCAGCTGTGACTCCGTACCTGGTTCCCCCGGCGTTTCACCGTACGCGCCTCCTCCTCCACCGCCGTCGGCGCCGCCGCAGCAACCTATGCCTCCTCTGTTACCGCCGCAACAACCCGGTTAGTCCAAATAGTTACAATCGTATCAGTCAGGGCTATGAAATAATGATAAGCGTAAAGTGCAATAACTTTAACATTACGTAGAGCGTGTGTGCGCCCGGTAAATAATAATTAATTAGTAGGTATGCTCAATGTCACCTTATACCTCATAGTAATACCTATAACACTATGCCCGTCATTCCGTAATTTAAACACAAATGCTTTATCAATTTTGTATTTATTACATAAATGATTTATATTCGGAAGTTAAAGTGACAACCAAATGGCAGTGGATGCATGATAATAACGCCATGAGAGAAAACAATTTTTGAAATTGGCACCCGTATTAAGAATAATATATTTAAATGTAAGCAGAATCACAGCTTAATTTGTATGAGAGTCGTGAGGAGGCATCGCACACACGGCTCTATGTGACTTTTACAATGGAATCTCGTAATTTTAGCTTAGAAATTTTATAATCCTCTACCATCGATAGTTTATTTAGCAAAGTGTTACACTTAGGTATCTCATCCATTTGGAACCTATAAATTTTACTAGGTCTGGTTTAGGTAGGTAATTAATAAGACATTTAATAAATTTGGGTATTTAAAATCTTCCTGGGATTTTTAAAATTGGGTACATAAGTACCTATATCTACCTAGGTAAACTAATATTAAAATGACTTCCTAGCAAAATAAATTTATGTAGGTAGGTATTTACATGCTGTTTGCATGGTACATTATATTTATTTACCTGATAAAGTATTTACAGTGCATTCTTGATCCTAGGTGGGACTTCCTTGTAAATGTAGGCCTATTTGAAGAGTTGAAACAAATACCTACTTACCTGAAATGAAAATAGTAGAAGATGTCTTATTGCGTCGAACTACCCCTGTGGAAAAATACCTACTACTATTAGAGTATACAGTATGGATAAAAATAACATTTAATTCATGCATCCACTTAGTAACGTAAAATTAAATTTGCAGGGCCACCTCGAGTCTTGGATAGGTACCTAATACTGACAGGTACATCCAACTCCTAACTGGCTCAGGCTATTTACCTAATATCAATGCGCAAATCTGCATCAAAATCGGAACAGTTGTTCAACAAACTCTCAATTTTATAGTTCACTTTAGATGTTTAGTTATGTACCTATTCGAGGTACCTAATTACTTAAAACAAGTTAGTTTGTGCAAAAATTACACACCACCTTTATTCAGTTATCTGCTACTAATATTATTAGTGTTCATTTTCACAACATCTTTATTCTCAATCCCTTACCCTATCCAGTTAATGATTGTAGAATGAATGATCTCGGTTGGAACTTGGAACCTCATAACTATTTAAAAAAAACTCATTCACTCCAGGGGGTAAGAGAAAATTACAAATCTTTGCTTAGATTACAGTCTCCAAAAATATTGGTTTTCGGTGGCTATACCTAGTCTCCTAAACGACTCCTCATTTTTGTTAAGGCGATGCCAAGCTTTTTGGTACATTTTATATTATACTCTAAAAAAGTACCTACCCCGGTTTAGTCAACGTATTTTTTTTTCAAAATTATTTAGGACTTACCAAAGTACTTACTTTTACTCAAAAGAAAGTTAACTGTCTTCGTATTCACTTTTGGTTGACACATGACTTTTAAGAATATTAATTAATGTACACATTCATAGTAAATACAATAAAAGTTAAAAATTAAACTGTAATACCCTAAGTAATAGGCTAACTGCTTACAACGGCTCAAAACAAAAAGTGAAAAAATTTACTTTATAAAAATAATAAGTACAAATTAATAATAATAATTATGATTAGATAGGTGTAACCCGTATGAAATTATCACTCAGACTAAGGTAAAGGAATTATAGTCCGATTTTGTTACCATTTTTATCAATGTGCAACATAGTGTAACAAGTCATAATATTTTATTACATTTTAGTTACTTCTTAATAGGTCAAAGTTCAATTTAACATGACATAACATCTGCTTCCATACTGAATTTCTATAAGAGATAAGCTTCACCTTTGTCCACTTATTTTTTTGTTAGATGGATGTAAAACGTATTTTGATGTATTTTTTTTACAAAAAGAAAACTTATTTACTTAGTTTTTACTTTCATTTTAAAAAATAAATAAACTGCGTCACTGGTTTCCCAAGCTCAACGCTAATTTGATTTTGATAAAGCTTAGCACAGAAAAAAGACAGTAGTAAAAGCCAATATAAAATCTTCAGAAATAAAAATAAAAACTTTTCCTTTTGGAATTTAGTTTAATAATCTAGCTTAAAAGATATTTACGCGTTTTAATTAGTTTGAAACTCAGTCGATTAAAATGCAAATTGTTATCTTATTTAAGTACGCATCAATAACACATATCGATTATAATGTTCCACTGTCCTTGACATTTGAGCTAGCTATTTCAGAAAATAGGTTACGCGGCGCGATGACAAAGTGATTCGAGACTTAAGCGATGCTCCCGATTTTACTACATTTTAATATGTATAGGGTTCGTTTGATTGATAGGTTACACGTGACACAATCAAAGTGATTGGAGCTCTAGATATTGCGATGTGTTGTGAGCAAATACATAATTAAATTTAGCTTTATATCGAGTTTGTTGTGGGATTCTTCAAAGAACTGCAGGGACTCAGAGTGAAAAGGAACTAGAGACCGGGCTGAATCAAACATCGGGACGTTTGGTCCCGGCGCCAATGAGCGCGCTACATTTAAGTCTCCTTTTTACGCGAACTTTTTGTCCCTAACTATAACTAAATACTTAGTATGTTTTCACTCTATAGGTAGTAGATTTGATGATTTGTAAGTACATAGCTTTACTTTGAAAATCGTACGATGTTCATACTATCCTATCGCCGAGATTCAGTGTGATGATGTCAACGCGGTAAGCACTGAAGTGATCCAATAACAGGAGTTCTAACGGTTATTTGTTGGGCACTCTGCCAACTGCAAAGGTTATCTGAAAGAGAATACCTCTAGGTTTCAATTTCGTCTTTGTATATGTATAGTAGGTATGTACCTATGTACTTAGTGCGATTAATAATTATGTAAAAAATCTTTCTGTAATGTCCAATTTGCAATGTCCAATGACTTTAATTATGCCCAAGTAAATAAATAATTACCGCTCCTAGGCATAGTTTCATAGTTGAGGTGTTTTTCTTATCTGTATGCAGTAGCTAACTAGTACACAACTCCCCTAGAAGTCTAGCGCTCTAGTTAGATTACTTAATAGTAATTTAGTTTGGTGGGCGACACGATAACACGAATTGCACATTGCATCTTTTAGATAATATGTATTAAGGGGCCTCAAACTTTTGCCAGCAAAAACGTGGTATTTCGAGTCCTCATACAGAATCGGAAAGTCTCATCGTTGTCAATCAAATTCATATACCTACCTAGGAACAAGGATGAGGTTTTTTTACTTGCTTGCTAAAGTGATATTTAATTTTTTCATTTTTTTTTGTTAGACGGTTTATTTTTTGAAAATGTGTAAATGTCTTTTATGTTTAGTTTAAAATTACCATGGTCAATCAAATGAATAGGTTTTTTTTTTACAAACTCAAGTATTAAGAACCCATTTTCGTTGGAATCGTGATCTCAGATAATAAAAGCAAGCAATCTTCAACCACGGTAAAATAATGTGATTATATTACCGTGCTTCAACTGTTTCGTGTTTTAGGAGCGTCGTCTTATTAATGTACCTACTAATTTATTGAAATCAAACCGCGATAACCAGCGTGTCAGTGAGGTGATGGTAGATAACATTAAGTACATTGCAATGAATTAAATTGCATTATTACAGTTTTCTATGAATGCTGCTGCTATGGTTGAAAGTTGCTATGCAGTCGCAAAAAAATAACCCGTTTGAGTTAAGTGGTGGACACTTGAGAATACCACATATTAAGTATTAATAGTAGGTACTAGGTAAGTACCTAGAACGTACAGAAGTTGCAGTTCTTTGATGTTGACTAAATTCCCGCGTTATTAACTCCTAATTAGGTACAATAACTATATCGTCGATTGGTATAGTACATGCGTTTTTAATTTTTTTTCTTCTCCAATTATCCTGTACTAAATTTTAATAAGTAACAATAAGTATAGGTACTTACATATTGCACAGTTTTTGTAAGTCGCATCTTATTTTTTTTATTTAGTACTAAAAAGTTATAAAATAAGAAGAAAAACATACATAGTGGACGAGGAAGCACTTATCTCTACCAGTGACCCTTGGCAGTGAGAAAGGTTGTGGAGGAAGAATAGGTAAAACAAGATATGTTAGTCAGATAATGATGAATGTAAGTAATCGGTTAATGTTAATTGGTAGCAGGTAGTTACTAGTTTAGGTACCACAATAAATAGCACAAAAAAAATACGCGCCGAATTGAGAACCTCCTCCTTTTTTGGAAGTCGGTTAAAAAACGTACCTACTCGTATATCTCCTTAGACGGTGCTAAATAGTAAGAAACTATTTTCACCTGTATTTTTTTTAAAATACTGGCTGATGCCCGCGACTTCGTCCGCGTGGAATGAGGTTTTTGGTTCCCCCGGGAACTCTTTAATTTTTCGGGATAAACAGTAGCCTGTGTCTTATTCCAGACTATAAACTATCTCTGTGCCAAATTTCATCCAGATCCGTTCAGCCGTTCTGGCGTGATTGAGTAACAAACATCCATACATCCACACATCTATACATCCATCCTTCAATTCAAACTTTCACATTTATAATATGGATACGGATGGATGGATGTTTGTTACTCAATCACGCCAGAACGGCTGAACGGATCTGGATGAAATTTGGCACAGAGATAGATTATAGTCTGGAATAGCACATAGGCTACTTTTTATCCCTCTATACCTATTCTATTTTTATTAATATTTTATTTTATTTGACTTCCCGCGGGATCCAAAAACTTCAAACCACGCAGACGAAGTCGCGGGCAATCGCTAGTATTTTATATTTTTACCAGATTAGTAGTAGCCGTTTTGGTCTATACCTTATTAACTTTTAAAAAATGGTAAATTAGTTTCTTACTTTTCCGATTTCCACGAAACTATATTATAATATCTTCGCATTATTTCTCAATTTTCAAGATGTTCTGTTATTGGTTAGTTATAGCTTCTAAATATATACTTACTAGTTGATGCCCGCGACTTCGTACGCGTGGTTTAATTTTTTTTGATTCTGGCTGAAACTCCATAATTTTCCAGGATAAAAATTAGCCTATGTGTTATTCCAGACTATAATCTAGGTCAGTGCCAAATTTCATCCAGATACGTTCAGCCGTTCTGGCGTGATTCAGTAACAAACATCCATCCATATATACACAACATGTATGGATGATAAAACATCCATCCATACATCCCTTCATCCAGATATCCATCCATCCAAACTTTCGCATTTATAATATTAGTATAGAGGTGCATTTCAATGCGGTTTTCAGTATACTTACTTACTTGTAGAACATTTTACTATCATCTTTCTCCGTAGGTACGAGAGGAGAAAGATCAAGGCATCGTCAGGGTCTGCATCTGTACATATGTCACCATAACATTGTAAAAAACTGTCGAAAGATTACAATTTAACGCATTATTTCTCGGTAAATTGTAATCTGTTAGGTATATTAACCCGATATAACCTAAGGCACTACCTGATTATTTATGTCGAACCCTAACCTAACCTACAAGAAAGACACAATAAAACGTAAATACAAATTAATATTTCAAAAATTGACACTCAGAACATTGAACAGTTCACAATCTGTCGACAGTTTACAATTTCGCGAGTTAGATTTTAATCTAACGGTTTTTACAATCTTACGGTGACATGTATATATATTTGAAGTTCCACGAACGCGTATGAAGCGATTTGCTTCCTCGTTTCTAATTCGAACGATATGCATATATGCTAGGATATGGAACACCATTCCGGCTTCCGTTTTTCCATCGTTTATAATATTGGTAGGTATATTCAAATCAAGTGTGAATAGGCACCTTCTAGGCAAGCGCGCTCCACCTTAGGCTGCATCACTACTTCCAACAAGTCTGATTGCAGCCAAGCGCTATTCTATGTATTTTTAAAAAACCTACGTGGGAAATGCCTGCACTCAATTTCGTCAGAACGGTTCAACATGAAATTTGGCACAGAGATAGATTATAGTCTCTTATAACTCATAGGCTACCCCGGAAAATTAAAGATTTCCCGCGTGAACCAAAAAAACGTGTGAAAAGTCGCGGGTATAAGCGCACTCGTGCGAATCCAGAGCCATTCAATATATTCCAGATATCAAGTAACAAGTAACAATTCAGAACTGCAATTGATAAGTACATATATATCTGCTTACCTACCAAATTTTTTTTTTAAATTTGACCGATTATATTTATTGTCAGATAACTTATCACTGAGGTGAATGAGGACATGGAAAACAAAATATTCGTGAGGTAGGCACTAGGCACCTACTTGTGTGTACATAATTATATAATATTTGTTACCTATTGTGTGTAAATATAATTCGTTCTTGTATGGAGTGTTTGAAGGAAATTAAACTAAGTTACTAAAACTTCTTTTTAACCAACTTTAAATAAAAAAGGACAGTTTTGCCAATTAATTCGTTGTTTTCGTCTGTTATGTTATTCCTTGTTACGACCGTACACCCGACTTCAAATAACGTCACAATCGGCAAAAGAATCAAAGACTCCAAGACAAGCTAAACTGTACATTGACCGTGCGTTAACTTAACTTTATTTTTAACTAAATGTTTATGAATATTTTTTACGTACCTGTTTGTTCAAACTTATCAAAAAGTCGACACGATGTGTCCTATATATTTACCAAACAAATAAAAACTTTTAACATTGATCATGACCTACCATGGACCTACCCAAATTTTACAATCTTCTTACCTACCTATACTCGTACGTTACTAGGCACGCCTCGAATTGCAATTAATTGACTACAAACTTGCAAAATTAAGAGGTCGGCGAAAATTAACCTTTAGTGAAACTTATCAAGCTGTCACATTCACAACAAGTAAGTACATTGTTGTGTTTTTTTTAGGTAAAAATAAACTGTAGTGCACAGTGTGCTTGTATATCTCACCGTAAGATTGTAAAAACCGTTAGATTATAATCTAACTCGCGAAATCGCAAAGTGTCGAAAGATTACAATTTAACGCATTATTTTCCGGTAGATTGCAATCTGTTAGGTTTATTAACCCGATAGAACCTAAGTGCTTGTTTATGTCGAACCCTAACCTAACCTACATGAAACAAACAAGAAAACGTAAATACAATGAATATTTCAAAAATTGACACTCAGAACATTGAACGGTTCACAATCTTTCGACAATTTACAATTTCGCGAGTTAGATTATAATCTAACGGTTTTTACAATCTTACGGTGACATAAATATTTTTTAAATATAATTAAAAAGGTAGGTAGGTATAAATTGATATCATAAAATCATGGCGTCCATTATATAGTTTCTTGAAAAAATTCAATAAAAACAATAACAAAGATGTTAGCTATTACACTGCACTTTTTATAGGGCCCTGTGGTAAGGGTGGGCGTGGCCGCTACCTATTAGACCCGTCTAAAGGCACTTTACCAATTATAGCAAAATAGACAAGGAGAACACTAATAGATGGTGTTGTTATCTCACTAACATTACATTATCCTGCTGTCTCATTCGTTCCTTAAGACTGTTAACCTTCAGTATAAGGGGTGGACCACCGTGCCATAGGTTGGTATGAGGGTGGAAAGAGGGGGAACTCGATAAAAGCCAAGCCTATAGGAGCGCGAACAATTTCGTGTAACGACGAGGGCCCGAAATAATGTAGGTCAAATATCTTGTTAACCGAAATGTAACAATATGCTGGTCTAAGGAAACCAAAAACCAAAACAACTAAAATAAGACGTCATCTTTTTCAGTCCTATAAATTAATGATGACTGTGATGAGTTAAGAAGAATATCTTAATCATATCGATACCAGAAATTTCAATTGTCGTAAAGGACAATTTGCCGAAAATGAGTTATATATATATTTGGAATCAGCGTCGCGAGCTCTATCGATTGGTATATTTAAAATAATCCTATCTTTAAAAAAAAGCCCCTTATGACCTGGATTTTCAACAGCTCTAATTCGTTTTTTTTTACTATTTGGGATGTATCGTAAAAATAATTTTCAATAGGGAGCGTAAAGTCATGTTTTTATTATTTAGGAGGTCATAAAGTTGTGATTTGATAATCGGAACCCTTACGACCTAATCTATGCTTTGCTTTATCTTACGTAATTAAGGCGTAAAGGTCGTTTATTTTTTATTGTCCTTTACGACACAAATTTTAAGAAAAAGCCGTTGGCGCAAAGCTTTATGCGATTGGTTACGGCACGTTGTCTAGGGCAACGGGGGTGTAAGTAACGGGTGCGGGAGGACCGGGACTCATACGATCCACTTTCCAATGCCATTTTGTGCGATATCGTTAGTGGTAATGGACGTGTTTGTTTTGTTGAATATTAACAATGGCGGAAAAGAAACCACAAAACCATATTTTGAATTCGTTAGAATCAAGAAAAAGAAAAGTTAATTCAATATTACAGTACCAAAGCAAGATGTTACGGTAAGTGATTTAATCATAATTTAATTACAATAAAACTAAAGTTCGTGGGTAAGTATAATACCTACTCAAGAAATGCTAATTATTCTCTAGAAGAAATACTAAAAAAATATGTACATATAACTCTAAATTTTCACCCTTCTAACACCAACCCCTAAGTTTAAATAGCGATTTAATAATAGCTATACAAAACAGTGATCAAGGCTAATTTTTTCACGGTTTCCACGGGATTTAAAAAATCTACATCCACGTGGAGGAAGTCACGGGCATCAGCTAGTAATTGTATAAATTTTTGATACTCTTAGTGCAGGCTTACTAAGTTTATGTTTTTTCAGGAACACGCAACATCCTAGTGAGAACTCTCTTCAATCTTCTGCTAATAGTAGTGAAGTAGTAGATGATACAGATGAAGAAAATTATTGTGAAAATGTGAACACATTTCCTAATATAATTCAACAACAAAGCAAAGTAGATATTAAACTCAATGAAAAAGTTTCCAAAAAGGAGCTGAAAAGATATTTACGAGCCATTAAGTTTGGTGAAAATTCTATAGTTCCCACTGATAATAAATTATTACCATCACCACTTGCAAAATGTCAAAACCGAAAATCAAATCGGGCATCGTTGTCTTTGCACCTGAACCTGAAATAAAGAAGACCACTCAGACTACTCCTGGCGTTATACATGACCCACGGGCGCATGATTCCCATGACATTTCTTGTACTGAAATAACAAACACCGTTACTGAAACAGGCAACGTTGATCAGTCTACATTACTTCAACAGCCTCAGGTGTACAGTTCTTTGAAAACAGTCGTCTTTGAGCACGAACCTAAGAATTTAGAAGAAAATAAGGTATCCCCTTCTCTTATCAATCTTCTCTTTTTTTGATCCAAAAACTGACACCAGTGATCATGATATTATGAATTCTGAAAATCCTAAGCCTAGTAAGAAATTTCGTAATAAGATTTTTAAATCCTACATTGATTATCTTTCTGATAATGAAGACTTTTCAGCAGGTAGTTCCGATCTTTGGAGCATGAATGAGTCTGAGTGTTCAATTAATAGTGAGAATAAAAAGAAAAAGTATACAAAAAAGAAACAAAAAATAATAGATAAGAACGAAAAGAGAGCCAATACAATAGAAAACTTAATTAAAGACAAAACCAAAAAAAAAAACAAAAATAAGCTTAGGATACAACAAAAAAATGCTGGGAAGTCGTATGAAACAAGATCAGGAAGATTAATAGAAGAGAAGTCAATGAAAAGAAACCCATGCTTACCTGGCGTATGTGCTAGAAAATGTTACGAAGTATCAGAAGATAGAAGAATGAACCTATTTAAATATTTCTGGACTCTAGATGTTCAACGTCGAAAAGCCCGGATCGTAAGATGTGCACAACCGATTCCAATCAAAAGAAAAAAAACTAAATGTGTAGAAAGCAGAAGAAGCCAATCATTTGAATACAAACGAAGGTGAAGGATCTAGACCAGTTTGTCAAAAGTTTTTGATTAACACATTAGACATCACCCAAAAGTTGATTTTATATACAGTAAAAAATGTAATAATACAAATATACAATAACGATTCAAAGCGTTTGTACTAACGGAACTATACCAGATCTTTTCATAAGGAGTATTTAGATTTACCGTCTTTAGTAACTGTTAAAGATATTCTTTCTGAAACTGACGAGGAAGACGATATCGACACAATAATTGACGTTTAAGATTTTACTTTTAAAATGTTTATCCAATGTTCTCTTGTTCCCAACTTTATCTAACGAATAAATTTGACTTTATGACAGTTTTGTATTGGGAATCTGTCAAAATGTCAAATTTATCCGTTAGATAATGTTTACCTGGCGGTTATGAAATAAGCCCTGAAGTTATTTGCCATTAAATGAATACTTAAGAATGACAATTATTGTTTAAGTTTTGAGTTCTGGTGGGGAAAATTTGTTATTATTTTGGATATTTTATTAAGTTTAAGACTGTTTTGATAAATTTTGTTTTGTTCCACTAAAAAATATTTTAAAAAACTAGTTAGTAGATTAGTTTATTAGCCGGTTATTTTAAAAATTGAGTTGCGTTTCCGCATCGCAACGATTACTTACCATTTAAATTAAAAAAAAAGCATTACATTTTGTTTAAATTTTTAGTTCGTATTATAAAAACATTTTTGTTAACAGTTTCATTACTAATAATTCTAAAAGACTGATGTTACTTACCATTTAATTATTATCACTTAGTAATGTCAATTGTTTGAATTTTGAATTCTGGTGGGAAAAATATGCTTCATTTTGGTTATTTTACTAAGTTTAAGACTGTTGATAAATTTTGTTTGAGTTTTATTAATAATTATTTAAAAAATTAGTTAGTAGATTAGTTTATTAGCTGATTATTCTAAAAATTGAGTTTTTTTCCGCATCGGAACGATTACTTACCATTTAAATGAAAAAATAGCATCAAATTTTGTTTAAATTTTTAGTTGCTATTAGAATAACATTTTTGTCACTGTTTTTACTTAATGTTGTGATTAGTAAATAAAAAATAATAAAAATACCCCTTTATTTTTCTTAGTTTTACTACCTATTGTAGGTATTCCTTAACTAGATCTTTAGTTTTTCTGTTCCTTTTACCTCCTTAGTCTCTGATTTAATTGATTTGTACTACCTATTGATGATCAAGATTAGTCCTTTGCTACACATCTGACTATAACATAATCAACTTTTCATGGCTGTAAAGTACTTCAGTTCAATTTTGTGGGCTGTAAAGGACTCTCATTTTCGTCAATACTTAAATTTGGTTTATTTTGTTAATTTATACAGATAGAACACGAAAAAATAGGTAGAGTTTCTATTGACATCATCATCATACTACTTTTTTTGAAAAAGATATAAGACAAAAACATTTTTAATTTTTGTTTTTTGGCTCTACTGAAAACTCGTGTTTTGTCCTTTACGACAATTGAAATTTCTGGTATCGATATTAACTATTGTTATCATGCTAACTATTAACAAACACAATAGTTAATCACAATGATACTTCAGACACGCATACAATTTAATCTTATCTAGAGTCTCCCATTTGTGCCTTTCTTTTGTCTTTGTCAAAGTTAAGTAATAAGAAGCACAGCCCGTCAAACTTAT
The DNA here is from genome assembly GCA_964035005.1 of Erebia palarica. Taxonomy (NCBI): domain Eukaryota; kingdom Metazoa; phylum Arthropoda; class Insecta; order Lepidoptera; family Nymphalidae; genus Erebia; species Erebia palarica. The sequence goes on from OZ035994.1 coordinate 20,573,754, forward strand.
CCCGGTGGCCAAAATTGGAACTAATGTTTAAGCCTGTTAATTTTTTTTTAAATTTTTTTTCTCATAATATCTACTAGCGACGCTGTCACCGGGTAAGATAAGTTTGTGGGACTATAAGTACATAGTATGTACGATTATGACAATTGAGACTTGCACGTGGCAAAAAATTACCAATGCAAATAAAACTTACTATAATAGATGCAATTATCTGTATGCCGTATTAAGTAAATGAGAGATAATTAATAATTTTTGCATTATTTATAATCTATCTATAAATTATATAACCACTTCAAATGTACGAGTAGGTCTCTACTTTATTCTATTTTATCATTATCTAATTAATTATGGTCTGTTATGCCTTCACAATTACGTACGAGTACATTTAAACTGAACGTTGAACATGGAAAAAAGGGTTTTGTGTTAGGAAGGGAGTGGGAGAAGGAGTCAACTTAGTAAAATCCGGTATTCATTAAATAAACGAGGAAATATGACGTCAGCGAAAAACAATATGGTGGATATGAAACTTGGAAACATTGTGTGCACATATTTCTTTAACTAACAAAAAAATAATAGTAGAACCTACTTAGCTAATTTTCGTTTTTATTACGAATGTAACATAAAATTACATTTGTAACATAAAATTATGTCCCCCGGAGTTCTTGCGATCATTTCGATAAGCCTCGGTGGTATCAGGTTGAACATCTGAAATTACATGTTAGGTACCTATATAAAATATTATATCTTTGTTTTACAGAGTTAGTACTGGCCCGCTCTGGGTGGTCTCATTGTGGTATAATGCTACTGAGTAAAACAACTAGACAATTAAAACGAAATTTTGCATAGTTTATACAAGATCTATTCAGTTTTTCCAAGGACTATAGTTAATTATGGAGTTGGAGATCAAAACATAAATGACTCACATAAAACTGTCAGTGATAGATAAACGGTAGTTTATTCGAAGGATTTTTAAGAAAGCTTTTAAGAAAGGCATATCAACATAAAATCATTAAAAAGCCAAGGTTTCTTAATGATTTTACATTGCTGTCCCTTTCACAATACTCCCTGAGGAAAGGGCCAGCCCTAGATTTAGGGTTGTAATTTTAGTTTAGAATAAATCCAATGAGATCTCACTTGATGCTCCGGTGTCGGGGCGAAACGTGCGTCGAGAATAGTATGAAAGTCTTGTGTGGTGGTGCATGTGAGTGGTGGTCGCATTGCTTGCTTGGGAACTTGGCTTTATTGCTTGGTTTGGAAGGTAAACGGTGCTTTGCTTGTAACTGCATGCTTGACCATACAGAATCTTTTCTGTTGGCGGATTATAGCAAAATAAGTAATCTTTTCTTGCTAAATCATGACCTTCCGCAAAGTAACTGATTCTATCCAATATTAGTATGGATTCACTTGACGATTCAAAAGTACTTGTAAAAGTTTATTTGAGTAAAAAAGTTTTGAATTTTGAATATAAGTACAAATTCGGATGACAAATTGTACACAGTACCCGCACATATAGTGTTACAGTTTCAAATGCTTTCGTTAGATCATTACAAAATATGTCGAACCCGATGAGCAAAACCTAGCCCTTTTTGTAGAATTTCGATTTTCTGATAATACATTCACCTTATTCTATTTTCCTTAAGATCAGAACTTTTCACCAGAAATAAATCGAGTTTTGCTCGGATAAAAGTTTAACTAGTAACATAAAGTGGATGGAAGTAATACAAGTTTTGATAGGGAAGTGATGCAAGGGTAAATAACATTGGCTTCCTCAGTGTTCTATGGAACTCAGATAGCAGAGTTTTGTTTTGAGGGTTAGTACTCTACATCGAGACTTTTAAGGTTGCCACTTCAGTCAAAATAATATATTAAGCTAAACATTTTCATTCTTTTATCCTACTAATCAAGTATAAAATCCATACTAATATTATAAATGCGAAAGTGTGTCTGTCTGTCTGCTACGCTTTCACGGCCCATCTGTTTAACCGATTTTGGTGAAATTTGGTACATTGATAGTTTACATCCCGGGGAAGGACATAGGCTACTATAGTTACACCGCCCTATCATCTTTTATGAAGTGCCCATAAGGTATAGGTACTAAATTGAAAGACAATGAAGGCTTGTAAATAACAATATCAATTTGTATTACCAAAAGATATCAAAGTTACTTTATTTTTTTTCGACAATGGTTAAGAAGTGATAACCCTAAAAGACATTTCATGTTTTACGACTCTACCGCTCGTCATTTCACCCTTTCTCTGTTTCAGCAAAATTTCATAGGGTTGTTAGCATGCTACTCCCTGTTTCCATGTTTTAAAGTCTATCGATAATGTTGCGCCTGATTACAAAGATTGTGATGCTAAAAACAATAAAAGTTACTAGTTAGATATATTTATTGACCCAAAATAAAACTGGTTGGATATATGTCTATCACGTCGCGTTACGTGTAGGTAATAGGTATTGTAGTAGTCTGAAAAACATATACAAGGTTCTCTTACTTGTTAGGTGGTCCACAAATAGTTTTATATTTAATAAAACAACTAATAGGTATTACTAATTCGCATCAGTTTCGCAATTTAGCTATTTGCCATTTGTTTTAGTAAGTTGATAAACTTGAATCATACTGATTATATTTAAGGCCTTGGAACACTTAACAGAGTCAATTTTGATTTTTCGTTCGTCAATGATATGGCAGCCCTACACTGTTTCACGTTTATGTCTACAGTATTTCGGGCACTAGTTTTCGCGGGCAAGGGCACCAGCCACCAATATCGATGGTTGGTTCAAGTAAGAATATAGTAGATATTTCTATGTAGGTATATGATATTTGAGACGAGTGGCCTAGTTGTGACAACGCATGTCAGTCGATGGGGATTGTTAAGCAACGTGACCAAAGTCGTTAACTGGATGGGTGACCGAATTTAAAAGATTGAAATATGGGTCTTTTCGTTTATTCCGTGCCTCGGAGAACACGTTAAGCTGTCGGTCCCGGTTATTATCACTAACATCTGATAATAATCGTTACAAAAACCTAAGAGTTTCAATACTCTTAGTCGAGTTGTATGCGGAAGGACGCGGGAACCCACTGCATTATTATCCCAAGAAAATTCATACCATTATTTGATTAATGGAAAGGGATCAAGACCCTCGCCAATGAGAAATACGACGCAAAGAGATATAATATTTGCTATAGATATAGGTATGTAGATTTGCAGAAGATAAAACTTTTTTCTGATATTTTCTGTAACTTGTATTGGCGAGGAGCCAGCTGGACCATAATAATTAGCGTCGTGTTAAAACTGCATAAATTTAATGTAATATTTATTTAGCATATAAATGCAGATATAATTATTAGTTTCATTAAATTAGAGCTTATTTAAAATTTGAATCGAGCTATTATGTCCAATAAACAAAATCCTTGCATACCTATTTGTCTATAAATTAATTTCAGATGCACTTTTTTACGAGTTTGATCACAAAAATCATATGAGGTATTAGTGGTGAGTAATTGTGGGTATTTTTTATATAATAAATCTGGACTGGCTATAAATAAATACAAAAAAATAGATTTTACATTTGCTTTTTATCTGAGCATTTTATAAGACAAGAAGACGTAAATACAATTAATATTTCAAAAATTGACAATCAGAACATTAAGCGGTTCACAATCTGTCGACAGTTTACAATTTCGCGAGTTAGATTATAATCTAACGGTTTTTACAATCTTACGGTGACATATCTATACAATATTATAAATGCGAAAGTTTGGATGTATGGATGGATGTTTGTTACTCAATCACGCCCCAACGGCTGAACGGATCTGGATGAAATTTGGCACAGATATAGATTATAGTCTGGAATAACACATAGGCTACTTTCTATCCCAGAAACTTAAAGAATTCAAGCGGGAACCAAATAACGTCAATCCACGCGGACGAAGCTAGTATTAATATATAGAAGGACAATCTGATATTTTATCTCCGCTTATCAAGTATATTTGCACTAATAAAACAGAAATACCAGACCTTGCAAACCAAACAAAATGAAAAACCATTTCGCATCGTGCGGGAGTCACAAATCAAACCGAAATATATTGGTTATAAAAATGCAACAAGTATGCGAAAAATAATACACATTACACATGAACACATGACGTAACCTTGAGACCTTACTCCTATCGTAATAAGGATTATAATACGATAGGATAGGGATATCCCTGAACGTGGACTGTCTGGCTGTGTATCTCCACTTGGTTTTATAGACCATAAACGCTCTTTACGACTGCCAGGATAATAGTCATCCGGCTAAAAGGGTTTGGGCACTATCACCGCGTAAGTATAGTGCTGGATAATTAAAAAGGTCTAAATAATAGCTTCGGCTTCACTTTGCCTATGTATTGGGAGAATAAAGGACATAAGATAAATATATCAACAAAAATGAAAACTTCTCTAGTGCTATTAATAAAAGTTACACGTTTTATTTTATTAATCTCTTTTAAATAAATGTGATCAAAGTATGTAAAAAATAAAATAATTAAAAAATTTAAAAAACACGACTGCCCTGCCAAAACAAACTAAAAAGTTAAAAATCTAAATTTATCTTGTTAAATTAGAATCTTATTCACATTTTTATTAAATTATATTTTTTTGTGAATCACTGGATATTGAACCATAAAGTTATATATTTTTGGAATCTACTCACCATTTTCTAGATAATTATTATATAGTTAATCTTATTTACGAGTATTTTTTTTCAAATTTAGTCTTTAATGCGGGACCATGGTCACCTCATCAATTTTTATACGACTGCCTGAAAAAAGGAGTATATTGTTTTCAGGGTTCATGTATGTATGTATGTATGTATGCATGTATGTATGTATGTATGTATGTATGTATGTATGTATGTATGTATGTATGTATGTATGTATGTGAGTTTGTATATATACATACATACATACATGAACCCTGAAAACAATATACTCCTTTTTTCAGGCAGTCGTATAAAAACAAAAACTTAGGAATTACAAAATTAGTTCCAATTTTGGGCACCGGGCCAGATAAGTTGTTGGGAATATAACCTACTACTATTGCGAATACATGCCAGTGTAGTCGTTCCTATAAGCAAATAGGTACCTATTTCAAGCTGGCAAATTTAATGACCCAGAAATATGAATTTTAAGGAGCACTTAAGAAAAAACTACCTTTGCATTCCTCTTTGTACCATAAATCAACCATTCATGGCATTATTCCTTGGTAAGTAGTTCGTTCCTATCTGTGTGAAAATTGACCGGCCATAATATTATGACCGGCATCATAACACAAAATACGTCACGAACATGGATGAACATGGATTATAGCTGTCAAAATCACGCAAACATGGATTCGAAAATAGAACGAATTTTGATATAAGGATCTGGATTGATAAAGTTTAGTAAGCAACAATATAGATTTAATTTAGTAATACGTATTTTTGCCTGGTGGGAGGCTTCGGCCGTGGCTAGTTACCATCCTACCGGCAAAGACGTGCCGCCAAGCGATTTACCGTTCCAGTACGATGCCGTGTAGAAACCGATTATGGGTATGGGTTTAATATAACTGCCGTGCCCCTAACAGGTTAGCCCGCTACCATCTTAGACTGCATCATCACTTACCATCAGGTGAGATCGCAGTCAAGGGCTATCTTGTAGAGGATTAAAAAAAAACGAGCTTGAGTAGAAAGTAGAAACTAAGTAGGTACCAAAGACCGCAGTACAATTAAATCTACTCTATAGACTATGGAGTTTATACTTCTACATTGTCCTACATACTGTAGGCTGAAGACATTATATTCTAAACATATCCGTCATGGTAACTTGGAGACGCGTGAGGCGTGACTTTTTGTGACACAAAAAGTTGATTGGCTGTCCTCAGCCAACCTACTGATTACTTTAAACTAAAAAAAAGGCCTTGAAAACAAACATAAACAGTTATTTGGCAAAATTCATATACGCATTTACCGTCCCAAACACAAACTTCTACATTAGGTACATCTATCCTACCTACTAACCGCGTTGAACACTAATTTTCGCAAACCCAGCTTTAATTTTTTATGCGTTACCGCAACAATAGTATTTCAAGGATGTAATTAAACGAGGTACAACATATTTTATGAGTAAGGTTGGAGCATAAACGACTTCTATCCACAATAAAGTTTTTATTTTAGCACCGGTAGAGTTTGCCTTAGCAGGATATGTTTCAAAACATTAAATTCATCGTCGACGCCCTATGTGGCCCTATAGTGCAGTAAACGTCATTTTGACAAGCTGGTATAAAAGTTATGCAAGATCCAACTATCCAAGTTTCTAAGTTTGTCCTCGGTTGAACTATTGTTGTTAAAATCATGGGTCTTCAAAGAAACAGTGTTGGGACTTGGGATCATTATTGAATGTATGAATTTAAATAAATCCAGGAAATAGGAAACATTTTAGGGTTTGATAGGTTCTCTCTTCTCTCTTCTCTCTTGTTAACCCATTGCCGGCATACTAGTGAGCACGAGTCTCCTCTTGGAATGAGAAGGGTTTGGCCATAGTCCACCACGCTGGCCAAATGCGGATTGGCACACTTTATACATTATGAAGCAATTGGGCGTGCGGGTTTCTTCATGATGGTTTCTTTCACCGTAAGAAGCAAAAGATGCAGGTGAGGAGATCGAACCCGCGGCCCCATACAGGAGGTTGGGTGTCTTTAGGCCATCACCGCTTATCTGATGAGGATGACGTTTAAATAATTTTGTACCTCATACCACCTCGTCACGCAACAAAGTCCAGACTTAATAATTTATGACAGAACATAAAAGATTTATAAGAGAATGGATTTAAATTGCGAGATTTTGCAAGATAATTGGATATGAACAACGAGTGTTTAAATTATTATGTGCTTGTTTTACTTCAGCTGGTGCAGTATTTCCTTGATTGAAGTTATCGCTTCTCGGATAGCTAGAAGAATTTCTACAACCCTGATCGCAAGCCTTCGACCTCCAAACGCTCGTAAACGCCAAACTCGGGACCGTATGGAAAAAATACCAAAACATATCACCTATGTATATATTAATTATACATAAATAAAACAAACATTTATTGCCAGGTTTATACATTTTACGACTTTAAGCGATCGCGTCGGATACATGTCAGTTGGACGCCTAGACGTCGTAAATAAGCATGAAATATGATAATTGCGAATTCTTCAATATATTATACGATTTAAGCATTGATGATCCGTCCGGCGTTTTGTGGGCTATAACTCGAGGCTTTCGCGGAATACAACATCGGGCTCTTCCCCGTGGCCAGTGTGGCAAGTGTTCTTAGTTCAATTATTTTGTACGCAGAACTTTAGGATTTGCGGCAGATCATCCTAGAGCTGGACATCCGACAGATCAAGCGAGGGTGCTAGTGGATGATTAGCTTACATGAAAGGACGAGGAAAACAGCTAAGAGAGGAGTAGGGAAGCGCGTGACTACACTCAAATGACGACAAAACTCGATCTATCAAAAGCGTCACGATTGAGAAGAATATCAGTAAACATATCAGTAACAGTTCTCATAATGTTATTGTTTGACTGCCTTGTTGGTCTAGTGGTTAGCATATTCGACTGCGGCCGACGAGGTCCCGGGTTCGAGTCCCGGGCCATAACAAGTATTGGGCTTTTCTGACAAGAAATTCTCAGTACTAGCCCGGAGTAAGGAAGTTAGCGATGTTTCACCCCCGTGCCTCGGAGAGCACGTAAAGCCGTCGGTCCTGCGCCTGATCTCTCTCCGGTCGGGTCGGATTTTCCGTTCCATCGGGCTATGAGAGTAAAGGAGCAGAGAGTGCACTTGTGTATGCGCACACACTTGAGCACTATTATATCTCCCGCGCAGATGGCTTTTCTCTCTGGAGATAGGCCGCCGTGGCCGAAATTCGGTGGGGAGGACATTACTATTATTGTTTTTTTATTTGGGTTCGAAGAACCAAAAATGGGCTTCTGCTCGGAGATGGAGTTATCTTTAACAACTCAACAATGAGAGTTGTGCCGATGGTAAAAATGTATCTTATAGAAAACTTGACTTTTAATGGTCTCAAGTGCATGTGGGTCTTATAGTGCATAATATTATGTCGATTTGAATTTCCAAACTCGTGTATTTCGATTAGAAGTCCTTCGAGATGTTTAATTAATCGGTTTGAAGCGGAAAGTCATTTGCAACATTAAGTCATAGCCGCGATAAGCTTACTAATTAATTTTTTATAGTCCCGTTCACAATTAGTAGCACACGGTGATTATGTACTGCCTTGTGGCAAACTGCCTGTGACCTAATAAATGTTAGGATTAATTAAAAGTGGAATGATTTTAATCGATTCTAATTCAGAAGCACTTGAAAACTTATTTTTTGTTGTCTTTTTCTAACGTTTCTATTATACATATATAATGTATGTCACCGTAAGATTGTAAGAACCGTTAGATTGTAATCTGTCTAGCGAGATTGTCAACTGTCGAAAGATTACAATTTAACGCATTATTTTTTGGTAGATTGTAATCTGTTAGGTATATTAACCCGATAAAACTGGCCAGGCACTACCTGATTATTTATGTCGAACCCTAACCTAACCTACAAGAAAGAGATAAGAAAACGTAAATACAATGAATATTTCAAAAATTGACACTCAGAACATTGAACGGTTCACAATCTGTCGATAGGTACAAGCAATTATCATAGAAGACAGATCTATCTGTAGTGTCTGTAGTGTAGGTGAAGTGTAGGTCCCTTTGCCTTACGAAAACTAAGAAAAATACCAGTATAGTTTGTAGTGTGAGGTAGTTTTATCGTTCAACCACAGAATAGGTTCAACTTACAACGACTCCATGAAAATTAATATGTAACCGTCTTTACAACTATTTCGTAACAACCCATCGTTCGTTGATCTTAAATAATATGTACGTTCAAAAATCCAGTTACCCACGATACCCGGTTTGAAAAAATAAATTCTAATTTTGAGTTTAAAATAAAGAATTTAAAATCTTGTATCTTGTAGCGCACATTAATAGGTACTACATCAATTGTACTGCTGGGGACGCCGGCAAGGCGCTTCTGAGTGACATTACCAGACTTTGTAATTTTATGTTATCTGGCGAGGTAAATTCATCCTTTTTGCCATTCCTTTACGGCGCGAGGCTCTGTGCTTTTAATAAAAAGGACGGTGGGATCCGGCCCATTGCTGTTGGCTGCACTTTTCGCCGTTTGGCATCAAAATTAGCGTGTAGACACATAGTTTCGACCCTAAAGGATAAATTCCAACCCATTCAAGTTGGATTTGGCAGTAAAGGTGGTTGTGAGGCAGCGGTGCATTCGGCTCGTACTTTCTTATTGAATGGCGAGGTTGAGGTACTGCTGAAAGTAGACGTAAAGAATGCTTTTAATTCATTGGACAGGGCAACTCTGCTTAACGAAGTTTCAACACAGCTTCCCGAAATTTACCCGTATGTTTGGCAATGTTACAGCTCTGCTTCTAAATTATTTTTTGGAGATGGCGATATTAAGTCCTCTGTAGGTGTTCAGCAAGGGGATCCTTTAGGTCCAGCCCTGTTCAGCTTAGGGATCCACAACCATATCTCAAATTTAACATATGGTATCTTGACGATGGAACCATTGGAGGCAACGTGGATGACGTTCTTAAAGATCTTAACAATGTTAAGCAACAATTTGGCAAAATTGGTTTAGAACTAAATTTTTCCAAATGTGAACTGTTTTTCACAGAAAAGCTATCGCAAGATAGAATATCATCGGCCTCTGAATTATTTAATGAAATTGCCCCTAATATTAAGATTCTTGATAAACATTCACTTTGTCTTCTTGGTGCTCCTCTTTTTGACGAAGCCATACAACCAATCTTGGACAAAAAAGTCAGAACATTTTCGGCACATTCTGACAAATTGGGCGCTCTAAATTCTCATATTGCATTTTCGATCCTAAAATATTGCCTTTTTGTACCTAAATTAATGGCTCTCTCAATGATACGATCAAAAGGGCTCTTGCCACCATAGATATTCCTGCGCTCATTGAGCCGGCAGGGATTAGTCGGGATGATGGCAAGAGACCTGATGGATTGACGCTGGTTCCCTGGGAACGGGGACGGGCGCTAATGTGGGACGCAACATGCGTAGACACATTGGCCCCGTGTCATATCAGGGAGACAGCATCAAGGCCGGGACCGTGGAGTCTTAGTGCCAAAAATTTTTTGCGAGATATTTCACCGCGGTTAATGGCCTCATCTGGTGACAGAAGGGCTGGCTTATTTTTTGCGCAAAGGATCAGCCTGGCTGTCCAGCGCGGAAATGCAGCCAGCATTCTTGCCACCATTCCACGTGGGCATGATTTATATAGTAATTAGGTTAGGCTAGCTAGCATTAAGTTCTATTGTATTATTTTCAATAAAAAAAAAAAAAAAAAAAAAATTGTACATTAATTAATTGACACTGTATTGAAACGTTACCGAAATCATAATCAAGTCCTACCTCAACATGAAGCAAGTTATAATTTATATCAAAATATCTTAATTAAAGAACAAAATTATTGTTTTCTTTTTTTTTATATCTCAGATAACAACATTGTAAGAGCTAAATGCTTTTTAATCAAATACAATTTAAGTATTTAGGTATATCTTAATAAGCGTTATCTCACGCAGGTCACCTAGCCATTACACTATCTGGTCCAATTTAAATAACGAATAAAGAAACAAAAAACTAATTATAAACTTTAATATTTTTTTGTGCCAAATCATAATATCATTACTAATATTATAAATGCGAAAATGGGGCTGTCTGTCTGCTACGCTTTCACGGGTCATCTGTTCAACCGATTTTGATGAAATATGGTTACATCCTTGGGGAAGGACATTCCCGCGGGAACTAAAAAACCTTGATCCTCACGAACAAAGTCGCGGGCATCATCTAGTAATCAATAAATAAGTTAAACCTAAAGTACCTACTTTATACCTAAATTAATTTGTGCCAACCTAAATGATTTTTTTAAATTGTAAGGCGCTTAATTAACTCTGCGTGGCATATGGAAACTGGAAGTTACTACAATAAATCTATGTACAACAGTAGACATCTTGGTTGGTAACAATGGCGGTAAATGTTAAGGTCCAATTTTAGTGAAACCCTGACTTGCAACCCAAGGCTATTTTGGTGATCAAAAACGTCAATAATTATGATTAGTAATCGCCTAGTGTATGGCTCTACATATGAAGTTATCAAACATTGTCACCAGTTAAGTTGGAAGCCAATAAGGTCAGGTATAAGCCACAGGTGGCAAGATAGCAACACTAGAGACAAGAGTTGGGGATAACGCTGAATTATTTGTCATTTCAGCGAGCAAATTGATGAAAAATTTTCCATGCTTTTAATACTAGGCCACATTGTAAGAATGAATTATTCTTTCAAGTTGATAACAGATAATTAAATGCCTACTTTTCTTTAATAAACTTAATGAAACAGGTCTGTCTAGATCTACTATCAGAAGTTTTCACTGCTAATGAGTTTATTTTCATGAACCAATCTTACCAGACTTTACCATATTGTAGAACTTTTATGACTTCTAAAAACAAGACAAACAATGTTGATTTTTATTATTATAAATAAACGTTTTGTCCTAATAAATACAAACAATTTTATGAAATTACAACAAAAATAACAATTAATTAATCTAAAAGGAAGACGAAGAACGATATTCTCCTAGCTATCTATCTCATACAGATAGTGTACAGACCTAAAATACAACATCGACCGGCTACTTTACAATGCAAGAATAGACATCGAATTTTGATGGAATTCCACAAACTCAATTTACTTTCAAATAGGTTACTGGTGACTGGGTCAGTATGATTGTGGTGGGACTGGACACGCAAATCCCTGCACAGGGCTGCCATTCCATAACTGACTCTAAGACAACTGGTTAAAGTTTGGTTTAGATTGGCTCCAGCAGACTTAGGTATCTGATGTTTGTGATACGGATGGTTTGTGATCTTATTAGGGATTTCAGAGATGGTGCTTCTACTAACCATCAAACTTTGTTTGCGTAATTTCACCAGACAATATGCTTTGATTTCACAGAAAATTTTCTCGAAGAATATTCTCGACAAAAGAAATTATGAAAACGGTGATTGGAAACAACGCAGTTTAGATTCGATGAATGTATTTATTGTTTTAAGTGGTGATATTAACAATTAAACTTGAAGACCTATTACTTATTTATTTAACTAGATATATGTATTTCAAATTTTCAAGATTCGATTAGTTATGTTGGATTTACGTTTAGGTTTTATACTAATGTGTCCCGCATCCTTTAAATTGTTATTGTAACATCTACCGACTAAAATAAAGAGTTTAGAAAATGAATCACAGTTTCGTACTATATATTATACTTATAAATAGTGTCAAAAAGGGAGGCACAGAAGTTTGGTGGATCTGTCACAAGTCACAACTCAAAATATAGCTCGCAATAATGTCAAATCCAAAATTAGCTTTTTACTTCTTGTGGTTAGTCTACAATTCCTGTAAATTATTTTGCAATCTACTGCAGTTTTAGATAAATATTTTTCACTTGTCCCTCTCCATGTTGAATATGGAAAATGCATCTATAAGAACCTATTTCCACGTATGGTTAACGATTGTTATCAAATGATCAGATGTTAGTGATAGTGTTCTCAGACTCTGAGTAATGTCTTAGGGTGAGATCTCTAGAGGACTAGATCTCTGATAAAGAGGTCTTACGAACATACCGAAATAATTAATAAAATATTACCCTCGAACTTCGAGTTCTATCTCCAGTACCAAGAAAGGTAAAAATATGAGTTGATACTTGATTGAAATATGTAGTAGTGGTTTGCTCAAGCTACATATGGTACAGGGTGCATAGGGTCATTACTTGAAAGGGTCAAAGGTCACCTATGAACAATAGGTACAAAATATGTCAGTGAATACAAACGTTTCCACTACTCGCAACTTTTCTGACTGGGCATTTAAATGTTTCATATTATTGTCTTAAATACATTGCTGTTTTTGTTTTCACCACGGAAGCTTTACTGGATTGGAAAATGAAATGTGTCGCGTTTATAACGAATGTGTAGTGACGGCGACCGTAACTTTAGTTACGAGATCAAAGGAACGGCCGTGCATGCCGCAGGCTGATTGCAGAAGCCGTCCTGTATTCAAAGTCTCCTCTGCTACGCCATTTGGGATATTATCCATTCTAATTAGCCTATTAACTGTTCTTCACGGTTTGCAAGTAAATTAGCAGATTTTAATACGAAATTGAAAAAGAAAGATCTGTAGAGTCGTCAACTCGTTAAATGGAGCTTTTATATATGTCACCGTAAGATTGTAAAAACCGTTAGATTATAATCTAACTCGCGAAATTGCAAACTGTCGAAAGATTACAATTTATCGTGTTATTTTCCGGTAGATTGTAATCTGATAGGTATATAAACCCGATATAACCTAAGGCCATAGGCCGGGCACTACCTAATTGTTTATGTCGAACCCTAACCTAACCTACAAGAAAGAAACAAGAAAACGTAAATACAATGGATATTTCAAAAATTTACACTCAGAACATTGAACAGTTCACAATCTTTCGACAGTTTACAATCTTACGGTGACATATATATTTCTTTTTTTTTTCAAAGTTTTAATAGAATACTCAAATAGTGTAACGTCTACAGTCCAAGCACAATCAGTGCTACTAGTTACAACGTTGTTAAGTGACGTGCGAGTTGTGACAATGAATGAACTGCCTAAACTACGAGAAAGGGTGGTCTAGGTACGACCATCCTTTCTCGTTCTAATTGTGCATGGGCTATTGTATATTTTAATGTTATGACTTCTAACTAATATTATAAATGCAAAAGTTTGGATGTATGTATGGATGTTTGCTACACAATCACTCCCCAACGGCTGAACGGATCTGGCTGAAATTTGGCACAGAGACAGATTATAGTCTGGAATAGCACATAGGCTACTTTTTATTCCGGAAAATTAAAGAGTTCCCGCGGGAACCAAAAAACCTAAAACCACGCAGACGAAGTCACGGGCATTCGCTAGTATGATATAATCTTGATACTTATTACCACTTAATCTGTTTAGGTGGTCATCTGATACACTTACTATATTATGAAAACGGCAGACAATTGGTATAGAATATAGATACTTAGAGAATTTAGGTGTAACTAATACTATTCAAGTTGCCACTACAAATCTGGTAACGGCTATAACTATCTAGATTTTACTTGATAGATAAATACGACACGAGGAAGTTCATTGTATCATCCATACTAGTACTAGTATTATAAATGCGAAAGTGTCTCTGTCTGTCTGTTTCCGGCTTTAATGGCCAATCTTTTCAACCGATTTTGTAAAAAAAATTAATTAACGTAGTCGCGGGCATCATCTTGTTTTTTATAATTGTTAGGTATTATCTCAGGCGATCCAAAGAACCACATGCTTTATACAAGACTTTTTTTTTATAAATATTATACTAAGGAAGTCTCTATTGCTTCTCTATCCACAAATTTAACTGAGAAGTATTATTTCAGGCAGCTTTTTCTAAGTGTTTAGAGTTACCTCCCGACTCGAGATTTGCCAAAGTTTTACCCAGGCATGAAATAAAACATTTAATTTAGTCTTACCTCTGGAATAGACAAAGGAAATCCAATAGCCCTTAATAGAATAGTGATCTATGTCTGGGAAAATTGATCAAATTCATATTATAGTTATTAATATTATCACCAAAATATTAGATCACTAGCTGATACCTGCGACCTCTACCGCGTAGAATAAGTTTTTTGATTTCCACGGATTTCTCCTTAATTTTCTGGGATAAAAAGTCACGCCTATGTCACTCTCCAGCTCCTTAACTATACCCATGCAAAACATCACATCGATCCGTGTCTTTGTTACTGCGTGATTGAAGGACAAACAGACACACTTTCGCATTTATAATAATAAGTATGATGCGGCCAAACACAACATTGAAAGTAATTATTCTTTAGATTTTAGTGCGTCAGAATTTAGAACAGTGATTGTTTTTCACCCGACTGCAGAATGCAAATGGTTAATGACATTAATAAATAATTGTAAGAACGAAATCAGAATTAATGAGACCAAAAGACGCTCTTACGCATTACGAGACTTTATTATTCGGCCGGTAGCCAGTTTTATGTTTAGTGTTGCTACCTAATCGGATTATTGTGAGACATATTGTGCTCGTATATTTTTGAATCGTTTAATTTTACACAAGATTACTCTAAAACATCGAAGACCTCCGTGGCGCAGTGTTGAGCGCTTTTGCTATAACGTGCGGAGGTTTAATGTACGCAGGTCCCAGGTTCGATCCCCGGCAGGGTCAATTTGGAAATTTATAATTTCTGATTTTTTTCTGGTCTGGCTTCGGCCGTGGCTAGTTACCACCCTACCGGTAAAGACGTGCCGCCAAGCGATGTAGCGTTCCGGTACGATGCCGTGTAGAAACCGAATAGGGGTATGGGTTTAATTTAACTGCCATGCCTTTAACAGGTTAGCCCGCTACCATCTTAGACTGCATCATCACTAACCATCCGGTAAGATCGCAGTCAAGGGCTAACTTGTAGTGGAACCAAATCTCTAGCTGTCGCCGCCTATCGTCAACAGATTATTGAATTTTATTGTTGCTTCACGAACGATTTTTATGTGCATTTGCATATTTTTATGGTTTTCTGGCGGTGAAATTAAAGTAGTATAAAACCGATGCGTCTCGTTGCGATACAGTCGGGGGATCGTAAAATATTGTTAGCGATCGTAAAATCTCGTATAAAAACTGTCGGAGCAAAAAAAAAATTGCCAGCCCATTTAACTTTATCGATGAACTGGGAGGCCCTAGTGAATCAACTCGAGCTTTGAATATGTTATTGTTTCTCCCTCTAAATTACGTGAATATTGTGGATGTCTATTAGAACTAGCATTATGAACAGTACAGGTACTTATAATCTTTTTCATAAGTTTTAAGTCTAAATAAAAGTTATATTTATGCAGCTACCAACTATGCAATTAGGTATCTCTTTCTCGTATTCCTCATTACTGAAGGTCGTGACCCCTTTCCATTAATCAAATAATAATTTCTTGGGATAATAATGCGGTGGGTTCCCACGTCCTTCCGCATACGACACGACTAAAGTATTTAAACTCTTAGGTTTTTTGTAACGATTATCAGATGTTAGTGATAATAACCGGGACCGACGGCTTAACGTGCTCTCCGAGGCACGAAAGAAATGAAAAAGCCTAATTTGAACTTCCAAATTCGGTCACCCATCCAGTTACCGACTTGGGTCAACGTTGCTTAACAATTGCAATCGACTGATATGCGTTGTCACAGCTGGGCCACTCGTCCCTCAATTAAATTCGAGATGTCTTCATTGCTTTTTTGTTTTGCTAATATATAATATTTCTATTATTGTTGTAAATGTCTTAGTTTATATTTTATTTATTTACTGGCCAAAAAGTGGTTTAAAAAATATTAGCTACGTATCATAAAATAAATTCTATGAGTCAGTCAGTAGTAAGTAGTCTTTTTTTATTCAGATTATTTATTTTCTTGACACATCTTGTATGGGAGACTATACACACACACAATATCTGGCCTGGTGGGCAAAATTGGTACTAGTTTAGTTTGCCTAGTGTTTATAGGCCTATTACACTGCACTTTTCACAAGGACCCTTACACTTGATTCAGTGTAGTGTAATAAGAGTAAGGGAGAAAGGGTCCCTAATTTGATCCTTATTGCTGTGCAATAAGCGACGCTCTATCTAGCGACAACGCGCACCCTTACCACAGGGCCCTGTGGAAAGTGCAGTGTAATAGACCTATTAGTTTTGTTCCTATTTCATTTTTCATAATATACTTACTAGCGACGCTGTAACCGGGTCAGATAAGTGTGACTGTACTTAAATATTATCCTTTTAGCTATCTAACTATTAAAAAACTATGGAGTTAAAAAAAATTGAGAAGCATAGAAAATTTCATACCAAAAATTTCATACAATTTAATACCATATTATGCGCTGTTGAGACTGTGTTTATTTCTTGTCGGTACAATTTAGATCGTGTCCATTTAAGATTGTCTACTCTAAAGTTTACGAAGGTGAATGGGTCGCCAACATTCGGCACTTTTGAGCGGGCTCGCAGTTCGTGGAAGCGCAGACACTTTAGCATAGCAACCATAGCTACTGATTTGTTCCGACAAGCTTGCTAATGGTTGTATCGGTTTCCAGTAATTTTTAATCCTCTTGGATATTTATTAAATCGAAGTTGTCAAGCACCTATTAGTGCAGCTGTTTATATGGAGTTTTGTCTTGCCTTCGATCTAGAATGTAATCCTTGTTTTATGATTAATGAATTTTTGTTACTCTGCTATTTCAAGGTAAAGCAAAATATTGTTTGATTTAAATTCAAAGGCGTGTGAAAGGCAATCAGAGGTAAATACGTATCGGTCTATGCACCTCCACTACCTGGTAATAAGGATAGTTCCTTATCTTACCTTACATCCCATTAACGCCCCACTGCTGGGCACAGGCCTCCGCTCTCATATAGGAGAGGGAATTAGAGCTTAGATCCACCACGCTTCTCCAATGCGGGTTGGAGGGCTTTAACAACTATTATCATGTAAGTGATAATAACTGAGACATAAACTCCGGGCTAGTACCTGCTATGAATTTCTAGTCAGAAAAATCCAATACTTAATTATGGCCCGACCCGGGACTCGAACCTGGGGCCTCGTCGGCCGCAGTCGAACATGCTAACCACTGACTAATGAGGCAGTTAACACCTATGCACCTGCCATAGATTAACTAGTTTCATCCTAGAATTACTCACAGATTACCATAAGCTACGATGTCTAGTAACAGCCAATAGAAAGAATAAACCACATCGATTTAAATTCAATAGACGCTACATCGAGCGCGAAATGATTAATCAAATCGATTACAATTCAAATCGTGATCGGTCATCGAACAAATGGAGCATGCGCATCCTTGCATATGGAATTAATATCACGTTTACCAAAGGGTCATTACTGAAGTATTGTCTTGTAAGCATTAAATGAATTTGTATGTGTCTGCGCTTATCTCCGTCCGGTGTCGAATTTGCGTTTTGGTTTCGTAGAAGCCATCGTTTAGTTTCCGACAAAACTCCTTCAATTGATACTTTATGTTGATTTAACGTGCAAAATTTAAATAATGAGTTGTTTGTCCTTAGCTTAGCTGGTTAATCCAGTAATGGCTTATCCATCCATACTATTACTAATCAGATGCCCAATTATTGTCTTAGCAAATCGTAATCATTTGACAGCTTAAAACGTATTACTCGAACTGTTTAAGGAGTTTATATAAGCTTTTTGACGTGCAGGCACTCCTTAAGCAGGTCGAATTAAGTATCCGCTTAAGAAACGATTACGATTTCTTTACACAATTGGGGGGCAGGTAGAGATTTAAGATAACATAACAAACGCGAATGCATCTACTGTGTACTGTGCATCAACTGCATGCATCAACTTTTTACACAGTTTCTGAGTTCTGACTTTTCTCCTGACTTATGAGATGTTCTAAGTCCTGACTCTGAACGACCTATATTAGGTATATTTGGCATATTATAAAAAGGTAGTTCATTGAATACAAAATATTAGCTCTTAGAGGGTTATCTTCATATTACGATCCTAAAATACATAAAGTTGTGCATAGGTCAGTACTTGACTTTACTGCTTTTCCTACCTCATTCTAGTTATATATTACATTTTAAATATTAAAGCTACCAAAGACTTACAACAAACCCTGGTAAATTAGCAAAAGCTTTGTGATAAAAATGCACAGGACATACTGCCAACTATTAAAGTCATATTGTTTCATTATTGCGGACTTTCGTGTTTTAGAATTATAATCCTTATTTTAGGTTTCAACTTACGTGACATCAAACTGTTATTTTGAGTAGTACTTCTTTAAGCGTTGGCAGTACAATGGGCCCATCGTTTTATTTTTTACTTTATGCTCCAAATAGTGTTAAAGATGCATCATGCAAGTCAACGCAGCGACAAATCGTTCTGGGACGTAATCAACTGTCGACATAATATTATGATTTATTCATCATCGGAAATCTAAACTGCACAGGTGTTCGATACCTGCGGGAAGACATCGAAATGTTTCGCAGAACAGTTTTAGCATTGTAATGGATGGGCGGCCTCGCATACACATTGGTGCTGCTAAAAGTTACAACGTTCGTATAATGGGCACGTATCTTAAGCGGCGTTTCCACTGCAAGAGGGTAATGAGCTCGAAATGGCTAAGCGGAACCCTGTACGGATCTGTGTAGACCAAATAGGTTTACACTTTTTTTTTATTCCACTACAAGTTAGCCCTTGACTGCGATCTTACCGGATGGTTAGTGATGATGCAGTCTAAGATGTTAGCGGGCTAACCTATAAGGCAGTTATATTAAACCCATTCCCCTATTCGGTTTCAACACGGCATTGTCCCGGAACGCTAAATCGCTTGGCGGTACGTCTTTTCCGGTAGGGTGGTAACTAGCCACGGCCGACGCCTCCCACCAGACCAGACCAGAGAAAATTCTGAAATTCTAAATTCCCAAATTGACCCTCCGGGGTTGGAACCCGGGACCTCAGCATGTAAGAAAACAATGCTCAACACGGCATTAGTTAGGTCGTCAAAACACTCCCACTAACAAAGAGTCTTGACAGTTGCTTTCATGAGCGAACTCATTTTGACTCGTTTTGCTCGCTCGCAATTCTTTCCGCTATTCTGCGTTTTGAACATTCTGCGTACTGACCGTTCTGATTTCGCAAAATAACAGATATGAAACTATTTTTTAATACTTATTAAAAAGTCACAGATTTTGCAGCAAGAGTCGGAACATTGAAAATGAAAAAAATTTACGAAAAAGCACTTCTCGCCTGCATCCGCTACTTTTAACAACATTACCATGACCATCGGTCAATAATCATAGAAGCTACATCACTTTTTACATACGGAAATACCCGTTTTTCTACAATTCCAAATGTAAAGGGGCCACATACAGGTCACAATTATTAACCAAGTTTCAAAATTTTTTCGCCATTTTGTAGTTGAACTAGTCGATTTTTTCCGAAATATTTACAATTTTGAAAAAAAAAACCGACTTTCACATTTTTCAAGATTCCAAAAAAATTACCAGCCCATTTTCAAAATCCTAACATGTCTCTATAAATTCCTCAACTTTTGATACCATGCCCATCTCGATTCTCCCAAAATCCTCGGAGCTATGACCTAAAATACGTCTCAGGCGATTTGCATCTGATAACCATTTTTAACCGACTTTCAAAGAAGGAGGAGGTTCTCAATTCGGCACGTTTTTTTAAAAATGTATATCGGTGCATATCTCCGTTTTTTCTGGACTGATATGATTTTTTTTCAGTCGTTAGAGGAAGCTCTCGTGGTGGTCCCATAAAAAATTCTGACTCCAGATCCTCAACCCTGACACAAAAAAGTTAAAAATAAAAATTCTTTCCATAAAACCGGTTTTTTGGAAAGAAGTTTTTCAATGGTAAAAATGCTCGCCGTCATGGCGGCTTTTATCGGTCGCACTGTGCCTTGGTCTTAAGAATACAGTGTCATTTTGTGTGCACTGAATTAATTTGACACCCGACGTGGTAGGTCGACGGAGAATTTAATGTTGTTACGAAACACGTCAACAAGTCATGTGTGTGTCCGATTCAATGCATCTATAATTCTTAATCCTGCTAGATTGAATGATCCTAAATAGCTAGGTTAATCTTTATTATTTACTATTTATCCCAATGACTTTATTTGAATTTGCACAAGTACAAAAATCTAGTAAAAGTATGCTGCCGAAAAGAATAGTATCGGAGATTATGTACCTAAGTACATACTAGGTACTAATTACGTACTTCATAGACGTAGAGCGTGGATTTGAATCGTTCCAGTAACGCTTGGGAGTTGGGACTGCAGTAAGTTTGGGCTCTGTGTCCATAATAAAAATATTACATAACTAAGTATATGATGACTACGACTTCGTCCGTGTGGATAGTTTTTTGATTCCCGCGGGAATTCTTTGATTTTCAGTGATTAAAAGTAGCCTATGTCCTTCCTTGGGATACAACCTATCCCTGTATCCAATTTTATCAAAATCGATGGTCTGTGAAAGCTTACCAGATAGACTGGCAGAGCAGACACACTTTCGCATTTCACACACATGGATTAAATCGGCCAGTTACAATTTTATTACAAGTAAGTAATGTAGACCATAGATACGAGTAGATATCTACTTTACATGCGTTGAGCCATAGCTCCCGAAGCTGTAATAATGTAAACCGGCTATAAGAATAACAGGATCAGTTCTATAGTACTCTAATAAATATTTACAAACATGTATCGTGAGTTATTGTACTATGTTTTGATCTGGAGTATAGATTCTAGACAATTAGTGATGCAATCGATTACCTAATCGCCACATTCTTGTGCCATTTATAGTGTTTTAATGAAATTTCCTATTGTGCTCTTTGTTAGAACCCTCATATTTATGAAAGAAATAATAATTTACAAGCAAAACATACCGTGAACAACATACCGCCATAAAATCTGTTTTAATACCTGCAGTTAAAGGTAGCTGATATTATTTTTTCCGTGATAAATGATTATGTATTAGTAATAGGTACGTAAAGTAACATATATTGGTGCTGAATAGTTACTTCATTGTTTTTTCAACTTTATCTACCCGCAAAGCCAAAAGATATGACTTTAGTCGTTATGTCTGTACTATGTACCTAGCTATATGTGTATTTGTATGTATGTATGTTGTATTTATGTATGTTCCACCGTAGCGCTACTGAGCCTATTTTGATGAATGAGGCGTCAATCGATTCGTTATATTATAGTCTGAGTGATATTATGCTACATTTGACACGACCAACATCGTTATGCCGGTTGTTTCATCCAAAAAAGAAGGGTCTCTGAATTTTCTCTGCAGTCGGATTTAATTTTTTTAATATGAGCAACATAAATCTGTCTCGTTTTAACCATGTCTTAAGTCTAAACAAAGTCAACGTTTGCTCTATAGATCTCACACTTAGAGACCAAATTCTTAACCACCAGGCTATTACAATAATTATGATATCTATATTTTTAATAATACACACATGTTTTAATTCATGATGACATTCGTAGGTATAGTAATTAAAAAAAACTCTTCAAGAAAATAAAACTTCATTATACTAGTACTACGTAATATCGACATTGTAACCTCGAATATTAATGATATTTTTATTGAGAAATAAAATTGAAACTAATAATTATTTTACTTGCAATAATTTAGTCGTAAACCGCGGCTAATTGTGATAAATTTAATGTCATTCGAGTATTAAAATAACACACGCATCTACTATACATGGCAATAAAGTTTTAATTAAAGCTATTTGAATGCCCACGACTTTTTAGCAAACAAGTTTCGATTCAGACTTTGAAGCTTCTACAAATTCCTTAACTGGATCTTTTATCAATAAACAATGATTTGATATTATAATATCAGGTAGAAAATTGATAGATAAGTAACTACACTCTTTACAAAAAAAAACACACAAAAAAATGTATTTTTGTTGTTGATGAGATGAGAGGATGATTGAGATGTTGGCTCCACAATGCACGATTGTAAAGTGACGATTTTGTCGCAAAACTTTTTAGCTTATAACTGGCTTTATGTTTAATGAATTTAATATTTTCAATGAGAAAGACTAACAAAAAGATATAAATTATACATACTTAACTCTTTTAAATTAAAATAAACAACCTTAAAAATAAGTAAAATATTAGTGTAAAACTCTGAATGCGTTATTGTAACTCTGGTGTAATTAGGGCTTCCAATACCGGGATCACGGACTTTTTTCGTCTGGTTTCAATACTGGAGATGTCTAATACCGGGATACCGGTATTGGTGACACTATAAACGAAACAGTGGCTATTGCATATATTTCTTGGTACATGCCACTATTCTTATTCGGCTAAGTTTAAGCACATTAGCTCAATAAGAGCACCTTTATTGCTTAAAACCAGTGAAGAAGTCATTTTTGAGCACATAGAGGGAAAAATTATTGTTTGAATTTAGAAACGTTCAGAAATCTGTTTTATTTTCATTTAAAAAATGAGTAGTTTTACAAATCTAAATCAATCTAATTTTAAGTTTTTCCCAATACCGGGATCCCGGTATTGAAAAAAATCTTTCCGGTATTGAAAAAAACCGGTATTCAAAAGCCCTAGGTGTAATGTCTGGTGTTAAATTTAACTTCTTAACACGCTTTGTCTAACTAATCGGCTAATAAGTCAGGCCTGACTACGTAGTACTTACTGCACTAGTCCACACATTAAACATAACGTATGATCTAATCATGTTTCCTTTGTAGTACTATGGTAGAGCCGATTAATAAGACTTATTTCGAGTGACTTTGTACGTCACACCTACAAATAAAAAGGTGATAGCCTCTGAGGCTCTGTATACGAGTAGGTATCATAATGGTGTTAAATGTGATTTCAATGAATATGATGATACTAGCTGATGCCTGCGACTTTGACTGCGATTGAGGTTTTTTGGTTCACGCGGGCTATTCCAGACTATAAACTATCTCTGTGCCAAATTTCAGCCAGTACCGTTCAGCGGTTGGGGCGTGATTGAGTAACAAACATCCATACATCGATACAAACTTTCGCATTTATAATATTAGTAAGAATTAGTAAGATTATGTGATAATAAAATTAATTATTCAAGTCAATTTAAAACCAAAGCTACCCACGTCCCAAAGGTATCCAGGGCTTTGAACTTTTTGACTGAGGAGTCTCCATTTATATTTTCTCTAGTTTGAGACCGAAGATTTTACCCAAGATGTACTTAAAAGGCCTTCGAGTAATGGCGCAAACAACTAAGAAATGCGCCTGCGTTTCTTTAGTCTCCACCTCTTACTATTATTATGTCGTTTATTTAATGGATAAAATAATCAATAACGATTTATCGAATTACACGATCAATATAAATATAGGGGAGTCATTTTATGGATTAAGTGCATTACGGCCGTGTATTTGTGTATCATGTATCCTATCTACAGATAGTAACCAACTAGATTGTGCAATGCGGCTTTCCCTATATTTCAAAATATGTACTGGTATAGCTAAGTTTATACTCTAAATAGATCATGCTATTTATGCTAAGTATGCATTAAATTAAATGTATATAAATTAACGTTTTTTTTTGCACGCAGCAAAAAAGGTGCAAGGTGTTCAGATAAATTACAAATGACAACTCGAAACTAGTTTGTTGTTATAGCAGCTCTTAAGATTTAATTTCGATATTTTTGCATTGTACCTAACCTTGAACCTTTCTGCAACATACCTAAGTATATCTAAAACCTTAAATACAGTCGGCCGAATACTGGAAATTTGAGAATTAACTTCGTGTAGGTTTTCCTTTGACCCCCGGCCTGTGCTAATAAAGAACTGTCGAAAATTTCCTGCGATCTATAACAATAGAATTGCGTTTCAGCTATTATTACTGCGACAATACTTAGGTATAAATAAATTCTATAGAATATTTAATATCATTCAAAGTAAGCTGCGATTTAATAAATGAAGTGAAAACACGGTGTTATATTCTAGCGCCATATTGCTTGTAGTTGTGAAACTGTCACAATTACGCGCTTCCATGCACACGGTAAACCACAATACACTGCTACCGGCAAGTTACCAAGGTATCTCGAATCCAACTCGATTGTTAATGTTTCTGAGATATTTTGTTAACATATTTATTTGAATTTTACAATGATAGCTGAAATCAAATCTCTCAGACTAAACATGTCCAAAATTACTAAGTGCTATTCTTGGCGTATTGTTTGGAAAGGAAACTGTTAAATGAGAGAATGAAAGAAGAACATAGTAAATTAGAGAACTTTTGTTTTGCCGATTTTAGTAGGAATAACGCAGTTTTCCGGTACGGGTAAAGTGCTTCCCCGAACCGGAAAAATGCGAAATGAAATGCTTTTGGGAGGAGAAATCACAAGACGAGAAGGAGAAAATAGTCATTTTTTCAGCGTAAATTAATATCTGGTTAGAGGCATACTCATTTCAGAAAGGGAAAAAATAATCTTAGAAAACAAATTTAATACGTAGTAGGGGTTGTTTCTCACACAGCCACTTTCATAGAGGCTATAAAAAGTTTTCATTGGTACCGTCAACTTGGTAGATTCAACTCAAACTTAACTTTATCTTGCCTTTATGACGCGCCATGTCTAACTATCCGCCTCTTGTTTCCACATTTTATTTCTGTACTACCCACAAATTCTTTATCTGGAACATCATTTTAGAAAAATTTTACAAATCTTCGTCTGGTAGCTATTCGCAATGCATTTAATAACTTGTTTTTAAGATATTGTGTGTTATCTTTCTTGATTATTGTGACTCGGCTTAGCTTAGCTTAATGTTAACTGTCGCTCAGTTTAGCTTAGCTTAATGTGATATCTACAAACATAAGTTGTATCATCACTTACCACCAGGCGAGGCTGCAGTCAAGGGCTAACACTTGGTGAAAAGAAGTCGGTTAAAAAGTAGAATGTTTGGGAAAATGCTTTAAAATAAACGGTCAAACGTCGTAATCAATGATGTTCTTTAATACTTACACACTAATTATAATATAAAATTTGGTCGTAATTTATTCTTGCCCCTGATTATATTTTATACAGATATCGGCAATATCACATTCCAGTCTGTTAATAAATGACTAGTAATAGTAGTAGTAGTTCGCGGATAATGTTCATATTTATTTAATAGGTACACGCGCACTTAATACATCGATGTAATAGTAGCGTTCACGAGATAAGTTGCATTGCGCTCAGAGGAAAACGTGGATATACATACCTATAGAATAGACCGGAATGCGTAAGAGCATACAAATACTATGTCAAGTAAGTACAATCGCAGGAAATTACATGCTCACGCGGCGGCCTATTGCTTCGAATCATTAATAATTGTCAGTACATCGCTCCGCCCATATGCGCAGAACCATTACGCCATACAACTCCAAAGTGAATATAACCACGTAATCTATACCTTAAAGTAAATGGAATAAAGGCTATAGAATTGGCATAAAATAACACTTGCACCCCACCGACCATGAAACAACCACGCCTCGGTGAAGGAATGATAAATGGGTGCACGGATCTGCGAGCGTACTACCATAGCTTAATGCAGTATTATTTTAAAATTGCAGTTTTGTGATGTACCTTGATAACCTGAAAATAAGGATTATAATATTATAAATCAAGAGCGTCAGCAATATTGAAATAATAATGCTTTAAGCGATGGTAGTGAGCTCCCTGTTCTTTATTCCGCCGCGATAGCCTGTTTGTTGTGGATCTTTTGTAGAAATTGTCGGTAATAACAGGGCGTGCGTATGCATGCAGTGACCGGTGTTGCAACTTGCAAGTCTTATTTCACACATGATATTATATCTTACATAACTTTTTTTTTAATAGCTATAGACCAGTCTTTTGGTGCTCAAAAAGGGGGGTTACTGGAAAGTTTCACGGGAGTTTTGAAAATGGGTGTATTTTATAGATTTCTAGGTGCTCTTTCCAAATTTCCACTTTGACACCTCGTATATTTGCCGCTCGCGCCGCCATATTGGAAAAATTGCGCCCAAAAGTATTTTGACCATGATTCCTTTCCGACTAATTTTACGATGAAAATAGTCATGTAATAAATTAAACAAGAGAAAATTTCCTACAATTTATGTAGTAACCTTTTTTTGTTGGACTGACTTGGCTAAAACTAGTCTAATTTAGTTTAAAGAACTTGTAAAAACACCCACAATATAAGATTTAAACTGTGAAAGGTGAATTTCGGTTTTTTTTCGCGGCTCTCGTACGATGAAACTATTGATTTTACGATTACGATTAAGGTTTATACATAAATTGTAGGAAATTTTCTCTAGTTTGATGTAATACGTAACTAATTTCATTGTAAAATTAGTCCGAAAGGAGTTATTGTCAAAAAACTGTTTTTGGGTGCCATATTTCCGATATGGCGGAGCGAGCGGCAAAGTGAAGAGCACCTCGAAATCTATAAAGTGCACCAATTTTCAAAACTCCCGAGAAACTTTCCAGGTATTTATAATATTAGTATGGATACAAGGATGGCAGGATGGTATAAAATGAGTTGGGTATGACTGTGATCATATTTTTTGAGTAAATCCCATGTTTTTGACCTTTCCACCATCAACTAGTTACCAAGATTATATTTATTAAAATTAATAGACTAGTTGTCACATACCCAGTGCATGCACATTATACCTACATACATACCTATTGGCTTAAATATTTTTATTTTTTTAAAAGGAAGGTTCTTTCCAGAAGTAGTTAAAGAACAGACTCTTATACTGCTGAAGTATCTAACTATCTGCATATCTGAGCTAGAGAGGACAAACAAATCTTCGTATAACACAAAGATGTAATAAATAACACTTTATTATTTTTACAATGCGCGTGACGAAAAGCAAATAATAATTTAACTCTTCATTTAACTGCTACAGTCATATTCAATAGGGAGTCACGCCTCTTTTTACGATTATACATACAAACTTGCTTATCACTACATGAAGGCCGATATTAGCAATGTCTATGATTAACAAGTCATTATAAAAAAAAATACACGACTGCCTTGCCAAAAAACGAACTAAAAAGTTAAAAATGTAAATTAATGTAGTTAAATAGAATCTTATTCACATTTTTACTATCTTATATTTTTTTGGGAATCACTGGATATTGAACTATAGTGTTATATATTTTTGGAATCTACTAGATGATGATTATGTAGTAAATCTCATTTTCGAATATTTTTTTCAAATTTAATCTTTAATGCCAATGCTTTAATGCTTTAATGGACCATGGTCACCACATCAATTTTTTTAAGAATTTTACTAGCCTATGTCACCCGAAATAAGTTAGGGATTCTAACGATACCTCACTTATCAAAATCGGTTCAGGCGTATAGAAGTTATGGTGGATATACAAACTCACATACATATATACATACATAATGAACCCTGAAAATACTCCATTTTTATACGACTGTATGACTGTACGTGTGTATGTATGTGAGTTTGTATATTCCACCATAAGTTCTATACGCCTGAACCGATTTTGATAAATGAGGTATCGTTAGAATCCCTAGCTTATTCCGGGTGACATAGGCTAGGTAGTAAAATTCTTAAAAAAATTTATGGGGTGACCATGGGCCCCGCATTAAAGACCAAAATTGAAAAAAAAATAAGATTAACTATATAATCATCATCTAGAAAATGATGAGTAGATTTCAAAAATATATAACACTATAGTTCAATATTTAGTGATTACAAAAAAATATTATTTAATAAAAAATGTGAATAAGATTCCAAAGGCTATATGGGCATTTCTCTACTAAATGGAAAATCGTTGTCCTAAACAAATTTTATATAATAAATATTAATATTTTTAAGTTTTTTGTACGAAAAATTACAAAGTATTAGGTATTCTTGACAAGGCATAGCTTATCTAGTAATTTAATAATGTAATATTTATATAAATCAACCTCAAATACCTCAAAACACAGTCCCCTGGTATGTCCCTTTTCCCAAATTACAAGTCTTGTGACCGATATTTTTTTAGGTCGATGATACTGAATAAAATGTATTAAAATACTTTTTAAAAAAATCAGTCAGTATCTTTATAAATCACAACTATATCATTTACTATAAAAATTTAGTCAAAAAATGTTGATGTGAATGCTGTCCTCAAATTTTTTAAACAGTCCTCTGATAAAATTTGAAAACCGCGCTTAAGTCAAATTTTGTATAGGCGCGAAACGTTAGCATCGTGAAACGGAACGCAATCAGTGTGAAGTTCGTTCGGGTGTATAGATAGGCGGGCAGTTGCCATTTTGTTAGTGCCACCACTGAGTCTACTAGTGAACCACGCGTCTCGGCCGTTAGATAAACAGTCCACTGGTTAGCTATTTTTTTCCTATTTTAAGAATTTTAATCACAAATATTTGCTTAAAATAATTGATTATTAAGTATGTAGCCACATTTATTTCGTTAATGTGATAAGTTTAGATGATTTTGTTTTATTAAATATACATGTTAAAATGACAGTCCTCTGGCTGACAGTCCTCTGTCATTTCATAGTACAGGGGACTGTTTTATAACGCAGGGGACTGTTTTCTTTGGGTTTTGTCAAGTCTGTCATGTCAGATTGCGCATCTATGATCAAAATCATTTACAATATCGGTTCTTTCTAAGGTAGTATCTCAAAATGCCACCCAAAAATAAGCCAGCCAAAACAAGAGAAGACATATCAGAACAAAAACGGATAGCTGAACGTTTAAGATATCAGCGACTTAAAAATGACCCAAAAAAAGAAGAAATGTAAGAAAGAGAAAGACAGAAATACCAAAAAGAAAAAGAAAAAGGCACAAGAAAATTAGTTAAGGATATGAGTCGTCACGAGCATAAGGCAGAAAAAAAATAATTCGAAAGAGCAGTGTACTAAGTATCGCGTAAAGAAAGAAAGCTTGAAAAATATAACAAATACTTTTATAAGGGAAAATACACCTGATTCAATTGATCCCCCAGTGGAACGTCGGGCACCTTTAAGATCATCAATCGTAGCAATAAAGAAAGAGGCTAAAAAGAAACGTGAAAAGATACTGAAAGAAGAAGACCATAAGATTCAGGAATACAAACAGAAATTGGAAAAGTATAAAAATAGGTTACAGCGGTTGAAAAAAAAGAAGTTAGTTATAACTATAAAAATGATGAGACACCTAACACAAAACTTACAAGAATGTGTGATACTCCATCAACTCGCAAAGATGTTGTAAAAAAGGCACTTTTTGGAGAAGTTTTGAATAAATAATTAAAATAAAACTATGCAGGCTTGAAAACACAAAAAGAGAAAGAGATTTTTGGGAAAGTTGTATCTGATAGAATAGTTAAAAAATATAAATAATGGAGAATCAAAGACACTGCTATATCGTATAAGAGACTTCAGAAAACTAATAATCAGTCTTTATTACCCAAAACACGAACTCGTCTAGCACTAATTTTATCCAAACATATGAAGACAGTGCATTTTTTTTATGAAAATGATGATACTGCAGCAATTCGACTATTTGATAATAGTCGAATTGCTGCAGTAAAACGGGAATACAGTGCCAGAAACGGAGTCAAAAAACAAAAAAGATATTTATTGCATACAATATTCAATTCATACAAGAAATTTAAGAGTAATAACACGGGTCTAATTAGTTACCAGACAGTCTGTCGTTTGCGTCCTTTCTGGGTGGTACCACCTACACTAATGAACGGGATTCAAATATTGATTTGAAATTATATTCATTGTAGGTACTATCGAAAGATTCTGCGTTACGATAATCACAATAAATTGCTTGAAAACACTTGCTGCAATCGTTATGATGAGCAATGTTTATCTCGAGAATGCCAGCGCCGTGTCCGTGTAAGAACTTCAAATAAAATTTGATTTCTTTCATACTGAAATACTTGTTTTTATTCATAAAAACATTCCCCTGTGCGTCTACAACAGTCCGCTGTCACGATTTTGGATAAAATCGTCTATAACTCAAAAACCAGGACGAAAATATGTGGGCTTTTCAAGGAGATATATTCAATTTAATATTGTCCTTCATTTTATTAACAAACATTCTCAACATTTAATAAAATTTGCTTAGGACAGTCTTGTATGGGCAAGTTTCCAAATAGCAGAGAAACACCCATATATATGATATGCAAATCGCTTCTTATGGAGGTAAACTCCAAAAATAATATGGCAGGGCAGTCGTATTTTTTAATTCGTTAAATTAATTTCACTTGTTCAGGCAGTCGTATAAAAAATTATATACCAGAACCCACTAGGGGTTTTCCTAGTGGGTTCAATATCAATATAAATATTCATATATTCAAGTTAGGACGTCCAAATACATAATAAAGCATGATGGTGTTAATCAGTTACGGTATCTTAAACTAAACATACGAGGTTTCAAAACGCGCCCTTAACTATCAAAGCCATTAGAGCAAATTATTGCTAATCCTTGTCTTTTAAGTAATCCTTTACAATTACATGGTAATAAGATTATTCAATGAGTTCACGTTTTACATTAACTTAGAACTTATTCAGAGACATCTACAACATGTCTTCTCACTTCTGAAACATTTGCCATTTGCGACAATGGCTGCTTATACTCGTAGGTCAGAGGCCCAATTGTCTAAGCCAATCGTATTCATTTGACAGCTCATAACGTATAACTCGATCTTTTTAAGGAGTACATACATGCGTTTTGACGTCCAAGCATCTATGACCTCCTCAAACAGGTCGAACTATACGTTTGACAGACGATTACGATTACGATTTCCTTACACAATCGGGGGACAGAACTCAAAACCCAATGTAAAAAAATCTGTTTAGAAAAATCTTTAAACATATCCCTTTACCTTAGCAAAAATAATAATTATATACCTAACCAAAAATAATTTTTCTACTTATTGAAAATAATAAACAGCTCTAAAAATATTACATAAAATTTCAATTTCTAAATCAAATTTACATTGTCGGATAATTTTTATTAAATACTAAGTATTTTTTTGTAAATTATTTTCTTCCATTTTTTGCGACATGTGGCTTGCTTGATTTCACCCCCGCGCGCTTTTACCTAACTACCTACATATTTTGATCTAATTCCATGTGGAAGAAGGTCAATATAAATAAATAAATAATTGTTTATTGGTTCCATATATTATAATTTACAAAAGTAAGTTTTAAGTCTACCGATAATTTGTATGGTCGGCCTAATTTAGGATACCATTTGGTTTAGGCTGCAGTGAGAGTAGGTAGATGATATGAGATTTAGTAAGCAACAAAAATCCCTTATCTCCGCGTACTAGCCCTTTAGGTTCCATTAATAAATCAAATAGCTGTTTACCTAACCGTTACTGTGAACTGTGAAGTGTAAACCAGTGAGTCTATTTTGGAACCTGAATGAAATATATTTCCCGTTCACAATAGTGGCATATAAACGTTATCGGTCCCCGTTCACTTCCTCTGGCCAGTGGCTCGAGTCACGTAGCTTGCCCACAATGTTGGCTGGCTCGTTATTGGGCTTATGTTTGGCCCATTGTTGGCCATTCAGCGGGGCCCTTGTGTTTCGTATCGCGCCGGACGTGCGAAATGTCACATTGAGGCTGGAGATTACAGTTTTATATTATTGCGTTTCGTTATTATAACTTACCTACTAGCTGATGCCCGCGACTTCGTCCGCGTGAATTAAGGATTTTTGATTCTTGCGGGAACTCTTTAATTTTCCGGGATAAGTATAAAGTAGCCTATGTTCCGGACTAAAACATATCCCTGTACTACATACCTGACACATTTCGTCAAAATCAGTTGAACAGATGGGCAGTGAAAACGTAGCAGACAGACAGACAAACATACGAAGAGACAGAAAGACACATATGCAGGTAGGCACTTATGCGGATACTTTCGCATATTATTTATAATATTACGTATTAATTAAGTAGGTATATATAAGGTGAACAATCAAAATTTTCAGGTGATTAAAATGGTGGTTCAATATATTATTTTTTGTGTGATAGCAGGAACGTATATTAGGTATATAAATTCAACTCCATATTATTCTTCAAAGCTTCATGAAGGCCGGTTTTTCTTAAAAAGGCAGGAATAATTTTAAATACTTGTACTTGTTGAGACGAATGCATTTCCTGACAATTAAGATTTTTTTATTTGGTAGGTGGTAACAAAAACAGCTGTTGAGTGGGTAATATTTAATTAATTAAGTTATTTAAATTATCGAATCAGCCTGCCCAAACTAGGTATGTGGTTATATACCTACAATAAGCTTTTTATTTGTACCTAATTGACGATTTAAGTTCAGAGAGAATGGAGTCAGGCACAACGCACACCCACAGAGGGAAGTGGAACCGATTTGCAGCGTATTGCTAACAGCAACAACTCAAACTAGGTTCTTTGACCACGTCTTGCTAACTCAAACTAGGTTGTTTGACCACGTCTTGCTAATTCAAACTAGTAAGTAGTCTAGGCAATAAAGCTAGTAGACCGCAACAATAATTCCTCAGACGACGAAACTTTTCAATATGATAAAGTATAATGAGTTAAACGTATATTATAAATATCCAATTAAAAATCATAAATGAAGTAAGGTTTTTTATGCTATACCCAATTGTCAATACAGGAAGGTATCGCGTTTACGCAGTTTAAGTTTGATATTAAAATCGGTTTGAATATCGATATTCTGTATGATTATTTCGTTTGATATTTCGGTTTTGAGTGTAAATATACTACCTACTATTATTAGAAAAGAAATCGAGAAAATATTCAGTCATGAAAATACGTTTTGGTTCATGCCATACTACAACTCTGCCAAGTTTCAACGACTGAGGATTTAATACGGAGGTCTCCTTACGACGAACTGCCCCGTTGCCTAGACTATAGGTTCTTTGACCACAGGTTCTTTGCTTAGGTTTATATCGTTGCCGCCATCCTGTGTCTTCTCTCCGCGTTTTGTATAAAATAAAGCTGAGTTTAAGCTATTTTTAAAAAGAATCGGCTCCAGTCCACTCCGACTGTACCTATGCTGATCTCGATCGCTACCTTTAGTATCTATATTAAGGATGTTTCTTAATTTTTTGCTATGGCCTTTACCTTAAGCTGATCCAGCAGTAGTACGACCATGCAATATAGTATTACTCAAGCGAATAAGTTTATTATGAGGTTGCCTGCCTAAGGTTGCCTGGCAGAGATCGCTACTAAGCGATAAGGCCGCCTTTTTGTATACTACTTAGTTCTTTGTTTTCTATGTATTTTTTGTGTACTTTTTATGTGTTGTGGTGTACAAAATAAAGAGTAATAATAATAATAATAATAATATGACAATGAATGTCTAGGTAGTTTTTTTAATTTTTTACCCCCAGTTATCCTCTGACGATATTGTGTCAGAGACCTTTTTGTTGCGAGTTTTGCTCTGAAAGGTAGGTTGCTCTGTCTAGGTAGTAAGTAGGTATCTAAATATGTGACGAACTCTAGGCGTTGCTTTAATTTGAAGGCAGGAAGTAGGTAAGTGTTAGACAAAGGCCGAGCCGTAAGCCGTCGACACAGCACAGAATAGGTAATATTATGGAGTTATGGACACAGTCCGTACCTATACCTAGACAGGAAAACGCAGAACTACTTCAGGATCTGGCCTCCAGCTTCCCAGCATCCCATGCTATAGTCTGCCATTAGGTATGAATTTAGTATATACCGGGTCACGCCAATCGGGTCTTCACATGGCTATTAGCATATTTGCATAGAAGAGCTGCTTTCAATAAATAAATTGAATCATTCTGTCCCTAAAATAAGAGATGTTTAATTAAGAGAAATGAACCCGAAGAGATCCATGATTATTTAAATAATGTTAATCATCACAACGTTTAATTTGTCTTAATGTGGAATTAATCCAAAGGAATATAATCAGGTATAAAATTATATTCCTTTGGCGATAATGAATATTATGCTTTTATTTCACCGCTATGTCAAGGCTCAAGTCCATCTACTTACTTACCTAGGTATTTCATAATGTCTAAATCATGTCACAGAAGTTTCTAGCCCAAGTGCGTCAAACCAATGGTTATAAACAACGTCCTTGCATCGTTACGGCGGATTTATGGTATTTTCATGACTCCCATAATTCTCTTGTTAATTGTACCTACATTGTATCCAAGCTAGATTTATTGAGTTAGGTATTCATGTGTAAAGATCTATATTATGAATATCTATGTTATAGGTACTTATTATTCTAGGTAATTTTTTTACAACCCTGACATAGTATTGCTAGTCGAAAATCCTCTAAAGACTCCAACAAGTCTATAATTAATTTTATGTGATTTCTTAGTGTTTGTAAGATTAGTATATGGTCTCCTGAGTTCTCCTCTGGGTACAAACTTAATTAAAATAACTGTCGCACACATCATACTCAACAATTTACTAACGGATAAATTCTATTGGAAATGAGTATAGAGTCTAGGAGTATAGTCTGCATACCTACCCAACCCTAAATTTTATTTCTGAAATCAGTACATACTATAATTATTATCTAGGTATCTTACTTACCTATGCTCCGATTTTTTATGTAGGGTCATACCTATGCTTCGATTTTTTACTCTCTTCTCTCTCTCTCTTAGGTTTTATGAATGATGATCTTATTCTAAACTAGGTTTTGTCCGCGGCTTCGATGTTCTAGATTTTCATACAAATTTCAAACCCCTATTTAGGTACCCCTCAGGGATTTTATTAAAAAAATCCTTTGTTAGGGGCTGCCTATGCCTACGTCATAATAGCTAACTGTATGCCAAATTCATCCCCAATGCGTCCAGTGGTTTGATCTGTGCGTTCATATCTAGGTATATCAGTCAGTTAGACAGCCAGCTTTTTCTTTTAGGTATATCCTATTTAGATTAAGAGAAATTGCATTAAAAATACTCAGTTCCTTTCGTAATAAAACTGGTTAGCTTTATAGCTCGAATAGTACCAACCATCAGTTATTAGTCATAACTCAACAATATGATCAAGTAGCCCTCATCAATACCAATGAACTTACGTATCTTTGCGATCTTTGTATATACTTAACCGATAAAATTCAAATACTGTTGTAAAGTTACTTCACATAATATGCATTTGGTTAATACAGGTTGTCGGTTAATACAGTTTACCTCAAGAGTAAGGCATTGAAAGGTAGAGCTGGTTACCTTGGAGTGTAGGTATGCAAAAATAGCCATAATAACGATGTTATCTATACTAATATTATAAATGCGAAAGTTTGGATGGATGGATTGATATTTGTTACTCAAATCAAAAATCCTCAATCCACGCGGACGATGTCGTGGGCATCACCTTATAGTTAATTGAGGTTTTTCGGTTCCCGCGGGAACTCTTAAATTTTCCGGAATAAAAAGTAGCCTATGTGTTATTCCAGGCTATAATCTATCTCTGTGGTAAATTTCATCCAGATCCGTTCAGCCGTTGGGGCGTGATTGAGTAACAAACATCCATCCATACTGCATCCATCCAAACTTTCACATTTATAATATTAGTATAGATTATTTCTTTTCTAAATTTTTAGTTCATTACGAACTAACGAGGTCTAGAGGCATTACTTTCATTAACATCTGAAGCTTACCAAAATCCTAGAAGGTTGAACCTAAAAGGAATCTAGAAGGTTCCTTCCTAAACCTTCTGATTTTCTGGATCAAACAATAATAATGAATAAAACACAAACTTAAACTAAATCAGGTAATACTTTAAAACCAATTCGATTCGCCATAGTTCACTTTAAAAATAAAAAGCTAAATAAGTATGTTCCTATATTGAAAACAGGTATTTCTCCTTGTCATTAACCATGGTCTGTTTTCAATTTAAGTAGGTAATTGTACTCGTCTTTATTATATTATACTTTCTACAACAGAACGTGTGAAACGACTTTATCCATACACGTATCATTCTTCAGCTTTTATGCTTTTAGGGTTATAACAGAACCGTTGCGCAAATTAGATGATTCCTCTGATTATAACCCTATTACGATGCAGAGGTGCTTAGACACCATAAAAGCACGTTCAATAAAACACCACCTCAATACGGTGGGATATCTTCCATACCAAGCTACCTATATAGTTAGTTAAATCTAGATACATAATATACATATAGATATAGATACATATACCTACATATAGACTGTACGTATTTCTTATAGTTATAGACTATGACTTGTTGTGACTCATAGTAATCAAGATTTATGCCTCGATATTGTATAGGGTGATAAAAACTCATAAATAAATTAAATATCTGATCGTACCTACTTACCTTTATTTCGGGGCTGACCTACAAGTTTAGAATCGAAATCTAAACTGCCAGCTGTTAAAATAAATATAAAAATCTATATCCACTGTCACTGTAGATATTTTTTTTTTTTTTTTATCCACTACAAGTTAGCCCTTGACTGCGATCTCGCCTGAAGGTAAGTGATGATGCAGTCTAAGATGGTAGCGGGCTAACCAGTTAGGGGCATGGCAGTTATATTACACCCATACCCCTATTCGGCTTCTACACGGCATCGTACCGGAACGCGTAATCGCTTGGCGGCACGTCTTTGCCGGTAGGGTGGTAACTAGCCACGGCCGAAGCCTCCCACCAGGCATATTATTATGTTTAAGCAAATACTAGAATAAGAACTAGTTCTAGGACTTCCTTATATGGACCTAAACACTAATGGCGTCCCTCTACCTACTAAGAAAATTAATAATCGAATCACCTTAATAGGAATCTTGTTATCTACACATTTCTAAAGTTTGACGTTTCTAATAATCTGTGCCTGCTTACATTTAAATTCGGAACGGATTTCCCGCCACGATCGAGCGGAAAAATGTTTACGTGCAAGCTTCGTAGGCGTTAGAGAAAAAAAAAGCGGTTCTATATTCAAAGTAGGCACCGGCCAATAGTGAGCGGCGAAGGCGTGTCTGCGCGTTCCGATTGGCCGGATAGTGATGCACCGCTCATAAAGTTACAAGTGAACGTGAACGTTACACCGGTCGTTTTATTACGGTTACGGGGCTTAGGGATGTGTCAATGATTTATGATATTATTAATGCTTTTTTAATGTTCTAACTTCTGTCCTTGACTTTAATTCACCGTAGGTACAGTAAATACTAAATACGAAGATAGAACGCCTTTTTGGTTTGATTGATAGATAATTCGAATTCAAAAATAGCTTACGTAGTTCAACTAAGTTCTCATTTATATTCAAGACTTTCCCGGCGTAACTACGTACCAATATAAATTTCCTGGACAAAATCTTTATACCTAAGCCATAGTTATTTTTTGTAAGAAATTTAGTAAAGTTGTCACTTGTAAGCAATATATATGAATAATAATTAAATATAAGCAAATAAAAATAAATAAGTATTGTTATCCAACAATTCGACAATTTCCATTCTCAATGATATGAGAATGGAAATTGTCGAACTTTATTGGATAACTTTCAAGGTTAAGTGGCCTCTAGAATGGCCCTCCTCGACGTTTTCTTTAGGTAGTAGTTCTTTAGGTCGTTTTTAGGTAGTATATAAGAAGTAAGTCCTTATGCGTTTGTTGGTTAATTTACATAAAAAAGTAGTAATATTTTAACCAAACTAGTTTTTATACCTATCTAGGGAGGTAGTAGGTACCTCAATAGGTAATAATTATTATCGACTAACCCTTAAAATTAAAATAAATTACATTCCAAACAGGTAGGTAGGTACAATTACCTAATTACCTACCTAACTGTTTGGAATGTAATTTATTTTAATTTTAAGGGTTAGTCGATAATAATTATATTTTAACGCAGATTATTTATGTAATTAAAGTAAATATTGAAATTTAAAATTCGACCATATTTGACACCTAGAGCTGTATGCACTACCAAATACCACAACCTCAGTCAAGAAGTCACTTACTTTCAAAATTCAAATATTTTTTATTCAAATAAACTTTTACAAGTGCTTTTGAATCTTTGAGTGAATCTACCACTGGTTCGGAATGCCTACCGAGAAGAACCACCAAGAAACTCGGTGGTTGCTCTTTTGAAAAAAAAAATTTACAATTTCATCAATGTGTAGATACATAAGCAACCGCTTAAGTTGTACATAATATACCTATTGTATAGTAAGTCTAGCTATCTTTGTAGAACATAGATAAGAGCAATGTGCCGCACCATAAACCGCCATAAACCGCCACAGTCCATTGTTCGGCGCAAGTGAAGGGAACGCAGTAAAACGCCCCCTTTATTTCTAAAGTCTAAACAGTTTAGTGCGAACAACGGAAACACATCACTTTGTTTATATTCTATTGTCGGCTACTGACTGCAGGTTGGGACGAGGTGACAATATTTTGCCCAGCTAGGTCCAGTTTCAAGAAACAGCCCCCCGATTGTCTAAGGAAATCGTAATCGTTTGTCAAACGGATACTTCGGCCTGTTTAAGGGGTTCATTGATACCTGCACGTCAAAAAGCATGTATGAACTTCTTAACCAGAGGCCCAATTGTCTAAGCCAATCGTATTACTTTGACAGTTCATAACGTATAATTCGAACTTTATAATACGTGCGTTTTGACGTGCAAGCATCTATGACCTCCTTATACAGGTCGAATTATACGTTTGACGGACTATTACGATTACGATTTCCTTACGTAATCGGGGGGCAGTTCGAATAATACGTTTTAAGCTGTCAAATGATTACGATTTGCTTTGCTTGCTTATAGACAATTATTGTGCCTCAAGCACTCGGCGGAGAAGCGTTACGGGAAGTTTCCTCGGTGTTTAAAGACCGAATTCTTCGTACATGCAGTCATGATGTTTAGACAGTTATAACTGATAACAATAAATGGATCCGATCCGAGACATACGGTCGCTAATCATGGCTACGTAATAAATCTCAAAGTCATTCAGCGGGCGATGGAGGTACTAATCCATGTTTGGACGTTTGGTGTTTAGCTATAC
The DNA here is from genome assembly GCA_964035005.1 of Erebia palarica. Taxonomy (NCBI): domain Eukaryota; kingdom Metazoa; phylum Arthropoda; class Insecta; order Lepidoptera; family Nymphalidae; genus Erebia; species Erebia palarica. The sequence goes on from OZ035994.1 coordinate 20,613,475, forward strand.
GTGCTAAGTTAGATATGAGGTATAGTTAACTGAAACTTCCGTAAGTCGTGAAGCTGAAGTGGCAAAATGAGGGTCACAATGATAGTTCGAAGATGAGTTTGACGTTGGAGTTCCAAAGTGCTGGAATGGCGTATTTGATCCGGAAAACTATGCTTTATCAGTTTCCCCGGTAGGTATATGAGCGAGAGTCGAAATCATACCAGTCACGTGGCCGCTAGATCCAATCGGTGCCCTACAAGAGATGTACGTCTAGCAGGGACATCTGTCGGTTGACGACACTGTTGATCTTTTGGGCCATAGCATACGCTGTTAACGGCGTTTCAATATGTTCTTAAACTTTCATATTTTCATCTTAACATGCGAACGCGCTCCTGTGTAGGTATCGGATCTTCGTTATATTGCATCACTTTATCAAGGCTCGTTCGTGGAAAAATGCTTGTTGGTTCTATTCGACCTGCCGAGGAAAGTACTAATAACATAAATAACGGTTTGACGTCGCTTAGGTACAAATAGAGACGTAAAAATAACAAATAACCTGCTGTTTGATCCGTGGAAAAGCTTTCGATTAAAAAAGTGTTGAAGTAAGCAACGGCAGTGAAATAACGCTGCAGTGGTGGTCGTAAACTACAACGTTCTGGTAGGGTTGTCACTGTCCAGTTTTAAATAGAATCCCATGATCCGTAACCCAATACTTACATACGGGTTGTATATTGTAATGTCTATTTTGACGCTCATTGATTATTATCAAAGCAAAGTTAACTTAAAGAGTTTTAGTGATAACTTATTGTTATTCCATTAAAAGCTTGTTAAAAAAAAAAATTAAGGAATTTGTTCCTTTAGGAATATTTAGATGAGAAATCTTGAGATACAGCAATTTAAACTAATCAAAATATAAATCCTAATACTAAGTCACCGAGAGCAATAACTAGGTACAGAATGTTGATCGTTTACTACAAAATAAAACCTTTTAAATACCTACTGTCAACCCTAGTTCTGTTTGCAGTAGTAAAACGTACCGGACACTGGGAAATTGACGCAATGCGACTTACGTTATCCACTTCATATGGCTTAAAATATGTATGGATATATTATATTATATATCCTTATAAAATTATTTAACATATATAGTAACCCTTATTAGGTTATAGTAACCCTTATTCTTCTCGGTAGGAATGGCATTCCGAACCAGTGGTTAATTTGAATAAAAAACATTTGTATTTTGAGTTTTTTTAAAAATCGCAATCACATCTGATTAGCTGCCCTTCTGTGCCCGTGCCTTCGAGAGCATGTAAAGCCGTCGGTGCCTGATTTCTTCTCTGGTCGTGTCGGTTTATTATTCCCAACGGGCTGTGAGAGTAAGGGAATAGAGCAGAATCGTGGCACATCACAGTGTATGACATCACTCGCGTAGACGGCTTATCTCCGTGGAGATTGGCCACCGTAGCCGGAAATTCAGTCGGAGGGAAATTATTATTATACAAGTGAATGCCCGCGACTTCGTCTGCGTTGTTTGAGGATTTTCGGTTCCCGTAGGAACTCTTTAATTTTCCGGGATTAAAAGTAGCCTATGTGCTATAACAGACTATAATCTATCTCTGTGCCAAATTTCATCCAGATCCGTTCAGCCGTTCTGGCGTGATTGATCCATACATCCAAACTTTTGCATTTATAATATTAGTAAGATTTTATTATTGGATAAAAAGCGAAGTTACAACAAGAATACCTTAACTAGGTAGCATATCATAACACTGATTACATCTATTAACGAAAGGGTTTTCCTAAAACTCTCTGCCTGATAAGATCTTAAAACCGGGTCGTACCTGAATAGGTTTTATAAGATAGCTTCTAAAGAGTGCACAAAACAAATATTTGGATAATAAGTGCATAGTTACACAGTGCAGACGTGTCGGGTGGACTTTATTTATAATTTGGCCAAAGAGACCCGCTTTGTTAATAAAATAGAGTGACATTTATAAACAAAGAAACTGAAATACTCGAGTGGTTCGTAGAATGTAGTAACAGTTGAGTTTGGAGAACTGTAGACTTCCGTTACTATGAGTAGTTACGTGGTAGCAGTTATTCTATTTATTTTACTTTTCGATTGCGGCTAAGTGACGACGATAGAGTCTCTACTATACTCTTCATTTAATTAGAGCAACTAGCTAGATTCAGTCGAATGCAAACTGTAAATATTATGTAGAATTAGTTTACTGGGTACTTTTTAAGTTCCGTACCCTAAGAGGAAAAAAGGAACCCTTAGAGGATCACTTCGTTGTCAGTCTGTCTGTCTGTCTGTCAACCACCTTTAATATCAAATACAAAGATCTAACGGTCCCTTGGAGTTGAAAAACATCTAACTTTCTAACGCAACAAGTCAACGCAATTCAAAGATACGGCATTTTATGCCGCATATTTTGACACTCGCTAATAAATCAGGGAGCGGAATATTCTAATAAGTAAGTAAGTAGTAGGTACCTACTACTTCGCAGAGGATAGGTTTGGAATTAACTCTCCTTCAATCTTAGTTAGGTATTCAAAAGTAATTATGAAGTTACTTCATCAGTTTTTCTCTCTCTTTGCAGCGGTGTCACTAGAGACCCTAGTAGAAAACTGTCATAAGCTACTAGAAAAATTCCACTACTCCTGGGAGATGATGCCCCTCGTGCTAGTCATCCTCAACTACGCGGGCAGTGATCTCGAGGAGGCTTCGCGGAAGATTGACGAAGGTAAGCGCTGGCGTAGCTTAAAGTCTCCCTGCACTGACAGAAATTTCCCGACGTCCCTTCTGATTTTCTTCTTCTAGAACAGTTTCCTTTCTACACGGAGAACGTTTTTTCCAACCAATTTGGGCAGAAAATTCTCAGCTATCACATTTGGTAAGAACTCCCTTTGAAAGAAGAAAATCAGGAGGAGCGTGGAGAAACTTATTTCAGTGTGGTGCGTACAAACGCATTGCAAACACGCATAATGCAACGTAGAAACACAGAAGTAGAATACTATCTACTGAAGTATCCATAATTCTATAGTGTACCGGGTCGTGCACTCAACTGTATAATATGTACTGTGTGACGTGATACGTAAGCTGCGTTCATACGCACCAAGAATATGCTGCTTTAATTAATAATTAAGATAAGCTGTTGTATAATTTTGGTGTATCATAATATTATCTTCGTCGCTGAGGACAGCGACGTATCATAATCATAATCGTTAATTTAAAAAAAAATACACCAAGATCAGACATAATGCATCTAACATTACGGCTGTACCGCACCGGACAGACTTTTCATTTATCGGCTTGCGGATATAGTCTCGTAATGTATGATTTTAGAGGATAGTCTCTTCGACAATTTGTGCAGGGACGCGGCCGTGCCGGATTTTATTATAACTGGATATCGAACGAACTAAATGTTCTTTGGTCCTCCACCCCTTGGAACCCTCACCTCATAATTATAGATCTAGAAGTAGGCTGATTTGGTAACTATGTCATACGAAAACACTGGTCACGTCGTTCCACGATTGTCTAATGGTTTTCCTTAGGGTGGCGTTTTGAATTGATAAAACTTGTCACTACATGATGAATGATGTATGGGATAAATGATGTACGGAAAAGTGGCCAGCGCATGTAGCAGAAAATTTTTATTAGGAAGGAGGGTAGTTCTCGAATCTTTAGCTGCCACATTTTAAAAAATTCAGTGACGAGTTTTATTTTGTCCAAAATGTATCTACTCTAATATTAAATAAAATATCGATAAGTAGGTGTTAACTGTTAACAAAAAAACACAATGAAGTTGTGGTTTTTGTTATGCCATAAAATTAAATTATAAGCATGCTATGCGATGTCTACTCGTATTTTATTTTTGCGATACCAATTTGAATTAAGTTACAAAAAGTATTGAGATGGATTTATTAAAAAAAATACCTGCTGTGAAATATATTTTTAATAATAAGTAAATCAAAATAAATTGCCTCAAAATTACACGAATATTAAGTATATCACTTATCTGGCAAAACTCAATTTAGGAAAAATGTTAGGTATTTAGTTACCTACCTACTGTTGCACAATTTCACTGTGTCACTGTCTAACTACATATTTTATATTGTAGTTAGAGCTGATATTATATAAAAATAGGGTAAAAATCCTATCTCCTAGATAGGATTTTTATTTTTTATTTTTTTCTTGGCTTTTGCAGACCAAGAGAAATCGGTATGAGAAGGCTCTCTTTTAGCTTTTTATCGAATTGCCAACGCGTTGTAACAGCGTTGGCAACAGCTGTACTTGGTCACAGACTCCTTTACCTTGGTATAAAATATCGACCGAATACTGAGTCTGTTATGGTTTAAGGACATCATTAATGTTAAGTGTCTGATTTTTAATTATTCCATACAACAAAATATGGCCAAAAAACAATCGCTTCGGGCGCGCGATGTATCGGCTCTTAACATCTAATTATATTTTTAACATAATATATAAAAATCGTAAGTACTGCATTCATCTGACTATCGCGGCCTTTGAGTGCTTTTTTTTTTTTTAGGACCGGAAAATTTAATTAGCATTATCCTTCCAGTGTAGATTAACAAATATAAAACACTAATTTAAATCTGTCCAATAGATGATTGTCGCAATAATGGCGTCAAAGTAGCCGGTGTCACAACTCACAGCATGTGGTTTGTTTCGAGTTACCGTAGAGGTTTGTGTTTAGGGGATTTTGCCCGCGACGAATGGAAATATAACTTAATAGTATGACATTAAAATTGAGATTTCAATGCCTATAAAGTATACCGCTAGTGCCTAAGTATTTTTACCTACGATGATCATCGTTGAACAATATTATAGACATACTATTTCGTAATATAAATTTCTATTCGTCGCATGAAAGTCCCGTGCCATGCCGTGTCGCCTATAGCCGCAGGGCCTAAAGGTTTAAGATTTTATTGAAATTTTCCAGTAGGTATTCGAAGATACAATATTACTAATAATCAATTAATCAATGGAAATTAGGATCAGCCGTAAATAAATCTAGTATAGAAATATTATACTTAATTGATAACTTTTACTGATGTGTTTTTTATGCACGTTGATAAAATACTTTTTCTGAAAAAAAAACACACACAACATCATTTTAATAGATGCATACTTAAATATATTTAGAAAAAGAAGTAAAATTAAGAATTGTTCAACTTATGTACCTACCTATCGTTTTAATGAACCGTCGCTATACGAATATTTTAAAAACACTGGTAGGTATAAATATTAGTAAAATATTTAAATTTATTAATAAAGTTTTAATGACATTAAAACATCTTGCACAATATGTTTGTTACGTAAAAATAATAATATGAAACAACGTTATTTTCGTAAACCAAAAAAAAGTTAAACCGATTAAATATAAAAATAAAATTTGTATTAACATAATTGAAAGGAGTGAAAGGGTATATTAACATAATTGAAATAGTTCTTATCATAATAATAGTCTCAACATAAGCCTTTGACAATAGGCTACTTTATCACTTCATGCCAAGTCGTGCCATCTCAGTACTTTTTGCCGACGGCGATTGATATATTATGATTTATATCATGTTTTCAAGTTTTTACTTTTATCATTTTTGGTGGTGCTTTGTTGTTTCTGTAAACTGTTTCTTTTTATTTCGGTATCAGAATATTTTTTTATTTGAAAAAAAATTTCGAGATCGAGAGGTAGGTATGCAGTTTTGCATTTTCAATAAAATATTTAATAGCATTATTTGATCAGAGTTAGATTTCATATTAGTTATTTAAAAAAATAACGAGTACCAATGCATATTTTTAATAACATCGAATAATGAGTATAAGTAGTTGAGATACGGTTTAGAGGTAGGGATAGGGATTATAGGGATATCATGAATTAATTTTGTAACGTAAAGCCTACAAATAATTTATAGAATAAGGTACGTGTACCTCTAACTACTTTTTACAATTATTTTTCTAAATTTATTATTTAATTTAATATAAAAGTACATTTTAGAATATTGAGGGAGTATGAAGAGTCTAACCGCAGCTCAAAATTCCCTCGAGAACTTAAAGGGGCTCAGACGATATTAATCCCTGACAGTATCGGCATTAGCGGAAGTGAAATACTTACCTATATAAAAGCCTATATATTATTTCATAAGCGTACCTTGTAATAAATAATTGCAATTATATAATAATAACATGTAATTTATCAATTATATTAAAACAAAACACCACCAAAGATTTTCACCAAATGGTCACTTTTAAAAAAGGTTTCGTCTTAAAAACATGTTGGTATAAAAGTGACAATTTGTTTTCGAATCCTGAAGATCCTGGCTGTATGCAGAATTATTATAAGTTTTTAAAGTATAAAAAGTCTTTTGCTAACTACTGAACATTTATATCACTGTTTTTTTTTATTTTAGGATATAACGACATTATGGCTTTTGAGCTAGTCTATTAAAAATAAAGCTTACTTTGACTTAAGGATAGTAGTAAGCGAATCAAAGAGCGGCTGAGGATGGCAGATATGCCAAATGAAAGAATGTAGTCATCAAAATCTGTCCGAGTGATTTCGAGTTTAATGGTCGAGTTTAGGGCGAATATGGTCTATGAGTGTTTTTTTAAACCTATCATGAAACAGTAAGGTTATAATATATATGTCACCGTAAGATTGTAAAAACCGTTAGATTATAATATAACTCGCGAAATTCTAAACTTATTAGAATTTAACGCATTATTTTCCGGTAGATTGTAATCTGATAGGTATTTAAACCCGATAAAACCTAAGTGCCCGGCATGCGGCCGGGCACTACTTGGTTATTTATGACGAACCTAACCTAACCTAACCTACAAGAAAGAGAAAAGTAAACGTAAATAAAATGAATATTTCAAAAATTTACACTCAGAACATTGAACAGTTTACAATCTTTCGACAGTTTAGAATTTCGCGAGTTATATTATAATCTAACGGTTTTTACAATCTTACGGTGACATATATATATATTCATATTTTTAAAATGAAGACGACTCTATTAAACAGGCCGACAAAAATGTTAGGTTTTCTTTGGTTTGTGAGGTTTAAAAACTGCCCAGCTAAATAATAATATGGTGCAAATATGTACATGTACCTATCATAACTTTTATCTACCGGACTGCGAAGTTGCAATGTAATTTTTTATGTACCATGTAGGTACCTGTACCATTTCCTAAATCTCATAAAATAAACTCAGATTAAATTTTTACGTTTACGTTAAAATGTTTGCAGACCCTAATCTTGTTGTTAATCACCGACATCTAGAGATATTGCCACGGGTAAATTGTACTTGGTAGATAGAGTACAGGCAATGAAATGAGCTTGCCGCATTAATAGCCTCAAGGGAAGGAAGGAGTTAGTTTGGAATGGAATATAATATTCCGCGTATAATTTTAATGAGTGATTCTTAGTTAGTTTTAGTTATTATTACTGATACATTTTCCTGTAATAAGTACATTTTAAATGTTAAGGTGAAGTTACGAAATGGCATTCTATTTTTTGTAAAACTAACTAACTTTTTGTAAAAACTATTTGTAATATTTGATGAAAATTTGAGTAGATTGTTTGACTATTTAGTCAACATTAGCGAGTTATATCCATTACATCCATAGTACATTTTCATATTCCGTTCTTACGAGTTGGGGTTTATTAAAAGTTTTGAACGTAAACTAGTTATTTACATTTATCTTTAAAGTGGTTATAATGTCTTAGTACCTACATATAAATTATTTATCAGAGCATTTATTTAACACCTCTGTAAGAATTAAATAATAATAAAAACGATTTCTATGAAATTATAAGTAACTATTCAACCTAGCATGTAAATTAAGGCCTAGTCAGACAGATTTACTCGATGCAAACGTGTCGCAAGCAGATATTACATAAGTATCAGCAGAAGACGCGTTACGACTTACGTGCAATGGAACTGATTTATAACAAATTTAGTAAAGTATAAATTTATTAATTAAAGTAGCATTATTATACCAAGAAAGAAATGGCAATAAAGCAAGGAAGCCTCAACGGGAGCAAAAAATCGAACTAAATATTAAATGGTTTTTAAAAGAAACTGTTTTAATAAACGCTATCAATCTTTAGTAGATTTTTAATTAAGTCCCAAAAACCATTAATTATTGTACTTATTAATAATTTTCAAGTAGACTTTCGAAAATCGTCGTCGTGAGACGTCATGCGGGCTTAAAGATGTATTATTATAATCTTATTGACGCTCTAATTTCAGAATTATAACCCGTATTTTAGGTACGTCAGGGTAAGCCGTATAAAACGTTAATTAATATTTAAAAAAATACTGCCCCAAGCGAGGCTAGTAACTCCCGTTTTCGTGCTACCGCGGCCGTCGCGCATTACATCTGATGAGGGCTTTAGAGTAAACTTATTATCTTCCCATGTTTTTTGCCATGACATTTATCGCGCCATCGATGTATCGGCAAGTCAGTCACGGCATATCTTTGTATTGTATGTATATTGTATAGGCTCTAAATAAATGCAATTAATATTTTCTATTGTTCAGTTTGCAGCAAAAGACTTTTTAAACCTTAAACGTGTTTTATATAAAAACTGCTTTGATACATTTATACTTTGTACTACTTACCGCTTTGTATTTTTTTCAATGATTATATCTACATATTTGTTGATACAAAACACTAATTGTGAAAGCTTTTATGAATAAAAAGCTTAAGTTAGTTTTGAATAGAATAGAGATCATGACAACTCAATCAAATCAGCTCTCTTTATCAAAATTATTATTCGACTGCCTGAAAAAAGGAGTATATTGTATTTTCAGGGTTCATGCATGTATGTATGTATGTGAGTTTATATATTCCACCATAACTTCTATACACCTGAACCGATTTTAATAAATGAGGTATCGTTAGAATCCCTAACTTATTCCGGACGACATAGGCTCGTAAAATTAAAAAAATAATTGATGGGGTGACCATGGTCCCGCATTAAAGACTAAAGGTGAAAATAAGATTAACTATATCATCATCACCTAGAAAATGATTAGTAGATTCCAAAAATATATAACACTATAGTACAATATCCAGTAATTCACAAAAAATATCATTTAATAAAAATGTGAATAAGATTCTAATTTAACTAGATTAATTTAGATTTTTAACTTTATAGTTAGTTTTTTGGGAGGGCAGTCGTGTTTTTTAATTTTTTTAACTATGACATAACATCATCATCTCGTAGTCAAATACATAAAAAAGTGAACCACGGTGAAATTTCCTATATTATGTAGTAAGTACATTGTTATAAAAGTACCAAAGCCTAGTTTTCTAAAATCAACCAATTTCAATTATAGAAAACACTGGAATTGTTTAAAACAGTCACTTAGATGATAAGCGATTTCATTTATTACTATATTTGGCCTTAATGATTTAATAATATTTGGTAGGAAAAAATTGATAGGTTATAGAGCATATATTTTTGTAGGCAAGTATTGAAGTTGGTCGATTTTCATTATACGACTACGGCAAAGCAAAGGGAAGGCTATTCATAAGATTTTGTATTAAAATGATCTGAGATAGGGATAAAGATTACGTAACCTAGATACATCAAATGTAATTATTTTAATATTTGACATTTTAGGTATTATTGTAAAAACCGTTAGATTATAATCTAACTCGCGAAATCGCTAAGTGTCGAAAGATTACAATTTAACGCATTATTTTCCGGTAGATTGTAATCTGTTAGGTTTATTAACCCGATAAAATCTAAGCACTACCTGATTATTTATGTCGTACCCTAACCTAACGAAACGTAAATAAAATGAATATTTCAAAAATTTACACTCAGAACATTGAACGGTTCACAATCTTTCGACAGTTTACAATTTACCTTTAGTTAGATTATAATCTAACGGTTTTTACAATATTAAGGTCACATATATATGTCACCGTAAGATTATAAAGACCGTTAGATTATTATCTAACTCGCGAAATTGAAAACTGTCGAAAGATTACAATTTAACGTATTCTTTTCCGGTAGATTGTAATCTGATAGATATATAAACCCGATAAAACCTAAGTGGCCGGCCGCAGGCCGGCCACTACCTCGTTATTTATGTCGAACCCTAACCTAACCATTGAACAGTTCACAATCTTTCGACAGTTTACAATTTCGCGAGTTAGATTATAATCTAACGGTTTTTACAATCTTACGGTGACATATACATACTACTCATTATTAATTTATTTTTTGTTGCGTTATTCATATTTGTTAATTTTGAAACACGGATTCTGTTAATTCCATAATTTATTCATCCATTTATTAATCCATTGCTATGATTATAATTTTGTATGGAACTACTGACTACATTTAGGTTCGCAAAATAAAATTGATTCTGTGTCTAACAGAAGTTACGTTATCTTTGACTATGGGTAACTCACTTAATATGAGTTTTAACTTGTCCTCAATACAATATCACAAATCATAATATATCTACCATCATATTAATAAATGAAAGTTCAAATTGTTATAAAAAATATGAATATCATAGCTCCGTTTGCTTAGTCGTAATATTTTTATTGGCGAATATTAATTTAATAATATGTTTAATATGATCGCACTGCGAATTTTTAGTAGCCCTATTTGCCCCCAGGAAAGATGATCATCAACGAGTACGCCAGGAAGCATAATCTGAACATCTTTGACGGTCACGAACTTCGCAACTCGACTCGCCAGTACGGACTTTAAATACAGTAATATTAGTTGTTCTAAAACAGTAAAACACAAATAGTTTTCCACATAAAATACATTGCATGGACGAACACACAACGTACATACTACACATAGGTACATATACATACGCTGTCAAAAAAACTATTAATTATTGCTATACTATATATAAATTGCGCTATAAATAACACAACACTGTTGCCGGTAATCATAAAACCATTTTATTCATTTCATATAAAAACATAAGAATTATACACAAACACTAGGACATCCTCAACTTAACTATAGTCCCACAAAATTATCTGACCCGGTGGCCAAAATTGGAACTAATTTTTATGTCTGTTTTGTTTTTATTTAATTTTTCATATAATCTAGCGACGCTGACACCGGGTCAGATAAGTTTGACGGATTATACTACATTGTTAAACCAAAAACCACACGAGTCACTAAACGAGTTTGACGAGCTTAGCTTAGCTTTAGCTCCTATGATCTTTCTGGTACTAAAGTACAGCTTTCCCGCCCCCATGAGTTTTTTAAACCTGCCTTTGTCGGCAGCATTTCTCAAAAATTTATATTTTTGTAATTTCAGAAATTTTCGCCTTTCCACTTTTGAAGTTCAATTTCAGGCAAATTTGCCCCTTAAAGTACCAAATTTTTAGACTTATGAGTCCTGAGGGAAACCTAGGAACCCCAAACATTTTTAAAATTAGTCGGAAGTGACGTAGCATACGGTTTGAGTATTATGTTGAGAAAAAAAAAGTTTCCCATTCTTTCAGAAATCTCACGATAAAACTTGATGATCAAAGCAACTTTGGGTATTATTGATCCATTTTTCCACGCGTGGAATCATTTTTAATTCCTACTAATAACTTACAAACATCCAAACTTCCACATTAATAATGTTAGTAGGATGTATAAAAAAAAATTGGTTATCCAATAAAAATAACTAAAAAATATGAGGGTACAAGTACAAAAATTAAGTAAATATTTAATGATTCTATTCACCTACTTACATTTTTTAAAATAATGATTGATGTCTACTATACTATTATTACTATAAAATTGATACTATTTTCTAAAGTCTAGCTGTCTCTATCAAAACTAAGGGTTATGAAATAGCTGATACAGTATCACTTACAAATCTTACATTGTTACCTACCCAAGTACCTAAATACTTAACATTGTTACACTGCAGCGCACTCAGAACAACATTGCTAACACATTGATAAAAAATGGTAAAGTCAGCCAATCCAGTAATATACTTATACATAACCACTAACCAGTAGTGATTTCCACTTTGCAGTGACCGGACGAAGTTGGAGAAATTTGAAATATAAAAAAATCAAGTGACATTCCCATAACATCTATAAAATACCCAATAATAGTGTTGTGCTAGTGTGTGCTATCGATGTTGTTTTTTTTTATTTAGTGTTATTTTCTTTTTTGTAGGAAAATGCTGAGCGAAATAAATAATATAAGTGGTGTACTATCTTCGTCGATGAAGTTGTTTTGCGAATGATACTATGTTTTACAAGTGCAATGTTTTGTGTGGACGCGTGCTGTGCGATGCTCTGTGCGATTGCCGACGGACAAACGTGTTATACTCGCGGAGGATGTTTTGGTAAGCAATTTAATTCTTTCTCGAATAGTTTATTAGACTTATTTATGAGTGCTTTGTACAGTACTGAATTTTAATATTCTTTATTTTTGTTATTTTTTATAAGTTACACACACACAGTTGATGAAATGAAAACGTAAAGCATTTTTGCACAAAATCTGTTATTTACCGTTTTCCAGATTTTATCTACCTTCTGATATATTTAGACAAATTTCTTTCATTAAGCTCAAAAGAAGTACGCGATGAAGAGATAATTTACAAAAAATCATGACACTCAGTAAAAAAGTGAAGTCAGTAATGAAACTTAATTTTAAGCGACTGACTGTTCCCTTAAATCTCCCTTCCAAGTCAGAACTAAGGTCGTATAATTTTTATAATACGTAATTAGGGACTGTAAAAATGTTGGAAAGAATCTCCATAATTGCGCTGTAAAAGAGGCCAATAATTTGTAGGCAAATTGTAGGTATAATATAAGTAGATTCGCAGAAATGTTATAAAACCGCAATTGGTACTTATATGGGGCTATTTTATACAATTACTCTGTGTTTTTACTGCAAGTTATTCCTTATATTCCAATTTCCGACCCTAGAATTGAATCGAACAAATTCTTAATGCATTTTTCCGGAGAATTTGGTATATTAATGTAACTAATTAAAACTTATGAAATAATTAACAATTTAGTTATAAACGTCATTTTGGCAAATAGAAGATTTTTAGGCACTGTGGTGCATGCAAGAATAAAGTTTTTTTTGGGACATATTAATAAATCTTCCGCTGCGTAGTTGCGTCGAGAAGGCACAAGATACAAAGCAATAGTAGGTACTACGTACGAACCTATCAAAAGTAGTTTATGTACGATGTATCGACATTAACTACACGTTACGTTACTAATCTGGCACATCCCACACACTGCGTTTATTTATTCTCAATTTCTATATAGAATCCGCAAAAATAAAACAACTTGTCGCGGTCTTTCCCATAAAATGGTCCACCGTGTACAATAATAGACCACGCAGCGTATGGATATCATTCACCACCGGTTTTTTTACAACCGCAAAACTGATTACCCGTATCCCCTATGCGCTAGAAACGTTTGCTGAGCCATTAAAACATTACTTTGTTGACAGAGATGTAATATGGTTTCTACCGCGGAGGTCTCGATATAGGAGTAGTGGTATAGGACCTGTCACGGTGGGCGGTGGCCCTCTTTTAAAACCGTAAAGCGACCCTGTATGGGTTTAGATGAAGACCACCAGTGACCAGACTGACTGGTGGACCAAATTTTTTAATTTGATGGCTATTTATACATAGGATTTTAAATTATACCGTTTTTACGTGTACTAAAGTATATAGAAATCAAGATTTTTAAGCTTTGTGGGAAAATATTTTGTAATGACAAATCTAGGAGGCCACTAGTTTGAAATATTTTATTTCTACGTTTCGAGGAGGTACAGTTAAAGTAATTTAGTGGCGACAAATACTACAAGAGTAAAATAAATAGTTGAAGACCATTCATTTAAATGAGTAAGTATACTCGTTATTCGTTATTTTAAGCATTGTTCTTGAAAATATGGTTTCCTAAATGAAACACAATGACAAAAGAAGAACATGGGATGATACGGTCTACGTCATTATTTTAAACGTTAACTTACGATTAAGCTTCTTTTATACGTTTATCTACTATTTTAACGGAATACATTTAAAGCTTAGTTTGATTCCATTTTATGTACCTTTTGTAATATTTACTTGCTTAAAAAACAATCGCTACAACTATTTACTTACTTTTATCACCTGAAGTGCGTATTTTGACTACGAAAAATTCACAGATTTCGCAGTCTTCGCAAGAATCGGAGCATTGAAAATGAATACAAAAATTTACGTTTTTTTTTTATTTATTTTTTAATAACACATTTCAAGTTGAATAATAAGAATTTTTTATTGAGATTTACTTCTCTAAAATTACACAACTACATTACTCACAAGGCATCTTTTACACCATTATCATGACGGACGGATCGGTCGGCTTATATTTACGTTTGCGTGAAGGAAATACTTCCTCGAAACCCGCACGGGTTTGTTACGCTAACATCTTTTCAAACTCGTGCTCAATTCGAGTCACGAGTCCTCCAATCGCGCACGGGTTGCGCCCTGGTAGGCGTATTTATTTCCGTGTTCAATAGAAGGCAAAATTTGCCTTGATGCACGGAATCCGTGTTTGTTTGATGTGAGGTGTTCGATGAATAGGCAAGAAACCCAAAACATTTATTTTTTATAGGTTATAAACTTTAACGATTTACAAAAATGTAGATGTAAAACGCTACGCTAGAAGACTCTTTTCGTCGCCCCTTCATTCAGCTTCACCTACTCGACCTTCGTTTCGCTAAGGAGGTCGCCGGCTCGCTTCGCTCGCTACCTCCCCCAATCGCCCTACTCGGCCTCGTAGGGTTGCTTCATTCAGGACCTCCTTAGCGAGTTTCTGGCTTCGCGCTTTACAAAAACACTCTAGGGGTAGCACAGACAAGACTACGTGGAGTCGGGTTGTGCTGATTAAGTTTTGGGAGAGATCTACATTTTTTTATTTAAATGACCCTTTTATAGCATGAAATTCACGATAAAATACCGTCACCAACGCTTCCAAACGCCCGTGCTGAGCAGCGTTGTCGGATTTATCGCCTTGAATTGAACACGCGTTTGGAAGAAAATTTCGGTTGCAAACCCGTGTGAGATTGGAGGACGAGTTCCGAAATATTTACGATTAAGTAAATAAACACCCCCTAAAAACCCGACTTTTTTACATTTTTCTAAATTCCAAAAAAGTTACCAGCCGATTTTCAAAATTCAAAGCTCACGCGTGTCTCGATAAATTCCTCAACTCTTGGTACCTTTCCCATCTCGATCCTCCCAAAATCCTCGGAGCTATGACCAAAAATACATCTCAAACGATTTGCATCTGATAACCATTTTCAATGGTAAAAAAATCCTTTTAGCCAAGTTAAATAAAAGCGCACGTATTCGACGCTATAATACAATGGACGGCACTACGAAAAATAACAAACAAAATTATGCCTGTCGGCTTATGGGTTTTATTTAAGCACATCACTAGCGGTGTTGCAACCAAAATTCGTTATCATGTTTCACTCCTTAGTAATTTTTGACACTATCTACGGTACGGCTAATCTATTTAGAACGCTACAGCATCATGAACATTTACGAATCCAATAAAAATGACTGATTGTTCATGAACGGGCGACCTGGGCCTCAGTTGCATGTGGCTGGCAATTAGGTTAAACTTGGAACGTCATTAAAAGCAAAATTGGTTGCACATAATTTCGACGACCTCCCTGGCGCAGTGTTGAGCGCTGTTGTCTTAACGTGCGGAGGTCACGGATTCGATCCCCGGCAGGGTCAATTTGGGAATTTTTAATTTCTCAATTTTCCCATGACTGACCTGGTAGGAGGCTTCGACCGTGGCTAATTACCACCCTACTGGCTAAGACGTACCGCCAAGCGATTTAGCGTTCCGGTACGATGCCGTGTAGAAACCGAAAAGGGGTATGGGTATAATATAACTGCCATGCTCCTGCATCATCACTTACCATCAGGTGAGATCGCAGTGAAGGGCTAACTTGTAGCGTATTTAAAAAAAACTGTTAACTTTGAATGCTGAATCGTCTCGTTCCGCGTGTGACCTACATTGCCAACTGTCATGTGAAACTTGCTCTATTGAAACTCTTCGAAATAGCGTTTATAGTGCGTTCATCTGCCTTTTAGAATGAATGATGATGTATTTAGAAAATGGGGCGGGTCATCTCCTATCTATTCTTTTCTAGAACGATATCCAAGATAAGATAGTATTATTTTGCTCACTGACCCGTACATAATGTAAAACTCGTGTGAACTCTGACCTTCGACACAGAAAACAGTATATTATATTTAACGCTAAGTACATCGACGCGGCTGTGAAACAACTGAAACCCTTGTTGTGTTGTATTTTGAACTGAATGGCAATACTTTTCATTTTTTTTTTTTAATAATTTTCGTGACAGCGGCTTCGTCACGGGTCTTCGTCAATGGAGACGCAGGAGGTATTATAATGTGCACTTCCATTGACTATTCTCACTCTCATAGGACAGCAACTCGGGTCTTGTCACTAATACTAAGATCTCGGTATTTGACATTCCAGTACCGGTATTGAAAAACGGCGAAAAAAGTCCAGTATCCCCATTAGTCTAAGGGTATCCCATTATTAGCTCAACCGGGAACTTCCAGCACTCTGAACATTCCCAAAAAAAAAAGCAAACCACTCGGACTTGGACTGCAGAGTCCTTGGTAGTACGTTGGCCCAAAATAGTGAAATGGGGACCACCAACGTTGAGGACACGCATCTTTACACGTGTCAATTGAGACGTTTCAGATTTTCCAAATTAAGAAGTAAATATAATAGTTAACGTTTGCTTTCATTGTTAGTTATCAGATGCTGTTTACTGCACGATGCCTCGACCTCTGGCCTGCGATGCGCCTCGTCTAAACACTCATTTAATCGCCCTTTTAACAGTTACTCGTGGAAAACAGCCAGATTAGATAAAGCCAGCTTTATATGTATTATAAGGTAAAATGCATACAATAAAGGACATAATATACTTAATAAAACTCATAAACCTTAGACATTTCGCAGGACAGGTGTGTATTAGGTAGTTCATTCAGATCAAAAATAAATAAAGGGTAAAACACACAGGGGGCGCCCGCTCTGTGTTTTGCCCTTTAGCCTTTTATTACTCGAAACTTACGAAAGGTACACTCGTAAATTTTCAGGTTTAAATTTTTCTTTAAAGGGTATAGTTCCACAGACTTATCTGACGTGTTGACAGCGTCGCTGTTATCTATTAAAAATAAAATGAAAACAAAATATAACAGTCATAAAAATTTGTTCCAATTTTGACTATACGTAATAATGTTTAAAATAACGTTCTTTTTTTAAATTTTAAATCTATAAAACCTAGAAATGGAGGATATAATATGGAACGGAATAGATATTTTAATAATCGCACGTATCTAGGATACATTCGCAGCATAAAAAAACTAAAACAATAAAACGTCGAATATGAAAATGGCAACATTTCGCGCGAAACACGCACCATCGCTTTCCAATGCGAATACGGCTGTGGAGTTTTCGCTTACAATGTTGCACAAATCCGTCCTCCCTTTCATTTCGCCTATGTCGAAGGGAGACAGCTGAAATTTTACGACTGCATTCGTGAATAGCTTGAAGGGCTTTTATTGCTTTTCATTGCTTATTTTGCCCTGTGACTAATTTTATACCTACAGCCAAGTAAAATAGGTGTTCCAAGAATCTAGTTGAAAATTTTATAACTTTTATACGACCATTTTATGCTAATGAATAAGATCCTTTAAATATAGCATTTCAGGATGATGACCCTATAAAATAGATATTATTCGTTCTCCCTCTGGATATTAAGCTATCTCAATCTCTTCCTATCTTCAAAACAAAAATGAAACAACATTATCTATCATTATAATCTATTTATTCATCTGTCGTCTATTACCTATTACATCTACACTTTGTATTTATCCTGTATATATATTTTACATTGTTATTATGTCTCAGTACACCCCTTCCGCTTTCTTTTAAAAGTTTCCTCTGCCCTAAGGTTGCCTGGAAGAGATCGCTGCTTAAGCGATAAGGCCGCCTGTTGTGCCGTATCTATTAATATTATTGTTTTTGTCTTTTCAATTCTTTGTGTACAATAAAGTTTTTTTTTTTTATTATTTGTAGAAAGAGTATCAATAAGATGTACTTAATGTTATAACATAGGTTAGTAATGGACCTTGTCTCGAATTATTCTACGACCGATTTGCACAAACTGCCTAAACTGATTTAGTTAAATGTGTTTTTAAGTTTATGACGGGGTTGACATGAAAAGGTATTTTAGAAAATTTAACTTAAAAACCCACGGATTTGTATCTGTAAATTTTTCAGATTTCAGCAGAGCTGAAAAAATATGCTTCTTTATAAAAGCTGAAACATTAATAAACAAGAAAGATAGTGATTTACCATTAAAATAACTCAATATACAAGACATTTTTAAGTGTTACGAGCCCAAATAAGATACGATACGATAGTTAATTAATATTCAAATATGTAGCTATAAGTAAATTTTTACTACAGGCATTATTTATTTAATACACATAAATTACTGTAATGAAAATAAAACCCAAAAAACTAATTATTATTAAATTAGGTAAAAAATATTCAAAACAAAATTTTAATAACAGACAAGCTTATCTCATAGCTCAGGTTAGCATAGCTCAGGTGGAATTCCTTAAAATCCCTTCTTAGTGGGAGTCATTAGACTTCATTACAGAAAACCTAAGTACATGCATAATATCAAGCTTCGAGACGGCTGTTTTTACTATACGTACGTTCGTAATAATTTTTTTTACATACGCTACGTACATACGCTCGCTAGCAAAAGAGCAGACGTGTCACTTGATGTTAAGTGATTACCGCCGCCATTGAACATTTGCTGCACCAGAGCAACATTGCTGCAACCGCTAATGCGTTGCCGTCTTTTGAGAAATTTGTTTGTCCGCCCTTTGCAGAGCCCCATATTAAGAGCTGTGCAGACATGAAGGAACACAGAAGACGGAAGCTGATTCCATAATTTGCAGGACATGGACGGCAGTCAGGCCTTTTAGATTATTTTTATAATTTTGCCATTATAAAACTCAAATAAATTTATACTAATATTGTAAATGCGAACGTTTGGATGGATGGATGTTTGTTACTCAATCACGCTAAAACAAATAAAAGTCACGGGTATCACCTATTAGTTCATATATTTCGTAATAAATCAGTTTTTCGCGGTTCTATTAAAAATATTAATTGAAAATATTCATTTCTATTTATTACTGCGACAATAAAACACGTATTAATTAAAATAATGAACGCTATAAAAACAAAGTCTGAGTGTGTTTGCATGACGTATTTACGTGCGGCCACTAAACGCGCGTTGCGATAGCGTCAGGAATCGCTTTATCGCCTTATAAGTATATTCATAAATTCAGTAGGTAAATCCGGGCAATCGAGAACAGATCATACTTACCTGCGATTTTTAGGTATTCGTTTCTCTAGAACGTCTAAATCACAATAACGGTTAATAAATACTTTCTAGTTTGGTGATCTAGTTCAACGCAGAAAATGATTTTAGAGTCCAAAATATTTTTTTTTTCATTTTTATTCTGGATTTGGTAATAATAATCATTTACCGCTATCTATACTTTTTAGTTGTTTTCTTAAAATAATATTTTAAAGGTGTGTGAAGTCTGCCAATCCATGCCAACCATATGATCAGCGTGGTGGACTAACGCACGGTAAACCCACGGCACGGTAAGAGTTTAAACGAGTTTAAATGTTTAACTAATGCGATACGATATCGTTTACTGATCTTTCTTTATCCATAACAAGAAATTGAGAAAGAAAGTCAAACGTATATTTACGGTTCGTGCGCAACATTTGACTGATATGAGTGCCGCCGGCCGTCCACGCAGCAGTACTTAAAAATCTCAGGTCACGTGAGTCGTAACAAGTGAGCCAGGCCTGGTAGTAGGCCGGCGAGGGATTGAGTTGTGATGATAATATTATCATCTTCTTGTCATCTGTTTGTGCAATTCGCTGCCACCCTACTTCAGTCGCTATTCTCATGGCTCAAGCTTCAGTTCTGATACAGCTCTTGAATTAAAACGGCGCGCACCGACGCACTGCACTCGGGTTATCATTAATTTGTGATTGATTTCTGAACAAACCGCGCCGAGTGATACTGTAAGTAATAGTCTCTTGATGTGGGGCTTTAATTTTAGTCCAAAATCCATTAACTGGTAATGAAAGTGTTTGTTTCTGCACTTATGACTTTTTACTGTATAGCACCTCGCCGACTCTCTTTTCAATAAAAGCTGTTGGGCTTGACCAAAAATAATAATAACCCGAACAAGACCTTTGTGCAACCTGTGTAATGAAAAATTCACTTGAAGTAACCACATAGAACACCATATTTTACGCTAAGTCGTTTGCAGTGCTAGCAGCGCGTCTTTGGAATTCCCTACCATGCAATATCCGTGAGAGTCCATCCGTGGGTGCATTTAAATCGAGACTGAAGCAGCACTATCTTTCTTCTTTATATCATTAGCTTTTATATTATTTTATGTTTATTTATCTTAATAAAAACTTTTCTGTTCTCTAGTTTATGAGTACCTGCTCAGCTTTATCTATTTTTCACCATTCTCACATTCTAGCCCCCCGATTGTGTAAGATAATCGTAATCGTAAAAGTTTGTCAAACGTATAAACCGACCTGTTTAAGGAGTTCATAGATGCTTGCACGTCAAAATGAACTCCTTAAACAGTTCCAGTTATACGTTATAAACTGTCAAATGATTACGATTGGCTTAGACAATTGGGCCTTAGGGCCTTGATAAGTTGTCCTTGTACATGTCCTTTAAATTGTTATGTTACATTTTTAAGTTTGGTACTAAATATATGAATAAATAAATAATTAAAAGATTTGATTAACCGCGGACCGCGGTCACTGATCTAATCTCATGTTATGCCCCTCGGCCCGCTTTCATTCATTTGTGTCAAACGCATCTTACTGAATACGTGAATATACGTGAATCTCATGTTACTGGAATCGATTGCTTCATTGTATTCTTATTCACAGGACTACTAATTTCTCTATCAAGTTTTACGATTGGCCTCTATTTACTTAGTGCGTTCTTTCGAGATATTTACCAAAATAAGGTACTTATTTGTTAAGAAGAATTTAAATTATTTAAAAACCTGAAAGGTTTTAATTCTCAGTACTATCATATCCAGATGCTATTGGGATAATATAAATAGGTGTATTTTTTTTCCTCTTATGATTAGATACAGTCACTTGAGAGCAAAGGATAGAAAGCTGCCTATTATGCTAATGTAATCTGGATATGATAGTATGCGGCATACCCCTATATACATATTGTATTGTTCTTTTATAATTAGAATTGCTTTGCACAAATCAAATTATGGTGTTTCAAAAGATAAATCATTATCTACTTACTATTTATTCAACGAATGCAACGCAATTAAAATATAGGAACATCTGTTATATATGGGGGAGTATAGATTCTTGATTAAATATGAAAATATCTAACATGTTATACATTATTTACAGGTTAACTGACAAGCTTATGTAATTTTGTTCCATACCTAAGTATGCTTTCTAAAACTTAATGTAAAAATGAGAATTTTACACGTTGCCATTCACCAATTTATCCTCGTTGTCTTAATCTTAGTTAATATTCCTCGTAGCTATTATATTAAAAAAAATATTCTAAAAGTTCGGTCTCTTCTAGTCTAAACGGATGTGTGAATAAACAAGGGTTTAAGTCGTTAAATACGGACGGAAAATTCGATTTAAATTAATCAACTTTTCAACATGTTCGAGTCATTACTTATTTTAATTACTTTTCAATGATGTGTAGGTGTGAATTTGAACTAAAAGCTTTGTATACATAATTACATACACAATAATATATTAAGGACTCTTCATCTTGTTAAAATTTAATCAATACAAATTACTTGGTTGAATAAATTAACTCCATGTTCTATGTAATGTAATTATAACGTGTAGCTATAGTCTAGGTAGATAGAGGCTAATTTAATTCTTCACTTATTATGTACTAGCGAATGCCCGCAACTTCGTCCGCGTGGATGGAGGTTTTTCCTGCGGCAACTCTTTTATTTTCCGGGATAAAAAGTAGCCTATGTGATATTCCAGACTATAATCTATCTCTGTGCCAAGTTTCATCCAGATCCGTTCAGCCGTTGGGGCGTGATTGAGTAACAAACATCCATACATCCATCCAAACTTTTGCATTTATAATATTAGTAAGACTAGTATAAAATAAATAATTCAATGAAACATGGAATTTTAAGCTGTGCCGATGAAAAAAAAATCTACTGCGGTATTCGCTTTTAGGACATCTTCATGTAAGTACATAATTTATGCTAATTTTAAATAAGTACTTATTACTATGATCTAAGTAGCATAGTTATCAACGTACAAGACTATTTCGTTTTTCATTGAACGAATATAAACATTCTCACTTCCTGAAGGTAGTTCGTATAGTTTTACTTAACCAACTTGCTTCAACCGTGTGGTTTTATTTCCAACAATTTTCGCAGCCTTCCCCGAGTTTGACCCGCAAACCTGTACTAGGTGTATGCAAACTAAATTGGACTTTAACTGGACTCGTTGTCTCTATTAAACAATTTCGCTTCGCAAGTTTAATGTTAATGTTTCGGACAGTGCAGCGAAGGGAGGTTCGAAAATTTGTCCCCAAATTGACCGCACTTGGAAAACAATCAACGCACAAACTTCGAATTTGTTTTGATGCGGTTGCTTTGTCGTTGTTTTGGGGCTTCGAGTATAGTTAGTTTAGTCGACAGCTCCGGTTATAAGCTTTTCTTGTATTAATTAGCAACTAAATATCCCGCGTTTTTTTCCACCTACGAGAATTTTTCGATTTTGTCCTATTCTGGGGGTGGTAGCAGGGATGATCTGGAGTTAAGGGTTGATAATGGGATATTATAAACAGTGCTATTGTGCAGCAACTAATTAGCAACTAAATATTCAGCAGTTGTAAACAGCTGCGTGCGAATTCCGACCATCTACTATTTTGAAGTGAGTAGAGGGGGTGGATCTGGGGTTAGGGGATGGTTGTATAATATTTTTAACTACGTTTTTGGCGAGCAACTAATTAGCAACTAAATATCTCGCGTTTTTTTTCCACCTACGAGTATTTTTCGATTTTGTCCTATTCTGGGGGTGGTAGCAGGGATGATCTGGAGTTAAGGGTTGATAATGGGATATTATAAACAGTGCTATTGTGCAGCAACTAATTAGCAACTAAATATCCAGCAGTTGTAAACAGCTGCGTGCGAATTCCGACCATCTACTATTTTGAAGTGAGTAGAGGGGGTGGATCTGGGGTTAGGGGATGGTTGTATAATATTTTTAACTACGTTTTTGGCGAGCAACTAATTAGCAACTAAATATCCCGCGTTTTTTTTCCACCTACGAGAATTTTTCGATTTTGTCCTATTCTGGGGGTGGTAGCAGGGATGATCTGGAGTTAAGGGTTGATAATGGGATATTATAAACAGTGCTATTGTGCAGCAACTAATTAGCAACAAAATACGCCGTAGTTTATATTCTCTGGTGACCTCTTTTTGACTTTATCGTATTTCGGGGGTATTGTGGGGGTTGGTGCGGCAGTTATGGGATGATGGGGGGGTAATACAAATAATGCTGTCCTTCAGCAACTAATTAGCAACTAAATATGCCGCTTGCAGAACTTCGATATCTTTACGAGAACCGAAGATACAGTATTGTGGTCTGCTACGTTAAGACTTAATCTAGCAGATCGCTTGCATCTTTCACAGGTATTGAGCAACAAAATCGGGAATAGTGTAACTAATTAGCAACTAAATACCCAGTAGGTTAGATGTGCGCGTCGCGACCATGGTCTGCTAGCTTAATATACGTTTAGAATTTGATATGACAGTGACCATGGCCCTTCGTTTAGTAGAACCCCGGTTTTAAAACTTGTTTATTAGCCGGGTTTATATTAAGAGTGGCAGTGGGGCGTTCGGGACATACCTCGGCAAGGCAATGCTTTGTTGGTCCAGAATCAGATCCGGCCCACCAGGTAGCCGCGTTTAGTCTGGAATCTGGCTTCAGCAATTGTTGTTGAATAAATCGCCAAATCATGAGATCAGTCAACTGTGCATTTGTAAAACAGAATACACGCACCACAGTTCACCAGATTCGAACATAACAAAATAAAAATTTAAAATTTCATGAGCGTTTCCGCATAAAAGGGAAATGCGATAAAATCTTTAAAATTTTAGAACTAACATAAAAGTGAGACGAAACACGGACCTTGCAGTAAAAGCTATACCGATACCGTGGATTCTCTCGGATCCTATCAAAAGTTTTATTGCCCGAGGCTTTTGTCCCGCTCTAACCCGGCAGTAAAGAGGGAGATATGATCTTTTTCAGGAATTCATTGTCGTTGCTAGTTTTATGGGTCTTGTGGAGCATGGCATATTTTTATTGCGTCTCGTAGATTGAAAAGCTTCTGAGCTGTGTAGATTCAGGATATCCGGCTTAAAGCAGTGAGTATAGCACTAAAGGGATATTCATTACTGACTTTTTGTTACCGTATTATTCATAAAAATGTGTACCTATCTAGTTTACAGACAAAAGTAAAACGTGTCTGTGATTTAATTTTGTTTTGACTTCGATTGGGGTTCAGAGTATAGGTTGTTTATCTCACAATAACTAGTTACTACACAGATATCTACCTGGGCCAGTAATTTATAAAACTGCAATAGTCGTTTCTAAAACTTTTTCAACGTCACCTCATGCCTGGGAGTCGTGACCTTGAATGCCAGCTTTACCCAAGGGCAGAACAAAATGGAGACGGGAAGCAAGTCAGTACGAAGTTTAACTTTCAGACATGGAGATTGTGACCAAGAGAAAGTAACTATGGTAATTCTAGTAAAAAGACAGTACTTACTTTTTTAATTTTTTGTAGTTAACTTCCTTTAGAAACGATTTTCATATATAAGTCCGGGGTATGAAAATTTATGGGGTGTAAAATCAAACTTTTTCCGTTACGTTATATGTACGTTTCCATGGTAACACTTGTTTATGTTTCCATGACTCTTATTAATGTATTTTGATGAATATAAATTATGTTATTGATAAGTATAAATAAATGTAAGCAGGCATGCTTTTAGTAATATAAAAAATTCGTTTACCCTCATTTACTAATCTATACATACATTTTTATACGACTGCCTGAGAAAAGGAGTATATATTGTTTTCAGGGTTCAAGTATGGATGTATGTATGTATGTGATTTTGTATATTCCACCGTATAACTTCTATACGCCTGAACCGATGTGACATAGGCTAGTAAAATTTAATAAAATTTATGCGGTGACCATGGTCCCACATTAAAGACTAAAGTTAAAAAAAATAATTCGAAAATAAGATAAACTATATAATCATCATTTAGAAAATGATGAGTAGATTCCAAAAATATATAACATTCAATGTCCAGTGATTCACAAAAAATATCATTTAATAAAAATGTGAATGAGATTCTATATAACTAGATTAATTTAGATTTTTAACTTTTTAGTTCGTTTTTAGGCACGGCAGTCGTGTTTTTTTAATTTTTTTAATTATGACTTGTATAATAATCGTTCGTAAAGAGTAAACTCCAGTCGTGCGTCGGAGCTGACACACAATTTTTTTCTTATTGTGAGATACGCTTGCGCCGACGACAATCATGCTCAGTGCAAAGCAATGATGAGGTCTAGGTTATTAATAAGTTACGAGCGCACGTCACGTAAAAGTACGTCTACAAAATTTAGCTGATTGGTTTTTGACTCAATATTAAAACGGCTTGTTTATGGGCGGCGACTGCTGCAGCGGGGAAGTTTATATGCAATTTCTGCAAGCGAATCTCGTAAATATATTCAAGACCATAAAAATGGGACGCATTCGGCTATAATGTTTGTGCACCGGCGCATAACTCGGCGTAAGCTACGGTTACATTATTGATCTATTTCGGTTTATTAACTATACATTTGATTGGTTTAACAGGTAGATGTTTGGAGGATGCAAATATTAAATTGGTAAAATCTAACGTGTGATTGTGAATACGAAAAAAAATCACAAATAAATTAAGATCCGTTTCAAACTATTTGTTTAACTTTATCTAACGTAATTTAACGTAAAATACGATAAATCGAATGTGCAATGTAAAAACTTAGATTGAGCGTACAGATCTTCACCAAAGTTCAATCCGCGTTGAATTAAGAATTTCCTCCTTTTGTAGAGTTCTTACTTCCTTCTCAGCCACACAATAATTCCCCTTTCTAAAACTAAAAGACTAAAATTTCAGAAATAAGTTGATATCTAAAGCTTAGGAATTAGGATCGAAAGGATATTTTAGGTTTAAAGTTAAACTAATTATCTATTCTACTAAATTATTCTATTTCTAGCTTCGAAAACGGTGCAAAAATACATTAATATAAACTTAGTCCTCGCCATCTTGTGAAAAGGTAATAAAAAGACGCAAGTTTATTTGTGGTAACATGTACTTACGCGATTTTATGTTTGTTCCCAGAGAAATCGCATTCGTAGAATAATATTTCTTTACTGACAGTTACCATTATGGGGAAAACCATAAGCATTGAATGGTAAATTGGTTTATGGTAAATATAGAATTTAAACAAATCTGCGAAACTATATAATAGGTTATTTTTGGTATTTATTTATTCATATAAAAACGGAAAGTTACAAACTTGGTTGTCCCCTGCCAAGTGTGACTTACTTAAGCTAACGTGACACGAGCGTAGAATTTTGTGCTAGAAATATAGTCCGCGCGCCAGCTCTGAGGAATCGGGGGCTGAGGTGGCGGGCGGATGCGCCCCGCGCCCTACCGTTGCTTCATACCCCGCACACTCCCATACTAGTGCCGACCGTGACGCGAGCGTACGCTTCATCGAATACTGTTTTTTAATTTTGCAATAACAGGGCTATGTCACCGTAAGATTGCAAAAACCGCGATTCTAATCTAACTAGCGAAATTGTAAACTGTCGACAGATTACAATTTAACGCATTATTTTTCGGTAGATTGTAATCTGTTAGGTATATAAACCCGTCAAAACCTAAGTGCCTACATGGCACTACATGATTATTTATGTCGGACCCTAACCTAACCTACAAGATAGAGACAAGAAAACGTAAATACAATGAATAGTTCAAAAATTTACACTCAGAACATTGAACGGTTCACAATCTGTCGACAGTTTACAATTTCGCTAGTTAGATTAGAATCGCGGTTTTTGCAATCTTACGGTGACAGTTATATTGTAGAAATAGTACAATACTTAAAAGTTTATTTGTCTGTGCAATAAGCTGTTTATTTTTTAAATTTCTTAAATTACTGATTATTCTGATTGCGGCAGATTGATTAGGTTTTACGATCATTCATTATACTTAAATTTTATGATACAATTTGTTTTTTCTTCCTTATTGCACTTAATATC
The DNA here is from genome assembly GCA_964035005.1 of Erebia palarica. Taxonomy (NCBI): domain Eukaryota; kingdom Metazoa; phylum Arthropoda; class Insecta; order Lepidoptera; family Nymphalidae; genus Erebia; species Erebia palarica. The sequence goes on from OZ035994.1 coordinate 20,641,009, forward strand.
CTCATAGAGTTATTATTTTATAATTATTTAAACGCACGCGCACAGATACTAAAGATGTGTTAGTATCGATATCGTAATATCGACTAAATCACAACTCTATCTCATTAACGTCAACATTCCTTAAGATTCCTCGGACGTGGCGCGCGAACTGTAGGTGAATATCGACCCATTCGCTCCTAAATTAGGCCAAATCTGAAATAGCCCTAAATCATACTAGTTACTACGGAATGGAATTGTGATAGTATAGGTATAGTATAGTAATCCATACTAATATTATAAATGCGCAAGTGTGTCTGTCTGTCTGTCTGTTACGCTTTCACGGCCCATCTGTTCATACGATTATGATGAAATTTGGTACAGGGATAGGTTGTATGCAGGGGAAGGACATATATGTCCCTTCCCAGGGATAAAAAGTAGCCTATAGGCTGTTTTTTATCCCGGAAAATTCAAGAGTTCCCGCGTGAATCAATAAAACTATCTCTTCAACCGATTCAGACTAAACTAGCGGCACGCTATGATGGCCGGTTTGACACATTACAATAGTGATGTGGAATGTCAATTTATTCTCGAACAAAAAACAATTAAGTTTTGTTTTTGTACCTGATTAAATAGGTTTAATAAAACAAAAATGTATATGTTTATTTAATTTATTTGAACGAACTGAATATTTGAACGAAAATGAATATACATACTTTATATGCACACAAGAAACATATGAATACAAAAGATACCAAAAAAGGTGCCACAAAAGGCCATAATTAATCAGATTCGTCCATACTACTATTTTCACTGTCGTCACTGCTATCATCACATACATTAATAATTATATGTTCGTTTTCTATAATATTATCTATTTTCACATCTCTTTCATAATCTTCCCTTATTAATTTAACAGTTCTATTCACAACCTTTTCCCAGTCTCCTTTAGTCACATGTTCACAAGCTTCTAATAATTTTAGCATTTTTTTTGTGGTAAATGGGGGTTCTGTATTGTGTCTTGCAGCATATCCCTTAATTTGAGCCCACACCAACTCAATCGCATTATACTCACAATGGTAAGGCGGTAACCGTATAACTCTGTGCCCATGTTCTAATGCTATTTCGTCAATGACGTATCGGATCTTGGTTGGTTTGTTTTCTTTTAAAAGACGTACTAATTCCGCTTTTAACATATTCATGTTTGCATCTACGCCATTTTTACGAAGCCATGCGACGATATCAGCTTTCTTTTGGGATTGGGCAGGTGGCTTGTCAATTTGCATCGAGTGGTATGGGGCGTTGTCCATAATTATAATAGATGGTTCAGGGAGGCTACACAACATTGAGGTAAACCATTCAGTAAACTTTTCTCCATTCATGTCTTCATGATAGTCTCCAGTGGTTTTTGACGCAAAAGCCATGAGAGAACCTTCGACAAACCCGTTGATGGTTCCGGCGTGACAAATTATAAGTCGCGATCCTTTTCCTACAGGAACTTTGGAAGTAGATGCTGCTGTGTCATCGTTCCAAGAACGGCCTACAGTATGGTTAGCATTAAGCCATGTTTCATCCAAGAACACAACATTTTGCCAATTTTTGATTTCTTTCACTTGCCGTAAAAAAGTATACCTTGCCATCGCTATATCAAATCTTTCCATCAATATTTTGCGTTTGTTACATTTTTTGTATCGAAATCCAATGGTCTTCAAAATCTTCGTTAAAGAACTTTCCCCACCGAAGAATAATCCAGCTTCCTTCAGTGAATGCACCAACTTTTTTCTTGTTGGATACTCCTTCTGTAAATAGTAGCCGTAAACATGTCTTCGGATAGCATCGGCATCAAAGCTATCGATGCCTACGACTGGTTTTGCTCGTTTTCTCTTTTTTGGTGTGTGAAGTTTATTTTCTTCTGTGCCAGTCTCGCCATATTTTTTTTTAGTTATCCGTCTAACAGTTCGTTGTCCAATATTAAGCGCATCAGCTACGCGTTCAACCACTGACGTTATAGGTAAAATTGGCCCTCCATTTTGAGCTTCACGATCGAAATAGTTACGAAGGCGTATTACGAACTCACGTGTCTGACTATTTAGAACAGTTCTCTGCGTACGTTCGGTCATATCGACGAAATCCACAACAAAGGGCTTGAACAGAGTCCAAATTAACGAGCAAGGGTCAACAGTAATGCAGTATCAATATTTGAAATCCAAAGCCAGGTCAAAACTATATCACAATCGCATTGCACTGACAGTTTATACTTTTCGAAGCAACGTCAATTCGAAACTGCTTTGTTTTGCATTGAGCATTGACGCGAGTTTGCCGGAGGTAGTAGTTGTGCTAGCCAGCGATCCTATGTGACGATCGTATTAGATTCCATTTTTAAAAATTTATTGATATTTTTTTGCGATTTCAGAGGTTTGTCCACATAGTGAAAATTGTTCATATTCACAAGTACATTCACCCCTTAAATGGTGCAAACTGATTTTTCTACACTTGTATACATTTAAGAAATCAATTTAATAAATAAATTTTGAGTCCTAAACCTAAAACTACATTCGATAAAATTTATGAATCTCTGCACATCACTATCGTCAATAAAGTAATACAATTATTTCCTTCAAAGTCGTTATCAATTAATACGGAACTTCATGAGAAACTACATTCGATAAAATTTATGAATCTCTGCACATCACTATCGTCAATAAAGTAATACAATTATTTCCTTCAAAGTCGTTATCAATTAATACGGAACTTCATGAGCGGACAAACGTCAAACCGGCCATCATAGCGTGCCGCTAGTTTAGGTAATAATTATTGTTAAATCACAAAACCTGAGAGCTTTTTTAGAGCAAGTTTCATGTACGTAGTTGTTCTTTTTTTCGATTCGAGACACTCGAATTTGAAGAGGTTTTGAAGGGGGTTTTCAGATTTAGTCTTTTGGCGTGATTTAACGCATATTTTGACGTTACATGCGTTTCGTATGAAAACACCCTTGAACCTCGCCATTGACGGTAAGTCATTTGACATTAGTCGCGACTCACGACTCATACATATCGTGAGTATGAAATCTATAAGCCGAATTTTGGCGCGATGCTAACCTACGGAAATTTTGTAGGTACTCACCATAATGCACAACTTTAACTTATGGCATTTGACTTAACTCAAATGTCTTAATGTCAGTGGCGAGCTTTACAGCTGACAAAAACGACGAAAAGTTCATTGAGTACACGTAAAGGTCGCATAGCGTGTTCGTAATAAATTGATTGGATTGTTTGACCATGTACCGTGACGTATCCTAGCTTCATAGTTGCGTCCTGTCTAGGCACTGACCCTCAATCTTCCTGGCTGTCATAAATAAAGGCTGAAACACACACTAGGCGTAAATGAAACTGCACAGTAGAACGTCAAACTGAAAACGCGAGCAAATATAAAAATCCATCATAAAACTGTATTCCACCTAAAATAGCTAGAGACTGCATAGGACGAATTCGTAATTTAGCGGATTAGAGCCAATTAAGCTTCTTGTTCCTTGAATGACAGACAAACATTAAATGGTCCGTATAGTGTTTTTTGCTCTAAAATATACGTCAAACTGAAACGCGTGACGCACCCATGCCGTGTGGTGTGCGTTTCGCAGCATACTTTTGGTAAGTGTGATTCATTAAATTATAATGTGAAATTGGTTTATTAAAAAAAATTGCCAGTCATAGGGACTGCAGATAGAAGTGAAAACGAATATTTAAAATAATTTAAAATAACAACACAGCACTTTTAAAATAATTTAAATATAAACTTTAAAACTAAGGCATTAAAGTTTAATTACGAATGTTCTAAGAGGAACGGTGTCGGTCTCGCGTCTCCACAGTTTTACCCCCTACCAAAAAGTGCTCAACACGCCTAAAGAAGTTTTCACTTCAATAAATAAATTCAACAAAGTGAAAATATTTCATAATATGATGCTAAATAAGACGCTAAAAATCTCAAATATTAGTTATTTGCTTTTAATGCTTGAGGGCCACTAAATAGGCTGACTTGGCCACATCATAATCATCATAATCATCACTTATGGTCGCCCCCCTATCTAAAAGAACGCTTCAGGTTCCTTAGTTCCTATCCCATCCAGCATTCCTTACGTTCTTCCAGGGATAATAAGCTAAAAATGATGCCAAGAAACACCCAGAGCTACTCTGACTCATTCACCATAAAATCAGCAATATTGTGGAACGCACTCCCAGCTGACATCAGACAATCTCAATCTTTAGCAATCTTTAAATATGGTGTCAAAAAGCACTATCTGACGAAATGATTTTGTATATATATACATATATGTATAGGTTTATAATGTATATGTATCATATAATGTTTATTTATATATTGCATATTTATATATTTTATTAGTATATCATATTTCGGTATATATTATTAGTGTGTACCTATTTGAATGTATATGTTTATGTATGCATTGAAACTCTTAGATAAATAAGCAATTTCCCGTCTCACAGTACTAATTGATTCATTAGTGTAGGTTGCCTGGCAGAGATCACTTTAGTGATAAGGTCACCTTTTGTCTGTACTTTTATTATATGTCCTTTGTAACTGTTCTTTTGTATGCAATAAAGTTGTTTAATAATAATAATAATAATCATAAATCAGCAGCTTTTCGTGGAAGTTTTCGATATCTGGCTACTTAAATAGAATGGTGTATGTAAAATGGCTCTTAAGTCAGCATTTTGATCACAAATCTTGGTATAGTTCCTTGCATTACAACCGACAGGAAACGCTGCCGCGCCGTGGCGTCTAGTCTGCCCATAGCTTAAAGTCGCATGGCGTGTTCGTATAAAATAGATTAGGCTGTTTGACCACATGAATGAAGTACTCGTAGTGTCATAAAAAACGCAATTTTTATAGACTATCTTACTTACCTTGCTTTCTCTCAATGTGCATCGTCCGTAGATCATTCGTCTTTGGTAATTTAATGGACGTCCGGTAGCAGTACGATGACGTACGCATGTGCTCGTGTGTCGAAATGAATGGTCTAGCGAAGCGCTGCATACTACTGACCTTTGCATTTATGACAGTGTGTGAACGTAAATAGCGCATACCCTAGGGGCACATGTTCCGGAATGCCCTTTTATTTAGGATGGTTCCAGAATGCTTCTAAACATAATTATTGATAATCTTAATGTTTGATTTCGCACTGGCGAGCGCTGTGGTCATTTAGGTATTATCCGGATTAGCGATTTAGAATTTTCTAAATTGTAGACATCACTAAGGGTGTTGGTTAAAATTGAATAGCTATACCTCTAACCGATTAATCCGCTACCATCTTAGACTGCATCAGGACTTACCACCAAGTGAGACCGCAGTTAAGCGCTAACTTGTAATAGAATTTAAAAAAAAATTGGGAATGGATGCCTCAGTCCAAATTGATGATTGATTGATTGATTTTTCATCTAAGCATTTGTAAGCCATAGTACACATATCTTTCAAATGCCAGCTCACCAAAGGATTCATGAATGTATTTGCAATTCATTAGTCTGTGGCATTATGAAGGACCTGGTAGGAAGGCAGTGCATAGCCAATGTTGGCTATTCAAGAAAGGTTCTATGTAGGACGTAGGTACATACTTGAAGAAACTATTTAGAGATAATGAAAACTAGAAGTTTAATTCGCTATAATCCGTATTACATATATTTATAATCATAGGTAAATCTATGTGGTACAGTGTTCATCTTGCACTTGTAGCGTACGATATTGACGACCTCCGTGGCGCAGTGTGTAGCGCTGTTGTCTAACGTGCGGAGGTCCCGGGTTCGATCCCCGGCAGGGTCAATTTGGGAATTTATATTCTGAATTTTCCCTGGTCTGGCCTGGTGGGAGGCTTCGGCCGTGGCTAGTTACCACCCTACCGGCAAAGACGTGCCGCCAAGCGATTACGCGTTCCGGTACGATGCCGTGTAGAAACCAAATAGGGGTATAGGTTTAATATAACTGCCAACAGGTTATCCCGCTACCATATTAGACTGCATCATCACTTACCATCAGGTGAGATCGCAGTCAAGGGCTAACTTGTAGTGGATAAAAAAAAAGATATTCACCGCACGACACAAACCTTCAAATTATTTTCAACGCACGTTTCAGTTCGTTAACTTCTAGTTCTTTCATTGTCATGGACTTCTGCAAAGTAACGCCTGCTTCTATCCAATATTTAGAGATACACAATAGTAACGTTCCTCAATTGGTTAGATTTTTTGGTATTCGAGTAGTTTACTCTGAACTCAAATTACCCCCAAATAAGGGTGCTAGCCTAGTGTCAGACTATATTTGACGTTTGTTTTCCCGAACGTCAAAGCAGCCCGAATATTTGCGTTCGAGAGCACTTTAATTAAACTAAGGTGGAACGATGAACGTTAAATGTAGACGGCGTCCATTGTAAATTCCTCCAGCGTTTCAGTTTCATGGCTTTAGTTGGAAAACGTTGGACTTTTATGAGCAATTTCGGTTCAGACGTTTTGTTATATTACCAATGCTTTTAAGGCTGCACCTCGCTCCGGTAAACATATGTGCAGTTTATGGGCCACTAGTTTATGGAAAATGTGCAATAATGGTCGGTTAACGTTGGATGAAATGCGCTGTTCGTCTTGACAGATGCGCCTATTCTGCTATTGGAAAACCGCGGCTAGTGAAAGGAATAGGTTGTCAGTTGTGGGTTATTGCTTCATTTTATTGATTGTTGTAAAAAAATCTGTTGCAAAGGGTCAGTATTGAGGAGAGCTTTCTTGACCTGTTTAAAAAAGCTCGGCTTAGGTTTTTTTTAACTTTCATAATAAAAAATGATGCAATTTTGGTAGGTTTGCACTGTGTCATCTTTGGTATGCGCATCTTTCTCTTTTACTTTTCTACATCTTCAGATTTGCCATATTTAAGGTCTTGATTGAGCCCCACTTGAGATGCATGGAGCGGTGCGACAAATATTATTTGTATGAGTTTGTACCGTGCCGCGTCGCGTTAAGTGGACCAGCTCCATACAACCTCATACAAAGAATACTTGCTGGTACTAGCTCTATAGTTGGGCTAGACCTTTATGGATTAGTACAGCGAAAATGTGCAATAAAATGCGCCGTTCAGCTATTGAAAAAGCGCGGCCAGCGCAGAAGTGCCCATAATCAAAGGAATAATAGGCTGGTTTTGTGGCTTATTTGCTTCATTTTATTGACTGCCGTAAAAAATCTGTTACAAAGGTTATTTTGAGTAGAGATATATTATTCAATTTTAAACAAATAGGCTATTTCAATGTTCTCAGCTCTTTATATTTATTTAGTATAGTTTTTTATTCTGCTGTAGTTATTGACTTGTCTATTATGGTATGTTTGCAGCAATCTTTATAACCACATATATTAAGCTATCGCTTTTTTATTCGTTTATCTATAGCAATAATCGGAATAGCTCAATACTATCATAGAGATTATTGAGCTACATAACCCTTAAAATGCAATGAAGTAAGAATCAATCAAGGCTCTTATCCATATAAATTCCGCTAACCAGTTCCCGCAGAATGCCATCTATAAAGGAGATCGCACACGGCCTGATGTGAGCATTTCCCTCCTCTTCTCTCGCATGGGCTTAGGCTTGTAAAATATGGCAACTCGTTTGTAAACACTTATTTTCCGCTCGTTTATTACGCTGTACTATAACTAACTGCTAATTGCCGGCACACTTTCAAATAATGAAATCCTGCGCTCGTTTCTTTTTACTTCTTCCCTATTTTTTAAATTAAAAGATTAGGCTTCGTGCAGCGTGTTCTTTAATGCGGAGTACCGTATACGATCACCTTAAATAAACTAAAACCCAGCCCTAGACCACAGAATACCTACTAAGTATTACCCAGACTATGTACCTAGTCATTACGAACGCCTATGGAATAAACTCGTAAACTTTACGATTACTCGAGAAATTTTTACTAGTCCCACTGTGTTGTATAACTCCCAATTAGGACCTGAGCACACTGCGCTGAAAACGTCATAAATAGAGCTTTACGAGTGGCTCGGATGGGTTCTAATAAACTTAGTGTTTAGTGCTGACTTCGCACAGTTTAATACTGTGGAACAATTACTTGGACAAAATGGTACCGGGTATGAGTTGTGAGGCACTGACAATTTTCCTTTGTAATTTACAGTCGAACTAGCAGTACGCGTGTGACTTTACCCTTAAGGAAATGGGATTGTGAGGTTTTAATTAAAACCACTTCTTGAACCAGCATTAATTAGCAGTCCAAGCTGATATTACAGCATAAGAATATATTCGTACAGTGGACCGACGGCCATACAATTTGTCAGACCATAGCTATACGCCTCCGTATACCTCTAGCATACCTATTCATTTTGTGTGAGACATACTGAATCTGGAAAATTCTGACAGCATGGAGATATCCTCCAACGTCACAGCCGACCCCTATCAACCTACAGCGTTGCTCTGGCCATAAGTCTCCGTCTTCTCAGCAGAAACTGATTTCCGAACCAGTGGTAGGGTCAAAACATGACGTAACGTAAGAGACACCTGTATGTCCTACATGTTTTAAATAAATTGAATTGAATTGAGTTGAATGATAGGAAATAACGTATCTCATTAGACTATGCTGTATTTGTTTGTTGGTTTGTCCTTTAATCAAGCCGCAACAGAGGAACGGAACGACATAATTTTTTGCCATGAGGACCTGGAGAGTGACATAGGCTACTCTAAAACCCGGAAAATCAAGGAGTTTCCGTGAGAAATAAAAAAACTTAAACAATAACTTATTAGTCGCGGGCATCAGCCAGTCTTTAATAAACCGATTAAGTCATGGTAAAGTACCTATTTCCAATAAACAGTGTACAGTAAACGAGTATTCGTCGCATAAATCGTGCTTTCCGCTAAAAAGTCACGCGTCTGAACTGAGGCTCGTAAACGTGAGCCACTCTGGACTTCGGGCGTCTTTTACGGCATCGGATTTCGAAACTGCGACTTCTAGTTGAAGACATTAAACGGAAAACTTTTTTATTAGCTCCATTTCAATAGGGAAAGGCGTTGATTTTATAACGGCATTAATAAGTTAGTTGATTAGTACGCCATCCATCACGTTTTTCAGTGTTTCTAAAACTATCAAAAATACCTTACGTATATAAAAAAAGTACCTATACCGTGTCTATATAAAACTAGAAGTGCTGCTTGCGATTTTGAAATTCACAGCCGATATTAAATTATTTATCACTTCTTACTGCTTATTGCTGAAACTAAATTATTGAAATTTTAAAAGTTATCGGTCTGTAAGTCTGTAAGATTTGTGGCTTAGTAAGCCTTCACATAAATCGATGGCTTATTTACCTATGCCTGAAATAATGTCATGTCACTGTGATTTCAATCTCCAAAGAACACTAATGGACATCAGCCATATTTTATTCATCAGGCCTTCATTGTCTTTGTATGCGTTCAAGTGGGTGACTGATCGGGGTTATAAAGGAATAAAATTTTATCGACATTTCTGTAATTCTTTACCACATTGTTGTTCGCCCGCCCAAGTTTGGCAAAAAGTGACGCACTGCGCGTGAATTAAGCCAACTGTCAATTAGGGCGAAAACACACTACGGATATAACAGGGCAAAACGAGCGCACGAAATGCTCACGTCTTATGGGAAACACGTGTCATCCTGTCTCGGTGGTCTGTGCTGCTTCGTATAAAAGTTCGCGCGCGTACTTTTTGTCCACCAGGCATTTTGATTGTCCATCGCGTAAAGAATCTAGATCTACTAGATTATATGAAATGGGCAAAGCGTCACCCACATTCGATAATAAGCAGGCTTTATCGACTGGCGATCTGCGCACATAATTATTATAGTTAGTTAAAATATTTTTATTAGTTAAAACGTTAGTCAGTTAAAACGTTCTATATTTAATTAGTGAATACTTTTTAGGCAAATGTGCAAACTATATTTAGGTTGTTATTTGTAAGGTAAAACGCTGTATGAACTCCAAAAAAAAAAAAAAGTCGATCTACCTACCACATAATAGGTTTATAACCACGTCGGTTTAAAAAGCTGTTGTAGAGAGTTAAGCCTTTTACTTATCTTTAAGAAATTATCCTCAACCTTAGTGTCTTTATTTGATTTGACTTTTTTCCGTCGGGCGGTTAGTTCTTGATGAGTTCGCAGACGCGCGATTCATCCCGCCACGTCAGTTGGTGTTTTTGTTGGTTAACTTAATACGTTATGCAGTGTTTTGTTTATTAACATATTTATTTTAATTTGAGATCTAATTAAAATAACTCGCGTTCAATAGGTCGAGAACTATCTTTTTGCTATCATTTCAGTCTGTTGTTCTTCAGTGCAATTTAAGTGGCGTGCAGTTCATAAAGGCATAAAAGCACTGCTTACCCAAATGGCAATAAATGCTCATTTTTTACTAAGACGGTCAGTAAATAAGTATTCTAACTTACCAATGCCTACCCTAGCTTCAAACCCTGTGCACGCCATTGACAGTGCCATCTATATTCGGCGACGTCAACCGATAGACGTCGAAATAACAGGTCTGTAGGAATTATTTAAGGCGTTCATATATGCCATATTGAAAATCATGTACATATATCCTTAAACAGATCTAGGTACCTATTAGATATAGTTTTCTCTCTCAAGCTCTCAAATGATTACGATTTGCTTAGACACTCGGGCCTCTGATAATGTTCTATTAAATACCTATATAATATTGATTACATCATACTAGCTGATGCCCGCGACATCGTCCGCGTGGATTGAGATTTCTTGGTTCCCGCGGGAGCTCTTTAATTTTCCGGGATAACAAGTTATCTATGTGCTATTCCAGACTATTTTATTTAAATTAGATATATAGTTATTTCACACACAAAATATACAGTATACAGTTTAAAAGCAGTACAGACCAAACTATATTCTATCTCTGTGCCAAATTTCATCCAGATCCGTTCAGCTGTTCTGGCTCGATTGAGCAACAAACAACCATCCATCCATCCAAACTTTCGCATTTATAATATTAAGTATAGATAGGTCCTTACATATGAAATTGGCGTTTTGTATGGGAGGGACATAAAGTCGATTTTTTTTAAATATAATATATTTATTTAATCAAAGTATGTACCATTGCTATCTATGCACTTTTGCCATTTTATAGGTAATTCATTGATCCCTTTACTAAAAAAACCATTCGGACGGGAATCAATAAAATCTATGAAGGCGCTTCGGACTGCCCCATCGGAGTTGAATTTTTTCCTTTGCAAGAAGTTATCCAAATTTCGAAAAAAAATGGTAATCTGTTGGAGGAAGGTCCGGGGAGTACGGTGGATGTCTTAGACATTCCAATTGAAGCTCCTCTGATTTGGTAGCCGTCTGTTGTGCAGTGTGTGGTCTAGCGTTGTCCTGAAGCAGCAGTGGCCTAGAGCGATTGACCAGCCTCGGTTGTTTAGCAGCTAGCTTTTCTATCCAACGCGATATTTCAAGTTTTCCAATTTGTAAACTGAGTGACGCAAAGAAAAAACCAAAAGAGGAAAAAACAATAGAATTAGGGTTTTCAAAGCACAAAAGCATGAGTAAATAGCTGTATACATTTGAAATTGAAATTCCTAACCAAAGAGGAGATATTTGAGATCAAAGTGGCCAGTACGACAAAACGGCAATTTCATATGTAAGGACCTAATATCATCCTACACTGTTAATAATATTTAGTTTCTTTTGCGAGTCAACGCGACGAGACGTGGGGTTTGCGTGACAATAAGTTAAGTATCTACTCGTATTTAGTTACCTTGCTACCAAAGATGCCCCAGACGTGCACTTGTGATTCGGGCCACGTTGAGATGTTTTTCTTATTTCGTTAATGAGTAAGGCGTCAGGCACTAAACTAGCGACGGCCGAGCGACTGCGACAGCGGGGCGATATGGCCCGAGAGAGCTGGCGACGAATTTCGGGAAGGTCGTCAAAGGCAAGGTGAAATTGTCTTGTTTTGAGGACCTCCGTGGCGCAGTGTGTAGCGCTGTTGTCTTAACGTGCGGAGGTCCCGGGTTCGATCCCCGGCGGGGTCGATTTGGGAATTTATAACTTCTGAATTTTCCCTGGTCTGGTATGGTGGGAGGCTTTGGCCGTGGCTAGTTACCACCCTACCGCCAAAGACGTGCCGCCAAGCGATTTAGCGTTCTGGTACGATGCCGTGTAGAAACCGAATAGGGGTATGGGTTTAATATAACTGCCATGCCCCTAACAGGTTAACCCACTACCATCTTAAGTATAACTAGAATAGTTGATTAAGTAGTAATAATCAGTAGATGTAGTAAAGAAGCCGTGGCGTCACCTGGAGTAGGGCTCCAGCTGAAAATCAGCGCAGAATGCTATTGTTTTATTTATTGCAAGGCTTTCTGCATTATGCTGAGCTTGATCCCTTCTTTCAGATTGTGTCACACACGACAAGTGTTGTCAGGGTGCCTCTAGGACTTGGCCATGAGTTTAATGCTCAAGTGCTGGAGGCGCCATGGTAGAATTTACCTTAAGGTATTGTAATGTGTGGCACATAAGTAAGTAAGATAAGTAAGTGATGACTTACCATCACGTGAGATCGCAGTCAAGGGCTAACTTGTAGTATAAGTAAGTAAGATAAGTAAGTGATGACTTACCATCAGGTGAGATCGCAGTCAAGGGCTAACTTGTAGTAGTTAAAAAAAAATTGTGATAAAATATAATTTCGTCAATTGGCGAATCCAGTTCTGCCAGTCTGGTAGAGCATATAATAAAATTTGCAAAAAAAATCCAAAAAATATTTTTTGCCAACCAAAGAGCTGGCGCTTATTTAGCCCAACGGCTTAGCCTTGCCGTTCAACGAGGTAATAGCGCCAGTGCCAAACACCATGCCCATTAACGATCACTTGGACGGCGTGTATTTTTTGTAAATATAATTAGTTTTAAATTTAGATTTTAATTTATTTCTTAGTTTTAATTGAAATAAACTGGCTCATAAATAAAAAAAATTGGCAACTTGATTTTTTCTATCTTTAAATTTGGTACTTATAGAATTTGAAAAGAAAATCACAGACGTTTTTGTCGGTTATAAAGTATTACCAGACTTCTTCAAAAATATTTTATTAAAATTCGCTCCTCCGTCGCTGATTTCGTGGCCGTATACTAAGTGTTAGGTTGAAAATATTAAAAGCGCCATGATCGAAAAGAATTTTCATACTGTCCGATCCGATATCGAAAAGTCAATGGCCCCATTTGGTGCAGAGTCCAGTGGGAGAGTAGATATTGGAGATAGGCAACTATTAGGGTTTTTGCACCTTCAAACCAGCATCAGTGTTCTTCTAGATCCGTGAATTTAGATGTCCAATTTCAAGGGAACTCTTTGATTTTCCGAGACAAATAGCCTATCTATCCCCGGTTTGCAACGTCTATATACCAAATTTCGTCAAAAACGGTGGGGTAGATGGGCCATGAAAGTTTAGTAGGCGGACAGACATATTTTCCCATTTTTTTATTCCACTAGAAGTTAGCCCTTGACTGAGATCTTACCTATATCGTGGGATGGTGATTTTACACTAATATAATTATTTTTGTACCTAGACCTATAACCACTTAACCATTTCACCTGCCTCACTTTCAAGAAAGGCTGGAAGAGATTTTTATTCGAGAGATAAGCTTTACCTTTGTACACTTATTTTCTGTTAGTTATTTTCTGTCTGTTAGAAATTAAAAGACATATTTTTGTACAAAAAGAATAAAAACAAATAAATGGTTAGTGCTGTTGATGAAGTCTTAGATGGTTAACGGGCTGAACAGCAGGCTTACCATGCGCATAACGAGATATCTCGCGACGAGAGAGAGTGATGTTGTCGTTGCCAGCTAATTTTACATGCACAAGAAAAAAATTGTCGGCATGTAAGGGTTCGTAGAGAACAATACCTCAGATAAGAAATATCACTTTTATCTCTACTTTTGACGTAAAGAGACAAGTAACAATGTTAGCTTTGGTAGACAAAAAATAGAGATAACGGGTAGATATACATAACACACACGTCAACGTTAACGCTAGCATTGCTACACTTCGTTAAATAAAAATAAATCGACTTACGTACTTATTCGTTACAAAGTGAAATTTATTGTGATCTTGGGTGTTAAAACAACTCGCATAAGTGTTATCTCAACGAAATATAAACGTTTTTGGATATTAAAATGTTTGTGAACTTCTACAATCTTAGTGCTGTGTGATGTTGTAAATTTTAACTCCAGACCTACCCACCTAAGTTTGCAATTTATTATCAAATCTCACATAAACTGATGTACAATTTCACCACTTCGTAAAGAGACTCGCTTAGCTCAGTTAGATACTGCATTGCTTCTTCGAACTGAATGCGAGTTCGATCCTAACTTTTGAAATATTTTGGAATTCAGTTTTTTTTTTTTTTTTTTTATTAATTATTATTCAAATTATCTTTTCGTTTAAATAAAAAAAAAAAATAACAAAAAAAAAAAAAAAAAAGTTTAAGTAGAAGAAAAGCACCTGTACGTGGAGAGTGCGCTGTGAGAGTGAAGATGTCTGATTCTGGAACCGCGTGGGGATGTTGTAGCGAGGCCTGTGATGGCGAAAAATTTCTTTCATGTTCGCGTTGCAAAGAAAAGTACCATTTTTCTTGCGTGGGAGTTAATGAAGATTTTTTCACCCCTAAACGATGCGCATCCTGGTGTTGCCCCACCTGTGTTAGCTCTTTACCAAGAAAAGGCATCAGTGAAAATACACCAATTCACAATGTGTCTACATCTAGAGGCAATAAGAGACAAGCCATAAATTCACCCCCAGAGATTCAGCGGGATCCAGTTACCAGAGATGATATTAGCGACATCGTCCAGAGTATTCTGCAAACTAAATTTGATGATATGCTGTCCAAACTTAATAACACCCTCCTTAATGCATTGAGTAATAAATTAAAACCAATTCAGGATGAAATGGTTGAGATGATAAAATCGATGGAACACATGAATGAGCAATTTGAGGAAGTTCTTATTGAACACAAAGCTACCCAAGAAGCCATGCAGGCACTGAAAATCGAGAATGAAGTCTTGAAATCGAAAGTGTCTGATTTTAACAATAGACTCTGCCAGTTAGAACAACATTCTCGAGCCAAAAATATAGAAATACAATGTGTACCTGAAAAGAAACAAGAGAATTTAGTTAATATCGTGATTGAAATTGGAAAGGCGGTCAAATGTGACATTAATAAAGAACAAATACTTACCTGCACCAGAGTTGCTAAATTACAACGAGAAACGAATCGCCCACGTACAGTTATTGTAGAATTCGCCACCCCAAGGCTCAGGGATGAAATGCTTGCTGCCGTCATAAAATATAACAAAGCCAACCCTGACAATAAATTAAACAGTAACTTGATTGGTATTCCTGGAGTAAAAACACAGATATACGTCGCTGAGCACCTCTCTCCTACTAATAAAATTCTACATGCTGCCGCGAGGATTAAAGCAAAACAGATGAACTACAAGTTCGTTTGGGTCAGAAGCGGCCGTATATTCGTACGCAAGGATGAGGAATCAACTTACATCTGGATCAAAGATAACAGCACTTTGGAAAAAATTATTTAGTGTTTAGTTTATTTAGTGTATAGTCTTAGTAGATACCTATCTTATTAATTGCTTATATTGGTTTTTTCTATTTATAAAATACGCGAAGTTAAAAGTTTACTACCAAAATGTTCGTGGTTTACGCACTAAAACTCACAATTTTTATAATAAAATCTGTTGCAATAACTATGATATTGTAATACTTGTAGAAACTTGGCTTAATAATAACATTTCGTCCCATGAATTATTTGACAGTAGGTATACAGTTTATAGAAGAGACCGAGAAAGCACAGTTAATCAAAATAAAAAAGATGGTGGTGGTGTTCTGATAGCTGTTAATAATAATTTTATATCTAAACGTATGATTAATTGGGAAAGTGAATGTGAAGATGTGTGGGTCACTGTCGATATCTGTTCAAGTAAATATAACAGGTCCTCAAAGCAAATAGCTGTATGCGCAGTCTATCTTCCACCGCCAGTAAGTCAGAGTGTGCTCGACCAGTACTTAGATAAATGTAACTCTGTCTTTGAACAAAACTTAAGCACTTGCATACGTGGTGATTTTAACTTAAGCTCAATAGATTGGGCATCACTTAATGAGAATAATAATAGCTATATTATACCTAGGATTGGAACACATTTAGTTGACTTTGTGAACCTACATAAACTTTTTCAAGCTAATAACATTCCTAATAAATCTAATAAAATATTAGATTTAGTGCTTACAAATGTTGCCTGTGAAGTCTTTTCACCATGTAGTCCTTTAAGTATCGTTGACTTGCTGCATCCCCCTTTAGAAGTTGATTTGTCCTTTACAGAAAATATTAGACTCTCATATAATATGAACACTCTCAAGCCAAACTTTTATAAAGCTGATTATGAGGCTATCTGTAAATATTTGCAAGAACAAAATTGGGAGGACATATTCCAGGGATCTAAGGATGTTAATTACATGCTTGAGGTATTTTATGATATTTTACGTGGTACTATTAGGAAATTTGTCCCATTTAAGATTAAAGGTAAGCAAAACAAGTACCCCCCTTGGTTTGACCGTAATCTCAGAAGAACCCTTAATGAGAAAAACACCTTAAGGTTACGGTATAAGCTATACAAGAACCCTATGGATGAAATTTCCTTGAACTTAGTTAGCGACCGGGCTTCTCGTCTTGCAACTGTTAAGTATAATCAATATGTTAAAGACATTGAACAAGGTATTATTAGCAACACTAAACTCTTCTGGACATTCATGAAAGTTAAGAAGGGGGGTAAAGGATTGTATCCTGCAAATATGAGCAATGGGGTAACTGAAACAAGTGATGGTACTGAAATATGCAACTTATTTGCTGAACAATTTTCGCAATCATTCCATACTAATAATATCGACTCCGTAGGGTATGAATCCACCAAAAACTTAGAGGATATACACAACTATGGACTATCAATTTCATTACCTTCAATATCTTTTGAGATGGTGTTAAAAGCCCTAAAAAGCGTTGATCGTAAAAAAGGTGCAGGGCCAGATGGCATCCCGCCTTTATTTATAGCATCATGTGCTTCAGCTTTGG
Organism: Erebia palarica; assembly: GCA_964035005.1. Lineage (NCBI taxonomy): Eukaryota > Metazoa > Arthropoda > Insecta > Lepidoptera > Nymphalidae > Erebia > Erebia palarica. The sequence goes on from OZ035994.1 coordinate 20,658,164, forward strand.
CTGCGCCATTGTGTGCTATATTTAACAAGTCGTTAAAGACTGGCATTTACCCAAATATATGGAAATCTGCGATGGTTGTCCCCATTCATAAGTCAGACAAAACAACTCTTGTCCAAAATTACAGGCCTATATCAATTCTATCTACTTTTTCTAAAATATTTGAATGTATAGTTTGCCCTCTTCTGCAAAACCACCTAAAACATTTTTTTACCGATAACCAGCATGGATTTATTGGCTCCAGATCCACGACCACAAATCTAGTAACCTTTACTGAAACCCTTGTCAACGCAATAGACAAAAACAAACAAATAGACGCTATATACACGGATTTCAGTAAGGCGTTTGACAGTGTTCCGCACGAAATTCTCGTTGCTAAATTACGGGCATATGGCTTTATTGGAAATTTCCTGGAGTGGATTAATTCGTACCTAAATGATCGAACATTTTTTGTAGTGGTTAATGGATACCAATCTAACGTTTTTAAAATTTCTTCTGGTGTACCCCAGGGCTCACATCTTGGTCCTATCTTGTTCAATGTGTTTATAAATGATATCTCCAATTGCTTCCATCATTCTTCTGTATTTTTGTATGCCGACGACTTGAAATTCGCAAGAATGATTGAAACATCTGACGACTGCGTGTATTTACAAAAAGACCTTGATAACTTAACTAAATGGTGTGAAAACAACAGAATGACGTTAAACATAAAGAAGTGTTGTTATATCAAATTTACTAGAAAACTAAAATCTGTCACCTTTGATTATCATATAAATAATCATAAATTAGATGAAGTAGAAACAATAAAAGACTTAGGGGTAATATACGACCAAAAATTGACGTTTATTCCACATATTGAAAATGTAACTAAGCGGGCGTCTCGGATGCTCGGTTTTATAGTTAGAAATGGTAAAGTTTTTAATAATATCAAAACAAAACAGCTTCTTTATAATAATTTAGTCCGAAGCATCTTGGAATATTGTTCAGTGGTTTGGAGACCACACTACGCAACACACATTTTAAGACTCGAACGTATTCAAAAAAGATTCCTCTGGCACCTAGCTACTTGTATGGGGAAAGCCAACAGAACTTTTTCTTATAAAGATAGGCTGTCTCGCTTTAAAATGCATTCCTTAGAAAAACGCAGGGAGCTCTTAGATATGCAATTCTTGTATAAAATCTTTAATGCTAAAATTGACTGTCCTCAATTGTTGAGTGGCTTTAAGTTTAAGGTTCCTGTCCATTACCCACGTAAATCCATTACTCCTCTTTATCCACCGTTGCGTAGAACTGTCCTCGGCACCCATTCTCCAGTCTCAAGATTGTGTAAGACCCTAAACCACCACAGTACTAATCTTGACATTTACTTTGACTCGTTACCTAAGTTCCGTGATAAAATCAGAGCATCAATCTTACCATAAGTATTATCTGTATTAAGTTTAATTATGTAGCTTAGTATTTTTTTCTCATTTTTAGTTTTATTTCTGTATTATGTAATTTTTTTTTTCTTGCATTTAATTTTCTTTTTTTTAGCTTTGTAACAAATTAATTATAATGTTGTGTTTACTTTTAAGTGGTTACTACATTTAACTTTTTTTTATAGGATAAGTTCATCTTTGAATGTTTTAATGTAAGTGTCCGTTAGTAGACCTAATAAATAAAATAAAATAAAAATAAAATAGATATAATTTTACTCGTCGTGCGCATGCTAGCCCTACTGATTGTGGTAGAGTTATGATATTTGTGATATAAGTATGGATTATCTTTGGCACAGTACAGTATAGTACATCAACGGCATCCTTTTATCTCCTTATCTCGATACTGTAAAGTAAATGTCGATCCAATTTGTATCGCTTCCCGCAAACCAGTTTTTTGCGATATGCAAGCTACGAAATTTTTGACGCTCATTAAGCAATGTCAAAACCGATAAAAGTTAAAACTTTATGTTAAACTTTACTGTCTGCTTTGTTAATTGGCCTTTATAAGGACCCAAATCTGCTTTTGGTGTAGGCTGTGGTCTTAGGCTGGGAAAGTATGTTTGGGAAAAACAGCCGGATCGTTCACTGGTACGCGTAACAGAATCGCGTTCCGAAGCAGTAACCATACGTAATTAATATTTAATTACTTACTTTGCCACAATTGCTGCGACTACGCGTGATTTCTTTAGTCAGATCAGATAATATATTACTAATTATTTATTAATTAATTTCCACACACAATTTTTTTTTCTTTGGTAAGTAAATTTATACTCAGGGTTGTACCACATTCCATGAAGATATTTTGAATAGCTTGAAGATGGATGAAATAAATTGCGATCAGATAAATAGATTTTGAGCGTTAAAGGACCTCCTAAAACATAAGGTAAATACGCCCATGGGAAGCCGGGTCGGGTTCGTCTGGTAAAAAAATTAATCCATCAATACCTTTGGCTACCCGAGTGAAGCTGGGACTGGTGCTAGTACGCTGGTTTGTTCTCTGACTTATAATACCTCCTACTTAGTATAATGAGAAGCATGTTCAATTGAGCCTGACTGACTTGTAATAATAATTATAATTGAATACACATGCAATTCATCTGTAATCGTTTGTCACTATTAAATTAGCTCTGTGGGATAATGTAATTAATCTTAATATAGTACATCCTTATAGTGTGTGCTTATTTTTTTTTCTTCAGTTGCTGCTACTATTTATTTTGTAGAAACCTTTATCTCTGACAATTTGTCGCCTGTACCTATTTCAAAGTTATGTGAAAACCAGTCTAACATTATTTTTCCTAGACGTTTGGCTTTTATAACAACTAACCCTTACTTAATAACCAGCAGTGGCGTGCACAGGTTTTGAAGCTAGGTTAGGCAGTACCTGTTTACTAGCTGTTTTGATGAAAAATGAGCCCATTTGGGTAAGCGGTGCTTTTACGCCTCTATGAACTGCACACCACTGATAATAAGCCAGTTTAGAGTAAGGTTAATTATTAATGTAACTCTAAACTAGCCTAACCTACGCTTAAAGAGTGGACCCGTTGGCCCTAGCCGCCTTCCTGACCACTTTAACACCCAAGCCCAGGCTTCGACATTGACCAGCGCGCATGTTCTTAGATTCTATGTTCCTGTCTATCCTGTGTTTGCAGTCAAGCCTTTCGCTTGCGAATCTTGGGCATTCTATGAGTATTTGCTCTACTGTTTCTGCAGCGGTGTTCTCGTCGCAAACACAGAATGGACTAGGGGCTAGATTCAACTAGTGTGCTAATACTGTGCTATACCAATACTTTAAGAAGTTATTAACATTCTAATACTTAACAGTAAGGTCTTTTAAATTATGAAGTTAAATAATAAAAAAAACCGGCCAAGTGCGAGGCGGACTCGCGCACCGAGGTTTCCGGACAAACCTCTAGTAAGTTTAAAAATATTAAAAATATTTAAAATATTTAAAATATTTTTAAATTATTTTATTTATTATTTATATTTAAAATATTTTTTTAAAAATATTAAAAATATTTTTATTATATGATGTAACTAAAAATTTTTGCTTTTCGCAATTTTTCCTTTATCTATGCTATAAGACGTTGCTTCGTACCAAATTTCAAGATTCTGAGTTCACGGGAAGTACCCTGTAGGTTTTGATTTCCTTGTCGAAAATTTGCAGCATAAACGGCTGTATCTTTTGATTGCGTTGGCTTAGAAGTTTGATTTTTTCACAGCTCCAAGGGACAGTAGACCTGAGTATTTCATATGAATTTCAGCTTGATACATCCATGCGTTCCTGAGAAAAAGGGCCTTGACAAACAGAAGAACGGACAGCAAAGTGATCCTATAAGGGTTCCGTTTTTTACTTTTGAAGTACGGAACCCTAAAAACAGCTTTATATTCTAGAACGTCTGAGAGTTTGATACAGTCGTAGCTTGCATCCTAAAGATAGCGATATGGTAGGTACTTTTCACCGAAAATAAAATAAAAAACAAATACAACTTGCAGACCAAGTCGGTCGCGGGCATCTAGTAAATTCAATCTCGTTTTATGATTACTACACAAGTTAAATAGTTACTAAAATATGCTAAATGTGACCGGATGGACATAAGAGGTTGCTTTCCTACCTTTAAACCAATTTAACATTATTATCTAAAAGGTCTCATGTTCCCTTTTGTAGAGCAGGGGTTGACTTTTCATTTTCACATTCACATTATGAAATTAGAATATTGATTAAGACGTGTTGTGTTGTTGGACATTCCGTAAGAACATAGTATTTTATTTAAAACAAAAAAATTTAAAACATATTAAATAATACGAACATGCGAATTTCGTGAGTAGTAAGTATTCTATTCTAACCTGCGACATTTTCATCAGGTACGACGCGGCTCTTTTCCGATTTAGCTATCCAGAGCTACTTATTTATGATCAACACTAACTAAAAAAATGACCGAATGAAATTACTATGTTCTAGAATGACAGACACATACACAGAAAAATAGTGTGCTTGTCTTTCAAACAAGTGGAATTATAAAATGTCGTCGCGTGATAACTTCTCGTAAAAATTACAGCTATTATCGCACTAGTGTGCAAAGCTACGTAGCCAACCCCTATCTGGCCTTTCATTATTCCGGTTTACATAATTCGTGACGTAATACAATGTCAAGGTGGTGCAATTCAACAATGTTGCCGTTTATTGGCCTACTAACTGAACACGAGGAAAACGTTGCGTCAACAGGCACCTACTTAATCGCCAACTATTGACATTGGAATGTTATATTTTTTAAATATAATGGCTTTATACTCATGCATACATACATACATACCTACATACGTACCTACATACATAGCGTTACAAACATAGAGTTAGATTTTGGCGTAAGGAAAACTATCTGTAGAACGTGGTAGCCTGCTTAGTTCAGATTCTTACCTACCTGGTTGGCAATGATATAAAAGAGCAACCACCGAGTGTCTTGCTGGTTCTTCTCGGTAGGAATGGCATTCCGACCCAGTGATAATTAGTTTATTTGAATAAAAAAAATGAGTTTGAGTTTGAGAGGCTGAGATTTATAGAGCGTACTTTGACTTGGCTCAGACTTTACAGTGTTAAAACGAGATGGACTTATGGGAGTAACATAAATCTATCTCGTTTTGACAATGTTTTAAGTCTAAGCAAAGTCAAAGTTCGCTCTATAGATCTCGTAAGTAACCTAAGTATCTCACCCTAAGTATCCCATATTTCCTACTTCCTACTGATCTTCCAAATGCGAAAGTGTGTTCATTGTTACACTATATTGGCGGTCCTGGCTCACTCAACTCACTCACTGTCTGACTAAATTGCATTGCAGGTTCCCTTTTTTAACCCAGACAAGGAATAAAGCCTAAAGCCTAGTTACTGCTGTAATTTAGATTTAAGTTCTACTTTTACCAATATAAACACTGATTCATTATCCTACACAGATGAAGTCGTGGGAATCAGCTAGTTTTTTATATATAAATAAAGCAGAAATTCCGTCGTTTTTAGTACTGCAAACTCGCGTTACCGCTTTAGAAATTCGCGTTTCGTGCTACGTAGGATTGATAATAATTATTTATTTAAAGTGTTCGAGTCGTTATATCACTGCGGCTTGCGAGTGCCAACAAGCTGCAACATTGTAGAGCGACCTTGATATCGATTCTATCCGTAGTTTTACACGTGTATTGCAGTTCCTTAATGAGAATCTAGGGCTGTTACTCCACGCCGCCGAGACAAAATCACATCGCGTTATGATTTTAAATCATGTCATAGGACGTTGACGTTCGCGAAATTAAAAAAGATGCAGGATTTCGTTGCCTAACTGTTTAACTGTTTTAAAGATTTTTTTATAGGATTATTTATGTTTCACAAGGTTTTCGAAGGATCTCGAAACACACAACCATAGCGCCCCTTGGTCCAGTACTTTGGCAGAGAGGATCATAATCAGCAGACTCTGTAGGGAAATAGATCGCGTTACTTTTACTCACAAGTCACAGCCCTAGAAAATTCTGACCCGTTGGTCCGATACTATGGCAGAGGATATTGAGTGTGCTCTGTAGGGAAAGATCGTGTTACTTTTCGAGCTCAATCTGCAACATTGTAAGCGGCCTTGATACCGCGCCGGTAAAATGTGGAACTTGTCCTGTGACATCCATAACAAAAACCTTTACAGGTTTCGCTGCGTGCTGTCGCATCGAATATACCTGCCTTACTCGACGTTTGCGTAAGCCACAACTTTGGCGAATTGATTGCAAAAATTGATAATATCTGAAAGAAACATCGAACTTTTATTAATGGTCCTGCCATACTACAGGTATATATAATGTTTTAAAACATTATTGCCCTTAAACTAATACAATCTCGATTCAATTCAATTTATTTATTTGTGAATAGTGTAGGTACATTTGAGGTGGAAATCAGTATAAAAGTATAATAAAAGTAAATATCTTATTTCATAAAATTAAAATTAAAATGACCTACTACATATTGTCCTAATTAAATCATGTTAAATAATAATTCTTAATCTTGATGATGACAATATTATACAGTGAGACACAATTTTATAACAACCTTATTGATTAATTATAACACACCGTATTATACCTTATCTATAATGGGGATGATGACAACTCAATCAAATCAGCAACTCTTTATCAAACTTAAAAACGCTCTTCTAGTATGGAAGTTGTATGAAATTTGCAATTGTGACGTCATCAAATTTCAACGCACTTTTTTTCTTTAATCTATATTTTAAAATGGTTATCAAACTTAAAACTAACCGAGGATGTGAATTTTAGGGCTTTTTGAAGGCCCTCTATTTAATAATCATTTGAAAATAATTTATTTTTGATATAGGCATCATCCCTATTACAATAGATTTAGTAGACTTCAGTGAGGCGGCCTTCTTCTTACCATATAAGTTACAATAAAAAAATATTTTTAACCTCTATTAGTCGTTTCATTACTCTAATATTGAATTAAATATTTTAATGTCTGATCAGCTCTTTAGGTTACTTTTTTGAATTTTCCACGGTGGTTTTTGTTTTCATAATATTTTGTAAAGGTGAATGCCCTAGAATGCATCAGAAAGTAATTTTTAATTAAAATTCGACTCGACAAATTTTATCTGGATTTTAGAGTTCAAATGCTTTTTTTAAGGTTCCGTACGCAAAGGATGCCATGAGCCATCGTGACTCTATTACTAAGCCTTCGCTATCCGTCCTTCTGACAGTGGGCTGTATAGGTACTATCTTTTTTTTTATCCGTTACAAGTTAGCCCTTGACTGCGATCTCACCTGATGGTAAGTGACGATGCAGTCTAAGATGGTAGCGGGCTAACCTGTTAGGGGCATGGCAGTTATATTAAGCCCATACCCCTATTCGGTTTCTACACGGCATCGTACCGGAACGCTAAATCACTTGGCGGCACGTCTTTGCCGGTAGGGTGGTAACTAGCCACGGCCGAAGCCTCCCTCCAGGCCAGACCAGTCTATGTCATGTACCGTAATATGTAGCTTGAAAGTTGAAAATTCCATAGAGTGAGTATTTTTATTGCCGTTATTACTTGCGAAAGTTTGAATGGATGGATGGTATGTATGGGATGTTTGTTACTCAATCACACCAGAACGGCTGAACGGATCTGGATGAAATTTGACACAGAAATAGATTACAGTCTGGAATAACACATAGGTTATTTTTATTCCCGGAAAATTAAAGTTAAATTAAATTCGCGCACGGGCATTCAGCTATAAAAAAAATTAAGGGGTTCCCATAATACAATAAATTTGTACATATTAAAAGTATATACTTACTATAAGTATAGTGTTAAATCTTGTACGATGGTACGAAACGCTTCATGTTCGAGTCCGACTCGCACTTGGCCGGTTTTTGTCATTTTAACCATAGCGTAATTTTTTGAGTAAGGCAGGTGAATTACGCAATAGCTATTTAGTATTTATTTTAGTGTGCTTGTAGAATTTACTGCACTTCACAATACAGGTAGATACTAGATAGGTACCTGTAGATAATAAATACATCGGTTTCTTGAAGGTCAAGTATCACTCGCCCACATAGTTACTAATAGGATTAATAGCGCTGACTATTGAAATATTACATTACACATAGTGCGAGCAACAAAAAAATAACTATTATATTTACTGGCTACCTACCCGTTTTTTAATATATAATTTACATATTTTAAAAGAAAACAGAATAGGGTTTGACCGCGATATGATAGATATTATTTACATCGAGAATTAGTCACGATGTCATACCTATAGCATATGACATGTTAAACCAAGCTATTGGCACCTTGTATCAAAATCGAATGAGTAGTTTGGAATAAAGGAACCGATGAACCGATAAACACTAATACAACATAATCCGTTGTTGGATAAAAACAACAAATCTCGATCAAGTTCCCGGTGGGAACAAATACGATGGAAAAAAAACTAGACCACCCGAATACTTACGTACGTCTGATCGTATCGATTAAACCTTCGTTCACTGGGACAAGAAACTGCAACTTAGTTGTCGAGAGTTAACGACCTTGACACGCCACGCCAGCGTCGACTCGACTCAAGATTATGCCGACGGAACACTAGCGACAAACTTATAAGGGGTTCCGTAGACCGTACGAGATATGAGTATGAAACCTTTTAACACCCGAGATGAAATGTAGGAATTGTGAACTTTTTTCCCCACTACAAGTTAGCCCTTGACTGCGATCTCATCTGATGGTAATTGATGCAGACTAAGATGGTGATGCTAAACCGCTTGGCGGCACGTCTTTGCCGGTAGTGTGGAAACTAGCCACGGCCGAAGCCTCCCACCAGGTTAGACCAGGGAAAATTCAGAAATTATGAATTCCTATATTGACCCTGCCGGGGATCTGAACAAATTGCACAGAAAACTTTACCGACAGACTGATTTTTATAAGGGGTTCCGTAGACCTTACGAGATATGAGTATGAAACCTTAATTTAAAACCTGAGATGAAAATTGTGAAGACACCACTTTAGCGATAGACTGATTTCCATATGGGAATCAGATTGTAGGAGATACGAATATGAAGTATTTTTAAAACGTGCGCTGCGAAAACTATAGAATACACTGTTGGGTTCACGACAACAGGTAAAATGGATGGACTAAGTACTTACCAATACCAGGTGCCTTATTGCGTAAAAAAATATTGCAACAGTGTAGCGATTGTAATCATCTTTTATTGGTTAATAGTTGATATATCAAAACAATAATTGAGATTGCACTATTGACATTCAGCGTTTCAAAGATGGGCTTTTTACTGCTTAATCTATAGCTTTTAAAAAACAAACCGATAGGTACTTAAAGTGTTACTATAGTGGTATGGATAAGTATGGATTACCTATGTGACAACAGTAATACTACGTAACAGTGGTAATCCTATTGAATTAATCACATTCGTTCAGTAGAGTAGGACAATAAACTGCAACATTGTTTAAATACTGTGGAGACCTGAGACGACCACACATGGCCGCGGTGGCATTGAAATAACAAACTGGGGCTCTTATAACGTAAAAAAAATTGCTTCAGTGGATCGCAATAACCTCTGATTTGATGAAAACAATAAGCCCCCTCGATTGTGTAAGGAAATCGTAATTCGTAATCATTTGTCAAACGTATAATTCTACCTGTTTAAGGAGTTCATAGAAGACTGCACGTGAAAAAGTATTTACGAACTCTTTAAAGAGTTCGAGTATTACGTTTTAAGCTGTCAAATGTTTATGTTATGCTTAGACAATTAGGCATCTGATTGGTGAAGCCATCTGCAGTCCGCTATTGACCTAAATCCATTGTCGCAGCAAGAATACCATAAATTCCATCAATGACAACAATTATTGAGACTGTAACAACGATTGATGCAGGTTTTACTAGGGTTACAGACAGGCATCGAGAAAAACAATAAAGAAAGCATTAAAGAAAGGCAGGAAGGAAGTTGATAAGTTCCCTGAATAGATAAGGTTTTTGCTTGCTATGTTTTCCTATTTTTGGTGTTATCCATACTAAATAATAATGATAAAAATGATTAGTAAGTGTGTATGTCTGTATCCCTGGCTCTGTCCATCAACTTCATCATTTTAACGAAGTTTGGAACAGACAGCTTTCCCGAAAGCAGCCGAGTATCTTAATTTAAAAGAACCAACTCCTATTTTTTTCCCGGAAAAACAAAGAGTTTCCACGGGCTTAAATCCAGATTGAAAAGGCTGCTTCTCTTCTAAGACTCTCTAAGAAACCTAAATCCAAACAAACGAAGTCGCGGGTATCATCAAGAAATTACATTACAAAAGTAAGGTACTTACTTCCTTAAATACCACTTTAATTAAGTATTCGGATCATACTATTGCCATGTTATTTTTCATACTATAAATTGACTGTGAAGTTATAGCCTCGTCGTATGGTCGCGAACTTCCGTGGAATATGACTCGAAATGAGTTGTGAACGATTGTGTGATACCGATCGTCTTATTGTTTAGGTCATTGAAGTTTATTGGGGCAATAAACGGCAACATACATAGTATAAGATGTAAAGCCACGGACATGGAGTCGTGTCTAGTCGGCAAAAAAGCTATCGACAATATAGCATTCATAACTCGCGACATGGAAATATAATTTTATAACTTGACTACCTGATGCCCGCGACTTCGTGCGCGTGGAATGTTGTTTAATTCCCATAATTTTCCGCGAGTAAAAATAGCCTATGTCACTCGCCAGGTCCTCAACTATGCCGATGCAAAAAATCTTGTCGATCCGCTGCTCTGTTGCGGCGTGATTGAAAGACAACAAACACACTTTTTCACATTTATTCTATTAGTATGAAGTATGATTATATTTGAATATCTGAAGCCAGCGACTTTGACGGCGTGAATTTTCTAAAAATCCAATGGGAACTTATGATTTTCCGGTGTAAAAAGTAGCTGGATACAAGTTGCAACTTGCGACATATCTGTGTAAATAGTTTTCGTTATAATCGGTTGAACCTATGGGCTGTGAAAACGACAGACACAGCCAGATAGAAACAGAAAGCAAATAGACAAACTGATACACTTTCGCATTCATAATATTAGTATGAATTGTTCTAAAAGGCTAATTTGAGTATAATGTAGTAATTATAGACAAGTTGAGCTATGGACATAAGTCGATGCCACTAAAATTAATGGTGCTTGGATGGACAATAGACTAAAACTAAGCTAAGTTGACGGGATTTAATATAATGACAATGAAGGTATTCTTTTTTATGCAGGAAACGTTGTGAATACCTAATATAGTTCTTGCAATTCACACAAAAATTTACTAAATGTGGATTCATTTTAAAAAATTCCGTTCGACCAAATAAGCTCCAATATATTTTTTTGCGATAATTATACCTCCTTTACCTAAGGTTGGTAAAGGAGGCGACCGTAATGATAAGTATGCCATTATGGTGGGAAGGACAAGAAACATGAATACACTGTCAACGACTTTTAAATACTCGAACGCTGGAGGTCATAATACCAGATCTGCAGTACATACTTTTTTCCGTCCGTTTATATTGGTTCCGTATCTGCTTTACACAGTGCAGTCACAGCGTTATAATAATATTCATACAGTGAATCGACACCCAGATAAATGGCAGACCCGGCTACCATAATAATGTAATGCATTACCATCTTGGAAGTATTAACCACGGGGCCCGTGACATCGGCCATATTCGCCTTACCCCATCTAGACACGAACTGGGCAGTTTCGCCATTATGATATCTTTTGTCATAGTGATCGACTTTTTCAAGCTCCAGTGTCAATAATTGGGCAGAAAAATGACAAGGCACTCTCCGCTCGCCCCGCAAAAGTTAGTCAAACGTGATTTCATAATTTTTTCTTACGTTTCCTATCCCGTGTTGATTTCATCCAAGGTTTACCAGTAGGTATGTATACCTACAGTCAAGCAGGTCAACTATACAGTTATCAGTTATCACGTTCGTTAGTCTATCGAGCTATCGAACAACTGGTAGGAAACAACGTGTCTCAGCCTGCGGTACAATCATTCATTCAATTTTCGCATTACAGATTATTTATCTTATCGATTGCGTCATGCCATTGCATGCACTAGGTTACCAAATGCAAGTTAATGGCCTTGACACACCTGATCTGGTATCCGTGAAATTTATAGGTTCGTATACCATCTGCTTCAACGTTACTTCATTGTTTTTAATCATCGCTGATTGCAATTATGCGAAAAAGTTTTATTTATGCGTTCACTCATTAGTTTTCGGATTCATTGAACATTGAATTGATTGAAGAAAAAACTTTTGTTGTTTTACTCTTAAAAGTAAACAACTCGTATGATATTATTAACAACAAAAGTTTTCTCGTATAGGTATACTTATATGAAACTAATGCCCGCGACTTGGTCCGCATTGTTTACGTTTTTTTATTCTCGCGGGAACTCCTTAATTTCCTGGATAAAAAAATCATTATACTCGTACCAAATTTCATCAAAATCCATTCATAAATCTGAAAATTTCGTCAGATGGGCCGTAAAAGGATAGCAGACAGACAGACACAGTTTCGCTTTTATAAAATTTGTATGGATTACTGCCCCTCTTTTAAGTTCGTCGTGGGCTCTTTTCAGACGGGGGCGCATTTGAAACCCTCGAAGCTTTAGTTTTAAATTGAAGTTTAATGATTACCATTCTTATCTTGCAAAAGCGTGTATTATTATTTTATATTTTTAATTATTTTACATTAATTAATATTTGTGTAGTTTGCGAATTTACGCAGAAAGCTACAAATCGGTCTCGGCGAAGTGCGTCGAGCCAACAAACTACAATGTTGTCTCACGACCTTAACCATAACCTTCCCTATACTCGTTCTCTGTATACAGGGGATTTCACAGAGACAAATATGTTCTCCACAATGTGGAGGCCATGCAAAAAACCGGTGCATTCAACGCTTTCATGCATGCGAGTGCTGTGCCGGCTTCAAAAATTCAAAGACGCCCAAAAAGGGCACGTATAGAATCCGATGATTTTTAATTTTCGTTTTTGTTGAAATCAACCAAATTAAATTAAGGATTGTCTTAAAACACATCTGGCAACATTATTAAATGTATTTCGTTGTATAATAATATAATTAAGTATTATAAAGTTTTATTAATTATGGCTAATTTAATTTCACCAATTTTAAGGTTTCCACTTAAAACCAGCGCTGCAGCCTGCTGTAGTATGACGCTGAGCTGTATTTGGTCACATAACTTAGTTGATATCTAATTTGATAGTTTCTTAAACTAAATATTGTGATCGAATAAAAACGTTTTTTTCTTTCTTTCTTCCAAATAAAAAGAAATATATTTTTTTATGTGGGCTAGTAGGAAAGGCATTATGTTGGAATATTAAGAACAGTTATTTAGGTTTTTTTCATTATTTTTATTTATGAACTGTGGGGGTTATTCGCTATTAAAATTTTTTACCACTCAAATACCAAATTAAGCTTAAATAAAATAGTAGTTTGTGATACAAGAGCGGTAAATAGGTTTTTTCAATACATTTGTGAGAAAACTTGAAAATAAAAGTCGAGTAGATAATCACTAGGTACTCACTAGAAAATGTTTTTTCACGTCCATACTTATTTCGATATTTTTGGCGGCTAATTGTACCTAATTGTTGATTTAATTTTATGATTCCACATCACATCTATCACTCATATTTATTGATAATTTATAAGAAAAATTCAATGACTATTTTAAAAATAGCGCGCACAGATTAAAGATTTAGTTTAGACTACGGCGCGTTGCGTTTTTTTTATTAGATTCATAGCTCTAGGTTCTGGTTCTTAGCTCCCAACCTGGACTATTCAGCCTTTACTTTTTTGATTTATAAAACTTAAAACAATTTTTATTAATTATATTAAATACAATTTTTTATTTTATGAATTAATTTTATCATTATTTTTTATTATTTTTTAGGTTTACTGCATACAAAGTCAATATCATGATGAACCTTCTTGCAAGAAAACATTTTATTTAGAAGTAACGTGGACTTACAAACATAAAAAAAAACTGCAAATTTACTGCACGAGGGCAGTAAATATTTACTGCACGCGGGCAGTAAATTTAATTTACAAGCCCTGTTTACTGCCTCTGTAAGTGCATTTTTCGAGCAAGTGTATTGAAATAGTAGATTATACACCAAGGGGATAAAGCACTGTTTTATGTCACGGGCGCTACATTGAATCCTGAACGTAACGAAGGACTCCAAATTTAACTCCCGAGCGCAGCGAGGGTGTTATAAGTTATAAGACAACTTATAACCTGAGTCAACTGAGACAACTTATAACCTGAGTCCTGAGTGCAGTGAGGGATTCAAGCGCCCAAGAAAAAAACTGCTTTATCCCGGTGGTGTATACTCTACTTTATACTTCTACCTTAACAGTAAAACAAACTGTAACGGTTAGATATTTATTGCAAATCATAGTAAGTAGAATACATAGGTCTAGTAAATAATAAAAAGAAAAGACAAATTAAACTTTTTATTTCAAACTTTTTGCTTTTCATGCTGCCAGTGTTTATGCAGGTACACATACTCCTTGCTTTAAAAACTTTTATGTCAAATGGTACGATCGTTTGGTCGACCAGTCTGGAGCCTAGACTCTGTTTTGCATATTGACAGTATGGGGTTGGTCAGCTAGTTGGGCGATCGATCGACTAGATTACGGCCCTAGGGCATGAAGACTGACTTTAGACCCGCAAAAGTATGATTAAAACAGTAGTAAAGGTATGGTAGAAGTATAAAAGTCCTATAAAATTCAGTTGTTTGTGCATGAAACAGTTTTTATTGATTGCTGAAAAATTCTAATTTAATGACATACGAGGTTTTTGAAATGACCGGTTCAATTGTATTATTAAATAAGTAAGTAAGTGTGTAATTTCTAATGGGAAAACTGCGAAAGCTATAAATTGTTGGTTTGATTGCGACTCAATATCATGAGAACAAGCGTTTAAGATGCAAATTAATACAACACTCATAAATAGCAAGCACAGGATTTGTGTCAACTTTAGCGCAACAAATTACTGGTTTTATTGAGACCGGTGCATGTTTATTAAAAGTTTACTCTGATACTAAGTCGGTAAGGGTTCGGCGGAATTCTTTGCCAGCGACGCAATGTGTACAAAAAATAAGGAAATAAAGTTATCCTGTTTTTTTAATTACCTACCACCTGTTTTTTTCACTACTACCAGCTGTTATTCAGTACTAGCCCGGAGTTAGGAAGTTGGCGGTGTTTCATCCCCGTGCCTCGGAGAGCACGTTAAGCCGTCGGTCCCGGTTATTATCACTAACATGATAATAGTCGTTAAAGCCTGTCAGCCCGCATTGGAGCAGCGTGGTGGGTCTAAGCTCTAATTCCCTCTCTCCCATGGGAGTGGAGGCCTGTGTCCAGCAGTGGGACGTCAATGGGCTGTAGTGGTGGTGGTGTTGGTTATTTTCACAAGATCAGTTGTTTGTTTCGAAGGTGCTTGTTTTTAAACTAATTATTGCTAGTGGTTCGCCCCGAACTGAGACCTCGCGGTATTCATGTGATAGTTTTAACTATATATTTCGAAGGTGCTTGTTTCTAAACTAATTATTACTACAGATTTTTTTAAAGGCAATGGCATCTGGCTTCAAAGTCAGTGTATGAAACTACGAACTTAGGTAAAATATAGGTTGTTTCCTTTTGAAACTTTGGGCCGTTGGTATTACACGTAAAATGCTTGCTGTTTTGAAGGTTACTCGTTCCTTATTATAAAGCGTTTATTTATTTTTTACTTTTCAAATTAATATTTTAAATCAAGACAGCCAGGTTCCTTTAGAAGTTTGGAAGCTTTTGATATGAATTTCTTTGACAGAGTTGGAACAAATCCCAAATAAATAAAAAAAAGGAAAACTCAAGCACACGGGATAAGACAGCGCGTGCCGTGCGACAAAGCTTTGCCACGAAGTGGATGTGTGCGTTTCTTCTTATAGCGTCGACAGATGCTCCGACTTTTTTCCGCATGGCTAAAGTTAAAATAGAAGTCGTCCTGATTTTATCAGGTCAATCGAATCCATGCCCCAACGTTATCATGAGCGTTCCGGACCTCAGGACCTAGGGCTCATCCCCTCCCAGCTTCTGCGCTCGCTCACCCTCCGGGTGACGCTTTAGCGGTCAGTAGGTAGGGCCTAAATTCGAACAAAAAGCCGAACACTCATACATAAGCCGTGAACCGAGGCTAACGTCGAAGTCCTCAGGAACGAGGAGACGTCCTCAGGAAAACGTTGCCCTGCGATGTTGTGGTAAGAAAAGTCTTTTACCAATCGTGCACCCAATGCCCAGTATAATTAGGAATTGGAATTTGAAATCGGTGCATATGTAAATGCTTTTATAATGCGACCTGGTTTTAGCAAATGCCGAAGCCATATAAGGTCTATATGTGTGGGTGCATTACATTGTAAGCCTTTTATTAATACATTTTTTGGACATGTTAAGACAGAATCTTAAGATCTTGTTTTACTCCTTTTTTAATCCTTTTATATTTCGATCTTTGCTCTTTTTTCAATATTTGTGTGTGCGTGATTGTCTTTATGAATTAGAAGTGCGTTTAAAACATTTATTTGCAGATAAACACGTTGGCAATATTTGAGTTAGGATACGTACACGAATTAATAAACATAAGAGATACAGAACTCGAAACTTACAATTTATCTAATTTAAAGTAGGTATTAAGACAGTAAAACACTATTATGGTGTATAAATTTATAATGTGTAACGAATTATCCCAAAACACTCAAGAAGTATGAAGACGCGACCTAGGTCAAGTAAAAAAATTATTCAATAAAAAAGCGAATATTGCAAAATAAATAAACCTATTACAAAGAAGGCACAAAATGAACAGGTTTCGGGAAACAGAGGTGCGGCAACTCGTGAGGTCAATGTCCCCTTACAATGTAGCGTCCTAAAGCTCAGCGCACACCGAACGGCAAAACTGCGGCAAAAAATGTAACACGATACGTGTATATTGTTCGAGACAAAACCTCCGAAAAAATGCCTCCATGAGTCCTTAAGACAGATGCGGTTTGAATTAAATAATCCAAGGTTGTTTTCTTAAATTCTATTATTTTGTTCTATAAGAGAAAATAAATGGAATGGTTGAAGGCCAAAGTGTAAGATATTATCTGCACAATGTATGAAAGGGGGATTTAACAATCGTTCTCTTAAGGAGAGTATGTAAGCATACAGGGAGGTTGTTTGGGCAGGTTGTTGTAAAATGACTAAAACGAAAGGTATGGAGTAAGACGATCGTAGATCTTGAACTGCTTATCTATCTATTTAGGTAATTAAAAATGAAACTCAATAATATGGAAAATTCGGTTAGTGAAATGACTATATATTTTGTTTTTTTGTAGTGCGTATCATTTATTTATCAGCGCATAAAGAAATTCGACGGTCCAAACAAACTTTGCGCTCAAATGAAATAATAATAATGTTACGTTACGGTTACGATACAAAGTTCTGACTAAGGAACCATTATAATATGTGCGCAAAATATGTTATGTCGTGGCTATATCAAATTTTGCAGACAATGCCTTATTCCACCTTTTACTTTTACTGTGACCATTTAATGATCACAGTACAGTAAAAGACGAAAAATAGTTACTTTAAAAAAATATTATTATCATTAACTAACACATAAAATATTTGCGTCTATTTCTATAAAATATGTAATATATTTTGGCGTCGGTGTGGACGGTTAGCCTTAGGCAGGCATTTGTAGTGGGAAGTTTAGCATTATGACTTTTTCAAAAGGCGGAAGGAGACAATGAAAGCTGTATTGTTACATTTATCCCGATTTGCGAATCCCTTGAATATTGAAAAACATGTGTTGTTTTTCTAGTTTTCTTTTTGCGGAATTGATACTTCCGCCAAAGAGGCAAACACGGCGAATTCGTTTGAGATTGACTTAGGTACGATGGCCCCCGCGCATGCTGGTTTCCAGAGATTGTATTTATATTTCACTAGCAGACTTGCCCGCGATTTCGTTCGCGTAAAATAAGTTTTTTAAATTCCCACGGGAACTTCCTTATTTTTCGGGATAATATATAGCCTATGACACTCACAAATAATGTGGCTTTCTATTGGTACCAGAATTTTCAAAATCCGTTCAGTAGATCCAGAGATTACCCCCTACAACGTCACAAACTCACAAACTTGACCTCTTTATAATAGAAGTATAGATATGCCTACCTATAGACGGGACACTCAGAGAATGCGGATTTGGCACATGTCAGTTGCGCATAACCAGCAAAATAACTAGTGAATGGGCAAAATATATCGGCGTTCCCGACGTTATATTTACAATATAAAGTTGTCGTTATATTATTTAGATGTTTATTTGGCTTTTCTTTACATACATATTTGTTTATCCGACCTTCTGTATATGTCTTCATTGATGTTATTCTGCAGACAGAATCGCACACTATAGCATTTAAATAATAATTTAAATAATTTAAATAACCTGTTAGGGGCATGGCAGTTATATTAAACCCATACCCCTATTCGGTTTCTACATGGCATCGTACCGGAACGCTAAATCGCTTGGCGGCACGTCTTTGCCGGTAGGGTGGTAACTAGCCACGGCCGAAGCCTCCCACCAGAATTTGTTTGGTATCGACTGCAATATGTCAAGAGATCAAAAATAACTCATAAAACTTACAAAAACCGACTCCTCTAAGTTTGTTTTTTCGTAGGATTGTACCTACCGGAACTTTGCGGTAAGGTTTTGCTTCTTGCTGGTGGGGTGATACCGTGATAGTCAGTACCCGCGACCATACCGTTCCGCTACCCGTCCACCTGCTCGGCCTGAACCAATTTAGAAAACATAATTTTCAAAATTGACCCAACTGCAGGGAACCGAACCACTGTAACTCATCTTTCGAGTTCTACGAATTATTATCTACTAATTACTAATTCTTACTGATAATTATAAATGCGAAAGTTTGGATGGATGTATGGATGTTATGGATGTGTGGAGGTGTGGATGTATGGATGTATGGATGTTTGTTTCTCAATCACGCCCCAACGGCTGAACGGTTCAGGCTGAAATTTGGCACAGAGATAGATTATAGTCTGGATTAGCACATAGGCTACTTTTCATCCCGGAAAATTAAAGAGTTCCCGCGGGAATCAAAAAACCTCGATCCAAGCAGACGAAGTCGCGGGCATTAGCTAGTTACTAATATATTATTTACTATCATAGGTATTTTGTTTTTGTACTGATTTCTTGTAGAACAAATCAGTGGTGGATCACAGTGAACTTCCAGAGTGCTATTGTGAAGTTCCTTCTTGGATGTTTTTAACTAGAAGTGTTGTCATATCGCTAAACCGTTAAACGGTTAACGGGTGAAAATATTAGTAAGCAATCTTTTTAATCTTTACTCCTGTGCACTAGCGAGTGAAAAAAAATTTGTTTTTTTTACTACCGTTTACAGCCGTTAACCGTTTAACCGTTTAGCGATATGATAACACCTCTATTTTTAACAAGAGAAATAAGCCGGCCAGGAGTTTCTTAGAGTTAAAAGCGTTCCTCACATCCAGACAGATGAGGGCACAGAGCTTTCTAGTAATACGCGTGCCCTGTCTTGCCTGTGTAGCCGTCTCTACGACTCTTTTTACAGCCATAAGTGTGGATCGGCCTTGCCTAAAACCATACTGGTGTTCGGAAAGACCTCCGTGGTCTGGCAGCAGCTTCTCAATCCTATTGAGAAGGAGTTTCTCCATTAACTTGCCGTAACTGCTTAGCAAACATACTGGTCTGTACCCGGTTGGATCTTCTGTTGGCTTATTAGCCTTCCTAAGTAGGATCAAGGTAGCCGTTTTCCAGGCCTCAGGAAAGCTGCCTAATGCAAAGGCATCATTTAGGACCTTTTTTATTTTCTCGGGGATAGTTTGCACTGCCAGTTTGACAACCTCTGGACAGATAAGATCTGGCCCTGGCGCTTTCTTTGGTTTGAGGCTTTCCGCTGCCGTCTTTATCTCTTCCTCCGTTACTTCAGTTATTCCAGACGCATCTCCCCTTATTCGGCCGAAGTCTTTATGGACAGGGAACAGGACTGTGACCACGGATTTAATTAGTTCCATGTCCAAGCTGGGTGGACTTTGCCGCAGTTTTTTAGTGACTATTCTATATCCCAGTCCCCAGGTGTCTCTGTCTACTTCTTCGCAAAGCTCTTTCCATTCTTCCGCCTTTGACTTTATGATGGCTATTTGCAGATCTAGTTTCGCCGCTTTGTACTCCTCTCTTAGTTTATTTATTTCCCCTTCTTTGGTTTCGTCTGTTTTCTCGTTTTCCTCAGTTTTTTTTTTTCTCTTACGCGTATATCTCCTCCTGCACTGTGTACAGTGATCTCTTTTCTCTTCTATAAGCTTATTCCACCAGTAGATTGGTGCTTTTCTACGCGATCCTCTTTTGGGCATAGCACTGTCGCAGGCTCTTTTAGTTTGCACCACCAGTGCATCGGGGGTTCCAACCTCGCTGTCCCTGAGGACACTCTCAAAGACTTTCTGGTTTAGCTTGTCCAATCTCCATCCCTCTTGTGGCCTTCTTGATGGGTTCAATTCGCGTTTTTAACTCTGCTCCTTGGAGGGAGATACTCTTAGAACTGCGGAAGAGAGGTTTCCCAGGCTACATCCAGAATCTCGTAAGTAGCTACCTAGAAGACAGGGCTATAATAGTGAGAGACTCAAAAGGAGTGGAAGAGGTTATTAAGGTTAGCAGTGGAGTACCACAGGGTTCAATTCTCGGGCCCACTCTTTGGAACATTCTATACGACGGGGTCTTTAAGCTGAAACAAGAGGAGGGTATCCAACTGGTGGGCTTCGCTGATGACCTGGCGCTCGTAGTGGTGGCCAAAACAGAGGCTTCCCTTATGATCCGAGCAAACAGGGCGCTCGAGCGAATAAACTACTGGATGCTAGGAAAACAGCTGACGTTAGCCCCAGAAAAAACAGAAGCCATAGTATTCAGCGGGAGACGAAAGCTAGACCCAATACAATTCAGTATAAAAGGTGCTACAGTGACTCCTAAAGAACACGTGAAATACTTAGGAGTATGGCTGGACAAAAGTTTAACTTTTAAGAAGCACGTTGAGGAAGTTGCGAGTAAGGCACAGAAACTCACGGAAGCGCTGAAAAGACTCATGCCAACGAAAGGTGGTCCCAGAGCAAGTAAGCGAAGAGTGCTGGCATCAGTTGCTCACTCCGTCATTCTTTACGGGGCCCCTATCTTCGAAGGAGCAATTAGGGTAGAACTGTACCGAAAAAAGCTGGAGGTAGTCCAAAGACGATTGGCGATTGGAATCTGTGGAGCATACAGGACAGTTTCTACTGAGGCGGTGCTGGTCATAGCAGGGCTGGTTCCTATAGCCAAGCTGGCCAGGGAACGCGCTAAGCTGTTCCGATGCAAGACGAAAACGCCTATAGAGATGCGAGAGGATACCCTAACGGAGTGGGATAGGGAATGGTCTGGAGCGGGAAAAGGGGCCTGGACAAGAGAGTTAATTACAGATCTCAAAATATGGCACAAAAGGAAACATGGAGAGGTAGACCGGTGGCTAACGCAGGCGCTCAGCGGTCACGGGGTGTTCAACACATACCTCTTTGCCATTGGAAAAGCATCGAGTGATAAGTGCTATTTCTGCGGCGAGGAGGACACTCCGAGACACGCCTTATTTGAGTGTCCCGCTTTTGCTGACCTGAGAGAGACGGCCCAGGAAATGATTGAGACCAGAGTGGATGCCCGAAACCTAGTCCCACGCATGTTGGGTGCTGCAGACGCATGGCAAAGGTATGCCCAGATGTTAAGGGGCATAATGTTGAGGAGGGAAGAAAGAGAAAGAGAAGAAAAGAAGAAGAGCGAATAGAATAGAATAGAGGGTCAGCACGAAGTAATGCAGTTGCGGTTCCGTGCTGACCTCGAAGACAGGGGGAGGTTATTTTAGTCCGTGCAAGTCGGACATGCCCTGCCGATAGGCAGAAGTCCGTAGGGATTTTTTCCTCCCCGGAAAGAAAAAAAAAAAAAAAAGGAGTTTCTTAGATACCTTAGTAATAGTTAGTATTCTGTGACTCAGACAAGTCAGTCAGTAGGTTATTTTATTTCGGAATCTTACTGGAATGCTACATCACTTGGCCGCACGTCTTTGCCGGTTGGGTGGTGATTACTAACTAGCCACAGCCGAAGCCTCCTACCAGACCAGATCAGAGAAAATTCAGAAATTCTGAATCAGGGTTCCGGCTGAAAATCAGCGCTGTATGCTTAGTGCTTGCGCTGAACATACATGATTTTTCGGGTTGTGCCATACGTGATAAAGTACATTCGTGCGCCTCTTCGTTGTTGTTTAGATTCTAGATCTTTTTTAGATCGTTGAGGTGCAGGGGTGATCGATTTAGGTACGCCTGTTTATGTGTGGCACAATTTGGAAATAAATGGTTTTTCTTTCTTTTTCTTTTCCATCGAGAAATCATAAATCTAACCCTACCAGGGTCTGAGTCCAGAAACTCTCTTATAAACCACAGCGCTCACCGCTGCGCCAGAGAGGTCAAACTACGATTATTCGAAAATCTAAATCAAAGTAACAAACACTCCCCTCTGTTCTACATCATAATAAAAAGATCACACGCTTAAGCCGATGAGGAGAGCTACTCTTACGATTGTCAATGAGAGCTCTAGAAAAAGATAAAGACAAAGCACGCGTCTTACTCATCAGAGAAACAAAGACTTGCACTAGTCACTACCGCCAAGCGACTTAGCATTGCGATACGATTCCGTCTACAGTTTTAGCACACCAGGGAAGGCTGAAGACCTGCATGGCGTACTGTTTTAGAGTTCCGTACTGTAAGGGTTGAAGACCTCCCTGGCGTACTGGTCAGCGCTGTATTAGAAGTGGGATGTCCCGCCGGGTTCGATATCCGGCAGGGCCACTTTGGGAATTAATAATTCCTGAATTTTTTCTTTGGTCTTTTCCATTACACTAAAATAGGTACACAATTTTAGACCAGATCAGGTCTTGCGGTGCCTTGAATTCTGAATATAAAATGGGTATACCTAACGCCGTAACATTAAAATTGAAACATTCGAGAATACAAATACTACCTACCACCTACCTAATATATGAATACGGTCGCAACGAAGTTAATAGATTTCTGACGTAAGGTATTCTGTATTGTCTGCTGAATCAATTGAACCGATATTGTAGATTGAATCTCCTACACCACATAATCCCAAAAACGAAGGCTCACAACCCGACTCCACGTAGTCTTGTCTGCCCAGCCTTTAGTGTGTTTTTACAGAAGCTGGCGAGGGGGTAACGAGTCTTCTGGTGTAGCTTATCCGAGGCCAGTAATAGTTGACTAATTTTTATAAAACGCCCCCATTTTACGAGGCGCAGTGTGTAGCGCTGTTGTCTTAACGTGCGGAAGTCCCGAGTTCGATCCCCGGCGGGGTCAATTTAGGAATTTATAATTTCTGAATTTTCCCTGGCCTGGTGGGAGGCTTCGGCCGTGGCTAGTTACCACCCGACCGGCAAAGACGTGCCGCCAAGCGATTTAGCGTTCCGTTACGATACCGTCTAGAAACCGATTAGAGGTACGGGGTGTAATATAACTGCCATGCCCCTAACAGGTTAGCCCGTAACCATCTTAGACTGCAACTATCTGTCACTCTATATCTCCGAAATCGGTTAAACGATGGGTCATGAAAAGATAACAGACAGACAGAAATACCAACGCATTTAAAATAATGGTACAATTAAAATAAAGGCGAGAGATTTCAAACACACGCAAACAATGTCACAAACTACGAGAGTGCAACATATCTAGGCCATCGCTGAGTCTGACCTTGACCGTGGATGCACGTGGATGTATACGTTTCGTCGGATTGACTAGTACTCTGATTTTACGACACCTATCTTTATAAAAAAATACTAATAGTATTTTTAATAGCTTATCAGCAGCTAAGGGGTTGCTTACGTGACCCAAAATCAAGGTTTGGTAATATGTACTTTAACTTTTTAATAATTTATCTTATAAATAAACTACATTCGTACCAAACTGCTTTGCCAACACAATAAACGAATCGGGCTCAAACTTCAAAATGCGCCCAGTCATTCTTTCTTTTTTACGTATTGTATTGTATATGTGTGTTGCCATTAAAAGTCACTTTTTGGATTTTTCGTCACGATATTTTCCTACACCGTTGAAGCAAATATAAAAATTAAAAATAAATAAAGCCCGCTAGCCTCGCCACTCTAACGCCAGTCACATCGGATTGCAACTATTTGCATTGTGATTACGAGTGACCTGACTGAACCGAGCCTTTGGATCATACGACCTTGTTGCGAGTTATAAATTTATAATTGGTGTGATAATGATTATACACTTTGTATTTTATAACAAACGCGTTACAAATTACTATTTGACGTCTAATAGGGTGAATATAGATGTCGAGTTTATTTTACGATTTGTTCCTGATTTATTTATCAATTTATTTTTATACTTAAAGATCTTTGGAATGCAAAAGTGTGTAAGTGTGTCTGTCTCGTCTTTTCACGATCCAACTGACTAACCGATGTTTATGTAATTTGGTACTTATAGAGTACAGAGTGACACAGTAGGTAGTTTGGCTGGTAGTAGGTAATTTGTTAGTTTGCATTCTCTGTTTTTTCAGTTAACAGAGTTCCCACGGGATTTTAAAAATTCACGCGGTCCAAGTGTAGATTTCTAAAGTTCTATAGTAGGTACTTAATTACTAATTGATGCCTGCAACTTCGTCTGCGTTTTTTTTGCTTTTTTGGTTCTTTTTAATTTCCCAGGATAAAAGTAGTCTACGTGTAATTCCAGAATCTATAATCTATATCTGTGCCAAATTTCATCCAGATCCGTTCATCAGCTCTGGCGTGATTGAGTAACAAACATCCATCCATTTCGCCTTATAATATTGAGTAAGTATACATAATTATTTATTCGTTCCAATAATAAAAATACAATTTAAATATTTCTACACGCGAACATAGTACTGTTCTAATGTATCATGCGTTTTGCATACGGTGTATGTCGGTAACTGACGCATTCACAGTGTTGCACAATAAAGTGAATCGCATTTAGTTGTTTGGGTATATTGAACTCTTAACTACGTGGGTATACAATGTGGCCAATTCTGTAAAACACAATCTCTAAACTAAAATAAAATGACACCTGTAAATCTAGTTCCGCCCCTTTCAGCAGGGAGTATTATGAAAGGGTTAGCAATATTTTTAACCGACTTCCAAAAAAGGAGGAGGTTCTCAATTGAGCGCGTATTTTTTTTTAATGTATGTGTACATACAACATAGTGATAGAAATACAACATAGTGTGTAGAAATCAAAATTATTTTTTACTTTACAGTGGTTTTGGAAGTCGGATTTTTTGAAAAAAAATATTATTAACTACATGATACCCGCGATTTCGTCCACGTGGATTAAGTGTTTTTGATTCCCGCGGGAACTCTTTAATTTTCCGATATAAAAAGTGTGTTATTCCAGACTATAATCTATCTATGTGCCAAATTTCAGCCAGATCCGTTCAACCGTTGGGGCGTGATTGAGTAACAAACATCCATACATCCATCCAAACGTTCGCATTTATAATGTTAGTAAAGTAAGAAGTAGGATTAGAAAGTGTGTTTGATTGACGTCATAGGCTTCCAATAACAAAGTTATTTCGGAAACACCCCTAATGTGAATTGAGGAACAAAGTTTCTAATACAGAAATTTTAATTTGAAGAAATACCTATATATGTTTCACGATTTTTGGAAAATACCACCCACTAAAAGGATTAGGGAATTCGAGATTATATGCAGTGCGATGCAAATTTATTGTGCAAGTTTTAAACATGCCGTGGCTAAAAATAACACTGCGACAGTGTATCAGTTATATTAAATGTCGTCCATCGGTTGCCGATAAATCTAGCCTAAAGGAGTCGCTCTCATTAGCTGAATAATTGTCGATCATTGGAGCACGGCCAACTTCTGCTTCGTTGTTTCGATTTATTATTTCAATGTCATCATAATATTAAGTTCTTATTTTTATGGAAAGTTCTGAAGCTTAGACGACCTTAATTTTAGACGACCATATTCTTACTTATATCATAACTAATAGTTTGGA
This sequence comes from Erebia palarica, assembly GCA_964035005.1. Taxonomy (NCBI): domain Eukaryota; kingdom Metazoa; phylum Arthropoda; class Insecta; order Lepidoptera; family Nymphalidae; genus Erebia; species Erebia palarica. The sequence goes on from OZ035994.1 coordinate 20,684,362, forward strand.
AGTTTCTATGTTTAGATGTTTGTTACTCCTTCACGCCACAAAGACTATAGGTATAAACGTACCTAGTACCATGAACGAAAAATATAATTAAATTATATTATTCCCAGGAACAGGTTCCGATACTTGAGAAAGTCTCCTCAGCTTATGACGGTTTGTTAATACGGGCTGTAAACATACATTTAAACTAACTTCTAACTGTTAACTTCGCAAGCCTACGCACGTTAATGCTTGTTGTGAACTTGCAGTTGACTTTCGCCAATATGACTTGAGCCTAATCCCTCCGTTTGGGGTAAAGGGTAGGCAACGTCTTCTATCGCGATGTATCAGGCGGACACACCATATCCTACTTTTATTTATCACTAGCTGATGCCCGCGACTTCGCCCGCGTGGTTTAAGATTTTTGATTCCCGCGGGAACTCCTTAATTTTCCAGGATAGATAGCCTATGTCACTCTCAAGGTCCTCAACTATACCCATGTTAAAATTACGTACAAACCAATAAACACACTTTCGCATTTATAATACTAGCTGATGCCCGCGACTACGTCAGCGTGGATTGAGGTTTTTTGGTTCCCGCGGGAACTCCTTAGTTTCCAGGATAAAAGCCTATGTACTATTCCAGACTATAATCTATCTCTGTGCCAAATTTCAGCCAGATCCGTTCAGCCGTTGGGGCGTGATTGAGTAACAAACATCCATACATCCATCCAAACTTTCGCGTTTATAATATTAGTAAGATAGTAAGATTAAGTATGATTTTATAGGCGTAATGTCGAGCATAATGTCCCTACGTATCTAAACGTATTTAATACTATTTTATTAATACTTATTTTAATGTAACATTCAAAAAGCACTTGGGTACACTCTTCGAAATATATTCTGCAGAATATAGTTTCTATAGTCAAACGAGGCAGGACTCAAGGCTCGTCCTTATCTCGTTTGATAACCGTTATCTAGACATACACTCTACTTTATAACGATATTCAGTAATAACATTGTATTTCATAAATTACAGTTTATCTTAACAGCCAACAACGAACTATTGATCAAGTGAATTATTCATTTGTTGCTTTGTGAACGTTATGTCGTTATGTCGTTGTGATAATACTGTGTACAATTGGAATCCTTGTTTCCAGTTGCATTTGATACATTTTACAAAACAAACGTTCAACTTTTCAATAAGTATAAAGAGTTCTTTACTAAATTTTAAATGTATGGGGGTTAATTGCTAAACACTCTTGCAAATGCTATATTGATTAAAACGATTGAAGCTGGTCGCTGGCTTGATTAAAATATGCGATATACACTTCACTCATTAGGTACATTGTTTAATACTTAAAAATATTTCGATAGGACCTCTGAATATTAACTCTATTGATAGGACGAACTTATTCGTCCAAGCTAATTCCTCAATACTAACAAATTAATGTACCTAATGAGTGTAGTCTATATCACATCTTTTAATCAAGCCAGTGACCAGCTTCAATAGTTTTAATCAATATAGCAATTGCAAGAGTGTTTAGCAATTAACCCTCATACATTTAAAATTTAATAAAGAACTCTTTATACTTTTTTTTAAAGTAACAATGGTATTTGTTAGGCTAATTAAGTATTTATTTACATCATGCTGGTTATTTGTTAATTTTAAGTAATTATGTGCGTTACTACGTGAGCTGTGAAGCTCGAATGACAGTCGAACGCAATTAATGCAAATTCACCCAACTATAGTCAATAAAAACTAGCTGATACATAATAAAATGACGAGTTTTATGTTAAAAACCCTTTACAGAAATCTAATTCAGTTATTTGCACGGAAAAACACTTACTCTTATAGGCTTCCTTTATGAAAAGATTTTTCGCCTCATTCCAAAAGAGGTATATATTTAACGCGATTACGTCACAAAGGGAAGTGGGGACTAGAGGCAACGTAGGTAATTTGCATTCGGCCTAGACCCTAGTGCAGGCCGCAAGGCTGTGTTTATGCCACACAGCTTTATACAATGAACTAAAACAAATTAAGATGTTTAAGACTGTAGTGCTTACTTTGTACTGGACGTTGAGAGCTCTTATTTTTCGCCGGGACCTAATCATTTCATAAATAGTCGAGCTTTTTGTGAAATGGTGGCGTTTCATGAAATAACACGGTGACAATCAACTCGACGAGGACACTACATAATAAAAAATACATCAATTCTATTACCTAGATGGAATTCCGTATCAATATGCCGTTACAAGTAACAACGACGTTCGTGTCAACAATATACCGTACGTTCCGTATCAAGGATAACTTGGAGTAGGTACCTGCGACGACCTCCGTGGCGCAGTATGAGCGCTGTTGTCTTAACATGCGGAGGTCCCGGGTTCGATCCTTGGTAGGGTCAATTTAGGAATTTATAATTTCTGAATTTTCCCTGGTCTGGGCCTGGTGGGGGAGGCTTCAGCCGTACCACCCTACTGACAAAGACGTGCCGCCAAGCGATGTAGCGTTCCGGTACGAGGCCGTGTAGAAACCGAGTATAGAGGTATGGGTTTAATATAACTGCCATGCCACTAACAGGATAGCCCGCTACCACCTTAGACTGCATCATCACTTACCATCAGGTGAGATCGAAGTCAAGGGCTTACTTGTAGTAGATTTTTAAAAAAAAGTAAAAAATTGCATAAAAGGAAAAAAAAGTTTAGTTCAAGAAAGTCCAGTGACGACTGGTTTCTTTACGGCTCGCTTGGAAAAAAGCGAAAGTTATTCAAAGCAAAGATGTCAAGTGCTCTCTCAAATAATGAAAGCTGAGCGCTAAGTTAACGAAGCTTATCTAATCCGGGTTGGGGTGAAAAGGGGTCCGGGTTCGGGCTATTACTAAGGGGTAACCGCACCATCGATGGTAACGTTAGAGTTCGCCACTATGAAATTAGCACAGTAAGTGGTGGGTTCAGGCCATTACCAAGGGTCAATCGCACCATCGATGGTAACGTTAGAGTTCGCCACTATGAAATTAGCACAGTAAGTGGTGGGTTCAGGCCATTACCGAGGGTCAATCGCACCATCGATGGTAACGTTAGAGTTCGCCACTATGAAGTTAGCACAGTAAGTGGTGGGTTCAGACATTACCAAAGGTCAATCGCATCATCGATGGTTAACGTTAGATTGCACCATCATTAAGCTAGGCAAAGTAAGTGGTACAAGTCTATAATATTCTTTAATCTATAATTAAGTCAAATTTTGGTTAAAACTAGAAGAACCCTGACTTCCGCAACCAACAAAGTGGGCTTTTTTATGTGTTCAGATTTAACGTTAAACATAACATTCAATAGTGCAACTGCAATGTAATAGGGATGATGCCTATATCAAAAATAAATTCATTCTAACTGATTATTAAATAGGGGTGTTCCAAAAGACCTAAAATTTACATCCTCGGTTAGTTTTAAGTATGGTAACAATTTTATAATTTAGATTTAAAAAAAAGTGCGTTGAAATTTGATGACGTCACAATTGCGAATTTCATACAACTTCCATAGTAGAAGGGCGTTTTTAAGTTTGATAAAGAGTTGATGATTTGATTGAGTTGTCATCATCCCTATTAGTTAGTTGGCCGACTTACAAGTATATATTTAAACTCTATATTTAACTAGCTGATGCTCGCGACTTCGTCCGCGTGGAATAAGTTTTTAATTTCCACTGGAACTCCACATTTATTCGGGATAAAAAGTTGCCCAGGTCACTCTCCAGGTCCTCAACTATATCCATGCCAGAAATCACGTCGACCCGTTGCTCCGTTGCAAATGATTGAAGGACAAACCAACAAACAAACGCACTTTCGCATTTATCAGTTAAGCAACATTGTCAGTCAACCAAGTCACTAATTGGATGGGTGACCGAGTTTTGGACATTGCATTTCATTCCAGCCTCAGGTTCCATCTCTAACAATATGTGATAATAATCGCCTAAGAAATTAGAGTAGGTACTTAATGAGTTTAGTTTGGTCTTATGCATAATATTTTGACGACCTCCGTGGCGCAGTGTTAACTTGCGGTGGTCCCGGGTTCGATCCCCGGCAAGGTTTTCTGAATTTTCCCTGGTCTGGCCTGGTGGGAGGCTTCGGCCGTGGCTAGTTACCACCCTACCGGCAAAGACGTGCCACCAAGCGATTCCGGTACGATGCCGTGTAGAAACCAAGTAGGGGGTATGAGTTTATAATATAACTGCCACGCCCCTAACAGGTTAGCCGGCTGCCATCTTAGACTGCATCATCACTTACCATCAGGTGAGATCGCAGTCAAGGGCTAGCTTGTAGTGGATAAAAAAAAGGATCTGTAAGTCCAAGAATCCATGGAATTATACCAAGATTTTAGTATAAAAGCTTTCATAACAAATGCTTGGAGACAACTGCTTGCTTGTTTGCAATGGATGCTTAAATTAATTTTACACAGATTTTTTTTTCATTTTACAAAAGATTCTGTTTACTAATCAACTCTCTTCACTTTCGTTTGCCCAAAAGCAGTCACGAATCATGATGCGAACTCATCGTGCCAATGTTTGTAGCAGTTTATTACGTGATTATTAGTTCCCGATAATATCCGCCGATAACCACCGGTTTCAATCCTCGCGGCCGGTTCTTATTATTCCATACATCAACATTAAAATCGTTATGCCGACCTTCGGGACGGCTATCTGTTTTAAATGCAAATTTAAAATTTATGACGGTAAAAAAGGATAATGGTCTAGCCCCACTGCCGATGCGCAGCGCGGCACGTAACGATAAGTGATTTAGTAAATGGCTTGAATAAATTCTTTACTCAAGCCATTTACTAAATTATCATACTTCACTTTATTACCTAATAAGTTTCTTCTTACCCCAACTCTTCTCTTTATATTATACATATTGTACGTACTGTGATTTCAACCCTGTCCCTACTACCAAAGGTTAACTGGAAGAGAATACCTCTAGGTATTAAGTTCGCCTTTGTGCAGTGTAATCTACTTATGTGCAATAAAGAATTTAAAACAAAAACAAAACAAGCTTACGCTTTAGCTATGGAGCTGGGCCTATTTAAGCGACGAGGCACAGAGATGCACTGCGCGACGAGGCCTCGTATACAATTACAAACAGTGGCGTGCAGTTCATAGAGGCGTAAAAGCACAGCTTACCCAAATGGGCTCATTTTTCATCAAAACAGCTAGTAAATAGGGATTCTGACTAAATAATGCCTACCTTAGCTTCAAAACCTGTGCACGCCACTGATTACAAACGCATACAAATAATATTTCCCGTTGCGTGCCGCGCTGCTTCATGCCTCTCAAGTGGGGCTAGACCTAAAAAAGCAGTGGTAGTCGTTTTCGGTGCTCCTGGACGGTTATTTACGTTCAGCCTTGACTCCTTTGTTTAATGGAATTTATCTGTTTTCATATTTTTGGGCTGTTATCTTCACAATTTGGATTTGTTCGTGAACTTTTGTCAAGGTTTAGGCAAGGTAAGAACATAAAATAAGTAAAATGTAATATGTAAGACTTAGGCACCCGTGTTTATCAGTTGTTCGATCACGCAAATATTGTATTTATCATTGCTACAATCTCAATTAACGATTTACGGTGATTGCAATAATTCGGACTGCAATCATCGCAATGTCGGATTCGCCTACACTCTCTTACTTGGTATTTATTGGTTGAACTGCATGGTTTCAGCAATGATTGATGCAGCCTTAGTAAGTAAGCCTTGTAAAATTATGAGTACTTAACGTTTGCTTATCATCCATACTAAATAATTCCATGCTAATTAAATGCGAAAGTGTTTCTGTCTGTCTGTCCATCTGTCAGAACAAAACAGAACAACAGATTTTAATGAAATTTGGTGCAGGGATAGTTTGTATCCCGGGGAAGGCCAAAGGGTATTTTTTATCCCGGAAAATTAAGGAGTTCCTGCGGGAATCGGGCGGGGAAAAAACTTAATCAACGCGGACGAAGTCGCGGGCATCATCTAGTGGTTAATATTTACCTATGTTTCATTCAGTCATTTAAGTAAAAAACAAAACCTATTTTTCATGCATTTACAGCTTCCCTTTTCATTTCTCGATACGGCACCACTTTATTACTATAGCCATTTTCCTCCCAGAAAAAAAGGCTAACAATAGTTGAAAAAGATTTTAACAACCCTAATTCATTCATTATTATAATTTGTTACAATGGTGAAGCTCTATGCTAGTTTTAATTTGTAATCTCAGATTAAGAAGATATCTTTAAACCTAGTAATTAATAATTTACCTTGTAACATACTTTCTCGTACTTTTCTATTGACAGGTGTTAAGTGCTAAATAATAGCAAAAATTTTTGGCGCTAATCAAATACTTAGTTCTATTTTAGTCCGATTACTGAATTACAAAGACCTCCATCTATTGAAGATTGAAACAAATAATTGCAAAATAAATTAATTTGGTAGTTGTTCGAGGGCTCTAATAATCTTGGATGAATGCAGTTCATTTTAATATTATAATGTATGCTTATACATTCTGCCTCGTGGAATCGCTGTATCTATCGTCTATGACTACGTAGTTTATATCATTGATACGAGAAGTACACACGCATTTTCAAACCCAGAACATCATATCTGCATATATTTATAATTACAGATTGAGACTTAACCCTTGGGTGACACGTTTGAAATCTGAATGCAGTCTAAAATTAATAAAGTGCGAACGTCGATAAATATAGACGCTTGATAAGTAGTCGTATTGCATTTATATTTAAATATACATGCCCCGGCGACATTGTATTGAAGTTGTTGCTATTGACTTGCACACTTTACGAGCCTACTTCCTCGTTTTGTTGATAATGTTATGGGCGAGTTATTCTGCGTTAGGAAACAGATCGTGTCCTGTTTACAATCGCGGTGCTCCAGTATCGCGTATCGACCTCTATAATTGAGTGTTTTTTTCTTGTAATACACCAGCTTTTCATTGCGCCTTTGGGAAAATTAAAGTTTTAAAAATCACATAGGGAACTATTTGTTCTTCCGGTAAAAAACAGTAGTTTAGATTACTTCTTATAATATAAATATTGATATAATACAAGCATATGAAAGTTCCGATTGAATCGGCGTAATCGTTTCTAAGATTAACCTGGAAATGTAGACAGACATATTTTTTTAATGGTGTCTTTATTTTGGTACCTGTCTACTTACCGTCACACCGTGTACCAGTCAAAATTAATAACTTTTATTAATTTATTAATTTTTAATAACACGTAAGTAATATATCTCTATTATCTATATTCTATATATATAAAATTCAAAGTCCTGACTGACTGACTTATATATCAACGCACAGCCTAAACCAATCGTCCTAGAGACATGAAATTTGGAGAGTGTATTCTTTGTGAAGTGTAGAATTCGAAATTCTATCCCCAAAGGGGTAAAATAGGGGTAGAAAGTTTGTATGAAAGTCCGTCGTTTTTCAAGTTATAGCCATGAAACATGGTATATGAGCTGCGGGTTAAAAACGAAGAAAGATGTATTTCACAGTTTGTGAAAATTTGACCCGCAAATGGGTGAAATAGGGGATGAAAGTTGGTATGAAAGGCCTTCATTTCTCAAGATATTTTTCAAGTTATATCAACGAAACTTGGTATTTAGGCTTTCGGTAAAAAATCAAGAAGTACGTTTGTCAAAATTTTTCTAAATTCTACCTCCAATGGGGTATTTTATTTTTAAAACAGTGATTGAAAGTTTTGTATGAAAGTCCTTCATTTTTCAAGTAATAGCCATGAAAGTTGGTATTTGGGCTTCTGGTTTAAAATAAAGAAATACGTGTTTCGCCATTTTTGTAAATTTTACCGCCAAATAGAGTAGTCATTTATTTTACAAGATATTTTTCAAGTTAAATCTACGAAACTTGGTATTTTGGCTTTTGGTAAAAATACAGGAGGATGTGTGTCACATTTTTTAAAATTTCACCCTCAATGGGGTTAAATAGGGGTTGAAAATTTGTATGAAAGTCCGTCGTTTTTCAAGCTGCTATAGCCATGAAATTTGGTATTTGGGCTTCCGCTAATGATGAAATACGGATTTTACAGTTTTTGTAATTTCTATCCCCAAGGACGTCAAAAAGAGAGTTTGCCCGGAAATTAAGGCGTGCCTTTGAGAATTAAAAAACTTAAGCCACACGAACGAAGTCGCGGGCGTCCTCTAGTCGGTATATATTATCGGTTTCATGTTACTTTATTTCATTATTACTTACTTGTATTTGCTTCTTTAATGTTTTCATTAAAATGTGATATTTTCTGGCGCGTCTGTTATACATAATTGCACCATTATTAGTTTTAATTAGGTACCGACTAATTGTTTTATTGTTTCTTGTATATTGTTATTCACGCGATTCAATCATTTTGTGGATTGTAATGCTATCTATTTATTACTTTACTTAACACGACAGACTTTATATTATTTATACAAGATGCTGTTGATGACTTCGTCGTGCTTTGGTTTTTAACATCCCATGGGAACTCTAAGATTTTCCGAGCTTAAAGTAGACTATGTTCTTCCCCAGGATGAAACCTATATCTGTATAAAATTTCGTCAAAATCGGTTGTATTCGTGGGATTTGAATTAGTATACAATTATTTTTTGCAATTTTTATCACAGTGTTTCTCACACTAGGAAAGTTTCTAAACTATTCTAACATAACTATCGAAAATTGCGGGATTTTAACCTGCGTGCTGCGTCTCTCCGGGAATCGTGCCCGGAACGTCTTTGACTGCTAGGCCACGGTAACGCTACTAGATGGCATAAACAGTCGCGTGGACTCTATTTCTATGAATAGTTTAGTATAAAATTGATGCCGTCTCTCAACCTATAGATCAACGCTACGCTTTCCAGTGGGGGGTCGCCTCTCCAACACCTTGGGACCCTAACGTCCATCGTCTCTTCGAACTATGTGCCCCACCCATGGCCACTTCACAACTCGTCGAGCTCTGTGTCTGTGGTAGCGGTCATAAATTGACACTTACGTTTCCATTCGTGTATCCAAAAATGCGCCTCTATCATCACTGATCAATCACGGGTTATTCCCGGGCCGCTTATTATACGTGCCTTGATTTACGAGTGGTGTTTAAGGAAATCACTCGATTGTACCATAATTGAGGCTCTGAGTTATGGGCAGCGAAATCAAACACATGCTTCTTTATCGGTAACAGGTTTGCGTCTGACAGTCTTTTTTGATATCGGAGAATCAATAATTCGAATCGAATTAGAAAAGAAAACCACCGACATTACTGGGTTACTATTACTCAAATGTACTTACTAGGTTTTTTTTGAGTATCATTTTTTTTTCTACAATCAGCGAGGTCTTTATGGTACTCAGAGTGTTAGCTCGTTGTTATTTATAAAATACATTATCATGGCGAGCCTTCTTTTTGTTCTATAAACTGTTCCTTGGATAAGACTACCAAAGTGGTAAATTTAAATCCACTTGGTACTATTTCGCCGGGAGCAAGTTCCAGTTCAGATTATGCTAAAAATCTTTTCTCTTTGGAGAATGATGGGTCATAAGTCATAATTTTAGAAGTCATATAATGCAAATATCGTGAATGCCCGTCGACGGATTAGCTGTTTCAGACCTCGGTTCTTGGGTTCTTTAGGTACCCAAGAACCGAGGTCTGCAGTTCTGCATCAACAAAAAATTTCAATTGTTTTTATTCTAAGAGCGACAATACATAACGAAATAAAAATTTCTGGTGGACATAATATCCTCGTAACTCACTTTGACACGGAGCTCACACCGATAAAAGAGTCAAACGTCGTTTCCCTCCATCGTTTCGCACATACCCTTTGTTCTGTCCTTTGCTCTAATTCATACTATGTGACCATCTAAATTATTTTGACATTTGATAGTAATTATTATTATTACTTGCTTTTTATGATCGACGTAGGATTTGGATTTCTACACCTTCTTCTTTCTGTTTTGGAATGGAAAGCTCCGCCTGCAAGGTAAGAACCATGATTATTGTATTACGTGCTCGATACCCAATGCGATTATGCGATTTTTTTAATTTTTAGTGAATCGATAATTTCCAAATTAAAATATTTAATATTGTGCAAAAATGCTTAACGTTCAAATTTAGAAGGAAAAGAAAGAAAGAAATACAGTTTATTCAACAGTGATGTCACAGACAAAACTAGATACAAATGTAACACTTTCGTCTGTGACATCACCCAGAAATTTCAATAAATAATATTAGTATCACATACAGTATGTAACATAATATTAAAATCATTGATCACATAAGTAAGGTTTTTGATGCTTGCTCTATTATATCAATGCATTTGGATTTAAACTATTGTCAAATTTAAAATTTTGCGTGCGGCTCCTGCGAATGTTACAAAGATGACTAAAATTTTCAAAATTCGCTAACGAGCTGTAACATTTGCAGCGAATTGGGTGGTCCACCAGTGGCAGTTGTACGAGCGGTCGCTGTGCTCTATCCTCGAGCTGCAGGCGCGGAAGCGCACGTACGGCGTGTGCTGCTCGCCGCGGTACGTGCTCGCGCCGGAGTACGCGCCGCACTTACTCCAGCTGCCGCTCGCCACGAGGCTCTCGCCGCCGCCTGCGCACTTGTAGCGATGTACCACTGCGCCTCGCGAGGTACGTCTAGCAGTCAAGCTTCATACCAATTACCAACCCGTGTAGGAATTACGGAAGCGCACGTACGGCGTGTGCTTTTTGCCGCGGTACGTGTACTTGTTTTGTTGCTGCCATCCATTTGTGACCAGACCAGAGACTGACAACCGAATTATTTTTTATCTGATGGTTCCCAAAATTTTTATCCTCGATCTTAAGTTACTCCTGAGGTAAGGTATCGAAATAAAAATTGTTTCTTATCTTAGAATAAAATATCCATTATATTATAACAAAAAATTCAAATTAAAACTGTAAAATAAGATGAAAATCTAAATTAAAACAAAACTATAAAGTAAACATCCTCCAAACCCTTGCAATGAGGCTATGTGCCCAGAACGCTGGCTGCGTTACCCTGCTGCATAGCCGAACTTATATGATGTTGGCCGAGGTAACTGCCAGCCCTTCGGTCATCTATGGACTCTGCGAGACGAAAAGATAGATCCTGGAAAAAGGATCGTAGTAGCATCTTCGCCCCACGACTCCAGAGAGTCAAAGGCACAAAAATGAAATTGTTAATTTAATTCTTTTGTCTTAGAATAGATCTAAGTTCTAACAGATCTGCAAATTAAGTTATTTACTTCCTATAGGCATTGTCATCTTAATATATCCCAATCTAAGTTACTAGTGTCCACAGATAGTGGAGCCAATACTACATTATAGCGAAACAGGTGGATTAAATGAATTGTTTTTAGTTTTGGCACACTGAAATCTACACGATGCCGCCATAAGTTATTCATAATCCACCTGTGTATAACAAAGGAATCCGGGCCGAACTAAACGCGGTAGATATCTTAACTGCGTCATCAATTCCGGAGCTGCAGCACGATAGGCAATAAAATCTTTCGGTGATAACAATAAAACGCGACGTGTAGCGGATAAAGACCACTCTCCTTCAAGTTATTACCAATAAAATACTGCAAACAATCCCGCACACTTTCAGACACATAATGACAGGAGCCATAACTGCAGTCTTAGGTCATAACGTATATCTCAGAGGTGACATACCTACTCGTAGAAACGTGGACGCCGCGGCATCTTTGACTGTTTATAGTCTTAGATCCTGAATTCCAGAGTCGCAGTTTCACACATCTGTTATCTACATGAAAATTGTTGAATCTCGAACTAAAATGGGAATACAATTACGAAAAAAAGTACCTACGAACCATTGCTACGATGTCAATTGTTGTGATTGGCTGAATTTGCTAGCCCTACGCTCTTTTTTTGGCTAAAATCCATTATGTTATATATTTCTTGCACATTCGTGAAATGTGATTGCCTGCATTGTGGTCTTGTACAGTACATCTTATGGGCGATGTACAGCAGGGTACATCACCCATGGTGGTACTGGTGGCTTCCACTTTCACTTGAACCACCAGTAGAATGCTATATTTAAGTACCCTATTACAGTATTTGAGACTATTACAATGATTGATGCGGCTTTTCTGCAATCGAGAGGCAGTTTACTGTTCCATAATTCAATTTTTCGTAGCGCAAAAGAGTCAAATGCGCGTAAGCCGTTGTACGCTAATGTATTATTATATCCCGGCGTATATGGCAAATCTCTGAGATTGACCGCCGTGGCTAAATTTGGGCGGGAGGACATTAGTGGCTAAAATCTATTATGCAAGGGAGAATACTTTAAATTATTTTATGTAATTAGGATTCAGACCCAACCACCCACGTAAATGGCCAAATTATTCCGGTGTAGTTTACTAGTAAGTAAAATGTAATTTATATTGGTGTGGTTAGTGTGTAATTTTCTTTGGAAATAATAAAATAAATTGAAATTGTTAAAAAAATTGCCTGAGATGATGCCGCCAAGCGATTACGCGTTCCTGTATGATGCCGTGTAGAAACCAAATAGGGGTATGGGTTTAATATAACTGCCATGCCCCTAACAGGTTAGCCCGCTACCATTTTAGAGTGTATCATCACTTACCCTCAGGTGAGATCGCAGTTAAGGTCAAACTCGTAGTGGATAAAAAAAGATAAAAAACTATGAAATTGAAATTCAGCCATTGAGACGGGTAAGTAGTTCACTGTTCCAAGTTCCAGCCTATTTTTCAGCTTTGCACAATAGACTCAAGTGCGCGTAAGGAAGGCTCTGCAATATGCAACAGTGTGAACTTACGAAGGCGCCAGCTAATGAGGTCGGTCCTTCAGCTCGGGTATGAATGAACGCATTACGGTTATCTTCAAGATTAGGTTACCTCTTACTATTGCATTTTGCTCTAGACGCAACAATATCTTTTCAATACACTTGCTCGAAAAATGCACTTACAGAGGCAGTAAACAGGGCTTGTAAGTTAAATTTTCTGCCCGCGTGCAGTAAATATTAACTACCCTCGTGTAGTAAATTCCACGTTCTTCTAAATAAAAAGTTTTCTTGCAAGAAGGTTCATAGTTAATGATATTGATTTTGTATGTATAAAACCTACAAAATAATGACATTTAGATGGGAATTGATGAAATTATCACAAACTACTATTAAATCAAGAGAGAATAGGCACCTTCTAGGCAAGCGCGTTCCATCTTAGGCCGCATAATCATTTCCCATCAGGTGTGATTGTGGCCTATAATAAATAAAAAAAAATGACGATATGCTATTGAAACCTGTACTAATATTATAAATGCTAAAGTATATCTATCTGTCTGTGTGCTACGCTTTAACTGGCCAATGGCCATCTGCTCAATCGCTTTTGATTTGATGAAATTAGGTACAGGTAGATATAGGTTGCACCCCGAAGAAAAACAGGCCTTTTTATCTCGGAAAATTGAAGAGTTCCCGCAGGAATCAAGAAACCTTAATCCACGTGGACGAAGTTGCGGGCATCATCTAGTTTATACTTATCCTAGCTGATGCCCGCGACTCCGTCCGCGTGGATTGAGGTGTTTTAGGGGTATGAAAAATAGATAGTAGCCGATTCTCTGACCTACTGAATATACATATAAAATTTCATAAAATTCGAACAAGCTGTTTCGGACGAGTATCTAACTAACATTGTGACTCGAGAATTGTATATATGTCACCGTAAGATTGTAAAAACCTTTAGATTATAATCTAACTCGCGAAATTGTAAACTGTCGAAAGATTACAATTTAACGCATTATTTTTCGGTAGATTGTAATCTGTTAGGTATATTAACCCTTACGGTGATATATATATAAGATTAGTAGCATGTATCGTGATTCGGATGAAAACTTCGGGAATATCATTGGATCCTGGGATCCAATCCGATAAGGTGATTTCAACGTTTTTGGCAGTACATGAGGTAAACCCACCCATGAGGCATGAGAAGCTGGTCCGCATATAGTTACAAAATATAAAGATTACGGGGTAAAAAGAAACATAGCAACGGGGTATAATATGCTTAGAAAATATTTTATAATGTTCATTAAGGGTCACACTGAAGCACTTTTCTCATTAGCCGAGGCCCTTCACACTGCTGTTGATGCATAATACACAGTCAAGAGTGTTTTGTGTCTATTCTACATAGTTAACTAACTCGGAGCTTTTATAAAATTCTTAGTGAAAAAACAAACTTACTACGTAAAGTTTTAGACTTAGATTTTTTATCCTCTACAAAAAAGAAAAATAGCCTGGACTGGATTTTGATAAGCAACCTATGATAGGCGTATTTATCTATTATTAAATAAAAATAAAAAGTAGGTTTCATCTGATAACCATATCGGTGAAGGTCGTTATATATCTGGCTGTACATCAACGTTTTTGCCGGTACGGCTAAAGCCGTAGCTAGTTACCACTCCAGGCCAGACCAGGAAAAATTCAGAAATTATAAATTCCCAAATAGACCGTGCCAGGGATCGAACCTTGCCTCTGCACGTTAAGACAACATCGTTCAACACTGCGCCAGGGAGGTCGTCAAATCACATCAATTTTGAAGACCTCCCTGGTGCATGACAAAGTTGCATGGAAGCAACCGGCCTCGCATCCAGAGACCCACAAGTCAGTGTTATACTAATTGTAACGTAATGTATGTGTTGTATTGTTTACTTTTGTAACCTTTTTCCTTTTTAAGAAAAGAGCAACTGCTGAGTTTCTTGCCGGCTCTTCTCAGTAGAATCAGTTTCCGAACCGGTGGTAGAGTCTTAACGTATCATAAGTGACACAAGTTGTCCTACATGAAATAAATAAATCAATGGCGTGTATTCAGCCGTCCAACGTCCGAACCGCTAGGATATGCAATGCCCTTCCGGCTACTGATTTCCCCTCCATATATCGGTATCTTCAAATCGAGATTGAAGGCATCTTATAGGTCTAGGCCAGGGATTCCCAAAGTGGTCGATATCCCTTGGGGTCGATATTGGTTTCCCAGGGGTCGACATAAACGAAACCTGAATTTGGGGGTCGACGAGGTCTAAAAATAGACGCCTATTTTAATGTTTTAAAAAAAAATGATTACTTAAGTATTTTTACGTAATTGGATTAATAATTATTAATTACACTTGATATTTACTGATCTATTTATTCTGTTAAATTTTGATGAGAAAATGATGCCAAGTTTACTAACTTAACCAACCGCAAAGTTTTTAAATTGGTAAGTATTTTGTATATGTCACCGTAAGATTGTAAAAACCGTTAGATTATAATCTAACTCGCGAAATTCTTAACTGTCGAAAGATTGTAAACTGTTCAATGTTCTGAGTTTCAATTTTTGGAATATTCATTTTATTTACGTTTTCTTGTTTCTTTCTTGTAGGTTAGGTTAGGATTCGACACAAACAATCATATATAGGTTTTATCGGGTTTAAATACCTATCAGATTACAATCTACCGGAAAATAATGCGTTAAATTTTAATCTTTTGACAGTTTAGAATTTCGCGAGTTAGATTAAAATCTAACGGTTTTTACAATCTTACGGTGACACACACATAGGAAAAAACTAGAGATCGGATTTTTAAAGTAATTTAGCTATGGGGGTCTGAGGTATCAGTTCATTTTGAAAAAGGGGCTCTCGCCCAAAATAGTTTGGGAATCCATGGTCTAGGCAATGTCTGGAGATGTCGTGGTCTATCGTAAATATATCGTGCTATGACGCCTCTATAAATTATTTACTATATACTGTAGAATAGAACATTAAAGCTAGTTTTACATAAAATTAACTTCCAAACAAGGATGCTACCAGCACATAGCCTCGATGCAGCAATAAAACCACTAGAGAAATATACAGCTATCTCGCCTTTTCACGCTCGTAAACCAACGTGGAAAAGGGATAGACACTTTATGGTCTCCGCTACAAAAACTTTTATTACGCGCTCCTCGTAAATTATACGCAGACTTAGCGCTGAGGAAAATTTTAAAGCGCTTTCTTTTATGGATGGATTTCTTTCTTTCCTTGTTGTACTTTATTTAAAGCTACTATTTTTTATTTTTGAGAGCTCACAGGTCTTGTGCTTGATTCGATAAAGTTATCATTAACAAGATGATGCCCGCGACTTCGTTCGCGTGGAATAAGTTTTTTTAATTCCCTCGGGAACTCCTTAATTTTCCGGGATAAAAAGTTCGAAATCACACCATACCGGCTCATTAATTGATAACAATATGATGATCTCAACTTTGGTTCGGTAGATGAAGTATTAAAAAAATTGGCAGCCATAGGGACTGCCGATAGAAGTGAAAACGATTATTTATATAATATGTACTTATGTCACCGTAAGATTATAAAAACCGTTAGATTATAATCTAATTCGCGAAATCGCAAAATGTCGATATGTTACAGTTTAACGCATTATTTTCCATTAGATTGTAATCTGTTAAGTTTATTAACCCGATAGAACCCGGTAATGCCTGCGGCCGGGCACTACTTGATTATTTATGTCGAACCCTAACCTAACCTACATTAAACAGACAAGAAAACGTAAATTTTATACAATGAATATTTCAAAAATTGACACTCAGAACATTGAACGGTTCACAATCTTTCGACAATTTAGATTATAATCTAACGGTTTTTACAATCTAAAGGTGACATATATATATTTTTAATTTTTTTTTAAATTAAACTAAAATTAAAATTATTAAAATATAAACCTTAACACTAAGGCATTAAAGTTTAATTTCGAATGTAGTATATTTATATTTAAGACCTTTTGTCTTCGGTCACGGGCACGGCGCACGCGAATCCACATTTTTACCCCCTACCAATAAGTGCTCAACGCGGCTAAAGTTTTCACTTCAAAATCTTAATCCACGCGGGTGAAGTCGCGGGTATAATCTAGTTTTCTATAATTTAGAGAGTTCTATTTGAGGCCCCTAGGTGTCTCGTGGGAAATCGTTGATTTCCTGCGGAAATATGACGTCTATGTTCTCTATACCAAATATCGTCAAATTGGTTAAATGGATGGGCCGGGTAACAGACAGTCATACACACTTTCACATTACTTTATATCTTACTTCTAATCTTACTAATATTATAAATGCGAAAGTTTTGATGGATGTATGGATGTTTGTTACTCAATCACGCCACGGCTGAACGGATCTGGCTGAAATTTAGCACAGACATAGATTAACACATAGGCTACTTTTTATCCCGGAAAATTAAGGAGTTACCGCGGGAACCAAAATACCTCGATCCACGCAGACGAAGTTGCGGGCATTAGCTGGTTGATATATAAGTATTGATAGATTATAATATAGATTGGATATTAGGTATATTTAAATATAATGGCAGGGACCGCAAAATAACCTTTATGTGTGTTGAATTTATAGCCATCAAAGCCACACCAATGTATTATTTATTACCAACAAGTATAACTATAAATTACCGGGAAACTCTGAACTTAAAATGCAAATGTAATCTCACTTAAACCCTCAAAGTTAATATAGCTTTAAGTACCAATATCGACTCAACCTGCTTGCCGACATACAATGCACGCTGATAGTGTCATACGATGCAAATAATTAGTGTAGGCTAGGCAATGGGGCGGTCTGTTGTATGGAGACCCTCGCATTAAATCCTCAGTCGATGAAACTTGGCAGGGTTTTAGTATGGGATGATCCAAAACTTACACAAAAATATCCAACAAAGAAAACCATTTATACCTAAAACTTCATATTTATAACTGAATATTTTCTCGTTTTATTTTTAAAATAATAGTAGGTAGTATATTTACACTCAAAACCGAAATGTGAAATGAAATAACCATGGAGAACATTGATATTTAAACCGATTTTATTATCAAATCTAAACTGCGTTTTCGCCATAATGTACTTTCCTGCTTCAACAATTGGGTATAGCATAAAAACCTTGCTTCCTTTCTGATTTTTTGTTGGATATTTATAATTTTTTTTTGTTGGATATTTATAATTATGACCCGGGTAGGGTCATAATTAAGTATCGGGTTTTTCTGATTAGAAATTCCCAGTACTAGCCCGGAGTTAGGAAGTTGGCGGTGTTTTCACCCCCGTGCCTCGGAGAGCACGTTAAGCCGTCGGTCCCGGTTATTATCACTATCATGATAATAGTCGATAAAGCCCGCCAACCCGCATTGGAGCAGCGTGGTGGGTCTAAGCTCTAATTCCCACTCTCCTATGAGAGTGGAGGCCTGTGCCCAACAGTGGGACGTTAATGGGCTGTAGTGATTTATAATTTACGTGTAACTCATGATACTTTATCATACTGTAAAGTTTCGTCGCCTGAGGAATTATTGTTGGGGTCAACTAGCTTTATTGCCTAGACTATAATAGGAAATTGGAGATAAAGATAGACAAAGATACAAAATTCGCATATTTGACTTGATCACTTGACCAATTTACCCAGCGGAATCAGCCACTGCGGTAATGTTGGTTCCGCTCTATAGAAAGATCGCGTCGGTTTGCGACCCGCAGAGCTAAAGTAAATATACGTAAACTTACAATGCATATAATATCGTTAATCCAATGACCTACCACAAGTAAAGACCCATTTAAAAATGGAACTCGGGTACGAGACGAGACGATCGTAAAACGAACCTCTTAGTGATGTACTGGAAAATCGGTATATATGATTACACGATGTCGACATTAATTTATCGACTGCTTTCAATTAACGATTGGAAATTAAGTTATTTTATAAGAACTACTTTTCAAAATATGTTGTACTCAGATTTATTTTATAGTCATGTCAAAAAGACCTCACACATTTTGGTGAATTATTTTCAGACATAATACATATTATGATATTTATTAAATTGTGTTGAGTTAGAAAGCATATTATTATCTAAATAATTAAATGTATATTAGTATGCTGAAATATTAAAATTAAATGGTGGAAACTTTTAAAACTATCTTACCTCTGTTCTCGATAGGAAAATTAGTTTATCAAAGTTCAGGGATGTAATCAACATCTCAAGTTCATAAACATCTTGTTTTAATCCAAACATACTTTTAATATTATAGTCTTACGAGTTGCAAGGTCTATTTCCTACTTGTCTTTACCATAATCAGATACTGTTTCCATGAAATAATGTAAAGTTTTACTAAAGTTGTCTGGTGGGAGGCTTCGGTTGTGGCTAGTTACCACCCTAGCGGTAAAAGTGCCGCCAAACGATTTAGCGTGTAGAAACCGAATATGGGTATGGGTTTAATATAACTGCCAAGCCCCTAACAGGTTAGCCCGCTACCATCTTCGACTGCATCTTCGCTCACCATCAGGTGAGATCGCAGTCAAGGGCTAACTTGTAGTGGCAAAAAAAAGTTATCGATTACGAGTCCGTACAACACTATTTATTTGATGCGTCTACGGGTCGTAAAACTTTTCGCGCGTAAACGTCACTGTTGACATTAGCTAGCAGCTGCGGCGCTGCCTTAAAATCCTTTGTGTTGTACCGTCTAATAACAGAATTTGTTTTATCGCTTTTAGCGCTGTATTGTACAAATCTTAAAACCGAAATGAACTTTATAAAATTCATGGATTCTTTACAGCTTTAAATATTAATGAGATGTATATATGTCACCGTAAGATTGTAAAAACCGTTAGATTATAATCTAACTCGCGAAATTCTAAATTGTCGAAAGATTAGAATTTAACGCATTATTTTCCGGTAGATTGTAATCTGATAGGTATTTAAACTACTTGATTATTTATGTCGAACCCTAACCTAACCTACAAGAAAGAGACAAGAAAACGTAAATAAAATGAATATTTCAAAAATTGACACTCAGAACATTGAACAGTTTACAATCTTTCGACAGTTTAGAATTTCGCGAGTTAGATTATAATCTAACGGTTTTTACAATCTTACGGGGACATTTATTTAGGAACTTAACAATATCCACTTATTTTGAAATATGGGTAAAGATTAGAGATATGTAAAGAGGTATATTGTTTGTCCAAAATTATGCTGCAACAATTGCTTCTGCACTTAAATCATGACTAAAGTACTGAGCACACTACAGCTTATTTAAGTAATTCATAACATACTTCACAATTCCATCGCTCAGCGAAAATTTCATCATCAGAGATAGAAGGCCGCAAGGCATAAAATGTATGCCACACTTTACAGGATTTTATTTTTATACGACTGCCTGAAAAAAGGAGTATATTGTTTTCAGGGTTCCTAAATGTATGTGGAATATACAAACGTATATTCCACCATAACTTCTATACGCTTGAACCGATTTTGATAAATGAGGTATCGTTATAATCCCTAACTTATTCCGGGTGGCAAGTAAAATTTAAAAAAAAGTCTGGGGTGACCATGGTCCTGCATTAAAGATTAAAATTGAAAAAAAAATCGAAAATAAGATTAACTTTATAATCATCATCTAGAAAATGATGAGTAGATTCCAAAAATATATAACACTATAGTTCAATATCCAGTAATTAAAAAAAAAAACATTTAATAAAAATGTGAATAAGATTCTAATTTAACTAGATTAATTTAGATTTTTAACTTTTATGTTCGTTTTTTGGCAGGGCAGTCGTGTTTTTAAATTTTTTAAATTATGCCTTGCTATATCGTTAATACCTTGAATCGCCTTCTCAGTTTTGGGCTTAGAGCAAGAGTGCGAATCTTAGTGGAAGCGCAGCTTAACCCAACTACATATGATTATATTTATAGATTATTATTTTATGAAAGAAAAGGCGATAATTGCCGCTCGTCCTCTTTACACCAACTTGTCGAAACCGGTTCGAATTTCGCACATTATTGTGTGAAAACAAAAAGTTTTCTGGCCGTCTTTATTTAAGAAGATTGAATTTCTGCCTCGTTGGTCTAGTGGTTCGCATGTTCGACTGCGGCCGACGAGGTCCCGGGTTCGAGTCCCGGGTCGGGCCATAATTAGGTCTTGGGTTTTTCTGAATTTCGTTATATTATTATTAAAAAGAGTTAAAATGTACGGTTTGAAATCGAAAAAAGGGGCAGAAAAGATCTCTGAAAGCATCCTAATATCTTAGTAAATATTTCTTTTTAATTTTAAATACCTAAGTACAGAAATTCTACCACCACTACAGCCCATTAACGTCCCACATCTGGGCACGGGCCTCCACTCTCATAGGAGAGAGGGAATTAGAGCTTAGACCCACCATGCTGCTCCAATGTGGGTTGGCGGGCTTAACGTGCTCTCCGAGGCACGGGGGTGAAACACCGACAACTTCCTTACTCCGGGCTAGTACTGAGTATTTCTATAGTCAGAAAAATCCAATACTCAACTATGTACCCAATTACAGGCGGTCGCTTTAGGTATATTATATAGGTATTA
Source organism: Erebia palarica (assembly GCA_964035005.1). Taxonomy (NCBI): domain Eukaryota; kingdom Metazoa; phylum Arthropoda; class Insecta; order Lepidoptera; family Nymphalidae; genus Erebia; species Erebia palarica. The sequence goes on from OZ035994.1 coordinate 20,705,726, forward strand.
GCAGGTAAATAATCCTGGCAACCACAATAATTAAAACTAACAAAACCACCATACAAAATTTATGCACAGTACTAAAAGCCTATCTTTAAAACGAAACGTTTATTGCTTTATCTCTTAGAACTAGTATTAAAATCTAGACAGACTCGGTCCCGTCTGCCGTCGTAAACCGCACCTAAATATCCCATAAAATATTGTCAGCCTGTTTAAATTTATCTGAGGAATGGCAGCCAGTTTCAAATTAAATAGACGTTATAATATGGTAGTATCATGAGAAAGCTTGCTTGGTAGCGTTTATGTAATAGACAGAAAGTTTAATGAAATATTGGTTTAACCCTTCCTTAGTTGGATAAAAAAGGTAAAGCATTGAATAAGTTTCAATTAGGAAATATGTTAAATTAAGGCAGTATGGGAACCCTCGATAACGCGTCCTCAGACACAGTAAAGTTAAGATATTGTTCTTCGCTGACACTTCGTGCACAGGGTTTGAAGGCAGGGTATAGCCTTAGTTAAGACCCTATTTACTGGCTGGTCACAATATAAAATAAGCTGTGCCTCTGTGCCTCTAATGTGCCTCTAAGTGTGAGATCTATAGAGCGAACTCTTACTTTGCTTAGACTTAAGACATGGTTAAAACGAGACAGATTTATGTAACTCACACAAGTCCATCTCGTTTTAACTCTAAGTAAAGTCAAAGTATACTATAGATCTCAGCATAATTATGATCTGCACGTCACTGCTTTATAGGTAGTGTTTTTTTTAATTATATAGCGCTTGGCTGCAATCAGACTTGAAGGTGGTGATGCAGCCTAAGGTGGTGCGCGCTTGCCTAGAAGATGCCTATTCACTCTTGCTTTGAAGGTACCTATATTAAAAGAGGAGGTGAAAACGGAAGCCGGAAGGGCATTTCATATCCTAGCGGTTCTAATTAGTGTTCTGTAATAATACAATTTGCCAATTTTATTCGAATTGAAAAACCTGTTTATTGGTTTGTCAGATCTTCGAGCATATCCTAAGTAAGTATTGGTCACTTAAACGCAACTTATTGGGCTGTGTCGTTAATTATTTTAACCTTAAAAGATTATAAATGCGAAAGTGTGTCCGTCTGTCTGTCATCTACGCTTTCACGGCCTATCTAAATTTGTTATAGAGGTAGGTTGTAAGGCTTTTTTCCTGGAAAACTAAGCGCGGGACTAAAAAAACTAAATCAACGCGGACGAAGTTGCGGGCATCAACTAGTATAATCCAAAGTTTAAACTTCAACAACTATTTGTGAGGAATTAAAACAGCGGCGGGTAAAGATTCAAACTCATTTTATTTCATGCAGAGAGACAAGTGGCGAATAGGTACTTTGCATAGTTAGCACAATATGTAACTGTGATAATAATTACCTATCATTAAAATAAAATTTACAGCAACCGGTGTCTGCACTCGTCTTATAACACTCAAGTTTGCTATGAAAACGTCAGGCTGAATTTTCCTTAGGTAACATTTAATTAGCCATTAAAATTAACTCGGTCACACGGTCCTTTGAAGTGTCAAAAATATTTTAATTGAGTTATTAATTTTGAGTGTCAACGAGGCTGAAACTTTGATCGTAAAATGTATCACATAGCTTAGCCCTCTTCAACTTGCGATGCCCGTTGTAACTGTAAACACGAAAACCGGAATTGGATGCTGTCGATTTATGCTAAGATTAGTTAAGCGAGGAACAACCCGACCATTGATTAATAGGAGAAAAAGTTTTTCCAACTTTTTCAGCTATTCATCGATTGTAGTCTTATGCCTTAACCATCGATTTGTCTAATATAAAATATAAATAAGTCAATGGCCTTAACATAAAAGCTACGTGACTCGTGATTCCTTTGGAAAGGGTTTTCTTGAATTAAAAATTTAATTGCACCTACCTTTTTAATTTCGTTATGTATACTTCTTTAGCTGCATTAAGTCGACTGACTATAAGCAGGTAACATCTACCTAATTCATGTTTTTATTAACCCCATACAAACATTTCGAAACGCAGGTAATTTGTGTTAACTGCGATTTGCATAATTTTGGCGTAATTATTCAAATTACGCCAAAAATAATTACAAGCAACAGACGGAATGTTTGTGTGGTTGGTTACAGCGGGCAGAAATAAAGAAAAAGCTTTATTATAGGATAGACCTCCGAGCTGTGCATAACAGCTCAAGATATCATTAAGTAATTTGTAAAATCGAATCACTTTTATAACGACGTTCGATTATTGCAACGATATGGTATGATACTACGAATAAAAACAAGAAAAATAAGAACTGTTGAGACTGTGTGTACTATTTTAGTTTTCTATTTGACTACTAAAATACTAGCTTTCGCCAGCAACCAACCAACCAAAGCAGAGGTATGTATTTAGATAGATAGATAGGTAAAAAATATGGATGAGAGACAGTTGATTCATCACCAGAAAAAGATTAATATGAAATCTTTGTATGTAGATTTGTATTGATGACAAATTTCTGATCCAGTCTCATGACATTATTACATGGCGCCGAGCCTTTTTAAGGTTCCGTACCAAAATGGTAAAATGCTAATGGTAATCGGTCCGTCTTCAGTTATTTCTTAGTATCAACTTGAAATTTGTTAAAACTTAAATAATACTTACCCAATTTTACTACAAATAGAATAATTAAAACAATATAAAATTAAAGGAAAGGAGCCGAAAGCTGTGAAGAAGCCAAGGGTTTTTTTAAATAAAATCCATGGGTTTCATTTGCACATTCTTGAAAAGATTATAAAAAATATTTTACTTTATGACTTAATACGATGAAAAATATTTTAAAAAAACATATAAGCTCTGAGGAAAAATATAGCCAATTTTTTAATCATCCTCCGACATTATTTTCGCTCGCGGATACGAGAGGTATTATTTATTGCTTCTCACATAAATCTCGAACGATCCTGATTACACACTTGGATCAATCGGGCGATTGAAATAACAGCAATGACACTGACCACTCCATCGGCAACGAGCATAATTCGATTTCTCGAAAGGAATAGATTTGTGTTGTTTATTTTTAATACGAGCTTTTATACCTGCTCTTTCGTTCCTTTTGTTGTTTTCCACTTACAAACTTGTTGTTTGGATAAATTATTCACCCGCGAATAGTTATGGCTATATGGGAGTTCTAATTTATTGCTTCTCACATAAATCTCATCCGATCCTAATTATAATACACTTGGATCAATCGGGCGATTGAAATAACAGCAATGACACTGATCACTCATCGCATACGTACGAGTATAAATTATGACTGATCGAAGGTTCCGAATTATCGAAGGGGATCGATTCGATATTTATGTATTGTTTTTTTTTAAATTCAATACTTATGTGATTTTGTAGCTGCTATTTCGATCCTTTTATTGTTTTCCTTTGAAAATCATGGTGGCTTGGAAAATTTGCCCGAGATTGGGTATGGGAGTCCTATTTTATTTAATTTGTTTTCAACTTTTCTTACTTTTTATTTTAGGTAAAAAGTTACCTACATAATAAAATCACAGACAAGTACTTCAATTTATCTGTATGGATAAAGATAAACTGTAATATATTAATATGCTTGTTTCGTATTCCAATTAGCAGGTTTTATTTATCTGCCTTAACTCATCATGCCTTTTTAATATTTTGAGTTTTTATACGACTGCCTGAAAGAAGGAGTATATTGTTTTCAGGGTTCATGTATGTATGTATGTATGTATGTATGTATGTATGTATGTATGTATGTATGTATGTATGTATGTATGTATGTATGTATGTATGTATGTATGTATGTATGTATGTATGTATGTATGTATGTATGTATGTATGTATGTATGTATGTATGTGAGTTTGTATATTCCACCATAACTTCTATACGCCTGAACCGATTTTGATAAATGAGGTATCGTTAGAATCCCTAGCTTATTCCGGGTGACATAGGCTAGTGAAATTTAAAAAAAAATTGGTGTGACCATGACTAAAGTTGAAAAAATAATCGAATATGAATTAACTATATAATCATCATCTAGAAAATGATGAGTAGATTCCAAAAATATATTTAAACACTATAGTTCAGTATAAACGAAAAAATATCATTTAATAAAAATATGAATAAGATTCTAGTTGAACTAGTTTTTTGGCCGAGCAGTCGTGTTTTTTATTTTTTTAATTATGATGTGTTGCTTTCGGTTTCATTCGTTAAATAAAATATATAAATTCAGCATGTTTAAAGCTTACATGCATCAAAACGTTCAATAAGTCATCATCAGTGCTAAGTAACCTTTAAGAACTAATGAGGGATATACATTTTATTTAACCGCTGTTATGTTATCAGTTGTTAGGTACTTGGTTGCGAGTTGCGACTGATTTCGATTCGACATTCGATTTGATTGGTGTTATCCCTGGATTCTCGCGGTAATAAGAGATGTTACTTACGACGACGTCTCTGATCTTATTCATGAGGCAGAGTTGAGCGCTGTGGTCTTATAAGTGGGAGGTCCCGGGTTCAATTCCCGGCAGGGTCTATTCGGGAATTTATAATTTATGTATTTTCTCTGGTCTGGCCTAGTGGGAGGCTTTGGCCGAGGCTATAGTTACTACCCTACCGGCAAAGACGTGCCGCCAAGCGATTACGCGTTCCGATACGATGCCGTGTAGAAACCAAATAGGATTATGAGTTTAATATAACTGCCATGCCCCTAACAGGTTAGCCCGCTACCATCTTAGACTGCATCATCACTTACCATCAGGTGAGATCGTAGTCAATTGCTAACTTGTAGTGGATAAAAAAAAGGGTCAATTCGGGAATTTATAATTTCTGTATTTTCTCTGGCCTGGCCTGGTGGGGGGAGGCTTTGGCCGAGGCTAGTTACTACCCTACCGACAAAGACGTGCCTCCAAGCAATTTAACGTTCCGTACGATGTCATGTAAACCGATTAAGGGGTATGAGCTTAATATAAGTAATTAAGTACCTACCTTACCCAAACAGGTACCCCATTGCATAAATCCGCATTATTATCATATTGTTGCCGTTCATAATGTTAAAATTATAATCCTTGTTTTAGGAATGTCAAGATATGTGTCATAAAACTGACATTTTTAAAATAATACTGCTCTAGGCTATGATAGTAACCACAGAACAGGGAATGTGCTTATTCTAACCCCAAACTCGCTAAGTTTCTACATTCACACTAATCTAATATTTGACTGTGTTTATGTTTATCACTTTAGTTCAGAATTCCTGTTTAGGCACTTTACTCCGATCTGTTTCTTCTGTAATGGGCTGCAGAGTACATAAAATTTTCTAATAGGTAATAGCTGTTATCATCTTGTTAAGATTGAACTTTTTATATACTTAGTTGGTAACTTGGTAAGACTTTCAACATTGCGATTTGCAACTCAGTAAAATGTATTAAATATTAATGTTTCCACAGAATAAATTAGATTAATTTGATTTCTCGTTTAGGGCCACCACACACGTGACGACCGCTTCCCTACAATGCTCTACAAAGAATCAACAGATGCATTTATGTTAATTTTTATTTTCATAAAAATACTAGTGGGCCCGGCAGACGTTGTCCTGCCCTGAATCTAGAAAACGATTACAGCGCCCCCTACCGGGTCCAATTATGAATATAAACCAGCCCTGGGCCCACTGAAACACACACAAAATGTTCCATCTAAATCGGCCCAGTTTTAGTTCCCGCGGGAACTCTTTAATTTTCCGGGATAAAAAGTATCCTATGTCCGTCTCCTGGTTCTAAGCTAGCTCCCCACCAATTTTCAGCCAAATCAGTTCAGCCGTTCTTGAGTTATAAATAGTGTAACTAACACGACTTTCTCTTAGATGATAAGATGGAAGATGATATAAACTTCGGTCATTCTTTGGATATAGATCTACAAAAAATTCTTCTATATTTGATATTCATGTATTAATGTTAACATCGCTAAGATCACTTATTTGAATAATTACTTATTTGATATACTGCCCCTGATAGAGAGGTTATTTCGTAGCAATTTAAATTTTGTTTAAAATTTATAATGTTTTAAAATGAGTAGGTACAGTAGGTTTTTGACTCACCTCACCAATTAACAGCAACGTTTTATAACGGAAAATTTTATTGAATACAGCTTCCAATGAAGTTTCTAAACTTGCTTACTAAAAATACATATCAAAAATTGCGGAACCGGCAAGATTTGAACCTGCGTCTCTCTGGGAATCGCGCCCTAAACGCCGTTGACCGCTAGGGGTAGTGAGAGAAGCACTATTATAAAATTACAAAAATGAGTTAATAGCGGTAACAGTTACGCGGTAGGACGTGGGAACTCACTGCATTATAATCCCAAGAAAACTCCTACCATTATTTCATTAACGTAAAGGGGTCACGACTCTCTGTAATGAGGATACGACGCAAAGAGAGTTAACAGCAGATTAAATTTCTTATTAAAAAATTTGAGTGTTCTGTTTACGCTAGGCCTTATATTATACGAATACTAAGCTGCATATCGCAAACTCGTATTTAGCGTAAAATTGCTTTAAGTTATTGAAGTCAACATAAAGTTAACACTTTACGATTGGAGCGGGATCTTTAATCGAATACGATTTCAATATTTAAAAAGGATTACGCCCACGTAATTCACAGATTCCAAACTTAAAACAGGGTTAGGCTCTTGCGTATAATATTTGCGTAAGTAGTTAACTGTCCATTGTTGGACATAGGAATAAACTTGTCATGAACGCTGCCACATCAAGTCGCTGCCTCTCAACCTCTCTACTTGTATATCATCAGTATCTCGTGCTAAGGAGCACGGGCGCTAGGTTTATTTGTAGATAGGTAGTTACTGGTACGCGGTCTGTACTCTAGGACTTGTAAAGCTAAGGAACTCCAACGGCCATTGCTCCTTCTAAAATAATATCTCTCTATCCTTCAAGGCAAGAGTGAATAGGCATTTTCTAGGCAAGCGCGCTCCAACGTTAATTGCTTTTTGAAGTATGATTAGCGTCTAGCTTAAGCCTATCTTACAATATAAAAATAATCAAAGTTGATCCATACAAATCCATACTTGGTAGTAAATAGGTCTGTTAAATATTTATGGTTCAACCGCTGAACCGATTTTGTCCAAAGTTCATAGAGAAATTCACCTTAAAGACAGACACATACCTGGGATTGTGATGTAGAGAAAACAAAGATGTACCTATATTTAAAAAGCATACGTTAAACGCGCGTGAAGTCGCAAGCGACAGCTAGTTAATTAATAGCTGATGCAAATTAAAAAGCAATTTGCTCTCCTTTGACACGGAATATTTATCATTTACATGCTATTTTTCTACTAATTTCAAAATGATACATGCGTCATCATAACTCAAAATTGTGCGTCTATTTTTAATTCGATCGTAGATTAATAACGATGTACAGGAGACTACAGTAAACCCGCTATGTTCAGTTGGCAAATAGCTTACCGGTTAGGGCTGCCATGCAAGTCCAGCTGTTCTTAATTTTTTATTTTATACCCAATGCTAAATTCAAAAGCAAAACAAGACTAAGTACCTGCTCAACATTTAAAATAGAATCTCAAACGGTAGAATCAAGAATAGTACTATATTTATTTTATATCGATTCATTTCTAAAAGTTAATCCATTAATTGATTGGATTCCAATTTAAAATATGTTTGCATTTTTTGTTTATCGATTATATTTTATTTTCATCGTGATATTAGAATAGAATAGAATAGAATAGAAAAATCTTTATTGGCAGCAATAAACACAGATGCACAAAATAAATCAAAATTAAAAATGAGTTACATACATATTATAAAATGTAAGTTTGTACAGCAGTGTAACGCTACCAACAGGTGAGTCACTCAGCTTGTGTTGGGGCTCCTGGCCTCTCAGACTTAAAACTGGCGATGCCGTCAGGACTCGCGTCTGAGGTGCCAGGTGTCCCAACGCTGATTTTCAGTGACCGCCTTTCGATGCGAACGTCAATGATATAGCCTTTATATTTCAGGCAGAGTATGTATTATCTTATGTTGGTGTAAAAAGAAAATCTGAGAAAACTGAATCAAAAATAGGTTTTGTAAATACTAGTAAATTGTGAATAATAAATTAAACTTATGACTTGAGTATAACTAAACTAGAAAAAAATTATAATAATGATTATGTACACAGCTTAAAGTATTCTTTGAAAAAAAAAAAAACTTAAAATAATTTATTATAAATCTTAATAACAATAAAATAGTACGCTCTCACTGGATATAGTGTAAAATCTAAGTAATAATAAAAAAGTAAAATATAAAGGTATTTATTGATATTGAATATTTAAAAGAAACTTTTTATATTTATGCTTAAAGCTGCTGATCGTTCTAAGATTTCTGTAGGGCGGTGGGAGATTATTCCAACATTTAGTCGCGTTGTATTTAAAGCTTCCTAAGAAAGCAGCAGTCGAATGACGAGGCATGAGTATTAAATATGAGGCTGCCCTGGTTTGGTGAGTGGTATGCACATCACTCGCCCACTGGAGCTTATGGAAAAGATACTGAGGAACTTTAAACTTAATGACTCCAAATAACAAAGTCGCAAAATGTAATTGTCGTCTGTACTCCATCTTCATTATTCCAGCGTTGTTCAAAAATGGAGTTACATGGTTATTACACGTCCCTTGGCATGCAGAACGCTAGATATAACTCAATCAAACCTCAATTTCATGAATATATTAATTTATAGAACAGAGTATGAGAGAATCAGATAACCGACAAACATATTACAAACTCTCCTCTAGTAAAAAAATAAAACTGTGACGAGGCGATAACCCTGATTCCAGTATCAAATATTATTCTCTGTACTTGGGTGTTATAAAAACAACGGATGGCATTTCAAGTGCCCGGTATGGTAACGTAAATGTCGCTTGCAACAAAGTTGCAGGGGTGTTGGTTTAATTTACAAGCGATTGATATCTCAAAATATTTTACTAACTTGATATTATTTAAAATTGGTTTATATTTATATTCAGTCAAACTTTATTAAAAAAGTAGGTTAATAAATTGCCCCTACAATACTACAATACTAATATATCATATTTATTAATTTTATCATTATTTCAGACATTATGCGTTTAATTATTTTCTTTTAGTTTCAGATTCGAAAATCAAATATCTATCAACTTCCTTGGATCGTAATTTATTGCTTGTTAATTCAAACACACTTTAAAATTAAACTGGGTTTAAACAATACAATAAGTAGCGTGAAGACGTCTACTAGTGAAACTAACTGATCTTATTTATTACTTATTGTTACTTATTACTTGACAGGCACTAATCTAGTCAAGTCTTTTTTAGTAAATCTTTTTCTGAGAAAGCAGAATCTACAGAGAAGAAAAGTTAAGTAAAATCGTTTTAACCTGCTATTAGTTTAACACTTGTACCACATCTAGTGACATCCAACTACAGGTGGTATCTTGCCCTTGCATGTTCAGAGCAATAATCCCTAGCTGCGGATCAGCGCCCTATTGGCGACTTGCAATTAACGCTAATAATTCTGTTATTACCATAAACATTCTTGTTTAAATTTACAATCACAATTTCTATTAATATGTAACTTTAGTTTTATTTCACTGTTGCTTCCTGTTCCTGTTATTTATTTGATTAACATTAATCTAAACTGGTTTAACGGGCGGTTTTAGCCATTCAACCTTTGGAAAGTGTGATAATGTTGTGGCAGGTGATAATATAATTATTATAATTGTACTTATAGTGGCATGAAATAAATTAGCCTCAAAACGTTCCGCTGCCCTTTCGCTTTTGAAACGCCGCGATACTCTTTGTTGACAAGTTTCAAATACAAATACTTAATATTAAAAATGCGTAAGTGTGACTGTCCTTTAACCTTTTACAATCAATTTGTTTAACTTATTTTGGGAGAAAGTGTTTACATCTAATTCTAAATTAATTCAACTTGTTTTATCCCTTAAGTTTGATGGAACCACGTGGATCACGGAGGACACAAAAGATGCGCGTTCGATAGGGACAGCTTTTTCGAACGCTTATCTTTTGTGTCTTGTACCGCGTCAATCGATGCACACCTATAGGTGATTGTACTGGAAAGTTCCGCATAATGACAGCCACAATTATTAAGCCTAATAGGTACTCTTCTTGCCAATTAAAACAAAGCTCCAAATTCAGTTAAAATATTCAATTTCACCCCATAAAAAAAACATCAGCTGACTCTAAAGATATGAAAAACCATAGTCCACAGTGACCCATCTCTTATCAACGCTTATCGTTCGTGTCTTGTACCGCGTCAATCGATGCACAGCAACAGGTGGCGGATCGTACTTGGACGTTCCGCGTAATGACCACTAGCCGCGATGTGTACCGTCTGATCACAATGATTAAGCCCAATAATTACTCTTCTGCCTGCTTGTAAATCTCCTCGCTTGACGTCTGTCGTGCAGTTCGTATTAATATAATCGTTTTTGCAAGATGTTTGTCCGAGCGTTACTCCTTTTTTACTATAAATGGAGTGTTAACGGTATTTTTGCTCTGCATACGCATTAAAACTAGTAAGATGAATGGCACAAAATCCAATTTACTGATGATATCCTCCTTGACGTATCCGTCGACGGCGACATCTTGGCTTTATGTTCTGGAGTGTGCGCGGATGTGACTAACATAGCCTAACTTTGTTTTGAATGTCCTATGGCACGACTCGCAATAACGGCCGCTGCCCAAAACTGTTATTGTTTTTTAAATTCGGTACAAAGATAGGTTGCATCCCGGGAAAGGACAAGGATTAGCTAATTTTTATCCCGGGAATTTGTAATATAAATAATATAGGACGAAAATTTCGAAATATACCGAAGCAAAGGATAATTAGAGAGGATATTTAGAGAAGTTTTATATTTCAATTGTTCGACTAAGAATAAGAAATAGAATATGTACTTTCAAATTCTACTAAATAGTTTTCTAATTTAGAATATCTTAATTGGAAAACAATTGAAAACTTTACTAACTCCGTTAGTTGATTTGACTCTTCAATTCAATGCAGAATATTATTGCTATTGTTCTATGCGAATTGTACCTTTATTTAAGGTCAAACAACCAGACAAAACCACAGTAAAGAAGACAAAGTGAACAAGTGTACTCACCTATTCCAAGAACTGGAATGGCAAAGTAGCCTTCGTGATCTTTGACTTATGCAAATAAAAACGTTGACTTTGGCTTCTGCTTTTTCTAGGGCTGCCAACCTTTGGCATTCATACTCATAGCACACGTCTATGAAGTACGACCACATCATCACGCACTTTGATAAAGTATGCCACGTTTGTGACATCTGCATATACTGGGTAGCCTAAGTATACCTATTCAAAAATAGTGATACTTCGTTTTTGTTTTATTTATTTTATAGCAGCAGAATTGAGACAATAAAAAAAATGACAGTCATAGGGACTGCCGATAGAAGTGAAAATGATTTTTTTTAATAAAAAAAATTAGTAATTTCGAAAACTAGATTTAGAAATGACAGTTCTAATAGGCCTATTACACTGCACTTTTCAAAGGGACCTTTACCCTGGTTCAGTGTAGTGCAGCGTAATAGCGACGCGTAAAACTAGCGGCCACGCCACAGGGCCTTTGAAAAAGTGTAGTGTAATAGGCCCAATAATCTTTAGTTTAGAGATTGTGACAGAATTGGGCACATTATTAAGGTATAGGTCGCGTAAATGATAATATCTAAGACTCAAATTGAGAGCAAATTTTTATTCGACTTCGAAAAGGTGTACGTTTCAACTGTCGCTATTGGCTAAAATCCACTGTCACAGAAAGAATACTATAAATTCAGCCAATCACATTTCAGATTGTGGCAATGCAGCTTTTTACTGATACCAGCTGATCGTTCATCTACCAATCGACCAGTTCATCATGCATCCAAACCAAAAGAAGTAATAATTTTGTTTATAGTAAATTTTTCCGGATGTTTTTTTTTGTTGGATATTTTTGTGTGAGTTTTGGATTATCAATCATTTATTCATTTTAGGTACACTATAGATACACATATTGACGTCCATTACTTACATATAAAACATGATGGTGATAATTAGTTACGGTATCTTAGTTAAAACTAAAGCTACGAGGGTTCCAAACGCGCCCTGGTCTGAGGAGAAACCCACAACAAACTCAGTTGGGTTTTTTTTTCAATATCACCATCTCACAAATCATGTTAATCAAATTATCCAATACTAAAACCCTGCCAAGTTTCATCGACTGAGGATTTAATGCGAGGGTCTCCATACAACAGACCGCCCCGTTTCCTAGACTATTATTTTAGTTTCTTCAAACATATTGAATGTTGCAACATAATTTTACATAATCGAGTCGAATCTTCTGCTGTGTACTGACTGTGTGTAAAGCCATAAAAGGGCTTAGGATAATCTAATACAAAACAGACTCAAAGTATCGAATTGTTCACACGTTTACGATCGGACGCATCGTCACAGATGTCAATCACGCGTCAAAAGGAACAGTGTAAGTTTACGGCGTCTCACATAATTCGTTTAAAAGTTTTATTTATTCCTAACGCCGGTTCGGACGCTTTGCTAGGACACGGGTGTTAAGTCTCTATTAAGGGGAACGATAAAATAGTACAATGTTTCCTTTGAATGAGTACATCGTCATCTCACCTATGTTTTATGTTCGTCGCCTTGGATTTTATAGTTGTTCAATTAATAGGATTGTGAATGGGTTCCTTTGATTTGATACGGTTACGTTTTTTAATGTTTGGGTGATAGATTTGAGCTACTTCTTTAAATTATGCTTGGTTACTATGCGTGCAGATCATAGAGGCACACAAGCTCCGCCTACCCTCTTATTTTTCTTTGTGAACAGCCAGTAAATAGGTTCTAAACTAAGCCTACCCTTGGCTTCAGATCCTGTGCACGCCACTGGCTTCCTATGGTCAAGCTTGAGTTGATTAATTTTAGTGAGTATCTTTTTGAGTATGTTCAGTATGTATAACAAGATATGTAACAATACTTGTAAGAACTAACTATATAGATCTACGAGTACAACTATCTTCGTTTTGGTTGCTGTTGTTGTTGATTTTTTTTTAAATATTTGGTAATTAGCAGATTTGTGTGATAACGGATGCCTACGTCATAATGCTATCTCGCAGCCCGTTCGTCCATAGATTAGTTAGTCACCTTTTCCTACATATTATTTAGATGATATTAAATTAATAAATTCCTTTCCATTAACCCTGCTTAACAAACCATAAACCTGATGTACGTGCTCGTACCATTTTGCACTTAAAGTTTTCAAGTTATTTTAGACCCCGCGTCCACTTCATCGATCATCGCGTCTCGCTCATTCACTTCGCCGTTTACCCATTCACTCGCAAGTAATTAAGTTACAACTTACATTGCTAGAACACAGCTTAGCCACCATTCAGTGGGCAAACAGAGTCTCAAGGCGGCATCGACAGCAATAAGCATCGACATTTTTAACACAATATGTTCAAAACACGTTTGATTCAGTCCCTGCATTCAGAAAACATAGAAAGAACAACGAAATTGTAGCGGCGTTAACATAAAATAATCTACTTAAATATCGTTTAGCTACGGTATATAAATCCAAATATTAAATGAAAATGAAGCACCAAATGTAATATATTTTGGTGCTTCATGATTGCGATGTCAAAAATATCCACTTCCCCTTTCGTCCCCACAAGACTTCCAGCGTTTCTTTACAAAACTTTCGACTGTAAGATTGCTAAAAGGTGACTATAATATGATTTACGATGAGGGGACAATATTTTACTCTGGAACTATATTTCACGTGTGTCCGGTCGTAAATGCCCCACTTGTAATAAACTCGAAAAATTGTGTTCCAAACACTTGGGTGGTAAAAGTTAATTTGTCGTAAAAAATAGCTCTGTATTTCGTATGCACGACTCGGTTTCTTGTTTGTTCATTTTGTTTGGCTATTATTTATGTATTATAAAGTTCTTTCATGTGTGTGATTTCTGTTTTTATAATAGAGTCTTTTTTATAATGGAGCTCTCTCAACTAAGGAGTAACAGGCACAGGAAAATCTTGCATTACATGTGTGTAAAAACCGTTAAATTGTAATCTAACTCGCAAAATTGCAAACTGTCGAAAGATTACAATTTAACGAATTATTTTTCGGTAGATTGTAATCTGTTAGGTATATTAACCCGATAGAACCTAAGTGCCCGACCTGATTATTTATGTCGAACCCTAACCTAACCTACAAGAAAGAGACAAGAAAACGTAAACACAATGAATATTTCAAAAACTGACACTCAGAACATTGAACGGTTCACAATCTGTCGACAGTTTACAATCTATCGAGAAAAAAGCGTTAGATTGCAATCTGACGGCTTTTGCAATTTTACGGTGACATATATAGGTAATGATAAAGTTTACAGTATGGAAAGGCGCAATATAATATGCACTAGACAACCCAGGCAATGCAGGCACACATAGTAAATCATTCTAAGGATTGCGAATTACGATATCATATTAAAAACATATTGCAATGTCTGCCCAATAATCCAATCGGCGCTTGGCCAGCGTGGTGGACTGTGAGTGTTCGTTAACCCCAAAAGTCACTACTAATTCTTAGCTGTGATAAAATTAAAGGGCAATAGCTGAAGCTGTAACCATACAATACTAGATGATGCCCGCGACTTCGTCCGTGTGGATTACGATTTTTGATTCCCGCGGGAACTCCCTAATTTTCCGGGATAAAAAGTAGCCAATACCAAGTTTCATCTAAATCGGTTGAACAGATGGGCCGTGAAAGCGTAGCAGACTGGTAGACAGACACATTTTCTCATTTATAATATTAGTATGGATGTAATCTGAAGTCAATACGTCAACGCGTCCTACCAGATTAATTACTCAATCTTCAGCAGTTGAGATTATGATAGAGCGTAATTCTGCAATCACATAAAAAACGAGAAGTCCCAGCATCTGCGCTCACTCAAACATCTTTGCGACATATCTCGCGGACAATTCCTTTATGATTTATGTATCCCGGCTCTTCAAAGAGCTAGTCCAAGGACCGCGAGGGGTTTCCTTTTGAGCACACTCGTTAAAATTAACGGCCATAGAGTTTAACGATATGACACGTTGTCGCGCTACATGCGATACTAATGTCGTGTTATGTCGCTTCACTTTGGTATTGAAGAGTACAGCATCGTTTCCTAGGAAGCTATTATGCCAGTGTGTGTTTTTTTATACGACTGCGTGAAAAAAGGAATATATTGTTTTCAGGGTTCATGTATGTATGTATGACGTATGTATTTGAGTTTGTATATTCCATCACAACTTCTATACGCCTGAACCAATTTTGATAATTGAGGTATCGTTAGAATCCCTAGCTTATTCCGGGAGACATAGACTAGTAAAATAAAATAAAAAATATATGGGGTGACCATGGTCCCGCATAAAAAATTAAATTTGAAAAAAAAAACATGAAAATAAGATTAACTATTTAATCATCTGTCATCCCCATCTGTCACCAGCCCTTCTGGTGACAGAAGGGCTGGCTCATTTTTTGCGCAAAGGATCAGCCTGGCTGTCCAGCGCGGAAATGCAGCCAGCATTCTTGCCACCATTCCACGTGGGCATGATTTATATAGTAATTAGGTTAGGCTAGCTAGCATTAAGTTCTTTTTAATCATCATCTAGAAAATGATGAGTAGATTCCAAAAATATGTGACACTATAGTTCAATATCCAGTGATTCACAAAAAAATATAATTTAATAAAAATGTGAATAAGATTCTAATTTAACTAGATTAATTTAGATTTTTTTAGTTCGGTTTTTGGCAGGGCAGTCGTGTTTTAATTTTTTTTAATTATGACTTGTTAAAGGACACAGATTACTATAAAACTCCTGCCATACCAACATTATAAATGCGAATTGTGTCACCCTATTTGTCTTCCTATCTATCCTGGCTGTAAGTTTTCTACCATCGTAAGTTTCCACAAACTTATCTGACCCGTTGGCCAAAACTGGAACTATTTTTGAAACCTGTTTAATTTTTGTTTTTATGTTATTTTTCATAATAACCCAGCGACGCTTTCACCGGGTCAGATAAGTTTGGCAGACTATAAATAGGTCTATGCTTCCCAAGGCCCACGTGAAACGATTTTGATGGATGGGTACAGAGATAGGTCGTATTCCAGGGCACTCATCCCATACTTAGGTTACTTTATATCCGGGAAAATTAAAAAGTTTTCCTAGGATTTTCAAAGAGCTTAAATGCACGCGGAGGAACATGCATGTGCCATTTTTTTGTCTCAAGAGATTACAATGAAACATCGATTCTAATAAACATTAATATTATTATATTGTAGTAGATCTATATAGTGGCACTTTAGAGCTATGTTTCGAAAGGAAGGCAGCCTCATCCAATTTTATTATCAAAAGTGATAATGTATGGCTCTGAATGTAAATTGCCCGCTCATTTTGCCTTGAGCGATTCAAAGTTTCAGGTGACAAGGAAAATTAGTCCAACCAATTTTCCTCACAAATCCTGAAAAAATCCTATTTAATAGCTAGAGATTATATCAACTCGAAAATGAATTGTTTCGTTCAATTATTATTATAAAATTATATTACTTAATTCATTTATCATTATAATTATAGTCTTTTGATTAAATGCAAACTTATTGCATTTAATAAATATCTAATAATTATTGCAAATAATAATTAACTCCTTTTCTTGATAAGAAATAGGTATTGTTTATTATCAATGCCGTTTACCAATCAGACATCCCCGATATTAATTAAGGACAGAACAAAATGGCGGACCGATATCGATTGTCATTTGTCGCCTTCTTTGTGACGCCCAGTTAATTTACTCAACGAGTAAAATAAGAAAATATGAGAGCGTATTTCTTAATTAAGTTGCCCAAGTTATTTTTTATTCCATATTACTATGAGAGTAAGAGAGAAATAAAATATATTTTACGTAGTTATCTCTTAAGTTACGTAGTCTCTGTTGAGAGTGGCCAAAATTTGTCCTTCCATTTCCTCCTTCTCCATTCCCTCTTTCTCTCATTTGGTCTTTTCATTCCCCCACAAGATCAACTGTATCTTTTTTCTTATCTTCTCATTTTTTATTATTGTCAAATCTGGTTACAATTTTACTGCAGCTCTGATATCCCATCATGCTTCTATCAAGTAAATGTATGGGGAACGAACTCTTGTACATGTGTCCTCCTCTCGACCATGGGTTGTTTTATCTCTCTTCCTTGGTAGGAATGTATAAATGTGGCTAAATTAAGCTCTTTGAGTATGGACTCCGGAGACTATCGTTTTATGTGCTATATAGTCAAGATGCGACGGAATATACCTAGTATGTTTGTTTATGCGGATTGTTTGGTTTATAACCTTTAGTTAGGTTTCTTTATTGAAAAAAGAAAATAATGTTAACTGGTTAAATAGCTGAAGTAAATAAATGTTTAACACTAATGGCGTCAAAATAATTTCAGCTCAAAAACATGTTCATTTAATATATGAGTGGATGTCGAACAATTCGTGAGTACGTGGTCTCACGGTGACTGATCAAGCTTTGGACAGTAGGACTCATCAGCATTTTTATCCGCACTTAAGGTACTAACCACATTTATTCGGTTCAATTCGGCTTTTGGCAATACAAAACTTGTGTTTTCTATGACGTGTCTGTTGTGTGTTTATGCAAAGGCATCCGTTAAGCTTTTTTTTAATAGACTTCAGTTTTCGCGGCAAACAGTCATAAAATCTGGACAAGTGTGTTTTATCATTGGCATTCTTGCGCATGCGTCCAGCGCTATACTTACCACCAGCCTTTCTCTATAATTCGCTTCAGTTACTGAGTAACTTTTAAGTTCAGATTCTATCATCCGTGTACAGCATCGTTGGGATGTACGCGGCTAATGTAAGTGAATTGAAAAGGTGTAACCAAAATTGTCTAGCTATCCGTGAACAGAGCCGAATAAGTGGAGTTAGTCCCTACCGTATGCACCCATAAACATACCTTTCACCATGTTATACGAAATAAAACATTCAAACACATTCTCGAGCGTGCGTGATGGACCAATTATTTAAAAATATAAATGAATTACTTTGACAAAAACAAATTCTTTTACCACTCACTGCTTTATATGGAAGCCGTAATGAATGCTGCCTGCATTAAAGTGAAAGATTTAATGAAGTAATAAAAAATCCTGTTTAATGAGTAATGGCTATCTCACTTTTAGAGCTAATAGGTAGGGAACCCACGTTTTGACCGGTCGCGTTAGTGTGCGCGGATGCGCGTGCCATATAAAGTGCATTAAGAGGGCTTAATGCACTTTATATCCTCCGCCAGCCAAGTATTTTCCGTCCCAAGTGTATTTTCGGGCTACAACAATACCTACCGCCACACACTATCACGCAACGAAAAATATTTTCTTTTAAAATGTTTCGTGCCTACTTACTAGACATTTTGTAGAAACACTCCAGATAGTTAAATCAAAGTGAAATTAAACGTGGGAAAGACAGAGAAAAAGCAATAATATGGTTTGGAAAATCAGGTTAAATAGAATAAAAAGAAAATATATCCAAAGTATGAGTTTTCCCGCCCACGTAGTGGTATCAGGTATGAGGTAACCATAAATACCCATGCTAAAAGTGTGTGTTTTATACGACTGCCTGAAAAAAGGAGTATATTGTTTTCAGGGTTCATGTATGTATGTTTGGATGTATGTATGTATGTATGTGAGTTTGTATATTCCACCATAACTTCTATACGCCTGCACCGATTTTGATAAATGAGGTATCGTTAGAATCCCTAGCTATTCCGGGTGGCATAAGCTAGTAAAATAAAATAAAAAATGGATGGGGTGACCATGGTCCCGAATTAGACTATAGTTGAAAAAAAAAACTAAAATAACATTAACTATATAATCATCATCTAAAAAATAATGAGTAGTTTCCAAAAATATATAACACTACAGTCCAATATCCAGTGATTCACAAAAAAATATCATTGAATAAAAATGTGAATAAGATTTAACTAGATTAATTTAGACTTACAACTTTTTAGTTCGTTTTTTGGCAGCGTAGTCGTGTTTTTTAATTTTTTAAATTATGACTTGTTTTCCACTACAAGTTAGCCCTTGACTACGATATTTGTGTCTGACAGACTGCTTCGCTTCCACGCCGGCCAGGTCCATCTATTCAATCGATTTTGAAGAAATTCGGTACTGTTTAATATGGTAGTGTGCTAACCGGTTACGGCAGCTATCTACTAGTCCCTAATCAGACCGAAGTGACCAGATCAGATCAGAGAAAATTCATAAATGATAAATTTCCAAATTGACCCTGCCTGTTATCGAACCCGGGACCTTCAACTTATAAGACAACAGCGCTCAACAGCGGGACGCGGGTCAGTTAACTTTACGAGATCCTTTTGTTTCAATTCAGTAAATTGTACGCAATATGTCCCACGCACAATTTGCAATTACTTGTATCCATTGTGGTTGTTTTGGAAATATACCCGATGGTGTGGTCATGCGCACGTGACCTTACAGTAAACATGGCAGTGGACGAAACAAAGAAAAGGCTTGTCAGTACTTGGTATACCGTCTTTTGTGCCCACTTGAGCCGCCAGTAGCAACCAACACCCTTGCCTAACTGAACGTTTTTGAGTAAACATAAATCGATACTGGTGTTGACGGAATAAGAATCCGTTTAGCGCTATGGCCGTGTAGAAACCGTTTAGAGATATGGGTTTAATATAGCTGCCATATCCCTAATAAGTTAGTCCACTAACATCTTAGATTGCATCATTACCAGGTAATATTGCATTCAAAGGCTAGCTTGTAGTGGAATAAAAAAATCAATATGAACGTAGTCGAATTGTGAAACTCCACTTTTGAAGCTTTCACTCCCTTTCCTGAAGATACTCTGTTTTTATTCGGAATAAAAATATCGTACTATACGTATACCTGAGTAGAGACCAGAATATTATTCACTTAGAATTTTAGCTATAAATATGCATTAAGTTGCATTCAATTCTGTAGTTTCAACGGTATGGGTTTACAAACAGATATACAATTAGAAAAATTCTTTTATCACCTCTTTTTTCTCCAATAGAAATATCTTTTAAACTATAAAGTATGTAGAAATATTTTAGTTAAAGTTTGATAATACTAAAGATATTTAACAATTTGACTATGGCAATATAACTTGATTTTGTCGAAAGTGTCACCCAAATATACCCACCCAGTGTGATATACCCAAACAATCCCGAAGCTTTCATAGGAATCAGTTTTTTTATAAGTAGATGTACGATTTTACAACCGTCTCACCTTTTAGTAAATGAAACTCTGTGTTATTTAGCATTATAAAGTTTTGAAAATAAGGCTGAATAATCCAGTTTGATTTTATATTTTATCAAAGCTACCACGCTATCCTTGAAAAAAACAAATAAAATTTAATAAAATTAGTATCTCAGACCGCAGGGTCAACTACCGAGTGTGATCGTGGTTAGACGATAACCTGTTTTACCAACTTAAAAAACAACACGACACTTTCCTTAAAGTACGATAGTAGTAGACAAATATTTAAATTATTTACTTATCAGTTTTATTTGTTAGCAGAACGTCATGTAGAAGGTTATCGCGCGCAAGTTCAAACGTCCACTCTCGACAAAGGCTATGGTGTAAGTGACAGTGACACGCTGTATGTGCGGAAACATAATATAAACACTATAAGAGAAAGTAGTAGGTATCATGACGCTCATCACGACAGGTATGATGACATTATATACTCCACGATTTAATTTAATTTAAATTAGTATAATACATGTCAACATTGATTGACTAACTTACAATACAAATGAATTTTAAATACAAAAAAATGTATCAATAATTATATGTAAGGTACTTTTATTTTAGTGATTTACACAAAGGATTCACTGTGTGTTAAATGCAATTAATTTTAATATGAATGTAAGATTATGTGCATGCTTATTTTTCCTCTTGCTCGTCTTTTTATCCATTTTATAGAATTTTAAACTTCTTCTTGTAACATTCACTAAATGAACTTGATAGGTATTTCTATCGACATTGTCCTAGTGACACCGCCAACCTTTTGTACCTTTTTGTAATCTGGCCCAACCACTTACAATGCGGGTTTTCATATTTGCATACAACTAAAGTGACAGTATTAACGTGTATTCGTTTAATAGGCTTTGCACTGTGGATATTAAATACGTTTAATTATATTAATTGTGTATACCCTGTAAATTCTGAATAAGTACATAATTATCCATATTTATTAATTATTCAAATACCATCTGTACTATAAAAGCATGAGGGCTTTAATTTATGATTATTGACCGAGCGAAGCGAAGGTCTCCGAGTCTACTTGAGTGAATTTGCAATTGTCCGTCCGTCCGTCGTCCGTCAGTCCGTCCGTCAGACTTATATATCCTTATAACTTCTGAATTAATGAACGTAATTACTTCAACCCATGACCTCCAGCCGAATATGGCTTAGCAAGTTTTTTCAAGTTAAAAAAATCTTTATTTCAGGGGTCTCTCATAGAAGCGAATGCGAAGTAAAATATTTTTATAGCGTTACATAGGGTCGCGGTATATCATTTTAAAGATAATTAAGAATAGAGCCCAAATTTTTTTATTTTTTATTTTTCCCCTAAAATTGACGAAATTAGCTTTTGGCTAAAATTGGCTTTCAAAGTGGAGATTTTCTAACGTCCAAATTTGACCTCAGAACTCTCAATTTTCTGAAAGGCTGATCCTGAAACTTGATCAATTATTTCAATTATATCCTACTACTACAACTACTTTACATACTAAAATTAGATAAATATTATAACGAAACGAGTATTTTGAACAGAACTTCACAATGATGTCAATAGATGGCGCTCTATAAAAGTTTATTCGTTTCTCCAATAACTGTTTAGCTTTTTTGCGTCTAATGTTAAAAGTTAACTATTTATTACAATATATAGTTAAAACTATCTTATGGATACCGCGCGGTCTCAGTTCGGGGCGAACCACTAGTAATAATTATGCTCAAATATTGCACTTGCATTATTTAAATAATGCTTAATCATAATTCAGTGTTAAATGCTGCCTACGGCTTCGTCCGCGTTTATTAATGTTTTTTAAAAATATCGTGGGAATTATAATGTGACTTACCGCGATAAGTTTTCCTAAGAGTGATCTTGGGATGCCTTTTATTCGGGTACAGAGCCTGGTTGTTAAATTTGGTTTGGTTCTAGTGACAATAATATTAAAAAAATATATATTAAAATTATAATTGTTTGTATTCTATATTATGTCGGCGAACAACTAAGTCAATTGATTAAAAAATAATGTTAATATTTCTGAATATTATGTTAAAAATGTAGGTTACCAATTTTGCAGTTAAACAAATAGCGTATTTTTTATATCGAAACCAAAAGTCTAACACATTTCTGTAATATTTTTGTAAAAGTTGGCGGCTTAATATTTTTTTAAATGCATTGTGAGTTCACAATCCTTCGCACCCTTTACGAGCGTTTGCCTGGTAGTAAGAATAAAGGAAGAATAATCCAATGAAAATTCAATGCAAGCACGCTCCAGTACAGTCAATTTCACAAGTGAATTGAAAATGACAATAACATTTGAAAAAAAATCAAATTAGTATTTTTTCTTTTTAATCAAGTAAAGTTCTAAATTATGTGCATTTTTCATAATATAATAAGTAAACATAGTTCACTATTTATATTAAAATATGCTTGGATTCCACTAGTTTTTATAAAAAAAATTTACTGCTAAAGAGTACAACTATTTTAATTTAATATACCTCAACCACGGTGTTTTAGATAAAGAAAATTGCTCTGGTATGTAAGTTTGCAAGCATTTGAAATATACTTATTTCTTACAGTCTTCTAGATAGTAAGCCTATGATATTATTAACCAATGTTTCGGAAGGCCCTTAAGATACAGGTTCTTAAACAAGATTAAGGTACTAGTTTAGGGGTCAGGAATTCATTGTTCTGTGTTGTAGTTGATTCCAATCATAAATATTTTTATTATTTCATTTTATATTTTAATGAATAGCATAACATTGAAGTGTTTATGTTAAATTAATGATGTTTTTTTAAATAATACTCGTGCGTATGGTGCCAAAACTGGAAAAGCAATTGAAACACTTGCTTGATATATATTTTTAATTAAATATGTAATTTTTGCACAAAATGTATTGTACTTTGTCATGTGAATACACATACACACGATAATCTTGCATGCCTGCAAATGGATGACTGAAATATATTAAATCACCTAGCTAGACTGAGAATAATTAATTCTGAAAAATACGGTTTGCGTTTAAAGCTCCATACCAGCACAAGTACAAACGTAAAAATATTATCTATGAACGTATTCACATCTAGCGAACGTAAGCGTAGCGTAAAAGCACAGACACGGACCAGCACCGGCAGACATTCTCGCGGAGAATGTTCCAGTACGTCTGTACTTGTCTGTGGGCGTCTGGCAGTGTCTGGGCGGTTAGTATGAATGCGTTAACGTACACCAGCAATATGAATAATGAAAAATTAATCTAATTCGAGATACCAGAGTATAAGTTTCGCTACGATTTCAGTGATCGTAGTTATAAGTAGTGTAGTAATTACGAAACATTTTTGAAAAGTAGTTCTCTCTGTAGTCAGCTGCCTTACGGAATCTGTGAGTGTCTGTCGGTCATCCGCCGGTATATATGGATACTATTGCTTTTGCTATGTCTGCTACGTTACGTGATGGATACGATATGTGATAACGGAGCTTTAAACCTCGCTATGACAAGTTCCGAGACCTAAATTAAATTTTCATTTTTATCAACATCTTATTTATTCTTTTGACTTTCGAGTATCAATGAGTATCGTTCAATTAACGCTAAAAATATAATTTATCAAATTGAATGCATCTTTTAACTTAAATTGCATGCTCGTTAATTTGATTAAACTGCATGGCGTTAAAATGATTCTTCTTAACTTTATATTAAGTTTTCTTTTTCAAACGTTCCAGATATTTTTAGTCAGTCTTTCACCAAGTCAGTCAAACATGATAATGAATGCTCTATGGTGGATTATTTGCTCTTTTGCAGGTGAATGTACCTTTGTGCCATCGATAGGGTTACATATAAGCCATTTAACTCGTCATTTATTTGTTTAAATACTAATTAGTTTATAGTCCGATTAAAAATCCTCTTTATTTCTGCGGGGTTTCGCCACAACACGCAATTTCATTACATTGCAAAGCTTTTAATCTTTGTATAGGTTTACAAGCTTCAATTTAAATGGATAATTTCCTAGTTAAATGTGGCTTCATATTAAATTTCAAGATATCTGGAAACGAATTTTATTAAAATGAACTTGAATCGTAGGAGCTACATTTGATTGTAGAGCTACGTTGCACTGAAAACTTTATCTTAGCATTAAATCAATAAAAACGGTCCTTATGAATCTGTCGAACAATGATTTTAAATATTCATTTATGAGGACATTCATAATGTAATTTGTAATTGTAATTTTTAACGAAAAAAATTGACAAGAATTGTAAATTTTCCAGTAGCCTAGAAATACCAGAAATGTTATTCATCATATGCTTAGCAACACCAGATCTACTTAATCTGAATACACAGAAAACACAATACTATCTTCTACATCAAGGTTTCTGAACTAAATAATAAATCTGTATATGTTACGTAATATCTACTTGATTTCCAAGTGGCAATAAGTCAATTGAAAAATTTACCGTTTAAAACAAATTCTTTGTTTAATAATGAATAAAAAATTGAAAATTGAAACAAACAGTAGAGGGAGTTTAGTTGTTAACGAATAAATACTGAAATCATTAACGAGTGGTAAAAGGGAAGATATGCATAACTTAAGCTCCTTATTGGGTAAGATTGTTAAAAAGGTGCCAGCGATTTAAATACGTTCGAATATTAATATCAGGCCTGACTCTTGTCACGTGACCTAATATATATACCTACGGCGGCGGAATTTGTTGACAGCACTCGTATTAATCGAGTGGCGCGCGCGCACTGTACTTATAAGTTTGACTTTTACTCAACTTCTCGTTATGGATAAACAAAGAAAGATCAGTAAGCTATATTGTATGACATTTGGTTGTTTAAACTCTCATTATTCAATCAATCGATCAATTTATTTATTATATTTATATAGAGTATATTTTTATTAAAGTCTAATAAAGATATACTGAACTTATCACTCTTTACACGTGAGGATCCTGAAAGATCAGTTTGTATTATTTACCTATCCACATAATTCATACTTAGAGTTCTAAACAAAACGTCTCCTAAAGTCTACGGGAAACTATATCACGATCGATCACTTACTCTGCTTTCAGAACTGGTGGTAGAGTCAAAACACGACGTAACATAAGAGACACCTGTATGTCCTACATGTTATAAAAAGAAATCGAGTATTGAGCATTTCAGAATGCATTTTTTGTTTAGGATTACAAAATGTAATTGTTAAAGCTTAAGTTTAAACTTAAAGGGACGAAATACTAGAATCTGACTGAAGTCAGCCTTGATTCTGATCTCATCTTGGCACTGCTCCTGAATTTTAATGAAGTATGTAAGTACGCAGTTAGGTATCTAAGTACCTAAATGCGTAACAAAAGTTAAAAAAAAAACAGCTTAAGGTTAAGTTAGAAAAAATCGGAGTAAAGTTTTAAAAAATTCGCACTGCTCCAAGATCTTTCCCATTGTAAGAGAACTCTCAAAAACATTATTAAAAAAATATTACATTTACCTAAAATCACAATATAAAAATATTATAAAAACGAATTCATATGATATTTTACATTTGCAATTTTTTTAATTAAAATAATTTCAAAAAATTCGTAGATACTTTTAGTATTAAAACTCTCTTGCTTATGATAGTTATTAAAAGTATATTTAATTTGTTAAAATATAATACCAAAAGCTATCCCTAAAAATGTGGGTAGCATGAAAATAACATTGTTTCAATCGTATTTTAAGATACTGACACCAGAGGGCGTTACAGTTGCGATACGGTTTCACATTTCACTGTTGTGGTCGCACGGAAGTACGCAACCTGTAGACATTATTATTGAACACGGTTATAATTTTAACGGTAACAAATACAATACTTAGGAGCAATGACGCGGAATACTTTCTAAAAATCTGTTTGTTAACAAAAAC
This sequence comes from Erebia palarica, assembly GCA_964035005.1. NCBI lineage: Eukaryota > Metazoa > Arthropoda > Insecta > Lepidoptera > Nymphalidae > Erebia > Erebia palarica. Next base: position 20,731,989 of record OZ035994.1, read on the forward strand.
ATATTTTTTTATTTTTTTTTTTAGTTTAAACTCTCCGAAACATGAGTGTTATTTCGGATATAATGTAAAACATGCCTAACAATCAGATTTATTTTACTTATGTTTGTCATGATACAATATACAAAATTGAATTTTCAATTTTATTTTTTATATTGGATTTATGTTACGAATTCTAATGATTTTCACTTCATGAAATTTTAACAAAAAAAATTTAAAAACCTCATTTATGGGTTTTTACGCGATTTATATACTTTTTAAGTGAATAAAGTTTAACGCTTTCGTATTTGCCTGTACTCGCTGTCATCGATACATGCACTGGTCACGTTACCCGCGTACTAATTCCTAATCCTTCTTTGAAACCCGTAAAACCCTTGCTGATAAAGTGCGAATTTTCCACAATGAAAATAATTCTTATTAATCGCAATTATACTAAATATTTATTTAGTTAGTTACCTCTGACTTCTGCCTTTAATTAATTTAACAAACCGCATAATATTCGTTTTAATTTGAGTCTGTCTCCTCTGGCTTTAAATCGTCAGTAAATTGTCGCGCAAAATTTTATTCCTAACATCCTTTTAGAAAACTTAAATATTATAGAATTAACTTTTCATTGGTAGAAAGTTATACTTTTCGGATACATACTAATAATAAATGATGTGATGTGTCTGCCTTTCTGTTTTTTCATGGACCACATGGACATTTTAACTGATTTTGGTATCCTCCAAAGCAGAGTGATAATCTCATAATTGGGTATTTACGAATCTTGTGAGAAATATATAGATTAGTGTGATACACATACAGAAAATTAACAGCTATTATTTTATTATTTGCACATACGTAAATAACTGTCTAATGTAATGGCCGATGTACTTAGTTCCGCAGTGAATAAAGATCATACGGCAGAGTATCGATATAATTCTATCGCGGGAACCATTACAGGGCATAAAGTACACGTTTTATTGGGGATATCGAAAATAGAGTTCTTTGTTTGATAACCTTTCGGTGCGTAGGAAATTGCCCAAGGATTATAGATGATTCTAAGATCTAGAGCGAACGTGTATCTTTACGTACCAGGTATTACTCATTTAACTAAGTAGGTAGATGATGCCCGTGACTTTGTCCGCATGGGGTTAAGTTATATGTATAAATAGGCCGTGCGAACACTTTAATTTTCCGGGATATGTCACTAATTTAGCTATCGTAATACTTTTGGTTGAAAAGGCGTGAAAATGTAACAGACACTTATGGGGCTTTAGGATTTATTTGAAATATTATAGCTGGTGCCCGCGACTTCGTCCGCGTGTATTGAGGTTTTTTGGTTCCCGCGGGAACTTTTTAATTTTCCGGGATTAAAATGTAGCCTGTGTGTTATTCCAGTCTATAATCTATCTCTGTGCCAGATCCATCCATCCATCCAAACTTTCGCATTTATAATATTAGTACAGACTAGCGAATGCCCGCGACTTCGTCTGCGTGGTTTGAGGTTTTTTTGTTCCCGCGGGAGCTCTTCAATTTTCCGGGATAAAAAGTAGCCTTGGTGCTATTCCAGACTATAATCTATCTCTGTGCCAAATTTCAGCCAGATCCGTTCAGCCGTTGGGGAGTGATTGAGTAACAAACATCCATACATCCACACATCCATACATCCATACATCTATCCAAACTTTAAGTAAACTTAATATAAGTATTAGTAAGATAGTTGATCCATGATATTGATTGACCTCAAGAAATCTTTTAGCCGGCTCGACACGTTAGCTCCAAGGCTGGCCCCAAAAATTGTTGACCCGACATATGGGTCGACAAAATAGCATTCGCCCCAACATTGGGAGTTGGCCAGTCTGTGTCGGTTCAAAGTAAATACGCACCAATACTCGCATTGCATCCACGCGGTGGGACTTGTTCAGTTTTAGGTCTTCAACCAACATAAAAGCACTTACACAACTAACGGTGTCAATGTTAGTACCGACGTGCCGTACCGATAGTGTCGACGAGGCCAACGTTTGGAGTTAATCATACTAATATTATAAATGCGAAAGTGTGTTTGTTTGTTGGTTTTCGCAAGCAACGGAGCTACGGATCGACGTGATTTTGGCATCAGTATAGTTGAGGACCTGGAGAGTGACATAGGCTTTATGTCTCAGAAAATTAAGGAGTTCCCGCGGGAATCAAAAAAACAACCACGCGGATGATGTCGCGTGCAGCAGCTATTTCAATAAAACTGTGTCCGCCCTTTCGCTGAAGTTAAATTTTCAGTACATATGTGATATTAAGCAAGGTAGTTGAGCAAGGTGGAGGGCACTAAAGGGCGAGAAAGGTCGGCCCATGCGATGGACCGAGCAAGTTAAGTCAACTGTTGGCGGTTCATGTCACGAGAGTTGGCCAGCAGTGAGAAATGGTGGATGCTCGTGAGGCGCATTACATCTGCCACTAAAATCGTCACTTCACGACCACTCTGTCGTGACACATCACACCACGGTCCACGACACTCTGTGAAGAGTGTAACGACGAAGAAGGAGATTGTGATATTGCTCTCATTTGTACCAAGCAGGTACATTTTTGTTTCCAATATTCCTTTAAACATAACCTAACACCTATTATTACAGAAGTTTACGATAATTTCGCGAACTCCAACACCATAAAACCACCATAGGTGCGCCAAGTTATATTATAGCTGATTTTCGACGAAACATCCGCTTAGGTAGTCGGTAGTAATAAAACTAAGTGGATGCAGCGTTTATGACCTCATTTTATGCGACTTCGCATAACTTGGGGAATATCCGACGTTTTCATGATTAAACTGGGTGTGCAGAACTCCAATATAACCATATTAAATATAATGAATTTCACTACGGTTCTAATGGTATATTAAGTTAATATTTAGTTTACGGTCTGCTTCTATTGTTATATTTTCTTATCGCTTAGTTTAGCGTTAAAACACTTATCTTACTACTTATGATGTAACTAGATGATGCCCGCGACTTCGCCCGCGTGGATTAAGTTTTTCAATTCCCGCGGGAACTCCTTAATTTTCCGGGATAAAATGTAGCCGATGTCCTTCCCCGGGATACAACCTATCATTGTCCCAAATTTAATCAAAATCGGTTGAACAGGTGGGCCGTGAAAGAGTCTGTCTACAGACAGACACGCTTTCTCATTTATAATGTTAGTATGGATTCCTATATGAGAAGATATTGTAACTTACTCTATTTGTGTGAGTTCGTGGGATATTTCTCGGTAATGTTTGTCGAAATTAATGTCTGCATGTAGCAGATATTTAATTTTATCCTATTTAATTTATTTATCTAAGTTTAAAGACGATCTTAAAATTTCGATATGATGAAGCAATTTCTTCATAATCAAAGCACTTCATAAGGATTTAAAGCCAACGCAAGGCCCATACAAGGTGGTGGGCCTTGGTTTAGTAACGCAAACTTCTCCATCCCATGCAGTAGGTACCTTTACTTTCATAAACCTTTAGGAGGTTCGGAGTTTTTTCTACATTATTAGTTTTCTAAAAAGTCCGTAGAATTCGTGATTGTAATGTAAAGGATGCGCCAAAAATCTTTATCCTAAACAGTACCGAAAGTCCTCCTAGCTCGAAAATTAGGATTAATATTTACAGTACAGATTAATTTCTAGGGAGTTTACTATTCCACTAGAAAAGGTGCAATTCCGCAAAACCTTTTAACATCCTTGCTGTGAAAAGGTTTTGCGGAATTGCGTACTGAATTATCGACCTTTGGAACTCCAACGCAAGCAGGCAAGAAGTTACCTACAAATAAAATAATTATCTTTAATAAAAAAAATTTGAAGTGTCGATCTACATATTTGGGAAAAGAGAAAACTTGAAAAAAACACCAGCCGTTGACCGTCGATATTTAATATTATAGCAAATTTAAAATATATGATAAAATAATTTTATAATTTATGGACAAAATTCAAGTGTTTTAATTTTTTCTGTTGCTTCTTTTATTCCTTTTGGGGTAGGCAAACGAATTTTAATTTAATTAATATTTTGAATGGCCTGCTCCGAAACACAAAGGAACAATATAGGCTAGACGTTATTTAAATAAGGCCATATTAATTAATACTTATTTTAGGTATATAGGGAGAAGGCGCCAATCATGCGGGAAAGTAGGTATAAAAACTTGAATTTGTTAATTTTTACTTATAAATTTTATTAAACTTTTGCCATATTAAGCCATATATTTTACGGTTTCAGAATTACTATAATATGGGTAATTAATGAAATATAAGTAGTTTTTGTTTGACATTCGTAGTTCCTTACTAAAAAAATACCTCTTGATTGCCACCTGGCTTTTCACCTAACTGTTCGGGATCTGACTTTCAGCACAACAGGCCTACCGACTTCTACTGACTTTTTTATGAACTTTCCACTCCAGTTGCTCCGTCCAATTTGGGTGCGGCAGCTGAATTTTTTTATACCGTTAAGCATTTAAATCGCATAGGTTGGCCAATTTGACATTTTTTTTACCAGTTTTTTACCTGTATAGTCTGTTTATAGATAGGAAAGTACCGATCGAGTTAAAGGTGTTCGGTAGACGCGAGAATAACGTTTGCCAAACGATGTTCGCTTTCTATTTGTCATTAATACTTAGGTATTTCGTAAGAATAAATACCATTTTCTAAACGAAAAGGTGCGAATGAAACCAACCAGTGTGGCCTTTTGGATTGTATTAACTTTTACTATTCAGATTTTTAAAATAATAAATGGGTTTTATCCAATTATTTAATAACCTTAGTGGGCTCCGTTTCCTTTCTATTTAATAATCAATTCGTTGTTATACCTAATATTACTTTGCAAAAAGATTTTTTAACCAACGGGTGTGAATAAAACCAACCAGTGTGGCGTTTTAGGAAGAAATTTTGAAATAATTGGTTTTTTATCCAATTATTTAATTACCTCAGTGGTTTTTCATTACCTGTTTATTAGTTTTAAGTTTCAGTTTAGGTTCTTCATTTCTTTTGATTCTACAATAGTGGCCAGCGAGGCGAAAACGTCAGTGTAGATGGACACCGTGTCCGTACGATCATTTATTTGGGAGGCATATTTTTTCACTAATATTACCGTAAATAAGATGAAATTTGTTTTTGTTAAATGATGTGGGTAGGTACCTTACCTAAGCTAAACTTTTTAGTGTTCACAGTTCAACTAAGAAAGTTCAAACTTTAAATATTCAAGGCGGCTATGCTTAAAGCTATGTTATCCTTTGCCTGCAACTGGATGTTCGATTAAGCTTCAAGCGTTGGTCAATTTGGAAAAAAAATCTTTTAAATCAAACATTCCCAGCTTCTTAAGGCTAGTTAGCCTTAGCCCTTAGCCAAACTACCGACGTTAGTTAAAGTTTAAAGTGCTTTATTTCATGACTTTACGAGCCGCCGTACTTTGATTGGCACTTTCTGGAATAAGTTCCTTTTACGACCGGCTTAGAGTCTCGAATTTAGCGAGCCGTAAAACCTGGCCAGACGTTTTAATGCTAGATTTAGCCGATAATTAAGTGGTCGGGATATGCTAATTTGTTACTGAGGTACCTTATTTTATTACATTTCATTTTTTATAGATGTCCTCTATGCGCTAGGTAACGACCTCACATGAGGTCTATAAGCAATAAGGCTGCCTTTGCATCTGCAATTTAAGAAATATGTATATTTTTTGCATTTTCTTTCCATCTTGTGTTCAAACAGTGCAATATTTACTACTGAATGATGCCCATAACTTCGTCCGCATGGATTAAGTTTATTTGATTCCCGGGGGAATTCCATAATTTTCCGGGATAAAAATTGGTCTATGTCCTTCGGGATGTAACCTACAGACAGACAGACATACAGACAGACGGACAGACAGAGAGACTAGACACACTTTCGCATTTATAATATTAGTATGGATATGGATTTCCATACATTTATGTATTTCAGGCCTTCTGACACAGGTATTTTTATGCATAACAGAAAGCCTCAGCCAAAATTATTTGTTAAAATTTATGCTGAAATAAATCATTTTCAATCATTTTTTTTTTCATTTTCATGTGTTATGTGTTTATATTTAAGTATTTGATTTTTTGAAAAAGCAACAGCTCTTGCTGGTTCTTCTCCGTAGGAATGACATAGTGAACCTGTGGTAGAGTCACTTGACGTTCAAAAGTAGGCTTGTAAAAGTTTATTTGATTAAAACAAATTTTGGATCTGAATTCAAACCAGGTGAGCGCTATCGATTGAGACAAATACTTGGATCCAACAACGGCCGACGCGATGTGACGGTGTGATGTTGCATCTGAATTTGTATCAGCTCTTGCTGGTTCTTCTCGGTAGGAATGGCATACTGAACCTGTGGTAGAGTCACTTGACGATCAAACGTAGACTTGTAAAAGTTTATTTGATTAAAAAAATTTTTGGATCTGAATTAAAACCAAGTGAGCGCTATCGTTTGAGACAAATACTTGGATCCAACAACGGCCGACGCGATGAGACGGTGTAATGTTGCATCTGATTTTGTATCAGCTCTTGCTGGTTCTTCTCGGTAGGAATGGCATACTGAACCTATGGTAGAGTCACTTGACGATCAAAAGTAGACTTGTAAAAGTTTATTTGATTAAAAAAATTTTTGGATCTGAATTAAAACCAAGTGAGCGCTATCGTTTGAACAAATACTTGGATCCAACAACGGCCGACGCGATGTGACGGTGTGATGTTGCATCTGATTTTGTATCAGCTCTTGCTGGTTCTTCTCGGTAGGAATGGCATACTGAACCTGTGGTAGAGTCACTTGACGATCAAAAGTAGACTTGTAAAAGTTTATTTGATTAAAAAAAATTGCATTTGAAATCAAACCAGGTGAGCGCTATCGTTTGAGACAAATACTTGGATCCAACAACGGCCGACGCGATGAGACGGTGTAATGTTGCATCTGATTTTGTATCAGCTCTTGCTGGTTCTTCTCGGTAGGAATGGCATACTGAACCTATGGTAGAGTCACTTGACGATCAAAAGTAGACTTGTAAAAGTTTATTTGATTAAAAAAATTTTTGGATCTGAATTAAAACCAAGTGAGCGCTATCGTTTGAACAAATACTTGGATCCAACAACGGCCGACGCGATGTGACGGTGTGATGTTGCATCTGATTTTGTATCAGCTCTTGCTGGTTCTTCTCGGTAGGAATGGCATACTGAACCTATGGTAGAGTCACTTGACGATCAAAAGTAGACTTGTAAAAGTTTATTTGATTAAAAAAAATTGCATTTGAAATCAAACCAGGTGAGCGCTATCGTTTGAGACAAATACTTGGAACTATCAACGGCCGACGAGATGTGACGGTGTGATGTTGCATCTGATTTTGTATCCCATAAAGACGAGACTGAAGCACTTATATTAACGTACAAAACATGAAATGTAAACTTGATATTTTAAGCTTTACGTTTTTAAGAATAGAGCAACTACTGAGTTTCTTGGCGTGTCTTCTCAGTAGAATCAGCTTTCCGAACTGGTGGTAGAGTCTTAACGTATCATTAGTGACACAAGTTGTCCTACATGAAATAAATAATTCATTTATCATTTATCGCATGAAAGCTATCTAAAAGAAGAAGAAGAAAGAAGAAAGAAAGAAAGACGCATATATAACGCAGACCTGGCCAAATATTTTAAATATTCTAAACTAGGTGATGTCCGCGACTTCGTCCGCTTGGATTAAGATTTTTTGATTCTCGGGGGAACTCTTGAATTTTCCGTTGTAAAAAGTACCCTTTGTCCTACCTTGGGATACGACCTACCTCTGTACCAAACATCTTCAAACTAGGCTGAAAATAAGGGCCGGGAGAGCGTAGCAGACCGACAGATCAGACAGAGAGACAGACAGTCACACTGTCGGATCCATATCCATACTAATATTATAAATCCCAAAGTGTGTCTGTTTGTCTGATAGGCTTTCACGGCCCATCTGTTCTACCAATTTTGATGAAATTTGGTACACGGGTAGATCGTAACCCAGGAAAGGACATAGGCTTTTTATCCCGGAAAATTAAAGAGTTCCCGCGGGAATCAAAAATCATAATCCACGCGGACGAAGTCACGGGCATCATCTAGTGTATAATTTTAGTACGGATACACACTTTCGCATTTGTATTATTAGTATGGTTCGTCAAACCCCCTAAATTACTTAATTAATTAAAGTTACGGGGTAAACTTAGTAAATATCGGCTAACTAACTAAGTAACTATGTATAGTCGTTCTTAATCATGTTTAGTATGTCTCAAAGACGACGAGTTAATGTAAATGATCCACGCGGTTATTATTAAACATTATAGCTGCACAATTATTTGAGAAACATGGGCTAATATTGTTAATTAAGAAAACTGTTGGAATACGGATAATATAACTTGTTATGGAATCGACGTAAAACATTGTGGAACAATGGCGTAGAGTGTTATCATTTGAGAATATCTCAGATGGATCCGCTAATGTGATACATCCACTTGGATTTACATTACTAGGTATTAAGTATTGATCTATACTAATATTATAAAGAGGTAAAGTTTGTGAGGTTGTATTGGGTATTCTCTGGATCTACTGAACCGATTTTGAAAATTCTGGTACCAATTTGTGTTTGTGTGGGCCACATTATTTGTGAGTTCCCGTGGGATTTTTAAAACTTATTTGACGCAGACGAAATCGCGGGTATTATTATTATTATCCGTATAAATTTAGCTCTCACGCCTGCATACGATATAAATACATATATGGTCAAAATAGTTATAATAACTTGCGTAAATAAATAGAAACGAATAAACTTACATACACAAATTTACAAATAAATAGTTGTAGCGGGCGGAGGAATTATTATAATTATTAAACAACTTTATTACATACAAAAGAACAACTGCAAACGACATAAAATAAAAGTATAGACAAAAGGTGACCTTATCACTAAAGTGATCTCTGCCAGGTAACCTACACTAATGAATGAATTATTACTGTGAGACGGGAAATTGCTTATATAACTAAGAGTTTAAATGCATACATAAACATATACATTGAAATAGGTACACACTATTAATATATAAATGTAATATACTAATAAAATATATAAATATGAAATATACAATCTATACTTACTTTACTAATATTATAAATGCGAAAGTTTGAATGGATGTATGGATGTTTGTTACTCAATCACGCCCCAACGGCTGAACGGATCTGGCTGAAATTTGGCACAGAGATAGATTATAGTCTGGAATAGCACATATGCTACTTTTTATCCCGGAAAATTAAAGAGGAAGGAACCAAAAAACCTTAAAACACGCAGATGAAGTCTCGGGCATTCGCTAGTATATACATTATATCATACATATCCATATACATATACATTATAAATAGGTATATACAATATACATACAAACAAAATCATTTCGTCAGATAGTGCTTTTTGACACAATATTTAAAAATTGCTAAAGATGGAGTGCGTTCCACAATATTGCTGCTTTTATGGTGAATGAGTCTGAGTAGCTCTGGGTGTTTCTTGGCATAATTTTTAACTTATTATCCCTGCAAGAACATAAGGTATGCTGGATTGGATAGGAACTAAGGAACCTGAAGCGTTCTTTTAAAAAGGGGGGCGACCATGGGTGACAAAGAGTGGAATAGAGGATAGAGAGGATATGAAGATGCCGGATAGGGAGCCAGTTAAGTTTCCTGGGATATTCCGTAATATGATCATACTTCCTCTCTCTTGGCCTTAATTGGTAGTAAGCAGCAATGGTAGGGCATATGCTAGTCAATAATGAATAGTTCCGTTTTTAGGGTTTAAGTTTGAACACAAACTCAATTTTGGTTTTTTCCGTAAGTATTACTCGCCCTCTAACCCGCATTGGAGCAGCGTGGTGGGTCTAAGCTGTAATTGCCTCTCACCTGTGAGAGTGGATGCTGGTGCCCAGCAGTGGGACGTTAATAGTGGTGGATAGGATATACCTACGTCCAGGTGTCTCTCATGATACTCTACGTCTTATTTTGTCTTTACTAACAAGGAGTCTTTATCAAATCAAGCAATCTGTCCACCTGTGTGGCACAGTTATAGGACCTGTATAGGCTGGTCTATAGAAAGTAGTTACGAAGAGGCATATCTAAAAATAATTGAAAGAAAAATTATTCAGGGAATATGAAACGTTTTTCGTTTTTCTACTCTCGCGTTGAAAAACGTTTTTGTTTCTCTTCGAGGCCAAAATTTTTCTTAACAGGTTTTGTAAAGCACGATTTACGAAAGAATTACTTAATTACTCACTGTTTTTAGCAAAGAGAAGAGAGTTTTTAGAATGTCTACGGAATCCTGCCATAAACGTGTTTTTTACACCTGACTAGTTTTCAATAAGATATGTCCCAAGCTCTGATCTATTTATAACCAAATTAAAACTTAGCCCTTCACTGCGATCTCATCCGATGGTAAGTGATGATGCAGGCTAAGATGGTTAACCCATACCCCTATCGGTTTCTACCCGGCGTCGTACCGAAAGGCTAAATCGCTTGGCCATACGTACGTCTTTGCCAGTAGGGTGGTAACAAGCCACGACCAAAGCCTCCCACTAGACAAAATTATAAAAAATAATTTTTCTTCATCATAATCAACATGCGGAGATCTACTTATTGCTGGACAAAGTCATTCCCAGAGAGCGCTATAAGAGGATAACAAAAAAACTCGTTAAAAAGATATTTTAAAATTACATTTTTAAGTATAACGATTCTTTGTAAGTTCCATAAAATAGCACATAATAAAAATACATAAATTAACATAGGAATCCTTGAAATGCGCCATAAAACGTATAGTCATTACGATTTATAGATTCTTCTGTGTTCAGAGACATTGAGTGCAAAAGTTTTTGATGCCGATACTTTACGAGCTCCGGTGATTTTATATGAAACTAGCACGTACTGTGGCTTGACGGCTTAACTTTCCATCACATTATCATACCTACTAATATTATAATTGCGAAAATGTGTTTGTTTGTTCGTTTATTAGTTTGTTGGTTTGTCCTTCAATCACGCCGCAACGGAGAAACGGATCGACGTGATTTTTGGCATGGGTATAGTTGAGGACTTGGAGAGTGGCATAGGCTACTTTTTATCCTGGGAAATTAAGGAGTTCCCGCGGGAATCAAAAAACTTAAACCACGCAGACGCAGTTGCGGGCATCAGCTAGTATAATAATATAAATATGATGATTCTCATATGTGAGAAGGATGAGCGTTAAACCCACTCAATCTCATGTCTCAGCCAATTTTAATAAAGGGTACCATGGAAGTGAAGCTAAAAAACGCACTGAGGCTGTATTGATGAACCAGTGCGACATTGAGGCATGCCACAGGCTCGCATGTACTCATAAATGTAGCTAGAACTGTCGGCTTATTATCTGTATGTTGTGGCGGTCTTCGCAGTCCGCACATAATAATTATGTGCGGACTGCGAAGACCGCCACATCACTCCCCTTCGAGTCTGGAGGGCGTCAGCATTCAGTTGAGCGGCGTTGCAAGCATCTGGAGAAGTGGCGTCGATGAACATTCAGGTAAGCGCTGCGTCGGGAAGTACTCAGTGAAGCGGCGTCGTGCAACAACCAGGGTAGTGGCGTTGTAGGCTCATACTACTCTGAGGCTGTGTGACCCACTTGTGCGGCTGGTACTGGCGTCGACGGGCTGTGTACTGATATGCTGTTGCGTATCGACTATTGCTGGCCGCTGAGCGTGTGGCTCTGTGAGCGGCTGTGCCGGAACATCGGTCGGCGTTGCTGCGTTGTGTTGCTGTGCTGCGTTGGTTGCTGTGCTGCGTTGGTTGCTGTGCTGCGTTGAGTTTTGTCGTGCTGCGTTGGATTGCTGTGCTGCTGTGCTGCGTTGTAATGCTGTTGTGTCCCGCTGTGCGTACTGATGATGCTGTCCTCGCTGCGATGACTGCAGGGTTTATATTGTGATGTACGATGTTGCTCAAGTCTGACGAGTGAGGGCGTGACGTCGGCTTGATTTACGTCGGCAGGGGCTGTGACGTCACGTCGGCTTGTTTTTGATCGTCTGCGGCGGCTTGGAGATCACGTCGGGGTCACCAATGTACGGGAGCAGGTGATATGGCTCGACCGTAACAAAGGATGATCATCCTCCGAGCGGGTGATGTGCTCGGGGACCACTGGTCCGACCGTTCATCGTTGGAGGTCGTATATATAGCGTAATTCAGAGAACGCTTCGTAATCGTGAGTTGGGCTCTTCGTGGTCGCGTGAATCGTACTAGTAGTAATGCCATCTATTATCTGTATGTATAATATTTTAATCATGCTGATTGGTATTGCAATTTATATGTAGGAACAAACGTCGGTTGACAATCGTACCGTAGGCCATATGATGTTCTAATTCTGCAAGTACGAATTGGTGTTAGCGTAACATAAAATGCCGCATGCTTTAGGCCGCAATACTAGCATGCGTTGCGGCGATGCTGTATGTTTTTGGTCCAACGTAAGCTTTCGCCCATTTTCTGAGCCAAGTTGGCTTGTTCTTACTTCCCATTAGGGCTTGAGCAGACGAGGTAGAGTCTTCAACATACTTTTATTGTCCGTCAAAATAGATCATTTACAACTGCATCACATAACGCACACAGAAGGTTCGGAAACTATACAAATAGATACGAAATTTTCCCCAAAACATGTTAATAGGTGAACATTGACATAATCGCTCACATAAATAAGGCATAAATCCTCGTTAAAGACACCAAGTACAAGGCACAAATAGATTTATGGTTCTCCTTAGGTGTATCAATATAACATGTGCAAATAATACTTGTATCATTTAACAATAACTATAATTCTCAGTTTGTAAATTAAACTTCCCGACACGCTACCATGAAGACATTATTTTAATCAGTGTTATGCAATTTATGATAATGAAAATTAGGTATTAGGGTCAAATAATTGTTATTAGCTGGTTTGTTAATCGAGATAATTCGTGTTCGATTTCAATGACAACATAAATAAATATGATGTTAATGTTTTATGCGCTTTTCTGGATTTATGGGCATAACTAGCGAATGCCCGCGACTTCGTCTGCATGGTTTGAGGTTTTTTGGTTCCCGCGGGAACTGTTTAATTTTCCGCAATAAAAAGCTATGTGCTATTCCAGACTATAATCTATCTCTGTGCCAAATTTCAGCCAGATCCGTTAAGCCCTTGGAGCGTGATTGAGTAACAAACATCCATACATCCACCACTTTCGCATTTATAATATTAGTAAGATTAGTAAGATAAGATTTCAAATGATTTGAGTTGTTTCTGCTAATATTCCTAACAGGTAGTAAATTATACGAATGTAATGTAGGTCGACTCGCACAACATTGTAGTAAACTGATTTACTTAGGCCGGCCATACACGGACAACTTCAAGTTATCGCTCGAGCAGTTGCGACTGCTTCGGGCGGTTGGCACCAGTTATCAATGATAGCTTCAAGCTGGAGCAGTCCGCGTATGGCCGGCCTAGAGTTAGAGTTCTTCAAAACTACTGTAAAACCATAGAACGCTACAGGCTATAAACTATAAAATGTTAGCATGCTTTTAGATTTGCTATGCTATAGCACGCATGAAATCATTATGATGTACGCTCAAAGCAGCGCGTTACGCGAGACTAACGGTGGACCAGTGCGCTACCGGCAGGCGGGCGCCGCTACGGGCGCTACTAGTGCTGCGAAACGAACTACAAAGCACCACGCGCGATCGCGCGTCGTAGCAACGTAGCAACATAGAGGCTCCTTGGAAAGCATGCTGTCCGTGCTATGGAAAAAAAGCGTGCTATGCTTTTGCACCTCTAGTCCGTGTACCTTGATCTCTGGCTAACTGCTCGAGCAGTCCATGTATGGCCGGCCTTAGTTAAATTTTTGACGGTGTCACTTTTTGAAAAGTTTATCTCAGTGCAAGTCGGCCTTAGAGTTTAATGATTATGTCACCGTAAGATTATTAAAACCGTTACTTTATAATCTAACTCGCGTAATTGCAAACTGTCGAAAGATTACAATTTAACGCATTATTTTCCGGTAGATTGTAATCTGATAAGTATTTAAACCCGATAAAACCTAAGTGCACTTATTGATTGTTTATGTCGAACCCTAACCTAACCTACAAGAAAGAGACAAGAAAACGTAAATACAATGAATATTTCAAAAACTGACACTCAGAACATTGAACAGTTTACAATCTTTCGACAGTTTACAATTTCGCGAGTTAGATTATAATCTAACGGGTTTTACAATCTTACGGTGACAATTATAACAGCTGTCAAGTTATTAACAAATGATTAAGGCGTTGTGAAAAAGAAACGAAAACACATGTCAAGTCAAGTCAAATCCTTTTTAAACTTACTAACTGTTTCCAGACATAATATGCCTGGAAACAGTTAAAGAAGCAGATAGACATACACACACAGTTTCGCATTTATAATAGGTACATGTTATACATTTATAATATATTAGGATATATAAGCTGCAGATACGGAACAGTTTCAATATTCATACATATTGTCTCACTAATCTGCATAATAGGTAGTTTAACTGCCAATTAGTATTTTTTGTTTTAAATGCAAAATCCATTTTGTTCATTGTTGTCACAATTAATGACGACTGCGGGTATATTTTTTACTTATAATGCGATTTGTCTTTCAAGCCTACCAAGTACCAACCTATATAACCTACCTTCCTATTGTCGATTTTTGTCATGAATTTCAAAGAATTGGATTAAGTAATATCGAGGTCGAACAGGGCGCACCAATTATTCTCTTTTTTTAAAAGTAGCTAAAAAATTTACTGGACGTCAATAAGTGTAGTATAGGTACCTACCTAAATTGAATTAACATTGAGTTTGAGTTTGAGTTAGAAAAGCTTTTATAACGTACGATAGTATGTAGAACATCTGACGCCGACATTTCGCGCAGCTACGTTTAGTCCAAACGCAACGCGTAAAAAAACTATAAAGTGCTTTGTCAAAGGTCTACTTGATTAAAACGCGTAGTATGAATATGAAGTTTACCGGCGCACGCGCACTAGTGAGACCTATTTATAGAATAAAAACAACGTAGTTTACGTAACAATGTGCGTAGATCATTTCTTGTCAACATAAACTATACTGGTTTGATGAAATGTCAGGCGGGTACTGACAGCTGATGATTATTTTCGACTTTAATATATTCCAATGGGAATTGTATCTCTATTCTCTATTTATAAAAAAAAAATATGCTCGAAATCTGTGATCTTTGAAAATAAAACATAGGTTTATTAGAACCAGACATGCAGCTTAAAACTCGAAAGCCTTAAGGCTTGTAACTTTGGGCCAGTTGCACAGCAAGGTATTAAAATAACGTTACCGTTAAAGTCAAACTCCACCAATTAATTTAAAAAGAATTGGGTTGCATTATTCTTATGTAGGCTATCATGGGTTGGATTAAATTTTGCTCAGATGGTAGTGAAGTTAAATTTAACATGTTAAATTTATTGCACAAGTTAGCCCTAAGTTTTGATTCACCCTAGTGGAGGTTTAAATACCGACTATTGCTAGCAATACCAACTTTATATTAAATGCTTTTTATTGGTGGCCAAAGTTTAATGGTAACCAAAACGTAACGTAAAACGACAGTCCTGCAACTGATCCTCAGTGGATCTTCCTTTACATCAGTCACGTGTATACGTTGTAGTATGTTATACTAATTATTATCCCTAATATTTGTTTGTACAAGGGTAATTATAGTACAGAATGGTTAATTACACAATTGTATAAGTTGACATCTTATGTCATAGCTAAGAAGCATATTTTTTATTGCAAGCAAAGAAACATACGGGTAATCAGATGTAATTGTATGTAGGGTATAGGTAATATTGTGTGCTAATGGTAAGAGTGAAGACGCAACCGTCGTAGACATCTGTTATTAGGTATTCAACTTGTGAAAATAGTGCCAATATATAATATTAAATTAGTTCCTACCATGCCTGCATTCATGAGTAATGAATCATCAGGTTATCAATAATTTACTTTCTTTAAATTTGGGGGAAGTCGCGGGCATCAGCTACTAGATAAATATAAATTATAAATCATACCTACTACGATTCCCGGTACGCGATCTCCACTCCTTTTTATTAAACGTCTTCACCAGTTACCATCAGTTCTGTGAGGGTTACCACTTGCCTCCATTCTCACCCTATTTGACCATATAAGTTGCTCATTTCTTATCAATCTTAGTGGATCCTAAAACAGTCTATATTTTACCCAAAAATTTTGAGTGTGCCAAATGCTGTGTTTTGTGTAGGCTGATAATATACTCTTACTACTTGTATAGGGTTACACGTAACTAAGATAAAAATGTTGGTTAAGCTGATACTCATACTTCACATAATACAGGTTGAGTGTTAGAAATTTCTATGAATGTGGTTTTTGTGGTATTGTGACAAACAGCGGCCAAAACCGCTGTTTGTCTTTTAGTGGTATGTTTTGTAAATTGTAATGAATACGTACTTGCTTCGCAACCTACTGTTTAATTTTATCTCAGACTGATCACTTGATGAAGACATGAAAACTTTTTTTTGGTTCAGAAGTATCTTAGAGTTGTCATAATTTCCATCTGAAATAGAACAAAAATTATGGTATTAGTTATGATTTCTATCCCCAGACGGATGTAGACCCAAACCGTTTAAATACTCAATCAATTAAGTATATACAATCAAGCACAATTCCGGCATTTTTTCGGTGAAACAGGTATTTGCTGCTGCCAAATTCACGTAAGACAAGTCACGGAAGTAAGTACTTAACAATTCACGTATAATATTTTTGCAAAAATAAAGAATGAAATAAAGGATGAAAGCATGATTGATTTCAATCTTGAAAAAAATTATTTAAATGATAAACATCCAGGTCACTAAACTGATGCCATAAATATTCCGATATAAAGATAAGTATTACTGTCTCACTATTAACATTATAAGCGCTGAATTAATAAAATTCTAAAATGCACAATACATGATGGAGTTATTTAATTCATTAGTTCATTAGTTGCGTTAATTTATCCTCGTTGAATTCCTTAAGAGGAATATATTGAGAAGGCAATTCATTCGTGCCCCGCGATGCCGGTAAAGGAAATCTTTGTGCGGGTACCTGTATTTTTTTGCCATTACAACTATTAAGGAACTTTGGTTATGAATTAGCAAATAAAAAATTTGATAATCTGATTTTCTGACATCTCGACGTGCAGCCTGAACTTCTAAACTGAGCTAGGTTTAGAAACTTGATATTTCGCATATGGGTTTTCTGAATAACGCCTAACTTTCCGATGATCCATTCGAGCGAATCCGGGATGGGTAAGCTACTAAATGACTTTAAGTACCTATTGTAGCCACAGCTTCAGGATAATGGGAAATTTAAGTAAAAACCAGCAATACGATAACATTTTCTATATTTTACACTTCTTCGAGTCACGATTACCATCACAATGCCATTAAAAAAACAAAAGACAATCTGTCGTAACTTGTTGGCGCCAAATTCAAATACAGTTTACGAATTCATTAAGTTAATAAAATATTATTAATGAATAACTTTAATAATATTTAATCTAGGATATTTATAAAATAATAGAAAAACAATTTGAATAAAGCTGAACGATAGCAACGGGTGAATATTAATTAATAATCAACCTAACAACATGACATAAACTAGCAAAAAGTAACTTCCTCGAACATTCACTAGATGTCGCTAGAATTCTGACACGGTGACTGAGTTTTGTTATATTAGGTTCTATATAATTAATAAAATAAAATCACAAACGCCGACTTAGACGATATAAATCTATATACCTAAAATATGCCCAAAATGATAAGTGGGCTTACACTATCTTATTTAATTTAAATCACAAACATAAACATTTTACACAAAAATTAAAACTAAAAACTAAAAACCTAATCTAAAAGACCTGTGGGCAGCGTGCCCAAAATGCTGGCAGCATTTTGGGCACGGCATTTTGAGATAGGTACCGCGTACCTATTTGAGATAGGTACGCGGTACCTATCTCAAATAGGTTAATTTCCTTGACAAAACTAGCCTATAATATGATGCTAATATCTCTCTCAGGATCCATAGCTATACTATAGCCATGCAAAAATAAGGTCCATCTTCTCTGTTGTGGGGTCGGCCCAACATACAAGATATGCACCTTTGCTTACTCTGAGCCCATTTGCATATTATATAATATGAGTAGTGGTTAATATAGAAACTTGATATTAATTATTAGACGTACCTATGGTTGATCAGTACGGCTAGCATGCGCACGAGTAATATTATGTATACCCGTCTATATTTGTCTAACGAAGCTAACATGGTTACTTGTCTCGTTACGTCAAAAGTAGAAATAAAAGTAATATTTCTTATCTGTGGTATTTTTCTCTACGAACCCTTACATGCGACTTTATTTTTTTATACGACTGCCTGAAAAAAGGAGTATATTGTTTTCAGGGTTTATGTATGTATGTATGTATATATGTAAATTCCACCATAACTTCTATACGCCAGAACCGATTTTGATAAATGAGGTATCGTTAGAATCCCTAGCTTATCCCGGATGATTTAGGCTAGTAAAATTTAAAAAAAATTTATGACCATGGTCCCGCAAAATACTAAAGTTGAAAAAAATAATCGAAAATAAGATTAACTATATAATCATCATCTAGAAAATGATGAGTAGATTCCGAAAATACATAACACTATAGTTCAATATCCAGTGATTCACAAAAAATATCATTCAATAAAAATGTAAATAAGATGCTAATTTAACTAGATTAATTCAGATTTTTAACTTTTTAGTACGGTTTTTGGCAGGGCAGTCGTGTTTTTTTTTTTTTAATTATGACTTTTCTCTACGAACCCTTACATGAGGACTATTTTTTTCTTGTAATATACCAGATTTTGTGCAAGTTGTGTCTCTATCTCGTCGCGAGATATTTCGTTGTGCGCTTGTTATGCCTATGTCACCGTAAGATTGTAAAAACCATTACATTATAATCTAACTCGCGAAATTCTAAACTGTCGAAATATTATAATTTAACGCATTATTTTCCGGTACATTGTAATCTGATAGGTATTTAAACCCGATAAAACCTAAGCCGCAGGCCGGGCACTACTTGATTATTTATGTCGAACCCTAACCTAAACTACAAGAAAGAGACAAGAAAACGTAAATAAAATGAATATTTCAAAAATTGACACTCAGAACATTGAACAGTTTACAATCTTTCGACAGTTTAGAATAGGGATGATGCCTATATCAAAAATAAATTATTTCTAACTGATTATTAAATAGAGGGTCTTCCAAAAGACCTAAAATTCACATCCTCAATTAGTTTTAAGTTTGATAACCATTTTAAAATGTAGATAAAAGAAAAAAAGTGCGTTGAAATTTGATGACGTCACTATTGCGAATTTCATACAACTTCCATACTAGAAGCGCGTTGTTAAGTTTGTTAAAGAGTTGCTGATTTGATTGCGTTGTCATCATCCCCATTTCGCGAGTTAGATTATAATCTAACGGTTCTTACGATCTTACGGTGACACCTATATGACTCCTATTACGTGATATTAGTACCAAAGAGAAGTGAAATCATTTCCCGCGCGAAAAACAGCCCGCGGCTCGCGACTGGTTTGCAACTTTGTTGCAAGGTGCAATTGTCTTATTGGTTTTTTACACGAAGTCGGCCGGTAGTTATGCCGTATAGTACCGCCTCGGCACATTGGCCCATTGACCGATATTTATGTGACCGGCGATTTATGTCGCCTTGCGTTACTACAGCACTGCTTGTATGTGTCACCGTAAGATTGTAAAAACCGTTAGATTATAATCTAACTCGCGAAATAATTGTAAACTGTCGACAGATTGTGAACCGTTCAATGTTCTGAGTGTCAATTTTTGAAATATTACATAAACGTTTTCTTGTGTCTTTCTTGTAGGTTAGGTTAGGGTTCGACATATATATTCAGGTAGTGCCTAATCAGGTAGGTTCTATCGGGTTAATATACCTAACAGATTACAATTTACCGAAAAATAATGCGTTGAATTGTAATCTTTCGACAGTTTGCGATTTCGTGAGTAAGATTATAATCTAACAGTTTTTACAATCTTACGGTGACATAACACAAAGTTAGATTATAATCTAAAGGTTTTTACAATCTTACGATGACATATATATCTGAATACTGTGTGATTAGCGAGGAAGGGCCAAATACATATACACCGGATTGTACAAAAAGTCCGCACCAGCTTACACTAGGCAATCCGACAAAACTTCGTTCCCCTTTGGTAATTTTAATTTTTAAGTATAGGTATGATAGTTAATTAATTGAGGTTTAAAATAACACCTGATTTGCCTTAGTGATTTTATTGTAAATAAAAGCGTGTTCCGCGTGTAAAAGCTAAGAACAGGTTCTCAAGTATAGGTCAATCTATGTTTTATATCGGTCTATTTGAGAACGTGTTCTTTGATCATGTCGATTTATACGGGTCCTAGAATGAATTTGGATCATAGATAGGCGTTTAAGTTGTTTCTCTAAAATCTGACTCTATATTGATGTCAGGCAGTTGATGCATAATATTTGGAATATAATTTTTCATAAATCGGTATGGGAAACTCATATTATGTCAACCTTTTAATCCTTTAAAGACTTCGATTTAAAAACATCAGTAAAATTCATTATGGGCTTTCAATTAGAGGGCTCTCAAATAAGCTTATCTTGTCTGACTAATATTATTAAAAATTTAATGTGAAAGTTTGGATGTTTGTTTTTAAGTTGGATGTTTGTTAGATACTCCTTCACGCCACAAGGTTTAAATTTGGAAATAGGCTACATTTTATCAATTAAAATGAAAGAGTTCCCGTGGGAATCACAACGGACGAAGTCACAGGCATCATCTATAAATAAATCAACAAACATTTTCTTAGCCAGTTTCAACTTAATGCTTACAACATAATATTGTATCAAATACCAATTGTCGTTGAGCATGTTATAACGACATTTCGTGCGGAGCAATCGAGGAGAACTGTAAAAATATGTTAGTGCTCATGTGTGCAGAAACTGGTAGCATTTAATGATAGCCGTGGATATAGATCAACTAGATATAATATTTAAAAGTAGCTGATGCACGCGTCTTCGTCCGCGTAGATTTAGGTTTTTTACTTTCCGCGGGAACTCTTTAATTTTCCGGGGTAAAAAAAACCAATTTATTTTCCAGAAATATTCCAATAATTTACACAATAGAAATTAAACAAATGATTTTAAAGTTAACCTACTTAAGAACTAGAAGGAGTATGTTCCTTGATGTCTCAAATGTATTTGAGACCAATGCCGCAATAAATATCCCACGTTCGTCTGCATACAAGCTTTTACGATGCAATTATCGCTTCTTAGGTACCTCCATCAAGTATTCAAGATTAAGTAAAAAGTAATCTAACTATGGGTTTTTCTGAAAATCTATCTGTGTGTCAAATAGGGGGTTTCAAAGTGTAGTTCACGTGGACGAAGTCGTAGGCATAATCTTGTTGTAAAAATAATATTATGCAACTGATTCACTACGCACGTGCTTTGTCGGAATATGCCCGACTAGAAACATTTAAACCAAGAAACCAACAAACAAACACACTTTCGCATTTATAATATTAGTATGATGTAAGAGAAAATTAAGACAAATAAATTTTTAATTCTTCACAGCAATTACCTTTTTGTACAGCGTATTCAAATAAACTCGCCGGCATATTTAGCGGAACATAAAAAAGGTCCATAATTAAAAAATATACCTAGTTTTATTTTAAAATCTACTTACTACACTTCTTTTGTTATTTAAAGTTTCATTTGTTTTACTCAAAATGAGATCACATTAAGAACAGATTTTGCAAGTAAAGGCTATTTGTGAAAAATGGTACATTTTTGAACTTTTCATGTAACCGGGAAAAGTGAAATTTAATATTAAAATAACAATTAATTAAATTAGAAAAATGGTGATTAATATCGCGTATTTCCTCCACGTGCTCTTATTAAAGTTTCTACCCGTCTAGGCATACTGAGAATGATGTTATCGATGGTCTCCTGGGATAGTCTCCGCCATTCCTCAACTACGGCAATTCGCAGTTCTCCCACGTTGGCAGGAGCTGGAATTCTGTGCTTAACTTTTCTTTTCAGCAAGTCCCAAACGTGCTCTATTGGGTTCATATCCGGTGATCTCGCCGGCCACGCCATAACAGTGATATTCATATCATTAAGATAAGCTTGAGTTACCCGAGCGGTATGCGGCCGAGCATTATCCTGCATAAAAACAAAATCTTCACCGATATATGGGGTTTGCCCCATACGACGACATTTTTTTCTAAAACTTCTCTGATATAGCGGTCTGCAGTCAGACTCCCTCTGCCAATCACTACCAAGTCTGTGCGAACTCCCAAACAAATGCCCGCCCAAACCATTATTGATCCACCACCGTATGCAACTGTAGTTTCAAAATTTGTCTGAATATATCGTTCTCCTTTGCGTCTGTATATTGTCTGTACTTGCCTGCCGTCAATTTGATTTAAGAGAATTCTGCACTCATCACTAAACAATACTCCATTGGTCCGCGTTCCAAAGTCGATGTTCCTGAGCAAAAGTTAACCTGTTTCTACGATGATTTACCTCGAGCCTTGGAGCCTTGGCGGGCACAGATGAACCCAAACCAGCTTCTTCGAGCCTTCTTCGTACCGTACGCTCACTTACGGTTACACCCCGCACTGCTTCTAACTCATGTCGGGCTTGGACGGCCGTCAAACGGGGGTTCCTACTAATGAAACGATCATCCCTACTCGAAGTGCGTCTTTTTCTGCCTTGTCTTGCTCTTCTCACATAAGTACCGGTCTCCCTGAACCGTTGGATACTGCGATGGATCGTTGAAACTGGTCGACGAAGATCTCTGGATATCACTCTGTAGGTTTGACCATTTTTTCGCATTTCGAGTGCCCTGGCAATCTCCGTTGGGGCTAAGTCAGGCATAATTCAGTCATCAACTCCAGAAAGATACGCGATTAAAAAAAACTAACAAAAAACAGTATTTCAATGAAATTTTAAATCAAACTCAGAAGGAAGAAATACTCGAAGTTCGCTCCAGATAAGGTGTATTTGAATAAAATTAAAACACTTGCATAAAATGTGATGTTCAGTTGTTTTCTTAATTTGAAAATATTTCTTTTTAAATTAAATGACGTATAAACCAGCCAGCAACCTTATATGATACTGATATCAAACCTTTTTTTTATGTTCCGCTAAATATGCCGGCGAGTTTATTTGTGTACATGCTCGTGTTCATTTTTTAAATGAAAACAAACGAATTATTTTGAACTAGTTTAACCGTTTATCTTAACGAGTAAGTTTTTAATCGCTCAATGTAAAGACTGGTCTATTTTAACAAATAGGGTTTTAATAATACTAAGGGATGCAGGGAATTTTTTAACTAGGTTTTTCTAGCTTACTTTACCGTACCCTTGTCTAGTTTATATATTTTTTTAACTGTCGGTTTGGCCTTTGAATAGGACGATGCCGGTGGCCTTAGATGCTACAGGTTAATTTTTCGGCTCACTAGCTGCCTGTTACTACTGATTAAATATAATATAATGTCTTAATCTTAGGCGCCCCTAAAATCCGCGCTTCACTTAGGATTCTAGATGCAACACCCTCGCTACGCTCGGGAGTTACTCTAAAATCCCTCGTTGCGCTTGGGGTTTATCCCGGCGCCCGTAACGTAAGACCCCTACCCCCTACCCCTATGTTGAATAATCTACTTTTATTAATAACTAGCTAATGCCCGCGACTTCGTCCGCGTGGATTGAGGTTTTTCGGTTCGGTTGATAAAAAGTAGCCTATGTTTTATTCCAGACTATAATCTATCTCTGTGCCAAATTTCATCCAGATCCGTTCAACCGTTGGGGCGTGATTGAGTAACAAACATCCATCCATACATCCATCCAACCTTTCACATTTATAATATTAGTATTAGTATAGAAGTATAGATAATTTAAGTATAACGCACCTCTAACTTCTGTGTCCTAACTGTATAACTTATCTCCCACGAAGGTTGCTAATCTTATGAAATTGCCTGTCGTGGCCGAAATTCGGTCAGGAGGCCTACTACCATCGCTTAAAGCCGTATAATTTTAATCTTGTTGACAATCCTGTTTTAGAATTATAATCCTTATTTTAGGGACGTCACAGTACGTTATATAAAACTGTCATTTTGAAATAATTGCGCTATAAGCGATGGTACAGTCCCACAAACTTATCTGGTCCGGTGGCCAAAATTGGAACTAATTTTAATTCCTGTTTAGTTTATGGTTTTATTTTATTTACATAGAAACTAGCGACTATATATGTGTATAAATATAAGTGTTACAGAATGAAAGTGTAACAGAAACGAAGCTGTAACCCTTTTGAATGTGTTTTGTTAACCCGAAAATCTTATATTTCTGTAACAAAAACATATCTGTACCAGAAATGAAAGTGTTTTAAAGTGTAACCGAAATAGCGACGTTGCCAAATTTACTGTTGACGCGTATTCAAATTTGAACCTAAGGTGAAAGCACTGATGGTTGCAATTGTTTTGAGAAAAACATGGCCATGTTGCGTCAGTGTGTGTAAAGTCCAATGAAGTGAGAAGAACGCGTTCTATGTTTTTATCTGTAACCCTAATAGGTACATGTACCTATTAGGGTTACAGATAAAAACACTTGTTAATAGAAATAAACGGTTACAGATTGATTGGGTTACAGTATCGTTTCTGTTTCCGTTATAAGTGTTTCTGTTTTTTAACAGTTTCAAAAAGCAGTTTAAACCCCTTATTTCGGTTACTGTTTCAGTCCTTACTAGCGACGCTGTTACCGGGTCAGATAAATTGATATAATTGTCACCGTAAGATTGTAAAAACCGTTAGATTATAATCGAACTCGCGAAATTGCAAACTGTCGAAAGATTACAATTTAACGCATTATTTTTCGGTAGATTGTAATCTGTTAGGTTTAATAACTCGATAGAACCTAATTATTTATGTCGAACCCTAACCTAACCTACAAGAAACAAACAAGAAAACGTAAACACAATGAATATTTCAAAAATTGACACTCACAACATTGAACGGTTCACAATCTTTCGAAGATTATATAATCTTACGGTGACATAATAAATTTTGACGACCTCCGTGGCGCAGTGTGTAGCGTTGTCTTAACGTGCGGAGGACCCGGGTTCGAAATCCGGCAGGGTCAATTTGGGAATTTGTAATTTCTGAATTTTCCCTGGTCTGGCCTGGTGGGAGGCTTCGGCCGTGGCTAGTTACCACCCTACCGGCAAAGACGTACCGCCAAGCGATTACGCGTTCCGGTACGATGCCGTGTAGAAACCGAATAGGGGTATGGGTTGAATATAACTGCCATGCCCCTAACAGGTTAGCCCGCTACCATCTTAGACTGCATCATCACTTACCATCAGGTGAGATCGTAGTCAAGGGCTAACTTGTAGTGGAAAAGAAAAAAAAAATCTGACCCGATGACCCCTCATCATATTATTATTTGCAAATTAATTTAAATATTAATGTCTATTTCAGACGGCGCAGGAGTCCGAGCCCCCATCGACCTCCACATCGAGGGACGGCGCGGATTGTTAGTGCGGCTTCGACTCCCGGCCCGAGTAGGAGTGTGAACTATGAACTACCAAACTAGTGTTAGATCTGTATATGACATGTATATAACGTGTTGGTGACGCTAAAGAATACCTTACTGTTACTTTAAGGCCGTACTGGGGCTTCCCAACTGGTTAAAGGATACTGGTGTCCATCTCTTGGGCATATTTGGAGTAGGTATATTTCCGGCTCTGCACATTGACAATTAAATCGTTACATTCGTAATTTCATGATATGCTTCTTCTTCAAATTGCTCGTTTTGAAAGACGTCTGAGACGGCATCATCACTTACCATTAGGTGAGATTGCACCATTAAGATTGACCCTTTGAATTTTGTAATATTAGTATGGAATACTTTGCTTGATAAAGTCACAACTGAAATTTTCAGACACAAACGTTTATAAAAAATATTATTTCAAATGAATTTGTATGTGCTAACACGGCAACTGTGAATATAACACTGATTATTCACAAAATTATAGTAATCAATAATCCCCGGCAGTCTCAATTTGGGAATTTACAATTTCTGAATTCTCCCTGGTCTGGCCTGGTGGGGAAGGCTTCGGCCGTGGCTAGTTACCACCCTACCGGCAAAGGTACCGCCAAGTGATTTGGCGTTCCGGTACGATGCCGTGTGGGAAAACGATTAGGGGTGTGTGTGGGTTTAATATAACTGCCATATCGCTAACTGGTTAGCAATATGGCAGTTATATTAAACCCACTACCACTACTTATAGTAACCCGCTACTGTCTTAGACTGCATCATCACTCACCATCCGGTGTGATTGCACTTGTAGTGGCGTAAAAAAATTGGCTGAAATTATGACTGTAAACAATAGTGAGAGACTCTCGCCATTCAGAGGTGATTGCGATCGTCACACTGATAGCTGTTAATGTGCTAGGCCATTTTTCTCAGACTGATCTCGTAAGTTGGCATCGCATAGGTACATACAGGTTTGGAAGCCCTAGTGCGTTTAGTTATACGTATAAATAAATATAATTGAAATGTATGCACCTCTTAGGGTCAGAATACACGGTCGCGTTTTCACCTCGGTTCCAGCTAAAACCCTTCCAGTCACCCCTAGTTCCATACCAAGGTCGCTTATTGTAAATACGTCTTCAGACTATTCTGAAGACGTAATCACAATTTCACTTTGGAATGGAACCTTCAGAGACAAATTTGAATTTAGTACATATTATTTGTAAATTTTTCGCTGTGTTCTTCGGAAGATCTTATTGTTTCGTTTAAAAATCGACCAAATTCTATTTTATTCTTCTATTTTGTTAATGAATAGATAGGTATAGATTTTACTAGTAATTTGTACATTTAAAATCTGTCAAAGTTCTATACAGATGGAATTAATTAAGATTTCCCGTTCATAGATTTACGCATATGCACATTAAACTTTAAAGTTGCACACGTAAAAAGTTCACTCCGACTTTCAAAAACCATACCCGCTTTAGTTCGGTAACACTGTCATGTAAAAGCCGCATCAATCATTGCAAAAATTTCAATTGTTGTAATTGACTGAATCTATGTTATTCTTGCGATAATGAATTTTGGTCAATGGTGGAAGAGCGTTAACCAATCAGAGGTGATTGTGATGGTTATACTGTAGCAATATTTTTTACGTAATTAAACGCCTCGGGTTTATTTAATGGAATTGGAACCAGTGTGGAATCGGACTCTGTGTATCTGAGCCTTAATATTTCTTGCGTCCATTTCATTTTGTCCAGTGATAAATAATTATTTAAGTGTTTTTCTTGTTTCTCATATCTATTTAAAAAATACCGTAATCGTGACCTTTATTTCTGGGGATTTAATTAACAAAATACATACCATATTCCTATAATTACAATAGATAAGAGAGATACGTCTAAAGATATTCACAGAACTATCAAAATATTAACAGCAAAAATGTAATGCGTCTTAGGTCATGCAGTTCAATTCTAGACAAGCGCGCACCAACCTATACCTCATCATTGCCAGTTACTTTACTTTTTCAAGACAACCGACAATCGCAAGCCTATCTTATAGATCGAGACCGGGCTCCTCACGTCACAAAGCTTCTCAATTCTGACCATAATTTTCTATTCTTCCCTGATTCCGTATACTATTTCGCCTCTCTCCCTCGTTGGTCTAGTGATTAGCATGTTCGACTTCGGCTGACGAGGTCCCGGGCATACTAAGTATTGGGTTTTACTTACATGATATTCTCAGTACTAGCCCGGAGTTAGGAAGTTGGCGGTGTTTAACCACTGTCCCTCGGAGAGCATGTAAAGCCGTCGGTCTTGCGCCTGATCTCTCTGCGGTCGTGTCGGATTTTCTGTCCCATCGGGATATGAGAGTAAAGGAATAGAGCAGATGGCTAATCTCTCTGGAGATTGGCCACCGTGGCTGAAATTCAGTCGGGAAGAAATTATTATTTATTATACTATTTCGTAAATGTTGTTTGTATATTGTTTGTATATAAGACTAGCAGATGGTCAAGCGAAGACAGGTTGCAATTGTAAATTACGAAACAATTTATACATTTATAATAGCGTTGCATACGCTAATGTGTTAAATATTGTAACGCATATATTATTGAGTTGATGAAACGTTTATATCCGCTATGCAATGCGTTACGGTTCGCCCTTCATGTATTGTACAAGTAGGTATAATATCCGAACGTAAAATATATTCCGTAATTAATATTCTATACAGTGTTCCAGTATTATCTACTATAATGGCTAAAAAGTTCAAACAATTCATAATTTTTGTACTATTATAGTACCAGTAAGTATCTAAATATACTTAATAATTCATTCACAGTGAAAATTCTCAATCGGTCAGGCAAAAGTCAAAATCGCTAAGTAGGTATGTATCTACCTAGTAGACTTGGCTCAAAACTACTTAAGTATTTCTTAATAAACTTAATTTTAGTAAAAATCAAATGAGTAAGTACTTAATTTCAGTCAAAACCAAAATATCTTGACCAAAATATTCCACTATTCCACGCAATCTTGCTATTGTACCTACACTTAGAGTAATTGCCCTAGAGTACTTAGGTACCCCCCAATTGCAACCCCTTGGCATACACTCTTAAATTATAAAATAACAGGATGTCTGACAGGGGGTTGTAATCGTACTAAGTTTCTCATAATGGACAAAAACTGGTTTCTAATATTATTCCAAAGAAAAATATAAAATACGGAGCTTTATACTTTAACGAATTTGAGGTGCCACCTTTTCTACGGTTTTCCAAAGAAACCGCGATCCAAACTTCATACTCGGGGATCGTTTATACCTCTATTAGAGACATACATAGAAAAAAAAAACAACTCTATTAAAATAACGAAGGTCTGATCGTCGCGGGCTCTTGGACCAAATGTCATTGGTACTTTTAAAAATGGCATAATATCTCTATCAGACTCTGTCAATATTATACCCGTATACCTTTGAGATTTACAGTACAAGCCGCTGGCGTTGCACTGGGTCTCCTGAAGGTTTTCTTAGATCAACTGGAACAGGGAGAAGGGGGTCAGAAACGAGTAATAGACGGAAATGTTACTTAGTTAAAGGTTTAAGTGTGGCTGATTAAAGATTATTTACAGGCTACATCCCTACCTTTGAGATCTACAGTACAAGCCACTGGCGTTGCACTGGGTCTCCTCAAGGTTTTCTTAGATCAACTGGAACAGGGAGAAGGCGGTCAGGAACGAGTAATAGACGGACGAAAATGTTACTTAGTTAAAGGTTTAAGTGTGGCTGATTAACGATTATTTACAGGCTACATACCTACCTTTGAGATCTACAGTACAAGCCGCTGGCGTTGCACTGGGTCTCCTGAAGGTTTTCTTAGGTCAACTGGAACAGGGAGAAGGGGGTCAGAAATGAGTAATAGACGGAAATGTTACTTAGTTAAAGGTTTAAGTGTGGGTGATTAACGATTATTTACAGGCTACGTGGTATTATAGGATAGGCAGGATCTCGAACATTTCCACGCAGGCGTCGCAGCGGGCGGAGCTATCAAGGCGCCGCCCTGTTCCGAATCGAATTACTAATGTGCACTGCAGGCTTTACAATAGGCATGATGACTGATTTTGAAAAATGGTCAGATTATGTTCGGAAGTAGGTATATACTATTTCGAAAAAATATATTATTTCAGCAAAAAAATAAGGTTTGGTAGATAAAATTGGCATTTGAAATTTAAATTTTAAAATTCACGCCAAAACGCTAGCCGGTGTCATGGCGTCGTTTGTGACGTCACTATTGTTTTTACCAATATACTCTGTGCAGTGTGCAGTAAGCAATAGTGTGATTGACAAAGCTCGAAAACAAACAATTGTGACGTCATTCGCTTCTTGGTGTTTAATCCATTATGGCGGATTGCTGTATTTTATAGTTTTATTTTATCAAAATAAACAACAATCTCACTCGAAAAAGAAAAATAAATACGTTTTTTATAATCCATGAATCCTACTTTATTAAATACATAATTTCATTGATTCTTGGTTACTGTCATCATGCTTATTAGGGTTGCCGAATACAATACAAGTCTTACTAGTGAGGCTAAGCTTTAATTCGTTCAGAGAACTTGCTTTCTGGCAATCTTTAGATATGTCACCGTAAGATTGTAAAAACCGTTAGATTATAATCCAACTCGCGAAATTGCAAACTGTCGACACATTACAATTTAACGCATTATTTTTCGGTAGATTGTAATCTGTTAGGTATATTAACCCGATAGAATCTAACCTAACGGCCTCAGGCCGGGCACTACCTGATTATATATGTCGAACCCTAACCTAACCTACAAGAAAGACACAGGAAAACGTAAATACAATTAATATTTCAAAAATTGACACTCCGAACATTCAACGGTTCACAATCTGTCGACAGTTTACAATTTCGCGAATTAGATTCAACTTAATCTAACTGTTTGTACAATCTTACGGTGACAGATACAATTTTGTTTACGTCAAGTTGGAATGTAATGCCACCACCAACCATATACCACGTAGTAAATGGTCGATGTTGATTTTTTTACCCATCGCTACCTAAATCTTACTCCCAATTAACACGATTTGAATTAGAATGAAGGTCTACCGTCTATAGTCTATTTTAGAAGAACACAATTAGGTTAGAAGATCTTACCTACCCTGGACGCTGAAACTGTCCATCCATAAATTTTTTTACCCTGTCCGTGCATGCGTCCACTCCATCTGCCTTCTCGAGAGTGCGCCTACATATAGGTATGTACACACGGTCCTCCAGTTTTCTAATCCTGTCACCTGTACATTTTTGGAGATTTTCTTCTTAAATGACCACATTTTGAAACCGCGATCCCCTTGTAAAGATCCACTCATTCAGATTAGGTTATACCTACCTAGTCCGTCCTTTAATTAGGTACTTAAACAACCAAAGTTACATGCAGGAATATATAAAAATAAAGTAAATTTCCTCGGTACATCGGGACGGTCTGGCCTGGTGGGAGGCTTCGGCCGTGGCTAGTTACCACCCTACCGGCAAAGACGTGCCGCCAAGCGATTAAGCGTTCCGGTACGATGCCGTGTAGAAACCAAATAGGGGTACGGGTTTCATATAACTGCCATGCCCCTAACAGGTTAGCCCGCTACCATCTTAGACTGCATCATCTCTTACCATCAGGTGAGATCGCAGTCAAGGGCTAACTTGTAGTGGATAAAAAAAAAGGTCAACCCTTCACATAATGCAACATTGCATTTTGATTACCGATGATAAGTAGGTACGGTGTATAATTGTGCGCACGAATAATTACGAGCCACAAATCGAAACCGCCTTGATTACGGTTATTTTCTATGCCATTTCATGTACGAGTATGCCATATAATGCCTCTCATTGGCTATATTCTGATTTATGGGAGAATGAGAACCTCTAATGTGTTATTTGGGTCCGCCGACAGGCATTATTTATGATTATCTGATATCTCTGTGGATCTCTACATTGGGGTATGTGGGGTATTTAATGATACCTGCGAGCTTTGAACGAATAAGCGAGCCTATACCTACTTACCTTTCTGTATACCTACCTAGTTAGTTTATTTTGTGAGCGAAACTTATGATAAACCTCCAATTATATTAGTAAGTAGATAAAAAATCATAAGAATAATGAAAGCTTACCTACATAATACTTATTCGGACAAGTTGAAAGATTGAAACCTTTAATAAAATTATAGAATTTAAAAATACTTTAATAGTAGGTGGGTAGTAGTCCGTAGCTGATGATGGTATTCAATTGGTCTCCAATCTCCATCACTTCTGCATAAAAAATATATGAACTAAGTACAGACTTTCCTTTAAGGTTGCGTGAACTCCCGTTAAAATGACTTAAAATTAATGGCTGTCTAAATAATATTTTGTTTTAAATTAGGCGAGAACCT
The DNA here is from genome assembly GCA_964035005.1 of Erebia palarica. Lineage (NCBI taxonomy): Eukaryota > Metazoa > Arthropoda > Insecta > Lepidoptera > Nymphalidae > Erebia > Erebia palarica. The sequence continues at coordinate 20,764,124 of OZ035994.1, forward strand.
TTTCTTATTTTCTTGTAATTGAATTTAAGTTTATACATATAATGAAAGAAGTAATAAATGACGAGTAATTCCATTGTGACTGTTCTATACTATGACTATACCTGCCTGTTACCTACTTGTCGAACATGCGTGATTTATGTCTTGCGTGTGCCTCGAATTCTTATTAAAACCTGGATTTCTACGGTTTAAATAAATAAATTCAGAAAAACTGTATGACTTTCTAATGATGTAGTCTAAGTCGGTAGCGACTAACCTGTTAGGGGTATGACTAATCTGATCACATAGCCCAATCCTTAACACAGGTTTAAAAAAATCTAGCTAGGATGTTTTGTTCTATGCACATTCAAATACTTAGTTCCAAGATTGTAATACAAAATGATTAAAAATAAACGATTTATTTATTTATTTAATCGTAGTGTGCCGGCATTTGCTCTGCTTTGGACTACAACAAAATAGTCTAAAATGTGGGGAAGTGTTTAAAACGCTACGCTGTACGCAAAATACTACTATCTGTCGTATCTTATCTACGTATCTTTCTTATTCCTAACTCTCTCTATCTGCGTCGTATTCCTCATTTCTGAAGGTCCTGATTCCTTCCATTCATCACATAACATTGGAGGTTTTCTGGTAGGTATAAAAAGGCAGTGGATACCTAGACCTTGATAAATGGTGTTAAGAATTGTACCTAATTTCAATTATATCTTACCTTTAGATGTAAATTGTGAATGAATCCTAATAAAATTAAGAGTTATTCTGCTAAGTAAACTGTAATTTTAGGCTAAAAGCTTTATTTATGATCCCAGTTTTAAAATTTAAGATTTAGGTTTAAATGTTTCCGCCCATCGAATTAAATCATCACAATTCATTTTGTGATAATCATTATATCGTCCTTTTGTAAAATTTAGTCCATTTTTAGACTGCTCTGTCAACCATTGTAGTGCTATCCTTTTTTATATGACATAATATATTTTATATTATAAAGGTGGCAATATTTTGTTTACATAATATCAAAAATATTACAATACGCGAGAATTCCATCTTGATGTTGAGAAATTAGTTATAATAAAATACTTCAATCGATTTTCCAAATTTTCGTCCAAATTTTCTGGTCACAATATTAAAAATATCGGCCATCCATTAAGATAATATTTAATTTTAAGGACATCTTAAATTATAAATAAGGCATGTCTAGAATGATAAGCAGATTCATTTTTCTGTGAGAATGAACATGACGGAATTACCCTACGCTACACTACACTAACTTAACTAGTGTAAACTCAAACAACCTTATTAATAATAAAAAATACATTTCTGTTATACATCTGATGTTTAAAAATGTGTATATGTAACCGTGACTTTGATATTAATGAGGCCCGAGATCATAGATATGTGTAGCTCTGCGTCATTTCGATGAAAGAACTGCATTAAAGTTTCACTACACTAAATGTTTGACGGATACGTTTCGTTATACATTTATTGTTAAAGGTCTTTGTCAAAGATTTCATAAACGTCTAATTAAATATTGTAACTTTTCTCGCCGTTAATTAACTTTTGTCTAGACATGTAAATATATAATGTAAGCGGATTATGTTAGTAGATTATAAGCATTAGTCCATCACATATAGTTAAAGAAATATAACTTTAAGCGAAACTGTAAATATTTAAACTTTTTGTTTTAAAGCTCAAAGGCAAGCTCTGAAAATGTAAATTACAATCGATACTTACAATTTTTAATTTTAATGATACAGACTGTGGTGTTATTATGCTTTCTTTGCAATTATTATTTAAGTATAACTCTCCAGCTCCAAAGTTTCATTCATAAACTAGATACTTAGAGCTAGGTACTTATTACTTATTACTGATGAAACTTATTTAATAGAAATTTTTATTCATTGTATACAAAGAAACTTAACAAAGTTTAAAATACAATAATTGTGTTACTTTCTAGATACTAGGTAGGTAATAGGTATTTCAGTGTGTATTGTCCCATTGGATGTATTTCTGAATTCCATCACAATAACCCTTATCTTTTCATATTGCTGGTAATTCAATATACCTAATAAAAATATTATATTAGGTATGTTACAAATAAATACTTACGTAGATAGGTATGTAACTCATATCGCAATGCCATTTCGAAAGTTGGATAGGTACGCGAGGCTTTTTGTTTGAAGCGATTTCTTTAATGCATGACGTATAACTAGGCCGTTTATTTTATTAAATTTATAAGAAAAATCATTGTTATTTGATAAATAATTAAAATTGCGATAAATAGTTTTTATCATTAATTATTTATTTATCAACCTTGATGTTCAACCAAGACAGTGAAACTGGGGACAAAAAATAATGTTTAAATCAATTAATATAATGTTTTATGAACAATTTATCTCCTTGATCTGGTCAATATTTATACCGTGGTTGTAGAAAAATAATATATCTGAATAAAATATCATTGGCTTGATAAAAAATATGTACTTATTATTGTTAGGTACTTACTAATACAGTTTTTAAACAAGGTACTTACCTACCTATTCCATCAATCAAAAACTTTAAATGAATAAACTTTATTACTTAATATGTTATAAACTTTATTTGTAGTGAGGTTCAATAAAGTCATCGTTAGATGTTCCATCCTCATTTCTCACGTATAATAATCATTATACATCACTGTTGCTCAGTCATGATGATTAACAGGTTGGGTCAAAATGCGTGTACAAAGTTCCTTAATAACCTATTCGTTCAGTAGTAAACGCTATTTATTAGATATCCTTGAACAGAAAAAGTAATATAAAAAAATAAACCGGAAATAAAAGTAAATAAGTAAAACAGTTCTAGAACAAGCATAATGACACCAGAAAAATAAACAGGAGCAAAGGTACAATACAATGTTATTGAAGAATATTTTTTTGTTTTTATATTTATTTTTTGTTACAGATATTATGAACCATGTATTAAACTAAAGAGGCAATAAATAATACATTACACTAAATACATTTTTATTTAATTTACATGCATTTTTATGTTATTACTTTAATGTTACAAGCCATAGTAATAAACAGGATACCTGCCTGTATTATGTCGTATATATATTTCATTAAATACTTGTCATAACACGCATAAAGTAGGGGTTAGGTTTTATAGTCATCAAACAATCGATCAATCATTAGGTAATTGTCCAAACCTCCAAATGTAGGTACGTTTTACAATAACCGAACCGCGGACGCTTTATCTTTTAATTTCTCAGCACATTTCATTGAACAAATACCTACGTACCTACCTAAGTAATTATAAACCCTATTAAAGGTAGATAGGTACTTAACAAAGAAATGTTCTTTCTTTTTTAAATGAATAGGTATTTTTTTAAATGAACGAAACATCCTTCCGTCCCGTTTTGGCTCATATAACGGCCTAGAGAGAGTAAATTTCTATTAGCGTCCAAAAAAAAATATTGTAGACAGAATTTTTTGTATTAATCGCTGTTCTTAAATTTTTTTAACATAAAATTAACTGTGGATATTACAGCTTTTGGCAGGTCCTCTATGTAATAATCGCTAAATAATAGTTTATTTTTGACTTATGCAACATCCCATACCTATCTACTTATCTTATTCACCACTATAATATAGTACAAGTTTTAATCATAGTTTTAATAGATACAACTTGTTGTATTTTACAGAGGAAATACCTAGGTTGAGGATTTTATTCTGATGTTCATAAAATATTTGTCAAATAAACGTTTTCATTGATCTATTTTAACGTTTTTTTACACCTTACCTGAAATTCATTCCTCCCTTGAAGAAATTCGTCATCATCACTTAGGCCATAGTCCACAACTAGTGTCGCGGATTGGCAGGCCTCACAAACCTTTGGAATAATAACAAAACGCTCAAAGGCAAGCAGGTTTCTGTAGATGTCATCCGTCTACGGTTTGTCTGCCAACTAGTGATTTGGTCACGTGTATTTAAACTCTGAACATAAGCACTCAGGTCAGGAGTTGCTGGATTATTGGAACGATTAGTTCCATATGGGACGATGCGGAGGGGTACCATATCCGGCAAAAAACGTCCGTAAGAAAATGCGTGAAGTAAGATGTTTATGTATAGTTTATTCTAAATTAAACCTTAAGAACAATATTTTTTTTTAATTTCAAATGTAGTATATTTATATTTAAGGCCTTTTATCTTCGTAGAAAAACGTAAGATTTTTATGTTTATTCGAAATTAAACCTACAGATAGTTTTATAGTTTATTCAAAATTAAACCTTAATGCTGAAGTATTAAAGTTTAATTCCGAATGTAGTATATTTATATTTAAGACCTCTTGTCTTCGTAACAACGCGAGCATGTCCAGCTATGGTTTAATTTCGATTTTCGAATGTGTATATTTGTTCAACATTTATGCAACCTTTTCGGTCGTTAACGTTGCTGGCACACTTCACGACACATTAAAACTAGGTATATTGTCATACAAAATATTATATTGGTATGTTTTCTAATTGCGGTCGGGGCGGATCAATTTATGATAAAGTTAAATTATTGTGCAATTTCTGGACTCCGAAACGGTGATCACCATACCTAGAAAGAAAACCATACAACGGGCGGGTGAGTTTAGGGCGTATTATATATTTATTTTATTGTATTAGAAAAGAGGAATTCCAGCTCCATACCAGCTCAACGGCAGACAGCAGGCCAGCGGAACTACCTATCTATGTATCCCACCATACCACACGTATTTTATTATTATGCCCAATGCAGCAATTAGCGGATGTCTATCGATATCAGTAGACGACGCTTTCTTTCACCTGTAAAGGAATGTGATGAAGTTATCAGTTAACACAATGGAGGTAGGAAAAAAGTACCTTCTGTTATCACTGATAGATAACAATGAACAAGTAATAGTAGCAATAATTTCGATTTTAAAAGCTTAAAATGCATATCACGCACACACGCATCAGTTGGAGGTGCGTGTCTGAGGCCCGGATTCGAGACCCCGAGGCTCGAATAGGTCCTCTGGAGATTCCTTTTTCTGTGTCTGTGTCATAGATTAGTATGTACAAGGGTCCGCAAACAGCACAACAGCTATAATGATAAATTTTATTAAAAAAAAAACAGCGCCATCTACTGTAACTCAGTAGTATTAGGTTGTACAGCAGCAGGGGTCTTCTCCGGTTGCGGTTAAACGGGGCAATCGATAGTTTACGAGGTGTGATGATAATAATGTAGGTGTCGCTTACAATCCAGAAGAGTTTCTAAGCTTAGACATAGATGTCGCTAGCTTACTTCTTAAGCTCAAAATTTCATGTTAAATTTTCGTAAAATTACGTTCAGTTCGGCTTTTGCAATTTGCAGTTTAACACACAGCAATATACCATCGTCTATAAACCACTTTTTTCGTAAGTTACTTTGTCCAATTCCGATTTCGTAAGAATATGGGCGAACAACAAAAACGATTCAGGATTGTCTGACTAAACTGTCGGATAGGTCAAACAAAAAAGTGATATGCTGAGCAGGACAAGAGAACATTTTCTCGCTCTGTCACTCCTAGGCGTATTATACTCATTTCGCTCACACTGTGGTATGATTTAAATAATATCGTGTCTTCTTGCTATATCTACCTTTGATATGTTTATGTCACCGTAAGATTGTAAAATCCGTTACATTATAATATAACTCGCGAAATTCTAAACTGTCGAAAGATTGTAAACTGTTCAATGTTCTGAGTGTCAATTTTTGAAATATTCATTTTATTTACGTTTTCTTATCTCTTTCTTGTAGGTTAGGTTAGGGTTCGAAATAAATAATCAAGTAGTGGCACTTAGGTTTTATCGGGTTTAAATACCTATCAGATTATAATCTACCGGAAAATAATGCGTTAAATTCTAATCTTTCGACAGTTTAGAATTTCGCGAGTTAGATTATAATCTAACGGTTTTTACAATCTTACGGTGACATTTATATATTTACTCTATGCCATTATTATCTATGGTATATATAGTCTGTGTAATGGAATTGTCATTTCCAGTTGTCGCTGATGTCAAAATGCAAATTGTTTGTCATAATCATGGTCCCAAAGCCATAAACCAAGAGAAGAAGAAGAAGACCCTTTATTATTTTGGTAACTTGTTTCTGTGTTTGTCAATAAAGTGTCATACGGTCTGTGAAAATTCACATTTTTTTTTAGGTTTTGTATGTGTTTGTATTTATTTTATTGATTCTTACGGGATGTAAAGAAGTACTCTGTGTTACGGGGTTAATTCTCTGTTTTGAATTCTTAGTTTAAACACTAATGATTAAAGTTAAATAATATTTTTTAACATTCAACCGAATAATTTATTCAACCAATTTGTGGTAAACAATGGCCGAAACAAATGTTAATGAAACTATTGTAAAATATGAGCGATTTATCGACGATGTTCTCAAAGAGGATCTACGAATATTGCATATAAAGTTGCAACAGATCAATGCGGAACTGACAGACCTTATACAGCAGAAACACACGCTAAAAGTTATAACAGATAAATCGGTTCATCCGGACGGTTTCAAGTCTCAAGTAAACATTGGGTGTAATTTCTTTATGGAGGCCTCTGTGACAGACACGTCTAAATTACTTATGAATATTGGCCTAAATCACTATTTAGAGTTTTCAACAGATGAAGCTTTCAAGTATTTGGATGCCAGAATAAAGGTATTTGAACAGAAATCAGAAGAAATATGCAATAAGGCAGTTGAAACCAAGGCGCATATAAAATTAATGCTCATTGGCATTGGAGAATTGGAAAACCAGAAGAATAGCAAAAAGAGTTAACGTTTACTAGTAGTAACTAGTGTGAATAAACTAGGTATACCAAGAAAACTTTTATAGAAGATTGCTGTACTGAAGTACAGTCCGATTCAAACTATATGATTTCTTGGAACATTGTGTGTTTCGATGTGCAGAATACCATATAATAGGTATCAGCGGGATGATTTCAGTCCACGGTACCCGTGCAAACCTACCCTCACGGCTAACATCTGAGATGTCATAAAGTTTGAATCAGACTGTACAATGTCTGTTAAGCTACTTACTGCAGTCTGTCTGGACCCTACTTAACTAGTATATAAGCTCGTTAAGATTGTCTTGGTATCCTGGGGTTATTTTCCACACTTGGAGGCAGACATTTATGTTAGTTAAGAGGGTCAAGTCATGCTAAACTGCTGTTAAGTAGCACTGTAATGGCTAATAGGGTCTTTGTTAATGATGTTTTGTATATTTGGTGATAATTAAGATGTCACCTGGATGTGGTAAGTACAGTTTAAAAAGGAAGAGGGCTGAAAGGTTTACTGTGAGGTTTTATTTACCCATGATTATTTGGTTTCTATTCAGCACTGCATGTTTTTGTAGGCTGGTGGGCCCAGCCATAGCAATAGCCTCCCACCAGGCCAGAGACATTACAACCTTGTAACATGCACCTTGCTGGAAATTAAGTACATCTGAGCCATCCCACTTATAGTAAGGCCACATCGCTAACTTTATTGTAACTGTTTTCCTTATTATAATAAGTTGATGTAATTAATTGAGTACTTACATCTTTTGTTTAGGACTCCATTCAGAAGGCTTATAAAATGTCCAAATATTTAACTTGTGTAAATAAGATTAAAGATTTGATGTGATTATCAGGTATTAAAGAATAAGAGAGTACTGGTGTATGTAGAGTAACTATTATAATCAAAGTATATTATGTAAATCATTATAATAGATTATGATTGCGTAGTAAGTACTCTTTTTTTATGTTCCTTCCTAATAATATCTGTTAATAAAATTTCTTTAAAACTTTTCAATCTACCTACTTATTTTGGAAATCTTACCATTAAAAGGTATATTTACATGACTCTTTAAGATAGGTACTTTACTTTGTCAGTTTTCTTAATTATTCCAGATGATGGTGTTAGATCGCAAATAAGGATTCTGTATTTCCCATTGCACCCGCGGCTATGTGGAATACGAAATCTTTGTATGTTGAGGTGGAATGCAAAGCTTTGTGTGTTTCTTGGGGTTTCATGACAGTGGGCTCCTGAAATCCATCCATTAGGTACGATTTAAGGTTTTTCGTGATTATTATTGAATTTTTATACAACTAAGCGACCAGCATGGAATACAAGGCACAATTTCGGCTTCCACGACATTGCTTAAACAGCACGATCCAACTTCGTATCCTTTTTTTCCTAAACTTAGTAGGTAAGTTAAATTTAAGATTCTTATGGTAAGTATTTGTTCTATATGATTGAATGGTTAGGGAAGGTAATTAACTGAGAATAAGTACTTTCTTTACTCAATCCATTGCCAACTAAGCTGTGCTGTGATCAACACTTCAAAAGCTATCCAAAACGATAATTTAGAGCCTCTTCAGACTAATATAAGAGTTGCTTATTAATATTTATCAGAGTAGGTACTGTTAGGTCCTTCGTATCAAATTTGCTGTCACTACAGTTTAGCTCTCAAACATTGCCTGGTGGTTAGGAAAGTATTGTCAACGTTGGTTAATAATTATTAAGTAATTTATGCCGAGATTTCCATGCTTTCGAATTTCGAGTGTTTAGACTCTAGAGGGTGATCGAGATAGGTGTTGGTACCTATGTGTGAACGATATCAAATAAGTGTACCCCCATCAACTATGGATAAAATATTTTGTGTTTCTCCCCGACCTCACGGTCCATGATTTTGGACTTAAATAGGTATAATATGTACCACTATTAAAACTACAAATTACAAGTTCCGTTGAACTATTGAGATAGTTTTCAAAGTTTTAATAGTGGTACCACCGCTTACGCTTGTAATTTGTAGTTTTAAATAGTGTTTACGGTAAACACCGCACCGCGGTCAGCGCCGTCTACTAACATAACGGTAAAGTTTTGGATAAAGTTTTTGCAGAGAACAATTTGGCAGGCGCTCTCTTGCATGGAAAAAATATAATATAAACGTCTTACTTAATTGATTCTTTCAATTGATTTGGCATAATAATATTATTTTTGTGAGGGTTATGTAATAATATGGATTAATTTAGAAGTTATGAGGCTTTGACAAACTAATTTAGTATTTACTAGTTATGTGCCGGATTCTTACTAAATTAATTTAAAAAATTCCTATACCTATATGTTTAAATATATCATTATTTTAATAAGGATATTTTAAATCACAAAGATTTGTGATTGATCTCATTATAAAGAGAGTTGATTTTGTAGGTACCTTTGAGTTATGTAATATTGGTAGGTATGGTAACTCACTACGATAAATGTTTGCAATTAAATGTAAAGGAGCCAAATATTTGATTTTAAGAAATAAAAAATAATCTGAATGGAGTTTAAGAGTTTTTTTATTGCTACCTATATATAGAATTTCATCTATGTATTGAAAATTAATAAGGTAAAAGATCCGTCAAAAAAGTATGTAACGAATACGGATCTTTCTTCTCCCTCGGATATCCGCGGATACGGATTCGGATACGGATATCCACGGATATCCGTCACATCACTAGTATTTACCATAGTAGACTTCGTTGCGGTTGGTTTGGTTGGTTAAAAATCAGTTTTAAATAACAACCTATTTAAATACTTAATTATTCTTCTGTTTTCAAGCCTACTGAGAGGCATGGTTTTATGCACAGAATATTTATTTGGTAGGTTTATTATCAAATTAGGTAGGTATGTAAAAATAAATGTGAGCTTATCTGCATTTTTCATTAAGGTAAATCTTCAAGATCAGCAACCAAGGGAGAAACATGCTGCACTCAGCTTCGTGGACATATTAGGCTCAATTTGAATATTTTATGCGTCTCAAGATAGGGGACTTCGGCACAGCCTCGGTACTTGATAACACAACTTGAATGCGATTAGCATCATGATTGACTTAGGGCTGTATTCCTTAACATAGTGAGTGGTAAATATTGAAAAGCTGTTAATTATTTTTTGCTTATTACCAATTTCTGATTTTTTAGGGTGGTGCGTTTTCAAAAAAGGTACTTACCTACGTTCCGTTACCGTTTTAACTTTTTCTTTCCTTCGTCATAGTTACTTGAATCTCTGCTTGGCAATTTGAAGTCGTGTTGTTTCGGGTTACCAATCTCTTGTAAGAAAGCAAGTTTGATGACGTGGTTAAGTTTGACTTACTTTTTAGAGTATGTAAGTAGACGTACCTACCTACCTAAATGTAGGTAAGTAATCTATTAAATACCTAGCAAATAGATTACTGTTCATGTACCTACCTACTTACCTACCTTAACTGACGGTAAACCTAAGTCTCTAGGTTTTTTAAAATTTTACTATAAGAGTTACTTAACAAGCTATCTATACTTAGGTAGGTACTTATTCGAGGTTCCTAGCTCCTAGCAAAATATTTTTACCTCTGCTTAAACATCGAAATATTCTAAGTGCTTATATAAATAAAAAATAAGCTCTTTAGTGTCAAGACGGAGGAACGGTGGATGTTGCGCCATAAAGATTAACCAATTTGGAACGGAACCCTAATTTTATTAACAGACCCTAAATTAATAATATTATTATTTTATTTATCCTTCTCGAGCATCGATTTACAAAATTACTTTTCGAGATTTCTAACCTTCTGGACCTCTGGTGGTCGCTATTCAAACTTTGAAGAACTAAAATATTGCGTCATCTAGTTGTGTTCCGTTGAACTATTCTTGCTTTTGAGATAGTTTTCCAAGTTTTACAGAGATGGCGCTCTTCAAATGAGCGCCGTTTTGGCGTTCTCTCATAATCTACGAGCGTACGGTCTACGAGTTTACGAATTCTTTGTGGTTCTACGTCACGGTCTACGCCTGCAGTGATACTTTTTGTTTTACTGAGATTAGTATTTAAAAAATAATAATCATTACAATAATTAGTATGAATCGTAATTTCATGTTACAGGTATAAAAGTACTTACTTATCATAATATTCTTAGAAATATTTTCTAGTCAGGAAAACGTTTAAGTACGAGTATAAAATATGATGTGCCTAGTAAGTAACTATTTTATTCTTGATAAGTGCCCATGTTCAGATAAAGTTGCATTGGTTCTTACCTACAACTCTGCTTGAAAATAGCAAATACTCCCGGAAAATTAAGGAGTTCCCGTGGGAATTAAGAAAACTTAGTCCACGCGGACGAGAGCGCGGGCACCAGTTAGTACTAAATAAATGTGTAAAACCGCTAAGTAAGTAGATAAGCCCTTTGTTCATAACTATTACATAAAATAACCTAAGGGCTTGATTTTCAAACCTAAAACAGACTGATTATATAAGACTGATTTCACATAATAATATTATAATATTTTTTATTTAGAGTTTTATTGTCATGTTTTTTCAGCGCAACTCTTCTCAGTAGAATCTACATTCCAAACTGGTGGAAGAGTCAAACAAGACGTAGGTATGTTGGCGTACGCGTTACAAGTAGTTATAGGCCTATTATACTGCACTTTTTACAGGGCCCTGTGGTAAGGGTGGGCGTGGCCGCTGGTTGAGCGTCGCTTATTACACGGCAATAAGGACTAATATTGGGACCCTTTCTTACTATATCCTATTACACTACACTGATTCAAATGTAAGGGTCCCTGTGAAAAGTGCAGTGTAATAGGCTTATTATGTCCGTAGGTCCTAAGGAGTGTAAAGAGGCGTAGGAGTTAGGAGAGGAGGAGGAGAGGTTAAAAAACCAAAAAATACGGATAGCACTGACGTCTTTTAGCTGTCAACACTGACAGTTAAAAGACAAAAACAAAGAGACGGTTCAGATTAGTATGGGGCGTGGGTCCAATCCTTTTACAAGTAGAGAAATAAAAAAAATGGCGGTTATAGGTCCTGCCGAAAGAAGTGAAAACAATTTTTTTTTATAATTCAAATATAAACGATTCGCGATGCATATGTTCGCGAGCATGTGGCCGTTCGTGAGCATGTTGGTCACGCGAATCTACATTTATAACCCCTACCAAAAAGTGCTCACTTCAAAAATACTAGACCAGTTTTGATCGTTCAAATCTACGAATTCGTCGTAATTTCAGTGGTGAAATTATTTAGTATTTCCACGATAAGCAACACTAAACATGAGTGGGTAACAATGGCGGATTCATATTTTTTACGTTTTCAAAAGAAAAACACGTTATTTTGACAGTGACTGACAGAAATGACATTTGATATATTTCGCGCCTACTGCCTTCTTTATGGCTGAAGGGTGCCATCTTAGAAACGTATCGAAAGCTTGAAATACATTTTTTTTTCACGTTATTTACTTGACTATTCTAAATTATTATATTTTTAAAAGGAACAATCTATGTATTTTCCACTACTCATGGTAGAGTGTACAAAGAGTCCACCAAAAATTAAACTTCACTTTTCTACCATATCTACCTATTACTGATTAATAAATTAATTGTGAATTAAGTGCTCTCCACGGATAGGACGAACGAGTGGGAAGCTGCTGGAAACAAGCGGCACAAGACACCCATGCAAAAGACCTTTGTCCAGCAGTGGACGCCCATCGGTTGATACGATGCGACAACCCAATGAATTTATTAACTTTTGCAGTGGTCTAATAATTGGGTTCAATTTCCGGCGGGAGGAGTTCGGGAATTATATAGTTTCTTAAATGTCGTTAATAGTTATTAATTAGTAAATACCGAACTGAGTAAGTCGTACCGCGAAGCGATTTAGCTGTCCGGTACGATATTATAAAAACCGAGAGATATTGGTATCGCGAAACTGCCAAACCTCTTTCAAGGTAGCCCAGTTCTATTAGACTGCATCATCACTTACCGCCTATGTGAGATCGTAGTCAAGGCATAACTTGTCACAGAATAAACATAATTACAAGCTCACGATCCTGGGTCTGTATACCTACCTACCTAAATATTTTTTAAATTACTTTGGGATCTTGTCTTGCTTTTCAGAAAATTATTGTCTCATACCTACCTAATAATTTGGCTTTAGGGATTATATTAGGATAGGGTGCATAAATAAAAGACGGTGCTCAAATAAAAGCTTAGCTTTATTACTCGTTATATTCACGAAGAAACATCCCTCAGTGGTATCAACAAGTCTCCATGCTGGTGTATGTCTACTTTACTTAGGTACGCTTTACTTTTTCCTTTGATTTTCAATTTTGTTTCAACATTTTTTAGAACCGCCAATTTTATATTTACCAATATTATGAACGCAATTTGCATTTTGCAACGATCTACCGGTCGTGAGACTGTTAGATTCAATTTTGATTACATTTTTATCATTTAATTTACCTTCCACAATATTTCCACTTTATGTCTAAAACATTAAACAGTGGTTAGATCCTAAACATTCACGGACAAAGACACACGCTCGAAAATATAAGCATTATGACAATGTGATACATTATATTAGTGTTGTATTATTAAGAACCGTAATAATTAATGTAGGTTAGGTTAGTTTCGTGACATTAGGTATAATTTGTCTGAGGCCCACAGATTACAATAGTGACCCGGTTGCAGCCATTCTAAGACAAATACCAAGGAATCGTTTACATCTTTTTGTTTCCACTTTTCACCTTAAAAATGCATTAAAAGTTATCTTTTTACATCCAGAACCATATAAACATCTTTTAGTTATTTATATATTTTTTTTATCTATATAACCGGTAGCCGGGCCGCCGCCGCGCGCTCGCGTCTCTCAACTTTTTATTTACAAATGTTTAATGATCCTAAACGTTTAATATCCGATACTATTCTTAAAATTAAATACAAAAAACGCATGACATTCTAATTTACCTAATGTCCATTTTTGTCATCGCTATAATTTATGAAATTTTGATCTTTACACCAACTTTAGAAATATTCAATACAAAAATACTCTTTTGAATAAAATTTTATACACGACTCATATCGTCAACGCGGGGCCGGGGCGGCGGCGGGGCGCCTCGAAAGAAAAGCTTTGAGCCTCGTAACCTTAACATTTGAAATTTGTACTAAATATATCGAAAACAAGCGGACGCGGGCCCTTGTTACTTAGCCGAAATGCGAGGATATCGAAAACAATGCCTAAACCCTAGTCGAATTTTAGTTTTTCTTAACGACGGCTTGTCTGTTCTCCGCCCAAACCGAATGCGGTCAAGGAACGCTGCGGAGAAGAGACAACGCTTCGCTATTCAATTAGTTAATTAATTTTGTTTTTTTTTTTTAATTTTGATTATAATTTTATCACCGGCACCGCGTCCGCTCGCAGTAATTTACAAATATATTATACGAAACGGTGTCACACGGACTCGTAAAAAATATAATAACAACATAATACATAATACTCGTACATATAAACACATAAAATACGAAATGAACGTGTATCGCTGTTACGAATGAAGACCACAAGGATATTTAAATTATCGTTTATTTCACTACTACATATTATATAATAATATAATATACTCTCATATACAAAATTACGAACGCTCAGATCTTCCTGGACTGTGTGTTTGACAGATTTTCCATACATCTTCAATGTCTTCATACAAACCGTCGAGCGTTCTGGCTATCTTACATAATACTTACTGAAATAAGCATCGGCAGTATTTGTTTTTCAGATCCTAATAGTACATCCGTGCTCAATTTTGTCATTATTTTTCATATACGATAATATATAAACGAATGATACTTACTTTATAACTAACTAATTTTCAGAGATTTTCTTATTGAATTTCTTTCGTATAGAAAAGTTGATACAGCTATTTGGTACATCTAATGTTTCCTAACTCCAAAAAATGAAACGCTACACCATAGTCTACTACAATTTCCAAAATTTAGGAACCATAATACCCAAACGCGAACCGAAATATATCATACATATATATTGTTTTATTTTGTCTTATATTCAATTTTGAAAATAATTAGATAATTTAATTTTATATCGATATTCCAAACATTTCGTAGACGGATTCAAAAATACTACTAAAATGTAAAGGAAAAACATTAGATACATTTTTATGAAACTTAAATAAACTATTATCTAGATACGAACTGTCGAAACAATTAGAGTTGACATCGCCAAAAGGACATTTTTTTATAAATCTACGATACATATATAGTTACAAACATGAGTTTTAAAGTCACACCGAATTTTGTACTTTTTTCTGTGGGTTAGCCCCATGATCACTGTGGACTTAACATTTCGATGTTTCAAACTTGAGTCTTTACATTAAATTAGAACAAATTGTCAACCGATAACTTACAAGTGACACGAACACGGAAATCGATTAAAAATCGGCTCGATCGAACAATAATATATCCATTGTGGTCTTATTACTGTTGCACAGTGAATCACTCAAGTATAAAATCCGGAAAAAACAATTCTTATTTCGAGAAAAATAAAAACATCATTACTATGTTCTGCTGTTTACTCCTACCTTGCCAGAAAATATATTTCAAAAAAACGGCTCCAAGTATCTGCAAATTACGGCATGTCGGTTGAATACTGTTGATGGGAAATCAATACATTTCTATTGTAATATGTGTGTGTAGCCTGCGTTAATCGTTAACTTGTTTAATATAGATTATTATTGAAAAATCTATGGAGAGATTGGAATAACGGATTCATTACTTACTATACAAGGAATTACATAGGTATACCGAAAGTGGTTGGAGTTTCAGAGCTAAAAAATAGAACTGCTACTTTTCGTACGTTTCTAAAGGTTACTGTAAACGGTTATATTCAATTCCATTGTCAATTCAGATTTCAGCGTCATTTCTGCGATGGCAATTCGTTAGCTCTGAAACGCCACGGTTATGGCAAGAACAAAACAGGTAACATTAACAAAATACAATTTCAACGTAACATGGAACGATTGTCGTTCATGAATAAGCCCTGCGGCGACTGCGTTTGCGTACCGACGAACCTACGAGAATCGAGAAAATCAACCCGGGCTATTGCTGTGAAAGATTGGATGTGTGGAAACACTTCGTGGAAGTGTTCGGGGGAACGAATTTCGAACTTAAAACCGGTGCATCAAAGAGGGGGGGAGGCTGCATGTTAATTCTATGTGTCGATGTCTTAAAAGGTATCGTGTCATCACTCACACCTAACCTGAACACTACTCTAAGCATACCAGTCGACGCCTGGTCCATCCTAAACTGAGGTACTCTTATATTATTGTAATAGTTAAAATGGTTACAAATGAAACATTAACAAAGTGTAATACCAAATGAAAGAATGCTTACACTTGCTTAGCTAGGGCCGGCCGCCCGCCCAGCGCGGAAACATACCGTGAACTGAGGATGTCTTAAGATTCTGTGCAATTCCGCAAATCAATTCACAATTGCCGTTCGTCTATTGAGCCTTAATTAAATACCGTTAGCACTAAGATAGTGTTACTCGTAACTCTTCTGTATTAAAATTACTGTATTTATGTACACGTCGCTATACATCTCTGTACAACTATCTATCTTACTGTGAATTATCTATATAAAGAAGCGATAAATGATATTCTGTGAAGATTTCCTGTCGAACTGAGGATGTGAACTGAAACTGTGTCCGCGTCGCGGGGTGGGTGGCCGGCTTCTACACGTTATAACAAATACATCAAGTTAGCGGCGGAATCGAGATTGCTTCTGAACGAACTGCGCTTTTATTTCATTTTTATTCGGTTTTACATACCTACTGTTCTTTCAATGGTTGCCTACATCGTCGGTCGTTCAGCGACAGGCTTCGAAACCGCCGCGCTACATATATCTACGAATCAAACTAAGTATTCTTCTATAGTATAATAGTAATGTGTGTATGTATACTGTATGTTCGATACGGCGAACTGAATGCGTGTGCGCAGGTGCGCGGGCGCCTCACAGCGGCTTCGGTTGGGCGAGAGGTTCTATTGAGGGCCCTTTGTACTTATTTGTTATTTATTTCTCGTAAAAAATCAACATTCTTGAAGGCACTTCTGATCGGACGAGGTGGCCCAGTGCGTTTGAATTGACGTTTAGTCGGTCTGTATATATCAGTGAGCTGTACAGGTTTATGAGAGATTTTGGTCTATTGTAAGTGTTGCCTTCAATATTGTGCCAGTTTGGGGGTGGGACATTGTCTATGAGTGGTAGAGAGCCGCCGCGTTGCGTCCGCCTGCGAAGCGTCCGAGCCGCAAATCCCTTTCAAATATTTCAACGGTTCGAAAAGGAATGCCTGCAAAATACGTTGTGTGGTTATATGTATAGGATTATAGATATAGTGTTTAAAAGTTTTACGGTTTCTAAATTCACGAGTATTGTATATTTTTAAAAATTAAATATCAAAACGATGCAGCGGGATTGGACGCTTCGCACTCGCCCTGTATTTCGATGCTGGGTTGGAGCGCACGCATTTTCGGAATATAATATTTTATCTAATGAATAAACTTAACCCTATGTCCGGTGCGAGGCTTCTCGCTGATGGTCCGGACCAACTGAACACTGCCGAACGATGCCGAAATGTATATAATACAACCAAGGATGTTTACAGTAATCGAAACTTAAGATGTTTAAAATTTTTTGAATTTGGTGTCTGTTAATCTTTATTCTATTGAAAAATCTGCACGAACATATAACCGGCTATCAGTATAAAAATAATGTTTAAATTCTTTGTCTGTGGATCGAAAAATAACCCTGCTCTATTTTACTAATGACTATGGTTAACGTTAATTATTCCTAAAATAATTATGACGAGGTAAAGGTTGACAATGATGAGGATGCGCGCCTCAAAAGCAAGTGGTACGGGAAATATCCAACAAATAAAGTGTTCTCCAAAGGTCGAGGAAAGGGCGAAGGACGGTCAAATAAATAAAAAAAAAACAACAAAACATTCAAAACTTAAGCAGTTAATATATTAATCGTTTTTTTTCCTTAAATAATAAATCAATAAATGATTTTACGATATACATAACTATAAAAACCATTTACGATAATACTTAATAATAATATAATAATAATTATATATAGCGAAATATATTATGTGCAGAAATAAAATTCTAGGTGACTTAAATTTTCTCTTACTCGTATAACCTAATGAATTTCCTAGGAGAGCGCGGGCCGTGGTGGGGCGTGGGAGCTCCGCCACGTCGCTCGACGTCCAACGTACAAATTCAATTCTCAATAATTTAATTAAACTTTTCTTTATTAATAATTTTGAATCTGAAGGCCTAAATGCGAGTGTCGTAAAATTTTGGTGTGCGAAACAATCGTCCAATGGATTTCCTTTTTTTTTTAATTTTGTTAGCCGAAAGTTTGGTGTGCGTCGAGGCGAGGGGGCCCTCACTCCAGCTGCTCGAGGAAGTTCGGTGACTTGAAGTACTCGGGCACGGGGTCGTCGAGACGCGAGATCACCTTGTAGATGGACTTTTTCCAGCTCTGCTCGTTGTCCTTACCGCCCTGGATGGCGCGGAAGAACTCCCGTAGCGTCTGCTCAACCACGTATCTGAAGTTCGGCGGAACCTGGAAATAAAACAGCATTCTGTTAGTTTCATTACTCTTATACTTAACTTATTTTGATTCATGAATATCTGAATTGCACAAATGATGAATTTGTAGAATGAATTTGTACGTGTAATGAATATGTAGTCTGAAGAAATCGTTCGAATGGTTTTACTCTCTAAAGACTCTACTTTGAGTGGAGGATGTTTATTTAAAATGGCTGCTGCCCGCGACTTCCTCCACGTGGATTTAGTGTTTTAAAATCCTTTGGGAATTTGCAATATTTTCTGGGATAAAAAGCAGTCCCCCGTAGTAAATTCTGTACCAAATATCGTCAAAACGGTCGTAAAATGCGTTTTCTAATCAATTTAGTCTCGTCTCTACACGGCATCGTAACGCCCCTGCTGCCACTGCGCCCTACCAGGCGCACCTTAGACTACCAACCGCAGGAGGCCATTAAGGTTTTAGGATTAGGTAGTTTTAGATTTACTGACATTAGGTTATTGTGTGTTTCTTACTTACAAAATTTTATGATCTTTATGTACGAATTAAAGGATTTTTATTTTATTTTTTATTTATTAAAGCACTAGGCCATTTATAACAAGGATAGATATAAATGATCGTACTCACTTCAATGTGATTGTTTCTGTTGTAATGCAGGTTGAGCACTCTATACAATTCGGAGTCGCCAGCAACGTGGAGGTCATCCGCCACCTTCAGACCCTCGCTGATGGCTTGCCGTGCGTACTTCTCCATCTGGATGTAGTAGAACTCCCTGGAACAACAATAACACACCGGTTAGACTGTGGTGAAAAAATCGCAACAATAACATAGAATTGAAAAAAATGCTAGTCTTCTATGCTATGCTAAATCTTCTCGTCTCACTGAGTCCACAGGTGACCCCTCCAGTCACCAGTCGACTCTGTGAGGGCTGGCAGATACCTCGGCCAACATATAAGTTTGGCAGGGTTTGGCAGCCAACTTTCTGGGCACATTGCATCATTGCTGCGGTTTAATAAGAATAAGAATAATAAGAATAATATTTATTTTCATAAATGATTGACATGATTAAATAACGGTCCCTACCCTCTACGCTAGGATAACCTGTATTGCAGAGGGTAGTTCCTTCCAGTGATACATGTGAAAATATAACTAAAAACTAATTACTTATTTACGTGTGGAAAACTGAGCGTATCTGCGTGTGTGTGCGTGTGTGCGTGTGTGTGTGTGAGTGTGTGTGTGTGTGTGTGTGTGTGTGTGTGTGTGCGTGCGTGTGTGTGTGCGTGTGTGTGGGTAGGTGTCTGTGCGAAAGTGCATGTGTAAGTGCGCGCAATGCTATTTTGTTATTTTTAAAATATTTTCAGTTGCATCGTAGCCCTTGGGTGCTAGCCAGCTTCTAAGAGATTTAGCTAGGTTAAATTTATTAATTTTATTCAAATTTATTTCTTTGTTAGCCCTACTAAATATATTACATGCATATGATGAGCTGAATTCAAATTGCGATTGGGCAAAACTTGTGTTAGCAACTGAAAATGGAAATTTTACTACTCTTTTGTTATTATTTATAGTGCAGTGATCAAATTTTGAGTGAAAACGTAAAATTATTGAAACTAAGTAATGTTGACGAACGTTGAGTTTGGTTGATTTATTTAATATTTACTTTTAATTTCGATTTTAATTTATTGCATAGTATTTATTCAAAATAATAATTTTGAACTTTAATTGACCAATAATAAATTATTTATGTTATTTATGCAAGAAAGTAAAAAAAACAGAATTGGAAAATAAATTATTCTTTTCTGAGATGGACGTTTTTATTCATTTCTCACTTTCGGATTTAAAATATTATTGATAATAGTTGTAGTACCTACATACGAGCGCGATCCGTATGGAGTGTAGGTTTTAAAAATACCGAGCTTTTTGAGTTTTACGCATAAAAAGTCCTATGTTCTATGTATCATATGTTCCACAAGTCAAGCTCGGTTTATCGAGCCGTAAGAGAGTAACAGACAGACACAGACAGAAGGACTTTTAAATCTATATGTTACCTAACTATATGTTACATAGTAAGCATAGCTAAAATTTTTGTAATATAAATTAAACAAAGTATTCAAAGAAAAATGGTTCTATCTATGCTAAACTTCTTAGCCAAATGTATCTTTAAAAAGGTGTCAATTATTACTCTAATATTCGCAGTCAATTCCGTGTCAACAGTGATACTGAAAATCTTTTGCGATTCCACATTTCCCCCAGGATCCTCGGAGGTAACTTCAAAAGGACTTGATATTAACCGATCCCGATGCGGGATAATAACTGGCAATACTCAAGCTTTGTATTGAGTTGTATAGTCTATTCCGTGTAGGGTACGATCACCTATGCTAGGTACTGTGACGGGAGCGGGTGTAGGCAAATTCACCTGCCGTGTGACACTTGACGGCACAATGAAAATATAAAAAGCTCTCGAAAGTGGAGGGCGGAGAGGATTTGATTAGTCATTTTCGCTCAGTTCGCTCGTCGCGTCGCATCGCATCGCTATCTTCGCCTCGCTTCGCTTACGAGGGCGGATCGAGAGTCTCGCGAGGCTAATTACTTACGAGTTTGCATTCAGACGGGCTAATTCAGTTTTTCGCGTCTCGTCGAGTGACGCGTTATACTTTTGGAAAAATTGTTACCGGTTTATGGGAGGGTTTTAAGTCGGCCTTTTTATTTCGACATGCAAATTTCAATTACGTTTCGGATTGCTCTCTTTTGAATGCGCTTTATACTTGTTGTTTTATTTTACTTTCCAAGCTAAAAACATAAACAATACAAAAGTCAAGCGTTTTAAATACTGTTGCCTATTTGGTAAAACATATGCCTACGTAAATATTTGAAATGTTCTTTATTGTGTTTTTTATTAAATCGAAACCTAGCCCAAAGGACACAAGATAGTTTTTTTTAATGAAATGTGACATAAAAGTTTAAAATCTTAATAGCTGTGATTGGCTGAATTTACTGTATTCTTGCTCCGATACAGGATTTTGGCCAATAACGAAAGCATGTTTATGAATCAGAGGTGATTGTGATCGTTGCCCTGTAGTAGTCATTTTTACGTAATAAGGCCTCTGAATCACTCAATAGTGAGCTATCAATCGACGCGGATCATCTCTAAGCCACTTGCGCGAGTGAGAACACTCCAATCTCTCGCTCGCACACCGGGGTATCTATTATTTTTTAATTGGCACTCTGCGAGAGATGCAGCCTTACTAATTGAGTAAGTAAATGAAGTGTCTTAATAATTAGATGTCTTTTTAGCTGGTGGGAGGCGCTATGATGTTTAGGTACTCATGCTACTCTCTACGCCTAGCCATATTTTCCTAATTAGGATGGGGACGCAACACTAATTGTTTTGGGGTATGCCACACAAAAACTAAACTATGATAATATATATAGATTATTTAGGCAGCACGATGTTGTACTCACTCAAAATCTGACTAGGTTAGAGTTGCTCCTACTAAAATAATGCAGAATTATGAATAGCCAAAGTAGATGTCGCCCAACACTTCCAGGGTATAAAGTACCCTCGGCCACTGTAAAGGTCTTTAACTATAACTATGCAAAAAATCACATCCATCCGCATCGATTCGAGCGTGATTTAAAGATAAATCACTAAACCTAGTAAAGTATAAGCGGCAATAGATAAGCATGTTCACGTGGTGAAAATATTTAGTGTCATCAATATTAAGCCATTACAGATAACTGTTTTAACAGATGTGACTATTAAACAAGTCAGAGCAACGGAGTGGGTGCTGACCCTTTTTAAATAGTACATAAGTGTTCTTTCTAATTATTATAAGTGCCTTGATATTAGATGATGTTTGAAGATCATTGACCGATATGAAACTCTTGTCTGTAAAATATTGTTCCGTGACTCGAAGAGATGTCGTCGGTTCCATTCCGTCCTGACTCAGTGGAATCGTAGCAAAAGGATCTGGGAGTCTACTGCATGGCATGCAAAATCCTGGCTATTGGTGTATTATGTAAGCGATTATAAGTATTATAACCATAAGCATTGCTTTGGAGATATAGATGAAGCATAATGCTTGGCAAAAGTTAGCGCGTTACAAAACCTCGATGTCTTCGGAATTGCCAATCGGTTTGGTAGTGGCCTTTAAAAAATAGAGAGTAGTTAATGGCAAGATTATGTTGTTTGCAAAGTAATTTGTAGGCCGTGAACGTATCCGTCTGTATCGACCGATTCCGATAGGCATGCGGGCGGCTTAAGTAGGTGATGCGAAAAAAGAAATTACCCCAGAAACGGTATTCGGTGTGAAAATGGAAATATAGCTGTTATAGCATTGTTTTACCTACATTTTAAAATGTATCTTACTTTTAACAAGGTAATGTTAAGTTGGTTCCACAATAAATTCGCACTTTTCAACCCGAATCTGTTGACATCCATTTGGAATAAAAATGTGAATTAAAAACCGTTGCTGTGGGAATCAGCTGTTGCTATTGTGCATGCATTCGTATAACGAATTTTTGGTGATGAGCCCGTTAAGGAAAATTGTACCCTTTTATGAGCAAATAAAGTGTAATATCGCTTAATAGTATAAATGGTAACTTACGCGGAATTTTCGACGCGACCGAAAAAAAATCCAAGGGGATTGTTATTGACACTAAGTGAATTTAAACGCTAAATGATGTCCGATAAAGTTTATTTTCTGTTGAAAAATTTTACTATTGTCCACGGTTTTCTTAAGATATCGCATCTTGCGCCTACCTGGGGCTACGTCTTGAATGTCATTGTTTGCTGAAGGCAGTTGGTCTTTTTTGCAATACCTTCTTAGAGCCTTGGCTTTTGTCAATTTTAAGAAAGTAATTTCGGCAGGAAATTAAATTGTATTGTTTAAACGATGATAGTTTGGAAATGCGTATTTGTTCATGTGTTATTATGTTATTAATAAGTGAAGAGGGCTATAAGCACAAAAAGCTTATTAACGACTTTTTTGTTTCTGAAATTTTCATTTACATAATTTATTTTTACTGTGGCTATTATTCTATTGCCAGTTTGATGGGACTAACCCTATAGCTAGCCCATTTACCGTACGTACCTCTAATTATAAAATCGTAACCAAGTACCTTATAATGGTAACGATGATCATGTCGATACACACACACACAAATGAGTTTTTGATATGTTCTTCAAACACGCCGCAGAGAAGCAACGGAGTAACGTGTTTTTGGATGGATATAGTATAAAGACCTGAGGGCGACATAGACTACACTTTGTCCCAAAGAACCCACGGTAAACTAAATCAGCTAGTGTGTAAATGTGAGTAAAATTTAGTTGATTTGCAACATTTTAAACCCCTTTTGTTTTGCGAGTCTTAACCGCAGAGGGGTCCCGAGGAGAAATCTCGGCTAATGTCTTAACGCTCCCCTCAAGAACATTCGATTCCCGTGTGAACCAAACACTTACTGTAGACTTGGGAACAAGTATAGGGGACGAGCTGTCTTGAGCTTTATAAGATGATTTTTTTAAAGACAATTTTATACACAAATAACTATTTAACAACGTTGTTAGTATATTTGCTTTTAGAAACTATAATGCGTAATACTTAAAATAATTGTAATTACTTAGTCATTGGCTGAGTTCAAGTTCGTATCGAAGTTTATTGAATGGTTTTGAAATTAGTTCAATAATAATCCAATCCTTACATCGATAAAGATATTTTGCCTTATTTAAGTAAGTAAGTACCAAATACATTAACAATTTTATTGTTCTAAAGCCCTTCAGTTTTTTTCTTTAAATAAAAGCTTCAATGCTTGATGCCTTGATGGATCCGCACTCTACAAAAATATATAATCTTGCTCTATTCCTACAAAATCCAGACCAACCCCAACATTTATTAATATATTCTTATAAATTATAATTATAATTGTGGTAACCTGCTACTTATATTATTTAAAATCCAGTATAATATGCCACTTCTAAACTTTATTTAAAGCTTTAAGTCATACCTTCTCCGAGGGGTCAGAGTTATTGTTGTTTCTTTTTTATTTCTTCCTTTCATTGTTGACTCATTCAGTGCGAATATTTTTATTCTAAACTCGATTTCTTGCTTATGTCAACGGTAAATTTGTTTTTTTATATTGAGGTAGGTACTAATTTTGTGGCTTAGATGTGGTGCAAATTTTCGCAGGAAATAGAGACCAATAAAATCACATCCAAGAAAGATATAAATAAAATAAAAAGAACCTATATGCCACCAGTTATGCCTTACCGAAAGGTTTAAACAGAAGCCTCCTCTTATGCAGCTTTTATAGAACTCTTTAGAACGTGTTTAAAAAACTCTTTTGTTTTTAGGAGTCGAATATCGACAATGGTCAAGTCGCCAAGTGATTACTGCACAATATCAAGTGAAAACCAAAAAGTGTGTGGCTTTTTGAATTGTCATTATCTTTCACTTTTACGTAAGACTTTCACGTAAGTCCACTTTTACGTAAGACTTCATTGCTACCACCCACGAGGTGGATTGCAGTCATTTATCATCGATTGAAAAAAAAGAAGGTCAGGCCTAAAATACCGTTAGTCTTAGATTAGTATCGAATATGGGTCAAAACGGTGTATTGACATACGACTTGCAATTATTTTATGACAGCCAATGCGGGTCTGCTTACTAGGGTAAGAACCATTCTCGCTTGAGATATTTAAGCTAATTAAGATATTTTTTATCACTACTTGTACTATAGTATATATATTTACATATAAAAGTCGTTAAAATACATTTGGTTGTTTTAACATGACTAATTACAAAAAAGCCAGGACAAATTTTCCATTAAAAAGTTATAGATAGGCAGTTGGAAACGACCCTGTCGCGCAGTGTTGAGCGCTACTGTCTTAACGTGGGAGGGACCGGTTTCGATTCCCGGCAGGGTCAATTTGGGAATTAGTAATTTTTGAATTTTCTCTGGTCTGGTCTGGTGGGAGGCTTCGGCCGTGACTAGTTACCACTCTACCGGCAAAGAAGTACCGCCAAGCGATTTAGCGTTCCGGTACGATAGCGGCAGAAAGGGACATAACTATAGTGAATGAACTAGAAGTTTAATTCGCTATAGTCCGCTACAGTAGACAAATCTGTGTGGTACAGTGCGTGTCTTAGACTGCATCATCACTTACCGTCAGGTGATATCGCAGTCAAAAATAAACAAGGCGGACCAAAATTGATGTAAAAAATATTATTTCATCGCAGTCAGATATTTTAATTTTGTTTAATAAAGTAATAACTGGTTCCGAATGCTTTTCCTACAGCAAGAAATTCCATGCTACGAATTGAGCTGTGAAGTCTTTTATCAATGAATAGGTACATAATGAGGCTAACTAATTCTGTTGTAGACAATCTCATAACTAAACTAAAACGACAGCATTAAATTTATTTCTTACCCTTCCATAATATTCCCTGCAAAAAGGGACATAACTATACAGGCCACAAAGTATAAGCTGCTGATTTTTCGCCACATCTCTACTTAATATGTAACGCATGTCATTAAAATTTCATAATGGGTAGTAGTCGTCTCGTTTCATTGGAATTCATCTACGCTTGTAAAAAAAGTTCCAACTACCCATCTCAGCCCCCATTACTACTACCACTCACTACTAGACCTCATCATTGCATTGTATTAAGCATGTCGTCAAGCACAAGCCTATCTCGCAACAAGTCATAATTAAAAAAACACGACTGCCCTGCCAAAAAACGAAATATAAAGTTAAAAATCAAAATTAATCTAGTTAAATATGAAATTCAAATTCAAAATCAAATGTTTTTTATTCAAATAAACTATTACAAGTACTTTGAATCGTCAAGTGAATCTACCACTGGTTCGGAATGCCATTCCTACCGAGAAGAACCAGCAAGATCAAGAGCAAAATGCCATTCCTATCGAGAATCTTATTCACATTTTTATTAAATGATATTTTTTTTGTGAATCACTGGATATTGAACTATAGTGTTATATATTTTTGGAATCTAATCATCATTTTCTAGATGATGTTTATATAGTTAATCTTATTTTCGAATTATTTTTTTCAAATTTAGTCTTTAATACGGGACCATGGTCACCCCATCAATTATTTTTTTTATTTTACTAGCCTATGTCACCCGGAATAAGCTAGGGATTCTAACGATACTTCATTTATCAAAATCGATTCAGGCGTATAGAAGTTATGGTGGAAAATATAAACTCACATACACACATATATACATGAACCCTGAAAACAATATACTCCTTTTTCCAGGCAGTCGTATAATGAAAAAAAAACTAAAGTGCGCATAATTCGCAACTGTAAAATAGTTCCCAGACATTTCCCAGTGACTTCACCAAACACTCATTTCGATCGTTGCCAAATACAATGGTTATTAAAACCTGATGCCGGCTCAAATGATATGGGGAGGTATTACGTTATACCCATACCTACCTGCCTGCTAGCTGCACTACATAGGTAGCTTTGCGTTTGTAAGAGTGGACGCAGTCCAGCTTTACTGTAGTACGGCGGAATGAGCGGTGCAGACTAAAAAAGCGATAGAGAGAGGCAATATTTTTTTTAAATATCTTCCGCTTTTTTTTTTAATTTGATGCCTGCTTTAAGTAGAAGTTTAAGCTAGAATAATGTTACTTACTAGCGAATGCCCGCGACTTCGTCTGCGTGGTTTGAGGTTTTTTGGTTTCCGCGGTAACTCTTTAATTTTCCGGGATAAAAAGTAGTCCATGTGCTATTCCAGACTACAATCTATCTCTGTGCTAAATTTCAGCCACATCCGTTCAGCCGTTGGGGCGTGATTGAGTAACAAACATCCATGTATCCATGCATCCACACATCCATACATCCATCCAAACTTTCGCATTTATAATATTAGTAAGATTAATACTTATTAGCCCATAGGCTAGATGGTAGTATGGTTCCATGACAATATAAGTTGCCGTTATATTGTAATGGAACTTTATGGTAAGAGGAAATAAAAATAAAAATTTGATGCCTGCTTTTGTGTAAGGTTTAACTGCTACGTATACGCACAGCATAGACTAGAAATCGATTACATAGTTTTAGTAACAAGGACAATATGTTGGGTCGATGTATCATAATCAACCTATCGGCCAGCCTACTATTAAAAGCATGGGTTGTTCTTCGAGATTGAATACGTATTGGGTTACGGACAAAACTGATAAGCATGTAATTTCTAGCCAGACTACAAGAGAACTAAATATTTCGTATCGCACGAAATTACTAGTAATGAATAAAGCCGATTATAATTAAAAAAAATATTATAAATTGAAAGACTGCGGTAAAGTGAGGCTTTTTCACTTTGCAAATTAATTTAAGTCAGTAGGCTTAATACGAAACCAGCTATGTTCCATGTAATATCGTGTTGGAAAAGTTGATCCTGTGTATAAAGAGTGTAAAGTTACGAGGAAAGCGCCGCGTCTGTTTATTTGTTCTCTGTGGAAAAGTCGCACGGCGCTGCGCACACATGCACACGGCGCACACATAGGCGCAAGTAAAAGCGAGTAAACTAATACCGGGCCGGATTAATGCTTCAGTTAGTGAAAAAACTTTTTTTCAGACTGCGCCGTCCGACACAGGGCCGCACTCAGACAACGTTCAAAGGAAAATTATTAAGTCATGCGATATTACGTAATATGAAACATAATGTTAAAGAGTTTACTCGTCGGAACAAAGCTGGATATAATGTTAGCTGGTAATTTCACTATCGCGATGAAAAATGTGGTAATAACCGTTTCAATTTACCTGTCTATTCAGAGTGGTGTTTTTTTTTTAATTTAGAAAAAATATCTCCGTGAAACATCCGCGTTGGAGGAAAGGATGTTTTTTCCTGTCGCGGATGTCAGCGTGTGCAGATCCGTGAGGAACGCAGACTTTTTGTATGGTAGTCAATTATTTTTGTCTCTCGTGTGTTTGCACTGTAAATGATTTCGGTTTCTCTTTAAAAAGTAGATCTCTTACGTGTCAACCCATAAGTTATCATTAAAATGAATGTCGTAAGTCTACTTTATGCGGGCTGTAGACGATAATCTATGCCTCTATGTGTAACGGCAACTTTCTCGCGAATAACTCTCTTATCTTGTTACGGAAAATCGAAAATTGGCACACGTTCGTTTAGCAACTAAGCAAGCGAAATGAATCCAGCTAATTTTAAGAAATTTTAAACTTTGAGCGTATTTTCAATCCATTTAATTGTTTTGTTATTGATTATTTTCCTTGACAAAATGGAAAAGCAGTACATCAATAATTATGTCCTTTACAATAATAGTAATTGAATAGCAAATTTATTTTCACGGTAAAAGTTACTAACCACGTAACCAAGAAATAAATTGAATTGAATAATTATTTTACTAACGCACATTTTGTTGTTACTATACATTTTAGTATAGTTGAGCCTCGTGTGTCAACGTGACATCCGAAAAAAAAGTAACTTTCAACTGGTGCCTGTCAAGAAAGACATCCGGCAGATTTGGATCCTGTCCTGTAAAGGGGCTACGTACTGTTTACATATTTGTACCATATATACTTATACTGGTTTCATCTTTTCGAAAGTAGGGTGAAAACGCAAATTTATTTTATAGATATTTATTATATTTAACGAATAATCCCGATTGGTTTCGCCTCCGAATTCAGAGACTGGAGAGAAAACAACAAATGATAATATCAGATCAGAGACGTCAGGTCCTGAAGGTTTCCAAACCATATCTACTATTAATATGACTTGTTAAATTGAAAGGTTGCTAGAGTATGAGCTTTTAGGTCAGTTCATTGTATTTTACTTTCGCAGAGAAAATGCCCGTCATCGGCGATTAAATTCGGAGTACGGACCTGGCTAATGACTCCCTCGCTGACCTGCCTCTGTCTTGTACCCCACGCTTCAAAAGTTCAGCTCATTTGAGTGCTTGCGGAGATTTTATTACCCCAACTATACTCGGTATTAAAATTTCGAAAAAAAAGGGTTGAGCAGACGCGAGCCGTTTAAGGGCCGCATAAAGCTGACCGTTCGCGGTTACTTGATTTCAGGATTAGTTCGCTAATTACTGTTTTGAGACAGTTTCAAAAAGCGTGCCTCTTCTTTATTTTTAGCCGGACTGCTTTGAGTGTACGACCCCGTGGCTACTAGACGAGTAATTAATGCTATACGAGATGTGAAATACAGTGTTTTATTTCAATTACCTATAGAACTATTTGCAGTATAATAGATGCGTACCTATCTCGTATTTTTTTGCCATCTCATAGGTTTGATTACTGTTAGTGTCATCGTAGCTTTATCCTATACGCAAGTTATCCAAGCAGCTAATTGAAAATAGTACTATTATTGCAATCTTTTGCCGCATTAGATACTAGATTACTGATAAGGTTGAACTTAGGTAATTATTAATTTTAATGCTATAATGAATACTTTAAGTAGCGTAAAATATTAATTAGAGCATTAATAAAATATGAAGTACTTAACAAAAATGCATTGTATATTTAGGTATCTATTTAGTACATATATACATATTCCTGTAGCGAAGTGTTAAACGCTATGCTAGCAAAAACTAAAATTACATATGCGATATATTTTATTAAAAACAAAAACTTTTCACAATCATAACGGACTTATTATATTATTACTAGCTGATGCCCGCGACTCCGTCCGCGTGGATTGAAATTGATTGTGTTTTAGGGGTATGAAAAATAGATAGTAGCCGATTCTCAGACCTACTGAATATATGCATATAAAATTTCATAAAAATCGGTCAAGCCGTTTCGGAGGAGTATGGTAACTAACATTGTGACACGAGAATTTTATATATAAGATAAAATAAACCAACTAATAATAATTGTAAGCGAAGAGGCGTAGTCTAAAAATGGCCGCTGATAAAAATATTTAGCACTGAAAAATTACGATACAAATGCGAACCAGATGCACCGTCATGTAGATTTGTTTTATCGGGACAAAAAGTAATACGAGAGTTGTAATATAGTATAGGAGACGCTCGTATGATTTTGAACATAAAATTTTGATACGTTTTGGCAAACTAAAATAACGAACGGCTAGGAAGGACTGATAAATCAGGACTAGGTAGCAGTGCCAAATTTACATATTGCATAATAAATAACGATCAAATTGATTACTAAAGACATTATGAGTGGTTTATGTGAGTAGTAATGTAGGTATTGAGCTGAGCTACTTATATTGTTCTGAGATATTCATGATAATTATGCAAATCTAATGATTGTAAACAAGGAAATACTTTCTTTCCTTCCTTTGATTCCTATTTTTGCTTTAATAGATATTGTAATATAGGCACATACTATGGAAATATTATCTAAATTATTTCATGAAAAATACATGTGATCGAATAGAATTTAACAAAAACCAATAATATTTTTTTAAAGGTAGGTATCATTAGTAAAAAAACAAAAGCGAGGTTTCTGAGTCTATAAATCGTGTAGAATTGTATTTGTCTCTGACAAAGAATTCAGTATTAACTTATGCTATGTCGTCTCGGACTGTTAACACTAAGGTACGAATCTAAGGGTACATTACTGGTTAAAAATTAATTGTGATTTTATTTAACACATGGACATTAAAAACACGATTACTATATTGGATAGAAGCAGGCTTTACTGTGCGGAAATCCATGATAAATAATTCCATGATAATGACTGTAAATTTTACAATCGTGCCTTGTCGAGTCAACATCTCCTGATAATGCTCCGGTGTCGGAGTGAAACGCACGTTGAGAATAAGTTGGAAGATTTGTGTGGTGTGGAGAATATCGCAATCTTCAAGTGCAAGATACACACTGTACCATATAGATTTACAGCGAATTTAACTGTTAGTTCTTTCATTACGATTTCATCTCAATAGGGATGATGATAACTCAATCAAATCAGCAACTCTTTATCAAACTTAAAAACGCACTTCTAGTGAAACTCACAATAGTGACGTCATCAAGTTTCAACGCACTTTTTTTCTTTAATTTATATTTTAAAATCGTTAACAAACTTAAAACTAACCGAGGATGTGAATTTTGGGTCTTTTGGAAGACCCTCCATTTAATAAACAGTTAGAAATAATTTATTTTTGATATATACATCATCCCAATTTTATGACAAATCCGGCCTCCGCCTCTCGATCTATTTGTTTTATCGTGACAAATAGTATTGCGAGATGTTTTAATATGAAGGGTGTTGATCACGTGTCTAACAATAATTACTTTAGTGTTGGCAGGCGTCATTACGTCAAACCGACTGCTTGCTATCGCATTTTCAGTTTTACTCAAGTTATTTCCCCCGGGGTTGTCATTGCTATTTATTACTAAGATTTCCACGGCACGAGTTTTCACTTGAACTTGTTATGAGTATAAGTATAATAGTAATCCTTTTAATTCTGCACGTAATAATACTTACTTTCACATAGTCAAATCAATCGGGTATTTACAAGGTCTTTTGTCAAGTCTATCTAATGGGTATTGAGCATCTCATCGATTTGTAACTCAAATTATAAGTTCTATTTTTGATATATCGGTAGGTCATTATAATTAAGCAAATACATACTAATATTATAAATGCGAAAGTGTGTCTGTCTGTCTGTCTGCTACGCTTTACGGCCCATCTGTTCAACCGATTTTGATGAAATTCGGCAGAGGGATAGTTTGAATCCCGGGGAAGGACATAGACTTCTTTTGTCCCGGAAAATTAAGGAGTTCTCGGGGGAATCAAAAAACTTAATCCACGCTGACGAAGTCGCGGGCATCATCTAGTTATCCATAAAGCCTTGCTGTCTTGAAAATTGTGATGTACACAATTGTGGCAGCCAATGTATGGTGTATACTACCTAATAGCTAATAATCTGATCTAAGCGCAATAAAAATCCCATCTCCTAAAATACGAAATTAAAAGGAAACCTAAGTAACATTATTAAAGCTTAGGTTTATAATATTAAGTCTTAGGTCCAAATCCCCACATAAAATGAACAATAAGACGCAATTAATATTATCGTATTATTTTCTTGTTTCAAACAATGTAATTTTTTACGCTGTTATCATGTTTTGTCCTTGTCGTATCCTTCTGTCTTGCTGACCACTATCGGTAGCAGCGGAAACAGCGCTTGCGCAGCCTTATCTCCCTTGGGAATGGAAACGACGCGACCAATCGGCCATGATCTCCAACACTTCAACATTCTTACACCCTTCATTTGTTCTGGCAAGTATCAGCAGGTCAAACTTAACTGGACGGTTGCAAGACGACTGTAGTTATGTAAAGTTAATATTAATTTTATAATTTTAATTGCTAGGGTTCTAAGTCTTTGTTTTTATTATTGGATAAAGTAAGGATAACATTCATTGTGGCTTATCGCAATAGGCTTTCTTATGGAAAATTCCATAAGAAAGCCATAAGAAATTCCATAATACCAAAACAACATATAAGCAATATAGGCTTTCTATAAGAAAATACCAAAACAACATAACATAACAAAAAATAAGAAAACAAGTAAAGTGAAGACTAGAGTTTACAATCCTACCCCCGGCCAATATCATAAACGCGAGAGTGGTTCTAGGTTCAGGGCAGGGCAACGTCTGCCGGACCGGACGTCTAAATATATAAAAGGTGACTGACTGACTGATCTATCAACGCACAGCTCAAACCACTGGACAGATCGGGCTGAAATTTGGCATACAGATAGCTATTATGACGTATGCATCCGCAAAGAACCCTTTTTTGATAATTCAACCCCTAAGTGGGTAAAATTGGACTTTGAAGTTTGTAAGAAAATTGAACCTAACGTGAGTGAAGTCACTGGCAAAAGCTAGTTTAATATAATAGTTGTAAGATAATGTAGTATATCGCGTATCAATTCTCCCAAATAATAATTTTATATCAGTACAATAATTTTCTGATTTTGTTCAGGAACTCATAAGAGTACTACATGTGTAATACCTAATAGGTATACGAGTTGTCACTCGTAAGAAATCAGTCTGAGTGATTGTCGAAAGTAAAAAGGCGCAGCATAGGCTGTATACACATGGGAAATTATCCAAATGCCACGACCCAACAAGTCTCGGACCACGCCCTAAGAAATAATTAATTAAATAGAAAATGCAGAAGTAATAACTTAAAGAAACAGCATATGAACAAAATAAAGAATAGTTCAGACTCTATGCTTTTTTTCTCCTTCAGAATGTATTTAAGGAGATCTTTCATCTAATAATAAACACGATATATTTTGCTAATTTATAAAAATGTAGTAAATATCATTGGAGCTTCATAAGGCTTACTTTAAAAAAGCTCTAAGTCAAAAGAAAAGTAATATTATCTATGGTAAAGTTCTCAATTGTCTAGTATAAATAATTAAAGTTAAAGCATGGATGCTTGGACCACCACCACCACCACTACCAATACAGCCCAATAACGTCCCACTGCTGGGCACAGGCGACCACTCTCATAGGAGAGAGGGAATTAGAGCTTAGACCACCACGCTGCTCCAATGCGGGTTGGCGGCCTTTGATCACTATTATCATGTTAGTGATAATAACCGGGACCGACGGCTTAATAACATGCTCTCCGACGCACGGGGGTGAAACACCGCCAACTTCGTAACTCCGGGCTAGTACTGTGAATTTCTAGTCAAAAAAAATAATGGCCCGACCCGGGACTCGAACCTGGGATCTCGTCAGTCGCAGTCGAACATGCTAACCACTGGACCAACGAGGCAGTCCAAGTTAAAGCATACTTAAGATTAATTTCAAAATATGCGCCAAATTACGAACTCATTCTCTTGGAAGTCGGTTAAAAGGCATGTCACATTTTTAATGTCGACAAAAGAGGTTCGTTACAGCTTTATTACTGACCAGCTATCTCCGTAAAAAAAGAAAATAAAAATCGCGTGACATCCAAGTTCCCGCCCAAAAGTCGTGTGTCGTGTCATTAGAAGCGTATTAAGTTTTTTAAGGTAGAGACTAATGAAAGAACGCCTCGCCCGCTCCTTCGAGACCACGGGAAGGTGTGTCATGACCTCGCATGTTTTGTGTGTAAATGTTATAATACACGTATATCTTACCTTATTAAATATTTGTTGTTATTTCGATGTCATGTTAATTTTGATTTAAAAACTGATAATATAAGGCTAAAGGCATTTATTTAATTGAAACGCGCTTGCGGAAAATGTGCGCAATATTATTCATAGGCGCGGCGTCTTGTTCGCTTCAATATAGCGTTTCCCTAACATTTTAACCACTCGGGAGATTCCCTACCATTTTAACTTACCACTCGGGAGTTTGACCAATTGTCGATTAGCCGAGTTTTGGTAGATGGACTTCAGCCTTAGAATGGCAAAAGGTTTTAAAGTCATAGTTTATTAATTAAAATCGAGGTTTGAACTGATGGATCCTTCTACCCATTTAACTACCATTTGCTAAATATTACTACGTATATCTTGTTAACGATATTTGTGTGTTATTTGTTAAAGTTCTAATGTTTTTGTTTTATCAGAGAGTATTTTTGATGAGTAATAGACATAGGGCCGAATTAATTCAGTGTAATGGGCGTATAGAGTGCAGGGTGGGGTAATTAAAAACCTAATGCCCCATCGAAGACAAGATAAGGCAGGCGGTCGGAAGAAACCTCCACTTTTCTAATTACGCTTTCATTAGTTGATGGATGCCTTACTCATGCTTTCGTCAGTTATATCATCCGCGCGTGTACACCACACTCTATTATTAGCCTCCAATTTTTTAAATATTCACCCAAAACAGCCTTTTGTTTCCTATGATTTAAGACTTCGCATGTTTTTGTATCCAAATTTGAAAAGATACATCTATGCCAAAGCAAACTGCAAGAAATGAACCCCCAAGCGTTCCGTACCGTACGAGATAAGGGAGAACATTTTTGTTGCTAAAAAATAGCTGTGCATTTTCATATTTTAGTATAAAAAATAAAGTAGGCCACTAGATAACCGGCGCATCGAGTCCCTCACATCGCGCATTTCTTGATTACTACGATAAGTACCCCGCCTTGCGTGTTTTAATTATATTATTAACGACGTGGCCGGCGAAAGGCTAATATTTTATGATGGCCAGCGTATCGCAATGATATGTAAATATTCAGCCTCGCCCCTTGCCTATTAGGAGCTTCATCGCGTGCGTGTACGCCTTAACGTTAAAGTAAAGACATAGTACGAAAAATTTAGGTCCGACGCGTGACATTTTTTAGCCGATCCTCGGAGAAAAATAGTCTTAGATAGAATTTATTTGTATACCTAAGTATAATTTCCTAATAGATACTTAAAATAACTTCATTCTGAAGTCTTTACTCAATATAAAAAAAACACAATTTTCAGTACTAGAATTCTACAAAATTTTTTCTCATATACCTACAGGCAAACTTTGTTTCGCGCAACAGTTAAAAGAATAAGTTTGTTTCATGTTTCATGCATTTATATACCTACTCTTCAGGCGACTTCTCTTTCATAAGACGCGAGAGCTCAAGTGACGAGTAATTAGCAGCTTTTGAGAAGGAAAACTACTCATAAGCTTCCTCGAGAGGGTCGTATTAATTACTGGAGGTGCTCGTATGAGCGTGGCGCGATATAAATGGCCGGCCACTTGGCGCCCTAGCCTCGGCAGGCCTTATTAAAAATGTTAACACGTAAATTAGACTCCACGGTTGCACTGTATTAGCCAACCAATTAAATTTCAGAAGCAGCGCATACAATGCAAGACCTCACACGTCGCAACTTAGCAACCCGTAACTAACGGCGTCTAAAGTCGTGTGCCCCATGCTTAGATCCGCAATATAACCTTTACACTTGGATAACATTTCGAGCGTTTCAATATTAAATTGCGCACTTATAATTTTAATTACAAAAAAATTAAATATTGAACTAAATACGTACGAAGCGAGTCAGCGCGGTAAGTTAAAAAGGCATATCAAAATTGCGACGTAAGGTTTGAAAATTTCCGTTTCCGACCGTGAGAGTCCTTGCGTACGAGAGATTTTATTCTCAGTTGAATTAATTAAAATATTTACTTTTGATACAAGTTATTCTAATTAGTGGCGAACTTATTACTTCGTGCTATTTATCGTATGGTTAAATAAGTTACGGTTTATGCTGGTACATTGTGGGTTTAATGTGAGGCCGGGGTCTGAAAAATGTAATTAAATTGTATGTTGGCTTTGCTTTAGAAAGTAACGCTTTAGGACTTGGTGTGAAAGCAGTCGCAGGTCGCCGGTGTATGACGTGTTAAAAGGTATGAGCTCGGTCTAAGTGCAGCCCCTCGTGCGACTAGTTGGATGTGTGTAAAGATTAATTGGAGTGTTGCCTATTCTAACAATTTGCGCCTTCCCTGACGGGCCGGCCGCAGACCACTTCTGCGCAACTTAATTAAGCGAAATAACTTAAACGAGTCACCGTTGCTAATTAGTGCTATCGTCGTCGGCTAATTCTACGAGTGACTCTTTGTTTGCCTCCGGATTTCTTTGAGTAGCGCGCCAAAAGAATTTGTCTTTGCATCGACTTTGTGAGGCTTGTTTGTTTCGCGGAGTCTAAAGATTCTAGAGCTAATTTTGAAACTTCGAAGGCTTTAACGACTGAATATTTTGTAGTACATACTTGTTAGTTGAGGACAATTGAATTCAGTATTGTGATAGTATTTTGTTTGTTTTGCCAATTACGCTACACATAGATGAGATTGTAGGTACTGGATTGCTTTTGATTAATTTCGAAACTTTTCAAAACTCGACGTTAACGCTCTATAGCTACGTAAGCGCTATATATTTTCATTTACTCGGTCACTAAGTTTTATTATGATTAAAATTCAATTAAACATGTGGTATAAACAAAAGAATACGAGACCAAAAAACCTTTTATGTGTGACGTTGGTGCACATGAAAAAAATCCGTGCAAAATATAAGCCGGAGCTGTTGTTCTCACATGTTTGCCACTCAAAAGGCTGGAGAAATCGGCTTAAGGTGTATACGACAAAACGGCTAAGCGGCTGAAAGACAAGGAGCTCTCAACGGTAGAGCCCTTCTCATACGTACGTCAACAAGTGGCCAGTTGTGCCTTCTTTGCGCCTTCAATATCAATGTATGCCTTGAAAACTGCCAACATTTTCTGTGGCGAAATATTTTTTTCAGGATTTTCATACTTCTTGTTTTATATTTTGTGTAAGTAGACGTTAACTGAATCAATTTAAATGCCTTTGTTCAAGTGGGCCTTAGTAATAAATATGGGTATTATATACCTATTAGAGAATGCCCGCGACTTCGCCTGCGTGGTTTGAGGTTAGGAACTCTTTAATTTTCCGGGATAAAAAGTAGCCTATGTGCTATTCCAGACTATAATCTATCTCTGTGCCATATTTCAGCCAGATCCGTTTAGCCGTTGGGGCGTGATTGAGTAACAAACATCCATACACCCATCCAAACTTTCGCATTCATAATATTAGTATAGAAGTATAGATTAATAATTACATTTTTTACAGTATTTTCGACCAATTTAAAAAATAAAGTAGATACCTAATAAAAACTCTTTTTTGCCTTTGAAATACCAAACACTGCGAATATTGTTTCCATTTTATACTGATATCAATAACTGAGTATTAAACATCAATATTGTAAGTGTTATCGACAATATAATATAAATAATTTTAATAATCTAATTTTTATGTTACCTACTTCGTTAAAAAGTTCCAATCGTTCATTAAACTAATCTTAAAAGTAGTAATTAACAAAACCGATAAGCAATACAAATTAACTTTTCACTACGAACACACACGTCATAGAAACATAATTTCCTTATTTAAAACCATAGATTCATATAAACTACTGTGTTGGTTTTTATTGTTTAGGGATTTATGTTAACGTCAATTATTAAGATTCAGGTTAATAGTAGGATAATTAAGAGTGGATGTCGCGGGCATCTGCATACTAGCAGATGCCCGCGACTTCGTCCGCGTGAATTTTTTTT
The DNA here is from genome assembly GCA_964035005.1 of Erebia palarica. Lineage (NCBI taxonomy): Eukaryota > Metazoa > Arthropoda > Insecta > Lepidoptera > Nymphalidae > Erebia > Erebia palarica. The sequence goes on from OZ035994.1 coordinate 20,802,539, forward strand.
TTTTACTATGTTAACTTATGTTTTTTAAATTCCTACGGGAACTCCCTAATTTTTCGGGTTAATATTAACCTATGACACTCACAAATAATGTGGCTATCTATTGGTACCGGAATTTTCCAAATCGGTTCAGTAGATCCAGAGATTACCCCCTACAACGTCACAAACACAAAAACTATACCTCTTTATAATATTAGTATAGATAGATATTAGATCTGTTGTCAAGGATCGATAAAAATTGGTAAGAATTATAATAGCCACATGACGAATCGCGACCATTTCCAGTTTTAAAACGCAAACCGTCCATTCGTCTTGCGGACACCTTAGTTTGTAATTGCCCACTGACCCCTCACCCTTTCAGTTTTCCTTTCAGATGGTTATCGCGAGGAAATGGCCGTTTTCCGTCCACAAAGCGCCCATTAAGGGACAATACAAATGGGGCTAGTTCAGTTCCGAAGAATGTTTTAACTTTTTTTGTTGTTATAGTTTGAAAAATATCTTCATTTTGGTTTTGTTGGTAAGGATTTTTATCGGTTGAGTCAATTTTTCAGAGAAAATTTTGTTTATTTTATGCGAATAATTTTAATCAGAGTAGTAGGCCTCAAACAAGGATTTGTTAATATCATAAGCATTACAATTTCTTTGGAACGCATTTTTTGAATCCTGCAGGAACGCTTATTTCGAGATAAAAAGTTAACAAGTCTTATCTAGTGCAGTTGTAGCGAGTATCTCCCTGTGTCAAATTTCGTAAAAACAGTTCGAGTAATAGAAGGGTTAAGAAGTAAAACAACCTAAAGTAAAGAAGTATGAACCAAGTTGCTTAGAAACAGCAGCAGGATATTTAATAAGTAAACCACTTTAATAAACTTAAGACGCAATTTTTGAGATAAAATTAATTATAATACCCGTTGTGGTTAACTTGGTATATTTATCTATCTCTAACAGGAAAATGTTGTACAGAACAATCAATAATCCTGTGAAATACAAAGCCCATAATGTAAGTGTGAACTAATCTTATCAAAGCTTTTACCAAGTTCTCATATCTGTCGATAAGACTGGCTTGAGATACGAAAGCTTTAATATAGGCAATGTATAGTAAATTCAAGTGGTCGGTACACAGGGACACGTGGACGCTTTTATTATCTTGGTACAGAATTTGGAACGTGATCGTAGGTACTTGGACATGAATAAATATGTATTTGTATAAAATAAAGCTCAAATCAAACTCAGGCGAATACCGTGTGGTACGCGAAACGCAAATAAGCGCGGATCACGAATGCATATTTATGCGACTACCGTCACCAATTTGATCATGTCCATTGACGCGTGCAGTTCACACATTCTAAAGCTTTACAAAAATATGTAGAAGTGTGGAATTAGGAGGGCAGTTTCATTTTATGTAGGAAACGCCCTCTATACCTGCAATATTATGCTTCATCGAAAGTCGTCATTATAAGAAGTTTTAATTCCAAGAAAAAAATAAAGTAAAATTTCAAAAACTTATATATATATTTCATTAGAAATTTTAGTCTTTTAAAAGTATTCTTTACTAAATAATAATTAATTCTTTTCAAATTTAAGTTTATTATATTTAAAAAAAAATGATTTTTAATCATTACGTTACATACACACGTTACTCTATTACTTAAAGTCCCTACGTTACTAAAGAGCTATTGTATTTGTAACGTTATCGAACGATATAGATTATGTTTCTGTACCACTTAAGTGATAGTACCTACAGGTTATATATCGCAGAATAGGGAGATATGCTAGAAGGGGAAGTGTGTGTTATCATATAAGCACAGGCTTTACCAGTGCCTCTTATCATCGTATCGATAACGTCGAAATTAGACGAGTGTAAATCAATACTTTTCCCTTACATGCGATGATAATATAATATAAATAAATATCTTTATATTTATTTATAAGTATATTATTAATAAGTGTCGTCTATCAGACCAGAGTAAAGTTAAGCTAAGAAAAAAAAGATTTTCAGGTGGGAATGAAGAGATTACTCTTAGAGTGGTCTAGGATATAGGTACGACGAATTTAGTTTGTTTTTATAACAGTAAAATCTTTTCGAAATTTCTTTGTTTAGGGCTCCACGGTTCGTAGAAGTGTTACGCCGATGTGCTACGCTATACAAATTTTTTTTTTCTTTTTCTTAATGAAAAGGGTTGCAAGGAAGAATGCATAAAACAGCCACTTCGGAGGGAAAGACGTTTCCTCTGGTCACCTAGTGCGCGCGCTCTATATAAAAGAGAATGACACGGACTTCTCACGCAGACGTTTAATCATGTCCGGTTCTTAAGCTCGTATGTTTTCGTCCTAAAGCTGGAATTTACTTGTAAATTTATCCTCTTTACGATAACTCCAGTCCTTTATCACATAACGTGTGACAAATTAAAGGAAACTTTAAACTTACAAGAATTACTTGCTCGGTAGTTATTGTAATTCCTAGTTATTTCTTCATTAGTTATTCTGTTAGTTCTAGGAGTTTGAAATACGCAGTAAGGGTGTTTTCTTTAATACTATGCAATTTATTTTTAACACTTGCATACATGTTTTACTAAAGGATACAAAAAAGCACCTTGTTTAGGTACTTCTGTTGTTCTTTCTTTCTAAGAAACTTAAATTTAATAAAGGTTACGATACGAAGGATACGAGTTTTTATAATCTGTAAAAACGTACGATTTTTAATGATTTATATAAAAAGTCATGCAAAGCAAGAAAAAAAATCAGTACTTTCTTAATTCACCTTTTTATTACTTTGTCCATTTGATTCAACAATTAAACGGGGCGTAACCCTATCAAATTTGTTAATGAGGAAATAGTGAATTTAACGACCCTTCTATTGCATTGCGTGGGATAATCTAATAATAGAACGGTTGACAACAGTTTACTATTAATTACCAATTTTGGTAAATCTTCTGCATTATAGTTTCTCTGCTCCCTTTTTTTGTCCACCACAAGTTAGCCCTTGACTGCGATATCACCTGATGGTAAGTGATGGTGCAGTCTAAGATGGTAGCGGGCTAACCTGTTAGGGGCATGGCAAATAAATTAAACCCATACGCCTATTTGGTTTCTACACGGCATCGTACCGGATCGCGATATCACTTGGCGGCACGTCTTTGCCGGTGGGGTGGTAACTAGCTACGCCCGAAGCCTCCCATCAGGATAGACCAGGAAAAATTCAGAAATTATAAATTCCCAAATTGACCCTGCCGGGGATCGAACCCGGGACCTCGCACGTTAAGACAACATCGCTACACAATGCGCCACGGAGGTCGTCAAGCTATTAGTTTTTAGATGAACGTGACTACTTCCACGTATATTTAACTCGCGGTAACTCTTTTATTTTCGAGCAAAGAAGTAAATTAAATTGAGTGACTGAAATAAAAATTGTGTATGTAAAGTTAAATAAAGAAAACAACAGTCACTTATCAAGTTATCATAGAAGTAGAAAGCCAGATTAAAAAACCGAAATAAGATTAAACTAACTAGATAACTTAAGGAGCTTAGGAAGTACGAGTATTTTACTTATATGATTGTCCTTAATGAAATCTTTAATGTGTTAATTGGATTGACGAATAGGTAGATTATATTTTGTTAGAGTGGTAACAGGCAAAATTATATAGGTATAGTTTTTTTATAATATCACGAAGTCTTCAGTATTTTGAGGTGCATGACATAAAGATAGGATATTACTGTAAAGTGCAGTTAGTTACTTAAGTTACAGTAAGTAAGTTAAGTTTACATATAGTACGAAGTACAGATAAATATGCAATATAAAAAAATTATATTATTATAATCAGCGAACAAGTTTATGACTAGACTTAGCAACTGTAGATTGTTTTGGTTAGTTAAAATGACTCTAGAAATATACGAGTAAGGCTTATCCGTACACTTTAATCGTAATTATTATCCATAGTAGAAACGGACTTTGTGAGCTAAAATAATCATAATAACCGAAAAATAACTGAACAATCTTAAGGATCGAAGCCCTCTAGGAATTCTTCGCAAATCTGTCACCCGCTGTCAATTGTTTTCATACACATACAACCACAGTCTACCCAGGCACACATAGAAAGGATTCAGCCCCTACCACGGGTGCACACAATATGCGATCAATTATCTCACTATGGCAGAGATAATATTATTATTTATTGATTGATAGATAGATGATACGTACGATTTCGTCTGCATTCGTTTTTATTTCGGCGGGAATTTCTCAATTTTTCGGGATAAAGTTAACTTATGTCCTTCCTCGGGATGTAATCTTACTCTATACCAACTCGGTTGAAAAAATAGGCCGTTCAAATACAGGTCTTTCGCATTTATAATATCATAGTATGGATAATGGAGGTGCTTCTTGATAATATACCAATTACCAACCGACTAATTCCTGCTAACTGATTTATAGCTATAAGACTGTATAGGTAGGTAGGTAGGTAGGCCTTTATCATATAAACACCTATCTATAGGTGTTTATATGATAAAGGTTGAAAGAAAAGTAAATTAAATTAATAATTAAAATAATCATGGCGCTTAGTATTAGAAGTAGTTCTGCATAAATAGTTTAAAAACGGTGTAAGACAGCACTAGGAGATTCCATTTCCATCTGGGATGTGCCATGTAGACGTAGTGGTTTTAGAAGTAGTCGGCTTCTGTGTTCCATACTTCAACTAGTAATATCTGGATGACCGAGCTTTGCTCGGTATATTCTTTTTTTTACTGCCTCGTTGGTCTAGTGGTTAGCATATTCGACTGCGACCTATGAGGTCCCGGGTTCGAGTCCCGAGTCGGGCCACAGGTATTGGGTTTTTCTTGCAAGAAATTCTCACTACTAGCCCGGAGTTAGGAAGTTGGCGGTGCTTCACCCCCGTGCCTCGGAGAGCACGTAAAGCCGTCGGTCCTGCGCCTGATCTCTCTCCGGTCGTGTCGGATTTCCGTCCCATCGGGCTATGAGAGTAAAGGAACAGAGAGTGCACCTGTGTATGCGCACACACTTTTGCACTATAATATCTCCTGCGCAGTTGGCTAATCTCTCTGGAGATTGGCCGCCGTGGCCGAAATTCGGTCGGGAGGGACATTATTTTTTTTTTAATCGTGTTTTTTGGAAAATAAATTTAAATTATAAATTATATTTTATTTTTAAAATAAAACATTGTATTATATTTAAAAAAAGGGGAAAAATAATCAGATTCAAGACTCTGGACTCGAACCGGGGTCTTCGGGTTTTGGTACAGCCCGCTTTTCCACCTGAGCTATTATAACCTTCTAAATGGTGGCGAAATATAATGTAGCAGTTTTTCATCGCCCCTAAACCCCCTGCATTTCCTATCCTCATTATGTAAAAAAACTTCGTTGCTTAGTTGAACTCCTTTCCACTAAAGCTAAGCTAGGTACATTATTGTATTTTTTTTTTCTTTTTATTAACTGCCGAGTTATTGTCATATGTTCTCAGTAGAATCTTCTTTTCAAGCTGGTGGTAAAGTCCCGTTGATTCATCATAAATGACACAATTAATCCTAAAAAAACCTATTTCCATTCTTTATTTAGTTTTTGGTGTGAAACTTTTATAGCACTTTGGAATGGGAAATAAAACCGATATTTATTAGTATAAACTATAAAGTAATTATATTTTTGATATAAAATAAATAAAAATTGTCCTTGTAACATTTTGCCAAATTGGTGTTTATATATAACGAAATAGTTTTATGACAGCAAAAAACGTATATAATAATATCATGACTATGAGATAGCTGCACTTTTGGTAACTATCGCCAGGAAGGCTGATTCAGTATTAGGTGGGTGTAGGGCTCTCCACTGATGATCTCTCCGATCTCCGATAGTGAAGGTCTGCCCAGAAGTCGCAGGCATCAGCTAGTTTTTCATATAATCTGCATTGAGTGCGAGTTTTATGTATTTCTTAGTGGCCAGGTTGTTGTTTCCAAATATGATATCTGTCACTTTAGTTGATGGTAAAATGACAAATATTAAGGTTTGAAATAAACAATAGATACTCTGACAGGATTGCAAGAAGGGCTGCTACGTCATTCAGCAGGTACAAAACCAGCACTTTGATGATTTACGGACGTATTCGTCTGAAATTGACTAGTTTCGGGTGGCTCAATTTTTTTCAATTTTGTATATTCTATTTTATTTTATATTTTATTTAGGATTTTTCAATTAGTTTACTATTTACAAAATATTTGAACTTGTTGAGACACATCTCCTATATTTCTTCTGTGAGTTTATTATAAAACTAGTTTTTTGCTCTGTGCTAAAGCAGCTCACGGGTTGTGATTAAAAAAAAAACAAAATGGCGCTGATTTTTTAAAACTTTGGTATCAGTTTCCTGTTTTGTAATCCCAGGGATCCTCAGATATCGATTCGGAAAAAAATCGGTAATTTAAAAAAGAATTTTAAAATGGCGCTGATTTTTTAAAACTTTGGTATCAGTTTCCTGTTTTGTAATCCCTGAGAACACTAAATATCGATTTTGAACGAAATCGGTCAAGTAACAAAGAATTTCAAAATGGCGCAGATTTTTTAAAATTTTGATACCAGTTTCCTGTTTTGTAATCCTAAGGAGCCCCAAATATCGATTTTGAACGGAATCGGTCACTTAACAAAGAATTTCAAAATGGCGCTGCTATTTTAAACCTTTGGTATCAGTTTCCTGTTTTGTGATCCCAGGGAGTCCTAAATATCAATTATGAGTGAAACCGGTCAATTAACAAAGAATTTCAAAATGGCGCTGGTTTTTTTTAAATTTTGGTAACCGTTTCCTATTTTGTAATCCCAGGGATCCTCAGATATCGATTTTGAACGAAATCGATCAATTAACAAATAATTTCAAAATGGCGCTGATTTTTTAAAACTTTGGTATCGGTTTCCTGTTTTGTAATCCCAGGGATCCTCAGATATCGATTTTGAACGAAATCTGTTAATTAACAAAGAATTTCAAAATGGCGCTGATTTTGTAAAATTTTGGTACCAGTTTCCTGTCTTGTAATCCCATGGAGTACTAAATATCGATTTTTAACGAAATCGATCAATTAACAAAGAATTTCAAAATGGCGCTGATTTTTTAAAACTTTGGTATCGGTTTCCTGTTTTGTAATCCCAGGGATCCTCAGATATCGATTTTGAACGAAATCTGTCAATTAACAAAGAATTTCAAAATGGCGTTGATTTTTTAAATTCTGGTACCAGTTTCCTGTTTTGTGATCCCAGGGAGCCCTAAATATCGATTTTGAACGGAATCGGTCAATTAACAAAGAATTTCAAAATGGCACTGATTTTTTAAAATTTGGTTCCAGTTTCCTGTTTTGCAATCCCAGGAAGCACTAAACATCGATTTTGAACGAAATCGGTCACTTAACAAAGAATTTCAAAATGGCGCTGCTATTTTAAACCTTTGGTATCAGTTTCCTGTTTTGTAATCCCAGGGAACCCTAAATATCAATTATGAGTGAAACCGGTCAATTAACAAAGAATTTCAAAATGGCGCTGGTTTTTTTTAAATTTTGGTAACCGTTTCCTATTTTGTAATCCCAGGGATCCTCAGATATCGATTTTGAACGAAATCGATCAATTAACAAATAATTTCAAAATGGCGCTGATTTTTAAAAAAATTTGATACCAGTTTCCTGTTCTGTAATCACAGGGAGCCCTAAATATCGATTTTGAACGAAATCGGTCAATTTACAAAGAATTTCAAAATGGCGTTGATTTTTTAAATTCTGGTACCAGTTTCCTGTTTTGTGATCCCAGGGAGCCCTAAATATCGATTTTGAACGGAATCGGTCAATTAACAAAGAATTTCAAAATGGCGCTGTAATTTCTTTATTTTGATAACAGTTTCCTATTTTGTATCCCCAGGGAGTCCTAAATATCGATTTTGAACGAAATCGGTCAATTAACAAAGAATTTCAAAATGGCGCTGATTTTTTAAAATTCTGGTACCAGTTTCCTGTTTTGTAATCCCAGGAAGTCCTAAATATTGATTTTGAACGAAATCGCTACAAGAAAAAAGAATTTCAAAATGGCGCTGATTTTTTAAAACTTTGGTATCAGTTTCTTGTTTTTTAATCCCCGGGATCCTCAGATATCGATTTTGAACGAAATCTGTTAATTAACAAAGAATTTCAAAATGGCGCTGATTTTGTAAAATTTTGGTACCAGTTTCCTGTTTTGTAATCCCAGGGAGCCCTAAATATCGATTTTGAACGAAATCGGTCAATTATGAAAGAATTTCAAAATGGCGCTGATTTTTAAAAACTTTGTTATCAGCTTCCTGTTTTGTATCCCCAGGGAGTCCTAAATATCGATTTTGAACGAAATCGGTCAATTAAGAAAGAATTTCAAAATGGCGCTGATTTTTAAAAACTTTGTTATCAGCTTCCTGTTTTGTATCCCCAGTGAGTCCTAAATATCGATTTTGAATGAAATCGGTCAATTAAGAAAGAATTTCAAAATGGCGTACATTTTTACAAATTTGGTAACAGATTCCTGAATTGAAATCCCAGGGAGCCCTAAATATCGATTTTGAGCGAAATCGGTCAATTAACAAAGAATTTCAAAATGGCGCTGATTTTTTAAAATTTTGGTACCAGTTTCCTGTTTTGTAATCCCAAGAAGTTCTAAATATCGATTTTGAACGAAATCGGTCAGTTAACAAAGAAATTCAAAATGGCGCTATTTTTTAAAAATTTTGGTAATAGTTTCCTGTTTTGTAACCCCAAGGAGTCTTAAATATCGATTTTGAACGAAATCGGCCAATAAACAATGAATGTCAAAATGGCGCTGATTTTTTAAAACTTCGGTATCAGTTTCCTATATTGTAATCCCAGGGAGCCCCGTCGTGGGTAAAACGTAACCGTATCAAAATCTTGCATAGTTCTATACTTGCAGTATCTTCAATATTTGCCATTTAATTTGGTATGAAAAAAAATATTCCGCCATCTTGAATTTTTTTTCATTTCGCTAAATAGACCTCCTTGTCCTGATCATCTCTTGCCAAGAAACCACACTTCCATCTCTCATACTCTCCGAGATAGACACTCACGAAATTTGTATGGCAGCCATCTTGAATCCACCATTTTGAGTTTTTTTTTTACTTATTGCCAATTGGATGAGGTTTCGAGTGACATTTGTTCGAGCACCCCCCACCTATCTTCAATACCCTGGCCGTGCTCTTCACCCGTCTCCGAAATCCTCAATCATCTGCTGTCTCCAAATTTTTCTTCAAGTTATATTTTCTGACTTCTATACGAAGCCATCAATGAAAAAAAAATTTTTCATACAAAATTTTACAGGAGGAAGTTTTTAGGGAAAATCTCGAAAACTACCCCGAATGTGGCAACACTGTTTTGATTTTTCGATACTGCCCGTCGAGTTACACAATCGATCCATACATGTCAACTTTCCCAAATGTTGCCAACCGCCTCTAAGACGTGATTGAAATTTTCAAAAACACAAAAAGAATACAAAATGGCCGCCACCTCGTTTCACAAAAACTTTTTGCATAGTTTCATAATTTTCTTGTGAACTACAGGATACACCGCTCCTGACGACGTTTCAATTGTTCATCTCGCTCGCACCCAGCCGACATGATAGCCCCTGAAAAAAGACCATGTCGAAAATCACTTTTTCTTTGATAAATTCCAGTGTTGCCAGACCTCGGCGACGAAATTACCCAAATGTCATTTGTACAAGTGGGACACGTGGTTGCTCGTACTCGAATTTTGAAAAAAATTCGTATTTCGATTTTTTTATTTTTGGGGTAAATCTTGTAATTTTCCCGAGAAATGGGGTAATTTTTTTTCCCCAATCCATACCTCGAGTCTGTACACACAATCTCCCCGTAGAAGTCGAAACGCTCCGACGTTGCCAACTGTGAGAAATTTTAATTTTAAAATGGCGTTTTTTCGTAACTCGAACCGAACGGCCGCCGCGACAACCGCCATATTGAATTTTTTAAAACCACCCCCATTCTGTCAAAATACAGGATAATTGTAGGCGGAAATAGAAAAAATAATTATGCTCCACCACGCCGTTTCGGCTCTGTGGCGCCGCGGTTCGAGGTCAAAAAATCAAAAATTTTAAAACACTACAGCTTGGCCGCCATCTTGTTTTTCCAATATTTTCCACTTTTTCTCTAGATCGTTTCCTAATTTCTTCCATCACTGCGAATTGCAACGAAATCGGTCGGAAAACAAAAGAGTTACAAGAATCACGTCAGCCGCCATCTTGTTTTTCCGAAATATCATAATTTTTCCCTACTCGACTCCCGCACTCGAACACATTTCCCATACATCAATGTATCGTTTTCTGTCTCTTTCTAGGAGAACAATTATGTCAATGAGTGAGTGAGTCAGTGAGTGGTAATCGAGCTATATATAGTATAAACTAGTTTTTCGCTCTGTGCGTGAGCTGCTAAAGCAGCTCACGGGTTGTGATTAAAAAAAAAACAAAATGGTGCTGATTTTTTAAAACTTTGGTATCAGTTTCCTGTTGTGTAATCCCAGGGATCCTCAGATATCGATTTTGAACAAAATCGGTCAATTAACAAAGATTTTCAAAATGGCGCTGATTTTTTAAAACTTTGGTATCAGTTTCCTGTTTTTTAATCCCAGGGATCCTCAGATATCGATTTTGAACGAAATCGGTCAATTAACAAAGAATTTCAAAATTGCGCTGATTTTTTAAAACTTTGGTATCGGTTTCCTGTTTTGTAATCTCAGGGATCGTTAGATATCGATTTTGAACTAAATCTGTAAATTAACAATGATTTTCAAAATGGCGCTGATTTTTTAAAACTTTGGTATCAGTTTCCTGTTTTTTAATCCCAGGGATCCTCAGATATCGATTTTGAACGAAATCGGTCAATTAACAAAGAATTTCAAAATGGCGCTGATTTTTTAAAACTTTGGTATCGGTTTCCTGTTTTGTAATCCCAGGGATCCTCAGATATCGTTTTTGAACTAAATCTGTAAATTAACAAAGAATTTCAAAATGGCGTTGATTTTTTTAAATTCTGGTACCAGTTTCCTGTATTGTGATCCCAGGGAGTCCTAAATATCGATTTTGAACGAAATCGGTCAATTAACAGAGAATTTCAAAATGGCGCTGGTTTTTTAAAATTTTGGTACCAGTTTCCTGTTTTGTAATCCCAGGGAGCCCTAAATATTGATTTTGTACGAAATCGCAACAATAACAAAGAATTTCAAAATGGCGTTGATTTTTTTAAATTCTGGTACCAGTTTCCTGTACTGTGATCCCAGGGAGTCCTAAATATCGATTTTGAACGAAATCGGTCAATTAACAACTAATTTCAAAATGGCGCTGATTTTTTAAAAATTTTTATACCAGTTTCCTGTTCTGTAATCACAGGGAGCCCTAATTATCGATTTTGAACGAAATCGGTCAATTAACAAAGAATTTCAAAATGGCGCTGTATTTTCTTTATTTTGATAACAGTTTCCTGTTTTGTATCCCCAGGGAGTCCTAAATATCGATTTTGAACGAAATCGGTCAATTAACAAAGAATTTCAAAATGGCGCTTGTTTTATTTTATTTTGGTAACGGTTTCCTGTTCTCTAATTACAGGGAGTCCTAAATATGGATTTTGAACGAAATCGGTCAATTAACAAAGAATTTCAAAATGGCGCTGATTTTTAAAACTCTGATATGAGTTTCCTGTTTTGTAATTCCAGGGAGCCTCGTCGCGGGTAAAACGGAACCGTATCAAATTCTTGCATAATTCTATACTTGCAGTCTCTTCAATGTTCGCCATATAATTTGGTATGAAAAAAAATATTCCGCCATCTTGAATTTTTTTTCATTTCGCGAAATAGACCTCCTTGTCCTGATGATCTCTTGCCAAGAAACCACACTTCCATCTCTCATACTCTCCGAGATAGACACTAACGAAATTTGTATGGCAGCCATCTTGAATCCACAATTTTGAGTTTTTTTTTTACTATTTGCTAATTGGATGAGGTTTCGAGTGACATTTGTTCGAGCACCCCCCACCTATCTTCAATACCCTGGCCGTGCCCTTTACCCGTCTCCGAAATCTTCAATCATCAGCTGTCTCCATATTTTTTTTCAAGTTATATTTTCTGACTTCCATACGAAGCCAGCAGTGAAAAAAAAATTTTTCATACAAAATTTTACAGGAGGAAGTTTTTAGGGAAAATCTCGAAAACTACCCCGAATATGGCAACACTGTTTTGATTTCTCGATACTGCCCGTCGAGTTACACAATCGATCCATACATGTCAACTTTCCCAAATGTTGCCAACCGCCTCTAAGACGTGATCGAAATTTTCAAAAACACAAAAAAAATACAAAATGGCCGCCACCTCGTTTCACAAAAATTTTTTGCTTAGTTTTATAATTTTCCTGTGAACTACAGGATACACCGCTCCTGATGACGTTTCAATTTTTCATCTCGCTCGCACCCAGCCGAAATGATAGCCCCTGAAAAAAGACCATGTCGAAAATCACTTTTTCTTTGATAAATTCTAGTGTTGCCAGACCTCGGCGACGAAATTACCCAAATGTCATTCGTACAAGTGGGACACGTGGTTGCCCATACTCGAATTTTGCAAAAAATACGTATTTCGATTTTTTTATTTTTGGGGTAAATCTTGAAATTTTCCCGAGAAATAGGGTAATTTTTTTTCCCCAATCCATACCTCGAGTCTGTCCACACAAACTCCCCTTAGAAGTCGAAACGCTCCGACGTTGCCAACTACGAGAAATTTGAATTTTAAAATTGCGTTTTTTCGTAACTCAAACCGAACGGCCGCCGTGACAGCCGCCATCTTGAATTTTTAAAAACCACCCCCATTTTGTCAAAATACAGGATAATTGTGGGCGGAAATAGAAAAAAATATTATGCTCGACCCCGCCGTTTCGGATCTGTGGCGCCGCGGTTCGGGGTCGAAAAATCAAAAATTTTAAAACACTACAGCTCGGCCGCCATCTTGTTTTTCCAATTTTTTCTACATTTTCTAGTAATCGCTTTCTAATTTCTACAATCACTGCGAGTTGTAACGAAATCGGTCGGAAAACAAAAGAGTTACAAAAAGCACGTCGGCCGCCATCTTGTTTTTCCGAAATGTCATAATTTTTCCCTACTCGACTCCCGCACTCGAACACATCTCTCATACATCATTGTATCATTTTCTGTCTCTTTCTAGGAGAACAATTATGTCAATGAGTGAGTGAGTCAGTGAGTGGTAATTGAGCTATATATAGTATAATAATATAATATAATAATAATAATAATAATATAATATAATAATAATAATAATATATTTATATATAATAATAATAAAATAATATAATAATTATAAAGGCATACTGTTACCGACAACTGAATAACTAATTTTACAAAGTCAGGAAGCGGGTCTAAATTCTCATATTTTCTTGTATGGTCATTTTTTTCTTGAAATTATGATTGTTAGTCTGCTATGCTTTCACGACTCATCCGTTCATCCGATTTTAATGACATTTAGTACAGGAGTAAGTTGTATCCCGGGCAAGGACATAGGTTAGGTACTAATTTTTATCCTGGAAAATTAAAGAGTTTCCGCGGGAATCAAAAATCCACGCGGACGAAATCGCGGGCATCATCTAGTTTTCAATTATGTATTGGTCGATAAAAAATTATAACAATTATTAATTTATTAGTAATTTAGCCGAATAATTATTTTATTAAAATGGCAATAAAAGAAAAATTATGTATTGATCGTGGACCGTCATAATTTCAACTTCTTTGAATTTAGTTTTGTATATGGCACGAACAGTCCTTTCTGCAAGACGAAAACAGAATGACAGACATAATACTGTGAAAGTAACCAAAATATACCACTCTCGCAGTTTCTAAATCTGTCAAGTGGCGAATCTTTCTAAAATGCAGCAGAACTGAGTCTGTTCGATAAGTCATCTATATGATGGCCCCATTGGAGTTTCTTACGTTTTTCCGAGAAAAACATCTGTATCCACTAAATCTAATTCCTCATGATCAAGTTGTACAGTGGGTTTTACCTGTTTTATCATTATATTAATATCATTTGTAGGTAGAGTGTCCATAAGTGGATGTAAAAGGATGCTCTACGCAAAACATTCAATAAAGGTCGAGTATAGATGAATTGAATGAAGGGGCGACGCTTCATTCAATTCATCTATACTCGACCTTTATTTCGCTGCCTAAAATCGATATTTCGCCAGTTACCTCCTTCGGATGACTGTTTTAATAGAAAAAAATCTACAGAACCAAAATACCTATTCAAAGTTAGTTCAATCTGTAGTAGTGGAGTGTGTGCACAGAACAGGCAAAATAAGACAAGAGAATAAAATACCGTTTTGGGTTCAGTAAATAATAAAATAACCACCAATTACAAATATAATAAATTTAAATATTTTCAAAATAAATATTTTATATACAGAAATCGTCCAGTTACATTTTTTATACGTATATTGATCGATGATTAGTTTTGTTCGATGGTAGTGGATTCATTATCGTTTGTGTACGGATACTAACAGTGACAGACGTCATTTCAGAAGCAAGGGAACGCAACCTCCCGCTTTGAGAGCCCGGAGGCGTATGGAATCTGACTGCCGAATTTCATGAATATATAACAAAATTTTGAGATGCGCGCCCGTACTAAATCTGTATGAAAAATTCGTGCTGTAAAAATGAGGAATGTTTGGAACCAGATTGTAAAAAAACTAAGTTGTATTGAAAATATTATTTATTTAAAGTGTTCTTTGATCTTTTACGATTAATTTGAAATAACTTTTGTTTAAATCATGTCTCAAATTAAATCACAATAGTCGTAAAGTGATAACGCCTTTTTTGAGATTTCCATGAATTTCCCGATAATTTTCTGCTGTTACTATACGACTTTTTGACCACTTTTTTTAATTACGTCATACTCCATTTATCTGAGTAGCGAATGGTATTTATTTGGTAATGAAATTTTAATTTTTACTATCCTAAAAAGTGGTAGAAGAAAACCATGTTTTGAGTACATCCAGCCTTAAGTAGTGTCTAGTAATTTTGTGTTTTGTATTGTACTGTAACTATGTCCTTGATAGTCCATACTAATATTATAACTGCGAAAGTGTGTCTGTCTGTCTGCTACGCTTTCACGGCCCATCTGTTCAACCGATTTTGATGAAATGTTACAGGGATAGGTTATATCCCGGGGAAGGACATAGGCTACTTTTTATACCGGAAAATTAAAGAGTTCCCGCGGGAATCAAAAGACTAAATCCGGGCATCATCTAGTTACAAATAAAGATTTATGTGTTTATTTTATTTATTTAAAAATATTGTTTGTCTTACCTGAAATTTGAGAACCATTTGACGAGCTGTGCTGTGTTGTTCTTGTTGAACTTGATATCTGGGAAGTACATTTTGAGGACTGCGGAGCTCGGGTACCGCACCCAGAAGAACATCAGCTTGGCTTTGCGGAGGTGCATCGGCGTCAACGTTGAAGAGTGCACGGGAGTTAAGGATCACATTGGCATAGTAAAAGTAACAAGAACATAAAACTGAAACCCAAAAACTGGAACTATTGCCGCGGTCGTTCAACCGCTCATAATTTTATGAACCGTTCATTTTCATTCGATATTGAATTCAACAGCTGATAATAATGATTGGCTTGGCGATTATGTGGGAACTTATCAACCGGAAAAAACACATATAACTGCCAGAATTTTTGTCTCGGAGTCAAGAACGATTTCAATTACTTAGGCAGGTTAAAATAAAATCTATGACCACTATGCAGTGATATAATCTGTAAAGGTAAAAGTTCGCGAAATTGTTATACCAGCTTCCTACCTGGCTCTTTTAGTATTATTAGTAAGTACCTATTTCTTCAATGGATAGTTTACAGTAAAAATGTTTTAGAGATCGATCAATAAGCGCAAATTTAGATTCCAAAGGTCGTATTATTTAATTCTACTCATTAAATCAGTCGTTTCTACTGCCAGTTTAAGATTTACGCTTAGTTAGACGGAAAAGAGAATATTAGAAATGATAGCGTTTAATCTTTTTTTATTAGTCTTTAGTGCACAAAGTAATATTCTTGTCACTTATCCAAGGAATCGGGATTGAGAAAAATAGTTGCGTAAATCTGATTATATCCCGGTATTACGTAGACTGATTGAAGCTCTACAAGTTCTTAATCCATTTGCATCTAATCTTATAAAGTACCTTAGCAGATATCTATACTTGCTTCGTTAGTTATGCAGATCAGAAAATATATGGGGCAAATGTGATATATACAAAAGCTATGTAACGCAATTTTACTTGGTTTTTTGTGAAATGAATATTATAGATAATATGATCATACGATAAAGAGTTATCAACGTATGTATGAGGTAGCGTTTAATTAAGTTTACGGTTATTTCCTTCATGTATAGATGGGCAACAGACAAGTATAGCAAAGCGTAGAAACCGCAACGCTTGTGGGGCTTCAAGAGTCGTATAATATCTAGTACTGGGTAGGAAGTAGGTGGGGCAGTCCTAAGGTTAAACATTACAGAAATAAGATATCTGTGGGCTATTGCGTGTACGGCTTGAGCGTTAAGAACTGAGTACTTACCTATATGATGTTACGTAGGTATTATTCAGTACACATGCATCTAATTAGTATTTTTTTAAAGTACTTTTGAGTTACTGTTAGCTACTCCGTACAAAGTTAGTGTTGAACTAAAGGGACTGAACTCTCTTGAGGTTTGTATTTCCGAGTATTTAGAGTAGATTTAATTTGTATCATGTTAGCATGTTTGACTGCGGCCGACGAGGTCGCGGGTTCGAGTCTTAGGTTGGCCCATAATTAAGTATCGGGTTTTTCTGATTAGAAATTCCCAGTACTAGCCCGGAGTTAAGAAGTTGGCGGTGTTTCATCCCCGTGCCTCGGAGAGCACGTTAAGCTGTCGGACCCGGTTATTATCACTAACATGATAATAGTCGTTAAAGCCCGCCAACCCGCATTGGAGCAGCGTGGTGGGTCTAAGCTCTAATTCCCTCTCTCCTAAGAGGCCTGTGCCCAGCAGTGGGACGTTAATTGGCTGTAGTGGTGGTGGTGGTAATTTGTATCTTGTTTTTTAATTTTTTTTAATTATGACTTGTGTTCTATTCAAAAAGGTTTACTGTGTGTGAGTGATAAGGTTTGTGTTTTTATGTTCTATTCAAAAAGGATATAGTAGGCTGAACTACGTCGTAGGGTAGGGCAGTTGTGTTTTTTTTTTTTTAATTATGACTTGTGTTCTATTTAAAAAGGTTTACAGTTCTGTTTCTGTCGCGCTCCACCTTAGCCTGCATCATCACTTTAAGGAAGTCTGATTGTAGCCAAGCGCTGGTCTATATAAAAATACATACATACACATACCCGTACACCGCCACGCACTTGCACTTGTTTACCTTTAAGGAAATACCTACCTATTTATTTTAAACAATTTAAAAATTTTGTACTACTTTTGGCCTTATTTTAGTTTTAAGGGTTATCTGTAAATTATTATGTAAAAACGCTGTTGATTACAGGAAAAAAAAAACAAAAAAAAATAAAATTAAACAAAAACTGTGTGTCTGTGTGTGTGTGTGTGATAAGGTTTGTGTTTTTATGTTCTATTCAAAAAGGATATAGTAGGCTGAACTCCGTCGTAGGGCAGGTCAGTGGAGTTGCAGTCGGAGTGCGGGTCCGGCACGTCCATGTGGTGCGGGTGGTGCGGGCCGGCCGCGTGGTGCGCCACGTGCGGGTGGTGCGCGCGGAGGTAGTCCGGCGAGCCGTGGTGCGCGAGCAGCACCGGGTGCAGCATCGCGGGCGCGCTCGGCAGCGGGGGAGAGTCCCGCTCGGGCGCGGGCGGCGACCGTGCCAGCCCCCCGCCTGCCCCGAAGAACGGCGAGTACGGCGAGAACACTTGGCTCTCGTGCAGCGAGGGGTTCGCTATCGCCACGCTGGTGGGCAGGTTCAGTCCGCCCGGAAACGAACGCGGCGATGGCGACTCCGGGAACTTGCTCTCCGGCGAGTGCCCTACCCCCTCGCCGAGGATCCTGCTCACGGTGCGTGGGGTGATGCGCGTGTCGGTCACCTTGTGCCGCTTCTTCTTCGGCGTCACGACCAGGCTCAACGGCTCGCTCGGGTCGGGGTTCTGTTCCCGGTCGTAGTGGCCGTTCATCGGGCCGAAGTGAGGCTGCATCGGTTTCGGCGGCGCCTGGAACATGCCTGCGGGGGGCCGCATGTGAGCGCCGTGGCCGGGCCCGCCCGCTTCGTGGTGCAACGGGAACGCCGCACCACCCGGCGCACGGGGGCCGTTCATGTGGTTCATAAACATCGGGTTATTTGTCATAAACGGGACGCCATTCGGCGCACCCGGGTGATGGACGGGTGGGTTACCTGACAATTGTCCAGATGGCCGTTCAGGTACTTTCGGCGTCGACGGCTGGTCGAGCAGTCGAGTTGCTCTCATCAAATCCTTGTTGAACTGTTCGGCTGCCGCCGCTGCCGCTTCGGACTGCTTTCCCATTATACGTCGTTGGTGTACGAATCGGGTGACAATTGAGTCAATCAGACTTGCCAACGAAGCTGTGATCTCACTTTTCAGAACTTCGGCTAGTCCTTCTAGATCGGCTCCTGATACAGGACCTACTGAACCCGAATTGCTCCTTAATGCATCCAAGCGTTCTGCTAGTTCTGAAGATAGCGGGGGCTTGGAAGTTGGACCTAATTGTCTATGTTGTGGCGAATGCTGGTTTGATTGTGGCCTTTGTTGTTGATTGTTTTGTTGTTGTTCATTGGCTTCTTTCATTCTAGCTTCTTGTTCTAAAAATAGCTTTTGACTTACATTAAGGTACATGGCGGCGGCGTTATTAAGATGCTGATGAGGATGCGGTGGATGCATGTGATCACCAGTCGGTAGATGAGGCATTAGAGGTAGACTCCCATTGAAACCAGGCGGAAGGTGACCATGAGCTGCAGAGTGAGCTTGTTGAATCTTTGCAGTCATCATCTTGCTCATAACTTGTGATAGTAAATTTGGAGCTACACTATTAGGTATCGACGGTGGTACTTCTTTGGCCGGCGAAGACGGCTCCGATTTAGGCACAGGATCTTCAGTTTGTTCTACATCACTAGAAGCACCATCATTATCTACCGTCTCTGACTCCTGACCCATTCTATTGCACAATTGCAAATATTTTTCTTGCATTTCCGCGAGCTGTTCTTGCATAGTTCTTAATTGTGATTTTAAAGCATTCTTTTCTACTAACTTTTGTTGAATGGGTGGTCGCTCACCATCATCCTCTGAATCGTCCGAGATCGTCTGCCTACTGTTGCTGGTGCCGTAGCGGTCCGCTGCACCGTCGTGTTGCTGCGGGTGATACAGTTTCCGTTTCTTACAGCCGTTCACTTGTGGTTGTTGGGGAGCGGGACTAGCACGCATTGTCGACACTATATTTTCTACACGAGCACGTTTAACGTCCAGCGAAGGTCGCGGCGAAGAGCGTTGAGCGTCACTGTCACGATCCTCGGGCTCTGACTTGGGAGCGAGGAGCGGTTCACTGGGTGGAGGCGCCGGCGGTGGCGAGGTTCGGGAATCACCAGTACTGTCGAGATTCAACAGAGCCTCGTCGAGTTCGGGCCGAGAGTCACGCGAAACTGGCCGCTCGGGTGACCTTTTCTCTTCTTTGGGTTCATCGTTATTATTATTTGCGAGCACGTTGTTGTTGTCCGGGGACAGCCTCATCAGTCCTTTCTTCTGGCTCTGGAGGATGTCGCGAAGTACGCGGTCGCGAAGCATATCGCCACCGGTGGCGTCGTCGCTGCCATCCTCCTGCCTGGGCGCTCGGCCTAGCAATTCATTCAGCATCTCAGCCGGAGCGTAGCAGGGACCGAAGAGCCCGAAGTGTTGGCGGCCCTCGAAGATGGCGCCGTAAAGTCCGCCACTCATGTGTGCGGCGCGCGCGGGCGCGAGTCCGTTCGTCGCGAGAGTCGAATAAGAATTGCGCGGCTCACCGGCGTCCACGCGCTGTCTGACGCGTTTCTGTTTCTTCAGTAGTTTATCCGAGTAGGGCGCGTGAGAGTCGGCCTCCTCCTCCGATGACATCATAGGCTAGGCGGGCCCCAATTGGCCGGACGGGCGGCGGGCAGGGCCCCACCGCGCTACTCGAGGCGCATCGCCCGCTCTGGAACAGAGAGGGGAGCGATCAGCGCACCTGCTCGTGCGACGTGCGTCTAGCGCCAGCCCTTGCACGCTGCACGCCGACCGAGAGCTTACAATAGGCATGCACTTAAGACTAACATGGGAAAAGTTCATCAAAAATTATAATCCTACTACTGCAACTTTCCAAAACATTACTCGTAATTGCCAATAGGGAACTCAATCAAATCAGCAACTCTTTTTCAAACTTAAAAACGCTCTTCTAGTATGGAAGTTGTATGAAATTCGCAATTGTGACTTCATCAAATTTTAACGCACTTTTTTTCTTTAATCTATATTATAAAATGGTTATCAAACTTAAAACTAAACCGAGGATGTGAATTATAGGTCTTTTGGAAGTTCCTCTATTTAATAATCAATTAGAAATAATTAATTTTTATCCCTATTCTCAAAACTGCTCACAAAGTATTTTTCCTCCTTTTCTTGTATACATATATGCTACTAAGAATGGGCACTGAACTTAAAATTTTTATTTATGGAGCTTTACATTTTAAAATGTTTTCAAGGAATAATAGACACTATATGATACGACAAGAAACCCCTACCTACATGAAAGTTTGCCCACTTTCATGTTTGATTGAGTCGACATGCACAAAGTCGTTAAAAAATCGATGAGAAATTGTTTTACTTAATATCAGGTTACAATTTCTCATCGAATTCTTAATAGATGCAGATTATAAATTAAAGTAAAAAAAAGGGGTTTAAAACAAATTAAGAGCCAAAGAAAAACCGCTTTCAATTTTAAAAGAAGGTTGTGAAACCTTATTTCGGTTCGACTTTATTTGCAACATTTAAAAACATCAACCTTATTTAAAATAGTTACTGACAATAAGCTCTCGAATCCTCATTCTACTGGTGCTTGTATGTAAACAATAAACATGCACAATATTAAATATAATGTAATATAACCGTAAGTACGAGTATGTGAGTATAGAATAGGTATTTGAAAGGCAGTTACGGCAACAGCATGTGAAAATATGTGCTGCTACACAACAAAAGGCTCAGCGTATGTATCAACCGCATTAATTTCTTTTGGAGCGTGACTCCGTATTCATGGAGGACAATGAATCTAAAAATGTCAGAAATAATTCTGTGAGACATGCGGAGTTAACACACGACTCCATTAAAACACGACACGGCATCGTTTCAGTTTATTATATCCCCACTCTCGACAGTAAAAACTAAACAAAGCTTTTTTTTCAAAATCTCAAAATAATCTGTCATATTAATTAACTACCTGACCCGCAGCTTCAATCAAGTGGAATTTAAAAAAAAAATCTTATTGGCGTTCCAAAGCTTTTATGCCTAAGCGTTTTTTTTACAATATATAACTGAAATAGAAAAAAACTTGGCAGTTTAGTTACAAGAAAAGTCCTATTAATATACAGTATTTTTAAATACTGGATTTGATGTTTCTAGATTTATGTCAGACTGAAATACATACATGAATCACACTTTCCTGCTACCTGCTTTTATCCACATAATGTTTTCACTAGCTTTTGCTTACAACTTCGTCCGCTTGGATTGAGGTTTTTCTAAGTTTCTATAAAATACTTTATTATTTGTCAACAAATTACAAGTTTATTTTTAAATGAAGCTATTTATCTACATATATTTTCCGGTGTTTAAAATACTAATTCTGTTTTCCGTTATTCTCGGCTTTAAAACCTTAGTTTATTATTCATATTCGTTTTTAATTCATAAAATCCCATAAGAATTTTGTGAGTTAATTCATAACCATCCTATTATTTCTTTGCCTCCAAAAATTCCTGTCTATTTTGTTGACTTTTCTACTGCTTATTAAATGAAACCTGTGCATTTTTTCGTGCAGAATTTTAAGGTAAGTGGTTTATATGCCAGCGTGCCTGCTCCTACATACAAAAACACGAATTGACTCTTAAGACTTCTAACGTATAATGATTTTATTTTTATGCTAATTATAAAAGTTCGCTCTACCTGCGTTTATATTTCCTGAGGTATACATAAGCTTTGCCACAGAATAAAAAGAAAAAGTAACGAGGAGTTTATGTTTATACTAGATATAGGTATATGTTTAAACTAGGTAGATAATTGTAAGTAAAATTATGAACTATATATCTTAATTTGAATATTATTAGATCACTCACAGCTGCTTCTGCAGCTTTCGGATCGAATTACGAAAATCATTTCAGTACGAATTCTCCGTTTTCCTAGGTTTGCGGCGATAGCGAGAATTTTATGACTACAGGGGTATACGTACCTTGGTCATTGCAGGAAAGTCGTAAGACAGAGAATGTTATAGTGCCATAGTTGTATTAGGAAAAAGCTTCAAGTAATGACTAATGGCTTGAAAAATAAAATGACTCAATGGCACGTCTAAGGAGTGAAATCATAGTTAATTTCTTTATTAGTGTTGTTTATTTGGATGTTATGCTGCAACACTTATGTAAAATGTGTATGCTTTATTCAGGGAAATAGAAGAGAGGAATTTTTGTTTGAGGAAAACAGAACGGATAGGATAAAAATTACTCGATTGTGTCGAACGACATTTTGTTCTGTATTTCAGTGTGTAGCCTCTATAGTACAAATTTGAATGACGCGGATTTGTTGCCTGTCAGAATTTTTTTATCGGTTAATAAATATAAAAATTAATTGCGGTTCGTTAGTCTCGCTAAAACTCAAAAACGGCCAAACCGATTTTGATGGAATTTTTTGTGTATATTTTTGTGTCCCGGGTCGTTTATATTCATAATTGGACAAGTACCTAGAGGCGCTGCAAACGGGTTCTAGGTCCAACGCTGGTAAACACCTGCCGGGCCTTCAGCGATTAAGTACAGTACGCGCGCGAGTTAAATGCAGAGTAAATGTATGTGTCACCATGCATTTGCTCTGCATTCAACTCGCGCGCGAACTATACCTTCGGTAAGTAGGTACGTATCTATCGATAGATTAGATTTTTCGTCTCGACTTAATATTTTTGACGACCTCCGTGGCGCAGTGTGTAGCGCTGTTGTTTTAACGTACGGAGGTCCCGGGTTCGATCCCCGGCAGGGTCAATTTGGGAATTTATAATATCTGTATTTTACCTGGTCTGGCCTGGTGGGAGGCTTCGGCCGTGGCTACCACCCTATCGGCAAAGACGTGCCGCCAAGCGATTTGGCGCTCCGGTACAATGCCGTGTAGAAACCCATACCGGTTTAACATAACTGCCATGCCCCTAACAGGTTACCCCGCCACCATCTTAGACTGCATCATCACTTACCATCAGGTGAGATCGCAGTCAAGGGCTAACTTGTAGTGGATAAAAAAAATAGATTTATCGTTTATCCGGTTTTACAAACTATTTTCGGCACCGCATGGACATTGGAGCCGAGTCTCGGCCGCGTCTCTAGCAACATCCGGCGATTTGCTAACAATGAGATGCTATCAATAGCAGATGACTTCCGATGATGACCGGCTTGCGACCGTCACGGTGGCTGCGGCCCGCGTTCAGCAACAATTGAACACCTCCGAACCTTAGGTATACATATACCTGTTTATTATCTAGCTTTCATCGGAGAATTTTCCTCTTTTTAAATAAATAAATGATTTATTTATTTCAAGTAGGACAACTTGTGTCACTTAAGAAACGTTAAGAGTCTACCACCGGTTCGGAAAGCTGTTCTTCTGAGAAGAGCCGGCAAGAAACTCAGCAGTTGCTCTTTACATAGATAAGAAAAGGCTACAATATGTAGATTTCACTGTAAGATTGTAAACACCTAAAAGTTAGATTATAATCTAACTCGCGAAATTGCAAACTGTCGAAAGATTACAATTTAACGCATTATTTTCCGGTAGATTGTAATCTATTAGGCTTATTAACCCGATAGAACCTACCTTATTATATATGTCGAACGCTAACCTAACCTACAAGAAAGACACAAGAAAACGTAAATACAATTAATATTTCAAAAATTGACACTCATAACATTGAACGGTTCACAATCTATCGACAGTTTACAATTTCGCGAGTTAGATTGTAATCTAACGGTTTTTACAATCTTACGGTGACATATATATACCCGTTTATTATCTAGCTTTCATCGGAGAATTTTTAAATAAATAAATGATTTATTTATTTCATGTAGGACAATGTGTGTCACTTATGAAAGGTTAAGACTCTAGCACCGGTTCGGAAAGGTGATTCTACTGAGAAGAGCCGGCAAGAAACTCAGTAGTTGCTCTTTTCATAGAAAAGAAAAGGTTACAATATGTAGACAACACAACACATACGTTACAAGTATTACACTGACTTGTGGGTCACTGGATGCGGGGCCGGTTGCATCCACGCAACTTTGTAATTAATAAAATGTCAAAAAAAACTTTGTCTTTAAAATAGGAATACAGCAAAAGACTTACTAGACGCTAATGTCGGTTGTCAGTTTATTTTTTAAAAGACTAGCTGATGCCCGCGACTTGGTCCGCGTGGATTAAGGTTTTTAGTTCAATACTCAATACTCAATATCATTTATTCAATATAGGTACACTGTAGGTGTCGTAAGATTATTGACGTTAAAAATTACTTATAAAACATGATGGTGATAATTGGTTACGGTATCTTAAAACTAAAGCGCCCTGGTCCCGCGGGAACTCCTTTATTTTCCGGGATAAAAAGTAGCCAAGTGCTAATCCAGACTATTAACTATATCTATGCCAAATTTCATGCAGATCCATTCAGCTGTTCTGTACGGTTACTCCGAGTTTGATCGAATTTGAAATACGTCTCACTAAAGTGAGGTGAGAGTGAGCTCCTCCATACATCTACAGCCAGCGCTCCAAGCGGCAACATGGTGAACAAAAAGTCACCGAGTCATTCCCACTCCAAGTGAAATTCGGTGAGAAAGATCGAGTCTTTAACTCACCAAACGTACAAAAAATACGTTATGAGTAATGTCATTTGCTATTTTGGCACTCCGAGTGTTACTTTTTACACAGATTGACATCTCAAAGTGCGAGAATGACGTCATTTTCACACTCGATAGCGGATTCATAACTCACCGAAAATATTCCAGTGATAAACTATTATATTGGGACTCGATTATGACTGCGAGGCTTTATTTTGCTTGGAAAAAGATAATGGACGCTGCGGAATGACCGACGTGAAGACAGGCTCAAGTTAACCGCGTCTCAGACAAAAAATTTCGTTCAGCTATATCGGCTCACGAAGAGAGCTTTTATTTATTTGTGCAAAATGTTGAGGGTAAACAGTGACCTCAAAGGCTCGCAAAGAGTATCGCTGGAGACGAAGGTACGTATGACAATTCATTTGGAAAGTATTGTTAATTCCACATAGTATTTAGGTTATATTTATTGTAGCAGCCCCAAGAACTATGTATTTATTTTATTAGTAACTCTAAGTCGCTGTATTAACAACGCAACGTACCTACTTATCTACTAAACGTAGAGCTATGCATTTACCTACCTACATTTGTACTAAAATACAAAGGTTCATACACACTTAAATACCTACCTAAAACATAATTCTGTCAAATTACAGCTGCTTAGTGCACTGCTTTTTTATGCCAATGGCGATTATCAGAGGATGGTTTGTGAGGCCTGTCATCTTGGACAGCAAACTGAGCAAATATGTGCATGAAGTCACAGAGGCACTTAACCATCCTAATGTGGTTAGGAAATATGTATATAAAAAAAACTAGATGATTCCCGCGACTGTGTGGATTAAGATTTTTGATTCCCGCAGGTACTCTTTAATTTTCCAGGATAAAAAGTAGCCTATGTCCATCCCCAGGATACAGGTAGACTGGTGGGAGGCTTCGGCCGTGGCTAGTTACCACCCTTCCGGCAAAGACGTGCCGCCAAGCAATTTAGCGTTCCGGTACGATGCCGTGTAGAAACCGAATAGGGCTATGGGTTTAATATAACTGACATGCCCCTAACAGGTTAGCCTGCTACCATCTTAGAGTGCATCATTACTTACCATCAGGTGAGATTGCAGTCAAGGGCTAACTTGTAGTGGATAAAAAAAACAATCTACTCCTGTACCAAATTTCATCAAAATCGGTTGAGTAGATGGGTTGTGAAAGCATAGCAGACACAGACACTTTCGCATTTATAATATTAGTATGGATTATAGTGTTATAATCATATACTTCCCTCTCCCCTGAAAATAAGCATAAAGCTTGTGCTAGAAATAGGTACAACAATAGACCTGCGATAGATCTTACAACCATTAACCATTGAGCTATTGGTGGTTACTTCATGATTAAATGTTACAGGCTGTGGATGTTGACTGCCACATCATTAACATCAACCCAAGATACCCAGTATGATTCCACAATCAGTTCATCTTTAAGCTAAAGTTAAAACTCCAATTTTGAAACTGAAATGCCTGCATGTAAATCAGGCAATACTATCTTTTAGGTATGATATTTTAAATTAATTTTCTTTAGCAAACCAAATAATTGAGGCCAATTCTGTTGTACACAGGGTTTGAAGCTAGGGTAGGCATTAGTTAGAATACCTATTTATTGACTGTCATGATGAAAAATGAGCATTGATGTATTTCAATATGGGTAAGCAGTGCTTTTGTGCCTCTATGAACTGCACGCCACTGGTTGTACACCATAACTAAATTTAAATGACAGCTCTATTTAAGTTGCTATCCCTTTTACATTATATTTATTTTTCTTGTGGAATTGACTGGCAATAGATTTAAAGCTGTCATTTTAATTTAGATATTGTGTTAAACAGAATTGGCCACAATATCTAACGGGCTAATTTACATAATTTAAGGGAAAAAAAACACACTGATACTCATAAAATTGTTTACTGGAATCCTACACATCTGCCTCTAGTTTGTCTGTTGTGTATATTAATTTCTTTTTAACAAAAATGTGTTAATTATTTATTAAATTTGAATATTTCAGAATTCCAATGGAACAGCCCACGGATAACAACTCTGATGTAACAAGTGAAGTGAACAATCCTCTCATCGCATCTTTTGTGGATCAAACAAGGCTGCTGACAATTGCCCAACAAAAGAGACAGATTAATCAATACATATTTCAACTAAAATATATTTGTATGATTACCTTTTCAACCTTTTCAATTTATTTTACAAACACAACACAATATTAAAACAAAATGAGTAGACACATTTGGCTAACTAATCAATGATTATTCTGGCCCAATGCCGATAGACTATTGAGGACTTGTGCCCAATTACATTAAGCACTTTGGTGCTAACTTCCGAGACAGTGGGGTCTCCGCATTTCCAGTTGCACTGAGTGCCCGAACTGCTGCAGTGTTCTCAGTGCGGGCACCTTTTTTTAAATCTTTGTAAGTCTGCAAATAAAAATATAATATTATTATGTACCTGCAACTTTCTTGTGGATAAAATTAGTATATATCAACAGTGGCATGCACAGGGTTTGAAACTAGAGTAGGCATTAGTAGGTCAGAATACCTATTTACTAGCTGTTTTGATGATAAATACATATTGACTTATATCCATTTGGGTAGCAGTACTTTTATGCCTCTATGAACTGCATGCCACTGTATATCATTTTATTTTGTGTATATTGTAGTTTACTTGAGTTTAAGTACTGTAATATGTCGTGATCTTACCCGCTTTCAGTGTTCGACAGTCCTGTCTGGCCCATGCTCTTTTAGGATATCTTTAGGTATTTGCCACTGGAAGTCCGCCCTTTTGGCGCTTATCAGTCCTGTGAACTCACCACAGTGGCTTGGTGGTCGTATGGCGACTAAGATGTTTATTTGTTGCTTCTTGATCTAAATGAAGAGAATAATAGTTGATTATGGCGATAAAAATAGACGAACACGTTTGAATAAATATGTAATATTAATTTAATATCAATAATAGGTAAACAGAAAGATTTGTCGAGAAAATTAGTTCAGTTTACATTTTGCATTCGCATCTACTTACTTTTAGGCACAGTTTATGTTCGCTTTCCCTCCATGTACAATCAATTATAATTAAAAAACAAGTTAAACCGGTGAATCCGAATACCACTACCCACTACATAGGAGCCGAAACGAAAATTATTAATTGTAAATAAACCAGAGTACATTAAGATACTACAGCGCGACCGCGTATCTCTGACAGCTACAGTGTAACGATCGCAATCACCTCTGATTGGATAACACTCTTCCACTATTGGACAAAATCCATTGAAGTAGCAAGAACACCATATATTTAGCCAATCACAACAATTGATACTGTAACAATGATTGATGTAGAATACCGACCAAAAATGCTGGTCAATATCACGAGCAGTGTTACCAACTCTCGAAAATATTTGTCCCTAAAACATAAGTCAAAAAGCCCCAAATATATTTTTTATACGACTGCCTGAAAAAAGGCGTATATTGTTTTCAGGGTTCATGTATGTATGTATGTATGTAAGTATGTATGTATGTATGTATGTATGTGAGTTTGTATATTCCACCATAACTTCTATACGCCTGACCCGATTTTGATAAATGAGGTATCGTTAGAATCCCTAGCTTATTCCGGGTGACATAGGCTAGTAAAATTTTTAAAAAAATTGATGGGGTGACCATGGTCCCGCATTAAAGACTAAAGTTGAAAAAAAAATCGAAAATAAGATTAACTGTATAATCATCATCTAGAAAATGATGAGTAGATTCCAAAAATATATAACGTTATAGTTCAATATCCAGTGATTCACAAACAAATATCATTTAATAAAAATGTGAATAAGACTCCAAAGGCATGCAAATCGCTTCATAAGGAGGTAAACTCCGAAAATAATATAGCAGGGCAGTCGTATTTTTTAATTCGTTAAATTAATTTCACTTGTTTACCGTACATTCAAAATTAAGATTCACAATGAATGATTCAAATTTTCGCTAATAATGAAAATCTTAATTTTGGAATTACGGTTTTCTTATTGATCGTAAGAAAAAATTACAATAAACATTATTTTTAGAAAATTAAATATTGAACAAGTAACTTCAAAAAATTATAATAATTATACAACCAATATTTTGTTTGACTTGTTATTCATTCAACTCCGCATTCTTAATAATAAGAATCGGTAGTAGATGATAGATCTAAGAAATAAAAAATAGGTAAAAAATATAAGAAGCCAAAAAATCCCTAAAAATATAAGGGCCCTAAAAGAAGCCCTTCGCATTTGTTTACGCCCTAAATTTGGGGCCAAAAGCCCTAAGTTGGGAACCATGATCCCGTGGATAGATAAAACACAGACTTAAGATTAAAATAATGACTGACATAGAGTAGACATGAATTTTGAAATATTGTGGCATTTTACATCTTACATCCATGATTTTCTTATAATGGCAACAATTGAGAGGACAAGTCTCTCTGCCTCGGACTGCAACAGTCAAGTGTGGTCTGGCGGTACTGGCTGCTATTTTCCCTCGTAGTACGTACCTACGTCCGATATCCCACTCCTTGAAATCACACTTTTCAGCATCGATTTGCATGTTCGCGGGAGATATCTGTCCCCCTGAGGAGACAGATTGGAATTATTTATTATTATTAATAATTAATGTTGTATGCATTTGGTTGGGGTAGGTACCTCGAGGGTACTTAATACTAGTTCCACTGAGTTTTTATTCCCCAGTAGTTCACCTGCGGATAAATAGTTGCATAGAAATACATATAACGGGGATTCAAAGACATAACGTAGGCATCTTGCATTTAATGACAACTAGTGATGAGTAATGAATTTATTAATGTGCTGATTTCTGACAGATTTCTCATATGTCTGGCAACTCTGCGGGCCTATCACACAGCCTATCCTAGCGATCGGCGACTTTGAATGATTTCATTCGAATTATTTGATTATACAAATAATTCGAATGATTTACCAAAATTATTAACTAACATGCTCCACTAATTGATACTAATTTGATTCTATTAATGATAGTTACAAACTTGATTCGAATACTGATTTAGAAATACTGATTTAGATATTGATTACTGATTTAGAAATCGGTACAGTAACAAGGAATTTCAAAATGGCGCTGACTTAAAAAATTTTGGTTACAGTTTCATGTTTTGTAATTTAGCCACCTCCCGGCTAGTTGCCAGGATCCTCAGATATCGATTTTGAACGGAATCAATACCTATGTGAGCACCAGAATATTTTTAGCTGCTAAACATTAAATTTAACTCCCTAAAATAATAAAAAAACTCGCTAAAGTGGCAACACTGGAAACCCCAAGCTTTTTGAATGTTTTGATTAGAGACAATAAAGATTTTGGCATTTATACTTTTTTATGACATTCTACCATAAAGAAACGTACCATAGTGTGCGCAAGGCTGTCAGTGTCAAACTGCCAAAAAACTGTCAAATTACGCAATGAAAAATGCCAAAATGCCGCATGTATCTGTCTCAGTTTTTTGCGAATGTATGAGAGAGACAATTGTTGCGATCGTTTTGTCATACGATTTACTAACTCCGTTTACTCACTTTAACAAAACGTGCCCGTTTGATAAACTCATGGTATGGAAATATTCGCTTACACTTGGCGAGGTGAGCTCTCACGTCGATCAATCGAATTTGCAATGTAAAAACTCGGAGTAACGCTACTGGTGTGATTGGGTGACAAACATCCATCCGTCCATCCATCCAAACTTTCGCATTTGTAATATCAGTAAAGATATTTATTGCATTAAAGGCTTCACCTGTTAATATTACATTTGTACGAATGCTTCAAAATTCGTCACAAATAATAACGAATACAGAACAATAGTGTTACAGTCAAGGTCCCCACCCCTAGTTGAATATTAAAAAACTTGTGTATGGCAATGCCATCGAGCGCACGGAACAATTTCGATAATTACCGACATGAATAAGCAATGTACTGTCAAACTGTGACCAGGATAGCCAGAGAATTTGACGGCGTCTTTTAGACCTCACGAGTCACGACATAGTACAGTTCGCGCGCGAAGTCCGAGGAATCTTAAGGATTGATGACGTAATGAGATAGAGTTGTGATTTAGTCGATATTGCGTTATCGATAGTAACACATATTTAATAGATATCTGTGCGCGTGCATTGAATTAATTATGAAATACTAATTCTATGAGCATATTAAGTGCAATAAGGAAGAAAAATCAAATTGTATCATACAATTTAACTATAAAAAATGAAGCCCACAACATCAAGAAACTTAAATTTTTTTCGTCTAAACATGTGTCCTAACTGTAGAGCTTTGATGTTATTTACTGCGACTTTTGGGGTTAAATATAACTGCTATACCAGGTTAGCACACTACCGTCTTAGACTGATTAGATTACTTACGACATAGTGAGATCGCAGTTAAGGTCTAACTTTTAGGTTAGAAAAAGAAAAGCTCCCGGGTATTTGAATACGTTCGCAACGCATTTTCGCATGAATCTATATATTATGGTACCTAAGCCATCTTAAATTCTTACAAAAATTAATAAAATATTTCGGTTAGGGAACTACAATTCCTAAAGGTTATTTATTATCAAATCGAGTATCGTATGTCGTAATATATAAAGATCCCCGCATGAACTGTGCAGGCATGTGCTCCCGACACGACCTGTTGATTTTCCATATTGCACCATCAGGGGTGTACATACACCCTTGATGGAAAAACGTCGATGTATAATATAAAATAAGACTTATAAATTCCCTGCAATAAGTCAGATTCTTTAAAATACTAGCTGATGCCTGCGACCCGCGATTAAGGTGTTTTAGGGGTATGGAGAATAGATAGTAGCCGATTCTCAGACCTACTAAATATGCATACAAAATCTCATAAAAATCGGTCAAGCCGTTTCGGAGGAGTATGGTAACTAACATTGTGACACGAGAATTTTATATATAAAAATATTAAAATTAAATGTCTATATTACTTATTGAGTCTTAAGAACATGCAAAATGATAAGGTTTTAAGTGGTCCATAGTGAATCAAGAATCTTGGATGTATTTAAAGTACAACTGAAAAACTAAAATGGTACAAAAAAATGCTGCAAGTCTTTCTCTTTCCCAGAGTCCTTGCTCCACTGATAACTAAATATATTATTACAAATGTTTTCTTAATTCCTATTTGAAGCAAACTAACACATCAAATCTTTTTTTTTTTAATAAATAAATATCCTTCATTTAGCAAAAGAAAGAATTTCAGAAATTAAATTAAACAAAAAATGGAGTAATATTTTCACCTTCATTTTTAAAATAATTATTTATATTTTGCAGTTATCGAGAAATCACATCCCTATTTCAACCCCTGTTTAATTTGGCGTGACCCGACATCTAATTTTTACGGAAATGTTTCTTTTCCGCCTGTACTCGATTCCCATGGTTGGAAATAAAGTGGGAAGGAAATTCGACTTAGTGTTAATATGATATTTAATATGAAATATTTATTTCAACGTGGTCACGCACTTTCATGGGCCGTATAAAAACTCGATGTTTCTAAGCGAATGATGGAGATAGTAAAATAATAAGCTCGGTGTCTCTTTGTGATCAAAATCAAGAGATTTGTGAGGAACAGGGCATCAACGCGAAAAAATCGAAGCTCGAATTGCCAAGTAAAATCGCTAAATGCATTATGGGTACTTTGTGTAGTATGAAGTTTCTAAAAAATATTAATATTCAGTGGAGGGGATTACAGACTACCCCTACCCTCATCCTTATCGCTTTCGCGTAGTTATTATATAATTATTAAATATTAGTAATAAAATAAAATAATAATAAACATATTTATCTAACACGTCGATTTTAGTTACTAGTCTCTAGTCTGATTGCAGCCAAGCACTGCCTATATATTAAAAAAAAAACTCTTAAAAGTAAATTATTTAGGCAAACACAATAATTACAAGAGGCTGAAAAGTTTTTGAAATTTGAGATCCACCTTAGTAACAACAACGAGATATTAATATTTTCCTTAATATTTAGTAGCATTGTTAGGGAAAATATTTGTCATAATTTACCTACGTGCAAAATTTAATCACTAAAACCTTAATTCTTGCTTACAAATGCGGTTTGTTAATAATTAATTAATTTAACGACTAACAAGTATCTATGCGCAAAATTCTATGCCCAATCTTGGATTTTATAAAGAAGTTTTAACAGAATTTAAATAACTGTTGGTTTATAATTTCCTTCCTTTTACCACAGAATAGGTAATAGTATGCTTTTACTCGGTTATAATCTTACTAATCTTACTAATTCTTACTAATATTATAAATGTGAAAGTTTGAATGGATGTATGGATGTTTGGATGTTTGGATGTATGGATGCTTGTTACTCAATCACGCCCCAACGGTTGAACGAATCTGGCTGAAATTTGGCACAGAGATTATAGTCTGGAATAGAACATAGGCTACTTTTTATCCCGGAAATATTAAAGAGTTCTCGCGGGAACCAAAAAACCTCAAACCACGCAGACGAAGTAGCGAACATTCGCTAGTATCACTATATAAAACAATTTCCAATTTAATGCTATGTCCAAACAGTCACTGAACTCTTAATGTTCTAATCGCGCTGTAAAATAATAAGACTTCGATGGTATCGCGTGGCATATGGCACCGTACGGTCATTTCTACCCCAGGACAGTGTAGGAATGCGTGGGAATGTTTTCCACCCTCGCAATTACCTTTGCATTTATTTATTGTTCTTTACCGGTGACTTATGGTCAAATGGACCATATGGCCGCGTTCGGAGGGGTGGTAATAAGACAATTGTACACAGGTGTGTGATATTCGCAGTTCAGTTGATGCAAAATAGTACAGGAAGGGGTATTGGCTGGGAATTATTTTTATTTGGATGTTAAAATAGGTTTTCTTTTGGGTTTGATTCACTCTAATCCGATACTGATTGCGTTAGTTTTTCACGGCCCATCCGTTCAAGCAATTTTGAAGAAATTAGACACAGCTTAGCTATAGTCTCACCAATTTATTGGCCAATATTGGGATTATTTTATTTTTCTTATCTACTAGCGCAGCTGTCAACAGGTCAGACTATAGCTTGCATTAAAGCTTTTTTTCTGTAATTTCCAAGAAATCCTAAAGGATTTTTAGAAGGTTCCATCCAAGGATCCATCCGGGTGGAATCGCGGGCATCATCTAATTGGTAATAATATATTTGTCTCTTAGAATTACAAATGTGGAAGACCAGTAGTCCTGTTGTTGGAAACAGTGTCCACTTCTACAATAAGCTCCCAAAAGACGTGTTAAAGATGTCTCTGAATAAGTTCAAAGTTAATCTAAAACGTAAACT
Organism: Erebia palarica; assembly: GCA_964035005.1. Classification (NCBI taxonomy): domain Eukaryota; kingdom Metazoa; phylum Arthropoda; class Insecta; order Lepidoptera; family Nymphalidae; genus Erebia; species Erebia palarica. The sequence goes on from OZ035994.1 coordinate 20,837,038, forward strand.
CATTGAAAAATCTTACTACTATGTAAAGGACTACATAAACGACAAAGAAGCTTGGCAATAATTTGCTCTATGGCTCTGATAGTTCCTTAGTTAAGATGATTTGTGAGATGGTGATAATAAATAAAAATCCGGCTGAGTTTGTTGTGGGCTCTTCTCAGACCAGGGCGCGTTTGGAACCCTCGTAGTTTTAGTTTTATGATACCGTTACCGATTATCACCATCATGTTTTTTAAGTGAGTAATTTTTAACGTCAATAAGTGTACCTACAGTGTACCTATATTGAATAAATGATATTGAGTATTGAGTAGATGTAATGGGATGTATGACTTTAAGACATCAGCAGAACCTGGTGATAATTTTGGTATTTACAACTAACTTCCTTCGGCGCTACAACCCTTTGTAGGTCTTGGCCTCTTCTACGATTTCTCTTCGAATTTTGGTATTTATAGACTTTATATCTAAGACTAATAAAGGCAAGGAAGTTTACGAGCCTTCCAACTTTATGTCATTCTGTCATGATAAGAAATTGTTTAGTTGTGGTACGAAACTAAAACTGCAATTCTCGTATTAAAAATGTAAATGGTTAAAGATGTGATGATAACGTACATACGAACATGCATGTCAGATGGTCGTTCTATCGCGTGATGTCCACCATTCTCAGCGTTTTATAATAATCCAGTAATGATTTTTTTTTGTTGTACTTTATTTATTTTATCAAAATATGTTATTTTGTATTCAAACCATTAATTTACGCTAATGCGGTAAACTTTTTAGGTAATTCTCCAAATTAAGCAAGTTATATAATGCATGTCCCTGTTTATAATATTTATATATTATCTATTATGTAAGTTTTCCTGTAATATTGGTTACATTTTTGTTACCTTACAAAATGTGTGTCATAACATGCTGTTGTTTTACTTTGGTTTTACGCAGTCTTAGAGATGTTTTTTTAATCCGCTACCAGTTAGCCCTTGACTGCGATCTCACCCGATGGTAAGTGATGATGCAGTCTAAAATGGTAGCGGGGCAATCTGTTAGGGGCATGGCGGTTATATTAAACCCATACTCCGTCGTGCCGTGTAGTCGGTTTCTACACGGCATCGTACCGGAACGCTAAATCGCTTGGCGGCACGTGTTTGCCGGTAGGGTGGTAACTAGCCACGGCCGAAGCCTCCCGCCAGGCCAGACCAGGGAAAATTCAGAAATTATAAATTCCCAAATTGACCCCGCCGGGGATCGAACCCGGGACCTCCGCATGTTAAGACAACAGCGCTACACACTGCGCCACGGAGGTAGTCAAAAATATTAAGTCGGGAGGAAAAATCTAATCTATCGATAGATACGTACCTACCTACCGTAGGTATAGTTCCTGTTAGGGGCATGGCAGTTATATTAAACCCATTTCTACACGACATCGTAACGGAACGCCAAATCGCTTGGCAGTGCGCTTCAACTATCTATATACTTGTCGTAATTTTATACTATTGCTTCAACTATCTTTAAACTTATACTAATTTTATTTTATAAACTTATGCATAGTGGTCGCTTTCTTTATGTAACCCGTTGCCCTAGGTGAGCGACAGCAACGCGACGCAATGCGACGCGACGCGACAGTGTCAAACCAGCCCTTAGCTGACCCTTTATGTGACCTACGTTGTCGGGTAGATACGTTTGTCATTTTCTATGGAGTCGAATCACGTCGTCTCGTGTTTCATCGCTTCTGTCGCTACGGGTAAGAGATACTGCAATCCAATACGTACCTACCTACGTTAGTTTTGGTGTACTTATTCCTTGAGGATGTTGATTTCCTACCATTTTCGAGAGCTAAAGATAAATTTTGGTTATTGTTTAAATAATTCACCTAATATTACATTAATGTTATATTATAATTTTTTATATTGGTTAAAACGAAATCGATAGTATCAATTGACTTCCTTATGCATTGGAAAAAATAAGCGTGTAGTCGAGAAATGACATAATAGATGTTCCATGAGATATAGCAAATAATAAGATATACTCACCTTAACTATACCACCATCACAGTCAATGGCGATATTTAAAGATAGTAAAAAATAATTGTGTCCAGTAAAGGGTGAAGCGGCAATCAGTATGCATAAGTTATGATTTGGATAGCGTGTCTCCTACGCCATTATGGCTTTCTATGAAAAAGGACATTTCCCTTATCGTCGGGTATCACGAAAATAAAAACTGGCGATAAGATCGAAGCGTGCGGCGACTTTAATCGATATCGATAAATGCAATTGTCTAGTGTGGTACGACACTCGCGATGGAAATTGTTTTATCACCTGGTTATTTGTCTTTCGATTCGTGCTACGAAACAATTTAATAATGCTTTCTAATAAATAATTAACCTGAAATTGCTGAAGCTAGAATTATGAGCAAAGTACGTAGGTATTATTGTACACCACAGATAAGGTAAATAATAGTTAATTCACTTTAAAGCACTATGTCTAAAAGTCTAGTATATTTTTGAAATTACCTTAACTACCTTAGCTTAATTATCTTATAATATACCCAATCAATATAATATATATATTATATTGATTGCTATTTTTCTGCTTGCTTGGTCTGTAAGTTAATCAAGAAGTTTAAATTCGATAAAGACCGGAACCTTTCAATAATTACTCCTCGTCGTGTTCAATATACACTGAAATATTATTATTATTTAACATACAACTTTCTTGCCTCCGAGGGGTTAGATACATTGATTTAAAAAAAATATTCGCAGTCATCCAACACAAAACCAGACTTCAGAACTATACCTATAAGCACCAACTTAAACTAAAAAGTAAAAAACGTTATCAAAGTTTTTTGTTGATTTTCTCTATAAGCCCTAAATAAATTTCGATAAAATTTATATGGGACCACTTCTGAGTATGATCTACTAAACAAAAATTTATTCATTATTGGCGGAATACCTACATTAAAAAAATTTAAAAAACACGACTGCCCTAAAAAAACTAACAAAAAAGTTAAACAAATTTAAATTACAATCTTTTCCACATTTTTATTAAATGATATTTATTATATATTAATGAATCATTGGAAATTGAACTATAGTGTTATATATTTTTGGAATCTACTCATCATTTTCTAGATGATGATTATATAGACAATCTTATTTTAGTTTTTTTTTTTAAATTTAGTCTTTAATGCGGGACCATGGTCACCCCATCAATTTTTAAAAAAATTTTACTATCCTATGTCACCCGGAATAAGCTAGGGTGATAGGTGAGTTCTAACGATACCTCATTTATCAAAATCGGTTCAGGCGTATAGACGTTATGGTGGAATATACAAACTCATATACATACATATATAAATACATGAACCCTGAAAAAAATATACTCCTTTTTTCAGGCAGACCTATAAAAAAAACAACAACATACAGTCGAATTGAGAACCTTCTTCTTTTTGAAGTCGGTTCAAAAAGATGGCACAGGGTAAAAATTTATCGACACCCGCACACCCCATCGCTGCATGGAAGACAGGCACTTATTAGCCATTATCTACCGGCAGTATCGCGGTGACATATGGCCAATATTGCACGACCATATCTCCGATGCGAGAGACACGCCACCTAGGGCCTTAATTATACTTTGTTTTAATAATCTTTACTTATTTTTAAAAGGAAGGTTGTCCAATAGTACTAGATGATGCCTGCGACTTCCGATTTAATTCGATTGATGAAAAATCCCGTGCTAACTCTTTAATTTTCCGGAATAAAATGTAGCCTATGTTGATACCCGCGATGAAACAAAGTATCGTCAAAATCGATTGAACAAATGAGTCGTGAAAGCGTAGCAGACAGACCGACAGACACACTTGCGCATTAATAATTTTACTAGAAAAATTTGTAATTATAATATTACTGGTTACTTTGTAATTATAATATTTTAGACGTCGATTTATAAAAAAAGCTCTGTGTATTTAATCATCTAACTTAAATTATTATTTTCAACGTCTTTCTATACATAATAATTTAATTTCTTCTAGCGAATGCCCGCGACTTCATCTGCGTGGTTTGAGTTTTTTTGGTTCCCGCGGGAACTTTTTAATTTTCCGGGATAAAAAGTATGCTATTCCAGACTATAATCTATGTCTGTGCCATATTTCAGCCAGATCCGTTTAGCCGTTGGGGCGTGATTGAGTAACAAACATTCATAAATCCATACATTCATCCAAACTTTCGTATTTATAATATTAGTATATAGATTAGTTGATAGATTCTTCGTTGATTTTCAAGGGAAATAATATGCTTAAATGCCATATGCCAAAATTTGAATTAATATCACACGATTGAACATCGTTGCAAATCTGAAAGTTGATTATACTAATTTTATCTGTTTACCACTTAAGTAAAATATTTTCGTACTTGCAATAGAATTATAATTTAAAATATGCAAGTCTGCCTTTGCCGAAATGCAAAGGGCGATACTAAGAATACAATAGAAGATAATAATCACAGCCTTATGTATTGTAGTATAAGAGAAAGAATATTTAAGCATCTTTTTGAATATTGTTTGCATCCCACAAGAGGTTCTTTGGTACGAAACATTCTTTTTGTTGGTAACGGAATATACAAAGAGTTAGAGAGCTATGAAATAATTAAACTGGAGTAAAGCGAATACTTGTTTCGGATCTGTTGTGTTCTATTTAGATTTCTGCAAAATTGTAAGATACTGTGTTTTTTTTGCTATTGAGTAGATAAGCAAGTCTGCCATAAACAGTTGCCAGCAGCATAAGTCTTGCCTGGTGGGAGGCTTCGGCTGTCTTTACTTACCACCCTACCGACAAAGACGTGCCGCCATGCGATTTAGCGTTCCGGTATGATGCCGTGAAGAAACTGAATAGGCGTATGGGTTTGATATAACTGCCATGCCCCTAATAAGTTAGCCCGCTACCGTCTTAGACTGCATCATCTCTTACTATCAGGTAAAAAAAGCAGTTTCAAAGCTGTGTATGCTTGATTTCAAAATGATGATTTAAGGTTAAACGAAATATAATTGTGAATGGATGTAAAAATACTTATTTTTTTTTAAATTTAACGAAAATTACAAATTTTCTTTATGAATTATATGAATTCCTTATTTCTAATTGTTTTTATCTAATGTTTCGAGTGTGTAGGCACTTGGCACAGCGATTCTCTGAAATGTATGCATACACGATCCTATTTGATAAAGTATTAATTATTCACGATACGTATGAGTAATGGTGGACAAAGTTGCGAAACGATGCCTCCTTATCGCGCACGCCGGCCTGTCCTGAACAGAAAACCGATAAACATATCACGTTGTATTGAATACTGCCCAAGTCACGAGTGGCGACGGGGGTTGGGCAGCTTTAATATTTTATTTATAGAGGCCATAACTGGCAGGAACCTCGGGCATCGCCAGCAACAAAAAAATAAAAAATGGAAAAGCTTCAACACCTCGCCACAAATGTAATAATATTATGATATTATTCTCCCTTTAAATTTCCGTACGGGTTATACCTTCCATAATTCTTTATGGAAGGAAAAAATGATTTTAATTCAACATAAATATATTTTATAGTAAAAATGAACTTAAATCCTATATAAATAAAGTAACCTAAACTAACCCAAGCTGCTAGCAGCATTGTTCTTTTGGCTTGACCAATTTTTTCTTTGAATAGTTTTTGGAACTTAGTAGAATCATAAAAAGTACTTTGAATTAATGTTTTGATACTTACATCCGCCTGAGATATATAATATTTCATTAAACAAAGAAGGCCAAATGAGAACTAAAGAAAACTTAGTCTGTTTTACGTAGGTAACGTAGGAAACAAATATACCAATTTGTTTATATTGTTCTGCCGTATAACTCTGGCTAACCAAAATAACATTTTTACCTGAAAACATCCTGTAACAACGAGTCATACCGCACATCTAATTAAAACAAGGAAGCAAACAAGAGTTTAGGCAATAATGTGTGGTTTTCTATATTATTTAAGACCTAATTATAGTCAACTAGATCATGCCCTCGACTTCGGTCGCGTGAATTAATTTTCCGGGATAACAGGTCCTACCCTGGAATACAACTTATCCCTGTACCAAATTTAATCAAAACCGGTTAAACAGATGAGCCGTGAAAGCGTAGCAGACCGACGGATACAATTTCGCATTTATAATATTAGTAATTAGTATGGATTAGGTATTAAAGGTACCACAAACTTGTACCTACGAATCATCTAATAATAAACTAAGATAGGCAACTAATTATTTAATTACAAAATATGTAGTTAAAATACGTTTTTTTTTACTAGGATGGAAAGCGGTATTATACGAAAACAATATCAAATGCTAAGTTACAGTCGGACCCTTTGTTATTTTCCAGGTCTTTAACTATAGGTCGTGCAAAAATCACGGCAATCTATACCTCAGTTGCGGCCTGATCGAAGGACAAAACAACAAACGAACTCACTAATTTCGCATTTATTATGGGTCGTGATGGGTAGTTATATTTCCCCACGACGGAACTGAGACGGTATATGTGTTTGTTTGTTTGTGCACTTTTTTGTTACCATTTTCCTGGAACCACTGAACCGATTATAATACGTTTTTTTTGCAGTAGATATGTGTAGATTCTGCGAAGGTTTTTTCGGCTATAGTCCACCACGCTGGCCATTAAGAGGCCCTCCGATCATAATAACCATTTTAGATACGTACACTCTATTTGACGGGGCAGAGTAAAAAATGAAAATAAAACATACCAGTCACGACATTTCAACTTTGCTATCAATATTTTCACTGTTGTATTTCACAAATCACTCACAAACGTCTTATTTCTTGAAGTAAAATATTTAAAGTTCTTAATATACTCAAAAGCACAAGAGTGTATTAATTCAATCGTTCAGTCATAACTAGTCTGTCAATGTTTCCATCACTATAGGTATGCTCATTGACAATTATAATCACGTGATCTGACGCCATATTTGTTTACATGTTTTACTTTGCCCCGTCAAATAGACTGTATACTTCTGAGAAATTCTAATTTGTTTCAAAATTATAGGCGACAAAGGTGCGCTCCAGTACGTAGTGGGCTTTTTAAAAAATTTAATTTCATTGCTAGTTACACTAGCGGCACGCTATGATGGCCGGTTTGACACATTACAATAGTGATGTGGAATGTCAATTTATTCTCGAACAAAAAACAATTAAGTTTTGTTTTTGTACCTGATTAAATAGGTTTAATAAAACAAAAATGTATATGTTTATTTAATTTATTTGAACGAACTGAATATTTGAACGAAAATGAATATACATACTTTATATGCACACAAGAAACATATGAATACAAAAGATACCAAAAAAGGTGCCACAAAAGGCCATAATTAATCAGATTCGTCCATACTACTATTTTCACTGTCGTCACTGCTATCATCACATACATTAATAATTATATGTTCGTTTTCTATAATATTATCTATTTTCACATCTCTTTCATAATCTTCCACGTATCGGATCTTGGTTGGTTTGTTTTCTTTTAAAAGACGTACTAATTCCGCTTTTAACATATTCATGTTTGCATCTACGCCATTTTTACGAAGCCATGCGACGATATCAGCTTTCTTTTAGGATTGGGCAGGTGGCTTGTCAATTTGCATCGAGTGGTATGGGGCGTTGTCCATAATTATAATAGATGGTTCAGGGAGGCTACACAACATTGAGGTAAACCATTCAGTAAACTTTTCTCCATTCATGTCTTCATGATAGTCTCCAGTGGTTTTTGACGCAAAAGATGAGAGAACCTTCGACAAACCCGTTGATGGTTCCGGCGTGACAAATTATAAGTCGCGATCCTTTTCCTACAGGAACTTTGGAAGTAGATGCTGCTGTGTCATCGTTCCAAGAACGGCCTACAGTATGGTTAGCATTAAGCCATGTTTCATCCAAGAACACAACATTTTGCCAATTTTTGATTTCTTTCACTTGCCGTAAAAAAGTATACCTTGCCATCGCTATATCAAATCTTTCCATCAATATTTTGCGTTTGTTACATTTTTTGTATCGAAATCCAATGGTCTTCAAAATCTTCGTTAAAGAACTTTCCCCACCGAAGAATAAAAATTTATTGATATTTTTTTGCGATTTCAGAGGTTTGTCCACATAGTGAAAATTGTTCATATTCACAAGTACATTCACCCCTTAAATGGTGCAAACTGATTTTTCTACACTTGTATACATTTAAGAAATCAATTTAATAAATAAATTTTGAGTCCTAAACCTAAAACTACATTCGATAAAATTTATGAATCTCTGCACATCACTATCGTCAATAAAGTAATACAATTATTTCCTTCAAAGTCGTTATCAATTAATACGGAACTTCATGAGCGGACAAACGTCAAACCGGCCATCATAGCGTGCCGCTAGTTTAGTAAGACTTTTGGCAGGTTGGTTGAAACACAAAAGCTTATGCCATGGACTTTAGTCCGATAAAGTAACTGAACATACATCTGGTCGGTGTCTTATCAAAAACAGAAACAGTGTTATTGTATTTTGAAGGAAAACAGCTTTATCTCGATTACATTATTAGTATTTCCGTCCTTAAGTTTTTACACTCATTAGAGGGCTACAATATAATTTTACGGGTTTAAGGCGAAGAACGACATTTTTTTTCGTTTCCTACTGATAACAAAATAATGGGATTGTTGTTTTTTTTTTCTTATTATTGTTAGCGGCGTGAGGTCTACGCGTTCGGGCGGTATGTGTATTTGTCTGTTCGTCAATTTCTCGGTAAGTAATCAGCAAATCATGGTTAATTTTTGTCACACTTCCTTTATCATGAAGTTAAATGGTTTATAGTTTAATTCCTAAGCATCGAATTACTCGCTAAACGGTTTTTATGTTTTATTATCGGTCGGTAACTTTACTCCCACGATGAGTGGATTTTCCATATGGAATGACAAGTATTAAACTTAGAGAATTCTGTTATAAATAACTGTTATTACAAATGAGCTTGAACGACATGAAAAAGTTGCCATTAAAACTACTACTTTTCATTCAATCGTCGCAAATGTTACGAGTTCTGGCAAGTCCAAGAGCTTTATTTAAAATTTAAAGGAAGGAAAATCCGTGGGTACTCTTTAATTTTCCGGGATGAAAAGATGCAAAGTATATTATCTGAACCAAATTTCGTCTGACGATGGGTTGCAAAAACGAAGCAGACAAGCAGACAAACGGACAGGCAGGCAGACTATTTCGTATTTATACCCTAGCTGATGCCCGCAACTTCGTGCACGTGGTTTAAGTTTTTTTTAATTCCCGCGGGAACTCCTTAATTTTCCGGGATAAATATGTCACTCTCCAGGTCCTCGACTATACCCATGCCAAAAATCTCAAAAGATATTTTTGGCATTTTGCGTTGCGTTGCGGCGTGATTGAAGGACTAACCAACGAACACATATTTATGTTATTAAGTAAGTATGATGTTAGTATAATCATAATTATTTATTTATTTAGCCAGAATATGGTACATGCTACATTTTTACATAGGTATTAATAAATATATTAACCCCATACCCTGATAGGAATAGGCGTGCAAAATTATTTTTATCCGTTATCTAAAAAAAAAATTATAATTAGATGTTTTTATAGTACAGTAAAATGCTGTACGAACAGTCAATTGGCTGAATAGAACATCCTCGAGTCGGAGACGGCTCGTCACAACATCTCATCCATTGGCTGTACGCCAGTTCCTTCCACCGACTATCATCAAATTGTCGCTTCCTCCCAAACAATCCTAAGGGAACGAACACATCAGAATACCTAGATAATAATCGTGTTTTATTTTACTATCATAATTAATATTATAAATGCGAAAGTGTATTTCTTGGTTTGTTCTTCAATAACGCCGCAACGGAGCAACGGATCGACGTACTTTTTGCCATGGAGATCTCGAGAGTGATTTAAGCTACTTTTTATCTCGCAAAAATTAAGTATTTTCCGCGGGAATAAAAAAAGTAAGCCACGCGGATGGAGTCGCGGGCATCAGCTAGTCATACTATATATAATATTATAAGTGCGAAAGTGTGTTGTTTGTTAGTTTGCCTTAAATCACTCCGCAACGGTGTAACGGATCGACGTGATTTTTGCCATGATTATAGTTGAGGACCTCGAGTGTGACATAGGCTACTTTTTATATCGGGAAATTAAGGAGTTCCCGCGGGAATCAAAATAAACTTTTACCACGAGACTTACAGTCTACAGACTGAGGAACGAAAGGATAGTGCGAAATAACTTACTAGAAATGCATTAAGAATTTCTTTATAATATTTTTGTTTATTGACGTCAAATTATAATAATTACTATGCAACTTTATTTGGATAAAAGTTTTATGCTATTAATCAAACCTAGGTATATTTCATGCGTAGGTACAGTTTTACTAATCGAACATTTTTTAAACATTCTTCCTTTTCGCATAAGAACAAAAAAACATTAGTTACTTATATTAAGACGTTCCTAACTCTATGGTTTTACCATACTGTAAATATTATGACATGTTATCATTAGAAAGTGGTTTTTATAAGCTAACTGGGAGTTATTGTTTTCAACAAATAAGCTTCCTAAGCAAACACAAGCAAGTGTGGTGACAACAGATTTTCTCGCAAAGATTAGTTACGATTGCTTATCTTAGATATCTCTACCGCCTGTAGAGCTAAGCGAGAGCCCTTTACTTGTATTTGAATAATAAGGATAACATAGTCCTAATCCTGCTTTTTATGCTTTTCGCAGAGCTTTTCTTTAGTTTTTGGAGCATTAATACACTAATATTTTAAATGCGAAAGTTTGGATGTAGGATGTTTGTTAATCAATAACGCCAGAACGGCTGAACGGATCTGTTTGAAATTTGGCTCAGAGATAGATTATAGTCTGGAATAACACATAGGTTATCACGAAAAATAAAAGAGTTCCCTCAGGAACTAAAAATACCTAAATCCACGCGGACGAAGTCGCGGACATCAGCTAGTTAGCTGTATGTCACCCCTTACCTACTTTGTTTAAGTCTAGAATAATTATTAATTGGAAGACCTTTGGTACATTAATAACTTATCTAAATCTTCTCTTATCATCTATAAAAAATCGCAGTTTGTTTTCCGTAGTCTAATCAGATACTCGCTTTAAGTTTAATTTTCCCCTCGCTTAGATTCACACAAAAGGTAAAAATAGTTCAATAGAATCTATTGTCTGCGTATCTTAACTGAGAGGTAATTAATATGCTACAGTGGAAGATGGAATACGAATGCATGATAGATAAACAATAGAGTGTGCAGGAGCCCCTAGCGAGGTCGCTTAGCTCTACAAGTGGTGTTACAAGCAAGATTGTAAATGTTTTGTCAAATAAAATTATATTTTTAATTTAAATTTTGTTAAATTGAAATTGATGACTTCAGTATTTCTTCATCTAATGTAAGATACCAAATTGAAAATAATTTCTGGCAGAGACTTTTATCTACACAGATATATTATATTATGTCAACTTTTAAAAATATCATTTCACTATCGTTACGTACGATATAAATCAGTCAAATAAAATGCAGCGGTATCTTAAGTCTCTTTTAAAATAGTGAATTACTGTATTTAATATAACTAGCTAATGCCCGCGAGTTCGTCCGCGTGGATTGAGGTTTTTGGTTCCCGCAGGAATTCTTTAATTTTTCGGGATAAAAAGTAGCTTAAATGTGCTATTACAGACTACAATCTATCTCTATGCCTAATTTCATCTAGATCCGTTCAGCCGTTCTGGCGTGATTGAGTAAAAAACTTCGATCCATCCATCCATCCAAACTTTCGTATAGAGTGTGCATGAGTTCCTAGCGAGATCGCCTACTTTTATTAGTTTTTCTCTAACTTATGTAGGAAGTATTTTGATGAACTCGAACCAGATTGTTATCTTGTTAGCCGACCACCTGAATGGGAGTTTCGCAATTAACGGAATCTAGCCCGACACTAGTTTAGGTACTAGTTTCAAGATCATCATCCAGTCTAACTCAACTTAAACTGGGATAATTATTCGCTTTCATCTAAAACAAAAAGCGATTTCAGTACCTACTATACCTATAAGTACCACCTTAAACTAAAAAGTAAAAAACATAATCCAGGTATATATTTTGTTTTTTGTTGATTTTCTCAAAAAGCGCTAAATCAATTACAATAAAATTCATGTGCTACCACCTGTGAAATATGATCTACCAACAAAAAAAATAATCATCAAAATTGATTCATAATTGGCGGAATGATCGCGTAACATACATACAATAAAAAAAAATACAGTTAAATTTGAAGCCTCTTCAAAATTTAAAACAATAGAGTGTGCACGAGCCTCTAGCGAGGTCGCCGAGCTCCGCAAGCGGTGTGCGTACAACTCGAGCAAGATTGTTTCCTCGTTAGCCGACCAGTTGAGCAGGAGTTCCGCAAGGAGCGGAACCCAACGCCGGCCCTAATGGTTAAACTAACCAATATAGATTATAGTGTTTCTTCAACTTATGTAGGAAGTATTTTGAAGAACTCGAACCAGATTGTTATCTTGTTAGCCGACCACCTGAACGGGAGTTTCGCAATGAACGGAATCTAGCCCGACACTAGTTTAGTTACTCGTTTCAAGATCATCATCCAGTCTAACTCAACTTAAACTAGGAAAATTTAAAACAATAGTGTGCTCGAGCCCCTAGCGAGGTCGCCTAGCTCCGCAAGCGGTGTGCGTACAACTCGTGCAAGATTGTTTCCTCGTTAGCCGACCAATTGAGCAGGAGTTCCGCAAGGAGCGGAACCCAGCGCGGCCCTAATGGTTAAATTGATCACTCAAGTGCGCTACGTGTGCCCCTCTCGCTGGTGCACTCGTATGAAGATCATTGTTGTTACCACTGATTTTTTAAATCAATAACAAGTTTACGTTACGTATATCGGATAACTTGAGTTCCCTATCATATCGGTATTTAGGAGCGGGTATTTCATGACTAGACTAGATTATGCTTGTTAGAAAGAAAGAAAATATATTTATTCAAATGATGGTGTCACAAACCTACCTTATAATATGCTTGTCCGTGACACCACTCAGAATGGTTTTACAGCGCAGCTCAGAGCAAAAGGCCCAACATCAAAACTTGCATTATGGTTACTGTGTCTGCGTGAATTAAGGTTAAAAAAAAGAAACTGGGTACTTTTTAATTTTTCGTGATATAAGTAACTTAAACCACTCTCGAGGTCTGCAACTACATATTACGTTGATTTAATGATTTGCCCTTTCAGTAAGAATTCTATGGTTGCTCAGTTAACTTGCGGCGTGTGTTACGGACAACCATATAAAATTATGTAGCATAATTCTGCACATCTTTAGAAACTTTCATAATTAATAAAATAATATAATATATAATTACTTATTGCATTCCAAATATGTGCACCTACATCACTAGTCACAAAGTATTCCGCGCCGTTTTCGGGGCCTACGCCGTAGCAGGTGGTAAAGTAATGTCCTCCCAACCGAATTTCGGCCACAGCGGGCAATCATCAGAGAGATTAGCCATCTACGCGGGAAATATTATAATGCACAAGTGTGTGCGCAATCACAGATGCACTCTTTGTTCCTTTACTCTCATAGCCCCATGGGATGGAAAATCCGACACGACCAGAGAGAGATCAGGCGACCGACGGCTTTACGTGCTCTCCCAGGCACAGGGGTGAAACACACACACGGGACCTCGTCAGCCGCAGAAGAACATGTTAACCACTAGACCAATGGGACAGTTAAATGTTAGGTGATAAAGTAAGGCGTCAAATACATAAATAATTCCCTTCATCAACCGAAGCCGCCGTCAATACCTCTTCAACACCTTGTAAAGTCACACCCATTGTCATTGTTAAATCATTTTAAAGGACAAGTTAAAGACTGTTAAATGATAACCTATTTGATTTTAATAAAAGATTAGACAATACGACATTACCTTACCTGTCATTTATTAGATAGTTTATGAAACTACTAGCCGATGCCCGCGACTTCGTCCGTGTGGAATAAGTTTTTTCGATTCCCACGGGAAATAATTAATTTTCCGGGATCACGTCGATCCGTTGCTGTTGCAACGTGATTGAAGGACAAACCAACAAACAAACACACTTTCGCATTTATAAATTAGTATGATTTTCAACCCAACGCAAACTATCAATATAGGTTTAAGACAACGCGTTCTTGACTAATATCATAAAAGCAGCTAAAATATTATCGTGTTTGATTTCAATGATTGGGTTTCAAAGAGCAGGTAGATAGTGTCCCAGGTCCAATAAATAAAATGTCTGGCAAGAAACTTCAGACTGATTGCTCTTATACGATACCTATTGGCTTTAACAGGTCTAGGCTTGATACCAATTATGGGAATAGCTGATCGCGTTCCGTAAATATAAATAAAGATGAATTATTTATTTTATTCTTTATACGCACCACAAAAAAATAAAACAATAAGACATGAAATAAAACAAGTCATAATTCAAAATTAAAAAACATGACTGCCCCGCCAAATAACGAACTAAAAAGTTAAAAATTCTAAATTAATCAAGTTAAATTAGAATCTTTTTCACATTTTTATTAAATGATATTTTTTGTGAATCACTGGATATTGAATTATAGTGTTATATATGTTGGAAACTACTCATAATTTTCTATATGATGATTATATAGCTAATCTTATTTTCGAAAAAAAAAACAACTTAGTCTTTCATTCGGGACCATGGTCACCCCATCATTTTTTTTTAAATTTTACTAGCCTATGTTACCCTGAATAAGCTAGGGATTCTAACGATACCTCAGTTATCAAAATCGGCGTATAGAAGTTCTGGTGGAATATACAAACTCACATACATACATGAACCCTGAAAACAAAATACTACTTTTTTCAGGCAGTCGTATAAAAAGGATAGGTACAAATCCTTTTGTACCTATCCTTATAAGGATATTACAGGAGGTCTTATCGCCTATGCTCTTCTGTAACTCCAAATAAAACCACATTTCCAAAGCTCGCCACATCGTAGCACCAGTGTGCAAACGAAACAGCTTTGTAACCATTTCGCGAACCCTAGACAGTTACGCTATGGTTCCGTAGGAATTCGCTTGTATTACACAAGTTGCGAATGATATCTTCAGGCCAAAAAGACTCCTGGCTAACGTCCAAAGTATACAGAAGTGCGACTGTGATCCTGGAGATGTGGGACACACGGACCTACAGTTTAGTGAATTAACAACTAGGTACTTATTGCGCGATAAATAAGATTTTTTACGTCTTAGTTAAGTTTTGGTAATCCCCGCGGGAACTCCCTTATATACCGGGAAGATTTAGCCTATATCCTTTTCCGGGATACAACTTATCTCTCTACCAAATTTTATCAAAATTGGTTGAAAATATGGATCGGTTAGCATAGCAGACAGACAGGCAGTAGTCACTTCAGTGACTCTCTGTATTAAATGAAAATAAATAAAATAACTCACTATTACTAAATAGTAAATACCGAGCAAGAGCAATCTTATTTTCAAGATTTCAGAAGCAAAAAATAAATAAGAATTGACATATGTTATCGTGAGAGTTGGCCAGTTATGGAGACAGTGTGTCGCACAGACTTTGGGGTTATGAATGACCCCGGTTGAAACTCGGCTCGGAACTGCATGCATATGTAACGGGATAAGTTTCCTTGCAGTTTTAATGGTGGTTGTTCATAAGTGTAATATCTAGCAATAATGCTGAGCTCCGGGCTCAATGCCTTCCCCAGTTTTACGACATAATTACAAATTGCTACAACTTTGTTACAATAAAGGTACTACAGCATTAGTCTCTAGTCAGCACGAAGTAATGCTAAGGAGTTCCATGCTGACCTGGAAGACTTTTTTACTTTTTTTTCTCCCCGGCCACCCGAAGAAAAAAAAAAGCATTAGTCTCTTGATAGGAACGCACAACCCTGCGGTGCGACGTCGAAGAAGCAGACAGTAGATTTTTCCATAGCCAAGTTGATGTGTCAATAAATTTGTTATCTGTGCTTCGCTTGGGGCGGAAAATGAAGAGGAATTTATCGTGCTAGATTGTAAAATGTAATGTAATGTAAAACTACTATTTACCTGTTAAGGGTTACTTCTGCACGTACAACATCATAGTAAAAGTATTCAAATTGCTTGCTCTAGACGGCATCCAGTCTACGCGACGCGCAGTCAACGGACAGGCTTTCGATCGACAACCGCCTACTAGCTTTCTTTTTTTTTTGTATTTTTTTATTTAGAAAAAAACATAAGAGAACCTCAAGTCTTGCTATGTTAGGCCTAGTAATAGACTTAACAATAGCAGGAATAAATTGGAAAGCTTGAAAAAACTGCTACGAAATCTATCATAATAATAGTAATATACTATTTCTATATCAATATTATAAATGCGAAAGTTCGGATGGATTGAAGGATGTTTGGATGGAGGATGCGTGGATGGATGTTTGTTACTCAGTCAAGCCAGAACAGCTGAATGGATCTGAATGAAATTTGGCACAGGGATAGATTGGCTACATGGGCTACTTTTTATCCAGGAAACTTAGAGAGTTCCCGCGGGAACCAAAAAAAAACCTAGTCGTCAATAATTAGTACTGAACCCAAGATTATTATGAAACTACCTACGTTTATTAAGCCAAATGGCCGCAATTAGGAGTAATGTGTTGAATTGTTTCTTGCTGAAACTGAAAAACGTGTGCTAATTAATTTACACGCCGCACCTAGAGTTTATTTATGGTTCAAGAGGAAGTGACCGGTCGGCCAACTAGTCGCTCGATTAGTTGGATCACCCAAGCAATTATAGTATAATCTTAATGTATGTGACCTCGGCATAATTAGCTCTACCTGTTGTCTAACAATAGACGAGACAAATTAATATTACGAGTACCCATTGCAGTGCTTACGTATGTACTCGTATGTCAATCATAAACTCGATTCTTACATAGCAGGTTATTTATAACAAATTGTTACATTTTTGTATACTTGGAACTTTTTGACATTGTTCGCGTAGGGTAGTGATGCCTTGTCTTATAGAGCTACTAGCGGATGCCCGCGGCTTTGTCCGCGTGGGTTGAGGTTCTTTGGTTTCCGCGGCAAATTTTTAATTTTCCAGGATAAAAAATAGCCTATGTGTTATTCCAGACTATATCTATCTCGGTACTAAATTTCATTCAAATCCGTTCAGCCTTTCTGGCGTGATTGAGTAACAAACATCCATCCAAACTTTCGTATTTATAATATACTCGTAAGTATAGATTCAGTTTTTAGGGTTCCGTACAGAATTTTTAAAAAAGGAACCTTCACGCGACTTTGTCCGTCTGTCTCCCGCAATTTCATATTTAAATAATTAGATCCTAAAACTGAAATCGACTTAAAATTTGGAAAATATTTGAATAATAAATTAAATTTAAACTTTATACCAAATTTTATCGAAATCGGTTGAAAGGATGCAATAAAGCGTAGCAGGCAGATAGACAGACAGACTGTCACAATATTTGTATAGATAATTTTATAATTCAATAGATAAGTTTTGAGAGGGCTTCGCACATTCCCGTAAATTCTGCAAAAATCTTATGAGAGAAGCTCATATCTACGATATTATGGACTTCGTGGGTATGATCGACCCAGATACTGAAAATATGTAAGGGGCCATACTGCCAACGTTTAAAGCATAAATTAAGCAATATTACTCAAAATGACAGTTTGATGTCATACCTTGAGGTTACTAAAATAAGGATTGTCTATACTTATATTATAAATGCGAAAGTTTGGATGGTATGGATGGATGGATGGATGTTTGTTACTCAATCACACGGCTTAACGGATCTGCATGAAATTTGGCACATAGATAGATTATAGTCTGGAATAGCACATAGGCTACTTTTTATCACGGAAAATTATGGACGAAGTCGCGGACATCAGCTAGTGAAACAATATCGTCACCTCCATGGCAAACTTACGAATCTGCAGTTTTAGTGAAATCAATATTTCCATGAAAAACCGTACCAAATGTAGCACCGTGGTAAAGTTACGTATTTCTGTCACTGAATTTGAATTCTGTAACTATCAGCGACAGAAATACGTAACTTTACTACGGTGTGTAGTACTACATTGCGTTACGGTTACGATTTTTCATCGGAATATTGATTTCACTAAAACTGCACATTCGTAAGTTTGCCATGGAGGTGACGATACGGTAAAGCGTTGGCAGTGCGGCCCCTTGTCTGACAAGAGGGTACGTAGGTATACAATAATGTGATTCACCAACATGTGGCGGTAGTTGTGCGTATTATTATCTTAATCCGGATTTGTCAGACACAACAAACAATTCGGGCTCATCTTGCTTAATCATTCATTGAGGATGTTTCCTTTTTACCAATTAGTACGCGCACTCGTTTCACATTTGCCGAGTTCAGTTTTGCGTCATGTCGTTACACACATGTCGTACTGAACGTCTTGGGTTTAGGTACTTACAATTTTTTTTGACTATCATACTGAAAGCGTGTTTGCTTGTTGGTTTGTCCTTCAATCACGTCGCAACTGAGCAACGGATCGACGTGATTTTTTGCATGGGTACTGGATATATTTGAGGACCTGGAGAGGTCTATTTCGATGAATTCCATAAACCGGCCGAATTATCCGTTTGACAAACGATTACGTTTACATTTTCCTTACACAATCGGTGGGCTGATTTTGTTATAAATGGTTTGTTAGTAAAAAAGGTTATTGTCATCGAAGATGTTAATGTTTAGAAACATTGTGCAGAACCAGAATAAAAACTAGTCCGAGACCTAAATTAGAAGCATAATATGAACGCGCATGAACAATTAACTCGCATTAAAGCAGGAAGCGTGCGAGGATGTGACGATATAGATTTAACCTTTGGCACATCCTATATCGTCTTAGTTTTGACGCCATGGCGCAATTGGCTGACTCACTGATTGAGATGGCCCACATGCAATTGTAACGCCGCAAATGCATTGCTGCGGCCTTGACTGCCCAATTTGTATCAACTCGATGACTAGACTCAACATCGGTCAATTCAATGCCCAAAAATAACCATCCAACCTGTAAAAAAATACTTTCTTCAATAAAAATAGTATGATCTTTTAATTATTTTCAACACAATTATCACGACTATTTTAAGAACACACAACCTCTCGGTTGCAATGAAAACTGAAGAAAATAAAGAAGAAGAGGTTCTCGAAGAAAGTATTTTTCTTTGCAACCCCGATGAAATTGTATGATTATGATTGAAATAGATAGGCGTTTTGAATTAATTTGTTAAATAATAATAAGTAGTGTATTCTTTATTTTGTCAACTAACGCTCATCTGGTACTTTTAATAGACATTTGGAAAATATAATTAATTACCCGTTGTCCTACGCGAGCGAAGAAAGCGACGCGACGCAACGCAACGCGATACAACTCCGTAGAAAATGAAAAACTTATCTACGCGACAACGTACGCCACGTAGAGGATCAGCTACCGCTCGTTCCTGTCGCGTCGCATTACCGCGTTTGTCGTTCATCTATGACAATGGGTTAGATAGCCACCACCACCGCAGCCAATTAACGTCCCACTGCTGGGCACAGGCCTCCACTCTCATAGGAGAGAGGGAATTAGAGTTTAGACCCGCCACGCTGCTTCAATGCGGGTTAGCGGGCTTTAACTTATGTCAATGATAATAACGAGGACCGACGGCTTAACGTGCTCTCCGAGGCACGGGGGTGAAACACCTCCAACTTCCTAGCTCCGGGCTAGTACTGAGAATTTCTAATCAGAAAAACTCAGCACTTAATTATGGCCCGACCCGGGACTCGAACCCGGGACCTCGTCAGCCGCAGTCGAACATGATAACCACTAGACCAACGAGGCAGTTATATATGGGTTAGATTGCAAAATTACCTAAATATACACCACAAATTTATTGGGCAGGCCTGAATGATTTCAACGATACAGTCGCACACAAAAAAAACTCGGAGCTAGCGCGTTTAGTGTCGATACTATGTGAATGTTACTTTTTAAAAATATGTATTAAAGCTGGAAATTAATGGGGCAGAAAAACGCTTTACAACTTTTATTTTCTTTTTTGATTGGTTGGTATTTATTAAATACATCTATAACAATTAAAAAACATAATTAAAGGGTCCTTTATTATTTCGGTCTAAACCAATTATCATCACATGAACCGATGATCCATATGAGCTCGAGTGTGGCGTTGTTTTCCGAGACAGAGGCCCGTCCTAATATAATATAAGCAAATCGTAATCATTTGACAGCTTAAAACTGTAGGATACATGCTTTTTGACGTGCAGGAACTCCATAAACAGGTCGAATTATACGTTTTACAAACAATTACGATTTCGATTTCTTTACACAATCGGGGGGCAGGTATACGTTCACAATGAAACGCAGTACCACGGATCTACTAGTCAGTTTGCTCTATTTATTTGTTCTATTTTCACCTCACCGGACGGACACTGTGAATTTTTAAGTGGCACAGTGTCAATCCCAATAACACACTAACCACAAAGTAAAGGCAATTCCTAAACACAAACTGCGATACAAAGTAAGCTGGAAAACTTCTAAGACACGGTCTTGTCTTAATCTGTTGGCAGGGTAAGTGTATTGGATAAGTTTAAACGAGATAAGCCTTCGACTCGACAGTTTACTTTGTCTTGATACTGTTACGATTAATTGTAAGTACCCGGTTGTATGAAACTTTTTGAAACCCTTAAATACTGCTAGGACTGCCCGCAACATAGAAACGACTATAGATCCAACTATATTCCCACTAGCTAGTATCTTGATCGATACAAGCTAGTGGGAATAAATTATTCGTTCGCTGGTAGAATCTCGCCTAGACCACGATCTTCAGGAAAGATTGAACGACTTGAGAGATAAATCTTTCTTGGCTTATTCCTTAGCTTGCAGCACCTGCTAAATATAGGTTATGAAAAAGAAAAAGGCGGATTTTCCTACAATATACTCGCACATTAATAAAATAAGTACCAATACCATATTATACGTTCAAAGCATGGAAAGCGACATAAACAAAAAAACTGGTTTACTAATATCTATTTTTGTAGGTACACTGCATAGGCTGTGTATAGTCTATCGAATAAGTGTTTAGTTACCTTAATCGCCCACAGACGGTAATTAAGGTGAAGTTGTTCCGTTGCAAGCAAGCACTTGGAGTCAAAAGTTTGTCGATTATCTCCGATCGACGCCCTAGCACTTACCGAGTTGCAAGATAACATCCTTGTGCAAACTCAGAATAGTAAAATTTAAACTGTTTTATTCAGGCGAAAGTTTAGCAAGGCGAAGATCGTTGTCTTAGATTATAAAATACTCAGGTGTTATTCGTTTTTACAGCTTAGTTTGTGTTTGTGAGTTTTTCCCTTACAAAATTGTTTTATATTATAAAAAATTTGGACACACAGTCCCTACGGAGTAAGATTACTGTTATCCACACTTTATATTATTACGAATAAAAATGACACATTGTGTATGTGTGTCTGTTATCGTTTCACAGCTCAACTCAACTGAACTGATCTTTTTGAAAATTACGTAAAAAGCTACAGATAGATCTTAGTAATAATTGAGAAGACATCCAGCAATAAAACTAGGTACGCGGAAGATCTCACCATCTTCGAGCCGGTAAGAAATTACTCAAAAGTCATGGAAGCTGGAAAGTGGTGACTAACTAAAGAAGAAAAAAATACCTAAATATTTAAGACTTATAGTTTAATTCACTAGGTTCCATTGAGTGGACCCACCAATGACTGCATTTACATTCTGTTTTAATTTAGGTGAATGCAAATAATGTAAAATTATTTAAAGTTGGGTCTAGTCTTTTCACATTCAGTTTGTTGGAGCCGTAACTTTATTTTCACTGCATAATTATGCGGTCTAATAAAAATGTGCTTCTCAAGACAGTGTTAAGGTGTCGAGTGGGTGAGGCGAGAGTCGGATTCAAAGGGTTCAGTTCATTACCGTCTTACAACCTCCTTAAGTGTTAGGGATGTCGTATTTTTATTGTGAAACTATGTCGATGTTTTTTACTAGCAATAGATTTGTAAAACGCGTGGATGAAGACAAAGACAGCCTCTCTCTTATAGCGTCGTATTCCTCATTACTAAGGGTCGTGACCACTTTCCATTAATAAAATAATAGTAAGAGTTTTCTTGGGATAATAATGCAGTGGGTTCCCACGTCCTTCCGTATCCAAGACAGCTTAACGTATCTGTTTATATCCATTTGAAATAGAAGTTAAAAGCACGGAATGAATTTAATACAAAAAAACAAATAATACTTTCTAGGAGAAGGTTTTCAGGCAACTTCCTTCATCCGGTACTGGTACGCTAAGTGAACCATATTTTTGTTGGATGCAATTAATTATCACGAAACACCTCACCTTCACCTTTTCATTGACATACTTGGAATGATGATTATCGATTAAGATAAAACAAACGTTATCGTAATTTTTACAGTAAATACCTACGTATATGTAAGCACTCGAAAAACATCCACATTCTGTGTAAAAACTTTTTGCAAACTTAATAGGATAAAAAACAGTTACAGAAGAAAATAAACCTGCTTATAATCATAGATAGGTCGATTACATACGTATTTATTAATTGTTGCAATAAGATTAATAAGTCGTTAACTTTACAAGTAATACCTTTCTTCTAAATATAAAGCTATGACCTATTTAATAAATCTTCAGACTCGTTAGAAGGTTTATACGAATCATCAACGACAAAGAAGCACGGAATGAGTGAAAGAAAAAAATTAATTACACAAAAAAAATATCCAACGTTCGCAATCCAAGTCACTCGAACTATCATCGCAGAGCGGAACAAACTACCGCCAAGTGTGTCGATTCCAACGTCCTCGAGAAAAAAAATATTCTGAGTCGCAAGTTCAGGGGGGTGGGAGGCCACCCTTCCTCTGGACCTCCTTAACTGCTCCAAGCGGACAAAAAGAATGAATAGATCCGCCCCTTAACGAATACACCGAGCGGGATAATTCATACTTAGGAAAATGCAAGGAGTTGACATGGACTTTTGTAACTTTTTTTTAATTGCATCGATTTTATATTAATAAATGTGCTTTGAGATTGAGTTTTATAGATACTGGTCGACTATCTTTTATCGAGGGTAGATATTAGCATACTTACTCTGGATAAAAATAGCTTTGATTTGACACTTACGAAGTCTGATACATGAACGTACTATTACTATTATAATAGTGATGATCCAATACATAGATATTTTTAAAACTTCATTTTCATGGTCCTAGATTCCTATCTATATTAAAAAATTACAAAGGGTAGATTTATTTCAATTGTATTTATAAATCCATAAAATGATTGTTTTACTGATCTTTACGTTTACCATGAAAGGTTTGCTTAAAATTTGAATTAATTTACCTTATTTATGTTTTTAAATAAAATAAAACAAATGATCTTCTCCACGCCATTCGGTAACAATAATTAATAACGTAAAACGCTATGAAAGAAGTTTCAGTCAAACAAACGAATAGTCGGGTTAGTTTAGCATTGTCCTGTAAGACGATAGTGCGGCCGGAGCGTTATAGTACTCGTGAAAGTTAACTATATATACAAGATTTTATTTTTTGTTACTTATAGCAACGTACTATTACCTATTCTGTGCTTATAGATTGTTGCCAGTTGATTGTGCTTTATATTAATCACAGTATGCAACGGTATGAGTGACCGTCTTTCGAGGTGTGAATTCTATCATTTGTCTCCTCCGTGCCACGGATTGTCCTGGCTAGAGTTTGACATCTAGACTACTACTACGTCCGATCTGTAAACCGACCACCTTATTATATATATATCACGCCATACCATTATTAAAATGTCGTTAAGATCCACAGCAATAAGGATTTCGACGCAAAGGGAGACATTTGAACCATACATCGATATATCGTATTAAAACTATCGATACTTCACGCACTTTTCGCGACAGAAAACATCGCCGTAAAATCATCTTTGTACCTTTCAGTGAAGTGGTATGGTAGGTTCTTCTAACTCTACTTGTGGCTCTTCTTTCCTCTACAGGTATGTACTCGTAGGCTAGAAATAGTACTATAATATTGAGTATAATCTTATTCGGATCCATTCAATTGATTCCCCGGTTTGTACTAACAAGTGTGCAAAATTTCGACATACCTGCCAATAATTAAACTTTGGTACTTATTCCACTTTTGTAATAATGTATGACCCGCATACTAGCTGATGCCTACGACTTTGTCTGCGTGGTTTAAATATTTTTGATTCCCGCGAGAACTCCTTAATTTTCCGGGATAATTAGCCTAGCCTATGTCACTCTCCAGATCCTCAACTATATATACCCATGGCAAAAATCACGTCGATCCGTTGCTCTGTTACGGTGTGATTGAAGGACAAACCAGCAAACAAACCCACTTTCGTATTTATAATATTAGTATGAGTGTCTCAAAACATCTTTCAAGCGTACTTGCCCTCCAGGACGAAGCTCGGAAGGCTGCTCGGAAGTTAAGATGCGTCGGTTGCCACGTATAATTTTTTCCACTCTCTTTCAATTCCTCCCTATCGCCCCCACCTCAACCCTTCCGTCTGTCAATCTTAACTACAAGGCGGGAATGCAGGGTTCAGTAGTGGGCACGATTTTATTTATTTTTAATAGGACTGCCATTACTGAATCGATGATTCAAAGTGAACGGCATAGTTTTCAGTTTTGTGCGTTATGCTTTATTGATAAGTGTAATTTTTGTGCGCTCGCAGTTTCGTCTGATTGCGGACTTATTGCGTTAAATTGGTAAATTTGATTTTATGATTTGATGGCTGCTGCCTTCTGGTAGAGGTTCTATGAAATATTATCGTGCATGAAATTATACACTCAAAATTGTATGCGATGTAATGAATAATTTGAGTCATATTTGTGGCAATCCCACGCATGTGATGTGCTACATGGTGACAAGTAAAGATATCTCTTAACTAGCTGATGCCCACGACATCGGCCGCGTGGTTTAAGTTTTTTTTAATTCCCGCGGGAACTCCTTTATTTTCCGGAATAAAAAGTAGCCAGGTCCTCAACTGTACCCATACCACTTTCGCAGTTATTAAATTAGTATGAATAAAGCCTGCGCAGTGGTTGATTTATTGGTGATATGAAGTTGTGCCTGAACCGCTGCGCTATTGGTTTGTTAGTCAATCATTTGTTTCCTGCACTGTAGGAAAATCCCATATGTAGGTAGTTACATACAAACCCTCGTACTGTCCTCCAAAACTCATTTCATCTGATGCCTGACGATATGCGTATCTATGAAACGTGAAACACCACATTTTAATTATTTTAATACGAAATGTCTATACAAACAGTGTTAAACCTTCATGAAACAAAGTATTCGTAACGCTAAAATTAAGCCTTATCTATGGTAGTCATAGAGACGTTTGCAAAAATCGAAGAAACCCATTAGACGTCCAAGAGCACGTTAATCACAGCATTGTGGTGGCTTTGAAGGCGAAAATGGGAAGACCAGACAGGCCGGGGGAAGAATAAAAAATAACCTCAACTTGCATACACGCATAAGTAGTAGGCGGGGTTGCAGCCAATGTGCGAACGGGTGCGTGAGAATATTCCCGCTTTTGGTTCTTTTTTACTTCGAAAATAAGGCACTATTTTGGCTACTGTTGGATGTTATAAAACTCAAAGCCAAAAATATTTGAACTTCAAAACGATGGTGGTTGTTAATTATACGATACTACTTATCTTAAAATTTTAGGTGCAGGTTATATCTATCCATACTTAATATTATAAATGCGAAAGTGTGTCTGTCGGTCTGCTACGCTTTCACGGCTCATCTGTTTAATCGATTTTGATGAAATTTGGTACAGGGATAGGTTGTATCCCGGGGAAGGGCATAGACTATTTTCTACCCCGGAAAATAAAATGGTTCGCGCGGGATTGAAAAAAACTTAATTCACGTGGACGAAGTCGCGGGCATCATCTAGTATGGAATAAAAATAGATAGTTATAAACTTTGACACTGCAGCATCGTTATTTTCTTATTATTTTCTTTTTTTATTTTCTCGTTATGGTCAAATGTATTGGAAATTATTCTTAAGTGTCATGTGAAACGCTACAAATTAGGTTGGGTTTATCACGAAAATATGTTAAGTTTTGGAAAAGCTTTACAAACTCATCTAAATCAAAGTCACAATTTAAATTCTGTGAAAGCGAAAGTGTCAAAAAATTCAGTAAATGTACCAAACGCCCGGCTGCATCTTTCATTTCGACAGTGGCATGCGACTCAAGATACATCAGCAAAGGGGTCCCCTACGATCCACTACGCTGTACAAACTTACAACAGATAAGGGCCTCAAGTACCCCCCAAAAGGGGTAAGACAGACTCCCCAAGTCTGCCTAGACTTTAGTGGAAGAAAAAATAATGGGGGAAAAGGACAGCGAACGCCGATATACCGATTCTTCCGTGGTGCTCTTATATCGTTTTCGCTTCGTTGAAACTTTTGATATTAAAACGTTTGATATTACACCTGCAAAAAGTTGCAATGAAATCGCAATTTTCTTAGGTATTTACTCGTAGATGCTTGAATTTTGATAGAGGTTAATTAAAAAGTGTTTATAGAATCGAGTTTGATAAAATAATGTTTTTTAATGATTCAACTGAATCAGACTGAATTTATCAAAGAATAAGGTTAAAAACAAAACTTAGCTGGGCCCAGATTACGTCATGCCAATGAAAGGCTTTTAGGCTACATATTTTAATTATCATATCTAGAGTCTAGTGTCTAGACTCTTGTTTGAACACATAAACTTGAGACAATAGTTTTTGTTTGTTTTGACAATTTGCAAAAAAGACACTTAAATTTGAAGATACCCTTATACTGGCCTAGAAATAGATCTATATTTACTCTTTTGACCAAAACTGGTACATTTCCTGCCTGAAACCTAATGCGTATTACGACCGTTTATGTTTTCTTTCCTACGACTCAAAACAACAGAGCACGACGAAGCATTTGTGGCGAAACTTGTTTTAATCTTTGAAAAATCCCCGAAAAAGTGTGTGTTTTTATAATGGTAACAAAATCCTCATTGTCTCAAGCCCAGGGTCTGAGGCGCTCTAATTATTCCCACGTATAGAGTTACGTGTGTATTGTCACCGGCTAGTTGGCAAGTCTTTCTATATCTTGTCTGTGCGTAAAGTAATCGTTTTTGTACAGTTGTTTAGGATTTGTATTTTAGACGCTTGCCTTATTTTTTATATCAAGCATTCCGTTTACTTTACGTTTGGAATGGAGACCTAAATGTTGAACAGTGAAAAGAACGAGCGAAAACGTAACATTTTATGACATTAGAGTCTCATCTTTCATAAATTCGTCTTTTTTCGTTTTCTCGTCTGTCACAACTTTACTCTACATTACGTTATTATGTATTTACGTAATATAGAGTCGTCACATCGCAAAACCGGATTTACAATGCTAAAAAAGAAAAAGAAAATCTTTCTTTTATCCAAAAATTAAAAATAATTATCCGTTTCGTCATCGTGAATCGAAATGATCACCTTTTCCATTTAACGAATACACTACCTCAATGTAAAATTTTAGTACCTTTCGATGCACTACTTATACCGATTGTTTATAAGTTATTATAGCTCATTTATCACAAGCACATATTATAATAGATGCGTCATCAAAGAAAAAAGTAACATCATGCCACATGGTAAGATAACGTTATGCGCCTATGCGATTAATTTTAAGAATTTTAAGATGAAAATATCTCCTTGCCTCTCGTGTCTTCGAGTGAGAAGAGACCCACAGTTTTGTATGACTTATTAGCTAATAAATTCATCTTTAAGAAATTCGTCATAAAAGTTCAAAATTGCTAGGATACTTGAAGTCCACGTCTCTATCCATCACATAGTCATGCTTATGGTAGACAGTAAGGTCTATACTAGAAGATTTCCGCCTGAATGTTAAAAAAAAACGTCTTGTTTCCTCGTCGACTGTACGCGGACGGTTGGTTAACCTCGCATGAACTTGATACATGACATTGTCTGCCCTTTCACGCACCTTGCAACTCCTTTGTACGCGTCTGTACCACTAGCTTTCTTTAGAGTTACGCTGTTTGCACATCTAAGCTGTTCTATATTTAGATTTTTTCTCGTACCTTTCTTTTTATTGAAATATAGGCGATATTTTCTGAAATTAATTTAATTAGGTTGGTATAACACTGCAACCTAATTGATAAATAAAAAAATATTTTTTATATCAATCACTTTTCTTTTTAATTTTGGAGTAAACGCTCATTTTATTATTGAACCTGCATATATACCTCCTTTTTGTTGCGACAAAATAACCAGGATTAAGTCGAGAACGTGCTCTTTTGATATTACGCAAAGAAAAGAAAAACAAAATAGTATTCCAGACAGTTTTAAGTACTCGTGAGTATTTTTTTTTAAATAGAAAAAAACGAGCACTCCTGAATAAAGATTGCGGGAAAAGTGTTGACATAAGATTTTCTTTTCTTCCGTTGAAGCTGAGGTGTGAGTTTCCTTTTCTTTTTAGAGTAACAAAACAGTTTTTACGGGGCATATCCTGAGAGCTGGGGTGGTCAAGTGCTTCCGTCCTTGAGCCTGAATGTTAACGTAGCTTAGTGAAACCTATCTTTATTCATGTGGTTACGCTGTCGAGTTATAATTAAATTATTTTCACACCTTCCCGCTCTTGAAACTGGGCGGTTATATATTTAGATAGATTGTATGCACAATTATCTACAGGTGAAAGATTTTAAATTAGGGTAGACACGTTAACGCTTAGGGTTCCGTCAAGACGTAACTGAATAGACTTTGGTTTGTTACGGCATCGCTAGAGTATAAGGCCCTGTCCTATGTCAGCGACAATAGCGAAATGTCGACTCGATACAACGCGACACCATAGTATCAAACTGTAGCCTACCCCTAACTAACCCTATGGCCTAAATTGTCGCGTAGATAATTTTGTCATTTGCTATGGAGTCGTATCGCGTCGCATTGCATCTCGTCGCTCAACTAGGCCAACGGGTAAGTATACGTTTTTGACTTCAACGTTACTGCACAGAATACCAACTATTTCTATCAAACTCTAAAAAAATGCTTTCTAGTCAACCACGCTATTAGCTGAGCTATTAGACGCGACATAGCAGTAGCTATCTGAAAGCACCATTATTCTAAAGAAACACGTGTACAGATTTCTTATTTCCAAACAATAATAATGCGGACTTCTGGTATTTTTGGGCAATACTCTATTAAAAACCTTAACTTTACGTACTACTTTTACTCGATTATTACGAGAAGGAAAATCGGGCACTTTACCTACAGCTGACAGAATATATATTTTAAAAATAATATTACTAACCACATTGTTAACTAACTAAATTCCAAGAATATCAAGTATGTATTTTAAAAAGCTATCAGGATGTCGAACATTATTTGCTACAATTGATTTTATCATTCCTTTTCATACAAATTCTGAAACAAAAGCCAGGAACCTATACGGATATTGTATGGTGGGAGGCGTGTATAGACGCTTTTTATATTAATAAATTCTTCTTATAATATCGCTCATTAATTATACTTTACTCTGGAAGTGCCTACTTGAATAACTTGACGTTATTTCACTTATGTTTTAATTTTATGTCATTTTGATACAATTCCTGCAGTGGCATCGTATTGTAAGGTTCACATCACATAAGCCTACGTGATACGAGTCTGGTAGGGATAATTTGCAATTAAATCTAGGAACTATTTCACATGGGCGATTAAAAGACTGACTCAGTCATCTATAGGTTTGCCAAGAATCCTGCTGCATGGAAGAATGAGCTTGAACAAACGGATAAATAGACAAGTAATGGCAAAGACCTAGTGAGACAATTTTGCCGTGGAAACATATTACTAAATATTTTCATGTATCATTTTGATCTTTCGGGATTGACCTCTTTGCTTGGTCTAACTTAATTTTAGAACAAATGAATGCTCCTTAAGGATTTCTTTGACCACGAAATATTACTGATTAGTTGTTTAGAATCATTGATGGTAACAACGTAACTTATACTGTCATATAACTTCACTTTCGATACACTCACTCAGAGCACGAACGTGAATCTTGCATATTTGTGCTCTGAGGTTTGGTAATCAAAATACAGGCGACCTATTACGTAGGTTCTTTGCATACTTGCTTTAACTACCCACCTCATTAGTATTACCATCAACTCCTTAGCCGTTAGGAAAATAAATAATCGATCGTATTAACGTACAAATTATGGAGAAATCGATAAATTATGCGCCCTGACAAAAATAGTGCCACTTATTTGTTTAACTGGCGTATCTCAAGCCAGCAAATGAGGGAAGGGTAGATTGATGAATAATTAATGTGCACACTTTTCTCGCCAATTATAATTATGTAAGGAAAGCAATTACCGCGGCTCTGACTTGGCGGTGCATAAGTGAAAATTTGCATACAACCACACTTACAAGCAAAGTTGATATAACACATAATTAAGAATAATGAACTTGAAAAACTTAATTACTTATTGAAACTGAAAACCAGCGCTGCAGCCTGATGTAGCATGATGCTGAACTGGAGACCTGTATTTGGTCACACAAATTTATTGCTATATCTAATTTGATAGTTTTTTAAACCAAATATTGTGATCTAATAAAAACGTTTTCTTTCTTTACTTATTGAAAAAAGCTGGTCAATTGGATGACTTAATTTGTTTACTATACGAGTGATACTTCATTTCCTAACCTACCAAGCTTCCATACATTATCCCACGATACTGTGTAGGTAAAAAGACATGAGTTATTTGGGAGTATGTGGCTGAAGGGGAACCGCTTTTGAACAGCTCCGATGATTACGAAGAAGCTTGCTTAACTAAGCCAAGGCTCACCTAAGGAAGCGCATTGATGATGATCATTAATGACCGTGTAACTGATAGACGTACAAAGTTAGAACTTAGAACGAGCCTAACGAGACAAACTATTGTAAAATTAGATACGATGGAAGTGAACCCGCATTTAAGATTTTCCAGAAAATATCTGAATACACAGAAATGCAGATTTGAAATAGACAAAAACAACAAGATAATTTTAAGAGAGCTTAATTTTTCCGACATTAATTGCTGCAATTTCAGTTTATTACGACAAAGCACCGACCTTATAATATAACCTGAAAGAAAAAGAAAATTCTTTTTTACAATGGGAACATTTTCACCATGAGAAAGTAAAACAACTTGCTGTGTAGAACCTTAAACGGGAAAATGTTTTTCAAGTAATGAAGCCGGATCTTGAAACAAATGGCTCTTTAAAAGAACAATACAGTGAACGCATAAAACTTAAGTACAAGCAAAGTGAAAGAAATATGAAAGAATGAAATAACACCTTTCCTGTACATTAAGTTGCAGTGGAAGCACGAATTGTATAAATGAGAAAAAGTGCAACACAATTTAATTAAAAAAGAATTAAATAATGAAGTTTTAATATTTTAACCCTATTAAAGGTACCTACACAATAAACAACCGTGAGATACTCTCTTTTTTTTGGCGTAATTCTAGTTTTGTAATTGAAGTCGAAATATTTTTGGTTTTATACATAGGTAAAGTTTTTTTTTTATTTCATTCTACTTTTTCATTGTAGTTGTCGTAATACTATTGTCAGGTAGTACCTAGACTTTGTATACATATTTACTGTATTTTTTCGTTATATTTATGTAGATTCTCTATGGTAAAGGTGAACTAAATCAGTATTACATGATATCAAGCTCATATAAACATAGCGACTGTTAAAATAAATACAGGTATTATTTTCGTTCCACTCCCGCGTCCTCCGAATCGAGACTTAGCGGGGGTTGCGCGGAATCAGAAATATCCACCTGATGCATATCCATATAAAAGAGGAAATGCATCTCCCTGCTTCATTTGTTCTGTAAACTTTGTAAGAGATCAATTACAGCTTCCTACTGAAATTCATAATGGTCTTTATTTATGTTGTGGTCATGCGAGACATTTTGAATGGACTGGCAAGAAAAGCTATTCAGCAGACTTTTCACAGAGGTACCTATGTTGTTTTTGTGCACGATTTAGTTAAGTTTTTTTTATAATTTAATATTTCATCCCCATTGGTTCTAGATGGTATTAGTTGGTGGTATCTCGGTTTTATTTATTTTACGGGCTACAAATTTTTAAACGGAATTTTACCCAGTTTTTATTTATAATACATAGTTTTATTGCTATTTTCTGCATTCATTATCTTCTATACCATTTGCAGTTCATTTTCCTGACAATAAAACACCGTGCTTTCACAAATTTAATCACTGTAGGCAGTGAATAATGTAGGTAATCAAACACTTTAAAATTATACCTTGTCGGATCCATCTTCCGTTCCATATAGCACAAAAATCTCCCTAACATCACCTAATTAACAATGGCGCGTGCGCAGGTCACAGGCGGAACGTCACGCCTTGCCGGAAGCCGGCCCCGGTACCGGACGCCGAGATTGTGCCCCGAGCCCCTGATTCCTTCCGGTGACTCCTATGGTCGCGCAATGTGAACTCGGCACAAACCACGAGCAGGCGCGGTAAGCAAGTAAGAGATACGTACTTGAATTCACTGACTTAATAACCTAAAGAGCAACTTTGACCATAGAAAATACAACTTCTATACTGAGATACGATATGATGTCGTGTAGAAATCGTTTAGGGGTATGGGTGTAATATAACTACCGCAACCCTAACTGGTTAACCCGCTACAATCTTATACTGTTTCACCACTTACGAACAAGTGAGATTGCAGTCAGTGGCTAACTTGTAGTGGGATAAAAAAAGATTTATAGAGCGTGCTTTGTCATTGATAAGGCTTTATTTAGAGTTCAAATGAGACTTATGTGAGTGACATCACAAGTCACAACCACCAAAAAACCTAAAACATTAACTCTATCATAAGAGAATTATAATAGAGTTCAAGTTTCAAGATTGCTACGAATTAACCTAAAGAATTTTAAAACCGAGAGGCAAAAAAACAATCAACAAATCATCTTGTGACCAAAAAATATTAATCTTTCGCCTAGCGTTTATGTCTTATCCCACACATGAAGGTCGTCGCTCCCTGATCTTTAGCACGGAACGATTGGCGGTGATCTTTTTTTTATTGAGCTTGTCATGTACCTACATAGTCATGTAGTCTGACTCAGAGATTGATTTATTGTTGGCCAACGAGATGATATCTTTGTGAAATTTGAATGAGTTGGTTTCGATTGGACGTGCGAATTGTGCTGTACTTTGGTATAAAAAGCGTGAAATTCATCATTAGAAACAAAAAAAATATTAAAAACTATTGCGCAACCAGAACTAGCTGCTATGTACAATATGCGGACTTAAAGCTCGAGAGCCTTAGCGTGAAAGACGCGTGTTGTGGGTGTGTTTGAAAGTAGTCATCAGAAAAAAGAAAATAAAAAGTATATATAATCAAGTTGATCTTATTATTTTTAAGATTGTATTCAATTTCTTTTGAATAGTTCGTATTAATAAAATCCGGACATTTCAAATTGGTGGGTTTTTTTAGTTTCTTTCATTTATTTATTAATTAACTCTTTGTATCAAGAGCTTTTGTGACAAACCCAAATGAAAAGACAATCCCGCGGTTTCTTACAAACCACATTCTATACAATATCAATTACATTCGGTTAAGGTTCAGGAAAGCTCTCAGCAAATACAAAGCGTGAAGTACGGCAGAAGTGAACGGTTTAACACGATTTTTTATTTAAGGAACTTGTATAAACTTATAAAGCATAATATTTTAGTTTTACACGATACAATTATGGCTTCTAAGCGCACTCCGTTGTCTAAGCGCTGACCGAGTTCCTTGAATGACAACTATAGCAGCCGATATGGAGACATTGTAGCTATTTACAGGTTGCAGGTTTTAATCTTTTTTCGCTGCTAAAAAGATGGTCAAAAGTCGCGTTACAATAACATACTTTTAGGTCATGGATGATTATGATGAATTTTCCGTCAACATCTTTTTTTTTGCCTCTGCGTCGTGCCCGCTCTCGCTCACTTCTCAGCCACCCAACAAGATTGCGATATATTCTGCGTTTTAGACTGTAAACACACTTATAGACCACTGCACTGCACAGCACTGCAGTTTTCACAAGGACCCTTACATTTGAATCAGTGTAGTGTAATAAGATTTAGGGAGTAAGTGTCCCTAATTAGATTCTTAATGCTGTGTAATAAGCGACGCTCTAATTAGCGGCCACGCCTACCCTTCCACAGGGCCCTGTGAAAAGTGCAGTGTAATAGCCCTATTAATTTGCTTGTTTAAGGAGCCGTGTTAGAAACGTTGCAATAGGCATGATGACAGTAACCAAGAATCAATGAAATTATGAATTTATCTAATGAAATAGGTTTCATGGATTGTAAAAAACGTACGACGAGTGAGATTGCTAATTATTTTGATAAAATAAAACTATAAAATACAGCAATCAGCCATAATGGATTAAACACCAAAAAGCGAATGACGTCACAATTGTTTGTTTTCGAGCTTTGACAATCACACTATTGTTTACTGACACTGCACGGAGTACACTGGTAATAACAATAGTGACGTCATAAACGACGCCATGACACTCGCGAGCGTTTTAGCATGAATTTTAAAATTTGAATTTTAAATGCCAATTTTATCTACCAAACCTTATTTTTCTGCTGAAATAATATATTTTTTTGAAATAGTAGATACTTCCGAACATAATCTGACCATTTTTCAAAATCAGTCATCATGCCCATTGGTAGTAGCTGCCACCGTGCGTTGTCTGTCCAAGCCTTATTTTCAGTAAAGTGCGAGTCAATGAGTAGCGTTTCTCACGGCGCAGGCGTCCTTCTCACGCGCTCGCCTTACACTTCCTTCCTGTTAGCCCGCCGTCCGTTCGAGCCGGTGCGTCTACGCATACACACTGTGTTTAACGTTCGGATACACGTACTACGACTGCAACCACAATACATTGCAATAATAGCATAATATATTATTATTATTGAATTTAAGTCACCTATTCTCTTTCTACAACTGTATATTCTAGCCATTTTTAAGCAACTCATAAACGGGAGGAGGTTTTTTTGAGAATGAGTAATAGTCAATTGGAAGTTATTGCGTTTATCATATTGTATTTTAATTAATAAATAGGTGAGTCAAAGTTCGGTGGTATGGCCAGTGTTCTACTTAAGTATTATAGTTTTCCGTAACAAAACTACTAGATGCACCTCAAATCTCAACTTTTGATATGGGATAAAACTTCAGAAATCTTTCTCCAGGGGTGTTTTCATGTTTTTTGTTAGGTATAATTATGTTTCTTTTAATTTAGTTGTTGTCTATGAAGAGTTATACAGACGTACTCGAAGCTCTGTTCAACGGCAAATTAGGGTAAGACCTTAATAAATATAGAATTTTAAATATTAATCTTGTAAAACTTTGTTATATTTTTAAAAAGTACTTAAAACATGCGATAAATATTAGGTAAAGATGATATTAAAATATCATAATATTACCGTGAAAATAAATAATACGTGTCGAATATCCGATCGCATTACCGTCAAGGGTCATCCAGTGGTTGTAAGCGATACTTAAGGGCGATAATCGTTTGTCGGTCGCCTGGGAACCTCTCCTTCCGGACTGGGTTACTTAAGTGACAAATCTTTTTTTGATTGTGAGAACTATGGTCAGGATGCGCCATTGACGGGTTAAGGGAAATAGCCTTTCGGAAATCGGCTATAAAGGGGAAACTGCAGGGTGCTAAGTCCATTAGATAATTTGGATAGCGAAGCTAACTGGGCTAGAATTAGATGAATGATTAATCTTTATTTAACTATGAGAACTATGGTCAGGAATCAGGATGCAATAGGGGTTAAGGAAAAAGCCAATAATAAGTTTATATATATAAGGAAATACGGTATATAATTTTCGGAAAATTCATCAAAACTGTAATCCATACTAATATTATAAATGCGAAGTGTAACGGCACGCTAAGTCATACCAAGTTGTTATGGAGAATATCTACCTACCCTTCTTTTTAATTGATATACTTTATCCATACTAATATTACAAATGCGAAGTTTATCTGTTTGTCTGCTACGCTTTCACGGCCTATCTGTTCAACCGATTTTGATAAAATTGGGAATGGGGATAGCTGGTATCCCGGGAAAGGACATAGGCTACTTTTTATCCCGGGAAATTGAAGAGTTTCCGAGGAAATCAAAATCGCGGACGAAATCGCGGGCATCGTCTTGTTACAATAGATAGATAGACAGACAGACAAACTTTCGCATATTTTATCATATTAACATGGATATTACAATTCGGTCTGTAGAAAATGATTTTACATCTAATTCGAAAAGTAAAGAAATTGGGTTTTAGGGTTTATGGACTGGGATTTGTGTTTGTAATTTTATTTTGTTTTTATCTGTGTCCATGTAATCCCAAACAAAGATTTATTCATTTATTTTTAGATTGCATGGTAAAAAACAAACGATGCAGATAATTAAAAATACAACAACTTGTACTCATATAAAGTTTGTTGTAAGGTTAACTATAACAGAGTTGTTAACCAAATTAAAAAGATACGCGATAAGAATTTAGAACCTCCTCTTTTTTTGGAAGTCGGTTAAAATAATCGTCTTTCCACCTGCCCTAGAAACGAACTATGATTTCAAGAATATACCCACAGTAGAACAAAAGAAAAAAAAAGTTGTAAAAAATGAAAGAAACCCCGGAGCAAGCTCAAGAACTGTATCAATTAACCCGTGCAAAGCGTTTGAGCAAACATGAATATTATATCGCGAGTCTTTCGTTTTGTCTTGCGCGATTTCTTCCCGTTTTACATCCTTTGTGGTTGGCGAAGGACCATTGTTTAAGCCTCACGGGCGAGTCTTGAGAGCAAACAGGTCAGGCTTTGTCTCAACACCATTGTTCCACTAGGCCAATTCCCATGGGACCGCCTCATCTGCGGCGATTGTTATTTCATTGTAGGAATTTTATTACAATTAACCTGGTGTAATTGAAACTGTGTGAGGGACGAGTGGCTTAGTTGTGATAACGCATATCAGTCGATCGCGATGGTTAAGCAACGTTGACTCAAGTCGGTAACTGGATGGGTGATGATGAATTTGGAGGTTCAAATTTGACCTTTTTGGTTCTGGAGAGCACGTTAAACCGTCAGTCCCGGTTATTATCACTAACATCTGATAACAAATCGTAACAAAAAACCTAAGAGTTTAAATACTCTTAGTCGAGTCGTAAGCGGAAGGACGTGGGAAAGGGGTCACAACCCTCAGTAATGAGGAATAGGAACACGATGCTGAGAGAAAATTGAAACTGTGGGATTGATTTCTGAGAGGCTGTGACCTGCAAGGCTGACGAGACTGTTTAACTCTACCAATATAAAAAAAAAACACGTCGATCCGTTGTTCCGATGCACAGTTATGGAAGGACTTTGATAAAACCTAATTAAACTTACGAGTCGAATTCTTACTGTATCACGTGGTAGGTATGCAGAATAGATCTCGGGGTCATAGCTATCCTGCCGTGTTACAAGAAAACCGCTCACTATTATTAGATGATGGATGGATTAATGAGAAATACTATATGCAGGTTTCACTTCCAACCCATTCTATAAAACGTACCTATATGAAAGTATTTATCGATAAATGATTAGTTGATCCTCGATAAGAAAACTCGAGCCGCAAAAACAGAAATTAGCCGTTTTTCATCTTAACTACAGCCCGTCAAACATATTTGACCTGGTGACACGGTTGCTGGGATCTATTAAACAAAAAATAATAATAATAATAATAAACAGCCATAAAATTCTGGACAGTAAATTGATTAATCTATTATTTATAAAAATTTGTGCAAATTTTGGCCACCGGGTCAGATAAGTTTGACGGACTATACATATTTCTCTCGGGATAGGTATCTACATTATCATACGGGAAAATATAAATAATAATAGCGAATAGAACGATTTTATTGATTATTATACCATGAGATTAGTGCTTTCTTATGTAAGCTACAGATAGGCATCTCGTAAGCGGATTGGCGTGCGTGCGTACCGTTAGGGTGCTTACAAGCGTCATATTGCAACGCGTATGACGTA
This sequence comes from Erebia palarica, assembly GCA_964035005.1. NCBI lineage: Eukaryota > Metazoa > Arthropoda > Insecta > Lepidoptera > Nymphalidae > Erebia > Erebia palarica. Next base: position 20,875,299 of record OZ035994.1, read on the forward strand.
CTGGACTGACTAGACTTGATTATAGAGCTGAAACTTTATAGACAGGGTTTCCTAGCTACAAATTATTTATATATAAGTCCATTTATGAAATTCCGCTAAAAGAAGTCAACAAATCAGAATGCGGATCAAAATTACGGCGTGCTATTTTCTGCTAGATCCAACGTCTTGACTTTAAATATGCTAAAGAGCATAAATTACTGTTAGAAAAATGTTACTATGATGTGAAGGGATATTTAGCGCAATAAGCAATAATTGTTAAGTATTGACATTGTTATTTATGATCGCATTGTATGATTTTTTTGATTTTGATTTCCTGTAATTTCTCTGACATTAGTTTATTTTATATTGAATTTAATTAATTTATTTGATAATTTTTAGCTGATATCCTCATAATTTATTAACTTACCTACTAATTATTCCTAATATTTGCACACTATTAATTTAGTTGAATGTTTATGAACAGTTTATTATTTTACCAACATTATGTACCTAAAAACATTCTTGCAAATAAATTTTATTTAAAAAACAGGACCCAGCTGCTGTGCTCGCATTCGCTCTTAAGATGCAGGCTCTGATGAATAGTAAAAAAATAAGTAACGTATGAAAAATGAGTAGATAATAGTAATGCGACGTTAATGATATTATTAGTCAGGGCTTTTTTTTTTTTTTTTTTTATTGAAAATAATACAATAGAACTTAATGGTAGCTAGCCTAACCTAATTACTATATAAATCATGCCCACGTGGAATGGTGGCAAGAATGCTGGCTGCATTTCCGCGCTGGACAGCCAGGCTGATCCTTTGCGCAAAAAATGAGCCAGCCCTTCTGTCACCAGATGAGGCAATTAACCGCGGTGAAATATCTCGCAAAAAATTTTTGGCACTAAGACTCCACGGCCCAAGGGTCTCCACGGCAAACGGAACAAATATGTAACTCTCTATGAGAGAGGCATACTTCCGCCGCTTGCCGGTTTCAGCCTTTTCTGCTGCGGCTCCCGGCCTTGATGCTGTCTCCCTGATATGACACGGGGCCAATGTGTCTACGCATGTTGCGTCCCACATTAGCGCCCGTCCCCGTTCCCAGGGAACCAGCGTCAATCCATCAGGTCTCTTGCCATCATCCCGACTAATCCCTGCCGGCTCAATGAGCGCAGGAATATCTATGGTGGCAAGAGCCCTTTTGATCGTATCATTGAGAGAGCCATGCCGAAAAAGCCTACCAGCGCTCCTTTGGCAAGAGAGTCCGTGAATTCCAAATTTATCGACCTCTTTTCCACACGGACATCTGTGCTCGAAGCACAGGGGTGTTCCCAATCTGAGACCTAGAGCCACACGAAAACTTTCATTATCTAAAAGAGTGCCGAGATTTTTCGATGGCAAGGCATGAAGCCAATACCCGGATTCTTTTTCAGATAAGGCTAGAAGCCTTGCTCGATCTCTTTCACTTGTAAGATTTTGAACCAAATTTGTATGTGTCAGCCGAACCAACGGCACATCCCAAAGTTTTTGTGTGAAACATTCCTTCGGGATATCGTCATTGGGACACCTGACCTTCCAACTCTCTAAGGCCTCTGTGGCATAGGTCAGTGAAACTGAATTAGAATTAAGAATCTGAGAACTAAGCTCTTTTATACTATGCACAGAGGACAGAAAAGCCGGAAGAGCAACACTGGAAATTTTTCTCACGCCGATGCCACCATACTTGACCGGTAAAGTAGCTTGATTCCAAGACTGATCATCAAAAGATAAATTTAGAATTTTTTCTAGCGTATCTCTTAAGGTGGCATCCATGATATCGAGTAGTCCAGGAAATTTCCAAATTGGGCTCGCACGGAGAATATAAATTAATTTAGGTACAAAAAGGCAATATTTTAGGATCGAAAATGCAATGTGAGAATTTAGAGCGCCCAATTTGTCAGAATGTGCCGAAAATGTTCTGACTTTTTTGTCCAAGATTGGTTGTATGGCTTCGTTAAAAAGAGGAGCACCAAGAAGACAAAGTGAATGTTTATCAAGAATCTTAATATTAGGGGCAATTTCATTAAATAATTCGGAGGCCGATGATATTCTATCTTGCGATAGCTTTTCTGTGAAAAACAGTTCACATTTGGAAAAATTTAGTTCTAAACCAATTTTGCCAAATTGCTGCTTAACATTGTTAAGATCTTTAAGAACGTCATCCACGTTGCCTCCAATGGTTCCATCGTCAAGATACCATATGTTAAATTTTGATGTTAAATTTGAGATATGGTTGTGGATCCCTAAGCTGAACAGGGCTGGACCTAAAGGATCCCCTTGCTGAACACCTACAGAGGACTTAATATCGCCATCTCCAAAAAATAATTTAGAAGCAGAGCTGTAACATTGCCAAACATACGGGTAAATTTCGGGAAGCTGTGTTGAAACTTCGTTAAGCAGAGTTGCCCTGTCCAATGAATTAAAAGCATTCTTTACGTCTACTTTCAGCAGTACCTCAACCTCGCCATTCGATAAGAAAGTACGAGCCGAATGCACCGCTGCCTCACAACCACCTTTACTGCCAAATCCAACTTGAATGGGTTGGAATTTATCCTTTAGGGTCGAAACTATGTGTTGATATGACATACCGTTGCACATATTCGCCGCTTCAAATTAGATCTTCGTGGCGCGTACTAAATAGTGCCGCGTGTCCGCAAGACGTCGCAGGTTCGAATCCCACAGCGAAGTCGCAGTTTTGTATTTTTAAATTTGTTTTCTAATCATCATGCACATTTTTCTAATAATCACAATTTGTAATTGTCAACGCATTAGCTAGTTAACCTTGTATGTGGACGGTTGGTCTCGGTAAAATGGAGGTACCGGGCACTGCCATTACATTGTGAAGTGCACTACAGACATTTTGTTTTTGATAAGTAATAATATTTTACATACGAATTCTATAATTGTGTGTGTAAATGTGCGGAAGGGGTAAGTGCTAGGCTAATAAGATATATTAAATTCTAAGAGATTTTATAGATTAACAAACCTGATGATTACGTTATAGTTTCTTTGTTTTGTTAATAGCCTAACGCCATGCCCTTCCGGCTGCGGGGTAATTTACAATAAGAAGAGGAAACACTATTTCTCGCAAAATCGACCCTGAGATACCTAACCGTCTATCTGAGGCTAGCGCTCTTTGGTGTGGCAGGGTGCCTGTTTATCAGCTACTACGAAGACCCTCCTGGCGCTCAACTGCTTGTTGCATGCTGTACCTACTTAATAAAAGTGTTGTTTTGTGTTCACTATCAACTTTCATTCGGTCTACTTTCCAGTCGTAATAAATGGCGCCCGCGTAAAATAATTAAGTCATCATTATATATGTACCTAAGCTACAGTGAGCTCATTATAGTTTGGACTGAGCTTACCTCCACACTGTGTATAATAGACGACCTACACATGACATTATTAATCAGTACAGCTAAAAGTTTTTTTTACCCATTGGTTATGTGCATGAAAACTTCATACTTCTACAATAATTATTATTAGGTGTTAAGTTATCACCGATCTGTGTGATTTGTTATTATAGATAATAATTGGATAGGAATTGAGAATAAATTGCTTTATTAATTGTTCAAAGAGGAATCAATTTTAGTAATTACTATTAAATAGGTAGTAAGCAATGCACGATACTTACTAACTTTAAATAATTTATAGACGGTAATTGTTCGTAACTACACTAAGTGCATCTAGGCAAACTGTTAAGATACTTGTATTGTAATCTAATAAACAATAACTTATGAATGTAGCAAATCTTTCAGTGTAGTAATTTGTAATTTTTTATTTTAATTGTGTAATTATAGTAATAGTTTAATTATTAAATGGGTAAGTAGTTGTCTAAACTTCAGTTTAGTTGAAGTTTTATGAACAGTTATCTACTTTATGCTCTAGAGTGATACTTATAAGCAAAGCTTATTAGTCATACACTTTTAATTTTATTTGGCAGTAATTAATATCATATCTTAATGAATTATTTAATTGTCTATACTATATAATATGTATTTTTTTGTAATCCTTAATACTATTATAATTGCTATTATTTAATGATCGATTTATGAAATTGTTTATTCTTAGTTAGGTAGGTACATATTCTTCGCTCCTGGTGTATTCAGGCATTGTAAAAAAAAAAAAAAAAAAAATAATAATAACTTTAGTTGTTTAAGATGGAAGTTAACTTTTTACTGAAAGATGAATTGGAATTCGAACTTGCGAGTCGAGGGGTACACATTAAAAGTGTGGTGCCTGTTATGAAAAAAATATTAAAAGAATTGATCATCTCTGAAGAAAAAGGTGACTATTCATATCAGATTAAGGCTCCAAAACAAAGTTTTGAAAACCCTAAGATTGAGTTGGATGTTTGCAAGTCAAAGATTGATATATTGGCAAATTATATTTCAGAAATTACGGAAAAACCAGATAGGAATTTATTTAGGCGCTTAGTTTCTAGACTGTATCACGTGAAAAATAGAATAGACTTCATAGTTCCAGACTCAGATAAGGCCACAGAACGAAGAGAGAATTATAGAATTAGAGTTGATACCCTATTAGCACTTTTAGAGGAACAGGACGACAAAGTCGACGAAGAAGGGAATCTCACTCTAGATGATAAGCAGAATTTACAGGAAACTTTAGGTGCTATTGGGGAGAAAATTATTAAGAAATTAGAGAAAGAATCGCATTCTGGTGAACACTCTAAAAATGCTAGTAGACATAATGATGACGAAGTTAATAGGTCGGTGAACGTTGAGGAGAAGCTTGAGACTCCAAAGCCTCTGACCACAAATCCTAGAACTCATAAACTTACTCGTTCGTCCACGATCATTGAGGATGAAGTGCAGACCCATAAACGTAAGCTTGTACCAATTAATCAGTGGGGAGTAAAATTTTCTGGAAATAACAATAAAATTAGTGTAAATGCCTTTATTGAAAGAGTTAATGAACTTAAAGACGCCAGAAATGCTTCAGATAGAGATTTATGGCGGTACGCGATTGATTTCTTTGAAGGAGACGCATTAATTTGGTATAGGGCAAATAGAGAAAATATATTCAGTTGGGAAGAACTTACATTATTACTGAAACGCACATTTGAACCTCCATGTTATCAAGAAGAGTTATTGGATGAAATTAGGTCTAGAACACAAGGGAAAAATGAGTCCGCGATTATATATATATCCATAATGCAAAATATGTTCAACAGGTTGCCAGAAAGAATTTCGGAACAAAAGAAAATCACGATTATATTAAGAAACCTCCAACCGTACTTCCAAAGAGCAGTGTGCAGGGACCAGTTTTCTTCGATGGCTGATTTGGTTAACGTACTAAGGGTAATAGAAAGGACAAAAATAAGTTGTGAAAAATTTCAAGAACCGAAATCAAGTAAAAACACGTTAGAACCGGACTTAGCTTATAAAACGGAAGAAGTAAAGGAGTTAAAGATTACGGATAATAGTGTATTAGTAATTAATAAAAGCAATACAGCAGAGGGAGTTACGAAACGTTGTTGGAACTGTAGAGAAACAGGTCATCTATTTCGGTCATGCACGATTCCGAAACAACGCCTCTTTTGTTACAAATGCGGACGGTTCGGAATAACATCCAAGGAATGCTCATGTAAGGGAAACGAGGTTGGGGAAAGCAACAAGCCTGCCAAGTGAACTTTCCCCTTGGTAGAAATAGCAAAGAATGGCAGGATTGGTTAGGCGTAGTAAGAAGAATGTTCGGTTGTGATGAACTAGGTAACCTCACGTTGTCTAAAGAAAATGATAACAGGTCATATGTGATGTTAAGTATTTTAGAATTTAAATGCATGGGTCTCTTGGATTCTGGTGCAAACTCTACGGTAATCAACCCGGAATTTGCAGAGACCTTAAGAATGTTAGGGTTAAGGTCATATAAAAGTACCGTTGCTAGCTACATATCAACTGCGGATGGCACGAGTCATACAATATCGGACATGTTTGATGTTCCAATTAATTTTGATGGCCAATCTCATGTAATGTCGATGCTGGTAATGCCAGGGTTAGTCCAGAAAATATTATTGGGAAAAGATTTCTTTGATCTGTTTGGAATAACTTTTCAATTTAAAAGTGACATGATACTCAACGAAGGTGAAATAAATGTAATTAATCTAAATACCGCAAGTACACTGTTGTCACAGAACGACTTAGATGAAATTCAACAAGAAGAACTTTCAAAGGTGATTGATGAGATGAAATCCACAATAGGTGTAGGTTTAGGTAGAACACACATGATTAAGCACAATATTGATACAGGTGACAGCTGTGCAATATACCAGAAGCCATATAATTTCTCGCCAGTCATAAGGCAACAAATCGAAAAGGAATTGGATGAAATGCTTGAACAGGATGTCGTGGAACCTTCCATTAGCTCGTGGTGCTCACCCGTTCTTATAGTGAAGAAAGCAAACGGTAGTAATAGGTTATGTTTGGATAGCAGGCAACTTAATAAGGTAACTAGGAGGGATACATATCCTTTGCCTCGCGTATCTTCCATCTTGGACAGTCTACGTAATGCCAGATATTTAAGCACGATAGATCTGAAGGCTGCTTTTTGGCAGTTGCCATTAGATGAACCTAGTAAACAGAAAACAGCATTTGCGGTACCAGGTAGGGGATTGTTCCAGTTTAAAGTCATGCCATTTGGCTTAGTCAATGCCTCGCAATCGCAACAAAGACTCATGGATATGCTGTTCCAATCTAAGCATGAAAATGTATGGGCATACCTGGACGATATAGTCGTGTGTTCGTCAACTTTCGAAGAACATTTAAGCTTATTACGTTGGGTGAAGGAGGTCCTCCAAAAAGCCAATTTGACCGTGAATATGGAAAAATGCCAATTTGCCAGATCCTCGTTGCGGTATTTAGGATATATAATTGATAGGGAAGGGTTGAGAACTGACCCTGATAAAGTCTGTGCTATATTAAATTTCGCGAAGCCGAAAAATATTAGGGAGCTCAAAAGGTTTATTGGATTGGCCAGTTGGTATCGTAGATTTGTAAAGGACTTCTCTCACATAGCAGCTCCATTACACCAGTTGACTAAAACAAAAGGAGTCTCAAAATTTAGGTGGACAGAGGAAGCAGACAAAGCGTTCTTACAACTAAAAACATTGTTAACCACCACCCCAGTCATTACATGTCCGGATTATTCAAAGCCATTTTTCATACATTGTGACGCGTCTAAGAATGGGATAGGAGCAGTACTCTGTCAGAAATCGGTTAACGGTGATCAGGCAATTGCATATTTGAGTCGGAAGCTGAATAATCATGAAGTCAAGTATTCAACCTCCGAAAGAGAACTTCTAAGTGTTGTATTTGCAATAGAAAAGTTTCGCCCTTACATTGATGGAGTTCACTTTACGGTTGTAACTGACCACAGTGCGCTACAGTGGTTGCATAAGATGAAAGACCCTCATGGGCGCTTAGCTCGGTGGGCAATGAAATTGCAACAATTTGATTTTGATGTGGTACACAGACCAGGATCATGCAATGTAGTTCCAGATGCTTTATCCCGCTCACTAGAAATTAATGCTATTAAGATTCTGGACAAGCATAAGGATATCTGGTATAAAAATAAGGTAAAGGACATTATATCTGGGTGTAATCAGGATCAGAATTGGATGGTGGAAAACGGCTTACTTCTGAAATCCGTACCTTTGAAGCAGTTTCCTACTGCCAATCGTTGGAAAATTTTCGTCCCTGACAGCTTAAGACCAGAAATAATAAAAGAATGTCATGACTCGACCACTTCAGGACACTTTGGTGTGCGTAAAACGCTGTTTAAAATCAAACAGCATTATTACTGGCCTAATTTGCTGCAAAATGTAAAGGAATACATTAGTAAGTGTGAAACTTGTGCCAAAGTTAAGGTTTCTCAGCAACATTCGTTTGGTAAAATGGGTCAGCACAGGGAAGTTTCAGGTCCATGGCAAGTCATTTCAGTAGATTTGATGGGACCGTTTCCCAAAAGTAGAAGGTGCAACACGATGTTATTGGTTTTAACATGCTGGTTTAGCAAATTTACCTTGTTGTTTCCATTACGAACTGGAAAAGCGGACAAGATATGTGAAGTATTAGAAACCCAATTCCTGCTATACGGGGCGCCGGCAGCTGTCATTTGCGACAACGGAAAACAATTTACATCTGAGGTCTTTAAAGAGGTGGCAGAGAAGTTTAATGTCAAAATCTGGTACACGCCAAATTATCATCCTCAAAGCAACCCGACGGAACGTGTCAACAGAGTAATAGGCACCATGATAAGCTCATACATTAAACCAGGAAAGCATTTTGATTGGGATATTCACCTGAGGCACTTAGGTCATGCCATACGAACAGCGATTCACGAAGCTACTGGATATACGCCTTCTTACTTATTCTTTGGTAGGGAAACGAGCATTACACCAACAAACCATTTACAGAATTTAAAAGACATAAGGGACATATTACCGGTGAACGATCAACAACTGTTCCTAAATCAGACGAAAACGCGGGATAAAATTTATATAGAAGTCAAAAACAGGTTGAAGATTTCACATAAACGTAGCAAGAAATTTTATGATAAAACACATAGATTAGCTCATTTTAAAGAAGGCGACATAGTTTGGAAAAGAACTAAATATTTATCTAAAGCCTCACAAAAGTTCATGTCGAAATTAGCACCTAAATTTGAAAAAGCAATAATAACGAGGGTCATTTCAGAAAATGTCTACCGTTTGAATAACGCCTTTGGTAAGGACATTGGAATTTGGCACGCCAAAGACTTGAAGGTGTATTAACCATTTAAAAAAAAAAAAAAAAATATAATTCTTTTTTTTTTTTTGTGAGGGTAGGGATATTTGATATGACATACCGTTGCACATATTCGCCGCTTCAAATTAGATCTTCGTGGCGCGTACTAAATAGTGCCGCGTGTCCGCAAGACGTCGCAGGTTCGAATCCCACAGCGAAGTCGCAGTTTTGTATTTTTAAATTTGTTTTCTAATCATCATGCACATTTTTCTAATAATCACAATTTGTAATTGTCAACGCATTAGCTAGTTAACCTTGTATGTGGACGGTTGGTCTCGGTAAAATGGAGGTACCGGGCACTGCCATTACATTGTGAAGTGCACTACAGACATTTTGTTTTTGATAAGTAATAATATTTTACATACGAATTCTATAATTGTGTGTGTAAATGTGCGGAAGGGGTAAGTGCTAGGCTAATAAGATATATTAAATTCTAAGAGATTTTATAGATTAACAAACCTGATGATTACGTTATAGTTTCTTTGTTTTGTTAATAGCCTAACGCCATGCCCTTCCGGCTGCGGGGTAATTTACAATAAGAAGAGGAAACACTATTTCTCGCAAAATCGACCCTGAGATACCTAACCGTCTATCTGAGGCTAGCGCTCTTTGGTGTGGCAGGGTGCCTGTTTATCAGCTACTACGAAGACCCTCCTGGCGCTCAACTGCTTGTTGCATGCTGTACCTACTTAATAAAAGTGTTGTTTTGTGTTCACTATCAACTTTCATTCGGTCTACTTTCCAGTCGTAATAGTGTCTACACGCTAATTTTGATGCCAAACGGCGAAAAGTGCAGCCAACAGCGATGGGCCGGATCCCACCGTCCTTTTTATTAAAAGCACAGAGCCTCGCGCCGTAAAGGAATGGCAAAAAGGATGAATTTACCTCGCCAGATAACATAAAATTACAAAGTCTGGTAATGTCGCTCAGAAGCGCCTTGCCGGCGTCCCCAGCAGTAACACCCACAAGATCCTTTAGATGTTGTGGTGTTATGCCGTCCATGCCACCAGCAGAGCCACTGGAGAATGACATTATCGCAGCGTAAGTTTCTTCATCCTTTATCTGTAAAAATGAAACGTTTGAAGGTGGGTCTGGAAGTAAAGAGTCGGGATTTGGTAAAGGATGCTTGTCACGTAAGGCTTCTAGCGTTTCATCATTAAATGGAGCCAGCGTATCATTAGAAAACAAAATGCGGGCTGCGTTTTTAAGATCCCCATCCATAACCTTGTTTTCCACAATTTTTTTCAAATTGTAATTTTGTGTTCGAAATGAGCAGTCAGGAATTTGGAAAACGCGATCAACCGAACAATTTTTTTTCAATTTTGAACATAACGACCCGCTTTCTGATTTATCTACTGAAAAATGTTTATATGAAAACAAAAAAAGATTTTGCCAAGCCAAAAGTGAATTTGATAAGACATTTTGGATTGTATGTGATAAGGATCTAGCCAATGATATCCTCGCCCCTCGCGGAATGCGTTTTATTAAAGGAATATTTTGACTATACTTGTCAGGGCTTACAATATGTATATAATATTTCTGCAAAAATAAGTGTTGAAAGCAAACATAAGAGTAATAAAATTATTTTCGAGTTATTTTTCAGATTTTTTAGGTACATATTGCAAAATTTAAAAAATGTGAATAGTGATACTTCAGAAACCTAGCCTGCGAGAGAATGAGATAATAACTTGTATTTTAGTAAATTCTCTCGCAGGCTAAATCCTTTTATGACTATGTTTGTTTCTTCTTCTTGTTCTTCTTGGTGTCGCTTTTTCGTTCGGTTCGTCCATTCAAAACAACATAAAAAAAAAATTATGCTGCTCCATTCTATTCGTTACCACGCCGCGGTCAGTGCCTTAGTTTTGTTCGTAATGATATCTTTCAACGGACTAGCAAGCTGTCGCGTGGCGTACTGGTCGCTACGCATCTGTCGTTATACTGTTCTGACTTCTAATTAGGTATGAAATTATATACAGTTTTATTTCGCTCCACTTTTGTTTTGTCTTGTATTGCGACTAGCAACTGCGTGGCTCGGCTCTCGTGGGAGTTTGTGGTCAAGCGTAAGCCTGTAATCGATAAATAAATAAAAATTCAAAGATTTCGCAGTTTCGCAAGAATCGGAGCATTGAAAAAAAATACAAAAATTTACGAAAAAAAATAAATTATCTTAACAAATTCTAATTCAAATGTACTTGTCGCCTGCATCCGCATTTTAGCGGTGGTGGTGGTAAGATGGTGCTAACGTCTATTATTTGTAAGCACAAACGAAAAATATACAGAACGCCATTTATTGACATCATTGTGAAGTTTAAAAATACTGAAGCTCATTAAAAATTAAATAATTTCGTTTCCTTATAATATTTATCTAATTTTAGAATTTGTTGTTCAAGTACAGGATATAATTCCAATAATTGATCAAGTTTCAGGCTCAACCTTTCAGAAAATTGAGTGTTCTGAGGTCAACTTTGGACGTTAGAAAATCTCCACTTTGAAAGCCCCCCATTTTGTAAATTTTAGGGGAAAAATTAAGAAAAATAATAAGTTTGGACTATATTCCTAAATATCTTTAAAATTATATACCGCAACGCTATAAAAATATTTTACTTCGCATTCGCTTCTATGAGAGCCCCCCCCCCTGAAATAAAGTTTTTTATAACTTTTAAAGCCATATTCGGCTGGAGGCCGTCGGTTTACATATTATATTTAAATTTGAAGTAATTACGTTCAGTAATTCAGAAGTTATAAGGCTGGACAGATGGACAGACGGACGGACAAGTGCAAATTAACTCAAGCAGACTCAAAGACCTTCGCTTCGCTCGGTCAACAACAGTCTCATTGGCTGTTATAATATTTCCTCATTGCTACAGAAATCGGTAAAGCCCACTTTCAGTTGTTAAATAATTTTGGCTCATTTTCCTTACCTAATTAAATTAGTTTTCCTCATTTACGGTTCTATCTCTTCTCGAAGGTGACCGTGCGGTGGACTGGTGGTGTAATCCATTTGCCTCAAAATGTGTTATAGAAAGCAAGGAAAAACGTTACGAGTAACGAAGCTTAAAGCAGACCTTGTCAACAATTCTGCTAAAGTGTATTACAAAACGAGAGCAAGTATATATCTCGGCATATATATCGGCAGTTGGCCGAAGCTTTACATGTCACGTAAACCATTAACCAGATAACTTATGAGCAATATGACGTATTTTTTTTCTGGATTGTCCAATATTCTTAGACTTGAGAACCTTAAATAAATTGATAATTTTTTTCATTTGTGATGCGATCGTGGGCTTACAAGTTCTGCTGATTTTGGTTTAAAGATATTTATTTCTCTTGAAGAACAAACTGTTCACATAACAGAAATTGTTATACATAAATTTAGTAGGTACACAGAAGCATGCATTATACAATTTTAATTATGTTTATAATATATATATAAGTCAACATTATAATTGAACTATCTTAATCAAGACACGCGGAAGCGTGTCCAGCCAAAGTTCAAAAAAACTGGCGAGCAGCACCGTGTGTAATATTACACGAACCATTTGGAGCCACTTTTGACCCCCTCATAACTCAAAAACTATTTCACATAAACATGTCAAATTTGGCGCATATATTGAGACCCGTGAGATACATATGTGCTCCAAATTTCATAAGCACACCTCAAATGGTTATTTAGATATAAACGTACAAAAATCGTCATTTTTATGATCAAAGGTATAGATCAAAACTCTGACACGAGGCATGCTACCATTGCTTAAAGCCGTATTATTTTAATATTGTTGACGTTTATGTTGTAGTGTTATAATCATTATTTTAAGGACGTCAAAGTACGTGACATTCAACCGTTAGTTTGAAACAATACTGCTTTAAGCGGTGGTAGTAACTCCTTAACTATTGAAAATGACACATAATTATTATTTTAATGAGCTATAATATGTAGTAATAATACATACTGACATACTGTAGTAATAATAACTAGTAAAACCGATCAGCTGTGTATATTTATACATCTTTAATTATCTTGTACAATGAGTCGTACAATAGAATTACTGGTGGGTGACACACTGACCTTACACCAAATAATAAGTACCTACTAATGTAAAACGTAAACTAAACTAATAGAAAAGTCCTATTACAGTGTAAAGGATTATTTGAATGATAGCAAGGCATGGGTATGAATTGTTACAACGGCTGATTATGTAATGTTATATTATAAGTACATATATATAATTTCAAATATTTGTGAGATGGTGATAATAAAAAAAAAGCGGAGTTTATTGCGGGCTCTTCTCAGACCAGGGCACGTTTGGAACCCTCGTAGCTTTAGTTTTAAGATATCGAAGTTAATTATCACCATCACGTCTTATGCTCTGTAAGCATGACGTTAAGGTGTACTTTGTAGGTACATATTTTGAATAAATATGTTTTGAGTTTGAGATTGAGTTCAATAATTTCTGTACAAAAAGTAATGATATCCCATCAAAAACATAAATGTAAAATGAGAGCCAAGTTCAAAATTGTGATATATATGCCTTGGTTGTTGACTTCAGCGACAAAAGAAGTGAGATCTAAATGGGTGCCAAGTTCAATGGTCAGTCCTGCAATTTATATATCCCATCAAAAACATAAATGTGAAATGAGAGCCAAATTCAAAATTGTGATATATATGCCTTGGTTGTTGACTTCAGCGACAAAAGAAGTGAGATCTAAATGGGTGCCTAGTTCAATGGTCAGTCCTGAAATTTATTTATAACAACATATAATATTTAATAACAACTTAAAATATCATTTCTTCTTATAACTTAGTATAAAATGTTGAAGACTAAGGCTTTGGCTTGGCTAGTTTCCATATACGAATTATTATTAAGTAGGTACCTAAAAGTACAGTTTCTACCAGCAAGCCAAATTTTCGGAAGAATAAAATAAGAACTTACAGCTTTACAACTTGTGAACGCTATAATTCGTATATGAAAACTAGCCAAGCCAAAGCCTTAGTCTTCAACATTTTATACTAAGTTATAAGAAGAAATGATATTTTAAGTTGTTATAAAATATTATATGTTGTTATAAATAAATTTCAGGACTGACCATTGAACTTGGCACCCATTTAGATCTCACTTCTTTTGTCGCTGAAGTCAACAACCAAGGCATATATATCACAATTTTGAATTTGGCTCTCATTTCACATTTATGTTTTTGATGGGATATATAAATTGCAGGACTGACCATTGAACTTGGCACCCATTTAGATCTCACTTCTTTTGTCGCTGAAGTCAACAACCAAGGCATATATATCACAATTTTGAACTTGGCTCTCATTTTACATTTATGTTTTTGATGGGGTATACCCTTTAAATGACTAAGAAAACATACAAATCAATTTAGGTTTCGAATTAAGACGAATGATATCCGAATAATTAAAATATCTCCTCCTTTATGTTAGTCCATATGTTTTATGCGTTTCAACATGTGTGGAATGACGTGGCGCTTTATAAAGTCGTTCTGAACCTATTGTATCGACTGAAAGATAGGGGATCTTATGTCTTAAGTGTTAGGTTTATATTAATGGGTTTTAGGACCAAAACACGTCACACGATTTAAACATAAGTGATCATCGATTTTATAACTGCATCGACGCTGAATGTATAGTCTTATCTGACTCGGTGGCCAAAATTGGAACAAATTTTGTTTTTGCCTGTTAAGTTCTTTTTTAATTCTAATTTTCATATCTACTAGCGACGTTGTCACCGGGTCAGATAAGTTTGTGGGACTACGTTTTAGGGACTAACTGTGATCGATTGTGAAATCGAAATCGCACATTTTCCGACTTACTCGATGCTGTATTGCGTTTTTGCGAATTTCTATAGCTTTTTTCCGGTCCAAGTTACTTAGACCTTGGCTGCGATCTTACTCATCATAAGTATCGATGCATTCTAGATCGAAGTGGGATTACTTTGAAGAGGTGAATTAATCGCATACTCATAACCCTAATTGGTTTACTTGCGGAATTAGGGGTATGTTACAGGTACGTTAGCAAGAACCAAGTATTTTTATCAACTCAATCGCTTCGTAGGCGACCAAAATAGTCGGTGCTGAAAGTATTGTTTGGGCTCTGGCCCTTAGGGTAAATTGTCTACGTCATTACCTACACGTATCCATCCAATTAAACACCACGTCTTAAAGGAAGCCAATTCGATTCCGAATGTTGGAAACAACCGTGTCATGCTGGCGAAAGGAATGATTAGACAAGTTCCAATTTCTTGAGTTGATTAGTTTTGAATTTTTGTAGCGCACTTCCGGGTCCCGGGTCGCACGCACGACCAGTTTTCTAGAAATTGATATTCGGTCTCTTAGGTGGCCATTAGAACGTCTGTCTTCCGGTTATCGGGGGTTAGTGGCGCGTGCGTCCCCCGTCTAATAGCTTCATTTGTGACGATAATTCGTGATGATTGAAGTATATCGGGTGATAGATTTTTTTTTTAATATATTTTTTTTATTTTTTTTTTATCCATTACAAGTTAGCCTTGACTGCCATCTCACCTGATGGTAAGTGATGATGCAGTCTAAGATGGTAGCGGGCTACCTTGATAGGGGCATGGCAGTTATGTTAAGCCCATAGCCCTATTCGGTTTCTACACGGCATCGTACCGGAACTTTAAATCACTTGGCGGCACGTCTTTTCCGGTAGCGTGGTAACTAACCACGGCCGAAGCCAGACCAGGGAAAATTTAGAAATTATGAATTCCCAAATTGACCCTGCCGGGGATCGAACCCGGGGCCTCCGCACGTTAAGACAACAGCGCTACACACTGCGCCACGGAGGTCGTCAAAAAGTAGATGGAATTTTTGACGCGAGCCGTTCCGCGTGATCGCTAATAGAAATAAATTATGTAATTATGTACCTCCAAATTGTTGGCCCTAAAAAGCAAACATGCAGTGGCAATGCGTCGCAATCACGGCGTCGCGTAAACAAAATCAGATAAAACTCATCATTTTCCGCCTAAACGAATTATCTAGCGTATTTTGGGTCGCGCCGCGTCCCAGTGCGTCCGCTTGTTCAAACAAAATACCGACCAATCACGATTTTGTGAATTTGAAATTTGTTAAAGCCCAGTACAGAAAACCAATACTGCGTACATTGTAGGTGCCCGTAGGTACGTAAAACTACGCACAGGCTAAGCAAACTCGCGCCTGTGTTGTCCACCCTCACTCGCGCGGATTCGTATAGACTGCCACTCACACAATGCGATACTGCAAATGGGCTAGTCGAATGTATTCGTTCGCCCGCCGGCCGCTGGGGTGGGGAAGGGGGAAGATGCGTTTTTGTGCACAACTCTCCGCTTTAGCTACATTTACGGGTAAAATATAAGTGCGTAACCAATACGTCCTTAATAAGGTGTGTCTGTGTGCGAGTTTTTCACGTTACGCGACATCTAACCCTTTAATGGTCCTCGTTCGAACAAAAAAAATACAGAATAATATTCGCCTTTTTTTGTGAGCGTACGAAATAGTAGGTAGGTTATGGGCATATAGATTTTTGGGT
Source organism: Erebia palarica (assembly GCA_964035005.1). Lineage (NCBI taxonomy): Eukaryota > Metazoa > Arthropoda > Insecta > Lepidoptera > Nymphalidae > Erebia > Erebia palarica. Next base: position 20,891,660 of record OZ035994.1, read on the forward strand.
GGAACAAATGTTGGTATAGGTAGACGTTGATTGGCCGGTACGTTTTTCCGAGCGCCGCTGGGGCCTACCGGTCGACAAAACAAAAGGAGTGTTTTATTAGTGACATCAGCAGACTAAGTAGTCAAGTCCATCGGTCCCCGAGTTAGGCACACCTGACTGGCGGCGATCACAGCCCGGTTCACACTTCTTTCAGGGTTTGAACCGGCCGAATGGAAAGTTACATGAAAGGATCAGTCTACTTCGTAACGAAGTAAAAAAACGAAATGGACCGAGCGCGTCGGGCGCTTTCGGTTCTGACGACTTTAGTCAGTCTAAATAAACTTAACTACTGAAGCCTAACTGAAATATTACAATGATAGACTAAACTAGATATGATAAACTATTTCCCTCCATTTTATTTAATTTTTTTTAAAGGTTATGCCTTAACTACTGAAGCCTAACTGAAATCTTACAATGATAGAAACTATTTCCCTCCGTTTATTTTTTAAGACGCATTTTTAATAATAATTCTACTTAAATATCATTTCTTCTCGTTTTACCCACGAAGTATTAGAGTCAAGTTTCTCTTTTGGATTTACCATACGTGCCTATTACTTAACGTACTACTACCAACTACGTAAGTATACTTATAGGCATTGTGAGGTAGGCACCCTATTTGAAAATCGCTACATGTCGCTGTGTGTAAAAATCTACTTAGTCTACGTTACAGTATTAAACATTAACTGTTCAATTTAGTTGAAACACAACCAATAAACAATTTATTTACAATAGACAATAGAAAACCCACTATCGAAGTCAAACACGAGCTTTCACTTGACATGCCGACCGCCAAATTCATTACCTCACGCGTAGAACACTCTTTAATTAGCTAACTAACCTCACGTCAATGCCACCGATTTATTTAGATTAGCTTTCCTACCATAATACCATATCCTAGGGCAACGTACACAAAGCGAGGCGGACGATGTCCACTTCTCTTACAGGCACGAATTTTCACACACACTATGGTAGGTTTTACCGTACATCGGGGCTTGTATAAAATTTATGGCGCACACTTTTGCAGCTATAGCATAGATCTGTGGGGGTACTGACTACTGGTCAGCCATTTCGCGTCGACTAGATTTACAACCTCGTGCGTTCCAACGCCAAGATTGGATAAGTCTGTCAAATATGTTCATGCAATTGTGGTCCCTAGATTTAATTATTACGGCATGTATTTGTGTAAATTATACAAAACGTTTGTGTGGTGTGCGGGGCCGTGCGTGTGACGGCTCTAATTGATGGTCGTGTCACCGGATGGTTCATCTATTTTATTAACCATTTCTATTACCGGACCACGAGATGCTTCGACTGTGCCTTAAGGGTCCCTATATCATTGTTGATACCAAATATCGGGAGCATGGTTTCCTTGGAGTAAAACCAATTTTCCGCCAATGATGACATGAAACTAAAAAAAGATTTTTACTTAAATTAAGAACTTTTCATGGAACCTGCCATTACATGCGTTTAGTTCTTTTAATGAACTCATACTAGTAATGTGTTCTCTTTCCTAACATTATATAAATAATATAATATAACTATGTAGACTTAAATGTATATACGAGTATGCCATTACCACGTAAGTAAGTCTCAACTGGAATAACTTGGACTAAATGTCTTATATGCACCACCGAATGCCCTCTCTTCGTCTGTGCAAAATGAATAGGTAGTACCTACTCAGGCAATTTTCTTACTGGTAATACTTACCGATTTGCTTCGTAAAAATGATTATACGTTTAACATACCTTTAAAGCTAGATACTTGTTAACCGACTTCCAAAAATTTTAAAATTTAAAAGTTAAAACTAAGTAATTGTGTTTTATTAACGTAAAAGATATTTTTAATGCTCCATAATGAAATTCAGCAGACACTTCCTTTTTGAGAAAACGCCTACAACTAGAGCCGCGTCTTACGTCTTAAACCGGCTTTCGGTTCCGTTCAAAGTAATACTACAAGTAATACCAACGAAATGCATAGATAATATCCGAGTAGATAATATCAGCAAAAAAACTATCAGTATGTAGCAAAAGGGTCAATAATATATACCTCTTAAGCATCGGTTAAAAACGCCTCCCGCACTTGGGGGGGTATTATTTCAAAATGTACGTTAGGTGGAGGGGAGGACGGGGAGGCCGGGGTCAGTCGGCTGTTTGTCTATTGCCGCGTTTTACCATTCACCGGGTGAATTTTCCGAAGCCCATTGCGCTTACCCCCTTCTTTCCCCCCTTTCACCAGCCTCTCTGTATTTTTATTAAAGGAATTATACCGTCTGAATAAGTGCTTATATACTTATATTGATTAGTATGCAATCAGGAGTGAGTTGCGAAATGTTGGAGTTATTAAATAGAGAATTTTGTAAAATTATATAAATCTCTGTAGGTGCTAAAGCTGTATTGCTTACTTTCTGATTAGCTCTTTCATTTATAGAGATGCACTGTTTTTGAATGAAATGTAGATTTAATGATAAAGATATAATTTTTTTAACATGTAAATAAAACAAACGTGTAAATAGAACTGTTTAGCCTAGAAACTTTGTGTACCTACGTATCTGTTTCTCTTAAAAGGAGACTCTTTAGAAAGGGTTTCCAAAAACATAATTGATAATTTAAAAATACCTTCATAATACAGACATAGCCGTGAAAAAAGCTTTCAGAATGTAGAGGTAATACGTAGACGTGGTTGTATGTAGGTCTAAAAATAGTATTGATTCTTGCGCCCAAAACGAACCAGCCTGTGTCACCCGAGGGCGTGAGGCAATTGCTATGTAGGTAGGTATCACGAAATTTTCATGCGAATAACCTACGATCATTTTTCGTAAATTCACAGTCGTCACAGGCAGAGTCCCAGGAATTGAGGACTTCGGACCGGAAAACGCGGCGATGGTACACCCCCACTAGGTGGAGTATGGAAGTCCCTATTATAAGAAACCTCTGTCCAGCTGTGGACTTCTACCGGTAGGGTAGGCAGAGCAGCCTCGATTTTGATTTTGCCTATCTTTAACACAAGACTTAAGAGTAATAAGACGCGACCAAGTACATTATTAGGGAAAAAAACCTAAACATAACGCGGTCTTTGTCCGTTTAGACAGTATGCCTAGTGAAGCATTAGTATTATAATTTCAGTCACACAATAATACACTCATCAAAACAATTAATTGAATTGATTGCGATTTGTGACGCAATGATCTCCGAATCCTAATATTTTTTTTATACTAGCGAAATAAAAGCTTGGACACAGTCTCGACCTCGTCCAATGTAAATTTTAAAAATGTAATCAAGCCTTCATGACAGGTAGAGTTGGAAACAAACCCCAATGTCTATTTAAGGCCATATTCCCCTTTAGCCTGATTGATCAACTCTACAGACACGTCGCTAATAGAAGGAAAGTTACTAGTGGAGCACACAAAATTTCCCTGCATTTAGCAATCTAACAAAACAGTATACGAGAGTCCCCCAAATAACTATCAACTCGAAGGCTTCGTTTCGTTAATCCAAATCGTGGGCAAATAAATAAGTAGTATAATTGTTTTTATATTAATTTGCATGTTACGCAATCCATACTTATCGAATAATTGCGAAGCTTTCACGGCCCTCGGTTCCACGGATTTTGATGAAATTTGGTTTGTATACCTATATTTGTATATAGGCTAAAAATTAAATTAGAGACCGGAAAATTAAAGAGTTCCCGCGGGAATTAAAAAACTGAAATCCACGTGGACGAAGTCGCGTGCATAATCTAGTAGGATATAACTATGGTTCCAATGCTATTTGTTTTTATAAGATACTTTGATGATGAGTCTGGTTACGAATACATTAGGTATTCGTAACCAGACTCATCATTGAACTATAAAGACGTTGGTCACCAGGCATTTTATTTCTTACAGACACGCAACATTTGACAGATGGTTGACTGATTGTCATCATCAACGTTAAACTGGGCCTCGAAACTTGGGACTTGAAAAAAATCTTCTGTCTTATTTTATTTATTTATCCACTACAAGTTAGCCCTTGACTGCGATCTCACCTGATGGTGAGTGAAGATGCAGTCTAAGATGGTAGCGGGCTAACCTGTTAGGGGCATGGCAGTTATATAAAACCCATACCCCTATTCGGTTTCTGTGTATTTTATTCATAAAGAAAGATTAAGAAAGGATTTTCACCCGAGTGAAGATGGGTCGAGTCAGTATAAAATAATACATGTAATTCTACCAACTCATTCGTGAAATCAACACTTTGTATAGATCAAGAAAATTCGCGTTTCCTTTTGTGAAATATCGGCACGAATTCACGTAACGGCTATGCATTGATATCAGATAACATCGCTTTTGGCGTTCGATATTCAAAACTGCGTTGTTCTTGATTAATGTTCTGCTTTATAGCTTTATGTTTGTATTTCCGAACACCGTGTTTGAAAATTATCTTTCGTTAATCGATTTTCGAATTTCGAACGGCACGCTGCCAATAAAATTTACTAGACATTATTAGCTATTATTATTTCACTAAAAAATTTATTGAACGGTAATTAATGCGTTGATACACAGACGTTTTGTCTGGTGTACCAAGATTTATTTACATGATAATAACATACGGATTTTTTTACAATATTTACAACCCATACCGCGATCAATTGATGACGGATTTTCTTGAAGATGACGTGTAGTTATAATATGCAAAAAAAAGTAACAAGCTTATTCCGGTATATTTTTCTCGTATGCTAAAAATAGCTTTTATTTTTAAAAAGCTACAAAAGCCTAAATAAGTAGATGGGGAGGACATGAAAAGCACCTTTTTTTGCCGAGCTCCGTGAATAGTTATAAAATTGAATTGTCAACCCTTTTATTACTTCGATGCAGGTTCGTCTGATTATTTGAAAATTCATGCGATGTCCACCCCTGTCAGGCTGCAGACAAAATACGGTGGTGCAAAATCCTGTCGGTTTTATTCCGGCGCTGAATCGGCGCGCTGGGCACTGGCAGTCTAGGGTTGACACCACAACGCTATATCGTACGCGCTTTTCTTAGTGATTCAAGTTTGGCTTGCGCTTGACGACAACATTTTACTTGGTGGAAAGCAGTCAGGTCTAGGTTGGTGCGTGTTTGTCGTGCAAAAAAATAAATAAAGGAGAAACCGACTGGACTATGATTACTCGCAGTGGCGTAAGGTCCATAGAAGCACCAAAGCACGGCTTACCCTAATGGAAACACATCGACGCTCATTTTCACTATAAAAGTCAGTACCCTAGCTTCTAGCTCTATGCGCGCCACTGATTACTCACAAATCAAACAAGAGACACAGATAAAAATATACTTAAAAATATGGTAGGTACTTATTATTGATTCTATGACTACAACAGTTACTTAATTCAAATTTTTAAACCAGTGATTTTGTTTCCTCTAGCAAATTCACCTAGTATAGAGTAGTGTCATTTATTCAATTTAATGTCACAACACACGTATGAAAATATTTAACAGCACTCATTGGGCCTGATTCTGTTGCACATAATCTCTAAACTAAACTTAAATGACAGTATTAAAAATATTGCTAACCGTTTCATAATACTAACTGCGGAAAGGGACAGAACTAGATTTAAAGCTGTCATTTGAGTTTAGAGATTGTGATAAACAGAATTGGCCACATTGCTTTTTGTTTTTATATTATTTCAACTAGGAACAAATACAGAAAAGTTAACAAATTACCAACTGAGTAAGGAGCGGCAACCCTATTCAGTACATAGTAAATAGACGGTAGATAGCTGAATAGCTTACAGGCGAGGCATGTGTGAAAACTAGATAGTGTTATGATAATAAATAAACTTTTTTTGGATAACTGAAAAGTTTTGTTTGTATGTCGCCCATTTTTATTAAATTAATAATTTACATTTTTACAAAACTAATCAATTTACTTCGTAATATATCTTAAACATTAGATATTATGTTAGCTTTTGGAAAGTTGCTAGAAAATATTAACTATGGGCACTATAAGCACTAAAACTTCAGAGAAGTCAGGTCAGGCAAGTCACTTGCAGGGTGCAAACTGGAAACACACGATTTCTGCACGTTTTTCCATTGGAAAATAACTTCCGAAATTTGTTGCAGACATTTCTGCAAGTTTTATTGCTTAGTTCTACGAGTATAGTAATTGTGTGTTTTGTGAAAAGGACAAAATGTATGATTTTTGTTATATTGTTACACCCAAGAAAAAGATTCGGTACAATTGGGTATTTGACAAATAGTCAAATCAGCAATTTTTATTTCAAATGTCAAAACGCGTCCTAATAATGAGATTTATATGAAATTCTGAAATGTGACGCCATCAAAGTTCGAAAAAATAATTTATTTGAATAGCAGTCAAATACCCAATTTGTTTACTCTTACGAAATATAATATGGAAAATTTCAGCGCCCGGAAGAGGAAAAGCTGATAGGCTGTCTGGCCACCTTCAATACCAACTGTCTGCCTCTAAATTGAAGGCAGGATTTATATGGTCAATCTGACATCAGTCTGGTATAAAATCCCCTTGGATTTGACGAACGAAAAGAGCGAACTTGTATATTTATTAAGTAAATCTATTTATTGTTGGGGTTTACTCCTTAGGAATCGATTTTCAAATGTAAGCCCGGGGTATGAAAATTTATGGGGAGTAAATTATGTTTATGTTTCCATGGTAACACTTTTCGTTCGTACGGAGTCGTACGTCGGAGCTGACATATACATTTTTTTATTATTTTTTTCCGTTTCTCAAAATAAGTATAACGATTTATTAAAAACTGAAAAGCTACAGGTAATAAATATGATTCTCACCATTAATCTGATTTTGTGGTACTATCCAACGAGAAAAATGCCCGTGGCCTGTTGGTGGATCTGGAACAAAGACACGCTTTCATTAAATAAGCTTCAAATTGTGGACTACCCCCTTTTATGTCAAGTAATTAAGAAGGTTTTGACGACCTTCCTGGCGCAGTGTTGAGCGCTGTTGTCTTAACGTAGGAGGACCCGGGTTCGATCCCCGGTAGAGTCAATTGGGAATTTATAATTTCTGAATTTTCTCTGGTCTGGCCTGGTGGGAGGCTTCGGCCGTGGCTACCACCCTGCCGGCAAAAACGTGTCGCCAAGCGATTTAGGGTTCCGGTACGATGCCGTGTAGAAACCGCGTAGGGATACGGGTTTAATATAACTGCCATACCTCTAACAGGTTAGCCTGTTAACCATCTTAGACTGCATCACCACTTACTATCAGTTGTGATCGCAGTCAAGGGCTAACTTGTAGTTGATAAAAAAAAAGGTGACTTATAAATCTTGTTTGTTGGTTTATTGGTTTGTCTTTCAATTACGCCGCAACGGAGCAACGGAGCGACGTGATTTTTGGCATGGGTGTAGTTGAGGACCTGGAGAGTGACATAGGCTATCCCGAAAAATTAAGGAGTTCCCGCGGGAATCAAAAAACTTATTCCACGCGGACGAAGTCGCGGGAATCAGCTAGTATAATATAGGACCTGTTGTAAAGTTATTTGTTTTTATATGGCATCAATTATACCATACCATACACTGTTCATAGTGTATGGTAAGGTAAGGTTTCACAGTTCTGGACCATTTCTAGTTTCTACCGTCTGCCTACAGACCACTACAGACCGTTTATGGGGCAGGTGGAAAACCGGACGATTGTTTTTACTCAATAACAGTTATTATATTTATTTTTCAATAAACCTTGTAACAGTGGAAGATGTTATTTTAATTATATACATCTTTTGGTGCCACCGAGAAATCTACATTTTTCGAATTGAATGGAACATACTTAATACTTTTACTTCTGTCTATGACCGAATTTTCACATGCCCTAGAAACGGTCTTTAGATTAAATTCCATTGGTAATCAAACAGGGGACCATGGTCACCGCATCAATATTTTTTTTAATTTTACTAGCCTATGTCACCCGGAATAAGCTAGGGATTCTAACGATACCTCATTTATCAAAATCGGTTCAGGCGTATTGAAGTTATGGCGGAATATACAAACTCACATACATAAATACATGAACCCTGAAAACAAAATACTCCTTTTTTCAGGCAGTCGAAAAAAAAAGAAGGTTAACTGTCAAAGAATCACCGATATATAAACTCACATACATAAATACATGAACCCTGAAAACAAAATACTCCTTTTTTCAGGCAGTCGTATAAAAAAAACAGGTTAACTGTCAAAGAATCACCGTTCAATATCGATTCTCGAATCGATTGCCATACGGGTGCAAGATTGGTCGTATAAAAAACCGGTGATCGCACGCGCACGCGCCGGGTGGTCCCTCAGTCCGCACGTGGGCCCGTATGTAGATCCTATCGATATCTAGTGACGTCTTATCGATAAGTGTTTGAAGGAAGAGTTATATTGTTTTGTCTATGCTTCAAAGGTTCAACGATTTGTTTTGAGCTGTTGGTGGTAAGGTTATTGGCACGTGTTTAGATACTTGTCGTTAGATTGCCTATCGATACGATAACGTCTAATCGTTAAGTGGTTTCAGGAACTATATAATTGGGTATTTCACTACTAGTCAAAAAAATATTTTTTTAGAGGATCTCCCAAAAGTCGTAAAATCTACGTAGGTACCCTGTTAGTTTTATATTGAACTTTTTAAACTATCGATTAAAGTTAAAAAGTGCATCGAACTTTTATGACGTTACTATTCATTATACTAAACAATATCACATACTATGCGCATTCTGACGTTTGAAAAAAGTTGCTGATTTGACTAGTTGTCAAATACCCAATTATTTTGTTTTCTTTTGCAATTTCATATTAGTAACAATAAGTAAAAAAGGTCACATGAAGACATGAGCTATGTATCGTAATAACGAGACTATGCCTAGATAATATCCCTATTGCTTTGAAAGTGTCTACCTACATGTTGGTAGATTGCAGGTCTCTTAAAATGGTTACACATTTGAGAACATTACTTCGTAATCACTCGCTATGAAACATAAATAATACTTCTTCTTCTACGACCTCCCTGGCGCAGTGTATAGCGTTACTGTTTTAACGTGCGGAGGTCCCGGGTTCGATCCCCGGCAGGGTCAATTTGGGAATTTATAATTTCTGAATTTTCCCTGGTCTGGCCTGGTGGGAGGCTTCGGCCGTGGCTAGTTACCGGCAAAGACGTGCCGCCAAGCGATTTATCGTTCCGGTACGATGCCGTGTAGAAACCGAATAGGGATATGGGTTTAATATTATAACTGCCATATCCCTAACAGGTTAGCCCGCTACCATCTTAGACTGCATCATCACTTACCATCAGGTGAGATCGCAGTCAAGGGCTAACTTGTAGTGGATAAAAAAAAAACTTCTTTCTTCGAAAAGGAGGCTCAGACTTTTCTTCAGATCCTTCACAATTCAAAAATGTTAACCAACTCTCAGCTCATTCTACTTTGCAATACGCCATTGGTGCTAACTAATAAATCACCATCACAAAATACCCGCTAACATTTGTAAACATGTTAATAATTACAAACCTATAAAGATTCACTGAGAGACCAGGTGTTAAGGCGTGTACCGATACTTTATTGCCTCATTCAAGAGCCTAATTGTCCATCATAATAGCGGTAGCCCTTAAGAACCGGAAGCGTTAATTCAGGCACCGATTTATTAGTACTTTTTGTCATATTTTAGATACAAACGCATCTGTCGAAAGCTGCTGTCTTTATTTATTACCTACTAGCTGATGCCCGCGACTTCGTACGCGTGGATTGAGGATTTTTGGTTCCCGTTCGAACTTTTCAATTTTCCGGGATAAAATGTATGTAGCCTATGTGTTATTCCAGACTATAATCTATCTCTGTGACAAATTTCATTCATCCATACATCCATACATCCAAACTTTCGCATTTATAATATTAGTATAGATTATAGACTTATCTAGTCTATAATCTAATCTATAAATGTAAAAGTTGTGAAATATTTTAAGTATAATATTATATAATGTAGAGCCATCTTGAACAACTCATCGAATCTCTTATTTTAGAATAGTAAAAAAAATAAAAGGTATGGCTACCTTAACATAAGAATAAAGCTTGAAGCTTAAATCAAAGAAGAAGAGATAATATTATGAGCGTATTGTGTGTAACATAATTTATATACCTACTGGTTAGGTACAATACATTTTGTACAAAGTGTAAAGAATATCTTCTAATAAAGCGACTCATATATTTATGATAGCACTTCACTTCGTTTAATCACTAATTAGGTAGGCTACCGAGCTTGGATAGTCAAAATTGTTTCTATTACAGAAGCTGGTTTTAAACTGCTTTTATAAAAGGGCTATCTAGCTGTATCGAATCATGCTAACTGATTTAGAAATCTTGGAGATTTGAACGTTAAGAAAAAATTAAAACGATGAAGCTAACAATCTACGTGCTATGCGTGATATTCTTTAGATTTTGGATTAACTGAACTTGCACAAGTTTTTTTGCAAAAAATCTTTTATGTTCCATGCAGATGTCTTAGCTCAACTTTTATCGGTTTTACTTTGAGCCAATAGGATAATAAGAATTGTCCTTTAGCAGAAATTCAATACTTATTGGATTAAATGTTATTAGATGACTTTGATCGCTTAATAAAGATTCTTCTCAATGTGGTTAGATCTCATCTAGGTAATTTAGCCTTTATGCGAGCTGTATTATCTATCTTCGTTTTCATCTCTCTGTACCTACTATATGTATGGTAGGTTCTTAAATTTATTTTATTTTATTGGGAGATGACGCTTGACGACAATCAAGCTTAGTGCTAAACAGACCATACAACCAACTCGGTGGTGCAAAACAATTATGAGCTGCGATAGGTACAAAAAAAAGATTCAATAGCCTTCTTTTCCTGCTACATAAGTCTATTTCTGAAAAGAGATCAAGATGAGAGAAGATTGAGATGATGATACTTGGCAATCCATAGATTGACAGTCCTATTTATTTATATATTTTCCTAAGGTTTTTTTTAAAGTTAAATTAGGTTATGTAAAGCAAAAAGTTAGGTACTGGAAAACTGGGACAACACACTTCAAGTAACAGTCGACACCGATATTAATATTTATTTGCAATGATGCGGGCGTTTCAAAGAAGTAGCTATTCTTGGTTGCACAATAGACTGGAATTGGTCTACTTGGCCCAAATTACCGCCATGCATAGTGGCCCGCATCCTTGGACTGGTGACACTCGAATTAAATCTATTTTTTCGCAGAACGCCGGATGCTGTTCCTTTATACGTGTCAACTGAGATGTGGTGATCTTAACGTCGGCTTATGAATATAGATAAAACATTTTGTTGGTCAATAGGTCCATGCATATTTATGAAATTGATCTCAAATCTTAACGCTGTGATTATAGGGGTGGCTTTACTCTGTACTCCCCTCTGTTAACAACAAATATTTTGACATGATATTAATATCATTGTATCTAATAAGTAACATCCTGAAGCGTTTAACCAATAAACTGATACCTATTTATAAAGCCAAATTGGAGTTCTTTAGAAATCGAGACAAAATTACACGTTATCGGATTCCCGGTGAACCCTTCACTTATCTCGTCATCAAGCAAGTAAGGCCGCGACTTGTCAAAATATAAAAAACATGGTAAAGCGTCGCTCACACGCCCACTTATAAGACGGGTGACGTCAGCGGATGTGACGTAAGGAGACCGTCTCACCGCGTCTTGAATGGGGCACGCACACCTTAACAAAGCAGTCCTTACGGGCGTCTTGTGCGTGTAAGTGTATGAATGAACGTACGTTGCGCCTTTACGTAGTGATTGTGTTGTGAAACTCTACTATTGAGATTGACGTGCGAGAGTCTAGTGGACAAACATCGTTGATGGATGTGACATCCGACTAATTGAACGATGCCAGTTACATCTGCGGACGGGAAGCAAATTAAAACTTTTAGTCACCGGTCGGAACTAGCGACTTCTAATGAGCAAACATACGAATCATTTACCGTCATAAAGTCTCGCTTGACCGCATCTAGAACAATTGGACTCGAAAAACTGTTCGTCATTTCCGAATTTTAATGAGCGAACACGTTACGATGAATGACAGGGGCATTGGACCTTGTGCCAAAACCATAATACACCGGTAACTTGCTCGAATTTTTAAATTTTTAGTCAAATGAATTTTGAACTTTATTTGTGGGGCTGACAAGTTTTAATTTTGAACTAAAATATAATTTGGAAGTTTGGAACAGTAACTATCGGTATGGAGTGCGTGTAAGGGGGGTGCGGGCAGGTGTGAGGCCAGATGTCTTGAACAAATTGCTATGCCATAAGGTACCGCGATGTGGACACACCCTTACCTTTGTTGGGCGCTTGGCGTGTGCCAAGGTTTAATTTTATGCTTGATTACGAAGCGATCGGGGGACTACTAATTAATAGTTGCGAGATGAACGCTCCAGACTTCCAACTTTTGAAGTATCGGATGCATTGTTTTTAGTTCTGTAAATTAAAATCGCGAAACAAAAAAATATTGAGATCATTAAAAGTTTAAAGTGCTTTACTAGGCTTAGTAGGTACCTGCCTATATTTTTCATTCTGCCAGATAAAATGAAATGCCTTAAAAGTCAAGAACAAAACGTAATCTTTCCTCCAATGTTTCGAGGCAGCTAGTTGTTTAACGTTATATAAAAGAATCGCATTCGCGTTTATGGAAGCGAAATGGAAACAAAACTAGTCTTTTATTCATTTCTATCTGTATATTGTCTTTCTCTACCCTGTCCAGCTGGGGCAGGGTAATCAAAGGTGCACGACAAAGCCTGTCTATGGCTTTTTGAATCCTTTGCTCTCCTGCTTCAACTCTCAGTAATTGACTTTCGATTTTTAACTTGTTTTTTTTTTGGTTTCTGTTTGTCATTCAATAAGCGATATATATAAACCATAGATGAAAAAAGAAAGTACCTTTAGGTAGGTAATTCAGTCCGCGTATTTGAAGAGGACTACATTCAAGTTTTCGCCAATAGCTTAAAACAGAAATAGGTACTTATTGAGGGTCAAACTGGCAACTTAAATGGGTTGTGAAATGGTAGTCAGATGAGTAGTTTTTGTCAAAATTACGCGACACCGCCGTAGTTTAATAATATTCGATGTTCATATCAATAGAAGTTCCTCAAAAATTCATCAATAATTCACCAGTCACCACCCTCAGAAACATCGATTGTTGCTAAGGACAGCGTATCGATCGGTACTCCCCTGTGGTAGCCATCTTAACTGCAGCTGCGCCGGCGCAGGGTCAAAGGTGGCGAGGGGCGCAAGTAAGCGTAAGTGTAGTGTACTGGTGGGCGCTGAGTACCACGTCTATAGGATTAGACGCCATTTTGGATCGATAATTCGGTTTTTGAACAAACTTCGCTTTTAATCATAATATTAAGCGGAAAAAGTAAAATAGTGCAAAATAGTAAAATAAATGCATATATGTAATGATTGTATTTTCACTTTTCAACTCAACTTATCAGTAACTTCAGTTCAAAATTCTAAAGATGTTAGGTATCATGTCAGATTTTTCTTGCATTTTTGTATTTTTTTTATTAAAATTAAGAAAGCCTGCCCTTCGAGCTTTGTTGCTATTTTTTTTTACAAATTATTTAACCTTTTTTGAAGAAGATCAGTCAATAATACAGTAGTTTATTATTACGATTTAAGTATGACCATGTAGAGTTAGCAATATAGTTAGTATTCTGCGTGGTAGAGTAGAGTTTTAACAAGTAATTTTTCATCTGCCAAAGGTAAACAATATAAGATTGGTTTAGACTTCGAGTTTATGCATTTTTTTGTAAGAAGAGACACGATTCGGTATAGTATTTGATTAAATCATTCGTTAAAACGAGAAGTTGTAAGTGTGTTGAAAAAAAGAACAGTATAGTTAATGTATAAAACTTAAAAATACAATCAAGGAAACGCTTTCTACAAAGTGACCGACGAACCACCTGGTAACTATTGTCTTAGGCGCCATGCCTTGAAAGCAGGACATCTGATACGCCCACAAAACACATTAATACCGGATCAAACAGCATGTGCATAGATATTATCTTCAAACACGTGCCTTAAGACATAGCTCAAGCAAGAATACACCGTATTTATACATGGAATGTGATTTAAATTTGATCGCACGTGGTAAACGCCTTAAGCGGTTCAAGAACCTTACAAGTTACAAAAGCTGTTTCTTTTAAATAAGAACTCAATTCTAAAGAAAATAAGATATGTTATTGCTTAAATTAACTATAGACGGTAAGGTGCGAACGTAAAATCAGCTGTTTCGAGTACTTTTTCTCTTGTAAAGTTTCTTCTAGATAAAAATAAGCTTTAAGACGTTGTCAGAAGATTGATTTTATGTGAAAAGTAAAATTATTTCTTACTGATTTCTTTGTTGGCAAGTTTAGAACTTGAGCTTTTATATTATAAGGTTATTTTTCAGTTGAATCCGCCTTTCTACAACTTACAAGTATTCTGAGCATTCTATACTTACAACTTTTGGTTTGACAAAAGATACTGTGAGTCCCAGGTGCGTATGGGTTATAATGAATGACTTGAAAAGATTTTGCAAGGTGTAAGTTTTCCTATTTTAATTCAAGTCAACTTTTTAGTTATATAAATATAAGCACAAGACATTAATTTTGTAAAATTTGTATCAAAATATATTACAATAGGTACTATAAAAATTGCTAATACAACTAGCCTTGAAGTAAAATATTAAAATTTAATACAAAATATGAAAATAAATTAAAATACGAAATGAAACTAAGAACAGCTAAAGTAACCTTCAAATAATCCTCGAACAATAGAGGAAAGTAAATACAAAAACACGTAAGAGCATTACATTACGCTCAAATCGTAGGGTGGCGGGACATGTGCGCACGCGCCGGTCGACAATCACAGTAATAATATCTAAAAAATAATAATAAATCCGGGTGAAGAATAAAGAAAATCACCCCCCGGCTCCCTTTGCCTTTATCTTGCAAACAGACTTCAAAATGTTAAAGATAATAGGGGTGGCGGCCCCCTGTGTTAGTGGCAACGCACACCTTTCGCGGGGGTTGCGTCTGCTCAGCGCTCCGTACGACGCGCATGGGGAAAAGCGACGCTGCTTCCGAATGGCGGTTTATTTCAAATTTCGAACGCGTCTCGTTCTTAATTTTTATTGTTAGATACTTCTATTGAGTTATTGAATAGAAGCAGGCGTTACTTTGCGGAAGTTCATGATAATGAAGGTACTTGAAGTTTAATTCGCTATAATCCGCGGCAATAGGTAAACCTATGTGGTACAATGTTGATACATCAATAATACACATGGGCTATAAAGCCCGCAATATTCACTACATCACAGAAATCTTCCAAACGTACGTTGGGAGTAGACTACACTCCGACACCGGAGCATCTTCAGGAGATGTTGACTCGATAATGCACGATTGTAAAGCCTTTACAATCGTGCATTGTCGAAACTTCAAGTTCCTTCATTTTATTGAGTTTTAATCAACCTAATAGATATATAATTGTAAATGGGATAAGTATCCCTACGCCTACACTGGTATCATGAAGTCATATACCCACATAAGTCGTTATATCTATTAGAACCAGTTTTAACCTTAAGTATCGCACCTCTTACATTAATACTTTTATTTATAAACAATCATTTGAATCTGAACGTTTAGCAACTAATAAATAAATGGTTTCTTTTATCATTCATAAACCATTAATCACCCAATATTTCAACTTTATCAAATAATTATATAATAGCGTTTCTTTTAAAAATACGTCATCTATTTAAGTTCTGTTTATTTAACAAAATCATTAATTATTATCCTTATTGTTCATCAAAAGCGGACTACAGAAACCTTATCTGCCAATGTATTAAAAAACAATCATCTATCATTCGCAAAACATCTTTCAGAGGAACACACGTGCCTCGCAGATGCGTTTAAAATTGCAAAGAAATTTATGTAGAGCAACTTAACCCATTTTTATTGTGTTAATTCAATAGGCAAACTACACTCTAGCTATAGAAATACTGAAATATTTGTATGAAATGATTTGTCTAATCTATAATAATACCAGCTGATGCCCGCGACTCCGTCTGATTGCGATTGAGGTTTTCGGTTCCCGCGGGAACTCTTTAATTTTCCGGGATAAAAAGTAGACTATGTGTTATTTCAGACTATATTCTATCTCTGTGCCAAATTTCAACTAGATCTGTTCAGCCGTTCTGGCGTGATTGAGTACCAAACATTAATCCATCCAAACTTTCACATTTATAATATTATTAGTATTAGTATAGATTATAAATGCGAAAGTGTTTTTTTTATTCTGCCACTTTTTGTTAAGTGATAAGAATAAAAATATTAGATATATGTATCAAGTGCACGCATAATAAAATATCTTTCCAAAAAAACCATTTAATGATATAAGCGTTTATAGCATTAAAAATTATTATTAATCTCATTTCTGCCCTAATTCATCTTAATATCCTTTTTTGTGGAAAATAAACCGAAATCGAAGTCCATGCGGGTTTAAGGTCTGCCATATGCAAGCAAGGTGGTAGTAGCAATCAAAGGAACTCTTTCTCAAAGAAAGGTGCGAATATTGAAGTAGGTCATCCTTTTTTTCTTCATGTGATGATATTGAAAGACGTCTACCTGAAGATGAAGCTCACGGCATTGATCAATTTCTTTTGGCAAATTGAGATTCAACAATTGATTTTTCTTACTGAATAAAAATTATAGACTAGATGATGCCCGCGATTTCGTCACCGTGGCTTAAGTTTTTTTTAATTCGCGGGGGAACTTTCGGGATAAAAATCGAATCGGGTATCCATCACTATTACTAACTAACTAAACTAACTATTTCATCAAAATCTATTGAAGATATGAGTCATACATATATAAGCATAGCAGACAGATGGATAGACAGATAGACACACAGACAGACAGCCGCACTTTCGCATATTATAATATGGATAACGGAAGTAGGTGCCTACTACGTCACATTGATGTACCTACCCGACTTAAATATGGTTAAACGCATTTCCTAAAGTAAAAGGTGACGCAGAAGACTGCACTTAAAATACAAACACTTAAAGATTATGAAGAAATAGTTCTAGGATATAATCTACAGTTGGAAACACGAAATGTTACCATTTAATTAGACTGAATTAGTTTTGATAGCCAAGCAAAGCTAAAGCAAAGATGTATCCAAATGCAAGCAAAGCTATAACTTTTAGTAACTACTGTTTTATTATTCAAAGTTAACAACTTGAAACTTGTGTCTTTTGTCTGGTGGTGTCTTTTTTATGACCAAACTAGCAGATTGAGGACTTTTGATTCCCGCAGGAAATTTTAGATTTTCTGGGATAAAAAGAAGCCTATGTGCTATTCCAGATTATAATCTATCTCTGTGCCAAATTTCATCCAGATCCGTTCAGCCATTCGGTCGTGATTGAGTAACAAACACCAGTCCATACATCCTTTCATCCATCCTTTCGCATTTATAATATTATGTATATAGTATTGATAGAAGGTATAGATTGTCATGAAGATGACATACTTCTACTTATTTCCTGGGTTTTTTATAGTCCTCTGACTATATGAATAGTAAGAGCCATTTAGCGTTGGATTTATAGATACTCTGTAATAGCCAATAAAGGAAATCTGCATTTCCACTCACTGCTATTTAAAATTCATAAGTCCCTCTAATCGGTCTATTGCAATATCAAGGGCGATCATTATTTATGTCAGTATGCCACAATCGGCATGCTATTATAATCGATAATCAAAATTGCACAGACCCTTCCGAAAAACCTGTCATTCAAAATACAACTCTGAACCTCCCATGTTTATTAACTAATTTTCATTGCAATGAAAAACAAGTATTTAACTATATCGGTCCAGTTATAGTGCTATGAATTTGAATTGAACTCTATTATCTTTTTAGTAAGGTGGCAATAAAGGTCAAGCTATACTGGTTTACTATAATGTGCCCATAGCCATCTGTTTGCATAGTCTTGAGGGTTGCAAAGCGTGACATTTGCTGTTACCCTTAAACGACCGTTGAAAGTTTTCTAATTGGACGTTTTGGTTGCAAAATAAATAATTCATAAGTAGTTCTTAATTAATTTTGCAGCTATTTAGAAAAGTTTCTTTAATATTTTCCTAAATTAGCAGATTTGTGTTGTGAAGAAAGCACAGCCAGCAGAGCGGACAGTTTTAAAACAAGATCATTAATATTGTTGTTCCATTTTTAAAACCCTTGTAAATCCGAAGGTAGAACCAAGCGGTAAGAATAAAAATCCAAAATTAAATGCAGTGTTTAAAAATAAATATGTAATTCTTAGATACTAAATTTCTCCTTTTTCTGTCTTCAATATAAGACAGTAACAAAAAATCACGGAAAGAAATGATTAACCAATAAAGTAGCATAAATCACATCTCCCCTTTCAATAAAACTGCATACATTTAATAGACTACCGCGCAAGTTATACGATTTAAACGGCTAATGATCTCCCAACCAATATGAGATCGCTGATTCAATCTAGTCCGAATTAGTACTTACAATTAAATATAATAAACTATATCAGAATTACTTGACTGCGATTGTTATTTATTTTTATCGATTGTAAATATTAAAATTCCACATTGATCCAGTTTTAAAATTGGGAACATGACATCCGTGCGATATGTAATAAAACAATATATGATAACTATCATGAGAACATAAAAGTAAATATTTCACTAACTGAACTTGAACTTATTTTATCAACACATAAGATCTAATTCTAAAGCGATTATGTAAATTAAATAACGTCTGAATAACGTTAATTTTTAAATTCACCAGGCCATTTTTTACTCTACTTTTGTCACCAGTTAAAAATATATCGTGAGTAATAATGTGAAATTCGCTAATCCTGTACCTTAAACCACATCCCTGCTCACACAAGATAGGAAGCAGCGAGTATACAAGCCCTCCACAAAAGAGATGAGCGGAAAACATATAATTACGCTATCACATAACGGAACTAGGCGCAGATACGTCGCGATACAAGAAAAGAACGGCACGTGATTCACTTGTTGTTTCCTTTACTTTTACAAAGGATTTTTATATATCAGGTTAGTGTCGTATATCATGTTTGGAAATTAGATCTTTGCCTGTTTTATAACAGGTTATTTTATTCACGTGTGCGCAAAATATTTTGACAAACGGTTGAATAAAGAGAGCAGGACGTGGTTCACTTGTTATTTCCTTTACTTTCTCGATGGTTTATAATACGAGTACATCGATTAGGTTAGTGTTGTGTATCAGGTTTGAAAATTAGGTTATTTTATTCACGAATATTAAAAACAGAACGATGTGATTTCACTTGCTGTTTCCTTTACTTACTTTTGTAATACTTTGTCTTTAATACTTCAGATTAGTATCACATGTCTGGATCGGTATAAAAATCTATACGTTCTAAATACGACAGTGTATTTGTCTGTTACCTTTTTACGGTCCATCCATTCGCTAAACAGATATTTATGAAATTTGATAGCTTACATTTAGGTTTAAAGTCCCAGGTGGGATTTTAGATATAAATATATGCCGACTAAGTCAAGTATTAACGAATAGAAACTAGAAAAGTGGTAAAAAGAGTTATCGGTTATTACAACTGTTAATAATTTAGTAATTAACACCTAATAAGCAAAAAAATTATTTTGAAGGTCTTTGTAGTTTTCTATTCATTTCTTTATTAAATATAATGTGTCCTTTTTTAAAATTCATTAGGTAGTCGGACTGACATTTTTATTTACGGCATATTACAATAATAATGTCTTAAATAATATAGATTTTTACTAAAATGTGATCATAATATTTTGTGCAAAAACCTACAATTAAATAGTCAGAGATATTATCGGGATAGGTAGCCACCGTAACTGTCACAGTAATTTCGTGTAACCAACAAGTTGTTTTATAAAAGTTCCGGAGGGTGCTTTGTTATGGCCAATGAAATTATTACACCTGTTAAGAGAAGCGTTAGAAAAAAAAGATACTTATATTTTAAATAATATTAATAATATTATTTCCGTTATTGATGAAACGAAATTAAATAACAATTATTTTGTTAATCTGACAAAAATCGTATAATTTAATTCGCTTATTACTGTATTATTACTGAATCACTGAAATTTTATTATCCACCATAATATTTAAAGTAATATTATGAAACATCATCGTAATCTATTAATTGCAATTTGAAGCTCTTCCTTCAACGACCAAGTGGATATGAATCTTCAGTAGTAGAATTCTTAAGGAAGTGCCATATCAAAAATTTGTGTAACGTTTTCAACGTGTTTGTAAATATTATTTTTATGTGTGAGCTGTACTATAGCGTTTCTTCAGGCGTGACCTAAAGGAACCGGAACTGTCCACGTCATCGCGTCTGTGCGCTATGCCCTCCCGCTTCCGCTCGCGCCTATCGCTTGAGTTCCGATCTTATAATTAGCTTTTGAAAAATACTCTACTTTGCAATTTGTGTTCAAAGTTAGTATTAGCTATGATATGAAATATAGCGAAATATGGATAGATGCTTCATATGAATAAATACAGACAAAAGTAAACATTCATTTCAAGTAGGTACATTTCAATAATACAACTTAAAAATACGAACGCAATCCGCATCCGTTTAATGAGTGCCCATTGTCAATTAGACAATCATACCTACCTAATTCTTTAATAGGAAGGATTTTAATCATACGTCGAGTAGCGGCACAACAAAAAAATACAATTGTAATAGCACTCAGACAGGAAAAACAACCGCTCATTCAGATTGTATCAAATTGGAAACAAAAGGAAAATGGTATGGAATGAACACAGACCCGAAACAGATCTCCAAAGTGCATCGATTGGTCTAAATTCAAGTATTCTTTTTGTCGCTAATGCAGTAACAAAATATCATGCCGTGTGGGACCCTGTTTGATAAACGTGCTGACTTGGTACGTGTACCTGTTTGTACCTGCACTTCCTATTGGCTGTTTTAAATTTATATTAGACTAGCGAACGACCGCGACTTCGTCTGCGTGGTTTGAGGTTTTTTGGATCCCGCGGGAACTTTTGAATTTTCGGGGATAAAAAGCCTATGTTGCCTATGTGCTATTCCAGACTATAATCTATCTCTGTGCCAAATTTCAGCCAGGTTCAGCCGTTGGGGCGTGATTGAGTAACATCCAACATCCATACATCCATCCAAACTTTCGCATTTATAATATTAGTATAGATTTATATAGCTTATGCCACTCTCAAAGTCCACAACTATACCCATGCAAAAAATTAGGTCGACGCGTTGTTCTGCTGCGACGTGATTGAAGGACAACCCAACAAACAAACACACTTTCGCATTAATAATATTAGTATGATTATTTTAAAAAACATTGCCACGAAAATACTTCAATCTTTTCAATTCAAATCATCAGTTCTTATTTAAACTATGATGTTTGTATTTAATAAAGCTATTTTAAAGAGAACAAGTACGAGTAGGTACAAAGTAAATTTTCAGTTGATTTCAATTTGGACCAAACAAAATGCCTATACTAAACGAGCGTCTTTGTGGAGACGGCTCACGTTTCGATATCTGCACTTTTCAGCTTTCCACATCGAAAAATACTAGCGAAATTAATTTGAAAAAGTAGCGGAATAGTCATTATTTTTAATTAATTAATGCAACATCATCACATGAAAGCGTAATCTAAACCGAAATAGGTTAAACAAAGACTACGGTAACGTCTCTGTGACGAGGCCGTAGCCAGGAATTTGTTTTGAGGGGGTTAAATTCTGGACAAGAAAGGCAATTAAGAATATAAAAAATATAATATCAGAGCCCAATGTATATTTCGTTTACTTAGTATTTTCCGTATGGTTTTCTGTCAAAAACTACCTACAATATAATATTTAATTTTATGTTTACTGACTAAGAGTACAATGGATGAAAGTAATTAAAAATTGTATTTAATTATATATAAAAAATCAGTTTTTTAGTGCTTTTGAACTCGGTTCATTTTTTTTTTAAATAAACCGTTCCCTGGTGTCAGCGAAACCGCTTTTACAAAATATTTTTTTGACACCAAAATTATTACTTCTTATACAAGAACCAAACGAGAAACGGCAAAGATTTTAGGTAAATACTTTTAGACCGAAAACACCGAACCGAACCGGACAGGAAAAAACTTAAGTGAGAAACGTGACTCTTGTGCTGTCACGCTCGTTCCATATAAAAGTAACGCAGACATTTCGTACACCAGATAAAAATGTTTTATTTCCTTGGGAATTGGGAACTTATATGTATATATATTATATTTACTTATATGTGTATATATTTGTGAGTCCTATAGATTAGCAATAATTTTATATTATCTATGTAATATAACCTCAACTTAATACATTTTTCTTGATAGTTTGCATGCGCTAATTTTGTAAATGCTGTGTACACTTTTAATCGATGTACATATCAGTGAATGTGTCACTTTTTTAATGTTATAATTTGTGTGTTAAATATGTATATTGTAAGTGAACCTATAAAAAAAATAAAAATAAAAAAAAAACAATTTACAAATTTATATTATATTATATATTATATTGTATATTACATATTTTTATGTATTTCTTGCTATGTATTTGACCTAAAGCCATTTACTAAATTGCATAATAAATTATCATACTTCATTTCATTACCTACTACCTAATATGTGTCTTCTTACCCCAACTTTTCTCTTTATACTGATTGTACGCACTGTGATTTCAACCCTGTCCCCACTACCAAAGGTTAACTGGTAGAGAATACCTCTAAGTATTAAGTTCGCCTTTGTGCATTGTAATTTTCTTATGTGCAATAAAGAATTTAAAACAAACAAACAAAAAAAAGACTAAAATTAGGAAAATAGTTGTTAGTTGTTGCATAATAATATTATCTTCATTTCAAAGCCGATTTACTACTTGTCTCAGAATTCCAGCAGGATTTGAACCCCTAAATCGAACCCCTTTGAACCCCTCGCCAGGCTACGGCCACGTTCTGTAAGGCTGTGCTCTTGTGCAAAGCACGGGCGACGCGGCAGGCGGCGGCACTGAGCCGTGGGCCCACAGCGAGCCGGCTAATGCCGCATCTGCTCGTAATGAGCTACTCAAGTACACACTAACTTGTTTACATTGTTTCTTTATTGTGTTTTTTACCCACCTCCTCCTTCCCTATGGTACGAGTAACGAAATGATTTTTTTCCCCGCAATAAAACGAAATCTCGCGTCTGTCGTCTCTTTGTCTTTTACGCGATTTATTTTTAATTAGACGATGCGAACAATCGCGTGTGTTCTGGTACGCGATGTGCGAAGATTTTTGAAGTTTTTTTTTACCTGTTTTTTTACTGTACCGAGTCGATGTTAGTGACACGTCTCTTTGCGTTTTCGTACTTGTTTCAAGAAATGTTTGCTTGGTCCGGATGTAAAACAATACATAAAGCTAACTGAAACATATTTGGTAAAAATATTAGGAACTTTTTCAGAACAAAACATTGAAACTTAGATATAATTAATAAACTTATATAATATTGCTATTGATTCGTTGTTATTGCCTGCTTTTGTGCCAATAATATCTTTTAGGACTATTTTAGAAATATCAAGCTATTAATTATTATTAGATATTACACATTTATTACTTAACCAAATACAAATCTGTATATTTAATAAAATTAAAAAAAATCAGAAGTTATTTACCTACTGAAATCTTATTATCAGTCTTATATTTTTGTTTCATTAGCGTTCAAAACGAAGATACTTCTGTAAAACGTGTACTGTAATTTGTACAACTTTATGATATTAATACTCACTAACGTTTTTTAATAAAGCGAAGCAATTACGACCTCGGAGCGTCACAATCCATATGAGCTAAAGTTCCGGGCGGGTACAGTTGGTAACAAAAGTGCGGTACACTCGCCAACAAAGCGGCTAATCATTCTCGTATGTGCGTGGCCCGGTTTCCATTGTCTGTTCCATGATTAAGAGGATTGTCTCCAGCCTTCCTCGGATATTAAAAGCGTGTCTTCTCGATGCGATAGTCTAGGAATTGTGCACTCGGTTGTACGTGAGCTGAGCTAGATATTGCGTAAAATGTGCCGCTACAGAAACTTTCGCGGGGCGTTTTTGTTTCTATTATTATGTGCCTTTTTGTGCTACGCTTTGCCTTTTTTACGGCGATCTTGATATAGATGTGACGTCATGGATATTTTCGCTTTATTTTCTATATTTGCGGTGGTAATCTGCACCCTTTGCGGACGTGGACTGTAGGCGGTTCTATTATCTATGACTAATTTTTTTTAAATATTGAAATGATGGGAATACTCCGAGTAATAATGTGTGCTTATTTTTCCCGGCTATGACGTGAGATGAGTTGGTACTTGGTACCTACGTTTTATAATAAACATTTGTTGGTTGGCTTATTCTCTCAACACTTATTCATCGGCTTCAATGGACACTTTGTAGCCTTTGTGGGTAATTTTACACGTGAGTTTTTCTAGCATTAAATTTATAATAAGTACTATACGTGAATAATCCATACTAATATTATAAATGCGAAAGTGTGTCTGTCTGTCTGCTACGCTTTCACGGCCTAACTACTCGATCGATTTTGATGAAATTCGGTACAGAGGCACGCTACATCCCGGGGAAGTGGAACTTTTTATCCCGGAAGAGTTCCTGCATGAATAAAACGATCCACGCGGATGAAGTCGTGGGCTTCATCTAGTAATATTATAGGTTAGTTACTATTATCAATGTATAATTTACTGAAGATGATTGAAGATGTTTAGATAATTTGTTATTGCAGCGTGTGTTTCAAATTATAAATTATGTTTTTTTTTTGTTGTTAGTGTTTTCATCGTATTTACTAGACAATGGTTAGTATTAACTTAATAGACTTGTAAAACGCACTATGCCTACCATAGTGCGTTTTACATGGTAGGTACCTACTGTGTAATTGTTGGGTACTTTGTCAAAGATGCTAAGCTATGGTTTTAATCAAGGTATTAACCAAATCTAGCTCACTGTACCTACACAAATTAAAGAACTTGAATTTAATTAATTTACGGACGCAATTAAGTGATTTTTTTTAATTCCTCTTTGCAGTCAGAGAGAGAGATAAAAAAGGCAAAAAAAGTAAATATTTAATTTATCCAACGTAAGATTAAATGTTTGATAATGTGAATACGAGCGATAGTACCATTATACTATAGTTTAGAGGGAAAGGAGACCAACAGAGGGTGTGAGCCCTCTCTATTCGAAAGAAAGTTAAGAGGAAATTAATATTCAATAGAAAGCTACTTTCACAACACTTTTTTACTCATTCTACTTAACTTTTTATCAATATTTTACCTAATGAAAAGGAATTTAAGGATCTCAAATAAAAAAATAATTATTCAAAACAGGAGGCTTTTTATTTAAAGCGTATTTTATTATGAAGTTCTAATATTATGTTATTATTAGAAATGCGAAAATTCGTTTGTTTGTTCTTAGTTCCAATAGACAAAAAATATATAAAGATTATTAACATCTGTAAGTGATGTTTAATTGAGTGAGAAAACATCGGGCACTTAAGGTCGCCCTCTCAAGAGAGGAAATCTCAAGCACTTGCGAAGATAAACGTCTTGTTGTAATGTAGGGTTATGCGGTACGAGAAAAAAAAGACGCATGTTTCAAAATAGCACAGAATATAAATTAATTATAAAGGTCGTAGTACCTACTGCATTACACATAGTATACGTTGTACCTATATCAAAAGTGTTAGGTGTTTTTACTTAAAACTAAAGTTATGACTCTATTTATTTACCTACATTATTTTATTACCTACCTAATGGGTATTATCTTCGTGAATTCATACTAATATTAATAAATGTGAAAGTGTGTCTATTTATCTGTCAGTATGTTATGATTTCACAGCCCATTTGTTGAATCGATTTTGATGAAGTTTTGTACCTCCAGAGAAAGCTTGAATCCTAGCGACTAACCTAGGCTACTTGTTCACCTCAAAGCGTTTCCACTGGATTTCCAGAATTCCTCTGTTTATGTGAAATTGCAAGTTTTAATTTTTTTTATAACCTTTTCCACGCGTAAGCGTTTTAATCAATAAGTATTACTCATAGTATAAATTGCACAGAAAACAACCCCAAAGATCCTCGAAACCAAGCTAATAAACAACTAAAACATGAACAAATTGCGTGTTTATCCTGTCCCGCACAAATAATCGGGAAAGCGTAAACAAATAAACCGCAAAGCGTTCGCGTGAACCCCAGCCCTAGCGTCTTTACCCTCGCTTTCAAGACGCCGGGTAAACACTCTTAATCGTCTAGAACCGTTCACGTTTCAGAAGCGAGCGATTTGCGGAGAGGGCAGCGTTTTTCTTTTGTCATTTAATAAATATTGCAGGCAACATACAGTGGGAAAATTTGGACACGGTAAACCAGAATGCGTTAACAAATTAACAGCAAAGCGTTCGCTTAAGCCCCAGCCCTAGCGTCTTAACCCTCACTTCCAATACAATGTTTCATGTTCAAGCAAGCAGCGATGCAGAGCGGAAAGAGATTCAGTTTTAAAGTTCATCTATAGACTTTGTGAGAGGAGTGAGGAAATTGCTTGCGTATATTTTAATATAGGTAAGCAGGAGCAGTTTTTATTATATAAGCAAGAGATAAATGGACTGCAAAGTGATTTTCATCGTCATTGGCTTTATTAAATGGATTAAATTTGAATTAAGATTAATTATATAGATTAGCTATACGAACAGTATAAAGATTCTTACAGTTATTCGTAATACGTCACTTTTGTTTAATTTTTTAATTTAAAAAACGTAAATATAGAAAAAAATCACAAAAACCACTTTTTATGTAAGAATTTATAACTTATTACAGTTCTACTATGTCCACACCTTAATCCTTAAATAGCCATTTCTGAAGGGGCCGACATGTGTTTCTTAAACGATAAACGAACTTGATCGCGAGGGTGGATGATTGTCAGATTTGTATTCAATGTCACCGTGCTAATTCTGAAAAAATTAAATCTTTTTGTACCTTATAATATAATTACAGTATCAATACAAATATACCTAGTAAATTGATCATAAAATAAAATAAAATAAAAATGTTGCTATGTTGAATTTTTAAAACTTACTTATCCACTACAGCCCATTAACGTCTCACAGCTGGGTTTAGGCCTCCACTCCCTTAAGAGAAAGGGAAATAGAGCTTAGACCCACCACGCTGCTCCAATACGGGTTGGCGGGCTTTAACGACTATTATCATGTTAGTGATAATAACCGAGACCGACGGCTTAACGTGCTTTCCGAGGCACGGAGGTGATACCTACACCGCCAACTTCCTTAAAACTTACTTAGTACCTATTCAATTTTTTTAGGGAAATTTTACTAAAATAGAATTAGATATTACCCAAAGAAGTTTATAATAACAGTGTCAAAAGTAAATTGTTGCTGTTTAGCAATTTTTATTTCTAAGCTATAATAATTCAACTACATGATAAAATATTACAAACGAGAAAAAAGGTTTTAGTCGAGGACTGATTTGTTTGATATTGGACTTTTACAGCTTTCGTATCAGTTAGTCCCGTTCAAAATAAAGTCCTTTATTGCACTCAAAAAGAGTATTAAAGTATCTGACAGCAGACATATTATACTACCTATCTACACGTTTCCTATCGGAAGTTAAAGGGTTAACTGACAAAAAGTTAAATCGAATTTGCGGTTCGGAAGTTATTAAAGTAAACAAACGGTAGCCGTGTTAAAAAAGCACACGCCAAAAACAAAAAAAAGCACTTGGAAAAAACACGCAAAAGCTGTTTAATCTGTGGCAGATAGATAAAACACCTTGGCTCCAGATAATCTTTTTTGCAACGTAGAAAAAAATCAAATTTCGAATGAGAACATATGCCAGATTTAGGCGCGTGCGCTCTGCGGTTTTGTGCACCTTTCGGGACATTTGCAAATGCATCTTTGTGCAGTGGTACAAATGAAATTTCTTCTCTAAACTTTCTCAGATTAATAAACAGTATGGAAAAGTCTGTTGGTTTGTCTGCTAGGCGTTAGCGGCCGATGCTTTAGATATTTTTCGATAGATTTTGGTGAAATTTGGTACAGACAGGTTTTATCTGGGAGAAGGACCTAAAGGAAGTTACGGACGAAAATAAAGGAGTTCCCGCGGGCATTGAAAAACATCAATCCACGCGGACGATGTCGCTGGCATTGTCTAGTGCAGGGATTCCTAAAGTGGTCGATATTGACCCACTGGGGTTTCCCAGGGGTCGATATAAACGAAGACTGATTTCAGGGGCCGACGAGGTCTAAAAATCGACCCCTATTTTAATGTCTCTTTCAAAACCTCTTTAAATATTTTTATGTTATTTGTATTAATAATTATTAATTATAATTGATATTTACTGAATTTTATGTCTATTTTTTTTTAATTTTGATGAGAGATGTCAAGTCAATTAACCAACCGCAACCAAATTTTAAATTGGTAAGTATTTTGTATCAATAGGAAATAAACTAGAGATAGGATTTTTAAAGTAATTTGGCTATGGGGTATCGTTTCATTTTGGAAAAAGGGTCTCTTCCCCAAAATAGTTTGGGAATCCCTGGTCTAGTGTTCTTATTACAAGTTGTTCTATAAAGATCGATAAAAAAATATTTTGTGATTTAAGAAACCTATAATATTATCACAAACAAATATATTCGGATTTATGGATTACGAGGCTATTTTTGCAAAGCCTCGATTTGGTAGCTACTATGACAAATTTTCTCTACTGTAGGTACCTAGAAAGTTACTACATTGTTTTTGTAAAATATAACAAAAAAATTCAAAATTCAAATGTTTTTTTATTCAAATAAACTTTTACAAGTACTTTTGAAACGTCAAGTGAATCTACCACAGGGTCGGAATGCCATTCCTACCGAGAAGAACCAGCAAAAAACTCGGTATACCACAGAATGGTCAATGGTCGATATACCACAGAATATTATTATGTACTCCTAAATCATTGATTTGCCAATAGTTTAACCAATTGCTGTTTAAAAACAATCTTTCTTTTAAGTGCCCTCTAGTAAACATGTGCCATCATTCGTCTCACGTTACTTTTTAATATTATTGATATAGCAAACAGGAACACATTGCAGCCAACAGAAGGCACTTTTGAGGGCAGTGAACTTTACATTTTTTTTCCTGTCGTCGATTCATACGTTATCTATATATTCTTGTATGGACACTCTACCGATCGCGTTTTTATTTTAGGTAATTTGTTCACGTCAGCGTGGACCGTTTATATTTTGACCAAATCAAACGTAAAATCGAAACAGAAATAAACTTGACTATGTAAAAGGCATTGGTTATACAGGTACAGAACAACTCAATATTTGCAGCTTGTTGGTAAACGAATTGTGATTTTAGAAATGGGAATTCAAAAAGTTTATCAAAAAATTTTTAGACAATAAAGCATGCAAATATTAATTAGGTACGGATACAATCTATATCTAATCTAGCTATATTGTGGATGGGTGTTTGTTACTCAATCACGCAAGAACAGCTGAACGGAACTGCATGAAATTTGGCACAGAGATAGATAATAGTCTGGAATAGCACATAGGCTACTTTTTATCCCGGAGCTCCCACGGGAATAAAAAAACTTAATCCACGCGGACCAAGTCTCGGGCATCAACTAGTAAATCTATAAAGATTTTTGGCAGATTTTATACTGCAACCAATCCTAGTTACTTATCTACAAGTTAGCGCACGAATTGAATGCATTCGGGCCCTGAGTTAAAGCAGTAAAAACTTCGTTTTAATATTAATCGATAAGTATTAAAAGATTTAAAAAATACATAAGCTTTACCAACTTGAGTTGCAAACTATTTATCAATTTAAGGTTCCAAAGTTGCCGTTAAAGCTTAAAGTTAGCCCGCAGAACCGATAGTAAATTGGTCCACATACTCCCCTTAATGAATGTAGGCTGTATACGTATAAATCTTTGCTCACAAGTTTCCAAATCAATTACAAGTTGGTGGGAAAAGCCATCTTGTCAAAGCCGTGGCGAGTGTGCGGTGCAATTGGTATGCGCTAATCTAACTTAGCTAACTCGGAATCTTGGGATTTCGGAACGTATAGAGTCGTCGAGGGTGGAATTCTAAGCTTTGGGAAATCTAGTAGCGTCCAAAATGTCCTTTAGTTATTTTTACATACTAAAAACCAAAATTAGATCAAAATAAACAGAAATATCCGTTGCATATAAAGCGTAGTGGCACTAACGAATTCGCACGCCTAGGTCTTTAAAAACTTAGGCATTGGCTACGAACCTCGTAAAAGTTCTTTAAAGTTATCGTTATAATTATTTGTAACATTTACATACCATTAAAACTGTATTAAGTTTATGTAAAACGTAACTGTATTAAGAGTTCAAAGTTAATGTAAAACGTGAACTCATTGAAAAATCTTATTACCATGTAAAAGATTACTTATTAAATGACAAGGAGGCTTGGCAATAATTTGATCTAATGGCTCTGACAGTTCTTTAGTTCAGATGATTTGTGAGATGGTGATAATGAAAAAAAAAACCCGGCTGAGTTTGTTGTGGGCTCTTCTCAGACCAGTAGCTTTAGTTTTAAGATACCGTAACTAATTATCACCATCTTGTTTTATATGAAAGTAATGGACGTCAATATGTAGTGTACCTGAATTGAATATTAAATAATTAACTATAAATAACTAGTACTAGTAACATAAATAGCTAAATTTAATCCTAATTAGGTGCCTACTTAAAATTTGTAGAAGAATAAATGGGCATGAATCATGAAACTGTTGCGAAGGTAACCATTATTCTTAAACCGTTTTCACCCAAAATGTAATTAACAATTAAGTACTTTCCACTCCAGCACAACCAACTAGGCTCCAGTCATCTTTAAAAAAAAGAATCGCAAAAATTAAAATAGCCTTTGAAAAATCTTGCAGACGCAGCAGCCGGCACGCGTACGCATTAAAAAAAAAACAAAACAATAAACACCATTAAACGTGAACAAAAGGAGTAAAAGGCAAGTCGGGGAACAATTAAAACAAGAAATAATAAGGAGTTGTAATAATAAGTATTATTATAGAGACAGGGGGACGCACACCTGGCGGCACGCGACCAGAGCCCCCATCAAAGCTTCTGCCGATTTTTTTTATAAGTTCCAGCTTCGGGTGTTTTGTGCTTTACTTGTACGGCGTTTTATTTTGCTGGTCTGGATTAATTAAGAAAATATTTGCAATTTAATGAGAAAAGAGAAAACTGATCTATATAAATAATACTATCGACTTGCATCTCCCTAGGAGCTCGAGCTTAACAATGCATGTGCGGTTCCTCTGTATATTTCTTAAAGTATTTTCAGAAATTCTACTGGAGTATATAGCCAAGAGTGTTGAAGCTTTTCAATGCTTATTATTACCTACTATGCGAAAGAGTGCGAAGTCAAAAAAGAGATTATGAGTCAATATGCTAACAATATTCAATAATCGTATGGAAAGCCTTGAGAATAAAATGTCTTTGATGTAGGTTAGTTTTACTCGTAAAACCGCAACTTGAACCGCTAAATATAACCACCAATTGATGATAAGGTATCTGAATCAAAATCAATCAAATCAGGAGATTAGTTATTACTGCGAAACACGAGTTTCTTGCTGGTTTTCATAACAGAGAGATATATTCCAACAACAGAACATTGACGATTTTAAAGACTTTTCAAAGCTTTTCAAATAATTTTATACTATCTGATGCCCGAGACTTCGTCCTACGTGGATCGAGGTTTTGTGGTTCCAGCGGGAACTCTCTAATTTTCCGGAATTAAAAGTAGCCTATGTGCTAATCCAGACTATAATATATCTCTGTGCCATATTTCAGCAAGATCCGATCAGCTGTTGGGGCGTGATTGAGTAACAAACATCCATACATCCAGATATCCATACATCAAATTAGTTTTACATTAAACATGCATCCATAATGTTACCTAATAAAGCCATATTACGAATATACTTATCGCCACGTGACTCTTACCTCCCGATAACCGGAACAACAATGCATTGTCGCCTAAAAGAGTAAGTTCAACCCCATCGGCCGCATTCCTGCATAAATACGCGGCATAATAAGAATTACACCCTACACGCGCCGAGTAAGTCACTGCCATCTGTCTTTGCTTACACCTGGACAACTTGACAAGCAAGCAGAATCGGGAGTCATTGTGGGGCTTTTGAACTCATTACAATCATAAGGCGCGTGTAAAAATTATTATTTTTTATACGACTGCCTGAAAAAAGGAGTATATTGGTTTCAGGGTTCATGTATGTATGTGTGTATGTGAGTTTGTATCCACTACTACCACTACAGCCCATTAACGTCCCACTGCTGGGCACAGGCCTCCACTCTCATAGGAGAGAGGGAATTAGAGCTTAGACCCACCACGCTGCTCCAATGCGGGTTGGCTGAGTTTGTATATTCCACCATAACTTCTATCGCCTGAACCGATTTTGATAAATGAGGTATCGTTAGAATCCCTAGCTTATTCCGAGTGACACAGGCTAATAAGATTTAAAAAAAAAAATATGGGGTGGCCATGCTCCCGCATTAAAAACTACATCTGAAAAAAAAAACTAAAATAACTACTATATAATTATCATCTAGAAAATGATGAATAGATTCCAAAAATATATATAACACTATAATTCAATATCCAGTGATTCACAAAAAAAATATCATTTAATAAAAATGTGAATAAGATTCTAATTTAACTAGATTAATTTTGATTCTTTTTAGTTAGTTTTTTGGCAGGGTAGTCGTGTTTTTTTAATTATAATTAAATTATTTTACCCAAATAATACTTTAAGTTTCGATACAATTATTAGTTTATGCAGCAATATACTAATGAAAATTTAGTCAGGTCTCTTGTGAATTTTGACAGAAAAATAACAAACCAAGGTCACTTAAAAATCTATATAAAACCTACCTGCCTAGTTAAGATAGTTATTGCTGAAGTTATAACTGGTAGAGATAGATCTTACTTCTTACTAATATTATAAATGCGAAAGTTTGGATGGATGTATGGATGTACGGATGTTTGTTACTCAATCACGACGCCCCAAAGGCTTAACGGAACTGGCTGAAATTTGGCACAGAGATAGATTATAGTCTGGAATAGCACATAGGCTACCTTTTATCCCGGAAAATTAAAGAGTTCCTGCGGGAACCAAAACACCTCAAACCACGCAGACGAAGTCGCGGGCATTCGCTAGTAGTTTACAAGTTATGGGCAAACGTATAACTGCTTGCCAGTAATTTTGTGTGTATAATGTAACAAAGCGTAAAAACCCATACTAATTACAATCATGTAGATAGAAACACATCCTTATGTACGAGTGGACAATGGCTCGATGATTGTGACTTCAGGAAACGGAAGCGGCCAATGGCGGGCCGTCACGGTTTCTGCGCCGTGCCTCAATCGCACACGGACTAACATACGTTTATTAGTACCTAAAGATATAATGTGTCTGTAGACGAACGATTTTGCAATATAGTCTAGGCAATGGGGCGGTCCGTTGTATGGAGACCCCCGTATTAAATCCTCAGTCGATGAAACTTGGCTTTGTTTTAGTATTGGATAATCCAAAATTTACACAAAAAATATCCAACAAAGAAAACATCCGGAAGTTAGGTATTTATACCTAAAACTTAACATTTATGACTGGATATTTGCTCGATTTCTTTTTAAAATAATAGTAGGTAGTATATTTACACTCAAAACTGAAATATGAAATGAATTAATTATGCAGAACATCGATATTTAAACCTATTTTATTATGAAATCTAAACTGCGTTTACGCGATAATAAACCTTCCCGCTCTAACAATTGGGTATAGCAAAAAAAAACCTTACTTCCTCTCTGATTTTTATTGGATATTTATAATATACGTTTAACTTATGATACTTTATCATGCTATACAGTTTCGTCGCCTGAGGAATTATTGTTGGGGTCAACTTGCTTTATTGCCTAGACTAATACTGCAGAAGGAGCGTAGATGTAGATAGTTCAAGCGACGAAGACTCGTCCGTCTATTTCCCGTCTTATCAGAAAAGTTGCTCTACATAACCTAAAGTCGCGGTCTGAAAATGTTTATTCGTTTTTAATTAGATTTTTTATAGTACAGTGTAGTAAGGTCTTAAGGTCTTAAGGTGTTTATTTAGTAAAATTTGTATATTATTTATTTATCACTACTATTATTGGTAATACATTGTTATTTTATTTACATCGTTCCTTTGGAGTTATATTATTTTTATTATGTAGGTAAGTAGTTATTTGTGATCGGTTGTTCCTTTTTATAAATCTTAAGTACTGTTTTTAATTTAAGCTTTGTGTACTCGCCGTTGGTATACAATAAAATAAAATAAATAAAATTTATTACGATTCAGGAGCTTTCAACATTTCAATCGTCGTTTTTAACAAAAAGAGTATCAATGCAAAAACAACGATCTTTATTAAATAAGTACTGTGAATAAAACTCATTTCCCTATTTAATTTTGGTAAATAAAGATTGATTGTATTCCAGAGACAGTCTTATGTGACTTTTGATCTCGGAAAAACAAAAGATTTTCACGGGGTTTTTAGAGAACCCAAAATACATGCGTACGAAGTCGCGAGCATATAACGGTTTTTATATAATAAATTAAAGTAATTTGTTCAACAAAACACCTAAGTTAGTTTTTTTGGCTAGTGCCTTGTTTGAATCCCGAAGTGAATAGCGAGTGATTCTAAGTTCCTGAGCGTAGTGAAGGATTCAAAGGCAAAAAAAAACATAAAAACGTGTGACACATACAACTTTTCACCACAATAGCGAGAAATTAGGAACTGATTCTTAATCTTACGTGGACTATGTAAAAAATGCCCAAATTCAAAATACTTTTTCTCACTGATTTCAATTTGACGAAATCGAGTGTTTGCTCACTGGTTTTAAGCATTAAAGGCGCGTTTTTCGAGCAAGAGCGAACAATATTTACTCTTAACATATGGTTCTGATATATAAATATTTGAATGATAAAACAAACCTAACTTCGCAATCACATAGGTGGTTACTAAGTAGGAAAATTTTATGCTCGCGTGTAATTTTCGAGGGTAATACTAGTAAAAGACATTCCAAGGGAGTCCGCGACGCGTTAAAATCTCGTGACACCGCATTTTTGCACAAAGAAGTGTTCGCGACAAGTCACGCAACTATGAAGTTGCTCGAGAAACGTGTCGCAAATTGAATAGACATCCAGAAAACGAATAAACACGGATGAAAAACATGGGCGCAGTCGAACCGTTTAATAGTACTTAATTTTAAGTATCCCTCAAAACCATACCTTTTTTTTTCAAGTAGTTGTGTATATTACGGTTTTTATCCTCTACAAGTTAGCCCTTGACTGCGATCTCACTTGATGGTAAGTGATGGTAGCGGGCTAACCTGTTAGAGGCACGGCATTTATAATTAACCCATACCCCTACACGAAATCGTTCCGGAACGCTAAATTGCTTGGCGGCACGTCTTTGCCGGTTGTGTGGTAACTAGCCACGGCCACAGCCAAGCCCGACCAGGAAAAATTCATAAATTTTATTAATAAGATAAGACCAATGTCGTTAAATTATATCATTTACTAACATAGACGTACACTGTATGTGCAGATGAGTAATGCATTTGATGTCCTGACACTTCTCAAACTCAAATAATATGTTTTCAATCCATACTAATATTATAAATGCGAAAGTGTGTCTGTCTGTTCGTTTGTCTGTCTGTCTGCTACGCTTTCACGGCCTATCTGTTCAACCGATTTTAATGAAATTTGGCATAGGGATAGTTTGAATCCCAGGGAAGGACATGCTCATACACCCGTGTTTCACTGCCAAAGTATTTTCCCGAACTTTAATTTTGCTAGGTCTCACATTATCAATCACGACTTATTTATGCCTATTGTCTGGTTTGCAAATGCAAATGAATAAATATATTCTGTTCTTATATTCTATTCTTATAGGTACCTAGGTTATAATCCCTATGAGACATGTCAAAAGAGATTTCACGCAGCGTTTCACCAGAAATTAACATCCGTATGTTTTCAATTTAAGTGTACATACGTTTACACGGCAACTTAGGCGCTAACACTGAACGCTCCGTCACTTGCGTTATAAAGGCCAAGTCTAAAGTTTTCGCATTACGAGGAGCACGGAAAGTAATTATAAGCATCTTTGAGCAATTTTCAAATTACAATAGGCAAGTACAGTGTTATTTGCAGACAAAGCCGATTAATTAGCTTATCATGTAAAAATTGTGTTTAGAATATTCCGACACAGTGTGGATAGTTAGCAAGTCAATTAAATAAAAGCCTGCACATCAAAAAGCATGTATGAACTCCTTAAACATGCAGTTCGAGTAGTACGATGATTACGATTTCATTAGACAATTGGGCCTCTGGTCATATTTTAAATGTAATGTCAATGTAATTTTTTGAGTTTACTCCCTATGAATTGATTTTATATATAAGTCACCGTAAGATTGTAAAAATTTATGACGGAACTCGAAATCTTTGCAGATAGAAATAAAACCGTAAGAGGGTTTTGTTACTTAAATCTGTCGACAGTTTACAATTTCGCGAGTTAGATTATAATCTAACGGTTTTTACAATCTTACGGTGACATATATAAGCCCGGGTATGAAAATGTGTGGGGAGTAAAATCAAACTTTTGCTGTTATGTTACGTAGGAGCTGACACACACTTTTTTTTATTACTTGGTAATTTTAGAGTTCAGACACAGTTTTAGAGTAAGTACAAGCATTAGAACTCGTAAAGGTTGTACTAGGTAGGTATTATTAACGAAGTTTTAAGTTACAAAACCCTCTTACGGTTTTATTTCTATCTGCAAAGATTTCGAGTTCCGTCATACATTTCTCGAACATCTTTGTCGTTTTGAAGAATAAGGTCAAAACCTTATTTTTCAAAACGAAAAAGATATGTCTCTAAAGACAGGTAGGTAAGCTTAGGTATAGCTTTGACGCACACACTCCCTGGCGCAGTGTTAAGCACTGTTGTTGTAACGTGGGAGGTCCCGGGTTCAATCCCGGCAGGGTCAATTTGAGAATTTATAATTTCTGAATTTGCACTACTATTATAGTATTAGTATTATAGTATTTTCACTAGTAGTATAGGTGGGAGGCTTCGGTCGTGGCTGATTACCACCCTACCGGCAAAGACGTGCCGCCAAGCGATTAAAGGTCCAGCCCCACTGGAGCTGCATGGAGCGGCGTGGAACGTACTTAGTGCCAAATATTATTATTTGTATGAGTTTGTATGGCGGCGTCGCCCATTGCATCTGATTGCCGCGTCGCTAAAGCATTGATTAAAGATTGTATGGGCCCAGTCCCATACAATCTCATTCAAAAAATATTTGCATTATTAGTGTAGAAATAGAAGAGAGTGTAGAATTATTAGTGTAGAAACCGATTAGGGGTAAGGTTTTAATATAATTGCCGTACCCCTAACAGGTCAGCCCGCTACCATCTAAGATTGCATCGTCACTTTTCGTCAGGTGAGATCGCAGTCAACGGCTAACTTGAGTAGTTTTTTTTTTTTTTTACCATAGGTACTTATTTAAAACTACTTATATGCGTTACAGGTAAATAAAACTATATGTACAAGTATTATAGGTATGGGTAAGTTAACAGGTAGGCATACAATTTCCACCTAAAAGAAAAGAAAGAATGCTTGATGAAGCTTCAGAATGAAAAACTTCGCATATAAAACGAACTCCGAATACCATTCACTTTGACTCTACAAAAAGTACATTTCTAAACCCAAGTGAAAATATAGAAAAAAATATATTTCATAAAGCATAAAGGCGGTGACACGGCCGCGTTCCGTTCTACGTAATGATCGCTAAGATTCCCGCTCCATCAAGCCGAGTTCTTAATTCCAAACCCTTAATGAGATCCACCTTCGTGTCTGCGTACAATGGAACGCCATGCGTGAGTTCGCTTTTTTTTCTAAACCGATTCAAGGATCGCGCCCATTCAGCCTTAGCGTTTAAAAAGATGCAGTTTAAGTAATGATTCTACATGGAGGTTCTAGAAAATGAGGTTGCAACTGTTTTTAATTTCGTTAGTGGGTTATTGTTGGCGTAAACCTAGGCGGGTTCAATTTATCTTAGTGCATAGGTATCTGTTTTCTTTTCTTTTGCGTTTTACTTCAGTTTGCGGCCTATTTTGTGTTCAGACATTAAATCTATTCAATCTTTTTCTTTGAATTCCTGGCAGCTGGCGTAATAATTTGTAAGGTAGG
Source organism: Erebia palarica (assembly GCA_964035005.1). NCBI lineage: Eukaryota > Metazoa > Arthropoda > Insecta > Lepidoptera > Nymphalidae > Erebia > Erebia palarica. The sequence continues at coordinate 20,930,099 of OZ035994.1, forward strand.
TAAGTAGTCCTAGAAGAAGCGAGTACCTACCTAAGATTATTTTTGTGTTCCTACGTATTTACTATCACTGTATTGTAAATATTGGTAATTAATGTTAATAATATTTCCTTTACTGATAAAAGACAAGCGTTTGGGAATTCACACTGCAAAATATTTATGTAAGTATATTGATGATTTATTTAATTAATTTCATGCTTTATCCTTGTGTTAAATCCATAAGATCCAAAGTAGTGAAAATATAATAAAATGAGGATTCGGAAATTAAATACGCGTAGATAGTAAAGCAGATAGTAAAAATGATTTTAAAAAGCCCACCAAAGGCTTACGAACGGCAAAGACTGCAGACGAACTAAGAGGCAGCTCTCCATTAAACGGAGAGCTGGAGAGATGCGACTCCGCGATTACCGGCTTAAGATAGCGCTTGTAATTACTCGTTACGCTGAGCGAAATGTGACGTCATGCAACTAAAGTTTACAGGAAATAACCTATTTTTTATGCAAATTATGTTATTTTAATGTAATCGATGAGGCTCTTTATGTAACTGTTATCAATTTACACTGAAAGTTTTAGTGTATATTGTCCTGAAGGTAAAGTTACGTTGCTAAGAGGTTACAAAAGTAGTAGGACACATTAAGCGCTGGCTAAAAAGTCTTTTAAAAGGCACATAAACGGCAAAGACTGTAAACGGCTCCAAGAGGCAGCTCTCCATTAAACGGAGAGCCGGAGAGATACGACTCCGCGATTAAGATAGCATTTGTAATTACGCGTTACATGAAATACGACGTCATGCTTCTAGAAATTTCTATCGGATCTGTAGCTTTTATTGTTAGTCGGCTTGTAGTCGAGTTACAGATCAGAAATATATTATGGATATTAATTGTTGAAGAGGGTTTCACCCATAACTGTGAGCTTACCTTCTAAAAATTCAATTAATAGGTATGTTATTTTTTCAAGGAGTTGAAACTCGTATAATAAAATGATGTTGACGCAGTAGAAAAACATTTTTCTCCAGGCATAACGTGTTTTGTTGCCTATAATTTGTTTTATTTTCTAATCTTTAATATTATCAAATTAATAAGCTTTTACAACTTATACTTAATCTACATAATCTCCTCTCTAACAAGCAAAATTAGATGGTTAACCTGTCTAAATGAAAGAAAATTTCTGAAGTAGTTACAAGTTACAACTACTTAAAACGCCTATTTACGTACCTTATGGGTGGATGACTTCACACGCGAACCCGCCAGTTGTAGTTTGGTGATGCTCTGAAAAACATACATCTGTTTAGATCCTCATTCGCTTTAGCCCCAATTAAATAAATAATTCTTCATATAATAGGTACCTACTTGCTGCAAAGGACAGGAAAATTAACTGATCCTATCGGTTGAATGTTTGCATCTATAGGTAAGCTGTGATAGCCTTGTGGGATGATGCCTGTGTCTTCCTATTTGGGTAGTAGAGTTCGATCCCAGGCACGCAGGTCTTTTCGAAGTTAATAAAATTAAAACCTGAGATTTCTAGGTAAGTATTTAAGTTCTAGGTAAGCGATCAGACTTGTTGGAAAAAGCCTATTCACTCTTGATTTGAAGATACCAATATTATAGCCGGAAGGGCGTTCCATATCGTAGCGGTTCAAATTAGAAACTAGGAAGCAAATCGCTTCGTACGCGTCCGTGGAATTCTTACTATAATACGGATACTTAGGTAAATTTTCTCTGCATGCGGTAAAAGATGTTGAAGCTTTCCTTTCAGTATGTTTCTTCCTTTATTTATAGGTATATCACGTCATGAACAAAAGGCCTGTGGCATTGAGAGGCGAATAGTAGGTCAAATGAAAGGCGGGCACAAGGAAGTGGGCGTATTAAGACGCGGGCGTGGCTTGGAACAGCCGGGCTTATTGCAGAAAGCTGTTTATCGCTGTGTGACCTTTATTCTGAAACATTTCTTGGAAACGTTTATTTTTTATAGAGTTACTAGCTGATGCCCGCGACTTCGTTCGTTCGTTTGTTCGTTTATTTTTTATACAGTTAATAGCTGATGCTCCCGATTCCTGCGGGAACTCTTTAATTTTCCGGGATAAAAAGTATGACAATGCTGATTTCGATGAAATTTGGTATACAGGTAGGTTAGGCAAGGGCATAGTTTATTATACCGGAAAATTAAAGAGTTCTCGCGGGAATCGAAAACCCTTAATTCACGCGGATTCCAGATTATAATCTATCTCTGTGTTCATCCAGATCCGTTCAGCCGTTCTGGCGTCCAAAATTTCACGACTATAATATTCGTTTTGATTATAGATTTCCCACGGAATTGGGAAAAACTAAATCAACGCTGAATATGGCTGCAATTACCTGCACTTGTAAGTTTTACTCATGTAAGTCGCTTGCATGAGTAACTTCCGAAATGTAAACAATCTTGTAGAGTCCTACGTCACGTACCTATGGTGTGTAAGACTGATTTAAGTATGTAAGTAACTTACGTAAGCTGCTACACTCTTAAATACCTATACGTATACCTAATTGCGGCTTTTTTCCCTATAATACTAGGTGTATGCCCGAGACTTCGTCCGCGTGGATTTACTTAGTTTATTTCGAATTCCGTGGAAACCCTATAACAATTTTCCGGGATGAAAAGTGGTCTTTGTCACTCTGAAGGGTTGTAACTAGTAATATCCATGAAATCATGTTATTCTGTTACTCTATTGCGACGTGATTGAAGGACAAACAAACACACTCCCATAGGTACATATTATGGTACCTGTATTTGTAATAGGTAATCCTACTTATTAGGATAATAAATGTAGGTAATTATTCACGCCAGAACGGCTGAACGGATGAGCATGAAATTTGGCACAGAGATAGTCTGGATTAGCACATAGGCTACTTTTTATAACCGAGACCAAAATCCTCAATCCACGCGGACAAAGTAGTCGGCAACAGCTAGTAGTAATCCATGTATTTACAACTAAAACAGTGTCCGCTTCTACAATAAGCTCCCAGAAGACATGTTAAAGATGTCTCTAAATAAGTTCAAAGTTAATGTAAAACGTAAACTCATTGAAAAATCTTATTAGCATGTAAAGGATTACTTAAGCGACAAGGAAGCTTGGCAATGATTTGCTCTATGGCTCTGATAGTTCCTTAGTTAAGATTATTTGTGAGATGGTGATAATAAAAAGAAAAAAAAAACCCGGCTGAGTTTGTTGTGGGCTCTTCTCAGACCAGGGCACGTTTGGAACCCTCGTAGCTTTAGTTTTAAGATACCGTATCCAATTATCACCATCATGTTTTATAAGTAAGTAATTTTTTACGTCAATAAGTGTACCTACAGTGTACCTATATTGAATAAATGATATTGAGTATTAAGTATTGACATATATAAAAGTTATCTAGGTATGAGTACAATAGCATAAGAAGCTAATAGGTGATTTTCCAACAATGCCCCGGCCAATAGTCAAGGAAGCCCGTCCTCCTGCGCCTCCTTTCTTAGAAGATTAGCCACCTTGTGTACGCCCCCATCTTAGAAGTTCACTGTACACCCCCTGTCTTGGGAAACTGTATTCTCGGTAGGTACGCCTACTTCCTTATGTCCATATAAAAACATACAGACATAGCAATAAATACATGAACTGACTTGACTTTTAAACATTTCAAATTTGACCACTTTCCCCTTATAGATCTCTCCGTAAGATTGTAAAAACCGTTAGATTATAATCTAACTTACGAAATTGTAAGCTGTCGACAGATTGTGAACCGTTCTATGTTCTAAGTATCAATTTGTGAAATATTCATTGTATTTACGTTTTCTTGTCTGTTTCTTGTAGGTTAGGTTAGGGTTCGATATAAATAATCAGGTAGGTAGTGGTTTTATCGGGTCAATATGCTTAACAGATTACAGCCTACCGAAAAATAATGCGTTCTCTGTCGACAGCTTACAATTTCGCGAGTTAGATTATAATCTAACGGTTTTTACAATCTTACGGAGAGATCTATAAGGGGAAAGTGGTCAAATTTGAAATGTTTAAAAGTCAAGTCAGTTCATGTATTTATTGGTATGTCTATTTAGTATATGTATGTGGTTAGTTTATTTAGCTATTAGTATTTAAGTTTATTATTATTTTGGCGCCACCTCCCTTCATATTCTTTTTCATTTTCTCCCTAACGTTAAGGTTGTCTGGAAGAGATCGCTGCTTAGCGATAAGACCGCCTTATTGTACCTACTTATGGTTGTTTTCTTTTTTGTAAAATGTTGTTTTTGTATATTCATGGTGTGCAATAAAGTATATGTCACAGTAAGATTGTAAAAACCGTTAGATTAAAATCTGAAAGAAATTGTAAACTGTCGAAAGATTGTAAACTGTTCAATGTTCTGAGTGTCAATTTTTGAAATATTCATTTTATTTACGTTTTCTTGTCTCTTTCTTGTAGGTTAGGTTAGGGTTCGACATAAATAATCAAGTAGTGCTAAGTTAGGTTTTATTGGGTTTAAATACCTATCAGATTACAATCGACCGGAAAATAATGCGTTAAATTGTAATCTTTCGACAGTTATAATTTCGCGAGTTAGATTATAATCTAACGGTTTTTACAATCTTACGGTGACATATATACGTACATGCATACTTTCGTTCGAAATACTGTGGTATTGAACACTAGGAATTTAAACGATCGAATGAGTAGGTAAGTATAATCAAAGAATGCTTAATAGTATCTTTAGATATTATAATAATAAATGTATCTAGGTACCGGATAGGTACTTAGGTACAATAACTAGAGAGATTAAAAGGTTTATTTATAATAAAGTTTTTTATATAATGAAGGTAAGATACCTATCTATCTATTCTCTTGTTTAATACAAAAACCTAGGTAGGGTTTTAGTGTTTTACTCAACCGATTCTGATTGTAACCAAGGCTACTACGGTTATATTAACATTTTCCAATCCATACTAATATTATAAATGCGAAAGTGGGTCTGTCTGCCTGCTACGCTTTCACGGTCCATTTGTTCAATCCGATCAAACCGAGGGATAGTTTGTATCCCGGGTAAGGACAAAGTTTTATCCCGGAAAATTAGAGAGTTCCCGCGGGAATCAAAAGCCTTAATCCACACGGACGAAGTCACGGGCACCATCCAGTAAATAATATTTTTTAAGGCAGGATAAATGACTAGGTAACCTACTTATATATGGTATATAATATTATTATCTACTTTTTCGTGTTTTGTTCAAAATTAAATTACCAAGTGGGTACGTGACGGTTAACTTTAAAAAAACTTAGTCTTGCCTATTTAATAATTAAGTTCAGTTTAGTTACGTGTAGTATATTAATTTCTACCTACATAAAGCTTATACCTAAGCTTTTCAAACAAACACAGCGTTGCTGCTATAGGTATCCAAGAACCATTACGTTCGTAGTACTCGTAAAGTTAACTCTGATTATATCAGTAACGCCACCTATGTGATATCAGGTATACTACCAAAACGTGCGCACGCGTTGATCAAGCAGCGCCATCTAGTAATAATCCCAGAAACTACGTAACTATAAACTAACCGCCCTCGTGTGCAGTTAGCAGTCCTGACTTCCACCGATAGATGGCAGTTTTGATTTATTATTTTTTACGTTCAATGTTACGTTAAATTATGCAACATTAATAAAATATAATTGTCTCTTTAATATTTTTTTACTCAAGCGTTTTCAAATGGGCGCCGATTTTCAATTTTTGGTTATGTAATGTGTGTTATTTTTAATGCCCTTGTGGTTTTTATAAATAGAAAAAAACTTTTAATACTTTTACCGAAGGAATTTGTTTCAAGAGTAGGGTGACCAAGTTAAATTATGCAATATGTGAAAAAGTTCTTTGGTTACCGAAAAAAAAATTATTTATGTAATTATTAACAGCATTATGCTGGCAAGTGTGGTATTATTATAATATTTTTAATAGTCAACACAGTAGGAAAAATAATTCAAGCTCGTTGGAAAAAATTTAAACATAGGTAATAATTTTCCCACGTGACTATTAATAAAGCTGGTCAATAGGGTTTAAATATTTCGTAGAAACTCCGTATTATTTTTGAAGATTAAAAGTCAACATACAAAAAATTATAATGTATCCGCCTTTAGAACAGGAAAAGTTACATTAAAATTCTGATTTTAAACGTATCCATAATAATACTATAAATGTGAAAGTGAGTCTATCTGTCCGTCTACTTCGCTTTCACGACCCATCGGTTCAACTGATTTCGATGAAATTTGGTATGCAGGTAGGTTACATTCCGGGGAAGGGCATAGTTTTTTATACCGGAAAATTATAGAGTTCTCGCAGGTATCAAAAACCCTTAATTCACGCGGACGAAGTCTCGGTCATCATCTAGTATACTCAGCGTCACAGTAGCATACCATTCTGTGGTAGCATGCTGAAGTGCACCGAGTCTTAGGTACACAAAACAAATGCGACTCGATCACGTCCCTTCGTCATCGTATGAACTGAAACCTGTATTAATTATAAAGACCACTAACGTCTACATTTTTAGGTTTTTCATTTATTTTATGAACTTTTAAGATGTGTAATTGTTAATGAGGTTAATTGGATTATATCTATTCTGTTGTTTTATGTTTAATTGAGTCTAAGCTCTAATTCCCTCTCTCCTATGAGAGTGGAGGCTTGTGCCCAGCCCAGCAGTGGGACGTTAATTGGCTGTAGTGGTGGTGGATATCTATTCTAATTTAAAAAAAACTAATGGAAATGGAATTTGTTTACAATCAATTCTTTTTATTAAAGGGTATATTACTCAACTTATAGTTTTTGCACGGTTTACAGCTTCTTACTTGACAATCTCAGTCTACGTATCAATCGTTTTAAAAGTCAAATAACTTATGAAAAGTGTACATTGACACTATAAAATTAAAAAGTAAATGATTTGATTTAATTGATGTAATCTATACTAGCCGGAGTTTTAACCAAATTCGCAGATATATAGGTAAAAATTACACAGAACCCGGTAAATTCCAATTTATTACCCTAACTCTTTAAATCACCTGAATATGAATAAATAGCAGCCCGTTAAGAAAAATAAATATTATAATTATTGTACCTACTTTAAAAGCAAAATAAATATTTGAAAATATTGATGTGTGCGATATTCTAACTCTAACTTGTATAATACTGCATGTAATATAAGGCAGAGTCAAATAAAGACTAATACAATGTATGTTATCTAAGCTATAAAGTGAAGTTTTGTTATTTAATCCATACTAAGATATACTTTGAATACGAAAGTGTGTCGGTCTGTCTGCTTTCACCCACTTGTCTAACCAATTTGGATGAAATTTGGTACAAGGGTAGGTTGTATCCCAGGGAAGGACATAGGTTATGTTTTATCCCGGAAAATTAAAGAGTTCCTGTAGGAATAAAAAAAAAATAATCCACGCAAACAGAGTCGTGGGCATCATCTAGTCATATCTAAAAGTTAAGATAATCATCAAACTCAAACGTTTCAACTAAAATTATTATTATATAGAATTAAAATAACAAAGGTTCTTGTGTAGATATAAAATCAGATATAAAATATTTAGCTATTAACAATACCTATTTAATATTAACGAAATCTGATTTTAATCCGTCGGAGTTAATTTATTAACAGTAGTGGAAGTTACATAATTAAACCTAATAACATTACTACTGTACATTACAGTGTAGTAGGTAGGTATAGTAAGGTAAGGTCCAATTCTAAAATTGGAAAGTAACACATGACTGGGCATACCATTGCTATTATTATTAAGTATACCAAAAACTGATAACGATAATTAAAAAAATATTTCGTTGAAAAATACGAAGAATAATGATTATAAAACCAAATGTGAAAAAATAAAAACACAACAAAAGGAAAATATTTATTAACATATAAAAATTATTTACAGAACTTGCTCTACTTTATAAATCAAAATAAAAGCATACTACATTTCTAAACAATAAAAACAAAAAGAAATATAATAAAAAATACAACAACAAATTAGCAAAATCAAAAGGTGAAAACTTGAACATAAACCGACGAGCGACGGGAGTTTATAAATATAAACTCCCGTCGCTCGTCGGTTCAAATACCTATATCTTTTTTTCAATTATCTTTTCTGAATAGCATATTTTGCAAAGTAATTGAAATATAAACAATCAATCAAGTATACAAAAGTAAATAGAATACATAGTTTAATATAACTAAACTAACATAAAATCTACGGGTGAAAAAACTATATGCATCTAATCAAAATACAAAGAATTAACTAGCTTATCAACAATTCTAATCACCAGATTTGGTCCTTCGAATAAGAATCTTCTTGTTTGATGCACAAAAGTTTATATTATTGTCCTTTAACCACAAAAGTCCCAATAGCCGGTAATCTAATTCTATGTAATGGTGGCAGTCTGTTATTATTGACTTTGGGTGCTTAAACCTTAATATTATTTTAACGCTTAATTTTACTTTAATATATTAATAAATTAATTGCTCACTTAAGCTGTCGCTCGTTAATTAAGAAAAATAATTTTAAATAAAAATATTCTCAATAACGGCCAAATGTTTAATCTCTTTACAAATGTAACCGACATAAATATTAAAAATTTCGCAAAACTTTTCACTGCCAACAGTTAAGGTTAAAAAAGTGAGGGTTGGGAAATTTTAGCCTAAAAATATCTTCGATAAGACGCGGTTAGAATTTTAAAATGTAGATTTTTTTGAATTTTGTATTATTAAATTTTATAATCACAAAAGCACGAGGAACGTGTATTGCGCCGCGCGGCCCGGCCGGCCGCCGCGACTCCAGACGGACGACTGAGACTGTCCGCGGCCCGCCGCGCTACCACCCCGAGCTTGCTTCCCCCTACCCCACCCCCTCATCACCGCACCTCTCTCGCCGCGGGGCCGACTTCGTTACGAGCCACTTGTAATCGCCGCGCGATTTTTCCGCCTAAGACAAATTAGGCGGGCCCGCACCCACTACCCTCCTCGGCCTTGCTTTTGGGCGGCTTCTTACGGGTAAGACGTTTTGTTCACGCCTTAGCACTTTCTTTAGAATGCATGTAAACCGAAGCAAAAAACAGAAAGATTAACATTTGTTGGGCTCTAACTTTAAGCTTTCTGTTTTAGAGAGCCCTGTTGGTTAATAATCTATCGCAATAATTGTATGACAATTAATTTCTGTTTATTTAATACAAAGAACAAATTACCGATATATTACGTTACGATGAGTTTACATTATCAGCATTCCAATGTTATGGTGGCGAAATGTTTTATTTTTAAATGGCATTTAATCGTCACTCTCACTTTCAACGATGCCGAGGTCGGGTTAATTGTAAATAAAATTCAATCATTCGCAAAAAATCCCCGTAATCGGCACCGACAATATCAATGAGAGATACGTATTTAAAGCACATTTTATGCATGATAATGGGCTCGGGTGAGAGAGTATTTTTATTGGTAAATTCTGGCAGTTTTTAAAAAATTGTAAGCATTTTATCAGTGGATTGGATTTTTAAGAGTGGATCACATTTAAAAATTGATTTTGATATATAATCTGGTTGATAACGCTTTTTTCGATTTTTATAATTTTTGAATATTCTTTTAGAAACAAAATTACTGAATTGTTTTTTTTATATGAAAAAAACCAAATCAAAATTAAATGTACTAAACAATGTCGAAAAACATGTTTTCAAAAATAGTAGAGCCTTTACGTAAGTATATTATTTACGAAGATAATCGATTTTAAACAGCTGAAAATAATTCTGCAATTTCGGTTTTATAAAGTGGTGATTTCCTACAGGGGCGGTATTTTTTCGAACCGGTGCATGATTGAGTTCGGGGTGAATTGATAATATTATGATACTTTTTCAGACAGCGGCCCAGCTGGGGTGGGGTCAATAAACTAGCGGTTATTTTAACGAGAGATTGATTTAACTATAGTCTGTAAATTTAAAAAAAAGGAATATATATTATATGTTTTTTATATTTTGATATAAAACACACTAACAATAAGTTCGCTATTATGCAAATATTTTAACCCGTATTGGTTTGTTTCTTAAAAATAATTTTCCTTTTGTACCTAAATACTGTTGTACCCAAATCTTTTCATTTCTTCAAGGTCAGGTAGGTACAATATCAGATATATTATTTAAGTATAACCAATTGACGAATTTTAATGTTACTTTCGATAGAAAATAATATATATCAGTATCCTAGAAAAATAATTATTACATAGGATACCGGCACTTTTTTAACCTTTACATGGCCTTACAAAGTGAAAGATATCATTTCTTTTTAATTTTTTACTCACCACTGAAGGACCTAATTATATTTCCAATATTTCGATATGTACCTATTTAGGTAAACCTTTTGCCAAAATATACCTTAATATAAAAAACTAAAGCTTAAATAAAACTAAAATTTAATATAAAAAACAAATAACAAACTTTATATAACGCTAAGTATAACACTTTTTCACAAATTACCTTGATATGGTGATAAATACAAATCTTCTTTAGTCTTCCTCTAAGTTAGGAATCACGGAACTTTGTTAATTTTTGTAGCTTCAATTTCAAAAATCTTCGAGCACCACAAAAAATAACAATGACGTCTTAAAATCTTACCAGATAACTTATTCTACAAAGTTTCTAAATATTAACACAGTTCAGAAAAATTGGAGTTCATATCACTTAATTTCTTCTTCTTCAATAAAAAGTCCTGAACACTCGAAGTTAATTTTGAAAGTCTATAATTTGATGTAAAATAACAAAATAAAAATTAAACGCGATAGAGGAACTTAATACCACTTATAGACTATGCGGCAAAACGAGCCGAATATTTACATTGAAGAAAAAAAATGAGGTCAATCGGAGGTTACGGGCAACGCAGCCGGACGGCGCGGGCCGCGACGGGATGTGGCATTCGCATCCTCGAGCATCCCGCGCCCCGCGCTGCCCCGCTCACGCCCGGACCGGGCCCGCCGAAAACCACGTGCGCGCACTCGCGACAGAGATGCGCTATCGTATCTTGCATTCGTTAGACAGAGACGAAACTATTCTTTTTTCAATTTACTATATTTGCCGATTTTTATTATTTTTTCGCATTTCGATATTTTATTTTTTAGTTGATGTGCTCCGCAACTCACCTGTTGTGCTTGACCCCTTTCGATCTGTCGACCGATCACATGATCGACATATTCGATACTTTTTACTGTCCGAGTAGTCTAATTCATTTCCAGTAGGAGTTTTATTGGAATGTATTATTTAATAAGGTACCTCTTGTGAAAAAGAAAGTTTGTTGTCCAATATGTTTCACTTGAAGTATGGGCACCGCACAATTCCAACAAAATATACTGTTAAAATATTGTAATAATAAAAAAAGTGGATTTCCAGAAAAAAGAACCACGAACATTGGAATACAATTTTCTGAGATGAAAATAAAATAGTTTTTTTAAGTACCTAAATTAATTATTATACAATAGTAATAATTATTAATAACTTGTACGAATTAAAATGATCAAAATCATTCTAGAGTTCGTCTTTGCTAGTATAGTGCTGCCATGAAGCGTAGCGTCGGATAGCAGAACCAAAGATAAACACTCGCGACACTAGCGCCATGATACCTCGGCGCCGTCAATGGAACTATAAACCGATGGTTCATTTCTAACGTGTTATTTTCCTTTTTATTATTTTTTAATTGTGAAAGTGCAACGTTCACTTCGCCTGGTATTCAACGGCCATTTTCGTTTGGTTTCTATTTCGTTTTCATTGGTTTTTCACAGACGTTTTGATCATGTCGTACAATTGGCGTGTTACGTTACGTAGGTTGTAACTTGTTCAATTTTCACTGGTTATTCGCGCGTTTAACCAATTTTTATAAATATTCCGCTATAGGACACTTTTAAATAAATTTATTAAATACCATTTTACTGATTAAATAAGAAACTTTAGTAAGATATGGGTTTATTTTTTAATATTTTATTATAATATTTGTATTATGAATCTCATTATAACAGATGGCGTTAGTAGTCTTGAAATGAGCTTTGCGTTCGGACATTCTAATACCTAATAATTGGAATAAGCTTTTGTGTTCGTGCGATGTTGTACTTAAAGAATAATTTTCCAAATACTGTGCATTTTTAGTTTGGATGTACTTATAAAATTTGTCCTTATATTATTGTGTTACACGAACTTAGAACTGATGTTCCTGTATTTGAAGGCACATTGAATAAATAGGTAAGGAAACATAAGTCTTATGAATCTCGATATTAACATTTGAGGGACAAGTGGCTTAGTTGCGACAACGGATACCAGCCGATTGCGATTGTTAAGGAACGTTGACCCAAGACCGCAATTGGATGGGTGACCGAATTTGGAGGTCCGAATTGACCTATTCGTTTTCTTCGTGCCTCAGAGAGCACGTTAAGCCATCGGTCTCGTTTATAATCAATACAATCTGATAAAATCGTTTATAACCTAAGAGTTGAAAAAGTACCTCTTAGTCGAGTCGTATTATGCGGAAGGACCTGGGAACCCACCGCATCATTATCCCAAGAAAATCTTTTACATTATTATTTATTATTAATGGAAAGGGGTCACGACCCTCATCAATGAGGAATACGACGCAAAGAGAGGTAAGTACTTTTTCTTAACTATACCTCAAAGCCTTGATTTTAGTCTAGAAAAACCAAAGACTTTTATTTCAAAGGCTTTTTTGTTCTGGCCTTTCTGTCATAAAATATTTTAAATTTACTGGGTGTTGAATCTGAGTTCACACTTAATGAAGCCTTTGGAGGGTCGCTGCCGTGTTAGAAAGGTTACGATTGTGGGTCTTCTTGATCCACCTTGTAGTCAATCGGTCAGAAAGGTCTTTTTTGTTAGAGAGAATGTTATATGCTTTATTTTGTTTGCATTAAGACTTAATTGTTATAATTTTTTTGCGCTTGAGAAAATACATCCTCCCACGTTTTCCCCCAAATTATTAAGGCTATATCGTTAGCAAAGCTTGCATAATTTTTCCGTTTGTAATTTTATAATTGCATAGCTGGTTCATGTATATGAGAAATAGAGTTGAGGCCAGAATGATTCCTTGCGGAACGCCGTGAATGGTAGGAAAGGCCCCACTTATGACATTTCCTATCCTGACTGACTGATATCTTTCTGTCAAGTAGCTCTTCAGCAATTGAAGCTGCTTGCCTCTTATTTCAAGATGTTCAACTTTAAGTAGAGGAAGGTGTGTCGATACGGTATCAAAAGCCTTGGCGAGGTCTAAGAAGATTGCCAGAAATTTATCACCGTCATCAACATGTCGAACAACACAATCGACCAGATCATAAACAGCATCTGTCGCTGACTTTTTCTTTCGGAAACCGTATTGGTTTTTTGCAAGTAAAGTATTTGCTTCTTATTTATGATCCGTTACAATATTTTTGAAATGGTGGGAAGTATTGATATTGGGTAGTTTGACACTAAATTCTTGTCACCTTGTCTATAAACTGGTGTAATAACGGATTTCTTAAAAACTTCAGGATAAATTCCAGACTCAAAAGATAAGTTGCAAATATGAACTAGGATAACTGCAAGAGATTCCTTATTTTGTTGTAGAATTTTGCTCGATATATTATCCCACCCAACAGAATTTGTATTTTTAAGAGAGTTGATAATTGATTTAGCTTCCTTTAAATCGGTGTTTACGTTACGAATGTTTTTGAAGTTGAATTTTGTTTTGTAGGTAAGACCCGATAACGAGGGCGTTTTTTATTTAAAGTTCTAGTGAGACTAGGACCGTATCGTGGTCTGATAACGAATTTTCAATAATTAAGGCGGTAGAAGGATAGGTAGTCTTTGCAAATACGTGATCTAAACAGTTATCGAGCCTCGTAGCTAGTCTTTGCACTGGAAGTAAACCAAAAGATGACATTGAATCAAGGTAATTGGAGGCACGTGAGTCTGAGGTGTTTATTTTAATATCTATATTTATGTCTCCAACGATAATTATATGTTTTGTTTTAATTGAGTTTAAAAGCGAAATATATTTGCCTCGGGAAAATGAGGCTTGTATGTTTTGCAACAACTATATTCTTTTGTGTGTATAACTACACCATCATTTTGTCTTTTACAATTTTCTGTAAAATTAAGCGTGTAGTAGTCAGGTTGTTGAATTATTTTGTTATTCAAGATAACCAGCATTCAGTGAAAACAATAATATCTGATTCTATGCCTATTCTTTTTAAAAGTGCCTGAAATCCTGATATACCTATTGTGCGATATACTGCGTATGTTTTGAATGGCGATGTTGATGGTTTTATTATCAGATTTGATATCTAAGGGGCAATCCTCTGGAGTAAATTTTAATGAGTTGAATAATTTGATTCCATCTAAAAAAAAATTGTTTCTTTTATACACTCTACTTAAAATTAAAATAAATATATTGTATGGACAACAATAATGCTTTTACATATTATTTAGTGGTTTCAATTTGTGTCAAAATATCGCATTCTTTATGTACTCGACTATAATATCTTGCCGCTTGCCATATGAGTTTGTTTGGGGGCTTAAGATAAAATAACGAAATTTTGATACACAGACAGTTATGCATCAAATTAATTGTGTATTTCTTACGTCTGCTTAGTATGGGATTTTGTATGAAATACTGAATTGTGACGTCATCAAAGTTCGACGCACTTCTTCACTTTAATCGATAGTTTCAAATCGTTGTACAACATAAAACTAACAGGGGACGTGGACACTGGCACTGTATTCCGTTACTCTCATAGCTCGATGGGACCGAAAATTCGACACGACAAGAGAGAGATCAGGCGCAGGACAGACGGCTTTGCATCGAGGGAATTAGAGCTTAGACGCACCACGCTGCTCCAATGCGGGTTGGCGAGCTTTAACGACTATTATCATGTTAGTGATAATAACCGGGACCGACGGCTTAACGTGCTCTCCGAGGCACGGGGGCGAAACACCGCCAACTTCTTACTCCGGGGCTAGTACTGATAATTTGTAGTCAGAAAACCCCACTACTTAATTATGGCCCGACCCGGCACTCGAACCCTGGACCTCGTCGGCCGCAGTCGGACATGCTGACCACTAGACCAACGAGGCAGTTTAAATTAGTAATTAGTGGTAAAAATCCCAAATTGACCCTGCTGGCAATCGAACCCGGGACCTCCCACATTAAGACTATAGCGCTCACCACTGCGCCAGGAGGTCGTCAAAATGCTGCGGCAGCGAAAGTTACAGCGAACCCGGTTCTCCTACCGATTTTTCATTTCTGATTTGAACACGTATAGACTATGGATACTCTGAGCACCCTCTCTCTCTCTCCACCGCCTGCTGAGTGACCCTGAGCCTTCTTATCAGGCCCTTAGCTAGTTACCTACATACTTATTTATTTTTGAACCACATTGTAAAAGGTGTCGAAGTAACTGTGAAATAAATTGCCATACTAAACGAAGATTATAAAGTCAAAATGTTTTAAAATACATCGCTCCATGGTCCTTAAACTTAATCTAGGTTTAGTATGATTCTCGTTACCCTCACAGTGTTAGATACTAAATATTCCTGTCAAAGCCATTTCCAATTATTTTTTTGCTGCAATCAGATAGACGTATGCTTGTAAACATTGATAATATCTAACTAGCTGATGCTCGCGACTTCGTGTTCAACGCCTTGTGCTTAGTAGTTCAATCGAAGCACAAGGCGTTGAGGTCATTTTATTTTGTACTTGACTTTATTTGACGTGATAGCGTCTTATAAATCGATGAACACTGGCTGCACACACTAAAAAGTGCCACGTTACTCCTGAGCCTAAGCGTTCAAGTGAGAGCACGGAACAAGCGATAGAGAGGCACGATCGGCCCAAGCGTTAGCTTGTGATTGTGACACATTTATCTCTCTTCTCGCGTGACGTCAGAGCTAGTGACGTCAGTTCGAATAGTTCTGCTACTGGATCGAGCTTCTTCGAGAACTTCTAGTTATCACGTAAAACTATCGTCCGTAATCCGACTTTGTCTATAAAAAAAACAAAATAAGTAGACAATTAGGTATGCATATTTCGTGGAAGCGGTGATAATCAAGTGAAATACAATACTTAAGAATATAAAATAATGTATTGAAATACTATAAATTTATACATAACAGAAAAGGCTAATTAGGCAGGAGCTCTTTAATTTTCACGGATGCAAAGTAGCCTATGTTGCCTGGATATAAACTATCCCTATACCAATTTTCATCAAAATTGATTGAACAGATGGGCCGTGAAAGCGTAGCAGACAGACAGACAAACACACTTTCGCATTTTTAATATTGGATGATTTGTGAGATGGTGATAATAAAAAAAAACCAGCTGAGTTTGTTGTGGACTCTTCTCAGACCAGGGCGCATTGGGAACCCTCGTAGCTTTAGTTTTAAGATACCGTAACTAATTATCACCATCATGTTTTATATGTAAGTTACTGACGTCAATATGTGTACCTACAGTGTACCTAAATTGAATAATTGAATACATAATTGATTTTGATTTAATATTATGTGTACTTTACACTGTTTTACACTAGAATTACGCTGTATATTAAAAAAAAATTTGACAGTCATAGGTACTGCCGATAGAAGTGAAAACGAATATTTAAAATAAAAACACGGCACTTTTAAAATAATTAAAATATAAACCTTAAAACTAAGGCATTCAAATTTAATTACAAATGCACTATATTATTAATACTTAAGACCTTTTACTTATTTTGTCTTAAGAAGAATGGTGTCGCGAGGTATCATTCACGGTTACACATCACTTTTAAATATAAACCTAAAAACAAAGGCATTAAAGTTTAATTACGAATGTACTACTTAAGACCGTTTGTCTTAAGGAGAACGGTGTCGGTCTCGCGGTTCCACATTTTTACCCCCTACCAAAAAGTGCTCAACGCGCCTAAAGAAGTTTTCACTTCAAATACAAGCATCAAGCGTGTCTAAATCATCTGTCATTAACTGCAGTACCAAACCATCGTTTAAAGACACGAAAAAGCGCGCTACGTCATAAAGCGGCGCCCCTTGTAATTTTAACGCGAAAGAGCGTCGTAAACCTGCCGACGATTCCTCCTTAACTCGTTTCAGATTGGTTTTGCGGGATGAGCGCCATATAACGTGTTACTGACACTTTGTACAGCTTCTGGGTGCCTTTTTGCCTGAACCCGGCCGAGTTTTACGACCTCCGTGGCGCAGTGTTGAGCGCTATTGCCTTAACGTCCAGAGGTCCCGGGTTCGATCCCCGGTAGGGTCAAATTGGGAATTTATAATTTCTGAATTTTCTCTGGTCTGGCCTGGTGGGCTTCGGCCGTGGCTAGTTAACACCCTACCGGCAAAGACGTGCCGCCAAGCGATTTAGCGTTCCGGTACGATGCCGTGTAGAAACCGAATAGGGGTATGAGATTAAATAACTGTCATGCCCCTAACAGGTTAGCCCGCTACCATCTTAGACTGCATCATCACTTACCATCAGGTGAGATCGCAGTCAAGGGCTAACTTGTAGTGGATTAAAAAAAAAGTTGGTTGTGGGCTGTTCTCAGACCAGGGCGCGTTTGGAACCCTCGTAGCTTTAGTTTTAATATACCGTAACTGATTATCACCATAATATTTTGTTATATAAGTAATTTGACGTCAAAAAGTGTGCCTACAGTGTACTTAAATTAAATAAATGAATATTTGATTTGATTTGATTTTCACAACGTAAATTTCTAGCATGACCGAAAAGAAATCTAGCAGTTTGTCTATTGAATAATATACTTTTCATTTCTCATTAATAAATAATTTTGTGCTCGGACTGCTTGGTGGAAGCGAATTGTTGTGCTGAAACTAGAATCCGATGGAAAAATAAAAACAAAATTTGCATGTAATTACTAATGTGCCAGAAAAATATTTCATGCAGGTAGTGTGTGGAGTGTGAACTGAACATATAATATCTATCTACATCGCTTTTAAAATCTTATCTTGTCCATCTTTATTATATCTTAATTCCAAAAGAAAAGTCGATTATAATAGTATGAGATTTCACAAACCAAACGTTGATATCATTCGAACGTCGATACACGATGACAAATCGTATACAGTAAAATTGATAAAAAATATTCTGTACTACCTTATTAACAGTAGATCTGTACCAATTAGTTTTCGCTTGGTTAACGGGATGCAGATAATATTATAATATAAAACAAGACGGTTTATGTACATTTTACATTAACACTCAAGTCTTTGACGTTCGAATTCTATAACCCCGCGGTTCGTTCAATCGACACTGCCTTTGCTAGTATCCTTCTGGTAGCAATTAAAGGTCATAGGAGGACTACCAACTACCAACTTGGTATCATGATTTACCAACTTGACGAAGGCCAAACATTAATAATTGATTTGTGTGCAAAGTTTACGCAACCAAAAATTATATAGAATGTGTATAGTTTATGTGGTGTGGTGAATATCAAGGGCATCAAGTTCAAGATACGCACTGTACCACATAGTTTTGCCTTCTGTGGTGGATTATAGCGAATTAAACTTCTAGTTTCTTCATTAAAAATAATATATTCTCTTATACAACAACAAGCTTAAAAAGTTATCATCGCAGACCTAGCAAAACCACCGCAAGCTCCCTATCCACAGACAACTTTAGCAGCGCTATTCCCGGCAAGCAACTATTCCATTGTCTATTAGATAATGATGATGATTGGTTTTTGACAAATCACGTACGAACTTGGATTTAATAAGAAGTATATTGTATAGTGTATAGTAGCCTATGTTCTTCCCCAAAAAGCAACTTTTGCACCAATCTAAAAGAAAAATGTGTGTGGGCAATTCACACATGGCAGAAGTGAAACTTCAGAAAAGTAGCCTACGAGAGAATGAAATAAATATAACTTGTATTCTATCTACAGGCTTAATCCTATTATGAATATGTTTGTCTCCTTTTGGTGACGCTTCTTCGTTTATTCGAATTTTCAAATCACAACGATTCTAAAGAAGTTTCTCTGCAAAAATGGTGACTTTCAAGCTTAATAAAACCTTTTTAAAATTGGTTAGACATAATACGTAAAAACAAAATAAATCACCACCTTTGGGCCCATATTCTCACCTTGTAACGGCGCGTTACGTAAGGAGCTAACTTCTTTTTTATCGACGCACCTTTAATGTTTTTGCGTTCCCAACAACTTTGAATATGGGACGTTTTATTAGGGCCACCGGTTTCATCCACTTAAAATAAAACTCTATGGCAAATGTATAAGATGCATTTTGTATTGATGTTCAGAAATATTTGAATTTCACCGATAGATAAAAACTTTTACTGTCAATCCGTGACTAAGATATTAACTTCCGATGAGTGATTCTCAAATACAAACCTAAGCGCGTTTACATAAAGTAGAATTTTGATTGCACTAAAAGCGGTTGTTACTGTGTTTTTATCAACAGTCGTCAAAGTCTCGCGTATTAGAATCATGCTATGTCCTTTTTGATGTGTCGGTTTACGAAGCATTGTGCTCTTATAATGTTGGGATAAATCTAAAGTCCGTTTATGACATCTATGCGACCACTGTTGGCATCAAAACGAATTCAAGTTTTTTATCACTCGTTTTATTTTAAAGAGCTGGCGATAAAAGTATAGTATACGAAGACGTTAACGGGATTACAGTACGTAAGTGCAAAGGAATAAAAATAAGATTGTTCTGTGTTGAAATCGTGACAATTCGTGAGAGCACAATTAGACGGTTCATTTTTTTTTTATCCACTACAAGTTAGCCCTGCGATCTATCTCATTGAGGTATAATGTACTAAAGTTTACTTCAATGAGAGTATATGCTCAGGACCTTCACAACCTTGTTCGTTTCCTTCACAACCTTGTACCTTCCCCGTTCTACCACAGAACAGCGAGAAACCAACAGGTTTGGCATTCTTAAGTGGTTGACGTCCGATCGGCCCGCACGAAACGTTTCTGATCCGAACCGCTAGGGTGTGGAACACCCTCCCAGCGCACGTGTTTCCTGCCACATATAACTTAGGTACCTTCAATGTACGAGTGAATAGGCACCTTCTAGGGCAAGCGCGTTTCAACCTAGACCTCATCATTGGTTTGCACTAAGCATGATTGTCGTCAAGCGCATATTAAAAAAAAAGTCTCACCTGATGTTAAGTGATGATGATGTAAGATGGTAGCGGGCTAACCTGTTAGGGGCATGGCAGTTAAATTCAACCCATAACCCAAATCGCTTTTTACACGGCAATGTACCGTAACGCTAAATCGCTTGGCGGCACGTCTATGCCGGTAGGGTGGTAACTAACGAGGCCAGACCAGAGAAAATTTAAAAATTATAAATTCCCAAATAGACCTTACCGGGGATCGAACCCAGGACCTCCGCACGTTAAGACAACAGAGCTCAACACTGCGCCACGGAGGTCGTCATCTCATCATTGGAAAGCAATTCGTTTAAATATTAAACAGGGTTAATTTAAAGCTCTAATAATAACCTCTTTTGAGTAGCTTGTGAACAACTTTCGTTCTACAACTTTTAAAAATTATTAAAAAAAAATGTTTTTCATACAAAAATTAAAATATTCAATTGAATTATTCTACTAAAGCCTCCTTATCCAATCACGTCCGTTTTATAAGGTTTGTATGTTATATCTTACAATGTAGCAAACAATTTTACTTAATAAGGACCTTGCTCTAATTTCTCTTAGATTTAAATAAAATTCCGTGCCACAATGTTAGTTCGGAAGAGTCTTCGAAATGGCTTGACCGATTTTTATGAAATTTCATATGCATATTAAGTAGGTCTGAGAATCGGCTACTATCTATTTTTTATACCCCTAAAACACCTCAATCCACGCGGACGGAGTCGCGGATATCACTTAGTGATACACTAAAAAAGTTTTACCTCAAAAAATCCACGTATAATACCTGTAGTTCTTAAAATATAATATCTGTTAGGTTGGTACTAATGTACCGTTAAATATTTCAAACTTTCCTAATGAGCGCGTCTATAGCGATTTCGACACTAGATGCGAAGGAGGGAAGACAAAGGAAAAGCGAATAAAAGGGGTAATAATCCCCATTATAAGTATTGCAAGTCCACTTTGTAACGAAATAAGTTTACAAAGAACTCAGAAAGGATTGCGGCTTTTTCCTTTTGGTCTGCCTTCCAAATCGGTTTGTTGAAAGCGAAAATAGTAATGAGGGACTTAAAAAAGTTGTGGACTTGAATCGGTGTATTGATTAACCAGCTTTTGCTCCTTGCTTTAGTTTACTTTTTTAAATTGAAGCTTCATAACAGACGTTTGGGATGCATGTACGATACGCACCTCATTGGCTGGGTAGAGCGTATTTAACTAGATAATCCTCTTCAATTTTTCGGGACAAAAAGTTGTCTTTCTCCGGGATGCAAGCGATCCTTTAACTTACCATTTTTTGGCGAAAAGAGTCAAAGCTTTACCGTCTAATTAGCTTAGACTTTGCTGGTCATTGCTTAAAATTGCATTGCTCCTACATAGCAGTGTTTAAAAAACAGAGATGATTGATATATTTTGAATTAAGTATCTTCTAGCTGATACCCGCGAGTTCATCCGCTTGGATTGAGATTTTGCGGTTCCCGCGGGAACTCTTTAATTTTCCGGGATAAAAAGTAGCCTATTGCAGACTATCTCTGTGCCAAGTTTCATCCGGATCCGTTCAGCCGTGCTGGCGTGATTGAGTAACATACATGCATCCAAACTTTCGCATTATTCATATTATTAAAGAGAACACTGGCATTAACAATAACGTCAGGGTAAAATTGTTAAAAATTGAATAAAAACCTTGCATTCAGTCTGACCACCAATTTCTTCAAACTGTTCGCTAGCCGTAGAAGTTTTTCTGAACTTGAGCTATAAATCAAAGCAGGTAAGGTCCATTTTACTTCAAGCTAAAATGTTTTGCCGTACGATTTCTATCAACGTTGGTGAGACGTAAAGTTTCATACTAGGGTAAGTTTAAGATTACATAATTATCAGTGTTCTGTAAATGTAGAGTCACAGTTTACCAGACATGTTGACGTTGGGTCGAAATCCAATTCAAAAGTTTTAATTCAAATAGACTTTTTACAAGTGTTGAAGTGCTTAGTCGAATGAATCTACTTGTACTAATGTCAGAACTCAGACGTGTTGGTTGTCGTTACGCGTCGTGTGTGACGAGGACTTTAAGTAGACCTACATAACATCATCTAGTCAGACGTTGTCAGTGGCTAGGGCTAGGGTTGTCTAATTTATAGCCAACTTTCTGTTCGGCTAACACATCCCTCGCAATAAATCTTCGCAATTAGACTGCTCCTTGTGGTCACTGTCCGGCTACGATTGCCACGATTGTGTTAATTTACATTGGAACTTGAAATCGCATTGTTTATCTGTGGTTCGGTTAAGCGTAAAATGTCTATAATACAGGTATCACAGATCTAAATCTAAACAGATTGTAGATTTAAAAAATATTGCGTTTTTTTTTTGCACAGGCATGTTAGCTAGGCTATGACGCAATTTAATCACAAGACTAGCTGTTGCTGACTTTGATCGGTAAATATCAAACCCTTATTTTACCCCCTAACTTTTGATTTTTTTTCTTGTGAGTGTCTAAGGCATATTAGCATAGTATGCCAAATTTCATCTGTATGCCAAATTTCAGCCCGATCCATGCAGTGATTTACGCTGTGCGTTGACCTTTAGAATTAGATTTAGATAAAAAATAGTATCATCCATTTGACACAGCGACATATTCCAGTTACTTAAATCTACATTTTTGGATCCATAAAAGTATATTGCGAGATAAAAAGTAGCCTATGCCCTTTCCCGGGATGTAATAGGTTGCATCCCGGGAAAGGGCATAGGCAACTAGCATAATTTGGTGTTGGGGCCTACCCCAAAGTACCACTAAAATTCATCAAAATCCGTTAGTGCGTAGCAGACACACTTTCACATTTATAATATTAGTACGGATTCAAAAAAATTGTAACAGGTAAGTACGTATCTATATTGTTAATAGCACTTTGAGTTTTAAGGATGGTTCCAATTGTACCTTTTAGCGGACAGGGGCCATATTGATTCATTATTGTTGACATTCGTGTTTTAGAATTATAATCATTATGTTAGGAACGTCAAGGTACGTAACATCAAACTGTTATTTTGAGTCAGGCTTATGTATGCGTTAGCAGTATGGCCCCACGTGGAATCAGAGACAACCACTCGTTATCTGTAAACACGAATTAAAACATCCGTTAATCTGCACCCGCGGCCTTGACACTGAATTCCATAACGTTATTACGTCGACCATTAACCCCGGGACGAATCAATAACTCATTACTCTTTTATTTCGTTTAACGTTTAAAAATAACGCGTTTTTTCGTCCGCCGCCCGCCCCAATTATTGGGGCAAGGTTGTTCAGAGCCAATTATGACGTCACGCTGCGTGACGTAGAGTCCGTATTACGTGTTAATGTAGGTATTTTTATTTATTTCGCGTGCAATGAGAGTTTTTCACGTCGTGGATAAGTTTATTGACCCGCGCGGATGCAGCTTTGGGGCAGCGAAACCGTGCTCTACTTTACTTCCATGTTACCTACCGCTAGAGTATGGAATTAGTCAATGTGTTGATGATAATAGGCATGATGACTGATTTTGAAAAATGGTCAGGTTATGTTCAGAAGTATCTACTATTTCGAAAAAATATCTTATTTCAGCAGAAAAATACGGTTTGGTAGATAAAATTGGCATTTGAAATTAAAAATTTAAAATTTGCGCCAAACCGCTCGCGGGTTTCATGGCGTCGTTTGTGACGTCACTATTGTTATTTCCAATGTACTCTGTGCAGTGTGCAGTAAACAATGGTGTGATTGTCAAAGCTCGAAAACAAACAATTGTGACGTCATTCGCTTCTTGGTGTTTAATCCAATATGGCGGATAGCTGTATTTTTTTAGTTTTATTTTATCAAAATAAATGGCAATCTCGCTCGAAATAGAAAAATAAATACGTTTTTTATAATCCATGAATCCTATTTCATTAGATAAATTCATAATTTCATTGATTCTTGGTTACTGTCATCATGCCTATTCCTTAGTTTAAGATGATTTGTGAGATGGTGATAAGTAAAAAATGATCCCCCGGCTGTTTATAGTGGGCGCTTCTCAGACCTGGGCACGTTTGGAACCCTCGTAGCTTCAGTATTAAGATATGTTAACTGATATCACCATCATGTGGTAAGTAACTAGCTGATGCCCGCGACTTCGTCCGCGTGTTTTAAGTTTTTTTTTATTTCCGCAGGAATTCCTTAATTTTCCGGGATAAATAGCCTATGCCACTTTCCAGGACCTCAACTATACCCATGCCAAAAATCACGTCGATCCGTTGCCGCGTTGCGGCGTGATTGAAAGACAAACCAACAAACCAATAAACCAACAAACAAACACACTTTCGCATTTATAATAGTAGTATGATTGGACGTCAATAAGGTACCTAATTTGAATTAATAAATATACCTACTTTTAGTGATAAGACCGCCTTTGCGCACTTATTTATGTTTGCTTTTTCACTGTTTTTGTTTCTTTTTTTAATGTTTTGTGTGGCAATAAAGTATTTATCTATCTATCTATCTATCTATACCTATTGATTGATTGATAGGGGGCATACTACCATCGCTGTTTTAGTATTGTTGTCGTTTGTGTTTTTAGAACTCCTTACATGAGGGACGTCAACTGTCAAGGTACGTGATATAAAACTGTCATATGGAAATAATACTGCATTATGCGATGGTAGTAGCCCCCCTGTTGCACGTGAAATATGAAATGAAAGGGTCAAAATCTATTTTTATCGCTACTAAGCAGATTCCCATTTCTGTGTTTATCCCTTTCGGCTATACGCGGAAAGGGCCATCACTAGATTTAGGGTCGATTGCACCATCGATGGTTATGTATCGATGATGGGTATCGTTAAATTTGACCACCTAAAAACGACTACTTCGGGTTATAAAAGTGACGATCTTCCACTTTTTAACAAAATTTGACTTAAAATCTTAATTATGGATATAAGAATACCAACGACCTCAATTTACATAGACGGGCCCTGTCAAATAAAGAATTTGGACTTATTTTACTAACGCCATCTAGTCTGAAAAGCGGGACAGCGCTATGGTGGGGACAAGGACAGGCTTATGCAGGTGAGGGGCATGCGCTACAAGTCGGACGCCCAACTTTTTTCTATGAAAGGGTTCATCTAACCTAACTAATATTATTTTACATACATATATTAAAATTGTTTAGCACTTAGTAAACTTAAAAATGTACCTTTATAATTTGTGGTTTACGTGGTTGACGCCACAGTTATTATTGTTATATTAAAACTTTACCTATATAATACATACTGTGTCGTTGCTTGTGAACCCGAAGAAATAAATGTTTATGCAGTATTATAACAAGAATGGTAAGGGGAAAAACATACACGTTAACTATGATAATGAGAATATTAAAGAAGCGCAACTTGTGAAATTTCTTGGTATTACTTTAGACAGCAACTTATCATGGAAGGCGCATATTGATAAAATTAATAAAAAAATTAATCAATATGTATATGTTCTTAGGCGACTATCCAAAACAGTAAGTGAGAAAACAGCACTTATGGCTTATCATGCATTCGTAGTTTCATCCTTAAGATATGGACTGATCATATGGGGCAACTCTGTAGACATAAAACGTTTATTCATTGGGCAGAAGAAATGTGTCAGGGCAGTTTGCGGAGTCGGTCCTCTGGATTCTTGTCGCCCTCTATTCAAAAATTTAAAAATTCTCTCGTTGCCATGCTTGTACATTTATGAGATAAGCATATTCGTTCGAAAACATATGTCTGATTTCTACACAAAAAAAGGCCAGGTAAAAGTTAACTCGAGGTACCCAAACAGACTCTTAATACCCGCATCTAAAACTGCAAATTTCAGCAGGAATTGCTTTAGTATGTCTGTTAAAATATACAACAAATTGCCTAATGAGTTCAAGGATTTACCATTCAATGCTTTTAAAAGAAGGCTGCATCAATGGTTAATAAATAAGTGTTTCTACTGTCTCGATGAATTTTTTAATGCAAATTAATTTATTATTACAATCTTTTTCTTATATTTTTGTCATTTAATTTTTATTTTATTGACAATTCTACAATTTTTAAGACATTTTAGAAAAACAAATGTATTTAAATTCTAATAAGAAATGATAAATTAATGGTAAATGGTATTATGAGATCTGACATATTTGCTAATTTGTGTTTTATACGATTTTAATATATTATAGGTACTTGGACTAACTCAATGCTGTCTTAGAAATAATTATATAAATTTTGGATTATGTTATTAACCTAATGATTCATAGATACTTAGTTACTTTGTAAATTTGCATGTCAGCAATGACGAAACATGTTTGATCTTTCTTTTAGTTTGTCATCTTAATTGTACAATGTTTCTTGCAAATAAATAAATAAAAAAAAAAAAATAAAAAAAAAAAAAAAAAAAAAAAATCTAGTACCTACATATATATCGATGAAGAATACTGACGTGTGCCATCCACATTACGAGATATTTGGTGGGTCCAGTGGCCATTACCATGGATGGTGCAATCGACCCATAGTGTTGCAGTAACTTGTACACAACCTCTAAACTAAATAGACAAGTCTAAATCTATTGGTATTACTTTCATAATGCTCCATGCGGAAAAGGACATCCCTAGATTTAGTGTGGAGCATTTTATAGTTTCGTCTATTAATAGATACTTGTCTAGTAATAACAATGTCTAAACTAAAATAACGGTTTTTTTATACGACTGCCTGAAAAAAAATATATATTGTTTTCAGGGTTCATGTATGTATGTATGTGAGTTTGTATATTCCACCATAACTTTTATACGCCTGAACCGATTTTGATAAATGAGGTATCATTAGGATCCCTTGCTTATTCCGGGTGACAAACACTAGTAAAATTAAAAAAAAATTGATGTACCGGAGCGCAAAATCGCTTGGCAGTTGGCAGCACGTCTTTGCTGGTACAGTGGCAACTAGTCACGGCCGAAGCCTCCCACCAGGCAGGAATTGTTATCCCTTTAGTAATCCTCCTTTTGTAAAAGGAAACAACTTACTTTAACTTTTACTTTAACTTTTATTTTTACTTTACATAAGACCGCAGCGCGAATCACTGCGCTAGGGAGTTCGTCATATTGCTTTGTATTTAAATAGTTTTCAGATCCTCGAAGTTAATTGATTCTTTAGGTTTAAATAATCAATTAGCCTCGAGGATCTGAATAGGAAGAATGGAATAGAATGAAAATAGGAAGGTTTAAAATAAATTAAACTTACCCTAATTAGAAAATAGATGACGTCTTGAAGACATAAGCCAACTCTAAACTACACAATAAAGCACCAAATCAGACCACAAGTTACACATTCCACTATTGCACTGCACCTATTTCTTAACCCTCAAAATGCATACAGAAGTTACTTAAAAAATAAAATTTAAAAATCTTACTGCACCTATTTTTAACCCTTAAAATGCACACCGAAGTTGAATAAAAATTAAATAAAAAAAAAACTTGGGTTTATTATAATTTTGGCGGGAGATCGGGGCTCGGCCCGCGCATTCGGCGGTCGGCAAGGAACTCGACGTCTTGAGGGCCAAAAGACGTTACACGGGTCCCTTCGATCCCCTTCGTTGGGTTTGAGTTGTGATAACGGTTGGTGCTTTTTAGTGGCGGTTTGATAATATTTCTCAAATTTTTCAAATGTTTTGTAACGACGACTTAGTTTCAGCCTAATGAATAACTGTATCCTTAGCTTATGAGAGTAAATATTTGTATTTTTCATGCTGTTAGCAAAACTTAAATTTTGTTTTATTTTGTTTGGACCGTAAATATGTTTAGTTATTGAAAATGTTACAGCAAATTAAATTGAAAAATGAAAAATGACAGTTCTCTTTTAAATTCTGCTAATATTTTCTTTAAAACTTTAGACTTAAAATATTCTTACACTAATATTTACTTATTTTATGAAAAACACACTGCTTTATAAACATTTGAACTGGAACTACTCCTGCAGAAATGTTAATAATGTTCCAAGAAAAACATTGTTTTGTATATGAAAAAAAAACTTGCATACTGTCAATTAAAGTTCAAAAGTATTATCCTATTGAAATACTTATGAATCATTATTTTTTAAATTATCTTTTATATATAACTTAGTAAGCAAGTGTAATATTAAACAAATTCACAATTTTACGCTTATCTAATAAAATCTTAAATTATTATGTGTTACTAATACTGCACTAAAAGTAAAAGAGGCGACGGTTACTTGTCTTGATTGTACTCGGTATTAAATACACACGTACATTTTTATTGTTATAGTAAAATCGCCTTTATGTAGATAAACTTAGGGCGACGATTTATAGGCCCAGGTAAGGGTGTAAAAAATATTTGTTTTGAAGGGCACGCTTTCTTTGCGAACACTACTGTTGTTCGTGTGTGTATTAAACGCGACAATGGGGACAGGAGCGAACTTAAAATAAGCTTATTCCTTTTAATATTAAGTATTTAAGTAATTAAAAAAAAGGTGAAAGTGTGGTTTTTGTTGATTTATCCTTCAACCGCGCCCCAACGGATGGATTTGTTTTTTCTTAGAGATATGCTTAGATCAGAGGCCCAATTGTCTAAGCCAATCGTATTCATTTGACAGCTCATAACGTCTAACTCGAACTTTTTAAGGAGTACATACATGCGTTTTGACGTGCAAGCATCTATGACCACCTTAAACCGGTCGAATTATACGTTTGACAGACTTTTACGATTACGATTTCCTTACATAATCGGGGGGCTGTTTTGAGTTGAAGGCAAGTAAGTCAAAGCTATTGGATGTTTGGTATTGGTGGAGGTATGACTAGAGCTGCAAATAATATTAATTTTATCATAAAAGTGCTTCAAAGTGGGAATGTTTACGTTTCAGCTACTTTGACGCTGTCCTTAAGTTATAACATCAATTAGCTAAAACATCCACATTCCACATCAACCCAATAATGTAGTATTGAAGTATTGAAGAGGATTAAAGAGTAATGAACTAATGAAGTCCGGTGTTTTGTTTTAATTTATTTATTTTATAATTTGCAAAAACAATTATAAAATGTATGTTTCTCGCCAAACTACATACGTAGTTTGTTGACCAGTTTACACTCAACTAATAATAGTGTGTACGTCTACGCGAGCGATTAAAACAAATTTGTAGTCCGTCCCTTTGTTAGGAAGTAATGCACGGTGGCTTATTTTTAACGGTCATATTGAGGCGTTCCGACGGTCTTTGTGGCACAGCTGTGTGTCTTGTTAGCCACAGTTCCCAGATTCAACTCCAGTCGCCTCATTTTAAAAAAAAATTGTCCACAGGGATTATAGGTTTATTGAAAATGCTGTGGGAAATCTTTTTCCAGATAAGCCTATGTTCAATACCCGGGATACAACATACTGCTGTACCTACCTACTTGACGAAATCGGTTGAAAAGAAGTACCGTGTAGCAGACAGACAGTTCGCAATTTTAATATTAGTATTTAGTACCTATGGAAATCAAGAAATTGTTGTTAAATTAAATCCGATATTGTTGATATTTAAATAGAATAGTGTAGCTATACCCGTTTTAAATAAAATAGAATGACGTAGTAATTTGTATTAATTAGGCGAATTGGGTATTTGACTACTAAAAATAAATTATTTTTTAGTGATTATTAAATAAAGGATCTCCCAAAAGTCGTAATATCCACGTCCCTGCTAGTTTTATTTTGAATAACCATTTTAAACTATCGATTAAAGTAAAAAAAGTGCGTCGCACTTTGAGGACGTCACAACTTAAAATTTCATAGAAAATCCATACTAGCACGCGTTTTGACGTTTGAAAAAAAAGTTGCTGATTGATTAGTTGTCAAATACCCAATAGATGCAACAGGTTGAAATTAGAATCAACATCAGGGCTACACATCAGCGGAGCGTAGGGGGGGGGGGGGGGGAATGGGTATAGGAATTTTAGTAATTGGATTTTACAGTCACCTAACGTTCAGAGAGTTCGAAATTCGAAGGTTGAAACACACCTAACCATTCTTGATTTAATGTCACAATGATAGAACCCTAGCTGTAAATAATATGTAGACGAACTTGACTGTTAAATCTAGGTAGTTAGGGTCCATTTTACTTAAACGTTGAAATGTTCTGACGCTCGACTTCTATCAACGTTGTTGAGATGTAAAATCTTATATTAACCCATCGAATACCTCTATCTGAGGACTTTTTTTATTTTTTTTATCCACTACAAGTTAGCCCTTGACTGCGATCTCTTCTGATGGTAATGTGATGATGCAGACTAAGATGGTAGCGGGCTAACCTGTTAGGGGTATGGCAGTTATATTAAACCCATACCCCTATTCGGTTTCTACACGGCATCGTTCCGGAACGCTAAATCGCTTGGCGGCACGTCTTTGCCGGTAGGGTAACTAGCCACGGCGGAAGCCTCCCACCAGACCAGACCAGGGAAATTTCAGAAATTATAAATTCCCAAATTGACCCTGCCGGGGATCGAACCCGGGACCTTCACAAGTTAAGACAACAGCGCTACACACTGCGCCACGGAGGTCGTCAAAGTTGAGGAGGTTTTAGTTTGCGCGCGAGTTGAATGTAGAGCTTATGTACTCGTATGTGTCACCTCAGGCCACGACTGCATTCAACTCGCGCGCGTACTATACGTGGTTAGAGACGTCAGATACTACGTGGTCGAAATAATTACTTAATAGTCAATTTCTATCTGTAATCTGTCGATCAGCGTTGTTGTTACTTGTTATACCTACTTAATCAGTAAATGGTAACCATGACCTTTTTTGACGAAATGGGTTGGCTAGGAACAACTTGAAACATAAAACATACTATTGATTATAATTTTAGATATATTTATTTATTAATTACCAGTAAGTGACCAAAATGGTCTTGGTAGATTTTTTTCTTCTTCTTTCTGGGTAAAAAAAGTGTGTGCGTGCAATTTATATACGGCAGAAGAGAAACTTCAGAAAATTAGCCTACGAGTAAATGAGATAAATATAACCTGCATTCTCTCGCAGGCTAAATCGTATTCATGAATATGTTTGTCTCTTTTTGGTGTCGCTTTTTCGTGTCATCGAATTTTCAAATCACAACGGTGCTAAAGAAGTTTCCCTTCAAAAATGTTAACATTCAAGCTGAACAAAACCTTTTTAAAATTGGTTAGACATAATACGTAAAAACAAAATAAATAAATCACCACCTTTGGGCCCATATTCTCACCTTGTAACGGCGCGTTACGTAAGGAGCTAACTTCTTTTTATACGACTGCCTGAAAAAAGGAGTATATTGTTTTCAGGGTTCATGTATGTATGTATGTATGTATGTATGTATATATGTATGTATGTATGTATGTATGTATGTATGTATGTATGTATGTATGTATGTATGTGAGTTTGTATATTCCACCATATATAACTTCTATACGCCTGAACCGATTTTGATAAATGAGGTATCGTTAGAATCCCTAGCTTATTCCGGGTGACATAGGCTAGTAAATTTTTTTTAAAAATTGATAGGGTGACCATGGTCCCGCATTAAAAACCAAAATTGAAAAAAAAAGTTCGAAAATAAGATTAACTATATAATCATCATCTAGAAAATGATGAGTAGATTCCAAAAATATATAACACTATAGTTCAATATCCAATGATTCACAAAAAAATATCATTTAATAAAAAATGTGAATAAGATTCCAAAGGCTATATATGCAAATCGCTTCTTAAGGTAAACTCCAAAAATAATATGGCAGGGCAGTCGTATTTTTCAATTCGTTAAATTAATTTCGAACTGCCTCGTTGGTGTAGTGGTTAGCATGTTTGACTGCGGCCGACGAGGTCCCGGGTTCGAGTCCCGGGTCGGGCCATAATTAAGTATCGGGTTTTTTGGATTAGAAATTCCCAGTACAAGCCCGGAGTTAGGAAGTTGGCGGTGTTTCACCCCCGTGCTTCGGAGAGCACGTTAAGCCGTCGGTCCCGGTTATTATCACGAACATGATAATAGTCGTTAAAGTCCGCTAACCCGCATTGGAGCAGCATGATGGGTCTAAGCTCTAATTCCCTCTCTCCCATGAGAGTGGGGGCCTGTGCCCAGCAGTGGGACGTTAATGGGCTGTAATGATGAATTAATTTCACTTGTTTATTGACGCACCTTTAATGTTTTCGCGTTCCTTCATTTCAAAAAACTTTTTAAGAAAACGGTTAATATAATATTCAAACGCAACGGTCACTCCAGATGCGTACACGTGCATAGTGTACGCCCGGGCGCGTGCTGTACACACGAGCGGAAGTCACTCATTTCCATAAATGTGCCAACGGGTTTACTTTAGCTTCTAATACAAAGGTATTCTCAACCTTAAACGTAAGGTTTTAGGGTTAAATTTTGTCCAAATGTCTTGGCATATGTAACGCACGCGCCGTCTTGGTTTGTGATCACAAGACAGGATGACTTAACGCAAGGGTGACAACCCTATTCCTTAAGACATTTAATAATATGCACTAGTTTTTATAACACGACTTCGAATATTGAGTCACCTGTCCCGTAACTACTACAGTCTAATCTAAAGATATACCTACGTACTTACCTACCATTCGTCATTTATTTCACGTAGGACAACTTGTATTATGAAACGTCAAGACTCTGCCACCGGTTCGGAAAACTTATTTGTGTCATGCTCACAAAGTCAAATTCAAATGTTTTTTTATTCAAATACTTCTGAATCGTCAAGTGAATCTACCACTGGTTCGGAATGACATTCCTACCGAGAAGAACCTGGGAGAAACTCGGTGGTTGCTCTTTTTAAATAAATATTTCATTTACAATTATTATATCAATGTATAAGTCACCGTAAGATTGTACAAACCGTTAGATTATAATATGTATAACACGCGAAATGGCAAACTGTCGAAAGCTGAAACTGCAATTTAACGCATTATTTTTCGCTAGATTGTAATCTGTTAGTTATATTAACCCGATAGAACCTAAGTGCCCATCCTGCAGCCGGGCACTACGTGATTATTTATGTCGAACCCTAACCTAACTTACAAGAAACAGACAAGAAAACGTAAATACAATGAATATTTCAAAAATTGACACTCAGAACATTGAACGGTTCACAATCTGTCGACAGTTTACAATTTCGCGAGTTAGATTAAAATCTAACGGTTTTTACAATCTTACGGTGACATATACATAAGTAACCGCTGTATTTAACATTGCAGTCACAATAGAATGCCTCGATTTGTTATAGATTCGAGTACACTATCTTGCTATAACTTGTTAGAAGTTGTGCCAAGTTCCTACCAAAGCAACCTAAGTTGTTATACCATTTCCGTGGCCACTTAACTAATCTGTCGATGAACGTCTCAGTTCTATAGTCCGCGCACGAGCTCCGAGGAATCGGGGTCTGATGAAGTTAGCCCTTGACTGCGATCTCATCTGATGGTAAGTGATGATGCAGTCTAAGATGGTAGCGGGCTAACCCGTTAGGGGCATGGCATTTATATTAAACCTACACCCCTATTCGGTTTCTACACGGCATCTTACCGGAACGCTAAATGGCTTGGCGGCACGTCTTTGGCGGTAGGGTGGTAACTAGCCATATTGAGGCGTTCCGACGGTCTTTGTGGCACAGCTGTGTGTCTTGCTACCACACAGTTCCCAGGTTCGACTTCAGTCGCCTCATTTTAGAAAAAAGTAGTGCACAAGGAATATAATACATATATTGATATATGTATTAAACCCCTTCCCCTATTTGGTTTCTACACGGCATCGTACCGGAACGCTAAATCGCTTGGTGGCACGTCTTTACCCGTAGGGTGGTAACTAGCCACGGCCGAAGCCTCCCACCAGGCCAGACCAGGGAACATTCAGAAATTATAAATTCCCAAATTGACCCTGCCGGGGATCGAACCCGGGACCTCCAGGAAGGTCGTCAACTGTGACTCAAACAGCAAGTTTTATTAGAACCTTTAAATAATTGACTTCCCTTTTTAATCGTCAAGAGTTGTCATATTAAGCTTACAATAGACACAAAATAATTGATTAGGGCCGACAGACTGACGACAGATGTTGGATTGAGATGTCTCGTTTGTTTGTTCCGGTGTCAGGTGCTGAGTCGTTATGATTCCTTTAATGATGCAATTGGGTGTTAACAAAAAATAAACTGTACTCAATAAACCGACGTTTTTCAAACCTTCTACTGGTATTTCTAGGCAGTTTAGTCTAAGCTTAGCTAATCCAAGCTATCTAAGTTATTGGGTGCCGGGTATTCTCTCCCTCATTCTCTCTTATTTAGCTTTTGCGTCTTTATATACAGACAATTTATGCACTGCCTAGGCGACATTTTTTATCATACTACTATACGACGACACTAAGGTAACTACATCAGCCGATATACGAACTTAGGGCAATCTAGGGGGTCTGTGGCCTATGGCCTAGGGCGCCCTAGGATATCACCGCTTCCATTTTGGTCTGCTAAAACCTGCTACAGTCGAGTAAAAAATTAAAGCTGCCATACCTTACCTACCCTTTGCAATAAATTACAGTGAAACTTAATTAAGGGTGAGCCAAGGCGAGCGAGGGTTAGTTTACGAGCAAAGAACGACGTAACGATATTTGGCGACCTCTTCAAACATTGGAGGAATTGAGACAAATCTTTGCTTGCTCTTAGAAAATATTTGTATGACTCTCGTGACCTCGTAATCTAATCTTATAGTGGCTTATACACTAAAGCAGTGGTCGGCAAAGTGTGGCTCCAGAGCCGCATGTGGCTCTTTGACACCTTAAGTGCGGCGTTTGCTGTTCTTTCCTTTTTCGGTTCTACATATATATGCGAACAATCTTTTTCAAACATGAACATTATCAAGAGTAAACTGAGAAGTCGTCTTATTGATGAGACCTTGGAATCGTGCCTTAAATTAAAAAACAACAATATACAAACCTGACTTACTCCAACTTTCCAAGGAGATGCAAGCACATTGTTAGCATTAATAAATATTTGTTATGTATGAAATTTAGTTTTATTTAGTGTAATAAAAGTTTATTAGATAAGCAGATTTGGGTCCCAATTTTTTTTGAAATTGTTGTAATGTTCATATTTGGCTCTTTGGCTAATAAGTTTGCCGACCACTGCACCAAAGGAAACAAGTACCCTCGATAAGCTTATTAGGGTTCCGTTGTACATAATACAAGGAACTCTTTTAGCTTTTTTAGCTTCGTCCAGTACGACTGTCCGTGTTTCTGTCTTTTAAAATCAACTAAACTGTAAAGCCAAGATTTAGCGCAGTTACAAAACCTCTTACTTATTAGGGTGTTGTTATTTACATTATGGATTAATCATCATCATATCATCGGTGGCCCACTAGTCCCACTATTAAGCACGACTCACGAGGCTCTTCTCAGAATGAGAAGGGTTTAAGCCATTATATATTCCTCCATGCTGGCCAATTTCTTGTTGGTAGGCATATTAGAGTTTTTAATAATGATTATAGAACTTTCAGGCATGGATTCAACTTTCCACACGATTTTTGTTTAGCGTAAGTGATATATTTTAATTAATTAAGTTCCCAAATCGAACCCCAGACTAGGAGGCTGAAGTCTACCCATTAGGCTATCACTATAATATCAGATACTACATAAGGTTTAAATTTACTTTTGATTAATACTGAATCTTATGTCTGGATACAAAAATAAAACTACCCACATTATGCACTAATATTAGTTTTGTTTAGAACTCTAAGTAATACAAACTTACCTTTCAGGGTCCTTAGGAAGTGAAAAGAGCGATAAGTTAGGTCTTAATAATTAGAGTTTAAACGACTTAATGCAATACGATATCGTTAACTGATCTTTCTTTGTTTATCCTATTAAGTATAACGAGAACTTCAGTAAAAGTCAAACGTATAACTACGGTCCATGCAACAACAACACTCGACTGATACGAGTGTATTATCCGTATCCGTTTACTCGGTATTATCTAGGAAATGTCAACTTACATCACCTAGGTAGATGAGCAAGAACACATTAATTATTCCAACTCTAACGGATTTGATACGTTAATGACATTACAGTGTTAATGTGAACATAAACGGTTTAAACAACTTTAGCATATAAATCACTCCGTATACGTATGTATATCGTACGATAGATGTCAAAGACAGTACTTGACAAACTATCAGGACGGGGGAGGGTCCCGCCCGTCCCCTCAGACCCCGACTGCATTCAACTCGAGTGCGTTCTATACCTATTCTGTGCTAATATGCCGATTAAAGAAAGAAAGAAAGAAAATCTATTGATTCTCACCATTGTACCACAATTACTTGTGATTACATTCCGTACTATGAAAACTTCTGAAAAGTTTTTAGTTCCACAAGGATTCTTACATTGATTTAGTTAAATATTTTAATGCTGTCCCTTTTTGGCAGCTACAATTTGCATTTGCCAAAAAGGGGCATCATTAAAATATTTAACTAAATCTTATTACAATTTACCGTAAAATAATACGTTAAATTGTAATCTTTCGACAGTTTGCAATTTCGCCAGTTAGATTATAATCTAACGGTTTTTATAATCTTACGGTGACATATATATGCTTATAGGATCACTTTGCTGTCCGTCTGTCTGTCAAGACCCTTCTTCTCAGGAACGCATGGAGGTATCAAGCTGAAATTCCTATCAAATACTCAGATCTACTGTCTCTTGGAGCTGTGAAAATATCAAACGTAGTAAGCCAACGCAATAAAAAGATATAGCTGTTTAACGTAAGTGTACCCTTTGTCGGTATATTAAGGCTCCTAAGACAAAGATTTTTTAAATATATTCCTAAACATGATATCAGTTTGAAAGCTTTTGTGTGTTGAATAGTGGTATTTTGTCAGTAATTTAATTCGTATTTTTTTTATATTAATTTATTTGTGGACCTCTAGTTTGAATCCTATTTCGTGAAAAAATTTTGCTCTGCTTCTAAGTTCGTGAATTCGTGGCCCCTATTTCGTGATAAAGTTTTTACATCGATGATTATGATTATTCATTGATAAAAACTTAATTATTTAATAGGTTTTATAATTAAGAACAGGATAAAGATATTTTTTTATAATAATTATTGATAAAAAATATTTGAGAGTGAGATTCAGCCTAATGAAGCTTTTATCAGGTACTTACCTACTAATTATTTACATCCTTATCTACTAGCCTACCACTATATATTTATCTGTCACGAACTTGGAGAAAAGTATAACAAAATAGAATGTCACTTGGTTCGTGATATTGATTTTTGGAAATGCCCTATATAAATAGAGTAAAAATATACAAATATAATACCTAAAATAAATCGAATAACAAAGAAAATTAAGCTGGAAGTACCTGTGCGAATTTACCTCAAAAATGTAAATTCAGGTCACCTTCAAACTCGTATTATAAGAATTCTAGTGAACAAAACATAATATAACGAATTTAGCTTCTAAGAAAATTTATTAAATACTTTATTTGATATTAAATTTACATTCAAATTATCTTAATTAATTATTATGTAAATGCACGAGCTACAAAAATGTATCTCGAATATCCCTAATTCGGTAGTGTCACTAACTACACATGAAAAACTAAATGGCTGCTATTTCGTGAGCCGATTTATATCAAGTTTAAAGGAATCCTATGTTTTTATTTTAT
Source organism: Erebia palarica (assembly GCA_964035005.1). Classification (NCBI taxonomy): domain Eukaryota; kingdom Metazoa; phylum Arthropoda; class Insecta; order Lepidoptera; family Nymphalidae; genus Erebia; species Erebia palarica. The sequence goes on from OZ035994.1 coordinate 20,967,929, forward strand.
TAACTTTGTCCGAGTCAACTCAATTGTTAAGGAACACATAAAAGCCTTTCTGTAAGCTTAAGAAATACGAGGGCTGACCTTACGGTGACGTGTCATAAAAGCCCCACAGTTGTTCGTGGCCGTCTGACAGTTTCCAGGATTGTATTGCTTTCAGTTTAGCAGCTAAAATGTTGGTATTTAATTTTTTGGACAGTTTACATGATAGAGACTTTATAGAAATGTATAATTTAAATAAATATTATTTAAATTGGTTATTTTTTGCGAGAAACAAAACTAACGAAATGACGTATTATCACGAAATAGGGGCCCGTTACCTTATACTGCATATTTTCGACACTCGCAAGGGAATCAAAACCTACAGGATACTTCCCGTGAACTCAGAATCTTGAAATTTGTTACGAAACAACGTCTTAAAGCAGATATGAAGGAAAAATTGAGAAAAACATCAATTTTTAGTTACATCATACTATAATAAAAATATTTTTAATAATTTTAAACTTACTACAGGTGTGTACGGAACCCTCGGTGTGCGAGTCTGACTCACACTTGGCTGGTTTTTTATTTTAATTTTAAAGTAATTAATTTAAATTATTTCATATGAAGTATTGTCCTGTTTTGTCGATGGTTGCCTGCCAGCAATTAAGAAACTTTATTTATTATTAAAAAGTTTATTTATTATTAAAACTTTATTTATTTATTTATAAATGGTTGGACAGAATATAAATGTGATAACAGCGACGCTGTCATCGGGTCGGATAAGTTTGTAGGACTATAAATTCCTACCGTCCGCGTCACGTCGTAATTCGAGGCTTAGCAATAGTGCGCAATTGCACCTTTGCTCTTAAATAAAAACAGGCGTTTAACACAATATTTTCAGTTTTAAAAATTATTGTGAATAACTTCAATTTATATTACAGTGAACCTAATGTAAATTTTTGGTCCATTTTTACGTGTTTTACTATATGACAGTATGCTAGACAGTACTTTTCGAGCGGGTGTAGTACTATAAAGAAAATAATATACCTGGAAATTCACAATAATTTAATGTTTCTAATCCAATGATATTTTTAACGTTTAGTTTTTATTTAGAATTTAATAAAATATTGTGTAAAATAAATAACTGAAAAATATTGTTCTTTATCTTTATTGCTATTGTGCGTATTCATACTAATATTTAAATTCGAAAGTGTGTCTGTCTATAATAAGCTCCCAGAAGACATATTAAAGATTTCTCTTAATAAGTTCAAAGTTAATGTAAAACGTGGTGCCTAGTGAGAGGCTGCGGCCGTAGCTAGTTACTGCCTCATCACTTACCATCAAGTGAGATCGCAGTCAAGGGCTAACTCGTAGTGGATAAAAAAAAACGTAAACTCATTGAAAAATCTTATTACCATGTAAAGGACTACATTAAACGACAAGGAAGCTTGGCAATAATTTGTGAGTTGCGGCGTGATTGAAGGACAAACTCTCTATTTCATTTTACCACTTTGGGGGTGGAATTCTAGAAAACTGTGACACACGTATTTCTTTATTTTGAATACAATGTGAAACACACATTTCTTGACTAGTTGATTCCCACGACTTCGTCCGCGTGGATTAAGATTTTTTATTTCCGCGGGATCTTTTTAATTTTCCGGGATAAAAGTAGCCTATGTCCTTCCCGGGATACAATCTACACCTGTACCAAATTTCATCAAAATCGGTTGAGCAGTTGGACCGGAAAGCGTAGCAGACATACATATACTCAATACTCAATATAATTTATTCAATATAGGTACACTGTAGGTACACTTATTGACGTTAAAAATTACTTACTCATAAAACATGATGGCGATAATTGGTTACGGTATCATAAAACTAAAGCTACGAGGGTTCCAAACGCGCCCTGGTCTGAGAAGAGCCCACAACAAACTCAGCCGGGTTTTTTTTTATTATCACCATCTCACAAATCATCTTAACTAAGGAACTATCAGAGCCATAGAGCAAATTATTGCCAAGGTTCCTTGTCAAACCAGTCTATAGACTACTTGTTCTGAAAATTTTGCCGGCCTAGGCCTAAATCCAGCACTGAGGATAAGTTGTATCTCGGGGAGGGATATATATACTACTTTATAGTAAAAATTAATAAATTGCCGCGGGAATCAAAAAAAGCTTAAACCACGCGGACGAAGTCGCGGGCATCATCTAGTATTCTGTATTTGTGAAACAATGAATATCATGACAATAAAAACATAATATTTATTGTAAGTTTAAACAATAGTATTAAAATTATAGCATTTGTTTTCCTTCGAACTGCGTAAAATAATGTTCAAACGTCTCAAAAATTATTGTGAATATTATTATTTGAACAGATGTAGGGGAACCTCACATTAATTTATGTATTATTTCGCAATATGTTGACATTATAACAATTGTAAATAATTATGTTAACAATTAACATTTGACGAGCTGCGTGGCACAGTGTTGAGCGCTATTATCTTAATGTGTGGGGGTCCCGAGTTCGATCCCGGCAGGGCCAATATCCATCACCACCACCACTACCACCACGTTGGCGGTGTTTCACCACGAGGGTGAAACACCGCCAACTTCCAACTCCGGGCTGGCACTGAGAATTTCATCATTGAAAAAACCCAATACCTAACAATTTTTATGCCCGACCGGGAATCGAACTTCGATTCCCAGGGCCAATATGGGAATTTAAAATTTCTCAATTTTTCCTGGTCTGGCCTGGTGGTAAGCTTTGGCAGTGGCTAGCTACCACTCTACGGCGTACCGGCAAAGACGTGCCGCCAAGCGATTTAGCGTTCCGGTACGATGCCGTGTAGAAACCGAATAGGGGTATGGGTTTAATATAACTGCCATGCCCCTAACAGCAGTGGCGTGCACAGGGTTTGAAGCTAGGGTAGGCATTAGTTAGTCATAATTACCTATTTATCGACTGTCATGATGAAAAATGAGCATTGATGTATTTCCATTTGGGTAAGCAGTGATTTTGTGCCTCTATAAACTGCACGCCACTGCCTAACAGGATAGCCCGCTACCATCTTAGACTGCATCATCACTTACCATAACGTGAAAACGTAGTCAAGGGCTAACTTGTAGTGAATAAAAAAGAAGTGCGATATAACCGCCTGATTGTACTCATAGGTACGTAGATGCATCGACAATGTTAGGTAACCAACTGTAAGGGAAAAAATCGCTTGGCCGTATAGCTTTGGCCATAGAAATCTAGCTACGACCAAAACCTCCTACCAAACCAAAGAAACCGTAGACCAAAGAACATGTAGACCAGCCCAATCTATCTAAATACCCCAATTCCATGTAGTCTTGTCTATCCTACCTACCAGTAGAGATTTTTTGCGAAGCGCGTATCCAGAAGGAGAATGAGAAAGGAAAAGGGAAGGATGAGGTGGCGAATGAAATGAAACTAAAAAGCTAGATATGCTCTCTGTAGATTTCGTTTTGATCCTTTATTTTCATCCATACGGATATCCATACTTCCATATCCATAAAAATATTATAAATGCGAAAGTGTCTGTCTGCTACGCTTTCACGACCCATCTGTTAGACCGATTTTGATGAAATTTTGGTACAGGGATAGGTTGTATCCTGGGGAAGGAAATAGGCTACTTTTTATATCGGAAGTGGGAATAAAAAAAAATTATCTCTTCAACTGATGAAATTTGGTATAGGGATAGTTTGTATCCAGGGTAAGAACGTAGGCTACTTTTTATCCCGGAAATTAAAGAGCTCTCGCGGGAATTAAAAAATCAAAATCCACGTGGACGAAGTCGCGAGCATCCTATAATATATTTTACATGTGAAATTGTGTCTGTCTGTCTATCTGCTACGATTTCACGGCCCAACTACTGAACCGAGTTTGCTGAAATTTGGTAAGTACAGAGATAGTTTTACATCCCGGGAAGTACATAGGCTACTTTTATCCCGGAAAATTGAAGAGTTCCCGCGGGAATTAAAAATATAAAAAATAGACGTTCTTGCACCAGATTTGCTTAATATCCTTTATATAAATATAATATTATGTGCAACTCTATGACTACTTGCTGTGGCCAAATTAACAAATGGCATTTAGGGGTATACATAAAGACAATGTCTTAATCAACATTTAATTGTCATGTATTGTTTATCGTAAGGTTAGTTAAGCTTTATTACAAATAAAGTCGATTTGAAATTATCAATATTTGAACAAGTTCTGTAAACCATACATTACACAAGTCACACACGTCAATATTTTCAAAGAATTTCGCGTATATAAGGGCATGAAAATTGGGACTCTACATCAGTTCGGTCCCAACTCTGAGAAAAATGAGAGTAGCAGCCTTCGTGGTCTTGTGCTGTGCACTGCAGGTAAGCTTTATATTACTCACTGTTGATGCATGCGACTTCATCCGCGTATAATAAGTTTTTTGATTCGGGAACTCGTTTCCGTGGGAATCAAAAAGACTTTTCCGCGATAAAAAGTAGACTATGTCACTCTCCAGTCGACCCGTTGCTCCATTGCAACGTAATTGAAGGACAAACCAACAAACAGACATACTTTCGCATTTATAATATTTTTATGATGTATATTTCACCGTAAGATTGTAAAAACCGTTAGATTATAATCTAACTCGCGAAATTGCAAACTGTTGAAAGATTACAATTTAACGTATTATTTTTCGCTAAATTGTAATCTGTTAGGTTTATTAACCCGATAGAACCTGAGTGCCCGGCACTACCTGATTATTTATGTCGAACCCTAACCTTACCTACAAGAAACAGACAAGAAAACGTAAATACAATGAATATTTCAAAAATTTACACTCAGAACATTGAACGGTTCACAATCTTACGGTGACAGATATAAATGATAAATGATTTATTTATTTCACATAGGACCACTTATGTCACTTATGAAACGTTAATAAGACTCTACCACCGGTTCGGAAAACTTTCTGCTGAGAATAGCCGGCAAGAAACTCCTCTTTTCTTCAAAATATAATATGTAAATGACAAACTCTGCACAAAACTCATAACAATCAAATTAAAACCTAAAACATTGAATTAAAACAATCTTTCACCTTTCAGTACATAACGTCAGAAATAATCGACGAAAATATTGATAATATTTTAAATGACAAATCTAAATATGAAACTAAGAATGAAACCACAAGTGATGAATTTGAAATGAACCAAAAAACCGGAAAAGTGTACGAAAAACGAACTACTCACAAAGAATTCCTTTCAAAAAATGGTTATGGCAGCGACGTAAATGAATGTGATGTTAAAATAATAGAGCTCTTCATCACAAAAGATGCCCAAGGTCATGAAAGAATATTTGAAGACGATACTACCATTAAAAAAGTTGACATACCTGTCACTTATACCAGTTCCTCATCTGCATCAGCTGCAAGTCAAACACCCCAAAGCAATTCCAGTGTAGCAACAGGATCAGCAGCTTCAGCAACTGCAGGAGCACGATCCACATCATCGGCAGCAAGCACAGTCATAACTCAAGGGCCAGAAAGCAGATCAACATCAGCAACTGACACAAACATACCTGAATCAGGATCACCGGGCACACCAGGTGCTTCACCGACTACAAAAGAAGGCGTTACTGGGACTCAGCAACCAGGAAGTGAACCAGCTTCTAAACCAGTAGATAATATCACCGGAAACAATCAAAATGAGTTAGGACCAGATTCTTATGGTTCAGGCTACTATGGACAAGATTATTTATCACCACAAGATTTATTGACTATTGACGATAACGTAGGTGGATCAGCAACTGACACAAACGTACCTGAATCAGGATCATCGGGCACACCAGGTGCTTCACCGACAACAAAAGAAGGCGTTTCTGGGACACAGCGACCAGAAAGTGGACCAGTGTCAAAACGGGCAAGTACTGCCTCCGGAAATAGGCGACCAGGGCTGGACTTATACGGATCAAAATATAACGGAAAATATTATCCAGAAATAAGTTCAGCTGCTGCCACGGCTGTAGCAGGAGGAATTGGAACAACGTCATCAAGCTCAGCCAGAACCCAAGGGCCTGAAAGCAGATCAACATCAGCTGCATCAAATAGTAGCTCACGTTCTGGTGCCGGAGGCTCTGGAAGCATTCATGGCACACATGGATCATCCGAAGGATCAGAAGAGGGTGGAGCCTATGGAAACGCATCAGGACGAGGTGGTGATCACGGCCCTGGATCAGGCTCATCAGGCTCACCAAGTAATTTACCAACTAAAAAAATAGATGAAACAAGGACTCAGCTACCAGAAAGTAGACCAGTGCTAAAATCGGCAAGTACTGCCCCCGGGAAAAGGCGACCAGAACTGGACCTTTACGGTAAAAAATATAACGGAAAGTATTTTCCAGAAATAAGTTCAGCTTCTGCCAAGGCTGCAGCAGGAGGAGTTGGACCAGATTCTTATAGACCAGGCTACTACAGACAAGATTATTTATCACCACAAGATTTATTGACCATTGCCGATAACGTAGGCGGATCAGCAACTGACACAAACATACCTGAATCACGATCATCGGGCACACCAGGTGCTTCAGCGACAACAAAAGAAGGCGTTTCTGGGACCCAGCGACCAGAAAGTGGACCAGTGTCAAAACAGGCAAGTATTGCCTCCGGAAATAGGCGACCAGGGCTGGACTTATACGGATCAAAATATAACGGAAAATATTATCCAGAAATAAGTTCAGCTGCTGCCAAAGCTGTAGCAGGAGGATTTGGAACAACGTCATCAAGCTCAGCCAGAACCCAAGGGCCAGAAAGCAGATCAACATCAGCTGCATCAAGTAGTAGCTCACGTTCTGGTGCCGGAGGCTCTGGAATCATTCATGGCACACATGGATCATCGGAAGGATCAGAAGAGGGTGGAGCCTATGGAAATGCATCAGGACGAGGTGGTGTTCACGGCCCTGGATCAGGCTCATCAGGCTCACCAAGTAATCCACGAACTAAAAAAATAGATGAAACAAGGACACAGCTACCAGAAAGTAGACCAGTGTCAAAATCGGCAAGTACTGCCCCCGGAAATAGGCGACCAGGGCTGGACTTTTACGGATCAAAATATAACGGAAAATATTTTCCAGAAATAAGGTCAGCTACTGCCAAGCCTGTAGCAGGAGGAGTTGGACCAGATTCTTATAGACCAGGCTACTACAGGCAAGATTATTTATCACCACAAGATTTATTGACCATTGACGATAACGTAGGTGGATCAGCAACTGAAACAAACTTACCTGAATCAGGATCTTCGGGCACACCAGGTGCTTCACCGACTACAAAAGAAGGCGTGACTGGGACCCAGCAACCAGGAAGTGTACCAGCTTCTAAACCAGTAGATAATATCACCGGAAACAATCAAAATGAGTTAGGACCAGATTCTTATGGTTCAGGCTACTATGGACAAGATTATTTATCACCACAAGATTTATTGACCATTGACGATAACGTAGGTGGACCAGCAACTGACACAAACATACCTGAATTAGGATCATCGGGCACACCAGGTGCTTCACCGACTACAAAAGAAGGCGTTACTGGGACTCAGCAACCAGGAAGTGAACCAGCTTCTAAACCAGTAGATAATATCACCGGAAACAATCAAAATAAGTTAGGACCAGATTCTTATGGTTCAGGCTACTATGGACAAGATTATTTATCACCACAAGATTTATTGACCATTGACGATAACGTAGGTGGATCAGCAACTGACACAAACGTACCTGAATCAGGATCATCGGGCACACCAGGTGCTTCACCGACAACAAAAGAAGGCGTTTCTGGGACCCAGCGACCAGAAAGTGGACCAGTGTCAAAACGGGCAAGTACTGCCTCCGGAAATAGGCGACCAGGGCTGGACTTATACGGATCAAAATATAACGGAAAATATTATCCAGAAATAAGTTCAGCTGCTGCCACGGCTGTAGCAGGAGGAATTGGAACAACGTCATCAAGCTCAGCCAGAACCCAAGGGCCTGAAAGCAGATCAACATCAGCTGCATCAAATAGTAGCTCACGTTCTGGTGCCGGAGGCTCTGGAAGCATTCATGGCACACATGGATCATCCGAAGGATCAGAAGAGGGTGGAGCCTATGGAAACGCATCAGGACGAGGTGGTGATCACGGCCCTGGATCAGGCTCATCAGGCTCACCAAGTAATTTACCAACTAAAAAAATAGATGAAACAAGGACTCAGCTACCAGAAAGTAGACCAATGTCAAAATCGGCAAGTACTGCCCCCGGAAATAGGCGACCAGGGCTGGACTTTTACGGATCAAAATATAACGGAAAATATTTTCCAGAAATAAGGTTAGCTGCTGCCAAGACTGTAGCAGGAGGAGTTGGACCAGATTCTTATAGACCAGGCTACTACAGGCAAGATTATTTATCACCACAAGATTTATTGACCATTCACGATAACGTAGATGGATCAGCAACTGACACAAACGTACCTGAATCAGGATCATCGGGCACACCAGGTGCTTCACCGACTACAAAAGAAGGCGTTTCTGGGACCCAGCGACCAGAAAGTGGACCAGTGTCAAAACGGGCAAGTACTGCCTCCGGAAATAGGCGACCAGGGCTGGACTTATACGGATCAAAATATAACGGAAAATATCATCCAGAAATAAGTTCAGCTGCTGCCATGGCTGTAGCAGGAGGATTTGGAACAACGTCATCAAGCTTAGCCAGAACCCAAGGGCCAGAAAGCAGATCAACATCAGCTGCATCAAGTAGTAGCTCACGTTCTGGTGCCGGAGGCTCTGGAATCATTCATGGCATACATGGATCCTCCGAAGGATCAGAAGAGGGTGGAGCCTATGGAAACGCATCAGGACGAGGTGGTGTTCACGGCCCTGGATCAGGCTCATCAGGCTCACCAAGTAATCCACGAACTAAAAAAATAGATGAAACAAGGACACAGCTACCAGAAAGTAGACCAGTGTCAAAATCGGCAAGTACTGCCCCCGGAAATAGGCGACCAGGGCTGGACTTTTACGGATCAAAATATAACGGAAAATATTTTCCAGAAATAAGGTCAGCTACTGCCAAGCCTGTAGCAGGAGGAGTTGGAACAGATTCTTATAGACCAGGCTACTACAGGCAAGATTATTTATCACCACAAGATTTATTGACCATTGACGATAACGTAGGTGGATCAGCAACTGAAACAAACTTACCTGAATCAGGATCTTCGGGCACACCAGGTGCTTCACCGACTACAAAAGAAGGCGTTACTGGGACCCAGCAACCAGGAAGTGTACCAGCTTCTAAACCAGTAGATAATATCACCGGAAACAATCAAAATGAGTTAGGACCAGATTCTTATGGTTCAGGCTACTATGGACAAGATTATTTATCACCACAAGATTTATTGACCATTGACGATAACGTAGGTGGACCAGCAACTGACACAAACATACCTGAATTAGGATCATCGGGCACACCAGGTGCTTCACCGACTACAAAAGAAGGCGTTACTGGGACTCAGCAACCAGGAAGTGAACCGGCTTCTAAACCAGTAGATAATATCACCGGAAACAATCAAAATAAGTTAGGACCAGATTCTTATGGTTCAGGCTACTATGGACAAGATTATTTATCACCACAAGATTTATTGACCATTGACGATAACGTAGGTGGACCAGCAACTGACACAAACATACCTGAATTAGGATCATCGGGCACACCAGGTGCTTCACCGACTACAAAAGAAGGTATTTCTGGGACCCAGCAACCAGAAAGTGGACCAGCTTCTAAACCAGTAGACAATATCACCGGAAACAATCAGAATGAGTTAGGACCAGATTCTTATGGTTCAGGCTACTACGGACAAGAATATTTATCAACACAAGATTTATTGACCATTGACTATAACGTAGGTGGATCAGAAACTGACACAAACATACCTGAATCAGGATCATCGGGCACACCAGGTGCTTCACTGACTACAAAAGAAGGCGTTTCTGGGACCCAGCAACCAGAAAGTGGACCAGCTTCTAAACCAGTAGACAATATCACCGGAAACAATCAGAATGAGTTAGGACCAGATTCTTATGGTTCAGGCTACTACGGACAAGATTATTTATCACCACAAGATTTATTGACCATTGACGATAACGTAGGTGGATCAGCAACTGACACAAACATACCTGAATCAGGATCATCGGGCACACCAGGTGCTTCACCGACTACGAAAGAAGGCGTTTCTGGGACCCAGCGACCAGAAAGTGGACCAGTGTCAAAACGGGCAAGTACTGCCTCCGGAAATAGGCGACCAGGGCTGGACTTATACGGATCAAAATATGACGGAAAATATTATCTAGAAATAAGTTCAGCTGCTGCCACGGCTGTAGCAGGAGGATTTGGAACAACGTCATCAAGCTCAGCCAGAACCCAAGGGCCAGAAAGCAGATCAACATCAGCTGCATCAAGTAGTAGCTCACGTTCCGGTACCGGAGGCTCTGGAAGCATTCATGACACACATGGATCATCCGAAGGATCAGAAGAGGGTGGAGCCTATGGAAATGCATCAGGACGAGGTGGTGTTCGCGGCCCTGGATCAGGCTCATCAGGCTCACCAAGTAATTTACCAACTAAAAAAATACATGAAACAAGGACTCAGCTACCAGAAAGTAGACCAGTGTCAAAATCGGCAAGTACTGCCCCCGGAAATAGGCGACCAGGGCTGGACTTTTACGGATCAAAATATAACGGAAAATATTTTCCAGAAATAAGGTCAGCTGCTGCGAAGCCTGTAGCAGGAGGAGTTGGACCAGATTCTTATAGACCAGGCTCCTACAGGCAAGATTATTTATCACCACAAGATTTATTGACCATTGACGATAACGTAGGTGGATCAGCAACTGACACAAACATACCTGAATCAGGATCATCGGGCACACCAGGTGCTTCACCGACTACAAAAGAAGGCGTTACTGGGACCCAGCAACCAGGAAGTGGACCAGCTTCTAAACCAGTAGATAATATCACCGGAAACAATCAAAATGAGTTAGGACCAGATTCTTATGGTTCAGGCTACTATGGACAAGATTATTTATCACCACAAGATTTATTGACCATTGACGATAACGTAGGTGGACCAGCAACTGACACAAACATACCTGAATTAGGATCATCGGGCACACCAGGCGCTGCACCGAATACAAAAGAAGGAGTTTCTGGGACCCAGCGACCAGAAAGTGGATCAGTGTCACAACCGGCAAGTACTGCCTCCGGAAATAGACGACCAGGGCTGGACTTATACGGATCAAAATATAACGGAAAATATTATCCAGAAATAAGTTCAGCTGCTGCCACGGCTGTAGCAGGAGGATTTGGAACAACGTCATCAAGCTTAGCCAGAACCCAAGGGCCAGAAAGCAGATCAACATCAGCTGCATCAAGTAGTAGCTCACGTTCCGGTGCCGGAGGCTCTGGAAGCATTCATGGCACACATGGATCATCCGAAGGATCAGAAGAGGGTGGAGCCTATGGAAATGCATCAGGACGAGGTGGTGTTCGCGGCCCTGGATCAGGCTCATCAGGCTCACCAAGTAATTTACCAACTAAAAAAATAGATGAAACAAGGACTCAGCTACCAGAAAGTAGACCAGTGTCAAAATCGGCAAGTACTGCCCCCGGAAATAGGCGACCAGGGCTGGACTTTTACGGATCAAAATATAACGGAAAATATTTTCCAGAAATAAGGTCAGCTGCTGCCAAGCCTGTAGCAGGAGGAGTTGGACCAGATTCTTATAGACCAGGCTCCTACAGGCAAGATTATTTATCACCACAAGATTTATTGACCATTGACGATAACGTAGGTGGATCAGCAACTGACACAAACATACCTGAATCAGGATCATCGGGCACACCAGGTGCTTCACCGACTGCAAAAGAAGGCGTTACTGGGACCCAGCAACCAGGAAGTGGACCAGCTTCTAAACCAGTAGATAATATCACCGGAAACAATCAAAATGAGTTAGGACCAGATTCTTATGGTTCAGGCTACTATGGACAAGATTATTTATCACCACAAGATTTATTGACCATTGATGATAACGTAGGTGGATCAGCAACTGACAAAAACATACCTGAATCAGGATCATCGGGCACACCAGGCGCTGCACCGAATACAAAAGAAGGAGTTTCTGGGACCCAGCGACCAGAAAGTGGATCAGTGTCACAACCGGCAATTACTGCCTCCGGAAATAGACGACCAGGGCTGGACTTATACGGATCAAAATATAACGGAAAATATTATCCAGAAATAAGTTCAGCTGCTGCCACGGCTGTAGCAGGAGGATTTGGAACAACGTCATCAAGCTTAGCCAGAACCCAAGGGCCAGAAAGCAGATCAACATCAGCTGCATCAAGTAGTAGCTCACGTTCCGGTGCCGGAGGCTCTGGAAGCATTCATGGCACACATGGATCATCCGAAGGATCAGAAGAGGGTGGAGCCTATGGAAATGCATCAGGACGAGGTGGTGTTCGCGGCCCTGGATCAGGCTCATCAGGCTCACCAAGTAATTTACCAACTAAAAAAATAGATGAAACAAGGACTCAGCTACCAGAAAGTAGACCAGTGTCAAAATCGGCAAGTACTGCCCCCGGAAATAGGCGACCAGGGCTGGACTTTTACGGATCAAAATATAACGGAAAATATTTTCCAGAAATAAGGTCAGCTGCTGCCAAGCCTGTAGCAGGAGGAGTTGGACCAGATTCTTATAGACCAGGCTCCTACAGGCAAGATTATTTATCACCACAAGATTTATTGACCATTGACGATAACGTAGGTGGATCAGCAACTGACACAAACATACCTGAATCAGGATCATCGGGCACACCAGGTGCTTCACCGACTGCAAAAGAAGGTATTACTGGGACCCAGCAACCAGGAAGTGGACCAGCTTCTAAACCAGTAGATAATATCACCGGAAACAATCAAAATGAGTTAGGACCAGATTCTTATGGTTCAGGCTACTATGGACAAGACTATTTATCACCACAAGATTTATTGACCATTGATGATAACGTAGGTGGATCAGCAACTGACAAAAACATACCTGAATCAGGATCATCGGGCACACCAGGCGCTGCACCGAATACAAAAGAAGGAGTTTCTGGGACCCAGCGACCAGAAAGTGGATCAGTGTCACAACCGGCAAGTACTGCCTCCGGAAATAGACGACCAGGGCTGGACTTATACGGATCAAAATATAACGGAAAATATTATCCAGAAATAAGTTCAGCTGCTGCCACGGCTGTAGCAGGAGGATTTGGAACAACGTCATCAAGCTTAGCCAGAACCCAAGGGCCAGAAAGCAGATCAACATCAGCTGCATCAAGTAGTAGCTCACGTTCCGGTGCCGGAGGCTCTGGAAGCATTCATGGCACACATGGATCATCCGAAGGATCAGAAGAGGGTGGAGCCTATGGAAATACATCAGGACGAGGTGGTGTTCGCGGCCCTGGATCAGGCTCATCAGGCTCACCAAGTAATTTACCAACTAAAAAAATAGATGAAACAAGGACTCAGCTACCAGAAAGTAGACCAGTGTCAAAATCGGCAAGTACTGCCCCCGGAAATAGGCGACCAGGGCTGGACTTTTACGGATCAAAATATAACGGAAAATATTTTCCAGAAATAAGGTCAGCTGCTGCCAAGCCTGTAGCAGGAGGAGTTGGACCAGATTCTTATAGACCAGGCTCCTACAGGCAAGATTATTTATCACCACAAGATTTATTGACCATTGACGACAACGTAGGTGGATCAGCAACTGACACAAACATACCTGAATCAGGATCATCGGGCACACCAGGTGCTTCACCGACTACAAAAGAAGGCGTTTCTGGGACCCAGCAACCAGGAAGTGAACCAGCTTCTAAACCGGTAGATAATATCACCGGAAACAATCAAAATGAGTTAGGACCAGATTCTTATGGTTCAGGCTACTATGGACAAGATTATTCTGCCCCAGAAGAGCGACCGAATTTTAATAACAACAAACGGGGTTCAGAATCAAGTTCAAGCCCTGCCGCTAGAGAGTCAGCAGCCGGAATTCCAGATTCAGCAGGCTCTCCGAGTGGTGTAGCATCTGGCGTTACGTCTGTTCAAGGGAGAAAAAGAGTCCGCCAAGCTTGCCGACTTAGGAGCAGTCAGTTTGTTCTTAGACTTGGAAGAAGAGGTCAACCATGTACGTTTTGTTATTAATCAATCAATTAGTTAAGGTTTCATATTTGTTTTACGGATACATCTTTATTATTTAAAGGCAAATAAAATTTGTAGCATTCCAAAGCTTTGTTTTATAAATTTAAGTTCTCCCATTCACGTAAAATTCCTTCCTTTCTTAATAAGAATTAATGTCCTTTCCCTAGAAGAAAGAAGTTTGGTTACTTTCTTCCTACATCGAAACGATCGAATATACTCAAGGAGGGCACCCATAAAGGTGGAAATACAGATCAAACTTATTTATATTTCCTAGTGTTGGACTACCTTTTTAAGGTCATCGGTCCAACATTAGAAATTGGGTGGATGAGAAAAGCGGAGGACCGCGTGTAGTTGCGCGCTCTCCAAAAGGCCTATGTTCAGCAGTGGACGAATACAGGCTGATGGATGGATGGATGGATGAATGTTGGACTATTGCAACTCTACCCATGGTGTTTATAGTTAATAAAATACGGCAGTATCCATCAATAAATGTCGCAAGTTTAATAAAGGTGTTAGGTATTCATCTGAGTCGCATAAATAAGTAAAGGGAGGATGAAGGATATTAATTAATAATATGTACTAGTTATTGAACTAGAAGTTTAATTCGCTATAATCCGCTACAGTAGACAAATCTGTGTGGTACAGTGCGTGTCTTTCACCTGCAACATGCGACACCCACCATCCAGCAATTCGCACAGGCACAACACCACACCACACAAATCCTCCAAATCACTCTCAACGATTGTGAAGTGAACTTCACTTCACAATCGTGCATTGTCGAGTCAACACCTCCTGAAGATGCTCCGGTGTCGGAGTGAAACGTACGTTGAGAGTGATTTGGAGGATTTGTGTGGTGTGGTGTTGTGCCTGTGCGAATTGCTGGGTGGTGGGTGTCGCATGCTGCAGGTGAAAGACACGCACTGTACCACACAGATTTGTCTACTGTAGCGGATTATAGCGAATTAAACTTCTAGTTCATTCACTATCATGGACTTCCGCAAAGTAACGCCTGCTTCTATTCAATATATGTACTAGTTGATGCCCGCGACTTCGTCTACGTGGATTGAGGTTTTTTGGTTCCCGCGGGAACTCTGTAATTTTCCGTTGTTTTTTCCGCATAAAAAGTAGTATATGTGTTATTCTAGACTATAATCTATTGCTGTGCCAAATTTGATCCAGATCCGTTCAACCGTTCTGGTGTGATTGGGTAATAAAGATCCATTTGAGGTTTTTTGTTCCCGCGGGAGCTCTTTAATTTTCCGGGATAAAAAGTAGCCTAGGTATATGTTATTCCAAATTATAATCTATCTCAGTGCCTTTCATCCAGATCCGATCAGCCTTTCTGGCGTGAAAATGTAACAAAAATCCACATATCCATACATCCATAATCACAAACTTTCGCGTTTATAATATACTAAATACTAGTGGGCCCGGCAGACGTTGTCCTGCCCTGAACCTAGAACACGATTGCAGCGCCCCCTGCCGGGTGCAATTATAAATATAAACCAGCCTTTGATCCACTCAAACACACACAAAAAAATTCCATCTACCTAAATCGGTCCAATTCCTATTCCAATTTTATTAATTACAGTCAATCGCTTTCTTATAAGTCGAAAACAATAATATACCTACTATATATACAAAATTTTGTTACTATTTCACTGAGTTTACTCAGTGAAATAGTAACAAAATTTTGACAAAAGATAGCCAGGCTGACTGATAATGTAATCGTTATCGAATCGACCCAGTTCGAAACCAAAATTAATAATATACTTAGATCAATGTAATTTTCTAATTTAATTAGCAACGTTGCAAGTTGCGTTAGCAATTTGTCAAAAATATGGTATTTAAATTAAAATAACAATATAGGAGTCTTTGTATCGTAAACCCGGTCATAAAGTCAAAATCAAAAATTTAATTCTATGTCTGTCAGAAAGTATGTTTCTTTTAGCTAGATAACCTCAAGGGCGTAGCGAGGTACGGGCTGTCAATAATACTTCGTACCAATAATACTTTGTTGGCACAACCGTGTACAACAAGTAATATAGAAAGATCTTTTTCTACCCTGCGATGTGTCAAAACGTGGCTGAGGTCTACGCTGACCGAAAACCGTTTGAACGGGCTATGCATGTAAAGCATAGGTACACAGGAAAATTCGAAAGGTCAAAGAAAAAAAGAAGAGATTTTGAGAGAAGTTTTAAACAAATTTTGTGAAGAACCGCGGCGATTACTGGCCAAGCAATAAAGTTATTTGTGATTGTTCTACGTTGTGTTTTTAATTTTTACCTCACTTCCGACCTTCCACTACTAATGTGAGTTAGTAAAAAAAAATATAGTTTAGGATTTTCTTTATCTGCCCCCTCTATATAAAATCCTGGCTACGCCCTTGTTAACCTACCGAATGGCAACCCACCGTCGCCCCTTACCTGAGGCCGAACCGAACCGAATCAGAATCGGAACCTAGCCATTGTTTGAAACGCATGACTTTGTTCGTCGCTTTAAATTTTTCAACATTGTTTTATATGCACTGTGCCTTTTTGTTATTGATATAGGATAAAAACATTATAAACGTGCAAGAAGAAAGTATGTTCTTTATATGTTACTAGAGGTCGCCCGCGACTTTGTCCGCGTGCAATTTCTGATTTCCTATGAGATTTTCCCGCTGCAAAAAGCTTAGTTACATATAGCGGCTAAAACTATTATGTAATAACCTTATTACCGATTTTAAAAACTTATAACCTACATGCAAGCTTCCAACCCCAATTTCTCACTCTTTCGGGTAAATTTTCGTAAAATTGATTATACAGAATAGTATAATTTAAAACTAATAAACTAAATCCCGATTTTCAAGTCTCTAGCATCAAAAACTTAAAACCCTCATGTAAGCTTCAAACCCCTATTTCACTCCTTTTGGGGTAGATTTTCGTAAAATTGCATAGGCAAGTTATTATTTATTAAAATTTTATAACCTAAATGCCGATTTTCAGGTCTCTAACTTCAAACACATTGGACTTTCATACAAACTTACAACCCCCATTACACCCTCATTGGGGTGAATTTTCATAAAATTACTTATATGGGTTTTTATTATTTATAACTATTAACTTAATTTCCAATTTTCGTGTCTCTAACTTCAAAAACAAAGGACTTTCATACAAATTTCCAACCCCCATATCAACCCCTTAGAGGTGAATTTTCTCAAAACCGTTTCTTAGCTGACGTCTGCACCATAGAAGGAAGTAGGAACCTATCTTCTAAATTTCAAATCTGTATGCTTTACAGTCCCTGAGATATCGTGATGAATCAGTGAGTGACCTTTCGCTTTTATATATATAGTTTTGACAAATTTTTAGAGGATACTTGAAGAAGAAAGACGAAAAAGCTCTCTTGGCTCATTTATTAACATGAACTATGGAAATATTATATCGAGAAAATAAAATCACACAAGAACGATACGCAACGACGGATGACAAGGAAGAGCGCCCCTGGCCGCACTGCACGCATCTTTTTATAACCTCGTCTCTGACACCATCGCTATTGTTCAGGAGAACAAAAGATTTACGAGACCAGGTACCTGTTGAGGAATAAAGTTACGCAGCGCGTATTAAAGAGGGCATCTTTGGACATACTGACACATCAAAAATTATGAAAGATATGACGCTAACTCCAACTCGATCTAAGAAGTTCAGAAAAAATATATCTTCTCCTGAGAAAGAAGTGTCAGTTAAAAAATACACACCCCAAGAAGCTTTGTCATTGTTCGTAGATGGTGATTTTACAAGACGACAATGGGAACTAATACAAGGTGCTGATGAAAACATTTTCCCTTGGTATTCACTTTTACAAAAAAAGAAAAAGGCGAAGAAGATTCATTATCCTGATGAAGATTCCTTAAAAGTGACTGAAACTTGTTTTGAAGTTGAACTTCAAGGTCTTCTAAACCACATGGCATCACGTCTTGGTGAATATCTTAAAGAAGTTATTACAACATTATCAGTATTTGACAACCAACATCTGTCGTTAATATCCAAATGGGGCTGTGATTGATCGAACCAGATACTATACAAACAAAAATTTATTAATACCAACGACAGCGATGCCAATGCTTTTATAAGTTCACTGGTTCCTCTAAGATTGTCTCCGTAAATTTTTTGTCGACCTATCCGAATGAGATTCATCCATGAGACAAAAGACATCACGAAGGAGCCGCCTTCATCGCCTTCATTATAGAGCAAATCCGAAATCTCAAAGAAACTGAGATATTAACTTCCGATGTTAAAATTACTCACATTTTACTGCTCACCATGGTGGATGGTCTACAGACCATTAATGCTGCTACCGACACGGCATCAAAAATGAGGTGCTACATAATAAATAGTTAACTTAAAGTTAATTTAATTAAATACGTCTAATGTTAAAACATTAGACGCAAAAGAGCTAAAGAATTATTGGATATGGTTGAATTTTTGGGTACTCCTACTTTTTTACATAGCACAAACAAATAAACTTTTACAGAGCGCCATCTATTGACATTATTGTGAAGTTCTGTGAAAAATACTGAAACTCATTAAAAATTAAATAATTTCGTTTCCATATAATATTTATCTAATTTTAGTATTTGTTGTTTAAGGATATAATTCAAATAATTGATCAAGTTTCAGGCTCAGCCTTTCAGTAAATTGAGAGTTGTGAGGTCAACTTTGGACGTAAGAAAATCTCCACTTTGAAAGCCCCCCATTTGGTCAATTTTAGGGGAAAAAATTAAAAAAAAAATTTTTTGGACTCTATTACTAATTATCTTTAAAATGATATACCGCAACCCTATGTAATGCTATAAAAATATTTTACTTCGTATTCGCTTTTATGAGAGCACCCTGATATAAAGATTTTTATAATTTTTTAAGCCATATTCGGCTGGAGGCCATTGGTTTACATAATATATTTAAATTTGAAGTAATTACGTTCAGTAATTCAGAAGTTATAAGGATCTGACAAACGGATGGACGGACGGACGGACAAGTGCAAATTCAAACAACAACGGCAGCAAGCGCAGCCGGAACCCAAGGGCCAGAAAGCGGATCAACATCAGCTGCATCAAGTAGTGGCTCACGTTCTGGTGCCAGTGGCTCTGGAAGCGTTCATGGCACACAAGGATCATCCGAAGGATCAGAAGAGGGCGGAGCCTATGGAAACGCATCTAGACTAGGTGGTATTTACGGACCTGGATCAGGCTCATAAGGCTCACCAGGTAATTCACCAAATAAAAAAGGAGACAAAACAAGGACACAGCGACCAGAAAATGCACCAGTATCAAAATCGGCAGGTACTACCCCCGGAAATAGGCGACCAGGGTTGGACTTCTACGGATCAGGATTAAATGGCACTCAAGTAGACTCAGAAACCTTCGCTTCGCTCGGTCTACTAATATCATAATTCATAACTTCTTCTATTGCATCACAAAACAGACTGAAATAATCCAGAACTTGCATCAAGAAACAACCGGTCAACCTCCTTTGTGTTTTCTCCAAGCAACGTGTCATTGGCGAAGTAAATTGTGCTGTCTTGGTATGAATAAAAGCCAAAAATCAAACGAAGAAGAAGAAGAGGATATCACGCATACCGATATGAGGATAGTACGGCAAAAATAAAAAATAAATTATTTAATCCCTAGAGGCTAAATGCTAACTTTAGTCCGCCTATGTTAAGCTATAATCAACGACCTCAATTTACATAGACGGGCCCTGTCAAACAAAGAATGTGGGCGTATTTTTAGCAACGCCATCAACGCCATCTAGTCTGAAAAGCGGGAACTTGCTTGCAACATATGCGCCATCTTGAAAACGTATGACTCGGTCATAGATTAGTACAGATGCGCTTGTCGAAAATAATACCTACATCAGTGTACTCTCTGAGGTAAACGATAAATGTTAGTATGATGTTGTTATTTTTACCACTTTTTTGTTACCAGTTTCCTGGAAAACCATTGGACCGATTATTATGCGGCTTTTTGCATTAGATATATATAGCTTGTGAGAAGGTTCTTAGATATATTTAAAGATCAAAGTCAACACAATGGGGCGCTGCAGTTCGTCGTGGTTTTTTTTTAAATTTAATTATTTGTTAATTGTTGATAAGTTTTGTCGAAAAATTGACAGAAATAAAGTCATTTTTAGGGTTGCGTACCAAAATGATAAGAAAACAACCCTTGTGGTGCGACATGACTGTCCGTCACACTTAGCATAATTCGGTAACTACTAATGCAAAAAACTTGAAATTTAAAATAATAACAGCTAAAACCGTTTAAAATTAAAGAGTTCGCGCGGGAACCAAAAATCCTCAAACCACACAGACGAAGTCGCGGGCATTCGCTAGTACAAAATAAAAATTACCAACTTTAATAAATGAAAACTCTTTATTTATTGAAGTTGGTTTAAACATTAAACTCACGTCAATAACTAATTTTATCATATTATTATAATAGCATAATATTGCGTCTCGGAAGGTATTATTGCCTACTGTCCGTTCTGCCCATCTATGCATTAACAAATCTTGGTTGCATTTTTTTTATCGTACTGGACTGGACTATTCTAGGGTTGGAACCCAAAGCCGTAAGACCAGTGAGTAAAAAAAAAATATCATACAGTTTGTCGCGGAAATTAAATGATTGCGTAATGGATAGAAATATTAAATAGGAAGATTAAATAACGTTTTTTATGAAATGTATAATTGTGAATTGAAACACTTACCTTAAAATAAAAATTATACAGTGCCAAACTAATAAAACTTTAGATGATAACTTAATAACAAATTATCTACACGATGAGCGACCGTGACAGCGCTACGACGGGGACAGACAGGCTTATGACAGGTTATAGGAACGCGCTCTCATAGTTGGTCACCCGCCATTTTTGTATGAAAGGGCCCATCTAGTACCTACATATATATCGATGGCTATAATGCCATCTTTTTAGAGCATGAGAGGTGAAAAATGTTATTTTTGGACTTCTTCAAATGGTTAGCGTTTAAAGTGTAGCGAAATGGCGTAAATATACTTTTACATAGGCTTATAAAGAACCTTGTTTCTATAGCACACCTTGCTACGCTCGGTAAGCTAAACATCTCGTGTGAAATGGCTCATTTTAGTCCCTTGATGAACAATCTACTAATATTAATTAACTGAGTCTATTTAAAAAACACATTTCAATCTATACTTATAATACAACTGTAACATTTTTTTAGGGCACTCTTTAATCGATAGGAATCCAAAACTGTAAATTTGTATTATTTTTTATTTTTGTCTGTCTGTCTGTATTTTGACCGCGCATCACGGCGAAACTACTGAATTAATTCAAATGAAACTTGGCATGATTTTCCACGCGGACGAAGTCTTGGGCAAAAGCTAATTTTTACCTAATAATTTCGTGTTTGGTATCCTAAAATCTATATAGGATTGTGTCAGAACATTTGCATATTTTGACCTTATAAAAGCAGACCCTTGTTCAATTCAATTGACCCCACGTGAGTCCTCGATATATTATATAGACTCAGATGGTCAAGAATATCCAAATTAATACAAATTTATGTGGGAATAAGAGGTGACCGTTGCCCCCAAGACTTTTGATCACGCATTTTGATACAGTCTCTTGATTGAAACGCATCAAACAAGTATGATACACATGTATCCACTATCTAGTTTTGGTTTTAACTAAGTTAATAATCTAACTCAAAGTCTTTTGAATTCTACGTTTAATATGAATAAATAAAGTGTAAATAATTGTGAATTTTAATGAGAGCAATATTGGTCATAAATAAATAGTGATGTGAGATTGTGTTGTTTTTGAAATATGTGTGAGGTAAGTCCAATCCACTTAGTCCATAGAGGTAGCACGGTGATAGCAGCTTTCTTTTATGGCGTATAGGAACTCACAAAAAGGATTCCAGTCTTAAGGAGGTTTAATAGGTGAAGAAGTTTGTACGAATTTTCAAGCTACCAATATCTAATAAAATTTGCTATTTTGGGATTTCGGTTCAAAATTAAAAAAAATAATATTTTTTTTTAGAATATGTTAATTCAAAAAGATAAGAGATGCTACACTAAGTATTGTTATTAGCTACGACGTGTCGCAAAAAAGCTCTTATGAAAAAAACCTAAAATGGCCGCGCAGTGATCGTCATGGGTTGGGCATTTTAAATGTTCATTCTCTAACACAGGCGCAATAGTCAACGATGACGCGACGGGGGTGGCCCCCTTCACTATCGTTTAACTACACCCACACCAGAGGTTACCGCCATTATATCGTGAACCCTACGCGTCCCTCTCCGCTGTCGGAACTGCGTATCGGATCCATATAGTTGCGGCGCAGGAAGGTAGCTTTTTATGCTGGCCGTGTTGAACTATGCCACACATACGCGTAGAGGGTGCGTACCCACGTGAATACGTGGTAGGCATAAAATTCGGAAATATAGGTACATAGGCGCGCAGTACTCCTCCTCTGAGAACCGCAAATGCGATCGTAGGCGATGTGGAACGAATGCACAAATTCGCTGTACTATTTATTTTAGCTGTTTCCGCGCTTATCCACACAATCAATACGTACATATAACATTATTGACAAAGCTATTGATTGTTTGAAAGATACTTTTTGATTGCGTTAAGCTATTAATCCTGACAACTCCTTTAAATATTTCATTCCTCATAATATCTTGACGACCTCCTTGGCGCAGTGCTACGCGATGTTGTCTTATCAAGGGAAGATCGCAGGTTTCACCCCAGGCAGGTGTAGTTTTGGAATTTTAAATGTCCATATTGTTTCTTGTCTTATCTAGTGAGCGTGGTAGGTAGTTATACTAGAAAGAGTGCCTTCAGTCGGGTACGAGGCTCGATGCCATATCCCTAAGTATCATAATATTATTAGACTTAAATAAATAATAGGTAGATAACGTCACTTACCACCAAATGTGATATATCAGTCATGGGCTCAGTTGTAAGTATAGAAATAGAATTGAAGGATAATAATAGCTTTTCAAAATATTACCTACTCTTACGTTATTCCATTTTATAATTTAATTTTTTATTCCATTTTATTTTAGACTAAATGATACCCGTGAGTCCGTCAACGTTGAATTTTTTTATTCCATCGGGAACTCTTTTAATATTACGGTATAAAGCCTATGCCTTTCCCCGGAGTACAAACTATTCCCATTCCAAATTTTATCAAAATCGGTTAGAAATATGGGCCGTCAAAGCGTAGCAAACAGACAAACACACTTTCACATTTATAATGTTATTAAGGATATAAGCTATCTTTCGACTGCGATGGTAAACGATAATAAGGCTGTCTCATAAGTATACGCTGCATCGAACTGGAATGTTAAATCGCTTGGCTTTGCCGGTGTGTTCACACCCCGGTCGAAGCCTCCCACCCAGACATAACCAGAACCTTTTTAGAACTCATAATATGAAATTGGGAAAGACTAGTAATAATTGTCTGTAACAGACATGAATAAATGAAATCAAATATTACCTAATTTCTACCCCAATTAATAGGTATAAAATCAAACTCATACTTTAATATTTTTGGGTTGTATGGAACTATGATAATCTCCTTTCCAAACTGTCTCTTGTCTCTACCGAAAATCGTACCTTGAGTCCCGCTTAATATGAGTCCTTGACTAAGGCTATCATCAAAAGCTTAACAAATACACTTGGCTGAGAATCTACGGCTTGATTGTAACTGATTAACTGCGCACAGCCTCCTGATAAGTCCCCGATGCCTAAACCGCAGCAACAATGGAAAACAAAACGCGAAACGTTGCGTTACATAAACTAGTAGCGATTTTTGGTGCAGTTCTCAATATATCACGTCGCTTGCAGAACGTCACGCGAACCGCACACTGCTGTTTGAACGCACACATGCGGACGGCATCATCGTCATGCCGTATAATGTATGGTTGGAAGAAAAAAGCAAAAAAATTAATTTAACGAAGTAAAAAATACGACTGCCCTGCCATATTATTTTTGGAGTTTATTTCCATAAGAAGCAATTTGCATATAATATAGCCTTTGGAATCTTATACACATTTTTTATTAAATGATATTTTTTTGTGAATCACTAAATATTGAACTATAGTGTTATATATTTTTGGAATTTACTCATCATTTTCTAGATCTTCTAATCTTATTTTCGAAATTTTTTTTTCAATTTTGGTCTTTAATGTGGGTGTGGTTCACTTCTATAAAATCGTTGTGATTAGAAAATTAAACGAAACGAAAAAGCAACACCAAAAAAGAGACAAACATAAAATGGATTTAGCCTGCGAGAGAATGAGGTAGAATACAAGTTATATTTTTCTCACTCTCGTAGGCTACTTTTCTGAAGTTTCACTTCTGCCGTGTGTGAATTGCACAGACACACTTTTTTTTGGTTCAATTTAAACATGATAACGGTAAATGAACATGATTGTCGGAACGCTAAAGCCTCTAAAACTTGCCACCGTACCAGACCACAGAATACTTATTAGTAGATACCTTTTATGTAGGTATCTGTACGACGTACTAAGACTTCTTTTATGACCACAGCGCTCGTCTCTTCTAATGGATTATTTTAGTATTCTGTGCTACTGCGCTAAGGAGATCGTCTAAGGATGACAAAAAATACTTGGACACAGAAAGTGCCCAAGTGCTGAGAAAGCTTTATATATATATATGTCACCGCAAGATTGTAAAAACCGTTAGATTATAATCTAACTCGCGAAATTCTAAACTGCCGAAAGATTGTAAACTGTTCAATGTTCTGAGTGTCAATTTTAGAAATATTCATTTTATTTACGTTTCCTTGACTCTTTCTTGTAGGTTAGGTTAGGGTTCAACATAAATAATCAACCTAAATGCCAGGCATTTAGGTTTTATCGGGTTTAAATACCTATCAGATTACAATCTACCGGAAAATAATGCGTTAAATTGTAATCTTTCGATAGTTTAGGATTTCGCGAGTTAGATTATAATCTAACGGTTTACGTTACGTTACTAGTTGCCCATAGGAACCCGTTGCTTTTCACAGACGAAATTATGAATGAGATATTACGTATTTTTTAAAGCTAAGTGGCCGTGAAAAGTTAAAAGACATACACACACACATGAGGCACACAGAAGAGAAGACAGTATTTGTAATACTCAGTAGTATGGACAACTTTCGATTGAAAGCATCACTTGGCGATCAAAGAGAGCAAATATTGAAAAATTGGGTGCCGGAAGTGTTTCGGCGACAGTACCCCACCCCCGGTGGGTATTTTCCGAAGTGTGAGCGCGTTATTAGTTCGCCAGCGAGCGACGGGATAGGTTTTCACAATTTTGAGTCGACTCGCACAATACTACGTCATTTTCTATGATTAATAGTGGCGCGTCACTATACGGTGTATGGATATAGATTAAGTTCCAGCTCAATTTTATCTGTACTCATTTAACATCGTAGTATATTGTGGTAGTAACGAAACGTTCTATAGTCATATAATAGGGATGATGTCTATATG
The DNA here is from genome assembly GCA_964035005.1 of Erebia palarica. NCBI lineage: Eukaryota > Metazoa > Arthropoda > Insecta > Lepidoptera > Nymphalidae > Erebia > Erebia palarica. Next base: position 20,993,696 of record OZ035994.1, read on the forward strand.
AAAAATAAATTATTTGTAACTGATTATTAAATAGTGGATCTTCCAAAAGACCTAAAATTTACATCCTCGGTTAGTTTTGAGTTTGATAACCATTTTAAAATATAGATTTAAAAAAAATGCGTTGAAATTTTATGACGTCACTATTGCGAATTTCATACAAATTCCATACTAGAAGTGAGTTTTTAAGTTTGATAAAGAATTGCTGATTTGATTGAGTTGTCATCATTCCTATTCAACTAGGTACCAACGTACCTAGAGTCTAGAGAATATTTCAACAGGATACCGATTATTTTTGATCAATAATTAAAACAATTTAGATAAAATTGTAAAAAGCATCCATCTTACTAATATTATAAATGCGAAAGTTTGGATGGATGTATGGACGTATGGATGTGTGGATGTGTGGATGTATGGCTGCATGGATGTTTATTACTCAATCACGCCCCAACGGCTGAACGGATCTGGCTGAAATTTGGCACAGAGATAGATAGCACATAGGCTATTTTTTTCTGATAATATTTATTTATTATATGTAGGCAATAATATTCTGCCCAACCATTTATGTGTCTATGAAGTGTCATAATTATTGACAGGCAACCATAGATAAAAAAAAATAATATTCCATAGACGCATATCGTTTTTTATAATAGTGAAGTGCCTTTTTATCCGATATTTCGTAACTCGTATAGGTACCTACTAATATCTAGTCATTACAAGTACGACTTTCCTTTTCAAAATATTCAAGGAGCTGCAACATTAGCTTTCTTGATAGTCCTTTGGTATTTTCTATGACCTGATGGATTCATGTACCTACTGTTGTGTTTAAATGATTAGATTGATTACTTAATTTTTTAATACCTTGGGTATGTTTATAAAACAATAGAAAAATGTTAAGCAAAGATAAATATCAATGTGTCAATACGATTGATTGATCTTATTACTTCTTTATTAACAAATAATGATATAAAAACATTTTGTAAAAATCTTACAAAAATTTAACACTATGTGTGTTACTTACAGACTAACTTACGTCTATTAAAGTTTACATACAGAAGAGGGGAAATTTTCTGATTAAATCTATTGAGTGCTGGCTAATTCATGTGAAGTTAATATAACATACGCATTAAAATTTCCACAGAGCGTACGTGGATGCCATGCTAAAAAGCTTCATAGGCCTAAAAACGTGAATTTCAGCCATCATTCCCCACCCTCCTTTCGGAAACGGGTGGGAGTACCTGCACTATCCCCCACTGTGGCACTTGACGACCGCGATGCTAGAATAATAATATTTTTACTTAATTTTTTTTTTGAGGATTTTTTCACGTTTTTCATCAATTTTTTTCCAATTGGTGTGCTTGTGACTATTTTTACTTTTAAAAATTAAAAAAAATGCTGGTATAGGTACATTACTTCGGTTTCTTACATACTACGATTGTTACGCCTTGAGATGAGGAAAATATGCTATAATATTAAATTTCATATTAAGTCAACCCAATCATTATATTAATTTATTTGAATTTTTGTTGCTTATGTTTAGTTATGTCAATTCATTTCTTAAATCTATCTAGATAAAAGGATGTCTCAAGATTTCGATGAATGAGGTAATGTCATTTAGTTAGTGGTAAGCGTGTAACCACCCAAATATTCCAAGGATAATAATGGCACCGAAAACAATTCCACATCTAAATTCTAAGGTATCGAAATATTAACGTATCAAAGCAATCGCTCCAATATCCGAAGACTAATTACTACCTATCCCTTAAATTAATTCCCCAATCGTAAATAGCCGAGCACCTAACAATGTTATCTCAACAAATTGCAACCCCGGTTAGAGCGGGACAAAAGCTGCCATGTCGAAATTTAACAATTTTGCGCGCCAGTTTTTAGTACTGTTTATAGAGGGTGGGAGGGGGCATAGTGGCAAAAAGTGGGAAAGGATAAGGAGACCCGAGTCCCCTGCTCTTGGATATATTTGTGCGATGTCGACCTAACCCTCAAGATACGGATCGGTGGCTGTGGGCCGCTCCCCGGGCCCCTGACGATGTTTAGAAAGCTTTTGTGAAATAATGGCGCGGATGCCTAGCTACAATAGCTCCTTTGCATATTTTGTCGGGAAAATCTAAATTTATAATCTTTATTGCTGTAAAATATACTGAAATATTTTAACAGCACTAAACTAAACTTATGTACTTAAGCTCGATTCTTAAATTGGAGTTCTCGTTTATAATTTGTGATTTTATAATTGATGCAAACTTGTAGTAAAAAATCGTGTCACTCTACTTAACATGTACCTATAGTTCGCGCGCGAGTTGAATGCAGAGCTTAGGAATGTGTCACCTCAAGCCCCGGCTGCATTCAACTCGCGCGCGTACTATACTACTGTATTGATTTGGTATTTAATAGTATAGTAACGATCAGTTACGATAGCAGTACTTAACTGTTTAGTTCTAGTCATTAGCTCAAAAATTACGATGATATCCTATTTTCGATGATATATTTAGTGGTTTTGTTCCTTCTTTACAGTTCAAAGCCAAGCACGTGCCTAGGTACTCCTAACTTGTTTTATTGGTGAAGGAAAACATCGTAAGGAAATCTGTTAGACTTCTCCATACACTTAATTATTAATAGGCGTGTGAAGTCTGCCAATCCACACTAGGTCAGCATGGTCTTTTCATTCTGATGCCCGTGTCCAGTTGTGGGCGGCGTTCAATTAAACAAGATGTTTTTTTAATATGAAGTACCAACAACAGTTAGTACTAAGGTTAAGACCTAGCGTATGAGTAAGGAAAGCTAATGACTAACATTATTTTAACCTAATCATATTATATTATAAAAATTAGATATAGCTATTGTCTTATCCTAGATTACGCTAGATTTTATTATGAGACACTTTGTTCTTGTATTCTTTGCGTTCAACTAAGCCGGTCAAAATTTATATGATATAGATGGAAGCATATCAATAGGTATATAGGATCGCAAAAGCACACTAGTTTATAGCGAAAATTTTAATGAGATAACGCAAATAACTTCATCCCATTGAGAATGTAAAGACATTCTTTGTGCTGTCAAATCGAATGTGTTTATCCCGGGACCTCGCGTTTAGTACGGTCCGGCCATTCGTCGGCGACAGCCCGATTTAATATTCTATTTCACTCCAATGATAAGATTAAAGTATGTAATTTCTTGTCGGGATGAGGGAGGCATTTTGTTTGCGAACTAGATGCGGGTTAGGGTTGCTATTGTTTTGTTGGGATATTAAAATATCAGCGTAAATTTAATTACATACGCCATGTTTTCGAACAAACTTGTCAGAAATAATATCAAATGATATGGGTTTTTTTTCAGTATCTTTTAATTATTTGATTTATCTAATTATAAAAACAAGAAGAAAATTAGTGGACGAAAGGACTTGTCTCTATATTTTGATTTCCCTGTGTTCACTGATGGCAGCAGAAAGAAAGTCACAATACAGACTAAAGGCGATGTTAGTGGGGATCTACGATACAGAAAGAGACTAATACCTCAAGTCAAAAGCAAAGTCAAAAGATTTTATGCAAATACAACTTTTTTATACGACTGCCTGGAAAAAGGAGTATTCAGGGTTCATGTATGTATGTATGTATGTGAGTTTGTATATTCCACCATAACTTCTATATGTCTGAACCGATATTGATAAATGAGGTATCGTTAGAATCCCTAGCTTATTCCGGGTGACATAGGCTAGTAAATTTTTTAAGAAAATTGATGGAGTTACCATGGTCCCGCATTAAAGACTAAAGTTGGAAAAAATATTCGAAAATAAGATTAACTATATAATCATCATCTAGAAAATGGTGAGTAGATTCCAAAAACATAACACTATAGTTCAATATCCAGTGATTCACAAAAAAATATCAATTAATAAAAATGTGAATAAGATTCTTTGTAACTGGATTAATTGAGATTTTTAACTTTTTAGTTCGTTTTTTGGTAGGGCAGTCGTGTTTTTTAATTTTTTTTAATTATGACTTGTTGAACATTCTATTGATGATGATTGTACGATGAATTATAATTTATGTCAATGAGTATGTTTATTTTATATTCTTTTATTACGTGTCTATATATCTGTCTGTTTGGTACGCTTTCACGGTGCATCGTATTGTTGTAACTTTTTGGCAATCAGTGGGCAATTTTAGCAAAATTTGTTACAGAGATAGGTAATTGCATCCCGGGGAAGGACTTAAGCTAATTACTATTTCGTCTAGTTATTTATTAAAATAAAAATATTTCAAAAAACAAATATGTTTAAAATCTCAAAATGGCAACCCTCGCGTCATAAGAAGTGCGCCCCCGGCTCGCCGCTAACCGCCCGGACCTATAATAAAACCCTCCCAGACCCTCCCAACTAAGATGACGCCCAGTATATTGGACAATTTTCGTACGGAATTCGTGACTCGTTTAGCAATTCATTGTCGTCTATTCTGTTCTGCACGTTTCGTTATAAATGTTAACCTATATTCGTGTTTATTGCTTTATGCTTTTTACTTCGTCTCTTATTTGAGTTGGTATTTTAATTTAGTGTTTGAGAAAATAATTGGAAAATGTTTTTACAAAAAATATCACAGCTAAAAGCTATGATATTTTGTGCTGTGAAGTTGATGCTGTGAAGATCCAACAAAACTCTTAAGTTAGGCATGTTAAGGTCTCAAGCTTTCGGTGGGTGAAAGCTTGGGACCGATAAAATCTTATTGTGTATTCCAATAAGATTTTGAAAATGGTATTCAAACTTGTCATAGATTTACTTATTTATTTTTTCGTTCATAGATTAATAAAATATATTTTATAAGTTTAAGTATAGAATTCGCTGTATAGGCTTAAGTAGCACTATTTAGAAAATTTATACAATTCCTAGGTCTCATACATTTCCGACTCTATCCATTTGGATTTTCTCATTCGGTCGACATGCATATTCTCAATTTCTAGGTCCCAGCACTTTGATCCTACCTATTTAGCTCCTTCTTATATCGAAAGTAGAATTATTAACAAAGCTTTAATTTTATTCTATGTAATTTCCCTTTTAACCCGCAATTCACGGACGAATCCCCAATCCCTTGCAATTATTATTTCGGCATGACAAACGAAAACTAACCCCATATAATCTTGCTAAGCAACGCGGACCCACGCGTCCCTTCATGATTTTCTTTTCCCCCCGAAGGGGGTAAATTCACCCTTAAGATCAATGGTAGGGAGATCAGACTTTGCGATAACGTAGGGAGTAGGGACTGAATTAAGGGTATCCTTTGTCTCAGATGGGTCGAACTTTGGGCCTTGTTTTGACGTGTTTTATAATTAATTTGCTAGTTTCAGGGCCTTAGTTTAACGAGGGGGCGAAATTTGTTTTAATGAATTTCTCGACTGTGAATTTTTGATGGCTTGTTTAGGTAGTTGATTATATATGTCTGCTATACATTGTTTATAATATAGGTATATACCTTTGTAATACTAAAGCCCGGGCCGCCATAATTAAAAAAGTAGTAGGTGTATTATATCTTTACTAACTGTATTATAATAAAACCCATAAAAACTCGTACCATTATTTAGATACAGCCCATTGCAAGATAACTATTGCGGTACGAGTCTTCTTTCAGAAGGGTTTGGCCATAGTCCACTACGCTTGCCAAGACATAAATAAGCCAACAGGATAGATATATTTATTACTTTCTTCCGGTAATACTTTTTCGTAAAACAAAATACGCTTGTAAAAGCGCTCTTCGTTTGGACGTGTAATTTCGCAAAAGTAAATAACTAATTCTCAGTCATTCTCTCCGTTTCTAATATTTTTGCGGGTAAATACACAGAAATTAAACACCGGCCAATCTAAACATTCGCCACTAAGTTTGTTTTACCTGTATTCGTAGGTGTAAATATTACAATTAGCAAGCCACCGTAGGCTAACAATATTGTTGACTTAACTACCCTCATCTAGTTGCCTGTCCAATGATTAAGTTAATGAAAATAATACAATAGAACTTAATGCTAGCTAGCCTAACCTAATTACTATATAAATCATGCCCACGTAGAATGGTGGCAAGAATGCTGGCTGCATTTCCGCGCTGGACAGCCAGGCTGATCCTTTGCGCAAAAAATGAGCCAGCCCTTCTGTCACCAGATGAGGCAATTAACCGCGGTGAAATATCTCGCAAAAAAATTTTTGCCACTAAGACTCCACGGCCCAAGGGTCTCCACGGCAAACGGAACAAATATGTAACTCTCTATGAGAGAGGCATACTTCCGCCGCTTGCCGGTTTCAGCCTTTTCTGCTGCGGCTCCAAAGTAAATTATAAGTAAATTATATAAAATAATTATTAAGTAAATTATATAAAACTGGCTGACCTGCCCCTACTTTGCTCGGAGGGATTTTCTGAAAATTCTTAGGGGATGGAGTTCCTCAAAATCCTTAAATACTCTTCCTTCATTTTTAACTGAAAGCCCAAATCCTAATTTTCATGAATATATCTTTAAAAAAATGAAGGTCATAAATTTTTGGTTAAGGCGCTGTGAGCACACGAGATCAACACACAGGCGCGCGGGGGTGAAATCGAGCAAAAAATCTCTAAACTAAACTAAAATGACAGCTTTAAATCTAGTTCTATGCCTTTCTGCAGGGAGTATTATGGGTTAGTGATATTTTTAATGTTGTCATTTTGGTTTAGTTTAGAGATTGTGCACTATAGAATCAGCCCCATTGTGTTTGATTTAGAAATATAAATTTTATCAAATATTTCTAGAACAAATTATTGGGTTCAATAAGGAGAAAAATTGCTTTAAAAGGTAATGTAAGAGGTATGTTTAAAATAAATTTTTATGCAGAGATTTTTTTTAAATTGTGTTTTGAGATGCGTCAATGGCTGCATAAAGGTCTTGAAAACAAGCCTAATTAGTGTCACCATTTGATGGATACCCTGCTTCAGAAAACTCAGTTTTACCGATTTTACGCTATTGGGCCTTAACCACCTAAATTGGTAACTCACATTCCCTATTCAACCCCTCTAAGTCCTCAGCCTTTATTGAAAATTATATTTCCATATCTCAGGGCCAGTTTCTTCAACTCCGATTAACGTTTAACCTATGATTTGTATATAAATGATGCCCTCGTGAAATACTGGCAAGGATGCTGGATGCATTCTTGCTTATTAACTAACTTCAATTATATTATGCTTGCTTTAAGTTCTATTGTATTGTTTTCAATAAATGTCATACCTGCGATTAAATTTGTTGTTCTGACAGTTGTTGTATATTAATTAATACCTTACTCGGAGTTGGAAAAATCGCCCTTTATTCGTAGTCATTTGGAACTGCAGCAGATTTTAATCCTCTCGCGGAAAACACGCTCAAATTATAAACACGTAGCTAGTCTAAACAATTACTGGTAAGTTTGCTTTACCTGTTTGACATCACGTTATGTAAATAATTACTGCTGTGTATTGTCCTGAATTTATCACCCAGTCTTCAACGACTAGTATCCTTAGTGATACTAAAACATAGTAGACTAGTAGATAGTAAATCATACCTAATAAAATTGTTAGATAGAACAAGTGATGCCCGCACATTCGTCCACGTGGATTTATATTTTTAAAAACCCGTGGGAACTTTTCGAAACCTCCCCGAAAAACCCGTAAGAAGTCTATTATTTATGCAAACAATCCCCACGATTCGTAGCTCTAATATGGCTGGAAGGACAATCCAATAAAACCAACAAACAAAAACTCTTTCTCATTTGTTTCATTAAGGCCACGATTACTCTTGAAGTTTTTGCTTATTTTGCGTAAATAGCTTACGTAACTACTCGTAACTAACTTAACTAACATTTGCATATAAAACGTAACTTACAAGACCGTTACAAATCGTAAGTTACGTTAGTCCTTGCTAATTTATGTTTACTTCTTGCCGATGATCAAACAACGCTTTTAGTCACAGGATTGAGCGTCCGCGTATTACCAAGAGCTTCTGGTTGGCTATTCTTTCTTTTCTACCTAGTACCTACGGAGGTAGGTATAGCCTACTAAAATACCTCGTATATAAGGCCCTCTCCATGAAACACTTTTTTTTAACCACTACAAGTTAGCCCTTGACTGCGATCTCACCTGATGGTAAGTGATGACGCAGTCTAAGATGGTAGCGGGCTAACCTGTTAGGGGCATGGCAGTTATATTAAACCCATACCCCTATTCGGTTTCTACACGGCATCGTACCGGAACGCTAAATCGCTTGGCGGCACATCTTTGTAGGGTGGTAACTAGCCGCGGCCGAAGCCTCCCACCAGGCCAGACCAGGGAAAATTCAGAAATTATAAATTCTCAAATTGACCCTGCCGGGGATCGAACCCGGGACCTCCGCAAGTAAAGACAACAGCGCTACACACTGCGCCACGGAGGTGGTCAGAATACCACCCTGAGAATACCATTAGTAAAAGTATTAGACGCTCCCTTTTTAGATTAGGAATACAACGACCTCAATTTACATAGACGGGCCCTGTCAAACAAAGAATGTGGATTTATTTTACTAGCGCCATCTAGTCCGATAAGCGGGATAGCGCTATGGCGAGGACAAGGACAGGCTTATACAGGTGACGGGCACGCACCACAAGTCGGAAGCCTAACTCTTTTCTATAAAGGGCATCTAGTACCTACATATATATCGAATAGATGATGCCCTGATGCCCGCGACTTCGTCCGCGTGGATTAAGGTTTTTTGATTCCCGCGGGAACTCTTTGATTTTCCGGGATAAAAGTAGCCTATGGATACAAACTATCCCTATATCAAATTTGTTGAAGAGACAATTTTGTTTGATTCCCGCGGGTACTCTTGAATTTTCCGATGTAGGTATACTGACCTCTTTGTAGCGGGCCAATTATTGTGCCTACTACAAACCGTACTTATATTAACGGACAGCCAAGAATACCTAGATAATAGCAATGGCCGACTCAAAATGTAGCAAGAATAAAACAACCTAGAATTCTCCGGGTATTTAATTATGCCTGTTCAGTGCCACGTCTTTGTTTCTATGCCTATCGAGGGTGGTGATTGTTTAGCCATGGTAGTTTACCTATGCCACTCCCACTATCATGATAGGTTCTATTTCAATACATACAATAACCATTGTTTTCTTATAATTGGATAAAATGTATTCAAGCGATCTTAATATAATAAATGAATTTACTAATAGTTTTACATTTTGGTTTCTGGTTTCGTAATTGAGGTTTTAGTAAAGGATCGACGTGATTGTGTGTATGATTGTACTGGTGGCAAATACTACTTTTCATTCTAGTGCAAATATCTCAAAAGCCAGCAACGCATTGGCGGTTCCTCTAGTGCAAATGTTCATGGGCGGCGGTAATCACTTACCATCAGGTGACCCGCCTGCTCGTTTGCTCGCTATACATATTAAAGAAAAAGTTAATTTAACATGTTTCGAAATCCCGTGTGATCTCACGGGATTTCGAAAATTAAAGTCGCGGGGAACATAAAATAGACAGTGTCTGACTGACTAGTTATCATGACGTAGGCATCTAAAGGAAGATTCTATAGGAAAGGAATTTTGGAACTTGAGCCCCTAATAGGGGTAGTAATAATAAAAATGAGTGGTTTGAAATTTGTATGAAAATTGATCATAAAGTGAGCGAAGCCGCTGGAAAGAGCAATTAAAGAACATAAGTTAATGGTTTAAAATATTATAATAATAACAAATCAGCTGTTCTACATAATAAGGTATACCATACCTACTTTTACACAAGTAACCTTTATCACTGCTTGCTAGGCAGAGGAACTTTTCCAATTACGGACTCCGTCAAGTGACCGCCCCTACCCGCTCCCCCCTCCCCCCAGGACCGCCGCACAAAGAAGTTTTAATTGCTAGCCTTCGTTTTAGCCATCCCCCGAATGGACACTATTTAGAACCTTATTCATTACAGTTTGCTTGAATTTCATAATATAATAGGTAGGTAGGTTACAAAATTTTATTTACTTAGATTTATTTACGTGTTATAGACTACCCAGTACGATCATACAAAATTATGAGTGCAAAAAAATTGCGCTTGGAAATCTACTCGATTGTAAGTTTAGGAGATCGTATTCATGTTGTTTATGTGCTTTACGCCAGTCACGTGCGTTTTTATACGACTGCCTGAAAAAAGGAGTATATTGTTTTCAGGGTTCATGGATGTATGTATGTATGTGAGTTTGTATATTCCACCATAACTTCTATACGCCTGAACTGATTTTGATAAATGAGGTATCGTTAGAATCCCTAGCTTATTCCGGGTGACATAGGCTAGTAAAATTTTTAAGAAAATTGGTGGGGTGACCATGATCCCGCATTAAAGACTAAAGTTGAAAAAAAATTATTCGAAAATAAGATCAAAGATTATGTAAATCATCATCTAGAAAATGATGAGTAGATTCCAAAAATATATAACACTATAGTTCAATATCCAGTGATTCACAAAAAATATCATTTAATAAAAATGTGAATAGGATTCCAAAGGCTTTATATCCAAATCGCTTCTTAGGGAGGTTAACAACTCCAAAAATAATATGGCAGAGCAGTCGTATTTTTTAATTCGTTAAATTAAGTAAACTTGTTTCCGATATAGTGCCCGGTAGACGTGGCACCTCTTAACGTAACAGAATCAAAGCGGGAATTCTGATCAAATTTGTCGCGTGGGATTCTGAGAACAGATTTCCACGCCATAAGCTGGATTGGATTCCTGAGAACGGATTAACACGCCTCGAATTGTATTAATAGTGTTCCTTGGCCTTTTAAAAGGCTAATATTTTCCAAATCGTGCTAGAAAGCGGGTTTCAGTTGACCGCCTAAATAATTTAGCGGATAATTCAGATTTTAGGCTTTACTCAACACTTATTAACTTTTCTTTTTGTTGGTATTATTATAATAGTATAGGTACTTAACTTATACTTTTACTCACAAATTGATACACCTAGGTACGTTTTCGTTCTTTTTGCTTTATTATTTCGCGTTATATATAGTTTATAATTATAAATTACCTCTATCTATATGTGAAAGTGTGACAGTTTGTTGGTTTGTCCTTCAATCACGTCGTAATGGAGTAGAAAGTACGGATATACTAGTAGTTAAAGACCTGGAGAGTGCGGTATAGGCTCCTTTTATCCCGGAAAATCAAAAAATTCCCCCGCTACTACTCAACTTAAATCTTCGCGAACAAAGTCGCGGTCATGATGTAGTGCTATCATAAAATAAAAATTAATCAGCTATCTAAAATAACATTACATAGCTAAGCTTTTATATAATAATAACATGTTCCAACCTCCTCCACATAAGCTAGGGGGATGTCTAATTTCATTCTGAGGAGGGTCGACGAAAACTCGAAAACTAATTTTAGTTACAAAAGCAAATATCCTGATAGTAAGGGGGTGCCTTTGTTTCCCTCGCAAATAACAACTGGCAATGAAAAGGTATTTGGAGTTAGAAATTTAATTATTATCATATTGTACCGGCTGCGTATCCACCACCACAACCACTATAGCCTATTAACGTCCCACTGCTGGGCACAGGCCTCCACTCTCATAGGAGAGAGGGAATTAGAGCTTAGACCCACCACGCTGTCCCATTGCGGCTTGGCGGGCTTTAACGACTATTCTCATGTATGCTGGGTATGCTCTTGATTAATTTAGGAAGAGGTTGACCTGAGTGATCAACCAATGAAATCACCAAAATTTATGATATGTAAGTACCTACCAATTTAGAGCGAAAACTAAATATGGACAGAACACCTGCTCATAACTTTCCTTTCGCACTGGAGTGGAAGTTTTGTTCTGTCGCGCTAGGGTGTGAGGATATGCCTAGTGTGTTTGGGTAGTGTGTCTGGGCAGGCATCTCTGCTGTTGTTATTTACACATATTATGTGTCTTCCTAGCAGAATCTATTTTTCAAACCATATCCATATAAACGGCTCACTCCGACAGAAAAATGGAAAAATGTTTGGAACAAAAAAGTTTTCGAATTCCATGGGCACCTGAGTGTAATTTTTACATACCTAGATGTTATATGTGGGTACTTAAACAATAAAACAGTTCTGTCACCGACCCGGTATTTCATTGTTGCTCTCGCGTATTTATTACCTTAATAATTATAATATCTAACTGGTGACGAGTAAAAATACGTTTAATTGTAAAGTTAGTGATCATTTATCGAAATGCCGATTGGTAAAATTGAGTGTTTCGACTTAACTAGTAAAAAATGATCGACTTACATACGACCTTTGGAACAATTTATCGAACTCAAACAAATCGATCAAAAGTTAAAGGTACACTGTACAGGTGATTACAATAGTTCATAAATAATTGAAAATTAGTCCAATATAAATAGACATATTAAAGTACAACACACCAAGAAACTTGGCCATGTGAAATGATTTTCAGAAATATTTCGCAGGGGCGGCTCAGTTAGTTCCGCCATGATTCTTCAGAGAGAAGCAAACGCAACCCAAAATGTATCCGTTAGGCAAGTATATACAGTCGTTAAGAAAATTACCATTACCATTTGGCCCATTCTTCTAAAGGGGGTAAAGGGGGGCATTCATAGATGGCGGAGGGTCTTAATTTCACTGTATTAGCAAGTCTTGCTCCCTAGGCCATTAATCGCGAAGGGTCCACCGGGTCGTTGACCCCGAATTAAGATGAGAAGTTGGGGTGAAGGCGATCGTTACGTTGCGCATCTCGAAAGGGGTCCGGTTTCACTTGGCTAAGGTCCACTTTGAATTTTCTATGCCATCGTTTTAATATTTCTTGTCGATGTTATATGTATAGTAGATATGCAGTGTCAATAGTATGCACATATTTTACAGCCCATTAATTTAATTATTAAATTAAAGAAATTTAATTATTATCATATCATATACCGGCTGCGTATCCACCACCACCACCACTATAGCCTATTAACGTCCCACTGCTGGGCACAGGCCTACTTACTCATAGGAGAGAGGGAATTAGAGCTTAGACCCCACCACGCTGCTCCAATGCGGGTTGGCGAGCTATAACGACTATTATCATGTTAGTGATAATAACCGGGACCGACGGCTTAACGTGCTCTCCGAGGCACGGGGGTGAACCACCGCCAACTTCCTAACTCCGGGCTAGTACTGAGAATTTCTAGTCATAAAAACCCAACACTTTTATTATATTATAGGTATTTTAATCGACATAATATATTTTAGTATCAACCTTTCAATTTTATTCGTATTTAGGTATGGTTTTACCAACTCTCTCTCTCTCTCAACTCTTATTATTAAACTAACATAAAGCAATATAAAGTATCTACGTGTACACAAAGTAAGCGGCGTTTGTGTGAAGGTAGGGAAAATGCGGGCAAGATAAATAACACGGGCTATCGTCGAGCTATCCAACTTTATAAATTACTTTCTCAGACACATGCTACGTACCTCTACAGTGCTGGTATCTAGCTATCATTATGAGTTCATTCTACCTATATATATATGTATCATAACTTTTAGGTAAATGACTGTTTTGTATAATTATTGTGCTTATAATATAATATGGACCTTACTAATGAATACATAGCTTATATACAACGGTTTCTATGTACGTGTGATAATAATGACCACTTTGCTTGCTGGCTGCAATTTATTTTGGCGTATAGCTTGATGACCATTGTATGTATTTTCAATTCGTTTTTCGAAATAGCCGTACTCAATACTTAATAAGTATATAACTAGCAGTAGTGACTTAGGTATAAGCCCGTGCTATAGTGAACGACCTGTAAATGCACGTAGTATTTTTATCAATGGAGCTATTCTTTAAATATGTAAGAAATGAGCTTTACATTCTTATTTACTTGAACCATATTAAATTCTTTTTTCAAGCCTTGTCATCAATGACTGTTAGTAATATGGAGTATAAAAGTCCTCTATGATACATAAAGTTGTAGGTATATAGTACATAATAATATATTGTACACGAGTCTCAAACTTGTTCGTAACATTTATATTACAAAACTTCTCGAGCAGACGAAATTGCGAGGAACTACTAGAAAACTAGAAAATAAAGCGTGAAACATACATAATGCCACATAGGAGCAGATACATACCGTTCACCATAGTGATGAATGTCCACCGCCCATAGAGCAACTGACCATAGAATATAGAAATAGAAATAAAACTTTTTAACTTAATTAACTAAAAAATTAAAAAATATTTGAATCGTCAAGTGAATCAATGTGCATTAATAATAATTATTGATGATTCTAATAAAGCGCTTTACCACTCTTCTAATGGCTACAAAGACGTGCCTACTTCAACATTATCGCGTGCCTTCTTCAAAATGAAGTTAATAAAAACAATATTTTGTGCTGCATCTTTGAGCTTCGGATAGCTAAGCCCCATCCAGTCCCTTATATCGTCCAACCACTTGCGCCTTTGGCGACCTGGAGCTCTCTTGCCAGCAATTCTTCCTTCCAAAACTAATCTTGGAAGTGAGAATTGGGAAAACTCCTCTTTGTAGATGTCCGAAGATAGCCATTTTTCGGCAGTATGCATGAGTTCTCTGATTTTGTGGACTAGGTCCAGTACCCTAGTACTGGAACTAGTACCTATTTGGAACTTATTTATTTTTTGTATCTGTTTTACTTTTGCTACGTTATTGTATGGGCTATAGCCATTTAATAAAGATTTTCGGAACGATCTATTTTGATAACTACAACGTTATAGTAGGGGAGCCCAAGAGGGGATTTTTGGATTTACTCCAGCGCGGCAGATTAATAATAAAGGGGGATTCTTTGGACCCTGTAGAATAAATAACCTTAACCATATATGAGCCCTGTATATTGGTGGGTCTGTCTGGGACAGCAGATCAGAATAGTGAATAAATAAAATCGATCATCAGAAATACTCGAGCGCATCAGATTAAGGTTAAGTGAGTTAATTACTTACCGAAAAATGTACATTCAAATAATCTAACGATTTGAGCGAGACCAATGGCAAAAAGTATGTTATATAGGTTCCTTTGCAAGACAGTCAGATTGAGGATATAAGATGCTCTAATGACATAACATCTCTCTGCCGCGCACTATCGCACGTAGCTGGAGTTTCTTACTGCGTCGGAGTTTTCCAACTCATTTGCATTCAAAAGCAGATAGTGTTGATGTGCTGATACCGAGCGAGCATACCTTTGTGGTTTCTATATAGTCTAGAAAGTTCTAGAGCTCCAGTTCCGCTAGAGTGGCAGCAGTTGGCAACTTTTACTACAAGTTGGCGTAATTCTGCGGCAAAAAGCGCTCACGCTAGGTTTAACAATTACCTAAGCAGCGCAAAGTTTTGAGTTTGTTTATTCCGTTTTTGTACGCGCTTGTACCTACGTACATTGTTGTTTGAAACTGTTATGTAAAGCCCGTTTTGTTACATAGTGGAAACTGTATCAAGCGAATGAGTATATAGAGCAGATAATATGTTCTAAATTTTATCACTGAATCCACCACGATACCTAACGTTCTACTTACTATATCTAGAATTACAGAAAAAATTAATAATAAATTATTGTGTAGGAAAATGGTGTAACCTATCAGATAAAAAGCTCAATTGACCATTTACTTAGGTACGTAAATAACTAGTAAAAAATTGTACCTACTAGATGACACCCGCGACTTCTTTCGCGTGGATTATAGTGGAAAATACAAAAATCCTATGTCACTCTCCAGTCGATAAACTAAAACCTTGCACAAATCATGTCAAGTCATTGCTCTGCTGCAGACTGATTGAAAGACAAACCAACAAACATACATTTTTGCATTTAATATTCTAGCAAGGAAGGACGGATGATAGGTACTTCTAAATAATATCAATTTCAATAATGGAAAAACTGTAATGTTTATTCGGTCCAAGGTATCGATAGAAAATGGTCATACAGCCCCATCGTTATCAAATCTTAATGAAACACTGACAAAACTTAATGCATAGAAAAGCAGATAGTGCAGATAATTCTAAATTCTGTATTTAAACTAGCTGTATTCCGCCTACGCGTAAACGTGGCCTGCAAATAAATCGGTTGTAGGCATTGCATTAGGCAGGGACGATTAAAACTGCCGGAACACACTATGTTTTCAATTACGGACGGCTCGCGAGATATTCGCTTCCTGTAGGGCTGCCAACGTTTCATTCGAAGAAATACCCTATTTAATTCATTGATTTAGTTTTTTTTGAAGTAAAAACTTCTTTAGCCGCGCTGAGCACTTTATGGTAGGGGGTAAACTTGTGGATTCGCGTCGACGACATCGACACCGTCACCGCGTGCTTACGAAGACAAAAGGTCTTAAATATAAATATTCTTTAAAATTAATTAATCAAAACAAAAATTAAAATATTCATTTTCACTTCTATCGGCAGTCCCTATGACTACCAATTATCTTTTTTTAATCTCTATTTATTTGGGTCTTGATTAAGTTTTAGAAAATAAATTGTACCTTTCAAGAGCCTTTTGAATCTCTATACCAAACTATTTTATCAAAAACCGACAGTCCTTGGAAAGGTAACCGACAGACAGACACACTTCCGCATTTATGATTATACTTTAATAACTTGATTAAGATAACTAATGTGAAAGTGTAATGACGTTATGATAATGTCTAATGAAATAACTTATAATATCTAACAATTTGCACAACATTGTATGGTAGAATATGCCAGGGAAATATATCTGTACCCATATTCCTGCAAATAAATTTTATTATTTATTTATTTTATTTTATTAAATATTTATTTTAGTATTTATATGGATATACTAGTAAGAATTAAAAATAAAGTTTGTTTACAGGGCTGCACGTTTCCCGC
Source organism: Erebia palarica (assembly GCA_964035005.1). NCBI lineage: Eukaryota > Metazoa > Arthropoda > Insecta > Lepidoptera > Nymphalidae > Erebia > Erebia palarica. Next base: position 21,010,552 of record OZ035994.1, read on the forward strand.
ATCATTCTCTCAGTACAAGAAGAGTACACCATCAACTCTGCATTTCTAAAGAGTTTAAAATTATTCAGCACCTCCTCAGGTAAGTTTATTTTTAATTCTCACGCGCGTTCAATTGATTGTATTCCTAACTATTATGCTATAAATTTACACAAAAGTACCAACAACAATTTTACTTGCAATCGGATGAACGATGAGCAAACGGGCCTGCCCAGGAGTTGTACACGTCAAGCATTACTTATATATTACTTGTTCTGGCCTGGTGAGAGATTTCAGCCGTGGCTAGTTGCCACCCTACCGGCAAAGAACGTACCGCCAAGCGATTTAGCGTTCCGGTACGATGTCGTGTAGAAATCGATTATAGGGGTATTGTTTAATATAACTGTCATGTTAATATAACAGGTTATCCCGCTATTTAAAAAAACATATGTAGCTTATCAAACGTGCCCTTAAGATACTTTTTTGAATCAACGACCAAACACATTGATATCATTCGGTCTCGCTACTACAATGCACTGTTGTTGCTATACCCTAACTGGATATCCATAGCATACCTTACCTAATATTGACTAACTGTTATAATTTAAGTGTAAAGTTACCTATGGAGTTGCAATTAATAAAGAAATTGAAATAGATTTTCGTTTTCATCAGCTGGCAACCCTGTTTATGGGGCGGCGCGTTTCTCGCATGCCTTTGTCACCATTCCATCAGAGCCCGCGCCTTTCAACACCATGGCCCGCTTTTAGTTACCAATACTTTCCACTAAGTGTATATTACACTTTGCTTTTGGCCGTCGTTTCGGCTTACACGAGATAAAGGAATCTACCGTTATTTTAAACTTTTTAAGCGACACTTCTTAAAAATTCTTCAGTCTCAAGTCGTACTTGCGAACTTGCTGTTTTAATAATCCTTACATACTTAAATAAATAATTTATTTGCCAGGAATGTTGTACAATATTTAATGGTAAGAAATTAATGTCAATGAGAGGCCATAACATTCAACTAAAGCAATAGAGTAGCGGAGAGTGAATGATCTTTAAAGATTTTCATTTGGATCAGCTGGCAGCCCTGTTTATGGGCCGGCGCGTTTCTCGCATGCCTTTGTCACCATTCCATCAGAGCCCGCGTCGTCCAACACCATGGCGCGCTTTTGGTTGCCAATCCTTTCCACTAAGTGTATATTGCACTTTGCTTTTGGCTCTGGTTTGGGCTGTCACGAGATAAGGGAATCTACCGTTATCTTTTTTTTTAATTTAATTTTATTGATAGGACATACTCGATGAGGCTTTACAGATTCCCAATACGTCTTGTCAGGCTACAGTATTACATATCAATTACTTAAAATACACATACATGACAAATAAAAGCACTAAAAATACCAAAACAATAAAAACACACTAGTTATGAAGGGCGGCTGTCCCAAAGCAGGTTTGCAAAGATGAACTCTTTTTGGGGTGTATAACTATTTAATTAAGTGGTATAACAAGTGGTAGGTATAAAGTTATAACAAAATGTAAAACAATCTAATCAGTAAAGGATGTCTGTTCGCACCGAAGCTAGGTAAGCGAATGTACTAATTGTCCAGTTTGACGTATTCACATCGGGTTCTGACACACGCGGCACGTTCGCTGATGAAGCAGACCGGCTTTATTTATTTAATTCAAATTTATTTAATAGTGTGTTACGTTAACACACTATTAATTAAATTTGAATTAAATAAACAAACAATAACAAAAATACCGACACAATATAAATGAAATTAAAACTACCTATTCTGTAATAACAAATTTATTATTTTCGTGAGCTGGGTCAGCGGGGTGTGGAAAACGTCAATTCCGGGAATTTTCTCTTCTTGTTCAAACTATTGAAGCGAAACTTATTGAAGATGCTCCAGCCCCAAGTCGTCCTTGAAAACTTGCTGTTTTAATAATCCTTACATAAATAAATAAATAATCATTTTGAGTATGAGCACTATAAATTCACATCTTAGTGCCACTAGTAAAATATTTGTAGGGTCCATAATTCATAGTTCGTTTATTGTCCAGAACATGGTATATTATAATATAGTTACATATTACAGATGTTACAATAAATACAGTATAGTAGGTTCTGCATGTTCTACCGTAAATTTGTTGTAAGCCCAGATTAATGATAAAACAATTCTTTCAGCACAATAAAAATTATTTAAATCTTCTAATTAAATTATTTTATCTTAATCTTATAAGACTTAAATTTTTTGTATATAATTTTCATAATAATAATATTGTGAATGTCAATGTATGTAATATATTTTGATTCAATTCATTAATTATTTAAATTCGAAAAATTCTTTAATGTCATAAAAGTTATGCATGTAAAGCCATTGGAATAACTTAGATATATAGATATATAGATGAATCTACCCAAACTACAACTAAGGGATGCAAGGGTGACTCCACAAAAGGCGAATTACGTAAATTAGTCACACACATTTTCACCAACACATACGAGCGTCTGTACCGCACCATTCACTTTGTTGGCGTAATTACAGAGAAACAGATTTTCTGGATGAAATACTCAGATTAGTTGGGATATAGCATAACTAATCATAAATCTCAAAATAAACAAAAGTGCAATTCGCGTTGGTTTGTTATAGCTTCCGAGTGAACGCAATGTCAAATTTTCGTCATAATTTAGAGACTTTTATAAAAAAAACTGTTCTTAAAAAAAGAAGCCCATTCGTTCGTAGCAGTCTGTCAAAAGTGTGTGTCTGTCTACATAATATACAAACAGAAATACTATACTGCCTATATGTATAAATAGGGAGCTTCTTCAAACGTGGAGCCGATTGATCCGAATGGATTTTTGTTTCCTCGATATAAAAGTTTGGGTTTTTAACGATGTGACGTGATATTCACATTATAAAACTTGGATACCTTTAAATTCATATTTTTCCTTGTAGGTGTTTAAATTTGCTTCAAATAGTATATTTCTTTGTCACTTCTAGAGTAAACGTAATTATCGTAATCTGTGTACATCCCAACACACACCAAGCAAGTCCAAAGATAAGAGTAAAGGGTCGAGCAAGGATACGGCAATAATGAATCCGGGAGTCACAATTAAATAGGGGAAGTGCGTACGGACGATCTTAGAGGAGTAATCTAAGGGATGAACAGAGAGGGTTGTGGGGGCGGGCGTACACATTAAAATACCTAAAGGGTGTTGAAAATGTTGAAATAGAACATTGGGTTTTAGGGTGTTTATTTGTAACCAGATTTTTTAATTAAATTAAAGGCTTCCACGTCTCAAGCTGAAGTTATGTAAACTATTGTATTGTATAATGCAATATCAAATTTTCGTAAGACGACCATAATATAAAGTCCATTATATCATAATATCTTACATTATAATATCATAATGCCCATAATATCTTGACTCATCTCCCAGCCCCCTTTATAATAAACTAGATGATGCCCGTGACTTCGTCCGCGAGGATTGAGGTTTTTTTGTTCCCGCGGAAACTCTTTAATTTTCCGGGATGAAAAGTAGCGTATGTGCTTTTTCAGACTATACGCCATATCCGCGCCAGAACTGCTGAACAGATCTGGATGAAAGGCACCGAGATAGATATTATGCGTTTCAACTAGTTCCGATCAGCCCTTCCCGCGTGATTGAGTAACAAACGTCCATCCATACATCCATCCATCACAACTTTCGCATTTATAATATTAGTATCAGATTGCAGTTAGTATAGCAGCATAATTTTATGTTAAATCACAAGTGAGAAGGCAAAACTTCAAGATACAGTGATTTGGACAGCATCCAAAGCTGTGCGAGAGATCGCTTACCAGTTCAGTTATACCTACGTGAAACGTTAAATATTGTCATGGCTTCATGAAAGCTAAGTGCAAGCATGACAATTAAAAGTATTGAACGTGATATCTATTTTTATCAAGAAAATAAAATAGTCACTAAGTGGATTCCTGACTGACTGGCCATGAAAAATAATAATTAATGGATCATTTTATACCTCCTAATGTCAATCATTCAAAGACATGCCTAATAAAACGCAACTATTCAATCCAAATCGACACTTAGATATAAACATCGGTGCACCGTGAAAGGAAAATAATTTAGTGAGGTGTTAGAAAATGGTCAATTCATTGGTTCGAGCTAAGGAACCGAGCGCTCTGAGATCAATGAGATCAAAAGATGCAAACGAGTCATACAACTGTCAAAATTTAGTAATTTTTGCTGAATCTTCGAAATTAAGTTGCCGTTTAAACTTGACAAGTGGCAAGGAATTCACAATAATTAATTTAATTGATTTTTATTTATGTTTTAAGTCCATTTCGATTTTCCATTACAAAGTTATCATTGTAGGAACATTTTCAAATGCCATAAATATTGTGTGAAAGTCATAACATAATATAAGTAGTATTGAATATAGATATAAGTTAAATGTCGTATATTTTGATCGAAATACACGTTTAAAACTTGGTTTGCTCTGAGCCAGTGAACCGCACGCACTGAGATCAAAAGATGCAAACGCGTCGTCCGAGTGTCAGATGTTAAGGTAACGTACAGCTTTTATATTTTTTTAATTTTGTCCATACTATATTATTGATTCAATATTCATATGATATTATTCGGTTTAACAAATTGGACGTAAGTATATTTCGATCGAAATACCCTTTTATATTGTTAGAAACACACAAATGACGAAGGGATTTGTTGGGTGTTAGAAATGATCGCTTCATTGGTTTTTGTATTTTTTTTGGATAGTACTTTATTATTAATATAATATTAATTAGATACTAACCGATTTAACAAATAGAAAGTAAGTATATTTCGACCGAAATACACGTTTATAATGTTAGAAACACACAAATGACGAAGGGATTTGTCACGTGTTAGAAATGATCGCTTCATAGGTTCGCTCTGTACCAGTGAACCGCGCGCTCTGAGATCAAAAGATGCAAACGCGTCGTCCGAGTGTCAGATGTTAAGATAACGTACAGCTTTTATATTTTTTTAATTTTGTCTATACTATATTATTAATTCAATATTCATATGATATTATTCGTTTTAACAAATTGGACGTAAGTATATTTCGATCGAAATACCCGTTTATATTGTTAGGAACACACAAATGACGAAGGGATTTATTGGGTGTTAGAAATGATCGCTTCATTGGTTCGCTCTAAGCCAGTAAACCGCCCGCTCTGAGATCAAAAGATGCAAACGCGTCGTCCGAGTGTCAGATGTTAAGATAACGTACAGCTTTTATATTTTTTTAATTTTGTCCATACTATATTATTAATTCAATATTCATATGATATTATTCGTTTTAACAAATTGGACGTAAGTATATTTCGATCGAAATACCCGTTTATATTGTTAGAAACACACAAATGACGAAGGGATTTGTCACGTGTTAGAAATGATCGCTTCATAGGTTCGCTCTGTACCAGTGAACCGCGCGTTCTGAGATCAAAAGATGCAAACGCGTCGTCCGAGTGTCAGATGTTAAGATAACGTACAGCTTTTATATTTTTTAATTTTGTCCATACTATATTATTAATTCAATATTCATATGATATTATTCGTTTTAACAAATTGGACGTAAGTATATTTCGATCGAAATACCCGTTTATATTGTTAGGAACACACAAATGACGAAGGGATTTATTGGGTGTTAGAAATGATCGCTTCATTGGTTCGCTCTAAGCCAGTGAACCGCCCGCTCTGAGATCAAAACATGCGAACGCGTCGTCCGTGTGACAGATGTTATGATGACGTATTGCTTTTGTATTATTTTTTTGGATAATACTATATTATTAATATAATATTAATTAGATCCTAACCGATTTAACAAATAGAAAGTAAGTATATTCCGATCGAAATACACGTTTATAATGTTAGAAACACATAAATGACGAAGGGATTTGTCACGTGTTAGAAATGATCGCTTCATTGATTCGCTCAGAGCCAGTGAACCGCGCGCTCTGAGATCAAAAGATGTGAACGCGTCGTCCGAGTGTCAGATGTTATGATGACGTATTGCTTCAATTAATTTCTTTCATTTTATCTCCAAACCAATCAAAATATAAAGGACTAGGTATGTTCAGTTATTACAAAAGCTTCTATTTAAATTCTTCTATTTTAAATTGGTTGGGGGAGGCCTTTACCCGAGAAGGGGCCCATATTTCGTAAACTACAATTTTTATGTAAGTAATATTTTACTATCACTCAAACAAGAATTTTTATACAAACGTCACTTCATCACTTTTTATATTATGCGACTAACTAAAGTAAAATAAGTAAGTATCACAAATATTCAAAAAAAAATCACTTATGTATCAAGATATTGTAATCTAGTTAAAAGACAGATATGGGAATATGTGGCTTTTTATTATTTTTTATTTTAAATTTTGTGGTAGGTAGGTACGTTGTGACCCAAGGCTTACCAAAACACGTCATTTAATGCCAACTTAAATTGCTGAGCCGATAAATTATTTATAATAAATATGTAATGTAACTATGATAAAAAATCCGTACTAGTTTCAGATGGTCCAACGAAAAGTCCAGTATGACGAGAATGAGGCCGATTTTATGTCCGCCAAACAATTTTCCTTCGAGTGTTTTCGCTATAATAGTTGAAAAATATTGATAGAGCTCTAAAATAATACTATTGCGACTATAGGTTATGAGATTGAAGAACTTTGCGAAAGTATCAAAACACATCCTAAAAAAATAGGCAACGCATTTGACCCCACGAAGCACTTAGAAGAATTAATTAAAAGTGGCACCATCGAGATGGGAATCGCTTCCGCTTGGTGCCGTCCTTTTGCATCATTTCCTCTCCACTGAGATCCAATCAGTTTTATCCGACAAGACGTCATGTTCTGTTTATATTTCCGAGCCCGTAAGTTACCCTTTTAACTTGCGTTTAAGCTCAACTTTTAATTTCTTTATTGAGATTAGTAGCAATGAACCAACAATGTGTGTTTGAACATACTTACTTAATATTATAAATGAAAGTGTATTTGTTTGTTGGTTTATTGGTTTGGTGGTTTATCCTTCAATCACGCCGCAAAGGAGAGTGACATAGGCTAATTTTTATCCCGGAAAATTAAGGAGTTCCCGCGGGAATCAAAAAGCTTAAACCACGCGGGCAACAGCTAGTACTTAATATATAAGTAGGTACTTATTAATACCTATCCACTACAAAACGTACATAATAAATAAGTAGGTACTCATTAGTACCTATACTTACATTAATTAAGCATAACGATGAGGTACCTAAACCTCACTTTTCTCTTCATAATAATGATGCTTAAGTAGCCTATTGTCATAGTAGTAAGAACTACATTTTGATTATTTCATTATTGAAATTATTCTTATATTTTAATTACAGCTTTCACTAAACGCATAACAAAGAGTTAATGCATATTTAATATGAATACACCAGCACAAAGCTAGTGATTAATATATTTGTTTTATATTTATTATATAAATAAACGGAAAATATTATAATGAAAAACAAAAACAAGATGGCCGCTTGACGGATAACGTTAAGCCGTGCATCATTACACTAGCGAAAACCGTCCGGATCAATACACGGCGCAAAACTTAAATTCGTCCCCCCCAAGAAGAAGGCTGGCCAAATTCGTATGTTAATACACCCCCACCCCCTCTCTTTACTTGCACCCTCCACCCTCCGCCCGAGGGAACGGACCGAACTATTATAAAGGGTAGCACGAAAGTTAGATTAATGATGTTAGAAGCTGACCAGGGCACAGCCGCAGGGGCTGGTGGAACTTTAGATTCTAATCAGCTCAAATAAAAAATTGTACGTAGGTATACATCACAGCATTGTCTCTATCAGTATAACTTATCTATACCAGTGCAGTACTGGACTCTCGACAGGGCGCAGGTGACTTCTCTACAATTCCATATTCCAAGCCCCTTCGTACCGCGTAACCATTCAAGCGGATCTTGCCTACAAGTCATCTTACTTACGAAACTCGAGACCAAACTTTAAACTTTAAGTAAACTTACTATCCCTGAACTGCTACTAGTAAACCACTCGTTGAAGGTCATTTGAAAATGATAAACATTCATATCCATACCAATATTTAAAATGCGAAAGTGTGTCTGTATATCTGCAGCTACGCTTTCACGGCCCAACTTCTCGACAGATTTTGATGAAATTTGGTAGAGAGATAGGTTATATCCCGGGGAAGGACAGGAGGACCTGGACCTGGAGGACAAGTGACATAGGCTACTTTCTATCTTCTATTTACTTTTTGATTCCAAGAAAATCAAACCACGCGGACGAAGTCGCGGGCATGATCTAATACTATAATACAAGATCTGAAAATATTTATTAATATTATAGAAATAAAACTTAGCTTAGTAATTACTTACTCGTATAACACTAACATCTATACCGAGGAACATGAGGAAATATTGAGTATTTGTTATGAGACTCATTTTCTGATTTTTTGGCTTGACAATGACATTTTTACTGTCGCAAAAATTATTATAATAATCGCAAACGACAACCCCCTGGCACTGTACAGTTTCTATCGAGGCTTGGTGGTAAAGTGTGGACGATCTAACTTCGCCTTACACACATGTACACACTCACACACACGCTCGTATGCCACGTCAGAGTGACGCCGCGAGCTGTAATGTTGAGTTCACATGGGATTATACGCTAAGTCTCCGCACACACAAGGCCACTGTGTCGTGAATTTGTACAGAGACCAACGAAAAAGTCGACACTGTGATCACAGATGGAAAATTACTGTTTGTGTTACGCTTCCATGATTACCTATCCACCTTTCAAATTAAAACGAAATTTTTTACATTTTATAATAATGTCTAGGTTACTTATTACACGCTTCTCCATTTCATGTGGAACTAGTTTATAACACACGGTAAAAAGCCGTTTATATTTGTTCTAATTAATTTGTGACTTTCTGGAATCGTTAAGGCGGTTAACCGCTTATTTGTTTAGTTAAGAAATAGTGATGCGAAATAATAAAATTACTAGATAATGACCGTGACTTTGTCAGTGAAATTACGTTTTTTAACTTTATGTACCTAGAACCTACCTAGTTTCATCCACTATCTATCATTGTTACCTACCCTTTTTTACACTTTATGCACCTAGCTGTAAGTTTTCCGAACAAACTTCAGAAAATTAGCCTACGAGATAATGAGATAAATATTACTTGTATTCTATCTCATTGCCTCGCAGGCTAGATCCTATTATGAATATGTTTGTCTCTTTTCGTTTTTCGTTTCGTCTAATTTTCAAATCATAGCGATTTTCACTTCAATAAAAAAAACTGCGGGGTATTTTGAATTTTCCGTAATAAAAGGTATATTTGCCCGTCTCAGGAATAGAACCTCTGTAATAAATTTTGTCGAAATCGGTCAAACGGGTAGGCCGTGAAAAGGTAACATAAACCTAGATATACTTACGAACATTCACTTTAAAATGTTAGTAGGGATTCGAAGCGTGAAAGGCATGGAATTTTATACAAACAAAAGATAATTTAAACCTTTTGTTAAAATTTAATACAGATAGTTTAGACACAATATATGTTAATATATGTTAATCACACTCGTAATTCAAAATAATATTTCGTTGAATACGTCAATATGTAATAACAATACAATTTAAATTATTGCACAAAACGCAGATGTGTGCAACACCCACATTCGCAAAGCTTCTCAAGTGAGAACCTTCACTACAAACAAAATGTGAATTCAAGCAGTCCATTGTAGGACATGTAAAATGTTTAGATAAAATTTAGAATGGCTAGACTTACAGCCGAAATTAACAACCACTGTTATCTGTCGATAAGTTTTTTGCAATTGTTTGCAACGTTATTATTTGTCAAGAACGACCATACCATTTTTGACGAATAACAACGTTTTTAAACTGATTACTTGCATTAATTACAACCATATGTGCTGATTTTTAAATCCCTCAATGATCAATTGATAGATATCTAAAAGGTTTCATCGAAATATTAATAAAGTCAAAACATCAAATTTATAATGCCTCAAGCCTAGCCAAAAATTACACGTTTGCTACGGGAGGTTAGGAAACTTGCGATCAACTAAATACTAGTAACAAACATCTATTAATGCTTTATTAAGATTCAACAAACCAGTATCAAGGATCAACGGTCAAGCCATAGGGTAGCACTGTCAGAAGGTCGGCGCATGCGTAATTGTGAGAACGACTCTCGCATTATAATTTGAATTGATCTTTGACCAGATCTCACGATGACCGGTTAGGTGTTCAAAGGATTCTGTATCTCCCCAAAATTAATTCACTTCTCTATAGACTATTTGTTAATTTATGAAATTTTAACGGCGTAATATCTATGAATTTGAATATTTCGAAGTATCTGCTGCTATTTCTTCTGAATTTCTCACGGTGCGATATCTGCTTAAAGCGATTTTTATATAAATTATAATGATCTAAAAATCTACTTTTCATTTACGTAATAAAATCATTTTCCGATTACTGAATGCAATTTGTAAGGTTTCGACGACTTATTTTAAAACTTCAGATTTAGTTACTATTTTTTATGAATTTTATTATATTCTTCTTAGCTTATATCTTCTTGCGTGTCCCTGGATTCATTTCATTTCGTTAAATCATGATATTAATTTATAGGGTGCTCAAACTGTCGAATCAACGAGCAGTCTGTAATTTTCGCATATACTATGGAGTCCACGTCCGCCCACATTTCGCGAATTTCTAAACTATACTCACACTGATATATATTTGCAGCAAATCCTAAACTTGTCCTCTTCTGTACCGTCCGACCCACCCTCGAGTGTACCCACAGTACCTAATACCAATCTACTCTACACGTATTTTAATCATAGAGACGACAGGGGTTTGTGAGTTGAATGATTATTATCTTACTAATATTATAAATGCGAAAATTTGGATGGATGTATGGATGTATGGATGTTTGTTACTCAATCACGCCCCAACGGTTGAACGGATCTGGCTCAAATTTGGCACAGAGATAGATTATAGTCTGGAATAACACATAGTCTAACCAAAAAACCTCAAACCATGCAGACGAAGTCGCGGGCATTCGCTAGTTATAGTAGAAGTAGGATAAAATTAATGTTGATAAATGGCATTCTTCTTCGCAAATCGATTATAATTAAAAACGTATTAATACATATGAATATTACATTTTTGATGATGCAAATATACTGCCCAAAGTTATGGAGTATTAGGTAGGTAGGAATAGTGTGCTTATTTGATGCTCTGCGACGGACACAATTTTCAAGACACATTAAAACTCGCCGAGGCCAGTGTAGCGGGTGTGGTGGATAAAATCCATGATCTGGGATTGAAGGTAGCGCTGCATAAGACTGAGTCATTATTGTTTCACTGACTACATAAGCGACTGAAACCACCTAGCTCGTCAATTCGTGTGTCAATTCGTCAAAACTATTTGAGCAGGTTTCATGTAATAATTAATTAAAAATATAAATCCGGAATAAGTTTAAATCTACATAGATAAAGTTTAAAAACATAAGTAAAAAAAAATATGTAAAATTAGAAATAAACTAAATCTTTAATTATTACAATTATTTTTTGATAATATTAATTCTTATCAGGTTTTTTTGCTACTCTGACTTTTGCTAGCTATTTCTGCTTCGATCTAAGCTAAGTGAGAACTATATGTAAGTATTAGTTGATGCCCGCAACTTCATGTGCGTGGATTGAGGTTTTTCGGTTCGCGCGGGAATTCTATGTCTGCAGGACGAAACGAGTTTCCCGTACGACGCCAACGGTATCTCCCTCTACCAATAATATTAGGTAGGTAACTACCCATTTTGTAGGTTGTCTGTATTAAATCTAATCAAAAATGAATTTCCACCATTTTCTAAAACTAGAGTCATTAGAAACCTCTGGAGAGCTATGAACAGTTTAATATTCGAAGTTGCCATTAAAACTTGTAGTTTAACGATGCGAATAAATTTGATTTCGTGCAAGAGAAGCAGCATTCTGTTTAACAATTAGTTTAGATACTTATTTATAACAACTATAACTATTTCTGTTAATTAAACAGTCTAGACTCTTAATAAAATTAATGTTTAATTGTTTAAATGGACTGTGATTATTATTCAACAATAACAGTTTTGTAATTTTACTTGTTTATAATTAGTTTTTGCCGTAATTATATTAGCTGATGCCCACGACTTCGTCCGCGTGGATTGTGCGTTGTTGTAGTTTTTTGGTTCTCTATAATTTTCCAGGATTGCCTATGTGCTATTCCAGACTATAATCTATCTCTGTGCCAAATTTCCTCCAGATCCGTTCAGCCATCCATCCATCCATCCATTCATCTATCTAAACTTTCACATATATAATATTGAGTATCGATGTATATTCAAGTGATTATAATATTACGGACGAATCGTTGAATATTTATTTAGACTACGTAGCAGAGTGGCGGTAGAGACCAATTTAAAAATCCATAGCGAGACATAGCGAGATTGTAGCTTATCACGTTTTTCAGTCTTCTCGTTTTGTAATAATCGACTAAATAGAACCGTTTTCAAATTAATGTCATCTAACCCCGATATGTAATAATCGTTAACTGAGGAAATCTACGATAAACCGATTAAGCTCCCTCCCCGATTCGATTTTCTTTAGGGTAAAATATAACTGTCACTTTACTAAATAAAACGACCTGTATTCAACCTTCTTGCATGAGAAATAGAAGATAGAATTGGATAGAACAGAACCCATTTTATATAATCAAATAGTCTTCAAAACCGCCAAGACATAAATGAAATTATGTAGAAGGGTTCAATTATGGAGCTGATGGAGCTATATATAACTATATTGCCTTAAAATAGGTTCGTACCGTGACCCCCAAAGTTGAGCATACAAGTGACTAAATGAAAGTATTAAAATATTCCTAATTAAACAAAATCATTTGGCACTTTGTCACCTTTGCGGTGGATCAAAATTTATTTTCTGATCGAAACCTTTTTTATTCCGTTACAAAATACCCAACCTTTGACTCGAATCTTACCATTCATTCTCAGGAAATCATAATTTAATCGTAATCGTTTGTCAAACGGATAATCGGACCTAAACAGGTCTTTAAACAAGGAGTTCATAGATACCTGCACGTTAAAAAGCTTTTATGAACTCCCGAAACAGGTCGAGTAATACGTTATAAGTTGTCAAATGATTACGATTGGCTTAGACAATAGGGCCTCTGATACGTGATAAGTGATGATACAGTCATAATATGGCAGCGGGCTAACCAGTAAGGTATAGCAGTTATATTAAACCCATCCTCCTAATCGGATTCTACACGGTACGTCTTTGTCGGGTGGGAACTACCCACGGCCGAAGCCTCCCACCAGACCAGGCCAGAGAAAAATCAGTAATTAAAAATTGCTAAATTGATCCTGCAGGGAATTGAACCCGGGAGCTCCCACTTATAAACTAAAGCACTGAGCCAGGGAGGTCGTCAAAATATACGTCTTATCAGTTAAAATAAACTCTAAATATGTGATTTCAGATTTGCATTGCTTCGGTCTTCTGTTCCTAGAGAATGACCACCTGAATTTTCATCGTTTCTGCATAGAATCCATAGAACCCATAGAATCTGCATTATCTGTGGATGCTTGAGTTTTACTGGGTAAGTAAGAATTATTCAATACTAGATGATGTCCGCAACTTCTTCGCGCGTAAATACCTTAATTTTCCGGGATAAAAAGTAGCTTATGCCCTTCCCCGGGATGCAACATATACTTGTACTTGTTGTTTCAGCAAAATTGGCTGAAAAGGTAAGTCGTAAAAACCTGTTAATTAATTATTGAACCGTCCCTGATGCTGCTGGCAAGTTTAAATAGACGTGTATTTGCACTGTTACGAAATTGCTACGGTGACGTCTACGAGTTTTTAGCTGTTTTAAAACTTAGTGTTTTTAGTTAACCTTCTTTGCTTATGTCATTTTTAAATTATATGCAAAAATACTTTATTATTTGCACTTAAATATGCAGACAAACCTTTTCACGTTTCTTACTGAACAAAAATACCGTTTTGTCCTGTCTTGTCCGTAGTGTGTTTTTGCCCTTAATCGATCATCATCATCGCATGCCTTCTTTGAATAGAATTTGGCGGTTATGCCGCGAAAAAATTCTCTCTTATGAGCAGTATATTTTAATATTATGTGACTAAGCCTTGTCCACCCCATTATATCGTCTAACTTTAATCGATAGAATGTTTTTAACAACTCAAGCATAAATAGCTCGGTTAGCTATTAATTACAAAGATATCAAAGCTAAATTACATAGCTAACAAATATAAATAAATACCTCATTAACATAAATTACAATTAACTAACAAAAATAAGTTTTGAATGTTATTATTCTGGTTTTTTCAGGTGGCTGAAACAACAGCAACAGATTTTCCACAACATATTATTATCCTCAGTTAGGATCTCACTACGTTCTAAGTAAGTATTCTCGCATATTATACACTCAGTTTTAGTTATGACCCGAACAAATCGATGTTACTTATTTAATAGCCATTTGGAAATTCTTGCCATTGCTATATTATGTCTGTCCGTCTGTTTGCATCCGCAATTAATTAAAGATTAAATTTATAAATCATAATCATAATAAATCATTTATTTTGCAAAATTGTGGATAATATCGGCTGTTTAGGTAGTTACAATCGTACACAATCTACTGCCAGAGACGGTGTGCAAAAAAATATATTATATTACATACTTTAAAATAATTTAGAATAACATTACCAAATAATAATATGAAATTCAAATTCAAAATGTGTGGTATAATGAAATTAAATAAAATAGTTAATTTTCAGTTACTTAATAAATTTATAAAATAAATAGATGATGCCGGTGACTTCGTCCGCGTTGATCAAGGTTTTTTGATTCCCTCCTCCTCAGGAACTCCGGGATAAAAAGTAGCCTATGTCTTTCACCGGGATATAACCTTCCTCGATACAAAATTTCAGTAAAATCGGTTGAAAAGACGGACCGGGAAAGCGTAGCAGACAGGCAGACACACTTTCGCAGTTATAATTTTAGTATGGATTCGCACGTATATCCTGGAGATGAAATTTTTCTCCCAGAAAACCCAGTATGATTACCTATTAAAAAATAAAATTCCACGCCGTAGGTAAATTACCTTGTTTACTATTTTTTAGTTGATTGTTCTATTTTTATAATTCGATTATTACAACCCAGTGAAATGGCACCGGCAAAGACGTGCCGGAAAGCGATTACGCGTTCCGGTACGATGCCGTGTAGAAACCAAATAGGGGTATGGGTTTAATATAACTGCCATGCCCCAAACAGGTTAGCCCGCTACCATCTTAGACTGCATCACTAACCATCAGGTGAGATCGCAGTTGTATCGCTAACTTTTAGTGGATAAAAAAAACCTACAACCATTTATTGATGTAATGTCATCTTATGTATTTTTTAATTGCTTTCAGGAATAGCTCTAAGGTGCATCAGCAGGTCCTCTGAAGCAATCGAGAGAATGTAAGCATCTTCGGCTCATCCTTGCTTCCGGTGCTGCGCTGCGCTAACGCTTCTTGCATTTGCGCTTTCTCTTATCTGTCTCTGCGTCTTTGCCGAGGGTCGTTCTGTAGGGAATGTCTTAGGATAAGCAAGCTTTCAGAGCTTTCCCTATCTTTGTTAAAATAATGTACAATATTATATTTTTATGCATTGTTTTATGGAGTAATTTTTGGCTCAAAAATTTGGTTGTACTTAAAAAATAAGCTTGTATTTGTTTGTGAATAGAATACCGGCGTTTTGCTATTCAACGCGTTCTTTTCATGTTATCCTTCTGTTATTATTAGACGCTAGGCCCACTTGCGCAAGGTGTGTTTAAGTTAAACCATGGGTATGGATTCAATGTTAAATTTTCTATGCCTATTCTTTTCTGTATGTCAACCCCAAACAATATCAAAAAAATATATAAAATATCAATATCAAAAAGTGACAGCATCAAAAATTCTAAATCAATTTAGACGGTATCGTGTAAGTCAGCCTTACTCCTTTACACTATTCAGTATTTTTAATTTAATTTTGAATTTGAAAATTAATATTTTGTCTGTAATTAACTTAAGCTAAGTTCTGAATTATATCACTAGACATTAAGGTTATGGCCAAGAATCCTAACGGGATCGACACAAGTCGGGTATACACCGACGGAAAACTAGGCGTGAAGTTCTATTCATAGTTAATTTTTATTCTCAATAATATTTTAATTTAATTAACTATGTAAGTAAGTTATTATGGTAATTTTTAAAGGAAATACAGATATATTTTTTGACATTAATTTTTAAAAGTTAATTTTTTTCCAAAATAATTTTCTTTCAATTCATACTTCCATACTAATATTATATATGCGATCGTGTGACATCTACTTGTTATCCGGGAAGATTAAGAAGTTACAGTTGGAATCAAAAAAAACTTAATCCAAACGTAAGAAGTTACAGGCATCATCTAGTCGAAAAAAATAAAAAAGGACGGTTTATTTTAAATTAAATATAGTAGATTTGTTAGCTAATAATTAACTGTTACTGTTATTGTTACTGTTAATGTTTTAATAAGCTAAACTAATATTATAAATGCGAAAGTTTGGATGGATGGATATTTGTTACTCAATCACGCCAGAACGGCTGAAAGGATCTGGATGAAATTTGGCACAGAGATAGATTATATTCTGGTTTAGCACATAGGCTACTTTTTATCCCGGAAAAAAAGAGTTCCCCGGGAACCTCAATCAACGCGTACGAAGTCTTGGACATCAGCAAGTACATACTTAATGAACTTAAGTGAAAGGAGACCTTCGTTTAACAGTGGGCATAGAAGTCTAGTGCATCTGATTAAGACACCCACTCTTTTCGCATTTTGATTTCGCAATTACCTAATCCTTTACCAATAAAGTCAATACATAGTCAAAGTACGCCCTTTAGTTCGCGTCCTCTCTTCAAACAGGCAATGTATACTTACACAATATTTTATACACGTATCATAAGCACAGTAATAAGAATCTGATTAAAGACTTACAAGAACAAAAAATGTGGTTTCATTTGCAAACTCTCGCTATGAGCGTGCTTTATAAAGCTTAGCTTGAGCTTGTTTTCTTTGTAACACTTTCTCTAAAATCCTTCTATGCTATTTCAACGGATAAGGTTTACCATAAAATTCCTTACCTATACAGAAAAGTAAAAATTAGGTACAAGTACTCTTATTATTTTAGCACCTTGTAACAGGGAAGGCACTAGCTCCCATAACACAGATTTTACTTTTTTGAGAGATAGATGCCAAATTATTAATGGGAACCGATGTAATTTTTGCAAATAAAAGATTATTTTATTATTATTATATTATGATAAAGAGGTAGAAGAAATGTAAAACAGAAAAAATATTTTCAAGTTAAAAAAAACAATTAAAGTGTTCATCCAGTTTAAACTATTTAGTTTTGATTCACTTTTTATTGAGAAACCGACTCACTGACACAGTAATGTTATTAATTTCATACCGTCTACTTCATACTATAATAGGTCTGAAAAGAAACATTTTGCATGTAAGAGTTGCAGAGGTCGCTGGAAAATATTACTGGCTTTTCAAAAAATCTTAACTTAGTTGGACGAAGTAGTTGGAAAAATATCTATACTTATATAATAAATACGAAAATGTGTGTCTGTCAGTCTATCTGTCTGCTACGCTTTAAAGGCCCATCTTTTCAGCCACGCAGATTCCTTGTTCTGTGTTTTCAACTGATTTTGAAGAAATTTGGTATAGAGGTAGGTTTCATCCCGGGGAAGGACATATGGTACTTATCCCCCGGGAATTAAAAAAAACTTAAATCACGCGTGATTTAAGTTTTTTGCCATTTGGAGACTTGAGATTTTGCATCAAAAGAGAACCTATAAGAGTAACTTACTTAAAGAGTAAGTAGACTCCCAATAAGAATGGATTTCCATCCATTGCTGTCACTATTCCAACGGAACCGATAATAAACCTATCCAACCGGACGTTATAGCGGGGAAAATGCTAGAAAATGTAAATTTTTTTTATATTGGTAGTTAGGCCGTATTTACGTATTTTTGATATACTTTTCATTTTATATTAATGTTATGCTTATAGGAATTTTATGCATATATAGTTATGAATATGAATCAAATATTATATTGGGTTTATTTCCAACATCTATCTAAATTAAATCATGGTATCTGGATACCTACTGCGTTACGGTTGTTTCACAGTTTATTTTATATTTTGTTTTATTAATTATCATAACTACTTCATGATTATTATGCAAAAACCATTAGTTTCGGCTTGTACATCAATAATTTGTCCTGTTTTTCATTATTTTGTTTAACGGCATAATTAATCTAAATTATATTCAGTAATCATGTTCAATGTGTACTCATTAGCGACTGTATAGTCTGTATATATTCAACGTCGCTAAGCCATCGCGCGATTGAAGCGCCGCCACGCTATTTTTTTCATAACTAAATTGAGCTCGGGAAAAAAATAGCGCCAACAACGGCATCTCTTAGCGGGAGAGAGAATTTTTCCCGCGTCGGTCATAACACCCGGCCACGTGCATTTGTTTTGGTTGGGTTTTTTTCTCAAAAAAAGATAGCATACATAAACCTCACCTAGCCGCGTCGTAGGTGCGCCAAGCAAAATGGTTGTCGTTTTTTTCTTCTCTTTTCAGCCATCTGTCCGTCCTTTTCGGTCAAAAATGCGATCGTTATTTTCTGTTCCGGTGCGAATGTGTGCGTTTCGCGACCGACGCCGAAGATATACGCCACGCGAGCGCGCTCTAAAATACTCCCTGTGCGCGTGGAATAGAGCTGACATTCGCGTGTACAAGAAACTGTCTTACGTCTAATGGTCGGTGGAGAAAAAATAGAAATATAGGAGGCACGGCGTGCACGATAAAGAGAGCGGGAGTCGTTAACGATTCTGCGCCGGAAAGTTGCGCAGATTGCGTTTTTGGTGCTTTTTTTGGGGGCAGCACCTCACACCAACGGGTGTTTTTTGTGCCTGTCTTTTTCTCGCACGCAGTTTCACTCCTTGGCGAGCCGTGTGTGAATGCACGCGGGTGGCTTTGCGAGTGTGTGCAGCGTCGGGGGCAAGCACCTAGTACTAGATTTTTGCGTGCAAACGTCCTAGATAGCTGATCGCGGGTATACATAGGCACGGTATATAATGAGATGTCACCGCTATACAACGCAGGTACATAGAGCTATGCAATAACGCGGGCAGGTTGCTATTCACGTTGATTAATCGCAGGCTTACATAATTGTTCTATATAAAAAATATATTCGTTGGCAAATAGCAACAGCATTTTGATAAAATAAAATGAAGCTGGAACTTATTTACAAAGTTTAGATGATTTTTATTTGACTAATCGATTAAATTCCGCTTCCAGAATTGATGTTATAATGGAAAGTTATAAAGTGAGCTTTCTGGTTGAAGAGTGCTAATTAAGATAAAAGCATTTCGGTCTCTGTTTCTTTTTCGAAAGAATATAATATCATGAGTAAGTCATAATTCAGTGAATGATGATGCAGGCTTAAACCGATATTATGTTATCTATAAAATCTGGTATTATATCTATAGCCAACCTTAACCTTCTAGACATTATTTTACTAATATATTCCCCTATTGTGTAATGTATTACTACTACTCTTTTTATTATACCTACTTATAATAATAGGGTAACACTATTTTATAAAAAATAAGGATCCGTCCCAAAACCGAATCAACTTTTTGACGACCTCCGTGGCGCAGTGTGTAGCGCTGTTGTTTGAAAGTGCGGAGGTTCCGGGTTCGGTCCCCGGCAGGGTCAATTTGGGAATTTATAATTTCTGAATTTTCCTTGGTCTGGTCTGGTGGGAGGCTTCGGCCGTGGCTAGTTACCACCCTACCGGCAAAGACGTGCCGCCAAGCGATTTAGCGGTCCGGTACGATGCCGTGTAGAAACCGAATAGGGGTATATGGGTTTAATATAACTGCCATGCCCCTAAACAGGTCAGCCCGCTACCATCTTAGACTGCATCATCACTTACCATCAGGTGAGATCGCAGTCAAGGGCTAACTTGTAGCGGATAAAAAATAATAATAAAAAACTTACCTCGACTCCAGGTGGTCTTTTCTGCCCTACCCCTAGAGAGCTTTTGTAAAGCGCGAAGCCAGAAGCGAGACTTCTGGTGAAGCGCCGTGAAGCCCATCCTTTAATAATAATCTATACTAATATTATAAATGCAAAACTTTGGATGGATGTATGGATGTCTGGATGTCTGGATGTTTGTTACTCAATCACGCCCCAACGGCCGAACGGTTCTGGCTGAAATTTGGCACAGAGTTAGATTATAGTCTGGAATAGCATATAGGCTTTTTTTATATCCCGGAAAATTAAAGAGTTAAGTAATACCACGCAGACGAAGTCGCGGGCATTCGCTAGTAAAACTTACTATTTCGTTAACTAAAAATCAACTTCACTAAGAACTAGTCGAATTTGACTAGAAACCATACTAATATTATGCTTAAAGGAAAATTAAATTATTAAAGGAATTTAAATTTAACTAGCTATAAAATTTCGCATTTATAATATTAGTAAGATAAGATTTGTTCACATTTTATACTTTACCTGACCTCCTCATGACATTCTACATAATATCTTGTTATTACATACAATGGCTAGGAATGGTATGTTATAGTAATCCACAGATTAGGTTTTTTATACATTGTCAAAGCATTCTGGCATCACATAAAACGACTAGGTAATTTATGAAATGACCGAATTATTTGCCGTTATCTGAGTAACTAGCATTTACTGATATTTCTAGTCTAACTATTTAGAAACATCTCACAATCGAACCCGGGACTTTTTGCTTACTACAGAAGCCATCATTGTTTAGTAGGTAATTAGTATATTCAGATACCCGCCAATCCACATTGGAGCAGCGTGGTGGGTCTAAGCTCTAATTCCTTCTCGTTTTTGAGAGTGGAGGCCTGTGCCCAGCTGTGGTACGTTAGTGGGCTATATTGGTATAAGTACGCTCAGATAGACTCAAATCCTAGTTGAGGTGTCTGAAGTCGAGGTGTTAACAATGTAACTATACGTACCTCTCAGTTCATAAAAAAAAATATATATAGAAACATATATTTGATGACATAAATAATAAAGTAAAAACCTAATAAATTAATAATAGAATAATAGTATAATTGATCTAGATGAGGGTCTTACTGCTAGATGATTCACGTGAAATTTTAAAGAAATATTGAAATTTATAGATAGAGTAAGATGTAGAGTCTTAGAGACCCCGTCAGGTTAGTTACAACATATCGCTAAACAGTTAAACGGTTAACGGCTAATTGTTGAAAATATTAGTAAACAATCTTTACTCCTGTGCACTAGCGAGTGAAAGAAAACATTGTTTTTTTACTACCGTTTGTTAAACGGTTAGCAGTTAACGGTAGTAAACGATCTTTACTCCTGTGAAAAAAAACATTGTTTACAACCGTTTAACCGTTTAGCGATATGCTAACACCTCTAGTCTGTACTCGATATCCTTTTCTCTTGTAACTAAATTCCCTGTAGTCGTACGCTTTATTCAATTAAAAAATATGATAGTAACTGGGTTGAGACTTGAGAACAACTGGCATAGATATATAAAGAAAAATTTCGTATCTTTATTTTAGGGCTTGGTCGCTTAGGCATCAACGTCGCTCTGCTAAGGCTACAGAAACAGTATAATTTATTATTTTAAACAGCTTATCATCTTAGGTATACAACTACAATTGTTTTTTCAAGTGTAAACTTCTTTAGGCGCGTTGAGCACATTTTGGTAAACTTGTGAAGACAAAAGGTCTTAAATACAAATATACTTCATTCGTAATTAAACTTTAATGCCTTAGTTTTAAGGTTTATATTTTATATTTTTTAATTTTATTTGAAAAAGTAAAAATATTTTTTTAAAATATTCACTTCTATCGACAGTTCTTATGACTGCCATTTTTTTTAAAATAGAGCTTGGCTGCAATAAAACTTGCTAGCAAGTGGTGATAACTATATAATTTGATATTTTTTTTAAATTAAATTAGATTCCAGCACTCCTAAAACTATATTAATTCCGCCAGAAGATCTTAAAATACTAAAGCCATTTACTGATCTTGTAAAAATATCTCGTATCTTACCTTTATTCTCACAAATAAATATTTTTTACTTTAATTTTAATTTTACCCTAGAAAGACGAAAAAAAAGAGAAAAAGTTAGCGAAACCGCAAAAATTTATCGAGAATAAGCTTGAAAGAAGATCTAATTCTAGTACATATAAATTAGTCAAGAAGAATGTAAGAAAAAAAGGTGTGATAACGCGAACCAATTTTTGTGGTACACAAGTACAAAAAATGCTTGACTAAATGGACCCATAATATTAACGGTTTAGATTAAATCAACAAGGAATTTAGGGGCAATCATGCTTCCAGTAGAGAAAAATGTTTAAGGTAATTAAAATAAGGTATTTTTGTTTAATAATAAGGTGTTTAAATGTTTAACACGAGACACGAAAGTCAGAAATGCAACAAAAACTTGGCACATAAAGTAGTTGTACAGTCCTACAAACTTAACTAACCCGGTGGCAAAATTGGAATAAATTTTTATGTCTGTTTAGTTTTTATTTTAAATATTGCTATATGATGGTGATAATTAGTTACGGTATCTTAAAACTAAAGCTACTAGGGTTCCAAACGCGCCCTGATCTGAGAAGAGCCCACAACAAACTCAGCCGGGTTTTTTTCATTACCACCATCAAAATACTATACCATCAAAATACTATAAATTTTTATGTCTGTTAAGTTTTTATTCTAAATATTTATCAGCATTTTCATGGATGTAGGAATAATGCTAATAGACAATAAGATGTAAGATGTGCTTAGTTTTTTATTTTATTCAGGATCCAGAGAGGAACTTTGAATGTGCACTGTCACCGGGTCAGATAAGTTTGTGGAACTCTAGGTATAGTCCCACCAACCTATCTGACCCGGTGGTTTTTGTTTTTGTTGGAGTTTACTTCCTTTAAAATCGATTTTCATTTATAGGCTCAGGCGATGAAAATGTATGGTGAGTAGAATCAAAATGTCTCCGTTACGTTATTGACTTTATGTTTCCATGATAAAACTGTTTATGTTTTCAAAACATTATATGTATTACATTATGTACAAACATTACATAGTGAATTGAATTGAAATTGAATGAAATGAATAAATTATATAATTAATTTAAATAAATGTATCAAGCATGCTTTCAGTAATATAAAATGCGTTCATTTACCCTCATTTACTAATCTATATATTTTATAATCGTTCGTAAAGAGTTTTACTCCAGTCGTGCGTCGGAGCTGACACACACAATTTTTTTTATTTTTTTTTCATATATTCTAGCGAAGCTGTCACCGGGTCAGATATGTTTTTGGGACTATACTTGGATGTTTGTTACTCAATCCCGCCAAATCGGCTGAACGGATCTGGATGAAATTTGGTGAAGATTATTATCCAAGGAAATTAAAGAGCGGGAACCAAAAAACCTCAATCCACGCGAACGAAGTCGCGGGCATCAGCTCGTAACACAATAAATTAAGGAAACAAGTAACTTAAGGGTAAACTGTTAGGACAGAAGAAGATGACCTAACGTCTAATGAAGAAAAATGGCATAAAAACTGGTTACGTGCCCTAGTACTTACAAAATATCGGACATTCAGCGCGTGATGGAATATATTTATCGCGACTTTATAAAAACAGCATTGGGTATAATATGCAATATTTCTTCTAGGCAAGCGCGCTCCAACCTAGACCTCATCACTGCTTTTTATTAAGCTATTTATATTTATATTAACTAGCTGATGCCCGCGACTTCGTCCGAGTGGATTGAGGTTTTTTGGTTTCCGCGGGAACTCTTTAATTTCCCGGGATAACAAGTAGCCTATGTGCTATTCCAGACCATAATCTATCTCTGTGCCAAATTTCATCCAGATCCGTTCAGCCGTTAGGGCGTGATTGAGTAACAAACATCCATTCTTCCGTCCATCCAATCTTTCGCATTTATAATATTAGTATAGATGATATCTAAAGCTTATGGCAAAGTTTAAAAAAATTACCTATGTAAGTAGCAAAAACAACAAATCCCAGGGACACAGCGCCTTTTCGTGATTGACAACTTTGAAATAGATATATAAGTAAATGCCTATCTAATACTAAAGTCTTACCAAAATCGGCTTAGAAACACCTTAAGAAAATCTGCCTGCCTTTAAATCATTTATTAATTGTAATTCTGTTTCCATTTCTTTATATTTGACTAAAACTTTAAATACCTTAAGGCCCCTAGCTGACGTTAAAGTCTAGCAAAGCTTACAGAGGAGAACTAAAAAAACACTTATTATTAATTCAAAATAAGAATCAGTAATTTATTATCAATCTGAAGTTAGTATGTAAACTGTGTTTAGCTGATTTTCATTGCCAAAACACGAGAAAAGTTTATTCTGTAAACTTTTGAACAGCGCCATCTGTGTGTACATTAGGGAACTAATAATTAAGAAATAAAATAAGATGTATAAAAACTAGGTACATTTTGTAGCCTTGTTTACCCTTTTTATATTTGTTGTTGTTCTGATTTTCAAGATTATATATTTAAAAGATGCATCAAAAATCATGGTTTTGCAGCGCCATCTGTTAGCGAGTAGCAATAGTATGAAGAGGAAAATTTTATCCCATGCAGTTAGTTTTGTTAGAGGCTGTAATTTTTTTTACAAATATTATTTAAAGTGGTTAATATTTTTGTAACTAATGATATTTTACGCCATCCAGGCTCTTGCATTTTATATAGATACCTCAACGATCTGATCTGTATGAAATGTTAACAGGCAACCTCAACATTCAAATTGTGATAATATGATATAATTATAGCTAATAATTACATTATAATATTATTTCTGTAGTTGTTTATTTTACGCAATTCTTTATTTGTAGATAGAGTTAAAGTCACAGTGAAGGAATTTAAAAACGTAATTTTTTTGTCTTTTTCATAATAAAAAATATAATTATTAGTCAAATAGTATATTTAAGAAGTTCTGAAAAAATTATCCCTTTTTATATTTCTTCGCTATGACCCCGGACCCTACCAACGTAAGACTCACTTACTTTAAATTGATTGTAAAATAAAGTTCTACTCAATTTATATAATCACGTAGACGAAAACTTTTTTGTTAAATTTATTGATCAGTAACTAAAATTATGAGTCTAAAGAAAATAATTATTGTTATTTCTTCAATGCAACTTTCAACGAAAAGCAGCGCTCCTCGTGGTCACGTGAGGAACTACAAAACAAATTTGAGCGAAATACACCACACCACAGACAGAGCAGGACAAAACATCCACGTCGTAGGGGTAACACGTTTTATCCTGTCGCGGTAGGCTGGGCAGCTCCGTATAAAAGAGCGCACGCGAACTTTTTGCTCTCCAGACAAAATGTTTTGCCCGTAGAGTTTTCGCCTTACCACCAGACATTTTCGAGCATGGAACCATAAAATGGTCGCGA
This sequence comes from Erebia palarica, assembly GCA_964035005.1. Taxonomy (NCBI): domain Eukaryota; kingdom Metazoa; phylum Arthropoda; class Insecta; order Lepidoptera; family Nymphalidae; genus Erebia; species Erebia palarica. Next base: position 21,036,211 of record OZ035994.1, read on the forward strand.
GGTTGTTTTATCCTGTCCGGTAATATAACGTCATAATATTATGTCCATAACGTTCTGTAAACATTGAGTGAACCTCGTTGAGCAGCTCGAGTCAAGAAGCTGAAGTGTCGACGTAATATCTCGAACGATGAATATTCAAAGTTGTTGTATCAAGGTGCTAGAAGGACATCGGCACCCAATATACAACATAAGGAGACTCCCCAATAGGTGCATAGCCGAAGGATTTCTCAGGATTCAAGCAGCCTAAGGCCATAGTTTTAGGAAATATTTAAGTCACCGTAAGATTGCAAAAACCGTTAGATTGTAATGTAACTAGCGAAATTGTAAACTGTCGACAGACGGTGACATTTACAAGGGACTAATTGCAGCTATTATGCACACAATATATTGGCGGAGGACCTTGGAGAACTTCCGTCACATTGCAAGAAAGAATGCCAGCGCAATTGAAAAACTTATGGACACTGCTGAGAATACGATATGTGTATGGACCATACAAGAGCCCCGAAAAAGTAGGCCGGGAAACACCTAGAGGCCGGTGGTGGTGGAAAAGGACATGAGGGTTGGGAATATGGAGTTCGAGAGAGGCCTTACTTCATAGTAATAGTAATCATTTCTATAGTAAGCCCTTGACGAGATATCCAATAACCATGGTGTAAGCGACAATCCAGAAGTAGATATTAATAAAACACTTTTAATATATTTGTCCTCTCATTTGAAACTTGCACGAGTAATTGGTTAACCGTGTAGAGCTTTAATGTAATTATATAAAAGTTGACTAAACTTAAAGACAATGTGGCCAATTCTGTATAACACAATCTCTAAACTAAACTAAAATGACAGCTTTAAATCTAGCCCAGTTCCTTTCCGCAGGGAGTATTAAGAAAGGGTTAGCAATATTTTTGTTATTGTGCACTACAGAATCGGCCCCAATTAATTTGATCCGGCAACGATTGCTATCGTATCGTATCGTATCGACAGATATTATACTTCCTATTTCATATAATGACAAATAGTTATAAGGCTAATAATGGTAAATCCATGGTACCCTTGATAAAAATGCAAGTTTTGATCTTTTGTACAAAGACATGAAAATACGAGTCTACCTTTGATAAGCCTAGAAGGCTTTACAAGGCTTAGGCTAAGTACATATACCCCGATCGAATTCCAAATGCCGAGAAAATCAGCAGTAAATAATTTCCGTAGACGCTACGTAAAAACTAACGCAACACAAACTGATTATACGCCCAACGACTTTATAATCAGTCAGGCATTTTTGATGTGATATTTCCTGCAGATAAAAATAAAGGAAACACTTAATTTTAACTTCACTCCTCGCTCCTCTCTTTCCACCTTTTACCCACTTTTGGAATATCTCTCGTAAATGCTGCGAGCAAATAGATGTAGCTACATACCTAGTAATGCGAATGCCCGCTACTTCGTCTGCGTGGTTGGTTTTTGGGTTTTTGGTTCAGGAGCTCTTTAATTTTCCGGGATAAAAAAAGTATAAGTAGTAAGTAAGCACATAGACATGTGCTATTCCATGCTATAATCTATCTCTGTACTGAATTTCAGCCAGATCCGTTCAGCTGTTGGGGCGTGATTGAGTAACAAACATCCATACATCCAGATATACATACATCCATCCAAACTTTCTCATTTATAATATTATAGTTTATAGTATAGTATACGATCTCAAGCGTGCAGCTGGGAGCCGCTGGAAACAAGCGGCACAAGACCGTACTCTGTAGCGATCCATGCAGGAGAACTTCGTCCAGCAATGGACGTCTATATAGGTTGAGACGACGGCATAATATCTAGTCATATTCAATGATATATTTCAGATTATTCTGCTACTTAGGACGAATCTACTTAGACTTCTACAGGAGAAAATGTCCTGTAGACCTCCGCATCGAAGAATAACGACGATTTGTTCTGTCATGCTAATGTATGCGGCTGCATTTAAGAATCGATGACGCGGATTTTTTGTTTGCCAGTCAATTTCCTGGTCCCTGTTTTTGTGTTTTTATTTACCAATGTTTAGTCCCGGGTCGGGCCATAATTAAGTATTGGGGTTTTCCGACTAGAAATTCTCAGTACTGGCCTGGAGTTAGGAAGTTGGCGGTGTTTGACCCCCGTGCCTCGGAGAGCACGTTAAGCCGTCAGTCCGGGTTATTATCACTAACATGATAATAGTCGTTAAAGCCCGCAAACCCGCATTGGAGCAGCGTGGTGGGTCTAAGCTCTAATTCCCTGTCTTCTATGAGAGTGGAGGCCTGTGCCCAGCAGTGGGATGTTAATGGGCTGTAGTGGTGGTGGAAGGAAACGGATGGAACAACTTCGTGATTAGATTATAATAATACTAGACGATGCCCGCGAATACGTCCGCGTGGTTTCGAGTTTCTTGCTTCCCGCGGGAACTCTTTAATTTTTAATGTCCTTCCCCGGGATACAAAATATTATCCAAATCGGTTGAACAGATAGGCCGTGAAAGCGTAGGAGACGGACCGACAGACGGACAGACAGACACACTTTCGCATTTATGATATTAGTATGGATGAAGGTTATATTATGCTCAGGATCACTTAGGTTTCCAAAGCATTTCTAATAACTTAAAAATTTGTAGTACAATAAAAAAAAACGTGTGGTAACTTGTCGTGGGGTACCAATCACGAACGAAGTTCCTCATTACATAAATATTAATTTCAAGTTCTAGTAGAGGTAAAAAGAAAATACTTATTCAGGTATAATTTTTTGATTATGATTTTTGAAGTGAAAACTTCATTAGCCGCGTTGAGCACTTTTTAGACAAGCATGTCGCCGGCATGCTCGCGTTGTTACATTCGAATTTAAAATTTAATGTTAATTTTGAATAAACCATACATAAAAAACTTTTCGTTTTTCACGCATTTTCGTTACGGACATTTTTTTGCTGGCTAGGGATACCTACCAGGATCAGGAACTCAATTCCAAAAAAATGTTTACGAGGATTTTTCAAACTAAGTTGTACCTAATATAACGCGTTTGAATCGCGTAAATTGTTATATTTTTAGTACCTGCTACGAGTTCGCCCTTGACTGCGATCTGACCTAGAAGGTAAGTGATGATGTAGTCTAAGGTGGTAGCAGGCTAACCCAAGCGGGTAAGTAAGTAAACTGTTAATTAGTAATTGTTGTTTTGTGTTCGTAAAATTACCTACTATGAAAGGTTTTTCTGAAATTTCTTCGGCTTGTGATATATAAATGACGTAGAGATATTTTCGTAAATTGTGTAGTTAGTTCTTGAAGGTGTGTGAAGTATACCAATCTGCACTTGGCCAGTCCGGCCAAACCCTTCTCATTCCGAAGGAAACTCGTGCTCAGTAGTGAGCCGGCAATTCAAAATTCGAAGTTTTTTGTTGTTTATTTTTTTAACTTTTACAAGACGTGCTTTTGAATTGTCAAGTGAATTTACCACTGGCTCGGAATGTCACTCCTACCGAGAAGAACCACCTAAAAACTCGGCTGTTGCAATAAAATGGGTTGATAAGAGAGAGAGAGAGAGATAAAAGAGAAAGAGAGACACAGAGAGAGAGAGTTTTCGTATAAAATCATACCACGTGACATGACGTACCTAAGGTTACCACGTTTCATTCACTCATGCTTAAACTATCTACTTATTAGGATAATAACTTTACTAGATAGAAAAATGAATGTAGATATTCAATAGAAAACTAGGTCGTTACATTCACAGTTAGTCCCTGTCAATGACAAATGATAAATGATTTTTCACGTAGGACAACTTAGTGTCATCTATGATACGTTAAGACTCTACCACCGGTTCGGAAAGCTAGTGCTCGGAAAGCAATATGCTCTCAGTCCTGCCAACATATTACAGAGTTCGTTAGTTATAACTATTTATATACTACACCATGTTATGATAACCTACATAAACTTTAATAAATGCACCCACATATTTTATTTTTACCAATAAGAAAACCGATAAGAACACATTGTGTGAATAAATACATAACAATAGAATAGCGTCCCTTTCAAAATAGTACACCCCTATTGCGAACTAGGCGCCTAGACAAGGGTGGATTGAAATAGTGCAATTTCAATTTAAATCTTATGCTAACACGATAGAGTTTAATTTCTATTGACACAGTTTTTATATAAGGCACATGGAACCGAATCTACGTTTACATAAAATCATCTAGGCTTTTTTCAACTTTACGCTGGGCTATAGTTTAACCTGGCATAGCGACGATGCAGTAGACTGAAAGAATAACTGAAATTATAGACGTAGAATATAGTAGAGCTAGATCAATGTTATAGTGATACATACATGAAATGATTTTTATACGACTGCCTGAAAAAAGGAATATATTGTTTTCAGGGTTCATGTATATATGTATGTGGGTTGTATATTCCATTTAGATTTTCCAATATGATTTTGATTAATGAGGTATCGTTAGAATCCCTAGCTTATTCCGGGTGACATAGGCTAGTAAAATTTAAAAATAATTGATGGGGTGACCATGGTCCCGCATTAAAGACTAAAATTAAAAAAAATCGAAAATAAGATTAATTATATAATCATTGTCTAGATAATGATGAGTAAATTCCAAAAATATATAACACTAAAGTTCAATTACCAGTGATTCACAAAAAAATATCATTTAATAAAAATGTGAATAAGATTCTAATTTAACTAGATTAATTTAGATTTTTAACTTTTTAGTTCATTTTTCGGCAGGGCAGTCGTGATTTTTATTTATTTTTAATTATGTCTTGCTCGACTTTGCGCTGGGCTATAATTTTACCTAGCATAGTGACGATGCATTGACTGAAAGAATAACTGAAATTATAGACAAGACTATAGTAGAGCTAGATCAATGATATAGTGATACATATATAAATTGATCAGTAGTTTCCCCTTATACTTATATAGATACCTACTAAAGTATACCTTAGATAGAATAGAATGCTCTTGTATACGGACGGGATAAGACAAAATGACCGCGCGAAACGCACATGTGGTACCCATGGGAAACACGTTTCCTCGTGTCACGCAGGTCTGTGCAGCTCCTTGAAATGCGCGCGCCTACTTCTCGCGCTGACGTTTCTTCCTGCCCCACTGTAGGGTACCTATTATTATTTTGGAAGTGAAACTTCTTTAGAATCGTTGTGATTAAAAATTACAACGAAACGAAAAATCTGAATGCAGAAGCGACACTAAGAGTCAAACATAGGTATATATACGATTTAGCCTGCGAGAGAATGAGATACAAGAGAATATAAGTTCTAAATTTATCTAATTCTCTTATAGGCTACTTTTTAGAAATTTCACTTCTGCCTTAACTATGTGAATTGCACACATACACTTTTTTTTTATTTAATGACACCCTTGACTGCGATTGTACCTGCTGATATGACATGTCATTTTTAAAAAGTTTATAGGTAGGTAAGTCTGAATCTTTGAGGAATTAAAGTTACCTACCAGAAACAATGATGACGACAGTGGTCGTGCCTATTATCAAAAATAGGACGGGAGATGCGGCGGACAGAACCAATTATAGGCCGATATCCCTGGCGACGATCACAGCTAAGGTTCTGGACAGCCTGCTTGATACACAATTAAATAAGGCAGTAAAAATACATGACGCTCAGTTCGGTTTCAGGCCAGATCTATCAACTGAGAGCGCAATATTGTGTCTCAAACAGACTGTCCGGTACTACACGGATAGAAAAACACATGTATATGCGTGTTTTTTGGACCTGTCCAAAGCTTTTGATCTCGTATCATACAAAATATTATGGCAGAAGCTTAAAACGGAAAGCAGCTTAAGACCAGAACTGATCTCCTTATTCAAGTACTGGTATGGTAACCAGGCTAATGTGGTTAGATGGGGTAACGCGCTCAGCGAACCATACAACGGTTGCTCAATAGATGGCGTAGCTATGAATAATTTTAGCTACGCGGACGATATGGTTCTGTTGAGCCCCTCGGTCAGTGGTCTTAGAAGGTTATTAAAAATCTGTGAGGACTATGCGGCGGAAAATGGACTCAGCTACAACTCCAAAAAGAGTGAAGTTTTGATTTTCAGGGGAAAGAACAAACCACAAAATTTTAAACCATGTATTCAGCTATGTGGGACTCCCCTGAAATACGTAGCTGAGTTCAAGTACCTCGGTCATATTGTAACTGAGCGCCTGGAGGATGACAGTGACATAGAGCGTGAGCGCAGGGCTCTGTCGGTTAGAGGCAACATGTTGGCCCGTAGATTTGTACGTTGCACGACACAAGTCAAGTTAACTCTGTTTAAAGCCTATTGCCAATCTTTTTACACGTGCAGTCTATGGGCAAGCTACACGCAACGGGCCTACGGTGCCCTGCGTGTACAGTACAACAATGTGCTGAGGGCGGTGCTGAGGAAGCCTCGACACTGTAGCGCGTCGGCAATGTTTGCGGAAGCTCGGGTGGATGACTTCTACGCGATCATACGCAAGCGTGCCGCGTCCATAATGAGCAGGCTATTGAGTAGCTCCAACACCCTCCTTGGCACATTGGTTGTTAAACTGGACAGCCCTCTCTGGAGGTGCTGGAATGGTGCACACAGTCGCGCGAGGAGGCCCCAAAGGGCCTTGTAGTGTGTTAGGTTTTAATTAGTATGGATAGGTATAGAGTAGGCTAAGTATTTTGTATTTACTAACATAGGTTAAGTAATTGTAACTAACAAAATATGGGACAGTTTCCTGAAATAAAGTTATTATTATATTATTATTATTATTAAATAAAAAAATACTAGAGAATTTGGAATTAATGTATTCATTTTCATTTTTCATTGATAAAACATAATGGAACTTACAATTACATATTCAATATCGCAATAAGAATTCAATTGAGTACATGTATTTGACCAAAACATAACACCTATGTTATTATGTGTACCGTCTAAGTAATATAAAGGTAGGTATAATAGGTAAATTGAATTGAGGTATTTCTTGATTATGTATTTTAGGTATGAAATGACCGCACGTTACAATTTGCAAAACATGAATTATTTTTTATTTTTGTCAATCAGTGATTTATAAATTAATACAGTTTTTCAAGGAAACAGCAAAAAAAACGCTGCGACAAAAGATACGCCCATTTTTTGTAGTCGGTTAAAAAGTATAATTGCATTAGATATTTTGTATGTTGTCGTGAAATTATCAAAATAATATACGAGTATGTTTAATGGTGTATTGAAATGAGTGTGAGTGAGTTTGTAAGTTTTTTGTAAGCTATCTTTTTAATAAGTTGAAATACAATTAGTTTCTTAATAAGTTAAGTAGTACATATCGAACACGTTTTTAATAAAATAATGTAAAAAATCATCTAAATTTGTGTATAGGTATTTCAATGTGATGTTATGTGTGAAATATACAGTCTAATAAATTCGGTTTAACGAAGCAGCTATAAATATAATTTGTACACTTTCATTTTTTTACACATAACTAAAACTTGAATTTCGGTTTTAATGTTCTATGCTTACATAATAATATCTACGAGATATTATAATAATATTTAATAAAATGATCGAGAAGTAGATGGATATTGATGGATTTGTTCTTCATAATATTCGACTTCCTTTTGTAATTTCCATTTAGTAATTGAAATTGAGCTAAACCTGTTTTGCAAATAATAAATTAGTAATAAATGTTTAAAGTAAAACCACTTACAAGCAAACATTAATGCATCACACGACGTATTTTTGACAGAATTTGTAAATAGTCAATATTATTTAAATATAATATTAACCCATAAGGATACTGTAGGTCAGCTAATGCTCGGTTGGTAAGGTAAGGCATGCACAAAAATCGAGCACTTAATGTCAAATTTAAGCGAATTTATTCCAGAATATGTAGAAAAACTAGTTAACATTAAAATGAATATGTACGTTTCGGACTCCCCTACTCCTTTATGCAGTTTTAAAAATTAAAGCCTTTGAATTCCGCGGGCATAAAGTAAGCGTCACAACAGACAGCCTTTATCTTTCGCGCGCAAAACTAAGTCCGAGTACGAATATACCATAATTTAGAAAACATTGTGTGACTTGGTACGAATATACCATAATCTAGAAAATATTGTAAATGATTTTATTTTTTTAATGATATTCGGTAACGTCGTTTTTAATCTGAATTCTTATTTCAACTTTCTTTTGCCAATTCTTGGGGAAGTTCAATCAATGACTATTGCTAGATAGGTAGGTAAGTAAGTAGGTAGATACGTTCTAGATTTTGTTCAATAAATAGTTTTTTGTTGTCTTTAAATAGGTACCTACGGCTATTGTAAACATAGCGAAAGTTAAGCGAAAAAACGATGCGAAAAAAATGAACATGCTATTTGCAACATCAGGCTCGGCGATAAAGCACCGCGTTTCCATTTCCATTACACAGTTCCACTCTGCTACCCCAGATAAATTAATAATATATCACCATATAAGAAATCTCATCCCTACGAGGGTGGGTCCGCTAAATGTGCCTCGCCGATCCCTATGCGCTAAAATGTAAAAAACAACAAATTGTCATGCAAACGAAAAGAAACTTTAATAATTTGGTATACAGCATACATTTGTTTAAAACCCATTCTCTACTTAATCACCGCTGTCTCCCACATAATACGTATGTATTAAACTCGGACTTAGGCCTTTTTTTTAGCAAAAAGGTCGCTTGTGACGCCTCGCGGATTCAAGATGGCGCCGTTTCGCTGCGCGCTTTTTTTCGTATAATTACTAACCTCTCGCAGAAAATGTCGTTTGAATTTTAAAAATTCTCTTTCGTGAAAAATGAATGTTGTTTTGTTTGTAAATTTTTAAGAGTAATGCTATGCGCAATTAGGCTATGCGATGCAAATAATAAATGTTTTACAAAATAAAGAAAATATTACTACCTATGTAAGGTTTTATTTTTAGAGTATGCTTTCAAAAAGATGCCAGCCTCTATTTCTGTGCGTTAAATAGCACTCATAAGATAAGAAAATTGGTAGGAATCTAGTAAGTTTCTGTTATTTCATATTTTATTTATTTATTTAGTACCAGAAACTAAAAACAATTAAAACATAAGCATTAAAAGGACCACCTCTTGTATAGGCTAAGCATGACATCAACAACAATTGTGTTTTGATTTAAAACTATCTTGTAACAAAGTAAAGTTCGATTTATAAGCATAAATGGTTGCCAACCGCGAAAAATATTTTCCATTCAAAAGCGCTATTTCAAATTGTGGTAAAATTCGTATTTATAGTTAATGCAACTCTATGTACTATAATAAACAAGTATTTAGGTATAATATGCACTTTAAAAAATCCTGTCGCATTGGCGGCCCTTATAGAGTAGGTTTTAAAAAGCAAACATGCTATGAGAAGTACCTATATATGAACGGGTAAGTATACATAACACAGACATATTATAAAAATATAAGTACTGCTTATATAATTAAGTAAATTTTGAATCAACTATTTATTTTTCATTACATTGATATTCTTTTGACTTTGCTATTTAGAAAACTTCTAAAGATAAACAGTATTATTTTTTAAAAAGGCTCCAGATTGTTTGAGGTTTCACTTTCAATATTAGTTTTGGAGAGAGTTGATTTAACTATTGATTACTGATACGTCATTCCGGAAATCGATAATTTAAGTAAACGATACTGCATACGATACCCTACTCATTGTTTAAAGTCAGCTGTTGTTTGAACTTGGAATAATAAACAAAGATGTTTTGAAGTGTAACTTCTTTAGAATTGTTGTGATTTGAAAATTTAACGAAACGAAAAAGCGACACCAAAATGAGACAAACATACATTTAGCCTGCGAGAGAATGAGATAGAATACAAGTTATACTAATCTCATTCTCTCGTAGGCTACTTTCCTGAAGTTTCACCAGGACCGTGTTACACACATACTTTTTTTTTAATGTAATGTGATTTATCAGATAGATTTTATTGTTTCTATAATAAAAAGTTCTGCGCGATATGCAAATTGTTTTGGGATTAGTACAACTGGCCATATTTATTAAATTTAATTGATAGAATATGTCAGCACATATAATTTTTTATCCTTGCCTGTCCATACAATGATAATATAATTCTTTAAACACATATTGGTCTAAAAACTTTACTAATAGATTCAAGCCAGTTCACTGAGCTTTGGGAAACCTTCGTAGAAAATAATTCAAAAGAGATTTTATCATTGGTTTCCGAACGGGAGAACAAATTTTACCATAGCTGAAGTCCATATATCACTGTTAGTACTTCATATTACAAAACATTCAGTTGCATTTAGGTGGTAAAGATAAGGTACCAAACGTCCATAGGAGCTTTTGCCGCCTTTGCATACAAAGCTTAAAAATATGTTTATTTCTTATAACCCATTTCCTGTTTTACTAAGTAGAACTAAGAAACTTTTTACTTTGCACTAATTTCTGTTATAACTTTTAGCAACAGGTATATTTGTGACTATTCCTATGCATCGATGAAAAGTTTAATATGAAAACTTAGATACCGGCAGTCCTTATTACTCTATATTGGTGGATAAATACATTTTTAGATGGATTTTGGTGGGTTTGTTACAATTCCTCAAATATAAAAAGAGTAAAAATATTATGTTAAATTCATCGCAATAACACCCGAATTAGTCAGATAATTCAAAACTTTTACATCCGTGTTTACAAATGTAGAATAAAAATCATTAACTCCCTGAATTATTCGTCACATTTTCGCAAACTGCTTTTGAGTAGGATAAATTTCGTAGACCAAGTTAGTTGCAAACCGATGTTGGCTTGCATCGATGAAAGAGTGTTCGATATTCAAACGTTGCGGAGTCAAATATTGTGGTTGTCTTTTTACGGAGCGCCCGTGGCCGAGTTAGAGGTTACTGTTCCATTTTCAAACTCATTTTTTTTCTTTAAAATGGTCGCCGTCAATGAAATGTTTTCGCGCCTTTTCTGAAACAAAACAGATTGTGTTCAATGTTCATCGTAGGAGTTCACTGTACAACTTCATTTTTTTCATTATGTAATGGGATATATCCTCTATGTAATTAGAAATCAAGTAGTTACTTAAAAAATGTAATTATTACATACCTATTATATAAATTGATAATAACAGTAAATATGCATTATATACACCAGATTCCTATTGGAATTTTTTTATTCCCGCGGGCGGGATCTCTTCAATTTTCCGGAAAAACTAGCCTATGTCCGGGATGTAACCTGTTTCTGTACCAAATTTCATCAAAATCGGTTGAATAGTTGGGCCGTGAAAGCGTAGCAGACAGACAGACAGACACACTTTTGCTTAATGTGTATGGATTAAATGAAGTTTATTTTAAAAATAATAAGAAAAATAACATGTCATTGATTTAAATATTCAACCTAAATATTCTATAAAATAAATCATCTGACTTTATAGAGTTTACCTATAAAATTGGACGAAATACAATAAATCTTAAAAGTTATAAAAACAACAATAATTAATATTTAAATTATTAAATCAATTGGAAATGCTGTATGGTTTGATCGAAAGATATTGGATTGGTAAATATACAGTTTCTAAGTTTATGGTTTGATATCTGCTTATACAACTACCTACCTACTAGAAAAAGAAAAAAAAATTGTGTGTGTCAGCCGTCGCATGACTGGAGTTTACTCTTTACGAACGATTTTAAAATATATATATTAGTAGATGAGGGTAAATGAACGTATTTTTATATTACTGGAAGCATACTTGATACATTTATTTATATTAATTATATAATTTATATTCATTAAAATACATTACATAGTCATGGTAACATAAAGTAAATAACGTAACGGAAACAGTTCAATTTTACTCCCCATAAATTTTCATACCCCGGGCATATTCATATATGTATATGAAAATCGAACTATCCTTTTGTAATTAAAATTTATAATATTCACTTGATAAGTACCTAATTTCTTATATTGTTAGTTATCTAGATAACTCCCACGTCTTGTCCACTATGTGACTTGTGTTAACTTCGTTTAAAAAAAAACTTGGGCCACTATATTAATTTTTCGGCATTCTAAATTTATGTAAAATATTTCAGTCTTTAACCATATAACCATATCCAAGCAAAAATCACGCGAATTCGTGGCGTGGCATGAAACAAACACACTGTCGCATTAATTGGGATAATGCCTGTCAAACAAATTATTTCTTACTGATTATTAAATAGAGGGTCTCCGAAAACACCTAAAACTGACATCCTTGGTTAGCTTTAAGTTTGATTACCATTTTAAATTATTGAATAATGGAAATTTGCGTTGAAATTTAATGACGAACAATATCTTCCATACTAGAAATGCGTTTATAAGTTTGAAAAAGAGTTGTTGATTTGATTGAGTTGAATTAGTTGTCCTTTTAGGAACACTAAACTAGCTGTGCACTCATATCTACGTAATACCTACATGTAGACTACAGCTATAAAACAAAACCATCAGCCTGAAGTCCAGCGATTCACCTATAAATAAATTAAATCCACCAGCGCAACACGGGACCAGTCGAAATGGTGTAGTCAAGTCTAAAAAAATACAAAGTCGATGGGAGCTTCGTAAAGTACACAACAACAATTGTCTCAGAGCGATTGTTCAAGGATTGTTGTCATTTTGCGTGCAATCCGTCGTCCATATGGCGTGCGTCTCTCGGAAAAATAAATAAACAACTTTTTATCTGTGGTCTGCGTGGCTTTGGAACACGAGTACTTTTTATTTCCACTGCATTTAACTCTTTATTACTTTAATAAAGTTATTTAATTGTGTGTTTAGAATTTTGCAACAGTCAATAGGCATCTTCTAGGCAAGCGCGTACTTTAGGCTGCATTACTACTTGCAAACAGGACTGATTGCAGCCAAGCGTTAGCATATAAATTTTAAAAAAGTTCCCTGAGTTCAAGTTCAAAGACTTGATAACAAGCCAAGCAAGAATTAAAAGCTGGGGGCCTAAATTCAGTCACCCATTTGTTTAAATCACTTCCTTAGGTTATGTACCTAGTACCTACCTAAGCCAAGGAATAGTACCAAGGAAAGAGTGGTCGAATTTAAGGTTTTTTATAGGTTTCATTGAAGCGTTGAAAAGGAGTTGGCCATTCGATTATTTCAGTATGTATTTCAAAACTACCTACTGTAGAGAAGATGGATTTTCTCCATTTCCTTCAGATTCTATGACTGCTATAGAGGCTATAAACGTGATAGTAGTCAAGCACCGGGGATTTTCAACCCGGTTCAAATAGACACGACAAACACAATAGAAGGATTACAGCTAAGTAGGTATCTAAACGCAGGTATCACGTTTAGACGCTCATTCAAATCTACTAATCATGGCGACTTTTTTATTATTGTTTCTAAATATTATTAGAAGGAACCACTGGTTATTCATTTAATTGCAATTAAAGTTAGCAATTCACACAAACCGTACACAAAAACTGACTGACACGACCGCGCCGCTATTCGCCATCTTGCCCCCCTATCTTAGAGTTAAGACTATTGTTGAAAATCTCGAGATATAGGTAAATGTCTGTGTCGAGAACCATAGAAGCAATAAGGTATGTATTTTTATCACCAGTCTTACAATATCCTATTAAATAAAATATTTTAGACAAAGAGAACAAAAGAAAATTCATTCGAAAAATTATTTCAGGTCTACGTACCTACATTTTAAGCACATTTTCACTTAACAAACTTTTCACCGGTAATTTCAATCATTTTTCCCAAATAAAAACTGTTTTGCCAATATTGGCTTCACGCAATCACAAAAATTTTATCGCACTACATGATCGCCAACAAAATATCGACCGAATGAAATCAGCGATACTATTGACCAGCTATTTTAAATCAACTCCCCACCAAAACATTTTCGCTACAATAACTCTAACCCAATAAGCATTAGTTAGATCTTTAATGCTATAAGCCTAAAGGCTATTCTTGTATGCAAGTTGCAGTTGTAAATAAGTTTACTAAACAGGTTTACGTACTTGTTTGCCCAAGCTTTAGCCTATATACTGGAATTTGCAGGTAAATAAGCTTGCAGCGGCGTCGGTGCAGAATCGAGCTCGATGCGAAGGGTCTTAACCCTTTTTTCGTACATACCTACTGAATCGTCGTAAGGGTTAATATATCTGCATTGAGGTGAAATAATAGCCATTACAGTTACTGCCTATATGGGACATTTGGCAGATGTTTTTATATGCAGATAGTCTTTATGAAAATGAACTTGTTTTTTGTTAAACTATTTCATGTTACTTATTTAGGTCTGCCATGCAGAGCCGACCACGATCAAAACAATCGCATGAGGTTCATAACTAAATAAAGGTTTAAAAAAATCTGAAAGCTATTTTTTCATTGTGGCAATGAAGTAGAATGAAAGCCACTAAAGTATGAGAAGTTGGGAAATCGCTTCTTGTTTATTTATAAAGTACTTAAATGTTTTCGACGGCTTTCCCGGGGGATCTTCTTAATTTTCCGTGACAAAAGTAGTATGTGTGCTATTTCAGACTATAATCTATCTCTGTGCCAAATTTCATCCAGATCCGTTCAGCCGTTCTGGCGTGCCGCGTGATTGAGTAACAAACATCCATCCATCCATATATCCATCCATCCAAACTTTCACATTTATAAAATTAGTATAGATTAGGAGATACTTTATATGCTTAATGCTAGTTAGTTAGTTAGGCACATATAGCCGTGTATTTTATTATCTACAAGCGAATGCCCGCGACTTCGTCTGTGTGGTTTGAGGTTTTTTGGTTCCCGCGGGAACTCTTTAATTTTCCGGGACAAAAGTAGTCTATGTGTTATTTCATATATATATATAACTATAATCTATATCTGTGCCAAATTTCAGCATGATCCGTTCAGCCGTTGAGGCGTGATTGAGTTACAAACATCCATACATCTAGACATCCATACATCCATCCAAACTTTCGCATTTATAATATTAATATAGATTAAAATAAATGTGAAAAGGTCCGCGCGAAAGTAAAACACACAACTAATCTAAATGCAAATGAAGCAACCGCATTACTGGTAGCATATATGTACCTTATTGATTATCTTCTATGGCTCTATGCTATGCCGGCCCAATTTCAAAACAAATTCATAAAGTTTGGTGCCTACTATGTAAATGTGGCTATCTACATTCTGCACGTTTTACAATGCGTTCGAATAATACCTACCTACCTATTGTGCTGTGCTTTTCGTTGCAAATATGCAATTTTAAATTAAAATTATTTTAATTTTAATGATTTAGATCAGTACAAACCTAGCTTTACTCAACAAATCAAATAAAAGTCATAATTTTTTATTTTATTGATAAATTGGCAACCCTACGAACGTATGAACATTTATTTCAATTAAAAATAAGAAATAAATTAA
The DNA here is from genome assembly GCA_964035005.1 of Erebia palarica. Lineage (NCBI taxonomy): Eukaryota > Metazoa > Arthropoda > Insecta > Lepidoptera > Nymphalidae > Erebia > Erebia palarica. Next base: position 21,051,623 of record OZ035994.1, read on the forward strand.
AATCTAAATCTAAATTAATTTAAATCTGCAGCATAAAACTCTTACTATACAACCAGTGGCGTGCAGTTCATATCGGCGTAAAAGCACTGCTTACCCAAATGGAAATTCGTCAATGCTCATATTTAATCAAAACAGCTAGTAAATAGATATTCTGACTAATTAATGCCTACCCTAGTTTCAAAACCTGTGCACACCACTGTATACAACCGTTATATAAACTAATACTGTTTTATTTGCCTAAATTTCTTAATTAAAATTGTATTTCGTTACATTTTTAACTGTAAGTACTTTTACTTTTTTTCGGTACTTGAGCTTTCTGGCTTCTTTCCGAACCGGCGCGGCGCGGTTGAGGATACAGTAGCTTAGCATGTTATGTGACATAAAATAGCCTTTTATGAAAAACTAGCTGATGCCCGTGACTTTCTTCGCGTGGATTGAGGTTTTTTAGTTCCCGCGGGAATTTTTTAATTTTTCGGGTTAAAAAGTAGCATATGTGTTATTCCAGGCTAAAAATATCTCTTTGCCAAATTTCACCCAGATCCGTACAGCCGTTCTGGCGTGATTGAGTAACAAACATCCATCCATCCATCCATTTATAATAATAGTATAGATATAAAAAAAGCCTAGAAAAAAGAAATTTTAATAATTACGACGTCTCATAATTTACAAACTAGCTCAAGCCGCGACTTCGTCCGTGTACGAATCCCCTGTGAACTTTGATTTTCCGTGACAAAAGTAGCTTATATCCCTCACCAGGTTCTTAACTGAGTATAATTCTAAAATCACCTTGATTTGCGTCGTTCTTTTGCAGCTTGTACGAAGGAAAACCCAACAAAAAAGTGTGTGCATTGCATTTCACACACGGCAGAAGTGAAACTTCAGAAAAGTAACCTACGAGAGAATGAGATAAATATAACTTTTATTCTATCTCATTCTCTCGTAGGCTAAATCCTATATTATGTTTGTCTAGGTTACATGTTTTAAATAAATTGAATTTTGAATTTTTAGGATATTTTCTCAGGAAACACATTGTTTTAAAAATAATTAATTTATTGTTCAACCAAATTCTATTTTTAATATTTTTCAATATTAAACAAAGCGAAAAACACTATAACAAACCCATATTAGACAATAATTAAAAAAAAACTAAAAACAAAACGAAGTACCTATTTTCTTTAAAACTCTTTCATTTCGTTTTTCGTTTCATCGAATTTTCAAATCACAACGATTCTAAAGAAAACTTCAAAAATGTTTCATTAAACAATATACTACATATCACATACCTACTAACGAATAATAAATCTCAACGCAACAACTTATTTTTGCAAAGCGACATTGCCACATTGCTCTGCTTTTAATTATAATACCAGAGCTCATCCAAACTGTTCTCATTTATAGCCCAATTATATTATCAATACAAGCTCTTTATCGTGCAACGTTCGAAAGGGTTGGTTTTGCAACGCCACAGGTACGCGGAACGCGAACTCCGAGCTGCAGAATCTGGTTTGGATCCCGACTCGATAAACGACCTCTTTGTTGCCTTTTTAAACTTCTTTTCACGAAGGAAAAACCAACAAAAATATGCATTATTATACAATATATTCCATATCACCTAAAGTAATAATAATATTATCTCAACGCAGCAACTTATTTCTGCAAAGCGACGTTGCGGCATTGCTCTGCAGCTTATTATAATACCAGAGCTCATCCAAACTGTTTTCATATAAAGCCCAATTATATTATCAATACAAGTTCTTTATCGTGCAACGTTCGAAAGGGTTGGTTTTGCAACGCCACAGGTACGCGGAACGCGAACTCCGAGCTGCAGAATCTGGTTTGGATCCCGACTCGATAAACGACCTCTTTGTTGCCTTTTTAAACTTCTTTTCACGAAGGAAAAACCAACAAAAACATGCATTATTATACAATATATTCCATATCACCTAAAGTAACAATAATATTATCTCAACGCAGCAACTTATTTTTGCAAAGCGACGTTGCGGCATTGCTCTGCAGCTTATAATACCAAAGCTCATCCAAACTAATCACATATAAAGCCCAATTATATTATCAATACAAGTTCTTTATCGTGCAACGTTCGAAAGGGTTGGTTTTGCAACGCCACAGGTACGCGGAACGCGAACTCCGAGCTGCAGAATCTGGTTTGGATCCCGACTCGATAAACAACCTCTTTGTTGCCTTTTTAAACTTGTCAGATTGTAATCGATTACAATGCCAAAGGGATGTGGTATAATGCAACGGAACGCGTGCAACAGCTGCTGCAGTTGGCGAAACTTTTTTAATTCATCGTCCAAAAGTCCTTTTGGTCGAAACTTGTTCGGTGTAAAACGATAACTTTAGTCCTTGGCCAAAAATTGTACAATCATAATATTTTGAGCTAAATGAATTATTAGTAGGTTCATAACATACTTAGCGATTCCTATTAATTCACTACCTATAGTTCTAATTACCATTTTATTCATTAAGCTAAATCTATACCTGCTATAATTAATAATAAATGCAAAAATGTGTCTGACTGTTAGCTTTTCGCGTTCCAACTATTTAGCCAATATAGTTTGGTAAAGCAATCCAGGGACGGATACAGGGTATTTTTTGTCCCACAAAATAAAAAAAAGAAACATATAAATTAAAAAAAGAATTCCCTTTTTTTCACATTTCTTATAGGTACTAAAATTCTATATCAATGCATTTCATACATTGAATTTATGTGAAAAAAAAATTGGTTGAAATCGCAGATATCATAAAATCCTAAATATTATTATAAATTTATTATAATCACTTTGTTTGTTTGTCGTAACAGATAAACGCTTTACGGACCATCTTTTCAACCGATTTTCATGACATTTGGTACAGACATAGATTGTGTCTCGGGGAAAAGGCTTTCTTTTTATCGATGAGAAATGAGATTCCCAGAGTTCCCGCGGGTATTTAAAAAAGTTTAACCACGCGGACGAAGTCGCAGGCATCAGCTAGTATTAAATTAATTTCATATACATATCATGCTGTACACATATATGTACATATCATGCTGTATCTAATAATATAAATGAATTGACAAAAGATAAATAAAAAAGAGGGTGGACACTGTGAAAATTCAAGTCTGTTTTGTCGCGTTTTCTACTAAGATAACGCTCCGCCAAGCGAAATATGAAAGAATTATCAAAACGATCTCCGTCGCACTAAATCATTGTATATAAGGGGAAGAGGACTCATATTTACTCGCGAACGGACAAAATAAATGTTTTTATTACATAACGCGCGTTTTCTCAAAGGCTTATTTAGATTTCGGCAATGGAAAACCTGCTTTCCCGCCTTATAATACGATTTAGAATGCAAAAAATGATATTTTACACAATCTTTTTAAGTATCCTTATTTGAAAACGGACTCTATTTTTAAAGCATTAGCGCTGCTTTTTGTATGCTGTATAGAAAGGTAATACATGAAGGTTTGTGTACAGATATCATAAAGGCTGGTGCAAAATTTTAAGTAGAGGGATTTGGTGTCCGAATAAAGCAGAAGGTAGATTTCGACGCCTAGACGTAATCATAGAGGCAGATAAATCTAGTTATGTTAAATAATGTAACCTAATTACTATTTCCCTAACCCCCATTCTTGCTAACAAAGATAGGTAATGGTAGTCAAATCCAGTGGCGTGCAGTTCATAGAGGCATAAACGCACTGCTTACCCTAATTGTACGTCAACGCTCATTTCTCATCAATACTGCTAGTAAATAGGTATTCTGACCAACTAATGCCTACCCCAGCTTCAAACCCTGTGCACGCCACTGGTCAAATCCATACCAATAAGTACGTTTTTTTTATTCCACTACCAGTTAGCCCTTCGCTGCGATCTCACCTGATGATAAGTGATGGTGCCGAGAAGATGGCAGCGGGCTGACCTGTTAGGGGTATAGCAGTTATATTAAACTCATATCCTTAATTGGTTTCTACACGCCATCATACCGGAACGCTAAATCGCTTGGCGTTACGTCTTTGCCTGTAGGGTGGTAACTAGCCTCGGCCGAAGCCTCCCACCAGAAAAACTACAAAAGTTTGTGTTTAATGTTGTTTTTAATAATTCTACAATCTTACGCCTCTGCAATGGTTTCGTAATAATATTCAACGGATATACACCTCTTTCCACATTTTTTTATGTAGTTACCATGTAGTAAGTATGTATGTATGTGTTGTATGGAAGGAATTCGAAAAAGTCGCTATCATTGTGGTTGCAACATCGGGCAAGAACCCAAATTTTATTTAAAAGAGAATAGCTTAGGAACGAAAAGAAGGACAGTAAAATAATTGTGGTGTTACCACAGACTATGGTATATTGGTTCTTGTTAAACTTAAATTGCAAGCTAGGGTATTGTATTGTGGGGAGTTAGGTTTTCCTTTTATACTGGAAAAGAAATTTACGGATTTAGCCGCGTTTTCAAACGCTTCATATTTATTATGCTTATTTCATTCATATTTAGGTGCAGTGGGTATGCGATTCTAGTCTTCTCTACATTAGAATAGGCTCTCTCACTGACTAACTCATCAAGTTAGCTAAATATAAACTATATAATGGATTTTCCCAAATTACCAAGGGAGCGAAGTCGCGGGCGGGTTGCTAGAAAAATAGAAAATACAAAATATTGATATTAGTAGTGCCATTCTGCCAACGTAAAGCGCTATTCCAGCATCTTGGGACTTCAAACATTCTTTTTTAAACATAAGTTCTTCAAATGTGTACTATTGGGTGCCCTGACCAGATGCAGTATGGATCAGCTAAATTGAACACTCTAATACGGATCACCTCGTTTGAATGGGTTGAGTTTCCCATGAACATAACACGTCATTATGCCATAAAAATTCACATGCGCAACATTCCACAGGCGAATTGTTATTTTTTTTAATTAGCGATACCTACGTATATATAGATAATTGCGTCCATTACCATTCTCTCTAATGCTACCTTAAGCTCGGCCGTTGAATCGTAATTGGAGGACTCATAAAGGGGTCGGAGGGACCGGAAAAGGGGACGAAATGGAACGAAAAGGGGGCAAGGGGAGGGGAAAATGTATGGAAATGACGCACCGCCATTTCCCTGTTTTTGTATTTGATTATCCTTTCAAGACAATATTTCGCGGGTCCGGAAATTAATGAAGGCAATTTATGCGCACAGAGCGCGGGTGCCCGGTTTTATTTAAATAACTTTTGTTGTTTTTTTTCACATTTTTTTAGCGCCGAGGGTTTTTGGGGAGGTCCTTTTGTAATTGGAGAGGGCAGCGCCTATCGGATTATGCTGAGGTTAGAATTAATGGAGGACATTATTTTAGAAAGTTGTTTTGATTACCTAGGTTCCTGAGCCTGTATTTATTTACCTACAAAATCTTTTAAAAAGAAAATTATTACAAAGTGTACTTAATAATTTTCTTCTGCAACTAATAATGAGAAGGTTTTGGCTAACAGTAGGTACCTAGCTCTTGTCAAAATGGACGTTCTGCGGCGTTTATTTTCAAAACTTAAAACCTAAGGTACTTTAAGTAAATAGGCCTACTTTTCCAGTTCATTGTTCGGATTCGGAAAACTGAGATATAGATCCTAATGAAAACAAGCTAGCCACAAAATCATTATTAGTTACCGATTTCTAAAATCTCAGTGGTGAGGCGCAGCTATCGTTTTCTTATCACTTCAACTCCAGCTCAATAAATTCAAGAATCACGCAGGATGAGGCACTCTGTTTGAGGAGCCAGGCCATATCGCCTTGCATTAGTACTACTCGGCAGTCGGCCCACAGATTAAAATTATTTAACTTCACTTGCGTCGCCCTGATAGCGCGTTGGCAGAGAATTGGCGATGAAGGAACTAGAAGTTTCATTTGCTATAATCCGCCGCAGTAGACAAATCTATGTGTTACAGTGTGTATCTTGCACTTGCAGCTTGCGATATTCACCGCTCAGTAAGCCAGCAATTCACACCGGCACACGGCATAAATCTTCCAAGTTATTCTCAACGTACGTTTCACTCCGACACCGGAGCATCTTCAGGAGATGTTGACTCGACATTGCGCGATTGTAAAATCATTTACAATCATCGGTGTATACCTACTGTGGCGGATTATAGCAAATTAAACTTATAAGTAGTTCCTTCATTATCATGGATTTCCGCAAAGTAACGCCTGCTTCTTTCTAATAGAGAATTGTTGCTCTCATAATTTAAAACTGCTATATCATTTTAAGACTTACGTAGGTGAACCTAAAAAGTAATTAAACTTATTTACAAACATCCCTAATTGGATTTCAATATATGTGTTAAATTTCCTTACACAGCGTAGAGTGAACGAGGGGAAAGCACGGATCTTGCATACCCACCTGTAACGCGAATCGCTTCAGGTCCTGAACAAACAACAACGCTTATTGGCTGTGTTTGTCCCCCACTTAATTAATTTTCTCATTTCCAAGGAACATTCTGGTTAGATTTGTGTTATCATTTTTTGTCAGTTTTATTAAAATAGGTACCTACCTATCCAAAAATACAATTAATTCTTTCATTCGTATTAAAAAGTAAGTAGGTACCTAAGTTTATATAGTGCATGCATTGCCATTATAATGCATGTATTGCATGCCCACCTGTAACGCGAATCGCTTCAGGTCCTGAACAAACAACAACGCTTATTGGCTGTGTTTGTCCCCCACTTAATTAATTTTCTCATTTCCAAGGAACATTCTGGTCAGATTCGTATTATCATTTTTGGTCAGTTTATTGAAATAACTAGGTACCTTACCTATCAAAAAATACAATTAATTCTTTCATTCGTATTAAAAAGTAAGTATGTACTTAAGTTTATATAGTAAACTTTATTTAATACTAGATGATGCCTGCGACTTCGTCCGCGTGGATTGATGTTTTGAATTCCCGCGGGAACTCTTCAATTTTCCAGGATAAAAAGTAGCCTATGTCCTTTCCCGGGATTTAACCTATCTCTGTTCCAAATTTCATTAAAATCAGTTGAGTAGTTGCGCCGTGAAAGCGTAGCAGACAGACAGACACACTTTCACATTTATAATATTAAGTATGGATAAGTGGCTGTAAATATTATGCGAGCATTACAGCTTTTTCGAAATACTTAATTAAATTTTGACACCCACTCATCGCCAAAACAATATAGCTAAACTAGCTGGCCTGCGACTTTGTCCGCGTGTCTTTAGTTTTTTATTAAATCCCGCTGGAACTCCTTAATTTTCCTTGTTTATTTGCTACGTTGTCACGGCCCGTCCTTTCAACTATCTTTAATAAAATTTGGTACAAGCATTGTTTGTTTCATGCCGAAGTTTAAAAAAAATTAACACCACGCAAACGAAGTCGCGAGCATCAGCTAGTAAAAACATATTATTCACATACCTACCTAGCAGGCAGTGCAAAAAGTTTCTATATAACAGATTTTTATTTACAAAATTGGGACGTGTACCTAATTCAACTCCTCGCTTAGTCGCACGCAGTTTCGGGCAATTTGTCACAAAAAGTTGGCAACTTCGCCCCAGAGCGGCCGGCGTCATTTATTATCCAACCCCAACCTCCCCTCAAGGGCCAGTAATTTTACCTTCAAAGCCTTCGCATGCGTAATGAGTAACGACGTGACGTAAATCGTAGAGATTTACCCTTTTATTTGGGTTAACCATTGTTTACGGCAAAAGTCAGGATAACTCAGTTTTTATGGTCAATAAATAATAGTAGCAACTATTCTACAAAAAAAATAAGACGATGTCCGTGGTTTTATTTTATTCGCGCAGAAACTCCTTAATTTTCTGGGATATATAGTCATATGTCCTGCCGGGATGCAACTTTCATCATAATCGGTTGAAAAACTAGGGCGATAAAGCGCAGCAGACAGACAGACGGACACATTTATAACAGGTATTACTAGATGATGCCCGCGACTACGTCCGCGTGGATTAAGGTTTTTTGATTCCCTCGGAAACTCTTTTAGTTTCTGGGATAAAAAGTAGCCTATGTCCTCCCCGGGATACGGACTATCCGCATACCAAATTTCATCATAATCGGTTGAACAGAAGGGCCGTGAAAGCGTAGCAGACAGACAGACACACTTTCGCATATATAATATTAGTATGGATATGGATAGTATGGATTACTGTGGATATGGATTACTTTCTAATACGTGAAATCACAGTCAAATGCTGATCTAATAAGCAATCTGGGTGCGGGCCGGCAATATCCTGCTACCGAAAATGCCATCCACGACTAAGTATGATATTTGTTTTGTGAAGTCTAAGTGATTTCTTCTGATGTAGAAATCACGTAGACATGTATCTATCGGTGGTACATTTTCTTGAACAGGTTGGTAAAAATAGCTATTCAATAAATCAGTTTACATATATGTAATAGATAACTCAATGAGAATACACTTTTATAAATTCAGTTCCGATAGCGTCCCGAAGTCTATTAGAAGTAATGGTTACCCTACACTTATCCCTCTCGGAGTTATAATCTATAATAGGTAGGTATTTATGATTGTCTTCTTGTTAATTTTAATTCCTTTATATACCTACATGCGTAGGTGTATAATAAGAATTATATATTACTAGATGATGCCCGCGACTTCGTCCGCGTGGATTAAGATTTTTTGATTCCCGTGAGCACTCTTTATTTTTCCGAGATAAAAAGTAACCTAAGGTGCTACTGGCGTCCCAAGGGGCTGGAAATTGGAATTTTGAGCCCGTATAATTGCAGATATAACGCAGGGGTGGTGGTAGATCAATATATGGCGCGGTCCAGGATAATGGATTATGACGCATCAGATACAACTTTGAGCTATACAAAATCTTTAACGAGCCGAACGGTGTTCAGCACATTAAAATCGCAAGATTACAATGGGCTGGACACGTGCAACAGATGGACGAACACCGGCCGCCAAAGAAACTGGTGTCGTCAAACCCTGATGGGCGTAGGAGTATCAGTGGACCAAAGCTTCGATGCGTTGGATGGGGTTGGCCAAGATGCAAAGCGGATTGGTATAAGAAGCTGGAGAATGAGTGCGAACGATAGAGATAGATGGAAAAATCTTCTGGAGCAGGCCCGGGCCCATAAAAGGCTGTAGCGCCGATGATGATGATGATGATGGTGGTAGATCCGCTTTAGGTGGGCAGAACAATATCAAATGGGTCACAGCAAACCACGATAAGAAAAATAATTCTAGAAGAGACTTATGCTTATGACTCGTGAACGATTTCAGTTCGACATCCATACTAACTATACTAATATTATAAATTCTAAAGTGTGTCTGTCTGTCTGTCTGTTGATCAGCACAACGAGATTTAATTTGCTGATATTATCTGCTTGCTCGCACCCAGATCTCTATTCTCTTGTCAGATATTCAATTTGGTGGTGAATTGAGTTCTGTCATAAGCTCCTGTGAAAGACGACTACAATATGAAACAAAAAAAATGCCTATTTTAAGAATTCTCTTCGATTTAATTACTTATGGTAAGCAAAATTTGCAAGTTCAAATTAAGTGGTAATTTCTGCATAAGTCGTTGAAAATGTTCAATACGGCCGTGGATTAAACTGCGGCGGGGTGGATGTAAAAGACAAAGGGCTTAATTTATCAGCGGTTTTCTTTCACAAGCGCTTAATAGGTATCGACTTGTACGGCGCTGCATCAGCTTATTAAACTTCATTCGAGATTTTTTAATGCTTTTACATTAAATTAAATAGGTTTTTACCAACGACAATTAGTCGTGAAATGTAATAAACCTTTTAGTTTAGTACCTAGCAACAATAGTATCTATGCTGAAAGTATTAAGATGATAATAAAATGTTTTGGTATTTATAATTAATATCTTATAGACTAAGAGATAGCAGCACTTTTGGTAACTATCGCCAGAAAGGCTGATTCAATATTATATCGGTCTAGAGCTCTCCACTGATGACGATATCACAAATCACAATTTAAAAAATCTCTGTACCTCTTAGTTTACCTTTTAAAGCAAATTTTTTCTCCTTATTGAAACCAATAATTTGCTTTAGAAATATAAGATAAAATTAATATTTCTAAATCAAAAACATTGTCAAATTAATTTGCATTGAACAGTAAATATTATTTTTTTTACAAATGATTTCTTGCATTTTAGGTTTGCGACATTTAACCCCTGCGCGCGTGTATTTTGATCTCGTGAGCTCACAGCGCCTGGTTTAATACGTTGGTAGCTATTCGAGCGTATTACGTATCTTTTTACTAACACAAACTGTCTGCCGTATTTACTTTGGAGCTATTGAAATAAACATAGTAATATTTAGAAAAATAATTATAATAATATAAGTACAGTAGAAAGTAGTAATAAAGAGCGGATACAAAGTAATTGTTTCTTTGAAGAGTATGCTCAGGAACTCCAAAACCTCCGTCCTCGTTCTTTCTACGCAATGCTGAGAGAAGGCAAATGCATCTGTATAATAAAAGTGTGTTTCCAGCATAACTTTTGTAAAGGTACCGATGTAAAGTTTACTCGACAACTTTAATGTAGGTAGCTATCGACAACAGTTATGAATATTTAATTAAGAAGTCCCTCTTCCCTCCACATAATAATATATCATACGTGTAGCTTATGGGCGTATTTAACCATAGAACGGACAAGGATTGGGTGGCATATAAAAATACTCTGTATACGTTACGTTAAAATAGCAACATTAAAATTCGCGCGGCGAGTGGAGTAGGTATAATATGAAGTCATTATGCAAATTCCGCGGGCTTCTGCGCCAAGTTTAGGTGATTTGCGGCGCGCTTTATATATTGAGCCTTTTTACGACAAATGCCGCTGAAACTGAAAATATAATGAGAGATTGAAATATATGCATTTTACATTCTATATACTCTTTATTATTAACTTATTTATATCCATATATTAATAAAGTATTTTTATTTATTTGCCCACGAAAAAACAATTCACAATATACATTATAAACGAAACATTAAAAATATCATCTATGCCGCTGCAATGAGGCAATGTGCCCAGAACGCTGGCTGCGTTACCCCGCTGAATAACCAAACTTATATTATGTTGGCCGAGATAGAAGTATCAAAATATCGTATACCTTTATTTGTTTTTCTTCGGGTTCTTAAAACCCAATTACCATAATAACTATAATAAATTAGTTGTTAAAACTAACTCCATGTACTCCAATTTTCTGTCTGTCACGCTTACATGACCTATCTGTTCAATAGATTTTGACGAATAATAGTAGGCACAGAGACTATGTTCTGTGGAAGGAAATTATTTATCTATGCAACTATTGCCTTCGGAAAATAAATAAGGTCTCCTAGGATGTTTAAATAACCTAAATTCAGATGAAGTCGACGGCATCATATGGGCAGTATTTATAAAACTCACAACTTGGGAATACAAAAATATAAGCACAAATATGATAGTCGTTTTTCCAAATACATAATCGTGTATTATGTACCCCTCCAACACCCTGGAGGTAGCGTGAATGTAATATTCATAAAAAAACACCCTATTTACGGCCCTGTAAAGGGCCACATAAAAATTTAGAGGCAAAAGCGTACCCTTTAGGCGTGCTCTTGGGATGGGCCTGAAGTTTGTAATTGAATTTTTGCCTGGAGCCGCAAAGGGCGTCCCTGCTTAATTTGCCGTACTCTGAAAAGGGTTACTTGGTGCGGTTTAAGTTACTAGATTACGCGAACCTCAGACTTTCATTAGACAACAGATTTGGCTGTCAGAGCTACCTTGTTTGCTGTGACTGAGTAATCTACCCTCTAATACGATGAGTCATATTTGCTTGGAAAATAGCTGGATAATTCCATGAATACTTCATCACTCACTCGTAACAAAAGACGGAACTGCACGCCTAACCATGGTTGAGATAATGGCTCCCTCTGTGCCACTAGATTTGACTTAAGGCCTTTGTAAATTGACATCTTAAGCAGTTGAAACGCGCCTACAGCACTGCAAACTAGATTTACGAAGCATTAGTAAAGATGCTTTGACTGTCTAACGCGCTTTATGAGCGCCTGCCGGTGTCTACAAAGGCATTTCATTCAAAAAACCAACTAAAGCTGCTAACTTTCAAAGTTCCTAGATGTCTAGTGCTCTGCAATACCTCTAAAAATCTTTTTTTGTTCTTGTTCTACTATACAAATGACAAGTAGGCAATAGGCTAGTGGTTTAGAAGTCCGGCTTCCTACTCAGGCATTTCAAGAAATTAAACATCACTTGCTTTCAACGGTGATATGAAGGAAAACTTCGTGAGGAATCCGGAAGTTCTTCATTATGTCTTCAAAGGTGTGTGAAGTCTGCCAACACGCACTAGATCAACTTGGTGGACCAAACCCTTCTCATTCTGAGAAGCGACTTGACGGTAGACGTATTTTGATGATGTTACGGTTGACGTATTAACAGAATGGCTGTGTGCTTGTTGCACAAATAATCAAAGTAAGCTATACCTATTTTGCAAATATTAAAATGGATAGAAAATAATGAATAAGAATTGCTTTTCTTTGTTCACTTGGGCCAAATGGAAAGGCACAGTTTATATTGTTGTAATCAAAAAGAAATATTCCCTTTTTCCCCGGCACAAGGGTTGTGGGAGGTCTAACTTTTTTCGGTATACGTGATAAAATTTTATTCGTACTTTCCGGATTACATAAAAGGTCCACACAATAAGGATTAATACATACGGATCTCATGCGATTTTATTTTATTGTCTTTTTTCTTGTTTGCTGCTGAAACCTGGTTCACATTTTAGACTCGGGGATTTAAATTTATTTTTATTTTCGTTGGTTTAGGTAGGCATAGTGCTCTTTTAATATATTATTTAACCTTATCTCCATTGTAAATAATAAATCACCTATTTGATACCCCGCCATTTTTGTCCAGGTCATTAGAAAACAGATTAGCGGTTATATATACCTAACTACCATTTAAAATAACGTTAAGTTTAGCCTTTAAAATTTGATTTTCAATAAAAGCGTGTGAAGGTATGACTTAATAAGCCCACTTTGTTTGGTGGTAAACTTTAATTCAACTTTGAGTTTAACGACAACGGTTAACTTAACTTACTTAGGCCCACTTGCACAAGGACTCCTTAATTGATTTACTTAGTAAAATTTTTTGCAACTGCAATAGGCATATGCCAAAAAGTGACAGCATTACAAAATTTATCTAAACCAGTTTAAATGACCTTGCGCAAGCGGCTCTTAGCTGGCTAAAAGGTATATAATATAACCTGTGTATCTTCCAGTGTATTTAGAAATTTTCTAAGAAGGGACGTTCTGCTACTTATACTATTATCTATTCTGTGATATAGCTTAATAATTGTCATAAAACGCCAGCCTACTTTGCAATAAAGAAAAATCCTCTTCCGTCTTATGTATCCTGAGTTGAAACTGTATTTTCCAAACGTACCGATATTAATAAAATATTTTCTTACCAATTTATTAAGCTCTCTACGGAGCACAATTCTCCTCTCAGGGTGCCTAGTTGGAGATTTTCTTCCCATCCGATCGCGACAACGTTAACTACGATTTGTATGGAATATTATTGTCAAACGTTTGACAGCTGGCGCTCGATCAATCTTATCTTATCTTACTAATATTATAAATGTGAAAGTTTGGATGGATATATGTATGTCTGGATGTATGGATGTTTGTTACTCAATCACGCCCCAACGGCTGAACGGATCTGACTGAAATTTGGCACAGAGGTAGATTATAATCTCAAATAGCACATTTTATCCCGGAAAGTTAATGAGTTCCCGCGGGAACCAAAAAACCTCAAACCACGCAGACGAAGTCGCGGGCATTCGCTAGTTCCACATAAATGGTAGTTCACGATGTCGCGATCGAATACATAAAAAATCTCCCACTTGCCCTGCAGAATGAGAAGGGTTTTGGCCACCAGAATCTAAACCACAAGACTTTCACTTTATTTTTTATTTTTATCCACTACAAGTTAGCCCTTGACTGCGATCTCACCTGATGGTAAATGATGATGCAGTCTAAGATGTTAGCGGGCTAACCTGTCGCTATATTAAACCCATACCGCTGATCGGTTTCTACACGGCATCGTACCGGAACGCTTAATCGCTTGGCGTCACAAGACAACAGCGGTCAACACTGTGCCAGGGAGATCGTTGAATAACTACTAATAAGTAAGTATAAAGTATTCATTCTGTATTAACTTCCAATAAAATACCCCATAGCTAGTTATTACAAAAATTAATTCCATTTTAATATGGTAATCGCCTCATAGAAATGAGCTTGACTTAATAGAGTATACCTTATTGACTTAAGGCGGGTGCATACCAACAATGGCAGAGTCCATTAGCTCGTTGAGTTGTGTCGGTTTACTTAAGGATGCTTTCACCGTAGCTAATTAAATAGAAAGTTCTCGAGCATCGGCGTAATGGGGTTTTATAGGATCGCCCGGAAGAGGGGTTGAATGAAACTAACTAAGGTTGTAGGAAACAAGCTTCATTGTTATGCATTAAAACAGTTACCTAAGCTCTACGTCGTCAGCCACATTTTTCACTTGGATTCTTTTAATATGGCTCATAAGCTCATCATAGGCTACTGTTTCTAGTTTATGTACCAATTTTTTCTTAGAAACACCCAAGTGAATTCGTTATTATTGTATTTTAAAGATTTACTCATACGAGTAAAATTGCAATTGCGTTTGTATATCACTATGTATGTAAATCGGATTAGTTTACAAAGGGCTAACATTCTAACTCCCCGTACGTATATTTATTATAATGCGAAGCTTAGTTTTTTTGTTGGCGTGGTTGTTTGGAGCAACATATCGGCAACTAGATGATTCCCGCGACTTCCTCGGCGTTAATTAAGTTTATTAAGTACCCAACTATAATTTTCCTGGGTTTAATGTAGCCTATGTCCATCCACTTCTATCTCTATACCAAATTTCATCAAAATTGTTTGAATATATGAGTTACAGCGCAGCAGACAGACAGAATGATTGACGTGAATTTTTACATACGCATAGATAGACGGACCTAGAGAATAATAGGCTGCTTCAATCCGGGAAATCAAAGCATTACCACGGAATTTTAAACCCCTAACACCAAACACCACAAAGCAGATTTAGGTAAGTACCACAAGACTTTCAGTCTTGGACATGCTCTGGTTTTTATTTAAAAAATGGATTACCAAAAACAACTTTACTTTGCTTGCCCATCATATTGTGACAGGCTGAGGAGGTGCCCATTGGTTACATTAATATACTAATAGTTTTAAATTAAGTACATAGCTAAGTACCTACCTACTATGAGTAATTGATTTGTCTTTGCAAAGTGAAGTAAGGTCACTAAATATTGATTCATATAAAGGCCGTTGGTAACAAAACTCTGCGTGCCACATTTTCATTTTGTAAAATCCCTTCACCAGCAAAACCTAAGTGTGACATAGGTAGGTACTTATCCAATTACACCCGCCAACAGCGATCCACATTATCTCACCATGCCAAAAAACGTCACTCAGAGAATCTTACGTTACGCACAAACCGACCCAACTCAAAATATGCCGTTGTCCTTTGCGTCCTCATCAACCATTGTATATAGACCCTACCCGCACTGACCCGCCACACATAAATTGTTAAAAACCAGACTTTGAAAGAGAGTGAGGAGGTCGGGCTAAAGTGGACGCTTTTCCCGCCCAGCGTCATATGACAGATGATTATCTACGGCCGACGTCAAAGTGAATAATTGGGCTTTAGAGCGGGAGAGCGAATTTTAGTACGAACTTTTTGTCGATAATTTTGTCGGTTTTCCTATTCAATACCGCACCTTTTTGTAGGCTTTTATCAAAAATCGATACAATGGCGTTACGCAATTACGCAACAGCTCAACTTTATATAGAGCTGCTTTGTGCTACATTTGAGATATGCCACTTGCACGTAACCTTGCATAGAGTGAGACTTGGCACCTTCAGGTGAAGCGGAGAAAGCATTAATACTGAAAACTGTACAAACAAATGTACTATAATATGCTGGAAAATTAAAACCGTGGAGACTAAAAAGCATTTCAAAACACGCTACAGACAGAAAATTGCGACAGAGAGTCCGCGTCATTCAGTTTTATATGAAGCGCCAATACTAGGCAACAGGATAAAACGTCGTTCCCCTTCAACAGGATAGAATTTATGCGTCCGGTCCGTAGTGCGTTTTCGCTCTAAGGCATTATCCTATGTGAGCGACTAACCCGTTGTCCTATCGCAAAAATGGGATATGACGCGACGCGACAGTATCAAACAGTAGCTGATCTTTTACATGGTAGGCCATGTTGTCGCGTAAAGTTGCCATTTTCTATGGAGTCGTTTTGAGTCGCGTCGCTTTCGTCGCTCAGCCGCACAAACTAGTCTCCAATATATTTTGATAAGGTAAGGTACACATTCCAGTGCACGAAACATGTACGAAAACCCAGCAATTTTCTTTGCATGTGTACCTCAATGAGTTAGAATAAAATTTTCCACCGCCCCTCAACAATTTAAAACAAACCATTTCCACTTTGTGTAACGAACTACAATTCAAACAAGTATTACGTTGGAAATTTTCCACGAGAACCCAAACCATTTGCATTCGCGCGTGTTACAGAAAAGAGGAGGATAATGAGATATTCAAATCAAGCTGTCTTTGATGAAGGAAAATATTCGCCACGCTTTCCATTCCGCACGCGCCGCGAGATTCATTAAGAATTCGTTTGTTTTCAAAGCTGACCCTAAACAAAAAACGAAGTCCTATGTTTTTATAACGAACGCCTAATACGGAACAACATATAAGCGGAGTAAAAATTAAAACACCCTCTACTTAATTCTGCAAACACAAAAGCCCACCCTTCCTGTGTAGGTCCCTTCACGCACACACAGCCTTAGGGTAGAATCATAAACCGCATCAAATTATTCGGATATCAAAGGGAAATGCTCAAGAAAGATGGAAACGTGCCTACGAAAATAAAACCCCACCTCCCTTTATTGCCCCAAGTGCTGGTTTTACCCCGGCCACCCCGCGGCACGTAGGGCGGCCCGAACGCACATGCGTATTTGAATCTCGCCCCAGTAATACCTAAGCGAGCCTTCCATTTTGTTTTTGCCCAGTCATTGCATTTTTTCCTCTATTTTTTTAGTTTAGTTCTCTCCAGACAACTGTTTTAATATGCCCCTGGAATTGAAAACTTAATTACTTGCCTTTTGTTACAAACTTTTTCAGAGAAAACCTTGCATAAACTGCTTCCAACCAAAGAAAATTAACCTAATTTCTCTCAACTCACTTGTTTAAAACAAGTGGCCATTTATAATATACGCTCAACTTCTCGTCTAATCTAGTATTTCGTGTTGCCTAAAATCCAAAAGAATAAAAAATTTATAACGAAAATCTGTAATCAAAAGAAAATCTAATCATTATCATAAGGAAACATTATATTGTGCACATAGCATTATTAAATAAGGATTACCTTATAATTAATAACGTTACATTTATCTTTTGCCTTCATTTGGTAATAAAATGTCACAATATTTGAAATAAATTTGTGTTATCATTAAACGCTACCAGCCGGCCTATTCTGTATCTCAGTGGCTTTTAAAATTTGATGGGCACCGGCTTGTCTGTTAGAATCTAAAATTGTCAAAATCAAATTTTGTATTCTGTAACTCAGTTGACAAGAGGTTGATAATCGAAATGACGTCAAAAGTACATCTTTAGTGAGATGGCCACGCATAGTGTTGGGATGGCGACTGGAAACGCATTTTGCCTTAAATTCTCGTATCGACAACTATACTTTCGTATTCGCTAAGCAGAATGACAGGTCATTGTTGAAAACTCAATAAGACAAGTGCCTATATCTTTAGCAACTAGTAGAGAGCAGTGTTTTTGAACATTAACAATGTTAACAAGTTAGTAAGATAAAGAAAATTTAAATTATTTTCAATGAATTTAGGCTCACAACAGTAATAGAAGTGAAATAGCGTCCATTTATATAATTAAAGGTAAAACAAACAACAGCCAAGCGAACGACAATGACTCGCGCAATTTTAATTGCACATGCTGACGAACTGCGTAAAGAGAAAGCTTTACGCGTTCATAGGCGTAGGCTGCGGGACTTTTACGATCCTATGGAGCTGCCAGAAAGAGAGTTCATTGCGAACTTTCGATTGAGCAAGGTTGGGTACCTACAGGTTCTTGAAGAACTCAGGGATCTTCTCCCAGCCGTTCGTCGAAGGACAGC
Source organism: Erebia palarica (assembly GCA_964035005.1). Classification (NCBI taxonomy): domain Eukaryota; kingdom Metazoa; phylum Arthropoda; class Insecta; order Lepidoptera; family Nymphalidae; genus Erebia; species Erebia palarica. Next base: position 21,069,894 of record OZ035994.1, read on the forward strand.
CGTGAAGAAGAAGAAGAAGAAGAAGAAGACATGGCTTGCATTACACTTACTTAAATGGAATCTTGTCAGAACGCCATGAACAGAAGTATGATGGTGAAAAATTGTCCGATAGGATAAAAACAACAAACATAAGAAGTTGTACTAAAACAAAGGTGTTACAGTTACAATCAAGCGCCTTAAGTGGAAGTGGGCGGGGCATACAATCAGGGGACAAGATAAATGGAGCAAAAAGGTAATGAATTGGTACACGGGTCATTTCAAGAGAAAAAGAGGTAGACCAATGCAATGATGGGTCGACAATATCAGAGTAGTGGCAGGTGGCATATTGTCCCGAACAGCTAGAGACAGAGAGCTGTGGAAAATGTTGGAGGAGGCCTTTGCCATCATCAAATGGATGGGTTTGTCGAGGCAGTGCAGGAAAATAATAGTTAAGATTAAGAATTAATGTAAAATGTCTGAATAAAGGCTTTATTTATTTATTACTTCTAACATTACAATATTAACATTACATTACATTATTATTATTGATTATTAATTTAACTGTTATATAATATACTTAGTCGCAGTAGAAATTACAATAACAATATAATCAATAAAAGAGGCACTTATGCATTAAAATATTAACTCTAACGGAATAGACTAATTAGGAACTTCGTTTTCCTGCATCGCAGGATCCAGTTCAGAAACAACCAGAACAACAGGAGAGGCATCCGCTGCCTCTGACTGCTCCAAATTGGAGTGGCTAGGTCCGCCAATATTTGGAGTTGCCACCAAATTTGTAGATGTGGAAGCAGTAGCCTGCAAAATAATAATTGAAATCTATTTACTATTTCTCAAATAAAATAACAATGAATATATCTTTTACAACAAAAAGGATTAATTTGCCAGACTTCTATCTAGAAAGTAGGTACATATGTACATACTTTCAAATTGAAGGGTTCAAAGATCTAATCTAAGGGACTAATCTCATGAACTACTGGTCCGATTTGAAAAAATTCTTTCAGTGTTAGATAGCTCATTTATCGAGGAAGGCTTATAGGCTATAATATATCATCACACTAAGACCAATAGGAGCGGAGCACCAATGAAGAATGTTTCAAAATGAGGGGTTTTTTTCCTTTTGAGAGCTTCCACTACGTGCACTGCGTAAACGGTTAAAGTTTCGCATGCAGACGAAGTCACAGGCAGAAACTGGTCTTCATTTTAAAATGAAGTGCGTTTGAATTACTCATAATAAAGTAAAGGGGATTTTATAATAGATTTGTAGTACTTAGTAAGTTAATACAAACATATGAATATGAACAACAACATATGAATTCCATGCTGAAGAAAGACTTCTTCAGCATGGAATTATGCCAAAACACTTGATATAAGCACTCACAAATCGCACAATTCTTTACCTAGTTATTAATTTGTTTCCATACTTACTTTTGAACGCAGTAGGTACGACAAAACTACTAATGAGTTACCAACAATAGAGTGTTGGTAACTTGTTGTCAAATATTTAGCGAATAGGCCTGCAGGTCCTAGGACATATACATAGATTAAACTTGCTGATGCATGCGACTTCGTCTGCGTAGTTTTTAAGTATACGTTTTTTAATTCTCACGGGAAATCCTTAAGTTCCCGGGATAAAAAGTAGACTACCATGTCATGTCTCCAGGTCCTCAAAAATAACCATGCAAATAATCACGTAGAAGCGTTACTTTGCAGCATCTATCATCATCTATATTATATACCTAATATTTTACTGAGTAAAAATTATTTCTTCGGTTGAATAATATTTTAAATAATTAATTAAATCTTTGTCCAGCAGGCCCTACATCAAAAACTTACTTAAAATCGCCACTGTCTATTTTATTACAGGTCCCCACCGGCAATCCACATTGACAAGGATTTTCACTCCTTCTGCGTTGTATGTTTGTTTGCTGAAAGTCGTGACCCCTTCCCTGGAAGAGATTTTCTTGGGGTAATAACGCCGAAACCTCAATATGTGACAAATCAAGGTAATAGGTAAGTAATTCAAAATTCCACTTCAAATTCAATTTCAAATGTTTTTTATTCAAATAAACTTTTACAAGTACTTTTGAATTGTCCAGTGAATCTACCACTGGTTCGGAATGCCATTCTTAACGAGAAGAACCAGCACGATAGGTACTCGGTGGTTGCACTTTTGAAATAAATATTTCATTTACAATTATTATATCAATGTCCATCAATACATAAGTAACCGCTGTCCTTAGCATTGCTGAAGTGATCAAATCCATGATCCTCTATAATTTACATATTGTTCAACAGTATAATAAGCTTTTTTCAAGAGCACTTTGAAAAAAATTTGTAGAATATTATAAGTATAAGGCATCCTACCTCATCAATAGCACAGAATAGTAAGTATGCTTATAATAATAATTTAATAAATAATAAGTTATTTATTATGCTTACTTCACAAAAAAACCTTGTATGAGTAACGCACAGAAGACAGAAAATATGATTAACATTAGCTCTACACTCATATTTTAACTATTCAACAATAGTCTGATGATGCCTGCAAATTTACTCACGTGCATTTAGATAGATTCCGCTTGCTTATTCGGACTGTCTAGGTATTTAATTTTATAATTTTCCTCTCTTCTTTCCTCTCTTTTAAGGGTCTTTCAATATCGTATCAACAATTATTAATGAAAAAGGAATCACGCGAGATTTACTTCGGGCTTATTCTGATATCAGCACGTTATCTGTATACTCAATTGCCCTGCGCAAATAGATTCACCCTTTTCCCTAAAAAACGATAAACCCCTATAGCATGTACACTCCTATTTACTTGCTGCAGATAGCAGAGCCTTGCAGGAGGCAAGCAATTTTATTGTAAATTTTAAACCTGAACGCATACGAATTTAAACCTTAGAGTTTTTGCAATAAGATCGTTGACGCGATGTTTAAACGGCTAAATTATGGCAGCCGCTATATGCCTGAAGCTGTGATCCATCATCGTGACATTTCTATTTATCTTGATGAGGCTCACACTTCCGATACTGATGACCCTTTGTTTTTTGCTGGGGACAGGTACTCGGTGATACCTATAGGTTTTTTTTGTTCCACCGGCGAGTCAACGGTTGATGACGGGAGTTTTATCGACATTGTTCGGACGCGAAAGGGCTATTCTTCTAGAGATAGAGGCTTATTTGGTTTAACTGAAATAGAGACGATCTATAATTCCACATTCATCATCATCGTGACAAGCCAATCTTACTAATATTATAAATGCGAAAGTTTGGATGTATGGATGTATGGATGTTTGTTACTCAATCACGCCCCAACGGCTGAACGGATCTGGCTGAAATTTGGCACAGAGATAGATTATAGTCTGGAATAGCACTACTTTTCATCCCGGAAAATTAAAGGGAACCAAAAAACCTCAAACCACGCAGACGAAGTCGCGGGCATTCGCTATTAAGTATTCAATTTCTTAACAAACCTATACGTATCTAATTAAAATAAATATTATAGGTACCTACTCCAGATCACTGTCGTTTTAAAACCCTAAAATTAAACGTAAAGTGGATCACATAGCAGCTATTAAGGCCGTTTGCTACCCGAGCCGAAATTTTATTTTGAGATCAAGGTAACAGCTATCACACACTCCAACGTCTGTTACCTGTTGCGAATGGCCACAGTGTAGAATAATAATAAAACGACGCACCGCTTTTGCATAAATTCTTAACTTTAATGTTCCATTCAATTTTGCCCTGTTAGTTTGCGCGAACTTAATAATTTGTTAATTAACCTTAATACCTAATAATATATGATATTGTTTACCTTTAATCTCTATAGTCTAAAATAGTAGGCAATAGGGACGATGACAACTCAATCAAATCAGCAACTCTTTATCAAACTTAAAAACGCTCTTCTAGTATGGAAGTTGTGTAAAATTCGCAATTTTGACGTCATCAAATTTCAACGCATTGGCATTTGATTGGCTCAATTTATGGTATTCTTACTGCGTCAATAGATTTTGTCCAATAGTGGAAGAGTGTTATCCAATCAGAGGTGATTGCGATCGTTACACTGTAGCTGTCAGAGATACGCGGTCGCCCAGCTGAGTCTTAGATTGTCAAATTAGAATGATTATGACATATTGACGCTCTGACATAGTGTTAAGAACAAGTATTGTAATAAGTTATAGCTTATCCTTAAATTAACCAGCAATCAGAATTTGTTCTACTTAATATCTATTACATGGTTTTATCTCTTGGTTTCAAACTGACTGACATTAAAAAAAATCTAGTGGGCGTAGGAACTTAAGATTTTGCTCTCACCTAAATTTTCTTGTTAAGATATATGGTGCTAAGAAACATTTTCAGAAATTCTCTCGGACAGATTCAGCAAGGTTTCACATAAGATTTTAAGGAAAATCAAACGCAACTGAGCCTTTCACTATCAGCAATAAATTCATCAGGATAAAAAAAAACTATACTATTAAGGTAAACGTCAAAATAATTCCAAAAACCAAGTCACAAATTGACATCAGTAAGTAAATACGAGGGTCACCCCATATTCCTGATACAACGCGACTAAAACGTATACCCGGAGGGTACACACCGAAGCCTAAAACATCGTATTACCAAACAAATAGAGAGCTGTGTCAATCTACGGTGAAAGTTTGCTCAGTGTGTGTCGGCTTTTACCGGCTACTTCCCGTAAGTGCTTTGGTGATAACGAATTTACGAATTCTCTATACGCAAGGCCCTGGTGAGCAAAATATTTTGAAAAAGGCTATGGTAAAGCGGCGTGAATTCTCGTCTCGTAAACCGCAGGTCCCGGATTGGATTCCTTGATGGGTACAAATCAATATCTAGGTACAAATCATCATCATCATTTCAGGCCCACTACTGAGCTCCTCTTAGAATAAAAATGGTATGGCTATATTCCACCAAGTGCCGGATGCTGATTGTCAGACTTCACAGTCTTCACAGTTTAATTAATAAGAACTCTGAGCCACGTAGGATTCTAAACGATGTTTCCTTCACCGTCAAAGCATTGCTTAAAACTTGGGATTCAAACTATGGATGCCTCGCCTCGAATAGATCGGTGTCTTACCTAGTCTATCACCGCTTCTAAATGTGTCATCCACACCTACCTATATTAAGATTTATCTATAGTCCGTCAAACTTATCTGACCCGATGGCCAAAATGCCTGTTAAGTTTTTGTTTTTATGTTGTTTTTAATAGATACTAATGACGCTGACACCGGGTCAGATAAGTTTGACGGGCTGTACGTAATTTGGTCCTACCACAGAATACTATAGGTCCGAATTATTGGGTATTTGACAACTAGTCACAATATCAATTATTTTTTAGTGGTTATTATATAGAGGAAAAAGACGTTATATCCACGCCTCCTGTTAATTTTATGTTTGACAACCAATTTAAATTGTCGATTGAAGTAAAAAAGAGCGTTAACTTTTGATCCTAAAGATGACCAGAATCATCCAAAAAGACGCAGATGCTCACTAAAATCGACTTCATGTCATGTCAATTTGGAGGCTGTAAAGCTTTCAGATAACACGGACATCAAAAGGAGATTTTAAAGAACAAAACCGTTCGAAGTGAATTAGTGCTTGTGCTACTTAAGTAGGTCAAAAAAACGTAGTGAACACTAAGTACATTAGAATAAACTAAAGACATTACATAAAATAAAAAAAAAAGAAATTTTAAGAAGAAGTTTAAGTAAGCTAAATTAATATTACTTATTAGCCCAAAGGCTAGATAGTATACAATAAAGTTGCCATTATATTATTGTAATGTGAGTTTACGGTAAGAAAAAACTTTTGATGACATCACAACTCAGTATTTCATACAAAATAGTATACTGAACGTGCGTTTTGAAGTGTGAATCTGATTTGACTAGTAGTCAAATACCCAATTCCGTTCTCAAAAATACCCAGCGGGAAAACTTATCGAAATTATCTTTTTAATAAGCGATTCTTCTTTCTGGAGTAAACTTCCTTTACCTACTACTCATTCGAGATGAATTCGCATAGCAAGGAACTTATAGCTTGCTGAAGGAAATAATAAATTAGAAGTTAAAAAAGCATCAAATACTAGTCTAAAAGCATTAATCAAATGATTGCCTACATTCGAGAAAACAAAACAGCTTATCGCGTTATTCCTAATAATTTGTACTAAGCAATTATGGATCTGCTACCGCAGTCTTAATCGAACTCCTTTTGTGTCTCCCTTTGTTTGCCCGCTACCTTTCAAAAGCACTATAGGTCGACAGAACAATGGATTTTATTACCGCACTATCACCAAGACAAATGAGAAATAGACAATATCTACCCTATTTACCGCGGTATGTCTGCCCGCCCGCAAAGCTGGCGCCTTCTTTTATGCAATCAACGAAATACAGGCGAAAACGAGTTTTATAATAAAAGGTTGAAAGGCATTTATTGCTAAGCTTCACAGTTGAGTTCAAAACTCAAAACCGTTTCTTTTACATAGGCGAATATTAACGCATATGATTGTGAATTTTGCCCAGTTGTGTTAGAGTGACTTTTTGTGCAGTTGTATGTGTAGGAGTGACGCCATTTTGAATTGATGTTGGCGGTCAAAATTTATTGCGCATAAATGTACCTCTGGCTAACCCGGGAGTTAGAGGGGGTGGGAGTAGGCTTAAAAATCGGAGAAAGGGAGGAGGGGAATGTTTTTAGCGTTCGCAGCGTCGGCCTATTCGGGTGTTGATGGGTGTCAGGGTCGGAATTGGAAAAACTTTTTATTTTACTTTTTTTAATTATGCACTGCACTTTTACTTATTCTTAGTATTTGCCATATGCACAAAAGGCACATTAGTCTATAATCTTACACGAAAAGTACTCAAAATTTAAAGGCCGTTATAAAATCATCATTAGGTTTTACAAACACGGTTCTCTCTCTAGCTCTGCAACTCAATTTAACTCGTCCACCAATGAAGTCCAATGGTGAATGTATACAGAATATTTCAGGCCCTATATTTTGTGACTAGCTGATGCCCGCGACTTTGTTCGCGTGGGATAAGTTTTTCAATTCCCATGGGAACTCCTTAATTTTCCGGGATAATCATGTCAATACGTTGCTCTTTCGCGGTGTGCTTGAAGGACAAACCAACAAAAAAATACACTTTCGCATTTATAATATTTATTTTAAATATAGGTAACCCGACTCGGCATGGACAGAAAGTCTGAAAATCCTTTCTTAGAGAATCTACAGTACAGACAATACGTAACTATAATCTCAAGATCCTAGACCTAGCAGCTTAAGTAGTAGGTATGGGAGGTACATATTATGTCACTCAGGCAACTTTACTTCTAATCTTCTATACATAAAGACAATTCAATATTGGTACCTATATTAGAGACTACAAATTTTAGGGTAATTCCTTGGAATTACCCTAAAATTAATTACTGATGCCAGGTCTTCCACTATACCCATGCCTAAAATCGAGTCGATCCGTTGTTCTGTTACAGCGTCATTGAAGAACAAACCAACAAATCAATAAACCAACAATAAACACACTTTCGCATTTATAATATTAGTATGGATTTAAGTTTGCAAATCTGTATAAATTTGCTTTTAAAATAGCCCGGTTTATTTAAATTGTAAGCACATAATTTAATTGTTTATTTTATTATTTCAGGTCTCCTGCCCGCTTAAACAATATGTAGTTCAACAAACAAAACATCATGGGCTATCGAATAAAGTAAGCATTGAAGAGTGAATTTCCTTATTTATTCCATGAAAAGCGAATGTTCATGCAGACGATTAAAAAAAAAAAAGCAATTGTAATTTTTTTGCACGCACAATCCGTCCCTGTGGCGCGTTTAACCCGCACCCTCGACCTCTACGCACGTCTCACTCGCACAAACTCCAAAAAGAACTCTCCATCGCTTTCCACCCCTTGCTTAAATTATTGCACCTCCATTTCTACACCAGAGAACTGGACTTATCTGTACCAAATGCCATTCTATAAAAATCGAATCTACAACCTAAGCAATAGGGCTTAATTTAAAACTTGGTGGTACAATCGCGAGAACCAATTTCTCAAAAGAGCATATTGTTCTGCTTATCTGTTATTCTATTACACAAGGATCTAACTCTTATTCCTTGAAAAAAAGAATGTAGGCTTTAGTATAACGCAATAAGTCTGATTATAGCGTAGATGTAAAAATGGGGAATTCGTCTTTTAAAAGTCGCATAGCAATAACGGACGAGAAACGAGTGTGAGGAGGTGAACATTAAAAACGCTACCCGTATTTTGAAGCCAGGGTGTGGGATGGGTGAATTTGTGGGGATGAGGGTAGTCCGCGTACGCAAGGGGACAAGACGCACTGCTTTGAAAACTCTAGTCCAGTGAAGACGTTTGCTGGTTGTTTATGATATCCACTTTTCTTATTTTTACTCACGGTTGGTATTCTTAATGATACTCGCAACTTTTTTTGAATAAGTAGGTAGTTATTGTTACTTATTTAATTGGTATTAGGTATTTTTCTTCGTCACTAAATAAGCACTTAATTACTTAATTTTGCTACGTTTCTTTGGTAGTAATCTGTTGTAGTTATACCTAGCTGTTCTTTTATCGTTTACGAATTATAAATTTTAAAAAAAAACGCCTATTCAAATTAAGCAACAAACGTTATTTAAGAACAAAGCACACTTTTCTATTTGTCATATTATTGTTTGTAAAAAAAAATATTATTTATAGATATTTCTCGCAATCATTATTCCATCTAAGTCATTATAAAACAATAACTGACAATATCTGACTTTTATTAAAATTAAAAAATACTCGGAAAGAGTTCCACGCTCAATTTTTCGAAGAGCAACTTATGTCCATACCGTTTAATTCCTGCATGGCAGCTCCAACAATACAGACAATCGATTATGGTTTAAATATACGCCTTATTTAAACCATAACAAAAATATTTATAGATATTTCTCGCAATCATTATTCCATCTAAGTCATTATAAAATGATAACTGACAATATCTGACTTTTATTAAAATTAAAAAATACTCGGAAAGAGTTCCACGCTCAATTTTTCGAAGAGCAACTTATGTCCATACCGTTTAATTCCTGCATGGCAGCTCCAACAATACAGACAATCGATTATGGTTTAAATATACGCCTTATTTAAACCATAACAAAAATATTTATAGATATTTCTCGCAATCATTATTCCATCTAAGTCATTATAAAATGATAACTGACAATATCTGACTTTTATTAAAATTAAAAAATACTCGGAAAGAGTTCCACGCTCAATTTTTCGAAGAGCAACTTATGTCCATACCGTTTAATTCCTGCATGGCAGCTCCAACAATACAGACAATCGATTATGGTTTAAATATGGCGTGTTTTATGCGAATTTTGCGCAATTATAAAACTCGCTATAAATTAGATGCAGCTGTTTGCGCTAACTAAATTGTGCGGTCGGCGCGCGCAAAAACCCGCTCACAGTGCACGTAATTATGTTGAGTACCCGCCACCCGGCTATTTGTTGTGAAAAACACACCAAATAAATCTATCGGAAACCTATAAATGGAAACTATACTATGTAAGTTCTATCCATTCTAATTCCATACTAATATAATAAACGCGAAAGTGTGACGGTCTGTCTGCTACGCTTTTATCATCCATACTTACTAATATTATAAATGCGAAAGTATGACAGTCTGTCTGCTACGTTTTTATCATCCATACTAATATCCATACTAATCTGTACTTACTAATATTATAAACGCGAAAGTGTGTCGGTCTGTCTGCTACGCTTTTATCATCCATACTAATCCATACTTACTAATATTATAAACGCGAAAATGTGTCGGTCTGTCTGCTACGCTTTTATCATCCATACTAATCCATACTTACTAATATTATAAACGCGAAAGTGTGTCTGTCTGTCTGCTACGCTTTCACGGCCCAACTACTCAACCGATCTTGGTGAAATTTGGTACAGAGACAGTTTACATCCCGAGGAAGGACATGAGCTACTTTTTATTCGGGAAATTTATCATACTAATCCATACTTACTAATATTATTCTCTACGCTATTATAGTCTACGCTTTTACGGCCCATCTATTCAACAGATTTTGATGAAATTTGGTACAAGGATAGGTTGAATCCCCGGGAAGGACAAAGGCTACCTTTTAGAGAGGTCCCGCGGGAATCGAAAAACATTGATCCAGGCGGACGAAGTCGCGGGCATCCTCTAGTAGATACTATGTATGCATATAAGTATTTATTATTCTTAAAAATAACTAATTTATTATTCTAAAAAATTGGTATGAAATGTCAGTTATTACAATATAATACACTTCAAACAAAACAGGACAAAACGTTAACTTCTTATGGGAATTACGTTTCGTCCTGTAGTAGTAGTCTGTGCAGCTGCATAAAGTGCATAAAGATCCCCCGACCATCTGAATAGAAGGTTGAAAGTTTACTATTAACCATTAATTAGGCTTTCACCGGTAGCATTTACTATTTTCCTAACACTCTTACAAAAACGTTTTGTCGAAGACCTGCTAAAGGGTTTGAAAATTTTTCAATTTTCATACAATATTATTTCATTAAACTATTCCAAAGGTACAAAAAAAAATGTAAACTCAATCACTTTAGTCAATCCTATTACTTAAATCCTAAAATAAAAGCGGCTTGTGAATCAGATTGTCCAATTGCCAAATGAATGTGTCGCAATGCCTTTATGCCGGTATGGGAGCGGTAACCGCACACAGCCGAATTTATCCAACTATGTGTTTGGATTTCTGTACGTAGCTAGCTACGCATTGGATAGTTCTAGCAACTCTTTGAAGTGAAAATTTCTTTAATTTGACATGCGTAATAGCAGCACATCTGTAGCAGTATATCTGTATACGTACTAAATAAATCTTACTTCTTACTATCTGGCTACTATTGTAAATGCTAAAGTTTGGATGGATGCTTGGATGTATGGATGCTTGTTACTCAATCACGCCCCAACGGCTGAACGGATCTGGCTGAAATTTTGCACATACACAGATTATAGTCTTGAATAGCACAAAGGCTACTTTTTATCCCGGAAAATTAAAGAGTTCCCGCGGGAACCAAAAAAAAACCTCAAACTACGCAGACGAAGTCGCGGGCATGCGCTAGCATACTAATAATTTTAAGTTAAAAAATAAATAACAATTATATTCAATATATTTATTTAGAATTATTGTATATTTATTGTTATTTCAATTAAATTGTATTTATATTAAGTTAAGTTATAATTTCTATCGGAAGTCTCTATGACTGCCAATTTTTTATCTATAATATGTTTGGAAATATAGAGTTCAATATAACACATATTGTTTTAGCTAGGTAGCTTGATACGAACTAAAGATCTCAAACAGTATCGCAACTTAAAGTTAACGTTAACTTTATTGACAAACTAAGTAACCAAGTACCTTCACACAAAACACTTAGCTTACTTACACATTTCATGATAGCAATACATTTCATAGCAATACTGTATCGTTTAATTCTAATTAGTCTACCTCCCTGGCGCAGTGGAGAGAGCTGTGGTCTTAACGTTGGAGATCCGGGTTCGAACCCCGGCAGGGCTAATTTAGGAATTTATAATTTCTGAATTTTCTCTGGTCTGGTCTAGTGGGAGGGTTCGGCCGTGGCTTGTTACCACCCTACCAGCAATGACGGACCGCCAAATCTTTTAATATCTAGAACCATTTTATAAATGTAGGTTTGCATTGTATTTCAAGCGCGTGTAAACTATTAAAAATTATAATTATTTTTACCATTTTACACGCTCTAAAACCAAAAAAATTTAAAATAAAATACGAGTTAAAATTTGTTACTTAAGTCGACAGTACAGTGACTCAACTAACTAATAAATTAAATTATTTAAACTTACATCTATAGGCTATAATTACCATGGTTCAAAATGAAATTCATCTTGCTAATGTCTTCTGAAGACCCTGAAAAAAATACCTACCGTCAAGAATACAGCGATTAATCCAATACGATATTGAATATCGCACAAAAGGAAAAGCCCCTCTTCTCAGACCATAATTTCCACAGAGATGGAAATAATTCCCTATAATTTCCCATTATTTCCAATATAGCTCCTTTGCAGCCGATTTAAAAAGAAAAGTACTAACGTCTGCCGCAGCATGACAGTTAATTTAGCGCATCATATTACATAATACCGGTTATTTATAATGGAAGGTAGAACAAAAAGGAGCCAGCGGTATCAGATGGGCGTAATTTTTCATTACATTAGGATAGGATAGTCATGCGCCCGTGAAGATAAGCCCGGAGTTGGGACCGGCGCGTCCCGACCGCTACCAAGATGTCCCGATGCGAAACCCCTGTCGTTAGACACTTGTTTTGTCACGCGACATCTGCTGTCCTCTTTTTTAAATCGCTTAAATAACATAAAGTTTTGTTTGAAATTATTTGCTTGACGATATAGTATCCTGGAAAAGTTTTAAATAAGTCTATCCACGTATTTTTCTACATTATTGAAAAATCTGGTTTAGGTATTTATCTTATATTTTTGTAGTACTTAAATAAGTATTGTAGTATGTATAACGTTAGTAGACAAGTACCTACTTGTATATATAATACCTAGGTACGTATCAACGTCAACGTGTCAGCTGTATAAAGAAAAGTGAAAGGTGAAAACATCTTTGATGTAAGGTAAATTTAGCCTTTGATGAACTTTTGTACTTTTTGATCACATCCACCTAAAAAATATAAACATGATAAATTTATATTTTCCATTGTCAAATAAATAAGCTAAACTTAAACAAAATTAATCTAAAAACTTAATTAGTTAAAACTTTATTTCAGCGGGAATAATAATATGCCGCAATCGGACCCTGGTTAGTTAGGCAACATCAAAAGAGTTAGGTACAAGGAGTCGCTGAATAGAGTTGGCCCACAATCACGACTACTGAAGTCACTACAGGAGACCTACGCCCAGCAGTAAGTTAACTTTTTTTATTGACGATGAGGGTTAATTTTTATTATATGCATCTACAAATTATGTTTTAATAATTATAAAAGAAATTTGTTTTAGTGAAAAGGTGCTAAAAATAAAAAATTGAACCAAAATATTGAAGAAAACAAAAAATTCTAACATTTTTCAACCGTGAACGTGGTACAGGGGTTGCGGGTGTAGAGTTCCCTTAGGAAATTAATAGTCGAGTTTCTGGGACCCTTCCGCAGACAGCCGAGTTCGTGCTGCTTTCGCTAGGTGGCGCTAGCGACATTATTTTCCGTTTATTCTGTAGAAGTTGATTCTGTATACTACATAAGTATAGTTTCAGAAAATGAAAATATTTTGGAAAACCTACAGGGTACTTTATTGAGGAATTGTTGAGGAACAACTTTTCATGAGTGGAAACTAGAACGTAATAAAGAACTAGCTGATGCCCACGACTTCGTCCGCGTGGTTTGAGGTATTTTGGTTCACGCGGGGACTCTCTAATTTTCCGGGATAAAAAGTAGCCTATGTGCTATTCCAGAGTATAATATATCTCTGTGCCAAATTTCATCCAGATCCGTTCAGCTGTTCTGGCGTGATTGAGTAACAAACATCCATCCATCCATCCATACATCAATCCATCCAAACTTTCGCATTTATATTATTAGTAAGTATAGATATAAGTACCTATCTATTATCTCTAAGTGTAGGTCTAAGGAGCAGTGATGGCCTAGCAGCTTAGACGTCAGGCTTTCAATTCGGACGCACCTCTGACTTTTTGAAGCTGATGTGCATTTACATAAATTAAATGGTGAAAGAAAAGATCGTGAGGAAACCTGAATACCCGAGAGTTCTTCTTAATGTTTATGAGTTATTTGATGTCTTTATCTTCATTTGCATCATAATTTATATGTACCGAGAATGCTGCAGAATCTTTTACACATATTTTCAGCATTGAAAAATGCGTGCAGCGGTTTTTTTCCGTACTAGGGCTCATGTAGATTTGGCGCGTCAATTCCTCGCATGCGGTCATCTTTACCCTGAATTCACACCTGTCAACTTTTTCCAAACAACCACGCGGTGAAAATCGACTCGTGTAATAACTCTACCTTAGTAAGAAAGAATGAAAGAAAACATATTTATCCACAAATGGTGTTACAGACAAACATCCGTCATACAAAGCTGTACACACAAATGTATGTTTGTCTGTGACACCACCCGGAATGGGAGTACAGCTCAGCCTATTAGTCGATTTTCTCCCATAGTAAACTATTACTTAATACAGTTATACTTTATATTTTACACTAAAGTCTAGGATCTAGACGTAACGCACTCAATTAGCGAGTTGCGTCGGAAGTTAAAACCGCCCATATATCCATTAGGCGAAATATGAGCAAAGTGCGAAGTTAGACGGCGCTGTCCTTTGGCGGTCGTAATTTATGTGGAGGCAACTTATACTATGTACGGTTGACAAAAAATATCTAACTATAAAGTTTCAAAACAAAGTTATGTTTAAATCAACATTATCATCATCACCATCGATAAAACTTTTCCATAACGAATATATTGTTAACACCAATATCTCTGAATAATAGTGGCAATAGCAATTATTATTATTAAAATTATTATGGATACGAAAAAAGCTTATTATGCTATTCAAGATTATATCCTAACTAAATATTATTCTATTTATGTAAATGATAAAATTATTTGGATTTGACTCGTTCCAGTAATGCTTGAGACTGAAATATCTACACTGCATTTAAATAAATTCTCTATATTAATATTAATTTTTACAAAAGAGCAAGAGCAGCGAGTTTCTTGCTAAGTGTTCTTGGTAGGAGTGGTATTCCGAACCAATGGTAATTGCATTTGACGATCTACAACTTTTATTTGTATTTAAAAAAACGTGTGGTGTCGTGGGACACCAGATAGGAATGAAGTTCCTTATTACATAAATATTAACTTCACGTTCTAGTCGAGGTAAAAAGATTTTTTTTTAAAATATAAATATACTACATTCGAAATTAAACTTAAATGCCTTACTGTTAAGGTTTATTTTCGAATAAACTATACATAAAAATCTTACTCCACGCATTTTCGTTACGGTCGTTCTTTGCCGACTAGGGTACCCCTCCGCATCGTCCCAAGGAACTTCGTTCCAAAAACATTTAAATTTGAGTATTGTAAATTTAAGAAAAAAAAAACTGGCGAAAAAAAGTCGCACATTAGTGCGATAGGACAAAACCCCGTTCCTCTCCAACGTGGATGTCTACTGTCACTACTTCGTGGCGTTTATTTATCGTTTGATTAAAAAGTGTTAACTTGCTGACAGTACTAAAGCTCTGAGCTCTGAAGCTCGGCGAGCGGTAATTTCACAAAACTTTCGATCCTTAGTTATGCTTAAAACATATATTATGTAGGTTATATTATATACATATTATACATTGAACATTTTTAATAACCGACATTTTTATAGATAAAACATGATGAACATTTTATCTACACTTGAACCAAATATCCTATATTTTTAATAGTACCTAGTGCTCTGAAATATTACAAAAAATAGTCCCTAGTTAAATATGAACTAGCCGTTGTACAGTGGTAAGTATCTTGTGAAGGTTTCATTGTAGTTAAGGAATCCGATAAGGCGCTATAATTATGAAAAAATATGTGTGAATTAATTATGTGTGTGCTTAACTAGCTTTTGCCCGCGGCTTAGCTCACGTTTAGGTTGATTTTGATTGGTAAATTTCAAACCCCTATTTTACCTTTAGGGATTGAATTTTCAAAGATCCTTTCTTACATCATAAGGACGACCACATCACAATAGCTATTGGTAAGCCCGATCCGATGGGTTTAACCATAAGTACCTACTTATACTTATTTATGACTAGATGATGCCCGCGACTTCGTCCGCGTGGATAAAGATTTTTGATTCCCACGAGAACTCTTAAATTTCCGAGACAAAAAGCCCTATATCCTTCCCCGGGATGTAAACTATCCCTGTACCAAATTTCATCAAAATCGGTTGAACAGTTGGGCATCCAAATCGGTTGAAAGCGTAGCAGATAGATAGACAGACACACTTTCACATTTATAATATTAGTATGGATGTATTTTGGAAATTAAGACATTTTAATTCAAATTTTACATAAATTGAGGCTGATAAATAAATGTTATGTAAAACAGAGGCAATAACAGCGGTCCCAAAGGACTTAACCCTTAGTACTTGGAATAACAAAAAAAAAACAATTCCTCTCCAAAAACACAAAAAGCGAAAGGTTAAAAGTTGTCCTTATTTGAATTTTCATTAAAACTTTCTCCCGTCAGGAACAAAGAACATTTATATTAAAAAAGTCGGACCGCGGCCAGATAAATATCAGTAGTCTCGAGAGCGAACCCAAAATTTGACTTGGAACATAGATGAATCAAATCACAGAACGTATACCTTATACGAGCTATGAAACGTTCTTGCTACTTGCTAATTTGAAGGTTCTGAACTAAATAAAGGACCCTTATAGTTTTGTAAAGTCACTCGCGAGTCTGCAGTGATTGCGATTTTCAAAATTTTATGAGCTTTACAGCTGAAATATACACTTTTACAATAGTACACCATTATACATATTTTAACATTGCCAACGTACGGAACCTTCTATTTAGCTTCTTACTTGCGTGTGGTCCGACATGATATGGATCCGGTAGGGGCTTTTCAATAACTACACGCGTATCCATTACTACATAAGTATGCCTGCTGTCACAATATCTAGATGATGATCTACAAAAAATCTATTGTAGGCTATCTGCTCCGAGCGTGGCCTCAAACTCGTTATGAATTGGAGCCGCAAGTCACATTTACGCTTTACGCGCTTATTTCACGTAGAACAACATATGATACATAGAGACTCTACCACCGGTTCGGATAGTTATCCGAACCAGTGGTAGAGTCTTCTACTGGGAAGCTGGAGAAGGTGGTGGTTATTCTACTGAGAAAACTCGGCAAGAAACTCAGCAGTTGCTCGTTTTTTTAAAATAAAAAGGTATACAACACATTACGTTACAAGTATTACACTGACTTGTGGAATGAAGTGGATGCGAGGCCGGTTGCTTCCATGCAACTTTGTCATTAAGAAAATCATCCATAGTATAATAACCTAAACAGATGCTGTTTAACACAGTATTTTTATGCAATGGCAAATCCAGAAACTCTTTTGGAACCATGTTATAAATTATTTAATCAACATCCTAACATTAATAACTACTGTCGCATCTGTAGGGCGTCTGCTCCGTGCGGCCTC
This sequence comes from Erebia palarica, assembly GCA_964035005.1. NCBI lineage: Eukaryota > Metazoa > Arthropoda > Insecta > Lepidoptera > Nymphalidae > Erebia > Erebia palarica. The sequence continues at coordinate 21,087,196 of OZ035994.1, forward strand.
CAACTCATTACGGAGTGTTGCCGCAAGACCCGCCCGGCCTCTGCCCAACTTCACCGCGCTACTTCCACGCCTCGTGCTCCAAATCACACCTACACCTATACTTTACATGTCAGAAAACCCTAAATATGTTATATACCTACATTCTTTGTAATTTTATTCTTCTATTTTTCCCTGCAGAAAATGGTTTCAACTTCAATCTGGCAGTTACAGAATCGGGCTGCTGGAGAGTGTACTTAACCTTTTTTTTTATTCCACTACAAGTTAGCCCTTGACTGCGATCTCACCTTATGTTAAGTGATGATGCAGTCTAAGATAATAGCTGCTGTTAGGGGGTATGGCAGTTAAATTTAAACCCATACCCGGTTTCCAGTCGGTTTCCACACGGCATAGTACCGGAACGCTAAATCGCTTGGCGGTACGTCCTTGCCGGTAGGGTAGTAACTAGCCATGGCTGAAGCCTCCCCAGACCCTACAAGACCAGACCAGAGAAAATTCAGAAATTTTAAATTTCCAAATTGACCGTGCCGGGAATCGAACTCGGGACATCCCACGTTATGACAACAGCGCTCAAAAATGCGCCAGGGAGGTCGTCAAAACTAACTAGGTACTAGGTACTAAACTATTTACTATACCCATGTAAATATCAAATCAATTCACTTCGTAAGGAATTTCGAATCATCTGTTCTTATTCCTTGCCTTCTTACACTATAAAGGGAATGAATAAAATAAATAAATAATATATCTGTTGTCAATTTTAGCTTTCTAAGACCAAGGACTTAGGCTGAGCGTCACACCGATGAGTCAGTCAGGTCTTGTCTGTTTATGTATTTTATGTATCTTTTTGTATGTTTACATCTTTTCAGCGTGTAAAATAGGTACATATCCCAAAGCCTACCTACAGCACTTCCGCATTAACCCAGACTCTGCTGGGAGCGATAAATGTCGTCTTAACATCGTTAAATCAGAAGGGGCGGGAATCTAATTAGTCGATTGTGATCGCCAATCACCGGCCTAATGCATGGAGATTACATTCAAATTGAATGCTATCACCGACAATAAGTCTGAATGTAAAACTGATAAATATACAGGTAAATATATGTCACCGTAAGATTGTAAAAACCGTTAGATTATAATATAACACGCGAAATTGCAAACTGTCGAAAGATTACAATTTAACGCATTATTTTTCGGTAGATTGTAATCTGTTAGGTAGGTATATTAACCCGATAGAACCTAAGTGCCTGATTATTTATTTCGAACTCTAACCTAACCTACAAGAAACAGACAAGAAAACGTAAATACAATGAATATTTCAAAAATTGACACTCAGAGCATTGAACGGTTCACAAACGTGTCGCGAGTTAGATTATAATCTAACGGTTTTTACAATCTTACGGTGGCATATACATGTATAACTGCCTCGTTGGTCTAGTGGTTAGCATGTTCAACTGTGGTCGATGAAGTCCCGGGTTCAAATCCCAGGTCGGGCCATAATTAAGTATTGGGTTTTTCTGACTATAAATTCTCTAGCCCGGAGTTATGGCGGTGTATCACCCCAGTGCCTCGGAGAGCACGTTAAGCCGTCGGTCCAGGTTACTATTACTAACATGATAATAGTCGTTAAAGCCCGCCAACCCGCATTGGAGCAGCGTGGTGGGTATAAGCTCTAATTCCCTCTCTCCTACGAGAGAAGATGTCTGTGCCCAGCAGTGAGACGTCAATAGGCCGTAGTGGTGGAGGGTACAGGTATAAATTTAAAAATTTCAAACTCACATGACAACACATACCTACCTACACGGTGTATTTTTGTCTTCCTATTCGCCTGTTTGTTACCTATATCTCTAAAATGATCTTAGCAGGCAACTTCTAGTTGCAAAAACGTATACCTTCGAACGGAGCAGCGATCACTAGCTGATGGTTATACCAAAAGTTAACTCGATCGGCGCAGGTAGAAATATGTATAAATGATGAGGGAAAAATAAAATTATTGAGTGTACCTAAGGAATATAAATAAATGAATAATTTTACGTCTGAAAAATATCACATTAAAGTTAGGTAGGTATATTTAGTCAGTTTCTAGCTTATGCGATATATATTTCACGAGGTTTAAAGTATTAAAATGTAAATGAAATCTAAAATCCTTTTGCTAACATTCCTACAAACGTTTTACACAAAGACAACTGACAAAGGTATAATTATGTTAATTTAATCTGAAGTAGGCAGGACAGCCTACTTCATTAAAATATGTTGCTGGCGCAGACTAAATAAAGAGGGTCTTATTTGCCCAAGCGCCCTGAGGCGGGTGTAGACATTAAACATAAGCAGTTAATAGCTACGTACCTGTTTTGTAGGTACCTATAACCCAATCTAGATGCTATTAGGAATTTGTAGGTTGTTCTCTATTCCTCTTATGCTTATAGTCAACGAGGTAAAAGGATAGAATGCTAACTGTCATCCTAATATCATTTATATTACCAAGTATGTACCTACTCCAATTATAGACTTTTTTCCATGTAGGGACGCAATGGTTAAGTATAAATAATTACGGTCCCTTAAAACTGAAGCTACGTGGGTTCCGAACGTGCCCTAATCTGAGTATACCTACAGAAACACTAAATTTGGCTCAGTCTGTCTCAAAAATTCTCTCCAGCAAATTGAAGTTAGAGGTGCTACTCTACTATTTAAAACGGATATTTTTTAATAAACATAATATTTTCTAAATCACATTTAACTACAACAGACTGAGAACAGGTAAAGATTTAAATAAAATTAAGCACATATATTAAGATAAGTGAGTCTCGTTTAATTTCAAACCCAGGGTCGGTTTGTGAAGAAATAAAAAACAGGTTTAGGGGAAAAAGGATCCGGTCATTAAGGGGGAATTCCTTGGGGCAATTAATTACGGGCTGTGGTGTTGACGAAATATGAGAGGTCTGGGTAAAGTAAACTGAACTCGTTCAAATGTTTGTTATGTACTAGGTAATAGGCTCGGGTGGATTTGCTGTTTCAAAATTTTTTGATTTTGTTTGACGTCTGGCGATCGAGCAAATCTCACGCAACGCATAATAAATTATGTGCTGTAACCATCGAATTCTACATCAATGACTTAACTCATGAGGTCGCTTAATATGCGTCTAGAAATTTTGTACTTTACTAGTAATGTTGGCGAAATTTAGTACTTTCATATTATATTTAAAGCTTTTTAGGTTTATATTAGGTACCTAAGTACTTTTTCAAGCACTAAAACATGAAAACATGTTACAATACTTTTAAGATTAAAAATAGATAAAAATGAAGGACAATTTTTAAACCCTTTTGTTTAACACAACGCATGTGATATCGGTCGGCATTTGTAAAAATACGTAAAATTAAGTATCCCTTGAACCTTTTCGCTCGCAAAATTAAAATTCTCAAACCATCCACACTTGGAAAAAGATATATTGGGGTGTTCTTTCATCTTCCCTACGGGTTAGCCTTAGCCGCTTGCGGTGGGCTGGAGGGAGAAGGGGTATAGTATACCCCAAATTACATAGCCTGAATTTTCTTATGTACAAAGCTCATTTTCCATTAAAACATTTTTTCATTTCGCCTACCGTACGGGGTACCACGGACCCGGTTATTTATGGCCCTCTCGGGCACGCTGAAGTACCCGGATTGTAAATCCTGAGCGAACTTTTATAAAATAAGAACGCTAAAATGCTCGAATTTAAACTTTATTCAACTAGAGTGTGATTTGAAATTAATTTAAATTGCACAGGGATATAAAACTTAAAAAATGGTTGGAGGGAGTTGAAAAACTACTGTAATTGAGAAGATCAATGAACCGAAGCATAACCTCTCTTTTGTCTGGTCAAGGTTTTTTTTTTGATCATCTTCTTCTTATTTTGTTTTATGGCTTTTATTAGTGCCACATCAGCACAATGTTTTTGATCATCATAGTTTTTTTATGATATGTGGAAAACATTCCATCATATCATAAAATAGCTATGATGTGATTGATGGTGATTGCTTGGGCACATAATTTGCAATTTGCGACTTCCTTTGAAAAAATAATAATGTCCTCCCGACCGAATTTCGGGCACGGCGGTCAATCTCCAGAGAGATTAGTCATTTGCGCGGGAGATATTATAGTGTCCAAGTATGTGCACAAACAAAGCTGCACTTTCTGTTCCTTTACTTTCATAGCCCGATAGAACGGAAAATCCGACACGACCGGAGAGAGATCAGGTGCAGGACCAACGGCTTAACGTGCTCTCCAAGGCACGGGGGTGAAAAACCGCCTACGGAAAATAGCAGTGTTTCGTGTTGGCGGTGTTAGGAATAACTCCGGGCTAGTACTGAGAATTTCTTTTCAGAAAATCTAACACTTGTTACGGCCCGATCCGGAACTCGAAGCCGAGACCTCGTCGGCCGCAGTCGAACATGCTAACCACGTGACCAACGAGGCAGTTTAAAATAATACAGACCAATCAACACCTGAAAAAGATTCATCAAGGCAGACCCTAAAAGAGGATTTTCAAAAACCTAAATCCACGCCGACAACGTCGCGGGCCATCATCTAGCGTAATATTATCTACTAACAAATTTACATAATTTCGGACACTCATGAAATGTGTCAGCTTATTACGCAAAAATGTTGGTGAAAAATTCATCTGTGATCTCAACATTTTGATGAGCTTGACTTCACTAAAAGCTGTTTATTTGGTTCAAGTCAAAAGCTTCAAATGGAAATATTTTTTAAATTTTTATATTTAAATCTTAATTCTTACTTCTTACTAATATTATAAATGCGAAAGTTTGGATAGATGGATGTATGGATGTTTGTTACTCTATCACGCCCTAGCGGCTGAACGGATCTGGCTGAAATTTTGCACAGAGATAGATTATATCTAGCACACATGAGCTACTTTTTATCCCGGAAAATTAAGGAGTTCCCGCGGGAAGTCGCGGGTATTAGCTAGTTAATAAATAACGACATTATATTTGCTGGTGATATCTTTGATTAAATTTTAACTACACAAGATAGCAAATTTACTGGTCTTGATCATTTGAATTTCTTCAAAGATCCGGCCAAGGGAAAGTACGGCAAGTAAGTGATTGGTTTACTAGGTGATATTATATGTACCTTGAAAAGACATACTAAAGCGAACGGCCTGTTGAGCTGGGCCCAGGGCCACTTAGCTTCACATCGTTGCAAAGCCAGTTGTTCTCATTTTTTTCACCGAGTGACCAATTTATTTTGACACTTTTTAATAGGTATGTATTCAAGAATTCACCCGCTGCCTCCTATCACTTGATTCATAGGCTAATCCATGACGTCACACACAATCCCTCAATAAATGACAACCACACCGGGTACGGTTACGACAATTTATGCGAAGGTACCTTTATGTGTGCCGTGGACCTTTGTTAAAATTATACTTTGCATTAGCACAAAAACTGAATTTGGAGCAAAACGGGTACCTGGTGAGGTAAGATTACCGTTAACGAGTTACGTGGACGAAGCTTTATTTTTGAACTGAAAATTATGATGTAGGTCAATTCGTGTTTTATTTCAAAGAATTTGCTTTTTTTTTAATTCTCAATTTTTGTAGGGGTTTTGTCAATACAACAAACAAAATGGAATAAATACATAAAGAAAACAACAACTTAAACGTGAACACATCCTTGTGAGTGAACGCGCCTCCCTTGAGAGTGGGGCTGCTAGAAGGCACATACCCACACTGCAATTGTTCTTAAAGAGACGTGGTTGCTTCAACTCGTACGTCGTCGTCGTCAACCGATCTACGTCCACTGCTAAACATAGGTCTCCTGTAGGGTCCTGCACAAGCTACGGTCTTGCGCCGCCTGGATCCAGCGACCCCCTGCGACTCTCTTGATGTCGTCAGTCAACCGTGTGAGGGGTCTGCCGACGCTACGCCTGCCAGTGCGGGGTCGCCATTCCAGCACCTTGGGACCCCAACGTCCATCGGTTCTCTGAACTATGTGCCCCGCCCACTGCCACTTCAGAATCGCAACTCTTCGGGTTATATTGGTGACTCTGGTTCTCCTACAGATCTCTTCATTCCTTCTCATTTGATCACGTAGGGACACTCCCAGCATCGCCCGCTGAGTGACCCTGAGCCTTCTTATCAGCCATCATCGTTCACATGCCAACAAAAGATGGAACATATGGTCAACGCGTATATTACCAGCTACCACAGTCTACACAATTCTGTGTACTTTAACATCTTCCTCGGCCCATTTAGCCAGAATTTGTGTAACAGGTCGCATTTTATACGACTGCTTATAACATCCATAAAAAGTGATAAGAATGTTATACAGAGCACAACCTCTTTTTTAACCATTTTTAATTTTTTTTTAAAGATAAATCTGATTGACCGATTTTCTCTTAAAATCTTCGTTTTGTCTAATTTTACCATTAGCGAAAATCTAAATTTGCATTTGGCGGATCTAAATATAATTCGTTCTGGTCTTGTTCGAACAACAAAGGGGGATAATTGATATTTTCCGTTAGGAAAGGCCTCATAGCAAAACAAAAGGAATGCAAAACAAACAAGGGGGTTGGTTCGATGACAGCCTCCGTACTTACCGAGTCTCGCTTGCTTAGCTTGTCATTTTTATTTTTATAATATACTAGTTGATGCCCGCGACTTTTTCCACGTGGATTAAGAATTTTTAGATTCCCGCGGGAACGGTATTTTTACGGGATAAAAAGTATCCTATGTCCTGCCCCAGGATACAAACTGTCCCTATACTAAATTTCATCAAAATCGGTTGAAAAGATGGGCCGTGAAAGCGTAGCAGACAAACAGACACACTTTTGCATTTATTCAATTCAATACAATTTATTTAAAACATGTAGGACATACAGGTCTCTTATGTTACGTCATGTTTTGACTCTACCACCGGTTCGGAAGAATTATGATATTATGTAGTATGAACTAGATAATATCCGCGACTTTGCCCACGTGGTTTAAGTTTTTTTTATACCCGCGGGAACTCCTTAATTTTCCGGCATAAAAAGTAGCCTATGTCACTCTCCAGGTCCTCAAGTATACCCAAAAATCACATCGATCCGTTGCTCCTTTGTGGCGTTGCACTTTCGCATTTATAATATTAGTATGATTTTTTAAAAGCGTTTTTTTTAATACCTTTGAACCAGCCTGAGTAACATTGAATTCATTATTTTTACAACATTTTTCTAACAAAAATGACAATTTAAATTTCAAGGTCTATACCCAACAAAAGTCTCAAGTGAAGTTCCAATTTAAAAAATAGTGTGTGTCAGCTCCGACGCACGACTGGAGTTTACTCTTTACGAACGATTATGAAATATAATAATTATTATTAAATGAGGGTAACGCATTTTTTATATTACTGAAAGCATGCTTGATACATTTATTTATATAATTTATATTCATCAAAATACATTACATAGCCATGGAAACATAAAGTCAATAACGTAACCTAACGGCTTATACATGAACATCGATTGTAAAGGAGGTATACTTCAAAAATGTACTTGTAACCGTCCAAAAACCACAGTACAGAATTCTATAACAAAAAGGAGCAGAGACAATTTATTTTTTTATCTGTCTTGCGGTCCGGAGGCTCCTAATGAGTCCGGTGGACAGTTTCAATTACGCAGCTGCATCCTTTTTGTACAGATGGACTTGTCACGGACCGGAATTGTTTAGTTCATTTGCCTCTCTCCTTTGTTTCCTTCTAAACACATGTTTTATTACACGTACCTACTGAATACTGTATTAAGTAAGTACCACCTATGTGAGCTACCAGCTTCCAAACTTTTTGTTTCTTTTCGATTGTTTTATGTTATGTAAAGGAATCAATTATAATATTCAAACCCAAAGTTTTAAGTGGACAATAATTGTCTTGCGCGACGAACTTAGTAAGTCCGGCAGCGCGATTGGTTTAAAGACATTGCGGACAGGACAGGACAAAACGTTGGTGTGAAACGCCAGCTTCATAGGGGAATCGTCTTTTTGTCCTGTCGCGGTAGCCATTACAGCTTTGTTTTATGTCCTCCAGAAATTGTTGGTGCGCGGCCAAATAAGTGCTAATTGACGTAGGTATTGTTTTCATATAATTTCCAAGCAAGTAGGGGAAAAATAATATTTCTTAAAACCAAACCGATTTGTTGATAAATCGGTTTAATTCGGCCTAAACATATACATCAGCTTTCATTACAGCTCAGTAACATCCCACTGCTGGGCACAGGCCTCCACTCTCATAGGAGAGAGGGAATTAGAGCTTAGACCCACCACGCTGCTCCTATGCGGGCTTATAAATGAGCTTACCATAATATACATATATAAACACTTAAAAATTATTTTGCACTCGCAATACATTATCGTTAAAATAAACAGTAGCCTGTACTAAATGCTCTAATTGTAATATTAAAATGCATAATATTAAAAGCTTAAAGCTCGGTTCCTAAAACCCATTTTCCAATAATTCAAGGAAGGATAAGTCGCTGCTAAGACGGAGATAAATATGTACTATTTGTCCGGAGAACCGTCCAATTAAATCCATTCTCGTATAATCTGGAAACATCTGAGCCCAGTGTTAGTACACACGTTGAATATAATCGCTTTAGTATAGAGTATAGTCTTTTATTTGTTACAGTGTGGACTTTTATTTATCGGAAACTTATAAGAAAAATGTAAATTCGTCATATTCCATTTTAAATATCCCAAAATCCTTTCGCCACGTTTGTCTGTCTCCCTGCATTAAGTCCATAACTTTACGTATATACTTTCTTTAAGTCTTTTATGTTTTTCATTGATTTTTGGAAAGGCTTTGCGTGGACTAGTTATATTTTTTTTTATGTACTACAATTTAGCCCTTGGCTGTGATTGCACCTGATGGTAAGTGAAGATCGGTCTAAGATGGTAGCAGGCTAACTTGTTAAGGGGTATGGCAGTTATATTAAAAACCCCTAATCGGTTTGTCAATTCATAGGAGTTATTATACAAACCGTCATGCAAGTGTGTTATTTATTAAGCGTCTACGATCAATAAACTAAATGTACGAGATATACTCGCACTTATGAATCTCGCCCGTGGACAAGTTAAATATTTACGTACAGACGGCTGACGCGAATTATTGCCATTGTGGTTTGGACTTGGACTTTAGTTACATATTATTTTGAAACAATAATTATACTGCTTTACATTTTAATGCTTTTATTACAGCTGTGATAGCTCCGTGCTAATTAAAGCGTGGAATCAAGGAGTCCTGAGTTCGAATTTTATACTCGGCCAGGGCTCACTTACCAATTTCCGAATTTCCCTGGCCTGGTGGGAGGCTGTGGCCGGGGCTAGTTATCACCCTACCGGCAAAGACGTGCTGCCAAGCAATTTAGCGTTACGGTACGACGCCGAGTAGAAACCGATTAGGGATATGGTATAGCCGCCATGCCACTAACAGGTTATCCTGCTACCATCTTAGACTGCACCATCACTTACCATCAGGTGAGAACGTAGTCAAAGGATTACTTGTAGTGGATAAAAAAGATAAGTTCAAGTTAATATTTATTATTCCAATATTAAGCTTAAACCGAGATTTTAAACCTTATTATTTTAAAATAAAATAAAATATTCTTTATTGTGCCTACACCAAAAACAGGAGAAATACATATAAACAACAACAATAAAAATAAGAAAAAAAATCGGTACAAATGGCGGCCTTATCGCTTTGAAGTTTATTTTTAATCAGTTTTGTCGACTTCATTGTCATTGTCATCTTCGTTAACATCTTTCCTATCCAACGTCGACATAAGGCTCCTCGCCAAGGTCCTGCGTCGCCTGTAACCACCCAATGACTCTGAATTCAATTGATAACGTTCGTCTTGGTGCGGGTTTGACAACGCTGCGATTTCCGGCATGCCAGCAACTTGGTACCCCGACCTCTATCAGTGTAAATGAAGATAATATAAACATTAAACATTATTTATTTATACGCTAGTCTCAAAGTTGGCTTAAATTCTGCATCTGACAGATCGCGGCTTCTACTCCGCTAATGTTGTGCTGACTTTACATATAATGTAGAGTTCAGAATCGAATAGACCAATCTATTTGTATATTGTGTATTTGCACTATAACACATAATACATTATAGGTATGTCGCTGTTGAAATCGCTGGTCTGGAAAATCGTACTTTTTTAAAATTCCACTACAACTTAGTGCTGCGATCGCACCTGCTGATAAATGATGCAATCTAAGTCAACTCAGACTGCGTGCTACGCAGTCAACTGCCATACGTCTAACAGCCCGCTATCAAAGCGAGCTGTTAGACGTATGGCAGTTATATTAAATCCATACCCCTAAATAATCTCTACACGGCACGTCTTTGCCGGTGGAGAGGTAACTAGACACGGACGGTAACTTGCCTCCCACCTGAAAAAAGTATTATATGTGATATTATAATAATTAAATTCATTCTTTAAATGTTAGATCAGGTGGACAATTAAAACAGATGGAATTCTGCCCGATATATGCTTAATCAATTAATTGCCGTGTCTAAAACGTTTATCATACGCGTCGCCTAAGCTTTTAGACTTGCACAGGATGCTTCTAAACTTTAAGCCCAGCTCATATATAATTCTAAAGCAAGCTTTTGTTCCAGTGGGAAATAGCCGAGTTTCATGTTAAATAATTTATCCGGAGCTTGGCGGTGGTGTGGCGCGCTTTAAATCTGTTTAGATAGTGAATATTATTCCGTGATTCAATTAGTTTTGATTTAGATAACTGTACTGGAAGCTACCTACAGCAATGTGGCTAATTTCCTAGTTTGGCTCATGCAGTTTTTAAAGAATGGTAACGGTAGTTTATTAAAATAACAAATTTTGTTTTAATTTTATGTTTGTGCTAAGGTATTATCAAAATAGGTGTCTATCTAGTTCGTTTCCTAAAAACAGTTATGATATATGCACGTATTATAATATATATATATATATTATACGTGAGTATTTTTATGCTCCATTTGAATTTCAAATTCAAATAATACCTATTACTAGTTCTCAGTTCTTTATTCGTTGTTATGCTGGCGGTTTATTTCTGTATAATTAATTAATTAAATTTATCATTTTGTTTAATGATAAATAGGTGGGACTTTTTATCAGTAGAGCCTGCACCTACTTATAATAGTAACTGCGGAAGAACCTGGGAACCCACCGCATTATTATCTGATAAAAACCCCAGCCAGTATGTGATTAATGGACTGGATTCACGACCCTGAGTAATGAGAAAAACGACGCAGTGAGAGATTATATTATCTTACCTCAATATTTTTATTCGCCTTAAAACTTATCTCCATGTATGTATAAAATCTTTACACCTGGAGATTTTTTGTATTATAAAAGAACATAATAAAGTATCCTCAGCCTTAAGTAAGATATAATTAAGGATCCCTTCCCTGAAAGACACTATGATAAATTAAAGCGCAGCTGTGCTTCAGCTAATGAGTAATGAGATATTACTATGGGGACTGCAGTAAGCTAATTAACTTCATTTTAGCGAAGGAAACTTTGTAATTGTTAATTTATTAGCTTTACGCTCACGACATTGTTCTGTGAGATTTTAACATTGCAATTTCACTTAGGTAGTAATATAGGAAAGATAATTAGTAAAACCTGAATCCGATAGACCAGAGCTCATACTAGCGAACCCTATTCAGAATAGATATAGGTACCTTAACCTAGTTTAACCTTAACAGGTAATCTAGGACTTATGCCTACTCGTAAGATTTGAGTTTGAATTTAAAATGTTTTATAGGTTCATAAGAAAACGGGTCTTTTCCAGAATCTACAAATGTATCTTTGTACTTATACAGCTTATGTTACGATCTTCACTTGCAACATGCATTTTATTATCTTTCTCCTGAATAGTAAGAATAATTACGGAATGGGCAAAATTTAAATAAAAACCCCGCCCCAAAACCGAAACCGTAATACACAACCGAATTCACACACCATATTTTTTCACCCCAATTATTCCTGATTTCCGTTAAACTTAGCTAAAAACGTAAACTGAATCTCCCGAGTGAATCGGCCTCGATGGAATCAATTTAAACTCCCAAAATCTCATGTCCGAGGGTCTCTCCCTAATTATACCTACGCAAGGACCGACCATAAAGAGACCAACTTAATTAAACATCCAAAAATTAACCTCCAAACAATTATAAGCTCTAAATTGATTACATTTAAACTGTAAAATTTCGCAATAAAAGTTTTCGTAAAGCATTTGTAAAGTTGTCGAGGCGTAATCATCTGTTCGAAGGGAGAGGGATAAGGGTATCCAAAATGGCGCCGGTAAGATTTCGTTCGGCTATATGTATTAATTAAATCTTCGTAATTTATGAGCGGATGCGTGCCATGTGCCGGATGTGATTTATGGTTTTTACAGTATTTTAAGTAATACATACCTACACATATTCCTAATCGCCCTCTTGCTTGCTTGCTCTTGTAGAAATTAATAACTAATTATAATTCTCTCTCCATAGCAAATCTGTTTAAAATAAACCCGTGCAATGTCACCCAGTAAGAATATAGTTAATATTGCTATTCTAATAAAAAATAAAAACTTACTACAACTTTGTAAGAATTATCAGCTGAGCCACGGAGTTATCTGGAAGTTATCAAATTTTTTAACACTAACTAAAATAATTACATACAGGGTAATGATGACAACTCAATCAAATCAGCAACTCTTTATCATACTTAAAAACGCTTCTCTAGTATGGAAGTTGTATAAAATTTTCAATTGTGACGTCATCAAATTTCAACGCACTTTTTTTCTATAATCTATATTATAAAATGGTTATAAAACTTAAAACTAATCGAGGATGTGAATTTTAGAGCTTTTAGAAGGCCCTCTATTTAATAGTCAGTTAGAAATAATTTATTTTTGATATAGGCATCATCCCTATTATACTCTATCTGTAATAGAGGGAGAGAGGCAGATTTTGCCTAATGCTTATTTATCACGTACAATTTTTCCAGGTTAGGTCCTCGCGTTTCATCGTCTCAAGAAGTACGTATTATGTTCTAAAAGTAAGTAATATAAAAAATCATTAAATATTTAACAATTCCCTAAATGAGAGGACTGTTTAAAGTTTGAAACTGATTGATTACCTGACTGATTTCTAGTTTATTAGGTTCAAAAAGGTAATATTTGTAGACTTCGATACAGATGAAGCGATAATATGAATATAATGCTGATTTTCTAGTGTTAATGAATATGAAATAATTTTCATTTCGCCTGCGTTCATGAACTCTTTTACGTTATATACCTAAATAGGTGTAATCTACTGAATTGTTTTTTTAAATAGGTAAGTAGGTATACCAAGTACAGAATAAAATTACAACTTAAAATGAGGTCTTTAACCTTTTTGTACGTAGATAGGTAGACCCTTATAATGTGCTTACCTAACCCAACCTCTTCCACGGACCTCACCCGTATGCCGTAAAAAATTAGGCCATCCCCACACACCCTCTTTACCATCATTTCACCCCGCGATAATTCACCCCACACGTGCGGCCCTTGAGAAAAATAGCTCGAAAAACAGACAAGATTTAACTCGACCCATTTTTAGGTGAAATGTTGAGGGACGATAAACGAAACGGTAATACAGCCAGATCTGGGGCCCTGTTACGTATTTATGATTGCAACAGTCCAACGATCGCAATCACCTCTGATTGGGTAAGTAACAAGCTTCCGCTAATAGTCATTCTCATACAATTGAGATTGTATACATCGATGCAGCATTCACGGAATAGCCGATCGAAAATAAGTCTGAAACGTTCTCTAACAAAGCTTTTTTTCTTCATTTCGGATATAGTTTTACTTTAAACATAAGCCATAAAACAAAATAAGAAGAAGAATAACATCATACTAATATTATAAATGCGAAAGTGTGTTTATTTGTTGGTTTGTCCTTCAATCACGCCGCAACGGAGCAACAGAACGACATGAATTTTGCCATAGGTATAGGTGAGGACCTGGAGAGTGACTTAAGCTATTTCTTATTTTTATCCTGGAAATTAAGGAGTTCCCGTGGAAATCAAAAAAACGTATTCCACGCCGACGAAGTCGCGGGCATCAGCTAGTTTTCACATAATTTTAAGGTACATTATAGGTAGCAGTCGTCTCATTTCTATTACTTTTTTTTTTTTCATTTCAAGACGTAACGAAAACTCGTGTTGAAATGAAAAAAAGACCATTATAATATACCCTTGGGTACAGCGTTAATTTTTTTAAATAAAACGTTTTAATACATTAGAATGGGGATCAAAAGTAACCGCCCTTGTGCGTGGTTGTTAATCTAGGCAAATGTAGCGATGTATGGCGATCCGGGCCCAACTGTTTGATGTTTTATCTCTCAGGGTTTCACAAAAACTTTGTTTATTTGAACCCGGTACACGCGGATAGGCATAAGGGCTTTAAACGCTCAACTTTGTATGACGGTCCTCTGTTAAAGCTTTATGAAATTTGAAATAACTGTTAATGTTCCAATACTGGAAAAGTGCTGTTGACTTTACAGCATTTTCCTGCTGCAGGTTATTGGGTTACGCATTCGTGCATTTCAAATTATTTTGAATAGTCAGTTACGTAGCAGGTTTAGTCTAGGCAATGGGGCGGTTCGCTATATGGAGAACCCCGCATTAAATCCTCAGTCGTTGAAACTTGGCAGGGTTATAAAACACCGCGGTATGGTATGAACCAAAAAATTATACAAAATATCCACCAATAAATATTATGTTTTATACCTAAAACATAATATTTATGACCGAATATTTTATCGATTTCTAGCTATTATTTATAATAATAGTATTAGTATATTTACACACAAGACCGAAATATCAAATGAAATAATCATGCAGAAAAAAAAAAAATTATTATCAAACCTAAACTGCGTTTACGCGATAATGCACCTTCCTGCTTTGACAATTGGGTATAGCATAAAAAACCTTCCTTTATGATTTTTACTGGATATTTATAATATACGTTTAACTCATGATACTTTATCATACTGTAAAGTTACGTCACCAGAGGAATTATTTTTGAGGTCGACTAGCTTTATTGCCTAGACTACTTGAGTTCATAACAATACGTATGTAATCGAAAACAAAGGTACAAGCGCATTAAAAAGTTTACTGAAAACTCCCATATTTTACTACTACCACTATATGTACTTTTTTTACTATTTTACTACTACACTAGTCTTACATATTGTATTATTCTTTCCGTACGAGTATAAAGTATATACTTACATTCCGTACAAGTATACTCGATATTATCAATACCGAGTATAATATTATAATGGCTCGGCAAACAATGCATTGCCTTTTTATAAGACTGCCTGAAAAAGGAGTATATTGTTTTCAGGGTTCATGTATGTATGTATGTATGTATGTATGTATGTATGTATGTGAGTTTGTATATTCCACCATAACTTCTATATGCCTGAACCGATTTTGATAAATAAGGTATCGTTAGAATCCCTAGCTTATTCCGGATGACATAGGCTAGTAAAATTTTTAAAAAAATTATGGAGTGACCATGGTCAAGCATCAAAGACTAAAATTGAAAAAAAAAACGAAAATCAGATCAACTATATAATCATCCAATATCCAGTGATTCACAAAAAAATAACATTTAATAAAGATTTGAATAACATTCTAATTTAACTAGAATCATTTCATTCTTAACTTTTTAGTTTTTTTTTTGGCAGGGCAGTCGTATTTTTAATTTTTTTTAAATTCTGACTTGTATGAACATATCATTGGCACAAGGGCTTTCGATGTTTCACTTCGTAGGACTATAAGAGCTTGGTAAAATTTGAATTAACTGCCTATTAATGTTCCAATTCTGGAATTCTGTGGTTGATTTGTGACTGTACTTTTTGTATTGATTGTATTTTTTACTGCTGCAAACTTGCTGCGTGCTTGTCGTGCATTACGTATGGATAAAATTGTTTTTTTAGATCACTTGGGAACTCTTTACTTATTCGGTATAAAAAGTAGCTTAAGTCACTCTCGTCTTTAATTTCGGCTTGATTAAAAGACAAATACACTTTCAGATTACTAATAATCCTAGTCTATACTAATATTATAAATGCGAAAGTTTGGATGGAGGGTACGATGGATAAATGGATGGATGTTTTTTACTGAATTACGCCAGAACGGCTGAAGGGATCTGGATGAAGTTTGAAATTTGGCGAGATAGATTATAGTCACACATAGGCTTTTATCCCGGAAAATTAAAGAGTTCCAAAGCACAAAATCTCGATCCACGCGGACGAAGACGCGGGCATCAGCTAGTACCTAATATTTTTGTTTCATCGAGTAATTTGTCGGTTCTGTGCGATAATAATAGTAGGTAGGTACGTTCATAACAACTGGACAAACGTGCGTGAACCCATTCTAGGTATCTAGATCACTCGATTAGGGTTGTCTCTGTGCGGGACACCTGACATCTTCGACAGCTCTCACCTTGATGAGTGGACAACCCTACTTGAGGTGGTCATATCTACTTAGTGGTAGATTATACCCTGTTAATGCAAATTGGGTCTGCCTACTTAGCAGTGAGCTATCTACACGTATTATCTCATGAATTATTTAAAAAGAGCAACCACCGAGTTTCTTGCTGGTTCTTCTCGGTAGGAATGTCAATCCGAACCAGTGGTAGATTCATTTTCAGATTGGTGGTTTGTCCTTTAATCACGCCGCAACAGATTAACGGATCGGCGTGATTTTTTGCACCAGTATAGTTGAGCACCTGGAGAACGACATAATGCTTTTTACTTTCCCGGAAAATTAAGGAGTTACCGTGGGAATTAAATAAAAATCCCACGCGGACTAAGCCGTGGGAATTAGCAATTTTATTTAGTAAAGAAAGTCAGACTTACTAGATCACTGAAATATCTTCATTGATAAAGATAACACAATCTATTCTGGCTTCAGCTGAAGTTAAATACGAAAAACAGATTGCAAATGCAGTTTAAGTGCACAGTCCACGGAAAGAGCTCCTCCGCATCCATTCTACCCCATAACACTCGGGCGTTTCGTTGTCAATCAGACATTCGTTTGTTTTTATCCAAGTTTCCACTCGAAAGCCATGAAAAAGCTGTGGGCCATATGGGTACATACTGATATTAGAAGAATATTATACCTATAGTTAGTAGGTAAAAGAAAGTTGTGATTATACCTAATAGGTAAAAAGTTCGGATAGTTGTGCAAGCATACCTACTATTATAACATACGGACAAACAAACTAATTATGTTTTAAAAAGTACGTTTTAATTTTTATTCATTTTTGCTTCATATTTTTGACTCATATTTATATTCGATAACTAGTGAATGCTTCGTGAATGCTAGTGAATGCTTCAATAACTAGTAGCTGCTTGCAGCCAAGCAATAAAGAAATATAAAATTTAATTATGAAATCGAATAATAAAATGAAATCGAAGTCTCTAGCTTGCTTGCTTGACTTGATCTCACTAGCTGGTATAAATCAGTGACTCAGTCTACGATGGAAGTATGCAGGTAACTTAGAAGCCGTATTAGTGGAAGGTGATCGCCTAATCGGTTTCTAAGCCGCATTGTACTGGCACCACATCTTTGCAGATAGCAAAACTCTTAAGTACCCTCGATCTAGAAATTTATTCCTCCCAATGGATAATATACTAGGTATATTTAGATATTTAAAATCAAGTCACGAGCATTTTTATTAATTCCGATTAGGTTTGTTTATGTAACGGAACCCATTCTTTAACATAAACAAACGTAACGTAGTATATAAAAACAAAGCCTCATTTATCTCTTGATCTCGTAGCAAACGTAATCCCGCTCCGCAGTATTTATTAGACCTCTGTATATCGCAAATTACCATACCTTTTTCCTTTTATGTCTCAAAAACCTTGATTATCACGGCGCAATTCCCACAACGGAAGCCCTTTTGTTGTTGTCAAATTAGCCAATCCTCAAGATAACAAAAACATCCCTTTATTCTAAGGGAAAAGGGACAAAACCCTTTATTGACGAGCGAAATTTATTCAGGACCGGGTTTAACTATCTTCCCCCTTATGTAATCCAAGGGGGTTCGGGAGGGTTTGGGAGGAGGTAATTGTGGTCTTCACCCTTTGCAGAATTTAAAGGCCTATACAGTTACGAAAGATAACTTTTCAGCCGAATTAAACCTTTTTGTTCGGAAAATTTCCAACCCGTTTTCATATTTTGTTTGGGTAAAATCTAGAAATATTAGATAAAGGTGTGTAAAAACAGTACAGATACTCGTACGTAGTAATAATTAGAAGTCTGTGGTAGGCATACCAATAGACTAGTATGTGCATACTTATAGCTAACTTCTCTTCAATCACTAAATTCAGGTGATATTTGATAACCGTGACCCAGTCGTGATAACCTGTCGACTTAAGCACTTATTTGATTGAAATAAAAACCTATTGTTTATACCCGAACCGAATAACGAATGACCGAACAGCCGCACCAAATAATGTGATCGAATGTTATGCGACCGCGACTTCGCCCCCTTAGAAATTTCTAAAATTCCTTAGATACATTATAAAATCTAGAACCTCTGTGCAAATTTTGTGTTTTCTGTGCTTTCTGTGCGCAAGGGTTTGTGATATGCGTTGACGTGTCAGTCAGTGAGTGAGTTGGGACTTTTTACTGTATGAGATTTGACCGATTCGACTTTGAATAACTTATGAAAATAAATATGACTAGTGCAGAATTAAATTTAATTAATTATATTTTAAATGTGACAAAATCCCCAATGGCGATGGAGAGTCCATTTTGCAATAAACCTTACGTTAGGGTGATTAAATTTAATTAATTATATTTTAAATATATAGTATAATGTGACAAAATCCCCAATGCCGATGGAGATACCCCTTTGCAATAAACCTTACGTTAGGGTGTCTGATTTTAATTTCACTGATTCCACGTAGACAGATAGATACAAAAATGAAATTGCTTAAATGCAAACAGCTCAGAAATTTTATTAGAAGACATAAAACCTTCTGTTGGGGAGCCAGTTCGACTATCCTTGTATGTAATGAGGGGCGAGCGGGGATTAGAAGGGTGCGTCTTGCAAACGGCTTTGCGTGCCAGGCCGCGGGCGGTGGCGATTTGTCCCTCACTTCCCCCGCAATACTCGAGCTTGCTGTGCCCAAAGTTTACTCAAGCACCTAATAAATAAACCGAAGCTCTGTTAATCTGATGGTCACCTCTTACTCTCTAAGCTTTAATGTTTAAGCATAAATTATTGTAAGTTATATAAAGGTGAACATTTGTTCTTATTTGAGAAATAAAACCAACCTAAAGACCCAACCAGCTCGGCCAGAACGCCCAAAAAGATCGTGACTGTCACGCATGTCAGCACTCCAGGGGGGTTACTACCATTTCTTATATCACTATTATTTCAAAATGACAGTTTTGTGTCACGAACCTTGATGTTCCTAAAATAAGGATTATAATTGTAGGACACGAACATCGACAATATTAATTAGTATGGGACATACTACCATCTCTTAAATCCGTATTGTAAACATACTGCTCGGTACCCTTATTATGTAAAACCAGCATCAATGATTGTTACAGTCTCAATCGTTGTGATTTATGTTATTCTTGCTGTGACAATATATTTTGGCCAATAGGTGAACAGAATTAGCCAATTAAATGTGATTGTAAGATCATTACACTGTTATAATCATTTTTCCGTATTAAAACCCCAGATTACCAAAAATACAAATTGATCGACTATTTGACTTTCATCTGTTCAAACTCTTTAAAGTTTTAACCCTTTTGATGATTATAGTTTACATTAGTTATTGCTAGCGTTTAAGTCATTATAAACTTACATTATATACTTTCATAAAAATCACCAGAAAATATATTTAGTTAGTTAATAAGATGGCAAAGTTAGATAACTTTATTCGTATTAAAACTATTTTATACTAGCGAATGTCCGCGACTTCGTACGCGTGGATCGAGGTTTTGTGGTTCCCGCGGGAACTCTTTAATTTTCCGGGATAAAAAGTAGCCTATGTGCTATTCCAGACTATAATCTGTCTATGTGCCAGATTTCAGCCAGATCCGTTCAGCTGTTGGGGCGTGATTGAGTAACAAACATCCATACATCCATCCAAAACTTTCGCATTTATAATATTAGTAGGTATAGATTAGTCATAAGATTTTAATTGGTATAGAATACTAAAAGTTTGGGAATCTGTGTAAAAACGCGTGTTTACGTCGTAAAAGGTGGTTGGGGGAGGTAGTAGGGCCCTTGTGACGCGCCCATAATACATAACCCAGCTATAGCCAAGTAGGGTAACTACCTAAGTATTAAATGACCGCTTTACGGTAAAAAGCATGAATTTTTGAAGTCGCAATTTTGAAAGTCTCTTTTAGCAATAAGTACGCACTTACAAATTTCGTTTTAACACGAAAACTACTTTTCTAATTCTAGTTATTGTCATTATCATCAATTCGTTAGAGTCCACTGCTGGACAATACCCACACAGAGAGCGCGCCACGGTCAGGTATTTTTCCTTCTTCCCCAATCCCATCACCTTCTTAGGATCGCTGTTACAGTGAGTTAGAGGTCCTCCCATAAAATCTAGAAATATTAGATAAAGGTGTGTAAAAACAGTACAGATACGTAGTAATAGTTAATATTCTGTGGTAATACACCAATAGACTGGTATGTGCATACCTAACTTCTCTTCAATCACTAAATAAATCTAGTTATTGTCATTATCATCAATTCGTTTGAGTCCACTGCTGGGCAATACCCAAACAGAGAGCGCGCCACCAGGTCAGGTCTTTTCCCTTCTTCCCCAATCCCATCACCTTCTTAGGGTCGTTGGTACAGTGGATTAGAGGTCCTCCCACAGTAAGCTTACATGACTTCAGAACATATATATGTCACCGTAAGATTGCAAAAACCGTTAGATTGTAATCTAACTAGCGAAATTGTAAACTGTCGACAGATTACAATTTAGCCCATTATTTTTCGGTAGATTGTAATCTGTTAGGTACATTAACCCCATAAGACCTAAGTACCTGCTTATTTATGTCGAACCCTAACCTAACCTACAAGAAAGAGACAAGAAAACGTAAATAAAATGAATATTTAAAAAATTGGCACTCAGAACATTTAACGGTTCACAATCTGTCGACAGTTTACAATTTCGCTAGTTAGATTACAATCTAACGGTTTTTGCAATCCTACAGTGACATATACCCAGCAACCATCGGACCTACGAACTCACTGCCCCTATATCATTTAATAATTAATCTAAATCCAGGAAATTAACATCTTCTGAGCAAAAAATACGGATTATGCGGAATCGGGAAAATGAAGAAAAACTAAATTTAACGCCGTCAAAGACTATAAACAGCTCATAATAGTTTTTTTTAATTTATTTACAAACCTGAAAATGTTTGAATAATTAATGTATTTATTTATTTCAAAGTAAAATATTCGTAGGAGTGGTGCACAAAGGACAAGTTATCTCTACTGGAGAGATTTCTTCCAGCAAAAAGTTAATGTTCAACCGTCAGTCCGCAAGACCGCAAGCAAAAATAAATGAAAACTCAAGCGGGCAATGTTCTTGTATAAAATAAGCAAAAGGCACTAAATTAACTGCTTCTGTCCGGCAATTCTCTGGAGAGCTGTGCTTTACTATCTCCAAGTGCAGAGCTCTGGGAAAGATCAAATGTAGGGAATGATTTATGCCACGGGGTTCTGTAGAGTGCGATTTCACGTATTTGTTTGATAGTTATGTAGTGTCGCAGGTTCTGTGAACACTATTGCACCACAAAATATTAACCAATAAGTAAATAGCCACGGCCGAAGCCTTCCACCAGACAATACATAATATATAATACTTAAGAACCTCGATCTTACTACATAGTTACTGTTGTATTTTAATTATATAACAAGACTTTCTTTTAATAAAAGAAACTGACTACTTAAGGTCTCTACGACTGAATGAAGTGAAATGATTTATTTCACGTAGGAGAACTTGTGTCACTTATGACACGTCAAGACTCTACCACCCGTCCGGAAAACAAATTCTACTGAGAAGAGCCGGCAAGAAAACAAACTTTGAATAAATCTCGGTGCACCTACCTAAATACACAAAAGCGACTTTATATAGGCGTTAAAAACTTGTCTAGTCGCAGTGGTAGAGTACCACCGGTTCAGCGAGTAGAAATCAAGCACCTAAAATCAAACTTTTATCTAAAAATAGAATGTTTTATTTGCTGATACAACACATAGTAAACATACAATACAAAAACTGTATACTGTGTGTGTGTATATCTGTTTAACTTTTCATAAAAAAGCTCAGATTCAATACTTTTTCAATGGCCCGTTTATTAATTAACAATAAGATATTTAAGGGCAGTAATAACCCGAGAAAAGAACTATTTCAAAATTAATAAGTATGGTTATAACATTGAATGCAAATGTATGTTAACACATACATTTACTCTGCATTCAACTCGCGCGCGAACTGTAGATACCTGCTGGTAGTTTGAATATATGGCATCAGACTTTAGCTAACCGAAACGCCGGCTTAACGTTATGACTTTCCTAATAGTAACGTAGGGTTGTTAATGAGAAAAGTTTCCGCGCCCCACAAAAGGATCTCCAAAAAATGCTACTTAGAAATGCAAGCGTTTCTCTCGTCCCGTCTCTGTCCTAACTTTACCCGAGAGTGTCGTTGTCGGCCAAAATGCAAAGCGGACTTTTAAGGATGCCACCGCAATGCTAACGAACTGAATAAGTTTCTCTAAAAAACATGTACTTTTTGAATAATAATTTGAAGTAGTATTTACATATTCATAGATAGCTAAAGCGACTTTATTCTCGTGGCAAACAATTGGGATTGTAGTCTTACCCTAGGGAATTCTTCTTTAAAGTGTATTCCGCTCATACGGCATATACCCATTAATTTTAATAGGTACACAACTACACACCACATCGCAGCGGAGTACCGAGAAGGTAATTCTGAGCATTTCTAGATTTGTCATACACTTAGGTATTCTTTTTTAAGTAAAACTTCTTTACGCACGCTTGACTTGGGGAGTGAGCTGGTGAATGCGTGACGAGAGCGTTACGAAAAGTGTGATGTGAGTGTAGATATAAGTTAGTGAAGATAGAAAGAGAGATTTACAGAAAGAGTTACGTTTCGCATAATACTGTAGAGAAGAACGGCAAGAGAGAACGGTGCGAGCACACATTTTCTTTCCCGTTTTTCTCTCTTAACCAGTTACGAGCTAAAATTTTTATTTACGTAGCCAATTCACGTATTAGTAGATTAGTTTTACTGAATTGGTTACGTAAACCAATTCAGTAAAACTAATCGCGTTTTTGACAATCAAAAAGGATCAAATACTGCCGTTTATTGGATGCAAAGTTTAATATTAGGTATACCAAAAAACATTGTCAATGCATCCTATATTTAGCTGTTTATGGGTAAAATTGCGCAGACAAAGTTAGCTATCCGTTAAACTAATTCAATAATAATACCTATATCCAAAACTAGTTACACGTGCTTGAACGTAACGTGCCGGGTCAGAGGTCATCTAATTCAATACAACAGGGGTCAAGTCGACCGTATGCCACGTACAAAATACAAATCGCCACCTTTTATCAATAAACAAACCAGTTCTAGAACGCAGTTATTAAATCTTTTAGGAGCGGCATAGAAAGTTCAATTAGGTAATAGATAAATATTTTAGATGGAAAATAGGCTCTTGAATTATTTTGTAATACTGACTTTATTTAGATTACCTATTAAGACGTATAATACGGAAAGCTAGCATTACTCAATACATTACTATAATCAATCAGATAGATGATGAATGGAAAAACATTGATGCGTACTCAAAAACAGAGGCATGAAAGCAAAAAAATCCAATAAAGATAAACAGGTGCGAAAAAAAATACGCTCAACAATTTTATATTGGAACAAATTTAAAATCATGAGCACTCATTGTGAAAGTGATAATGACATTGAGAATTAAAGTCCGATGCAATCGTCCCATTGACGGGGTGCGCTCGTAACACAAAAAAAAAATCAACAACACGCCGTCCAATAAAAACGTAAATTTGCCGACACTGACATTATCCTACTACGTCATCATTCCATTCATGAAAACGATTCGCGAAAAAACAATCGCATCGGAACACGTGTTAAACGAGCCCATTAAGTCGCGGCCGGCGAAAAATATTAATTAATAATTAACAGGCCGGCGGAATTAAAATATTTTTATTGGCGACAAAAGGCGAAAAGTTGGGAGTTAATTCGGTGGCCGCGATGGCATTGTTTGCGGGCCGCGTGCATAAAAAACAGAAACGAGCCGGCGGAAAAAAAATACGGACAAAACCGGTGGGGAATAAAAACACCGGACCGCGTGAAGCACGCCGCGATTTAAAAATAAAAAACGTCGGACGTCCGTAATGAAATCGAAAGGCGGTTCGTCGATAGCCATTGGAAAAAGGTAAAAGAAAAGCGACACTTTCACGCGTGAGAATTTTGGCTTTTTTGGCATCGTACGCGGCGTTCGCGGCCGCACAGGGGTTTGTGTTTTAATGGGTTAGTAAGAAATGCAAACAGAGTTGCGAGTGAGAAGAGCTAGAATGCTCCATTGGCGATTTTTCGTTTAGGATCCTATTATCAGGTATAACCACTCGATAACTATCTTAATCATACTTTATTAGCAATTTACACACACACACTGTCAAGCCATCTTTTACATTCTATCCTAGATTAAATATATACCACCATCACATCCCGATCTCCCTCTAAACGCCTCCAATCGCCCGTCACGGTCGAGAGCGCTGTATAGGGAATCAGACCATAGATCGACCATAGATAGATCCGTCAATTTCAGTCTAACACTATGCATGTCTATTCTTCAAAATTATAGATTCCATACTTATGAAATACGCAAAGGTGTGTGTCTGACTGCCTCGTTGGTCTAGCGGTTAGCGTAGTCGACTGCGGATCACGAGGTCCTGGTTTCGATTCCCGGTCGGGCATAAAAATTGTTAGGTATTGGGTTTTTCAATTAAGAAATTCTCAGTACCAGCCCGGAGTTGGAAGTTGGTGGTGTTTCACACCCATGCCTCGGAGAGCACGTTAAGCCGTCGGTCCCGGTTATTATCACTAACATGATAATAGTCGTTAAAGCCCGCCAACCCGCATTGGAGCAGCGAAGCGGGTCTAAGCTCCTAATTCCCTTTCTCCTATGAGAGTGGAGGCCTGTGCCCAGCAGTGGGACGTTAATAGGCTGTAGTGGTGGTGTGTCTAAGTGTATGTGCCCTTATCAGGACCCTCTATTCTACCGATTTTGACGAAACTTGGTTAGTAACGAGATATGTTAGAGTTCGCGGAAGGATATAGTCATTGACATAATATTTTTTGTCGCGGCAGTTTTTCTCACAGGAATTTTCGAGAAACCAAAATCTACGCGAACGAATTCGCTGGTGTCATCTAGTTAAAGAGTTTGAGTATCAATTAAAAACAAACGTAAAACACCATTTAGAATCTACTTTACAATTTCCGAAGTAATCGCCTATTAATTTTGATTAAAATACTAATTAAAGCCCGACGACGGAACGCTCTAAATTACGTACTTTGCTCAGTTTAAAAGCTTAGGCCGTTCTCCCAAAAAATATTCTTCCAAACACTCCATTTATAATCATTTCTCCCACTCTCCACGCTTAATTCTTTGTAAAGCGAAAATTTCAGTTGATTATGTAAACGGTTAATCCGAAGGCTTTGTCCCGAGCCTTTGTTTGAGAGTATATTAGTGCTAATATGAAAAAGTGTCGTCACCAATGCGGTCTATTTAATATTATGTAGGTAAACCTAAGCCTATCGTTTGCAATAACTTCGCAAAAAGTAAGTTTAATTTGTTACCTATTATTATGCATTATTTCATAATCTTAGGAAAATATGAACTAGCTGATGCGCGCGACTTCGTCCGCGTGGATGAAAGCTTTTTGGTTCCCACGGGAACTCTTTAATTTTCCGGGATAAAAAACCTATACGTTATTTCAGACTATAATCTATCTCTGTACCAAATTTCATCCAAATCCGATCAGCGGTTCTGCCGTGATTGAGTGTTTGGATTTGACAAACATTTGGATGTTTGTTACTCAATCACGTATGGAAGGACGGATTTCCATCCATCGAAACTTTCGAATTTATAATATCAGTATACATATTATGGAAACTAATTTCGATCAAATAACTAACAACTGCCTCGTTGGTCTAGTGGTTGGCATGTTCGACTGCGGCTGAGGAGGTCACGGGTTCGAGTCCCGGATCTGACCGTAATTAGATAAGTGTTGTGTTTTTCTGACTAACTCGTTAAAGCCCGCCAACCCGCATTGGAACAGCGTGGTGTGTCTAAGCTCTAATTATCTCTCTCCTATGAGAGTGGATGCCTGGGCCCAGCAGTGGGACGTTATTGGGCGGTAGTGGTATTATTACTAATCATTCTAAGAATATTAACAACATAAACAGAGCATACCAAGGAATCTGATTAAGGAAGACAGTTTTTTCTTTTCGTATTTATTTCTCAGGATTAGAAACAACCTTCTATACCAGAATGATGATTTAAAGAGACCAATAAAAATGAGGATTATTTTTTAAAAACAATATCATGTATACTATTTTCATGAAAAAAATTTAAGGCACGTTAATGAAGGCAGCATAACCTTCTATAGAAAACCTGAATTAGCAACTCACAATGCCCGTAACATACCCACGTACCTATATGTTTTATACGGTCTAAAGGCCGCCCAAAATTTCTGTTATTATCGCTTAATGAAAATACGAATTTTGAAGGAAAATTTGAAAAGGGACTCATTATACTTCAGCACCCTCTACGCAATATAATAACCCTCCTACGCCCCACGGGGTCATAACGGACGTCCCTTCGAAATATTCTTTCAACAAATTCACCTCCGTCCCTTTAGAACAAAAAAGAAAACGCTGCATCACGGTCATTTTTAATTTTAGCCCCAACGACGCCATTGGAGGCATTTAACGGGCGCCATTAGGCTTTCACTATCTGGAACGTACATCTTGTGCTTAATGGCCGGGAAAGAGCCTTAAATACGAAGCGTTTTAGGGTTACATTTTTGAAGTGAAAACTTCTTTAGCCGCGTTGAGCACTTTTTGGTAGGAGGTAAACTTGTGGATTCGCGTCACCGACATGCTCGCGAACAGCGACATGACGAAGACAAAATGTCTTAAATGTAAATATGCCTCATTCTTAATTAAACTTTAATTCCTTAGTTTTATGGTTTATTTTATAATGAATATTTTTGTACATATTTTAAAAATGGCTTTTTATTTTGGATTGAAAGGTTATTCCTACGTATTTTCTGATGATCTGATGAGTCTTAAAAATTAATATTTTCCAATCGTAATGTAGCTTTATGTGTTAGTCCAAAGGTGCATAATAAACTGAAGTTGTTGCTAATATAATTACATTTTTCAACATTTGCCAGTCTGAAACTCAAATGTTTATGTGAAGTAAAATTAAATGGATTTAGTTTGCACTTCTATCGATAGTCCCTATGACTGCCAATTTTTATTTAGCGGTAACGGACATACCTGTTAGGGACATGTTATATGAAACCCATACTCCTAATCGGTTTCTACACAACATCGTATCGGAACGCTAAATCGCTAGGCGGCACGTCTTTGCCGTCAGGGAGGTAACTAGACAAGGGAAAATACAGAAATTATATATTCCCAAATTGACCCTGCCGAGGATCTAACCCGGGGCCTCCGCATGTTAAGACAACAGCGCTCAAAAATCAGTCCAAAAAATTATGGTTTACATAATATGTATTAATATTAATTCCTTAATTTACATTTCCCTTCATTTTCACCCCTTTGCGTGCAGTCTCGCACGAAAAGCCTTCACGATGATGGACATGCGAGTAAATGGCGCGAGAAAAATTACGCGGGCGAAATTACAGCTAGGAAATTAAACGCCGTGACTTGCCGGGGAAAATGGCCGACTTGCGAGATACCCGCGTTATTGCGAAGCGGAACGTAATATTCTCAACATTCAACAAGAATGCATGAACCATGAACAGTTTTGTTTAAGAGGAAACTGGAGTGTTCAAATAAGAAAAGAGATTTTGTAGAATTGCCTACATTATAGTGTTAGCGTTTATGAATAGTATGATCTCATTTGACTTTAAATCGGATTAGAGAAATATAATGTCACGACAAAAACGTCATCATACTATCTTCACGTCTTCTATAAATAAGACCGTTTGGCGGTATTTGTTATTGGTTCTCCGAGTTAACTAAACCGTGTTACAAGTACATATTAAACACATAAAATAACGGAACGTGGAATTATACAATATGAAGCATCATGTGTGTGTTATTTCTACGAATATCCCGCCTGCGTGAAACAATAGCTATAAAATTAATTTTAAAAAAAGCAAGAACTGACTTCGAAACTATACCTATAATAAATAACTTACTTGACTAAAAAGTAAAAAAAAATTGCTGAAGGGAACCACTAACATAAACATTATCTGGGTATATATATGTCGTTTTTGATGATATCCTCAAAAAGCGCTTTATCAATTTTAATGAAAAATTTATACGACCACCTCTGAAGTATGATCTCCCAAACAAAAAAAGAATCTTCAAAAAAACATACAGTCGAATTGAGAACCTCCTCCTTTTTTGAAGTCGGTTAAAGAACGTCATGTATCGGATGCGTAGAATAGGTAAGCCAACTCGATATTCCATGCGTTCAAGCTTCATAAAAGTTTTCTGCACACCAATTTACAAGCACTTCATGCCAAATCTTTGCCAATATTTGGATCCCTGGAAAGTTACTGACTTTAAATATACTAGCCAAGAATCCTAATTTCTTTGAGCAAAAAGCTATTTTAAATTCAAAGAGCAGACAAGCATATTGTCGACACCCACATCGCTAAGCAATAAAAAACCAACCCCAACCCACCCTTAAGCATACAGATACAAAACAAACATCTATAACAGAGGATCTTCAGGCTTAATGAGTAGTAAACACGGGGAGAGTTGGGCCCGGGTGGCAAATGAGCCGCCGATTATTTGACCTAACCCGAGGTAGACCCGCGCTTCCTCGCTAATTGATGCCCGCTTTTTTGCAGCGGGTTTTGCTAAGAATATAGCTAAATGAAGTTTTTTTGTAGGCTTTAAACCGGTAAATGAGGCAGCCGTTACAGTTAAAAATGGCAAGAGTTATTTTTATTGCTACAATACAGCTTAACTATACCTACATGATTTCTTCCATAGGGTTTTGCATTAAAATTATTTTTCAATATATAGATAGGTACTTACGTTTAAAAAAGATATGTTAGTATTAAGATAATCGCACAATTATTGCCAGCTATACCTAAAAACGTGTTATTTAATACTTGTGAATAAAAAGTACGTAGAGACGTGTGTGAGACACAATGACACATGTCTACGTTGTCCGTAAACATTTTGTAAAAAAAAAATCTTCTACTTCTATTCCTTCATCTTGGTTACTTGGGGTGTTTTGCACGATTGCAAATACATTATGAGATCCTAATTATTATTGTTATTTATTCATTTTGATTTTCCAAAGAAATTAAAATTTTGCAAGGAAAAAAAACCATCTCAAACTTCTTTAAAAAATTAAGCTCGGATGGATCTTCTGTAAACCAAAAAAAATGTGCTTCCATATTTTACTGATTGATTGGCCTATCAATAGCCATTTTTGGAAATAATAATTAGTAATTTAAAAATCGCATCTTTTAATTTACCTACCTATTACTGTAAACTTATTTTTAACTAGCTGATGCCCGCGACTTAACTGCGCGAATCGAGGTTTTTCGGTTCCCGCGGGAACTCTTTAATTTTCCGGGATAATAAGTAGGTAGCCTAGCTATGTGTTATTCCAGACTATAATCTATCTCTGTGCCAAATTTCACCCAGATCCGTACAGCCCGTTCTGGCGTGATTGAATAACAAACATCCATTCATCCAAACTTTCGCATTTATAATATTAGTAAAAGTATAGATTTAATCCGATGGGCCTTAGCAAACAGCGTTACGTAACGTATAATTCTGCATAACATTTACATGTGTCGACTTAACTCGCCCCTCCGGGTGATTGATGACGCATCGGGAAATTATATTAGCGTGGAAAACGCCCATTTTTCTAACGACTCGCCCGCCTATATTGGGTAAATGTATTAGGCTTTTTTTTACTACAAGTTAACTGCAATCCCACATGGTAAGTAAGTGATACCTGAAGCTTATTATTATTATTAAACAACTTTATCCATACTAATATTCTAAGTGTGAAAGTGTGTCTGTCTGTCTGTCTGCTACTCTTTTACGGCCCATCTGTTCAACTGATTTTGATGAAATTTGGTACAGGGATAGGTTATAGTCCTGGGGATGGACATAGGCTACTGTTTTTCCTGAAAAATTAACGAATTCCCCGGGAATTAAAAAACTTAATCCACGCGGACGAAGTCGCGGACATCATCTAGTTATAAATATCATTAAGTAATCGAATCCGAGACCTACCACTAAGTCCACAGTGCTAACAATTGCGCCAGTGAAGTCGTCAAATGAACACTGCAGCTACAAATCTTATAGATATACCAGCAATTTACCTTTACCTATTTCTAGATACAAGCTTGAATCTATTCAACTAGTCACGTCTAGGCTAAACTAACTTAAGTTAGCCATGGACAACGACTTTTATATATAAATTTCTTTGCCATTATATTAGCTATTATATTATAAATTAGGTTTGTTACATACAATTTTAATCCAAAGGCCTATTAGGTTCTATCGTGGTATGTGGTAATTAATAAGTTTCC
The DNA here is from genome assembly GCA_964035005.1 of Erebia palarica. Lineage (NCBI taxonomy): Eukaryota > Metazoa > Arthropoda > Insecta > Lepidoptera > Nymphalidae > Erebia > Erebia palarica. The sequence goes on from OZ035994.1 coordinate 21,118,146, forward strand.
GATCCGTAATATGACAGCAATTAGCTTTAGGAAATTGCTCAATGAAGCCTATTGTTTCATTATCATGTTCTAGTCTTTGCGTCGAGTAATAACAAATACACAATGTACATTACGCATTTTGTTCAAGCCTATGCCAGAGCAACTATGTCACAAACGCATTGTGTCTCATTCAAAATTAACGTATGGTTGCTGATGCTCCGTGATTTAGGCGATTATACCTATTATCAATACGTATTGGTCTGCACTGGAATGTTGAGTCTAAACTGCATAGCGTCAGCATACATTTAAATAAATAAAATATTCCGACATCGAATATTTTGTATACCTAATAAATGTAGAATAATTAAAGTCTAAATTATTACAAAGTTGACAAAAACGTTACTGAAATGAAATGTTTTAATTTATTACTTTATGTTTATCAATTCTTTTTTTACATAATCCTAAGTGAATTACATTTTTCATAATTAAAATAGGTCAGCCACTGAGGTAAGTGTATTTTTAGCGATAAATATCTAAAAATATTCATACAAAGTCTACAGATTATAATAGGTACTCTAACGTTTACCTTCAATCCATTACATAACTAACTGTTTTACCAACCCTACGATCCTATACCTATGGCATGTGTTTAGAGCTAGTAACTCGGTCATATCACTTTCACTAGTATAATCACAGACCAAAATAATATTGTAATACACTCTCACCTCACTCGACAGACGCAAAACAAGTCATAATTAAAAAAATTAAAAACACGACTGCCCTGCCAAAAAACGAACTAAAAGTTAAAAATCTAAATTAATCTAGTTAAATTAGAATCTTAATCACATTTTTATTAAATAATATTTTTCTATGAATCACTGGATATTGGACTATAGTGTTATATATTTTTGGAATCTATTCATCATTTTCTAGATGATGGATTATATAGTTAATCTTATTTTCGAATATTTTTTTTCAACTTTAGTCTTTAATTAATTTTTTTTTAAATTTTACTAGCCTATGTCACCCGGAATAAGCTAGGGATTCTAACGATACCTCATTTATCAAAATCGGTTCAGGCGTATAGAAGTTATGGGGGAATATACAAACTCACTTACATACATACATTCCATTAGTATAAAAAAGGTAGATCTATAGATCATACAGCCTATTCAGTCATCAAAATTTTTATTCCATGCCATTTTGCAATCTCTCCTCACTTGACAGGCTCTCAAAACAAAGAAAAAAAAAGGAGTGAAGTTTGAGTTCCAGTGTAAAAACGTAATATATAATAAATATAAAATTATTTATTTAAATAATCTTAAGATTATATTATTATATTAACTATATATTATTATTATTATTATTTGATATTTTTTTTAAAGTTATTCATTAATATATATTTTTATGTTAGTCTTTTTACTCAGCATTAATTTCTGGACTGATGTTGCTTAAAATTAAAAAAAAGCCCTTTCTACCTTTTTGAAAATAGTAAGAAGGCAATTTCCGAGCGGGTGTAGTATAAAATAATTAACTTTGGCATTTTAATTGATAACCAAACTGACTAATCTGGGGGTTTGGACCAAGGGAGAAAGAACTTTGACCACTATTCAACCCCAAAAGCTCTAATCTGTGGTCCCTCGTTAGTGTATACGGCTAGCCATATCGTTTAACCAGTTAACCATTCAGTTTCGGTGCCTCGTGTTTAACATCGATTATATAAACGGCTAAGCTCATACATAGATACCTAGTAACAGACCTTAACTCGATAATTCGCGGTCGAAGCTACTCGGAAGGCTCGGCTGGTCACAATACATCGGAGCCGGTTGAGTAACTACTAGTAACTACAGGCTGCAGCAACAGGTGGCTTTCCTAAGATTGTATCACTACATCACTATTCAAATATAACTGGCCTGTAGATAGTTATTTTGAGAATGCTCATGAGACGAAATTGAAACGATGAGATACTAGCGAATGCCCGCGACTTCGTCTGCGTGGTTTGAGGTTTTTGGTTCCCGCAGGAGATCTTTGATTTTACGGGATAAAAAGTAGCCTATGTGCTATTACAGACTATAATATAACTCTGTGCTAAATTTCTGCGCAGATCCGTTCAGCCGTTGGGACGTGATTGAGGAACAAACATCCATACGTCCATACATCCATCCAAACTTTCGCATTTATAATATTAATATATATTGTAGTAGTTTCATAGATTTTGGCGTAGGTAAAGAAAAAGTTTATTGGATACAAATATTGGATAGAAGCAGGCGTTGCTCTGCGGGAATCCATTAACCAAGGAACATATTTTATCTGTGATAATAAATTGATTTACGACCTCTCTGGCGCATTGGTGAGCGCTGTGGCCCTACAAGTGGGAGGTTCCGGGCTTGATCTCTGGCAAGGGCAATAAAGGAATTTATAATTTTTGAATTGTCTCTGTTCTTGCCTGGTGGGCCATGGTTAGTTACCACACTACTGGCAAAGACGTACCGCCAAGCGATGTAGCGTTCCGGTACGATGCCGTGTAAAACAGATTGGGGGTATGGGTTTAATATCGGGTGTTGCATCTAAGTATCGTATCTGCACGTTGTACAATGGTTACAAGTTACAACCTTAGTAGATAGAAACAGTTTTTGCCTTGCATCATCTTCAATAATACGCCAACCCGCCACATAAAAGTGCTGAATTTATGAATAAATAATCTTTTATTTATTCACTTTTCTATATTTCAGGTGAGATCATCACCTAGTTTTATTCGTATATTATGTACTTACATTTTTTACTCGACGAAAACCTTAAAAGTAATAAGTTCAGCTTGGTTTGATGGTAAGCAGCCACGGCAAGATTCCAAATCAGTTTTGTATTGTAAAACCTCAGTTAAATAGCCTCCTATTTGACCAGACCCGAGACTATTTAGAAATTAAAAAATTTAAGTTCAAATATTTAAGGCTATCCATTCCTATAAAATTCTGAACCTCCTAAGACCAAATTTAACACAGTTCGGGTGGGAGTTCGTGTTTAATAGGGATTGTAGGTTTACGCTGCAACAGGTGTTCCAAGATTGTCGTATCACTCGTGAGTAACGTTTAGTAGCGTGCTGTCTAGTATCTATTAACATTCGGTTAATGGAGCATGGAGGCAAGTTACACTTGAGGTTTGGCTACAGACCGAATGCATCTTCAAAAACAACTGGTATAATTTATATAATTTAGCCGGGGTTGGAGATAAAAGATTAAATAACTACCTATATTATAATTGTATTCTATTCTATTCTTATCTCCTTCCGACAATTAGGTCTTCCCTTATGGTGGGATTTCACCATAACCGTGTGCAGATTTATTATGTGCACGATCATTTTCATCTCGAGTCGTTGGACACAAAAACAGTGCGAACATGTTTGCTTGTGCGAATCCATCGAGAGAAAATTTTGTGCCGCATAACTGTGCAGCACAGTGCACCATTCGAACCATTCTAGTCGAGAGAATGTCATAGAAATTATATTATGCCATCAAAAATTGTGCAGAATTTTTGATGGCTTACTGTTGTTTTCTACGCCTTGCTAATACATGGAAACGATCGTCAGCTTGGCCTTGGTAGTGTCCAACGTAACGACTGAATTTCTTGTTGACAAGAATTTTATTTGTTCATCTATAAATCTTTATTGCACACAAATACGTAATAAAAAACATAAAAACTAAGATTAGAACTATACTATTCTACTATTAATATTCAGTCCACGTGATACTTGGAATAATGATGTGACTATATTTTTGTTCTTCTTGAAAAGTGTAACTGCTGAGATTTTTGCAGGATTCTGTTTTTCGAATCGGTCGGAAAATTTGTTAGCATCGAAATAAGAGTAAAGCCACGTTTTCACCAGTTGACCCGAGTCGTACGAATTGAGTACCTAGTTTGACGAAGTCGTTCTGCTATGCTTGTTTTAGAGAGTCATCATTACAGACTTAACAGTTCGTAAGCGCTCGTTAAAGTAGGACTACATAAACTAAATAAAATATACCAAATTAAACTTGTAGAAGTTATGAATGCAACTCGAATTTTCTAAAGCTGTATGTCTTACTTTCAAATGAAAAAAAACCTGCAGAAATTGATACAAGCTAGGAACTTGCCAGAAGACACTTAACAAAGTTTTATTTGCCAGTAAAGAAGCGCATTATAAAGATGTCAAAAATATCGATGAAAATTTACTCATTTCTTGAACGTAAATACTTCATACATAATCTATATCTGTACCAAATTTCATCTAGATCCATTAAGCAGTTCTGGCGTGATTGAGTAACAAACATCCATCCATCCAAACTTTCGCATTCAAACTCAAATTTTCGAAAGCCGTACGTCTTACTTTCAGATGAAAAAACCTGCAGAAATTGATAGTACAAGCTAAGAACTTGCTTGAACTAACTTTAACATAGTTTTATTACCAGTAATCAAGCGCATTGGGTATAAAGATGATAGAAATCTATATGAAAATTTACTCATTTCTTGAACGTAAACTAGCAGGTATATGAAACAAGTTATGTAAACATGAGCTACGAGTTGCTTTATAGTTGACAGATTACCCCCTAGTTAGTGTTTGCATATCAGCTATACTATGGTTGTGGTAACGTCTAAGCCCGGTGGCACATAAGCATATTATATGGCGGCGTCCATCCAGCCAAATAGCACTCTCGCTATCGGCGGTATCCTAGGTATTTGTGTATTAAGCTGGGTCAAGGACGCTTTCCCTGTCTTTGATTAGTGCGTACAAACAGGCTTTGAGTGAATGGGAGTGATCATTTTCGTCCAACGTGCGAGAATTTCAATATAGTAAGAGGAACTACCGGATACTGCATTCAGCCTAAGGAAACATGAAATTATTATATTGCAAAAGCTGGCCCCTAAATTGTACTTTTTATAGAGCGTTTCTATCTGTTTCTTCTGTTGAGAAATGAGCTGAGAGAAGCACTGAGAAATGAGCTGTGAACGCACTGAGAGAACTAATTTTCTTTTCTTCTTCTTTAACCAAACGTGACCATTTCAAAAGGGAAACCTCTTCATTTATTTACCGATTGCCTACGTTTTTCTTAGCCGCTGAAAGGATTGCATTGCATTAATTTTTTGAATTGAAAACTTCTTTAGCCGCGTTGAGCACTTTTTCGTGGGAAGTTAACTTGTGGATTCGCGTGACCGACATGCTCGCGTGACCGACATGCAAACAGCGACATGCTCGCGTTGTTACGAAGACAAAAGGTCTTAATATAAATATAATATTAATTAAATTAATTAAACGAAATTAAACTTTAAGGCATTAGTTTTATTTTATTTAAAAAAAATATATATTCGTTGTCGAGGTACTAGGAATCAAATTTTTTTTCTTTGGAAGTCACTATTTGGGCCAGCCTGTAGGTATGTTGTGCAGATATTGATGACTGATTAAAGAATTATTAAATGTTTTAACTTTAAAGTATGTCAGTTTCAAACCTAATTTGGGTGTAATTATCTATGAAAAACAAAAATGGAAATATTTTCGTTTTAATTTTTATCTAAATTAGTATACCTACCTAGATAACTACGAGTTAGTTTGAGTACAAACAAAACAGTTTAGATTGTACAAAAAGAAATTTTTGCTTTCAATTTTCATCAATTTAGCATATCCTGTAATAATCTCTTGTTTTATGCCTCTTTTTCTGTAGTCTTCCTCTATTTTCTGGTCTCGTTATTTTGTTTAAATTTATTCTTCTAGTATTCTTCTTCTTGTTAGTTTTAAAAGATTCTTCTTCGCGGAGACGACCCGAACATGCTCCCTGTTGAAAAGAAATAACAAAATGTTAGGTACTTTACTTATTAAGCTTACTGCATATGTAATTTTCTCAGTGTTACCGCAACTATATCGTTTGTAAAATTCACTTCTATGTACATGTTGTCTACATACCTGAGTATAGTATATATAGGAGAGAATTTTGCAAAAAATACTCTAAATGAAACCTGGAGAATTATGTTCTTAATTTACGTTTACCGTTCACCCGTTGATATCGGAAATCATTCCGCCCAACCCTCGAACGCGTCCTAAAAAAGATATCCGACGCCAACGACGGCCATTAGGGTCCCACCTAAGCCTATTAAAGAAAATTATATCGCGCGGCATTATCGACCCAAACGAAGGCGCGGTAGCCTAGCAACCGGCGAAGCTTACCCTTCAGATGCCGCGAGCTTTACTTCGTGCGGGACGCCAGGGGATAGGACCCCCGTTTTTCGGCATTGATCCGGACCCCATCGCGCCTGCGTGCTCAACGAAAAACGAACCGAGGAAAAGCAAGGTCACGTCACTGCAAGTTCTTTTTTCAAATCGGAATATTGAATGGAGAATCATCGCGTTCGGAAAGTGTTGGTCTTCGTTTTGCGCGCATCGGGTTCAGTGGGTTACGATCTTGTTTACCGATCGAGGTCGGTGTCAATACTCAACATCGAGTCGATCACTTCAAGTCGAGCGCTCGGTTTCACATATCTAGTTCCTATCGTACCGAGCCAACCGAGATATATGACAAAATATCCATACAGAAAAGGCTAGGTTGGCTATAGCTATAATAGGCTGGCTATAGTTCGGTTGTAGGTTGATAGTTCGGTTTTTTCTGTCTCGGTATACTTCATATCGACAAAAACGTACCTATTATACGATTTAGTTATCCAGGTTGAGCTAATAGGCCTATACACTGCACTTTTCACAGCGCCCCCTACACTTGAATCAGTGTAGATTTAGAATTTAGAATAAGCGACGCTCTAACTAGCGGCCACGTCCGCCCTTATCACATGGCCCTGTGGAAAGTGCAGTGTAATAGGCCTATTATGGTTATTGTTATACTTTTTGACGTTCCATTTATTTATATTGCATACCATTCTGTAACGACGAAAACACTACGCGAAACACACGTCATCATTGTCCTGTCGCGTTAGTCTGTGCAGATCCGTGTAAACGTGCGCGCGCCATCAGCCTTACAATTTTTTTTTCTATAGTATATTTTTGCCCTTATAGGTAAAAAATAATTAATTATTAATTTCTCTTCCTTCCATAGAAATAAGTATTAACTACTCCACTTGCAATAATGAATATAAATTAATTATAAAAAAAATTAACTAGGTACTAAGTAGCCCTTCTTAAGAAAGTAAATCCCTTAGCAATATTGCTAACTATAGCGGTTGCCCGCGACTTGGTTCGCGTGAAAATACTTTGAAAAATGAACTACTTACCTACCCCTAACCGGTTTCTACACGGCATCCTCCCTGAACGCTAAATCGATTGGCATCACGTCTTTGTCGGTAGGGTGGTAACTAGCCACGGCCGAAGCCTCCCACCAGAACAAACCAGAGAAAATTCAGAAATTATTTTCCTAATTGACCCTGTCGGGGATCGAACTCGGGAACTGCCACGTTAAGATAAGCGCTGAGCAGCCTGCGCCAGGGAGGTCGTCAAAACTATAAATTAATACTACCCGAATTTCCTATAAATTCGTGTATAGAGAAAATAATATATTCGTATTGATTAAATGGATGACGTAGGTATGTAGAGAAAAAGTTTTTAATCACGTCACATATAGTTTTATCTGCATATATTTATTCAGTTTAAAACGGCCCCAATTTAGTTTATTGATTACATTTGGAGCTTTGGGAAATGGCGTTCTATTATACCAGTCAGAAATTAAATAACATCATAGAGTTACTTCTACCTCGGCAAATAGTAGGTGGGAAACTAAAAAATTGTACTTACCTATAATCTATGGGTATAAACCTAGTCGTAGACGTAGTCCTTTAGGCAAGCTGAAATTGTGAAAAAATTTCGTCAATAGGCATGATGACAGTAACCAAGAATTAATGAAATTATGAATTTATCTAATGAATTAGGATTCATGGATTATAAAAAACGTGTTTATTTTTCTATTTCGAATGAGATTGCTATTTATTTTGATAAAATAAAACTATAAAATACAGCAATCCGCCTTAATGGATTAAACACCAAGAAGCGAATGACGTCACAATTGTTTGTTTTCGAGCTTTGACAATCGCTATGCAATTTTTACTGCACACTGCACAGAGTACATTGGTAATAACAATAGTGACGTCACAAACGGCGCCATGACACCAGCGGGCGTTTTGGCGCGAATTTTAAAATTAAAATTTCAAATGCCAATTTTATCTACCAAAACTTATTTTTCTGCAGAAATAATATGTTTTTTCGAAATAGTAGATTCTTCCGAACATAATCTGACCATTTCTCAAAATCAGTCATCATGCCTATTGGCGAATCCAGTCCTGCTAGTCTGGTAGAGCGTTTGCGGTTATTTCGCTAGTGCGCAGCATTTGCAAATAACATTTGCAAAAAAAACCACAATATTTTTTTTGGCAACTTGTTTTTTTTTACCTTTTTATTTAGTACTTATAGAATTCGAAAAAAATAAACCCAGATGTTTTCAAAAATATTTTATTAAAATTTCCAAAAAATATGGGTACTTTTGGCAATTTGAAAATTTAATCACGTATTTATTAAGTAATTTCAATAATACCTGCAAATCGCCAGACAAATTTTTCGGTCTTAAACAATTCCCAGACGTGAATAAAGATTTGACTGAGTAGGTACAACATACGAAGTAACCGCAAGGACTGGATTCGCCAATTGACGAAATTATATTTTTATAAATTTCAGCTTGCCAAAAGGACCTTCCCGAAATTCGTCGCCAGGGGATCACTAGGGATAATGACCACTCAATCAATTCAGCAACTCTTTATCTATATTTTAATGGAAGTTTGCATGAAAAACATATTTGTGACGTCATCAAATTTCTTTAAAATGGTTATCAAACTTATAAGTAGCCGAGGATGTGAATTAAATATCCTCTATTCAATAATAAGTAAGAAATCATTTATTTTTGACACAATGATCATCCCTATTATTGGCTTATTTTTTTTTAAATTAACCTAAAGATACTTAGTAAAGGTGATTGAAACTCAAGATGAAATCCTCGTCCAACGCTCAAGTCTTATTAATGGCATACAAGTATCATGCATCTGTTACTGCCCCAAAAAATCGTTAAAACGTTTCGCGCACTCAAAAGCCAAAACAAATAGATTCTGGGGCGAAGACGCTTTTTTAATGCAAATAGCTCGCGAGATGTGAGAAAAAATCTGGACATTCTTTAGTATGCTAATCTAAGTAATTAAACATGCAAAGAACAGGTGAGGTCAGATTCTAAAGGGGTCAACAAGAAAGTTCGCTTATTTTGCTAATTAGAATTGCAGATGATTTTTTAATTCCCACGAAGTTTTCGCTCTAAGCATCGCATTCAAGGTCTATTTTGGTCAGTTGTGTGAGAAATTTAAAAACTTGCATAACTTAAAAAGGGGAATTAGACGAGAAGTCGTTATTAATAGAGAAGTGCCTAAATACTTACTTACATGAATTAAATTTCGTGCAGTTTCGTAGAATGTCTCCTAAATTTGGTTCGTACTGGACTTAATTTATTCTCTTTTTTAAATTTAGACCGTTTATTTCGTTCTCTTTAGTTCGTACTTCTAGTAGTAGGTTGTTGTAGTAGCCTTTGCACCCGTCTATATTTATTATCTCTTTACCTTTTTGTTTATTGTTGGTTGGGGGTTTACATGTTATATGTAATAAAAACACCCAAAAAAAATATTTAAAAAAGGGTATGCAATAAAGTTTCATCTATCTATCTACTTCTTTGTGGATTTAGTTACTTTACCAAATGGCGGTAAAGTTAGCTTCATTGCAAAACATGTTGTTCTTAAATAGTTAAGGTTTTTTATACAAAAAGACAAAATATAGATCTTTTGTAGCAGATAGAAAAGCCCTGATCGTTTGAGAAGATCAGCTAAAAAGGACTTCTAGTGAATCTTAACAGGAATTCTTATTAAACATATCTTAGTACATACCTACAACATTTCACAAGCTAAACCATACTAAATCTCATAGCTAAACGAATAAATAGACCATAAAACTCATAAGTTTATACTTTCACAATCCAAGCGACGTTAAACAATATTTTTTGTACCATATTATTTTTATGCTAATTAGTTTAGGGTCTTGACCTTATCTTGTTAGGGTCACATGAAATGAATATTCGTTGAACAGGTATCTCTGACCCTTGACCCCTCATTCTCACGGTTGACCCTTTCGAGTTAAGGAATTATGCGCATCTTGCATGATTAACCCTATAACTGAGTTTAGGGTGCTTCTTAATAACATATTGTGCAGAGATTAACTGTATCTGTCACATTTGTGAAATGCAACAAATCTTTGTCGAGCGGAATTTGGTGATTGGTGAACTACCTTCTGCGGCAAGTATGAAAGTTGTGCTATTTTTGTGCTATTTAGGACTCTAGTTATAACTATTTTAGTATATTTTGTGTATTTTTTAAACGATTTCCAAAAAAGGAGGAGGTTCTAAATTCGGCGTGTATCTTTTTTTTCTTGATGATATTTTGTGAAAAAAGTATTCTGAAGAAAATATACTTCTTATAGCAATTTAGCCCTATTTTTAAGTTTTCGCCTAATGCAGCCCTTTTTCAGTTTCAATTTATAGCCCGAAAACCTGACATGAAGTTGGCTGGCAGATTTGAGCGGGACTTTCTCGATTATGAGATGTTGTCCCACGAATGGCAATCGCAGAATATAATCTGAACCTCCGCTTTAACTTTAGACTTAAGTTATTAATTGTTCAAAAAAAATTCCTTTTTGTAGCGAGTGCCTATACTTTGAAGTTTTTGTAGCGAGTGCTTTGAATCCCGGCAAGCAAAGGTTTCTATTACAGAAGATCTATTAGAATTCCTGAGCATACTAAAATATTGCGTACGATGTGACGGAGTTTCTGCACGTTTCGTAAGACAGTGAAACGGAATGCCCAATCAACCAATGCAGCGTTTAATTTTAAATAATTTTATTCACTAAGTGAACAAAAACGACTTATGCCCACTGGTTTTAAGCCACAAGGCGCGCTTTTCGAGCTAGAGTCGTCAAAAAATGCTGATGGTTTCTCGCTGTTCTGTGGTAAAACCATGGTAAAACGGTTCAATTAATATTATAATCTGTTATCTATAGTGACCATGATGGCGTAGCACGCTGTACGAGTAACTTTAGAGTTGGCGCGAATGATCCGCATTTTTGGAACGTAAACCTTTTTTGTGTGGCGAACAAAAAGTCCATATACCTATTGTAGCGCGTGCACACCAGCTCGAAAGGACAAAACATCGTTCCTAAGTAAATAAAATTACACAAAACTTGCAAGTTTATATAAAAAGAGTATGTTTTGCATGGATGAAATGCAACAAAAAATTATTTTAAGTAAAATTTAATTCCTCTTACCAAAGGTTTGTCTGGTCGAACTTGCTGTGAGCATTAAGGCCACCTTTGTATCTGAGGTATTTGTATAGTTTTTGTCCTATTTTGTGTGAAATATAGTGACATCCCATCAAAAAAATTTATACACACAGCAAGTTTTTTAATAAAAAAATATTAGAAGTTTATAAAATTCGTAATAAAATAATAGAAATAAGTACGACATATTATCTATGATAACCTAACACATTCAAATAAAATTAGCATAATTAATTTAACATAGACACTCGTAGTTATTATACCTACCTACACCTAGATATCAAAATATTTTTGTAGGTACCTATTTACAGTTGGTATTTTTCCTACTCGCCTACAACGAGCGACCGCAAAACCTAACTAATGGCTGGACCAATAAGTGGTCCTAAAAAAAATTAACTAACTCATTAATATTCTTATCGCCATTAGGCAAACCGCATTATAAATTAAAGTGCGGCAAAATTTTCAATTAATGCCAAACTCATTGAAATCATTAGTACAGCTATCAGGTTTTCATTAAAAATTTCAATTCATAATTTTCCAGCGACAAAATTGGAAATTATTTTTGCCCATAATTATCTCATATTTCCGCGCTGGGGCTAAGTACTCCAAAAACCGTGATTAAACATTCTACACCACTATTCATTATCTATACAACGTGTGTATGTATAATTTCACCCCCTAACATTACACGCAACTACGTGGTCGTTACCCTCCCTCCACTCATACCCCAAACATCCCAAACGCACCATTTTTCTCCCCACAAGATAAAGACCAAATAAAAAAAGAAAACGCGAAAAATATCTCCATCTCTTTCGCGCATAAATAAATCCGATACGTGCGAGCAGTGGAATGCCTAAGCTGCGAACGACTCACGAAAACTTGGACCCGCCCGAGACGGTGCGCTCTATCCGTCTCTTTCACTTTTTCACACTTTTCATCTAAGCTCTATAGTTGCCTAATGCCATATCTAGGTCTAACGCTGCAACCGAATTTGAACTTTAAAGTTTGTTATCAGAAGGTTCAATTTAGTTATTATTAAAGAATTGGCAGAAAATATTTTAGAACGAAAGCATTCCAGAGCAGAAGTCTCTCTCGCTCGCAAAAAAGCAAGCTCTGTTGGGGCGAGGAGTGAGTTAGGGGGTGAGTGGGGTGGACTGATAGTGGCGTGGCAGCCATGTTGCTTCCGACGGCGGACGAAGACTGGTATTAATTTCGGCTTAATTCACTCGTTGATTCCAAGAATTTTTTCCTGATTTCGAGTTTGGCCAAGTGTTTGGGGTATCATACAATTATATTGCCCACAGAATTCTATCATGGCTTGAGCTTTTTAAATCGTAATAGGTAGAGTTTGTAATTCTGATTTGAAAGAATAATCTCAAAGGAACTTTAATTTTATCATTATACACCTAAAGTATGACATTTTATGATTGAATTTAAATTAAATTGGCAACCAATAAATATTATAAATAATCTTTCATATTGAACACATAGGTAGGTAGACTCTAAGACTAACTTTAAGGCTATGTTCGCACTGCGGAAAATATTCGCGCGAATTTTTTTTCACAAATACAAAAAATTGCTAGTTTGTAGTAACAAATTGTAGGAGTTCGCGCGAATTTTTTTCAGAAAGTTACGATGTTTATTTAAAAAATAAAAGCTATTAATCACATACGTAGGTATTGATAAAAGAAATAGCATATTTAGGCAACTCAAGTTCAAATAACAGGCAAATCTCAGTTGATCTAAGCACCTATTCTAAATCTACAAGATAGCAAAAGTAGTTTGAATCCCGAGCGAGCCAAGGATATTTATGAAAGAATTCTAACTTAAAATAATAAAAAAACCCGTCTGAGCTTGTTGTGGGCTCTTATCAGACCAGGGCGTGTTTGGAACCCTCATAGCTTTAGTTTTATGATACCGTAACTGATTATCACCATCATATTTTATGAGTAACTTGACGTCAATACCGTACAGTAGAGGTGTTAACATACCGTTTAACCGTTTAGCGATATGTTAACACCTCTAGGTACTGTACAGAGTACCTTAATTGAATAAATATACTATGACTTTCGACTTTTTAAATCCTAAGTGTAGTGAGGGGTTTAAAAACACAAGAAACAAAAAAAATTGCTATCGTGTGATACAAAAAACTTTTTACATTGCGAGAAAACACTAGACGTAAGAAAAAATACAAATTCGTACCTAACTAGATTGAACAGTAGGTATACTTACCTACTGCAACACATTTACTGTAATGGTATTTTTTTATAACGGTATTAAACACTAATTTAAAAACTTGTTTTGATTGATGATAAAAAAACGGATTGAGGTTTTTTAGTTCCCTTTTTCCGAGATAAAAAGTAAAAAAGTAGCTTAAGTGTTATTCCAGATTATAATCGATCTCTGTGCCAAATTTCATCCAGATCCGTTCAGCCGTTTTGGCGTGATTGAGTAACAAACATGCATCCATCCAAACTTTGGCATTTATAATATTAGTGTACAAGTATGGTATTAATCACACACAAAGTGGTAAAATATTTTTTTTTACCCTAAATCAAATATATTTTTTAGGGTAGCTACTTCTTCTTCTTCTTTTGTATAGTGGCTCCGCGCGTCGAGCGTTTGATCCATATTCAAATTTTTTTTTAAATGGAGAATCTTATTTTATAATAGTAAAATCAAAATATTAAAAAAAATCAACTAATAATCAGAAACCGAAATTAATGAAATTAAAAAATACGACTGCCCTGCCAAAAAACGAACTTAAAAGTTAAAAAATCTAAATTAATCAACGACCTCAATTTACATAGACGGGCCCTGTCAAACAAAGAATGTGGGCGTATTTTTAGCAACGCCATCAACGCCATCTAGTCTGAAAAGCGGGAACTTGCTTGCAACATATGCGCCATCTTGAAAACATATCGGTCATAGATTAGTACAGATGCGCTTGTCGAAAATAATACCTACATCAGTGTACTCTCTGAGGTAAACGATAAATGTTAGTATGATGTTGTTATTTTTACCACTTTTTTGTTACCAGTTTCCTGGAAAACCATTGGACCGATTATTATGCGGTTTTTTGCATTAGATATATATAGCTTGTGAGAAGGTTCTTAGATATATTTAAAGATCAAAGTCAACACAATGGGGCGCTGCAGTTCGTCGTGGGTTTTTTTTAAATTTAATTATTTGTTAATTGTTGATAAGTTTTGTCGAAAAATAAGTAAATAAATAATAATAATAAGTCGCGGGCATTCGCTAGTACAAAATAAAAATTACCAACTTTAATAAATGAAAACTCTTTATTTATTGAAGTTGGTTTAAACATTAAACTCACGTCAATAACTAATTTTATCATATTATTATAATAGCATAATATTGCGTCTCGGAAGGTATTATTGCCTACTGTCCGTTCTGCCCATCTATGCATTAACTAATCTTGGTTGCATTTTTTTTATCGTACTGGACTGGACTATTCTAGGGTTGGAACCTAAAGCCGTAAGGCCAGTGAGTAAAAAAAAAATATCATACAGTTTGCCGCGGAAATTAAATGAATGCGTAATGGATAGAAATATTAAATAGGAAGATTAAATAACGTTTTTTATGAAATGTATAATTGTGAATTGAAACACTTACCTTAAAATAAAAATTATACAGTGCCAAACTAATAGAACTTTAGATGATAACTTAATAACAAATTATCTACACGATGAGCGACCGTGACAGCGCTACGACGGGGACAAAGACAGGCTTATGACAGGTTATAGGAACGTGCTCTCATAGTTGGTCGCCCGCCATTTTTGTATGAAAGGGCCCATCTAGTACCTACATATATATCGATGAAATTAATGTAGTCAAATTAGAATCTTATTCACATTTTTATTAAATGTTTTTTTTGTGAATCACTGGATATTGAACTATAGTGTTATATATTTTTGGAATCTACTCATCATTTTCTAGATGATGATTATATAGTTAATCTTATTTGCGATTTTTTTTTTCAACTTTAGTCTTTAATGCGGGACCATGGTCACCCCAGCAATTTTTTTGAAAATTTTACTAACCTATGTCACCCGGAATAAGCTAGGGATTCTAACGATACCTCATTTATCAAAATCGGTTCAGGCGTATAGAAGTTATGGTGGAATATACAAACTCACATACATACATACATACATACATACATGAACCCTGAAAACAATATACTCCTTTTTTCAGGCAGTCGTATAAAAACACGTCCGCCAAATTAGAAGTTCCCCACGCTTTTTCAGGTAGGTACTTAAAGTGGGGACGAAATTTTATTCTCGTCTATCCCATGGTGTTGGTCCAGTTGCGTACACAGGGTTTGAAGCTAGGGTAGGCACTAGTTAGTCAGAACACCTATTTTCTGACTGTCATGATGAAAAATCATCATTGACTTATTTCCACTTGGGTAAGCAGTGCTTTTACGACTCTATGAACTGCACGCCACTGTGTTGGTCTATCTATCTTCTTGGTCTTGGCTATCTTCATCAGCACTCGCTGATTTGAAGATTTGTGTGGTGTGATGTTGTGGTGGTTTGTTTCTTGCTTTTCCTGCGTGTTTAGAAGCGGGAGTGTGGACGTATCATTGACTTATTTCCACTTGGTTAAACAGTGCTTTTATGAGTCTATGAACTGCACGCCACTGTGTTGGTCTATCTATCTTCTTGGTCTTGGCTATCTTCATCAGCACTCGCTGATTTGAAGAT
The DNA here is from genome assembly GCA_964035005.1 of Erebia palarica. Lineage (NCBI taxonomy): Eukaryota > Metazoa > Arthropoda > Insecta > Lepidoptera > Nymphalidae > Erebia > Erebia palarica. The sequence goes on from OZ035994.1 coordinate 21,134,232, forward strand.
TTGTGTGGTGTGATGTTGTGGTGGTTTGTTTCTTGCTTTTCCTGCGTGTTTAGAAGCGGGAGTGTGGACGTATCATTGACTTATTTCCACTTGGTTAAACAGTGCTTTTATGAGTCTATGAACTGCACGCCACTGTGTTGGTCTATCTATCTTCTTGGCCTTGGCTAGGTCTTGGCTATCTTCATTGGCACTTGCTGATTTGAAGATGTGTGTGGTATGATGTTGTGGTGGTTTGTTGCTTGCTTTTCCTGCGTGTTTAGAAGCGGGAGGGTTGACGGTGCACCTCACATGATGTACGTTGTACCACATAGATTTGTCTGCTTTAGCGGATTATAGTGGACTAGCTGTTGCCCGCGACTTCGTCCGGGTGGCTTATATTTTTTTTTAATCACGCGGGATAAAAAAAATTTAACGCCTCAATTTACCGGGACGAAAAGTAGCCTATGTAACTCTCCGGTCCTCAAAAATACCCGTGCCATCGATCCGTTGCCGTTGCGGCGTGATTGAAGGACAACTACCAACAAACCAACTAACCAACAAACTTCTCATTTATAATTTTAGTATATAATACTTAGTAACATTTGATTCAACAATCATTCATTGGTACAACAGATTATAATAATTTTAGTATGATTATGATTCTTGTTCATTGAGTTAATTTGTACTTTAAATAGAGTTATTAAACCAAAATTAATATGTAATTCTTAATTTACTTAAGCGTCAATTACTTCCCATCTAATTCGAATCAACTACAGAGCAGGTGCGGCTTGTGAAGGGGCTGAAAAAGCAAAAGCATGCAAATACAGGGGTCTAGGCTGATCCGAATATGATTTTGTCCCATTCGGTGTCGAGACCCTTGGTCCGTGGGGTCCTAGCGCTATAAATAAAACTTCTTTTTTCCTTATAAAACTTTTTAAGGAAATAGTAAAAAGGTTAGTCGACATCACAGGATACCGAAGAGCTGGCAGCTACCTCGGACAGAGAATTAGCCTAGCTATTCAAAGGGGGAACGCTGCCAGTATCTTCGGAACCTTGCCTAAAGGGACTCCTTTTAATAATATTTTTTAGTTATTATATTATATTTTTAAGGCTTTAGATATTATTAAGTTTCCTTTTGTGATTATGGTATTTGTATATTATGCACTTAAATGTCTAGATACCTACTATCCATAAAAATTAAAAAAAATATATATACAAGTCATAATTAAAAAAATTAATAAACACGACTGCCCTGCCAAAAAACGAACTAAAAAGTTAAAAATCTAGATTAATCTAGTTAAATTAGAATCTTACTCACATTTTTATTAAATGATTTTTTTGTGAATCACTGGATATTGAACTATAATGTTATGTATTTTTCGAATCTACTCATCATTTTCTAGATGATAATTATATAGTTAATCTTATTTTCGATTTTTTTTCAATTTTAGTCTTTAATGCGGGACCATGGTCACCCCATCAAATTTTTTAAAATTTTACTAGCTTATGTCACCCGGAATAAGCTAAGGATTCTGACGATACCTCATTTATCAAAATCGGTTCAGGCGTATAGAAGTTATTTTGGAATATACAAACTCACATACGTACAAACATACCTACATACATGAACCCTGAAAACAATATACTCCTTTTTTCAGGCAGTCGTATAAAAACTGGACGCTTTCTTTTTAGAACATGTAGACGAGGTTCCGTAGTCCTTAGTTGATAAATACATTTTTTTTTGTAAACGGTAGTTTTTTTCATAATAATTTCTGAGTAAGAAGTCGATAATGATTTTAAATACTGACTGGACGAAACTATCAGGCTTCCTAGTTTTATGACAGAACCCTAAAAGGTAGCCAAATACGAGTCAGACTTGTCTAATGAAAACGAAACATAATATTAGTGTTGTAGGATAAAACCGGGATAGATGCCGCAGTGGGATAGACGGGATCTCTTCAATTTTCCGGGATAAAAAATGAGCCCATGTGTTATTCCAGACTATAATCTATCTCTGTGTCAAATTTCATCCAGATCTGTTCAGCCGTTCTGGCGTGAAAGAGTAACAAACCATACAAACTTTCGCGTTTATTATATTAGTAAGGATTGACATAGGAAGTACAGTCGTCATGCTAAACAAATTCGTCTCGCTTTTCTTTGCGATTAGGTATATCCACGGCGAATGCGACGAGCGTTTCAAAGGTTTAGAATTGAATAAATTACAATATTCCAATGTTCCAATAGTAAAAGGGCATAGAATCTATCAAAAAGGATAGACTGCTTTCCTAATATTTCGCGGGATAAATGCTCTTAGATGCCAGGCCCCATATCCATGCAGCCTATAGGTACCTACATAGTACTATAGCGTTTGAAATGTTTTACGTTCTGCTATAATTTGAAAAAATAAAAAGTCAAAAATTTTTGTCCGATCATCAAAAAAAATTGAATAATTAATAAAATATTAATTTCATCATAAATTAAAAATAATTCAATTTTGATAGGGTATCTATACTCCTTGGCTTTTTCATAGCGGGGCATCGTTCCCTCTAAGTGGGTACCCCAAAAAATGGGCCTGCAAAAACTCTTTTTGCAAAACAAGTAATTGTCAGGTCAACTTAAACAGGTCGTAACATATCTCGTAACCAAAATAGTTTCGGTAAGTTTATTTTTATATATTAACTACTGTAATATAAATATGTCAAGGGAGCATTTAGATATTTATCGCTATCAGATATGGTAACGCAAGCGGGATAAATAAATTAGATCCAACATAACGTATAACATACCTATAACATTTGAATAACAATAATTAACGTTATTGTTATTCAAATGTTATAATCATAATATTATTGCTTCGTTAATAATGCTTGTTGCAAAATAATTTTCCAATTTTAAACCTTTTAAATAAATAAAGTCTATACAATCGGAGAAAGAAATTAATACCTATCTATGGTCTAGGAACTTAAATATTTTAATCATCTTCATCATTCGTCGCTTCAAATAGTAGACGTTCTCTGCAGGCGGAAGACTTCTTGAATGGTACTCTACACTGTAGGACATGGTCAAATAACTTTTTCACGTCTCATGCTTCTAAAAAGTTGTCATTACAGTTTAGCGTAGGCGAACTAAAGTTAGCATTTAGCCTCTAGGGATTAAAGTTTTTTTTTAATTTTTGCCGTACTATCCTCTTATCGGTATGCGTGATATCTATGGTTACTATAAAACAGCCAAAAAATTCATGTCATTTAATTAAATGTCAAAGTTACCCATCGTATCCTACGATTGTCCTACAGATCTATGTCTATGGTACTACTGTATTTTTTTATTGCCTTCTTGATTACGATACGGACAAAAATAAAGTTGGTATTGCGGTTTGCCGCGAAATCATAGATTTTGTAGTTGTAATTATACATTAATTTAAATGGATGTTTTATGAATGATAATTTATCCATTTCAAATTTCAATGCACAATACGTAATACAAGGTGAAGGCAGATAAGGTGAATTTGACTATTTATTTGTTAATATCTTCAAGTAAAAATAAAGATCTTACTCCTAATATGAAAATGTAACAGAAGGGCAAATAAATAATTTAAAATCGTTATTCATTTTATTTTATCGCAATCGAAGTGAAAAGTAATGTTAACCACGGGACTAAAAGCCATTATACTCGATTCTATAGCATACCTCGCTGCGCTCGGTAAGCAAAAACATCTCGTATGAAATGGCTCATTTTAGTCCCTTGATGAACAATATAATAATTTTTGAACACTGACACGTCTATAAACAAAGAAAACTTTAATAATTCATAGAATATTGTCTTTATAAAAACAATTGTCAGTGTAACGTTTATGGTATTTTATTTCCAGCTCAAAACATCATTATGTTCCTACAGAATTTAATTCAAAATTCAAATGTTTCTATTCAAATCACCTTTTAAAAGTGCTTTTGTATCGTCGATTGCATCTACCACTGGTTCGGAATGCCATTCCTGCCGAGAAGAACCAACAAGAAACTCGGTGGTTGCTCTTTTGAAAAAATATCAATGTGTAGATACTTATATTGTAACCGCTGTTAGCATTGCTGGAGTGAAATCTCTTTTATCATTTACGTAATCTTCAAAAGTAAAATAAGCTTTTTAATTACTTTGCAACTGTAAGAATTTTCGTGTTATCTCTAAATACGCCATCTAGTGATGAGTAGAAGAAACAAAAGTTTTGCAAAGTTTTAAAGTTTAAGAAACTGTACAAATAAAAAATATGTTTAACGACAAAATATAATTATAATGAATAATTAATAAAAACCAATTCAAAAAATTGTTTTACAATATTCGTATCAATGTTCCCATTATAAAGTTGAATCAATTTAAGAGTATCAGAATCTATTTATATTTAAAAACGTAATTACAATACAACTCCTATTCATTAATAATAATTTATATTCTCGCAAAAATCTTTACTTTTAGTATTTATGCTACTCACCGTTAGATGGCGCTATGTGTTTTCAAATGACATGAAAATTGTGCTTAGAAAATATATTAATATTGTTATTGTTAGAACCAAGAATTAAACATTTGTGTGATTATTTAATTCAATAATAAAAAAGTTGCGTTAATTAGTAACTTTGCAATGTTAAATAATTTCAAGACGAGTTTGTTGTAGTAGGTAGGTGCGCTTTGTTGTAGATTTTTCATAGTTTAAAAAAACTAGCTAAGTAGCAATCCAAGAAGCTACGCGATATCCGATATAACTAATATATACCTACCTACTTGCCGCAGGCTTAAAGCCGAAGCTCTGCAATTACCTACTCAATTACTGCCAACACTTTTCATTTAATTCGATATTCCCGAAAAATATACAAAAAAGACTTCTATTATGTAATACAGACAACCCAAAATCCCTTCCAGGGTGTATTAGATTTGCATATGGTACGAAATTCACATTAAAGTGAACAAAACGGTTAATTCAGACCCAATCGAATTATCGTCAACGAATGTCACCGAAGTGGTATGAAGACGCGCTCTCTTAGTGTAATTATCGAGGGTGTGGGAGGGGGAAAAGGGGGATCACCCTCCCCCTTTGAGCTTCGGCCGCTCAATTCGCCAGATCATCTTTACCCTACCTTTTCTGATGAAGATATGTAAATTCGGTGCCCGAAATAGTTTGCCGAATTGGCGCTAGCGAACGTTTTAGTTTTGGTAACTATACCTAATGGGTTGCTTATGCAGAAATTTAACATAGTAATGTACAGAGGCTATGATCTTTCGCAATTGCTGGTACTTAATTCATCTTACTTTGTTGGTAAAATTACGTTCGACTATCGATAAGTCACAAGATATGGGCACCCGATATCTATCGGAAGACAAGTAGGCTCAAGGCACATTCTAGCATAGTCAAAGCAAAGCTTTTTTGCAAAACTTCATACCCAAGCTTTTTCACGCCAGTCTGCCATACACACAAACTCCTATTGCAACGTAGTGAAGATCAGTGGTAGGTACCTATTGCTACAGAATATACTTAATAAGTACATTGCGATGAGTGCACCGTCTAGTACAGTTTTACCTTCAACCAGAACATTACATTTTACTAAGTTTGAACAATGAATGCTTGCCCAGAAAAATATAAAAGACTGTATTGATTTTTTTTTGGAAAAAAATATATTTTACTTTCGTTGGATTGTCCTTCAATCGCGTCGCAACAGAGCAACGGATCGACGTAATTTTTTACATTGTTATAGTTGAGGACCTGGAGAGTGAAGTAGGCTACTTTTTATCTCGGAAAAAGTAAGAGCTTTCGTGTGCAATATAATAACTTAAGCCACGCGGACGAAATCACGGGCATCAGCTTCTAGGAATGCTGTTTTGATTCTTATATATTTGAAATTGTAAATTTTTTTAAAAAAAGTGCAACAGCCGAGTTTCTTGCTGGTTCTTCTCGGTAGGAATGGAATTCCGAACCAGTGGTAGATTCATTCGACAATTCAAAAGTACTTGTAAAAGTTTATTTGAATAAAAAAAACATTTGAATTTGGATTTACACAAAACCTTTTGTCGATTTAGTTTTGCTAAAGATAAAGGCGTACTAATAACTATTTCAATTTTTATACCGTCATTGTTTAGCCGCCGCGATTCGCACGCTCGTTTGCCGCACTCTGCACCCAACGAAGCGAAGATCATTATCTAGTAGGAAAGTTAGGACGAATTCTGTTAGGGCGGTTTCAGATTAGCGTTTTTTCGGCGCGTATGAGCCCGATTTTGGAAACGCGTGTAGGCGCGCCCTTTGCCACACACGCATCTCTTATGAGCGTTGATGCGTTTATAAGCTCGTATACGACTACTACTACTAACTGACCTATGGGTTCGAGCGAACAAGCCGGAATAAGCACGTGTGCAATCGACTCTATGTAAGTTGACCCAAAATGGCGGTCGCCTGCGCAGGTACATTGTACTACAAGGCCGAGCGGAGCATGCGCGGGGAGCGAGGGGTATGGTAACTCGCGGCCCCTCTCGGCTCACCTGTGTGGTGCAGTTCATAGAGGCGCAAAACACTGCTTACCCAAATAAAAAAACGTCAATGCTCATTTTGCATCAAAACAGCTAGTAAAAAGGTATTCTGGTCAACTAATGCCTACCCTAGCTTCTAAACCTGTGCACGCCACTTCTCATACAGCACATCGTTTGACTCTCGAAATGTGTTTCTACGCAGAGTTCAACTTACGCCGCGGCTACTATACGCGTGTTCGATTTTTGTTCGAGTTTCGCAAAATGTGACGCTCGTGTACGCGCGTAAGCTGTAAGCATAAACGGGCAAACAAGTCATAATAAAAAAAAAAACGACTGCCCTGGCAAAAAACTAACTAAAAAGTTAAAAATCTAAATCAATCTAGTTAAATTAGAATCTTATTCACATTTTTATTAAATGATATTTTTTGTGAATCGCTGGAATTTGAACTATAGTTTTATATATTTTTGGAATCTACTCATCATTTTCTAGATGATGATTATATAGTTAAATTTTCGAATATTTTTTTCAACTTTAGACTTTGCGGGACCGTGGTCACCCCATAAATTTTTTCTAAATTTTACTAGCCTATGTCACCCGGAATAAGCTAGAGATTATAAAGATACCTCATTTATCAAAATCGGTTCAGGCGTATAGAAGTTATGGAGGAATATACAAACTTACAAACATACATACATACATGAACCCTGAAAACAATATACTCCTTTTTTCAGTCAGTCGTATAAAAAATACGCTAATCTGAAACCGCCCTAAAAGAGCCGCCCACCCCCGCGGGCCGTAACTTGCTATAACCAGTTTAGGAGTTTGGCTTAGTGCACCTGCGATACAAACCTAACTACCACTGGACTTAGGTACCTACTAGGTAGGTAGCTACAGCTCTCGGTTTGTTCATGACTTACGAGTAGGTATACTTCTATACTTCTATACTAATATCTAATATTATAAATGCGAAAATTTGGATGGATGGATCATGCCAGAACTGCTTAACGGATCTAACTGAAATTTGGCACAGAGGAATATTATAGTCTGGAACAGCACATAGGCTACTTTTTATCCTGGAAAATTAAAAAATTCCCGCGGGAACCAAAACTTCTTAAACCACGCGGACGAAGTCGCGGATATCAGGTAGTTAGGTTATAATATTGAATTTATACTAATACCTACTAGCTGATAGCTCAAGTTAAGTAATAATATGGTTACCTATCTCGTTACCTACTTAAGTAGGTATACCTAGTAACTTAAGAGCCAGACAAAACAAATAAGACTATTATGTTCAATTCATATCGTAGTAAAGTATTTTTATTTTTGTTGACCTTCGATGAAAGCACCGTGAATGAAAACTACAGATTGAATTCTACAATACTCTCAGACATCGTTAGAAAAGGGTTGAGTCTATACTTTAAGGGTTGTTTCAGTAGCACAAAACGTTTACTTTTTTTGGAACCTCTTCCAAACTTAGCTGGACATACCTATTGCCTTATTGTTTAAGTATTTTCAGTCCTTAGTAATATACCGAATTTGCGAAAGCACCTTCATTCCGTCTGTCGGTCTGTTTGTTAACTTTTCACGGCCCATCCTTAACTAAACCAATGTTGCTAAAATTTAATACAGAGTTAGCCATACATCCAGGGGGCATATATAGGCTGACTTTTATCCCAGAAGGTCGTAAAGTTTCCAAGGGATTTAAAAAACCCAAATCAAACCAGACAAAGTCACAGGCATCATCTAAAAGCTAAGTAGGTATAATTAGAATGGTGGATCAAGCCTAACTAAATGAAACTGAAGCCTAACTAATTGCTGAAAACTACATGTACATTTTTTACCCCTCGGGGGGAAAAACGGTTCTATTGTTTCTCTAACAAAAGTCATTTGGTGAACTATAGATATCACGAAGGTGGTATATTCAACTATTTCGTGCTTTGGGTGCGTTGCTGTATCAACTAATATCAATTGGGTAAGATAATCAGAATTAAAAAAAAAACACGACTGCCCTGCCAAAAACGAACTAAAAAGTTAAAAATCTAAATTAATCTAGTTAAATTAGAATGCTATTCACATTTTTGTTAAATGATATTTTTTTGTGAGTCACTGGACATTGAACTATATATATTTTTGTTATTGTTATAGTGTTATATATTTTTGGGATCTACTCATCATTTTCTAGATGATGATTATATAGTTAATCTTAATTTCGATTCACGTCTTTAATGCGGGACCATGGTCACCCCATATTTTTTTTTAATGTTACTAGCCGATGTCACCCGGAATAAGCTAGGGATTCAAACGATACCTCATTGATCAGAATCCGTACAGGCGTTTAGAAGTTATGGTGGGATGTAAAGACTCACATACATACATACATGAACCCTGAATACAATACTCCGTTTTTCAGGCAGTCGTATAAAAAAAAATACACGCCAAATTTAGAACCTCCTTTTTTTTGGAAATCGGTTAAAAAAATACACAAAATATACTAAAATAGTTATAACTAGAGTCGTACATAGCACAACTTTCATACTTGCCGCGGAAGTAGTTCACGAATCACCAAATTCCGCGCGACAAAGTATTGTCCCATTTCACAAATGTGATAGATACAGTTCATCTCAGGAATATACAAACTCAAATACATACATACATACATACATACATGAACCCTGAAAACAATATACAAGGAGTATTTTTCAGGCAGTCGTATAAAAATATATCGTTTAAAGGCGAGTGCAGGAATAGCCAAGACTCCCCTTTGGTTTAACGCTCAGGCTGCCAATGGGGTCACGAGCCCACGCGCTACGCACCCCAAGTCATTCAACCTTTAAGTTACACTTTCTTTGTCTGCACTAACAACTACGTAGACCTACGAGATAACTTTCGCTGCCATCTAAAACAAAAACCGACTTCAAAACTATACCTATAAATGCCAGCTCAAACTAAAAAGTAAGAAACATCTGGCTATATATTTAATTTTTTGTTGATTTTCTCAATTTCGATAAAATTTATAAGGGATTTATAAGAATCTGTACCAAACAAAAAGAATCATCAAAATGGTTTCATAATTAGCGGAATGATCGCGTAACATACATACAAAAAAAACAGTCGAAATGAGAACTTCCTCCCTTTTTGACGTCGGCTAAAATTTTTGCCGACGCTTTATAATTATTTAAATCTGTTTTGCGATTTAAAGTTATTAGATAGTATGACGCCTATTGCGGCTGTTTTTTTTTTTTCAATTTAATTCACAAAAATAGTAAATACGAACTTATTTAAGAATCGCACTTTACTGGACACATTATTTTTCACGTCATGCAATAATTCGTAAAAGATAACTGAGTCTATACTTGAGTCCCGTATCAGACATATCAGACACAAACAAGTGTCGTATCTTCATCATTACTTACCATCAGGTGAGATCGCAGTCAAGGGCTAACTTGTATTAGTGTTTTTTTTAAGCAGTCCTACATGAAATAAAACATTTTATTTCATTTCATATATTAACAAAGACAACTATTCGCTGTTCTTATATTAGGTACTGTACCGCCCAATTAATCACGATTCACGATTGCAATATAGTTTGTAGTTATCCCTTAAATTTATTACGTAAGTATAGTTTTTGATATGGACATGAAAACAGGATGGTCGTTAAAATATCCAGAGTAGAGTATTGTGTAATATTTTATAGGCTATTAATGCACACAATTTAGTAAGGTCTAACTTTGTTAATGTCGCAAGCAGTCGACCCTGCGATAGTCGAGCTACGCACATAAAACGCGAGTACGCACATAAAGTGTTTATCTGGACGCGCCTTAGGCACGGGACGATTTGCGCGTGGTATAAGGTATAAGCAAAAATATTATGAAGCTCCAGAAAGACAAAACTCATACATATGGATTTCAAAACGACCTCCGTGGCGCAGTGTTAACCTGCGAAGGTCCCGGGTTCGATCCCCGGCAGGTTCCATTTGGGAATTTATGATTTCTGAATTTGCCCTGGTCTGGCCTGGTGGGAGGCTTCGGCTGTGGCTAGTTACCACCCTACCGGCAAAGACGTGCCGCCAAGCAATTTAGAGTTCCGGTACGATCCTTGTAGAAACCAATTAGGGGTATGAGTTTAATGTAACTGCCATCATGGACTGCATCATCATTTATCCTTGGGTAAGATCGCAGTCAAGGGCTAATTTGTAGTGGATTTAAAAAAAAGAGCCCAGAACGATGCGAAGAGGCTGGGAAAGATAGATTTATTTTCTGTAAAGTACTTACCGGGAAAGAGAACGGAAGGAAAAATCAAAGCATAGTGTTTTAAAATAAACTATAGTTATTCAAATAAAATATTCACATGGTATTTTTGTCATATTCAATTACCTAGATAAAAAAATACCGAATACCGCTTTACCCTCTTCGAATAAAACTAAAAATACGAAATTTTGGAGAATCAAATAGCACATATTGAAATACCAAAGTTAGATAATTTATAGTTTTTAATGAACATTATAGTCTTTAAAAAATCGCAAGAAAATCATGATATTATGACCCTTTAAGTGCAATGACATTAAAGGACATTCGAGTAAAATATAATAAGTCTATGTTCAAGTTTGTAGCAAATTGTAACTCTTTTGACGTAACCTGAATGTAACACAGAACGCATAAACTTATAAACTGGGTGAAAAACGATACCTTCGAGCATGCTTCAAAACTGATGATACTTATCAGGCGGGTATGGCTCTTCCATTTCCTGCAGGCTTTGAAAGTTTTACGGCTGCAAGCAATTTCCCTGATGTGTTTTTGTTAAAACGCTGTATGCTTATACATTGTAATTCAAGAAGTAATTAGCACGACGTGATAGTAAAGTACCGTTATGGTAACAACATCGTAGCCTGTAATTGGGTTCCTGCTAAGGCAGATTTTCAGTTAGGCCCTAAGGCGTTCCATCATTCTAACCACTTCTAAACCCCCTTTAATATCATATGTAATAATTTCTACTTAAGCTGTTATATTTTAAAAAAGGTTGTTAAATATTATAGTTGCTCGTTATTTTGTTACATAATAATAAAATTATTAGCATATTAGCAGCGGTCTTTTTTTACTTTCACCTGAAAAAAATCATTGAATATTATGTATATCGCTATTTAGATTGAGCATTTTGGCTGCTGTCAAAATAGTGTACTTATTTACTTACTAAGCGGTGATAGCAAAGTAGTTTAGACGCCCGACTTCACAATCGGGTGGTCCCCGAGGTTCGATCCCCGGGCATGCACCTCTAACTTCTCTAAGTTGACAGTGCAGTTTAAGAAATTTATTTATTATTACGGTGACGGAAAACATCGTGGGGAAACTTAATCTTTTTTTATTACACTACAAATTAGCCCTTGACTGCGATCTCACCTAATGGTAAGTGACGATGCATTCTAAGATGGCATGGCCGAGATTTCCTCATAATGCTCTTAAAGGTCTATGGTTCCGCATTTGGCCAGCGCGGTGGGGTTTTGTGAGCCGTTAATGGGTTGAAATGATAATGATGACGATTTTACCTGCTTACTTTACATATATAGGTACTTTACTGTTATTTTACTCAGACTTAACCTGTGAAACTGTAAACAGACAGACAAACTTTCGCAATTTTAGCATGCAATAGTGTCTAATAGAGATAAATAAAAGATACAAGTATATTAGACTAGGTAGGTATAGGTTATATATAAATATGAGCAATGTCCGTAACTGGAGGGAAGACGATTTGCGACCGGAAATGAATCCAACAGAGGGGGGAGTGGCTGGAGGTCGTTTCCTTCATCCTATGCAATATACAAGATAATTCTGTTCGAAGGTATTATGTAAGAGAATTTCATATATTTTGCCCTTTTAGGTTTCCGTACCTCAAAAGGAAAAAACGGAACCCTTATAATCTTTGTTGTTCGTCCGTCTGTGTGTCAAGACCGTTTTTATCAGGAACGCATGGAGGTATCAAGCTGAAATTAATATTAAATACTCAGGTTTACTGTCTCTCGGAGCTGTGAAAATATCAAGCTTCTAAGCCAACGCAGTCAAAAGATACAGCCGTTTAAGCTGCAAATTTTCGACACTCGCAAGGGAATCAAAACCTACAGGGTACTTCCCGTGAACTCAGAATCTTGAAATTTAGTACGAAGCACCGTCATAAAGCACAGATAAAGGAAAAATTGCGAAAAGTATAAATTTTTAGTTACATCATATAATAAAAATATTTTTAATAATTTTAAACTTACTACAGGTTTGTACGGAATCCTCGGTGCGCGAGTCCGACTCGCACTAAGCCAGTTTCATTTTCAATAAAAATACTCATAATAACAACAAATAAATTATTTATTTGGAAATTCCCGAATCCAGAACTATTTTCTTTTCCGGGGTAGTCGATATATTTCTTTTCCTTTCCCGGGATGTAACCTATCTCTGTTGCAAACGTCGAAATCTGTTAAACAGAAAGGCTGTGAAAGTATAGCAGATGGAAAGACACACTTTCGCATTTTTAATAATTATTATCATGGATAACTCGTAAGTAGTACAAAATTCCATCCATAATAAAATTCAGAAATAATAATTAAATGAAGTCAATGACAAATTATCTATACCTGACTAGTCGTATCTAGTAAATAGTTTTGAAACTTTGTACCATAAAATCATCTAGTCCCAGACCCTTGCATTTGCTATAGATTCCCACAGAATCCCATCTCAGCGACAATCCCACGACACTGAGCTCAAACACTAAAATAGCCACGGGTCAAAGAGACCAAGAGTTCAGATTTAGAATAATCCAACAGGGGATGCTGCAGCTTCGGACACTTTATATGCATACACCTTTACTTATCACCAACTTAAATCGTGACACAGCCGAAAATAAAAATCAAATCAATTTAAATCTTATGCAGAATATAATAAAGCTAGTTACATTATTATATGAAGGTAATTTTAATGTTGTCGCGGACACAGCACCCTTAATTTGTCTGACAAGAACCGGTTCTAACTATAGAGATTTTAACATAACTCCTTGACCGGAATAAAACTGGACACTTATCAATATTTATGAAACCGTTACTGGTAATTTTTGTGAACTCTCAGTAAGTATAGTTAGTCGATACAGAAATGTTGTAGTGATAAGATGGGTCTTAAAGACCCGAGTTGAACCGTGAAAATCTTTGAAAATGGGGCAAATTTTAAAGGTTAGTTTATTCTATTTATTACTTACTTTTATTTGGCAGATATAATATACATACATACTTACAATATGTTTTTAGAAGTTTTTATACATATAAATATAGCCTCTGAAATTTCTGTAAATACGATAAAAATACTAGTTACATCAATTATACAAAATTTTGAAAGAAATTAAATTATTTGGACGTACAGTATGTATTGTATCTACGAGTAACTGTACGATAATAATGTACCTACTATTTATTTTTAACTTATTGGTGAACAAAACTTTCTAATAATTTTTTCTCCCATCGATTAATGCCTTGCCCTTTATAAGTAAAACTAGCTAGGTAAATGAATATACGGACGAATGGGTGGATAGACATTAACAACAAAACTTCGAATTAGTCTAAAACTCATCAAACACTATGAAGGGCCCAAGTAGGTAAAACTATCAATAAATCGATAAGCGACGCGCGGCCAGCCGGCTCATCACTAATTTACAATTTTATGGCTTGTGGGAACACCCGGGGCCTCGCCACTCCATTAGACCCGCCCGCCCAACCCGGGGGAGGGTGGGGAACATAGCTCAAGAAGTTTTCACTCCGTTGGAAATACGCACTTTAAACCCAAAAAGAAAACGAAATACTCTCTTTCATTGACTGTATGATGATCATACGAGTGTAAACCGGATCAGGAGAGATCGCAATCAAGGGCAATTTCAATTTCAGTTGTTTATTTGCAAGAAACATTGTACAATTAAGATGACAAACTAATAGAAAGAACAAACATTTTTTGTCATTGCTGACATGCAAATTTACAAAGTAACTAAGTAATACAATCTATGAATCATTAAGTTAATAACATAATCCAAAATTTATATAATTATTTCTAAGACAGCATTGAGTTAGTCCAAGTACCTATAGTATATTAAAATCATATAAAACATAAATTAGTAAATATGTCAGATCTCATAGTACCAATTACCATAAATTTATCACTACTTATTAGAATTTACGTACATTTGTTTTTCTAGAATGTCTTAAAAATTGTAAAATTGTCAATAAAATAAAAATAAAATGTGTTACTGTCAAGGGCTAACTTGTAGTGGATAAAAAAAATCTAGTCAACTCAGCAAATTTATTCAAAATTATTATTTATTTGTTTATCTTACTAATATTATAAATGCGAAAGTTTGGATGGATGTATGGATGTTTGTTACTCAATCACGCCCCAACGGCTGAACGGATCTGGCTTCTGGCTGAAATTTGGCACAGAGATAGATGTCTGTGTTGATAGTCTGGAATAGAACATAGACTACTTTTAATCCCGGAAAATTAAGGAGTTCCCGCGGGAACCAAAAAGCCTCAAACCACGCAGACGAAGTCGCGGGCATTCGCTAGTTTATTATATTTATTTTAAAAGGTGAAACGTGCGCATAAAGAGTATGTGTGATAATAAATATCGGTCAGTCCTATAATTTTACCTGATAGGAGGCTTCGGCCACGGCTAGTTACCGGCAAAAACGTACCGCCAAGCAAGTGATTTAGCGTTCCGGTACGATGTCGTGGAGAAACCGATTGGGGGGGTATAGGTTTAATATAAATGCCGTACCCCCAACAGGTTAGCCCGCCAGCATCTTAGACTGCTTCATCACTTACCATCAGGTGAAATTGCAGTCAAGGGGTAACTTGTAGTGGGTAAAAAACATCATACCACTAATACTATAAATGCGAAAGTGTGTTTGTTTGTTGGTTTATTGGTTTATCCTTCAATCACGCCACAACGGAGCAACGGATTGACGTGATTTCTGGCAAGGGTATAGTCGAGAACCTGGAGAGAAATAGGCTACTTTTTATCCCGGAAAATTAAGGAGTTCCCGCGATATCCCCGGAATCAAAAATAACTTTAACCCCGCAGACGAAGTCGCAGGCATCAGCTAGTACTTAATATATTACTTGGTGTGGCCATTACTTTTAACACTATTTGTTCTATAGTAGGATAAGTAAACGAAAAGCTACAGAGAACGCTATAGTCTGGATTCTAGTGCTCCTTATGAATCTGTAATTACCTAGTCCTAAACGTACTCCACAATGACGAGTCAAATTTTCGTGAATATTTCATAATTCTGTAGCTAAATATATCGGGCATAATTTACGGTACATAACAGTCTATACACCTACACGTTACCTACCATCTAAATAGGTAACAAAGGTAGCCCGCCAACCCGCATTAGAGCAGCGTGGTGGGTCTAGGCTCTAATTCCCTCTCTCTTATGAGAGCCTGTGCCCAGCAGTGGGGCGTTAATCTGCTGTTAATGTAGGTACCTACTGTACTAAAATATGATACCCCTGTCTTTGTCTGCGTGGATTGAGTTTTTTTTTAATTCCTGCGGGAAGTCCACAATTTATGGCTATTTAGCGAACTAGGCACATTGCCCCATTACAGCGGTTTGGATGACAATTATCTTTAATGTTTAGTTTTTAATTCAGATTTTAATATATTTCAGTGTTCTAATTTGATATTTTTGTTATTAATTTGAATAAAAATAAGTATTTTAACAATCTAGAATTAAAATTGTCCGATAAATCCAAGCGTGTGCGTCCCATCTTAGGATATTTTCCATCGTACATGATTGTATTCCAGTGCATATCTTGCGATAAAAAAGGTGAAAATCACACTCTTCAGAAACAAAAGGCTACTTTTAACCACAGGAAACTAAGCACTGAAATAACTTGGCGTCTTATAGAAATATCTAAGTAGATTAAAACAATATATGAATATTGAATATGTACATAACATCCTCAGTGCATATATTTTATGCTAACAATGAACTCACGCCTCCCCGCAAGAACGCTTTCAAAGGAGAAAGGCAAAAACTGAGACGGGGTAGGGGGAGATCTTTAAGATACGTCGCCATAGCAACCCTTACTTACGCCCCCATACTTATATATTTTAAAGCTGTGGATACATGGAGACGTTTTTCCTATAATATAAGTCCGTTTCCGAGTGGCTATTTCTGTACCAAATTTTGTAGAATGGGCCGTGGAAAGGAAACACGTAGATCGAAATACATAATTTTGAATTTATAATATTTATACAAATAATAACTATATTTAAATATGGATGACGACAATTAAATCAAATCAGCAACTCTTCATCAAACTTAAAAACGCGCTAGTATGGAAGTTTGTTGTTGTGTTGTAGTTGTAGTTGTGTTGTTTGTTTGTTTGTTGAAGTATAAAAAACATAGTTTGTGACGTCATCAAATTTCAACGCACTTTTTTCTTTAATCTATAGTTTAAAATTTTTATCGAACTTAAAACTAAACGAGGATGTGAATTTTAGGTCTTTTGGAAGACCTGCTATTTAATAATCAGAAAAAAATAATTTATTTTTCACATCGGTATCATCCCTATTGGCTAAGATTATGAATGTGTTAAGTGAAAGTGAATGGGAATCAATGTACATATAAAAGGAGAAAGACACTGAATATACTATATACTTACGTAGGTACAGCTTCAATCACTTCTAAAAACTTGTAATTTTGCAGGGATCTTTTTGGTATCACTAAAATATCTTTCTATCATTAAAAAAGATTTCCTGTTTCATCCAGAATAGCATGGGTGACAGCCAGCAAGCTAAGAATAATCAATACATTAATAAATCGGTTATATAATCATTGGTAGCATGTAACCGCTTCTTAAAAGCAGTTATAACACACACAGACGCAGCATGTATCTACGCTCGGTATTAGAGAATCCAACCCAACCCAAAGTTTCTGTTATTAAGCAAATGCTTCGTAAACATTTCGGGCACACCTTTAGTTTGAATAGCCGGGTGATAAGTTTTAAGCTTAGATTTGGCCATTACGGTGTATATTCTACCAAGGGAAATATACCTACCTAGTGCCTAATCGTGTCAATAAATAGAACTTATAGAAAATTAAAAATTTGACTAAATAATGGATTTCAGATGACGTAATTTGAAATCTCAAACCTGTTAAGTGTATAAGAAAACGGGTAGGCTCCTTATTATATTATAAACTAGCTGATGTCCGCGGATTAAGGTTTTTTGGTTCCCGTGAGAACTCCTTTAACTTTCCGGGATAAAAAGTATCCTATGCGTTATTTCAGGCTATAACTATCTCTGTGCTAAATTTCACCCAGATCCGTTCAGCTGTTCTGGCGTGATTAAGTAACAAATATCCATCCACCGAAACTTTTGCATATATAATACTAGCTGATGCCCGCGACTCGGTCCGCGTGGTTTAAGTTTTTGATAAATAAGTTAATTGATAAGTTTTTTGATTCTCGCGGGAACTCCTTAATTTTCCAGAATAAAAATGGCACTCTCCAGGTCCTCAACTATACGTCGATCTGTTGCTCCGTTGCTTCGTGATTAAAGGACAAACCAATAAACCAACAAACAACACACTTTCGCATACACATATGATATTAGTATTAGTATAGATTATGCGCTATTTAGGGTAGATATAAATGTATGTACGTAAACAGTCAAAGTATTCTAACTTTGGTTAGTAAAATCAAACTACGATCTTTTTCTTACAAGGCGAGTAGGTATCGTAAATTTTCAACAGAAATGTAAAGCATTATATTGTTTAAAGAACCTAAAGCTTTATCAATAAACATTGATTGATTCAAAACTTTCAATAGTTGCTTAAATTTTAAATATCGAAAGTGTTTCAAATGACTGCGAGTACAGCTTTACATGTATATTCATATCTTAAGTATTCGTGGGCAAATTAATAGCTCTATCTTATCTTAAATAAACTCAAATTAAGCCGTCATACTTGGCATACAAACGCTGAAATTGTTGTAAAATTGCCAAAATATAACCCCAAATTACTAGGCGTCCGTAAACCAGAACGGTAGTTACAGTGTCACGTAACTTGTATATTATTTACATATGAAATATTACCAAAGTTGGCCGGGCGGTAGTTAAGGAGGAGTTGTCGATGAAATATGTCTTCGGGGGCCGCGCGGGGAGTGCGGGGGGCGGGGGGCGAGTGAAATTAAGGAGCCTTAAGCTCGGGGTCGATGAGAAACTTATTAAATGGGGGTGGATAGTGGAATTAATGTACGACTAATTCCAGTACGGTTAACTTCATGGTACATAGTGTACTCGTATAGTCATTGTTTTGATTAAAAGTCAACTAAAAAGTATGGTAGACAAAAGTTTTCTAAGTAGATACGATTCGGCTTATCAACCGTTACCCAGTTATTTACGACAAAACGGCATCGTTAACGTACCGTACTTTTCTCGAAATCAAAAGGTCCTGCTCCCGAGATGAAAATAATTAATTTTTCTTACGTGGTTTGAATATGATTTTCGGTGTAACACTGCTTCGGCTTCTGTTTTCTACTGTCTTCACAAGACAAAGGCGGGCTGCGCCCTATATAGGTCACCCTTTACGCTTGTTGTTTAATCTTTCAGTGAAATTCGTTTAACAGCAACGATATTTAGTAGATATTTTTACCTAACTTGTGTAGTCTACTGTCTCCATAGAACCCGGAGTCGAGGGTTTGTTAAAAAACGCGTAAAAACTCGACTCTTTGCACACCACTAATCGACACAGTTTCATAGTAAAATATAGGTGGCGAATTGTTGTGGTTTGATTCGACTTGGCGAGCATATCGTGAATGCCTAGCCTTAAGAAAAAAGGAGGATACACACAAGACAAATGGCATAATATAGATTAACACTAGCTGATGCCCGCGACTCCGTCCGCGTGAATTGAGGTGTTTTAGGGGTATGAAAAATAGATAGTAGCCGATTCTCAGACCTACTGAATATTCATATAAAATTTCATAAAAATCGGTCAGGTCGTTTGGGAGGAGTATGGTAACTAACATTGTGACACGAGAATTTTATATACTCGTATAAGAAGATAAGCAGCGTGCTAAAGTGCGCTGAGTCGAGTCTTTACGCATACGGAACAAATCCGATTCGATTCCGAGCTTAAAATGCTCAGGAAACCCGTGAGTACCTACTTAAAGTGCTAGCGGAGGGTGAAGTGGCCATACAAACGTAATACCAAAATAATTTGTAATTCGAGAATATTTCCACCATATTATGCGATTATTAAGATTGAACTTGTATTTATCTAGGTCCCTGGATAATTATTTTTTCAAAATACTTTCCCAAAATTAAATGTAAGCGCATTGCATTTTGCATGTTTTTACGGCATAAATGACATGTTTTCTCCTTATTTTTTTTTATATTAAAACCACCGATATCTTACGTACTAATTGATCAGGAACATAGCCTATATTGTCAAGTTACAGAATAACAACACGAAGTTAAAAAACAACAAGTATTCATTCATCATTTTTGGTATTTGCGGAACAAGACTAAATGTATAACAAATTCAGAACGCTCATATTGCTATCGCGCTTGCACGCGATCATGTGTCATCAGCCAAATAGAGATAGCAATATTCCGGCAAATTTATGTTTGCGGGTTGAATAAAAGTTGCGAGCAGCGTTCGCCGGCCTCTTAAGCGCTGAATCTTTTGTTAAATAGTACATCGTCGGTGTAAGTATAAAAGTTTCAATCTGAGTAGGAACTACCCCGGAAAGAATATATTTTTCTGAATTCCGGTATAAAATTCTCAATCGAATACAACGATATTACTTCTACCCGTTTTGTAGAAAGACAGAAATCGAAATTAAGTTCTGCAAAGATCCGAATCGAAATTAAATTCTGTGCAATATGAAATTCCGTGCACAGTAGCAAGGTAGATTGTCGCCAGCCACTAATTTGCTAACATTTGAAGCTGTCCAGTCAAAGCTTAGGAAATGAAAGCCAAGTTTATAAATAGCCGGCTACATTATCAGCAGGTAGTTAGCCGAAGTCGTTAGCGGGTAAGCAATTTGTCGCGAACTTCTATCCGCAACGCTCCCTGAAGCCCTGGCTCACTTCATTTACTTGGGAAACAGGTTTAATCGATTTTGATTTCAGTTGAGCTGTGTAATTTGGAAAACTTAATGAAACATCCGTTGGTAGTTAGGCTACTACGATTTACTTTTTTAAATTAATAAACCATTATTTCCCAATATATCTTAATGAAGCTGTTTCTGAGACAGGTATTTTTATGCATATTTCATGTAATATTATTTAATTAACAAAATTTATCTTTAAAAACAAGATTAAAGATAAAAATATCTCCTAACTATTTGATTTATGTAGTAAATTATAGCTAAGTAACAATATAAACAATAATAAATATTTTTATGAATAAAATGAAAAAGCTTAAAGCTACACTTTTTATAAGTTTGTTGTTTGTTTATTATTTTTGTCTTTATTTAGGCCCCTGGGCCTTCTTATAATGCGCGTGAGACTAAAAAAACAATATTTGACTGCCTTTACAAACCTTTATTATAACACTTTTGATAAAACAAAACTGTTTTATCTAAGCTATGAGTGATACTTTGAGTCTAAATATAATTTCGGGAATAGAATTAGAACTTTAGTGAACTGATCAAAATGTTTATAATATAATACTGAGTTCTATTAAAAAATTTATTTATATTTGTTGGCTGGCAAAATAAAAAATTAGGACTTTTGTATTTAAAATTCTAATATCCTAACTGTAAAAAGAAAATCCCACCATTTTGTAATGGCTCAGCAAGCAAGAGCAGTATCCTAACAAATTGGCCTTGATGTAATTTGACACGGACGGCCAAACATCCATTCAATGTGTATTCCAATTTTATTCTAAGAAAACAAAGGATTTTCAAAAATTTCAATCCGCGTCTACATTTATTTCAATTATGCGGCGATGCATTTGCTGGTAAAAGTACCAAACGCAACCTCTAACACCAAACACATATAATATGTATGTACCCTTTCCTTTTGCCGGCGTGGGTAAATTATAACTTCATTCAAAATTGTCCAATTCACGCCACTCGCTCGCTCGCATTGCAAGAAACATTGATCTTTTGAATCAATGTTTCTTGCAATGATCTTTAGATCAATGTTTCTTGCAAATGACTTGACCAACATAAAAAACTGAAAGATAGATTCGAGGCAAATGAAGGCGTTAGATTGACGGAGAGCTAATAAGCGGCGGGGGCGGGTTGAAGGCGGTCGAAAAGGCCCCGGTTTTGAGAAGCGGGCGCGGATGGGGTGCAAACTGATAACAGAGGGGGTTAAGTAAAGACCTATACCTAATGTTTAGCAAGTAATATTCAGACTATTCGAACGTGTTTACGCTTATTTCGTCTTTGTTTGCTGACGGTTTCGTCCGTGTAAATACGAGTATACAATAACTTATGTACCTAAATCTGTTTTACCGTTGAAAATAATAGTGTTTTGAACTTACACAATGTCTTGCCAATTTTTTATTTATTTTATTTTTAAATATAAAATACATTTTAAAAATACATTAATATAATGTTGATCGCGGTGTCTCAAAAAGCCCATCGGGTTTATCCGTACACCGGCATTCGTCGCATTGTTATCCGATAGAGTCAAGGTAGGTTGTAGGTACGGTGGTTGAGTCTTCGAGCCAACATAAATGCTCGAAGGGTGGAGTCGATAGAGTAATAGGCGTAAAGACTTAGGTACCTATTTAATATTTTCTTCATACGAACCACTACATTATTGCAACGTTTTCAGATACAAATATTGTAAAACCACTCGTTTTTATTAATATCATATTTTTAATTGAACCTGAGAAATACAAATCGAAATGAGTGGAGTAGCAACCTTTTTTATATCTCGGATCCTTAATTTTCCGGTATATAAAGTAGTCTATGTCACTCTCCAGGTCCTCAACTATACCCATGCCAAAAATCACGTTACGAAACTAAAAATGTTGTATGGGAAAATCAAGGGAAAATGATTTTATTTTTTTCGTCAATTTTTCAATGTTTTTAATAGTTATTCTGCTATTCGGGACGGAGATAAATACAACAAATCAAAAAGCATGAAAATCGGTCCAGCCGTTCTAGAGTTATAAGTGTTCGAACAAACCCGACTTTGTTATATATATATATATAGAAGATATACGGCTGATCCAAGATATACTATATTCAATATAAATTTCTCAATTCCTTTGTTTAATCAATTCTCAATTCCTTTGTGTCTTTAATTTAGAGTATGATCGATATTAAGTATGAACAGCAATGGGGCAGAACGTTGTGTAAACTATTTATATTCAACTTCATATACTTACTGCAAATAAAACAGATAAAGAAGCCAGCTAATGACTAGGCCTGAACACATCTTGTTTCACAAGAGAGAACCGAAGGGACAAATGACCTAATTTCCTCGAGTGTGGCAACCCTCAGTAACCTTCGCGCCTGAGGACCCACCGCTTCCCTACCGTAAATAGGGCGTGATGCTTTTTGGACACTTTCTGAACCTACATTGAACAAAACTCCAAACTTAATGAAGTGTATTTGTAGACTATAGGGGCACACCTAAAGCGTAGTACCTACTTACTAATAATTAGTTACAGGCAAGCCCAAAAAATAAGGCAATTAAATCCGCAAATGACGTATTTCCTACAGAAAGTGCGAGTGATATCAACAGCATCAGGCACGCCATAAAAAAACCTGAGAAGAGGTCGCGTCAGCGCTGACTCCAGCTCTCTTTCCTTCTCTCTCTGCGTTGTATTTCTCTTTGCTGAGGGTCCTGATTCATTTCTATTAATCACGTAATGATAGGAGTTTTCTTGGGATAATAATACGATGGATTCCCAGGTCCTTTCGCATACTACGAGTATTTCAACTCTAACGGAGGAAACGAAAAGGCCAAATTTGGACCTCCAAATTCGATCACCCATCTATTTAGTTATTGATTTAGTTAACGTTGCTTAACAACTGCAATCGACTCATATACTTTGTTACCATGTAGGCCACTCCTCCCTCATTTACTAGCGTTACATAAGCTAGCATTTTACTTAGTTTAAAATTTTCAATTATATTTCTCTAGCATCCAAAACCACACAAATGGAACTTGGTATTACGCTTTTTTTATAGCAAGTTTGATAGACGGCAATTTGGATTGCCGGCAAATGAGGACATTGCAGCCTATAGAAGATGCTTATTCAATCTTGCTATTCAAATACGTTTGCATAGCGAGTAAAGAGTAAATAGGCTTTTCATAAATAGGCATAAATAACCTATACTTACTTACTAACATCATTGGTTTTCTAGCTATCTACTTAAGTTTCTTTACCACTTTTATATTCTGCGTTCTGTGGCCCAAACCGATTCAGTACGTATTGTTAGACTTATTTCTGTTTGTCATTATATCTCATGAAACAGGAAGTATAATATCAGTCAATTTGACTCGCTTCATGTCATTCGATTTAATCCGCGGATACCGACGCCATATTGAAAATAGTATAAATACGAGTGACTGCCGGCAGACTGCGATTATAGAATACTTTTTTATTTAGATCGCAATTTGATTAAGAGCTTAACGATAGCAATCGTGGCCGGATCAAATGAATATTGTTTTAATGTATAGCCAACTATTTTATCTAATTAAATTAAATCTCTCGTAAAACCTCTACATGTTTAACCATTTATTCGTGCAAGTTTCAAATGAGAGGACAAATATATTAAAAGTGTTTATTAATACCTATACTTCTGGATTGTCCTTTACACTATTATAGTCACTTGTGCACCTACCTTTTGGAGTAGTCAGCGTTTTTTCACTAAAACATGTAACGCGCTAGCTGCAAATGTACGTTAAGTAGGTATAGTTCTAGCTTATTTATTTAGGTACTAGTAGAACGTGATTTCACCCGCTTACCACTTTATCTAGGAACTTCAGCTAGGAATAGTAAACATTAACGGTCCCTCCACTGTTAAATCACAAAATCATATAGAAATTAACATTTTTTGAAATAATCAAGTATATCATTGAATGGTCATAGTTTTCATCAAGAATGATCACCTGTCACCTGGGTGTCCATAAAAACGTAGAAGTAAAAATGATGGGCTACAAATTCACCTCGCTTCATTCAGGACCTCCTTCGCGAGCTTCTGAGTTCATACTTAACAAAAACACTTTAGGGGTAGGGCAAACAAGACTACGTTGAGTCGGGTTATGCTGATTCGGTTTTGGGACAGTCCACCATCACCACCACCATCAACTCAACCAATTTTCGACGCTAACGAATGCTTGGCCGTTAGACAAAAATTCCCGTACTCCGTATTATCCGTATCCGTTTACTCCGTATTATCCGTATCCGTTTACTCCGTATTATCTAGGAAATGTCAACTTACATAACCTAGGTAGTATGAGCAAGAAAATAATTATTCCAACTCTAACAGGTTTGATACGTTAATGCTGACATCACAGCGTTAATGTGAACATAAACGGTTTTAACAATTTTAACCCATATACGTACCTACTTGATGTACAGCAGACTATTTGCTCTTGCGAGCTTCGAGTACTGACAGCTATTTGTGCAAATACCTCGTTTATTGTTAGAAATATACCTACCTACTTGTAGATATAATACACTAGAATCTAGATGATTACTCACAACTTCGTCCTGGTGGATTGAGATTTCTTAATAATTTTGAACCCTTTAATTTTCTGCCATAAAAAGTAACCTTTGTTCGTACTTTATCTAGAAGTAAGAAACTATGTATCAAATTTCATGAAAATCGGTTAAACGGAAGAGTCGATAAAAGATAAAGTTATGCAGGTAGACAGACAGATGGCCAGAATAAGAACAATTAGGATGCAGCGCAAGCACAATTTTACTTTCTATTGGGTTGCTTTTTTAAGAATTTTTAATAATTATTGTAAAGTTAGAAGGAGAATTCGCGTTTAATACAACTCATAGATAATGAACCATTTCCTCTTATTACGAACTTCATAACGAAATAATTAAGAAAAATATTGTTCACATAATATTCTTCATCACCATTTGAAATGCTGTTTATGCTAAACGTCTTTTAAATGTTAATTACGAAAACGAAACATGCTACGCTCAGTAAAGAGGGAAAATTTCAAGGTATTTCTTTGTCGGTGTCTCTTTTAGACTGAACCGACCTTAAATTCAAAACAATTTACGGAGCACTTCAATTTAAACTTGTAAAGAGGTACCTCATCAAGCAACTGAGAAGGACATTAGAGACAAAGAGCGGTGCGAAATTTAAATCCGACCCGCAGTAGAGCCTTAGCGAACAAATAACCCTCCCACGCTACCCGGGGTCTAAGCATACCCGCCTTGCGACCGCATCTTACAGGCCCCGATCCTACTTCCTTTCCATTACACAGGCAACGCTGACTAAACATAATCGTCGAACTTCCTTACGACTCAACCCTTCCGGCGAATTGCTAGACAAATTTATCCGCAAAAACAAACTTTAAACGTTCAGATATACAGTCCACTTCACTTTGAGCTCTCGTAAAGTAATCGGCGTTTGCTGTTTTTGTAAATTAAACTTACAGTTTAGGAGTGCACGGCTTGAATTTCATTAGCGCAGCAGAATTTTCCAATTTTCCTAGAGCTACTGCCGGAGCGAGCGAGTTAAGAACGCCGCCGTACAAGTTGCGATGTTAGCCACGAATGTTTGAATAGTTTTCGTTGTCAGAACTTGTTTGGGTGAAAGCGGCGGGTTCTTACACAAAGACGGGGGGTATGATAAATGTTGGTATATTAATACTCGGGTCGGTGATATAGTATAGTTTTATTATCTTAGTTGGGTCGTTATATAAATCTGCTTTTCCGGCCCAGAACCTTTGAATGCTGAAGCGTTTTTGGTTACGCTTCAATATTAATAAATGAGTAGGCTTTAATTTTGTGTGCCGAATTTATTTGAAGGTCAGTTTGTGTAACAGTTAATAAAATCTCTATTAGGTAGAAATTTACCTACTTTACGAACTTTTGTTTATCCATCTGTGGGTTCGCTGTGATTTGGGGGTATATACAATGAAATGTTACTAATTAGGGTTATTATAAATATTTTTAGGGTTCCATACCAAAATGGTGAAAACCCTTATAGTGTGACTAATAAGGTAATAAGTCTGTCCGTTGGTCTGATGCAGCAGGTTTATTAATACATACACATCTCTTTGTATTGAGGCTATTAGTGAATATTTTAAAATACCTATCCTTAACATATCCTTAAACATACAGGGTGCTAAGTAAAGAATTAAAGATACTTCTTTTAGGAAAAAAGTCTTCTTTCTTTCTTTTTTCTTTTTTTTCTTGTTAAGGCTTCTTTTGCGGATGCAGCAAAATGTGTGCAGTTACCTACTCTTTATCTAGATTTATTATATATTTTATTATTTCCAAAATTCTAAAAAAAATATTTAAAATGCCACTGGAAGTCCAGCCAACGCCTGAGGCTTAGCTAGCTAGCCGCTATTCCTAACGATAGCGTAGCTAAGCAATAAACCGTGCGAGCAAAGTAATATTTCTCGGGGTGGCTTGGCGCGCCTTATCTTTTATAGCGCCAAAACAATATTCATAAAGCGTCCTCGATGGCAAGATTTTATTACAGCCGATGAGATGTTACATTGCTAGAGTGTTTCCTCCAAATAAACTCATTTTCGGCGTTTCTTAGACGACCCAAAGCAAACTCTTAAAATTATATGATGGATGGAAGGGGGTAACGATCCTCAGCATTGAAGAATACAGGAAAATTATTTGCACATATAATAGTCTATTTTTCCTTAACTAGAGGAAAGGCAAAAAAAGGTTATCGCAGTAACGCGTAAGAGACGCCCTTTTTACGAATTGTACGTTCATAATAAATTATGAAATCGTAATTAAAGTGAAAAGCTAACTCAAAACCATCTAAAGCAAAGCTCGTTGCTAGCACGTTTCGCTGAGGAAGTTTTTGAAATTTGTAATTTCTATACTCTTAGTATAAACAATACACATAATTTTTTTTAAAAGTTGAATACTATTGAAAAAAAGTTCAAGTTCTTTGACATTCGCGTAGTTAGTCTAAGAAAATTAAAGTGAAAAGGCGAAAGGTAAGTTGAGATAATATATATTTACATAGATCATACTTAATATTATAAATGCGAAAGTGTGTTTGTTTGTTGGTTGGTTGGTTTGTTCTCAATCACGCCACAACGGAGCCACAGATCAACGTGATTTTTGGCATAGGTATAGTTGATTACCTGGATAGTGACATAGGATACTTTTTATCCCGAAAAATTAAAGAGTACCCGCGGGAATCAGAAAAACTTAAACCAACCACGCGGACGAAGTCGCGGGCATCAGCTAGTGTTATATATATTAGTTCCAAGGTTGGTTCATGTAACTTAATTTATCATTCAGTAGGAACTCTTTTGATATATTCGGTATAAAGTTTGCTACTCCATAAAAACCTGCACGTATCATCTCACTGATTACAGCGCCTTTAGTCGAGAGAATTGCTTTGCCCTATCATATAAACTGCCACAGGGGTTTCCAACCTTTGCATATATTATTATCTATATACATACCATGACTATGTACTAAGAATAATTACTATAATAAGAACTATTAGGTACTCATTGGCATATTATGAAAGTTTTAAAATCGTTGAAAGTAGAAATGAAATGTTCTTTTGTTTAGTTACAATTGCTTACACTAATATATTAACATAAAATTTCATTTCATTTATTTATTTGTGAATACATTAGTACAAAAGGGTGTTACAATTGTAAAAGATTCTTGTATCCTACCACAGTGAGGCGTACAAATAATATTATATGCTTAATATGCTCAAACGTTACAACTCAGCTTGAGTCTAACTAAATAATAGCTCAGGTTCGTTATTACTTTAAATACAACATGAACCTCTACAAGCAAAAAAATATACATCAGTCAAAGAGCACAAAGAAATAAATTGCCATAATAAGACAAAGATGACATTCATACTTTCTCACATAAATCCCGTCTTTACAGAGTCATAATAATTTAAATTAACGGATATAGTAGCGTTGTAAAAAGAAAAAGCTTCAAGAAAAAGAAATGAAATGAAACTTTACTAGTAGGTATTAACGCTTGAAAAAAGTTACTTATTTTGTATTCTGATAAAATACGAATAGGAAGCTAGGAAGCAGAGAGAGTAGGAAAGGTTGTCAACAACTGATATTGATCGCAGATGGAAGATACAAACGCCTGAGAGTGAACGATTAAGTTTAAATTGCTGTAAAATTTATCGTCCACTTGGTTATTTACTAACGTGCTCTTCTTCGCTAACGAATCTCCTAAATCTCTCTTATATGAACTTACTTAACTGACTTGGTAGCTGATTTTATCCTTTTTTTATTTATATAGGTACATTTTTAAAGTCAGAAACCTATAACCCTAACTTTAAAATGCCAATGAGTAAAATAAAAAGTTAGACTTTGGGATAACATTAAAATATTTTGAGAACACAATAAATAAGCAACTGCTCCAGTAACATACCCAGACGAACATTTTTATTACTTAGAACATAAGTTTTGAGACTATTCACGATTCAGAAAACTGTTAATCAATGTTACCAAGTTTTTAAAAGAGAGATATCATCACAGTCAACCCAACCCTTTACCAAACAGCAACCGGTACAAGTGACCCCGCGGTCACAATGCCGACCCCGTGACCTACATGGTCACAGATCTATGCGTTTTGCTACAAATTCTCACGATTACTTCATACGAAGTTAGATATTACTTGCTTTTTAAAAATCACACATAAATTAGGTCACTAGACATGTGTATTTCCATGAAACTTTTTTGTAAATACTTCATAGCATGATATTATGCTAACAACTTTTTTTGTAATAATATAACCACCTATAATCTTATATGTATACTTCTTATGCATCGCATTTATAATATTATAAATGCGATGTTTGTTACTTAATCTCGCCAGGACGACTGAAAGGATTTTGATGAAATTTGGCACGGAGATGAAATAACGCATAGGCTACTTTATATCCCGGAAAATTAAAAAGTCACGAGTCAAGAGTGGTTGTGAACCGAAAACCTCAATACACGCGGTTGAAGTCACGGGCATCAGCTATTTAATTTAATAACCGATATTTTTAATGTGCTTATATGAAACAAAAATAATATTTTATATGAACAGGTTTTTAAAAAATAGCCCCTACACATACCCTACCCAGGTACCAGTGACCCATGTGTCACAATGCTGAACCTTTGACACATACGATTAACTAACATGTTACATGTTCGGTATTGTTATGATTTCTCACGGCATTATAACTATAATAATTAAAACAAAAATTTATAGGTATGGTAAAAATGCAACAGTTTGTCCGTATTTTGTCTGTTACCTTTTTACGGCCGGCTTACCGATTTTGATGAAATTTGTTACAGAGATAAGTGAATACATCCCGGGAACAGCTATTTTTATGTGCTACTTTTGCTACATTTTGGTCCCGGATAGTTAGAGTTCCCAGGGGATTTTTAATAAAACACCTAAACCGTAATCGGCATTAAATTATATCCATTTATTCTTATATTTTTTTGAAGATAGGTATACAATAGTATGGGTAAAGTATAGAATAGAAAACCGAAACCTTATAGTAGGTACACGAACATGCTACGTGAGATAAAGCGCGTCTTTTATACGATCCATATTTAACCGTTGAAATATTTCTTACCGTGCGATGACCTCAGGTCAGAGGAACCCTCACGTTCTCACGTGAAATCCCAGCATCCTTTTAGGGTTAACACAAAATATCAAGTTTAAGATTGATTTACAAGGGATGCTACTGGGAAGATAATTATTATTATGAAACTATAAACGGTCATGTTACCACAGCATAAGTAATTGATATTATTAACTAACCTGAAGCCCTACAGAGCTCTCGAGGTAAATCTGTCATATACTACATATGGAAGTTGCCAGACGTCGTTATCTGATGCAAGAATATTAAGTTTATGATAAACATATTAGAACATCCATTAACTAATGTCGCAAAATAAAGACTAATTAACCTAATTTGCTTTACAAGTCTCTATACCAGTAGGTAGGTATCCCTTATTTCTAAATTAAAACTGAAGTACTTTGGGGAGATTACTTTACTGTTTATATTCCATTATTGCTTTTTATAAGCCAAGTAGGAAAAAATCCTTCCTGACCTTTTTTTTTATTTGCCATTAGTTTCATCATAAGCCATATGTCATCCATTGCTGGACATAGGAATTCAAGGATTGCTTGATATCGTATGGGTTACATTGGTAGATACATCTAATTATGTTCTAAAAACACCCCGTATAGAAGAACGTAACATTAACATACATATTAGATACGCCACTTACATAAGTCTTAATGAAATTATACAGTACATAGGCCCTGATAAGACACGGCCCCGGGGGTAGGGGGCGAAACAAATGTTCGCGCGGGGCCGCGTGGGTTGAGGCGTACGTGAAGACAGCGGACCGAAGACGTGAGTAGATTTAGGTAGAGCTGTTAAAAACGTTCTATGAATATAATTTTTAGAATACAGGCTTAATAAACTCCGACATTCCAATTTTCCCTCCAAAAAAGCGTCAAGCTTATACTCAGACTATTTTATAGTCCCGAAAACTTAATTGACCTGGGGACAGGACCTGGTCACCGGGTCAAATAAGTTTGTGGGACTACACCAAAACAGACTAACAGGTTAGGTACCTGTTAGTCTGTTTTGGTGTAGATATAAAATAACTTTATATACTACTAACTAACCAATTATAAAAATAATAAAAAAAGATTAAATACGTAAAAATGGCACATACATATTTTTACAACAAAAATAGTTACAAAGAGGCATCTAATGATTTTTCACGTCAGTTTTAAACTTATTTAGTCTTAGTTCGCAATGTATTTGCGAAAACAGTTCGTTTGAACGTAAATGGTTTTTTTAAAATATGTTGTCCGATGTGTAGGCACTGAAGGAACGAGTTTTCCGCTTGACCGAAGAACTCTATCTGGTCTGTCATGACCAAGTTATTTGAAGTTTTCCTTCAAATAGCGATTCATAGGCTTGAACAATACACAGTACAGAAGGGAAACAATAAGTATGTAGATTTCGGCGAAAGTGAATGGGTAACAATTTGAGCTTTGAACGAAATTTAGAAACATTATCATATTAGCACAATTTTCATCATTATTATGTTACATAATTTACCAACAATACAATATAGCTACTAATAATTGTGATAGGGCATTATAGTAAGTGATTATCCTTTGTAGAGATCGCAATCATTAGTAAAATATACCTACTTACTAAAAAAATTACCATTCAGAACATTTTATAATAAAAATATTTTTTTTTTCAGATTTCACAATACGTGGCTAACAACGGAAACAGAAGTTGGGAATTGGGATTAATCCAGCAAATACAATACTACAAGAATATAATCTATCTCTCTAATTCTAATGAAAACAGTTTAATAATAAAGTCCACGAGAGTCATGCAGCAAAAACGCGACTGAAGAAAACTATGGATTATCAAGCATCGGTGCTACTACCGAACTTACCATCTACGTGCCTTATGAAATTAACAAAACCGTCTTAATGCTGAAAATCTTAAAATTAAGTCTTGGTATTATCATCTCTTTATAATTCCATCGGAGTCCGTTTGGGTAGAGTCCGGGCGACTTTCGTGAGGGTGAAAGCAGTTTGAAAGTCGGGTCGGTATTGATCGAGTGTCTTGCCCCGCGTCCCTGCCACCCCTACCCCCTACACAAGGAGCGCCCAATTCTAAGTATGCTTATCTTCTATATGGATTTAGTAAAATACTTGAATATGTACATATTATAGATGTAGTTGTAGACGTTTTGGCTGACCGCACACTGGTAACTGTCGCTCAATTTTAGCTTTAGTTAATTTCAGTAGCTAAACTAATTTAGCGATAAAAGTCAATCTGCGATCAGCCTTACACTTTATGGACTATGGCGAAACTTCACAACTGACATTATATGCTCAAAGATATTAAGACAAAATGAGATCATAAAAAATTGGGATCGTAAATCCTCTTGAGCTAAGTGAAAATGAAATCCACTAGTCCAGATTTAAACTAACTTAAAGGCTTTGAAACCGCTGAATTAGCCCGTTTTTTGACATGCTCATTTTTTAACCAACGGCGAAATCAATTAAAAAAACACCTAAGTACATATAAAATACATATATTTTGTTCAACGAAAATTCGTTCGTGTTCGTTCTAACGTTAAGTTAGAAAATCGTTCATCGAAAATTCTTCAACTAGTGATCAATATTTTGTGTAATTATATCGATAGTCATAAATGTACCCTTGCTCGTACTTAGAATGCAAAGAAAAGTAAGTAGACTTATTTATACGTACATTTATGTGGGTAGGTAGATTACTTCAATAAATAGTAATGAAACTGAGCTAAAAGCAACCCTATTATCAAAGTGCTGCGTGACACCTGTGGCCAGCCCTCACATTGAGTAGTTCATATCGGGACACCTTATTCGGGATGAAAGTTATATTTCTTTAAAAAAGCAATTAATAAGTACATGATGAATGATGCAACAACTTTTTGAAAAAGTGTTCAAAATTTTTAAAATAGTTTCAGACGTAAGTCGTTTTATTTTACCAACAGCGTGCGTATTGAAAAGTAATAAAGGTAAAAATAATCTGTAGTAGAGGATATAGCGAGCTTTCTGACATGCCATTTTATATTGGAATTGAGAAATATGTTTAACCCTACCTACTTAAAGATGTCAAAAGTTGCGTTTTCTCAGCGTTACTAAAATGATTACTCAAATATGCATATTACGAAAACTATCTTAAACTTTTGCAAATATGTACCTGAATGAATAAGTAGTCGACTCATGTCGAACTATCAGTATAGCCTATCTTAATCTATAAAACACAAAAAAATATTTAATTATGTCCGTTATAGACTTTGAAACATTCCAACCGATGTGTCCCATTAGACTACTAAAATTATTTTTAAATTTCCTTTTTTTAGCGTAGTAGCACACGCCGGGTATCCGCTAGTGCATTGATAACAAAAAATTGCAAACGATCTTACCTGTTTGCTTTTTAATCTGCCGAACAAACTGACATGGTTTCAAAATCGTATTACTCCAGAATAATCTCTCTACACAGAAAACCCGACGCCTTCGGTCCGTTCTCGTCTTACCTCTTGATTAATGTGTGTGCTGATGCTAATCGTCCACTCGAAAAGACAACGATAGCTACTCGTATTGTTACCTATATCCTACACCACTTATACAAACGACGTATATTAGGTATTACTACGGTACTTGGGGTGCAAAGGCTTTTTAATAGTGTCGTAATTTTCGATAAAACTTTTTAAGTAGAGCCTTGCAATTGGTTTCCACAGCTGCAATACAACGAATTTTAATCATTTTTAAAATCATAAAAACCTACGCTAGGAACTATAAAAAACTTGAAGACATAATATGGCACTTTCATCAATTTATTAGATATCACGTGCGTATATTTTTTTAATCCATACTTATATTATAAATTCGAAAGTGTGTCTGTCTGTCTGCTACGTTTTCACGGCCCACCTGTTCGACCGATTTTGATGAAATTTGGTACAGGGATATAGAGATAGGTTACATCCCGGTGAAGGACTTTAAGCTATTTTTTATCCCGGAAAATTAAGGAGTTCCTGCGGGAATTGAAAAAACTTTACCCACGCGAACGAAGTCACGGGCATCATCTAGTAACATAATAAATTAATAATCTAATATTGTAAATACCTAATAAATTGTTAACCCATATTTTATTAATAAGTAGAAATTTTGTGCCACCTGCATTCTGGTTTCCTAGCGCTTTTCTAATCTTAAAGTTGTCTGGAAGAAGTCGCTATGTATCGCGATAAGGCCGCCTTTGTACCTATCATTCTTCTTTATTTTATTTCATGTCTTATTGTCTCTGTTCTTCTTGTGTGGTGCAAATAAAGACTTAAATAATAATAATAACCCAAATATCGAAAGCGGTGAAACTAAATTATTTTCTATCCTTTTACTTAAAGTGGTTTTATGTTTGTGATTAATTATAGTTGATTACACATTATCTAGAGTAAGGACGTAATCCTGTACGTTAGTAATAGAACACTTTCATCCGCTCTCGACTCTCGTCTTACTGACTTGATTAATGTGTTTACACTGACCAGTCGGCCACCACTTCAGGATAAATCGTTAGCCGTACGCCTATTCAGTACTAGGGATACCTATTTATTACTAGGTATCTTTTACGATTACATTTATCACTTTTCTTAGATATGTGAACTGGAAATTACTTTACTCTGTGTATGACTTTCGTTTAATTGACTCAAAGTTGCTTCCAGTTTTGGCTTATGATCTAAAAGTCACACTTATCTACCTAAATATTTTTTAAAATAAATTAATTATAATTCTAATAATATTAAATATCTTTACATTAATTATATGATGCACACATAACAAATAAATAATAAGCAAACTCTCAATCCTGTGATAAAGAAGATATGCTACGAGTGCTACGACCTTGGCTACGAGCGTAGATCCGCATATGCTACGACATTTAAGTTGAACAATCTACATATTTAAATCAACAAAACCTTGCAAGTACAAAACTAAAACACTCAATTACGCAAAAAGTATTTTAAGTATGTTCCGAATTTGAAATCCATCCTCCATTGCTTAATTGAACAGCGTACAACAAACTAATTTCCTTAAAACCGTTTTCGAATTTCCCGGCGTTCCAATCGTCGAAAGGTTTCATTTCACGCCGTCCGGCATAATTAATGGACATCCTACAAAGTGGGCATTAAGAAGCGGAGGGGCGTAGATCGATACGGTCTCCACACTTTAGGTTCCTTGCGGGGGCGGACTGTCCGGTTTTCGTTGCGGTTCCCGCTGGGTGTTTCTTCTTTCGTTCCTTAGAGCGCCCCCCTCACCCAAACCGCTTCTGAATACGTCCAGTTATTAAAGAACTTCGAGAGCACATTGCGTGTTGTTACCGCGCCTTATTTATTATTGGGGGAGCGCGGCGTGGGGGGTCATTTAACGCTGGCACAGTTTATATCTTCTTCCATTCCTTAGTGGGTGGGGCCGGGGTGGTTTGCGAATGTGTGAGTGGGGTTCCAAAACTTTAAGATTGTTAGTGGGGTCGCAATCAGAACTAGCTAGTGCTTTTCATTAGAGGAGATGGTTATCGCTGTTGTACGTGTTTTGTTTGACGAAAACGCTCGTTTGTTTGTTCTGTTCTCTTTGTTTGAGAGTTTCCCAGAGCGTGACTTTGGTAATAAGGTGAACTGGCGGTCGACTTAACGACTAACGAACTTCAAATTTATACACTTTACGGTTGTAATGGATAGTAAATGGAGTACATTAACGTTTATTACGACACATATAAATTAATGTATAGGATGTCATATCGACAATTAACTTCACTTTGCGTGTTGCTTAGGTAGGTAGGTAATTTTTTTTTTAATTTTTTTCTATACTTATATTTAATTTCCATTGCATACAGGAAGGCGTATACCTACTTCAAGAGTATATTTATAGCTATATTCATATTTATATGTTTTAAAAAGCTAGATTCATTAACTTTCAATTCAATCAGTGAGAATTATGCTGTAGTTAGGTATAATACACATAAAGGCTGCTTTTCTCGTCATAGATTAATTACAACTTTTATTTCTTTCATCCAAAACATCGTCATTAATACTAATATTACAAATGCAAAAGTGTGCCTGTCTGTGTACTACAGTTTATCACCATTGATTTTGATGAAATTTGGTTAAAAACTTAATCAACGCGGACGAGATCGCGGGCATAATCTATTTATTCTATATTTCTTCGAATCTTCTTCATTCTGGGAATCAATTAGCAAAGACAAAAGCATAACCGTTATAACGACTTAAACCTACTATTTGCTTATTTAAATTTAAAAAAGATTCGTCATTGTCAAGATAGGTTCACAATATTATCTTCATTATTAAATTTTGTAATTCAAATTATAACGATCGTGCAGTCAGCCAGGATTAGCTCGGATCCGGCATTAGTATGCAGGCGGTGTGGTGTCACTTCTTTAATTCTCGAACCGACGACCGACGCAAAACGTAAATGAGACGCGAGTGTCTGAACCGAGAGACAGTCATAAAAATTGCAGAATATTACATATATAATAAAGAAGCTAGTACTCTATGAATATCAAATATGAGTTATTAAAGATTTTTTTTTGTTGTGGACCTTTGTGAACCATTAATTTTACCTCTGAGCTTGTAGATATTTTGTGTATTCCGATTGATACCGAGAAAACAGAATTTCTTTAAGGTCTTAAAATGACTGTTTTTGAGGTTTACTTTAAATGGAAAAAAAATAATATATATGGAATATTTTCTCGTCAGAAATATAGGAGCGGGCGAAGGTTAAGGGTCAGTATCTCATCCCATACATTCAAAATTTCGATTAGAATCGTGAATCTACTTTTACATTGCACTAATAAATTAACCTTAAGCTATTTTTCAATCTGAAATACTCATAAAGCATAATTAATTACAAGAGTCCTAACTAAAGTAACTAAACATGAGTAAAATCTAAAAACATTTACAATATCCTCTAAAAATAAAATTTCACTTTCTAAACAAAATAATATCTGAACGCTTAATCTTTTTATTGATAAAATTATCCATTTCCTCCCGACAGTTTTCATTCGGAACAAAAGGAAAAAAACTCGCTCGGTCGTAAGTAAAACTGCTGGGGAAAATAATTTTAACACATCCGACTTTCGTAGGGTTGCTAACGCCCGGAGTTATTGGATTTGTCGACTCTGTCCCACCAAGGCAGTGTAACTGTGGGGTAGAGTCCAATATTTAAACCACCATAGACCATAGGTTAATTTCACCATAGACTTTGCCCCACTTTTTCATTTCAGTGGAGCAGGTCACGTCAAAGGTTACGTCAAAGGTTTATTGCATTGTTGTAGGTATTTTATCCTGCGGTCGACTTTGGATTTGTAAAGTTACGAGCGCAATATTTTAAATCATATAATACCTCGCTTAAATCCATTAATTTTTTTCGCATAAAGCATATAGTGTACAACTAAAACTAGATTCCAAAAGTGTACCATTTTCGATGTCATAGTTATATCGTTTTGAGATTTCTCGGACACAGAAACGAAAATATATTTACAAAAACAAAAATTAATAATCGGTCTAGATTTTTAATTTTTGTGAATCAAATGATCCCAAAAAGGTCATCGCCTCAACGTAATGCTGTAATGGTGTATATGCACCACAACAGCGTTGTTCATCCGGAGACCTCTAAACTAGTTGAACTACTTTGGCATTCCCTTACAAGAATCTGAAATAGTGGAATAGTAAACATGGTTAGAATCTCACGTGTTAGACTAGACATACACTAGTTTGTGACAACCCTGTATACTTGTTGTTGGTCTCCGCTAAACCGGCGGAAAGAGATTTGCATGAAATTGTCTTCTTGTAAGAACTCCGCCGCGCTAAGGTTTTTATGCCTGCCACTTTTCATGCGTTCAGAAATTATGTAAATTGCTATTCATTTATCAATTTTCTTATTTTTAGAAACTGCTTCCCTTAATATACATGCCGTTTTATAGCTAACATATATAAAACACTCTACAGGGACTCGTATTTTTATTATTTTACGGCTCAGGATCCAAGTTCTTTGTGGCCTATGTAATCGTAAGTTTTCCATAAAACATAGGACCTAACGGCTCAGGATCTAAGTTCTCTGTGTGTTCCTATGTATTCGTAAGTTTTATATAAAACATACGACCTAAAAAAGGACAGAACCTTCAAAACTTCCACACGAGGCTTTGCAGGACTGGATAAACGGGTTAATATAAAATTTCTTAGAGTAAAGACTGTATACATTTACAAAATGAAAGTATCATTGAAAAAAATAAATAATAAGGAAAACATGTCTATAATAATAAAAAAGCTAAAATAAAAAAGGATAAAATGTAATGAGTCTCCGTATCGATTGAAAAAATGGGTTGTGAAAGCGTAGCAGACAGACAGACACACTTTCACTGCATGTGTATTATAGTATGGACAGTACCCATTCCACTTTGAAATAATCCAAATCTCAGTTCGCAAAGACCCATTCTAAAATACAAATATAGAGGAAGATCTCTCAACTAAATTTTCTCACGCAGAATCGAATAGCCCGGAATCCAGCCCGCTGGCATGCCCGGCAATAAAGCGGTCCTCTAATAAAGAAATTCCGTATCGTCACAAACATTGCGAAGCTACGCCATGGAAATCTCCAAGTGTCCCGCGCGAAATCGTAAACGACCGAGCGGACTGAATACAAAACAGAGTCCCACCCTCCCCCGGGCACACCCCTACCTCGTCTTCATGCCCTTCTTCCTTAATGTGTAACAAAGACACCCCTCTTACGCTCCAATGTGTTTGTGTTTTAACCCTGTGTGGGTTTAGTTTCCTTTCGTTGTGTATTTATCCGCGGGTGTGTGCGTGTTTGAAATATTTGATATTAAATTTCGGGCCTATATCAATATGCGTTGGCTGTTTACAACTTTAGTAGAATAGTTGATAGTTTTGTGAATTTTCAGCTCTTAAAAATATCGACTATGGATTGTTTATAATTAAGTTTAGTACGTGCGTATCTTAATTCAATATTTTTTTTCAATACACTTGCTTGAAAAATGCACTTACAAAGGCAGTAATCAGGGCGTTTAAGTTAAATTTACTGTCTCGTGCTATTCTTTGCAATATTTTTTTTTATTTTTGTAAGAAATTTTTTGTAGTGAGTACCTATTTAAGTAAGATTTATTTTCATGTTTTCAAACTCGTGACGATGGTCATCCATCTTCTAGCGGCATCAGGCTGACATGAGTCAACTCGTATCTAAAAAACTACTTAGGTACCACTCTTTAAATATCACAAACTACTAATCTCATGATTTTTATTCCATAAGTATCTAACACCTACTTAGATCATCGGAATTAGTTATTTTTTTGAAACAAATTATATATCATTTTAAAATTAACATTTCATGTACTTACTTAATTGAGTAGTAGTTTCTTCGTTCAGGTAGTAATTCAAAGTTTCAAAAAAGGAACCAAAATTAAAAAAGGAGTAAATATTATTATCCTAAATTTGAGAAATCGTATTTTAATTACAAGATACTGAACACAAAATATTCTAATTAGCTGAAAATGCTATCAATATATTCCAATAAGAATTTCCGAACGCAAATAGCGCGCGTAATAGCGGTAAAAAACCTGAATGGCGGCGCACTTTGTGGCGATGGCGTGAAAGTGTGAACACTTGGCTCCACTCAAGCATCTCACTTTTAAATTTATTCTCCTCTCTGCTTCAAGTATACTTGCAAATTTGTGGCATATTTAACATCTACACTCTCATCTGATTAAATAACTCTAAATAGAACACCACTATTAATTAGGTAATTATTTATTTTACTTAATAATTAAGTGGAAGGATGTGGGAACCCACCGCATTATTATCCCAAGAAAAGCATTATTTGATTAATGGAAAGGGGTCACGACCCTCATTTATGAGAAATTCGACGCAGAGAGATACTTTAGATTTTACTTAAATGTTTTTTTTTTTCAAATATGTAACAAACGGAACACAAAAACTCTGATATATATATATTTTTACTGACTATTAATTCTTGGGCGTATCTTGTCCGTTTCAAAAACCATTATGTATTCCATTTACTTTTTATAACTAATCGATAGCACACACAAAATATAAAATTGAAAGCTTAATTATATCATGGATGTAATCCCATTAATTGATAAAATATTAAAAATACTTCATATTTTTCGACTTATAAGATATTCAATTTTCAAAAAATTTAGCGACCTCTAGTTTTGCGACAGTACTCGTATGGTACCTAAGTAACTTAATAAAAATATGCATATTGACTATCACTCGGAAGTATAACTATACATACCTACTTTAACTTGTATTATAGGAACATTTTTTTTACAGCAGCTATAATTCTGCCTTAGCGCATTTTGTGACCTTTAAATAAAATTTGGTGAAAATAAAACTGTCCCGAAAAGTGAAGTCGGATGCACGCACCGATACAGGGATATGAATGAAAAATTAACTTTACCCTTTGCCATCATTAGCATAATGACGTCGGCCGTCGGAAGACACCGACATAAATCAGCTTCCCTGTGAATTTACTCATCTTTTATGTACCTATTGCAATTTTTACGCTCTAAATAATGTTGTCTTAACGTGTGGAGGTCCCGGTATCGAGTCCCGGCAAGGTCAATTTTGGGAATTTATGATTAATAATAATAGAATTGTCTCTGGTCTGGCCTGGTGGGAGGCTTCGTCCGTGGCCAATTACCACTCTACCGGCAGAGACGTGCCGCCATACGATTTTGCGTTCCGGTACGATGGCGTGTAGAAACCGAATAGGAGTAAGGGGAATAACTGCCGTACCCCTAACAGGTTAGCCCGCTACTATCTTAGACTGTATCATCACTTACCATCAGGTGAGATTGCAGTCAAGGGCGAACTTGTAGTGGTTTAAAAAAAACTACCCATTATCCTTGAGTCTTTAGTAAGTAGGTAACAGTTACAGATACTTAAATAACATAGATATATCGTAACATTGGTAGGCTAAAAAGTGCCAGTCCTGAGATATAGAAGTCGCATTTATTTTAATTATGAAAAACATAAGTACATATATGTATCATAATAATACTATAGAAAAGCTTTCACCATATCCTTTACAAATCTAAGTTTACTGTAACTCTCCAAAAATCGTTTATTTTTGCAACACTCACAGCAAACATTATATAGCAACCCATAAAGCGTCTGAAATCACCTAAATAAGTATAGATGAAAGAAACCCTAAGCAAGTTCTATATGCTACGAGCTTACAACGCGAAAATTAACACAATTAAGGATCGGT
This sequence comes from Erebia palarica, assembly GCA_964035005.1. Taxonomy (NCBI): domain Eukaryota; kingdom Metazoa; phylum Arthropoda; class Insecta; order Lepidoptera; family Nymphalidae; genus Erebia; species Erebia palarica. The sequence continues at coordinate 21,175,768 of OZ035994.1, forward strand.
TACCACATTAGTGTTTAGCAGGTCAGGGCTGCCCAGATAATGCCTAATATTGTACCAATACCAAGCAAAACCAATTAAACTATTCAGCTACAAAAACCAACCATATTACCTTGCGATACAGACAATGTGCTTCTTAGCAAATTGTAACAAAATTACTATAGTATCTATTTAGGACAGGGCCGGTCAGTAATTTTCTTTGGAACGGTCCGATGGCGCGAAAAATTGTGTTTTTCAAAGGAGTGGAGTGTGAAAAATTCAAAGCTTCATACAATAAAAAAAAAGAAAGAGGGATGTTAAAATGTCAAGAATTAAAGTTTTTTTATGCTCGGGGGAATTCTTTGTTTTCGGGATAATATAATTAGGTGCCTATTGTGGCCTGTTCTAATCCAAAATTCAACTAAATTAGTTCAGTCGGGGCACGGACATGAAGGAGTGACAAACATTCAAACCTACAAACTTTCACATTGTTTACTAAATTATAATAATAAGTTATGAGATTGACATAGAATTTTTGTTTAAAATAATATTAGGTATAAAATATAAATTAATAAATATCCTAATCTATTTTTTTCTTATAGCCACTCACAAGAAAATAGAAAAGATACCTACAATTTTTTTTGTTAAAGTTTTGTTTTTCCTTTGACTAAATAGGCTATATGTTATTTGTTGATCTTTGCCTACCTATGAACAAAAATTTATATCGATGAAAAATAACTGTTGTTTCTTCGAAAAAAACTTTAAATCAATTGTGAAATGTATTCTTTTCTTTTTAATAGAGCAATAATAAATTATAATAATATTAATATAATAATTATTAATCTTTCACAAAAACAACGAATAAAAATTAACAGTAAAAATGTTTGTGGCGCCACCCAGCGATGAGTAGACGTAGACAAATTTACTTCTATTGAACAATAGATGTCGCTTTCCATTTTAGTAGTTTAAAATTTCACCACTGATGTCACTAGTGTCGCTCTTAATAAGTGGCATCTATTGGCAAGTAGAAATCTGAAAAGTTAAAAAAAACATTTTATCTTCTTTTTTATAATATTTATTTATGAATCTTTATAAATAAATTACAATATTGCTATGAAAATTATTATGAGAGTCTTTCATTATGAAATAAAATTGGTTTTTATTTCATAATAAAAGATCCATTTACCAACCAAGCTGAAGATAATATTCGGTCCACAGTCCACTCGGTACAATGTGCCGCGTCTTGGTCGCGTTATCATTTACCTACTTTTCATTAGGCATCTTAGTAATTTAATTTCATTGAACGAAGATAACAATGATTCATACCTTAGTATTTTAGGCCTTTTAAAACAAGCAACTCCTAAGTTAAGTAAGTACCTACCTATCCAACTATTGTGTATTAGGTAGGACATTTCGTAATTAAAAAGAGCTGCAATAAAATTGATAGGTAACCAAAGATATGATATCTAATCAAACATTCTAAATTCTCAATCAAAAAATAAATAATTATAAGGTGATATTAATATCGGAGCAGATGACCACTGTAAGAGTAAAATGAGCCGTCCTATTAGAATGACAAACAAACGGACAGCTGCTGGACCGGTCTCCACCCTTACCAATATCGAGATCTAGTCAACGAGGCAGCTTTACATCAACAACTTGCTTTTTTATTCAATTTATTGGATTAAATTTAAAAAATAATAATTAGGAACCTCAGTTCATAAAGTTATCTTGGAATCACTATGAAAATCACGGATAATTTAAATAAAATATCTTTAACTTTTTTGCGTAGATAATCTTCGTTCCTATTCAACTAGATAAGAAGGTAGACTAATTTAATGCTTATTTTATTAATAGCACATTTTGCACACAGCACAAATTTGGGCACGTCGAGATTAGCCTGAAATGAAATGAAATTTCTATTCAATCTATTGGTGCCAATGATTGGTTCCTACTTCCATAATATTATGAAACATCCACACGCAGGTATTACCTACTCTCCCGGAAAAAGCCTTCGCGAGAACCGAGGTCCAAAGGGTTAATAAGTAAAATTAACTGAGAGGGTGTCTTTTTATTTTTGCTTGCTTCTAATGTCTAAACTAGTTTCAGATCGACACAGAAATAGCTTACATAATATGGGAGACAGCCTTACAGGTATAGCCAACTTTTAGGCTTAGGCGGCTACATCACCACTTTCAAGCAGGTCTGATGGCAAACATGCACTAACCAATAAAAAAATAAAAACTTCAGAAAAGAAAGAAACGAGATAGATACCTGATGCGATAAATACAACTTGTATTCTATCTCATTCTCTCGCAGGTTAATTCCTTTAATATATTATGTTTATCTCTTTTTGGTGTCGCTTTTTCGTTTCGTTGAATTTTCAAATCACAACGATTCTAAAGAAGTTTCACTTAAAAAAAATATACCGGGAAAAATAAATCCCACCTACCGTGAAGATTCCCAAAACTTTAATCCATGTGAACAAAATTATAATCACGCACGGTTATATTAGGTACAGTAAAAAGCTGATGTTTAAATATTTTGGTTTTAGGAAATTAATTGTATCATCAAGAATTTACATTAATAACTACATACTCACTTAAACTAAACTTACCTACACACTGCAAAGTTCAAACATTGCATATGTAACCTCACAAAAATAATAAATAAATAGTAAAAAAAAAGTTAAGCATACCTATACTTTTATACTAATATTATAAATGCGAAAGTTTCGATGGTGGATGTATGTATGGATGGATGGATGTTTGTTACTCAATCACGGCAGAACGGCTTAACAGATCTGTATTAAATTTGGCGCAGAGATAGATTATAGTCAATCTCAATCCAATCCAAAAAAATATAGTTAGCGGTATGGCGCGTGCGAATAAAATTGAAGGCACTAAAATATTTTACTAAATCGGTTTATGTGACCTTGTACACGTGGACTGTACTAAGTCTAATAACCCGTAAATCGAGTATGTCAAAAAATATGAGTAGATTAAGACCCTTTGCGTTTTTAGAAGTCTAATAAAAACAATGTTTTATTTCGTTACGCCTCATGTTCAGAGCTATTTACTGTGTATTTTATTTTGTAGCTGAGCGTTTTAAGCGGTTTTTATACAGAAACAAACACGCCGAGTGATACCCGTGGAAAGAAAAAAAGTATCGGACCAGCTGGTACAGGCGCGAGCAGTGGATTTTATTTTCATCTTTATTTTTGTTTGCGTAGATGTAAGATGTGTTTTCATAGTCCTTAAAATATTTAGAGTTTGCTAATTACTGAGTACTTCTTCAATAAATAATTTAAATATGAGAACTGGTGGTGGAATCGGTAGATTAATGAATTTTGGGTAAATTGTTAAAAGCGCTTCAGGAGTTTCAATCCCGCCGATTCTACACTAGCTATTTGAAACTATGAATTCACAAGAATGTACTGATATTTTGTAAAGTGTAGATCAACACTTTAAAAAATATTCAGAACAATGAATTAAATCAGTGTAAGACGGTTCATCCGAAGTTTATATTTTTGTTTGTTGATGAAAATTTAATTGAAAGTCGACCAATTATGTCATACTTCACGTTCCAATGAGAAAAAATGAATACAAATATAATGAACCGCCTTATACCGGCTTTAATCTTTTAATCATAGCCGCCCCTCTATTACGAAACTATAATGTTATCAATGAGATAATTGCAATCGTTCCTGTTAGCTCTTGCTGCTAATACGCATCATATTCCAGCGTCAAAATATATAGATAAATAAATAATATTGATAGGCCTTACATAAATAGAAGATTAATAAATAGTTAATCGGAAAATGGTCTAACATGAGCCCAAAACAGCTGCGACAATGCAAGTTAGTAAAAAATATGCTTCTACACAATTTTTTCACTATCCTCATAAGATTTAGTAGCAAAAAGACTTTAAGAAGTACTTTCAGCATAAATGCAATGCAATTTAGTTAAATTTTAAAAAGAGCTTCTGGTAGAAGCTCAAATTTTATAGTAGTTAACCAGGAAACTTATACAAAAGTCAACAAAAATTCGTATTTTTTCAAGAATGCATAAATACATTATTCAATATCTTGGGTCCTTTACACCTATATATTTAAGACGCTGGGCTATTTAATGAATTTTGTGCATTTTCCTTTGCAGTTTCAGTTTAGATAGTAAGATAAGTATCTACTTACTATATTGTATTCAGCATAGCAACAATGAATGCGAGTATCTCAATAAGCCGAGTAGGTATGCTTCGTAATATAGGGGCTTGTTTAAATTTGGCCGATATGAATCCTATTATAAATACGGATTCAAGTAAATAAATTCAAAAACGCATGACAGAAGACGTATACTTATTTGTTATTAATGGTACGTTAAATGTAAAGACGAATATAATTCTTATCTTACAGTACCTTAGTAACTAATACAATTAGTTGTAAGGATTTGTTTTAATTTTTGACTGTGTCTTTCAAATAAAAATGTTTGAATTTGATTATTTGTTTTCTTGCATTCCTTAAACTATAAAAATCAAGCTTATGCGACAATAATAAATGATAATATAAATTCCGTATCTGAAACAGAGAAATCGAAACAATAAAACGACGTTGAAAAGATATATTTACTTAACATGCATATTAAGTTTAATTGTACGAAATATGTGGCTGTAAATATTTCACAGGATACGAGAAAATAATACGGGAAACATACAAAAGCTTGCGATCGCGACGGTACCTGTTGAGCTCGCTTCGTCTTTTTGTAAACGCGTCGCCTGCACTAAAAATCAAATAAATCAAAACATAACCGATAACAAAGGTTTATACGGCTTTATTCAAGTGATTTAAAAAATTAAACCAGTTTTTTTTTAATCGGACGCAGCATCCGCAGCATCTGGAGGACACTTTTGTGAGTTATGAAAAGACAAAGTCTAGTTTTGATAACCGGTTCCTTTTGATTCTGGACCGCTATTTGGGTCATCAACGGACATATTCCACGGTTTTGGTGTTAGTTTCGGATCGATTTTATCGGGAGATGTTCGTGTGATCGTATCGTTGAGATTTTTATTTTTTAGTTCGCTATCAAATTTAGAAACTGCAATTATCTAAAAGCTAATTTAAAATACGCGTGCCGTTGGGTTTACAATATTTTCAGGTAAAGCTCAACTTATTTAAAATTTATTCTGTTTTTTTTTATTAGGGTAAGCTAGGCATTTAAATTGTACAGTAACTGAATTTAATTATTTTACATTATAAATGCAAAAATTTGACCCATTTATAGTAAACAAATTATTAAAAATAAAACTGTTTTAATTGTTGTAAGAAATTGACAGACCTGTGAGTTCATTTTAAAGTTTTATTAAGTTAAATCATTATTAACCTCTCTTGAATGGACGTCTATATACTACTATACTAATATTATAAATGCGAAAGTGTGTCTGTCTGTCTGTCTTTAAAGGCCTTACTTTTAAACCGATTTTGTTGAAATATTAGTACTAGATTGTTTCCCGGGGAAGGACATAGGCTACTTTTTATCCCGGAATATTAAGGAGTTCCTGCGGTAATCAAGGAACCTTAAACCACGCGGACGAAGTAGGCGGGTATCATCTAGTTTCTTAAAAAACTAGATAAGTAGTGTAAGGTATAATGAGACAGTCTATTATTTAAACAGGTGATTACAGATCAAATTTTTTTTATAATTTTTACAATTTTCCAGGAGTTTAGTAGGTGCACTTGGGTAGAAATAATAAATAATAATAATAAATAATAATTTTAATTTCACATAATTTATAAAATGAAGACATAAGTCTACAATAACAATGTATGTCCATCTCTGCAGCCTAATGTAGGATACCCTGTGGTTTGGGCTGCAATTACATCATCATCATGTTGTACCTATTGTTAAATACGTTATGTAGGTTTTATTTATGCTTACCTACACAATGCAGCACCCAAAAAAAATTAAGGATTCTATACCAATCGTAGGTACCGCAATTCGAGTATCGATTTTGGGATCCCCTTTCTCCTATTATTATTTTTTTACATAACAAAGAAAATATAAAGGAGGAGTTTGCAAGGGCAGGCGCCCCTCGCGACCTGTGCGCGTGTGTGTGTCTGTGTGTCGCGGATAGTGGCGTGCAAGTGTGTGCGAGCAACTTTGAGACGATCGACGGAGCCACGCGAAATAAGGGGTGATTTGTGAGCGGATCGATTTGTATTGATACTTGCTTAAGCTATACTTCATCATACTAACATTATAAACGCGAAAGCGTGTTTGTTTGTTGGTTTGTCCTTCAATCACGCCACAAAAGACCACCAGATCGACGTGATTTTTTGCATGGTTATAGGTAAGGACCTCGAGAGTGGCATAGCGTACTTATTATCCCGGAAAATTAAGGAGTTCCCATGGGAATTTAAAAAAACGTATTCCGCGCAGACGAAGTCGTGGGCATCAGCTAGTACAGTATCTTTAGTCCTCTTAGATTGAAATTTGTGACTGTTACTTTGTTATTTACTACATGTGGATGGCTTTTATTATATTCTTGTGAAATTGTAAGTACATTTTAGTCTAATGTGATTTAATCTCAGCCAGTCATAGTTGATTGCGATCATCACACTGTAGCTATATAAGAACGGCAAGGCAATAAACCTGCAAGTTATTATGAAATAGACACAATTAGGAATGTTCAGAAAGTAGCGTACGGTCAGATGTTGAAATAACAGAGAGACTCTCTCGAATATTTCATTTCTTTCTCTACTCGGAAGAATATAATTCATTTTCATCCCTGTTTGAAGGTTTTTTGGTTTAAATTTTCCTCATTACCTAATAATATTTTTGTGATGTCATGCAGTCCACAAAACCAAAATAATAATTTTGAAAGGTTGAAAAATCCACTAACTAAATGTTATTCAGGTTTCAGGAGTCAACTTATCAAGTTTTTTTTCGCTATAAAACTAAAAATCTGATAAACGTAATTCTAATTTTGTTGAAAGTCAAAACAGTCAGCGGCTGAAACATCCCTGTGAGACACCTTATTTTAAAATAAATCATCGCATAAAATAATCAAGAAATAAAGTTACAAAAGGAAAGCTCGCGATTGAGTAAAGAAGAACACAAAAGGAAGTCCTTGAAACCCGCAAAAGTATCAAATGTTCCCAATCCCTCTATAAGAAAAGAGGGGCCGAAGAAAGCGTCTCTTAGCATCTCCCCTTCTTGCACGCACACGACTGTTTATGTTTTAAAAAATACTATACACACATAGGCTCAGCTATCAATAGATTCATTAGACGCATTTCTTTGATACAGCCGTGCTTTTAGCGAACTCTCGACAATTTTCCACTTGCGAAAATCGCAAACAAAACCGTACAATTTTGAATCTTAACCACATCCAAGTACGGGGCATTAGAATCAGTATAAATGCAGTAGAAGACTTGCGGAGGAGTAATTGCGTCTTTACTTGGTGATTCTTTTTTCTTTACCCTTTTTGCAAGGGCTTCAAATGGAAGTAACCCTGCGTCGTGATCCGTTTGATGTGCGTCTTGCAAGAATAAATAATGGGGTTTAGATACTTTGGGTCCTACCTATTTGTTTTTTTTTCTCTGTGAGTACGAGGAACTCGCATTTTTTCTGTATTTTTATGCAAAAAATCAACCAACTCCAAAACATTTAAGTTTTCAATTGTTTATTTGTTTTAGAATATAAATTTTTAAATTGTAAATAATTAGATGATGCCCGCGCCTTCGTCCCGGTCCCAATTTCGTCCGGGATAAAAAGTAGCCTGTGTCCTTCCCCTGGATGTAACCTACCTCCATTTCATCAAAATCGGGTGAAAGGATGGGCCGTTAAAGCGTAGCAGATAGACAGACACTCGCATTTATAATATTAGTTGGAAGTATGGACTTAAGTTTTACATTCAAGAGAAGCTAATTTCTTTTATATGCCTAATAAAACTTTTAAATGAACTAGGTATGTCCGTCAATTTCTTACAACAATTAAAACATTTTTAATATTTCGCTCATTACTACTATACTATTATTATTATTAGTATTACTGAATTGTATAGATATTTTGTTAATATGAGTAGGTAAGTAAATACTTACAAAATATGATCGATTTCAATATTAGAAATCTGATAACCGCAGCTTGCTAGGAATTCGGAGGGGACCACACCGCAAGTATAACGCACATAAACATAAATCCTCGTTATTTATGCGAGATGGAGGAATATTATTCATTGTTTACGTTTGAACTACTAAACAAGTGCTTCACATTTTATATGTTTACAAAGTGGTACAAATGAGGGTAATTCTTTTGACTTTCTAAGGTCTTAACCTAGGGGAATAATTAGCTACACTAGATGTGGTAACATCCAATAGTTGAAATTAAATTAAAATATTTATGTCACGTAGAACAGCTTGTGCCACTTATGAAATGTCGTGACTCTACTACCGTGATTGAGTTAAAACATGAATTAATGGATCTCGTCGTACAAAAAATAAGTCATACCTACATAAATAGCTTGCGTCCTGGAGATGGGTTAAGGCAATTTTCCCCCCTAAAAATTAAAATTCCTATTGGATTAAAAAAATATATTATAACATAAATGAATTTACTAGCTTCGTCTAATTGTAAAAAATGGGTAACTAACAATACGTACCAACGTACGTCAAAAACAATCTCGAAACTTAAGGCATTACTTTTGTTGTCGTAATTTACTTACCTCAATTAACGGCCTCGGTTCCGGTGGTATCTATGCGAATGCCTAGGGATCAATCCGGGGTCGGGCAACTAGTAACCATAAAAAGTATTATCTACAAGAGACACTCTAATAATCTTTACTAACATTATAAAAGGGTAAAGTGTGTGAGGTTGTGAGGTTGTAGGGGGTAATCTCTGGATCTACTGAACCGATTTTGAAAATTCTGGTACCAATAGAAAGCCACATTATTTGTGAGTGCATAGGCCCGAAAAATTAGGGGGTTCCCGTGGGAATTTTAAAAAACTTATTTCACGCGGACGAAGTCGCGGGCATCTGGTAGTAATCATAAAATGTATTATCTACAAAAAACACTGTAATAGTAATGAATATAAATAAAATTACCACCATATTACTCCAAACATTAACGTCTAAAACATACACATTAGATAATCGTAAAAGTGAATCCCCTTTACTTATGCAGTGATGAATACATCTAAACCAGGTTCCCGTTCAACCGTGAAAACGCCCCGGACAACCTGCTGAGACGATTTGCTTGGACAATACAATTGGCCCAAGTCACAGGCGAAAACTATTCGCTTAAATATTTATCTTTCAGTTCTTATATAAACTCATAAAATGTGAGTGACTAGTATTCTATTGTGACAGCATATCTGTCGATTGCGCTGGATTATAATTTAAAACATACTTCTACAATTTTGTTATTAATAACAAAGTGTCACAATCATAGGCTAATACGACGCAGGGAGAAAATTTAATACTAATTATTTTTCTTGACCTTTGACTTTTGATAGTTTAAGTAATTCTTAGTTTCGAGAAATTAATTACCATTCAACATTAGGTAACTGAAGAATATTTTCAATTAATTATATCATCAAAAGTGCTTACGTTTAAAAAGTATTTATAACATACCTATTTAAGTGGATTAACGTGAATACCCAACACTTCACACACTAAGCCATACAAGTTTTCATCATCATTCTATGTTTAATGGACAAGTAGGCGACAGAAAGACTGTAGATAGAAATTGCCGCGATATAATCGCAACCGCTTAAAGGCTTGCAGTCTTGTTGAAGTAGATAACCTACCGTACCATTATTAAACTCTGAAATGGATACAAGTATGACAGATTATGTGAGTAGTGTTTGTTTTAATGAATAACCATAGTAGGTAGGCACTGCAACCGACTGGAAAATGGCTTGGTCCACTAATAATATACCTCAGCTCCACCTGATAATATAAAGACATGATATATATATTCAAATTCTTGTGTTAGAAACAGACACTTTGAGTCAAGTTAATTAATTGTTAATTATTTTGTTTTTTTAATGTTAATATTATAGAACTTAATTGGCGTTTTTACCTTATTCTGTGTGTAGCATAGTCTACTTATCACTTAGTCGCGGGTTTCATCTAGTGTGACAAAAATAGATATGGCGACGAAATAGATCAGAAACGATCGCCGTGATACAAAAAATTAAGATCACGTAGACAAAGCAGTAAAAAAACGTATATAAAACTAGCTGATGCCTGCGACATCGTCCGTGGAATATGTTTTTATAATTCCCTCGGGAACTCCTTATTTTTCCGGGATAAAAAGTAGCTGTCACTCTCCAGGTCCTCAACTATATCCATGCAAAAAATTACGTCGATCCATTGCTCCGTTACGACGTGATTAAAGGGGCAAACAAACACACTTTCGCATTTATAATACTAAATAAGTATGAGTAGGATTAAATCCTCAATTAGCGAACTTGTAAACGACATTTCCTAATCAAGATGATTTCAGGATTGAGGATTGCAATCACAGACGGCGAGTGTTTCCGGCGGAAGCGCCGCCCTCCGCCCCTCGGCCGCGAACTGGACCCTACAAATACATCAATCCCTATCGATATTACATCGATAAGTGGATTTCATCAAAAATCTGAACTGGGGTCAAGACTTTAGGTAAACTATCTATTATACTTAAAATTATAAATGCGAAAGTGTGTTTGTTTGTCCTTCAATGACGCCGCAACGGAGCAGCGGATCGACGTGATTGGTATCGATATAGTTGAGGACCTGGAGAGTGACATAGGCTACTTTTTATCCTGGTGAATTTAGGAGTTCCCGCAGGAATCAAAAAACTTAAACCACGGGGACAATGTCGCGGGCAAATGCAATAACTTTGAATGAAAATCCTTTATTGCATACTAAACATAAGAAAAGACAATGAAATAGGTAACTAATAAATCAAAGGTTTGGATAGTATGTAGCACGCAATGGAGTTGTAAGCGAACTCTACCCTTTTCAACTAAGCCACGCTTGGCTAGAGAGGGAAAAAGCAGCAAAAATTTAACGTTTTATACACATACCTATTACTTACAAAGTCTAAAAGCTAATAATTGCTGAAATCGAGAGTACCTTGAAACAACCAATTTAAAAGTTAAACTTAACTAGCGAATGCCCGCGACTTCGTCTGCGTGGTTTGAGGTTTTTTGGTCCCCGCGGGAACTCATTAATTTTCTGGGATAAAAATCCTATAATCCGGGTAGCCTATGTGCTATTCCAGCGAGATCAGTTCAGCCGTTGGGGCGTGATTGAGTAACAAACATTCATACATCCATACATCGATCCAAACTTTCGCATTTATAATATTAAGTATAGATTTATAAAGAGCTGCGACCAATGGGGGCTCGAACCCATGACCATGTGATTAGGTAAGTCTCTATATTAAGGCGAAAATGTGTCTGTCTGTCTGTCTTAACTCTTGTTGTCTGTGACTTTTTCACGGCCCATCTAATCTACCGATTTTGATGAAATTTGGTATATCGTAGAGGCTACTTTTTATCCCGGAAAATTCATTTATCATTTATACAAACGCAACTACTTATATGTCCTCACTGAATACTAAAATAATTTATAGTACCAATAGATTATTTTTTAAAGTTATGCCTAACTATAGCTGTAGTATATTGATCTATCTATCTACAAACGATCGGAATATGATAATGTAATAGGGGTCTTAGAAATCCGTCCACAGTATTACGGTGTTCCGGAATGGCTTTCATCACAGGGACCTTGTAAGCCAAATTAGTTCGTGTTCAGATTCAGTAGAGACAACTTATTTGAGGATTGCTATTTATTGCTCATTTCTATATCCACTTTCAGTTACTTTTTAGTAACTTCAAATGGCGAATACACTAAATCCAATCATTAAATAATTAATAATTTCTAACACTTATTTATGTATTAGTGCTTAAGTTTATTTTTACATTTCTCAGTCATATTAATTACTTGGGGCCAGTTGCAAAACCACTTTGGTTGCACAAATCAGGTTTCTTTAATTTTGTAAGTGGGTACAAAATTAATGGTAAGTTACCATTTGGCATAATTATCTCTATTATGAAGGTAAGAATACTCAAAGAATAGAGTAATAGAATACTGGCTTTGCTTTTTTTTACGATACCTACGCAATTACAACGATAACCCATAATTATTAACTGTGACATAGCTTCATTTTAAAAGAACTGCAAATATGAAGACGTAGATAAATACTTACGTAGGTATACCTACCTAATTGATGTTTTTAATTATATACCTAAGCTTAAAGTTTAAAGTGCAAATAATTGTATTCGCAAAGTCATGTTAGTTTAGCACAATTCATTAAGAGCGAGGAAGTTCTTAATACACTCAGCTCTCAAGTGTGCACCGGAAACGGATTCAGCAGCCATTGTGACGCCGGAACTAGCAAAGACTTCCTTTTCGCAATAAATTTCGCTGGAATACTGGCACTCCTTTAGATTCGATTTCGAATTTACATTCACTTTAATAGAAATACTAACCCTGTTTATAGCAATTTAATTGTAATGCCTTATTAATAATTTTACAGTCAACAATAATTTTAACTGGAAAAATCAGAAATAAGTATCGGTCAAAAGCAAAAGAAGTTTTCTCTGTTTTTAGCAGTTTTTTTTTTATTTCTTAATATTTGTTTGTTAACACACCTCATAGGTGTTTTGTCTTTAATGTTTTAAATTATTTATACAAATCGATACCGATCGATAATTGATCGGATACTTTGTCCGTGTGAATTTAATTTACTTTTCTTCTCCCTTCAAATCCTTTCATCCAAGGATTGCAGCTAGATTTCTAGCTAAAATTGTCATCATTGCATGAATATTGTATGTAAGTTGATTTTTAAATACTATTCTTTATATTAAAAACTAGACGATGCCTGAGAAGTCGCAGACATCCTCTAGTTTTTAATTCCGTTCTCTAGTCTCGCATAAATTAAGCCTCTATCTTTGTTCCCGAACTCTTTTTTTCCATGATAAAAAATACCTTATATCTCAATATCCAAAATATAGTCTAGGCTAGGCAAAGACCCCAATAATAATTCCTCAGGCGACGAAACTTTATTATAAATATAAATATATAAATTATCATGATTTAAACGTATATTATAAATATCCACCAAAAAATCAGAAAGGAAGTAAGGTTTTTTATGCTATACCTACCCAATTGTTAAAGCAGGAAGGTACATTATGGCGTAAACGCAGTTTACATTTCATCATAAAATCGGTTTAAATATCGATGTTGTGCATGGTTATTTCATTTGATATTTCGGTTTTGAGGGTAAATATACTACCTGCTATTATTTTAAAAAGAACTCGAGCAAATATTCATTCATAAATATTTATTTTTAGGTATATATACCTAACTTCCGGATGTTTTTTTTTGTTGGATATTTTTGTGTAAGTTTTGGATCATCCAATACTAAAACCCGGACAAGTTTCATCGACTGAGGATTTAATGCGTCCATACAATGGATCGCCCCATTGCTTAGACTAATAATATGCTATGCCAAGCTATCTAGCTGTAGGGTAACCAATGGTCTATTAATAGTGTAACAAAAAGATTACAGACACACTTTCACAATCAAAATATCATACTAAAATTATAAATGCGAAAGTGTGTTTGTTTGTTGGTTTACCTATTGGTTTGTTAATTTGTCCTTCAATCACGCTGCAACAGAGCAACAGATCGACGTGATTTTTTGCACGGGTATATTTGAGGACCTGGACACTCAAAGGTCACAGGTCCTCAAATATACCCGTGCATATACGTGCATAATCAAGAAGTTCCGGTGGGAATCAAAAGAATTTATTCCACGCAGACTAGCTAGTTAGTAAATATAAATGAAATCAAATACTTATACCACAGAATTGTAACTAAAGCTTTACAACGTATGAAAACCTGTGAATAAAATAAATAAAAACAAAAGCTCGCCAAAAGGACGCCCGCGGGGACGGCGCCGCCGTCGTCGGGAAAGTTCTTAACCTCATTAAATTCCCAATATTTCACCGCTATTTACATAAGGAAAAGATAAAGACAAGACGCCGCGGCCATTTTGTATTTTTGCGTTCGAATTTCGAAGGGGAGACGAGGGTTACAGATTATAGGCGGACCGTGGCGTACGCGAATTTATTATTATTATATTCGGCATACTAAGCTTTCGATTCATTGAGTAATGTCAGAGGGTGGTTTTTGTGCCCGTACCAAAAAGCAGTGAACTTTTTTGGCAATTTTACGAAAAAATTATAAGTATACCTTCTTATATTGTACGGTAATTTTTCTTTAACTTGCCACCAATTTTCTTACAAAAAATCATTTAAGTTACTAAGTAGGTAGGTATATCTAAAGGATCTATCTATATCTATGTTACCAGGGAATCTAAACGTACCTACTTACATATTATATAGTACCTTTTTTTGTAGATATCAAACAAAAAAAAAGTAAGCCTACCCACATAGCTACGCAAGAAAAAAATTGCATCTCATCCAGTAAATCGAAACATTTCTGTACTAAAAGATGATGCGATTGCGACCTGTTTAAACTGTATTGATGTGGCTATTCTTATCAGATTTTTATAAGTAAATAAGCATGTATTCTGACTGACTTATTTTTTGGATATTTCATTCTTCTCGCAATTATTTCCTGTATAATAGTTATCTTAGGTATTTCATAATTTTATTGGTGCTTCACACACCTCTTATTCATCTTAGGTATTGCTATTAGGATAATAAAACTTTTCCTGGAAAAGGATAGAATGCTAACTATAATCCTAATAGCATCTCTATAAGATAGTAGCTATCAACTCCACATTTTGTACTATTGCTGAAGTTGCTAACAATTAGGTATTATATCGATATTCCAAGATAATAACGCTTACAGCGCATTCAATTGAAGACAAACTATAAATCTCCGCAAATTGTTCAACTATTTGTCCAATAAATCGGCAACTTGCCAACTAGCCAAGACCGGACTTACGTTTCAAGAAAGTATTTAACTTTACAGAACTGCTCAGGGAACTAATAGTGATGTGCTAACTATCGAACGACAAAAACTTTATTTTATCGATGTATCTTTCTAAAGAGTTTACATATAGAGTTATTTATACCGGAGCCGTGAGTTTTCCTTAATTATCGTTCGTATATACCTACCCCTTTTTCCAATAGAAAACGATATCCGTGACAATACATAGACGATATTGATAACTATACCTACACATACGCTACACTACACATATTGTGCTAATTCAGCCTAAATTCTAAGTAGTTTATTATTTTTCTTCTAGGTAGGTTTTTTTGCTACAAAACCTCAAAATTTCATCTTAATATTATAAGATTTTAAATTTTTGTTACAGGTACATCGATATGGATAATATCTAATATATCTCGTAGCATTGCATCGCTACGAATTACGACGTGATATAGGCGTTGTTGTTCAAGTTTCAACGTTTAATCTGATTCAGAGACTCATTCACCGCCATGAGACTACGTATGTTATTCCGATGGACCGAAGGAATTCAGTGTAAAGTTATTTAAAAATATCGATGTCGATAACATAAAACATGTACGCTTCCCATCCTGACGACGTAATAGAGACTTTGTTGTTGATCAAGTTTAAGCGTTTAAGCTGGAACAGTGCCTCACTTACTGACATGAGACGGCTAAACTCCCTCCGATGGACGGAAGGAATTGATTATAAAGTTGTTTAAAAATATCGATGTCGATAAAATAAAACATGCACGTTTCTCATCCCTACGACGTAATAGAGGTGTTGTTGATCAAGTTTAGGCGTTTAAGCTGAAACAGTGGCTCAGTTACTGCCCTGAGACGGCTGAAACTTCCTCCGATAGACTGAAGGAATGGAGTGGAAATTAGTAATTTAATACCTAAGGCTATTTGTTATATAGGTAATGCCTATCTAGTTCAAACTCGAGCTCGAAATATATTTATTAAAAATAGGTACCTACAAAGTACACCTTCTGAACGTCACGTTTACAAAGTATAAGACGTGATGGTGATATATAAGCACGGTATCTTAATCTACGAGGGTTCCAAACGCGCCCTGGTCTGAGAAGAACCCACAACAAATCCAGCCGGGTTCTACTTAATGCCTATTATTATCAATAGATTTACCTGGTTATTTGCCAATCGCTTTAGGTAGTTTAAGTATCTCTAGGTACTTGGCATTTAAATATAAAAATAATATAAAATATCATATTATTTTGTGTACCTAATTAATTAATGAATGAATGAAATTTATTTGCTGAATATGAGTACGTACAGATGTTTACAATTTTAAGGCGTCCTTCATATTCTACTATAAATTAGCATGCAAATACTTAATGTAAGTACTCATTAGGAATAGTATTATATTTAAAAATTATTCAAATGAGATTATAAGATCTGAACACATGATCAGGATCACAAAAAAAATGTCCATATTAAAATAAGATCCAGTCAGATTATGTCAATTTAAATAAATAATATGTCAATTAATTGTTACAAAAATCAGTTAAAGATTAAAAAGACTTGTCACACAACCACCTACATTTTGGTTAGAATGCCAGCTTATGTAGCAATACTAAGAGTAGAAATACTGATATGGTTAAAATTAAAACTGAACTGAAAGAATTGTACCTAATAGTAATACTCATTTTATAATTTTACTTTTATAAATAACTGTTAGTAAATAAAGTCTATTTACGTACTTACTCACTATTTTATTTTAGACTAGCCTTTGTGCTAGACATCATCTACTTGCAGGGTATCAGTTGTAAGAATACTGTTTTTTTATGCACTACAAGTTAGCCCTAGCCGAAATTAGAAATTCCTAATTTGACTCTGCCGGGAATCGAACCCGGGTTAGAACCACGGTTAAAAGTAGGTACGTGAATAACCTGTAGACGACCTCCGTGGCGCAGTGTTGAGAGCTGTTGTCTTATCGTGCGGAGGTCCCGAGTTCGATGCCCGGCAGGGTCAATTTGGGATTTTATAATTTCTGAATTTTCTCTAGTCTGGCCTGGTGGGAGGCTTCGGCCGTGGCTAGTTAACACCCTACCGGCAAAGACGTGCCGCCAAGCGATTTAGCGTTCCGGTACGATGCCGTGTAGAAACCGAATAGGGGTATGGGTTAAATAACTGTCATGCCCCTAACAGGTTAGCGCGCTACCATCTTAGACTGCATCATCACTTACAATTAGGTGAGATCGCAGTCTAGGGCTAACGTGTACTGGATTAAAAAAAAGTCTATTTCCGGGATCAAGCAAGTACTAAATTTTAACAAAATCAATTTAGCAGATACCTATGCCGTGGAAACTGGAAAGGTTAGACAGACACACTCGCATTTCCAAGTAGGTACTTAGGTATGGATTAATATTGAAACCTATTACGAACTATAAAAGGTTCCTTAAAATCCAAATTCCTAGAATGTACCCGTGGGTAGATATAAAATATTATAATGCTGCTATCTCATGAAAGTTCTCACAACTTTCAGAAGCTATAAATTGTAGGAACTTACTCAGCACTGAGCACGGGCCGGTATCCGGCACAACTTAGGTAAGCTTAGCTTGGTCGCTCTAAACAACAGGCCAAAGTATTAATAACTTAAGACTTCACAACTTGCTTACTAGCACTGGATCTCCCACTGTACAATATGGTAACTATCTACAATCAAGCAGAAAGTATCTTCCTATTTTTTATCGGATGACAAGTAAGCCCTTGGCTGAGACCTCTCCTGCTGGTAAACGCATGCCGATAATGCAGTTATTATTAGATAAACTTATAGTTGTACTAGATGATTTTCTGATTCCCGCGGGAACTCTTAGATTTTCCGGGATAATAAGCAGCCTTTGTGCTATTCCAGACTAAGTATAATCTATCTCTGTGCCAGCCAGAGATAGATTATAATTTCAGCCAGATCCGTTTAGCCGTTGGGACGTGATTGAGTTACAAACATCCATACATCCATACATCCATACATCCACACATCCACACATCCACACATCCATCCAAACTTTCGCATTTATAATATTAGTATAGAAGTATGCATACCTTTTTCCAGTTTTTACACTCGACATCGTAAGTACCGGCCGCTAAATCGCTTGGATGCATGGCTGTACCTGCATGTAGATGACTAGACAACCCTTCCACCCACCGAGAAGCTGACTAGTAGGTAGTTCTGTGCTTCCACCAGACTAGGGACAGTTTACAAATTCCTAAATAATTGGCCCTTACCACCTTAAAAGACCACTCCGCAAGAGAATTTGTAACAGTCGTCATGAATAGTATCGTATCCTGCATCGTGTTGTGTCGTATTTTAATTAGAATTAAAAAAAAATTAATTATAAATAAAATATTCTTCAATCCACTCTAGGGTTATATGTGGAGGTAGGTAAGTATTTTAAACATAATAATTATTTCATCGGAAATTGCTGAAGCATCTAAATGCGCAGTAGATACGGCCCCGTCTGGGACGCTATAGGTTTCTAATCAAAGATGCGGGCCGCTCGAATCTTAGCAAATTAGTAGGGGAGATGCCCTTTACTGCATAGGGCTGACAAACTTACAAAATTGTAAAGAAGTATTTTAACAAAGTTTATTAATTATTTCTTAGATGCTAATACGATCTGAGAGTAACTCTTATCCATACTAATAAGAAAATGTCCGTCCGTCCGTCTGTCTGTCTCTCTCTCTCTTTTCAACTGATTTTGATGAAATCTGGTGTAGTGATGGATTGCATCCCGGGAAAGGACATTTTTTATCCCCGAAAATTAAGGAGTTCCCGCGGGAAAATTTAATTTTGAAGATAATTTACCGAACTCACGCTTATCGTGATCATCAAAATAAATGAAAATGTATTTTGGTGAAAAAAAACAATTAAAAAGAACAGATAGGGTGAAAATAATATGCCATTATTTTAAGTCTACTTACCTGCCTATATAATAATGTATTAACTACGTATTTCCTGACAGTCAATTTTAACAATCCCATACAATTGCTAACCGTTTACCGATTATTTGAATTTATTATTTACTGTGAGCAAGTTAAACATTCTTACCTTGAATATTAATTTACCGTAGCAAGTCGTAGCAGCCCTAATTCAAAGAGGCTAAGGAGAAAGATCGGGGCATCTTGAGTGGACACCACTAATGCCCCTCAAAGAACCTTACGTAAATGTTATTGTGAATATATCTATACTTTGTTATATATTCATTAGCTGAAATGTACTAAAACTTTAGGTCCAGAAAGCAGAAAAAAGGACATGCTAGTGACCTACTATTGTATATATTATTAATTTTACATGTAGGTACTTAAGTAGTTTAATAATTGCAAGAAATAAAAGAGTCACTATCGAGCAGCTTGTCGTTTCACTACACCAATTTACTTACCAAGAGCTAACCACAAAATCGGGGTAGGACATAGTACGAGAACATCATGTTTCATTAATTAGAGATAAAATATGTGATGCTGCTACCCACTGATACAGACCCTCTGCCATAAAAATACCACTTTTGTGCCTCCGAGGCAGGCCAAGAGAGTCAAAAGTTAAAATACTTAATTATTATAATTTTTATCAAAATCTTCGAGATGCACATGTTTAACAAATATTTTAATCAGGATCTGTCCATCTATTATTACATATATGTATAATACGTAATAATTAGGTACTATTTACATTATCTATTGACATTTTTATTTTCTTTTTTACAAACCAGTGATTATATTAAACCTACTATAAAATCGTAATTTTTGATTAAAAAATTAAGCTTTTATTTTACAAAACCGCCATCTAGCGTGCAGTAGCTAAACTAGCAAAGGAAACGCTCCATCTAGTGATGGATAGCCTAAAAATATATAAGCGCCATCTTGTGACAAATAAAGTAAACTAGATAAAGCGCCATCTAGTAACGAATTATCAAACTAAGGGAGTGTGAATATTTTTCTACTCGTCACTAGAGGGTGCATAATTTATTTATTTCATCAACCTATGTTCCATCTTGTAACAAATTAAAAAGCTGAAAAAAAAGGTAATTAAATGCAGAGAATATGGGAAGTGACGAATTCATGCCAGCGAACCATCAACAAGTTGCGTTGCTAGTCATAAAGTGCTCATTGGTAATTGGTATCTAGATAAACTTCTTTTAGTATTAAGCATTTCCATAGAAATAATTCTAGAAAAAAGAATAATGCCTTTCAATTCTTGACAGGCAGTTGAGATTTGATCTATGATGTTTTCTATTAAAAATAAATTGAAAATTTTCACCCTGTAATATGTTTAGACGTAGAATCATGAGAATAGTGAGTATTTTTTTTGTGGAGTAAATAAATACCTTTGTATAGTGAAAAACTAAAGTACTTAGTTCCTAAAGTTTACTCAGTTCCAGATCTTAGGCGAAGTAGGTACCTACCTAATGACTAATGAGATGAGACCAACATAGATATATGATAAATTATTGTTTGTAGGTTTTTCAAGGAAAGTCAACATTGGACACATCAAAAGGCAGTTGTAGAACACAAGATCGGAAATCATGTTCCCGTCATTTCAATGTCAAGTGAGTCCCTAACCTACCCACCTTTTTTTTATCCATCTGCCTGTAAAACCTCGTGCCTAAGTTATTTACCATTTACACAAATTTACGAAATAAGGATGAAAACGCCTTACGGATAGGAAACCTCTGCGCAAAACCTCAATTGGAAACACGTCAGTCAGTGCAGCTTTATATTATTATAGTGGTGCCCGCGTGCCAAGTATTGGTCTACCAGATGATTCTTTTTTCCGTTAGTATGTTTTCGCGTTAAGCGTTTACATCACTTAGATGAAATGCAAACATTAATTGAACCAGTGTATCTATATAGTGCTCAGAAAGTCAAATAATCCTTTTAATCCATACTTTATTATTTTAAATGCGAAAGTCTGCCTGTCTGTCTGCTACGCTTTCACGGCCCAACTGTTCAACCGATTTTGATGAAATTCGGTACGGGTAAAGGTTGTATCCTGGGGAAGGTTTTATCTTTTTATCTCGGAAAATCAAGGAGCTCCCGCTTGAAGAAAAAAATCCTATTCCACGCGGACGAAGTTGCGGGCATCTAATTATTTATATTCTACTTAATTGACCATGAAGTAGGTATAACCTCGTCATCGTTATATACATACATTGATAAGCAACGAAATACTTATTTGTTAATTTTAGTAACCATTTACAGGGATTTAAACATAGTAGAACCCGCAAAACTCTACTACATCAAACGTCAAGACATTCAGACACACGCAGTTCTACGAGGCATAGAAGAAGTCAAAGCTCCGACTTTTCCTGACTCCGTTACCAGCGGAGACGTCAAGTAAGCGTAGACCTTATAGGCTTGTTACACTGCACTTTTCACAGGGACCCTTACACTTGATTCAGTGTAGTGTAATAAGATATAGGGAGAAAGGGTCCCTAAATTGGTCCTTATTGCTTTGTAATAAGCGACGCTCTATCTAGCTGCCTAGGCCTGTAATAGGCCTATTAACTGTCCACAATGCACTAACGGAACTCTTATTTTCAGACAAAAATATAATGGAGAATAGGCTGGACGCGGGTCTGGCTTTTTAAATATCAAATCAGGACCCTCTTGACTTGATAAAGGATAGCTTCTAAAAATCGAATTTTAGTTCTTACCTAATCATACTAATATTATAAATGCGAAAGTGTGTTTGTTTGTCTTTCAATCACGCCGCAACGGAGCAACGGAGCGACGTGATTTTTGTAATGGGTATAGTTAAAGTCCTGGAGAGTGACATAGGCTACTTTTTATCCCGGAAAGTTAAGGATTTCCCGCGGGAATAAAAAAAACTTAATCATCTAGTCATTTTATAAAGGGCTAACAGGCTCTACGCGACTCTACGTACCGCTACGCCGTAGATCCTATATTTCGTTTACCAGTCATATTTTCTAAAGTCATGATTACGGATTTATTCAATAATAACTACATATAGATATTCCTACTTACTTATTATAAAATTAATAATAATGCATGTAACTTGCAATCAATGTAATTGCTCAAGTCGATTCGATCATAATGCGTGTACATTTGCAGCAGTTATGTAAGTAGTAACTAGATGATGCCGCGACTTTGTCCGCATGGATTAAGATTTTTTGATTCCAACGGGAACTCTTTAATTTTCCGAGACAAAAAGTATATAGCCTAAATCCTTCTCCGGGGTACAACCTAGCACTGTACTAAATTTCATCAAAATCGGTTGAACAGATGAGCCGTGCAAGCGTAGCAGACAAACAGACAGACAGACAGACTGACTGACTGACTGGCTGACAGACACACTTTCGCATTTATAATATTAGTATTAGTATGGATAGTATGGATTTTCCTTTTTTTTTTATAAAAATGTATTTCCTTAAATATAGATTAATAAAGAAAGAAGGGGACGCCGTCGCCATGGACGAGGTGGTATTGGAGATAGAGACGGACAAGACAGCGCTGCCGGTGATGTCACCGGGACACGGCAAGATCGCCAAGCTGCTGGTCAAGGATGGCCAGTCGGTCAAGTCGCAACAACCGCTGTTCACGGTAAACAATAGGGATATCATAAAAAAATTATTTCTAACTGATTATTAAATAAAATTTTCCTACTAGGTACTAGTTTACTCTGGTTCTTCTCTTGTATTAATTCATCTTCTTAACTATAAGCTTTTTATTTATTTTTTTAATTACTTCGTATGTAGTATATATTAATATTTATTTTTCCACCTTTGCGAACTATTTTTAACTCATGTATATTCTATCTGTGAAAACTTGTAATTGGCGTTATATTTATTCTTTATTTATGTATCCATTTCTGTTGTAGCTGTAATTTTTCTGTGCTAAATAAAATAAAATAAATAGAGGATCTTCCAAAAGACTTAAAATTCACATACGCGGTTAGTTTTGAGTTTGATAACCAGTTTAAATTATAGATTTAAAAAAAAGTGCGTTGAAATTTTATGACGTCACTATTGTGAATTTCATACAACTTCTATACTAGAAGTGCGTTTTTAAGTTTGTTAAAGAGTTGCTTGCTGATTTGATTGAGTTGTCATCATCCCCATTGATAACATTTATTTATCCTCTTTTTGATCAAGTAAAGCCGTCCGTCCTGCGCCTGATCTGTCTCCGGTCGTGTTGGATTCCGGTCCATTGGACTTTGTGGTAAAGGAACAGAGAGTATGGTATGGTAAAAGAACAGAGAGTGCACCGGTGTATGCGCACGCACTTGTGCACTATGTCTCCCGCGCAAATGGCTATTGTCTCTGAGGATAGGCCACCGTGGACGACATTCGGTCGGGAAGACATTATTATTATTATCCTCATTTAAGGTTTTCGTAGTCAACAAGTTAATAGTAAACCCCTATAGTTTCACCATGTCCTTCCGTCTGTCTGTGGGCTTAGCTCAGAGGCCGAGAAAGTGGGGTGTCATTGGATAGCTCGTCCAAAAATATTGTGGGGGTGGGAAAATCATTATTCGATTCAGGGATCCTTTTGCGAAATATTAAGCTTTAAAGTGCTAATTTTTGTTATAGTCAAGCGCCCCCCGCTTTTACTGACTTGAACTAGCTTTGTAAAGTTTAGTTTTGGTTTTGAAATTCGACTTTGATCTCATCAATCCTGACACCTGAGGCCACCGGTATATGTTAGGTAGACTAAGCAGTCTAAGGCGTAAGTTACCGTAAGGTGTAAGGATCTAAGGATTTGGCGATTAATGTTGCAAGTAGAATCTGTTCTTACTCTTAGTAGGTACTCTTGACATTGTACCGAAACGTGTGATTGTGGCTTTGTAGGGAATGTATCTACATTTATAGGAAATGTTGCAGCAAAAGGTGTATAATTTTACACCTCTTGCTTCAATTCTAACTCAGGTACAGATAGGTACAGGTACAGCTGAGCAGTGTTGCATAGGTAAGTACTAAGTATATACTAAATTCATGTCAAGATGTGTAGGTATCAATCTTTCAAAAATCAGTTAATCTTTTCTTTACCTTTAAGTCTAACTATTTTTTAAACGACTGCCTGAAAAGAGGAATATATTGTTTTTAGGGTTATGTGTATATGTATGTATGTATGTGGGTTTGTATATTCCACCAAAACTTCTATACGCCTGAACCGATTTTGATAAATGAGGTATCGTTAGAATCCCTAGCTTATTCTGGGTGACATAGGATAGTAAAATTTAAAAAAAAATTGATGGTGACCATGGTCCCGCAATAAAGACAAAATTTGAAAAAAAAACGAAAATAAGATTAACTATATAATCATCATCTAGAAAATGATGAGTAGATTCCAAAAATATATAACACTATAGTTCAATACCCAGGGATTCACAAAAAAATATCATTTAATTAATTAGATTAATTTGGATTTTTAACTTTTTACTTCGTTTTTGGCAGGGCAGTCGTGTTTTTTAATTTTTTTAATGCTGACTAGTTTAATTTTTTTAATTATGACTTGTGTTCTTTGTGCTTTTCTCAATAAAGGTTGACGTAACCGGGGTAGCGCCGGCCGCGGCCCCAGCAGCCGCTCCGGCCGCCAAGCCCACACCCGCATCCGCACCCGCACCCGCACCCGCACCCGCATCCGCACCCGCACCCGCATCCGCATCCGCACCCGCACCCGCATCCGCACCCGCACCCGCAGCGACGACACCAACCGCAACTACTGTCGTGAAGAAGGCCGCCGCGCCTGCTGGACCTACTGTATGTCACCATTTCCATCTATACCTTTTAAAGGACAGAAAATCAATTAAATGCCCATTCTTTTCATTATATAATTAGAAGTGTCCGTTAAATTCTAGTAATTAAAATTGAAGGTTTAAAATAAATTGAGAATTATCGTGTGTTTCAATACCTTGTTGATTCTTAGGCGAATTTGGGCAATGCCCTTTAGTCAACACTATATGGTCCCTTGCACGAGTGTACTAGGCTATCAGACAGAAGGTAGAGTGGCGAATCACACGTACCACTAAAGCCGTCGCTTCGTGACGACTACGACCGCTCTGCCAAGAGCTACAAAGGATACCTTTGTGGATATATCGTTGATTTGGGTTTAAATAAGACTCCCAAATAGTTAGATAACACTATATTCCACTTTTTACAATTATCGAGTTCAATTTAACAGTGTTAGTTAGGTACACTTATCACTATCTCGATATTTGTAACTCGCGTATGACTGGCGGCGCGTAAAAAGTAGTACGGGGCTACCGTGAGGGCGTTTGGATCGAGACTGGCGAGCTTAAATTTATCGGCCGGCTACCGATGCGTTGCGCCCGCGCATAACGGGATCTACGTCCCTGGCCGCGCGCCCCGCGCCTCTCATTCACCCAGTGCCTGGCGGTACACATCGCGCGTCGGGCCGCAGGCGCTCGAGAGGAAATTAAATATTTAAATGTTATTTTATATATGTGTTATAATATTATATACTTATTGTATTGATTCTATTTTAGTTTTAATGTTATTACTATATTGTATGTACTGTGTATATTTCTAAATTATATATTGTTTAATGGTATATATTTGTAATATGTAGTGTATGTATGTATGTAGTGTAATATCTAAATTTTATATTTATGTATGTAAATAATATTAACTATAATGTATATATGTGAATGTCACCCACATCACTCCCCCCCAGAGACCGTGTTACGGGCGAAAGTAATCTGGAAATCGAACCCGTCGTCCGGATCGCGTGGTTTTGATAATTGTGGGAGGAGTTGGTGGCGATTCAGCTTGAATTGGTTCAGGTGCGTTATTTGAATCTGACAGTATGTAAGCCGGCTTTAATCGGTCTACCGATACTGTAACAGATTTTCCTTTGATCCGAATCTTAAAGACCTTGGCACCTCTCTCGATCACCTCATGGGGACCAGTGTATGCCGGTTGTAGTGCGCCTCTTAAAGAATCATCCCGTAGGAAGACGTGCGAGCAAGACGTTAATTCTTTATATATAAAAATTTTGCCTTTTGCATGATGTCTGGGTGGTACTGGATGCAGGTTGTTGGCAAATGATCTGATACGGGCTGAAAAGTCTGTTATATCAGTCGTGCATTTGTCAACCTTATGCCCAAAAAATTCACCAGGGAGCCGTAAGGGTTCCCCGTAAACTAGCTCGGCAGAGGAAGACTGAAGGTCTTCCTTGAAAGAACTTCGTATGCCGAGGAGGATGAATGGCAATGATTCTGACCAGCTGTTGTCAGCATGGCACATGATTGACGCCTTCAACTGACGGTGAAATCTTTCGACTATACCGTTACACTGAGGGTGGTATGCGGTTGTTTTACGATGCGTAAAGCCAAGGGTCTTGGACAGCTGCGTAAAGAGTGCCGAGTCAAATTGCCGACCCCGATCCGTTGTCACGAGGACTGGACAACCAAAACGTCCAACCCACCCGGACAAGAACGCTTTGGCCACAGACTCTGCCGTGATATCGGTCAGTGGGACAACTTCAACCCATCGCGTGAAGCGATCGATTGCTGTCAGGCAGTACCGATACTCGGCAGATGGAGGTAATGGTCCGATTAGGTCTAGGTGGACGTGTTTGAAACGCGCTGAAGGTAAATCGAAACTTCCTAAGGGTGAAGAAACGTGTCGGTTTACCTTAGCGCGCTGACATGCCAAACATGCCTTAGACCAATCGCGACAGTCTTTTCTCATCTGTGGCCATACGTAGCGTTGTGCTACGAGTTTAGCGCTAGCGTTAGCGCCAGGGTGGCTTAGCGAATGCAAGCTGTTAAAAACTTGTTTGCGTAGGGGTCGAGGTACGAAAGGCCTAGGGGTCGTTGTGCTAACATCGCAGTACAGTTCAATGCGACTCCCAGGTAAGGTCAACCTCTCAATACGCAGTGAAGAATTCCCACCAAGATATTCGGCGAGCTCGGGGTCTGAGTTTTGGGCATTAGCTATTACTGCTAGATCTACGGGACTCTGCAATTCTTCGACGCGGGAAAGTGTGTCAGCAACGACATTATCTTCCCCGGCGATGTGTTTAATGTCTGTCGAGAATTGTGCTACGTAGTCTAGGTACATGTATTGACGCGGCGAGCAGTTATTTTTACGCTCGGTGAACGCGTAACACAGGGGCTTGTGGTCCGTGTATATGGTGAAGCTTGTAGCCTCTAGCCAGTGTCGGAAGTATTTGACACTCTCGTAGATGGCAAGGAGCTCTCGGTCGTACGGTGAGTATTTCCGTTGCGGCGGGCTCAACTTGCGGGAGAAAAAGGCTAGAGGTTCCCAATAACCATCTCTAAGCTGTTGCAGGACTCCGCCAATGGCAAGGTCAGACGCGTCGGTAACTAAGCCTAGTTTACATGATGTATCAGGATGTGCCAACAAGGCTGCGTTACAGAGGCTATGCTTGCAGTCCTCGAAGGCTTTCATCGAGTCTCCTTCTATATCAACCGGCTGAGAGGCTTTTACGGAACCAGTCAACAAGTTATTGAGGGGAGCTTGGATCTGGGCGGCATGTGGTATAAATCTCCTATAAAAATTTACCATTCCCAGAAATCTCCTGAGCTCCCTAGCAGTTTTAGGGACTGGAAATTCCTTTATAGCCTGCACTTTGCTTTCCAGAGGTTTAGTTCCGTGTTGAGATATATGGTAGCCCAAAAACGTCACTTCTGTCACACCAAAGACGCACTTATTGGTATTAATGAGAATGCCATAATCCTTCATCCTGGTGAAAAGCTGGCGAAGGTGCTGCTCATGCTCATCCTCATTTTTGGAGAATACCAAGAAGTCGTCCAGGTAAGGGTAGCAAAAATCTAGACCACGAGTTAGTTCGTCAACAAACCTCTGGAAAGTCTGGCCTGCGTTACGCAGACCAAAGGTCATATAGGGGAATTCATAGAGCCCAAATGGTGTTGAAATGGCTGTCTTAGGTATGTCCTGTTCGTTAACTGGTATCTGGTTGTAAGCCTTGACTAAATCAATTGTGGAAAAGATCTTACAACCAGATAGGTTATACGCGAAGTCATGGATATGCCTGATAGGGTATCTATCAGGTATGGTCCTTGCATTAAGCATCCGGTAATCACCACACGGTCGCCAGCCATTATCCTTTTTGGGGGCTAGGTGAAGTGGTGACGACCAGGGGCTTTCTGACGGTCGAGCGGTGCCGTTCGCTAACATTGCCTCGAACTCGGACTTTGCTATTTTTAGTTTGTCTGGGGCAAGTCGACGTGGAGGGCATGATACCGGGGGACCTGGCGTAGTACGTATGTGGTGTGTGGTGTTATGTTTTGGTGTGCATGGAGCGCCTGTGGGCCGCGTGATTTCCTGAAATTCCGAAAGTAATTTACTGTATTTGGACTCACCAATCACGACCTTCACGCTGGAAATTAAACTGTCAGGTTCGGCGACAGCGGCCACGGCAGATAGACCAGTCGCACCGTCGATCAATCGCTGGTTACGAATATCTACGATTAGACAATAGTATGACAGAAAATCTACGCCTATAATAGGTCTTGTAACGTCCGCCACTGTAAAACGCCATACAAAATTTCTGCGCAAACCTAAATTAAGATTAAAGTCTACAAAACCGTACGTATTAATTACTGTTCCATTTGCCGCACTAAGTTCGTAATCAGTTTTTTCACGCCGTTGTTTGAGCGCAGTTCGAGGGAAAACGCTTAAGTCACTTCCGGTGTCAACAAGGAATTGTATTCTCGAACTGCGGTCGGTCACGAACAGGCGACCTGGGGTGGAGGGGCAATCGTCAGCCGCCATTATCGACTGCCCTGCGCGTTTCCCGTTTTGTAGTCACAGGGTGTAATGCACTTTTTCGCCTGACTACCAAATTTATGGTGATACCAGCATACTGGAAACTTTCTATAACTAGATTGGGACCTAGACACAGATGACGTTCGATTTCTTTGTCGTGACGTTCGACGGCAACGGGAGCGCGATCGGTCATGGCCAGCGGTGGCAAGCGCGCTTACTTGTTTGGCCAGCTCGGTGATTTGCCTGGCCATGGTATCCATCGTTGACTCCAACCTCGATATGGATGTCGCTGCCACTTGGGGAGACGTCGGTGCTATATCGTGTACCCTGTCCGCTAAATCCGCAAGTTCTTGTAAGTTCATATTAGATTGTGACGCTATAATGGTCTGCAGGTTGTGTGGAAGTCGGCTGGTCCAGACGTCCGTAATAAAATCGTCAGGCATATTAGGCCCTGCCAGCTGTTGAAGGTGCCGCAAAAACTGGGACGGTTTGCGGTCCCCTAGCTCCTCGGATTGCAGTAACTGCTTAACCTTTTTCTGCCTGGACAGGGAAAGGCGCTTGATGAGCTCAGTTTTGAGTTTATCGAACTTCCCAGTCGCAGGTGGATTTTCTATGATGTCCTCCACGGTAGCTGAATATTTACCGTCCAAATGAGAAAGCACGTAATAGAATTTGGTGTTATCATCAGTAATCCGGGCTATATTAAATTGCGCCTCTATTTGTGCGAACCATATTGACGGTTTTTCAGCCCAAAACGGTGGAACACGGACGCCAACACGAAACAATTCCGCTAACGGGTCTCGATCTTTCGATCTCTTTGTTCGTTGCGCTTTCTGCGATGTTCCGGAATGCGCCGCATCACTATCGTCGCTGCTCATGATTCACAGGGGTCACCAGTGTGGATATATCGTTGATTTGGGTTTAAATAAGACTCCCAAATAGTTAGATAACACTATATTCCACTTTTTACAATTATCGAGTTCAATTTAACAGTGTTAGTTAGGTACACTTATCACTATCTCGATATTTGTAACTCGCGTATGACTGGCGGCGCGTAAAAAGTAGTACGGGGCTACCGTGAGGGCGTTTGGATCGAGACTGGCGAGCTTAAATTTATCGGCCGGCTACCGATGCGTTGCGCCCGCGCATAACGGGATCTACGTCCCTGGCCGCGCGCCCCGCGCCTCTCATTCACCCAGTGCCTGGCGGTACACATCGCGCGTCGGGCCGCAGGCGCTCGAGAGGAAATTAAATATTTAAATGTTATTTTATATATGTGTTATAATATTATATACTTATTGTATTGATTCTATTTTAGTTTTAATGTTATTACTATATTGTATGTACTGTGTATATTTCTAAATTATATATTGTTTAATGGTATATATTTGTAATATGTAGTGTATGTATGTATGTAGTGTAATATCTAAATTTTATATTTATGTATGTAAATAATATTAACTATAATGTATATATGTGAATGTCACCCACACCTTCAGTTCGATTCAACGTTTTTGATACAAAAAGATGTAAAATGTCCTTCCGATGTCTTTGAGTGAGAGTGAATAAGAGTCTTCTAACTAATGAGGGGTGCTATGCGAGGGGTTGCTTCTGTTGAAGCCCCTAACTCCTAATCTTTTAATTGCACCATTAATTAATAATTAAGATCGGATTATAATGAAATTTCCAATAATGACAAAAGCCCATTACCTTATCTGGTTTTAATATTACAATAGACACACTGAAAACCTTTAAAAATATTAGCATAATATCTCGCATTTGATGGCAATAAATGGGTAGGTACGATTTCCGTCATATATCAGGCATATATCATAATTTCAGGCAGCAGCTTTGAAAATCGGCGATCCCACAAAAACGATTTCGGGCACACGCACCGAACATCCAGTAGCAATGAACAAAATGCGCAAACGTATATCCGAAAGACTGAAGGAAGCGCAGAATACTACGGCTATGTTGACAACCTTCAACGAATGTGATATGAGGTAGGTAAAACTGATTTAAGTACTTAAACTGTACGCCTACTTAGTAACTACTTACTTGAATAATTAATTGAAAGATTGTTTAAGTACCTACTTGGATAAATGCTTTAAAAGTTAAAACTATATTTAATGCGGAAGTTACCCCGATGCTTCCATCGCACAAATTCAATGTAAACATATTTAGTTACAGAAGCGCTGGTATAATAGGTTCCTATGGTTTTATAGCAGCTCAGCATTTACTACATTTATTAGTTTAACACTTATTAGTTTTTATCTACGCCCATGCTATAAATCCTCTTTAGCAGGTTCTGAAACAGCTTATTGCCAACATTAAAACACCCAATATCATAATAACCTTATCATCATCCAAACGGGTGATGTAATGTTGTACTGAATTTCATAACAACACTCCTTTGTTTTTTTTTCGATCTCTGCGCAAAGGGTTTACTCAACAGACAGCCACATCTGCTCGATGCGTGGTATCTTACATGAATTACAAAAAAAAACATCTATACGAATTTCAAAAAAAGAACATTGTCATACACGCGCGTTTTCTTCGTTCTTTTTATTGTTTCGTTAACAAAAAAATGAGCGATTCAAGTTTTTAGCAGTTTGGGTAAAACAATTGCTAACTATTTACAACTTCCTAATCCTGAGTTGTATACAGGACATTGCTTTCGCATAACATCTGCCACAATATTAGTAGATGCCGGAGGAGACATAACAAGTTTAAAACGGCACGGCGGATGGAAGTCTACATCTGTTGCAGAGGGCTATATTAATGACTCTATAACCAACAAAATCCACGTTTCGGATGTAATTTCGAATTCCATAGAAAATTAAAATAGTGAAGTGGTAAATATAAATATTCCGCCGAGTACATCGGGATCAGGACGTTCCAACATTAAAGAACATCGAGTGAATTTTAATAATTGCACTATACAAAATGTTAATTACTACTACAATAAATAATTCTTTCATTAATACTTAGATTATTTGTATATATGTAATGGATGATATTAGGTTACTAGGACTGGATGTTTTAATGTTAGCAGTAAGCTAACTATTTCAGAATCTGTTATAGAGGATTCATAGCATGGGAGTAGATAAAGTCTTGTATGCAACTGTTGATAATTAGGTATTAAAACGCTCATATGATACTATTACATAACTGTTGCATAAATAACTAATACATAACGGTATCTTGATCTCTCATTGCTTGATTAAAGTACTCAGAAGGACTAGAATCCAGAGCCGTTAAACCGGTTAAATAAATTAAAAAATAATATTGATATCATGGTATGGAGGGTAGAGTAGAAGGAGTAACATCTCATGGGAGAAAAGTTGGTCCAGTGTCCAGTGTCTGCTTTAGATAACCATTTAAAAACCTTCCATAGTGGCGCTGGTGTAGCAAAGGGTATGGTATGAATGTAGCAAGTGTAGATTGAAGTGAAGTATGCCGAGTTAAAAAATGCAATAATAATATCGACTAAAATAGTTAATTATTGAAAATTTCAGCAACTTACGTTGTACAAAAGGATGCTAAATGTTTTCTTTCCTTGTTTATTTCTCAAACTTACTGTAATAATATTTGGCGCTTCCTTTTAAATTTTCCCTGATGCTAGTGTGGCGCCCCCGATTTAATGCATTTCGACGGACACTTTTTATATACAGAGATGTTACTCCTTCTACTCTACCCTCCATAGATCGTGGGAATGAGTATGACACTGCCAGTTTTAGATATTTGCCATTTAGGCAGCCCGCAAACGTTCGTTTTCCGAATTCATTTTCCGAGAAGGAAAACAAACAAGGAGAAACCAATGTGTATTAGTTTCATTAATATTTAATTACATGCAGATTAGGTTCACGACTTGCCTGCGTCCATTTGTTATTTTATAAGCATTATCCCATGGAAACTCATTGATTTGATAATATCCTTCGTCTTTCAGGGTGTACTATCAGGGTTTCAGCTATTTCTGTGAATTCATTAAAACTCAAAATTGATTCAGTGTCTGTAGCGTGAAGTAGGCTAAAAAATAACAGACGGACACACTTTCACATTTTTACTACCTATTATGACTTAACATGAATTAAGTGTCTAAAGACGTGGGCATTTTTTTTCCTCAGCAAACTTATGGCATTCCGGAAAGCCAACCTCGAGACGTTCACAAAGAAATACGGCGTCAAGTTATCTTTCATGTCGCCATTTTTAAAAGCATCGGCCAATGCACTCATGGATCAGCCGGTCATCAACGGCGTTATACTGGGCGATAACATTGTTTACAGGTAATGAGCACGTAATTTTATTACTTCTAGGAAGCTGGACAGAGCTTTACACCACCTCCCCCCATCCCTCTCAAACCATAATATTATAATCGCTTATTCCTCCCTATTCCCTTTTTCGCATAAGTGTTTAGTAGGTATTTAGATCGAAACGTCGTTACAAAAAATATGAAGAATGCAAGCTCATTTCATTAGATTACATACGGCTTTGGAAAATCCTAGGTAGGTATTTTCCAGTATCATGGCCGGATTTCCGTAGAAAACAAAAACATGGGGAACAAGAAACTTTGAAGTACTTTTTTCTTATTACAAGATAGGCTTTCGCTTGACGACAATCGTAGTTTTTTTACCTATTTACGGCTAGTTTTAATTAAACACCATTAAAGTCTCATAATACTAACCGAGTTAACGTTTAAAGTTCCCCTAGCTTCACTCGGATAGAATTTCTGAAATTCCTTTATCAGTGTCACTGATTCCTTTATCAGTTTTACATATTCAGTTTCTTTTTTATCCACTACAAGTCAGCCCTTGACTGCGATCTCACCTGATGGTAAGTGATGATGCAGTCTAAGATGGTAGCGGGCTAAACTGTTAGGGGCATGGCAGTTATATTAAACCCATGCCCGTATTCGGTTTCTACACGGCATCGTACCGAAACGCTAAATCGCTTGGCGGAACGTTTTTGCCGGTAGGGTGTTAACTAGCCACGGCCGAAGCCTCCCACCAAGCCAGACCAGGAAAAATTCAGAAATTATAAATTCCCAAATTGACCCTGCCGGGGATCGAACCCGGGACCTCTGCACGTTAAGACAACAGCGCTACACACTGCGCCACGGAGGTCGTCAAAAAGGTCAGTGAAGTCTTATGTAAAATTTCAAGTTAGGTATTAGACTAGATAGCGGTTCGAGCTATCAATGCTATAACTATTATTACGTCGACGGTCAATCAGTCAATTTAAATACAAGATATGTGACACTATCTGATGACGCCAACAATGTATGTCGGTAACCATTTAAACGTTATTACAATTTGACGACACATCCGTTGATAAGTAATACCTAGGTACGGCTGATTCATTTTAGAGATTACGTGGACATTTCTGTAGCAGTGGCCACCCCTAAAGGCCTCGTGACCCCTGTAGTTCGAAACGTGGACTCCATGGACTTCCCCCGAATTGAGCTCGCTATAGCTGCACTTGCTGAAAAAGCAAGAAATGGTAACACATTAAGTATTCTTTTATACCCACTCGTCACCTATGCATTAACACATTCGCACATTGTTCATCCGATCCGGTAAATAACACTTCCTAGGTTTCTGATAATATCATATCAACGTTTAATAGCAAAATGTCTTTAAAATTATGTGATTAAAATATCATGATTGAATAGGAACATTAATAATTCAAACTGTGTAGATCAAATCCAAAGACAAGCAATGCCGGTAGAATATCGATTTATTTAAATCTACAGTTTTCAAAAACATCAACAAAATAAATTTAAAAAAAAAACAAAACAAAACTGTTTCGTCACCATTATATCCTCGAAATATATACATGAACAAACCTAAAACACGACTTTTGGAACTTTTGTTCGGGAAACCAAATTCGAATACGCTATTCTGAGTCTGCGGTCCAGAAGAAAATTCATTTGCTCTATTAGAATCCAGAGCCGTTATACCAGTTAAATAAATTCATTTACTCTAGCTGCTAGTGTTACCATTTGACTAGGCATTCAAAGCTCATACAAGCGTAAACTATCGACCCGTTATAAAATTAAAAGAGACCCGCAAGATTGAAGGTCACTTTGAGTTAAAAATACCCCCATAAACTTTTAGGGCGGCTGACGCCAGCTGACATGCAAGGAGGCACGTTCACGATCAGCAACGGCGGAGTTTTCGGCTCGTTGCTCTCAATGCCGATCATTAACATGCCACAGTCTGCGATACTGGGCATGCACGCAATTGTTCAGCGACCCGTCGCCGTGGCAGGAAAGGTATGCTATAAAAAATGTACCTATTCTATTGTAGGTACACTTTATTTTTTATCCCTAGCATTTTTTCCCTAGAGCCAGACGTGTGTCTGGCTTCATCAACATAAATCTTAAGTTACATTAGTTAGGTCATACATCTTTTATATAGTCAATAGTCATCAGTATCATTTACATACTTATTTTATCTGAATCTAAAAATGAGCCACGTTTTTCGGGACTTGGCAGAAAATTAGTGCCCCGTGGCAAAAAACCCGCTCTACGTTTGGAAAACTTAAGAAGTCAATAAAGACCATACTTTTCAGTATTCGTTTGTTGCAATTTGCTTTTAGTCGTACCAATATAAATACTTATAAATATTATCAAAACTTTTATTGCCAATTTATTACTCTTAATTTAAAACAAAACAATTAAATAGTCAGCCATATTCATGAGGAATTTCTTAATTTCAACGGCATAATAGGTTGTTATCGTTTGTAATAAGAATGAGCCAGCGGTAAGCGGAATAGATGCGATAAAAGATACACGCCCTTAAGCGCCCACGCGCTTATGCTCGTATAGTTTCTACCCTATACGTAATCAGAGTCGTTAATATTTATTACTATGTCTTCAATTTTTTTTTATTAGTATTAATTCTGACTTGCTATTTATTTATAGGTTGAAATTAGACCAATGATGTACTTGGCCCTATCGTACGACCACAGGCTTATAGACGGCCGCGAAGCAGTGATGTTTCTACGGAAAGTGAAATCGGGGGTGGAAGATCCCACGTCGATTCTAGCTGGAATTTAGTAACAGTGGAAACCGCATTGGATTACAACAGTAGATGAAGTAGTTACCTATATTATATAGGCAGTGTACAATATAATTATATTATAGTAATTGTGTCTGATTAACGTACCTATACTTTAATAATTATTTAACATTTAATAAAGTGACTGATTTAAAACCGTTTATGTGGGGCACGGCTTACGTTTCGCAGAAAACGTCTCAGAAACATGTACCTAAGCGACACGACATAGATCCTTTGCCTGTCTTTCAAACGTCGTGTTGTTAAATATTTTCACCTGTGTAGTAATTAATAGTTTTCACTATAATTAATGTATTTTCTAGGCGCAGATAATACGCGTTACACGAAAGCGAGTTTCCTGCTTTGATTGCGCGTCTGAATCGCGCTGTACGTGCGTTTTTTTACTTTTAATGGCAGCACAATCTTCTTTAGTTCGTAGTTCGTCTCTGGTTAACTTGTCTCTGGTTCGTACCTAAATGGGTCAAGTGCGCATCCACAACGCGACTATCGAAGTGTCAGCGCGTTTGTATTTGTGGATGTGTGGAGAGGTTTCTGGCTGTGACTGAAGCGCGTACGGTTTGCGTTAGATTTCGCGTTTGAATCGCGTTATCAGTATGCGTAGAAAATACGCCGTGTGCATAGGCCTATTAGTTCATCCGCGCTTCAAAAAACTTTCGAGCGAATTTTATTCTTGCGATTTATATATCACGTGGGGACGGAGTTATTTCGTGCGAATTTTATTCGCTTATATACTCCGTAATATGATTTCCAGTGATAAAGACTTGCGAAAAAAAACGCGGGAATGTCTTTCGCAGTGCGGACGTAGCCTTATTTCCCACTGGTTGCCACTCGCAAGCCACGCGTGGATGTGTGGCTAGTTTTAATTCATTCGTTGTCAACATAATAATGCTGATAAAACGATTAGAACAAAAGTTTTACTTTTATACAAAGCTTCGTGGAAATTATTAATATAAAAGCATAAGTACTTATTTAATTTTAACGAGGTTTATGTTAAATATTTAATTGTTTGATAACTTTTCGATTTTATTTTTAACTGACTTCCAAAAAAGGAGGAGGTTCTCAATTCGGCGCGTATTTTATTTTTAAATGTATGTCGGTGCATATCTGTGTGGTTTCTGAACCGATTTGAAAATATTTTTTTTCAGTTTATAGAGGAAGCTCTCGAGTTGGTCCCATAAACAATTCAAATACTCAACCCTGACACTAAAAAGCCACTGTAAACTAAAAATAACTATTGATTTCTACACACTATGTTGAAGTCGGGCGGGTATAACAAGGTTAAGCAAAGTTGACGCATCAGGCTCGCCCGACTTCAACATAGTGTGTAGAAATCAAAATTATTCTTTACTTTATAGTGGCTTTGGAAGTCAGTTTTTGGAAAGAATTTTATTTCCGTAGTGACTCAGTTATTTTACTGTTCAACGATAGCCATATTATGAATATGGCTGTAATGAGTTTGAGTGGAGACAAGAGGATTGCCTTAACCATAAAGATCCAACCATGTTGCAATGGATATGTCACCGTAAGATTGTAAAAACCGTTAGATTATAATCTAACTCGTGAAATTGCAAAATGTCGAAAGATTACAATTTAACTCATTATTTTTCGGTAGATTGTAATCTGTTAGGTACATTAACCCGATAAAACCTAAATTATACGATCATTTATGTCGAACCCTAACATAACCTACAAGAAACAGACAAGAAAACGTAAGTACAATGAATATCAATGAATCGCCATCCATATCATACTATAATAAAACATACAGGCAACACAAATACATAGATAATATTAATAAAGTCAATAATAAAATATAAAAGTATTATATACCTGCGACATTCCAGAACTCGAAATTAACACCATTGCCACCTTTGCTGATGATACGGCCATTATGGCTGTAGGCGGAACACACGAAGAGGCAGTGGGTAAAGTACAAACAGCGCTATATAAAGTGTATGACTGGACAAAAAAATGGAGAATCAAGCTAAATGAAACAAAGTCAATTCATATTGACTTTACAAATAAAACAAAAAAAATACCTCATCAACGGACGGCTGTTTTCATCAACGGACAAAAAATTCCCTACGCGGATACAGCAAAATATCTTGGAATGACCCTTGACGTCAAGCTACGCTGGAGAGCTCACGTCAAGAAAAAAAGAAAAGAACTTGACATAAAGTATAAACAGATGTATTGGCTACTTGGTAAGTTGGTAGACATTCCTCGCTGTCAATACACAACAAGATACTGTTATACAGACAAGTCATGATGCCCATTTGGACCTACGGCATACAGCTTTGGGGCTGTATCAAAAAGAGTAACATCCAAATCATACAGCATCGGTTCCAAAATAAAGTACTCAGGAGTATGGTAAATGCGCCCTGGTACATCAGAAATGACAATATTCATCGGGACCTCAATATTGAATACGTCGAACAAATTATAACCAAATAAGCCAAAGCCCACGACCATCGGCTTCATCACCACGATAACGTTGAGGCAATCCAGCTGCTCGACGTAACGAAACTAGTGAGAAGACTAAAAAGGACTAAGCCTTTTGAGATAGTGATAAGTGACAGTGTAAAGTGTAGTACTAAAAGAACACGTGAACAAAGTGTCTAAGTTTATCGAGAAAGACTAAAATGCGTCAATGGACAATTTCTTAGTACATAAGATAAGTTATAAGTTTAGGTTAAAGCAAAACTGCTCATTAGATAATTAGTTAGGCTAGATCGTAGTTAAATGAGTACCTCGCTGGTACTCAATAATAGGAAAAAAAAATATATAAAAGTAAGGACAGAGCACAAACAAGATCTTGGCTATCAGCATATTGTTCAATATTCCAATTTTAAGTGACTGCGCTATGTAATATTTTTTTCATTTTGTAGTAAATTTTATTAAAGCAGATTATGTAATTTGCATTTGAAATGTGGTATACTAGGAATGCTTTTTATATTTTCAGGTAGATTGTTGTAAATTTTAATAGCCATAGCCATGTAGTATGCACTTTTGGAAAACAGATTTATTCGTGTTTGAGGTAACTGAATTTTATTTCTTCTTCGACTTTGGATAGATACAGCTAGTCAAGAACAAGCCTCGATATTTTTTGACTATTAAGCATATTTCAAGAATATAAAGACTAGGCAAGGGAAGGATGCAATGACACTCGAATAAAGGTCTACAGCTGTCCATCATATTAGCACCGCAGATAGACCTCAGACATGCTTTTTGTCATAAGAACACCTTATCAGCATTAACAGAATTTCCCCACAGAATAAGTCCATATCGTAATAACGAGGATACATGACCGTGGTACGCAAGTAATACAGTTTTAATACTAAACTCGCCGGCATATTTAGCGGAACAAAAAAAAGGTCCATAATTAAAAAACAATTTATTTTAATTTTTTTTATTTATTTTAAAGGTTTTATTTTAAAATCTACTTACTACACTTCTTTTGTTATTTAAAGTTTCATTTGATTTACTTAAAATGAGATCACATTAAGAACAGATTTTGCGAGTAAAGGCTATTTGTGAAAAATTGTAAATTTTTGAACTTTTCATGTAACCGGGAAAAGTGAAATTTAATATTAAAATAACAATTAATTAAATTAGAAAAATGGTGATTAATATCTCGTATTTCCTCCACGTGCTTAGCGGTATGCGGCCGAGCATTATCCTGCATAAAAACAAAATCTTCACCGATATGTGGGGCAAACGGTACGACATTTTTTTCTAAAACTTCTCTGATATAGCAGTCTGCAGTCAGACTCCCTCTGTCAATCACTACCAAGTCTGTGCGAACTCCCAAACAAATGCCCTCCCAAACCATTATTGATCCACCACCGTATGCAACTGTAGTTTCAAAATTTGTCTGAATGTATCGTTCTCCTTTGCGTCTGTATATTCTTTGCCTGCCGTCAATTTAATTTAAGAGAATTCTGCACTCATCACTAAACAATACCTTACTCCATTGGTCCGCGTTCCAAAGTCGATGTCCCTGAGCAAAAGTTAACCTGTTTCTACGATGATTTACCTCGAGCCTTGGAGCCTTGGCGGGCACAAATGAACCCAAACCAGCTTCTTCGAGCCTTCTTCGTACCGTACGCTCACTTACGGTTACACCCCGCACTGCTTCTATTCTTTCATTTTGTTTTTATGCAGGATTATGCTCGGCCGCATACCGATCGGGTAACTCAAGCTTATCTTAATGAAATGAATATCACTGTTATGGAGTGGCCGGCGAGATCACCGGATATGAACCCAATAGAGCAAGTTTGGGACTTGCTGAAAAGAAAAGTTAAGTCCAGAATTCCAGCTCCTGCCAACGTGGGAGAACTGCGAATCGCCGTAGTTGAGGAATGGCGGAGACTATCCCAGGAGACCATCGATAACATCATTCTCAGTATGCCTAGACGGGTAGAAACTTTAATAAGAGCAGGTGGAGGAAATACGCGATATTAATCACCATTTTTCTAATTTAATTAAGTGTTATTTTAATATTAAATTTCACTTTTCCCGGTTACATGAAAAGTTCAAAAATGTACCATTTTTCACAAATAGCCTTTACTCGCAAAATCTGTTCTTAATGTGATCTCATTTTAAGTAAAACAAATGAAACTTTAAATAACAAAAGAAGTGTAGTAATTAGATTTTAAAATAAAACCATATTTTTTTAATTATGGACCTTTTTTTTATGTTCCGCTAAATATGCCGGCGAGTTTAGAATTTCTGCTGTGCCTTTTTAAAACATTTGTGAATCGATCCAGTCTATCACATAACCTTTCTACATGTGCTTTCCAATTAAAACTGTTTGATAATATTAGTTGGAATACCTAGATATTATGGAAAAAATGTTACTGAATGACGTGATAGGTAATATGAATAATGATAAAAGTAGACTGATTTTAATAGTAGATTGTTACACAAGGGACGTAAGTAAGCTATTACAGAACAAGATCCAATTCGGCGCCAGTGCGAGCGCAGCTCGCATAGGACGCTAATGGATCGCGTGCACCCGAGATATTTAGTCACACGAGCGAGCGCAGCGAGCGAGGGTGAATATAGTTCGAGGGTGTAATAGCTACTTGCAACCGAGGTAAGCATTCTACTTTATATCATTCTTGCGAGGTAAATAAAACATTGGTAATGCAAAATGATTGTAAATAACTTATTGTAAATCACTTTACGAACAAACTTCACAAACTTTCAGATCAAATGAAATGCCGCCATTTCCATTTTTTTTTCGTAAATAGTTTTCCATTTTTTTTTACGGCTCTGAGTTCCAAGGAATTTTGCATAGTTTGAAATGTATGGAAATTAAATGCCGCCATGTTCAGTGTTTTTTTTTTTTCAGTAAAAAGTTTTCTTACCATTTTATAAGAAAAGAGATTGTTTACCAAGGAGTTTTGCATAGCTTGAACTGTAATGTG
Source organism: Erebia palarica (assembly GCA_964035005.1). NCBI lineage: Eukaryota > Metazoa > Arthropoda > Insecta > Lepidoptera > Nymphalidae > Erebia > Erebia palarica. The sequence goes on from OZ035994.1 coordinate 21,217,041, forward strand.
AACATTACAATTCAAACATAGTGCGACGTAATGGTTGCCTTGAATTGCAAACACCAACTTACAAGGAGACTTTCCACCATAGTAATCCCTAGTTACTGAGCAAGTATGATATAAAAAATATTTATTTATAAAATTTATACAAGTAACTCAAATAAACTACTTCACTCAGAGCAGTATGGTTTTACTAAAGGCCGATCAACAACCGATGCGGGAGCTATGCTGCTAAAGCCTATATTCGATGCGTGGGAGAAATCACAGAATGCTTTTGGTATTTTCTGTGATTTGTCTAAGGCATTCGATTGCGTTGAGCATGAGACTCTTTTAGTTAAGTTGAACCATTAAGGAATCAAAGACACTGCACTTGGCCTCATTACATCTTATCTCAGTGATCGCATTCAAACGGTATGTGTCAACGATGTGAAGTCGTCCGGATCAGCCTCACTAATGGGTATTCCTCGAGGCTCTATTCTGGGTCCCTTTACGTTCTTGGTGTGTATAAATGATTTACCATATAACGTGATGACATGTCCCCGATTTTTTAAAGGCGATAGAAACAATGCAATTGCTCAAGTCACTAACTGGTTTCCTGTAGACAATTTACTTTTAAACGCAAAGAAAACCAAGTGCATTGAATTCGCATTGCCGAATACCAAGTCCACAGGAAACATAAATTTAACTGTAAATAATGATATTTTAAAAATAGAAGAGACCACTGTTTTGCTGGGGGTGACCTTAGATTCAAAGCTTCGATGGGGTACTCATATATCAACTCTGGCTGGCAAACTCAGCTCTGCTGCTTACGCTGTCAGAAAGATTCGACAGTTTACTGACGTTGAAACTGCAAAAATTGTATATTTTGCTCATAGATTTTGCTTTTTATCATAGATGTATAAAACACTCACTCCGCTAGACGAGCGAGACCAATCCTACATCTATGAGTATTAGGTCTTACGGAATGGCAGATATTCAAAAATTTGTGTTACAAAAAAGGGCAATACATGCAATTTATAATTTAAAACCGTGCGAATCCCTTAGAGAGAAAGAAATAGGTATTCTTACAGTTGCCTCGCCATATATTTATAGTAAAAGCAATATATATACATTTATAGCAATTTTCGTAAAACAGCACATTCACAACTACACAAAATATGCGATTTGCATGATAGGCAAACTAAAGGCCGCCATAAGCTCGTGACTCCATCACTCCACCTCAAGAACGTCCGAAGGTCGTTCGTGGGAATGAGCATTTTATTTTATAACAAAATTTCACTACCTATCATAAACTTGCCTTTACACAAGTTTAAGAAGTGCATTAAAAGTATGCTCCTGAAAAAAGCTTATTATGCTGTTGAAGATTACGTAAATGCCAAAGGAGCATGGATTTGACTCGCTCCAGCGATGCTAAGGACAGCTGTTACTATAAATTAATGAAATTGTTAATTTTTTTTTCATAAGAGCAACCGCCGAGTTTCTTGCTGGTTCTTCTCGGTAGGAGTGGTATTCCGAACCAGTGGTAGATTCACTCGACGATTCAAAAGTACTTTTATAAATTTATTTGAATAAAAAGCATTTGAATTTTGAGTTTTGAATTTCGAATAAAATTTAAAAACCCGCGACGAACTTGCAGAGCTCGTTTGTGCCCATAAATTTGAAACATTATTTATATAGAACTTCTCAGAAGTATGCATATTATCTAAAACAAAAAACAGCATTTATATCGGCCCAGTAGTTTTTCAAAAAAATGGTAATCACGATCGGATCGATCATAAATCTGTGGCCTCTTGTTGGCCAGGTAGCACAGTAAACAGATACACTGTTTACTGTGCAGGTTTGTCGACGAGGTAGTGAGGTTTGTGACGGAGACCACAGACTAAAAATCACAAGCATTCTTTATCTGTTTTTGTTATTATCTGTGTTTTCAAATAACAGTTCGTTCATATTCTGTGTCAAAGATGTTACTTGTCTCTGGTCAAAGGACAAACGTCAAACAAAAACTAAATACCTAAAAATAAATTGATTGATTGGTCGTGTTTGTTTTGTTGAATACGTGAAGGATTTTCTCAAAATATCAGAAAATAGATTAATTTAAGAGCTTGTTACGCTAAATTGATTCATTTGTGTAAAAATATGAAGTAAACCCCAACAGCGGCATAATGCGGCGAGGTCACTCAGGAATTGGCGGATGGCGTATTGAGAATCCGCGACATTTCAGACCTAGGATTGGCGGCAATCCTCATTTCAGGCCCCCAAGAAGCTATGGATTATTAGACGCACCGAGGTACATATCAAAATTTACATAAAAACGTGTATGTAAACAATAAACAATATGTCTCACGCAATAGCTGTACCGAGTACTCTGCGGTCCACCTCAAATGTCAAAACAGTAAAACACAATAATATTAATTTGTTGATTAATACACCTACTAATTTAATCTTTGCGAAAAAAAAACCTTGTAGAATCGAGTTTAACCTGTAATTAATGTAAATATTTATTTAATCGAATGTTTTCAGATTCCCGCCACCATTCGATAGTTCAAGGCCAATACGATTTGCTACTCGATCTGAAAAATCTGATCATCAAGATAGGCATAGATATAGAGGCAATGCTTATCAGAGACTTCATCAGCAAGGGGAAAGACCTCAGATACCATCTCTGCTTCAATGGAATATGCCAAAAGGCGATAGTACCAGAAACTTATCTAAAGAATCATCCAGTTATTATGATGATCAACCTACTGCTAACTGTCATGTGAACAGTATGGGGGATGTAGATCACAGGCACATCCCCCAGGCAAGAGAAGTCTATAACAGACCACCACCTTTAATATCACCATGGCAACCAGATCACCCATTACATATTTCAGCTGGTGGAAAAGGTCGCAACTTATACAGACAAGATAGAGGCCACCCAAACAAACCTTCAGCTGCTGCAGAGTATACTGGCCATAGACCACCTGCATCTGATCATTACGGCTGCAATCCTACATCTGTTATTGATAGTTCTAATACATTTAGTAGGTCAGTAGATGATACAGTTGACATAATACGAAAAAGATTGCAAAATCGTAGTGACCCCCAGAATGCTACTGATACCTTTGAGGATTGTCAGGACAAACCTCCAGATGGTGAAAATTTAGAAATAAGTAATAATTTTCAGAACTATGAAAATGAGCAACCAGTCAGAAAGAGATACCAAAGGCAACGTGTTACTGACAAAACAAATTGTACAAAAATCAAAAACAAAATAGTGCATCAGTTATTCAAAATGGACAAAGAAAAAATTCACAAGCTAATGGATAATCCAAATTCATCAAGTAAATTTGAATATGCTATAAGTAGCTTGATAACTGAATCACAAAACAGCTTCAATAGACATCTAAGGTCGGCAGCTGAAAAGTCTCTCTGTGGATCAAGCACAGAATTCATTGAAAATGACAATAATACTATTTATGAAGACACTTTTATGAAACAAATGCAATGTATGCTAGACCCACAAGATACTGTTTTCTTGGAAGACATTAAGCCATTTGTTATGGCTGAAATCACTAAAGTTTTACAATTAAATGAGTATGCACAAAATTATCATATGGAAGAAAACAGTATTGCTAATGAAAGTTGTGACGAACATCAGAACTATTATGAAAATCCAAGTCAGAATAACTTTAGTCATGAAGACCTTTCAACTGAAGATAATTATTCTAAGCATAATATTTCAGAAGGAGATTTCCAGAGACCTAAAAGTGTTGAACCTGCCATTAGTAATTATGGTGGCGGAGATAGGATATCACATTATTCAGATACTAAGCTTTTTGAACGGAGGCAGAGAACAAAAAGTTTTAGTTATATGCAAGACAGCACATTTTCTGAGACTCCATTTTATGGAAGAGAAACAGAAGGTAACCCTAACAATGACATGAATAGATCTGACATGGCTCCACGTGATTTGTTTGATTCCAATGCAGAGCAGTTCTCAGAGGATGAAGATCCTTTTGCAGAATTGGATAAGCAGTATCATGTTGCAGTAGATCATGATTTTATTGAGTGCGATGATGAAATTACTCCAAAACAAGATCTATACAATAATGACTACATGAATAATTTTAAATCAGAACCAACACTATCACCAGATAAAAATTCAAAAGCCATTGATCAGGATATTGAGACTCAGTTACATGATACGGCTAGATCACCTTTGAAATTATCATTATCAAACAATGTGTCTATAAAGGAAGAGGCAAAAGATACATTCATCCAATGCAAACAAGAACCTGTGAGTTCTGATAGCATTTTGCCTTTACAAGAAAATAACAGAAATAATATCAGTTGTGATAATGAGTGCACAAACAAACAGTATGCATTTGAGTCTAAACAGATTAAAAAAGAAACTGATAAAACAGATCATTCAAGTAATCTTAAATCCACTTCATCCAACTCCCGAAAACGCTCAATTGACCAAAGACCATCACATCGCAAAGAAAAACGTAAAAAATCTGAATCTTGTGCATCTGAACAAAGTAAACAAATTCTAAACAAAAATATTATAATAAATGTAAATGATTGTGCTTCTAAAACTTCAGATAAGTGTGAGACTTCCAAATCAATATTTAATTTATTTTTCTCAAAGGAAGACAGCACGCCATTAAAAGATAATAAAACAGCCAGTTCAAATGACAAAAACTGTATAGAAAAACATGTAAAAAGAAAAGAAACAAAAAATACAGTTGAAAATGATAGTAGGACTAAAAGAAAGGATTCAACATCTTCAATTCACCTCGCAAGTCCCACAGAAAACAAAAATATGAATATTATTGAAGATGCCCCAATAAAATCCGAAACAAAAACCACCCTAAAGCCAATTGATATGTTTAATGAACAACCAAAAAAGCCAAACATTCATCAATCACACAGAAACACTGCACCTACTCATAGTTCCACTCCCAAAATTGAGCCAATTAAAATAAATAAAGTAAAAGGACCATTATGCAAACAGTTAATAAAACGGCATGTTGGTGTTCAAGTCATAAGAAAAGTACATGCAAAACACACCCAAACACCACCTTCAAAGTGTGGCACACAATCATGCCAAGTTAAAAAGAAGTGTACTACTAGATCTGTACAGACAGACTATAACATACCAGAAAGGACTGGCAACAAATCAAGCGATGCATTTGAAAGAATGAAGGAAATAGATTTAGAAATACAAGTTTTATTACAAGAAAAATTCAAACTATACAGCTCAATTGAAAACAAAGAAACTGGAACCAGCTCAAACATTGGGCAAACATTGGGCATGACAGTTTTGAATGTAAGTCCATACAATGAAGAAAGAGAAACTGAAGCAGCAGATAATGATACTATGCTATCTGAAGATGCAATAGTCAATGACTTTGCAAATATACCTGTTGAAGAATTAGAAAAAATAGCAATGGAAACTGTACAAGAACATGAAAGTGACACATCAAATCAATCCAAACGAAGAAGCAAGGTTCCATTCGAGCCTTCTCATTCACAAAGTCCTGTAACAGTTCAAAAAAGAAAAAAAACCAAAGTTAAATCGCCGAATATATCTTTGATAGAGCAAATCATTACAGATGACAGACCACTGGAGGATATCATATCGTTAGATGACTTCGAAATACCACAAATAAAATCAAAAAGTAAAAAAAATAAAAAGACAAAATCGTCTAAGAAAAAAGTTAAATCTAAGAGAAAAGTAGTAAAACCCACAAATACTGTTGATTACACAATAAAAGAATGTTCTGTTATCATAAAAAGGATAGACATATCTCTATATCTAAAGCCAATACAGTCTGAGACACCAGAGCCTGTTGTAGAAAGTATTAGAATTGAAGATGAACCTAATATTGACATCAATCAAAAAGGTATTGTTCTAGATACCAATACAGATACAAATCTAAATATGGTTTATGAACAGGATGTGAATATTGTTGAAGAAACTGTTGTCAATGACATCCAATTTGATATGTTAGATGTGTCTGAAGATATTGTTATTGGGAATAACTGTGAAGTTAAGTCTCTGGAAGACAAAGAAGAGGTAATTGAGGAAACTGTGCCTATTTGTGAAGAGATCATTTTAGACAATAGTCAGTCGTCCATGGAAGACACGGCCATACCAGTGGTGGGTCAGAGTAGTGAATGCAAGATGTATGACTACTCAGCAGATGAAAACTTACGCCGTGACTCCATCGTCGTCAGCGGAAACGCTGATGCGGTTCTTGCACTAGAGGTACATTACTATTCAGATAAAACCTATATTTAATTTAATTTTATTTATATTTTAAAGGAAACTAAGTACAGAAACGTTATAGCAAAAAGTATTCGCATGTAGAACAGAAGTTACGTACCTCATGGGATTTTTTTTTTTAATTCATGCCCTTAATACTAAAAATACAAAAGTCTAAAATGCTTATAATCTGTTAAGACAGGCAGCCTTTTATTAAATTCTGACTTATAAAATTATTTGAATTGAATGAATTACTGGTTAGAAAATTATTCAAATCAAACTATAAGTGCAAAAGAAATCAATGTGTATAGTAATAAATTAATTATTAACATATATGTGGCACTAGTGCAAAAAAGATATATCTAATATATCAACAGATAGTAGGAGTAATAGCATAAATGGAGTAAGTACTGTAGTACTTGTAGATGTTAATCAAAGATATTTTGCATTATTTTCAGTGTGTAGAAAATAACTTCCTAGCTGCATGTCTAGATGGCAATGTCTACTACTTCAATAATGACGGACAGCTGCTGACAACTCTACGGGGCTCAAACCTAGCTGTGACATGCCTGACCATTGTGAAAGAGAAATATGGGACCACTGTGTACACAGGTTCTTTGGATTCTAGGATACGCTATTATGATCTAGAGGTTTGTATAGTAATTCTCTTATATTTTCATTAATAGTTGATGAAAAATTTGCCTGTGTATGATGATGTACCTAGTCTAAGGTAGATGTAGGCTAACATAAAGCTGGTAATAAAACTCGTAATTACGACTTGACGTGTGGAGATCCTGGGTTCGATCCCCGGCAGGGTCAATTTGGGAATTTATAATTTCTGAATTTTCCCTGGTTGGGCCTGGTGGGAGGCTTCTGCCGTGGCTAGTTACCACCAAGCGATTTAGCGTTCCGGTACGATGCCGTGTAGATACCAAATAGGAGTATGGGCTTAATATAACTGCCATGCCCCTAAGAGGTTAGCCCGCTACCATCTTAGACTGCATCATCACTTACCATTAGGTGGGAAGTCAAGGGCTAATTTGTAGTGGTTAAAAAAAAAACTTCTCTGAAACACTTAATTGGTGTTATATAAGGCTTCTGACTTAGTATTACCAACAATGTAAAATTTGTGGTGCAACACCGTTTTTATATATTTGTATGAGTATATTCTTTATGGTACACCATAAGAACACAAAAGAACAGATAACAAATATATATATTTGGTGAGATAGATGACTGGATTATGAATTTTAATATCATTTTTTCGATACTGTTTTAGACTGGTTTGGAGAAGGGACCGGAGTGCAATGTGTTGAGTCCTATCCAAACAATGGATCGTGCTTGGGACACAGTGTTTGTCGGCACAAGGACTGGATTTGTATTACAGTTTGAGTGTAAGGTACGTATTTAAAGTTGAAACATTTAATCATATAAATCGTTCAATCCACATATATGCCATATTCTTATTTATTGTGATATTGGCGCCATTTATCAGACAGTTAATCCTAGAATGTGAATTTATATCATAATTCTCATACTACTATTATAAATGCGTATGTGTGTTTGTTTATTCGTTTATCCCTCAATTACGTCGCAACAGAGCAACGGATCGACGTGATTTTTTCATGGATAAAGTTGAGGACCTGGAGAGTGTCATAGGCTACTTCTTATGCTGTAAAATTGCGGAGTTTCCATGGGAATCAAAAAACTTATTCCACGCGGACGAAGTCGCAGGCATCAGCTAGTTGGTTTATAATAGGAAACTATGTACCCAATAAAATAACGACCATAAAACACACAAAAAAAAAATGTAGAGCAACTTTCTTGATTAAAAATGTTAGGGTGCATCTTAGTGTGCTATTTATGGTAATATGACACGGATGGCATGTCTCAACGTGTTTCAGAGAGCATGTTATGAATTATTAATACTTAAAGGCCAGTTGTACTATAATAAGTAACCATTAGCGTTAGAATTGCCCACAAAAAAAGCCGGCAACGCATTGGCGGTTCCTCTGGTGCTGTAAATGTTAATGGGCGTCGGTAATCACTTAACATCAGGTGACCCGCCTGCTCGTTTGCCTGCTATATATATGTCACCGTAAGATTGTAAAAACCGTTAGATTATAATCTAACTCGCGAAATTCTAAACTGTCGAAAGATTGTAAACTGCTCAATGTTCTGAGTGTCAATTTTTGAAATATTCATTTTATTTACGTTTTCTTGTCTCTTTCTTGTAGGTTAGGTTAGGGTTCGACATAAATAATCAAGTAGTGACCGGGCACTTAGGTTTTATCGGGTTTAAATACCTATCAGATTACAATCTACCGGAAAATAATGCGTTAAATTCTAATCTTTCGACAGTTTAGAATTTCGCGAGTTAGATTATAATCTAACGGTTTTTACAATCTTACGGTGACATATATACCACGAAACGCGAGCAAAGCGACCAAAAAAAACTAGGTTGTGTGTGGGTTGCACTCACTTTGCTTGGTTTTCAGTAAGTACCTTGTGCCTACAGTACCTGAAATTCACAGTGCACGTGTGTTACAAGTATGAAATATATTTCATACCACAAAAGAAAATAGACTACAATCTGAGAACCTTGCTTTTTCAATCATAAGTACAAATTAGGTACAAGAGCTTAACAGGTAGGTAAATAAGGCCCATATCTCATATCTATATCATGAAATCCTTGTCACAGTCATACTAGTTAGGATTCAGACCCAACAAAATGGCCAAATTATTATTTTGAGTTTACTAGTAAGTCAAATGTAATTTATATTGGAAATAATAAAATGAAATTGAATTGAATATATGGCTGATGCTGAAGCCTTATGATAGATAATCTTATAGAACTCATCATATCGAACTCATCAAGCCTATCTCACAATTAAAACTTGCATCCACAATACGGAGTATCGGTGAAGTGTTATACATAGAAAATTATTTGCATTTCAGAATAATATGCTAATACCAGTCAGCTCAGTGAAATTCTCGGACCAGTCAATATTATCACTTCGTGCAATGAAGGAGGGTCCTCGGAAGGTGCTTCTTGTGGCGGCTCGGTCTGAGAATGTGACTATAAAGGATGCTCAGACGGGACTGTTGCTCCGGACGCTGCTCGGTCCTAAGATGACGGTGTACTCATTGCTTTATGAGGACGGCAAAGTATATTGCGGGACCAGCAGCCACCAGATACACGTTTTTGATTATGCGGTAAGTCGAAGATTAAACTCTTTAAGTAAATAATATCAGTGTGCAAGTTTAAACACAGAAAATATCAGTTAACCTTTTAAAATATGTTAAAAGGTTTCACTTTTTTGCGTGTAAACTTTGTAATGTTGGTAATATAACAAAGTGTTGGGGGAACTTTCAAAACCACCATCACCGACATATTTCCGCCACCTTGCGTTGAGTAGTAGTACTGGTATTTAAGCTATAAAATAACACGCAGATATCAAGTTGGCGCATGTAGTTTTTAACAAGTATAATTATTAATTATATACTGAAACTATCATATGATACCGCGAGGTCTCAGTTCGGGGCGAACCACTAGTTTAAACTATCTTATGGATACTGCAAGGTCTCAGTTCGGAGCGAACCACTAGTTACTAGGCATGATGACTGATTTTGAAAAATGGTCAGATTATGTTCGGAAGTATCTTGAATATTTTAATAAAAAATTATTTCGATAAAATATCTTATTTCAGCAGAAAAAAAGGTTTGGTAGAAAAAATTGTCATTTGAAATTTCACGCCAAAACGCTCGCCGGTGTCATGGCGCCGTTTGTGACGTCACTATTGTTTTTACCGATGTACTCTGTGCAGTGTGCAGTAAACATTCAATAATGTGATTGTCGAAGCTCGAAACCAACAATTCTGATGTCATTCGCTTTTTGGCGTATAATCCATTAAGGCGGGTTGCCAACCCGCCTTAATGGATTATACGGGGTTGGTGTATTTTAAAGATTAATAGAAAAATAAATACGTTTTTTATAATCCATGAATCCTATTTTCATTACTTATATTCATTAATTTTAGTTACTGTCTTTGTACAGGCCCAGTTTCCAGGGTCCACTCTGGAGTGTAAATGAAACGATTCCGTAGTGAGCGTATAAATTTTATTCAACATCCTTACACAGGTCTTATATAACAAGGGGTGCCAGTCGATACCGCGATGTAATTTCGTACAGCGCCATCTAGTGTTTACATTGCACACTACACTGATACTATAATGATACTAGCATGCATAGCTTATTATTATGTTCGTATGTGTGCTCAGAGCGGCAGTCACTGTGGCACGCACTCTGGCGGCAAGGGCGCTGTGTGCCTGCGCGCGATGGGCGGGCTGCTGTTCGCGGGCTGCTACGACGGTTGCGTGTACGTGTACCGCGAGGGTGAGGGGCAGCCCTTTGCGCAGATCCGCGGGCCCAGCCTCATGCTGCTGTCGCTGGCTGTCGTCGGCAGCAAGGTATAGTACATTACTGCAGCGGCCAGAAAAACAGGCATTGAAGGACGAACGTGTAAATGTGGGCCTAGGCGAAGCCGAGGCACACATACGTGAGCCCATCAATGCCTAGTTGTGGCCAGGGCTTGTATAGTGCTTTTCTCAAATAATGCGCGGAAATTAAAAGTAAGTAGTACCTAGACAGAACTTTTTATTTTAAAATATTTTTCTTACGATTTTGGTGGTAGCAAGTGTTTTATTACGGCTCTTGCCGCCTCTTGAATTTCAGATGGCGTTAAAGTAAGTTCATCACACTCATTGTCTTCACTTGAACTCATTTTGTCAAATACATTTCAAAATCAATGACGATCAACGAACAACAATATTTTTTCCCGCGTTATAGTGTTCATTTGTTTTTTTTTCAATGAACAGCTTTCTATTTGCTAGCTACACTAGCGGCACGCTATGATGGCCGGTTTGACACATTACAATAGTGATGTGGAATGTCAATTTATTCTCGAACAAAAAACAATTAAGTTTTGTTTTTGTACCTGATTAAATAGGTTTAATAAAACAAAAATGTATATGTTTATTTAATTTATTTGAACGAACTGAATATTTGAACGAAAATGAATATACATACTTTATATGCACACAAGAAACATATGAATACAAAAGATACCAAAAAAGGTGCCACAAAAGGCCATAATTAATCAGATTCGTCCATACTACTATTTTCACTGTCGTCACTGCTATCATCACATACATTAATAATTATATGTTCGTTTTCTATAATATTATCTATTTTCACATCTCTTTCATAATCTTCCCTTATTAATTTAACAGTTCTATTCACAACCTTTTCCCAGTCTCCTTTAGTCACATGTTCACAAGCTTCTTCTAATAATTTTAGCATTTTTTTTGTGGTAAATGGGGGTTCTGTATTGTGTCTTGCAGCATATCCCTTAATTTGAGCCCACACCAACTCAATCGCATTATACTCACAATGGTAAGGCGGTAACCGTATAACTCTGTGCCCATGTTCTAATGCTATTTCGTCAATGACGTATCGGATCTTGGTTGGTTTGTTTTCTTTTAAAAGACGTACTAATTCCGCTTTTAACATATTCATGTTTGCATCTACGCCATTTTTACGAAGCCATGCGACGATATCAGCTTTCTTTTGGGATTGGGCAGGTGGCTTGTCAATTTGCATCGAGTGGTATGGGGCGTTGTCCATAATTATAATAGATGGTTCAGGGAGGCTACACAACATTGAGGTAAACCATTCAGTAAACTTTTCTCCGTTCATGTCTTCATGATAGTCTCCAGTGGTTTTTGACGCAAAAGCCATGAGAGAACCTTCGACAAACCCGTTGATGGTTCCGGCGTGACAAATTATAAGTCGCGATCCTTTTCCTACAGGAACTTTGGAAGTAGATGCTGCTGTGTCATCGTTCCAAGAACAGTATGGTTACATTAAGCCATGTTTCATCCAAGAACACAACATTTTGCCAATTTTTGATTTCTTTCACTTGCCGTAAAAAAGTATACCTTGCCATCGCTATATCAAATCTTTCCATCAATATTTTGCGTTTGTTACATTTTTTGTATCGAAATCCAATGGTCTTCAAAATCTTCGTTAAAGAACTTTCCCCACCGAAGAATAATCCAGCTTCCTTCAGTGAATGCACCAACTTTTTTCTTGTTGGATACTCCTTCTGTAAATAGTAGCCGTAAACATGTCTTCGGATAGCATCGGCATCAAAGCTATCGATGCCTACGACTGGTTTTGCTCGTTTTCTCTTTTTTGGTGTGTGAAGTTTATTTTCTTCTGTGCCAGTCTCGCCATATTTTTTTTTAGTTATCCGTCTAACAGTTCGTTGTCCAATATTAAGCGCATCAGCTACGCGTTCAACCACTGACGTTATAGGTAAAATTGGCCCTCCATTTTGAGCTTCACGATCGAAATAGTTACGAAGGCGTATTACGAACTCACGTGTCTGACTATTTAGAACAGTTCTCTGCGTACGTTCGGTCATATCGACGAAATCCACAACAAAGGGCTTGAACAGAGTCCAAATTAACGAGCAAGGGTCAACAGTAATGCAGTATCAATATTTGAAATCCAAAGCCATGTCAAAACTATATCACAATCGCATTGCACTGACAGTTTATACTTTTCGAAGCAACGTCAATTCGAAACTGCTTTGTTTTGCATTGAGCATTGACGCGAGTTTGCCGGAGGTAGTAGTTGTGCTAGCCAGCGATCCTATGTGACGATCGTATTAGATTCCATTTTTAAAAATTTATTGATATTTTTTTGCGATTTCAGAGGTTTGTCCACATAGTGAAAATTGTTCATATTCACAAGTACATTCACCCCTTAAATGGTGCAAACTGATTTTTCTACACTTGTATACATTTAAGAAATCAATTTAATAAATAAATTTTGAGTCCTAAACCTAAAACTACATTCGATAAAATTTATGAATCTCTGCACATCACTATCGTCAATAAAGTAATACAATTATTTCCTTCAAAGTCGTTATCAATTAATACGGAACTTCATGAGAAACTACATTCGATAAAATTTATGAATCTCTGCACATCACTATCGTCAATAAAGTAATACAATTATTTCCTTCAAAGTCGTTATCAATTAATACGGAACTTCATGAGCGGACAAACGTCAAACCGGCCATCATAGCGTGCCGCTAGTTTAGTTCGAAATTTAAATAAAACCTTTGATAAGTTACCTCCTTGGTTGCCATGTTTCGAAGTAAAAGATCGTTCCATTTTTAAATTAAACGACAGATATGAATTTACTATGTAATTTATTTGGCCGCTAAACAACGACAGATATGGATTTTCATACAACATTTGCCGGTCGCTGCTCGCATGTATTTGGCCAGTACGGCAAGTTCGATTTATCTGGAAGAAGGTTGTCAAAATTATGCTCAAATTTCCAAGCATGTTTGAGAAAACATAATACTGCCACTACAGCCCAATAATGTCCCACTGCTGGGCACAGGCCTCCACTCTCATAGGAGAAGGGGAGATTAGACCCACCACCTTCTCCTCACAGGCCTCCACTCTCATAGGAGAAGGGGAATTAGAGCTTAGACCCACCACGCTGCTACATACGGGTTGGCGGGCTTTAACGACTTTTATCATGTTAGTGATAATAACCGGGACCGGCGGCTTAACGTGCTCTCCGAGGCACGGTGGTGAAATACCGCCAACTTCCTAACTCCGGGCTAGTGCTGAGAATTTCTAATCAGAAAACCCCGACACTTAATTATGGCCCGACCCGGGAATCGAACCTGGGACCTCGTCGGCCGCAGTCGAACACGATAACCACTAGACCAACGAGGCAGTCAACATAATACTACGCTTTTTATAAATAGACTAGCTATCCGCCCCGGCTTTGCACGGGTAGCACTTATTTTGCAAATTAGCACAGATTTTACAAATTAGCACATTGTGCTTTGTAGGATTGCATACTGTACCAAACATAACATAGCATTCGAATCCCAGCTGCGTAATTTTCTGTTGCACTATTTTATTTCTATGTTATCCTATGATGGTCATCTAAATTAAAGAGCAATAAATACTTGAGAAGATTAACATATTTATTTTGATAAGGATTAATACAATGTCTGTAAAAACACCTTCGCAAGTGAAGCATTGTTTTAAAACAAATTTAAAAATCATAAAGATGTTTATTGTGAGACAACCTTAAGAGATAGGTATATGCCATGGCGGACTTATTTTTTAACTTTTTGAGAGGAACAATTCCACCATACATTGTTTTCGTGTAACTTTTACTATTTTCGGACCTTATTCACATTATTGCAATTTTCGTAAGGATCTCTAATTTTTTGTAAATAAAATATTATAGCCTGTTACTCGCTGATAAAGTGGCTTTCTATAGGTTAAAGAAGTTTTATAATCAGTTGAGTAGTTTTGAGTTTATCCATTACAAACAAACAAATCTTTCCTCTTAATAAGCTAGCTGATACCCGCGACTTCGTCCGCGTGGTTTAAGCTCATATGATTCCCGTGGGTACTCCTTAATTTTCCGGGATAAAAAGTAGTCGATGTTATTCTCTAGGTCTTCAACTATACCCATGCCAAAAATCACGTCGATCCGTTGCTCTGTGGCGGCGTGCTTAAAGGACAAACAAACACACTTTCGCATTTATAATATGAGTATGATGGGAATTGGGATACTAACATAATCTCAAGCTGCATTTTTTTTTGGATTATTCTTGATTCTACAAGCCCTTGACTGAGATCACACCTGGTTGGGATGTGATATTCAGTTGCAGATGGTAGTAGCGGGCTAATCTGGTAGCAATATAACAGTTAATATAAATCAAAAACCCTAATAGTTTTCTACACGGCAGCGTACCAGAACGCTTATAGTTTGCCGGTACGTCTTTGCCGGTAGGGTGGTAACTCGCCACGGCCAAAACCTCCCACAAGACAATGCATGTATATAGCTTCTTTCTCTAATTCTCAGATATGAGATTTATTTAATCAATTATGTATTTATACTTATTATTTTGTTACAGATCATTGCTGGCTACAAGGATAGAAGTTTGTATATATGGAAGATACCACTTTGTATACTGCAAGAAATGATTCTTTAACTTTCTACGGAGTTATGTAGATTATGCACATTATATTGTAGTTACGTATTATCTTATCACTAACTTTTATAGTTTATTATTTGTAATGTATATAGTAAGAAGTAATAAAAGTTTAAACGGGTTAATAAATTTATTTAAATTATTTATATGCCTTGGTGAGCTTAATAATTGAACGGCCACAAAGACCTCTATGCTGTCTCTATGTATTTTTATGCTATTCAATGTATTCAATACACTGATTTGTAAAGTGTGTCTTATTGAATGGTTTGTCTAATTTAGGATGATAATTTTGGCAGATGAATTTAGTTTTTTTATTCCCGCGGAAACTTTAATTTTCCGGGATAAAAGTAGCCTTTGTCCTTTCCCGGCATACAACCTACCCCTATGCCGAATTTCATCAAAATCGGTTGAAAAGATGGGCCGGCCGTTGGGCGCGTAGTAGACAGACAGAGTATAAAATTATTATGGATCTATGAATGCTATACACCTCTGATCTGTCAAGATTATCATCCTAAAGTAGACAAACAATGGGGCCGATTCTGTAGTGCACAATCTCTAAACTAAACTAAAGTTAGAGCATTATAAATATTGCTAACCCTTTCATAATACTCCCTACGGAAAGGGACAGAACTAGATTTAAAGCTGCCATTTTAGTTTAGTTTAGAGATGTTACATTACAGAATCGGCACCATTATTGTGTATACTGGTAGACAATCAACCACACCATTGGCCACCTCTAAGAGATCTTGCGGTAATATAAAACTGCAGCACTAGTGTGGTAATATTTAAAATATTCAAAATGCTTATAGGCACACAAGCTGGTATGCGCCTAAAGCAGGGATGCCGCTGTTAATTTTGTTACGACTTACAAAGTATCGTTTCGTCGAGGAGGGGAAAATGGGATAATGAGAGTCAGTGGGCAACTTTGCAAAGGTGGGCAATGGGACTCACCCAAATATCTACAAAACCACAAACACTAATGATACGTACACGCAGTGGCGTAGCTACCCAGGGGCTAGGCGGGGCAGTGCCCCGGGGCCCTAAAGCTCAGGGGGCCCTCGAATACTTACCAGAAATCTCGATCGAACTGAACTTTTGGAAATTTCTCCCATTTTCAAAATAAATATTACAGGTTGCAACCCCACTTTAATCATGACAACTCAGTTGAGAGAAATTCAAAAGTTATGCTTAGGGAATTCCCCTAAATTCTTTCTGTAGGTTGGCAGTGTTGTGTAAAATAGAAATACGTGTCGCGGGGGTGATACAGACGTGGGACGCAAGGCATCATAATACCGCCCGTACCGCCCCGCAACCCCGCTACGATAGCCGACTGCTGCACCGAGTCATATAATTGTTATTTAGTCAGTTGGTAGGCCTTTATATAATAAACCCTTGAATCTTTTCTTTTTCGTTTTATTAGCCAAACCTACACCAAGTATTAATTGTAATTTATGTTGTTACTGTTTACCTTATTACCATAAACTGCCCTGCAGTGCACAAAAAGGAGCTTAAGTAGCTTAGCATTTTTAAAGTATTTGTATATTTCATATTTTTATTTGATAAAACCTAATCAGTAATCAGTGGGGCCCCATTTTTTAATTTGCCCCAGGGCCCTTGGTTACCTAGCTACGCCACTGCGTACACGCATAGAGTATAAATACTCTAATATCTACTTGCGTACACGGCTTCCCCGCCCCGCTCTGTACCCCTCACAGTCGGTGTGAATCAGAGGTGCGATTATGTAAGAGTTGCCAATCCAATCGTCAAAAAAAAACCATAACAGCATTGAATTAGAGCTTAATTTCGTGTATCCATTCTCATACGTTTATGGTATCGTACATACCTAAACGTATGAGAATGGATACACGTACAGTATGAAAAATAACATGAAGGGCCAAGGAAAGAAGACGAAAGTGCTGAAGAAGGGATCAAAGAGACAAGTTCTTCAGAAATCAAAATGATACCTCTATATCAGATGTGGGAACAGATGATTTATGCCAGGATAATGATTATGATGATGATGATGTTGATGATATAGATGCGCAATCTGCGGCGAATTCGGATGAACTATTTATGGTATAGGTGATGTACTTCATGTGGCTCATGGGCTCACTCGGAGTGCACTGGGTGGAAGTCGGCCAAAGGTTATCTCAGCGATTATTGATAGATTATCTTTGACCCTCATTGCCTGCAGGGTGACCACACTTATCCTCACCTCGGTGCAATGGGAGTCAAATGTTTTTTTCTTACTTTTATATTTTTCAAAGTTGATTAGGAAAGTGATTATTTTTTATCTTAAATGCTAGTTAAATAAGTAGATTTTGTTTTATTTCAATATTTGCTTATGTTACTCTCATTGCTCCATTTTTCCCTAAATGTATGTATACATTTACTCTGCATTCAACTCGCGCGGGAAAACCTAATATAACGTACATGACCTAAACCTATTTTTTTTTATAACCTGACCTATAAAGGTCTTCGCACATATATGCTATCGCGGACTTTTTTTACAAATTTTTATGAGGCACAATTCTACCATACAGTTTTCATGTAATTTTAACTATTTACGCAGCGCACGCCACATAAGCTCTCAGAAGAAACGATTTTTTTCGACTTAGTTCACATTATTGCAATTTTCGTAAGGATCTCTAACTTTTTTTAAAATAAAATATAGCCTATGTTACTCGCTGATAATGTACCTTTCTATTAGTGAAAGAATTTTTAAAATCGGATGAGTAGTTTTTGAGTTTATCCATTACAAATATACAAACAAATCTTTCCTCTTTAAAATAGGTAGTTTATATGTCTCAGCTCTTATGTGCTTAATAGGCCTATGACACTGCACTTTCTACAGGGCCTTGTGGTAAGGCTGGGCGTGACCGCTAGCTAGAGCGTTGCTTATTACACAGCAATAAGGACCAATTTAGGGACCCTTACTTCCTAAATCTTATTACACTACACTGATTCAAATGTAAGGATCCCTGTGAAAAATGCAGTGTAATAGGCCTATAAGACCTTTATGATTTTAACATCGCATCGCCAAAGACTTAAAATGAAGATATAGGACATAGCCATATCAAGGCAATAACCTTAGTTTATGCCTTTGTATATACCTTATACATCTCCATCGATGTTGGAAGGTTAGAAATCTTTTTCTATCGGTATTGGAAATCAGGTGGTGTATAATCCGCATTTAGATCCAACAGGCAGAACAGTAGATGCGGGTAACTTCAGAAACGTGTCAAACAATATGAACAACACTGTTAATGATGTTAATGTAAGATTACAAAAACCGTTAGATTGTAATTTAACTAGCGAAATTGTAAACTGTCGACAGATTGTGAACCATTCAATGTTCTGAGTAGAAATTTTTGAAATATTGATTGTATTTACGTTTCCTTGTCTCTTTCTTGTAGGTTAGGTTAGGGTTCGACAAATAATCAGGTAATGCCCGGCCGCAGTCCGGGCACTTAAGTTTTATCGGTTTAAAATACCCAACAGATTACAATCTAACGAAAGATAATGCGTTAAATTTTAATATGTCGATAGTCTACAATCTCGCTAGATAGATTATAATGTAACGGTTTTTGCAATTTTACGGTGACATAAATGAGGCGATTTTAACTTTTCGAACGTTACCTTAGTTTTGCCAAGTGGCACTCCTGCCATGAAGTGAATTTTTGACTTACGTCAGTGTGGGTGTTTCAGTGTCGGCGGCCATTATTCTACGTATAATACCTAATAAAGTTTTTTTGTGTTTTGCGCTGCAATAAAATTGAAACAAAGAGAACTTGTTCCATTTCGTTATAATCCGCTACGCAATAATTTTATTTCGAACACATTTATAGTACAAAATGAATCCAGAATAGTAAGTATCTTTTTGTATTCTAATATCAAACTAGGATGGGCTGAATTTCCATTTAAATTTTAGCATGTTCATATAACTTTTCACAACATCTGCCTTTCTAAAGTGCTGTTCCATATTGAAAAGCTCAAGAAATACACTATTTTGATTAATAATTATTGTTTGTACAAAAAATTGTGGTGACTCATTACGTTCATAGTACCAACGAAATCGAAACGTAATCACGAAATTTATGTGAAGGGTGTTCGACTGATTTCTTGCTTTTTACTTCCGCCCGTATGATAAAAGAACTGTACCGAGGTCCATAAATAACAGTCTGTTTTACGGTCTTCTTTGTTTAGAAGACAAAGATACGCCTCCTTTCTGAGGTCACGGATTTGCGTGTTTATCATTCCGTAGTATTATGATGTTGTGCTTTACACACGCATAAATGAATCGGTTGCATTAACATATTTGTCATTGTTTCCAGTGACTACTTGTTCAAACTCCTCTTGATTGGAGACTCTGGTGTGGGAAAGTCTTGTCTTCTGCTCAGATTCGCCGACGACACTTACACAGAAAGCTACATCAGTACAATCGGAGTGGACTTTAAAATTAGGACTTTAGACTTAGATGGAAAGACAATAAAGTTACAAATATGGGACACAGCAGGGCAAGAGAGGTTCAGAACAATCACTTCATCTTATTACAGAGGAGCACATGGAATCATCATTGTTTATGATTGCACTGATCAGGTACCTCCCCTTTTTTAATTAAAATTATATTTTTGTTTTAAGAAATGACCTAAGTATATATTACACCTAGTTGGAATATACTTACCTCAATTGAATAATTACTCCTAACCAACAACTAGTGGTTTCAGATTTAAGTAATTTTAATTGATGCAATGTAGAATGATCATAATTACTCCTAAAGAAATAATAGTTTCTCATTTTTTTTTATTGAGTAGACTATAAAATAATACTGCATTATCCACATGATATATTGTTTTGCACCAGAATTAGTTTTTTTTTGTGGTTTAACAATTGTGTTGACAGTTCAAGGTAAGGTGTTATTAGTATTATATACAGAAATGAATCTGATTTCTGTTATAATGTTATGATAACTTAAATTCATTAACTGTGAATTTTGATACGTTTAGTGTTATCAAATAACAATTATATATACTACTAATAATAATATATAATACATAAATAAAATATATGAAAGTCGAATTAAATTCACCACAAAACAAAAAACCTGTTTCCAATCACTTCAGGTCCCATCTCCCTAGGCCTAGACCATTCACATTTTCATTTAGGATAATCATATTTATATAACTTCATCATCATACTAGATGTACACTTAGTAGACCCTGAGGAGGCAAAGAACATCCCGGCCTAAAAGCTGCTGCTGTTTCTAGCAACAAGCAGTATTGGTCAGGAACTTTAGATAGTAGCGATCACAATGGATCGGCAGTGGTCAATGTTATACTGGGTCTCATTACAGAGCCCTGCAAAGCCGCATCACCAAGAAGAAGATCATACTAGATGATAACCGTGACTTTGTACATGTGGATTAAGTTTTTCTAATTCGAGAACTCCTCCAATGTTCCAAAAAATAGCCTATGTCCCTCCCCGGGATACAACCTATCCCTGTACCAAATTTCATAAAAATCGGTTAAACAGGTGGGTTGTGAAAGCGTAGCAGATAGACAGACACTCTTTCGCATTTATAATATTAGTATGGAAGTATGGATTATGCAGAATTTTTCTAGCAGCTCTCCAAACTAAGAGCAGTTATTGTTTTTGTATACATTTCAGAACCTACTTTGTCTTTTTATAAGTAGTTACTTACTAGATGATGCCTGCAACTTTGTTCACAAAGATTACTTTTTAATTCCCGGACAACTCCTTAATTTTCCTTAATTAGCTTAAGTTCTTCCTCAGGTTGTAACCTACCTCTATACCATATTTCATCGAAAATTTGTTGAAAAGATGTCAAAGTACCAAGAGGTCTTGGTAGTAAGGAGGTAGCAGACAGACACTTTTGCATTTATAGCATTAGTATGGATTTTGAGTAATATTCAATGGAATTGTGTATGTCTTTGAAATTGTTGAATTGAAAGTAAAAGAGTAGAAAACTCTTTTTTAATTTAAAATTCAAGTTTTATGTTGCACTGTGCAACCTTGGCTCTTGTCAAGACAGGTGTTGTGAATGGTTCTTATTATAATCGCAAATAAAATTATTTTACAGTCAACTTTACTGAGTTATTAAACTCATCTTAGGGGCATTAAACATTTGACTGCTTCGTTTGGCTTCTTGCCAAATAAGCTATTAAGCCATATTTAGTAGCAGATTGATTATGAAGTACTAGCTTATCTGCCCCAGTTTTGCTTGCTAGAATTTATTTCTGAGTGAAATGCTACTTTATAGAGAGAAACTATTAGCAAAATCTCAAGTTTCTAAACTCAGATAGACTTTTATGCACATAATATTATGTATTTAACATATGTGTGCTAATTAGGGTATCATGGTTATCATAATGTTATGATTAAGTATTTTACTACCTTGATAGTTCAATTAGATTATTAAGTGTGCTGTGTTACTTTTGCGAACATTATGTTCACAAAGAAAACTGACTAGTGAAAGCATTACAGTAGTAATTTTACTATAGTTACTTACTACTATTTACAGTAGCATTTAGGTTTTAAACACCTGAAATATCAGGGGATTTTGAGATGTTCGCTTAATATCAATTTAAAGTGCATATTATAAATAGATATAAAGCTGAGACAGTTAATAGTTTTGGTCCACATTTTTAGTGTGAATTCCATTATCCTCCTAATAAGAATCTGGAACCTAACTCCTATATACATATAATATATTAGATGATGCCCTCATGGATTAAGTTGTATTCCCGCGGGAACTCTTTAATTAACCTATATCCTTCCCCGGAATGCAAACTATCTTTATACCAAATTTCATCAAAATCGTTTGGAAAGATGGGCCGTGAAAGCGTTGCAGACAGACAGACTGACACACTTTGGTATTTATGGATTTTTATGTTCAACTAGTTCAAAAACCTATATACAGATATTATTATGTATTGATTAATTATTTATTTTAGAGAGAGAATTTTCAGGAAAATTAAATGCTTATAACAGTGTTAATTTATTTATTCCTCAGGACTCGTTCAGTAACGTGAAACAGTGGCTGGAGGAGATTGATCGTTACGCATGTGACAACGTCAACAAACTGCTTGTTGGCAACAAGTGTGATCTCACAACAAAGAAGGTTGTCGACTATACCACAGCTAAGGTCTGTATGCATTTATATACTACTAGGTGAAGCCCGCGACTTCATCTGCGTAAATTGATGTTTTTGATTCCCGCGGGAACTCTTTAATTTTCCGGGATATAAAATAGCCTATGTCCTTCCCCGGGATGTAACCTATCCCTGTACCAAATTTCATCAAAATCGGTTGAGTAGTTCGGCCGTGAAAGCATAGCAGACAGGCGTACAGACGGACGGACAAACACATACAGGACGGACAGCCAGACACACTCATAATATTAGTATGTACTAACTTACACAGCCCTTAGCCGTTTCCTACAGATACCCCCTATTGAAAGCAGTCCTAAAATAAAATTTTAACCCTGGCGTTTATCAGCCTGAGGATGCTTAGTCCCATGGGATCTTGGATTTTGCAGAATTTCAGAAAAAACTAAATTATCAATTATTGTATTACATTCATAATTTACAGTTTACAATAGCATTGGTTCAAAAAGCAGATTCTGCTGAGCTGGTGGTTAATTACTTTTATTCGGCAGTCACTTGTTTTATTCATATAAAAAAAATTACCGTCTGCGATAACTTTAATATACTAGGTAATGCCCGCGACTTCGTCCGCGTGGATTAAGGTTTTTGATTCCCGCGGGAACTCTTGAATTTTCTGGGATAAAAAGTAGCATATGTCCTTACCCGGGATGCAATTTATCCCTGTACCAAATTTCATCAAAATCGGTTGAACAGATGAGCCTTGAAAGCGTAGCAGACAGACAGACAGATACACTTTCGCATTTATAATATTAATAAGTATGGATATTAAGTATGGATTATTACAACAAGTGCTTAATAAATAGCTCATGACATTACATTAGCCATTTTAAGCTGAACATTAAAAAATAGAACTAAACCAAGATACCAATCATTCTATTTTGTTATCATCCCCGAAAATTAATGATTTCCTGCGGGAATCAAAAAACCTTAGTCCACATGTGGGCATCATCTAACTATCAATGTATGAATTAAAACAAACACAGATTTTAGAGTCAAAAATAAAAGTATATCAATTCATTTTTAATATAATTTATGTTGAGCTTTCACTGTATTGGTGTGGAAATTAAGGACTTCAATCAACAAATGATCATATTTAATACTATGTCAGGCACATGAAAAAAGTGCAATGCTCTCTTTTGTCATCTCAGTAAAGTAAACATACTTCCAGTAAACACATCTTTAGGTATTGTATGGAAAGGTTCATTGCCTCCTTCTTTGATACATTTTGGATGTATGCCAAAGCTTCTGTGATCCAACATGGTCTTGAACTTGGTTAGCTTTGTAAATAAACTACCTAAAAGTTATTCATATTATTATGAACACATTCTCTTGTTATGAACTTAAGAAAACTAGGTACTTGGTGTTTATGTGCACTACAGCAAGTGTTTAACTTTTTTATTGAAGTTATCTATCTATAGGTGTGACATCATAGTTTTTCAGACCTTTTTTCTTATTAAAATTAACTGAGGCCAGTTTGGTGGTCATATTATATATACCCTCTTGTATCGATGTCTAACTTAAGAATCCTTCTTTTAACTAGATGACGCCCGCGATTTCGTTCGTGTAGACGTTTTTTAATATCCCGTCCTTGAATTTTTGGGATAAAAGGTTACAAATGCCTGTACAAAACTTCGTCAAAATCGCTTATATGAAGGGCCATGTTTAGCAGACCAACAGAATCTATGACATAAGTAACTAAATATGGATTGTAATTAAAGTTGTGTATGTTATCAAATCAAACTTTTAGATCTACCATATTTTATGGTGAGGTCCTTTCTAAAGCGACTAGCTAATGCCCGCGACTTCGTCTGCGTGGATCGATGTTTTTTGGTTCCCGCGGGAACTCCTTAATTTTCTGTGATAAAAAGTAGCCAGACTATAATTTATCTCTGTGCCAAATTTCAGCCAGATCCGTTCAGCCGTTGGGGCGTTTTTGAGTAACAAACATTCACACATCCATACATCGATCCAAATTTTCGCATTTATAATATTAGTAAGATTGTAAGCAATATAATCCTGTTCTACAGCAATACGCAGAGCAACTCGGAATACCGTTCCTCGAGACGTCAGCGAAGAACTCCACAAACGTGGAGCAGGCCTTCATGACGATGGCGGCGGAGATCAAGGCGCGTGTGGGGCCGCCGTCCGCCGGAACCGCGCCCGGCGGGCCCGCCGTGAAGATCGACCAGGGCCGCCCCATCGACACGGGCAAGTCGTCCTGCTGCTGAACACGACGCACACGGTACGCACACACACTCTTGATACAATCCTTCATGACGACGGCGGAGATCAAGATCGACCAGGGCCGCCCCATCGGCACGGGCAAGTCGTCCTGCTGCTGAACACGACGCACACGGTACGCACACACACTCTTGATACAATCCTTCATGACGACGGCGGAGATAAAAATCGACCAGGGCCGCCCCATCGGCACGGGCAAGTCGTCCTGCTGCTGAACACGACGCACACGGTACGCACACACACTCTTGATACAATCCTTCATGACGACGGCGGAGATCAAGATCGACCAGGGCCGCCCCATCGGCACGGGCAAGTCGTCCTGCTGCTGAACACGACGCACACGGTACGCACACACACTCTTGATACAATCCTTCATGACGACGGCGGAGATCAAGGCGCGCGTGGGGCCGCCGTCCGCCGGTAGGTTAGCCGGTCTCGAAGTCATGATTATACATATCTTTAACCTGTTACAATGAAATTATTGCTACACTGTAACAGTCGCAATTACCTCTGCGTAGCTAGTATTCTTTTGCTATTGGCCAAAATCCATTGTCGCAGGCAAAGCCAATCACAAATAATGATACAGTTACAATGATAAAGCAATATGCTGCTATGGAATGCTGGAATAATTTGCCTCCTCCCTGCCTTGTCTCGCCTGCACCCTAAGAAGAAGTCAAGTTTAAAGGTGGACCCTTAGATTTTGACCAACATCTGCATGGATTTTACTGTTTACTGTCAATTTCAAAAAAAAATTGTCAAAATCGGTTAAACAAATGGATTTTACGACGTTCTGTTCTTCTATCGCCTAGTGTTAAAAAGTTAATGACGCGGTCTTTCAGTTTTTTATGTAACATTTCTTTCTCTTCCCAACGACAGGCTGGCGGCAGGTAAAAGCGCGGGGATTGGGACGCCGGCCGCTAACCGGCAATTAAAATGCAATTACCACAAAAAAAATCACGATCGCATCCCTATTATAAATAAAGTTAAATTATATATAATATTATAGTGCCGAGCCCAGGCTCGTAACGTTACGTCTTAAGCTAACTCCGTTTCAGTTGCTACTGTCCGATATATTGTTAGTTAATGAAGAACGAGGTGGAATGGATGGGTGTATGTTTATACATGTTTATATATAATGAGTATAGTAGGTTAATTTCGTGCTGTTATTCCAAAATAGGTTTCCAAGAGTCCGAGAAGTAATTTGGGTGAGTTTTGTCAGAAAAATTTAACCTCTTTAAACGTGAGAGCTATTGAGCCTAGACAGTTAAAATGAAATAGTAACATTCACATAAGTCTATCACCTTTTAACTCTTTAAAGCCTGAAATAAGTCAAAATACGTTCTGTGGTTACCAGCATTACAGTTGATTTTGCTTTAAACATAGAGGTTTTTCAACATAGTTCCTGACAGCCCATGGTGTCTAGGTTTTGTATAATAAAATGAAAAAAAATTAAAACATTTGTAATATTATGTGGGTAATTGAACCCTACAGAAGGGGTGTCATGATACTTATGTGTAGTGTCAATTGTCGTGATACTGTTCTAAAAAATCTTAACTTATTGGACTACAACAACATAAGTAGGTCTCACAAATGATTACCAAAAATACCATATGTTTGGGTTAATTCACCCAATCAGTGTGTGGATACTTTTATCGTACAATAGGGATGATGACAACTCAATCAAATCAGCAACTCTTTATCAAAGATAAAAACGTGCTTGCAGTATGGAAGTTTTATGAAATTCACAATAGTGACGTCATCAAATGTCAACGGACTTTTTTTCTTTATACTATATTTTAAAATGGTTATCAAACTTAAAACTAACCGAGGATGTGAATTTTAGGTCTTTTGGAAGACCCTTTATTTAATAATCGGTTAGAAATAATTTATTTTTGATATAGGCATCATCCCTATTCCCCTGAATTATTTCTCGAGCTCCTGGAATGTGTAAGATGCAGGGATAGACCTGAGCGCGACGCAATACGCAAAATGTCATGTGTTTTTATATCTAGCGTAACGAAGCCTGTGTGATCATCGGTTTTAAACGTGAATAGTAAATAACTAGTGTCGTACGGTTCCTGCACGTGCGTAGTTGTGGATCCACCCTAATGTGATGAGCATTATAAATTATAAGGGTCAGCGCACACCAAGGAGCAACATGCTTGAGCAATTTTCATTGATAATTAACTGGAACAGTGATGAACTAAATCACAATAATAGGGTTTCAAAATGGCGTTCCGTGTGTATTAGTGCGGATACACGTGCGTCCGTTGGGGCTCCAGAGCTAACGCGGAGGATTTATTCTCACTATGAGATCTAGAGGATCTAGAGAATATAGAGAGAAGAGAATTTGCTCGTACTCAAGCCAGTTCTAAATTCAGTAAATCTCGTTTTAATTCAAAGCCTTCGCAAAAGGCTTCTACGTGTATAGACCTTAACATCAGTGTGCTTGGCGTCAAAGAAAACGCTCAATGTACAGTGTGCACTGACCCTAATACACAAGGGAAAGCGAATCGCTGGTGTTTGTAAAGCAATCGGAACTTATCGTGTCTGAACGTTGTCCATTTCGAGCGTAGGCTAATTTTATTTGTTGCTTCCGTTGCGTATTCTCGTTCTTAACGTCACAGAGGTACTAATTTTTTTATAACTTCGTCTGCACTGGGTGTTATTCCGTATATTATATAATGTTATTTATATAACTATCTATCCTAAATGCGTACTGGGGTTGTGCTGTGTTCAAAATTTTGTGTTAGAATTTCTTATTTTGAACACTTCCATATATACAGTGTAAACTTTCTTTCATGAAAAACTTCTGATGTAATAACTATATTAACTTGAGTTTGACTAATCTGTCTTTATTTTAATCCCATATATTAATACTCTATAACTAATAAAAGTAAATTG
This sequence comes from Erebia palarica, assembly GCA_964035005.1. Taxonomy (NCBI): domain Eukaryota; kingdom Metazoa; phylum Arthropoda; class Insecta; order Lepidoptera; family Nymphalidae; genus Erebia; species Erebia palarica. The sequence goes on from OZ035994.1 coordinate 21,244,720, forward strand.
TAGGTCATTTGGAATTCGGTATAGAGAGTTTACACTATATATTTAACACAAAATTGTAGATATAGCAAATTGGCCTTAGTGAAATTAGACAGATCACAGATGTATAGTAAACTTACTTATAACCATCGATTACAATCAAGCGGGAACATAGTATTAATTAAAAGACATATTCAATAATATATACTGATGATATTATCACTTTGATGATGTGATAAATTAAAATAAAAGAGCGCTCGGTGTTTTAAATAACAAAATGTATACCTATGTTGAAATATCGCTAAGAAACCCGCATGCCTGAGAGTTCTCCATAACGTTCTCGAAGGTTTGTTAAGTCTGGCAAACCGCATTTGGCCAGCGTAGTGGACGGTTGGCCAAATCCCGAGAGGGATACCTGTGTTCGATAATGGGCTGCTAATGGGTTGTTGATGATGATAAGTCTGTAAAACGAATCAAACAACCTGTTGAAATATACCTTTATTTAAGGCAAATAACCAGGTATAATTCCTATCCAATAAACTACTACCTAGTTGATAATTTTAATGACACAGGTGTCCACTCCATTGCCTGAACTGTATTGTTTATTTGGTAGCGTAACAGACGTAATAAGAAAAACATATTCTCTCAATAAAATAATACGAATACAATATTATATTGTTTTCGCTAGTAACTATTGATGAAATTAATATTGTAAAATATGTCAGTATAAAAACTGCAATATGAGATCTTTGTACAGAAGTCCAACCTAATTTTTGTGTTAATTTTTTATTCCTTTGTGATACTGATGTTCTGATGAACAAAAATTAATTACCTACCTATTTATAACCAGTGCCTTGTTTCTCATTAACATTAATTCAATGTTAAGAATTTTGAAACTTACCTGTCATAAGTTATTTAAAACATCGGGCCAAATGATAAATTATTTTATTGTTTCGATAACTTAATATTAATTATTGTAACTTACTCAAGTAATATTATTTTTGTACTATTATGTGAAGAATGTTAAGTTTACTTAATCGATCCGCTAGCCCACTGTAATTCTGTATTGAGGGTTTCTTAGAAATTAAAACAGTATGCTATTTATAGATGTTTTATTTTACACGGCCACCTTCAACTCATAAAAGCAATCAGATGTGAACAGTCATATCCATATTACGATAAAATTGCTCTATCCAGGGTTATGAAAATGTTTCCAATTTTATTTTATTTTCCCAATCAAAACTAGCGAAATTTAACTGTCTAATATTACCTATAAGAATGAAATACCGTAACTCATTCTTGACTATTTATTTAATTTCTTGAAAAGATTACCTAACAGCAACAATTCATCATGTATTCGTAGTCGTGACAGAGGCCATACAAATTGAGGGGACACTGCAGGAACTCTGGACACAGGACTGGCACCCTGTCTGAAAAAAATTAATACTAGCCTTACACCTGTGTATAAAAAATACGAAGTAAGCTATTAATTTTCATTAGATTAGGAAATATAATTTGAGATTGATACTGTAAGATATGGGACGCACACATAATAATATATCGTGGTCCCTCTGCATAAAAACTACCCTTGGCAAGATACATCAACGGGACTAGCACATAGCGTAAGTACTTAGTGTCTCTGAACTGTAAGTGGTTGCCATTCCATAAACTGGAAGAACCATAGGGCAGCCATTGGGGAAAACATTTCTTGGTGCCCGTTCCATCGATCCCAAAGTCAACAGTAAGTCTGCTTATGTAGGTATAATACCTAGAGCGGCCTTGGACGAATTAAGTGTGGCTAATTGTCGAACACTATCTCTGAACTGACATGGACAGTTCTATCAGCTCCCTCCGGAGAAGAATTACCTACGCGAGATGTATAGTTATGAGATTGTGTATAATAAATATTACCGGAGTCAAAGAAGCGCTGTACAATACAGCGCTTCTTTGACTCCGGCAATTATTATTACACACTCTCAAATGGTATGAAATATTCAGATTCGAACTTACCAAGTCCATAAGCGCACCCGCAGCAGAAACCATGTATGATCGCTTCGTCGTCTTCGCAGCCGTGAGGCGGACACCCGTTACAGCGTACCCCAATGCCCAGCCACGGCATGTTCCCTAGATTACAATTCAAATAGACAAAGGTTAGGTATAGGTAACTTCAAACTTTAGGTATACGTACTTAATGGTTAAGCGTCTGGAATTCTGGATCGATCTGACTAGGAGTTCGAACCGATTGCCATAGATTGCTCGTTTCATCGATTGCGCTCGAATTGCACACCAACGTTGCAAGTTTGGGTTGCAATAAAAGCTTTATAAGATAATTATTTTCTTTGATAAATGCAGATGTTACTTAAACTTAATTCTGTTTTTTGGAGCATTATGCAATATTAAATTTATTTATTCACTTAGGTATTTTAATTTTAACTTCTTATGAAATATTCAGGACAAGTCAAAGCAAAGGACGCGAATCCCAGAGAAACGCAAAATAAACGAATAATTTGGGAAATAAATTTTAATTTTAACTTCTTATGAAATATTTAGGACAAGTCAAAGCAAAGGACGCGAATCCCAGAGAAACGCAAAATAAACGAATAATTTGGGAAAGAAAATTCAATAAAGGTGAGCCAAAATATTATTTAGTAAAACAAACTTTTATTCTGAAATTTTTTGGGACTCAAAACAGTTATCGATCGATACTTAGGTGCCTTATCTACCTATTTTATATACTTACCTATGTGTTAACCATATGTTAATTAAAAATATATTAAGTAAGTACTTACATCTCGGTGCTTTTCTAACCGCACTCAAGCCGGTTTCAGACGGACGAAAAAAGAATCCTAAACAATCAGCACACAGAAAATTAATTACAAATAAACTAATTAATATTCTGTTCAAAAACATGGCTAAGTAAGGCAGGGTGAGAAAATAATGAGAGTAAATTTCCAATTCCTCTCTTATATATGACTACTTGTACTAAACAAGATGAGTAAGCAAGAATAATACTAAATGATCCCGTGAAACTACGTTCGCGTGGTTTAAGGTTCTAAGAATCCCGCGGGAACGGAATAAAAACGGGGAAAGTCTATGTCACTGGTCTTCAATTATGCCGATGCAAAAAAATTACGTCGATCCGTTGCGGTGCGATTGAAGGATAAACCAACAAACGAACACACAGTTTATGGATTATTATTATTAGTATGGATACTCATTAGGTATATACCTAACACATATATCTAGATAGGTTCCTAATAATCGGTAATTAGTTTAAGTTCATTGTCACGAAGATAACATTGAAATATTTTGAGTGTGATATAACACTAGTAAATATCCCTAGAGTTGTTAAGGTATTTAAATAAAACAAAACTTAACTATTTTAATAAAACATTTATTACAAAATGAAATGTTCTCGAAGTAAAAATAAAGCAAGATTTTTTTATTTATTTAAAATAACAATAACCATTAAAAAATGAGATCAAATAATATCACAGATGGTAATGTTTAGGTGCGTTTGTTTTGACTAGAATAAAAATAATGTGCAGAACGTACAATTAATAGCTAACGTATATTTAAAAAAAAACAGACAAGAACGTGACTTTCATGTCTTAAATTGAATGGAGATTTTTTTTACCTACTTACAAACTAGCACACCTTTAAATTACTATAGTTTGAAAGGTAAAAAATAACAATTTTGGCACTATAACGCAAACGATAGTACTTACTTTAACTTTCGTATAAATATAATAGATAGTGTAAAAATGTAACAGGTAATGTAAAATTCATTTTACTTACTTTAAACTTAGCAGTCAAAAAAGGTACAATTTTGGCACGTTCTTAAATAATAAATAGTTTACGAATATAATACTGCATTTTAAAATATACTTTGGTATATCATGTTTCAAGGGAATAGTGTTAATTTCAAGGAAGAAAATGTTCGCCCTCTGATGTGGGTTTTATTGTTCCGTGCTAAAGGAACGCATCTAGACATCAAATCTCTGTTAGTGTAGCACAAGGTTGCAGCGAAAGCGGGAGCAGCTCAACACTGTTGCAGCAGGCTTAAGGGTCTATTACTCTGCAATTTTCACAGGGACCCTTACACATCAATCAGTGTAGTGTAATAAGATTTAGGGAGTAAGGGTCCCTAAAATGGTCCTTAATGCTGTGTAATAAGCGACGCTCTAACTAGCGGCCACGGCCACCCTTACCACAGGGCTCTAAAAAAGTGCAGTGGAATAGGCCTATTATACCATGCGCACAACGAGATATCTCGCAACGACAGACGAGATAATTGTTGTCGTTGCTGGCTAATTTTTCTTTTACATGCACAAAATGTGGTATATTACAAGAAAAACATAGTCGGCTTGTAAGGGTTCGTAGAGAAAAATACCACAGATAAGAATTAATATAACTATTCTTTAAATCTCTACATTTGACATAACGAGACAAGTAACCATGTTAGCGTCGGTAGACAAATAGAGATACAGGTCTAGACATAAGTATAACCACGTTAGCTACGGTAGACAAATAGAGATAGCGCGAGAGAATGAGAAGACATAACTTTCTCGTAGTGCGCATGCTAAGTCAGCATGTCAACTTCGGTAGACAAATAGAGATACCGGGTAGACATAATTTTACTGAACAGTGTGCTTAGCATGCGCACCACGAGATTATCTCGCGACGAGAGTGAGAGATGGTCGTTGCCGGCTAATTTTTGGTTTAGCCTAACATGAAGAAAACGCGGTATATTACAAGAAAAAAATTGTCGGCATGTAAAGGTTCGTAGAGAAAAATACAACAGATAAGAATTATTACTTTTATCTCTACTTTTGACATAACGAGACAAGTAACCATGTTAGTGTCGGTAGACAAATAGAGATAACGAGCAGCCAAAATTTTACTCGATGTGCGCATGCTAGCTATACAGGACATAAGTGTAACCACGTTAGCTACGGTAGACAAATAGAGATAACGCGAGAGAATGGGTAGACATAATTTTCTCGTAGTGCGCATGCTAAGTCGGCATGTCAGCTTTGGTAGACAAATAGAGATAACGGGTAGACATAATTTTACTCTACAGAGTGCTTAGCATGTGCGCCACGAGATATCTCGCGACGACAGACGAGAGAGATGTTGTTGTTTCCGGCAAATTTTTCGTTTACATGCACAAAATGCGGTATATTACAAGAATAAAATAGTCCGCATGTAAGGGTTCGTAGAGAAAAATACCACAGACAAGAAATATAACTTTTCTCTAAATCTCTACTTTTGACGTAACGAGACAAGTCATACTATGTGTAACCATATGGTAGCTTCGTTAGATAATAGAGATAACGGGTAGACATAAAATAATTATTACTTTTATCTCTACTATTGACAAGTAACGAAGTGTAACGATCGCAATCACCTCTGATCGGATAACACTCTTCCACTATTGTAAAAAATCCATTGACGCAGCAAGAATTTATGGTATTCAGCCAATCACAACAATTGGGCATTTGACAACTAGTCAAATCGGCAACTTTTTTTCAAATGTCAAAACGCGTGCTTAGATTTTGTATGAAATTCTAAGTTGTTACATCATCAAAGTTCGACGCACTTTTTTAACTTTAATCGATAGTTTAAAATGGTTATTCAAAAAAGAGCTAGCAGGGGACGTGGATATTACGACTTTTGGGAGATCCTCTATTTAATAATGAGTAAAAAATTAATTTGTCTCACTAGTAGTCAAATACCCAATTGATACTGTAACAATGATTGATGCAGAAGATACGCGGCCGCTATACAGGTCTACACAGAGGCCCGCTCGACGAGCTCGGGCGCGAGCGAGGGGCGCCGCTTGAGCGCTCGCAGCGGGCGGGCGGGCGCGGGCAGGAGGGCGCCACCCTCGCACTGCTTATTCCCTAGGCAGTTACACGAACACACCTACAGATACAAGAGAACCTAACGTAAGCATAATAGGCATGATGACTGATTTTGAAAAATGGTCAGATTATGTTCGGAAGTATGCACTATTTCGAAAAAATATCTTATTTCAGCAGAAGAATAAGGTTTGGTAGATAAAATTGGCATTTGAAATTTAAATTTTAAAAGAGAATGCCAGATTTTGCCCCACCAATTTTCATAATTTACACAAAATGTAAACTTTTTAAAATTATCTTAGGAATTTATGACCACGTATGATTTAATAATTATTGATAAAACAGTTGCGGATTTAAAAAATGTAAAGAAAAAGTAATTCAAGTCCCTCGTCCACTTCCTATTTCTCTTGCGGCAATTAAATAAAACTACAGTTGTTAAGTTTTTAAATAAAACAATTAATCTCCTATTAGTTACATAAATACAGATCTTTGTTTAAATTCGTTATTTTGTGTTGTTAATTATTGAAAATGACACATTATTATTATTTTATTGTAAATAACAATGAATAATAAAATAGTTGCATTAAAACCTTACCTTCGCATTCACGCATTTTGTGCAATGAAACGTCATTGACAAACGTATTTGAAGATGTCAATGTCATTGTGATTTGTGATCATTGTTTATATCGTGGTTTCAGTGAAGTCGACTGTTTACCGTGCTTGTTTTGAATGTTTCACAAAAAACTTGCTAGACCTTCTATAATATTGAGTCGATCTCGCCGACTTTACGCTATATTCCATGGATGACCATTGCTTGCGATTTGGGTAATGACGTTGAGGTGCATAAATTGTCACTGGAGTGTAAACAGGATCTTAAGACATGTTGTTGCCATGTTGGGCTAACCATCAAAATGATATTGATGCACCACGGCAGTATTTCTTGATAATGTAGCGACTGATTACATATTTAATATGAGGATTAATAAATCAATGATTACCAACAGTTGTTTTATTTCCAATTAGTCAACCATTCTATCGTTAGAGAAGATAACACAAGCAACTAGGTATCATATTACTTCAGGTAGACCTCAAGCTACGCAGGCATTTGAGTATCCTACTTCATTTTAAAGCCATAATATCACTTGGCAAGAGCATTGTAATGATACACAGCATTTTTTTACTTATTTCACAATTAAAAATGCATATAACCTAAAATAATATTACAACTTAAACTTAGTTTTAATAAAAAACCGCAAGTGTTAGAGGCTTCAAAATATATGTATAGTTATCAGTAATAAAAAATCTATTAAATCCTACATACGGCATGCTTGTAAACGAAATTTAATAAGTGGGGCAAAGCTCTATACATAGTCTGGCGTTTTCCTTTACACGCCAAAACGCTAGCCGGTGTCATGGCGTCGTTTGTGACGTCACTATTGTTTTTACCAATGTACTCTGTGCAGTGTGCAGTAAACAATGGTGTGATTGTCAAAGCTCGAAACAAACAAGTGTGACGTCATCCGCTTCTTGGCGTTTAATCCAATATGGCGGATTGATGTATTTTATAGTTTTATTTTATCAAAATAAATAGCTCACTCGAAATAGAAAAATAAATACGTTTTTTATAATCCATGAATCTTATTTCATTAGTTAAATTCATAATTTCATTGATTCATGGTTACTGTCATCATGCCTATTCCAAAAGTGAGTGAATAAATTATTATTAAATGCTTTTAAATATGTTTGTACTCCTCTTTAAAACTTGCACGAGCGAATGGTCACTACGTGTAGCGGTTTCACGAGAGATTTAATGTAAAAACTTGATTAAACTTTAAAGATAATATTCATTTGATCCGGCCACGATTGCTAACGTTAAGCTCAAATCAAATTGCGATCTTAACACAAAAGTATTCAATAATCGCTGAGGCTGCCGGCAGGAGACTAACTTTCAAACGTCAAAATATTTGTATTTATAAAAATTATTCCAATATGGCGAACGAACCAAGTGAAATACATCGAATGAGTCAAATATCAATTTAATTAAACCTTCGTCAATAAATAAAATAACAATCTTTTAACTTTTCTAAAAAATCAATTCAAATTTAAAAGCAAAGCTGACACTAATAAGGCGATGTCCTATTATTATAATATTTTTTTAAACTATGTATATTTTTAAAGGGCTTTATAATAATAATAATTATGGCGATAAAACTTTTTTTTTGTACCAAAAAGTTATAAAAATGTAGAAAAACAAACATAGTGGCACTTATCTCTATAACAGATCTCTACCCTTGGCAGTGAGAAAGGTTGTGAAGGAAGAATAGATACTGCAAGATATTATGAGATGGAATGAAATGGAATGAAATGAGATATTACAATATCATAAACTTACACAAATATATGTCACCGTAAAATTGTAAAAACCGTTAGATTGTAATCTAACGCTTCTTATCTCGATAGATTGTAAACTGTCGACAAATTGTGAACCGTAAAAACTGCTTACAATTTAACGCATTATTTTTCGGTAAATTTTAATCTATTAGGTATATTAACCCGATAGAACCTAAGTGTCAAACCCTAACCTAACCTATAGTTCGCGCGCGAGTTGAATTCGGAGTAAATGTAAGGTGACACATACATTTACTATGCATTTAACTCGCGCGCGAACTATACAAGGAAGAGACAAGAAAACGTAAATACAATAAAATATATTTAAAAAATTCATAATCAGAACATTGAACGGCTTACAATCTGTCGACAGTTTACAATCTCGCGTGATAGAAAGCGTTAGATTATAATCTAACGTTTTAGAATATAATCTAACCATTTTAACAATTTTACGGTGAAATATTACATTGGATAGGCGTTACTCTGCGGAAGTCCATGATAATGAGAAAACTAGAAGTTTAATTCGCAACTTTAACAACATTCATTTACAATCATGCATTGTAGAGTCAACATCTGAAGATGCTCCGGTATCGGAGTGAAACGTACGTTGAAAGTATTTTGGAAGATTTATGTGGTGTGGTGAATATCGAGGGCTGACATAGATTTACCTTCTGTGGCAGATTATAGCGAATTGAACTTCTAGTTTTTTCGCAAATTAGAGCAAAAATACACAAATATCGGCTGAAATAGCAATTCCCAGCCTCGTTTATTTAAAAAGGGAAAGTCGAAAATCCAGCACCATCGATTTAATTTTGCAACGTATGGCTGCGTGGGGGTGAGGGTGAAAGGTGGTGGGGGGAGGGTGAGGGTGGCAGGAAGTTGTAGGATGAGGAAGGTTGAGTCGGGTGTGGTGGCGTCTTTTGAGAAAGGCTTATGTTCAGCAGTGGACGTTTGCAGGTTTAAATGATGATGAAGGGTGTGTTACAGTTTGAATCGTCAAAGACAAGGAAACGTAAAGTGTACATTACCGATGCCTGGTCCTCGTGTGAGCGCTGTCGGCCAGCGAAGATATGCCCGTCGATGGGCAGGATTGTTCTAGAACTTTCCTTGTCCTCCTCACGAGCGTTCTCCTCCGCTTGCCTATGAAATAAACAAGGGATAGGAAACGTAAGGAAAATGTATGAAATCACGTTCGATTAACTTTGCGGGCCGAGGGGAGAGTGACTGTTGTCTTGTAATTTTTCTACCCAATTATTGACACTAGTGCATGAAAAAGTCGATCATTATGACAACACAATATCATAATTAATGCCCAGTTCGCGGCTAGAGGGGAAGGCGAATATGGCAAATATCACGCGACCCGTGGTTAATTCGTCCAAGTATTACACATATTTTATCATAACCAATATTTTTTTTCAACCGATTTTAATATTTTGTACAGACATTAGGCTAGAGGGAAACTAACATCCCAGAAAAGCTTAAACCACGCAGGCGAAGACATGGGTATCAGCTAGTCTTACTAATATTATTAATGCGAAAGTTTGGATGGATGTATGGATGTTTGTTACTCAATCACGCCCCAACGGCTGAACAGATCTGGCTGAAATTTGGCACAGATATAGATTATAGTCTGGAATAGCACATAGGCTCTAATGGAAAATTAAAGAGTTCCTGCGGGAACCAAAAAACCTCAAACCACGCAGACGAAGTCGCGGGCATTCGCTAGTTTATTTATATTTCTCTCAAATCAGACGTTAAACGTATCAAACAGGTATCTAAGACCTGTATCTAACAGGTGTCACTTATTAGATACATAATAATTTTTGACTACCACAAAAATGTTCAGAATGAAAAATCTACTGAGGTTGATTTCATGTATCCTGTTTGTTTATAAAGAATAATATTTTATTCCATAATATTTTATTTTATTTAGATAAAGATTATTGATTGCGCACATAAAACAAGTTAATACAAAATTGAATAAGAAATAACATAACACAAATGCAATCTAGAGCGCTTTATCGTTTTTAAAATGTCCCATTCTCTAAACCCCACATGACTTAGTTTTTAGTATTCCTGTTTTTGGTTTGCATTTTATAAGCATGACTATGGTACTCAAACTTAAGTATGTGTTTTGATATTTATCTTGGCCAGTTATTTTGTGTTTTCAAGAAGTGGTATGAAAAATTAAACGCAATTTACATGCAATGCTTTTTTCATTATTGTGAGCTATAGGCTTGCGCTTGACGACAATCATGCTTAGTGCAAAGCAATGATGAGGTCTAGGTTGAATTTGATTTGCAAATTTTTTCTTCTCTTCAACTTACTATTATTTTTTTTAAGAAGAAAAGGCTAAACTCTCAAGGGGAAAAACAGTTGCTGGTTCTTGACGTTGTTTTTATTGCGTGATATGCTTGTGCTTGACGACAATCATGCTTAGTGCAAAGCAATGATGAGGTCTAGGTTGGAACGCGATTGCCTAGAAGATGTCTATTCACTCTTGCCTTGAAGTTACCTAAGTTATATATTATATATTTTTTTTATCCACTACAAGTTAGCCCTTGACTGCGATTTCACCTGATGGTAAGTGATGATGCAGTCTAAGATGGTAGTGGGCTAACCTGTTAGGGGCGTGGCAATTATATTAAACCCATACCCCTATTCGGTTTCTACACGGCATCGTACCGAAACGCTAAATCGCTTGGCGGCACGTCTTTGCCGGTAGGGTGGTAACAAGCCACGGTCGAAGCCTCCCACCAGGCCAGACCAGGGAAAATTCAGAAATTATAAATTCTCAAATTGACCTTGCCGGGGATCGAACCCGGTACCTCCGCAAGTTAATACAACAGCGCTACACACTGCGCCGTGGAGGTCGTCAAAATATGTGGCAGGAAACAAATGCGCTGGGAGGGTGTTCCACACCCTAGCGGTTCGGATCAGAAACATCGAGCAAAAACGCGTCGTGGGGGCAGATTGGACGTCAACCACATAAGGGTGCCAACGCTGACAGTTTCTCGCTGCTATTGCTATTGATAAACTAATAATACTCACATGGTCATGAACCTTAGGACTAGCAAGTTAATGCTAGCCGCCACCACTGCCAGCCCGAATAAGATGAACACCAGACTGAGCGCTACGTACCCCGGCTTGCTTGTAAGCGCTTGATCATTCTGGAATATTATGAGGATCATTATTTGTGTACTTATTCCACTACAAGTAAGCCCTTGACTGGGATCTCACCTGATGTTAAGTGACGATGCAGTCTAAGATGGTAGCGGGCTAACCTGTTAGGGGTATCGCAGTCATATTAAACGTATACCCCTAGTCGGTTTCTAATTTTCTACACGGCATCGTACCGAAACGCTAAATCGCTTGGTGGTACGTCTTTGCCGGTAGGGTGGTAACTAGCCACGGCCATAGCCTCCCACCAGACCAGACCAGAGAAAATTTAGAAATTATAAATTCCCAAATTGACCCTGCCGGGAATCGAACCTGGGCTCTCCCACGTTAAGACAACACTGCGGCAGGGAGGTCGCCGAAATATTTGCTCTTACTTCACTACTGTTATAAAACTAAAGTTGACTTAAGTGTGGTAATTATCATTTTCACACTAGTGCGGTAATATAAATACCTGCAAAGCGACGTAATCTCCAAATCCAATGGTAGTCAGTGTCACGAAGCAGTAGTAGAAACTATCAAAATAACTCCATCCTTCATATCTGGAGAACACAGCTGCTCCTACATTCAATTATTTAATTAGTATATAATTTTCTTTATGTGTATATTTCAAAGAGGTTTTAAAAATCTCACGGCACCTCAAACTATAGGTGGGTCTATTCCTCTAAGGATGCAACCTATTTTATGTACTTTCTACTTTGTATATTATTTATTTTGTTAATATCAAAAGATAACAGATGGAAAAAAACACTTCCGCATTTATAGTATTAGAATAGATTTCTTAAAAGCCATAACACCACAACTTAATCTAAATATAGGGTTTTTAGAAAATATACCACTGGAACACTTTGATTTTCAAACCAGTGGGAAATACATGCAAAATAAAGGCTAATATCTAATATCTGTCTCGTAAAAAAATCTAACCTGAATAAATATGAAATTCTACACAGTATTCTTAATTTAATTACCAGTTGTTATAATAATAGAGGACAGCATCCCGGTAGCAAACATGAGATTCATCTCCGTAGCCTCAGTGGTGTTACAGCGCAGGTAGCACTTGGCCCGCCGAATGACTACAGACGCAAACTTGTTGAGACGCTCGCCGATACTCTGAAACATCACCAAGCCGAGAGGGATCCCCACCTGGAAATAAAATTATATTCTATGATATGCAACTTCGTCTGCATGGATTAAATTTTTTTAATTCCCGCAGGAATATTTCAATTTTCCAGGATATAATGTAGCCTATGTATTAATTGAGGGCATAAGCTATTTCCAATCCAAAGTTTAACCAAATTGGTTTAGTTGTTGTGGAGTGAAGGAGTTAGAGAAACATACAAACTTACCAACATCCAAACTATCACATTCATAATATTAGTAACAAAAGATGAGGTTAAATCAGCAGTTAAAATGTTGCTACACTTAAATGAGTTGCATTCAACTTTCAAGTTTGAGTTTAACTGTCAATCAAATGTACCAATAATAAACTTCTGTAATAAACAGACATTTTTTGAGACAACAAAAAAATCATCCAGGTCTTACAAAGCAACTCACCATAGCATATGCCATACAAAATGCCTTCCCACCAACAGTAACAGGAGTGGAATGTCCATAACCAATCATTGCCAGAACCACTGTAGCAAAATAGAAGGCTCCCGCAAACTTCCACTGAGGACCTGCCTTGTGAGGCTTGTTCTCTATGATAACAATCTCTATCATGTGGTAGTCCTCCGGAGTTATGTTGTATTTACGAACAAGCCCATTTTTTATGTCTGTAATAATGCAAAAGATTTATTTTTTAACCCATCTATTTAATAGTGCAGGATATTTACATTTATTACCAAGATACATATTCTAACAAGTTCTTCAAGTTACTTAACCCAAACTAACTTTATTTAGAAAAAGATTCACAATCACTAACATGGGCTAATGCAAGCAATAGCAGTTAGTCAACATTAGCTATTATGTAGACTCATGTCAAGTCAATGTTTATTCAGTCATCAACATAACTGTGTGCATGTACTCGACCAAGATGTAGCCCCCAGGGTTAAAGGTGTATTCCTGGATAAAAATATCTCAACCAAAAGCTGGTAATCTTTGTTATTCCTAGAAGCCAAATTTATTTTTACTTTGCAATTACAGTTGCAAAGTAAAAATAAATTGTTAAATATGTTGGGAATGTACTAAGTTAAAAATATCTCTAATTACCTGATAGCACCTCCCATCTTTTGCTCTCAGTGTCCGACTCTAAAGAATCAAAAACAGCAGCTCCAATCAATAAATATGTGAAAGTACACACCACAAGCGACAATGTACGCACATTTTGTCTCTTCATTGTTGCATATCTGAAGCACATATTGTGTTGTGTTTTTAATAATATAACATTTTATATGGAGTATATTTATTATTTAAAACAATTCGAAGTAAATTCGTACACATAAATACGACTTGAGTCTTGAGTTACTGTGCTAGCAAAAGCAACTAAATATATGAGCCAAACTAAGAGGTATTAGAGGATATGTCCCCCAAAATATGAGAACAAGCGTCTATTGTAATTTTATGAACATTTACCATTGAAATAGTCGAGTTTTATTGGATACCTAGGTTTTCAGATTAATTCCAGTCCGTGTTCTGTTCGTCCAACTTCATGAAGGTACCATATAAAACATCCACTGATGACTGACTTACCTACTACATTAAATTGATCTAAGGGTTTAAAATGGTTTAAGTAACTCTAAATTACAAAAATGTGGAGCATGTAAGTTGAAAATCGAAATCGATACAAAATAAACAAGAACACCAGAAGAACACAAAACCGGCAGTGATTGCGTAACTTCTGCAACAATCATTGATACAGTATCAATTGTAGTGATTGGCTGAATTTATGGTATTCTTGCTGCGTTGATGGATTTTGTCCAATAGTGGAAGAGTGTTAACCAATCAGAGGTGATTGCGATCGTTACACTGTAGCTGTCATTTTTAGCCGGTAGCCTAGGGGCGATTGTGTAAATAAAACCTGCATCAATCATTGTACGCCCTGCTGCTGCAAAAAGCCAGTGCTAAAGAGGAACTTTATGAGGAACTGACATATACTAAAATCACCCAGCTTGAACGTGCCTATCCGCCATTTTAGATAATTTCTTGAGTACTTCAAGTGTCATCGCCTGGTAGTGGTAACATGTAATTGTTTATTGTGTTTTGTTGAAAAGTTGTGTATTTATTTTATTTGTATTTTTTTTTATTGTTTAGGTATACAGATTTTTTTCGTAGGTATGACAATCCTCTATAAAATATTATTTTTACGCAGCATAATTTATAGCCCTTGATTATTTTTAGGGCTATACAAGTCTGTGGCATGAATTATATATTGTAATAATCTGGTAATAATAATAAATCGAGTCCTGACGAAAGTTAAAAACTGTTCGAGAGGTAGGAAATTAGTACCTTTGATTATATAGAGATTAGTACCTTCACTATTGTTTTCTTCACTCACCATTAAGGCTCAGAAAGGCTGAAACCCAAAGCAGTAAAGCCAGTCAATAATAAAAAAAAGCACTCACCAGTCGTCCATCATACTGTCACTTTGACTTCTATTTGACAGTTCTTTACATCGTGTGCGATTTCTGACTATTTGAAAATTAGTTCAAATTTTTCAAGAAAAATAAAATAAAGGACTGCTGAAACTCGACGCGATATGAAAATCCTTTGTAATAAATCAAACCCGCCACTTGGTATATTTTTTTAAAATAAATAATAGTCTATTAATGGCAAACATATAGGCCAGTTCTAAAATAACATTTTCTATCTAATTTTAGGTGGTCTGCTTGCTGCAGAGCTTTATAGCTCATTGGTAAAGAATGTGGAGATAATTTGGAGTGGAGAATCCTCGATAACACTTCCAAACTCGGCGAAATCAGTGCCATATGGAACTAGCAATGATTTAATAAGAATTCTGGAAAATGCTTTCAATAAGTCGGTTGGGCCTCTTCAAAGGCTCACCATGAATCATTGGTTATCTTTTAGTCTTATTCTGGATGAGGATCTTCATAAATCATTGGAATATTTAGATAAAATCCTTGGTCCTTCGACTTATTTGGTAGGGGAATCCTTGTCAGTTTCTGATTTAGCTGTGTTTAGTGTTTTATACAGTAAGTAAGATAAGTAAATATTAAACATTATTATTACTGACTTATTACAATAATTATCTTCATTCTTGAATTAACCATGGATTCTTTTTATGAGTCTTGAATGATGCAATATTAATAGTATTTTGTGTATCATCATTATTCTATAATAGATTATGCGTGTGACTTTGTTCATGTGGTTGTTTTATTCCCACAGGAGCTACTTAATTTTCCAGGATTAAAAGTCCCTATGTCCTTCCCCAGGATGCAATCTGTATCATCCAAATCCAAAAAGTGTAGCAGGCAGACATAAATTGAAGACTTTCACTTTTACTAATAATTATGTGGTTCCAGATTCTTCAACACATATTATATATATTTATAACTGTGATCAATTTATTTTTATTCAGCATCAGCCCAGTATAAAGAAATACTTGGGTCGCAGTCACTAAACAATGTTCGGCGATGGATGAAACTTGTGGAAGCCCAGGATGCAGTATCTAAAGCATTGAAGGAACTCCCTGATGACATTCTTGAAAAAATCTCCAAGGCTTCGCTAAGGTAAGGATTTACAAAAAAATGCCTTTACACCATTAAATTAACGAAGTACGGTACAATGTATACCATACCATAGTAAAATGTTATCTACAAAAGTACACCAGCCATGGTACTTAAAATTATCTTGTTTTGCATATAAGTACTATAAAGATTATCATATATATTATACAGTCCCATAAACTTATCTGGCCCGGTGACAACATCGCAAGTAAATATTAAAAATGAATTAAAAACAAAAACTAAACAGGCATAAAAATTTGTTCCAATTTTGGCCACTGGTCAGATATGTTGGTGGGACTGTAACTGTTGATACAAAATTCATTTGTCTTCTACATTTAAGGATCGAAGCCCTCTAGGAATTCTTCGCAAATCTGTCACCCGCTGTCAATTGTTTTCATACACATACAACCACAGTCTACCCAGGCACACATAGAAAGGATTCAGCCCCTACCACGGGTGCACACAATATGCGATCAATTATCTCACTATGGCAGAGATAATATTATTATTTATTGATTGATAGATAGATGATACGTACGATTTCGTCTGCATTCGTTTTTATTTCGGCGGGAATTTCTCAATTTTTCGGGATAAAGTTAACTTATGTCCTTCCTCGGGATGTAATCTTACTCTATACCAACTCGGTTGAAAAAATAGGCCGTTCAAATACAGGTCTTTCGCATTTATAATATCATAGTATGGATAATGGAGGTGCTTCTTGATAATATACCAATTACCAACCGACTAATTCCTGCTAACTGATTTATAGCTATAAGACTGTATAGGTAGGTAGGTAGGTAGGCCTTTATCATATAAACACCTATATATAGGTGTTTATATGATAAAGGTTGAAAGAAAAGTAAATTAAATTAATAATTAAAATAATCATGGCGCTTAGTATTAGAAGTAGTTCTGCATAAATAGTTTAAAAACGGTGTAAGACAGCACTAGGAGATTCCATTTCCATCTGGGATGTGCGATGTAGACGTAGTGGTTTTAGAAGTAGTCGGCTTCTGTGTTCCATACTTCAACTAGTAATATCTGGATGACCGAGCTTTGCTCGGTATATTCTTTTTTTTACTGCCTCGTTGGTCTAGTGGTTAGCATATTCGACTGCGACCTATGAGGTCCCGGGGTCGAGTCCCGAGTCGGGCCACAGGTATTGGGTTTTTCTTGCAAGAAATTCTCACTACTAGCCCGGAGTTAGGAAGTTGGCGGTGCTTCACCCCCGTGCCTCGGAGAGCACGTAAAGCCGTCGGTCCTGCGCCTGATCTCTCTCCGGTCGTGTCGGATTTCCGTCCCATCGGGCTATGAGAGTAAAGGAACAGAGAGTGCACCTGTGTATGCGCACACACTTTTGCACTATAATATCTCCTGCGCAGTTGGCTAATCTCTCTGGAGATTGGCCGCCGTGGCCGAAATTCGGTCGGGAGGGACATTATTTTTTTTTTAATCGTGTTTTTTGGAAAATAAATTTAAATTATAAATTATATTTTATTTTTAAAATAAAACATTGTATTATATTTAAAAAAAGGGGAAAAATAATCAGATTCAAGACTCTGGACTCGAACCGGGGTCTTCGGGTTTTGGTACAGCCCGCTTTTCCACCTGAGCTATTATAACCTTCTAAATGGTGGCGAAATATAATATAGCAGTTTTTCATCGCCCCTAAACCCCCTGCATTTCCTATCCTCATTATGTAAAAAAACTTCGTTGCTTAGTTGAACTCCTTTCCACTAAAGCTAAGCTAGGTACATTATTGTATTTTTTTTTTCTTTTTATTAACTGCCGAGTTATTGTCATATGTTCTCAGTAGAATCTTCTTTTCAAGCTGGTGGTAAAGTCCCGTTGATTCATCATAAATGACACAATTAATCCTAAAAAAACCTATTTCCATTCTTTATTTAGTTTTTGGTGTGAAACTTTTATAGCACTTTGGAATGGGAAATAAAACCGATATTTATTAGTATAAACTATAAAGTAATTATATTTTTGATATAAAATAAATAAAAATTGTCCTTGTAACATTTTGCCAAATTGGTGTTTATATATAACGAAATAGTTTTATGACAGCAAAAAACGTATATAATAATATCATGACTATGAGATAGCTGCACTTTTGGTAACTATCGCCAGGAAGGCTGATTCAGTATTAGGTGGGTGTAGGGCTCTCCACTGATGATCTCTCCGATCTCCGATAGTGAAGGTCTGCCCAGAAGTCGCAGGCATCAGCTAGTTTTTCATATAATCTGCATTGAGTGCGAGTTTTATGTATTTCTTAGTGGCCAGGTTGTTGTTTCCAAATATGATATCTGTCACTTTAGTTGATGGTAAAATGACAAATATTAAGGTTTGAAATAAACAATAGATACTCTGACAGGATTGCAAGAAGGGCTGCTACGTCATTCAGCAGGTACAAAACCAGCACTTTGATGATTTACGGACGTATTCGTCTGAAATTGACTAGTTTCGGGTGGCTCAATTTTTTTCAATTTTGTATATTCTATTTTATTTTATATTTTATTTAGGATTTTTCAATTAGTTTACTATTTACAAAATATTTGAACTTGTTGAGACACATCTCCTATATTTCTTCTGTGAGTTTATTATAAAACTAGTTTTTTGCTCTGTGCGTGAGCTGCTTTAGCAGCTCACGGGTTGTGATTAAAAAAAAAACAAAATGGCGCTGATTTTTTAAAACTTTGGTATCAGTTTCCTGTTTTGTAATCCCAGGGATCCTCAGATATCGATTCGGAAAAAAATCGGTAATTTAAAAAAGAATTTTAAAATGGCGCTGATTTTTTAAAACTTTGGTATCAGTTTCCTGTTTTGTAATCCCTGAGAACACTAAATATCGATTTTGAACGAAATCGGTCAAGTAACAAAGAATTTCAAAATGGCGCTGATTTTTTAAAATTTTGATACCAGTTTCCTGTTTTGTAATCCTAAGGAGCCCCAAATATCGATTTTGAACGGAATCGGTCAATTAACAAAGAATTTCAAAATGGCACTGATTTTTTAAAATTTGGTTCCAGTTTCCTGTTTTGCAATCCCAGGAAGCACTAAACATCGATTTTGAACGAAATCGGTCACTTAACAAAGAATTTCAAAATGGCGCTGCTATTTTAAACCTTTGGTATCAGTTTCCTGTTTTGTGATCCCAGGGAGTCCTAAATATCAATTATGAGTGAAACCGGTCAATTAACAAAGAATTTCAAAATGGCGCTGGTTTTTTTTAAATTTTGGTAACCGTTTCCTATTTTGTAATCCCAGGGATCCTCAGATATCGATTTTGAACGAAATCGATCAATTAACAAATAATTTCAAAATGGCGCTGATTTTTTAAAACTTTGGTATCGGTTTCCTGTTTTGTAATCCCAGGGATCCTCAGATATCGATTTTGAACGAAATCTGTTAATTAACAAAGAATTTCAAAATGGCGCTGATTTTGTAAAATTTTGGTACCAGTTTCCTGTCTTGTAATCCCATGGAGTACTAAATATCGATTTTTAACGAAATCGATCAATTAACAAAGAATTTCAAAATGGCGCTGATTTTTTAAAACTTTGGTATCGGTTTCCTGTTTTGTAATCCCAGGGATCCTCAGATATCGATTTTGAACTAAATCTGTAAATTAACAAAGATTTTCAAAATGGCGCTGATTTTTTAAAACTTTGGTATCGGTTTCCTGTTTTGTAATCCCAGGGATCCTCAGATATCGATTTTGAACTAAATCTGTAAATTAACAAAGATTTTCAAAATGGCGCTGATTTTTTAAAATTTGGTATCAGTTTCCTGTGTTTTAATCCCAGGGATCCTCAGATATCGATTTTGAACGAAATCTGTCAATTAACAAAGAATTTCAAAATGGCGTTGATTTTTTAAATTCTGGTACCAGTTTCCTGTTTTGTGATCCCAGGGAGCCCTAAATATCGATTTTGAACGGAATCGGTCAATTAACAAAGAATTTCAAAATGGCACTGATTTTTTAAAATTTGGTTCCAGTTTCCTGTTTTGCAATCCCAGGAAGCACTAAACATCGATTTTGAACGAAATCGGTCACTTAACAAAGAATTTCAAAATGGCGCTGCTATTTTAAACCTTTGGTATCAGTTTCCTGTTTTGTAATCCCAGGGAACCCTAAATATCAATTATGAGTGAAACCGGTCAATTAACAAAGAATTTCAAAATGGCGCTGGTTTTTTTTAAATTTTGGTAACCGTTTCCTATTTTGTAATCCCAGGGATCCTCAGATATCGATTTTGAACGAAATCGATCAATTAACAAATAATTTCAAAATGGCGCTGATTTTTAAAAAAATTTGATACCAGTTTCCTGTTCTGTAATCACAGGGAGCCCTAAATATCGATTTTGAACGAAATCGGTCAATTAACAAAGAATTTCAAAATGGCGCTGGTTTTTTTTTATTTTGGTAACAGTTTCCTGTTTTGTATCCCCAGGGAGTCCTAAATATCGATTTTGAACGAAATCGGTCAATTAACAAAGAATTTCAAAATGGCGCTGTAATTTCTTTATTTTGATAACAGTTTCCTGTTTTGTATCCCCAGGGAGTCCTAAATATCGATTTTGAACGAAATCGGTCAATTAACAAAGAATTTCAAAATGGCGCTGATTTTTTAAAATTTTGGTACCAGTTTCCTGTTTTGTAATCCCAGGAAGTCCTTAATATTGATTTTGAACGAAATCGCTACAAGAAAAAAGAATTTCAAAATGGCGCTGATTTTTTTAAATTTTGGTACCAGTTTCGTGTTTTGTGATTCCAGGGAGTCCCAAATATCGATTTTGAACGAAATCGGTCAATTAACAAAGAATTTCTCGTCCTCCTCGTTGCGGATCATCTGTTGCCACGAAACCACACTTCCATCTCTCATACTCTCCGAGATAGACACAAACGAAATTTGTATGGCAGCCATCTTGAATCCACCATTTTTGAGTTTTTTTTAAACTCACTGCCAATTGGACGAGGTTTCGAGTGACATTTGTTCGAGCACTCCCCACCTATCTTTAATACCCTTGCCGTGCCCTTTACCCGTCTCCGAAATCCTCAATCATCAGCTGTCTCCATATTTTTCTTCAAGTTATATTTTCTGACTTCTATACGAAGCCAGCAGTGAAAAAAAAATTTTTCATACAAAATTTTACAGGAGGAAGTTTTTAGGGAAAATCTCGAAAACTACCCCGAATATGGCAACACTGTTTTGATTTCTCGATACTGCCCGTCGAGTTACACAATCGATCCATACATGTCAACTTTCCCAAATGTTGCCAACCGCCTCTAAGACGTGATCGAAATTTTCAAAAACACATATAAAATACAAAATGGCCGCCACCTCGTTTCACAAAATTTTTTTGCTTAGTTTTATAATTTTCCTGTGAACTACAGGATACACCGCTCCTGATGACGTTTCAATTTTTCATCTCGCTCGCACCCAGCCGAAATGATAGCCCCTGAAAAAAGACCATGTCGAAAATCACTTTTTCTTTGATAAATTCTAGTGTTGCCAGACCTCGGCGACGAAATTACCCAAATGTCATTCGTACAAGTGGGACACGTGGTTGCCCATACTCGAATTTTGCAAAAAATACGTATTTCGATTTTTTTATTTTTGGGGTAAATCTTGAAATTTTCCCGAGAAATGGGGTAATTTTTTTTCCCCAATCCATACCTCGAGTCTGTCCACACAAACTCCCCTTAGAAGTCGAAACGCTCCGACGTTGCCAACTGCGAGAAATTTGAATTTTAAAATTGCGTTTTTTCGTAACTCAAACCGAACGGCCGCCGTGACAGCCGCCATCTTGAATTTTTAAAAACCACCCCCATTTTGTCAAAATACAGGATAATTGTGGGCGGAAATAGAAAAAAATATTATGCTCGACCCCGCCGTTTCGGATCTGTGGCGCCGCGGTTCGGGGTCGAAAAATCAAAAATTTTAAAACACTACAGCTCGGCCGCCATCTTGTTTTTCCAATTTTTTCTACATTTTCTAGTAATCGCTTTCTAATTTCTACAATCACTGCGAGTTGTAACGAAATCGGTCGGAAAACAAAAGAGTTACAAAAAGCACGTCGGCCGCCATCTTGTTTTTCCGAAATGTCATAATTTTTCCCTACTCGACTCCCGCACTCGAACACATCTCCCATACATCATTGTATCATTTTCTGTCTCTTTCTAGGAGAACAATTATGTCAATGAGTGAGTGAGTCAGTGAGTGGTAATTTAGCTATATATAGTATAACTAGTTTTTCGCTCTGTGCGTGAGCTGCTAAAGCAGCTCACGGGTTGTGATTAAAAAAAAAAGAATTCGCTGATTTTTTAAAACTTTGGTATCAGTTTCCTGTTTTGCAATCCCAGGGATCCTCAGATATCGATTTTGAACAAAATCGGTCAATTAACAAAGAATTACAAAATGGCGCAGATTTTTCTAAAATTTCATATCAGTTTCCTGTATTGTATTCCCAGGGAGTCCTAAATATCAATTTTGAACTAAATTGGTCAATTTCCAAATAATTTCAAAATGGCGCTGATTTTTTACAACTTTGGTACCAGTGTCCTGTTTTGTAACCGCAGGGAGCCCTAAATATCGATTTTGAGCGAAATCGGTCACTTTATAAAGAATTTCAAAATAACGCTGATTTTTAAAACTTTGGTATCAGCTTCCTGTTTTGTAATCCCAGGAAGCCCTAAATATTGATTTTGAGCGAAATCGCTACAATAACAAAGAATTTAAAAATGGCGCTGATTTTTTACAATTTTGGTATCAGTTTCCTGTTTTGAAATCCCAGGGAGTTCTAAACATCGATTATAAACGAAATCGGTGAATTAACAAAGAATTTCAAAAAGGCGCTGATTTTTAAAAGTTTGGTATCAGTTTCCTGTTTTGTAATCGCAGGAAGCCCTAAATAAGGATTTTGAGCGAAATCGCTACAATAACAAAGGATTTAAAAATGGCGCTGATTTTTTACAATTTTGGTATCAGTTTCCTGTTTTGAAATCCCAGGGAGTCCTAAACATCGATTTTGAACGAAATCGGCCAATTAACAAAGAATTTCAAAATAGTGCTGGTTTTTTTAATTTTGGTAACAGTTTACTGTTTAGCAACCCCATGGAGTCCTAAATATCGATTTTGAACGAAATCGGTCAATTAACAAAGAATTCCAAAATGCCGCTGATTTTTTAAAACTTTGGCATCAGTTTCCGGTTTTGAAAGTCGAGGAAGTCCTAAATATCGATTTTGAACGAAATCGGTCAATTAACAAAGAATTCCAAAATGGCGCTGATTTTTTAAAACTTTGGCATCAGTTTTTTGTTTTGAAATTCGAGGAAGTCCTAAATATCGATTTTGAACGAAATCGCTACAATAACAAAGAATTTCAAAATGGCGCTGAATTTTTTAAATATTGGTACCAGTTTCCTGTTTTGCAATCCCATGGAGTCCTAAATATCGATTCTGAACGAAATCGGTCAATTAACAAAGAATTTCAAAATGGCGCTGATGTTTTAAAACTTTGGTATCAGTTTCCTGTTTTTGAATCCCAGGGATCCTCAGATATCGATTTTGAACTAAATCTGTAAATTAACAAAGAATTTCAAAATGGCGCTGATTTTGTAAAATTTTGGTACCAGTTTCCTGTCTTGTATTCCCATGGAGTACTAAATATCGATTTTGAACGAAATCGATCAATTAACAAAGAATTTCAAAATGGCGCTGATTTTTTAGAACTTTGGTATCGGTTTCCTGTTTTGTAATCCCAGGGAGCCCCTTCGTGGGTAAAACAGAACCGTATCACTTGTAACGTCTCTCCAATATTCGCCATATAATTTGGTATGAAAAAAATGTTCCGCCATCTTGAACTAAATACACCTCCTCGTCCTGATCATCTCTTGCCGAGAAACCACACTTCCATCTCTTATACTCTCCGACATAGACACTGACGAAATTTGTATGGCAGTCATCTTGAATCCACCATTTTTAAGTTTTTTTAAATTCACCGCCAATTGGATGAGGTTTCGAGTGACATTTGTTCGAGCACCCCCTACCTCTCTTCAATACCTTGGCCGTGCTCTTGACCCGTTGCCGAAATCCTCAATCATCAGCTGTCTCCATATTTTTCTTGGATACTGCTGGTCGAGTTACACAATCGATCAACTTTCCCAAATGTTGCCCACTGCCTCAAAAATGTGATCGAAATTTTCAAAAACACAAAAAGAATACAAAATCTCGTTTCACAGAATTTTTTTACATAGTTTTATAATTTTCATATGAACTACAGGATACACCGCTCCTGTTGACGTTTCAATTTTTCGTCTCGCTCGCACCCAGCCTAAACCATCGCCCCTGAAAAAATATCATGTCGAAAATCACTTTTACTTTGATAAATTCCAGTGCTGCCAGACCTCGGCGACGAAAATACCCAAATGTCATTCGTACAAGTGAAACACGTGGTTGCTCGTACTCGAATTTTCCAAAAACTACGTATTTCGATTTTTTAATTTTTGGGGTAAATCTTGAAATTTTCCCGAGAAATGGGGTAATTTTTTTCCTCAATCCATACCTCGAGTCTGTACACACAATCTCCCCGTTAAAGTCGAAACGTTCCGACGTTGCCAACTGCGAGAAAGTTGAATTTTAAAATTGCATTTTTTCGTAATTCAGACCGAACGGCCGCCGTGACAGCCGCCATCTTGTTTTTCCGAAATTTCATAATTTTTCCCTTCTCCCATCCCGCACCCGAACACATCTCCCTAACATAATTGTATCATTTTCTGTTTCTTTCTAGGAGAACAATTTGGTCAATTACTAAACACTACTACAACACTTGTAGTCTCTTCAATATTCGCCATATAATTTGGTATGAAAAAAAAATTCCGCCATCTTGATTTTTTTTTATTTCACCAAATAGACCTCCTCGTCCTGATCATTTCTTGCCATGGAACCACACTTCCATCTCTTATACTCTCCGAGATAGACACTAACGAAATTTGTATGGCAGCCATCTTGAATCCACAATTTTTGAGTTTTTTTAAACTTTCTGCCAATTGGATGAGGTTTCGAATGACATTTGTTCGAGCTCCCCCTACCTATCTTCAATACCTTGGCCGTGCTCTTTACCCGTCTCTGAAATCTTCAATCATCAGCTGTCTCCATATTTTTCTTTAAGTTATATTTTCTGACTTCTATACGAAGCCATCGGTGAAAAAAAAATTTTTCATACAAAATTTTACAGGAGGAAGTTTTTGGGGAAAATCTCATAAACTACCCCAAATGTGGCAACACTGTTTTGATATCTCGATACTGCCCGTCGAGTCACACAATCGATCCATACATGTCAACTTTCCCAAATGTTGCCAACCGCCTCTAAGACGTGATTGAAATTTTCAAAAACACAAAAAGAATACAAAATGGCCGCCACCTCGTTTCACAAAAACTTTTTGCATAGCTTTATAATTTTCCTGTGAACTACAGGATACAGCGCTCCTGATGACGTTTTAATTTTTCATCTCGCTCGCACCCAGTCGAAATGATAGCCCCTGAGAAAAGACCATGTCGAAAATCACTTTTTCTTTGATAAATTCCAGTGTTGCCAGACCTCGGCGACGAAATTACCCAAATGTCATTCGTACAAGTGGGACACGTGGTTGCTCGTACTCGAATTTTTAAAAAAGTTCGTATTTCGATTTTTTAGTTTTTGGGGTAAATCTTGAAATTTTCCCGAGAAATGGGGTAATTTTTTTTCCCCAATCCCTACCTCGAGTCTGTACCCACAATCTCCCGGTAGAAGTCGAAACGCTCCGACGTTGCCAACTGCGAGAAATTTGAATTTTAAAATTGCGTTTTTTCGTAACTCGAACCGAAGGGCCACCGTGACAGCCGCCATTTTGAATTTTTAAAAACCTCCCCCATTCTGTCAAAATACAGGATAATTGTAGGCGGGAATAGAAAAAAAAATTATACTCGACCACGCTGTTTCGGATCTGTGGCGCCGCGGTTCGAGGTCGAAAAATCAAAAATTTTAAAACACTACAGCTCGGCCGCCATCTTGTTTTCCCAATTTTTTCCACTTTTTCTATAGATCTTTTCCTAGTTTCTTCAATCACTGCGAGTTGTAACGGAATCGGTTGGAAAACAAAAGAGTTACAAAAAGCACGTCGGCCGCCATCTTGTTTTTCCGAAATGTCATAATTTTTCCCTACTCGAATCCCCCACCAAAACACATCTCCCCTACATCATTGTATCGTTTTCTGTCTCTTTCTAGGAGAACAATTATGTCAATGAGTGAGTGAGTGAGTGAGTGGTAATTTAGCTATATATAGTATAACTAGTTTTTCGCTCTGTGCGTGAGCTGCTAAAGCAGCTCACGGCTTGTGATTAAAAAAAACAAAAACGCGCTGATTTTTTAAAGCTTTGGTATCAGTTTCCTGTTTTGTAAACCCAGGGATCCTCAGATATCGATTTTGAACAAAATCGGTCAATTAACAAAGAATTACAAAATGGCGCAGATTTTTTTAAAATTTCATATCAGTTTCCTGTATTGTATTCCTAGGGAGTCCTAAGTATCAATTTTGAACTAAATTGGTCAATTAACAAAGAATTTCAAAATGGCGCTGATTTTTTAAAACTTTGGTATCGGTTTCCTGTTGTGTAATCCCAGGGATCCTCAGATATCGATTTTGAACTAAATCTGTAAATTAACAAAGAATTTAAAAATGGCGCTGGTTTTTTTTTGGTAACAGTTTCCTGTTCTGTAATCACAGGGAGCCCTAAATATCGATTTTGAACGAAATCGGGCAATTAACAAAAAATTTCAAAATGACGCTGTATTTTCTTTATTTTGGTAACAGTTTCCTGTTTTGTATCCCCAGGGAGTCCTAAATATCGATTTTGAACGAAATCGGTCAATTAACAAAGAATTTCAAAATGGCGCTGATTTTTTTAAAATTTTGATACCAGTTTCCTGTTCTGTAATCACAGGGAGCCCTAAATATCGATTTTGAACGAAATCGGTCAATTAACAAAGAATTTCAAAATGGCGCTGATTTTTAAAAACTGGTATCAGTTTCCTGTTTTGTAACCCCATGGAGTCCTAAATATCGATTTTTAACGAAATCGGTCAATTAACAAAGAATTTCAAAATGGCGCTGATTTTTTAAATTTTGGTACCAGTTTCCTGTTTTGTAATCCCAGGGAGTCCTAAATATCGATTTTGAATGAAATCGGTCAATTATTAAAGAATTTCAAAATGGCGCTGATTTTTAAAAACTTTGTTATCAGCTTCCTGTTTAGTAATCCCAGGGAGCCCCGTCGTGGGTAAAACGCAACCGTATCAAAATCTTGCATAGTTCTACACTAATTGTAGTCAATTCAATATTCGCCATATAATTTGGTATGAAAAAAAATATTCCGCCATCTTGAATTTTTTTCAACAAAGAATTTCAAAATGGCGTTGATTTTTTAAATTCTGGTATCAGTTTCCTGTTTTGTGATCCTAGTGATCGTCAGATATCGATTTTGAAAGAAATCGGTTCTGTAACAAAGAATTTCAAAATGGCGCTGATTTTTTACAATTTTGATACCAGTTTCCTGTTTTGTAATCCCAGGAAGTCCTAAATATCGATTTTGAACCAAATCGGTCAGTTAACAAAGGATTTCAAAATGGCGCTGATTTTTACAACTTTGGTACCAGTTTCCTGTTTTGTAACCCCAGGAAGCCCTAAATATTGATTTTTAACGAAATCGCAACAATAACAAAGAATTTCAAAATGGCGCTGATTTTTTAAAATTTTGGTACCAGTATCCTATTTGGTAATCCCAGGGAGCCCTAAATATCGATTTTGAACGAAATCGGTCAATAATTAAAGAATTTCAAAATGGCGCTGATTTTTAAAAACTTTGTTATCAGCTTCCTGTTTTGTAATCCCAGGGAGCCCCGTCGTGGGTAAAACGGAACCGTATCAAAATCTTGCATAGTTCTACACTAATTGTAGTCAATTCAATATTCGCCATATAATTTGGTATGAAAAAAAATATTCCGCCATCTTGAATTTTTTTTCATTTTGCTAAATAGACATCCTCCTGTCCTGATCATCTCTTGCCAAGAAACCACACTTCCGTCTCTTATAAATAAATTAATTCCAGTGTTGCCAGACCTCGGCGACGAAAATACCCAAATGTCAGTCGTACAAGTGAGACACGTGGTTGCTCGTACTCGAATTTTGCAAAAAATACGTATTTCGATTTTTTAATTTTTGGGGTTAATCATGAAATTTTCCCGAGAAATGGGGTAATTTTTTTTGCCCAATCCATACCTCGAGTCTGTACACACAATCTCCCCGTAGAAGTCGAAACGCTCCGACGTTTCCAACTGCGAGAAATTTGACTTTTAAAATTGCGTTTTTTCGTAACTCAAACCGAACGGCCGCCGTGACAGCCGCCATCTTGAATTTTTAAAAACCACCCCCATTCTATTAAAATACAGGATAATAGTAGGCGGAAATAGAAAAAAAAAAAATATGCTCGACCACGCCGTTTCGGATCTGTGGCACAGCGGTTCGGGTCTAAAAATCAAAATTTGAAAACACTACAGCTTGGCCGCCATCTTGTTTTTCCAATATTTTCCACTTTTTCTACTAATCGTTTCCTAATTTCTTCAATAATTGCGAGTTGTAACGAAATCGGTTGGAAAACAAAAGAGTTGCAAGAATCATATCGGCCGCCATCTTGTTTTTCCGAAATTTCATCATTTTTCCCTACTCCCATCCTGCACCCGAACACATCTCCCATACACCTTTGTATCATTTTCTGTTTCTTTCTAGGAGAACAATTATGTCAATTACTACTACTACACGTCTTGTAGTCTCTTCAATATTCGCCTAATAATTTGGTATGAAAAAAAATATTCCGCCATCTTGAATTTTTTTCCATTTCGCTAATTAAACCTCCTCGTCCTGATCATCTTTTGCCAAGAAACCACACTTCCATCTCTCATACTCTCCGAGATAGACACTAACGAAATTTGTATGGCAGCCATCTTGAATCCACCATTTTTGAGTTTTTTTTAAACTCATCGCCAATTGGATGAGGTTACGAGTGACATTTGTTCGAGCACCCCCCACCTATCTTCAATACCCTGGCCGTGCCCTTTACCCGTCTCCGAAATCCTCAATCATCAGCTGGCTCCATATTTTTCTTCAAGTTATATTTTCTGACTTCCATACGGAGCCAGCAGTGAAAAAAAAATTTTTCATACAAAATTTTACAGGAGGAAGTTTTTAGGGAAAATCTGGAAAACTACCCCGAATGTGGCAACACTGTTTTTATTTCTCGATACTGCCCGTCGAGTTACACAATCGATCCATACATGTCAACTTTCCCAAATGTTGCCAACCGCCTCTAAGACGTGATCGAAATTTTCAAAAACACAAATGGAATACAAAATGGCCGCCACCTCGTTTCACAGAATCATTTGACATAGCTTTATAATTTTCCCGTGAACTACAGGATACACCGCTCCTGATGACGTTTCAATCTTTCATCTCGCTCGCACCCAGCCGAAATGATAGCCCTTGAAAAAAGACCATGTCGAAAATCACTTTTTCCTTGATAAATTCCAGTGTTGCCAGACTTCGGCGACTAAAATACCCAAATGTCATTCGTACAAGTGAGGCACGTGGTTGCCCATACTCGAATTTTGCAAAAAATACGTATATCAATTTTTTAATTTTTGGGGTAAATCTTGAAATTTTCCCGAGAAATGGGGTAATTTTTTTCCCCCAATCCATACCTCAAGTCTGTACACACAATCTCCCCGTACAAGTCGAAACGTTCCGACGTTGCCAACTGCGAGAAATTTGAATTTTAAAATTGCGTTTTTTCGTAACTCCAACCGAACGGCCGCCGCGACAGCCGCCATCTTGAATTTTTAAAATCCACCCCCATTCTGTCAAAATACAGGATAATTGTGGGCGGAAATAGAAAACAAAATTATGCTCGACCACGCCGTTTCGGATCTGTGGCGCCGCGGTTCGAGGTCGAAAAATCAAAAATTTTAAAACACTACAGCTCGGCCGCCATCTTGTTTTCCCAATTTTTTCCACTTTTTCTATAGATGTTTTCCTAATTTCTTCAGTCGTTGCGATTTGCAACGGAATCGGTTGGAAAACAAAAGAGTTACAAGAATCACGTCGGCCGCCATCTTGTTTTTCCGAAATGTCATAATTTTTCCCTACTCGACTCCCGCACTCGAACACTTCTCCCATACATCAATGTATCGTTTTCTGTCTCTTTCTAGGAGAACAATTATGTCAATGAGTGAGTGAGTCAGTGAGTGGTAATCGAGCTATATATAGTATAATAACTAGTTTTTCGCTCTGTGCGTGAGCTGCTAAAGCAGCTCACGGGTTGTGATTAAAAAAAAATACATGGCGCTGATTTTTTTAAACTTTGGTATCAGTTTTCTGTTTTGTAATCCCAGGGATCCTAAGATATCGATTTTGAACGAAATCTGTCAATTAACAAAGAATTCCAAAAAAATACCATGTCGAAAATCACTTTTACTTTGATAAATTCCAGTGCTGCCAGACCTCGGCGACGAAAATACCCAAATGTCATTCGTACAAGTGAAACACGTGGTTGCTCGTACTCGAATTTAGCCAAAATTACGTATTTAGATTTTTTTATTTTTGGGGTAAACCTTGAAAATTTCCCGAGAAATGGGGTAATTTTTTTCCTCAATCCATACCTCGAGTCTGTACACACAATCTCCCCGTTAAAGTTGAATTTTAAAATTGCCTTTTTTCGTAATTCAGACCGAACGGCCGCCGTTACAGCCGCCATCTTGTTTTTCCGAAATTTCAAAAGTTACTCCCATCCCGCACCCGAACACATCTCCCTAACATAATTGTATCGTTTTCTGTATCTTTCTTGGAGAACAATTTGGTCAATTACTAAACACTACTACAACACTTGTAGTCTCTTCAATATTCGCCATACAATTTGGTATGAAAAAAAATATTCCGCCATCTTGAATTTTTTTTCATTTCGCTAAATAGACCTCCTCGTCCTGATCATCTCTTGCCAAGAAACCACACTTCCATCTCTCATACTCTCCGAAATAGACACTCACGAAATTTGTATGGCAGCCATCTTAAATCCACCATTTTGAGTTTTTTTTTTACTTATTGCCAATTGGATGAGGTTTCGAGTGACATTTGTTCGAGCACCCCCCACCTATCTTCAATACCCTGGCCGTGCTCTTCACCCGTCTCCGAAATCCTCAATCATCAGCTATCTCCAAATTTTTCTTCAAGTTATATTTTCTGACTTCCATACGAATCCATCAATGAAAAAAAAATTTTTCATACAAAATTTTACAGGAGGAAGTTTTTAGGGAAAATCTCGAAAACTACCCCGAATGTGGCAACACTGTTTTGATATCTCAATACTGCCTGTCGAGTTACACAATCGATCTATACATGTCAACTTTCCCAAATGTTACCAACCGCCTCTAAGACGTGATTGAAATTTTCAAAAACACAAAAAGAATACAAAATGGCCGCCACCTCGTTTCACAAAAACTTTTTGCATAGTTTTATAATTTTCCTGTGAACTACAGGATACACCGCTCCTGACGACGTTTCAATTGTTCATCTCGCTCGCACCCAGCCGACATGATAGCCCTTGAAAAAAGACCATGTCGAAAATCACTTTTTCTTTGATAAATTCCAGTGTTGCCAGACCTCGGCGACGAAAATACCCAAATGTCATTCGTACAAGTGGGACACGTGGTTACTCCTACTCGAATTTTTAAAAAAGTTCGTATTTCGATTTTTTAATTTTTGGGGTAAATCTTGAAATTTTCCCGAGAAATGGGGTAATTTTTTTTCCCCAATCCATACCTCGAGTCTGTACACACAATCTCCCCTTAAAAGTCGAAACGCTCCGACGTTGCCAACTGCGACAAATTTGAATTTTAAAATTGCGTTTTTTCGTAACTCAAACCGAACGGCCGCCGGGACAGCCGCCATCTTGAATTTTTAAAAACCACCCCCATTCTGTCAAAATACAGGATAATTGTAGGCGGGAATAGAAAAAAAAATTATGCTCGACCGCGCCGTTTCGGATCTGTGGCGCCGCGGTTCGAGGTCGAAAAATCAAAAATTTTAAAACACTACAGCTCGGCCGCCATCTTGTTTTTCCGATTTTTTCTACATTTTCTAGTAATCGTTTCCTAATTTCTACAATCACTGCGAGCTGTAACGAAATCGGTCGGAAAACAAAAGAGTTACAAGAATCACGTCAGCCGCCATCTTGTTTTTCTGAAATGTCATAATTTTTCCCTACTCGACTCCCGCACCCGAACACTTCTCCCATACATCATTGTATCATTTTCTGTCTCTTTCTAGGAGAACAATTATGTCAATGAGTCAGTCAGTCAGTGAGTGGTAATCGAGCTATATATAGTATAATAATAATAATAATAATATAATATAATAATAATAATAATATATTTATATATAATAATAATAAAATAATATAATAATTATAAAGGCATACTGTTACCGACAACTGAATAACTAATTTTACAAAGTCAGGAAGCGGGTCTAAATTCTCATATTTTCTTGTATGGTCATTTTTTTCTTGAAATTATGATAGTTAGTCTGCTATGCTTTCACGACTCATCCGTTCATCCGATTTTAATGACATTTAGTACAGGAGTAAGTTGTATCCCGGGCAAGGACATAGGTTAGGTACTAATTTTTATCCTGGAAAATTAAAGAGTTTCCGCGGGAATCAAAAATCCACGCGGACGAAATCGCGGGCATCATCTAGTTTTCAATTATGTATTGGTCGATAAAAAATTATAACAATTATTAATTTATTAGTAATTTAGCCGAATAATTATTTTATTAAAATGGCAATAAAAGAAAAATTATGTATTGATCGTGGACCGTCATAATTTCAACTTCTTTGAATTTAGTTTTGTATATGGCACGAACAGTCCTTTCTGCAAGACGAAAACAGAATGACAGACATAATACTGTGAAAGTAACCAAAATATACCACTCTCGCAGTTTCTAAATCTGTCAAGTGGCGAATCTTTCTAAAATGCAGCAGAACTGAGTCTGTTCGATAAGTCATCTATATGATGGCCCCATTGGAGTTTCTTACGTTTTTCCGAGAAAAACATCTGTATCCACTAAATCTAATTCCTCATGATCAAGTTGTACAGTGGGTTTTACCTGTTTTATCATTATATTAATATCATTTGTAGGTAGAGTGTCCATAAGTGGATGTAAAAGGATGCTCTACGCAAAACATTCAATAAAGGTCGAGTATAGATGAATTGAATGAAGGGGCGACGCTTCATTCAATTCATCTATACTCGACCTTTATTTCGCTGCCTAAAATCGATATTTCGCCAGTTACCTCCTTCGGATGACTGTTTTAATAGAAAAAAATCTACAGAACCAAAATACCTATTCAAAGTTAGTTCAATCTGTAGTAGTGGAGTGTGTGCACAGAACAGGCAAAATAAGACAAGAGAATAAAATACCGTTTTAGGTTCAGTAAATAATAAAATAACCACCAATTACAAATATAATAAATTTAAATATTTTCAAAATAAATATTTTATATACAGAAATCGTCCAGTTACATTTTTTTATACGTATATTGATCGATGATTAGTTTTGTTCGATGGTAGTGGATTCATTAACGTTTGTGTACGGATACTAACAGTGACAGACGTCATTTCAGAAGCAAGGGAACGCAACCTCCCGCTTTGAGAGCCCGGAGGCGTATGGAATCTGACTGCCGAATTTCATGAATATATAACAAAATTTTGAGATGCGCGCCCGTACTAAATCTGTATGAAAAATTCGTGCTGTAAAAATGAGGGATGTTTGGAACCAGATTGTAAAAAAACTAAGTTGTATTGAAAATATTATTTATTTAAAGTGTTCTTTGATCTTTTACGATTAATTTGAAATAACTTTTGTTTAAATCATGTCTCAAATTAAATCACAATAGTCGTAAAGTGATAACGCCTTTTTTGAGATTTCCATGAATTTCCCGATAATTTTCTGCTGTTACTATACGACTTTTTGACCACTTTTTTTAATTACGTCATACTCCATTTATCTGAGTAGCGAATGGTATTTATTTGGTAATGAAATTTTAATTTTTACTATCCTAAAAAGTGGTAGAAGAAAACCATGTTTTGAGTACATCCAGCCTTAATAAATCCATTAAAAGTATGCGTCTGAAAGAAGCTTATACTTTACTGCTGAAGAATATGTAAGTGATAAAAGAGCATGGATGCTTATGGAGAATATATTGATGAGATTATAACTTAATATTTTCAAAAGAGCAATCACCAAGTTTCTTTCTGGTTCTTCTTGGTAGGAATGGCATTTCGAATCACTGGTAGATTCACTTGACAATTCAAAAGCACTTGTAAAAGTTTATTTGAATAAAAAAAATTGAAAGTTTGTTTGTAATATTGGAATAATGTCCTTAGTATAGAGATAGACAGTAAAGATATACTTTGACCTTAGTATTTAATAATAATAATAAAATATATCAATTGGAAAAAGACAAACACAATTTCACATTTATAATATTAGTATGGATTGTCATTGTAATAGAATGATGATAATAGTCTGAATATAATATGATACATAATATTTTTTATTAAAGGAGGTCACCTCCAGTTGTCAAAGATGTAGTATCAGGCAGGCTACAGGAAGGCAAGTTTGTTGAGCTGCCACATGCAGAAATGGGCAAAGTTGTTGTGCGTTTCCCACCTGAGGCATCTGGGTAAGTTTTGGTGTTATTATTAAATCAAAATTGATAGGTACTGATAATTAATGTGATTCAGTTGTATACGTTGCATATGTATAAAGATCGCAGATAGAGAAAAGCGAAAAATAAAAGTCCTATACGTTTTTCATAACCAAGCCATCATCTACAAGTAACACATTTTTGCAAGGAACATTGTGAAAGTGTTTCACTAATTTATAGACCCGATGATTCAGTTTAGAACTTTTGTACAGTTGAATGAGAGATACCATCATGATTATTTTTGTGTTTTCAGATACCTTCACATTGGGCATGCTAAAGCGGCACTACTCAATCAATATTATCAACAAGCATTTGAAGGAAAGCTTATTATGAGATTTGATGACACCAACCCCGCTAAGGAGAATGCTGATTTTGAAAAGGTATGCCTATATTATAAGCCTATATATAAGTTTTGAAGACCTCCTGGTGCAGTGTTGAGCGCTTGTCTTACTCATGGGAAGTCCCGGGTTCAATCCCTGGCAAGAGTCAATTTGGGAATTTATAATTTCTGAATTTGTCTGGGCCTGATGGGAGGCTTCGGCCGTGGCTAGTTACCACCCTGCCGGCAAAGACGTGCCGCCAAACGATTTAGCTTTCCGGTACGATGCTGTGCAGAAACCGATTAGGAGTATGGGTTTAATATAACTGCCATACCTCTAACAGGTTAGCCCGCTACTATCTTAGACTGCATCATCACTTACCATCAGGTGTGATCACTATCAAGGACTAACTTGTAGGTAATTGATGAAAAAAAAGCATACTATTTTTTTGACCATTTCTATTTTGACTCATTTAATTGTAATTTAACCATTAGTTATTATTCAATCTGGGATTCAGCAAAGGCTTATTTAACTGTGTTTATTACAGGTAATCCTAGAAGATGTAGAAATGTTAGAGATCAAGCCAGATATATTCACACACACATCTCAGTATTTCGATCTGATGCAAACCTTCTGTGAGAAGCTCATTAAGGAGGGCAAGGCATTCGTCGACGACACACCTCCGGAACAGATGAAGAATGAACGGGAACAGAAGATTGAGAGCAAAAATAGAAGCAATTGTGAGTTTAAAAAAATTCAAAAATATTTGGATGCATTGTTAAACCTGTCAAATAATCCCCTTTAACTCCTTCAAAATTGACACTGGCAAAGAGCATTGATAAGTGCTTTTGAATGTACAAACTACCACGGTGGTTGCTCTTTGTGAGGGTTTGGCACTAAAGAAAAAAGAAAAAGTTTTCACTTTAGTCAAGACTGCCCGTGATTTTGCTCCTCAAGGGATTTCGAAAAATCCAGCTTTACTCCTTATTTTAATTATAAAGGGAGCCTTTGTGCAAAGTTTTCTAGGTCCATGGGTTTTGTCTGGGCGCTGATGAGTCAAGTGAGTGTGGCAGGACATGTTTCTTTTAATTGTATGAGAACACTATCTGCCCTTTGCGACTTTGTCAGCGTGGATTGAGGTTTTTTGGTTCCCGTGGGATCTCTATAATTTTCCGGAATCAAAAGCCTAAGTGTTATTCTAGACTATAATCTACCTCTGTTCCAAATTTCATCCAGATCCGTTCAGCCGTTCTGGCGTGATTGAGTAACAAACATCCATCCATCCAAACTTTCGCATTTAGAATAATAAATAGTATATGTAGATCAATTTTTTAAAGTTTTCAATTTTATAAATATAGCTGTCGAGAAGAACCTCCAGCTATGGGAAGAGATGAAGAAGGGTAGCGAAGTAGGAGTGCGCAACTGTGTGCGAGCCAAGATAGACATGCAGTCAACCAACGGCTGCCTGCGAGACCCCACCATATACCGGTGCAAGCCCGAGCCGCACCCGCGGACGGGCACTAGTTATAAGTAAGTTACCATAATGTCACGACCATCGATATATATTATGTAAGTACTAGATGGGCCCTTTCATAGAAGAAAGTTGGGCGTCCGACTTGTAAACACCCGCGAACCGGCACTAGCTACAAGTATGTTACCATAATGTCCTGACCATCGATATATATGTAGGTACTAAATGGGCCCTTTCATAGAAGAAAGTTGGGCGTCAGACTTGTAGACACCCGCGAACCGGCACTACATTTCCCGACCGTCGATATACATATATGTAAGTACTAGATGGGCCCTTTCATAGAAGAAAGTTACCATTATGTCACATTTATAGACGTCACGTATTTGCGGGATATGATATCCAAAAAGTCAGTGTGGAGAGGAAAAAAATGGGAAGTGTGCTCAGGAACTTCACGACCTTGTTCCTCCTTCTCCGTTCTACCACAGAACATCGAGAAACCGTCAGCGTTGGCACCCTTATGTGGTTAACAACTTGACGTCCAATCTGCTCGCACGAAGCCTTTTTGCTCGACGTTTCTGATACCCACCGCTAGGGTGTGGAACACCCTCCCAGCGCACGTGTTTCCTGCCACATATAATATATATAAATTTTCTGAATTTTCCCTGGTCTGGCCTGGTGGGAGGCTTCGGCCGTGGCTAGTTACCACCCTACCGGCAAAGACGTGCCGCCAAGCGATTTAGCGTTCCGGTACGATGCCGTGTAGAAACCGAATAGGGGTTTGGGTTTAATATAACTGCCATGCCCCTAACAGGTTAGCCCGCTACCATCTTAGACTGCATCATCACTTACCATCAGGTGAGATCGCAGTCAAGGGCTAGCTTGTAGTGGATAATAAATATATATATATAACTTAGGTAACTTCAAGACAAGAGTGATTAGACATCTTCTAGGCAAGCGCGTTCCAACCTAGACCTCATCATTGCTTTGCACTAAGCATGATTGTCGTCAAGCGCAAGCATATCACGCAATAAAAAAAACGTCGAGAACCAGCAACTGTTTTTCCCCTTAGAGTTTAGCCTTTTCTTCTTGAAGAAAATAATAAGAAGCTGAAGAGAAGAAAAAATTTACAATCAAATTAAAGCTGAAAACTTTAGGTTAAAATAAAACTACTCATTAGCCAATTAGGCTAGATGGTAGTTACATGAGTACCTCGCTGATATTCAATAATATAAATAAAATAAAATTTAAGACTAAACTTATAATTTATATTATGTACTAAGAAATTCTTCATTGACGCATCTTTTTCTTGACCATCTCACTGTTCACTTGTTCTGAAAACAAATTTTTATTTGTCATTTCAAAATAGATTGATATACAGTTTTGATCAAACATTTTTGTAATTAA
The DNA here is from genome assembly GCA_964035005.1 of Erebia palarica. Taxonomy (NCBI): domain Eukaryota; kingdom Metazoa; phylum Arthropoda; class Insecta; order Lepidoptera; family Nymphalidae; genus Erebia; species Erebia palarica. Next base: position 21,282,862 of record OZ035994.1, read on the forward strand.
ATGATAAAATAGTAATTTGAATTGCCTTTTAACAGAGTATATCCGACATACGACTTCGCGTGCCCGATCGTAGATTCCATAGAGGGAGTAACGCACGTCCTGCGAACTATGGAGTACCACGACCGCGACCCGCAGTTCTATTGGTTCATCGATGCGCTCGGCCTACGGAAACCGTACATTTGGGAATATAGCAGGCAAGTTATTTTTTGTAACTATAGTTTGCCCAACCATTTATTTCACTTTTGACATAAGCACGCCTATGAAGTGTCATACTTATTGACAGGCAACCATCGACAATAAAATGCAATACTCAGTAGACGCATATCATCTTCATATAGATATTAGATTATTATAAAAAATCGAATCAGTAACGCATTAGAACTGAATCGAGCTGTCAAAAGTAAAATAAATGGTTGGACAGAGATTACATGTTTCCAGCTCTATATTTCTTGTCTCGGAATGCCACGCTATAGGCAAATAATTTTAGTTCAATTTTCTTGTAACTGTGTGAAAAAGCAACATACAAATGTTCCATAGGATGGGTTGTTGTTGTGAACAAAGTGTTGAGTTTTTAATATATACTTATTTAATTTTAGACTGAGCATGACAAACACTGTGTTGTCGAAGAGAAAACTGACGTGGTTCGTCGAACAAGGACTTGTTGATGGATGGTAAGTCAATTGTTGTGCTTTTGAAAAGTGACAGAAACATGTCAAGTTTTATGACAATTTGCCAGCTACATAAATTTATCTTTGAAAATTTTAAAATAATGTTTTCATCCCAGGGACGACCCCCGAATGCCGACCGTCCGCGGCGTATTGCGGCGCGGCATGACCGTGGAGGGGCTGCGGCAGTTCATCCAAGCGCAGGGCTCCAGCCGCTCCGTTGTGTTCATGGAGTGGGATAAGATATGGGCCATCAACAAGAAGGTATGAAATCGCAGGGACGACCCCCGAATGCCGACCGTCCGCGGCGTATTGCGTGCTGCATGATCCCACCACCACAACAGCCTATTAACGTCCCACTGCTGGGCACAGGCCTCCACTCTCATAGAAGAGAGGGAATTAGAACTTAGACCCACCACGCTGCTCCAATGCAGTTGGGTTGGCGGGCTTTAACGACTATTATCATGTTAGTGATAATAACCGGGACCGACGGCTTAACGTGCTCTCCGAGGCACGGGGGTTAAATACCGCCAACTTCCAACCCCGGGCTGGCACTGAGAATTTCTTAATTGAAAAACCCAAAACCTAACATTTTTATGCTTGACCGGAAATCGAACCCAGGACCTCGTGATCCGCAGTCGACTACGCTTACCACTAGACCAACGAGGCAGTGCTGCATGATGATGACGGTTAAATCACCGAAATCAGAAACTGTAGGCTCTTATATAAAGATGTAAAACAAAAAACACCAATAGAAAGACGGCGATCTGTAGGCCAACTAATGCATAACGCGAACGTTTTGGGATGCGCGTTCATTCTTAGGCGATCTCTACCTACTTGTATTTAGAAGATACAATTATTTTATTATACTTATGGGAATTTATTTCCACACGGAAGTCGCATGTAAAACTTGGTATTTTTTATCCATGACACGTCAGCGTTTAATGGGGGCTACCGTTTTTTTGCTCATTAGTTGGCGCCACTGGCGACTAAGGTCCTAAATATAGCTGTAAATTCTGTAAACAAGCGCTCATTTGACAAAAAATACGTTTGTAAATTAGGAAACACAGGAACTAAGGTACTAACCTCTGAATTAGATGTTCTTTCAGCCCACTTCATTCTGCACCGCTTTTAAAGCACAGAGCACAGAGCACTGACATTCATTGACAGATATCTTAATCTTACATCTTCCATAATTAATCGGGTATTGCTAAATATTTATACATCAATTAAATAATTAGATCTGCAATAAAAGCCCAATGATATTTGACATTTCGGAGGCCTGGAGCTAGTGTAGACACTAGCTCCTCTAGTGGCGAACTTAAACGCGGTAGCGGTCATTGCGTCACCTGATAGTAATTGTAGTATATTGATTGATATGTGTATATTTTTTTAGGTTATAGATCCAATAGCACCTCGCTACACTGCTCTAGAAACAAGTCCTGTACCAGTAAACCTCAAGGGCGTTCAGTCAGACACCAGTCTTAATGTGCCGCTACATCCCAAGAACCCCGACGTTGGCACCAAAACGATATGGGTATCAAAGAGATTACTTATAGATCAATCAGATGCTAAGTCTCTCAAAGAGGGAGAGAACGCAACGTTCATAAACTACGGGAATATTATGATTGACAAGATTGACAGGTAAGTAAACATTATTCTCTATCCAATCATTTATTTTACTATTGGCAACTCGAGTCAATGATGTCCTAATGCGTTTTACCGATTCGATTTTTGATGACAATCGACTTTATTTAATTTAAAAGAAGTTTTAATCGATTTGACACATCGATATTAAATTTTGTTGTTCAACATTTTATATTGTTTTATAAACATATCCAAGAGTTTAAATTATGTACTATAATAATAATTATTCATGTATATATTAAAAAAATCATTTATGTTAAACAGTACAGTAAATAAACTAAGTATGTATATATTATTACAATAAATAGGCAAGTCATAGAATACCATCAATCATCAAAAATGAGTTTGTGTTCCAGCTTCGTGACTATTTTGAAAAGGATTCGTACTGGTAATTACTAGACATAGTAACTACCAATACTATTTCGTAACTCGTATTCGTACTGGTAATTACTAGACATAGTAATTACCAGTACGAATACGAGTTACGAAATATCGGATAAAAGGCCACGTCACTTCACTATTGCAAAAAAATATCTGCGTCTATAAAGAATTGCATGTTTTTGTCGATGGTTGCCTGTCAATAATTATGAAACTTCATAGGCGTGCTTATGTCAAAAGTAAATGAAATGATTGGACAGAGAATAGAGCTAAGCTTTTGTTCTTTTTTAGTTGTTCGCTTTAAAGCATGATTACAAGCAAACTTTATCTTTCAGAGCCTCAGATGGAACAGTCACAAGTATAGACGCAACACCAAACCTCGAAAACAAAGACTTTAAGAAAACCATTAAACTAACATGGCTCGCTGACACACCACAGTCGCCGACAGTGGAAACCTATTGCGTATACTTCGATCATATCATATCCAAACCACTGCTATCTAAGGATGAGGACTTCAAACAGTATATTGGACATCAGACAAGAGTGAGTATGCAAAAATAATATGAACAGAACCACCCATCGCCCAACACAACTGCTCACCACCACTGACACTAACAGTTCCGCCCCTCATCACCAACTCCACCCACCACTACAAGAAACACCACCGCCAAATACCTAATCCATCGCCCAACACTACCAAATCCACCACCATCAGCTATTGGATATTTGACTAGTCAAACCGGCAACTTTTATTCAAACGTCAAAACGCGTGCTTAGTATGGGATTTTGTATGAAAAATTGAATAGTGACGACATCAAAGTTCGACACTTTACCTTTTATCAATAGTTTATAATGGTTATTACTCAACATAAAACTAACAGGGGACGTGGATATTACGACTTTTGGGAGATCCTCTATTCATTGATCACTAAAAAAATATTTTATTTGACTAGTTGTCAAATACCTAATTGAAACTATAGATTTAATATGTAGGTACTAGATGGGCCCTTTCATAGAAAAAAGTTTGTCGTCCGACTTGTAGGGCGTGCCCCTCACCTGTATAAACCTGTCCTTGTCTCCGCCATAGCGCTGTCCCGCTTTTCAGACTAGATGGCGTTAATAAAATAAGTTCTCATTTGACAGGGCACCCATGTATGTAAATTGAGGTCGTTTATTGAAACTGCTGGGCGACCGCGTATCTCTGACATTTACAGTGTAACGATCGCAATGACCTCTGATTGGATAACACTCCTCCACTATTGGAAAAAATCCATTGACGCAGCAAGAATACCATAAATTCAGCCAATCACAGCAATTGATACTGTGACAATGGTTGATGCAGAAGATACCCGGTCGCCCTGCTGGTCACCACTACCACTACAGCCCATTAACGTCCCACTGCTGGGCAATGGAGAGAGGGAATTAGAGCTTAGACCCACCAAGCTGCTCCAATGCGGGTTGGCGGGCTCTAACAACTATTATCATGCTAGTGATAATAACCGGGACCGACGGCTTAACGTGCTCTCCGAGGCACGGGGGTGAAACACCGCCAACTTCCCAACTCCGGGCTAGTACTGGGAATTTCTAGTCAGAAAAACCCAATACTTGTTATGGCCCGACCCGGGACCTCGTCGAACATGTCAACCACTAGACCAACGAGGCAGTCAGCCAGTCTGCTGGTCACGCCTCGTGTTATAATAAAGCCCTTGTTTCACGACAGTGGGAGGTCCCTATGCTGGGCGAGTCTGCACTGAGCTCGGTCCGGGTGGGCGATATTCTAGAGCTGCAGCGGCGCGGTTTCTTCCGCGTAGACGTAGCGCCCGCGCTTCCCTCGCCCCACACGAGTCGCGCCACGCCGCTCATACTCTTCCACGTGCCCGACGGACGCACCAAGGAGAAGGTGAGTTAGCTTTTCCCTTCCAGTGCCCAACGGACGCACAAAAGGGCGCGTCCGTTTTCCTCTCAAATGCTGGGCGAGTAGGCGCTGAGATTGGTCGAGGTATGCGATATCCTGAACCCGCAATGGCGAGGCTTCTTCCGTTTGGACGCATCGATTTTCTGAATGTCTAGTCGTGCGTTCCGTAGAAATATAATATGCCTCATATTTTTATCGATTAATCCTGATAATGGGACCACTACAGCCTATTAACGTCCCACTGCTGGGCACAGGCCTCCACTCTCATAGGAGAGAGGGAATTAGAGCTTAGACCCACCACGCTGCTCCAATGCGGATAATGGGACCGCGGCCTCCTATTCGCGGGTTCCAGCCAGAGTTTGATACGGGCAATCACCAACTTTTCGGAAATATGCGAGTTGTAAGCTATTACATATCAATTGCTTTAACTGAGAAGGAAAACATCGTTAGGAAACTTGCATGCCTGAGAATAGGCATGATGACAGTAACCAAGGATCAATGAAATTATGAATTCATCTAATGAAATAGGATTCATGGATTATAAAAAACGTACTTATTTTTCTTATTCAAGTGAGATTGCTATTTATTTTGATAAAATAAAATTGTAAAATACACCATTCCGCCATACTGGATTAAACACCAAAAAGCGAATGACGTCACAATTGTTTGTTTTCGAGCTTTGACAATCACACTATTGTTTACTGCACACTGCACAGAGTACATTGGTAAATACCATAGTGACGTCACAAACGACGCCATGACACTCGCGAGCGTTTCGGTGTGAATTTTAAAACTTAAATTTCAAATGCCAATTTTATCTTCCAAAGCTTATTTTTCTGCTGAAGTAAGATATTTTTTCGAAATAGTTACTCCCGAACATAATCTGACCATTTTTCAAATTCAGTCATCATGCCTATTCTCCGAGGTGTGTGAAATTGCATTGCAGACGCAGGCTCAGTAGTGGACCGGAAATGTATTGTTGATGATGATTTTTTCACTCGCACAAGTTGTAAATATCAACGTAAATTTTGAGTTTTGACGTAAACATTTTACTTCGTGCTTCGTGGATCTTCTTACGTAGCCTTAAAAACTCGAATTTTTTAGAAAGATTCTAAGTATTTATAGAAATTTTTAAAGTCCTTTTACTTTATTACTAACGTCGTCGTAGTATATTTCAATAAAACTCAATTGTCTTTAATCCATTGTTTTATTTTTCGAATAATTTATAAGAGTAAGATCCCAGAGCGATCTGACATAACTTATTTTCACATGAAACCTTAGGCTCTGTCAGATCGCTGAGGGATCTTGGTCCATATGTTTTAATTTACAAACACGGACACATTATTTTTGGATTCGCTTGAACGACTATCGCGATTCGCGCCACCAATTTTTGTGGATTGCCAACGATAGCTGTACAAAGTTTGATGAACGATTGTACGCACAGTAGACGAACATAATACATTTTTGGTACATACTAATAATCTCAAAGGTAATAATAATCAATCTATCATTAAATAATCAATATAGATTTTAGATATATATATAGAGATAATAAAATGCATCCGCGTGGATTATTTTTTTTTAATTCCCGCGGGAACAGCTTACCTAATTTTCCGGTATAAATTGCTTTCGTGTTATTCTAGACTTCAATCTATCTCTGTGCCAAATTTCATCCAGATCCGTTCAGCCATTCTGGCGTGATTGAGTAACATCCGTCCATCCATATCCATCCAACCAAACTATCACATTTATAATATTAGTATAGATTGATTGCTGCCATTTCGGTGCTTTAGGGCATTGTAAACAGAAACAAGTGTATAAGGAACTGAATGCTTTTTTTTACTACTGTAAACATTCACAATAGGTATTATTAGTCCCATGGACAGAACATAATACATGTGGTGTGGAGTCTAAAATGGGTCTGTAGCTTAAGCTGTCATTTGTATGAAGGCAACCAATCCAATAGTAATAATGCAGATCAGTGAGATCAGCTATTATTATAAATGCAGTCTTGTTTAGTTAAACAGGTTCATTTTTTACAGCTAAACTGCTGAACCGATCCTAATCTAACTCAAATCTAATCAAAAATTCCACATATACAAAATGGACAGGACAGCTAGTAATCGGTAAGTAATTAATCAAATGACCCTCACTAATCAAACGTCTCGTAGATAAAGGGTTCCGAATATACAACATCTATAGAGGATCTATCTTCTGGGACTATGACAACCATTTGCCTTATCAGTTCAATAAATGAATGAACTTTCTTAAAAAACGATTTTCTTTCTTTTAAACATCTTCTCTTCTGTACTTCTTCATAATCATCTAGCCAGTGATAGGTCTGGACGTCCATCACTTTTTTTGCCAACCTATCAGTTGGATAAAATTTGTTTTTTATTAGTTTAGTCTGCAAAAAAAGATGTTAATGTAACAATTGATTTTAGGATGAATATAGACTTGTTTAGTTGAGTTTATTTTGTTGTTTACTTACAATAGATCCACTTTTTCGTTTGAACATGTTCCCATCAAAGTATAGTGATTTGTATTTTGATTTTGCCAGCATTTCATTTGGGATGGTCCCTAATGTGCACATTTGTCTGAACAAAATTTCATTTTTTGAGTATCCTGGAAATATGACTGAGTGTGTTGCCATTTCTAACAGGACTATGGCTGTGGCCCAGACGTCTATGCTATAGCCTGATGAATATCCTAATATAATTTCTGGTGCCCGATAGTGAAGTGTTCCTTGATTGGAAGAAGATTTTACTGCTCCAATGTAGTGGGCAGCATCAAAACCACAAAGCCTTAGATTCTCATTTGAACTGTCCAGAAGTATATGACTAGGTTTAATATCTGAAAATAATAATTTAAACTACAATTTTTTTATATATATTTTCAAATTCTGTAGTGAATCTCAAAACTAAAATGACAGGCCTCCTGGAAAGGCTATCCCTTTTCTCCCTGCAGAAAATTCTGAAGATATCACAATATTTAGAAAGTAATTAGTTTATTTATTAGAATACTTAATAGATTTAGTAAAATTAAAAGTAAATCCTTACTAATATTATAAATGCAAAAGTGTGTCAGTCTGTCTATCTGCTACACTTGCACGGCCCATCCGTTCAACCGAATTTGATGAAATTTGGTATAGGGATAGTTTTTATCCTGGGGAAGGACATAGGCATTTTGCCACGGAAAATTAAAGAGTTCCCACGAGAATCAAAAAACTAGAATACACATGCACAAAGTTGTGGGCATCAACTAGTTATCATTAGTTAGTCTTTATAATATTGGAAGGAAGTCCATGCATGCATGCTGCAACTGTATAATTAAGATGTTCTTGTTTTAGCAGATGATATTATAATAAAATTATCGCTTGTGCCTTGTGTAAACATTTTCTTACCTGAATGAACTATATCATTATATTTTAACATTGTTACTGCTTCTACAAGTTGTCTGGCAAGCTCTCGTACTTTATTTATATGGAAAGGTTTACTAGACTCTTGCATAGCCTGATTTAAAGTTTTAGGGTAATATTCCATCATGTAGCACCAATGTTTCTGTAGTGAAAACCCTTCAGCAAAATATACCGTGAATAAATTCTCCTTTGGAATTTTCATTTGTATCTCCAATAACATTTCTTGTTTTGCCTTGCCAAAAAATTTTTTTTGTTCCTCATCTCTGAAAATAAGTTGTATTTTTTACTGTCTAAAATATTTAAATACTTTTCTATTTAAAAATGCAAGTAACACAATACCTTAAAATCTTTATTGCATAATTATTGTTAGCAGTATCTTTGCACTTGATAATTGTTGAAAATGTTCCATTGTGTATTATAGAAGCGACAAAATGCTCGTGATAAAGATTATACATCTGGTTTTCTAACATGTACAACAATTTTTTATCACTTGTGCAAGGACTGTTATTTTCAGGTGGACTTTCACATTCATCATTCTCACTAACAAGTGAATGTCCTGAACGTGGTGTACTAAAGCCATGTTCCTTTAATGTGCTTGTACTTGAATTCCTTTTATTGCTAGTCTCACATTTGGACGTATCAGTCTCATTACATTTTTTCAAGCAGTCTACTATTTCATCTATATCAATATCATCAAGAAAACTTAAATCTTCATTCTCGTCTTGCTGAAATAATTGATACAACTTAGTTGCAGCACATACATGTATGTCCCAATAGCTGATGCCCACAACTTTGTCTGAGTTAATTGAGGTTTTTTTTTAAAATTTAAGAACTCTTTCATTTTCTGGGATAAAAAGTAGGCTATGTGTTATTCCAGACTATAATCTACCCCTGTGCCAAATTTCATCTAGATCCATTCAGCCGTTCTGGCGTGAAAGACTAACAAACATCCATACCTTCATACTTACAAACTTTCACATTTATAATATTAAATGTCCCATAATTTAACAGCCAAATATGCTAAGGATGTCAACATAAATACTACTCATCTTACCTGAGAATCATATAATTTTTGCCGCTTTGGAGAAGATGATTCATATATTGTCACTGTATTAGGCATTATCAATATAGCCAGTATTAATAAAAATTATTTAACCATTGATAATGATGATTATATCCGTTTTCTGCAATAGGTACAAAAGAAAACTAAGTTACCTATTATCTACAACAGATTAAATAATTTGTAAAACTGCTGGGCGACCGCGTATCTCTGACAGCTACAGTGTAACAATCATAATCACCTCTGATTGTATAACACTCTTCCACTATTGGACAAAATCCATTGACGCAGCAAGAATACCATAAATTCAGCCAATCACAATAATTGATACTGTAACAATGATTGATGCAGAAGATACACGGTCGCTCAGCTGGATTATTATTTACTTTATAAATATTGAATGATAAAATAATATGATAATTATTATTTTGTCATTCAGTTGGTAGTAGTTAGGTACTAGCAGATGCCTGCACCTTCTTTATGGTGGATTTAGGATTTAAAATGTTTTTCAACTTATACTATTTCAGTGAATAAAACTGTCAGTTGCGAATTTAATTAAAATGTAAATGTTCCAATAAATAATTATAAAATTCACCACCCCTGCACTCTTGCTGAAATTTAGCCAAAATCCATTGTTGCAGCAGTAGGATTTAGCACAAAATAAACAATATTGTAAACAGATTGTAAATGCAAGTAAGTATGATAGTTTTGGATGTCAGCCGTTTAATCGTTTTTTCCGAATGTTGGTTGGTTGTTTAAAAACTCATAACACTAAGTCCATGATTCTTAAATTAAATTTCTCTGTAATATATGCTACAAGAAGTGCAATTATCTAGTTTCATTATAACTTGAAAAATGAAGGACTTTCATACAAACTTTCACGAAAATAAATACTTTACTGCACGGCACGGTATGGCACGGTAGAATTTCGAAAAATCCTTAGTAAAATCCTCTAGAGAGCTCATGGAAACAAGGATAAATATGTACAACCTGATGGATTTTTCTCTTGTGGTTCACGGTCCGAAAAGGACAATAGCAAACGGTAATACTGTTCACAAGTAAGTTTGCTTAATTTTTTCAGACGTCCAAAATACCATTACCAACAAAACTCAAAATCAATTAAATCACGTTGTGACGTTTTTGTCCTTGGTGTTGCCATTAGAAACTATTTTGATTTACCCATAATATTGGGAGTTCATTACTCAGTTGATGATGAACGTCTGTACTGAACTGTAAGTCAATTTTATTTTTAGGATGAAATCGAATCTCAAATGGGAATGGATTTGTATGCAGAAACTGATGAAGAAATGCTAGAAGTTATAAAATCACCACAAAAACTTGAAATGTATAAAAAAAACTATAAAAGTGTTTCAAGTATGTTGACTGATAAAATTAAATAGGTAATTATTTTTTAATAATAATAAAAATTAATAAAATTATATTATATAAATTATAATTTGTTGAATAAAAATATTCTGAAATTGTAGTTAATTTTCTTAAAAAATAAATAAATTTATTCATAGTTTATTAGCTGCTGTTGGTAGAAGTAATTTGTGACTGACCATCCTGATAATCTTGACCATTGTGATTCACTCGATATTAAAGCTGCGTCTACGTTTGGCGAACCGAGCACAAACGCAGCATGACGTAACAAGCCGATTAAGATAATGCAAACAGTGCCTAGAAAAATGTAGTTCGAATTAAATTTCTACAACACAAAAATACTTCTATAGATAATGTATTGTAAGTTTCATTCAAATATATTCAGAATACAGAGTTTTTAGTATTTACCCAAGTAATTTAAAAAAATTAATTCATTATTTCTGGGGAAATAATTCCTGACCTTTGGCAACTCTGGCTGTTTTCCCATTAACGATAACTCGTCTCATTTCGACAAATATATTGACTGCAGAAGAAACGAGGCAAACATAGTTTACATAATATAGGGACTAAGGTTTACTTTGGCATGTATAACCCACAGGTATAACCTCACGTCTCTACTAGTAAGCGGTTACGTATTTCTGGCAACCAGTAAAACTACAAAGGACCGCGAGATTCAATTTTGAAAAAGTGCTAGCGAGAGGATTTTAAGGAAAGAGTTTTACTTGGTAATTAGGTGCTTACTATAAAATCCATACTATCCATACTTATAATGTTATAAATGCGAAAGTAACTGTCTGTCTGTGTGTTACGCAATCACGCCTACTGAACCGATTTTAATGAAATTTGTTACAGAGCTAGTCTAGAGCCTGAGAAAGGTATGTAAAAAAAGTACTTAGCCTAGGTATGTACCTAGGCTTAATATACTTTTGTTAATGTTAAAGGGTTGAAATAGGGGATAATAGTTGGTATAGAAATTACGTCATTTTTAAAGCTAGAAACTTGAAACTTATTTTTTAGGCTTTTGATTAGATAAATAAATACGACATTCAAAGTTTGTAAAAATTGTTCGCTAAAGGGGGTAAAAATAGGGGATGAAAGTTTTGTGCGATGACGTCGGCAAAAAAGCTTACGGCCCAAAAAATTAAAATATAGAAGAAATCCTGCAAAATCTTTATCTTCTGGCAAAAGATGGAAAAACTAAAAACGTCTTGTTTAAAAATGTACATAAATAAGCCATTTTCTGTAAAATACTGTAAATAGCCTTAATGTATGTACAAGTGTTTTATTTGCAAAATAATTAGCCTAAAAATTCAAAATGCTGCCGAAAGGCACTAAGGATTCCACGCGGACGAAGTCGCGGGCACAGTTAATACCCATAATATATTTCGACTAAGACGGCGACCTCTTAAATACATAATCAAAGACGGCGACAACGAAATGTTTTGTAATTTGTTTAGGTAGTTAGATATCATTGTATTATCGCATAATAAATGAATATTATCTAATAGGTACTAATATTGTTTTATGCGAATGTTTGGATAAATGTTTGTTACCCAATCATGCCAGAACGAATGAACGGATAGCTGGATTTTTGGCACAGAGATAATGTATAGTCTCGATTATCACGTAACAAATAAGTTAAATAGGATGAAGTACTAATTAATAAAAGCTTTATTTAAAAAAAAAAACAACTAAATACAAACATTACAAAACGTGAATATATTTTTTTATAATATCCGCATTTAACACACTCATCAAGGTTTATTTTTTTCCGTTCCAACTACGTATGAACAACAATTATATTAAATAGATTAGAAATTATTATAAATTATTAGGTATTTATAACTCACTGCGGAGATAGGCTACTTGTTAAAGATCACTGTAAAGTTCCTGCTTTATATCAATTGTACTAAGATTCAGCTCAGTATGGTCAGAGCTGTAGTCCATATCACTTTTTTCCAATTTTCTTATTACTACATCTATCTCATTATACGTTTTAAAGTTTCTAAAACTATTTTGATATTCTCTCGCCGCATAATTTGGTTGATTTATAATATTGTTATTGGTTTCTGGGGGTTCTTTTTTTATCATATTCTGTTTGGTCACTGCTTGAAAGACTGTTTTGTCTTGCTGATGCATGGTTTTTACATCTTTTTCCTGGCAATTTTTCTTGGGTAGCTTCGATTCATAAATATCATGTGTACGTTTTGCTCCACTATTGCTAGTTTCCAGTGATTCTAATTTTATCTTCTTTTTTGGTTTCGCTATTTGAGAGTGAGCGCCAGTATTTACATCACTGGAAGTCTCAACTTCGTATAACTCAAAACAATTTTTGTGCTCTAGACTTTGTCTCGGTTCGGATCGTCTACGTTTTACTCTACCATGCTTAGTTTCTGAAGGAACTGTCTTTAATTTTGTTTTCGTCAAAACTTCTTCTTCCATAGCTTCAAGATCTAAAGTATTGAGAGAATTCAGCGATGGGCTTCTTGACGCACATTGAGTTTTGATCTCCTTGGGTAACTTCTTGCTCGATTTTCTTTCTCTAGACAACAGCTTCCATTCTTCATCTGAATCCTTCATCCTCTGTAAAATATCAAAGAGCCTCAAATTAGTTTTATATTTAGATTCGAGTTTTTACCTAGATTTCTTCTATAGTGTGTTAGCTTAATAAAAAAACCTGCTGCATTGGTTTGGTTTGGTGGTTAGCGAATTTTTTTGTTTATTTATCAAAAAAAGAAGGGACTTGTGAGAGTAAAGACAATAGAGAATGCTCTCTGCTTGTGCCCTATAATATACTTATACCACGCCGTTGGCTAATCTCTTCAGAAATTGGCCATCGTGAACAATATTCAGTTGACAGGATTTTTTAAATATAACAATTCTTACCTTTCTGGTGGACTCCATTAAGGCATCAATTTCATTGTCTGTCCAGGAACCTGAACTAATATCATCGTACTGTAAGCCATCACATTCCTCTTCGTTTATTGTAATTAAAGATGGAGATCTTATCTTTCTTACTTTTGCATCGTTGCTTTTGGATTTCTGTAATACATAATAAGAAATGAATGAAATGGAAAATTACCTACCCCTAAACCAGTGATAGTATTTTGTATCTTAAATAACAATAATGACTACCATCCCCTAGGAGCATTTCAGCTTCTAGACCACCCCGAATGTTTGACAGAAGCGCATTGTAGTATTTTTTATCTAATCCGTGTCCTTAATATTATATCAAGGCAGAAATTAGATCACTACCACCACTGCAGCCCATTTACGTCCCATTGCTGGGCACAACCCTTCACTCTTATAGAGAGGGAATTAGAGCTTAGACCCACCACACTGCTCCAATGCGGGTTGGCGGGCTTTAACGACTATTAATTATGTTAGTGATAATAACCGGGACCGACGGCTTAACGTGCTCTCCGAGGCACGGGGGTGAAACACCGCCAACCCCGGGCTAGTATTGAGAATTTCTAGTCAGAAAAACCCAATACTCAATTATGGCCTTTATCTAGAAATTAGGCCGAGTCCGCCTTTGAGACCCGCAATAGCATAGTACTTGACTTCAATCTCTTAAAAATATCTATACGTGTCTCCTGCAGGCTGCATTTCGATCCAAATTAGCTAAAAGATGAAGGGGAACATTATAAGCTATAACATCTAAATAATAAGTGCATGTTCCACTAACGTCATTTGTTCTCCTTCTACATTTATCCCTCAAGCATCGAGGCACTATCCTATCTTTCATTTGTGCCCGGAAGATAGGATATTTCTCTTTCTCTTGAGTAACTGTTCTGTTCACTTCTTTTACAGGTTGAGGAGAATAACACTGAATTTGGATTTTTAAACTTTCCTTGATTTTTGTCACTGCCCGATTCAGAATGTACGTGTTTCTAGTTTCTTTATATTTAAAAAGGATAACTTTCCTTGCATTCTTTTTACGATTTTTAACCTTATTGTTCATTGGTAATTTGTTTATTCTAAACTAATTTCAAAATAATATAAAACGATAGAAAGTACTAGTCAGAAAAATCCAATACCCTAGATCGAAGCTACTGCAGTTCGCACGTCACTGTTCTACACTGTTTTTTCGTGTAGCAATATGAATACCTAAGGAAACAAACTGAAGCCTACCTACCCTCTTGCGATAAAAAAATACTTACCTATAAAATTCTTTTTTTTTTGGTAGGTATGTACCGTCATACGTTGACGTTGTAATGTTACTTACATATTGTGTAGGTAGGTTCTTCTGGATAAAATAGCAGAAAAACTGAAGACCTGAAATACCCAACAAAGTAATGTGGTAAAAAATACCATCGAGTAGGTAGCAGGTACCTAATAACTCCTAATATGATGAATCCATCAATATACTTACCTATAAATTACCCTACCTGGTTTTAGATCTTTTTATATAATATATACCTACTCATACCTAGGTATTTAATATTTGACTATTTATCTAAATTAAGTATTTATTTTTACCAAATCCGCAGTACTATTATAAATGCAGAATTGCATCTGTCTGTCTTTTAACCGATTTTAATGAATTTTGCAGAGATAGCTTGCTTCCCGGACATCAGTTAGGTACTGTGAATTCCATAAAATCTGGAGTTCCCACGGGATTTTTAAGAACAAGCCCACGCGAATTCGCGTGCATTATCTCGTAGCTAATAATATATACGAGTACATGAAAATGTATCTAATATTTTTGTACCAGTGGCGTTGGCTTAATACGGAATGAACTTTTGTATTCCGGGATCGACTTACAGGGATCGCCAACGACAATAAATTAAAAACTAATATAAGAATAAAGATCTCCCCTAATTCAAAAATTTGGATTCGCGCCGGACTGCGTGTTCCGTGATTATTATTTACGATTAAGGTTTTTTGATTCCCACGGGAACTCTTTAATTTTCCAGGATAAAAAGTAGTCCTTCCCCTGGATACAAACTATCCCTATACCAAATTCCATCAAAATCGGTTGAAGAGATGGGCCGTGAAAGCGTAGCAGACAGACAAACAGACACACTTTCGCATTTATAATAATACGCGTTGTAGAAACGCAGGTAAATCTCGAACAAACTTGCTCCAAACGGAAAGTAAAAGTTCTACGTGGCGTTAGGAGGTATAACGTGTAAGAAACGCGAATAATTTAGTGTTACGAAATCATTGTTGTCTTTCGCTCGCGTTTGTTCAGAGTGTGAAACAATTTTTTGATTGTAAGTGTAAAAGGGTTGCATTATACATTTTTAAATATTGGATAGAATCAGGCGTTACTTAGCGAAAGTTCATGATTTAGCAAGAAAAGATTACATTATTTTGCTATATAATCTGTTGGCCACTTATAGAAAAATAATTGTAATCTTTTCTTGTATATATTTTTATAGTATAGATAGTTTTTTTCATAAAGTTCCGCGTTTTCATATTATAATTCAAAAACATATTGTGGAATCGAAGGAATAATGACAGTCTGCCAGTATTCCTTTAAAATTTTTCAGGGACTTCAACCACCTTTATTTTTACCCGACTGCAAAAAAGGAGGAGTTTTTTTTGTATGTATGTTACGTGATCATTCCGCCAATTATGAATAAATTTTGATGATTCTTTTTTGTTCGGTAGATCATACTTCAGAGGTGGTCCCATATACATTTTATCGAAATTGATTTAGCGCTTTTTAAGAATATCAACAAATAACAAAATATTACTATAACTTACTATATTACTATATTATATATAGTAATGTTATATATATATAGTATATAATATAGTGACCAGAGTGCTGGTATATATTTCGCTCAGCGAGTGAGTATAGCTATCCAACGCGGCAATGCTGCCAGCATTCTGGGCACGCTGCCCACTGGTAGCGGTCTTTTAGATTAGGTTTTTAGTTTTTAGTTTTAATTTTTGTGTAAAATGATAAACCCGGAATACTATATCGCTTGGCGGCTCCCCTACCACCAGACCACAAATTCAGAAATTCCCAAATTGACTCGGCCGGGGATCAGATCCGGGATCCTCCCACTTGTAACTTATAAGTTACAAGATCTCAGCGCTCACCATTGTGTATAGTCACACTTTATAAAATTATTTATTACTAGTTGATGCCCGCGACTTCGCCCGCGTGGATTGATTTCCGCGGGAACTCTTCATTTTCCGGGATGAAATCTCCTATCTCTGTACCGAATTTCATTAAAATCGGTTGAGTAGTTGAGCCATGAAAGCTAGCAGACAGACACTTTCGCATTTATTATATTGTTATAGTATGGATACCCACTTACCTGTGAGTTTTATTTTCCCCATACTACTATTCTAAATAGTGGGATTTTTAACAAAATCCTTTTTAATGGCACTGGAAGTTTTTGTTACTCAGTCTGCATGTTGTAGACCAGACCGGAAACAATATTTAAATTATATATTCCCAAATCACTGGCTTGCAGGAATCGAACGTAGGATGTTCGATTTATCCCACAGCGTTCTTCACTGGCGTCAAGGGACAGTGCGCCAGGAAGGTCGTCAGTTTTGTTAGTTAATAATAATCTGTTTTCAACATTTCTTGCAGCCAAGACCGGTTCAATCGACCCAAGTTAAAGAATCAGTGGCCACACCTCCGGTCGCAGGCAACTCGGCCAAACTGAATGGCGAAATCGTCAAGCAAGGTGACTTAGTTCGATCGCTCAAGTCCGCCAAAGCCGAGAAGGCCAAGGTTGACACGGCAGTCAAACAGCTGTTAGAGCTAAAAGCCAAGTATAAGGCAGAGACTGGCCAGGTTAGTGCAGTTGGCTGTGTTTATTTTTTTTATTAATTTTGGTTGTGCTCTCACGAGTTTTTGAGGGCAACTTCTTTGCTGTTATTTGACTTTATCGTTGCATAAAGTAAGCGGGGTGTTTCCTTTAGCTTATACTTCTTATACACACCTAAATTAGGAATATTATGAGTGGGGCGGAAGCGCTGAGTGTCTATTAAAAATCAACATTTTTGGGTTAAAACAAAGTAGCTTTTGTTAGTTCTGTATTTCGCCACATGCACTGCAGGGCGACCGCGTATCTTCTGCATCAATCATTGTTACAGTATCAATTGTTGTGATTGGCTGAATTTATGGTATTCTTGCTGCGTCAATGGATTTTGTCCAATAGTGGAAGAGTGTTATCCAATCAGAGGTGATTGCGATCGTTACACTGTAGCTGTCAGAGATACGCGGTCGCCCAGTAGGTAAGTGTGTTGAAGTAGGTATATTTGATTTAAATTTATCTGACAAGTAACGATTTTTTTTATTCGTCGCTTGGATTTGATCGAAGCCCTTAATCTCTTAGATCCTCTTATGGTATAAAAAAATATTCAAGTAGAGGCTTGCATAAGAAGCATCTTAGATAGCAAGCAGTCTGTCTAGTGAAAGGTGAGAGTCGATTATTTAAAGTTTTAATAGTCCCGCCATTTTACAATTTCAGATTTGACTAGACATGCTAGTCTAATATTTCTCTCTCTGTTTTAGAGGTCGGTTAATAATTTATTGAATTTCATCAGGACTGGAAACCAGACGCTCCTGTTCCGGCCCCAGCGTCCTCTGCATCAGCGAATGACGCTTCGACGCTAAACACTGAGATTACCAAGCAAGGAGATTTGGTCCGCTCTCTGAAGGCGGCGAAGGCTGAAAAAGCTAAAGTTGATGAGGCCGTCAAAACCTTATTAGAATTGAAAACTAAATACAAAGCAGCTACTGGCCAGGTAATTTTAATCTCTATACTACCGTTCAATATATCATTAAGTAATATAAATTATTACTTAATTTAAAAAAACGTATTTATTCCATTTTTGTCAGGTAACTTTTGATCGTCGTTTAGACAATTTCTAGGGACCCCAAACTAGATGGATTTACTGCTAGCAACAACGACCTCAATTTACATAGATGGGCCCTATCAAACAAAGAATGTGGACCTATTTTACAAACGCTATCTAGTCTAAAAAGCGGGACAACGCTATGGCTGGGACAAGGTCAGGGCTATACAGGTTAGGAGCGTGCTCTAAAGTTTGGGCGCCCAATTTTTTTCTATGAAAGGGTCCATCTAGTACCTACATATATATTGATGGCTAGCAATAATTGAGGAGTTCTTATTGCCTCTTCTCAACTCAATAACTATTCCTCGATGTTATAATACTATTGTCTTGTGATCAGAATTGTATTAGTTTGCAAAGTTTTATATTGCTATTCAATAATACAACTCTGAACACATATATTGCTATTACAATAATAAGAGAATTAGTGGTAAAAGGAACCAGTTATAATAACCTACTTACGTTGTCAGGAATTTACAATGGAAAGTGTCAAATACTTATTTCAATTAATTGAAAACTTTTTCTTAAAAAATCATTCGCTCAATAGGATTGGAAACCAGGTGTGCTTCCTGCCCCAGCGTCCCCCCCTGCATCAGGAAATGACGCTTCGACGCTAAACACTGAGATTACCAAGCAAGGGGACTTGGTCCGCTCCTTGAAGGCGGCGAAGGCTGAAAAGGCTAAGGTCGATGAGGCCGTCAAAACCTTGTTGGAATTGAAAACTAAATACAAAGCAGCTACTGGTCAGGTAATTTTAATCTCTATTTAGTTCAATATATCAATAAGAAATATAAATTATTACTTAATTTAAAAAAACGTATTTATCAAGACACGCGGAAGCGTGTCCAGCCAAAGTTCAAAAAACTGGCGAGCAGCACCGTGTGTAATATTACACGAACCATTTGGAGCCACTTTTGACCCCCTCATAACTCAAAAACTATTTCACATAAACATGTCAAATTTGGCGCATATATTGAGACCCGTGAGATATATATGTGCTCCAAATTTCATAAGCACACCTCAAATGGTTATTTAGATATAAACGTACAAAAATCGTCATTTTTATGCTCTACCTAGGTATAGATCAAAACTCTGACACGGGGTATACTACCGTTGCTTAAAGCCGTAATATTTTAATATTGTTGACGTTTATGTTGTAGTGTTATAATCATTATTTTAAGGACGTCAAAGTACGTGACATTCAACCGTTATTTTGAAACAATACTGCTTTAAGTGGTGGTAGTAACTCCTTAACTATTGAAAATGACACATAATTATTATTTTAATGTAAATAATAATGAATAATAATATAGTTGCATTAAAACCTTACCTTCATATTCATGCATTTTGTGCAACGAAACGTCATTGACAGAAAAGAAGAAGGAACGTATTTGAAGTCGTCAGTTCAAGCTGTCAGTCATTGTGATTTGTATTCATTGTTTAAAGTGGTTTTAGTGATATCGACTGTTTACCTTGCTTGTTTTCAATGTTTCATTAAAAACTTTTGATTTTGAATTTTTGCAATCAAAATTGATGAGATGTAGAAATGTGCTGTAGAGGTAGTCTGACCATAGATGTAATCTGTCAATGTCAGTGTAACTCTAGGTACACTATATATTTTTCTTGAGAATTTTCGTCTTTAATTATCTTGTACAATGAGTCGTACAATAGAATTACTGGTGGGTGACACACTGACCTTACACCGAATAATAAGTACCTACTAATGTAAAACGTAAACTAAACTAATAGAAAAGTCCTATTACAGTGTAAAGGATTATTTGAATGATAGCAAGGCATGGGTATGAATTGTTACAGCGGCGGATTATGTAATGTTATATTATAAGTACATATATATAATTTCAAATATTTGTGAGATGGTGATAATAAAAAAAAGCGGAGTTTATTGCGGACTCTTCTCAGACGAGGGCACGTTTGGAACCCTCGTAGCTTTAGTTTTACGATACCGTAGTTAATTATCACCATCACGTCTGATGCTCTGTAAGCATGACGTTCAGAAGGTGTACTTTGTAGGTACATATTTTGAATAAATATGTTTTGAGTTTGAGATTGACTTCAATAATTTCTGTACAAAAAGTAATGATATCCCATCAAAAACATAGATGTAAAATGAGAGCCAAGTTCAAAATTGTGATATATATGCCTTGGTTGTTGACTTCAGCGACAAAATAAGTGAGATCTAAATGGGTGCCAAGTTCAATGGGCAGTCCTGCAATTTATTTATCCCATCAAAAACATAAATGTGAAATGAGAGCCAAATTCAAAATTGTGATATATATGCCTTGGTTGTTGACTTCAGCGACAAAAGAAGTGAGATCTAAATGGGTGCCAAGTTCAATGGTCAGTCCTGAAATTTATTTATAACAACATATAATATTTTATAACAACTTAAAATATCATTTCTTCTTATAACTTAGTATAAAATGTTGAAGACTAAGGCTTTGGCTTGGCTAGTTTCCATATACGAATTATTATTAAGTAGGTACCTAAAAGTACAGTTTCTACCAGCAAGCCAAATTTTCGGAAGAATAAAATAAGAACTTACAGCTTTACAACTTGTGAATTCGTATATGAAAACTAGCCAAGCCAAAGCCTTAGTCTTCAACATTTTATACTAAGTTATAAGAAGAAATGATATTTTAAGTTGTTATAAAATATTATATGTTGTTATAAATAAATTTCAGGACTGACCATTGAACTTGGCACCCATTTAGATCTCACTTCTTTTGTCGCTGAAGTCAACAACCAAGGCATATATATCACAATTTTGAATTTGGCTCTCATTTCACATTTATGTTTTTGATGGGATAAATAAATTGCAGGACTGCCCATTGAACTTGGCACCCATTTAGATCTCACTTATTTTGTCGCTGAAGTCAACAACCAAGGCATATATATCACAATTTTGAACTTGGCTCTCATTTTACATCTATTTTTTTGATGGGATTCCATTTTTCACTGTCAAAAATTTAAACACAAATTATTAATTACAGTTTTTATAAAACAAAGTCTCCCTGCCGCGTTTGTCTGTCTGTCTTGATAAACTCGGAAACAACCTAACCGATTTTCATACAGTTTTCACCAATGGACGGAGTGATTCAAGAGGAAGGTTTATGTATATAACTCTTTTATTTTTTGTAAATTGGTTAAAATATGACGGTGTTTGTGTAAGATGTCGGAAAAAATCAAGTCCATTGGAAGCTATCATCGAAAACGCTGCCTATTTAATCCCTTTGAGATATAAAACAATGATTGGTGGAATTGTTCTTTTATAGGTCTACAGAAAAGTCCGCCATGGCATATATTATGTCTATCTCTTAACTTACTATACCCATTTCAAAATTTAAAAAAATGGTCACATATATTGTTATTAATTTTTATCAAATTTTATGCGTTAGTTACCTTGAGCATTTTATACACATAATTATTGTCCTTTACATCATACAATTTTAATTAATATCTTAGGAGTTATTGCAAAATTAAAACAAGGATCAAACAAACTTATTCAACGTGGACGAAGTCGCAGGCATCAGCTAGTTATTTACATTTCAAAGAAATATTTTTTTCAATAGGATTGGAAACCAGGAGTAGTTCCGGCTCCAGCATCCCCCCCTGCATCGGCAAATGACGCTTCAACGTTAAACACTGAGATTACCAAGCAAGGGGACTTGGTCCGCTCCCTGAAGGCGGCGAAGGCTGAAAAGGCTAAGGTCGATGAGGCCGTCAAAACCTTATTGGAATTAAAAACTAAATACAAAGCAGCTACTGGTCAGGTATCTCTTACCATTATGATGTTTGGGTTAGACTATTGTCATATAATAATAACTATCCCCCGATTCTGGAAAAGCTACATCAATCATTGCTAAAGTCTCAATTGTTGAGATAAGCTGAATTTATTGTATTCTTCCTGCGACAGTGAATTTTGCAATGAATAGCGAAATAGTGCTAGCGAATCTGTGTTTACGATTGCTAAAAGCAGATTCGCTTCACAGAGGCGCTCCTCAAAAGGCCTATATGCAGCAGTGAGTTAATTTAGGCTAATATTCATGTATGGACAGAAGCAATTACTTACTTTAGCATATTCGCGATCGAGTCGCATTGACTCTTAATGTCTAATTAACTAATTCATGCCTGTCATGCATTGCAACTTTTTAAAAAAGCAATGAGCTAATTAACGTTTCTAGGATTGGAAACCAGCTGCTACGCCAGTTCCCGTAGTTACATCAAAATCGGGCGATCCAACGATGATAGACCAAGAAATCGCCAAGCAAGGCGATTTAGTTCGCTCCCTCAAAGCAAGCAAAGCTGAAAAGGCAAAAATAGACGAGGCAGTTAAGGTCCTCCTAGAGCTCAAGACCAAATATAAGGCAGCGTCGGGTCAGGTGAGCATCGCTGGTTTAGTTTATTATCTGTTTTTTCTTGCTCACATTATTAAATCTAGTCAAAGAAATTAGAAATTACCCCATGGGATGCTTTGCTTTTTATAAGTAGCCGTGATATTTATTTATTATTCGGTGTGCTTGATTCTATTTTACGTTTGCATCTGGTTCAATAGGATTGGAAGCCAAGTCCAACGCCGGTAGCGAATGTTCAAACGACTGACGACTCGAAAGTGGAAGAACTTTTGTCTCAAATAGCAGCGCAGGGTGATAAAGTCCGCAAACTAAAAACGGAGAAGGCCGAAAAAGGAGTCGTCGATGTTGAGGTTAGTGCAGACAACAAACTAATTTTAGATATCTTATAGATGTAACTAACTTAGTAACCCCTCCGCGGGCGGCCGAGCGTCTTGCCAAAGTACTGATGCGATGGCCACGCCCTCTAGTTATATGTACTTAATTTTTTATACCTACCCACATGTATGTTCGAAGTTTCAACACCTCTTTCGTGTGATGCGACTTCAAATGCTAACAAGAATATAATTATATTTTTTTCTTTTTAAAAACACTGTATTAGTTTGGTAACCAGGCCGGCGAATGGTGACTGTATCTAGGGACCTAACTCCCTATGACATGGTTATAGCTAAACGTGAGGTAAGTCTTGAGACTTGAAATATCATAGAGCGTAAGGACCCTAAGTCTGTCACGCAGGCTGGCTTTTAGTAATAGTTTTGTATTTAGTGGTCTTAGTGTTTGCCCGTGCATAACTGTATGTAAAGGAGCACCTACGAGTAGATACCCGATGTGTCATTACATGGATAATAAATAATATTAATATTAGATAAATAAATTCTTTATTGCCACCCAAACATAAAAAAGATACGAAGTAAACACGTAAATAGTACAGAAAACAAAGTGCGCAAGGGCGGTCTTATCAATAAAAGTGATCTCCTCCAGACAACACATCAATTATGAATAGTGCAACAACTTAGGATCATACAATAGAGTACAAAAATATTACATACTAGTTATTTAATAAATAACTTATACCTACCAGGAACTAGTTGAATCGGCTTCGGTAGTGGTCTTGCTTGTTGCAAGAATGATGATAGTTCGAGAAGGTAGTTTCTAGAATAGTGACGACCTAATTAACACATGTCTGTGGTCTGAGCACTGTGGATTTAGAAGCAAAAAGTCCCGGGTTAGAAACATGGAGTAAATTGATTAATAAATTTTAAATTGTCTCTGTTTTGGAAGGAGTTTCAGTCGTATCCATAAGAGCAGATCTCTGGTGGATAAGACCGAAACTTTTTCTTCGTATACAACTTCTTCCACGGCCAAGGGTCAATAAAATGGATCTCTTAAAAATATATAATTATTCGATATCATCTAAAACAAAAACCGACTTCAAAACTATACCTATAAGTACCAAGTAAAACTAAAAAGTAAAAAACATTGTCTGGGTATATATTTTGTTTTTTGTTGATTTTCTTCTTTTTTGAAGTCGGTTAAAAATAGAATAAAATGTACTTCCCTGACCACTTTTTCACTATTTTTCTTTTAACTCCTTGTTTTTATATACTTTTTGTAATAAAAATAAAAACGCACAGATTTAACATTCAATCGATTTGGCAAAGGCATGGCAAATAGTTAGTGTTTAATAAGAGAAAAAATGTATACGACTGCCTGAAGAAAGGAGTTTTCAGAGTTCATGTATGTATGTATGTGAGTTTGTATATTCCACCATAACTTCTACACGACTGAACCGATTTGATAAATGAGATATCGTTTGAATCCCTAGGTTATTCCGGGACATAGGCTAGTTAATTTTTTAAAAAAAATGATGGGGTGACCATGATCCCGCATTAAAGACTAAAGTTGAAAAAAAATTCGAAAATAAGATTAACTATATTATAATCATCATCTAGAAAATGAGTAGATTTCAAAAATATATAACACTATAGT
This sequence comes from Erebia palarica, assembly GCA_964035005.1. NCBI lineage: Eukaryota > Metazoa > Arthropoda > Insecta > Lepidoptera > Nymphalidae > Erebia > Erebia palarica. The sequence goes on from OZ035994.1 coordinate 21,307,517, forward strand.
TCAATATCCAGTGATACACAACAAAATATCATTTTTATTAACTAGATTAATTTAGATTTTTAACTTATTAGTTCGTTTTTTGGCAGGGCAGTCGTGTTTTTAAATTTTTTAAATTATGACTTGTTAAAGGTGACGAATCTACTGAATCTTAAGGCCCAGTATAAAGCTGTGACCGGCACTGAATGGACGCCGAAGGCAGCTCCCCCTCAAGATTCTAAAAAGAAAAGCGATAAGGTAATTTTGTACTCAATCATTGTTGCTTCTTGCCTTAATTGATTCGTTTTTAACATCATCATCATCATCATCACTACAGCCCATTAACGTCCCACTGCTGGGCACAGGCCTCCACTCTCATAGGAGAAAGGGAATTAGGAGCTTAGACCCACCACGCTGCTCCAATGCGGGTTGGCGGGCTTTAACGACTATTATCATGTTGGTGATAATAACCGGGACCGACGGCTTAACGTGCTCTCCGAGGCACGGGGGTAAAACACCGCCAACTTCCTAACTCCGGGCTAGTACTGGGAATTTCTAATCCGAAAAACCCGATACTTAATTATGACCCGACCCGGGTCTCGAACCCGGGACCTCGTCGGCCGCAGTCGAACATGCTAACCACTAGACCAACGAGGCAGTCGTTTTTAACATTAAACGTTAATGTTTACTTAACATTAAATCTGTTATTTAATCAAGTAGCTGAATATTGAGCTGATGGCAAACCCTAAAATGTTTTAATCTGAAATATCCGTAAATTATTTAAGATTTTTTTTTTGCTTAAATCCTTCAAGTGCAAATAAGTCGACTCAGAATTTATTTCGGGTAGTAAGAATCGGAATGGTAAACCCAGAATTCAATGATAATATTCTGTGTTTTCTATATTAGAGTACGCCGAAAGCGAAAGAGAAATCACCGGATCAGAACGGAGAACCTTCTACAGAAGCTAAACAACAGAACAAGTCCAAGAAAGCTGAAAAGGTAATAAAATGTTTCAATATTGTATGGATTTATTATTTAGGTATAAATGTCAAAAGTGAGAATAATTTGTACCAATTTACTGTTAAAGTGGTGTGCCTTTCCAATGTGTGCCTATTTATGCATAACTAGCTGATGCCCGCGACTTCGTCCACGTAGATGGAGGTTTTAGGTTCCTGCGGGAACTCTTTAATTTTCCGGTATGAAAAGTAGCCTATGTGTTTTTCCAGACTCTAATCTATCTCTGTGCCAAATTTCATCCAGATCCCTTCAGCCGTTCGGGCGTAATTGAGTAACAAACATCCATCCATCCAAACTTTCGCATTTATAATATTAAGCATAGATTTGGAACACAGTCCAACATAAATTACGAGCTTTTATCGGGTGTCATAATTTATTTTAGGTTTGGTCACTTTTTCTATTATTTATTGTTTGTGCAAGTCACAAGTGATTTTAATGTTCGTACTAGGCTCAAAAACCTCAAAAACCGGTCAAAGAAGAGTCGACAACGGGAGTAAAGAAGATCACTCGACTGGGATTAGAAGCCAGTAAGGAGACAGATTTGCCGGAATGGTACTCACAGGTTATCACCAAATGTAAGTGCCTTTTTTATTGAAATTATGGTTTTACCCCTATTGTCACCTTTTAGGGCAGTTGTGTAAGACTCGTTGATAGATTTTTAGTAATTAATTAATTAATGAAAAATTATTTTTTGTACACCAAGAAACACACACATGTAAACAATAACAATAAAACTAAACTATGGTACAAGTGGCGGCCTTATCGCTTTGAAGCGATCTCTTCCAAGCAGTCATTGCACACAAAGGATTAAGCCAATGAGAAAACTTCAAGTGTTTTGACGACCTCAGTGGCGCAGTGTGTAGCGTTGTTGTCTTAACGTGTGGAGGCCCCGGGTTCGATCCCCGGCAGGGTCAATTTGGGAATTTATAATTTCTGAATTTGGTCTGGCCTGGTGGGAGGCTTCGGCCGTGGCTAGGTACTACCCTACCGGCAAAGACGTGCCGTCAAGCGATTTAGCGTTCCGTACGATGCCGTGTAGAAACCGAATAGGGGTATGGGTTTAATATAACTGCCATGCCCCTAACAAACAATAAACTATATGTGAGCTAATTTAGAATTTGTGATACATTTAGGTCGAAGAACCGATAGACGTTAGGGTCTTTAGGTGCTTGAATGTTGTCCTTGCCCAAACCTTAGAGGTAGCGAATCACTGGGTAATGCTGGATGCAAGTGACACATGATCGTAAGCTAGCGATATAGCGATACCTGCAGATAAACTATGTCTAGCAAACCCAAAGTTCTCAAGGTTCCTAACGCCACCTTTTGATCTATTGCCGTACGAAGTCTTTCTGTCCGAAGTTTTTGTCAAAACTCAAAATGTTTTATGTACGATGACATCAAAAGGAGTCAGCGACGTCATAATCCAAGATCTCTTTACACGCCTCAATTATCAAACTAGAGAGAAAGAGTATTTCAATACACATATTTTATCTATTGGATAAAAGCAGACGTTACTTTGCGAAAGCTCATGATAATGACGGAAGATGTTGACGCGACAATGCACGATTGTAAAAACATAATAATAACATAAAATTGTTGAGTCAACATCTCCTGGAGATGCACCGGTAACGTACGTTGAGAATAATTTGGAAGATTTCTGTGGTGTGGTTAATATCGCTGGGTATAAGTGCGGGATACACACTGTACCACATAAATTATATCGTGCGTATTTACTTGACACTCAAAAGTCTGAAAACTAGCTTGTGGCATTAAATTCTAAGACTTTTCTGGTGACAGAAGGGCTGGCTCATTTTTTGCGCAAAGGATCAGCCTGGCTGTCCAGCGCGGAAATGCAGCCAGCATTCTTGCCACCATTCCACGTGGGCATGATTTATATAGTAATTAGGTTAGGCTAGCTACCATTAAGTTCTATTGTATTATTTTCAATAAAAAAAAAAAAAAAGACTTTTATTAATCTCAATAATTTGTATTGTTCACGGGTAGGTTGATAATTTGGTAAATTTTAAGCAGATAATTAATTTAGTTTTTACAAGTGCTTTTTTCTGTTATTTTTAATTGTCTTACTATTTTATATTATTTTTACTTTTTATATTTTTGTTCTTTTGTATAACTTTAATATTGCAGTCACATATTATTTTGTGTAACTTCCCTCGTTTTGGCCCTAAAATAATTAGTAATTAGTAAAACAGCGTTGTGGTTACATTTTGTACCCACAACATCAAGCTGAGTTAGGACCCTTTTGTTGGCACGACACATTCTAGACGTTGAGTGATTAAGTTAAGTTAGATTTTAAGTACTTTTTGTATTTTATGTTTACTATGTGTTGTATCAGCAAATAAAACATATCCTATTCTATTCTAAATTTACTTATTGTCACGGATTATAGCGAATTAAACTTCTAGTTCCTTCATTACATATTTTATCCGAAACTTTACTGTAATATTTGGACTCATTGCGTGATATAGTTCATCCCTGCGCCTCATCGATTGTTGTTTAGATTAAAGATCTTGTTTAGATCGTTGAGGTGCAGGGGTGATCTACCTCTTTAGCTATGCTTGTTATGTATGGCACAATTTGGAAATAAATGTTTTTCTTTCTTTCTTTCTTTCTTTACATTGATGTTTCCATTCACCAGCGGAAATGATCGACTATTACGACATTTCGGGCTGCTACATCCTGCGTCCCTGGTCTTACAGCATCTGGGACGTGATCCGCAATTTCCTCAGCACGCATTTCCGGGCGCTCGGCGTCAAAGACGGATACTTCCCTATTTTCGTATCAAAGGTCAGTTTTGCGTTCTTAAATCAGCTGTAACTTTTTTCTCGTACCTACGCTTAAGACATTTCCCCGCGGTAAAAACTTAAAGACGCGGTATAAGACAGTTTAAAAAAATCTGATAATTATATGTATTTCCCAACAGAAATTGTGTTCGAAAAAATCTTACTAACTTTTATAAATGCGAAATTTTGGATGCATGTTATCCATACACTCTCTTATACCGCGTCTATAAGTTTTATGGATGTTTGATACTCAATCACGTCCCAACGGCTGAACGGATCTGGCTGAAATTTAGCACAGAGATAGATGGGTGGCTTCGGCCGTGGCTAGTTACCACCCTAATGGCAATGACGTGCCGTGCCGCCAAGCGATTTAGCATTCCGGTACGATGCTGTGTAGAAGCCGAATAGGGGTATGGGCTTGATACGGGTGCCGTGCCCGTAACAGGTTGGCCCGCTACCATCTTGGATTCTTGGACTGCATCATCTCTTGCCATCGGGTGAGATCGCGGTCAGGGGCTGACTTGTAGTGATAAAAAAAAATAGCACATAGGCTACCTACTTGTTATCCCGGAAAATTAAAGAGTTCCCGCGGTAACCAAAAAACCGCGAATAAGTCGCGATTAATTTAGATTTTTAACTTTTTAGTTCCTTTTTTGGCAGGGCAGTCATGTTTTCTATTTTTTTTTTAAATTCTGACTTGCTCTTAAGGCGGCGCTAGAACGCGAGAAGGACCACATAGCGGACTTCGCGCCCGAAGTGGCCTGGGTGACGCATTCGGGCTCGTCCGAACTAGCGGAGCACATCGCCATCCGGCCCACGTCCGAAACTGTCATGTACCCGGCTTACGCGAAGTGGATCCAGAGCCATCGCGACCTGCCCTACAAACTCAACCAGTGGAACAACGTCGTGGTACGTCCCGATTGTATCTAAATAGTGTGATTTTTAAACCCAAAAAGAGTTCCACCAAAGAGTTCACCCCACATCAGAAACAGTAATGTACCCGGCTTACGCGAAGTGGATCCAGAGCCATCGTGACCTGCCCTACAAACTCAACCAGTGGAACAACGTCGTGGTACGTCCCGATTGTATCTAAATAGTGTGATTTTTAAACCCAAAGAGTTCGAGCTCCGTTGAAATAGCTAAGTAATTTACCGTCCACCCCACATCAGAAACAGTCATGTACCCGACCTACGCGAAGTGGATCCAGAGCCATCGCCCTGCCCTACAAACTCAACCAGTGGAACAACGTCGTGGTATGTCCCGATTGTATCTAAAGAGTGTGATTATTGACCCAAAGAGTTCGGGCTCCTTTGAAAGAGCTGAGCAATTTACCATCTGCCTCACATGAGATACAGTCATGTACCCAGCATCACCCGTTGACTCGTTGGCAACGCAACAGTATCAGTGTGGCCTACGCTGTCGCGTAGATACGTCTGTCATTTTCTAAGACGTCGTATCGCGTGGCGTCGCTTCTATCGCTCACCTAGGACAACGGGTAAGACGACAGTCATGTGAGTGGGTCCAGAGGAGCCGTCGCGACCTGCCCTACAAGCTCAACCAATGGAACAACGTCGAGGTACGTCCCGATCTCTTCTAAATAGGGCCATAGTATATTGTCCGGGCCCAAAGTGTGCGGGCTAATTTTGATGTACCTGCCCGCCTTTCACCCAAAGTTCTAGAAGTCATGTACCCGGCCTTTGAGAGGTGGATCCAGAGCCTTTTGAGGCCTGCCCTATAAGGTTAACCAGTGGAACAATGTGGTGGTATGTCCCGTTCTTTTTATACGACTGCCTGAAAAAAGGAGTTTATTGTTTTCAGGGCTCATGTAGGTATGTATGTGAGTTTGTATATTCCACCATAACTTCTATACGCCTGAACCGATTTTGATAAATGATTAGAATCCCTAGCTTATTCCGGGTGACATGGGCCAGTAAAATTAAAAAAAAAAATGATGGGGTGACCATGGTCCCGCATTAAAGACTAATGTTGAAAAAAAATTTGAAAATAAGATTAACTATACAATCATCATCTAGAAAATGATGAGTAGATTCCAAAAATATATAACACTATAGTTCAATATCCAGTGATTCACAAAAAAATATCATTTAATAAAAATGTGAATAAGATTCTAACTGAACTATATTAATTTAGATTTTTAACTTTTTAGTTCGTTTTTTGATAGGGCAGTCGTGTTTTTTAATTATGACTTGTCTAAATAAGCCCTAGCTGCCATACAATTAGTGGAACAACGTTGGTAGTTGGTACCTAAACCTTGTATATCCCATTCTAATCTAAATAAATTTGTATTTTCAATTCAATTTGTAGGTACGGTCGATATCTAAAGTCCATATAGAATAAGCTTACAAGATTGAATATTATTATAACACAATAATATTGTAGGTTGACATAACTGACAATTTATGGCAATAAACGAAGTGGTATTGAATAGTAATGGTTTTACCCTAATGCTGTTAAATCAGGGTAAATATTTTATAATTACATTACAGTGCTTCACACACGAGAAAAGTTTCTAAACTTACTTAAATACGTATCAAAAATTTGATATGTATATGTCACCGTAAGATTGTAAAAACCGTTAGATTATAATCTAACTCGCGAAATTGTAAACTGTCGAAAGATTGAGAACCGTTCAATGTTCTGAGTGTCAATTTTTGAAATATTCATTGTATTTACGTTTTCTTGTCTGTTTCTTGTAGGTTAGGTTAGGGTTCGACATAAATAATCAGGTAGTGTAGTAGTAAATAGTCACTTAGGTTCTATCGAGTTAATAAACCAAACAGATTACAATTTAACGAAAAATAATGCGTTAAATTGTAATCTTTCGACAGTTTGCAATTTCGCGAGTAAGATTATAATCTAACGGTTTTTACAATCTTACGGTGACATATATAATAAGTAAGTTAAGGTAAATATTTTGGATGAGTGATTCAGATTGCTTGCACACAGTGCTATATATGGACTTTTGACCTCGACCGTAAATTTAATATGAACCGATTCCGGTTTTCGTGCCGGAAATCGTCTTAAACGATTTTCATTCGGTTTTTTGTTGCCAGCGATGGGAGTTCAAACAGCCGCAGCCATTCCTAAGAACTCGCGAGTTCTTATGGCAAGAGGGACACACCGCTTTCCGAACACAAGAGGAGGCCGCCGAGGAAGTGCTACAGATTTTGGGTAAGAACCTTTTTTTATACGACTGCCTGAAAAAAGGAGTATATTTTCTTCAGGGTTCATGTATGTATGTATGTATGTGAGTTTGTATATTCCATCATAACTTCTATACGCCTGAACCGATTTTGATAAATGAGGTATCGTTAGAATCCCTAGCTTATTCCGGGTGACATAGGCTACAAATTTTTTTAAAAAAATTTATGGGGTGACCATGGTCCCACATTAAAGACTAAAGTTGAAAAAATGTTTTCGAAAATAAGATTAACTATATAATCATCATCTAGAAAATGATGAGTAGATTCCAAAAATATATAACACTATAGTTCAATATCCAGTGATTCACAAAAAAATATCATTTCATAAAAATGTGAATAAGATTTCAAAGGCTATTTAAGCAAATCGCTTCTTATGGAGGTAAACTCCAAAAATTATGTGTTAGGGCAGTCGTATTTTTTAATTCGTTAAATTAAGTTCACTTGTTTTAATTTTACCCAGAGGTATTCTTATTTTACACGACATGTCTAAATTATAGTACTAAAGTTCACAGACTAATAGGCCCTGCACTTTTCTCAGGGCCCTGTGGTAAGGATGGGCGTGGCCGCTAGTTAGAGCGTCGCTTATTACACAACAATAAGGACTAAATAAGGAACCCTTACTCCCTAAATGTTATTACACTACACTGATTCAAGTGTAAGGGTCAAAAAAGTGCAGTGTAATAAGCCGATTGCTACAACTTCGAATAACGTATAAACCCAGGAATAAAAATGTTTGGACTGATTTTTTGTAGGAAACCTGTCAAAATTACAATTTTATTCCTATTTAGGTTAAACGTTATACGGAGTGCAGACAATGCAATTGTTCCGATTCATCCAAATAAAAACTCATCATAATCGGTTCATCGGTTACAAGATAATCGCAAAAAACATTTAACATCACAAACACAGAACATCCTTTTTTGATGTCTGCTAAATATTATGAAACAGGAAATATAGGATCTTAGTTTTGGGCAAACTTACATGCGCCGGCGTTTATGTTTTTTTTTTATTGAATTTCTATTCTAAACCACAGGAAGGATAGGATCTTAGTTTCAGGCAAATTTACATGCGTCGGCGTTAATGCTTTTTTTTACTGAGTATAACTATTAAGGTAAAGCTTTTCACTAGATCTTTACGCACGCGTGTACGAGGAATTATTGGCGGTACCAGTCATTAAGGGGCGCAAGACAGAGAAGGAAAAGTTCGCTGGTGGCGATTACACCACCACTGTAGAAGCTTACATACCAGCCAGTGGACGGGGAATACAGGTAACGACATCTCTTTCTTGTTTACCTTTTTATTATTTATTATTATTTTTATTAAATTCTTCATTGCATAAACAAAAAGGAATACACAAATGACATTATTACAACATTACAAACAAAAGGCGACCTTACCACTAAAGTGATCTCTGTCAGGCAACTTACATGAATCTGTCGAAAGATTACAATTTAACGCATTATTTTTCGGTAGATTGTAATACTAGTATAACTTTTTAGTATCATTTTGACATGGTATTACTTAAATTATTAATTTGACTAAGTACTGTACTTGACTTTTAATTATATTCGTAATAGTTAAAAAATACTAACTAATATTTGAATTCAACATAACTTGTGTGATTAGACATTATTTTTATTTTTATTTTAATTAGTACATGCAGGTCGATAAATTAAAATGTAATGTGTAAGACTTACTGGAATTGTTAATAGGTATAAGTTTGTTTAATAGTACTAATATACATATTGCAATGCCCTGACGGGGCCTGATGTTCTTATAAAAAAATAATTATATTATATTGTATGTACATGAATGCAATGAATAAATGAAATGAAATACTAACAGATTAACGTATAACTAATACTAGTATTAGTTATGCTATATACTAGTATTAACCCGATAGAACCTAAGTGCTTGCTGTGAGACGGAAAATTGCATTGAGTAAAACATAAACGTAAATTCTAATAGGTACATACTATAAACAAAAAATAATAATAAAAAAAAATATAACAAATATATATAATATTTAAATATAATACATAATATTATATACATAAATATTAAATTACATATGACTAATTTACAATACCTAATCACAAATAATAATAAGAACAAGTTTACAGCGTTAAGTAATGCTTTTTGACACGACTTTTAAAGGCCGCTAGGGATTTTGCTCGTCTGATATCAGACTGCTTTTGCTGCTATTTATCTAGCAGATCAACTCCGGCTTCGGTCGAATTTAATTTATGAAATCAGTAGAATCTATCTTATATATATATATACTGAAAAATGGTGGGGAGGTAGCTTAGAACCAGGAGACGGACATAGGATACTTTTTATCCCGGAAAATTAAAGAGTTCCCGCGGGAACTAAAAAACCTCAATCCACGCGGACGAAGTCGCGGGCATCAGCTAGTACTTTATATTTGTGAGGCCGAGACAATGTCCACCCAATTTCCTTGATACCAGCGTTATACGATCTGTACATTGATATATCAGTTAGCAAGACAAAATCAACTTGAAAGTGGGCTAACTAAGAAATCTATGACTGTCTAATCTAGTCCAACCCACCTAGTTGATTCCTTTGCAGCATTTTACCGGAACACGACACGTTAGCCTCCCTGATCGATCCAAGGAGAACTTTGACATTCCTAGCCCGCACTTCGTCCGCGTGGATTGAGTTATTGTGGTTTCCGCACAAACTCTTTAATTTACCGGGATAAAAAGTAGCCTATGTGTTATTCCAGACTATACTCGTAATCTAACTATGCCAAATTTTATCCAGATCGAATCAGCCGTGATTGAGTAACAAACATCCTTTCATACATTCAAACTTTCGCAGTTAGTATAGATAAATTTCGAAATAGGCACACTGGACACATTCTAAGTCTGACAAATGATACTTCATTTGATACACGTTGTGAAGCTATAAAAGTCAAAAAGCTGACACCACTGGAGAATGGAGGAGCTTACACAACATAGAATAATTTTTTACCGTGGAAAGTAGAAGATTCCATAATATTTAAAAAACCCGATTTTTTTTTATAATTTCTGAGCCACATTGCCTTAAGGTGCCAGCGGAGGGTGAATTGCCCATACAAACGTAATACCAAAATGATTCGTAATTCGAGAATATTTCCACCAGATTATGCGATTATTAAGATTGAACTTGTATATATCTAGGCCCCTGGATAATTAAGTTTTCAAAATATTTTCCCAAAATTAAATGTAAGCGCATAGCGTTTTGCTTGTTTTTACGACATGAATGACACGTTTTCTCCTTATTTGTATCATATTAAAACCGACGATATGTTACGTACTAATTGACCAGGAGCATAGCCTATATTGTCAAGTTCCCGAATAACAACACGAAGGTGAAAAACACAACAAGTTATCATTCATCATTTTTGGTATTTACAGAACAAGACTAAACGTATAACAAATTTTGTACGCTCATATTGCTATCGCGTTTGCACGCGATCATGTGTCATCAGCCAAATAGAGATAGCAATATACCGGCAAATTTATATTTGCGGGTTGAATAGAAATTGCGAGCGGCGATCACCGGCCTCTTAATAACTTAAACAGGGTTAGTACAGTTAATAATTGAGCTGTATTTCCAGGGTGCGACGAGTCATCATCTTGGACAGAATTTCTCGAAAATGTTCGAGATAGTTTACGACGATGCTGAGACGCAAGAGAAAAACTACGTTTACCAAAACTCATGGGGCTTAACTACGAGGACCATAGGTAACCACGAGGACATGCAGCAAAGTTATATTTTCAGCCTATTTTTTTAAAATTAAAATTCCTTAGTAAATCCACAAAACCCAAATATGAGGACTTTTGGAGACGAAGGTTTTGAGAACGGGACATTCAAGAACGTGTCATTTTTCTTAGTTTTGCGAATAGGCTCTATGGATTTACTTAGTAAAACTATAGATATTAGTTTTACTTTAACCGCGCATAAAGACCAATGGAAGTGCAGACCAATGTTAAAATGTTAACATTCACTTCACATTTAACATAGGTATACTTTACTTTTCATTTTTAAAGGTAGCCTCAACGATTCTTAAGTGACACAAGTAGTCCTCTGTGAAATAAATAAATCATTTATCAATTAAAGTTTAACACAGGGTTTATGTTTAGGTGTCATGGTGTTGGTACATGGGGACGACCGTGGATTGGTATTGCCTCCGAGGGTCGCGGAAATCCAGGCCATAGTGGTTCCGTGCGGAATTACCGCCTCAAGTACTGCGGAAGAACGCAAGAGCCTCATTGACTCGTGTAAACAACTTGTTGACGAGTTGACGCGTGTGGGCATCCGGGCTGAAGGCGACTACAGGGACAACTACTCCCCGGGTTGGAAGTTCAACCATTGGGAGCTTAAGGTGAGACGGAAGTCTAACAAACTGACTTCAGACTGCGGAAGAGGTCAAGAGCCTCATTGACTCGTGCAAGCAACTTGTTGACGAGTTGACGCGTGTGGGCATCCGGGCTGAAGGCGACTACAGGGACAACTACTCCCCGGGTTGGAAGTTCAACCATTGGAAGCTTAAGGTGAGACGGAAGTCTAACAAACTGACTTCAGACTGCGGAAGAGGTCAAGAGCCTCACTGACTCGTGCAAACAACTTGTTGACGAGTTGACGCATGTGGGCATCCGAGCTGAAGGCGACTACAGGGACAACTACTCCCCGGGTTGGAAGTTTAACCATTGGGAGCTTAAGGTGAGACGGACGTCTAACAAACTGACTTCAGACTGCGGAAGAGGTCAAGAGCCTCATTGACTCGTGCAAACAACTTGTTGACGAGTTGACGCGTGTGGGCATCCGAGCTGAAGGCGACTACAGGGACAACTACTCCCCGGGTTGGAAGTTCAACCATTGGGAGCTTAAGGTGAGACGGAAGTCTAACAAACTGACTTCAGACTGCGGAAGAGGTCAAGAGCCTCATTGACTCGTGCAAACAACTTGTTGACGAGTTGACGCGTGTGGGCATCCGAGCTGAAGGCGACTACAGGGACAACTACTCCCCGGGTTGGAAGTTCAACCATTGGGAGCTTAAGGTGAGACGGAAGTCTAACAAACTGACTTCAGACTGCGGAAGAGGTCAAGAGCCTCATTGACTCGTGCAAACAACTTGTTGACGAGTTGACGCATGTGGGCATCCGAGCTGAAGGCGACTACAGGGATAATTACTCACCGGGTTGGAAGTTCAACCATTGGGAGCTCAAGGTGAGTCGGAAGTCTAACAAACTGACTTCAGACTGCGAAAGAGCTCAAGTCTTATCGACTCGTTCAAGTAACTGTTTGACGAGTTGACGCTTGATATATATTCTACATTCCTCTTTTATATTTCATACTGAAGTTATATAAACGAAGTGACGCAAGATATACTGGAGCGGTGGATATAATATGTCCCGCGCCTTAGCTAAATGGTCCTCTGAACAAGTTACAAACGTTACAAGCAGAATACTGACGATAATCACCACGATATGTTAACGTATTATTATGTATTCGTATAAAAATAACGCCCGATAAGAACAAAAGAGCACCCCTCATATCTCTCGTAGGTTACGGCTTAAAGACTCAATTTTTTCTTTTACAAACTTTATATAAATACTCTAAATTATGAACTGAGTTTCGTTGATGGCGGTAAAAATATATGCCAAAAGGTTGCATTGGCCTTTCAGCGTGTATACCTACTGCTGTCATGCTTTTTTCCAAATATCCAAAAGCAACCGTTTTGAGGCAATTTGACTCTTACAAAAATTCAACGGGTTTTCCACATACAAATCGCAATATTCGTGAACGAGCTATTACGCTTACACGCTTTACAATTGCACATTCAAGATAGTTTTTTTTTTAATATTTAACATACACACACAGGGTGTTCCGATCCGAGTGGAACTGGGCCCCAAGGACATGGCCAAAGGAGAAGTGGTCGCCGTACAAAGACTCAATGGCGACAAGATGACTCTCAAGCGGACGGAGGCGCCAAACAAGTTACTGGCGCTTATGGACCAGATTCACGACGCTATGCTGGCTAAGTATGTATAAGGCCACTAGTAAGTACTAGTAAGTACACTTGTATATATAAGGCCACTAGTGCACTTGTATGTATAAGGCCACTAGTACACTTGTAAGTATGTAAAAGGCCACTAGTACACTTGTAAGTATGTATAAGGCCACTAGTACACTCGTAAGTATGTATAAGGCCACTAGTGCACTTGTATGTATAAGACCACTAGTACACTTGTATGTATAAGGCCACTAGTACACTCGTAAGTATGTATAAGGCCACTAGTGCACTTGTATGTATAAGACCACTAGTACACTTGTATGTATAAGGCCACTAGTACACTCGTAAGTATGTATAAGGCCACTATATTAGCGGCACGCTATGATGGCCGGTTTGACGTTTGTCCGCTCATGAAGTTCCGTATTAATTGATAACGACTTTGAAGGAAATAATTGTATTACTTTATTGACGATAGTGATGTGCAGAGATTCATAAATTTTATCGAATGTAGTTTTAGGTTTAGGACTCAAAATTTATTTATTAAATTGATTTCTTAAATGTATACAAGTGTAGAAAAATCAGTTTGCACCATTTAAGGGGTGAATGTACTTGTGAATATGAACAATTTTCACTATGTGGACAAACCTCTGAAATCGCAAAAAAATATCAATAAATTTTTAAAAATGGAAAAAGAGATGTGAAAATAGATAATATTATAGAAAACGAACATATAATTATTAATGTATGTGATGATAGCAGTGACGACAGTGAAAATAGTAGTATGGACGAATCTGATTAATTATGGCCTTTTGTGGCACCTTTTTTGGTATCTTTTGTATTCATATGTTTTTTGTGTGCATATAAAGTATGTATATTCATTTTCGTTCAAATATTCAGTTCGTTCAAATAAATTAAATAAACATATACATTTTTGTTTTATTAAACCTATTTAATCAGGTACAAAAACAAAACTTAATTGTTTTTTGTTCGAGAATAAATTGACATTCCACATCACTATTGTAATGTGTCAAACCGGCCATCATAGCGTGCCGCTAATATAGTGCACTTGTGTGTATAAAACCACTAGTACACTTGTATGTATAAGGCCACTAGTACACTTGTAAGTATGTAAAAGGCCACTAGTACACTTGTAAGTATGTATAAGGCCACTAGTACACTCGTAAGTATGTATAAGGCCGCTAGTGCACTTGTATGTATAAGACCACTAGTACACTTGTATGTATAAGGCCACTAGTACACTTGTAAGTATGTACATATAAGGCCACTAGTACACTTGTATGTATAAGGCCACTAGTACACTTGTATGTATAAGGCCACTAGTACACTTGTATGTGTAAGGCCACTAGTACACTTGTATGTATAAGGCCACTAGTACACTTGTAAGTATGTAAAAGGCCACTAGTACACTTGTAAGCTTTAGCGTAAGTAGCGTATGTAAACAACTTACATTACTAACATTTGCATGCGATACGAGTCTTACAAGACTTTACATTTCGAAAGTTACTCATGAAAGCAACTCACGTGAGTAAATTTTACAAGTGTACGTGGCTTAGGAGTTATATGGATACTAGATGATGCCCGCGACTTCATCCGTGTGGATTGGTTTATTTTATTTCCTCGGAATCTCTTCAATCTTCCTGAATAAAAAAAGCCTGTCCTTCCCCGGGGTGTAACTTGTCTCTGTCAAATTTCATCAAAATCTGTTGAGTACTTAGGCCGTGAAAGCGTAGCGTAAAGACAGGCAGGCATACTTTCGCATTTATAATATTAGTATGGATTTCGTGGGTAAAGAATCTAAGAATATCTATGATTCTGAATTGTTTCCTACACAGGTGGAAAAATTTGACAAAATGTATGGGACAAAAAAGTAGGTACATTCAATATTGAAGCTATCAAAGTTCACTGAAAGGAAACATTCCTTTGTTTTTTTCTTTTAAAAATAATATTTCAAATACAGCTTACCCAGAACCCACAAGAGACAAAAGTTAGGTTCACAATTTTAATGAGCCAAAACTCTGTCGAGCAAACATTAGCGTTTAGTACATAGTGGCACGCGTTATAATGAATGCTCTTGTGTCAGGGCTACAAAGGAACGCGACGCGCGCTTGTCGCTGGTGACGCAGTGGGACGACTTCGTAGGCGCTCTGGAGCGGCGCCACATGCTGCTAGCGCCGTTCTGCGGCCTCACGCCCTGCGAGGACAACATCAAGAACGATAGTGCCAGGTGCGTCCTTTATCAGTCGGACTAGACCGAGTATGTTGCATCCAACTCGGCTGGGCAGTATAGGGCTACAAAGGAGTGAGACGCGTGGCTGAAGCAGTGAGAGGACTTTGTTTCCGCTCGAGAGCAGCGGCATTCGTGCGAGGACAACATCAAGAACGATAGTGCCAGGTGCGTCCTTTATCAGTCGGACTAGACCGAGTATGTTGCATCCAACTCGGCTGGGCAGTATAGGGCTACAAAGGAGTGAGACGCGTGGCTGAAGCAGTGAGGACTTTGTTCCCGCTCGAGAGCAGCGGCATTCGTGCGAGGACAACATCAAGAACGATAGTGCCAGGTGCGTCCTTTATCAGTCGAACTAGACCGAGTATGTTGCATCCAACTCGGCTGGGCAGTATAGGGCTACAAAGGAGTGAGACGCGTGGCTGAAGCAGTGAGGACTTTGTTCCCGCTCGAGAGCAGCGGCATTCGTGCGAGGACAACATCAAGAACGATAGTGCCAGGTGCGTCCTTTATCAGTCGGACTAGACCGAGTATGTTGCATCCAACTCGGCTGGGCAGTATAGGGCTACAAAGGAGTGAGACGCGTGGCTGAAGCAGTGAGGACTTTGTTCCCGCTCGAGAGCAGCGGCATTCGTGCAAGGACAACATCAAGAACGATAGTGCCAGGTGCGTCCTTTATCAGTCGGACTAGACCGAGTATGTTGCATCCAACTCGGCTGGGCAGTATAGGGCTACAAAGGAGTGAGACGCGTGGCTGAAGCAGTGAGGACTTTGTTCCCGCTCGAGAGCAGCGGCATTCGTGCGAGGACAACATCAAGAACGATAGTGCCAGGTGCGTCCTTTATCAGTCGGACTAGACCGAGTATGTTGCATCCAACTCGGCTGGGCAGTATAGGGCTACAAAGGAGTGAGATGCGTAGCTGAAGCAGTGAGAGGACTTTGCTTTCGCTCGAGAGCAGCGGCACACGTGCTACTGGCGTCACTTTGTGCGAGGACAACATCAAGAATGATAGTGCCAGGTGCGTAATTTATCAGTCGGACTAGACCGAGTATGTTGCATGCAACTCGGCTGGGCATTATAGGGCTACAAAGAAGTGAGACGCGTGGCTGAAGCAGTGAGAGGACTTTGTTTCCGTTCGAGAGCAGCGGCACCCGTGCTACTTGCGTAACGTTGTGCGATCATCAAGAACGATAGTGCTAGTTGCGTCCTTTTTCAGCCGGACTAGACGAAGTATGTTGTATCCAACTTTTTGACGACCTCCCTGGCGCAATGTTGAGCGTTTTTACCTGGGTCTTCCCAGGTTCGATTTTCGGCAAGGTCAATTTGGGAATTAATAAATACTTTGATCAGTAAAATGAACATGATAGAAGTTACAAAATATACGTAACTGTTATAATTAATATATTTATAAAAAATACAAATAGGCAACTGTTATGATATTGCAGAACCGATGATGATCCCACATCAGAAGTCAAAGGACCAGCTATGGGTGCCAAGTCCCTGTGTATCCCCTTCACACCCCCGCGTCAGCTCACCGACAGCGATCGCTGTATACACCCGGCTTGCAATAACAAACCTAAATTCATCACCCTCTTCGGCCGAAGCTATTAGGAAGGACTGTACAGATGTTTTATGAATAATAATAAATTATTATTGATTTCTACTGTAGTATTTTATTTCATTCCGTTCTCGCCTCTGCATCACATGACTGCTAAACAACCCACCTAAACAGATCAGTGATCAGTTGATCACCGCCTTTGAACAAAGATATAGGAATAAGATACTACTAAAATAGCAACAGGAATTTAGAAGTAAAATAATTATAATATTAAAGGTATTAGCAGGTGTAGAGCAGTAATAATTAATTATAAATAGTTAGATAATATAATAGCAAAACTAAACCTTGATTTCAATGCTAAAAGCATAATAATTAATGTCTTATCATATGATGGAAAGTCAGTAATATTTGGCTAAAATTTTTGATATTTTCACAAGTCACATTAAAGTGGCTTAATATTATTATTTAATACATAATACATGTAAAACCATTCCATATAAAAATTTCTTAGTATGTTAAAACTTCATTCAATGACAATTGTTGGAACATGAATACCAAATAAATGTACATAAATATAGATATGTGTTTTCATAAGTCATTTAAATGTTCTTCAAGCTCTTGAATCCTCCTTTTCTTAGAATTCAAAAGTTGCACAAACTTTCCATATAAAGTTGTTTCTAAAGAATTCTTTGTTATTGTAAAATTTTCAAACTCGCTTTTCCAGTTGTCCAAGTCAGTTTTTAATATTTCAGTCTTATTCTTGTAACCCTCAAGAGCAATACTGAGACATTTGTTTTCTTCTAATAGGAAATCTATTATATCATCTTTAGTCCCAGCAACCTCATCTTTTGTTACAGATACATATCCATGAATTAAAGTTGCTGTTGAATCTTCAAATCTCTTTTTCCAATAGAAGTTTGCATTGTTATCACCCTCAACAGTTATAAAGTCAATAGTATACATATTGTTTTTCATTTTTAAAACATCCTTTACATTTTGTGAATATTGTTCAATATCTTCATCAAAATTTTCTGCAAATTTTGAACACTTTTCATATGTTAAATCACCAGACCAACTCTGCTCTTCGCTAAATACTTGTATATGAAATAGATGACTTTTGGTGTTTTGCCATGATAATAAAGCATATACAGGTTTCCCATTGATATCAAACTTTGACACAAAATTTTCGGATACTAAGTTACAATCCATTTGTCCTGTTTTATACGAACGACGACGAACGAAGTTATATGGGATTATAATAATTGTTTCTCATGAAGTAAAAACTAGAAATTTTGAAATCCTAAGAAACTTGACTATTGAGCTTGAGCCTTGAAGAATGTTTTTGTGTTGTGGGTTTTTCCTGCTTTTTAGTTTTTATTTTTACTAGATGTAAGATGTATTTATTTTGTTTGTGGGCCAGTGATTTTAATCAGTTATTCAGAGACAAGTAACTTAGAGATTTTAATTTTCTGCTTTTTGAGATTTGACATTGACGTTAGCAGGTTTGCTTTGCAAGGGTATGTTCCGCTATACACTGCGAGCAATGATCAGTGCTCTTACTGGGGAGACATTCGTTCCGTAATGGACTGACAGTATACTGCCGCAGTATCTTAAATGGAAATATATGACGTCTTAAATCGTCGCCATTTTTGTACTGTGAGCACTAGAGGTGGTTAATATAAGACGTAGCGCAATATCATATATCGCGCTATTGTTCCGTAGCGCGGATAACGTGATATTTATGTGAGGTGACGCTACGGCGTTATGAATATCACACGATCGCGCGCGGCGCTTCGTAGCACTTGTAGCGGCGCCCGCTCGCCGGTAGCGCGCTGCCGCTGCCCGATGGTTAGTCTCGCGGAACGCGCTGTTGTGAGTGAACGTCATCTTTGTGTGTTACGAAATTTAGCGTGCTGCAAGACATATCGTGCTTGCCAGCCGCCCACACGCTTTCTTGTAACAAGCGGGTTATAACATAGCCTATTTAAAAGCGTAATAAAAATTTATAGTTTATATCTGTAGCGTGCTTTGGATTTATAGCAGTTTTAAACAACTCTAGTGAGCACTGGCGTTTTCGAGGTAAGGTGGTGTCAGTACTGACTGCGTTCCATAGTAAACAGTAGCCAGTATAGTAAAGTAAAGGACTGGCTTCACAGTGTACTAAATTGACGGCACATTTTACAGTGCTTGCAGTGTATATCGGAACATACCCTTAATTTCAAATATTTTCAAGTTATCGAAAAAATATAGTCTGAGGATGCATAGTGTCACGACGAAAAATATAGTAAGGTGTTGAAATTATTAATCGTAGACACTAGAGAGAGAAAAATAATTAATGTATAATTAATTAAGGACCAAAATAACTCGATGACAATGACCAGATTCCTACTTCCATGGTCTACATCCATTCTCCATAGTGAGGTTGGCTAACTTTCACTAATAGGCCTATTACACCGCACTTTTCACCGGGCCCTGTGGAAAAGGCTGGCGTGGGCGTCGTTTTGGTTTTGGCGTCGCTATTAAACTGCACTTCCCACCGGGCCCTAAATCAGTATGAACGAGAACGTCAAGAGAGTTGGACGTGTATCTTAGTATGTTTATTATCGTTCTCTGATTATGGCACCCATGCTATCGATGCAAAAAAAGTAGTATCCATACTAATATTATAAACTAGATGATTCCCGCGACTTTGTCCGCGTGGATCGCGTTAATAATATTAGCATATGCTACGATTTCAAGGCGCATCTATTCAAACAATTCTGATGAAATTTGGTACAGCGGTAGGTTACGTCCTGGAGAAGGACATAGGCTACTTTTTATTCCGGAAAATTAAAGAGTTCCTACGGGAACCAAAAAAACCTCAATACACGCGGGCGAAGTCACGGGCAGTAGCTAGTAGTTCATATAGTATAGTAAATTACTATACTATTCTATCGTATAGTTATATATACTATTCTATATTATATTTTAGCACACGATATATTGTCAAAATGCACGCGCGAGCCATAGAGATAACTACTCTCTAAGCTGGTCGTGCGACAACTAAGGTCCCTAACCGCCCTGTTAGTTATTACACTACCCGGTCTGCAGAGCGCTCAGGCAGTTAGGCAGACCGGGACCACCCGTTCTCCCTAACTGAACTAGCAGGGACCCTTACTCCCTTATCCTTATTACACTACACTGAATCTGCGAAAGGGTCCCTGTGATAAGTGCGGTGTAATAGGCCTATAAGCTGGCAATATTCCCACCAAGATTACCTATATGATTATAACTTAGCAGAAAATCAATTTCCAGTTTCAAAGGTAAATTATTTGGGAACGGAACGGAAGCTGTATCAGTAACATTCTAAACCCTTATCGTTTTCCTAACTCTATGATGGTTACCAAGCTAAGCCAGCTCTTCACTCCTATATCGAATGCCGCGACACAAAAATGTGAATAGTTTTGAGTTTTCTATCCACTACAAGCCTAAGGTTGTACATTTTTTTATTTATATATTTATCTATGAAGCATACTGCAAGTTAGCCCTTGAATACGATCTCACTTGTCGGTGAACTGATGAAACAGTACGAGATGGTAGCGGGCAAGCGGGCTAACCTGTTATAATGATAGATGTAATTCACATAAAAATAAATTAAGTCCAGGATTTCAAATGAATAAAATGTTTATGAAGTATGGTAAAGAGTAACGTAGGCCGCGATTTCCTAGAAGCTTTTACAAGTAGTTAGGTAACTAAATGTTATTGCGGCCCGCTATACCTATTGTAACGTGCTTTATAGAATGTGTGAGAATCGTGGATTTTTTTATACATGGACTATTTTTATATTCTACTTACTCATGTAAGCGAGCGACTTTATAGATGCGTGGGTACAACTAAGAACACGTGATTTCAAAGTTCGAAAGGGTAATTAAGTAGTTCAGTACCATCAGTACTAATAGGCCTATCACACTGCACTTTTCACTTACACTTGATTCAGTGTAGTGTAATAAGAGTAGGGGAGGAAGGGTCTCTAAGATCCATAGTGCTGTGTAAATAAGCGACGCTTTAACTAGCGACAACGCGTACCCTTACCACAGGGCCCTGTGAAAAGTACAGTGTAATAAGCCTATAACTCTATAATACTTGCTTTGAAATATTTTTTAATACTTATTTTGAATTTGTACAGCTCAGTGTAGGGTTCTTTTTTCTTACGCTTGAACTCATATTTTCATTTACCAATAAGATTTCATTTTTCTTCATGTTTAGTAAGTTCAAAAATTTAGCACATAATGCCTTTTCCATATCATTTTTTAAATGTAAAAACTCTTGTGTATCTTTCAGGCACTTTGAATACTCAGTTTTAATATTTTTGAGTTTAAATTTATACGTACATAATTTTTCACATAAATGCCTATTTAATGCAAGTAAAACTTCAATCAGATCTGGCCGAGAAATACTCGGCGATGGTTCTAGTTCTACAGGCAAGAAACCTTCAATGATAACTGAGTTTTTTATAATTCGTTTCCAATAAAAGAAACCACTTTTCAACTCATAAATGTAATCTTCTCTTTGACGTGATAGGCATCCCTTGAGTTTGGCAAAATAATCTGATTCAGTCATTTGTAAATTTTTACTGAAGCCCGCTAAGCGATTGGATGAAAACCTTCCTTTCAAAACATTTTCTTCATGGTATATGTAAGTTTCAAAGGATTTTGTTTGCCATCCAATCAACAAATAAATTGGTCCAGTTATTGTACTTATTCTAGTAATAGTTATGGCTTCCTCTAAATCCATTTGAGTTTACGCTCTATATTTCAATCTTCAGAATTTAAAATATTTTATTTTAGTTTGTTGTATATTAGTTTGAGATACTTTGCGATTTTCTTTGGATTTTTTGCTGTGACATGGGAAATGACGTGAATTGCGTGCTGAGTGCCGGACGTTTATACTATCTCTATGGTTTTGGACGATTTAGACCACCGCCCATGTAAGACTTTTTGTCTAAAGAATCTAGTCCAAGATCTGATTGCCCACTTCTGTACGTCTCTTACATGAGTAACTTACGTTAATAAAACAGTAAGTTTGAGTGATTTACTTGCGTTCGCTACATAAAAGTAAAAACTTGCAAGTTGACATTGACACATGGTTTGATGTTTTATTTTTATATGTCATTTTTTTCTGGATTATTTCCAGCAGCTGGGCGACCGCGTATCTTCTGCATCAATCATTGTTACAGTATCAATTGCTGTGATTGGCTGAATTTATGGTATTCTTGCTGCGTTGATGGATTTTGTCCTAGAGTGGAAGAGTGTTATCCAATCAGAGGTGAATGCGATCGTTACACTGTAGCTGTCAGAGATACGAAAAATTCGTGATTTCGATTTTCGAATTTCGAGTTGATTTCTCTAAATTGAATAGAGGCTGGTTTCTCTCGAAAAAATGTCATAGGCAAAGATGCATCAAAGCGCAAACAATTCAGCTATAGAGCAAGATAACGAGAGAGTAAGTCAATTCCACTTCTCAATATTCAGTAGGTACCTTAGCATCGATGTAATTTAGGTGTCACCGTAAGATTGTAAAAACCGTTAGATTATAATCTAACTCGCGAAATTATGTGTGTATTTAATGTAATTTTGTCTCCTATTTAAGGTGGCTATCAGGGATGAGATATCAAGTTTATCCTTTGAAGATCTACAGAAGCTAAAAGAGAAAATTGGTGCTAAAGTTTACAAGGAGGTTGTTTTTGGTAACAAACAGATAGTCAGCCATGAGCCAAAAGCATTCAAGAGGGAAAATAAAAACAGGCCTCGAGAGATGAGCTCTAAAAAACTTGTGCCAATGTTGCAAAATGTTGTAGCACCTATAAAGAAACAAGAGATAAGAGATCCAAGGTTAAAAGCAATTCTTTTTTTTAAATTGAAAATGTTACAATTTTATAGCTAATTGAAGTAACTGCTGCTGCTGCTGTGCAAATGTTATCGACTAGTTCTATGAAGCTATGTTTTTACAAGAATTAGGATGAGCATGCATTGTTGTTTCAAAAATATACAAAATCTTTCTCTATTTGTCCATAGATTTGATCCACTTTGTGGTACGTTTGACAAGAAAGAGTTTGCAGAGAACTACAATTTTCTGTCCAACATCCGAATAAATGATATTAAAGCCATAAAAGGTGAGTTGAAGCAGACCACAGATCCTGAGAAAGAGCAAAGTCTGCGTCGCCTGCTACAGCGGCTAAATGAACAGCAAAGGGCTATTAAAAGGGAGAAGATAGAAAGAGAAAAAAGATTCAAGCAAAAGAATGAAGTTGAAGCAGAGTTCAGAGAAGGAAAACAGCCCTATTTCAAAAATAAATGTAAGTTACCATATTTTTACTTGCAACTCTAAATACACTTGATCAATTTGATCGTGTTTTTTTTTGTCCAGTGGTTCTTCCCAGTTCATCAGGTGATACTTGACCTTATTGCATTGACTTAAAGGACCTTACATCCCTTGCCTAGTGTGACTTTCATAAAAGACCTAGGTGTTACATTTGACCCCAAAGTAATTTTTAATAGTCACATCTCTATGTTTGCCTCAGAATTGTTTCAACAGCTGGGATTTGTATTGCGTACCTATAACGCGGACTCTCATGACCTCCACACTATGAAACTATTATTGGATACGCTTGTGTGTACCAAATAAGAAACCAGCTGTTGTGTTTGGAATGGCTATGAAAGTACATACTCTCTTCAATTCCAAAAAGTACAAAAAGACTTTCTGAGACACAAGCGTTGCCACGGATATTACTTTTGTCTCTATGTAACAAGGTTTCAGGAGACAACGAGCTTGTGATTAACTCGTCACTATCTGTAATGTTCATACAGGGAAAATAGACTGTCTGATCATAACAAGGTGTGCTACTGGGCAAAAATATAACCTAATAAATACAAGCAATTACGTCAGTGCCGTTATCGCCGATTTTTCGCCGTATTTTGTCTATACCGCGTACACTGACTGCACTAAACACATTGCTGACCGTGTCTCCCCCCCTGTGATATATTTGCTGACCAATAGCAGCAACCAGCAGCTGATATCCAATCCATTTTTATATTGCAGAAAAGAGCCATCCATTCTATTTATAAACTCGGATCACGCGTATCACTTCGTGAAAAATTTAGAGAGATTGGTGTTCTTACGGTGCCTTCGCAAAACATATACAATAATATAGTCTTTGTTAGGCAGAACATTAATCTTTAAAAGAAAATAGGTGATACTCACAATCGATACACTAGAAACCGCCATAAGCTAGTAACAGCGTTGTATCGTGTGCGCAAGGTGCAGAAATCCTTTGTGGGGTCGAGTGTACGCTTTTATAATATGCTTCCTAAAGAGTTTCTGGATTTGCCATTACATAGATTTAAAGACTGTGTTAAACAGCATTTGTTAAGTCGAGGTTATTACACTATCGATGATTTTATTAACGACGACGAGTTGCATGGAAGCAACCGGCCTCGCATCCAGTGACCCACAAGTCAGTGTAATACTTGTAACGTATGTGTTGTGTTGTCTACATATTGTAACCTTTTCTTTTCTATGAAAAGAGCAACTGCTGAGTTTCTTGCCGGTTCTTGTCAGTAGAATCAGTTTTCCGAACCGGTGGTAGAGTCTTAACGTTTCATAAGTGACACAAGTTGTCCTACATGAAATAAATAAATCATTTCATTTCATTTCATTTCGTTTTGCGAGACTCGCAAACCTTTCTTACAAATATAATTAAAATCTCACTGACATGTTTCTTATGCTAAAATCTCATTGACAAAGCAATTTGCTTGTTTCTAATTCGAACTGCTAAGATATGGAGCCCTTCTGGCTTCCATTTTTCCATCCGCTTATAATATTAGTATTTTCATATCAAGAGTGAATAGGCATCTTCTAGGCAAGCACGCTCCACCTTAGGCTGCATCACTATTTCCAGCAAGTCTGATTGCAGCCAAGTGCTGCTCTATAAATTAAAAAAGAGTAGTCACAAGTCAGTATTTCATGCAACATCCCATAATAAGCGCAAGTTTTGACGTTTGATAAAGGATCGCTGATTTGACTTGTCAAATACCCAATTTTTAAAGTATTACCTAGTTTTAGGACTTAATAGTATCTACAGAAAATTAAAACCCTGGCTTATATCTGGTTACAGCGGAGGCACGCGTCGAGTCTCTCGTGAAACAGTATGAAGAATTGAAGAAAGAAGGCACCGGTCGTATACAGAGGCATCTGAAGCGCCGCCAGCAAAAGCTCAAAAAGCGTTCCTTCAAAACACCTCTAAACGCTAATTAATAAAATCATTTGATAAGTATCCAAGTTTTTCTATAAAGGTTTACGTTTATATCATAGCCACGGCCGAAGCCTCTCACCAGACCAGGGTAAATTCGGAAATTATAAATTCCCAAATTAATCTTGCCGGTGATCGAACCCGGGACCTCCCACGTTAAGACAACAGCTCTTACCACTGCGCCAGGGAGGACTTCAAATGCTCGGGCAATGTAGGAGGGCAAAATTGACGTGCTAATGGGGCTGATTCTGTAGTGCACAATCTCTAAACTAAACTAAAATTAGAGCATTATAAATATTGCTAACCCCTTCATACCCCTTCATTTCCCTACGGAAAGGGACAGAACTAGATTTAAAGCTGCCATTTTAGTTTAGTTTTGAGATGTTACATTACAGAATCGGCACCATTGACGTACTTTTACCACTTGCCCACCACCACCACCACTACAGCCTATTAACGTCCCACTGCTGGGCACAGGCCTCCACTCTCATAGGAGAAAGGGAATTAGGAGCTTAGACCCACCACGCTGCTCCAATGCGGGTTGGCGGGCTTTAACGACTATTATCATGTTAGTGATAATAACCGGGACCGACGGCTTACCGTGCTCTCCGAGGCACGGGGGTGAAACACCGCCAACTGCCAACTCCGGGCTGGCACTGAGAATTTCATAATTGAAAAACCCAATACCTAACAATTTTTATGCCCGACCGGGAATCGAACCCAAGACCTCGTGATCCGCAGTCGACTACGCTAACCGCTAGACCAACGAGGCAGTTGCCCACAGGCAACTTGCCCACCACAGATTAATAAAACTTTTCAAGATGCGCTTTATTCAAACCAAAAAATGTTCCGATGTATAGCAAGTCGTTTTTCTTTGTAATCAATGTACCATACATTGATTACAAAGAAAAACGACTTGCTATACATCGGAACATTTTTTAGCTAGTTCTTTGAAAATTATGATAGAACATATTATCTGCCGAAACAGCCTTAACTTCCATTAGCCATTTTTGCAAAATACCACTTTGAAAGGGCTGATTAACAGTAATTATGAATAACAAAACGACTTTATAAGATAGATAGATAAATAACTCTTTATTGCACACTTAAAACAGAAACAATTAACAAAAGTTAAAGATATTATAATATAAAGGATGGTCTTATTGCTGAAGCAATAATTATAAATAATATCTAAATATTCATCATCATCCGAAAATATCGAAAATATTGCAGCCGATGGTCCAAGGCTTGTTGACGAAGTAGGTGTGTATGGTTAACAATCCAGGGTTTTTAGCGAGGTCGTAGAGGCATTGCGGTCCATGGGGTACGATGAGCTGAAACAAATACATTTTCATAATTTTCACTTACTAGTTCCAAGTTACCAAGCAGGAGTAAAAGTGATGACATAATGGATACCACAACAGAAACGACCCAAAGGAAGACCTCGAAAAAGATGGATCCATTGTGTAGAAGAAGATCTGCAGAAACTTGGAAAGCTCCCTTCATGGAAGAAGGAGGCCAAGGATTGAGCCAGGTGGAGAGAAACTGTGGAGGAGGCCAAGACCCACAAAGGGTTGTAGTAAGTAATTTTCACTAACTTTTTCACTGATGAGTTTTGGTAAATTTTGTTACTGTATTACATTTACAAAAAAAATTAGCGTTTTAAAAGGTTTTTACTAGTTTAGACAAAATCATTTCATTACTTTCATTAATATATTTTGACAATATTGACTATATAATTTATTTGATATTGAATATATAATTTGACATTGTGATAATTATTATGATGAACTTGATTATGAAGGAAAATAAATAATTTAATATGTAAGAATATAATAAATGACATCTTAAATTGATTTTATTTTATGTATACTCAATGGTGTTGATTTGGAAAAATGAAGAGTGACTAGAGGATCATCTAAATATATCTAAATAATTTATGCATAATATGAAGTCTTTAGTTGGCAATGCTGTAGTCTGTTTGTGAAAATGCTTTATTATAAATACTTAATTTAATTCTAGCATTATAATTTCCTTGTTATGTTAAAGCTTGTTATCCATATTTGTACGCCACACTGTGGTAGGATACATGAGACTTTTATCATTTTAATAGCTTTTTTGTACCTACTGTATTCACAAATAAATAAATGAAATGAAATGAAAAAAAATATTGTCCAGAAAGGCTTAGAAGGGACTATGCCCTAAAGAAGCGTAAGCAAGTATAGTAAGAGATCCCGGCTCTTGAGAGACACTGGCTCTTACTGAATTTTTATATTCAAACTAGCTGACCCGGCCACGCGTTGCTGTGGCTAAAGTTTTTGTTATATTACATTATAGTAAACAATTGTGACTGTCAAATAATAACAGACAAATAATTAGCTGAATTATACGGTATTTCGTTCACTACAAAATAAATTTAATTAATTTTATAGCGTCAACAACACGTGGTAATTATGCTGTTAAAATGTAGCTTAAATGACACGTTCGTAGATTTACCATAGCAGCGCCATCTATTGATTACTTACTCAACCCAGTCGAAAGGTATCGACATCTGTTAGAATCATTTGGAGTTAACAGATAATTGTGACTGTCGAATAATAACAGACAAATAATTAGCAATAAATTAAAATTGCGACTATAATTTGAGATTTAAACTATCCCATCTCTCAAGTTGGATCGAACTGCACATGGTGTGCGAATTTTATTATAATCGGTTAAGTGGTTTAGGAGTCCATTGAGGACAAACATTGTGACACGAGATTTATATATATTAAGATTATAGTCAAATTAGGCTGTTTAATTTGACTATAATGAGGATTTGTGAAGTCGGAGGCCCCTACAAGACACGCGGCCCGGAGCGGACTGCCCGCTGACCCTACTTTGGTTCTTTTAGCTAAACTTGCAAACATTCATTAAAATAATATAGATAGTTTATTGCACTAGATATGTTGGCAATATTAGATTAAAAAAACAAAAATACTACCCGCTAAATATTACAAGTCACAAAATGGCAAAAAACGTTCGAATTCTTAGTTGTGCTAAAGTTTGCCCTTTCCCAACTCGTTTCATAGTTTGTACTTACCTGAACAGCTTCTTTTGAAGGTCTTTCGACCCATTCGAGACTGCCGTCTTTAGTAGGCATTTTTCCGACGACAATTAAGCCGATCCCCACCATGCCGCTTCCGTCCGTTAGTGGGAAATACGGATATCGATTAGCAGCGTCGCATAGAGTAGTTGAGCTCATGTTGTAGTACCAGTGTTGCCCTGCGCAAAGATGATTCATATTATTAAACTAATATGACCACAGCAGTAAAAATAATGCATTTTGGTTTTGTTCTGAATTCTTATATGTATGTACATATATATTACATATTTTTACTTTTAGTTGTTGCACTATCGCGCGCTTTTGTTTTATAATCTCCTCTCCCCAAAGGTTGTCTGGAAGAGATTGCTTTAGCAATAAGACCGCCTTTGCACCCTTCTGTCTTATCTTTTAAGCTTTTCTTTATTGTTATTGTTTTTAAGTGTGTGCAATAAAGAGTTCATCTTTCTATCTATCTATCTATCTTATTTTGGGAAATAGTACTTACCTTTCGGCTCGACTTTGACTATTTGCTTTGCTCTAGCTATGGCCGAAGCCTCCCAGGCAAAGGGAGGTCTCAAGTCTCAACCTGACTTGTACATGTAGTAGGCTAACTTAGAATACCTTCCAGTCGTGCATTTGTCTATGGCTAATAATTAGATAAATAACTTGATGCTGGTTTTGATTTGTCTATAATATATATTACCACCATCTATAATGGCGCTACATCGCGTCTTCCATAAAATGATGCGATGGACGGGGGCACGATTCTATTACTCAGGGGTGTAATGGGGAATACGGCGCAGAGAGATAGTCGATGCAATTGAAAGACACATTCGAAAGATCATACCCATCCAAGGAATACAGGCTTGTTTGGTCCAGATTGAGTTTTCGAGATAGCTCGTCTGGTCGGAAACTTCATCCAATTTTCCATAGAAGCCATTTAAAAATACTTTATTTTCATGCAGGATCTTGTCCGTAGTGCGACTAGCGAGACGCTCTTCTAAGGGTTTTTTTAAATATTCTGGAAAGGGAGTTCTAATTTACAAAATAGTATCGAGTTATAATAGATATACCTACATTTTTTTAATAGTGCAAGATATTTATGTCGTTGATGGGGGTTAATTCGTTCAAGGGTTTGATGCTTAAATATAATGGGGCTGATTCTATAGTGCACAATCTCTAAACTAAACTAAAATTAAAACGACAGAAAATCAATTTTACAATATTATTTCCGTAGTCGGGTTAACGTTTTCTAAACCTTTTTATATGTTGTAGTATAATGGGTAGATACCTAGGGTAAATCTACTAACCATCTGAATCGAAGAACAGTGCAGTACACTGGTAATCAATTGACTTTCCCCGTGTGGTAGTGGTCAATTTCGAGAATCCCTGAGTGTTCCACTCGTCCCTGGTATCAGTGACTTCTTGTTCAGGAAACTGAAGGAAAGAGTAGAGTAAGTTGTGAAATATGTCTCAGGGATAAACTTAAAGAAATTAGATTTTCCAATTAAAAGTGAGAGTAAAATTAGTGAAAGAAAACCCAAACACCCAAAAACTTTCCTCAAACGTTAAATATCTTAGATTTCTTTACAGAATATTCCTACCGTATTGAACAAGGCATCTTTTAAGCCTCCGGTCTCCCTGTGCAACACTTTTGACAAAGCTTTTTCAATACACTTGCTCGAAAAATGCACTTACAGAGGCAGTAAACAGGGCTTGTAAGTTAAATTTACTGGTCGCGTGCAGTAAATATTTCGAAGGGACTATTTGTACGGGTACTGGACGAATAAATTATATTTATTCGTACATTTATTCAATTTTACGAATGAGAAAGGTAATTTTATTTACGTTTTCTTGTCTCTTTCTTGTAGGTTAGGTTAGGGTTCGACAGAAATAACCAAGTAGTGCCCGGTCGCAGGCCGGGAACTTAGGTTTTCTCGGGTTTAAATACCTATCAGATTACAATCTACCGGAAAATAATGCGTTAAATTGTAATATTTCGAATAATAAATTGTTTGTCCAGTACCCGTATTAATAATTATAAATTGTTCGTACGGTAACCGTATTAATAATTAAAACAAATTCGTATAGTACCTACCCGTATTAATAGACGCACTCTAAATATTTACAGCCCTCGTGCAGTAAATTTGCAGTTTTTTTTAAAGTTTTCTTGCAAGAAGGTTCCTAATGATATTGACTTTGTATGTTTCTACATACAATAACTTAAAAAATAATGACATTTAGACGTGAATTGATGAAATTAATTCATAAAATAAAAAATGTATTTAATATAAATAACTAATAAAAATTGTTTTAAGTTTTATAAATCAAAAAGTAAAGGCTGAATAGTCCAGGCTGGAAGTTAAGAACTAGAAAATAGGGCCATGAATCCAATAAAAAAACGCAATTACAACAACGCGCCTTAGTCTATACTAAATCTATAATCTGTGCGCGCTATTTTTGAAAGAGTCATTGAATTTTCTTATTAATTATAAATAAATATGAGTGGTAGGTGTGATGTGCAATCATAAAATTAAATCAACAATTAGGTATTTTAGATCCTAGTGAGTACCTAGTGGCTACCTACTCGACTTTTATTTTCAAGTTTTCTCACAAATATATTGAAAAATATTGTGTGATATACGGGCGTTTAGGTTTCTACATACTCGTGACGATGGTCAGCCCTCGACTGGCGTCATCGGGCTGACATTAGCCAACTCGTATGTAAAAACCTATTTACCGCTCCTACTGCCAAAACTACTATTGTCTTATCAGAGGCGCATTTTTGGTTTTATGCTTTCAATTCGATAAATGTAAACAAAATGATTTTGTAATAGGTATAGTTTTTTTATGAATAGAATAATTAATAATTCCTTTAGTATTTGAAGTGTGACTTCGCTAAGCAGTTGGTTCCTAGCAGAAAAGTAGTGGTCAAATTCTTAAAATTTCAACTATTTAAGCCTCTCTACTGCCTGGTTGGTCTAGTGGTTAGTACATTTGACTGCGGCCGACGAGGTCCAGGGTTCGAGACCCGGGTCGGGCCATAATTAAGTATCTGGTTTTTGGATTAGAAATTCCCAGTACTAGCCCGGAGTTAGGAAGTTGGCGGTGTTTCACCCCCGTGCCTCGGAGAGCACGTTAAGCCGTCGGTCCCGGTTATTATCACTAACAGGATAATAGTCGTTAAAGGCCGCCAACCCGCATTGGAGCAGCGTGGTGGGTCTAAGCTCAAATCCCTCTTTCCTATGAGAGTGGAGGCATGTGCCCAGCAGTGGGACGTTAAAGGGCTGTAGTGATGATGATGATGAAATGTCTACTGAATACTACATTTATATATTATTATTATTGTCCTAATTTTTAAGTGACGTGTGCGTAAATGAGAGCTTTAACGCGTAATACGTAAATATAGGTATGTTTTAGGCCTAAAAAGCTATTAAAAGTAGCATCATTTTGAATAAAAAATTGTTATTTAAAAACTTCAAATCCCACACTCTATACAAAGGTACTGTATGACATTTATTGCATTTTTAATAACTTAAAACAAATATTTTCTTTTTTCTGATATTTTTGTAAGAAAACCGATTTTTAGGTGTACCGTACTATCTCTATCTATCACCTATTTTGTGATACTATCATACTACGGCTGATCCAAAAGTACCTTATGAAGTTATGATATTATCAGGTATTTCTAATACACCTAAAATAAAATAGCTAAATAAATAAGTATTTAAATTATTCTACACTATCTACTAACAAACTGTGGACAACATAATATT
Source organism: Erebia palarica (assembly GCA_964035005.1). Lineage (NCBI taxonomy): Eukaryota > Metazoa > Arthropoda > Insecta > Lepidoptera > Nymphalidae > Erebia > Erebia palarica. The sequence goes on from OZ035994.1 coordinate 21,339,509, forward strand.
TATATGGGTCATCATTTCTATGAGGTAAGTACATAATTTTGATGATCACCAATTTAAGTTTAAGACAGTGTTGACACACAAAGCTTAGTTGCAATGGTTGCTTGGATGGCTGCAGTGCCGTCAAGATTCGCATATTGCAAGTACCTATTCAAACAGTTCGAAGTTTACCTGTGACTTAATAGTTACCAGTGCCATTTCAGTTCATCTTTTTTCTCGGCTCAAGTAAAAACATATCAACAACTTCTGGGAAAGAAATTTGAAGATTGTACCTGTTGGATAGATGCTTGCTGTCAAACCCTGAATACCCCACAAGATAATGTTTTTTTTATAATATGGGTAGTGGGTTCATACAGTCTATTCAAAGTTTAGAAAAGATAGTGAGACATACATAACTACGCTAAAAATACATAAGTATAATTTGAAATCGTAATGTTTATTTTTCATGCTCATTATAATTAATTTTGGAGCACCCCTTGTACATTTCAAAACAAACAAATATTTTAAGTAAGTACTTACACAGTATTGCAAACCACCTATCATACCAGTTTCATTATCGTAGAGGCCACAAAGGGTAGGGTCTTCTGCATTTGGGCTGAAAGCCACAAGGGTGGGCCGATGACCTTCTGGCCGTTCTGTGAGTTGCCAGCCCTTTTCCGTAGCGGCCTTTATGGTGCGGGGAATATCAATGAAGTATTTCGACCCTTTCCAGGGGGTGAAGCCGAATTCGAATCTCACTGTAACAGTTGAAGTTGAAGCATCAATATAATTTTTAAAACAACAACAATATAATTTTTATTTTATTAGTAGGTATTTATTACATTATCAGTAGGTATCTGAGTTCTGAACAGAAAAGTTACCCCAAAAGGAACAAAAATTTTTTTTTTAAATTTTCATAGACGTAAGTAAGTAGGTAATTTTCAAAATACTTTTATTTAAATAATAATTTTAGTTTACTTAATTCACTTTCGAAAAGGAATCCTGCTCAGCGTCCTACAAATTAAAAACCGCTACCGAGAAAAGGCGAGAACTCATCCACGCATTAACGTTTTATTCTCGCATTATCTTGGCGTGAATTTCTGAGCCGGATGTTGATGAATGTGAAAAGTAAATTGAGGTTTCTAAAAACATACCCCTTAGTCCAGGCTCGTGATAAACTGACACTGAAATACGAAAAATTAAACATGAAAAATAACAATGAATGAAACTTCTGGTTGGTAGGTTGAATAATTAGGAGTTTATCCCAAACAAAATCTTTTTAATGTGAAATTATAATAGCCAACTTCCTACCATATAAATATAATAATATACATGCGAAAGTGTATTTTCTCACCTCATGCTCTAAAAAGGTGTCATTATAGTTTAGCTTAGGCGGATTAAAGTTGGGATTAAAGTATTTTTTTATTTTTATTTTTGCCGTACAATGCGTACCTACTATCCTCATATCGGTAAGCGTCTGCGTGTTAAACTATTCGGTTTACCCGTTTAAATGTCTGTGGGTTATCCGATTTTTTTTGTCTATGTTTACTATCAACAGCCAAAAAAATTACACTTAGTTGAATGTCAATGTTACCCATCGTCTATCCTACAGACATCCTACAGATCTATGTCTATGGTAGGTACTACTGTATTTTTTAAAATTACTTCTTGTTATTCCATAATGAACAATACGTAAAAAAAAAAAGTTGGTTTTGCGGTTTTCCGCGAAATCATAGATTTTTTGTTGTAATAAATAAACATCTATTTAAATGTATGTTTTATGGATGTTAATTAATCCATTTCAAATTTCGATGCACGATGATGTGAAGGCAGGTAAAGTGAATGACTATTTATTTGATAATATTTTCAAGTGAAAATAAAAATCTCATTCCTAATATGAAAATGTAACGGAATGGCAAAGAAATAAAAATCGTTAATTATTTAAATTTCGCAATTGAAGTGAAAAGTAGAGCGTTTACCACCAACGACCTCAATTTACATAGACGGGCCCTGTCAAACAAAGAATGTGGGCGTATTTTTAGCAACGCCATCAACGCCATCTAGTCTGAAAAGCGGGAACTTGCTTGCAACATATGCGCCATCTTGAAAACATATGACTCGGTCATAGATTAGTACAGATGCGCTTGTCGAAAATAATACCTACATCAGTGTACTCTCTGAGGTAAACGATAAATGTTAGCATGATGTTGTTATTTTTACCACTTTTTTGTTACCAGTTTCCTGGAAAACCATTGGACCGATTATTATGCGGTTTTTTGCATTAGATATATATAGCTTGTGAGAAGGTTCTTAGATATATTTAAAGATCAAAGTCAACACAATGGGGCGCTGCAGTTTGTCGTGGGTTTTTTTTAATTTAATTATTTGTTATTTGTTGATAAGTTTTGTCGAAAATTATGTAAATAAATAATAATAATAAGTCGCGGGCATTCGCTAGTACAAAATAAAAATTACCAACTTTAATAAATGAAAACTCTTTATTTATTGAAGTTGGTTTAAACATTAAACTCACGTCAATAACTAATTTTATTTATATTATTATGATAGCATAATATTGCGTCTCGGAAGGTATTATTGCCTACTGTCCGTTCTGCCCATCTATGCTTTAACTAATCTTGGTTGCATTTTTTTTATCGTACTAGACTGGACTATTCTAGGGTTGGAACCTAAAGCCGTAAGGCCAGTGAGTAAAAAAAAAATATCATACAGTTTGCCGCGGAAATTAAATGAATGCGTAATGGATAGAAATATTAAATAGGAAGATTAAATAACGTTTTTTATGAAATGTATAATTGTGAATTGAAACACTTACCTTAAAATAAAAATTATACAGTGCCAAACTAATAAAACTTTAGATGATAACTTAATAACAAATTATCTACACGATGAGCGACCGTGACAGCGCTACGACGGGGACAAAGACAGGCTTATGACAGGTTATAGGAACGTGCTCTCATAGTTGGTCGCCCGCCATTTTTGTATGAAAGGGCCCATCTAGTACCTACATATATATCGATGTTTACCACGGGACTAAAAGCCATTCTACTCGATTCTATAGCATACCACGCGTATACGCGATTATTTTTATTTTGCCATAATTCCTAAGATAGTAGGTATTATTTAAAATTGTATGCTGTAAAACAATTATTATGTACAGGTAACTAACGTATTTAATTTGATAAGGATTAATAACGTATCCATCAAAATAGTTTTCCAATTTTACCACGTATAGCTGTTATGTGACTATTTTTAAAAACTTTAAAATGGGTATACCTAGTATCCATAAGCTAAAAAACACTCGGTCAATTTTGACCGGAGGAAAAAAAGTCTTAGCAACTTTTTTATGTAAAATTTTAAGTTCTACATTAAGTTCTTCTTAGAACTTATTTTGACTAATTTTTACCTAAGTATGTAATTGCGAAAACATACTTTTGACAAATTTTTTTCAACCCATGCCGGGTGTTGCAGACATGAAAACCTTTACACATTGTTTTTGTATCATTAAAACTACATTATATCAAAAATGCAACTATTAAATCAATTATGCAGCTGTATATAATAAGTACACTTACCACAAGCCCCGGCGAGCCCAAGGAATATTAAAAAGGCTTTCATTATTACTAAGTGCTTCACGCGGCGTCTGCTTTTGCCCAACGTAAAGTAACTTACTTAAATGACTGTGAACATATTTATACCCACCAGCACCCCGTATTGTAAATAATGGTAACCACTTGTTGCTATTATGGAAAGATAAATGTTAAAGCAGGTGCTGCTACAAGACTGTGTAAACATGAAAATAAAACGGCCAAGTGTGTGTCGGACCACGCGTAGAGTAGAGTTGCATTTCGCAACCCTAAAGAGGCAATATCACTGCTGTAAGACTGGTGTACCTATATTAACGTGATGGTCATGTAAAACAAAATTTGGCAGGAATACTTAAGGTCATTTATTAGTTTTTAATTATCTCATCACCAACCATTCACCTCCCTATCGCCAGCACGCTACTAAGCATAAGTCTCCTAGAATGGAAATAATCCAGTCTAGTTAAACCAACCATCCAGGAAAAAAGTGGTTAGAAATGCATGTGAACCGACAAGGCTAAATTTTGGATATTGCTTTGGGGGGGGAGGGTTTGATGCAATACTTTATTGTTGCTTTTTACGATCTACAATTAAGGTCCTTTACATTTTTCACCTATCGATCATTGTTATTGAGATAATCGAAAGAAAAACCTAAAATTTAGGTAGTGAATTTTCTTTTTTCTCGTGAAGGTAAATGCTAGGTAAATACTTTTCAGCTGACACGACAGACGTAATAGTTATGCTAATATCTCGTACTTGGTACATGGTAACATAATTGTGGCTTGGCCCTGAAAAATTAAGTACAATATTAATATACCTTACTAGGTTCATTTTCGCAGTCTACATTTTACACGTAGAAACTTCATTTTACATCCAGAAGAAAGATGTCATAAATAAATAAATCCCTTATTTGCTGGGAACATTGTATAATTAAGATGACACATACCAAATTTGACCAAACATGTTTCGTCATTACTGACATGCTAAACATGAGTTGAAATTATCAAAAGTAATTCATAAAACTATTAATCAGTTAATCCAAAAAATGTCAGCTTTGCGTTTAAAATTGAAATGAATTGTTACAAAAGTTAAAAGATTGTTAATTTATTTATTGATGAAGGTTCGATTGTACTGATATTTGACTCATTCGATGTATTTCACTCAGTCAGTTCGTTCCCAACGCCATATTGGAATAACTTGTATAAATACGAATGTTTTACCATCGGTAAGTAGTCTCCACCGAGACTCAAACGATTATTGAATACCTTCCGTGTTATAGATCGTTACCTTGTTTACGAGCCTGCGGTAGCAACTGCAGCCTGGTCAAATGATTTGATACTGTAGTATTGTTTAACTGGGTTTTATAAATTAACTAATTACATTAAACCTCTTGTAGTGAAATAGTTTAAATTAAAAATAATATAGTATATACATAAAATAAAATATACAAACCATTCAATCTAACGTAAGATATAATATATTTAATTAACTTAAGATATAAGGTTTAAATTGTATACTTACCTATTTTATAACTTAATTCTTAAACTATCTATATTCTATTATTATTTCTAGCATTATTCTAAACTTAAATATTTAACTTAACTAAATTTATTTTTATATACAAAAGTAATTTTCAACGCACGGACAACCGCTCCGTGCACAGTTTTATTATAGCTAATGGCTCGGCCGGGGAAGCGTGGCATCGTGCATCTTCGTAACGGTGCGCAGGCGCATTTGATTTTTCAATACCTCAGTCGGTGTTCCTTAGCGATCGACGCAAGACCCGTGTTAACGTATGCCCCGCCGCCACGGCTAAGTACCTACCCTGTGTTCGCGAAACTAGTTATCTGTTAATCGTATATTGTCATAACTCGCGACATTCTAGTTAAATATAAATAATAAACTACATTGTGTACTACAAGAGTGTTTGCATTCAATAATTTAACGCTAAATTGGTGACCCCGCATACGAACACAATGAGCGACAGCAGCAGCGACGAGCGGCAAGGCGAACCACATATAACTGTCCGGCCAGCTAAGAAAACGCGTCCATCCCCAGCGAAACCAGATGACATCGTTGCACCGACTGACTCCCGCCGGTTCAGAGTAAAAGTGCCACCTTTTTCGCCGGAAGAACCAGAAATCTGGTTCGCACTTTTGGAGGGTCAATTTGAAAACTACGGCATCCGGGATGACGCGGCCAAATTCACTCAAGTCATCACGAATCTGGATTTGGTGCACGCCAAGGCTATTAAAGACCTCATTGTGAACCCACCTGAACGACACCGGTATACAAAAATAAAGACGGAGCTGATACGCCGGCTCTCAGCATCCCACGAAAAAAAGGTCAAGCAGCTGCTGACCCATGAGGAGTTGGGAGACCGAAAGCCATCACAATTTCTACGGCACCTGCAGGACCTGGCTGGGCCGGCCGTTCCAGCGGACTTCATCAAAACGATTTGGAGCCAACGTCTGCCTAACAATATCCAGACGTTGGTAGCCTCGCAGCCGACCCTCTCACTGGAGCAGTTGGCTGACCTCGCCGACCACGTTCATGATATTGTCACGCCTTGCAGCGTGGCAGCAGCGTCGACGAGCCACAAATGCAGAAACAACGACGTCGCCAGTGAGATCGCCGAATTGAAGTGTATGGTGGAACGGCTAGCACTAAAAGTCGACGAACAAGCTCGATCTTCAAACCGCGCGTATCCTCGCGATAGATCTAGGCGGCGACAGCGTGATACACGTCCTCTCTCCAGATCCCGCCCAAGGTCTAGGTCGGCCTCAGAACATAAAAAATTCCCAATATGTTGGTACCATCATACCTTCGGTAACAGGGCAAGTAAGTGTGCAAAACCGTGTGATTTTTCGGAAAACGCCGCGGGCAGTCGGTAATGGCGGCCGGCGACTGTCCAAGTACGGGTCGCTTATTTATTAAAGACGGGCGTTCTAATATAAATTTTTTAATTGATACTGGAAGTGATCTTTGTGTTTTTCCTCGTTCTGATCTAAACGAACCACGTCAAAAAACAAGTTTTGAATTGTGTGCAGCAAACGGGTCAACAATTCATACATACGGTTTTGTGCACTTAGTTATAAACCTAGGCTTGCGCCGCGACTTTGCTTGGCCATTTATAGTAGCGGACGTCACTAAGGCAATTATCGGTGTTGATTTTTTATCTGCGTTTAATCTCATTGTTGATATCCGCGGTAAGCGCCTTATTGACGCCAGCACTACACTTTGTGCCGCGGGTTTGCCTGCATTGTCGGCCGAGGGCATATCTTCAGTGAAAGTTATTATGGGTAACTCAGTGTATCATAACATTCTTTCTCAATACTCTGAGATAGTAAATCCATCTGGTATGCACCGTTCACCCAAACACAACACCGTTCACCACATTCGCACTACACCTGGGCCACCAGTATCATCAACACCGCGTAGACTAGCGCCGGAAAAATTAAAAATAGCTAAGGCGGAATTTGAAGCCATGTTACAGATCGGCACCTGTCGACCATCAGAGTCCCCATGGTCTTCACCTCTTCACCTCGCACCAAAGAAGGACAGCAGTTGGCGGCCATGTGGAGACTACCGCATGCTCAACGCCCGCACCGTGCCTGATAAATATCCAATCAGGCACATACACGATTTCGCCTACAGTCTTGCAGGTTGCAGAGTCTTCTCGACGATTGATCTGGTCAAAAGTTTTAACCAAATTCCAGTCCACGTCGACGACATCCCGAAGACAGCAATAACCACACCATTCGGTCTCTTCGAATTCCCGTACATGACGTTCGGTCTTCGAAATGCCGGACAGACATTTCAACGTTTTGTAGACGAAATGCTTCGTGGCTTGGATTTCGTCTACGCCTACATCGACGACTTTCTGGTCTTTTCACAGGACGAGCAGAGCCATCAGCAGCACCTGCACCAGCTGTTCACCAGGCTGCAGGAATACGGCATGGTGATCAACGTCGGTAAGTGTGTCTTTGGTGTTCCCGAGGTAGCATTTCTTGGGTACAGCATCTCAGCTCAGGGTACGAAGCCACTTCCAGCGAAGGTTGAAGCCATACACAGCTTCCCTACCCCGAAAACTATAAGAGAACTACGACGGTTCCTCGGGATGATCAACTTCTACCGCCGATTCATTCCACGCGCGGCTGTTCACCAGGCTAAGCTTAATAGTCTCCTCACAGGTGCGGTAAGAGGGTCCCATCCAGTCAACCTAACATCTGAAGAACTGGAGGCCTTCAACTCCTGCAAGGATAGCCTATGTAAGGCAGCTTTGTTAGCGCACCCCGTTTGCGACGCAAAGCTGGCCTTAGTTACAGACGCTTCGGATAAGGCAATAGGTGCGGTTCTGCAGCAGCTAAGGGAGACTTCTTGGGAACCTCTTGCGTTCTTTTCTCGTAAGTTGAGCCCTTCTCAACAGAAATACTCTCCCTACGATCGAGAACTACTCGCAATATATGAGAGTGTGAAGCACTTCCGCCATATGTTGGAGGCTAGAGTATTCACGATCTTCACAGATCACAAACCTCTGACGTTTGCCTTCAACTCTCACAAGGGTAATTGTTCTCCAAGGCAGTTTCGTCACCTGGACTTTATTTCGCAGTTCACCACTGACATCAAACACATCTCAGGTAAGGACAACATTGTAGCCGATACTCTGTCTCGTATCGAGGCGCTGGGGCAACCGGTTGACCTGCAGCATTTAAAAGAAGCTCAAGATGCGGACTGCGAAATGAAGACCCTTTTGACTAGTAGCACATCGCTGCGCCTCAAAATGGTGACATTACCTGGTCTCCAAGGACAATTGTGTTGTGATGACCGGGATAATAGATTGCGACCATTCGTTCCGACTCAGCTGAGACATCAAATCATCAATAGTCTGCACTCATTGAGTCATCCAGGTGCTAAGGCAACTGCTACGCTAGTATCGGAACGCTACGTATGGCCAGGCGTAAAACGCGATTGTCGTGAATGGGTACGTAATTGCCTTGAATGTCAACGATCCAAGGTCACCAGGCACGTCTCCGCTCCTTTAAAATCATTCGAGCTTCCAAAGGCTAGATTTTCTTTTGTCCACATAGATCTTATTGGACCACTGCCTGTTTCACAGGGCTATCGGTATTGCCTCACTGCGGTGGATCGCTTTACTCGATGGCCGGAGGTAATACCATTAGCAGATATTACAGCAGAGACAGTGGCTAAGGCTCTTGTGCATGGGTGGATCTCACGATACGGTTGTCCAGTGGACATAATTACTGACCGTGGGATGCAATTTGAGTCCACTTTATTCAAAAATCTGTCTCAGCTGATCGGCTTTCAACACCGCAGAACCACAGCATACCACCCACAATGTAATGGGCTAGTTGAGAGGTTCCACAGGCAGTTGAAAGCTGCAATCGTGTGCCACAACAGCGCTTCTTGGGTGGATGCACTACCACTCGTCTTATTAGGCATTCGCAGTGCTATCAAAGAAGACCTAAAATCATCATCAGCCGAGCTATTATATGGGGAACCACTCCGGCTTCCAGGCGACATTTTTGAACCCACGGAAAACCATGTCTCTGATATGTCTGATTATGTGTCACGGCTACGTAGGTTTGTAAAGGACCTCCAGCCGTCACCCACCAATCAACACTGCGGAAGGCGTCAAACTTTTATTTTCAAACAGCTCGCCACATCGTCTCACGTGTTTCTCAGAGACAGCACCGCAGGTTCGTTGAAACCAGCTTATACAGGTCCTCACGAAGTGCTGGAGCGAGGTGAAAAGGTTTTTAAGATCTTATATAAAGGGAATAAGGTAACAGTATCAATAGACCGAATTAAACCAGCCTATACACTGCGTGACCCATACACTACTCATTCATCAGACACACAACATACCTCAGAAACACCTCATCAATCACTTAGACCTGACACACAACACAAAACAAAAACCACTTCTAACCCTTCAAACACACCACGTACAGACTCACCAACAAACATACCAGATGATCATCCTAGCACTGAAGATCATGTCATTAAAAGAACTAGGTCGGGGCGCAGGGTTAGGTTTCCTGACTTTTATCGCCCGTAGAACGGTCTCTGGAGGGGGGTAATGTAGTGAAATAGTTTAAATTAAAAATAATATAGTATATACATAAAATAAAATATACAAACCATTCAATCTAACGTAAGATATAATATATTTAATTAACTTAAGATATAAGGTTTAAATTGTATACTTACCTATTTTATAACTTAATTCTTAAACTATCTATATTCTATTATTATTTCTAGCATTATTCTAAACTTAAATATTTAACTTAACTAAATTTATTTTTATATACAAAAGTAATTTTCAACGCACGGACAACCGCTCCGTGCACAGTTTTATTATAGCTAATGGCTCGGCCGGGGAAGCGTGGCATCGTGCATCTTCGTAACGGTGCGCAGGCGCATTTGATTTTTCAATACCTCAGTCGGTGTTCCTTAGCGATCGACGCAAGACCCGTGTTAACGTATGCCCCGCCGCCACGGCTAAGTACCTACCCTGTGTTCGCGAAACTAGTTATCTGTTAATCGTATATTGTCATAACTCGCGACATTCTAGTTAAATATAAATAATAAACTACATTGTGTACTACAAGAGTGTTTGCATTCAATAATTTAACGCTAAACTCTCGTGGCTAGAGTACAAATATAATATTAAAAGTGTTTTATTAATACCTACTTCTGGATTGTTCTCCAACAGTTCAGAAGTGGGATATGATTCACGTTGCCTTGATTTTCCTTTGCCTTCTGCACATCCGTTTTGTTATTTTTTTTAAATAATATTAATAGTGGGTAATTGTAAATATTATTTTTACCGCTGGCTGTAATACAGGAATACGGATTAATTGCTAAGTAATCAGACCCATCAATAATCAGAAAGACCGAACGGAAATGTTTATGGTTTCTTATTTTGTTTCATGTGACGTACGCTGCGCCTAGGCGGGCTCTGCACAGCCCGTTCTCTCGCTCCGAGCAGCGCCTCGAGGGTGCTTTAGTCTGCGCGCTTCGAGGGCGCTCCGGGCATCACCAGCACGGCCAGCCGCGTGACGACAGGCGTTGCCAGAGCAGCCACCGGTTACGTATGCCCCTGTGCCGTGCTACGACGAGGTCGACATCCGGAATTCCAGAGGTGACATCCTTACACTCAATAATAAGGGTAGAGATGGTCTTGATTTACTTAAGTTTTTAGTCCAAGCATTAAAGTCCATTACTCCTGACTCGCACAAAAATAACGACTATGCGGTTGCATAAAGTAAACGAGTAGGCATGATGACAATAACCAAGAATCAATGAAATTATCTGATTAAATAGGATTCATCGATTATAAAAATAAAAGTATTTATTTTTCTATTTTAAACGAGATTGTCATTTATTTTGATAACATGAAACTATAAAATACAGCAATCCGCCACAATACATTGAGCACCAGTCAGGGCAAATTACGTCACATCTAAATTTCTATAGTCCTAAATCCGTAAAATCTGCTATTTATATATTAAGAACTTCATGATAGTTATTAGTGGTTATGTTGATGAAATCTTGTTTTTATAAAACTATACCTTAAAATTTTATATGAAAGGTGATTGCCTAGTGATTAAGACGTCTGCCTCCTATTTGGTGCGTTTGGGGAAACGCCTATTACCTATTATACGTATTGTATTAGGGTACCTAATTGATTTTTAAGAGATAAAACCTAACCTCAAAAGGATCGACACACACCATTTTACAATAACACTAATTTATTTAAACCAATCCAGGAAATGTTCCCTACAACACGTATGTTTTTTTTGGAAGCTATTGAGTACAAACGACACATATCCATAATATGTTTTCTAATCAATTGCATAGGTTATTAATGTGGTATTTCCAATTGCAGTGGAAGTCTATTTAATAGTGTTGACTTCTTTGATTATAACATTATTGTATTGAATTTTTATAGGTATTTTTCTTGTGAAGTTTTAAACGCAATAATCTTTGTTTTCTCAGTATTAACTGGTCATTGGTTATTAACTGAAATATAGCAATAGTAGCTGACCTATTTCTCCTAAACCGTGCTGTGTTTCTGTTAAAATATTCAAACGTTCAGCTTAATGACACGAACATACTGAGTGAGGAGGAATCGGACTGTTATAATATATTAACCTAATTTATCTAAACATGACAAAGGTGTCATGTGAAGACTGTGTTTTTTTTATTATGTTTCAGGACAAAGGTGTCGGAAAAGCGTTATTAATTTTATTTATTTCTGTTGGGCAAAGGTGTCCTGAATTATCGCTTAGATGACAAAGGTGTCACAAAAGCGTTATTGGTTTTATTTATTTTTGTTGGGCAAAGGTGTCTTTGCTTGGACGAAAAAAGTGTCACCAAATCACAGAAGAGAGACTTATAAAAGCGCTTACGAAAGTCAGATCAAATATTAATACAAATTTACATTGATATGTCATTAAAATTAAAAAAAAAAAGAATGTTATCCAGGTACCTAGTCATACAAAATTTAATGTTATTTACAAATTAGTGTCGTAACTTCATAATAAAAATGTCATAATTTCATAAGGTACAAGTACATAATTTTTATCCTCGGTCATATAGTTTATGCAGTGTTATATATTTCCATCCATGCGTTTCAAAAGAGTAGATTTATTTGTATGTTGGACAAAGGTGTCCTGAATTATTGGTTTTGTTTATTTCTGTTGGACAAAGGTGTCCTAGCTTAGATGACAAAGGTGTCTCGAAAGTACAGAAGTGAATAAAACTAATAGTTTTATTTATTCTTGTGGACAAAGGTGTTCCTTCTTATTGTGTACAAGACAAAGGCGTCAGCAAAATATTACTATTTAAAGCTAATTATTAATATAAGCTTATTATTATTATCGTTACATTTATGGGACAAAGGTGTCCTATGTTGTTGTAATTGTTATCACATATATTTTTTTTGTTTTTATGAAAAATAATTTAACACGTTACATGGATGTGAGGACACATTTAATAACGGATGGCCGAATTTGTTAGCGGATATCTGATAATTGTTACGTGCCTAACACAATTTACTTTATTATCGTAGTAATATTAACGAATTGTCATATTTATTATTTGATTGAACAACGATGTTGACGACCGCCATTTTGTATTTTTCCGAGCAACGGTACCTTCGTTGTTCAACGGTTGCGGCGTCACACTAGCTGTGTCAAAATTATTTTCGATGTTAGACGCCACCGAGTTTCTTGCTGGTTCTTCTCGCTAGGACGTGGCATTCCGAACCAGTGGTAGATTCGCAGTTGTGAAAGTATTCATATTATACGTGATGATAAGTTTTTGAGATTTTAATTATGGGCAAGAACGCCCCAGGCAAAAACGTCTGATCATGATTTATATGATTTGGGGCATAAACGCCTAAACGCATAAACACGAGGACGTGTTGTTCTCAGGACGGCCAAACTGTCAGCTTTGCGTTTAAAATTGAAATGAATTGTTATTTATTGATGAAGGTTCGATTGTACTGATATTTGACTCATTCGATGTATTTCACTCAGTCAGTCCGTTCCCAACGCCATATTGGAATAACATGTATAAAATACGAATGTTTTACCATCGGTAAGTAGTCTCCACCGAGACTCAAACGATTGTTGAATACCTTCAGTGTTTAGATCGTTACCTTGTTTACGAGCCTGCGGTAGCAACTGCAGCCTGGTCAAATGACCTGTTTAACTGAGTTTTATAAATTAACTAATTACATTAAACCTCTCGTGGCTAGAGTACAAATATATTAAAAGTGTTTTATTAATACCTACTTCTGGATTGTTTTCCAACAACAGTTTGTATGAAAGTCCGTCATTTTTCAAGTTATATCCATGAAACTTGGTATTTGAGCTACCGGTTAAAAATGAAGAAATACTTGGTTCACTATTTTTGAAAATTCTACCCTTGATGAGTCCATTATTATACAAGATATTTTTCAAGTTAAAAAATCATCAAAGCTAAAATGATATCAGAAAGATTAAATTACATATCTCGAAACCAAGAACGGCTGAGGACTGATGACTACATCCATCTCAATGATGCTCTTAATCGAGACCCAAATAGGTATTGACCTTTCAAATATCGGTCAACATGTAGTCTTGCCATCGTCATTCACAGGTTAACAAACAGCTCAACTTTGACAGTGATGACTAAAAATACTTACTTACATTACAAGTATTAATTTTAATTAATTTATATTCAAGTAAATATGAAGTTTCCCTTGCATACCTATGCCTGTGCCTATGCCTTGTTTTAGTTAGTACCTACCTCATTCCTCAACCACACCTAATTCGACTTTGTCCTTATTCACTTGACCTCATACCTTCGTAAGTATAAACTGGATATTAAGGTGCCTACCTATTAGATATTGAGATATGAAATCTTAACCTAAGTGCCGATTTTCACGTTTCTATACATAATGTAAACACGATCTACAGTATATTATGACCTATCACAGGATAAAAAGTTACGCCTATGTGCCAGGATACCCTGTACAGAATTTCATCAAAATCGGTCGAATATATGACTTTCGCACTTATAAATATAACGCGAATTCATTCGTGTAGATTAAGGTTTTTCAACTGGAACTCTTAAATCTTCCAGGATAAAAAGCCTATGTCCTTACCCGGGATGCTACCTATCCATGTACCAAATTTCATCCAAATCGTTTGAACAAATGGGCCATGAAAGCGTAGTAGACAGATTTCGCATTTGTAATATTAAGTATGGAAGTATGGAATAGTGTAAAGGAATCTGGCGTCACTGGCTTGCTGAACCGAGTCGAATCGAGTTGCAATATATAGGGCTATAGGCACTTAGGCCTTTCTAAAGAAATTAAATTAACATTGCGGAACTTTCATGCTCAACTTTACCACCTTTGGGGGATGGGTTTCAAAAAAATCGATAGCTGTACCTACAGGTTTTTTAAAAGCATGTACCTACCTACTTATTTCGAACTTACTTTATACCTAATCTCTTCAAAACAAAGGACTTTCGTATGGAAGTAAGTAAGCCAAACCCTCGTTTGGGTTGTGAATCGATCTGTGGACCCACCGGTTGGTTACACCAATGGGCCGAAGGGAAATCCCTGTTTACACGTGGACCCGCTGCATTCACACATTACTGCCGCGTTCAGTCTAATGATGACTTAAGTTGGGGATTTTCTTGTAATCCCGGCATAAAATGTAGCTAGGATCACTCATTGTAAAATTCTCTACCTGCTGTAAAAGTCCCGTCACCGTTCCGTTCCGAAAATTATCTCGAACAAACAGACAATTTTTTTTCAACCGTGTTAAAGATTCAATAAGTTATGATTCAAATAATCTTAAATAGCCTCCTAGCTGATGCCCGCAACTTTGTCCGAGTGGTTATTGGTTCCTACGGGAAATCCTTAATTTTACGGGATAAAAAGTAGCCTATGTGCTATTCCAGACTGCAACCTATCTCTGTGCCAAATTTCATGCAGATCCTTTCAGCCCGGCGTGATTGAGTAACAAACATCCATCCATCCAAACTTTCATATTTATCTAAGTATAAATTATGGGGGCAATTGTTTCGAAAATACAGACAGCAACTGCAATTTCATTTATTTGTATAAGTAAATAAAATGATTTTGCATGTTATAACGTTCCTAGCTAAGGAAGGTGTCTAGAATTCCTAGAAGTCAAGGCAAAGTTTTAATATGAATTAATAACATAGTGATTCATATAGACGCGACTTATAGCTGTAAACTAGTGAATATACCTAATTAAAAAAACACTGATTGTTTCTTTTTATAGCCAGTGTCAATCGGGAGGATGGATTACATTATGGATTCTAACTAGCTACATCCAAATCTGTTCAGGCATTTCGAAGTGATGGAATAAAGAAACTTACATGCATGAACCCTGAAATATTACACTCCTTTTTTGAGCAGTCGTGTGAATATTAACATTTTACGTCATATAATAATTGTTAAAAATTAAAAATCTTCTTTAAATTGTCGACTAAGGATGTAGAATATCTGTCTACGTTAATCATGAGTCGACTTATCACACCGGCGGGTTCCACTGAGTCTTCAGGTCTGAAAGTAGACGATAAACAAAGTAATATTACCTTGAGTTACTTATGTAGGTACCCATGGTAAATGGTCTTATACTCATGGAAACGAAAGTGGAAACGTGCCGAATCTATGGACGTGAAAACTTTATAATTTGACATCTCCGTATACCTATTTAAAATAAATAGATATCAAACATTTTTGTGATTAGCAGAATTTATTTCAATTAGATATGATTGCGATCTGTACTTAGCAATCAAAAATACTTAAGACCTAATGAGGATGGAGGAAGTAATTAGTCATCATCATCATCATCAATCCATCGCAGGCTCACTAGCGAGCACGAGTCTCCTCTCAGAATGATAAAGAGTTTTGTCCAAAGTCTATCATGCTACTGGCCAAGGGTGGATTTGCAGATACCTTGATAACATTATGAAGGACTCTCGGGCAGGTAACCATGCTGTAGGTTTTTGCCTATCAGAGGCCCAATTGTCTAAGCCAATCGTATTCATTTGACAGCTCATAACGTATAAATCGAACTTTTAAAGGAGTACATACATGCGTTTTGACGTGCAAGCATCTATGAGCTCCTTTATACAGGTCGAACTGTACGTTTGACAGACGATTACGATTAAGATTTCCTTACATAATCGGGGGTCAGATTTGTCCGAGTTGTAAGTTGATCTCATGATCTATTGTAAACGCCTGTTGACTGGCTAAAACTGATAACTCGAATGTATTGAAGTAAAATAATTGGGTATTTGACAACTAGTCAAATAAATTTATTGGTGATTATTAAATAGAGGATCTCCCAAAAGTCATAATATCCACGTTCCTTGGTAGTTTCATAAGGTTTCATGTTGAACAAGCTGATGCCCGCGACTTTGTATTGAGGTATTTTGGTTCCCGCGGAAACTCTTTAATTTTCTGGAATAAAAAGTAGCCTATGTATTATTTCAGACTATAATCTATCTCCGTGCCAAATTTCGTCCGGATCCGTTCAGCCGTTCTGGCGTGATTGAATATCAAAAATCCATCCATCCATCCAAACTTTCGCATTTATAATTGACCGAGCGAAGCGAAGGTCTCTGAGTCTACTTGAGTGAATTTGCACTTGTCCGTCCGTCCGTCCGACCGTCCGTCTGACCGTCTGTCAGAGTCTTATAACTTCTGAATTACTGAACGTAATTATTTCAAATTTAAATATAACATGTAAACCGATGGCCTCCAGCCGAATATGGCTTAAAAAGTTATAAAAATATTTATTTCAGGGGGCTCTCATAGAAGCGAATGCGAAGTAAAATATTTTTCGTAGCGTTACAGCTTCGACCTTCCTCGCCCTCTTTTGCCCTCCACCTTGCACTGCTCGACGAAGCGCTCAATGGAGTCATTCTCACGACGGGAGACGTGTCCAAAAAAATTTTGTATGCGACTCTGCACCAGCGATGAAAGCCGTTGCTTAATTCCGAGTTCTTGGAGAATAGAGACGTTGGTGCGGAATTCGGTCCTGAGAGTCCGGAGAGACTCCTAACATTCGCCTCCAGCACCACACCTCCAGACCATCGATCTCTTTCTTCTCGACTTGTCGCAAAGGCCACGTCTCCACAGCGTATAAAAATATGGGGAAAACAAGCGTTTTAACGAGCCGGGTCTTCATGTTCGGGTGCGGTATATCATTTTAAAGATAATTAGGAATACAGTAAAAAAAATTCTTTTTTAATTTTTCCCCTAAAACTGACGAAATGGGGGGCTTTCAAAGTGGAGATTTTCTAACGCCCAAATTTGACCTCAGAACTCTCAATTTTCTAAAGGTTGAGCCTGAAAGTTGATCAGTTATTTGAATTATATCCTGTACTTGAGCAACAAATACTAAAATTATGTAAATGTTATACGGAAAAGAAATAATTTAATTTTTAATGAGCTTCAGTATTTTTAACAGAACTTCACAATAATGTCAATAGATGGTGGAGCTCAAGAGCCCAACCAAAAAGAAACACAAATCGTGCAACGGAAGCAATATCGATTAACGCATTTTTCTGCCACGATACGTGACCCGTTGTCCTAGGTGAGCGACGAAAGCGGCTTGACGTTATACGACTCCATAGAAAATGACAAAGTTGAGCATCTATAATACGCGTCAACGTAATATGTAAGTCAGCTACTGTTTGATACTGTCACGTCCCGACGTATCGAGTCGCGTTGCTCTCGTAGGACTTACTCGTAGGATAATTCCTCAGGGTGTCATCAGTATTCCTTACGTAACGTAGGTACTTAGCGCGTTTTTATCACTTGCAAAAGAAAGATAAAAGATAAAATAGACGAAAGCTTCACCTCAGGTATCATTCTGCCCTTATAGATCTCCATCCAGTCCCTGTCTTCGGGTGGCGTCTTAAGTTCGCCGAATATCTGAAAGCCAACACCGATGAGAGATCCCTCCTTTGTAACTGCGAACCAGGGCAGTAAGTTTTCGCAGAGCGTTTCCCGGGACATATTGTAATGGTAGTGAGTTCCTGGAAAACATACAGGATTCATACACATGTACATTTACAGATTACAGATTAGAATATGATAATATGATGAATAGTATAATTTAACTGTCATCTGTTAAAAACCCAAGTTCGCAATAGATACATTTTACAAAGTTCATAAAAAAGCCGCCTTATTATAATGTTTTCACTAGCGGTCGCCCGTGTACTTCCTATGAGATTATGAAGTTTTCCTGTTGTAAAAAGCCTACATATGGAGGCTTTATGCTAACATAACTTATACAGGTTTTATTATTAAAACTAATAACCCATAAATGCCGATTTTCATGTCTACTTTAATCACATATTATAAGGACTTGCATTTAAACTTCCAACCCCCATTTCACTCCTTTAGGGGTGAATTTTCTCTAAACCGTTTCTTAGTTGATGTCTACGCAATGGAAGGAACCTTCAATCTACCTAGTACCTTCCAAATTTGAAGTTTATAAGCGGTTGTATAAAAACTAATAACTGGTATTTCGCATTTAAGTACATAGATACTCTATTTAGCTATAGGCTATAGTTCCTGAGATATCGTGATTAGTGAGAAATCTTATATCTTTTTTATATATATGTATATGGATAAATAGGTAAACTAAAATGACCGACAGCTCGACGGGTTGCGTGACTGAAGTAGCATTGGGAGGAGCATAATATAGTTGTTATATGTATAGTTAGTATAGTATAGTTGTATAACTGTTAGACGTTGGGGTTCCAAGTTTGCAGAAATGTCGATACCAGGCGGGTCACAGGCAGCTGCAGGAGTTAATCAATTAATCATTTAAATATTTTAGCAGCATATAAATCTTACCCATATTTGGTATACAGTTCTGTTTCTTGAATAGCGTGGTGCTAAGTTCAGCTTCGGTGCTTGGGATGCGCATGAGTTTTCCATCAGGGCCGTTGACCCACACGCCGCCATCTTGTAGAGTGGCACCATTCTCCACTTGTGGGACGACGCCTGTTGCCAAGGATTCTTAAAATTAAAATAGAGCGTTCTGACTAGTGATGGCGATTGTTTATCTTCCTATTTCGAGGTAAGAGTTAATGAGGCGCGACGACGGGCATGCAGTATACCCGTGACGGCGTGTGTTATCGCGTGATTGGTTCATCAGTAAGCCTCGTTTCACTGTCATTCTGTAGAATCTCATTACCAGAAACGGAATAGATATATTTGAAGTATAGTGTGAAGGTGCCGGATGAGGAAGGCTGCGTACCGTGAGTGTTAGTTCAGTTTCCGATGCCGCTGTTGAAGGACAATTGATAAGTGAAACCTAACCTTGAGAAACCCAATATTGAGTGATAGCCAAGTACTCTTTTGCAGGTTCGCCTTCCGACGCTGGCACGCTCCAGTTAGTGAACCACTTCTTAAACGTTGTTGGAGTATTCAGGTCGTCTGCCGGGAACTGGAACAACATTATTTTAAAACATGAATTTCCACATTGATTGTCCACTTGATATATTTGAACGAAGTTCTATAAGGGACGACGCGGAGGGATACCCTAGCCGGCAAAAAACGTCCTTATGAAAATGCGTACGTAAGATGTATAGTTTGTTAGAAATTAAACCTTAACACTATAGCATTAAAGTTTAATTTCGAATGTAGTATATTTATATTTAAGACCTTCTGTCTTCGTAACAACGTGAATTTCCATACTGATTGTCCACTAGATATATTGGAACGAAGTTCTATAAGGGACGACGCGGAGGGATACCCTAGCCGTAAGATGCCGGTGTTCGCCTGTTTTCTTCAGGATACTGTTAGGCTTGCCACGATTTTGCTCAGCATCAGGCAAGTTTGCAGAGGCACGTGCTTAATGATTTCTATGTCATCAACAGCAAAAAGGCTGCATCTCTCCTGGCTTAGCTCCTGCGTTCAAGCTGGAACAGTATTCTGAAGATAATAGCGGTTAAAACAGGATCACCGATCCTGCAACAAAGTGATTTATTGATTTATTGATTTATTTGTTGTGAACACAATATTAACATGCATTCTGCCATTTCTAGCGTACAACATTTAGAATTATTAATATCAAAGATTATTAAGTTATACTAATTAAATTATTTAACAAAATTAAATTGGTCAATTAAACTCAAAATTATTATTACACTCAATAATGGACAAATCATACAATACATATTATCATATCTTCGTAGGAAAAAAAAAAAAAAAGAAAAAAAAAAAAAAAAATTGAATACAAATACATGTTATTACATAATTCTTAGATAAGTTATTGTTTTAATGATTTATAGTCAAAAAAATCTTTAATTGAGTAAAATGAATAACTCAAGAGCCATTTACTGAGGGCAGGCTTAAATCGCTTAATAGGCAAGGTCTGAATATCCCTAGGCAACAGGTTAAATATTCTAATACACATAGCATGACAACTTTTTAAATAAGAAGCAGTTCTAGGAGTTCTGTCCAGAACCAATCTTTCGGAATTCCTTGTATTTCTGATGAAAACATCTTTGGCTTTTTTAAATTGATGATTGTTATTTTTAACAAAAACAGCTGCTATTTGGAATATGTACATGCATGGCAATGTCAAAACTTGTAAACTTTTAAATAAAGGTTTACAGGAATCTGTCGGAGGTTTTCCAAATATTGCTCGAATGCATTTCTTTTGAGCTATGAATGCCCTTTCCATGTCGCATGAATTTCCCCAAACTATAAGGCCATACCTTAAGATGGAATCTACATATGCATAGTAAACCATTAACATAACTTTTTGTGAGGTACTTTTACGCAATTTATTTAAAACAAAAGTATATTTATTTAGTTTATTACAGACAGAATCAATGTGAGTTTTCCAGTTCAGGTATTTATCAATTTTTATTCCTAGGAAGGTGCAATCATCTACTTCGTTTATTTTGTTATTGTTATGATTTAAATTCAACCTATTTTTTCTCTTATTATTATAATTGCTAAAGTGTATATAATTTGTTTTATTCAAGTTAATACATAAATTATTGTCATTAAGCCAGTCTACTATAGTTTTAATTGTGTTATTTATGTCAATTTCAGTATTCAAAATGTCATTACTATATGTCTTAATTAATGAAATGTCATCTGCGAATAATATATATTTATCTTTGGATACGTCAGGGAGATCGTTAATGTATAGTATAAATAGCAAGGGACCGAGAATGCTCCCTTGCGGTACACCATATTCATTTAGCATGTATGGAGATCTATAGTTTCTAAGTGTAGAATTTTCATCAATTCTGGCTATTTCAACGCATTGTTTTCTATTATCTAAGTAACTCTTTATCCATGTTAGGGCAGGTCCACGGATGCCATAGTTTTCCAACTTATTGAGTAAAACCTTGTGTGACACGAAGTCGAAAGCTTTCGACATGTCAAAAAATATAACTAATGGAGATTTTAAAGTATCTAGATGCGTCGCAATAGTCCTTACTAGTTCAAGTGCTCACCTGGTGACTTCAATAGAACTCTTGTTTTTATAAAATACTAAGAAGCTGATGCTCGCGACTTCGTCCGCGTGGATTGAGGCTTTTTGGTTCACGCGGGAACTCTTAATTTTCCGGGATAAAAAGTAGCCTATGTGTTATTCCAGAATCCAGATTATAATTGACCAAGCGAATCTACTTGAGTGAATTTGCACTTGTCCATCCATCCGTCCGTCCGTCTGTCTAAGTCTTATAACTTCTGAATTATTGAACGTAATTACTTCATATTTAAATATAATATGTAAACCGATGTCCTCTGCCGAATATGGCTTACAAAGTTATAAAAATCTTTATTTCAGGGGGCTCCCATAGAAGCGAATGCGAAGGCGAATGATATTTTTTATAGCTTTACATAGGGTTGCAGTATAACATTTTAAAGATAATTAGGAATAGAGTCCAAAAGTATTTTCTTTTTATTTTTCCCCTAAAATTGACGAAATGGGGGGGCTTTCAAAGTGGAGATTTTCTAACGTCCAAAGTTGACCTCAGAACTCTCAATTTTCTGAAAGGTTGAGCCTGAAACTTGATCAATTATTTGAATTATATCCTGTACTTGAATAACAAATACTAAAATTAGATAAATATTATAGGGAAACGAACTTATTTAATTTTTAATGAGTTTCAGTATTTTAACAGAACTTCACATTAATGATGTCAATAGATGGCGCTCTGTATAAGTTTATTCGTTTGTGCTTACAAATAATAGACGTTAGTACCATCTGACGTGGAATAAAAAAAATAGTCTTACTGATAGTACTTATATCTATGAACGTAAAGATGAGCGCGCATCTAGACATGCTCGCCGCAGGAGCCGCAAGCACACAGTCTTAGTCACACATATCATATTTTATAATTTTGTTTATAACTAAATCGTATGCTACGTAACAGCCGCTCACCGAACGAGCTGCATTTTAGTAAGATACTGTAGGTATACGTATCCCATCCACGAAAGCGGATGACGATTGTCGTCATCAGATTCGGCGAATTTTAATGCGTACGGTGCAGTGAATGGATACCGCGAGTTCTCAGTTCGGGGCGAACCACTCTGTGCCAAACGTCCAGATCCTTTCAGTCGTTCTGGCATGATTAAGAAACAAACATCCATTCATCAATCCATCTTTGATTAATACTTTTGTGAATTACCTACTTTCAACTCATGTTTTAAATGTTCACGCCAGTAATTACGAAACATTAAGTTTGGTCAAATTTGGTCTTTGTCATCTTAATTGTATAATGTTTCCAGCAAATAAACGATTTATTTATTTACAAACTAGTAGTCGCCCGCGACTTCGTCCGCGTTCAATTTCTGATTTCCTATGAGATTTTCCCGCTGCAAAAAGCCTAGGTACATATAACGGCTAAAACGAATAAGTTTAACCTTAATGCCGATTTTAAAAACTTATAACCTACATGGAAGCTTCCAACCCCAATTTCAAACCCTTTAGGGTGGATTTTCGTAAAATTGCTTACACAGGTTATTATTATTTAAAACTAATAACCTACATCCCGACTTTCAAGCCTCTAACTTCAAACACAACTGTGTACTTACTTCGTATCACCTATCCTATTGACAATAAAACTCTCCCTTTGCTAAAATGAAAAGGACATGACCAGTAATTGCCCTCCGATTCGGGACAATGCACAGGATTTCCGTTTTTACAGTAAGGTTTAAAAATTCAAAACGTAATTATTATGGATTTATTATTCCAATTAAGGTCAGGGTTCAAATGACAAAAAAAACAGAACGTTTATTGTTTAAATCTTGAGCGTCCGCTTTCCTCTTTAAGCACTACTCCATTTTGACGTTCCATTATATCCATGCCTACTAATAATCTTGTAACCCCACATGAATACCATTTAAGTACCTTAGTCATTGTATTAAGAATGATTTATTTTTGATCAATTAAATAGTAATGAAAAGGAAATGTATGTTTTGTTTATAATTATTTTTATTTTTTGACAAGTCTCAAACTAATAGATCGAACAAAGCATTTTGAAATACTGCGTTTAAAGGAACGCCCTTTCACATTGCATATGCCGCCATCTGTGGTCGAATAGTTGAACTTGTTAAGCAAAAGTAGTGAGCAATACTTAAAAATATTTTCTACACTCACCACAATACATAGCGCCATCTAGTGTGGGAAAGCAGTTTTTGGTGAAACTTTTTTTTATTTATTTTCTCAGTTTTCAGAGCCTTCAGAATCCTGAAACTTTTTTATCTGAAAACTATAAAATATAACAATTACAATAAAAAAGAAATAATACTTGAAAATATTTTTTTAGACTCGCTCAACACACTAAATAGCGCCATCTAGTGTGGGAAAGCAGTCTTTTGGTGAAACTTTTTTTGTTCATTTTCGCAGTTTTCCGAGCCTTCAGACTCCTGAAACTTTTTTATCTGAAAACAGTGAAATATTACAATTACAATAATAAAGAAATCATTGTTGAACATTGATTTTTGACACCTAGGCAAGCTGCCATAGTTCCACCGGTCAAGTCCTTTGATCGGTAATGTCAGGCACTGCAGTTTATATGGGAAAATGAAGTTGTTGTTTTTACTATCTTCCTCGCAATTTTTCCATATTTTCTCACCGTTTAAACCTTCCCGACTACGAAAACATTTCGAAAGCAAAATGTGCAAAATCGACCCAGCCGTTCTCGAGTTTTAGCGAGACAAACGAACAGCAATTGATTTATATATATATACAGAACACTCAGAACATTGAACAGTTTACAATCTTTCGACAGTTTAGAATTTCGCGAGTTAGATTATAATGTAACGATTTTTACAATCTTACGGTGACATATATATGTATAGATAACATATGTCACCGTAAAATTGCAAAAACCATCAGATTGCAATCTAACGCTTTTTATTTCGATAGATTTTAAACTGTCGACAGATTGTGAACCTTTAAATGCTCTGAGTGTAATTTTTTGAAATATTCATTGTATTTACGTTTTCTTGTATTTTTCTTGTAGGTTAGGTTAGGGTTCAACATAAATATTCAGGTAGTGCTCGGCCGCACTTAGGTTCTATCGGGTTAGTATACCTAACAGATTACAATCTACCGAAAAATAATGCGTTTAATTGTAATCTTTCGACAGTTTACAATTTCGCGAGATAGATTACAATCTAACGGTTTTCACAATCTTAAGGTGACATATACATTAAAAAGTAAATTTAAATATGTACTAGGAATTAAATACATACTTACTAACATAGTTTTTAAATAAAATTGTACTTAATTTAATATCAGGCATGGACTGTTCTTGCCTAAATAAAGAAAGTTATTTATTTATTACCACATCGCGGGGTAGTTTAGTGGGTAGAAATTCCACGTAACTCGGTCTCTCCCCCAGGGGCCAGGACGTCAGGTGTGGGATCTCACATAAAAAAAGTGTGGTGTCGTGGGACACCAGATAGGAACGAAGTTCCTTATTACATAAATATTAATTTCAAGTTCTAGTCGAGGTAAAAAGAAAAACAACGCGAGCATGTCGCTTATAATATAAATATACTACATGCGAAATTAAACTTTAACGCTTTAGAGTTAAGGTTTAATTTCGAATAAACTATACATAAAAATCTTACTCCACGCATTTTCGTTATGGACGTTTTTTGACGGCTAGGGTACCCCTCCCATAAATTGATTGAAAATTGCTATATATAAAAAAAAATTTATATTTACAAATTTAAATATAAAAATATACAAATTTATTTTTTTCAATTATTTTTAATATAAAGTATGTTATTGTCAAGTTATTTATAAATATTATTACCACAATATTCTTAATTTTCTTATTAAATGCTTTTATTTGCGTCTTTTGGCAATTTTTTTTAAATTTCATTCATTTTAATTTTTTAAGCATCTAAATAAGCTTAAAATAATAATTTAATCTTATAATAATTAAAACATTTCTGAAAATTAAGAAATCCGAGAAATTAATATTAGGTCCTTACATAATATGAAATTGCCGTTTTGTCGTACTGGCCACTTTGATCTCAAATATCTCCTCTTTGGTTAGGAATTTCAATTTCAAATTTATACAGCTATTTACTCATGCTTTTGTGTTTTGAAAACCCCTATTCATTTGTTTGTGTGTGACGCAAAGAAAAAACTCTGTCTACAAAATGGAAAACTTGAAATATCGCGTTATTTACGAGTACGAGTTCCATCTTGGTACCAGTGCTGCAGAAACGGCTCGAAGGATTAATGATGTGTAGGTATGGCGGCGGTGTCGCAATAGAAAACACAGTGCGTTTTTGATTCCAACGTTTTCGTTCTTCGACTTGCAGAACAAGACCCGTGGACGGCCGGACAATATAATGAAGGAATTTTAAATCGAATTATTACCTGTGATGAAAAGTGGATCCTGTACGATAATCTTTCCGATTATATATTCCGCTAATCGCAATGACTGAACCCTGGCGAACCAGCCAAACCCTGCCCCAAGCGAAAATTGACTCAAAAAAAAATTACTTGTGAGCGTTTGGTGGACTAGTGTCGGTGTCGTTCACTACAGCTTTCTTAAATCTGGCCAGACGATTACGGCGGATGTCTATTGTCAGCAACTGCAAACCATGATGGAAAAGCTAGCTGCTAAACAACCGAGGCTCGTCAATCGCTCTAGGCCACTGCTGCTTCAGGACAACGCTAGACCACACACTGCACGTCAGACGGATACCAAATTAGAGGAGCTTCAATTGGAATGTCTAAGACATCCACCGTACTCCCCGGACTTTGCTCCAACAGATTATCATTTTTTTCGAAATTTGGATAACTTCTTGCAAGGGAAAAAATTCAACTCCGATGGGGCAGTCCAAAGCGCCTTCAAAGATTTTATTGATTCCCGTCCGAATGGTTTTTTTAGTAAAGGGATCAATGAACTACCTATGAGATGGCAAAAGTACATAGATAGCAATGGTACTTTGATTAAATAAATATATTATATTTAAAAAAAATCGACTTTATCCTTACAAAACGGCTGCAATTTCATAGGTAAAGACCTATTATTAAAATAATCAGAATGGTCATGGTAATCCGGTAATTAGAATCATGGTAATGAGAATTACGCCATTTTTAAGAAACAAATTAAAGAAAATATAACGTGTATTTTGAAAGTCGTGAATTTTTTATGAATTAGATGGGAAATATATGACAAAGTGCAGAATACCAACATTATTTCCCTATATCTTCTAACCGCTAGGAAATGCGCTTAGCCTGCTACAATAAGTTCTTCAAACACAAAAGCTCTATGTATTAATGCTATCACGATGGCTGCAGTATGTTTATTATCATTGTTATGATAGTGTTTGCATCGGGTCACGTGAATTAGGAAAAAGTCGTAGGACAGACTCTAGTATCTTGTAATTTTCTAATTTTTCGTTATTTTGTTACATGCTACTTTAAATTTTAAAGGTTCATTCTTTCTTAACAATATTATATATTTTTTCATACTTTTGGAATCGATAGTTTTTGAGAAAAAATAAATAATGTTCCCAACAACTTGGGCGGTGGGACAGTCATGGTAGTGAGAAATTCGAGGTTAAAATATTTTTTAAGGACGGATCTCACGTCTTTTATCTTCTATTTTCTTGATAGCTGATATAGAGGACACTGTCTAGTATCTACAAAAAAGAAATAGGTACATAAGCCTGAGTTAGTTTTAACCTACGTTCTTCAGCTTGGGACATGCTTTTTACCACAATTCAGAGAAGTGTGTAGTGTGTGTAAGTACTCTTAATCCCAACGGTTTAGGAGCGCAGTACCCTTCAGCATCAAGTTGTGGAGTTGGGACTTGGGTTAAAGTATGAAATCGTTGCTTAACACCTACAATATGAATTCACCATAAAAATTTCCTAACTCTCTAGTTTTGAATCGTAGGTACACCTACAGCATCAAGATTGAGGATTTGGAGTCAGAATTTTTTATGGGACTACCTCGCGAGCTTCCTCTAACCACTGAAAAAAAAAATACGCGCCGCATTGAGAACCTCCTCTTTTTTTGGAAGGTTAAAAAGGAATGTTACATCCCGGCGACGGGCATGTGATCGGTCAATGTGGATAAAGTTCAAAGGGAATTTCACGCGGACGCTTCATTTTTACCCGACTACGAGACGCACAGGGTTATGTATTCATCAGTCTATATATGTTTGTTTGTTCCTTGCAGGACAGCTATAGCATAAAAGTGTGGACCGATTTTGATGATTCTTCTTTATGCCGAATATATCATCAGAGTGTCACTGTGGAAGCCGAATTTGATTAAAAACAAAATGGCGCCCTCTTTCTAGAGGCCATAATGTAACAAATTAAAAAATAAAAGTCGATAGACTATGGCAAATTAGGTATCGATGAATAGGTCTTGTAAAATCAAAGTTAGGTTTCTTCATTCTTCTGTTTGAATGTTCATTTAGGATTTACAAGGTCTCAAATGTTGTATTCCTGAAAGAATAAGAAAGAAAAAACGAACGTACGTTCAAACGTTGCGTTCTCATGGCATTCCTTAGCGAGTCGCGAGTCGCGACGATACGCCTGGCGGAATTATCGTTGGAACCCAATCCGCCCAGTGCAGTGGTTGAGCTGTGCGTTGATAGATCTGTCAATCAGTCAGTCCTATTTTTTCCTTTTATATTTAAATATTTAGATTTGATTATAGCAATTTCAATGTTCAGAAATCTGTTACTTTCCTAAAATTCCGCACTTTTACGTATGGAAGCCGACAATGTTGAGATTTCCTAAGACATGCTGAAATTATCGTTTCCGATCTCTAGTGGTAAAAGATGGAATTAACAACAGACAATTTATTTCTTAAATGATATACTCATATAAGCTTATTAATTCCTTCACGGAAGTGCCGACATCAAAATATGTACAAAGGACATTGTTCCGTCCCCATGCAAAGTTCGCCTAAAAACCAACAGTCATAAAACATTGATTACTGGGTTCAAATAAATACCTTTTTATACTTGAGAGCAGATTAAAACAACGGACACTTAATAAGAAATGACTTTTTATCAAAAATATTTTCAATTTTGAGGTTATTTCAACTTTCACAATCAATCTGCTTGAACAAATAAATACCATCTTTATCCAATTGTAATAGAGCTGTAAACAGTATGTAGATAAGAAAAGATTCGCCGTAGTTCATCAAAAACAGTACAGATGGCGTTAGATATATTAAATTATTGTACTTTCAATAGATGGCGTTGCGAGATTCAGAATACTAGTGCAGATAAAAGCAGCTTAAAGTGCTATTAAGCTGCTTTTATCTTGTTTTTTACGATACAGATCTAGCGCTCAAGCGGTGGTATTGCATATTATTTTAACCTGTAAGTTATTGATCTGTGGTTAATAATCGGGAGACGAAAACGTATAGTAATCAATTTAATACCCATTTATTTATTTTGTTATTAATTTGAAGTGTCCGTTGAATTCTAATATTTGAAATAAAGGTTATAAAATAAGCTAAGAATTACTGTATATTTTAAACACATGTTGATTCTTAGGCGAATTTGGTCAATGTCCTTTTTACTCAGTTAGATGAACGATGTGTGAACGCATGGGTAACAAAAACCTGACAAATCGATTACTTTGTATTAAGTAACCGACCAAAATATAAAATAACAACTAAATATTGAGGCGCGGTTGCACGTCCAATAGCTAACGTGCGACTGCGTCTTGTTAACTTATAATAATTACAAAATTATTTATAAGGGAAAAATATTATTATCAAACGTGAGCTGTGAGAATACTTAATTGTTATATTATACTTTGTTCATTATTTAATTAAAAGTATTATACTATATTTATTGATAACAATGAAATTAAGTCTTATGTCTTGTTTTTGGTTTTGGTACATTTTGGTATACCAGCAGTCTGGTTTTTGGTTTCTTATAAATTACTTCTTTAAAAAAGACCTTCATTTCGTGTCTGAACTCAGAAAAGTGTGAATATTTTAATAATTGTACCTACCTATCTATCTTATCTTGGCAGGTACCTAGTAAGCACCCATGACTAGAAATATGTAACCTAAAAATAATATAATCTGGAGTATAGTCCTAATAAAATAGAATACATTTTCTGGTACTCAATAAAAATAACTATACTGTATATTATATATATTATATATGTAGTAACTCACCTCGGAGACCATTGTATTGAACTCCTGAAACATATACCAGCATGATTATTGTTTGGTGATAAAAACACAAACACTTTCACAAACTAGGTACTATTAAAATTTAATAGTAGTTTGTGTAGGGTAGGTTTAATAGTTAAACCCATCCCACTATATTTGTCCAACCATTTGTTTTACTTTTGACATAAGCACGCTTGAAGTGTCTTAATAAAATTATTGTCACAAAAATGCAATACTCCATGCACGCATAGACCGTATCGTTTTTTACAATAGTGAAGCCATTGTCCTTTTATCCGATATTTCATAACTCGTATAGGTACTCATCTAGTAATTACAAGTACGACTTTCCTTTTCAAAATAGTCACAGACCTTCAACACTAACTTTCTTGATAGTCTTTTTAGCACCATATCCTCCTAAGACCATATCTAGGTAGATCTCAGGTCATAGGTAGGCTATGTTAGGTCTACCGTCTATATGACCTGACGGATTCATGGACATTTACAGTACTGTTGTATATAAATGATTTAATTTAATCCATACATAATAAACGCTTGGGTATGTTTATAAAACTATAAAAAAATGGAACAAACATAAATATCTACGTGTCAAATCGATTAAAACTTCTTCTTAAATAAAGTCGATTGTTATCAAAAATAGAATCAGTAACGCTTATGAACATCATTGAATCGAGCTGCCAAAAGTAAAATAAATGTTTGGACAAATATAATTGGTTTCTACACGGCATTGTACCGGAACGCTAAATCGCTTGGCGGCACTTCTTTGCGGGTAGGGTGGTAAACAGTCATGACCAAAGTCTCCCAGACCAGACCAGAGAAAATTCAGAAATTATAAATTTCCAAATTAACCCTGCCGGGGATTGAACCGGAACCTCCCACGTTAAGATAGCAGCGCTCACCAATGCGCCAGGGAGTTCTACATACTGTGCTCGGTGGTCTTTACCATGTTGCTCCCACCATTTCACAAAATTATCACTCAATCTAATTCGTCTTTTGTCTTCCTATTGATCTTTTTCCATTTTTGGAAAATCATCCTGTTACTACTCTATGTTAAAACCTTCACATTGAAATTCGGATAATAAAACAAAAAAAAGCAATGATAAAACTCACCGGAAGCTACTCCGAAACTCAAGAGTAATGTGAAGAAGAGTTTCATTATTATATTAAGAGTTTTTTGATACCATAGTAGTTACGAGACGAGGATAATAATAATTTAAAAAATGCTTTAATTTGCTTCATTTAAATACCATTCCAAGAGTTTTATGTACATAGGTGCAGCTGAAAATTGTATACTGTTATTATAAAATAAATATGTACCATACATCCCTACTCCATATACAGGAAGGCCCGAATAGTGACTTCCTAAGAAAAAAATATGATGACCTATCAGAAAATACCCCATGTATGTTCAGCGATTTTTGGTAGTTTTCGAGTTATAATTTTTTAATTTTTTTAGGTTTCTTAACTATATTCTCTTATTTAGAGTGTTAAATTTTAATTTTTTTATTTCGTAAGTGAAATGTTTACGTTTGACAGCGGTAGTGAAAAATTTTCGACTTTAGCTTAAAAATACTTAAACCTGTTTACGTTACTTCCGACTAATGTAGTTTAAAACTTTTGAGGTTCCTAAGCTTCTTTTATGAGTCTAAAAATTTGATTCTTTAGGGGGCATTACTGTGAGAAATCGGAATCATCAGTCAAAGGCGGTAAGGCGGAAAATTCTGAATTTACAAATTGATTCATAAAATTGATTTTTGCGTAGATTCGATTCCGTATTTTCGGTATTAATTTTTTATAGCTTATTGCTATAGGAAATTTCTGAGTTTAAGTATTTAGCACAAAAATAATCGATATTTATTGATTGAGTGACATCAAAGTTACGTGAAAGTTATTTGGCGTTTTTTGGTTTTTAACAGTCATTTTTTAACACAGACAGACAACATTTTTCCTAATTAAATTAGTGTTAAGATCGTAATTATTTTATGCAAAGTAGTACACTTTATAGCAAGTATGTTCACAAAAAAAAGTTCGGAAAAAACACTGAATAAAAAGAAAAAAATTTAACACTCATTCCCTCAGAAATTGTCACGATGTAGTCTATGGTTGAGCATTTCCGAACGCGGCCATACTCGCTGTGTCTATGGCAAGTCCGATTTTGCCGACACTAAGATGTGAGGTCGTTTCGGAAAATCTCGGATTCCAGTTTTTCTCCATGGCTTCGCCGGGAAAAATAACAGTTTTCTTTCGTGTCGTCTTAGCCTAATATCATTTTCTTTATCAATTATGGTAAGAACTGTTCGGCGAGACGCTTATTGCATTTTGTCAAGATGGCCGTCATGGCTAGAAGAAATTTAATTAATTGTCTTGTTTCAGTTCCTATGTACTTTAGAATGAAGAGGCTTGGGTTGGGAGGACATTTTTCTTAAACGAATAATTTCTATGATGTCCGATTGGTAAGTTTCATTAGATTGGAAAATGTTTGTCCACGTAGATATGTCACATACCCTTTTGTTAAACTTCTGTTCTCTTTTTGTTTCAGGGTTGGTTTTGTGCGGGACAGTTAAATAAACAGTTATTAAATATTATAGTGCTCGGACGCGTGAACATAGTTATAGTAAAGTAAGGTAATAATTTGTAATAGGATAAGTTTTATAATTGTATAAACTAGTTGTATAAAATAAATTGTTAGAGTAGTGCAGGGTAGAGAGGGATAGCAGACAAGCGCTCCCCGCGCCTTCACACCCGCGCAACCAGCACCTCTCGCGCTCTCCCCCCTCAATCCTGATTGGATATTAATAAGCGCTCTGATTGGTCGAGTGCCAATAACCAATCAGAGGGCCTTTATTTTCCGGGCAAAATTTGTATATAAGCGGGGCCGAATCTGTGGTCGAACACAGTTCGCCGGCAACAGGCCTCGGAAGTGGTAGCAACAAGAATAAAGAGGAAGAATCAATAAGAAGTGTTTTCTTCGGAAGAACCCCAACCAATCCAGCGACAGCTAATGTACCATCGAGTACATTGAATGGTCCTTCGAGCCGGATACGTTGGGAAATCCTGAAGAACAACAGCGAGCCAGCATCGAGCCAGCTTCGGGACAGCATTCGAGCCAGCTTCGGGACAGCACCGAGCCAGCTTCGGGACAGCATCGAGCCAGCATCGAGCCAGCATCGAGCCAGCTTCGGGACAGCACCGGGCCACCTTCGGGACAACAGCGAGCCAGCTTCGGGACAGCACCGAGCCAGCTTCGAGCCAGCTTCGGGCCAGCACCGAGCCAGCTTCGAGCCAGCTTCGGGCCAGCACCGAGCCAACTTCGGGACAACACCGAGCCAACTGCGGGACAGCATCGAGAACCTGAACCCAGCAAGGATGCCAGTCACTCGTCAAGAAGTCAAGAGCCGCAAGACATCCTCCGAACAGACGCCTTCCACATCGGAAGGCAACGCTACCACCTCACCGAGCACGACTGAAACAAGCACGGAAACAGGCACAACCTCTACAGCCACGGGAACGGTCGCCACGGAGACTACAGACGCCTCCGCGACGACAGCGCCCTCTACAGTGCCATCCGTTCCAACAGCGAGAACGAAAGTTTCAGTTGCTGCTGCCTCGACTACACCCTCCATCGCGCCGACACTGCCGGCCGGCGCGAAACAGATGGGGCCCCCTGCAACAAGGGGGGTACCTACTACAGTACAGGGGCGTAGCCAGGACACAGAAATTTCAACAGGCAAGACAAGGCGAACTGTCAACCCACAAGAGCTGAAGCTACCACAAGACCTCCGACCTCCTAGCAAGATGGGGGGAGGGGGTGGATCAACCTATAGCAAAGCGAAAGCTCATAGAATACTGAAAGCAAAAGAAGAATTACTGCGACTTCAAGTCGAGCTAGCTGCCGCACGCATCGCCGCCCTGGAAGCTGAAGATACAGAAGATGAATTATTAACAGAAGAACAAATAGAAGGTGTTCCCGTTCAAGAAGCTAACGAGCATATGGACAACTGGTTCAACAGTCAGCCGCCGCCCCCTTTGTTGGCGATCACAGAGGCACCACACTACCCTATAGAAGACCCGGTGGTCATCAACGTGGAGCAACAGAAACAGCCAGACGAACACCCTCACACCGAGTCACAGCTTCAAGCACCGGCGGGAGAGCAAACAGAGATATCGAAGCTAGCTACAGCCATCACACTTGCAGTCAAAGCAGCTCAACGTCCAAAGTTCATCGAGCTGCCCATCTTTAGTGGATCACATCAAGAGTGGTTACCTTTCCGCGCCGCTTTCTTTGAAACGGAAAGCATGTTCACAGCAATAGAAAATACAAACCGCCTACGAAGAAACCTCAAGGGAAGAGCGAAAGAAGCAGTGGAGGGGCTACTAATCACCAGTGCACATCCTACAGAAATTATGAAGGCCCTGGAATCAAGATTTGGAAGACCAGAATCCATTGCCATGATGGAAATGGAAACGCTTCGAGCACTGCCACGCCTCACCGATTCAGCGCGTGACATCTGCATATTCGCAACAAAAGTCTCCAACGTAGTAGCAACATTGAAGACTCTCAGCTGCATGAACTACATGTACAACCTGAAGTCTCGAAGACCATCGTGGACAAACTCACACCCACGCTGCGTTACAGATACTACGACTTCACAGCAATACAACCAAAGGAAGATCCAGATCTAGTGAAGATGGAGAAGTTCCTCAAGAGAGAAGCGGAGCTATGCGGACCGTATGCGCTACCTGAACAGGTAGCCTCACATCCGTCAACCCCTCAACAGAAGAGAACACAGAAGATTCACAACGTAACAGAGAAGACTCACATACCCAGGTGCCCGGTGTGTGACGAAGAAGGACATAGCTCGGTGGATTGTGAACAATTCAAGAGTTTAGATTCAAATGGAAGATGGGATACAGCGAAATCCAAACGCCTATGCTTCCGATGTCTTCGGTACAGAAACAGAACACATAGCTGCAAAGCCAAAGTGTGCGGTCTCGACAGCTGCAAGAATTATCACAACAAGATAATGCACTACACCAAGGCAACAGGGAAAAAAGAAGACAAGGAAGCTGCAGAAGTAATCAATTCCACATGGACTATTAAGAAGAAGCAATCCTACTTGAAGATTATTCCAATACAAGTTGGAGGTCCCAAAGGAGTAATCAACACCTTCGCCTTGCTGGACGACGGGTCAACAGTAACATTGGTCGACGACGATGTAGCCGAACACGTCGGAGCAACAGGACCCGTCGATCCGCTGAAGATAGAAACCATCAACGACATGAAGACTTCAGAAGCAGCCTCAAGAAGAGTGACCATCAGATTAAGGGGTCTCAACAATAAGGAAGAGCAAATACAAGCGCGAACAGTGAGAAACCTGCAAGTATCGTCGCAGCGGGTCTCAAAAGAAGTGGTGGATGGGTGCAAACATCTGGCAGACATCCGGGATTACCTCATTTACGCAAACGTGAAGCCGCGAGTGCTGGTCGGTCAAGACAATTGGCATCTTCTGCTGACTACAGAAGTGAGAAGAGGAGACAGAGATCAACCAATAGCCTCTCTCACACCACTGGGGTGGGTGCTGCATGGTACAGAAAGTCGCAACTTTGGGCGCAGCATCGACTTCGTATCACACGTCACAGAAGAGACCGAGGATAGCCTGGACAGCTTAGTCAAGCAGTGCTTCGAGATGGACGCGCTTTGCATACAGCCCAAGAAACCGAAGACGGATCCAGAGGAACGGGCCTTACGCATCCTCGAGAAAACCACCAAGAAAACGCCAGAGGGAAGATACGAAACTGGTCTGCTTTGGCGCAAAGAAGAGGTCACGTTTCCCGACAACTACCACAACTCGCTGAAACGGCTCTTCCGACAAGCTACGAGTGGTGCATGATGCAGCAGCCAAAACGAAGGGAGTAGCTCTCAACGACATGCTACTCAAGGGGCCTGATCTCTTACAGTCCCTACCTGGCGTAGTAATGCGATTCCGGCAGCATGAGATTGCAGTCACAGCAGACATCAGGGAAATGTTCATGCAAGTCAAGCTACGACCTGAAGACCGGGATGCACTCCGATATCTGTGGCGCGGGAAACGACGAGATGATCAACCGCCCGAAGAATACAGAATGACGTCGTTGATCTTCGGCTCGTCGAGCTCTCCGTCAACAGCGATCTACATCAAAGACCTGAACGCCAAACAGCACGAGGAGGAGCATCCTGAAGCCGCGGCTGCCATCGTACAGAAACACTACGTCGATGACTACTTAGACAGCTTCAGAAGTTTAGAAGACGCGGTACGCATCACGAAGAGCGTGCGTGAAGTGCACTCTCATGCCCATTTTGAACTGAAACAGTGGAAATCGAATTCATCATCTTTACTGGAAGCATTGGATGAAAACGAACAAGCAGAAGACCTGGAACTCTACAAATCAGAAGATAAAACAGAACGAGTACT
Source organism: Erebia palarica (assembly GCA_964035005.1). NCBI lineage: Eukaryota > Metazoa > Arthropoda > Insecta > Lepidoptera > Nymphalidae > Erebia > Erebia palarica. The sequence goes on from OZ035994.1 coordinate 21,375,788, forward strand.
GGGCGTGATCTGGAAGCTCAACACAGATGAACTCACCTTCAACCTCAACTTGGCACGAATTGCACCAACAGTCACCAATGGAAAAACACCAACGAAGAGAGAAGCGTTGCGAATAGTCATGTCACTATTCGACCCCCTCGGCTTCGCATCACCCGTAACTATAAGGGCGAAACAGCTGCTACAAGAAGTATGGCGAAGAGGTACGCCGTGGGACGACGAACTCGATCAAGACCTGGCTGAACAATGGCAGGACTGGATGACACATCTGAAGAATCTCAGCAACGTGACGATCCCACGGCGGTATCTCCACTACAGCGACGCCACATCATTGCAGCTGCACGTGCTTACTGACGCCAGTGAAGCAGCCTACTCAGCGGTCCTTTTCTGGAGAGCAATTGCACCGAACGGTGAAGTTAACCTATCTCTCATCATGGCTAAAGCGAAGGTTACGCCGTTGAAGTTGACGTCCATTCAGAGGTGGAGCTACAAGCGGCAGTCATGGGAGCTAAGCTCGCCGAAACAGTTATAGAACAACACGAAAAGAAGCCTGACTGCAAAATATTCTGGACCGATAGCAAGACAACACTCGCTTGGATTCGGACAGGGTCGCGCACATTCAAACCGTACGTAGCGCATCGCCTGGCCGCGATCGAAGAAACTTCTACAGTCTCCGAGTGGCGGTGGGTTCCGACGAAGTTGAACGTTGCGGACGACGCAACGCGAGATGTGCCCGTGGCTTTCGATAAAAATCACCGCTGGTACAAGGGGCCCGACTTCCTCTACGAGGCAGAAGACCAATGGCCGATAGAAGTTTCTCCAACAGAAGAGCCAGAACCCACTGGGGAAGAAAAGACGAACCACGTTACAGACAGACAGAGGCCGAAGCTTGCAGAGGCGCTTCCTGAGGTCTCTCGCTTCTCCAGTTGGGACAGGTTACGATACGCGACAGCGAGGGTCCTACAATTTGTCCAGCTCTGTAGGCCCGCAGCACAGAGGGTGAATTACAGAAGAACCCAGAAAGGCAAAGAGACGGATCCGAACTGGAAAAGAACAACTAAGTCTGCGACGAAACAGCGAAACACAGTACAGAAAACGTCGTCATCAAACAGAAGGTTCATCCCAGTCTCGGCCGAACACCTTAGAAGGGCGGAAGAGCTCCTAATGCGTTCCTCACAGGAAGCCTCCTTTGCAGCCGAAATAGAAAACTTGAAGAATGGTGAAGCCCTAAGCAAGGAGAGTCGTCTATACCAGCTCAGCGTCGAACATATCAACGGTGCGGTCAGGCTCAGAAGTCGTATCCAAGCGACAACAGATGTAACAGAAAACTTCAAGAGCCCTCTGGTACTAGACGGCGATCATCCCATAGTCAAGCTCTGGGTGAAGGCCGTGCACCAACAGCTGCATCACGCCGGTGTCGAAGCCACGATTAACGAATGCAGGCAGCAGTACTGGGTGCTACGCGTGCGTCCCGTCACAAGGACAATACTACGGAGCTGCCTGTTCTGCAGGATGAAGATGCAAACGCCACCGTACCCCAGGACTGGGGATCTGCCGGCATGTCGCTTAGCGCACGATAAGCGGCCGTTCACCTTCACCGGTGTGGACTACTTCGGGCCGCTATCAGTGACCGTCGGTCGGACGCGACAGAAAAGATACGTAGCCGTGTTCACTTGCCTAACGATGAGAGCCATTCATTTAGAAATTGCCGGCTCACTCAGCGCCGACTCGGCGGTGATGGCGCTGCGACGGATGATGGCTCGCCGAGGCTGTCCTACTGAAATTTGGTCGGACAACGGGACGAATTTAAAGGCGGCGGACAAAGAACTTCGACAGGCGATGGACAGCGCCGCGTCAGAAGAAGCAGCGAAGAAGACGATCTCCTGGCGGTACATACCACCAGGGGCCCCGTTCATGGGCGGGGCCTGGGAGCGCATGGTCCGCTCTGTTAAAACAGCCCTCGCTGCCACTCTTCATGAACGCCACCCGACGGAAGAGGTCCTCTCCACTCTGCTGACGGAGGTGGAGTATACAGTAAATAGTCGGCCACTGACACACGTCTCAGTCAGCGCCGATGACCCAGAAGCATTGACGCCGAACCACTTCCTGTTGGGCGGGCCAGGACGAGTACCACAACCGGGTTACTTCGGCGAGCAAGACACTGTTTCACGATCAAGTTGGCGAGCAGCACAACGGCTGGCAGACGTTTTCTGGACGCGCTGGGTGAAGGAGTACCTTCCCGAGCTTCAACACCGGCGGGAGCCGCGAGGGCGAGGGCCAGCCATCAAGAATGACGATCTAGTACAAGTCGTCGACGCCAACCTGCCACGCAACGTGTGGATCCGAGGCAGAGTCATCGTGACGTACCCGGGACCAGACGGCGTCGTACGTGCAGTGGATATCAAGACAAAGGGAGGAGTGCTGCGGCGGCCTGTGCGGAAATTGGTGGTGCTACCCCTGACAGACAACGTGCCCGCACCGTCAGAAGATGCGACGCAGTCGCACGGCGGGAGAGATGTGCGGGACAGTTAAATAAACAGTTATTAAATATTATAGTGCTCGGACGCGTGAACATAGTTATAGTAAAGTAAGGTAATAATTTGTAATAGGATAAGTTTTATAATTGTATAAACTAGTTGTATAAAATAAATTGTTAGAGTAGTGCAGGGTAGAGAGGGATAGCAGACAAGCGCTCCCCGCGCCTTCACACCCGCGCAACCAGCACCTCTCGCGCTCTCACCCCCTCTATCCTGATTGGATATTAATAAGCGCTCTGATTGGTCGAGTGCCAATAACCAATCAGAGGGCCTTTATTTTCCGGGCAAAATTTGTATATAAGCGGGGCCGAATCTGTGGTCGAACACAGTTCGCCGGCTACAGGCCTCGGAAGTGGTAGCAACAAGAATAAAGAGGAAGAGTCAAAAAGAAGTGTTTTCTTCGGAAGAACCCCAACCAATCCAGCGACAGCTAATGTACCATCGAGTACAGTTTTTTTATATTTTTCTTTTTGATTTTATTATCTGAATTTTGGATCTTTAGATTCATTCTATTTTAAATTTTGATATATTTATGCTTAACACTCCTTCCTTTTATTATGGAAACTTAACTTTGAATAAATTGGGATTGAACACATGGTTACTGGATTGAGGGTGATGGACTTGAGCATAGAAAGACAGGTCGGTTTGCCCCGGAGTGGACACTAGTGATGCAAGGTGATGACCAGATCAAGGACATTCCGTCACTTCAAGTAAGCCAAACATTTTCTATGTGAAACAGTATAGTGAAGTGTTCCTAGTGAGTCCAGTAGTTTGAAACCAGACTGTGCTGCTGTGCTAATAAAAAAAAATTAGAATTAAACTTTCGAATTTATAAATATCCTGCCTATGGCAAGCATATGAAAGTATATGTATATTTTGATCTATCTACCTGAACCATATAAGACTATCTATAAACTTTAGATTAACTCGGTTCTGAGCGACCCCTAGTGTTTGTAATTTGAGGCCTACCATAGCTAGGACCTATGGAAATTAAATTTTGCCTAAACAACTGCAAATTTTCATTTGTACCATCGTAACATTTGTACCATCATTTGTAATTTGCATTCTGCCCAATCACCCGCCTTACAAAATCTCCTAAAAAAACTTTAAAAAATTGTAACTCGAAAACTACCAAAAATCGCTGAACATACATGGGGTTATTTTCTAATAGGTCTAAGTACGAGGAATCCAATTTTTTTCTTTGGACGTCACTGTGTGGACCATCCTGTATATTATATATATTAATATCATAAACGCGAAAGTGTTTGTGTCTGTCTGTCTGTCTATTTGCTACGCTTTCACGGCCCATCTGTTAAACCGATATTGATGAATGATAAGTCAGAATGGTTTTTTGATGAAATACGTAGTGTTGATTGGAACTGTTGTAAATTATAGGGTTTTATGTTAAATGCTTATAATTTTGTTTTGAGTTAAAAAGCACAGTACACATATTTCCCTAGAGCTGACAGAAATCATTTTGAAACATTATTTGATTTAAAAATAGGTTTAATAAGTTTGCATTTCAGAAAAAAATATGCAGGGGAAACATGGCACTACAGTGGGATAAGATTGATATAGTGTCACAACTTAGAAAATATCATTTATTTATTCTAATTTTGATCTACACTAATATTACTATTAAGCGGATCGCCCCGAACTGAGACCTCGCGGTATCCATTCACGGCACCGTTCGCATTAAAACGCGCCGAATCTGATGACGTCAATTGTCATCCGCTTGCGTGGATGGTTCGGTGAGCGGGTGTTACGTAGCATACGATTTCATAATAAAAAAATATAAAATGTGATGGCTAAACCTGTGTGCTTGCGGCTCCTGCGGCGAGCGTGTCTAGATGCGCGCTCATCTTTACGTTCGTAGACATCAGTACTATCAGTTGACTATTTTTTTTTCCACGTAAGATGGTGCTAACTATCTATTGACAACATTGTGAAGTTCTGTTAAAAATACTGAAGCTCATTAAAAATTAAATAATTTCGTTTCCTTATAATATTTATCTCATTTTAGTATTTGTTGTTCAAGTACAGGATAAAATTCAAATAATTGATCAAGTTTCAGGCTCAACCTTTCAGAAAAATGAGATTTCTGATGTCAACTTTGGACATTAGAAAATCTCCACTTTGAAATCCCCCCTATTTCGTCAACTTTAAGGGAAATATTTAAAAAAATATTTTTGGACTCTATTCTTAATTATCTTTAAAATGATATACCACAACCCTATGTAACGCTATAAAAAATATTTTACTTCACATTCGCTTCTATGAGAGCCCCCCTGAAATAAAGATTTTTATAACATTTTAAGCCTTATTCGGCTAGAGGCCATCGACCAAATTTGAAGTTATTACAATCAGTAATTCAGAAGTTATAAGGCTCTGACAAACGGACGGACAAGTTCACATTCACTCAAGTAGACTCAGAGACCTTCGCTTCGCTCGGTCAATAAACGAAAGTTTGGATGTATGGATGGATGTTTGTTACTCAATCACGCCCCAACGGCTGAACGGATCTGTGTGAAATTTGGCACAGAGATAGATTAAAGTCTGGAATAACACATAGGCTACTTTTTATCCCGGAAAATTAAAGATTTCCTGCGGGAACCGAAAAACTTCAATGCACGCGGACTAAGCCGCGGGCATTAGCTACTACTGAATAAATATTGCCACAGCTTAGTAAATATCATTTATTTATTCAATTTTGAATAATTCACTTTATATTTTAAAAATAAATTCAAGGAAAATTACCATCGGCTTATTATTTTAAACATGACGATAAGGCCGAGCAACTTCTATAAACTCCAGGGGGTTACTAATTACTAGCATCGTTTACTAGCAGTACTATTTTAAATGTACAGATTTAGGCGACGTATCTTCACGTGCCGTAAATAAGGATTATAATTCTAAAAGAACATCGTCAACAATATTAAAATAAGCAATTGTGATATGCCCCCTGGTCTCTGGATTTTTTCCACGCGTGCTCGGAGTATTTACACGGGTGGAAAATAAAATCCGGATCTTCAAACTCGGGATTTATTTACATACAGTCTACTTACTACAGTTAGCACACTAACTACTTACCTACAGTTAAATTCACATTTGTAATGATATATATATAGTAATCAAAGTAATAGGTGAGCAATTCTTTATTAGTTTGATTGTAATTTGTTCTGTCCCCATACAAAGTTCGCCTAAGAACCAACCGTCATAAAACATTGATTACTGGGTTCAAATTAATACATTTGTATACTTGAGAGCAGATTAAAACTACGGACACTCGCTAAAAAATTACTTATTACCAAAAATATTTTCAATTTTGAGGTTTTTTCAGCTTTCACGATCAAACTGCTTGAACAAATAAATATCATCTTTATCCATTTGTAAAAGAGCTGTAAACAGTATGTATAGATAAGACAAGATCCGCCGTAGTTCATCAAAAACATTACAGATGGCGTTAACAATATTAAATTATTGTACTTTCAATAGATGGCGTTGCGAGATTTAGAATACTAGTGCACTTAGCACTTTAAGCAGCTTTTTAGCTTGTTTCTTACGATACGGATCTAGCGCTCAAGCGGTGGTATTGTATATTATTTTAACTGTAAGTTGTTGATCTATGGTTAATAAACCAGAGACGGAAACATATAGTAAACAGTTTAATACCTATTTATTTATTTTTAAATTAATTTGAAGTGTCCGTTAAACTCTAATATTTGGATTATAGGCTATAAAATAAGCTAAGAATTACTGTATATTTCAAACGTATGTTGATTTTTAGGCGAATTTGGTCAGTGTCCTTTAAGATGTGCAAATATCTCTAAGTCTTGTAAACAGTAAAAATCTTCTTTAGATTGTCGACTAAGGATGTCGAATATCGGTCCACGTTGATCATGAGTCGGCTGATCACGTCAGCAGGTTTCACTGAGTCTCCGGGTCTGAAAGTAGAGGATGGAGAAAAATTCATATCTGTCTGCTCACAGTCTGTCAGTTTGGACGATCAAAGTGGTGATTTGAGCTTAGTGTTTGAGATTTGATTTTAAATCAACTACGAGTACACGTTGGCCCTTGACTGCGATCAAAACTGATGGTAAGTGATCATGCAGTCTAAGATGGTAGCGGGCTAACCTGTTAGGGACTTATAAGATAAATTAAATCCATACACCTATTCGGTTTCTACACGGCATCGTACCGGAACGATAAATCGCTTGGCGGTACGTCTTTGCCGGTAGGGTGGTAACTAGCCGCAACGGAGTAACGTCGATCCGTTACTCCGTTGCGGCGTGATTGAAGGACATCCAACTACACAACTTTCGCATTTGTAATATTAGTATGTTATGCGGAAGTGCTTATTCGTAGGTTTGTTCTCAAGTCACATCACCGGAGCAACGATTTAGCAAGATTTTTGCGTTTGAATTTTGAACCTGCAATTTTAATCAAGGATGAAAGAAATCAAAGAGTATGTTTCCAGACATAGCTACGGAAAATAGAAAGTTTACACGGCTTTCGATATGTTCAAATAATTCAGTTCATTTTATTTTTACTATGTAAGTACCTACCTAATAAGAAGAAATCCTGACAGTCCTACCCATATACATGTTTTAATAATGACTTGTACCTATAATTAATAAGACCCGTCTTTTTGAATCTCGCTTAAAATCTAAAGAACATGAAGTTATTAGTAAGTAGGTTAAATCATTAGAACATAGCAGAATCTTGGATCGTAATGGTAGTAATAAAATGAACAATAGTTTACTGGCACTTTATATTCCACGGATCGTCGATGTAGTATATGTGGAGACTGAACACCGGATACGTGTCTGCGTAGTGATAGAGGCACTCCGGTGCTAGCGGAATAGTCGACTGAAACAAAAAAGCTATAATTAATTAAAATAAGTAATTTAATATTGAATAGAAGCAGGCGTTACTTTGCGGAAGTCCATGATAGTGAATGAACTAGAAGTTTAATGCGCTATAATCCGCTACAGTAGACAAATCTGTGTGGTACAGTGCGTGTCTTTCACCTGCAGACACCACACAGACACCTGCAGTAAAGACAACACACAATCACAATCGTGCATTGTCGAGTCAACATCTCCTGAAGATGCTCCGGTGTCGGAGTGAAACGTACGTTGAGAGTGATTTGGAGGATTTGTGTGGTGTGGTGTTGTGCCTGTGTGAATTGCTGCAGGTGAAAGACACGCACTGTACCACACAGATTTGTCTACTGTAGCGGATTATAGCGAATTAAACTTCTATAGTTCATTCAATAAGTAATTTAAAACACGTCTGCCCTGCCAAGAGGGATTAATTATGTTAGGATTCTAACGGTCTCCAAATCTGTTTATGCATTTTTAAATCATGGTGGAATAAAGAAACTCACATAATTACATAGATACATGAACCCTGAAACTCTCCTTTTTGGGCAGTAGCCGTATGAAAATCTAGCCAAGCTGTGAATATACTAGTGGTTCAGGCATCCGACCTCCTATCCGGGATCGTGGGTTGATTTCCGGGCATGTACCTTTAACTTTTCGGAATTACATAAGTAAGAAATAAATACTTATCACTTGTTTCAAACGGTGAAGGAAACCATCGTCAAGGAAATGAAATTGAAATGAAATGAAATGAAATTTATTTGAAATGAAATGAAATTTATTTATTTTCTGTACCAACTATTACATTTGACCTTATTTCTAGGAACGATGACGGCTAAAAAAGTATAAACTGCGTTTCAGCCGTCAAAACTAAAAGTTAAAACGGAAGCATACTAAGTTTTGCTTGTGTGTGTGTGTGTGTGTGTGTGTGTGTGTGTGTGTGTGTGTGTGTGTGTGTGTGTTGAGTGAGTGTGTGTGTGTGTGTGTTGAGTGAGTGTGTGTGATTGTGTGTTGAGTGAGTGTGTGTGATTGTGTGAGTTTATTTGTTTGTGCACTAATAGAGCCTAATTATTTAACTATTATTGAGGGGGAAGATATTTAATAATTTATTGACTCTGTTATACAGTAAGCAACTTAAGAAAGGGTAATGACGTCCCGAAATTGCTGTCCGAGATGAAGGCATTATACACACCGAGTGAGGTCTACGTTTTGTGTAAATTTTTGAATCGTAGTGAAGTTGTGGGTGTTTACGCAGGATCGTACATAAAATAAACAGTTGTCTCACAGTTAGGACTTTCGTATTTGCATAAAGCTCAGCCGTGGGAAAATAAATGGGTTTATTACACATACCCTTTAGCACTATTCTCTGGGCAACATATTAACAGGTAATGCAGTATGTCAAAATCGATTGAGCCAGAGAAAAGTAAACGGTTTTCAAGCATCCCAAGTCCACCACGTTCCTCAGCCGCTTAAAAACAAAGATGAGTTTCCTGAGTCGTGACACCAATGAATCGATGTGTTGGTTCCATGTCATAGAACCGTCCATAATAACACCTAAATATTTGGTGCATAATGTGCACTCCAAGAGGGGACAATCACAACTACTAACAGTATCATTATTAAGGCAGCTGTGCGCTCGGATTGTGAAGGAAGAAGGCGCTTGGGATGGTGTAGAAGAAGCAAAAGTAATGAATTTAGTTTTAGCAACGTTAAGGGTGAGCAGATTCTGTTTAAGCCATCTCAATACAAGTCTTAAAGCGAATTCGGAGAAATTTTTGGCTTCTAGCCAGTTTTTCCCGTGGATGAGAAGTACAGTGTCGTCTGCGTAAGTGCCAATCTTGCAGTTAGGCAGTGACATGCCACATAACTCGTTTATGTAAATAAGAAAAAGAGTAGGTCCCAGGACGCTACCCTGAGGGACGCCGTACTCAATTGGGGCGTCTTTTCTTTGGAAGTTATTTATCTTAACGTATTGAGTACGATCTGAAAGATAACTTTTAAATATATTAAAAGCCAAGCCTCTAACACCTATTTGCTCGAGTTTATTTAGCAACTTGGGGACAGAGACAGTGTCAAAAGCTTTGGAAAGGTCAAGGAAAATTGCGACAGATTTTAATTTGTTATCGATATTTATTAAAATATTATTGGACAGTTTCAATACTGCGTCTTCGGTAGACTTCCCGCCACGGAATCCAAACTGGTTTTGTGAAAATATATCATTGTGATTTATGTAACTTAAAAGCCTCTTGTTCAAATTTTTTTCAAATATCTTCGAAAGGGTTGTTAATACTGAGATTGGCCTGTAGTTTGTGACACTGCCTCTGTCTCCATTTTTATAAATAGGATGCACAACTGCTCTTTTAAAAGCCCGGGGAAAGATGCCTAGAGATATGCTGAGATTGAATATATGTTGTAATATAGGGATAAGAACATGTGCACTAGCTTTAATAATTGATGAAGGAATGCCATCCCAGCCTACAGCGCATTGAGATTAGAGATTGCGTCTTCTATTTCGATGGATTCAATTGTCAGTAAGACCATGGTATTTAAGCCATTATGGTTCGAAGTATAGGTTATATTGGTTTGATCCTCAGGAGATAGAGTTATATTTTCTGCAAGGGTTTTACCTACACTGGAGAAAAAGCCGTTAACTGCACTAGCAGAATCAACTGGGTGAGTACATAGATTCAGCAAATCAGACGGGCTCGGATCTTTTTGTTTAAGATTGGCAACTTTCTTAATTAATTCCCAAGTTTTTCCAGGATTATTTTTGGCCTTCTGAAACTCATTCCGCTCATATTCTTGCTTAACTTTTTTGAGGAGATTGGAACTTTTTTGAGGAGATTGAAGGAACCTGCATGCCCGAGAGTTCAATCCAAATTTTCTCGAAAGTGTCTGAAGTCTGCCACATACTTATAATCTTAATAAAATAAGTAATTAAAAAACACGACTGCCCTGCCAAAAAACTAACAAAAAAGTTAAAAACAATAAATGATATTTTTTTGTGAATCACTGGATATTGAGTAGTGAACTATATTTTTGGAATCTACTCATCATAGGTGATGATTTTTTCGAGAGGTTTTGAATGCGGTAGATGGTCACCCCATCAATTTTTTTTTTAAATTTACCTAGCCAATTTCACCTAGGGATTCTAATGATATCTCATTTAGCAAAATCGGTTCAGGCGTATAGAAGTTATGGTGGAATATACAAACTCACATACATACAGGAACCCTGAAAACAATATACTCCTTTTTTCAGGCACTCGTATAAAAATGCGAAAGTGTGTCTGTCTGTCTGACAGCTACACTTTCACGGCCCATCCGTCCTACCGAATTTGATGAAATTTAGTACTTTTAGCTCTTTTTATCTCGGAAAATTCAAGAGTTCCCGAGGGAATGAAAAACGTTAATCCACACTGACGAATTCGCGGGCATCATCTTGTTCAATAATAATAAAAAAAAAGTTATTTAGGAAAAGCTTTACCTCAGCTATCATTCTGCCCTTATAGGTCTCGAACCAGTCCCTGTCTTGGGGTGGTTTGGTGAGCTTGCCGAATATCTGTAGCCCAACGCCCATTAGATAGCCCTTGTTCGTGACTGCGAACCAGGGAAATAAGTTTTCGCAGAGCGTATCCCGTGACATGTTGTAATGGTAGTGAGTTCCTGGACAAACAGAAGACAATTTAAGAACGTAAAACGTAACTAAGTAAGTAACTTAGGCCTATAACACTACTCTTTTGAAAGGGAACCTTACACCTGAATATAGTGTAATAAGATTTAGTGAGAAAGGGTCCCTAATTTGATCCTTATTGCTGTGTAATAAGCGACGCTCCAACAAGCTTACCACAGGGCGCTGTGAAAAGTGCAGTGTAATAGGCCTATAAGTCCTACTACTACTGCTACTACAAAGTCTCAAAGTGTTAAATACACCCATCATCATCATCACTTCAACCGTGATAACTGTTTAACGTGGGAGGTCCTGGGTTCGGTTCCCGGCAGGGTCAATTTTTTTGAATTAATAATTTCTGGATTTTCTCTGGTATGGTCTGGTGGGAGGCTTCGGCCGTGGCTAGTTGCCACCCTACCGGCAAAGACGTACCGCCAAGCGATTTAGCGTTCCGATACGATGCCGTGGAGAAACCGACTAGGGGTATGGGTTTAATATAACTACCATAATTTAGGTGTTACAGAATGAAAATGTAACAAAATCGAAGCTGTAACCCTTTTGAATTTTAATTCTGTTTACCCGAAATACTTATATTTCTATAACAGAAATGAATCTGTACAAGAAATAAAGGGGTTTAAAGTACCGAAATGACGACTTTGCCAAATTTACTGTTGACGCGTATTCAAATTTGATCCCAAGGTGAAAGCGCCGATGGTTGCAATTGTTTTAAGTAAAGCATGGCCATGTTGTGTCAGTGTGTGTAAAGTCCAATGAAGTGAAAAGAATGCGTTGTCACACCGTGCAGTTTGTTAGGGCATGTACCTATTAGGGTTACAGATAAAACACTTATGAACAGAAATAAACGGTTACAGATTGATTGGGTTACAGTATCGTTTCTGTTTCCGTTATTCTGTTTCTGTTTTTTAACAGTTTCAAAAAATAGTGTTTAAACTCCTTATTTCAGTTACTGTTTCAGTCCTTATGTAAGAGAATCCAAAGGATCGCCTCTTGCAAGGACTTCCACACACCGTGGCTAAGATTGCGCCGCCTACGGACTGGATCTAGCGGCTCCCTGCGACTGTTTGCTGATGTCCGTCCACCGAGTACACCTACATTTTACATCATCATAATCTTACCCATATTAGGTACACAGTTCTGTTTCTTGAACAGTGTTGTATTCAGTTCGGCTTCGGTGCTTGGGATGCGCATGAGTTGCCCGTCGGGATCGCTGACCCACACGCCGCCATCTTGCAGAGTGGCACCATTCTCCACTTGTGGCCCCGCGCCTGCTGCCATGGATTCTGAAAATTTCACACTAAGGAAGATTGGTATGCGGTAGTTAGGTATATTGCGGGCGGGCATGCCGAAATAAAGTTCTGACATTGAATTTGTTAGTGATTTATCCAAGTATTTATTTACCTATCCAGTATCGATTTAGTAGTAGTATGAATACGGATCACGTTGTATTCTTAAACAAATTAAATTATTTCTTATTCATATCAAGTATTAATAAAATAGCATCGGTCAAAGTAAAAAAGTGTGTCAAATGTCGATGATGTCATGTTAAGTATTTCATAAAGCTTTTTCGCACGTTTTGACATTTATTAAGGAGGGATTTGATTTGGGGCAGGGTTGTATCTTGTGTTGCCACGCGATTGGTTTCTCAGTTAACCTCGATTCACTGTCGTCCAGCCAAGAAGAGTTTTAAGTACACAAAAAAACTTTTACAAAAAACCAACTGATTGTGGGAAAGCGTGGTACTTAGTGCACTCACTACGCATTAGGACTTGGATGGCAGGATTGTCGTGCCTGGTAAGTTATTCAGTTGTCGGTAACAGTAAGTATACGTTTTTATAATAAACTCCCAGAAGACATATTTAAAGTTTTTGTAAAACGTAAACTAATTGAAAAATCCTATCAGTGTAAAGGATTATTTAAACGAAATAAAAAATTGGGTATGAAATGTTCCAGCGGCTAATTATGTAATTAATGGTTACAATTATAAATCTAATTAGTTTACAATATTTTGTAAGATGGTGATACGCGACGTTCAGAAGGTGTACTTTGTAGCAGTGGCGTGCACCAGGTTTTCAAGCTAGGTAGGCATTAGTTAGTCAATACCTATTTACTAGCTGTTTTGATGAAATATGAGCATTGACGTATTTCCATTTGGGTAAGCAGTGCTTTTATGCCTCTATGAAATGGACGCCTTTATATATAGGTACCAATTTTGAATAAATAATTTGAGATTTTTTGAGTTTGACTCAAACAGGCTGTTGAGCGAAAGTCATAAATATAATTATCATATTATTATTTCAGTCTATCTTTTTTTTTTTTATTCTCTGTTTACTTTATATCGATAGTTTTTTTAAGCTTCGTTACGTTACACTAACAGATTTTGAATTACCATAACATCTTCTTTGTAAGTAATTTATTTTTATAGTACTAACTCGTCCTAAACTTGTGGATCCACGGAAGACCAGCGCTGTGCCTGAGCTCGAACCACAGTCATAGCAAAATGCTGAGTGGAGTCCATTATGGGATCACACAACTCATATTTCTGTCTCATATCTTTCTACTTTAACTATTGTACTTATTGTGGTTCCAAATATACGCTTTTTCTTTCTTCTTTCTTTTCTTTAAAAATCAAATGGTTAGGATACCTTCAGACACCAAATATTGCGTGATAGCCAAGTACTCCTTCGCAGGTTCGCCGTCAGACGCCGGCACGCTCCACTTCGTAAACCACTTCTCAGGCTTGAACGTTGGAGTGATCAGCTCGTCTGCTGGGAACTGAAACCAACATTATTTTACCACGTTTTGACCTAAAGCCGCATTTTCACAAGTAAGTTTTTACGTAAAAAGCTTACGTCAGTAACTTACATTTGCAAAAGATGCACGACATTTGCCCGTTTTCATCAACAATGCCATTTAACATTCGAACACCTTCACACTATATGTCATTTGTAACCTATTGGATTTAAGTGTTCGCTAAAATTTCCTAAAAAATGTTTGCCATTGTTGGTGAAAATGGGCACTACAAGACAGTTTAGAGTTTTAGATTTACGTGCGTAAAACTCACAAGTGCAATCGTGGCCTTACAATGAGTGTCTGCAATGAAAGATTTCCACTCAAGAACCTTCTAAGGATTTTTAGGCAATTTGTGGGCACCCACCCAAATTGACCATGACAATTTGACCACAAATACAGCTGATAGGTACAATATGATTCATTATAACTGACATCATTGAAATCCCACATCACTGAGGTTATCGGGGATAATCTTCTATATATACAAAAAATCAATTGCTTGTCGTTTGTCTCGCTAAAACTCGAGAATGGCTCGACCGGTTTAGATGGAATTATTGTGTGTATTTGAGTGGATCTAGGGCTGGTTTATATTCATAACTGGACCCGGTAGGGGGCGCTGCAATTGGGTTCTAGGTTCAGGGCAGGACAACGTCTGCTGGGCCCACTAGTAATAGATAATAATCCGTTTCAGATCAAAGATGGCTGTTTTTTTTGTAAGTAGTTAGAGAGAAATCCCTACTTATCCATACTAATAATATAAATGCGAAAGTGTGTCTGTCTATCTGTTTGCTACGCTTTCAAGGTCCATCTGCTCAACCGATTTTGATGAAATTTGGTACAGGGGTAGATTGTATCCCGGGACATAGGCAAAAAAAGCTTAACCCACGCGGACGAAATCGCGGCCATCATCTATGAAATAGCAGAAAAGGACTTTATGTTACTTTGTGTAAAAAACTCTTCAATTATAAGGTAAGCTAAATATAAAAATAAATAAATAAACAAGCTACTTGGAGACGAAGATCTTTCCAGAATATCAACGCAATCGTTGAATTCATGTATTCAGAGTGGAGCAGCATCCGATCATGTCATTCAGATAAATTAGATAAACGATTGCATTGTGATTTCTGACCGATCACGATAGCAAATTGTTCCTTCGTGACGAATACTTAAATGTTATAAATTTGTGATAATATGATGATGGTTACATTGAATATTACTTATACCTTGGTTTCTCAGTTCCCTTCTTAAATACTAGTTTTTTTAGATGTTTGAAGTAAATGTAACAGACTGTCACTTCTCTCTCTGCGTCATATTCCTCATTACTAGGGGTCTTGGCCCCGTTCCATTAATCAAATAATGGTAGGAGTTTTCTTGGGATAATAATGCGGTGGGTTCCCACGTCCTTCCGCATACGACTCGACTTGTGTTAATTTAGGTTTTTGTAACGATTATTATCAGATGTTAGTGATAATAACCGGGACCGACGGCTTAACGTGCTCTCCGTGGCACGTTAAGCTGTCGGTCACCCATTCCAGTTACCGACTTGGGTCAACGTTGCTTAACAATCGCAATCGACTGATATGCGTTGTCACAACTAGCCCACTCGTCCCTCAATTCTACTGAGTAGAGAAATAGAAAGTGTTTCCCCCCAACAAAAACAAAGCTACTTACAGCAAGTTGTATTCCAGCAACGAATCCAGATGGATCATACAACGGACAGACATATTTCCCTGGCGAGCAGTATAACCGTAGTTCCTCTAGAGGACCTGGAGGTCGCTCAGTTCTGCGCCAACCTTCATTCTCCGCTTGAACCTTCGTCCGTGGCAGCTTGTAGAAGTACTCCTTATCTGCTAGGGCGTCTGACCACCCGAACTTAACTGAAAGCAAATAATATACTTACTTTTATCCTTCTACATAAAAAAAGAAATATTATTCCTATTCTTCTTCGATTACAACCTTCTCCCATTGCAAAATTAGAGATCTCATAAAGAGATAACATGTTCTTAGATGTTCTTAAATTTTTTTGATAAAAAATGGTACTGGTTATTGACAGCCATATGGCTGGATATTTTGAGGCTTTGCAGTTTACATGCAAGTTTGCTCTATAGTAAGTACCCTCATTGAAGAATTTTCACAAAATTATTCTAGCAAGCGATTCTGAGGAAGGGGGGACAACGACATGCAAAATATAATGCCAGTTTGAATATAATGTGTGTTGCTATTTAAAATCAACTTGATGAATTTCTTCCCTAGCATGTTGTATTATATTTAGTTACGTGCCTTACAAAGTATACCATTGAACTGCTGAAAGCTATAAAAGTTTAATCTAAGTATTGTTTTATCATCAGCTGTAGCATAAATGTTCTGTTTTGGAAATAAAATTTTCCTACTCACCCCGGAGACCATTGTATTGTAATCCTGAAACAAAGCAAAGTAAGTCATATATGTGGCGAAAAGGTAAGGAGAGCGTGAGAGTAAAGGTCAGTGCTGTCTATCTGTCTGATACGTTTTCATGGTCCACCTGTTCAATCGATTTTGACGTTTGGTACAGAGATAGGGTGTAATCTCGGAGAAACTCTTTGATTTTCCAGGATAAAGTGTAGCCTATATCATTTCCAGGTATGCAACTTCCAGTCTGTTCCAAATTTTGTCAAATTTGGTTCAACAGCCGGGGGTCGGATCTATTGGAGCCGTGAAAGCGTAGCAACTAGCAGACAAACATACCTACTGACAAACTTTCGCATATTTACCTATAAAATTAAGTATAGAAGCATGGATTTACATACCAGAAGCCAAAGAGGCGATGGCCAGCAAAGCTAAGAGTCTTTTCATTACAGTATTATTTTGTTCTCGCTGTCTTAGATTGATACCCGTTCCGTCTCGAGTAGGGAGCGCGACTGCTCACAGCTCAATCAAATCAATTTAAATGCAAATCAAACTGGCCCAAGCGAGCGGATATCATTTGTTCATAGATTTATGTAAACGCGAAGAATCTAGATATACACACGTGACTCCATAAAAACAACTTACAACAACGGGGCGGTCTGTTGTACAGAGACCCCCCGCATTAAATCCTCAGTCGATGAAATAACAATATAATATCTAATGCAAAAAACCGCATCTCAATCGGCCTTGTTCTTGAAATGGTAACAACTAGAAACGATGTCAGCGCAGCTTGATGGACTATGGTCCACCAGTTACTGTTAACGCGCGGTCCGTTACTGCGCGAATCCCTTAGGAGTAAAGAAATAGGTATTCTTACAGTTGCCTCGCAATATATTTTATAGTAATTTAATTTTCGTAAAACAGCACATTCACAATTACAAAAAAATATGCGATCTGCATGATAGGCAAACCATAAGCCTTAGCTAAGCTAAGCTTATAGGCCGCCACAAGCTTGTTACTCCATGACTCCGCCTCAAGAAGGTCCGAAGGTCGTTCGTGGGAATGAGCATTTTATTTTATAACAAAATTCCACAACCTACCTTAAACTTGCCTTTACACAAGTTTAAGAAGTCCATTTAAAGTATGCTCCTGAAAAAAGCTTATTATGCTGTTGAAGGTAACGTAAATGATAAAGGAGCATGGATTTGACTCGCTCCCAATGCTAAGGGAAAGTTGGTACTTATGTATTCTATAACCCAATGAAAATTGATTTTTTTTCTCAAAGGAGCAACCGCCGAGTTTCTTGCTGGTTCTTCTCGGTAGGAATGGCATTCCGAACCGTAAAGAGATGTCGACAAAGCTCGACGAGTCGCTAAGCTGAACTGGTGTTGGGTGGGGCACATAGTTCAAAGAACTGATAAACGTTGGAGTCCCGATTCAGTTCAAACCCGCGTTGACTGAATTTTTTCATACAAAAAAAAATTACAACCCGAATGATTGAAAACCTCCCCATTTTTGTATTTTGATTGGTAGTAGGTATACTTTTTTCATCCCTGGTTTAAGGATGCTTCAGTAGGGTCAAACTGGCCCAAATGTTAAATTACGGAATTAGCCGCCAACCCGCATTGGAGCAGCGTGATGGCTCTAAGCTCTAATTCCTTCTCTCCTATGAGAGTGGAGGCCCGCGCCCAGGTATGGGACTTTAATGGGCTGTAGCGGTGGTTTCGAACTTTGTCAATGTCGTACGTAGATACCGATCAGGGGTATGTATTAGTATAGAAGTTTAATCCTTAAAGGTGTTATATATAATAAAAAAACCTTGAGAAGTGTCAAGGGACACCTGGATGGAACAGTTTCTCACATTTAACGTTAACACTGCTCTGTTTCATTTGTCATAATAATTGTTTTATGGGTTTTGTTTTTGTTAATTAAAACATTCTATGTTCTGTAGTGATCAATTAATCGAATTGAAATAGCTAGTTTACGAATACAAATTAAATAAGTATCTAATGGCGTCGGTTAATCTTGATAGTTTAAAATAGGGAAAACAGTTTAATATTGACACACAATAACTTGTAGATCTCTGTTTTTTTTGTAGGTCACCAACTTATCATTATGGCGTAACCTTTTACATGTTTTGGCGGGAGTGTACGCGATCCGCGGCTGGGCGCACGGTAGGCGCCGCAGGTGGCGCGCGGGCAGGGCTCATGAGCTCTGTTTTCGGATGTTTGTCATGCATTTTCGGGTTGAAGCGTACCGCTTTTCAACCCCAAAAATGCGTGTGATACCTAGTAATTAAAAAAACATTGCATAAAAAATACCTTTATTCTTGACTAGCGGTCCGCCCCGGTTTCGTACGGGTGCAATTTAGATTTGTAATTTTATCGTGAACAAATTACAGGTTTTTTCATATTATGTACTATCTTTACTTAAATGTAAATTAATTAAAATTAATACTTGTAATGTAAGAAAGTATTTTTAGTAATCAATATAATTTTTAATTTCTATAGCTGTTATTTCAGAATTGCGCATTTAAAACAGATACTTAGAAAATTATAACTAACCACTCGCGTAGATCTTGATCCCGTGAGAATATCGGGATAATAAATAGGTAGCTAGGTTCTTCTGGATAATTAAGTATTCTAAAAGTGAAAGATTTATTAAAAGCGGTCCAGCAGTTTTTGATGGCTGACCCGCCCCAATATATATCGGCTTCGCACGGGTAGATAGATAGACTGGTAGATAGATTTACAGTTGGAGCATTATATCTGCCTCGGTGTTCTGTTTGTGATGTACGGTCTGAGTGAATAATTAACTTGAAATTATCTGAAGTTCTAAGTTTTTTTAAAAACTTCGTATGTAAACATAATAGTCACAACTATTTAAAGCGGTCTGTAATTCCCTAATCAAATCAATTTAAGAATTTCAAAATGGCGCTGATTTAATAAAATGTTGATAACAGTTTCCTGTTTTGTGATCCTAGGGATCGTCAGATATCGATTTTGAACAAAATCGGTTCAAAAACAAAGAATTTCAAAATGGCGCTGACTTTTTTAAATTTTTGTACCGGTTTCCTGTTTTGTGATCCTAGGGATCGTCAGATATCGATTTTGAACGAAATCGGTTCAATAACAAAGAATTTCAAAATGGCGCTGACTTTTTAAAATTTTGGTACCGGTTTCCTGTTTTGTGATCCTAGGGATCCTCAGATATCGATTTTGAACGAAATCGGTTCAAAAACAAAGAATTTCAAAATGGCGCTGACTTTTTTTAAATTTTGGTACCGGTTTCCTGTTTTGTGATCCTAGGGATCGTTAGATATCGATTTTGAACAAAATCGGTTCAAAAACAAAGAATTTCAAAATGGCGCTGACTTTTTTAAATTTTGGTACCGGTTTCCTGTTTTGTGATCCTAGGGATCCTCAGATATCGATTTTGAACGAAATCGGTTCAAAAACAAAGAATTTCAAAATGGTGCTGACTTTTTTAAATTTTGGTACCGGTTTCCTGTTTTGTGATCCTAGAGATCGTCAGATATCGATTTTGAACAAAATCTTCAAATCTGATTTTCAACGAATTTAAAAAACTATAGTTCAGCAGAGTTCAAACAGCCGTATACTACGCAATACACGGCATTTTTAAAAAGATCGCGGAAATAGACATAACCGTGACCACTCGTCATGACGCGGCACTCACTACTGACGGCCTCGCGACGACTGCTTAGGAGTCTCGTCGATGCGCATGTTTGCGTGAGTGACCTGTTTCGAACGTTTCTAGGTAGTTTCATTACTGTTTGTATCTGTTTACTGTGATGGGAGTGTGCGGGGTATGGAGCGACGGGTCGGGCGCGGGACGCACCCGCCCACTACCTCAGCCCCCGATTCCTCAGAGCTGGCGCGCGGTACTATAGTTTAGTTCTCTCGGTATACCTAAATTAAGTTTAAAAAAATGTATTTTCCAAAGCACTAAAGTTTGTAAAATGTGCCGACATTTTATAAAATCGTGAATTTGACAATAAATCATTTGGTGGAATAATAAATTTGTAAATTATACTTTAACCATACTTTAACATTCAGCAATTTTGCCAAGGATAACATTTGCGAATTGAATATTTGTCAAATGATCTTTTATAAAATGATATTTTTGCGGAATACGTTGTATGTCACTTGAATAGTTTTTGAAAGGTTTTATGTGAAATGATCATTTGTTAAACGTATTTTGTGAAACATTTAGTGAACCATTTTTTGTCGCTCCAAAGCGCCTGTACAAAATGCAAGGGCAAAAAGAAACCGAAGATTCAAGATCTAGTATCAGCGGCGCCGAGCAGACGGTATCATTTTAACGTGTTGGCGCCCAGCCCGCAAAATATGCGATGGAAATAACTTGCATTTGCAAATTATATTTAGAGTTGGGAACGTTGATTTAAGGCAAAACACTAGAACAGGATAAATTACATTTTTACAGATAGGCAGGCCCCTCCCACTGGGCACTCTGGGCCAGTGCCCAGGGCCACGCGATCGATGGGGGCCCCCAACTGCCAGATCTCCAACCGATAGATTATAACCGATATTCATTAATGACAACTATACACTTAAATTACGTCCAAAATATACATCAATAGCTGTTAATCAGATTTTAAATTGATCTTGAAGTTTTTTTAAGTAACCGTTTAAAAAAAAAACAAAAAACCCGACTGCTTGGACACCAAAAAGTATAAAACAAGATGTGAATTTCATTATTATCAATTTACATAGTATAATACTTTTAATGAAATAATGAACAAAATAATATAGCCAATTCAGTATTCTCACAGCTCACGTTTTATAATAATATTTTTCTCTCATAATTAATTTTGTAATTATTACGAATTATCAAGGCGCGTCGCACGTCCATTAGCTAATATTAACGTGCGACTGCGCCTTGATAATTTGTAATAATTACAAAATTAATTATGAGAGAAAAATATTATTATAAAACGTGAGCTGTGAGAATACTGAATTGGCTATATTATTTTGTTCATTATTTCATTAAAAGTATTATACTATGTAAATTGATAATAATGAAATTCACATCTTGTTTTATACTTTTTGGTGTCCAAGCAGTCGGGTTTTTTGTTTTTTTTAAATTACTTTTTTATTTTAAACTTTTTGGTTATTTATGTTGTTTATTTACCTACCTGCAAGGTAATCCTAATAATATTATTGCCGTAATGAGAATCATTACTTTTGTATTAATTGTATTTTTTATTTATTTAAACTATTAGATTCCTTAATTTAGATTTACTAACGGTTTATTGACTCTTATTTAGGTAGGTGCCAAAACTATATTAATATAACTATACCTACTCTAGCGGCACGCTATGATGGCCGGTTTGACGTTTGTCCGCTCATGAAGTTCCGTATTAATTGATAACGACTTTGAAGGAAATAATTGTATTACTTTATTGACGATAGTGATGTGCAGAGATTCATAAATTTTATCGAATGTAGTTTTAGGTTTAGGACTCAAAATTTATTTATTAAATTGATTTCTTAAATGTATACAAGTGTAGAAAAATCAGTTTGCACCATTTAAGGGGTGAATGTACTTGTGAATATGAACAATTTTCACTATGTGGACAAACCTCTGAAATCGCAAAAAAATATCAATAAATTTTTAAAAATGGAATCTAATACGATCGTCACATAGGATCGCTGGCTAGCACAACTACTACCTCCGGCAAACTCGCGTCAATGCTCAATGCAAAACAAAGCAGTTTCGAATTGACGTTGCTTCGAAAAGTATAAACTGTCAGTGCAATGCGATTGTGATATAGTTTTGACCTGGCTTTGGATTTCAAATATTGATACTGCATTACTGTTGACCCTTGCTCGTTAATTTGGACTCTGTTCAAGCCCTTTGTTGTGGATTTCGTCAATATGACCGAACGTACGCAGAGAACTGTTCTAAATAGTCAGACACGTGAGTTCGTAATACGCCTTCGTAACTATTTCGATCGTGAAGCTCAAAATGGAGGGCCAATTTTACCTATAACGTCAGTGGTTGAACGCGTAGCTGATGCGCTTAATATTGGACAACGAACTGTTAGACGGATAACTAAAAAAAAATATGGCGAGACTGGCACAGAAGAAAATAAACTTCACACACCAAAAAAGAGAAAACGAGCAAAACCAGTCGTAGGCATCGATAGCTTTGATGCCGATGCTATCTGAAGACATGTTTACGGCTACTATTTACAGAAGGAGTATCCAACAAGAAAAAAGTTGGTGCATTCACTGAAGGAAGCTGGATTATTCTTCGGTGGGGACAGTTCTTTAACGAAGATTTTGAAGACCATTGGATTTCGATACAAAAAATGTAACAAACGCAAAATATTGATGGAAAGATTTGATATAGCGATGGCAAGGTATACTTTTTTACGGCAAGTGAAAGAAATCAAAAATTGGCAAAATGTTGTGTTCTTGGATGAAACATGGCTTAATGCTAACCATACTGTAGGCCGTTCTTGGAACGATGACACAGCAGCATCTACTTCCAAAGTTCCTGTAGGAAAAGGATCGCGACTTATAATTTGTCACGCCGGAACCATCAACGGGTTTGTCGAAGGTTCTCTCATGGCTTTTGCGTCAAAAACCACTGGAGACTATCATGAAGACATGAATGGAGAAAAGTTTACTGAATGGTTTACCTCAATGTTGTGTAGCCTCCCTGAACCATCTATTATAATTATGGACAACGCCCCATACCACTCGATGCAAATTGACAAGCCACCTGCCCAATCCCAAAAGAAAGCTGATATCGTCGCATGGCTTCGTAAAAATGGCGTAGATGCAAACATGAATATGTTAAAAGCGGAATTAGTACGTCTTTTAAAAGAAAACAAACCAACCAAGATCCGATACGTCATTGACGAAATAGCATTAGAACATGGGCACAGAGTTATACGGTTACCGCCTTACCATTGTGAGTATAATGCGATTGAGTTGGTGTGGGCTCAAATTAAGGGATATGCTGCAAGACACAATACAGAACCCCCATTTACCACAAAAAAAATGCTAAAATTATTAGAAGAAGCTTGTGAACATGTGACTAAAGGAGACTGGGAAAAGGTTGTGAATAGAACTGTTAAATTAATAAGGGAAGATTATGAAAGAGATGTGAAAATAGATAATATTATAGAAAACGAACATATAATTATTAATGTATGTGATGATAGCAGTGACGACAGTGAAAATAGTAGTATGGACGAATCTGATTAATTATGGCCTTTTGTGGCACCTTTTTTGGTATCTTTTGTATTCATATGTTTCTTGTGTGCATATAAAGTATGTATATTCATTTTCGTTCAAATATTCAGTTCGTTCAAATAAATTAAATAAACATATACATTTTTGTTTTATTAAACCTATTTAATCAGGTACAAAAACAAAACTTAATTGTTTTTTGTTCGAGAATAAATTGACATTCCACATCACTATTGTAATGTGTCAAACCGGCCATCATAGCGTGCCGCTAGTTTAACTTTAATTTTACAGTAGGTAAATGACAATATTTATTAGGTACCTATTATGTAACAAAATTAATATGTACCAATTAAACAATTTATGAAAACGCGTCAAAATTTCTTAATTTAAGCTTCACAAGCATAGGCTTGCGAAGCTTAAATTAAGAAATTTTGCGTGCGAGCGTCCTGATGATGCTATCATCAAGACGCTCGCACGCAATTGTCGTCAGTCGTCCGCGGTGCGGCTGTAGTTCGTTTTACCACAAGCACCCCAGTGATCAGTCCCCCTTCGACCCCAATGACCAAATCACTACCGACAATGCTCCCTACTTAGGGCTACACACAAACACTAACCAAACACAGCGTCTTCGCCGGCGAAGACGAGGACCCCGATATCTACGATATCCACGTCACCCGGACGTGGTCTTAACTCACGGCCTCGAGGGCGTATGGACTAATCTAGTCCAACCGACCTCCCATTCATCCCAACGTCATCCTAAGCCGTGGTCCGAGCCTCACAGGAGGCGCCCTTAGGAGGACGTTGCCCCCCCGATGTCATCGAGCGGTAGGGCTCTTTTCTCGGCGACGCCTAGCGCTCGTCAACCCCCCAGTGCCGCTGTAGCGGCCAGCAGTATATTCAATCCGGAAAAAAAAGATCAGTCCCCACCGCACCGCACCGCACTCCTCGCGGACGCGCTTCCCGCGAGTGATATTTGTAAAAGACGTTTATCCGCCTGAAGTGTTCTGTTGCATCCACCACCACTACAGGCTATGAACGTCCCACTGCTGGGCACAGGCCTCCACTGTCATAGGAGAGAGGTAATTAGGAGCTTAGACCCACCACGCTGCTCCAATGCGGGTTGGCGGGCTTTAACGACTATTAACATGTTAGTGATAATAACCGGGACCGACGGTTTAATGTGCTCTCCGAGGCACGTGGGTGAAACACCGCCAACTTCCAACTCCGGGCTGGCACTGAGAATTTCATAATTGAAAAACCCAATACCTAACAATTTTTATGCCCGACCAGGAATCGAACCCAGGACCTCGTGATCCACAGTCGACTACGCTAACCGCTAGACCAACGAGGCAGTTAATGTTCTGTTGCATGATAAACTTTATTTCTATGATATCTCATAAGATATTCATCTAAATTGAATGGTGTAAAGGACAATTTTTGTCTTAATTAAATACTTAAGATGAGTAAGATATTTTTTTTGATAAGGAATTAACGATTATTAACTATGTTGGTAAAAACACCTTCGCAAGCAAAGCACTGTTTTAGACCAAATTTGAAAGTCATAAAAATGGTTATTGTGAGTCAACCTTAAAAGATAGTTATATGCTATCGCGGACTTCTTTTTAGCACTTTTTGAGAGGAACGTTTCCACCATACATTGTTGTCGTGTAACTTTAACGTTTTAGGCAGCGCACGCCACGTAAGCTCTCAGATGAGATGATTTTTTCCGACTTAACTCACATTATTGCAATTTTCGTAAGGTTCTCCAATTTTTGTGGAAATAAAATATAGCCTATTTTACTTGATAATAATGTAGCTTTCTATAAGTGATATAATTGTTAAAATCGGTTGAGTGGTTTTTGAGATAATCCACCTAGTTTGATCGATATAGATGATATGAGTAGGAACTTTAAACATTTCCTTTGACAGCTCGTAAATCCCAAATTATCATTTAAACGGAAAAATGGTTTATGGAACCTAGGTGTGATTTTAAAAGACCTATCTAACGATACCCCACTTGCCTATAACCTATCGAGTATGGACTTTCATTTATTAATTGGCTACTAGTGGACGCCATTTTGTTTTTCTCAAATTCGGCTTCCGCTATGACACTCAGAAGATTAAGATAAATCTAGTGGTGCAAGTATTATCAAAATCGGTTCAGGCGTTTTGTCTGTAGTGCGACACGAAGGAATACACTAAAAATGAGCCTTTGAAACCTCGTAAATCCTAAATGATCGTTAAAATGAGAAAATGATCAAGGAAACCTAACTATGATTTTACAAAACCTATTCATCGATACCCCACTTGCCATATTCTATCGACTTTTATTTTTTAATTTGTTACATTATGGCTCCTAGAGGCAGCCATTTTGTTTTTTCTCAAATTCGGCTTCCGTTATGACACTCGGAAGATTAAGATAAAGCTAGTGGTACAAGTATTATCAAAATCGGTTCAGCCGTTTTGTCTGTAGTGCGACACGAAGGAATACACTAAAAATGAGCCTTTGAAACCTCGTAAATCCTAAATGATCGTTAAAATGAGAAAATGATCAAGGAAACCTAACTATGATTTTGCAAAACCTATTCATCGATACCCCACTTGCCATATTCTATCGACTTTTATTTTTTAATTTGTTACATTATGGCTCCTAGAGGCAGCCATTTTGTTTTTTCTCAAATTCGGCTTCCGTTATGACACTCGGAAGATTAAGATAAAGCTAGTGGTACAAGTATTATCAAAATCGGTTCAGCCGTTTTGTCTGTAGTGCGACACGAAGGATTACACTAAAAATGAGCCTTTGAAACCTCGTAAATCCTAAATGATCGTTAAAATGAGAAAATGTTCAAGGGAACCTAACTATGATTTTGCAAGACCTATTCATTGATACCACACACGCCATAGTCTATCGACTTTATTTTTTAAATTTGTTACATTATGGCTTCTAGAGGGCGCCACTTTGTTTTTTCTCAAATTCGGCTTCCACAGTGACACTCTAATGATATACTCGGCATAATCTGGTGCAAGAATCATCAAAATCGGTCCACGCGTTTAGGCTGTAGCTGTCCTGCAAGGAACAAACAAACATATATAGACTGATGAACACATAACCCTGTGCGTTCCGCAGTCGGGTAAAAAACAGCTGAATCAATGTAGAATATTGCTTATCGAATTTACAGTCCAACTCGCATGTTTTAACAAAATAGACAGGGGACTATTTTGTTATAAACAGGCATATGACTTTTCGGCCCTGCAGATAGGTAAAGTGAACGTTATTTTAGCCTAGGAACGAAAATACACTATCTACGGACCGGATAGAATAAGATGTCCGCTCAACACGCTGTCGTAGGGGAAAAAACGTTTTTTCCTCACGCAATAGTCTGTGCAGCTGTATAAAAGCAGCGTTCGTTTTATCCGCTGAACAAAACTTTTTGTCCACAGTGTGTTTTCGCTCTTAGAGGGCTTATTTTGAACACCACTTTTTATTCTCTTTGACTACTCTTTAACTTTGTTTTTTATTCAAATAAACATTTACAAGTGCTTTTGAATCGTCAAGTGAATCTACCACTGGTTCGGAATGCCATTCCTACCGAGAAGAACCAGCAAGAAACTCGGCTAATATATTTTATGTGATTGAGTCGCATTTAAAATGTGGTGAGTTGTGTAGTGTGCTAGCAACATTGCGACCGAGAAAGGTTGCTTATTAATATCAAACAAGGAAAACGGTCAAGTAAAACGTCAGGAAACCTGCATGCCTGGAATTCTCCATAATTCTTCCAATTCGCACTTGGCTAGCGTGGTGGATTATAGTCTAAAAAAACATGTTAAGCGGAGACTCGTGCTTATAGTAGTGGTGAAATTACTCTGAGTTCGTAGGTAGCGAGTGATTTACAGAATTAATGAGGGAACTAGAAGTTTAATTCGTTATAATCCGCGACAACATTTATCGCTATTTAAGTTGTCGCGGATTATAGCGAATTAAACTTCTAGTTCCTACATAATGATGGAGGTCTGCAAAGTAAAGCCTGCTTATATCTAATATTCACAGAATTAAAGATCTGCTATAGATGATGCCCGCGACCTCGCCCGCCCGGATTAACCTGGGTTTTTAAATGACCCAGGGGAACTTTCTTGCAATGTATAGTGTGAGCTTGAATGTATATTATGACTCATGTGTATTGTTGAATGTGTGAGATTTATCGTACCATTTATAGGTTCATGAGATGATCATGATTTTTGGGTTCACCAAAGCTTGAGTGAAAGTTGACTGATATATAGGATCTGGCATTCGGCAGTCTTCACTCATTTCCAGTGACGCCCTACTTCATATGGGTATTATTAATACGGAGCTCTTAAAGGTTTTCTATTATGACTATAACATAGCTTCGTTAACTACCTACTCAAATAATCGTTATACTTTCTTGTGTAACTGGCAAAGAAACTGACGCAAAACAGCGTCGAAATTTTTATGCAACAACAATGCAAAGTTATTACAATCTTATGTTGCATGTTTCACTGTAAATCACGCTGTATTTTAAAGAGATAAGGTTAAATGAAGTGCATTGTAATTTGATAATTGTTGTTTGTAAACTGGTAAGTACTTACCTACAGCTGTGTTTGTAAACTGGGTATTATCCAAAGCATTGCACGATCAAATCCACGCATCAACAGATTCAGATCGACATGATGTTATTTAGGTTTACGGAAGTATTTTATGAAACCAATGTAAAGCTGTTGGTTTTGTATTACTAATAGTTTTCTATTACTAATAGTTGTATAATAATAATTTCGACGACCTCCCTGGCGCGGTGTTGTTTTAACGTGAGGTCCCGGGTTCAATTCCCGGCAGAGTCTATTTGGGAATGTATAATTTCTGAACTTTTCCTGGTCTGGCCTGGTGGGAGGCTTCAGCCGTGGCTAGTTACCACCCTACCTACCTACCTACAAAGACGTGCCGCCAAGCGATTTAGCGTTCCGGTACGATGCCGCGTGGAAACCGATTAGGGGATGGGTTTAATATATCTGCCATACCCCTAACAGGTTAGCCCGATACCATCCTAGACTGCATCATCACTTACCATCAAGTGACATCGCAGTCAAGGGCTAACTTGTAGTTGATAAAAGAAAAAAAAGAGTGAGTTCTCAATCTGCATTTGACCAGCGTGATAGGCTATGACCTATATGACCCTTCTCGTTCTGGGAGAAGACCTGTGCTTACTAGTGGGCCGGTGGTTGTTTATATGAGGACTAGCGAATTCCCACGACTTCGTCCGCGTGGATGGAGGTTTTTCGGTTCCCGCCGGAACTCTAATTTTCCGAGATAAAAAGTAGCCTATGTGTTATTCCAGACTATAATCTATCTCTGTGCCAAATTTCATTCAGATCCGTTTAGCCGTTGGGGCGTGACTGAGTAACAAACATCCATCTACACATCCATACATCCATATATCCATCCAAACTTTCGCATTTATAATATTAGTATAGTTAACAATATACTGATAGATTTAAAGATAGACAAGTCTTTAATTTTCTTTCTACTACAACCCATGAGTAACCCCACAACCTTCTCCGAGGATCCTTTTCACGCGTTATTACAAAACAATAGATTCAACAAGTGGGAATGCCCAATGCCACTCATTCATCGGTACGGTATACTTTACAAGGCCTGAATCGTAATGCGATAGTCATGACACAAATTTCAAATCCGGTGTATTTGCCCGCTTACAGCTACTAGAAACGTCATATGCTGTAGACACCAAGTTTTCGCTGTATGGACGCCACTGGTGGCCTTGAGTATATAATATTATTATTGATAATTTGATTGTGTTTATTCAGAAGTGTCTGAAAAATCAATAAAAATTACTATCCATTCATTTGGAAAAATGTCTAAGTAATATAAATTGCCCAGGAAACTGACTGTAAAAGTAGTAAGAAAACTAGCTGGAGAACTTGTCGGAACAGTATCCAGAAAACTTGCAGGAAAATGAGTAGAAAACTGCGGTCAAGTTACTGGAGAATGATTGAAAAAGTGGCAGGAGAACTTAATCGAAAAATTGCCAAAAACAAGTATGAGGCAAGTGTCTCGAAAATACTGGAAAATAAACGGAAAACTATCTGAAAAAGTAGTCGGAAATCATAAATTATTTAGAAAATTGGCAGGAAGAGTGTCTGCTAAATGGGCGGAAAAGTGGCAGAAAAAGGGCCAGAAAAGTTACCGGAAAGTATCCGGAAAAGTGCTGAAAACTGGTTACTAGTAGTAGTAAGTATTAGTCTGCAACCTGTTTACTAAATGTTAAAAAGCTTTTGTTTTGTCGTTCATCAGTTTAAAAAACAGCAGATTAGCTCAACTTTTGCATCGGCATCGAGCAAGCATTTTGTCTAGCGACAACCAAGTAGTGGCGACAGAAAGGGTGGAAGTTTGGAACAATTTATTACAAAACTTACTACATTATTATCCAAATGGAACGGCGAACTTATATAATTTAGTACTATCATTTTAAAAATTTATATCATTTCAATTATTAGATTTAAAGTTTTATTTGAAGGAAACTTTACGTGAAAACTTCAAACGCGATGTTGAAAAAAGCGATGTTCGACAATTTCGCGTCGAGCGTAGCAGACTGTACAGATAGACAGACTATATACACTTTCGCATTAATTAATTATGGATTAATTTACTTTCACATTCTGAATTTTAAATTATGGCTTAATCTCTTCCTATGCCCTTGATCACGTCGTTACAAAATGTGCAAACTCGACATGATACGTGTAAGTGGGAAAGGAAATTACAGCTGGCGCTGCACATAGGGAAAAATTGTTAAAAGCTCTGGACAAAATAGAACTGATTAAACTATTGCGACTACTACTACTAATTTTTTTTCGAGATATTTCACCGCGGTTAATTACCTTATCTGGTGACAGAAGAACTGGTTCATTTTTTGCGCAAAGGATAAGCCTGGCTGCCCAGCGCGGAAATGCAGCCAGCATTCTTGCCACCATTCCACGCTGGCATGATTTATATAGTAATTAGGTTAGGCTAGCCAGCATTAAGTTCTATTGTATTATTTTATTTTATAATATTAATTAAACTATTTCTACCTACACGGTTTGCATACTTTTTGAAAAAGTGCTGAATTGTAGAACACCCACTCTATTCTACTCTTTCGTAGTTCATAATTCCCTGTGTTCCAAACTTTAAAGCAAGCCTTAAATCTTACCAGTGACGTTGAGTTTT
Organism: Erebia palarica; assembly: GCA_964035005.1. Taxonomy (NCBI): domain Eukaryota; kingdom Metazoa; phylum Arthropoda; class Insecta; order Lepidoptera; family Nymphalidae; genus Erebia; species Erebia palarica. Next base: position 21,406,548 of record OZ035994.1, read on the forward strand.
GCCGACTCAAGTGCAGGCATTTTTGTTACAATGTAATCGAGTAAGTACTTGAGGGTTGGACAGGTAGCCTCTTTCAAATTTCTTACTAATCCATACTCCATGCTAATATTATAAATTCGAAAGTGTGTCTGTCTGTCTGCTACGCTTTAATGACCATCTGTTCGGCCGATTTTGATGAAATTTGGTACAGGGACAGTTTGAATCCCGGGGACATAGGCTACTTTTTATCCCGGTAAATTAAAAAGTTGCCGCGGGAATCAAAACTACCCGGGCGAAGCCGCGGACATCATCTAGTCTTCAGTATAATTTTGGCAAATGCTTTTCAATTTTCCACCTGTGTGTGCCGACCGAAATAGGTGATGAGTTGGCAACTAGGGGTAACCCGCACGCAATCTGGGTTTATGGATCTTGCTATTTTTGTGTTTTTAAGGCCAAGTTCATATACGTAGGTATAATGAAAATCTATTTTGGTACCTAACGAAGCATACTTAAGTAAGTATGTAGGCATTTTTTTTCTAAATTAAAAAAAACACGTCATATAGGTAACTTAAAAGTTCCGTTCGGCATTCATTTAAAGTATCTCGGTTTCCACACATAAACAAGCAGATTAGCTTTGTGATACCTACTTAAAAAAAAGAGAGCAGTTTTGAAGGTTTGCAGTCACGCAGTAACACACTACATATTATTACCTATTCTGTGATATCTATTACATCTTTGAGAACATTATTTTTTAATTTTTTATTTTATTTATTAAATCAAAAACATCCAATCAACATGATGCACAATTATCAAAAGTAATACAATAAAGTTTTATGTATCAATTCAAAGTTTTTCATTAATATAACACTAATTAGTCTATACATCATTTAAAACAGAGCATTTGTTACTGCTGCGCTAGGAAACCTGTATGACAGCAGTAACGACTTCCTCCAGGATCTCACTGAACGACTTATATGTGACAGGAATTCTTATATTATTAATGTTAAACTAAGTTAAATTTGTAGACAAGCGGTGTGCGTTAGTAGTGTGTGCATCTATTTGTGTGTGGGAAGGGGGGGAAGTGTGTGTGTGTGTGTGTGTGTGAGAGTGTGTGTGTGTGTGTGTGAGTGTGTGTGTGTGTGTATTTGTGAGGGAAAGAGTGAAACTAAGTATTTATGGGTTGTCCGTAATCGATGGAAGTTAATAGGTTTAAGATAAAAAACAAATTAACAAAAGATTGAACAATCATTTTTGAATTTTTATTAAATCTTCTGTTCGTAACTCTTACATAAGAGAAATTTAGTTAATTCTTTTGCATTGAACCAAATTAAGTGAATATATCGAAATAGACTTACTTATGGTATTATAAAGAAAAGAAAAGAAAGAAAATTATGGGACCACGAGTCTCCGGCAATCTTGGGTATAAGATGGTTTTTCTTTCCACCTATCACAAATGGTAGAGATGAATATGGAGAACCCTCAGGTATGCAAGTTTCCACACGAAGATTTTAAGATATTAAACTGCTCAAATAAAGCGTACCGGCTTTGAAAGATTTTGGGTTCATACGGCGAGAATCTAAAGCTCATTCGACTTGAGTCACGACATAAATACAAAATTTGAATGCGAAATATGTAATTCATGCTAAATTCCGCTTATTAACCACTAGGCTATCACCGCTTATTCCTTTTAAATTCCGCTTTATTTAACACCTAAAAACTTTTATCCAATTTTCTTTTCACGTGCTCGCTTTTCCTTAACATTACCAAAGAAATCGACTGTCCGTTATGATAAAATGTGCACGTGATGGACTTGATCGTTTAATTACATTTTTCAGTAGCCGATAAAATTGATCAAATGATCAAATAAAATTTTACAGAATGAAGTACAGAGTCGAAATATGTTTTGTTCGTTATCAAGGAAAGCGTTAGTATTCGTATATATTACGTGAATTGTTGATGTGATATTATAAGACTTTTCTATGCATTCAGTGTGGATGTGAGTCGGTGGTGGGCGTAGGGGTTTTCTATTGTTTTTCTTTTTTTTTGGGCATTTTTTAAGAAGCTATGTCACAAGCGAGCAATAGAGCATCCAGGCGGGTCGAGCCGCCATTTCTAGCGTGTACGAGTGTATGGAGAAGGAAGTCGGTCTAAGTGTATGTAAATGGAAGTTAATTATAGCATGCTGTGAGCTCAGTAACGTAACATCAAATTGCAGGTAGTGTAGGTGTAGCTATTAAGCTTTACATAATAGATTATAATCTTCAGTACGATAGTTGGGTATACGTACCCTTCCATTAAACGTGGAATGTTGAGATATTAGAACATGAACATTATCATATTATCCTACTTACTTCCTTCTTAGCATTATAATAATGAATGAAAGTTCGGATGCTTGTTACAACTTCACGCCACAATGACTCGACCGATCTGGCTGAAATTTGGAATGAAGAAAGCTTAAATTAAGACTACACGGGCAAAAAAAGGATTGTCAAAAAAGGATAACTTTGAATAAAGCGGAATCCTAAGTTTAAAAGTCTCTAATTTAAAACTTTAATTTTAAGCTTATAATTATATGACTAAAATATAATTTTCTTTCAAATCTAGAGAGTAGGTATCTCTTCATATCATGACGTCATAATTGGAACTTCATAGCCTCTGACAGCGACGGTTATTGATAATTAGTCTAGGCAATAGGGCGGTCCGCTGTATAGAGACCCCCGCATTAAATCCTCAGTCGATGAAACTTGGCTCGGTTTTAGTATTTGATGATCCAAAACCTTACACAAAAATATCCAACAAAAAAAACATCCGGAAGTTAGGTGTTTATACCTAAAACTTAATATTTATGACTGAATTATATAAATATTTTCTCGATTTCTTTTTTAAATAATACAAGGTAGGTATTTACACTCAAAACCGAAATTTTAAATGAAATAATCATGCAGAACATCGATATTTAACCCGAATTTATTATCAAATCTAAACTGCATTTACGCGATAATGTACCTTCCTGCTTTAACAATTGGGTATAGCATAAAAAATCTTACTTCCTTTCTGATTTTTTATTGGATATTTATAATATACGTTTATCTCGTGATAATTTATCATACTGTAAAGATTAGTCGGATGAGGAATTATTGTTGGGGTCAACTAGCTTTATTGCCTAGACTAAATACCGTATCGGCATGGTGAAAGGTACACTAAAATGCCATTAGATGACACTGTTAACTCAAATTAGGATTGTAACTGACATTCCTTGTTTTTCCCGTGTAGTCTTCTTATACCCTTATTGAACACTAAGGTAGTACAGTAACTAAACAGATTTTTTGATGCTGTCACTTTTTTATAAGTTTGCACGCAGCACGGGTTTGTCATAAAAAGGACAGAAATTCTTAAATTATTCATTATTAGTCTCATTAAATTTCTGTCCAAAACTTGCGCAAATGTGACTAAGGCTACATTTAAAGTCAGCCGAAAATTTGAAGAGTTCTAATATTATTAACGTAAAAATGTGTCTGTCTATTACATTTTCATGGATCACAAGTCTCCTTATTGTTATATCTGTCACCGTAAGATTGTAAAAACCGTTAGATTATAATCTAACTCGCGAAATTCTAAACTGTCGAAAGATTAGAATTAAACGCATTATTTTCCGGTAGATTGTAATCTGATAGGTATTTAAACCCGATAAAACCTAAGGCCGGCCACAGGCCGGGCACTACTTGATTATTTATGTCGAACCCTAACCTAACCTACAATGAAACCTAAATGAAAGAGACAAGAAAACGTAAATAAAATGAATATTTCAAAAATTGTCACTCAGAACATTGAACAGTTTACAATCTTTCGACAGTTTGGAATTTCGCGAGTTAGATTATAATCTAACGGTTTTTACAATCTTACGGTGACATATCCACGTCCAAAATTGAACAATTTACAGGAACATATTGTGTATCAACAGGTGATGAAAAGATGGAACTGAAAATTCATTTTGCTGATATTTTTAGTACCTACTTATCGGCTTTTATCGTGCAGAAGAAACGATGTTCGATCAACGTAAGTAGTTGGATACGGTGGGAGCTGTCAGCGGGGACAGGCGGAGACAAATTGGATTAGACGAAGAGGATCCTTGGGGTGCCATCAATTGTGTGTCGAATTCTAACTACCAATCCTACTTAGATCGATTGGATACATTTTGCTACAAAGAATATAGAACACTATCTGATGCCCGCGACTTCGTTGAGGTTTTTCGGATCCTGCGGAAACTTAAAGTTTTCGGGATTAAAGTAGTTTATGTGTTATTTCAGACTATATATAATCTATCTCTGTGCCAAATTTCATCCGTTCAATCGTTCTGACGTCCATCCATCCATCCTAACTTTCGCATTTATAATATTAGTACTTATAAAGTAGGTATACCCTATATATTATGTCCTTAAAGAACTAGTACCTATACCTACCTAAAATTAATTTAGCTTTACCTATAAGTGTTTAATGCTAAATTAAAATATGGACTAATTAATTGTTATTTTAAGAAAGACAATATACATTTATTCTATTACTAGAGGATGCCCGCGACTTCTTTCGCTTTTTTTGATTCCCGCGGGAACTCTTCAATTTTCCGGGATAAAAGTAGCCTCTGTACTTCCCCGGGATGTAACCTATCTTTGTGCCAAATTTCCGTGTTGTTGGGCCGTGAACGCGTAGCAGACAGACACACTTTCGCATTTATAATATTAGTATGGATTCTAAAATATAGTAGATACAGGATCTCCTCATAATGATTATTATGTATCATTCCTGTATAAATTAACATAAAATTGTTTTTTTTCCATATACTTCTGTATTCGAAATCTATTTTATACGCTTGACCTATTATAGGAAAGAAATTCAGAATTTACTTTTCAGGTGTTTTTCTAGAAAATACAAATCCTTTTGAAGCACAATGATTCATTCACTACTAATTCAATTTTCGAAATTCCCACGGAAGGGGGCCGTGGGCGGTCTTTACTTCGTAGTAGGATTTCATAGACTAGGTACTTATTACCTATTCTGTGGTAGTCTGAAAAAGCTGTTGCGATAAACATAAAACAAAGTCTAAGCGAAGGCTGCAAAATATGATACTTATCCCTGACAACCAGAGCGACGTTAACAAAATGATCCTCGTAAACAACTTTGTTATGATACAATTCTTTGGGCATTATTCTCTACTTTGATGCGAAGCGCGGCGATTTGTGCATTGTTATATCTGCTTTAAAGTTCATAATACATTACTTTGCTTCAGTCAGTCTGCCTGCCTGCCTGCCTGTTAGTTTAGTCTGTCCGACCGACCGTCCGTCCGTCAGCTTGTCTGTCCGTGACAAGGACAGACAAGCAGATAACCGCAACCGAGATAATGGTCAACGCTAATTTTGCACAATGATAAATGATTTATTATTGGATAGAATCAGGCGTTACTTTGCGGAAGTTAATGATTTAGCAAGAAAAGATTACAATTATTCGCTAACAGAAAAAATCTTTATGGTCAAGCATGCAGTTAGAAGCGAAGCACCGTTTACCTTCTCAACCAAGCGAGAAAGCCAAGTTCCCAAGCAAGCAACACTCACATGCAACACCACACAAGACTTTTATACTATTATCGACGCACGTTTCGCCCCGACACCGGAACATCTTCAGGAGATGTCGACTTTACCATGCAAGATTGTCTAGATATATATAGCGAGCAAACGAGTAAGCGGGTCATCTGATGTTAAGTGAATATCGCCACCCATGAACATTTGCAGCATCAGAGGAATCGTGAATGAGTTGCTAGCTTTTGAGATATTTATTTATCCGCCCTTTGAAGAGCCCCATATTATAATCATGAGGGAACACAGAAGATGGAAGCTGGTTCCATAATTTGCAGGTACGTGGCAGAAATGACCTGGAATAACGTATAGTAAATGTAAGTGCAGAGTTTGTTAATTACTTCTTTTCAAAAATTGCCCGTGAATAAATCATTAGCGATGCACACTGCCGACCATGATCTGGTTTAGTCGAGGCGTAATACAGTACTTCAACCACAAGCGGATTTCTAAATAATGTTTGGCCGACATTTACAGTTTTCCCATGGTTGAATTACATATTGGGGTCGGTGTACTGCTATACATGTTTTAACGTCTTTATAACTGCCTATATAATTTGTTTATCCAGTGGGACTTGGGAGGCTTCGGACGTGGCTTTTTTCCATCCTAAAACAGATTAAATAACAGTAATTAAGTAGATTTAGCTAGCTATAAGATTTACAGTTTACTTTAACGTTTTTAGTAAAATAATAGAACTACTTACGTAGCTACTAGCTTACGTCGCAGCGAGCTGCTGGATCTAAGCGGCGCAAGACCGCGGCTTGTGAAAATCCTTGCAAGAGGCCTATGTCCAGCAGTGGACGACTATCGGTTGAGGATGACTTACGTAGTTACGATTCGCATAACGACTGCAAAGTCTTTCGGTTTTTTGAACAAGGTATGTGCTCTGCAGAAATATTGCCACTTCAGCTTTATAAATGCGACCCGTCAATCGTGGGGCGAAAAAATTAAAAAAGGTATTCCTTAAAAACCATAAATACATTGGTGACATTCTACAGGTTGAGGTCAAAGGACGAACTAGTGAGGCTAACTAGGGAGGAACTAGCCTTAGTATTAGAGGGCTAGTCCTTACTAATATTATAAACGCGAAAGTTTGTAAGTATGGATGCATGGATGTTTTTTACTATTTCACGCCAGAACGGCTGAACGGATTTAGATGAAATTTGGCACAGGGATAGATTATAGTCTGGAATAACACATAGGCAACTTTTTATCCAGAAATATTAAAGATTTCCCGCGGGGATCAAAAAGTATCAATCCACACAGACGAAGTCGCGGGAATCATCTAGTAATTACATGAAAATCTAATAATGATCAAGGGACTGATTGTTACAAGACTTGCAAGCTTTATGGAAATTGGTTTTCCGCCCTTTGGATGGCCCTTTAACAAAGCTTTGTAGAAAAATTGGGAGGGAAATTGATCTGACATTTTCCGCGGAACGAACGATTGAGCGAAACGGGAAGTGGAAGTAAGCCATATATCTACCAAAATGAAGAAATCTATGTCCATAGCCTGAGCGATGAAGTATAAGAAATTACAATATCATTTGGTCCTGAATAGTTTTATATTATCTACTTATATTATACTAGGTAGCTGACTTCGTCCGCCTGGATTGAGGTTTTTTGGTACCTGCGGTATAGATGCGAATTATTACTGACCAAATTTTTATGGCTAGCTGTGTCATCGATGTCTGTAGGTAATCATTACCCATACGAAAATTTGTATGTTCGTTACGGTTTGTACTTCAATCACGCCACAGTGGAGCAATGGATCTTTTGCATTACTACACGTCTTAGTCCGCGGGCTCGTACCAAGCGATTTGCTTTCTCGTTTCTAAATAGAACCGCTTGGGTATGGAATGCCCTTCCGGCTTCCGTTTTCCCCTCCTCTTTTAATATATATACCTTCAAATCAAGAGTGAATAGGCATCTTCTAGGCAAGCGCGCTCCACCTTAGGCTACATCAACACTTGCAAGCAAGTCTGATTGCAGCCAAGCTCTGGCCTATATAATTTAAAAAAAAATTATTACAAAAAGACTCGTACATTGACTGAGTCTACATTCCATAGAGTTCCTACGGAATTTTGAAAACCTAACTCTGCGCGGACGTGGGACATGGTCATCAATGTTAATTGTTATACCTAAGTATATATTATATAGAATATCATTGCCTAATAGTAGGCTGTGGTGTGGACAGTATTAGAAGCCAGGCTACGCATTGATTAGGCAGATACCTATTTTCAGGCAGGGCATGATGAAAAGTAAGCATTAACCTTTTTTAACTAGAGTAAGCAATGCTTTTATACCTCTATGTCGTGCACGCTACTGATATAGTACGTATAGTAACGTACTACCAAAATGATTTACATAATAAACTACGACTACTTAAGTCTACGAGTCTTAAACTTTTTATAATTTCCATTTTCTCAAAACTGTGGAAAACTCCCGATTTTTTATCTTCTCAAAATACTCACAATACTAGTAGAGAAAGTTTGTTTTATATTTACGTACATTCTTTAATGTATTGTAACGCATAGGTATGTAAATTCGCCGCCCATTTTTACCCACAAATATATATTTAAGGTTATAAAAGAGAACATCGAAAAAATAATGGGAGAAAATCCTTTTGTACCTACCTAAGCTTTGAGAAATAACTGAAGACACGATATATCTCTAAAGCTTCGCACACACCAGATTCACAGCTGGTGTTGTCCTAGTTTTTTTTTCTTACCATAAAGTCCCATTACAATATTGTAATATTATCATATTATAATGGCAACTTTATTGTGTACTACCATCTAGCCTATGGGCTAATAAGTAATATTGATTTAGCTTAAACTTCAACTTAAAATTATTTCTACATTCTAATTTACAGAGTTCGACCGGTTTCGTTATTTGAGGACGAAAGCAACTGCATTGACAAAGTTATCTACGCGATAACCTTTGCGAGAACGTCTAGGCCACATAAAGGGTCAGCTACAACTTGTACTGACTACTGTATTATAATGTCGCGTCGCGTCATAAGTATCTAGACACGTCGTCATGTTTGTCTTTGACGTAGGCCAGAGTCCAGAGCAGCTAAGTACGCTAAATCGTACCTATAGCAGCTGACTTCTTTGAATTGAAAACTTCTTTATCCGCGTTGAGCACCTTTTGATAGGGGAAAACTTATGGGTTCGCGTCACCGACATGCTGTGACGTATTTTGCAACATTATTTAATATGACTTTTAAGGTTCGACATATAGTATAATCAGGTTCTATCGGGTTAATAAACCTAACAGATTACAATCTACCGAAAAATAATGCGTTAAATTGTAATCTTTCGACATATTGCAATTTCGCGAGTTATATTATAATCTAACGGTTTTTACAATCTTACGGTGACATATTATACATATAGATAAGTTATTGAATGCGTCGCAATCTGTAAGTCTGTTATGAATATAGCCTTAATCCTACAGAAAATGCGAGCGAAATTTTGTGAGACGTTCCCGGGAAAGGGAATTAACCGGGATTGTAACGTGTTTTCATGGTGATGAAATATTATACAGAACTAGCACTAGAACTGATGTCCGCGACTTCGCGTGGATTGAGGTTTTACCATTGAAAATGGTTATCAGATGCAAATCGCCTGAGACGTATTTTTGGCCATAACTCCGAGGATTTTGGGAGGATCGAGATGGGAATAGTACCAAGAGTTGGAGTTATTATTGACCGATCGTCATGGTAATGGCGTTAAAAGATGCCTTGTAAGTATTAATTTAGGTAAGTAAATCTCAATAAAAACTTCTTATTATTCAAGTTGTAATGTTATTCAAAATAAAATATATATTTTTTCGTAAACTAATGATTTGAAACGTAATGATTCGCATTTTTATTATTAAGGGCCGATTTTTCAATCCTCAGATAAACGACTAGATAGTAGATATTCGATGGATAGCGCAAATTCGTATTTATCAATAGACAGATAACTGTCGAATAAAGTATGTAACGGACGAATATATTTATCTGCTTCTTTGAGAGCCGGACAAAGGGCTATCTGCCTGTTTGTTATGACGTTTTCGACGTCGAAAGATTACAATTTAACGCATTATTTTTCGGTAGATTGTAATCTGTTAGGTATATTAATTATTAACCCGATAAAACTTAAGTGCCCGGCCTACAAGACACAGACAAGAAAACGTAAATACAATGAATATTTCAAAAATTGACTCTCAGAACATTGAACGGTTCATAATCTTTCGACAGTTTACAATTTCGCGAGTTAGATTATAATCTAACGGGTTTTACAATCTTACGGTGACATATAGATTAGAAAGATTTTGTAAATATGTAATTTTACTCACTTACCTAATAAAATCGAGGTGAAAATGTTTTGATTGATGTGAGAGATATTAATATTGTACCTGCTTACCTACAACTGTTAATGAACCTTAAATTTGACATATCTAGTCGGAAGGCTGAATTCATGATAGGTATGGCACAGGGTAAAAAACCTACAACTGTTCCTAATTCCCTTCCCATTCTGAGAAGCGACTCATGCTCAGCGCCAGTAGCGACTGTGGTTGAAGTGATGATTAACTTAAAATTAAACTAGGTATTACTATGACCACACAACTTGTATTCACTAGTGGATTCATAAGATTGAAGTACCCTCCGTCTTCAAGAATAAGTACTTAATATTAAATTTGGATTTATTTGCTGTGATTTCATGCATGTAAGTAGGAAATCGATTTTAAATAAAACAAAAACTGAGAAAGAATCTAAAAGAAAAATAAGATAGATTAGAAGGTCTCTTTTTCAATTGAACATCAAACTTTTAAAAATAACACTCTGTATACACAAAACACAAAATGAACGCGTAGGCGGACTAGCCATGGCATAAGAGCTTTGTCAATATTTCTTGAAAATGTAATTTTTTGTTCAATAGAGCAAGTGCTTTAACATAATATCGACTCCTCCTTTCGCATTTATAATATCCTGCATTGCGGTTCTGATGCTCTCTTACTTACATTTACTATCAACTGATAGTTGATAGAGACTTATTAATCTTATAGGACTCTAGTTTAGAAGTGAGTAAGGCCTCATTTTCCCGAGAAGTCTTCGAGGTAATAGGTACCTACTGGTAAAGGTAATATTTTGAGCTCATTCATCATCATATTTTCAACCCTTTGCCGGCTCACTACTGAGCACGACTCTCCTATCAGGCTGAGAAGGATTTGGCTATAGTCTTATACGTTGGTCAAGTGCGGATTTACAGTGCGGAGAGGCAGAGAATACCTCTAGGGTATTCAGTACACCTTAGTGCATTGTATTCTATTATGTGCAATAAAGAATTTAAAGCAAACAAACACCTATGAGAACCTTACAAGGGATAACTCTCAGGTTTCCTTTCGATGATTTTCTTCATCATCAAAGTAAGACCATACTATTACCTATTCCGTTGTTAAGACCTCATAATACAAGTAATTGCTTTTAACGCTTGCATCTAAGTACCACAGTTCGAGGTCTGTGACTGGGATTCGACCACCCGAACAGGAGGCTGATATATTTATCACTGCCTCTTAACTTCAGATGAGTCTGTTAGTAAAACTTTTCATGAAACGGCACATACTCATTGAACCTACCTTAATTGACATTAGCTTGGTTTCCAAAGGAGCTTCGATTGTTTGTAACCTTTCAATTTCGACGAAATCCGGCGCCAAAAACCGGTCCGGTCACTTTCCATGACCAAAGTCAAGCAAAGAATCATCCCAATGAGTCAGATATCAGTTTTTTGGGTGCTTTCTCCCACACCTGCGCTATCACGGATACGACTTTCCACTGGGGGGAAATGGGAGCAACGTTTTGCATGGCCTTGTTCTGAGCCGAACGCCAACTTGGCTTCACTAACCAGTCTTCGCTAGACTGTGGAGCGTGGAGCACGTGTTGGTCGAAGTTTTTATACGCGCGAAAATTCGCGAGTGAGAAAAGTGGCAGTGTTGTGCTATACAGGATTTGCACGAGTAAATCTGGAGCCGAACGTATTTTTGCGGAGGTGTGTTCTTTTTTTTACACATTTTATCTGTGGGAGTTTATTTGGATTTTTTTGTTGTTTTTTCTACTCTGTACGTATTCGCTGTGATTTCGCCTGTGGAGCGAAAATGTGAAAGTCCGGCATGTTACTTTTATCGTGTGGTCACGCCTGCAGACTTAACAATATGCGGTATGATTTATTGCGTTACTTTTAACTAATGTCCACTTAATTAGTAATTGTGTGACGAAGTTAATTGTTAATTTTATACGCGTACTTTATAAAATAATAAAAATCAAATTAATATTATAAATGCGAAAGTTTGGATGGATGGATGTTTGTTACTCAATCACGCCCGAACGGCTGAACGGATTTGGATGAAATTTGCCACAGAGATAGATTATAGTCTGGAATAACACATAGGCTACTTTTTATCCCGGAAAATTAAAGAGTTCCCGCGGAAACCAAAAAACCTCAATCCACGCGGACGAAGTCGCGGGCTAGCTAGTATATTATAATTTCTTGTTCAAACCATTAGGTATGTGGTATGGAAATAAATCAATTAGGAAAGAGCTGATGATCATCAAACCGTCACCTTTCAAACAAAAAAAAAAACTAAATCCAAATCGGTTCATCGGTTTGGGAGCTATGATACCATAGACAGAAACACAAATACACAGATAGGGTACACAAGTTCAACTTGTACCACCCCCTGTTTGCGTAGGGGCTAATAAAGAAGAGATAGAGCTAATAAAGAATAAAGGGATAGAGCTCTAACAAACTTACTATTAGCACTGCATAGCTTTAAGGTTAAACTAAGGAAAGGAAACTCATTAAAGCACCTAGAAAGCAACTTATTTACCAAAAAAATGTAAAATAAGTAATGCGTGATTTGCTATTGTACACCACCTATTAACCTTGCTTTCCTTACTAATTTGCATTTGGCGTGTCGACTCTGAAGGTCAAGAAATACCTAAGTATTTACCTACCTCCTTTTAATTATTACGAGTAAGAAGTAATTTTAAGAAAAAATAATTTCACATGAAAATCACAAACACTTTTCAAGAAAATACACGTTTTTTATCAAGCAGATACTTATTTCTTCCCGCTGAAATCCTTTTGGATTTCAGCGGGATACCTTTTATTTATATCTAAAACTAGCGGATGCCCGCGACTTCGTCTGCGTGGTTTGAGGTTTTTTGGTTACCGCGGGAACTCTTTAATTTTCCGGGATATAGCCTATGTGCTATTCCAGACTATAATCTATATCCGTGCCAAATTTCAGCCAGATCCGTTCAGCCGTTGGGGCATGATTGAGTAACAAGCAGCCATACATCCATACATCCATGCATCCATACATCCTTACAACTATACATCCATACATCCATCCAAACCTTCGCATTTATAATATTAGTAAGATAACAATAATAGGTAATAATTATCCGGGTCACTTAAAGCTTTAAGCACGTATTTCGATTCTGCAAGTCAAATCAACATAAAAGCGTTGGCCTGAATCAAAAACCAGCTCAGTTTCAATAGAAAGTCAGCCAAAGAATGAAACAAAGTAACAAATCAAAAGCGAAGTTATTTCTAGTATTAATTTGTATATACGAGTACCTTATAGGTACTTTTGGTTAACCCATACTTAATTTTATAAATGCGAAAGTGTTTCTGTCTGTCTGTCCATTTGTCTGTCTGCTACGCATTCACCGCCCCCCTGTTCAACTGATTTAGATGTAATTTGGTACAGGGATAGTTTGTATCCCGGGGAAGGACATAGGCTACTTTTTATCCCGGAAAATTAAGGAGTTCCTGGAAGAATTGAAAAAACTTAATCCACGTGGTGGAAGTCGTGGACATCATCTAGTCTAGTTCATAATAATAATAAACAACATGTTATGTTGCCATTTTAAACACTAAGGTCAGCGTACATCTAAACCAGAAATTAGACTTTTAAATTTCTTAGTATTATCTTTGACCCAATATACAGAGTGAAGCCGAGTCCTTTATCTTTATGTAAGCCGTTAAAAATAATACACGAAGGCCGCGAGTGTCCCGCAGAAGTAATTTCAGCTTAGTTCGATTTTATATACTTTAAAAAAAAGATTCGCGTCCAATCGAGAACCTTCTCCTTTTTTGGAAGTCGGTTTAAAAGAACGCGCCTTGGCTCTGCGGGTGTGCGTTGGGCCTTACATGTTATATTTTACATATAAGTTTGTTTACTCTTTGACATCATAAATAGGAATTTTGTAATCAATCTTCAATAGATAAAACAAAGTCGGATTTGTCCGAACACATAACTCTAGAATGGCTGGACGGATCTGGATGAAATTTGGCACAGGACAGATTGTAGTATGGAATAGCGCATAGGCTACTTTTTACCCCGGAAAATTAAAGCGAGAGGGAACTAAAAAAACCTCAAACAACATAGTAGAATATAAATCTCTCACTACAGCACACTCGAGCAAGATAATTAATGCTTTAGAATAATTTCCCCGAATTTCTAATCCGTAATATTTCCTGTATCAAATAGGTAGAATTACTCGGACAACTCGGGTATAATCTGATAAAGTATTTCAGGCATCTTCGGGTAATAAATAGCCTCCTTAAATTTATTCATCAAATAAAATAATGTTCTTCCGAATATTTTAGTAAGTAGCAAAGGACAATTTCAAAGGAAAACGTATCTACGGTGATTATCAAGGGAAAATGTACCAAAATTGATTAGTTAGGTATGTCAAGGGAAATAAAGAAATAATTTTCTATGAAAAAGATATTTTCTTTTTCCTTCATAAAATATTACGTTTATTACGTATTATTATACTTACTTAGGTATTTTTGGCTGTGCACGTATTTAGACACTAATGAAAGTTTGTAGTGTGGTAAGAACCTTATGTTATAATTAATATCCATCTGATATGATGACGACCTCCGTAGCGCAGTGTGAGCGCTGTTGCCTTAACGTGCGGAGGTCCCGGGTTCGATCCCCGGCAGGGTTTGGAAATTTATAATTTCTGAATTTTCCCTGGTCTGGCCTGGTGGAAGGCTTCAGCCGTGGCTAGTTACCGGTAAAGACGTGCTACCAAGCGATTTAGCGTTCCGGTACGATGCCTGTAGAAACCGAATAGGGGTATGAGTTTAATATAACTGCCATGCCCCTAACAGGTTAGCCCGCTACCACCTTGGACTGCATCATCACTTACCATCAGGTGAGATCGCAGTCAACGGCTAACTTGTAGTGGATAATAAAAAAATCTACTAGCTGAACTATAACTACCAACACAGTTGAAAATAGACGATAACACCCTCGTCTTTCTTAATTACTATTATTTGTGAGTACCTAATATGAGTTTTCAAATACGTACGGTAGTAAGGTACTTACTTTTAAGTATATGATGCCCACGAGTCACGATTCAGTCCGAGTTAATTTTTTTAGGTTTTATAGAATTCCCGAGCTCGCCCGAAAATCAAAGACCTCTTTGATTTTCCGGGATAAAAATGTCCCATGTTCGTCCCCGGGATGATAACCTATCTCTGTATCAGATTTCATCAAAATATTCTAAAGAGATTTGAAAAGGTAACAGAAAAATAGAAAGACAGACACACTTTCGCATTCATAATATTCGTTTGGATACCTAGGTAGGTGTAGTCCCATTAATCATTATAAGAACATAATGATAAGCTCATGCGTTAAAAGCGTTCGCTATGTCCTAAGTACCCAGCTAATAAATCTAATTTATTGAATTTCGCGAACGAAGACCGTTTAAGTTATGGCATACATTCCCATTTAGGTCGATTGCAATAATTCCTCTGAAAAATAGTCGCTCAGGGAAATTACTGAACGGAAAAATGATTACTAAGTCGGGCAGGTTAAGCTAAGACCTAAGCATATGTATATTTCAGGAATCTGATTTTCCTCATTGAATTTGGATTCAGAGAAAATCTAATCATCGATTGCAATTCCACTGAAAAATAGTCGCTCAGGAAATAATTATTGAACGGAAAAATGATCACTAAAGTCGGGTAGCTATATTTTGCAGGAATCCGTCTTTTCTAAATGAATTATGATTGAATCAATACCTTATGGTCCACTACAGCCCATTAACGTCCCACAGCTGGGCACAGGCCT
The DNA here is from genome assembly GCA_964035005.1 of Erebia palarica. Taxonomy (NCBI): domain Eukaryota; kingdom Metazoa; phylum Arthropoda; class Insecta; order Lepidoptera; family Nymphalidae; genus Erebia; species Erebia palarica. The sequence goes on from OZ035994.1 coordinate 21,422,294, forward strand.
CCACTCTCATAGGAGAGATGGAATTAGAGCTTAGACCCACCACGCTGCTCCAATGCGGGTTGGCGGGCTTTACCGACTATTGTCATGTTAGTGATAATAACCGGGACCGACGGCTTAACTTGCTCTCCGAGGCACGGGGGTGAAACACCGCCAAACTTCCTTACTCCGGGCTATTAATGAGAATGTCAAGTCAGAAAAACCCAACCCTTAATTAGGCCCGACCAGGGACTCAAACCCGGGACATTATCGGCTGCAGTCGAACATGCCAACCACTAGAACAACGAAGCAGTCCTTACATCATGAGTTACATCATGGTAAACGTACTTAATTCTCTTATCTGTGTCTTGCCTCCTACAGTTAATATAGTTTTGGGCACTTACAGTAACAATTTTAACGCCTATTACACTGTTACTATCGTCCATATTATGCGATCCATATTGGGGCACAGCATCAGACATTTCTCTCTGTCCATCATACTGTACCTACTTTGTATTACAACTTCATGCGTTCGTTTTATAAAAACCAAAAACTTGTGTTGTTATATGTTAAGCGAGAGGACTATAAATATTTTGTTTTTTGAATTTGCAATTACAATATTATGATGTATTGTTTGAGGCTACTGGCTAAGTAAACGCCGTACGATTAAATAAATTACAACTTCCAGGAACTGCGTTGTACACGCTACAGAAGCTTGGCATAATTGCCGATCTTGATTCTTGATGGTTGATCTCGTTGGAGCTACACGATGTGGATTGTAATCACCGAAATGATCTAACGTGGTGCGGCCTGACATTAAAACAAAACTCTTCGTGTCTTGCGTCATGTATTAAATTACATAAGCACTTAAATTTTGTTTACTTTTCTTAAATAATAGAGACAGCCGAAAGCAAATAAACATTGACTGCGGGATTTGTTCTGCTGAGTAATATTATCATCATATTTTTAATTAATTTTAGACATAGATATTTTTCAACTTTGTGACGGAGCATTACACTCCTACATAACGCACCGCCATAAAGTCGGAAAACATTTTAAATAACAATTCTTATTTTATTTTAATACAATTTACTTAATATATCAAAACAATAATTATTGTTCGAAGGAGATTACTTTTAGTTCGGGTAACTTTTATCCTTTGTAAATCGAGTTATTTTTTATAAACAGCAGTAGAGAAGAGTGACAAATACTTTTACTTTTAGTGAAAAATTAAAGATTTACTTTCTATGTCAATTAGATTTGGTATCGATGATCTCCTTGGTCTAGTGGTTAGCATGTTTGACTGCGGCCGACGAGGTTCCGGGTTCGAGTCCCGGGTCGGGCCATAATTAAGTATCGGGTTTTTCTGATTAGAAATTCCCAGTACTAGCCCGGAGTTAGGAAGTTGGCGGTGTTTCACCCCCGTGCCTCGGAGAGCACGTTAAGCCGTCGGTCCCGGTTATTATCACTAACATGATAATAGTTGTTAAAGCCCGCCAACCCGCATTGGAGCAGCGTGGTGGGTCTAAGCTCTAATTCCCTCTCTCCTATGAGAGTGGAGGTCTGTGTACAGCAGTGGGACGTTAAAGGGCTACAGCTCATAATTCGAAATGCGAGGAATAGTAACATGAGAACGTGTTTCCGATTGATCGATAGTAACCTGAATAGGTGCTCTAGCAACGCTTTCGTATTAATCACAGATTATTCGTGTTTAAGTATCTTTCCGAGTTCTCCTTTTGAATAGAACTTCGAAGGAACTTATGAATGCTGAATTACGGTATTTGGAAATAGCGCTGGTAGATTTAAGGCTAAGTGGTTTAAAAGACGACATATTTCGGGGGGTTTGATCCTCGTTCACGCACATCAAAATTTTCTGAGTTTAATTGCACCAATGTGTCGTACTCATAAACAACTAAATACCACAATATCAATTAAAGTAAAGGGAAACATCTTCAGATTTCTCCGCATGCAACTCCGCAGATAACGTGCTCTAGTAAATATATCTAGATAACGCTCTCAATTAATATTATGATAGCCAATCGTTGGGAGTAGGCCATAACGTCGTCCATTGTTTTCAAAAATAGCTTTATTAATAGCATAGCATAGCATAGCATAGCGTAGCATAGCATAGCATAGCGTAGCATAGCGTAGCATAGCGTAGCATAGCGTAGCATAGCGTAGCATAGCGTAGCATAGCGTAGCATAGCGTAGCATAGCGTAGCATAGCGTAGCATAGCGTAGCATAGCGTAGCATAGCGTAGCATAGCGTAGCATAGCGTAGCATAGCGTAGCATAGCGTAGCATAGCGTAGCATAGCGTAGCATAGCGTAGCATAGCGTAGCATAGGGTAGCATAGCGTAGCATAGCGTAGCATAGCGTAGCATAGCGTAGCATAGCGTAGCATAGCGTAGCATAGCGTAGCATAGCCTAGCATAGCGTAGAATAGCATGGCATAGCATAGCGTAGCAAAGCATAGCATGCCATAGCTTAGCATAGCATAGCAAGACATAACATAGCATAGTATAGAATAGTAAATCATAGCATGACTTAGCATGGCATGGCATAGCGTAACATAGCAAGGCACAGCATAGCCTAACATAGCATGACATAGCATACATAGCATAGCGTAGCATAGCATTGCAGTAAGTAGGTAGGTATAATTACTCTACACTTTTACAATGTCCTTGTTGCTTGGTATTGAAAACACAAACACACTTTCGCAAGTACCTATCAATGAATTACTATGTACAGATTTAATTTGAAATTTAATTTGAAAGAAACAAAAATCGAGGTATTTTTTTTTATTTGGTCTTACTTAAACTTACTCATTCTTTAATCAAACTGAATCATATATTTTATTCAAATAAACTTATTACAAGTGCTTTTGAATCGGTCGAGTGAATCTACCACGTTCGAAATGCCATCCCTACCGAGAAGAACCAGCAAGAAACTCGGTGGTTGGTCTTTTGAAACAATTCATTTACAATTATTATATCAATGTGACCTTAAGTAACCGCTGTTATTAGCATTGCTGGAGAGAGTCAAATCCATGCTACTCTATCAATTATCATTTACGAAATTTTCAACAGTTTTAAGCTTTTTTTCAGGAGCATACTTTAAATGGATTTCTTAAATTTTTGTATAGGCAAGTTTAAAATAGGTTGTGGAATTACATTCTTGCACTCTCAGGTCTCGGATTGCAATTCCTCAACAATTCCTTTAGCGACATTCACACTAGCGCGTATTATGACTCACGTACGCTTGCTACATCATGATTGCAATCGCAAGTCGCTACGTGCCTCGAAAACTTGTCTAGATTATTGTGACATTAATGGCACACCAAATGGATGGCGTAGAGTTTCAGTACAATTGATTTCTTCCAAGTTTCACATAGTAGGTAGGTAGGTACATTGAGAGAAAGTTCCTAATTTTTGTTAGATGCCTTAAGTATTATATCTATAAATAAATATACGTTGTGGTAATATATACGATTAAAGTTACTAATTATTATTGGCAATGTTTACTTATGTTTTGTGAGTAAAGGAATGAAACGGAGTGAGAACCACAGATTTGTCCATAAATCTGTGGCGTAAATTATGAACGTAGGTTGTCTATGTTCACATCGCACATTTGGTTCAATAAAGGCTCAGAAGGACTAGAATCCAGAGCTGTTAAACCAGTTAAATTAAATAAAAATTGATTCAATGGATCGATTCATTACTTTACCAACCGCCAAGGTGTTAACAATCTTTTTTTCAATAAACCCCATCAGCTTCATTCAGCTGTTACCACGCTTTTATTATTTTCCTTCTGATCTCTTCCTTCCTTTCTTTTCTTTTCTCAAGAATGTCTTCCTTCCCGCTTTTGGTAGGAATTTCGCAGTTTTTGAGTCCCCAAAACACTGAAGAGACGTTAGATCTCTTTGTGTGTTCCATTGTCTTAAAATTCTTGTTGAGAGTTTTTTGGGGAGTTGTTTAATCAAATAAGTAGGTAAGTAATATCCCTACTTTCTAATCGCACCTTGCATCGTTGAAAAAAGCTTGCTTGCTATTTATATTTTTATTATAAAAGAACTCGATTTGGGAGGCAATCAAAAGATATTTTTCCGTCTGAAAGGAAAACAAACATAAAGAGAGAATTAGAAGGAATGTCCGGCAGGATGGCCTGACGGCTAAACCGGAAGTGCAAGTAGGTGCCTATAGGTAAATAAAATGTAAAAAATCATAAGTTGAAGAATCTATAACTTACAGATACAGACGGTTAGTAATATTAGGAGCTTAATGCCAGACAAATCAGTGAGTAGATAAGTACGCCTGTGAGTCTAATATTTGATACTTATTATCCACTACAGCCTATTAACGTCCCACTAATGGGTACAGGCCTAGACTCTCACAGGCCTCGCTGCTCCAATGCGAGTTGGAGGGTTTTAACGAATATTATCATGTTATTTATAATAGCCGGGACCGACGGCTTAACGTGCTCTGCGAGGCACGAGGGTGAAACACCGCTAATAGTTTCTTACTCCGGGCTAGTACTGAGAATTTCTAGTCATAAAAACCCAAGTCTTAATTATGGCTCGACCCGGGACTCGGACCCGGAACCTCGCCAGCCACAGTCGAACATAACAACCACTAGACCAACGAGGCAGTCAATATTACTTATTATACTATGTACCAAAATACGAATTATGGGCGAGGCTTGGAATGTATGAAAGATCCACGTGGTTATTTCTGTAGAACGGACGTCAATGTACATAACAATGCGTTCGCATACTTGAGTGCCATTGTCGTTTTTGTTTCTTCGCGTCGCGTGAAGTGTTGTGCACACATGCGTCACCGACGTTGTTTCTTTTGAATATGAGACGTACAAAAACATGCCTACTTGTCCATTAAAGTTTTAGAAGAACTGGAGAAAAAATGAAACACCTAATTTACAACCAACACCAACCAACACTTAAATCTTAAAACTAAATAAATACCTAAAGTATACAATTTTCTTGTGCAGTCCAAGTTGATGGTCCAAGGATCAAACGCCGTCAAGCAGTGGGTACAATCCCACATAACCCGGTCTTACCCCTAGGACATCGGGTATCTTACTTAGGAAGATTTCCACCCGACAACAAAAAAAAAAGACTACGAAAAATCGTAGTCTTATGAACTTTATTTATGATGATTGACAATGCTTTAACAACTTAATACCACTTTATATCACTGTTTTCCGTACTGACGTTTGCAATATAGGCAATAAAACATTGTTATCTATATGGATAATATATCTGTAGAAAGGACTTGGAGCGGAACAAAGCGAAACGACGTGACGCGATATCACACCTACCTATCGCAGATGTTTGTTAAATAAATGCGAATGATCCGACAAATCAGCAAAATAAAATAGAAATTTACAAAAAATCTACTACAGTCGGAGTATCGCCGATTCAGAGTCAGAGACCGATTTTTCTGACCAAAATTTCGAGAAAAAAGCACATTTTGATCTTCGTTAAATCTCACTCGTTTGTTACTACAAACTACATGGATAAAAAAATCGGTCTCACACAAAATCGGTCGTCTGCTGGGTAAATATTCAAATGGGTCTCTGAATTAAGTAATTAAGCATTTAGTATTCTAATGCCCTTTTCAAATACGTTGGGTCGGATAATTTATTTCATCCCCTTTGCAAATTAAATTAAACGAGCCGTACTTACCCACATAAAATTAATTTTCCTGCTTTCATAATTATTTTAGAACTCTAGTTCCGAACATTGACTTTTAATCAGAACAGTTTAATTATCGACCTAGCGCTTCGAAATAATCCTCGTTCCCTTTTCATTTCTCCTCTCTTATGAATGAATGAATATTTTATTATTCAGACTACAAAGGTCCATTAGTGCTAGTAAACAGACTTATCCTATGTTAGTAATTGCTTAAAGTCTCTGTGTCGCCTACCAACACTGCCGAATCGTCATTCGAGCACCTTGGGCTGGAGCCTGGAACCCCCACTAAAGGGGGGACTATTAATATCTCTGTCCAGAAATCGGTGCCCCGAGCTCCGGGGCAAGGACAGTCCAGTCCAGAGGAGATAGTCCAGTGCAAGGCTATCAATATTTGCAGGTAAATAAGTAGGTAATCAAAGTTGCCAGAGCTTCGGTGAAACTCGAGGCTATATTATGTCGGTTACTCTGATTGTTCTACGGATCTACTTATTTCTGACTAGATTATGCCCATAATTATTATTAAGGGTTTTTAATTCTCGCGCGAAATCCTTAATTTTCCGGGATAGCCTGTGTCCTTCCCCGGGATGCGACCTACCTCTGTACCAAGTTTCATCCAAATCGGTTGGACCTGGAAAGCGTAGCAGACAGACAGACACACTTACGCATTTATAATATTAGTATGGATGGATTCTATCAAGTATAGCTATCAACTCCTACGCTCTAGCATATCTGTCTCCATCGTCATCTCATGAGTTACTAATTACTATATAATTTATGATTAAATCAATTCGAGTAAAGCTCTGATCCATTGCATCGCGTATCTTTCTTGTCTGACTCTTAGTAACAACATAGTTAACAACCACTCATGTCTCCCAATGAGGGTCCTATTCTTTACAAGGTATATTGGAAGTAGGTATTATATAATTTCATTACTTTGATGGAAAGCCATCAAAATCTCGTATCCTGACTCCTAGTCCCGGTATAAGTAAATTGGTAGTAAACAATGAGAGTTAAAGGCGTGTTCCAAACAATATGCCCGGAACTCTACCTAGGTTTGATACGCTAACAACGCTTGAGTAAACACAGACAATGCACGAGGCGGAACAGAATATCTCCTTTACTAATTCTCACGCCCGGCGTTTCTTCTCACACTGGTGTCGATGCCAATGTCACCGAACATAAATAACAGTGACAATGGAACGTAAAACTGCCGTGTCGACTGTTTGAATTATAGGTGAAAATTGTAGATGTTTTATTCTAATATCTCTAACTTGAAGCTAATTGTGTTGAATTAGACTTGTTTCTAAGTACTAGGTACTACTTAAAGAGCGTTAAAAGCAAGGCCTCCTAATAAGGCGTCCGGGGTTCAATCTCTGGGCAGGGAGATGGGAGGTTCATCTCTAATTCTTTGGAGCTATGTTCTCTTTAAGCAATTAAATTTTAAATTGCAGTGAACGAAAAACCTTCACGAGGCTACACGCCTCAGAGTCCACAATAATGTTCTAAAAGGTGTGTGAAGTCTGCCAAACCGTACCCGACCAGCTTAGTAGGTATAGGACTATGACCTACCTTTCTAAATCTGATAAGACTAATGACCCGACCTAATGAAACGATATGAGTAGGTATTATAGTAAGGAAAAATCGCTCCTAGTAGCTGAATGCTAGTACTCTAATAGCCATTTCCTATAACCAGAATCCAGCTACTACATCGCGTCGTCGTAAAGTATCCGTAGTGTACCTACCGTGTACCATTTAGTTTTATAAGCATAGGTTTAGGATTGGTCTCCGCTGCGCTACTATGTAGTAGCGCAAACCAATCCTTAAGAGGCCGGCGATCGCCGCTCGCAATTTCTATTCAACCCGCAAATATAAATTTACCGGTATATTGCTGTCTTTATTTGGCTGATGACAGATGAACGCGTGCAAGCGCGATAGCAATATGAGCGCACAGAATTTGTTATACATTTAGTTTTGTTCCGTAAATACCAAAAATGATGAATGAAAACTTGTTGTGTTTTTAACTTCGTGTTGTTATTCTGTAACTATACAATATATTCTATGTTTCTGATCAATTAGTACGTAAGATGTCTTTGGGTTTAATATGAAACAAATAAGGAGAAAACATTAACATGTCAACATGTCATATAAGTCGTAAAAACATGCAAAACGCAAAATATAATAATTATCCAGGGACCTAGATAAATACAAGTTCAATCTTAATAATCGCTTAATATGGTGGAAATATTCTCGAATTACAAATTATTTTGGTATTACGTTTGTATGGGCAATTCAGCCTCCGGAGCCACCTTAATCTATGTTTATAAGTAAGTATGTATGTTTGCCTTTTTGGCATGGAAGTATTATTGCAACGCAGCATCCCCTGTAATAAATCACCAAGAAAACGAAAAAGAAACTCCAATTTCACGTAGCTATTTTATATGAATTTCTAGTGAAACTAGAACGTACATAGGTACGAAAATACTTTATGAGAACTGAATTAAAGCAAGTTTCATACTATCTGCATGGCATTTCGTAAGTAGAAGTAAAATTTTGGTCCAAAGTTAACGAACCCTACCTTCAACCTTGTCCAAACTCCAACCTAGTTTGATGCAATTAACTCTTAGCGAAAAAAATATACTTACCTACTTTTATATAAAAGATAGAGTTGGAAATCATGCTAATATTATCAATGCGAAAATGAGTTTGTTTGTTGGTTTATCCTTCAATCACGAGGCAAGAGCGGATCTACGTGATTTTGTGCAAGGGTATATTGAGGACCTTGTGAGTAATGACAAGCACAAGCATCACTCGCCGGTCCACAACTATACAAATAATAAGCAGGATTTCCCGCGGAAATTTAAAAAAATCATATTCCAAAGTCGCGGGCATCAGCTAGTATTAAATAACCCATACTAATACTAAGTGAAAGTGTGCCTGTCTTTCTGTTTGTCTGCTACGCTTTCACGGCCCACCTAATCATCCGGATATATTGATGAAATTTAATACGTAGGTAGATACTAGATAGGTTGCATCCCGGGGAAGCACTTACGCTTTCTGTTCTGGCAAATCAAAGAGTTCCCATGGAGATTTCAGAAACCTAAATCCACGCGTACAAAATCGCGGGCATCCTCTAGTAAGCAATGAAACCTACCTATTGGTCCGTAATCGATACCACATTTTGTGTTCCATCATTTTATACGGGAATTTCAGAAAATTACTACGAACAAAGAATATTCACTGAACTGAAATTATCTGAGTTATATAGGTAGCTACCTATGACGATATTGGTAATTTGGCGCAAGTCGCAACGTTTCGGCAAGAGCTTAATTATCGAAAACATTTTGAAAGGTCGGCTCACACTGTATAAAGTTTATTAAATTAATTGTTAAACTCCGGCGACAGCGTCCCAAAATAGCTTTTCCTTTTAACGCTTTTAGGCTTAAATGAACTGTAAATATGTCTTTGAAATATACAGAGTAATTAAATATTAGGCAGATATACAATAATAGGATATTTCCATAATTCTATTGTGTGCAAAATAATACGAATCAATTAATAAACGACACACCTACTTAATTTTTGTTTTGTATTATTATTTAAACTTGGATATATATAGATGGGAAAGGTATTAGGAGATCGATACAATTTGAAAAGAGTTAGAACACTAAGTACTTACTATTTACCTATTTACTTATTCGAACCATTTCCCAATAATGGCAGTCCTAGGTTGATGAAATAAGAAAACAATATGTTAATAGACGATGAAAATCTTTACTTATAATTAAGATAAGTTTATAAGTTCAACTCTTTGAAATATTACATAGGTAGGCAGATAATGTAGGTACTTAGAATAGTTTCGTCTATAAATTATTATCCTATTATGAACTTTCTTGGGTCGCTATAAATTTTCCTTGGATATTAATTCCTTAACTATCGCGTGACATTCCACCATGAAACCACGGTAAGTTCATTAGATTACTAGGGCAACCATAAATCATCGTCTTTGTGAACATCTCTATTCTATATAAGTAAATTGATTTATCTACTAGATAGAAGCAGGCGTTACTTTCCAGAAGTCCATGATAATCAAGGAACAAGAAGCATAATTCGCTATAATCTACGCGGTACATCGTCTAGCCTGCACGCGAAGCTTCAAGAAGCAATTCGCATTGCCACAACACCACACAAATATTTTTTAAATAAGTTTCACTTTTATTGTAGAATGACCAAAAAACTCTAAATTAAGTATATTTTTCTTTGTGTAACTGTTTCTCTAAACAGTAAATTATTTTTGGATGCCTGAATATCCGAATTCTACAAACAATTTAAAAGTCATAAAAGGTTTTTTAGTTAGGTCATAATATACCTACCTATTATTGGTAAAAGCCATGGACGTGTGGGACTACAACACATTCAACTGAAAACGGGTCACATTTCCATCCCGATGAGCTTCAGCAAAGCATTAAGACCTATTCGGGTTTCTGCATGATTTAACAAAGTGAAATGCAATAATTAAGCTCTTGGAAACTTTCATGTAGAGCCGTTTTCATTCTGGGAACGACCGAGTCTCATGGCTTGTTTCGCTCAGTAACGTTGCAATCATGTCGCAATCATTTAGAAGAATAAAAGCAAAAACTTATTACTGTGATGCGGTTAGTGTCAGATTTTCATATATAAATCCCGCGACTTCTGCGTCTGCGTGGATTGTGTTTCCCGGATAGTAGTAGGTGTGTTATTACAGGCTATAATTTGTCTCTGTGCCAAATTTCATCTAGATCCGTCCAGCCGTTCTGGCATGATTGATCCATCCATCCAAATAATATTAGTATTAGTATACATTAATCATAAATTTTAATTTTAATTTGAATAAATTAAGTAAATCGATACTAACCCATTTGATTTGTGACGGGAACGTCATTCAAGGAAATAATTTTTTAATAAAATTAAATACGTATTTTTTTGCTTCGTTCGAGTCGAATTATAATATTCATAAGTAACGTAAAACAATTTGAGTTTCAAAAAATAGCTATGGGTTTCGGTGAAAGGCCTGATTCAGGAGAAACGCAATTTTCTAAGGCACAATATAACGAGTTAGTATTTGCGGCCTGGTTTCACTCGCATCCGCCTGGCCTACTGACCTCATGCAAACAAGCTCAAGCATATCAGATTATAGTATAACTTGTACGATTAAGGAGATTTCATGTAAAATAACTGCTAAGACTAATTTAAACCCTGATACTTCGGTGTATATATCTTCGAATTTACAGTTAACGCTCTAAGTCTAAACGATAACGATTTACGATAAATAACGATTTTAAAGACGGCGTGTAGTATACGGCTGTCGCATCTACTTTTAGGATAGAAAAGAATTAACTTTATTTGCTGATACTAAACGCAGAAACACTAACAGAAAGAACTTAAAATTAAGGTCAATAATATTAATTAGGTCGTGTCAACGAAACGGGCCCTTTCGTTGACACGACCTAATTTATATTATTCGTACCCAAAATATTTAACTTTGTTAAATATTTTGGGTACGAAATGTAACCACAACACTAAATTCTGTTAGGTAGCTGTTATAGCCAAAACGGGGGAAGTCCCAGTGCTGTAACAAATTCTTCGTACTCTTCGAGATCGATCGACTCGAAGCCTGTTTAATCACTGGGAAGAGACCCTGAAGGCATAGCGTACACATAGCCGTCGCGTTGGTCTGACGCTGGCTTAGCACGTGTTAAGTTTAAATTATGTCTACCCATTTTCTCGCGTTATCTCTATTTGTCTATTGTAGCTAACATGGTAACACATATTACGGGTCGTTACGTCAGAAGAGAAAGAGATAAGAGTAAAATTTTATATTTATGGTAGTTTTTGCGACGAACCCTTACAGTAAAAGGAATAATTTTATTATCCTTTATATATTTCACCTACACTGTTTTCAATGGCACACATTACATGTTTATATTTTATTCACTGGCCACTTTCCAAAGGATCTTTTGTCCATCGCCAGAATAAAGAACCATGATGTAAAACAGTTTCACAAGAGAAACAAAATACGAATGGGCGGGGGACTCTTTGGGGGGACTACCAACTTCCAAGGGAGACCTTTTAAGCGTTTGATATGTATCACGTGACATCGCAAAGGATTTTCGGCGGAAAAGAGAATAATTAATATCAAGCAGGTATCGCACTTTTTTGATAACGACTTCAATTACATCATTAGTAGATACTTCTTAATTTTGGTATTCAGACAAATGTAGCTGAGATATTATTTTTTCAAAGTTTAATTACTAAGTAGTAACCTTTTACCTAAGCCCAAGGGCAACCAGGGGTGGTCTTTTCGATTAGGGTTTTATTTTTTTGTTAGTAGATTTATACAAGGGTTTGTTTTAAATTTATTTTATAGTTAGTTTAATATTAAGAGTTTATTATTTTAGTATAGTGCTTATATTAAATAAATAATCTTAATCCTAAAAACATATAGTTACTGGTTTTATTGTACTTCAAAATGCAAATTCGTACAAAATAATGCATAAGTATTACTTATTACTATATATTATATAGGTATTATTGATACTTTTAACTGCTCATACTGTTTATTCTAGTATCTAATTGATGATAAAATGTGTCTGTTTTCCTACTTCTAGTATAACTGGACTCAATAATTTTTTTATATGAGAAAAAACGGAAACATCCAACACAATTAAAAAAACTAAATCGATGAAGATGCTGGCAAAAGCTAGTGGATTGCTCTACCTGAAAATATCAAAATTACTTTATCATACTATTAAAGCTGATAAAAAAAATAACTTAGGTAGGTACCTATCCAAGTATGAATCCTAAAATCTATACTAATATTATAAATGTGAAAGTTTGGATGAATGGATGGATGTTTGTTACTCAATCACGCCAGAACGGCTTAACGGATCGAGATGAAAGGAACAGAGATAGATAATAGTCTGGAATAGCACATAGGCTACTTTTTATCCCGAAAAATTAAGGAGTGCCTATGGGAATTAAATAATTTATTCCCGCGGGAATCAAAAACCTCAATCCACGCGGACGAAGTCGCGGGCATCAGCTATTATTACATAGAAATTAGATGCAAAGTGTGAAGAAATGATCAATTTTTACCACAAAGATCATTGATTTATACAGTTTTAGCCAAACAAAGAATCAACTTTCACATGTTGTAGATAGTTAGGGTATTTAACTTTCGTGTCTAGCTTCTAGTGAATTAACCTGCAGTGTTGAACGTCAGGTTCGGTTATATAGTATATTGCCTGAGTTGCTAACGGTTCTCTGAAGATAGCTAAGCTTATTGGATGGGATGAATTAGTCTAACCTAAGAATCGTATCCAGGACCTAGTAATTTGCAGTCGAACATACGAACCACTAGAGGTATAGACCAACGACTAAATACCCCTTTATTATTTCGATAACGATGGCTTACGGTTCGTATGTTCGACTGCCAATGACTAGGCATTGGATTCGATTCCTAGGTTAGGGTATATCCGTGAATAAATTCTCAATTAGCCAGGAGTTTTTTTTATTCTACTATAAATTAGTCCTTGACTGCGATCTCACCTGGTGGTAAGTGATGATGCAGTCTAAGTTAGTATAGCGGGTTAACCTGTTAGGCCCACAGCATCGTAGCTACCGGAATCTCTTGGCGGCACGTGTTTGCTAGTTGGTTGGTAACTTGCCATGGCCAAAGCCTCCCAGTCTAGACCAGAGAAAGTTATAAATTCCCGAGTTGACCCCGGGACTTCCCGCTTAAGACAACAGCGCTCACCGCTGTACGAGGGAGGTTTTCAAAAGTTCTCGGAGTTTCCAACCCTGTTGGACAATGTTGGACTCTTTGAACGTTGAATAAGATCTTTTCTTCTATGGCGGGAGAAGGTGAGAATATTATTGTAGCCTTCTTCCCCCCTGTCTTCATACCTAACTCTTGGGTACGTAGTCGGGTATACTTAAAAGGAACAGTATACGAATGGGTCGTTTGGGGCACCGTTCGCACTGTAAAAGTTTATGAGCCGACCCAATTTTTACTTGTTTTGTCCATCCTTCGTGACAGTGACGCAGGTTTAATGTGGGTCGGTTAAAATTTTCGGTCGGTGTTTTTACCTTTGCGAACTAGTCACTTTGTTGGCACACAAAATTAAATTTTTCCTCTTTAGCATGGTAAATTCCCGGTTTCAACTTTTATTTTGGCATTTTAATTATTCTTGTATATTTGATTGAGCAGCATAAAAGCAATATTTTTGTCTTTCCAAAATCTATCATTTGGCAAATCAAATCCACTGCTACTCTTAGGCACTGCTAAGGTCAATTCCGTTCTGTTCTGTTTGACCGTTTTTTTCTAAAAGCTAAATAGAAGGCTCCACCTTCATGTCATCTTTTACAACAAATGTTTCAGTTCTAACTGTGAAATTTCGAGTGTTCGCAAAATGCCAACATTTTAATGCCCCACTTCCAAGTAAAGTCCCAATTACAGCAAATAATAATATGTAGATATTGATCAAACTCACAAGTAGGTTACTTTATAATCCATATTTATTTCCTTAGCTTTGTAGAGTTTGAATATGTCGCTTCTCACACAAACGCGTTAAATTAATCGGTAATTTTGTGCTCTTCCGAGAAGTAGAGCTGTACCGTTTAAGTTAGCCTCTAGCTAAGGGAAAGTAATGTATGTTGTTTGTTGACTCGTCTTGGCGAGGACACGTGCCGTGCCCCCCTATTTATACTTTCCTGCTTCACCACAAAAGTTGTAACCAAACAAACTCATATTCACTTTTATGTTGTGTGCCTCTGACCAAATGTCATAATAAAGTTAGCTACAATTCATTGATCCCTATTAATGCAGAGAGCTTTCCGGTAAAAGCTAAATTAATTTATCCCAGTCTGTTTGCTTTCGTCCAATTGCATTGGAAATAGCGTCAGCGCGCTGCTGACCATCGCTTTGATAAATATATTTGCATAGCGAATACAATATATCCACATTCCACACAGTGGAGTGCTCTGGTCGTGTTTTAAATCTATACTAATATTATAAATGCGCAAGTGTGTCTGTCCGTCTATCTGTCTGTCTGCTACACTTTAATGCGCCATCTTTTCAATCGATTTTGATGAAATTTGGTATAGAAGTAGATTCAATTCAGGGGAAAGACATATTTTAAATTTTGGAAATTAAGGACTTCTTGCGGAACTCAACAAACCTCCATGTCGTCGTATGGCATCGCGGGCAACATCTAGTCGTTTATAACTAGGGTTTTCCCGCTTCTTCATTCGCCTGAATTGAGATATTGTTAGAATTCCTTAAAATTCTTGTTATTTATAGTTAGTCCTGCGATCTCACTGATAACTGAGGATTGAGGAATGATGATGCTGTCTAAACTCTAAGATACTAAAACAGCACTTGCTAATGTCTTGCTGCTAACCTTAGGGGCTTCGTCGATCGAGAAATCAATTCATTCAGGAGGAGGTGTGTTCAGGAACTTCACAAACTCGTTCCTCCTTCGCCATTTTACCGCAGAAGTGCAAGAAACCGTGAACGATGGCATCATTAAGTGGTCGATGTACAATCATTAATCAACTCGTACGAAACGTTTTTGTTCCACATTTCTGACACGTGTATCGCTAAGGTTTGGAATTCCGTATTTCCTGCCACGCATGACTTGAGGACCTTCAAGACATGAGTGAATAGGCATTTTCTAGGCAAGCGCGCTCCAATCATTGCTTTTTATAAGCGTGATTGTCGTCAAGCGCTACGGCTAGCCTCTCTCTACGAAGTGTTTCTGAGGGTCATGACCCCTTTCCATTAATCACATAATGGTAGGAGTTTTCTTGAGATAATATTGCGGTGGGTTCCCACTTCCTTCCGCGTATGACTCGACTGACAGTATTAAACTCTTGGGTTTTTTGTAACGATTATTATCAGATGTAAGTGATAATAACCTGCTTAACGTGCTCTCCGAGGTGCGGAGGAAACGAGAAGGCCAAATTGATTCGGTCACCCATCCAGTTACCGGCTTCGGTCAACGTTGCTTAACAATCGAAATCGACTGACTCCACTCACTCCACCACGCCACCACTGACGCCACTCGTCCCTGTGATGCGATGAGTGGGCAAAATTTTTGGCATCCATTAACTTCACTTGAGTCGTTTTGACTTTACTGTCAATGGCGAGCTTAATAGCCGCAAAGCTGGCCCGAAACATCAAGGGCGTCGCATCGCTTTATGTAATTTACACCAGGGTTGTAACGGCGCCTCCGACCTTAGCGGAAGCAGAAGCGGATGCGGAGGTTAACGGAGGCGGAGGTGGAAGTGGATTTCTCCGATCACTTGTTCCATTTACTCTGCTTTATGATGCCAGAAATCCTACATTAGATTTTTTTTTGAGGATTCTTCTAAGGACAGTTGCCTTTTTGCTTGTTTTAATGGTGTAACTGATGTCACCTGCTTCGATTTGTACCTTTCGCATTGTCAACGTGAATAAACCTCCGTTACAACTCCGCAAAAAAATGCGGAGGCGGATGCGGAAGCGGAGGTACGTTTTCTTGCGAAAGTTCCGCACTTACGGAGGCGGAGGCGAGGTTTCGTTAAAACCCTAATTTATACTGTGGTGGAAGCAAAAGTCAACACATACATTTATCAAACCGCAAGTAAAGAGCTGGCACATCAAATTTTTGGCAACGCATTGTGTCCAATGTGGGTCAGGCTATATGTAATGGTGCAGAACATCGGTCAGTTTGGTAAAAAAGCTTTTGAGAATTTTCCAAGTGAAATACTAGAAGATGATATGGATCAACTTAGTTACTTCGTTCGAATTTAAAAGTAATTTTTAAGAAATCCAATTTCCATAATAATTGATTTTGTAGCGGTGATAGCCTAGTGGTTTAGACGACGGCCTACAATTCGGGTGGTAGGGAGTTTCACCCTCAAGCACGCACTTCTGATTTATCTGAGTTAAGGAATCATCATGAGGAAAATTGCATTCCGGAGAGTTATTCACACACTATTATGAACGTATTTTTCAAAAGTTTGTGAAATCTTCCAATCCACACCAAACCAATTTTTAATTTTTAAAATTTACAATAACTTTGATATTTCAGTACAAGCACATAATATTATAATCATTGAATAGGTAAGTACAAGCTTCAGAAACACGATTTGCTAAAATTATTTATTTTTAGGGTTCCGTACTTCAAAAGGAAAAACTAAACCCTTATAGAATCACTTTGTTGTTCGTCCGTCTGTATGTCTTGACCCTTTTTCTCAAAAGCACATGGAGATATCAAGCTATAATTCATATCAAATACTCAAGTCTACTCTCCCTTGGATATGTCAAAAAATCAAAATTCTAAGCCAACGCAATCAAAAGATACAGCTGTTTATGCTGCAAATTTTCGACACTCGCAAGGGAATCAAAACCTACAGGCTACTTCTCGTGAACTCAGAATCTTGAAATTTTGTACAAAGCAACGTCTTATAGCACAGATAAAGGAAAAATTGCGAAAAGCATAATTTTTAGTAACATTATATAATAAAAATATTTTTAATCATTTTAAACTCACTACCCCTTTCCTCATGAACGCGTAGAGGTATTGAATTGAAATTTATATCAAATACTCAGGTCTATAATACCTTTAAGCTGTAACAAACTACTGTCCCTTGGAGCTGTGAAAAAATCAAATTTCTAAGCCAACGCAATCAAAAGATACAGCTGTTTATGCTGCAAATTTTCGACACTCGCAAGGGAATCAAAACCTATAGGGTACTTCCCGTGAACTCAGAATCTTGAAATTTGGTGCGAAGCAACGTAAGACGTTGCTTCGCACCAAATTTCGAGCACGGATAAAGGAAAAATTGCGAAAAGCATACATTTTTAGTGACATCATATAAAAAAAATATTTTAAACTTACTACAGGTTTGTACAGAACCCTCGGTGCGCGAGTCCGACTCGCACTTGGCCGGTTTTTTATTTTAGTTTTATACGGAACGCTGTGTAGAGATTTAATTTAAATATTTTTTTAAATTCCAATGAAAAGGTTTCAAAAATCTTCTTTGTTCAAGTTCTGCTTTTGTTACAAAAAATGCAGTAAAGACCGTATTTTCTCACTTTGAAATTTCCATTAACGGTGCATGTATTTCTAACGTGTTATGTACGTAATAGCAGCCATAATGGCATCGACTACAGCTACGAACACAGTCAATCGCGAATAGCACGATATCGTGTTCGAGCCATCCTCGGGTTATTCCGTTAGCTACTGGTGTTATCTATTCTCTCGCAAATCTTTGACTGCCTCGTTGGTCTAGTTAGCATGTAGCTACGAATTCTATCGATTCCCAGGTCGGTCCATAATAAGAAGTAAATAAAGTAATGGGTCTCTGATCCGGGACTGTGATAAACAGTCGAACATGCTAAGCACAACCAACCAACGAGGCGGTTGACTTCGAAAAACGACTATATATATAATATATGTATATATATGTCACCGTAAGATTATAAAAACCGTTAGATTATAATCTAACTCGCGAAATTCTAAACTGTCGAAAGATTGTAAACTGTTCAATGTTCTGAGTGTAAATTTTTGAAATATTCATTTTATTTACGTTTTCTTGTCTCTTTCTTGTAGGTTAGGTTAGGGTTCGACATAAATAATCAAGTAGTGACAACTTAGGTTTTATCGAGTTTAAATACCTATCAGATTACAATATACCGGAAAAAAATGCGTTAAATTCCAATCTTTCGACAGTTTAGAATTTCGCGAGTTAGATTATAATCTAACGGTTTTTACAATCTTACGGTGACATATACATATATAAGTACGTACCGTTTAGGGAAGTTCCTACAAGAGGCCAATAATGACATGACAATGGTGTGGAACACCCTCCCAGCGCACTTGTTTCCTGCGACGTATTACTTAGGTACCTTCAAGGCAAGAGTGAATAGGCATCTTCTAAGCAAGCGCGCTCCAACCTAGACATCATCATTGCTTTGCACTAAGCATGATTGTCGTCAAGCGCAAGCCTATCTCACAATAATAAAACGTCTAGCGGTTCACGACGGATGATGTAGGCATAGCTACGGATATACGCTGTCTTCCATGTCTTGGGCCGCATCTCAACTGTGCAGCAGTGAAGTCCGTTACCACAGTAAATCGAGTCATAACTAGGTGGGCTAGGTTGCGGCTCGATGCATGCACGCAAACCGCAATCGGATTTAATACGTAACTCAGCCATTAATCGCCTAATTACAGAATTAGCCACAGTGAAGTGTATTATTAAATTAACTAAATCCCCGGTAGACTACAACTAAATCGAGTGCCCTAGTACTGGTAGTAAGTTGGTAACTGGATGGATGACCGAATTTGGAGGTTCAAATTTAGCCTTTTCCTTTCCTCCGTGCCTCGAAGAGCACGTTAAGCCGTCGGTCCCGGTTATTATCACTAACATCTGATAATAATCGTTACAAAAACCTAAGAGTTGAAATACGAGTTAGTCGTATGCGGAAGGACGTGGGAACCCACCGCATTATTATCCCAAGAAAACTCCTACCATTATTTTTCTGGGACCATAAAGGGGGTCACGACTCTCAGTAATGAGGAATACGACGCAGAGAGAATTACCCGGTAGTCTTAATTTGGGAATTAATAATTTCTGAGCTTTCTCTGGTCAGTGGGAGACTTCGGGAGGTAGTAAGCTTAAGCACCCTACCTGCAAAGATGTGCCGTACCGTGTAGCGTTCCGGTATGGAACCGATAAGGGGTTTGGGTTTGCTTAATATAACTGCCATACCTATTACCTGGTGTATATGTCACCGTAAGATTGTAAAAACCGTTAGATTATTATCTAACTCGCAAAATCGAAGTTTCGAAAGATTACAATTTTACGCATTATTTTCCTGTAGATTGTAATCTATTAGGTTTATTAACCCGATAGAACCTAAGTGCCCGGCCTGTGGCCGGCCACTACCTGATTATTTATCTCAAACCCTAACCTAACCTACATGAAACAGACAAGAAAACGTAAATACAATGATTATTTCAAAAATTGACACTCAGAACATTGTTCGGTTCACAATCTTTCGACAGTTTACAATTTCGCGAGTTAGAATCTATCGGTTTTTACAATCTTACGGTGACATATATACCTACCCTTAACAAGTTAGCCAACTTCCATCTTAGACTGCATCATCACACTACCAGATCAGATCGCCGTCAAAAGGTAACTTTTATTAATTAAAAAAAAAAACAAAATCCCTAAACTAAACTTAATTAGTTAACTAATTGAACTAAGTACTTACTACCAGAAAATTAGAAACTATTTTGTCATACTTTACATAAATAGTTTTTAAAACATGAATCCGGAATCCTAATTACATCGTAATTTAATTAACATAAAACGAAATACAATGAATTTCATTTATTCATCCAAGATCATCACAAATTTATACCTACCTTGTGTATATAATAACTAGTGGGGCAGTGATTTCCTATTATTTCCAGCAGGATTACCTGTATCGTGAATGATTTCGAAGAAAAGGTTTCCATTTGAAGCACGGATGAATCACGGTTACTCAATAACACTACATCGGTGTTGCCCGCTCTAACTAACCATTTTCCCAGCCGCATCCGCCTGCGGTCACTGAACGCGCCTAAAGCCTGTAACACATACGACGTGCGACGGCGATACGAGTCACACCGAACGCGCGCGTATTTGTGTACAATTGTTAAGAGCTCCAGATAATCAATGACACTGGCTAATAATTACGCTACGCTTAACGCCTTGTTGGCCAATTTTTAAAAAAATTTAACGTTTTCTTGTTGGCACCCCGAAAATCCCGAGCTCAATATATCACAGAATCGAAATTCCGCTTATATTAATATTATTTGTATGGTTGTGGGACGAGTGAGTGGTATGTACTCGTCCGCACCAATAGGAAGATCTTCCTCCGGGCTGGTGTTGTGCCCGGGGACCTTTCTGGTCCGACCGTTATAAGTTGGAACGGTCTATATATAGCGCTATTCTCAGAAAACTTCGATATCGTGATGCAGGCTTGTATGGTAACTTATAAGTTTTCAGTCGATTATCTTATTTTGCGGTGAAGATACAATTAGCGCCATCTAGTTTTTGCACTGTGGTAACCGCTACATGACTCCCCTTCGAGACTGGAAGTCGTATAAGTGTGACGTAGCGTTGGTTGGCGTTGCATCGGAAGCTGGCGGCTGTTCTGGCGGCTGAGCTGGCGCTGGGCGAGCGGCTGTGCTGGCGGTGAAAGCTGGCGGCTGTGTGTGAAGCGGCTGTGCTGACCACTCAGCAGGCGGCTGTGCTAGCGCTTGAGCTAGGCGGCTGGGCTAGACGCTGTGCATCGGCGACGGTAGGTTCAGTACGTGACAATGACGATGTAGCGGATTTGCTGGGTGAGTGAAGGTTGCGTGTTCATCACGTCGGGGTCACCACTGTGGGACGAGTGAGTGGTATGTACTCGTCCGCACCAATAGGAAGATCTTCCTCCGGGCTGGCGTTGTGCCCGGGGACCTTTCTGGTCCGACCGTTGTAAGTTGGAACGGTCTATATATAGCGCTATTCTCAGAAAACTTTGATATCGTGATGCAGGCTTGTATGGTAACTTATAAGTTTTCAGTTGATTATCTTATTTTGCGGCGAAGATACAATTAGCGCCATCTAGTTAGTCACTGTGGTAACCGCTACATGGTAAAAGCTGAACCTGAAAGAAATTTCCTATAAATTACTTCTGAGTTCTGATATTCTTTTTTCCAACGGGCGTTTCTTTTAAAAGGAGTGAACTATTCTTTTTCTCTTCGGTTTTAGGTTATTTAGTATGAAAACGAAATGTAAAGGAGATAAATAAGAAGAGATGTTACAAAATTTCTCTCAATGCATGCAGATTGCGGACTATAGTGCGAACTAGTTACGAGTAGGTATCATCTAGTATTGTCTTATCCATCTGGAGTACCCGATTGACGCTAATGTGAGCTCAGCCTTACGGATCCAAGAATGTAATCAATGCGCTTGCACCTAATTCAAGAGACTAGACTTTCCCGCTATTTGCTCTGAATTGAGTTTTACTAGGCTATTTCTATAATTGGCTGTTGACTTCTACTAGCTAGACGCTTGCATGGTTAAACCGTAGGTGAAAGGATGTTATAATGATATTATTATCAACGGTTTCAGCCCTGGATACCTATATTATACCTTTTGGGAATAAGATACCGTAACTGATTACACGTCATCATGTTTTTTAAGTAACTAGCAGATGCCCGCGACTTCGTGAAATAAGTGTTTTGAATTCCCTCTGGAACTCCCTAATTTTTCGGGTTTATATATAGCCTATGACACTCACAAATAATGTGGCTTTCTAGTGGTACCAGAATTTTCAAAATCAGTTCAGTAGAT
Organism: Erebia palarica; assembly: GCA_964035005.1. Lineage (NCBI taxonomy): Eukaryota > Metazoa > Arthropoda > Insecta > Lepidoptera > Nymphalidae > Erebia > Erebia palarica. The sequence continues at coordinate 21,444,399 of OZ035994.1, forward strand.
CCAGAGACTACCCCCTACAACGTCACAAATTCACAAACTTTACCTCTTTATAATATTAGTATACATTAGACGTCAATAAGTGTACAGTGTACTGTGTACTAACTCATTTGAATAAATAAAATATATTGATTGATTGATTGATTGAGACAGTGGATCGCTATGGTTTACAAGTGCCTTCGATTCTGTAGTGCGATTGCAATTGTGTAAAAAAATCTTTTTAATCTTACGTTTGACGAAGGGATCATTCGATCTCTTTGTGTAGTTCATAGATGCTTGCATATCCAAAAGCATATACCTACTATGAACGGTTTATTAACAATTCCTTTGACAATATTAATTAATTATCATCGAACCTAGCTGATTTATGAATTAATAATTTCTAATCCTATGGATTATATTACCTAACTACTTTAGCCGCGACTTTCCATCCCATCTGGCAAGTCATAGAGCATCATAATATTCGAGTTCAAGCTGCACTAAAATTCCCATACAAATTAAAATTTGGGTATACGACATGCAACTCTATAGATTAACTCGGAAAGTCTATATTGATGTAAGCACAGAACACAAGTGCTCAGTGGATGTAAGCATTCGAATGCATCTTACGGGTCCTCTAATACCTAACTTTGCAGCAAAATTTAAGTTTCCCATAAAAAATAAAAATATCGGACATACAGAGCAGCTGAAGTGAACTTTTTTGTAACATCAATTTACCTATGTTGTCCTTTTTTTTATTCCACTACAAGTTAGCCCTTGACAGCGATTTCACCTGATGGTAAGTGACGATGCTGTCTAAGATGGTAGAGGGCTAACCTGTTAGGGGTATGGCAGTTATATTAAACCCATTACCTTAGTCGGTTTCTACACGGCATCGTAATCGCTGGGCGGTACGTCTTTTCCAACTAGCCACGGCCAAAGCCTCCCACCAGACCAGACCAGATAAAATTCTGAGATTATAAATTCCCAAATTGACCCTGCCGGGAATCGAACCCGAGACCTCTCACGTTAAGACAACAGCGCTCAAAATTGCGCCAGGGAAGTCGTCAGGGGGTGTCCTCATTCTAATGCGCGACGGCACTCAAAATGTATTACAGAACCTCTTGGGAATAACAATTCACCTTCTTTGCGGGTCCACTCGGCCTCATTCTACTTCTTTAACGAACACATTTTTAGCTCAATTGCTATGATTATCAATCCCAGACAGCTTTTTTACTTAATTTTGGCATCAACAATGACCAATTAAGAGGCCGGTGATCGCCGCTCGCAATTTCTATTCAACCCGCAAATATAAATTTGCCGGTATATTGCTATCTCTATTTGGCTGATGACACATGATCGCGTGCAAACGCGATAGCAATATGAGCGCACAGAATTTGTTATGCGTTTAGTCTTGTTCCGTGAATACCAAAAATGATGAATGATAACTTGTTGTGTTTTTCACTTCGTGTTGTTATTCGAGAACTTGACAATATAGGCTATGCTCCTGGTCAATTAGTACGTAACATATCGTCGGTTTTAATATGATACAAATAAAGAGAAAACATGTCATTCATGTCGTAAAAACAAGCAAAACGCTATGCACTTACATTTAATTTTGGGAAAATATTTTGAAAACATAATTATCCAGGGGCCTAGATAAATACAAGTTCAATCTTAATAATCGCATAGTCTGGTGGAAATATTCTCGAATTAAGAATCATTTTGGTATTACGTTTGTATGAGCAATTCACCCTCCGCTGGCACCTTAATATGTAATCTAAATATGTATATGTCTCCGTAAGATTGTAAACACCGTTAGATTATAATCTTACACACGAAATTGTAAACTGTCTAAAGATTGTGAACCGTTCAATGTTCTGAGTGTCAATTTTTGAAATATTCATTGTAGGTTGTAATCCTATTTACTTTTAGTTAGGTTAGGGTTCGACATAAATAAGTCATAACAGTCATAACATAACTAGGTAGTTAAAGTCTGCAGAGTGGACAATTTGAATGCTCATAGAGGTATAAAATAATATTTTTTTTTCCACAAGGAATTTATTCAGCAAAGTAGGCGTTCTCGTACACAGCGCAGTACTCCAACCAAGCACCACTTTAGAGTAACACCTTCTTAGCCGCAGCACTTGACCTCGTTCCACCGCCGTTGGCATCTTTGCAGAAATAGCCACAAAAGAGTTCTGACTCTTTGACTATTGAGAGTTTCTGAGGTAAACTTCGGCCTTTGTTTCTTTTCAAGGACACTGGTACTAGATTGTAGACTAAAGTAGTAAACCAATTAGGTATGTGAGTACTAAGTAGAAGGCGTACATTCATAAAAGCTCAGGGGCGCAATCAGGCCCGTCGGCCATAACTTTTGTTTACCGTGGCTGTCTTCGCAATGGAACCGAGTCACGTCTCAGCACGGGACCAAGATATTGTTTGTACAAACAAATGAGGAATTTGTAAGCATTGAATATAACCACATTAGCGCAATATCGTCAATCTAATAGTCGTGTATCGTGACCTGTACTTAAATCATAACATTAGTATTGCAAAAATACCTAGATGCGATGTGCTTTTTCCAAAAATCTTTCAAAAATCCTACCAATAGGTACTTACTTATAATTGTCTGTTCTTACTAAATCTTTAATTTGTGATTTCTTGCATTCAGAGTACCTATATTAAAAAAACATGAAACGTCGTGGGCTTCGTCAAGTATCGTAAGAATAACGCAGCATCCGCGGTTTAAATATCTCTTAGAAATAACTAGGTACTTTACGATAACAAGGATATTCGCTCAATTTACAAAAGCAAGTCAAGCTGCAAAGTAACTCATTCATATGAAATTCCGGGCATAGGACACTATAGTAGTTTACAGTACTAACTAAAAATTCTTATACCAAGACTATTGTTGGAAGGAAGGATTGTAGGTTACAGTTCGCCAAAGACGCAAGTGGTTAGACCGTACACGTCTAGACGAAATACCTAAGGGGGGACATAGGCTCTCAATAGAGAAGATTTCGCCGCATAAACACTTAAAAACCATTGACTGAACGACCAAAGGACATGATCCATTTTGAGTGCATTGCAATCACGTACGCCATCATCACGTGTAAAGGCGAAGGAATAAAACATTAAAATATTTACCCTTTTGCCGTTCATAATGAAAATGGTCATGATAATTGCAAACTCTCTAAACGTACTGGTTTCACTCGAGTGGTATGTCGCATGACGACTGGAGTAAAGGAGAAAGTATCCGCTTCGACAAAACGATTATTGTGGACTTAAATATTATTTTTTTATCTGCGTTCGATTGAATATTTTCAAATCTTACGGATTTTGAGGGAGGGAAGCAAGTAATTAATAAAAAAGCTTTTCGTGAAAACGTTTGCTATTTTCACCGGATAGACAAATCAAATCAGGCACTGATTTCTTGTCTTGAGGTCAGCGATTTCGTTACCGTGTTTTTTCAAATTCCTTGGGAAAGCCTAAATTTTCCGGAGTAAAAATAATGTGTCTCTGGCGTCAAAATCAATCAGTAAGACGTATCTATAACTTCAAGATAGAAGTGAAAAGTTTACAAAGAGCTTTTCGCTTTCAGAATATTATTACTGAGTAGGTGCTTACTTTTTTTTTTAATCCACAACAAGTTTGCCCTTGACTGCGATCTCACCTGATGGTAAGTGATGATGCAGTCTAAGATGGTAGCGGGCTAACCTGTTAGATATATTAAACCACTACACGGCATCGTACCGGAACGCTAAATCGCTTGGCGGCACGTCTTTGCCGGTAGGGTGGTAACAAGCCACGGCCGAAGCCTCCCACCAGGCCAGACCAGAGGAAAATTCAGAAATTATAAATTCCCAAACTGACCCTGCCGCGGGGATCGAACCCGGGACCTCCGCACGTTAAGACAACAGCGCTTAACACTGCGCCAAGGAGGTCGTCAAAAGTTTTTTCCCACTTTCTTCAGGTATTAGTTTACTCTTTATATTGGCAGCCTACAGCACATAATATGTAGTACCTTTAACGTTTCTTCTATATTTATCAAATCTTAAAACCTAGTAAAGTAATAGGTCGTAGAAGGTAGTATTATATGTAAATAGTAGCGTTGTAATATAATGATTGTCTTATCTATATCAAAGTAAAAAAGAAAGTTACATTATTATCATCGAAGACAGTCCGTAGCTAACTTGTCTTAACTTGCGAGTTTTCGCGTCGCTCGAGGCGCTGAAGCGATAAGCTCGATCCCAGGCGTCCGCGTCGTCGTCTTCGAACAATTTACAAGATAGTCGTATCTACAAAGTCACTATAGTAACGACTTTATACAGTAGATAAATGATAATGATAAATGATTTATTTATTTCACGTGGGACAACTTGTGTCACTTATGTTACGTCAAAACTCTACCACTGGTTCGGAAAAATGATTCTACCGAGAAGAGCCGGCAAGAAACTCAGCAGTTGCTCTTTTCTCAAAAAGTTTTTTTTACAATAATTAAATATTGAATAGAAGCAGGCGTTACTTTGCGGAAGTCCATGATAATGAACTAGGAGTTTAATTCGCTATAATCCGCTACAGTAGACAAATCTGTGTGGTACAGTGCGTGTCTTTCACCTGCAGCATGCGACACCCACCACCCAGCAATTCACACAGGCACAACACCACACCACACAAATCCTCCAAATCACTCTCAACGTACGTTTCACTCCGACACCGGAGCATCTTCAGGAGATGTTGACTCGACAATGCACGATTCACAATTGTGAATCGTGCATTGTCGAGTCGGAGTGCTGGTTTTAGATTTTTAAAAACCTCGTGTGAGTTTCATTTTCCGATAATCCATACTCCATACTTAATATGATAAATGCGAAAGTGTGTCTGTCTGTCTTCTACGCTTTCACGGCCCATCTGTTCAACCGATTTTGATGAAATTTGGTCCCAGGTAAGGACGTAGGCTACTTTTTATCTCGAAAAAATCCCCTCGGAAAGCTTTGACTTTCCGGGATAAATGGTATATTTCCTTTTCCTTTGTAGGTTCCTATCTCTGTGCCTAATTCCATCATGATCAGTACCACATAATATAGTGTGATCGGTGTAATATGATCATATTCCTGTTTAAAATCCATTAGGTATAAATATAGAATATCATCTAAATTGCTTGGGTACGACTGTTGTTTACCTAACGATACAAGTTTTATTGTCTTCAAGAAAATGTGCCATTTATTATTTACTCCTTTGGCAAAGTTTTGTGCTTTTTCCGTTCCGCACGATTTTCTATTCAAGTTACGTAGACATCCGTGGAAATAATCGTATCCTGATGCAATTATATCGAAAAAATGATCCCGTTTTGCAGGTTTTTAAAATAACTATCCTATACTTAATAATATTGAGTAACAGATTGTGTGGAGAAATACTTACATCCTCTAATTGGATGTTGAGGAACCCCATTGCGCTTGCACGATACACACTCCTGTGATCCTTACTTCTTAATAACTTCCTTCGGCGCTACAAACCTTTGTGGGGCTTGGCCTCCTGCTCTTCCACAGTTTCTCTCCACCTGGCTCTATCCTTGGTCTCCTTCTTCAATGAAGGGAGCTTTCCAAGTTTCTGCAGATCTTCTTCTACACAATGGATCCATCTTTTTCGAGGTCTTCGTTTGGGTCGTTTCTGTTATGACTCTACTCTCTGTTTAGAAGTCCACTAGTCTTAAAATTAACGCAGCTACTATAATATTATTATTAACTAGTCAAATTACATCCTTAATAGACGTCCTTATTGGTAGTAAATTTCATAGAATCTATTCTGTGATGTCTAAATTAGACATGGATTCTATGAAATTTATTGCTATCTTGCTATATATATATCTTTTGGCCAATTCAATAAATGTAAATGACGCGAATGTTAATAGCCTGTACTTTTAACTATTTTATACGTATATACCTGTTCTATTACTCATTCATATTATTCATTCTAGAATGAAAAGCTTTCTACCAACAAAAAAATACATTTTTTAGCTATTATAGTGTGGCAGTATTTTGATAATACGTAAAAAAAGGTCATTTAGGTCCATATTAATTAAATGTATTCAAATTTTTTAATTTTATACCCGAAACGCAAGTAGCGTTACTAATGCTATACTTGATATATATATTATACACTTAAAAGAATATACAATTTTTCATACCTATATTAATTTACGTTTATTATGCTAATAATTAAAATAAATAATCAGAGCAAAACTTATAACCTGACAGAGACCAAACTAGTACTGCGTCAGCAAATATACTAAGACGATAATAATATATTATTGTGTTTTATTTTAACTACATCTAAGATAATAATAAAATCTAATGATGAAGAACTTTAATCTCATAACAACAAAATATATCTAGGATAATATGATGGCAACAATGGAATTGGAGAAACTCAGCTCGCAAGAAATGTGGCTTCCGTCGATTAGAAAGAGAAATCTTCGGAGGAAAAATATTAAGCGGTCATTATATTATATTTGTTGATGCTTGATAAGGGAATATTAAATTCAATCCATAAGCTAAATCTTATTTTAAGACCACATACAAGTCTCTTGAATTGAATAACATCATTATAAATACAATAATATTAGTCATTGATGTTTTTAACAGTATGAGCTCATAGGTATTAGGTGAAACAGTATTATTTATTCACAACTAGCTGATGCCCGCGACTTCGTCCGCGTGAATTGAGGTTTTTAGTTTCCGCGGGATCTTGTATTAAGTATTTCAGACTGTAATCTATCTCTGTGCCAAAATTTATCCAGATTATTTCAGCCATCCAAACTTTCGCATTTAAAATATTAAGTATGGACTACTATTTTATTATTCATAGCTATAAAGACTACGCAGAGACTATTATTAGTCTCTGAAATAAAGCATGAATAGATGGCTGTATGGCCGACCCCCCATGACGATCTCCAAGCGAGTCTTGTGGAGTCGTTTTATTACCAAAATGTTAACTATTTTCATCAGTTCAACTATTGTTAAACAAAAAAGCAACCAAATCATAACTAACTTTTCACTATAGCTCTTTACGAATATAAGTGCTTCTAAAATTTACTCCATCATTAAATTCTGAACCCCTGCAATGCTGCGCAAAGTATAAATCACTTTCAAAACTTTCGGCTCTAGAGCGAACATTATATTAATATTGTTCATTTTAGGTCCTGCTGTTTGAATTTGTTGTTTAAATTACAATAATTACAAAGGCCTTATTTATGAGCTTTAGTTTATCAAAATACTTAAATATTGTGCCCAGTTGGTCCCCATTTACCTGCTTCATATAATAGATGTGTACTTTTAACTTTATAAATAATTGTTGGTATATAATTGGGTCTTTTGATCTAGTCAAATCAGCAATTTTTCTACAAACGTCAAAACGCGTGCTTAGTATGGGATTTTGTATGAAATTTTGAGTTGTGACGTCATCAAAGTTCAACGAAAAAAACTAGACCAAAGGGCAATAAGGCTTCGCTATTGACGTTGAATTCATAGCTTGAAAACTTGAATTTACCAACTTGGTGCCAAGCAGGGAATTAATACAGACAAAAATAAAATCTAAAGAAGCAGAAAAGAAATAGCAGTGGTAGGTACTGCACCTGCTTTTTGTCGGTCCTCTAGAGATTAAGACGTAGAGCTTTTTGTAGTTATTTGTTTACTTACTTACTAAATACTACTTAATATAAAGTAATACAATAATAATGAGTACCTTGCCAGTCAACTTTCCATAACTGAATAGATAGAATATTCTGGAACGAAAAAAATCTCAGACTCTGAGTCTGTCCCTAGGTAGGTATATACATGTACATATCTCAATCTTTTTATCTTATTATTGCCGTCCATTATTTTAACAGATAGTTAAGTTGAATAAACCCACTTGCAGTATCTATAAAAGAAAAATAAATGGAATAGATTTATAGCTTTGTCTTTTCTAAAGGTCAGTGATCCTGCAGCTTTTGTCACGGCGCACCAGCACGTCGTGCAGTGAAACTGTTTTCGAGCCATTTAGGAGCTGTGTCAGATTCGTTTCGTACTCCATAAAAGTGTAGCGGCTCACTTAACTTTCTAATTCAACTGCAAATGTGTTTATTTGTGTTCATTTTCACTTTCAAAGCTCTGCGCCGAATAATAAGGAGCGGAGAAGGTCCTTTAAAGTCACGCTTTCAGAAAACCTAAAGACACTATTGAAGATCTTTCTCCTCCATTTATACTGTATCAACTAATTGCATGCCGGCAAATTCACCAAACCTGCCAAATAACAATATTCCACAGCTTTCTAAGTTGTATATTTTTGAGTCAGAAATTCTTAAAAAGATAAAAAAACTAGATCCTCAGAAAGGCGCGGGTCCAGATAGCCTTCCTCCCCTTTTTGTTAAGCGGTGTGGTCCAGGTCTTGCTTTCCCACTGACACTTATCTTCAACCGCTCCCTTGAAGAAGGTATCTTTCCAGAAGAATGGAAGAAAGCGCGTATAGTGCCAGTTTACAAGAAAGGTGATCGTATGGATATCAAAAATTATCGCCCTATATCAATTCTTTCATGCTTCTCCAAACTATTTGAAAGTCTTGTGCACCCCGTTTTTGCTAAACACCTTGACAATTTCCTCACCAGTTCGCAACATGGATTCAGAGGCGGTTTATCGGTTCAAACCAATTTGACAAATTATACTTCCGATCTTATAAAAGGTGTAGATAAGGGCCAACAGATTGACGCTATTTACACAGACTTTAGTAGTGCATTTGACATGGTTGATCACCAAAAGCTCGTCAGTAAACTTTCTCAGTATGGTATAGGGTCCTCGTTGCTCAAATGGTTTGAATCATATTTAGCGCAGCGATCTCAAACTGTTGTTATCAATGGTTTTGAATCGAAAATATATCTTGCACAGTCTGGGGTACCTCAAGGTTCTCACTTAGGGCCTCTATTATTCTTGGTATTTATTAACGACATTACCACAGAAATCAAAAACTGTTCCTGCTCGTTATTTGCTGATGATTTAAAACTTTACAAACCAGTCGAATCAGCTGATGATATCAAGCTCATACAGGATGACTTGAATAGAATAATCAATTGGTGTAAAGTCAATAGTATGATCCTAAATGCAAACAAATGTTTTCACATAAAATTTACCCGGAAGAAAAAACCGCTTGTCTCTAGTTACTCAATTAATAATGTTCTTGTGCATGAGTTAGTGGAAATTAAGGATTTAGGAGTAACTATTGACAGTAAGTTAACCTTCAAATCACATATAAGCAATGTTGTAAATAAAGCCGCGCAGCTCTTAGGATTTATTAAACGCAACACAAAGACTTTCTCTTCTAGGACTAAAATTCTGTTATTCAATGCGTTGGTAAGAAGCCACCTTGAGTTCGCCAGTGTTATCTGGAATCCATCCTTTAGTGTGCACTCTCAGCGCATTGAAAGCGTACAACGAGCCTTTACTCGACACCTTGCCTTTCATGCTAGCGGTATCTCACACAGACAACCCTATAATCAGCGACTGACTCATTTCAAATTGATATCTCTTCGAAAAAGGCGGGAAATTCTCGATCAGTGCTATCTTCATAAAATTGTACACAATAAAGTAAAGTGCACCAATATTCTTAATCGCATATCGTTATATGTCCCACGTAGGTATCCCCGTTGTTTCATCTCGAAAACTTTCCATATTCCTTTCGCGAAAACACATCTCGGTCGTCAAGCTCCCATTGCGCGTATTTGTGGCAAATATAATGAATATAATAAAACATTACCGGGCATCGACATATTTCATGACTCATTTACTGCTTTTAAGAAAATACTCCGTGGTCATTTAGCATAGAATTTCACTTAAGGAATATTTTGTTTGTTTATATTTTTATTTTTATTAATTTTATTTTCTCCTATTGTTTCCTACAAAATTATCATAATTAATTAAGTAAGTTTGTAAGTTTTTAATACTTAGTATTTTTTATACCCCATTGTATTTCAAAACCTTGCTATCTTGTTTGCATGACATTTAAAACCATAAATGCTATGTGCACTTGTAATAGATTTACGTATAAGAAATAGTAATAATGTGAATGTTCTTGTGATTGTCTTATATGTGAATTGTTAGTGTACTTAATAAATAAATAAATAAATAAATAAATAAAAGATCCTTCGAAATGATACATAATGAGTTATGACGTTACTAATGTGGTAATGCATTGTGAAGCGTCGCTTAGTCAACAACAACAATTGTACACAATCTGCACACGCACGAGGGAAATACGTTTCGTCTTGTTGCGGTAGGTACTCTGTGCTGCTCCGTATAAAAGTTGTCTTTTTTCTGTCAAACAAAACTTTTTGTACGTAGTGTGTTTTTACCTTACGTATAGATTCCTTCCCAATATTTGGAAAGAAAGTTGCATTGCAACGCTGGTCGCGTCACGCCTTTCACTCGGCATGCTAACGTTATTGCGTCACGAGTTACTTCAACTCGTCACTACGGTAGAGTTCACTCACTTTGAAGCTTGCGTCATATGCGTTTCCGAACACGTAAAGAACCATAGCCGTCTCTGTCCTACAGGAGATAGAGACGGATAAGAAAGAACCCTTTTAATTAATTCTGCGGCCTGCTCACAAGAACGGCAATAAGTACTTAAAAGCCTTTACTTAAGTTCTCTATAAGTAGTTCATAAGGCACTCCAAAGTTTGAAGTTTAAAATTTTAATATTAGTAAGTAAGGAAGTGATGAAGGCATTAGAGAAAATTAATGTTAAGCTCTTTCATTAAAACTATTACCTGTTAAAAATTGGGATTAAAGTATTACTTATTATCATCTTTTCACGGCCCGTCTGGTGGGAGCCTTCGCCTTCTTCCTTCGGTGTCGCCATCTTAGCCTTGTGGGAGGCTTCGGCCATGGTTAGTTACCACCCTACCCGCAAAGACGTGCCGCCAAGCGATTTAGCGTTCCGGTACGATACCGTGCAGAAACTGAATAGGGGTATGGGTTTAGTACATAATATTACTGCCGAGCCCCTAACAGGTTAGCCCGCTACCATCTTAGACTGCACCATCTCTTACCATCAGGTGAGATCGCAGTCAAGGGCTAACATTGAGTGGATAAAAAAAACAGATTAACCGATTCTGACGATACTTGGTATGTACAAACACGAAGAAAGCTTGTATCCCCGGGACAGAATGATTTGTATGCTACTTTTAATACCTGAAAGTTAAGATCCTTTAATCCGCGCGGATGAAGTCGTGGGCATGAGCTAGATAAGAGATAATTGTTTAAAAACAGGAGAAAGCGACACGATATTAGCATGATGACAATAGGTACTCCACTTAGCATTACGTCATATCACTCAAGCTCTTCAGATATGTATGACAAGCAAACAATGGAGTGTCTCCGAGATCCGTGATTATATACCTATTGGAATATAATACTTGAGTATATTATACTCGAATTTAAGAACGCATCTTATTATACTCCTATTGTAAGGTAAAGACTAACACCTACGTGCGTGTTTTATAATTGGATGGTTGTTGGTTACCTACCTACACAAATCGTTATTTAATTATTTGGAAGGTTATTTATCTAACTTACCTATCTAGAGTTTTTCTTTAATAATATTTTTTTTACTCCGGGGATTTATGTAGATTGTGAACGTATAGAGTAACCATTTATTCAATTTTAGCGAATCTTATCACCGTTCTATAGATATATGTGCGCTCTAAATCAAAGGGCATGGCCCATGGATGTAGGTGTCTACATAAATTGCTACAATATCAAGTGTGAAATACTTTTCAATACAGTTGCTCGAAAAATGCATTGACGACAGTAAACGGGGCTTGTAAATTAAACTTATTGCCCTCGTGCTATTTTTTTGCAGTTTTTTTTATAATTATTATAGGTCCACTTTATTTCTAAATTCTTGCAAGAAGGCTCATAACATAGAGATTATGTTCATAATGATATTGAGATAGAATATTCCAAAAAAGGAGGAGGTTATTAAAAGTTTCATTGAGTTTTTCTTGTAAATTATTAAATAATATGATTGGTTTAGGTGATGTGGTATAATGAGAAAAAAATCGCGGTATTAATAGCAGCCAAAAATCGCCTCGGATCTCGGCTTAGGACGACGTTGGTTGGGACGAATGGGAGGTCGGTTGGTCTAGACTAGTCCTAACGCTTCTGAGGCGGTGGGTTGAATCCACGTCCACGGGTGACGAAAGATATCAGGGTCCGCGTTGCATGGTAACAGTAGGTGTCACGGGTTGGTAGTTGTTACCTATGTCAGTAATGTAAGTGTTCTCTCTAATTATTAAGGACTGAAACAATAACTGAATTAAGAGGTTTAAACGCTGTTGTTTGAAACTGTTATAAAACAGAAACACTTATAACGGAGATAGAAACGATACGGTAACCCAATCAATCTGTAACCGTTTATTGCTGTTAAATTTTAAGAAGTGTTTTTATCTGTAACCCTAAAAGGAACATGCCCTAACAAACTGCACGGTGTGACAACGCGTTCTTCTCACTTTATTGGACTTTACACATTCTGACACAACATGACCATGTTTTTCTTAAAACAATTGCAACCATCGGTGCCTTTCATCTGAGGTTCAAATTTGAATACACGTCAACAGTAAATTTGGCAAAGCCGCTATTTCGGTTACACTTTAAAATCCTTCATTTCTGGCACAGATTCATTTCTGTTACACAAATATACCTAAGTGTTTCGGGTTAACCGAATTAAAAACACATTCAAAAGGGTTACAACTTCGATTCTGTTACACTTTAATTCTGTAACACTAATATTTCTGTAACCTTTACGAATCTGTTTTTCAGTCCCTGCTAATTATTACTTTTGTCTGAGCGGGATGCTAAAATTGGCGACACCCTGCGCCTGCATTATAGACAGCAGATAATATTTCTTTGTAGATAAGCCTTTTTAAAATTTTATGGCATCACAGCCACAAAATTTACCAAACCTAGCCTAGTTGTGAGCAAATTGCGGCTCAGTGCGAACCGTCTTAGCAATCAAACTAGCGCGAGGCCGCACGCGTTACGAATTACGATGTATGTAACACCGTAAAATTGCAAAAAGCGTTAGATTATAATCTAACTAGCGAAATTGTAAACTGTCGACAGATTACAATTAAACGCATTATTTTTCGGTAGATTGTAATCTGTTATTTATATTAAACCGATAAACCCTATAAGTGCCCGTAAATACACGTAACGTAAATACAATGAATATTTAAAAAATTGACACTCAGAACATTGAAAGGTTCACAATCTGTCGACAGTTTACAATTTCGCTAGTTAGATTATAAACTAACGGTTTTTGCAATCTGATCAGTAGTGAAATATCAAAACATAAAAGCACAGTGTAAAAGTACCTAACCCATAAGTCGTTGCCTAACCCAATACCTTTAAACTTAGGTAAGTGTCCTAGGTTCTTGGTATAACTACTATTAAAGTTTTTTATTAACCACGGTATTGTTACTTCAAAGTAAATAAACTGTATCGAGATAATGGACGAAAAAAATACCCCAAACCTTCCTTAAACATACCTATTTGGTAGATTCCGATTCATTAACCTTTCGGCAAATATTGAATAATAGTTACTTGGCTTTCGGCGCAACGCCTATGATTGTATAATTAGAAGAAAAATAGCATGCGATTGCCCAATGTGTGTAATTAGTAATTACGGCCTCGAGACCACTGCGTTTGGTCGAAGACCCGACAATCATAATGATTCACGTTCGTAGACTCGAGGTGAATTCTAAATGTAGAGAACCGCTTTTGGAAAGTTACATGCAGCGAACAACATTTTTTTATTTTTTAGTGTGTTGATTTAATTTGGATTGACTGAATACTTATCAATGAAGATTAATTGAATTTTAATATAATATCGGTACCTTTAGCGTTCCGGTACGATGCCGTGTAGAAACCGAATTAAACACAGTAATTCTACATTTCTGACAGGAGAGCGGTGCCACGGACTCAGTAGTGAGCCGGTGTCATGAAGATGATGCCGTACCCACTTACGAGTACTTATCTATTTGAAGATAACTGATGTTTTTTGGTGTTGTTACAGAGGAAGATCGTGTGATGCTACGATGGCGATGCGAGCGGTGAGGGCGGCGCTGCTCTGCGCGAGCCTACTGTTCATTCAACAGGGTATTATTTTATTTATAAGACTATTAGTCATGTTTTAAGCAATGCCAGACGAGCTATAATAAGTCAAATGAAGCTTAGAGTGTCATTATCCCCAATCATATCCAGAAAGAGGAAGAGAATATTCGCAATAGTCCCTTTTCTGTATTGAGTAGGAACCTAAGCAAGAAGCTTGGGGGCAGAAAGCCAAACGGGTGTGATACAATATTGCAGATGAATTGAGCTATTATAAACTAACTTAACTTTATAACTTTTGACTACTTCAACTTGGCTAGTTAGTGTTAGATAGTCTTCTGACAACAGAATTTGATTCATTCTGGAAACACAGAGATATTTATCTATATTCTACTTGACTGTAATCAGTAATCACACGCTGTAATGATGCTCTTACAATGCTAATTCACCCTTGATTTAAAAATCTGCACGGATCGATCATATCCGTACATAAATGCGAAATCGTGTCTGTCTGTCTGTCTGCTACGCATTCACGGCCCATCTGTTCAATAATTTTGATGAAATTTGGTACAGGGATTGGATATATCCCGTGGAAGGACATAAGGTACTTTTTATCCCGGAAAATTAAAGTGTTCCCGTGGGAATCAAAAAAAACTTAATCCACGCGGGCATCATCTAGTATAAAGTAATTCATAAGTCAAGTTTAGTTTACTTTCTCATAGACATAGAGAGTTACATGTTTGTTCCGTTTCCGTGGAGACCCTTGGGCCGTGGAGTCTTAGTGGCAACATTTTTTTGCGAGATATTTCACCGCGGTTAATTGCCTCATCTGGTGACAGAAGGGCTGGCTAATTTTTTGCGCAAAGGATCAGCCTGGCTGTCCAGCGCGGAAATGCTGGCTGCACTTGCCACCATTCCACGTGGGCATGATTTATATAGTAATTAGGTTAGGCTAGCTAGCATTAAGTTCTATTGTATTATTTTCAATAAAAAAAAAAAAAAAGTTTAGAAAATGTACCGTACCTATTATCCTCAAGAAGTTTAGTGAAACAGTGAGAAACCAATTATTTTACTTACAAAAACCTTATCTGCTTAGCAAGCGCCGAGCTCAGAGGTCGATGTCCCGCCGAAGATGTTGCGTGCCCTCCGCGCGCAACTCCCTGCCACGAAGACGACGACTGCGGCGAACAAATATGCTGCAACACTTCTTGTGGCAGAACGTGCGTGGAACCACTGTACACCGGTGAGAATAGAGTTCATAATGTACTCGAAGTTTGAGACTATTTTACAACGGACTAGATTATCAGTAGGTACCAAATAGGAGTTTTCTGATGTGAGTTGCAGGCTGCAGCCCTTGCGTAAAGCCTAATGGGCACTATCTACCAGTATTTTTTTGGACAAGCCTAGCATTCTCAAAATTTACCTACTTTAGTCGATAGAAATCTGAACCATGAAATAGTTAAGAATGAAAAGGAAAACTTTATAAATGCTATTAATATTAGACTAAGTATATGTTCGAAATTGCCTCGTTTGTCTAGTGGTTAGCATGTTCCACTGCGGCCAACGAGGTACTAGGTTCAATTGGGTATTGGGTTTGTCTGACTAAAAATTCACAGTACTAGCCCGGAGTTAGGAAGTTGGCGGTGTTTCACCCCCGTGCCTCGGAGAGTAGGTACCTACGTTAAGCCGTCGGTCCCGGTTATTATCACTAACATGACAATAGTCGTCAAAGCCCGCCAACCCACATTGGAGCAGCGTGGTAGGTGTAAGCCTAATTCCCTCTCTCCTATGAGATTGGAGGCCTGTGCCCAGCAGTGGGACGTTGTGGTGGAAATATATCGTACTAAAAATTTCTTTTGTTTCGTCCTAACAGGTTGTGAAAACATAAAGCTGTCGTCCGAGCGAATATCTCGCGCCCTTGCAGCGGAGAACACTCGGAGTGGACGTGGTGTCATTCGGTCATTAAGATCACCGAGGTGTAAAGTCACAGATGGGGAGTTTGAAGAGATACAGTGCGATAATGAGATCGTTAGCACGTGCTGGTGTGTGGATGCAGCAGGATTCGAGGTACATTAACATCCCTTTCAACTATGCGTAAAGCTAGATTTCTAGGAGTAGCTGCATACCTCGTACTTATCTATGTGATCACGGCCCATGGGACCTAATTCTTGCAAAATTGTTCCTGGGACACTAAGTTTAGTGCCTATCGTGTCGACACCAAACATTCTACGTGTTACCAGAGGATTCTCAATTATTTTGGTTTGCCCGACACCTGCCCAGTAATTTGGATAAACTTAAGTATAGACTTTGTCGGCAAGGTCCGACCAGGTTAAATCACTCACTGGCCTTTGACTGACAACTGCACTCCGAAAAGTCAGCGTACAAATGCTTATCAATAGTAAACAGCGGTACAAAGTAATTTATCTACGGACACGACCTTCAGTTACGAAGTAGACGACTTAGAATAGTGCCTATCATATATTCTTAAATTTAAGAAAACATTTTGAAAAAATACTACTTCACAGGTGCCTGGAACCAGAGCGCCTGCTGCAGGTCTAGTCAATTGCACTAGTTCGGCACCGTGTGCAGCCCATACTTGCCGGATGCTGTGTCCCCTGGGCTTCGAGTTGGACCACAGAGGCTGTCCGCTATGCAAGTGCAGAGACCCCTGCTCGAGCGTCACCTGTCCCGGCCAACTGTCTTGCCAGTTGGAGGAAACTCCGTGTTTGAGGCCGCCTTGCCCGCCTGTACCAACGTGTAAGTGGTATATTGAATATACGGTACCTATTACTTGTTTTTGCCAACGTCCCTTGGGCTTTGAGTTGAACAAATGAAGCTATCCATTGTTCAAGTTCAGGAATTCAGGAGTTCAGGAACTCCTGCTCGAACATTTAGAGAAGAAATCCGTGTATTTTCGAGAATTCGATAATTTTACCGTTCTGTTCTATTTACTCTAATAAGTTTTGAAGACTAGTGGTAGTAATGATTCTAGGTACTTATTATTATTATTATTATTGTATTCTTTATTGCACAGAAGAAATAAATAGAAATATATAATTACAAAAAGAGAAGCTTAATCGTAGTGAAGCGTGCAAAGGCGGTCTTATCGCTAAAGCGATCTCTCCCAGACAACCTTTGGTGATTGGATTGGAGAAATCATGGGTTGCGTGGCAAGCAATTTAGTTTTCCTAGAATAAGATAGACTACATAAACACTACATACTAATAATACACATATAAATATCTACCATAGATAACTATTTATACATAACATATAATATACTACATTCTACTCCATTACATAGATAGATAGTAGTTTTTCAGACAACGTTTGAAGATATGTAGGGATTTTGCCTGACGTATGTCAGCGGGGAGACAATTCCACAACCTGACACAATTCCTCGTGAAAGAGTTATCATAGAATTTCGTGCGGCTGGACGGCATCTTTAGCTTATTGTCTGTGCAGGAACGAAGAAAGAACTGGCTATCCTTACCGAGGTAGCTAAAACGTTCTTTCAAGTAAGCCGATGTTTGGGGGTAGAACAGGACACGGTATAGAAGGGTCAATGCATGCATGTCCCTGCGCCTTCTGATTGGCAACCACCCAAGCTTAGCACGGTACTCAGAAATGTGGTCGTATTTCCGCAGGCCAAAAATGAAGCGGACTACCATATTTTGAAGTCTCTCAAGCTTATCGAGAAGTTCTTGCGACAGATCTGGATAACAAGAGTCAGCGTAGTCTAACACTGGCAACAAGAGTGTATTGGCTAACGTAATCTTGGTACTGATCGGCAAGAGATTCTTCCACCGCCTTAGGTACCCGATAGTGGCGAAGATTCTTCGCCCCACCTCTCCTACCTGCGGTCTCCAGCAAAAGGAATTGTCAATAATTAGGCCAAGATTTTTAACTTTATTACTGAGTGGCAATGCTATCCCATCAAAATAAACATCAGGTAGGTTATCTAGTTTACAGAGTATTTTGGGATTGCCAAAGACGATAAAATTAATAACGATACGATGACGATAAATTTGTGAAAGGAAGGAAGGAAAAAATGAAAGGAAGAGGAAATAACCGTAGCGACAGTATTAATAAAAATAGAAAAGAGGAGAGGGGAAAGGACACCACCCTGTGGTACTCCTGCAGCGAGAGATAAGGGCGAAGAACAGTTGCCATCAGTTTTAACAGATTGTTGACGACCGCATAGATAAGACCGGAACCAATCAACAGCTCCAGATGAGACATTCAGGGAGCCTAAAACCGCTAGAAGTAATTCGAAGTCAACATTGTTAAACGCGTTGCTGAAGTCTAGGAGTATAAGAACAGTGACTAATTTGCTATCCATGGCTTGACGGATGTCGTCGCAGACTTTGATAAGCGCAGTGACTGTGCTGTGACCTGGTCTGAACCCAGATTGGTACGGGGATAGTACATTATTTTTGGTAAGGAAGAGGCTTAGTTGTTTATTGACCACACGTTCAAGGACCTTGGAAAGAAAAGGAAGAATAGAAATTGGCCGGAAATGTGCGGGAGATATAGGATTAGAAGTTTTAGGAATTGGAATAACGAAAGCATTCCGCCACCCAGAAGGAAAGGTACAGGAGGATAAAGAAGAATTAAACAGGTGACACAGGACAGGAGTAATTTTATGAAGGACTAGAAGGATCATCCTACGACTAATTCCGTCCCAACCCACTGCATCTGACTTAATGGCCAAGACGTGTTTCTTTGTTTCCTCTGGCGTCACCTCACTGAACTCGAAAGAAGGATAACCAGGCACAGGCAAAGATCTTAGATGAGTAAGCGCCACTAGTTTCCTTTGGCCATCCAGCGTATTAACAGTCGTAAAGTGCCGATTTAAAGTCTCAAGGTCCGGGATATGGTGAACCCTTTTTTGTTGACGCCCAATGCCCTGCGAGTTCAAAAATCTCCAAGTTTTTGCAGTATTACAGTTTTCAACGGAATTAGAATTGAAATTACGCTGGGCATCGCGACAAACTTTATTGCACCGATTACGTAAATGTTTATATTTAGAAAGGTTAGCATCCGTGGGACATAATTTATACTTGTTTTTAGCCGCATTACGCAATAATGCAGTACTTTTTCTTAATAGATAACTTTGATGTGAGATCCCGGTTCTAAATTCCAGATTGGATACATTTATAAATCAAGTGTGGTCTAATGGCACCGTATGCATAATGAAATTTAGTGTTCCAGTTCCGAGAAGAAACCAAATATGATTAAGGGCTTACGAACGGTTTTATAATTATTTGGCTAGGGTTTAGATCGTTAATGAAAGAACTAGAAGTTTCACTATCATGGACTTCCTGTTGGAGGTTGATACTTCTTGTAGACTATTACTGGCTATTATTCGTAATCTGTCACATAGTGACTTGTTGTGTTTTGGTTGTCATGATTTAAATATGTTATTCGAAAATAAAATGTCTGGTGAAAAACGGAGTTTCTGTGGTATACAATAATCAATTAAGATATCTGGCCTAGGCACTGCGGGGACTCTGCTAGGCACTTTCCATCAGGTCATGGGCCCAGGACCCAGATAATTGCAGATATCGTAAATTGTAAAATTGGGAAATACGCACTTTCGATGATGACGGATGACCAGAGCTCGTCAGGTTCCATTTTTGGAATAAGGAAGCTTGTGGGTGCAGATGGCTTCGCGGTTTGGAAGTTCCAAGTCCAAAACTACCTGGAATGTAAAAACTGGTGGGTGGCTGTAGAAGCCAAGGAAGTCACTGCAGAACTCAAAGATGCTGATCGACAGGCGCGTACTACCATGTGTCTACTGTTGGAGCCTTCATGTTTTTCGAATGTCTACAATTTGAAGACCGCGCATGAGGTATGGCACAAGCTGTGTGGTGCATACGAAGATAAAGGCTGGGGTAGACGTATATCACTGCAGCGTCAATTATGGTCATGTAAGTTGGAAAACTTTCCGAGTATGGAGAAATACGTCTCAAAGGTACTATCCATAGCACAACAATTGGCTTCAATAGACGCGAAAGTCTCAGACGATTGGATCATTTCCATTTTGCTAGCCGGATTAACATCAGACTACAACCCGATGATAATGGCAGTGGATAATAGTGGAAAGGATATTAGCTTAGAGCAGATTACAACTAAACTGCTGCAGGAGGCTAATAGACAAGCTGAAACAGCTGGAGCTGGAGCTGGTGAGCAAGCCCTTGCCTCTAAACAGAATAAGGCACCCAAAAACAATGCTCGTAAACCAGTGCGCAAGTGCTTCAAATGCCACAAAGAAGGACACAAGGCAGCTGAGTGTAAGAAGCTGAATGCCGGTATCGTCAATGTGTGCATGAGTACGACGGATACCAAGGTCAAAAACGATTGGTATGTAGATAGTGGATGCTCGACCCATATGACTTACGATGCGAAAAAGTTATGTAACTATCAGAAAGTTAAGGGTAACTTGACAATTAAAGTGGCCAATGGAGATGAAATACCAGTTGAAGGTAGAGGAAATGCTATGCCAAAAGTTAGCGAAAGTAAAGATTTCACATTGAAAAATGTTCTACATGTTCCTCGTTTATCTTTGAACTTGATATCAGTGAGCGATCTTGTTAAGAATGATTTCGCGGTTAATTTTGGCAAAGGAGGTTGCACTATCAGGAATAAAACCGGACAAATAGTTGCGACGTGCAATGAAGTTGACGGAATTTTCAAGTTGAATGAAAACGTAAACTACGTCAACGCTATATTGTCAAATGAACCTCTGTCAAACTTATGGCACAGAAGATTGGCGCATTTAGGACAAAATAACATGTTGATATTGAGAGATTTGGTAACTGGTATGAAATTCGACAGTAAACAAAGCATTGAGCCATGTATTCCATGCATAAAAGGTAAGACATGTAAAAGCCCGTTCAAAAACAAAGGCACACGAGCAAAACAGATTCTTGAGTTAGTACACACGGATATCTGCGGTCCAATGGAAGAGCCATCGTTTGCTGGTTCTGTATACATGTTGCTGTTTATCGACGATTACACGCGCAAGACGCACGTTTATTTCTTAAGAAATAAGAGTCAGACTTTCGACACATTTTGTAAGTATAAGGCGGAAGTAGAGAAAGAGACTGGTAAGTTGATAAAATGCCTCAGATCTGACAATGGTACTGAATTTTGTAACCATGCCTTCGACAGATTGTTCAAGGCAGCTGGTATAAAGCACCAAACGACGGTTCCGTATACACCCGAACAAAATGGCGTAGCTGAAAGGGCGAACAGATCAATCATTGAAAAAGCAAGGACGTTGCTTTGTGAGGCGAATCTAAGCAAGAAGTTTTGGGCTGAGGCAGTATGTACCGCGGTATATTTGAAGAATCGAAGCCCTACAAAGGCGGTCACGAATAAAGTACCTGAAGAATTTTGGTCTGGTAAGAAAGTAAATTTGAGTCATTTAAAAGTTTTCGGATGTTTGGCGTTTGCATTGAAACCGAAGCAGAAAAGGCAAAAGCTCGACATGAAGACTGAAGGTTTGATTTTTGTTGGCTACTGTGAGCTTACGAAAGGTTACCGACTGATGAATCTACAGACTGGCAAGATAACTATTGCTAGAGATGTTAAGTTCTTGGAAAACGTGTTTCCTGGTGATGGTACGAATGTGACGAAGAACGCAGTTGTTCCTTTGTCCATAGAGGAGGAACGAACTGAATCTGCGATATTGGATGTAGCTCCTGATGTTCACTCGAACAGTGAAGATGATTTTCAGGATGCAGATATAGGAAGTACCGAATCCGCTACGAATTCAGAAGTGAGTACTGAAAACGCTGGAACGAGTACTGAGCCGAGTGTTGAGACGAGTATCGAGCCGAGATACAACCTGCGTGCACGGAAGCCGGTCGACTATTCAAGTACGTGCATCAACGCTCTCGCGGCAATTAACGGCGATCCGACGACTGTAGAGCAGGCGCTAGCTAGGCCTGATCGTGAGCTATGGCAGAAGGCCATGAACGATGAGCTGCAATCGTTGAAGGAGAACCAGACCTGGACGCTAGTCGACTTACCAAGTGACAAGAAGCCGATACAATGCAAATGGGTCTTTAAGATTAAGCGAGATAGCGATGGTAAGGTCTCAAAGTACAAAGCTAGGCTAGTAGCGAAGGGATTTACTCAGGTACGTGGCGTAGACTATAACGAAACTTATTCTCCGGTGGTTAGGAGCTCGACTTTGCGACTTTTATTCTCATTAGCTGTAGAATATGATTGGGATATAGATCAGTGGGACGTAATGACTGCTTTCCTTTACGGTAAACTAAAGGAAAATATTTATATGTTGCAACCTGTAGGTGCTGTCGTGAAGGGTCAGGAGACAAAGGTCTGCAAGTTAAATAGGTCATTATATGGTCTGAAGCAAGCGTCAAATGCTTGGTTTCATGAACTTGACCGAGAGATGCTTAGCTTAGGTTTCAAGCAATCGAAGATAGAGCCCTGCTTATACCAAAAGTTGTTAGGGGATAAAGATAGAATAGTTGTAGTTATTTATGTTGATGATATTTTCATTTTTTGTAGTTCTTTACACAAAAATGAAAAGGAAAAGTTGAAGGCCGGATTATTGAAAAAGTTCAAGGTCAAGGATCTAGGTCGAGCTAGACATGTTTTAGGCATGAGACTTAGGAGGGATGAAAACACCATTTACCTTGATCAAGAACAGTATGTTATTAACGTGTTGCAGGAATTTAAAATGACGGATTGTAAACCAGTCATTACCCCCATGGAAGCTGGTCTTAGACTGGAAAAGGCTTCTGATGCCGGTTGTAGGTTGCCATATCAGAATCTGGTAGGATGTCTGAACTATTTAGCCCAAAATAGTAGGCCAGATATCGCGCATGCCGTTAGCGTTCTATCACAGTTTAATTCGTGTTACGATGAAATTCACTTTAAGTGTGCTAAACGGGTGTTAAGATATTTAAAAGGGACGTCTGATTTTGCGCTTACTTTCCGAAAGTCAGGTAGATTAAAACTTATTGGCTACGTGGATGCGGATTGGGGTGGGTCATATGATAGGAAATCCTTTACGGGTCTAATGTTTATGTTAGGCGATAGTTTAATAACGTGGGAGAGTCGCAAGCAAAGGTGTGTTGCTCTGTCCTCTACAGAGGCAGAGTACATAGGTCTTAGCCAAGCTTCAAAGGAAGCGATTTATTTGAGGAGTTTGTTAAACAGTTTAGTAAATGATAGTTGCGACAAACCTGTAGTCATTTATAATGACAATCAGTCTGCACATCATATTGCGAGAAACAAGATGAACCATAATAGGACGAAACATATCGATATTAGGTTTCACTTTGTTCGCGAAGCGATATCCAATGAGGCGGTAGAGGTACAATATGTGTCTTCACAAGAAATGCTGGCAGATATGTTGACAAAGTCTCTGTCAGGCCCCAAGATAAAGTTAGCTTTAGCGAGATTACCCATTAAGAGGGCGGGTAGTGAAAGTGGTATAACTTAAGTTTTTGATATGTTGTATTTGTATTGTACAAATATGTTTAGGTTTTTATAATGGTGTAATCTCTGTTTTGTTTATTTTCCATGGTTTTATGTAAGGTGTAGATATGGGAACAGTCGAGTACAATGTATTTGTGTACACTCGTGTACAAAGGTGCATACACACTTGTGCATGTTATGGTACTTGTGACTTGGTGCAATTTAAGTGTGGATGTAGGTACACTTGCTAGTCTTAAGGGTGCGTACACATGTGGCAGATTAAGGGTGCGTGTTGGAGGTTGATACTTCTTGTAGACTATTACTGGCTATTATTCGTAATCTGTCACATAGTGACTTGTTGTGTTTTGGTTGTCATGATTTAAATATGTTATTCGAAAATAAAATGTCTGGTGAAAAACGGAGTTTCTGTGGTATACAATAATCAATTAAGATATCTGGCCTAGGCACTGCGGGGACTCTGCTAGGCACTTTCCATCACTTCCGCAAAGTAACGCCTGCTTCTATCCAATATGCTTAGATCGTTGTCAACCGTAAGCTAACTTAATGTTGTTGTAGAAGTGGTAATAATTTTTTTTCTACTTCCAGGCAAAAGAGGGCGTAGCTTGCAAAACATTTGTCCAGTTGGAGAACCACTCTTGATTTCGGAGACTAGCAGGCCTGTCTTGTGCGGCACGGATCCAGGGAAACCAAACTGTCCACCGCTGTATAGATGTTTGGTTGAGTCAGGTATGGTGTGACGGTGTTTATTGTTCGATTGTCCATTGTTTGGCCCCAGTAAATAAGAAGGAAACGCGTAATGAAATCATTATTGTGCATTGTATTACAAATAATAAATTCGTAGATATATATGCATTTCCGTAGGAATCGATCCAAGATTTGATCGAACTGTTTAATAAAAAAAACTTACCGTAAATGCTATAGTGGATAACAATCACGAGACGCAAAAACCGTGCGAGCAAATTGAAGTAATACTGAAAGCTGTTGCATCTCGTATGGCATATGAGCTGTGATGGCAGACGACGAAACGGAAGTGGAAGTGGTCGCAATAACCGTTTTCGATAATTTTTTTTTATTCCAGTACAAGTTAGCCCTTTACTGCGATCTCACCTGATAGTAAGTGACGATGTAGTCTCAGATTGTAGCGGGCTAACCTGTTAAAGGTGTGACAGTTATATTAAAATTAAACTCATAGCCCTAGTCGGTTTCTACCGGAACTCTAAATCTTGGCGGTACGTCTTTGCCGGTAGGGTGTTAACTAGCCACGGCCGAAATTATAAATTTCCAAATTGACCCTGCCGGGAAACGAAACTGGGACCTCCCACGTTAAAACAACAGCGCTTAACACTGCGCCAGGGAGGTGATCAAATTAATTCATATTGTGGGTCTCGTATACATTCGTAGAAGAAATATTCGTAGTGAGTATAAGTTTTTTATTTTGCTATTCCCTTTCAGGAAACGACTACGGAGTGTGTTGCCCCGCATCCCTAGAATTACAGAAAGCTGGGACTTGTCCAAAACCATCGACATCAGACCTTGACTGTGGCACTCCTTGTGCCCATGACTTGGAATGCCCTTCGATGCAGAAATGCTGTGACGGTGGAGAATGCGGGAGACACTGTACCCTACCACATAATGTTACCATGTGTACCCAACAGAAGATGCTGGCAGAACTGTTGGTCGTTAGTGAAAGGGAGGGTAGAGGCTACGTGCCCCAGTGTAGTGTTGATGGCTCCTTTGTTTCGAAGCAATGTTCGAGAAATGGACTGGTTTGTTGGTAAGTTTTTAAAATCATTATTAAATATAAATTTTCATGATATCTACAGTGAAAATATTTTGTTCAAATGTCCCGGTCATGTCATATATAGATTTTAAAATTTCTTACCACACCTAAAAACTACTACTTCTACGGCACCTGATATAAGAGAGTAATTATGCGTAGGCGATGCCACGGCATCAGTAAGGAGGTAAATAAAATAAATAAAAATAGTTTATATTCATCATCTACATTATTTTAATAATTAAAAGGTTGGAGCCTTCTTATATGAGTAGAAGTTAACCCTGTGGCAGAAGACTCCGTGTGAGTGACAACTGTACATTATGATAATAATGCTGTTTGTATTTTCATACTAGCTGATGCCCGCGACTCCGTCCCCGTGGATTGAGGTGTTTTAGGGGTATGGAAAATAGATAGTAGCCGATCCTCATACTTACTGAATATGCATATAAAATTTCATAAAAATCGGTCAAGCCGTTTCGGAGGTGTATGGTAAATAACATTGTGACACGAGAATTTTACATGGTACTTTATGTGCAAGCGTCATATGAAGTGTATGTGTGTGTAGTTTATGTAACTAGGTAATTCAAAGAATTGCATGTAGCATGTGTCACTACAGGTCTCGATCTCGGAGAGTAATTGGGGCACGTAAAGTGCACGTAATATCCTGCCTTCATATCAGCGTTCCATGTTTTGTAAGCTCTAGAAGCCGTATCTAACCAACGTAAAAAAAAACTTGTGCTTAGGTGCGTCGATACTGATGGCAACAAACTCCGCGGCTCAATGGGTCCATCGGAGTCAGTGCGCTGTTCACCAAATCCTCGACCTGCTGCAAGATCCGGTGGACGCAGTCTGAGCTCTTGCACCAGGGCTCTCTGCGCCGGGGTTTGTGAATATGGCTATAAGACTGGCAGCGATGGTTGCCCGACTTGCGAATGTGACGACCCTTGCGCTGGCTTCCCATGCGCTGATGGAGAAGAATGTGTACGAGTGCGGGATGCTGACTGCTCCGGCGAACTGTGCACTGGATATCCTGTGTGTAAGTACAGTATTGGTTTGTCCTTCAATCGCGCCGCAACGGAGCAACGGATTGATGTGATTTTTCGCATGGGTATAGTTAAGGACCTGGAGAATGATATAGGCTACTTTTTATCCCGGAAAATTAAGGATTTCCCGCGAGAATCAAAAAAGCCTAAAACACGCGACGAATTATTTTCTTACTTTTAAGTACGAAGTTTAAGTACTTTTCTTTTATCCGTCCTGGAACAGTTTACTATTATTTTGCTTAACGTACTTATGTGCAAACCTTTTCAAAATCAGACTTTGCAAGAAACTAAAAGTTATTATCCTTAATCGTAAAATTTTCCTTGATTTCAGGTCGACCTAAGGTTTCCTATGACAATCCATGTGAAGTAGGCACGCCAGCAGCCGATGAGGAAGGCTCGGTCGTAGCCTGCGGTACAGTCCTGGACTGTCCAAGCGGGCACGTGTGTGCAACGGCACGAAGAAATGGCGCAGCTGTCTGCTGTCCGGATCCTAGCTTCATGGACAACTCTACGGAATCTGAGGTTTTCGAGGTATATAAACCTTTTACTATAACTGACATAGAAAAAAATACATGCCGATAGAAGTAAATACGAATATTTAAAATAATTTAAAATAAAAAACAGCACTTTTAAAATAATTTAAATATAAACCTTTAAATAAAATTATTATAATTATTAAAATTTAATTACGAATGTACTATATTATTTATACTTAAGACCTTTTGTCTTAAGAAGAACGGTGTCAGTCTCGCGTTTCCACATTTTTACCCCCTAGAAAAATGTGCTCAACGCGCCTAAAGAAGCTTTCACTTCAAAAATTCTGATCTGATACACAAGTTTCCACATTGCAGACTCAGCGTATATAGTATCGTGGTTTGAGATATACTCTCTGTTTATCTCAAACCACGATACTATATAGAGTATAACTAGTATATATCATCTCAGTGAGGCTGGAATGTGGAAGTTTTGTAGGTAGGATCTACAGAGAAAGGAAGTAAAGAACTACCGATTCCGAGGAAAACCTAGAATGTAAAAAGTAAAAGTTGCTTAAGTACTACTGGTTACTACTGGTAAGCTGAATATGTTTAAAACTGCTGTTATTATTCAAGATGAACTTTGAATCCTGCGGTCCGGAAGCGGAAGCAGTATGCAGCGTGAACTCAACTATCAGTTGCCCAGAAGGCGTTTGTGACGATGGCCTTATGTGCTGTACCACTGACAGTTGCGGACCTGTTTGCGTGGATGCTGCGAAGATGCGTCTACAGACCGATCGGGTTGATGATACACCAACTAGTAAGTGTTTTTATTTATATTATGTGAACATACTTAGTCAAACAAAAGATATAGTATTCAGATTTCAATCACCCTTAAGACAGTCTCTTACGATTAGCAACAATCACAGCGGTCAGATGAGGAAGGCGGAGGATCGTGTTTGTTGGCGCGTTCTTGAAACGGCCTATGTCCAGCAGTGGATTCATATAGGCTGATGAATTGGTGAATGGACAGAAAAGGGAATAAGATTAATTATGTTGCAAGAATGTGATAAATACAGCCAATTACATTGATTGCGAGTGTTGGAAATTGGAATTGAAAATAATGGCTTCCATGCTTGGCCCCAATCAGCCAAGCTCACAAATTCTGTTGTTGATACCCAACAGCCAACTAGGTATTTTCTTTAAATCAATTTTTCCTATTGTTTGACATTTACACAGTGTGTGAATACCTTCGCGATTTCGACGAGAAGATGGAAGGAACTGTCGACGGCATGAAGTTGGCACTTCCAGCACCTACGTGCAAACCCGATGGCTCTTTCACGCCTCAGCAGTGCGCTCATGGGCGTTGCTGGTGTGTTGACTCCTTTGGCACAGAGATACCTGATACCAGGACCAACAACGCTACAGCTGTTGATTGTGAAAAGTGAGTTACATTTACTTTAAACTGGTCATTTCTAAAAACCCAGTTTTGTTAAACTGGAAATAATGCCTTGTTTTTTTGTTGGCACCCATAGCGTCTTCGGACGAAGCTGCTTATTCCTGTCCTGCATTCAACAATGTTTTGCTCTCTGCACAAGTTTCAGAGACTACGGAATCAGATTTATAGGGAATACAAAAAGGATGTTTTTTTTCATTAAAACCGAGCACTTGACTGCGGTGACTCTCACTTGGTGTTTAGTGATGATGCAGTCTATGATGATAGCGAGTTAACCTGTTGCGGATATGGCAGTTATTTTAAACCCTAGATATATATACCAATATCGGTTTCTACACGGTATCGTACCGGAACGCTAAATAGTTTGACAGTAAGTTCTTTGCCGGTAGGGTGACTAGCCACGGCCGAACCCTAAAATTCAGAAATTATAAATTCCCGAATTAACCCGGTCTGGGATCCAACCAAGGTCCTCCTAATTACAAGACCACAGCGGTTACCACTGCGTCAGGGAGGTCGTCAAGGAGGAGGTGTAAGACAATCTGGCTCATCCAAAATATGGTTAACTAGATGATGCCCACGACTCCGTCCGCGTGGATGAAGGTTTTTTGATTCCCGCGAGAACTGCTAAATTTTCCGGTATAAAAGCAAAGCCTTTCCCAGGATGCAACCTACCTCTGTACCGAATTTCACCAAAATCGGTTGAACAGATGGGCCGTGAAAGCGTAGCAGACAGACAGACACACTTTCGCACTTATAATATTAGTATGGATTTACTTTCAGGGTGCGCTCTGAGCTCTCATGTCTGGAGCTCACGTGCCGAATGGGATGTGACTACGGGTTCGAGCTTGGCACAGGTCGGTGTCCGACGTGCAAGTGCCGAGATCCTTGCGCCGGTGTCACTTGTCCCAGTGGACGTTCCTGTGCCCTGGTGGACGTTGCTTGTGACGCGGACTACTGTCCTCCTGTGCCTGCATGTACGTATAAAACCACAGCCCACATGACCATAGGTTTACTACTCGGTGTATAAAACTCCATATTGAGTTATTAGTACACCGAAGTCTGCCACTTTATGTCCTGGCCTTGTAGTCGGAGCTGATGCATGTGCTTCTGGGCGCCGAACAGGATAGCGGAGATATTCAGGAGATATTGTCCACTTGTCCAGCCATTCCGGAAGCAAGTCCAACAGGTTTGTAACATTTTGTGTACCACTGTGTTAAGTACTAGGTAAAGCGTGATATGTCCTTGGCATCTCAGCAGTAGGTTGCCAGTAAACTGAAACAAACCATTAGTAAACATGTCTCTCTCTTTCTGGGTCGTATTCCTCATTGCTGAGGGTCGTGCCCCCTTTCCATTAATCACCCCTCTCCATAATAGCAAGCGTTCTCTTCGGATAATTATGCGATGGGTTCCCAGGTCCTTCCGCATACGACTCGACTAAGAGTAAGTGCTATTTCAATGACTAGGTTTCTTACGATTATTATCAGATATTTGTGATAATAACCGGGACCGACGGCTTTAAGTCTCCTACGAAACGAAAAGGCCAAATTCGGACTTCCAAATTCGGTTACCCCTCCACTTATTTACATGGGTCAACGTTGCTTAACAATCGCAATCGACTGATATGCGTTGTCGCAACTAGGCCATTCGTCCCAGTAAACATGTAGATAACATCAAACAAATAATTCAGGAAATGTATATTCTCTGAGTTTCTGGGACCTTGACTATTGGATCATGTTACACCGTATCTTCAGAACTAAATATCACGACAAATGTACTGATATCAAGGTCACAACATTTACTAGTATAGTAGTTGAGTAAAAAATATTTGATTTGATTTGAAACTATAGTGTAACCGTGTACAGTATACTGTAGTTATTTTGTGCATTAAGGAAATCCGGTTACACTATAGTTTCAAATCAAATCAAATATTTTTTACTCAACTACTTTGAATTACTGTGTTACTGTATGTATGTATGTATGAATGTATGTGTGTATGTATGTATGTATGTATGTATGTATGTATTTATGTATGTATGTGAGTATATATTCCACCATAACTTCTATACGCCTGAACCGATTTTGATAAATGAGGTATCGTTAGAATCCCTAGCTTATTCCGGGTGACATAGGTTAGAAAATTTTTAACAAAAATTGATGGGGTGACCATGGTCCCACATTAAAGACAAAAGTTGAAAAAAATTTATTCGAAAATAAGATTAATTATATAATCATCATCTAGAAAATGATAAGCATATTCCAAAAATATATAACACTATAGTTCAATATCCAGTGATTCACAAAAAAATATCATTTAATAAAAATGTGAATAAGATTCTAATATAACTACATTAATTAATTTAGATTTTTAACTTTTTAGTTCGTTTTTTGGCAGGGCAGTCGTATTTTTTATTTTTTTTAATTATGACTTGTTATCAGGTCTACCGCGTAAAGCAGGACAGTGCCCATACCTAGTGCCGTGGACGGGCGCGTGCGAGTGGGCGTGCCGATCGGACGCAGAGTGCGGCGCGGAACAACGCTGTTGCGCGACCGGGTGCGGCACCGCGTGCACCACCGTAGTACACCAAACTGCTTGCCAGCAACGAAGGTGAGCTCCTAGAGTAAATAAGACGGAGATATGAGATATAAAATGGTCCCCTAATAAATTTAAAATACAATTTACCTTGTTTACGAGCATTATACATGGAAAAAATGTTAGCCTCTTTTCATTTTGTCAATAGGGATGATGCTTAAGTCAAAAATTAATTGTTTGTGACTGATTATTAAATAGAGGGTCTTCCAAAAGACCTAAAATTTACATCCTCGGTTAGTTTTAAGTTTGATAACCATTTAAAAAAAAATTGTGTTGAAATTTTATGACGTCATAACTGTGAATTTCATACAACTTCCATGCTAGAAGCACCATTACCGTTTCTTTGCTAGAAGTGCGTTTTTAAGTTTGATAAAGAGCTGCTGATTTGGTTCAGTTGTCATGATCCCTATTTAAGTGAAGAGCGAGGAAACAAGCAGACGGGTGTCACCGGGACTGGAATTATGGTTATTACCCATCACCATCGCCATCCATCAACTTCCAATGATTTTCCGGCTTTTGAAAAAATGGTTAATCAACTTTTTGGAAAACTCTATAATTTTTTTTATTATGCCACCGAAGAGTATCTCAAATTCCGTGTACATTCCTCATTTCGTTCCTTTCATTCATTTCGTGTTCCGGAAACATGTAAATGGAATATGTGTGTTATAACGCATGGCCGAAGTACACAAACCATGCAACTCAACTCGATTCAAATCTTCAAATCAAGAAACTCGGCACCCAGTTGGTGATAGTACTTAAACTTCGTATCAGTGACTTGCTGTATCGCGACTTCTCTTTTAGCCCCTTCTGAGCATACCCAGCTTTTGCCGGTCAGTCGTATATTTTGTTTTGTTACAGAGCCTTAGCAGTACATACAGCAGCAGAGAGCGGTAACCCACCGGCGTGGACGTGGGTACCGGATTGTAAGGAAGATGGAGCCTATGCTCAAGTACAGTGTCGCGGCACCAGCAAGAAAATGTGCTGGTGTGTAGATTCTGCTGGCAATGAAGTGAGTGGCTGTCTAATTCTATGTAAAGTTTATTTTTTATTTTCATTACTCATGGATTAATAGTATATATAAGCTATAAGCAGTAAATTTTGAAGGAAATAGATTCTTGTAAAAAGAACCAACAATCAATACCAATTTTTCCAAATGCAGTTAAAACAGGAAATCTCAAATATTGGATGATAGAAGCAGGCGTTACTTTGCGGAAGTCTATGATAATGAAATAACTATAAGTTTAATTCGCTATAATCCACTAACAATCGTGCATTGTCGAGTCTTCATCTCCTGAAAATGCTCCCGTGTCGGAATGAAACGTACGTTGAAAATAAATTGTAAAGATTTGTGTGGTGTGGTGAATATCAAAAATATACAAAAGCAAGATACAAACTGTACCACATAGATTTACCTATTGTGGCGGATTATTGCGAATTAAACGTCTAGTTCTTTCATTACAGAAAATTTCATGATTAATAATGTGAAACTAATGGCTAACAGATCCCCGGGACTAGATCTACAAACTCCACACCAAACTGTGATGCACCCGCCGTGTGCCCAGATCCTGGATGTGATGTAGAGGAGATATGCCCCCACGGCCGCCTGTTGGACAACAAAGGATGCTCCACTTGTGATTGCAGAGACCCGTGCGCCGAAGCTAAATGCAGGGAAGACGAGACATGCGAACTTGTGCCTTTGGATTGCGAGGTACACTTATAGAAAACTTACATAATAAGCTTAGATGATAATTTAATTTGTGATGCCCTTCTCATTCTTAGAGGAGACTCATGTTAAGTAGCGGGCCGACGATGTATGAGATGATGATGATGAGATGGGGTCCATAGAATTATTATATATTCTATGGGATTCAATAGACAATAAGTCTGGCATCAGGAGTACATGGTTTGATCCAAGATTAGAACGTAACTTATCCGTCTATCACAGACCACAGCTCTGTAGTGAATGTCTCAAAATTTATTGAAAAAGTTATCATCATAGTTTTCACTTCAAAATAGATTACAAAAATATTTTAACTCTCTATTCGTAAAATTTTATTTTCAGGGAGAATCCTGCCCACCTCTGGCTCGTTGCTCTCCATCGCCGCAATGCCCTGAAGGAGAGCCACTCCAAGCTCCAGATGGATCGGGACCTCTGCTCTGCGGGCCCAGCGCTGCAGCTTGCCCGTATACTCATGCTTGTCGATTTGCGCCCCATGATTCTAGGCCTTCCGTCTGCTGTCCTAAGCCACGTAAGTAATAAAGTTCATACTTCTCAAATCTAAAATACAACGTCGTAGTCTACCGATAAACTTCTGCAGCTTGGCATAGGTCTCAAACTTCTGCAGTTTGGCATAGGTCTCTTTTTAATACTTTCATATACTTACCGCAGTCTTTTAGGTGTATCGCCAGGATGTGGAATACCCTTCTAGCGCATGTATTTCTGGCCACGTATAACTTAAGTACCTTCAAGGCAAGAGTGAATAGACATTTTCTAGGCAAGCGAGCTCCAACCTAGACCTTGTCATTGCTTTGTATTAAGCATGACTGTCGTCAGGCGCAAGCCTATTCTTTGATTTAAAAAAAAAAAAAACCACTTGTTTGTGTTGGTGCTCTGGTTTCGGCTCCGGATTTCAGCGCGAGGTCATCATTCTTGCAACTTTGGACTATATCACTTGGGACAATTGGGAAAGAGAGGGGTATATATACCCCTCTCTTTCCCAATTGAGCTTCGCATTTCTATGAGCCGTTTTCACTCCGGAATTTCTACGAATCTCCTCAATTTGTGATTCAACTTAAGCCTTTTAATGTTTTACGACAAAAATACTTTAAATTCACATGGAACCTACGTTTTGGACAGGAACAGTCTGTTTCGAGAGCAAAGACGAAGGCGATTGCGATAGTGGAGAAGGATTGAACTCGACGCGTTGGCATTTCAACCACGAACGCAACCGGTGCGAGCGGTTTAAATACCATGGCTGCTCGGGTAACCACAACAACTTCCGCACCAAGGAGGAATGCAACTCTGTGTGCCCAGGTAAGGATTTATAAGACATTGAAATTAATTGTTATGGGTACTCCGTTAGATCAAGCCTTCTGCTTCTAGACAAAATCGAGCAAAGCAAGCAATATTCATGAACTCCACATATTATATAATAATATATCCTCAGAGACACTCTTCGCACCCATATGTATATTATACAATATATTTATTTGGTTCTAGTGATGATGTCCATAGACTCCATACCTTCCATCTCTTAAGTTTTTAGTATCCAAGCTACTTTGAACTATTTTAAATATTATTAGCAAAGAAGTCTGATCTTCACCTTTTTTTATTTTTACAAGTATGAAAGATTGATTTGTATTATTTTAACAGTTAAGAAAGAGAAGGGGAACGTTATGAAACAGACGAGCAGGAGGAAAATGAATGGCTCAGAAGGCATGATTTTTGTAAAAATACTTGTATGTTGTACTGTTAACGTTTATAATTAGCAAGCAGATAATCGGATAAAAATTTTGCTTTATTTGCAAACATTTGGATTGTTATAACCCAATATGCAAGACTTTGCACTTTTATTTAAGTATTTGAACTTTAACATTAGGTACTGCACAAGTGTTAACTGCACGTTGTATTGTTGTGTTTTTATGATTTCATATTTTGTTGACTTATGTGCACTCAGATTATAATATTCAATGAGGCCATTCCATCAGGAAAACTCCATCACGTCAATTCCATCGGGCCTTAAACCTCATGACATTTCACAACATTTATTATCATACGAACATTTGTATTTTATATAACAGATACACCATCCTTTAAATCAGTATTCAAATAACTGATAAAACCATACTTTCTCTACAGTTCTAAGCCCTTGTGAAAGACTTCGAGAGAAGAACGAAGCGGCCGCCCTTAAGTATGGAAAAGGAACTTTCATACCTAAATGTGATGCCAGCGGGGCTTGGGAGTCCGTACAATGCATGTCGCATATTGGTGAGTGAAATTTTGTACATATTTTGTTACTAGCTGATGTCAGCGACTTCGTCTGCGTGGAATATTTTTTTGAATCCCACAAAAACCTAATTTTGCCGGAATAAAAAGTAGGATATGTCACTCTCCAGGTCCTCATTTACGCCCATGCACGTCGATCAGATGCTCTGTTGCAGCATGATTAAAGGTCAAATTAATGAGCCAAAAGTAGTAGGTTATTCATCAACGGACTAAAATGAGCCATTTCATACGAGATGTTTAGCTTACCGAGCGGAGAGAGGTATGCTATAGAATCGAGTAGAATGGCTCTTAAATGGTATATTAAAACTAAAGCTACGAGGGTTCCAAACGCGCCCTAGTCTGAGAAGAGCCCACAACAAACTCAGCCGGTTTAAAAAAAAAGTAGTATTTAATAATAATAATATTATAGTCCCAAATTTTTTAACAACGTTAGCTGCTACCTTCTAAGTCTGCTTCTTGCATTTAACATAAGGACATTTATCATTATTCATTGTTACCCAGAAATCATGTTATTTAAAAAAATGCTACAAAAATTTTCTGTTGGATACCTGAGAATATTACATAAGAAAAATTGACAAAGTTTTTTTTGGTAAAAAAATATTTATAAAAGCTTTCTGTTACAGATGTATGTTGGTGCGTGAGCGCACGGGGAGAACCCCAAAAGGGGTCTCTAGTACGAGGTGCGAAACCAACGTGCAATTTTAGACAAGCTCGCAAGTGGATCCGTAGAGACCCGCTCGATGAGAAAGCAAGAGCTGATGAAGGTAATAATAGAAATTTTTTTATAAGCGCTGGAATTTAGAACATAGAAATACTAGAATTATGTCCTTTTCCTGACTTTACAATAACAAGTTCCCCGCTAGTGATAATCAATGTAGAAATCTCTCTCTCTCTCTCCGTCGTATTCCTCATTACTGAGGGTCGTGACCCTTTTCCATAAATCAAATAATAGTAGGAGTTTTCTTCGGATTATAATGCGGTGGGTTCCCACGTACGACTCGAATAAGAGTATTAGGTATTGGGTTACTCTTAGGTTTTTGTAACAATTATTATCATAAGTTAGTGATCATAACCGAGGCAAGGAGGTAACGAAATGGGCAAATTTGAATCTCTAAATTCGGTTACGCATCCAATTGAAGACTTGGGTCAACGTTGCTTAACATTCGCAATCGACTGATATGTGTTGTTACAACTAAGCCACTCGTACCACAGTGTATAAATATGGAATTATTTTTTAAAGTAACAAACCAGAATAAATTAAATCACAATATCACGTTACTATTAAAAATACTTAACTTCTTTCCAGTATTAGAAGAACTGATTAGACAAATGACGACATTTAGAGAAGATGAGTTTGACGAAGAAGATGAAGATCTTGATGGTATCGAGCTAGGACCTGAACATCGCGGGGGAGACGATCCGATCTCCACTGAAGTTTCATCAAGCGAAGATACTTCGGTGCTTTCAGAAGTGGTTGAACCGAAGCTTGCCGAGTCTACGAGAAAAAACATAACACCTGTTGAAGTTGTAGCAGAAAATGTTAGTTTTAAAACGAAATGTCAGTTGATGCAAGAGGAAATTGATAACGGTAAGTAGTATAGTGGAGACTTTAGTATTATTAGTGTAGATATACCTAATTGAACTTTTTATTGAATGGCACGCCCGTATTTATTTTTGGTTTTAGATAAATTTATCTCAATAATAAATGCTTTTTTAAAAAGAGCAACCGCCTAGTTTCTTGCTGGTTTCCAGACGTGGTCCTGGGTTCGATCCCCGGCAGGGTAAATTTTGGGAATTTATAATTTCTGAACTTTCGCTGGTTTGGCCTGGTGGGAGGATTTGACCGTAGCTAGTTACCACCAAGCCAAGTCGTGCCGCCAAGCGATTTAGCGTAAAAAAGGGAGAATGTCATTCCGAACCAGTGGTAGATTCACTCGACGATTCAAAAGCACTTTTAATAAAAAATATGAGTTTGAGTTCCGAGTTTATAGAGAAGTTCGTGAGAAATTTCGGCCGTATTATATATGTCACCGTAAGATTTCTAAAACCGTTAGAATATAATCTAACTCGCGAAATTACAAACTGTCGAAAGATTACAATTTAACGCATTATTTTTCGGTAGATTGTAATCTGTTAGGTATAATAACCGGATAGAACCTAAGTGGCACTACCTGGTTATATTTATGTATATGTCGAACCCTAACCTAACCTACAAAGAAAGACACAAGAAAACGTAAATACAATTAATATTTCATAATTTGACATTCAAAACATTGAACGGTTCACAATCTGTCGACAGTTTACAATTTCGCGAATGAGATTATAATCTAATGGTTTTTACAACCTTACGGTGACATATACACAATTTACCATACCATCTTAGAATGTACACTGTTATTCCAACGTCATATATTGAACAGGTGCTGAAGGTTGGCGGCCC
Organism: Erebia palarica; assembly: GCA_964035005.1. Lineage (NCBI taxonomy): Eukaryota > Metazoa > Arthropoda > Insecta > Lepidoptera > Nymphalidae > Erebia > Erebia palarica. The sequence goes on from OZ035994.1 coordinate 21,481,784, forward strand.
AGATGCTTACCGGACGGTTCGTTCTCACCGCGTCAATGCGGTCGCGCCCGTTGCTGGTGTGTGGATGCAGCGGGGCAGACGCGGCCTGGAACCAAAACCTATAGCACTGACCCTTGCGGTAAGTCTCTAACATCCAGGGAAATCCCTCCTTTTAACCGACTTCCAAAAGGTTCTCAATTCGGCACGTATCTTTTTTTTGGAGTTTACCTCCTTTAGAATAGTTTTTTTTTATATATGTCACCGTAAGATTGTAAAAACCGTTAGATAATAATCTAACTCGCGAGATTGTAAACTGTCGAAAGATTGTGAACCGTTCAACGTTATGAGTGTCAATTTTTGAAATATTCATTGTATTTACGTTTTATTGTCTGTTTCTTGCAGGTTAGGTTAGGGTTCGACATAAATAAACAGGTAATGCCACTTAGGTTCTATCGGGTTAATATGCTTAAACAGATAATAATGCGTTATATTGTAATCTTTCGACAGTTTGCAATTTCCCGAGTTAGATTATAATCTAACGGTTTTAACAATCTTACGGTGACATATATAAGCCTGGGGTATGAAAATTTATGGGCAGTAAAATCAAACTCACCGTTACGTTATTGACTTTATCTACTCCCATGCTATAAATCCTCTATAACAGGTTCTGAAACAGTTAGCTTATTGCCAACACTAAAACACCCAATGTCATCATCATCCAAACGGGTGATGTACTGAATTAAATAACAACACTCCTTTTCCTCATTTTTTTTTTCGATCCCGTTTGCGCAAAGGGGATCGAAAAAAAAAACCCTTTATTCAACAGACAGCCACATCTGCTCGATGCGTGGTATCTGTATGAATAATTACAAAAAAGAACATCTATACGAATTTCAAAAAAAGAACATTGTCATACACGCGCGTTTCACTAACAGAACGCCGCGCGCTGTAAAAAAAAAAAGTAGGTTATTAGAATTTTCCCCGCCATTTTTCTTCGTTTTTTTTATTGTTTTGATAATATAAATATTCCGCCGAGTACATCGGGATCAGGAACTTCCAACATTAAAGAACATCAAGTGAATTTTAATAATTGCACTATACAAAATGTTAATTACTACTACAAAAAATAATTATTTCATTACTACTTAGTTTATTTGTATATACTCAGTAATGGATGATATTAGGTTACTAGGACTGGATGTTTTAATGTTAGCAGTAAGCTAACTATTTCAGAACCTGTTATAGAGGATTCATAGCATGGGAGTAGATAAAGTCTTGTATGAAACTGTTGATAATTAGGTATTAAAACACTCTTAAGATACTATTGTCACACTCCGCTTCGCGTCGTGTGATAAACCCACATTCGTGATTTAATACCCCTTATTACACAACTGTTGCATAAATAACTATTATATGACTAAGTACATATATTATGAATATATTTTGATGAATGTAAAATATTATATAATTAACATAAATGAATGTATCAAACATGCTTTCGGTAATATTAAAAATGCGTTCGTTTACCCTCATTCACTAATCTATATATTTTATAATCGTTCGTAAGTAAACTCCAGTCGTGCCTCGGAGTTGACACACACAATTTTTTTTTCTCGTGATAGAAAATGGCTAATTTCTGAGTTTCTAAACATAAGAGCCTTCTGCTTTTCTGAGTAGGTAGAGTCTCACAGTAATTATTTTTCATTAATGCGAAAAATTTTAAAGGCACCGGCACGGTCCATTATTAAATAATATAATTGTCACAACTTGAGAAGTGTAACATAAGAGCACTGTTCCTTAGAATAACATAGCGGAAGTAACTAGGTATATTCAAAAAGAAGTATTTCCTTAGACTCACAACTCTATTACTCTAATATAATACGAGTATAATGACTATATAAATTATTATAATAAAGATAACAATAGTTGATATATGTAAACCTTCCATGAAAAATTAAGCGTGAGTTTAAAAAAATTTAGTTTTTCAAATTTTTCCACAGAGGTCACTCAAATAGAATCAGCTCTTCTTGAGTTAGAACTGAGAGGCGCAGAAGAGGCAGTAGGAAACAAGGCACAAGCATTACTTGCGTCACGGCTATCCGCCTTGGGTGCCAGAGTTCCTGTCACTATGAGCAAAGATCGAGAGGTGGTGAAACTGCGGGCTTTACTACCAGGACCCAGAGCCGCCGATTTGGTTTACCATCTTGAAACGCAGGTTGGTACCTAATTCGTTCGTACTTCGTATCTCATACTGAGGGTTGTCTTTAAATTGGTGTGAAGAAACGTACTCTAGCCAAGGAAGGTGTTGATTCGCCGTTTTTACTATGAAGCAATACTAGTAAATTAATAGACGTTAAAGTTTTCACGTGGGTTAAATTTTAACTTACGTAAGTTACGATCACCACTAGTTTGAATCAACCGGCCTTAGGTAATTTTTTTAAATTGCTTTCTGACTTTGTAGTTGGAAGAATTTTTCATAAAGTTTAGATTTAGAATGTTTGCGAGTCACAATTACTTATTGCCACCAGCCTCAGTCGTCAGTACTATTATATTATTCTGTGCCTCAGTCTTCAGCCTAGGAAGGCTCCAGCTTCTTTCCAAAAATCTTTCGTCATCTCGATCCTTCTTGCTGGAGGGCGACCCACACTAGAAACAAAACTAGCCCACAGAAGAATTCACTTGGCCTACAATTGCTAAGGTTGCCAGGTCGAGATCGTTAATGAGCGATAAGAATGAAGATGAAGGCCGCCTTTTGAATCCTATTTCTGACTGTGTTTTTCTCTTCTGATGATGAAATCATTAAACATACTTACATGCGAAAATAAAAGGCTTCAACCGATTCCGCTCCGCACATATGGCGCTTTTATTTTATTTTGAAAGTAATAGGTACATCAGGGTTAATAATCTCGGGCTAAACAATATTTTGTTAAACAGGTCAAAAAAGAGAAAATATCCGGTGCCAACAAGTCTGAAGAAGGCGTCATCGGTGCAGATGTCATCCGCAGCGAATACCGACTAGTGGCTCCGACGCCGGCCATCCAGAGGGAGATACTCAGCGAGTCTACTGTGAGTTGTCCACATTTCTGGTATCTTATTTAAATCCATAAAATTTCTTTACGCACGCTTGACTTGGGGAGTAAGCTGGTGAAGAAGGCGAACGGAAGATGAAAGGGAGAATGGATGAAAGAGATAAATTAGTGAAGATAGAAAGAGGGAGAGTTACGTTTCGTATATTACTGTAGGGGCAAGAGAGAGGTGCCAGCACACATTTTCTTTCTCTCATAGCCAGTTACGAAGCTTTACTTCAGTCGTGTGGTCTAAAGCACACTCGTTTTTTTATTTTCCAGGTCTCCGCAGCAACGTCATATCACACAGCTCTAATCGTCCTAGCAGCAACATCAGCCTTTATCATTAGCGTTCTCTGCGTGCTAGTGATGCTCTACCGCGCTAGGTTACAGCGGGAGCCCCACAAAGCGGAGCGGTTCCTACCCGCAGCCCCACCCGTATACGTGCTCTCTGCTGATGAAAAAGCGGAGCTGGCGAGAGTGTTGCACGCCCCTCCACCACCAGTGCCGCCTAATGATGACCACACGAGAGTGTAGTGGTAGCAATAGGGATAAACCAAAAAGATTGTTAATATTATGAGGACTACTTATGCTGGGACGTCATTGTCACGCGTTCGACAATGACGTTCAGAGTCTTAGTGTATCTTATTTTAGCTGTGCGTAACTCCTGTAATTCAGTATGGACGGGGAAGGGACGTATAGTCCCACAAACTTCCTTGACCCGGTGACAGCGGTGCTAGCAAATATGAAAAATAAAATAAAAACTAAAAATAAACAGGCATAAAAATTAGTTCCAATTTTGGCCACTGGGACAGGTAAGTTTATAAATCTGCCATTATATTTTGACATTTCCGTACAAAGTAACAGATTAACGCACAGTTAACGTTAACTTGACTAGTGCATTCTAAATACACTCAGGGCACAGATATTATTAGCAAAACTTAGGGTATGTTCCGATATACACTGCGAACACTGTAAGGTGTGACGTCAATTTGGTATAGGTACTGCGAAGCCGTTCCTTTATAGTTAGCTATACTGGTTACAGTCTAAAACGAAACGCAGTCGGCACTGAGAGCACCTTACCTCGAAAACGCCGGTGCTCACAGTACAAAAATGGCGACGATTTATATGACGTCGTATATTTCCCTAGGATACTACGGCAGTATACTGTCAGTCCATGGCAGAACGAATTTTTCCCCAGTAAAAGCACTGAACAGTGCTCGCAGTGTATATCGGAACATGCCCCAAATTAATTAACAATTTATTATATCTGGACAGGTCTGCGTCATAAAATCTTGCAGTCTGTTCTGATTTTCTCGTTTGCAAACTTTGCACTTTGGAAGTGTGTATACTGGATACTAGATAGATTGATTGTACCTACTTACACTGCAATTTTTGAACTTAACTTCATGACAATCTTGAATCTTGGTTCGAAGTTTTTACTAGAATTTAGAACTATTCAGAAGAATTATTTAGTTTTGTAAGAAAAGAGGCTTAAAATAATAATGTTTGCAATAGATTAATAATACCTACTCGGCAGATAATTATAATGCTGGAGCGGGTAGGTACTTAATTGATTTTTAGTAGGATAATATTTGGTCTGATGGTTCTCGAAAGACCACCACAAAGATTTATGTTGCTCTTTTGTTACATTATTTTAAAATACATGATATTTATTGATATGAAAACGATATTTTGGTTATAAATGGACTTTTCGTTACTTTTTGGGTGCTTTTGGATTCGGCACAGTCCAAAGCAAACAAGTTACAACATGGTTACTAGAGACAAGTAATTGTTACATCTTTGGCCCAGTCGTGCGCTTTATTATAGGACGTTCGGATACTTTTAACGTTTTCTGGAAGAAAACTTATTTTTTAGACTTTAAAATAGGGTCCAATTGGCTAGCATTTCGTGATTTTATTTTTTTGTTTGGATTAAAATAAATAGAATATTAGTGTTAGGGAATCTTACATGGCCTTGAACGAATTTAACAACTTGTTACAATTGATAAGTTTTGTTTTAGTGGTTATTTTAACTTTTAATTTAAAGTAATTAAGTATATTAAAGACATTTTTATTCGTTCTAGCGTACAGTCAAATTTATATTTACACAAAAATTCCTCTCTAAATTTAAATACTGTAAAGTAATTTTTTTTAAATAAATATTTAAGAATACTGTTTTTGCTCTATAATATATCTATAATATATAAATAAGAATAACCTTTTCAATATCCTATACCTAAAGTATCGAGTAGTTTAAGTGCTGTAAAAAGATAGCGCAGGGGCGTGCGTCGAATAAAGCGACGAACGCCTATACGCACCTTTAGTTCCTCTCGTCGAGACTCACTCTGTAATACAATTTATAACGGTGCATTTGAACTCAGGGAAAAAGTTAGACAATACCTCTTTTTTGGTATAGGTGGCACGATGCAGAACGGTCGAATTCCTTTATTTTGCCACAACCATTGCACTAAGGAAATTATAGAGCGTACTTAGACTTTGTTCCGACATTAATTGGACACGACGAACGTTAAATACGACGAACAGACTTATTGCACAGTATTTAACACAAAAATAAGTATGTACAAAGACAAATCATTTGCCAACATTGGCCATCGTGTACCCGCAAACTAATGAAATTTCTGTATTAAACCCGTGAATAAAATAAAATACATAGGGTTCAGAGCCAGTATAGACTTGGTAAATACCTTTTTTTAGGCAGGGCATGATGAAAATTAAACATTGAGCTTTTTAACTAGTTTAAGGGTTTTTATGCCTCTTCATCGTGTACTGCGCTGCTGTCAGGCCCACGTTTAAGGAACTGCGCCAAATGAGGGTGTCTCGATGCAGAACGAATCTAGTCTTTCTTAATCTTGTAAACACATAAATGTTTATCTTTATATTTATATAAATTTATCGGGAACTGAAATTATATTTTTTTTACATAACGTGTAAATTTTACATATTAATTAATTTTCATACATTTTAATTATTATAATTAAACGTTTTTTATCATCAACCTTTGTGAATGATTAATTCCAGTTCGTTATTTGTTTTTAGTAGTGTAATGAAATATAATAATATTATGTATATAATTTAAATAGCATCTATACCATAATATAAGACACAGTACGGTATATTTACTGTTTATGAAAAATAAATTAAAGATTAAATCTTAGACATCATTTGTGTTTTCTTTAATATAATATTATATATTTCTCTCTCTCGCTCTCATCGGTCGTTCCATCACTGCTGAAGATCGTGGTCCTGGCTAGATCCTAACCTCGATCGGATTATTGTTTCCACTGGCTTCTGTTGGTAGCCACTCAATATCGTTAAAAAATATTTGACTTGACTTTGACTTATTCGTCAGCCTAAAAATATCTGCAAGCATACATGTTCCTTGACATTAACTGTCCGGGCGAGGCACTGCCGCACTGATGTAGCCATAACATGGCTAAAGTGAAACCGCGCGTCTGCGACTGCGTACCTATCGGTGGCGAACTGCAGCAGCACAAGGCGCGAAAAACGTAATTTTAATTATTTTCCTGCTCATCGCGGACGCAAGACGCATCGCGCTAGTAGCGTGGCATTCAACTTAAACGTACATGCTACACTAGTGGCTGCGACTTCATCTGCGTACAATTTCTAATTTTCTATGAGATTATGAAATTTTTCCGTTGCAAAAGGCCATTTATAGCTTATGCGCTTCAAAGCTTATATAGACAACTAATAACCTAAATGCTGAAATTAACGACTATTATCAAGTAAGTGATATTAACCGGGACCGACGCCTTAAAATGCTCTCCGTGGCACGGGGTTGACACGTACCGCCAACTCACAACTCCGGGCTGGCACTGAGAATTTCTTAACTGCAAAACCCAATACCTAAATACATAAAAATTTGTATGCCGACGGAATCGAACCCAAGTCCTCGTGATCCGCAGTCGACCATGCGAATCGCTAGACCTACGAGGCAGTCAATTGATATTTTTTTACAAGGAACTTTATGTTTGATGATTATGTACGATAGTATTTGTCTCCGTTCCGAATAGCAGAATAACTATAAGTAATAAATAAATAACTATTGACTAAAAACATTGGAAAATTGTCGAAAAAAGAAAAGAAAAAGTCACAGATTTCGCAGTCCCCGCAAGAATTGCAAATGAATACAAACATTTACGAAAAAATAAATTTAAGAAAAATCTCTTCAAAAATTAAAAAAAAAAGTATTAACCGATTTTCAAAATTACAACTCGAATGCTTCTTCAGTCTTCTCGCCTGCATCCGCATCTTTTAACATCAGGACCGCCTAAAGGTCACATTAAACTATTTATTCAAAAAAAAAACGCCATTTTGTAGCTAAGCTAATACAATTTTATTTTAGGCCTTTTTTTGTCGAAATAGTTACAATTTAATTTAGTAAATAAACACCCCCAAAAAACTACTTAAACACTTTTTTTTTACATTTTTCAAAATTCCATAAAAAGTTATCAACCGATTTTAAAATTCAAAAGCTAACACGTGTCTCGTTAAATTCCTCAACTTTTGGTACTATTCCTATCTCGATCCTCTCAAAATCTTCGGAGCTATGGCCAAAAATATGTCTTAGGCGATTTGCATCTGTCATTTTCAATGGTAAATACATTTTCCCTTGATTTTCCCATACAAAAAACCACGCGGACGAAGTAGTAAATAAAAGCTCGTCGATATTAGGATTAGCAAATTCCCAATTCTGTGCTGTATTGTCTATATGCCTCTAAGAGTAAAATGCGTTTTGCGTAAAATGATTTGTACCACAGAAAAAGTAATTTGAAAGGTGATCTGTACTATTTGTTGTGTGATTATCACTAACTTGTTACATGGCAAAGTGCAACGCCCCTGCGTGGCAGTGACTGCAAGCAGACTCTGCAAATCGGACTTTGAGTGCAAAAATAAATATATGATAGAAATATATTACGTGTATCCGAACGTAAAATAGTTTCCTACTCTATGGTTTCCTTGGATTATAAATAAATATAGGAACCCATGTCCACGTTACCCATAAAAAAAAGAGGTGACGTTTTTTTTTTGTTTTACTTGACAAACAAAGACATATGACATATGATTGTCTCTGCTTTTGATTGAGACATTTGATTTTGACAGCGCAAGGGCCGGCCCAGAAGAATTTTATTGTGAATTTAATTCAGAAATCAGAATCAGAATGAATCAAGAAGGCGTACTTGCTTGTTGTGCCGTTTGTAACCAGCAAACTCATCGGAGATGCGGTCGCTGTCTTAATATTTACTATTGTAACACAGAACATCAACGGCAAGATTGGAAAAGACATAAAAGTGAATGTGCTCCAAAGTTACAAAAACAGGATTCGCGAAACGACAAAGTTGACGATCATTCTTCGCATATCGAAGATAAACTAAAGATAGACGACGCAAAGGGAATTATTTCAAACACTCTAGTGAAGAATGATAAAGATGCAAGGACTCCACACAAAGGTAGTGAAGTGAGACGTTTAAAAAAATCTAAAAACAAATCTGTAAAGAAGGAGGGTAGTGACATTGTTAATGATAAGAAAACATTGCAAAGCGTACAGAATACAGACCAAAGTGACAGTTCAAGTCAAAACAAATCTAGTTTAAAGAACAATAGTGTTATATCAAGTGTAGTGTACACAAGTAAAGACTTGAATAAAGTAAGTGCCATAACTCACGAAGGGTCTTCAGAGCAGGAGATATTGAGTGAAACAGCACAGCAATTGAGTGCTGATTTCACTGAAGCTAGTACATCAAATGTTTTGAAAGCTGTGAACAGATCTGAGGTGAAAATGCCCTCTATACCTAATGAGCAGCCAACGAGGATGAAAGAGTACCCGGAAGCATCCCTTAAAGGCAGTGTTGCACCATTCAATAACATAATGAACAGCTACTACATGGACCCTAGTGACCCGTGTTATAACCTTTGCCAAAGAGTTATTAAAGACATGACGCAGTATGGTGTGTGTGTTTTAAACAATTTTCTTGGTAAGGAGAGAGGACGCTTAGTGTTAAATGAAGTTTTAGAAATGTACAGATCAGGGATATTCACAGTAAGTAATTCTTTAATTTTGTAAGAAATATTTTCCATAAGAAGTAATTAAGTACTTTACAAGTAACATAAAAATGATTTGTTTGATTATAATAGTGTAGTAACCCCTAACACCTTCACTGCAAGTGTCTGTGTTCAAGGTGCTGTGTATTAATACTATTATGTTTTCATACTTTTTATATGGCCAAAATAGAAGTCTGGTCTGAGCTAATGTTTAGGTTATCTAAAGGTAAGTCTTAAAATAAATCCTAACGTAAAAAAAACCGAAATGGACAATTAATTGTGTGGCAATGAAGGTGTACTTTATTGGGCTTATTCTGTTGTACACCATCTCTAAAGTAAACTAAAATGACAGCTCTATTTTTATTTAAGGAAAAAGAATTGGAAGAAATAATACTATGTAAAACTAGTTTAAAAGTAAACTTATTAAAGTTTGTAGTTTTGTGCCTGCTGTTGTTTATGCAAGTAGGTATAAACTATAAAGTTTAAGCTTTGTTATTAATTGTATGCTGGTGACTCTTGCATGTAAACAAAAGCAACATTACGATGGCAATCAGCTGATTGATCAAATAAGTGACGCTATAATAGCTATGCCATGTTCTGCTTCATTTAAGTATTATTGCTAATTATAATTTACAATTAAGTATTGCTTTCCTTTTATATTGAATGAACAGAAAAATTCATAACATTATCAGCAGACAGCTATTAAAATGTAGATATCCTCCAATCACACTCACTCACATGGATTACGGATATCGATGACGGAACAAATAATAGAGAGTTTTACCGACCAATAAAAATTACCTATTATTTTCCTGAGATATCCGGAATCCAAATAATTACTACCTGGTACTCATGCTTACAATGGGAAAATAATGTGACCTCATCTACCATCTCCACTTTGATGCATATTCAAACAATTATTATTAGTATTATAGAATATATGATTCCTACAACTATGTATGTCCACATGGATTTAGTTAGCTTATTTGAAATTTCTGTAGGCACTCTGTTTTTTCCATTGCATAATGAGTAAATTTAGAATAAACACCGAAAAAGTATAACAATTACATTTCAATATGAGTTTTATATACATACTACTAGACGATGCCTGCAACTTCATCTGCATGGATTAAGTTTTCTATTTCCTGGGGGAACTCTTAAATTTTCCTGGATGAAAAATAGGCTATGTCCTTCCCCAGGATATAACCTGCATCTATACCAGATTTCATCAAAATCGATTTAAAAATCAGGCTGTTAAAGCGTAGCAGACATACAGAGTACAGACACACTTTCGCATTTATAATATTAGTAAGTATGGATTTGAATAAGATTTCGACTTAACAGCCAAAAAGATACAAACATTTTCACCAATGAGAGCTTACACCAGACCAGAACAGACCAACTGTCTATACTGTCCCTTTACCCTCCAAAAAAATTTATAAAGCTTGTACTTACTAACAGCTAGGTGGGGTCGGAAATGTCAATCCTTTGAATTTTGTTCTGCTTCTTTGCTATTAGGTAGAAAGGAAGTTGAAAGTTGTTGGTTGCTATGAAGCAATATGAGTATGCTTGCAATTCAGGTCTTACATCACAGCCTTACATAACACTTGGGGGCATTGCCCTGCTAGCTCAGTGTTTGACTCAACCTTGTTTATGTTTACTTACTTAATACTATATACCAAGCGAATAATGTGTGATAATATAAACATGTAATATTGTTCTTATTTACTGAGCATTTTTGATGTTTGTTATTGGCACACAATCTACGTTGCACATATGTAAGTAATACTTCCAAGGAAAACTTAAAAAGTTATTGTTATACTCTGCTATTTGTGTATCTATGCTATATGTGTTTATAATTCATATTTAAAGTCGGACAAACTCATCTGACCCGGTGACAGCATCACTGGTATCAATGAAAAATAAAATAACAAAATTTCATTAAGCATAAAAATTAGTTCCAAGTTTGGCCACTGGGTCAGATAATTTTGTGGGACCACCAATAACCTGCTGCCCCCTACCTTAATACAGATGAGTTATATATAGGCATATTTATACGACTGCCTGTAAAAAGGAGTATATTGTTTTCTGGGTTCATTTATGTATTTATGTATGTGAGTTTATATATTCCACCATAACTTCTATACGCCTGAACCGATTTTAATAAATGAGGACCACCATGGTCCCGCATTAAAGACTAAAGTTGAAAAAAAAAACGAAAATAAGATTAACTATATATAATCATCATCTAGAAAATGATGAGTAGATTCCAAAAATATATTTAAACACTATAGTTCAATATCCAGTGATTCACAAAAAAATATTAAGAAAAATGTGAATAAGATTTTAATTTAACTAGATTAATTTAGATTTTTAACTTTTTAGTTCATTTTTTGGCAGGGCAGTCGTGTTTTTTTTTAAATGCCTTTTTATAGTTCCTAATGCTTATGCTCAGTGCTGCAACAGCTGTAGTTATACTTTGTATTATACCAATTACCAAATAGCCTACACCTATCTAATCTATCTAATATATATGTCACCGTAAGATTGTAAGAACCGTTAGATTATAATCTAACTCGCGAAATTCTAAACTGTCGAAAGATTACAATTTAACGCATTATTTTCCGGTAGATTGTAATCTGATAGGTATTTAAACCCGATAAAACCTAATACCCGATAAATCAAGTCAATCAAGTAGTGCCCGGCCGCGTGCTGGCTTGTTGGCCGCAGGCTTGCTTGTTGTTGGCTTGATTATTTATGCCGAACCCTAACCTAACAGTTTACAATCTTTCGACAGTTTAGAATTTCGCGAGTTAGATTATAATCTAACGGGTTTTACAATCTTACGGTGACATATAATTATATAAAATCGTTAAGGGATCAACGCACAGCCTAAACCGCTGGGGTTATTAACTTGAAATTTTGACAGTAGATTCCTTTTGTGACGTAGGCGCTCACTAAGGAAAGATTTTTCAAAATTCCACCCCTAAGGGGGTGAAATAAGGGTTGAAAGTTTGTATGAAAATTCGTCATTTCTCAAGTTATATCCATGAAACTTTGTATACGAGCTACTGGTTGAAAATGAAGGAATACGTGTTTCACAGTTTTCGAAAATTCGGTCCTTAAAGGGGTGAAATAGGGGATGAAAGTTGGTATGTAAGGCCTTCATTTCACAGGATATTGCTCAAGTTATATCAACGAAGCTTAGTGTTTTCGCTTTCGGTAAAAAATAAAGAAGTACGTATGTCAAAGTTTTTCAAAATTCAACCGCCAAAAGGATAAAATAGGGGTTGAAAGTTTTTTATGAAAGTCTTTCATTTCTTAAGTTATAGCCATGAAACTTGGTATATAAACTGCGAGTTAAAAATTAAGAAATACATGTATCACAATTTTTCTAAATTCAACCCGCAAAAGGGTAAAATAGGGGTTGAAAGTTTGTATATGAAAGTCCTTCATTTCACAGGATTTTGTTCAAGTTATATCAACGAAGTTAGTTTTTTGGCTTTCGGTAAAAAATTAAGAAGTACCTGTCTCACAGTTCTTCAAAATTCAACTCCCAAAAGGGTAAAATAGGGGTTGAAAGTTTGTAAGAAAGTCTGTCATAAATTTTTAAGTTAGAGCCATTAAACTAGGTATTTTTTGGTAACTTTGCCCAGAGATAGATTATAGTCTGCAATAGCCAATAACACATAGGCTACTTTCTATCCCGTATAATTAAAAACAATCCAATCCACGCGGACGAAGTCGCGGGCATCAGCTAGTGTACTTATAAAAAGACTTCTTCCTGACTGACTGATTGATTGATCTATCAATGCACAGTCTAAATTCCTGGGTAATGTAAAATTTTGACAGTAAGTATATTCCTTCTATGATGTACTCACTGAAAATAATATTGGAAATTCTAACCAGGAAATAGCTAGATTGTGAAAGTTTGTTTGAAAAAGGTCATTTTCAAGTTACCTTCAACTATATACATGAAAATTGGAAAAGTAACACATTTCAGGATTTCTGGAAATCCCACCCCTCATTTTCAGAGTGAAGCCAGAGTCAGCTTGTAAATGTTTCGAAAGTTTGTATTAATTTAATTGTTGTTTTCCTTAGGCAGGTCAACTAGTATCGAATCCAGGCAGCACGGAAGCGCAGACCATCAGAAGTGATTGCATCACGTGGATAGACGGCAAGGAACCTCATTGTTTCCACATAGGACAGCTTATTAGTCAAGTATGTACCACTAGTTTCTTTAAGTTTTCTAGAAAATAATATTTTTTAGGGTCACAAAAAGGCTGGCCTCTACTAGGTTCGCCGAGCCGAAGCGAATCGCAATAATTTTCTACCTACCTATGGAATTACAGGGTCGATTAGCGTTGTTAGCTTTTCTAGAAAATATTAAGTAAATATTTTTTTTGTAATATATGAGGCAGACCCACGAGACTTGACGAGCCGAGTCGAAACGAATACGCATATTTACGGAACATTGGACTGACTGGCGGACTAAAATTCCGCGACACTAACGATATGCCGGTTTTGTAGGGTATTATAGGACAAAACCGAGTCGTTCCCCTCTGACATGGATGTGCCGCGCATACGATTGGCCCTGCCCGGTCCCCAGCTTGTTTTCGCGAACTCGCAATTTAGGTTTGCTTTGCTGTTGGACCGACCAGTAACATCTTACATCATACAAGGTTATCTAGGCTGGGTCCATTGACCCCACTATTTCTAACTGATCAAAATGCCATCTCATTAACTTTATTCTACAAACCACACGCCACTCGCTATTGACCCAAACATAGATTTAAAAGTACGAATATTTCACCGTGAGGAAATCTGCATGCCCGAGAGTTCATCATAATGTTCTCAAACATGTGAATTTGTCAATCCTCAAACTCGTGGCTGGCGAAACAATAAACATTTCATCTCATTTTATAAGGAATCGTGCATCACAAGAACCTAAAACATAGTTCACCTATTATTGTTAGTCTGTCTTTGTTTTAATTTTATATAGGCTAGCGCTTGGCTGTAATCAGACCTGCTTGTAAGTGGTGATGCAGCCTAAGGTGGAGCGCGCTTGCCTAGAAGTGTTAAAGTTAAAGCTGGGAGTCGACTAGGTATTAGAACATTTTGGATACTCCGACTAATTTTTAAAACATTTCCGCCGTTTTACACTCTCAGCATCCACAAGGCAGTTCTAAAAATTCATTTAATAAAATACCTATACATACGTATCAATAATAAGAAAACCTTTATTCCGCTCAACTCCATAAAGACAAAATAGGTTTAGTAATCCATACCAATATTATAAATGCGAAAGTGTTTCTGTCTCTCGGTCTGTCTGCTACGCTTTCACGGCCCACCTGTTCAACCGATTTTGATGAAATTTGGAATAAGGACAGTTTGTATTCCGGGGAAGGACATAGGCTACTATTATTCCGGAAAATTAAGGAGTTTCTCCGGGAATTAAAAAAACTTAATCCACGTGCATCAAGTCGCGGGCATCATCTAGTTCCATATAGGTAATTTCGCTCTTCAAACCTATCACAGATGATAAAATACCAGACTGATTATAAAGCATTCAATGTGATAACTGCTGATAAAATTTCAATTTAATGGCGCCATGCCTAGTGGGTAAATCCAAAAAAGCAACGCTTGATATTTCAAGTAGGTTAGGTAGGTAAGTAGGTACCGTCCATAAATGCTAATACGCATATTTTTATTTGCAATAATATTTACTGTATTACATAAGTTAGGCGCCATGCATTTATTTATCGAATCGCCAAAACTTAAATCTAAATGGAATTCAAATTCTTAAAAAATACCCGTGTATTAAGAAATTGTTTCGTAGAGTACTGAAATAAGAGTCTAGGTATATTCTGTATTTTGAGCTGCAGATGTACAGAAATGTAACTAAAAAGGCGATTTAAGACTTTATGATTAATTAAAGAAAAAAACAACTGCTGAGCTTCTTGCCGGCAAGAAGCTCAGCAGTTGCTTTTTTCTTCTCTTCTCATTACAACCTGTTTTCCGAACCGGTGGTAGATCAAAACATGACTTATATATATGTCACCGTAAGATTGTAAAAACCGTTATTATAATCTAACTCGCGAAATTGTAAACTGTCGAAAGATTGTGAACCGCTCAATGTTCTGAGTGTCAATTTTTGAAATATTACAATTTACCGAAAAATAATGCGTTAAATCGTAATCTTTCGACATTTGCAATTTCGCGGGTTAGATTATAATCTAACGGTTTTTACAATCTTATGGTGATATAAGAGATGTCCTTTAAGTTTTAAATAAATTGAGTATTGAGTACTTATCTTGACTTACTACACAGACGCTATCAGTAACCTAACCAGTACTCACTACCCACATTCCCAAAATACAGTCATCATCATTTTAATGAACCCATCGCTGCCCGCTTGCTACTGACCACGAGTATCCGTTGACCTAGGTGAGACAGAACATCTATTGCCCATTTACCTAAATACTTACTCAAAAACATGATACACAATCAAACAAAGACCCTTTCGCATTTATTATAATATTAAGTAGTTATGGATGGACACCATAGTCCACACTCCACAGTAGAAAATAAAATCAAAGTAACTGATTTCGAAAATAAATTAGGACTTGGGTCTTAATTGGCTAGAAGTAGTAAGGGCTACCTACAGTTTAGAAAATCTGCCTTATGATTTACCTTTAATAATACAGTAGCCTGCAGTTGTGCCTTTCCTCTTTCGTCAGCTGATGTTGATGCTCATATTTGGGTGAACATAGTAACGCTGCCATAATGTATGTCAACGAATAACGTAATTTGACCTAGACCGTAGATTATACAAGCCCACACGTAGGGCCCATTGGCCTAATATGATTCCCTTTCACGAGAGGCAGACATGACTAGCATCACACTTTCGATTTAGAACTTTAGTTTCCCTTTTACTCAGTATCATATCATCGCTTAAAGCAGTATTATTTTAATCTTGCTGACGTTCTTGTTTCAGAATTATAATCCTTATTTTAGGGATGTCAAGGTACGTCATATAAAAAGTAAATTTTAATATTTAAATACGGCTTTAGGCGATGATAGCAACCCCCAGTAGGTACTAGGTACCCATATGGCCAATCTTTGACTTATTTTGTTGTTACCATACGCGTAAGCAATGAGTAATTTTGTCTTCTATGATTGCACTATAGGCTATTTCGATTAAGGAAAGGGTTTGGTCAAGTATACATTAGTTGGTCATTGGCTTAGGTATGTGCAGAAATCGCTACGTATAATAATATATTTACCTAAGTAGATGAGTTTGCACCTAACCAAGATCACGATATTATCACAGTAAACAGATACAACAGATTTGTATCTGTTTACTGTGATATTATCGTATTTGATGATATCGGTGCCTTAATTTAGAATTGAAGGAGTTAGATCTTAATTATACTAATACGAGTACTTAACAAAGAAGTACGAGGCATGCCTTTTAAGTTCTGTCGTTTCCATATTTCCCGGCAATTTTGAATTTGGAACTGTTCTATATTCGAATGTGTTTAAATTTTGAATCTCAAAACAGTTGAAAGTATTAGGATTAATGCTATAATTGTTTAGTCACAGCGTCGATTAGAATCTGTCAGGTTACGTACGAAAATTAATCTTTCTAAGGAAAATGTAAGTGCAATAATTTTCTACAACTTTAGAAGAGGCCTGACACGGCTTCAGTGTTTTGAAGAGCTAACATCTGTGTTCAGTGTTGAAGCCCCATGTCTGCGGACTGTGACTGCGGAACGATGGCATTTAGAATTCCAGCGTGGACATACTACTGTTAGTGACAAATCTCGCGAAGGACGCCCAAAATCCGCCTTCACTGAAGATAACATCATTGCTGTGAGACAACTAATTCTCGAAGATCGTCATGGGACGTATCGAGAGATAGAGGCTCTATTAGGCATCTCAGGGACAACCATTCTGAAGATCTTACATGAAGCGCTTGGTGTGAGAAAGCTAGTTTGCCGTTGGATACCGCATCTGCTTTCCGACGATCACAAGGCGGCGTCAGATGGTGTAAGAAAACTCTGCAAAGGTTCAACCGAGGAGACTCAAATCACGTCTACGACATCATCAGTGGTGACGAATCTTGGATCTATGCCTACGATCCTGATTCCAAACAACAATCTACAGTCTGGGTCTTTCAAGACGAACCAAAGCCGACTAAAGTTGTTCGTTCTCGAAGCACTTCAAAGAAGATGGTGGCCACGTTCGTTGGAAAAACCGGCCATGTTGCGACTATTACACTTGAAAGTCGTAGAACGGTTAACGCAGAGTGGTATACAGTTTGTTTATCCCAAGTCATCGCCGAACTTCGAAAATCTAACTCAAAGCGACGCATCATCCTGCACCACGACAACGCAAGCTCACACAGCGCTCGTCAAACGATGAGTATTTGAAGCAGGAAAAAGTAGAAATTCTTGACCATCCTCCATACAGTCCTGACCTAAGCTCTAACGATTTCTTTACATTTCCGAAAATTAAGATAAGTCTTCGTGGTCAAAGGTTCCAGTCCGATGAAAAAGCAGCCGACGCTTTCAAGTCAGCCATTTTGAACACCCCCACTTTAGAGTGGAATAAATGTTATAATAACTGGTTTGAGCGAATGGAAAAGTGTATTAAGCTACGTGGTGAATACTTTGAAAAACAATAAAAAGTACTATAAGGTTCTAGTTGTGTTTTTTTCTTCAAACGACAAAACTTAAAAGGCATGCCTCGTAAAATTTGTTAGTAGGAATGTGAGTTTGTATGTAAGTTAAATGCCGACTGATATTAGTAGCAATAAATTAAATCACGCGCAAAAAAAAACTAGTCGTGGTAATAATATCACTAGTGCTATTTAAAAAATCCTGATGCCGTCTTGTGTAAGACACATCCCTTTATGTAGGTACTTGCCTATGGATAGAGGAAATCCAACAGCATTGAGGCAATTACAAACTATGAGTAGGTAATATACCTTGTCTGAGGTAAAATATTACTCATCAGGAAGGACAAGTCGTCGCACAGCTCGCACTCACCTGGTCACGTATGCAATATGTTTTTGTAGAGATAGGTGTTATGAATTAGGTGGTAGGCACAAAAGGGTATCAATGGAGAATGCCTAAAAGGGCATCTGAACTTACCAAGAAGCTCCTATAAAATCAAACCGCCATCAGTCAGTGGTCAAAGCTGTTTGCACGAGTAGAAAAATTCGGCCTGGTTTTTTCAGCTTTAAAAGTTGTATTTGCCACAATAGGTTTGAACTTTGGTGAACTTTTAGTTGACCGATTAAATCGATTTTTCTTCTGATATACCTATGTCCTACGCTCACATAGTTTGTATTACTCTTTGCAGGTTGACAACATAATCTTAAAAGCGAACAAAATGGTCGACAACGGGAAAATGGGCAACTACATAATCAATGGCAGGACGAAGGTATGTTTCTTTCATATTCAATTCAATTTATTTAAAACATGTACGACATACAGGTGTCTCTTATGTTACGTCATGTTTTGATTCTACCACCGGTTCGGAAAGAAGTTTCCGCTGAGTGAATATAATATACTAATACTAGACGACGCCCGCGACTACGTCCATTTGGATTTAGGTTCTAAAGTCCCGGGGAAACTCTTTGATGTTCCCGGATAAAAAGTACCTAGGCCACTTTTTACCCCGGAGAATCAAAGAGTATTGAAACTTAAAATCATGACGCCTTCAGGTTTTTGAACTGCTCAATTTCCCATCTGAGCTATTATAACCTTGTAGACGACGGCGAAATTTACCTTCGTATTCTAATGATATTGAAGCAGTTTTCACTGAAAATACGGATAAAACGACATTTTCTAAAAATGAATCCTAGCTAGATCGATTTATCGCCCCCGAAACCCCTTGCATACAAAATTTTATGAAAATCGTTTTAGCCGTTTCCGAGATTCAGATTATATATATGAGTATATATATACAAGAATTGCTCGTTTATAGGTATTAGATAGAATATCATATACATATATCTATATGTATCTTTATTAGAATATTATTTTCACATTTTGTTGATAGTTACGGTATTTTTAATTTCTACCTAACGGCTGTAATCACCGTATTTATCACAATTACGCAACAAATCGCCTTCGAGAAGGTCAGTGGGCTTTCTTAATATTTTTTTCACAATGGAAGGTTCGTATGTATTTAAGTCTTCCGCAATGATCGTAGGTTCTTATAAACAATAATAATTTGTCAAGTTTTTTTCGTTTTTTTTACGACCTTCCTTTAACTGAAATAAACTGTACGGATAGGTTTGATATTATAATAATTAATCCATACTAATATTATAAATGCGAAAGTGTGTCTACCTGTCTGTCTGACTGCTACGCTTACACGGCCCATCTGTTCAAGCGATTTTGATGAAATTTGGTATAGGGATAGATTGTATCCCGGGGAAGGACATAGGTCTCCTTTTATCCCGGAAAATTCAAGAGTTCCCGCGGGAATCATAAAACTTTCTTCGGGCATCATCTAGTTAAAAATAAGTGGCACATTGAAGCGCCAAAAAAGAGACCTTCTTTAAAATCCTCAATTTATCAAAAACAAACTATCTTTGTTATACCCGCCCGACTTCAACATAGTGTGTAGAAATCAAAATTCTTTTTTACTTTACCGGGGCTTTGGAAATCGGTTTTTTGGAAATAATTTTTATTTTTATCTTTTTAGTGTCAGAATTGAGGATTTGGAGTCAAAAAATAATAATATCAAATCGTTTCGAATAGGCTAAGGCTAGATTGTAATATTAGTGAGTATAGGTTGTATAAACTATATATTAATGGAAAAAAAATCGGTTCAGAAACTACGGCGTCTATGTGGACCGACATAAAAAACACGCGCCGAATTGAGAACCTCCTCCTTTTTTGGAAGTCGGATAAAACTAAGAATACAAATTGTATTAAATGTCTTAGTTAAGTTGACCGCTAGTGCCAAAACACATCTACTTTTTAAATATAGAAAATGGCAAAGACAGATAACGCTAACCACGCACCCACACATCAGACTGGCGCCGTTTGTTGGAGTCGATGTGGAAATTGGAAGCGGATTCGCACGACTGTTGCCAAATTATTTCTAGCTGTCTACACTGTTGTACATTACTTTAGCACGCGCCACGCGTTTGTAGATACGAAATTGCTCATGTAGAACTACCTATACTAATATTAAAAATACGAAAATATCTCTGTCTGTCTGAGACGTTAGCAGGACCCATCTGTCCAACCGTTTTTGTCATTTTGTACAGACATAGTTTGCGGGTTTGCAGGGTTCTGATTCCCGGAGGACAGGTAGAGTTATTCCCAAGAAAAAAAAAATCAAGGTTAAAAAAATGATAAGAAAACCTGCAAATAAATTAGGTGTAGGTGTATACAATTGTCATTTTGCAACCTTTGCGATTTGACAAATTATTTAAAGTATACCTATGCTATACTCAATAGAGCAATCCTTAAAAATATAAATTAAGCAAGCAAAAAAATATTTTCGTAATCATCAAAAATCAAAACAATAAATAGGTACATCTAAAATATGAATACCCACCTAGTCGACCAATCAGACTGTTCATAGATGAATGAATGAATGGTGATATGATAAAATTATATCAATTATCTGATCGGCCCCGCCTGCGGCTTGCACTCAACACGAAAATTGTGGAAGCCCCATTTGTAATATAGGTTCAAATTTGGAATTCCTTTCTCCCATCACAGTATTTAAATACTTATCATAGATCGCGCGTCCATTCTACAATCGTTATCAGTGCGAATGTGTGCAGAATCGCGGTGATAGCGGGGCGGATAGCGGCGCATGCGCGGTGGCGGTATGCGTACGTGATCCGTGGCATGGCCGCCCGCTCGGCGAGAGGGGGGGAGGGGGGGTGTGGCTGTAAACATTGGCCTCGTAGTAGGAAACGTGTAATACTTTATGAACACACCGCCGCCAGCGCCGTGTTTACAAACTTTGCGAGCGTCGTTTCAGTCGCAACTTATAACCTAACCACTTTCACACCAATATAAGTACTAAATACTAATTAGTTAGTGCACTAGCTATAGCCCTGTCTAGACAAACAATCTGAACTTCTACATTCTAATTATCTTTAGCTGGCTTAAAAGCCAAATGAGTAGCTTCTCTCACAAACCCAAAATATGTTTTAATCCAGTGCAACATAGAGGCATGCCACAGGAACGCATGCTGGAATAATGTAAATAAATTGGTAGTAAGATTTGTTGACAAACCGTCGTACATTCCTAGCGTACTGACATTCATACTCCAATTCTTCAGTTCGATGTATAGCAAAAGGCAGGGAAGGATGCAAAATAAATGTATTCGAATACATTTATTTTGTAGCATGCCGTATTGTCGCATTTTGTTGCTCCGGCGTAAAAACAGCCTCATGACGCGCTATGCAATTGCACAGCAGCGCCTAGGACTAGGACGTACCTACTTACTGCGACTTAATTAATTATGCCATGATTAAAAGTGAAAAAAGCAACTAAACTATTAATAATTAATTATTACTGAAAGTAAATATGATTATTAATTTTTAAGTCAGCCAAGAAAAACAGACATATTCAATGTGATGATTTAAGTAATTTTCATGATACTTCCTCCTGTGCTTCGTCAGTAGATATTGCTAGGCGAAGCCGATTTTCTTTGATGAGATCAAGAGCCGTAAAGTAGATTTTCCAACTGAAAGAATTCGCTTGCTTTTATGCCCTATACCCCGCCCCTAGTCCCACTGATGATTTAGAAACTTGTATCTGTTATTTGAACCTAGTACTGTAGGATTCTAATTCAGTAGCAAGTTCTACCTCTTAGGACAAGGTTATCGTGAGTCCTTGATAGTCCACTGACTGAACTGAAGCCACACCCCATCACAGTCGCTCTAATCTTGATTCCCAGAAAGCATCACAACAGAACTAAGCGCAGCTGGTCCTAACACCCGTGGCGGAACACCCACATTTAGCTTAATTAGCTGTACCTATTCCATAACATGTTTTACCTTTAATATGTTGTTATGTATATCATTCATCGTTGAATGCCCCTAAACCACTCACACTTTCGAAAAAGATGTCACGCAACAAAGAGAAACATCCGCTTCAGCAACTCAACGAAAAACATAAATGGATCTAAAGAAATTTTTCATTTTATTTTATACAAACCTCTTTAGTTCGTAAGTCCTTTTCGGGCAGACAGTGCAGATTCCATCAAGAATAATAAATTGGTAAAACCTTATCATTTCTTAAGATTAAAAAGCTAAAATAATATGATTTTGTCAAATATATATTTGAAAATTATACCTTACGATGTAATGCATATAGTTATGAGAAATAACATCAACAATATATTAATTACTAGCCCGCGACTGTTTGGTTCGGAATACCACGAAAAAGTCTTTTCACCTTTTTGTGACTTAGGTAAATATGAAAGTTAGACATAATTATGCTGTCGCTGATTTTTTTTGTAAGCTTTATCAAGCTCTACAACTTTTCTCTAGAACTCGATCATAGGTACATCTCTCAGACGTTAAGGCAGCGTTCGTAAGAAACGTCTCCGTTCGACCGTTTTTTCTCCAACTTAGTTTGCAAATCCGACTACCACGAAAAAGTATTTTTATTTTTCGGGTTAATATTATATAGCCTACTACACTCACAAATACCTAATGTGGCTTTCTATTGGTACCAGAATATTCAAAATCGGTTCAGAAGATCCAGAGATTACGCCCTATACAACCTCACAACCTCACAAACTTTACCTCTTTATTATATGACTGCCTGAAAAAAGGAGTATATTGTTTTCAGGGTTCATGTATGTATGTATGTATGTGAGATTGTATATTCCACCATAACTTCTATACGCCTGAACCGATTTTGATAAATGAGGTATCGTTAGAATCCCTAGCTTATTCCGGCTGACATGCTAGTAAATTTTTTAAAAAGATTGATGGGGTGCCCATGGTCCAGCATTAAAGATTCTAGTTAAAAAAAATAAGATTAACTATATAATCATCATCTAGAAAATGATGAGTAGATTAAAAAATATATAACACTATAGTTCAATATCCAGACGTGATTCACAAAAAAATATCATTAATAAAAATGTGAATAAGATTCTATACTTATACTACTACTTATACTACTTATACTTATATACTACTTTTTAGTTCGTTTTTTGGCAGGGCAGTCGTGTTTTTTATTTTTTGTTAATTATGACTTGTAATATTGTAGTAGGTATAGTATAGATTTATTTTAATACGAATTTTAAGGAAAAACTTTTACGAAGTGGCTGGATATCAAACCCGTGAAGTACCTGCCTAGTCTAAATACAAAATAATGTCTTCACGCATTTTCAACGGTCATTTATCAAGATGGCCTAATTCCGAAACATTTATCATCACGAAGAACTAGGTACGAAACGTACTTAATGGCCCTGACACATATCCAGCTATGCAGGTGGGTACAAATACAGCGCCGTACGACACGCCCTCGAATATTTTGATAACCGTATTTCATTTCATTCATAAATTCGTCATTCATTTATTCGTTTCACGCTTTTAATTTACTCATTGCTTTACAAAGGCCATTCGTGAATCTTGACGTAGTATGTAGCCATTACAGGTGTCTCTTATGTTACGTCATGTTTTGACTCTACCACCGGTTCGGAAAGAAGCTTCTGCTGAGAAGAGCCGGCAAGAAACTCAGCAGTTGCTCTTTTTTTTTTAAACCAGATATTACAATACGTACCTAGGTAAGAATATAAATAGGTGTGAATAACTCAATTTGGTGCAGGCATGGAAAGGAAACTCTTATATTTAATTTAAAGTTAACTCTTTAGGTCATCATCAGCCAACTTAATCCAAGGACAAAATATACGGTTAATCCGAGGATAAAATATATAGGTGCACAAAATTTAAAGTTTAACTTACTTACTTAAGTGACATGTTTTTAACTGGGATTTTATAAATTATACAATTTTAGTTGAAAATCAAATCTTTCTTTACCACCAAAGACAAACATTTTCACAGGAATATGTACACAGTACATTCGACAATTTTTATAAAATATTTCGTGTTATAAAATGCATTCCGAGTTATTGCCCTTTTTGGTTATCGATTATTAACTACGATAACCAAAAAGGGCAATTTTAGCTTATCACGATGTAGATATATTGTAAAAAAAAAGAAATCAAAACAATATTCTGTGAAGTACTAAAATAGACACACGTGCCATAAAATACGCGGTGTTGCACCGAATGCACTACATCGGAGCCATTGAGTTTGAGCATTGAGCAACAGACCTCGTACATCAAACTTCAAGAAAGCATCTGAAAACCTCCCTGGCGCACTGGTGGGCACTGTAGTCATAGATCTAGGATTGGTATCCTCTGCGCGTAGCGGATACCAATCCTTATTCTATGATTATGGTATTCTTGCTTGAATGGGCTTTGCCCAATTGGGGAAGAGTATTACCCATTAAGGTGATTGCACTCTTTACACTGTACCAGTAATGTTTACGCAATAAGGCACAGATTCGAGCTTTATGTTGAAATATCAGTCCGCTAATTATTTCTAAAGCAGCAGCCCTATTATGTAAAGGCTGCATTGACCATTATTACAATCTTGATTGTTGTATCTCTTGTTGTAATCTCGGTTGTCTTAGTTTATGGTATTCTTGCTGCGCCAATACATTGTTGTCAATAGTGAAATAATAGCCCAAGACCTCTCTTGCATCGATTGCGATCGTTACGCTGTAGCACAAATTGTATTGTTATGTTGCAATTCCACCAGCTGTGTGCGGCACAAATGTTTCTTTCAGTGGACTTGCACAAGCAAACATGTTCGCAGAGTTATTCAAAGTTAGAGCACACTCAAAATGAAACTGTTTGTGCACAATTTTGCTACACACGATATTTCGTTGAATCCCCAATCACTAAAATAACTAGGTATGTAGTTACTGTGTGACTATCGCTATCACCACTAAATTATTGTCTGACACTCGCACATTGCTGACTAAATTACTGTGGCAACAAGAAAAATACATACATCCAATCCAATAAATGTTGCTATTGTTTGGCTTCTTAATAAATATATTTTTCGTGCTTAACCATAGCTACTCTAGTAGCAATTCAGATAACTCTCAGCCAAGTGTCATCACTTGAAAGGTCGTACCGATGGATTTATTTGTACTTACTGCTATTCTACACTAGTTTATAGCCGTTCGATGAATGGTATAAACCCGTAGCACTTCTTTCTTAGCTCTGGCTGCTATTAATATAAAGGTTCTTATTGCAGGGTATAAACATTCATAGTTACGACTCATTACTCTTTTATTTTATTTTCCTATAGTGGCTGTTTATCAGGTTTCATTGCCGATTATTTAAGTAATGTAACGTCATCAATTCTTTGTGTTTAGTTAATTGTTGTTATAGACAAAAAGTTAAAGCTAAATACAAAGTTTCAAGACCCAGTGATTTCAGTTGCACATTGTCTAGGTATGTAGGAATCAGAGAATTTGTCTAGAGTTTCTCCATTAAAAATCACTTCAATTTATAAACTGATCTGTACTAACCTCTAGATACACGAATAAAGAGAAAATTAAAGCGATTTTTTTCCTCATATTAATAGGTAAGATTAATAACGAATAATGACTGCGAAAATATTTCTTACGTTCATTGAAATATCTCGTTCAATAAAGTTCTTGTAAAGTTACTAAAGATACTGTCTTTAAAAGGAAAATATAAAAACACAAACGAAACAAATAGATTACAAATAGGTAGGTAACTTGTTAAACAACTTGTGCAAGGGAATTCCCAAGAGCATAATTTCTCGTTCATAAAAATAAATACCTAATTGAAATCGCGCAATTTTTGTGAGCCATTCTCAGTTTCAGTTTCTTTATTAGTTGCCATTCCATAGTTACATTATTTCTTAATTAACATATAATAGTCATTAGTAAATAAGGCATGCTATGGATACCCAATTTGGGTGTGGCAACAAAACAGTATGTGGTGGTAGGGAGGCCGATTTAATTTGTGTTTTTTCTCGATGCCGGGCGCCGGCCCTTGTAGATGAGAATATCCAAGCAAGTCATAAAATTTGAAATTACTTAAAAAAATTAAATATATATCAGCTCGACTCTGATAAGCTTATCTGAATGATACATTTATGAAAATAGGTATAGGATTAAGAACGTGATCGCATTTATCAGCCATAAACTGCAATTTTTTTTTATTCAAAAAAATTCAAAATAATTTCTTTTTTTTTTGGAAAATTAGAAATATAAATATCTATAGAGTTATTGACTACTGACTACTATAGGCATATCGAACTTAGGTACAAAACATTGATGTATATCTGACTAAAATAATCTAATAATTATTATTTACAAACAAATTTTCCAACTTTTTCATCCAAGACAAAAATAATACCAAAGTCATAACATATAAAATTATAGTGATACCTGCATGGGTGGTCACAGTTATTATTGTTTATGATTACTGATTAGAGATATTTTGCACGTCTATTGCTTTTGAATTATACATTAATTCGCAATAACTATTATTAACTTGTAGTAAGACAGCAAATATCTATTTCCGTTGCCTTATCTACATAAGCTATGTATAATATATGAAGTTTAACCTAGGGGTAACCCTTATCGATAAACCGGGAATTCGAAGAATATTACAATACTGAAGTGCTCTACTTAACATAAGGTTCGACGCCGACGTCAGATTTTTTGTATCTCCGATAATCGGGCTTGACTTTTAGTAGGATGTATGCGTTTCAATATTTCAATCTGTATGTTTAATTTTTGCACACAAGAAATCGGCCACAGATTATCTGACGTGGGTAACGTGGGCTAAGCCCTTAGCATTGGTGGATTGGTGGCTTAATTGCTGCTGGAAGCTCCAATCGATGGACCTATGCGAAGAATAATTTGCTTACCTGTGAAAAAATATGACGCAATACAAAATACTACATGGAAACACAAATGTCTCATAGACGATTCATGCATACCTAATATATCGATATATATGTATATATATATTTTTTTCCATTATGATAATTATCCTCCAATAGATGATGTAATAATAAATAATAGATCCAAACGACTTCGTCCGCGTGGATTTAGGTCTAAAAAAATTCCAGGAGAAGTTATGAATTTCCGGGATAAAATGTAGCCATAGTGACTCTTTAAGTCCTTTGCTATAAAATTCATTCACAAAATCACGTCAATCCGTTGCGCTGTTGTGGTGTGCCGTGTGATTGGAGGACAAACCAACAAACAAACACATTCTCGCATTTATAATAATACTAGCTGATCTCCGCTTCTTCCGCGTGGATTGAGGTTTTTCGGTTCCCGCGGGAACTCTTTAATTTCCCGGTATAAAAAGTAGGCTATGTGTTATTCCAGACTATACTCTACTATACCCTATGTGCCGAATTGCATCCAGATCCATTCGGCCGTTCTGGCGTGATTGAGTAACAAACATCCAACCAAACTTTTGCATTTATATTTTATATTTATATATTATTACAGATTCACCAAATAAGTAGACACAACTTTAAATTTATGTAGTCGGGTTTTTGAAGGTATATTATGCTAATTGGACTGGTCTACATCCGCTATCTAAATTTGACACAGCACTCTCTTAGTCTAGGCAATTCCTTCCGTTCGTTCCGGACTCCGGTGCGCTTTGCACCTAAAAACAATTTTATGAAATCGATTAAAAGTATGCTCCTGAAAAAAGCTAATTATCGTGTTGAAGAATAAGTAAATGATAAAAGAGCATGGATTTGACTCGCTACAGCAATGCTAACGAAAGCGGTTACTTAAGTATCTACAACCACCACCACTACAGCCCATTAACGTCCCACTGCTGGGCACAGGCCTCCACTCTCATTGGAGAGAGAGAATTAGGGCTTTAGACCCACCACGCTGCTCCAATGCGGGTTGGCGGGCTTAAACGACCATTATCATGCATGTTAATAACCGGGACCGACGGCTTAACGTGCTCTCTGAGGCACGGGGGTGATTCACCGCCAACTTCCTAACTCCGTGCTAGTACTGAGAATTTCTAGTCTGAAAAACCCAAATTAATTATGGCCCGACCCGGAACCTCGTTGGCCGCAGTCGAACATGCTAACCACTAGACCAGCGAGTCTACACATGGAAATGTAAACCAAAACGTATGCGGGAAGTCTATATAAAAGTATGAAAAATTATGTTAACTACTTGTCACTAGCCACCGGTGGCTGTGGTCGGTGGCCCGTTTGCGCCGAGCCTAAAGTGGTTACAACCTCCAGTCCACTAATCCCATGCGACATCCTCAATAAGTTGACGGATAGTGGGTGGATGAGGAACGCGGAAGACCGTGTGTGGTGGCGCAGTCTCCAAAAGCCCTATGTCCAGCTGTCGATTAATACAGACCGATGGCAATAGAGGCTGATGGATGGATGGATGGATAAAGTGTTAATATGTTGTTCACAGGCCATGGTGGCGTGCTACCCAGGCTCAGGCAGCCACTACGTGAAACACGTGGACAACCCGAACAAAGATGGCCGCTGCATCACCGCTATTTACTACCTCAACGTCGACTGGGATGTCAAGCGGTATGGCGGCTTGCTTAGGTATGTACACCGTATTTTTGCAAATCAAACTATTTTTCAATCACATTATAATATTATGTTTGCCTTTCAAATCCATTTTAGACACGTATTGACATAAACACCTGCCCCCCGATTGTCTTAAAGTTGCTGATCAAATCTTCAAAGTTCGGCGTCAAAGTAAAATAAACTATAACAGCATTGAATTAGAGCTCACCCGTTTAGGGTATCGTACATACCTAAACGTATGAGAATGGATACACAAAATGAGCTCTAATTCAATGCTATTAGGGTATATTTTACTTTGACGCCTAACTTTGACGATTTGATCGGCAATTCTTACACCATCGCACCTTAGAATTTAAGTCATACTTATTACATACTGGCGAAGATTCAAGAGGAAGGAGAGGAGGCGAAGGACTCAACAATGTTCGATTGCAAAAATTGTCGAGTCAACATCTCCTGAAGATGCTCCGGCGGCGGAGTGAAACGTACTGTTAGTCCCAAGCACTCGGTGGTTATAAAGAAAACAACACGAGTACTCGAACTGTAGTTTATTAATTGAGATAATTTTAATATATCTCACAAAATAAATAAGATTTACTACTTAAATCACTTGTCGCGACTCGCGAGGACCTCGAGGAGGTCTTTCGGCGATATTTTGGTTCAGGGCCTTAGCTTTTATTGCTATCCCAGTCCGGCAGGCAGAAACCAGGTCCGTAGGTGGGTAGCAATTTGGCTAATTACCAGAACGACTGGAGATTTCGAATTAATTAACTGCTTTTATAGGCAATATATTGATGATTAACACGTTATTGTCTCGCGTCAATCTCGAATAGTGGGTCAAAATGCTATATGAAAGGTCAGCAATATACGCCTTAGTAACTAGGGATGGAACAGTACGTTAAAATAATTTTGAAGATTTGTGTGGTGTGGTAAATATCCCGTTTTCCCCTCCTCTTTTAATATAGGTATCTTCAAATCTAGAGTGAATAGGCATCTTCTAGGCAAGTGCGCTCCACCTTAGGCTGCATCACCACTTGCAAGTCTGATTGCAGCCAAGCGCTAGCCTATATATAAAAAAAAACGCAAGATACATTCTGTACCACACAGATTTACTTACTGTGGCGGATTATAGCGAATTAAAGTTCTACTTCATTCATTATCATGGACTACCGCAAAGCAACGCTTGCTTCTATCCAATATTTAATCTTCATTTTTGTGTTTCCAGGGTGTTCCCAGAAGGCACTAACCAAGTAGCCGACATAGCGCCCATATTCGACAGGATGCTGTTCTTCTGGTCGGACAGGCGAAATCCACACGAAGTGCAACCTGCGTATGCGACGAGGTAACTTGAAATTAATTGTCTGACTACTAGCCTATTGTCTGATTTTTAATTCGGTGGAATTCTGACAGTTGTCCTTGTCAGTTGTCACAAACAAAATATAGCATTACTTTATTTTTATACGTCTGCCTGAAAAAAGGAGTATATTGTTTTCAGGGTTCCTGTATGTATGTATGTATGTATGTGAGTTTGTATATTCCACCATAACTTCTATACGCCTGAACTGATTTTGATAAATGAGGTATCGTTAGAATCCCTAGCTTATTCCGTGTGACATAGGCTAGTAAAATTTTAAAAAAATTATGATGATGGGTGACCATGGCCCCGCATTAAAGACTAAACTTGAAAAATATATTCGAAAATAAGATTAACTACCTATATACCATCAATCATCTAGAAAATGATGAGTAGATTCCAAAAATATATAACACTCTAGTTAAATATCCAGTGATTCACAAAAAAAATCATTAAATAAAAATGTGATTATGATTCTAACTTATCTAGATTAATAAATTAATGTTTAACTTTTTTTAGTTCGTTTTTTGGCAGGGCAGTCGTGTTTTTTAATTATTTTAATTATGACTTGTATTTGTGTGTGTTTTTTGAGGGAACTGTTTTATATATGGTATCACCAAGGAACGTCAGACTTTAAACATCAACTCTTTGTCACACGTCTAAAAGCGCGCTTAGCGTGGAAGTTTTCCTTTATCTCTCTTCGACGCATTTTTAAAAATCTTATCTAAATTATAACTAACGTAGACGTGGATCTGGACGTTTGCGTCTTTTGAAAGAGCCTCTATTTAATGATCATTAAAAATATAGTCTGTCAAATTGTTCTGAACTGATGGCCAAAATTGGAACCAATTTTTAAGCCTGTTAGGTTTTGTTTTTAATATTATTTTTCACTAGCGAATGCCCGCGACTTCGTCTGCGTGGTTTGAGGTTTGTTGGTTCCCGCGGGAACTCTTTAATCTTCCGGTCTAGTCTATGTGCTATTCCAGTATAATCTATCTCTGTGCCAAATTTCAGCCAGATCCGTTCAGCCGTTGGGGCCTGATTGAGTAACAAACATCCATACATCCACACATCCATACATCCATCCAAACTTTCGCATTTATAATATTAGTATAGATATCTTCTAGCGACGCTGTCACCGGGTCAGATAAGTTTGTGGGACTATAACTTACTTTTGACATATGGACCTACCCTTTAAATTCTAACCTACCCTACCCTACTTAGAAATTTTACTGTTTCGAACAGTATCTTCTCTTTAAACCTTCCTTGCAGAAGCTCACTGGTAGGTAGAGTGGTAGTGGTATAGGTACATATTTTCTTATTAAAATTAGAAAAAAATATTTTAAAGCCATGTTTCTTTACATTTCAGATACGCCATCACGCTGTGGTATTTCGACGCCCAAGAAAGAGAAGAAGCCCTCAGAAAATACAGTTAGTATTTTTTAGTAATTTCTATCACAATTTTTCTTATGTCATCCATGTTTTGATAACTTGGTCTCCCTGATATTTTGAATACCACTACAGCCCATTAACATCCCACTGCTGGGCACAGGCCTCCACTCTCATAGGAGAGAGGGGAATTAGAGCTTAGACCCACCACTCTGCTCCAATGCGTTCTGGCGGTATTATTTTGAATACAATAGGGGTTAATTTAAGAACTTTGATGTCTATTAAGTTGGATAAACAACGTTGACCCAATTCGATAACTGAAAGAAAGAAAAACGAATTTATTTGGGAGTGCAAATACAAAAAGAAATAAACAAATAAGCGAGAACTTTTGAAACAGAAAAACTGTTTACTGATTAGGATGTACCCGTCTCTTTTAGAAATGCTCCGAGTTCTTAATGTTTATAGAATCATACTCGCGACTTCATTCTCGTAGAACCTCGTGGTTTTCCAAGATAAATATCTTCCCCTTAGTTGGGTCCTTCCCAACCTATTTCTGTGCCAAATTTTGTCTTAATTGATTGAACAGATAACAGATACATTGATCATGGAGGCACAATTTGTCCTTAAGCCGTCGTTCGCAGTTGTTATCTCTTACATACTGTGATAATAATTAATCGATAGATCCATTCTCTAGTCAAATTGTAACCAGATAACAAGACAACTCCTTCTTTCGCTTCACTCTGGCCTCTTTTATTTGGACTTTTTCATGATGATTTCGTTAATAAGTCTGATAACAACATCGATATATATGTAGGCCCTTTCATAGAAAAAAGTTGGGCGTCCGACTTGTGGAGCATGCCCCTCACCTGTATAAGCCTGTCCTTGTCCCCGCCATAGCGCTGTCCCGCTTTTCAGGCTAGACGGCGTTAGTAAATTAGGTCCACATACTTTGTTTGCCAGGGCCCGTCTATGTAAATTGAGGTCGTTGGATGACACCAATTTTTTTTTTCATCAGAAAAAGGGCAACCGTCATCGAGTAAGTGATGTTGGATGCTGCGGGGCGGACGCGTCTGCTCTTAGTGACCAACCCAGCATTCTCAGCAGTTGGCTGTAGCACAGTCAGTGGCGTCAGATTATAGAGCTAGGGTAGGCATTAAATAGTCAGAATACCTATTTACTAGCTGTTTTGATGAAAAATGAGCATTGACGTTTTCATTTGGGCCAGCAGTGCGTTTATGCCTCTATGAACTGTACGCCACTGAGCACAGTACGGTATAAACCACACTCGACTGCCAATTACGAGTATAGAAACACTATTAAAAACACTACTAAAGTGTATACTTTGGTGACAATAACGGGTACTAATATTGGATAGAAGCAGGCGTTCTTTGCGGAAGTCCATAATAAAATAACTAGAAGTTTAATTCCCTATAATCCGCCACAGTGGATTATAAAAATAATATTGTTTTTATGCATTAAACCGATCTTACATCGATTAAAATAGTTATAGACAATACGTAGAAATAATTGAATATACAACTACATACTTAAACATTAAAACTTGAGAATTGCATTGTTAGAACTCCGAAGTCTTTCCCAAAGTATTATTATTAAATGAATAATCAACTTTTTTTTAAACATAAAATACGCTACGCTACTCTAATATTAACAAATTAAAATCTAAATTAAATTAAATGTTTCAATTATTAAATTATAGCGAATTAAACTTCTAGTCCTTTCATTAACGGGTACTAAGACGAGGAATAAGACAGTTAACGCGTATGGAGTAATAGCGTTTGTGAGGAAATAACATAAATTTAAACATCTGACTTTGAATTAGGCGGCCTTTTCCTTTTCGATGTAAAGGCAGCCAATAAGGCCCATTCTGTTTAACACAGTCTCTAAACCAAGAAGACACCTCTAATAGGCCTATTACACTGACCGCTAGTTGAAGCGTCGCTTATTACACAGCAATAATGACCAATTTAGGGACCCTTTCTCCCTAAATCTTATTACACTACACTGATTCAAGTGTAAGGGTCCCTGTGAAAAGTGCAGTGTAATAGGCCTATTAATCTAGTGTTGCTCCTTTCCGCAGAGTGTATTATGAAAGGGATAGCAATATTAAATAGGGCTGTCGTTTAAGTTTAGTTTAAAGATGTTGTACAACAGAATTGGCCTCAGTTTAGCAATTATACATTTCGGATTAATGGTCATCGTCAAATGATAGACTGTGAGGGTGCACAACACCTTGGACCCCAAGGCCTAACAGTTTTTTTTTGAACTATGTGCCCCATCTAATACCAGTTCAGTGTCGCAACTGGTTAAGAATTTTGTGGGTTACTATATTTTTTTAAGAATTTACTCTTTGCTTATTTGATCACGTAGTTAAACGTACTATATACACTGAATGAATGAACGAATTATCTTATTAATATTATATATGCGAAAGTTTGGATGGATGTATGGATGTGTAGATATATGGATGTATGGATGTTTGTTACTCAATCACGCCCCAACGGCTGAACGGATCTGGCTGAAATTTGGCACAAAGATAGATAATAGAATAGCACATACTACTTTTTATCCCACGGAAACCAAAAAAACTCAATCCACGCAGACGAAGTCGCGGGCATTAGCCAGTACACTATACCACAGCTTAAATACATATGTGATATGAAGTCTTTAATCTCTGCGGACGAGGACTTTAAGATAGTTAGCGTAGTAACACTATACTCAAACGACTGATCCACAACCAAGAATCGTAAAATTAAAGGTTGATCTACTAACTTCTGCAGGTCTGCCCGCTTGAATTTCGGGTCAAGTCATTATTGCCAACTGTCTGTTTAATTAACTTACTCCAATTAACTTACTTTTTATAGTTTTTGTGCGGTTAACTGACTTCTAATGTCGTTCGATCTTTAACAATGTAAGGCAGATTCTAATTTGTATAATTGCTAAATTGTGGGACACAAATTCACGCTGAAATTCAATACAATCCTAGTTCAAAATATAATTATTAATTGTGTAAATAATATTATTTGTCAATATGACCAGAGTCATAGTTTAAGTTAGGAATAACTAGTAAGTGAATTTATTAATTGTATTGTAATTACTGTTCCGTGCGACCGCTAGTAT
Source organism: Erebia palarica (assembly GCA_964035005.1). Lineage (NCBI taxonomy): Eukaryota > Metazoa > Arthropoda > Insecta > Lepidoptera > Nymphalidae > Erebia > Erebia palarica. The sequence continues at coordinate 21,516,446 of OZ035994.1, forward strand.
TACAATCTTTATTACTTCAAATTATGATTCTTAGTTTAGCAAATCCATTGGCAATATAGTTTTCTATTCCCAATTTATTTGTACCCCTATTTTAGCTTTTTATTATTCAGAAAAAAATATGATCCTTAAACATTTTGTCAACATTAACGAATACCCCATTTTAGATTTACGAAATCTCATAATCTCATAATAGGGGTAGCTAGGTCATATTATCAGAGGCAGGAGGCTGGTTCTGTCTTATAGGCCTATTAAACTGCACTTTTCACAGGGACCCTTACACTTGAATCAGTGTAGTGTATTAAGATTTAGGGAGAAAGGGTCCATAAATTGGTCATTACTGCTGTGTTATAAGCGACGCTCTAACTCGCGGCCACGCCCACCCTTAACACCAGGGCCCTGTAAAAAGTGCAGAGTAATAGGCCTATTATCTTGCAACTGTGCATAACTTATTATTGCAAATAGTAAAAAAATCTTTATCACAATAATTTGGTACTTACAGTTCGATTCAATCGTTTTGAAAGCTTATAAGTGCTAGTAAGTCCGCACTTGTTATTCTCGAGCGTAGTTTGCATATTACCTCTTGGTTATTTAATTAACATACAATCGGGGTTAGAAAATGTTTACCAGCTTAAGGTTCATGAGTGCATGCATACATCTATCTCAGAAGGTCGATAATATGTGATTTGATTAGGCATAATCCATACTTTACTTATAATATAAATGCGAATGTAGACTGTGTACTAGACCCTGAGAAAGTACATAGACTACTTATTACCCGGAAAATTTAAAGAGTTCCCGCGGGAATAAAAAATATTGACTCTTCAAGCAATTTTGATAAAATTTGGTATAGGGATAGTTCGTATCCAGGGGAAGGACATTGGCTACTTTTTATCCCGGAAAATTCAAGAGTTCCCGCGGGAATCAAAAACCTAAATCCACGCGGACGAAGTCGCGGGGCATCATCTAGTAGATCATAAAATTAACATGTACCTATTAGTTGCTAAAGTAGCTGACTACTGAACAGGATTGTTGTAGAAACCCCTTTTTTAATATTTTCAATAACAAATGCGATGATGCTAATGTGTCAAACTTGAAATTAGGAAATAAGTTTCATTATAAAAGAGTCATCGATACTCTTATTGTTAAATTCGATGGTTGAAAACTTTTGATAACTTTGAAACTTAATAAATACCTTGCTTTGGCATTTCAGACCTTACTGCACACAGTGTTATAAAGAATCTAATTTGAAAACTGGTAAATATTTTCAGACCGCGGTCGTACATCATATAAAACTCACTCACTCATTCATAGCGTCAGTGGATGGCTTATAACTTAAGACTGAATAAAAATACACAGAGAGATTCAGTGTATAGTTTTATTTATATATTTATTTTTCTATTATTACTGTACATAACATAGAAAACTTAAAGGCTTAGAAACTTCAACACATTGGAGGGGCGTTCGTTTTTAGATAAGGCGACCTCTTAGTATAGAAGTAGACGTGGTAAAGGAATGAATTTCTTGTCCTACAATTACCTAACAGAGCGATTTTACCATAACTATGTAAAAAAAATATAGTATTGAATTTTATACAATATAGTTAGACTCGTTAAGACTACTTATAATATTCCTACTTTAGTGTTGTAATACAAATTATAACAGATAACTTAGTTTATATTATTATTATTAATGAAAGTGTTTTTATTATAATTTTGTGATTTTATAGCTTGTTATGGTTTATCAACATAAAATACAGTGCTGTCTCACGAATATAATGTGTTTATTTATTAGCGACTTATATTGAAAAAAGTTGATGTGATTCAAGTCATTAATAATAATTAATTTGTGGACACAACTGGTATTAAATATTTTCTTTTTGAATGTTGGCTTTTATTTCTGTCTCGATTTTACAAAATGACCTACTATATATAGCATAAGGACTGTATATAAGTTCTCAAGCAATATCATAGTACTGTACTCCATAGAGCCATAAAGATAACACCTGCTTTTTCGAACGTAACATACTTTAATTGTTTTTAGCTTTTACACATAGATAATAAAATAAAGGATGATGATTATTAAATCAGATAATTATTATACCACTTGTATGCTCCAAGATATTACAGGTACTTAAGAGTTATTATAGTTAAATCACTGGAGAGTGTCATATCAGTATTAAAGTCAGCTAATAATACCTACGCCGGAAAACGCACGGGATTGTGAAAATACTTAACAAGCTTATCTAAATGGCGGCCGTACAAGGCATCTTGCGGATTTTCTAAATTGTACTTAGTTATACTCTTTGGGTGAATACATTAAAAAAGGAAAAATGTACCTTATGCCTTTTGTCAAAACATTTGAGTGTCATTTTTGAAGTTTTGATTTTATAGATTTTTTGAGTAATATGTTGTTTTAGATGGCTTTTTTTACTTTTTATTTATATTCATGATGTCTACCACCACACGAAGAAATAGGTTTTCCACCGTCCAATCGGTTGCATGGGGGTGCGCGAGCGAATTAAGCTACGCTTTATCGAAGTTCGCTAGCACAACAGCCTGCCATAACGGAGAATTCGAAGTAGGTATTTTACCCATTATTATCAAAAAAAACACAGAAGGTATGTCTGCTATAGTGTGTGGCGTCTCCGCTGTAATACCTAGTCCTAACTTGGAAGAGTCCTGCAACCGCTGCAGGTTGCTACCTTGTAGGTGGGTAAATTCTGCTGTATGTTTAGAATACTGTGAGAACTGGCCACCTACATAGAGCTGGCTGTTTAAGAGTTGACACAGCTGCGTCAACAATCAGTCGTTTAATTTGTATTTCGATTATTGGTGTGTCAATTGATGTAAACATCTATATAGAAAATATATTTCTATCCATATCAAAGATGCCTTAAATTATTAATTCCCTCACAAAGACACGCAGCGGGGCTGAAGTGATTCCGCAGTTGCACGCTCACGCCATACATTTTTGTATGAATTTTTTTCGGTGGCGAACTCAAACCGCTGCGATCCGCTAAATTGCGGATCCGCATGAGTCAGAACTCGCAGTAGAATAGCCTAACTAACCAACTAATAGGCCTATTACACTGCACTTTTCACAGGGACCCTTACACTTGAATCAGTGTAGTGTAATAAGATATATGTAGTAAGGGTCCCTAATTTGATCCGCGCAATATAATAAGCGACGCTCTAAACTACGGCCACGCCCACCCTGGCCACGGGGTCCTGTGGAAAGTGTAGTGTAATAGGCCTATAACCAACGAAATTGTCCGAATCTATGTAAGTCGGTAGATAAGTACTAGGTACCTTAAGATATTATGTCGTACTTAGGTACCTACTTACTTAAGTATCATACTAATATTATAAATGCGAAAGTGTGTTTGTTTTTTGGTTTTTCAATCACGCCGCAACGAAGTAACGGATTGACGTGATTTTGGCATGGGTATACTTGAGGATCTGGAGACTGACATAGGCTACTTTTTTATCCCGGATAGTTAGGAGTTTCTGCGGGAATAAAAGAAAAACTAAAACCACGCGGACAAAGTCGCGGGTATCAGCTAGTTCATAATAATAATTATAGTGGAGCTGTTTGCGTTTCAGGAAAATGAAATAGTTGAAGATGAGGATACTTACAAGTAATTGACATGTTTTTATTAATTAAACAAAGCTCTTGAGTTATGTCTGTAAATAAAGGCAGTAAGGTAGGTAGGTACTTTCAGTCAGAATGATACATAGAGCTGATGATACATGATACATATAAATGCGAAAGTGTGTTTGTTTGTTGCAAAACGGATCTACGTGATTTTGGCATGGGTACCTATAGTTGAGGAGTGTCAAAGGCTACTTTTTATTCAAGAAAATTAAGGGTTTCCCGCAGGTATCAAAAAAAACATATACCACGCGGATAAAGTCACTAGCATCAGCTAGTCAATCCATAAACGGTTAAACTCAAACGGCTGAAGTCCAATAGTCACAGTGGCGCCCAACGTGGGGCCGATATTACAGATTAAATGGATTTGGCATACGTCTTATTAGCACAATAGCCGCATGTTTTTATGTACGGAATAAAATAGCTAGAAAGCTAACGACCTGCTGTTATTGGACCTTGACATTGGTTTCTATACCTAGACCTCTTTCATGTTTGTTGGACCTGGTCTCCTATCAGATTGCTATTAAAACACCACTTATTTCAAACGAACACTTTAAATCAATAGCACGAATTCCTGGGTTACCCGTGGTTTTTTTTCTTCATCTGATTCCAAATAATTATTAACGACTATAAATGAATTCAGGTTGCCCTATTTCAAAGCATGCTTGTTCGCTACGATTTTAGAAGAAGTTATCTCGCAGTTACGCATTCTAGGTAAGAACCAATCTATTAATATTATAAATGCGAAAGTTTGGATGGATGGATGGATGTTTGTTAGTTGTTAGGTACTCAATCACGACTCAATCAACTGAACGGATCTGGCTGAAATTTGGCACAGATATAGATTATAGTCTGGAATAGGCTAATTTTATCCCGGAAAATTAAAGAGTTCCCGCGGAAACGAAAAAACCTCAGACCATGCAGACAAAATCGCGGGCACCCGCTAGTTTTATCATGTCTGAGGCCAATATGTTTTGTAAAAATTTGAACATGAAATTCTTTTGCAAACATAACAAGACGAAGTCAATAGCTTCTGAAAATCGCCTGGGTAAGGATTTCCGGAAAATGCCGTAGAAATATTTTGTCGGCTCTACAATTTGATTATTTGTTTCTAAGTAACAAGGTAGGTATAGTTTTCGAGTTATAAGCGAAAACGCAAAATAACAGTTGAGGCCTTCTGGCAGTCCCACTTCCTTGGTTCATAACGAACCCCAAATCGTCCCTAAGCTCAATAATTCTGGCCTACCTAAGTAGGTATGTAGGTACTCCATAATATTCTATTAAGTACTTATCTAAAGTGTTAGCGCGTTTATTGACTGGACTAACAATTCGTAGATATTTTTAGATGCATGCAACACTCAACTTCAATTAAACAAAACGATGTCGGAAATGGTGGTTCTCCTCGCAGACAAGTATGGGGTCGAGAGGAATTTCGCAGGCGAAGCTCTGGATGAAATAGACCCAAAGAACCTTAACTGTATGAAGTATAAGTTGTACAAACTTCAGTCAGACAGGTACAATTGCGTAAAGAGATTTTAGATGACTATAGGGCAGCAATCACTTTAAGATGTTATGTAGAACTCCCTCATTGGTCTAGCATGTTAGATTTCATACTCGGATATATGACGAGGTCCTAAGTTCGATTTTCGGGTTGAGCCATAATATAAGTAGATATACTAATAGGTTCTTTTTATACGAGTGCCTGAAAAAAGGAGTATATTGTATTCAGGGTTCATGTATGTATGTATGTGAGTTAATATATTCCACCATAACTTCTATACGCCTGAATCGATTTTGATAAATGAGGTATCGTTAGAATCCCTAGCTTATTGCGGGTGACATAGGCTGGTAAAATTTCTAAAAAAATTGATGGGGTGACCATGGTCCCGCATTAAAGTTTAAATTTGAAAAAAAATATTCGAAAATAAGATTAACTATATAATTATCATCTAGAGAATGATGAGTAGATTCCAAAAATATATAATACTATAGTTCAATATCCAGTGATTCACAAAAAAATATCATTTAATAAAAATGTGAATAAGAACTAATTTAACTTGATTAATTTAGATTTTTTACTTTTTAGTTCGTTTTTTGGCAGGGCAGTCGTGTTTTTAAATTTTTTTAAATATGACTTGTTCAAATTAATTTTTCAGTAGGTACTTGCCCCAAGATAGGAAAATGGCAGTGTTTCACCCCCATGCCACGTCGCGTCGGCCCTACGCGGTTCCTCCGATCGTGTCGGACTAATACGTTTGGTGTAACTATGTTGCAGAGAGTTTATTTCACAAATCATAAGCGATACTTACGAAAATATCTGCATAGAAAGAGACTTCGAGCCTCTGACGGATTCAGTGAATGAAAACATTCGAAAAAACGAGCTTCTACACCAACTCGCCGAAGAAGAGCAAAGAAACAAAATGTGAGAACGGGTTTACTGTTTTTATAATCTAAGTAAGTAGGTACATACCTGTAATAATTATCCGAGGTCTCAATATTATTTCCTTTCCAACTCTTAGTTCCACTTCTTCGTGTACCCAGTAGGATTTACATTTTTCAAGTAAGTAGGTTTTAGATAATGTCTCCACTGCATCAAAGAAGTATAGGTAGAAACTACCTATCTAAGAAGGTAACTACGGCATGTTACCTAAAATAAGAAATAGTAGGCGTCTCTCGAGCTGTTCTTCTCGCGGAAACTCAGAAATACCACCCAAATAAACTCAGGAAATAAAACCTTTTACGCCGAGGTACAGTACACTTACTACTTGCCGAAAACGAATAAATTATAATATATTATTATTTGAAGGCTACGCCGAGAAGCACATCGGCAGCTCCGTCAGCTAAGAAACCACATCAAATCCGTCACTTACGACTCCAATAGTGAAATCCAGGCCCTAAGATCGCAAGTAGAAGTAAGTACCAACCATAAATTACTTAGTACCTGAACCTGAAGATATGCTTAAATTTTATAAGTGGTTTGCAATTTTTATGAGCGTCGAATGACGATCCACTGCAACGATAAATTGTGATTGTAAGGAGTTGAATGAGAACAATATGTCATGGGCTAGCCTGTCATTGAAATGAAAAACCACTAATAATAGATTTGAAAATGAAATGATTTATTTCACGTAGGGCAACTTGTGCCACTTATGATAGTCGCAAGAATCTACCATCGGTTCGGAAAACTGTTACTGCTACTGAGTAGAACCGGCAAGAAATTCAGCAGTTGCTCTTTTCATAAACAGAAAAAGGTGCATACGTCACATTTAGGTCAGGATACCCTTAAATGATTTCAACAACCTCCAAAGGATGTGGAGTTAAACGCCTGGAGCCGCGAGCGCTATGTCGAGGGCTGGCAGCGGTCTCGCACCGAGCAACATCTGCAGACCCTGCACGATAAGGAGAGAGTGCCGTCGAGCGCCATCGCGGAGCTGAAGCGAAAAGTCGAGGAGGAGCAACGCGTGCACGCTGAAATCGAGCTTCTTACTACTATCAATATAAATGTAAGCTAAAAACAAAACTCGAACAAGTTGTGTTGCGAAGCTTAAGTTCACACTCCGAAGAACTTATAGGGTCCCCAAGTGCTGGTAAGCGGATGGACGTCATCAAAAGTCGCAGGGAGCCGCTGGATCAAGGCGGTGCAAGACCGCATGTGAACGTGCTTGCAAAAGACTTCCAGCATGGAAGTCTCGGTTGACGCCAACGACAAAGGCCCGAGAATTGTTCTTTTATTTTGATAGGCCTACTCTCAAAATGGCGCTATTAAAATGCTAGGTCCGTACTTGCTACTTAATGCAATTAACTTTGGTTTAAATACTACAGTTCGCGCGCGAGGTCCGAGGAACCTTAAGGAGTGTTGATGTAATGAGATACAGTTGTGATTTAGTCGATATTACGTTATCGATACTAAAACATCTTTAGTATCTATGCGCGTGAATTGAATTAATTATTAAATAATAATTCTATGAGGATATTAAGTAATAAGTGCAATAAGGAATAAAAACAAAATGAACGTAAAATCGAATTAATCTGTCGCAATCAGAAAAGATTAAACAGCTATTTTCACATATTAGAAACTTTTAACTATCGTACTATTTATAGACTACAATATATTACAATATATCACTGCTATTGCAAAATTAAAAACAGAACTCTTTAAAACGTAAGTACACTAACGTTAAGGGCGGCACTAGTAGGTATGGGAGTGTGTGGGGTATGAAGCGACGGGTCGGGCGCGGGGCGCACCCGCCCGCTACCTCAGCCCCCGATTCCTCAGAGCTGGCGCGCGGACTGAACAGAATGAACTTATGATATTTTTGCAGGAAGTTCTCGGAAAGGTAGAAAAATGGATGGCCAAATATGAGACAGACATGGAACGTATCGACTTGAGGATACAAATAATGAAGAATAATTACGAGAACATCCTAGACAAGAATCAGCGCCTTGATAAAACGGTTAATTTCTTATTTTCTATGGGACCCTAATACATGAGGAGAAGAGTACTAAGCAGTGATAGCTGAGTGGTTGAGACATTCGACATCTTTGGGTGGTTGGGGCTCGATCGTACCTACCTACTTTTCTGAATTGTGTGCAGTTTTAAGCAAAATTACCTGTTTAAATATCTCTTGCTTTAACGAGGAAGGAAAATACCTTGAGGAAACCTGCACCTGACCTGAACCTGAGACATTTTCGTAACATTCTCAGAGGTGGGTGAAGTCTTACAATTACATAAACGCAACGATCTGACTTTCGATTTCAAGGAAGTTTCACTTTCACACGACGGTAGGGCAGCGATGAGCGAGGCAAAATAGTTAGCAAAGCTGACATTGGAGTAGGTACTGTTACTGTTCTGTTCTAATTCACATAAAACAGACAAAGAAATATACCAGATAAAGGTGCCCGACATTATTACCTACGTCATCGATCAACAATCCAATTGGTCCATCCGACACATCTCCGCTCGGCGCTCCGCTTCAAGTTCAAAGACAGGCACCCTAAAACATAGCGCTCTGGGTACGGACTTTTGTTGTTGACGATAGACAATTTTTTGTCCCTAGTGAGTTTGCTTTTAATTAATTAATTAATACCTGTTTTATATAAGTACGTGAATCTTCAACTTTCAGATGAAAGAACATGCAGAATCGTTGAACAACTGGGTTGCATTCAAAGATGAGCGGGAGGCAGCGCGTAAGCATCGCGAGAAAATGAATAATTCCGCAATCATAATTCAAGCTTGGTGGAGAGGTTTGCTTGTAAGGAATCAGCTGGGTCCTTATAAACCCGTTAAGAAGAAAGGGGGTGCATCCAAAACTGGTAAAAAATCCAAGAAAAAGAAATAAAAAAAATATTTATTGCACGCAATTTAGAACTTTTTACATATTCAATTTTTAGTATTTTTACAACAGGCTTTTACTGTTTTGTGATTTTACTATTTTGTTAGGGTATATATGTATGTACTCATATTTATATTGATATTATGCTTTTGGGTAATAAAAAATGTTTTTTACTGTCAATTTAACTTTAATTTTAATCAATGTATCTTTTTACTTATCTTTAACATTTAAACAGCAGGGATGATGCCTATATCAAAAATAAATTATTTTAATTGATTATTAAATAGAGAATCTTCCAAAAGACCTAAAATTCACATCCTCAGTAATAGTAGGAGAGCCCAAGAGGGGATTTTTGGATTTACTCCAGCGCGGCAGATTAACATAAAGTGGGGTTCTTTGGACCCTGTAGAGTACCTTCACCATAAATGAGCCCTATATTGGTGGGTCTGTCTAGGACAGCAGATCAAAATAATCATCCATCAGCAGATCGATTTGAGCGAGTTACAAACTTTAAAAACTCCAACTCAATTAGGTCACACTCAATCATCAGATTATTTGAATGTACACTTTTCAGCATGTAATTAAGTCACTCTACCTTAATCTGACGCGCTCGAGTATTTCTGATGATAGATTTTATTTATCTAATATTTTGATCTGCATGCCTAGAAAGACCCACCAAAATACAGGGCTCATGTAATATGGCGAAGGTACTCTACAAGGTCCAAAAAATCCCCCTTGCCGCGCTGGAGTAAATCCAAAAATCCCCTCTTGGGCTCCCCTACTATTAGATTTGAATTTGAAATATAGATTATAGAAAAAAAGTGCGTTGAAATTTGATAACGTCCCTATTGTGAATTTCCATAAATAATACTAAATAAAAGTGCGTTTTTAAGTTTGAAGAGTTGCTGATTTGATTGAGTTGTCATCATCCCCAGATCATCCCTATTGGGTCATTTACATAGAACCAGAGACAAGTAGCATAGAACTTAATCAAAGGGTTTATTGACATCTCTGGTTAACTTGTCTCTGTCCTGTCCATTGTTGGCTGCCATGAAGGTAGGAAAATTCCTACCTCCATGGTCTCCCTATTCTATCTATGACATGCTAGGGGTGCTAAAGATTGACGACATTTATATCGATAAATCACTGGCTGGATATAACTGTTTACTTAGCGGAAAAATAAGATAATATGACGGAATAAGACTTTCTCATGACTTGGACCAGTGAAAGAAAAATATTTATTTATTATCAATTTTATTTCATGATTTCATATTATTTAAATTAAATATGCCCCGCTTACAACTTGTAAGCCGAATTAAAGACGACTGGGGTACAGGTTCCGTGTTTGGGGAAATACCCAGTGAACAAAAAATGGTAAGTAGCCATGTAAATTAAAACCACTTTTTATCATACCATCACCTAATTATAACATTTAATATGTCATAAAATGGATTTTATAGGACAACTTCGAACCAAAACAAGACGTAATCAAGAATATCTCTACACAGCTAAAGGAAGTTCAAGAAGATATTATAGAAGACGTAGAATCCGCAGAAAGGTTGAACCGAAGTGAATATTTTGACATGATTTTCCAAATTTGTCATTATCTCCATCCATCATCGGCCCACTATTCATTTCATAATATATAATAGTTCAGACCCCAAAAAGGAGGTCAGTCTTAACCACTAAGATTTCACCGCTTTCAAATTTGTACCTACTAGATGAGCGCGCGACTTCATTCATGTAGATCAAGATTTGCTTGTCGGGATCCACGGGAACTCCTCAGTTTCAAATTACTCCTCGGGATCAAAAGTAGCCTAAGGATTTCTTTGGGATCCACTTATCTCCGTACAAAATTCATCAAAATCGGTTGAAAAGATGGGCCGTGAAAGCGTATCAGAGTGATAGACTTTCGCATTTATAATATTAGTATGAAAGTATGGATTGTAATGAGTTCTAAATAATTTCTTACCCTTTTTGATCAGTATAATATTAAAGTAAGTTTATAAATTCTTTAATTTACAGTTACAATTTGCCATTCCTTCAAGCTTCGTTATTTGCTACGGTATTAGAAGATACTATCATAGAAATGCGTATTTTGGGTAAAATTCTATTTTTTATATTATTAATAGTGAGCGTGGCAGACGTTGTCCTGCCCTGAATCTTGAATTCGATTGCAGCGCCACTTATCGGGTCCAATTATGTACATAAGTTATCCTGAGACCCACTCAAACACCAAAAACAAACATCAAAATCAGTCAAGTCATTTCTGTTTGAGTGAGACTACCGAACAGCAATTTATTTTTTTATATATAAGAACATTTATTAACTGAATTGCATAAAAATACAACAACAATAATTATTATATTTTTTATTATAATTTTTATTTATTGTCAATTTCGTGTACCTATAGCTGAATGTAATAATGAATTGCGCGTAATCAAAACGATGACTGACATGGGTTTACTTTTGGCGCTAAAATATGGTGTTTCACAACCTGAAGCGAAAGATGAACTAGATGAAATTGATCATTATAAACTCGATTGCAACGAGTACAAGTTAAAGAAGCTTGACAGCGATAGGTTAGTGGGCTAAAAATTAATTTCCCTTTCCAAAACCCAATCTAGATGCACATTAAAGTAATTCTGATGAACAAATTCTGTATAATCAATTAATATAAATTTATTTCATGACTGATTTATATCTATCCAGAAAGTGGCCTTTGCTAGCACTTACCACTACATACATATGTCTCGTAAGAAGCAAAACTTTTGAAGCTTTAGATGATACTGTAAACAAAGTTGTAAATTTGGATAAATACCGCATTGATCTTTTTGAAGATGAAGCTAAAAATAGAGTGTAAGTTATTTTATTCATAATAATAATATAATGGATACGATAAAAGGCCTCGTATTTTAGAGCCCTGGTTCAGGCTAAAAAAATACTTGCATACACGGCGACAATGCATAGTTAGCTAAGCGACGTCATTCTAAATCCAACATGGCGGACTAGTTAGAGTTAAGTTACTTATAGTTAAGTTAAAATAAATTGACTGTAAGCTGTTTATTGGCAATAAACATATATATATTTTTAAAGTTATTGTTTATGCACCCCCATGGGTATCAATTAAAAGGGTTAGCTGAGAATAATACGAAAACTGAAATGACGTCAAACTAAATTTTATATGGCGGACGATTAAAGCTTGTTTTTAGAAATGTTTTTTTATTGAGGTAAGACTTATTACAGAATGCGTCGGGATCTCAACAAACAATTGAGGCAACAGCGGAACCATATCAAATCTGTTATTTATGATACTGATACTACGATTGATGAGCTGAGAGCTAAAGTTGAAGTTTGTATCCATACTTACTTATTAATATTATAAATGCAAAAGTTTTAATGGATGTATGGATGGATGGATGTTTGTTACTCAATCACGCCAGGACGGCTGAACGGATCTGGATGGAATTTGGTACAGAGATAGATTATAGCCTGGAATACCACATAGGCTACTTTTTATCCCTGGGAATAAAAGAGATCCCGCGGGAACCAAAAACCTCAATCCACTCGGACGAGGTCGCGGGCATCAGCTAGTATTTATGCTTAGGCCTAAAATAAAGTACCTAATTTCTATTTTTAGGATGCCAGCCTTAATGCAGAAATTCGTAGTCGGTATGTCGATAATTGGCAACTTGCACGCACGGAACAACACGTGAAGAAAATTCAAGATGTGGAAGCTACACCAACGAGTGTGATAGATTATTATAAACAGAGAGCCTATAGCGAACAAAGAGTTCACACTGAAGTAGAACTATTGTGCACTATAGCCATAAATGTAAACTACGTTTCTTTCTTCAATTATTCTTAGGTTAACTTTTTTGTTCCTACAAAATGTAATTGAAGTGAAACTTCTTTAGAATCGCTGTGATTAGAAAATTCAATGAAACGAAAAAGAGACAAATATATTATTCATAATAGGATTTAGCCTGCGAGAATGAGATAAAATACATTCTATCTCATTCTCTCGTAGGCTACTTTTCTGAAGTTTCACTCCGGCCGTGTGTGGATTGCACATTTTTTTTATTTTTCACCATAGGAAACTCTAGAAAAGATAGAACAGTGGATGAACAAATATGATAAAGATATGGAAGCATTAGATTTAAAAATACAAATTAAGAAAAACGACTATCAAAATATGCTGGATAAACGAATAAACTTAGAAGAAACGGTATTATAAATGATTTTATAAAAACGTTTTATGTGTAGTGAAATTACTTTTGTTCCAATAAAGTGTAACATTTTAGATCGAGAAACATGACATTGCAATGAAAGAATGGATCAATTTCAAAGATGAACGTGAAAAAGCACGTTTATATGTGGAGAAAATGACGAATTCCGCAATCACTATCCAAGCCTGGTGGCGAGGCTTGTTAGTGCGCAAACAACTTGGTCCTTATAAGGTGGCAAAGAAGAAGGGCGATGACAAGAAGAAGAAAAAATAGTTACATACTTAGAAATTATTTTTTGTAGGCTATTTTATGTAAACATTAAAACATAATATTATATTATGATATTGGTATCAGTTTTATTATATAGGGAGACAGGAGAGTAATATCCCAATTATAATATAGATAATGCTCGCGGGAACTCTTCTAATTTTCCGGGATACCAACTATCCCTATACCAAATTTCATTGTTGAATTTGAAGTTGAATTCAGATGGGCTATGAAAGCGTAGCAAACAGATAGACAGACGGATGAACACACTTTTGCACTTATTATGGATGTGCAGTGGCGATTAAAGAGTGGATTAAGTATTCATTGATTAAAGACTGATGGGAGCTGTTAGCCCGGTCAAAATAGACATTTCAAATTACAAATACTCCAACAGATCGCAGGTGGTCTGGAAATGTGTGCTTAAGTCACCGTAAGATTGTAAAAACCGTTAGATTGTAATCTATCTAGCGAAATTGTAAACTGTCGAAAAATTGTGAACCATTCAATGTTTTGAGTGCCAATTTTTGAAATATTCATTGTATTCACGTTTTCTTGTCTCTTTCTTGTACGTTAGGTTAGGGTTCGACATAAATGACAAGGTAGCGCCCAGCCTGCGACTATCTCTAATTAGGTTCTATTAGGTCCTATCGGGTTAATATACCTAACAGATTACAATCTACCGAAAAATAATGCGTTAAATTGTAATCTTGTAAAAGTGACACATAATGTAGTATGTACTACCTTCAACTTTTAGAATCGTGATATCTTAGGAATGGTAATTGTTAGGAAAAAAAGTATTAGGACTTTTTTGTAGATAATTTTATGATCTACAATTTTTGCCTGAATTATATTTTTGGTAAAACTTACCGTTTTCGAGAAAAATCCAAAAAACTGAAAATTTTGACCTTTGACCTTGAGTAACTTTTTTAGCACACATGAGATCGATGGTGACTTGTGGTACTTTATTTCTACTGGTGTACCCAAGGTCTTTAGCAAACTTCAGCTCTCTCGGCGTTTTTGTTAATCTATACTTATAACATTATAAATGCGACAATTTGGATGGATGTATGGATGTCTGAATGTATGGATATATGGATGTTTGTTACTCAATCACGGCTGACGGCTGAACGGATCTGGCCGAAATTTGGCACTACTTTTTATGCCGGAAAATTATAGAGTTCCCGCGGGAACCAAAAACCTTAAACCACGCAGACGAAGTCGCGGGCATTGGCTAGTTGATCACTATTTTTATGTCTAATTTGACTGGACTGTGTGAGACCGTGGAGATCCTAATAATAGATGCACTGATATATTTGCTTATATATGTGCATACCAACCAAAGGTTAAAGTATTACATTTTTTTTAAAATAAGTTAATTTCTCCTCTATTTCTACAAATATTTACTCAAATTTCAATAGATAATATTGTAAATCGCGTTCTAAAAACCTTACACTTACTTAACATTACACCATGCATACCAATCTTACCCACCTCTGCTGTAAGTTTTGAGGCATTATCGATAAGATTCACTAACATGTGTGCATCACTTGAATCTATGACATTAGGATATGCCAGACAGAGACAGAGATGATGCCAGAGAGGCTATGCCCACTAGTACGTAATCTGTGGCTATGCAACTGACAGTTGTAATCGGTGGTTGAAATCTCGAATCAAAATTTGGAATCGCCAAATCGGTTGTGGTTTATGGTATGCGGGTCCAGAGTGCGGGTCAGTTTTAGTTTTTGTGTTCATTAGCGTAACTTGAAAGTAAATTTAGTGAAAAGTAAGAAACTGTGTTGTGAAAAAATAAAGTTTTAGTGATTCTATATGGTGCAGGAGGCAATGAAGACCAAAAACATAAACGACGACAGTGACACCGAGGTAAGTGTATATTATGCTCCAAAACTTGTTACTGGCATGATTGACTCGCTTTATTAGTTTTTAAATAATTTGTGTGTATGTTTATCTATTTAGCTAACAAGAAATAGACGTTAGTTGTTAATGATATAACAATTCAGGCTGTTTAGTGTTTACAACATTGAAATTTTGACAGTTTGACAACACGATCTAATTTTAGATTCATTCATATCTTGATAGGCTAGATTTTACCCCGGCTGCACCCGTGCAGATAGAAAACATCCACGCTTATTAAGTGGAGTGCCAACTTATGTATCAAGTGTATTAAGTAGTTAAAGGTAGAATAAGGTTTATGATCCCAGTAGATTTCTGTAAATCTTTTCAGAGAACCTGCACAATCTCAAGTTTCTGGGCCCAGCAGTTTCAGCTATATGTTGCTATGTTGGTCATTATCAGCAATATACTAACATTATAAATGCGGAAGTGTGTCCAGATAATTAGATAAATATGACTTGTAGTCTATCTCATTCTCTTGCAGGCTAAATCCTATTATGAATATGTTTGTCCCATTTTGGTGTCGCTTTTTCGTTTTGTTTTTGTTTCATCAAAATTTCAAAACAATTCTAAAGAAGTTTCACTTCAAAAACTAAGTAAAACAAGGGAAGTTTTCTGCTTCTCAATCAAATTCTCTCGTCAAATTTTTAAATAAGAAATTGGGAACTGTAAACTTACTTTGTTACTGTTAACACAATTCATACAATACCTATCTCATGACAATATTACCTTCTGAAATAATTTCTGAGTCTGTTCTTCCACAAGTACTTAATTTTTTTAATCTACTCCGACAAAGTCAAGGGCATCATTAAGTAAGTAATATATTCAAACAATATAGAAGTCAAAGTTCAAACTGATTGACAAATCAGTATAAAACTTAGGCACACATTTAGAAACTGTCAGTAAGCTAAGAAAATTGGTCAATCTATGCCTATGATTAATACTTAGATCGGTTAGCTTAGTTCTTAGCTGGGTGAAAAATGGAATTTCAAAATCATGAAACATTTCATTTTTAAACCAAATTAGCTGATGCCAGCGACTGCATCAATGTGCCACACAGTGTGGATTGACATTGTTTTGGTTCCCGCAGAAACTCTTTAATTATCCGGGACTAAAAGTGGCCTATGTGTTTCCAGACTATAATATTTGTGAATGTCTGAGTAAGTGCCTACTTCTTAAATGGAACCCATCAGTCAAAAAATGTACTTTTTAAAATATAGGATTTATCCATTCAGGTTTAGCAGGTAATGTAGATTTTAGATAGAGGTAGGAAAAAGAAAAAATTGAATGAAAACACTTTACTGGTCTAAATCTAGTTCTATCCTGTTCCACCGGGAGCAAAATGAAAGGGATAGCAAAACATTTATAACTCAATTTAGTCAAGATTAGTGATTCAAACAACTAAAATGACTCGCACCTGGGTCAATATTCAAGGCAGCAGATACTATTTCTATTGATGCTTTACATTTTACCAATTAATATTTCATTATCATTGCGATCATACTAAAATTATAAATGCGAAAGTGTGTTTGTTTGTTGGTTTATCCTTCAATCACGTTCCAGCGAAGCAACAGATCAACGTGATTTTTGGCATGGGTATAATTGAGGACCTGGAGAGTGACATAGGCTTTTTATCCCGGAAAACTAAAAGTTCCCGCAGGAATCAAAAAACTTTAACCACACGGACAAAGTCGCGGACATCAGCTAGTTGTCAAGTTTACGATTCAAGCAGCTACTCGAAAGATGGCGCAGGCGACGATGTGCTGTATTTGCATGATTTTAAGTCAATTATCTTATTTATAATCTTAGCATAATAAGATAATTTCATGTGTTGTTGTTTGCCAGGATTTGGCACCGCTCTCTAGTTATTTGAGCAGTTCGTATTAGTGTGCTCAGAATATTGGTGGTTTAACATCAAATGTGAAATTAATTTGGTCATGTTCTCTACGTAAGCAGTGCCGCGTTTCGTTAATGTTTACGTGCGAAAGTGGACTACTTAAATAATTTATCAATGTCACATATCCGTACAGTTTGAACTTTTTCTGCAATCTTTGGCACCATTCTGGGATTCTTTTGCTTTTGATTCTTTAACATTTGCATATATAAATGTAAGGGTAAGCCCGCACTGCGGAATAAATCCGCGAGTATTTACTTTTCTGCCGGTAAGACTAATCCGCTGGAAACAAGCGGCACAAGACCGTGCTCTGTGGCGAATGGCGATCCAAGCAGAAGACCTTCGTTCGGCAGTGGACGTCTTTGGATTGAGAAGACGACGAAGACTAATTCATGTGCTGAATCTTCACGCACAGCTATAAAATTCTTCGCGATTTTGTCAGTTTCTCGCCAGTTCATATCGCACAAAACATTAAAATCGCTCGAAAGTTTATAAACGCGCGAAAGCGCGTTGGATTTTGAAGCAAAACATAGATTTTGATGCGGTATTGTTTTGCCGCGTTCTTTTCTTCTGATGCGTGTCGCTTCAATCTTGATATAATATCCATACACACACAGAGTAACGCACAGTAGTAGATATTTCGAACTATATTACTAACTGGTTACTTAACGGATGTTAAAATCCGCCAGTGCGTGTATATTTAAAGTATTTAAATAATATGATTCCCGCGACATTATTTCGCAGTGCGATCGTGCCCTAAAGATTTTAAAAATAGCAAGCACCAAATGGGTGGTTTTGTTTACAGCGCATCTGTTACTCTTAAGGCTACCTGTCCACTGAAGCAGATTGGAGCGGAGATGTGTTGGGCGGACCAATCGGAATCCCAACAAGTGACTTGATAAAATTATCGCGTCACTTGTCGAGAATCTAATTGGTGTGATTGGCACATCTCTGCTCCGCTTCAGTGCTACATATCTTCTACCTTCGTTGTTTGTATAGCACAAACATTTACATAAAACTGTTCTTGCCAAAAGGGTGGATTTACTCGGTTTTTCGCAAGACCGGTAGGTGAACCGCATCGGAAAATGCAGCGTTGGAAGATCAGGTGAAAAGACGGTCTCAAGTAGCTGAGGCGTCCAAGACTGTTTTGTTGAGCATGCAGATCCCTACAAGATACCTACACATACATACATTCAGCATACATAGATACATTCAGCTTTGGACTTCTGTCTGATAACATTAATTATCATAATACATCCATTCCCTATTATTATTCTCAGACGAGACACAAACACGTCTCTCATTATTAAATTCAATAATTTCAGCACTTCTACATGTGAATGTGAGCGTTCTAAAAGTGGTCGATAAATAAATATATCCTAACCTTTATCATCAAACGACATACCTATCTCATTTAACCAAATGCAAAAGATGAACCTTATGCGGTGTATCGAACTTCCAAACCTTTGTCTCCTACGTCTTATCGCCTTTCTTTCACGATAATTCTAAAATGTCGGTCTGCTCAAATGGTATCTATAAATAAGCGTGAACGAGTGAATTCGTCCAGTTTGTTCTGCGAAGGGTTGTTTGGGGCGCGTCATGCGTATCACGTTGGTAACATCGGGTTAATGAAAATGCCAATTAACACGCCCCATTTCAGTATCAATCCAATTGTGGCTGTAGGTGAGCCTATATCTCCTATCGTATTTCAAACGAATGCTTTACTTCTTAATGAGGTAGTGGTTGCTACTAAAATTATTATCTTGTTTTCTTTTTCGGGATTTGTTAGACACCATTTTGCACCCGCGTGGGAGAGATTTAAAGACAATCGTTATGTTAGAATTGGAACTGAACTCGACTGGGATTTATGTTGTTTGGTTTTCGGGTAAATAATGTTTTGCCTCGTGTGAACTCAACTATTTTAAACTTATCTTGTGTTCATCTATTTGTCTTTCAGTTTGTTTAGACTGCACGTGTTTAAACTAGACCATAGTTTTAACTAGTCTGCAGCAGATATGTCTTACCTACCCTTGTTATTAGTAACTACAAGTAGGTATGCGTTTGCGTTGAAAAGTCAACATCTAGTGGTATTTGGTTTAAAAATTTTATGTCCCAGAAATAGCAAAAGTTCGGTTAGATAAAATACGTATTATTAACAGTTATTTAAGCCTACAGTTCAAGAAAACCAATCACGAAAACAGGTTGCTCTTAACTTATTTATGGCCATATTAGTAAATGAATTGATCGCCTCAGGCTGAATAATATTTAATTATTTTAAATCTATGTAGGTATATTTCATAATGATACGTGTAGTAAAATTCTCTGCAGTGACGTGTTAATACTACTTTCTCTTTCACGTGGGCGGCTGACGCAGGGGAGACACATTTGCAATATTTTGAGATTGAGAAAAGAGATTGCACTCAAAGGCGTGGTCTTAATACGCAAATGTATGTGTTTATTGATCTAAGGCTTCCGTTATTTGTGAGAATACAATACCGACGTTGGAATTGTTTGTAGATAAAATTTAGTTACTGAATCGTAGAGCTGAAAAAATGAGGATTTGACGTCGTCGTCGTTGACCTATAGATAATATATTTTTCCACATTGGCCACATAAGCCTTATTAGCGATTATTAATATTTTGTCACGTTTTTTTAAAGCCAGACTGCACTAAAATGCCCTCCGTATTGCATTTTTATGTTTGTGCCTAACAGACAAAGTTACAGGCCATTATTATTTGTTTAGTATTGACAGGTTTAATTAATAGTCTAAAAAATTGGTTTACTGGCAAGTCAGGTAATGAAAAATAACCAGCTATTTCAACTAGGGTAAGCACTAAGCAGTGCTTTAATGCCTGCATGAGATTATTTTATGACAGTGGTATTACCCTATCATAGATAAAATTAGCACATGAAACCATTTAACAAGTATACCATAATATCACGTAAGTAAAGCATGATGGACGTAACGTTTAGCACATATACTATTTGTGTAATACTGTACACCTAATAAAGTACATCGTCTAAATAAGACGTTCTAATGTGGTCGACAGCCATATCTCGTCCCACCAATAACCAAAGTCATAAAAACAATTTTTACGAACTTTTTGAAGAACCAAAGTTGACAAGACTAAACTGCATGTGATGCAGTTAGGCGAAACAATAGCAACGCATGGATCACACAAAAGCCTTGAAAAAGTTTCTAATCACTAATCAGCAAGCCAGAGGACCGTAAAAACAGATGGATTGGTGAAAGACATGAACGTTTTTGGGAGTATGGAGCTCGATGGAAGCTGCTTCTGCCGCCTGTGATGCAGATGCAGTTTGTGATGATGATGTAATGTCGTAAAGATATCAGATTTAATTACCCACTGTACTTGCAGTGTGTGTCTTCACGCTTTATTATTAACTATAGCGAATTTTTATAGCAATGACGTCAGTCCATGTTGACGCTGGAAATAATCGAGATAATACTGCTGTAAAACTGAAAATTTTCATGTTTTATGATCTTGAATCTCCTCATCTCTGTTATCTATTGATATAAGAATTTAGTTGTTTGTACGTGTTGAATTATTTTAATTAACTTATTACATGATGTCCGTGACTTCATCTTTGTCTTGTACAACATTCTTTGATTTTCTGTTATAAAAATAACGTAGCCCATATCCCTCTCCAGGATGTAAGCTATCTCTGTACCAAATTTCGTTATAATCGGATAATTGGATGGGCCGTCAAAAGTTACCAGACTTAACTTCCTCAGCTTTGCTAACAAGCCTAATATTATTTCCAGACAAAGGTTATACACATGAGTAAAGATCAAAATTATATGAATAACTACTGGATCTTCGTTATTCGTCTTCGTCCGCGTTTGTTTGTTTTCCTAAAACATTCTCGAGGTAGTGTTTGAAGATTTGTGCCAAGCTTCGTTTTTAAGTAGCTGATGCATTAGGAAGTTACAAAAGTTTTGAGTTGATATCTACGAACGAGTTCAGAAAAAAATAATTGATCATAAAATATAAAGTCTCACTTTCCAATAAAAATAACCCATAGTTACAAGAAAGCTTTAATAAATCAAGATTTACGTAGCCCTAAACCACTGGCGACTCCGGTAAATGTGTGACGCTTTTATCCACCACCGTATAATCTAATTTTATATGAGCCGATCGCTATAATTCTTTTAGTGTCCGTCTGAACACCCAGTTGCCTAAACTTCCAGTCAGTTCATGTGACCCATTTGTAAAGAAAGTTTGTGTTCGAACAATGGCTCATGCGATTTCTGAGCTTCCGATTCCGCCGCCGTCGAGTCACAATTCGACAACATATTTCCTACCACCGTACTACAAATAGGCAAAACAGTTTTAGAATCAGTTATAAATTATTTGTTTACATACAGTGTGTGTTCTTGTATAAGTGAAAGACAAAGTTTGAAGATATTTTGATTGTGGTAGTTGTTTCTAATAGTGAGTTAAAAATGTTGGCGTCTGCTGCGACGGCCAATATGAGCCGACACTCGCTGTCGACAGCGGCGTTTCAAAACCGACGCTCTGTTGACCGACCACTAGTCATGGTAAGTAGTTATTTTTTGATGTGCAATACAGGTCTTTAGAATCTAATGTACCTAGGTGTACAAAAATCCTCCATCCACCCCTTTCCACTTGATAGCAAGTGTAAAAAAAATTACAGTTGGAAACTTGGTAGACCCGTATAAGCGTGATACACTAAACGAAAATCTGTACGAACGTAGAAGAGTCAAACCCGGATAATATAATTAAAGTGGTAAATCTTATTACCAAACTCTTTCGGACTTGATTAGGTTAGGTAGCTACTTCACTCGATGGAAGGCGAAGGAACATCGTGAAGAAAGTTGTATGCCCAAGAATTCGTCATTATGTTCTCAAAGGTGTATGAAGTCTACCGGTCTGCACTTGACCAGCATTGTGGACTATAGACAAAACCCTTCTCATTTCGAGGCTCGTGCTCGATGATAATAACGATAAAGTTCTGCACACATCACTTGAACATTAGGTAACAACTTTTAAGTCAGAATTGTAGAATAAACAAACAATTATGTAGTAGGTATACCTATAGGTTTTAGATCCTAAAGAGGAATTCAAGATAAAAAGAAACATATTCTTTATAATGACTGCATTGAAAATAACCATAATATCGAGTTACGTATTTATCTCGCCGCAAACGTCCTTCACACATTAATAACGGCCTGCTATTACGGGTAGGTATTTCTTGACATCTTTGAATGCGAGTTGAATTTACATACATTATTATAAAAGGATAATATTCGTTTGTGACCTTGCCGGTTAGTTTTGTCTGTGACACCAATGGTGAATAAACTGTTTTTCTTTCTTTCTTTTCTTTCACCCAAAAATATAAAACCTACTAGTGGGCCCAGAAGACGTTGTCCGGCCCTGAACCGAGAACCTGATTGCAGCGCCCCCTACCGGCTCCAATTATGAATATAAACCAACCCGGGACCGACTCAAACGCACAAAAAATTCCATCCAAATCGGTCAAGCCGGGCTAACGAACAGCAATTACTAAGTAATTTTTATATAATAGCTATTAAAGAAGAACATTATTATGTACTTAATGACAATTGTTGCACAAAAATGTTATTGGAATCAAGATAATAAATTGTCGTATCGCTTTATATTGCTTTTAGGCTGGATTATCTACTAAGTAGCCAATGGCCAAAGAACAAACTGATCATCTGTTCAATGTTAGTTGGAGTCGTTTAGTGTTCGTTGAAGTCTGTATTGTCGTAATCACTTTTATAGCTATGATTTGATTAAATCATCTCGAGATTCCTGATCGCCTCTAGAACTTAAAAAGCTCTTTTTATTTAGTTTCTCACGTCCTCTATTTATTTATGTTAAATAATATTTTAACACTTTTAACTCTTATGTCATAAAATCTAATTATTTTTAGGTTTAGCGTTCGGTCGATGAGTCTGTCAATCAGTTTTTTTTCGTTGTTTCAAACCAATCTATTCTTAGCATTCGATGTCGATAAATTAGTGTTTGTTTACGTGAAGAAGGGTCATTTAATGGACATCTATCTTTGGATCGGTGTTTCTATTCCAGCTGCAGAACGTCACAGGCTCAGAAGGGCTGAAACCCAGAGCCGTAAAGCCAGTTTATTAAAAAAAATGCAGCAACGTCATAAGCTGTCACAGCCGCACCAACTTATCCTACCTGGTGGTCAAAGTTGGAACTAATTTTTAATTTATTTTTAATATTACATAACAAGCGACGCTGTCACCGAGTTAGTTATGTTTGTCGGACTTATATAAATTGTTAATTAAATACCAATATTGTTATTGGTATTTAATTTACAAATCGTCGTTACAGCATAACCGTTTCATGAAACAAGGTCAATACTGGCTTCTATCGATATTATGATTTTATTCTTACCAAATTAAGGTGCACAATCTTATGTGTTGGATTGTATTGCCTCGACTCCAATAAGTTATAGAAAATATTTTTCTTGTGCGATACCAAATTGAATTGGAGATTCATCTATTTGAGGAACGCTCTCATAGTTTTTCATAAAAGAGATTTTCACCGGAACGAAAGAAAGCGAAATGATAAGTTTTCTTTTAAAATATAGATTCCATCGGTCACGCTGACTAGTACAAGTGTAACAGACGCGGTTATATTTGTACTGTACTGTCCAAGAGATCAAAATTGTACAAAACAACGCAATATTTTATTTTATTTAGGTACTTAGAAGAAAAGTATATACTTAGTAAAACTTTACTGCCCAATATACTCGTATGTGTAAAGATTAATTAATACGCATTAGGGATGCTCGCTTTGTCAATCAAGTTATTACTTTGACATTATAGAATACTAGCAGACGCCCGAGAGTTCGTCCGCGTGAAATAAGTTTTTTAAAATCCCACGGGAACTCCCTAATTTTTCAGGTTAATATATAGCCTATGACAGTCAGAAATAATGTAGCTTTCTATTGGTACCGGAATTTTCAAAATCGATCCAGTAGATCCAGAGATTACCCCCTACAACCTCACAAACTTTACCTCTTGATAATATACATATAAATAATAATAAAATAAATAATAAAAAATAATATATGAACGTATTGTACTCAACCGCTAGCAATAACGTAAACAATAAAGCTTTTATTAATTTATTTGTTTGCTGGGCTGCGCCACATAAATTTTGTTTATGTCACCGTAAGATTGTAAAAACCGTTAGATTATAATCTAACTCGCGAAATTCTAAACTGTCGAAAGATTGTAAACTGTTCAATGTTCTGAGTGTCAATTTCTGAAATATTGCGGCCTGGCACTACTTGATTATTATTGATTAGGTTTTATCGGGTTTAAATACCTATCAGATTACAATCTACCGGAAAATAATGCGTTAAATTCTAATCTTTCGACAGTTTAGAATTTCACGAGTTAGATTATAATCTAACGGTTTTTACAATCTTACGGTGACATGTATACTCTTTGCTTATTTACTTAATAAGTAGATACTTAATTCCGAGAGACGTACTTAGTACTTAAAAGCTGCAACATACCCTTTAAAGTAAAAAGGCGTGGTTCGCTTGCATCAGCATAATAATATAGCCTGCGCTGTAATGCTGGCCATAACACCGACAAACGGGCAAAAAATTCAATAAATCCGCTATTGACGTCTATTTCTTGGGTAAGGTTACGTTTTCCCTTTTTTTTTTCAACCAATTATCATGCACGAGTCTGGCTGTGTAGATATTAATAGTGTTGGTAATTAATTAACTAAGCCTTTGACTATTATGATCAAAATTTTAGAATCAAAAAATCCTTAGTCAGTTTTACATTGTTTAAATTATTTTTTTGTATTAATGCCCCGTAAAAGTTATCACTTTAGTATTTTGTGCCCAAGATGAATGACGTATTCGTCTGAAATTGATTAAGCAGTTTTGGGTGGCTCAACAGGCATTGAAACTCGCACTTTCAATGCAGGTAATGAAAAGTATATAATACTAGCTCATGCCCGCGACTCCGTTCGCGTGGATTGAGGTGTTATAGGGGTATGAAAAATAGATAGTAGCCGATTCTCAGACCTACTGAATATGTATATAAAATTTATAATATGGTAACTAACATTGTGACACGAGAATTTTATATATAAGACGAGAATTATATATATAGGATTATGACGTAGGTATACTTTAAAATATAATAAACCCAAAAGCTCAGAGACTATTCTTTCTCTGATCCCGAAAGCTAAGGACACTCACTCACCCCGGGACCTATACATCCTTCAAACTTGGACACGCCACAGAGAATCAGACCCATTGGCCACCCTCTGTATAACTTAATTTCCTTTCTGTAGCTACGAGTATCTGCCAAAGTCGATACAAATCCCATTACGACTAGTTTAAGCTAGCCATCAAAGGCGAATTATAGCGATACTATTTCGTTACAGAACTCCCAAGGATTCCCGTAGGTACGCGGACTAATCGCTATTAATTAATTATTATTTGCTAGTATTGCGAAGGTTAAAGCTATTTATAGCTTCTTTGTCTTGTTTATTTTCTCGCCTGCCGGTGTCGACTACAAGTCTAATCCGCTGCGTGCTGTTTCATATAATTTATCACATCTTTATAGCGTACAATTTATTTAGGCGCCGCTATATCCTTATTTCTCGTACAAGAGGCGGCCGGCGGGTGGCAGAAAGATAACTTTGGATAATTTAGGACTTATTAACTAGACTAGCTGATGCGACTACGTCCGCGACGATTGAGTATTTTGGTACCGCGGGAACTCTTTCATTTTCCTGGATAAAAGTATCCAGGAAAATGAAAGAGAAGATTATAGTTCCATGCTATAATCTATCTGTGCCAAATTTCGTCCAGATCCGTTCAGCCGTTACGGCGTTATTGATTAACAAACATACATCCATCGATCCATCCATACATCCAAACTTTCGCATTTATAATATCAGTATAGATTAACTAGATATCTTAATAACAATAAATGATATTTTTTGTGAATCACTGGATATTGAACTATAGTGTCATATATTTTTGGAATCTACTCATTATTTTCTAGATGATGATTATATAGTTATTCTTATTTTCGACTATTTTTTCAACTTTAGTCTTCAATGTGGGACCATGGTCACCCCATAATTTTTTTTTAATTTTACTAGCCTATGTCACTCGGAATAAGCTAGGAATTCTAACGATACCTCATTTATCAAAATCGGTTCAGGCGTATAGAAGTTATGGTGGAATATACAAACTCACATACATACATACATGAACCCTGAAAACAGTATACTCCTTATTTCAGGCAGTCGTATAAAAAAATAAACATGCATGTTTTTGCAGCAAGGAGAAACAATATTGATACTGATAAGTAATATCCTGTAACAAAATGCGGCTTGTATTAGATGCTCCGAATCGATTTCTACTTGCGATAGCGACCAAATTAATAATTCATGAGAATTCTGCTACTACGCATTCGATGCTGTGCGTCTATAATATATAAACCTGATTTATAACAATAATATAGAATTAGACATAGATGTCATTTACCTTAATTTATTTCGCTTATTAATTTATAGAAATATCATAAAACGCCTATTTATGAATTCAAAGAACTGGATTCTGTGAGAATTCCAGTTCTTTGCTCGATTTGTAAAGTAATAATATTAACTAAATACCACTACGAAAATACGCCGGTATAAACTACTTATACCTATACCTACTTCTTCTACATTCCGTTGACTTACTAAAACCTTTCTCTACAATGTATACGTTTAGATATGATTTGGTGTCAGAGAAAGAGAATTCGTTCTCTGATAGCAGATTTAGATTTACCAGATGTAGTGATGTTTCGGCGCATTGCCATAGTTTCTTTCCTCTCATGCTGTATACTTAGGATACCAAAAGTTGACAGATCGAATCAATCAACATTTGGACCCATTTCTTTCGTAACATCAAATGTAACAAGGGTGAAAAACCGAAGCGTAACTAGGTCTTGCTAATCTAGGAAAGACGCAAGCAGCGCGTAGCATTGCTCATTCTTACAGTGAGATTCCAAGGAAAGGGGCCACACGAATGTAGCTTAAGAACCAGATGAACCAGGAAATACTTGACTGGCATCTACTGGGGCTATATTGCTAACGCTAAAAGCCATATTATTTCATTATGTCGTGTTTTTGAATTATAATCCTTATTTTAGGAACGTCAAGTACGAAATATCAAACTGATTTTGCGTAATATTGCATAAGTATTGCTTTAAGCGTTGGCAGTAGATATGGTGCCAAGTGCTTATCACACAGATGAGAGCAGAAAGGAGAAACGAAAATCGGAAAAGATAATATTATCCGAAGAATAAATAATATCCGACGTTCCTTAGCAATAAAGAGCGAAGGGAGATGAACTAATCACTAATCTATCACACTTAGTTTTCTGTTCTCTTGTTGTAGAGTCGTCAAGAGCGGCCAGCGTTGGGCACGCGGCCGCCGCCACCATCGGCTATCGTGCCCAAATCCGTCGACGGGCCGCGACCCCCCGGGTGGAACGGGCAGCCACGCAGACACGGCTCCAGTCGCTTCAACGTGCACAGTCAGAATCAAGAGCTCGTCAAACTACCGCCTATTAAAGGTATGTAATATGGACCTGCTTATAGAGTGGTTGCTAGGCGGGTAATCAATCCTGCATTCTATCCATATCAGCCCCCCGGTTGTGTAAGGAAATCGTAATCTAAATCGTTTGTCATTCTTATATCCAACTAAATTTCTTTTAGGTTGCTTGGGATTCAACTCCTCGGAGGTCAGACGGACCTGCGACCAACTAAAAATTATGTGCCGAATTTTGCTAGGAGACGTAGATGCTCCAGATCTTCATGCCCAACTGTGTCGCATATCTTGGTCCCAAAAATTAGTAATCTTCGCCCACGGAGGAATAAGTTGTTCGTGGTCCCGTATTGTCGCGCTGTTGCCCGAAACATGGCACCCATACCGCGTTCATTGGCGTCGTTCAACACGCTCTTGGATAATGCTCAATGGGACCCATTCAATGACAAGTAGAGAACCCTGGTTTTTGAATTGTTAAGGTACTCTGAGAGCATAGAATAACCTTGTTCATAATAACGTTATTGTCAATGTTTTCCTTCTTCTTCTTTATTTTAACTTTATTTGTATTAACTTGTTAATTGTTAATAATCATCTAGTTAGTGTAAGTGGCATTGTCGTTCTGATTAGATGTAAATAAATAAAAATAAAATAATGAAATAATTAGACCTGATTAAGGAGTTCATAGAAGCCTGCACGTCGAAAAGCATGTATGAACTCCATAAACAGTTCGAGTAATACGTTTTAAGCTGTCAAATGATTACGATTTGCTTAGACAATTGGGCCTCAGTTTCCGTCCAGTTTCTCATATGAAGATAGAGACGCAGGTTAGAGGTTTTACGGCAGCCGGAAATTTACATAATATCTAATGTCTATAGATTTTGTGAACCTTTCGATATGCCGGATGGAGAGGTTTGTTAGGTCTTCTTCACTTCATTAAATGCAAGGACTCGCACTAAGTTAAACTCGGAATTCGAGAGAGTGCTAGCAAACCAGATGAATGAGTGCGTTCGTAACAATATACTTGAAGCATTGAAGCTATCCAAGCAATTTTGCATAAGCTAAGCCTGAAGGCTTTAACAAACTTGTGTCTTGTAAAGTGCTATAGCTCTACCTCGAAACACACCTACTATATGTCGTTGGTCGCAAATGTGAAGGTAATACCAGCATGTATTGCGAAAGCAAAACCTAACATAGCCCCATAGGGGTAAAATACATATGCGTTTATAATGTCTCAATTCAGGGAAACTAGAATTTGTACACAAGTCTACAAATGAAAACGCTTTGAATGTTAAACAGCAGCACAACAAAAGGGATGTAAAGCAAAATCTGGGACAAGGACAGGTCCCTCACAGGGTTTCTAGTCATTAGCAATTTACTTAATGAGAACAAACATAGAGCAAAGAATAAATAAAATGAGAACGTTTAAAGAAAATTTACGAATTTATATGCAACCGACTGGCTGATTCACATATACCCATACACAAGGTACAGCTTAAACCGCTGGATAAAAAACGAATTAATTAATAATTATGCATATAGATACGTTTTCTCTAAGTAAACATTTAAAGCCGGGTGGACTAGTCATTTTTTTAACCAACTACAAGTTAGCCCTTGACTGCGATCTCATCTGACAGTAAGTGATCATGCAGTCTAAGATGGTGGCGAGCTAACCTGTTAGGGGTATGGCATGGTTATATTAAACCCATACCACTAATCGGTTTCTACACGGCATCGTACCGGAACGCTATATCGCTTGGCGGCACGTCTTTGACCAGAGAAAATTCAGAAATTATAAATTTCCAAATTGACTGCCGGGGATCGAACCCGGGACCTCCCACGTTAAGACAACAGCGTTCAACACTACGCCAGGGAGGTCGTCAAAACAATTAACAAGTCAACATTAATTATTAAGTTCAGAAATAACGATAGATCTGTGAAATTGGGAAATACACACGTGCCTTCCAAGGTTTTCAATTAAATAGTATTTTATCAGGCTACATTAATTAATATCTTTGCCAGTGCTGTCCCTGCGCACTATAAAGGAAATTCCATGTGTTTGACTGACATTTACGTAAAACAGATTGTTCGACGGATAAATCCGCTCGTGAGATGCAACATTGAAGGACGCTACCAAAATAGATTCTTCAATGTACGACCAATAACCAGTATTTTAGCATTTGACTGTGATGAACTGACTAATGTTTATTAATATCGCAAGAAATGCCCTATATGATTAATGGAAATGCTGGTCACCCTGAGGGATGTAACGCAGTACCCAACTCATGATCGTTTCAATTATAAAAAGATCGAACTTTAATCAAAACATATTTAATTGATATATTTTGTAAGTTTCAGTTAATTCATTGTTCCATCGTTATCCGAATATATCGTGGACAAAACTGTTAGATATACTTATTTACTAATACTCTCATGTTAACTACCCTAATTCACAAACATGCCGTTGAATGGTAGAGGAAACGGAACTTCATACTAGTCCGTGCTAACAAAGCAAGGGATATTGTAAAAAAAACTAAAAACCCAGGAAGAAATCAGGCCACTTTGCGAAACGGGGCGAGTGTTGCTCTCATCTACCGTCAATTTCATATAAAAACTTTTAACCCATTTTCAAATTAAACAAAAAAAGTACGAAAATCAGCGAGCGTTTTTCTATTTACATTACGGAAAAGATTGTGGTAATTTCTTTTTAGTTTTCTTTTAAATAATAATCGCTTTAAACCAGCCTTATATCTCATGGGATTACTCATCAGCATCCAAATTACGCAGTAGAGTAGCGCAGCAGGTTCTCGAAAAACTCAGACGTTTCGTCCTTTAGTTTACCCCCCCTTTGAAGAGGAATTTTCAAATAT
This sequence comes from Erebia palarica, assembly GCA_964035005.1. Classification (NCBI taxonomy): domain Eukaryota; kingdom Metazoa; phylum Arthropoda; class Insecta; order Lepidoptera; family Nymphalidae; genus Erebia; species Erebia palarica. The sequence goes on from OZ035994.1 coordinate 21,547,206, forward strand.
CCTTTGGTAGTGCTCACCCAGTCACGTTAAGTATATTCATGGTATTGTTTGATCAGTCCCAACTCCCAGCCCCTTGTCATCTATGATGACAGTTCCCGTGGAGACAGTATAGGTGTTTAGTGCCTTCGTCGTACGTGTGCTGTACCAAACTCTTTTCATCACATTCTTGCAAGTTACATCTTAATGTCCTCCCGACTGAATTTCGACCATTGCGGCCAATCTCCACAGAGATTAGTTCGGAAGATTTTATAGTGCTGGCACAGGTGTGTGCGCAAATACAAGTGCACTATTTATTCCTTTAAATCGAATATGCTAACCGCTACACCAACGAGGCTGTCATAATGTTTCAAGTCTACAACTCACCAGTAGGCAGCTGTGTTATTCGTATCATGCAGAAAAAGAACAAATACCGAGTTTTTTTTTGTCAAACTCTTCTCTTCATTATATCTTGAAAACTAAAGCCCCTGTTCCCGTTTCATCAGTGGCGTGTGTACGTTCGTAGCTATTGTCAGTCGTCTCGCCTTTTCCGGCGTCCCGTTCTGTGCTTGTTTCCGCTTCCTTTGCTATTCAAAATGCTATTTGATGTTCATGCTCACTTCATAAAGTCTTTGTTTCTCTTAAATTAGGTTAGTTATTCTGGTTCCTGAAGGACTTAGTGTTGCCATATCATCCTATCCTTCCATATCCTTTAAGTGTGTCCATTTAAAGGATATTTCTGCATACTAAAATACGCTCAATTTAGTTTTGCGTAACCAAGTATTGCACATATATTGTAGAATCACATACTTAATACCTGCTAAGTACTTCAGACTTCAGAGTAAGAAATTCTTACTCTGCGCGTACTACACTTCCAAAGTTAATTAAATTGCAAACGGCACACCTATTGAATCAAGATCTTAGAATATAAATATCAGTGTTATATAAATCAATTCTAGAAAGATATAGGTAAAACTGGGAATCTTACCGAGACTAGTAACAATTATCACCTCTTACAACTTACATCAATATTTTTTCTTATTGGATCTGGAATGGTTCCTTGGCAAACTCTTAGGTACCTCCAAGGATTCCATCATACCCATATCTTTTTCAAATCTTTAGGGGTAGATTTAACAATAATATCCGCAATTTAATATCAAAGGCTGTAACTACGAGTATATATGTGTAGGAGCCCAGTTTTGAAAGTGTTTAAGTTAAGCTGTTTCTTCTATACATATTTATTACATAGAAAAAATAGTTAGTACATACAAAGAAAACTTCACTAATTTTTCATTAATGGTAAGGGTCACGACCCACAGCAAAAAGCGAAGATTATGACGCAAAAAGAGGTTCAACAGTTATTCAATAGAATATTCTGCTATTACTTAAATTAGAAATGACATGCTTTATAATATTGACATACATTTTAGGTATATCATATTACAAAAAACGAACATAATATGTACCGAAATGTTTCAAGTAGACTTAAAGACCACTTGCAAAATTTTATGCAAAAGTATCAAGTATTGTAATTGGTCACGCAAACGCGACACGCTCGGTATTGATTTGCATAGATGTCGCCAAATCTACACCGTTATGTGGATTGACGTAACCACTAAAATATAACCCTATTCAAATGCTTCAAATGCCCAGTTTGACTGGACTTGTTAGTAAACTTATGTAATAAATGTTGGTAACTAAAGGAATAAATTGTTATGGAACCAGCTTCCATCTTGTGTTCCCTCATAATTATAATATAGGACTCTTCAAAGGGCGGATAAACAAATATCTCAAAAGCCGGCAACGCATAGGCGGTTCCTCTGGTGCTGTAATGTAATGGCGGTGGTAATCACTTAACATCAGGTGACACGCCTGCTCGTTTGCTCGCTATATGAGTATATTAAAAAAAACATAATATAGAAGTTGGGAGTGGTATCTCTAGTCTCCACTAGATCAGCTAGTGCTGTCAATCTGCAGTGTTTTTAAGCATTTCATCATTTCAACTAACTTCTTTCTATACTGACACGGATTCGTCTGCGTGCTCAAGCGATAGATATCCACTGTTTGAAATAGTTATTTTCTATATATTTCCACCCGCTCGCGGTCTTGTGTCTAGGCTCCTTGACGGAATCTAACGGGTAATTTTGTTACTTTGCTATGGTATGGTTAGACACTTGGCACTCCAGGTTGATTTTATTAGACAAGGGGCAGGCCAGGTTCAATACCAAGTGGAGATTACGAGTTAGAACCGCGCAAAAACACTTCGGACGACTCTCGCACAACCTTATAAGGTATATCATATAGTATATTATACGTACAATTATTGTGAGATGTTTGTTCAATAGTTTAAGGTCCCAGTCGTAAGCATTATTAAAACTTACGAATAATAAGCTCAAATTGTCAGTGCAATAACAAGTTGGAAAGTCTGTTCCAGAGGCCAGACGGTGGCTGTGCCAATACAGTTTATTCACTGAGCAATAAATATTCCGTTCCGTCTAATCTAGGTTCCTCTGTCACCATTAATCTTGGAGCTCTTGTGGAGAGCCAAAGGGTTCTCTAGAACTATTCGACACTTTAGGAACACTTTAAAACAGAGTAAAGCAGGAACTATCTGGTTGACAGCTAGTAATTTAACCACTTGTAACCTAGCATCTTCATTATTGTCTCATAGCTACAACTTCATAAGTCATAAACATAAAGTCATCTTTCAAAGCTAATACTTTTGACATACTTAATTTAACTCAGGTAATTACAGGGTAGTGTTTATGTTTGTCGACAGTTAGTTTTTAACCACAAGTAACTTAACATCTTCATTACTGTCTCATAGTCACAATACCTCAAGTCATAAATGAAGTCATCTTTCAAAGCTAATTTCGCTGTGAGGCTAATTAGGCGTTTAATCCTAATTACGGTCTGACCTTACTTTTTATTTAACAGCGCTACGTGAACGACTCAACCGCAATTATTGGGTTACATAAGTTTTTATTTACATCTTATATTATTACCTTAGGAATTAAGATACTACTATAGAATATGAAATGATGTATTCATTTCACGTAAGACAACTTGTTCGACTTATGAAATGTCGTGACTCTACCATCGGTTGGGAAAAGAGATTCTACTGAGAAGAACCGGCAAGAAACAAAGGATTTCTGCACCTTGCAGGATGAAGTTTGTAATTATAACTCAGAATTTCATATTATCCCACCTTATTCGTTGTCTAAAATATAGCGTAAAGCGAACCTCTGAGTATCATTTGGCATCAAGACCCAGACCATCCCTTTATGCTAAGGGTTGGGCTTTTCAGTCAGTCAGTCAGTGAGTGAGTCTGGTCCTTTTTTACTGCCTGAGATTATTGGTTTGGAAACCTCGTGTAGTCAATTACAAACTGGTAGCAATTGCCCTAATAATTACATCATTAAACAATAGACGGCGCTAATTCCACCACAGGAGTCTAATTATAGTTCGTTATCTTAATCGGACGAGGCTGGACTTAATCCTTTGTTAAAATATGTCTTAACCATCATGTCAAGATAGAATAAGAAGCTTGTGCTTGGAAATGAAATTATAAAACAATTTGCTACCATCTTACAGACTTGACAAAATATCACATTCAGGAATCCAGCGGTGGAAATATAAATAGAGGTCTAAAAACATCAAACCAACTAATCCACCGTGGGACGTGTCGGTATTGTGCTTGTCTACAACAATAGAATAATATCATCAATGCAACACCAGCCCTGATCCAACCGTTGTAACTTGAATATTCAAAATCAATAGATTTGTTTCACTTATGTAAACTTTTAAAGTGCTGTGTCATGATTCGAACATCAAGTAAAGATTACCACTTGTTCAGATTTTGCGAAGATCCAGCAAGAAATTAGGCTGTTGCTGGTTCTCTCTCTGCATCAAATTGCACTGAGGGTCGTGCCCACGTCGTGCTCCTTCCCATTAATCAAATAATGGTAGGAGTTTTCTTGGGATAATAATGCGGTGGGTTCCCACGTCCTTCCGCATACGACTCAACTAAGAGTATTGTTTTTGTAACGATTGTTATCAGATGGTAGAGATATAACCGGGACTGACGGCCTGACGTGCTCTCCGAGGCACGGGAGAAACGAAAAGGCCAAATTTGAACTTCCAAATTCGGTCATCCATCCAGTTACCGACTTGGTACAACGTTGCTTACCATTCGCCATCGGCTGCTGCTGCCTGCTGGTTATTTTCCCCTAAATCACTGTCAGAAGAGCAGTGTACCGAGTACCTACACTAGAGTAGTTGAAAGGGTGTTATCTTAGATATTGGTTATCATTGACAAAATTACTTAGAATGATAACTGATATATTTTTTTGTTCGTTTGATATTTTATTTCCAATTATTATTAATGCATGGTGGTTATTGAGCACTTGACTTTCAATAATCAAAAGTCACCGGCTCACATAATTCGGCAAGTTCGCCGACGCTACGTGACACTAAAAAGTATCTATTTCTTATAGATAACGGTTTTTCATCGCATTTATTCCGGTTTTCTGCTATTTTTAATATATGTATATGCGAATTATTAGCACGTCTATTAAAAAAACTTCCATCGTTAACTTCCTTAGCATTTGCAGTTCTTTATCTTTATTATTAACATAATCGTGCTGTTTATTAGTAATAAATATAATAGCACTATAAACTACACATATTATCTCAAGTGCGAAAGTTTATGTTTGTTGGTTTGTCCTTCCATCACGCCGCAGCGGAACAACGGGTCGACGTGATTTTCTATCCTGGCAAATAAACAGTTCCTACGAGAGTTTTGAAAAACCTGAATGCTTGTGGACGTAGTTGCGGGCATATTCTAGTAGGTGCCTATATTGTATACGGGTACAAGTATACGGGTATACTTGTTTAAGGGATATATTATGCACTTACAAAATTGTTGTTTATGTAAAACGTGGTGCTTAACTAGTGCCTAACCGTTTCATTTGATTGTTTTGTAAATAATAATGTTATCCTTCACTGATAAAGATAATAAAGGATATTGTATGACGTAATATAAATAATGCACTCCATATTTACTATTACATTATATGTATAGATCATCTGCATAACAATTTTCTACGGGTTAACTATACCTATTCAAAGGATAATTTGTGGGGTGGGGTAGCTTTGTCAGAAACACGAATACTATAAAGCGTCTTTTACATTTGGCTATACCGCTACTGACTATTTAGTATTTTTACTTTTAATGCTAATTCTTCAGTGTGCCTATTCGGATGTTCAAATTAATTTAATTTCGCCCAACCTTGTCCTCTTAATAATTGTCTTATCAATGTGTACTCAAGGTACAACGTACTCAACCTCACTTGTTTTCCTCCTAACCCCATTGTAGATTTTTAGACTTCCAGACAGTCCAGTTATCATGATTCATATCATTATTATATCTGCTTACTTTGTAGCATTTCGTTTTGTACGTCGGCATTGACTTACCAATACGTACGATGTAATTGATGTACGTCTGGCTTAAAATAATTTTGTTCAGCAATGAGCTCCATTGCTCACTGTCTAAACATAAAAAAAAAATCCAAATCATCGTTTACACCAATTACACTGTTGAAAAAACTGGGTCCAGTTCAATAATATTGCCAATTAAGTTTAAGACTACGTGCCCCAATGTCAAGGTCTTGATGTGTAGGATCCTTTAAAAGGGTGATATACATCAAGGAGTTTTTAATAATGAGTCAGGACATTTAAAGCCTATGGGCGATCGATGCAATGGTTTAATGAAGGGGGGAAGTGAATGTTTCTGCCGCAAGTCGAATACTCCCCTCTGATCGGTTTCCCCATAGATACACCCAAACAAAACTTAAGCTTCAGCTATTCTTGGTAATTCTTTTTGTCTGGTTGGGGTATGTACAGAGAGCTGCCATGTTATACTAGAGCCAGATTTCTCGCAAAATAGCTCATATCCTGGTTGATATACAAGGACCAGTCGTGCTTTTTGTCAACAAGCTGATTTCTTACTCTTTTTTGTCTTAAATTAATTGAAGAAACTCCGATTAAGGATTTTTAGATCCCTAACCTAAGTTGAATAATTTCTTTCACACTGAAAATATCTCTGAAATCTCTGAAGGTAATAAAATAAGGAAAAATCAGATATTTTTCTATTTGTACTTAAATATTTAATAACTTCCAAAAGTTTAAGATTAGGTTAGATCATAAAATAGTGTGGTTTTTTTACAAGTTTTTATTTAACTTGAGATGTTTGCGTGTTTATTTTGGTCACATCTTGCAACTGGCTTTTAAAACAGTTATCCTCAATGGAAATTTTGCATACACGCTTTTGGATGATAATGCATGTTTAGCTGAGTGACTTGATTGTATTAATCCAATATTGCAGACTTCCAAGATGGTAGACTACTTATTTTTACGTACCTCCATGATAGGAGTCCTCCACCACTATTTTCCACGACATTTATTTTAGAGTTTTCTGAGAATAATACGTTTTTTACGTTTATTTTTCGAAAATGTCGTCACACTAAATTCAATATGGCGGACGATAAGAGCTTGTTTTTAAAAATATTTTAATGGTTTAAAACTTATCAGGCTTAGTTTACGAAGTATTATTTTGATCAGTCCGTGCTTCAGATTAGGTTTGCTCCTCCTAGTGTATTCAACTTAATGTATACGATAATGTATTACACGTCCGGTGTTGTTATTGCATGAAAGTTCCGAATACCGCGGCGACTTGGGGTTTCAGCTTTTTATGTCCCGTGACTTTGTCACAAAATCATTTTACATTCATTCGTCTAAGAAACTTTTATTTTACGTTCTTTAGACAACATTTTGTATAGTAAACGTAGCGTATTTATACTTCAAGTTGGATACAGTACTAGAGTATTTTTAGCACATTATGCTACTCTAATTCCTACCTCATTCAGCTAGTAATTTCTAAGTAGTCTTGGGCATTAGGCACCTTGGAAAGTTGAATCTTCTTTCTTCTGAGTTCTTTGAGCTTATATACCCCGCCTATTACCGCTCTAGCTTCGTAGGTACTATGTGGCTTACTTTAATTCTCCTATGGATCTCTTCATTTCTGATTTGATCACGTAGTGATACTCCGACCATAACGAGTAGGTGTATCGATTCCGTTGAATACTATTATTGTCCTTTCACTCCAATTAATCAAGAGTGCACTTGAATTGTGTGTGTGTACATCAATATCCTCTCTGAAGTTCATTTAGCGCTTTTGAGAAACTACGGGGACAATGGTGAGTACTAAGTAGCTCCTTTATTCTTCTTGTTCACGCTTATGTCTGTCTTAAGAGGTGTAAATGTTTTTTATATTCATATAAACTAGACCATGAACGATGCTCATTTCGGTGAAATTGTTGATTTGAGACAGTTATGCCTTTTTATACAGAGTTTCTTAGCTTGTTTTGAAAATAGCCAAATATGATGTCCAGGGTCGTTGAACGATAAGCGTTTTAATCCACTGTCAGCTCGGTAAAGGTTGGTGTAAACAAATACTTGCAATCTTGGTTGAAAGTGTGAGCAGGTAGCTTACTTATAAACCGACGATAATCGGTGAATGCCAACAAAAATTTTACAGTTGATTATCAACTATCTGCAAAGAGTTTTTATATACCTCTTAGATAGTGAATGAACTAGAAGTTTAATTCGCTATAATCCGCTACAGTAGACAAATCTGTGTGGTACAGTGCGTGTCTTTCACCTGCAGCATGCGACACCCACCACCCAGCAATTCGCACAGGCACAACACCACACCACACAAATCCTCCAAATCACTCTCAACGTACGTTTCACTCCGACACCGGAGCATCTTCAGGAGATGTTGACTCGACAATGCACGATTGTGAAGTGACTATCGTATCGCAAGTTCCGGCTTATATACCTTTTTGGCATGGCTCATACTGAAAAGTATATAAGCCGGAATCTGTTTTGTTGAAATATGAGCATTGACGTGTTTCCATTTGGGTAAGCAGTTCTTTTATGCCTCTATGAACTGTACGCCGCTGGGGGTGCGATACGCGGGGTGCGAGATGCGGGGTGTTGTGCTGGGTGCGCGCGCAGCGTGTGCGTGGCGGGTGCCGGCGGGCGGCGGCGCACGGCAGTCCGGCCGCCCCCGCAGCTCGCTCCGGTCCCGGCGCCGCCGGCTCCCGTTCGGATGCCGCTGCCGGCCGCCGCCTGCGATGGTCCACACCGGGCCGGCCGCGCGCGCGCCCCTACGCGCTATGTTCACCGCCGCTGAGGCGAAGCCCCGTCGCGCTGTCTCGCCGCTCGGTATACCCAAGTCGCCGTCGTTCCACTCGGGCCTGGACCTCGTCGCCAACCCTGCCAAGCGCTCCGAGAGTGTGTCTGACGTAGCGCGCGCGTTCCGGTTCGCGCTGTTCGGCATGGAGGGTCCGGGGCCGCAGCAGAAGGCGCCCTCGCCGCCGGACGCGCGCTCCCCGCCGCTTCCTGTCAACTCGGTCGCCGCCGTCGCCGTGTCACCCGAACGGCCGCCGATCCCTAATGATAAGGAGAGCTTGATGGTACAGCTGCCGCTTCTCAAGGGTTCGTCTTCGTGATAAATTATCACTTATTATGGGAACAGAGCCTATGCTCCTCAAATATCGTGGCATTATAGGTTGTCAAGGTTATGAAGAAAGAAATTTAACAATCACAATTGTTGCGGGCACTTATGGGAACAGAGCCTATGCTCCTGTGATGTGATCTCAAATATCGTGGTTGTTAAGGTTATGAATTAAGAAATTTAACAATCACAATTATTGCGAAGGAACTTATTAAGAATATATCCGTTTGTGTTTTCGGCAACGTAGAGACGTAGACGCTTGTCTCTGACTTTATCGACCACGCAGGACGTTGTTTCACTCACTATGTCGTCGACACCTTATCGGCCTTGAAGTGTGTCAAGTAGGCAAAATGTTTCTACTTAAAGCGTTGCGCTTATTTCTAACTTCTGAAATTCAGTTGAACGCAAGTTCAATAGCGAAGCACATGGCAATAATGCCGCAGAAATATATCGACCCACCACTGACCGGTAGATTGCGAGTAATATATTCGGTTGTGGAAAAATGTACACAATGTTTGAGGAAAAATTAACGCTATGTTATAATGTTTTTACATCCCATTTACCTACTTATGTTTTTAATTTAAAAAATACAGATATAAAGGCGTTGCAACATTGTCCATGCTAGCAGTAACATAATATATCGACCCGTTATTCAGAAGCCGGTACAGCTATACGCTATAACTACATACGACTGATATAGGTTATGGGAAACAGAATATGACGTCCTTTCGCCCTGTATCACAAATCCCAATCATACCAGTAGATTTAATATTCTGGCACATACACCATAACCTAGATTTTAATATGTGGAACGGAAAAATTGCTTTGTTCTTATCGGACATGTTAACGTGAATGCTTTTAAGCACCCAAATTAAGATCATACCTAGTTATATTGTCATTCAACTGATAATAGTATCATTTAGTGTTCACTGTTTAAACTTAGATCATAATGTAATATTGTCTCAACCAGATTAGATGCTTATCGTCTTAGCTATAACTTATATGTAGAGTAGAGGTGCTAAAATAAGGCACTTATACGTTATGAATTGATTTAACAAATATTTGCCATATTAGGTAATATGTACAGTCCTACAAATAACTTCTTTATAGCATAAATCATGAAGTGAAGTTTATTTCTTTAATAAAACACAAATAAAGCTTAAAATATAAGATATACAGAACAACTAAGTCATTATAGTGTCTTCATCATCATCATCATCATCATTTCGTCCCATTTGTGTCACTAGTCACTACTGAGCACGAGTCGCCCCTCAGAATGAGATGGCCGTAGTCTACCATGCTGGCCAGGTGCGAATTGGCAGACAAACTGATATATGGTGCGGTTACAGCAAACTATAGCTTTCACCGACGAGTGCGTCAAAATCAGTTCTGTGTTGCAAAAGGTATGGCTTAGGGGTTTCGTCTTCTGTCTGGGGGATCCAAGATTCATTCTCAGGCTGCAGCAGCAACTTTTATTATTATTTCCTCTTTAGGTTGCCTGGAAAAGATCGCTTCTTAGCTATAAGGACGCCTTTTGTACAGCTTCTTCCCTCAATGTATGTTTTTAGATTCTACTGTTTTGCACTTATCTATGTGCAATAAAGAGTATATTCATTTTTAATTTCATTTCACCTCTAAACGTTAATATTGAAATATCAAGTACGGCGTAGGAAAGTCCTGAGGAAACTGCAGTTTAGTTCTTAGGAACTGAGTTCTCCTTCATGATCTCAAAGGAGTTCCAATCCGCTCGTAACTAGTGGACTATGAACCACCGGAGGACCGGTTATGAGGTGCCTTTGAAAATTGAGTTTTGAAACTTAGCCAATTCAAAAAAGGGTTAAAAAAAAATTTGTCCATCAGTACAAGTTGTGTCAACTCTAAACTTGTGTAACTACAACAAAACTTCGAAAACAATGCGGCTTTCTATTTTAAATAGGGGCAGACATTTTGGAATCAGTCCAGGTTCAAGTTTACCTGTTATATATGTTACATAAACAAAGTTAGGTACATACATTTTCTAATTTCTATTAACATAAAAGATAATATAATTTTATTCAATCTTACATATACATGTCTTATTATATTTAATCTTTTGCTTTACTCGCTTACAATAATTAAAACTTAGACGTGAGATAATACGCCAAAAACCAAGAAAACAAGAATAATATATCACATTAGTAAGAACCTCGTTTTGTTTTTACTTGTCCCTCTAATTATTCAGATTTATGTGGATTTTAGAAATCCATCAAGCAGTGAGGCTACTAGACGCAAAAAACTATCACAATCGTACACACATTTGGATGGAACTACGTAAGAAAGTAGTTAACACCTTACTTGAGTATTTTAAATGACCGCCAATCAGAACAGTTGTGTTGAGGCCGCCATCTTTAATCGAGATTTCCTAATGTGCGAAGAAAAGCCATGACGTTATTGCAAACCAATAACAATTACTTATTTACTCTGTAGACTGTACCTACTACCTGTTATAAGTAATCAATAGAAAAGGTTGAACATGATAAACATCCAATATACGTAGCTGTAATAGATGTATTGGAAAAAATAATATGTTGTTTCCAATATTTATCGTTCTAACTATTATTCCCAGGCGAATATGCTACGTTACTGACATCGATTCGGGTATGATTGAGAGTTCAGTGCGTGTTTGTGTACAATTACATAGGTACGGTCGCGGTCTGAAAATGTTTACCTGTTTTCAAATTAGATTTAAAACAATGAGTGCATTAAGGTCTAAAACGCTAAAGCAAGGTATTTATTACGTTTCAAAGTTATCAAAAGCTTTCAAACATTGAATTCAACAAAAAGAGTATTAATGAGTTTTGTATAATAAAATTGACACAGATGAGTCCATGCAATTATGAACCATAAGATGGTAAACATTTTCTGACCGCGACTGTACAAAGCGAAATCGAACCTGCTATAACTATCGTAAAAGCTTTAGTGTTTTTGTTTATTGATTTGTTCTTCAATCACGCCTTAATAGAGCAATTCATCGACGTGATTTTTGTATGGCTAATACGAAACCTATAATCACGCGGATGAAATTACGGGCAGTGTATAGTAAGTATTAAGTAAATAATGAAACCTATATTTTCAAAGAAAATCTGCATTTTAAAGTAAAAATTGAAGTAACTTTATACAAACCTTTTTATAAAAGCACACCTTATAATATATATGTATGTATAAATTACACTATTAATATTATATTCTTATTATGTACAAACAAACATGTCAAAAGATGGCATTGATAAATAATTTAAGTAGCGTCAGTTCTACTACAAGGTCTTTAATTAACATTTAACACCATAAGCAATAATGCAATTTCAATTACAGTTGACACGGAATCAATTAAGCCCAGAGAGTTGTATGTTACTAGAGCACCAATGCACATAAAATGGACTCTACCAATCGAAGTCGTACGTAAAAAAGGACCATTTTTATGGTCTAAATTGTAAACTATGTCTGTCTCTTACACTTGCATAGTTTAATAACTACTAAGTAATGACATATACGAGTACCTACTTGGGAATTGGTCTTCCAAATGAACGGTCGTTGGGCAAGTCTGAATCGCATTTGATCGTTCTTTTATAAGCATCTTAAAAAGCTTTTTGGTTTCAAGCCTCTGTGTTTAATATGATTAGGTGAGAGTTTTTTGACGTCTGAAAACTATAACAATATGTATAGTGTATGTTTGCTGCTCCATGGTCTAAACTCTAACTCAATGAATTAAACCATCAGCTGATACCATGTCACACAGTCTGTAAAGAACCTAGAACTGTGGAGGTAGAGAGTATCATGTTGGTATTTTATAGAGCCGTATAAAATAGAAGTCACTTCGCTCGCGTAGCTAAAGGTTCGATGAACTTCCTTGATTTACTCTGTACAAGTCAGACTACAGCAATTGTAATAAGTATAGCCTTTTTATTGATACGTTTGCCCTTGACCTCGATTGCAGCTTGTCCTAGCACCAGACGTTGCGTTTATTGCATCGCTAACTATTTGCGATCATCACATAATATATTTTATTGTCATTGAAAGGCTGAATGTGCAGTAATTGCGCTTAAACTGGAATCTGAATGAACTACAAGTTTAATTCGCTATAATCCGCTACAGTAGACAAATCTGTGTGGTACAGTGCGTGTCTTTCACCTGCAACATGCGACACCCACCACCCAGCAATTCGCACAGGCACAACACCACACCACACAAATCCTCCAAATCACTCTCAACGTACGTTTCACTCCGACACCGGAGCATCTTCAAGAGATCTTGACTCGACAATGCACGATTGTGAAGTACACGCACTGTACCACACAGATTTGTCTACTGTAGCGGATTATAGCGAATTAAACTTGTAGTTCATTCACTATCATGGACTTCCGCAAAGTAACGCCTGCTTCTATTCAATATTTAAACTGGAATCTATCCAATAGTGAAAGATTATCACCTAATCGGAGGGATTACTGATTATAGTAAAGTCACAGCGTAAACTCAACTCAGCGTAAACTCAGATTTAAAGCTTCTCTTTGCTGTGGTAATTTTTTTTTATATATGGCATGCTCTTGGTTGAAATAAAACTTCCTGGCAAGTGGTTATACAGCCTAGAGTAGAGCGCACTTCCAACTACGTAGGAGATTTTATAGTGCACACATGAAGTGCACACACTGCACAACAATTTCCAAATATTCAATGAAGAATGTTAACTTGTTTTGATTATTAGCACTCCGTATTCTCTGTCAAAAATAAAAAATACTAGTGAAAGAATTACTTCGATACGTCAATTAGTTTCCGATTTAGAAGTAAAACAAGTTGTGACCGCAAGACGCGGACTGCCGGTGAGGTGTGACGTCATCGCACAACACGCTCTGTCTGGCTCACTCAGTCCGCTCGCGGTCGCGCGCCCGTGCCGTCCAAATTAATTATTAATTATTGCCGACCAGATTCCACTATCTTTATATTGTGTATCTTCGCGACTTCCTTTATGATATCCTTTTCTATTATTTTTCCTCTTTTGATAGCCTTTCTTTCATTAAAAGTTACAGCACCAACTTCAACTAAAGAGCCATCTTTTGTTGTACACTGAGCAGCTTCGTGCATTTTTGAAGCTGTTATACGTCCGTAGCGCATCTCAAACCACAAATTTGAATCTGATTGCGCTATTGTACCTACCCTCTTTTACTTGAAGACATCTTGATTCCGTCATTTCGTTCTTACAAAATGTTATAAAACTCTCGACATCAAAATCAACACAGGATTTTTTGAAACGATTAATTAAATAATGAATAGACATCTTTTCAACTTCTTTTTTTTGACATATAAAATGTGAAAGAGAACACTGTATTTGAAGCTCTCTAAGTTTTAATGCTACTTTGTCAAATAAAAAAATTCCATTTTGACCGGCTAAATGAAGTGTAGTGCCACTTGTACCAAATTCTTTAGCTTTAATCATTTTCAGTGTGGTACCAATACCTGAGAGCTTAGATTTTTTCCAATAACACTTGGTAGCAGTCGTTGAAGGCTCCTCGCTTCGACGATGTAGCCACATTAAAAATGCTATAGTATGTTTACAGCCACCTCTGCTGGCGGCACAATCTTCGTACGCAGGTTACATTTAAAACTTCTTGATCCTTTTCATTGCATTCAAAACTGCAATGATAAGGTGTGGTACGTACGCGGTGTTCTGGCGTGATTCTACATTTAACCGTACATACATCACCTACTCTTTTTACTTGAACATAACCAATAGCATCATCGCCATAGCTGTCTCTTGCCGATCTGAAATAAATTTCAAATAAAAATAAATGGCCTTACGTATTTTGTTAGTAAAAAAATACAAATAAATAAAAAAGGTTAAGTACATCTGTTCAAACATCTACATTTGCAATAAAAAATAAATTAAATAAAATTGCCTTACGTATTTTGTTAGTAAAAAAAATACAAATAAAAAAGGTTTAGTACATCTGTAACGTTCAACCCACTACATCTACATCCTAAGTACCTATCCTACTTCCTACTAATATTATAAATGCGAAAGTTTGTGAGTGTGTGTGTGTTTGTTATCTTTCACGCAAAAACTACTGAACGGATCTGGACGAAGTCTGGAATAACACATACATAGGCTACTTTTAATCCTGGGAAAATGTACAGTTCCCGAGAATACATATTTCTTACATATTTGTTGTCTTTAACGTAAAAATTTAATGGTAGGGAGGTACTTCCAATAATTGAGTTGCATGTATTCTTCCATTACGACATTAGTTGGGTATTTTGTTTTGATAAAACAATTTAGAACAGATAAACTATTAAGCATAAGTAGGTAGTAGCAAGGAAAGTTTACTTACCTTTGCATTTTTATTCCTCGCATTTCGGCGGCAACGAAATCACTATTTGTTGATAAATAATGCGCAACCATTAATCCATCTATTTTAGGTAGATTATCCGATTGCCCTTTTTCGAATCCTTCATCCATTTTATTAATCGAATAATATTTACTATAGACTATTAACTTAAATACGCGGACGAAAACACAACAAAATACTGCGCAAGCCTACTATAACCGCTGGCGACTTGATACTAAGCGGGCCGCGGCGCGTTGTGACATGACGTCACAAGCGGCCACGTGACTGATAGCGGGACTCGATATTTTTCGAAACTTTGAATGCCTATAAAATCAAAACTACTAGGTATTTTTGACTGGAACAAAAACTAGTGTATTTATATACATAAAGGCTTTACTGAGACAAAATTTCAAGCGATTTGGCATACCTATTAACATTCTTGATTAAACCTTATTCTTTGCCAGATGCACCGGCAGCCGAAAGAGAACAGTTGTTCGTACAAAAGCTTCGCCAATGTTGTCTACTCTTCGACTTCGCGGATGAGCCGCTGTCGGACCTCAAATGGAAGGAGGTCAAACGAGCCGCACTGCTCGAGATGGTCGAGTACGTGACCTCGCAGCGGGGTGTTATCACCGAAGCTATTTACCCAGAAGCGGTCAATATGGTAAGTGTTCTTTGCTTCGTAGAATGTACCTATATGTTCAAAGGCTTTTTAACGGACGGGACATCAATGAGTCTCAAATGGATAGAGGTCAAACGAGCCGCACTGCTCGAGAGGTCAATTATGTGACCTCACAGCGGGACGTTATCACCGAAGCTATTTACCCTGAGGCGGTTAATATGGTAAGGAATCTTTAATTTCATAGATTTTTAAAAGAAACTATCTAACTGAACATCGATGAGACTCGAATGGAAGAAGGTCAATAGAGCCGCACTGCTTGAGATGGTCGAGTCTGTGACCTCACAACGAGGAGTTATCATCGAAACTATTTACCCAGAAACGGTAAGATTGGCAGGTATGTAGATATATCTTAAATAGGCCTTCTAAACTGACTGGACATTAATGAGCCTTAAATGGAAGCAGGTCCAACGAGCCGCATTGCTCGAACTGACGAACAATTAATATGGTGATCGCCTTGTGCATGACGTCGGCTTCCTGTTTTGGTAGTTGGGGGTTCAACCCTCGAGACCGAATTTCTACCTTTTCGGAGCTATGTGTTATGTGTTTGTGGTCTCATGTTTTAAGAATATACGAGTATAGAGTAAATTCTGTTAAAGCAAAATAGGCGAAGGAAAACATCGGTAAGGTATATAGAGAACCCTGCGAGCCGCGAAGCCGTGGGAAACAGCTGAATAAAGTCTTATCAAGTCATAATTTAAAAAAATAATAAACACGACCCTGCCAAAAACTAACTAAAAAGTTAAAAATCTAAATTAATCTAGTTAAATATAATCTTATTCACATTTTTATTAAATGATTTTTTTTGTGAATCACTGGATATTGAACTATAGTGTTATATATTTTTGGAATCTACTCATCATTTTCTAAATGATGATTATATAGTTAATCTTATTGACGAATTTTTTTTCAACTTTAGTCTTTAATGCGGGACCATGGTCACCCCATCGATTTTTTTTAAATCTTACTAGCCTATGTCACCCGGAATAAGCTAGGGATTCTAGCGATACCTCGTTTATCAAAATCGGTTCAGGCGTATAGAAGTTATGGTGGAATATACAAACTCACATACATACATACATACATACATACATGAACCCTGAAAACAATATACTCCTTTTTTCAGGCAGTCGTATAAAAGCCACCACAGACCAGAAATTAGATTTGATAAACGTTTCATAGAAGTAATATTATATTTAGTATGTAGGTACGTCTTAAGTAATTACTGCTAGCCCAGTAAATCTGTCCCAGATTCATAATAACCATCATCTGGTCAAAACTGTTTATAAAATGAAGAGTTTACTATAGTGAAGATATAGTTAACGTTCTGGCGGTATGTTAGTAGGTATAACCGTATCTAAGCCTAACACATTTGCCGCTTATGTCTCAACACTAACCCGGTTAGAGACCAGCTTAGCTTACTTGCACATTTAAACATATTGTAGCGACATTTAGCTGTTTTGAAAATGTGTAAGATTAGTGCTCAACTCACATTATTTAAGCATCGCATTGGTGTAATTATATATCTATGCGTCAGGATTTTTTTTTAAATAGCCAGCGCTTGGCTGCAATCAGACTTGCGTGCACATGGTGTTGCGGCCTTTTGAATAAATGCGTTTCTCGTAAAATATATTTTGCCTGATATTTTTTTTATTCCACTTCAAGTTAGCCCTTGACTACGATCTCATCTGATGGTATGTGATGATGCACTCTAAGATGGTAGCAGGTTATCCTGGGGGAATGGCGGTTATATTTAACCCATACCCCCTTTTTCTTGTTGACGGGGAAATCGGAAAACCCATACCCCTATCAGTTACCTTAATATTAACCAAAAATCTAAATGTCTAAACTTGCGTCCGAAAGTTAACAACATGTAATTTTGCAAATCAGATTGGTTTTTCTGGAAGTATTCCGTCTAACTATCGAGAAGGACATATTTATAATATGCATCGATGCGTACAAGAGATTATACTCGTAGAATTTAATATGCAGGTCAATGCAAGTCGTAACATTGTAATATGTATGGCCGTTAAAAACAAATTATATGAACAGGAATCTCTGGAACGACCAAGGTAATCAAATGGTCAAACGTAAAGACACACTGGGGACTTTTTGTGACATAAGTTCCCAGCCTTACGGCAAAGAAGTACAGGCAAGCTGCAATTTAGCGTTCTGTTGTGATGCCGCATAGAAACCGATTAGTGGTTAGACCTATTAGAAATAAAAAAATAATCTGAATGGAATTCAATAGTTTATCATTGCTACATATTCACTTATATTATATACTAGTGTTTCGCTCTGTGCGTGAGCTGCTAAAGCAGCTCACGGGTTGTGATTAAAAAAAAATCAAAATGGCGCTGATTTTTTTCAACTTTTGTATCAGTTTTCTGTTTTGTAATCTCAGGGAGCGCTGAATATTGATTTTGAACGAAATCGCAACAATAACAAAGAATATCAAAATGGCGCTGATTTTTTAAAATTTTGGTTCCTTTTTCCTGTGTGGTTATTCCAGGGAACCCTAAATATCGATTTTGAACGAAATCGGTCAGTTAACAAAGAATTTAAAAATGGCACTGTTTTTTTAAAACTTTGGTATAAGTTTCCTGTTTTGTGATCCCAGTGAACCCTAAATATCGATTTTGAACGAAATACGTCAATTAAAAAAGAATTTCAAAATGGCGCTGATTTTTTACAACTTTGGCTGTTTCCTGTTTTTTAATCCGAGGGACCTCTAAATGTCGATTTTGAACTAAATCGGTCAATTGACAAAGAATTTCAAAATGGCGCTGATTTTTTAAAATTTTGGTACCAATTTCCTATTTCGTATTCCCAGGAATCCTCAGATATCGATTTTGAAAGAAATCGGTCAATTAACAAAGAATTTCCAAATGGCGCTGATTTTTTTAAATTTTGGTACCTGTTTCCTGTTTTGTAATCCCAGGAAGTCCTAAATATCGATTTTGAACGAAATCGGCCAATTATCAAAGAATTTCAAAATGGCGTTGATTTTTTTAAATTTTGGTACCAGTTTCCTATTTTATAATCCCAGGGATCCTCAGATGTCGAGTTTGAACGTAATCGGTCAATAAACAAAGAATTTCAAAATGGCGCTGATTTTTTGAAATATTGGTACCAGTTTTCTGTTTTGTGATCCCAGGGAGACCTAAATATCGATTTTGAACGAAATCGGTTAATTAACAAAGAACTTCAAAATGGCGCTGATTTTTTAAAATGTTGGTAACAGTTTCCTGTTTTGTAACCCCAGGGAGTCATTAATATCGATTTTGAACGGAATCGGTCAATAAACAAAGAATTTCAAAATGGCGCAGATTTTTTAAAAATTCGGTATACTGCTCCTGATGACGTTTCAATTTTTCATCTCACTCGCACCCAGCCGAAATGATCGCCCTTGTAAAAAGACC
Source organism: Erebia palarica (assembly GCA_964035005.1). Lineage (NCBI taxonomy): Eukaryota > Metazoa > Arthropoda > Insecta > Lepidoptera > Nymphalidae > Erebia > Erebia palarica. The sequence continues at coordinate 21,566,220 of OZ035994.1, forward strand.
ATGTCGAAGATCACTTTTCCGTTGATAAATTCCAGTGTTGCCAGACCTCGGCGATGAAATAACCCAAATGTCATTCGTACAAGTGGGACACGTGGTTGCTCGTACTCGAATTTTTCAAAAAAAAAAAATTCCCGAGAAATGGGGTAATTTTTTCCCCACAATCCATACCTCGAGCCTGTACACACAATCTGCCCGTAGAAGTCGAAACGCTCCGACGTTGGCAACTGTGAGACATTTGAATTTTAAAATTGCGATTTTTCGTAACTCAAACCGAACGGCCGTCACGACAGCCGCCATCTTGAATTTTTAAAAACCACCCCCACACTGTCAAAATACAGGATAATTGTAGGCGGAAATAGAAAAAAAATTATGCTCGACCGCGCCGTTTCAGATCTGTGGCGCCGCGGTTCGAGGTCGAAAAATCAAAAATTTTAAAACACTACAGCTCGACCGCCATCTTGTTTTTCCAATTTTTTCCATTTTTCTGTTGACCGTTTCCTAATTTCTTCAATCAATGCGAGTTGTAACGGAATCAGTTGGAAAACAAAAGAGTTGCAAGAATCACGTCGGCCGCCATTTTGTTTTTCTGAAATGTCATAATTTTTGCCTACTTCCATCCCGCTCCCGAACACATCTCCCATACACCATATCTTCACCGTATCTTTTTCTGTCTCTTTCTAGGAGAACAATACTGTCAATTGCTACACTACTACACTTGTAGTCTCTTCAATAATCGCCATATAATTTGGTATGAAAAAAAATATTCCGCCATCTTGAATTTTTTTTTATTTCGCTTAATAGACCTCCTCGTCCTGATCATCTCTTGCCAAGAAACCACACTTCCATCTCTCATACTCTCCCAGATAGACACTAACGAAGTTTGTATGGCAGCCATCTTGAATCCACAATTTTGAGTTTTTTTTTACTAATTGCCAATTGGATGAGGTTTCGAGTGACATTTGTTCGAGCACCCCCCGCCTATCTTCAATACCTTGGCCGTGCCCTTTACCCGTCTCCGAAATCCTCAATCATCAGCTGTCTCCATATTTTTCTTCAAGTTATATTTTCTGATTTCCATACGGAGCCAGCAGTGAAAAAAAAATTTTTCATACAAAATTTTACAGGAGAAAGTTTTTAGGGAAAATCTCGAAAACTACGCCGAATGTGGCAACACTGTTGTGATTTCTCGATACTGCCCGTCGAGTTACACAATCGATCCATACATGTCAACTTTCCCAAATGTTGCCAACCGCCTCTAAGACGTGATCGAAATTTTCAAAAACACAAAAAGAATACAAAATGGCCGCCACCTCGTTTCACAAAAACTTTTTGCATAGTTTTATAATTTTCCTGTGAACTACAGGATACACCGCTCCTGACGACGTTTCAATTGTTCATCTCGCTCGCACCCAGCCGACACGATAGCCCCTGAAAAAAGACCATGTCGAAAATCACTTTTTCTTTGATAAATTCCAGTGTTGCCAGACCTCGGCGACGAAATTACCCAAATGTCATTCGTACAAGTGGGACACATAGTTGCTCGTACTCGAATTTTTAAAAAAGTTCGTATTTCGATTTTTTTATTTTTTGGGTAAATCTTGAAATTTTCCCGAGAAATGGGGTAATTTTTTTTCCCCAATCCATACCTCGAGTCTGTACACACAATCTCCCCGTACAAGTCGAAACGCTCCGATGTTGCCAACTGCGAGAAATTTGCATTTCAAAATTGCGTTTTTTCGTAACTCAAACCGAACGGCCGCCGGGACAGCCGCCATCTTGAATTTTTAAAAACCACCCCCATTCTGTCAAAATACAGGATAATTGTAGGTGGGAATAGAAAAAAAAATTATGCTCGACCACGCCGTTTCGGATCTGTGGCGCCGCGGTTCGAGGTCGAAAAATCAAAAATTTTAAAACACTACCGCTCGGCCGCCATCTTGTTTTTCCAAATTTTTCCACTTTTTCTAAAGATCGTTTCCTAATTTCTTCAATAGTTGCGAGTTGCAACGAAATCGGTTGGAAAACAAAAGAGTTACAAGAATCACGTCGGCCGCCATCTTGTTTTTCCGAAATGTCATAATTTTTCCCTACTCGACTCCCGCACTCGAACACATCTCCCATACATCATTGTATCGTTTTCTGTCTCTTTCTAGGAGAACAATTATGTCAATGAGTGAGTGAGTGAGTGGTAATCGAGCTATATATATTATATAATAGCATTTCATCTATGTATTGAAAATTAATAAGGTAAAAGATCCGTCAAAAAGTAACGGATACGGATACGGATCTTATTTTATTTCTCCCTCGGATATCCGCGGATACGGATATCCGGAACATCACTAGTCTTTACTTTGGCTCTATTATAATGGAATAGAAAAACGATAATTATTTTATACAAAAACAATCTGAAAATTACTCCAGCATCAAGGCATGTATAATTTTTTTTACTTTTATCGATAAAGGTAGTAAATTTTTCTGTAGTGTTTTATTTTTATTTTTGTTGGAAGTTAAATTTTTCTACTACATTACAAAATGGCTTACATACTATAGATAACAAAGGGGCATAGTCGAGAGACAAGTCGCAAGTGTGTTCTTGTTGTAAAATGGACTCTGTACGCTTGCGACTTAATTCATTCGGTTTGATGCACAGATACCTGGAATACCACGGAGCGCATATGCACTCTAAAATGACATTGGCTTTAACCTACATCCCTGTGCCGGCGAAGTGTTTGCTTAACATTGAGACTAAAAATAAATAATCCGACTCATTCAACATGTTTTACGTTTGAATGGAGGTTTTCAGCTCATTAATGTACAAGTATGGCAGCTTCATTCTTTGCTTGCAAAACTGTGGTTTCATAATCATCCCAACCTATCGCCACCTAACACCTGAGCATGGGTTTTTTCTCAGAATGAGGAGGTCTAAAACCTGTCCACCACGTTGGTTATGGGCATTGCATGCGAGTTGCGACCTATGATGGACTAGAACTAGGTCGTTTTCTTGTATTCGATAAATATATCGAATAGATATATATATTAGATAATACATATCTGCTTTTAGAAAGCGCGCCATTACACATTGGGGCTGATTCTGTAGTGCACAATCTCTAAACTAAACTAAAATTAGAGCATTATAAATATTGCTAACCCTTTCATAATACTCCCTACGGAAAGGGACAGAACTAGATTTAAAGCTGCCATTTTAGTTTAGTTTAGAGATGTTCGATTTTCTCATCCTCTTTGACCAAAATCACTACCAATAAAGTCAAATAATGCACTTGCACGAAACCATTAAGTCAAGTGTTTAAAGTAAATTTCTCTTTATGCGTCCTTTTCATGTCAACTCTGAAATATACTTGTCAAAACGTAATAGCTTTACCAAAGTTGTGCTTTACCAAAGGTGCAAGGGGGCTGCACAGTAGAATTTTTTAATTGTTTATTTTAAAGACCCTTAGGACGTCAATTATAATAATAACATTATGTAAACTGAAGCAGCGTTTCTCAGCCACGAAGCATCCTTGTGCAAAGATCTCCCCCCTATCTTTGTAATTTATAATCCATACAAATTTTATAAATGTGAAAGTGTGTCTGTCTGTCTGCTACGCTTTCACGACTCATCCGTTCAACCAATTTTGATGAAATTTGGTACAAGGGTAGATTTTATCCCGGGGAAGGACATAGGCTTTAGACTTTTTATCCCGTAAAATTGAAGAGCTCCCGCGGGAATCATATCATCCTAATCCACCCAGCGCTGGAATCATCTAGTACTTAGTATACCATTACCTTCGCCAAAATAATAATTCAATAGTTTAAATTATCTTTTTCACAGTTCGCGATCAACTTATTCCGAACATTACCGCCATCTTCAAACCCAAATGGTGCGGAGTTCGATCCAGAAGAGGACGAGCCAACGCTGGAAGCCGCCTGGCCGCATCTCCAGCTAGTCTACGAGCTGTTCCTCAGACTTCTGGAATCACCAGACTTTCAGCCCAACATTGCCAAGAAATATATCGATCAGAAATTCGTTTTGCAGGTTGGTCTGCAGTATAAGTTGTAATAATTATATTTTGCTAAGCTAAGGGAAGCGGTGATAGCCTAGAGCAGCGGCGATTAAGGACTGAAACCGTAACCGAAATAAGGGTTTTAAACACTGTTTATTGAAACTGTATAAAACAGAAACACTTATAAAGGAAACAGAAACTATACTGTAACCCAATCAATCTGTTACCTTTTATTTCTGTTAATAAGTGTTTTATCTGTAACCCTAATAGGTACCATGCCCTAACTTGCACGGTGTGACAATCGTCGCTATTTCGGTTACACTTTAAAACCCATTATTTCTTGTTCAGATTCATTTCTGTTACAAAAATATAAGTGTTTCGGATTAACAGAATTAAAAACACATTCAAAAGGGTTACAACTTCGATTCTGTAACACTTATATTTCTGTAACCTATAATCTGTTTTTCAGTCCCTGGCGGCGGTAGCCTAGTGGTTAAGACACTCGACCTCCTGTACGGAGTCGCGGGTTCGATTCCCGGGCACGCACGTCCAAATTTTGGAGGTTATGTGCGTTTTAAGAAATTAAAGTGCTAATTCATCCATGTGGATTAAACCTTTTCTGTGGGATCTCTTTGATTTCCCAAGAGAAGAAGTCTGTCTCTAGCATTTTAGCTCTATAGCAATTTTCGCGGAAATCGGCTGGGCGACCGCGTATCTCTGACAGCTACAGTGTAACGATCGCAATCACCTCTGATTGGATAACACTCTTCCACTATTGGACAAAATCCATTGACGCAGCAAGAATACCATAAATTCAGCCAATCACAGCAATTGATACTGTAACAATGATTGATGCAGAAAATACGCGGTCGCCCTGCGGTTTAAAAAGTACATAGTTAGTACCATAATTTTTGTGTTAAGATATCTTCTTCTAATCTTTATTTAAGTTATACCAACATACCTCTAGGCCACTTATCTATCTTTAGGGTCGTTACTTATCTCTAAAGCTTCTAAAATAATGTTTTCGACTTCAATGCTTAGTATGACTAATACAATTTTATGACCACAATGGTAAAGGGGTAGATAAAACAACTGTGTTGTATCCTCTTGAGTCTTGACCTTACTACAGCATTAAAGTCCATGCACTTGCACGAAATCATTAAATTTATGAGTCCTTTTCATGTCAACTCTGAAATATACTTGTCAAAAAGTAATAGCTTTACCAAAGCCATAACAGCCGTGAGTACCAAATAACAACGCCTCCAACTTCATCGCATACATAACTTTAGCTACTTACTATTTTTTACCAAACATCCCTGTTAAACAGCAGCAGGTAGGTATACATTTCATATATGGCCAAGTATATAACGGATACATAATTATTTCGACACGGACTTCCCCGCCCATTGCTTGCCCTATAAAATCAATACCACATATTACATTGTATATACTCGTGTTCTATAACTGACGGAGCATCAAGCAACACGTCCTAGGAGTATACATAACTAGAGGTCGCCCGCGACTTCGTTCGCGTTCAATTTTTGATTCCCTATGAGATTATAAAATTTTCCCGCTGCAAAAAGGTTTTTATTATTATAAAATTATAATCTAAATACTGATTTTCCACCCCCATTGCAACCCTTTTGGAGTGGATTTTGGTAAAATTACGTACGCAGGTTATTATTTTTATAAAGTAATAACCTAAATCTCGTTTTTCAAGTCTCTAACTACAAAAACCTAAGACTTTCATACAAATTTTCAATCCCTATTTAACGCCCTTTGGAGTGGATAATCGTAAATTTACTTATGCAGTTCATTGTATTACATAAAACTAATAACCTTAATACCGATTTTCAAGTCTCTTAACTTCAAAAACTTAAAACCCTCATATAAGCTTCTAACCCCTATTGGGGTAGATTTTCGTAAAATTGCTTATATAGGTTTTTATTATTTATAACTATTAACTTAATTGCAAATTTTCATGTCTCTAACTTCAAAAACAAAGGACTTTCATACAAACTTACAACCCCCTTTCAACCCCTTAGGGGTGAATTTTCTCAAAACCGTTTCTTAGCTGATGTCTACATCATAGAAGGAACCTACCTTCCAAATTTCAAGTATTTATGCTTTATAGGTCCTGAGATCTCGTGATGAATCAGTGAGTGACCTTTCGTTTTTATACATTTTTCATTACATAAATATTAAGTTGCACATGTATAATTGTATGTGAGTATCACAATCAAAAAATAAAATATAACAAAAATTCACTCTGATAGCACCTGAAACTTAAGAGTCACATTCCTAATTTATTTTTAGACATTGAGTCTTGTTGGAGACAGTTATGCAAGCTCTCGGAAGAGTCGATTTTCAATCGATTGGAAAAGAGTGGGCGCAGCATAGGTATCTTATGAAGATGACAGTGAACCTATTTTGGAACACTGATCCAAAAAAAAATGCAAGGCGGAACGTGCCTAGAAGTTGTGAAATCATATATATTATAAAGGTGGTCGTAACAAGAAGTGCGAATACCTTCATAATGTGATGCATTTAAAAATTGTTAGGTATTGGGTTTTTCAATTATGAAATTCTCAGTGCCAGCCCGGAGTTGGAAGTTGGCGGTGTTTCACCCCCGTGCCTCGGAGAGCACGTTAAGCCGTCGGTCCCGGTTATTATCACCAACCCGCATTGGAGCAGCGTGGTCGGTCTAAGCTCCTAATTCCCTCTCTCCTATGAGAGTGGAGGCCTGTGCCCAGCAGTGGGACGTTAATAGGCTGTAGTGGTGGTGGTGGTGGTGTGATGCATTTTGACGTGCTCCATACAGTTCCCTGTGCAATCGTACATACATCGCGATTCTCGCACGCGCACAGTTGACATAACTGCATCAAAACTACCCAGCAACCGACTGTCACTGCACAGTCGGTTGCTGGGTAGTTTTGATGCAGTTATGTCAACTGTACTAAAGCTGCAGCCGCAGTTTTCTACGGGTTCCCACCATCCGCCTCAAATGCAGACTGGTCTTCTTATGCTTATTGCTTAGGCTTAAGTAAGTGGTCTTGAACTTTGTCTGAAGGGAAATTTGCGTGTAGCATCTCCCCTCGAAAGATTGAGCAGAGTAGCTATTTGCTGAAGAATAAACGTCAGGAAGTGTGGGCGCGTTTGTTCACACGTCACGACTCACGACCGACCGTCCGCCCGCCCTTGAACGCGAATGATAAGAACGCAAACACCCTTTATGTATTTTTGATTTGTGTACCAACTATCGCGCCTCCTCGAATCCTATTATGTATTGTTGGTTGTAAGGCCGTAAAATATTAGGTTAGGGTTGTTTTTGGCATTATTCTATCTAAGGAACTTCCGCAATCGAATTCTTAGTGTGATTTCTTAACACGGACAGTTGGTATAATAATATAATACTCTAGCAGGCACGGACGTTAGTTGCAGTTTCGCCGAAGTTGCGACTGACTACTATGTTACATCTTAGATACTCGCCTTTGATTCCTTCCCGCATTCCTGGTAGAGACACTGCGCTGACCAATAGACAGATTTAAGAGAGTGTATCTGTGCAACTAAAAATTCTTGCAATATTAGAATTGTAAGCTACCTTATTTGTGTAAAAAAGTGTAGCTTGTCAACAGATTGGTGTGATGCCAAAATTTTTCGCGCACCAGTTGCCAAGATACGATTGTGGTATCCTATTTATTTGCCATCCTAAATACCGCGAGGAAAATTCCGATAGCAGTATTGTTATTCTGACCCCTTATGTTTCACACGAGGGAATGGAGAATATAATAATAAATATAATAAGTCTCATAATATATAATTAAAAAATTTAAATGAAATGTAAATATGTTTATTTAATGTAGGAATTGTGTCACTTATCAGGACTACCACTACTACTGTACCTTATATAAATAAATAAAATTGAAGTATCTGCCTGTTTCTCGGCGCTAAGGACGACGTCGTCGGTCTTTTTTCGGTTAACTCTTCTCGTTAACGTGGAGCGTTGTATGAGACCAAGCCTGGAACGCAATGCTTTTTTGAAATTTTATTTTGGATACTTTATTTTGAGCGTTGTATCTGACCAAGCTTGGAACGTAATGGAATTTTGCGAGACACACCCATACTGCGTCATTCATTAGTGGAACCGCTAGGTCCACGTCCTTGTCCCCTGCTTCGTACGAGATAATAATCGCGTATGCTAATTTCACTGCAACCATTAAGGAAATTACTCGCGTAGTGGCACGGTAGGCAATCGTTTGTGATTGTACAATTAGTCTTTTTTTCCTGAGGGAGAACACTCATTGATTAATGCTTAATCGCCTGAGTGATTTGCTTCTTTCACCAGCTTGATATCTGATTTTGATATTTAGATATTAGAGGATAGAGCATTGACTTAGTGCAGATAAAAAAAATAATCGTAATATTTTTAGAAAGATTAAAATATTAGCTGTTACAAAGTTGGTCAGCAAGGAGAAAGTAGTATACCTAGCTACTAAAATTTCAAAAGTCGTTTGCATAATCATTATTTATCTCTTTGTAATTGGATTGTATTGGATTGAGGTGTTTAAGGGGTATGAAAAATAGATAGTAGCCGATTCTCAAACCTGGTAAGATTTCATAAAAATCGGTCAAGCCGTTTCGGAGGAGTATGGTTACTAACATTGTGACACGAGAATTTTATATATGTCACCGTAAGATTGCAAAACCCGTTAGGTTGTAATCTAACTAGCGAAATTGTAAACTGTCGACAGATTGTGAATCTCATTCAATGTTCGAAGTGTAAATTTTTGAAATATTCATTGTATTTACGTTTTCTTGTCTCTTTCTTGTAGGTTAGGTTAGGGTTCGACATAAATATTCAGGTAGGGCACTTAGGTTTTGTCGGTTTAAAATCCCTAACAGATCAACAATCAACAATCAACAATCTACCGAAAAATAATGCGTTTAATTGTAGTCTGTCGACAATTTACAATTTCGCTAGTTAGATTACAATCTAACGGTTTTTGCAATCTTAGGGTGACATATATTTATTGGTCTAAAATTTATGTAAGTACTTTATCGTGTATGTGTCACCGTAAGATTGTAAAAACCGTTAGATTATAATCTAACTCGCGAAATTCTAAACTGTCGAAAGATTGTAAACTGCTCAATGTTCTGAGTGTCAATTTTTGAAATATTCATTTTATTTACGTTTTCTTGTCTCTTTCTTGTAGGTTAGGTTAGGGTTCGACATAAATAATCAAGTAGTGCCCGGCCGGGGCTTTACTTTTCACTTAGGTTTTATTGGGTTTAAATACTTATCAGATTACAATCTACCGGAAAATAATGCGTTAAATTCTAATCTTTCGACAGTTTTCGCGAGTTAGATTATAATCTAACGGTTTTTACAATCTTACGGTGACATATGCATTACTTATTTATTTTTTATTTTTAAATGCAGCAACATCCCGCGCTCCGGTTTATTTATCCTTTCACCAAAGGTTGTCCGTAAGAGATTGCTTTAGCAATAAGACTTTGCACATTTCTATGTAGTTTTACTGCTGCTTCTAAACTGTATACTGTATATTTTGTGTATGCAATAAAGATAACTGGATAAATAAAAAATATTACTTGAGATCTTTTGAAATATTTTCAGATGTCCTCGTTCTTTCCAATGTTTATGTCAATGAACTATTTGGCACGCTAATTTGGGAGTCGATACGTTTAAAATACCTACCACCCACACGATACAACTTTAGTATTTGAATAGAACAGCAATAACACTAAGTTATGCGTAAACAATAACAATAACTCGGTCCGCATACCAACTTAACACCGTCCATAATTGGGTATTTGATAAAATAGTTATTTAAGGTGAAAATATAATACGCGCAGTAAAATTACAATCTTAAAGATTGTGTTTCTGAGAAGAAACCTGCGTTTAGAATGCTACTAGCGAATGCCCGCAACTTCGTCTGCGTGGTTTGAGGTTTTTTGGTTCCCGCGGAAACTCTTTAATTATCCGGGATAAAAAGTATTGCTAATCCCCCAAAACCACCCTTATTTCTGATTTCTGTGGTCTGGTGAATGTCGCGGATTATAGCGAATTAAACTTCTAGTTCCTTCATTATGATGGACTTCCGCAAAGTAACGCCTGCTTCTATCCAAAATTGAACCTAATTTTAATACCTTATTTATAAGTATGTGGTTTTAACTTTTAATCATCTAACTATATCGATGTTTAATTGGCGTTCGTTTATTCACAGTTACTAGAGTTATTCGACACAGAAGACCCTCGGGAGCGGGACTTCCTCAAGACCACACTTCACAGGATATATGGGAAATTCTTAGTCTTACGCGCTTACATAAGAAAACAAATTAACAATGTATTCTATAGGTGAGTTACTCAACGTTCATCAAAGTAGGCAACTGTGTAAAATAAGTGCCTTAACATCAAGTTATTTAGAATTCTGATTCAATGTCACGTAACATCATACTAATATTATAAATGCGAAAGTGGTTGGTTTGTCCTTCAATCACGCCGCAACGGATCAACGTGATTTTTGGCATGGATAAAGTTGAGGACCTGGAGAGTGAAATAGGCTACTTTTTATCCCGGAAAATTATCCGGAGAGTTCGGGAACTCCTTAATTTCAAAAGAAGCAAAAACTCAGACCACGTGGACGAAGTCGCGGGCATCAGCTAGTAAATGATAATGGGACTGACATGGGATGAACAAATGAAAAAATAAAGTAAGGGAATCGTGGCTGCAGTTCCTTACAGTAACATATAACAAGATGAACCTTTGTAATACAATAAAGTCGTATCAAATTCGGTTTTTTAGTTATATAAAAAATAAATATTGGCATCAAATGATATTTATAGTCCCGCAATTCCCACTGAGGTGAGGTCAACTTACAATTACTAAGGCTACGACGGTTCTGAACTCTCCCTTGTGTGAGCAGAAACACATGAAAAGCCGGGTTACCTACTATAATCGTTTGTCGTTACGCTTTGTGTGTGTCTTAGCCTTAAATAAACTTTAAAGTAGTAACTGTTGTAGACAAAAACCTTGAACGAGGCCTTGAATTTTCCACACAGATAATATACTCAATTATTTACATGATTACCGGTCATTTAGAAATCACTATGATAGTAATGGCCAAGTTTCGTGACGAACGCTTTAATGCGGTATTTCTGTTCCTATAGTAGGTATTTGTACTAATTCACTTTTTCGATTATCAATTGGTGATTAGATGATGCCGCGGTGTCCGGCTGTTAATTATTTAATTACTAGATGTTGCCCGCGACTTTTCGCGACGAGTTTTTGATTTCCTATGTCCTTTCTCGGAATACAACCTATCCCTGTACCAAAATTCATCAAAATCGGTTGAACAGATGGGCCGTGAAAGCGTAGCACACTTTCGCATATATAATATTAGTATAGATTTATTATATAAAATCTCTTTGTTGCAGGTTTATTTACGAGACAGAACACCACAACGGTATCGCGGAGTTGCTGGAGATCTTAGGTTCTATCATTAATGGTTTCGCGCTGCCGCTCAAGGAGGAACACAAATTATTCTTACTTAAGGTATATATTAGTATAGAGATTGTTTTTTAATACTATTTACTTTTCAATCGGGAAATACACTATTGTATCTTAATTATCAAATTGGCGAATCGGCACTCTTTGTTGAAGTCAAAACGTATCCTTAGTATGGGATTTTCAATACTGAAATAATCTAATCTAATCTAGCCTATGCTGTCCCACGACTGGGCAAAGGCCTCCCTCCGATTCTTCCATGTCTCCCTATCTTGTGCTTCTATGGACCACTGAACTTGAAATTTATCTAGTTCATCACGCCAACGTAGCCTCGGCCTACCACGCTGGCGTTGATGAGTTTGGGGGTCCAAAAGGAAGTAGATTTAGCATAATTAGACTGAAATACATCAAAATTCGGCGAACATTAAAATTTACTTTAATCTCTATACTTCTTTTACTAGAGAGGACGTGGATTCGACATGTTGGAAGACTGTATTTAATAATCCACCACTACAGCTCAGTAACGTCCCATTGCTGGGCACAGGGCTCCACTCGCATAGGAGAGAGGGAGATTTAATAATCACTGCAATATAATTAATTTTCGACACAGCAAACATCCCTATTATGCAGGGCTGATGTATTATTATGTACCAGGTGCTACTGCCGCTGCACAAGGCGAAATCGCTGTCGGTGTATCATCCGCAGCTCGCCTACTGTGTGGTGCAGTTCTTGGAGAAGGATCCCTCGCTCACACAGCCTGTCATCAGGTGAGCTAGAGTGTTTCCTAGAGGCGAGAAAACATCTGTATTTTTTTTTTATCCACTACAAATTAGCCCTTGACTGCGATCTCACCTGATGGTAAGTGATGATGCAGTCTAAGATGGTAGCAGGCTAACCTGTTAGGGGCATGACAGTTATATTAAACCCATACCCCTATTTGGTTTCTACACGGCATTGTACCGGAACGCGTAATAGCTTGGCGCGCACGTCTTTGCCGGTAGGGTGGTAACTAGCCACGGCTGAAGCCTCCCACCAGGCCAGACCAGGGAAAATTCAGAAATTATAAATTCCCAAATTGACCCCGCCGGGGATCGAACCCGGGACCTTCGCACGTTAAGACAACAGCGCTACACACTGCGCCACGGAGGTATTATTATTATTATTATTATTATTATTATTGTATTCTTTATTGCACACAAGAAATAAGTAGAAACATATAATTACAAAAATATGTAGATTTGGAAAGCAATATGTAGTTTTATCTCCGGAAAACACGTATCGGGGGAACAATATTGTTCCAGCATCAGGTTGCAGCATATTTAAAACTACCCCTGAAGGTAGCAGTGCAGTGACACTCAGAATTTGGCGCACCTCTAACTACTCTATACCTCAGTACATCCTCCCCAGTTTATCATAATGTATGAAAACATGTGTCCAGACAAACTTAGTTATCACATGCAACGCAATCCGAGCTGAGCTTCTATGTACAGATTAACGGGAAAAAGTAAAGGATGTTCTTACAAATATTCCACGCGTTGGAGAAGTGTTCAAAGATCCCACGAGCATTTCCGAGTCATATATATGCCACCGTAAGATTGTGAAAACCGTTAGATTATAATCTAACTCGCGGAATTGTAAACTGTCGAAAGATTGTAAACTGTTCAATTTTTTGAGTGTCATTTTTTTAAATATTTATTGTATTTACGTTTTCTTGTCTCTTTCTTGTAGGTTATGTTAGGGTTCGACATAAATAATCAAGTAGTGCCCGGCCGCAGGCCGGGCACTTAGGTTCTATCGGGTTTAAATACCTATCAGATTACAATCTACCGGAAAATAATGCGTTAAATTGTAATCTTTCGACAGTTTGCAATTACGCGAGTTAGATTATAATCCAACGGTTTTTACAATCTTACGGTGACATATATACGAGTCAGAATGCAAAAAAAAAAAGCTTTAGCGCCTGGCTTAGAATGAACGTTTTAGAAAAATTTAGTAGAAATGTTGCGTACACGATACATAGGACCCGTCTCTCTTTTGGAGTAATACTTTTACACTTATTTTTTTAAAATCTACTATAAGCCTAGCCTGCCTAGCCTGCTACCATCATTTACCGTCAAGGGCTAACCTTGACGGTAAATGATGGTAGCAGGCTAACCGGTTGGGGGCATGGCAGTTATATTTAACCCATACCCCTAATCGGTTTCGACACGGCATCATATCGGAACGCTAAATCGCTTGGCGGCACGTTATTCCCGGCAGGGTGGTAACTAGACACGGTTGAAGCCTCCCACCAGGCCAGACCAGAGAAATTTCAGAAATTATAAATTCCTATTACGCTGTCGGGGATTGAACCCGGGACCTCCGCCCGTTAAGACAGCGCTCAACACTGCGCCAGGGAGGTCGTCGACAACAACAAATTAATTCTAACAAATACTTTCTTTTACAGGGCACTACTAAAATACTGGCCAAAGACGCACTCGCCCAAAGAGGTCATGTTCCTCAACGAGATGGAGGAAATCCTGGACGTGATCGAGCCCGCGGAGTTCCAGAAGGTTATGGACCCACTGTTTAGACAACTCGCCCAGTGCGTCTCAAGTCCACACTTTCAGGTGTGTAAGTTTGGTTTATGTTTGGTTTGGCTAACTCAATTAACTAAGCCTAGTTATCAAAATGTACAAGCCTTAAAATAGATTCTTTGAGGACAAAATAAGGCTATTGATCAGGTTTAAGTGTTTTTCCAAAGCCCAATAAAGTGTCGAAAAATCGATTTTTTCGATTGTCAGCGTTCTGGTATTTTAAGATTAGCTTTGATATTACTTTATTTAATTAGCACTTTTTGCAGCTTTTATATCTCGCAAAGTATCGTTCTATTTTCCATGAACAAATCGCCAATCGGTACACAACCTAATCGGCTTCTCCACGGCATCGTACCTTAACGCAAAAACGCTTGGCATGTCTATCCCGTTTACAGCTTTTCCAATGTCAAATGCATAAACTCATGTTAGTAGCTCATGTTAGTGGTTCCTCACACTGATAATAAAATGTAAAACATTACATGTGTTGATGATCGCTGATGCTGGGCCAGTATATGAAGCCAGTATGACATTATATCTCTATCTGATGCCCGCGACTTCGCCCGCGTGGGTTGAGGCTTTTTGATTCCCACGGGAACTCCTTAATTTAACGGGATAAAAAGTAGCCTATGTGTAATTTCATCCAGATCCGTTCAGCCGTCGGGGCGTGATTGAGTAACAAACATCCATCCACACATCCATACATCAATCCATCCATCCAAACTTTCGCATTTATAATATTAGTTAGATTAGATTATTTCCCTTGTTATTCAGGTAGCGGAACGAGCGCTATACTACTGGAACAACGAGTACATAATGTCGCTAATATCGGACAACGCGACCCACATCTTACCGATAATGTTCCCGTCCCTATACCGCAACACAAAGAGCCACTGGAACAAGACCATCCACGGGCTGGTGTACAACGCGCTCAAACTGTTCATGGAGATGAACCAGAAACTCTTCGACGAGTGCACGCAACAATACAAGCAGGAGAAACAAAAGTAAGTTAATTAGCGATTTTTTAAGGAATTGTTAGGTGTTATTCTCAAGGGTTTGCCGGCGGCTGATTACGAAAATAATGCCCAAAAGTGAGTATTAGATTAATATTAACGAGTACATAATGTCGCTAATATCGGACAACGCGACCCACATCTTACCGATACTGTTTCCGTCACTGTAAGACCATCTACGGGCTGGTGAACAACGCGCTCAAACTGTTCATGGAGATGAACCAGAAACTCTTCGACGAGTGCACGTAACAATACAAGCAGGAGAAACAAAAGTAAGTTAATTAGTGTTTTTTTAAAGGAATTGTTAGGTGTTATTCTCAAGGGTTGTCCGGTGGCTGATTACGAAATTAATGCCCAAAAGTGAGTATTAGATTAATATTAACGAGTACATAATGTCGCTAAAATCGGACAACGCGACCCACATCTTACCGATAATGTTTCCGTCACTGAAAGATCATCCACGGGCTGCTGTACAACGCGCTCAAACTGTTCATGGAGATGAACCAGAAACTCTTCGACGAGTGCACGCAACAATACAAGCAGGAGAAACAAAAGTAAGTTCATTAGCGATTTTTTAAAGGAATTGATAGGTGTTATTCTCAAGGGTTGTCCGGCGGCTGGTTACGAAAATAATGCCCAAAAGTGAGTATTAGATTAATATTAACGAGTACGTAATGTCGCTAATATCGGACAACGCGACCTACATCTTACCGATAATGTTTACGTCTCTGTAAGACCATCCACGGGCTGGTGAACAACCCGCTCAAACTGTTCATGGAGATGAACCAGAAACTCTTCGACAAGTGCACGCAACAATACAAGCAGGAGAAGCAGAAGTAAGTTCATTAGTGTTTTTTAAAGGAATTGTTAGGTGTTATTCTCAAGGGTTGTCCGGTGGCTGATTACGAAATTAATGCCCAAAAGTGAGTATTAGATTAATATTAACGAGTACATAATGTCGCTAAAATCGGACAACGCGACCCACATCTTACCGATAATGTTTCCGTCACTGAAAGATCATTCACGGGCTGCTGTACAACACGCTCAAACTGTTCATGGAGATGAACCAGAAACTCTTCGACGAGTGCACGCAACAATACAAGCAGGAGAAACAAAAGTAAGTTCATTAGCGATTTTTTAAAGGAATTGATAGGTGTTATTCTCAAGGGTTGTCCGGCGGCTGATTACGAAAATAATGCCCAAAAGTGAGTATTAGATTAATATTAACGAGTACGTAATGTCGCTAATATCGGACAACGCGACCTACATCTTACCGATAATGTTTACGTCTCTGTAAGACCATCCACGGGCTGGTGAACAACCCGCTCAAACTGTTCATGGAGATGAACCAGAAACTCTTCGACAAGTGCACGCAACAATACAAGCAGGAGAAACAAAAGTAAGTTCATTAGTGTTTTTTTAAAGGCATTGTTAGGTGATATTCTCAAGGGTTGCCCGGCGGCTGGTTACGAAAATAATGCCCAAAAGTGAGTATTAGATTAATATTAACGAGTACATAATGTTGCTAAAATCGGACAACGCGACCTACATCTTACCGATAATGTTTCCGTCACTGTAAGAGCATCCACGGGCTGGTGAACAACCCGCTCAAACTGTTCATGGAGATGAACCAGAAACTGTTTGACGAGTGCACGCAACAATACAAGCAGGAGAACCAGACGTCAGTTTAGTAACAATTAAAAGCTGCTTATGAAAACGACTTCCACTTTCTAATCATAGGTACTCGATTTTATTTAAAGAAATTGTTAGGTGTTTTTCTCAAGTGTTTCCCGGCGGCTGTTGACGAAAATGATGTCCAAAAAAGTATTAGATTAATATTACCGAGTACATAATGTCGCTAATATCGGACAATGGTAAACTAGTATGTTATTGTAAACTGAAGTGATACGTTCGAAAGTAACAAAATATGTATGAGGAGCTAATATTGCGATCATGACTTGGCCAAGGAGAGGTACTTCTGTATAAAGATTTTCGTCATTTTAGCGAAAGCACAAGTTGAATAGTAAGAACGTGCCTCCAGCCCTGTGTCCTCAATATGTCATAAAAGAGTATTTCGCTGTATTTCAGGTTTCAGTGCTATAGAGGTTGAGGTGACTTATAGAGGTTTTTAGGGTAGACAAATATCGAAAGTTAAATGGTAGTTCAGTCATTACCAATTCTTTATGCACATACGTGTATTAATCTGCAACACTTGTAAGACTCTAGATGAAAATAATATCAAATATGGACGTTTATGACATAATAATAATATGTACGCCAAAAACTCACTGACCTATGATAGGACATATTTCATTGTCGAAGCGTCGAATATGACATGATAACATTCATCATTATTATTCTCCTGATTCTAATATCTGTTTGGAAAGGTGTACTGTTATACTCCAAATATGAATCATTCACGTCGTTGCAAAGATCGTTAGAGAAGATAAAATCGGTCACTGGTAGTTAGGTGACATGATCGATCACAATAGAGTTTTCCATGAACACAGCGCTAATCTGTACACAGCCCTTGGCTTAATCGGTTTCTGCACGGCATCCTATTCTTACCGGAACGCAAAATCGCTTAGTGTCTTTACCGGTTACAGCTCTCCCCATGTCAAATGCATAAACCCTCTTAGTATCTCTTGTACCTCACGTTGATTATAAAATAGCCAGCAAGTTGTTTGGCTTATCCACCAAGCAAGCGTCTAAAGCGCTCGCAATCTTGGGCAAGCTTGAGCAAACATTATATTATTTAATATTATGTATATGTTATATAATTATGTGAGATATTTACTTACTTGGATATTTATATTTATAAATTTATCGTATATTTATAAAGATATATAACATGTATTTCTTCTTAACTCTAATAGGTATAGCGAATATTACTATTATATTCTTTTTTCTTACTGATTCCTTTTAAACTTTTGGTTGTATATAATTTTTTGTTGTAACTGTGACGTCACCCGAGGTCACAGCTGAAAATCAGCGCCTTGCTTTGTATGCATATATGGGTATATAACACAGGGCAAACGCTGAGCTGTACACCCTTTCTGGGTGGTGTCACAGACACCACTGTGACACACACACTTTTGTCTGTGACACCACGGTTGAATAAACTAATTTTCTTTCTTTCTTTTCTTACAAACACACAAACCAAATGTTGACGATCGCTGATGCTGGGCCAGAATATGAAGCCGAATATTTACTATAAAATTCTTCCCAGGGAACGTGAACGGTTATTACAAAGGGAGGAGCTCTGGCAGAAGCTGGAGGCTCGGGCGGCCTCCAACCCCGCGAGCCGCACCCTCCCGCGCCCCAGCGAGCCAGTACCTGACGTGCCGCTCAATGATATGGCGCTCCCCAGGCTGGACCCGGAAACTATTGAGGTACCTGATTTTATCATATTACTAGCTGATGCCCGCGACTTCATCCGAACTGAGCCGATCTCCTTAAATTTACGGGGCAAAAAGCCTATGTCACTCTCCAGGCCCTCAACTATATTCATGCCAAAAAATCACCTCGATCCGTTACTCCGTTGCGGATTGAAGGACAAACCAACAAACAAACACACTTTGGCATTTGTAATATTAGTATGATTATCTTCTTCTTCTTCGTGGTTTCACTCTTGACAGAGTGGTCGTGGTCATCACGAAGTGCCGGCTTTAGGGTAGTAGTAGACATAATGCGCCTCACGAGCATCCCCCGCTCCCCTGCTGGCCGACAGCCTGGTACACACGTGCAATGAACCGCCAACAGCCGACCTCCGTTTTTTGACGACCTCCGTGGCGCAGTGTTGAGCACTGTTGCCTTAACGTGCGGAGGTCCCGGGTTCGATCCCCGGCAGGGTTTGGAAATTTATAATTTCTGAATTTTCCCTGGTCTGGCCTGGTGGGAGGCTTTGGCCGTGGCTACTTACCACCCTACCGGTAAATACGTGCCGCCAAGCGATTTAGCGTTCCGTTACGATGCCGTGTAGAAACCGAATAGGGATATGGCCATGCCCCTAACAGGTTAGCCCGCTACCATCTTAGACTGC
The DNA here is from genome assembly GCA_964035005.1 of Erebia palarica. NCBI lineage: Eukaryota > Metazoa > Arthropoda > Insecta > Lepidoptera > Nymphalidae > Erebia > Erebia palarica. Next base: position 21,585,374 of record OZ035994.1, read on the forward strand.
ATCTTCACTTGCCATCAGGTGAGATCGCAGTCAAGGGCTAACTTGTAGTGGATAAAAAAAGCCGACTTAATTTAGTCGGTCCATCGCATGGGTGACCTTCCTCGCCCTCTGGTGCCCTCCATCTTGCCCTGCACGGAGAGACGCTCGATGAAGTCACTCATCATCATTCATCATATTATTATATTAGTGACTTTCTTATGCTGTCTACTTCGTCCGCGTTAATTGAAGTTTTTTGATTCCTGCGGGACTCTTTAATTTACCGGGATAAAAAGTATTAAAGCTATTTATTGCCAATAAGATTTATAGGCCTATTACACTGCACTTTCCACAGGGCCCTGTGGAAAGGGTGAGCGTGGCCGCTAGTTAGAGCGTCGCTTATTACACAGCAATAAGGACCAATTTAGGGACCCTTTCTTCCTAAATGTTATTACACTACACTGATTCAAGTGTAAGGGTCCCTGTGGAAAGTGCAGTGTAATAGGCCTATTAGCACTACACTAGAGGCTTTTGTGTCACGTGACACTGGCTTTTAACTACACAAAAGTGACTCTGTCACTGTGACAAAAATTGTCATCCTCGCCCAGGCTTATGAAACTCAATGACACTGTGGTAGTCAATAAAACTGCCTAATAATTGGTGACTAGCGACCTCGCACCGCGTACCCGAGTTACACCCTTAACATAAAAAAAATTATGAGCCCTTTCTCCCTAAATGATATTAAACTACACTGATTCAAATGTAAGGGTCCCTGTGAAAAGTGCAGTGTAATAGGCCTATCATACTACGCTACTACGTTAAAGCAACGTTACGTTGGTTACAGGCGCGAAAACAAAGCTACAACGCGAGCAAACCACTCCTCCGAAAGAAGTCTGAGCTCCCAGCGGACACGACTACAGTTAAGGCACTCATCGAGCACAAGAGAGCGGACCCCTACCTCGCCACCCCGCCCGATGCCGACTGCTAGCGGGGACTGCGGCCTCGCACCGCGCACGCGAGTTACACCCTTAACACATACCCATATGAACTAGTTTCCTGTGACGCTTCCCGTAGCGTTGTCTCGTGAAAATCTGCCGGTGACCAGCACTACACTAGAGGCTTTTATGTCACGTTACACTGGCTTTTATGTATATGTCACCGTAGGATTGTAAAAACCGTTAGATTATAATCTAACTCGCGAAATTGTAAACTGTCGACAGATTACAATTTAACGCATTATTTTTCGGTAGATTGTAATCTGTTAGTTATATAAACCCAATAAAACCTAATGACCATAATAATTGGTGACTGATGACCTCGCACCTAGCACGCGAGTTACACCCTTAACACATACCCATATGAACTAGTTTCCTGTGACGCTTACTGTAGCGTTCTCTCGTAAAAATCTGCCGGTGTAAATAGATTATAGGCCTATTACACTGCACTTTTTACAGGGCCCTGACGTAATGGTGGGCGTGGCCGCTAATTAGAGCGTCGCTTATTACAAAGCAATAAGTACCAATTTAGGGACCCTTCTCTCTAAATGTTATTACACTACACTGATTCAAGTGTAAGGGTCCCTGTGAAAAGTGCAGTGTAATAGGCCTATTAGCACTACACTAGAGGCTTTTATGTCGCGTGACACTGGCTTTTAACTACACAAAAGTGACTCTGTCACTGTGACAAAAATGGTCATCCTCGCCCAGGCTTATGAAACTCAATGACACTGGTAGTAAATAAAAAATGCCTAATAATTGGTGACTAGCGACCTCGGACCTTGCACGCAAGTTACACCCTTAACACATGCCAGTACGAACTAGTTTTCTTTGACGCGTATTGTAGTGTTGTCTCGTAAAAATCTGCCGGTGTAAATAGATTAGCACTACACTAGAGGTTTTTATGTCACGTTACCTTTTTCACGCCTTTTTCGACAGTGACTCATTGTCACTGTGACAAAAATTGTTATTCTCGTCCAGGCTTATAAAAATTGCACCGTGCTATAAAGAACTGTCTAATAATGAGAATGGTGACTAGAGACCTTGCACCTTGCACGCAAGTTACACCCTTAACACATGCCAGTACGAACTAGTATCCTGTGATGCTAACTTCGGTTTTGTCTCGTAACATTTTGAAATATTATTAGATGTAGCACCAAATTGGCACCATCGCACTAAAGCCAATTTTTGTCACCGTGACAAGTCACTGCAGTATTTTAAGAAACTACATGAAGTGTATGCCTTTGTTTTCTTATATTCCCACGGGCATTAAAACTTAGCTCAATAGTAATACAAGCCTATAACGTGTTAGAGGCCATCGTGCCTTAGTTCCTTATATTGTGGCCAAAATTTCCTGGACTTGACAATTACCTACTTTTAAGTCATTTACTCGTCAGATAGAATGATTTTATTATAAGTCACCTGGTCTGGCTCGCCTTGGCGTCAAACAAAATCAGAGTTAGTGTTTTTTCCTTAAATGGATAAACGGTTAACAAGTAATTTCTTGCTGAAATGCGTAAGACAAGCTTTACACGTTGGCAGTCAGGACGTTTGTTACCGCAAACTAAAGAAGAAATCGTGATACAAACGAAACACCTAACTCGGGAACACCTAAAGAGTAGTAATAGTTGGTATTATGTACCTGACCCTTTATCCCAGGCGAGCGACAGAAACGACGCTACAGGTAATGCGTAGATAATAACAAACTTATCTACGCGATGAAGCCACATGTTAGGGCAAAACACACAGGGAGCGTCGGGTGCGCGGCTGGTTGAATTCCTTGTATTTAATAAATAAATAAATAAATTATTTATTTTCACACAAAATTTACAATAGTAAGACTTAAGACTACAATACATTGTATGGTCGGTCTCTGTAGCCTAATGTAGGATACCCTGTGGTTTAGGCTGCAGTGACTTTTCCTCCTAGAAAAAGAGTGATTAAAATTACATGTAGATTGATTTTATTCTTTAACATAATTTTATTATATGCAAAAATGTCAGAACTATTAGGGTAGATGTGTGTGTGTGTGTGTGTGTGTGTGTGTGTGTGTGGGTGCGTGTGGGTGCGTGCGTGCGTGCGTGCGTGTGTGTGTGTGTGTGTGTGTGTGTGTGTGTATGTGTGGGTGCGTGTGGGTGCGTGCGTGCGTGCGTGCGTGCGTGCGTGCGTGTGTGTGTGTGTGTGTGAAATAGATATTTGTAAATATAAAAAATGTTCCTTATAACATTGCTTTTAATAAGTTTTCTGTCTCATCAATAACTTCGATTTTGTAAATATTTAGTTTTTTTTTGTCTACTCCAAGTTAGCCCTTGACTGCGATCTCACCTGATGGTAAGAGATGATGCAGTCTAAGATGGTAGCGGGCTAACCTGTTAGTTATAAAGTTAGTGACAGTATTTTTAAAATTTTATTATTGTATTTATATGGACGCCATCACACAGCGTCACACAGAGCGCCCGCGTTCTGTGCTATGTCGTCCATATCCACCACCACCACTACAGCCTATTAACGTCCCACTGCTGGGCACAGGCCTCCACTCTCATAGGAGAGGGAATTAGGAGCTTAGACCCACCACGCTGCTCCAATGCGGGTTGACGGGCTCTAACGACTATTATCATGTCAGTGATAATAACCGGGACCGACGGCTTAACGTGCTCTTCGAGGCACGGGGGTGAAACACCGCCAACTTCCAACTCCAGACTGGCACTGAGAATTTCTTAATAGAAAAACCCCTATAATACCTAACAATTTTTATGCCCGACCGGGAATCGAGCCCAGAACCTCGTGATCCGCAGTCGACTACGCTAACCGCTAGACCAAGGAGGCAGTCAGACCAACGAGTGCATATAAATACAAGGAATTCAACCCGCGCCCGCTCCCTGTGTGTTTCGCGCTGAAGGGTCAGCTGCTATTTCATACTGTCGCGTCGCGTCGTATATCGCGGTGTCGCTTTTGTCGCTCACGTAGGATAACAGGTTATGCGCTGAGTAAAACGCATTGCTTGTGCGTTTCGCTAAAAAAAGGTTCTGCGATTTGTTTGCCTCTTCCATACTCTAAGGAAAACTAAACTAAAGAGATAAGAATTAAACAAATCATAGTAGTTGCAGATTTCAGAATTATTAATTTCCCATTATTGATTATTACAGATTCAGAATCTTTTATAAATACTGGGATTTACTTATAAAATACCTACATTTTGATTTTCCCTTAAACTTAGAAACATCCAGGCGAGATAAGCATATCAAAGTCATTCTTCTGATCGTTTGTAAAGCCTTATACTTACTTACTTTTCACTGACATATCGCTGGAGTAGGTATAATGGATTTTGATACGTTTATTAAAATATTGTACCCACAATGGAACAGATAGATAAACAGGGTAAGATTAAAGCAAGAGACACAAAACCGTGTCCAAACTTGAAATCGTCATCTACGCATCTCTGGCCTCCTACTCAGCACTGGAACTCTTCTCATTCTGAGAAAAGTTCAGCCTTAATCCACCACGCTGGCCCATAGTGTGTGCATAGTAATCCCAACCGTATGTCAGTGAAAGTTATAAGAGATGATTGATGCTAGTTAGGTTTTACACAAACCTTAAAAGTTTTTTATTATAATAACATGTCTATACGTATCCCTATCCCTTTCCACACGGATCATTGTGAAAAGGATAGCAGTACTTTAATCTGACATTTAGTTCACTTTAAGGTTTGTGCAAAACGAACTAAATAGCACTTAACTGTGTAATAAATAAGTTATATTGTAGTATGTAAAATAATTAATTGTGATTGAGTTTCGTTAAATCAGAGTAAGGGGTTAAGGTATTATTTACTATCAAAAATTCTGGAGTATTGAGTAAATTCGAGCCCAATTTAAACACTTAGATTTAATGAACAAAATATTCAAATGATCTTCACTATTTTAATGTTTAAAACTTCAAATATATACTAGTGTCGTGACGTGTCCGAATATATCTGTTACTCGTTGGCCTAGGTGAGCGACGCAACACGACACAACTATATTCCATTGAAAATGACAGATTAATATTTATGTGACAACGCAGGCCACGTGATGGGTCAACTACTGTTTGACTGTCGCGTTGCGTCGTACTGTCGCGTTCTCGCTTAGGCATTGTTCTAGGTGAGTAACAGAAGCGACGCGACGCGACTCGATACGACGCCATAGAAATGACAGACGTTGTCGCGTAGATACGTCTGTTTTTTTGTATTATTCTGTATTCGCAACTATTATATAATAACAGTGTACATAGCTCAATCAGCGATCAACTGAAGGACGACTTAGGCTAAACAGAGACTGCGAAAAACGACCGCGCGAATTTTTTTTCTTACCGCACCGCGTGAAATTTGAAAGAAAGAAAGAAAGTGTTACAGAATTGCGAAAAAAAATCACGAGGCTTTTGTCGCATTGCGGGCTTAGCCTTAGGGTCTCACCATGTCTATCGACGCGGAACCGGCTTGAGCCGGTCAGAAAAAGCCCTATGTACATGGTATTAAAAGTGAAAATACGCTACGTGACAGTTTGACGCGGAAAGTAAAAAAAAAAGGCATTTTAATAATAATAATCATTCTTTTTTGTCAAATAAAAATCCACAGTACAATAATCTTGCTATCTTACTAATATTATAAATGCGAAAGTTTGGATGGATGTATGGATGTATGGATGTGTGGATGTATGAATGTTTGTGACTCAATCACGCCCCAACGGCTGAACGGATCTGGCTGAAATTTGGCACAGAGATAGATTATAGTCTGGAATAGCACGTAGGCTACTTTTTATCCCGGAAAATTAAAGAGTTCCCGCGGGAACCAAAAACTTCAAACCACTAGTATTACATAAAACATTTAAAAATATAAAAGTAAGTATATAATACAAAAAAAATATTAAGGTTAATTAATTAAACTAGAATACTTATTTCTAGCTTCACTTCCTATTGGACACGCCGCCAGTGGTAAAACATCTGTCAAGTATGACGTTATTCGACTGTAGCAATCTGCTCCAGAAGGAGGCTATACGATTTCGAATAATCGCTAAGAATTTTGCCGCGTGTTAACTCTTAATGCCGTACACATTAAACTTTCCTGGCCGGCTCTAGCCGTTTACGCGTCGATAGGTTTGGTGAGACCCTTATAATAGTTTGCACAATGCATTTATAGATAGATCATTCTAATTTAGTCTTTACAGGCGAAATCACGGCCAATTGATAGATTTGTTAACTCATGCAGAACACACAATTACTTAAGATGTTTAAATATGTTTAATAATTAAATTATTGTGTACAATAAATTATTGATTGTTGTATTGTTGTAAATCTGGTAAAGCGTCTGGTAAGTGCTATAATATATCAGAAATTCATATGATGTCAAAAATAAACGGGAAAGATTATCGTGTATATTTAGTTCGTTTTAATATTATCCATTTTAAAATGACGATGTCTTATCGACAATGTCCAGTGTGATCTTAGGTGCAAGTCATATTGTTATTCCGGCACAATCGAACTCGCGTCTTATCTAAAATGTTATAAATTTATTTAACTTTTATTTAATTTAATTTCATCACATCATAAAAAATATAATATATAATATAAATTTATTTTGTTCTTCACAAATGTGATGGTGGTTCTGGAAATAAGGTTCAGTTAAAGTTGAAACTATTAATAAAGGAAGTGCTTGAACTCTCCAGCAATGTGACTTGAACCTTACATTATATGAAGTTAAATACCCCCGACGGAGTTATTATCATGAATATTCGACGTTTATCTCCAAAACACGCTGTATAAAGATGCAAAGATGATGATTTTAGATAGTGTTTAAAATAACCCACTAAAATGTAAGACAACCAAATTTTATTTTAATTATTCAATAATATTTTTGGACTCAATTAAATCAAATACATTTTTGGACCTTTTTCACCGATGGGAAATTCCTCTGTCCACTAATATATTGAAATTAATTTATTACAGTGTTTAATTGCAACTTTTTATAGATCAATAAATTATTTGGAATAAAGAACGAAAATCACGGCAAAACTTTTTTATGTCTACGTATTGCCTCCTTCCATGTATTTTTTTGTGTAAATCAATTATTATTATTTTAGAATTAGTCTTTAGAGTGTATTTACTAGAGTCGATTTTGCCGCGCGTCTACTCATAAACGACGCTGTTGCATACAGCATGTACAGTACCTTAGAGCATTAGCTCTATGACATGATGCCCTTTGCTTGGATTTTTTACTAAGAAAACTAAGGCCAGTCACTCACTATTTCGTTTTAGGATACGATTGCGTGATTTCGTTTAATTCATTTAATTTTTTCTGCTTTGCATGCAATTTAAATGAATATGTCACCGTAAGATTGTAAAAACCGCCCGATAAAACCTAAGTGCCCGGCCACTACATGATTATTTATGTCAAACTCTAACCTAACCTAGGTACAAGAAAAAGACAAGAAAACGTAAATAAAATGAATATTTCAAAAATTTACACTCAGAACATTGAACAGTTCACAATCTTTCGACAGTTTACAATTTCGCGAATTAGATTATAATCTAACGGTTTTTACAATCTTACGGTGACAAATATATCGCAAAACGAAATAGTGAGCGCTTGGCCTTAGTTTTTTTCGTGTAAAATCCGAGCAAAGGGCATCAGGCCATGGAGCATTAGACCAAGGTATTTATCTTATATCCTTATGTAGGTCCTTATATCACTCTTATATCCTTAGGTAGCAATTCAACGCCACCTATGATGTTTAGGCTGGTAAGTTCCTCATTGAAAAAATTATTATTAGACATCTTGAGACAAGCGATTTCCGCCTTGAGGCCTGGTTTTGTGACGAAAATCGACTCCTATAAATTCACCACGTTGGCTAAGAATGCGTATAATTAGTGTTGCACGCATTTCTTAATTGCTAATAAAATTAAATGGATGTATAGTAACTATAGTGTTATTTAAATCCAAAATGAGCTTATAATGTATCGGCAGTTATTATAGATTTGCACGTCACGTATTTATTTTATCAAAATCAATCATGAGAGATTATAATTTAATTTAAATGTTACTGAATGCACCATTTTATTCGATTCAGTAAGAAACATATTAATGACTTGTTTATAAAAATTATAGAAAATATTAGTTTGAATAATTATATTTAATTTTTGTTTTTTTTTTAAATCTGTTGAGGGCTTCTAAGAATGTATCTGAACCTCAGCCAATTTTGGCCTTACCTTGCCAATAAGCCTTCAATATTATGGGCATTATTCATCACATTATGGACTACAAGACCACTGCGACAACTTTGGAGGCGATATATTCGCGCTTAAAGAGAGTGTCACGCAAATAGATGTATTTATTATATTATTTATTTAATACTTTATTGCACACAAAAACAGAAAATAGTTTACATAGAAAAAGATCTTTGAATCGGACCTGCTCAGGGTCAGGCTATTTTTCAATATATTTCTTTAGTTAGAGATAAAGACGGGGGTGTGTATTTTGTCGCGCATTATTGTTTCGTGGGCTGTAGGCAGTACCATCTATACATATAAAACACTTGTTCTAAACATCCCAGCATTACCAGCCACTGTCATCCAGAAGCCTATTCACGTGACACCAACTGTTTCATGGTATTTTTTTTATTATTGCTGTTATTAGTTGCAAAGAATAGTGGTACATGAACACAGTAGGCACAGTTTAAATAGCATAAACTATAATTTAAAAATTATAGGCACTTTAGTTTAGTTAAATTACTTATGTATGATAAGTGTCCACTTACAAAAGTCACATGTGATTGTCAACTGCTGTAAGTCTACTTGTTGAAATTGACTTATACGGTGGAGCTGTGTTAACACGTATACGCGCGCGATTGGTGACGTCCTGTAGCCGGCAGTAAAAGTTGTGCATCGCTGCGATTTGTGCCTGCAAACCTTTACACATAGATAAATATTTACAACAAAAGGATGATTAAATTTTGGACATTTTTGAAGTGAAACTTCTTTAGAATCGAATCGTCGAATTTGAAAATTCGATGAAACGAAAAAGCGTCACTAAAAAGAGACAAACATATGCATAATAGGATTTATAGGCCTATTAGGTACACTGCACTTTTCACAGGGCCCTGTGTTAAGGGGGGCGTGGCCGCTTGTTAGAGGGTCGCTTACTACACCGCAATAAGGACCAAATTAGTGACCCTTGGTCCCTGTATCTTATTACACTACACTGATTCAAGTGTAAGGTTCCCTGTGAAAAGTGTAGTGTAATAGGCCTATTAGCCTGCAAGATAATGAGAAAGAATACAAGTGTTACTTATCTCATTCTCTTGTAGGCTACTTTTCTGAAGTTTCACTTCTTGTACACACACACACACTTTTTTATTATTATTTTGGGTGACAAGTGATTTTTCATTAATTTCAGCTTCAATACTTGTGATTGGATGAGTTGTATGCATGCAACAATGCATTTAACAAAAAATATAGAGCGTCAGTCAATCAAGAGTTACGAACGTCACATTGTATCTGCCAGTTTACTTCAATCGACACATAGAACTGTCGAAACGTGTTAATTAGGGAATATACACGGTTAATTTATAAATACTAATACATTTTAAGAGCAGCTTCTGTACGTAATACTGAGCTACTTTTGGTTTTTAAACATTCTGAGTACTCCTTTTTCCACACTAATATAAACGTATTTAAATTGGCTGCTCCAATACAGTATTACTCCACGCGTCACGCGATGGATCGGTTATCGCTTGACTGCATACTAAAATCACGGAGTTGAAGAGTATCTAGAGCGTCCTAATAGTAAGTATTCTGTGGTAGTCAGCATTCATTTATTAGTTAAACATTTATTTTTAGCGATGTTTTATAGTTTAAAAAAAGTTGTAGTACAAGTATTTCAGTATTATATAGAGAAGTTTCCCATAAGAGGCTATTAGTTATTTTTAATTTAACCCATTGTATGTTTTAATTATAACTTAATCAAATTAATTAATTTTAACCTACTATAAACATGATTTTGTACACACAATAAAATATGTAAGAAGTCACTTCGGTTAGCTCTTTAAATTAAAACACATCCACATTGTATCTTTACATTACCATTTTACTCAAATCTATCGAGTGACTGTATACATACAGTTACTTGATACATGTATCGATAGCATATATAAATTATAAAATTGACAAGTTATTTGTAAGCGGTGTATATGGAATGTTATATTTGCTTCTGGTAAGCAAATTTGTGCAATTTTTGTAAGAAATAATTTTTAAAAAGCCATGGATACAAGTGGCTCGTTCGCGATAGGAGAGTCCAATGTCCATGTTTGTATTATTTTGGTGTGGCTAGACCAAGATCTCACTGTGTAATATTTTTTCCACTCATCCTTACCAGTACGGGTAGGTGAAAAAAAATTACACTCCTAACCCCCAAAGGTGGGATACGTAGGTAGGGATTAGTGGAACAGGTCATAATATCTATTGTGCACCCATGAGATTCAATTGATTTATATCTCGTTAGCAATTAAAATTTCCCGGAAATAATGTTAAAAAATAGATAAAGTTTTCTATGTAACGGATCATATAATTCATTTATGTAGATGGGTGCAATTGTCTACGCGAAACGTCTCTGGCTGCCAAATGATGATCCGCAATCAGGCAAAAAATTATTCATTTATACTTATCCTTTCAATGAAATAAAACAGGTGAATATATACAGGACGATCTCGAAACATTTTATCGCGGAGGACAGCAGCCTAATTATGTTATACCTGCATCAATCATTGTTACAGTCTCAATTGTTGTGATTGGCAGAATTTATGGTGTTCGTGCTGCGTCAATGGATTTTGGCCAATAGCGGAAGAGTGTTAAACAATTAGAGTTGATTGCGATCGTTGCACTGTAGCTGGTATTGATGATGGGTTGTTTACGACGCATGGTGGCAGTTTAATATTTTCTTTTCAAAGACAGACCAAAATGATACAAGCCTTATAAATAAATACGATTCTGTAGACGTAGATCTCTGTATGTGGGAGTGAATGGACTGACACGTAAGCGATAATTTGCTAAGCTGTTTAACAAATTGGATAAATTTTGTATAAATATTTATAACGATAATGTAACTGTTGAAAACAAAATATTGTAACAGATGACATATTGTAAGGTGCTTATGATTATCGTTATAATACAAAGTTGTGCATATATTTGTTGTTTTAATTTTTATTAAGTACTTCCGGATATCCAGCGTGTGCTACTGCGCTAAAAAAGAAGAAAAAACCATTTCGCATTAATGAAACCGGTTTGGGGCACATCGGTTGGATGGTTTCAAAGTATTTAACGGACATAGGTAGAAACATTTTTTGTGTTTTAAATATACTGTTGAGTATATACTTTGATGCAATACTTACGTCAGTACCACAGAGCAAACATACAGACAAACACTAAACCTCCCCATCTCCGGCCATTCCATTAAGAGATTTACTATATTTTGCTGTCTATGGTATGGATAATTTAGATTCAATTAACTTTCCATAGAAATTAAAATGCAAAAATACATATTTCAATTTATTTATTAATATATTTATTTATAAATACACAATATTTGTATAACAAATTGATTTTTACACATAAATAATTATTACAAGATTTTAATGATAACAATTTCTCTTATAGTATAGCGAAGTTACGCAAATTCTTGCCATTTTCATAGTTATTTTTCTTCTATATAAATCACTAGCTTTTCAAACTTACCTATCTAAAACTTCACAGAAAGTAGGTTATGGAATTCTGTATATCTACATAATATTGCTGTGAGCCTACTATTTATTGCCAGTCAAATTATTATTATTTATTCAAAACCTACAGTACGATTTCTTTCTTTCATTCATAACTTACAATATAGCGCCGTTACAAAATTTCAAACTGGAAGAAACCCTATCTTCCAGTTTATGAACTGATATATCTGCAGAAAAACATATCTGATACAAAGTCATCCTTTATCTGAGGGAAAAGTAATCTTTTTACTCAGGGCTACATTGCAATTTGCAAGTTCCATTGCTTACTCTAGAAATCACTAGCCGATTAATACAAAAAATGACTACTTAGGCCTTGCACATTGCATAATAGGAATGCTCGGTAAGATTATAATAATAATCAATAGGTGTATGTATCATATACAACTAGGCTGAATACATAAAAATGGTGTGGTTTTACAGTCCAATCTATTTGAATTGAATACATTAATAAATATATACAGATTTTTTCACTAATGCCAACCATATAGTTTCAAACTAGCATTTTCATTCAGAGATCAATTAAAACTGTAAATAATTTGTATTTTAGGTATAAATCGTCATGTTATTGCCTATATTTTCTCTAAAATACATTACGTAATTTTTTACACTTCATATGAATAGCGCTGTGTACATAGAGACTTCATACAATTCTTATCAATCTACTGGACATTTTAATTAATAATAATAATTTTCATAATAATGGTAAAACGACTTGAATTTTGATAAATTATACCAACAAACATATTTTGACTAATAATTTATGTTTGTTTTATCATAAAATTTCTCGACAGACGCTGCTTGGCGCAAACTTATCTTTAGTACCCTACCTAAAATAATTTCTTGTGACAATACATTTTGCTATAAGAAGAAAAATGGGGCTAACTCTGTAGTGCACAATCTCTAAACTAAAATGACAGCATTAAAAATATTGCTAACCCTTTCATGATACTCCCTGCGGAAAGGGACAGAACTAGATTTAAAGCCGTCATTTTATTTTAGTTTACAGATTGTGACAGAATTGGCCACATTATGTATTTATAGGTTTTTCGACTTTGATTATAATGGGATCGAAGCTCCAGTTTGCTAACGGAATGAAATATAAGACATAACTTGAGAATATAAAAAATAGCTATTTAACAAGTTTTTTTTTGCATTTCGGTTAAATGTTGTCAGGTCGGTTGCAGTTGAGGTGTAGCTCATCGGTGCCAGGCTGGTGTAGGGGCCTGTAATAAATAATATTAGTTGTTATTAATCGTATATACCAGATTTTTTAAAATTAATAATTGTCACAATAAAAAAAGTTACTAATTAAGCCTAATTTATACTATTCGCCCGCTTGCCATGAATTGAGCGCGGAAATCGATCGATGTGACGCGGCCACTTTGCACCCTTTCGTACCAAGTCACGAGCATTTTGTGCGTCAAATGTTCAATGTGTCGCTCAACAGTGTGGGGAACGATATCAAGAATATATTGTATCCAGCCTCCCATAGCCAAGTAGTTGATGTAGATAAAACTAAGTGTTTTTAAAACTGCATTTGCTGATATAGGTAAGAATACGATAAAACCACCGCCTTATAAGAAGAATAAATTTTGGACAACAACAGAAATATTGGAGTTAATATTAGAGAGAAGGAAATTAAAACACCAGAAAACTATAAAAAGGAAAATGATCGAAGCGATGCTAAGCGAGTGTGACGAGTTGTAGCAATTAGATGCTAAACATGATTCTTTTAATGTCCATCGGAAAATCAAGCAGTTGCCAGGTACCAAGAATAATGTCAAATCACATTCCATCGAAATGGACAGTACAGGGCGTTTTGCAAACAGTAAACGAAAAGTTAAAGATATGGGAAGCATACATAAAGAAATTGTTTTTTGATCAAAGGTCAAAAATTGAATAGAAGCAGGCGTTACTTTGCGGAAGTCCATGATAGTGAATGAACTAGAAGTTTAATTCGCTATATTCCGCTACAGTAGACAAATCTGTGTGGTACAGTGCGTGTCTTTCACCTGCAGCATGCGACACCCACCACCCAGCAATTCGCACAGGCACAACACCACACCACACAAATCCTCCAAATCACTCTCAACGTACGTTTCACTCCGACACCGGAGCATCTTCAGGAGATGTTGACTCGACAATGCACGATTGTGAAGTGACTATCGTATCGCAAGTTCCAGCTTATATACCTTTTTGGCATGGCTCATACTGAAGCCCCGCCCCCTCCCCTATTACTGTATAAATTTATTAATATAACCCATAACATCTTCCTCCTTACCTGTATCCGGATGTACAACTTCCTCCTGGTGTCGCGCTGGTGCTTCAGCAGCGTGAGCTGGTCGTGCTCCGTCAGCACGCCCAGCTGCTGCTCGTAGTTGCGGCACGTCGCCTGCAACTCGACTGTTACCTGTATCCGGATGTGCTACTTCCTCCTGGTGTCGCGCTGGTGCTTCAGCAGCGTGAGCTGGTCGTGCTCCGTCAGCACGCCCAGCTGCTGCTCGTAGTTGCGGCACGTCGCCTGCAACTCGACTGTTACCTGTATCCGGATGTGCTACTTCCTCCTGGTGTCGCGCTGGTGCTTCAGCAGCGTGAGCTGGTCGTGCTCCGTCAGCACGCCCAGCTGCTGCTCGTAGTTGCGGCACGTCGTCTGCAACTCGACTGTTACCTGTATCCGGATGTGCTACTTCCTCCTGGTGTCGCGCTGGTGCTTCAGCAGCGTGAGCTGGTCGTGCTCCGTCAGCACGCCCAGCTGCTGCTCGTAGTTGCGGCACGTCGCCTGCAACTCGACTGTTACCTACCCGGATGTGCTACTTCCTCCTGGTGTCGCGCTGGTGCTTCAGCAGCGTGAGCTGGTCGTGCTCCGTCAGCACGCCCAGCTGCTGCTCGTAGTTGCGGCACGTCGCCTGCAACTCGACTGTTACCTACCCGGATGTGCTACTTCCTCCTGGTGTCGCGCTGTTGCTTCAGCAGCGTGAGCTGGTCGTGCTGTCGCGCGATGTGTTCGTTGAGCGCCGCCACGTGCTCCGTCAGCACGCCCAGCTGCTGCTCGTAGTTGCGGCACGTCGATTGTAGCTCTTCCTCCTACAGGGTCGGATTACGAGAGGAATTTTGGGTATTTGCCATCTCAGCAAATCAGCAACTCTTTATCAAACGTCAAAAGGCACTAAAAATACTAACAGGAGTTGGCATGAAATACAGAATTCTGTATTTGACAACTAGGCAATATTTTTATAATTATTATTAAATAGACGCTCTCCCAAAATTTGTAATCTTAGTTTTAGTCCTAAATGACCATTTTAAACTATCGATTAAAGTAAAAAAAGGGCGTCGAACATAGACGTCACAATTAAGTATTCCATACAAAATCCCAACTAAGGGCGCGTTTTGACGTTTGAAAAAGTTACTGATTGGACAAGTTGTCAAATTCCCAATTATTTGTGATGTCATCAGCCATCGACGCAATAACTTGTGTAAAGGCAATGGATTGTAGAGTTTTATTAATGGACTACGCTCATTTCTATACGGAATTGCTTGAGGTGGAGCGAAGGAGTCACGAGCCTATTAATATTTGCTAGTTTGTTAATCATGCATACCGCTGATTTTTTTGTTATTGTGATTTGGTCCAGCGAAAATCATCGTGTAAAACATTTTAACAATACCTCTTTCCTTTTTTTCTCAAAAATAATGGAGCAAATCGATGTAGAGTCGTTGCGGATAAACCGTGCCGCTTGCGGTCTTTGCACGCATTATTTTAATTTTTTGTTCCTATGTATTTTCTCAATTTCTAATTAATGTAATTAAGTAATTTTAATTTGTAGTTATACTCTTAATTTTTGTTTATATTTCAATCAATCAGTCACTGACATAATTTGCATTAGTAAAAATGGTAACTTGTAATGTATTTTATTATGCATTGTATCTTTATAACGTATATTAAAAATAAAGGCTATTTTATTATTATTTTATTCATTTTCTCATCATTTTCAAACTCAAACTCTCGTATTTTTTATTCAAATAAACTTATTAAAAGTGCTTTCGAGTCATCGAGTGAATCTACCACCGGTTCGGAATGAGATTCCTACCAAGAAGAAACTCGGTGGTTGCTCTTTTTAAAAAAAAACATTTACAATTACATCAATGTGTAGATACGTAGGTAATCGCAGTCCTAAACATTGCTGAAGCGAATCAAATCCATGCTCTTTTATCATTTACATTATCTTCCAACAGTATAATAAGTTTTTTTAGGGCATACTTTTATTGGATGAACTTGTGTACAGGTAAGTTTAAAATAGGTTGTGGAATTTTGTTATAGAATGCTCATTTCCACGAACGACCTTTGGACTTTTTTGAGGCGGAGCGATGGATTTTGGATTGATTTTGTTCTATCTGTCTATCTATCTATTGCTTACCAATCTGCTGATGGTGTTGTGTTTTTCCTGTATGGTGTGAGCGTCGGCTTCCCTTTCAAGTTCCATCACTTCGAATCGTTGCCGAAGCGTCTCGCACTATTCCAAAGAAAAAAAGATTAATAAGCAACAACCTAAGAACAAGGTAATAAAAAGTGTCATTGAAAACTTTAAATGGTTTTAGGATGAACATATAGTTTAGAAACTGATTAGGTTATATGAATCTCAAAAAGGTTTTTTATTCAACTTCGACCATAATGCTCAAGTAATGACGGCACCAGGATAATGCTTGCCGATTTCTTCCTTACTTTATTAGCACATCTAAGCAGATTAGTGTAAGTGACCGTAAGGGCATTTTGAATTTACATGAGACGAATAGAAATATAACTCAATAGCATGACAATAAAGTTGTAATTTCAATGATGATTATCGTAGGCAGGTACAAAAACAAGGCTTCGGTACGACTATCATTGATATTTAAGTTTTTTTTAATTACTTGACGGATGAGGCGACAGTGGGCGCAGTTTCTCAGTTAACCAAATCATCATCATTTCAACACATTACCGGCTCACTACTGAACACGAGTCTCCTCTCAGAATGGGAAGGGTTTGGCCATAGTCCACCACACTAGCCAAGCGTAGACTGGTAGACTTCATACACCTCCGAGAACATTATAAAGAACTCTCGGGCTTGCAAGTTTCCTCACTACCTTCTTTACTTTCTCAAAATTTAGGTTTCCTATTAGCAAAATATAATGTTCCAGATCTCTGGTCTCGAAAGTATCATGAGACTTTTCTTGGACGAATTAACCACGGGACGCGTCATATCAGCCATATTAATACTCAATATCATTTATTCAATATAGGTACACTGTAGGTACACTTATTGACGTTAAAAATTACTTATAAAACATGATGGTAATAATTGGTTACCGTATCTTAAAACTAAAGCTACGAGGGTTCCTCACCCCTCTAGCCGCGAACTGTGCAGTTTCACCACTAATTAGGATATCGAATTGTCATAGTGACTTTTTCATGCACTAGTTTAATCATTAGTCAATAATTGGACAGAAAAATGACAAGACACTCCCATCGCCCCGCAAAAGTTAGTCGAACGTGATTTCATACACTTTTCTTACGTTTCGTATCCCTTGTTTATTTCATCGAAGGACTTTTTCGAGCGCCGAGACACTCAACACTCACCTCTTTGAGATAATGCTCAGTCTTGCTCTCCAGAGTATCCCGCTGCGCGCTCAGGGCGCTGAGCTTGTCGCGGAAGTACGTCTGGAGACGTTCCTCGCGCTGCAGAACCTCGTGGCTCGCCAGGAACGGCGCTTGTAAGCTGCCCAGTAGGCCCGTCACCCGCCCCTCCGCGTCTGAATCAACAGACCAATACAGAACAACGACCTCAATGGGGAGGGACAGGCAAAGCTGTCACAGTGACAGAGTCACTTTTGTGTAGACAAAAGCCAGTGGCACGTGACATAAAAGCCTCTAGTGTAGTGCTAATAGGCCTAGTACACTGCACTTTTCACAGGGACCCTTACACTTGAATCAGTGTAGTGTAATAATAATTAGGGAGTAAGGGTCCCTAAATTGGTCCATAATGCTGTGTAATAAGCGACGCTCTTATTAGCAGCCACGCCCACCCTTACCACAGGGCCCTGTATTAAGTGCAGTGTAATAGGCCTACAATCTCAGATGGCGCTGTCTAATAACTGTCAGGTTCATTTGTGTACTTATTTGACGTAATTGGGTATTTGACAACTAGTCATCAGCAACTTTTTTTTCAAACGTCAAAACGCGTGCTTAGTAGGTATGGATTTTGTATGAAGTTTGAAGTTGTGACGTCATCAAAATTCGACGCACTTTTTTTTACTTCAATCGACAGTTTAAAATGGTTATTCAAAATAAAACTAGCAAGGGACGTAGATATTACGACTTTTGGGAGATCCTTTATTTAATAATCACTAAAAAATTATTTATTTCACTAGTAGTCAAATACCCAATTATGCGTCCTATTTTAATTGAATCTGGGGACAAAACCAGTGTATGTGCTCTCGCCATAAAAATCGTCAGGTCTAAAGTGAGCGCTACATAACCTAGCCGACGAACTGGGTTTCCAATTTTGTTGGCACAAGACTTTGTACCATAGTCTTTTTCTTTCCTTAGCAGGAAAACGATATGCATATTGCATATGTTATATTTGAATGCACAACATTTAGGCATTATAATGAATTAATCTAAGATAATTAAACTATCGCGTAAAAAATATATGGTGTTTGACAGGTGAACAACACCAGCGACGATGCGACACCTAGCGGGATAAATTGGCAGTGTCCTTCCTTATTTACATAGGGCCCTGTCAAACATAGAATGTGAACTTATTTTACTAACTCCATCTAGTCTGAAAAGCGGGACAGCGCTATGGCGGGGACAAGGACAGGCTTATACAGGTGAGGGGCAAACCCGCGCCCGTTCTATGTGTGTTTTGCGCTTTAACTTACCTTAAAATTTTATTACATATTTATCATCCTTTTGCAAAATATATCACCTAATTTACCTATCAAATTGTCCATATGGATATCATTTTTTCACTCAGGGTTCTCACAAACTAATTAATTAATAAGTTAATTTTGCAAGTTACTTATGAAACAACTTAGGTGAAAAATTTACTAGTGTAATTGCGACCTAACATCTATTGTATCAAAATTAGATTTTAGTTTCAATTATACTTACCCACAGAAGTTTCACTGAAACAGTTGAAATCTCCAGAGTCATGTGTTTCCCCTCTCCTTTTTTGCGATGCAGATACGTATTTACCTATTTCTAGTTTTAAACTTTCGTTCTCCATTTGTAACAATTCATACTCCATACGTAATTTTTGATTTTCCTAAAAGGTATAATCTTATTATTAAGAAGAATAATAATATAGTATATAATCGATAAAAAGTAAATGTCAGCAAATGATTCATTAATACTTTTGTTTATAGTTGACAAAGGAATAATCAATCTAGATAGGCTTAATGTAATCAGAGATAATTAACCTATACTAATATTATAAATGCAAACATGTGTCTGTCTGTCGGCTACGCTTTCACGGCCATCCATTCAGCCGATTCTGATGAATTTTGGTATAGAGATTGGTTGCATCCCGGGGAAGGACATGGGAGACTTTTTAATCTCGGAATGTGGAATCCACGCGGACGAAATCACGGGCATCATCTAGTTAAATAATATTTTAAAATAAGTTACCTGTTCTAAGTTATGTGTTCTAGTATGAAGCTGTTCGTTGGTATTTAAATCATCTACAGAACTAAGAGCATCCTCGCTTCCAACCTAAAACAGATTATAACAAATTTTGTCATGTAGTCTATTAAAATATAGTGTATAGCCCACACTAAACAGTAATGAAATTGTTAATTATTAAGCTGGAAACATACTAGCATGTCGTGACGCATCAGAAGCATATCAGTTTTAAACATTTATTTAGTATAATAATTAACACATGTTGATAAGGTATGTCTAATAATAATTAGACACACCATAATGTATGTACACATCAATATGTTGTGTCTTATTATTAGACACCATATTAATGAGTTGTGTCTCTCTAACCATAACAAATGTATGAAGCTGACGCTTCACACTTGCACATTTAAAGTTTTATTTGAATTCACAAAAATCTTGCTATTAGCAAATATATATTATAGCAAATTCATTAAAATTGTGTTCTTTTATTGTTATTGTGTTATAGGAGCCCTTGAATAGTATTAAAAAAAATATGAGTCAAATCTAGAATCCTCCTTTTTGGAATTGGGTTAAAAGGAAAAGATTTTATAAACTATTTGAACACGACTCTTACAAACTAACTTTTTATATGAAACTTATTATATGAAAATCGATTCTTAAGGAGGTAAACTCCACAAACAACCAAATTTTACATTCTTACCAAGCTACCGGCTTCGGAGAGGAAGTCACCATTACAACTTGGGGCCTGACTGCTTGTCTGGGCCTTTGGTGCCACTCCCGCCCTCTCCCTTTGCACATCTTCCAAAGCAAACTGGAGTTCTTGGTTTTTATTTTTTAACTTTGCAATATCACACTTGTATTTACTCTCGCTCTCATTGATATGCCTCTGATAATCTGCTATGGTGGCTTGTAGCTGGGATACTTCAAATGTTTTATCTGAAAGCTGTACACAGAAGTTGGTTGTATTGCCAAAGGAGATTGTCATTATGGACCCAGGCCTGACAAATTAACAAACAATATAAAAAAAAAGAAGAGATACCTATCTCAGTTCTTTTGTCTCATTAAGTGTAACAAAAATAAAAGCCACAAGCATCCCTTTGTACACATAAAATCCAGACGTATGTCTACTGTCACCAGCTGTATCTATTACATTTAATATTAATTAGATGATGCCCGTGATGGATTAAGTTTTTTTAACTCCCGGGGAAACTCCTTAATTTTCCGGGATAGTCTATGTCCTTTCCCAGAAGGTTACGTACCTCTATACTGAATTTCATCAAAATCAGTTGAATAGACTGGCCCTTAAACTGACAAACTGATAGACAGACAGACATACTATTGCATTTAAAATAGTAGGGATATTAAGCTTTTGTATAAATCCTTCCAGCTCAAAAGGAGAACAGATTAGCTTATGCATGTAACATGGTTTTATGTTTTAAAGATCACTAGACTTTCTCAATATCTTTCGTTATCAAACATCCATATGAATTAATTTGATTGTGTGTAAGTGTACTACTCAAGTAATATACTTTTGAAGTGTATTGATTACCTGAGAGGCATACTGGGCATTTTCAATGATTTTCTTTTGCAGCTCTTCTTGTAAGAGACCCGCATCTAAGGCTTGTGAATTACTTGTGGTGGCTACTTTCTCTTCCCCTTTACTTTTTGTTTTTTTTGTTAACTTATTCTAAAAACAGACATACTTAAATAAGAACCAGAATCAGAAAGAGAATCAGTGTGCAGAGTTGAGCGATATTTATGTGAATAATAATATTATAGATAGCTTATTGATAATTTGAACAAAAATCAGATAATTGCCAAATTTTATAAACGCAAAGTGATAAACGTCTTTTTCATTTAAATTTAATTAATGAAATGAAGTGTTTGTTTAAATTATGAAAATTGCCTTCAAGTACGTACTCATATGGGCTGTTATTATGAGACAAACTAGAGGGTGATAACCTGATAACAAAGAGTTCATGAAAAATGTGTAATTGAGCACACACTGACGGTGCACACATAAAATTTATATTTTAGCAAATCGAACACCTGCAGATTATCAAGTTCATCTTGAAGGACGGAGACACGGCGCGTCAGTTGCTGGTTTCTAAAAGTTAGCGAATCAATTTCGAGTTCACCCTTCCGTAACGTTTTCTCCTTCTCTTTCAAAGATTCTCGCAGTTCGTTTGATTTAGCCTGTTCATCTAGTACTCCTTTCTTCAAAACTTTCACGTGAACCCTCAACTGTGAACGGAAACAACGAATTTACTATTGCCGACAACACTAACATGTTTTTTAGATAATGTAAACAATTCACCTTGGAATACTCAGACGCTAATTTTTGGTACTTGGCCTGAATATCACCAGAAGGCAGTCCCTCCATGATTAAGTTTCATGAGTTCATAGCTCTAATTTTAATAAAATTATTTATTTTTGTTGTACTATTGCTGAAACGAACACCCACTTTCGTATGAAAATGACAAATTCATGTGAAATGACAGAAATGAGAATTTGAGCGACTTTCTGGCAATGACATTTAAATTTGACGTTTATAATGCTAAGGCATGGATGACTAAATAAAATCCATAATTTTTACCCGGCTTCCTTTTTTTCAAAACTTTTAAATTTTTTTTTTTTGCCTCAGGTGTAATGTTACTTTATAAATTGAGAAGGTGAAACATCATATTTTAATTGAAGCTTCCGGTAAGTAAAAATGGCGTATGAGCGGAGTTTAAGCTTAGGGATGGTTTTATCGATACTTATATAATCGATATAAAATTATCACAAATAAAATTAATAAATAATTAAACATAATATTTTGAAAAACACTAGTATTCGTATTTTATAATGAACTAGCTGATGCCCGCGACTCCGTCCGCGTGAATTGAGGTATTTTAGTTCCCGCGGTAATTTTCCGGAAAGAAAACTGCGATGTGTTATTATTCCAGACTATAATCTATCTCTTCCGTCCATCCATAAATCCAATATTTCGCGTTTTTAATATTAGTATAAATTTATATCATCAGTTCAATGTAAACCTTACAAACAAAACTGTTTCATATATGCATATCTAAAACCAAAAACAGCAGTAGTTTTTCAAAAAAATGGTAATCATGATCGGAGGGCCTCTTGCTGGCCAGCGTAGTGGACTATGGCTGAACCCTTAGCATTCCAAGTTTCCAACAGGAGGCTCCTACTCAGTAGTGGGCGCTGGCTGGGTGAAATGATGAGTAAAAATATAATCATGCTGCAACGCCCCCATGTTGGCCAGCTTGGTGGACTATGGCCAAACTGTTTTCATTCCGAGAGGAGACTCATGCTTAAATTGGAGCCTGCAATAGGTTGAAGTATGAAGTATTCTGTTTTGAGAAACATCGTTATTACTTTCTGGGTTTCTGGACACAAATTGAGGTTCAATTCTTGCAAGGGTTGAATTGCCTGTTGCACAGATGGTAAATTCTGCAATAAGAAAGAAATAGTAAAATTTATTATTTGGATTAGAGAAAAGCATTATTGAGAAGTTTACATTATTGTTTTTATTATTCATTACAAACAAGAATATTGAGTAAAGATTCTTACTGGTATACGTAGAAATGGGCAGGCATCATGTTTGAGACGCTGGTGGTTTAGAGTGTCATTCCCATTGAAATGATGACTACATATTCTGCTTCCTTTTGTAGGCTTGTACTCAGGTCTGTTTATAGCATTCAGCCATCTTAGCCTTAATTCATGATATTTTGGGAATCTGAAACAATTGTATAACATTAGTTAAAATGATACACAATAACTGCAATGAAGCGACCAAAAACCACTTAAACAGACACGGTGATTTTCGAATACGAGATAGGTTATCATCGCTACAGCCTAAAATGAGTTTGGCAATATTATAAGTAGCTGACTGTTTAATTTCATCTCTCTACCCTTCAGAGTGAGAAACAGTAAGAGTGATATTAGGTTTTAATTTTATCGATATTCAATTTTTTTGTAAGCAATACAATCCCCACACTATATATACACTCCAAACAAAAAGTAATGAAATAATCTAAATTTTTAGGGACAGCGCAAAAATTTACGTGTTTAGGATTCAGTAAAGAAGAAACTATAAGATAATTAGACGAAATAAAATATTCGCCACAAAAAGAAAAACGAGACGACTTTGTTACTCACCTATGAAATGAAATTCCTGGGCGTTTTACATTATTATTATTATGACATCCCACAACTGAGCACTAAACCATAGTTGATTACTTAAAAGAACAACAAAATACATGAAAATATTCACAAAACAGATAATTATCCACAACTGAAACACCGGAAGCACAACAGACGCCATTTGTAGTTAGCAAAAAATTGGCTTCAATTGCTAAATTTGATGACGTCATATGACAATTGCGCGACACGTTCACGCAATAAAATAATATAATACACCTGTCTCGTTCTAATAACGTAGCTTTTAGTAAGTAAGAAAAGTCAAAACATAGTTTTACATGTTGTAATAATAAAATAAATCGTATAACTATAATTATATAACATCCGGGATCTAAAGAAGCCTACATCACTCTCCAGGTACTCAACTATACCCATGCAAATATCGCGTCGATCCGTTGTTATGTTGCGGCGTGATTGAATGACAAACTCTGTATTTCAACCCTTTAGGGGTAGTATTTTCAAAAATAACGAAACACGTATTTCATCATTTTAATCCGGTAGCCCAAATATCAAGTTTCATGCCTATAACTTGAAGAACGACGGACTTTCATAAAAACTTTCAACCCCTAGTTATATATGTCACCGTAAGATTGTAAAAACCGCTAGATTATAATCTAACTCGCGAAATTCTAAACTGTCGAAAGATTGTAAACTGTTCAATGTTGTGAGTCTCAGTTTTTGAAATATTAATTTTATTTACGTTTTCTTGTAGGTTAGGTTAGGGTTCGACATAAAAAATCAAGTAGTGCCCGGCCTGCGGCCGGGTTTTATCGGGTTTAAATACCTATCAGATTACAATCTACCGGAAAATAATGCGTTAAATTCTAATCTTTCGACAGTTTAGAATTTCGCAAGTTAGATTATAATCTAACGGTTTTTACAATCTTACGGTGACATATATATAGATAGATAAATAGAACCTAACCACCTGATTATTTATGTCGAACCCTAACCTAACCTACAAGAAACAGACAAGAAAACGTAAATACAATGAATATTTAAAAAATTGACACTCAGAACATTGAACGGTTCACAATCTTTCGACAGTTTACAATTTCGCGAGTTAGATTATAATCTAACGGTGACATATATAAAATTAAAGGTATGTAATCAAAGGTCTCTCCCCTTTAAACTTACTCAAAGTAATAATGTACTCTGTGGTAATGTATTAATTCGCATTATGGGCATAGAGTAGTAAAGATACTTAAACTTACTTCTACTCTGTTTATTATGGGCGTAGATTACGGGTTAAATCATAGACAAAGGAAAAGAAAAGGAGACGTTAAATGAGAAGTGAGAAGTTTTATTTTGTATGGCAGCACTGTTTCTGTTGATGTGTCGTGATTGTCCGACCTAAAATATCAATATTTTGGAATTTATGAAATAAAAATACAAATTACTGAGATATATTTCGTACTTATTTACTACTTAACTTAGTCTACATTTATATGATTAAATATGGACAACAGGTAAGGGTCAGACTAATAATACAGTGTCCAATCGCAACAGGTAAAACTTTTTCAGAACAAAGTAAATTGTGATGAAACTGTATGAATATTCCACAGGAACATGGAAACAAGCAGCTCAACTTTACCTGATGATTCAAGCGACCACCCTAAGAGCATTATACACATAGACGTCGATTGTTTTTACGCTCAAGTAGAGATGGTGCGGAAACCAGAACTTCAATCCCTTCCACTTGGAATCCAACAGAAAAACATCGTCGTGACCAGTAATTATGAAGCTAGAAAGTACGGTATTCGGAAATGTATGCTCGTGTCAGACGCGTTAAAAGTATGTCCAAATTTAAAATTAGTTAACGGCGAAGATTTGCACGACTACAGAGCAGCCTCTAATAAAATATTTACAGTTCTCCAAAGTTGGAAGTGCCCCGTCGAAAAGTTAGGTATGGATGAAAACTTTATCGATGTCACAAACTTAGTACAAGAAAAACAAAAAACTGTTAATGCAACAACCATCACAGTTTCTGGTAAGGTGTATAGTGAACCAAGCCTGGAGTGTATCTGTGGCTGCCACACAAGGTTAAAAATAGCATCACAAATAGCTAGTGAAATGAGGAATAAAATTTATGATGAGTTAGGCTTCACAACCTGTGCCGGTATAGCACACAATAAACTCTTGGCTAAACTAATCTGTCCATTCAACAAACCCAATGACCAAACCACTATTTTCCCAGAACATGGGGCCTGTTTTATGTCTACATTGCAAAGTGTTCGCTCTATACCCAGTATTGGATCAAAAACCACTGAAACTCTTATTTCTCATAAAATTGTAACTGTAAGTGATTTACAAACAGTCCCATTGGATGTATTGAAAAAGCATTTCAGTGGAGATATGGCTGTAAGACTGAAAAATTTAAGTATAGGTGAAGATAATATCCAGTTAAGCAAACAGGAAAGCCACAGAGCATAGGCCTAGAGGATAGCTTTAAGACTGTCAGTGTGAAGAGCGAGGTTGAGGAGAAAGTAGCTGCTTTGTTGCAAAGATTGCTAATCTTGGTTAGAGAAGATGGGCGAATACCTGTTTCACTCAGAGTGACTTTAAGGAAGAAGGATGTGAAAAGGTTGAGCAGTCATAGAGAGTCCAGGCAGTGCCAAGTGTCTCCTTCAATTTTCACTATAACTAATGGAACACTGACAGTCACAGAGGTGGGAAAACAAAAATTGATGACCATAATAATGAGATTATTCAACAAACTTATTAACTTGTCAAAACCATTCCATTTAACTTTAGTGGGATTAGCTTTTACAAAGTTTCAGGAGCGCATGACTGGGAGGGGCTCAATTGTAAACTATCTAATGAATGATATATCAGTGCAGTCAGTTCTTAACATTCAGAATGATTGTGATACATCAGCTTCCTCAATGGATTACTCTGCAGCATCACCAAGCAGTAGTACAACTACTGATCTATCTGATGGTGAAGTGGAGCCATCACCAAAGAAACCTAAAAAGGCAACATGGATAGCAAAGAGAAGGTGTTTGTCTAAGGAAGAAGTTGCATCACCCAGTAAATTGAAAGTAGGTGAACTCAGGTTGAATTCAAAAGAATTGGAAAAGGTTTCAGAACTAAGATTAAATTCAAGGGACAGATCTCTCACACCTCGAGCGAGTCCAGCTAAAGATAATCTCTCAGATACCTCCGATAATATGAAAGATATTGCAGAGGGAGGCAATTGTGATGACTGTCCCAGTTACGTAGATAAAGAAGTTTTTAATGCTCTTCCTGATGAGATGCAGCAAGAGCTCAAGGCTATGTGGAAAAATCCCTCCAGCTCAGAGGTGGCACCCAGAAGTAGTCCCAGAATCATGAACAAAGCAAAACCCAACTCAATCTTGAAATATTTTGTTCCACACAAATAGTATTAGTAAGATTTTATCCTGTTAATTATGTTAAGTGATAAGTGAATGGTTTCTATTTTTTCAAATCATACAATTTTTATTCAGCTGATCAAATACATGTTTATGTTATAAAAGCTGCTTTTCTATTTTATTAAACCTAAGGGTAGAAGTCAAAAGCCAGAGTATAACTGGGCATATCATTTAATATCTATATTTTTTACAGCATCTGCAACTATTGATGATAACTCTGTTAGTTTGTGCACAGTATTTACATTAACAAGGAGACTTTGTGCCAGGTTGGTGTAAGAGACAACATCCACATTCAGTTGTAGTCTAATCTTGTCTCCATCAGTGATGCCTGGGCTGTCATTGGTTTGCTGAGAACCCATATCTCGAATTTGCTTTAATCTTCTTAATGACTCTTCAGTTCTATGTACAGAGACTAAAACATCTTCAACATATTTATAATACCTGGAAGAAGACATACAATTTCTTTTATAGTGTAGGTATACTCACAGTACATAAGTTTGAAAATTTGTACGTAATACTTACAAAACGGTCATAACATTAAATAATGAATTATAAAGTTCTACTAAAAAAGTATGGTCCACCCGCTTGGATACATCCTCATGGAACTCTTTCATTGTCTTGGCAATCACATTGATGTAGGTGCATGGTTTAGTGGGTATACTCCTGTTTGTTTTCCTATACAATCTTGGTATGTCACTAACTTGTTTTAGGTGTATATTAAAATATTCATATAGCTCATTAACAATGCATTCACATATTTTAGAATTTGTTCCTTGTAAAAGTTTCTCTGTGGGCTTTAAACTTTGTCTTAATATTTCTTTGCATTTATTGTCATTTACTCTATTTTCAACAATTTCTATAAACTTTGGCAATTTCTGTAGCAACGTTCGACTGTCAATATATAGGTTTATACTGTTGTCCACCAGTTCTTGATTAATTACAGTTGTTTCCGTTTTCGGAGCAGATTTCTGGAAACAAAATAAGTTAGAATTCAGCAAGTATTCTAGAAGTTAGTAAAAATTATGTAACGTCATGGTGCTAACCTGTGAACAAATGCTTGTGATCCATGTAGCATATCTAGAAATTAATTGTAATGACAACTTCCAGAATTTGTGAACTAAAGCTTCAATATAAATGCCATCTGACCAGCAGTCCTGGAGAGCTTTCCAACATTTATATGTTTCTAGTAAAATAAAACCATCATTACTTTGCAGTGTAACACTGGATTTGAGTGACGCTTCAAAGCCACCTTAAAAACAAAATTGATTTGAAATATCTTATACACAACATTGTCAATTTAGTGAAGTCTACTGTTAGTACATGCTTATTTACAAACACAACTAATGATAAGATAAGAATAAGGCATGTATTGACAATAACAAAAAGTTTTCTATGATTAATCAATGACTCATTCTTTACAACTTGATTATAAAAATTATATTATACTTATTTCATTTACCTGCAATTTCTTGAAACCTAATTTGAAAATAGACAGGCAAGTTCCACCTCCTTAGAAAGCTCTTATACTCTGGTGTTTCATTTAATAGTTTAACCATTTCCTTCGTAGAACAGTATTCTTCTAAATTTCTAACAAAATGCATACTCTCACTGTACCTCCTATAAAACAGTTGTGGATTACCGGGAGCAAATATTGAAGTTAAATTGACTTCAAGGCGGTTTTCTACTTCACACCAAAAGCAGTTTACCAAAAACCTATATTTATTTGTGAGAAATGTCAACTTGGAATGTTGCGTGACTGCAAGAAGCAGCTTCAGTTTGATGTCCAACAGGGACAGTATATTCTTATAGACACCTTGGAGACCTTCTTTATTTCTCTGTAGTGCAGGTTCATTTATAATATCCTGAAGTAAAGGAGCTACAGCCTGTTTTCTAATGAGCATCTCAGTTTCAGACACTCTATCCAATGTAGTTAAAGTAAGCAGTGTTCTAAGCAGATATTCTTCATTATTATCATTCCAGAACTGAAAGAGAAGTTCATTCAGCATCTGAACTAGTTTTCCACCAACTTCATTGTATTGTTTCTTTTGTTCAGGTTTAATAAGACTGTCACATTTTGATATTGAAAATTTTAGTTGAGTATATTGCATTGCTGCTCGGTCTGCTATAATAATTTGCTCCTGTTGTCTCTTATCTGCGATGTGGCTCAGAATGATTTCCAGTGTATTAAGGCAGTTGATACTCTGGCTGTAATACTTGAGTAACTGTTTTTTCTTTATTAGGGCATGCCTTTGATTGAGCCAGAGCATTAACTCTTTCATAGCATCTTCCAGGCATTGCTTTACACTCTAAAATCATAAATAGTACATTTTTATTACATACAGTCACAACACATTAATCACAAGTGCCATATTTGGTATAAAACATAAAATTAAATAAGAAAAACTTACTAAAACTTCATCATTTAACTGGCTTAATGGCACCTGAACTTTCAAGATTGCCTTATCAAAACCAATTAGTGTAGCACACAGGTTAACA
This sequence comes from Erebia palarica, assembly GCA_964035005.1. Classification (NCBI taxonomy): domain Eukaryota; kingdom Metazoa; phylum Arthropoda; class Insecta; order Lepidoptera; family Nymphalidae; genus Erebia; species Erebia palarica. The sequence continues at coordinate 21,614,901 of OZ035994.1, forward strand.
AAATTTGCATAATCCTTGTTAATAAGTTCTATCATGGCTAGTCTGAGAACTTTAAGATAGACACCCAGATCGTCTCGCATAGTCTCCAAAGAGACAACATTGTGATGTTCTGCGAGGAAACTATCCACCGAAAAACTTGTCTGCAAACATATTTAAGAGATTTTTAGGGCTGAATAAATATTAAACAAATGTTCTATGCCTCAGTCGTACAGAAAATCAGTTATACCTTCACGAAGTCGTTTCGGTCAAAACACAAGCCTCGCGGGGCAGGTGGCAGAGTAAACTCCTTGATATCGTTTTCCATTATAATAAATTAATTATTTTAAGGCACCATTATTAAAAGGAACGTTTTAGAAAATATTTATCTGTTAAAATCGTCCATGTACTCGGAAATCATTTTGACATTTACTGACGTCAGCGGTCAGCTTGACACATTACACGTCAGGCATGTTTCGGATACTCTGATCCATTGTACTTTTTTTTCTATGCTCTGATCAATTGTTATTGATGAATACAGTGGCGACGCGTAACTTTGGATGTTACGTGTCCAAGTTACGAATCGACGCGACGTATGACAATTAATTAAGAAATCAATGCATAGATTGCAATCTCATAGATTTATTATCTACTGAAATCAAAGATCAGCTGAACCTATGGAGGGTAGAAGATAAGGTGTAGGTATACAAAAAGTGTCCGTCGAAATGCATTAAATTGGGGGCGCCACTTTAGCACCAGGGTAAATTTAAAAGGAAGCGCCAAATATTATTAGAGTAGGTTTGAGAAATAAACAAGAAAAGAAAACATTCATCATTATTTTGTACAACGTAAGTCGTTGAAATTTTCACTAATTAACTATTTTAGTCGACAATAATATTAAATTTTTTTATCTCGGCATACTTCACTTCAATCTACAATTGCTACATTCTGTCATATCCTTTGCTACACCAGCGCTACTGTGAAAGGTTTTTGAACTGATATTTGTAGCAACCAGGACACTTTTTCAACTTTTCTCCCGAAATGTTACTCCTTGCCTTTACCCTCCATAAAATATCAGGCATGATTCGGATACTCTGATCAATTATTGATATTGATGAATACAGTGACGACGGGTAACTTTGGATATGACGTGTCCAAGTTATGAATCGACGCGACGTTTGACAATAAACTACGAAATCAATGCGATAATCTCATAGATTTATTAAATAATGAAATCAAAGATCAGCTGATCATATTTTTATAAACCTTACGTCAGTAAGTCGTACCATAACTCTATGATAAAAACCGTCATCATTGATACCTTTATTGATACCATTACCTGTACTTACAAAGGGAATTTGCTTGGGTACATTAAGCATGCCATTACACCTCGAAGCATTTAATCATCACTGATACCCAGGCCCAGGTGAGCCCTCGATTTCAATTTCACCTGATGGTAAGTGATGATGCAGAGGTAGCGGCCTAACCTGGGGTATTGCACTTAAACATTGAACCCATATCCCCAATCGGTTTTTAAACATGGCATCATACCGGAACGCTAAATAGCTTGGCGGTACGTCGATACGTCTATGCCAAAGCCGAAGTCCCCCACCAGGCCAGACCAGAGAAAATTCAGAAATTATAAATTTCGAATTGACCCGGCCGGGGATCGAACCCGGGAGCTCCCACTTATAAGACCACAGCGCTCACCACTGGGCCAGGGAGGTCGGCAGACCGAATGTAACTCTCAAGCATTCCCATTTCCCAAGCACAAGTTGTATTATTAAGGACAATCATCTAATAAGGACGTTACTATTATAGCAATCAAAATATTTCATCCTTGCCTATTAGTCTGTTATGTAAATTGCCTTTCAACATCATATAAACGATCAATTAAGGTATTATTTCACAAAATTATGCTAATAGCCTAACTATATACTAAGTACTATATACTTATGATAATACCTACGTACCTACTTACTAAAGTAGAGACCATTAAGTATCTACACACTTTGGTAAACCAATGCCTGGGAAAGGTGTTTGAAGATGGCGATTCTGAAATCTGAGGATCTGTATTTAAATAGAGCAAAATTTGTAATGAAATATTTAGGTGTTTGGGTGCCGCCAGAAAATGATACGGCAGTTCATAAAATTTACAGATTTTTTATGATGTCATTGCAGTATCTATTTCTGCTTTTTCAATTTATTTACATAATCCAGGTATGGGGTGATCTCGAGGCGGTTTCTCAAGCATCGTACTTGTTGTTCACACAAGCGTGTCTGTGCTTCAAAGTCACAGTTCTGCAGCTGAACATGGATTCACTAAAAGATTTATTGGGACAAATGAATGAGAAAGTTCTGTTCTTGCCACAGTCTACTAAGCACGAGAGGTAGGTAAATTTAAAGTAGCAGAAAACCTTGCGGTTAAAACATGCAAATTTGTAATGATTTGCGCCATCTAGCAGGCATGCTAGGTCATCCAATAATTCCCCAAGTGAACTGCAGGACTGACAGGTCTGTGTGTGGTGGCGTGCTCTTGATAGAGTTTGTCCATCAGCCATCTACGGATTTTCGTGTTAGGTTTTGGATGCATAAGGTTGGAACTTGGAAGCCATTGCAAATAAAACCTTTGAGTTAACCAAACCAATTAATTACCTAGGTGCCTCCTCCTGTAGATTTCAGGTAGGAAAGTACATGACGTGATTCTTGGTTACCCTAACCATCCTCCTACTTCTACTATCCCACAGCTACCTAAACCTGATATACTGTTTTTTTCTTATCAACTCAGTATACTGAAACTGCAAGCTAAGAGGATCAAGCGTCTTCTGTTAGCATTTATGATCAGCTCACAAACAACTTGCGGGATGTGGGCATTGAAGCCTCTGTTTGATGATGCTGGCAGTCGGAAGTTTCCATTTGACATGTGGTGAGTTCACTTTAAGAACGAGAAAACAAATTACGTTAAAGTCCATACGTTTCTAATCGGTAGGTACTTACCTAATACGGGGAGAATAGTAAATCCTTTAAACGTTAATAGATGATGCCTGCGACTTTGTCCGCGTGGAGTAAAATTATTTGATTCCCGTGGGAACTCTTTAATTTTCCGTGCTAAAAAGTAGCCTATCTCCTTTCTCAGCATGTCACTACCAAATTTCAAAATCGGTTGAAAAGATGTACCGTGAAAGACAGATAGACAGACAGGCAGACACACTTTCGCATTTTTAATATTAGTTTGGATAATATTATATGATTTCAATTTTCAACATTTGGCAAGGAGCTGTGAGATCTAAGACAATACGAAGTACCAAATTAATTCCAAGACATTAAATCTACCCCCTTCTGCGCCCTATTTCAATTTATTAAGGTAAGGTACCAATATCAGAATTAGATTTATATATTTCTAATTCTATGGGGTAGGTATATCTAGTCTGGAATAAGGCTGGTATAAGTTTTACATAATCATTATGGATAATATTTTTATGCTCTCACAAATAACTAATCAATTCATTAATTTGATAATTTTTTTAACCAAGGATGCCCGTGAAGCCAGAGTTGTCGCCCCAGTACGAGTTGGGCTATGCATTCCAACTGGTGACCATTTGCATGAGCGCGTACATGTATTTCGGAGTGGATAGCGTCGCTTTATCCATGGTCATTTTCGCGTGTGCCCAGGTGGATATCATCAAAGACAAGATTTTAAGTGTTAGTACATATCTCCTTTACCAGATGGCTATAAGAGCAAAAAGAATAATTTTAGATACAATGATTTATAGTTTAAACTTTGCTTCAGAATATGCGTCTTTATTTTGGGAACGATGTCTCCTTTAAGTCCTTATGAATTTGTTGAAGTATTGATGAAGAATTTTCAAATGAACCTTCAGATTTTTATTGAAATGTTATCGTAATTATAGAGACAATCAATTTTTTTATTTTTACAGATAAAGCTATTGATACGAACGAAATCCACAGATCTCACTGAAAAAAAGAAAATCCTGTCTGAAAATTACATCAAATTAGTCGATTGTATAAAACATCACCAAGCTATTGTTTCGTATGACCAAAATATTTATTCACACTTATTGAAAACTCAAAAAAACAATGTAATAACTTTTTCATCAATTAATTTCAGTTTTACTCAATTGGTAGAGAACGCATATCATACATTTTTATTATTTCAACTTGTTGGAAGCGTTGGTCTTATTTGTATGTCTGCGTTGCGTATTCTAGTGGTAAGATCCTTTGAATTACTTAATACCTGCTCTACCTATAAAATCTATTTCAAATATATGATTCAATCAGGTGGATTGGCGCAGTATGCAGTTCTTTTCAATATTGACTTACTTGTCAGTGATGATCAGTCAGCTATTTGTGTGCTGCTGGTGTGGTCACGAATTAACTGCCACAGTAAGTGTCAATTCACAAATAAATGTTTCAGTTTATTTAAGTTAGCAGAGATCCGACTCGAACGACCAAAATTTACTTCAACAAATACAAATACGTTTTTTGAAGGACCAAACCTTATCATCATCTTGTTCTTATTAATTTTCTTTTTAGAGTGAGAACCTCCACACGGTGCTGTACGAGTGCTTGTGGTATGAACAGGATTTGAGATTTAAGCGAACTCTATGCTTTGCCATGATGTGTATGCGTCGCCCGATGTTTTTGCGCGCAGGACACTATATTACTCTCTCTAGGCAGACGTTCGTATCTGTAAGTAGGAAGCAATTATTTCGAGGTCGATTTGAATTTTCTTACCATGTGCATCGTTATTTTTAAGGCAATCAGTCCTGAACATTTTGATTAAATATAAGCACGTTTGTTGAGAGTACGATAGACCACTATATACCTACGCGTACCTATAAACTGTAGATTCTTAATAGGTACATCTATCATCAATTTCATACTAATGATTTATTTTATTTAGGCACATCGTATTTTTTTCAGATTCTACGAATGTCATACTCCTACTTTGCGGTTTTGAATCAAACTAAATAGGAGCATTTTCGGTACCTACGGTACCCTACCTACCTACGGTATTTGTACGGTACCAGTAGCTTTGAACTCCATCCATACTAATATTATAAATGCGATGTGTTTCAGTCTGTCTGTCCATCTGTCTGTCTGTTACGCTTTCACGGCCCATCTGTTCAACCGATTGTGATGAATTTTGCACAGGTATAGGTTTTATCCCGGGGAAGGACATAGGTAAATTTTTATCCCGGAAAAGTCAAGAGTTCCCCCGGGAATCAAAAACAGTAAATAAAAGATGTGTAAATCTTTAATGGTCGGCTGTTGCAATTATGTTTTTTAAAAGTTTCAATTCGTGATAATTTAACGAAAATAGTACCTATTGTTTCTCTATAATTTCCACCTTCGTCGTAAGTTTGTAAACAAAAGTCATTAGAGTTTCCAGTTTGGTACCTAATCATTCATTTATTTGCTATACAGTGTGTGGTACGACTCACGATTACCTTAATTTAAATAAATGACTAGATACAAGTATTTTTAGTATTTTTATTTTTTAGTTTTTTTTTCAACTGCCTTTTCTAAGTATTAGATATAGATATATTGAACTCCAAGAAAAATCTTATAAACCCTACGAAAAGGCGCGGTGAGATAGATTATTTAAAAATCTTAAAAGGTGATGCTTTACAATTTATTATATATTATAATATAATGGTGCTATGTTGTGTAAAAGGAACATACTTCTTATCACATAGTTAATAGTGTTAGGTACCTGTTCAATAAAATCAAAATAAGTAGATCACTGAAAAGAACATCCTGTATTAAGAAGTTAATCTACCACCTTTGATAGAACACAAATCCACTGTATAGGTATATAATATATACAATACAATTTAGGTATGCATTGCTAAAGATCTACAAGCAAATACTCTACTAAGTATAGAAAGCGAATAAAAGTAGTCTTCATAATGAAATTACATTTCTATTGAGAAAGCGAGAAGAAGATGGCTCCAAGCTCTATAGATATATTTCTAAGTAGACCAAGAAGTGTTTTAGTATTCTTGGGGATATGGCTACCACCTAAGAACTATGTTTTTCTGTATAACCTATACAAAATTATGATGATGCTAACGCAGTATTCTTTTATATTGTTCGAGATAATATATGTGGGTGTAGTTTGGGGGGATCTAGACGAAGTTTCCGAGGCATCATATCTACTGTTCACTCAAGCCACGGTCTGCTACAAGGTTACAGTTTTCATCATTAGTATGAAAAATCTAAGACAATTGATGGATTTTATGAAGCTCGCCATATTTGATCCCCAGACAGCGTACCATGATAAGTCCGTTTTATTTGAATTATGTAGCGTTTTGAAGGGAAACTTCTTTAGAATCATTGTTATTTGAAAATTCGATGAAACGAAAAAGCGACACTAAAAAGAGACAAACATATTCAAAATAGGATTTAGCCTGCGAGAGAATGAGATAGCATACAAGTTATATATATCTCATTCTCTCTTATGCTACTTTTCTGAAGTTTCACTTCTACCGTGTGTGATATTTTTTTAAGATACACTTTTTAAAATTTTATTTAACGAATTTTGTATTCTTTGTAAATATTTAAACTTAAATTTTTATTTTCTAGAGTTTTGTTCACGAATGCACTGAAAGTGAAAAAGCTTTGCGCAGTTTTCCTGATAACCGCTATAACGACTGTCAGTCTGTGGGCTATCATGCCTCTCTTTGATAAAGCGGAGTCAAGATACTTTCCTTTCAAGATTTGGCAAGTAACATTATGCCTCTATAGGCATTTTCTTCTAGCTGTCTTTCTTTTCTCTGCAGACTGCATAAAAATCGTCCTGTTTGTCTTTTACTTATCATAAAGAGCTCTTGGAGACGACCTATTTTATGTCCGGTGAGGCGCTTTGCTTCAGAAATGAGTTCTGATATTAAATTGCGTTTGTAATAGTCACTCATATCTACTTGCCTACTCTCTCATAAGCAATAAGAAATGAAAGCGTTTGCAGAGGAAACTGAGGAATCATGCGACGGTACGACATCCCTGCCGTCGCGCGTTGCTTAATTTGAACAAAAAAATAGAGTAGATCGTTAAATCACCCGTTGCCGATGTAATTTTTTCCTGACGCCAACTGTAAGTGTCTTTTTTTCAATACCCAGGCCTGTATTAATAAACCAACATCAGTTAAGAACAGCTTCAAGTCTCTGTAAATCTATGCATAAGACCGGTTATAACCAGAGATTGATCGATAATGCTAGTCTTCAAAGAGATTAGTTAATTCTCATTTTTACAAACAATGCATAAAATTTAGGGAACACCTAAGACCAATAACTATTGTGAGTTAAGTATCAGTAATAATAATGTTCCGTAGGCAAATTGTTAGTGCAGAAAACGGGGATCAGGTTCTCAACTAATTACTTAGAACATTTCAGGATGCCCGTAGACCCACAGAAGTCTCCTCAATACCAGCTCGGGTACATGTATCAGATAGCGAGCATCTATTGCAGCGCCATGTTGTTTTTCGCAGTCGATAGCACGATCCTGTCGATGGTCATGTTTGGTTGCGCCCAATTAGAAATTATAATTGACAAAATGCAAAAGGTTTCTTTATATACCTAAGTATATCTATTTTTGTAGAAATGATTATTGTGCAATGGACAATGGTGTTAGATTATAGGTGGTTCATAAAGATAACTACAAAGGTTTCGTCTTTTCAGCTACAAACAGCACCACTTTCAGCAAAATGGAAGCAAGACAAGTACGATCAAGTGATAGGAGAAAACAATAAATTATTTATTGATTGCCTTCGCCAGCACCAAGCCGTCATGAGGTTACTTTTATGTCACTGTCAATACATAAGTGTGTCCAAACGTATTATTAAGCGGCAAGTGCACGGCAGCAACACGCAGCGCGCTATGTAATAGTACATTACATCGCGAGACCGGGAAGTACGCGTTTTCTGGTCGAGTGTTAGTTAGATGGCCGAGCTACGCGAGGCCGGCTATATACGAGACCCTGAATGCTCTCCCAGTCGAGCTGTGTATAGTGCTTTTCTAAAAAATGAAACAAGTGACTTTTTTTTAAATATATTTTTTACACTGTGAGTGCTGAACGCGTAATACGGTAGAGTTCCAAATTTAAACTATTTAGGCCAAAGAACACTAGTTACAAGATATTCAGGAAGAAAGATTCCAAATTCAAACTTATAATATGTAATGAAAATATACATTCTTTACTGGCCTAGGCCGGGAAGTTTAACTTTCGAACTCATTTACAGGGTATGAAATGTGCACATTTCATATCATTTTTTAGAAATAGTTATTTGTGTTAAATGGGGCCAAAGAAAATTTTTGTTCCCCGATTTCCCCGGGCGCTATTTTGAATTCAGAGCATAGTGAAGGATTCTAAAGTAGAATCCTGAGCGTAACGAGGAATTCAATATACGCCGCCCGAGAACAAAAAATTTGGCCCCGAGTGACAAACACTATTTTTCATCATTACGTATGACAAAAAGCTAGGAGTATCAACGTACTATGTATGGACATTACCTATACGTTTAAGCACCAATCAGAAGCACGCACGCGGACCAATCAGAATAGAGAAATGAAAAGCTCCCGCTATCCTCTGAAGCCAATATTCGTTTTTCGAATAGGTATGATGAAAAGATTACCTATAGGTACCCACGAATATGATATGCACGGCAGACGTCCAATAAGTAACAGAGCGATGTAGCGCTGTTATGTGAATGTTTGGACTATCGTAAAACGGTGGTTTGGACACACCTTTAGGAATTCAAAAGGCATCTTTTTAACCACATTTTGTGACGTCAAATGTAACTAAAACTTGCTTGTTGCTAGGCTGTGCTTAGGAAATGATTTGCAAGAACCATTTGTTCCAGGTTTATAGAAATGCTGGAGGATACATACCACGCCAACATATTCTTCCAGCTGTGTGCCACCGTTGGGATCATCTGCATCATTGGATTGCGAATATCAATCGTAAGAATAAGTTATCTTACCTGCTTCCGTTCCTCACAGCTAAGGGTCACATTGGCACAAAGTCGAAGTGCCGTTGCTGGAGCGCGCCTCTGCCTTCAGGGTAGGCATATATTAACTAGCACACAAGCTAATATAATACAAAACACTTGCTAATATATTATACACTTCTTCACATACCTGTAGGTACGAGTATGTGTATTTATGACTAAACGCGTTCATAGGCAACAGCACAGATGTTTCTTATTCGACCGTGAACACGAAAACATAACCATGATTGATAATAACCCATACCTATTTCTTATCGATTTGCAGGGAATCGAGTCTGAGACCTTCCACTTGTAAGTTGTAAGACTACAGCGCTCACCACTGGGCCAGATGTCAGACCTATGTATTTGGCTTACGCTTTCAAGGCCCATATTTTCAAGCGATTTTGATGAAATTTTGTATAGAGATAGGAATTGCATCTCTCTCTAGAGATGGTTGTTCTCTGGGGAGAAGGACATATTAAGGAGTTTCCACGGGAAAACAACTCAATCCACGCAGACGAAGTCGCGGGCATCATCTAGTACTTACCTACTTTTTTTTACAATCAGACGGAGCCGAGCAGCGTGCAGTTCTATTCAATGCTAAACTACATGGCTACTATGCTGTCACAGCTGTTCCTCTACTGCTGGTGCGGCAGTGAGCTCACTACTAAAGTAATTTGTACCTAAGCGCCTTTTTTAAAGCAATCGATCATAGCTGAACGTAATTATGTGGGGACCCGGGACCTAATTGGAATAATCTGGTTTGTGTGGAAAACAAAGGGACCCGGAAGCGCCCAGGGTAATCCTCTATCCGAGCGAAGATGATGCGGGGCCATACTGCAACGCTTACAGCAATATAACTCAAAATGATAGTTATATATGTCACGTACCCTGATGTTACTTTTTTGTATTCCACTACAGCCCTTGACTGCGATCTCACCTGATGGTAAGTGGCAATGCAGGCTAAGATGGTAGCGGGTGAACCTGTTAGGGGTATGGCAGATAAAAACAAGCATTATAATAATTCTAAAACACGAAAGTGAACAATAATATAGCTTTTAGCGTTGGCAGTATAGACCCTGGTCATCTAGCTATACATATATATATAGTATAAGGCTTTTGTGTTAGTGCCACTCAGTCAAGTATCTGAACGGAAGCAGGTGATAATATGGTTCGACCGTAACAATAAGATGATCATCCTCCGTCTCCGAGCGAGTGTTGTTTTTTTTTCCACTACAAGTTAGCCCTTGACTGCGATCTCACCTGATGGTAAGTGAAGATGCAGTCTAAGATAGTAGCGGGCTAACCTGTTAGGGGCAAGGCAGTATAAGTAGTAAGCATATTAAACCCATACCCCTATTCGGTTTCTACACGGCATCGTACCGGAACGCTAAAACGCTTGGCGGCACGTCTTTTACCGGTAGGGTGGTAACTAGCCACGGCCGAAGCCTCCCACCAGGCCAGACCAGGGAAAATTCAGAAATTATAAATTTCCAAACCCTGCCGAGGATCGAACCCGGGACCTTCGCATGTTAAGGCAACAGCGCTCAACACTACGCCACGGAGGTCATCAAAACGGACCACGGAGCACGGAGGTTGTGCTCGGGGACCACTGGTCCGAGCGTTGATCTTTGGAGGTCGTATAAGTATATAGCGTAATTCAGAGAACACTTCGTAATCGTGAGTTGGGCTCTCTCGTGTTCGCGTGCATCGTACTAATAATGCCATCCATTGAATTATGTGCGGACTGCGAAGACCGCCACATATTTAATCAGCAAAAAGCGATCCGCATCGAACAAAGGGAATCAACAAAGCCTTAAGTTTTCAGACGGGGATTAGTACCCGCTTTTGTTACAGCTTTTATTCTGAAGGAAATACGAGGTTGCATTGCAATGGCCGTTGCACTGTCGCTTCGCCTGTGAGTTTATTCGTTCCAATCGCTTTACTCATTTTGTAAGATACCTACGAAGTTTTATGAAATACTTTTTTACTCACCTGCTTTCATATTACGTCTCTTCAATTTTAAAATTAGGTAGATACATAATTTATTGATTCTACAAAAATACATCTCTATTACATACGTTGTGATTCCCATTAGACTCTACATTATCAAGTGCCTAGGTAGGTACCTACTCTCGTACTCTATATGATAGCAGGTAGAGTATACCTACTGTATAGACCTTAACTATTTACTTCATTTATGGAAACAATTGATCTTTCGCAAGCGAAAGCTATTCTTCAGATTTAATTCAAAGCTTTTCAAAGATTAAACTAGACCTACGTTGTGTAGTTGTGTACCCCACAATAAAAGATAAGATTCCTTTTCTGACTTTATAGATAAGTAAGGTAGTCATTTATTATTAGAGTCAAGATTTACGCGAATGGCTGTACCAGTGCCCGTGGTATGAACAAGACGCCAAGTTCAGACGTTTGTTACTCGTGGCCATGGAGCGAATGAAGAGACCAATCATACTAAAAGCTGGACGCTACATCCCACTCTCCCGTCCTACATTTGTTTCTGTAAGTATAACTACTTATGGGTCTAGACAGGCGGTCGCTGCATGCCAACTGCAAAACTTCTGTAATGTTGCAACTTGCAGTTGGTTTAACTGCAGAAAAACTGCTTTAACACTGAAACTTTGCAGTCGGCGGTTGTAGACCTAATACAGTCAGTCTGTCTAGACACTAATATAGACACCTACGTAAGATGTGGTAAGACCCTAATCACATTCAGTAGGTACCTACCTAGGTACACGCGACGCGTAATTCGCATTTTGAAATATGTAATTAACTATTCCTTTAATCTGTTTCAGATCTTACGCTCCTCGTATTCCTATTTCGCAGTTCTGAATCAAGCCAATAATAAATAATTTAATATTTTCTAAGCATTTTAATGCAAGTAGGTTAATTACCTATTCTGAGCTTTTCACTGTTACTGTTTTTTTCTGTTGTTTCGATGTTATGTAGAAAAAGCCTAGTTCTCTACCTAGCAGCTTAATATTGGTCAAAATCACCCAGGCAATTATTTAATTAAGTATAAATTTTTAAAGCTGCTCTTGGCGACTATGATGCCTGGTGGAAAAGAGAAAGAGGATTATGAAATAAAACGTCCGACATCACAAATGAATTGTTTTATTCATACGTAAACCGTGTATCACATATGCATTGTGTACATTCACGACATTTTAGGCAAATAGTGTGATTAGTTTATGAAAAATTATGAAAAAATACACATTTTTTCAACACTCAACGACGCTTAACTATAATTAAAAAATTTAATCAAGTCTGTAAATTCGTGCGCTTAAAGTAAAGAGAAGGCGACGCGTGTATCAAAAGAATAACAACCATACTTGTAATACAATTATTGTTTTCACTTTTCGGTTCAAGAACAGCAAATGTCAGTTTTATGTTACAATTACAAGAAGGGGAATGATTGATTAGTTCTGTCGGCGCAATACAGGGCGCCTACCCCTCACATTAGGCATGATGACTGATTTTGAAAAATGGTCAGATTATGTTCGGAAGTATCTACTATTTCGAAAAAATATATTATTTCAACAGAAAAATAAGGTTCGGTGGATAAAATTAACATATGAAATTTAAATTTTAAAATTCACGCCAAAACGCTCGCGAGTGTCATGGCGTAGTTTGTGACGTCACTATTGTTTTTACCAATGTAGTCTGTGCAGCGTGCAGTAAACAATAGTGTAATTGTCAAAGCTCGAAACCAACAATTGTGACGTCATTCGCTTGTAGGTGTTTAATCCATTATGGCGGATTGGTGTATTTTATAGTTTTATTTTATCAAAATAAATAGCAATCTCACTCGAAATAGAAAAGTAAATACGTTTTTTATAATCCACGAACCCTATTTCATTAGATGAATTCATAATTTCATTGAATCTTGGTAACTGTCATCATGCCAATTCTTTGAGATTGGTTTAGGTAATGGTATACCTCTGTTATTCGGTAAGTAGGCTTAATGCAGCTAGACTTGTTTGCTTATCCGTTGTCATAAGTGAGCGATGAAAGTGACGCGACGCAACCCGACGTGATACTCCATAGCAAATGACGAACTTAATCTACGCGACGTTAAGGGTCATGCTACTGTTAAGGGTTGCAACTCGCGTATGCCTTATTCATTCTGAAAGATGAAAATATTGATCTACTTATGTGATAATCATATACGTATCTTAAAGTATCTTTGAATAGTAAACTTTGAATTACGTAAATTGTTCCAACCATTCCATTCCAGATTTCTGGAAATCTTTAATTGTAGCATAAAACAGTTTAACTGCAAACAAAAGATAAAGTGAACAAAACAACTCCAAACAATAGCTTGTATCAAAAGATAACGACTACTTAACATTACCACCACATTTATTTTCACCCCAAGGAAATTGGAAAACGATAAAACATCAATTTGTCAACATTTTTTTTTGATGGAAGCGCCTATATAGTTGGCTTCATTTTTTTAACGCGCTGATAATATAGTAAGGCAGTTTCTTGATTTGTCTGTGCGGCAGCGACGTAGCATTTGCTATGCTCGAGTACCGAAACGTCAAAAAAAGCTTAATATACTGTTGAAGATTACTTAAACTATAAGAGAGCATGGGTTTGACTCACTACAGCAATGCTAAGGACAGCGGTTACTCATGTATGTACCTACACATTGATGAAATTGTAAATACCTATTTTTTTTCAAAACCACCGAGTTTATTTCTGGTCCTTCTCGGTGGAATGGCATTCCGAACCAGTGGTAGATTCACTCAACGATTAAAAAGAGCAACTGTTGAGTTTCTTGCCGGCTCTTCTCAGCAGAATCTTCTATCTGAACCGGTGGTAGAGTCAAAACATGAATTAACATAATTAACACCTGTATGTCGTACATGTTTTAAATAAATTGAATTGAATTGAAAAGCACTTGTAAAAGTTTATTTGAAAAAAAAAAAATGTATTTTGAATACTCTGTCGCAGCCAACGAGCTTAATTAGCCATTCAGTTAACATCCTAGCCTCTACTAAACGGTGCCGTTCAACTAGAGGTCTGAATTCGCCATATACAGTTATTCAATCAAACAGCTAGGCAAATGACTTTGATCGATAACGTTTAACTATATGCCTAGCCTAAGGCAAATAATTAATTGCACAAGGGTCAATTAATGTGGCCCAGAACGTAATCTGAGCACACCGACTGCACGCAGTCTTGTCTGTCCGACTCCTAGAGTGTTTTGTGTAAAACGCGAAGCCAGAAGTCTTCTGGCGTAGCCAATTAAAGGCAAAAACGTTCCGCCAAGCGATTTAGTGTTCCGGTACAATGCCGTGTAGAAGCCGACTACGGATATGGGTTTAATATAACTGCCATACTCCTAAACGGTTAGCCCGCTACCATCTTAGACGGCATCAACTTACCATCAGGTGAGATCGCAGTCAAGGGCTAACTTGTAGTAGAATAGGCATGATGACTGATTTTGAAAAATAGTCAGATTATGTTCGGAAGTATCTACTATTTCGAAAAAATATCTTATTTCGGCAGAAAAATAAGGTTTGGTAGATGAAATTGGCATTTGAAATTTAAATTTTAAAATTCACGCCAAAATGCTAGGCGGTGTCATAGCGTCGTTTGTGACGTCACTATTGTTTTGGCCAATGTACTCTGTGCAGTGTGCAGTAAACAATGGTGTGATTGTCAAAGCTCGAATACAAACAATTGTGACATCATTCTCTTCTTGGCGTTTCATCCAATATGGCGAATTGCTGTATTTTATAGTTTTATTTTATCAAAATAAATGGCAATCTCACTCGAAATAGAAAAATAAATACGTTTTTTTTAATCCATGAATCCTATTTCATTAAATAAATTCATAATTTCAATGATTCTTGGTACTGTCATCATGCCTATTGTAGCAGTAGAACTAGTAAATAAACTTGGTCTTTAATACCGCAACAACAGATGATGTCGGTGTCGCACCGTCACTCAAATTGGCCTAAGAATAGACAATGAATACCCTTTCGAATATAATTCGACTTAAATTCGCTCATTATGTACATTTAAGTCTTAAAAAAATTATATAATTTTAGATAACATTTTTTACTTATAGTCCGCGCACGAGCTCTGAGGAATCCTATGGAATGTTAAAGTAATAACCTATGTGCTTAGCATGCGCACAACGAGATTATCTCGCGACGAGAGAGAGAGATGTTGTCGTTGCCGGGAAATTATTAATTTACCCTAACATGCACAAAATGCGGTATATTACAAGAAAAAAATAGTCGACATGTAAAGGTTCGTAGAGAAAAATACCACGATAAGAAATATTACTTTTATCTCTACTTTTGGCGTAACGAGAAAAGTAACGTAACGAGTAAAGTAGAAAAGTTAGCTTCGGTAGAGAAATAGATGTAACGGCTAGATATAATTTTACTCGTTGTGCGCATGCTAGCCATACTGGAGTTGTTTAAAGTGCAAAACAATACTGCTATCGAAAAATTACACGCGTCCAGCTCGAAACTAGTGCTAGGAGCGAGCTGGATATGGAGCGACGATCGGGGGTGACGTACAGCCGTCGTTTCTTCAGACCCCAATTCCTCGGAGCTCATGCGCATGCGCAGATAGGTAAGTTGTTAGTCGCGTGATATTTTTTTTTTAAATCTACGGATAAATGATATTGGCCGATTGTTACACCTTAGTTTTTAATACATAATAAAATAAATATAATACTTATTATTAATGATATAATTAAATGAAAGAGTTAAAATAATCAATATTAATTTATATTTGTGATACTGAATGAGGTAATTTTTGCAAAAAAAAATTTTTTATTGTTCTGGTATTCTTACGACGAGAAAACATAGTCTTATAAATAGTAAGATAAGAAGTAAGAATTGAAAAAATCATCAATGAAATTTCACTGTAATCGTAAATTTAATTTATTTACATAATCTTAATCATTATGTAAAATTACTTAATAATATTCAAAATTATAATTAGTTACAATTCAAAACAAATACAGTTACATCAAAATTTATTCAAAACACAGTAACAAACATACAATTTAAAAAATAGGCGCGTAAAGATAAAAGCACAACCGAATGTTTTTAAAGATAAAGATCACAACTTTGAAGAAACTGTAGCAAAATTACAGCACTTGTAAATTTAATAAACGCATTATTAGTGTTAAATATTTGTATAAAAATGCGTTGAGTAATAAATTAAACCAGTACAGTAAGACCACAATTACACTTACATTTTTTTTACAAAAGCTTTAATATTTGCATTTGCAAGTCGCGTATCATAGGTCGGCCTAACACGGACTGCTCGAGCAGTTAGCCAGTGATCAACATACCCGGACTGCTCTTGCAGTCGTAGTCAACAGCTTGAGGTTGCCATTGATAACTGTTGCCAACCGCCCGAAGCAGTTGCGACCAACTGCTCGAGCGGTTCCATGTAATATGTGTACGTAAAAGACTGTTGTTCAATATGCAATCGCAGCTTGAAGCAGTCCATCCTGACTACTTCAAGCTGTCCGTGTATGGCCAGCCATATACTTGCAAATGACATGACCAGTAACTGCCCTCCGATACGGGATAATGTGCAAACTAAGTGTAATCGTGGTGTAGTGTAACATAGCAATAAGAATTATTGAACACAATAGTAAAGATGATTTTACTGCAATAATACTTAAAATATTTCACCAATACATATAATATTTTTGACGCAACACACCATAAGGCCATAAAGTATTCTAAAAACGCCAAATTTAAAATAAATATCATACTAACAATACATTTTGGAATACTCGACATAATTTCTTAATACAATCCAGTCGCGTTATAAGTTTTAACTTATAGTATAAATTTACTTGTTTTCGGGATTCTCTTAGAAAGTTTAACTGTAGTTTAACTTTAGGACTGATTTTTCAATTTCCAAATAATCTGAAACCGTGGACTAAATCAGACGTTTTGACGACTTTTGTATAAGAAATCTGACTTTATTCCTTAGTTCAGTTGCACAACGATTGAAAAATCAGTTTTTTATCTATGATTTAAATTTTTCCGAAGTAAAAAAAACTACAACCCAAGTTTGTATTTGGCAATTTGAAGATAAAGATAAAGATTTGTTCACTGACAAATAATAAAATACAATTAATAATAAAAGCTGCTGTAAGTAAATTGCTACGTAATACTGTATCCCTATAAATTATTATGAGGTCTAAAGCTTAGAAAGTCTACGGTTTCTTGTGGCAGAAGCGAGAACTGACTCTAATTCAACTGCGTAAGGCTTAAAATTGAATGGCAATAAAGAAGCCACACGAACGAATGATATCTAATAGTTACAAGAAAGTTACTGTAAAAATATATTAGCTACATACAATTAATTCTACAGATCTCTACGTCGCTGTCTTTTCGGAAATACTAAGACATGTACCTACTATGTGATGATAGTAAAACATTTATTAGAGAAGACTACTATTGGTTAATTAATGTACGGTACATTTTACGCAAGGCTAAATAGTATCTACTGTCTAAACCTCTAAAAGCTACAACTAAATTTAAATACGAGTATATAATATAATAAGTATATGTAGGTAATTACTTATCAATCAATATTGTATAGTTCATATTATACAAATTCATTTCAAGATTATAAATATTAGTTAAAGATTATAAAGAGATAAAAATGCGATATTTTGTTGTATAGTTTTTTAAATATTAAATGACAACATTTATAAAGGTCACTTAAGCAGGTAGTTACTATTTAGCCCTACAAATAAGTGAGGCCATGGAGATGGTCAGTATGAATAAGAAAACTTATGCACTATCTGTATGACAGAAAAAGTTTGCAAGGGCAAGAATCCGGGGCCGTAAAGCCGTTCAAAAACGTTATAGATTAGGTAATTAACAGCTAAGCAAACTTAAGCCGCAATTACACTTGTGAGTACTTCGGGAGTAGCGTACGTAAGTAACTTACATAACTAATATTTGCGTGCGATACTGTTTACATTTCGTAAGTTACTCATATGCGACTTAGTTTTAGCTTACCAGTGTAATGGTGGCCTTATCTGTGCGTAGGGGTTATGTATGTAGAATTAAATTCAGTACAAGAATTCATACTTCATAAAATATAATAAATATAGTAGCAAGTTTGATACGAAATGTTTCCGTGAGCAATATTAAATTATAAAGTTTAATTAAGTATAATTAGGTATAACTAAATTAAGTATAATTATGGTGATGGTGGAAGGTATAAATATGAATTACTATAGTTCTCCATGGCCCAAATATTGCCATAGACTAAAGAAAACAGTATCCTGACAAAATCACAATCATAATTGGTATTGGCATGAAGAAAGTCCAGACTTCGATCTGTGTCCTCTTTAGTCTATGATCAATTGATCAAATAATCAGCTTTTTCACCCTGCGTGATTAATGGCACACTATATCAAACATACGAATAATTGCATGGTCCTGTAATCGATATTAATTCCATAATTTAATACATCGTAATTATTTAGATTGAAGATATAAGCAGTCAATTTTATAACAAACTATGAAAATATATTATATTCTCCCCATCATCGTGCCCGAATCGCATAGTTTTTTTGTCTATGTAAGTTTTGAGCAAATAATCTTCGATTTTTGAAGCTAGGCTACCCGTAACTATCTTTCATTTGCGGTTTGTCTATTCATAAGATACGCAGCATAATATTAATATTGAATGATCTTAATTAATGGTATTTACTTAAATGTCAAAAAAAATTACGGCAAGAATTCTATTAAAATAATCAAAAAAAAGTATTAATAATAATCAACAGAATTAGAATAATTTCAATAACAACAACAAATTTAAAATGGTATAAAAGAGTTTCTGATAAAATGTAGAAGGCCGCGCGACGGACATTTTTAGTTTTCACCTAAACGTACTCGTAAGAGCCTATGCAGACATTATACGTGGAAACAACGCGCAGACCCTGCGCGTTGTTTCCACGTATAAAGTACGCCGTAACTCAAAGACGTGTTCAAAGGCTGCGTTTAACGTGCATATAGTTTGCGTTACGATTGCGTTTGTATCGCGTAGTATGCGCGTATTAAATAATAGGCTCTAACAGGGCAATGGGGCGGTCCGTTGTATGGAGACCCCCGCATTAAATCCTCAGTCGATGAAACTTGGCTGGGTTTTAGTATTGGATGATCCAAAACTTACACAAAAATATCTAACAAAAAAAACATCCGGAAGTTAAGTATTTATACCTAAAACTTAATATTTTTGACTGAATATTCTTTTTAAAATAATAGTAGGTACTATTTTACACTCAAAACCGAAATATCAAATGAAATAATCATGCAGAACATCGATATTTAAACCGATTTTATTACCAAATTTAATTAAATCTTCATTTTAGATTTTTTGTTGGATATTTATTATATAAGTTTAACTCGTGATACTTTATCATACTATAAAGTTTCGTCACCTGAGGAATTATTGTTGGGGTCTACAAGATTTATTGCCTAGACTATAAACCGTCGGATGATAACTGAAACGGTCTACAGAAACAAGATGGCGGGTTTCCTAGATAGCATTTTGAAAAAAAAAGCTTTCTTGACCAGTGCCGTCACATATCGGCCACTGTCAAAGGAAACCCGAGCTTATCCTGAGGTAAGTAATGAAAAAATAAAGAAAGAAGATTATGCACTCAGTTTTATCTGGTAAATTACGTGAAGGTTGCGCAGCCTTCCATATCTTATCCTGGAGAAAAATGTGAAATATCTACGCTAGGCTTTTTGTATTAATTTATCTACATCCAATACACTACAAGTCGACAATCCAATACTTGTGACACAAAACAACTCAGAGAAAAAACACTTCAAGTAAAGAGAGACCTTACGAATCTTTGGTCTTCTGTAACTGCTGTGATCTTTGGTAGGCTTTTTATAAAGTCTAATGCACACGGTAGATTTATTTCCTTTAGCGAAAAAGAGGTTTTAAGATACGGAACTTTAGTGGAAGTTGTATACTTGATGCAGGGAAACGTCATCAACAGTAAAAGAAAAATTTTTGTAACAAAATGGAAATTTGCTTACACGGTTGCATCTTAGTACATTTTCTTTATTTAATCGAAAAGGCAGGTGAACCAGGAAGCAAAAACTTGCTTATACACTCTAAAGTTGTTAAAATAAATGGATTGTCGACAACTAATAAAATAAACTTAATAATTAATTGTAAATTTCATTAAGCTAAATTTGATTGCAACATAATATTCATACACTTCAATACATCCAAATATACAAAACGATGAGGTACTACATTTAAAACGGTTAACACATATTTGTACATAGATTCCAGTGTTGTTCACTTGGGTTTATGCAAGTCCATCAGATGTTAGAATAGAGGGATAACCACTCAGCATTAAGTACTTACCAAACAGGAGAGAAAAGTCTCCCTTCTACTAAATATGTTATACTCATGTTTACGTAAATGACGCGATATGGAAAATAAAATAAAAACTAAACAGGCATAAAAATTAGTTCCAATTTTGGCCACCGGTCCAGATAAGTTGGTGGGACTATAAGGTACGTGTTTACTAAAATCGTGAGCTTTGCCTCATTCTACCCAAAAGTGACTTGCAAAGAAATTAGTACTCAATTCGACTCCTGTTTGGTTGAACATTTAATGCCATTCAGTTTTGATTACAGTTCTTTAATGTGGACTCGCCTTTCTATACAAACGTTTCATTTCCATGAATCAATTTTCTTTTACTCAATACATCGTCCTTGGAGTTGCAAATTGACGAAATGTGAAAAAATAGGAATTGAAGAAAGAATATTCAAACTGAAGTGAAAGAATATTCAAACTTTTATATATTGTATTCGGAAGATAATGCCTCCTGATTTTAAACTTTAAACGTTAACAAATTTTTATATCTACATCAATTAGCATTTCCAAAAACGTTAAAAGGTAAAGACCTTTTTTTAGACCTAATTCGCGTGCAATGAGAGACCTAATTCGCGTGCAATGTAAATGCATAGGGCGTTTCGTAGAAAAATAAGCCACGCAAGCCAAAAGGATAGATTATCCTAAAAATTGTCTTATGACATAAGGTTTATTTTTCACTGGGATCCTTTCGACTGGACGGGGTATCCGGGTAATGGAACACGTCTCAATGAAGAAGTGTGGAGTGCGTAAGCGTTTTCCTTACATCTACAAACATCGAAAGCTACTTCTCCATTGATCCGAGTTACATTTTAGCCGCTAATTGGACAGGAGTTCATACGAGATCAATTTTTTCTATTTCGATTTTTTTTTGTCTTCTACGACGTGTATGGCCTTCAACTGTCGCGAAATACTTAGCAACTACAGTCAAAACCTGATTGTTTGACTAGACGAGTTTTAAATACTCGGTTTTCTACGATACATTTACAACAAAACAAATAATACTATTATAATAAATTCAAAACACATCATTCGGTTAGGTAATTACATTGGAATTTAATAATGGGAAAGTGTGGAGATTCCTAAAATTTGAGCGATATACAAAAAAAAATCTGGAATAAATTCATACCTATTAAAATTCAAACGATTTACTCGCGATACCGACACATTTCTTAAAATTATTGACTCACCACAAAGTTATTATTGGCCTGTACCTGAAAGAATAATAAGCAGTTAATAGATTGCAAAAAAAGGGTATATGTACTGTGCAATTCACACAAAGCAGAAATGAAACTTCAGAAAAGTATATATATAGCTTGTATTAAAGTATATATATAGCTTGTATTCTATCTCATTCTCTCGCAGGCTAAATCCTATTATTAATATGTTTGTCTCTTTTTAGTGTCGCTTTTTCGTTTCACCGAATTTTCAAATCACAACGTTGCACTTCAAAAACGAGAGCCACATAAGAATGCTCTTTCAGACTAACCAAAAGTCAACCTTATTACCTGTATACAAAGTTTAAACTCCCACCTCGCCGTACTGTACGGACCATTTCTCGTATGCAGCAAGACTGTGGGGTGACACGGAAGGCCGGATCCTTTTCAAGGCGTCCATAAAGTCGTGGAAGGCGATGCTACGGACCAGGGATAGGTCTAAGCATTTTACTTCCTCTGGATCCAACTCTGAAATAAGTAGAATAGGGATGATGACAACTCAATCAAATCCGCAACTCTTTGTCAAACTTGAAAATGCACTTCTAGAATGGAAGTTGTATGATATTCACAGTTGCTACGTCATCAAATTTCAACGCACTTTTTTTCTTTAATCTATATTTTAAAATGTTTATCCAACTTAAAACTAACCGAGGATATGAATTTTAGGTCTTTTGGAAGACCCTCTATTCAATAATCAGAAATAATTTATTTTTCATATAGGCATCATCCCTATTTATTTATTCTCCTACGAGTATGTGTTTTTGCAGTTTTTAAATAATTGTACAGCATCTTTTACTAAAGTCTGTTTAATAGGTGAGTTATAAAAAAATTGAAATCGCATTCTGAAGACACCATTATTTGCTGTTCAAGTACTTTTGAAGAGTTGGACTGTTTCTCACATTTGCTTGATTGATCGATAATCCTTTCACAGTGTTGCTAAATTATCTTTCAATTACTTTGTAGACTCTAGCATGTCTTCATCCGCTTAGATATTGATTTTTGGGAACCAGATTTTTTATTCCATTACAAGTTTGACTGCGATCTCACCTGACGGTAAGTGACGATGTAGTCTAAGATGGTAGCGGGCCAACCTGTTAGGGGCATTTTGGGATAAATGTGTCTAATGTCTAGAATGTGAGGTATTTCTGTCAAGATCAGTCTACAACTAATATATTGAGTTTGTAATGTGTATTGTAATTAAGACGATCTTTATTTTTAAAAGAGAAAACTACCTATATAGATGCAAGTGTGAAATCATGTACAACAAAATCAGGTCGCTCCCAAATCTTACAGTTACATTAGCGCTAAGCGCTGGCCTGTCGCCAAATGAAATCGCTAATAGCGCATAGAAAGCGGTTTGAATATTTTGGCCTATCTACCGTTCTGCCGTTTTATTTTTTTCGAAATAGCGCCCACTCATAAAACCTGTATTAATAGTTGACATAAATACAAACAAGTATTAAATGAGAAAAAATCGATGCGGCAGGTTTCCGAGATATAAACTACTCGATGATGGCGCCCACCAGCAGAGAGGCTATACTCCCAACGCTTAAAGCAATACTTAAGCAATATTACTCATAATGACAGTTTGTTGTCACGTACCTTAACGTTCTTAAAATAAGGATTAGTATTCCAAAACGCGAAAGTCAACAATAATGAAACAATTTATAGCTTTAAGCGTCGGCATTATGGCCCTAGGTTATCTCAGAAATTTGATGCTTTTGGTAGCGGTAAGGTCACTCTCTGAATAGGCATCAGTGAGAGCGCTAAGCCTCGTTATCTCATCATCACTTAATCATTTAAGACTTATTTTCTTGGCACTGCGCACCGACATACAAACTCAAACCGACTATCTTCTTCAAAAAGTATTTAGCTTCTCGAATAGATCATTCCTACTAGCTTTTTAAGGTTGCTTTAAAAAACTTACCTATTATGGGTAAACAAAGCACAGTTAATACGTATTTCCTGCCTTCCTGGTCCTCGTATCAACTTACTAAACTAAGCCGACTATGTGCTCAAGTTTTTTAAGGCTAAACTAACCTCTAATAGGTTCGAGTATATATCGTTACATCACACATGACATACCAACCGAAACCGACAATCTTCTTCAAAAGTATCTAGCTCCCTAAATAGATCATTCCAACTGTTAAAAAACTTAAATGTAAATTCAGTCCACTACATCTGTAATGGGATTAAGGGCAGCGTCACTAAGGGAATAAATTGTTCCCGGATCTCATCGTCAGTTAGCGACAATGCCAGGCATTTTCGTGGTTAAACCGGAGATCGGTTGTCTGGAATAGATTGTCAGTGTCGGTTGTCGGTTGTGTGGAAAGGTAGTCCTCTTTTGTTTTATCTTTTAACCTGTTGTTTGTTGTTTTTGTTTTGTGTGTGCTGTGCAATAAATAGTTCATGTATCAGTTAAAAACTTGCCTCTAATGGGTCTGAGGGCAGCGTCTCGGCACAAGGCAGTAAGGTCACTCCCCCAATAGCCGTCAGTGAGCGCGGCGAGCCTCACTATCTCGTCGTCAGTTATCGACGACGCCGCGGCTCCTCACATATGACATACCAACCGAAACCGACTATCTTCTTCAAAAAGGGTTTAGCTCCCTAAATAGATGATTTCGACTATAAAACTTAAATGTGAATTAAGTCCAACACATCTCTGAGGATTCAAAAGCAGCATCACAGTAAAGCGGAATAAGGTTGTTCCCCGGATCTCATCGTCAGTTAGCGACAATGCCAGGGATTTTCGTGCCTAAACCGGAGATCGGTTGTCTGGAATAGATTGTCAGTGTCGGTTGTCGGTTGTGTGGAAAGGTAGTCCTCTTTTGTTTTATCTTTTAACCTGTTGTTTGTTGTTTTTGTTTTGTGTGTGCTGTGCAATAAATAGTTCATGTATCAGTTAAAAACTTGCCTCTAATGGGTCTGAGGGCAGCGTCTCGGCACAAGGCAGTAAGGTCACTCCCCCAATAGCCGTCAGTGAGCGCGGCGAGCCTCACTATCTCGTCGTCAGTTATCGACGACGCCGCGGCTCCTCACATATGACATACCAACCGAAACCGACTATCTTCTTCAAAAAGGGTTTAGCTCCCTAAATAGATGATTTCGACTATAAAACTTAAATGTGAATTAAGTCCAACACATCTCTGAGGATTCAAAAGCAGCATCACAGTAAAGCGGAATAAGGTTGTTCCCCGGATCTCATCGTCAGTTAGCGACAATGCCAGGGATTTTCGTGCCTAAACCGGAGATCGGTTGTCTGGAATAGATTGTCAGTGTCGGTTGTCGGTTGTGTGGAAAGGTAGTCCTCTTTTGTTTTATCTTTTAACCTGTTGTTTGTTGTTTTTGTTTTGTGTGTGCTGTGCAATAAAGAGTTCATGTATCGGTTAAAAACTTGCCTCTAATGGGTCCGAGGGCAGCGTCTCGACACAAGGCAGTAAGGTCACTCCCCGAATAGCCGTCAGTGAGCGCGGCGAGCCTCACTATCTCGTCATCAGTTATCGACGACGCCGCGGCCCCTCGCGCTAAAACGCGCCGTAGAAGCGCACCGCGCGTTCTCGCGTCTGGCAATGTCACGTATACCCGCTTTGGAAACCGCCTGGAGAAAGAGTTTTTTTTTTGGTTCCTTTAAGGATTAAACATCAGAAGTGGGATCCAAAGGTAACAGTGCTTTTTTAATCACCGACATTTTATTGTAAGATGCCAAAATTCAAGTCATAAAATTTACTTCAATTGTTTTTTTTTACTGTAAATTGAAAATGTCAGACTTTCACATCATTCAGGAAAAGGGGACTGATTGACTGACTGCACGCAACGCACAGCTCAAACCACTGGACAGATCAGCTATTATGACGTAGGCATTCACTAAGAAAGGGTTTTTGAAAATTCAACCCCAAAGGGGGTTTCAAATTTGTATGGAAATCAAACCTAACGTCAGCGACGCCGCGGGCAAAAGCTAATTCCCCACAGTAAGTTAGTCCGCCCGTATTTAGCTTTCCCGCCTCCTTTAAAAAGTTGCTTAAGAAACGGGTTGTCGGGAGGAGATCACTTTTAGTGATAAGACCGCCCTTGCGCACGCGTTGTTTTCTGTTTTCTATCTATAATTTAGTTCTATGTTATAAAGACTAGACTAATTAGTTCCATGTTATGTGTGGCAATAAAGACTTTATCTATCTATCTAGTTTGCGACAGTTACCTTAACGCAGCCTCATCAAGCTCCTGCGGTCTATTGGTGGCGGCCATCACAATGAGTCTGTCCGCACCCGCGGCCGGCAGACCGTCGAACTCCACGAGGAACTCCGTCTTAAGCCGCCGCGACGCCTCATGCTCGCCCGAGGATCGCTCGCAGAGGAGCGAGTCCACTTCGTCCACGAATATTATTGACGGCTGATCGGATATAATAGACCATTAATAGTTATTTGTGTTATATGGGGCCAAAGAAAATTTTTGTTCCCAGAGGGCGCTATTTTGAATTCAGAGCGAAGTGAAGGATTCTATAGTAGAATTCTGAGCGTAGCGAGGAATTCAATATACGCCGCCCGAGAACAAAAAATTTGGCCCCGAGTGACACACACTATTTTTCATCATTACGTATGAGAAAACGCTAGGAGTATCAACGTACTATGTATGGACATTACCTATACGTTTAAGCACCAATCAGAAGCACGAACGCGGACCAATCAGAACAGAGAAATGAAAAGTCCCATGGGCCTAAAAATTAAATTTTGCTCCCGCTATCCTCTGAAGCCAATATTCGTTTTTCGAATAGATATAACGAAAACAGCATTTGTTAAGTCGAGGTTATTACACTATCGATGATTTTATTAACGACAAAGTTGCATGGAAGCAACCGGCCTCGCATCCAGTGACCCACAAGTACTGACTTGTGGGTCACTGGATGCGAGGCACTGGAACACAACACATACGTTACAAGTATTACACTGGTAATACTTGCAACGTATGTGTTGTGTTGTCTACATATTGTAACCTTTTCTTTTCTATGAAAAGAGCAACTGCTGAGTTTCTTGCCGGTTCTTCTCAGTAGAATCAGCTTTCCGAACCGGTGGTAGTCTTAACGTTTCATAAGTGTCACAAGTTGTCCTACATGAAATAAATAAATCATTTCATTTCGTTTTTATCGGAATCGTATCAGTGTGTATATGTCACCGTAAGATTGTAAAAACCGTTAGATTATAATCTAACTCGCGAAATTACAAACTGTCGAAGGAGTACAATTTAACGCATTATTTTTCGGTAGAACCTAACCTACCACTACATGATTGTTTACGAGCCCTAACCTAACCTACAAGAACCAGACAAGAAAACGTAAAAACAATGAATATTTCAAAAATTGATACTCAGAACATTGGACGGTTCACAATTTTTCGACAGTTTACAATTTCGCGAGTTAGATTATAATCTAACGGTATTTACAATCTTACGGTGACATATATTCATACAGTGGATCGACGTCCATACACAACACAGACCCACAGACCCGTCTTCTATACCAGTTGTAGCACCTAGAAGGCCAGTACCTTGGACGAATTAAGTACGCGACGCGTGATATCGGCCATATTCGCCTTACCCCTATAGCCGCGAACTGGGCAGTTTCCCCATATGATATTGTGTTGTCATAGTCATCGACTTTTTCATGCACTAGTGTCAATAATTGGGCAGAAAAATTACAAGGCATTCTCCCCTCGCCCCGCAAAAGTTATTCGAAAATAATTTTTACTTTTTTCTGACGTTTCCTATTCCGTGTTTATTTCATCCAAGACCGGTACCTATGGTTTAGAGGTAGGAAATTTGACGTTAAAGTGACAGGAGTTTCAATACTAATTTCTGTCACTCTAATGTCAAATTATTATAGTTTCCTCCATCATCCCGTAGCGTTGCTATGTCTAAAGGCTTCCTTCGAACGACTGGTAGGACAGAACGTGGAGACCGTCCTAAACGAACCGCACATGCACACACACATGTCTGCGTACAAAAATATTGACAGTTCCCCGATTCTTCGCTAAAATTATGCAATTTGCAGCGAGAAATTAATTCTAAAAAGGGCACAAACAACTCCTATTCTACTTTTATTCCTGTCAACAGTAAAATTAAATTCAGTTTAACAAGCAAATTAGCACCACCATTGCGAACTGTCGGATTGATATTCTAAATGGACTGAAAAAATACCTGATAAGTAGAGAAAGGTGTGATGATAGAGTAATAAAACTTCGTAAAGTGAAAATTGAAGGAAAGGATCAGTATATTTCGTGATTAAAATTCTTGATTTCAATAATTTGCATAAAAATCACTGCATTTTTTGACAAAAACACAACCTTCATAAACGATATTCGGTTGGAAATGTGCCAACACAAGATCTAACTGCAGTCTAGCAAACACGATTTGTTGAAACAGAAAGCTTTGAAATCTGAACAATGCAGCGAAAGTTATATGCAGTCGTTGCTAAAATGGGTGCATTTTCATCTTTACTTAAATTTAGCATACAAACCTGGGATGTTTATGAACTCGTAATATTATATTATTTGTGTCCATCTATCTGTCGGGCAAAATTGTTTCATATTAGACGATGCATTCCTTGAAACAGCTGTTTTGGAAGAAAACTCAGGGCATGCACCAGAGAATAAAAACTTTTGATCACCAAGTGACACGATTTGAAGATATTTTTAAAATATTGCGCTCAGATAAATTAGTTTAAAAAATTTGTGAAATATTCCCGAAATCACAGAATGTCCAGTATGTTCGTCACGTCAAATTCCCGGAATGTTTAGTCTGCAAGTCTATATTTCGCTTACACATTTGGCGTCAAATTTCTGGACTAAGTTCCCTATTTCTGAGCACTATAAAACAAAATGATTTTTTCCAAGGTTTAAAAGAAATAATGGGATGTTAAAGTGTTAACGCGTACCTATACAGTACTATGTTTAAGAATAGTTTATTGTAAGTTTTCTCATGCAAGTGACCTTTTGGTCTTTTTAGGGAAAATAAATGTCTCTTTAAACCTAACGCGTTTTCCCGAAAGCACTAATAGGTATGTGGGTCCCTACAGAACGGATTTGTCATTTACCTGCAGTTCCCTGGCCACTTGGAACAGCGCTCGCACCATCTTTTCCCCGTCGCCCACGTACTTGCTTGTTAGCGTGGCAGCGGATATTGAGAAGAAAGTCGCCGAACATTCTGCCGCTACGCATCGCGCTAGCAACGTCTTACCTTTTGAATGGGATAGAAAGATTTCACTTAATATTATAAATGTGAAAGTTTGGATGGATGTATGGATGTGTGCATGTATGGATGTATGGATGTTTGTTACTCAATCACGCCCCAACGGCTGAACGGATCTGGCTGGAATTTGGCACAGAGATAGATTATAGTCTGAAATAGCACATTTTTAACCCGGAAAATTAAGGAGTTCCCGCGGAAACCAAAAAACCAGGAGTTCCCGCGGAAACCAAAAAACCTCGATCCACGCAGACGAAGTCGCGGGCATTAGCTAGTATATCATATACATTAATTTCCTCGTCCCCAATTCGAACTGCTAGGATAGAATGCCCTTCCAGCTTCATTTGTCCCTTCCTGGAAAGCCGAGAGAATAGGCTACTTTTAGGCAAACGCGTTCCAACTTAGGCTGCATCACCGCTTTCAAGCAGATCTGATTGCAGCCAAGCCCTAGTCTATAAATATTTTTTGAAGTGAAAAGTTCTATCGGCGCGTTTTTGGTAGGGGGTAAAAATGTGGAAACGCGAGACCGACACCGTTCTTCTAAGACAAAAGGTCTTATGTATAAATAGTAATTAAATTTTAAGGCCTTAGTTTTAAGGTTTATATTAATAAGTGCCGTGGAATCGTGACCGACACCTCGCGTTGTTACGAAGACAAAAGGTCTTAAATATAAATATAGTAGTCGTAAATAAACAATGCCCTAGTTTTAATTAGAAAACAAATAATAATATGCGTTTACACTTCTATCGGCAGTCCCTATGACTGCCTTGTTTTAAATATAAAAATTAGACAAAAAGTTATACTTGAGGGTTCTGTAGCATATAATCTGATGATTGATGACTAAAAGTAGAGAAAACTTATTCATTACCATTGCCAGGAGGACCAAAGAGCAGTAACCCTTTTGCTGGTGATCTGAGCCCGGTGAAAAGTTCCGGTCTTAATGATGGCAAAACCACCATCTCTTGTAGCGCTTGCTTGGCTGCCTGTGACAAAAAATGTGTTCTATTAATTTCTTAATGATAAAGGCTTTTAATTGGAATTGGATTGGTATGTCGAGAAAGCCTTGTAAATTGAAATAATCGTCGTACATCAATAAATGTCAGTAACTACTTAAAAAAGTCCTTTGACGTTTATTTTAGCTTTTCGATGAAATGAGCGTTTTCCCTGTTCTGTGATGACAAGTAAAGCTAATTTTCACATACAATTTCCATGTTTCACAGAAGTGTTCGAGGAACTGGAATTGTTGGGCTGGGCTTACCCTAAAACCATTTATTTATTACAAATTGTTTGTCATATCACTTACATCTTGACCAGCAATATCATCCCAATGGACCTTCGGGCCGCCTTCCACAATTTCGTCCAGTATAAGTTGAACCAGCTTGGGGTCCACACCTCGTACAGCGAGCGTCGGCTGCGGGGTCCTACTTCTGGTGGGGGTCCCCCTTTGTGAGCCTCCCCCAACGACTCTTCTCACTGGAGACCCATTCACTGGCACCTGATATGTGCTCTAGTTGTGAGAGTAGACGTTGTGATGTTAATGGCGATGGTATGGTTAGTGAAAAGTAGGCATATTAGGAAAAAAATTAAAAAAACTAGGCCCATATTCCATATAGGCAAAAGGGGTCTGCTAGGTCATCAAATGTGGTGTAAGTTTCAAGCTAGGCTTCAGAGGTATCAGAGGCTTGAAAGTTTTGGTAGTCGGAAATACAGGTTTAAGCATTTCTATAATGCGTTGTACTACATCTACATACTACTTGTAGTGGTACAGAACTACAGACTTCATCAGGTTCGTAAAAGTAATAGTAGTGTAATGTGGTAGTCAAGAAAGGATAAAGGAATTGTAATTTTCCGTTTTAGAATTTTGTTAATAATCGAGTTAAAATTTTAAGGTTTTTAATGATGGTGAGATGAATGACATGCCAATTTATACAACCAATAGGTATAATATTAAATCAAAAACCTGCTAGTCTACTCATTAGCGGATATGCTAGCTAGTAATTATAACATATGGTCTAGAAATCTGGATTTGAGACAGGCATCTACTTAATATTCAAGCATAATTTAACAGTAAATGACTGATCACTGAGCTATTGCCATTGGTCCTGAGTTGGGGTCGAGTTTACGCTTCGCATCCAGCAGCCCGCAAGTCAGTGTAAAACTTGTTACGTGACGTATTTATTGTATACTAGCGGACGCCCGCGACATCGTTCGCGTGGCTCAAGTTTTATATTCCCACAGGTACTCCTTAATTTTCCGGGATAAAATAAATATGTCACTCTCCAGTTCCTCATCTATACCCATGCAAGAAATCACGTCGAACTGTTGTTCTGTTGCGGCGTGATTGAAAGACAAACTCTCTATTTAACGTCCTTGAGGATAAAATTTTCAAAAGCTGTGAAACATGTATTTTTTTATTTGAAATCAGAAGCCCAAATACCAACTTTCATGGCTATATCTTGAAAAATGAAGTACTTTCAACCCCTATTTTACCCCTTTAGGGGTAAAATTTTGAAAAACTGTGACACACTTATTTCTTTATTTTTTACCGAAAGCCAAAATACCAACCCTTTGGGGGTCGAATTTTCAAAAACTGTGAAACACGTATTTCTTCATTTTCAGCCCTGGGGGTGGAATTTCGAATAATGGGGGTTGGAATTTCGGTTTAGGCTGTGCTTTGATAATATATAAGTCAGTCAGTCAGTCAGTCAGTCAGTCAGGACTTTGAATTTTATATATATAGATTATTTTTAAGTGTAGCATTTTTCTTTTTACCCGACTGCGGAACGCACAGGGTTATGTGTTCATCAGTCTATATATGTTTGTTTGTTCCTTGCAGGACAGCTACAGCCTAAACGCGTGGACCGATTTTGATGATTCTTGCACCAGATTATGCCGAGTATATCATTAGAGTGTCACTGTGGAAGCCGAATTTGAGAAAAAACAAAGTGGCGCCCTCTAGAAGCCATAATGTAACAAATTTAAAAAATAAAGTCGATAGACTATGGCGTGTGGGGTATCAATGAATAGGTCTTGCAAAATCATAGTTAGGTTCCCTTGATCATTTTCTCATTTTAACGATCATTTAGGATTTACGAGGTTTCAAAGGCTCATTTTTAGTGTATTCCTTCGTGTCGCACTACAGACAAAACGGCTGAACCGATTTTGATAATACTTGTACCAATAGCTTTATCTTAATCTTCCGAGTGTCATAACGGAAGCTGAATTTGAGAAAAAACAAAATGGCTGCCTCTAGAAGCCATAATGTAACAAATTAAAAAATAAAAGTCGATAGAATATGGCAAGTGGGGTATCGATGAATAGGTCTTGCAAAATCATAGTTAGTTTTCCTTGATCATTTTCTCATTTTAACGATCATTTAGGATTTACGAGGTTTCAAAGGCTCATTTTTAGTGTATTCCTTCGTGTCGCACTACAGAAAAAACGGCTGAACCGATTTTGATAATACTTGTACCACTAGCTTTATCTTAATCTTCCGAGTGTCATAACGGAAGCCGAATTTGAGAAAAAACAAAATGGCTGCCTCTAGAAGCCATAATGTAACAAATTAAAAAATAAAAGTCGATAGAATATGGCAAGTGGGGTATCGATGAATAGGTCTTGCAAAATTATAGTTAGGTTCCCTTGATCATTTTCTCATTTTAACGATCATTTAGGATTTACGAGGTTTCAAAGGCTCATTTTTAGTGTATTCCTTCGTGTCGCACTACAGACAAAACGGCTGAACCGATTTTGATAATACTTATACCACTAGCTTTATCTTAATCTTCCGAGTGTCATAACGGAAGCCGAATTTGAGAAAAAACAAAATGGCTGCCTCTAGGAGCCATAATGTAACAAATTAAAAAATAAAAGTCGATAGAATATGGCAAGTGGGGTATCGATGAATAGGTCTTGCAAAATCATAGTTAGGTTTCCTTGATCATTTTCTCATTTTAACGATCATTTAGGATTTACGAGGTTTCAAAGGCTCATTTTTAGTGTATTCCTTCGTGTCGCACTACAGACAAAACGGCTGAACCGATTTTGATAATACTTGCACCACTAGATTTATCTTAATCTTCCGAGTGTCATAGCGGAAGCCGAATTTGAGAAAAACAAAACGGCGTCCACTAGAAGCCAATTAATAAATGAAAGTCCATACTCGATAGGTTATAGGCAAGTGGGGTATCGTTAGATAGGTCTTTTAAAATCACACCTAGGTTCCATAAACCATTTTTCCGTTTAAATGATAATTTAGGATTTACGAGCTTTCAAAGGAAATGTTTAAAGTTCCTACTCATATCATCTATATCGATCAAACTAGGTGGATTATCTCAAAAAGCACTCAACCGATTTTAACAATTATATCACTTATAGAAAGCTACATTATTATCAAGTAAAATAGGCTATATTTTATTTCCACAAAAATTGGAGATCCTTACGAAAATTGCAATAATGTGAGTTAAGTCGGAAAAAATCATCTTATCTGAGAGCTTACGTGGCGTGCGCTGCCTAAAACGTTAAAGTTACACGACAACAATGTATGGTGGAAACGTTCCTCTCAAAAAGTGCTAAAAAGAAGTCCACGATAGCATATAACTATCTTTTAAGGTTGACTCACAATAACCATTTTTATGACTTTCAAATTTGGTCTAAAACAGTGCTTTGCTTGCGAAGGTGTTTTTACCAACATAGTTATTAATCGTTAATTCCTTATCAAAAAAAATATCTTACTCATCTTAAGTATTTAATTAAGACAAAAATTGTCCTTTACACCATTCAATTTAGATGAATATCTTATGAGATATCATAGAAATAAAGTTTATCATGCAACAAAACATTAACTGCCTCGTTGGTCTAGCGGTTAGCGTAGTCGACTGTGGATCACGAGGTCCTGGGTTCGATTCCCGGTCGGGCATGAAAATTGTTAGGTATTGGGTTTTTCAATTATGAAATTCTCAGTGCCAGCCCGGAGTTGGAAGTTGGCGGTGTTTCACCCCCGTGCCTCGGAGAGCACGTTAAGCCGTCGGTCCCGGTTATTATCACTAACATGATAATAGTCGTTAAAGCCCGCCAACCCGCATTGGAGCAGCGTGGTGGGTCTAAGCTCCTAATTCCCTCTCTCCTATGACAGTGGAGGCCTGTGCCCAGCAGTGGGACGTTCATAGGCTGTAGTGGTGGTGGATGCAACAGAACACTTCAGGCGGATAAACGTCTTTTACAAATATCACTCGCGGGAAGCGCGTCCGCGAGGAGTGCGGTGCGGTGCGGTGGGGACTGATCTTTTTTTTTCGGATTGAATATAGTGCATAGGCCCTACTGGCCGCTACAGCGGCACTGGGGGGTTGACGAGCGCTAGGCGTCGCCGAGAAAAGAGCCCTAACGCTCGATGACATCGGGGGGGCAACGTCCTCCTAAGGGCGCCTCCTGTGAGGCTCGGACCACGGCTTAGGATGACGTTGGGATGAATGGGAGGTCGGTTGGACTAGATTAGTCCATACGCCCTCGAGGCCGTGAGTTAAGACCACGTCCGGGTGACGTGGATATCGTAGATATCGGCGTCCCCGTCTTCGCCGGCGAAGACGCTGTGTTGGGTTAGTGTTTGTGTGTAGCCCTAAGTAGGGAGCATTGTCGGTAGCGATTTGGTCATTGGGGTCGAAGGGGGACTGATCACTGGGGTGCTTGTGGTAAAACGAACTACAGCCGCACCGCGCACGACTGACGACAATTGCGTGCGAGCGTCCTGATGATGCCATCATCAGGACGCTCGCACGCAAAATTTCTTAATTTAAGCTTCGCAAGCCTATGCTTGTGAAGCTTAAATTAAGAAATTTTGACGCGTTTTCATAAATTGTTTAATTGGTACATATTAATTTTGTTACATAATAGGTACCTAATAAATATTGTCATTTACCTACTGTAAAATTAAAGTTAGGTATAGTTATATTAATATAGTTTTGGCACCTACCTAAATAAGAGTCAATAAACCGTTAGTAAATCTAAAATAAGGAATCTAATAGTTTAAATAAATAAAAAATACAATTAATACAAAAGTAATGATTCTCATTACGGCAATAATATTATTAGGATTACCTTGCAGGTAGGTTATTAAACAACATAAATAACCAAAAAGTTTAAAATAAAAAAGTAATTTAAAAAAACAAAAAACCCGACTGCTTGGACACCAAAAAGTATAAAACAAGATGTGAATTTCATTATTATCAATTTACATAGTATAATACTTTTAATGAAATAATGAACAAAATAATATAGCCAATTCAGTATTCTCACAGCTCACGTTTTATAATAATATTTTTCTCTCATAATTAATTTTGTAATTATTACAAATTATCAAGGCGCAGTCGCACGTTAATATTAGCTAATGGACGTGCGACGCGCCTTGATAATTCGTAATAATTACAAAATTAATTATGAGAGAAAAATATTATTATAAAACGTGAGCTGTGAGAATACTGAATTGGCTATATTATTTTGTTCATTATTTCATTAAAAGTATTATACTATGTAAATTGATAATAATGAAATTCACATCTTGTTTTATACTTTTTGGTGTCCAAGCAGTCGGGTTTTTTGTTTTTTTAAATTACTTTTTTTTACGAAAAGAACTTAGCAAGCTACTGCTTAGTTTCTACTGAATCAGCTATTTGTACCGGCGGGATGCCCCGTCGCTCACGTCCGCAGGAATTACCTTTTACCTCCCTGCACGTGTCCCCCGGGTGGTGCTAAACGAGCGACGAACTAGGCGGCGTATCAATAAGCGTATTATAAAACGCTTATTATGAATCAAATGCCATACGATTAAATAAACCGGCGGTAGTCTTCTTGACTTATATCATTTCGTTTGCCTTCAAAATTAGAACTACTGCCTTCAAAATTGACTACATATTGGAAAATTTTAGTGGAACATGGAAAAAACACACGACTTCAATATATTTAAAAGTGTGTTGTATAATATTATATTTCCTTTCCAAATATTAGAATACTTACAGATAACTGTCGTTTAACAGCAGGTGGCGTAGAGGCGGGTTTCACGGGATATCTACTGAATCCTCCATTGGTACTGTTTGGCTGTGAAGACGATCGGCCCATTGAACGCGGTAGGGTCTGCGACTTCATCAGCGATCCGCCACCGCTAGGCACCCTCCGACCAGCGGTGGTTAACTTTCGACCTGCGACTTTAAAATTAAACAATTTTATGTTTTAATTATCATCCATAGATACATATAAAAAGGATGTCGTTGAATTTAAAACAAGTTAAACAATTAAATTCCTAATTAATCAGTTAATGTAAGATCGGTAAATCAGTAATGGTTCGGTGGTAGCCATACTTAACGATGATTATGACCCGTTGTCCTAGGTGAGCGACAGAAGCGACGCGATACGACGTCATAGAAAATGACAAACTTGTCTACGCAATAAAGTAGTGTCGCGTCGTATCGAGTCGCAGTGTCGCGTTTATCGCACACGTAGGACAACGGCGAAACAGGTAATGAAAAGTGTTTAAAAGCATACAAATTATAGCTGCTATTTTTATAATCAAATACATATGACTAACTATTTTAATATTTTAATATTTTGTTTCTAATTTAGAAGTTGAGCTTTCAAAGGACTTTTTGTTGGCAAAATCTACAAGAATTTTAGCGAAGTTATACCTTCAACAATGAGGCAAACGAGATTATATCTCAGAGAAGTTTATATCTTATCCGTAACCTTTAATAAACTTTATGGTTTTAAATCTTTTTAGCTTTATATCAGGACTTATTAAGAAATTTTTAAAACTTGATATAAAAGGACATCAGCAAATGGGCCAGCTCCAGGTGGCATTTACATTTGTATTGTGTGTAATTAACTGACTTGTAATGGGAGTTACACAACAGTGATTTACTTGTTGACCAACTGACCTGAGGACGCGGTTTGTTAAATTGAAATCCGTCAAGCCCCACAATAAAGGGCCTCCGAACGTGGGTGAAGGAGAACTCGTGCGTGCAAAGTTGCCATAATAATGTTCCAGACATCAAGATTTTATATAGGGTCCGTTCCACTTATGTAATCCATACAAATACACACACATATATATATATATATATATATATATATATATATAATTTTTTTTTAAAAATCTGCGCCATTTTGTAATTCTTTGTTAATTGACCGATTTTGTTCAAAATCGATATCTGAGGATCCCTGGGTTTACAAAACAGGAAACTGATACCAAAGTTTTAAAAAATCAGCGCCATTTTGTTTTTTTTTTAATCACAACCCGTGAGCTGCTTTAGCAGCTCACGCACAGAGCGAAAAACTAGTATAATATTATAAAAGAGAAAGTCTGTCTGTCTTCCCGCGGGAATCAAAAAACCTTAACGCTCGCGGACTAAGTCGCGGGCATCAGCTAGTACTAGCTAAAGCCGCCTTGGTTTAACGCGGGACTAATAATTTTTGAAAAACGGTGAGTGGATGAAATTAACAAAAACGCTACCTACCATCGCATAGTCGCATTATTTTTTTTATTTTGTTGAAGTTCGTTTTTAAGAATTATAATCCTTATTATAGGAATCC
Source organism: Erebia palarica (assembly GCA_964035005.1). Taxonomy (NCBI): domain Eukaryota; kingdom Metazoa; phylum Arthropoda; class Insecta; order Lepidoptera; family Nymphalidae; genus Erebia; species Erebia palarica. Next base: position 21,652,341 of record OZ035994.1, read on the forward strand.
TTATTTTAGGATCGTTACCTACGAACTACGTGTCATAAAAAGTTGTCATTCTCAAATAATACTTCTGTAAGCAATGGGAGTAGTCCCCAGCCAGTCAGTACAAGTATTTTTATAAGTATTTATGGATTAGTAACCATAATAGCTAGTTATAGAACAAATTCGAAGTGATTTCGACCTTGCCGTGCCTAAAACGTATACCCACGTATTTATGTCTGAAACAAAGATTTTATCGTTGCGAGTAGGTTTAAATCTATGTATCTAGGTATCACGTGCACTCTACCGTTGCAGTCAAGTGCAAATCTATTTGTTTACAAAGAAAGATTCTACTTTGTACGATATGTATAATAGCAATTACTGTTTACTAGTTACTGGAAGTGACTTCGTCTACGATTAAGCTTTTTATAACCCGTGAGGACGATGATTTTTAATGCGATAAAAAGTATTGTCTCATGGGTGAATCTTTATATCAAGTCTCAACATCTCAAGATGCCTTGTAGTCAAGTTTTATCAATATCGGTTCAGCCTCTTAGTTGAATAATGACATGAACAGCCTAGAAGTAATGATGGTAATGCTCAGTGGCGAAACCTCTATAAATGTTAAAAAGCCTGGCTTGCCCAAAACAAACACCCAAACATACAAACTCAATATTAACTCAGTAATTAATCGATCCGTTTAAATTACGTGTTTAAATTTCGCGCGTTCTGTCATTTCAATTACTGCTAAGCCGACCGGTGGGCGACGAGAGCTTGCGAACGTTTTACGAACAACCTAGTTGAGTGAGTGAGAGGGGCTGTGGCTTTGATTTCCATACATATTGTCTGTATAATCCGCTATAGATTCCTATAAATAGTATAGCGGTTTCTATGGCTGTAATATGCTTGGATTATCTAATACGTCTGATTTAAGAAGTCGCACGCTGCCTCTAGGGGAATCGTGATACGGACTAAACCTTCATAATTTAGTCGTTTGCTTTTTTGTGACAGTGTTTATTGAAATAATAATATTATTGGTGAATTAATAGTTAATTTTGTACAAAATGAGTTCAGATTTAATTAATATTGTTCCTTGTTACTATTTAAAGCGTGTGCAAATATTGATTGACGAGAATAAGGTAAAATATATAACTTTTGAACAATAATTCTTGTAAATTCACCATAATCTACTCCAGACCTGTGTATTTCACAAACTTGTAAAAGTAGAAAAACGCAATTTAACAGTCCCGGGTATAAAACTAAATGGATTTTTGGTTGTTCTCATACTAATAAGCTAATTGTTAGTGTTGCATACGTTTTTATTCGTACAGTAAGTCAATGTACAGTCGTATTCAAAGCTTCGTTTCGTTAGAAATTATGATATAAATAATTTAACTGGTGCTATAAAAATGCATCAAGTTTCCCAAAAACATATGATTACCGTTATTTCTTTTTGTAATTTCGGAAAACAACGCATAGAAACTTCCAATTATTGGCAAATGAAATTTCAAATCATATAATTGACCTAGATCACACTGGTAGTGTACCACTGCTGACTTAATTCTGTCTAGTAGTTAACTTATACCTTCTGTGTGCTTTGTTGAGCTCGTGAAGACATGAATAAAAAAGTAGACGGAAGATTATGATGGGCAGCGGCTGGCTTGCCTACGTTTGAACCCTACGGCACGCCACTGGTAATGCTAATGGTCTGTCTGTTAGCTTTTCACGGCTTAAACGATGAGCCACCGATCTTGACGAAATAGCAACCTGCAGACAGAAGCATAGGTCACTGAAATACCAGGAAAGCAGAGTTCCGACGTGATAAGAACCCAAGAAATATTATAATAACTACTTAAGTAGTCAATAAATTAAATATTTAAAATAAAAAATATCATTATCCCTGTTTAGATTTTGCCAACAAAGCGGGATTTATTTATCAATTTCACCATCTTGTCTAAACTCCCACGATTGGGCAAAGGCCTCCGAAATGATTTATCACAGCGATCGATAAAATGGAGTCGAAGACGAATCAAGGTGGTAGTTAGTTAAAATTGTATGAAATTGCTGGCCATTATTTTAACTCTATACATTCAACCTCTTTAATGGCAGTAATAACTTTAATAAGTTATGTCTTCACTTACGAGGGTCTGTTACTTAATGGAAAGCGGATATTGGCGGAGCAAATGTCGCCCACTTATTTTATTACTAATTATTGATCGTCTTAAAAGAATATAAAACTCTCTACACGTTATTTTAAAAGATAAAAAGTACTTTGAGACTTTTTGCACTATTTCGTAACTAAGATAAAAAGGCATGTTATGGCAGTTTTTAGTTTCCCACTAGGGAAGGTTTCAACTGGCGAGGAAACGATTTTTACCAATGAGTATCGGTTCATAGAGAAAACCATTACGAATAGTCAAATTTTGTCCGCAAAATATAACTGCAGTTGAACTAGCTTCTTATTACGTAACTATCGAATATTTGAATATGCAAATGCTATTAATATTAATTATGCATTTTTAGTTTTAAACGTGTGAAGGACCTTGCGGTTCGCCTTCTACGCCCACCACTTTTTACCGAACCGATTTCGATGTCTCGATCAAGAGGCGACGTTTCAATCTTCACTCCACGCCGCATTAGAGTGAAAGCTTGTTTTGTTTGTCTCCCCACCTCCACCACGAGTTCAAAGCTATCAGACAGTACAAGAGGTTTTAAAAGTTCAAACGTCTTTTTTTTTTCATTTTGTCGAAACCCTTGTACGTAGTTCGTACCTACCCTACATACATACCTGGACAACAATGATTGATTTATTCTCTGTTAGCTTTGGCTTACCGGGGTTTTAGATATGAACCTATTGCAGATTGTCAAGATTTTGCCAACCATGGCTGAAGCAAGTTCTAAGTAGTTTACTAATTTTCTCTTAGTTATAAACCAGATTAGTATACCTGAACTCTCTGCCAAAGGCTACGTGGCCATATTATTCTGATCCCGAATTAGACAACATTTGTACTCATAAGATAGTAGAGTCCAGAAATGAACTGGATATTAAGAACAAACTAAACCACCTATAGAATACCCGACTATGTGAAAATAGAAGGTTCCTATGGTACCTACTTAATTAATTTACTAGTCGACGGTGCGTTGAAAAATGAATTTTTCCTCTTCAATTTAATAAAGGTGGTGAGCGTTATCAACACCCGATCAAATAATGCAGAAAAAGTACCAGCTGAACGTAGGGTTGCTATTGTAAGTAGGTATTAAAATATATTAGGCCATTATTTTTAAATTCTTTGGATTGTGTTTAACGTAAATTCTAGTCGTAAATAGACTAACCAAACAAAATTGACGCTTAAAACCACAGACCGGGACTAGACTGTACCGCCTCTAACGGCAGGAATATGATGCCAATTTTTAAAACCGTAGCGAATTCTGGGACATTTAGAGACTTCTCAGGATCTCATTCCACGAGACAGTTGCAAGAGACACTTGAAACTTTAGAAATGAAAAAGGCGTAAATCGAAAAAGTTAGCGCCGACATTGTACTCTAATCACGCATTTAGTCGGCGCGGCCGATGCTGTTGACATCATTGGAATTTTCAGTTATGAAATATGTTACATGTGTGACTCTTATTTTATATTTTTAGACTACGACCAAAAGGTTTAAACAATTATATTTATCTGCGGTTGGCAGCCCTAGGTCGTGTGCATGTATTACGAAATTGGGACGCACTTTGGGCGTCACACGTTGGTGCAATTTTTAAAGATTAAATAACATATCGCCCGAAACCTGAATTTCTCCGATAACAAAATCCACCCACGACGATTTGTGTCGAAAAGGATGACAACAGCTGTGACCTACAAAGCTTATTATTTTCTATAGTTTTTGAGCTATGCGATCTATTACTTGCAACATCAAAATACAGGTGTACAGGCGGGGAACCTGTCATATTGATAATATGTCTATAATATACAGGGTGGCCCAAATCGTGACGTCCAAAGAAAACATTTAGATTCCTCGTACCTAGTACCAGTTGAACTAAAAAACCGAATTGCACTCGGTTAGGTACTAAAATAGCTTTATCTTATTATCCTTCTGTCAATAAATTATAGCTATTCCGCACCTACAAGCTATTTTTCCTGTTTTTGTCGGCAGTTTTTGTGTGTTTTTGTGTCGGCAGGTTTTGATATTATATATAAATTTTAATGTAATATAATTTTTGCACACTGTCTCTGACAGTAGATTGTGTACGGGAAGATTCTGCTTATATTATACATCTGTTATTACCCACAATTTTGCAAAATAAATGATTTATGATTTATGATTTATGATTTATGATTTAAAGTATTGCTGGCAAAAACAGGTATATGATGGTAATTATTTTATGCAAAGTAGCACACTTCATAGCAAGCATGTTCACAAAAAAATGTTAGGAAATAACAGTAAATAAAAAGAAAAAAAATTTAACACTCACTCCCTCAGAAACTCACGAAAAAACTTTTATAAATTCCCAAATTGAGTCTGCTGGGGATCGAACCCGGGACCTCCCACGTTAAGACAACAGCACTCAATACTGCGCCAGGGAGGTCGTCACAAATGAGGTAATCAAATATGCGAGTCTTTTTACGATTCTGGGCATTTGTGACAAAATACTAACGACTGAAGCTGCGTTGCGTTTCTGATGTTCTCTGCCAGAAGCCAGAATCATCCAATAGATAAGTACCTAGAGTTAGAGAGCATACAAGGCGACCTCTAACTTTTTGTAGTTCTGAACCTTAAATATCACAATTCCTTAACAGTGAAGGAAGACATCGCGGGGAGACCTGCAAGCCTGATAATTCTCCCTAAGCCTAAGTCCAGTTTAAGTCTATCTTATTCTGAAAGGAGACCTGTGCTCAGTGCTCAGCAGGGGAAAGACAATGGGTTGATGATGATAATTATGATAATGATATACCTAAGACATACGCATTTGCTTTGGCCATCGGATGGCTGAACTGGTCTAATAACTAACCGTCTAACGAATAGTCTCGTAAAAAAAATTGTCCACGACAAAGGAACAGACCCCGGCCCCAAAAAGCTGTAGCGCCAAGATGATAGTATGGTGACAATATTTCCTATTCCAATGTTCAGTGAAACAGAAAGGTGTTACATTCAGTACATAGCTCACATTTAGACGAATCGATGCTAATTAGAATAATTTCTCGCTGGCTAACTTGTGCAATTCACTCAACAACTTTCATTTTTATCTTTCAATATAGTAAAAAAGCTATTACTTGTTTTTTGGTTCATAATAAAGGAAGCACGTACATGAGCAAATTTTGTCAGTGTCTCTAAAACGGTTGCGTCTTTCCAATCCCACATCAAGTATTTAGGTAAAAGTAGATACGAGCGCATTTCGACGTGACCCGGTGGCCGGTGACTAAGCAAGGGTTGGCCACCCTTACTTAGTCACGAAGAATTCACTAAGACCAATAACAGAAAAGGAACTAAAATTGCCTCAGCGACAGTTTCAAACCTGTGATAAACTTTTTACGAAACTGTGCGAAGACCAAACTCAATCAAATGTGCGATCTTATCGATTCAAAATTCAAATACATAGTTAACAATGTTATAATTTATAAATGTGTCTGTCTGTCTGTCTGTGACGTTTTCAGGAGCCATTCGTATAATTGTTTCTCAAGTTCCTTGCCGACATTGTAAGATAGGAACCCTTATAGTTTCCACAGAATTTTAATTATTTCTTGATGATGTTCTGAAGGCGTGTATTTTAGATTATCTTCGCTTTCAATTGACTTCTCTTTACAGCGATCAAATTCATAATAAGACAACAACAACCTGATGTATATATATAGTTACTTCCGCTACAGACTGCTTTGAAAACATTTTCAATTGTCTTTTTAACTGAACCTCTAGTATATACTCGTACACACGGATTTAGTAGCTAATATTTCTTGTAATTGCTTTAATACATTAACTACCTAGTCATGTAAATGACCGCAGGCATTTACTCTACCTAATTTATTAGATGGTAAAATTATTAGTACTAGCCGGGTGCTTTTTGCCAAAGATGAAAGTAATCTAGGTACTTACTCGCGCATGGCGTGCGTATATCTAAAGTCTGTTTCAATAGGGATGATCGAGTTTTTCAACTTCTTTAACATCTGATCACGTCATCTGATCTGCCAATTGACCAATAGTGATGGGAGTATTGAAGGACGACAAGTTTCTAGATATTCCTCTCATTATTGTTCGAATTAAGACGTTAAGGACGTACTTCTCGAATGTGGTGCTGTGGCCACTCAACGAGAAGCCTACATTGGCTCCCCAGCAACACTCCCGGAAGTCCTCGCCGACCTGGGCGGCCTGCTTGGATTCTGGAGTGAGCTCGGTTGGCTGGAGTGATCCAGCGGGGAGTCGCACCAAAGGTCTCACGCACAACGGCCACTTTTGCCTAAGTGCGGAAAAGCCCAGTGGAAGAAGAAGAAGAAGAAGACGTTAAGGAAGTTGAAAATTTAGATTATTTCTATTGGAACAGACTATACATAATCTATTTCTTCTTCTTCTTTTTTTGGGTTTTGGCTTTCAGTAGTGCCAAAACAGTACAATACACTTCAACAACATAATCATAAGCAGCATAAAACTCAGCATATTTTTTATCATTAGCTCTATGCTAGGTATAACAAAGAAACGTCTCTAAAGTCTAGACAAAGGGCCGTCCAACGATACGAGAATTGTTTGAGACGAAATCTCATAAAGAGCTCAATGCTATCTCTTTTTCAGAATGAGAAATTCGTTGTTGCCTGATGAGCTATTTGCAAAAGTTATAGAATTCATGTATGTATATCTATTGCAATTAGGTATTATTAGTTAGCAGAAATGTGTCTGAATAAAAATAGCTTATTCTAGCTTAGGTAGTTATTCGGCAGGTTACTAGATTAACAAGCTAAATAATGGAATCTCATAGTATTTACCAACCAACCAAGCTTTGACAAGTAATAAAACTTGCAGAAGTAAGCTCTGCCAAGCCAATTTCAAGTTTTGTATATTAAAGCTTACATTGATATTCAGACAAGGACTTAACTAACTTCAACTTGAAAATTTTATTACTAGTGGACAATTTGCAATTCGTCTAATGCCAGACGTAATTAAGTTGAGAAATAAATGAATTAAAAAATAAACTAGTCACTATTTTACTTAATACCAATAAAAGCAAAAATTTAATTACAATTATAATATTTCTTTAACTGTGAGACTTAAAGTTACTTTCCCCGCAGCCTTATAGTTTAGTTTCGATTTCCATTTAAAAGTTTTTCTTCTATCGAAATAAACCGTTGTTTGCTGTACAATGTACATGAGTATGTATTACAAAGTAAGAATACCTAGTAACTAATAGGTAATAGGTATAAAACATAGAAAATACATAATACAGCAATTTTCCTCCTTCGTAGAAAATATACAGCACAAAGGCATAAAGCTTTCAAAGCTGAGCTCATATTAGTAAACAGACAGGAGGACAAAATTTTTCCGTCTAGCCAGAGCGGCGGCCTTCGGGCAATTTTGCTCAAACAAAAAAAAAAGACATTTAGGATAGACATATTTACGGGCTAGATAGATACCCAGACTATCTATCAGGCAAAAGCTGATGTATATTCTGCCATTAATTCTTTAGATGACTCATTCTCTAACGTCAAGCATATTGCGAGCAAAATACTGTTGTTAGTGAAAACCATATAGGGAGGAGTTTTTATGGAGGAAAAATATAGGTGAGTAGGTACTATAGTTCCTTGCGCAATATGCTACAGACCTTTTGTAATCATAAAAGTAATAAACAGTAACAATGAATAACTTGGAAAACTAAACAAAGATGAAGAGAAGACGGCTTATTTCTTCTTCATAATATGCGGTCAGGACATTTAAACTTAAATTAAAATAAGAATAAAATAAGGGGCGAGTTAATTAAATGTTCAATGATAGCAATGGAGCTGAAGTTATATTATATTTAAACTAGTGAAGCTCTGAAATAAACTCATAATAAAAAAAGAAGTTCTTGGAAATGGTGAAAGTGTGAAGGATTTGCGAATAGGGCTGTCGATAAACATTTAAAAAACTGCTTGTCAAACTACGCCAATAAAGATGAGGACAATAGCACCGTTCATTGTTGAGAGCGAGCAAATTGAACTGGCTCTATTAGATGACAACTCCAGGAATTCACGCTTTATTATATAGTACGTAGCCTTCTACTTATCCTATCAAAGCAAATTGAAATAACCACTTTCAATATTGTAAATGTTGCGGGGGCGAACATTATTATAAGGATTAGTTTCCAGTTTGCACTCCAATTTGACGCGACTTTTTTCGTCTTTCTCTCCGACAAAAATCGTTTCAGTTGGGAAAGTTGGCTATTTTTTGTCCGATTTTCGGGGTAAGTATGTGGAGTAAGTACATATTGTTGTCTTATGTTCTAGTTTTGCTGACTTTTGTCGGCTAAACTATTATAGGTCGACTGCGATAGGCACGGTCGTTATCTGATTTTATCTCCTGCGTTATTGTAACTTTTTCGGTAAAAATGTTTGTATTCTTGGACATTAGAGCGGAAAATTCATAGAATGGAGACCGTACAAGTAAACGGATTGCAGAGGTCTTTCAGCAAGATAAGATATAAAGAGTACCATGTTTATATTGATTTATAATATCTTTAAGGCGCGGACAGAAATAATTAATGGAATGCCTAACATTTCAATTATTTATCAACGTACCGAACTACCGACGCGATGCAACGTTCAACTTAGAAGGGTTAGCTCAAGTTCTTACCCTCTATCCTCTTGACCTAAGAAACGATCTTCAGGAATTAGGTACACCCGAACGAGGCCAAAGAGTAAATATTATGAAAGTAAATATGAATTTCCGCCTGAAGTCAAAACAAAACTGGAAGTAAAGAGCTAACCAAACAAATAATACGGTATACGATGCAAAGGAAATAGGGGATATAACGACTTTGATTTATAGTACCGACTACCGACTACAAGTGATATCGATATGATATTTCCACACACTTTGTTTACCGATATGATATCGGAAATACGCAACGTAATACAAAAGTACTATCAGTAGAGAGGAAGAAATGACATTCAAAGAACCAACCTCATGTGCCGTATTTTAATACGCGCAAACCAAAAATTTATATGTAAAGAACTCTTTTCAAGGATATAGAGGCAATATCTCCAGAAATTGACTTCGTACAATTTTATTAGTATCGACAATGTTTTAGGTGAGATCACAGTCAAAGGCTAACTTGTGTTAAAAAGTGTTTTAGGCCCGTATTAATAAGCCGACATCAGCTAAGAGCAGGCTCTCAAGTCTCGGTCAATCTATGGTTAAAACCGGTAACATGTATAGATTGAGCAATACTTGAGAACCCGTTATTGGCTGATGTCTAGCCAACCAATATAAGATGCTGATTGTTGGGTATCCAAAAAAGATAACGTTTATCATCTACAGGTAGAAATCTTGTGCCAAGAATCTAATTTGGTAAAGGTTGGGCACATGTGACTGGCTATTGTAAGGAAAACTGGGACTAAAATTAATTTACATACTTTACCCGCGACTTCGTCCGAGTGGTTTAAGTATTTTTATTTCCCGCAGGAACTTAATTAATTTTCCCTGAATTTTAGCCTTTGTCACTCTCCAGGTCCTCAACTATGCCCGTGCAAAAAAATCACGTCGATCCGTTGCTCTGTTGCAGCGTGATTGAAGGACAAACCAACAAACAAACACACCTTCGCATTTATAATATTAGTATGATGATCTACGTGGAGAGAACTATTTTGATTTTAAACTTGCCTTTTAGTTCCCTTTAATAGCAGAACAGTCATTATTAGGTACTTTATTTGTACTAAGATCTACAACCGCGTCTGAATCATCATCTAAAACTAACGCCAAGCAAAACATGTACAACTAATATGGCATAATGACTCACTAAAAAGGGATAAGTTAAGGCACGATTGCCTTGGACGAAGATACGCAAGAGAAAAACAATTTAAACCCGACTGCGGTTAACATTGTCTTGTGCTTACTAATTAACAAAAAATATGAAATGGATGAAACAAGACGATTTCAGACTTCGAGTGATGCCAGCCCTCGCTCCGCTCAGGCAGGCAACTTCACCCTCGTCTGAAATCGTGTTTCATCCCGCGTCACACACTATATATTTCATATAATCCGTATATGAAAGTAAAGTACTAGTTTTATTAAAATTGTATTTCTCATTTATTTCAGTTGCAGAAATATAATATCAGTCAGTTTAGTTGATGGTTAAAATGACAATTATAAAGGTTTGAAATAAACAAAAGATACTTTGACTGGATCGAAAGTAAGGCTGCAACGTCATTCAGCGAGCAGAAAATCGTCGGTTTCTTCCCTCGGGCAGAAAACGATCGGTTTCCTCCCGCCAACAGTCGCATTCGTCTGAAATTGACTAGTTTCGAGTGGCACAACAGACATTGAAACTCGCTTTCAATGCAGGTTATATGAAAACTATATTTCTTGTATTTCAGGAAGTAGAATTAGCGCTTATGGTACGCTGATGAAGTCAGCACTCAGCAGAGGTCATGCGTCACTGAATAAACCTGTGCACATACTCTTTTACCTTGCGCCTTGGCCAGTGTGGTGGACAATACCAAAACCTCTATTGGTTGAGATGAAATGGCTAGTAACTACTTGCTATTTAGATCTGAGCGGTCAAATCTATTGATCCATAAGCACTATTTTAAGCGAACGAATTCGCGGACGGTTTGCTATCTATTAATAAAATGGGGTTAAGAGTTGGGACGACGTATAAAACTGTCATGATGTAAGTGGTTTAAATTCGTACTGGATATTATCAAAGCTGTTAGATGCCATGGGATTATCTGCGGAACGATAAGAAATCAGCTTGACTCAAAGTAGGATAAATAATCTGGTTCTAACAAAGACATTTAATACTATTTCTTTATTATTACGGTTCAAACCAACCCGCATCCCATACGAGTATAGCAAGTAGATACCTTAATTATCTATAGTTAGTAGAAATCAGCCATAACCATATGCAAGAAAAAGTCGAAAGTAATGGTCATGACATCCATATTGGTAACACTCTTGCAAATCGTAACATGTACCCTTGCGGTGTAAAACAAACTTATACCTTCTAGATTTACAAGTTCAATTTCGACATCGTGAAAACCCCACGATCCCCTTATTTGACAAATACGACACTAAACAAGTCGTACGGAGTCGTTGGACGTAGAACCGTGAACGCAGAGAAAAAGTAGCGTTTAGTTCATAAATTTTAAGTAAAGTGTGGAATTATGATGACTGTTTCCCAATCACCTCTGTTTACAATTACCCAGGTTGACCCTAACCATACTAAAGTAATCTTTGTTGACATCGAGATGGTTTCAACTTTCATGTTTGTCTTTCAACAAAGGTTACACGTACAAACTGTTTATTTCTTCGGAATTATCCACAAACCGACCTGTACAAAATAATGTCACGGCCGTAAACATACATGCACATAAACAAGTTTGACGAATACGTGCATAAAACCGATGCCGAGGGTGAGCCAATGAGGCGGGTGGCGCCTGACCATCCGTAACACGATCCCATTGTGGGAATACAAGTCAAACGGAAACGACCGGCCCACAGTCCACGCTCCACCGCTTTCTCCCTATGCCTAGCTTAGGATATTCTATACTGGCTATCGTGTACCGGTTCAAAATTAAAGGTTCACTTGTCAACGAAGGCAGTAGACTCTTACACCGGTCGCCGTTATTGATAGATTTCTTTTCATTCGTTATATAAAAGAGTTCAAGATTTCAAGAAGTTAAATGATAAATTAACTTATTTAATTCACGTAGGACAACTCATGTCACTTTAGCTAATAATAATGTCCTCCCGACCGAAAACCGGCAACGGCGGCCAATCTCCTGAGAGATAAGCCATCTGCACGGGCGATATGTGTATGCGGGAATATCACAAGTGTGTGTGTGCACTTTGCTCTCATAAACCGATGGGACGGAAAATCCGACACGAGTCACGACCGGAGTGGGATCAGACGCAGGATCAATGGCTTTACGTGCTCTCCGAGTCACGGAGGTGGAACACTGCCACCTTCCTAAAACCGGGGCTGGTACTGAGAATTTCTTGTCAGAAAAACCCAATACTTAGTTATGCCCCGACTCGGGATTCGTACCCGGGATCTCGTCAGCCTTAGTCGAACATGCAAACAAATAGACCAACGAAGCTCATAAAATAAGGCAAGACTCAACCACCGTTCGGTCAATCCTTACTAATATTAGAAAAGCGAGTGTTTGTTTGTTGGTTTGTTGCCGCAACAGTAACAGATCGACGTGAATTTTGCATCTGTATCCTAATATCGTTGACGACTTGAGTGACAGACTACTTTTTATCTTGAAAAATTAAAGATAACTAACTACCCTCTGATTTTCAAACCCAAATTCACCACGAAGTCGTGGGCATCATCTGGTAATGAATAAGCGAATCGAATGATCGTAGGCCTTTCGGCCTAGGCGACGAAAAAAGTAAAGGAAGTGATTTTTTACACGAAATCATTTTTGATCCAGACTTCAAGGATGTTAAAAACTCTTATGTTTTGCTTTTCCTTTGAATTTTCCAACCTTTTTCTACACCATAAGAGGATTATGGCCACGCAAGCTTTACAGTTCAATTCTGGGAATCAGGGGGGGTTTTACTGACTATTGATCTTAAGAACTGGCTACACTTGTAAAGCTTCTAGGACAGGTTTCTACATTAATTTGTGGAATTTATATTCATTTGATAATGTATAGAATGTCGTTAAATATAATTTCCAAATCGAAGTGTCTATTCAAAAGCTTCCGTAAAAGAAAACGGCCGCAACGGACTGAATTACGGACTCAAAACCTTTTCAAGAGGCTTTTCCGCTACTCAGATACACCTCCGTGACTACCTTATGAATAAAGAAAAATTTTAATCATGAAAAAAATGTCGTGTGTCGGTTGAAGCCTGTAGGATGCTTAGATTTATTTTTTATGTAAGCACACGGAACAAATAATATCATCTTTTGCTTATTTATTATTGGGTCGACGGTTAAGCAGGAACCGTATTGATTATTTTCATTCAAAATAGGCTTGTGCTTTGCGATAGTAGTTAATGGTTTTTGTTCGTTGCCTACCAGGCTATCACAGAATTAAATTAAAGCATTGTATCAAAAGGCATTCAATTAGGTATTTTATTTAGAGCTCCATACCAATGATTGCAGCAATTATCAGAGTTATCAAATTGGACGAAGGCGTTTAGTTACACGCGCTAAAATCTTTTTATATAGGTGTTTGCCTTACTGTGGTTACTAGGGCGTATAATATAATATGGCAGTACTTACAAAGAGATTGCTGGGAAGAGTTCTTTTTCTTCTTGGTGAAAGATATATTACTACTGCCACTATTCTTAGAATAAGTATGAGTCGTAAAGTGATACGAATGCCTGAAACTTGAGTAAGAGCCCGTTACAAAGGTGCCTATTTTAGGCCACGGCGAATTGATGACAACGGGCTGGTCACACACGATCGACTCGGAATAAAAACTATGTCAACTTTGGCGAATATTAGTAGCGGTAAGCTTTTGTCTATGTTATAGGTAGGTTGTTTGTATAGTCATTTTGCATGGATTTTAGCGGATAACTTTCATTTTACGAATGAACGATATGGATATCATAAGTACCTAACAATAAAATCTAATACCTTTAAATTAGTAATTCGTGTATATATATTTGTACCTATATAATCTGAATCTCGGAAACGGCTCAAACGATTTTCATGAAATTTAGTATTCAGGGAGGTTCGGGGGCGATAAATCGATCTAGCTAGGATTCATTTTTAGAAAATGTCGTTTTATCCGTGTTTTAAGGCAATGAAAAACTGCTACAATATCTTTAGAAGGTAAATTTAGCCACCATCTACAAGGTTATAATAGCTGAGGCGGGAAAGCGGGCGGTCCCAAAAGCAGAAGACCCCGGTTTGAGTCGAGAGTTCCCAACCCGATTATCTTTTCCTCTTTTCTTGAATAGAAAATAATATTTTATTAAAAAGTAAAATATGGTTTATTATTTAAATATAATTTCCCAAAAACACGATTTACCAAAAAAAATACCGATCAGAAATCATCCAGATATTTTTCATAAAACTTGAAACTAAAAACAGAGGCACAATTCTCTAAGCAAATCGTAATGATTTTACAGCTTGACAACATGCTTTTTAACGTGAAGGTACGAGTATCTATACATTGATGTAGAATTTTAGTACCTATATTCTATTTCAATGCATCTATGAATCCATAAACAGGTCGAATACCTATAATTATACGTTTGACAAATGATTCCGATAACGGTTGTCTTACACAATCGGGGGGCAGGTGTATGGTCCTTTCACGATACTACATCCTACCGGACCAGCCTACTCATACGTAGGTATATACCCAGAAGAGCTGTACCTATAGGAATAAAGTGGCGTACCCATAACCTATTAGGCAATATTATAAATGTGAGAATCTTTTCACGGCCGTTAAACCAATCGAGGTACATAAGTAAAACATATGTCGCCGAATCGATAAATTTTAAACGAAGATCAAAAAAACTTATACTGCGATTAACCTTCAGACGTTATCGGATAAAAATCGGTTTTAAACAAGCGGTCGGCTGCGTGACGCCTAAATGATATGAATTGAAATTGCAGAAACTTAGCTCAAACCGTTATTATAATGGTATCAATATTTTTATACAGCGAACAAACCAACAGCGGACAAATACATAAATTGGGGGCAGATAAATCGTTACAACCAATGTATGAAATCGGCGAATAGCTGTAAATTTTTATTCCAACGTAACTAGGCATTGAGTTAATATCACTGCTTATTATAAAACTAACAATCGCTCCCGTCTTCGCTCCCGTGAGAATTTCGAAAAATGGGCCCATAAGTCTTGTTTATAACATTACATCATAAGGGAACTTCTGTGCAAAATTACAGCTTGCTAGATGTAAGGGTTTGGTGGTTTGGAGTTTACACCCGACTCCCGGAGTCGGTGAGTCAATCAGTGAGTGAATCAGGACTATCATTTTTCTTTTTAGGTACCAAGAGGGTAAACGGTAACCTCCGCCGAGTTTGTCTATCTGTTCGCACTTATCTCAGGAGCTAGTGAAGCTACAGAATATAGATGTTATAACTCAGGTGTCAAGGCTTAGTTAGGTGTAGGCTGTAGCCGAGTTTCTGACTGGTTCTTCTCGGTAACTCGGAATGACATTCCGAACCAGTGGTAGATTCACGAGACGATTTAAAAACACTTTTAAAAGATTATTTGAATAGAAATTATCTTTTAAATTAGAACTGAATTAATAAACGAACTATGAAAAGTTCGACAAAAAACACGCCATTTGTGAGGCTCAACGGCGAACCTGGCATGAGTATAAGCGTTGGATTATTACTTATTTAGACTATACAAAATTCCCAATGGCAATTACCCAACGAAAACCCATGCGAAGCTAGGATGGCTCGCTAGTAAAAGTTATAGCAATTTGACACCTGACCGCCTGAGCTCCACATCAAACGGCCTCTACAATACCCCTTTCAAGGAATATATAGAATTACAAATCATCCTGTATAGTTATACACGTAATATTACGAACATAAAACCTTGCTTATGTAATGCTATTGAATAAGATACGCATACAACAATATATCATAATGCAAACACATACTAGGAATCCTTGTTCAATGTTCATGCTACTAGGATGCGCCACAGAATTCAAAAAAGGTATTGAAGTTGTTAAGTAGCGCGAGCTTTTCTGTTTCTGCAGAGAAACATCAGGGCACGTTATTAAAAAAATATACATGATAACGTTTTTTAACGTTACAAATGCAAGTTTTGATGTAGGGCAAAAGGCTGGGTTGTACACCCATTCTGGGTGGTGTCACAGACAAGCATATTATTAGGCATAATATGTAGTGTATATGTCACCGTAAGATTGTAAAAACCGTTAGATTATAATCTAACTCGCGAAATTCTAAACTGTCGAAAGATTAGAATTTAACGCATTATTTTCCGGTAGATTGTAATCTGATAGGTATTTAAACCCGATAAAACCTATGTGCCCGGCCTGCGGCCGGGCACTACTTGATTATTTATGTCGAACCCTAACCTAACCTACAAGAAAGAGACAAGAAAACGTAAATAAAATGAATATTTCAAAAATTGACACTCAGAACATTGAACAGTTTACAATCTTTCGACAGTTTAGAATTTCGCGAGTTGGATTATAATCTAACGGTTTTTACAATCTTACGGTGACATATATGTAGTATGATAAATGATTGTTTAGTTGTGACACCATCATTGAATAAATTTACTTCCTTTCTTTAATAGCATTGCAGATTTTAGAAATGCTTTCTGGCTAATTCGACAAACTCAGTCCCTAAACTAATTGATCCAACAACCCCACACTAGAGTTCCAATAGGCTATCAGCGCTCCAATTTAGTTTATTTATTTTCATTAGCTTATTAATTTTAATATTTAGCAATTTTGTTTATTTAGCCACAAATATCCTAGTATTAAGGATAGCAAGTAAAATTCACCTTATATAGAATTCTGTGGTATCATGTACATTAAAACAAGGCTGTAAACAGACCATGCATGCTAAACCTATATAGCTATAAAATGACGCATCTGCAATTTCAATGAATGAATTCCTTTTGTCTAGAATAACAAAGCAGCTGACTCTACCAGGTTTTTTCATTCAACATCTGGGAGATAAAAATGTTAAGGCCCTTGTGTTTGCAGATGGCTAACAGTTTACAGAAACAATGACAAAAAAAATTGTCGCAATATATAGATAGGACAATGAAAAAAAAAACGCGGCTGTAGCATTCTTGCATCGTAATTAAGTGGAGGACCCATAAAGTCCTAATATTGCATGTCTAAAGGAGCCTTAAAAATTAAATTAAAATAAGTTATTATGAAGTACTTCTTTTTTTAATTAGATGGAATGACTGGAATTTTGCACCTGTGTAAGCTGGGGGAGCCTGATATGTAGAAAAGAGGTAACTTTTTGGTGATGGGGCCAATCGATTTCCACCACCGCTACAGTCCATTACGTCCCACAGCTGGGCACAGGCCTCCACTCTCATAGGAGAGAGGGAATTAGAGCTTAGATTTCATTTTCTTTTAATTAAAATATACTTAAGTAAGTTGTCATTTTGTTATCTATAATCTAACTACATCCTTCTGTTATCAAAGCATTTTTGGCTGTTGCTATACCATTTCCTCATTAGTTGTGAATAAGCTCAATTATTAAGTAAATTAGGAAACTTAGTTACTATCACCACCATAATATGAAGATCAAAATATGTAGCATTAACTATTTAGATTTTGCTTTTTTTGTATGATTTATTTTGCAGTACCATACCTATCCCTGCAGCTGTTATTTATGTTTTTTTTGGTTAGTGTAATTTCTAAATATTCAAGTACTTATTCACAATCACATATAATTTATTTTTGGGTATATTATATAAGTATGTATTTCTGGTACTGGAATCTATCAAACATACAATAACGCTCAGATTTATTTACTTTATCTATTCTAATTAAAGTCTAAACTTAATACGCAAACAAAACTTTTATACTTAATCAACAAGTCAATGAAAAGTCAATAGTTGTCACACAAAGCAAAAACAAAATTTTGTAAGCACAGTGAACCCACATGCAAATGCTGATTAACATAACATTCCAATTATCATAAATATAATTTTGTGTTAATGGTTTCATGTCACAGGTTAAAGTGAAATTTGTGAGAGTTTCAAAACTTTGCAGTAGGTTATGTCAAACGAAGCAAGGCTATGTGGTATTCTACCTTCATTTGGTGGCTTTGTTTGACCACTGTTACTTTCTGTGTGTGCTAGTAGCGTTGTCTTGGACTTCTCTAATGGCCTGCGCTTAAGAGGAGACTCCGTAGGCTTTTTTTCACTCCGTTCGGGCTCACTCTCTACGCCCAATTTACTGAGGGCCACTAGGTTTGCTACATGGGGGATAACATTTACTTTTAATAATTTAAAAAGAGTATTGTGTGGCTATATGAGTATATCACATTAAAAACTAAATTTAACAAGCAAAGCATGCAATAAACAGCCAAGTTCATTAAAATACTATAATTGAAACTATAGAAGGGCTTGAAAATAAAGATAGCAGTGTAAAACAATTAACATTTACTATTTATATCAAAAGATATGAAGGTTGTTACCAAGGAAATGTAAACGGTCCTTAGCCATGCCTAGGTTGGTTTTCATCTTGTCATGGAGCCTCTGTGCCCGCTGCCAGGCATCTCCACGACCCCCCCAGCAGTCAACAGCGATACCACGTTCCAACTCATAGATACCCTTCTTGTATAATTCTATAGCTAATTCTTTTTGGCCTGTATTACAAAAAAACTCAAACTCAAGTTCACAATCTAGATTATCTATCTAATACTAACAATGGCAAAAGAGATTCAATAACTACTAGTAATGTAAATATTGACATAAACTTCTACACTTGAATACAAATTAAATATAAAGCACTGGCCATACAAGCATCGTACCTTCATTCTCCTCGTCTATCTTGAGCGCTTTCGAGATGTATTCGAAAGCTTTTCGATGGTGGTGCTTCTGTTTTGCCAGAAGCGGATCTCCAGGACCCACGTTATTTACATACGCCATTTCCTCACTGTGCGCGATCTCCGTAGACACCACACCGTCTTTCACGACCACCTCTAAGTTAAATTCACCGTTCTTACGAGGCCTATGAATGAAACGGTGCGACGCCGAGTACAAATATTTGAAAATTATAAATAACTGGTACAAAATAGACCTTAGCAAATTAAACAGGATTATAATTGGGAACGAAACCACATAAAGATTTCTCTTGTGGACAGAGGGTTGCGAGTCATTTCGCAACGCAGAACCCTTCGCTATGTCTGCATCAGACTTCTTGGATTTTCGGTTCGGCGACCTAGCAGTTTTTCGCGGTAAACGACCACCATTGAAATCGTCACCGGAAACCATCAAGAACACTAAAGTCCTGACTGGTTTAACACCAAATAGCCATACACTTTTTGTAACAAAGACACGCACGCTTATTATTCTAAATTAATTCTAAAAACAGTAAGAGTACATAGTGATAACTGCAGGGCGAAGACTTGAAGAGATATTGACTGATATTGACAATTTGACAAATATTGACACATGACAGTTTGACAGCTTGGAGGCTCGATTTCTGCATGTGACAGTTTAATTTTTTTTCACAACACGACAATGTATCTTCGAAAAATATTTCCTTTCCCGTAACTTTACAACCCGTAACTTTAGCTAACGTTGTCCTTGGAGGTTAAATTAGGCTTGATTAGGTACATAAAGATGCCAAGATCTGCTGGTCCATAACTCCTGAATAGAGGCCTGCGTGACGTTTTTGGCAGACAAGTTGTTTTTGGTGTCAGTAAGGAATGTTTTTATTGTAACTGTTTTGGAACTCTTGGGAGTACCCGAGCGAAAGCGGGTCAGAACGTAGATGTCCAAGGGTTCAGTAATCAGTACGTCTCGCGGGACTTGGCGTCACAAGTTTGTTAGGTAACTTCGGACATATTTTTCACAACTTTAAGAGTTCAAGCTCACTGTCAGCCTCACTATTATATTTTAAAAACAATGACTAAGGAAGTACTAAAAGACTTGTCATACCTACGAAAAAAAGCTGTATACCTAAACATTAACGGCAGACTAAAATGGCGACCTACCAAAGTGCGGCCCTGATGACTATCGATAATATTTATCGATGTGGTTTATTAAATACTGAGAATACAGTATGTTCTGTATTCTGAGGCTATGGAATGCAATTTGATGCTGGCATAAATTCCGGATTTTATACGATTATTACAACTCGTGGTAGGGCTAACCCTACCACGAGTTACCACCCTACGAGTTTACGACACAGCACCAACAAAACAAAATCTATACTTAATTTACCGAGCGAGGCGAAGGTCTCTGAGCCTACTTGAGTGAATTTGCACTTCCGACGTTCCAAAAAAAATTGAGTGTCCTGAATGTGGTGCCACTTAGGTTGGTCAAACTGGACGCAATTTTGAGACGCGCTATAAGGAACATATGTCTGCTTATAGGAACGATCAACCACAAAGGTCCCACTTCGCTAAACATCTTTTGGACAGTGGACATGAGGTGGGCAATAACCATTCATATAAAATCCTGCATAAATGTAATAAAGGGTTACGAATGTGCGTTTGGGAGCAATTAGAAATAATTAAACACAATAATAAAGGATTTGAGTTGCTAAATGAACAAATAAACGTATCAAATTCACCTTTACTCAATTTATACAGTAATATGGGAGGGGGCGGGGCTTCAGTATGAGCCATGCCAAAAAGGTATATAAGCTGGAACTTGCGATACGATAGTCACTTCATAATCGTGCATTGTCGAGTCAACATCTCCTGAAGATACTCCGGTGTCGGAGTGAAACGTACGTTGAGAGTGATTTGGAGGATTTGTGTGGTGTGGTGTTGTGCCTGTGCGAATTGCTGGGTGGTGGGTGTCGCATGTTGCAGGTGAAAGACACGCACTGTACCACACAGATTTGTCTACTGTAGCGGATTATAGCGAATTAAAATTCTAGTTCATTCACTATCATGGACTTCCGCAAAGTAACGCCTGCTTCTATTCAATATCCAAAATAAAATTGGCAATCCTATCTGTCCGTCTGTCAGAGCCTTATAACTTCTGAATAACTGAACGATATTACTTCAAATTTAAATATAATATGTAAACCGGTGGCCTCCAGCCGAATATGGCTTAAAAAGTTATAAAAATCTTTATTTCAGGGGGGCTCTCATAGAAGCGAATGCGAAGTAAAATATTTTTTATAGCGTTACATAGGGTTGCGGTATATCATTTTGAAGATACTTAAGAATAGAGTCCAAAAATATTTATTTTTCAATTTTTCCCAAATTGACGAAATGGGGGGCTTTCAAAGTGGAGATTTTCTAACGTCCAAAGATGACTTCAGAACTCTCAATTTTCTGAAAGGTTTAGCCTGAAACTTGATCAATTACTTGAATTATATATATAAAAATAATTACTAAAATTAGATAAATATTCTAGGGAAACGAAGTTATTTAATTTTTAATGAGCTTCAGTATTTTTAACAGAACTTCACAATGATGTGAATAGATGGCGCTCTGTAAAAGTTTATTCGTTTCTCTAATAACTCTATAGCTCTTTTGCTTCTAACGTTAAAAGTTAACTATTACAATATATAGTTACTTACTATCTTATGGATACCGCGAGGTCTCAGTTCAGGGCGAACCATCAGTATATAGAGGTAGTTTGTGAGGTTGTAGGGGGTAATCTCAAAGGTAATCTCTGGATCTCCTAAACCAATTTTGATAATTCTGTTACCAATAGAAAGCCAAAGTAGAAAGCCACATTATTTATGAGTGTCATAAGCTATGTATGCATAGTGGTATTCCATGGTCCCACTTGTAGGACACAGGTAGGAATATGGACTCAACAAGGGGTAGGACTATTGGAAACAAATATACTATTGTGTCGAATTAAGGAGCAATTAATTAAAACTTACAAATCGCTGAACAATACATTTTTTCTCTCATTTATTCTCATGACATTTTTTTATTAATGTTTACTAGTATTTATGTTTATGAATATTATAAACTTTTTAATTATTACAACTTTTTTTTAAACATTTACTAATCACTAGTTGACCCGGCCCTCATCCCTGCTTCGCATAGACAAAAAATCGCTCAATTGCCGAACTCGATGAACATTGATCTTCTATAGGCAGCTGATATCCATCTTTTGAAACAGCTTGGTTTTCTAGATAGGAAGATGGCTGTTAAAAGTAAATCTTATGTACAAAATCAAAACCTATGCATAAAACAAATTAATAAATTATTACAACAAATTAATTAATAATTTTTTAGAATAAAAGTTTGAAATAAAAAAATGGGCAATTGCGGCAATAAAAATTATTAAATAATGCATTTAAATATTTACCGAACTAGATGCACGTTGGTAATCTATTGACAGCTGTCTTTGCTTTTAGAGCAACATCTAAATGAGCAAACATCATTACTTCAAATTTAAACATGATGGTGTCAAGCAGAAAATTGCTTAAAAAGTTGATATAATGAATACTAATTTTTATAATAAAATATCAAAATTATTATTTATTCAAATATCGATATCGATGAAAATTTTCTCTTATATAATGTCTAGTAGGTACTTATCAAATGCTTATCAACAGGTAAAAATCTAGCTTAAAATCAATTATTTGCAGTAAACTAAACTAAAATATGTTCAAGCTAAAGGGTAATTACAGTTATGTCAGTTCGTCATATTTCTTTATTATTGATATATGGGATGCGAAGTTACGAGGTGTATTTGTTCTACCTCTATGTCAACTGACATAGCTGACACTGACAATGACATTGACAAATGGCTGCAATGCAAAATTACAATTTGGCAGTCTTCTGTCTTGGACAGAGACATGGTCTTGGATTTTTGCTTCTGATTCTGAATGTTTCTATATACTATATAATAGTGAAAGTAATGAAATAAATTGCATCAGCATAGTTTTAAATTAATATATTATTGATCCGTTTTCTATTAAGTAAGGTAGAAGTGTTACAGGTATATTTTATTATTTTTTACAGTCATAAACTATTTTACCCGAACGCTTAGCAAGTATTAGGGCTCAGCTTTAGTATATGTGCCGCGCGGTAGGCAGTTCATTTTTTGTTACAGAAAGGTATGTTATAAACGTAACGCCAAAATATCTTCCGTCGAATCGTAATAGTTTTAGAGATATTAATATTTTTAAAATCTCGACATTTTGTGGTTAGTTTTCCCGAAATTCGCGTAAATCTCTATTTATTTGTGTGAAGGATGGTGTGAGAGAATTAGGTAGGACTAGGGTAACCTACCTAGGCCGCCCTGCCTCCTCCTCCTCCCCCTCCCCCATTCTGTTCATGTTTTTAACCGCCCGGAAATACGACCACCCAGAAATCCTGACAGTTTTGATAGAAGGCTGTGATGGGACCAGAGCAGTTTAATTAGTGCTACAATTGTCAAAAGAGTAGGTTAGGTTAGGGTTGAACACAAATATCCAGGTAGGTTCTTAGGTTCCTATGGGATTGATATACCGAACTTAAGGAAAATATATTTATCTGTCGAAAGGGTAGGTTAGGTTAGATTTGTATTGTTAGGTTAGGTTAGAACCTAATTGAACATAAATATACGGCTCTACCTGTATATTTATGTTCAATTAGGTTCCTATGGGGTTGATATACCAAACTTAAGTAAAAAAAAAAATTGTTAAAGCAATCATATAGTGAATAGTTAAATCATAATATAATGTATACTATCATTGTTATTAGACTTGTCTAAAGAGGAAGTTATACATAGGAATTGAAAAATGCTTGTTTGTTCTTTATTATTATAAACTCGCCGGCATATTTAGCGGAACATAAAAAAAAGGTCCATAATTAAAAAAATATGGTTTTATTTTAAAATCTACTTACTACACTTCTTTTGTAATTTAAAGTTTCATTTGTTTTACTTAAAATGAGATCACATTAAGAACAGATTTTGCGAGTAATTTCTCATAGCCAATTACTAAGTTTTACTTCAGTCATGTGGTCTAAAGCACACTCGTTTTTTTAGCTCAACCATGACTGAAGAACAAACAAATGAGTTATCCATTAATGAAGATGATGACTTAGTGGACCCGTGGAATGTATCTGGGAAATCACAATCTGGGATTGATTATGATAAATTAATCAGTGAGTATTCTGTATTTATTAGTAAATATTATATTGACTATAATAATCCGAATTTGATAGGTCATAGGATAGGAAGCATCAACTAGCAATAAAACAATAATAAAATAATTTTTCCGAACTCTTTCAATTCCTTATAATCTGTTACTTATTTTCAGAAAGATTTGGTAGTCAAAAGATAGATGATGAGGTCATTTCAAGGTTTGAAAAAGTTACAGGGAAGAAAGGTAAGATTGAAATACAATAATTTTAAACTATACCTAATTAATATTTTTTATTTTCTATTATTATTCTAAATTTCAAGTCTCAATAGTTTTAGAGGCTACTTGCACAATTTGTAAATTGTAAGACCTAAATTGCATTGCAATTTTGCAATGCATTTATAAATAGTATTGTATAAAGCAAACTTATGCTATACTAGCTTATGCTCACAGCTTCCTACAAGGCTTACATCATATAAGCTATCTGAATACCAAATTTTGGCACAAGACGTCCAGTGGTTTGAGCTGTAATTTGATAGATCAGTCAGGCAGGCTTTTTGCCTTTTATATAATATTTAGATTTTCACTCAGACTTTTCAGGGAGTATTTGGTTACACATGCCGATTTTAGTTTTTAGCTGATTATGATCAAATCCATACTAATATTTTGCATACCTAGTTTATAGTTAAATTTAGCTTGTATTTTTCATATGTGCAATAAAGTATTTATCTATCTATCTAATATTATAAATGCGAAAGTGTCTGTCCAGTGGCGTGCACAGGGCTTGAAGCTAGGGTAAGCATTAGCCAGTCAAAATACCTATTCACTGACTGTTATAATGGAGAATGGGCATCAACCTATATCCATTAGGGTAAGCAGTGCTTTTATGCCTCTATGATCCGCACGCCACTGTGTCTGTCTGTCTGCTACGCTTTTATGGCTCATCTGTTCAACCGATTTTGATGAAATTTAGCATAGGGATAGTTCATCCAGGGGAAGGACATAGGTTACTTTTTATCCCGAAAATTAAACAGTTCCTGCGGGAATCAAAACCCTTAATCCATGCAAACAAAGTTGTGGGCAACATCTAGTAAAAAATATTTCTTTCCTTAAAGTAATCTTAATTTATTTTTCAGCACATCACTTCCTAAGACGCGGAATATTTTTTTCTCACAGAGATATCCACAGTATTTTGAATCTAGTAGAGGCGGGCAAAAAGTTTTATTTGTACACTGGTCGGGGGCCCTCGTCAGATAGTATGCATATCGGGCATATGATACCTTTTATGTTCACCAAGTAAGTAATTTTATAACTCCACTACAAGTTAGCCCTTGACTGAAATCTCACCTTAATTGTAGTAGAGAACTAACCTTTTAAGGAAATGGCCGTAATATTAAAGCCATACCCAAACACATACAAAACTTGCGCTTAGTATGGGATGTTGTATGGAATTCTGAACAGTGACGTCATCACATTTCAACACACTTTTTCACTTAATTTGTTAGTTTAAAATGGTTTTCAAACATAAAACTAACAGGGATATCGATATTACGACTTTTGGGAGATCCTCTATTTAATAATCACTAAAAAATAATTAAATTTAACAGTTGTCAAATACCCAATCGGCTTCTACAGGGTAGGGCAGGGTACCAGTACCTACACTAAATCACTTTGTGGCACTACTTTGCCAGTGGGGTGGTAACTAGTCACGGCTGAAGCTACTAGCTAAAAGTTAAATCTTTTTTGAAAATAAATACCCAAAATCTCTTATTCTTTGTGCATGTTTTTACTTATTTTTATTTTTATATTTATTTTTATACAGTTTTGTAGCTAAATACTTAAACAGGCTAAAATGTGAAAGCTTGATTATTCCAATGTAAAAACACATTTTCGATGATAAAATTGAGTCTTGTTTGATCGTCATGTCCAGCAGTAGACATCTAGGGTTTGAGCAACGAGCCCTTTTTAACTTACTTCATAAAATCGTTTTCTTTTAAAACGCCAGTAAATAAATATGTTATTTTAGATGGTTACAAGAAGTATTTGATGTCCCACTAATCATACAACTCACAGATGATGAGAAGGCAATGTGGAAGGACATCAAAATTGAAGATGCAAGACAAATGGCATTTAGCAATGCGAAGGACATCATAGCAGTAGGATTTGATCCTGCTAACACATTTATTTTTAACGATTTGGATTTTATTGGGTAAGTGATGAGGTCATAAGATTATTTGGCTATAACTAAAATTATTTATTTATTGGATTTTGTGGGTTTCACCTGAATCTGCAAGAATACAGTCCTAATTTGCAAATCCAAAAGGAAGTTCTGCATTTAGCCGTTTATGTATGTATATTTGTTTATTTATGAATATTTCACTCCACTGTTCATTTAATACTTACTGCTTGTATTACGAAAATATGTGAAATTTCAGATATGTCTAGAAAAATCCTTTAAATGACATTCATCTTATTTCAGACAATGCCCAGCTTTCTATCAGAATATGGTTCGGATACAAAAGTGTGTAACATTCAACCAAGTGAAAGGAATATTCGGTTTTGGTGACTCTGATGTTATCGGGAAAATCACGTTTCCCTCCATTGAGGCTGCACCTGCTTTTTCCACCACTTTTCCTTTTATATTTGAAAACAAAGTTGTAAGTAATTTAGTATTCTTTATGTGATAGAAGCAGTTTTCTCTAATTTCGTAGTTAATTGTGAAACAAAATATTAAGTAATTCTGGTTACCTGTATGATTTAGTACAGTAAGTTCCGGGATAAAAGTATTAATATTATGTTCACCAGCAATTTTTGTGATAATCTATACTTCAATTCAATTCATTTATTCAATTTAGGTAGACTATAGGTACACATATTGACGTCCATTACTTACATATAAAACATGATGGTGATAATTAGTTACTGTATCTTAAAACTAAAGCTTCTATACTAATCTTATAAATGCGAAAGCTTGGATGGATGGAAATTAAAGAGTTCCTGCGGGACCCAAATAACCTCAATCGACGCGGATGAAGTCGCGGGCATCAGCTAGTAATATTTAAAATTGATTGTGCTGTATAGTTAACAAACAACAAACTGTATGGAGAGTGAACTGGGAAGTCTAGGATCTGTCTCTGATCTGTCTCGTAGACAGTAGTAACAAGTGTATAGTAGTAGTAACAACACTAGATTATGCTTTTTTTTATCCACTACAAGTTAGCCCTTGACTGCGATTTCACCTGATGATGCAGTCTAAGATGGTAGCTGGCTAACCTGCTAGGGGCATGGCAGTTATATTAAACCCATACCCCTATTCGGTTTCTACACGGCATCGTACCGGAACGCTAAATCGCTGGGCGGCACGTCTTTACCGTCTTTACCGGTAGGGTGGTAACTAGCCGTGGCTGAAGCCTCCCACCAGGCAAAATGCCCGCAACTTAGTCCACGTGGATTAAGATTTTTGAAAAATAATGAGGGAACTTTTGATTTCCTGAATATGAAGTAGCAATCTGACTCTGTCGTCCAAGCCAAATGTCATCAAAATTATTTGTAAAGATGGACAGTGAAAGAGTAACAGGGAGACAGATACACTTTCGCTTTTATAATACTAGATGATGCCCGCGACTTCGTCCGCGTGGATTAGGATTTTCTGAGTCCCGCAGGAACTCTTTAATTTTCCGGGATAAAAAGTAGCCTATGTCCTTTCCCGGGACACAACCTACCCCTGTACCAAATTTCATCAAAATCGATTGAACGGATGAGCTATGAAAGCGTAGCTGATAGACAGACACACTTTCGCATTTATAATATTAGTATGGATCTTTCCTCTAGACAATTAATGGCTTTGATTTGGCCAGCACAGTTCGACACAGGGCTGTAGCATCATAAGTAATAATAGGTAGGAATGAATTCAGAAAATAGTAGTATCCATTTTATTTCCAGGTGCCTTGTCTAGTTCCTTGCGCGATCGACCAGGACCCATACTTCCGGATGACTCGTGACGTAGCAGCGAGGCTCAAAATGCCCAAACCTGCACTATTGCACTCCACATTCCTGCCTGCGTTGCAAGGGGCACAACATAAGATGTCTGCAAGCGACCCTAACGCCTCTATATTCCTCAACGATACGCCGAAGCAGATCAAGAATAAGGTGAGTAATGCGCTCCTGCGCTCCACATTCCTGCCTGCTTTGCAAGGGGCACAACATAAGATGTCTGCAAGCGACCTTAGCACCTCCGTATTCCTCAACGATACGCCGAAGCAGATCAAGAATAAGGTGAGTAATGCGCTCCTGCGCTCCACATTCCTGCCTGCTTTGCAAGGGGCACAACATAAGATGTCTGCAAGCGACCTTAGCACCTCCGTATTCCTCAACGATACGCCGAAGCAGATCAAGAATAAGGTGAGTAATGCGCTCCTGCACTCCACATTTCTGCTTGCGTTGCAAGGGGCACAACATAAGATGTCTGCAAGTGACCCTAACGCCTCTATATTCCTCAACGATACGCCGAAGCAGATCAAGAATAAGGTGAGTAATGCACTATTGCACTCCACATTCCTGCTCAATTTTGCTAGGGGCAGAACATAACTTCATAAGATGTCTGCAAGCGACCCTAACGCCTCTATATTCCTCAACGATACGCCGAAGCAGATCAAGAATAAGGTGAGTAATGCGCTCCTGCACTCCACATTTCTGCTTGCGTTGCAAGGGGCACAACATAAGATGTCTGCAAGCGACCCTAACGCCTCTATATTCCTCAACGATACGCCGAAGCAGATCAAGAATAAGGTGAGTAATGCGCTCCTGCACTCCACATTTCTGCTTGCGTTGCAAGGGGCACAACATAAGATGTCTGCAAGCGACCCTAACGCCTCTATATTCCTCAACGATACGCCGAAGCAGATCAAGAATAAGGTGAGTAATGCGCTCCTGCACTCCACATTTCTGCTTGCGTTGCAAGGGGCACAACATAAGATGTCTGCAAGCGACCCTAACGCCTCTATATTCCTCAACGATACGCCGAAGCAGATCAAGAATAAGGTGAGTAATGCGCTCCTGCACTCCACATTTCTGCTTGCGTTGCAAGGGGCACAACATAAGATGTCTGCAAGCGACCCTAACGCCTCTATATTCCTCAACGATACGCCGAAGCAGATCAAGAATAAGGTGAGTAATGCGCTCCTGCATTCCACATTTCTGCTTGCGTTGCAAGGGGCACAACATAAGATGTCTGCAAGCGACCCTAACGCCTCTATATTCCTCAACGATACGCCGAAGCAGATCAAGAATAAGGTGAGTAATGCGCTCCTGCATTCCACATTTCTGCTTGCGTTGCAAGGGGCACAACATAAGATGTCTGCAAGCGACCCTAACGCCTCTATATTCCTCAACGATACGCCGAAGCAGATCAAGAATAAGGTGAGTATTGCACTATTGCACTCCACATTCCTGCTCAATTTTGCTAGGGGCAGAACATAACTTCATAAGATGTCTGCAAGCGACCCTAACGCCTCTATATTCCTCAACGATACGCCGAAGCAGATCAAGAATAAGGTGAGTAATGCACAAAGCTGCGCTACTGCAAGCGATCCCAACGCCTACATATTAAACTGTATATTTGGATTTTAAACCATATCCGAGTATATTATAGAGAGAGAGTATATTTTTACTTGAATAGTCCTAAACTTTGAGAGGCCTACAGCCTTAGATTGCATCAAGCTTTATCCTTAGGAAATTCTTAATTTCTCATTGACTAAAGTTGCAAAATAGTCCGGAATTCTTGCTCTGATTTGTTCAGAAGCTAAAGTTCTCAACCTGAATTTGTCTCTCCTGAAATCCATCCATATTATATTATTTAATATCATAAATGCGGATGTTTGGATGGATAGATAGATGGATATTTGTACTCAATCACGATAGAATTTCTGAATTTTCCCTGGTCTGGCCTGGTGGGAGGCTTCGGCCGTAGCTAGTTACCACCCTACCGGCAAAGACGTGCCGCCAAGCGATTACGCGTTCCGGTACGATGCCGTGTAGAAACCGAATAGGGGTATGGGTTTTTAATATAACTGCCATGCCCCTAACAGGTTAGCCTGCTACCATTTTAGACTGCATGACTGCATCATCACTTACCATCAGGTGAGATCGCAGTCAAGGGCTAGCTTGTGTGGATAAAAAAAAATTAAAACGGAGATGAAAATTGGCACAGAAATAGATTACAGTCTGGAATAACCATAGGCTACTATTTATACCGGAAAATTAAAGAGTTCCCGCGGGAATCAAAAACAACTTAATCCACACAACGAAGTGGAGGGCATCATTTCTAGTAACTCTATAAAATTATTCGTTTCCCACAGATAAACAAATACGCGTTCTCGGGTGGCCAGGCCACTGTCGAGGAGCACAGGGAGAAAGGCGGCAACACCGATGTGGACATATCATTCAAGTACTTAACCTTCTTCCTGGAAGACGACGAGAGATTGGCAGAGGTAAGCCCAACACTTTTCGAAGTGAAACTTCTTTAGAATCGTTGTGATCTGAAAACTCGATGAAACGATATAGTATTCAAGAAAAGGGTTCGTTTTGTATTTTTTTTTTATTATTGTCAATTATTGGTTTGTCATAGTTTGTCACCTTATATTGAAACATATTAAACTTTCGACAGTTTAGAATTTCGCGAGTTAGATTATAATCTAACGGTTTTTACAATCTTACGGTGACATATATACATTATTACCATACATTATTACTAACATCAAATCGTTTACAGATCAAGAAATCATACGAATCAGGCGAGATGTTGACGGGAGAACTGAAGAAGATAGCGATAGAGACAATAACTCCCATCATTCAGGACTACCAGGCGCGAAGGGCCAAGGTCACGGATGACGTCATGCAACAATTCTTCGGTATAAGGAAATTGAATTTCTAGGTTATAATACGTGCCCATTTATTAAAATATTTTCCCGATTGTGTAAGGAAATCGTAATCGTAATCGTTTGTCAAACGTATAGATTTAATTTATTTGAACTACCAACTGAATTACAAGTAGTAGGTATACAAAATGTTGAATGGTTTAGGCAATAGGTAACAAGCAATTCAATTTATAGGTAGTTACATCATGCTCATAGGGAAAGTCGTACATAACTGATACAAGTATACATTGGGGAATTATTAATAAATAATTAAGATTACTGATGCAAGACTATAAAAAAATATTGAAAATCTATCCATAGTTGTATAACATTCATTTTAACTACTGTTTAAAAAAAAACCTGAATAAAAAGGAAAAAAAAAATTTGATGCATAAAATTTATAATACAGGGTTGAGAAAAACAACAAAGAGGATCATCTGACAATGTGATATTAAGAGTCAAGTGATTTAATTCGTCATGTTTAAGGAGTTCATAGATGCCTGCACGTCATAAAGCATGTATGAACTCCTTAAACAGTTCGAGTAATACGTTTCAAGCTGTCTAATGATTACGATTTGCTTATACAATTGGGTTTCTGAAAATCCTTTCTCATTCGAGTCTGTTTAGTTTCAGAGTCTCAAGTTTCTAGACCAGTGGTTATGATTTGTAGCGATATGTACATAAGCTAAATGAGAATAACAATTATGATATTTTGACATGGCAGTCAGTCAGTGCTTATATTACCTACTAGTTAGGCACGAAATGTGTTACAATAGGGATGATGCCTATAACAAAAATAAATTATTTCTAACTGATTATTAAATAGAGGGTCTTCCAAAACACCTAAAATTCACATCCTCGTTTAGTTTTAAGTTTGATAACCATTTTAAAATATAGATTAAAGAAACAAAGTGCGTTGAAATTTCATGACGTCACTATTGTGAATTTCATACAACTTCCATACTAGAAGAGCGTTTTTAACTTTGATAAAGAGTTGCTGATTTGATTGAGTTGTCATCATCCCTATTCGACTCTCGCTTTCTTGCGTCGATGGTACTTATGTCAGAAATCTATTCAATTTGTTTTTATTTCCAAAAATGTATCTTTTCAGTGCTGAACATTTTGTTGAGAGATTTATTTATTATATAAATAAAATATTTATAAAAGTACACTAAAGTTCTTATAGATAATAATATTATATTACATAATAACATACATGTATTAAATAGCAAAGCATTTATTATTGAAGTGATTCTTGTCTTTTTGGCTTTGGTCAAGAAAGCCTATTCATAATATAACTATTTTAAAATTGTTTTGTACATAAAGCTTTTTTTTTAAGTTTAAAGTCGCTATTTATTACTTTACCTCGCGTGTAATATATTTATTTTTTGCAATAAAATCATATTTGAAACTATAACCTTTTGTTTCTATTGTAAGACTAAATTAAAATTAAAGGTCTTTTATTGGTATTTTTCACAATGCTCCACACAGAAAGGGATTGATTAACTAGGCCTTTCATCTAAGTTTAGAGAATGTGTGCAACAGAGGTAGTCTCTTTAAAGCACTTTCTAGATCTGGTAGCATACAAATGAGATGTAGCTATTATAGAATGGTACCTACGACCGTCTAGTACCCACTAAATACATAACTCTGAATGTTTCTTAAATATATAACCAAAGATACATAATATGGTCCATGCATTTCAAAGTAGGTATACACATCACGCATTTAAATTATTAATGTATAAACATATGGCGATATATGAAATGAATAATTTATTTCATGTAAGATAACTCGCGTCGCCTATGATGTCAGGACTCTACCGCCTGTTCGGAAAACAAATTCCACTGAGAAGAGCCGGTATGGATAAACCCACTTTGAACAAAATACCCTATGATTTTTGGTATCCGTGACATGAGAAGAACTTTTAAAACTTATTTAGCCGTCATATTATTATAAGTAAAGTTACACGTATCAAATAAAAAAAAATATATTAAACCGAACACAACACGGTCATAACAATAGAAAAAGTGACAAAACGCCTCTTTGAGCGCTAAGAAGTATAACACTTGTGTACACAATACCGACTTTGATAGAATATGCATGACAATGGAACACCAGAGTGGATGACACAGTTACAGCCTGCAACAGGTAGTTGGTGGACGAAATAAGTGTTTCAAGTACGTCAACATAAATAAATGTTACAGTTTTTCTTATCCCTTAAAAAAGCTGCTACCCTAGTTTTAATTTGTTGTGACAGTTTTTCAAAATTTAGAAATACTTCCTACAACTACGTACCTGAAGAAATATACCTTATTGTACCTTCTGATTATAATCATTCAGGGTGAAGCCTTTACTACGAAATCTCATCGCGCGATTTTTCCCGCAGAATTAGTACCTTTAAAGTAGGAGAGAGTAAAAACTTAATGGTAAGCGAGCTCCAACCTAGACCTTATAATTATAAGGTCTAGGTACAAACGCCTATGGAAAACAATTATTATATTTGATTTCCATTGGCGTTTGTTGTGAAGCGCAAACCTATTTTCCAACACAAAAACTGTGTCGTATAAATTGTAACGCGTATTTTTTCGAGTCCGTGCGGTTTTTCCACGTCATGTCACAGAATTCATTTGGAGGGAAATCGTGCGGTCAATTTTGTAGTGCCTACCCTAAGGTGCAATACATTACCTGTTATGTGTTGTGGTGTGTAGTAACTGGACTGGGAGATGGTGACTGCAGATGTTTTAGGGTTAGCGCTTTGGGTAAGCCTTTAGTCCTGAATGTCTGTGTTACGACATACTACAACACAGTAATGTGTCTGCACCATTATCATAACTCAAGCAAGTAGGTACCTCGGGCGCTATTAAGACAAAATGTACAATCAACCTTACGAAGAGGAATCGCCCATTTCTCTAATCACAAACTACGCAGTTATCAAAGAGACTGAGGAAGAAGACAAGAGAGAAACAGAAGACCGTGTCTTATTAGAAATTGGGAGACCAGACGACAAACCGAGGGAAGAACACACGTTTTCACATAAGAAATACGACAAAACGATATCGCATCACAGATCGTACGTGTTGGAAGATTATGCGGAACCCAGACGGGTTAATTACTTCAGGCCGCACGAATTGGAATCATCTCAACATAGTGGTGAGGAAGTTTTTTTTCTATCGGTTTGGGTAATCGTGAGTACTCTAATTTTTATGCAAAGTTGACTAGTCAACGAGATTTAGGAGATTCAGGGATGGCGATTCGGCGAGGGTCTTTTATCAACATCACTTATAGACCACATAGTATTACTTCTTCACCTCCCTAAGAGCACAGTTTAAGGAGATAGGTCTGTTGGCTCTTAGGTCTGGACTCACAACATACTCACGTTTTAGTTTACTGAGTATGGAAATACCTAGGCTTATGGTCTAGTCAGCGCGACACAAATAATCCAATTAGTTCAAATAAGAATAAAAACTAATTGAAATAAACCTGAGCTCATAAGTACTGACCTAATTTATGCCCTTGAATACTTTTTCTCCAATGTAAGGTCCCAGATACTACGAGCATGATGAGTATAGAGACGTAGCACTGCTAGATGCCAGCAAGTCGCCGATAGAGTTCTCGCAGGAGTCGCAAGACACCAGCAAGTTCTCCGACGACCAACAAGACTCCGGCTTGAACTGGAGGGAAAGGGCTTTGCAAATGGAAAAAGGTAACCTTTCGTTTTATGATGATGATAGATGATAGATATTCTTATTATCATAGTCTTCAGTCTTGGTCTTACGTAGATGCACCTACTTTTATGGTCTTGCTGAATTATTGGCAATAATCTATTTGCCTAAATATAGTAAGATCCCAGAGCGATCAGACATAACTTATTTCCACATAGATGAAACCTTAGGTTCTCAGTAGCGTCTCATGTTCTTTGAATACCTGCGTGCTTATGGAGCTCGGTCTTGTTACCTACCTGCGTTATTTATTCTTATTAAAAGTTCTGCAATATTAATTTGCTATTTATAGTATACAGGCGTCGTAAGTATTAATCTATTCTCGAGCTGGGATCTTGGACTAATAGTTTGTATCGATGGCCGTTGGAGCTGGAAGTTCTAAAGTGGAGACTGCGCACGTAGGCGCCCTCCAGCACGATGAATCATATTAAAATTATAATACGGATGATGCCTATGTCAAAAATAAATTATTTCTTAATGTTTATTACATAGAGAGTCTTTCAATTTACAAAAACTTCTTCCATGCGGACGAAGTGGCAGGCATTAGCTTGTAGTTGATATAAAGATGGTGGCGGGAGGTGACTGGATGAGGAATGCCGAGGACCGGGAGTGGTGGCGTTCTGTGCAAAGGCAACTTACACTTAATTAACTAGTTATTATTAAGGTACAATTTCAGCAGTGCTGGCTTGTATTATGCAATTGTGCATTGTGCGCCATAAATGTTTCTCTTGGTGGACTTGCACAAGCAAACACATTCGCAGAGTTTTCTGCCCATCCACTTGAGATTAAAATGTTTGTGCACTCATTTGCTGCTCACGATTGCCAGTGCACCATTGCCTTGCTGGTCTAGTGGTTAGACGAAGTTCCGGGTTCGAGACCCGGGTCGGGCCGTATTTAAATATTTAGTTTTTCTGACTAGAAATTCTCAGTAGGTACTAGCCCGGTAGTTGGCTGTTTTTTACCCCCGTGCCTCGGAGAGCATGTTAAGCCGTCGGCCCCGGTTATTATCACTAAACATGATTAATAGTCGTTAATAAATCCCGCCAACCCGCATTGGAGCAGCGTGGTGGATCTAAGCTCTAATTCCCTCACTCCTATGAGAGTGGAGGCCTGTGACCAGCAGTGGGACGTTAATGAGCTGTAGCCTGTAGTGGGAATGGTGGCACCAGTGGTTCTTTGGTATCACTTGCAGAATACAAAAAGACAGCGTGCGATCGAGAGAGAACACGGATGAGGGATATGAACCGCGCCTTTGACTTGCTGCGTTCCAAGTTGCCCATCACCAAACCCTCCAAGAAGAAATACTCCAAGATCGAGTGCCTACGGTAAATACCTTGCTTATAGGCCGTGTCATAAAAGAAGTCTCGGCAATTACTGGAACTAAAATTTTACTATCATGTCCAGATGCTATTAGAATAAACAGTTAGATTTCTATCCTTTTGTCGAGTTATCGAGTGACTGTAATCATAAGAGGAAAAGAGATAAACTACAGTTGTTCAAAAATGTTATAAAACTATAGCATGCTGCAGGCTATAAACTATAAATTTTTAGCATATTAATGTGTTATGCTATAGCACGCATGAAAGCATATGACGTACGCTCACACCAGCGCGTTACTCGAGACACGGTCGGCCAGCGCGCTACCGGCAGGCGGGCGCCGCTACGGGCGCTACTAGTGCTACGAAATGAACTACGAAACACTGCGCATGCTCGCGCGTGATTGCACTGCAGCAACATAGAGGCTTCTCGGATAGCATGCTGTCCGTGCTATGGAAAAAAAGCGTATGCTTTTGCGCTACGTGCTTTATTAACCACCTCTAAGATAAACGTATTTTCATTATCCTAATGGCATCTGGATTGAGGTATAGCCTTATAGGTTCATAAAATCATGCCCCCTAGATAGTTTTTACCCGGCATAGTTATCGGTAAATCGCTTGGCGGCAGGCTGGAATCTTACCACGACCGAACCAAACCTTCTACTAGATATACAAGACCACAGAAATTTCAGAAATTATTAATTCCCGAATTGACCCTGCCGGGAATCCAACCCGGGACCTCATACTTATAAGACCACAGCCAGCAGCACTCAGCGCTGCGCCAGGGAGGTCCAGCAGTGGAGGTTATCGGTTGTCGACGACGTGTGACAATCAGTAAGTCTAACCGCCGCATTCAATCATTACTTAGGGGTCCTCGTTAGTATAGGTTTTGAATAAAAATTTTTACGAAGGAGTTCCTTAAATAATGATTAAGCGACTCTGAGCGCAAGTAAGCTTTTTTATAGCAGACGGAATACTACAGATGTTCACTGTTCAAAATATCGGTTCCAGGCATAGATGTCATATAATAAGATCGTACGTTACTGGTTCCAGGATAGCAATCTGCTACATACGGCACTTGGAGTACATCCTCGCGGGCGGTTCTCCGGAAGACAATCCTATTTCCTTCGACCCTCACGTCACGGAGTTCACAGAGCTTAGACGAAGACAACGCTATTAACTGCTTTCAAGAACTCTTGCAATATATCTGGTGGTACGGTGGGTCTAAAAATATCTATTTGTCACCACACCATTTGGGGGTATCGTTTTGGGTCCCTAGGGGTATGGGCGGACGACCCAATTTTTTTTGGGAGTCGTTGTTTTTGTCTGGAGATGGCTGAATTTTCGAAGACTAGGACTAGGCAATAGGTACTAGACCATTAATGTTCAACAGAACTATCCACTTTTCGATTGTCTGCAATGGATTACTTTAGGTTTCTACAATACAATAGGTGTAATAATTTTGAAAAGATCATTAAAAATTACGAACTTATAATTAGGATACAAAAGTGAAATAAAGGACTGATAAATTAAGAAAAAACAATTACATTAAAATTTTATATTAATAATGTGTCCCAAAAACTGATCCACCCCTCAGTGACCAAAGGGCTGGTGCTTATTTAGCCCAACGACCTAGCCTTGCCATTCAGCGAGGTTATAGCGATAGTGTTTTGGGCACCATTAACGATCACTTGGACGGCGTGTATTTTTTGTAAATATAATTAGTAATAAAACAGTTTAAATAAAGATAAAACATTTATTAAAAAAGTTACAATATTAGCACAGAGTAAATAATAAAATCGATGCATGACACAGTACAATTACAATACAATTATTTTAAATATTATTACATTTACGATTTTGTATTTAAAATTATACCATCCAAAAACGATCTAAGAAGTTTCCATTCAATCCTGAACTTTTGATGTTTTCCTTATTTGCCTTTCCTTGGCCAATTCGTCCTTCCTTCTTTCCAAAGCTTTCAGATAATTGATATAAGCACATTTCACTAACAGAGGGACTTTGACAACACCTGCAAGTAAGAATACAACACATTTGAGTTCGTCGTGTCGACCTATAGACGTCCTCTGCTGGACGAAGGTCTCCTGCGTGGATCGTCACAGAGCACGGTCTTGTGCCGCTGGTTTCTAGGGGCTCCCAGCTACACGCTTGAGATCGTCCGTCCACCTAGTGGGGGTCGTCCAACGCTGCCCATCCCGGTGCGAGGCCGCCATTCAAGCACTTTGGGACCCTAACGCCTATCGGTTCTACGAACTATGTGCCCCGCCCATTGCGACTTGCGCTTGGCGGCTCCTCGAGACATTCTTAATACAGAAGATATTTTATCTGACACTAGCTAATGCCCACGACTTCGTTTGTGTGAATTGAGGTTTTTTGATTCCCGCGGGAAATCTTCAATTTTCCGGGATAAAAAGCCTATGTCTTATTCTAGACTATAATCTATCTATGTGACTATAATGTATCTTAAACTGTTAAGCCGTTGGTCTTGCGCTTTTATCTCTGTATAGTCGGACTGTGAGAGTGAGGGATCAGAGAGTGCACCCGTGTTTGGGGCTTGCGCACTTATTTGTGGACTATTTATCGTAGTAGCATTGGCTAGATTGTTGTTCGGTTGCTATGGCCGAAATTCGGGCATGAGAACCTAATTACAGTTAGAGCAAATAAGCAGAAACTACCGCATTGTCTTCACAGAAAAATTTGGCTAGCGCAGAAATCAGAATGCTGTTGAACTAAATTGGCAAGTCCAGTGCTTGCTGTCCTTCAGCATTTTTTTATGAGAGGGATATAATACGAAAGGGATAGAAATATATTTAGACCTGTCATTTTCATTTTCGCTATTATAAATGCGAGTGTGTTTGTTTGTCCTTCAATCACATCGCAACGGAGCAACGTATTGACGTGATTTTTGGCATGGGTATAGTTGAGGACCTGGAGAGTGACATAGGCTACCTTTATGCTGGAAAATTAAGAAGTTCCTGCCAGAATAAAAAACGTAAACCACGCGGACGAAGTCGCGGGCATCAGCTAGTTGTTTATAAAATAATAAACCGGCCAAGGGTTCC
This sequence comes from Erebia palarica, assembly GCA_964035005.1. Classification (NCBI taxonomy): domain Eukaryota; kingdom Metazoa; phylum Arthropoda; class Insecta; order Lepidoptera; family Nymphalidae; genus Erebia; species Erebia palarica. The sequence goes on from OZ035994.1 coordinate 21,691,243, forward strand.
CGTTCTTAAGTTGGTCGACTATTATTCGTTAACTTGTAAAGCCTACTTACTAACCTATGATAGTTTTCCTTTTAACTATGGTATAATTTATAAGGGACACTTGACTCTTACAAAAACAGAAACGAATCCCTGAATCGAAAAATAGTGTTCCCACACCCACAATACTTTTAAACGACATGACTTCCCACATTATGAGATAGACGAGAAAAAACCCCCATTTTTTATTTTAGATAACACTTTGTCGACCTGATTCATATTTATAGCAATAAAATAAAAATAAAATAAATATTATGTAAGTATGTCTATGACCAAATATAGCTTTCATGGACGATCGGATAAGGCTAAACTATAAGGCCGGTTCCTTGTTGACTCGGAACCCTAAAAATAAAACGTTTAATAACTGACCTGAAAAACAAGTAGTAACGCAATATTTGTAAATTGCATACACGGGCGCAAAGATGCTCTCGCTAGACTCCTTTCTCTGAAAAAAATCAAAAATAGGATGAACAATTTATTTAAATTCCACTATAACATCTACTTCTGAACAGCCCACCGATTGTGTAAGATGATCGTAATCGTCAACGTTTGTCAAATGTATAAACCGACCTGTTTAAGGAGTTCATACATGCCTGCACGTCAAAAAACATGTATGAACTCCTAAAACAGTTCGAGTTATACGAGTACGCTAAGAACTGTCAAATGATTACGATTGGCTTACAATTGGGCCTCTGATTTGGATGTATAGGGTATCGTTAGTATCCTTACATCCACCCGAGGGACACCGACAATATAATATGGCAGGGCAGTCGTGTTTTTTAATAGGTTAAACTTGTTATTTAGAGTATCTACAAACAGTAAAACTGTCCAGTCGCGCTAGTGTGAGCGGTTTCATAAAGGTTAGCTACGCAGACTTTTTGTAAACAATATTTTGTTTCTAGCTACATCGTCAATAATTCGCTTCCTAAGCTGTAGGAAAATACTAATACGTACCTCCTTTCAGACAGGGCTGAATCCTGTTTGTTATTTATTTACATTATGATTATCATGTTACTTACGTACCCCCTTACGGCTTAGTCCGCGTGAATTTCTTACAAAACCTAAATTCATCCAGCAATCTATAGGTAGAGACGGCGACGACGACGAAAAAAGCTGCGGGAAATCTGATTTTTCCGGGTTTAAAAGTGGCCTATATGTATATGCAGAAATGCAACCTATGTAGATCGTCAAAATCGGCCGTGTAAAGGTTACATTATGTCTCGAAATATCAAAGAATTCTCATTGGGGCCATACTGCCAACGCTTAAAGCCATTATTTCGTTATTATTGACTTTCGTGTTTTAGAATTGTAATCCTTATTTTAGGAACATCAAGGTACGTGACATCCAACTGTCATTATGAGTAATAATGCTTTAGTATTGCTTAGCATTAGCAGTATGGCCCAGGACATTTGAAAAGCCGCAGGAATCGTCTAGTTTATGTAAGTTAAGGTAAGTTATTATTGATTTTACCAAATGAAAGGCCGATTTGTAATATTATGCGTACTGATAATTTAAAAATTCAAGTTTATCAATTACATTCGCTTGGATACCGTCAATGATATGACCCAGTTAAATGATGCTATCAAACACCGAGGAAGCAGCTTCCTGTACGTAGTAGAGGTTATGCGATAGGCGCTAAACCACATACCTAATGTGTGTAGGATGTATAGCGTAATACAATGTATCTGAAATATTATATACTTGTCTACTGCAAAAATAATGAGTTATTATAGTATTTGTAACATCGACCTCGCTTCCATTATGAAATTATAGCTAAGTAGGTAGGTAGGTACATAGATACTAGAGTTAACTTTTATTTTTATTTCGTTAAATTCCTATTGTAGTGAAAATGGTCGCATACGAAAATCTTATCTTGTCAGTGATTCTTAGAGTTCCAAAGAGTTGTTCTCTTCGTTGTTTATATTTTTTCTCAAACTTTTTTGGTTTTGCTGCTTTGTTTCGCCTTTCAATCTTATCTTATACATATAATTGAGATTTTTCTTTACTAAACTAGACTACTGAAAAATATTATTCTTACCTATTGTGGTAATGTGTAAGTATAAAATTTTCCAAACTAGAACTATTTGTTGAAACTAGAAACGACACAATATTTTAAGCTAAGTATATTAAGTACCTACAAACCTAATCTAAACCAAACTTATTTCATTTTATATTTTCTTTATTTCACTTAAAATGTTATTTATATACCTGCTTATATATTTTACTATTTATTTAACTGCAATGTGAACTCGCTATCCTCGCATAAACGTTAAAGTTTTTAGAGGATGGCTAGTGTGTGTATACCCATAATATGAATGTATTAAGGGTTTATCTTGAACAATAAATTAAAAAAAAAACTTAAAATATTAAAATGGACTAAAACAAACTCTTCTGCTTAGCTTTGCTTAACTTAGCTCGTTTCACTGTGTCACTCAAGGTATGTCATCCCTCGTATGTAGTTTACGTCGAGACACTGGGATATCATAATGATATACGCTCTACATCGTTTCAGTAGATAGTAGAGACATCTATTAGAGAGTGATATTTCTCTCTCTCCATTCCTCCATTCATAGGTCCATTCCCCAACGTGCTTAGTAGCAAACTAAAATCACGTGTTTCTAAATTCCAAGTTCCAACAGCGCAGGCCGCAGTGGGCAGTCCATGTTCCTTGGGGCAGTCGGTTGAATCGTGTGCTATGGAGAGGTCATTTTTGCGAGGGCCTGAACGAACCAAAGGTTTCGATATTGGGTATAAAAGCGGATTGATTACTAGGATTTCAGGACTGAATAAACAGTTTATATAGTAACTCCAACTGTTCGCCGGTTCGTCTTCATTCGGCCCGTGGCCGTTTCGAGGTGTGGATGGGGGGGTGCGCTCGTCTGCTGTCTGGGACACGAATCCGTACGACATGGGGTACAGTGGGATTCTATGTACTAGGATCTCAAAGACATAGAAGAGAGTTTAAGGAATTCATAGCGAAATTTTTGTCTATATTCCAAAGTAGTCCAAAGCCAAACGAAAGTCAAGTCAAACGTTATGATAGAATAAAAAAACTTGGTAATTAAATTGGTGTAATAATTTTTAACTCTCGAGTCCTGGCGGCAAAGTAAACGTGCAAATGGTGTTTGGGTGGTGAAGATTTGACCACTAATTGTCTGCTTGTTTGTCTGTGTGTCTGTACGTAGCATCATAGCGTTAAATTGTACGGCCACGATTAATCGAGAGGTTTTTTTGTTGGAGCAGGAATGTGGTGTGTAATCGGATGACAGGTTTATTAATCTTAGACCCATACATTTCATTTGTTGGGGTGATTTTTTAATTCACATTTATTAATGGGTACTATTTAAACATACTTCTATTTAATACCATATAGATAGATATTCACCTGTAAAATTTACATTGTCTTCTAAATTACTAGTTAAGTCAACCACTATCAATGTGCGTCTGAAAAATACTATTTTATCCACTAGGTTAGGTATTTAACTTAGATGTAAGCTACTGTAAATGCAACTCAGTACGGTAGTTATTTTTTAGCATCTACATTTTTAACATACCTATTCAAACAGTAAACTCCTAAAATATTTATTTAAGACCTATTCAAACAGTAAACTCCTAAAATATTTATTTAAGACACCCACAAGGTAATTCTATCGACTTCTAATTTTATAACTCAGCACGTTTAACCTTTCGCCTGGCAATGAAACATTAATCATTTTATATAACTCGTCCTATATGATGGATCATCAAAATTACGATCAAATAGTAAATTGTGGCCACTATATATTAGGAGGACCACTTAAACTATTACCACTGAGGGGAAATATTTAACTTATTACCAGAAATTACAATGAATGATCACCAAAATTAGTAAATGACCACCAAAACTTTAACCACATTTTAATTTAACTAATTTTAAACACACGAAATACTTTTTTCAACCCCAACCTAACCTAAGATTTTGACAAATAAACCTACTTAATATGAGACAAGATTTATCTGTATAAATTTCGAATGGCGCTCTCTGATGGGAAGCAAATGACCGGTGGAGCATGTGATGATTCCTAGTTGTAGCTTGAGCTAGGTATATTTTTATGAGGAGCAAATGTTGAAGTTTTAAAATCCGTGGCTGGATATACATATAATTCAGTAGGACACGTTATAATAATTGTTCTTTATTTGACGCTTTCTTTCGAATATTTAGTAACTGTTGCAAAAAAGACGAATTATGTAGTTTCTCATTTTCCCGTTGATTAGTCATAAAATCAGAAATTATAGGTATACCGTGGCCAAAACAATTCTGCTGAGTTTATAATTTATTTCCCTTTATTGATTAGGTAGGTAGGTACTAAGTAATTAGTAAAGAGGTAACCATATAATAATTATTGTTATTGTTAAAGAATAAAGCGATAAACTATTTAATGCCTGAAATACCTGTTGGGTTTTTCAGACATTAGATTTATAAATGAATGTTGAAACATACTTGAATTTTCCTAATTTATATTGTTTTCCGAGTGGGAACGCAGTATTTAAAACAGACCGTTTTGTTAATTTAAATTAAAATCCCTTCTTTTGTTTTACGGATTTGAATGAACAACATCCCATCGAACATCAAATGGCACTTTAATGCCCAAGTCACACCAAACAACTGGGTGACGTAACTACAAACACTAGGGCTGCATAAGCGCAAAACAGGTACCCGTTCTAATAGACCAGTTATCGACTGCGCAAAGAAATAACACAGAATAGCGACATGCCTAAAATGAGTTTTGTTTCATAGATCAGAAAGTTTCATTTTGCTTGGTTAGTATACACGTACTATGACGTTACCGCACTGGTCGAAGACAGGTGGGCGTCTGGTGTTGATACTACGGATGTATTCTTGCCAGCGACGAATGCACTCTGTGACATCTTGTTGGTCGCCCCACACTCCTTGGCTGTACGTAAAGTAAACACTGCCTACGAGGAGCCCAGCCTGCAGAAGAGTAACTTGCTACAGTTCATGATTACTTAAATAGCTACTAATATCTACGAAATGATTAGGAGGTTTAGTCGAATGCTTGGAACAATATGTGCATCTACCGAGATATATGTATAGATTTCTCAGCGGCTATTCAAATATTAAGAGCCACGAGGACGGTCTTTGATTCCCGCGGGAGCTCTAATTCACCTGAATGAAATGAAGCCTATAAGTTAAGGCTTTAAGAGATGACAAACTGCCTCAGTATTAGGATGTTTAAGTCAAATTGTCTTAATAACTGATAGTTGAATCCGTAAAGAAAAAATATGTAACGGAAGATATAGGCTTAATAAACATTTCTACTGTAAAAAAAATTTACTTTTTTCAAACCATCTTTCAGAAAAAAATCCCCAAAGAGTATCTACTTTTGTCATACTTTGAAAATGTTCTGCAAAACGGCACAAGCTTTTTAATTAGTTCTTGCACACAAAAATAGGTCTTAAAAATTACAATATTTTTAACGGAGAGTTTTATTTTTACTCCCTATAACATTCGTGTAAAGTAATTTTCCCCCGAAATTTAAGTATATTAGTGAGAACGTGGCTGCTCCGTCGCCCTGTAAACACCCGCGAGCCCTTCGGCAGTCCGTTTCGGGACATTGTCGAAGGTGGACCGCACGTCGGTGTCGGAGCGAATTTTTTAAAGTTAATTTTCGATTTTGAAGGGTTTATACTCATTTGTACATATTTAAAATTTTAGAAATACTTAGTTCAGTATTTATCTGTAAATTAGTAGGTGTAAATATATTTTTTTTAAGAATTTAACTTTTTAAGTGTGCAAAGTAGGTGCAAAGACTAAATAAGGTTCTGTAGTGACAAGTGATTGTAAAAATTCAAATCAAGATGATTTTGATGAGGAACAACCTACCTGCACTCGCTACATATTTTGATTGTTTTTAAAGCTTATAAGCTTTAATTTGATTTTTTTTCCTCCGACCCGACGGAATAGATTATAATATCTTTAATGCAAAATTACTTACTAATAATATTAATGCTACTAATAACTAAAATACATACAAATAATAATTATAATGTATGCGTAAGTGTGTCTTTCTGTCTGTCTTTCTCAGATGTAAATGTGCCATTTTTGAATTCTAACAACTTTTGTTTTAGTAAATCGATTATGCTACCGAGACAAAATCATTTTGTCTGCGACTGAGAGACTGCGGAAAAGCAAGCATGTATGTATGTATGTATGTATGTATGTATGTATGTATGTATGTATGTATGTATGTATGTATGAAAAAGAACAAACATGAAAACTTAAAATGTAGGTACAATAAGGCGGTCTTATCGCTAAACAGCGATCTCTTCCAGACAACCTTATCGATAATATCATAATATGGAATCGAAATTCGTGATGACAAGCTGGGAACACCTGCACTCCTTTTCTCTAACTCCGTGGCTATCATCATATATTAATTACCATATATTTTATATTCATCAAAATACATTACATAGTCATGGAAACATAATAACAACATGAATTTCAAAATGGCGCTAACTTTGTTAAATTTTGGTAACAGTTTCCTGTTTTCTGATCCCAGTAGGTCTAGGATGCGCACAACGAGATTATCTCGCGACGAGAGAGAGAGATATTGTCGTTGCCGGCAAATTTTTCATTTACCCTAACATGCACAAAATGCAGTATATTACAAGAAAAAAGTAGTCGACATGTAAAGGCTCGTAGAGAAAAATACCACAGATTAGAAATATTACTTTTATCTCTACTTTTGACGTAACGAGACAAGTAACCATGTTAGCTTCGGTAGACAGAGAGAGATAACGAGTAGACATAATTTTACTCGTAGTGCGCATGCTAGCCGTGCTGAAAGCCGTAAATATCGATTTTGAACGAAATCGGTCAATTAACAAAGAATTTCAAAATGGCACCGACTTTTTAAAATTTTGGTAACAGTTTCCTGTTTTGTGATCCCAGAAAGCCGTAAATATCAATTTTGAACGAAATCGGTTATTTAACAAAGAATTTCAAAATGGCGCTGACTTTTTTTTAAGTGACTCTGTGCTCAGAGCTGCGCATGACGTAGTACTGCACATAAATTTTCATACCACAGGCTCATACATATGAAAATTGATTCTAAAGGAGTAAACTCACAAAAAAACTACGCAGCTCCGGCAAGTGGGGTTTATTGTGAGCAGTTAGTACCTGATTCTCTATCTCCTCTCCCTGTACCCCACTCATCCCTCGGTGGAGGTAGCACGTTTCAAAACTTTTAGCTTGATGTCAACTATCGATAGTTCTGCAACACTAACTTGAACTACCTACATTTTAGCATTGATCCAATACGAAATATTACTTGTACCTATACCTAAATCTGTGCCTACTACAAGCGCAAACAATATTTAGTATCGGATACGATATCGAACATTTCATGGCAAGGTCTCAAGGTAAAGCTAAAGGTAGCTATTAAAGAAAGTTTACGTATTTGTTACCTATGATATTTATGCGCAAACATAAATATAGGCATTATCCCATAAAATAGCACTTGTTCCCTCTGCAGTCTATAGTCTTTGGCCTAGTTTGCGTAGTTCCGGGCGTGGCCGCTATACGGCATTACCGTCGGCAAAAGTCCCGCTGGTCTGCGTTTCGTCAAGGTCATTCGGCCTTCTTAACCCCTTATTTCAGGTTATAAGCTATCCGAATCGGCTCAGTCATTGTAGGAGTAACAAAAATCAAAACATACAAACTTATAATTATCCTTTTGCATTTATAATATTAGTAGGTTAGGTATGATTTGGAGAGCAATATTTTTTATTTCTCCTCAAGCAGATTCAAATGTTTTGAAAAGTGGATATTTAATGAAGGCAGTTTAAAACGTATTTTGACAGTATGACTAAACATAATGAATACTTACTTTAACCGCATACATAAGTTTTCCATGTGCATAAGGTAACGGTACTTTCGCCAATTTTTTAGGAGCTTTCTTCAGATTATACTCTTCTTTGCTGCACACCTTTATGCAAGTTGGGTGTACCGGAAATTCTAAAATATTTAAGGATGTGTAACAGGTACTCTACTTTAGTGTTTTACATAATCAGTACAATCTCTAACTGTATTAAAAAATCTAACTTCCGCTCTCAGAGTCGCTTATCATTGATAGTCTAGTCTCTCTCTCGCTCGACGTCGTATTTTTCATTACTGGGGGTCGTGGGTTCACGACCCCCAGTAATGAAAAAGTAATGGAAAGGGTTTTCCACTGAACACATAATGGCAGGGGTTTCTTGGGATAATAATGCGGTGGGTTCCCAGGGTCTTCCGCATAGGACTCGATAAGAGTACTATTTCAACTATTATTTTAGTAACGATTATTATTATCCGATGAAAATAGTCCCAGTTACCACAGATAAAATTGTTTCCACTTTCTATACTAATAAGATTGTTGTCCTGTACTTTACCTATCCTGTGGTTGTAGGTACATCGTAGGTGGTGAGATAGAATTTAGGGATATCGCCCTTTCCTTTCTTCATTCATAAATTTTCGCGTAGCAAGAACAGGAATTGTTACATAACTTGTAACATTTACCAGGAGTACATGGACTACGAGAGTTGCGCGTTACAAGATATTTCGTGTAAAATGTAAATGAAACGAGATGAACGGCGAAAACGGGCACACAATAGGTAGGAGTTTCAACGTCGAAATTGGTTTGACTTTGATGAATGTGATAACTCTCAAAACTCACAAAAATCTCAAAGTAACTTTATCGCTTGTTGCTTAAATTACATTATAATTAACTAAACGATGCCCGCGAATTCGTCCGCTTAAATTTTTCAATTCCCGCGGGAAATGACCTTCCCCGGGATGCATCATGCAATCTATCCCTATACCTAATTTCATTAAAATCAGTTGAAAAGATAGGCCGTTAAAGCGTAGCAAACAGACATACACTTTCGCTTTTAGTACCTATGGATATAGCCTAGAATAATTTATTCCAGTTTATTGATTCAATGTTTAATTAGTTAAAATGTTTAATAGAATATTTCCTTACCTATCCCCATTACCCCATTTTTTCCGCCATTAAACCTATCACTCTTTTTTTTTTAAATCAGAATATAGCGGCCCTGGGATCTTGCTCTATCTATACCTACAGGACTCTCTCTGCCATTCAGCGAGTCGTCTACAAGAATTTTCTCATTCAAATCAATGTTCACGTTCAGCTCCTACTAGGATTTCAGTGTAAAATAGGAGATATATAAAATGAGTATTACCAGCAACTTGAGGGTAATCTATCCTTTGAGTAGGGCTACATTTGTCATACATTTGCATGTCGGGTTTGGGATGGCTGCCGGCCTTGGCCAAGTTGATGGTGCGGCAGGCATCACATCTTATGCGGTCCGGTTTTAAATTTTCACACATTTTGGGAATTTTTCTTAATTTAGAAAATAAAATTTAAATATCTCTGAAAGAGGATTGTAAACGGACAATTTTGATTAATGACACCTGACACAGAACTTTTCTTTTCTATTAAAGCAAATGCAAAAGAGTATACGTAGAAGTCTATGATTGGTAGAGATTAAGTAGAGTTTTCAACTTTCAAGGAGTTTTCGAGCTTTTCGTTGGTTTTTGGCATGAGGTATTATAGCAGCTATATCTATGGTTTTTGGGTTTTAGGTTTTAAGATAGCCAAGACGGTAACCCTTCTAGCTTCTAGCATTGAACCCATAGATTAGCACATAATCTAGATCTTACTAGATAAGTAGAGTTTGAAGGGGAAATGTAATATTTGTCTGGGATAGTAATTATTTCTAAAAGCTTCTAAGTTAGCAAAATTCTCAGTCAATAATAATTCATCAAAATATCATGTTTAACCTATACCTACTTTACTTACGTGATTTTATTTCCATAATAATTCATCCGATGCCGTTTTAAATTTTAATGTTTCTATTACGTTGACAAAAAGCGGATTTCATCGAGAACCTTTTATCGTTTTATAGAACGAGGACAGTTTTTAATCCCTACTTACTTTAATATTTTAAATATAATATAATAATTAACAAAAAAAATGTTGACAATCGATACAAGTTACTGTTTCATTTTATATTGATGCCTAAATTATTATTTATATACTATTTAAACTACAATAATTCGCTGTACCTAACTATATAAATAATAAAGCAATTGCCGAATGTATGTAAAGCGCATCACTTCAGAACTGCTGGACGGATTCTGATGGAATTTTTTGTGTGTGTTTTAGTGGGTCTTGGGATGGTTTATATTCACATTTGAATCCAGGTGGCGCTGTAATCGGCTTCTAGCTTCAGGGCAGGACAACGTCTGCCGGTTTCACTAGTAAGAAATATAATACACGTGTCGCCTGAAAAAATATTATAATACATATGTTAAACCCATGCTCGATGACCGATGAAAGGTACTACGTTTTGAATAATTTACGCGTTATTTTTCAGGTTTCCTTTGGATATTTGAATAAAACATGCATAATGCTAAATTCAATTCACACAACAAATACGAAAATGTTAATCAAAATCTTACCTTGCACAGTAAAGAAAAAGCTAAGGGTTTTTTCATCATTTTTTAAGTTGAAGAATTCAGGAACTTGCGAGGACGCTAATTACATTTATTTAGGCCAACACTGCAGCAGAGTGTATTCAATCATTGCCTTACAGCGAAAGAGAGATGTTCACAAATCTTCAGGTCTCGATAGTAGATATCGAGAAGATAGAGAATTATATAATATCTACCTACGTGGCTGATGCGTTGAAAATTCGAGTCGAGAAAACTGTCTCGTTGGTCTAGAGGTTATCATGATGAAGTCCATCTAGTCTGAAAAGCGGGACAGCGTTATGGCGGGGACAAGGACAGGCTTATACAGGTGTGGAGCGCGCTCTACAGTTCGGACGCCCAATTTTTTCTATGAAAGGGCCATTCTAGTACTTGCATATATTGATGATTATAGCGAGTTCAATCTACGAGGATGCGCCTCACTCTTATTTATCGTGATGATGGCACCATTTAACATGTTCACCATTGAATGTACAAATTTAAATGCATAATACGAAAGCATGCTTATGGACCATAAAATAAACGACTTTTCTTTACCACTACCTACAGCCCATTAACGTTCCACTGCTGGGCGCAGGCCTACACTCTCATAGGAGAGAGGGAATTAGAGCTTAGACCCACCACGCTGCTCCAATGCGGGTTGGCGGGCTTTAACGACTATTATCATTTTAGTGATAATAACCGGGACCGACGGCTTAACGTGCTCTCCGAGGCACGGGGGTGAAACACCGCCAACTTCCAACTCCGGGCTGGCACTGAGAATTTCTTAATTGAAAAACCCAATGCCTAACAATTTTTATGCCCGACCGGGAATCGAACCCAGGACCTCGTGAGCCGCAGTCGACTACGCTAACCGCTAGACCAACGAGGCAGAGGCAACGACTTTTCTTATCAGACGAAGAATATTCTGTGTCTTCGTGAATTAAGCTATCTATTTTTATACGACTGCCTGAAAAAAGGAGTATATTGTTTTCAGGGTTCATGTATGTATGTATGTATGAGAGTTTGTATATTCCACCATAACTTCTATACGCCTGAACCGATAAATGAAGTATCGTTAGATTCCCTAGCTTATTCCGGGTGTCATAGGCTAGCAAAATTTTTTAAATAAATTATGGTGTGACCGTGGTCCCGCATTAAAGAATAAAGATGAAAAAAAAATTCGAAAATAAGATTAACTATACAAATCATCTAGAAAATGATGAGTAGATTCGAAAAATATATGACAATATAGTTCAATATCCAGTGATTCATGAAAAATATCATTTAATAAAAATGTGAATAAGATTCTATTTATCTAGATTAATTTAGATTTTTTACTTTTTAGTTTGTTTTTTGGCAGGGCAGTCGTATTTTTTAATTTTTTTAATTGCTTGTGTTCAGTGGACAAATCGGAGGCCTCAGAAACCTTGAATTTCATAAAAATGAATGCCAGTCATAAAATAACCTTACACATATAGAAAAATCGAGCAGCGTAGCGCAATGAGTCGCGCGGATGTGCGATACGCCCACCACCCGCGCGCTTCCTGTTGTACAATTTACGCAATTCTATCCTAGATAAGGTAGAAGTTGCGAAATTTTTTCAAAATCGGAACCACGTGTTTCATAGTTTCATAGAAACATAGATAGACTACCTCCCACGCGGCATTATGGTAATCGCCAGATATATAACATCCTGCATATACAATTTTAAATGTGTTTTGTTTGTTGCATTTTTCACGTCACACGAACCGATTTTGATAACATTTGGTACAAAGATAGGCACAGGTTTTTTAGCCCTTGACTGCGATCTCACCTGATGGTAAGTGACGATGCAGTCTAAGCGGGCTAACCTGTTAGGGGCATGGCAGTTAAGCACATTAAACCCATACCAATATTCGGCTTCTACACGGTATAGTACCGGAACGGTAAATCGCTTGCACGTCTTTGCCGGTAAGATGGTAACTAGCCACGGCCGAAGCCTCCCACCAGGTCAACAGGTACACCGGGGACGGACATAATAATATATTGATATATCTTGTACAGCTCAAATGCGCGGACGATGTTGTACTTAGGCACCATCTAAGTAGATTCTAGTAAGGTAGATACAACGTCAAGTCCTCATTCGTCCGTCTGCTCTGATGAATGAATATTTTGAACACAAACCGTTATCCGCGTTTTCCCACACAGAAAATGGAATCTGCTTACCATACGTTACATAATATTTGTATTTCCCATGAATCTGCGTGTATTTCCACGAAATGTAGTTTGTCAATTCCTAGAATGAAAGCTAGATTTTAAAAGATAGTGCAATTATACGTCTTTGACAACAGTCTAGTGGTTTAGCTGTGAAAGTTTATGAACAGACACATATATATACATATCGATTTTAAATAATTTACTATCTTGTATTCTTTAGACCTACAAGTGACCTGAGACCGAGAACCTACTAAGAATTCATAACTGCAAAGTGCATTTAATGAAGGAAGTGTCAATCAAAGCTCCAAAGCTTTATTCAAGTTCAATTTAATTATTATAGCATAAATAATATTGAATGACGCACGAAGACACTTTATCAAGTGCCACTTTATCACCAGTACACAAAATAGGTAGGTCTCTATTGTCACACATAACATAGAACTAAATTATAAATAAGTTGTTATAAATTCCCACGGGAATTCCCTAATTTTCCGGGATAAAAAGTGGCCTACGTCACTCCAGGTCCTCAGCTATACCCATGCAAAAAACCACGTCGATCCGTTGCTCTGTAGCGACATGATACTAGCCTCCCACCAGGCCAGACCAAAGAAAATTCAGAAATTATAATGTCCCAAACAGACATTGCCAAGAATCGAACCCAGGACCTCCCACGTTATGGCAACAGCACTCAATACTGCGACAGGGAGGTCGTCAAAGATGGTGTCGATCAACTTTGCACAGTTCGCGGCCAATACTGCTTCTCGCCAGGTCCAACCTATCAACGATATCTATGTATTCTATAACATAATGGCACTGAAGTCAATCAATTTTTTAATACATGCAATTTCATATTTAAATAGAGATTTGTCTTTCTTTCCTGCCCAGTATTCGATTATCGTAGAGATTTGTCTTTCTTTTCTGCCCAGTTTTCGGTTATCGTACATGCCTAACTAAACGAATTAAAAATAAATCGTTTTGTATGTAGGACACAGGATACCTATTTGTGTCATTGGTTTTTAGTATCTCTGAAATGATAAAAAAATGTAACGGCTGGCAACAAAAATTTTATATTTTATGTAAGTATATGTACAGTCTGTCAAACTTATCTGGACCGGTAGCCAAAATTGGAAGTCGTTTTTATGCCTGTTTAGGTTTTGTTTTTTCCATTTTTCATATTTAAACTAGTGACGCTGCCACCGGGTCAGATAGATTTGTGGGACTATAACTTTGCAGTATGAGTACATGAAAAAACAAAATATGAAAAAAATGTAAAATAATAAAACTAATGTGTTTCACTAATTCGGTTAACTATTTTCAAATTTTCAACAAAATAAGTAGATCTTTCAGATCTAATTTTCAAATTTTCAACAAAATAGATCTTTCAGATCTAAAATAGATTTTTCAGGTGTTCTACATATCATTTTGATTATTCAAAACTTTTGTCGTCAAACTTCTATCGTGATACTTTTGAAATTTAATGGAGCATCTACGTAGATACGCTTAGTGTGCGTTGTAATGAAATACTTGCTAAGACGTCATCAAAATTAGATTTTTCCAAATGGATATCAATCATGGAACAATATGTAGATATTACGTCTTTTGGAATATCCTTTAATTTATTTTTGACAGAGGCAACATCCCATCGCGAGCCGAAGAGCGATAGTTCATAAGAAAGATCTTTACAGGCACAGCTTCCGCGGTAGCTTTAATCCATTGATCGTCCGTTTTCATGAATGACGATGGTGGGGGTGAGCTTACGACCGAAATCTGCGCCCGCGCCGCATCGGAGGCTTGACTCAATACAGTTCACTAGAAGCCGCTGGTTCCAAGCGGACCGTGCGCTCACCGACCGCCTCTCAGAGCGGACGCGGGAAATTCAAATCAGATAAATTTTCCGAATTAATCGTATCGACTTTTTTATTTATTTCTGAACTGAGACTGTGTCGTATAATTTGTGCTTGTTTTGTGCGTTAAGGATTTTTTTCGGTTTTTCGGGCATGCAGTAGAAGATGGGGATTTCCAGCTTCAGGTAAGCGGAGAGCTTTAGAATTATGGTTTTTCCTTTTGTTAGCACCAGCAACGATGGAGAAGTATTAGTACTGCATGGGAGAAGTGTTAGGTAGTGCGCGGTAATTAAAAGCAAGAAACTTCCTGATTCCAATCGACATTTTATTTTTATAAAGATATTAATTTTCAGGAGTTGGTACGTTTAAATGAATAGGAGGCAATGTGGCATCAGTGATAAACATATTAATTAGATATTTTATTATTTAGTTAACCGGTTTCTTTTATAATTTAATATGCTAAGTAGGGGTTTACGCGATTAATTTCATGGGTATTTTTTGATTTATTTATAAGTCATTATCATTAATTTTAAACAAATATATACAACTTTAAAACACTTATTAGGTAGGAAGCATTATTTCTAAGACTCGTGTAAAATCCGTGAAACTTTTATTAGCCTCTTGCTGTTATTCAAGCAACGCAATATTCTATGTTGGGTTGAAGTACATTATTGCGATTATTATAGCAGCAGGCGTTTTAGTATGAATAATATAGTAGATATCTTAGATCTTCGACTAATTTTTAGAAAAGCCACCACCGCCACTACAGCCCATTAACGTCCCACTGCTGGGCACAGGCCTCCACTGTCATAGGAGAGGGATTTAGAGCTTAGACCCACCACGCTGCTCTAATGCGGGTTGGCGGGTTTAAACGACTATTATCATGTTAATAATAACCGGGACGAACGGTTAAACGTGCTCTCCGAGGCACCGGGGTGAAACACCGCCAACTGCCTAACTCCGGGGCTAGTACTAAGATTTTCTAGACAGAAAAACCCAATACTTTATTATGGCCCGACCCGGGACTCGAACCCAGGACCCCGTCGGCCGCAGTCGGACTTGCTAATCAGTAGACCAACGCTTAGAAAAACGTGTATACTGAATAGTTCTACATATTACATTAAATGCTACGTACGAGGTTCATAAGCTCAAGGTTAATATGAGCTTCAAAAAGCTCAATTGGACTAAAATAAGCCTCGCTCGAATAAGACTGCCCTTTATTTCCCTACAGAGGCAATTTCCAATTATTATTACATTATATTATTTACAATTATTTTGCTAAGATTTCCCCGTAATTTAATTTTTTTCATTTTTATTCGGAAACGGTTAAGAGTTTTTTTTTTAAATGTAGATAAAACTTTTGGGTAAGTATTTACGTAATTAAGAATAAATTTTAAATTTTAAAAGAATTCCTAACCAATTTCTGTCAAAACGTCAAAAAGAAAGCTCAGATTAAATACTAAACTTTATTTTTAAAACGTATAATTAGTTTTTTCTCCCGTTGTGCCCAAAATTTCTTTATTTTCATCTCTTTAGCCGGCACTCTACAAAGAATAAATTTATACTTTTTATACGACTGCCTGAAAAAAGGAGTATATTGTTTTCAGGGTTCATGTATGTATGTATGTATGTATGTATGTGAGTTTGTATATTCCACCATAACTTCTATACGCCTGAACCGATTTTTATAAATAAGGTATCGTTAGAATCCCTAGCTTATTCCGGGTGGTAGGCTAGTAATATTTAAAAAAAAATTGATTGGGTTACCATTGTCCCGCGTTAAAAACTAAATTTTGAAAAAAAAACGAAAATATAAGATTAACTATACAATCATTATCTAGAAAATGATGAGTAGATTCCAAAAATATATAACATTTATAGCTAGTGATTCCCAAAAAAAAAGAAAATGTGAATAAGATTCTAATTTAACTAGATTAATTTAGATTTTTAACTGTTTAGTTCGTTTTTTGGCAGGGCAGTGTTTTTTAATTTTTTTAATTATGACTTGTCATACTTTTCGCATCGTTTTGGGCTTTTAATTATTTTTTATTTTAATGAAACCAGAATTCCATGTGATATTTTTCTTCAAAAAACACATAAATAGGCATACAATATTTATAGTTAAAGTATAATAATGCAGAAGATAAGATGTCAGTGAACTGCCGGCCCGCCCTTTAGTCGTGTTGCCAGTAATTTTTACCCATTACCATGATAATAATGGAAATAGTGGAGTGTCGGGGCGCGGTTAACTTAACATCATAATCTTTTTATACATAATGTGCATGTGAAGCAAGGCACTGAATATAAAGTGACTGCCTCGTTGGTCTAGTGGTTAGCATGTTCGACTGCGGCTGACGAGGTCCCAGGTCGGGCATCAAGTATTGGGTTTTTCTGACAAGAAATGTCCGGGGTTAGGGAATTGGCGGTGTTTCACCCATCCCTCGGTACTTTTACGATTTGTTATTTGTAACACGTAGCCAGCTTCATCCGAGAGCTTCTTATTATGAGCTAATAATTATTAGTAGGTATAGATTTAGTATTGAGAGCATACTGACGAGATGGTGAGATATACGCCAAAACCTAAACATGCCATGTCATAATGGGCTTAATACTTATCTATAACTGCCATACCCTAACAGGTTTGCCTGCTACCATCTTAGACTGCATAATGCGTTATAGGCTTTGATTATAAATTAGGAACATTAGACCTCAATTGACGTAAGCCAATTTAAAAGTAGGTAACTAATGATTTTCCATACAGTATACTGCCTAACCGGGAAACGTACCTTCCGTTACCGGTTACCTCTAACATACAGGAATAATAACCCAGCAAATTATCTCCAAAAATGCGTTTTCGTAAAAAATAAAAACCGACCAAGATATTCGCAAATTGGAGCGCACGTCACATCATCCGCTATCGAAAACGAGAGCGGCGTAGCTGCCGCCCGCAAACTGGATTTTCGAGAAAAAAAAGGGGGATTAAACTAAGCCTATTGTTCCTTTTCTCGACCGTCCCGACCAAGTGAAATTCTCTACCGCTCATGCATAAATTCATTGCCGCTTTTGTCCTACAACCTCGTATAATTAAACGGTTAGCTGGTAGTGATGTGCCGGAGGATATCGACAGTCAAAACGACAAGGAAGCCGCCTTGTGTGAATACCGAAAGCTACCTTTTAAATACTTCGATGTTCAGCAGATATTTTTGTCTACATTCAATACTCAATACTCAATTTATTTATAACACGTAGGACATACAGCTGGGCGACCGCGAATCTCTGACTGCTACGGTGTAACGATCGCAATCACCTCTGATTGGATAACACTTTTCCACTATTGGACAAAATCCATTGATGCAGCAAGAATACCATAAATTCAGCCAATCACAACAATTGATACTGTAACAATGATTGATGCAGAAGATACGCGGTAGCCCTGCAGGTATCGCTTATGTTACCTACGTCATGTTTTGACTCTATGCACCGGTTCGGAGAGCTGATTCTGCTGAGAAGAAGTCTCAACAATCTTTCGGTTTTTAAATAATAAAGTTAATTTCATAATAAAATTATTTACAGAATAGCAAAGTCAGAGTGAAAAGCTATTTATACAAAGTATTACAGAAAGGTAGAAACATATCCTACCGTTTCTAGTTCTGTAATCCCTACCTACTGTCAAAAAATCTGAATACCTAAACCTATTATTACAGTTTTATAAATAATAATACAAAGTATATTTAGAAGTATTCCTTGAGCCACAGATGAAATAATAGTACTTAGTATTGCTAGAGCTAAGCTGTTATTTAAAATTTTCAAAATGTCGGCACATTATACCCTACCTACGAGTACATTTCTCATATCTAACTTTTGTAACTCACTCGGCAGTCGGTACGACTCTACCTACGACTCTACGTCGGTAGGACTTAGATAAGGGATGACAAAAGCATAATAAAAACTATCCCTCATGAATAGAGATTTAATTGATTGTCAACAAAATAATGGTCAACGGTTTTCGCTTTGCGAGTTGCGACTTGCGCACGCGATTTCTTTGAAATCCCGTTTGAGTTCTGGCGTCTTCGTTTTTTGCGGCTCGGTAAGTTTTGGTCGACTTAAATTTGAACGGTATCAAGTGTTTTTAATCTTTTAAGCCATTCTTAAGATAAATAAATTTATAAAAAGTTTTTCATTATCCTGCAGGTATACTAAAAGGCTCTACAAAAAGTTTACAAAAGCTTCTATTTCAATTAAATAGACTACAATAATTAAATACGTAAACGACAGACGTCTGTTATGTTGTTAGGGCACAACTGCTCTACAAATTTTGATGAAATCGATAAGATATTAGGTTGCATTCTGCATTCACCGAAATGCAACCTATTCCGGAGAAAATAAGTAATTTTTATCGAGGAAAATCAGTGTTTCCTTGTGATTCTACAGAAACGTAAATCAACGCGGACGAAGTCGCGGGCATCATCTAGTGTTCTTATAAAGACTATTCTAAGTATTCATATATTCGACAGCCCTCATTAAGGAAAATTAGGTCATTCTTCGCGTAAAACAATGCTTTTCAACAGTATTTTATGGTCATTGTGTAACCTAGACCGAATGGCTGAAAATTAGACTCGCATTTACTAAATGAATGCGCACAGGCAAGGAATAGATAAAGTCAATTGGCCAGCTTAGAAATAAATGCTGTCAGCCGTGGGATCTTTAGAATAAATTAACGTTGAAATTGTATGCAGTTTGTTTAATAATATAAGACCTAGACTAGACGTTACTGAACGGTATGATCGCGCCTCGCAAGTCTAGCTTCGATCTAGTACTTATGAATCTCCTAGCGTCTAATGTGCTCCTGGTAATTGTAGGTAGAATGTAAGACCTAGGTCTAGACTTCGGTCAGACGCGGCCACCGATCTTAGCTTTTATGCTTATTTTTATCTTAGACCTAGACAAATTCTAGACACGTACTTGTTTGACGACTATAATTGCATTAATACCTAGTATAAAAGTGGTGCGGCTATAAACTATATGAACTGTGATATAGATTGGTAAATATCTGAATTTTAAATTTGATTTTAAGTGAGCAGAATTTAAGAAAATGTCTCTTAATGTAGGCCATTGTACTTTTTTTGTCTCTGAAAATCAAAATCATCCGTACAAAACTTATAATATTATCTAAATATATAAAAGGAAAGGTGACTGACTGACTGACTGATCCATCAACGCACAGCCCAAACCACTGGATGGATCGAGCTGAAATTTGGTATACAGATAGCTAATAGTGCATAGGTATTCGCTATGTCCGAAATGATTTTTGAAAATTCAACCTCTAAGGGGATGAAATAGGGCTTGGAAATTTGTATGAAAATTGAACCTAACGTAAGAGAAGCCGTGGGCAAAAGCTAGTAATATTATAAATGCGAAAGTGTCTGTCGTTCTTTTTCAACAGCCCACCTTTCCAACCGATTTTGACGATAGGAATAGAGGTAGGTACTAGGTTGCATACCGGGGAAGGACAAGGCTTTTTATCCCGCAAAAATAAGGAGTTCCCACGTGAATTAAAAATCCTTAAACAACGCGGATGACGTCGCGGGCATCTTAATTTAGTAGATAAGTTTTTGCTATAAACTATTCCACTCATAAAAAACAGTCAAACAGAACGAGACCGTGTCCAAGTTAACTTTTTCAAAACACAATTAACCCATTCCAACATTTTTATAATTTTCCCTGGAACAAAACTTTATCCCGGATGCTCTTATTGAGATTCTGATAAATAGCACCCATATACAAAACGGTTTTCCTGTGGAGTTCCCAGTAAGCGACACCCATTTGATGCACCAATGTTCTGATTTTAAAAATGTTTGATTTTATTCTGTGAAATATTTGGTACTAGTTAAAATACACTAACTTTGTATATTGGAATAAATTAAATTAATACTAACTAAATTTATTGGACTGTAAATTAGATGTAGAAATTGATTAAAAGTAGAAGTTTAACGTTTATTAATAATTAATTAATTATAATTATTAGGCCATATTCTAGACGGTAGTAAGTAGACAATAAAGTTGCCATTCATAAAATTGTAATGGAACTTTATGGTAAGAAAAAAAAAGAAGATAAATTAAACAAAAGTATTATTTGAATGACTATATTTCAATTAATAATTTTGTGTAATTTTAATGTGATAAGAAGGTTTACTGGTTTTGGAAGCTAGAACTAATCTGGGAGGGTTCTAAGAGCATCTACATTATTATACCTACTTAACCGTAGTCAGTAACATTTTTTCAATGGTGCTTTTTACGTTAATTGCATATTTATATCAGTGACACATTCTTAAAGTTTTCACATTACATTTAAAGATTTACACGTACAATTTTCCACACGTCACTTGAGAAAATTCAAGAACGTTTGGTTTACATTCCTTTTCCGTTTCTACCTATAATCTGAGGTATGCTAAACAGGTCCACCTGAAGTGCTGGTTAATTCGGTCAAGGTTGTGTATTAGTACCGATCATTAGGGAAAGCTTGTGTGGGCGAGATGCTTACCTTACCTACAGGCTACAGGCTAGGACAGAGAGTTATTCTCGATTATTGTTAGAGCTAGTGATATAATATGCTTTAAATATAATATATTTATATGGCAATTATCTCAACCGGTTTTGTTTATCAGGGGCATACTATAGTTTTAATATTGTTGAAGTTCGTATTTCAGAATTATAATCCTTATATTTAGGGACGTCCTTTACTGGGACATGAAACTGTAATTTTGAAATCATACCGCTTTAAATGATGGCACTGGTAGTAACTCCCCCGAAGGTATCATCATACTTCTTTCTATACCGTAAAATATTTTATTTTTATTTTAACGCAAATGTATGCATTCTAAATCTAACTACTTACTCAATAATAAAAATATTTCAAATATAAACCTGAAGACTAAGGCGTTAAAGTTTAATGACGAAAGTACTATATTATTATACTTAAGACCTTTTATCTTAAGAAGAACGGTGTCGATCTCGCGTATACACATTTACCCCCTACCAAAAAGTGCTCAATGCGCATAAAGAAGTTTTCACTTTAATTTTTTTATAAATTATTGTCAATAGATTGTTCTGTGCTATGTAGTTGGTCGTTACTGCTTCAAGCAGCTCGCTTAAAATTCCAAGCTTATATCTTTGTAATCTAAAATGTCCGATCTT
The DNA here is from genome assembly GCA_964035005.1 of Erebia palarica. Classification (NCBI taxonomy): domain Eukaryota; kingdom Metazoa; phylum Arthropoda; class Insecta; order Lepidoptera; family Nymphalidae; genus Erebia; species Erebia palarica. The sequence continues at coordinate 21,713,051 of OZ035994.1, forward strand.
GTCCATATTTCCATACAAATACGATGCGAAAGTTTGTCTGTGTACTACGCTTTCCCGGCCCATCTTTTGAACAGATTTTATCGAAATTGGATCGGATTTTTACGGAGGTTTCATTCCCGGAATATTTTCCGATTTCCGTGGCATTCCAAGAACCTTAATTCACGCGGACTAAGTCGCCGGCGTTATCTAGTGTGTATTATAGATGCCAGCGCTTTTGTGACGTCGTATCAGATTTGCTACTCCAGTAATGAGAACCTCTTCGCTACAGGGTGTGTGATCCGAGCCATGCATGAAATTTCATGTGGGTGGTTACTGCATTGGATTAGGATATTTTAGTCGATTAGCTGCTTTCTAACAGGAATTACAAACTGGGAGATGAACGCAACTGCAGATGTAAATTAATAACTGGACAACAATAGGGATGAAGATAACTCAAACAAATCAGCAACTCTTTATCAAACATAAGAACCTGCTGAAATAAATACCTGAAATAAACAGTTGTGACGTCATCAATATTCAACTCACTTTTTTTCGTTCATCTATATTTTAAAATGGTTTTCAAACTAAATTCTAACCGGGGATGGGAATTTTAGTTCTTAAATTATATTTAATCATCAGTAAGAAATAATTTATTTATGAGTTATGACATCTTCCCAATTGCGTGTCATAACACGTACCTATAGGTAAGGTTCCTTAATTATAATTCAAAAGAAATTGACGACCTTTACTACGTAAACGGTAGTATTTTTCTTCCAAAATCTGTCTAAAATAAGCTCAAAATTATTTTACCCAATGGAGATATCGGATAGGTGGATATGAATTATCTGCTCCAAGCTTTAAGGTATGCCTGATAGCAATGTTATTAATGCCTGTTAGATTGACTGTTCCTACTTTGTTGTACTATTATCTACTACCTAAAGATCTTTTACCATGTAAAAGTCAAACGGTTTAAATAAATTTAATAAGATATGAAATGAAATGGAGGTATCACTCGAGGAGCCAATTTTTTGACTCCCACTGTTTTTGTATAGAATGGACAATAAAAAGTTCTGGATATTGTTTTAGTGGCGGAGTAGTCCATAACTAAGGAACCCGCATCAGCTAAGAATATGTTCTGAAGTAGCGGTCAAGCATAGATCATACTGATATTATAAATGCGAAAGTGTGTTTGTTTGTTGGTTTATCGGTTTGTTGGCTTGTCCTTCAATCACGCCACAACTGAGCAACGGATCGACGTGTTTTTTGGTAGGGATATAGTGCAGGAGAGTGTCATAGGCTACTTTTTATCCCGGAAAATTAAGGATTTTCCGCGGAAATCAAAAAAACTCAAACCACGCGGACGAAGTCGCGAGCATCAGCTAGTTAACTTATACTTAACCATGACTTGAGAACGTGTTCGTAATGTCGTAGCTTGGGTGTCAGCTTATTACTACGGGCCTCGGTTATATTGATTTACAATTCTTTTTAAACAACTACAGAGTATTAAATTGTTATTTATTTCGACAGTATGTATTTGTGTATTTAAGCGTTAGCATGGCACAAAATAAACTTGAAGCGACATTTCGCGTAAATACAACAATGCTTTCAGGGTTGTCAACTTCTCTCTGTAACCATTGAGTGGCGATTTGAAAGCAAATTAAAGTTTTTTTTGATTAAAAACCATTTAAATTTGAATTTACGTCACCCAGTTTCGTGTAGAATATAGAACGAATATCTACTGCGAGGAAATTCCCCCGTTATACTCAATGGTCAATAATAATAATATTTTCATTCTCCTTGTTTCACGAATAGGCACGTTGCGTTGATAAAACATTATAGAACCCTTTTTTTCTGCGGTTAATTATAATTATACTAATGTTCGAGATACTTAAGAACTTGGTGGAGTTGTCTGGTACAGTGGACATGTTTCTATTTTTCAAATAATAAATAAATAAAAAAAATGTCCACCAAATGATTACTGACTGACATATCCATAGTAAGGCTTTAATCGCCGGAAAGAATTTTCAAGAATTTAGCGAAGACTTAGCGAGTTTTAGCGGCAACCCTAGCATAAAGTCTCGCTAATGTTCAGGAGTTAGGAGTTACATCCGCGTACCAAATTGCGTTGTTAAAACATATGCTGCAATATATGAACACTTTGTTTGACCTAGGTTTTACTAATTGTAAGTACCCAAGTACTATGTTACATAGGACAAGTAAACACGCTATTTAAATATAGGTAATATATCAAAGGTTAAATTTAAAAGGAAGTAAGCTAAAACATGCGGAATGGAATGTAATTCGTATGGGGTTTGACAGCTGCCAATAAAATAGAAGTTGCTTTTCCCTGTATCTTTGTACGCGATGTGAATTGAAGCTTGTTTAAACAACCCGTAAGTGTAAGACTACCTACGATAAATAGTGACTTAAATAGAAAGAATTTTAAATCGCTTTATTCATGCAAAATCATAAGTAAGTATTTGGGGTGTTTTGCGATCGATGTAGTATTTGAAAGCTCTTTACACCGAAGATAGCTTCCTCCCTCTGACTTTGAAAACTCAAATACATAGTGATAAATGAAAGCCGAAACTCCGTTTAACTAATTCGGCTTTGGACTCAAAAGCGAGGCACATCTAGATTAGTCGGAAAACTCACTCAGCAAAAGCCAAAGTTTTAGCTTTGGACCAAATGCTCTGGCCATTTTTGACATTTGTCTAGACCAATAGCGATGTACCCGCACTTCGGCTTTTGACTTTAACACATCTATGTATTTATAAAATCACAGTGAAATACAAATTTCTAAAAATTTGTATTGCACTTATTATAGATTATATTTTCAATTAATCAGTTAGTTAGTAACATAAAATATTGTAAGATGTGGGTAATAGAAAGCTCTAATAAGCTCACTAAAAGTGGTGTAACTTAATAACTCAATTAAAATTTGATTATGCCCGTCAAGAGACATGAGAAAGTATTCGATTTGGCGTCGCAGCCGGCTGCCATGTGTGTTGTCTGTTGGGGGTGGACATTATATGCACTTAGTCTAGGGCTGCGTGTGGGTCGTTTGACGAGTTTTCACCCGTAATAATAGATTCAAATTTATCTTCATCGATTTCCTGAGCAAGCAGTAGACAGAGATCATCTAATGCTAGAACACACTCGTACTATGTTATTTAACTATTTAACTACATAAAAATTTGTATGTCAGGGTTACCTGACTGGATATGCTGCGACATTTCATACTGTAACCATCATTGTAGCACATATTCAGACTTAAATTCATTCATTCATTCAATCTAAAAATGAACGTATCTCACTAAACATTTGCGTAATTTTTGCACTAGTTGACTAACTGATCTAGCCATAGAATTCTACATTGCCCGTTTCTGAACGACCAGTGGCGACTGATAACATTCGTATTGCTATTTATCTACCGACTTTGCACATGAGCTTAAACACTGAGGAGGCACATTCATTTTTAAATTAGATGAACAATTATAATTATTATTAAAATTTAAACAATTCTAGCATAATTTTCTACTAAACCAGAAATATTTTTCTGCAAAACTTCTTATATTTATTATCTCCTATCCTATGAACCTGAGCACTGGCACACAACCCCGAAATATCTAGGATTCTTGCTCTCAAATTTATTTGAAGTAAGTATTCAATAATTTTAATAATACATTGAAGTGAATATTCTATTACATCGTTTGGTCAAGTTATGTTGTTTCCAATCAACTTAGTCATATTAAAGGTAGATAGTAGCCGAGTGTCGAATTATTCAAAAGCCATTCTTAACATTATGTCACAGCATTACGCAATGCGTGACAACCCTGCAACAATACGCGGTAAATCACCCGCAGCGCGTCGGAGTAGACGTGTGCTTTGACGAGCCGCTATGCGTTTTATGACAAGCCATTGATGTCTTCCTGAATTCGACTCTACGTACCGTTCCCATGCAGCCATGACACCGTACTTTGACCTCTACAGCTTTCCTGTTTACCTAGTAGCCACACAGTGAAAAGCGAATTTTCTTGAAGGAAAAGTTAGAATTTTTCCAAAAAAGGGAACCGTTGGGGTGAGATTGATTGGAATTGTAATTGTTGGGGTGAGATTGATTGGAGTTCCTTAGGACAAAATAAACCTAACCTATGGACTCGTCCTTGTGTCAATCATAGGAATTCCGCCTTATGAGGTAATTTTAGAAATCTCTCAATTTGTACTTGCTACACTACTATACTCTAAGTATATTTACTAAGTAGAAAAGTTTACAAAATAGAAATAACATGAATTATAAAGTTGTGTAGTTAATAATATTATTACAAACTACGTAAAATGAATGGACCTATTTTTGTAACTATTCGTAATTTTAGGTTGGGTCGAAAGAAAACGATGTAATAAATCGACTTCTACAATAATTTATTTCTTAGCTTAGTTCAGTGAGCTCGTAGATGTTTTAATACTAGGTAGTTACGCTAGTTTACGGTGTACCGTGTACCATCAGAGTTTCTTCATCATCAAATTACATAAGAATGTGGGATTTAATTACAAATATTACAGTAATACTTAATGCTTATTTACAAAATAAACGATGCCCACGACTTCGTCTGAGTGGATTCAGGTTTTTAAAATCCTACTTATTAATTTTCCGGGATAAAAAGGCAATGGTGTAAGAGAGTGTAATAAAACAACTTCCGTATTTATTATATTAATGTGGCACAGAGAAGAAATTATTATAATTATGCTTTTCCAAATAAAGTTCAAACCGTAGGAGTAACGTGAATGACTGGATATAATCCGCAAAGGGCCTTTGCTGAAAAGGGCGCGAATTCGGCGTCGAAGGCACATCGAAAGGCCCGGCGATTTTACATTCTGCTACCTACTTTTATATTATGTTATCCTAATCATTATTACAAGACCTATTACAAGATTTTTAGGATATACCTCGTGGTTTTGTTACCTTGTTTAAACTGCGAGCATTTTTCTGTAAATATAAATAAACATAATTGGTAGATGATATTCCTTGTGTACTTAAAAAACTACCTATAATAATGATAAAATTTGTAGTTCTGTGGAGTCTATGTGAGGAAGATAGATATACAGGGATTTACAAAAAAGCATGTAATGAACAAAAATCTTCACAGTTTTGCGAAACCTTTACATATTGTTTACTATTATGAAAAGCTCGAAAGCGCTAGAAATGCTTTAACGACCCATTCAAAATTTACGATTCGTGACATCGTAAATAGAATATTCTTTATGTATTATTTGTGCAACTCTTAGGCGTTTTATTATTGTGTAAAATTATCTCAAAGAATATCCTAAATAAGCTAATTTGAATGATTTTATGATTTTGAGTCTTGCTTACTTGAAATAAACTTACTATTTGTTAAATTATCAATCAGTCATTAGGATTTTTTTCATCTTTGGCAAAATTAAGAAAAAGTAATTATATTTAAACAAAGCTAGCAATCAAGGAATAAAGCTCTATCTAAGCTTAAAAAAAAAGAGTTCAACTTTTCACACGCAACTTTCCTTCTTCACTCTCCTCAGTTTGTTAGTAAGCATTGATTATAATATGCTCGAACGTTCAACAGGTTGCAGTTCCTCCTCTAAAGTCATGGTCGCCTGGTAGTTGCCGGGCCACAGAGCACCGCACGCCCGCACCGCGCTCACATGCGCAGTACGTGCATGTCCCATGCATACAAATATTCCATACTAACGAACACACAACAGTGTGTCTGTATAGCGTTTACCTATGTTTGTTGATCACACTTGATATCCCACTTTCTCTATCGAAATGCATATGTGTGAATTAAGACTACATTCAACACACATCAAGACGTGATAAAAACTGAGTAGACACACCTACCGCCACAGATTAAGATAATGCTACCGCAACCTAACTACTTAGCATTTTGATAAAATATTGATAAAATAAAAAAGATGCATAAAACCGCTAAGTCAATCGATATTGTATGAAAACATTATCGCTCCATGAAGAATTAATATATGCCGTTAAAATAGAGTCCCGTTTTTGTGGTTAGCTTTAATGCATACCACAGCGTCATGTGACTAATAATGTTAGATAACAGTATCAAAACCACAGGACTCCACGGGATTTAATTAATCTGGACAGTATTCCTCCTTCGGATCATTAATTTTATTGATCGGTATCAAAGTGGATATGGATAGTGTTTCAATTTACTTACACAGTTATTAACTTAACTATTAAATAAATGAACGTATAAAAATCATATCAATAAAATTCACTCGTAATCTGCGTCATTATTTCGTTGTATCATATTGTGTATCATAAAAATAGACACGATAAGTTCAAGCAATACGGCTGGTTAACCTTGAGGCAAATCTCATAGTGACATTTCTCTAGTTCCAACCACTTTATGCATTCCTGGTATCGTAGTTGACATTTTTTCTCTTGTGTAACGCTTCTCTTTTGTCGCAAGTTCGGGAAATAGAAATTTATTTAAAAAAAACCCTATAAAACTCTTAATTTATTAAAAATATCAAACAACTGAGCCTATAGCGCGCCGGCTGGGAAAATAACTGATAATCAATCTCTGGAACACAGAACAGATTTTCATCAAATATAGCTAAGAACCATCTCAGATAAGCTTTCAAAGAAAAAACCGCATTTTAATCCGCTGTTCTGGCTTCTTTACGTTTGAGCTTTATGTTAACACAACAGAGACATTCAGTGGTTAAACTAATTAAATCACACCACTCTTTTCTGTGACTTGGGACTGTAAGCTCTATATTATAACTTATCTGACCCGGTGGCCAAAATTGGAACTAATTTTTACGCCTGTTTAGTTTTTGTTTTTATTTTATTTTTCATACATACTAGCTGCGCCGCAGTTTGTCGGCTTAAGGATTTCATCGAGAAGTATGTAACGAGAAGTATTCGAACCATAATTGTTTATCACATTATTTTGGCTATATTATATGATTGACGATTGTTAACTTATTTCATAAGTGTCCAATATGCAATAAATATGCTAATATTATTACAATTTTGCAACCATTGTCACGTTCACTTGACTCACATCCTGGGAAGCAGAAGACAGACAACAACCGACTATTATAAACTTTGTGACGGGTGATCAACCAAAACAAGAGGGCCATTGTTCTACCCGTGTATGTATTTCCGCTGTTTTACAAAAAAAAAAAACAGGAACAGTTAGCTTTACATAGTACATAAGTACAAAATATTAAATTGACCACTCACATTTTTTTTTAAATATATATCTAATTAACTAGATGATGCCCGCGACTTCGTCTTTGATAAAGTTTTTTATCTAAGTAGCCGGTATGCAACTAACTATAAGTTATCTCTATATGCTACTAACTGTAACTTATCTCTATTCCAAATTTCATCAAAATAGGTTGAAAACATGGGCCGTTATAGCGTTCGCATTAGATTTCATAATCTTAGCGATCAATACAAACACATTTATTTCTGATAGTAATATAAAAGATGCATATTAAAAAATAATCTATTAGCGCTCATAGATTTCAAGAAGAGACGCACGTTTTCGGGTACGTTTTTCAATATTCGTACTATAAGGCAGATTTGTTTTCTATGCAAATGTAATAGTTGTGGCACAAAAAGATGCGTACACTTCCATCATTCGAGACCAAAATTTTGCACCATTGTGCAACCGCCTACTAAATGGGATAATCGTAAATTCTTTTGGTGTTTTCTTCATCTTTATGGTACGCTATAACTCAAACATGGCCGAATATTTCAGACTTTATGTATGCATCTGTCAAAACAGTGAGACCAAAACAGACAAGACGGGTTGCGTAAACCGGTAAAAAAGGGCTGTAATGTAGGTGAACATGCCCGGGTCATAAACCTATCTAAACGGTGTAATTGATACGGGAAACATATGAAGAAGTAATGCAGCAGACGTTGCATTAGCAAAGTTAGTGTACAATATACATCTGGGTTGTAATGAAAAGGGAATATTTTCGACGGTCAATTTTATAGCAGAGGCGATATTGCGATCGTGGAGGTCAATGAATGCCGTGGGAGATATAGATTGGTTTTTTATTTCCGGAGTACATAATGGAATGTTGACTAGAGTCATCTACAAACTTTGAAGACATTAATGATAATAGAGATCCAATATCTCCCAGCAGCAGACTTATAAACGTCCTCTGTTAGTTACTGGTGTCGCTTAGACTTTGACTAATTCAAGTAGACACACGTAATCCTATACTGTGCAAAAGGCTTTCTTTGAAATTATTCTGCATCATTACATCTGCATTATTATCAAATTCAACATCGAAGTCAACCGGATCATCGGTCGGATCGGTCAAAATATCGATGTCTTCAACCGCAATTTACTTTTCTTACGCCTACTTTGTGCTTACGACGACGAAACCGGAAGTCTTTTCTGTATATTATGTTCAACGCGCACTTGACAGAATTATTTCCCAACGCAACGAGACCTATAAAAATATCATTGAAGCCTACTTATTGTGCCCTCTTTTTATACGACTGCCTGAAAAAAGGAGTATATTGTTTTCAGGGTTCATGTATGTATGTATGTACAGTATGTGAGTTTGTATATTCCACCGTAATTTTTATACGCCTGAACCGATTTTGATAAATGAGGTATCGTTAGAATCCCTAGCTTATTCCGGGTGACATAGGCTAGTAAAGTTAAAAAAAATTGATGGGGTGACCATGGTCCCGCATTAAAGACTAAAGTTGAAAAAAAAAATTCGAAAATAAGCTGAACTATATAATCATCATCTAGAAAATGATGAGTAGATTCCAAAAATAAATAACACTATAAGTTCAATATCCAGTGATTCACAAAAAATATCATTTATAGTAGAGGAGCCCAAGAGGGGATTTTTGGATTTACTCCAGCGCGGCAGATTAATATAAAGGGGGATTCTTTGGACCTTGATGATTTGAGCGAGACCTAAAGGAGTTGGAGTTTTTAAAGTTTGTAACTTTCCAACTCCTTTGGGTCTCGCTCAAATCGTCAGATTATTTGAACGTACACTTTTCAGCATGTAATTAACTCACTCTACCTTAATCTGACGTGCTCGAGTATTTCTTATGATCGATTTTATTTATCTGAATATTTGATCTGCTGTCCTAGACAGACCCACCAATATACAGGGCTCATATATGGTGAAGGTACTCTACAGGGTCCAAAGAATCCCCCTTTATAATAATCTGCCGCGCTGGAGTAAATCCAAAAAATCCCTCTTGGCCTCCCCTACTATTAATAAAAACGTGAATAAGATTCTAATTTAACTAGATTAATTTATATTTTTAACTTCTTAGTTCGTTTTTTGGCAGGGCAGTCGTGTTTTTTAATTTTTTTAATTATGACTTGTTTGACGCAACGCTGCGGCGCGGCGCGGCGTTATTAATGGTTGCGTGGATGGGTAGATACATAGATGTTAGTACTTGAATCTTCCACGACTTGCGGTTTATAGCCCGGCATAGGATGTGTCACAGAACTGAGTCAGTTCTGCAAATCTTGTGTCCTGATCCGTGAAGACATAACGCCTATGCTGATGCCGTATGGAAGCCGAAGGGCTTTAAATAAGCTGCATTTAGGTACTGTTCGATAAAGTGTAGCACACGGACTACAGACTGCGCAAAAGGACAAGCAAAACGTCGTCGGAAAAGCAAAAGTCGCTCCTAATTTGACTGATGCAGTCTTCGACTTGGTTCTTCGTCTCTGTGCACAGTACAGTGTGCTGGGCTTCTGGGTGGGTTTCCGCGCTGAAATTGTCGTCAACCGCAACTAACGAAGAAAAAAACGTAATTTTGGCTTATGTTGAAAATTTAATTTAGTTTTCAGTCGCTACAAAACGTTTTAGATAACAGGAGACACCCGTTAATGTGAGACATGCTTCTACTTTTATCGTAGGTACAATATCACTTCCTTCCTACGGCTATGAACACGGAAGACTGCTGTGTAGTTCTATTTCGGGCGCAATTAATTCTCTGCAGCGTTTTAGTTATCGGGCCGCGCATAAATTATACGAAAATGAACGCTTCGCTCGCGCAATGCGCACGCGCACCCAAATGGGACAAGACGCATTAAAAATTGTACAAACAGAATTCTAATACGAATAATTCTAGTACGAATCAAGATCTAAAGAGTACTAAAGATCAAGATAGGTATATGCGTTATTTTTTTATTTTAGATATATTTATAAATTATAATATCACACAATAGAGTTTTATTTAAAGGGTAAAAGTTATATTCAGGATATTTTCTAATATTTAGGTTAGGCTAGCTAGCTTTAAGTTTTACTGTATATATATTTTTTCCTTACAGATTTTAAAAAAAGGATTTAATTTTTACCTTGAGGAACAAAGAAAAAAAGGAGTTGAGATCAATAATAATCATAATTCACAAGAAGAAACTGGTGTAATAGAAGCATGTTATACTTTAGAAGCTTTTAGCTTTTTACTTGCATACAAAAGCATCACAAACTGGGGGTTAAGGTAGTTTACTACCGGATGTAAAACATCGTTGCAAATGCAAAGCGAAATTAGCCAAATTACCTAGACGAGAAGAGATTAAAAATCCAGCAAAAAATAGTTGGCTTCTAATTTGTTTGGGGGAGTGCACATGTAATCAAACAAACAGTTCTTCTATATCATGTGATATAATTACACAACAAAAGTCTGTCGAAAGTATTTTATTTCTTACTATAAAAGTTATCGTAAATGCTCTATATTTTTTAATTGAAGCAAACCATCACGTCCATTATGGAAGTACCGATATTAAAAACCTATAATAGTAAAATTTAACAGGTATATTATCTAAATTAATGTATACTTTCTCTAAAGTTATATTTATTTTCAATTTACTCCAATATGTTTGAGGTAATATTCATATGTTTTACTCAGTACATACCCATAAAAAGTTGTCCCTAATAATATTTAAATATTTTTGTGGAAGAACTCATGATGTGGAAAAATGTTTGTTTGAAATAATGTAGAAATCATTGACGTAAATCATCTACGTAAAATATGAATATCTTTATTTACTTTACCTAGTTTATTAAAATTATCTCAATATTTTCTACCAAAGTACATGATTGTCGTGTGTGATAAATAGGTTTATGCCTTCCTTAGCTTACGAGACGGATTAGGTACCTGACATTAATTGCGTATTGTTAGATTCACTGGCCAATTATTTATTTACAAAGTAATAGATTAAGGGCAAAGGCTACGGGTAAAAGTAAGACAAAGTTAAGAGAAACAGGCGACAAGCTAATAGCTATTACTAAAGTAAACTCCGTAAGTGGAAACAACTCTCCAAATGACAGAACACAAATATATCTCTCTCCGAAGGTTATAATTAACAGGTATCAAAAATAACTTAAATTATAACAGGAGATTTACAGCCCAAAGAGGGATAAATATGAACTCAATCACAGGCAGAGTGCTTTCCAAAAGCATCTGATGTTACCGCGTCACTTAAAATGCATAACAGATGTTAGGAATGTTCGGGTTATGTTAGCAGTCTAATCAATGCTAAGCAAACGCTAATAAGAAGAATATGAAGATAAGATGCTGCAGATAAAATAAGAGTTTAGTAATATGTATAGTCCGCTTCTAGTGCAGCTGAAAAGACGAACTCAACAAACTTTTGATGAGGTTAGGTATCTAAAGCTTTAATTAAGCTGTCTTTAATTTTTTACCGTGCAACATATTTTTCAAGTCAGGTAGAAGTAGAGAGGACATCTGCTTTGGAAATGGACTATAGTCTATTCCTATAGTATACTAGATGATACCCGCGACTTCATCTGTATGTAAGTATTAAGGTTTTTTGATTCACGCGTGAACTCTTTTTTATTTTAAAGATAAAATATGGCCTACGTGTCAAATCAGAGTACCTAAGTACATTATGCGATCTTCATTTCCAATTTCAGTTAAATCGGTTCAGCCATTATAGAGAGAAGCGAACACAATAACATATAATCCAAACTGTCATATTTATAAATTTGGTAAGATTTGAACAAAATTGCAAGAAAATATATTCGGAAATAGTGAAATCGAGAAAATGAAATATGTATGGAGAAAAATAATGCATATTGTACCATGTTATTGGCTTGAGTTAAACGAGAGATAGCGTCAATTTTATGATTAAAACGCTGTTTTTCGTATCGAGATTAAAGTCAGGCCGTTTTGTAGGTAATAACTAGTAATCTTGGAACTCCGAATAGGTATACGCATTTGTGTAGTTTTTTTTAACTTTCGTTCTCTTGCTATTTTTATGTAGGTACTTATCCTTAATGGCTTTGGTTTATAATTTGAAAATTTATCCGCCATATTACAAGTTTCTGCACTTAAATTATGGCATATTATATTGGAAAAGAACTTGTACAATGTAAGAAGATTTATTGCAATAACGATGATCAGAACTTGTAGGTGTTTATAGTGAATATAAAAATATTTTTTCTTTATTATTTCTCAGGCTTGATTGTCTAAGAAAATCGTAATCAATTGTTAAAGGAGTTTAAAAAATATTATGCATTTCGATACACAGGAGGTGTACCTATATGTCACCGTAAGATTGTAAAAACCATTAGATTATAATCTAACTCGCTAAATTGTAAACTGTCGAAAAATTACAATTTAACGCATTATTTTCCGGTAGATTGTAATCTGTTAGGTATAATAACCCGATAGAACCTGATTATTTATGTGGAGCCCTAACCTAACCTACAAGAAACAGACAAGAAAACGTAAATACAATGAATATTTCAAAAATTGACACTCAGAACATTAAACGGTTCACAATCTTTCGACAGTTTACAATTTCGCGAGTTAGATTATAATCTCACGGTTTTTACAATCTTACGGTGACATATATATAGTTCGGAAATAATAACTGTCACGCTTAGACACAGGAAATCCGTTATGAGTAACTATTCTGTATTATTTTTTTTAACTGACCCGTATTATATTTATGCAGGGTATAATAGGTACAGGATTCTAAATACCTACTGGACGTTCAAGATGCACTTATTAAAAAAATTATGGTTGTGTTAACGTTAACCTTAAAAAGTCTACCTAAACAAACTATTCGGGTTGCAAAAGTCAGGATTCTTCTACTTTTTACCAAGCTTTTATGGTAGTGGTACCTTATAGAATTATTTATTGGTCCAAATCATTGGTCATGTTATATTATATAAGTAGGTCTAATTATCATTTACTATGTACAGCTTTGATTATATAGCTAAAACCATGGCAGCGACCTTATTACTGCATTTGTAATTTTAGCCCTTCAAGGCTGCATTATGTTTATTTTTTATATGATTATGGTTAACAAGAACGTAATAAGATTTACCAAGAACAGAAATAATGTTATTACTGAATACTGACAATAACAAACATCAGCACATGTTTTATGATTATTTATGACATATCATGTAAATTATAAAGTGTTGAACACAATCTAAACACAATGATCTGGTGCTGAACTTGTTAAGCAACTCGATTTAGGTCACAAGGCCGGCCTATATTTGTTATTGATATGTTTATAAGTGTTTAAGTAGGTAATATCAATAAGAACTTGTGAGGGCTAGAACAGTTTCAGGGATGTTTACAGATCTAGGTATGATTTATCAGATAGTCTTGACCTGATTATCCTTTCAGATAGTTATAGTAATTGGTGTATGGGTTTAATGAAACTGCCGTACCCTTAACAGGTTAGCCCATTACCATCTTTTATAATCCTATTTCACTGCACTTTTTACAGGGCTCTGTGGTCAGGGTGGGCGTGGCCGCTAATTAGAGCGTCGCTTATTACACAGCAATAAGGATCGATTTAGGGACCCTTACTCCCTAAATCTACACTACACTGATTCAAATGTAAGCGTCCTTGTGAAAAGTGCAGTGTAATAGGCCTGACTGCATCATCGACTTATCATTAGGTGAGATCGCAGTCATGGACTAGAAAAAATAGGCTAGTGGAAGAAAAATTAGTAAAAAAGATACCTAAATTTTGTACCTGGTTTATCTGACAATCGTCTTTAATACTTTTTTTACTGTATACCTACATAATATATCATTTTGTTAATTGAAAAGAGCAACTGCTTGGTTCTCTGCTTTTTGAAGTCAAAACACGACGTCTCATTTGACCAGAAGAAATGTACAAAGGAGTATCTGTATTTGATTTGCAAAAATAGCAGACAATTTTTAGTTGAGTTTTAAAACTTAAGGTAAAAGTTAAGTATTAAAACTCTTATAAGTTTATTATCGAACTTATCACAGTTTTACGTAAGTTTTACGAGTTGTTATAGTGGTACGAGCGATCTCATTGCATCAAATTGTTAACTGAAACTCAAGGTTCCTGCTGAAACCAAGCAGATGTGCAAGGTGGCTATTTCAGCGACCTTGACGTGGATTTAGGGTTGCCAGATCGGAAGATCAAAATATCTGGACACAATAGGCATGATGACAGTATCCAAGAATCAATGAAATTATGAATTTATGTAATGAAATAGGATTCATGGATTATAAAAAACGTATTTATTTTTCTATTTCGAGTGAGATTGTTATTTATTTTGATAAAATAAAACTATAAAAAACAGCAATCCGCCATATTGTATAAAACACCACTGAAGCGAATGACGTCACAATTTATTTCGAGCTTTGACAATCGGCAAACAATCTCTCTAAGTACAGGTGTTTTAAATGTTTATCAAGTATTTTTGTATGTTTTTTTGTTTCCTTAAGATCATTTCCATAATCTAGCTTTGTTTTACCGAATCCAAAATCAAGAAATTAAAAATCTTTAGCCACGGATCAAGGATTTACCAAAGCTACTAGCTCTAATTTGCCCAGGATTGATTTGTTGATGTTGGTTGAGTATCTTGCATCAAACAAAGACTTTTGTTTAGCAGAATTTCGCAACGTCATAACTTCCATGTAAGTACAATAATAACATAATAATATATAGGTCCTAAACCCGTAAAATCTGCTATTTTATATATTAAGCACAGGTTATGTTAATTAAATGTTGTTTTTTAAAACTATACCGTATAACTTAATATGAGCGGTGATTGCCTAGTAAATATGACGTCTGCCTCCTATTCGGTGCGTCTGGGGTTCGATTCTTGGCACGCATCTAACTTTTTGCAGTTATTTGTGCTATGAGCAAAACATCATCACTACATAGTATAAAACAAAGTCGCTTCCCGCTGTCTGTCCCTATGTATGCTTAGATCTTTAAAATTACGCATCGGATTTTGATGCGGTTTTTTTAATAGATAGAATGATTCAAGAGGAAGATTTATATGGACTTTTTATCCCGGAAAATTAAGGAGTTCCTGCGGGAATGTCGCGGGCATCAGCTAGTATTAGAATAAAGCAAAAACTTACGTCAAGTGATCTTCGCAGAAATAAATAGCAGAATTTAGATAAATAACTTGTGTTATCACACTGGGGGACCGCACACGACTTACACACTTTAGAATTCATATTATTCACTCAAAATATCTAAATTGTTGTACGAAGACTTATTGTTTACTGCACGCAGTACATTAGAGTACATTGGTAAAAACAGTGGTGACGTCACTCGCGAGCGTTTTGGCGTGATTTTTAAAATTTAAATTTCAAATGCCAATTTTATCTACTAAACCTTATTTTTCTGCTGAAATAAGATATTTTTTCGATATACTACGATACTTCCGAACATAATCTGACCATTTTTCAAAATCAGTCATCATGAGTAGAAAATGTCGGGATTTTGGGGTTGTTGCTGGAAAAAGTAAGTATGAAAAATATAAAAAGTTGATTTTTTTAATTAATAGGCTGCTTAACATTGTCGAGACATTCAATTCAAGTACACTTATTTTTTAGGTAAGTACTTGATAAATGATTTATTTATTTTCACATAGGGTAACTTGTGTCACTTATGAAACGTTAAGACTCTACCACCGGTTCGGAAAGATGATTCTACTGAGAAGAGCCGGCAAGAAACTCAGCAGTTGCTCTTTTCTCTTTTCTTTTTCTTTTAAGTTTAATTAGTTGCTTCATTGAAGAAATCTTTAGTATAAACTGGATCATTTAGTGAAAATTATAGGCCGTAACCGCAGCTCTATGTGGCTCCAAATTTCAGCGACCTCATCTGTCTACATTAAATAATTAGCAATTTGCAGACAATCTGCTCTATTAATTACGCGATGACGAGAGACAGGTACGTCCAAAAGTGTTAAATTTATATAAAACTATAGATGATGCCCGCGACGTCGTCCGCGTGGTTTAAGGTTTTTGATTCCCTCAGGAAATCGAACGATTTTCAGAGGAAATCTATATCCTTCCCCGGGATGCAACCTACCTCTGTACTAAATTTCGTCAAAATCGGTTGAAAATATGGGCCGTGAAAGCGTAGCAAACAGTAAGGCAGGTACGGACTACTATTTATTCCGGAAAATTAAAGAGTTCCCGCGGGAATCGAAAAACTTTAATCCATGCGGACGAAGTCGCGGGCATCATCTAGTCTAGTATTTATATAATTAAATAAACAACACCAGTAATAATAATACTATTTGAATCCATAAAATACTATTGGCAGCTTATTACAAAATTAAATAAACTTGTTCTGTTAACACTTTTCTTTCTGTCTGTACACAGCGGACTTGTGGGTGCATCTGTTAACAGTATGAACGTGACGGATTTGTTTATTTTCTTTATAGTTTTATTAAAATGGGCTTCCACTCGCCCAGCAACCCAACGGAGGAAATAAAAAAATATGGACATCGTAGGCGCCATTTATGTTCCATCGGATTTCGGTTATAAAAACAAGCCTTTTGTGGAATGCCGATTTTGATATACGACTTGATCGCATACTACCGAAGTGGTGAGCCGCAAGTGCCGCAAGAGCCGCAAGTGCCGCAAGAGCCGCAAGAGCCTTAAATAAATTTTCAAATATCACAATGCGTGAGAATGAATAGGGATGATGCCTATATCAAAAATAAATTATTTCTCACTGATTATTAAATAGAGGGTCTTCTAAAAGACTTATTATTCATATCCTCGGTTAGTTAAAGGTATAATAACCATTTAAAAATATAAACTAAAGAAAAAAGTGCGTTGAAATTTAATGACGTAACAATAATTGTTAATTTCATACAACTTTCATACTAGTAGTGCGTTTTTAAGTTTAAAAAAGAGTTGCGGATTTGATTGAGTTGTCATCATCCCTATTTTGGCGATCTTCCTGGCGCAGTGTTGAGCGCTGTTGTCTTGACGTAGAAGGTCCCGGGTTCGATTCCCAACGGGGTCAGTTTGGAAATTTAGAATTTCTGAATCTTCTTTGGTCTGGTCTGGTAGGAGGATTCGGCCGTGGCTAATTACCACCCTTCCAGCAAAGCCGTACCGCCAAACGATTTAGCGTTCCAGTATGATGCCGTGTAGAAACCGACTAGGGGTATGGGTTTAATATAACTGCTATATCCCTAACAGGTTAGCCCGCTACCATCTTAGACTGCATCGTCACTTACCATCAAGTGAGATCGCAGTCAAGGGCTAACTTGTAGTGGAATAAAAAGAAAAAGAATGTTGACAGAATTGGCTATATCGGTTTTAGAATAAGCAGAGGTCAGAGATGACAGAGAATAAGCTCGTGATATCTTGTTACCACAGCTTGTTAGGTGCGCATTTTTGACGTGCCCGATGCAACTGATTTTACGCGCATTTCCAGTTCGGAAAAATTACCTTTCCCGCCTCTTACGCCTACTGCCTAGCTCTGACTCTATTATAGCTTATGCGTGTTCTTTTATCGGTATTCAAGTATAGTGATTACCACCGCCCATGACCATTTGCAGCACCAGAAGTACCACCAATGCATTGTCATGCATGCATGCATGTCAATCATTTATGAAAATAAATATTATTCTTATTCTTATTCTTATTCTTATTCTTATTCTTATTGCCGACGTGTTTATGAGTTACGGATCTTGCGGCTCTCTTGCGTCTCTTTTGCTTGAGGGCACTGTATGCGCCTCTCACGAGTCACGAGTCTACGCGCCGTATGAGATATAATACGTTATGGGAGGAAAGTGTAGCCTCGAAAACCAATAAATATTTTTTGAGACATTAAACGTTAATGTACACATATAACAGTATATTTTATTTGGATGGCGTAAAATACATTGATGTCAGTTTATTTTGTACTTTATGATGAGCTGGATTCTATTCCAGACAGTGTTTTATAGGTACGCTAGTTTCTTTTCATTCACTTTTCTATTTTCAAACCTAAACTGATGAGTATGTCTACCAGCAAGTATGTCTATTTTTGCTTTTTTTTACACTTCACTTGCTGATGCGCGCGACTTCGTTGGCGTGAATTGAGGTTTTTTGGTGACCCACGGGAAGATCCGGGTAATTTTCCTGTATCCTATATGTTATTCCAGACCATAATCTATCTCCGTGCCAGATTTCATTCAGATCCGTACGGCCGTTCTGGCGTGATTGAGCAACAAACATCCATCCATCAAGGTCTGCACCCTTACGCAGTCGAAATGCCGCAGGCTCGTATGAAGCGATTTGCTTCCTCGTTTCTAATTAGAACCGCTAGGATGTGGAATGCCCTTTCGGCTTCCGTTTTCCCCTCCTCTTTTAATAAAGGTACCTTAAAATCAAGAGTGAATAGGCATCTTCTAGGCAAGCGCGCTCCACCTTAGGCTGCGCTGGCCTATATAATTAAAAAAATCATCCATACATACATCATCCATCCATCCAAAATTTTGCATTCATAATAATAATATAGATAGTATTTATATTTTTAAAAAGCAAGAAAACATAGTTGCAGTCTTGCAACAGTACCGACATGCCAGTTGATTGTGATAGCTAAGCAATAGTGGGGTGCGGCTTTGGAAATCTGAATTGGGCCTTTTCATTTCCTCCGCGTCTCGAACTGTTAAACTGTCGGTCCCGATTATTATCACTAACATTTAATAATACTCATTAAACCAGATTTGTAATCCTGAGCCATTAATATTATCCTAAGAAAACCCTTATGTTAATAATGGGATGGGTCAGAATAGGGATAAAGAATAAAACACACAAATAAACTAAAAAGTTACGTCTTGTTTTGAGTCTACCACCGCGGTTCAGAAAGAAGATTCTACTTGGACGAGCCAGCATTAAAGCCGTCTTTGAAAAAATACCTTGAAACATTAGGAAATAAGAGGAAGAAATCTTCGGTGCGAAAATATACTTTCGTTGCCTTAATACGCAATCATGCGTAAAAATCCCACCTCGGTGGTCCTGTCAAAACACGGAAACTTGATCAAGGTAGCCATCTTATTATAATTATCAGTGGTAGACTCACTAAAATGATAATTGTGTGAGTGATCACCCGGGTAATTGTATACTTAGCGCGTCAGTGACAAAGGTTATTAGCAGGGTCTGTTGATCAAATCGCTTCGAAGGTAGTTACTTCAATAATTTGGATCGAATCTATCTGTCAGATAAGTTCTTTCGATCATCAATAAATTTATTTTAGAGTTTTCACTCAATAAAATCAATCTATACCAATATTATTAATGCGAAAGTTTGGATTCATGTATGGATGGATGTTCGTTACTCAATCACGCCAGAACGGCTAAACGTATCTGCATGAATCTTGGCACAGAAATAGATTATATTCTGAAATAACACATAGGGTACTTTTTATACCGGAAAATTAAAGAGTTCGCGAGGGAACCAATAAACCTTAGTCCACGCGCACGAAGTCGCGGGCATCAGCTAGTCAATTTTTATTTTGAATGTACTGGCATAAAGGCCTAAAGGCCCTTATAAAAATCCGTCCTTACTAATTTTCTCCATGATAAAGAGAATCTTTGTGTAAAATTTCAGCTTTCTAGATCCAAGGGTTTGTGCTGAGCGTCTCTTAAAAGTAGGTACGTGTTCTCATTTGTAGTAAGTATTTATTTGCTTAGCAACAGATCATACATCGATCAGTCAGCTTCCTTTCGTGTATTTATTTTATTGAGTACAGTGGTATTTATTTCTGTTCCAAAATTTGACATGCCATCAATTCTTACACGAATCGGCATTTGACCTTTGTAACTCATTTGGGTTGCCCATAGTGAATAATTTTCTACTTAAGATTCGAGATTATCATTGGATACCCATTACTTGTAATAATCGGGGTCCGGGACTCTTGATTGCCTTCAGGTTATAATTTTTATGTTCCGTAATCCGATCATAATCCGATATACCTACTAGATACTCAGATACTCAGTTCGTATTTTGACACACCTCAGCGCCTCTAGACATCTTTGAATTCTTCTGATTCCTTCAAATTATCATCATAGTAAAAGCTCTACAGGCCTGAATAGGTTTTTACCTTGTAAAGTAAACTGTTAGATGCATTGCAGATATTTCTGTTCGACTCAGAATTCCAAATGAAAATAGTTATTCATATACAAATAATGCAATTGACCGATTCTTCCAAAATAATTTATTATGATGATCATATTCATCCCCAAAGCTCTACTTATAACGAGCATGGTTAAGCTATGCTTAGTGAAACAAAGTTTTGTTCGTATTGTAAGTTCTGTTCACAACAATTCCATACACAAAGATACACAATCTTTCCAGTAGGGCTATAGCGTGCGCACAACGAGTAAAATTATGTCTACCCGTTATCTCTATTTGTCTACCGAAGCTGGTTACTCTTATGGCTTGTCTCATTACGCCAAAAGTAGTGACAAAAGTAATATTTCATATGTGTAGTATTTTTCTCTACGAAGGGTTCGTAGAGAAAAATACTACACATATGCCGACAATTTTTTCTTGCATACCAGATTTTGTGCATGTAAAGACAACATAATATCTCTATCTTTCGTCGCGAGATATCTCGTTGTGCGTATGCTTAGTCGGCAGATATCACGAATTCTACGCTAGCTACTTCGCCAAACTTAGTAAAGTACGTATCTTAGAGATTTTTGCAGCGTGGCGTGCCAACAATAAAAAGGCAGTCAATGTTCTTTAAAACGTACGGAAGTCGTATTATTATACACAGAAAGGCGAAAGCATAAACGCATGATGTTTATACAATCGCTGTCAGCTACCAATATATAGGAGCACCTATAGAGAGACGTTTTACGTTATAACAAATCGGTCCAAATGGGACTTTCGCCGTGCAACACAACTTTTAAATGGAACTATGTAAATTGAATACATTTGTTCCGCTGTGATAGAAAACATAGAGATGCTAAATTTTTAGAGATGTCATAATTATTGCCAAGCTGGTCTTCGTTATTATACTAACATGATGGTAGGTATCGTTATGATGGTAGGTAGTCGTTAAAGCCCGCCAACCCGCATTGGAGCAGCGTTGTGGGTCTCTAACTCTAATTCTCTCTATCCTATGAGAGTGGAGAAATGTGCCCAGCAGTGGGACCTCATACCGTTCTAGTAAAAAGTGTCTCAAGCTCCATCGGATAATTCACCGAACATTGTAAGCTCTAGTAAATATTATCTCTCTAGTACATAAGTACACACTCCTCAACGCTCGCAAGTATTCACCTGTGACTTAGAAAGTCGTTACAGAGCTTAGTAAGCAAAATATAAATATTGATTTAGTCTGACGTTAGTATTGAAACAGCTTTCCAGTTTCCAAGTGCGAATGCTGGATTACTATTGAGTAGGGACTCAACAGCAATCCAGCTTTCGCGATTTTATAGATATTTGTTATTGTCACACCTTCAGGGAGTAAAAATGAAATGAATAAAAATAGATAGAGAGAGGTTAGACGAAAAAGAAACGCAAGAACCAAGTTATCCTCATCAACTAATACAGCTGAAGGTATTCATACCTATACATAAATTATTTCTGTTCAGTAACATTGGGACTGATTCTGTTGTACTGTTGTACACATCTCTAAACTAAACTTAAATGACAGCATTAAAAATATAGCTAACACTTTGATACTAATCTCTACAGAAAGGGACAGAACTAGGTTTGCAGGCGTCATTTAAGTTTGGTATATTATAGATTGTGTTAAACAGAATTGGCCACATTACCTATTATTACCTATTATTGGACAGATAAACCTATTCATGTGGGAACATTAAAATCCTTTGCGAAAGAATATCTGCTTACCTCAGTAAGTTTTTCACAGCTGCACCACATCTAGGCGGAATTTCATACTGGAATAACTTGAATCCTAAACATGAACAAGGAATTCTTTAATCCCAGAGAGTTCCCACGAGATTTTTGCAATACTGAAATCATGTTCAGGCAATGTGATAACAATATGGTAGAGTTTAGGATACGAACCAAGATGTGTATATAAGTTCTTAGTGCAGGGCATTAATATTCATACAAGACTATGCACACGTGGAAATAATAATTTTTACGATGTTCCGTTAGCAAACGCCCCAAAAAGCATTTATTAACAGGAAACAATGCTTCATCATGTGGCTTAAAGAATACGAAATATGCCAATGTAGGTCAAATATGTCATAACTAACACTTAACTATCTGAACGAATGCGAATATTTTATAAAATTTAAACCTAGGTATTAGGTACCTATTACTATTCGTGAATTCTCCATTTGTTTAAAAATATAATTGAAACATGATATCAATAATAGGGATGATGACAAATCAATAAAATCAGCCACTTTTTAACAAACTTAAAACGCACTTCTACTATGGAAGTTGTATGAAATTCACAATTGTGACGTTATTAAACTTAAAACTAACCGGGGATATGAATTTTACGTCTTTTGGAAGACCTTAAGTAAGAAATAATTTATTTTTGTTATACTTAGGCATCATATTGTAAATTATCTTCTGCCTAAGATTTATAAAAGAAACTTAACTATACTTTGCGTGATAAAAGTCCTATTGTTTTTTTGTAATAAACCAATTTTACTAAAACAAATGAAAAATCTATAAGCAGTTAATCCGATCGATCACGGTATTTCAAGATCGCCCAGCCGCGTCAAAGACGACCGCAGTCGATCACAAGATGCGCCTTACGAAACATCCATCTCTCGAACAAAACTACCTAATTCATTTTTGACTTTTTGCCCGTCTCTCCTATCTTAATGATCTGTGACGCGCCGCATGTCCCGCCTTATTAGGGTTCACACGAATTATGAGAAACTAAGACTCGATATTAGGTTTAATGTTACACTCAATTACTAAAGTTCTATTAAGTTATAGAGTATAGAAGTTGCTAGAGTATAGAAGAACCATAGAAGTGCTAAACAAATCCGCAAAAACCTTCTAAGCGAAACGCGTAAGTGTCTATAGACAGGCGAACTGCATTAGGACTGCACGCCGTCTGCAAAATTGCATTTTTTTATTGCTGTTATTGTGCTGTTGGCATAATTGGATTGAAACTGCAAACCGACTGTGCAGTCCGCTTGCAGTTGGCATGCAGTCCTAATGCAGTGTGTCTGTCTAGACATGCGCGTTACAAAATTGTTATTAAGTAAATGTATGCTGCATAATCCTAAATCTATCTCTGTCTGTGTTCTGTCTTCCTCAAATTTAGGCGACATTATGAGTCCTGAAATTGACGTAGAATTTAATCACTAATGATTTAACTGCAAAATTAGCGATGCCATTTATATGCACTTTACAAATAATGATGATAAAGAAAATTTTAAATTAAACTTTGTAGTGTACAAGCATATTCATTCATTCATTCATAATACATATACCTATATATATACACCTAAAATAATGCTCAACATTCTGCTAAAAATCCATGAAAATTATTCCGAATGGTAAGCCTACGCTAGACGTTACGACGTGCGCGCGGCTACATTGATGTGCTTAAAAAGAACCGACGCAGTCATAATGAACATACAATATATTTTTATTACATTGAACACTTAGTATGGGCCCTGATTGGGTAATCCCTCTACAAGTACTCGTTGAAGTGTTAGCATTATTTTTAAGTCTCATATTTATGCCTACGGCGATAACGATAGGTTGAAGCTCCCAAGTCCCACAATCACACCTAGGGATGCCAAATTAAGCTCAGAATAAATTAATTAAATATCCCTTAGCAATGAAACTTGCAGAAGTTAGCTGCCATTGTCATGTTACGAAGGAATTTCTGCAAGTTTTAGTGCTAAAATTACACATGATTCGCTAGGCTTGGTGTGTAAGTGACTTGCCACAGTTAAATTCTGCAGTACTTTGCTTTAGAGTCCAGTTAAGTAAAAGTCGAAAGACGTGTAACAGAAATAATTGAGCAAGAGTTCTATTAGGATTTTAGTTCGATTTGTACAGGAATCTGTAAATCATTGACACAATTATACTGGTCTAATAATTTTCGAACTGTCTGTATTTATTTATTTACCCATTTCGACACGTCCATCGCTTTGGACATTTCTGGACTTTCCCTAGTCCTCACCTTTGGTAGATATTGCTTGTTTCGTGCCCTAATTATTTGATTTCCTGATAAAATTATCTTGAAGAGCCTATCAAAATTTGCACCAACCCTACTCTTACAAACTTTTTACCTTTAACGAAAGACGGAAACATATTATTATTAATAGATATGAAATTATTAATTGGCACCATCAGCCATCAGGCTTAGGGCCCTGATGTACAGTTATAACTTATAAGTTATAGTAAATGTAATATTAATCATGGGAACACGTATGGAGGTAGTCTCATCATTCTTTTACGAAGACCGGAGCTAAATCGATGTTCTTGGTACTCAATCATGTATTGTAATTTGTAAAGGCATAATAATATGCATCAGTTGCGTCAAATTAGTATCTATAACCCTACTAATTTTCTTATGCCTCTCACATTCATTGCATTTTACAAAATCCATATTCACAAAAAAAAATCTTGTTTATCTGCTACAATTTCTCAGCTCAGAAAATGAACAGTATATATTGACCAAATTTAGCATTGATCTCACCTTGCACCCTGGAGACGGTATAATAGGATTACTCCGGAAAATCCGGATTTTTCAGCTCATATTCACGCGGATGCAGATACAGTCATTCCCCTGTATGTCCTCAACTATCATTATGAATTGCTGACTATTGAATTGAATGTGTAAGCCGACGCGGACGCAGACTTTTTGTCTACGAGCGCCCACGATTTTGAGAAGCCGGATAGCATGAAATAAAAATTGTGTTTCTACCAGTTTTACACTGCATTATATTATTGTACATTAATTTAATAAATTGACTGGCATGCACTGGCTTGCTTCTCTTAATTCAGGCAACTGGTGGAGACAAAACTTTTATTACCTACCATTGTTATCGGAATTCGGAGTACGCAACATGCGTGTGGTTGACTCTCGGATCTTTTATTATACTGTAAAAATACTTTTTGCCACACACGCTATATAAAATAGTAATCGAGGCGATTCTGCATTTCACCAGTAATTACTTTAGGTGCATGTGATAAGCGAGTGAAGAATAATAGGATGTTACATTAAGTACTTTATACCCAGTGGTGAGCGCTGTGATTTACCTAATAAGTGGGAGGCGGGGAATAATTTCTGAATTATTACTGGTCTGGTCTAGTGGGAGACTTCAGCCGTGATTAGTTACCAGCAAATACGTGCCGAAAAGCGTTTTAGCGTTACGGTACGGTTCCGCGTGGAAACTGTTGAGGGGTTTGAGTGTAACTGCATAATATTATGTTAGCCCGCTACCATCTTAAATTGCATAACGCATCATAACTTACCACCCGGCGAGATCGCAGTCAAGTTCTACTTAGTGAAAAAAGTGTGTGTGTGCAATTCACACACGGTAGAAGTGTAGTGTGAACTTCAGAAAAGTAGCCTACGAAAGAATGAGATAAATATAACTTGTATTCTATCTCATTCCCTTGCAGGCTAAATCCTATAATGTTTGTATTTTTTTCGTTTCATCGAATTTTCAAATCTTGTGATTTGAAAATTCTAAAGAAGATTCACTTCAAAACAATTTAAAGCTACCTAAGTGCCTTTATACGTTGCACCAAACGATAGCATTTCGAGGGGCATTTAGGACCGACACCGAACAAGTTTACAGCCTAGACCTTGATATTGCTCTTCCAGGGAGCCATTAATATATTTATCGTAAAATTTATTATCTCATATTGCTCCGTGAACGTTTTAGCGCCTTACTTTGATATTATTTACTACTAGCTGATGCCCGCGACTTTGTCCGCGTGGATTGAGGTCTTTCGGTCGCGAGAACTCCTTAATTGTCCGGGATAAAAACTAGTCTATGTGCTATACCAGACTATAATCTGTTCAAGACTGTCTCTGTGCCAAATTTCATCCAGATCCGTTCTGGCGTGATTGAGAAACAAACATCCATCCATCCATCCATCCAAACTTTCGCATTTATAATATTAGTATAGATCTACCAATATGTAAGTACATACGGATATAGTTGCCCACTCTTTTTCTGTGAAGATTAATTATATTGGCGGTAAATAATATTGGTTCTTTTTAATATAAATTTTACAATGAAACTTTTAAGTGGTTCAAAATAAAACATACAAGCTTTTGTTAGTGACTTTGTCCATATAGGATTTAGGATTGCCGTAAATCTCTGCATTCTTTGTATTCCGGGACAAACAGGCGTTTCCTTGAACGAAAACAAGTAAATACTAAATAACCTACCTTCAGATGGTTTTGTCGTTGACCTTTACAACTTGACAGACGATATTATATTATACCTACATGCGGTGGCGTGCACAGGGTTTCCAGGTAGGGTAGGCATTGGTAAGTCAGAATACCTATTACCTGACTATCTTGATAAAAATGAGCATTGACATATTGCCACTTGGGTAAGCAGTGCTTTTATGCCTCTATGAACTGCACGCCACTGCCTACATGGCATTTAAGACCACTAACGGATGGCCGATATCATCGTTGCGATCTGGAGCGCCATAATCTGGTATGTCTTACGTAGGTGAGTCCACATCTGTAGCAAACTAACGGCTGTCTGGACCAACCTTCGACCAACCTCTCTTGGGGGCGAGACTATAGTATATAATACCAGGTTTTGTTACCATCGCGCTACCACGTATGTTATTCTTTCCTGCCTTCTGTGAGGATTTCCCCAATAAATACTGATATTTAACTAGCCAAATATATTGTCTTCCTTGGCGAAGTGTTCTTCACTTTTCTTGGATAAGCATATCCCACTTTCTTCTTTTATGCGGTGGTTCTAGTTGCATATATCAAAGGGATTTGTTGTTTAGGAATCGTTGACCTAAATCAAGGCATAGCTTGCTTGGTGGCTTTCTCCCTGTAAGCAAGATAAGCCGTCGATCTCGGTTGTCATCACTTATTTAGATGGAACTGATGATAATCGTTATAATCGTTAACGTGGAAATAATTTTAGACTCTCGTACGTAAAATAATCTGATGAAAATAGTTTCGTTATAAACGATAGCCATTGATTTTTATTGTAGAGAGAATTTATGTTACCTAAATATGAAACAATACGTGGAATAATAAGTGGAAGCATAACCAACGGATATCCAACTGATCATAATCCATGAAATTAATAGAGAAAACATCTAAGTGCCTGCGTAAGTAGGGAAGTTTTATTTTCATGAGATAAAATATGTCCAATGGGTTTGAGTTTACAATAGTTAATTTAATTTTGGGGCTTATGAACAATCACCGAGTTTTTTGCTGGTTCTTCTCGGTAGGAATGTCATTTCGAACCAGTGGTAAATTTACTCGACGATTCAAAAGCACTTGTTATAAATAAGTTTATTTGAATTAAACAATATGAGTCTGAGTTTGGGGCTTATGAACAGGATCCTTCGCTAGGAATTCTATCTCCGTTTAAAATTTCGTCTAAATCGATTGAACAGATGAGCTGTGAAATAGAAGCAGACCGACAGATAGACAGACATACATATAAACAAAGAAACAGACATACTTTCGAATTTGGTTTATTAGTATGGATTAAGAAAATTGATCTAAGACAAAACAATATTTTTTACTGGACAAAAAAGGCTCCATAGTCTACATAATATGTCTTATTGTTATCGTAAATGCTTATCATGGATAAGCTGTTTTTAAAATCTGTTTATACTTAATTAGAGACCGCCCTTATAGACTGAAAGGGATTCTAAGAAAATTCCCTTTAATTAAGTAAATTAGAAAGTTAAATACCATTGCAGATAACGCTAGGGATTTGGTTTTTAATAGGCCCCTTCCTAAATATCGTTACGAAGCAAAGATAACATATCTAATGTTGTGGGATAAACTTGATAATCCTTGAGAGCAATGTTTAGTTTTTTAATCGACATAAGGAGGATGTAAATTCGGAGGCTTTTACCATTGAAAATTGTTATCAGATGCAAATCGCCTGAGACTTGTTTTTGGCCATAGCTTCGAGGATTTTGGGAGGATCGAGATGGGAATCGTACCAAGAGTTGAGGTATTTATCGAGACACGCGTGAGCGTTAGAATTTTGAAAATCGGCTTTTATTTTTTTTGGAATTTTGTAAAATGTAAAAAAGTCGGGTTTTTTGGGGGGTGTTTGCTTAAGTACTAAATTGTAAATATTTATTTCGGAAAAAAATCGACCTAAGAAAAAATTAAAAAAAGGGTCCTAGAGTATTATTTTAGTTACAAAATGGTAAAAAATTTTGAAAATCGGTTAATAATTGTGACCTGTATGTAGGTGGTCCCTTTAGATTTGGAATTGTAGAAAAACGGGTATTTCCCTATATAGAAAGTTATGTAGCTTCTATGATTATTGACCGATTGCCATGGTAATGGTGTTAAAGATGTGGACGCAGACGAGAGGTGCATTCGAGTTGGAATTTTGAAAACCTGTGAATTTTTTTTGTAAATTTTTATATTCATTTTCAATGGTCCGATTCTTGCGGCGACTGCGAAATCTGTGAATTTTTAAGTCATGTTTTTGTATGTCCATTCACGCCTTTTGTAATCGTAAAAATAATAATTAAAAAATAAACATAACTTACCCTAATTACAGAGGGACGAGTGGCTGAACTGTGGTGACAATGCATATCAGTCGATTCAGATTGTTACACTAGCGGCACGCTATGATGGCCGGTTTGACACATTACAATAGTGATGTGGAATGTCAATTTATTCTCGAACAAAAAACAATTAAGTTTTGTTTTTGTACCTGATTAAATAGGTTTAATAAAACAAAAATGTATATGTTTATTTAATTTATTTGAACGAACTGAATATTTGAACGAAAATGAATATACATACTTTATATGCACACAAGAAACATATGAATACAAAAGATACCAAAAAAGGTGCCACAAAAGGCCATAATTAATCAGATTCGTCCATACTACTATTTTCACTGTCGTCACTGCTATCATCACATACATTAATAATTATATGTTCGTTTTCTATAATATTATCTATTTTCACATCTCTTTCATAATCTTCCCTTATTAATTTAACAGTTCTATTCACGTTATAGGTAAAATTGGCCCTCCATTTTGAGCTTCACGATCGAAATAGTTACGAAGGCGTATTACGAACTCACGGGTCTGACTATTTAGAACAGTTCTCTGCGTACGTTCGGTCATATCGACGAAATCCACAACAAAGGGCTTGAACAGAGTCCAAATTAACGAGCAAGGGTCAACAGTAATGCAGTATCAATATTTGAAATCCAAAGCCAGGTCAAAACTATATCACAATCGCATTGCACTGACAGTTTATACTTTTCGAAGCAACGTCAATTCGAAACTGCTTTGTTTTGCATTGAGCATTGACGCGAGTTTGCCGGAGGTCGATTTCAGAGGTTTGTCCACATAGTGAAAATTGTTCATATTCACAAGTACATTCACCCCTTAAATGGTGCAAACTGATTTTTCTACACTTGTATACATTTAAGAAATCAATTTAATAAATAAATTTTGAGTCCTAAACCTAAAACTACATTCGATAAAATTTATGAATCTCTGCACATCACTATCGTCAATAAAGTAATACAATTATTTCCTTCAAAGTCGTTATCAATTAATACGGAACTTCATGAGCGGACAAACGTCAAACCGGCCATCATAGCGTGCCGCTAGTTTAAGCTATTTTCGTTTCCTCTGTGTCTCGGTGAGCTCCTTAAGCTATCCGTCCCGGTTATTATCACTAACATTTGATAATAATCGTTACAAAAACCTAAGAGTTTTAATACTCTTAGTCGAGTCGTACCTATGCGGAAGGACGTGGGAGCCCACCGCATTATTATCCCAAGAAAACTCCTATGTCAGTAATGGAAAGTGGTCACGTCCCTCTGTAATGAGGAATACGACGTAGAGAGAGAGAACCTTATTACTTACTGTAAACTTCATCATAAGGGGTCATCCATAAAGTACATCACACTAATTTCGTGATTTTTTGACCGATCCTCCGTCCTTGTCACAGTTGGTCACATTTGTGAGACCCCCCTCCCTAGTGTGATGTCCACAAATCTTGCAATTTTATATCTAGAAATATCTAGAAAACTCGCCAACAAAACAATTTAAACCTTACAGATACAGATTCAATTGGAAATATTTTTAAGGTTTTCGTTAATATAATTCAAATTTGGCATTTTATTGGGATCCACCACCCCTTGTCACACAATGTTACACTTCGTCAATTAAACTTTCCGCACTAATATAGCCAAAAGTTAGTAATGAGCAGATTCCTTTTTCTGTGGCCAAAAGCTACAAACTGGAGGAAAGAGGGGCCTGGCCCCTTCCGATTTAAAAAGTCGTATAACATCGATCATTGAAGTGAAACTTGTGTGATTTAAAAATTCGATGGAACGAAAAAACTACATCAAAAAGAGACAAACATATTCATAATAGGATTTCATAATAGGAAAATGAGATAGAATACAAATTATATTTATCTCATTCTCTGGTTGGCTACTTTTCTGAAGTTTCACTTTTGCCGTGTGTGAATGCACACACACACACACACACATATTTTTTATTATTTAAATCGAATTAGGGAGCGTTCCCGTTTGTCCTTCGTTGTTCAGGAACATTTTTTGCATCACGTCTGTTCAAAAGAACTATCCCGCTCTCAGAAACTCACATTGCAAAAAACACCTTAAACTCTGTGTGTTAAATTCGTTTTACGATACAAAATATTTTTGATGTGTTTGAAAGTTGATTCACTTTAGGGAGGAGTGATAATGAGATTTTAATATTAACAAAAAGTGATGTAGACAAACAATCAAATCGTAATTAGCTAGTGTTTGCAATAAAAAACCTCAATGCATTTTTTGCTTTGGCAAACATAGATTGCCAAATCAAAACCTGCATCGAGGTGATAATCTAGTGGAAAAAGGGTGATAGCCTATAGTAGGTTAGGTGCCGGGCCTACTACTTATTTGAGTGGTCGTAGTTTTGATCCCTCAACCTCCACCAGCACCTCTAACTTTTTGGAGCTATTTAAGTGCGTTTAAGAAATTAAATATCACTTGCTTTAACATTGAACGAAAACTTCATGAGAACCTGCATGCCTGGAGCTCTTTATAAAAGTTCTCAAAGGTGTGTTAAGTCTGCCAATCCGCATTTGGCCGGCGTGGTGGACTAGGGCCAAACCCATCTCAGGCTGAGAGGGGACTTGTGCTCAGTAGTAAGCTGGTAATGGGTTGAAATGATAATGGTGATGATCTTTTTTTCCATTTCACGAAATTTCAACCTTGCAGTATTCATACTTCCATACTGTTATTTTATTTATATTAAAAAAAATTATAATATTAATCCATACAATCCATACCTAATATTATAAATACGAAAGCGAGTCTGTCTGTCAGTCTGCTACGCTTTCACGGCCCATCTGTTCAACCGATTTTGATGAAATTTGGTACAGGGATAGGTTGTATCCCGGGGTAGGACATAGGGTACTTTTATCCCGGAAAACTAAAGAGTTCCCGCGGGAATTGAAAAAACTGAATCGACGCGAATGAAGTCGCGGACATCATCTAATTTAAAATCTCGTACGCACTTATTTTAGGTAAGGTAGGTACATAATAAAACACTGTTTTCGTATCATGGTAAACTTCTCTCGCGGAATTTCCAAAGATTTTCTAGTGTAAACACAGGAGCACATCATTTGTGTAATGTAAACGTATCTAGCGCGTAAGTGGGTTACCGTGGAGACTGTTTTGTTTCATGCCTAGATATTATGTTGAAATTATTCTAAGGCTACACAGATATAAAACGTGCCGGCAAATATAACCGCTGTTTTTTTATTTTTCATCCACTACAAGTTAGCCCTTGACAGTGATCTCACCTGATAAGTAAGTGATGATGCGGTCTGAGATGAGTTATACCATACCCATACCCCTAATCGGTTTCGAACACTAAATCGCTGCGGCATGTCTTTGCCGGTAGGGTGGTAACTAGCCACGGCCGAAGCCTCCCACCAGGCCAGACCAGGGAAAATTCAGAAATTATAAATTCCCAAATTGACCCTGCCAGAGATTGAACCGGGGACCTCCGCATGTTAAGACAACAGCGCTCAACACTGCGCGTGGGAGGTCATCAAAACATTCATTTTTATTTTAAACTAGATGATGTTCGCGACTTCATCCGCGTGGATTAAATTTTTAAATTCCCGCGGGAACTCTTCAATTTTCCTGGATAAAAAGTAGCCTATGTGCACCTCGGGACGTAAACTATCTCGGTACAAAATTTCATCAAAACGGTTGAGCAGTTGGGTCGTGAAAGCGTAGCAGACAGACAGACACACTTTCACATTTACAATATTAGTTTGGATCCATAAACGTAGGATCTTACGGACGTAAAAGCGTTATCAGCACACACCCACCACCACTACAGCCCATTAACGTCCCACTACTGGGCACAGGCCTCCACTCTCATAGGAGAGAGGGAATTAGAGCTTAGACCCACCACGCTGCTCCAATGCGGGTTGGCGGGCTTTAACGACTATTATCATGTTAGTGATAATAACCGGGACCGACGGCTTAACGTGCTCTCCGAGGCACGTGGGTGAAACACCGCCAACTTCCTAACTCCGGGGTAGTACTGGGAATTTCTAATCAGAAAAACCCGATACTTAATTATGGCCCGACCCGGGACTCGAACCCGGGACCTCGTCGGCCGCAGTCAAACATGCTAAACACTAGACCAACGAGGCAGTTACACACAGCACACAACATAAGCTAAAATATCGAAAAGGACAACTCGATAAGGCAGTCCCAATCCAATGTCATTCCACGGTTGGACATAGGCCTTTCCTAGAAAGCGTCTTATTCTGGCTTTCTCATCCAGTGGCTCGCACGTTTCAACGAGCTGTAGAGGCCAGATGGCAATCTCTCATTGTAAATACGGATGGCCTGTCAAATATGGTTAGGTTAGGTTTTAGACCTCCCTGGCGCAGTGTTAGGCGCAGTTGTCTTAACGTGCGGAGGTCCCGGGTTCGATCCCCGTATCACCCTATTGGCAAAAACGTGTCGCCAAGCGATGTATTCTAGCGTAGAAACCGTTTATTTATAGACTGATCTCTGCCTCAACCCATTGCCTACTCACTACTGAGCACAACTCTCCTGTCGAAATGAGAAGGGTTAGTCCACCACGCTGGCCAAATACGGATAGGCAGACTTCACTCACCTTCGAGAATATGATGACCTTCATGAAGAACGAGCTGATGTCCGTGACTTCGTCCACGTGGATTGAGGTTTCTTGGTTCCCGCGGGAACTCTTTAATTTTCCGGGATAAAAAGTAGCCTATGTGCTATTCCAGACTTTAATGTATCTCTTTGCCAAATTTCATCCAGATCCGATCAGCATTTCTCCCGTGATTGTGTAACAAACATCCATCCATCCAAACTTTCGCATCCTTATTATCAATATTATAAACGAGAAAGTTTATATGTATGGATGTTAGTTACTCTTTCACGGCAAAACAGCTGAACGGATCTGGATGAAATTTGGCACATAGATTAGCACTGGAATAACACAGGCTCCTTTTTATCCCGGAAATATAAAGAGTTCGCAACAACCTCAATCCACGCGGACGAAGTTGCTGGCATTAGCTAGTATCTACATAAGTACACAGGGTATACGTTAGGCGTTAGTTCTACCTCTAAAGTAGTACGAATAAGTACGTTTGCTTATTTCGTTACCAAACCAATACTCGCGCTAAATTTCTAAGTGGATCGGAAGTTCTTGTTTATCTGCTTGTTCTGTAGCACACTTCACTCGCCACTTGTACCGAGTACCAACCCAAAACTGTCTGATTTGTTCCCTCTTTGATTGTATCGTTTTGTTAGGAAAATTTAAGTTTAACAACAAATCAGCGGCTAGTTTTGTAATATTTATAATAATAAATCGTTTGTTGTGGGCTCTTCTCAGAACAGGGCGTGTTTGGAACCCTCGTAGTTTAAATTTTAAGATTATCACCCTCACATCTTTTACTTTGTAAGCGTGACCTAAGTACTTTGCAGGTACCTATTTTGAAAAATGTACTTTGAGTTTGAGTTTGAACAATAATTATAATGACACTGATGTCTTTATAAGATTTAGGTAATAATTCATAACGTTAATAGTAGTTTGTGATATAAGAGCGGTAAATAGGTTTTTACATACGAGTTGGCTAATGTCAGCCCGATGACGCCAGTCGAGGGCTGACCATCGTCACGAGTATGTAGAAACCTTAACGCCCGTGTATCACACAATATTTTTCAATACTTTGTTAGAAAACTTGAAAATAAGAGTTGAGTAGGTGGGCACTAGGTACTCGTTAGAAAATGGTTTTTCACGCCCATACTTATATCGAAATTTTTGGCGGCTATTATAAGCGCGGTTTTTTTCTCAGATCTAAAATACCTAATTGTTGATTTAATTTTCTGATTCCACATCACATGTTCCACTCATATTTATTGATAATTTATAACAAAAATTGAATGACTATTTTAAAAATAGCGCGCACAGATTAAAGATTTTGTATAGACTACGGCGCGTTGTTGTAATTGGGTTTTTTTATTAGATTCATGGCTCTAGGTTCTAGTTCTTAGCTCCCAGCCTGGACAGTTCAGCCTTTACTTTTTTGATTTATAACATTTAAAACAATTTTAATAATTATATTAAATATAATTCTTTAACTTTTTGAATTAATTTCATCAATTCACATCTAAATGTCATTATTTTTTAGGTTTTCTATATACAAAGTCAATATCATTATGAACCTTCTTGCAAGAAAACTTTTTATTCAGAAGTAACGTGGACTTAAAAAAATTAAAAAAAACTGCAAATTTACTGCACGAGGGCAGTAAATATTTACTGCACGCGGGCAGTAAATTGAACTTACAAGCCCTGTTTACTGCCACTGTAAGTGCATTTTTCGAGCAAGTGAATTGAAAAGTTCATAACGATAGCCTATCATGATTGGTTTAATACATTAATAATTTATTGTGTATACTTCCTTCCCCTTCATTCCTAAAAATGTGACCGTGGGTGACGTAACACTCGCTTCACCTCGAGTACTAGGACATCATAGGTGCACGGAGATCGAAAGCATATTTGCGAGCACAGCTCCTGAGAAGCCTTCCCATGCACGATTTTTCCCACACAATAAGCAAACGACCCATGTTGTTTCAAAGGTTAATTGTAACCTACGGTAAGGGTTAGAGTAAATAAGTTTTGAATAAAAAATAAGTCATTAATCATTGCTAACGAATACGGACAGCTGGCTACGTGTCAGATAAGGACGGGGAATATGAAAGGGATAGTGGCGCATTCCTGCGGGACCCGCTCGTCGGGAATTCCAACGAAAGGGAATCTTTTATACCCTCTTATTAGAGTTTCGTGAATCGTGAATAGTATTTAATTATAATAATAAGATTCCTCGTCCGTGATATATTGTTAACTAAATCTGTAAGGGAAACTGTGAGAAATTAATTTTTTTTGTTTAAATACTTACAATATTATATCGTTTAGAATTGTGTTGTATATCCGTGGATAAACCTCAATATTGATTTACTTTTATGCTCTATAAAGTTACCTACCATTTTCTCAATCTTTTCCATACCAATAAATAATGAACAGGCTGGGCACGAATTAGGTAAACTGCTATGAACTGTGAGCATAGCAGTTTACCTAATTCGTGGGCAATAGAGCATAACATTACGCTGAGCTAAGCTCAAAAGCTCAAGGTTCTTTACGACATTATGGCTATGAAAATCATCTTTTCGATTTAGCTGAAATTTTGCACACAAGTTTTGTTTGGGTGACAATGCACGGATAACTAAGTGACGTCATTCTAAATCCAATATGGCGGACTAGTTATTTATTGTGCACTCCCATGATATGGATAACAATTAAAAGGATTTGCTGAGAAAAATACAAAAAATAAAATGACGTCACACAAAATTGTATATGGCGGACGATAAAAGCTTTTTTTAAGAATGCGTTTTGACTTGTTTTTAAAAAGGATTTAAGACTCATTATAAGCTTTAATTTGTTTACCTGCCCCCTTGAATAGCCCTAAGCTGTAATTTTGAGGGAACACAACAAGTGGAATACGTGGCAGAAAATACCTCTGATAATGAGAGATGGAAGCAAACCATGTGACTATGAAAAAAACATTCCCAAATTGAATTTATCATTACTTGATGATCAGTAACTTCTGCATTTTCTCTAGTCTGGTCTCGTGGGAGGCTTCAGCCGTGTCCCGGCCAGAGATGTCGCTGTTGGGGACATATCGTTTAGAATTGGATTAGGGTATGAAACCTAAAAATGGTTTAAAATTTAAATATAATAGCCATACTCCTACACAAGGCTACCCCGCTACCTTATTAGACTGCATCATCTATTCATTACTTATCACCAGGCACGCAAGTGCGATCGTAGACGAGGGCTAACTAGCCCTCTAGGGCTAGCATGCGTTATGTCTACCTGTTATCTCTATTTGTCTACCGAAACTAACATGGTTATACATATGACTTGTCTCGTTACGTCAAAAGTAGAGATAGAAGTAAAATTTCTTATCTATGGTATTTTTCTCTACGAACCCTTACATGCCGACATTTTTTTTTTAAATTTTTGGATTTGAGTATGTTAGGGGTAAACGAAAAACTTGCCGCAAGATATCTCGTTATCACTCGTGTGTGTCTCGTAAGACCACAGGCAGTTAGTATTCTGTGCCACAGGTGTGGTACAAATTCATGCCTATTGAAAAGTAAACATAGACAACAATTACGCTCTGTTTCTTGAGTAGTTAAATATTGTTCATAGCGGTTACCTTAATATTGTGTCAAGTTCTCAACGCTGACAGTTACGTAAACAGGACCGGCGCACGCGCACTTCGCGATGCAGTTTAAGTCAATCCATACTAAAGTAGTGCGAAAAAATAGTAGAGTAAATAAATGCGAAAGTGTGTCTGTCTGTCTGCTACGCTTTCACGGCCCATCTGTTCAACCGATTTTGATGAAGTTTGGTACACGGGTAGGTTGTATCATGAGGAAGGACATAGGTCACTTTTTATCTCGGAAAATTTAAGTTCTCGCGGGAATCAAAAACCTTAATCCACACGGACGAAGTCACGGGCATCATCTAGTAATGAAATATACACTTTTTCCATACAAACAGAATTCAAACTAAGGTCCACTCAATAAATTCACTAAAAAAAAATAATACTTTTCACTGTACTCTCTAGCGATACTCTTCACCTCCTACTTTTATATGAAGCTGCATAGACTACTACGACAAGACGAAACATGTTTTCCCAAAGAGGTGAATTGGATGTGTTTAATACTGCCCTTTTTTAAAATTGGCTGCAATCAGACTTGCTGGAAGTAGAGATGCAACCTAAGGTGGAGCGCGCTTGCCTAGAAGACGATGATGGGACCTAGTATTCACTCTTGATATGAAGATTTGATTTTGATCTTGATTTGCCCTATCCATTTAGTGTGTTTTCACCCTAAAGCGGTACCGAACAACCGACAAACAATACCGGAGCGCAAAGTTGTAATGCACACACCAAGTAATGGTGCACGGAAGTTAAAGAAAGAAGTGCTAATTCTGTGTTTTACACTCATTGCAACGGCATGCCGCGCCCGGTGGAATTTGAACCATTCGAATATAAATGTACACTGTGTAATCCCACTTTATTATACAGTAAACAAAAATTAACCTTTGTTTTGTACGAAACAGTGCGTTTTTATTGACTTAGTGACCCGCCCCAGCTTCACTCGGGCAGAATATTGGAAAATTTTTTCGTAGGCGTCTACGTTTTACTTAATAAAGGAAATATACGGAAAATTTCTAATTTCTAATTTCTAAGCCTGTCACCCTAAACTGATATGACAAACTATTTATTTAAATCAATGGAAACAAATAGAATCAGCCAATACATAAAATAGAAATAAATAAACTCTAGTTAGATAAAATAAGCTCTAATTTAGTTCGTAGCACCTACTATACAATTTTTTTGAAATAAAAAAATGTGAACATAAATAATTTTTTAAAATATTATAATGTAGTTTCATCAGTAAATAATAGCATTCAGTTCCGTCAGTAAATAGCGTAAATAGTCATTGGTCGTAGGTATATTATATGGAGTATGTACGAGTATAGTACCTTTATTCAGATTGTTCGCATAATGACCGTATTTCGCGGTCTATTGACTCGTCCCCGTTTTCTAACAACGAACTCGATGAGCCATGCACAACCTGGTATTTTAATACAAATAAGAAAAGATATAGAGACAAATGTACAAAGAGGATACGACTATAGAAAGAATAGTCAATACACTTATAGGTACTAATTGGTAAGATCAATTAATTTATGTAGAGCTTTTAGAATAAGTCAAATTCATTTGTTTGCGACGGCTAATTAATAAGTTTAGTTATTAGATATAACTATTACTTTTTATTATAGGCAACTAAACTTGCCTTTCCATGCCTTGAAATGGCAGACCTTTTTCTTCATTTAGGCCTCCTACAGTCTACACACACTTGTGAAAATCCACTACGCACTCTCACTCATACAGGCCTAAACCTACGCACCCTTCAACCCGTTGCTAAGGCGTCATTAGCTTAATACCCGCCATGGGTCCCTTACCCAATTGCCCTTTTTTATCAAGTTTTGTCCTAAAATGGAAAACAACTACCAGGCACCCAGACTTAGGGAACAGTAAACGGGCGCTACCCTTAAAATAAAGTCAAGATGCGCAGACTCGAACTTGTTCTTAGCGTCCACCGCAAACCGAACGGCACATCTAACTCCCTCTATCGCTTGACCTGCGACTTGTCACTTGGTCTCTTTCACTCTTGCTTAGATAGGGATGCGTTAACGTCCCTACAGGTGTGTGAACTCGTTTGTGTGTTGTAGGTTAGGGAGCACGTACGACAACCCCTTGGATATGCAATGCGTGTGTGTATATGGTGTGATATGTCCCACACGGAGACATACGTGAGACTGCTTCCTATTCCTTCATGCTATCCTGGTTTACCAGTATGTGTAGAGATTAGAATTTGCTAAGCAAACGTCGTTTTTTTTTCTAACACACATACGTGGTTAATGTGGGCTTTCTAACATTTATTCGTATTACTTTGTAGTCCATAATCCACATGTCGGGATATTTTTTCTAAACATGTCGCGTAGCCAAACAGTTTCAGAGGGCGTTTAGGAGTAAGAGAGAGAAAAAGGTATTCTCATCCCTTTTTCACCCTATTCCCTGGATCACACACGTTGATCATAAAATATTGCCCCTAAATGGTAAACGATGTGGGATTAGATGGGAAAAGTTATTAAATTAACATGTTAGGCGTGTTTACACTGTCATCTTTAAAATTAATGACATTAAACTAATCTGTTATTACTGCATAGCCATGAAAATGTAAATTTTTCTTTGTTTTTAGGAAGATTATGTATTTATGCATGTTATGGAGATTAGAAGTTTGATTACAAGAGGTCTTACGTAGTACATTATACCTCAATGCTTACGTATGATTAATTAGTTGAGTATTATTTATGCTTATTATTGAACAAAAAGTAGAATCCAATGATATCCAAACCATAAAGTAGCCTATCATTTTCACCGATATTTTTTTAATAAATATTCAAAATATGGAATCTTCAAAGTGTGGTCTTTTATGTCTTTTTCACACATAAATAATATAAGTTTGGAATGTTGATCCACCACAAAATAAATAACAGTTTGTTGCCTATTACCTACGATCTTTTTTTATGTCTTCCCGTGGGAATGTGCCATTGTTCCACAATTTCTGTGCAATTTTCCAAAGATTCAGTTGAAAAGAAAACAGATTTTTGACTACCTCCCTGTGTCCAGTGTTGAGCGCTGTTGTCTTAACGTGAGGAGATCCAGGGTTCGATCCCCGGCAGGGTCAATTTGGGAATTTATAAATACTGAATTCTCCCTGATCAGGCCTGGTGGGAGGCTTCGGCCGTGGCTAGTTACCACCCTACCGGCAAAGACGGCACGGCACGGCACGCAAAGCGATTTAGCGTCCCGGTACGATGCAGTGTAGAAACTGATTAGGGGTATGGGTTAAATAAAACTGCCATGTCCCTGATAGGTTAGTCCGCTACCATCTTAGACCGCATCATCACTTACCATCAAATGAGATCGACATCATGGGCTAACTTGTAGCGGATAAAAAATAAAATAATAGAAATAATGGATTACAGAGCCAGTATGCTTTAATGTATGTCTGTCATAATATTATTAAGCCCAAACCAAAGGCTCAAACTAGCTATACAGAGAACTAATAAAAGCACCCGTGTCTTGGGCACCATGTCAAATAATAAAAGAATAGTTTCTTACCATGCCGTATAAATCCATACTAATATTATCAATGAGAAAGTGTGTCTGTCTGCTACACTTTCACAGCCATCTTTTAAACCAATTTTGATGAAATTGGGTATAGAGATAGATTACATTCCGGGGAAGGACATAGGCTACTATTTATCCCGGAAAATTTAGGAGTTCCACCGGGAATCAAAAAACTAATCCACGCGGACGAAGTCTAGTAATTAAATAAACCGTGTTTATTTTTTGTAAATATTTTTCAAGGTTTATGTTCTAATAAGTTAAATACAACTAAGTTTTTGTATTAAATTATCACTTTAATCGTGATCGAGCTTCTAAAGTTTTTAATCGTAATGAACCAACTCTGAATCGACTGAAGCCTAATTTG
Organism: Erebia palarica; assembly: GCA_964035005.1. Classification (NCBI taxonomy): domain Eukaryota; kingdom Metazoa; phylum Arthropoda; class Insecta; order Lepidoptera; family Nymphalidae; genus Erebia; species Erebia palarica. The sequence continues at coordinate 21,754,187 of OZ035994.1, forward strand.
AGATCAATTTAAATTTGTTTCATTTAGCAAATTTTTTGTTTCCTTCATTATTTTGTGTACTTTTAAACATACTGGTAATAGTATTTTTCTGAGGTACAAAGCAAGTAAGTGTTTTTGAAGTCCAGCAAACACTTGAAACTATTTGCACACTAACTGCAAACAGTTCTATAAAGTCGGTCGCACACTACAGGCAAGCCGCAAGAGTTTTACGCACTCAACTTTTTCATTAAGTATACTACTGAAAATGACGGTGACTTCCGCATCACGCGTTGAATGCATCGACTCAACCATTTAAATGTTCACCCAGACCTAATATTGATAATAATAATAAGTAATGTCCTTTAGTAGTAGTAATAATAATAAAGGTATGATTGCATGGATAGGCAATGTATATAAGACAACTGGCCGTTTTAAAACAATTTTCGCGCGAATATTTTGCGAAACGTTTGTGAAAAAGTAGTGCCTCTATCAATCAATAAATCTTTTATTTGTAAGAAACATTGTACAATTAAGGTGACAAACTAATTAAAGAACAAACAACAAACATGTTGGCTCATCTAATTTGGAGTTTTGGGGACTGTGTGTTTTGTGAAATGTGGTATAAGTACCGATGTAATCATCGGTTATCTATCAATTCTGCAATCGACGAAATGTGCATTTTCAGCAATTTAGTAAATGCGTCACAACTCGCAATTTGCGGCTATTGCTCTAATATGCCATCCAGTCGACAGCTGTTAACCGGTCAGCTTTCTTTTTTACGTTTTTTGTCATGTGTGTTTACATCCTCTTATCGAATCACTTGATTGGCAACAAATTGTGTTAAGTTATTAATAGCTACGGACTTGTTAAGTTTGTTGTGTTAAGTTATTAATAGCTCGGTGCAAGGTCGCAGTGCAAATTTTTCCGGTCGGATGTTTTATATTTGACTTTATCAGTTTTTAATATATTATATTGATAAGAAATGTTATATTGTAAACCTCGCATACGTAGTAAAGTAGCTCGTAACCACAGAATTGGAAATCCACTGTACTTTTAGACAAGAAAGGCTTAGCAGACTTAGTTATGTTATAGAGTAAACTTATGATCGAGTACTTATGCCAGCATAGAGCTTAAAAGTTAGAAAGCGTGCAAAATGCAGATAAGTTCATATTCTGAATTTGTGTTATTACCTACTTAGTGAACAAGGAACGCTTTAAGTTTTGTCCAGTTTGATGTTCATCTATTTGTCACACATTCCTAGCCATTAAGTACAAGATACTGAAATTAAGCACAGAAACCTGCTTCCGCTTCACAAAGACACTGCATACAGTCGGCAGTGTATATGTTGTTGAAAAGGTTACAAAATTTTACATGGACTTCCGCAAAGTAACGCCTGCTTCTATTCAATATCATAATATTACACTTACGAAATACTCTAATTAGTGCTTAGGTAAATAAAGCTTGATAGATAAAACTTAAAGTTCCAAGAGCTACGACCTTTCTAGCTTAGCAATATATGGCAAGACGATTAAAGTCATAAAAAGATTATGACTGTACTTATTCGTGTTTCTTTTTTTTTCAGGTAAGCAAGGGGCAGGATTTGATCTCAAATCACCTCTAAGCCCTTCTTGTGTGGCCTATATAATGGTATGCGATCGATTCCTATTATATTCAACACACATCTCTATAGGGCTTTATTGTCTTTAAATTAGCGTGCTGCGCGGTCCAATTTCACAGATTTATTCAGATTAAGCCCTTAAGCCCAATGATTTAACACCTTCATCGCCAGTGTATCATTTATGCGTATCAAAATTGATACACTGATATTCCCCATTGCGTTCACGGCCTTGTTTATGAAGAATGCACACTGTTTTCATATCTTTGATCTAAATATATATAAGGAAAAGGTGACTGACTGATCTATCAAGGCACAGCTTGAATCACTGAATGAATCGGGGTGAAATTTGGCATGCAGATTATGACGTAGACATCCGCTAAGAAAGGATTTTTGGAAATTAAACCTCTAAAGGGGTTAAAAAAGAGGTTTGAAATTTGTGTAGTCCACACGGACGAAAGCTAGTTTTTTTAAATGACCAAAAAAAAATTCTTGCCTGAGCGAATCTTGGATTTGGGTTACGACTCCATACTACAGAATAATTAATAGAACCTTTCCTTATACTTACTTGGACATTTAATTATCTTGGTAGTTGGCGGTGACGTTGGCACTGTTAACTAAGATGGGCATTAAGGGCGGATTCGACCAAACGCGAGTAAATTTTATACTCAGATTAGTAGCTAAGTTACCGGAGAGTAAATCTAATTTACGTTTTACCATAGACTATTCTACGATTAGTGCGCCTATTCTAGAGTAAATTGTTACACCGCCATTTAGCGTGGAGTAAAGGAACTTATTCTGTGGATAACCTAACATTTTACAAGTTAAAAAATGCAACGTTTATTAAATATGATTGAAGAAAGTGATAGTGACGAAGAAGTAATAATAAGACGTCCAAGGTGGATAAAAGAAAGAATGGATTTGTTTCACTACTACGATGATCATGATTTCGCGATCAGGTTTCGTTTGAGCAAAGAAGCAACTTTATCATTGCTAGCGAAAATTGAACACAGCTTGGAATATGTTTCCGACCGGTGGGTAAAATCTAGTAATGTACCTATGTACTAAAATAAGTGCTCCTGATAATTACTTACCTAATAAAAAACTCCATTTTTATGTCTTACCTAAAGATTTTGTTTGTTCTTTTACAGCAACTTTTCTATCTCACCTATTAATCAACTGTTGGGCACTTTGAGACATTATGCTACCAATTCAACCCAAATGGGTCAGGCGACAGATGACAGTCCCTAATCCCTCCATATTCCAACATTATAAACCGCCAAAAATGAGAGCCAGAATATAAGCCTTCATGCCATACACTTTTGGAGCAACATTTTTTTTCCGGGTTATACTTCTTTCACTCATTCGTTCCGCTAGTCGGGCTTAGTTAATCGAAGTATAGTTAAACCATAGATTGCATGGAAAAACGACTTTGACGTTACTCCAGATTAAAAATGTGGAATAAATTTATTCCTCGTTTAGTTATTCGAGCATAAATGCTAGTTTGGTCGAATCCGCCCTTAGAATAACAATAATCATCGATTTAAGTAACTTAATAATCAAGACTCAGATACATAGGTTGCATCATATTTTTGACTGCCTGAAAAAAGGAGTATATTGTTTTCAGGGTTCATGTATGTATGTATGTATGTATGTATGTGAGTTTGTATATTCCACCATAACTTCTGTACGCCTGAACCGATTTTAATAAATGAGGTATCGTTAGAATGCTTAGCTTATACCGGGTGACATAGGCTAGTAAAATTTAAAAAAAAATGATGGGGTGACCATGGTCCCGCATTAAAGGCTAAAGTTGAAAAAAAAAAATCGAATATAAGATTAACTATATTATAATCATCATCTAGAAAAAGATGAATAGATTCCAAAAATATATAACACTATATAGTTCAATATCCGGTGTTTCACAAAAAGATATCATTTAATAAAAATGTGAATAAGATTCTAATTTAACTAGGTTAATTTAGATTTTTTCAACTTTTTAGTTTTTTGGCAGGGCAGTCGTGTTTTTTAATTTCTTTAATTATGACTTGTCACTAATATTAATATAATTAACCTGTTTACGATTTAAAAAAAGCCTATGATTACAACTTCTACTTCTTATCTGGTGATCGTCACTTTGCCTATTTTTAATCTCAAATTAAGGTAACGCAAGTTAACACCAAGTTGAAAGGAAATAGTTACTAATATTATAAATATAAAATTCTCGTGTCACAATGTTAGTTAACATACTCCTCCGAAACGGCTCGACCGATTTTTATGAATATTTACATGCATATTCATTCAGACACCAATTTGAAACGAAATACTAATATTATATAAAATAGGGATATTTAAAAATAAAATAGGGAATATTTTTTTATTCAAATTTCACCTTCTCTGCTAACGTAGTACCAGAAAGACATAAGAGAGGAGGAGCGTAAAGTGTGGACTGTTCATCCAACACGCGATATGGAACGGACGGCCGATGATAGCATTTCCGCCGCCCACAGTGTCCGCAGACTCAGGGTTTTACACATAATAATTAGTAATCATAAATATTATAAACGCGAAAGTGTATTTGTTTGTTGGTTTGTCCTTAAATCCGCCGCAACGGAGCAACGGATCAACGTGATCCGTGATAGTGATCGTAGTTGAGCACCTGGAGAGTGGCATAGGTTACCTACTTTTTATCCCGGAAAATTAAGGAGTTTCGGCGGGAATCAAAAAAACTTAAACCACGCGGACGAAATCGCGGGCATCAGCTAGTGTACTAGTGTATATTTAAAATTATTCCCATATTTATTATTAACACGAAACAAAAAAGGTTTAGAATAAAAATTAGGTAACGATTTTTGTAGACAAAGATCATTACAAGCTATAAGTATCTTTTGTATTTCTAAGTTACCATTTACACTTTACAGGATATTTTCGTAAATCGTCACTGTAAGTAATTCAGTTGGACGATACACAACCTCTAATCAATAGAATTTCTGACCTAAAATATTCTCTTCAGTCTTCCTGCACGATATATTAATATAATACATAATTATTATTGTTTTTGCTTACGGTAACAGGATGTCCCGGAACACCAAAACTTGTACGGCAGCCAGGTACTAAAATTCTACATCAATGACGGCAGCTTTCAAAAGTGAACCTAATATCAAACAAACCTGTCAACATAATCTAATGCCATGAAGGTTAATAAAAAGTAGCTTTTTGTCCTTTCCGAACTCGTAGGGCTTCTGGGAAGGAAGTCATCCACTACGGCCTTTTATCCGCCGAGGATAATATATCAAGATTTTAAGAGTAGCGCAAGTGGATCTATTTTTATTTTTCGGAATGTACTTTGATATTAGCGGGATTTTAGAAAGGGATACGAAAGTCGGAACTTTGATATACTTTACCTGCTTAACTTTGTTGATCGTTTAGTTTCGTCACATTTTTGTCTATTTTTGTAGTGCGTAAAATTATCTCCTAAGGACTTGACCACCCACGTAGAGTACGTTGTACCTCCCAATACTATAGCCATATCAAATAAAACTTTTATAAAACTAGTTGATGCTCGCGACTTATCCGCGTGTTTATAATTCCCACGGGAACCCACTGATTACTAATTGGAAACCTAAGAACATGTCACAAACTTGGCATAGGTACCTGCATACAACAAGCCCTGTGGTGTCGTTGGACACCCCGTTAGAACATAGTTAATTTCGCTAATCTATGTTCTAGGTAAAATATTTCGACATTGTTTTCAATACATCTTTCTAAAAGGCAATTTAATTTAAAAAAAACTAACTAAAAAGTTTTAATAAACGTGACTGATTTACCGATCCAATTAACAGGATACCAGCTTTGTCTAGAGTTAGAAACACAGCACACGATAGTATCAAGCGATCCAGCGATAAAAGTTACAACGTGCCGTGCCTCAGTAAAGAAATACCTACTAATAGCAATTTGAAATTTTCTAAAAGCTCTCATCTTTAATACCAACACTATCCATAAGTTCAAAAAGGCCGACTGTAAATATTAGTGTAAACCGTAAGGCATATACAAACTGCGCCTAATTGCATTTTGCTGTTTTTGAGAAACTCGCCGGGTACCTTACCTAATTGCCAAACTATTGATTTTTTATGCAAAGGTATGTATAGCAGTAGATTCTAAAATGGCAAGTTTCTTTTTTATTCCACTACGATAAGTTTTGTCCTTGATTGTGATAATCGATGTCACCTAATACTGCGATGCTTGCTAATAGAGAGTACCTACATTTTAACAGTTAGGTATTACTGAATGCTTTGTACCTATTAATTGTAATTACATAATTAAAATTAGAGTTAAATTGCTGGGACTATTGCAGGCCAAGTTGCAAAAGTTCCCTGCCTGCAAAATTTGAAGTGTAGGTATTTACATTGTAGCGAGATGGCTACAACGAACTTGAATGGAGGGCAAAAAGTTGCACGGGCGTCCTAACGACCGCATTGACGCGTGCCAATCATACAATACACAAATGAAATTGTAAATAAACAGGTGTGCAAGAGCGCATGCGTAGGGGACGCCCAAACCAATACACTTTGACCTTTCGCGTCTCTACAATTCATAACCGGAATGGGTGCGAGAATGCACCCTTCGGGTACCGAACTAAACTGGTTGCTAAGTTAACAACAGGTAGGACAGGTACAACGCATGCGCCAGGTGAGAAAAACGACCTCCTGATAACTCCTACTAGCCTAGTACTAGGCTGGCATCTTGCCACAGGTATGCTCCCAAGTGACAGGTGATAAGGCTCTCACGTTGGCCTTACTGACCCCTAACCTTGACACACCAACAGGTAAATAGGAATTTCAACCCCGATGCTTTGCTCTAAGCACGCAGGACTGATATTCAAAATCATTCTTTATTACCGCTTCGGAAAGTGCTATTCACTTCTGAAAACAACTTATTAAAAGCCTATAAAAGGTTAACGACACAAACAGGAGGGGGGTATCGCTCGCTGTTCAATGTTCAGAGCAACTTTTCAGTTTTGTGACTTCAAAACGAATGTTTCATTACGGGAATATTAAGTGTTTCAATCTCTCGATATGGAATTTTAATCAGTATTGATATCGCGACGGCTGTCTCAGTAATTGTGGGATTAAGTTGATACGCCATATTTGTTTATAATTTACCACGAAGGCCGTAGGACATAAATGTCTGATAACAACAATAATTATCAGTTAAAACATTAATTATTTCCAATAATTAATCAGTTATATAGCTTAATTTAACATGCTTTTGAAAACTTTGTTAAGCTCAAATAATAATTAATTGTGCCCTAATTATATAGTTTTTGGGTTTACCTCCTTTAGAATCGATTTTCATATATAAGCCCGGGGTATGAAAATGTATGGGAGTAAAATGAAACTTTCTCCGTTACATTATTGACTTTGTTTCACGGAAACACTTGTTTATGTTTCCATGACTATGTTATGTATTTTGATGAATATAAATTATATTAGTAATATAAATAAATGTATTCAGTATGCTTTCAGTAATATAAAAATGTTACCCTTTACCCATTTACCCACATTTACTATTCTATATATTTTATAATCGTTCATAAAACTCCAGTTGTGCGTCGGAGCTGACACAGTGTTTTTTTTTAAATAATTAATTTGATATTTTGTTGAATCTATACTAATATAATAAAAATTTGAAAATTTGGATGGATGGATGTATGGATGGATCGATGTTTGTCACTCAATCACGCTTGAACGGCTGAACGGATCAGGATAAAATTTGGCGCAAAGATAGATTATAGTAGTAAAATAAAAGAGTTCCCGCGGGTACCAAAAAACCTCAAATCACGCGGACGAAGTAGCGGGCATCAGCTAGTTGGTAAGTCAATGGCTAGTATAATATGATTAAAATGTCATAAAGAAAAGCATTCTGACGTATTATGACGTAGACTTAGATATTTGGGCTAGAGTCTTCTCCAAAAGTTCATCGATCCATGAAATATTACATCGGGTTCGATGCCCCAGTTAGTCAACTAAAACGGCGCGATACTAATTAATTACAGAGATCAACTGTGTGCAGACCCAACCCGCGACCTATCTAGACAGAACAATTAGACTTTTTACAAAGTACATTAAATCAAAAGTTTAATTCTAGATAATTAGAAACCGCGCCATCATTTTGATGCCATTCTTTACAATTGACGTGGGAACAAAAAGGCTAGATTTAAAATAAGGCAAATTAAAATGGTACTAGTTATTTATGCAACAGTTGTGTAATAAGGGGTATTAAAACACGAATGTGGGTTTATCACACGACGCGAAGCGGAGTGTGATAATAGTATCATATGAGTGTTTTAATACCTAATTATCAACAGTTGCATACAAGACTTTATCTACTCCTCATGCTATGAATCCTCTATAACAGATTCTGAAATAGTTAGCTTACTGCTAACATTAAAACATCCAGTCCTAGTAACCTAATATCATCCATTACTGAGTATATACAAATAAACTAAGTATTAATGAAAGAATTATTTATTGTAGTAGTAATTAACATTTTGTATAGTGCAATTATTAAAATTTACTTGATGTTCTTTAATGTTGGAACTTGGTTGGAACGTCCTGATCCCGATATACTCGGCGGAATATTTATATTTACCACTTCACTATTTTTATTTCCTATGGAATTCGAAATTACATTCGACACGTGGATTTTGTTGGTTATAGAGTAATTAATACCTTCTGCAACAGATGAAGACTTCCATCCGCCGTGCCGTTTTAAACTTGTTATGTCTCCTGCGGCATCTACTAATATTGTGGCAGATGTTATGCGAAAGCAATGTCCTGTATACAACTCAGGATTAGGAAGTTGTAAATAGTTAGCAATTGTTTTACCCAAACTGCTAAAAACTTGAATCGCTCATTTTTTTGTTAACGAACAATAAAAAAAACTAAGAAAAATGGCGGGGAAAATTCTAATAACCATTTTTTTTACAGCGCGCGGCGTTCTGGCACATGAGTAAAGAAACGGAACAGAGGCAAAGCTTCATACAAGCGCACTACGATAGGTACACTACTACAAGCTTGAGGCGCGTGTGTGCGTGAGCACTCGGGCTACGTCACGTACGGAGAGAAACCGGTTTGAACCGGCTCGGTCAGTGCTCAAGCTAAGGGGCTGCAGTACACGTCGCGCGTCGTGTTTTCATTTAATTTAATGTTAATGTCAATAATTTAGTAATTTAAATAGTGTTTTCATGTAATTTTACTTATAAGTGTAAATATGGTTTACTGTACAGTGTGTATGAACAATAATAGAATGAATAAAAACATCATTTTTTACCTATCCCAAAGACTCTAATAAGTAGTACTAACTTGATTATAATTTATTATTTTTAATGTGTAGAGTAGATAGACCATACATATTAGATGTTATTGTGATATTCTGTAAACGCATCCATCTAATTTGACTAAACTGATACGCGCGCGGTTCGCCGGCCAGCCGTAACGTCGCCAAACTCGCGTCGAAGCTCGCTCAATCTATTTAGTTTATGTTTTCTGTACGCGTGGATTATATATAAATCAATGTTTCTCCGTTACGGTTCGTGCGCAACGTACCTTGCCCAGCTGCCAAGACTTGTCAAAATTTTATTGTGGAAAACAAAACATTTAGAATAAGTAATTTGTAAAAAAAACGAGCGAGCCTTACAGTAGGTAGTCGCATATGATGTGGCATGTGACATCTCACTTTAGTAATAAAAGTTATTATTTTTTCAATCAAAATTAAAAATATCAATGGAGAAGTTTCCTAAACATTAGAATAATTTTTTTCTTTTTTTGAGTCGCAAGATCATAAAAAAAAGATCAAATTTGATAGAAGATTTTTTTAATACCTTGAAAAATTATAAAGTTACTTATGAAAATATTTCAAAAAAACACAATGCTTAGTATGATTTTCTAATATGATAGAAAAAAGTGTGTATGTCAGCACGAATGGAGTATAGATTAGTAAATGAGGGTAAATGTTTTATGTCTTGTGATCTTAGGGATCCTTTCCAAAGAATTTCAAAATGGCGCTGACTTTTTAAAATTTTGGTAACAGTTTCCTGTTTTGTAATCCCAGGGAACCCCAAATATCGATTTTGAACGAAATCGGTCAAATTTTTATTACTTACTTGAATTTTTTAACAATGATCTGCACTTTATTTAGACATTATTTAATCAACTGTATATATTTATTAATATAGTGTATAAAAACACTCTAAATTTAAATTAATAAATGTAAAAATACCTTAATGTTTCAATAAATATTTCTCTTACATTTTGTATTTTCTCGCTGTTGAAGTGAAAAGTTGTCGCGATAGCAAAGTTTTTTGTTTCTTGTGCCTAGGAATTCCTCACTAGACTCAGGATTCTAATTTACCTAATCCTTCCTAGCTCGAATTCTTCACTAGCTCGGGATTCAAACTAGGCAATTACAACAAAAACAAACCTTGCATCTAGTTGAACAAATAACTATTGTTTATTAAATTGTATCCTCCTGTGCCAACCCTACCAAAATAGGTATACATTTTGCTCGCTCCATAGAAGCTTTGTCTCTGTTCCGTTTCTTTACTCATGTGGTTCTGGTAGTGAAACGCGCGTGTATGATAATGTTCTTTTTTTGAAATTCGTATAGATGTTTTTTTTTGTAATTCATACAGATACCCCGCATCGAGCAGATGTGGCTGTCTGTTGAGTAAACCTTTGCGCAGGGGGGATCGAAAAAAAAAAACAAAAGAGTGTTGTTATGAAATTCAGTACAACATTACATCACCCGTTTGGATGATGTTATGGTTATTAGGACATTGGGTGTTTTAACGTTGGCAATAAGCTAACTGTTTCAGAACCTGTTATAGAGGATTTATAGCATGGGAGTAGATAAATAATTTTATGTCACTGGCGGTAAAATCAAAGCATACTATAATCAAACTTTTACTAATATTATAAATGCGAAAGTGTGTTTGTTTGTTGGTTTGTCCTTCAATCACGCCGCAACGTAGGAAGTAGTAACGGATCGACGTGATTTTTAGCATGAGTATATTTGAGGACCTCCGGAGTTACTGCTAAGTTTTATCCCGGAAAATTAAGGAGTTCCCGTGGCAATTAAAAAACTTATTCCACGCGGACGAAGTCGTGGGCATGACTTGTTATTGGCAATTTTAGACTGAAACCAAGACGGTTTATTTTTAGCAATAAGTACTTACACAGTTTACTAGGCATTTTCTAAATTAGAGCTATAAAGTTCAGCTCGCTGTGACCCAGTTACGTCATTTAGGTTAAGTAAGCGCCATAAATTGAGCTAATTTCAGTACCATAATCGCTTGAAGACCTAATTTTTCTGTGGGAACCCTTACGTTTTTCCGTAACTTAGGTACAGTTTCTGATTAGGTGTTTACCTAACCCAGGTACTAACAGGTAATAACAGTTACCGTAACCTCCTTTAAAATTTAAATTATCCTACTAATATTATACGTGATAGCTTGGACGATTGTTACTCCTTCACACCACAATGACTGAGCCGATTTGGCTGAAACGGAGATAGCTTATCTTAATGAACACACAGGATACATTTATCCCGGCAAATTCAAGATATCCCGTGGGTATCAAAAACCTTCAACCACGCGGATAAGAAGCCATCATCTAGTGGTATTGATACGTGATTTACAAAGACTTTGTAGCCGCCGAAAGCCGGAAGAAGCCGGTGTTACTTTGCGAAGAAATTTTTATTTTTATTCTTTTCTGCTAGTAAGTTTGTGTGTGAGTTTCATTGTGTATGGTAATTCCAAATAAAGATTTTATTTATTTATTTATTTGTTTATGTCTATGATAATTAATGAACAAATGCAGCTTATTTCGCTGTAATCCGCCAAAGCAGACAAATCTATGTGGTACAACGTGTAGTTTGCACGTGTGGCTTGTTATATTCACCGCCCAATAAGCCAGCAATTCGCACCGCCACAACACAACAACACACAAATCTTCCAAATTACTCTCAATATACGATATTTCGACGACCTCCGTGGCACAGTGTTGAGCGCTGTTGTCTTAACGTGCGGAGGTCCCAAGTTCGGTCCCGGTAGGGTCAATTTGGGAATTTATATTTTCTGAATTTTCCTAGTCTGGCTTGGTAAGAGGCTTCGGTCGTGGCTAGTTACCATCCAATCGGCAAAGACGTGCTGCCAAAAGATTTAGCGTTCGTGGTACGATGCCGTGTAGAAGCCGAATGTGTTTAATATAACTGCCATGCTCCTAACAGGTTAGTCCGCTACCATCTTAGACTGCATCATCACTTACCATCAGCTGAGATTGCAGTCAAGGGCTAACTTGTAGTGGATAAAAAAAATACGCTACACTCTGACACTGACAGGACATGTTAACTCGAGATTGAACTTGTAAATTGTCCAGTCTTTACAATCGTGCATATTCGAGTCCACATTGAAACGTACGGCAGCGGTGCGAATTGCTGGATTATTGGGCGGATTTATTTACTTTTGCGGATTTGTCTGCTTTGGTGGATCATACCGAATTAAGTTTCTTGTTCCTTGATTTATAAAGACGTTTTCCGTTCGATATGCTCCAGTAAGTTTCAGTCACCATTTCGAATTCCTAAATTAAGGGCACTAGGTGACTGTTACGTTAACGTAAATTAATCCCTATGCCCTTTGTTAAATTTTACGGGTCAGAGTTTTATGGTGCCCTATAATACGATCCAATGGGATGAGTGTTATCATAGAGACAGAATGTCAATTTTTTTTAAAATTATTAGTTCTGATATTACCTTAAAGAATACTAGCAGATGTACGTGACTTCGTGACCTGGAATGAGGTTTTTTTGGTTCCCGCGCGAAATCATAAATGGTCCGGGATAAAAAGTAGCCTATGTGTTATTCCAGACTATAGTATATCTGTGCCAAATTTCATCCAAATCCGTTCAGCCGTTCGGGCGTGATTGAGTAACAAACATCCATCCATGCAAACTTTTGTATAAATTTATAATATTAGTATAGTTAAACAGTAGAGTCCGCTTAATCTGCACCAAGTGATATCGCAGTCAAGAGCTAACTTATAGTGGGATAAAAATATGGTAAAAACATACCTAGGCACTAAAATTTATACACCAATGAAAAACATAATATAGGTAGAAATAATTTCTACCGTTGAAATTACATATCATTTACTTACATAGCTATCATAATTATTTATCAAAAACGGCCCACGTGCTCAATATTAAATCCATCTAAAACCACGCATTGTCATCCGAGAAACTTTCGTCGATCTGTTTGAATAAAAACTTTCGCAAACAACAGGTTACGGTGCTTGGTGTTGCGATTCAGTAAAGGTGTACAAGTAACACAGGAACTAGTAGCCACGCATAGGTCTCGTAAAATATAAGTCAACGTTCGCGTTCTATTGAAATTAAAAATCCACCAAGCATTGAAAAGAAACGCGAGTGAAGCGAGCGCTATGTTTTTGTTTAGTTTTACAGAAACAACAGGGGACTCCAACTCCAACAGTGAGTGAGGATTTGGAGGCCTCTTATATTTTTTGGAGATAGGCTAGCATTTAATTCAGGTAGACGTTATACGTTACGTAATAAATGGTATTGTACTGTATTTCGGGTCTGCGTACTATATACTGTTGAAGAAGCACATAGTACGCAACAATACTATATTTTAAAATGCGAGTTTTTGAGATTAACATTAATTTAAAATAGAATGTGATGAAGCTTAAAACACTTTTATTTTTAGACAGATTATTGTTAAAAAATGCAAGTGTAAATAAATTTAGTTTTTATAAAAATAAATAACACTACTTCGTCTCGTTTGTAATAATCTTCGTCTACTTTTTGCGTTTTTCATAAAATACTATTTTTTTAAGTGTACTATATTTGTTTATAGCTTGGTCTGACAAATGACTATAATTCGCTGAAGAAATATGACAACCCTAGTTAGAGCCCTCAAAAAAAAGGAAAACAATAAGTTTACAAAATAGGTTTGTTTAATTAATAAAAATAAAACCTCAATCTGTGTTAAAAAGCCCGAAAACGCTTTCATATCTAAATTCAAAGAAAACAATACAATAGAACTTCAAGCTAGCTAGCGTAACCTAAACGTTTTCTGAACTGAAAAACGACTGTTAGGTACCATTAATCTATCTATAACAGCGTCATTTGAAGCGCAGCAGACGCCACGCTCATGTCCTCTGTACAATCAAAACCATTTTGCAGAAAAATGATTTTTCATTTGACGAAATATGCGCATTCGCATTATTAAAATCATAAACCTAATCGTATTATCTAAGAGTTGAAATTCTCTTATAAGTCGCGTCGTGCGCGGAAAGACCTGGGATTCCACCGCATTATTATCATATTCCTTCTGATCATCTGTCATGTGATTAACGGTAAAGAGGTCACGACCCGCAGCAATGAGGAAATACAATACAATAAATTGCGAAAAAGTTTTGATGAAATTAAAAAGCGATTGTATATACGATCACACACATTATTCTAAAGGCAGCTGCATCAATATTTTTTTAATACTTTTATTTCTTACAATATTTACTTGTTTACTTAAAAACAAGTAAATAAGTACAATGCGATTTCTTTTCTTCACACATCCTCCAGATTAACTACTTTATGAACTTTAGTTGAAATGTTCCAGTTTTCACTACATACATCCAAATTAGTTTTCGCGCAGATCGAGCGCCAGTTTACGTTGGCAGGTTTATATTTTATCATGTAAATATGAGTTATGATACATCGAATTAGTTCGTTGCTCCTGACTTACGTACGAATACGAATATACGAGATACGACTCATCGCCTTATTATCGTTGCCGCGCTCTGATAAACTGGCCACGCGACTTTATTGTTCAGAAGGAGTCGTGATACTCCCCGCAGCAAGGAGATGCTACATGCAGAGTTCCTCTGTACCAGGGTACGCGACCACGGGATCTTATGATGCAATATGTCGTTGAACTGGGCGATGTTTGGAACAAAGTTCTATAGACTTTGTATCGGAAAAGTGTGATATAAATTTATTTTTAAGTAAATTTATTTTTAGACCAAGATAAACTACATTTAAATAACTTACGTAATTACGTGTACTAATTTGTTCATTCAAGTATAGTTCGCGCGCGAGTTGAATGCAGAGCTTATATGTATTTGTCACCTCAGGCTCCGACTGCATTCAACTCGCGCGTAGACTACAAATACAAAGGTTCGTCTGACGAAATGTCTTGTCTTTCCGATCTTTCTATATGCGGCTGAAACATGGATCCTCAGACAAATTGACCGGCGAAGAATCGACACCCTGAAAATGTGGTGCTGGAGACGCCTATTAAGAATAAAATGGACAGCGCATCGAACAAACGTCTCCATACTCTAAGAGGTTAATATAACTCAAAAAAGACTTTCGTTGCTTGTTCAACTGCGAATCCTTAAGTTCTTTGGGCATATCACAAGGAAGACTGGTACGATAGAACACCTCGACGTACAAGGTCGAGTTGAAGGCACACGTCCACGTGGTCGTTGCCCTACTAGGTGGACAGATTCA
This sequence comes from Erebia palarica, assembly GCA_964035005.1. Lineage (NCBI taxonomy): Eukaryota > Metazoa > Arthropoda > Insecta > Lepidoptera > Nymphalidae > Erebia > Erebia palarica. Next base: position 21,769,364 of record OZ035994.1, read on the forward strand.
ATCCGTTCCCCCACAAATTTATCCGTCTCCGAGTGTTCCCGAGATGCCGCCAACAGAAGTCGATCGAAGGAGATCGCAAGAGCTTCTGTGAAGGCCCAATCATAACCACGACCACTCTGCCAAGAGTGAACGAATGAGAAGAAGAGTATACTACAAATGCGTTGTCAATATTATGTATGTAGCCCCCTAACTGACTAGTCCACTTTTGCTAAAATTCAACAAAAAGCCCACAAAAATATACTCAATGTAATTTTACCGTATCGTTTTTGGTACATAACTAATACCTCATCTATTAAGTATTCTGTGCCTGTCTGTGAGTGAATATCGTTATTATTTTATTAACTTCAAAATAAAATACCAATTCAATGTTAATTTTATATTTATTTTTATACGTTATCGTTCATTTACTTTATAAATATATTTTCTCGCCTTAACTGCCTCCTACTGTGTACATTCAGTAATGTGTAGGTACCAAACGGGAGATAAATGTCTACTCCTACCCGCGCTATTAGATGTTAACTGTTTATGCGAGTGAAGATCCCGCGGAATGATCCCAATGACGCGGACGCGGGATGCTTTGAACTTTTTCTGGGAAAGTATAACATTAGCTAGAAGTCAGCGTGGATACAGACATAAAGAGATACAATGCGCATTGGTGAAGTAAGAAATATTACTCAACTGGCTGATGATACGCGCGCCTTCGTTCGCGTTTTTGGTTTTTGGAACTCCGGGAATTTTCCGGGATAATGTCTATGTCTTATTCCACATAATCTTTCTCTGTGCCAACTTTCATCCAGATCCGTTCAGCCGTTCAGACGTGATTGAGTAACAAACACCCATCCATCCATCCAGCCATACATCACTCCAAACTTTCGCATTTATAATATTAGTATAGATGTTTTATACATGTATTCTACAATTAAATGTAACTTAACTTACTTATTGTTATCAGCGATAGCCTAGTGGTTAAGACGTCAGCCTTCAATTCGGGAAGTCTGGGCCCCCTGGGTTCAATTCCGGGTACACAAAACTCTTACTATTCGGAGTTAGTTTTGTGAAATTAAAATATAGCACTTGCTGAAAACATAAAAACGAGGAAATCTTTGTTGATTTCCTGACAGTTCTCTATTTATTGTTTTCAAGGTTTTCTCCAAGCAATGCGACATTGGCAAAAGCCATACATCAAACAACAAGGTGTGTGAAGTCTACCAATCCACTTTGCCAGTGTGTTTGGCCATGACCTTGGATTTATCGCCTCATTTAAGAGAAGACCCGTGACGCTGGTGTTGGTTGAGACTTGAAACGATGACGATGACTTGCGTGACGCGTCGTTTTACGTGCAATGATGTATAGTTACCTACATCGGGATAAGCTTTAATAGGACTTGACAATATAACTAGCCAAGACTACATACAGGTCTTGGATAGGTAACTTTTCTTGGCTATTTAAAAAAAACTAACAATTTTCCATTTCAAAATTAACCCCAAGTCCATAATTGCGACCAAAACAGTTATATATGTTACTAGCAGACTTGCCCACGACTTCGTCCGCGTGAAATAAGTTTTTTAAATTCCCACAGGAACTTCCTAATTTTTCGGGATAATATATGACACTCACAAATAATGTGGCCTTGTATTGGTACCAGAATTTTCTAAATCATTTCAGTAGATCCTGAGATTACCCCTACAACGGCACAAACTTTACCTCTTTATAATATTAGTATAGATTTGCCTATTTATTTGTTAACAGTTTAAATGCCCATTTCAGTAAGATGAAAGCCATAAGCAAAAATCCAGATGTGATTAGACTACTCATAGATCTGATGGTAGTCATCCGAGCCATTAACCTCGGAAGTCGTGGGCGTGCGCGTAGGAACTCTAAAACACTAAAAACAGCACGAAAAAACCATCAATTTCAGCCTAAGAACACTCGCCGAAACAGATCGACAGATTGATCGACGAAAAGACAAACGATCTACTTATTTACTGAAATGCGTATCTAAAAGCTTTGAGTGTGTTAAAAAGTGGATGAGGAAACAGGTTGATTTTTCTTCGGTTAACGTTTCTTAAACTGACCGTTGTCCGTGAATAGGCACATTCTAGGCAAGCGCGCAAGGCTGCATCACACTTGCCAGCAAGTTTAAATATTGCAGCCAAAAATAATCTATAAACGCTTGGCTGCAATTAAACCCGCTGGTGAGTGGTGAAAAAGCCTAAGGTGGAGCGCATTTGCCTAAAATATGCTCTTGATTTGAACAAACCAATATTAAAAGCGGAGGAGAAGCCGGAAGCCAGAAGGGCATTCAATATCCTAGGGAAACGAGTCAGAAACGAGGAAAGTTTTGCGCTTTGCGTCCATCGAGTTTCGATTATGTACGAATGCAGACCCTGACGATGCCTTGAACGATAGTAGTGAGGCAGGATGAGGGAGGAACAAAATCAAATGTTATTTAAACTTCTATACTAATATTATAAATGCTAAAGTTTTGATGGATGTATGGATGGACGTTTGTTACTCAATCACGCCTGAACAGCTGAACGGATCAGGATGAAAATTGGCACAGAGATAGATTATATTCTGGAATAACACATAGGCTGCATTATCCCGGAAAATTAAAGTGTTCCCGCGGGAAGCAACAAAACCTCAATCCACACAGACGAAGTCGCGGGCATCAGCTAGTTTGAAATATACCTTGGTAAGTTTCAATCCATTCGGATAGAAAGATGTACGGTTGTACGTGTCACTTGTAGAATTATTTGAATCAGTTTGTGCAGGAACACTGTATTTAAACAACACTTCGTTTATGTGATTCACGTTCACCGAGTAAATTCCAAAACATCTTTCTTGGTTGCTGAATGAGATTTGTTTTATCTGAGCGATTTATTCGAACCGCTAACAAATTTGGCTCATTACAGTTTAGCCGTTTTAATTTTAACCATGGTATCTACAGTAATTCTTCAGCGTTCATACTCTGACACCGATTTTCCGTTTTCATTAAGGAATGCGTGTTAAGAATAAACTTTTCAGATGTTTAATCTGCGTTGTAATTTATACGAGTAGGTAAGTAAGCCTATAGCTAGTAACTAAGAAAGGCAAGAGTACTATGGGAAACTTTTTAACCATTGTTTTCTACAAGGCACTGTACTGTACCTTTAGTTGTTCAATGATGTTCACTTGATGTTCACCCTGTTTATTGTCGTGAAGTCGTTAAAAGTGAAGTCAAGTAGTTCCACAAATTCATACTCTCCCTCTCACTTATCAAGAGGTTTCCTGGCGATGTTCTCCTTCAGCGTTCGAACTAAGTGATCACCTCCAGCTTATAAATGGAGAGGAGACCTGGAGAGTGACAGGCTCCTTTTTGCCCCAAAAAAACTAACAGTTCCTGTGGGATATCATGCTGATGTTTACGTATTTTTCCTTCAATCATACGGCAATGAAATAACAATTCGACCAGATTTTTTTAGGACCGGGAAAATAACATGTGCTACCATTATAAATGCGAAAGTGTGTTTGTTTGTTGGTTTCTACACTAAAATATCAAGATCTGAGTTCTTGGGAGTTGTTCTCATTAAAGTAAAAAAAATTACAATTTTTCACATAAAACTCATTTATCGTTCCCTTGAGCCACGCGAGCGAAGCCACGGGTAATAGCTAGTATCATAATAATTTTCTACAGAGAATTTCACAGAATATAATTTAATATTCGAACTCCTCGCTTAAATCAATGAACTTGCTCCGAACCTATGATTCGCTAATTGATGAAGACTGATTGTATTAAACTGTGACACCGTTGGTGGTTTTGATTAGGTATGATAAGAGTGTATTTTTCAGAGTTTCCTTGCGTTAATGAGTTAAAACGAAACGAATGGCTATACCTAGTTTCTACCAACATAGAGCATCGAATAAAAAGACTGAAACTTTTTGTGTTTGTTTTTGACTTTAGGAAAAGATAAACTGAATATCCTCCTATCATGCCTCGTTGGTCTAGTGGTTAGCATGTTCGACGGCCGACTAGGTGCCGGGTTCGAGTCCCGGGTCGGGTCATACTTAAGTATTGGTGTTTCCTGACTAGAAATTCTCAGTATTAGCCCGGAGAAAGGAAGCTGCTTGTGTTTCACCCCCGTGCCTCAGAAAGCACATTAAGTCGTTGGTAAATTAATTCATTTCCCGGGATGTAGCCTATCTCCCTACCCAATTTCGTCAAAATCGGCAAAAGAGACGGTCCGTGAGAGCGTACACACACTTTCTAATTTTTAATGTTAGCATGTATTAAAGAGCATAATAATGAGAAAATTTGTAAAAATAAACACAAGAAAACCACGACGGTTTGCTACTTCATTTTTTTACGGATTAGTTAAAAGTTATTACGGCTTTATCTTAGAGTTCGTAGTTGACTGGAGTTACAATCGATACATATCTGGCATCACATGAAGATGACCTCATGACAGGCGCGATTATCATTTTTGCAGTCCTAAATTGGAAGTGATGTCGCCTCTCAACTCTGTCACCGTTTAAAATAGGCAATTGTCTAGCATGGCGAACTCTATTTATATAATCCCATTATTTTATTTCTATTTAACTAGGTGATGGCTTAATGAGAATTTATATTTTATGAAGAAAAATAGGTAGGTTCGTTCTTTACTACATAATTAACTTTGACTGTATCACCACTACAGCCCATTAACGTCTCACTGCTGGGTACAGGCTTCCACTCTCATAGGAGAGTGGGAATTAGAGGTGAGACTCACCACGCTGCTCCAATGCGGGTTGGCGGGATTTAACGACTATTAGCACGTTAGTGATAATAACTGGGACCGACGGCTTAACGTGCTCTCCGAGGCACGGGGGTGAAACACCGCCAACTTCCTAACTCTTTCCAGAAGTACTTGAAATGTTCCGAAATGGTACACGCTTAGTCTGTGCCATGAGCTATCACTATTCAACCATCAGGATGGGGTGTAATGTTTTATGATATCACCACATATCAATAACAATGACAGTGGGTGTAATAATAGCGTGTCATAAACGCCAAACGATATATAGATGCCATTCGAATGCTAATAATATTGGTTTGCACTAAGGTGCACTGAACTTGTTAGCTACTTCCTATATATACCTACTAGAGTCTGTCTAGTTTTGTAGAACCATAATATTCTAAGAATATCGAAAGGGGGATAGAAGAAGAAGAAGGGAAGAAGAAGAAGTAGAAGTGGGGGTAGAAGATACAGTATTTTATCTGTGTATCACTTAATTTGGGAGCCACACTCAAAATCACGCGGTGCGAACTGCTTGATCACATTTAAATAAATCAGATATCCAAACTGACCTTTCATTTAGACAACAGTAATTTAGTACGCTTGAAGGGGATAATTACAGTAATTTGGGGATCCAAAGTGAAGCTTGGAGTTCGTGATCTGTTTCTGGACCCTAATTGGCCCTAACGAGAACTGGCTGGAATTGGATTTAAAATCACATTTATAATTCCATTATGTTTATTCCACCCCACAAAATAACGCAGATAAAATAAATCTCAGGCAAAAATTTAAACTTAGTATTAGAAATTATACAGGAATCATGTCATAAATTTTAAAGTAAATTAAAACTGCACGTGAGGAATCGGACTCACAGGTTTAAGTATCTAACAAGAATCGAGTTTTACAAAATAACTATATAAGTATTTACTATGCAGTAACTGTCTCAAACCTAATCATACTTATTAAGAAATATTTCGTTTTCAATGACTTGTTTATTCACAACCACAAAATAAAAATATCGATTGCAATATCGATAAGGCACAAATCAAAAACAAATTGATCTTATCATCTTTGGGCTGTAATGTTTGATCTAATCGTCAAGTCATTCAGCTTCAATTTCAAAATAAAAATTTGGAAGGTATGCCACGAAATAGAGCTATTTCTGTGGATGGTACATTAGGTATTGCTTTTGCCTACGGCTTCCTACTACCGGTTACTACCGGTATAGAAGTATGGTTATTAGAGGTCTGATGAGTTTTGATACTTGATTATAAATCAGCCCTTGTGCCGGATTAATTGACGGGCGCGTCGGATGGTCGGATCCGTTACGTTGGGTGTCCGGTTGCATCCTGCGGAACTGTCGTTTATGAAACCAAGTTCAATAGATGACCGCGGTATTCAAAGTGGTGTTGTTTCATTTCCTATCTTTTTGCACTAATAATAACAATAGCGCCAGTGTTTTGGGCACCATGCCCATTAACGATCACTTGGATGGCGTGTATTTTTTGTAAATATAATTAGTTTTTAATTTATTAGTTTAAATTGAATTAAACGGTACCTATAATATGCACTTGTATATTTTTATAGCCTTATGTTGAGCTGCATACCAAATAGAGTGAAAAGTTATATATAAAAACACATTGTTAACTCAAAGTGGTTAATTAATTGTTCACATTTTGACACCTTATTTTATGTGACATTATAACCAAAAATTTTACAAATGGCATGGCATGGCAAATGACTTCAAAGTTCATGATAATCTTTGTTAATCCAAAATTAGTAAATGACTACCAACACTTTAACCACATTTTAATTTAACTTTAATTTTAACCACATTTTAAATTAAGTAGGTACCCCTACCACCCAATAGAACCTAAGTTTTGAAATTTGTAGAAATTCCATGGAATAGCGTGAATAAATTTTCCAAACCCCGAGAAATTGTGAAGTAGGTACTACATTTTGAACAATAAAATAAATTAAAACTTAAAATTAAGCCTTTTAGAATTTGAAGCAAAAGCATACCTCTATACTAATATTATAAATGAGAAAGTATGGATGGATAGATAAATGGATGTTTGTTACTCAATCGGCTTACGGCTGACCGGACCTGGATTAAATTTGGCACAGCAAAAGATTATAGTCTGGAATAATATGGTGAAAAAGCCCGAATTTTATCCCGAAAAGTTAAGGAGTTCCGTCGTCGTCGTCGTCGTCGTCAACGATTGGACGTCCACTGCTGGCCATAGGTCTCCTGTAGGGTCTTGCGCCGCCTGGATCCAGCGACTCCCTGCGACTCTCTTGATGTCGTCAGTCCACCGTGTGGGGGGTCGGCCGACGCTACGCCTTCCACCAGTGCGGAAGGACCCCGCACTGGAAGGAGTTCCAGCGGAAATCAAAATCGCGGGCATCAGCTAGTAAGGAAATATTTTACTTGTATACATGTGTAGATACTTATTTGTACACACATTGCTGTTAAAACATTGGCATACGCGAAAACACTTTACCTATAAGCATGATGTGTGGAAACAATGACTGTATACATTTTCAAAGGGGCATCCGAGAGCTTGGTAAACCTTGCGAATCAACAAGCTGAACGTCCGAAATGCTAATAAACGTTTGCATTGCATGCCGGCTTGTTGTGAAGATTGTGGGTTTAACGGGTTTCGGATGTTTGGTTACGAACTAAAGAGGCTTCATGGAGTAGTGGTAAGAATATCTGGATCATCATCCAGATCTTGGGTTCATAAATTATCTTCTTCTGTACTGCCTCCTTGCGAAGTTTGGCAATTTAGGGCGATTTCAACTTTCGAGACCGCTGCTCTAAATAGTGATAAACCACTGGCGTAAGTTTTTAACCCACGATATCCTTCTGCGGCCAAGCCTCCTCCTGCCTTCCACTTTTCCTTGCATAGTGAAAAAAAAAATGAAAATCATATTTTATTTCACGTCGGAAAACTTGTGCCATTTATGATAACTTGTGACCACCGGTTCGGAAAGCTGATTCTACTGAAGAACCGGCAAGAAACTCAGCAGTTGCTCTTTTCAATGAGTTGAAAGACTTTATATTTGATCGTGTTACGCATATTTACGTTGTGTTTGTGCTATCATTAATCATACCTATATACAAAAGGAGAAACTGACTGACTGACTGACATAATAAGATACTAATACAGCTCAAACCGCTTGATCTAGAAACTTGAGATTTGTGCCAAGTGAGTACTTGGCAGCGATCTCACCTGGTAGAAGGTAAGTGATGATGCAGTGTAAGATGGTAGCGGACTAATCTGTTACGGGTATGCCAGTTATTTTAAACCCATACAACTAATCGGTTTCAAATGGCTTCGCTAAATCGATCGGCAGTACGTCTTTACCGGTAAGATGGTAACTAACCCCGGCTGCAGACTGCCACCACACTAAAGAACAATACATTCCCAAATCTACCCTGCAGGGGATCGAACTCGGGACACATAAGATATCAGCACTCACCACTGCGCCTGGGAAGTCGTCTTCAAAGAATCTTCTACGTTAACGACACTCATTGTTGTGTTCGACTGACCTCACCCTAGAGACACAGTAGATTTTATGGTATTGGGGTTACTTCGTCTATTGGATTTGCCGTTACATCACAGCATCCGATAGCAAGGATTTAAATAACCTTAATAACTAGATAAAGAACTCATTGTTCTGTAAGCTAGAGGTGTTAACATATCGCTAAACGGTTAAACGGTTAACGGTTAACAGCTGTAAGCGGTAGTACAAAAACAATGTTTTATTTTCACGGGAGTAAAGATCGTTAACTCCGTTAACCACTAACCGTTTAACAAACGGTAGTAAATAAAAAAATGTTTTTTTCACTCGCAGATTTTTAGTAAAGATTGTTTACTAATATTTCAACAATTAGCCGTTAACTGTTTAACCGTTTAGCGATATGTCAACACCTCTACTGTGAGCAGCAGAAAATGTAACTCTACCGTTATCTCTATTTATGTAAAATTGATGTGGATATATTGTTTTTTTTCTTATCCACTACAAGTTAGCCCTTGACTGCGTCCTCACCTGATTGTAAGTGATGATGCAGTCTAAGATGGTAGCGGGCTAACCTGACATTGTACCGGAACGTTAAATCGCTTGGCGGCACGTCTTTGCCGGTAGGGTGGTAACTAGCGTAGCCACGTTAAAACAACAGCGCTACACACTGCGCCACGGAGGTCGTCAAATTGTACTGTCTGTTTGTACTGACTAAGCTCCTACTTAATATTTAGAAATGAAATAACAGATCATCGTGTGGGCAGTGAAAAAGCTAACAAACCACTTTCGGCCAGTGAATAATGGAACTGTGAAATATAAAAACGAATATTGGTATAGAGCATTAGAAAAGTGACGTAAAGGCGGAAGGCCTATTTATTTTATGTGATGATGAAAATGTTACTTGATTTTTTTGTCAATAATCCCTCAGTACTCTCCTATTGATGTCAGGTCTTAATTAGGATAATCGCAGGATAATAAATTTTGTTATGTATTAGTTTACAATTAGTACCTAATAAAAAAATAGAGACTGCCGATAGAAGTGAAAACGAATATTATTTTATTGATCTCATAAAAAAAAAACTGATATAAACTTTAAAAATATTTCAAATAAAAACCTTAAAAACTTATTTATTAATGCATTAAAGATTAATTACGAATGTACTTTTATATTATAGACCTTTTGTTTTCGTAACAACGCGATGAACGCCCACGGTTACACAGCACTTATTAATATAAACCTTAAAGCTAAGGAATTAAAGTTTCATTACGAATGTACTATTATTATTATTATACTAAAGACCTTTTGTCTTAAGAAAAACGGTGTCGATCTCGCGTATTCCACATTTTTACCCCCTACCAAAAAGTGCTCAACGCACCTAAAGAAGTTTACACTTCAATAGAAATTGTTTGCTTCCCCTGTAATTTCTCTACATAACAAAAAAAATTGTTCAAAATTTGGGATAGGTAAAATTTGAGTAACACCATTTCAACAGTGCGTAAGGTTATCACTAAAATCTGATAATAATCGGTAGAAACCAAAGAGTTGAAATAGTAGTTTTAGTCAAGTCGTATGCGGAAGGACCTAGGAACCCACCGCATTATTATCCCAAGAATTCTCCCTGGACTCACGACCCTCAGCAATAAGGACTACGACGCAGAGAGAGAGAAAATTTGAGTACTTAAATATTATTATCTATTTTGACATCTACCTAGCTACTACTTATATAGTACTTTATGTTTAAACATTTAGATCTGTGACCTTGTTCAAACTTCGAATAAATCAGTTCTATAAGGTACGTATTTTAATAAATAATCCAAAACAAGGCGTAAGAAGGCGAATAAAGTCATCCAAACAATTTTTCAATGTACCTATCTATTGTTTTGGGTGGCAAGCGTTTTAATCTTATAATATCAAAGAGCGGGCCGTTTATATCGCCACTGTGTTATCATTGATATAGGCCGTCGCCCTCTGGCCTCGGTGTCCATCCCTTCACAATAATTAGAGTCCTCCGGTTTGTTCAGGGCATGACGGTAAGAGACCGGATGGCATAACTATATTGCTGTGGTCGATCGGGCGAGCGCTGGTCTGGGACGCCACCTGCGTTGATACGTTGCGTTGATACGTCTCACTTACCGGGCACGTCCCAAAAGGCTGGTACAGCTGCCCAATCTGCTCAAATGCTCAAGCACCGTAAATACTCAGTCATTAAAGGACTACATTTTTATAGCGCTTACATAATAGAGTCTGGGCCCATAAAGTTCATTCCAGAAGTTGGTCCACGCTACTGATAACTCAAGCAATTCAGAGAGGCAATAGGGCCTGTGTCTTGGGTACTATACTCATAGAAAATCTTTTGGAGATTTTTGCAAAAACAAATATAGGTTTTTGTAGTAGGTTATTTTTTGATGGCAACGGATTGACCAGCATTTTAATGAATATGAAACGTCAAAATATCGTGGCATCATTGTTTGAATTAATTTGCCTCATTAGCATGTAAAACATTAAAATTATTCAGGTCTTGTAAGAATACCTAGATCTTCTGACTGATAGACTCTTGGGGTCATTGGGGTCCGACATTTTTTATATTGGTACTAGATGATGCCCTCTACTTCGTCCTCGTGATTTAGGATTGGTGGTCCACTGGGATGGGAACTATTTGATTTTTCGGAATTAAAAGCCTATGTCTTACTCCGGGATGCAATCTATCTCTGTACAAAATTTCTTCAAAATTGGTTGAAAAGATTGTGCAAAGGGCACAGATAAAAATGTAGCAGATAGACAGATATTTTTCCGCAGTTATAAAAATATTTTATAATTAATTTAGAGTAAGTACACTATATAAAAATGGCTTCGCAAAATATTACCATAACACCAAGATACAGGATCAGAAATAACGACACTTCGAATGCTAATAGCACAGCATACAAATACAAATATTTTTTTATTAAAATAGACTTTTTACAAGTGCTTATGAATAGTCGAATGAATCTACCACTCGTTCGGAATGCCGTCCTACCGAGAAGAAACAGCAAGAAACTCGGTGGTTGCTCTTTTGAAAATAAAAATATATATTTACAATTGCATTAATCTAAAGATACATAAGTAACAGCAGTCCTGGGCATTGCTGGAGCGAGTCAAATCCATGCGTTTTTATCATTTATATAATCTTCGACAGTATAATAAGCAGGAGCATTTTTTAATGGTTTTCTTAAACTTGTGTAAAGGCAAGTTTATAAAAGGTAGTGGAATTTTGTTAAAGAATAGAATGCTCATTCCAATAGGTACCTAATAGTACGTTGTACTAATACCTCAAGAGTCAAGACCCCTTAGATACAATTAGACCTCCTTATATCGTAACTTATACTCACTGAGGTCTTAAACACGCCCGGAAATTAACTATATCACCTTTCATCCACTTCGTTACATGATGGGATGAAAAAACTGTCATTACAAATCCTAAGTCTTTAAGTACCTACCTACAATGTTAGTATTCTCTTGGGAGCACATTTTCTTAAACCGATGTAATTTCCATCTCTATCCGTAAGTAATTCCGGGGATGAAAGTTTGTATGAAAGTCCTTCATTTCTTAAGATGTTCTCAAGTTATATCAAAGAAACTTGGAATTTTGGCTTTCGGTAAAAAATAAAGAAGAATGTGTGTCACAGTTTTTCAAAATTCAACCCCCAAAGGGTTAGAATAGGGGTTGAAAATTTGTTTGAAGGCTATAGCCATGAAACTTAGTATATGAGCTGCGAGTTGAAAATTTAGAAATGAGTATTCCATAGTTTTTGAAAATTCGACCCCCAAAGGGGTAAAATAGGGGATGAGAGTTGGTACGAAAGGCCTTCATTTCTCAAGATGTTTTATAAGTTATATCAACGTATTTTGGCTTACAGTAAAAAATAAAGAAATACATGTTTCACAGTTTTTGAAAATTCGACCCCCAAAGGGGTGAAATAGAGAGTTGGTCCTTCATACACGCCGCAACAGAGCAACGGGTATTTTGCACGGGTAGCTGAAGACCTGAAGAGTGGTATAGGCTACTTTTTATTCCCGGAGTGCCTGTGGGAAAACAAACGTTTACCCCGCAGACGAAGTCGCGAGCATCCGCTAGTAGTAAATAAACACATAGGTACCTAAATAGGTATTTATCAGGAAGAAATCTTGAGTTTCTACAAAAACTGAATTTACTAAAACTTCGATAATTATCAGAAGTACCTATACCTGATATTGCATCGATTTAAGATTTTAATTCCTCCATTACATCACGTAATTGTTTTTATTTAATCTTTTGATGTTTGAGAGGTCGGTCGATAAATACGACTTTTATCTAAATTCACGTTTAACTTTAAGGGGCTCAGCCCACGTCAGACTGTCGGTGACCGCTTTTTTGTTAAAATTAAACATACTGACTGCAATATTTAAAATCCCACGTCCTACAAAAAGCCCAAAAACAAAGTCGGTGCATCCCGGTCGATCTGATTTTCGGTGGAAAATGAAACGTTCACAAATGTATGAGCTAGCGCATAGGTACTACTTACCGACAATCGGTGAACTCATGACATGCACTTCCCAAGATTGCCACCGACAAAGTGACGCGCGGAGATAAAGCCGGCCCGTTCTTGAAGTTTTTTTTTTAATTTGATTGTTTTTTTCTATCTTTTTACTCTTTGTTTTTTTGTTGTAAGTTACCGTGTTTTTTGTTTTCTGTATACATTTAGATTATAATGGGGCTGACATGTACATAAGTATAAAAGTGACTAAACAAATAAAGAAAAGGAAAAATAAAGTCGACCCGAATATCGGATCTACAAAAAGTCTTCCGTAGTCTAACCGATGTTTAATATCGTATCGAATTATTTTATTAAAATGATATTAAATGTCATAATATTCGAAATCTATATATATCACCGTAAGATTGTAAAAACCGTTAGATTATAATCTTATTCGCGAGATTGTAAACTGTCGAAAGTTTACAATATAACGCATAATTGTTCGGTAGATTGTAATCTGTTAAGTAGTAATTACTAGTATATTAACTCAATAGAACCTAAGTGTAAGCACTAACTGATTATTTATGTCGAATCCTAACCTAACCTACAAGAAAGAGACAAGGAATAAATAACAAATACAATAAATATTTAAAAAATTGGCACTCAGAACATTGAACGGTTCACAATATTTTGTCAGTTTACAATCTCGCTAGTTAGATTATAATCTAACTGATGAATGTTTGTGTGAAAGTCCGAATTTCTCAAGTTATACCTATGAAACTTGGTATATGAGCTACCAGTCGAAAATGAAGAAACACATGTTTCACAGTTTTTGAAAATTCTACCCCCGAAGGGGTGAAATAGGGGATGAAAGTTTGTATGAACGTTTTTCAAATTATATCAACGAAACTTGGTATTTTGGTTTTCGGTAAAAAATAAAGAAGATTATGTGTCGCAGTTTTTCAAAATTCCACCTCCAGAGGGTTGAAAGTTTTTATGAAAGTTCTTCATTTTTCAAGTTATAGCCATGAAACTTATCACTTAATTCACCCCCAATGGGGTGAATTAAGGGATGAAAGTTTATATGACAGTCCTGCATTTCTCACGATATTTATCAAGTTATATTAAAGAATCTTGGTATTATGCTTCCGGTAAAAATAAAAAAGTGCGTGTATCGCAGCTTTTCAAAATTTCAATCCCAAAAGGGTAAAATAGGGGTTGAAACTTTATATGAAAGTCATTCATTTTTCAAGTTAAAGCCATGAAACTTGGAAGGCGTGCTTATGGGGAAAAAAATTAAACCACGCGGACTAAGTCGCGGGCATAAGCTAGTACGTGTATAATCCACGAGCGAGCTCCGAGGAATCCTATGGAATGTTAAAGTAATGACCTAGAGTTGTTCAAAGTACTAAACAATACTGCTATCACAAAATTACACGCGTCAAGCTCGAAACTAGAGCTGGAAGCGAGCTGGATATGGAGCGACGATCGGGAGTGGCGTACAGCCGTCGCTTCTACAGACCTCGATTCCTCGAGCTCATGCGCGGACTGCAGTTTCACCCATTGCTCTAATATCGAATACTTACCGTAATATATAAAGTTCCGTAGAAATCCTAATTTAAGGTACAGATGAAATAATTCTTTAATAATGGCTAAGGTCAACGGTGTGATGACCGAATCTTATTATTGGAGTACCTACCTATTCAGTCAGAGTGTTAGACAGTTACAGCATTCTGCTCATGTGGTTACAGTTTATTAGTTTTTCTATGCTGCACATTAAGGTGGCTCACTATCAATGAAAACGAAATTTCTCGATTTTGGCTTGTTATGGGCTATGGCAGCTTCGCAATAATTGTGAAATTGCTTTGGGCGAGGCTATAAAATAGGCTGCCCTAACGAGAAAATCAAAGGAACGCGAGTCTGTGCCTGCTTCATATTCACTTTGGAAAAAAAGCACATTATACGTAATAGGACATGACAAAACGCACAAAAAGCGTTTTTTATTTGCCGTGGTATGTTTTTGCCCTAATGTTTGATTTTCAAATTAAGTTATTAAAAACCAAATTTATAAATTTCTGTTTCTACTAAGTATAGAAAAATAACTTGTTATTATTTTTGTTCACAGATCGCTGCTTATAGCAGCCATCATATTTAGTAATTGTATCCCATGGATAGCATCCAGACATCATTTTAAACACAATGTGAGTATATTATTTATTAAAAAGTAGGTATAACTTTTTATTTTCATTAGTAAAGTCATAAATTCTCTTGACTTTATTTCATAATCATTAAAACTACTCACTTTTCACTTAGTATTGACTGATTAAATTAATTTAATAGTTTAATTTTTTTTTAATAACCCTTTACCATTCGCCATATTGACTTTGTTGTGACGTATTTTTTTTAATCTACTAAAAGTTAGTCCTTGACTGCGTTCTCACCTGATGGTAAGTGATGATTCAGTCTAAGATGGCGGCGTACTAACCTGTTAGGGGCATAACAGTTTTATTAAACCCATACCCCTATTGGTTTCTACACGGCATCGTACTGGATCGCTAAATTGCTTGACGCCACGTCATTGGCGGTAGGGTGGTAACTAGCCCCGGCCAAAGCCAAGCCGGTTTCGTAATCTTTACTTTATTTTTCGTATTCTTGTCAGTAATCCCTTTTAATTGTTACCCATATTTTTGGGGTGCATAAAAAGTAACTACTCTGCCATACTGGATTTAGAATGACGTCACTTAGCTAACCATGCATTGTCATCCAAATAGACGCTCTATTTGGATGACAATGCATGGTTAGCTAAGTATGCAAAATGTCAGCTCAATCGGTTTCGGATAGCTGTAAAATTTAATTGCAAGATTTGACCTATATAAAACATACATACATTGAATTTAATAAATTAAAGCTTGTAAAAAGGAAAACTTTTCGCCAGAGCCCTCAGCCTCAAAAAAATTAATTTCCGAATATTGTTGATAAGGTTAAATATTTTTATTTTTTCTTTCATTATTTTTTTGCCGAAAATGAGTGTTACTTATCCTTATCTAGAAGATGTCTCTTGATTTGAAGATACCAATATAATATTAGATTAATGTATAAGGAAGAGATAGCTTTAAGCGATAAGACCGCCTTTGCGTACTGTTTTGTTCTAATGCTATAGTTTTAAAGTATTTACTTTTTGAATTTGTGTGCAATAAAGATTTATGTTTTTTATATGAATATATTAAAACTGGAGGGGAAAACGAAAGTCGGAATAGAATATCATATCTATTTGGGGAATATTTGCCTCATGGCTGCTATGTTTGCCTCAGATTAGGGCAGATTGAGGCTATCACTTCAGTTGCTGCAGGTTAAGGTGCTGCCTCATACTGCCTCTAGTGGATACAAAACTTTATAAATAGCATTTTACGCTCTATAATAAAGACGATGAACTTTGTTTCAATGGGCAGTTTCAAGAATTAAGAAGTGCGTTGACCACAGTGACTGACCGTGCAGCCTTGACTTTCCGTCGCTGTAATAAATCGTATAATAAAACTTTACGCGTTCCCCAATCTACGTGACAGTCTATAATAAGTGCAGCTAATAGATAGAACCCGCTCATCTATTTCTATTGCGAATTCCGTTATCGATTTGATTCATTGTCAACGTACATTAATAGAATCCGGTTACTTCTATTGATTCTATTGATTTGAATTGCTCTTCATCGAACTGGGTGATAAATAAGACTAATTGGGTGATAGATAATGACGTGCGTAAAGTCAACTGCATTGTAAGTTCATCGAACCGCAAGACATCGACAAGGTGTGCACCAAAAAAGGTCTTGCCTGTACGCAGTAGAAATTCCGCGCACCGATATATTATTTGTTTTCATTAGAATTATTTTATTTCATAAAACGAAATTATTGGCCAATATTGCAATATTGCCCCTCCTCGGTACGCTGCAGTGAATAAGTCTTTCTCACATTTTCTTTCGCTATAGCCTCTTACACTAAACAGAGTGTTACATTGGATGTGCAAGTGTAAACACTCGTGCTCAAGTGGCCGCCTCGTCCGTAATACAGCATACAAGTTGTTTATCGTCATAACAGTCTGCGCGACCGATGGTGCCCGCGCTGATCTGCATTGTAAGCGTTAGGGCTCCTGCACACAAGAACTGTTAACCAGACATTCCTTATTATACGCATCTGTTGGGAAGAAAAACGATTCTCTAGGTGCCACAGTTTTAAACTTGTTAGGATAGGGACAATGTAGTTTGCATTCAGAGAACGAAAACAGGATACTTTTTATCCCGCAAAAATCTCACCATGCGGGCGAAGTCGCAGATAATGGTATCTAGTCTAGTAGTTTTTTGACTATCAATGTAGGAGGCCCGCATCTTGAGAAGCATTAAATGGGCCTGATAAAAACTTAATACCACACCACTCAGCAGGTGAGAGCTCTACGATCAGGGTACTCTATCAACTCAGAAATGAGTAAATCCTGAATCAATCATTGTTACAGTCTCAATTGTTGTGGTTGGCTGTATTTATGGTATTCTTTATATTTGTTATTTCTTTATTATTGCCCGCCAACCCACATCGGAGCAGCATGGTGAGTCTAATCTCTAATTCCCTCTCTCCTATGAGAGTGGAGGCCTGTGCCCAGCAGTGGGACGTTAATGGGGTTTAGCGGTGGATGGATAGTATTCTTGCTGCGTCAATAGCAGAAGAGTCATAACCAATCAGAGGTGATTGCGAACGTTACACTGTAGCTGTCATTTTTAGCCAATAACCCCTCAGATTAACTAAACAAGTTAACGAAAGCTAGAGTGAGTAGTCGCCCTATGTTGTTGTATTTGAAACACTCAAGACTCATAAGCTACACGACGTCCTATGCTCTATGTACAGTTTGATAAAATTTTAAATGCAAGCGTCAATTAATGCATTCATAATTAAGCGAATGTATACATAAAGTAATTGTTTATTTTATGCTGATCATTAGGCCTTCATTAATTTGCATTAGTTGAATTTATTTATATGTACAGTTATTTTTATTAAATCTATACAGACGGTCTGCATTATGGATTACAAACCAAACTTTAATATGGAAACGGTTCTTACAGATTACAATAATTTTACTAAACAACAGTAATGTTACTTAAACAATTATCGATTGTGAAACCGTTGAGTGTGTAAAGGTAACAGACAAACTGACATATGCACACTTTCGCAATTATAATTTACAATGCCTGCATCATTTTACCTAGTATGCTTTAGGTAAGGCTCGTTGAACTCTTTTACACCAGAAGACGTATACAAAATAAGCTACATTATTTTAAACTGAAGATGCGTGTGACACAAAGATAGAAGAATAAGTCACGTCATTGGGGCTAATTCTGTTGTACAAAATCTCTAAACTAAACTAAAATGAAGGCTTTAAAAATATTGCTAATCTTTTCTTAACACTTTCTGCAGAATGGGACAGAACTAGATTTAGAGGTGTCATTATAGTTTAGTTTAGAGATTGTGTTATACAGAATTGGCCACATTGTCATCTCTTTCTCTAACCACGTCAACAGTTTTCTTGAGAACATTATGAAGGACTCTTGAGCAAGCAGGTTTCCCTACGATGTTTTCTTTCAATTACGACAGTCGACATACACTATGTAAGTCCGTTTGTTTTCAGGTAAATGGCCATCGAAGTAGACACAGGCGGCAGGGTGCCGGGCTGTTTCTACCCGCCTCCTATGTCATACCCGGTGGAGAGGGGGAGGGTGGGTGGGGGGAGTGGGGGGAAGTGTCCGCATGTTCGCGAACGTGCGGCGGAGGTGTCGCCAAGCAGAAACGAATATGCCTTCAAATTAAGTATGCATAGACAATTCTTGCTATAGTACTGGACAACAGTGTGGAAATACATCTTATTATGTTATTAAGTTATTACGAGGTTATTGAGCCTGAAGCACTCAAATGTTCAAAATCTGCGATGGTGACGCAGTACGCTCGCTTCGGTCGGGTCGATCGGTCATTAAATAAGTTTTAGTCGAAGTCTACATTATGGATAGATCCCAAAAATCGCTAGTTTCGAGACCTAGAGAGGTATGAGCTGTATCTTGACTCAAATATCAAGGCTGGGAGTCAATACAGAAATGGCTGAACCCAGAAAAAACGCAAGTATCTATGCCTCTCTCATCCAGTTATTTTGTTTCGTTTACCGTGGACCCATAGAGTCGAATGGTTTAAATTTCTTCCGAGACATTTCGGCGCTGGAAATTGAAGCGAAGGAAATAATCTGGTGGTAGAATCGCTGGCTAGTAGCTCCTTATTTGCGCAAAGGGGTTCAGCGTGGAAATGCTGCCAGTTTTCTTGCCAACATTCCATTCAGGCATAAATTGTTCTATATGTGCTAAACTACCTAGCTCTAAGTTTTACTGTAAAATTTCAAATAAAAAAACAAACATTTATTTTCTTGTTTTAGTCCAGATGGACAGCCTCTATGTAGGGGAGGCGACACCAAGTACTTCTCCTGCCAAACACAAGACTGCCCGGAGGGTGCCCTGGACTTCAGGTCCGAGCAGTGCGCCGCATACAACGACAAGTCGTTCAAGGGCAACAGATATAAGTAAGCATGCTCATACACCTAAGTAAGCATAGCATATATTTAACCGTGTAATTTTTAACCCATTTCCATTCATAATCATCATCATTTCAACCGCTGCGGGCTCACTACTGAGTTAGACTCTCCTCTCAGAATGAGAAGGGTTGGCTATAGTCCACTACGCTGGCAAAAAGTGCAGATGTGCAGACTAAACACGCTTTTGAGAACATTATGTAAACTCTCAAGCGTTACTGAGTTCAAACTCATTTATTTCATATATTAACGACATGCAGGTGTCTCTTATGATACCTACGTCTTGTTGTGACTCAGTTCCATCTATTCGGAAAGAAGATTCTGAGAACAACCGGCATGAAACTCAGCAGTTGCTGTTTTCGCCCAGATCTTCTCTCAGAATGAGAATGGTTTAAACCAATTGCGGATTAGAACCATTGAAAATGTTTGACAAGTGACAACCCGCTGTCAAGCATGATAGGACTGATAGATGACGTTGTGACGAAATGACGAAATTACGCCACCTTCCTAATGCTGCCACACGTCTAAAACTAAAATATTACAGCACATAGTTCAAACTGTCCGAAAAGGAGTGTAATTATTAAGGTTGAACATTCAACAATTCTAAATGAACATGATACTTTGCAGATGGGTGCCATACACAAAATCTCTGAATCCATGTGAACTCAACTGTATGCCTCACGGAGAGAGGTTCTACTACCGCCAGCAGCCTAAAGTTGTGGACGGTACGCGATGTAACGACGAATCGTTCGACGTATGTGTGGACGGCGTTTGTCAGGTAACAAGCAGTAATCCGTCGAAAGAGAATTCCTCTAGAACCATACCAAACATGCGGGTCGCTGAAAAGGGTAGTAAATAAATAGGGGTAGTAAGTTTCTATAGACTTTCTCTGATAAGCTACAAGTTCAAGCTGATCTTGAAATAAAGTAGCACGCGATGAGGGACAAAAAAAAACATTTAAAAAGTTACCTTATTTTGTCTCATTCTTTTACGCGTAATCCATATCCATACTTATATTATAAATGCGAAAGTGTTTCAGTCTGTCTGTCTGCTAAGGCCCAACCGTTCAACCGATTTTGATGAACTTTGGTACAGGGATAGGTTGTATCCCGGGAAAGGATAAAGTAATTCTGGAAAATTAAGGAGTTCATTAAAAATCTTAAACCACGAAGAAGAATCGGATACAATATCTCGATAAAAAATTTCTACTACTTTTTATCCCGGAAAATTACGGAGTTCCTGCAGGAATTGAAAAAACTTAATCCACGCGGACGAAGTCGCGGGCATTATCTAGTGATTTAATACTTATACATCTCTTCCTCGTGCGACTGAAATGGGTGAGTTCCGTATCCACCCATTTAAACACATTTTTATTGACGCTTTTAGGGAACCGAAAAATCTCCTACATTTTTTCTCCACTTAGGTACCATACTTTCGTTACACCTTACAGTTATCTGGGTAAGAGTTAACTAAGAAGCTGTTCTACTAGTTTCATTGTTACTTATGTTTTAAATGTATTTTCTCATAGCCCGTTGGTTGTGATATGATGCTGGGCTCAAACGCACGTGAAGACAAATGCAGGCAATGCCGGGGCAACGGCACTAACTGTCACACCATATCCAGTCTCATTGACTCCATTGAGTTCCGATTAGGTATTTTTTTGATATACTTTTAAATATAAGTATAAACTAAACATGTATAATGTAGATATTATAAGTAAATACGTAGCGATATTTTTTTTAATTTCATCAGTTTCGCTGATGAGGCAGACCGGCAACGTAACACGATTCTATACTTCTGTATTTTGTTTTGTCTGTGACATAATAATCACAGAGTACTTTTTATATATCATAATAATAGATTTTCATTTACATCATTTGATAAACTATTTTTCAGGTTATAACGATGTACTTTTAATACCACAAGGTGCCACAAATATTGTCATAGCAGAAGTAAGGGCATCCAGTAATTACTTAGGTAAATAAATTTATGTATATTCAATAATCTCAGTATGGGTTTTTTTTAATTGAAAATAATACAATAGAACTTAATGCTAGCAAGCCTAACCTAATTACTATATAAATGCCCGCGTGGAATGGTGGCAAGAATGCTGGCTGCATTTCCGCGCTGGACAGCCAGGCTGATCAACTGCGCAAAAAATGAGCCTTATAGATCAAGCAATAGATCTGAGATGATCTCAGTAATTTGCAAGCGTACCAAAAAGCGTTAAACGTTTTTTCTCAATATTTCAGCCTTGAGATCAAAAACAAATAACGTTTACTACCTAAACGGGGAATACCACATCGATTTCCCCAGAAGTCTAATGATAGCGGGTACTCTTTGGCACTACGAACGCAACCACCAAGGCCTCGCAGCACCGGACAAGCTGAAATGTCTTGGACCAACCACTGAGCCTCTCTACCTCTCTGTAAGTCTTTCTTTTTATTCCACTACAAGTAAGCCCTTGACTGCGACCTCAGTTAATGGTAAGTGACGATGCAGTCTAAGATGGTAGCGGGCTAACCGGTTAGGGGTATGACAGCTATATTAAACCCATACCCCTAGTCGGTTTTTAAACGGCATCGTACCGAAACGCTTAATCTTTGTCCGGAACGTCTTTGCCGGTAGGGTGGTAACTAGCCACGGCCAAAGCCTCCCACCGGACCAGACCAGAGAAAATTCAGAAATTATTAATTCCCAAACTGACCCTTCCGGGATTCGAACCCGTGCCTCCTACGTTAAGACATCAGCTCTCAACACTGCGCCAGGGAGGTCGTCAAAAAGTCTTGGCGTTTAGCTAATATTGAATTAATTTAATGAATATTAATTTAATGAATATTAATTTAATGAATATTAATTTAATGAATATTAATTTAATGAATATTAATTTAATGAATATTAATTTAATGAATATTGTGGATTGAATATAATGTGTGGAGGCTTATAAAATTCTATTCACAACAGCAAAAGAACTGGTTTTCTCCCACTTCCTCTTATTCCTCGTAACTTCTTCCACACACCTACATAATTTAAAAACAACATCTGTGTTGCATGTTTCCTCTAAAATCCAAAATGGGTGCAATAAGTACTTGCCTTCAAATAATTCGGAAAAAACCATTTCAAGATAGTTACTGCAAAGACTTGCAATGCAAATAATTAAGAAATTCTTTGTTTTTTAAGAAGATATAACGTAGAACCACGTAGAACGAAGAAAACGTTGCGTGTTCCAAATGTTAGTCCCTTAAAACTACAAAATTGATGCAATAAATTTTTAAATTTATTCAGAAAGAATACCATCAATGAAAACAATTTAGATCTTTTAATTTTTATACTAATTTGATGTAGAAATTAGTCATTAGTATTAGTTTAAGTTAACGTTATATTACATATTGGATCGTAGTAGAAAATAAAGCAGCCATGATAAATGGAGATTTTTTAAAAACTTTTATGGTTTAAAATTATTTTTGTAAACTTAATGGTTTTAAAAAATCTGCAACAACTAACTAAAGATAATTTTAGATATTGCTTCAAGAAGAGAACGTGGGCATTAAATATGAATACAGCGTGCCTTCTGCCCTAGCACCTCCGCCCAATCAGAACTACAACTGGGTGCATGATGAGTTTTCAGAGTGCAACGCCTCTTGTGGTGGAGGTAACATTCAAACTATGATATCTTATGCTTTGACGATTTAGCTATAGTCCATTTCTAGGGAAGATGGAAATACAGAAAATAGTTCTTGCTTCAGAATGAGCTTATTTTCAACTTTATAACAAACTTTATAGAATTTAAGTTATAAATATGATTATCAACAACATTTGCCTTGTTACTATGTAGGTACTTAACGTGTGTGAGTGTTTATCGAATGAAATACAAGTTTATTGAATTATACTTATTCGTGGCTATGGACGAATTTTCACCTGGAAACAAACTAAAGCCATAGTTTTTAAAACTGTGCTATAGCAACAAAGAAAGGTTGCCTGTGCTTGTCAGATTACTTACTCGGTACTGAAGGAACTTTAATTCGCTATGTAATTCACTCGATAATGCACGTTGTAAATATTGTTTTACAGACATGTCCTGAAGATGCTCCGGAATCGGAGTGAAACGTACGTAGTTTAGAAGATTTCTGTGGTGTAGTGAAAATCGCGGACTATAAGTGCAGGATACACACTGTACCACATAGATTCGCCTGCTGTCGCGGATTATAGCGAATTAAAGTTCTAGTGCCTTCATTATCATGGACTTCCGCAAAGTAACGCCTGCTTCTATCCAATAATAAATACTCGGTACTCTTTAATTGAATGTGTTTTTGACAACTTTGACTACATTATTGAGTTGAATAATGTTGAGGTGAATAGTTGAATTGAGTTTTATGATCCGTTCATTTTTAGGTTATCAATATCGTCAAGTCACATGCCGTTCGCGAGACGATCTGAATGTAGTGGATGAGAATCTATGCGATGTGAACTTAAAGCCCGCAACTAATCAGAGCTGTAACATTGATGCGTGTGCTCCGACCTGGGTGGAGGGACCGTGGGGAGTCTGTTCCAAGCCCTGCGGACAAGGAGGCACGAGGTCCAGGGAGGTCTATTGTGAGAAAATCATCACCAATGGGTAAGATACACAGGTTAATTTTCCATCTTATTCTCGATTTTATAACGTATTTCCTTTCCTTTAGCATTTTATCCTGGTCTACTTATTTATTCTAAATCGATTTGGCTCGATCGATTTTACTCGGGAAAACTGTTGTCTAATAAGCCAAATTCAAATATCCACCGTAACCATCACCAATAATCGATTAGAGATAATCGGGAAGTTGTTTAGAATAATTTTTCAAGTCAAGTGCTGGCTTATACCATGTTCTTCTAGGCAGGAAGAAAAGGCCTAAATCAGACCACCACCCCTATGCTGGAGATCTGAACTTATAAGTTACCTATCCATATAGACCGTACTGAGTCAAAGCGATATTTACTGAAGAAATCAAGCTGCCACAAAATAGTTAAACACTGAAGGTCTGCTTTATTCTAAAAGCGGAATCCAGCGGCGTGTGCTCTCGAAATCGCGTTCAATCTCAAAACAATTCAAGGCGGCACCGCGAATTCGTTTGAGATTCATTCAGGCAGTCATTTTGCTTTAATTAACGAGCTGACCCATCCAGTTCCATCCATTACAGTTTACCCTCTTTGACAGCTTTTAAAATTGCCTAGACTAAAAATTAACCATGACAATATATAAAAAATATCCTAATGCAATATGTGTGTCGTAATCTTGTAGAGTAACATTCCGGTTTCAATCGAAAGTGGCGGACAAGGAATGCTTCGATGTTCTAGGCCCGAAACCTGAAGTCTTTCAGGAGTGTAACCAAAACGCTACCTGTCCTACGTGGTTCACAGGGCCGTGGACACATGTGAGTATTGAGACAAGTTTTCACTCCCACAATACTTCTAGGTAAAGTGGATATCTACTCCCTGACGCCTTAGGTGTGTTCAGGTCCAAAAATGTCTACTGTTCAATCGTAATATTAAGCTCAGGATGTAAGTAAAAATTTACTGCCCTCGTGCTATTTTTTATTGAAGTTTTTTTTTTTAAATTTTGTCCACTTTACTTCTAAGTAAAAAGTTTCATGCAAGAAGGTTCATAATGATATTGACTTTGTAAGTACCTACATACTTGAGTTTTAACCTATTTAGCGCTCCTATATCACAAACTACTATTAAACATAATTCTACTGTGAAACTAAAAAATATTTGATAACAAATTCATTATGGTTGCAGTGTGATAAATTATGCGGACCAGGCAAGCAAACACGTCAAGTGATATGCCATCAAAGGATCAACGGTCGCGTGGAAGTGTTTGACGACAGCGCGTGCGCAGACGAGAAGCCACCTTCGGAGCAGCAATGCCTGTTGCACCCTTGCGACGGCGTAGACTGGGTGCTCAGCGAGTGGTCAGGTGTAAGTTACTCCAACCTATAATTCAATTAAATTCAAATGTTTTTAACGTGATAACGTCGTTATTGCGATGTCATCGCATTGAGATATTACTTACGCTCACATTGAACGACCTACCCTCAGAACAGTGCATTAAAATTACTAATAACATTCAATTCATCAGATAACTTTATACAATACTTAGATTCATTAGACAAAATTATGTCTACAAAATTAAACGACATACCTATCGGAACTTACTCAAAGCTATTGTAACATAATCAGAAAACCAGGCAACAGTTTTATCATTGAATATCAGAAGTGTATACTCCTTTTACTGCATTTGCCTCTAACCTTGATCTAGAAATTGATATATTAGTGCTAACAGAGTGCTGCATTGACAAAAATACCTAAATCCAAACATCGTTAATTACCAAGAATTTTCCAATAAAAATAGTTTAAACCTATGTTTTATTCCGCCTTTATCCCATGATTTGCAGCAAAAGCAAAATGTCCCTGCGATACAAAGTCACGCTTTATAAAACGTGCATCCGCCCTATTATGTCCTACGCATGAGTCTTATTCGCACACCTCCCTCACTCTCGATTTAATAGTCTCCTGGTCCTCCAAAACAAGTTCATGCGTATAGCCACGGGATCCCCGTGGTTCGTATGAAACGTAGATCTCAATAGAGTTCTCGAGCTCCCCACCATAGCCCAATATTTCAAGCAGCTCTCCAAAAATAATTTTGAGAAGGCAGTCAGACATCTCAACCCTCTTGTAATTCAGACTGCATCTTACATCTCTGACCGAAGTGACCCACCAGACAAAAGACGTCCCAAACACGTCCTTAACGACCCCGATGACCAAATCACTACCGACAATGCTCCATAAGCGGATAAGGCCGCACACAAACACCAGCCACACACAGCGACTTCGCCGGCAAAAACGAGGACCCCGATATTTTGCGTCACCCGGACGTGGTCTTAACCCACGGCCTCGGGGGCGTGTGGACTAATCTAGTCCAACCGACCTCTCATTCATCATCATAAGCCGAGGTCCAAGCCTCATAGGAGGCGCCCTTAGGAAGACGTTGAGAAAGGGTTTTTGAAAAGTCATCCCATAAAACGGTGAAATACGGGTTTGAGATTTGTATGAGAATTGAACTTAACGTGAGCGAAGCTACGGGCAAAAGCTAGTCTTCATTGTAATGAAATACAAAATTGGGCAGAAATATTTCGTGTAAGTTAGAGCTACTTTTTAAATGGAGGAGGATCCCTGAGGATCACATTGTATAAAATTAAAAAAAAAATTGGTGTTCGCATTTCTCGCGAATTGCGACGCTATTTAGAATCGGTTGAGTACTACACTACTACTTGCACCAAATACAAAACAAAGTCAAAGGGCCATCCTTCAGTGTTTGATGCCATTTAGCGATATGTTAATACCTCTCTAGCTCATCAAACTTTGATGCCATTTGCCAACCCAGGCTTCCGACTATACAGCCTGCTGCAGTAGGGCATGGAATCTGCGTTGTCGTGAATTGTCCGCCGCTGGACATGCTTAGGCCTCTTTTACACCTGCCTGCTGCCTGCAATGCGTTTGATGTCATGCTCCACCACCAGGCTTAGCATGCGCACAACGAGATATCTCGCGACGAGAAAAAGAGATGTTGTCGTTGCCGGCTAATTTTTAGTTTACCCAAATCCGGTATATTACGTACATACACAAATCCGGTATATTACGAGAAAATTATAAAGTTATAATAAACCAGTAACTCAAATTAGTATTTTCAAGTCGACATTTTCAATATTTGTAATCGCCCACAGCCTGTCGCCAACTGTATTTCAGTAAGCTATATTTTGTTTTTTTGACACCTATAATTTAAATTTATATTCGTTCGTTAAAATACTACCCTTTTTTTTGTAGTGCGACTCATGTCTATCAACCGTCCGGTCACGAACAGCACACTGCACCACCAAAAGCCACGAAGTAATAGATCCGAGTTTCTGTGCATATCATCGTACGCCAATTCTCGAAGAGCCCTGTGAAACCGACAAAAAACCACCATGCCAGTTTCTATGGTACGCCTCACAGTGGAGCAATGTAAGTTTATTAAAAAAAAAGTTTATATTAAATGACAAGGGGAGTTTGCATCGATATATAGAAAAATCATCATAGATCATAGAAAAAAATTGGACGTCCGACTTGTAGGGTATGAGCCTCACCTGTATAAGCCTATCCTTGTCCCCGCCATAGCGCTGTCCCGCTTTTCAGACTAAATGGCGTTAGTAAAATAAGTCCACATTCTTTGTTTGACAGAGACATTCTCAAGAATTCACTATTATTGATTAAAATTGTGAGATAGATAACGAACTAAACTAATCCTTGATCGATAAGTTTATTTATATTTAGTCATAAATGTAAACGCAATTTAAATTAAATGAGGCGCTGGCTTTGGACTTAAGATCTGAAAGTGCAAGTCCTATTTCAATGGGTTCTTATTTTGTACTTATTTATTAATATAGGAAAAATACATTTAAGTATATATTAAATTTATGTTTTCTTTTAGTGTTCAGTACAGTGTGGTAAAGGTGTCCAAACTCGCGATGTATTTTGCGGAAATTACGACGGAGAATCTGTCACAAAAGTGGAGGACGAAAAATGTGACGCCGAATCCAAATTTAAAACCGAAAAAGAATGCGAAGTGCCCGTTGAAAAATGTCCGGCTAAATGGTTTGCTGGTGCTTGGTCAAAGGTAAGCAAGTCCATTTTAATTGGGGGAGGTTTAGCCGCAAAAACGTTGAACTGTATCTTTGAAAAAGAAACAAGGTGAATATTTTCATGCATGTCATTTGCCAAATGAATTAATGCGAACATCTTACTTCTTATCTTACACCTTACACCTTACTAATATTATAAATGCGAAAGTTTGGATGGATGTATGGATGTATAATCTGGATGTATGGATGTATAGATATTTGTTACGCAATCACGCCCCAACGGCTGAACGCATCTAGCTGAAATTTGGTACATAGATAGATTATAGTCTGGAATAGCACATAGGCTACTTTTTATCCCAGAAAAGTAAAGAATTTCCGCAGGAACCAAAAACCTCAAACCACGCAGACGAAGTCGTAGGCATTCGCTAGTTAACTTATAAATTGGGAATTTAACAACTAGTCAAATCAGCTACTTTTTTCAAATGTCAAAACGCGCGCTTAGTATGAGATTTTGTATGAAATATTGAATTGTGACGTCATCAAAGTTCGACGCAGTTTTTTACTTTAATCGATAGTTCAAAATGGTTATTCAACATAAAACTGATAATGGATGTAGATATTACGACGTCTAGGAGATCCTATATTTAAAAATTAATTTATTTGACTAGTTGTCAATTGAGTTAGACTTTCTTCTAATCATAATTGGCACATTTTACTTTGTGTTAGTGCACGAAAACTTGTGGAGGGGGTGATCAGAACCGTACGGTGATGTGTCTCAACGGTGGCAAGGAATCACTCGATTGTCCCCCGGACTTAGTTATGGACTTGTCACGGTCCTGTAATGAAGGCCCTTGTGATAAAGGTATGACGTCAGTTTAATTATTATAACTCGATTCTAAATCAATTCTTAATATTAGGTATAAATGTGAATAAAATCTTAATCCACGCGGATGAAGTCGCGGGCATCATTTAGTTTCTAATATATTAATGGTTTGTACAATTAGTGAGCTAGGGGATGGTGTGAGATGGTGTGGGATGGTCGTGAGATAGGTGACTTTTATATGGAATCAGGAGATAGGGCTTGACCGTAAAAAGGAAGATATCCGACCTTCTAGGTACAGTCTTGGAAGTCATACAAAAAGCGCTTTGTAGCGAAAAGTCATTAGCGCGATTCAGATTATTCCATTCCTTCATGCTTAGCGCCATCTAGTATGAAATATCATGTATACTGTGGAGACTGTCACAATTTTTATTGTTCAACATTGGTCAACGTTTGCTTTAGATGAAATATTGCCAATGGATTCAAAGTCTACACCTATTATAGAGGAGTATGATTATGAGGATTGCGAGGACGAGGAAGAATATCCTGATGAAAGCGCTGAAGCTATAGATAGTAAGCCTACATATGTAAGTCATACACAACTTTTTCTCCGTTAGGAATTGCTCATATTGTATATTTTTATAATTTTATTTGAAAATACTGGATCGACTCGATAAAATCAATTACAACTGTTCTCAAATAAAGCTCCTGACTGTATTTGTATGTACGAGTATAAACAACAATGACGCTCGCAGCTTTCACGAAACTAATTAACATTTAATGAAAATACATTACATCCTATATTGCTATAATATAATCTTATAGTAACATTTTATACTATTGTTACAGCTTCCACCTGACCTTCTTATATTAGATGAGACCACAATGAAAGGCAAGGTTTTTTTTTTCAATTTGTATTATTATAGGATACTTAATATCTCTAGTGTGCGTAATATGTAGTAGTTTGGGAGTGGCCAGTGAGGTCATAAGGAATTTATTTAAATTAAAACTACAAGTAGATACAGGAATTTAGATTAAAGGCTCGTGTCGTAGATTTTATCGAAAATAAAAACTGCAAAAGTTAAATAATATTCATAACCTTAGAAAACCTCTATAGGTAGGTTTTTGCAGCAGGGAAACTTCATAATCTCATAGGAAATCAGAAATTGTACGCGGACGAAGTCGCGGCGACCTCTATTCTATTAGTTTTCTTATTTGAACTATAGTACACTTTCTAAACCAAGTGAAATACTAAAAATTTTATATTTTCTAGAGACAGAAACGTTCAGCGGTTCAACCGAAAGTACATATGAAACAAGTGATAGTACATTTGAATCGACAACAGGTATTGTATTTGACAATTTCTTTTTTCAAAAGTATGACTTATCATTATAATAACTGGTTTTCAAGAAGCACTATTTTCTTTCATTTAAGTTTACTTACGTGTAACTGTAAACTGAAAAGGGTATTATTTTAAAAATCACAATACATATTTTTTAGATACAACAGAAACAGAGTGGCCAGTGAGGTCATAAGGAATTTATTTAAATTAAAACTACAAGTAGATACAGGAATTTAGATTAAAGGCTCGTGTCGTAGATTTTATCGACAATAAAAACTGCAAAAGTTAAATAATATTCATAACCCTTTCAGATGAAATAACAACGGATGACGGAAGTGGATATTCTTCACTTGAAAGCGCTGAAGCTATAGATAGTAAGCCTACATATGTAAGTCATACACAACTTTTTCTCCGTTAGGAATTGCTCATATTGTATATTTTCATAATTGCATTTGAGAATACGGGATCGACTCGTATTTGAAATCAAATATAACTATTTTCAAATGAAGCTACTGACTATCTTTGTATGTACGAGTATAAACAACAATGACGCTCGCAGCTTTCACGAAACTAATTAACATTAAAAGAAAAAGATATTACATATATATTATATTGCTACAATATAAACTTACAGTAACATTTTATACTATTGTTACAGCTTCCACCTGACCTTCTTATATTAGATGATACCACAACGAAAGGCAAGGTTTTTTTCCAATTTGTATTATTATTTAGAATTTAGAGGATACTAAATATCTCTAGTGCGCGTATTAAGTAGTAGTTTGGGTGTGGCCAGTGAGGCCATATGGCCTCATTTTAAATAAATTTAAATTGACCACTAATTTAAATAAATTTTAAATTAAAACTATAAGAGATACAGGAACTTAGATTAAGGGCTTTTATCGAAAATAAATACTCATAATTCGGCATAAAGTTAATTTCCATTTCTTGTTAGGTCCAACGGAAGACATAACGACGGATGACGGAAGTGGATATTCTTCAATAGCAGACACTACGGTTTCAGGTAAGATTATTTACGCTTATTTTTAAGTTATTCTATATATATAAAAGCGAAATACCACTCATTCACTGATTCATTGACTCACTCACTGACTGACTAATCACGATATCTCAGGACCTATAAAGCATACAGACTTGAAGGTAGGTTCCTACTATGGTGTAGACATCAGCTAAGACACGGTTTTGAAAAAAATCACTCCTAAGGGGTTGAAATGGGGGTTGGAAATTTGTAAGTCCTTTGTTTTTGAAGTTAGAGACATGAACATTGGAACATTGGCAATTAAATTAATAGTTATAAATAATAAAAACCTATGGAAGCAATTTTACGAAAATGAAATAGGAGTTGGAAGCTTATATGGGGGTTTTAAAGTCGGCATTTAGGTTTAAGTAATAATTAACTGCATAAGCAATTTTACGAAAATCCACCACGCAGAGGGTGAAATGGGGGTTGAAAATTCTTTGAAAGTCCTATAATTTTGTAGTTAGAGACTTGAAAATCGGAATTTTGGTTATTAGTTTTAACTAGTAATAACCTGTGTAAGCAGTTTTACGAAAATTCACCCCAAAAGGGGTGAAATGGGCGTTGAAAGGTTACACAAAAGTTCTATGATTTTTAAGTATAGCCAATAAGTCTACAACAGTATTGTGAAAATCAGCATTTAGGTCATTCGTTTTAAATAATAAAAACCTGCATTAGCTTTAGAAAACCTCTATAAGTAGGTTTTTGCAGCAGGGAAAATTCGTAATCGTCGCGGCGACCTCTATTCTATTAGTATTCTTTATTTGAACTATAGTACACTTTCTAAACCAAATGAAATACTAAAAATTTAATATTTTCTAGAGACAGAAACGTTCAGCGGTTCAACCGAAAGTACATATGAAACAAGTGATAGTACATTTGAATCGACAACAGGTATTGTATTTGACAATTTCTTTTTTCAAAAGTATGACTTATCATTATAATAACTGGTTTTCAAGAAGCACTATTTTCTTTCATTTAAGTTTACTTACGTGTAACTGTAAACTGAAAAGGGAATTATTTTAAAAATCACAATACATATTTTTTAGATATAACTGAAACTGAAACAATTATTGAAATAGAAGAAAGTACAACAGAAACCTCAGATTTCACAGGCACTGGTGAATCTGGTCCAACCGAAACTACAGAGACTACTGAAGCTACGGAAAAGGAGACTAGTGAATCCAGTCCCACAGAATTGTTTACAACTGATAGTAGCGAATCTAGTCCATCAGAAATCACCACAGAACTAGATACAACAGAGACTAGTGAGTCCAGTTCAACTGACAGTTCCGGACCAAGTACAACGGAGACAAGCGATTTTACTACTAACGAAATTACTGAAGTTACGACTGTGTCTGGGTCAACCGAAACCACTGAATCGACTTCGACAGCTACCAGTGAATCTAGTCCATCAGTAAGCACTACAGAATCAAGTACAGCAGAAACTGGTTCTACCGAAACTTCAGATTTAAGTACAACAGAAACTAGTGAAGCTAGTTCTACTACAGAGCTTGCTACAAGTGAGTCTTCTGAGCCTAGTGCAACCGATACTACAGAACTGAGCACTGAAGAATCAGGTACAACAGAAATCACAGAATTTACTACAACAGGCAGTATTGAAACTAGTCCATCGGAAAGCACTACAGAACCAGGTACAACAGAGACTAGTGAATCTAGTCCATCAGAAAGTACAACAGAACAAAGTACAACGGAACAAAGTACAACGGAGCAAAGTACAACGGAACAAAGTAAAACGGAACAAAGTACAACGGAACAAAGTACAACGGAACAAAGTATAACGGAACAAAGTACAACGGAACAAAGTACAACGGATCAAAGTACAACGGAACAAAGTACAACAGAACAAAGTACAACGGAACACAGTACAACAGAACACAGTACAACAGAAATAAGCTGGTCAAGTTCAACTGAAACAACAGAATCGGGCTCAACAGATTCGACAGAATTCAGTACAACGG
This sequence comes from Erebia palarica, assembly GCA_964035005.1. Lineage (NCBI taxonomy): Eukaryota > Metazoa > Arthropoda > Insecta > Lepidoptera > Nymphalidae > Erebia > Erebia palarica. The sequence continues at coordinate 21,802,583 of OZ035994.1, forward strand.
AAAATACAGAACTAAGTCCAACGTCAACCGAACCTGGAACAACTGAATCAACAGAAGAGTCAGGTTCAACAGAAACAACAGTATCTGGTAGTACAGAGACTACAGAATCAGCAAGCGCAGAAACCGAATCAGATTTCACTGAAACAAGTACGTATTTAGAACGTTAATAATAACTTAGTTTTTATGCGACTACAAGTTTTCAGTTATGACTACCTAACACCTACAGTTAAACTATACACATACACAAAACTTATGAATATCAAACAGCTCCATACATACTATACTTGCATATTGATAAGAAAAAAAAAACACTTACCAAAATACACCAGGTTCAAACTCGAAGCAGTCATAGAGGAGATCACATCTTACTGCCACACATGGGCACTTTCCAGGGCAGAAGAAATATTAAGTTATATTAAGAAATATTAAGTTAAGAAATATTAAATTGCTTGCCACGCAACCCATGATTTCTCCAATCCAATCACCAAAGGTTGTCTGGGAGAGATCGCTTTAGCGATAAGACGGCCTTTGCACGCTTCACTACGATTAAGCTTCTCTTTTTGTAATTATATATTTCTATTTATTTCTTGTGTGCAATAAAGAATACAATAATAATAATAATAATAATAAGTTTGCAGGAGTGAAAGAACATAATAAACTACCAAAGGAGGTGAAGAATGCGACTTCGTTCAACATTTTCAAAAACAAACTTAAAAACATGTACTTCATGATGTAAACTTACTCAAATAATCCTATTAAATTATCACAAATTAAAATAACATACTGATATAATCTACACTGTGGCAACGATCTCGCATACTTCAACCGGAGTTACAATAAACATATGGGGGTAGATCCAGAAAATATGTAATAAATATACAGTGAAATTATTGTGATTGCCGAAATATTTAAGTATATTATAAAAAACAGTGGTTTTTCTCTCTAAGTGAATTGTACAATTCTTTTGAGAAAATAAATTCTTTAACTTGAGTTTGCCCTTGACTGCAACCTCACGGAGATATATGTTGATTCAGTCTAAGATGGGACGGGCTAGCCTGTTAGGCTATGGAGGTTATTTAAACTTATGCTGCCTAATCGGTTTCTACTACACGGAGATATGTGTTGATTCAGTCTAAGATGGGACGGGCTTGCCTGTTAGGCTATGGAAGTTATTTAAACTTATGCTGCCTAATCGGTTTCTACTACTTAAACTAGGTGGTAACTAGCCTTCTGTACAGTCCAAAGTCCAAACGTACAATGTGCTCCATCAGCACTAACCTACATTTCATAATACATTTAATTCAACAATACATTCAACAATCATCGCGACTATTACGCGTGCCACTCATTAAATATCATTAGCATTATAATTATAATTAATAAATACCATTATAGCATAATGGTATTATAGCATAATGGTATTTATTAATTATAATAAATTATATTAAATCAATCATTTCTATCATTTAACGGTTTTAGACCGAACACCAGACCTTAACAGGGAAAATTGAAAAATTACAAATTCCCACATTGACCCAGCCGGGGATCGAAACCGGGACCTCCCACCTAAAAGACCACAGCGTTCAACACCACGCCTACACTACACTCTGCGTGTTCATTGCGTTCAATATATACGGCGAGTTCATTGATTTTAAAGGTCTCGCCGATAAATCAGTAGTAATTCAAATCTTCTTCTTCTTAGTGTGCCGTCTCCTTGCAAAGGTTGGCAATCATTAGGGCGATTTCAACTTTCGAGACCGCTGCTCTATATAGGGATCTTGTGCTCTTTCCAAACCACTGACGTAAGTTTTTAAGCCACGATATCCTTCTGCGGCCAGGCCTCCACCTGCCTTCCACTTTTCCCTGCATGATAAGTTGAAGGAGCTCATATCTGCTGGTGTTACGCATTACGTGTCCAAAATACTCTAACTTTCGTTTCTTAATTGTAGTAAGTATCTCTGTAACCTTCCTCATTCTTTGCAACACGGTGCTATTCCGTACGCGATCTGTCCAAGAAATTCTTAGCATACGTCTGTACACCCACATCTCGAACGCTTCTAAAGATTCAAGAGTAATTCAAATGCTTACCTTTTATTAATTTGCAGCGCCCTGGATTTGGACTAGTATGAAACCGTTAAGACCAAAATGCAAGCCGAAGAAGACTGCTAAGTGTCAAAAGAGCGAATTTGGTTGCTGTCCGGATAACAAAACGCGTGCAACAGGACCATTCGATGAAGGTACCTACTACGAAGAAATATATTTAACGTAAATTATTGTATTTCTTGTAATATATAACCGTTAGATTGTAATCTATCTAGCGAGATTGTAAACTGTCGAAAGACAATTTGACGCATTATTTTTCGGTAGATTGTAATCTGTTAGGTATATTAACCTGATAGAATCTAAGAAAGAGATAAGAAAACGTAAATACATTGAATATTTCAAAAATTGACACTCAGAACAATGAACGGTTTACAATCTAACGAGATCAAAAGCGTTAGATTGCAATCTTATTGTTCGTTAGGTTAGATTAGGATTAGGTTCGTGGTGACATATGGGTACAAGTAATAGATGAAGCCCGCGACTTCGTCCGCGTGGATTACTTTTTTATTCCTGCGGAAACTCTTCAACTTTCCGGGATTAAAACTTAGCCTGTGTCCTTCCCTGGGATGTATCCTGCCTCTGTACCAAATTTCTTCAAAATCGTAGTCATTGTGCCGGGAAAGCGTAGCAGACAGGCAGACACACTATCGCATTTATAATATTAGTATGGATACAATATACAAGTACAAATCTTGCAAAATTTGGGAATTATACTCATAACGTGCTCCATACAAACGAAGCTTGCATCTGATTTGAATACAAAATAAAATAAATAAATCAATTTATTTTCCAGAAATATTCCAATAATTTACACAATAGAAATTAAACAAATGACGTACAGGCTTTTACGATGCAGTTCTCGCTTCTTAAGTAACTTCACCAAGTATTTGCGATTAAAATAATAAACTTAACAAATAACTTCTCTAAACTTAACTTATATAAACTTCGTTTCTATCTATACGATCTATCGGATCTGGACGAAATTTGGCACAGAGATAGATTATAGTCTGGAATAATATATAAGCTAGTTTTTATCCCGGAAAATTGGAGATCCCGCGGGGACCAAAAAACCTCAATCCACGCGGACGAAGTTGCGGGCATCCGCTAGTCATTTTAATATAGCAGCGATGACAATTATTTGTTAACTAGGAATTTAAGTAGTACGTAATTGTTGTTTAATTCAGGAATATGTCAATCAAATGCTCACCTATGCCCCTTACGTATAAATGGCGTTTTTAAAGCGCTCATAAGTTTGTGACACAGGTTTGTAAATACCTCTAATAGCGAGGGTGGATAAGAAGAAAAAAGTTTCAACTGAATGATCAGCTTACTGAGCATTCCTATAAAAGAGCCCATTGAAACGACCAGCCTCCCCAAGAATCCTTTGTATTTTAGGATGCCCGAATCCAGAAACCTGTCATGATTCCAAATTTGGCTGCTGCCCCGATGGCGTGTCACCGGCCAATGGTCCCCATAATAAGGGTTGCGAGCCCACACCGTGCAACCAAACCCTGTACGGATGCTGCAAGTCAGATAACATCACGGCTGCTGAGGGTAACGATCAAGAGGGTTGCCCGCCGCCTCCACCTGCCTGCAAATCTTCTAAGTAAGAAATATCGTTTATTAAATATCAAATATTACGTATGTACGAATGTATATTGTATACACATTACTGTACACCACAAATATACAAAAGAAACATGTTACATACAAGAAAACAACCATAGATAGGTACAATAAGGCGGTCTTATCGCTAAGTAGCGATCTCTTCCAGACAACCTTAACACTAGCGAGAAAGTGAAGAAGAGGATAAAGGGAGGTGGTGCAGTAATAATAATAAACTTAAATACTAATAACTAAATAAACTAACCAATAGCATAATATACAACATATTATGATAAACATACATCTCTTAAAAATTTAAAGAAAATATAAATTTATTGTTTACATAATATAATTTCCAAAAAACACGATTTACCGAAAAAAAAACCAAGCAAAGCTCGGTCATCCAGGTATTAAGACTAAATAGACATAATAAATACGTCATTTTTATGAAATTAAAACAGTTGACCTATTGATCCACAGAAATGATTATCTTTTTTTTCAAAATCTTATATTTTTAGCCCAAAGAATATAGCCCTATCATTTAGTATTTTTAAAAGAGTCAAGTTGAAAGAAATATTAGTCGACATTATCTGTAAGTTTGAAAGGCGTTTTCTTTTTTATTCGACCCATTTTGTATTATTTTACTTACAGATTTGGTTGCTGCGAAGATGAAGAAACGGAGGCAAAAGGCCCTGGACAAAAAGGCTGCCCGGAGACAGGTATCTATTATCTAAACATTATCTTATTAGTGTTACTTCAAAATATTTAGATACATTTAGATACACGTGATATATGTACCTGGGTAGAATTGTAACATTCATAAATATTTCTGTTTAATGATTAGAAACCACGGTCACAGAAGAGCCAACGTCAACGGTATCTGAAATATCTGTTGGATGTGAAAACACAGAGTTTGGTTGTTGCTATGACAATGAAACCGACGCGTCTGGACCCAACGGCGAAGGTTGCCCGTGCAGTATTTCTGAATTTGGCTGCTGTCCTGATGGTATCTCGACAGGTATAATTATCTTTGAATTATTATTGACCGAAATATCAAAAAATTCTCCAAATACCCGGCGCTTATAGCCAAGAGGGACTTCTTCCCTATTTGCTCGTTATTACAATATCTACACGAAACTCCGTGTCTTATCTTCTTAAACACCTAACAGAGGAATTGGAATACCCTTTCAGGATCTGTATTTCTTATGACTTACAATCTGGCTATCTAAAAAACAAGTAAGAAAAGTCATCGCCTAGGTTCTAGCGTCTTCCAATTAATTATTAAAAGATATATAATAATAGAACTTTTAAAAACTTTTTGTGTTCTTCAAAGACTTCAAGAACTTCAAAGAATCTTCTTTTAACAAAGCTTCTTTAAAAGGAAACAGAAAAGAGGAAACAAATTTAATTTTAATATTACTAGAAATAAATTTTGATAAAATTTTGCTCTATATACATCTTATTATATATTTCATGCAGGCTATCGTTCTATATAATTACTTTGTCTGCTTATATTTGACTGTTTTCAGCGAAGGGTGACAATTTGGAAGGTTGTATAATGTCTTGCAACACGTCTGCTTACGGCTGCTGCCCTGATGGTGAGACACCGGCGCACGGACCGGAATACGAGGGTTGCTGCCTCCAATACGAATTCGGTTGCTGTCCAGATAACTACAAACCAGCTGAGGGACCACATCTTGAAGGTACTGCTAGAAATATCACCCGAATGCCCATATCAGGTAGTTATTTATTAAACGATGCCTGCGGTTCGTCCTTTCGGCCTGTTTTTCAGAAATAAAACTATATGAAACTCTCCCGACTTTTGACTATTTCCATGGAAAAAATCTAGTCAATCAGCCCCCCGATTGTGTAGGCCGTAGGAAAACCGTAATTTTAATCGTTTGTCAAACAGATAATTCGACCTGTTCAAAGAGTTCATAGATGCCTGCACGTTTTAAGCTATACAAATGATTACGATTGTCTTCGACAATTGGGCCTCTAATGTTCCGCTGTGGTTTAATTGAACAACATACCAATAAACAAACACACTTTTGCATTTTTAATGAGAAGTACATACCAAAAAATTTCTTAGAGATTTCTTAAAAATTTCTTTCTTACTTTTTCGCAGGTTGTGGTTGCAAGTCAGCGCACTTCGGCTGTTGTCCAGACAACGTCACAATAGCACGTGGACCCAACAATAAAGGTTGCGGTTGTCAGTACACACAGTACGGTTGCTGTCCAGACAGGTAGGGTACATTTATTTCATAAAGATTTATTTCCGATGCATTACAAAATTAGTTTTGACCGAGCGAAGTGAAGGTCTCTGAGTCTACTTGAGTGAATTTGCACTTGTCCGTCCGTCCGTCCGTCCGTCTGTCAATGCCTTATAACTTCTGAATTACTGAACGTAATTACTTCAAATTTAAATATAATATGTAAACCGATGGCCTCCAGCCGAATATGGCTTAAAAAGTTATAAAAATCTTTATTTCAGGGGGGCTCTCATAGAAGCGAATGCGAAGTAAAACATTTTTTATAGCGTTACATAGGATTGCGGTATATCATTTTAAAGATAATTAGGAATTTAATTTCATTCAAATAATTTAATTCAAATAATTTAATTCAAATAATTTAATTTTTCGCCTAAAATTGACGAAATGGGGGGCTTTCAAAGTGGAGATTTTCTAACGTCCAAAGTTGACCTCAGAACTCTCAATTTTTTGAAAGGCTGAGCCTGACACTTGATCAATTATTTGAATTATATCCTGTACTTGAACAACACATACTAAAATTAGATAAATATTAAAAGGAAACGAAATTATTTAATTTTTAATGAGCTTCAGTATTTTTAACAGAACTTCACAATGATGTCAACAGATGGCGCTCTTTAAAAGTTTATTCGTTTCTCCAATAACTCTTTAGCTCTTTTGCGTCTAATGTTAAAAGTTAACTATTGCAATATGTAGTTAAAACTATCTTATGGATACCGCGAGGTCTCAGTTCGGGGCGAACTACTAGTTTACAGTTTCTATGCAATGGTTTGATTTATTTTAATGTGTGGTCCTCTGCGGGGTAAAAGCTTCCTCCATCCTTTTCCATTTCTGTCTATTGGTGACAATACACATCGAATTTTTTACTGTTATATTAGTGATGTCATTAGCCCATTTTTTCCTCTGTCTTCCCATTCTCCTTTTGCCTACTGGGTCTCGCCATTTTAATATTAGGTACGTCCAACTATTGGTCCAGACAAGTACATATCTGCCAATAATACCATCCTCCCGATTACAGAAAAGCAGCATACAATCTCAGTTGTTGTGACTGGCTGAATTGATGATATTCTTCTTGCGACAGACATATTTTGGCCAATAGCAAAAGAATGTTAACCAATCAGAGGTGATTGCGGTCGCTACACGTAGTAACGTTTCCCACATTATCCTAGATACACCCAATCACAGCAATTGAGATTGTAACAAAAGGTGATGCAGCTTTTTTCGGAATACGTCTTAATATTACAACTGATTGAAAAATCTGATGAATGACTTCAGGCGCACAGAATCGCAAGGCCCAGAGTTTGAAGGATGTGCGTGTCATACATACCAATTTGGCTGTTGCGCTGATGGCGTCACAGCAGCTACCGGACCCAACTTCGAAGGCTGTGTGTGCCAGTACTCCAAGTATGGATGCTGCGGTGATGAGGCTACAGCCGCTAAAGGACCTAACAAGGAAGGATGCGATTGTTCCAATAGCAAATTCGGTTGCTGTCCTGATGGAGTCAGTGAAGCTAAAGGAGATAAATTCCTTAATTGCTCTGATGTGCCTGAAAATAAACAAGGTAAAATAATGTTTGCTTATTTAGGTTCATGTTTTCATATTTTTAGTCTGCCTAGTGGAAGATGAAGTTGGATTTGTAGGTATCCCAAAATGCCTAGCCTAGGCATTTTGGGATGTACCCCACAGAATTGGGAATCTGCTTTTTGCTAAGGAATCATCATTTTCGTCATATTAATTACTAACCTATTGCCGGCGTCACCTCTCGGAACGAGAAGGGTTTGGCCATGGCCCATCACACTGGCTAAGTGAAGATTGGTAGACTTAACTTTTGTGAAGAACTCTGGGGCATACCTCACGATATTTTTCACTGTTTGAAATAAGTGATATTAATTATTTTCTTAAAACGAACATACCTACAAAAACTTGGAGGTGCGTGCACACCCAGACCCAGTAATTTGCACATTACTAACGAATTCCCGGCCTATTTTTTAGTTTCCTGTGATATTGCACCTGCACTATACAGACTTGTCACTAGACAGACTCTACCTTAATGTGTTATATATACTACGCTACGATTAATTTTGGTCTTGTTCTATTACATATGACTAACCATGCTCAATCATTTGATACAGCGGCTTGTGCATTACCCAACGACAAAGGCTCATGTGGAAACTTCTCCGTGTACTGGTTCTACGATGTCTCTTACGGAGGCTGTGTGCGATTCTGGTACGGCGGTTGTGAAGGCAACGGCAATAGATTCTCTAGCCAGGAGGAGTGTGAGGATGTATGTGTTCGACCACCTCCAAAAGGTAAATCTTACTAATATTATAAATGCGAAAGTTTGGATGGATGTGTGGGTGTATGGATGTTTGTTACTCAATCTCACCCCAACGGCTGAACGAATCTGGCTGAAATTTGGCACAGAGATACATTATGGTCTGGAATAGCACATACTTTTTATCCTGGAAAATTAAAGAGTTCCCGCGGGAACCAAAAAAACTTCAAACTACGCAGGCGAAGTCGCGGGCATTCGCTAATATTACATAATCAGTAGGTACATTAACTGTATATCATAATCATCGTGTTATGGGTGCCTGTCTACCTGAGTTGTAACCACAGAAAACACGAGTTGTATGGACAAGAACTGCATCAAGCTGAATAAGTTTAGTAGTTAGTGTTGTTGTCACACGTTGACATACGTTTGACAAGTTTTCAGCTTCTATCCATACATAATATTATAAATGCGAAAGTAACTCTGTCTTTCTGTGTGTTACGCAATCACGCCTAAACTACCAAAACCGATTTAAATGAAATTTGGTACAGAGATAGTCTAGAGTCTGAGAAAGGATATAGGCTACTTTTTATCCCGGAAAATTCAAAAGTTCCCGCGAGAATAAATAAAAAATTGTCTCTTCAACCGATATTGATGAAATTTGGTATAGGGTTAGTTTGTATCCAGGGGAAGGACATATGCTACTTTTTATGCCCGAAAATTAAAGAGTTCCCGCGAGAATCAAAAAACCTTAATCCACGCGGACGAAGTCGCGGGATTAAGGTCATCTAGTTATGAAATATGCGCCACTGATTTTTTGCAGACTCTTGCAACCTGCCGAAGGTGAAAGGAATTTGCGAGGGCTACAATATCCGCTGGTACTATGACGCGTCTCGCGAACAATGTTCTCAGTTTGTGTACGGAGGATGTCTGGGCAATAACAATAACTTCGACTCACAGGCACTTTGTCAGGAACGTTGCGAGCCTGAGAAAACTGAAGGTAAATACTCCATTAACGTTCAACAATAATGTTCTCCTGACTGACTCTATAACTACCATACCCAGATTTGACCGCTTCCATCTAAGACTGCGTCATCACTTTCCTCTCTATGTCATGTGCACTCTCTATTCCCTCACTCACGTAGTCCGCAGGAACGGCAATACAACACAATTGGAGAGAAGTTAGTCGCAGGAGCAACGACTTTAATACATCTCCGAGACACTGGCGTGAAACAACGCCAGCTTCTTTACTTCTACCCTAGTAATACGAATTTCTTGCATTAAACCCCGTGTCTATATCTGTTTCTCCGATATTGACGAAATTTGGTCCCGTCCCAGGGATGAACATAAATATAAGATATAAATAGTCAAAGACCTGGAAAGCCAGGTCTTTGACTATTTATGTTCTATTTGTATTATATTATTTATATTACTATATAATATTTTATTTTCTGGAGTAAAAGTAGCTTTTGTTACTCTTATCAAAAACTACTTTTACTCCAGAAAATAAAATATTTAACCTGTATATGGAACCAAAATTCACGAAGACGAGTTCATTTAGTCTAATCATTCGAATGTCCTTGTTACCTATCAGATCAATGCAACCTGCCAATCGAGCAAGGCTCATGCGCCGGAAACTTCGCCCGTTGGGGCTACGACCCGCAACGGCGGCGCTGCGAGCAGTTCATCTGGGGTGGATGCGAGGGCAACTCCAACCGCTTCATCTCCGAGGATGCTTGCAAGCTGCGCTGTAGCCCGCCCGGCGTTCCGATACGTAAGTCACATCAAGGGTCAAGGGAGGACGACTTATTACGCATACTTAAACTTTTAAAGCCTAATCCTCGCCATTGACGATCAACCATTTGTTTTGAGTCAAACGACTAATGTCGAACGGATGGACGCCAAAAACTTGTTGTCCACTCACGACGTTAGTCCAAAAGATTTCTGAGGCCCGATTGTCTAGGCTTATCGTAATCATTTGACAGCTTAAAACATATTATTCGAACTGTTCAGGGAGTTCGTACATGCTTTTTGACATGCAGGCATATCTATGAACTGCTTAAACCGTATGACAAGTGATTACGATTTCCTTACACAATCGGAGGGCTATTCTCGATCGACGGGGCCTCTAAGCATGATGCCATGACGTATGGATCTCGTACTCACCATCAAATATCATGAGTATCTCACCTTGAGTGAGACCAGAGATAATTTGGAGGACTCTCAGGCATGCAGGTTTCCTCACGATGTCTTCCTTCAATGTTAAAGCAAGTGATAAGTAAACCATTTTTTTGTGTTATTATGGTCAGGGACTAAATTTCAGTATGCATGCAAGCATCTTTGCAGTTTCATGAGTAGTGAATTATACTTAGAAAATAAAATATTAACTAGCACATTTAATAACAAGGTGGTGGGTTGCATTGTAGTTAGTTACAGTAGTTTTGTTATTAATTAAAGCAGTAGAATCTTAGAAAATTTATTGGCATGTTACTCTTTTTATTTTGACAGATCGACCATAATCTTTGAATTTTTGAACGAACAGTTAATAGCACAATTAACCTTGATTGGTGACTCTTTTGCAATCGGACAAGGCTTACGGGTTATCCTATATTTTTTTAGAAAACTTTAGTTATTAATCATTGACAGAGAAGCTACGAGCTTCGTTCAAAAATCAAGAACGTGATCGATAACAAAACTGTACCTAATATTTATAACAAATTCCTTACCTAAATAATGGCTTATACTGGAATTAAAAAAGTAGTTCTTAATTATTTCTAATCATAATTTACTAATAAACAATCTGATTAATTATGCTAACACGGTTGCACGGTACAGAGGCGTGTTCACTATCACAAGACGCAGGCAACTGCACTGAAAAGCACCCAGCCTGGTCTTTCAGTCCGACTGAGAACCGCTGCATACCTTTCTATTACACGGGCTGCGGTGGCAACGAGAACCGCTTTGACACTGAACAAGCTTGCGACAATTCCTGCCCCAGCGCATATGGTAATTCATCTTCTTAGATTCTTCAGTCCCAGTCTAGCGCAGGTGGAATTTTGCATACCTAGTCACGAAAGTATGAGAAACGCTGCAAAGCCTTTCTGTTACACGGGCTGCGGTGGCAACGAGAACCGCTTTGACACTGAACAGGCTTGCGACGATTCATGCCCCAGCGCATGCGGTAATTCTTTTTCTTGGATTCTTCAGACCGTGTCTAGTGCAAGTAGAAAATAACCTCGTTATTGAGCAAAACAATCGTCCGTTTTTGCTCCTGCCCTAGAAACGGACTGTATCCATGTATATTATAGAGTAGGTATATGGACTTCCACGTTGCCATTAGTCAACATCAACCTGGCCAATACCATGATAACTTATTATGGTATTGGCCACTGGCATTGGCTTACTATTAATAAGTATGTTATAACCATATAACCGGCCATATCGTATCAACCATACCTACCGGCGACGCCTGGTATCTTGGAACTTCCATCTGCTTGGTGCTACGATGTTCCCAAAATACTACGATGTTATGGCTATTCAAGGGTCTGATAAGCAAATTCCTTAAACGTTGATAACGCATTAACATTTTCTCTCTGGTGCTGCATGATATCCTCAAGGGAGAGACAATTCATTCAGCTGCATCTAGCTCATTCCAGTGGGAATAATTTGACCCCAGAGTAAGTAAAGACATAAGTCATTTTTACCATGGGCCTTAATTTAATATGCGTTGGATTATATTTCCATCGGTTTCTCCCGTAAGTAAGACGTATCCTAATTCTATTGTTTCTCCTAGCTCACTGAAATGACAGATGATATTTTCAGATGGGTTTATTTTTGTTACTTATTCTTAACAATAATATTAGTGTGGTTGGTTGCATGGTAGTTGATGAGTAGTCAGTAGTTCCTTAAGCTAAAACTTATGACAATTCGTAGTTGCACTTTCACTTCTCACTGTAGTTTGTCTGCTTTTGTAAATGTAAATTGAGATTAAAAACCGCAAAAAAAAAGAGGTTAAAAATATTTCTATTTCTACATGAAAGGTCCCATACATGAAGAGATTATTGTTACGAATGGTCGCGTCACTGTTCGTTTTTTTTGCCGTTAGTGAGGGAATAGATTATTGAGCCTTAGCAGAAAAGTATTGCTACCGACTGATACATACAACGCTAGTGCAGCAACAGTGCAAATTTGTACTGTTCCGCTTACTACTCTATTATCAGTGACGTGCAGTTCATAGAGGCATAAAAGCATTTCCTGCCCAAATGGAAACGTCAATGCTCATTTTTCATCAAAACAGCTAGTAAATAGGTATTCTGACCAACTAATGCCTACCCTAACTCTATAACTTGTGCACGTCACTGTCTATTATCTGCTCTGCTCTTCCCTCTTTTCTTCTTTTTCCCTTCATCTCTTCCTTACACCTGCCATGCTATAAAACGGCCACAACACCAAACGAAAACTTAATATAAAAAAACAAAATAAAATTTACAGTGCAAGAGATGTGCACGCTGCCGGCGGTAACTGGCGAATGTGCAGAGTACACACAGCGATGGTATTACGACACGAAGAAAAAGAGGTAAGGAATTAATAAAACACAGAATTCATACGGTGTTCTCTCTATATAACCTATAATAGAATTTAGCATTCGTAGTGAGTCCGGTGCATAGCACCATCATAGTCCTGTATCAAGCGTCAAGATAGCCAGCGGCTCGACTGCTATTATGTTTAGCTTCAAGTTTAATAAGTCTGTGTTCACACAAGTTCGTTGATGTAGAATAATTATATTTACTTTTCATTAAGCGTAAAGTTATTCCTGCGTCTTCTATTTATTTAGCTCCGGGATAACATTTCTTAAATTTTTAGAAATACATACTTTTTTTTTTAAACCAATAGTTAAAGTTTTTTTTTATGTTCAGGAGAAGAGTTTGTTGACTTATCTAATGCCGCCTCCTATGCTGTTTTACAACGTATTGTATCTGTATGGTTTTACCTTTCATAGTTTATATTTTAATTTGAGGGACGAGTGGCCTACTCGTTGCAACGCATATCAGTCAATTGCAACGTTGACCCAAGTCGGTAACTGAATGGGTGACTGATTTGGATTCAACTTTGGCCTTCTCGTTTCGGTGCCTCGAAGAGCACGTTAAGTCGTCGATCCCGATTATTATCACCAACATCTCATAATAATCGTTACAAAAACCACTCTTAGTCGAGTCGTACGCGGAAGGACCTGGGAACCTATCGCCTTTTATCTCTACCATTATTCGATTAATGGAAAGGGGTCACGACCCTCAGATACAACGCAGATATAATTTATATTTATTGGTATTGCTAGATGTCGCCAATTCTACTACGGCGGATGCGGCGGTAACGAGAATAACTTCATGTCAGAGTTTGAATGCGAGAACCGTTGCATGGAGCAGCCGATCATCACGACTTTAGCACCGCAGACGCAAACGCCCATCACGTCCGCGCCACAGCCTCATACCGATCCCAATAGATCAGGTAACTCCATTGCACGAAACTTGGTGTGTTTGTTGTTTTCATTGGTTCTTGTCAAGAGCTAAAGTATGGTAAGACAGGATATCTAACACAGAAATTAGTCAAAATGTTTTTCTTAGATTAATTATTAATTCCGCTATGAAATCTTTTGCGCAAATCAGGCTAGAAGCACATGAAAGATACCGATAAGAAGGATGTACAGAATTTTAACCTGCCGACCGACCACTTAATGACCGATGTCTGATTAATTTTTTTATTGTATGACCGTCCATCGACCATCATATTATATCCTAGCTGATTTTACACATATTTTTGTTTTCCTTGCACTAAACCTTGTGAAAAAACTTAATTGAGTAATAACTTATATTGTTGTATGTAACAATTTGCAACTTTGGTTTGCAACAAACTGCTGATTTGGTTGCTGGCTGTTCTCTGTAGAATATTCCTTCCCAAGGCGAAATATAAAGTATCACTAAAACCATACGAGACACCAGGATGTCTCCACCACCTGACAGCATGTCTGTCACCACTATACGAAATTTAAAACAAAAAGATGTAGTTTGAGTTTGTGTCCGCAGACTTCTGTTTCGAGCAAATAGACAGTGGTCCGTGCGAGCAGCTGGAAGAGCGCTGGGCGTACGACTCGGCGCGCGGCGTGTGCACGCGGTTCCAGTATGGAGGCTGTGGCGGCACCCGCAACAACTTCCCCTCGCTCGAGTACTGCCAGTACTACTGCGCACCTGCACAAGGTAAACTTCACTTTTCTTGCTCCTGTGGGAGCTCCTCAGCCTCATCATTGTTGCTAGTCTGGTCTGGTCTGGCAACTAGAAAGTGGTCCATGCACGCAGCTGGAAGAGCGCTGGATTACGACGTGATGCTCCGTACTTGCACACAGATGCAAAACGGAGGCAGCGGTGGCACCTGCAACAACTTTCCCTCGCTCGAGTACTGCCAGTACTACTGCGCACCTGTGCAAGGTAAACTTCACTTTTCTTGCTCCCGTGGGAGCTCCTCAGTCTCATCATTGTTGCTAGTCTAGTCTGGTCTGGCAACTAGATAGTGGTCCGTGCACGCAGCTTGAAGAGCGCTGGGTGTACGATGCGGTGCGCTGTGCTTGCTCACAGATCCAGTATGGCGGCACCCGCAACAACTTCCCCTCGCTCGAGTGCTGCCAGTACTACTGCGCACCTGCACAAGGTAAACTTCACTTTTCTTGCTCCTGTGGGAGCTCCTAAGCCTCATCATTTTTGCTAGTCTGGTCTGGTCTGGCAACTAGAAAGTGGTCCATGCACGCAGCTGGAAGAGCGCTGGGCGTACGATGCGGTGCGCCGTGCTTGCTCACAGATCCAGTATGGCGGCTACCGCAATCGTAATCGTTTATCAAACGGATAAAATTCGTCCTGTCTTTTATGAACTCCTTATTCATAATTATGCTTCTTGATGTGCAGGCATTACATTATTGTTGTTTGAATTACACGTCTAAATTATGTGTACGAATGATTTAGAAGTTCCTACGCGACCACCGAAAGCAACTAGCGAAAAATATGAATTACAAAAAAAAGAAATTTTCGTTGTTCGTAGATATTTGCCAGTTGCCGATGCTGTCGGGCCCGTGCGACGCGTCCCTGATGCGTTGGTTCTACGACGCCACTACTGACTCCTGCAGTCAGTTCACCTACAGTGGATGCGAAGGAAACGGAAACAGGTAACAGGCGCAACAGCTTCAATCAATCAATCAAATATTCCTTTATTCAATTTAGGTACACTGTCGGTACACATATTGACATCAGTTACTTACTCGTACTTATAAAATATGATGTGAATTAGTTATCTAACGGTATCTTAAAACTAAAGCTACGAGGATTCCAATCGCGCCCCGGTCTGAGAAGAGCCCACAACAAACTCAGCCGGGTTTTTTTTCATTATCACCATCTCACAAATCATCTTAACTAAGGAACTGGCTGAATGAGGAAGTCTGAGGACCGGGTGTGGTGGCGTTCTTTGGTAAAAGCATATGTTCAGCAGTCGACGTCCGCAGGCTGACATGATGATGATGATGATGATGATGATGATGATGAAGGAACTATCCTTAACTTCCTTAATGTATCCTACGACTGATGCCCGTACTGCGTTTTGAGTTTTCCAGTGGGACTCAGACATTATCCAGGAACAGTTCCTTAGTATGTTCAACTCCGGGAAGAAAGTTTCGTGTCTTCGTCAAGATCTGAAAAGGAACAGACAGACACACTTTCACATAGTTAAAAAGAGTTGGCCCTGTTTTTTAATACCGTAGTTTTAGTCATTTTTTGACACGTGGAGATTTGATCCTCCTTTTTGAATTCAACGGTTAGTTACTACGCAATTTAAAAAATGCATCCGATAAACCAAAGTAATAGGTTCCACGTCGAGTGCTACTGCTGGACATTTAGTGTATTTTTTAGTGTATTAGAAAAAAAAGAGTTCGGGGCTAATACCGCAGTAATTGTACCTGTAGATAATAAAATTATCGCAGAATAACTTCACATTATCTTTGTTATCAACATAGATTCAATTCGATTGAAGAATGCGAACGACAATGTCGAACAGGAGCTCCTGCGACTACCACTATGACTTCCACAACTACAACTACAACTATAGCTCCAGTGAGTATAAAAATGCTTGTCTTTGTCCTATGTAGATACTAGATAGGTAGGTTTAACTAATTTTCTGCCAAATGTATGCTTCAGAATTTAGTTTTAGTTCCACCAACTTGGGCCAACGTTGCTAAACCAAGATAGGCAAGACAGCTTCAGCTGATGCACCTATTTCATATTTTGTGCTTTGCCTTTCACTTCAAAAGCTTATACAGTCTATTCTTGAACAGAATTTACGGCGCTTGGCATCACCACATTCTTAGGCAATTCGTTCCAAATGTGCACAACTCTGTTGGTCAAGTGGTATTTTAAGGAATTTGATTTCGATCGTGTCCTCAATTTGATGGGCATGTAGGCGGTACGGTCATAAAACCCTCTCACCCTCAAACAAAAACATCTTACTGTTTACGATCTCTTTTACGCTGTGCCCATACTGTAACATTTATTTTGTTTGATCTAGGAGTACATACCACCCGAATGCCAAGTGTCACCAACTCTGGAAGAGTGTAGAGACGCCGGTGAAGTGTGGTATTTGGACCTACAGCAACGCACCTGTGTGGTGCACATTAACGCGAACTCCGGCTTCCTGTGTAGGAACACTGGGGTGTATAGCTCACAGGAAGCGTGCGAGCGCTCTTGCGGTGCCTTCCGTGACTTAGGTCAGTATTCCATCCATCTGTCAGCCAATTTTTGATACATACCACCCGAATGCCAAGTGCCTGACCCAATTATTTTGGGTCTCCCGCGGATTTCATTGCTGCGATATTACACCATACTGAGTTGCAGTTTTGAGGTCCTACATCCTTGTGAATAATCTGCCGTATATCAAATGTTTTCTACTATTTAAGGGTTAATCCTTATTTTTGTGTAAGGACTTATTTTCCAAATAGCCTCCTAAATCGTGATAGATAGATAAACTCTTAAAAATCTCTAAAAACTTATTGCACATACTTAAAGCAAAAACAATAAGCAAAAGGTTAAAAGATAAAACAGAAGGGTGCAAAGGCGGCCATTTTTTTATCGCTAAAGCAATCTCTTCGAGAAAACCTTTGATTTTATTAATTAATACCAAAACGATTGCATAATCAGCTTTATTAATTAATTGTTCGTCCCGCGTCCGCCAGATGTATGCCGTTACCAAGTGGACCCTGGCCCATGCGAGGAGTCGATCCCCAAAGTTTACTTCGACTATGAGACGAGCCGCTGCCTTCAATTTACATACGGCGGCTGCCACGGCGGACCTAACCGCTTCTCGTCTATCGAGGAATGCGAGCAAGTCTGCAGACCTCCTGCCATTGGTAAATTTTTCAACTTCACTTTGCACTTTCAGTCACCTGCTAAAATATTTGGCATGATTCGATCTACAATTTCAACTAATTGAAGATAACCCTCAGGCCTTACACTAAAAGTTGTAATTTGTTTGATTAGATCCATGTAATCAGCCTCCAGAGCAAGGCGACTGTAGGGCCTACATTTACATGTGGCATTACGATGCATCACGCGATGAGTGCGGGGAGTTCATCTACGGTGGCTGCAAGGGCAACGATAACAGGTACTAAAGCATAAAAAACCATAACAAGCATCTTAGGTGCGATGAGCCATAAAATAGGGTTGCGCCATTCAGGCAGTTAAGACTATGATATAGTCCCTGAACAGTGTTTTGCGATCTTGGTCGTTGCAGAGCAAAGATAACAGGACCTGAAACGACCAGTTTAAAATTTAAGTAGGTTAAGGCATCTCAGGTTGCGATGGAGCCATGAACGAGTTTGCGTACCTATAATATACATAAATACATACGTACTCAGATTAGACATGCAGGCAGTTGGAAGTTCGCACTCTCTAGTTGGTGCCTGCAATCAACAGAGCAGTGTGACTCTGACACTAGCCACTATGACATTTAAGGTTATGTCATATGAAAACAGCACCTTGTGTGGGGTTGTAATGCTGACGTTATTATAGGTTCAGAATACAGGATTTCAACTTCCATTGAGTTCATTCACGGAGAACATTCCACTTATTGAATTATTAAGTATATACTAAGTTTGGATGTATTTACTAGGTTCCAAACGCAACAAGAGTGTGAAAACCGGTGCAAGAAGGGGTCGACGACTGTTGGCATCGGTTTGGCGAGCAGCTCAACGACGCCTATTACCACTAGCATTAGAATACCGAATCCTTCCACTACGATTTCTCCATTTGATCCTAATGAGCTGGTGAGTATCCATACAAATATAACATACATACATATTTATTCATACGTATTTTAGGTTACAATATATTAACGGGAAAAATACAGCTAGATATGGAGTAATAATTATGCATTATTGTGAACCCAGTTAAAGGTTACCTAAACATAAAACATCATAATAAAAATAAAAATAGTATAAAATTATATTTAAAAAAAACACAATCTTCAATCATCAAAACCGAACCAAATTTTCGTCTCATTGATTGCTCTGAGCTCTCGAATCCAAAATGCATGAACTCACAAAAGCCTCGATGAAATTATTGGTCTCTGCGATGTGCAGCGCAATTTTATAGCCCAATTATCCTGCACAAATGACGTACTATATTTTAGTTTAGTCGTAGTAGAAGTATTTCTATTGCATTATGTTCCTTTTATTTTATTTTGTTCAGAATACTTAAGCAAACTTACTTACAGGATACACTTAAATCTTACTTAAACCAACTTACTTCTTACATATTACTATACAACAAAAGTGGATAGATAAATAAAGAATAAGTATAACGCCAATTACAAGTTTTCACATATAGAATTTACATGAGATAGATATATCTCGCAAAAGTGGAAAAAGTAAATATTAAAATATGCTACGTAGGAAGTAATAAAATTATTAATTTTACAGAATGGTCGTTTCAATGAACCAGAGTGTACAACTCCGTCTTCAGTGGAGCCCTGTGGTGCCAACGTCACTGTGTATTACTACGACACGAGGACACAAGCTTGCTTGGTCGGGGACTTTGGTGGTTGCCGGTATCCAAACAGCTACCGATCTGAAGAAGAATGTGAAAGGAGGTGTGGAGCCTTCCAAGGAATCGGTAAGAATAAAAAGGAATCATCATCATTTTAATGACATCACCAGAACACTACCACAGATTTAAAAATTCGAATCTCCTCTCAGAATGTAAAGAGCGAATGACATAGGAGCTGGCAGACATCAGACACATTAGAAAACATTATGGAGAACTCTTAGCCATGCAGGAGCCGTGCAGTAATGAAAATCATAGTGACAAATGGTTTCCTTCACTGTTAGAGCATGTGATACTAATGTACTCGTAATTGTTTAAAATACACGGAGCTCCGAAAAAGTCAGAGATGCCTGCCGGTGATCAAACCCCAGACCTCCTAATTAAGATATAATAAGTTATATCCTATAGTAGTTAAAAGCTACTGAAGCATGAATAAAATTTCAAAGAAGTCAGATATACAATCTTCTCTTCGTAGCAGAGCAAAAAGCAATCTTTTTTTTTCTTCAGACGTATGCCGTGCGACTCTTGACCCTGGGCCGTGTCTGGCCGCTATTACCAAATACTATTGGGCCGCAGTATCAGGTCAATGTTTACCCTTCGCGTATGGAGGTTGTCACGGCGGACCCAACCGTTTCTCAACCGTGGAGGAATGCGAAGAAGTTTGCCGAAAAACCGGACCAGGTACGGGATATCCAATCACCTTTTCCAATAATTTCCTTATCTTCTAATCCAATCTTAATTCTTACCAACTTACTGAAGCACGATTGTTATTAATTTTCCTTGGAGATTAACTCCAGCTTCACATAATTTACCTAACTGAAGTAGATTAGTATCCATAAACTTCATTTTAACTTGAAAGTAACCACAACAAAAAAAATAGACAAGATCGGACGTTTAAGAAATTGCGCCATGCGCCAAAACAAAAACGTATAAATTGTGACTACTATCATGGTGGTGGAAAATGTTTTTAGTCTTCACATTCTTGTCTAGTTTTTTTAAACGAGTCTGTGCTAGAGAGTCACAAACATCTGCCAGTGTGCGATGGCATAACGCTTCGGGGCTGGGTACGGGTACTAACGGAGTGAGGTGGTGGGGGCAGAGCCGGCGTGCCTGCAGCCGGTGTCGACGGGGAAGCCGGGCTGCGCACTGTCCTCCCGGCGCTGGTACTACCACGACGTCTACGGGGAGTGCATCGCCTTCGTCTACTCCGGCTGCGGAGGCACCGCGAACAACTTCCCCTCCTACGAGTCGTGCGCTGTCGCTTGCAAGAGAGCGAAACCCGCCGGTACTATACCATCGTCGCTTTGCGCAAGCCTGCTCTACCCCGCTCTTGATCTCTCGTAACGTGATTGATACCATCCAACGTCGTTCAACTGGGTATATGACTACTATTCAAATAAATTATTTATTTTGTGATTTTTCAATAGAGGATCTCCCGAAAGTCATTATATCCACGTCCTTTGACAGTTTTATGTTCAATAACCGTTTTACACAATCGATTAAAGAAAAAAGTGCGTCAGACTTTAATGACGTCACATTTTAGAATTTCATATTAATCGCATACTTAGGACGCGTATTGACGTTTGATAATAAGTTGCTGATTTGACTTATTGTCAAATAGCACACTCTTGTTTTGTTTTTTATCCTGGATATGGATATAGTACTTTAATACAAACTCTTCCATCGGGATTTTCATAACCTAAATGTATTCGGAATAAGTCAAGGCAAAAGATTGTAGAAATTACTCGTTTTTGATTTAACTCTGATTGCGTCGCGAGCCGAAACTGTCTAGAAATTTATAAGAATTGGCTGCTATTTGAAATTTTATCGTACATAATTTAAAACATACGTAAACATAGATTTTTTAGAGCGGGTAGAACTGGTATATGGAACTAACGTCGTGTTCGGCTTTTGCTGTCACATTTTGATTTGATCACCGCTTGCACGCTTCTCTTCTTTCTGCCTCCAGCGCTGTATTCACTTCTAAATGTTGACCACCACCACCACCACCATGTTATTTTGTTCTGTTATAGCGTTGGACCGAATGAGTTGACCGTTATTTCGTATAATCACAGGTGATGTATGTATTCCGGTACTGTATACTAATTCTCTTTAACATTGGAATCGTCTCGGAAGTTAGAGCTTTCAAAGTGGATACATGTGAAACGACTCACGAGCATTTGGCACTTTTTGCTGGCTCATGTAATGTGTACTCTGCCAATACAAAGTGACTGATATCTTCAAACCCTTTTCTGGTTATAACCACAACATATACAACCCAATATTATTTGGTATACAGCCCAATATTATTTAAAGGAACGCGCTTCATGTTTGACGATACTCTTATATCCTCTTATATCTTAAGACTTTTATATCCGTCTGTGCTAACTACACATCTTCCTCCTGATCTTCTGATCAGGAGCCTGTTTGTTCAGGCAGGTCGTCCTCCTCATCCTCATCAAATCCTCATTCAAAAAAGTTTGCCGCCAAGGTATACATTACATCCTCTAGAACGAAATGTCGTACGAGATGACCATTTAAATGAAACTGTGATAAAGAGGATCAGTAGCCGGTATTTGCAGGAGGGTGTTATTAACCTTCATATAATACTAATTATATAAATGCGAAATTGTGTTTGTTTATTCGTTTGTATTTCAATCACGCCCCAACAGAGCAATTGATTTTTTGCATGGGTATAGTCAGTGGCGTGCACGACATAGAGGCATAAAGGTACTGCTTACCCTAGTTAAAATTATCAGAATTCCCTGTCTGAAAGTAGGTTTTTTTTTTCGCACCCAGTTATCCTCTGACGATATTGTGTCAGAAACATTTTTTGTTGCGAGTTTTGCTCTCAAAAGGGTGCCAACTCACGATGGTCGTGAGATTGGAAGTGTTTTTTTTTCCGTGTGAGTGGCCCTGTTTCCATGCTATGCACGCCACTGGGTATAGTTGAGGACCTGGAAAGTGACACAGGCTACTTTTATCCCGGAAAATTAAACAGTTCCCGCGTGAATTAAAAAAGAAGCGGGTATAGTTTTTTTTTTAATGTTTCGCACCCAGTTATCCTCTGACGATGTTGTGTCAGAGACCGTTTTTGTTGCGAATTTTGCTCTGAAAAAGGGTGCCAACTCACGATGGTCGTGAGATTGGAAGTATTTTTTCCGTTAACGATACTTAAAGCCAAAGTGGCTGACAACGGTCCCGTCCACAGAGCCGAGCGAGAACGAGGTGTCGTGCGACGGCTTCGAGGCAGAGTGCGCAGCGTTGCGGTGCGAGTACGGAGTGCTCAGAAAGCGTATGCCGGGCGGCTGCGACCGCTGCGAGTGCGTGCGCGTAGAGGTGGACTGCGAGCCGCTGCGCCGCGAGTGCGACACACTCAAGTGCAACTACGGCGTCGAGCGGACCACGGGCGACGACGGCTGCGAGAGGTATATAGGACTTTAGCAGCCACTGCAGCCTATTAACGTCCCACTGCTGGGCACAGGCCTCCACTCTTTTTTTTTTTTTTTAACCACTACAAGTTAGCCCTTGACACGCTCAAGTGCAACTACGGCGTCGAGCGGACCACGGGCGACGACGGCTGCGAGAGGTATATATAGGACTTTATCAGCCACTACAGCCTATTAACGTCCCACTGCTGGGCACAGGCCTCCACTCTTTATTTATTTTTTTTAACCACTACAAGATAGCCCTTGACACGCTCAAGTGCAACTACGGCGTCGAGCGGACCACGGACGATGACGGCTGCGAGAGGTACATAGGACTTTATCAGCCACTACAGCCTATTAACGTCCCACTGCTGGGCACAGGCCTCCACTCTTTTTTTTTTTTTGTAACCACAACAAGTTAGCCCTTGACACGCTCAAGTGCAACTACGGCGTCGAGCGGACCACGGACGATAACGGCTGCGAGAGGTACATAGGACTTTATCAGCCACTACAGCCTATTAACGTCCCACTGCTGGGCACAGGCCTCCACTCTTTTTTTTTTTTTTTAACCACTACAAGTTAGCCCTTGACACGCTCAAGTGCAACTACGGCGTCGAGCGGACCACGGACGATGACGGCTGCGAGAGGTACATAGGACTTTATCAGCCACTACAGCCTATTAACGTCCCACTACTGGGCATAGGCCTCCACTCTTTTTTTTTTTTTTTCAACCACTACAAGTTAGCCCTTGACACGCTCAAGTGCAACTACGGCGTCGAGCGGACCACGGACGATGACGGCTGCGAGAGGTACATAGGACTTTATCAGCCACTACAGCCTATTAACGTCCCACTGCTGGGCACAGGCCTCCACTCTTTTTTTTTTTTTTTTAACCACTACAAGTTAGCCCTTGACACGCTCAAGTGCAACTACGGCGTCGAGCGGACCACGGACGATGACGGCTGCGAGAGGTACATAGGACTTTATCAGCCACTACAGCCTATTAACGTCCCACTGCTGGGCACAGGCCTCCACTCTTTTTTTTTTAATCACTACAAGTTAGCCCTTGACACGCTCAAGTGCAACTACGGCGTCGAGCGGACCACGGACGATGACGGCTGCGAGAGGAACATAGGACTTTATCAGTCACTACAGCCTATTAACGTCCCACTGCTGGGCACAGGCCTCCACTCTTTATTTTTTATTTTTTTAACCACTACAAGTTAGCCCTTGACACGCTCAAGTGCAACTACGGCGTCGAGCGGACCACGGACGATGACGGCTGCGAGAGGTACATAGGACTTTATCAGCCACTACAGCCTATTAACGTCGCACTGCTGGGCATAGGCCTCCACTCTTTTTTTTTTTTTTAACCACTGCAAGTTAGCCCTTGACACGCTCAAGTGCAACTACGGCGTCGAGCGGACCACGGACGATGACGGCTGCGAGAGGTACATAGGACTTTATCAGCCACTACAGCCTATTAACGTCCCACTGCTGGGCACAGGCCTCCACTCTTTTTTTTTTTTTTTTTACCACTACAAGTTAGCCCTTGACACGCTCAAGTGCAACTACGGCGTCGAGCGGACCACGGACGATGACGGCTGCGAGAGGTACATAGGACTTTATCAGCCACTACAGCCTATTAACGTCCCACTGCTGGGCACAGGCCTCCACTCTTTTTTTTTTTTTTTTAACCACTACAAGTTAGCCCTTGACACGCTCAAGTGCAACTACGGCGTCGAGCGGACCACGGGCGAGGACGGCTGCGAGAGGTACATAGGACTTTATCAGCCACTACAGCCTATTAACGTCCCACAGCTGGGCACAGGCCTCCACTCTTTATTTTTTTTTTTTAACCACTACAATATAGCCCTTGACACGCTCAAGTGCAACTACGGCGTCGAGCGGACCACGGACGACGACGGCTGCGAGAGGTACTTCTTCTTCTTCTTCTTCTTCTTCTCTCACTGGGCTTTTCCGCACTTAAGCATAAATGCCCGTTGTGCGTGAGACCTCTGGTGCGTCTCCCCGCTGGATCACTCCAGCCAGCCGAGCTCACTCCAGAATCCAAGCAGGCCGCTCAGGTCGGCGAGGACTTCCGGGAGTGTTGCTGGGGAGCCAATGTAGGCTTTTCTTTGAGTGGATGCAGGACTACACTGCACTGCGAGAGGTACATAGGACTGTATTAGCCACTACAGCCTATTAACGTCCCACTGCTGGGCACAGGCCTTTTTTTTGGAACGAAGTTCCTTTGCGAAACGCGCGTTTCGAAAGGGGGTTAGACGGAAAAAATTAAGACCAAAAGTTGTAACGACACTTTTTGCTATAGTTGTAAGCCGTGCGGCGTGCGCGTGTTTCTCTGTCTCTCTCTCTCTCTCTCGTAGAAAGCAAGCCAGTTATTTTCTTTCTATTTCGCATTGAACAGTGGTGTCGCGACGATTATTTTTTATTAAATATTTTTTATATTTGTTAATAATTAAAAAAAATTATTATAACTTTAAAAAAATAAAACTTTATTGCAATTCCTTCACTAATTAATCGAAAGGAACTTCGTTCCATCCGGGTGTCCCTTGACACCTCTCAAGTTTTTTTTTTTAATCCACTACAAGTTAGCCCTTGACTGCGATACCTGATGGTAAGTGATGATGCAGTCTAAGATGGTAGCAGGCTAACCTGTTAGGGGCATGGCAGTTAAACCCATACCCCTATTTGGTTTCAACACTGCATCGTACCGGAACGCGTAATCGCTTGGCGGCACGTCTTTGCCGGTAGGGTGGTAACTAGCCACGGCCGAAGCCTCCCACCAGGCCATACCAGACTCTCACACGAAAGAGGGAATTAGAGCTTAGACCCACCACGCTGGGTTGGCAGGCTTTAACGACTACACTCGGATTACATAAAATTACGTAAATAGATCTTTTATACACAAATTGACGATTGTTTCTCAATACTCTAAATTTTTTTTTTTTCATGACATTTTGTATATTTTGTAAATTGTTATTTTGATTATGTTTCATTTTTTTTTTAAATTTTTGTAATTTTGTAATCTTATTTGAGTTAATTGTATTTTTAGATGACATTCGTAAGAGCTTTATAAAAGCCAAAATCGAAATATTAGTAATATAATAATGTGATAATATGTGTTGTATATGTAGTAGATGCCATGTTTGTGATAATAGCCAGGACCGACGGCTTAACGTGTTCTCCGAGGCACGGGGGTGACACACCACCAACTTCCTAACTCCGGGATAGTACTGAGAACTTCTAGTCAGAAAAACCCAATACTTAATTATGGCCCGACCCGGGATTCGAACCCGGAACCTCGTCAACCGGAGTCGAAAATGCTAACCACTAGTAACGAGGCAGTTCTATTATGCTTTCTATTGACGATAATATATTTGACTTAAGTGAAGTGTATGGATGCCAAAATTTTTGCCGATCCACGGCATCAGTCCAAATGACTCCTATTCTCGATCAACGCGGCCTCCTACTACCACTCGATGCGATGGCACACGAATTTCGCACTCACGGTCAAAATGTAACGACGCCATTTATTTAGACTGTGGATTATGGTGGGCACGGAAATTCCGTGAGTTAGTATCGCCCCAAAATTCGACTTACAGATTTCAAATTAACGATATTTTTTTTTGAGTTAAATGACTAATCGTCAATTGTGATCATAAGTTTTGCGCAGGGTATTGGTGTTGCAGTGTTTGGACTAATAGATAACTTTATTCCGCCCTTCGATTAGATGCCGTTGTCTCGAGCACCCGTGTCTCAAAACTCCCTGCACAGCTGTGGAGCGGTGCGTGGCCACCGTCTACAAGGACCCTCTTACGCTAGAAGTGCGGTACTCCGCCGAGTGCAGGATCGGTAAGATATTATCATTATTTTAATTAAGAGTAGAAAAAAGTTCCACCCATGACCCAACTAATTGTTGACGAGTGTACGACGCTGACGAATGCAGCTCGGCTAAGCAGAGCAGCGTTCAAGAATCTCCGTGACATCTTACCGTCCAATATTCCACATGATTTTGATGGGCCTGACAAAAAAGGTTTACTTTCAAGCAGTGGGCGATGGAGAGAGCGAATTACTTATCTGGGAGATGCTTGAAAAGCAACAATATACCGTAGTCTGCGAAGTTTTTTATTCCACTACAAGTTAGCTCTTGACTTCGATCTCACCTGATGGAAATATCTTTGCAAGAATACTTGCATAGTTTAGATATGGATGTCGGTTGAGATGACGAGGACGAGTTAAAAAAATTAAGAGGGATTAAAAGGTACTAATTAATTTCTATGGCCCTTTTTGATCGTGTTATTGAGACGCAGAGGCCGAATTGTCTGGCAGGCAGATTGTAATCAATTGACACTCTTAAAACATATTACTCGAACTGTTCATACATGCTTTTTGACGTACAGTCATCTATGAACTCCTTAAACAGAGGCCCAATTGTCAAAGCCAATCGTATTCATTTGACAGCTCATAACGTATAACTCGAACTTTTTATGGAGTACATACATGCGTTTTGACGTGCAAGCATCTATGGCCTCCTTAAACCGGTCGAATTATACGTTTGACAGACGATTACCATGACGATTTCCTTACATAATCGGGGGGCAGGTTTTATTATTTATTCATTATACGTTTGACAAACGATTACGATTACGATTTCCTTACACAATCGGGGCGCTGATCACAGGCCCGATTGTCTAAAAAATCGCTATCAAACTGAGGAATTCATACTATGTAATATGTTTTCGATTTGTAAGCATCTATAAACTCCTCAAACATTGCAATGACAAACGTAACTGATTAGGATTTTCTTACACAATCACACTAAGTACTATTTTGGCAATGCTCTATTTGTGTTTATCTAGTGAATAAGACGGGTACATGTCCACCAAATACTGTGTACTCAACAACCGAGGGTCAGTGCCGAACGGAATGCCGCGACGATGCTGACTGCGTCGGCGTGGGCAAGTGTTGTGAGCACGGTTGCAGTCGGCTCTGTCTCGAACCTGCCTCCCTGGTACAGTCCAGCCCTGCACCTCCGCATACTACATTCTCACCTGGTAAGTATTGTAAGTATGTAAGACCCTTATAGGCCTATTACACTGCACTTTTTACAGGGCCCTGAGGTAAGGGTAGGCGTTGCCGCTGCTTAGAGCGTAGTTTATTGCACAGCAATTATGACCAATTTAGGGACCCTTACTCCCTAAAGCTTATTACACTACACTGATTCAAGTGTAAGGGTCCCTGTGAAAAGTGCAGTGTAATAGGCATAATATTACACTTGAAACAGTGCAGTGAATTTAGGGAGAAAAGGTCCCTAAATTGGTCCTTATTGCTGTGTAATAAGCGACGATTAAAGTGCCCTGTAAAAAGTGCAGCGTAATAGGCCTATGAGGAACCAACGTTTTCTTTTCATTTCATCGAATCTTTACTACTGCCCCTTTTTGTCCCAAGCGTTTCTGTCCACATTCCAGGACTATAGCAGTTTTAGATTCTTTAATTAAAGTTGCAAAATTAGATCCGCTTTTTGATTTGGCATTCATTTGTTAATAATGCCACTTGTCGCAAGAGTCGCTAAGCCTAAGTGGCAATGGGCAGGGCATACTTTGAAGAACCGTTAGGCGTTGGACTCATTATGTGCTTTAAATATGGCGTCCTCCCACCGGTAAGGTGGTTAGACGATCTCAAGAGAGTAGCTGGGAGCCGCTGGAAGCAAGACCGTGTCCTGTGGACATCCAGCAGTGGACGTCTATTGGTTGAGATGACGATGACGGCTGATTTGTTAGTTGCTATATACATAAACCACGGTTCACTAATGTTTCACAAAAAACGTTTAACAAATGATCATTTAACAAAAAATGTTTCAAAAACTATTCAGGTGACAAACAACGTATTCCGCAAAAATATCATTTTACATACCACACTGATAACTAAAAAGCTGCTTACCTCGGCGGCGTTATTTTATCGGTTTATCACCGGATGTACCTTCCTAACATAATGTATACTGGGTGGCTTTTTTGGCGTCTCGAAAATTTGTATCATAATATTAGGTAATTGGAATAAAAAGTATATACGGTATTATTTATTTAATATTTTTTCTACAGTCCTTCATATCCATAAAACTACATAAACCGTAAACGCATGACATTTTTACTTACTAGCGCCTGTACTAGCGCCGCGATGAATGTACGCAACAGCTGAGCGTTAGGTACAACGAACTCGCGCGTGCGAACTCCGACAAAGCCGTCTACATTGACAATGATTCACAATTTTACTTTTTTTATTAATTCCTGATTTTAATATTTTAATTTGATTATTAAAGAATATTTATTGATAGAAAAAAAAATTGTTTTTTTTTTAAATGTAGATCTACCATACGCACCGCGCCCGAGTGAACAAAGGGAACCGGAGGTGCGAGCACAAGAAGGTGGCAAGGCCACGCTGCGTTGCTTCTTGCACGGAAACCCACCGCCGAGAATCATTTGGCGATATGGCGAGATCACGGTATGTCTAAGAGAAATTGTGTACCTACTAAACTCACCCACAGGGCTTCAGGTCTAGGAATTCTTCCAAAAGTGAATAATCCCAAATCCCAATTTACCTTAGTAACACACTTGATAAAATTTTTTTGCAATCCCGCGAGACGAGAACATACAGGCAAAGTGGTTTAAAGCAACTATGAGAAAACATGGAATAGCTTCGCCGAAATTCGGAATCCTACAAAATCACGCTTTAAGGAGCTGGGAAGCATTTTAAATGCTGCCGCTCGGGCCCTCCGACAGGCTGTACTCACAAGCCTGTTTCCGCTGTGAATTTTTGGCAGCATTTTTACAATACACACAGGTGGCAGAATTTTTTATCATGGTTTTTCCCTGGTAAATAATATTATCATGTGCTTCCCTAGTAAACAGAGCGATAAGAAATAACGTGCACTGATCTTCACTGTATCCCCAATTTCACATTTCAATCAGATCGAAGGTGACTTCGGTCGGTACAGGATGTTGTCAGACGGAGCGCTTGAAATAGTGTCGTTGTACCGCAACGACACCGGCGTTTACATCTGCGTAGCGGATAACGGACTGGGGATTGCCACGCAGGAGATACGACTCGAGGTGCTGGGTAAGTGAGCTCTGAGAGCCAACACGACTGTACAAGCGAAAATCGGATACGACATTAGTATGTTGTGGTATATCGTGACGCAACAGAATGCGATCAGTGTCAAACATCCATTTCAAGACTTGTAAGCTATATTCAGTTGCTGCGCCCTGACTGGGCGCGCCAGATTGCATTGCGACGCATCACAACACATTAATGAGTAAATCTTAAAGGAATAAGATAGATCATGGAAGTCGTACCGGAGCTTGTGTTAATAATATTAGGGACACCAATTAAGCCATAGCTTGCGTCGTATTTACTTAATCTAAATCGTAACATGTCTCTTTCCTTCTTTCTGCCTTCATAAGAACGATTTGTTTTTATTGACGGTTGGCTTACTATCTTTTACCGGCAGGCTATGCTTAACATTAAACTTGGCAGTGTGTTGTGTAGGACGGAAGGTAATCTTTAGAGGTAAAGCAAATATTTGTGGGGTTTCCCCTAAAAGAGAAGATTAGCATCTTCCACATCTTTAATATGATATAAAAAGCAATTTAAATTGCTTTTATATCTTAAAGATGTGCAACATTATTATTAGAATTTATTGAGTGCAGACGATCATATTACTACTGATCACGACACAGCATACATAGACTTATGACAATATTTGCGACACAGTGCCATAGGTTTAATGAACTAATGAATGAGAGTAGAATAGGAAGTAATGCAGTAGTTCTGTTCTGTAGTTCTGCAGTTTTCTGACTAAATTTCTTTCTTCCTTAACAAAATGCTACTTTACTATCTTTGGTTTTTCATTTGTTTGATTTGGTTTGATTTAATTTTAATGCTGCATATATCGAAACTTAACAGTCACTGGGAGTTGCAACTTGCTTATAAATGTGAGATCAAGTGGTATCGGCTTCACAGTATAACGGTCCACACAAATCATTGACCAAAAGGTACTTATTATATTTAAATTGGTACATTCCTATAGTATGCATAAATAGACCGCTCATAGTATCTTTGGGTGCGTTTCTGATACCTAGTACTGTTGCGTAGAGATACATATACAGTTCTAAAACTAAGTTATTCTTCCGAGTTATGTAATTGAACAAGAAGTGGCCTTGGGCCCTGGTGGATCGCATTACTTTGGCTCTTCTATTGAGGTGACCAATGCAGGTTGACAGTTTGGGTAGGAGGATTCCAATTTGGTCAAGATTAATGCCACCAAAAGCGGTTTTACTTATCGCAAAAAAACAGCCCCTTTATGTACCTTTTCTCCTATAACTCCCAAAATATATCCGTCCCGATAAGTAGCGTATTGTATTATGTCAACGATTTGACCCTTAGATACGCATGCACATTAGTCTAGGTATTGGGGTGGTCCGTTGTATGGAGACCCCCGCATTAAATCTTCAGTCGATGAAACTTAGCTTGGTTTTAGTATTGGATGGTCCAAAACGAAAATATCCAACAAAAAAACCGGATGTTTTTTTGGATGGATGAAAGTTAGGTATCTATACCTAAAACTTAAAATTTATGACTGAATATTTTCTCGATTTCTTTTTAAAATGATAGTAAGTAGTATATTTCCATTCAAAATCGAAATATCAAATGAAATAATCATGCAGAACATCGATATTTAAACCGATTTTATTATCAACTCCTAATTGCGTTTACGCGATAATGTACCTTCCTGGTTTAATAATTGGGCATAGCATAAAAAACCTTACTTCCTTTTTGATTTTTTATTGAACTCATGATACTTTATCATACTATAAAGTTTCGTCACCTGAGGAATTATTGTTGGGTTCAACTAGCTTTATTGCCTAGACTACATGCCTAATATTACTTCAGACCGACTATTCAATAATAATTATTAATATGTGGACGCTACAGCACAAAGCTGCCATGTACACCAGATAATATTGTACAAGTTCGGGTAATTCAATCTCTGACCGAATTTCAGATAGATACCATGATATAATTAAACAGTTAATTGATTACACAAATGATACTGATGGTACTATATTATTTATCTGACATTATTTAGTTCCATAAAACAAATGTTTTAAAAAATTCTATGTATAAAGGAACGATTTTTTGCTATTCGTATTCTGTGAAAGTACTAATTGGATAATATAACTTTAAGGACTATTAACAGCTAAGCTTCAAAAGCCTGCGCCCACATCAGGATACATAGAATCTAAGACTGTTTAGTTCACGACGAAAAAGTGTCCTTTTTTAAAGCATGCCTACTTAACTAGCATGTTTATGAAAATATTCCAAGAGGTGATGTCTTAGGCTTTTTTCTCACTGCATCCGATCCGAATCCGAGAATTCTCAATCCGGAGTAGCCGTAGTACTATATGTATGAGAGGTTGAGGATGAAGAGATTTCTGTACTAAAAGGGTAACTTCGTATCGCTTCACGAAGTCACCATTTTTTTGGCCACAAAAGTTTATCTCGTAACTTTTTTGCCATCGGATGTCCGTTATAATATTTTGCAGTCAACAGTCTTTTATCTAAACATGAAGCGATATTAGTGTGAGTACGTCCATATACATACTCAGTGAGGTTCGGCATGCGCCAAGAGTAACGCGTCCACAAAATGTTGCGGCTCTCAGTGACTTTATGTTTCGTTTTGGTTTGCACAGCACACAGAGGTTTTTTATTTATTTATTAGCATTGGTTATTGGCGTTACTTTTGGATTTTCAAAATTCTATGGATTGCATTCTTATGAACTATACCTATATATAACTCATGTTATTAAGTTCCTGTTGCTTGACTTTAGATTGTTTTTGGTTAATCTGAGTCTCCATATAAATTATGAAATCTAAATTTAACTCCTGTTTAACACACAAAGTAAAAAACTTTGCTTATTAGTAATTAACCTAGTTTGTGGAATGTTCAGCTCTTCTTTTCTCTACTAGTGAGCAAAATTGGCTCTGGAAGTTCAAGTATCAAGAATACTTACATAATAATTGGTCATCTCATCGGGTTCAAATCATCAATGTCCTTCCATCTCTATGTTCGGGTTTCATTGGTTGAACTTTCATCTGGGTATAAAAGTTAAACTCATTCAGTACCGGTAATTAATGCTTTCGTAATATGGCTTCCATTGTCAATATTTGACACTTCCTGACATTTTAACTTGTAACAAATCATGGGGAACATCCACAAACTGCACGTAGTCATTTGCTAACGGTTGGGTGGTTAGATCCTGTGGAAGGGCCAGCTGGTATCTCCGGCACCCCTAACGCCGTGGTGGTAGGTGAGATGGGCCGTTCGCTCAGCATCCGCTGCCTCGCGTACGGCTACCCGCAACCCGCGATTTACTGGTACCGTGGACAGAACGGCCCCATGGTACCCTACAGCAGCTCCCTTTACGAAGCCAGAGGGAATGTGCTTCAAATACGAAAACTGATGCCCGAAACTCTCGGAGAATATATCTGCCAAGCCTACAACGGATACGGCAAGCCGGCGGACTGGGCGTTCGTGGTGCAAGCGTACAGACCCGAGGGATCCGAAGAATTCCCCTACATGGTGACGCGACAGACTGAACGATCGGTGACTCCTTTCGAGTACGAGCGACAAACTGAGCCGACCACCGCGCGGACGACGGAAGTAGATATACCCTATTCCGGTAAGATCGGGCCTCTAACAAAACGCTTAACTTTATCAATTGATGCATGTCTATTTGCTGCATGTTGCATGCGGTTTGATGAACTCCTATTTAAATTTTATCTTTACTAATATTAAAAATGTGAAAGTTTGGATGGATGGATGGATGAATATTTTTGTTACTCAATCACGCCAGAACGGCTTAACGGATCTCGATGAAATTTGGTACAGGGATAGATTATTGTTTGGAATAACACATAGGCTACTTTTTGTCCCGGAAAATAAAAGTCACGGGAACCGAAAAACCTCAATCCACGCAATTAGTCAGCAAGTTTTAAACAATATTAATTTACGCTAAAAGTACCTAAACAGTTCCGGGAATTTGTGTACTCTTATCTAGAGAAGAGATGCTCTTCAACTTTTGACTTCTAAGAAATTCCGCGACGACTTAATCATTATCATGTCATGTTTATATTAAAATTGTCATTAGTTTGATCTTTATTGCCGAGTTATCTTGCAAATATAAAGTTATAATATTATCTACGATCATTAAGCGAATTCACCATGTTCCTGTTTCAAGTATATTACTTACTAGTAGGTGTGTACATTTTGTCTTATTATTTTCCAGTATTCAACATCGTCCATTAATTTTGTTTAGGAGAGTTAAAATCTAGCTAGATCAGTTAGCAAGACATGTAGCCTTTCTGGTTTTTTATCATCTATTTCACCACCAGCTACCACAAGTTTTTGAGACAAAATACAAGTCAAGGGTTTGTACCAACTTGTTAGGTAGAAAGTAGAAACCTAGGAAAATACCTTCTTAGGCGCGGAATATACAAGAGAGGCGACGGGCGCGGCCGATGTGCGGGCGCGTCACCGCTTCCGTCATCTATATCTGTACTAATATTATAAATGCCAAAGTTTGGATTGATGTATGGATGTATGGATGTTTGTTACTCAATCACGCCCCAACAGCTGAACGGATCTGTCTGAAATTTGGCACAGAGATAGTTTGTAGTCTGGAATAGCACATAGGCTACTTTTTATCCCGGAAAATTAAAGAGTTCCCGCGGGAGAGTCGCGGGCATTCGCTATTATTTAATACAAATGTATGCAAGCGACGGGACGGCTTGGACGCCGCTTGGACGCCGCTTTCGTACTTCCAAGGCCACACCGCCGCCGCACCTCGGCCGCACTGCCGCCACGCCTCTCGTATAATATATCCCGCCCATCGCTGATAGACGATTAATTATATTAAGGACATTGTATTAGTATGTAAGACATGACAGCTATAAATAAATAAATGACTAAATGACGAAATGACTAATCATGGTTTAAAAAATAATTGTTGCTTAAAATTTTAATCATTTATATTCAAAACTGACAAAGCCTGTATATACAGTGCCAGTGCGGACCCGCATCACGACAGACCGCACTCGACTGTCAGCCGGCTCGGAGATCAACCTGCCGTGCGACGTTGACGGCTTCCCGGTTCCAGAGGTGTACTGGACCAAGGACGGCGTTCAGATCCAGCGGCAGCCGGCTGACGACAGGATTTATGTCACAGGTATGAACATTATGTCTAAGTATCCATACTAAATGCGAAAGTGTCTGTCTAACTGTCTGCTACGCTTTCACGGCTCATCTGCCTAACCGATTTTTATGAAATCTGGTACGGGGATAGGTTGTAACTTGTATCCTGAGGAAGGATATAAGATACTTTTTATCCCGGAAAGTTATGAAGAGTCGCGGGCATCATCTAGTAATAAAACAGACATAAAGGTAAAGAGGACATTAATTGTATTATTATTGTAATTATTAATTATTTTAACTTCAATTAGCTTCTAAAATTACCAATTGACATTTAAAAAACGTAGTTGGTACCTACAATAGACATTTTGAATTTTTAACCGACTTCCAAAAACGGAGGAGGTTCTCAATTTGGCGCGTACCTTTAATTTTTTTTTATCACGAAATCTTAAATCTTAACTAGTGCAGACAGGCCAGGGAAAGGAGGCCTAGCCTTTTTGTCTAGCCAGTGGTGGGTTCTGATCGATTTCAGTAATTCAAGTCATCTCTTTTACTGACGGTTGTTGTGTCGAGGATATTTGCTTAGTAGAGAATTATCAAATTTAGTTAAATACTGTTTGATAATAATGTTATCAAAATGACCTTTTGTCATCGTTGTATTTCGTAATAATACATTAATTCTGGTTAGGTATAATGAATAACAATAACTTTTGCATATTTACTTTACGCAATTCTGTTTAATCTCCATTTACTATTCGGCCATTTTTTCCATTTACTAAAGGAGGCATTTACTGAGGATAATTGGAAGGTATTCGTAGCACTTTCGTAGACTTGAACTTGACTTGAAAGCACTTCAATTTTAACCGAGAAGTTGCTGGTAAAGTTGTAAGTAAATAGGAAACACTAATCATAAAATTAATAATTAAGTAAGTAATGAATAGTTACGTCTTACTAGCAATGTGTCAAACATCCACGATTATTCAATAGTTAGGTATAATACGGGCCTTCGTAAGTGCGTAGTTAGCACCAAGCAAACCAAACTTCATAAAACTAATGTATCTTATTAGATATTAATTTTTGGTTGCTACCAGAAGTATCAAATAATCGCTTATACAAAATCGTGGCCACAAAATATATTATATTATCAAAATCGAAATCATATTCAAATAAACTTATTACAAGTGCTTTTGAATCTTCGAGTGAATCTACCACTGGTTCGGAATACCATTCCTATCGAGAAGAACCAGCAAGAAACTCGGTGATAATATACTAACACATGATGTAGTACTAACTACGCCTGGATCGCAATCAAAGTCAAAGTCAAAGTCAAGTCGCAATCAAAGACATCTGGCCGCAATCAGTGTGGGTCGGTTGTGGGGTGTTCATTGTTCCCGACACACACGCTAAACGCCTATACGGTCGGTTCCACAAATCGTCTCGAACTTCAGGCAAGCAATATATATAATAATTTTATTAATGAAATTTAAAAAAAAGTACTTATTATTTTATCATCTATTTTGATTACAGAGGCGCGGCTGACGATAACTCGCGCGAATACGAACGACAGCGGAGTGTACGGTTGCCACGCTAACAACGGCTACACTTCGGACTACTCCACAGTGCAGATCAGCGTGGAAGGTAAGCTGAGGAATGCTGCTGCTGGTGCTAAAGCCGCGTCCACAATCATAGTAATTTGCATTATTAATAGCGGTTGTATGGCCTCACCCTTAGGCATTGTTCTACGTGATCAACAAACGCGACGTCGATACTTCGCTACGCATTAGTCGCTCACCTAGACGCACGAATAATTACTCTGCACGCGAAGTAAATATTCTTGACGCAAATTCCATAAAAAAACCCCTATTTATTTATTTACAAGAAATAATTAACTTTATAAAACTTGAGTAAAAATTGGTAAAGGTAAATAGATAGGACTGCAAGTTCAATAATTCTTCAATAATTTTATTTTTCAGTCTTTTTTTGTGTGGGTAATGTAATATCTATCTTGGTATGAATTAAAAGAAGCTATTTATAATATCATAATAATAAAGATTTTCTATACCGTCAGGTCTATACATTCCGGCGAGTTGCAAGGACAGTCCGTATTTCGCTAATTGCAACTTGATCGTGAAGAGCAAGTTCTGTCACCATAAGTATTACTCCACGTAAGTTTTTTGATTACTAATAACATAGAATATTATAAAATAGAACGTATTATGCAGACTACTGTGGATACCTAAGCAAAACAAGGGTGCAATTTCTGAATAATATATTTTCACAGTGGGTATTAAGAGTGAAGCTACGTGCAATATCTTGACTCAACTGATCTTGTCTATAACAACCGATTTCATAAAAAATTGGCAGTCATAGGGATAGAAGTGAAAACGAATATTAAAATAAATAAACCTTAAACTAAGGCATTAAAGTTGAATTACGAATGTACTATATTTATATTTAAGACCTTTTGTCTTCGTAACAACGGTGTCGATCACGGTGTCGGTCACGCGTTTCCACAATTTTTACCCCCTACCGAAAAGTGTTCAACACGTCTAAAGAAGTTTTCACCACAATAATAATCATGCGTATTGAATGATAATCTCCAGGGTGGAGCACGCCTGCCTATGGAAAATACTAGATCACTTTTACCTATGCGGTCTCCACTTTAGAACTTTCCGACTCCAGCGTCCATTGCTCCTACGACAGTCAT
The DNA here is from genome assembly GCA_964035005.1 of Erebia palarica. Classification (NCBI taxonomy): domain Eukaryota; kingdom Metazoa; phylum Arthropoda; class Insecta; order Lepidoptera; family Nymphalidae; genus Erebia; species Erebia palarica. Next base: position 21,840,363 of record OZ035994.1, read on the forward strand.
GGTCTGCCACGGACATTGCTCTGCCCCCATGCCGACTTAGTCCTCGGTTCGTCTAAGGGCCAACTGTCAAAAATCATCATACTTATATTATAAATGCGAAAATGTGTTTGTTTGTTGGTTTGTCCTTCAATCACTGTGCAACTGAGCAACGCATTGACCTGATTTTTGGCATTTGGCATGGGTACAGTTGAGGACCTGGAGAGTGACATACTTTCATCCAAGAAAATTAAAGAATCCCTGCGGGAATCAAAAAAATATTAAACCACACGGACGAAGTCGCGGGCTAGTAATTCATAAATCATATTTTATCAGTAGGGTAGGTATAGGGGTAAACCCCTAATTGGTTTCTAGATTTTACATGGCACGTCTTTGCTGGTAGGGCGCCAACAGACCAGACCAGAGAAAATTCAGAATTTATAAAATGCCCTGCTAGAATCGAACCCGTGACCTCGGGAACACCTCACCACTGCGCTAGGGGGGTCATCAAATTGATTTATTTATGTTAATACGCTAACATGGTGATCGAATAACTCTAACCTTAATTTCTTTCTGTTATAGATTCTGCTGCAAGTCTTGTGTAGAAGCCGGTCAGCTCGACCCCAACGAATTGGAGCTGATGCAGGCCGACATGGCGTGGAGGAGGAAATAGTTACCACTTCCGGCAGTTATTATGTCCGAGCGACTAAAGAAAATAAACGAAAACCAACATAAGTAATAAATAAAAAGGCCTATAATTGCGTTCGAACTAAGATTACGCGCTTAAATAGAGTGACTTTCCGCCGTAATAGTTAGAAATAGGTTTATTTTAATTCAGCACCTTACCTATTTTTAATTTTTGAACAATATTTATAATTAAACAGAAAAAAGTATTTGTACAATGTTGTCATTGCCTTATTTTTCAATTACATTTGTAAGCTTATAAGATGTTTAATTTGAACGCATTATGTCTTATAGTATGTTATATAAGTTATATAGAGAATTTGTCCGTCTATCTATCTATATATTTAACCACGTCTGTCTATGACATTACCATCGTGGTGATTCACTCTTTCTGGGAAATGAAATTCAGAGTATAAACTCTCGTATAAACGATATCGTGGTTGGTCTCCAAAGTTACTGAGTAAGTAACAAATCAGGATTTTGAGAACATGTCCACTGAAATACGAAAGTCGCAACCGACTTTCGGGAGAGAAGAACGGGAAAACCGAAACCGCAGCGCAATTTCAATTTTAAAGGAATAATAATTTATTACCTGCTAGTGTAACATTAGATTTTTAACTTACTTAGTTTTATTGGATTATTAACATGAAAGCTACACCAAGTGCTTCTAATAAATTAATAACAAACCTCATCACGTCAGATTTATTACTGCACTCAAAAATACTCAAAGAAATCTCTTGCATTGATTATATAGTTATTAATAATACTCTTATGTACTTTTATATATATTTTATATTATTTTTCGCCATTATTAAAGAAATCTTGTTTGAAGATATACGGTGGAAAATGTAAACCATTATGGTGCCATAAAATCGGGATTGCAATCAAGTGATTTTTTTATGACCAGCAATATTAACAGTGTACTAAACTAAAGTAACTACCTACTCTACTTACTGGGTTACTTTGTAACTTACCTAAACGTAGGTAGAATTATGTGTAAATAACTGTCACAAATAGTTTCATCTGTGATGGAAAATAGTTTATTAAATATAAGATAGATGTTTTATTAAAGAGTTGTCACATTCACATAGGGAGGCCTTTTATGACGGGAAAAATACTCTTTCCTACTTTAAAGTAATAATTTGAGATAATAAATTTGCTATGTGCGAATTGATTTCAATCATTTGATGCGACAGTTCATCAATTTATATAATAGGTACAGTACAGGTTTGACATTGATTTGACTGTTATTAGATGCTAGTAAATATAAGAACTCTATGGATATGAGAATGGACGTAGTCAGACTAAGCACTCAAGGGATGCAACCTCAAATCGTTTACCAGAGCTACCATCAGATTTCTTAAATTTTCCGGACATGTGTTTACTTATTTATTCGGTGATTTCGAAATAAGTAACAAATAAATAATTTCTAAATAGTTGACCCAAGTATTTCTAACTTTAAAAGCGCACGCAAGAAGTCTGTAAAATTTTCTTATTTTCTTGTACCTAATTTTGTCTGGAATTATTATCTAGGTTTTTAATTACCTACCTGTGCACCTACCAAAATCTGGCTACTACCTTCATAGTTCTTATTAGGTAAATTTTTGAACAACTAAAATGAAAATAATTTATATTTTGAAACGTAAGATGTGTGTTACGAGTAAGAGTAATTATTGTGAGTCATAATAATTGTATTAGTCATAGTGAATTTTAAATGGACCATGTAAATATACCCCTTCCTTCAATAAAATTTTGTGAATAAAATTCGGTTTTATTATATTGTAACCCTTTAAAGACTAATTTTGCCAACTTTTGCATAATAATTACCTAACTTAATTATATGCAAAATTTGGCAAAATTTTTGGCAAAATAAGTAAGTTACCTATACATATATGTAGATAAAAAATATTATTATTATTATTATTACTCTTTATTTTGTACACCACAACACACATAAAAAGGACACAAAAAATACATAGAAAACAAAGAACGAAGTAGTATACAAAAAGGCGGCCTTATCGCTTAGTAGCGATCTCTGCCAGGCAACCTTAGGAATAGGAGAAGTTAGGAGATTAACTCGCGGGTGGTTTATTAATATAAACATACAAACAAATACCTACATACTAATACATAAACAGTTACACAAATAATATAATACTTATAATAAATAGATGAAAATAAACTAATATATATTATGTATTTTTAGTTTAAGTAATATCATACTAAATAAAAGTTAAAACTAGTCGTCTGTATTATGGTGATTAATAGATTATTATGTAACTATTTATACATCACCTCTACGTTGACTGATTTAGACAAGATTTGTCAATAATTATCCGAATGAAAAAAAAAGTTAGTAATGTAAGTATTATTTAGGTAGGTACTAGTAGATATAATTTTGCTTAAACATACGCTTAATGTGAGAACACCTGATCCCGGCATATCTCTGCAGGCAATAACTTAAAAAATAACTAGGGCCTAAGTTCAGACTAATTTTAGATAAATATATTATACCTACAGATAGGTACCTACTTCATGCACAGTAAACAGATTTGTATCTGTTCATGCTTCATGTCTCTTTCTAGCTGATGTTCCAGACTTCTACAATAAATTAAGAATAACTACATTTAAAAAGTAAACTTGGTATTATTTACTACATGATGCCCGCAACTTCGTCCGCGTGGATGAAGGTTTTTGATTCCCGTGCTTTCATTTCCCGGGATAAAAAGTAGCTTTTATCCTTTACCGGGACATAATTTATCTCTGTACCAAATTTTGTCAAAATCGGTAGCAAATATGAGCCAGGGGAGCGTAGCAGACAGACACACAAACAAACTTTCGCATTTATAACTTTAGTATGGATTTCAACAGTTCCCGAGTTTGTTATCATTATTTCAGACGCAAGGTTAACAAAATAGCGACCTTTTTGTTAACTACAAATACGATATCAAATACTTGATGCTGCCCGTGACTTCATCCGCGTGGGTTTAGACTTTAAAAATCCCAGGGGAACTCTGATTTTCCGGGATGAATATATGCTTTCCCAGGATGTAACTTATCTATATACCCAAAATGACATCCAAATCGGTGAACGGATGAAACTCAAAGCGTAGTAGAGACAGACACTTTCGCATTCGTAATAATATTACGTTTATAGTTGTACTAGCTGATGTCCGCGACTTCGTCCGCATGGATTGAGGTTTTTTGGTTCCGATTACCACGAAAAAGACTTTTCATCTTTTTGTGACTTAAATATGAAAGTTAGACTTTGCTGTCGCTGTCTTTTTTATACGACTGCCTGAAAAAAGGAGTATATTGTTTTCATGGTTCATGTATGTATGTTTGTATGTATGTATGTACGTATCTATGAATGTATGTGAGTTTGTATATTCCACCATAACTTCTATACGCCTGAACCGATTTTGATAAATGGGGTATCGTTAGAATCCCTAGCTTATTCCGAGTGACATAGACTAGTCAAATTTTTAAAAATATTGATGGGGTGACCATGTTCCCGCATTAAAGACAAAAGTTGAAAAAAAATTTCGAAAATAAGATTAACTATATAATTATCATCTAGAAAATGATGTGTAGATTCCAAAAATATATAACACTATAGTTCAATATCCAGTGATTCACAAGAAATCATTTAATAAATATGTGAATAAGATTCTATACATATAACTAGATTAATTTAGATTTTTAACTGTTTAGTTCGTTTTTTGGCAGGGCAGTTTTTATTTTTTTTAATTATAATTATTATAGCAATTATAAAGCCCTACAACTTTTTTCTGGAACTCAATCTTAAATCTCTCATCGTCATGGCAGCGTTCGTAAGAAACGTTTTCGTTCGACGGTTTATTCAAATCCGACTACCACGAAAAAGATTTTTCATTTTTCGAGTTACTATATGCATAAGACGCTCACAAATAATGTGGCTTTCTATTTTTAACAGAATTTTCAAAATAGGTTCAGTACAAACTCACAAACTTTACCTCTTTATAATATTAGTATAGATAAACGATCTCCGCAGTAACAGTAACGCCGCCAACATATGAACATACCAACCGTACATAACTGGGTGTACCTACGTCAAAGAGCATAAAGAACCAGGGGTAGAGGTACAACTCCATACAACGGGTACCATAGTTCTAAAATAAATTCTAGATGGCGTTACTTGTCTCGAATAAGTATAAATTTTGTTTAAATCAACCGAAACTCAATGAAAACATGTATTTTGTTGTTTTACTTTATTTTACCTATTTATTTATTAAGTTTAATTAACTATTAAATATAAAATTTTCATAAAATCCGATAGCAAAAAGTTTATTTCAAAGCTTTCGTTTTAACGCCATCTAGAGCTAAGCAGAAGAACTACAGGGTATCAGCGATGATAAGCAGATTTTTGAATGCTTTTTGCATAAGTATGGAGTTGTACCTCTACCCCTGGTTCTTTATGCTCTTTGACCTACGTAGAGGAATATATATATATATATATATATATATATATATATATATATATATATATATATATATATATATATGTATATTATAAAGAAATATGTAAATTAGGCAGATACCTTTACATAAAGCCACCTAGGTACATACAGTCTGGAGTAATGAGAATTATAATTACGGAACCATATGGTTCCTGTCTTGTTACTTGAGATTTCTAATTTCTTATCTCTGTCTACTTAATGTTTTTTTTAATTGTAATTAAGTATGTGCGAAATATTGTTTCATTATGCTAACGCCAGATAGATCGTCTTCAAAAGTTTAGAACAACATTATCTATACTAATATTCTACAGAGGTAAAGTTTGTGAGTTTGTGACGTTGTAGAGGGTAGTCTCTGGATCTACTGAACCGATTATGAAAATTCTGGTACCAATAGAAAGCTACATTATTTGTGAGTGTCATATTCTATATATTAAACCGAAAAATTAGGGAGTTCTCGTGGAAATTTAAAAGTACGATACGTAGTATACAATTATAGGTCTGTATATTGCATAAAGTGCGGCTTGAACAGAACCTATATGTTTGTGATTCCAGAGCCAAAAATGTTGCGTCTTGCAGTGGCACTTGGTTATCTAATGACGTGCGCAGCCCAAATAAGATTCTTTTTGGAAGACACTGGTAGGTATCATTATGCCGGGTAACACGTCTACACGAAACTAGATTTTCAAGCTAGGGCATTTCGAGTATAAACTTGCAAGCTGGTAATTATCGCTCCGTACAGGTTAGTAGACGTTAAAAACTAAACGAAGCTTTTAAGCTTCTGTTTACATGGAAAAAGAATGACGCTTGCTGTAGCTTGCTGTGTATCATCAATTTCCTTCAAAGATTGGCAAAAATCGCCCCCTGGCGCATACACACTCGTAAGCAGCCGTCGTTTTATTAATTCGGTATATTTCGAAAGCGATGGTATATAAAAACACCGACGACCATGAGAACACGTCATGAGCCACCATGAGAAAAGCAATCCTGATGCATTTTAGTTTTTATTAGAATATAATGGACGAATCTCGGATCTCGTAGCACACTGTACCACGGACACGGATCTATTTTAGCCGTATCCGAAAAAGAGTCAGGTTACACGCTCTGCCATCTCCTAGCCTGGGAACGATTCTCGACTGGACAGCGGCGCTTCGTGTGGCAGTTTGCTTACGCTTGGGAATAAAGGTATGTGAGCCTTATTTCTGTACTTGTGGCGGCCACGTGGATCAGTTTGGTCACCATGGACCATGGACTCAGTTGCATTCGGAGCGCAGGTCGCTTGTATCGCCACGGTGCTCTCAATGATATAGTCCGTCGCACTCTGGCCACTGCCTCCATCCCTGCACAACTGGTACCCTCCGGTTTGTTCAGGGACAACGGCAAGAGGCCGGACGGGATGACTATAGTACCATGGTCGATGAGTCGTGCACTGGTGTGGGATGCAACCTGCGTTGATACGTTGGCAGCATCCCACCTACCGGGCTCGTGCCTAAAGGCGGGTGCAGCTGCCGAATATGCTCAGTTGCTTAAGCGTCGCAAATACTCAGTCATTACTAAGGACTACGTTTTTGCGGCGCTTGCTGTTGAGACTCTGGGGGCATGGTCATAGGACACGAAGAATTTTATAAATGTCGTGTCCCAAAAACTGGTCCACGCCTCTGGTGACCAAAGAGCTGGCGCTTATTTAGCCCAACGGGTAAGCCTTGCCATTCAACGAGGTAATAACGCCAGTGTTTTAGCCACCATGCCCATTAACGACCACTTTGACTTGTGTATTTTTTGTAAATATAATTAGTTTTTTTTTAATTTAGATTTCAATTTATTTCTTAGTTTTAATTAAAATATATTCCTAGCCTTAGTTTCAAAGGTAAATAAAATGGATGAATTAATTATTATCATTAAACGATTGTCATTCTCAGACATGCGGCTGACGGTTCAGCATTTAATTGGAAAAGACAACGGCGTGCACCTGTGCCACGCCTGCGACAGAGGGGGCTCGTATGACTCCGGGCTGCAAACAGAAAAGAGTGAAGCTCGTTTTTCTACAGAGCTAGGTATATGTGAGTCTACCTGACCCTGGTTCAACAGATACTACAGAACTGAGCACCACAGATACTAGGTACTGAGTCTGGCCTTTCAGAAAACACCGCAGAATCAGGTACAACATAAACCACAGAATTTATTACAACAGGCAGTAGTGAATCTTGTCCATCAGAAACCACTACGGAACCAGGTACAACAGAGAATTGTAATTCTTGTGGGCGTCCTAAAATTGAACAGGTTAAAGTGAGACAGGTTAAGTCGAGTGGTGTTCATTGAATTCCCATATACGTTGGGACAGACAAATAAACACACTGAGTGGCAGGCTACGCAAATTCACGGTCATTATTTAAATGCTTAGGAATTTGGCTAATCCAGAGGTAAGTAACAAGAATTGTTTATATATCTTTTCTGAATCAGCTCTAAATTATTACCTACTTGCGTGCCTACTCATGCCTACAACTTGTTTAATGAAACTAGAACGTGCACAACTTAAAAAAGCTAAAAATCCCTCCCAATGGTGCCGATTCTGTAATGTAACATCTCTAAACTAAACTAAATTGGCAGCTTTAAATCTAGTTCTGTCCCTTTCCGTAGGGAGTATTATGAAAGGGTTAGCAATATTTATAATGCTCTAATTTTAGTTTAGTTTAGAGATTGTGCACTACAGAATCAGCCCCATTATCCCTTTATTCTTAGACTGTGAATATTTTCGTGTTAGACAGCTAACTATACATCAGATCTGTTGTCCTGAGATTCCACAAGTCGGCAGCCTCAACAGTAGTTACACGCTCATGTCTTCAGAGGTGGTGGTGCCTTATTACGCACACAGTCGGCACGTAGATTCTTCCATTTTGCTGGATCATTTCTTTACACTAAAGGCAACAAACCCCTTAAAATTTTGAAAATGTCCCGGTATATAAATTGAATGTAACGTAATTTAATGATAATACTATTTAATTAATTACTATTATATACTTATATTAATTATTAATTTAATGATATACTAAATAATAGTTGTATTATCTAATATTTAGTCACTATTTGTGTATAGTTATTAACACTACTTATTTGTATTTAAGTAGTTGAAGTCCATTATCTATTTAGTATGGTTAATGGAATTTAATTATATAATGTGTCTATGAAGACAAATTTGAAATTTTATTAAATTTTATTAAATTAAATTGATTTTAGGCTATTTCATATCTGTTACCTACGGAGGTGCAAGTGATTTTCACGATACAGGGAATCCTAGTGTGGAAGTCACTGCCCCACTAATTGATGCAATTACTTCATTATAGTGATCTTTAACTGAATCTGAATAAACAAAATTCAAATAAATTAATACTGAATGGATTTCGACAGGTACAAGTGAGTCTAGCCGATTAGAAAGTACCACGAAACAAAGTTCAACAGAAACTAGCTGGTCAAGTTCAACTGAAACAACACAACTGAGCTCAACTCAAGCAACAAGCTCAGATTCTACAGAATTCAGTGCAACATCAATCGAAACGAGAACAACAGAATCAGGTTCAACTGAAACTATAGTATTTGGTAGTACACGGACTACCGAGTCAGGAAGCACAGAAACCGAATCAGGTTCCACTGAAACAAGTACGTATTTATAACGTTAATGATAATTTAATATTTACTTTTTATTCTACTGCAAGTTTGCCCTTGACTGCGACCTCACCACACCTACTGGTAAGTGATGATGATGCAGTCTAGGATGGAAGGGCTAACCTGTTAAGATGTGGTAGTCAGGTACAATTAATGTAATATAATATATCCAATATTTATTTTATTTAGCTCTAATTTAACTTTAATTTAATTTAATTTCAGATCATAAAAATATTACTATTAGGTACATACTAAGAATTATTATTATTATTACATTAATTATTATAACCATAGTATTACAACCATGCATAACATACATAAATAGGTACCAAATATACATAAAGAACGTTAATGGTTGCAATAGTGTAAACTGATGCGTAACCACTAACGCCTACCTCAGAAAATAAGTACCGACACAGAATAAAATTAACAATTTACAATAATAATAATAATATAATTAGCATGAGAGAATATAAGTAGGAACATATTATCACAGTAACAAAATAACAATAACAAAGGTGTGTGTGTGTTTGTGTGTGTTTGTGTGTGTGTGTGTGTGTATGTGTGCGTGCGTGCGTATGTGTGAATGTGTGTGTGGGTGTGTGTGTGTGTGTGTGTGAGAGCGAGAGAGAGAGAGAGAGATTGTGTGAGGTTTGGTTGTATTTGTTATGATTTAGTACTAAGACATTTGGTGTGTTTAATCATTTTATAAAATATTCAACATCATCGTATGACAGTGATTTATGCCACATTGAAACAACATTTTTTCATTTATATATATTATATTCAGGATGATATTAACTTTGTTGTATAGTGACGAACTACCTAGCATAGTAAAATTGTCGCCTGGTAAGTAAATTGCGAGATAGAATTATCAGACATACCCGATCAGACCTCCTTTTTCTTCGTAAATACTCTGGTTATAATATTATATTTAGTTCTTTACGCTTTCTAAGAATGTACTTAAATGTACATTTTCCTAACGGAAACTACATCAGCTGTTTTTATACGACTGCCTGAAAAAAGGAGTATATTGTTTTCAGGGTTCATGTATGTATGTATGTATGTATGTATGTATGTATGTATGTATGTGAGTTTGTATATTCCACCATAACTTCTATACGCCTGAACCGATTTTAATAAATGAGGTATTGTTAGAATTCCTAGCTTGTTCCGGGTGACATAGGCTAGTAATTTTTTTAAAAAAATTGATGGGGTGACCATGTTCCCGCATTAAAGACCAAAATTGAAAAAAAAATTGGAAAATAAGATTAACTATATAATCATCATCTAGAAAATGATGAGTAGATTCCAAAAATATATAATACTATAGTTCAATATTTAGTGATTCACAAAAAATATCATTTAATAAAAAATGTGAATAAGACTCCAAAGGCAAATATTATTTCTTAGGCAAAAATTATTATTATTTAAAGATATGCAAATCGCTTCTTATGGAGGTAAACTCCAAAAATAATATGGCAGAGCAGTCGTATTTTTTAATTCGTTATATTAATTTCACTTGTATAATATATAATTCATCGGTCGGGAATCGAATTGGTTTGCGCAGCATTACCTTAAGCCTCAGATTAAAAACCTATAGATTTCGCCATATTCCAAACTTTCAATGCAAAAACGAGATAGCTTTATGGCGTATGGCATATATAAGAAAGGTAAGTGAATACTTTTTTTTTTGTCCCTGTCAGCGTGTTCAATTTTTTTGCCTGCCAAAGTTTATTTTGACGTAATTCTTTGGCACACAAACTTATGTACAGCTTATGTACATTGGAGGTTATATAACTGAGATTGGAGGTTAGTAAGCAGTCAAAGTTTTTGATAAATTATTATTTTAAAACATATGTAGGTGGGATCGTAAGTGAAATTTTGAGTTGATTGTTGTTCTATAAGCTAATGCGCAATGGTGAGTTGCAGTATATTAGGCTGCAAAAGCCGCAGTGAAAGGAAAATCGAAGGAATCACATTTCACAAGTAAGTGGTCAAAATCTTGATTTAGTGAGTTATTAACATTGGATCTTTATATTAAAGTAACTATAGTCAGGTTTAACTAATGTTTACTGAAGTAAATGAAAGAAATGGGGCCTATTTGTCCAATTTTCATAGTAAAACTGATAAGAAAAGTTTGTTTTTAAAATGAGTATATTTGAAGTGTTGCCAGGACCCAAATTCAAATACTTCCTTTCGGGCAAGCGCGCACGGCCGTTTTTTTTCTTTCTTATCATACAAAAGTAAAAGAGACAAATGAATTAATATTATGGTCATTATTAAATTTGTTGGCATTATTACTACTTGTTATTATATCTCATGAAACAGGAAGTATAATATCTGTCAATTTGACTCGTTTCATGTCATTCGTTTTAATCTGTGGATACGGACGCCATATTGAAAATAGTTAGTTTAATTGCAAGTGTTTTGACGATGGTAATTCAGTCTCCTGCCTGGCACATAGTACTTTTTGCCGGCAGACTCAGCGATTATTGAATACTTTTATGTTTAGATCGCAATTGATTTAGAGCTTAACGATAGAAATCGTGGCCGGATCAAATGAATATTATCTTAGAGTTGAGCCAACTTTTATCTAATTACATAAATCTCTCGTGGAACCTCTACACGTTTAACCATTTACTCCTGCAAGTTTCAAATGAGAGGACAATTAATATATTGAAAGTGTTTTATTAATACCTACTTCTGGATTACCCTTTACAAATTACTCTTTGATTATCTATTACAATAATCCATACTTCCAAACTAATCTTATAAATACGAAAGTGTGTATGTATGTCTCTCTGTCTGCTACGCTTTCATGGCCCACCTTTTCAACTAATTTTGATGAAATTTGGTACAGCGATAGGTGGCATCCCGGGATATAGGACATAGGCTAATTTTTTCTCCGGAAAAGTAAGGAGTTAAATATAACACTGTAGCTGAATGAAACGATTTAACTCCTATTTCACTTAACAGACCCACCAACTTTTCAGCCCAGTGGCTAAAATTGGAACTAATTTTTACGCCTGTTTAGTTGTTGGACTTTTATGCTTTCAGTTATATGAAATATGCGTTCATTTACCCTCATTTACTAATCTATATATTTTAAAAACGATCGTTAAGAGTAAACTCTAGTCACAGTATTAGTATATAGATACCAATACTGTGCTCTAGTCGTGCGTCGGAGCTGACACACACAATTTTTGAAGTGAATACCTCTTTAGCCTCGTTGAGCACTTTTTTTGACTTATAGTTTAATATTATATATTGAGGAGAAAGTGGATAGAAGCCACCGGCAGAATAAATTGGCAGCCAACAAAGTATACAAAAGTCTGCTCATTACATTTCACTAAAGATGTAAAGGAACTGAAACCTAAAAGTGTCCGTTTGAAACCATTTACTGTACCAACACAGCATATCCATGTATGTATATACAATCAACAAATTAATTTTACAAGACATACACACTCAAATACAGTGTAATGTGTTTAAATTAATTAAGATCAAGAAGATTTATTCTGCAAACGAGCAGTTATGGTTTTTTCCCATGGGGAAAGATGTATCTTTATGTACTAATTATTATTTCTGCACTTGCAGTGTATAAATAATGTCACAACAGCTATGCTGCAAGGAGAGCCAAATGATCCTACTAACGTCGCGATGATTACTATTTCATATAACCCTGATAGAGTTTTACATGATATACACAACATACATCCTGCAAGACTAAGTGTAGTAAGTAGATTTAAGCAAATCACTATATCCTTGCTTTATAGATAACATTAACTTAATTTATTTAATATTTTTTCAGGATTTACAGCACACCAACAAAATAACAAATTTGATACCAGACGAGTGTTCCAGTAATATCCTAGTGAGTGATCATGCAAGTTCATACAAAATTTATTGTGTACTTTTCATTTATTGCACCAATGCCTTTTAAAATCGATATCTGGAGTATTCATAGATCACAAATTATACCTATGACATAAATCTACCCATTCTTTTAGGAAAGTGCAACGGCTTTGACATCAACCCCTAAAAAAGAGAAAATTTTAAAGCGGGCGCTGAGCAAGGAAAAAGAGAAGTCAGCGAAGAGACTTAAAAAGTTACACGTCGTACGGGAAGCTAAGCGAAGAGCCACAAAAAAAATAGCTTCATTACAAAACGTTATTACGGAGCTCAAAGCGAAATTGAACATGAACTTCGAAGAATTAGATTTACTATCTAATATTGAGACTGAAAATGCGGATTTTTTGAGACGGTATCTAGACAAAGAAAACTGTCCAAAAAAATATTCACCATCCCTCAGAAAATTTGCATTATGTCTCCATTTTCTAAGCCCTAAAGCTTATACTTTCGTTAGGAAACAATTTAGAACGTGCCTTCCTCATCCAAAGACTTTATATAGATGGTACAAATGTATCGATTGCGAACCAGGCTTTACTAGCGAATCGTTTGATGCTATTAAAATTATTGCGCGAAAATCTAAAAATAAAGTTCTGTGTAGCCTTAGTTTTGATGAGATGTCAATTCGCCAACACCTTCAATGGGACGGTAAACAAACCATAGGGTATGTAAACATCGGAGAGAACTTAGAGTCTGATAACCAACCACTTGCTAAAGACGCATTAGTGTTCATGGTGACAGCTCTAAATGATAACTGGAAAACACCTGTAGGATATTTTTTAACCGCAGGAGTTAATGGAGAACAGAGGAGTGCACTGTTGAAAAATTGTGTAAGTTTAATAGTAGAATGTGGTGTAGAAGTTGCATCTGTAACATTTGACGGATGTCCTGCAAATTTTGCCATGGCAAAAATTCTAGGTGCACGCTTAGATGATCCTTATAATATAAACCCTGAAATTAGTGTCGAAGGGCAAAAATTGGTAATTATGCCAGATGCATGTCACATGCTTAAACTTGTAAGAAATACGTTAGCTGATAAAAAAGAAATTTATAATAATAAAAATGAAAAAATATCTTGGTCATATATTCAAAAGTTACACGAGTTACAACAAAGTGAAGGACTACATTTGGCAAATAAACTTCGAAGTGCACACGTACAGTTTAAAAAACAGATAATGAAGGTACGTCTTGCTGCTCAAACTTTTAGTAAATCTGTTGCAGAAGCTCTTTTATTTTGTAAAAATGATTTGGAAATAGACGATTTTCTTGATTCAGGAGCAACAATTCAATTCATATATAATTTTAATGATATATTTGACATATTTAATAGCCGTCGATTAAGCACATATGGATTTAAAAAACCGGTTTCGAAAGAAAACTTTATATTAATTAATAATAAATTAAAAGAATTCGAAGATCTAGTCAAAACTTTGAAATTTGCTCAAGGGGAGTTAGTTATTAAATCAGGACGAAAAACTGGGTTTATAGGTTTTTTAACTTGTGTTGAGTCACTCAGAATTATTTATCGTAGATACATAGATATTGAAAATGCCCCGCTTAAATATTTATGTACTTATAAAATGAGTCAAGACCATTTGGAATTTTTTTTTAGCGCCATAAGGTCAAAAGGAGGATTTAATAATAATCCCACTGGAATGCAGTTTATATCTGCCTATAGGCGACTCTTAATACACGGGGAGTTAAAAAAATTAACAATGGGAAACTGTGTACCTTTAGATTCCATTAATATTTTAACATGTAATAAAAATTATTTATGTAGAAAATTTAATGGAAGAAAAGAAAGACTACTTTCGCTGGAAGAAAATCTGGATATAGACGATTTAAGAACAATTGATGTACCAGAAACTCACGATTATATTGGAAATTGTCAAATGTCAGAGTTTACAACTGAAGCAACCATTTATATAGCAGGTTACATAATTATAAGAATGTCGAAATTAATAAAATGCAATGAATGTTTGGCAGCAATCTCGTCATGCAACAAATTTAACAGTTTTATTTTTAGAAAAGATTTTGGCGGATTGCACTATCCTTCAGAGGATGTGATTAAAATTTGTTTGTACGCCGAAAAAACAATAAGGCACGTTTTGAGCGTACACGGGCATTCGTACTTTGGAAAAAAAAATTGTTTACCCAGATTGATTTGCGTCATATTAAATAATTTTGTTACTTCTAACATATTCAACAATTTAAAAGAACACATTAAAGAGCAAAGCGCCTTAGATAACCACATTTCTTTGCTCATAAAAGCTATTTGTCTGAGGTACTTAGAGGTAAGAATTCATTTTATAATGAGTTCTGTATCCCAGCATGATGAAAGAATTCGAAATTTTTACAATAAATTAGTTTTATTTCAAGGCCAATAAAAATCATTCAGTCAATAAAACGTTTTAAACATCCTTTGTTTTTCTACAATCTTTTCATATACTAATGTTTCGTGATTAACACAATTAAAAACCTTAGATAAATCACAGAAAGCGTCAAGTGCATCACGTAACTCCTCCCAGGCTTGGAATAATATATTTTAAATTAAGTAAATCGAAAGGCATGGACCATGAATTGTTCCAGCGGCTAGCAGCGGCGGCAGTTATTATTACATATAATTATAAATCTAACTTAGTAATTTCCTATATTGGTGAGATGGTGATAATAAGCTGAGTTTGTTGTCGGCTCTTCTTAGAATAGGGCGCGTTTGGAACCCACGTAACTTTAGTTTTAAGATAACGTAGTTATACCATCATGTCTTATACTTTGTAACGTTGACGTTGACGTTCAGAAGGTGTACCTACTTTATAGGTACCTATTTTGAATAAAGATGTTTTTAATTTGCGCGGTTTAATAAATGATTATGTAGGTATGTTACTAACATTATATGGTTATTTTATTTATTTAAACATTCGCGTGATACTATTAATTATTGATAATATTTGATTTTAATATTATATTTATAATTGTGTTGGTCAAATAAAACTTTATTTATTTCCTATTTATCCTATCCTATCTGACAGGGGTCACCACTTTGGGAGTAATTTATGAATATGGCAACATTGTATTATATACCTCTCAAAGACAGTATATAATGTACTTGACTATGGCTGTCTCGCGACCGAGCAGACCATCGATCCATCTAGAGGTCATTGATCTGAGCCTTAAGCACAGCTCTTTGCGCTCTCTCAAGTCGCAGCAGTTTATTGCAACTTCCCCATGATTTGATACAATAGAGACTTTTTACTAAAGAGGAGTAAACTATTTTTAACGTTTTTAAATCTAAGACAGATCTCTGATTTTTAAATACATAAATAAGCTTTCTGGTCTTACTTAAAAGCGACTCCACATGCTGCGTCCAGGAGAGCGTGTGGTCCACCACAACACCCAAGTTTTGTGCATGATCCACTCGATCCAAGACTTTACAGTCACAAACGGAACTTAATTTTGACCCATATGCATGAGAGATTATCTTAAAACAGCAATCAGGCTGAGTTAATTTATTAGTGGAAAAGGTTATATATTTAGTTTATGCGACATTAAGAGATAGAAGATTGGTAGAGAGTCGAGAAGAAAAAGATCGATGCTCTGGAGATGTGGTGCTGAAGGCGAATAAGCAACGGCTTTCATCTCTGGTACAGAGTCGCATACTAAAATTTTTTGGACACGTCTCCCGTCGTGAGAATGACTCCATTGACCGCCTCGTCGTGCAGGGCAAGGTGGAGGGCACCAGAGGGCGAGGAAGGTCGCCCATGCGATGGACCGACCAAATTAAGTCGGCTGTTGACGGTTCATTGGACGAGTGCACCAGGCTGTCTGCCAGCAGGGAGAAGTGACGGAAACTGGTGAGGCGCATAACATCTGCCACTAAAGCCGTCACTTCGTGATGACCACGACCACTCTGTCAAGAGTGTTACGACGAAGAAGAAGAGAGCAAGGCCATTATACTTACCAGGGCAGCTTCAGTGTAGAGCTGTACTTCGGACCAACTATTGCCTTAGACGATTAGTGCTGTGTCATCAGCGTAAGAAATTATATGCCCGTGGGAGATTGGTATATCACAAAGAGCATTTATATATATATGGAATAGTGTGGGTCCCAACACGCTTCCTAGCGGAACTCCATACGTTAATGGTTCCTCTTGACTTACCCAGTCATCAATTTTAACACACTGAGCCCTATTTGTTAAGTAGTTCCTAAATAGATCCAGGACACAACCTCTAATACTAATACGTTCCAGCTTAAGGAGTAGTGTTGGGATAGACAAAGTGTCAAATGCTTTAGATAAATCTAGAAAAACGGCAATCGTTTTTTCTTTTGCATCAAGACCCTTAGTTATGGTGGTGACAAGCTCTAACACAGCGTCATCATTGTAACTCAAGTTCCCAAATTGTGTTCGTTTAATAAACCGAACACAATTTGGAAAATAGAAATTCTGGAAACAATTTAAGTCTTCAGCTTCTTTCACTTTTCGTAGGGAGGTTTCTTATCGTGGGAACTCTCAGGAAAACTTGTAGTTACGGCTGAGACTTGGTCGTGGTCATGAAGAGATAAGTACCTACAATCTAGACCTCCCGCTGCAGTGTTTGATATATTTACTCCATGAATATATTTCTGAAGGATTTGTTAACTACAATACGGCCTAAATGATTTCTACTACTTAAACTAGGTGGTAACTATAGCCTTCCACCAGACCTTACTAGAGAAACTTCAGAAATTACAAATTCCATATTGACCCAGCTGGGAATTGGACCTGGGACCTTCCACTTACAAGACTTATAAAGTGACTTTACAATCGTACATTGTCGAGTCAACATCGTCTTAGGATGCTCCGGTGTCGAAGTGAAACGTACCTACTTTGAGAGCAATTTGGAAGATTTGTGTGGTTGGTGTTGCGGCGGTGCGAATTGCTGCCTTATTAGGCGGTGCATATCGCAAGCTGCACGTTATCCCACAAAGATGTAATGTTTTGGCGTATTATAGCGAATTAAGCTTCTTGTTCCTTGATAACAGTTTCGCAATATTTTCGCAGGTTGTGGTTGCCAATCAGCGCACTTCGGCTGTTGTCCAGACAATCTTACAATAGCTCTTGGGCCCAACAATGAAGGTTGCGGTTGTCAGTACACACAGTTTGGTTGCTGTCCAGATAGGTATATTATATTCAACCAGAATATTAATTACGAATTTGCATTAATTATTATTGTTACCATTTCATTAGTGGCGATAAGCTGATTTAATGGTATTCTTTTAGCGACAGTGCGTTTGGCCAATATTAAAAGAGCATTTAGCAATCAGAGATGATTTCTATCATTACACCTGTTAAAGTTACCCAACGGAGATGGTAACAAAAAGTGGTTCAGCTTTTTCGGATAATATTCCAACTTATTTCGACGCAAAACCTTACCATTTTATGGCTTCAGGCGCACAAAATCGCAAGGCCCAGAGTTTGAAGGATGCGCGTGTCACACATACCAATTTGGCTGTTGTGCTGATGGCGTCACAGCAGCTACCGGACCCAACCTACAAGGCTGTCTATGCCAGTACTCCAAGTATGGATGCTGCGGTGATGAGGCTATAGCCGCTAAAGGACCTAACAAGGAAGGATGCGACTGTTCCAATAGCAAATTCGGTTGCTGTCCTGATGGAGTAACTGATGCTAAAGGAGAAAAATTCCTTAATTGCTCTGATGTGCCTGAAAGTAAACAAGGTAAAATAATAAATTTTCGAGTTGTTCGAGTCTGCCTAGTGAAAGCTGAAGTTGGATTTTTAGATACTAGTAACACCGAGCTATAATACTATACTATATTTTTGTATTACGGGTCCTGAAATAAATCATTTTTTTAAATTTATACAAAAGGCTAAACAAAATTTTTAAAATCTAGTACATTTAGGGATATAACCCACAGAATTGGGAATTTGCTTATTGTTAAGATATCATCATCATCATCATATCAGCCCATTGCCGGCGTCAGCTATCGGAATGAGAAGCATTTTGCCATAACCCACCACGCTGGCCATGTGAAGATTGACAGATTTCACACAGCTTCTGGATCATTATGAAAAACTCTCAGGCATGCCTCACGATGTTTTCCTTCACCTTTTGAAGCAAGTGACATTCATATTCTCATAAACGCGTATAACTATGAAAGTTGGGGGTGTGTGCACGGAAATTTCACTGAAATATTCCGTAATGTGCCATTATTGTACAGGTAATGGGCACAAAGGATACCCAATTTTATTAAATTTCCTGCATGGATTTCCTATGATTTTGCACTCTCAGCTTTCACTAGACAGACTATATCGTTATGTGTTACATATTACCTATATATATACTACGCTACGACTAACCTTGATACTTATTGTATTAAATATATGCATGGTTGCATCATTTGTTACAGCGGCTTGTGCATTACCCAACGAAAAAGGCCAATGTAGAAACTTCACCGTGTACTGGTTCTACGATGTCTCTTACGGAGGTTGTGTGCGATTTTGGTACGGCGGTTGTGAAGGCAACGGCAATAGATTCTCTAGCCAGGAGGAGTGTGAGGATGTATGTGTTCGACCACCTCCAAAAGGTAAAATATTGCATTCAGTACATTAACTGTATATCATATATTTGGGTTAAGGGGGGTCTTTCCACCAGAGATGTATCCACACAAAACACGAGTTGTATAGACAAGAGCTGCATCAAGCTGAATAAGTTTATTAATTAGTGTTATTGTCACACGTTGTCATGCGTTTGATAAGTTTTCAACTGCTATTATATTAGTAGGGAAGCCCAAGAGGGCATTTTTGGATTTGGACCCTGTAGCTTCACCATATATGAGCCCTGTATATTGGTAGGTCTGTCTAGGACACCAGATCAAAATAATAGATAAATAAAATCGATCATCAGGAGAATTACAAATTTTAAAAACTCCCAACACCTTTAGGTCTCGCTCTATTCATCAGATTATTTGTAATTAACTCACTCTACCTTAATCTGACGCGCTCGAGTATTCCTGTTGATCGATTTTATTTACCTAATATTTTGATCTGCTGTCCTAGACAGACCCACCAATATACAGGGCTCATATACGGTGAAGGTACTCTACAGGGTCCAAAGAATCCCCCTTTATATTAATCTGCCACGCTGGAGTAAATCCAAAAATCCCCTCTTGGGCTCCCCTACTATTATGAAATATGTGCCACTGATTTTTTGCAGACTCTTGCAACCTGCCGAAGGTGAAAGGAATTTGCGAGGGCTACAATATCCGCTGGTACTATGACGCGTCTCGCGAACAATGTTCTCAGTTTGTGTACGGAGGATGTCGGGGCAATAGCAATAACTTCGACTCACAGGCGCTTTGTCAGGAACGTTGCGAGCCTGAGAAAACTGAAGGTAAATAATATAATAAGATAAACTCCTTTAATATTGTTCTCCAGACTGACTCTATAACTACCATACCCAGATTAGACCGCTTCCATCTAAGACTACGTCATCACTTTCCTCTCTTTGTCATATCCACTCTGTATTCCCTCACTCACGTAATCCAAAGGAACGGCAATCCATCACAATTGGAGAGAAGTTACTCGCAGTAGTAACGACTTTACGACATCTTCGAGGCATTGGAGTGAAACAACGCCAGCTTCTTTACTTCTACAGTAGTATTACGAATTTCTTGCAGAAAACCCCAAGTGAGTCTATCTGTTTCTCCGATGTTGACGAAATTTGGTCCCATCCCGGGGACGAACATAAATAAAAGATAGAACATAAAAGAGATTGGCTATAATGGGTACAGAAAAGAAATGTTGTGTTCCTGTGTTGTGGTGTAGTAACAATAAAAAAGATTTGGTAGAGTTTTTTTTTCGACTTTTCGTCCAGATTTTTTGTACAAAATTGGTGTAAGTCCACGAATAAATTATTTAGTGGTCTCCACAAAAATTATGACTTACAAGACTCAATACAACAAGAAGCTGAAAACTATTGTAACAAAAGGAGAAAAAAATAAATGATAGTTATCCCATTTCTGTATTATTTGTTTCGGCTCAATATCCGGAATCCATCTTGAGTCAAGCACCAGTCTTTCTGCCGAAAGTCAGCGTTTCCTCTTCCCTCTCCGATAGTGGCGCCACCTATTTGGTACTTACGAGACTTGTTCAAGCACCGGGTGTCCGTTCGTCATTATAGCGTCGTTTTTCACGCCGTTCATTAGTCAGTTATATTTGTATTACGAAAATAATTTTATACCTACCCTAAAGTTAAATATAAAATTATAAAAATTGAAGTAATTAAATACCTCTCCGAAAATGGAGGACAAAAGTTTTTCTGAGGAAGTAAATACTCGAAAACGTGTACGTTCTCCATGACCAAGCTCAAGCAGCGATTCTACGGGTGGAAGTCCAAAGAGGAGCAGGACAAGGAACGATTCGCAAACCGTGAGTTATGCACATTTCGAATACTTGTCCCAACAAGTTGCATTTTTAACGAATCTTATAACAAAAGATAGGGAGAGTGCGAACTCGAATTTAAATAAAGCAGTAGATTCAAATAATCTTAACTTACGTCGCCCTGAGGCCGAGATAAAAAATAACCAACTCAATATTTTATCCCAAGTTGGTACAACAGTTAAGGATCCTATTTACGTTAAAGCGGACGAGAGTCATCTTGAAAAATTAACAGAATTACAACACTTTAACCGTGATTCAATACCGGATACTATTCAATAACCGTACGCTATTCAATTTTCGGATGCACAAAAGAAATATCTAGCTACCCCCGGATTCGTAGAACTTAAAGTTAATGACGAATTAAAAAGGTTTGAAACTGCGTCATTAAAAGAAGATTCTCGTTCGTATTTACTAGAGCGTTCTTTTGCTGCTTTGTCCAATGCTTTACTTTGTCAAAAGAACGAATTACAAAAAACCTTACAGACTATAGTCGATTGGGCTAGTGACTCCAAAGAGTCCTTGACTCCAAATTCCTTGTTTGACAAGATTCAAACATTATTCTCAAAAGATTCTGAATATAGTAAAGTGACAGATGATTTATTACAATTAGTATGTGGCAGGCGAGCTGATTTCATTAATTTGCGCCGAGAAGCGCTATTACGGCAGATTACTGAGGATTTTCATCGTGATGTTTTGCATAAGATCCCTCCAAGTTCACAATGCTTATTTAATGACGAGTCAATCCAGAACTATTTTCAAAAAATAGGGGGGGCAGATAAATTAGCTTCATCATTTCGGCCAGTGCCCGATACTCGCAACAATAATAAATTTTACCTAAATCAAAAACCATCGACTAGTAGACAGTCAGATTCCAAAATTTTTCGACAAGATACCTCAACCAAAAAAGAAAAGAAAACTTCTTTCCAATCAAGTCCAACAAGAACTAGACAAAACATCAATCGCAATAAACAAAAGGGAAAGAAATCTCATTCGGAGTCAACCTCTAGGAATAAGCGTCGCGCATGACTGTCGGACATTTCAAGGCGGCTGTCTGAGGCGATTTCAAAGTATGTGGAGCAATCTAGGTGCACCAGAGAAAATAATCAAATTGTTGAATGGTGTACGAATTCCTTTTATACTAAAGCCGCCGCTAATATTTCCGAGTCCAGCAGTTATGCAATGTTAAAGAACACAAACTACCCGCGATATGACTTTACAAATCAACAAAATGTTAGAGACAGGAATACTAGAACAGGCGGAACACAGTCCCAGGCTACCTCTCCACGTTCTTTTTGGTACCCAAACCGGACCACACATTCTGCCCTATCTTAAACCTAAAACAGCTAAACAAGTTTGTAAAAGCAAAGTCGTTCCGGCTTTTCAATCACTTCCGTGTACCAGACTTCCTTCAGGACCAAGACTGGATGGTGAAGTTGGATCTGAGCCAAGCGTATTTTCACGTGCCAATAGCTCGAAAGCATCGCAGATTCCTGAGAATCAACTACCACCAAAATATGCACAAGCAGCAACTGCTTCAGATGACCTGCTTGCCTTTCGGTCTTTCATCAGCGCCCAAAACGTTCGCGTGCATAACAAATTGGATAGCGGAGTTCCTAAGAAGTCACGGCATCAGGTGCGTAGTGTATTTGGACGACTTTCTTCTAGCGAACAGCTCCAAGCAACAGCTACAAGACGACTTAGCATTCACAATAAGGATTATGCAGCTATTGGGCTGGACAATCAACTTCGCAAGTCTGTGCTGGCTCCGACGCAATGCCTCGAGTTTCTCGGCATAATATGGGATACAAAACGCAACGCAAAGTCCTTGTCGGAGCCGAAGTGCCTAACGCTACGCAATGCACTTCAGCAACAGCTCCAAAATCGCAAATGGTCTCTCAAGCAATACCAATTTCTTATGGGGAGACTGAACTTTGCGACATTTGTAACTCGAAGGGGTCGGCTTCACTGTCGTACACTGCAATATCACAGCCGACAGCTGCCAAAAAATCACCCCTATCGCAGGGTGGCAATCCCTCTTCCAGCGCAGTCAGAAATGGAGTGGTGGGCCAAGTCTATAGGAGGGTGCATGCCAATACACATGGGCCCAGTGACCCACTTATTGACCACGGACGCATCCGACATGGGTTGGGGAGCGCTGCTCGACGATGTCAAAGTTACCGGGTCTTGGACAAATCGACAGCTAGCCTGGCACGCAAATCAAAAATAAATGTTTGCGGTGTATGCAGCGATACTAGATCAACAACATCAGCTGCAAAATGCTCAGATACTCCTCCAAACCGACAATCGAACAGTAGTTGCCTACATAAACAAAGAAGGCGGTACGAAATCAGTGAAAATGTTTCGGCAAACACGTCAACTTCTGTCAATACTGGACGAATTGAATATTCACATAATGGCTCAGTACTTTCCGGGCAGATACAATGCGGAGGTGGACGCCATGTCACGTCACAAAGCATGCCCCGAGTGGCATCTGAAATCAGCAGCAACAGCGGTCATATTTCAAATGTGGGGCACACCAGAGATAGACCTCTTTGCGTCGAAGACAGCTCATGTAGTACCGAGATACGTTTCAATAGATATGCGGGACCAGCAGGCTCAGTACCACAACGCATTTTGCCACAAGTGGAACTACAGGCTCGCGTGGCTGTTTCCCCCGCCGAATCTAATTCCCAGAGTCCTCAGCCACTTGAACCAATCCAGTGGGAGATACATACTCATTGCTCCGAAATGGAAAAAAGTGTTTTGGCAAGCGGATGTTCAAAACAGAGCCCTAGAGCCCCCATATACGATCCCAGATCTAGCTCACACTCTGTTAGACACGAGAACAGGCACTCACCCGCCAGAGATTCAAGACCTGCTATTAGAAGCCTGGCTGATTTCGGGTGGCAAGAGTTGTTGAAAGATTGGACTGATCAGGAACAAGAACTATTAATGTCGAGCTGGCGAGGCTCTACAATCAAGACTTACAAGCCAGTGTGGATTAGATGGAAGAAGTAGTGTGATTCCCATTCAATTGATTATAAGTGTCCTAACGCTGACCAAGTAGCACGCTATCTGTCTCATCTTCACAAAGATATCGGTCTTGCCTATAGAACTATCCTAGTGCATAAATCGGTCATATCAACTTTCACTCATTTGACAAGTAACATCGATTTATCATCGAATTTCTTTATAAAACGGATACTAAAAGCTATTTCCGTGGCAGATAAGAAACCTGCAAAACCACCTATTTGGAATCCAAAACTTTTATTGCAATATATGAATTCATATAATCCTGACGAAAACAATCTTTACCAGGTGTCGAGACATACGGACACGCTATTGCTATTAGCTTCAGGTCGTAGAGTTCATGACCTCACCTTGTTGAATGTAGACAGTCATAGTTTAATTGACGAAGGCACTAGTATAGTTCTATGGCCGGCATTTGGCTCTAAGACAGACAACGCCAATAGAAGACAGTCTGGATGGAAGCTTAGAGCTCATCCCGATAAGAATTTAAATATGGTTTTCTGGATAAGGCAATTACTTAACTTAAGTCAAAGTCGTAGAAAAAATTTAACTAATTTGTTTTTAACAGTTAGAAACGAAGTTAAGCCCGCATCCAGAACTATAATAGGGGGTTGGGTTAAATCTCTCTTAAAAGATGCAGGTATTGAATCCACTCCGGGTTCGGTTCGATCAGCAGTAGCTTCGCTTAATTTTGTAGAAAATTTCCCAATTGATCAAATTCTAGCAACTGGTAATTGGAAGACGATTCATACTTTTCAAAATTATTATCATAGAGAATTGTTAGATCTTAATTTACAAAATATTGCTGAATCAGTGTCATTATCAAATTACTTTGACCCCGTTGATTAACATGTTTTCTGATTATATAAAAAATGTTAATCTGATCGACTGATTAGGAAAAATTTTAAGTTCTTGTTATTAATTTTTCTAATTGTACTTATTTGTATTCATTTGTGGTTTCCTAATTTTGATTCAAAGTGATTAGTTTTATTCATATAATTTTCATATTGTGTTGAACATAATATACTATGCATAATATTTATAACACATTATAGCGTCACCTTCACAGCAAGGTGATAACAAACACATCACTCAAGATGTTAATTGTTTGGAAATTAAAACACAAATGTTTCATTAAACTTCTAACTCATTCCACTAAACTAAACTTTATAACAGATAAATGTCTATAAATTATCTAAGATAACTCATATTCTGCTCAAAAATAAAAGTTTTATATATTATTAGCTTTGTGTTTATATAAATGGCAAAATCATTAATTTATCTAAAACATAAGCTTCTGAACGAACACTTATTTCAGCGCCATCACAGACTTTTAAGTATACATACTTTCAGTACAAGATAAGCGCCATCGTACATAATTTAAAATATAGGTAAACACAGATTTTACAGAGCGGGTAGAACTGGTTTAAGGAACTTTCGTCGTGTTCGGCTTTTGCTGTCACATACCTGATCACCGCTTGCACGCTTCTCTTCTTTCTGCCTCCAGCGCTGTATTCACTTCTAAATGTTGACCACCACCACCACCATGTTATTTTGTTCTGTTATAGCGTTGGACCGAATGAGTTGACCGTTATTTCGTATAATCACAGGTGATGTATGTATTCCGGTACAGTATACTAATTATCTTTAACATTGGAATCGTCTTGGAAGTTAGAGCTTTCGAAGTGGGTACATGTGAAACGACTCACGAGCATTTGGCGCTTTGTGCTGGCTCATGTAACGTGTGCTCTGCCAATACAAAGTGACTGATATCTTCAGACCCTTTCCTGGTTATATATACAACCCAATATTATTTAAAGAAACGCGCTTCATGTGTGACGGTACTTAAAAACTTTTATATCCGTCTGTCCTAACTACACATCTTCCTCCTGATCTTCTGATCAGGAGCCTGTTTGTTCAGGCAGGTCCTCATCCTCATCCTCATCAAATCCTCATTCAAAAATATTTGCCGCCAAGGTTTACATTACATCCTCTCGAACGCGTCATCCTCGTCGAGATGACCATTTAAATGAAACTGTGATAAAGAGGATCAGTAGCCGGTATTTTCAGGAGGGTGTTAGCATACTTCATATCATACTAATTATATAAATGTTTATTGGTTTGTATTTCAATGACGCCTCAACAGAGCAACGGATCGACGTGATTTTTTGCATGGGTAACTATAGTCAGTGGCGTGCACGACATAGAGGCGTAAAAGTACTGCTTACCCTAGTTTAAAAAGCTCATTGCATAATTTTCATAATTCCCTGCCTAAAAGTAGGTATCTACGTAACCAATGCCTACCCGTGCTCCGAACGTATTCGGACAGTCGGAGTAGTTCTGTTATGCACAGTAGTACACGCCATTGTATAGTAGAGGACTTGGAAAGTGACAGGCTACTTTTTATCCCCGAAAACTCCCGGAAGAGTGGCAAGAGGGGCATATTTAAAGCCAAAGTGGCTGACAACGGTCCCGTCCACAGAGCCGAGCGAGAACGAGGTGTCGTGCGACGGCTTCGACGCAGAGTGCGCAGCGTTGCGGTGCGAGTACGGAGTGTTCAGAAAGCGTATGCCGGGCGGCTGCGACCGCTGCGAGTGCGTGCGCGTAGAGGTGGCCTGCGAGCCGCTGCGCCGCGAGTGCGACACGCTCAAGTGCAACTACAGCGTCGAGCGGACCACGGGCGACGACGGCTGCGAGAGGTACATAGGACTTTATCAGCCACTACTGCCTATTAACGTCCCACTGCTGGGCACAGGCCTCCACTCTTTATATATTTTTTTTTTAACCACTACAAGTTAGCCCTTGACTGCGATGGTAGTGTGCTAACCTGTTTGGGGCATGGCAGTTAAATTAGGTCTTTACCTATGAAATAGCCTTTCTTCAGTACTGGTCATATCAAATAAAAAAAAGTTCGTAATGGCTCTGTATTCTAAATTCAAATTAATTTTGTTTTAAAACCATGACATTCTTTTTACAAACTCAGTTTTTGTTTTTTGATTAGCGTTGTATTTTCATTACATTTCAACATTTTTCGTCATAATGGATACTTTAAAAATTCGTGTAATTATGGAATATATGAGTTCCGTCGTGGCACCAACGCGACACAAACGGCACGTAACATCAAAAACGTTTACGGAGAGAACTGTACAAACGAACGCTCAACCCGTTATTGGTTTTCCCGGTTCCGTTCTGGAAACTTCGACTTGAAAAATGAAGCTCGTGGTCGTCCGGAGACTTTGCTCAACAATAATGAATTAAAGGCGATTGTGGAAGCTGACGAAACTCAATCTACAGCTGAGCTAGCAGCAGCTTTTGATGGAAGCATCAAAATAATATTGATCCATTCACGACAAATTGGCAAGTTAAAAAAAGCTTGATAGATGGGTGCCCCACGACCTTAACGATCGCCAGCGCAACGTACGCGTCGAGACCTGCCTTGCGCTGCTCAACAGGCAAAGAAATGGAGGAATTTCGAATTGTTACGTGCGACGAAAAATGGATTCTTTTCGACAATCGAAAGCGCTCAGCAAGTTGGTTAGATCCTGTTTCAGCACCAAAGCAATGCCCTAAACAAAAAATGACCCCTAAATAGGTGACGGTCACTGTTTGGTGGTCTAGTGCGGGTGTGATTCACCACAGCTTTATACAAAACGGCATGAGCATTACTGCAGATGTGTACTGTGAAGAACTGGAGAGAATGATGGAGAAGCTTGCACATCTGTAACCAGCTTTGGTGAATCGGTCGTCCCCACTGCTCCTTCACGACAACGCGCGACCCCATACTGCGCAACAGACAGTCTCCAAGCTGCAAGAGCTGGGGTTAGAAGCTCTCCCTCATTCGCCATACTCACCAGACCTTGCACCTACCGACTATTACTACTTTTTCCAAAATTTAGACAACTTTTTAGTGGGTAAAAAATTCAATTCCCGAGAGGCAGTACAAAATGCCTTTGAAGAGTTTCTTGCCTCCCTTCAGCTGATTTTTACAAGAAGGGCATCAATAAACTGCCAATGCGTTGGCAAAGATGCGTCGATTGCATGGGTGATTACTTCGAATAACAGAAATAAAAAAGTTTGAAAAAATAAGTACTTTCACTTATTCCATACAAAACGGCAATTTCATAGGTAAAGACCTATTATTAAACCCATACCCCTATTTGGTTTCTACACGGCATCGTACCGGAACGCGTAATCGCTTGGCGGCACGTCTTTGCCGGTAGGGTGGTAACTAGCCACGGCCGAAGCCTCCCACCAGGCCAGACCAGACTCTCACACGAAAGAGGGAATTAGAGCTTAGACTCACCACGCTGGGTTGGCGGGCTTTAACGACTACACTCGGATTACATAAAATTATGTAAATAGATCTTTTATACACAAATTGACGATTGTTTCTCAATACTATTAATTAACTTTTCATGACATTTGGCATATTTTGTAAATTGTTATTTTGAGCTTGTTTAATTTTTTTTTAATTTTTTTATTTTGTAATCTTATTTGATTTAATTGTATGACATTTGTAAGAGCTTTATAAAAGCCAAAATCGAAATATTAGTAATATAATTACCATGGTAGTGATAATAGCCAGGACCGACGGTTTAACGTGTTCTCCGAGGCACGGGTATGACACACCACTAACTTCCTAACTTCGGGCTAGTACTGAGAATTTCTAGTCGGAAAAACCCAAGACTTAATTATGGACTCGAACCCGGAACCTCGTCGACCGCAGTCGAACATGCTAACCACTAGTGACTAGGCTAACGAGGCAGTTCTGCCCCCCGATTATGTAAGAAAATCGTAATCATAATCGTCTGTCAAACGTATAATTCGACCTGTTTAAGGAGGTCATAGATGCTTGCACGTCAAAACGTATTTATGTATCTCCTTTAAAAGTTAGAGTTATACGTTATGAGCTGTCAAATGAATACGATTGGCTTAGACAATTATGCTTTCTATTGACGATAATTTATTTGATTTAAGTGAAGTGTATGGATGCCAAAATTTTTGCCCATCCACGGCATCAGTCCAAATGACTCCTATTCTCGATCAACGGGGCCTCCTAGTACCACGCGATGCCATGGCGCACGGGTTTCGCACTCACGGTCAAAATGTAATGACGCCATTGATTTAGGCTGTGGATTATGGTGGGCACAGAAATTCCGTGTGTTAGTATCGCGCCAAAATTCGGCTTACAGATTTCAAATTTACGATCAATTTTTTTGAGTTAAATGACTTATCGTCAATTGTTATCTGACTAATAGATAAATTTATTCCTCCCTTCGATTAGATGCCGTTGTCTTGAGCACCCGTGTCTCAAGACTCCCTGCACAGCTGTGGAGCGGTGCGTGGCCACCATCTACAGGCACCCTCTTACGTTAGAAGTGCGGTACTCCGCCGAGTGCAAGATCGGTAAAATATTATCATTATTTTAATTAAGAGTAGAAAAAAGTTCCACCCATGACCCAACTAATTGTTGACGAGTGCACGACGCTGACGAATGCAGCTCGGCTAAGCAGAGCAGCGTTCAAGAATCTCCGAGACATCTTACCGACCAAAAT
The DNA here is from genome assembly GCA_964035005.1 of Erebia palarica. Classification (NCBI taxonomy): domain Eukaryota; kingdom Metazoa; phylum Arthropoda; class Insecta; order Lepidoptera; family Nymphalidae; genus Erebia; species Erebia palarica. Next base: position 21,870,112 of record OZ035994.1, read on the forward strand.
TCCACATGATTTTGATGGGACTGACAAAAAAGGCTTAAGTTTCAATCAGCGGGCGATGGAGAGAGCGAATTACTTATCTGGTAGCTGCTTGACAAGCAACAATATACCGTAGTCTGCGGAGTTTTTTTTTGTTCCACTACAAGTTAGCCCTTGACTTCGATCTCACCTGATGGAAATATTCTTGCAAGAATACTTGCAAAGTATAGATGTGGATGTCGGTTGATACGACGCGGACGATTTAAAAAAAAATAAAGAGATTTAAAGGTACTAATTAATTTCTGTGGTCCTTTTTGATCGTGTTATTGAGAGGCGCAGAGGCCCAATTGTCTAAGCAGATTGTAATCAATTGACAGCTTAAAACGTATTACTCGAACTGTTCATACATGCTTTTTGACGTACAGTCATCTATGAACTCCTTAAACAGGTCGGATTACTCATTATACGTTTGACAAACGATTTCGATTTCCTTACACAATCGGGGCGCTGATCAGAGGCCCGTGTCTAAAAAATCGTTATAAAACTGAGGAATTCGTTCTATGTAATATGTTTTCGATTTGTAAGTATCTGTAAACTCCTTAAACATTGCGAAATAACCGTTTGACAAACGTAACTGATTAGGATTTTCTTACACAATCACACTAAGTACTATTTTGGCAATGCTCTATTTGTGTTTATCTAGTGAATAAGACGGGTACATGTCCACCAAATACTGTGTACTCAACAACCGAGGGTCAGTGCCGAACGGAATGCCGCGACGATGCTGACTGCGTCGGCGTGGGCAAGTGTTGTGAGCACGGTTGCAGTCGGCTCTGTCTCGAGCCTGCCTCCCTGGTACAGTCCAGCCCTGCATCTCCGCATACTACATTCTCACCTGGTAAGTTTTTTTTTTTTTATTGCATGATAGGCTTGCGCTTGACGACAATCATGCTTAGTGCAAAGCAATGATGAGGTCTAGGTTGGAACGCGCTTGCCTAGAAGATGCCTATTCACTCTTGCCTTGAAGGTACTTAAGTTATAAGTGGCAGGAAACACGTGCGCTGGGAGGGTGTTCCACACCCTAGCGGTTCGTATCAGAAACGTCGAGCAAAAACGCTTCGTACGAGCAAATTGAACTTCAACCACGTAAGGGTGCCAACGCTCACGGTTTCTCGCTGTTCTGTGGTAGAACGGAGAAGGAGGAACAAGGTTGTGAAGTTCCAGAGCACACTCCCCATGGTATATCCGATAGAACATCGATAAGCAGGCGACATTGCGTCGGTGTTGTAGACTCAGCAATTTCGCCTGCGTAAGTGATTGATCGCCAATTATTCTTCGGGCACGGCGATCTATCGAGTCTAATGTATCGAGTTGGTACTTGGCGGATCCATCCCAAAGGTGGCAGCAATACTCCATGCCAGAACGAACTTGTGCCTGATAAAGAATGAGGCGCTGCTCTGGCGTGAAGTACCGCTTCACTTTGTTCAGGATACCAAGTTTTTTGGCAGCTGTTTTGGCCTTTGACTCGATACATTTCCCGAAATTGAGGTTGGGAGAGATGTCAATACCCAAGAGCTCAATGTGATCACTAATCGGTACGGATATACCACGGAAAGATGGAGCCAAGGTAAGTATTGTAAAGGGTTGACCATTAATCCATCCCTAAGGAACCAACGTTTTCTTTTCATTTCGTCGAATCTTTACTCCTGCCCCTTTTTGTCCCAAGCGTTTCTGTCCAGATTCCAAGACAATAGCAGTTTTAGATTCTTTAATTAAAGTTACAAAATTAGATCCGCTTTTTGATTTGGCATTCATTTGTTAATAATGCCACTTTATCGCAAGAGTCACTAAGCCTAAGTGGCAATGAGCAGGGCATAGTTTGAAGAACCGTTAGGCGTTGGACTCATTATGTGCTTTAAATATGGCGTCCTCGCACCGGTAAGGTGGTTAGGCGATCTCAAGAGTGTAGCTGGTAGCCGCTGGAAGCAAGACCGTCTCCTGTGGACATCCAGCAGTGAACGTCTATTGGTTGAGATGACGTCGACGGCTGATTTGTTAGTTGCTAAATACATAAACCACGGTTCACTAATGTTTCACAAAAAAACGTTTAACAAATGATCATTTAAGAAGAAACGTTTCAAAAACTATTCAGGTGACAAACAACGTATTCCGCAAAAATATCATTTTACATACCACACTGATAACTAATAAGCTGCTTACCTCGGCGGCGTTATTTTATCGGTTTATCACCGGATGTACCTTCCTAACATAATGTATACTGGGTGGCTTTTTGGTGTCTCGAAAATTTATATCATGTTAGGTAATTGAAATAAAAGGTATATACGGTATTTATTATTTAATATTTTTGGTTTTTCTACAGTCCTTCATATCCATAAAACTACTTATACCGTAAACGCATGACATTATCACTTACTAGCGCCTGTACTAGCACTGCGATGAATGTACGCAACAGCCGAGCGTTAGGTACAACGAACTCGCGCGTGCGAACTCCGACAAAGCCGTGTAGATTGACAATGATTCACAATTTTTATTAATCCCTGATTTTAATATTTTAATTTGATTATTAAAGAATATTTATTGATAGAATAAAAATATTGAGATGTTTTAAAAAATGTAGATCTACCATACGCACCGCGCCCGAGTGAACAAAGGGAACCGGAGGTGCGAGCACAAGAAGGCGGCAAGGCCACGCTGCGTTGCTTCTTGCACGGAAACCCGCCGCCGAGAATCATTTGGCGATATGGCGAGATCACCGTATGTCTAAGAGAAATTGTGTACTTAACTCACCCACACCACATCCCAAATCCCAATTTACCTTAGTAACACACTTGATAAAAATTTTTTGCAATCCCGCGAGACGAGAAGATACAGGCAAAGTGGTTTAAAGCAACTATGAGAAAACATGGAATAGCTTCGCCGAAGTTCGGAATCCTACAAAAACACGCTTTAAGGAGCTGGGAAGCATTTTAAATGCTGCCGCTCGGGCCCTCCGACAGGCTGTACTCACAAGCCTGTTTCCGCTGTGATTTTTTGGCAGCATTTTTCAATACACACAGGTGGCAGAATTTTTTATCATGGTTTTTCCCTGGTAAATAATATTATCATGTGCTTCCCTAGTAAACAGAGCGATAAGAAATAACGTGCACTGATCTTCACTGTATCCCCAATTTCACGTTTCAATCAGATCGAAGGTGACTTCGGTCGGTACAGGATGTTGTCAGACGGAGCGCTTGAAATAGTGTCGTTGTACCGCAACGACACCGGCGTTTACACCTGCGTGGCATATAACGGACTGGGGATTGCCACGCAGGAGATACGACTCGAGGTGCTGGGTAAGTGAGCTCTGAGAGCCAACACGACTGTACAAGTGAAAATCGGATACGACATTATTATGTTGTGGTATATCGTGACGCAACAGAATGCGATCAGTGCCAAACATCCATTTCAAGACTTGTAAGCTATATTGTTGCTGCGCTCTGAATGGGCGCGCCAGATTGCATTGCGACACATCACAACACATTAATGAGTAAAGCTTAAAGGAATAAGATAGATCATGGAAGTCGTACCGGACCGTACCGTCAACCGTGTTAATAATGTTAGGGACAATAAGTAGTTCAGAATTGAGCCATAGCTTTCGGTCGTATTTACTTAATCGAAATCGTAACATGGCTCTTTCCTTCTTTCTGCCTTCTTAAGAACGATTTGTTTTTATTGACGGTTGGCTTACTATCTTTTACCGGCAGGCTATGCTTAACATTAAACTTGGCAGTGTGTTGTGTAGGACGGAAGGTAATCTTTAGAGGTAAAGCAAATATTTTTGGGGCTTCCCCTAAAAGAGAAGATTAGCATCTTGCACATCTTTATGATACAAAAGCAATTTAAATTGCTTTTATATCATAAAGATGTGCAATATTATTATTAGAATTTATTGAGTGCAGACGATCATATTATATCATATATACTAATCACGACACAGCATACAAAGACTTATGATAATATTTGCGACACAGTGCCATAGGTTTAATGAACTAATGAATGAGAGTAGAATAGAAAGTAATGCAGTAGTTCTGTTCTGTAGTTCTGCAGTTTTCTGACTAAATTTCTTTCTTCCTTAACAAAATGCTACTTTATACTATCTTTGGTTTTTCATTTGTTTGATTTGGTTTGATTTAATTTTAATGCTGCTTATATCGAAACTTAACAGTCACTGGGAGTTGCAACTTGCTTATAAATGTGAGATCAAGTGATATCGGCTTCACAGTATACGGGTAGACACAAATCATTGACCAAAAGGTACTTATTATATTTAAATTGGTACATTCCTATAGTATTCATAAAAAGACAGATTACATCAACAATCTCCGGAAACCCGGTACCTTTGGGTGCGTTTCTGATACGTAGTACTGTTGCGTAGAGATTCATATACAGTTCTAAAACTAATTTGTTCTTCCGAGTTATGTAATTGAACAAGAAGTGGCCTTGGGCCCTGGTGGATCGCATTACTTTGGCTCTTCTATTGAGGTGACCAATGTAGGTTGACAGTTTGGGTAGGAGGATTCCAATTCGGTGAAGATTAATGCCACCAAAAGCGGTTTTACTTATCGCAAATAAAAAGCAGCCCCTTTATGTACCTTTTCTCCTATAACTCCCAAAATATATCCGTCCCGATAAGTAGCGTATTGTATTATGTCAACGATTTCACCCTTAGATACGCATGCACATTAGTTTAGGCATTGGGGCGGTCCGTTGTATGGAGACCCCCGCATTAAATCCTCAGTCGATGAAACTTAGCTTGGTTTTAGTATTGGATGGTCCAAAACTTACACGAAAATATCCAACAAAAAAATCATCCGGAAGTTAGGTATCTATACCTAGAACTTAAAATTTATGACTGAATATTTTCTCGATTTCTTTTTCAAATAATAGTAAGTAGTAGTATATTTCCATTCAAAATCGAAATATCAAATGAAGTAATCATGCAGAACATCGATATTTAAATCGATTTTATTATCAACTCCAAATTGCGTTTACGCGTTAATGTACCTTCCTGCTTTAACAATTGGGCATAGCATAAAAAACCTTACTTCCTTTTTGATTTTTTATTGAACTCATGATACTTTATCATACTATAAAGTTTCGTCACCTGAGGAATTATTGTTGGGGTCAACTAGCTTTATTGCCTAGGCTACATGCCTAATATTACTTCAGACCGAATAGAAGTATATTATTAATAATATGTGGACGCTACAGCACAAAGCTGCCATGTACACTAGATAATATTGTACAAGTTCGGGTAATTCAATCTCTGACCGAATTTCAGATAGATACCATGATATAATTAAACAGTTAATTGATTACACAAAATATGATACTGATGGTACTATACTAATTATCTGACATTATTTAGTTCCTTAAAACAAATGTTTTAAAAAATTCTATGTATAAAGCAACGATTTTTTGCTATTCGTATTCTGTCAAAAGTACTAATTGGATAATATAACTTTATGGACTATTAACAGCTAAGCTTCAAAAGCCTGCGTCCACATCAGTATACATAGAATCTAAGACTGTTTAGTTCACGACGAAAAAGTGTCCTTTTTTTTAAAGCATGCCTACTTAACTAGCGTGTTTATTAAAATATTCAAAGAGGTGATGCCGTAGGCTTTTTTCTTACTGCATCCCATCCGCATCCGAGAATTCTCAATCCGAGTAGCCGTAGTACTATATGTATGAGAGGTTGCACGCTAGATACAAATTGAGAAAACGAAATTCGGATCTAGCGATGAAGAGTGTTATTTCTGCACTAAAAGGGTAACTTCGTATCGCTTCACGAAGTCACCATTTTTTTGGCCACAAAAGTTTATCTCGTAACATTTTTGCCATCGGATGTCCGTTATAATATTTTGCAGTCAACAGTCTTTTATCTAAACATGAAGCGATAAAAGTGTGAGTACGTCCATATACATACTCAGTGAGGTTCGGCATACGCCAAGAGTAACGCGTCCACAAAATGTTCCGGCTCTCAGTCACTTTATGTTTCGTTTTGGTTTGCACAGCACACAGAGGTTTTTTATTTATTTACTAGCATTGGTTATTGGCGTTACTTTTGGATTTTCAAAATTCTATGGATTGCATTCTTATGAACTATATACATAACTCATGTTATTAAGTTCCTGCTGCTTGACTTTAGATTGTTTTTGGTTAATCTGAGTCTCCATATAAATTATGAAATCTAAATTTAACTCCTGTTTAACACACAAAGTAAAAAACTTTTGCTTATTAGTAATTAACCTAGTTTGTGGAATGTTCAGCTCTTCTTTTCTCTACTAGTGGGCAAAATTGGCTCTGGAAGTTCAAGTATCAAGAATACTTACATAATAATTGGTCATCTCATCGGGTTCAAATCATAAATCTTTCCATCTCTATGTTCGGGTTTCATTGGTTGATTTTTCATCTGGGTATAAAAGTCAAGCTCATTCAGTAACGGTATGCTTTCGTAATATGGCTTCCATTGTCAATATTTGACACTTCCTGACATTTTAACTTGTAACAAATCATGGGGAACATCCACAAACTGCACGTAGACATTTGCTAACGGTTGGGTGGTTAGATCCTGTGGAAGGGCCAGCTGGTATCTCCGGCACCCCTAACGCCGTGGTGGTAGGTGAGATGGGCCGCTCGCTCAGCATCCGCTGCCTCGCGTACGGCTACCCGCAACCCGCGATTTACTGGTACCGTGGACAAAACGGCTCCATGGTACCCTACAGCAGCTCCCTTTACGAAGCCAGAGGGAATGTGCTTCAAATACGAAAACTGATGCCCGAAACTCTCGGAGAATATATCTGCCAAGCCTACAACGGATACGGCAAGCCGGCGGACTGGGCGTTCGTGGTGCAAGCCTACAGACCCGAGGGATCCGAAGAATTCCCCTACATGGTGACGCGACAGACTGAACGGTCGGTGACTCCTGTCGAGTATGAGCGACAAACTGAGCCGACCACTGCGCGGACGACGGAAGTAGATATTAGACGAAGGTAGACCCTATTCCGGTAAGATCGGGCCAAAACGCTTAACTTTATCAATTGGTGCATGTCTATTTGCTGCATGTTGCATGTGGTTTGATGAACCCCTATTTAAATTTTATCTTTACTAATATTACAAATGTGAAAGTTTGGATAGATGGATGAATGTTTGTTACTCAATCACGCCAGAACGGCTAAACGGATCTGGATGAAATTTGGTTCAGGAATAGATTATTGTTTGGAATAACACATAGGCTACTTTTTGTCCCGGAAAATAAAAGTCGCGGGAACCGAAAAACCTCAATCCACGCAATTAGTCGCTGGTATCAGCAAGTTTTAAACAATATTAATTTACGCTAAAAGTATTTTAAATGCTAAAAGTACCTAAACAGTTCCGGGAATTTGTGTACTCTTATCTAGAGAAGAGATGCTTTTCAACTTTTGACTTCTAAGAAATTCCGCGACGACTTAATTATTATCATGTCATGTTTATATTAAAATTCCCATTAGTTTGATCTTTATTACCGAGTTATCTTGCAAATATAAAGTTATAATATTATCTACGATCATTAAGGGGCCTTATACAATCAGGCCGCAGCCAACTTTAGGTATATAACTCGCCACACTACAGCATATATCTGTACGCATATATAGCACTACGCTCTACGCTCGATTTTATAGCCAACTAATCAATTTTGTAACTTAAAATATTTGATTATTTATTTACTACATAATATCTATGCCTCCGCGCCACATTATTATAGTAAATACTAGCAGACGCACCCCTGCTTCGCTTGGGTGAAATTTTTAAAAATTCCTTGGGGGTGGAATTTCCAAAAATCCTGAAACACGTGTTTCTTAATTCCCTATAGTAAAAATCTGGTAACAAATTTTAAAAAGCTAGCGCCATGTTGAAATTCTCTGTTAATGTACCGATTTCGTTCAAAATCGATATATGAGGATCCCTAAGATCACAAGACAGGAAACTGTTACGAAAATTTAAAAAAATCAGCGCCATTATGAAATTCTTTGTTATTGAACCGATTTCGTTCAAAATCGATATCTGAGGATCCCTGGGATCACAAAACAGGAAACTGGTACCAAACTTTAAAAAAGTCAGCGCCATTTTGAAATTCTCTGTTATTGTACCGATTTCGTTCAAAATCGATATCTGAGGATCACAAAATAGGAAACTGTTACCAAACTTTAAAAATTCACCGCCATTTTGAAATTCTTTGTTATTGTACCGATTTCGTTCAAAATCGATATCTGAGGATCCCGAGGAACACAAAACAGGAAACTGTTACCAAAATTTTAAAAAATCAGCGCCATTTTGAAATTCTTTGTTATTGAACCGATTTCGTTCAAGATCGATATCTGAGGATTCCTAGGATCACAAAACAGGAAACTGCTACCAACATTTTAAAAAATCAGCGCCATTTTGAAATTCTTTGCTATTGAACCGATTTCGTTCAAAATCGATATCTGACGATCCCTAAGATCACAAGACACGAAACTGTTACCAAAATTTTAAAAAATCAGCGCCATTTTGAAATTCTTTGTTATTGAACCGATTTCGTTCAAAATCGATATCTGATGATCCCGAGGAACACAAAACAGGAAACTGTTACCAAAATTTTAAAAAATCAGCGCCATTTTGAAATTCTTTGTTATTGAACTGATTTCGTTCAAAATCGGTATCTGACGATCCCTAGGATCACAAAACAGGAAACTGGTGCCAAAATTTGAAAAAAATTAGTGCCTTTTTGAAATTCTTTCTTATCGTATCGATTTCGTTCAAAATCGATATCTGGGGTTCCTTGGGATCACAAAATAGGAAACTTTTACCAGCATATAAAAAAGTCAACGCCATTTTGAAATTCTTTGTTATCATACCGATTTCATTCCTAATCGATATCTGGGGATCCCTTGGATCACAAAACAGAAAACTTTTACCATAATTAAAAAAATCAGCGCCATTTTTAAATTCTTTGCTATTGAACCGATTTCGTTCAAAATCGATATCTGACGATCCCTAAGATCACAAGACACGAAACTGTTACCAAAATTTAAAAAAATCAGCGCCATTTTGAAATTCTTTGTTATTGAACTGATTTCGTTCAAAATCGGTATCTGACGATCCCTAGGATCACAAAACAGGAAACTGGTGCCAAAATTTGAAAAAAATTAGTGCCTTTTTGAAATTCTTTCTTATCGTACCGATTTCGTTCAAAATCGATATCTGGGGTTCCTTGGGATCACAAAATAGGAAACTTTTACCAGCATATAAAAAAGTCAACGCCATTTTGAAATTCTTTGTTATCATACCGATTTCATTCCTAATCGATATCTGGGGATCCCTTGGATCACAAAACAGAAAACTTTTACCATAATTAAAAAAATCAGCGCCATTTTTAAATTCTTTGTTATTGAACTGATTTCGTTCAAAATCGATATCTGAGGATTCCTAGGATCACAAAACAGGAAACTGTTACCAACATTTTAAAAAATCAGCGCCATTTTGAAATTCTTTACTATTGAACCGATTTCGTTCAAAATCGATATCTGACGATCCCCAAGATCACAAGACACGAAACTGTTACCAAAATTTAAAAAAATCAGCGCCATTTTGAAATTCTTTGTTATTGAACTGATTTCGTTCAAAATCGATATCTGACGATCCCTAGGATCACAAAACAGGAAACTGGTGCCAAAATTTGAAAAAAATTAGTGCCTTTTTGAAATTCTTTGTTATCGTACCGATTTCGTTCAAAATCGATATCTGGGGTTCCTTGGGATCACAAAATAGGAAACTTTTACCAGCATATAAAAAAGTCAACGCCATTTTGAAATTCTTTGTTATCATACCGATTTCATTCCTAATCGATATCGATTATCGATCTAATCGATAGTCCTTCATATCCATAAAACTACTTATACCGTAAACGCATGACATTATCACTTACTAGCGCCTGTACTAGCACTGCGATGAATGTACGCAACAGCCGAGCGTTAGGTACAACGAACTCGCGCGTGCGAACTCCGACAAAGCCGTGTAGATTGACAATGATTCACAATTTTTATTAATCCCTGATTTTAATATTTTAATTTGATTATTAAAGAATATTTATTGATAGAATAAAAATATTGAGATGTTTTAAAAAATGTAGATCTACCATACGCACCGCGCCCGAGTGAACAAAGGGAACCGGAGGTGCGAGCACAAGAAGGCGGCAAGGCCACGCTGCGTTGCTTCTTGCACGGAAACCCGCCGCCGAGAATCATTTGGCGATATGGCGAGATCACGGTATGTCTAAGAGAAATTGTGTACTTAACTCACCCACACCACATCCCAAATCCCAATTTACCTTAGTAACACACTTGATAAAAATTTTTTGCTATCCCGCGAGACGAGAAGATACAGGCAAAGTGGTTTAAAGCAACTATGAGAAAACATGGAATAGCTTCGCCGAAGTTCGGAATCCTACAAAAACACGCTTTAAGGAGCTGGGAAGCATTTTAAATGCTGCCGCTCGGGCCCTCCGACAGGCTGTACTCACAAGCCTGTTTCCGCTGTGATTTTTTGGCAGCATTTTTCAATACACACAGGTGGCAGAATTTTTTATCATGGTTTTTCCCTGGTAAATAATATTATCATGTGCTTCCCTAGTAAACAGAGCGATAAGAAATAACGTGCACTGATCTTCACTGTATCCCCAATTTCACGTTTCAATCAGATCGAAGGTGACTTCGGTCGGTACAGGATGTTGTCAGACGGAGCGCTTGAAATAGTGTCGTTGTACCGCAACGACACCGGCGTTTACACCTGCGTGGCATATAACGGACTGGGGATTGCCACGCAGGAGATACGACTCGAGGTGCTGGGTAAGTGAGCTCTGAGAGCCAACACGACTGTACAAGTGAAAATCGGATACGACATTATTATGTTGTGGTATATCGTGACGCAACAGAATGCGATCAGTGCCAAACATCCATTTCAAGACTTGTAAGCTATATTGTTGCTGCGCTCTGAATGGGCGCGCCAGATTGCATTGCGACACATCACAACACATTAATGAGTAAAGCTTAAAGGAATAAGATAGATCATGGAAGTCGTACCGGACCGTACCGTCAACCGTGTTAATAATGTTAGGGACAATAAGTAGTTTAGAATTGAGCCATAGCTTTCGGTCGTATTTACTTAATCGAAATCGTAACATGGCTCTTTCCTTCTTTCTGCCTTCTTAAGAACGATTTGTTTTTATTGACGGTTGGCTTACTATCTTTTACCGGCAGGCTATGCTTAACATTAAACTTGGCAGTGTGTTGTGTAGGACGGAAGGTAATCTTTAGAGGTAAAGCAAATATTTGTGGGGCTTCCCCTAAAAGAGAAGATTAGCATCTTGCACATCTTTATGATACAAAAGCAATTTAAATTGCTTTTATATCATAAAGATGTGCAATATTATTATTAGAATTTATTGAGTGCAGACGATCATATTATATCATATATACTAATCACGACACAGCATACAAAGACTTATGATAATATTTGCGACACAGTGCCATAGGTTTAATGAACTAATGAATGAGAGTAGAATAGAAAGTAATGCAGTAGTTCTGTTCTGTAGTTCTGCAGTTTTCTGACTAAATTTCTTTCTTCCTTAACAAAATGCTACTTTATACTATCTTTGGTTTTTCATTTGTTTGATTTGGTTTGATTTAATTTTAATGCTGCTTATATCGAAACTTAACAGTCACTGGGAGTTGCAACTTGCTTATAAATGTGAGATCAAGTGATATCGGCTTCACAGTATACGGGTAGACACAAATCATTGACCAAAAGGTACTTATTATATTTAAATTGGTACATTCCTATAGTATTCATAAAAAGACAGATTACATCAACAATCTCCGGAAACCCGGTACCTTTGGGTGCGTTTCTGATACGTAGTACTGTTGCGTAGAGATTCATATACAGTTCTAAAACTAATTTGTTCTTCCGAGTTATGTAATTGAACAAGAAGTGGCCTTGGGCCCTGGTGGATCGCATTACTTTGGCTCTTCTATTGAGGTGACCAATGTAGGTTGACAGTTTGGGTAGGAGGATTCCAATTCGGTGAAGATTAATGCCACCAAAAGCGGTTTTACTTATCGCAAATAAAAAGCAGCCCCTTTATGTACCTTTTCTCCTATAACTCCCAAAATATATCCGTCCCGATAAGTAGCGTATTGTATTATGTCAACGATTTCACCCTTAGATACGCATGCACATTAGTTTAGGCATTGGGGCGGTCCGTTGTATGGAGACCCCCGCATTAAATCCTCAGTCGATGAAACTTAGCTTGGTTTTAGTATTGGATGGTCCAAAACTTACACGAAAATATCCAACAAAAAAATCATCCGGAAGTTAGGTATCTATACCTAGAACTTAAAATTTATGACTGAATATTTTCTCGATTTCTTTTTCAAATAATAGTAAGTAGTAGTATATTTCCATTCAAAATCGAAATATCAAATGAAGTAATCATGCAGAACATCGATATTTAAATCGATTTTATTATCAACTCCAAATTGCGTTTACGCGTTAATGTACCTTCCTGCTTTAACAATTGGGCATAGCATAAAAAACCTTACTTCCTTTTTGATTTTTTATTGAACTCATGATACTTTATCATACTATAAAGTTTCGTCACCTGAGGAATTATTGTTGGGGTCAACTAGCTTTATTGCCTAGGCTACATGCCTAATATTACTTCAGACCGAATAGAAGTATATTATTAATAATATGTGGACGCTACAGCACAAAGCTGCCATGTACACTAGATAATATTGTACAAGTTCGGGTAATTCAATCTCTGACCGAATTTCAGATAGATACCATGATATAATTAAACAGTTAATTGATTACACAAAATATGATACTGATGGTACTATACTAATTATCTGACATTATTTAGTTCCTTAAAACAAATGTTTTAAAAAATTCTATGTATAAAGCAACGATTTTTTGCTATTCGTATTCTGTCAAAAGTACTAATTGGATAATATAACTTTATGGACTATTAACAGCTAAGCTTCAAAAGCCTGCGTCCACATCAGTATACATAGAATCTAAGACTGTTTAGTTCACGACGAAAAAGTGTCCTTTTTTTTAAAGCATGCCTACTTAACTAGCGTGTTTATTAAAATATTCAAAGAGGTGATGCCTTAGGCTTTTTTCTTACTGCATCCCATCCGCATCCGAGAATTCTCAATCCGAGAAGCCGTAGTACTATATGTATGAGAGGTTGCACGCTAGATACAAATTGAGAAAACGAAATTCGGATCTAGCGATGAAGAGTGTTATTTCTGCACTAAAAGGGTAACTTCGTATCGCTTCACGAAGTCACCATTTTTTTGGCCACAAAAGTTTATCTCGTAACATTTTTGCCATCGGATGTCCGTTATAATATTTTGCAGTCAACAGTCTTTTATCTAAACATGAAGCGATAAAAGTGTGAGTACGTCCATATACATACTCAGTGAGGTTCGGCATACGCCAAGAGTAACGCGTCCACAAAATGTTCCGGCTCTCAGTCACTTTATGTTTCGTTTTGGTTTGCACAGCACACAGAGGTTTTTTATTTATTTACTAGCATTGGTTATTGGCGTTACTTTTGGATTTTCAAAATTCTATGGATTGCATTCTTATGAACTATATACATAACTCATGTTATTAAGTTCCTGCTGCTTGACTTTAGATTGTTTTTGGTTAATCTGAGTCTCCATATAAATTATGAAATCTAAATTTAACTCCTGTTTAACACACAAAGAAAAAAACTTTTGCTTATTAGTAATTAACCTAGTTTGTGGAATGTTCAGCTCTTCTTTTCTCTACTAGTGGGCAAAATTGGCTCTGGAAGTTCAAGTATCAAGAATACTTACATAATAATTGGTCATCTCATCGGGTTCAAATCATAAATCTTTCCATCTCTATGTTCGGGTTTCATTGGTTGAACTTTCATCTGGGTATAAAAGTCAAGCTCATTCAGTAACGGTATGCTTTCGTAATATGGCTTCCATTGTCAATATTTGACACTTCCTGACATTTTAACTTGTAACAAATCATGGGGAACATCCACAAACTGCACGTAGACATTTGCTAACGGTTGGGTGGTTAGATCCTGTGGAAGGGCCAGCTGGTATCTCCGGCACCCCTAACGCCGTGGTGGTAGGTGAGATGGGCCGCTCGCTCAGCATCCGCTGCCTCGCGTACGGCTACCCGCAACCCGCGATTTACTGGTACCGTGGACAAAACGGCTCCATGGTACCCTACAGCAGCTCCCTTTACGAAGCCAGAGGGAATGTGCTTCAAATACGAAAACTGATGCCCGAAACTCTCGGAGAATATATCTGCCAAGCCTACAACGGATACGGCAAGCCGGCGGACTGGGCGTTCGTGGTGCAAGCCTACAGACCCGAGGGATCCGAAGAATTCCCCTACATGGTGACGCGACAGACTGAACGGTCGGTGACTCCTGTCGAGTATGAGTGACAAACTGAGCCGACCACCGCGCGGACGACGGAAGTAGATATTAGACGAAGGTAGACCCTATTCCGGTAAGATCGGGCCAAAACGCTTAACTTTATCAATTGGTGCATGTCTATTTGCTGCATGTTGCATGTGGTTTGATGAACCCCTATTTAAATTTTATCTTTACTAATATTACAAATGTGAAAGTTTGGATAGATGGATGAATGTTTGTTACTCAATCACGCCAGAACGGCTAAACGGATCTGGATGAAATTTGGTTCAGGAATAGATTATTGTTTGGAATAACACATAGGCTACTTTTTGTCCCGGAAAATAAAAGTCGCGGGAACCGAAAAACCTCAATCCACGCAATTAGTCGCTGGTATCAGCAAGTTTTAAACAATATTAATTTACGCTAAAAGTATTTTAAATGCTAAAAGTACCTAAACAGTTCCGGGAATTTGTGTACTCTTATCTAGAGAAGAGATGCTTTTCAACTTTTGACTTCTAAGAAATTCCGCGACGACTTAATTATTATCATGTCATGTTTATATTAAAATTCCCATTAGTTTGATCTTTATTACCGAGTTATCTTGCAAATATAAAGTTATAATATTATCTACGATCATTAAGGGGCCTTATACAATCAGGCCGCAGCCAACTTTAGGTATATAACTCGCCACACTACAGCATATATCTGTACGCATATATAGCACTACGCTCTACGCTCGATTTTATAGCCAACTAATCAATTTTGTAACTTGAAATATTTGATTATTTATTTACTACATAATATCTATGCCTCCGCGCCACATTATTATAGTAAATACTAGCAGACGCACCCCTGCTTCGCTTGGGTGAAATTTTTAAAAATTCCTTGGGGGTGGAATTTCCAAAAATCCTGAAACACGTGTTTCTTAATTCCCTATAGTAAAAATCTGGTAACAAATTTTAAAAAGCTAGCGCCATGTTGAAATTCTCTGTTAATGTACCGATTTCGTTCAAAATCGATATATGAGGATCCCTAAGATCACAAGACAGGAAACTGTTACGAAAATTTAAAAAAATCAGCGCCATTATGAAATTCTTTGTTATTGAACCGATTTCGTTCAAAATCGATATCTGAGGATCCCTGGGATCACAAAACAGGAAACTGGTACCAAACTTTAAAAAAGTCAGCGCCATTTTGAAATTCTCTGTTATTGTACCGATTTCGTTCAAAATCGATATCTGAGGATCACAAAATAGGAAACTGTTACCAAACTTTAAAAATTCACCGCCATTTTGAAATTCTTTGTTATTGTACCGATTTCGTTCAAAATCGATATCTGAGGATCCCGAGGAACACAAAACAGGAAACTGTTACCAAAATTTTAAAAAATCAGCGCCATTTTGAAATTCTTTGTTATTGAACCGATTTCGTTCAAGATCGATATCTGAGGATTCCTAGGATCACAAAACAGGAAACTGCTACCAACATTTTAAAAAATCAGCGCCATTTTGAAATTCTTTGCTATTGAACCGATTTCGTTCAAAATCGATATCTGATGATCCCGAGGAACACAAAACAGGAAACTGTTACCAAAATTTTAAAAAATCAGCGCCATTTTGAAATTCTTTGTTATTGAACTGATTTCGTTCAAAATCGGTATCTGACGATCCCTAGGATCACAAAACAGGAAACTGGTGCCAAAATTTGAAAAAAATTAGTGCCTTTTTGAAATTCTTTCTTATCGTATCGATTTCGTTCAAAATCGATATCTGGGGTTCCTTGGGATCACAAAATAGGAAACTTTTACCAGCATATAAAAAAGTCAACGCCATTTTGAAATTCTTTGTTATCATACCGATTTCATTCCTAATCGATATCTGGGGATCCCTTGGATCACAAAACAGAAAACTTTTACCATAATTAAAAAAATCAGCGCCATTTTTAAATTCTTTGCTATTGAACCGATTTCGTTCAAAATCGATATCTGACGATCCCTAAGATCACAAGACACGAAACTGTTACCAAAATTTAAAAAAATCAGCGCCATTTTGAAATTCTTTGTTATTGAACTGATTTCGTTCAAAATCGGTATCTGACGATCCCTAGGATCACAAAACAGGAAACTGGTGCCAAAATTTGAAAAAAATTAGTGCCTTTTTGAAATTCTTTCTTATCGTACCGATTTCGTTCAAAATCGATATCTGGGGTTCCTTGGGATCACAAAATAGGAAACTTTTACCAGCATATAAAAAAGTCAACGCCATTTTGAAATTCTTTGTTATCATACCGATTTCATTCCTAATCGATATCTGGGGATCCCTTGGATCACAAAACAGAAAACTTTTACCATAATTAAAAAAATCAGCGCCATTTTTAAATTCTTTGTTATTGAACTGATTTCGTTCAAAATCGATATCTGAGGATTCCTAGGATCACAAAACAGGAAACTGTTACCAACATTTTAAAAAATCAGCGCCATTTTGAAATTCTTTACTATTGAACCGATTTCGTTCAAAATCGATATCTGACGATCCCCAAGATCACAAGACACGAAACTGTTACCAAAATTTAAAAAAATCAGCGCCATTTTGAAATTCTTTGTTATTGAACTGATTTCGTTCAAAATCGATATCTGACGATCCCTAGGATCACAAAACAGGAAACTGGTGCCAAAATTTGAAAAAAATTAGTGCCTTTTTGAAATTCTTTGTTATCGTACCGATTTCGTTCAAAATCGATATCTGGGGTTCCTTGGGATCACAAAATAGGAAACTTTTACCAGCATATAAAAAAGTCAACGCCATTTTGAAATTCTTTGTTATCATACCGATTTCATTCCTAATCGATATCGATTATCGATCTAATCGATAGTCCTTCATATCCATAAAACTACTTATACCGTAAACGCATGACATTATCACTTACTAGCGCCTGTACTAGCACTGCGATGAATGTACGCAACAGCCGAGCGTTAGGTACAACGAACTCGCGCGTGCGAACTCCGACAAAGCCGTGTAGATTGACAATGATTCACAATTTTTATTAATCCCTGATTTTAATATTTTAATTTGATTATTAAAGAATATTTATTGATAGAATAAAAATATTGAGATGTTTTAAAAAATGTAGATCTACCATACGCACCGCGCCCGAGTGAACAAAGGGAACCGGAGGTGCGAGCACAAGAAGGCGGCAAGGCCACGCTGCGTTGCTTCTTGCACGGAAACCCGCCGCCGAGAATCATTTGGCGATATGGCGAGATCACGGTATGTCTAAGAGAAATTGTGTACTTAACTCACCCACACCACATCCCAAATCCCAATTTACCTTAGTAACACACTTGATAAAAATTTTTTGCTATCCCGCGAGACGAGAAGATACAGGCAAAGTGGTTTAAAGCAACTATGAGAAAACATGGAATAGCTTCGCCGAAGTTCGGAATCCTACAAAAACACGCTTTAAGGAGCTGGGAAGCATTTTAAATGCTGCCGCTCGGGCCCTCCGACAGGCTGTACTCACAAGCCTGTTTCCGCTGTGATTTTTTGGCAGCATTTTTCAATACACACAGGTGGCAGAATTTTTTATCATGGTTTTTCCCTGGTAAATAATATTATCATGTGCTTCCCTAGTAAACAGAGCGATAAGAAATAACGTGCACTGATCTTCACTGTATCCCCAATTTCACGTTTCAATCAGATCGAAGGTGACTTCGGTCGGTACAGGATGTTGTCAGACGGAGCGCTTGAAATAGTGTCGTTGTACCGCAACGACACCGGCGTTTACACCTGCGTGGCATATAACGGACTGGGGATTGCCACGCAGGAGATACGACTCGAGGTGCTGGGTAAGTGAGCTCTGAGAGCCAACACGACTGTACAAGTGAAAATCGGATACGACATTATTATGTTGTGGTATATCGTGACGCAACAGAATGCGATCAGTGCCAAACATCCATTTCAAGACTTGTAAGCTATATTGTTGCTGCGCTCTGAATGGGCGCGCCAGATTGCATTGCGACACATCACAACACATTAATGAGTAAAGCTTAAAGGAATAAGATAGATCATGGAAGTCGTACCGGACCGTACCGTCAACCGTGTTAATAATGTTAGGGACAATAAGTAGTTTAGAATTGAGCCATAGCTTTCGGTCGTATTTACTTAATCGAAATCGTAACATGGCTCTTTCCTTCTTTCTGCCTTCTTAAGAACGATTTGTTTTTATTGACGGTTGGCTTACTATCTTTTACCGGCAGGCTATGCTTAACATTAAACTTGGCAGTGTGTTGTGTAGGACGGAAGGTAATCTTTAGAGGTAAAGCAAATATTTGTGGGGCTTCCCCTAAAAGAGAAGATTAGCATCTTGCACATCTTTATGATACAAAAGCAATTTAAATTGCTTTTATATCATAAAGATGTGCAATATTATTATTAGAATTTATTGAGTGCAGACGATCATATTATATCATATATACTAATCACGACACAGCATACAAAGACTTATGATAATATTTGCGACACAGTGCCATAGGTTTAATGAACTAATGAATGAGAGTAGAATAGAAAGTAATGCAGTAGTTCTGTTCTGTAGTTCTGCAGTTTTCTGACTAAATTTCTTTCTTCCTTAACAAAATGCTACTTTATACTATCTTTGGTTTTTCATTTGTTTGATTTGGTTTGATTTAATTTTAATGCTGCTTATATCGAAACTTAACAGTCACTGGGAGTTGCAACTTGCTTATAAATGTGAGATCAAGTGATATCGGCTTCACAGTATACGGGTAGACACAAATCATTGACCAAAAGGTACTTATTATATTTAAATTGGTACATTCCTATAGTATTCATAAAAAGACAGATTACATCAACAATCTCCGGAAACCCGGTACCTTTGGGTGCGTTTCTGATACGTAGTACTGTTGCGTAGAGATTCATATACAGTTCTAAAACTAATTTGTTCTTCCGAGTTATGTAATTGAACAAGAAGTGGCCTTGGGCCCTGGTGGATCGCATTACTTTGGCTCTTCTATTGAGGTGACCAATGTAGGTTGACAGTTTGGGTAGGAGGATTCCAATTCGGTGAAGATTAATGCCACCAAAAGCGGTTTTACTTATCGCAAATAAAAAGCAGCCCCTTTATGTACCTTTTCTCCTATAACTCCCAAAATATATCCGTCCCGATAAGTAGCGTATTGTATTATGTCAACGATTTCACCCTTAGATACGCATGCACATTAGTTTAGGCATTGGGGCGGTCCGTTGTATGGAGACCCCCGCATTAAATCCTCAGTCGATGAAACTTAGCTTGGTTTTAGTATTGGATGGTCCAAAACTTACACGAAAATATCCAACAAAAAAATCATCGGGAAGTTAGGTATCTATACCTAGAACTTAAAATTTATGACTGAATATTTTCTCGATTTCTTTTTCAAATAATAGTAAGTAGTAGTATATTTCCATTCAAAATCGAAATATCAAATGAAGTAATCATGCAGAACATCGATATTTAAATCGATTTTATTATCAACTCCAAATTGCGTTTACGCGTTAATGTACCTTCCTGCTTTAACAATTGGGCATAGCATAAAAAACCTTACTTCCTTTTTGATTTTTTATTGAACTCATGATACTTTATCATACTATAAAGTTTCGTCACCTGAGGAATTATTGTTGGGGTCAACTAGCTTTATTGCCTAGGCTACATGCCTAATATTACTTCAGACCGAATAGAAGTATATTATTAATAATATGTGGACGCTACAGCACAAAGCTGCCATGTACACTAGATAATATTGTACAAGTTCGGGTAATTCAATCTCTGACCGAATTTCAGATAGATACCATGATATAATTAAACAGTTAATTGATTACACAAAATATGATACTGATGGTACTATACTAATTATCTGACATTATTTAGTTCCTTAAAACAAATGTTTTAAAAAATTCTATGTATAAAGCAACGATTTTTTGCTATTCGTATTCTGTCAAAAGTACTAATTGGATAATATAACTTTATGGACTATTAACAGCTAAGCTTCAAAAGCCTGCGTCCACATCAGTATACATAGAATCTAAGACTGTTTAGTTCACGACGAAAAAGTGTCCTTTTTTTTAAAGCATGCCTACTTAACTAGCGTGTTTATTAAAATATTCAAAGAGGTGATGCCTTAGGCTTTTTTCTTACTGCATCCCATCCGCATCCGAGAATTCTCAATCCGAGAAGCCGTAGTACTATATGTATGAGAGGTTGCACGCTAGATACAAATTGAGAAAACGAAATTCGGATCTAGCGATGAAGAGTGTTATTTCTGCACTAAAAGGGTAACTTCGTATCGCTTCACGAAGTCACCATTTTTTTGGCCACAAAAGTTTATCTCGTAACATTTTTGCCATCGGATGTCCGTTATAATATTTTGCAGTCAACAGTCTTTTATCTAAACATGAAGCGATAAAAGTGTGAGTACGTCCATATACATACTCAGTGAGGTTCGGCATACGCCAAGAGTAACGCGTCCACAAAATGTTCCGGCTCTCAGTCACTTTATGTTTCGTTTTGGTTTGCACAGCACACAGAGGTTTTTTATTTATTTACTAGCATTGGTTATTGGCGTTACTTTTGGATTTTCAAAATTCTATGGATTGCATTCTTATGAACTATATACATAACTCATGTTATTAAGTTCCTGCTGCTTGACTTTAGATTGTTTTTGGTTAATCTGAGTCTCCATATAAATTATGAAATCTAAATTTAACTCCTGTTTAACACACAAAGAAAAAAACTTTTGCTTATTAGTAATTAACCTAGTTTGTGGAATGTTCAGCTCTTCTTTTCTCTACTAGTGGGCAAAATTGGCTCTGGAAGTTCAAGTATCAAGAATACTTACATAATAATTGGTCATCTCATCGGGTTCAAATCATAAATCTTTCCATCTCTATGTTCGGGTTTCATTGGTTGAACTTTCATCTGGGTATAAAAGTCAAGCTCATTCAGTAACGGTATGCTTTCGTAATATGGCTTCCATTGTCAATATTTGACACTTCCTGACATTTTAACTTGTAACAAATCATGGGGAACATCCACAAACTGCACGTAGACATTTGCTAACGGTTGGGTGGTTAGATCCTGTGGAAGGGCCAGCTGGTATCTCCGGCACCCCTAACGCCGTGGTGGTAGGTGAGATGGGCCGCTCGCTCAGCATCCGCTGCCTCGCGTACGGCTACCCGCAACCCGCGATTTACTGGTACCGTGGACAAAACGGCTCCATGGTACCCTACAGCAGCTCCCTTTACGAAGCCAGAGGGAATGTGCTTCAAATACGAAAACTGATGCCCGAAACTCTCGGAGAATATATCTGCCAAGCCTACAACGGATACGGCAAGCCGGCGGACTGGGCGTTCGTGGTGCAAGCCTACAGACCCGAGGGATCCGAAGAATTCCCCTACATGGTGACGCGACAGACTGAACGGTCGGTGACTCCTGTCGAGTATGAGTGACAAACTGAGCCGACCACCGCGCGGACGACGGAAGTAGATATTAGACGAAGGTAGACCCTATTCCGGTAAGATCGGGCCAAAACGCTTAACTTTATCAATTGGTGCATGTCTATTTGCTGCATGTTGCATGTGGTTTGATGAACCCCTATTTAAATTTTATCTTTACTAATATTACAAATGTGAAAGTTTGGATAGATGGATGAATGTTTGTTACTCAATCACGCCAGAACGGCTAAACGGATCTGGATGAAATTTGGTTCAGGAATAGATTATTGTTTGGAATAACACATAGGCTACTTTTTGTCCCGGAAAATAAAAGTCGCGGGAACCGAAAAACCTCAATCCACGCAATTAGTCGCTGGTATCAGCAAGTTTTAAACAATATTAATTTACGCTAAAAGTATTTTAAATGCTAAAAGTACCTAAACAGTTCCGGGAATTTGTGTACTCTTATCTAGAGAAGAGATGCTTTTCAACTTTTGACTTCTAAGAAATTCCGCGACGACTTAATTATTATCATGTCATGTTTATATTAAAATTCCCATTAGTTTGATCTTTATTACCGAGTTATCTTGCAAATATAAAGTTATAATATTATCTACGATCATTAAGGGGCCTTATACAATCAGGCCGCAGCCAACTTTAGGTATATAACTCGCCACACTACAGCATATATCTGTACGCATATATAGCACTACGCTCTACGCTCGATTTTATAGCCAACTAATCAATTTTGTAACTTGAAATATTTGATTATTTATTTACTACATAATATCTATGCCTCCGCGCCACATTATTATAGTAAATACTAGCAGACGCACCCCTGCTTCGCTTGGGTGAAATTTTTAAAAATTCCTTGGGGGTGGAATTTCCAAAAATCCTGAAACACGTGTTTCTTAATTCCCTATAGTAAAAATCTGGTAACAAATTTTAAAAAGCTAGCGCCATGTTGAAATTCTCTGTTAATGTACCGATTTCGTTCAAAATCGATATATGAGGATCCCTAAGATCACAAGACAGGAAACTGTTACGAAAATTTAAAAAAATCAGCGCCATTATGAAATTCTTTGTTATTGAACCGATTTCGTTCAAAATCGATATCTGAGGATCCCTGGGATCACAAAACAGGAAACTGGTACCAAACTTTAAAAAAGTCAGCGCCATTTTGAAATTCTCTGTTATTGTACCGATTTCGTTCAAAATCGATATCTGAGGATCACAAAATAGGAAACTGTTACCAAACTTTAAAAATTCACCGCCATTTTGAAATTCTTTGTTATTGTACCGATTTCGTTCAAAATCGATATCTGAGGATCCCGAGGAACACAAAACAGGAAACTGTTACCAAAATTTTAAAAAATCAGCGCCATTTTGAAATTCTTTGTTATTGAACCGATTTCGTTCAAGATCGATATCTGAGGATTCCTAGGATCACAAAACAGGAAACTGCTACCAACATTTTAAAAAATCAGCGCCATTTTGAAATTCTTTGCTATTGAACCGATTTCGTTCAAAATCGATATCTGACGATCCCTAAGATCACAAGACACGAAACTGTTACCAAAATTTTAAAAAATCAGCGCCATTTTGAAATTCTTTGTTATTGAACCGATTTCGTTCAAAATCGATATCTGATGATCCCGAGGAACACAAAACAGGAAACTGTTACCAAAATTTTAAAAAATCAGCGCCATTTTGAAATTCTTTGTTATTGAACTGATTTCGTTCAAAATCGGTATCTGACGATCCCTAGGATCACAAAACAGGAAACTGGTGCCAAAATTTGAAAAAAATTAGTGCCTTTTTGAAATTCTTTCTTATCGTATCGATTTCGTTCAAAATCGATATCTGGGGTTCCTTGGGATCACAAAATAGGAAACTTTTACCAGCATATAAAAAAGTCAACGCCATTTTGAAATTCTTTGTTATCATACCGATTTCATTCCTAATCGATATCTGGGGATCCCTTGGATCACAAAACAGAAAACTTTTACCATAATTAAAAAAATCAGCGCCATTTTTAAATTCTTTGCTATTGAACCGATTTCGTTCAAAATCGATATCTGACGATCCCTAAGATCACAAGACACGAAACTGTTACCAAAATTTAAAAAAATCAGCGCCATTTTGAAATTCTTTGTTATTGAACTGATTTCGTTCAAAATCGGTATCTGACGATCCCTAGGATCACAAAACAGGAAACTGGTGCCAAAATTTGAAAAAAATTAGTGCCTTTTTGAAATTCTTTGTTATCGTACCGATTTCGTTCAAAATCGATATCTGGGGTTCCTTGGGATCACAAAATAGGAAACTTTTACCAGCATATAAAAAAGTCAACGCCATTTTGAAATTCTTTGTTATCATACCGATTTCATTCCTAATCGATATCGATTATCGATCTAATCGATAGTCCTTCATATCCATAAAACTACTTATACCGTAAACGCATGACATTATCACTTACTAGCGCCTGTACTAGCACTGCGATGAATGTACGCAACAGCCGAGCGTTAGGTACAACGAACTCGCGCGTGCGAACTCCGACAAAGCCGTGTAGATTGACAATGATTCACAATTTTTATTAATCCCTGATTTTAATATTTTAATTTGATTATTAAAGAATATTTATTGATAGAATAAAAATATTGAGATGTTTTAAAAAATGTAGATCTACCATACGCACCGCGCCCGAGTGAACAAAGGGAACCGGAGGTGCGAGCACAAGAAGGCGGCAAGGCCACGCTGCGTTGCTTCTTGCACGGAAACCCGCCGCCGAGAATCATTTGGCGATATGGCGAGATCACGGTATGTCTAAGAGAAATTGTGTACTTAACTCACCCACACCACATCCCAAATCCCAATTTACCTTAGTAACACACTTGATAAAAATTTTTTGCAATCCCGCGAGACGAGAAGATACAGGCAAAGTGGTTTAAAGCAACTATGAGAAAACATGGAATAGCTTCGCCGAAGTTCGGAATCCTACAAAAACACGCTTTAAGGAGCTGGGAAGCATTTTAAATGCTGCCGCTCGGGCCCTCCGACAGGCTGTACTCACAAGCCTGTTTCCGCTGTGATTTTTTGGCAGCATTTTTCAATACACACAGGTGGCAGAATTTTTTATCATGGTTTTTCCCTGGTAAATAATATTATCATGTGCTTCCCTAGTAAACAGAGCGATAAGAAATAACGTGCACTGATCTTCACTGTATCCCCAATTTCACGTTTCAATCAGATCGAAGGTGACTTCGGTCGGTACAGGATGTTGTCAGACGGAGCGCTTGAAATAGTGTCGTTGTACCGCAACGACACCGGCGTTTACACCTGCGTGGCATATAACGGACTGGGGATTGCCACGCAGGAGATACGACTCGAGGTGCTGGGTAAGTGAGCTCTGAGAGCCAACACGACTGTACAAGTGAAAATCGGATACGACATTATTATGTTGTGGTATATCGTGACGCAACAGAATGCGATCAGTGCCAAACATCCATTTCAAGACTTGTAAGCTATATTGTTGCTGCGCTCTGAATGGGCGCGCCAGATTGCATTGCGACACATCACAACACATTAATGAGTAAAGCTTAAAGGAATAAGATAGATCATGGAAGTCGTACCGGACCGTACCGTCAACCGTGTTAATAATGTTAGGGACAATAAGTAGTTTAGAATTGAGCCATAGCTTTCGGTCGTATTTACTTAATCGAAATCGTAACATGGCTCTTTCCTTCTTTCTGCCTTCTTAAGAACGATTTGTTTTTATTGACGGTTGGCTTACTATCTTTTACCGGCAGGCTATGCTTAACATTAAACTTGGCAGTGTGTTGTGTAGGACGGAAGGTAATCTTTAGAGGTAAAGCAAATATTTGTGGGGCTTCCCCTAAAAGAGAAGATTAGCATCTTGCACATCTTTATGATACAAAAGCAATTTAAATTGCTTTTATATCATAAAGATGTGCAATATTATTATTAGAATTTATTGAGTGCAGACGATCATATTATATCATATATACTAATCACGACACAGCATACAAAGACTTATGATAATATTTGCGACACAGTGCCATAGGTTTAATGAACTAATGAATGAGAGTAGAATAGAAAGTAATGCAGTAGTTCTGTTCTGTAGTTCTGCAGTTTTCTGACTAAATTTCTTTCTTCCTTAACAAAATGCTACTTTATACTATCTTTGGTTTTTCATTTGTTTGATTTGGTTTGATTTAATTTTAATGCTGCTTATATCGAAACTTAACAGTCACTGGGAGTTGCAACTTGCTTATAAATGTGAGATCAAGTGATATCGGCTTCACAGTATACGGGTAGACACAAATCATTGACCAAAAGGTACTTATTATATTTAAATTGGTACATTCCTATAGTATTCATAAAAAGACAGATTACATCAACAATCTCCGGAAACCCGGTACCTTTGGGTGCGTTTCTGATACGTAGTACTGTTGCGTAGAGATTCATATACAGTTCTAAAACTAATTTGTTCTTCCGAGTTATGTAATTGAACAAGAAGTGGCCTTGGGCCCTGGTGGATCGCATTACTTTGGCTCTTCTATTGAGGTGACCAATGTAGGTTGACAGTTTGGGTAGGAGGATTCCAATTCGGTGAAGATTAATGCCACCAAAAGCAGTTTTACTTATCGCAAATAAAAAGCAGCCCCTTTATGTACCTTTTCTCCTATAACTCCCAAAATATATCCGTCCCGATAAGTAGCGTATTGTATTATGTCAACGATTTCACCCTTAGATACGCATGCACATTAGTTTAGGCATTGGGGCGGTCCGTTGTATGGAGACCCCCGCATTAAATCCTCAGTCGATGAAACTTAGCTTGGTTTTAGTATTGGATGGTCCAAAACTTACACGAAAATATCCAACAAAAAAATCATCCGGAAGTTAGGTATCTATACCTAGAACTTAAAATTTATGACTGAATATTTTCTCGATTTCTTTTTCAAATAATAGTAAGTAGTAGTATATTTCCATTCAAAATCGAAATATCAAATGAAGTAATCATGCAGAACATCGATATTTAAATCGATTTTATTATCAACTCCAAATTGCGTTTACGCGTTAATGTACCTTCCTGCTTTAACAATTGGGCATAGCATAAAAAACCTTACTTCCTTTTTGATTTTTTATTGAACTCATGATACTTTATCATACTATAAAGTTTCGTCACCTGAGGAATTATTGTTGGGGTCAACTAGCTTTATTGCCTAGGCTACATGCCTAATATTACTTCAGACCGAATAGAAGTATATTATTAATAATATGTGGACGCTACAGCACAAAGCTGCCATGTAGACTAGATAATATTGTACAAGTTCGGGTAATTCAATCTCTGACCGAATTTCAGATAGATACCATGATATAATTAAACAGTTAATTGATTACACAAAATATGATACTGATGGTACTATACTAATTATCTGACATTATTTAGTTCCTTAAAACAAATGTTTTAAAAAATTCTATGTATAAAGCAACGATTTTTTGCTATTCGTATTCTGTCAAAAGTACTAATTGGATAATATAACTTTATGGACTATTAACAGCTAAGCTTCAAAAGCCTGCGTCCACATCAGTATACATAGAATCTAAGACTGTTTAGTTCACGACGAAAAAGTGTCCTTTTTTTTAAAGCATGCCTACTTAACTAGCGTGTTTATTAAAATATTCAAAGAGGTGATGCCTTAGGCTTTTTTCTTACTGCATCCCATCCGCATCCGAGAATTCTCAATCCGAGAAGCCGTAGTACTATATGTATGAGAGGTTGCACGCTAGATACAAATTGAGAAAACGAAATTCGGATCTAGCGATGAAGAGTGTTATTTCTGCACTAAAAGGGTAACTTCGTATCGCTTCACGAAGTCACCATTTTTTTGGCCACAAAAGTTTATCTCGTAACATTTTTGCCATCGGATGTCCGTTATAATATTTTGCAGTCAACAGTCTTTTATCTAAACATGAAGCGATAAAAGTGTGAGTACGTCCATATACATACTCAGTGAGGTTCGGCATACGCCAAGAGTAACGCGTCCACAAAATGTTCCGGCTCTCAGTCACTTTATGTTTCGTTTTGGTTTGCACAGCACACAGAGGTTTTTTATTTATTTACTAGCATTGGTTATTGGCGTTACTTTTGGATTTTCAAAATTCTATGGATTGCATTCTTATGAACTATATACATAACTCATGTTATTAAGTTCCTGCTGCTTGACTTTAGATTGTTTTTGGTTAATCTGAGTCTCCATATAAATTATGAAATCTAAATTTAACTCCTGTTTAACACACAAAGAAAAAAACTTTTGCTTATTAGTAATTAACCTAGTTTGTGGAATGTTCAGCTCTTCTTTTCTCTACTAGTGGGCAAAATTGGCTCTGGAAGTTCAAGTATCAAGAATACTTACATAATAATTGGTCATCTCATCGGGTTCAAATCATAAATCTTTCCATCTCTATGTTCGGGTTTCATTGGTTGAACTTTCATCTGGGTATAAAAGTCAAGCTCATTCAGTAACGGTATGCTTTCGTAATATGGCTTCCATTGTCAATATTTGACACTTCCTGACATTTTAACTTGTAACAAATCATGGGGAACATCCACAAACTGCACGTAGACATTTGCTAACGGTTGGGTGGTTAGATCCTGTGGAAGGGCCAGCTGGTATCTCCGGCACCCCTAACGCCGTGGTGGTAGGTGAGATGGGCCGCTCGCTCAGCATCCGCTGCCTCGCGTACGGCTACCCGCAACCCGCGATTTACTGGTACCGTGGACAAAACGGCTCCATGGTACCCTACAGCAGCTCCCTTTACGAAGCCAGAGGGAATGTGCTTCAAATACGAAAACTGATGCCCGAAACTCTCGGAGAATATATCTGCCAAGCCTACAACGGATACGGCAAGCCGGCGGACTGGGCGTTCGTGGTGCAAGCCTACAGACCCGAGGGATCCGAAGAATTCCCCTACATGGTGACGCGACAGACTGAACGGTCGGTGACTCCTGTCGAGTATGAGCGACAAACTGAGCCGACCACCGCGCGGACGACGGAAGTAGATATTAGACGAAGGTAGACCCTATTCCGGTAAGATCGGGCCAAAACGCTTAACTTTATCAATTGGTGCATGTCTATTTGCTGCATGTTGCATGTGGTTTGATGAACCCCTATTTAAATTTTATCTTTACTAATATTACAAATGTGAAAGTTTGGATAGATGGATGAATGTTTGTTACTCAATCACGCCAGAACGGCTAAACGGATCTGGATGAAATTTGGTTCAGGAATAGATTATTGTTTGGAATAACACATAGGCTACTTTTTGTCCCGGAAAATAAAAGTCGCGGGAACCGAAAAACCTCAATCCACGCAATTAGTCGCTGGTATCAGCAAGTTTTAAACAATATTAATTTACGCTAAAAGTATTTTAAATGCTAAAAGTACCTAAACAGTTCCGGGAATTTGTGTACTCTTATCTAGAGAAGAGATGCTTTTCAACTTTTGACTTCTAAGAAATTCCGCGACGACTTAATTATTATCATGTCATGTTTATATTAAAATTCCCATTAGTTTGATCTTTATTACCGAGTTATCTTGCAAATATAAAGTTATAATATTATCTACGATCATTAAGGGGCCTTATACAATCAGGCCGCAGCCAACTTTAGGTATATAACTCGCCACACTACAGCATATATCTGTACGCATATATAGCACTACGCTCTACGCTCGATTTTATAGCCAACTAATCAATTTTGTAACTTGAAATATTTGATTATTTATTTACTACATAATATCTATGCCTCCGCGCCACATTATTATAGTAAATACTAGCAGACGCACCCCTGCTTCGCTTGGGTGAAATTTTTAAAAATTCCTTGGGGGTGGAATTTCCAAAAATCCTGAAACACGTGTTTCTTAATTCCCTATAGTAAAAATCTGGTAACAAATTTTAAAAAGCTAGCGCCATGTTGAAATTCTCTGTTATTGTACCGATTTCGTTCAAAATCGATATATGAGGATCCCTAAGATCACAAGACAGGAAACTGTTACGAAAATTTAAAAAAATCAGCGCCATTATGAAATTCTTTGTTATTGAACCGATTTCGTTCAAAATCGATATCTGAGGATCCCTGGGATCACAAAACAGGAAACTGGTACCAAACTTTAAAAAAGTCAGCGCCATTTTGAAATTCTCTGTTATTGTACCGATTTCGTTCAAAATCGATATCTGAGGATCACAAAATAGGAAACTGTTACCAAACTTTAAAAATTCACCGCCATTTTGAAATTCTTTGTTATTGTACCGATTTCGTTCAAAATCGATATCTGAGGATCCCGAGGAACACAAAACAGGAAACTGTTACCAAAATTTTAAAAAATCAGCGCCATTTTGAAATTCTTTGTTATTGAACCGATTTCGTTCAAGATCGATATCTGAGGATTCCTAGGATCACAAAACAGAAAACTTTTACCATAATTAAAAAAATCAGCGCCATTTTTAAATTCTTTGCTATTGAACCGATTTCGTTCAAAATCGATATCTGACGATCCCTAAGATCACAAGACACGAAACTGTTACCAAAATTTAAAAAAATCAGCGCCATTTTGAAATTCTTTGTTATTGAACTGATTTCGTTCAAAATCGGTATCTGACGATCCCTAGGATCACAAAACAGGAAACTGGTGCCAAAATTTGAAAAAAATTAGTGCCTTTTTGAAATTCTTTCTTATCGTACCGATTTCGTTCAAAATCGATATCTGGGGTTCCTTGGGATCACAAAATAGGAAACTTTTACCAGCATATAAAAAAGTCAACGCCATTTTGAAATTCTTTGTTATCATACCGATTTCATTCCTAATCGATATCTGGGGATCCCTTGGATCACAAAACAGAAAACTTTTACCATAATTAAAAAAATCAGCGCCATTTTTAAATTCTTTGTTATTGAACTGATTTCGTTCAAAATCGATATCTGAGGATTCCTAGGATCACAAAACAGGAAACTGTTACCAACATTTTAAAAAATCAGCGCCATTTTGAAATTCTTTGCTATTGAACCGATTTCGTTCAAAATCGATATCTGACGATCCCCAAGATCACAAGACACGAAACTGTTACCAAAATTTAAAAAAATCAGCGCCATTTTGAAATTCTTTGTTATTGAACTGATTTCGTTCAAAATCGATATCTGACGATCCCTAGGATCACAAAACAGGAAACTGGTGCCAAAATTTGAAAAAAATTAGTGCCTTTTTGAAATTCTTTGTTATCGTACCGATTTCGTTCAAAATCGATATCTGGGGTTCCTTGGGATCACAAAATAGGAAACTTTTACCAGCATATAAAAAAGTCAACGCCATTTTGAAATTCTTTGTTATCATACCGATTTCATTCCTAATCGATATCTGGGGATCCCTTGGATCACAAAACAGAAAACTTTTACCATAATTAAAAAAATCAGCGCCATTTTTAAATTCTTTGTTATTGAACCGATTTCGTTTAAAATTTTTTTTTTCGTTTAAAATTTCCCTAGAATCATAAAACCGGTATCGGTTCAATTACAAATAATTTCAAAATGGCGCTGATTTTTGTTAATTTTAATACGACTTGCCTGTTTTGTGGTCCTAGGGAACCCCAAATATCGATTTTGAACGAAATCGGTGCAATAACAAATAATTTCAAGATGGCGCTGATTTTTTTAAATTTTGGCAACAGTTTCCTGTTTTGTGATTCCAGGGATCGTCAGATATCGATTTTGAACGAAATCGGTGCAATAACAAAGAATTTCAAGATGGCACTGATTTTTTTAAATTTTGGCAACAGTTTCCTGTTTTGTGATCCCAGGGATCGTCAGATATCGATTTTGAACGAAATCGGTGCAATAACAAAGAATTTCAAGATGGCGCTGATTTTTTTAAATTTTGGTAACAGTTTCCTGTTTTGTGATCCCAGGGATCGTCAGATATCGATTTTGAACGAAATCGGTGCAATAACAAAGAATTTCAAGATGAAGCTGATTTTTTTTAATTTTGGTACCAGTTTCCTGTTTTGTGATCCCAGGGATCGTCAGATATCGAATTTGAACGAAATCGGTGCAATAAAAAAGAATTTCAAGATGGCGCTGATTTTTTTAAATTTCGGTTACAGTTTCCTGTTTTGTGATCCCAGGGATCGTCAGATATCGATTTTGAACGAAATTGTTGCAATAACAAAGAATTTCAAAATGGCGCTGATTTTTTAAAATTTTGGTAACAGTTTCCTGTTTTGTGATCCCAGGGATCGTCAGATATCGATTTTGAACGAAATCGGTGCAATAACAAAGAATTTCAAGATGGCGCTGATTTTTTAAATTTTGGGTAAAGTTTTCAGTTCAGTGATCCCAGGGAACCTCAGATATCGATTTTGAACGAAATCGGTACGATAACAAAGAATTTCAAAATGGCACTGCTTTTTTTAAATTTTGGTACCAGTTCGCTGTTTTGTGATCCCAGGATCGACAGATATCGATTTTACACGAAATCGGTTCAATAACAAAAGAATTTCAAAATTGCGCTGTTTTTTTTTAATTTTGGTACCAGTTTCCTGTTTTGTGATCCCAGGGATCGTCAGATATCGAATTTGAACGAAATCGGTGCAATAAAAAAGAATTTCAAGATGGCGCTGATTTTTTTAAATTTTGGTTACAGTTTCCTGTTTTGTGATCCCAGGGATCGTCAGATATCGATTTTGAACGAAATCGGTACAATAACAAAGAATTTCAAAATGGCGCTGATTTTTTAAAATTTTGGTAACAGTTTCCTGTTTTGCGATCCCAGGGATCGTCAGATATCGATTTTGAACGAAATCGGTACAATAACAGAGAATTTCAACATGGCGCTGACTTTTTTAAAATTCTGGTGAAAGTTTCCTATTTTGTGATCCCAGGGAACCCCAGATATCGATTTTGAACGAAATCGGTACAATAACAAAGAATTTCAAAATGGTGCTGATTTTTTTTTAATTTTGGGTAAAGTTTTCAGTTCAGTGATCCCAGGGAACACCAGATATCGATTTTGAACGAAATCAGGACGATAAAAAAGAATTTCAAAATGGCGCTTACCGTACTAAAATTATTGTGAAAAAGTTTGGTTAGTAGGATTGTTCTTCAATCACGCCGTAACAGACTAACGTATTGACCAAATTTTTTTGCATAGGTATAGTTGGCTATAATAATAATTGAGTGTAGTTATGGGCTCTGGAGTGTCATAGACTTCAATTAATACATTCATACATACATCCAACATACATACACACTCACCCACACACACACAAACACGCACGCACGCACACACACATATACATACATAGACTCCTAATCTCGTACCCTTTCCTTTTGGCTTTGCCGTAATCGGGTAAAAAAAAAAGGGTAATTGAGAACTTTCTTCTTTGTGTCGAATAACAATATCAAGTTTTATCAAGCGCAGTATACAACACGGTGTTAAAGGACTTGACCGGTGGAACTATGGCAGCTTGCCTAGGTGTCAAAAATCAATGTTCAGCAATGATTTCTTTATTATTGTAATTGTAATATCTCACTGTTTTCAGATAAAAAAGTTTCAGGAGTCTGAAGGCTCGGAAAACTGCGAAAATGAACAAAAAAAGTTTCACCAAAAGACTGCCTTCCCACACTAGATGGCGCTATTTATTGTGTTGAGCGAGTCTAAAAAAATATTTCCAAGTATTATTTCTTTATTATTGTAATTGTTATATTTTATAGTTTTCAAATAAAAAAGTTTCAGGAGTCTGAAGGCTCTGAAAACTGAGAAAATAGATAAAAAAAGTTTCACCAAAAACTGCTTTCCCACACTAGATGGCGCTAGTTATTGTGGTGAGTCTAGAAAATATTTTTAAGTATTGCTCACTACTTTTCGTTAACAAGTTCAACTATTCGACCACAGATGGCAGCATATGCAATGTGACAGGGCGTTCCTTTAAACGTAGTATTTCAAAATGCTTTGTTCGATCGATTAGTTTGAGACTCGTCAAAAAATAAAAATAATTATAAACAAAACATACATTTCCTTTTCATTACTATTTAATTGATCAAAAATAAATCATTCCTAATATAATAACTAAGGTACTTAAATGGTATTCATGTAGGGTTACAAGATTATTATTAGGCATGGATATAATGGAACGTCAAAATGGAGTAGTGCTTAAAGAGGAAAGCGGACGCTCAAGATTTAAACAATAAACGTACTGTTTTTTTTGTCATTTGAACCCCGACCTTATTTGGAATAATAAATCCATAATAATTTCGTTTTGAATTTTTAAACCTTACTGTAAAAACGGAAATCCTGTGCATTGTCCCGAATCGGAGGGCAATTACTGGTCATGTCCTTTGTCGTAATAAATTTCATGCAAAAAAGCGATACACCCACCCGTTCACGAGCGCATCTCAGCGCGTACCACAGAGTACATTATATATACTGGTATAGAGTTGCTACTCGACTTTCAATTTACAGCGACATCTATCGGGAAGTTGTCTAACTAAAATATGTATATATATATATAACCATTACACAATGCTATAGTACTATAATAATTATTACGAAGTGTATTGTAATAATAATTTATCTTAATTATTACAAGATCACCTAATTCTGCAACTATAGAAGTGACCTTGTAATAATTAAGATAAATTATTATACGATAAACACAAACTGTAAAGATGTTCAGATGTTAGTAAATGAAACGCATGTTGATTACTTTCTCTTATATTCTCAATCACAAAAAATATACATAAAGTATAACAATTGTTCCACAGTTTCATGTTTTTCACATCGTACACACTTAATACGCACTCTATTAATATAGTTTCACATTGTAACGAATTTATCAAAAAAATAATAATTTTGTCCACCCGGCATCCGGCATGCCAGAAAACGTCAATGTCAATGCCGAATTTCAAACTTTAAAATGGCGGCTGTCCACGTTTGGAAATTAAAACACAAATGTTTCATTAAACTTCTAACTCATTCCACTAAACTAAATTTATAACTAATAAATCTTTATAAATTATCTAAGATAACTCATATTCTGCTCAAAAAAAAAGTTTTATATATTATTAGCTTTGTGTTTATATAGATGGCAAAATCATTAATTTATCTAAAACATAAGCTTCTGAACGAACACTTATTTCAGCGCCATCACAGACCCTGATCACAGACTTTTAAGTATACATACTTTCAGTACAAGATAAGCGCCATGAGCGCCATCCTTTAGGGAGTTGTGGAACTAACATCCCTATACAACAAAAAAATGTTCTAAGTGCAAAGGCCCTGGCGCGTACTGAGCGCCAAACGCCAAGCGGCCGGCTTCTTTCCATAGAAAAATGTATGAAGAATTTTTTGTGTGACACATAAATGACGAAGTATTTATTTGTATGTTTAATGTTCCAGCATTTGGGTAGAGGACTATATAAGCCCCACTCTTTTGTGATTTTCAAGTTAAAATATGTAGCCGATCTAGCTTTGTGGGTTCCTATCCAGACCCCATTTTTCGTCATTTTCAGCAGTTCTTGCGTTCGTAGAAACGTATTTATTCCGAAAATTTGTATAGGAGTGTGCATTTTTTATGAGGTCTAACTAGAGATGAATACATTACCTTTAATTTAATACCATAATATCCCAGCAGATGTTATTCCATTTATCTATAAATGGTACTTGAAAAAGTATGAAATCCGTATAAGGACCCTTAAGCGAATTCACCACGTTCCTGTCTCAAATATATTACTTACTAGTAGGTGTGTACATTTTGTCTTATTATTTTCCAGTATTCAACATCGTCCATTTATTTTGTTTAGGAGAGTTAAAATCTAGCTAGATCAGATAGCAAGACATGTAGCCTTTCTGGTTTTTTGTCATCTATTTCACCACCAGCTACCAAATGTTTTTGTGGAAAAATGCTGCTTCAAATCAAGGGTTAGTACCAACTTGTTAGGTGGAAAGTAGAAACCTAGGAAAATACCTTCTTAGGCGCGGAATATACAAGAGAGGCGACGGGCGCGGCCGATGTGCGGGCGCGTCACCGCTTCTGTCATCTATATCTGTACTAATATTATAAATGCCAAAGTTTGTATGGATGTATGGATGTATGGATATATGTAAATGTTTTTATTTATTTATTTCACAAAACTTACAAATGTGGCTTAGTAACTAAGGGCACAACAAGACACATATGGATGTTTGTTACTCAATCACGCCCCGACAGCTGAACGGATCTGGCTGAAATTTGGCACAGAAATAGTTTATAGTCTGGAATAGCAGATAGGCTAAAGAGTTCCCGCGGGAGAGTCGCGGACATTCGCTATTATTTAATACAAATGTATGCAAGCGACGGGACGGCTTGGACGCCGCTTTCGTACTTCCAAGGCCACACCGCCGCCGCACCTCGGCCGCACTGCCGCCACGCCTCTCGTATAATATATCCCGCCCATCGCTGATAGACTATTAATTATATTAAGAACATTGTATTAGTGTGTAAGACATGACAGCTATAAATAAATAAATGACTTAAATGACTAATCATGGTTTAAAAAATAATTGTTGCCTAAAATTGTAATTATTTATATTCAAAACTGACATAAAGCCTGTATATATAGTGCCACTGCGGACCCGCATCACGACAGACCGCACTCGACTGTCAGCCGGCTCGGAGATCAACCTGTCGTGCGACGTTGAGGGCTTCCCGGTTCCAGAGGTGTACTGGACCAAGGACGGCGTTCAGATCCAGCGGCAGCCGGCTGACGACAGGATTTATGTCACAGGTATTATTTTTTTGTTATCCACTACAAGTTAGTCCTTGACTGCCATCTCACCTGATGGTAAGTGATGATGCAGTCTAAGATGGTAGCGGGCTAACCTATTAGGGGCATGGCAGTTATATTAAACCCATACCCCTATTCGGTTTCTACACGGCATCGTACCGGAACGTTAAATCACTTGGCGGCACGTCTTTGCCGGTAGGGTGGTAACTAGCCACGGCTGAAGCCTCCCAACAGGCCAGACCAGGGAAAATTCAGAAATTATAAATTCCCAAATTGACCCTGCCGGGGATCGAACCCGGGACCTCCGCACGTTAAGACAACAGCGCTACACACTGCGCCACGGAAGTCGTCAAAACATAATATGAACATAATGTCTAAGTATCCATACTAAATGCGAAAGTGTTGTCTGTCTAACTGTCTGCTACGCTTTCACGGCTCATCTGCCTAACCGATTTTGATGAAATCTGGTACGGGATGTTTTGTACCCATACTCGGTTTCATACTTGGTACAATCAAACTCTTTAGCAAAGTTTTGATACTAAGATTAATTCGTAAAACACGGGCAACACTGCACTGTCCGATGCGTACGGCCAGTCACCACGCCAACTGTTTTCACCGCCTACCCGCGACTACGCAAAAAAGGAAAGGTGACTCGAACAACATCAAGTGGAAGGAAGGCTGCTCGGTCCTTTTTTTTCTATATCGCAAAATCATCGATTTAACGTTATTAAGTCTATTCTCCTGTGACGTGTTCATATTAACATTAGAAAACCAAACTATTAAGTGATTCGTATACATAGTAAAACTGTGCTCAATAAATCGGACATACATAACCTAACAAAGTGTCCACCGGCCGGTGTCTGTATTTATTAAAGTATCATGGATGTCTGCGAGTGCTTGTGAGACCAAGGAATCCAGGTGGAGGTGGTCCAGTCATCCAGGTACGTACGCATTATACTGTTTTTTCGAAGAGATCTTGGTATCACACAAGCGTTATAACTGGCGACTGACAAGCAAAAAAATTAAGTAGTCGACCCAGAGTAACGTAATGTATGGTCGTTACGTTACACGGGGATAGGTTGTAACTTGGATCCTGAGGAAGGATATAAGATACTTTTTATCCCAGAAAATTAAAGAGTTATGAAGGTTTTCATCCCCGCGAACAAAGTCGCGGGCATCATCTAAAAACAGACAAAGGTAAAGAAGACATTAATTGTATTATTATTGTAATTATTAATTATTTTAACTTCAATTAGCTTCTAAAATTACCAATTGACATTTAAAAAATATAGTAGGTACCTACAATAGACATTTTGAATTTTTAACCGACTTCCAAAAACGGAGGAGGGACCGGTTCTCAATTCGGCGCGTACCTTTAATTTTTATAATCAAGAAATCTTAAATCTTAACTTGTGCAGACAGGCCACGGAATAGAGGCCTAGCCTTTTTGTCTAACCTAGTGGTGGGTTCTGATCAATTTCAGTAATTCAAGTCATCTCTTTTACTGACAGTTGTTGTATAGAGTGTATTTGGTTAGTAGAGAATTATCAAATTTAGTTAAATACCGTTTGATCTTATCAAAATGACCTTTTGCCATCGTTGAATATCGTAATAATTGCATATTTACTTTACGCAATTCTGTTTAATCTCCATTTATTAAAGGAGGCATTTACTGAGGATAATTGGAAGGTATTCGTAGCACTTTCGTAGACTTAAACTTGACTTGAAAGCACTTCAATTTTAACCGAGAAGTTGCTGGTAAAGTTGTAAGTAAATAGGAAACACTAATCATAAAATTAATAATTAAGTAAGTAATGAATGCGTCTTACTAGCAATGTGTCAAACATCCACGATTATTCATTAATTAAACTAGCGGCACGCTATGATGGCCGGTTTGACGTTTGTCCGCTCATGAAGTTCCGTATTAATTGATAACGACTTTGAAGGAAATAATTGTATTACTTTATTGACGATAGTGATGTGCAGAGATTCATAAATTTTATCGAATGTAGTTTTAGGTTTAGGACTCAAAATTTATTTATTAAATTGATTTCTTAAATGTATACAAGTGTAGAAAAATCAGTTTGCACCATTTAAGGGGTGAATGTACTTGTGAATATGAACAATTTTCACTATGTGGACAAACCTCTGAAATCGCAAAAAAATATCAATAAATTTTTAAAAATGGAATCTAATACGATCGTCACATAGGATCGCTGGCTAGCACAACTACTACCTCCGGCAAACTCGCGTCAATGCTCAATGCAAAACAAAGCAGTTTCGAATTGACGTTGCTTCGAAAAGTATAAACTGTCAGTGCAATGCGATTGTGATATAGTTTTGACCTGGCTTTGGATTTCAAATATTGATACTGCATTACTGTTGACCCTTGCTCGTTAATTTGGACTCTGTTCAAGCCCTTTGTTGTGGATTTCGTCGATATGACCGAACGTACGCAGAGAACTGTTCTAAATAGTCAGACACGTGAGTTCGTAATACGCCTTCGTAACTATTTCGATCGTGAAGCTCAAAATGGAGGGCCAATTTTACCTATAACGTCAGTGGTTGAACGCGTAGCTGATGCGCTTAATATTGGACAACGAACTGTTAGACGGATAACTAAAAAAAAATATGGCGAGACTGGCACAGAAGAAAATAAACTTCACACACCAAAAAAGAGAAAACGAGCAAAACCAGTCGTAGGCATCGATAGCTTTGATGCCGATGCTATCCGAAGACATGTTTACGGCTACTATTTACAGAAGGAGTATCCAACAAGAAAAAAGTTGGTGCATTCACTGAAGGAAGCTGGATTATTCTTCGGTGGGGAAAGTTCTTTAACGAAGATTTTGAAGACCATTGGATTTCGATACAAAAAATGTAACAAACGCAAAATATTGATGGAAAGATTTGATATAGCGATGGCAAGGTATACTTTTTTACGGCAAGTGAAAGAAATCAAAAATTGGCAAAATGTTGTGTTCTTGGATGAAACATGGCTTAATGCTAACCATACTGTAGGCCGTTCTTGGAACGATGACACAGCAGCATCTACTTCCAAAGTTCCTGTAGGAAAAGGATCGCGACTTATAATTTGTCACGCCGGAACCATCAACGGGTTTGTCGAAGGTTCTCTCATGGCTTTTGCGTCAAAAACCACTGGAGACTATCATGAAGACATGAATGGAGAAAAGTTTACTGAATGGTTTACCTCAATGTTGTGTAGCCTCCCTGAACCATCTATTATAATTATGGACAACGCCCCATACCACTCGATGCAAATTGACAAGCCACCTGCCCAATCCCAAAAGAAAGCTGATATCGTCGCATGGCTTCGTAAAAATGGCGTAGATGCAAACATGAATATGTTAAAAGCGGAATTAGTACGTCTTTTAAAAGAAAACAAACCAACCAAGATCCGATACGTCATTGACGAAATAGCATTAGAACATGGGCACAGAGTTATACGGTTACCGCCTTACCATTGTGAGTATAATGCGATTGAGTTGGTGTGGGCTCAAATTAAGGGATATGCTGCAAGACACAATACAGAACCCCCATTTACCACAAAAAAAATGCTAAAATTATTAGAAGAAGCTTGTGAACATGTGACTAAAGGAGACTGGGAAAAGGTTGTGAATAGAACTGTTAAATTAATAAGGGAAGATTATGAAAGAGATGTGAAAATAGATAATATTATAGAAAACGAACATATAATTATTAATGTATGTGATGATAGCAGTGACGACAGTGAAAATAGTAGTATGGACGAATCTGATTAATTATGGCCTTTTGTGGCACCTTTTTTGGTATCTTTTGTATTCATATGTTTCTTGTGTGCATATAAAGTATGTATATTCATTTTCGTTCAAATATTCAGTTCGTTCAAATAAATTAAATAAACATATACATTTTTGTTTTATTAAACCTATTTAATCAGGTACAAAAACAAAACTTAATTGTTTTTTGTTCGAGAATAAATTGACATTCCACATCACTATTGTAATGTGTCAAACCGGCCATCATAGCGTGCCGCTAGTATAGGTATAATACGGGCCTTTGAAAGTGCGT
Source organism: Erebia palarica (assembly GCA_964035005.1). NCBI lineage: Eukaryota > Metazoa > Arthropoda > Insecta > Lepidoptera > Nymphalidae > Erebia > Erebia palarica. Next base: position 21,911,030 of record OZ035994.1, read on the forward strand.
AGCACCAAGCAAACCAAACTCCATAAAACTAATGTATCCTAATAGATATTAATTTTTGGTCGCTACCAGAAGTATCAAATAATCGCTTATACAAAATCGTGGCCACAAAATATATTATATTACCAAAATCTAAATCATATTCAAATAAACTTATGACAAGTTCTTTTGAATCGTCGAGTGAATCTACCACTGGTTCAGAATGCCATTACTACCGAGAAGAACTAGCAAAAAACTCGGTGATAATATATACTAATATATGATGTAGTACTAACTACGCCGTGGCTTAGCAATCAAAGACATTTGGCCGTGTCAGTCAATCAGAGTGGATCGGTTGTGGGGTGTTCACTGTTCTGTCGGTTCCACAAATCTTCTCGAACTTCAGGCAAGCAATATATATGTCACCGTAAGATTGTTAAAACCGTAAGATTATAATCTAAATTGCGAAATTCAAAACTGTCGAAAGATTAGAATTTAACGCATTATTTTTCGGTAGATTGTAATCTGATAGGTATTTAAACCCGATAAAACCTAAGTGCCCGGCCTGTGGCCGGGCACTACTTGGTTATTTATGTCGAACCCTAACCTAACCTACAAGAAAGAGACAAAAAAACGTAAATAAAATGAATATTTCAAAAATTGACACTCAGAACATTGAACAGTTTACAATCTTTCGACAGTTTAGAATTTCGCGAGTTAGATTATAGTCTAACGGTTTTTACAATCTTACGGTGACATATATACCTACAATAATTTTATTAATGGATTTTTTTAAAAAGTACTTATTATTTTTTCATCTTTTTTGATTACAGAGGCACGGCTGACGATAACTCGCGCGAATACGAACGACAGCGGAGTGTACGGTTGCCACGCTGACAACGACTACACTTCGGACTACTACTCCACAGTGCAGATCAGCGTGGAAGGTAAGCTGAGGAATGCACGTAGTTCTGGTGCTAAAGCCGCGTCCACAATCATAGTAATTTGCATTATTAATAGTGGTTGTATGGCCTCACCCTTAGGTATTGTCCTACGTGATCAACAAACGCGACGTCGATACTTCGCGACGCATTAGTCGCTCACCTAGACGCACGAATAATTACTCTGCACGCGAAGTAAATATTCGTGACGCAAATTCCTTAAATACCCCTATTTATTTCTTTACAATAAATAATTGAATTTATAAAACTTAAGTAAAAATTGGTAAAGGTAGACAGATAGGTAGGACCGCAAAGTATTGTTTAATAATTTTAACTTTCAGTCGTTTTTTGTGTGGGTAACGAAATTAATGTCTATCTTGGTATGAATTAAAAGAAGCTATTTATAATATCATAATAATACTAAAGATTTTCTATACCGTCAGGTCTATACATTCCGGCGAGTTGCAAGGACAGTCCGCTCTTCGCTCATTGCTACTTGATCGTGAAGAGCAAGTTCTGTCACCATAAGTATTACGGCCCGTAAGTTTTATGATTAGTATTATCATAGAATATTATATAATAGTACGTATTATGCAGACTACTGTGGATACCTTAGCAAAACGAGGCTGCAATTTCTGAATAATATATTTTCACAGTGACAGTCATTAAGAGTGAAGCTACGTGCAATATCTTGACTCAACTGATCTTGTCTATACCACAGTTGGTATCAGTCAGTTGGTCAGATCAGTTGAGTCAAGAATAATAAAAGTTAATAAAAAATTGGCAGTCATAGGGATAGAAGTGGAAAGGAATATTTAAAATAAATAATTAAAATATAAACCTTAAAACTAAGGCATTAAAGTTGAATTACGAATGTACTATATTTATATTTTAAGACCTTTTGTCTTCGTAACAACGCGAGGTGTCGGTCACGGTGGTGTCGATCGCGGTGTCGGTCACGCGTTTCCACAATTTTTACGCCCTACCAAAAAGTGTTCAATACGTCTAAAAGAGTTTTACTTCAATAATAATCATGCGTATTCAATGATAATCTCCAGGGTGGAGCACGCCTGCCTATAGAAGATACTACTACTACTACTACTAGATCACTTTTACTGGTCTCCACTTTAGAACTTTCCGACTCTAGCGTCCATTGTCCTATGACAGTCATGGTCTGCCACGGACATTGCTCTGCCGACTCCGCGGTTCGTCTGTCAACTGTCAAAAACCATCATACTTATATTAAAAATGCGAAAGTGTGTTTGTTTGTTGGTTTGTTCTTCAATCACCATGCAACGGAGCAACGAAATTGACGTGATTTTTGGCATGGGTACAATAGTTGAAGGAGAGTAACAGAGGCTACTTTTTATCCCATAAAATGAAACAGTTCCTGCGGGAATTTAAAAAAAAAACTTAAGCCACGCGGACGAAGTCACGGGCATCAGCTAGTAATAATTCATAAATCATATTTTATCAGCAGGGTAGGTATAGGGGTAAGCCCCTGATTGGTTTCTACATTTTACATGGCACGTCTTTGCCGGTAGGGCGCTAACTATAGCCAACATACTAAAATTCAGAATTTATAAAATATCCTGCTGGTAATCGAACCTCGGGATCACCTCACCACTGCGCTAGGGAGGTCATCAAATCGATTTATTTATGTTAATACGCTAACATGGTGATCGAATAACTCTAACCTTAATTTCTTTCTGTTATAGATTCTGCTGCAAGTCTTGTGTAGAAGCCGGTCAGCTCGACCCCAACGAATTGGAGCTGATGCAAGCCGACATGGCGTGGAGGAGGAAATAGTTACCACTTCCGGCAGTTATTATGTCCGAGCGACTAAAGAAAATAAACGAAAACCAACATAAGTAGGTAATAAATAAAAAGGCCTATAATTGCGTTCGAACTAAGATTGCGCGCTTAAATAGAGTGACTTTCCGCCGTAATAGTTAGAAATAGGTTTATTTTAATTCAGCACCTTACCTATTTTTAATTTTTGAACAATATTTATAATTGAACAGAAAAAGTATTTGTACAATGTTGTCATTGCCTTATTTTTGAATTGTAAGCTAATAAGAAGTTTGATTTGAACTTGATTGATTGATTTATGTCTATTATAGTATGTTATATAAGTTAAGTAAAGAATTTATATATATTTATCTATCTATCTATTCTTATCTATCCATGTCTATCTATGACATCACCATCGTGGTGATTCACTCTCTCTGCGAAATGAAATTCGGAGTTCATGACGATATCGTGGTTGGTTTCCAAAGTTACTGAATCAGGATTTTGAGAACATGTCCACTGAAATACGAAAGTCGCAACCGATTTTCGGGAGAGAAGACCGGAAGACGAAACCGAAGCGCAATTTCAATTTTAAAGGAATAATAATTTATTACCTGCGAGTGTAACATTAGATTTTTAACTTACTTAGTTTTATTGGATTATTAACATGAAAGCCACACCAAGTGGAAACATGAACAATAAATTAATAACAAACCTACTCACGTAAGATTTATTACTGCACTCAAAAATACTCAAAGAAATCTCTTGCATTTCATTATATAGTTATTAATAATACTCATATGTACTAATTATTTTTCGCCATTGTTAAAGATATGTTTGATATGATATGAATATGTTTGAATACGGTGAAAAATGTAAACCAATAAGGTGCCATAAAATCGGGATTGCAATCAAGTGATTTTTTTATGACCAGCAATATTAAGAGAGTGTACTAAACTAAAGTAACTACCTACTCTACTTACTGGGTTGCTTACCTAAACGTAGGTAGAATTATGTGTAAATAAATACTGTCACAAATAGTTCCATCTGTGATGGAAAATAGTTTATTAAATATAAGATAGATGTTTTATTAAAGAGTTGTCACATTCACATAAAGAGGCCTTTTATGACGGGAAAAATACTCTTTCCTACTTTAAAGTAATAATTTGAGATAATAAATTTGCTATGTGTGTATTGATTTAAATCGTTTGATACGACATTTCATCAATTTATATAATAGGTACAGTACAGGTTTGACATTGATTTGACTGTTATTAGATGCTAGTAAATATAATAACTATATGGATATGAGAATGGACGTAGTCAGACTAAGCACTAAAGGGATGCAACCTCAAATTGTTTACCAGAGCTACCATCAGATTTCTTAAATTTTCCGGACATGTGTTTACGTATTTATTCGGTGATTTTGAAATAAGTAACAAATAAATAATTTCTAAATTTTCTAAATAGATGACGCAAGTATGCCTAACTTTAAAAGCGCACGCAAGAAGTCTGTAAAATGTTCTTATTTTCTTTTACCTAATTTTGTCTGGAATTATTATCAAGGTTTTTTAATTACCTACCTGTGCACCTACCAAAATAATAATCTGGTAAATAATAATAGGTAAATTTTTGAGCAACTAAATTGAAAATAATTTATATTTTGAAACGTAATAATATAATATATAATACGTAATATATATAATAATAATATAATACGTATAAGATGTGTGTTATGAGTAAGATTATTATTGTGAGTCATAATAATTGTATTAGTCATAGTGAATTTTAAATGGACCATGTAAATATACCCCTTCCTTCAATAAAATTTTGTGAATATAATTAGTTTTTATTATGTAACCCTTTAAAGACTAATTTTGCCAACTTTTGCATGATAATGAACTTAGTTAATATGCAAAATTTTGCAAAATAAGTAGTTAAGTTACCTATATAGGTAGGTAGATAAAAAATATAGTGTAACTATTTATATGTCACCGTAAGATTGTAAAACCGGTTAAACTTGCAAGCTGGTAATTATCGCTCCGTACAGGTTAGTAGACGTAAAAAGCTAAACGAAGCTTTTAAGCTTCTGTCTTCATGGAAAAAGAATGACGCTTGCTGTGTACCTTCAAAGATTGGCAAAAATCCCGTATGCAGCCGTCGTTTTATTAATTCGGTATATTTCGAAAGCGATGGTGTAAAACACCGACGACCATGAGAACACGTCATGAGCCACCATGAGAAAAGCAATCCTAATGCATTTTGGTTATTAGTATAATCGATGAATTTCGCATCTCGTAGCACACTGTACCACGGATACGGATAAAGACTGTATTTTAGCCGTATTCGAAAGAGTCAGGTCACTGGCTACACGCTCTGCCATCTCATAGCCTGGGAACGATTCTCGACTGAACAGCGGCGCTTCGTGTGGCAGTTTGCTTACGCTTGGGAATAAAGGTATGTGAGCCTTATTACTGTACTTGTGACAACCACGTGGATCAGTTTGGTCACCATGGACCATGGACTCAGTTGCATTCGAAGCGCAGGCCGTTTGTACGCCACGGTGCTCTCAATGATATAGTCCGTCGCGCTCTGGCCACTGCCTCCATCCCTTCACAACTGGAACCCTCCGGTTTGTTCAGGGATGACGGCAAGAGGCTGGACGGGATGACTATAGAACCGTGGTCGTTGGGTCGTGCAATGGTGTAGCATGCAACCTGCATTGATACGTTGGCAGCATCCCCGCTACCGGGCTCGTGCCTAAAGACAGGTGCAGCTGCCGAATCTACTCAGTTGCCTAAGCGTCGCAAATACTCAGTGATTACTAATAGGCCTATTACATTGCACTTTTTACAGGGCCCTGTGTGGGCGTGGCCGCTAGTTAGAGCGTCGCTTATAATACAGCAATAAGGACCAATTTAGGGACCCTTTCTCCCTAAATTTTATTACTTATTTAAGAGTAAGGGTCCCTGTGAAAAGTGCAGTGTAATAGGCCTTTAAAGACTACGTTTTTGCGGCGCTTGATAATTACAAACTAGACCTCCCGCTGCAGTGTTTGATATATTTACTCCATGAATATATTTCTGAAGGATTTGTAAACTACTATACGGCCTATGGTTTCTACTACTTAAACTAAGTGGTAACTATAGCATTCCACCAGACATTACTAGAGAAAATTCAGAAATTACAAATTCCACATTGACCCAGCCGGGGATTGGACCCGGGACCTTCCACTTACAAGACTTATAAAGTGACTACAATCGTGCATTGTCGAGTCAACTTCTCCTGAGAATGCTCCGGTGTCGCAGTGAAACGTACCTACGTTGAAAAGTAATTTGGAAGATTTGTGGTTGGTGTTGCGGCGGTGTGAATTGTTGGCTTATTAGGTGGTGCATATCACAAGCTACACGTTATTTTGACAACCTCCGGGGCGCAGTGTGTAGCGCTGTTGTCTTAACGTGCGGAGGTCCTGGGTTCGATTCCCGGCGGGGTCAATTTGGGAATTTATAATTTCTGAATGTTCTCTGGTCTGGCCTGGTGGGGAGATTTCGGCCGTGGCTAGTTACCACCCTACCGGCAAAGACGTGCCGCTAAGCGATTACGCGTTCCGGTACGATGCCGTGTAGAAACCGAATAGGGGTATGGGTTTAATATAACTGCCATACCCCTAACAGGTTAACCCGCTACCATCTTATAGACTGCATCATCACTTACCATCAGGTGAGATCGCAGTCAAGGGCTAACTTGTAGTGGTTAAAAAAAATACCACAAAGATTTGTAATATTTTGGCAGAGTAAAGCGAATTAAGCTTCTTGTTCCTTGATAACAGTTTCGCAATATTTTCGCAGTTTGTGGTTGCAAATCAGCGCACTTCGGCTGTTGTCCAGACAATCTTACAATAGCTCTTGGGCCCAACAATGAAGGTTGCGGTTGTCATTACACACAATTCGGTTGCTGTCCAGATAGGTATATTATATTCAACCAGAATATTAATTACGAATTTGCATTAATTTCAATTTTTTAACTCGGAACAACCTTGTGATCCATTCAACTGTGTTGGTCTTGATTTAGGTGTTTAAAAAAATAAAACAAATCAAATGCAATAACATAAATTTTTATTTACATCCCGAAATTCACAGTCATGTTATATATAACAAAGTAAACGACCTACTTACCCGACAATAATTAAAGTACAGTGAGACAAATGTGTGATATAAAGATGACTTTTATATACTTATGTACAAATACAATTTGTAATTTCATCCGTCGATATCGGGGTGGGCGAGTGCACTTCGGTTAGAAACGAAACCGGTATATATAAATAGTATATAGTCGGATTTACAAGATTTACTGTTCCGGCTAGGCCTGTACATAACTTACTACTGTACTAATTTATATATATTAACTCCGCGGGATGCGGGAGTGCCCTAAAAGGAGTATACCGCGATACGTATACTAAAATATTCTTAAATACGCATCAAAAGTTTATATACATCAAATTATAATTTAATATAGATACAGTAAAAAAGCGGCGATCGCGCCATTATCAAGCTTAAGTCTCTCGACTGAAACGTGCAACGCCGGGTCTCAACGCTTGTCTCTCACCACTAAACCCATCATTCGATGGAACATTGTAAAAGATTTAAAATCCCAGTTGACAGTATTCTAGGATCAAAACAGTGGGGCTGATTCTGTAGTGCACAATCTCTAAACTAACCTAGAATGACCATTCCATCCATCCATTCATCAATCCATTGGTTGCCTGGTAGAGATCGCTGTGAAGCGATAAGGCCGCCAAAATGTATACTTCCTTTGTTATTGGCTAAGTTTACTGTTATTATTGTTTTTTGGTGTGCAATAAAAGTATATTCATTCATTCATTCATTCAATGATAGCATTAAAAATATTGCTAACCCTTTCATAATACTCCCTGCGGAAAGGGACAGAACTAGATTTGAAGCTGTCAGTTTAGTTTAGAGTTTGTGTTACACAGAATTGTCCACATTGTAACGTTAAATTAAAATGGACCCTAACTGCCTTAGGCTAATACTACATACACAACTAACGCTCCCATTCAATTAAAACCTACTGAGTTTTCGGCTTTAATTCAAAGAACTTTGGGTATATTTGAGTTTATTTTGTTTCGATGCGCGAAAACTATCAACGATTGTAAGGTGTGAAATCGTAAGTTGGGGGCCGTTGCTATGACCAAGGGCCCATAACCTTCAATATTCACACAAATAAGTTTTCGACGCATAACCACAACATCGTAAGTTGGGGGCCGTTGCTATGAGCAAGGGCCCATAACCTTCAATATTCATACAAATAAGTTTTCGACGCTTAGCCATAACATCGTAAGTTGGGGGCCGTTGTTATGACCAAGGGCCCATAACCTTCAATATTCATACAAATTTGACGCGTAGCGATGACATTTCAATAGAGATACCAAAGCTTCACACTCCAAAACTGTGCGGGCAAAGAGCACCGCCTCGATCTGAGATATCATCTCACCAACTTTGATAGAATAGGTATATCTCTTATGTCAGAAAACAAATATTTCAATGATTTAATTTAGGGTCTTCCAAAAGATTTAAAATCCACGCCAGCCACGTTTTAAGTTTGTTAACCAATTTTTAAGTTTGATAACAGTATTGATGAAACTACATAAACTGCTATCGATGAAACTACTTCTAAATCAGTTTTTAGGTTAATTTTACTCTGTCGTTATTGTATCTTGAATTCTCGACGTTAGAATTCTATCAACATTGGTGAAATCTAGTCTCGTGTAACCATACGGAACCGTAAAACTCAGCACATCGTTGATAGAACACCAAATTACGAAACACTATAAAGACATTAAAATAGACCTAAATGCTAAGACGCTGACTATGGACTTTGATTTCTGTTTTAAGATATTTCCGTTCGGGGCACTGACGGAAATCAATTCGTATTCCTTCATAAGTTCGAACCTTAAAATAACTGGGTTTAAGTCTATTTTGCTTTGACGTTACAGTGTTTCGATATTCCAAAATATATCAACATCGACCGAGATGTGCATTCTACTAAGGCCTTTAGGGCAGGTTTCCACCAAACCGTGCTTCCCTCGACGCTGCGTGCCAGAGACTACCGGAGCTACTATACAACGTCCCGGTGATATTTCGTCTTATCTACCTTACTGGGTCGCGAGCCCCTTATAGTATCACAATACAATAGTTTAAACTAAACGAAGGTCCATTAAATTATGTATACATCTAATAAAAAAATATTTATAAAAAGAAAAACGGAAATTCTATTACAAATAAACCTCATAACACGGCGAACAACAAAAGCGTATGGGACGAGCGCGCGGGTTGAAAATACAAATACTAAATACGCCAACGTCCTTCTTAGCCTACGCAGGGTTAAATGCGTCGTCGTCCGCACTATAATCGTCCGTCTCGTGTAAACCCACATTACACACGTCTTGATCATCGATTCGAACGATTCGTACAAGTTTGGGGTCAGTCACACTGAGCAGCAAAATACTCATTGATATACCTAATCACAGCTATAGTAAATAGAGTTCAAAATAACGAGATAATTTCTGCTAATGTACGCTTGTGCTCGCGACTGCCCTATGGACAGTCGCGTACACGCTCGAACATGTTCGAGCAAATGCGTCCGTCGGTACTTGCGATAGAGTTCAAAATAGCGTTCCTTCCTAATTTACACTTTCAGTGAGCTGTGCAAGGAAAAAGAACAAGCATTTTTATGCTCAGTGTGGGCTAACCCTTACGCGTAATTTCAGGTGTCATCAATCATAGCGTAAAGTCGCGTCTAACTTAGTCAAATGGCACGCAAATCTAACAAGGCGCAACAAAAGTTAGCCATCAAATAGATCGACAAATCACCCACTGCGCAAGTCCAAGGTCAGAGCTCTTTTTACCAATTGTAATACTAATCAATATTTTGAAGCACTGATAGGGTCCCAAATGCTGGAATAGCAACCTCGCAGCGTTGGCAGTTCCCCTAATAAGTGAATAGACATCAAACTAGTTTCAGGAGCCACAGTTACAGTCCTTACAAGATACCTATGTTTAGTAGCGGACGTCTATCAGTCGACGACTGTCATACAGTGTAAACCGCAGCGTAACATACAGTGAGACGACGCCTTTGGTATTAGCGGACGAGCCGGCTTCACGAAACATCTGATACAGGTAACTTCCCGAACAATCCACTTTACAACTAATTCCGCTGGTAATAATCGTTCCCTCGTATCACCCGGCCAACCCGCAGGATTGGTCTTTCTATTCCGTCCTCTGACTATATGAAGGATTAAATATACTTCATATAGTCAGACGACGGAATACGGAAGACGGACGCTGTGATAAAGCTATGAAACAACACGGAACGTTGCCCTCGTCCTATAACGAGTGAGTGCAAGTGTATGTAAACGCGTCCGTGGGATGGGCTAATGCGTCGCAGAGGAAGCTCTATGGATACGGGGGTTCAGTCGAGGACTTGCGCAACGATTTTCTCCATGTCGTGATCGAGGTCGTCGGCGGGCAGCTGTGGGGCGGGGGCGGGGGTGCTGGCGGGGGTTATGGGCGTCGCGGGGGCGGCGGGGGCGGGGGCGGGGGCGGGGGGCGCCGGCGGCGGCGAAGGCGCGGCCGGCAGCTGGAAGGGCTCGTCCAAGTCTTCCAAGCCAGGCGGTACGGGCAGTTTGGCTAACTCCTCTTGCAGTTTCACGTAATGCCGCTAAAAGAACAAATAAATGCATGTTAACACCGTTAGAGTTGAAATTAAACTACTTTGGCAATGAATGAATCTACGGCACTTTCACTTGGTCGTTATAAATTGGCCGCCTCAAAATAGCTTTACGTGTGAGTAACGTTTGAAGAAAAGGCGTCAAGTGGTAGGAATAACAACGAATCTATGACACTAACTATTTGTTGTTATTATAAAACACTTCAATACAAGTGAAATTAATTTAACGAATTAAAAAATACGACTGCCCTACGACGATATTATTTTTGGAGTTTACCTCCATAAGAAGCGATTTGCATATATAGCCTTTGGAATCTAATTCACATTTTTTATTAAATGTTATTTTTGTGTGAATCACTAAATATTGAACTATAGTGTTATATGTTTTTGGAATCTGCTCATAATTTTCTAGATGATGATTATATAGTTAATCTTATTTTCGAAGTTTTTTTTTCAATTTTGGTCTTTAATGCGGGACCATGGTCACCCCATCAATTTTTTAAAAAAATTTACTATCTTATGTCACCCGGAATAAGCTAGGGATTCTAACGATACCTCATTTATCAAAATCGGTTCAGGCGTATAAAAGTTATGGTGGAATATACAAACTCACATACATACATACATACATACATAAATACATACATACATACATATATACATACATACATACATAAATACATACATACATACATACATGAACCCTGAAAACAATATACTCCTTTTTTCAGGCAGTTGTATAAAAAGATGACAACTTCAAAGCAGCTGTTTTGTTTGGGGACTATTTTACTATTAACATACATGTAACCTTATAATAATTGAAAAATAATATTACAAAACTGCACCGTAGAATAATTTGATAATTCGTTTAATGTTGATATAACACTAGCATATGTCTGCTTTAAACAAGTGTAAGCACCTTGAGCGCCAAGAGGCTAACTATTTGCTAATTTAAAACACTTCAATAAAAAAAGATGGCGGCCTCAAAGCAGCTGTTTTGTTTGGTGACTATTTTACTACTATCATACATGTAACATTATAATAATTAAAAAATAATATTACAAAACTGAACTATAGAGTAATTTGATAATTCGTTTAATGTTGATATTGCACTACACTAGCGGCACGCTATGATGGCCGGTTTGACACATTACAATAGTGATGTGGAATGTCAATTTATTCTCGAACAAAAAACAATTAAGTTTTGTTTTTGTACCTGATTAAATAGGTTTAATAAAACAAAAATGTATATGTTTATTTAATTTATTTGAACGAACTGAATATTTGAACGAAAATGAATATACATACTTTATATGCACACAAGAAACATATGAATACAAAAGATACCAAAAAAGGTGCCACAAAAGGCCATAATTAATCAGATTCGTCCATACTACTATTTTCACTGTCGTCACTGCTATCATCACATACATTAATAATTATATGTTCGTTTTCTATAATATTATCTATTTTCACATCTCTTTCATAATCTTCCCTTATTAATTTAACAGTTCTATTCACAACCTTTTCCCAGTCTCCTTTAGTCACATGTTCACAAGCTTCTTCTAATAATTTTAGCATTTTTTTTGTGGTAAATGGGGGTTCTGTATTGTGTCTTGCAGCATATCCCTTAATTTGAGCCCACACCAACTCAATCGCATTATACTCACAATGGTAAGGCGGTAACCGTATAACTCTGTGCCCATGTTCTAATGCTATTTCGTCAATGACGTATCGGATCTTGGTTGGTTTGTTTTCTTTTAAAAGACGTACTAATTCCGCTTTTAACATATTCATGTTTGCATCTACGCCATTTTTACGAAGCCATGCGACGATATCAGCTTTCTTTTGGGATTGGGCAGGTGGCTTGTCAATTTGCATCGAGTGGTATGGGGCGTTGTCCATAATTATAATAGATGGTTCAGGGAGGCTACACAACATTGAGGTAAACCATTCAGTAAACTTTTCTCCATTCATGTCTTCATGATAGTCTCCAGTGGTTTTTGACGCAAAAGCCATGAGAGAACCTTCGACAAACCCGTTGATGGTTCCGGCGTGACAAATTATAAGTCGCGATCCTTTTCCTACAGGAACTTTGGAAGTAGATGCTGCTGTGTCATCGTTCCAAGAACGGCCTACAGTATGGTTAGCATTAAGCCATGTTTCATCCAAGAACACAACATTTTGCCAATTTTTGATTTCTTTCACTTGCCGTAAAAAAGTATACCTTGCCATCGCTATATCAAATCTTTCCATCAATATTTTGCGTTTGTTACATTTTTTGTATCGAAATCCAATGGTCTTCAAAATCTTCGTTAAAGAACTTTCCCCACCGAAGAATAATCCAGCTTCCTTCAGTGAATGCACCAACTTTTTTCTTGTTGGATACTCCTTCTGTAAATAGTAGCCGTAAACATGTCTTCGGATAGCATCGGCATCAAAGCTATCGATGCCTACGACTGGTTTTGCTCGTTTTCTCTTTTTTGGTGTGTGAAGTTTATTTTCTTCTGTGCCAGTCTCGCCATATTTTTTTTTAGTTATCCGTCTAACAGTTCGTTGTCCAATATTAAGCGCATCAGCTACGCGTTCAACCACTGACGTTATAGGTAAAATTGGCCCTCCATTTTGAGCTTCACGATCGAAATAGTTACGAAGGCGTATTACGAACTCACGTGTCTGACTATTTAGAACAGTTCTCTGCGTACGTTCGGTCATATCGACGAAATCCACAACAAAGGGCTTGAACAGAGTCCAAATTAACGAGCAAGGGTCAACAGTAATGCAGTATCAATATTTGAAATCCAAAGCCAGGTCAAAACTATATCACAATCGCATTGCACTGACAGTTTATACTTTTCGAAGCAACGTCAATTCGAAACTGCTTTGTTTTGCATTGAGCATTGACGCGAGTTTGCCGGAGGTAGTAGTTGTGCTAGCCAGCGATCCTATGTGACGATCGTATTAGATTCCATTTTTAAAAATTTATTGATATTTTTTTGCGATTTCAGAGGTTTGTCCACATAGTGAAAATTGTTCATATTCACAAGTACATTCACCCCTTAAATGGTGCAAACTGATTTTTCTACACTTGTATACATTTAAGAAATCAATTTAATAAATAAATTTTGAGTCCTAAACCTAAAACTACATTCGATAAAATTTATGAATCTCTGCACATCACTATCGTCAATAAAGTAATACAATTATTTCCTTCAAAGTCGTTATCAATTAATACGGAACTTCATGAGAAACTACATTCGATAAAATTTATGAATCTCTGCACATCACTATCGTCAATAAAGTAATACAATTATTTCCTTCAAAGTCGTTATCAATTAATACGGAACTTCATGAGCGGACAAACGTCAAACCGGCCATCATAGCGTGCCGCTAGTTTAGCATGGCTGTTATAAACAAGTGTATCTTCAGGGTGATGTTGGGGCTCCCCCGACACTGTAGTGCGTCGGCTATGTTTGCGTACGCGCACACGGATGACTTTTATGCGGTCATGCGCACACGAGTCGCATCGATGATGCGCAGAGTGAGGGGGAGCATCAATGTCATTCTGAGGGTGTTGGGTGATAAGCCTGATTGCCCCATGCTGAGGCACTGGATACATACGCATGTCTATGTACCTAGTGCCCCAGCATGCAACGGCAGATATTATATTAGTTGTTTTGTTTTTTGTTTTATTTATTTTGTGCGCACTAACATAGTTTTTTTTAAGTCAATACTGTACTAACAACAAAATATGGACAATACTATGGTCTGAAATAAACAAATTGTATTTTATTTTATTTATTTATTTTTATTGCACTAGCATGGCTGCTATAAACAAGTGTAAGGCACGCACCTTGAGCGCCATGAGGTTGAGTTGTATGCTGCGCTGGGTGCGCTCGTCGCCCGTCTGCCCCTCCAGCTCCGTGATCCAGTTGGCGACAGTCTGCATTATCTCGTTGCGCTTCATCCAGAAGTGTGTTTGGATCACCTGCAGACACGCACAATTTTATTATATCAATGTTTAAAGGTGATTTTTTTAAATATGGTGATCATGGAATTCTTATTTTCCCTCTCTATCATAGAAAGGGAATATAATGTTTGATTTGTGATTTTTGTGTGACCCAAATGCGCAAATGTTTGGCACACCTTGGTGTGTCCAAACATTTGAAGTACGGAGCGACCAGAGCGACACTAGCGCCCGTGTAACAGTGGGAGCGTACCTCCTTGAAGCAGGACTCGGGCGAGCGCAGGTGGTCGAGCATGGCCCAGCGCACGCACGCCTGGTAGATGTTGGAGTTGTACTCCAGGCTGGCGCTGTTGCCCACGCGCGTGCCGCGACTGCGCTCGTAGCCCGGCTCGTTGAAGTACGGCTCCGGCACGAGGATCAGGGACTGAATCGACACTAGCACCTGCACAACAGTTTATCATTTTCAATGTTCCACTATCAAAAACAAACTCACGTTCAAAAACTGAAACCTCATAAACATGCCAACCAACCCATCTAGTTTCCAACCAACCCCTCTACTTTCAGTAGTTTGGTTGTTAGTCCTGTTACTGAAATAGTTTTTCAGCGGCAGTAGTTCGGTTGATATAAAGCAATAAACTTATGCTACCTTTGCGTAATAGGGTAATAAATAAACCCTTCTCAAAGAAAATAACCAATGGTTTTTTTATGAATAAGAATTCTTCTTCAATTTGGTAATTACTGGATATCCACCCAGCACTAGGACGATATCAGTTCAACGTACTCCCGTCGCGGACGTTGACAGCAATGTTCAAGACTCACCTGCAGGAAGCTGGAGGTGTGCGCGTTCCACTTCTCCTCGGGGCGGCCGTGCCACGTGTTGAGCACGGAGAGGCACACCTTGCCGTCGTTGTAGAGGTTGGGGTTGAAGCGCACTGAGTGGCGGCCCGTCGTCTCCAGGTTGATGAGCATCGGCACCGCGGGGTACTCCGCCGGGAAGTACACGTCCAGGATGAAGCAGCCGTTGGCGTACGGCGTGTCCGACGGGCCCGTGATCAGCACCTACGGACGAGGGAATGTCTGTTGAGTGATGAGGTTGAGTTGAGGGTGATGATGTGTGCTCGACCAAGACAATAGGAAGATCTTCCTCCGAGCCGCTGTTGTGCTCGGAGATTCAGCTGGCCCAAACGTTGTATGTTGGATGTATGTTCTATTTATTGAGCAATTTCAAAAGAACTTCGTAATCGTGACGGTAATAGTAAGTACTTTATTTGGACTCTGTCGTGTTTACGTCGTGTATGTAACTCTTATCTCACTGGCGGATACCCGGCGTGTGCTACAACGCTAAAAAAAACTAAAATCATATTCGCATTATTGCCTTTCTAATGAAACCGATTTGTGGCACAGATTTGTGTGCGTGTGTGCGTGCGTGTGTGCGTGCGTGCGTGCGTGCATGTGTGTGTGTGTGTGTGTGTGTGTGTGTGTGTGTGTGTGTGTGTGTGTGTGTGTGTGTGTGTGTGTGTGTGTGTGTGTGTGTGTGTGTGTGTGTGTGTGTGTGTGTGTGTGTGTGTGTGTGTGTGTGCGCGCGTGTGCGTGTGTGTGTGTGTGTGTGGGTGACGTGTGCGGCAGTCACCTTCATGACGTCGAGGCGGTCGGTGTCGGTGCGCACGAACACGGAGGAGGAGTAGGAGAGCGGCAGGCTGGTGGCCAGCGTGGCGGCCTCCTGCGCGAGCCGCTTCATGCGCGCGGGGTGCGCCCGCTCGCCGGCCGCGCGCACCGTGCCCTCGAAGTGGTACGGCACCGTGAACCGGAACCCGCCGTCGGCGCTCTCCGCCATCATCTCGAACGTCTCTGCACACACAAAGCAGCCGTGTTAACATTGTTCGACGAACTGATACTGTCCGAATCTATATATCTCTATATATATAAAAGCGAAAGGTCACTGATTCATCACCATATCTCAGGAACTATAAAGCATAAAGACTTAAAATTTGGAAGGTAAATTCCTTCTACGGTGTAGACATTAGTTAGGAAACGGTTTTGAGCAAATTCACCCCTAAGGGGTTGAAATGGGGGTCAGAAGTTTGTATGAAAATCCTTTGTTTTTGAAGTTAGAGACATAGAGTGTGTTCTTTTTTTATTGAAAATAATACAATACAACTTAATGCTAGCTAGCCTAACTTAATTACTATATAAATCATGCCCACGTGGAGCCAGCCCTTCTGTCAGACATAAAGTTAAAGTTATTACTTATAAATAATGAAAACCTATAAAAGAAATTTTACGAAAATCTACCCCAAAAGGGGTGAAAACGGGGGTTGGAAGCTTACATAAAATTCTATGATTTTGTAGTATAGACATGAAAATCAGCAATTTAGGTTATTAGTTTTAAATAAATAAAAACCTGCATAAGCTATATAAAGCTTCTAAAGACAGGCGGAGGAAAAATTTCGACCTCTAGTTTAATTGGGTATTTGACAACAAGTCAAATCAGCAACTTTTTTTTCAAACGTCAACGCGTGCTTAGTATGGATTTTGTATGAAATTTTAAGTTGTGACGTCATCAAAGTTCGACGCACTTTTTTACTTTAATCGATAGTTTAAAATGGTTATTCAAAATAAAACTAGCAGGGGACGTGGATATTACGACTTTTGTGAGATCCTTTATTTAATAATCATTAAAAAATAATTTATCTCACTGGTAGTCAAATACCCAATAGGCATGATGACAGTAACCAAGAATCAATGAAATTATGAATTTATCTAATGAAATAGGATTCATGGATTATAAAAAACGTATTTATTTTTCTATTTCGAGTGAGATTGCTATTTATTTTGATAAAATAAATCTATAAAATACACCAATCCGCCATAATGGATTAAACACCAAAAAGCGAATGACGTCACAATTGTTGACAATCGCATTATTGTTTACCGCACGCTAAAAACCTATTGTTTTTACACCGGTAAAATCAATAGTGACGTCAAAAACGGCGCCATGTCACCGGCGAGCGTTTTGGCGTGAATTTTAAAATTTAAATTTCAAATGCCAATTTTTTCTACCAAACCTTATTTTTCTGCTGAAATATTATCGAAATAGTAGATAAGTACTTACGAACATAATCTGACCATTTTTCAAAATCAGTCATCATGCCTATTATGAATCGCCGATAAGTTGAGCGCGTATAGCTCACCGAATTGCATGGTGCGCATGAGGTCGATATAGCGCGCCTCCCTCGTGGCGCCGTGGAGGGGCCGCGCCACTCCGCCGCCCTCCGCCTCGCCCTCCGCGCGGCACATCAGCGCTGACGTCGCCTGTCACAGAGCACAGAATCAGTCATATGGTACGACACTCAGCGCTAATTGGCCTATTGCACTGCACTTTTCACAGGGCCCTGTTTTAAGGGTGGGAGTCAGTGGCGTGCAGTTCATAGAGGCAATTATTTTTTTTATCCACTACAAGTCAGCCCTTGACTACGATCTCACCTGATGGTAAGTGATGATGCAATCTAAGATGGTAGCGGGGTAACCTGTTAGGGGCATGGCAGTTATATTAAACCCATACCCCTATTTGGTTTCTACACGGCATCCTACCGGAACGCGTAATCGCTTGGCGGCACGTCTTTGCCGGTAGGGTGGTAACTAGCCACGGCCGAAGCCTCCCACCAGGCCAGACCAGGGAAAATTCAGAAATTATAAATTCCCTAATTGACCCTGCCGGGTATCGAACCTGGAACCTCCGCACGTTAAGACAACAGCGCTACACACTGGGCCACGGAGGTCATCAAAAGCGCATAAAAGCACTGCTTGCCCAAAACAGTTTATTTTTCATCAAAACAGCTAGGAAATAGGTATTCTGACTAACTAATGCCTACCCTAGCTCTATAACCTGTGCACGCCACTGGTGGGCGTGGCCGCTAATTAGAGCGTCGCTTTTAACACAGAAATAAGGACCAGTTTAGGGACCCTTACTCTCTAATACTTATTACACTACACTGATTCAAGTGTAAGGGTCCCTGTGAAAAATGCAGTGTAATCGATACTTAATATTATAAATGCGAATGTTTGGATGGATGTATGGATGTATCGATATAGAGTTGCCGGGCACCAAAAAACCTCAAACCACGCAAACGAAGTTGCGGGCATTCGCTAGTAGGCCTATAAAGTCGACGGTAAATGTTTTCTTTGATTGGTCGGTAGTCGGCAAGCGCATAGGTATCGAAGAACGGCACTTAATCGGAGATAATATTGTCTTGATTACGACTAAGGCACTTAGTCTTGACCTCAAAACACAATTTATGATGAAGACCAAGTCACTTCAACCAAGGCAATTTTTCTCGGCCATCTATTTTTTTTCTAAGACCATGGCACTCTGCGTGTTTGTGTCATGCTTTATATGTAAGACGCTTACACAGTCGCTCGTTAGTAAACCAAGTTATCTGTGGACAACCTTTCATTTATCTCCTCCAGACACTATACTCCTACCTCCAAAACTAGGATCAACCCCTGATCTTACGATGCTAAAGATCGAGTCACTTTGTCTCGACCAAGATCAAGGCACTTTTTCTATTATCTATATAGTGATATACTAAAAGCCCGGATAAGCGTTTGTTGTGGGCTCTTCTCAGACCAGAGCGCGTTTAGAACCTTCGTTAAAATATCGTAACTGATTATCACCATCATGTTTTATAAATAATAATTGGACGTCAATAAGTGTAGTGTACCTATTGAATAAAATATGTACTTGAAGTTTGAGTTTTCATATAAATTTTATAGCACTTGAGTCGTAATCAATATGACATACCTGTATATCGGCAATGAGCAACGCGAGTCCTTCATCCTCTTCGGATAGTTCCGATGTACTTGAAGTACTAAATCTTTGGCTATAGGTCATCTTTCCGAATATGTTCTTTTTACTCATTCTGCAAGCGAAATAAATACAAAAATATGTAATGAATAGCTGTTGTAAGTTTTATGTTGGTAAAAGAATTGTTTCATGTCATATGGTTGGATAACAGGGAATCCCAAATATCGATTTTAAAAAAATTGTTACAATAGCATTCAAAATTAAATTAAAATACGACACGAAAGAATACGATACGAAGACATCTTGGATTTCAAAATGGCTACCATGTCCACTTTGAACTCACAGCAAGAACGCATGCGTTTGGCGCCTAGTGTCCAAATGATATTATTTAATAATTCAAATATATGAGTCACCGTTTTACGCGCTTTTCAGTTGAGAACATTTTAATTTTTTGTACTTCTGACTGTGCTGACTACGTTTGACTGCCATGGCTTCTTCGAAGCCTCAGGCGTCGTCGTCGTCACCATCTTCTTGCGTTTCGTCGTGAGAAGTGCAAGTGTTAGACTCTAATGAGCCACTTGCGTTAGGTACTTGAGCATATGATACCTATACAAAACCGAATCGGCACACCCCGACTCCACGCAGTCCTGTCTGCACTACCCCTAGTGTTTTTTTGAAGCGCGAAGCCAGACGCTCGCGTAGGATGTCCTGGCTGATCATTCAGGGGCGACGAAGCGAGTCTTCTGGCGTAGCCCATTCTAATTAAGAAATTAACCTCTCCCACTACCTAAAACATTAACCTCTTTCCCTCCCTCTACCACTACTTATACCCCTCCGCCCCCACCCCCTGCCTCTACCTCTCTCCAAGCTACTTTTACCCATTCTCCGTCTTAACTATCAGAGTTAAGCAGGAATTTCGGAAAAACTAACCTCAAAATTATAAAAAATTCATATTTCGGAAACTAATAAACGAAACTAAATAACGTCTTACTTGGAGGGGGGGTATATCCCATCCCCCTGGGATCCCCGCCCCCCGTCCCCCGTCGCGGGCAGTATACATACTAAAGCTAGTCTTAGTAGAGTCTAATGTGTCTAATGGAAGGACGTGGCACGTGGTGGTAGGAGTTGGTGGTGCGGCTCATGGAGAGAGGCTTGTACCTGAGCTTGGTGGCGTAGGAGTTGGTGGTGCGGCTCATGGAGAGAGGCTTGTACCTGAGCTTGGTGGCGTAGGAGTTGGTGGTGCGGCTCACGGAGAGAGGCTTGTACCTGAGCTTGGTGGCGTAGGAGTTGGTGGTGCGGCTCACGGAGAGAGGCTTGTACCTGAGCTTGGTGGCGTAGGAGTTGGTGGTGCGGCTCATGGAGAGAGGCTTGTACCTGAGCTTGGTGGCGTAGGAGTTGGTGGTGCGGCTCATGGAGAGAGGCTTGTACCTGAGCTTGGTGGCGTAGGAGTTGGTGGTGCGGCCGAGAGGCTTGTACCTGAGCTTGGTGGCGTAGGAGGAGAGAGGCTTGTACCTGAGCTTGGTCATGGAGAGAGGCTTGTACCTGAGCTTGGTGGCGTAGGAGTTGGTGGTGCGGCTCATGGAGAGAGGCTTGTACCTGAGCTTGGTGGCGTAGGAGTTGGTGGTGCGGCTCACGGAGAGAGGCTTGTACCTGAGCTTGGTGGCGTAGGAGTTGGTGGTGCGGCTCATGGAGAGAGGCTTGTACCTGAGCTTGGTGGCGTAGGAGTTGGTGGTGCGGCTCACGGAGAGAGGCTTGTACCTGAGCTTGGTGGCGTAGGAGTTGGTGGTGCGGCTCATGGAGAGAGGCTTGTACCTGAGCTTGGTGGCGTAGGAGTTGGTGGTGCGGCTCACGGAGAGAGGCTTGTACCTGAGCTTGGTGGCGTAGGAATTGGTGGTGCGGCTCATGCTGGCCAGCAGGCGCGGCAGTGCGCGCAGCGCGGGCGCGAGGCGGCGGCAGCGCAGCGCGCGCAGCGCACGCACCGCGCGCAGCACGCACACGTACAGCGGTATGTGCCGGGACATGTCGAGCACTACCAACAAACATGACGCTTGTGTTACATGTACACATGTACTTGTATTACTCGTACTATGTTAAAGCGCGGCGCACGTTTTTATACGACTGCCAGAAAAAAGGAGTATATTGTTTTCAGGGTTCATGTATTTATGTATGTATGTGAGTTTGTATATTCCACCATAACTTCTATACGCCTGAACCGATTTTGATAAATGAGGTATCGTTAGAATCCCTAGTTTATTCCGGGTTACATAGGCTAGTAAATTTTTTAAAAAAATGTATGGGGCGACCACGGTCCCGCATTAAAGACCAAAATTGAAAAAAAAATCGAAAATAAGATTAAGTATATAATCATCATCTAGAAAATGATGAGTACTGAGTAGATTCCGAAAATATATAACACTATAGTTCAATATTTAGTGATTCACAAAAAAATATCATTTAATAAAAAATGTGAATAAGATTCCAAAGGCTATATTCCGGGATTAAAATATAAAAAGTAGCTTAAGTGCTATTCCAGACTATAATCTATCTCTGTGCCAAATTTCAGCCAGATCCGTTCAGCCGTTGGGGCGTGATTGAGTAACAAACATGGTGTAATGGGTTAATTTGAACTCAAGATCAGGTTGATTCTGGTTCTTACTTCGCAAAGAAAAAGGGGACAAAACGTTTTGATATAAATCCGATATATTTTTATTCAGTAATCCTTTTTTTTTGGATTGCCAGTCCTACTGGCCGCTGCAGCGTCACCGGTTGAGTGAGCGAGCGCTATAGACTTCGCCTAGAAGTTGGGTCTGAGCCCTAGGGCTCAAAATCATCAGGTTTGGGTGGCATAAGAAATCAGGAACCTCTCGCCGGCGAAAACGCTTTGCTTGGTTTGTGAGCTATCGAATAATTTGGAACGCAGGCGCATCCGAAGCACCGATATACCACAGCAGTCGCAGTCTTCACGTGCCGTCTCAACTGTTAGATAGTTTTCCTTAAACGCAAGTACCCACCTGAGTCATTCCTGAGGTATGAGCAGATGGCAGGCACGAGCGAGCTAGAGGCCACCAGGTCAATAAACTCTGAGGGCAATTCGTGAGCGTCGCCCTCTTCGCTTTCCTCCCCTTCCTCACCCTCCTGTGAGCCCTCTTCTGGCGGCCATTTCTCACCGGGGTTCATATACGATACTAATACCTGTAAATCATAATCATAAATATAATATGCTAAATTGTGGGTAATAATTTTACAGCTTTATAATATAAGTAGAATCTTCCCGTACACAATCTACTGCCAGGGACAGTGTGCAAAAATTATATTACACTAAAATATAAAATTATTTAGAATTACTTTATAATATTTTTAATACTCTTTACAATAAAATTGAAATTCAAAATATGTCTGGTATATAAAAAAAAAAAATTTAATATTGGTCCGAGTTAAAATTATCAGTTACATTTTATAAAGTTATTACTGTGGACAAAATACACCCAATTAGTCTATCATGTAAAATAATTAATCCATTACTACAGTGATGTGCCGGATATCCGTATCCGTATCCGCGGATATCCGCGGGTGAAGAAAGACCCGTATCGGTATCCGTACTTTTTTGACGGATCTTTCACCTTATTAATTTTCAATACAAAGATGAAATTCTATATATAGGTGATTAGGTAGCAATGAAAAACTATTATATTCCATTCGGATAATATTTTTTAATTCTAAAAATCAATATTTGGCACCTTCATATTGCAAACATTTATCGTAGTGAGATTCAAGGTCACGCGCACAACACCGATTGAGAATAAAAGTTAAAATCCGTATCCGTATCCGTATCTTGACACCAAATATCCGTATCCGGATCCGTATCCGCGGATATACATTTTTAACGATCCGTCACATCACGGAGATGAATAAATTTTCCAATTCCTTCTTTTAAATACACTTTGTGGCTAATCACCTGTTAAGTGAGTTTGCATATCTTAAGCCTCGTATTCACTAGGGGACAAATGTCCCGCACATGTGTCGCTTGGGCGGTGTCGACTGACGTCGCCTGACATCTCGTCTCTCGACATTTTGCCTGTTGTAGCCAGACGTCCCCCGACTCGCGAGACATTTACCTTCTAGTGAATACGAGGCTTCAAGGACAAAGTTTGACTTAGCAAGCTGTTACAAAACTTATGGAAAATAGAAATTCTACAAAGACAGTCCATCAGTCAACGAGCCACGTACCTTCATGGCTTTTCACATACAAACATTATTAATCGCATTACACTGTAGCTCGTTTGTCAATCACTGCAGTGATTGTGGCAAATTGTAAACAAAACCTATTGTCTAAAGGACGCCTAACCATTCAGCATTCAATAACTTACCAGTAGCAATACTATGTGTTGCCTGACCAATGCCTGTTCCACATTCCAGCTCTGTTGTGTGGAGCCGGTCCCGAATCCTGTGCCCTTGGCCCAGTACAACTGTGCTATTGTGTTAATATTACCATGCGTCACTCATTAACGTACCTGCAACAATACTGTGACGTGTTCTTCCTCAATGCGTTGTCTGACCAGTGCCTGTTCCACGTTCCAGCTCTGTTGTGTGGAGCCGGTCCCGAATCCTGTGCCCTTGGCCCAGTACAACTGTGCTTTCTCCTCGCGCGCTTCCTTTCCCTCCTTGCTTGATCCATTTGAATTCTGGCTGTTCTGTATATAATATCAGTTTCGTGAGCTAAATTCAGATCGAGAGTTAAAATTCTTGTCTGGTCAAGTCCAAGTCAGACTGTCAGTCAATATAGAATAGTCAAATAAAATAAGACGCTATCGAATGAGTGTCTCGCGGAATTTCTAAAAGAAACTAGCGACGTTATTTGCTTATTTTAATCCCCGGCTACGGAGCCCAAACAGAACAATGATTTTAGACCTGTCTATTCACCAATAAATATGCATCAAAGACTCAATAAATCGGAATCAAATTGACGACCTCGCGCGACTCCGAACGCGACCTCTTAGGAACCCTATGGAATGTTAAAGTAATGACCTAGTGTTGTTTAAAGTGCAAAACAATACTGCTATCGCAAAGTTAAACGCGTCAAGCTCGAAACTAGTGCTAGGAGACAGCTGGATATGGAGCGACGATCGGGGGTGGCGTACAGCCGTCGTTTCTTCAGACCCCGATTCCTCGGAGCTTGTGCGCGGACTATATGTAAGTATGTATATGTCACCGTAAGATTGTAAAAACCGTTAGATTATAATCTAAATCGCGAAATTGTAAACTGTCGAAAGATTGTGAACATTTCAATGTTCTGAGTGTAATTTTTTGAAATATTCATTGTATTTATGTTTCCTTGTCTCTTTCTTGTAGGTTAGGTTAGGGTTCGATATAAATAATCACATAGGTTTTATCGGGTTCATATACCTAACAGATTACAATCTACCGAAAAACAATGCGTTAAATTGTAATCTGTCGACAGATTTCGCTACTTAGATTACAATCAAACGGTTTTTGCAATCTTACGGTGACATATAATATGGTCTATTGCCATTAAGATCGCAGTCAAGGGCTAATAGGTCTATTACACTGCATTTTGTACAGGGCCCTGAAGTAAGGGTGGGCGTGGCTGCTAGTTAGAGCGTCGCTTATTACACAGCAATAAGGACCAAACTAGGGACCCTTACTCCCTAAATCTTATTATTCTACTGACTACACTGATTCAAGTGTAAGGGTCCCCGTGAAAAGTGCAGTGTAATAGGCCTATAAAATGAACACAGCGTGGCAACCTGTGCAGTGGGGCGATGGTGCGTGAAGACGGCGAGGCAGGCGAGCACGAGCCGCACCGCGCCCAGCTGCAGCAGCGCGAGGCGCAGCGCGCGGCCGCCGGCCGAGGCGCGCGGCGCCGCCTCGAGCAGCTGCGCGACCACGCGGAACGGCAGCGTGCCCAGCGACGCCGCGCCGCTGCCGCCGCCGCTGCCGCTGCCGCCCACCACTATGTTGCCTGTTTGCAACAAGCCATAATTAAAAAAAATCAATTATATAGTGTTATATATTTTTGGAATCTACTCATCATTTTCTAGATGATGATTATAAAGTTAATCTTATTTTCGAATATTTTTTTCAACTTTAGGCTTTAATCGGGCCTTGTCAACCCCCAAAATCAGTTTTTGTTTATGTCGACACCTTGGAAACCGAAATCGACTTCAAGGGGTCGATATCGACCACTTTGGAAATCCCTGCTCTAACGGATAATTATGAAAGGATACGCGAAATTGAGCTCTAATTCAATGCGGTTATGGTTCATTTTACTTTGACGCCGAACTATGACGATTTGATCGGCAACTTTTAGAGTGGGGGGCGGGGCCGATCAGCGCGCGACTCACGTCCGTCCTCGTCGTGCGCCACGCCGAGCAGCAGCCGCAGCAGGTGCACGGCGCGCGCGCCCTCGTCCAGCAGCGCGGCCGCGTAGCCCGGCAGCTTGAGCAGCAGCGCGAGCGCCACCAGCGCGTGCGCCGGCACGCCCGCACAGCCCGCGGACTCCTCGCCGCCGGCGCTGCTGCCGCCCACCGTGCCCGCTGACGTAACACCCATCTCCACCACCTCCTGCGCGCAGAGCGACACACATCAACGACACGTTTCCAGAATACAAACTGACTCTCACTCTTCCACTATTGGAGAAAATCCATTGCCGCAGCACGAACACCATAAATTCAGCCAATCACAGCAATTGGTACTGTAACAATGATTGATGCAGAAGATACGCGGTCGCCCTGCAGGGTGACGTGCCGCGCGCTGTAGGAACGGTAAGCGTGGAAAGACGTCGCGAACAGCGTACCTCATACGCGTCGTCCAGCTTGACCCAGTCGAGGTCGTGGTGCGCGCTGTAGTTATGGTAACGGCGCGAACAGCGTACCTCATACGCGTCGTCCAGCTTGACCCAGTCGAGGTCGTGGTGCGCGCTGTAGTCATGGTAACGGCGCGAACAGCTCACCTCATACGCGTCGTCCAGCTTGACCCAGTCGAGGTCGTGGTGCGCGCTGTAGTTATGGTAACGGCGCGAACAGCGTACCTCATACGCGTCGTCCAGCTTGACCCAGTCGAGGTCGTGGTGCGCGCTGTAGTTATGGTAACGGCGCGAACAGCGTACCTCATACGCGTCGTCCAGCTTGACCCAGTCGAGGTCGTGGTGCGCGCTGTAGTTATGGTAATGTCGCGAACAGCGTACCTCATACGCGTCGTCCAGCTTGACCCAGTCGAGGTCGTGGTGCGCGCTGTAGTTATGGTAACGGCGCGAACAGCGTACCTCATACGCGTCGTCCAGCTTGACCCAGTCGAGGTCGTGGTGCGCGCTGTAGTCATGGTAACGGCGCGAACAGCTCACCTCATACGCGTCGTCCAGCTTGACCCAGTCGAGGTCGTGGTGCGCGCTGTAGTCATGGTAACGGCGCGAACAGCTCACCTCATACGCGTCGTCCAGCTTGACCCAGTCGAGGTCGTGGTGCGCGCTGTAGTCATGGTAACGGCGCGAACAGCTCACCTCATACGCGTCGTCCAGCTTGACCCAGTCGAGGTCGTGGTGCGCGCTGTAGTCATGGTAACGGCGCGAACAGCTCACCTCATACGCGTCGTCCAGCTTGACCCAGTCGAGGTCGTGGTGCGCGCTGTAGTCATGGTAACGGCGCGAACAGCTCACCTCATACGCGTCGTCCAGCTTGACCCAGTCGAGGTCGTGGTGCGCGCTGTAGTCATGGTAACGGCGCGAACAGCTCACCTCATACGCGTCGTCCAGCTTGACCCAGTCGAGGTCGTGGTGCGCGCTGTAGTCATGGTAACGGCGCGAACAGCTCACCTCATACGCGTCGTCCAGCTTGACCCAGTCGAGGTCGTGGTGCGCGCTGTAGTCATGGTAACGGCGCGAACAGCTCACCTCATACGCGTCGTCCAGCTTGACCCAGTCGAGGTCGTGGTGCGCGCTGTAGTCATGGTAACGGCGCGAACAGCTCACCTCATACGCGTCGTCCAGCTTGACCCAGTCGAGGTCGTGGTGCGCGGCGGGCGCGGGCGGCGGCGCGGGCGCGGCGTGCGGGCGCGGCAGGCGCGCGGCCACCAGCGCCAGGCCGCCGCACGCGCCGAACTCGCGCAGCACCGTGCCGCCCGCGCACGCGCCGCCCGCCGCGCCCGCCGCGCCCGCATCACTGCCGCCCTCCCACCGGGGGCCCGTCCATGTATCTGGACCAACGTTATCTTGTTACAACCCTATACTTTGTGAGTATGTATAGGTGGTAAGTAATACTTATGGGCCTATTACACTGCACTATTCACAGGGGCCTGTGGTAAGGGTGGACGCGGCCGCTAGTTAGAGCGTCGCTTATTACACTACACTTTTCACAAGGACCCTTACACTTGAATCAGTGTAGTATAATAAGATTTAGGAAGAAAGGGTCCCTAAATTGGTCCTTATTGCTGTGCCATAAGCGACGCTCTATCTAGCGGCCACGCCCACCCTTAACACAGAACCCTGTAAAAAGTGCAGTGTAATAGGCCTATGTGTATTACTTACTTACCACCCCTACCAGATATGATGTACCAAGCGTTCTGGTGTGATGCCGTGTAGAAACCGATTAGAGGTATTAGTTTAACATAATAACTGTACCCCTAAGCACGACATCTATCAAAAAATTTAAAAGTCACTGACAGATATTTTGTATCCGATATTGTCGCTTATAATATACCATTAAAATATGTGAGGAATCAAAATCAAATGGTAAAATCACATTAAAAGAAAATTGCAGTCATAGGGACTGCCGATATAAGTGAAAACGAATATTGAAATATATTTTTTACTTCTTTTTTTTATAAAAAAAATTAAAATATATACCTTAACACTAAGGCATTAAAGTTTAATTTCGAATGTAGTATATTTATATTTAAAACCTTTTGTCTTCGTAACAAGGCGAGCATGTCGGTCACGCGAATCCACATTTTCACCCCCTACCAGAAAGTGTTCAACGCTGATAAAGAAGTTTTCACTTCAATGAATCTGTTCCAGCATTAGGCCTACTACACTGCACTTTTCACAGGGACCCTTTCACTTCAAATCGTAGTGTAATAAGATCTAGGGAGAAAGGGTCCCTAAACTGATCCTTATTGCTTTGTAATAAGCGACGCTCTAAATAGCGGCCAAACCCACCCTTAACGCAGGGCCCTGTAAAAAGTGCAGTGTAATAGGCCTATTAGGAAGTAAGGGTCCCTAAATTGGTCCGTGTAATAAGCGACGCTCTAACTAACGGCCACGCCCACGGCAAGTGCAGTGTAATAGGCCTATTATTCTGATTAGATATAATGACGTCACCCTTACCCGCACCGGTGTTGAGATGAAGATTGAGCGTGAGATGTGGTCCGAACACGTGAGGCACGGCGGCGGTGAGTTGCGCTAGCGTCGTGCTGAGCGGGATGAAGCCCTCCAGCCCGTCTACTTGCACCCTTATCGTTGAATCAATGATATCTGGAACAAGTGGCACGTGTTTAGGACAACGAATAAGCGTAAGGCCAGGACTACATTTGTAAGTTTTACTCTTGTAAGTCGTTCGCAAGAGTAACTTACGAAATGTAAAATCGTTCGCAAGTGTAACTTACGAAATGTAAAATCAGTCTTGTAAGTTTGTATTGTGTGCAAATGTTAGTTCGCTACGCTAATTTAGTTAAAATTTACAAGTATAATCCTGGCCTTATGAATAAAATCGTATATATCAAATATGTTTCAGTGAGATATTCGTCACGTCCTTATCACGTCTGTCCTTAGAAGCTCTGGAAGGATGACGGTAAGTACCCACGCTTCGGCCTCATTGAGGACGGCCGGGTCTGACACGCATCCAATTTCACATCTTTACGAGCAAAACTCCGTACAATTTTTTTACTGTTTTGGAGAATTTAAGCTGGAACACTTACCATCACAGATGGAGAGCGTATTGGTGTCGTTGCTGGTTTTGGCCTGTCTCTTTTTATTGCCCTGCTGTTTGAGCGACGTGTTTCCTTGACACGTTTGTCCTTGGAAGCACTGGCGGCGGCGAGGGTTAGCTGATTAGCTCCAATGCTTCGGCCACTTTGAGGATGGCCGGGTCTGACGCAACTTTACGTACGAAACTCGTTACTGTTTTTTTACTGTTTCGGAGAATCTAAAAACGCTGGAACACTTACCATCACAAATGGAGAGCGTATTGTTGTCGTTGCTGGTTTTTGTCTGTCTCTTCTTGTTGCCCTGCTGTTTGAGCGACGTGTTCTTCACGTCCTTGACACGTTTGTCCTTGGAAGCGCTGGCGGCGGCGAGGGTCAGCTCCCACGCTTCGGCCCCTTTGAGGATGGCCGGGTCTGACGCAACTTTACGTACGAAACTCGTTACTGTTTTTTTACTGTTTCGGAGAATCTATAAAAGCTGGAAAACTTACCATCACAGATGGAGAGCGTATTGTTGTCGTTGCTGGTTTTGGTCTGTCTCTTCTTGTTGCCCTGCTGTTTGAGCGACGTGTTTTTAACATCCTTGACACGTTTGTCCTTGGAAGCGCTGGCGGCGGCGAGGGTCAGCTCCCACGCTTCGGCCCCTTTGAGGATGGCCGGGTCTGACGCGCTGCGCAGGACGGTGCCGGAGCCGCCCGCGCCGTTGGAGCCTGCAGTGCTGCTGGCGCACAACCGAGCCGACTCATCGAACAATGGCACTGGGGGGTAACAATTTTTCGATTATTGGCTGATGTTATGATTCAATTCAATCATTTATTAAATATAGGTACACTGTAGGTACACTTATTGACGTTAAAAATTACTTATAAAACATGATGGTGATAATCGGTTACGGTATCTCAAAACTAAAGCTACGAGGGTTCCAAACGCGCCCTGGTCTGAGAAGAGCCCACAACAAACTCAGCCGGTTGTTTTTTTAATATTATTACCATATCACAGATCATCTTCACTAAGGAACTAGAATTGAGAGCAACGTACTTAAAATAGCTCACAAATGTGCTACATAATAAAAAGTAGTGAATGGTATAGATAATTACACAAAATATGTATAGTAATTAATAGTGTATGAAAATTATTTACAGCGATGAATGTTACTTACACCCAGCACCCTGGTGAGAGAGTTTTACCAGATTTGTAGCTCAAATATTCGATCTAATAAAATTTTGCTAACTGGAAAACTTATAGCCCATATTCCGAACTAGTTGCTTATCAATTTTCTCATTAGTAGATAATTCTGGCAGAGCTCCACAGTAAGGAAAGTTTATATGTATATATTTTTTTGTGCTTATAGTATGAACTGCTGAAGATACAGCATATTGGCGGCGGCAGGCTGGGGCTGACCGCGTCTATATACCTCGTACAATACTATAGTTCTTGCGATTCACGAGCGCGCGCCAACTTAACTTGTAGTTATGCACATGCTTTTTTTTCCGGTAGATTGTAATCTGATAGGTATTTAAACCCGATAAAACCTAATACTTGATTATTTATGTCGAACCCTAACCTGACCTACACGAAAGAGACAAGAAAACGTAAATAAAATTATATATTTTTTTCATGTCATATATTTTTATATGATTGCCTGAAAAAAGGAGTATATTGTGTTCATTGTGTGTTTATGTGTTTGTGTGTTTGTGTGTTTGTTTCTGTGTTTGTGTGTTTGTTTGTGTGTTTGTGTGTTTGTTTGTTTGTTTGTTTCTTTGTTTGTTTGCTTGCTTGTTTGTTTGTTTGTTTGTTTGTTTGTTTGTTTGTTCGTGCGTGCGTGCGTGCGTGCGTGCCTGCGTGCGTGTGTGCGTGCGCGTGCGTGTCTCGGCTCCGAATACTGTGCACGCATCGTGCACGACACTGGCCATGAGGCACGCGCACTCGTGAATACTCAAATATACTCACTTTGCGGCTTGTGCTCCTGCAGCAGCACCCGCACGGTGGTGTGCAGGGGCAGGTGCAGCGTGTGGTGCGCGGCGGCGGGGTGCGGCGGCGCGGCGTGCGGCGGCGCGGTGTGCGGCGGCAGTGCGGGGCCCCCCGCGCCCCCGGCCGCGCCCGCCCCGCCCGCCCAGCGCAGCGCAACTGTGGCGCGCTCGCCGGACAGCACTAACCGCAGGATAAGGGCTCGCGTGAAGCCGGACAGACCCTCTGGACCTGTGAGTATAATTCATGATTGCATACTTGACTACGAGGGAAATAAATTATTTTTTAGTGATTATTGAATAAGGGATCTCCCAAAAGTCATAATATCCACGTCCCTGGCCGTGGACGACTGAATACTTTATTATTTATTTTGAATAACCATTTTAAACTATCGATTAAAGTGAAACAAGTGCGTCGAACTTTGATGACATCACAACTTGAAATTTTAATACAAAATCCATACTAAGCACGCGTTTTGGCGTTTGAAAAAAAAGTTGCTGATTTGACTAGTTATTAAATACCCAATTTCATAATTTTTATTTTTTATATTTTGCCTAATTGTGGGTAACAATGTAACAACAGTTGTTATCTTAAAAAAATTAGTCCCGTTCACAATTTACCGCCAGTGGCAGTGTGCAAAAACCTACATGTGCAGCCTTAAATTACATAATTTTTTATATCAATTATTTATATTAAAGGTATATCTAACACAATTCCCTAAGTCCAACTATTTAAAATGTGTCAATATAATAATGTATATTAATCATTTTCATTTATTTATAGGATACATACTATCCCCATTCCAAATTTCATCAAAATTGGTAGAACAGATGGGCCGTGAAAGCGTAGCAGACAGACAGACAGACACACTTTCGTATTTATAATATTAGTATGGATTAAATAAAAACATAAACTAAACAGCCAAAAAATTTATTCAAATTTTGGCCACCGGGCCAGATAAGATTGTGAGTATGTATGTTTTGACTAATTGACAGCCAAACATGTCTCCGCATATGCAACTGAAAGAGGGAAATGTTGCAAAATATGGCATTTAATCATGACAAATTACAATTCTCACCGGTATATTGCATGGACTCTAGAATACTGTGTAGTGTGGCAGCGAAGAGCTTCTGATTAGCAGTGTGGCAGACGGTCAGCTCAGCAAACAACCGTATGGTGCTTTCTTCTAGCTGGGCGTACTGGGCGCTCTCCTGCCATGTACTGGAAATAAAATTCATAATTCATATCTGTTAAGACGAAATGGCACGGACGTTTCTCCATACAAACATATTCATCTGTTTTCTCAGTGGATAATAACTACAATAGAGAAAATATTCTTGCATCATAAAATTAATATGTATCCATGCCATGTCCTTATGTTTTCCTTTTTTCGATAAATTTATAATTTTAAGAACATAGAACCTTTAAAACTTGCCCAGTTTTCGCGCCATCATCAGACATCCCGCAAATCAATTTGACGCATATAAATAATCAAAAAAGGAAAACATAGCAACATAACATAGCCTTGATTCCTTCTTAAATTATTCTCGAAAAAAAATAATTATTTTTTGGTAGTCATAGGTACTGTCAATAGAAGTAAAAAATATTTTTTTTAATTAAAATCATTAATTGTTTTACCTATTGTATTATCAGTTACTGTATGTTTTCCAAAATAAAGTAAAAAAAATAATTAAAATTTAAACCTTAACACTAAGGCATTAAAGTTTAATTTCGAATGGAGTACATTTATATGTTGGCGAGCATGTCGCTGTTCGCGAGCATGCGAATCTACATTTTTACCCCCTACCAAAAAGTGCTCAACGCGCCTAAAGAAGTTTTCACTTCAATGGTCACGCGCCATGACGCGCCGCTCCGCGCACACGAGCCGCGCCCACTCCCCCGCGCCGCACATGTGTGAGACTCACGTGTGCTGCGGTCGCGGATGGCACAGCAGCCTCAGCAGCGGGCGCCAGAACACCGCGCCCGCGCCGCCCAGCCACTCCTTGACGCGCCGCTCCGCGCACACGAGCCGCGCCCACTCCCCCGCGCCGCACATGTGTGAGACTCACGTGTGCTGCGGTCGCGGATGGCACAGCAGCCTCAGCAGCGGGCGCCAGAACACCGCGCCCGCGCCGCCCAGCCACTCCTTGACGCGCCGCTCCGCGCACACGAGCCGCGCCCACTCCCCCGCGCCGCACATGTGTGAGACTCACGTGTGCTGCGGTCGCGGATGGCACAGCAGCCTCAGCAGCGGGCGCCAGAACACCGCGCCCGCGCCACCCAGCCACTCCTTGACGCGCCGCTCCGCGCACACGAGCCGCGCCCACTCCCCCGCGCCGCACATGTGTGAGACTCACGTGTGCTGCGGTCGCGGATGGCACAGCAGCCTCAGCAGCGGGCGCCAGAACACCGCGCCCGCGCCGCCCAGCCACTCCTTGACGCGCCGCTCCGCGCACACGAGCCGCGCCCACTCCCCCGCGCCGCACATGTGTGAGACTCACGTGTGCTGCGGTCGCGGATGGCACAGCAGCCTCAGCAGCGGGCGCCAGAACACCACGCCCGCGCCGCCCAGCCACTCCTTGACGCGCCGCTCCGCGCACACGAGCCGCGCCCACTCCCCCGCGCCGCACATGTGTGAGACTCACGTGTGCTGCGGTCGCGGATGGCACAGCAGCCTCAGCAGCGGGCGCCAGAACACCGCGCCCGCGCCGCCCAGCCACTCCTTGACGCGCCGCTCCGCGCACACGAGCTGCGCCCACTCCCCCGCGCCGCACATGTGTGACACTCACGTGTGCTGCGGTCGCGGATGGCACAGCAGCCTCAGCAGCGGGCGCCAGAACACCGCGCCCGCGCCGCCCAGCCACTCCTTGACGCGCCGCTCCGCGCACACGAGCTGCGCCCACTCCCCCGCGCCGCACATGTGTGACACTCACGTGTGCTGCGGTCGCGGATGGCACAGCAGCCTCAGCAGCGGGCGCCAGAACACCGCGCCCGCGCCGCCCAGCCACTCCTTGACGCGCCGCTCCGCGCACACGAGCCGCGCCCACTCCACCACGTCGCATATTGTCTTCATAGATGGCAAATCTGTGTATTCATTGCCTCTTAATATTTCATTAACGCCTTACATCGTGAGCGTCTTTAAAAAATTTATGCTTTTGACTTGTCCTCAATATTATTCCAGTTGGCATAAAACAAAGCGGCGATACTAGAGTACCTCATGAGATACGGGGTTGTACGGGGTATGAAATGAAAATATCACTTGCTCCAAACGGTGAAGGAATGGGGGGTAGAAGATAAGGAGTAACATCTCTCTCTAACATATATAAGTACCGTCGAAATGCATTAAATTGGGGGCGCCACATTAGCATAAGGGTAAATTTTAAAGGAAGCGCCAAATATTATTAGAGTAGGTTTGAGAAATAAACAAGGAAAGAAAACTTAGTCGACTTAAAAAACTATTTTAGTCGACAATAATATTAATTTTTTTAACTCGGCATACTTCACTTCAATCTACAAGTGCTACATTCATACCATACTCTTTGCTACACCAGCGCCACTGTAGAAGGTTATTGAATGTATGTTATGTTATTTATAGCAACCACTGTACACTTTTTCAACTGTTCTCCCTTATGAGATGTTACTCCTTATCTCTACCCTCCATAGGTGAAGGAAAACATCGTGAGGAAACTTGCACACCCGAGTGTTCTTCATGTTCTCAAAGGTGTGAAGGCTGCCAATCCGCACTTGGTCGAGAAGAGACTGGTGCTCAGTAGTGAGCCGGCATTAGGTTTATAAGAGAGAGGGGAAAGGCAGAAAACAAACAAGTGAGGGCATAGTAATTCAAAGGTAGGGTTATTTATATTACATAAAAAGGTATTTTTTGGGAAATATTAGATTTTTATACCTTTTAATCGCTTATATTCTTTGCTATCGGAGTCCGCCATGTGGACATCTTCTTGTGACCCTGTTGTTTGAACCACTATCGATTCTAGTTTTGCCTCACTGAAATCTGTATAATAAAACATGTGGTTAACAAGAGAAAATACTGGAAAATCTATACTCTATACTAAAATTATAATTGCCAAAGTTTGGATGGATGTATGGATGTATGGATCTGGATGAAATTTGGCACAGAGATAGATTATAGTCTGGAATAACACATAGGCTACTTTTATCCCGGAAAATTAAGAGTTCCCACGGATACACAAAACCTCAATCCATGCGCACGAAGTCGTGGGCATCAGCTAGTATTCTAATATATCTAGGCTCTAACCTGCCACAGCGCGTACTAGTGCAGCGGGTAACGGACAATGCAGTAGCGTTAAAGTGGCAGCGGGCGACATCGCAGCGGCCGCTTCACTATACCACTGTCTTCCCAACCAATCACATTCTCTCTCGATGTCGAGGAAAATTAAAGAGTTCCCACAGGTACCACAAAAACCTCAATCCATGCACGCGAAGTCGTGGGCATCAGCTAGTATTCTAATATATCTAGGCTCTAACCTACGGCGCGTACTAATGCAGCTGGTAACGGACAATGCAGTAGCGTCAAAGTGGCAGCGGGCGACATCGCAGCGGCCGCTATAGTGCGCAGTTGGGACCCCCGCAAGCGCTTCACTATACCACTGTCCTCCCAACCGCTCACATTCTCCCTTGATGCCGAGGAAAATTAAAGTTTCCACGGGTACCAAAGGAACCTCAATCCACGCGCACGAAGTCGTGGGAACAGCTAGTATTCTAATATATCTAGGCCTAACCTGCCACGGCGCGTACTAATGCAGCTGGTAACGGACAATGCAGTAGCGTCAAAGTGGCAGCGGGCGACATCGCAGCGGCCGCTATAGTGCGCAGTTGGGACCCGCGCAAGCGCTTCACTATACCACTGTCTTCCCAACCGCTCACATTCTCTCTTGATGTCGACGCTCGCATCGGACGCGTCACCTTGGTGTCATCTGTTAGGCCTTCCATGCTGCAAAGAAGGGGATATTTGGAAATTTTTCAATCATACTATATACTATAATTTGATAAATGAGAATGAATGCCCGCCAATCCGCATTGGAGCAGCGTGGTGGGTTTAAGCTCTAATCCCTCTCTCTCATGAGAGTGGAGGCCTGTGCCCAGCAATGGGACGTTAATGGGCTGTAGTGGTGGTGGTTGTGGATAAATGAGAAAATGTATTTATTTGTTGGTTTATTGTTGTGTTGATTTTTCCTTCAATCACGCCGCAACGGAGCAACGGATTGACGTTATTTTTGTCTTTGGTATAGTTAAGGACCTGTAGAGTGACGTAGACTTTTTTTTATCCCGGAAAATTAAGAAGTACCCGGCGGAATCAAAAAAAAAATTAAACTACGCGGACGAAGTCGCCGGCATCACCTAGTTGTAAAATAAATTTATCTTTGTAAATATTTTGATTACTTAAAACTCTTCACGTTTTCCAAAAATTGTGAATGCAAATGATATTTGTCTTCAATAAACATTTACAAGTGCCAGGTTGTCACTAGAAATTTGTGTGTATAGGATGACGCCAATGCCATGAACTAACGACATTTTAGTTTTATAGCCTCTCGAGTAATGAAAATAGTGACTCAACACTGTCAGCATGCTAAGTCACGCCCCCCAACCAATGAAGTTCGAAGAAATCAAAATGCTAACCCTGCTATCTTGCAAGTTCATTGGTCGAGCTTAGCGTGGCAACCTGCTGACACTCTATACACTGTCTATTTTCACTAGTCACTATTTTCTGAACGCGGACAGACTATAGTGAAAATGGGATCGAAATACACTAATTTAAAAAACTAAGTGTAAAAGATCTAAGCGTACCACCTACGCAGTCTCACAAGCAAGTGGGAAGTAATTCATACATTCCATATTAATTCATACATTCAATATCATTCAGTATACGTTAGCTTTAATGAAAAGCTTTCAGTTTCTGTTCATAAACATTTTTGTGTAACTCACCTCTCATCTGTATCCATAGGAATTTCCATCTGTTCCAACAGAAGCCTAAATAACTCGGGCCTGATATAGCACATTGAACATAATACTGAAAGGAAAAGGTAAACATCATTTTAATTGAAAAAAAAACAATATAATTTCATGTTAGTATTGCAATAGTATGACACTGCTTTACCTGCATCTAAAGCTTTCTTGAGTAGATTCTTTTCGGGGACATCCTCCACCCAAGCATAAACTAATTCGAATAATCCATCCGTAATCAATTCCTCCAAATGGTCCAAGAGTCGTTCTTCTTTGAGTGTCCATAATACCTGCAAACCAAAT
Organism: Erebia palarica; assembly: GCA_964035005.1. Lineage (NCBI taxonomy): Eukaryota > Metazoa > Arthropoda > Insecta > Lepidoptera > Nymphalidae > Erebia > Erebia palarica. The sequence goes on from OZ035994.1 coordinate 21,948,438, forward strand.
ACTTTTGAGAAATTTGTGCATTATTGGACAACAGCTAAGCCGGGTATCATATTTGTAAGAAATTGGCCCTGATACGATTTTTTTCTGTCTTATCATGCGATCAGTCAGTGGACGATGAGCAGGCTAGATTTTGTTGTAAAATTGAAAAGTTATCTTATATTATTTGTAGACTGACATAAATTTGCAAGAGATGCTATGTTTGGTACTTTACTGTTTTTTAACTGACTTCCAAAAAATAGGTTCTCAATTTCACGTGTTTTTTTAACATTTATAAATAGCATAGCATTAAAACGCCTACGCTGGAGATATACTTTTTTGAAAGGGTTCTAAAAATGGACGGCAATTGGGTATTTGACTACTAGTCTAATATTTTTTTTATTATTATGAAATAGAGGATATCCCAAAAGTCGAAATATACACAATACAGTTAGTTTTGAATTGAATAAACATTTTACTTTATGGTTATTTAATAAAATAAAAAGTGTGTACGTGTGCAATTCACACACGGAAGAAGTGAAACTTCAGAAAAGTAGCCTACGAGAGAATGAGATAATTATAACTTGTATGTATTCTATCTTACTATTTGTATTTTGAATCCTATTATGAATATGTTTGTCTATTTTTGGTGTCACTTTTTTGTTTCATCGAATTTTCAATTAACAACGATGCTAAAGAAGTTTCACTTCAAAAAGTGCGTCAAACTTTGATGACGTCAAAAATCATTATTTCATAAAAACTCCATACTAAGCACGTATTTTGACGTTTGAACAAAAGTAGCTGATTTGACTGGTCAAATACCCGCGCTCCACCTTAGACTGCATCAACACTTGCAAGCAAGTCTGATTGCAGCCAAGTACTTGCCTATTAATTAAAACAAAAAAATGGCAGTCATAGGGACTGCCGATAGAAGCGAAAACGAATAATTTTTTCTTACTATCTTATTAATATTACAAATGCAAAGTTTGGATGGATGTATGGATGTAAGGATGCATGGATGTTTGTTACTCAATCACGCCCCAACGGCTGAACGGATCTGGCTGAACCTTAACACTAAGGCATTAAAGTTTAATTTTGAATGTAGTGTATTTATTTTTAAGAACTTTTGTCTTCGTAACAAGGCGAGCATGTGGCTGTACGCGAGCATGTCGCTGTTCGCGAGCATGCCGGTGTTCGCGAGCATGTCGGTGTTCGCGAGCATGTCGGTCACGCGAATCCACAAGTTTACCAAAAAGTGCTCAATGCGGCTAAAGAAATAAATAATTAATTTAAGCTATAAGACTAACGAGAGTTACATTAGTATCTAAAATAAAATCTTTTGTTCGTCATTCTTACAAAACAGATATATTTAAAATAAGTAAATTATCATGCTACATTTTGTGAACTTTAGTGATATAACTTCGTCGATCTTTTTGTCAGCCCTAACGCAGACTACGGTCTATTTGGGCTGCACTTTACAAACGCCAGCCTGTGTTTTTAGTCTAGTGCTTTGGTCTGCAAAATTGTGGTGTAATAGGCATGATGACGGTGACCAAGAATCAATGAAATTATGAATTTATCTAATGAAATAGGATTCATGGATTATAAAAAACGTATTTATTTTTCTATTTCGAGTGAGATTGTTATTTATTTTGATAAAATAAAACTAAAATACAGCAATCCGCCATAATGGATGAAACGTCAAGAAGCAAATGACGTCATAATTGTTTGTTTTCGAGCTTTGACAAGCATACTATTGTTTACTGCACACTGCACAGAGTACTGTGTTGTACATTGGTAAAAACAATAGTGACGTCACAAACGGCGCCATGACACCGGCGAGCGTTTTGGCGTGAATTTTAAAATTTAAATTTCAAATTCCCAATTTTATCTACCAAACCTGATTATTCTGCTGGAATAATATATTTTTGCGACATAGTAGATACTTCCGAACATAATCTGACCGTTTTTCAAAATCAGCCATCATGCCTATTTTTGATATTTTTTTTAAAGTGTTAGACTGAAATTGGTGGATCTATCTATGGTCCATCTATGGTCTGATTTCCTCTACAGCGCCCTCGACCGTGACGGGCGATTGGAGCGGTGGAGAGGGAGAGCGGGATGTAATGGTGGTACATAAGAATCTAGGTTGGAATGTCAAGCGATGGCTGTACAGTGTTTGTGTGTAAAATGCTAATAAAGTATGATTAAAATATTTATCGAGTGTTTATATCTATTAAAAGGCATTAAAATAATCAGAGTAGTGGACTCACGGCGGCGAGCGTGTGCACGAGCGCGGCGGAGGGCGGCGTGCGGTCGCGCAGCGCGCGCTCCGCGGCGGCGGCCAGCCAGCGCACGTACGAGTGCGCGCTGCCCTCGGGGCACCAGCGGCACAGCGCCGCCGCCAGCGCGCACACGCCGCCCATGCTGCCCGCCCAGCGCCCGCCCGGCCCCGTCGCGCCCCCGCCCTGGAACGCTGCGCCCCCACACACACGCACGTGCGTTAACATGTGACACACTAGTAGGCCTATTACACTGCACTTTTAACTCACTCTACACTTGAAACAGTGTAGAGTAATAAGATTATATATGATGATGATTATATACATGGCCTATAAGGCCCACAAGGACTCTTAAATTGATTAAGTTAATGAATATTTTAATACTGTAATTGGGAACTACAACAAGCATTTGCCAAAAAGGGACAGCATCACAAAATTTTACTAATGGGCCTACAACACTGCACTGTTCTTAGGGACTACTCTGTTCTGACTTCTGTTCTACTCTTGAATTCTTGAATCAGTGTAGTTAAGACGGATAGGGTCCCTAAATTGGTCCTTATTGCTGTGTAATAAGCGACGCTCTTACTAACGGCCACGCCCACCCTTACCACAGGGTCAAAAGTGCAGTGTAATAGGTCTATAAAGCGGAAAACACACAGGGAGCGGGTGCGGGTCGTGTGGTGTCGTCCATATAAATAAAAGGAATTCAACCCGCCGCGCACCCGATCCGGCCCGCGCCCGACTTGCACTGTATGACCCCCTGTGTGTTCTACCCTTGATGATAAATGATTTATTTATTTCACGTATGACAACTTGTGTCAGTAATGATACGTCAAGACTCTACCACCGGTTCGGAAAGTAATTCTACTGAGAAGAGCCGGCAAGAAATACAGCAGTTGCTCTTTTGTTTAAAAAAATGTGACATTACGTAAACAATACACAACAAATACATCAAGTAACAAGTATTACACTGACTTGTGGGCTATTGGATGCGAGCCAACTTTGTCATTAAGAAAATCATGGATAGTATAATATGTAATATAACAGTCTTTTTTCATGCAATGGCAAAACTCTTTTGGTACCATGTTAAAAAGCGTACCCTAAGCGTAAAAGTTGCAACTTTAGCACCGAGATACCCTCAACAGTGTTACGCATCGCTCGCTCTCCAGCTCCGGCCGAGTGGTGCGCTCGCAGTACATACCGTGCGCGTGCGCGTGCGCGTCCATGCTCAGCAGCGCGGTGACGAGCGGGTCGCGCAGCGCGGGCGAGGCGCGCGCGGCGGCCAGCAGCGCGCGGTGAGCGTACTGCGCCCCCCATCGCTCGCTCTCCAGCTCCGGCCGAGTGGTGCGCTCGCAGTACATACCGTGCGCGTGCGCGTGCGCGTCCATGCTCAGCAGCGCGGTGACGAGCGGGTCGCGCAGCGCGGGCGAGGCGCGCGCGGCGGCCAGCAGCGCGCGGTGAGCGTACTGCGCCCCCCATCGCTCGCTCTCCAGCTCCGGCCGAGTGGTGCGCTCGCAGTACATACCGTGCGCGTGCGCGTGCGCGTCCATGCTCAGCAGCGCGGTGACGAGCGGGTCGCGCAGCGCGGGCGAGGCGCGCGCGGCGGCCAGCAGCGCGCGGTGAGCGTACTGCGCCCCCCATCGCTCGCTCTCCAGCTCCGGCCGAGTGGTGCGCTCGCAGTACATACCGTGCGCGTGCGCGTGCGCGTCCATGCTCAGCAGCGCGGTGACGAGCGGGTCGCGCAGCGCGGGCGAGGCGCGCGCGGCGGCCAGCAGCGCGCGGTGAGCGTACTGCGCCCCCCATCGCTCGCTCTCCAGCTCCGGCCGAGTGGTGCGCTCGCAGTACATACCGTGCGCGTGCGCGTGCGCGTCCATGCTCAGCAGCGCGGTGACGAGCGGGTCGCGCAGCGCGGGCGAGGCGCGCGCGGCGGCCAGCAGCGCGCGGTGAGCGTACTGCGCCCCCCATCGCTCGCTCTCCAGCTCCGGCCGAGTGGTGCGCTCGCAGTACATACCGTGCGCGTGCGCGTGCGCGTCCATGCTCAGCAGCGCGGTGACGAGCGGGTCGCGCAGCGCGGGCGAGGCGCGCGCGGCGGCCAGCAGCGCGCGGTGAGCGTACTGCGCCCCCCATCGCTCGCTCTCCAGCTCCGGCCGAGTGGTGCGCTCGCAGTACATACCGTGCGCGTGCGCGTGCGCGTCCATGCTCAGCAGCGCGGTGACGAGCGGGTCGCGCAGCGCGGGCGAGGCGCGCGCGGCGGCCAGCAGCGCGCGGTGAGCGTACTGCGCCGCACTGCCGCCCGCGACCACGCACGCACACAGTGCACTGACCGCGCCCGCGCTGCCCAGCGCCGCCCATCGCTCGCTCTCCAGCCGGGTGCGGGTGCACTCCCACACTATGCGCGCCCATCGGTTTCTGTCAAAGACAACCGTCCAGTCAAAAAGGGTTAAGCACATTTTTAACTAGTTCGAGTATAGGTCTAAGTCACTATGTGGACATTGACCAGCGCCCATACAAAGTTCGCCTAAGAACCAACAGTCATAAAACATACATTTTCGGATCCAAAATATCACATTAATACAATTGAAAGTAGATTTAAACAACGGACACTTCAGAGACTTTATTTTTTACCGATAATATTTTTGATTTTAAGGTTAGTTTTGAAAGAATTGACACAATACACACAGGTCATTCAGCCCCCCGATGGTGGTATATTATATATGGTGATGGTGGCCGTTTTTTATATGGAGATCAGCTTTAAGCTAAATCGAATTACACTTTTTATTTTCAGAAATAGCAACCACATAATTGTCATGAAAAGTAAACAAGGTACAGTCGACTATACTATACGTTCGAATAAGTAAATAAGGTAATTCGATATTTTCCCTCGATAATAATTAATTGTCAAACTGATTAAATATATCGATTTTTTTTATCGTTTTTTCCTTTGCCATCCCTACAAAACAATGTTTTTGTCAAATTCAATATTACCAAAATGGAAACGATGGCGTTTTATCTCTCACTTGCACACTAAGACAAAATATATTTATTTCCTGCTCGTATTGTTAAGACAGCCAGCCATATTCTATATTATTCTTCCTTCTCGTGTAGCACTAATCGCTTACTCTTACTTTACGCTTCCATCACTCAAGCGATGATTTGAGATATGATTCGAGGGACGGGAAAGGCGAGAAATCAATTAAATACCCATTTTTTTTATTATTATTACTTAGAAGTGTCCGTTAAATTCTAGTAATTAAAATTGAAGGTATAAAATGAATTGAGAATTATTGCATGTTAAAATTTTTTGTTGATTCTCAGGCGAATTTGGACAACATCCTTTCACCTCATGACGTATATGCCTTCCCCAGGAGAGCTGGATGCCCAATGATAGATTTCGGTGAGTAAACGCAATTAACGTCTTGTGGGTAGCTTAGCTTCGAGTCATCTATGTGTGTATATATGTATATGTCACCGTAAGACTGTAAAAACCGTTAGATTATAATCTAATTCGCGAAATTCTAAACTATCGAAAGATTACAATTTAACGTATTATTTTCCGGTAGATTGTAATCTGATAGGTATTTAAACCCGATAAAACCTAATTGGTTATTTATGTCGAACCCTAACCTAACCTACAAGAAAGAGACAAGAAAACGTAAATAAAATGAATATTTCGAAAATTGAAACTCAGAACATTGAACAGTTTACAATCTTTCGACAGTTTAAAATTTCGCGAGTTAGATTATAATCTAACGGTTTTTACAATCTTACGGTGACATATATATATAAACACGGGGTACGGTGTCTTACTAATCCGTAAAAACAACGAAGGCAAATCCAACTAGGAGCTGAAACTATAGAAGCCTGAAATTGGAGTGATCAAAGCTAAACACAATGTCAACGTCAAGCTTGTAACGACGATAGGTCGAGTTATGGATTGGATGGAAGTGGTTAAAATCAACCACAGCATTACATCTTGGTGCTCCATTATTATCCTTGAAAACAAATTGGGAAGTCATTCACTCACTCATGTTTTTCTTGCTGATCCGGAGATGCGGCGAAGGCAGGCCCAGCCAACAGTCGCAACTGCAGAAGGCCCATGTTGGAGCTATCGCGAGGCTTGTAGAGGCGTAACGTCACTGTTGTGACCACGATGGGTCGAGCCAAGGCCAGCCGGATGAACGTCATTCCGGCAGTGTTTTGTGGCGCACCAAGCGGCGCCACTGTGCCTCCGCATCCGGCCTCTACTCCAACCGCACCCGGGCACGCTGTGGGTAACAATTGGTTTTTTGAGTATTTGTGAAATAAATTATTTTTTAGTAATTATTAAATAGAGGATCACCCAAAAGTCGTAATATCCACGTCCGCTGATAGTTTTATGTTGAATAACCATTTTAAACTATCGATTAAAGTAAAAAAAAGTGCGTCGAACTTTGATGACGTCACAACTTAAAATTTCATACAAAATCCATACTAAGCACGCGTTTTGACGTTTGAAGAAAAAGCTGATTTGACTAGTTGTCAAATACCCAATTATTGTGAGTCAAAGAGAAATTAAGTTGTTTAATGTGAGATCATTTCTATTGCATTATGTTTTTCGGGAAAAGACCCTGCTGTCTGTACTTGAAAGACACTAAAAATCTGTTTTATCAATAGTAAATTGACAATAAATTAATGTGATAGTTGTAAAAGAATTGCCGTTCTTTTTAATATAGCGGTATATCGGTAGCGAACAAAGCGGCAGGTCACCTGATGGTAAGTGATTACCGCCACCCATGAACATTTGAAACACCAGAAGAACCGTCAATGCGTTGCTGGCTTTTGAAATATTCGTTTATCCGCACTTTAAAGAGCCCCATATTATATATATGTCACCGTAAGATAGTAAAAACCGTTAGATCATAATTTAACTCGCGAAATTGCAAACTGTCGAAAGATTACAATTTAACGCATTATTTTCCGGTAGATTGTAATCTGATAGGTATATAAACCCGATAAAACCTAAGTGATACCTGATTATTTATGTCGAACCCTTAACCTACAAGAAAGAGACAATAAAACGTGAATACAATGAATATTTCAAAAATTGACACTCGAACATTGAACAGTTCACAATCTTTCGAAAGTTTACAATTTTGCGAGTTAGATTATAATCTAACGGTTTTTACAATCTTACGGTGACATATATAAAGCCTGGAATAGAATTTTATATATATAAAATGGATGCATATAATATAAAGCCTGGATGAAAGATGGATTAAATATCCGTATTCAACGGATTTAAAGACGCCAACAAACTCGTCTTTCATTAATACTGTGGGACGAGTGAGTGATATGTACTCATCCGCACCAATAGGAAGATCATCCTCCAGGCTGGTATTGTGCCCGGGACCTTTCTGATCCAACCGTTTTAAGTTTGAACGGTCTATAAATAGCGCTACTCTCAGAAAACTTCGATAACGTGATTCAGGCTTGTATGTAGCTTATAAGTTTTCAGTCGATTATCTTATCTTGCGGTATAGATACAATTAGCGCCATCTAGTTTGCACTGTGGTAGCCGCTACAATAATTTCAACGCAGGCCCCTCTTTCCCACTGGGCACTCTGGGCACGTGCCCAGGGCCCCCCGATCGACCGGGGCCCCTTAGTTACTGCCAGATCACCAACCGATAGATAACCGATATTCATTAACGATAACTTATACTTCAAACAAAGAAAGTTAATCAGATTTTAAATTGATCTTGAAGTTTTTTCAAAGTAACCGTTTAAAATAACAGTTGAATCAATCTAGAATATTGCTTATCTACTCATTCATGATAGACAGAGGACAATTTTTTAAAACAGGCATATATGCCTTTACATAGGGGCACCATTATCCTTATATGCCCAGGGCCTCCAATAGATAAAGACGGCCCTGGTTCAACGCACAAGTACTCACTCGCAAGACTGGTGAGGTGGGGCTGCAAGTGCACTTCGTGCAGCGCAGCGGCGTACGGCAGGTTGATGGTGAGGGCTAGCGACGCATCGTCAGCGCTGAAGAAGTGGTACGACCAAGCCGCCGCACGCACCCGCCGCGCTGCGCACGCGCCGCTCGCACCGCTCCCGCCGAGCAACACGTCCGCAGCCTGCGCGGTAGGGTTGCCGCACGACACCGTACCTGAACATTATGTTATAGGCCTATTACACTGCACTTGTCACAGGTAGTGGATTCAAGTGTAATAGGCCTATTACACTGCACTTTTTACAGGGCCCTGTGGTAAGGGTGGGCGTGGCCGCTAATTAGAGCGTCGCTTATTATAAAGCAATAAGGACCAATTTAGGGACCCCTTCTCCCTAATTCTTATTACACTACACTGATTCAAGTGTAAGGGTCCCTGTGAAAAGTGCAGTGCAATAGGCCTATAAGGGACAGTTGAATCTGTGTAGTGTAATAAGATTTAAGGTCCCTAATTTGCTCCTTATTGCTATGTAATAAGCGACGCTATAACTAACGGCCACCCACCCAAAGTGGAAAGTGCAGTGTAATAGGTTTATTAACGCTCAACATAAGTGTAAAGAAACGAGCACCAGGCTCTTCAAAGACGTGGGTTCGAAATGCCACTGCTGCCACCGTGTAATGGAACGATGTTGGTGTACGTATTTACATTCAGTCAGATTAAGATTCTTTATTTGCATAGTATGTGTGCATATGCTAATAATTTGATTTGCTAGGTTGATTTTAATAATGCATATGCCCCAAAGCTTAAAGACGAAAGTTTTTAATGAGTGTGTCCTGCCTGTGATGACGTATGGAGCGGAAGTGGATGGATGAGGAAGGCGGAGGACCGTATGTGGTGGCGTGCTCTCCAAAAGGCCTAGGTCCAGCAGTGGACGAGTACAGGCTGATGAATGGATGGATGGTGTGCATATGAGATGGTTATTTTAATTACACAGGCCGAAATATTAGCCGAGCCGGCGTACAAATATTATCCATCCAGCAACCTCGAACCACAAACCATATTATAGCATCCTCGTCCTCCCTCGAACGTCCTTACAATCGCCAAATTAGCAAAGATTGTTACGAGCTTTTAAAGGCGCTTTAAATTAAAGCCTTTTCATATTATCAGAATCAATATCGGCATTCCTTCATAATAAACGGACTCTTCTACTATTGCATAAGTTTAAATATCATCATTAGTTTTCTCTGCAAGTTAATAAAAATTTTACATACAGCGTCAAATACTAACAGCTACACTTCAATACTTACATAGTGGCGCAATGTTAATAAGGCCGTTCGCAGCTTCAATGATGGGCGGCTGGCCTTTTTTGCTGCCAGATGCGGGTGTAGACAAGTTGACTAGCTGTGGCGGCAACTTTAGGTGATTCATTAGAGACGATACTAATCCTTGGTTGCTGCTCGGACCCGCCTGTAGAAAAATAGGATGCATTTTAGGCGATGCGCAATTAAGTCCACAGCAAAAGCGCATTAGGCTATGTGCTACCCATATAGATTCTTCATTTTAGTCAGACGACAGGAAGATGTTAACAGGCAAAATTAACAATAAAAAGTTTCAGTTGCTATAAAGTAACTGTAGTGAAAAAAAGGTGTAATGTAGCATGGTCTTGGAGCTCGAATGGCTGGAGTGGAACAGCAAAAGGGCATTAAGCTATGTGCTGCCCATATAGATTCTTCATTTTATAGTCAGACGACGGAGACAGGAAGATGTCAACAGACAAAAGTTAAAAAAATTGTTTCAGTTGCTATAAAGTAACTGTAGTGAAAAAAAAGGTTTAATGTAGCATGGCCTTCTTGGATTCTGGAGTGAGCTCGGATGGCTGGAGTGGAACAGCAAAAGGGCATTAAGCTATGTGCTGCCCATATATAGATTCTTCATTTTATAGTCAGACGATAGGAAGATGTCAACAGGCAAATTTAAAAAAAAATGGTTCAGTTGCTATAAAGTAACTGTAGTGAAAAAAGGTGTAATGTAGCATGCCCTTCTTGGATTCTGGAGTATTCTCGGATGGCTGGAGTGGTCAGGCAGAGAGACGCATCAGAGGTCTCGCGTACAGCGGACGGATAGACGGACCCCAGGACACGAAGATGGGTATACAATGTATGTATTAATCACTCCGACAAAGACACACGATAATATCTTGAAAAAAAAAAAAATTGCTGAGTCGCCGTACCGTACCGTACGTAAAGTAAGGATGTAATTTTTTTCGTCTATCCTATGGTGTGCGGTGTCGTTGGATAGGTTAACTCAAAAATATTGCAGGTGTGTGAAAACTACTTCTATTTGTGTGATGGACCACTCAGGAACACTACACTGCGTGTGGTCCGAAAAGCACTTCGCCTTTGCCATCATGTATTAGTATGTACGGGACTGTACATTTATCTGACCCGGTGGCCAAAATTGGAACAAATTTTTATGACTGTTTAGTTTTTTTTTAAGTAGCTTTTACCCGCGGCTTCACTCACATTAGAGGTTTGCTTTTCATACAAATTTCAAAGCCCAATTTACCCTCTAAGGGGTTGAATTTTCAAACTGACCTGATGGCAGGCCGCAAGTTTATCCAGGGCGAGCTCCATTCCGCCAGCTTCAACGAATGCAGTGAGCAGTTCGGGCCGCTCCAAAGCCCGCACGAGTAACTGCTGCATGCCTTGAGACAGCTTTACCATCTCTTCTTTTCCTGGAAAACAAGAACAAGATTAATTTCTCTGTATGAAGACAACAGAAAAATCAGAGGTGCGATTATGTAAGAATTGCCGATCCAAACGTCTAAGTTCGGCGTCAAAGTAAAATAAACCATATCACCATTGGATTAGAGCTCAATTTCGTGTATCCATTCTCATACGTTTATGGTATCGTACAACCCTAAACGTATGAGAATGGATACACAAAATTGAGCTCTAATTCAATGATGTTTATGGTTTCTTTTACTTTGACGCCGAACTTATAAGATTTGATCGACAAATCTTACACATTCGGGGGGCTGATGGTACCAAAATCCTAACTAATATTATAAATGCAAATGTAAGTTTGTTTGTTTGTTTATTACGCTTTCAATGCAATCTTTTTAATCAATTTTGATGAACTTTGCTACTGACATGGCTAATTCGCCGAAAATTAAGGAGTCTCCAATTTAAACCACGCGGACGAAGTCCCGGCTTCGGCTAGTAAATTACAAGTCAAGACGTGACATGTAGAGGGACACCCAACAGAAGGTTAACACTGCAGAGGTGCGTTTCTCCATGTTACTATTTGGCCTTTAGATCTCCATCCATCAAAGCGTCCGTTAAGAAAAATCAGACCAAAATTATCAAGGTTGCCCTTCTAAACCCTTTAAATGTCCTTTCCTAACGAGAAAAACCAGCGAAAAACATTGCAGTGTGATTGGACCTGGACGATAAAAACTACCAAGAAGAACACAAGAGGCATCGAGACATTAAAAAAAACTTACTGAGAAAGTCCATGAGGCTGGGCAGCATTAGAGTGGGATCGGCCGCGAGCGCGGGCAGTTTGGCCACCAACCAAAACACTTCCTCTTTCAACGACCACTGTTCAGAGCCGCATGCGCCGTTCCCACCTGAGGAACAATAAATCATGATAAAAAAGTGTGTGTGTGTGTGTGCAATTCACACACGGCAGAAGTGAAACTTCAGAAAAGTACGAGAAAATGAAATAAATAAATAAAAATTTTATTCTATCTCATTCTCTCGCAGGCTAAATTCTATTATGAATAATTTTGTCTCTTTTTCGTTTCATCGAATTTTCAAATCACAACGATTCTGAAGTTTCACTTCAATATAACACTGTTACATAGGCCACGATTACACTTACAAGTTCTACTCATGTGAGTCGCTTATATAACTTACTTACGAAATGTAAACAGTTTTGTAAGTCACGCATCGTATGCAAAAGTTAGTTGTGTAAGTTACTTACGTTCTCTCCTTACGTAAAAACTTACAAGTGTAATCGTGGTCATACAGTGAGCCGATGCCCTTAATATTTAAGGAAGAGTCTACATTCTTGATACATGAAAGAGTATCTTTGTTACACCGGCTTCAACCGGTATAATCCCTCCCCTGTTTCGCCCCTTTAACCCTGCAGGATTACTCAGGCGAGACAACTCCGTCAAGTGGCTGATGAATTATGAAATATCTCTATAGCAATAATTCATACAACATCATTCACTCTAAAAAATATCATGTATAATTTAAATAAAGTATTCAAAACCCGAAGAAAGAAAAACGGTTTTTAAAGAGTCAACTCACCCATAGTCAATACCAACGCATTCATGCCATCACACATAGATAACGTATTGTAGAATTTCTGCATGATTTCCGGATGTTGCAACACTGAAACAAATAAAAAAAGCTATGATACAATACTTTAAAACAAAACATTTCATTTTCATAACTAACACCTAACTTAATGGCCGTTCCGACGCTCAATTTCTTCTTTAGTTTAATATGTAAATTAAATAAATTAAATTGGGAATTTGGGAATTTATAATTTCTGAATTTTCTCTGGTCTGGTGGGAGGCTTCGGCCGTGGCTAGTACCACCCTCGCGGCAAAGACTTGCCACCAAGCGATTCAGCGTATGGAAACTACTAGGCGTATAGGTTTAATATAACTGTCATATCCCTAACAGGTTAGCCCGCTACCATCTTAGACTGCATCGTCACTTACCACCAGGTGAGATCGCAGTCGAGGTCCAACTTGTAATAGATAAAAAACCTAATATAATAGCCGTTATAAACTTTTGTATGTGCTTTAATTTAAGTATCATACGCAAGTTTACGTATCATACGCAGGTTTGCGTACCATACGCACTACGCAAGTTGCGTTAAACTTGCCAGACCGATCATAAAGTCTGGAGCAAACTATCATTAGGAATCGCTTACCAGTGTCAGCGAGACAGGGTGTCTTGGGCGCTTGTTGCTTGCGCTCGTCTTCGAGGTTGATGCCTTCTTGGACGGCGCTGTTTTGAGCTTTACTCTCATCTGTCTGCGACATGTCACTACTGGAACCACCGGGACTCGTTGCAGACTATCGAAAAAAAATACATCTAGTCCATATAAAATTATATCTGTTAGCTTAGCTGTATGACATATTTGGTAGAGTAAGTCAGTCAGCTGAGAAATCTCTTAGAAATAATGAAGTCCAAAAGCATTTCTTAATTGAATTTGTTTCTTGTCGTACAAAATATATAGACCGTACTGGAGTTCCATTTCATTAACATTCAGGATTGAGAACCAGTGAAAAGATCTACTCAAAAAGATTAACGTAATCATTTGCAATGTATGAAAAACGCTATATTAATCAAACCAACCGCACTGCAAATATCCAGTCTTACCACTTACGAGCCACTGCCATCAACACAGGCGATAGAAGCGGAGATGCCAAAAAACCTCAAGCGTACAGCAAGAAATGCTGTACGCTAGCACGTCAGCTAGTAACCGTGATAGTTTTATCTCCCCTCCCTCCGCTACCATTGTCGCACGCACCGGCGATCTCCAGCACCCGCCAAGAAAAGAGACTTCCGCTTACCGATTGGGAGCCGCTACCGCCAGCAGCCGTTTGCGTAGAGGGCGACGGAAGAGGCAACGCCAACAAACGCCGAGCGTACAGCAACAGGTGCTGTAACACGGCGCGTGGCGGGTGTTGCCCGGTAACACGTCAGCTAGTAACCCTGATAGTTTTATCTCCCCTCCCTCCGCTACCATTGTCGCACGCACGGGCGATCTCCAGCACCCGCCAAGAAAAGAGACTTCCACTTACCGATTGGGAGCCGCTACCGCCAGCAGCCGTTTGCGTAGAGGGCGACGGAAGAGGCAACGCCAACAAACGCCGAGCGTACAGCAACAGGTGCTGTAACACGGCGCGTGGCGGGTGTTGCCCGCTAACACGTCAGCTAGTAACCCTGATAGTTTTATCTCCCCTCCCTCCGCTACCATTGTCGCACGCACGGGCGATCTCCAGCACCCGCCAAGAAAAGAGACTTCCACTTACCGATTGGGAGCCGCTACCGCCAGCAGCCGCTTGCGTAGAGGGCGACGGAAGAGGCAACGCCAACAAACCCCCAACGTACAGCAACAGGTGCTGCAACACGGCGCGTGGCGGGTGTTGCCCGCTAACACGTCAGCTAGTAACCCTGATAGTTTTACCTCCCCTCCCGCTGCTACCATTCTCGCACTCACCGGCGATCTCCAACACCCGCCAAGAAAAGAGACTTCCACTTACCGATTGGGAGCCGCTACCGCCAGCAGCCGTTTGCGTAGAGGGTGATGGAAGAGGCAACGCCAACAAACGCCGAGCGTACAGCAACAGGTGCTGTAACACGGCGCGTCGTAGCGGCGCGCGACGGGTGTTGCCCGCTAACACGTCAGCGAGTAACCCCGACAGCCGCGCCTCCCCTCCCGCCGCACCGCCTCCGTTCCCGCCCCCGCCCCCGCTCTCCGCGCGCCAGCCGCTGCTCTCGCGAACCCACCAACCGCATTGATCCGCTGTTTAAAAACAATCGCTATACACGGGGTATGTTTTTTTGACGACCACCGTGGCGCAGTGTGTAGCGCTGTTGTCTTAACGTGCTGAGGTCCCGGGTTCGATCCCCGGCAGGGTCAATCTGGGAATTTATAATTTCTGAATTTTCCCTGGTCTGGCCTGGTGGGAGGCTTCGGCCGTGGCCGGCCTACCGGCATACCGGCATACCGGTCTACCGGCCGACCCTACCGGCATAGACGTGCCGCCAAGCGATTACGCGTTCCGGTAAGATGCCGTGTAGAAACCAAATAGGGGTATCGGTTTAATATAGTAATAACTGCGATGCCCCTAACAGGTTAGCCCGCTACCATCTTAGACTGCATCATCACTTACCATAAGGTGAGATCGCAGTCAAGGGCTAACTTGTAGTGGACAAAAAAAATATGTCCCGATATACACTACGAACACTGTAAGGTGTGACGTCGATTTAGTATTTTGCGAAGTCATTATTTTATAGTTAGCTATACTGGTTACTGTTTAAAACGGAACGCAGTCCAGCTGATCACGTGATGAAAGCACTGAGAGCACCTTAACTCAAAAACGCCAGTGCTCACAGCACAAAAATAGCGACGATTTATGACGTCATATATTTCGCTAGGATATTGCGGCAGTATACTGTCAGTCCATAACGGAACGAATTTCTCCCCAATAAAAGCACTGGACAGTGCTTGCAAACATACCCCCATACATTGGGGTATCGAAACATACCCCATAAGCATATTCAAACTTAATGAACGTCAAGTATAGAAAGTATAAGACGTTATGATGTTAATTAATGACGATATCTTAAAACTAAAGCTACGAGGGTTCAAACGCGCCCTGGTCTGAGAAGAGCCCACAAAAAACCTAGTCAGGTTTTTATTATTATCACCATCTCACAAACATTGTAAATTAACACACAAGAGTGGACAGTTCATAACTTGCGAGAATAAACAATTTTTTTTTCTATAAATTATTAAAATATACACCTTAACAATAAGGCATTAAAGTTTAATTTCGAATGTAGTATATTTATATTATATATATATTTATATGTGTTATTTATATGTTATTTGTATGTTCGCGAGCATGTCGAACGAACAGTCGTGAGCATGTCGGTCACGGTCACGTGAATCTACATTTTTACCCCCTACCAAAAAAGTGCTCAACGCGCCTACAGAAGTTTTACACTTCAATATAAATTACCAAAAAGTGCTCAATGCGCCAAAAAAAACACTTACCAACAGCTTCAATTAAAGGCAGCGCGTGTCTCACTTGTCGATACGTGAGCGCGGGCAGCAACGAGTGGGCAGCCCTGAGCAACGCCGCGTGCAGATCCAGTGCGGAGTGAGACACGGGCGGGGACTCGTTGGGGTTCGGGGATCGGGTCCAGAGCGCGGTGAGCACTTTGAGCGACACCAGCGCTCCGAGCGCGCCTCTCGCCTTCACCACTCGCGACAGAACGGACTGTAACGCCGCAGCGGCGCCCGCGCCCGCCCCTATGCTGGCTCCGCCCTGACAACAAGTATTTAGTTTATTTTATTTTATTTAATGGTTTGCCAACAGGTAATAAACAAAAACGACATAAAAATAACCAAACACATATAATAGTAGTTTGTGATATAAGAGCGGTAAATAGGTTTTTACATACGAGTTGACTAATGTCAGCCCGATGACGCCAGTCGAGGGCTGACCGTCGTCAAGAGTATGTAGAAACCTTAACGCCCGTGTATCACACAATATTTTTCAATACATTTGTGAGAAAAGTTGAAAATAAAAGTCGAGTAGGTAGGCACTAGGTGCTCACTAGAAAATGGCTTTTCACGCCCATACTTATTTCGAGATTTTTGGCGGCTAATAAAAGCGCGATTTTTTTCTCAGATCTAAAATACCTAATTGTTGATTTATTCCACATCACATCTACCACAAATTCTATGACTATTAACTACGGCGCGTTGTTGTAATTGCGTTTTTTTTATTAAATACATGGCTCTAGGTTCTAGTTCTTAGCTCCCAGCCTTTACTTTTTTGATTTATAAAACTTAAATCAATTTTAATAAATTATATTTTTTTTTTTCAATTCACATCTAAATGTCATTATTTTTAAGGTTTTCTACATACAAAGTCAATCTCATTATGAACCTTCTTGCAAGAAAACATTTTATTTATAAGTAACGTGGACTAAAAAATTAAAAAAAACAAATTGCAAATTTACTGCACGAGGGCAGTAAATATTTACTGCACGCGGGCAGTAAATTTAACTTACAAGCCCTGTTTACTGCCTCTGTAAGTGCATTTTTCGAGCAAGTGTATTGAAAAACATTTTAGAGTATACACCCAATTACTGGCAAGCCGGCATGCATTTTGCTGATCTCGCTAGTGCGGGGTTACCAGTTAACAAATAGCGATAAACTTAAAAAACACAAACAAAATTACAAAAACAAAATCAATCAGCTAGATATATTATAAGTCTATTCATACTGCTTCAACCTGCTTCTATTGATACTGCAGTATACCAGTATACATTACACAACTATTGGCTAACTGGCAGACTAACACAGCTTAAACTGGAAAAGCCATATTTGATACAAAATAATTGAGAATTGCGTTTCGATACGGTGCTAATTTGAATAAGACCGTTGGGGAAGTGTTTATAAGGTTATTACACTTCACTTTTCACAGGGACCTTTACACTTAAATCAGTGTAGTGTGATAAGATTTAGGGAGTAAGGGTCCCTAATTTTGTCCTTATTGCTGTGTAATAAGCGACGCTCTAACTAGCGGCCATGCCCACCCTTACCACAGGGCCCTGTGAAAAGTGCAGTGTAGTAGCCCTATTAATGCTATATTATTATCATATGCGCGCGCATTCACTGGCATTTCTCTTTTGTAGGAATGTGTGCTCTATGAATTGGAGATAGAGGTCAATATGCTATATCTGTACTAATATTATAAATGCGAAAGTGTGTCTGTCTTTCTGTCTGTCTGCTACGGTTTCACTTGAAATTTGGTATAAGGATAGTTAGGATCCCGGGGAAGGACATAGGCTACTTTTTATCCCGGAAAATTTAAGAGTTCCCGCGGGAATCAAAAAATTTTAATCCACGCGGACGAATTCCCAGCATCATATTGTAATAAATAAGCAGCACTCACCAGATAAGGCTCGGAGGAGATGACGGCACCGTCAGCGGTCACGTCGATGGAGATGAACCGCACGAGCGCGGGCACAAAGTGCTCACACTCCAGGATCACGCGCGCCATTGTCTGTATTATACAGTTGCCCTCCGTCTGACGACAAACACATCGTATTATTAAAAAAATTAAAAAATACGACTGCCTTGCCAAAAAACGAACTAACAAGTTAAAAATGTAAATTAATCTAGTAAAAATGTTTAAAATTTTACTAGCCTATGTCACCCGGAATAAGCTAGGGATTCTAACGATACCTCATTTATCAAAATTGGTTCACGCGTATAGAAGTAATGGTGAAATATACAAACTCACATACATACATACATACATGAACCCTGAAAACAATATACTCCTTTTTTCCGGCAGTCGTATAAAAAACCACCACCATGCCATACCCCTACAGCCCATTAACGTCCCACCGCTGGGTACAGGCCTCCACTCTTATGAGAGCCTAAGCCTAATTTAATTTAAGGTCGGTCTATGCTCTAATTTCCCCATAGGAGAAAGGAAATTATTATTTTTTCTCCCATAGGAGAGAGGGATTTAGAGCTTGTTTGTTGGAGTAGCTCCAATGCGGGTTGGCGGGCTTTGACGACTATTATTATGTTAGTGATAATAACCGGGACCGACGGCTTAACGTGCTCTCCAAGGCATGGGAATGACTCACCGCCAACTTCTAACTCCAGGCTGACACTGAGAATGTCTTAACTGAAAACCCCAAGATAACAATTTTTATGCCCGACCGGGAATCGAAACCACGACCTCGTGATGCGCAGTCGATTATGCCAACCGCTAGACCAACGAGGCAGTTATTAAAAAACAAACGCGCCAAATAACCGTCTCCTCGTATTTGGAAGCCGTTTAAAAAGAATGTTTAGTGTAGTGGAATATCCTACAGAAGCGATGATTCCCGGATAAAACATTGTACTCTGTCTCGCTCAGTTACATAGATAGTTATACAAGCAGCCAATGAGCTGCATTCCATCAAATCACTTTTTGTGAAGCCTCTCACCCTATCCTAAATGTAAATAAAGAAGTTTGATACAAAAACAAAAAACAAATAAAGAGTTTCCTAATGCCATCTGAAATTGTGTACTATGGAATGAGAAGTGGAAATATAATTACAGAGAAATTGCGTGTTTACAACCTAACAAACAACTTATGCCTTAAGGTTCAGAAACACTATGCTAGTATCGTAACCAAGTATAGTCTCACAAACTTATCTGACCCAGTGGCCAAAATTTGAACTAATTTTTATTCCTGTTAGTTTTTATTTCATTTTTCATAGACGTCACCGGGTCAGATAAGTTTGTGGGACTGTAATGTAACGTCAGTAAGTATAGACTTGTGAAATGCTTATCTTACCTGTAGCGGCAAACTCGCGACCCACGCTAACGCCTGCATCGACAGCACCCAACATCTTAACGATATGTTTTTCAATCTGAAAATAAACGAATCAATGAAATCACCACGTTTTTGAAGTGAACATTTTTAGCATATTAATTTAGCATATTATCATAAACGACAAAGTTGTCATGAGTACATAAAATAAAACATTTATCCCCCAAATCCTAAAAAACCAAATTCGTATAACGATTTTGGTCTTTAGGAACAAAACTATAAGCCAAGTGCTATAAACGCACGGCATGGAAGTGAGTTATGTTAAAAATTTAGCCCAGTGACCAAGCCCCGCCCTACGCCGACCCGTTCAGCGTGAGCCATAGAGACACCACGTCGTCACGAGTAGCAATCGACGAGTGTACTCACTGTGTGAGCGACCGCAGCAGCGCGATGACCGTGTCAGAGGCGAGGCGCACGCGCGGCGCGTCCGCGGGCACGCTGAGCGCGCCCAGTGACCAAGCCCCGCCCCACGCCGACCCGTTCAGCGTGAGCCATAGAGACACCACGTCGTCACGAGTAGCAATCGACGAGTGTACTCACTGTGTGAGCGACCGCAGCAGCGCGATGACCGTGTCAGAGGCGAGGCGCACGCGCGGCGCGTCCGCGGGCACGCTGAGCGCGCCCAGTGACCAAGCCCCGCCCCACGCCGACCCGTTCAGCGTGAGCCATAGAGACACCACGTCGTCACGAGTAGCAATCGACGAGTGTACTCACTGTGTGAGCGACCGCAGCAGCGCGATGACCGTGTCAGAGGCGAGGCGCACGCGCGGCGCGTCCGCGGGCACGCTGAGCGCGCCCAGTGACCAAGCCCCGCCCCACGCCGACCCGTTCAGCGTGAGCCATAGAGACACCACGTCGTCACGAGTAGCAATCGACGAGTGTACTCACTGTGTGAGCGACCGCAGCAGCGCGATGACCGTGTCAGAGGCGAGGCGCACGCGCGGCGCGTCCGCGGGCACGCTGAGCGCGCCCAGTGACCAAGCCCCGCCCCACGCCGACCCGTTCAGCGTGAGCCATAGAGACACCACGTTTTCCATTAGTGTGCAGTCCACCTGACGAACATAAGTGCTATTAATCTCTAAAACAAAGCCATACTGACGAGTTCATTGTAACATTTTACAAGCAAATTCCTGAATTCAGGTGATCGGTAATTGATATAGTACATTACTGCAGCGTACCAGCAAAACAGGCATTGAAGGACGAACGTGTAAATGTGGGTCGAGGCGAAGCCGATGCACACATACGTGAGTCCATCAATGCCTAGTTGTGGCCAAGGCTTGTATAGTGCTTTCCTCAAATAATGCGCGGAAATTAAAACTAAGTAGTACCTAGACAGAACTTTTTATTTAAAAATATTTTTCTTTCGATTTTGGTGGTAACAAGTTTTCTATTACGGCTCTTGCCGCCTCTTGAATTTCAGATGGCGTTAAAGTAAGTTCATCACACTCATTTTGTCAAATACATTTCAAAATCAATGACGAACAACAATAATTTTTCCCGCGTTACAATGTTCTTTTTTTTTTCAATAAACAGCTTTCTATTTGCAAGCTAGTTCGACATTTAAATAAAACCTTTGATAAGTTACCTCCTTGGTTGCCATGTTTCGGAGTAAAAGGTCGTTCCATTTTTTAATTAAATGACAGATATGAATTTTCTATGTAATTTATTTGGCCGCTAAACCACGACTGATATGGATTTTCATACAACATTTGCCGGCCGCTGCTCGCATGTATTTGGACAGTACGGCAAGTTCGATTTATCTCGAAGGAGGTTGTCAAAATAATGTTCAAATTTCCAAGCATATTTGAGAAAAAGAATTTATTTCGTCGCTTAAATTAAACTAGATGGGTTTTGAATAGACAAATTAATTAAAAAATCACGGATATAAAAACTGTGACGGGAACTCTAGCGCGTTGTCTAAATCTTTCTGTACGGCAACTGCGTTGGGGGGTCTTGCGGGGTCAAGTCTGAATGGCAATCCTGTACGGGCGGCATACATAACTTGCAAGATGCCCAAATGGGGGAGTATCAATTTACCTGTGACGGGAACTCGAGCGCGAGATGTCTGAACACGTCGTACAAAGTGTGCGATAGCGGCGGATGGTGCGGCAACTGCGCTGGGGGGTCTTGCGGGGGCGAGTCCGCGGGGGTCGAGTCTGTGGGGGACTCCTGCGAGGGGCGCGGCGGCGGCATACGCAGCGCTAAAGGCAGAGAGGCCGCCGTCGCCGCAAGCACTCTACGCGCGAAAGCCTCGCCCGCGCTCGCCGCGCCGTTTTCAAGACGCGCGTCCACGCACGTTGACAAGCTAGTAAACAAAAAATTATATTTGTAACACCAAGTTTCCGAACGCAGCCATAGACGCGCCATCTCTCTCGTTTTGACAGCCATCTTTAGTCTATGCCAGGACTTTTGAAGGGAGTTTGGTTAATCTCTTTTGTCTTCTTGCAACTTAATTCTACATAACCCCTCTGCTGTTTTGAAAGTGAATCCACATTATTAGTCTGATTATTGTAATTTACCGAGAATAAATAAGTTTAAGACTTTCCTCGAGTTTTAATAATACATATTTATGTTATATTTAGTATATACATGTATATGTATTATAATTTGTAGCTTTATATCAATATTTTTATTTATTTTATTATTTCTGCACCATCTACCGGTTGTTTCTAGCTATGTCCTTTTAAACCATTGGTTGCCTAGAAGAGATCGCTGTGAAGCGATAAGGCCACCAAATTGTATACTTCCTTTGTTATTAGCTAAGTTTACTGTTGTTATTGTTTTTTGGTATACAATAAAAGTATATTCATTCATTCATTATATGACATGACTAGATGACTTCTTCCGCGTTCATTCCTGCAGGAAATGTTTAATTTGCGGGAATTAAACCATATTTCCTTCCCTGGGACGCTAACTTACTCTGTACCAAATTTCGTCAGTCTGTTGAATTTTGAACACTTTCGCATTTATAAATAGAATGAATATGGCCGACTCCCGTGATTACATTTGCGGAATATAATTATATCACTCGAAAATCATGTATTTTTGAAAGATTTTTCTAATCGGATCATTAATTCCAGAGGTATAACTTACTCTGTGCCAAATTTCTTCAGTCGGTTGAATTTTCAGCACTTTCGCATTTATAAATAGAAAAAATGGATATGGCTGATTTGCGTGATTTTACGTTTGCGGAATATAATTACAGCCTATCATAGCACCCGAAAATAATGCATTTTTGATAGATTTTTAGAATCGGATCATTAATTCCAGAGGTAGCCCCCTACATGCAAACTCATCAACTAACTTTTAAAATGTGATTTACACCATAAAATTTGCACTTAACGTTATTACACATGCCCCAATTAAACTAGCGGCACGCTATGATGGCCGGTTTGACGTTTGTCCGCTCATGAAGTTCCGTATTAATTGATAACGACTTTGAAGGAAATAATTGTATTACTTTATTGACGATAGTGATGTGCAGAGATTCATAAATTTTATCGAATGTAGTTTTAGGTTTAGGACTCAAAATTTATTTATTAAATTGATTTCTTAAATGTATACAAGTGTAGAAAAATCAGTTTGCACCATTTAAGGGGTGAATGTACTTGTGAATATGAACAATTTTCACTATGTGGACAAACCTCTGAAATCGCAAAAAAATATCAATAAATTTTTAAAAATGGAATCTAATACGATCGTCACATAGGATCGCTGGCTAGCACAACTACTACCTCCGGCAAACTCGCGTCAATGCTCAATGCAAAACAAAGCAGTTTCGAATTGACGTTGCTTCGAAAAGTATAAACTGTCAGTGCAATGCGATTGTGATATAGTTTTGACCTGGCTTTGGATTTCAAATATTGATACTGCATTACTGTTGACCCTTGCTCGTTAATTTGGACTCTGTTCAAGCCCTTTGTTGTGGATTTCGTCGATATGACCGAACGTACGCAGAGAACTGTTCTAAATAGTCAGACACGTGAGTTCGTAATACGCCTTCGTAACTATTTCGATCGTGACGCTCAAAATGGAGGGCCAATTTTACCTATAACGTCAGTGGTTGAACGCGTAGCTGATGCGCTTAATATTGGACAACGAACTGTTAGACGGATAACTAAAAAAAAATATGGCGAGACTGGCACAGAAGAAAATAAACTTCACACACCAAAAAAGAGAAAACGAGCAAAACCAGTCGTAGGCATCGATAGCTTTGATGCCGATGCTATCCGAAGACATGTTTACGGCTACTATTTACAGAAGGAGTATCCAACAAGAAAAAAGTTGGTGCATTCACTGAAGGAAGCTGGATTATTCTTCGGTGGGGAAAGTTCTTTAACGAAGATTTTGAAGACCATTGGATTTCGATACAAAAAATGTAACAAACGCAAAATATTGATGGAAAGATTTGATATAGCGATGGCAAGGTATACTTTTTTACGGCAAGTGAAAGAAATCAAAAATTGGCAAAATGTTGTGTTCTTGGATGAAACATGGCTTAATGCTAACCATACTGTAGGCCGTTCTTGGAACGATGACACAGCAGCATCTACTTCCAAAGTTCCTGTAGGAAAAGGATCGCGACTTATAATTTGTCACGCCGGAACCATCAACGGGTTTGTCGAAGGTTCTCTCATGGCTTTTGCGTCAAAAACCACTGGAGACTATCATGAAGACATGAATGGAGAAAAGTTTACTGAATGGTTTACCTCAATGTTGTGTAGCCTCCCTGAACCATCTATTATAATTATGGACAACGCCCCATACCACTCGATGCAAATTGACAAGCCACCTGCCCAATCCCAAAAGAAAGCTGATATCGTCGCATGGCTTCGTAAAAATGGCGTAGATGCAAACATGAATATGTTAAAAGCGGAATTAGTACGTCTTTTAAAAGAAAACAAACCAACCAAGATCCGATACATCATTGACGAAATAGCATTAGAACATGGGCACAGAGTTATACGGTTACCGCCTTACCATTGTGAGTATAATGCGATTGAGTTGGTGTGGGCTCAAATTAAGGGATATGCTGCAAGACACAATACAGAACCCCCATTTACCACAAAAAAAATGCTAAAATTATTAGAAGAAGCTTGTGAACATGTGACTAAAGGAGACTGGGAAAAGGTTGTGAATAGAACTGTTAAATTAATAAGGGAAGATTATGAAAGAGATGTGAAAATAGATAATATTATAGAAAACGAACATATAATTATTAATGTATGTGATGATAGCAGTGACGACAGTGAAAATAGTAGTATGGACGAATCTGATTAATTATGGCCTTTTGTGGCACCTTTTTTGGTATCTTTTGTATTCATATGTTTCTTGTGTGCATATAAAGTATGTATATTCATTTTCGTTCAAATATTCAGTTCGTTCAAATAAATTAAATAAACATATACATTTTTGTTTTATTAAACCTATTTAATCAGGTACAAAAACAAAACTTAATTGTTTTTTGTTCGAGAATAAATTGACATTCCACATCACTATTGTAATGTGTCAAACCGGCCATCATAGCGTGCCGCTAGAGTAAGTCAGCATTATCATATATCAACTTTTGAGTCGTGGATGGCCTTACCAATTGCTTCCATCTCCAACTGGCTTAGATCTTGACTCCTTCTTTCCCGCTTCGTAAAAGTACTGTTCGAGTTTCTCTTCGGATTCAGAGTCATCAGACTCTGGCAACTGAGGCACGGCATCTTCTTCCATATCTTTTAACAAATCTGTTTAAAGAAAAATATTTAAATTTTATTTAGGAAAAGCGAGAATTCAGGGCTTTCTAATATCCTTCTAGAATTATAGTAATCCTAAGTATTAACATTGGGTTTACCCAACAAAGAAGCAAAGAAAAATTTTGCTTTTTTGGAAAGAACATCCATATCTAGTTTTTTTGTGGAAAAAATGATACACACTAAACATTACTGTGTGCACATCTTCATGTAATATTGAAGGCCCCATTTAACTTTTACATTATCGCGTCACAACATATCGCAACATAAAAGTTTGCCTGCACCTCACGTTCGCTATATAAAATCTACTTGTACTCCAATTTTTAATTAGACAACACTTTTTGACATTAGCTATGTGAAATTGTTATATAATGATGCCATATTTAAGTGATGTGATGTGTTTCAGTTGTGTCATGTGAATGAGTCAATTTTTTGAGCTGAGCCGTTGACTCACAATGTTTGCCAAGTTTATATAGTTACCCATGACTATTGTACCTAGTGAGTGAGATGGTTCATATTATCTTTTTTGTCCCAGCACTATTTATTTTTCATAAAAATCTGGTAGGACTGGAAACGTCAAAAATGTTGTGTAATTAAAAATTCTACTATGGATGCTTATGACAATAAAAATTGATTGAAATAAACGCACAAGTACTTTTGGTCGCGCAATGTATGTGACATCGGCACCTATAGGTAAGTATAATCTATCTACCAGTGAAAGCAAAACGCCATTAGTAGCAGACCAAGTCCGTTAGTAACTTGACAAAACACTAATCTATTGGCGAGTAAAAATGTACTGTTGGTTTGGTGGTGTGAGAACAGCTACTATCACCCCTTTAGCATACTGACGCATTTGCATGGGGCAAAGAAACGAAATGAGATTAATGTAAGGCATACCTCGTACGAATTCGTCGATATGCTAAAGCCGTCAAATGCGCATCCCGAAAGTTGAAAGAATAAGCAGTTTCTTGAAAAGCCATGACAAATATTAGAGCTTGGATTGGACGAGTTTACAATGTTAAAATTCACTTAATATCCCGTGATAGAATAGTAGAAATAAAGTAGAAATTCCGTAGAAAATTTTGATGTGTTTGATAGAAGCTGAAGGGTGATTGGTTGATCGTTCGAATGCATTGACGGAATATGGCAAATGATTCGTGCTAGCTATTCACATTATTCAGGTTATGTGACTTGTGTTATAGATAATTGTATAATTTTTCAGGGGCGAATCCCACACTGCGACGAGGCAGATGGCGGGGCGGCGTTGACTGTAAGTATAATATTAGTTTTTATACAAAACTAGATGATGCCCGCGACTTCGTCCGCGTGGATTGAGGTTTTTGGTACCTGCCGGAACTCTTTAATTTTCCGGGATGCATGTAGCCTATGTGTTATTCCAGACTATAATAATCTATCGTTGTTGCAAATTTGATACAGATCGGTTCAGCAGTTATAGCGTGACGGAGTAACAAACAGCCATCCATCCAAACTTTCTCATTTATAATATTAGTATAGATAGGTGTCCATGTTTGTAAACGAACGTAAAATATTACTGTGCTATCCTATGTTAAATAATTATAGATTTCTTAGTACCGCTGACTCAAAAAAGATGGCGCTAGCGGTCGCATAGATCGCGCTAACCACTACATCGTCACAGTATGTATAAACAATCTTCAGATTTTATCCCGAGCAATATGAATTTACCATCAAAATAATTTTTGAAAAGTGTCGTGCCTAATAGCTATGACACTTGCGCAGGTTAATATGGAAAATCGAGCTCGAGTCTCAGACCAAGTGGAGGTCCTTGATTCAAATTCTCCGGTTACAGACTTCCGAGCGAATACGGGGCAGCTCGGGTATATTCTTGAATACTAGGAGTGGAATGTTTGATTTAAATCTTTCTTATCTTGATTATAAATGCGAAAGTTTGGAACGGATCTGCCTGAAATTTGAAACAGAGATAGATTATAGTCTGGAATAGCAGCAACTAGCTACTTAATATCTCGAAAAATTAAGGAGTTCCCGCGGGAACAAAAAATCTCGATCCACGCAGAAGATGTCGCGGGCATTAGCTAGTATTAACTAACTTGCGGTTCTCCCCGGCTTCGCACGGGTAGCACCAATCATCATAATAGTCCATACCCAATAATAGCCAGTCGACATTGGGTAGCAGTCAGCACATCAGGCTTTACATTAGCACTGTGGTATCTCCGCCCGGCCGGCCGCCCCTATTTCTGATGCGCGTGAATTTATTTCTATGATATCTTCTAAGATATTCATCTGAATTAAATGGTGTAAAGGGCGAATTTGGTCTTTATTAAATACTTGAGATGACCAACGATTTTATTTTGAGGATTAATACAATGTCAGGAAAAACACCTTCAGAAGTTTAAGCTTTGTTTTAGACCAAATTTAAAAATCATAAAAATGGTAATTGTTAGACAACCTTAAAAGATGTAAGATGTATGCTATCGCGGACTTTTATTTAGAACTTTTTGAGAGGAACAATTACACCATACATTGTTTTCATGTAACTTTTACAATTTACGTAGCGCACGCCACGGAAGCTCTCAGATGGGACGATTTTTTTCGACTTCATTCACATTATTGCAATTTTCGTAGGGATCTCTAATTTTTTTTTATTAAATATAGCCTATGTTACTCTCTGATAAAGTAGCTTTTCATAAGTGAAGAATTTTTAAAATCGGTTGAGTAGTTTTCGAGTTTATCCATTACAAACAAACAAATCTTTCTTCTCAATACTCAATAACATTTATTCAATATATGTACACTGTAGGTACACTTATTGACGTTAAAAATTACGTACTTATAAAACATGATGGTGATAATTCGTTACGGTATCTTAAAACTAAAGCTACGAGGGTTCCAAACGCGCTCTGGCTTCTTTATAATATAAGTTTATACGCACAGTACCACACATTAACAATGCTTCTACGCGCGTGGAATTGGTACGCAGCTCTGCGATCTGCCGCGGGGCACATCGCAGTGTGGGCTTCGCCTTAATTTAACGCTGCAATATCCTTCCAGTATTACAGATATGTCAAAACTGTGAGCTATTTGAAAAGTTTACTCGCCAGTACATTGGTGTGAAACTTATTATCTTACTTGCGGGGTTTATTTTAGGCTTGGTGAAGTTGTCGGTCCAAGTCTTCTCCAGCCCAAAACTGTCCGCTAATTTATCTGCAATCACAACCGATTGTTTCACTGATAGATAGAACTATGTGTGAATGCGGCTATTATAACTAGTAGAATTTAGCCCGCGCAAGTAAGAGCAAAGCCATACTACACGTTGCGACGCCTGAGCATAGCATTGCCAGCAGTATAAAAGCTCCATTCACATCTACCAGCACGGTACATGACGGACATGAGGGTTGGTATTCAGTGTATCGCATCATAACGGTGTGTATTTATATCTAACGGCAGATGGCCAGCAGACACGTCCAGACGCAGTAATCACTGTATTTACGATTACTCAAATCGTAGAGAAACTTATAATTTCGAATTAACTATGTGTCTGCTTGGTATTCAGTGTATCGCAATCATAACGGAGTGACAACGCAACGCACAGGTATCGCATATGGAGGGGAACATAAATAAACGAACAAAATTATATCACTTGAGTACACACTGGAGGTCTAAGGATGAGTTTTAGTTATGATTAGTTAGGACTGGCGCAACTCGTATGTCTTCTCAAGACAATTAATGGTAAAACGTAACTTCTGAGAACCCTTGCGGTTAATAATAATAATTATAGGTTTTATGGCTGAATAAACATTTTTACAATGATTTAATGTTGTTCTTTTTACAAAATTTTTTAGTGAACATCAGCTTGTCCTGCGACATAGGCCTACACATAGCATATGCGGTTACACGTCCTTACATAAGCCGGTGCCTAATAACACACACTCAACTGGGCCACACATTCAACTGGGCTACACACTAAGGCTGAGACGACTTTGCTCAGACTGGAGGCAGGTATCTCCGCGTGGTAGATACCTGGGGTAGGTGGAGATATGTAAAGCGAACAAATCAAATTATTCATACGTCCCGTGTCACGTCATCTATCAATAATATGATTGGTCTATGATTAAAAAAAAAGTCTGTCTCGTTTTAACTCTCAAGAAAATTGCAGGACAGTCATAGCACGCTCTATAGATGTCAGCCTAAACACACATGGAGCGGACGCGGGTCGGACGAGGGCCGGGTCGGGTGCGCGGATGGTCGAAGTCCATGTTTTTATATGGATGACATCACACAACGTCACCCGCCACGCGCCCACGTTGTGTGATGTCTTATCATACTAATATTTTAAATGCGAAAGTTTGGATGAATATATGGATGTGTGGATGTATGGATGTATGGATGTTTGTTACTCAATCACGCCCCAACGGCTGAACGGATCTGGCTGAAATTTGGGGCAGCGATAGATAATAGTCTGAAATAGCACAAAGGCTACTTTTTATATTCCGGAAAATTGAAGAGCTCCCGCGGGAACCAAAAAAAAACTCAGCACGCAGACGCAGTGGCGGGCATTCGTTAGTCGTCCATATAAATACAAGGAATTCAACCCGCCGCGCACCCGACCCGCACCCGTTCCGTGTGTTTTGCCCGTTAGTACGGGGACGCGAGCTGAAACTAGACAGGGTTTGGCTTACAAAGCCCGGTAGATATGAAGCGTACCTGCAACGGTGACGAGCTTCTTGGAGCTCCGCAGCGCTTTGCCGAAGCAGTGCTCTTCGTACACCACGCGCGTGATACGAGACGAGCCCGCACCGCTCCATTCCTCGTTCGGCGTCGGCGGGAGCTCCCCGCACTCGTGCTCCACCAGATCCTACAACATGTTTTATTTTATTTCTTGGATTGAAACTTCTTTAGAGTCATTCTGCCCCCCGATTGTGTAAGAATTGTCGATCAAATCGTCTAAGTTCGGCGTCAAAGTAAAATAAATCATAACATTATCGATTTAGAGCTCATTTTCGTGTACTCATTCTTATACGTTTAGGTATGTACGATACCATTAACGTATGAGAATGGATGCACGAAATTAAGCTCTAATCCAATGCTATTATGGTTTATTTTACTTTGACGCCGAACTTAGACGATTGGATCGGCAATTCTTAGATAATCGCACCTCAGATTTGAAAATTCCATGAAACGAAAAAGCGACGCTAAAAATTGTATACATCAATAAACCTAGATAATAACGAGACAAATTGAAATAATACTTAGTTTTGAGCGTACAATATCAAATAATGTAGTAATTACGAGTTTACGCATGTATGAAGAAGGTACCGGCTGGAGTCCCCTTAACGGTTATAGACCGAACAGGCGCTATAAGAAGTAAAAGAAGTGCTGTGGTTACATCTAGAAGGTGCAAACTCATTCTTTAACTAAGTCTAATACTTATTTCTCAAACATGCTAGGAAATTTGAGCATTATTTTGACAACCTCCTTCGAGATAAATCGAACTTGCCGTACTGGCCAAATACATGCGAGCAGCGGCCGGCAAAAGTTGTATGAAAATCCATATCTGTCGTGGTTTAGCGGCCAAATAAATTACATAGAAAATTCATATCTGTCGTTTAATTAAAAAATGGAACGATCTTTTACTCCGAAACATGGCAACCACAGAGGTAACTTATCAAAGGTTTTATTTAAATTTCGAACTAGCTTGCAAATAGAAAGCAGTTTATTGAAAAAAAAACACAACACAAGATTGTTACCAGTTTTATGGCCCAAAAAAAAAAAAAAAAAAAGTCACTTTACCTGTAACAGCGTGGTGATAGCGTGCCGCGACCAAGGCGGCAGTGTGACGGCGAGGCGCGCGAGCCCCAGGATGCACGATGGCTCCAAAAGCGCAGCGCCTCCGCAGAGTGCGCACAACCGACCCACCACCTGTACGAATTTCACGCTACACAAACAATTTGATGCTAGACAAACAACTTAGACATTCCATTCGCCGATACGACACCGGTATATCATAGCCGATACTGGTGCCGATTCTGTAATGTAACATAAATTAAACTAAAATGGTAGCTTTAAATCTAGTTCTGTCCCTTTCCGTAGGGAGTATTATGAAAGGGTTAGCAATATTTATAATGCTCTAATTTTAGTTTAGTTTAGAGATTGTGCACTACAGAATCAGCCCCACTGTGTCGTTCAGCTGTACAAACCATTTCATGCTAGACAAACAGATATTTCAGTCACCGATACGATACCGATATATCATAGCCGATACTGTGTCGTTCAACTGTACAAACAATTTGATGCTCGACAAACAACTTAGATATTTCAGTCGCTGATACGATACCGATATATCATAGCCGATACTGTGTCGTTCAACTGTACAAACAATTTCATGCTAGACAAACAACTTAAACATTGCATACGCCGATTCGATACCGATATATCATAGCCGATACTGCGTCGTTCAGCTGTACAAACTATTTCATGCTAGACAAACAACTTAGACATTTCATTCGCCGATTCGATACCGATATATCATAGCCGATACTGCGTCGTTCAGCTGTACAAACTATTTCATGCTAGACAAACAACTTAGACATTTCATTCGCCGATTCGATACCGATATATCATAGCCGATACTGCGTCGTTCAGCTGTACAAACTATTTCATGCTAGACAAACAACTTAGACATTTCATTCGCCGATTCGATGCCGATATATCATAGACGATACTGTGTCGTTCAACTGTACAAACAATTTCATGCTAGACAAACATTTTAGACATTTCATTCGCCGATTCGATGACGATATATCATAGCCGATACTGTCGTTCAATGAGAATGAAAAGCGTCTTAGAATGCCTCTCCATACATTTCAGTAATGACATGTCGTTACCGCATCAGCGAATAAAAAAATCGCACTTACTACAGTCGCTGTAACTATCATGAAAATGAGCAATAGAATCTTGGGGATTATTATAACCAAACATAGGCAAGATGCGAACAAAAATGACAAGGATTCTAGATGGAAGTGGTGTGCACTTTTTAACTGCAAAACCTAGCCCACCCTTATGGTACAATTTCATCAGTGTGCGACGCAAATGTTTCTCTCTGTGGACTTAAACGAGCAAAGCTGTGCGCAGTGTTTTTTAGCCCATCCACTCAAGATGAAAATGTTCATGCACAATTGTGCTGCACGATTTTGGTACGACTAGTACCATTCGGATTACGGTTGACCCTATACTGTAATTTTTTTCTTATCATCAGTACAGTCCAATTCAAACTTTATGACTTCTCATCAACATCATCGAACATCATGCGTTTCGATGTGCAGATCGATATTAGGTATCAGCGGATTGTTTCAGTTGACTTACATGCGCGAAACTTCACTCGCGGCTAACTTCCGAGGCATCATAAAGTTTGAATCGGACTGTACACATGTCAAGATTAAGAAACCTTTTAATGAATCATTTGGAGACCATACCTTGGCAGACAGCAGGAGATGGTCAGCCAGCAATGTGGAGTCCATAGCCAGCATGTGCGTCACCAGAGCGTGAGCTAGCGCCGCGCCCAGGGCCGGACTCAACAGCCGGGCCCCCTCCTCAGCTCGCGAGTTTCCCCCCGCTGACGTGGAGGGGCCCCCTGCGGATGAGCCGGAGCCCCCCGCACCGCCGCCGCGCTTGCACATCATCGCCATACGCGCTTTGAGACTGACACGGGCGCGCTGTTCACAATAATAATAGGTCTTGTTTTACTTTATAAACAAACATAAATATCAACTTTCTACCTGACTGAAACTGACCGACCGAGGATGTGAATTTTAAGATCTTTTGGAAGACCCGATATTTAATAATAAGTAAGAAATAATTTATTTTTGACATAGGCATCATCCCTATTTTTCTTCTAGTAATTTCGTTGTGCCGGTCGTTAGCAGATCAGGGGAAACACCATGAAGCCGTAAGAAAACTAGACGACATAAGAAGGCAAAACAAAATACTTATATCCAGCAGTGGAGCACACTGTCTTAATAGACCTATTACACTGCACTATTGGCCCGACAAAATACTTATATCCAGCAGTGGAGCACACTATCTTAATAGGCCTATTACACTACACGTTTTACCCTGTAGTAAGGGTGGGCGTGGCCGCTAGTAAGACTGTCGCTTATTACACAGCAATAAGGATTATAGGAGCACCGGAGCATCTTCAGGAAATGTTGACTCGACAATGCACGATTGTGAAGTGACTGTCATATCGTAAGTTCTGGCTTATATACCTTTTTGGCATGACTCATACTGAAGATGCTCCGGTGTCGGAGTGAAACGTACGTTGAGAGTGATTTGGAGGATTTGTGTGGTGTGGTGTTGTGCCTGTGCGAATTGCTGGGTGGTGGGTGTCGCATGCTGCAGGTGAAAGACACGCACTGTACCACACAGATTTGTCTACTGTAGCGGATTATAGCGAATTAAACTTCTAGTTCATTCACACTACACTGATTCAGGTGTAAGGGTCCCTGTGAAAAGTGCAGTGTAATAGGGCTAAAAGGATCAATATAGGGAGACTTTCTCCCTAAATATTACACTACACTGATACAAGTCTAAAGGTCCCTGTGATAAGTGCAGAGTAAGAGGCCCATTAACCATCTGTAGCCCGTGGTGGAGCGAGGTGGTACCTGCTGCTCCTCGAGCGCCACCTGTATGCCGCGGCGCGCCGCTTCCAGCTCCTGCATCTGGTGCAGCAGCTTCTTGTGCAGCTTGCGCCGGTGCAGCTTGCAGTCCGCGGAGCGCGGGGACGGGGCGGCGCCCTCGGCCGCGCCCGCGCGCGCGCGCCCTCCCGTCACCCAGTCCCACCTGGCGGATTATGGATCTTTGAAGTGAAAACTTCTTTAGCCGCGTTGACTACTTTTTGGTAGGGGGTAAACTTGTGGATTCGCGTGACCGACATGCTCGCGAACAAAAGCTCGAAGACAAAATGTCTTAAACATTCGTAATGAAACTTTAATGCCTTAGTTTTAATGTTTATATTTTAATATATATTTTTTAATTAAAAAAGTAAATTAAATATTCGTTTTCACTTCTATCGGCATTCCCTATGACTGCCAATTCTTTGGAAGTGAAAACTTCTTTAGCCGCGTTAACCACTTTTTGGTACGAGGTAAACTTTTTTTTTAAAACTTGGATTCCCGTGACCGACATGCTCGCGTTGTTACGAAGACAAAAGGTCTGAAATATGAATATACTACATTCGTAATTAAACTTTAATCCCTTAGTTTTAGGGTTTATATTTTAATTATTTTTTTTTAATTATTAATTTTTTTTATTAAATATTCGTTTTCACTTCTATCGGCAGTCCCTATTGACTGCCAATTTTCTTTTCTTAAATGTTTCTCACTCAGTTATTCTCTGACATGATATCAGAGATCTTTTTAATGCGAGTTTGAGGTGAGAGGTGGATTATGAATTATATCACACCCCAATAGTAAAAGTGAATTTAGTCACTTAAAAAGTTGTAAACACAAACACCTGTAATACAGAGGGCGGTAGGCTATTAGCTGTAAAAAAAACACTTGCCAACCAATATTGCAAATACCAATAAGTCATAAGTAATTATTATTTACTAGGAAACGCCCGCGACTTCGTCTGCGTGGTTTGAGGTTTTTTGGTTCCCGCGGGAACTCTTTCATTTTCCGGGATAAAAAGTAGCCTATGTGCTATTCCAGACTATAATCTATCCCTGTGACAAATTTCAGCCAGATCCGTTCAGCCGTTGGGGCGTGATTGAGTAACAAACATCCATACATCCATCCAAACTTTCGCATTTATAATATTAAGTAAGATAAGATTAGTAAGATTAATTTATCTTTCAAAGTATTCTATAATGCTTAATAATGGGAGGGTATAACTATTTAGTAGTTTAGACGACCTCCGTGGCGCAGTATGTAGCGCTGTGGTCTTAAAGTGTGGAGGTCCCGGGTTCGATCCCCGGTGGGGTCAATTTGGGAATTTATAATTTCTGAATTTTCCCTGGTCTGCCCTGGTGGGAGGTTTCGGCCGTGGCTAGTTACCACCCTACCGGCAAAGACGTGCCGCCAAGCGTATTTAGCGTTCCGGCTAGGAGTGCGCGCTGCGCATGGATCAACATACCTATTGTTGCGCTGCGTGGGGTATGGGTTTAATATAACTGTCATGCCCCTAACAGGTCAGCCAGCCCGCTATCACCTTAGACCGCATTATCACTTACCAGGTGAGATCGCAGTTAAGGGCTAACTTGTAGTGGTAAAAAAAAAGACAATGCATAGCTCACACCTTGATTCAAATTTATTTGAGGTAACTAGAACTTATGTACTGTATTAATTTACTTAGTTTTAAAGAATTCACGCCTGAACAATTTTCTTTGTTGTTGTTTCTTCATATTAAGTATAACTTCCGAAGTGTTTTGGCCTTAAAAAAATAGTAGTTAAGAGTGCACGCACATAGGTACTTTTACGGGCTGCTATTAGACACCAATGCAACATACCTATTGTTGCGCTGCGTGGGCGCAGGCGTGGACGCATTGACAGCGGCGTCCAACACAGACGCGAGCGCAGTCAGCATGGCGGCCAGAAGCGCGGGCTGCGGGCGCGGGCTGCGCATGAGGTCCAGTGTGCGGGCGCATAGTGCGTGCGTCACACCGCCGCCATTGGAGCCGTGTGCGTACATACTCTTACGGGCCATGTACATCACGGCTATTAGGCATCTTTAAATAAATTTTATCATTATTATTATTTTAAGTATTAATACAGACAAGTCATAATTTAAAAAAATTTAAAACACAACTGCCCTGCCAAAAAACGAACTAAAAGTTAAAAATCTAAATTCATCTAGTTAAATAGAATCTTATTCACATTTTTATTGAATGTTACTTTTTTGTGAATCACTGGATATTGAACCATAGTGTTATATATTTTTGGAATCTACTCATTTTCTAGATGATGATTACATAATTAATCTTATTTTCGAATTTTTTTTTTCAGCTTTAGTCTTTAGTCATGGTCAATCCATCAATATTTTTTGAAATTTTACTAGCCTATGTCACCCGGATTAAAAATTGTTATGCATGGTATTGATTTTGTGTTTGTGACCCTTACTCATAAAAGAAGTTAGAGTTAGAGTTGTAAAAGATCTTATCACTACAGTGCACGCGGTGTTTACCTTTAAGTGGCTAATCATTTTATCTTTGTACCTGATATTTTGTAAATTTTCTGATCTATGTTTTAAACGATATGCTGTTGGAAGACCAATAATGAAAAAAAAAATTGATTTCACTAAAAATGCAGATTCGTAACTTTGCCATGGAGGTGAGGACATATAGACCTGTATTATATTATTGTGCAAGCATATAATGAGCATGATGACTAATTTTGAAAAATGGTCAGATTATGTTCGGAAGTATCTACTATTTCGAAAAAATATATTATTTCAGCAGAAAAATAAGGTTTGGTAGATAAAATTGGCATTTGAAATTTAAATTTTAAAATTCACGCCAAAACGCTCGCGAGTGTCATGGCGTCGTTTGTGACGTCACTATTGTTATTACCAATGTACTCTGTGCAGTGTGCAGCAAACAATAGTGTGACTGCCAAAGCTCGAAAACAAACAATTGTGACGTCACGACTTCTTGGTGTTTAATCCATTATGGCGGATTGCTGTATTTCATAGTTTTATTTTATCAAAATAAATAGCAATCTCACTCGAAATAGAAAAATAAATACGTTTTTTATAATCCATGAATCCTATTCCATTAGATAAATTCATAATTTAATTGATTCTTGGTTACTGTCATCATGGCTATTCACCTGTCAAGCGGTTGCGGAGGCGCGTCCCTCCGCTCGAAGGGCTCGGCCAGAGCATCGGCCAGCAGGGGGCCCCACCAGCGCGCGTTGCCGCACACGTGCGCCAGCAGCGCGCCCGTGCCCGCCGCGAACCGCCCGCCCCACTCCCACGACAGCGGGAGCACGCCCCAGCACCACTCGGCGCTTACGCCGCTGTACTCCTGTGCATTAAGGCGCTGTGAGCTCGCGAGGTGAAAACGAGCAAGCGCATATCGCAATGCAGGAAATCGTTTGTATAGGTTCCATACATCTCCGCTCTAGCCAACACACATCTCCGCTCCACTCTAGCCAGTACGCATCCCCGCACAGCTTCGGTACATATGTCACCGTAAGTTTATAATCTAACTCGCGAAATTGCAAAATGTTAAATACCTATCAGATTACAATCTACCGGAAAATAATGCGTTAAATTGTAATCTTTCGACAGTTTGCAATTACGCGAGTTAGATTATAATTCTTACGGTGACATATACATACATACATACATACATAAATACGTACATACATACATACATAAATACATACATACATACATACATACATACATACAATGAAACCTGAAAACAATATACTCCTTTTTTCAGGCAGTCGTATAAAAAATAAATATTTACTTTTCAATACAAATTAATCCGACAATGTGTTTGATTTAAAAATATGAATTTTATCTTATATTTCTAGAGCAAATTATTGGTTTCAATAAGGAGAAAAATTGCTTTAAAAGGTAAACTAAGAGGTATGTTTAAAAGAAATTTCAATGCAGATATTTTTTAAATTATGTGATGAGATGCGTACATTTTGTTTTTAATGTAAACCTTCACCTATAATTTTCGAATTAGCGGCCGAATTCGGACGGGTCAGCGGGTATAATATCGGCATAATTCCGGAATCTACAGTCTACTATAGCAGATTTGTTCAGATTAACAACTTAAGCTTATTAGCACTAATTTCTACAAGGTGAAAACATTCTAAAGGGCAAAACACACAGGGAGCGGGCGCGGGTCATATAAATACATGGAATTCAACAGGAATACATACAAGCTCTCTGTGTCTTTTGCCGTTAAAGGTGACCTCACGGCGTTTGCATGACAATCACACTAGAACAATTCAATAAGACATAACAAGAACTCACCACATCCATTTGAAAAACGAAATACAACAGCAAATCGATGACATTCTCCGTGATAACCCTCAATTTGTCCGTCGACGCTGTTTCCAGCAACGCCTCAGGAGTCACTCTCCCTCTATCCAGCATATCCAATACTTTCTCATTGCAATCGGGCGTGTTCTGCAGCCGTTTCAATATGTTTGTGCAATTGTGTAATTGCTGTTGCAGTTCTATGCACTCCTGGTATGCAGCTATGACTTTTGGGTCGGATTCGTTTGCCTGGTTGAGATACGCCATCATGTGTGCTGCGTTGCCGTTGTATAGGTCCAGATAGGGGTTCAATAAATCAATCAGCTTGCCTGTCGCTAACCTGCGATTTTCAAAATATTATTTCAAAATATTATTATTAAAATAATATTGACGACCTCCGTGTGTAGCGCTGTAGTCTTAATGTGCGGAGGCCCCGGGTACGATCCCCAGCAGGGTCAATTTGGAAATTTATTATTTCTGAATTTTCCCTGATCTGGCCTGGTGGGAGGCTTCAGCCGTTGGTGCTGATTCTGTATTGCACTAAAACTAAGCTAAAACTAAGCTAAAATAACAGCATTAAAAATATTGCTAGCCCTTACATAATACTTCATGTGGAAAGGGACAGAACTAGATTTAGTCATTTTA
Organism: Erebia palarica; assembly: GCA_964035005.1. Classification (NCBI taxonomy): domain Eukaryota; kingdom Metazoa; phylum Arthropoda; class Insecta; order Lepidoptera; family Nymphalidae; genus Erebia; species Erebia palarica. The sequence goes on from OZ035994.1 coordinate 21,987,168, forward strand.
GTTTAGAGATCGTGTTATACAGAATAGGGATGATGCCTATATCAAAAATAAATTATTTCTAACTGACTGTTAATTAGCGGTTCTTCCAAAAGACCTAAAAATTACATGCTAGGTTAATTTTTGATAAACATTTTAAAATATAGACTAAAGGAAAAAAGTGCCTGAAATTCGATAACGTCAGTATTGTGATTTTCATACAACTTCCATACAAGAAGAGCGTTAAGTTTGATAAAGAGTTGCTGATTTGATTAAGTTGTCATCATCCCTATTGGCCACACTTAATACATTTTCGATACTGACCGGAATCTGCAAGACAAGTCCTCGTACAAAGCTTTAAGCGCGTTTATAGAGGCCTGAACGTTGGCGATTTCGACGATTTCGCCGTAGAACCAGCCCAGCGGTATCTTGCACTTCATTGCTGCCATGCCGTACCGTCCTATCGTGGTTATCTATGTGAAATACGAAAAATATGAAAATGTGTTTACAGTTTTAATTCTACTATGTCTCTCTCTCTATCTATCTCTATCTATTCTACTTATACTTTTCACCTGGCATAGTTTGCCCGGTTATCTAAGATTACATATAAAACATATTTGGATTGTCAAAAATTACCTTCATATATCTGCAAAGCGGTGGCGGTTGTATATCAGTAAGCACGAGGTGCTTGGTAGCTATGTCAGTGGCGTAAGCAATCTTCACGCAGTCTGTCTCTTCGCCAACGGTCCAGATGTCTATGTACAAAGTCACCAAGTCCGAGCATGATGGTATCACCTGAACAGGAAAAAAATCAAATACTCTCCCATACTTCTCTATGGCACAATTATACACATAATTAAACTACTATTTTAATATTTTCAAACATGCACCAAAATGCTTATAAACTATCCATCAGCCCGTATGCATCCACTGCTGGACATAGGCCTTTTCGAGAGCGCGCCACCAAACACGGTCCTCCGCCTTCCTCATCCAACCGCTTCCCCCTTCTTTAAGTCATCGGACCAGCGAGCTGGAGGTCGTCCTACACTCCGCTTACCGGTACGCGGTCTACACTCCAGAACACGTCTGCCCCAACGGCCATCGGTTCTGCGAGATATGACCTGCCCACTGCCACTTCAGCTTGCTAATCCGCAGAGCTATGTCGGTCACTTTTCTTCCTTTCCGGATTTTATCCTAGAGAGAGATTCCCAACAAAGCCCGGTCTATAGCACGCTGAGCGACTTTTAATTTATTGATAACTGATTTAGTTCAATTTTGGGAGGCTACCACTCTTTGACAATTTTTTCGAGGGTTTTATTAATTTAATAATTTTTTTATTAAAATTTTACTGAAACACATTTAACAAGTTGGTGTAAGTAGACCGGAGGGACCTAAAGCCTGATAAAATTTGTCCATTTATTTTATCTTTTGACAGAAGCACGCCTATGTAGTTCCATAATTACTGACAAATAAACCATACACAAACAAAAAATAATAGTTTACGGACACTGTTTTTTTTTCACAATAGTGAAGCGACATGTTCTTTAGCTGTGATATTTCGTAACTTGTATATTTTTAGTAACTACCAGTACGACTTTCCTTTTCGAAATAGTCAGGAAGCCACATCACTAGCACACTTGATTGTCCTTCAAGCACCATACATCGTTGTCGACAGATATTGTATATGACCATGACTCATTGAGGTTGCCAAATTATTTAACATGAGTGATTTACTTTAATACATACAATTGGGTATTTGACTAGTCAAATCAGCAACTTTTTTTTCAAAAGTCAAAACGCGTGCTTAGTATGGATTTTGTATCAAATTTTAAGTTGTGACGTCATCAAAGTTCGACTCTTTTTTTCCTTTATTCGATAGTTTAAAATGGTTATTCAAAATAAAACTAGCAGGGGACGTGGATATTACGAATTTTGGGAGATTCTTTATTTAATAATCAGTAAAAACTAATTTATTTCACTAGGAGTCAAATATCCAATTTAGTTACTTAAGCGCCTGGGTATGCTTATAAAACAATATTAAGTGTTGAGCAAAAATCAAATACAAAATAAACTCAATTGTTATCAAAAATCGAATCGGTGACGCATCAGGACATCATTAACTCGAGCTGTCAAAATTTAAACAAATGATTGGACAGTTAATAGTGAGATAATAAAGACTTACAACATCCGTGAGACGCACTAGATGACCGAAGTCGAGCACAATGTATCGGCGCGCGCCCGAGTGCATCCGCTCTACCAGAAGGGTGTGTTGAGGCGAGCGCGTCACTAGCGTGGCCCATGGGATACCGCACTGTGCACCCTCCTGTATGAAAGCAACGTGAACAGTATGAATCCAATTCTGGCCTTTGACGAGATTTTTTATACATTGCAAGTAAGCCCTTGACTGCCATCTCACCTGATGGTAAGCGATGATGCAGTCTAAGATGGTAGCGGAATAACCTGTTAGGGGCATAGCAGTTGTAATTAGCCCATAAAAGCTTATTACACTGCACTTTTCACAGGGAGCCTTTCCCAGAAAAGGATTATTATGGATCTAAATCTGAGATGGATCCTGCTTCGGTTAGGTAATCTCAAGTTTGTAGAAACAGTGGAAGGATTCTAGGAGCATAGACATTGTCAGCCGGAGCCGTTTGAGATATTTGTCAGTCAGCCAGTCTCGCCTTTTGTCATTAGCAGCTCCACTGTGGATATGATTTGCGTGTACTTATATTTTGTATAGGGTGACTAAGAATAAATCAAATGTAATTTTTATTTATAGATGACAAAAGTCACGGCATTTATATTGGTTTTTGCCGTGATTACACTATTCTCGGCCGATGCAAAACTCAATGGCGACCAGGAAATGTATGAATCTAATCGGCTTGAAAATATCAAGTTAACTACTGAGATAAAAAATATCAAAAAACGACAAAGAATTTGACCCGCCTCCTTTTTATTTAGAGTATATGATTTGATGAAAAACCTACTTTTTATTTTATCTCGTTATTAATTTTATTAAAACATCAACGGACTGGACAAGTTTTGCATTCATTATGCATAACGTCTGCCAGGTCCGCTATCAGTGTAGTGTAATAACCTGTTAGGGGCATGGCAGTTCTAATTAGCCCCCCTAATTGGCATCTTACCGGAACACTAAATCGCTTCGCAGCATGTCTTTGCCGGTAGGGTGGTAACTAGCCACGGCCTCAGCCTCCCACCAGACAAAAGTAAGTTGACGTAAGGCGCTAAAATATTTTAAGCGAATAGACCTCAAAACCTCAGAAACATCAGTGTATCTATGTTAAATAATTAATTGTTATGTTGTGGTTTATTATATAATATATTATTTTAATTATGTACAGACAAAACGTAAAAATGATAAAAAGTATTATAATGTTAGCAACCCTGACAGGGCCTAATGTTCATGCATGCTAATTGATAATAATAAGTAATATTATTTTTTAGCAAGTAAGGCATGTACAATGTACACGAAACCTATCTATAAAATAAATGATTAAATCAAAAAAAAATATTAAGCCAAATTATGGCGCAATGCCCCAACCATATATTGACTCAACATCTAGTGAGGATGTTCCAATGTTGGAGTGAAACATTTATTTATTTATAGATTCACCACCTTACATTATCATTACAGGGGTTCCCAATGTGATAATAAAGTTACACACACACAAGGTTATCTATTCTATTATCAAAAATATCACCTACTAGCTTATGTATAGCAAATAGCCCCCGTCGTTATCTTTGTGAGTTCACTCGAAGAGCAACGAAAGTTGAATCAACATTTCCTGAGGATGTTCCGGTGTTGGAGTAAAACATAAATTCAAATGTTTTTTTATTCAAATAAACTTTTACAAGTACTTTTCAATCGTCGAGTGAATCTACTACTGGTTCGGAATGCCATTCCTACCGAGAAGAACCAGCAAGAAACACGGCGGCAACTCTCTTGAAAAAAAAAATTTACAATTTACAAATAGTTACAAATCGTTAAGATTTGTGTAATGTGGCGATGTGGGGGTGCGTATTGCTTGCTTGGTTGCTTCGTTTTTCTGCGTGTTAAGAATCGGTGAAGAAATATACGTACCTTGAATAGTTTTTCTTCAGTGAAGTCCATTTTGTCCTGTGGATCGCACTCCATAAGGGAGCTTTCCACATCGTCCAATGAGTCAGGATCTTGCGAGGATTGTTTCATTTGACCCTCCTTCACCACCGTCCATAACTGCAATAAAATAATTGTCTGTTACCATATTTAGTTGTTAAATTCAGCAGTAATTAACATTTAAAAAGTGTACAGTCCGTCAAACTTATCTGACCCAGCGCCAAAATTGGAAATAATTTTTATTTTATTAGTTGCTTTTTTTTTTAAAATTATTTTTCATATCTAGCGACGATGTCACCGGGTCAGATAAGTTTGTGGGACTATACACTGTCCAAATAAATGACAGTTTAAATGAACTGAAATGTGACATCTGATGTAGCGACTACCTAGAAGTTACCGTTGCGTTTGCGGCCTTAAAACTAAACGTATAGCACCATAACTAGACGTATAGTTCATATGGCCGGCGCCAATTAAATAGTTCGTGTGAAATCAGTCGCTGTTGACTACAGGAAAATAAACAAAATAAAAAATAAAATAAAATTGACCGCAAGACGCGTCGCAATTGTATATTTTCGCGCGTAGTATAACGTTGACGACGAGTTTGTATGAGAACAGCACAAACAAGCACTCGCACCTCAGTTCATAGACAACTATACGATTAGCGCGAACTATACACAACGATACTTGAGAGTAAAGGAACAGAGAGTGCACTATATCCCCCGCGCAGATGGCTAATCTATCTGCCGTGGCCGAAATTCGGTCGGGAGGTCACTATTATTATTTATCTATTTTACATTACCTAATGAGGGTCAGCTGAGTGCGCGCTAACAACGGTCGGGGGGTGCCTGGTGGCCGCCTTCTCCAGTTTGGTGCCGTCAGAAGCGAGATGGCAGGTCACGTGTAGGACCGTGGCCTCGTCCAACCAAGCCGCCACAACTTCCAAGTAGCCACGACCCTACTTTCGTTTTACCTCCTAAATAGAATTGGTACATTACCTGATGAGGATCAGCTGAGTGCACGTTAACAACGGTCGGGGGATGCTTGGTGGCCGGCGTCTCCAGTTTGGTGCCGTCATAAGCGAGGTTGCAGGTCATGTGTAGGACAGTAGCCTCGTCCAACCAAGCCGCCACATCTTCCAAGTAACCACGACCCTACTTTCGTTTTACCTCCTAATAGAATTGGCACATTACCTGATGAGGGTCCCTGATGAGGGTCAGCAGAGTGCGCGCTAACAACGGTCGGGGGGTGCCTGGTGGCCGCCGTCTCCAGTTTGGTGCCGTCAGAAGCGAGGTTGCAGGTCACGTGTAGGACCGTGGCCTCGTCCAACCAAGCCGCCACATCTTCCAAGTAACCACGACCCTACTTTCGTTTTACCTCCTAACAGAATTGGTACATTACCTGATGAGGGTCAGCTGAGTGCGCGCTAACAACGGTCGGGGGGTGCCTGGTGGCCGCCGTCTCCAGTTTGGTGCCGTCAGAAGCGAGGTGGCAGGTGACATGCAGCGGAGTGGCCTCCCCCAAGCCAGCCGCCACAGCCTCTAAGTCACCGAGCCCCCACCATACGCTGTTGCTGTTCGTTTTACCTTCTGACAGAAAATTTTTTCACTGTTAACTTTCATAAAATCCATACATAATATTATAAGTGCGAAAGTATCTGGCTGTCCGCTAAACTTTCACGGCCCATCTTTTCAACCGAGTTTGGTGAAATTTTATACAGAGATAGGTTGTATCCCGGGGAAGGACATAGGGTACTTATTATCCCGGAAAATTAAGGAGTTCCCGCGGGAATTAAAAACTTAATCCACGCGGATGAAGTCAGGGGCGTCGTATAGTATTTTATAATCTCCCCTCTCGTCTGCTTTATGAAGACGTCTTTTGTTGGAAGGGAAATCATACGTTCGATCATCATTCAATAGGATAAAGCGAATTAAAATGTCTCGTATGTCTCGGGGATGTTAACTTTACTCTCGCAGAGATCTACGGCGGAGAGTCCCCACAAAAAACCATACACCCCCACAATAGCTAAGTTTTTAAATTACGTATTTGTCAAAATGCGTGTCAGAACGATTCAGCGTTCCGGTACGATGCCGTGTAGAAACCGAATAGGGGTATGGGTTTAATATAACTGCCATGCCCCTCACAGGTTAGCCCGCTACCATCTTAGACTGCATCAATACTCAATACCCTGAATACTCAATATCATTTATTCAATATAGGTACACTGTAGGTACACTTATTGACGTTAAAAATTACTTATAAATCATGATGGTCATAATTGGTTACGGTATCTTAAAACTAAAGCTACGAGGGTTCCAAACGCGCCCTGGTCTGAGAAGAGCCCACAACAAACTTCCATCCTCCATCTTCACTATTCATCAGGTGAGATCGCAGTCAAGGGCTAACTCGTAGTGGATAGTAAAAAAAAAGTACCTGTATCTGGCGGCAGATTGAGCAGGTCCTTGAGCTGATACTGAGGCGCGGGTTGCGGCGGTGAGGGCGCGTCCCCCGCTAACACGCTCGCGTACGTCACGGGCGTGGTCGAGCCGCGCACTAGCTCGGGCACCTCGGCGCCAAAGCGGGTGCCTTCTAACGGCAACCCGTAAAGGCCGAACCTGGACAACAATATGATAGTTGAAGAAATACGGCCATAATTTTTTTTTTTTCTATGCTATATTGACTGCCTCGTTGGTGTAGCGGTTAGCGTAGTCGACTGCGGATCACGAGGTCCTGGGTTCGATTCCCGGTCGGGCATAAAAATTGTTAGGTATTGGGTTTTTCAATTATGAAATTCTCAGTGCCAGCCCGGAGTTGGAAGTTGGCGGTGCTTCACCCCCGTGCCTCGGAGAGCACGTTAAGCCGTCGGTCCCGGTTATTATCACTAACATGGTAATAGTCGTTAAAGCCCGCCAACCCGCATTGGAGCAGCGTGGTGGGTCTAAGCTCCTAATTCCCTCTCTCTTATGAGAGTGGAGGCCTGTGCCCAGCAGTGGGACGTTAATAGGCTGTAGTGGTTTTTCTATTATTGAGTACCAATTATCAGGGGTGCTCAATATAATTACAATCTAGCCAGACTATTTGACTAATAAGTAATTTTTCTTTAACCTAAGCTTATAATTATCTTATGTGCTAAGAAATTGTCCAATGACGTATCTTAGTCAATAAAAAAAATTTAAAAAATTCAAACTTTGACAATGTCTTTTGGATAATCAAGTGAATCTACCACAGGTTCGGAATACCATTGCTACCGAGAAGAACCAGCAAGAAACTTGGCGGTTGCTCTTTAGAAAAAATTAATAATATATGCGATTTGTCCAGTGTCCGGCAATGTATGACACATTTTCAACCATCAGGTAAAATTTAACAATATATCTTTAAATCTATAGGTAAATTACATAGCAACGTTGTAATTCGTCAAAAATGACCAATACCAGAAAAAATATTATTATTATTACTCTTTATTTTGTACGCCACAACACAAAAATATAAAGGACAAATAAATACATAGAAAACACTAAGAACGAAGTAGAATACAAAAAGGCGGCCTTATCGCTTAGTAGCAATCTCTGCCAGGCAACCTTAGGATTAATAATATTGTTGTTATTAATTAAATTATCGACAGATTAATTATTTAATTATCAATTTCAAAAAATGACTTCACATTATAAGGGTCAACGTGCACAACACACATAACAGCCGAGAAGTTTAAAATACCTGGCTCGCAGTAAGTGGTGATATGGATCGGCACGTTCCCGTAAGCAGCGTGCCGTTTTCTCCAACAAAGCAAGGCCCTTCGCCACCAAAGCCGAAACACCGGCGCGTCGAGTACAGTGTTGAGCTAGCGCCATGAGCCATTTGAGAGCTCCGGGCGACTCGCACGCACCCACTAGGGGTATGCAAGCTATCACTCTGCTGACCAACGTCTCCTCGAATGTAGTTTTCCAGCGCTTTGGAATCTCTTTCACACCCCTATCATAAAATTTGCAGAGTTAGAAAATGCTACTAGTTAAATGCATTTCATTTTGTTTGTTTTTTTTGTTTTTTTTTTTTAGCGATAACGATCAAACATTTTTTCAAGCTGTCACACTGCTGACTAATATCTCTTCAAATGTAATTTTCTAGAGCTTTGGAAGCTCTTTCACACGCTTATCATAAAATTTGCAGAGTTAGAAAATGCTACTAGTTAAATAAATTTTATTAGCGACACCTATCAAATGTCTCTTCAAATGTAAAAATGTAATTTTCCAGCGCTTTGAAAGCTCTTTCACACCCCTGTCATAAAATTTGCAGAGTCAGAAAATGCTACTAGTTAAATAAATTTTATTAGTGACAACGATCAAACATTTTTCAAGCTATCACACTGCTGACTATTGTCTCTTCAAATGTAATTTTCCAGCGCTTTGGAAGCTCTTTCACATCCCTATCATAAAATTTGCAGAGTTAGAAAATGCTACTAGTTAAATAAATTTTATTAGCGACAACGATCAAACATTTTTTCAAGCTATCACACTGCTAACTAATGCCTCCTCGAATGTAGTTTTCCAGCGCTTTGGAAGCTCTTTCACACCCCTATCATAAAATTTGCAGAGTTAGAAAATGCTAATAGTTACATAAATATTATTAGCGACAACGATCAAACATTTTTCAAGCTATCAGACTGCTGAATAATGTCTTTTCAAATGTAATTTCCCAGGGCTTTGGAAGCTCTTTCACATCCTTATCATAAAATTTGCAGAGTTAGAAAATGCTGCTAGTAAAATAAATTGTATTAGCGACAATCAATCATTTTTGTATAAAGAATCTATGCATGAATATATGCATTGTTATGAATGCATATATCTATGAATATATGCATTCAGTTTTAATAAGACGGAAAACGTAGGATAACCTATTGGAATTTAATTATTAAACTAGATGACTGGCTCCCGAAAAATCTCGTGAAAACTCTTTAATTTGCCGGGGATAAAACCTCTTGATATCGTCAAGATCGGTTAAGGTAATGCGCCATAAATAGATAACAGACATACAGTCACACAGACGCAACTTTGCATTTATAAGCGCGATAAAAGATGAAAGAAACGAAATTTAATACTCACTCGCTCGTGATCAACATAATTTTGACACACTTTTTCGCGATACTTCTGTTCGCGCAAAGTATGCAGTTCTTTATCAAGGCTTCAGTATGCTGTTCGATGACGTCGATGCACTCCAACTGTTGAGTTTCTATAGGACTATCGGCTTCCTTCTCTTTTCCCTTTTCAGATTTCGTAAAACGCATGCGTTGAAGCCGGATTGATATGACCCAATTGATGAGATCGAGTGCTAGTTTGCGCTTCTCAACATCATCCTTGCTTATGGCCGTTCTACAAAGGGTATCCAAAAAATGGTTCGATTCTAGCATAGCTATTCGCTGTTGCCGCTCCATCGGCACATTGGTTTGTGGGCACGAACGAACAGTTATGGATATTTGATGTAACCAGTCGCAACCGATGAAACAGAATTTCTTCGATGAGTTCTCAGCTGTTTTTATGGGTCCCTTAGCCATATCTTTAGCAGGATCGAATAATGTTTTTATATGGATCAAGAATGTTCTACCTCTGGCCCGATAGAGCCGTGGGCTAGTAAGAATCAATGTTCCCGATTGTTGTGTCGTATCCAAGCCGGAAGATAAAAACAAAGGGCCTGCCAAAATTTCAGCATTGTGCGACTGTAAGTACTCTTCGCTATTCACAGGATTCTCTAGATTGGAGACATCTGGGTCTATAACAGGCGAGTGTGCTGGAGAATCAGCTCTCTGGCCGAACGAGGCATCTTTTTTGTAGCCTATTCCATGCAAATTTTGCTTCAATAGCGTCACCTGAATGATAGGCAAATTTTCAGAACTTGCAAAATGTAGTGTAAATCCGAATTCAATGTGCGCTAAAGAAGCGCTATAAGGCAAAGTTAGTTCCAAAACGTGTTCGTCCCAAGTGGATGACGTATTTTGTAAGCGCCACGATCGGTTGTTCTGATGGTCAGATCTCGATCTTTGAGCTGGTGACAGTTCACACCAAAATCCTGGCACTACAGCACTGTACGGCACAGTTGTATTCATACCGTAGTAGCCTGTCAGAGATATAAGAGTTTCCAGATCGTTCATGTCTAATTCAGGCTTGTTAGCTATAATCACTGGTGCAGATGTTGGACCGCAGACCTCGTCGCGCGGTGCTTTTTGCAACATGTCCAGATCTAAATTAGCAAACTCATCCTCGTTCACATCGCTTCCTGAATCCTTCTCACCATTGTTGAGCGCATAGAAATAAATCATACCATGTTTAGTCGATACGCTGAGGCGTTCAACCGACGCGCAATAGACGACCGATGTGAACTGCCCCTTTGGAACACGTTTTTCTGAAAGTGTATGGAAATCAGGTAAGGTGTACAACCTTAGGTTGCCATCGAGACCGACAACGGCAAAAGAGTACTGCCCGAGTTTATCGGCTGGAAGCAGACACAAGTCCACGGGACTTTCGTTATAAGGTAACTCTATGAACGATACTGGATTATCTTCTAACGTAAATATGGAAGTGTTACTATTTATTTTATAAAGAATAAAGTAGGCTTTTGTATCAGATTTGTCAGTCTTATCTTGTTGATCAGCCACTTCGTCGACGTCCATTTTCGTGTCGCTGTCGCAGTCTGCCTCCTCTTCGACTTTCACCTTCTCAGGATCGATACTCGATATGACGACCAATAAATGCTCCTTGTCTTCTGTAGGCAAAAGATGCGTCACCCTTGGATCTTCTTTTTGGTTTAACTTTGCTGGAAGACTCAAGCATTGGACGGCTACTCCCTGTGACACTGCCTCCTCTTGAGGAGGATCGCTATCGAAACCGTCGTTGTTGCTGTTATTGACTGCAGGCTGCGTTCCAACCTTAATTCCTCCGAATTTCGTCACTTTGACTTCCGCACCGTCAGTATCTGAATACCATTTCAGATCAGATAGCGGCTTCTCAGAACCGTCGGTATCTACGTACCACTTCAAATTAGAGATTTCCATAGGACCGTTTTCAGTATTCATGCTCAGGTATTGCGAGAGCGGATCAGTTACAGCATCAGTTTGGTCTACTACCTTCGTACCGGAAGATTCCAAGTTTCCACTTTTCCAACTTTTCAGTTGAGAAATCTTGCCTACAAAATCTAACACACTACCCTGACCAGACTCTTGTAGCTCCGGTAGTAGAACCGTGGGAGGTGGAGGTGGTAAAGCTTTGTGGAGTTTCGTAAAAATAATTTTCTTTGCCTCCCAGAATTTGCATTCCTCTTTACTGGACGACGCGTTTAAATTGATAACATTACTAATTTGTTCCTCCAACAAACTGTTTGTGCATTGCGGAAGCTCCGTGTCTTCATCAGAGTATTGCAGGTATATGTCATCGTAAATGCTCGCGTCGTCTGTTCTCGGAACCGGACAGACCTTTTTACTACCGCCTGGTTTGGAATTCCCACTACTGCTGTTGGATGTGTGTACTACAGTTGTGATGGAACCGGCTAGTGAACTATGAATATCATAAGTTAATAAGAATAACATCTTGTTTGACGGTGTAAAATTACTCTTTGCCTCATTTTGATCATTCATAGCCTTAATACTTTCTTGGGACCTATCCGGTACTCCTGAATCAAACAGAGCTTTGCTGGAGTCATCTTTGATCGGTTGATTTGTAGGCGTGGTTACTGTTCGCGTTACGATGACGGCGCATATAAGGGATGGCTTAGGTTTGGTAGTGTTGGCCTCCTTTTCTGTGCTTTCCGTACTTTGCGCGTGTGGATAAGCTTTTTGTTGTGATGACATTCCAACAAACGCCATAGCTGTTAGTTCAATGCCATATGTAGCTGAAAAGATTATAAATATATCAACACAACTGTCAATGTGCGTAAATCGATAATCATTAAAATAATCCATAGAATGTACAAAAATAGTAAAGGAAATAATAATATGAAATGTAATTCAACTGTAACTCATTATATTTTTTTTTATCAATAACTGCTGACTATAATTAATCCTATTCTATTGACAATCAGTTATGTGCCTAAGAACTGAAACAAAAATTCAATTCAGCCAGTATTCTAAAAATAAAGTTATATACTTACATGAATCCTTCTCTAAACTAGCCGACCAGACTTTATTGCAATCCGTTGTCAAAATCCCACTAAAGATGGAGTCATATGGCGAGAGATGAATAAACTTGACCAGTTTGAGGCCACAGTCGAATTTCCAGATGTTGACCTTCCCATCGGCTGTCCCCGTAGCTATTAAATCACCTGTGTTACCTTTTGATACCACCTTAACGTTCGGGCATGAGACGGCGCAAGCGGTAGCGTTGGTTACCTGGGGATCACGGAGCATATTTAACAAAATGGAAATACCTGTCTTGTATAAAATTGAATTAAACTAAACAAGCTTGCATATAGTAATAAAATATAAACTTCATATTCAGTTATCATCACAAATAAATAATAAGTGATAGCAAACTTTGTAAAATTACAATACATATTTTAGAAAAAACTAAAATCCAGGTGAACTTTTTATGAAGTCAAGAAATTATATGGAATCATAACAGTTTTTATTCATAATTAGACAGCCTTCAGAGAAGAGTCTCGTTATACGTTCCACGTCACTGGTGACATACGACTGCTCTGACAAGAGCGTTACGACAAAGAAGAAGTCTTACCGATATAGGCACATTGTGCGTGTACTCTCCCCGAACAAACGGGCAGTTGGGCGAATGGCGCTCGTGCTCCACCCAAGGTTCATCAGACTTCTCCCAGCAGACCAGGCAGACCATGCAAGTGAAGCACATGGCCCGATCGTCGCCGCTGGGAGACGGCTGGTGGTAGAACCCTGCTTGCGCCATTCGAGCTGGGAGGGCCCATCTGTGGACAATCCATTGTTAATAATTCAATTCTACAGTGCCCCTACTGCTGCTACTGTCCTTCCACTTCTACTTCCAGACATGTCAATTAAATCGTGTTTAGAGATTTTGGAACACTATTTTCAGACTTCTCAATTAAGCTAAAGTAGACATTTTTGGACAGCTGAATTAGTACCGATAAAGCACTCAATAATTATAAATGGATAAGATTAGGAATGAGTATATAAAGGGAAGTTTGAAAGTAACGCCAGTGATAGGAAAGATGGGGAGTAATAGGCTAGCATGGTATGGGCATGTAATGCGGAGGGAAGAAAGGCATATTATGAGAAGAATGATAGATATGCATGTGGAAGGAAAAAAGAATAGAGTCCAAAGAAAAGATGGATGGATTGTGTGAAAGAGGATATGTGTATAAAAGGGGTGAATAAGAGTTTGACGGATAACAGAAGTGTGGGAAAAGGGCAAAAAGAAGTACAAGGTATATTGATTGACACTGATTTCATTTTTGATTGTATAATACAGCCATTTTGATACCTCAATGATGCAGCACAAGAAATTAATCTTATATGCTGAAAAATATATTATGATATATACTACTAGCTGATGACCACGACTTCGTCTGCGTGGTTAGTAAGTAAGTAAAAAGTAAAAACACTTTATTACACACAAACAAATAACAGAACAGAGGTAAAACAAATCGTGACAGAATTTACAACTTGTTATGGTGTAAAGGCGGCCTTATCACTATGAGTGATCTCTTCCAGGCAACCTTTTTAAGATAGGAGATTGGTTGCATGATAACAGGGCGGTGCATACGTGTGAATTTCTAAAAGAAAAATTATAACAATCTACTACTTAACTATTACAACTAACTATTACAATATAATAAACTTACATAACAGTACATACTATAGTTACATACTATTTTACTTATGACAATATAAATCTAAAAATAAAATAAACTTATTATTTTAAACTCATATAATAATTATATATGATATCATAAACTTACTTACATGAGCTTTACATAGATATTCATACTTTTATAGCGATAAATAGTAATTTTTAAGACGACGTTGAAAAGTTGACACTGACACAGAGTGTCGGATATCCCGCGGTAGGTTAAGTTTTTTTGATTCCCGCGGGAACTCCTTAATTTTCCGGAATAAAAAGTAGCCTATGTCACTCTCCAGGTCCTCAACTATACCTATGCCAAAAATCACGTTGATCTGTTGCTCCGTTGTGGCGTGATTGAAGGACAAACGAACAAACAAACACACTTTTGCATTTATAATATTAGTATGATTCAGCATAAATGCTAGTCACCACTGTGTCACTAAATAATTATTCAAACCAAAATTTCCAAATTTTTTATAACATTTTATACCCTTAACTACATTTCCAGCCACTTAAAGCTACACAACTTTACAGCCAGCTTTTCAAACTTATAATGATTCAAACATTAGTGTAACTTTCTCCATGTAGTCATGTTAAGTAAATGATTATTTTGCTTCAATATAAGGTACTTTTATCCTGAAAAAATAACATAAATCCCAAGGGAAAATGGGTCCTACAAAAAAATAAACAAAACACATGAAGTCATTGCAAGACTCGAAGTTATGAATAACTAGCTGATGAAATGTAGTTAGTAGTAGTTAGTAGTTAGTTAGTAGTGTGTTATTCCAGACTATAATCTATCTGTGCCAAATTTCATCCAGATCCATTCAGCGGGCATGATTGAGTAACAAACATCCATCCATACATCCATACATCCAAACTTTCGCCTTTATAATATTTATTTGATAATCAAGAAATACAAACTTGTAATCCATGTGTGGCCATCTTTTAAAGGACCGCTTTCTGTCTGCCTCCGAGTACATCAAGCCCTGCACCTCTTTAGTGTACAGCATAAGGTCATTGGCTTGCTGGGCCACTGCAGACGCAATAGCCAGAGCTGGTATCCGCCTGTTTTGTGCCTTCAAGTCTTGCACTGCGCTTATCATTACGAGGCGTAGTGTGGGGTGTGGAAGGGAGATTGTAACTGTACTCCACTGTAACAAAACAACT
The DNA here is from genome assembly GCA_964035005.1 of Erebia palarica. NCBI lineage: Eukaryota > Metazoa > Arthropoda > Insecta > Lepidoptera > Nymphalidae > Erebia > Erebia palarica. The sequence goes on from OZ035994.1 coordinate 22,002,237, forward strand.
AGATTAATAAAGGTCATTGTTTAAGCTTATTTAAAGAAACGCCATGCCCCATGGTTTAAAGTGAACAGTGAAATCAAACATCTTGATTTTACAACAATGAAAAGGGAAATTCAATTATTAGTCTTAAGCACCAAATGGTTACTAATAAACCGCTCAGCCACCTCACAATCAGCTAGCTATTCAACTAAAGAAACATTTTTGACTTAGATAATCTTTAATCCAAGAATATTCAATGTGAAATAGTTATAAAATGTAAACACTTAATCTAACTGTATGTCCTATATGAAACAAACAAATTTAGTATTGATACTTTATCCTCACTATCAGGATTGGCAAGTTCAATCTGTTATTAGTGAACATAACTAAATTAGCAATAGCTTAACTTACTTTTTGTGCTTTGACACCTTTCCTGACAGGTTCAGCATCAATTGCACTCTTCAATTTCTTGGTGAAGTCTGCTAACCCCTCGATGGAATCAGAGTCCAAGTTTTGAACACACTGATATAGAAGTACAGCCTAAAACAATGTCAATTGAATTACAGTGTGGAACTTACAGAAAGATTTATGAACCCCACAATCATACGTTTTAGGAAAAAATTACACTTATTCAATTTTATTCAGTCTAAACCAGGAGTCAGGCTGGATTGTTTAAAGTTCTATTTTAATTTATGGTGTGTTTATGGGCCAGATTCAAAATAATCAATCACATACAGAATTGGTATCTAACACCATTTTTTTTTTTTTCAATCTATACCACCTTAAAGGTAGTATTTTAATGATGATAAGAATCCATTCGGCTTTCCCTGTCTATTCAGCTAATGTGGTAAACAGGCATAAAATAAGAACAATTGCCATTCTTGCATGAGCTAATGTCAATGTTCTGAAGTGTTTAGAAATATACTGCTAGCCTTTCTCAATCTTCTGCTTGCTTGTTACTGAGAGATCAATTAAGTTTCGCTTCTATCGGCTGTATACAAGAAGAAGAAATAAATAAGTATAACAGAATCATCCAGTAAAACACAAATGGACAACTATAATTATTTTATTATAGGGATACCTTGGTTGCCTAAATCTTTAGATAGTGGTAGATTCTTACGACTTATCATAAGTGGCACAAGTGCAACTGAAATATTATTCGTTGGACAAACCAATAATATTTCAGTTTTGAAAAAATTGTGATTGCATAACATTATTTTTTATGTTAATATGGTTGTTTATTGTACGAAGATTCACTTATTATGTTAAAATATGCAAATGTTGTTAATGTTCTTTGATACTTCTCAATGCTACTTAAAAACAGCATTTTTGTATACAGTAAAATACATTTAGAATTATATGGTATGTAGACCTCAGTGATTGAAATCGTCTGTAGCATAAAGAAATAACACTAAGGGCATTATTACATAAAAATTGCTGTAGTGTAACAATCGCAAGCACCTCCGATTAGTTTACTTTGTTCTGCTATTGAGAAAAATCCTTCAATGCAGAAGTAATACTATAAATTTATCATATTCAAAAATTTATACCATAACAATGATTGATGCAGGTAAAATAATAGGGCTACAGGTGTTCACCACTTCTATCAGCTTTTAAGAGCTTATACTTCAATATGTCATTAAAAAATGGACTGTACTAGGTTTCATAATAAGGACCATATCTAGGTTTTTATAGGTGGATCCACATGTGAATTGGTTTAATAACAAGGTAATTGCTTACTTTGTACGAAATCCCTGTTAATGGAGTGCTAAGCAAAGAATAATGATAGAAAAAGCTCTTTTTGGTTGTGGCAGTTCAAGTTTCACAAACTACTTCAGTAGAAGATTCTTACCTCAGACAAGACAAGCTCAATTCTGACTTCGAAATTATCAGTCTGCTTGTGGAACACGGGCCTTTGTAAGGCGGTTTGTAAGAGTAACACTCCGTTATAGTCCGTCCGAGCGCCTACCCCACTGCTGTCCCATACGAACACCCGGTCGGACCCCGATGCGTATTCCACGCCCAAAGTGCCCCCATCATCTACAAGCACAACGGAAACACATTACTTTAACGTTCACCGGCATATTATTATTATAGCGATAAGCCAAAGTGCCTGCTTATTCTGAATTGTTTACAGAGACCTGTCAAATTCAGACAAAGTAGGACACAGTAAAGTGGACTAGTCCTCATCTCCTACGCTTTATTTTAATGATATGAAAGTTATTTTATGTTGGAGATCGGCAAGAAAGCATACAGAATACAAAAGCAATCCAAGCTTACCCGCTGAGAGACAGGATGACTGAAGAATCACACCAGAGTTAACATCCAAAACGTGTACACCGCCATTATCAGTCTTCACTAATATAATATTTAAATTACTGTGATACGTAAGTGAAGTAACAGGAAAGTTCATGCGTATATAACCATCTTCTCGTAATATCAAAGAATCATCGCCCATCGTGGCCGTGAACACATCTGTCTATTCTACGTAAACGCCATTTGTAATTTTTTTTTTTAATGTCAAATATTTTAACGTGAAGTGGCCAGCCTTAAAAAAAAACACTAAGAATCCGTAGACAATATTTTTGTTGTTGCCGTTATGCCAGCTCCACACGTTCAGGCAGCATTAGCCAACACCCGGATAATACGGCAAACATTGACATGTCGATCGTAGGTTTGCGTAAGCTTGCCAACATAAATTGCAAACGCTTTGCGCTTGCCAAGGTGAAGCCAGGTTTTGCTCAGCAAGGACGTTGTGAAAATATTACAAGATTTTCTGCCCTCAGTTCATTAATTGGCCTAGTTGTTTTGTGTTCGCCACTCAGTGTTGTCACCAGCGCGCAGGTGTATATGTCACCGTAAGATTGTAAAAACCGTAAGTTTATAATCTAACTCGCAAAATTGTAAACTGTTCACTGATTGTGAACCGTTCAATGTTCTGAGTGTCAATTTTTGAAATATTAGTTGTATTTACGTTTACTCAATACTCAGTATACATATAAAAGCGTTTTATTGTGTCTTTCTTGTAGGTTAGTTTAGAGTTCGACATTTAAAATCAGGTAGGTTCTATAGGGTTAATATACCTAACAGATTACAATCTACCGAAAAATAATGCGTTAAATTGTAATCTTTCGACAGTTTGCAATTTCGCAAGTTATTTTTTTTTTAACATTTTTATGAATTTTAGGAAAAGGTAAATCATTTTTAAAATCAGTCTACTTTTATTATTCAAATTATCACATTCAGATACATTTTTTCCTTATTATCTATACTGTTTGTAAGGTTCACATGAACTAATTATTTAAATCAATACTATACTTATATCTATACTAAAAAGCGAAGTTGGGATATATGGATGATGTTTGATAATCAATCATGCCTGAACTGATCTGTATTAAATTTGGGACAGAGATAGATTGTAGTCTGGAATAACATACCGGCTAGTTTTTATTCCGGAATATTCAAGAGTTATCGCGAGAACCAAAAAACCTCAATTCACGCGGACGATGTCGCGGCATCAGCAAGTTCATTATAATATACGAATACTAAAAATGGTGATCGAAAATTGGTTAGTAATTACAGACCCATATCATTCTACCAACATTTTCTAAAATATTGGAACGTATTATTAACAGTAGACTTATCAATTATCTTGAAAGTAACAATTTGCTCTCTCCTAACCAATATGGCTTTCGTAAGTTAAGGTCTACGGCTGACGCAGTCTCGGAACTTACAAACGGGATTGTTCAGAACTTAGACTCTGGTATGAAGTGCATAGCTATATTTCTTGATTTGGCTAAAGCCTTTGATACCGTTTCCATTCCACTGCTCATAACTAAATTAGAACAACTGGGTATTCGTGAATTGCAATTAAGTTTGTTTAAGGACTACTTAACGGGTAGAACCCAATGCGTCAAAATCAACCACTTTATCAGTAGTTCTCTTCCTGTTACCTATGGTGTTCCCCAGGGAAGCATATTAGGCCCCACACTCTTTTTGGTTTACATAAATCAGTTATGTAATATGAATCTGGAAAATGGTAAGGTTGTAGCCTTTGCGGATGATACTACTCTCCTTTTCTGGGGCAAAACTTGGGAAAGCGCATTTCACTTCGCTCAAAAAGGTTTCGACACGGTCTTATCATGGCTAAGAAACAATCTTCTTACATGTAATGCTGATAAAACAAAATACCTTACTTTCTCCATTTTACGTTCCTCACAACCGTCACGAGATAATTATTTTATTAAAGCCCACACTAGCAATTGCCTTTCCTCTGCTGTTATCGCCCCATGTAACTGTCCTCCTTTGATTAGAGCTGATAATGTAAAATACCTTGGGATCATCATTGATAATCAGTTATCTTTTGAACCGCATGTTACGACTTTAACCAATAGAATTCGTAAATTAATAGCTATATTCAAAAACATTCGCCATATAGCGGACAAAAACTTAATGAAAATAATTTACTATGCTCTATGCCAATCATTATTGACATACTGCATAGATTCTTGGGGTGGCACGTCAAAATCACGTTTAATACTTTTAGAAAGAGCACAAAGAGCTATACTTAAAGTTAGCGCGTTTCTTCCCTTCAGATACTCCACAACAGTATTGTACAAAGAAGCTGAAGTTCTTACTGTCAGGCAACTATTTATGCTAAGCGTAATTTTAAAACAACATAAACATGTGGATATGTCTGTACTTGAAGAGTTACAAAAGAAGAGAAGGAAAAATAAAATATGCGTAATTCGTCATTGTAATACCCGTTTCTCCCAAAAATTCTACTGTTTCCTTGGCGGCTTCCTATACAATATTATTAATAATAAATTAAATATATCTAATTTGAATTCTTATAAATGTAAAAATATTGTAAAAAATTGGTTACAAGAACTTACGTATGATAGCACAGAGAACTTACTGGGTATCTTAAAGTAACACAAATAAAGATAAAATATACTTATAGTCAACACAACCAATCATACACACACACACACATACACACACACACACACACACACACACACACACACACACACACACACAAACACGCACAAACACACACACACACACATTTACACACACATCTACATTTGATAATAACAAAACGCTATATTGATAATGCATGCACATTAATGTACCTATTTAATTTCGTTTGTTGTCTGTTATAATATGAGAAGATTGTAAGGGGAAAGCACTGATGCCTATAACACGAGTTTCAAACTTATCTTAGGCATCAGACGCTAAACCTACTATGCGATTGTAATATTTTTTAAGGACAATAAATGATTTATTTATTATTATTATTATCGACATAAATTTAGCTCTCACGCCCGCATACAAAATAAAATAAATACACATATGGCCTAAAGAGTTATAATAAACTTACGTAAATAAATATAAGTTAATAAACTTACATACACAAATACACAAATAAATAGTTGTAGCGGGCGGAGGATTACACCCCGGCAGGGGAGACCAGACGGCCGGGGGTCAGGGCGACAGGTTGAGAAACCGGCGGACTATCCTAGCCGAGTCTAGCAACACCGCTTTCTGATGGTTTCGGTGGACCCCACATGCCACATGGCGGAAACCTCGTGAGCCAGATCAAGATACTTACGTTTCTTCTCCGTCTCAGCTCTCACAAGGTTCATGCATGGGCGACTCGCTCTTCATCTCGAAGTATGTTCTGAGATTGGCTATCTCCCGGTTATGCATGGTCTTGACGCTTAACACGCCTCGACCACCACATTTCCGGGGGATATACAATCTCATCACAGACGACTTCGGGTGGTGCATGCGATAGAGTGTCATAGTTGTGCGGACTTTTCTATCCAGGGCGTCAAGTTCGGTCTGAGTCCATCTGAGCACGCCAAAGGTGTACATGAGGACAGGCACAACCCAGCCGTTATAGGCTCGAACCTTATTGGCACCTGACAAAAAACTTTTACATATTTTTGTCAGACGGCCAAAAAAGGCCTCGCAAACAGACTGTTTCATGTCCGCCTCATTTACCCCCAACGATTGCGACATACCCAGATACCGGTACGATTCAGCTTCAGAGAGTGTCCTGATGTTCGATGGCTCGAGATTCATCTCAGCCGAGTGAGTAACCTGCCCCCTCACCACATGCAAGACCGCGCACTTGTCCAGCCCAAGCTCCATTCTGATAGAATTGCTGAACTCAGTGGTGATATTCAGCAATTCTTGCAGACGGGTAGCATTGGGTGCCAGCAGTTTGAGGTCGTCCATGTAGAAAAGGTGAGGCACTCTTGTCCCTCCTCTCCGAAACTGAAAGCCCGTCCCTGAATTCTCCAGCAGTGAGCTGAGTGGGTTCAGAGACAGGCAAAACCAAAGTGGACTCAGACAGTCACCCTGGAAGATCCCCCGCCGTATCCTTATCCGGTCACCGGCAGCCGCCAACCGCTCACCGTGGAGACAAAGGATCGTACTCCATTGCCCCATGCATTCCCTGAGGAAGTCTCGAACGCTAGATGTTGAGGCAGCATTTGGTTGATGGCCTCAATGACATCCCGCGTCGCTACATTCAGCGTAAGGCGGGAGAGCCGCGGGCGATTCTCCAGAGGAGCGCTCCGAGTTTCAGAAATCGCCTCTTCTAGTATCCTTCTCATCCGCTCTAAATCAAGGGAAACTGTTTCCTCAGTGCTTTCTTCAACAGGCAAATCGTGGGAGGTGGTAACTATCTCCTCGTGGGTAGGCACCGCTGGAGAGACGATTTGCTCTGTTGTTGGAGTTGTCACCTCGGGAACAGCCTCACGTCGTAACCGTTCGAGCTCGGTAGCGTTAAAGATGTTCGAACGCTGAATATACCGAGCCCGATCTGCCAGGTTTTGTTCCGTGACAGTTAAAGTCGGCTCAAGCAGCAGGAACTCACGGTACATTGCCGCGCGGTAGCCAGTCCGTCCGGTTTCCCCTTCTGTCGCCCTGTAGTACGCTCGCATGACATTCTCGTTCATGAGAGAAGTCCATCTCATTCGGCGCACACCACCAGCGGCGGGCACCGAAGATTGGACCCTGGAGGATCCCGTCAGCGCCAAGCCCTCTGGTGGGGATGATGGACGTGTCGGCCGGCTAGGTGGTAGTGCCGGTCGACTGGTGTTACTGGCGGCCCGTATGCTGCCACGCCCAGCGCCAGCTCCAGGCGCGCCCTGGCGACCCCCAGGTAGCGGCCCTATTCGCATATCCTCTATTGTGTCCATCATCATAAAAGGGGGGGGGGGGGGGGGGAGTGGTGGGTACAACACTCGGGGTCCACTCAGGTCCCCGAGGAGGCTGTTTCTGTGGCCAGCTAGCCATGTTTCGGGGAACAAAATAAGTTGGTAAAAGGTTCCCCGGTTCCCTTAGCCGCCTCTTACGGACACCCACGGGATAGGAAGGGGTGACACTATTCTACTCTGCCGGTGCCACACGGCATTTATTATTATTATTATTACTAGTGTTTTTAAAAATACTATGTTTAATTATTTATTAAGTATATTTGTGATAATTTTATATGGAGTATATAAGTATCGATAATACAGCCCTAACCAACAGCTAGTAAGCTCCGCCCATACACCATTTAAAGTTTCCGGAAGCTTCAATTTAAATATCATATTTCATATCCTTCTCAATATACATAATTAAAGGTATACACCATTTTTTTAATAGTGATGGGCAAAGAGGTCACTCGAGTCACATACTTGTTGACTTGAGTCGTTTAATTTTTGGCGCGGTAAGTTAAGAGAATGCGATTTTAGTCTGAAACGAGATATCGGCATCCAATAAATGTATGTATTTTTCACGAGTGATTCTTAAGTTAGAATCCTGAGTGTATTGAGTGATTTAAACTTTAAAGGTTCGAGAAACAAAAAACTTTGTTTACGTGTAATACTGAATGAGCAATACGACTTTTGCTCGCTGGTTTAAAGCAGCAAAGGTGCCCTTTTTAAGCTAATAAGCTGAAAAGGATATTTCCCTTGTGAATTCCGTAAATAATATGAAAGGATAATCAATAATTAATCAATGTCAATCGGATTAATCTCAGTAGGTAGCTGCTCGTAGTTCGAAAATTGACGGTAGTAGGACTACATCCCCTGTCTCGGAGATCACGTAAAGCCGTTGGCCCTGCGCACAAAACAAAACAGTCTAGTCCGTGATGCGCTGCGCCTTGCCATTCCATCGGATATGAGAGAGATATATAGTTCAAGAAGTGTAAAAACTATTCGGCATATCATAATTTTTTTTTATCCACTACAAGTTAGCCCTTGACTGCGATCTCACCTGATGGTAAGTAATGATGTATTCAAGATGGTAGCGGGCTAACCTGTTAGGGGCATGGCAGTTATATTAAACCCATACCCCTATTCGGTTTCTACTTTCTACACGACATCATACCGGAACCCTAAATCGCTTGGCGGCATGTCTCTAATTCCGTTAGGGTGGTAACTAACTTTGCCCTCCGTCATCCAAAATTGCAAATAAATCCCCATACAATAAAACAGCCCCCCGATGGTGTAAGGAAATCTTAATCGTAATCTTTTGTCAAACGGATAATTTTTAAGGAGTTCATAGATGCCTGCAGGACAAAAAGTATATATGAACTCCTTAAACAGTTTGAGAACCTATATAATACGTTTTAAGCTGTCAAATGATTACGATTGGGCCTCAGGTGCCCTCAGTGTTTTTAGGACGATCTCCCAGGCACATTGATCAAGTGTTATGAGGAGGTCCCGAGGTCGATTCCCAGCGGGATCAACTTGGATATTTATAATATCTGAATTTTCTCTGGTCTGGCCTGGTGGGAGGCTTCAGCCATGGCCATATTCCTAGAAACGACCCTACCGGCAAAGTCGTGGCGCAAAACAATTTAGCGTTCCGGTACAATGCCGTGTAGAAACTGATTGATATGACCGCCATGGAAAAAAAAGATTCCTTCCCAAGCCTGCAAAGGTTAGGCTAATCTGAAGCAAAATAAAATAAAACTGGTGGTTCGCCCCAAACTGAATACCTTGCGGTATCCATAAGGTTGCATACTATAGTATGTAGTAGCATCATGGAACTAGGAATCTGCTTATGGTGTAAGGAACATCAATTTTATTATAATAAAGTAATTTTTTTCGTTTCAAAAGTCATTTAATGCGATTTTAGTCACAAAAAGTTTTATGACGATTATATATTGTGCAAAAAACAAAGACAAATCAGGACAATTTTAGTTTCTATATATGGTAACACTAGCAATTCAAATTAGACTTCAGCGTATAGAGAATTTTAGACATTCCAAATTTAGGTGAAGTCAACAGAATAGCTTCTATGCGAGCCCCCCAGAAATAAAGATTTTTATAACCATTTAAGCCATAATCGGCTGGAAGTCATCGTACATATTATATTTAAATTTGAAGTAATTACATTCAGTAATTCAGAAGTTATAAGGCTCTGACAGACGGACGGTCGGGACGGACGGACGGATAAGTGCAAATTCACTCAAGTAGACTCAGAGACCTTCGCTTCGCTCGGTCAATAGATGCAAAAGTGTGTCTGTCTGTCTGCTATGCTTTCACGGCCCATCTGTTCAACCAATTTTAATGAAATTTGGTGTACGGATAGGTTGTCTCCCAGGGAAGGTATAGGCAGCGCCGGATCTTGAATTTTTTCGAGGCGGGGCAAAAATTGAAAAGTGCCGCCCTCGCCCGCCAATATTATCACCTTTATCATCATCATCATTTCAGCCATAAGCCTATTGATAGATGATGGTGATATTATAACATAACAGCTCTTTATTTCAGATAAAAATCCAATGTTACAATAGTATAAATAATAAATGAAAACACAAAAAAGAATAAAAAAAAAGCTAGCTTAAGCTATTTCCTAAAACTACTTCCTATTTCCTATTTGCGTCTCGGTGGACAGAGCGCCAGTGCTTGATTATATCACTAGACTTATCCTCACCGATGACACTAAGAATTACATTATTCGCAAGTCGCAATCGCTCCCAGAAAGAAGCTATACGATTGCGCCTGATCGCAAAGAAATCGGAGACTCCCGCCTCGGCAAACATGCCCGACGCGTTGCAGTACCTCGGCAACCTCATGAGCATGCGGAATGAGTCATTGTACTGCACCCTCATGGTGCTCATTGTCGTTCGCCTGAATTTCGCCCATAATTGGCAAGTGTAAAAACAATGACAATATGCACGAAACAGGGTTAGCTTTACGTCGGTACTACATTTAGAGAATCAGCGCGCGAGCATGTTGGTGTTCTCAAGTTAAGTCTCATCAATACTTACATTCTTCTGTAATTCGGGATGCAGTAGGTAATCTTTCTGATTCAATCAATATTGAAAGAAAGCGCAGGTCTTTGGCAGACAGAGGTAATAATATGTTGGCTCGCAGATTTTCCCGTTGTACTGAGCAAGCTAAGGTAATGCTTTTCAAGGCATATGGCCAGAGCTTGTCGTATACACAACCTGTGGGTCGGGTATGCCAAAAGATCACTGGGCAACTTGCGCTTCTAATTATTATGATGATGGGATTTCTCCGCTTCTGCAGTGCGTAAGGGATGTCGCAGCTGTTATTCGCAAAAAAAAGTATCTATGTCCCTGATTCGTAGAACACTAAAGGCTAATTGGTTTAAGTACTTCGCCACTATAGAGGTGCCTTGTGCAGAGGGTGCACGAATACCAGCTCGTTTCTTTAATCGCCTTCGACGCGGAGAAGTGGACATGTCTGTGTCTCTTATGTTTATACTAGCGGACCCGCCCCTGCTTCGCTCGGGTGCTTTAGAGATGGAATTTCCAAAAAGACTGAAACACGTATTTCCTAATTTTTAATCGAATTTCATTTTTTTTTCCGATGTAAGCCGAAAAAAAATCCTCATCCAAACTTTCATCCCCTATTTTACCCCTTTTAGACCAGGACTGAAGCCTTTGAAAATGGTAAAAAGTTAAAAAAATAACATAGTAGGATGAAACCCATTGGAAAAGAAAGAGAATATAACAAAAAGGAAAGGAAAAATAATTTACGGGCGATCTGAGGTCGGGAAGTGAAAGGGGGTGGTTTTAAGGGTAAAAAACGGTTTATCTCGATTTTCGGCAAAACTAAAAGTCCTATGGAAAAAAATTAAATGGCAAAGTTGTAGGTAATAAAAAGATCTACAACTTTTGTATTTACACTTTTTTCACATAACCTCAAAATTTATTTGAAAAATTCAAATAGTTTTTTATTTTTATCTTTTACATTTGGAGCCTTTTCCAATTGGTTTCATCCTACAATGATTTTTTTTGGTTTCAAAAATTATCGACCCTGTTCCATTTGGGGGAGGAATTTTGAAAGATCCTACTTTAGTGGGCGCCTACGTCACAAGAGGAACTTACTGTCCAAATTTCAAGCCTCTAACCCTAGCGGCTTAGGCTGTGCGTTGATAGCTTAGGTACCAGTCAGTCAAGTTCTTTGTGTTTTTATTGTTACTAACCCACTAGGTATAATATACACTCTATTAGTTTAGTTGTCCGAATTAAACAACTTTTATTTATTAATAAATTTACTATTCTGCGCGTCTGTCATCGCAAAGTTGCGATAATGCTGAGTAGTGTATTCGTCTGCCAAGCTTGAATCTGCCGCCCTCTGAATTTGCCGCCCGGGGCACGGGCCCCGGCTTGCCCCCCCTAGATCCGGGCCTGGGTATAGGCTACTTTTTATCCCGGAAAATTCAAGAGTTCCCGCGGAAATCAAAATCTTAATTCATGCGTACGAAGTTGCAGCATCATCTAGTGATAAAAACCATACTTCCATACTAATATTATAAATGCGAAAGTGTGTCTGTCTGTCTGCTACGCTTTCACGGCCCATCCGTTCAACCGATTTTGATGAAATTTGGTATAGAGGTAGACGTAGTAGGTAGTTGTATCACGTTTTCATCCCGGAAAATTAAGTTCCGCAGGAATAAAAACACTTTATCCACGCGGACGAAGTCGTGGGCATCTAGTAAGTAATTAAAAAACAAGCGAACCCAGACGGATCGCTACAGTAGGTAGGTAATCAATTAAACTTGAACATTTAAAATATGACGTCACAACAGCTTGAGTTTCAAGTTGAGATAATATTGCATTGTACAGGTGTGTCATTCCTAAAGATTTTGTACGGCTATAAAATGGTACATATGTTATATTAAAAACAAGTTCGGTTTTTATAATCTCTTTCTTAGCCATGCGGTCGAACAGTGCGCTTGCGTTCCTTCAGCTCTTAGTGCTCATTGCCTTAGCAGAATCGGTAAGTGCTTGGAAACATTGAGTTTCTCGAGTTTATTCTTATTCCAATAATTTAAACAATTATACCCAAAAGAAAAATACACACGGAACTACGGATCCCACTGGTAGCATCTTAATTCTGCGCGCCTCCAGTGAGGAACCTCCTCAAGGATTCCAGAGTGAGGACCCTCCTCAAGGACTCCAGAGTGAGGATCCTCCTCACAATACGTGTCTGCTGTCAAGTAACTATCGCCTACTAAGTTCTGATTAGGTATAAACAGGATTCAGTGCGTTTATAAATTGTAATTCATATTTTCAGTAGGCTCGAATCGGTGTAGTCCGTCAATTTTATCTGGTCCGGTGATCAAAATTGGAACTAATATTTATGTCTTTTATTTTATTTTACATACAGTGATGTATAATTTTAGTAATGCACTAGCGCATCTGTCACCAGGTCAGATACGTTTGTGGGACTGTAGGTCTTTTCACAAGCTCTTTTGAATGCAATCTGAAGTCTTGTGGTAAGGGACAAAACGGGCCGGAGAAATCCTGGAAGGGGTACCAACCTATATTATACCCGTAATCAGATGAAGCCGTTTCTAAATTACTTTTTTTTCTGTTACTGAATAATCTAGCAATTTTCTAGATTTTGCATGCTGATTGTCGGTTAAATACTTACAACGTAGATCCCAATTCCTAAAATAAGCGTCAGCTGGTCTAAAACATTTGAATTAGTTATAAATGGTAAATAATTTAATGTTTGTACAAATCAGTAACAGGCTCTGATAAAAACAGCGTGAGGCATTTTTATGGCTCACATAATTATCACACATTTGATGTAGGTACCTAAATAATAAGTATGTTTTAAGGGTTCCGTAAGTACTTCAAAAGTAAAAAAGGTACCGAAGGGTTCCTTTTTTACTTTTGAAGTACGGAATAAAGTGTAACGACGGACAATAAAGTGTAAAGACACTTTATTGTCCGTCGTTACGTCGTCGTTTGTCCGTCGCTTAAAGCACAGTAAACGTTGTATCTGTTTACTGTGCTTAAAGTGTAAAGACACTTTATTGTCTCGTATTGTATTACGTGGACGCGTATTTGACGCGTGTAATTTTGAGATAGCAGTATTAGCAGTATTAGTATAGCAGCTCACGCGAGGACTATACTTCCCGTTGACATAGAATAATGAAATTCGGCAAAAAAAAAAAATACTAAATTGTAGTTCTATCACCGCCTAATCAATCCGCCTTAACTTTTCGTTAGAGCAATGTTCGGTGCTTTCATCACAGTTTATAAACTTCAGTAAGTAGTTCAATAAATGTTAACTTTACGTAGATGTACTACAGTTCTGGCCAATTACGGAGCGAGGTTATTGAGATACGATCGTTACACAGTCCGCAGTTCAGTCTGCTGATCTGAGCATAGCAGGACTCAGTCAGTGCACATTGTTACTACAACTTCATTCCTGCTTGACTAGGTACATAATATACCTACTATATGATGCCTGCGACTCTGTCCGCGTGGTTTATTATTCCCGCAGGAGCTCCTTAATTTTCCGGGATAAAAGTAGCCTATGTCCTTCCCCGGGATGCAATCTACCCCTGTACCAAATTTCATCAACACCGGTTGAGCGGATGGGCCGTGAAAGCGTAGCAGACAGACAGATAGACGGACGTACAGACAGACAGATACACTTTTTCATTTATAATATAGTATAGATATGGATTACAATAATATATTACTTACAAAATACCTACTTATGCATACTTTAGGTATATTTTTATCGAGTAGGTACGTATTTAAACTAATTAGTTTAAAAAAAACGCAATTATGTTTTCCGGATTCGAATCGGCGACCGCGACCGATAAGAATTCCTGTTCCAATCGTCCGATAACTTTTATCCGTAGGTACGGGTGCCGAATCGGAATGCTATTAATAACACTTATCGGCAAGATTTTCCTTTCCTTTTTTTCTTCTAATACTGGTTAGTTTCAATTATATAAACCAGACCAAATCAGAGACAATTTAGAAATTTTCCAAATTGCCCCTGATGGAAATCAAACCCGAAATGCATTTGAGAATCTTCTCGGTTTTTCTGTGTTGAGGCAAAATAAAGCTTCCGCAATCCGCGCCAGGGAGGTCTCAACCGTACAAAACTTCTGATAATAGGCATGATGACTGATTTTGAAAAATGGTCAGATTATGTTCGGAAGTATCAACTATTTCGATAAAATATCATAATTCAACGGAAAAATAAGGTTTGGTAGAAAAAATTTGCATTTGAAATTTAAATTTTAAAATGCACGCCAAAACGCTCGCGTCTGTCATGGCGTCGTTTGTGACGTCACTATTGTTTTAACCGATGTACTCTGTGCAGTGTGCAGTGAACAATAGTATGCTTGTCAAAGCTCGAAAACAAACAATTGTGACGTCATTCGCTTCTTGGTGTTTAATCCATTATGGCGGATTGGTGTGTTTTATAGATTTGTTTTTGCGCAATCGGCAGGATTCGAACCTTGGGTCTATTAGGGAATCGTGCCTGGACTACTAGGTCTAGATTCATTTAATATTCAATGCCAGAAATCTATTGTTTTGTTTTAAATTCCCACGGGAACTCCTTATTTTTCCGGGATAAAAAGTAGCATACGCATAGCACTCTCCAGGTCCTCAACTATATACCCATGAAAATAAATACGCCGATCCGTTGCTCTGTTGCGGCGTGAATGAAGGACAAACACTCTCTCGCATTTATAATTTTCGTATGATTTATTTATATTTTGTTTAAAACTATGCAAACATTTAAAATGCTAAAATCTACTTACCACTAACAAACTAAAAATAGTGATTCTTCACAAGAAAAACTCATTTATCAAAATGTGAATAAGATTCTAATTTAACTAGATTAATTTAGAATTTTAACTTTTTAGTTCGTTTTTTGGCAGGGCAGTCGTGTTTTTAATTTTGTTAATTATTAGGACTCTGAACCTATAAATAGATATATTTTTTGATCGTCCTCTACCGATCCAATACTACCCAAAAATCCGCTTGATACAAAAGGACATTGTTCAGTCCCCATACAAAGTTCGCCTAAGAACCAACCGTCATAAAACATTGATTACTGGGTTCAAATTAATACCTTTTTATGCTTGAGAGCAGATTAAAGCTACGGACACTTGCAAAAAAAATACTTATTATCAAAAATATTTTCAATTTTGAGTTTATTTCAGCTTTCACGATCAATCTACTTGAACAAATAAATATCATCTTTATCCCTTTGTAATAGAGCTGTAAACAGTATGTAGATAAGACAAGATTCGCCGTAGTTCATCAAAAACATTACAGATGGCGTTATTAATAATGCAGGTATCGTCATCGTTCATCGAGAACTTCACAGATGGCGTTAAAAATATTAAATTATTGTACTTTCAATAGATGGCGTTGCGAGATTCAGAATACTAGCGCACTTAGCACTTTAAGCAGCTTTTATCTTGTTTCTTACGATACGGATCTAGCGCTCAAGCGGTGGTATTGTATATTATTTTAAACTGTAAGTTATTGATCTGTGGTTAATAATCCAGAGACGGAAACGTATAGTAATCAATTGAATACCCATTTACTTATTTTTTAATTAATTTGAAGTGTCCGTTAACTTCTGATATTTGGAATAAAGACTATAAATTAAGCTAAGAATTACTGTATATTTCAAACGTATGTTGATTCTTAGGCGAATTTGGTCAATGTCCTTTCCTAATCCCTTTCAACGGGTGAATTACCTACTTACTATAAGCGACGAACGAACGAATACAGGACAAAAAACAACATATATAATTTTATAATGAAAATAAAAATAAAATACCTAAGTATATGAAAAAACAATTGCTCCACAATCAGGTCATTATCCCCAGTCGTGACATTCAAAACAGGATATTAATGTTAGATATTAAATCTCGCACCAAAGAATCCAACCGACTTTTATTTATTGTTCATAGCTGATACCCGCGACATCGTCAAAGTGGTTTAAGTTTTTTTTAATTCCCGCGGGAACTCCTTAATTTTCAAAAATCACGTTGATCCGTTGCGGCGTGATTGAAGGACAAACCAACAAACAGATACACTTTCGCATTTATAATAATTATTATCGATCCGCCCCGATTTCACACGGGTAGCACTAATAATCCTAATAGTCTGTACCCAATATAGTCAGTGGGCAGTGGGCAGGTTTTTCATTTTAATATTACATTGTAAGAGTACGCCACGTCCTCACCACATCTTGATTTGCCACAGTCGCGAGCTCGCCATGATGTATAAGACAATTTTTATCTTAATTAGATACTTGAGATAAATACCATACTTATTTATTTTGATAAGGATTAATAATACTAGGTAAGTCAGTAAAACACCTTCGCAAGTAAAGCATATGGTTTAGACCAAATCTAAAAATCATAAAAATAGTTATTGTGAGTCAACCATTAAAGATAAATAGGTTTATGCAATCGCGGTTTTTTTTTAGAACTTATTGAGAGGAACAATTCCACCATAAATTGTTAGATTTCTAGAGCCTATGTGCACACGGCGAATCATATTGTATGCAGACAACGTGCGTTAGACGAACGCGCAGTCTTCGCGTCCTCCTCCTCCTCGTTCCTCGTTGGTCTAGTCACTCTAGTGGTTAGTATCTTCGACTGCGGCCGACGAGGTCGCGGGTTCGAGTCACGGGTCGGGCCATAATTAAGTATTGGGTTTTCCGACTAGCAATTTTTAGTACTAGCCCGGAGTTAAGAAGTTGGCGGTGTTTCACCCCCGTGCCTCGGAGAGTACGTTAAGTCCCGGCTATTATCACTAACATGATAATAGTCGTTAAAGCCCGCGAACCCGCATTGGAGCAGCGTGGTGGGTCTAAGCTCTAATCCCCTCTCTCCTATGAGAGTGGAGGCATGTGCCCAGCAGTGGGCAATGAGCTGTAGTGAAAAGCGCTCATAAAGCGCATTGATAGCGCGTCTGTGTCGCGTTGTCCACACAACCTGCTTAGTAAGTAAGCTGCTCGTACCTACCCTACCTTCGTGGATTAATGTTTTTTGATTCCCACGGGAACTCTTTAATTTTCCGGGATTAAAAATAGCCTATGTCCTTCACCTGGATACAAACTATCCCAACATCAATATTAAGGATGGATTTTGGCGTATGAAATATTTTTAATGACTTTTTGTTGACAGGCCACTTCCACGCGGCTGAAACCGCCAATATTGGGAGGCATAGAAGAACAAGATCCAAGAGATCCTGTTTACTTAGACCTGGCAACAAAATCATTAAATAAGTATATGGACGAACATGGTTTGACAACATATCGTCAAGTCGTGGAAGTTACACGAGCAAGAACGCAACCCGTAGCCGGAACCCTTACATATTTAGACTTCACTGGTTTAGCAGGCTCTGCTCCTGTCACCTGCACTTCCAAAATCTGGGAACAGCCTTGGCAAAATTTTCAAGAAATCAATGTCACTTGTCACTATCTTTTACTCCAACACCGAGCTAGAAGGGGACTCCTTGGCGGTGAAAACCCTGAAGATGTTAATGACCCGCTTGTCAGAGAACTGGCAAATGAATCATTGAATAAATACGTAGCTGACCATGGTATAACTGGACTTCCTACAGTGGTGCTAGTCAAAAAAGCGACACAGCAAGTGGTAAATGGATACATTCACAGAATACAATTCGATGCCTTATTAGATTCAAGCCCTATTACCTGTCGATCGGAAATCTATGAACAGCCTTGGACGAATACCAAAACTATCGCAGTTAATTGTGTAAACCAAGATCAACCGGTTGTTGGTGGAGAAACTGAAAAAGACATAAACAACCCTCTTTACACCCAGCTGGCATTGAAGGCATTGGACAAATATAAGACTGAAAAAGGAATAACTTTATGCACCGAACATCTACATGTCTTTAGAGTAACGGAGCAAATTGTGGCTGGTACATTGATTAGAATTAATTTTACAGCGAACTTGGTGTACTCAAACGATATCTTATGTAACGCGAAAATCTTGCAACAACTGTGGTTGAATAAAGAAGAAATCGAGGTAGATTGTGGTCCCCTATTACAATGATTTTTAACCATTATTAACATTTCCTAATATAAATATTATTATTGGACCTAATATTATTCCTAGACTAGTTCTAGAAGTTTCTTATCGACACCAAAATACATTAATGCCACATCAATTTTTTATTATTTTAAAATAACCCACAATAAAGAAATCAATTAGCAATGAAAATGGTTCGTATTATTTCCCCTTATGTATGTGATAGCATAAAAACAATGTGGCCAATTGCAATTCTGTAGACACGATCTCTAAACTTCCTGACACTTTAAGTTATGACTTCAGCTCAACGGGAGTGTCTGCGGTGGACACATCAACGGGTATCCTACGTGGAAGACCATACGGAGGGGTCGCGCTTCTTTGGAGAAATAGTGTTTTTAATAATGTGTCTGTTATTCAGTGCGATAATCCGCGTATCTGTGCTATTAAAATAGTGCTACAAGAGAAATCTTTTGTAGTGATGAGTGTGTACATGCCTACGGATTCAGTGGCTAACCTAACGGATTTTACAGACGTGCTAAGCTCGGTAAGTGCTATTATTGACATTTATGGGGAAAATTGCGTTTACATATTCGGGGACTACAATGCGCACCCGTCTGAGCGGTTTTATCACGAGCTTATTCAGTTCTGTGGAGAGCAAGAATGGACTTGTATAGACACTGAGAGGCTAGGTTTAAGGTCTGACACTTACACATTCATAAGTGAAGCTCACGGGTCCAAGCGATGGCTTGATCATTGCTTAGCTACCAAATCCGCTTTAGACTCTGTTCGTAATATTTATGTATTATATGACGTATTGTGGTCGGACCACTTCCCTCTGGTTGTTGAATGTAATTTAAACGTGATATTACCAAAGAAACCGGTTACAAAAAGTATGCTAAATGAAATTTATTGGGGGGAGAGAGATCACGAACAAATAGAAACATACCAGAGAGAATGTCACGAGAGGTTAAGACTAATTGACTTCCCTCATGAGCTTCACAATTGCTGTGATCGTATGTGTAATGAGTTAGGACATAAACATGTTATTACAGGCCTGTACAATGACATCGTTCAAGCCCTGGTGGAATCTTCCGCGGTGGGTCGAAAGAGAGATAACCGCGTACCAAACAAGAAAGTCATAGGCTGGAATAAGCATGTAGCTGAAGCACACGGGGAGGCGAGGCTCAAATTTTTGGTATGGTTGTTATACGGCAAACCAACCGCAGGACGCGTATATATTGAAATGTGTGAGGCTAGAAAAATTTTCAAATCGCGTTTAAATTGGTGTCAAAACCATCAAGAACAGATCAAAATGGATATTCTGGCCTCGCATCATTCTAGAAAGGATTTTCGCGGATTTTGGAAAAACACTAACAAAATGAATATCAAACCGTCCCTTCCCGTGAGCGTCAGTGGCGTTTCTGAGCCTGACAAGATTTCAAATCTTTTTATGGAACATTTCTTTGTGAAGTCGCCGCGAGGGCCTTCACAATCGATGCTTAAGGTTGAGGCCGACATGGCAGTGGGGATACAGTTTAAATGCAAGGACATTGCTCATACCATCAAACATATGACCAGAGGTAAATCCCCGGGCCATGATGGTCTTAGCATTGAGCATTTACAATGTGCTGGGTCACATCTTACTAGGGTTTTGACGATGCTGTACAATGTTTGTATAAGTCACAGCTTCCTGCCTAGCGAGATGATTCGCACGATAGTCGTACCTATTGTAAAAAAATAAGACCGGAGACCTGTCAGATAACAATAACTATAGACCCATCTCACTGGCTACGGTCATCTCGAAAGTGTTTGACAGCTTGCTTAATACCCAATTGAATAAGTTCATAAGCCCGCATGACAACCAGTTTGGTTTTCAAGCTGGATTGTCTACAGAGAGCGCCATACTGGGTCTTAAGCATGCTGTCACATACTATGCTAGGCGTAAGACTTCAGTGTATGCTTGTTTCCTAGACCTGTCGAAGGCTTTTGACCTGGTTTCATATGATATTCTATGGACAAAAATGGATGAAGTTGGCATACCTCTAGAACTCACCAATATCTTCAAATATTGGTATGGAAGCCAGGTCAACTATGTTCGATGGGCAGGAGTCTTGTCGCGACCGTATGGGTTGGAGTGCGGGGTGAGGCAGGGGGGGTTAAGCTCACCAACGCTCTTTAACCTGTACGTGAACGAATTGATCGGCGAGCTCAGCGGCACCAGGGTCGGCTGTTACATAGACGGAGTTTGCGTAAATAACATAAGCTACGCAGATGACATGGTGTTGCTGAGTGCGTCGATTTGTGGTCTCAGAAAACTGATGGGCATATGTGAGGCTTATGTGGGAAGGCATGGGTTAATATATAATGTCAAAAAAAGTGTAATGATGGTCTTTGAGGCCGAGGGTAAGGCACCAAATAAAGTTCCACCCATCTTGCTCAATGGTACTGCACTACAAAGGGTGTATCAAATTAAATACCTTGGGCATATGTTGACTCCCGACCTCAAAGATGATACTGATATCGAGAGAGAGCGGAGGGCGTTGTCAGTGAGAGCGAATATGCTGGCTCGCAGGTTTGTGCGGTGTTCCAGCACCGTTAAGATCACTTTATTTAAAGCTTACTGCACGTCTTTCTATACGTGCAACCTGTGGGCCAAGTACACTCAAAAATCTTACAACGCTCTCCGTGTCCAGTACAACAATGCGTTCAGGGTGCTGATGGGGCTGCCTCGTTTCTGTAGTGCATCAGGGATGTTTGCCGTGGCGCAAGTTGATTGTTTTTATGCCACTATGCGCAAAAGATGCGGAGCTCTGGTGCGCAGAGTGCGGGGCAGTACCAACAGCATTCTGAAGTTAATTGCCAGCAGATTGGACTGCATATATGTAGGTCATTGCTGTGCTATTTCTAGCGGAATGGCACAGTGATGACTCATATTTAGGTTTAGTTTTAGTTATTAGGTTTATTAAGTACTAACGTAGGAAATAAGTTTGTATTACTAACAAAATATGAGTCATTGTTGCTTGAAATAAAAGTCATTCATTCATTCATTCATAAACTAAAGTAATATGAAATCTCTAAATCTAGTTCCTTCTAAATATTGGATAGAAGCAGGCATTACTTTGCGGAAGTCCAAACAAATCAAATGTTTGAGTCATGCCAAAAAGGTATAAAAGCCAGAATTTCCGACACGATCAATCACTTCACAATCGTGCATTGTGGAGGCAACATCTCCTGAAGCTGCTCCGGTATCGAAGTGAAACGTACGTTGAGGTTAGTTTTAGGGGGATTTCTGTGGTGTGGTGAGTACCACATAGATTTTCCTGTTGTCGCGGATTATAGCGAATTAAATTTCCGGTTCCTTCATTAAATCTAGTTCTGTCACGTTCTGCACAGATTATTATGAAAGGGTTAGCAACATTTATAATGCTGTCATTTTAGTTTAGACATTGCGTACAACAGAACCCTCTGTTGACGTTTGCGGAGCGCCTAAACTATAGTAATTTTAGGACATTAATTGTATTTGTTACCTCTCGCTAAACGAGATAGAGTTCCGATGACATTGCAAATAATAAAAAAAGATGCGTACGTTGCGTCAAGTTAGTCACTACCTTTGCATTTTTTCTCATCACGAAAGCCATAGAAGAAAATAAAACAAATCTTTAAAAAAATGTTAAACCTTTAATAAAGTATACATAGTAAATCTTAAAATCCTTTAAATTTACAAAACGATAAAAAATATGCTTTAATAAAAAAAATATTCTACCCTTATTTCTAAAACGTACACTATAATTAATTATAATTATTGGATGGAATCGTGTTATTTTTAAGCACCAAGATATTATGAACTACATAACAATGTAATTATGCTTTTAGAAAGCGACAAAAATTCTTGAGCTTTTATGAACGGAACGTTTCCAGACGGGGACGTTTTCAGTCCCCAGGAGATTTTTAAATCATACCGACGCGTTAAGCGTATGGCGTGTCAGAGTGAAATGGACACCACCTTTAATTTTAAGCCTCAAATTCGGATAATGAGTCATAAACGTAAGACTTTAAAATTCCCAAGTATCCAGCCATCTCAGCCCCGCCACAGTGGAGTTGGGTTCATTTGACATTGGGCCGCTCATTCCGTACGCGAGAGGAGAAAACAGATAGAAACTGTACACTGTGGTCGTTATCACGAGACCTATGGCGCTTTGGTACACTGTGCGACCTAGCTCCGGGCTCAAGTAACTCTTGATGCTCTGTAGCAGGTACACTGTGAGGATACCTGTGGGAGATTGATTCAGTTTAGAGTATATTGACGGACGAGTGGCCTAGTTGTGACAACGCATATCAAAACGCAACGTTGATACAAGTCGGTGACTGGATGGGTGACCGACTTTGGAGGTTCAAATTTGGCCTTTTCGTTTCCTGCTTACCTTGGAGAGCACGTTAAGCCGTCGGTCCCGGTTTATTATCGTCAAAATCTGATAATAATAGTTACAAAAAACTAAGAGTTTAAATACTCTTTGTCGAGTCGTATGCGGAAGGACGTGAGGACCCACCGCTTTATTATCCCAAGAAAACTCCTACCATTATTGGATTTGGCAGTGGTAGTCTAGTGGTTAAGACCAATGGGTCTATTATACTACACTTTTTCAAGGGACCCTTACACCTGAATCAGTGTAGTGTAATAAAATTTAGGGAGTCCCTGATTTGGTCCTTATTGCTGTATAATAAGCGACGCCAAAACTAACGGCCAAGCCCACCCTTTCCACAGGGCCCTTAGATAAGTGCAGTGTAATAGGCCTATTAGGTTTATATAGGCCTAGTTCCGAGGTTCGATCAGGGGTGACCGTAAAGAAAAACATCGTCAGGAAACCCGCTTGCCTAATACTTATCCATAATAGTCTCAAATATGTGTGTGAAGCTGCCAATCCAGCTAGCGTGGTGGACGGCCTAAGCACTTCTCATTCTGCTGACGATCGCATGATGAAAGTATATTGGCCACGAAAGTTGAAAAGTGGCTATGTAATGTTGTTGTATACTAAGGATAATAATATGTACCCTATCAATGAAGCTACTTTTGGTTTTGCTCTCTTATTACAAGCACGTTGTTAGTGGATTAAAGCAAAATAAACTTGCTCCTTATTCATTTCGCTAAAAGGTACGGAACTTGTAAAAAGATCTTTAACTTAAAAAAAATGACTCTCTAATTGAGCTGAACTGAACTGAGCACATTGTACGGCTACGGCAGAGTCCACCTTGCAATTAGAGGGCACGCGGGTAAGGGACAAAGAATTATGTAATTCCATCTCATTCTTTCACGCGTTAGAATGAATATGCATTCCTTTCTTGTGTGACTGAAATGTTTAGTGTCTATAGCAGTGTTTGATTCCGGGTTTACCAGTGAGCATAGAGCTGAAGACGAGCGCGGGGAAGTAATGATGGAAGTACAGAACCCGTCCCATCGCCCAGAAAGGGACATAGTGGAGCGCCCAGCCCACGAAGTTCCACCCGGCCGCGTTTAGCAGAGCCCTGCTCTCACCACCTGTATGAAAAATCAATATTACGCTGATAAATTATTTATTTATTTCACGTAGGATAACTTATGCTACATTCTACTGGGAACAGCCGACAAGAAACTCAGCAATTATTCTTTTCATAAAAAGATAAATTTTAAACAATATAAATAATATACAATGGAATTGGAACCATGTTATAAAAGCGTACATTCAAACCCACAAAGGATTTCGGCACCTTGCGCACACGATATGATGCTGTTACTAGCTTATGGCGGTTTCTAACACATTGATTGTGAGTATCACTTATTTAAGATCAATTTTCTGCTTATTAAACACTATATTTATTTGTAAATGAATTGAAGGCATCGTAAGTTAGTTTAAATTTTTCACGAAGGGATTCGCGTGATCCGTGTCTGTAAATAGAACGGATGGCTCGTTTCTTTTACGTAAAAATTGTTTGGATATCAGCAGCTCTGCCCCACAATAAAATGCCGTACGACGTATCGCTGACGGTGCAAACACCGGCTTTGGATGTACCGGCGATCAGAGCCACAATAATGCATACTAATATTACAAGCTAGATGATGCGAATGAGTTCGCGTGGACTTATGTTTTTAAATTTCCGTGGAATCTCTTTAGTTTTCCACCATAAAAAGTATGCTGTCACAGTATATGCAGCTTAGCTAGCGCCAAACAAATAGGCGTCTCTGAGCAGAGATGAAAGTGCTTTTTTGCTTTAGATACTAGGCGCAAAAATATGCCATTGGGACGCGTGTTGCGGTCATCTTCAAACGCGACAATTACATTAGAGTCGGCTATATTTAAGTTCATCCATCCATCGCCCCGTTGCGGCGTGATTTAAGCATAAAAAAAACAAATAGTAGGTAATATGCGAAAGTGAATCGGTCTGTAAATTTACCGCGACCCTCAGCAATGAAGAATAAGGTGCAGGGACAGAGATGACAATTTTCACAATTTGCCAAAACAACTTAAGTTTGGACCTACCTTCCACTGGTCTGCCAAAAGCTTGCGCTCGCTTCTCTCTGATCGAGTTAACGATGAAGAGCAGGAAGAATATCGCAAGGAACGCCAGGTTTCCCCACCACACCACCGGGTTACCCAGTAAATAGATTCTGTGAGTATTTGCTGAGAAGAATTGACCCTGAAAAATTATCTTAAAAATGTAAATTTTACATGACAGACCCTGACGTCCCTAAAATAACGATTAGGTATAAATTCTATAAAAAAAACGTCAAGAATATTAACAAAATACTGCTTTAAGCGATGGTAGTATGCCCCCTGGTCCCTCGACTAGGCTTGGTTACTTAAATGTCATCCGTACAACATATAAAAGCGGTCCCTCGACTAGGCATAGGTACCTGTAGGTTATAATGACGACATTTATGTCGTCATTATAACTAAAAAAGCGGTCCCTCGACTAGGCATAGGTACCTAAATGTCGTCATTATAACATAAAATAGAGGTCCCTCGACTAGGCATAGGTACCTAAATGTCATTCTAACTAAAAAAGCGGTCCCTCGACTAGGCATAGGTACCTAAATGTCGTCATTATAACTAAAAAAGCGGTCCCTCGACTAGGCATAGGTACCTAAATGTCGTCATTATAACATAAAATAGAGGTCCCTCGACTAGGCATAGGTACCTAAATGTCGTCATTATAACATAAAAAAGCGGTCCCTCGACTAGGCATAGGTACCTAAATGTAGTCATTATAACATAAAATAGAGGTCCCTCGACTAGGCATAGGTACCTAAATGTCGTCATTCTTACTAAAAAAGCGGTCCCTCGACTAAGCACATGTACCTAAAAGTCGTCATTTTAACATAAAAATTAAGAATTACCCGATAGTTAATAGGCCACTGCCAGGGTTGCGATGTCACCTCCCCCTCCTTGGGCTTGAGGCCGGCGTTTCCGTGCAGCATCACCGCGTGCGACTCTATCAATCGCTCTAGAAAGCTCGACGCGTACGCCTCGAAACTCATCTTTGGCACTAAGAAAATAATACATGATGGATAAATGATTTATTTATTTCACGTATGACAACTTGTCATCATCATCATCTACCACCGGTTCGGAAAACTGATTCTACTGAGAAGAGCCGGCAAGAAACTCAGCAGTTGCTCTTTTCATACAAAAGAAAAGGTTACAATAATTATGTAGACAACACAACATATACGTTACAAGTATTACACTGACTTGTGGGTCACTGGATGCGAGGCCGGTTGCTTCCATGCAACTTTGTCATTAATAAAATCATCGATAGTGTAATAACCTCGACTTAACAAATGCTGTATAACACAGTCCTTAAATTTATATAATGGCAAATCCTGAAACTTTTTGGGAACCGTGTTATATCGACCCCACAAAGGATTTCTGCACCTTGCGCTCACGATACGACGCTGTTAGTATGCCGATTTCTAGTATTATTATCAGCTATATAGTATATATATTAGCATTGATTGTGAGTATCACTACTCACAATCGATATATCTCTTAATGAAAAAGAAAAAAAGGGTATTTAATAGGTCGGGGAAAATGTTTTTTCGTGTTTTGTATGTATAAAATTGAAGAAAAATCAAATGGTAATCAAATGTACTGTTTGTATCTGGCTGGTTTTAATATCAATAAATATAAGAAAAAGGAATACTAGCGGTACCCTCTCCGGACCATTGCCAACCCGAAAGATCAACATTTCTGACTTCCGTAGGTACATTATACTTCAAGCCATGTTATTTAGCATATTTTTTGCAAGTCGCTACTAACTATCCTTTCTTTCTTGTCATCTATTTTGTATGGTAATATTCTTCTTTTTTTAGGGATTTGTCCTGTGCAAGGACTTGGACTGTACTCGATCTATAGTGGTCGCCGCCATCTTACCTTGCGATACACTAATTTCTTGAGTTACTGCGATCGAAAGCTGTAGTATTTCAATATGACAATTTTATTTCACATACCTGGGCTGAAATAAGGATAAAAATTCAAAAACACGAATGTCAAGAATTTTGCAACTTTCCATTAGGTATACGATTAAAGGGGTGTCAATAAGATTTAGGAGTCGGAGGGTGGGTCGTAAAACTCAGAGAGTAGAAAGAGAGCATTTTCAAAAGCATTTTATTTCGGAAATATAGTAATTTTCAACTCAAAACTCAAATCTTTTTTACTCAAGTTGAGTTTGACAAGTGCTTTTGAATGGTCGAGTGAATATACCACTGAATTAGAATGACATTCCTACCGAGAAGAACCAGCAAGAATCCAATTTACATCATATGTTATATGAAAATAATACAAAATATTCCACCGTTTTTGGTTGTACCTACAACTGTTAAGAGCGATAAGTAATAAAAATGTAAAGAAAATTTATAGGTATGTATTTCAAATAAATAAATAATTAATTGGTTCCACATCAGCATTTAACACTTATTTGCACAGTTGCGGTAATTCAATGTTGCAGCCAGCACTAATACGGGGCGCAAATTAGCTTTTCTTGATATTATAGCTCGGAAATACGTTTCTTTTTTAAAATAAACTCGCACTTGGATGCAATAAAATATAAAGCAGCCAAAGGCGCTTGCCTAGGAGATGCATAATATTCACTCTTGATTTGAAGGTTGATTTACCCATATTGAGGTTAAATTGGAAGCCGTATTCCTTAAATACTAATGGATGAAATTAGAAACAATATCACTACAACTACGGATGCAGACTTTGTCGATGCCTTTCAATACGATAACATCGATAGCAGAATTTTGTATGAGGAACTACATCAAAAAGTTCTTGGATTATTATAGCCTTATTGCCCACACATTACAACTTTTTTTTGCAGTGTTTATGAAAATATGGTTTGATCGTTTGATTTATTTTAATGCGTGGTTTCCTGCTGGTAAAAGCCTTCTCCATACTTTTCCATCTTTGCCTATTGGTAGCAACACTCATACGACTTTTTTCTGCTATATTAATGTTGTTATCAGCCAACAATAAAAAGTTGTTGCATACACTCGCCGAATATCCTGTAAAATGCCGATACAAGGGCAACTTTGAAACGTAATCAGCCCCATTATCTTAGGAGTTATCGCAAAATTAAAACTATCTCGTGACCAAATACTAATGCTATCCGTGCGAAGCCGGTCTCACGTCGCTAGTAAATCTATACTTCTACACTAACATTATAAATGCGAAAGTTTGGATAGATGGATGCATGGATGGATGGATGTTTGTTACCCAATCACGCCAGAACGGCTGAATGGATCTGGATGAAATTTGTCACAGATATAGATTATAGTATGGAATAACACATAGGATACTTTTTATCCCGGAAAATTAATGAGTTCCCGCGAGAACCGCCAACCCGCATTGGAGCAGCGTGGTGGGTCTAAGCTCTAATTCTAACTCTCCTATGAGAGTGGAGGCCTGTGCCCAGCAGTGGGACGTTAATAGGCTGTAGTGGTATATTAAAAGAGGAGGGGAAAACATGGAGGGGAGGGCATTCCATATCCTAGCGGTTCGAATTAAAAACGAGGAAGGAAATCGATACGGAAATCAATCTGACCCCCGATTATGTAAGGAAATCGTAATCGTAAGCGTCTGTCAAACGTATAATTCGACCTGTTTAAAGAGGTCACAGAAGCTTGCACGTCAAAACGCATGTGTGTACTCCTTAAAAAGTTCGAGTTGTACGTTATGAGCTGTCAAATGAATACGGTTGGGTTAGGCAATTGGGCCTCTGATACGGAATAATAAAACTCACACTGTTATGAGCTGTCAAATGAATACGATTGGCTCAGACAATTGGGCCTCTGATACGGAATAATAAAACTCACACTGTTATGAGCTGTCAAATGAATACGATTGGCTCAGACAATTGGGCCTCTGATACGGAATAATATAACTCACACTGTTATGAGCTGTCAAATGAATACGATTGGCTCAGACAATTGGGCCTCTGATACGGAATAATATAACTCACACTGTTATGAGCTGTCAAATGAATACGATTGGCTAAGACAATTGGGCCTCTGATACGGAATGTAACTCACACTGGTCAAACACGTTGTCCTCGAGGTTCCACAGCGCGTTATGGTCGCGCAGGTTCGGGTTGCACGCGACCTCCTGCTGCTCGTAGCCCCACTTGGGCAGCTGTTTGCCCGTCGTCGTCAGCGCGCACGCCTGTACGACGCACGTATTAAGCCTAAGCACTTTTCACGGGGACCCTTACACTCGAATCGGTGTAGTGTAATAAGATTTAGGGAGAAAGGGTCCCTGATTTGATCCTTATTGCAGTTTAATAAGCGACGTTCTAACTTGAGGCCACGCCCATCCTTACCACAGGGCCCTGTGAAAGTGCAGTTTAATAAAGCCTTATAGCATGGGTGAAGCGTGGCCACGGGTTACAATAGGGATGATAACAAGTCATATTGGGAGGTAATTTTGGGAGATCCTTTATTTAATAATCACTAAAAAAATAATCTATTTCACTAGTAGTCAAACACCCAATTAGAGGTGGTTTAATAAAGCACGTAGCACAACAGAATAGCACGTTTTTTTCCATAGCACGGACTATAGCATGCTATCCGAGGAGCCTCTATGTTGCTACAGTGCTATGACGCGCGCAGTGCTTCGTAAAGTAGAATCAATAATTCAGCAGAGAGAATTGACGATTACAGTGTTGTCAGTCTCTGTTGAAAATTAAATAGTGTTGTGACTAAAGGATCCACATCAATCACTGAAAATTCCCAAATTGTGTATATTATAATCGATATAAAAATATTTTGAATAGCAATTATGATCATAGGGAAAATCTGATCTCATTTTCGTTAGCCTATTATACTAAGGAGATTAAACAAAGTTTAGTACTAACAATAAATTTTAAATTTTTCTATTCATGGAACTTTATCCTGGGTATTTTAATAAAAAAACTATTACAGCTTAATAAATGTGACATTTATTACTATATTAATTCTTCGACTCTTCACTATCACTGTCCGTTATCCTTATTATAAAAATGTATTTAGAATTGTTATTATTATTAGGTATTAGGTATTTTTCCATTGCCTTTGTGCAAATGATCGGAATCACTACCACAGAGTACATAAAATGTACTAATGGTATCACTACCTACTCAACTAGTACATCACTACAATAAATATGGCAATATTATTTTACAAAGTGACATTAGCAACTGTCATTTCACTCTACTGAATTATTGATACTACTTTAGTTGGTTTCGTACTGGCGTCTCGCGTAACGCGCTGCTGTGAGCGTACTGTTACGAAGGCCGGGGCGACAGTCTTTTTATTTAAAAAAAACCAGGGAATCTTTCCACTGAATTTAATAAAATTCAAAAAGGAAATACAAGACACGAATATTAATTCTACGCGCTCCAGCAACAAGAGGCTGGGTTTTTGAGAACGGAGTTCTGATTGATGGCTGACTGACTGGCCGCATCGTCAACCGCGAGTTTTAAAAGCGAAAAAGTGCTGATGCAGCGAGTCAGTGCACATAGAATAATATAATTTATGACGTACGTAAGTACGTCACATGCTTACATGCGTGCATAGCATATTTAAAAGCATGCTAAAAGTTTATTGTTTATAGCCTGTAGCGTTAGCGGTTTTATAGCAGTTTTGAACAACTCTAGTTACAGTAAGAAGTATTTGACTGCCTCGTAGGTCTAGTGGTTAGCATGTGGTTGCGGCTGACGAGGTCCCAGGTTCGAAGGTCGGGCCACGATTAAGTATTGGATATTTCTGACAAGAAATTCTCAATACTAGCCCGAAGTTAAGAAATTGATGTTTAACCCCCGTGCCTCGAAGAACACGTAAAGCCGTCGGTCCTGCGCCTGATCTCTTTCCGGTGGTGTCGGATTTTCCGACCCATCGAGCTATGAGAGTAAAGGAACACAGTGTGCACCTGTGTTAGCGCACTCACTAGTGCACTGTAATATGTCCCGCGCAGGTCGCTAATCTCTCTGGAGATTGACCGAAATTCGGCCGGGAGAACATTACAATATGAAAGAGTCCACACTTCTATTATTTGCTCCATCATTGGTATCATGAGTTTAGCCTTCTTTAAACGACGCTCGAAAGAAAGTCGTTTTTAGAAGGCTAAACTCAACATGGATTCCTCATATCTCAGGAAAAATAATAGGTACGTTTTATTGTTAGGTAAAACTCTCTAATATCTAGGAAATGCATGAGATTTGGCGATAAGTGCCAAAAATGAACTAATGTTATTACAGGTCTAAATGCATCGGTAGGTATCCCTTTGACGTGGATATGACTATATTTAGAGTTAACAATTAAATCTAATTTACAGATTTTGTTCAATATTATTATTTAAAATGACGTCACATACCTTAAGTCCTTTGACAGATATGCAAATAAAAAGATATTCTAAATTATTTGTGAGTGTCAAAACAGCATGAAAAATATGTACTAAAATAGTCACACCTGCAAATAATGCACAAAAACGAGTTTGCTCCGGACTGTCTGTATTTCGTCGCCATCTTTACCTCCAGACACTATAATCTTCCAAACATCGTTTGCATCACCAACGCCATCCTGAAACAAAATTGTACTCAGATGAACTCCTTTCTCCAAAGGTTGTAAGCAACGACCTCAATTTTCATAGACGGGTCCTGTCAAACAAAGAATGCGGACTTATTTTAATAACGCCATCTAGTCTGAAAAGCGGGACAACGCTATGGCGGGGACAAGGACAGGCGGTGGTTATACAGGTGAGGGGCACGCCCTACAAGTCAGACGCCCAACTTTTTCTATGAAAGAGCCCATCTAGTACCTACATATATATCGATGGTTGTAAGATATTGCTCTTGTATGAAATAAACACGGGATACGAAACGTAAGAAAAATGTATGAAATCACGATCTTTTGCGGGGCGAGGGGAGAGTGCCTTGTCATTTTTTTCCTAATTATTGACACTAGTGCATGAGAACCCAATATCATAATTATTGGCGAAACTAACTGTAACTGTGTGTAACTGCCTAGTTCGCGGATAGAGGGGTAAGGCGAACATGGCCGATATCACGTCCCGTGGTTAATTCGTCCAAAATATTGCTCTACCGTATCAACAAGAACAGCAGAATACGGTATAGTCCTCTTTATTTCTACTGTTTGTTGACCGAAATAAATAAGACGAGGGTGAAGTTGCTTGCCTGAGCGAAGGCTGGCATCACCCGAAGTCTTGTTTCACCCCTAAACACACAATATACATACACATATGTTAACATATTACACGAGCGTGCCGCATTATCAAATCTTATGCAAATTATAATTACCACATCGGAAGAATGACATGCTATATTATATACTACATGTATGAGCAAAATAACTACGCTGATCACGATCTCAGGAACTATAAGACATACAAACTTGGAATTAAAAAGGTTGTAAGGCGTAGACATCAGCCAAGAAACGGATTTGAGAAAATTCACCCCTAAGGGGAAAGTCCTATGTTTTGAAGTTAGAGATATTAAAATTGGCATAGCCTAAAATAAATAAATAAATAATAATTTATTCATGAGAATGTAGGTGATATAAAGTTGACATGATTACAGTTTGGGAGTCTTATACATTCTACCAATTAATGATGTATGGGCCTAAGGGCCTTACCTCACCATAGCCCGTGACCTGCATGAACTTGGTGGTCATAGGCGCTCGTTCGCGGTGCGAGTGCAGGTTTCGGCCGGTGACCGCGTGCGTCAGACGCACCAGGTCGCCGCTGCGTACCAGTACGACGCCGTCCACTTCCTCGCGGTCGTAGGGCTTCACGATCCATCTGTTGTTCTCGTCTTTGTGCGTATATGTTGTTATCTGAAAGGATTCTGTGCTGTACTTAAGTCAAAGTCATTAAAAGTACAAGCTCCATCCATCCAACCATCCATGTATTATTATCGTCTTTGTGCGTGTATGTTGTTATCTTATAGGATTCTGTGCTGTACTAAACTCAAAGTCATTACAAGTACAAGCTCCATCCATTTATCCATCTGTTGTTCTCGTCTTTGTGCGTGTATGTTGTTATTTGAAAGGATTCTGTGCTGTACTAAAGTCAAAGTCATTACAAGTACAAAGCTTCATCCATCCATCCATCTTTTGTTCTCGTCTTTGTGCGTGTATCTTGTTATTTTGTTATTTGAAAGGATTCTGTGTTGTACTAAAGTCAAAGTTATTACAAGTACAAGCTTACTTGATTGAAACTATGTCTTCTAGACGCTCTTTAACGACAATCGAGGGAAAAGTTACACGGATTTTATCGGCGAAAACCTTGGTTCTTGCCTAAAGTTTAATACTCACCTACTACCTTGCTCCAAGCTTTTAGCATAGCCACATGCCTACAGAAAGAAAACATCCACGGATTCTATAAATCATAATCATAAATCATAAATCATTTATTTTGCAAAATTGTGGGTAATAACAGATGTATAATATAAGCAGAATCTTCCCGTACACAATCTACTGTCAGAGACAGTGTGCAAAAATTATATTACATTAAAATTTATATATAATATCAAAATTCTATGTCTACTTTACAAAATATAATTTAATTAAATATTGGTCCAAGTTAAAATGGTTAGTTACATTTTATACTGTTATTAATACAAGTTGCTGTAATGTCAAACAATGTAAATAATATTGGCATGTTAGATTAATATTGACTTATTTCGTTTTACAATAATTATGGATAATTGTACTATATTATAAATTTATCAAACAGCACTAAATTACAACTTTTCCCTTTCTCTTTTAGAACAAACCTGCATTGCACACACAGAGTACACATCACAAATGCATAGTCATAGGAATTTCGCTATCTCCGATATATTCGCTAACACTATAGTAATTTTTTTTGTTGAGAATTGTGAAAATCTCTCTTTTAAACTTTGTTATTGGCAACTTTCTATAGCATTCCGGTAATTTATTAAATAAGGATATTGCCATACAGTAAGAGTTCTTAGAGTACAGAGCTAACCTTCTCGATGGGACCCAAAGTAGGTTTTGTGGCCTATTCCTCCTCATTCTTAAAACTTCATTATTATTGGAGTACATTTCATTTACTGTTGGGAACAAAGTGTATTGAGTAAGTACCAGGCTTTTACCTAAAGTTTAACACTCACCTGCTGTTGCCTAACCCCCACTCCTGCAGGATACAGATGGTGATGCGAGTGTGAATAGCCACCTCCTGTGCGGTGGTTCTTAGTCACGCTTGCTCCAAACGCCAGTACCTATCCGCAGCGCTCTTTCGTTGTTAGGCTACGATTACACTTGTAAGTTTATATGTAGCGTATATCAGTAACTTACGAAATGTAAACAGTGTTGTAAGTCGCGTATCGTATGCAGATGTAGTTATGTAAGTTACGTACGTGCTCTACTCACGTAAAACTTACAACAATAAACTGAGTATTCAAGACAAGCTTTTTAATTCAGGCCTACCAAGAGAACCGCGTGAAATTTCACACAGATTATATCGATAGAGGCGGCAGCTTTTACCTAAAGCTCAACACTCACCTGCTGCTGCCTGGCCCCCGCTCCTGCGGGATACAGATGGTGATGCGAGTGCAGATAGCCACCTCCTGTGCGGTGGTTCTTCAGAGTCACGCTCGCTCCATACGCAAGCACCCGCGGTGCGCTGGCGTTGTTCAGACTGTTGCCTTCCAGCCGAGCTTGGAAACCCGACGAGTAAAATCC
Source organism: Erebia palarica (assembly GCA_964035005.1). Lineage (NCBI taxonomy): Eukaryota > Metazoa > Arthropoda > Insecta > Lepidoptera > Nymphalidae > Erebia > Erebia palarica. The sequence goes on from OZ035994.1 coordinate 22,036,762, forward strand.
GTCGCCATTACCACTTAACGATGGAAAATTGACGATTTGATAATTTATTGATGACTAGCTGATGCCCGCGACTTCGTCCGCGTGGATTGAGGTTTTTAGTTCCCGCGGGAACTCTTTAATTTTCCGGGATAAAAAGTATCCTATGTCCGTCTCCTGGTTCGAAGCTACCTCCCCACCAAATTTCTGCCAAATCGGTTCCCGCGGGAACTCTTTAATTTTCCGGGATAAAAAGTATCCTATGTCCGTCTCCTGGTTCGAAGCTACCTCCCCACCCAATTTCAGCCAAATCGGTTCAGCCGTTCTTGAGTTATAAATAGTGTAACTAACACGACTTTCTTTTATATATATATAGATGTCGTTTGATAATGAATGTACTTTCTAGAAATAGTTATATCTGTCACCGTAAGATTGTAAAAACCGTTAGATTAGAATCTAACTCGCGAAATTGTAAACTGTTGACAGATTGTGAACCGTTCAATATTCTGAGTGTCAATTTTTCAAATTTTGTATTAATTAATTGTATTTACGTTCTCTTGTGTCTTTGTTGTAGGTTAGGTTAGGGTTCGACATATATAATCAGTAGGTTCTATCGGGTTAATATACCTAACAGATTACAATCTACCGAAAAATAATGCGTTAAATTGTAATCTTTCGACAGTTTGCAATTTCGCGAGTTAGATTATAATCTAACGGTTTTTACAATCTTACGGTGACATATCTACGGCGATCGAATAGCAGCCAGCTACCTTAGCATAAGACAAAGTTTTGCCATCCAAAGCAATGCTCGTAGCATCTGAATTCTGAGGCATAATATATAACGCTGCTATGGTTGTGATGAGTATTTAACGCTTTAAGAATTCAGATTTTGTTTTTCTTTTTGGCCTAGAATTAGATAAAACCCGATTTTTGGTTCCCGCGGGAACTCTTTAATATTCCGGGATAAAAAGTATTATATGTGTTATTCCAAACCTATATCTACCTACTATCTCTGTGCGAAATTTCATCCAGATCCATTCAGCTGTTCTGGCGTGATTGAGTAACAAACATCCATCCATCCAAACTTTAGCGTTTATAATAGTAGTATAGATATTATAGATGGACTTAGATATAGACATAGATATATGGACTTTAATTACAATGTTAATTAATAAAATCAATATTACATTTGTGTCGGCGTTATCGTATATTTATATTCTCACCTTTTACTGAGCACTGTGAGATGAATCCAGAAGAAAAACACGTATAGTAGTATTGGCCATAGGATCAACGTTATGCTCCTGCCGATCAGATGTTTTACAGTCAAACTCTGCAAACAAGTAGAATTTTATGCACAAAAAATTCGCTTCCTGCTGCTACCTACTTTCTTTTAACATTCGATACTGAATTCGATCCTTGTGTCGGGCTATATTCGGTTTTTCTGACAAGAAATTCTCGATACTAGTAAGGAAGTAGGTGGTGTTTCACCCCCGTGCCCTCAGTGACATATCCAGAATTTTGTTTTGGGAGGAGCTTGAGCCAGCTCTTTAAAAAAAAACTAAAAAAAAGGCTTCAATGGCTTCGACAGGTTATAGCCCAGATTTAATAACAGCCGTTCAACATTTGTGAGGCCCTCCCTTCCTAGTGTGACGTCACGTATCTTGCAATTTTACATCTAGAAATATCTAGAAAATTCGCGAACAAAACAATTCAAACCTTACAGATACATATAGAGTTGGAAATATTTTTAAGTTTTTCGTTAATAGTTCAAATTTGGCACTTTAACACTCACATGTATAAGATTTTGCGATGTCACGAAACTTAGGACCCACCCCTTGTCACACAATGTCACCCCCCCCCCCCCCCCCCTCTTAACGTGTGACGTACTTTATGGATGATCCCTATACCGTACGGATACTTACAACAGGTTTGGTCAGATCGCCGAGCACGTTCCACAGGTCGGCGATGGTGCGCAGCCCGGCGAACAAAACGATGAACAAGCCGACGAACTTCACCGATATGGTGCACGCGAGGGACGCGCCCGCGTACGCCTGCCACGCTAGCATGCGGGCGGAGAACGGCGGATGCCCTTCGTCACGATGTGACGAAACTTAGGACCCACCCCTTGTCACACAATGTCGTCCCCCCCCCCCTCCCCCTCCCCCCTAACGTATGACGTACTTTATGGACGATCCCTATACCGTACGGATACTTACAACAGGTTTGGTCAGATCGCCGAGCACGTTCCACAGGTCAGCGATGGTGCGCAGCCCGGCGAACAAAACGATGAACAAGCCGACGAACTTCACCGATATGGTGCACGCGAGGGACGCGCCCGCGTACGCCTGCCACGCTAGCATGCGGGCGGAGAACGGCGGATGCCCTTCGTCGGTCAGAGTACGGACCTGGGATTTATTTATTTATTGATAGGACATAATACCCGATAGGACTTTACAGTTTCCCAATACGTCTTATCAGGCTACAATAGGTATTACGTATAAAATACTAAAATTACACATACATGACAACAAAAACACTAAAAATAGAAAAACAATAAAAACACATTAAATTAAAGGACATGACCAGTAATTGCCCTTTGATTCGGGACAATGCACAGGATTTCCGTTTTTACAGTAAGGTTTAAAAATTCAAAACGAAATTATTATGGATTTATTATTCCAAATAAGGTCAGGGTTCAAATGACAAAAAAGGAGTACGTATATTGTTTAAATCTTGAGCGTCCGCTTTCCTCTTTAAGCACTACTCCATTTTGACGTTCCATTATATCCATGCCTAATAATAATCTTGTAACCCTACATGAATACCATATAAGTACCTTAGTCATTATAATATTATAATGGTTTATTTTTGATCAATTAAATAGTAATGAAAAGGAAATGTATGTTTTGTTTATAATTATTTTTATTATTTGACAACTCTCAAACTAATAGATCGAACAAAGCATTTTGAAATACTGCGTTTAAAGGAACGCCCTTTCACATTGCATATGCTGCCATCTGTGGTCGAATAGTTGAACTTGTTAACTTGTTTTGTTAAGTAGTGAGCAATACTTAAAAATATTTTCTAGACTCACCACAATAACTAGCGCCATCTAGTGTGGGAAAGCAGTTTTTGGTGAAACTTTTTTTTATTTATTTTCACAGTTTTCAGAGCCTTCAGACTCCTGAAACTTTTTCATTTGAAAACTATAAAATAGAAGAATTACAATAATAAAGAAATAATACTTGAAAATATTTTTTTAGACTCGCTCAACACAATAAATAGCGCCATCTAGTGTGGGAAAGCAGTCTTTTGGTGAAACTTTTTTTGTTCATTTTCGCAGTTTTCCGAGCCTTCAGACTCCTGAAACTTTTTTATCTCAAAACAGTGAAATATTACAATTACGAAATAAAGAAATCAAATAAAGAAATCATTGCTGAACATTGATTTTTGACACCTAGGCAAGCTGCCATAGTTCCACCGGACAAGTTATTTAAACTATATAAACAAACAATAACAAAAACATACAATATAAATGAACCTACCTATTCTCTAATAGATATTTGGATAATAAAGGATGGGATAATATTCAAGTAATAGCTAACACCATCCTTAAGGACCTGGGATGAAACAAATGATACTCAAGTACTAGCTAACCATACCATACCACTACCATACCACTACCCTACCACTACCATACCATAGTACCATAGTACTAATATTATAAACGCGAAAGTGTGTTTATTTCTTGATTTGATGGTTTATTGGTTTTTCCTTTTTTTTATCCGCTACAAGTTAGCCCTTGACTGCGATCTCACCTGATGATAAATGATAAAATGATAAATAATTTATTTATTTCATGTAGGACAACTTGTGTCACTTATGAAACGTTAAGACACTACGTTAGTTAGTAAGATGGTAAGTGATGATGCAGTCTAAGATGGTAGCGGGCTAACCGGTTAGGGGCATGGCAGTTACATTAAACCCATACCCCTATTCGTTTTCTACACGGCATCGTACCGGAACGCTTAATCGCTTGACGGCACGTCTTTGCCGGTACGGTGGTAACTAGCCACGGCCGAAGCCTCCCACCAGGCCAAACCAGGAAAAATTCAGATATTATAAATTCCTAAATTGACCCCGCCGGGGATCGAACCCGGGACTTCCGCACGTTAAGACAACAGCGCTACACACTGCGCCACGGAGTTCGTCAAAACTTATTACATTACTTTTTCATTTATTTCACTGACTGCCTCGTTGGTCTAGTGGTCAGCATGTTCGAATGTTCCGTACGAGGTTCCGGGTTGAAATCCCGGGTCGGGCCATTTTCTGACAGTAAATTCTCAGTACTAGCCCGGAGTTAGGAAGTTGGCGGTGTTTCACCCCCGTGCCTAGGAGAGCACGTAAGCCGTAGGTCCTGCGCCTGATATCTTTCCGTTCGGTGTCGGATTTTCCATCCCATCCCATGGGGCTATGAGAGTAAAGGAACAGAGAGTGCACCTGTATATGCGCGCACAATTGTGCACTATAATATTTCACGCGTAGATGTCTAATCTCTCTGGAGATAGGCTGCTGTGGGCTAGCACTAGTCCAAAATATAAATACAAAGAACTATACCTTAAACACACCATATATTGTACAGCTCATGAAAAACAATAGAATTGGATCCAGTAGTATATACCGATTGAGTGTCAAGAAGCCAACATCTGAAAATAAAATCTATATTAAAATTATTGTTGTTGGTTGGTATTTTTGATAACATCTTAAACTCAGCTTTATTTACTTTGGCATACGTTTGAAATTAGTGTAAAGAAAACAAAATAAAGAGATTTTCACACAAGATTGCGGGTCATTCGCCGCCGTCGCCTTTAAATGTATAAAGGCATAAGTAGTTATTAAAGTGAATAATAAAGATTAGTTTGAGTGGTTGCCAAGAAGACGCTGCGTCTTAGCGCCACTCTACTTTGCCGGTGTGCGTTGCACCTTAGGGCATTATTTTACTCACCGATACGAGAACGACATTATATCGATGTTCTTGTATTGGCCAGTGAAAAAGCACCATACATTTAACTACATTTTGGTTTTGCGAACCATCAGTGAGTCTATGTCGGTAACGATGTCGTTAACGTGAATTAAAAAAACGCGCTAAGCCCGTATCAAACTTATTTTTTAAATATCGAAATACAAACAAAAAAACTTAAACATACCACAGAGTAAGAGTAATGTACCAATTATGGTTGATTCAAGATTCTTTGTCATTTCCCAGATTGTTAGAAATGTTAGGGGTATTATCAACGCTCCCAATGTTGTGCAAAACTGTAAATAATAGAAATAAAAAGATAAATAGACTGAATAAATATATAAATACTTGTTTGATATACTTTTACTTGACAGATTTCAGCTGGGCTGGCCAGCATTTGTAAAGCAATGTTAGCATTTCGATTTCTTGATAACACAAATTTTAACACCAAAGTCTTAGATGAGTGTGTATGTGTGTTTAAGTCGGACAGTAGAGAGCAATGCAAGATTAGTATTACTAATCTTGCATTACTCTCTACTGTCCGACTTTTATTATTATTATATTTTTTTATTATTATTATTATTATTATCTTGTATGCACCGTAAGAAACCCCATTTTTCAATGCTGTTAAACAGCAAATAACGTCAAGGCTATGTAAAAAATTACGTGTTTCTTTGGACGCGTGCAAACATATATACCCTTCGCCTAGTGTTTAACTTGTTCAAAGTACAATTAAATAAAACCATGCATGATGCTGTGCTTTGGCTCCACTCCACTGACCACTGTGCACTGTCCAGGTGAGTGTTGCGCCTAAGACCAGGCTCACTTACGTCACCTCACCCCCCACCCTAATCAGCAGTTTGACTTATCACAATGTGAGAGTGAGAGAGATGAGAGTTTTGCAAAAGAGGCGTTAATTAAATTAAGACTGCAGCGCCTGTGCGAGCTGAAGTGTATTTTATTACATCTTCACAAAGAGCTGCTTTTTGTATAAATGCCTTTGTGCCTAAAGTGGTCTTTCTGTACCTGGAAGGTCCTTTAAAGTTCAGTGCTTAAACTTACAATTCTCATCCCTTCATATCTTGCTCCATCGAATTTGCTACCAGGTTTTTCAAAATGAAATGTACCATCATAGCCAGTCAGTTTGCCCGACAAGGCTATGAGCATCTGAAATTTAATAAAAATAAAATCACAAGTATTTACAACTTTGCAGCTTTTCAATAAATCAATCAAATCATTTATTTGCATAGATTGTGTAGGTACTTCGATGTTACATTATTAAAAATAGTATGAACTACAATCTGCAGTATACTGGCATGCAATAATTTGCACGTTCTTAAAAAAAATATACCTTTCCAAGGGGAGGGTGAACGTCAAAAAAGAATGTCCTGTTTATGTAACTGCTTGCCATTTTACCAAAATGTGTTTCATCCCAGCTGAAAGGCATAATAATATCTTTTTATTGCATAGATTAATTTAATATTAATTATAGATCTTACTAATATTATACTTTGTTTGTTACTCAATGATGCTAGAACGGTTGAACGGATCTGGATGAAATTTGGCACAGAGAATATTCCACGCGGATGAAGTCGCAGGCATCAGCTAGTAGATGTTATAAATACCCCAATATCTAAAATTTCTGCCAAAGTGAATCACCAGATAATTGAACTGGGCAACAGATTCTCAGTACAACCTGCTTCCAAAACCAAACTTGTTAGACTTCTAAGAGTCAAAATAAGACATCATAAAACACACCTGTATCTATGTGCTAGATAAAATAAGAAATTTAGAATTGGTGGTTTTTTTTGGCCTGGTCTGCTGGGAGGCTTTGGGAATGCCTAGTTACCACCATACCGGCAAAGATGTGTCGTCCAAGCTGCTTAGCATTCCGGTAATATGCAGTGTAAAAATTTATTAGGAGGATGAGTTAAATAAAAGTGCCATAGTGCTAAAACGATTACCCATATAACTTTGATAGTGAGTTTTGAACCTACAGCAAGTCTAACGTATATGTATAAATTTTGAAATCATTGTATTTTATAAATGCTAATGTGAGTTAGTTACACTTCCACAGCCCATCCTTTCAACCAATTTTGATGAAATTACGTAGGTTGTCTCAGGGAAGGCTATAGGTCATTAGAAGGAAAATTAAGGACTTCCCATGTGAATTACAAATAAACTTAAGGCACTCAGTCACATGCCTCAACTAGCATGCTTACCACACATGATCTGGTTCCAATACTTTATAAAACCGTGTCAGGAATGTTGCTCCGCAAACCAATCCGAATGTAATCCACCATCTGCATAATAATATAAACAATTTGGATATATACTTCTCAGTTACTGAAATATGGAAGTGTGACCGACAAACGGGATTTTATTCATTGGACATACCCATAATTTTTTTCAATTTTGCTACAGACCCTTAAAACCTAAAGGACTACACACTTATCACAAATTAACCATTGTAACTTTTACTTGTTAAGCCCTTGATCTATGCAATTATTATATTTCCCTACTGAAAGGTGATAAAGAACATTTAAAATAAAACAAAATATGCTATTAAATAGTTGTACTTTATCTTTATAATTTACTTGTGGGACGGGCAGACATTGTCCTGCCATGAACCAAGAACCCGATTGCCCCGCCCCCTACTGGGTCCAATTATGAACATAAACCATCCCTGAACCCACTCACTCAAACACACACAAAAAATTCCATCTAAATTGGTCCAGCTATTTCTAAATTTTAGGGAAACTAACAAACAGCAATACATTTATAAAAATAAGAGACTAAGTAATGCCCGCATCTTCGTCCACGTGGCTTAAATTTTTTAAATTATAATATTAGTATGCCCGCAACTTCATCCAAGTCGATTAAGTTATATTAATTCCCGCAGGAACTCCTTAATTTTCCGGGACAAAAAGTAGCAAATGTCCTTCCCCGGGATACAAACTAACCTTGTACCAAATTTCATCAAAATCGTAGCAGACAGAAAGACAGATAGACACACTTTAGCATTTATAATATTAGTATGGAAGTATGAATTATGATTAAGTTTACTTATGTCCGATGACCTAAAGAAGGTTGCGGGAAGCAGTTGGATGAGGAAGGCGGAGGATCGTGTTTGGTGGCGCGCTCTCGAAAAGGCCTATGTCCAGCAGTGGATGCATACAGGGTGATGGATGGATGGATTACTTATTGCTATATTAGATTGCTGAATATGCTCTTTCAAAAATTGCATTTGATCTTGAGTAGTTTTAAAGTCCGCTAGGCTGCCCGACTAACTAAACTGTAGGAAGTAGGTACTAATTAAAAATAGTTTTGTTATTTTTTTATCAAGTTCTTAACAGTAGCAATAAGTATTATAAAAGTATCTCATATGTAAAAGTGACTCAAATTATAATACTTTAGGGCAAAATATAATAATAATACCTACATCTTAGAAGATGAAGAAGAATATTTTTCACCGTATGCTGTCATGTCTTAGTCTTTCTTCAAGACACCAAATGGCAAATCATAACGGCACCACAACACGGCACAAATTTATTGATTTAACTCACTGGTAGTAACGGTAAAGTATTTGTAAACAATATACATTATTATTGAAACCGTGGACCAGTTCCTTGCCATGGACCAGCAGCAGAGACAAGTCAGCACCAGGGCGATTGTGATTTGTATGAAAAATGCATATCAATCATTGTTACAGTGTCAATTGTTTTGATTGGCTGAATTTATGGTATTCTTGCTACGTCAATGAATTTTGGCCAATAGCGGAAAAATGCTAACCAATCAAAGGTGATTGCGATCGTTACACTTCAGCTGTCATTTTTAGCCAAACGCAATAGCCCTGCCGAGACCATAATGACAGAGTTCATGACAAGAATAGAGACCCAATCGACCCAATGTTACTTGTCTCTGGTTAATGAATTTGACCACATTTTAACGTTTTCTGGCATGTCGGATGCATCGCTAATAGATCATAGCCTTTGTGCCGTCTAATTAAAGGAGATAGAGACGGATATGATTATATTTGTTCTATGGGATGCATGCCCACTTACAATACGTTACTTGTCTCTAATGCCCATCTTCTTTTTCTGTTCAGCAGGGCGATTGTCTAAAAATGACCTGCTACAGTGCAACGATAGCAATCACCTCTGGTTAGCATTCTTTTACTATTGACCAAAATCCATTGACGCAGCAAGATTACCCTAGATTCAGCCAATCAAAACAATTAAGACTGTAATAATGATTCATGCAGGTTTTACACAACGGAGATCTGACGGAGATGTCAGATGCCAATGCTGGCCGCTAGGAGTATAAGGGTGGCCACTGGCCACATACATTCGAAATTCCGTTCAACAAACATCACACACATACGTTTATTTCCATTCGGAATAACAAGGCTCAGATGTTGGGAGACGCTATCCTCTGAATTCGATATTCTGTCAGCGAATATGGACGACGATTTTCTCATGGCGATTGCATTGTTGCTGTATCTAGAAATACGTCGCCGTTACTGGGTTTATCCCCTTAAAACGTGATACGTCAGGCATTTTTTCCGTTCGGAATCCCGAAACGGAAATAAATTCAAACGGAAAACTACTGTGCGTGTGTGACAGACCCATTATATATTTATATGGATTTGCTGCGTTCGGCATCCGGAATTGGGATTCCGAATGTATGTGGCGGGCTATACACAGAGTACATTAATTTTTATTATACTGGAAATGTATATAATGTTGATTGATTTTAATAAACCATGTATAAGAGACCTGTTTTTCAGACCCCGACAGTCAGTTTGGGAATTTTACTATACTTACTGTAATTATACTTATACTTATAATATTATAAATTATATTTATTAATTAATAAATTATATTATTATAAATTACCGTGCGGTCCCGGTGTAAGAATAGGAGTTAGGACCGCTCCATATCTTCCCGGGGATGTCGTAGAAGGCGACTAAGGGATTTATGTGATTAAAAAGGGTATATCAACCAAATCGAACCCTATCGAACCGAAAGGTGGCGGTTATACAAGTATACCACCAACAAAAGCATTCCCAAGGAGGGTTGACGTCAGGCAGGCGGCCGGTCGTAAACCTGTGAGAAATGGACAAGGGTTGTTGCATCAGGGACGGGTGCAACGTAAGAAGCAAGTCCGGGAGGTAAGAATGGTGTGACTAGAATGGATAAGATTAAGAATGAATATATAAGGGGAAGTTTGAAAGTAGCGCCAGTGATAGAAAAGATGAGGAGTAATAGGTTAGCATGGTATGGGCATGTAATGCGGAGGGAAGAAAGGCATATTACGAGAAGAATGATAGATATGCATGTGGAAGGAAAAAAGAGTAGAGGGAGACCAAAGAAAAGATGGATGGATTGTGTGAAAGAGGATATGCGTATAAAAGGGGTGAATAAGAGGTTGACGGATAACAGAAGTGAGTGGAAGAAGAAAACATGTTGTGCCGACCCCACATAACGTGGGAAAAGGGCAAGAAGAAGAAGATACTGGAAATGTGTTCTGACTTCTAAGTTCTGTGCCGGCGGCAGAGACAAGTAACGTCATCAAGTAATTATTAGGCTCCTTGAACGTCAAAGTAACGTTTATCTCTGTTCCAGAGACAAGTTAACCTGTTGCTCTGTTCTGTTGTCTCTGCGTATAATAGGATTCTCTGTTATGTGATAGGATTGGCGGCCGTCGGTTGGTCGGTATTATGTTGTGGATTTATTTCAGGGTTTGGAATAAAATAAAATATATAAGTATCAAGATCCCCATTAAATAGTAATCTCTGTGATAGAGACCACGGAATAGAAATTTTAAAGGTACCTATTTGTTAGAAGATAGTACCTTAATCTTAGCAAACAATTTATACAACACCACGAAATGAATTTAGTAAATTTGCCGGATGAAATTCTCCTGATAATCTTCAATCACCTGGACATAAGATCATTATATTGTTTGTACACAGCTTGTGTTCGTGTACAGAACATTATTCGTACGTATGGAGCTATAAAAACGTGCAACCTATCACTAAGTAATATGGCAAAAGCAGAGACCCTGAATTTACCATTTTTCAAAGATATATCAAGAAATCTAAAGGAGTTAAACCTTTGTGGAGTGAGCAATCTTACTAAGGTAAGAGTACTCTTACCTGCTATCAGGAGATTTCATTGTTTGGACACATTAGATGTTACATATACCAAAATCACCATTACTGATTTTATTGAAGTACACAGCTTGTGTCCCACTATAACAAACTTAAGCATAAATTTTTCATTTAACAAATTGCCACAAAAGGAGTCAACATTGCAACCATATCAACAAGTGTTCAGCAACCTTTTGAATGTCCACTTTGTGGGTAATCTGTATAATTTGTTGTATAACCAATTACCATGCTTTATATTAAAAAGGGCAAAACTAATGAAATTACAATACACAATCATTGATGATAATGATGTACCTTATAATTTAATGCCAAGCAGGGAAATTATTTTGAATTTTGATAATTTCATTATAAACTTTTCAAATACTATGATTCAAAGTACTGGTGCAGAGGTTTTATATAGTAATAATCAGGTCCATGGCTGCTTGAAGGGAATGGTACCTTTTGATGTGTTGGATTTCCCAAACTATGAAATATTAGTGACAAATGTTATAAAAAAAGGTTCAACAAAAGCAATTTATTATGCAACACATATATTTGAGATTTTTTTTAGGACGTATAATAACTTAAGCCTTTATGAAAATATAGACCTTCGAATTATAAATGATTTTGAAGTTGAATTAGATGGCAATGTATGTGTGATGTTGTGGAAAAAAAGTGAAACACAGTTTGACTACAAGTTCTTTTCCAGTTTGTGGTATAAGTTAAAACCTTTGTTTCCTTGTTACTTTGATTCATCATCCAATGCTCCAGTACCTGCTGATTATGATCTTTATGTAACATTCCCTCGTGAGATTGAATACAAAACTGAAATAGTTCAAGGGGGTTCCAAAAGAAAAAGACTTGTTCCTACAAATTGTGTACTGAACTATGATTCAGCGTTTCAAGAAAAAATTAGATTACAATTAGCTTTAAAGTTTGATGGCAATATCAAAAGTGCAGTAAGTTTATCTAACAGTTGTGACTATTTGAAAAAAATAACATTTTTAAGTCTAAGTGGCCAGGTACGCTATAGTTCAGATTTTTTTAATGTCCTATTTAGATGCTGTCACAATCTTGTAACGCTAAGAGTACAAGGTAATTCCTTTGGTTCATGCTCTAGTGCAATAACAAGATCACTACCCTTAAGTCAATCTATTAAAAATATTCATCTGACTGATAGAAACATTGATTTTCCAACACTATTTTCATCAATGAGTCAATGTAAAATGTTAGAAAATATTCACATACTAGATAAAAGTTTCTCGACAAATTATATTGATGCATCTGTTGTTTTTGAGAAATGTGTGAATCTATATTGTTTATATTTGTACATTTACTCATCTTTTAATTCTAAACAAAAATTTATGAAAACTTTCAGAAGGGCAAAACAAAATCAAATAAATGTCAAGATATTTTCAAACAATCATATTATTTGTGACCCTTATTCTAATATGTATTGTTTAAATGTATTGCGATAGTGCCTGTAGCTTTTCCAAACCTATTCCAAAAAGGTGCATTAAAAATTGTTACATTCCTAATTATTGTTGTGATTGGTGAATTGCCCTATTAAAGGAAACTCCTTTAATGTACAAACTTATTCCTACGGCAAGTAGGAAAACCTTATAAATATTTATGCAATATGCAAGCATAGACCCACAAACTTATCTGACCCAATGACAGTGTTGTTAGTGTTTATAATAATATAATGTAATAAAAACTAAACAGGAATTAAAATTAGTTCAAATTTTGACCACAGGTTTTGTTACGTTGGTAAATCTATAGACACTTGACTGTGATTTGTAGTGCTTTAATATGTACTATGTTTTAATATAAATAATTTGTGCATAGCATATTATGTGTTTTATTATAAGATCAATTTCCATAGTTAATCCATACTAATGAAAATATACCGGGTGACTTTTTTTTTGTCCTCTCGGAAATAATAGGGGTGATAGGTAAATGGAATAGGAGCCCATGGCATTGTTACTTTTTTTTAAAAATTTTATTCTGTTAATAAATACTACTCGTTTAGAGTATATTTTTTATATTGAAACATTAAAATTAGAATCAACAAAATAGTGAAATTATTAAAATTGTAAATCATTGTAAACCTACACGGTTTCAGAGTCGTTGAACCGAACGCTCAGCTGTTGCAAGAATAAGTTACTTGTCTCTGGCAAGAATATCGCTCTGCCGTCTCAGACTCGGTCACAGGAGTAGCCTAGTACCTAAGTAGACATGCGCATCGCGGCGCTAGTAATATGGAACAATACCGTTTATTCCACAGGTTAAAAATGGCACCCGCTAATAAAAGGAAAAGTGACTTACTGATCCATCAACGCACAGCTCAAACCACAGCTATTAAGACGGATCCGCTATGAAAGGATGTTTGAAAATTGAACCCTTAGGGGTTGAATTTTCAAACATCCTTTCTTTATGATTTCTTTAGCCTATTTAGGGAGGTTTGAATTTTGTATGGAAATAGAACCTAACGTGCGCGAAGACGCGGCTTTTGACCGGCGTGGTTTACGGAAATCGGTTGAACAGATGGTCCGTGAAACCATAGCAGACAGACAGACACACTTTCGCATTTATAATATTATTATTCCGGGATATAAACCGTGTCTTTCCTTGGGATGTAACCTACCTCCATATCACTTTCTCGCATTTATTAAATTATAAAAAAAATATACTAAATTATATAACTAACTATATATAATTATACTAAAATTATAATTATAGTATGGATTATTATGGACACCCTATAACATTAATTAATTAGGAGATAATTCTGAAAACTATGATTATTAATTATGATACTTGACTTTATTCATGAAAAGATCAATTCTCAATTTCGCAAACCCCCTGGCTCACTTGTCACGTGACCTGAGATATTTATAGTGGACGTTCGACGGCACTCGTATCAGTCGAGTGTTGCGAGCGAACACTATAGTATACGTTTTAAGTTAAATACGTTTGACTTTTACTCGAGTTCTCGTGATCAGTAAGCGATATCGTATCGCATTAGGTCGTTTAAACTCTAATTATACTAGTGTTTCGCCCCGAACTGAGACCTCGCGGTATCCATTCACTGCACCGTACGCATTAAAGCGCGCCGAATCTGATGACGACAATCGTCATTAGATTCGGCGCGCGGCTTGCGTGGATGGGATACGTATACCTACAGTATTTTACTAAAATGCAGCTCGTTCGGTGAGCGGGTGTTACTTAGCTTACGATTTCATAATAAATAAAAAAATTATAAAATGGAATGACAAAGACTGTACTTACAGCTCCTGCGGCGAGCATGTCTAGATGCGCGCTCATCTTTACGTTCATAGCACCGACCAGAAAAAGAAGGTTCATAGACATGGGTAGGTACAGGTCAGTAGACTTTTTTTTATTCCACGTACGATGGTGCTTTGTAAGCACAAACGAATAAACTTTTACCATCTAAGTATTGACATCATTGTGAAGTTCTATTAAAAATACTGAAACTCATTAAAAATTAAATAATTTCGTTTCCATATTAATATTTATCTAATTTTAATATTTTTTGTTCAAGTACAGGATATAATTCAAATAATTGATCAAGTTTCAACCTTTCAGAAAATTGAGAGTTCTGAGGTCAACTTTCGACGTTAGAAAATCTCCACTTTGAAAGCCCCCCAATTCGTCAATTTTAGAGGAAAATTAAAAAAAAAATTTTTGGACTTTATTAATAATTATCTTTAGAATGATATAGGTACCGCAACCCTAATAGGTATAACGCTATAAAAAATATTTTACTTTCGCATTCGCGTTTTAGCATTCGCTTCTATGAGAGCCCACCTGAAATAAAGGTTTTTATAACTTTTTAAGTCATATTCGGCTGGAGGCCGTCGGTTTACATAATATATTTATATTTGAAGTAATTACGTTCAGTAATTGTGAAGTTATAAGGCTCTGACAGACGGACGGACGGACGGACGGACAAGTGCAAATTCACTCAACTAGACCCAGAGACCTTCGCTTCGCTCGGTCAATTAAGACCTAACTTATCGCTCTGCACTTCCTAAGGACCTTGAAAGGTAAAAGGCCTTTTACACTGCACTTTCCACAGGGCCCTGTGCCAAGGGTGGGCGTGGCTGCAATTTAGAGCGTCGCTTATTACATTGCAATAAGGATCAAATTAGGGACCCTTACTCTCTAAATCTTATTACACTACACTGATTTAAGTGTAAGGGTCCCTGTGAAAAGTGCAGTGTAATAGGCCTATAAGTTTGTATTATTTGCCTATCTACATAGTTCTAAATAAAACTAATATTAATGCATAAATGTGGGTAGTTATATATCCAGGCAAGATACAGTTTTAAACAAAAGAAAATATAAATCATAGGTAGTATCCAATATTATAGTGATAGCCTAATGGGTAGACTTCAGCGTACGGAAACGCACCTCCAAAGTTGAAACCATGTCTGAGAGTTCTATATTCATTATAAAACACTCGGTAACTGCCTCGTTGGTCTAGTGGTTAGCATGTTCGACTGCGACCGACGAGGTCCCGGTTTCGAGTCCCGGGTCGGGCCATAACAAGTACCTATTGGGTTTTTCTGGCAAGAAATTCTCAATACTAGCCCGGAGTTAGGAAGTTGGCGGTGTTTCACCCCCGTGCCTCGGAGAGCACGTAAAGCCGTCGGTCCTGCGCCTGATCTCTCTCCGGTCGTGTCGGATTTCCATCCCATCGGGTTATGAGAGTAAAGGAACAGAGAGTGCACCTGTGTTTGCGCACACACTTGTGCACTATAATATCTCCCGCGCAGATGGCTAATCTCTCTGGAGATTGGCCGCCGTGGCCGAAATTCGGTCGGGAGGACATTATCATTATTATATAAAACACTCTAATATGTCTGCCAAGAAGAAATTAGCCAGCGTTGAGGATTATATGGCTTAAACCCTTCTCATTCTGTGAAGAGCCTCGTGAGTCGTGCTTAGTAGTAACGACGTAACCTAGAAAGACCTGGGTCGCTGATTGTTTTAAGGTCTTCGCGGACTCCGCGACGCGGAGTAATTTTTCTGTACAGTCTATTTGACGGGGCAAAGTAAAACATGTAAACAAATATGGCGTCAGATCACGTGATTATAATTGTCATTGGACATATAGTGATGGAAACATTGACAGACTAGTTGTGACTGAACGATTGAATAAATACATTTTGAAATCGATTACCACATACAGTCGCTTCTACGGACTGATGCTGAGATCTATAGTGCGTACTTTGACTAGGCTCAGACTTTACTTAGAGTTAAAACGAGATGGACATAAGTGAGTAACATAAATCGATCTCGTTTTAACCATGTCTTAAGTCTAAGCAAAATCAAGGTTCTCTCTATAGATCTCACACTGAATGATGAGAGCAGGTTTAGTCGATTGTAAATCGATTTTCTTAAATAAGCCCGGGGTATGAAAATTTATGGGGAATAATTCAAACTTTCTCTGTTACGTTATGTACATGTTTCCATGGTAACACGTGATTATTTTTCCATGACTATGTAATGTATTTTGATGAATATCCATCCACTAATATAATAAATGCGAAAGTTTGGATGGATGTATGGATGTCTGGATGTATGGATGTATGGATGTCTGGATGTATGGGTGTATGGATGTTTGTTACTCAATCATGCCCCAACAGTTGAACGGATCTGGCTGAAATTTGGCACAAAGGATTTTTATCCCGGAAAACTAAAGTGTCTCCGCGGGAACCACAAAACCTCGATCCACGCGTACGAAGTCGCGGGCATCAGCTAGTTAATTATATAATTAATATAAATAAATGTATCAAGCATGATTTCAGTAATATAAAAAATGCGTTCATTTATCCTCACTTATTTTATAATCGTTCATAAAGAGTGAACTCGAGTCGTACGTCGGAACTGACACACACAATGTTTAAACAAATAGGTACTTGATCACTGATCACTACAGCTCATTAACGTCCTACAGCTGAGCACAGGCCTCCACTCTCATTGGAGAGAGGGAATTAGAACTTACACCCATGCTTAACCCGGGTTAGCACCCGCATTGGAGCTTGGGCTTTAACGACTATTAAGTTAGTGATAAGATGTTTCATAATCATAGAATGTGGTTATCGATTTTCGATTTTTACAATCGACTAAACCCGCTCCTATCATTCAGTCTATGGTTCACTTTTCATGTCACATCTCTATGGAATCATTCTATTTCTATATGTCAAACACCCATTAATTTTTATTTTGGGATTCGTACTAGATAATTGATAAATTATTAGCTTCATAATGCTTGAATTGAATTACTTTTGAGTGTATTATGAACTTTAAATGTTTTACTTCAGGAAATAAGACGTTTGTGAGTGATTTGTGAAATACAACAATGAAAATATTGATAGCAAAGTTGAAATGTCTTGACTGGTATGTTTTATTTACATTTTTTACGCTGCCCATTCAAATAGACTGTACATTGTACTATTACCTATTCTGTGATTTAACGGTGGAGGGATCTTACCTCACGTGGGGTGGGGAATTAACTCACGGAGGTAACTACTGTCTCTGGTCTCGGTCCAGCATATAATGGTCTGCGGTGAGTTTCCTGTGGCTGTCAGTGTCATTGTCAGTTGGTTCCCATAGCAACAACACATTGTTTGTTTTTGTTCAATATTACGAAAAAGAATTGAATGAGCATAAAAGTAGTTTTATTATCAATAATGCAATAATGGATAACGAAGACACGCCTCAAATAATAACCCATATAGAGCACAATCTAAATCACTGTTTATTTGATTGCAAATGGGTTCCGTGTTCTGCAAAGTTTATTGTTATCGGCTCGTTGCCGAAAGGGACCGGCACTTTGGAAATATTTGAAATAACTTCCGGAGAAATCAGGAAAGTTAAGGAAATCGAGAGGCCCGTTTCGTTCAAATGTGGTACGTTTGGAGCAAGCAGTGATGTGGAGAGGCGACTTGCGACTGGCGACTTCAAGGGTGCCTTGGAAATTTGGTAAGTTTATATACCTAGTTACCTAACGTAGAAACTTTCGAATCTTTAGAAGTAAAAAAAAATCATTAGTTCAGCATTATTGAGAGGTAGATTATGGTCTGAAATAACATTTATGCTAGTCTTTATCCTGGAAAATTAAAAAGTTAAAAAAACCTCAATACACGGAGACAAAGTCGCAGGCATGAGCTACTTAAAAATTTAAAATGGACCTGTCCTGTCCTTTTCACAGCTAGACCACAATATAACCAACTAAATGAAAATTGTTTGCATTTTAAACATTATTGATAATTGGATTATGTGAATTAGCTTATATGAAACCATCTTGTTTCTTATTCTTTCAGGGACTTAGAGAAGAGTTGTCAGGTGTACATTACCAAAGAGCATACAGATATAATTAACTCAATTGACGGAATGGGAGGCAATACTGTCAATTGTGGAGCCCCAGAAATAGTCACGGGGAGTAGAGATGGTGAGGATGATATTGATATGATTTACAAAACTTTTCGTCAATTTGTCTCTTCTTCTCTTTCTTCTCGTCTATGTCATCTAAGTGGGTAAGGCTAAGGTTGAATGCATTCATATTTACGCATATAAAATATGCGAAAATATTTTGTATGATTATTATCAAGTAAAATATGTATTCAATTCAATTAAATGTTTTAAATAATACTGATCTGCTCAATAAGAAGTTCAATATCGTCGTCGTCCTCGTCGTCGTCAACCGATGGACGTCCACAGCTGGACAAAGGTCTCTTACAAGCCACGGTCTTGCGCCGCCTGGATCCAGCGAATCCCTGCGACTCTCTTGTTGTCGTCAGTCCACCATGTGGGGGGTCTGCCGACGCTACGCTTTCCAGTGCGGGGTCGCCATTCCAGCACTTTGAGACCCCAACGTCCATCGGTTCTCCGAACTATGTGCCCCGCCCATTGCCACTTCAGCTTTGCAACTCTTTGGGCTATAACAGTGACTCTGGTTCTCCTACGGATCTCTTCATTTCTGATTTGATCACGTAGGGACACTCCTAGCATAGCCCTCTCCATCGCCCGCTGAGTGACCCTGAGCCTTCTTATCAGGTCCATAGTCAGCAACCAAGTCTCGGATCCGTAAGTCATCACTAGCCCATCCGAGTTGGATTCGGCGGTTGACGTCCTTCTCGAAATTGGACCTACCCAGCTGTACTGTGTGTCCCAGGTATACATACTCGTCTACAATTTCGAGTGCAGAGCTCTCAACGATCACTGGGTGGAGCGGAACATGAGCATTAGACATAACTTTCGTCTTACTCATATTCATTTTTAGGCCCACCTGTTGAGAAACTCTGCTGAGGTTATTGAGCATTGCATTGAGATCCTCCAGAGTCTCTGCCATGATGACTATGTCATCGGCAAACTTGAAAGAAATTAAATTACACAGGCACAGTAAAAGTTTGGGACCCGCGTCAAAGAGGCAAACCAGTGGCCAACATGCAACCAGCGCAAGGCGAAACAAGACGCGACTGCTGGGCCGTCGGCTTCGGTAACTCATTCAATGATGCGGAGAGAATCGTCGTGGCTGGTTATGATAATGGAGATCTAAAGATGTTTGACTTGCGTACTATGTCGCTCAGATGGGAGTGTAATTTGAAAAATGGGGTACGTACATATCTTATTGTAACACTTTCGACTTAAATAACGTAATAGAGCAAAGCAAGGGCGAATATTTCTGTTTTCTTCAGAAACGATCTGGCTTCAAGAGCGATCTACCTGCAAGAGACAAGACAAAGGGTCTATGTCTAGCAGTTAGTAAACACTTCTAGCGGTTGAGGACGATGTCGCAACTTGACGAATTTTGGCTGGAAAACCCGTTGGCCAAAAATTGGTCATATCTAAATACTCTGTTCGGTTTTTCAGGTTTGCTTCGCTGAATTCGATCGTAAAGACATCCCAATGAACAAATTGGTAGCGACAACACTAGAAGGCAAATTCCATGTCTTCGATGTACGAACACAAAATCCGTCTAAAGGATTTGCTCAGGTAACTACTTAATATAAAATAGCTTAAAGTAGCTAAGTTAAACTTGTTTATTTCATGTAAGATTTCAAGAAAGTAGTGAAAAATAGAGTGTGTAAAAGGGAATCGTCCAACTCCGTTGCCTAGCTTACATGCCTAACATACTGCCTGAATTTGTCCTCTCTCTTTGATTTTCCGGAATAAAATAGATAGGTTATTTATTTTCAAACGATTTTGATGACATTAGACATATTATTCCTTCCTTCTTTGGCCTGCAACCAATCGCTGTCGGCAAAATGGGTTGCAAATATTGGCCATAAAAACGTAGCAAACAGACAGACGAACAGACACACTTTCGCATTTATAATATCAGTATGAAAGATACTTTATGATGCTTTGTTTCAGGTTTTAGATAATTCCTCAAAAAGTGGCACAATATGGGTGGCTCGCCATCTTCCACAGAATAGAGATATTTTCATCACATGCGCTGGCAATGGCCATGTGTCTCTATGGAAATAGTAAGTACTTAATCGTTCCCTGTGTGTTTTGCGCTTTCATGTTTTGCGTAGTGTAAACAAATTTTATGTACACTAGCCGTTACCTGTGACTTCACACGCTTTGATCAAGGGAAAATGACTATTTGTTATGCAAGTACTTTTTGACACTTTCCGGGTCTTTAGGTATGTCCCCTTTAAATATCTAAAATAATCATGATGAGTGGCTGTTTAATCCCATCTCTTCACTAATTTGCCAGCTCTGAATCTAAAATAAAAGTGCTCTATCGTCACTACTAACAGCTCTAATCTTATTGCTATTCCCGGCCATGACTGGCTGGGATGAACCCACGAAAAATAAATTAAAAATAATATTGCTATCACTTTTATATTTAATACTTCTTGCGGAAAGGGACACTAGATTTAGAGTGCATTTTGATTTTTGACCACGAGCGGAGTGCAGCGCAAACGTGTTCGTTTCGACCAGTTAGAAAAAAAAAAATCGTGTCATCTAGCAATAACTTTATATGTCAATGAAATGCAGCCTTCGGCCGGCCATGCACAGACTGCTCGAGCAGTTAGGGCCATACATGGACTGCTCGAGCAGTTAGCCAGTGTTCAACACGGACCACTCAAACAGTCATAGTCAACAGCTTGAGGCTACCATTGATAACTGCTGCCAACCGCCCGAAGCAGTCGCAACTGCTCGAGCGGTTCCATGTATGTGAGTGCATAGTAGACTGTAGTTCACTCTGCAGTCGCAGCTTGAAGCAGTCAATCCTGACTGCTTCAAGCTATCCGTGCATGGCCGGCCTAACCCCCTTTTATATGTATTAAAACGTAACTCGATTATCCACATAAACAAACTTTTATTTAGCAATTCACACATAAAACCGCCGCCTTAGTCATATTTTCAATCTTAAAGTCCACATACCACTCTGGAGAACCATACAGACAGTGATGTCATGTACAGCTCGCTTTAATTTTCTAACAGTTGTGAAAAGATTGTGTACAGCAAAATTAGCCACATGTATCCTTGATAGATATCTATCGAGTTTCTAAAGTTCCCCGGTTTTCTTAACCGGTTCACTGAACCTACATTTAATTTTAGCGAGTATCCGGAGCAAAGGTTCCATGTGGACGCAAAAGGCGTCGCTGTGGGCGTGGCGGGTAAACTGAACCGATTGCAGCGGATGGTGATCAGCTCTCAGCCCATCAACGCGCTGGAGTGGAACCGCGACCACCTGGGGCTGGCCGTGGCCACCGCGTACGACCAATACGTGCGAGTGCTCGTCACCACTAAGCTTAACTTGCAATAAAGACCTTACAACTTACCAATGGTGTTTTCTTAGCGTAGATACCTTTCCACAAAGTTTGCAATAAAGACCTTAAAACTTACCAATGGTGTTTTCTTAGCGATACCTACCCACAAAGTTTGCAATAAAGACCTTAAAGCTTACCAACGGTGTTTTCTTAGCGTAGATACCTACCCACAAAGTTACAGCTAATGTAGGATAGCCTCTCCGATCCGTTGTCCTAGGTGAGCGACAGAAGCGACGCGGCAGAACAGAAGTGACAGACGTCGCGTAGATACATATTCAACGTACTCTGTGGTGGATACGTCTGTTTTCTATGGCGTTGGATGGCATCGCATCGTTTCTATCTCTACCTAGGACAACGGGTCAGCGATAGAAGCGACGCAACTCGATACGACGCTATCGAGTTAAGTCGCTTGTCGTACGACAACGTAGACGAAGTTATTTTCTATGGCGTTGCTTCTGTGGCTCACCTAGGACAACGGGTTATCGTCAAACCTATCGACGCGGAACCAGTATAAGCTGGTCAGAATAGTTTTATATAACTCACCGTAAGATTGTAAAAACCGTTAGATTAGAATCTAACTCGCGAAATTGTAAACTGTCGAAAGATTGTGAACCGTTCAATGTTCTGAGTGTCAATTTTTGAAATATTCATTGTACCTATTTACGTTTTCTTGTCTGTTTCTTGTAGGTTGTTAGGGTTCGACATAAATAATCACTTAAGTTCTATCGGGTTAATACTTAATATACCTGAAAAATAATGCGTTAAATTGTAATATTTCGACAGTTTGCAATTTCGCGAGTTAGATTATAATCTAACGGTGACATATAAACGGCATTATGTGCGAAAAGGGGGCAAAGTGCCGTTTCTGCGTTGTGTAGCAGTTGCGTCGCGTCGGCCGACGGCTTTGCCCTTTAACCCCGCTCTGCTGCTCTTTCGCGGTCGAGGCTCAGAGGATATTATCGTTGCGAGGCGGACCCGTTAATGACCCGCTAATTTCGTGGTCGAGCCCAGATCGTCCCTTACACAGACTCATGACTTTAACGTGGTAGTCTGTTGAGTTTCACGTGTTAATTCTTAGTCGAATTACATTCTGGCTCATCCTGAGAATTTCAGGGCAGTTCTGTCAACAGATCTATTGGAAAGTAACGCTAAGGAAATACTTTTTTTTTCAATCAGCTCTCCGATGGAGACAACTAGACACAGCAAGGCGGAGTAGGTTATTTCCAAGCTGCAGAGGTCTATACGAAGCTAAAAGTGTGGAGCCTGAGTTCAGTATACGTCAGCGATGTTCCTAACTCTATGGCAATTTGTATTTTGTACGGACGTCGATCCATCGTCGATGGTAATTAGCGATGTCAGAAATAAAACAACCCATCAATTTTCTAACTCAAAAGAGCATTTTTATTAACCTAGCACTTATTATAAATAAAATTAAGGCTAGCATTCAGTTCTTATTTAGACTAACGTTAGAACATTTTACGCGTACGCTCATCCAACTAAATTCGGTCAAGTAGATTTCATTGCGAATTTAGTTTGAACTGAACTTCGATCATCGACTAAACGCTGCTACACTGGTACGTTTTCCATTATTATGTTGCAGCGCATAAATGCAAATACATTACATTCTTTAGGGTATAAAATTCCTCTCTCTACCAATCACGACTATTATAGTAATACATGTATTTTTTCGCCCCATCAACTTTGAATATTGTTTGGTTTGGGGGGGGGGACCTGGAAAGTACTTACCATACTTTTTTAACGCTTCGTTGTTCGTTAACGAATAGCTACATTGACAACAACTTGAGCAATAAGCCGTATAGTTGATTTGAAGGGCTCGTTAGCGGATTGAAGCAGGATGATTTCCACCAAGCGGGGCACGCGATCGATCATCAATCAAGATCAGAGATCCTGTTTGCTCAAGTTGTCTTCCAGTCAAAAATTACGTTATCTCACTAAACCTATCGACACAGAACTGACTTGAGGCGGTCAGAAAAACTTTATATATACGATATTAAGAGTGAAAACGCGGCAAAACGCCGATTCCGCTTTGGTAGCCGTCGGTCGAGGCGGGCGACGTCGCTTTAACCCTTAATCTTAACCTTACCCGTATACATAAACATTTTTCTGCCGGTATGTTTGGTGAGACCCCTGAACGCAACATAATCTTGAAAAACGTACTTTAAAACACCACTTTCAAACTGAAATAATGCTAATTATATCGAAACACGTACTCAATGCAACGCAATTTACAACACAGTGATGAAGCGTATAAATATAGACAGATATTAAGCTACGATGGCTGTTCTTTTTTTTATTATACGGTTATTCATCTGACCAAATAAGAATTATTTTGTCTTATTTTTTTTATAAAGGAATACTAGAGAAAGAAAATCTATTTTATACTAGAATGGAATAGATTTTGGCTATAGATGATTCGTCGAAGTCGTATGCGATACGTCACCTTTACCAGTACAAGACACTGCACATTTTTTTATTGTTTTTAATTTGATATTAATTACAAACATTACACGGCTCAACTCTCTTTTTGTCGGAGTATGCCCAACAAATTTTGAATCCGTCAGGATTTTATGGGCGCCACAAATGAAATAAATTCCCCAACCCTGAGTCAACCGAGCTCATAGCGCGCCAGGTTGTACATATTTGGTTGAACAGCACACAGTTTGAGTTGTGCCTAGGGTTTCCAACTTTTATTGACAAAAAAAAACGTATAAAATGGTTTGGATAGGAAAAAATAATGTATTTGGAAGAAAAAAAGTATCTTTTCTTGGTTTATGGCTTTGAGTAGTGCCAAAACAGCATTTTTCAAATTCTATGTTTTTATGTCAGAATGTGACCTGTCCTGTCACATTCACAACACCACGTCTGACATCTAACATTTCGTTCAGTAATTATAAATCGTTTCCATCATCCGTTTTAACTTAGGTGTACCGTTGAATAGTTATGTACCCATAATGAGTGTTTTGTTTTACGCGTCACAGTAAAGGTTGAAATTAAAGTATTATTTGTATGCAAAAGTATAAAGTATAATTACCAAAAATAAAGTAGGATACGTTTTTATAAAGTATGGTTGGCCACCCTAGTCGTGTCACATATTTTTTATTAAAACAATGTTTTAAACATGGTTGTGTTATGTCGTTACATATTAAGTATGTTACATTGCATAGCCTGGACGCACCATAAGTTAAAGGTTAAAGGTGACGGTAGCTTACGAATTATAGGTCATACCTATAATCAAAATCCCTCCAGAATTAAGGATTTGGGTCTATAGCGTCAATCACTCGTGACACGAAGCGACGTGCTTATGATATCGGTCGTTAACAAAACAATTATTTACAAGCAACTTTAATTTAATTTAATCCAAATATATATTATATAAAAATGCTAAAGGCTGAGTCAAACTATTATATTTTAATTTTTCTTTACATAAGTTATATCATATAATTTAGTTTAATTCCATTCAAACTCTGCGATTCTAAAACAATGTTATTTTCTGCGTACAATTATCAATTTGAACTCTTAAAACAAGTGCACATTTACGCGGGCCTGTGGAACCTTTGACCTATTTTTCCATAGCCAACTTAAATGGCAAAGAATTCACAGAAAACTTCTCGAAGAAACCCGTAAGCGGCAAGCGTCACCATGTGCCCAAGTGCTATAGATTGTTAGTATTTGAATTCAGTGGCGTGCACAGGGCTTGAAGTCAGGGTAGGCATTAGTTAGTCAGAATACCTATTTACTGACTGTTACAATGAAAAATGAGCATTGACCTATAAGGTACTTATAAGCTAGGGTAAGCAGAGCTTTTATGCCTCTATGACCTACACGCCACTGTTTGAATTACACCTATTATTTTGCACTATAAACTGCCCGCATAAATGCGCGCCCATCAATACAATAACATACAAATATTAACTTGCAGTATCTCGATTCGAAGACAATAATGTCGTGTAATCACTAACTAGTGGATTCAAATTGTACAAAAACTAAATTTCTCCAATCCTCGTAAGCTAAATTCACTAGAGTCTATGTAACTTACATATATTTAATATTTATACAACACGTCCGAACCGTACAAGGGTCGGAGCACGCAGGTCGCTCGTGCAAAGTACACTCTGACAAGCTCATCTTTGCGTGTGGCGGAATTAGGAACCAATAGAATAGTCTCTGTGTTATAATGTTTTTCTAAAAAATGATATGAAATGTGCACATTTCATACCCTGTAAATGAGTTCGAAAGTTAAACTTCCCGGCCTAGGCCAGTAAAGAATGTATGTATTCTCATTACATATCATAAGTTTGAATTTGGAATCTTTCTTCCTGAATATCTTGTAACTTGTTATAATGTTCTTTGGCCTAAATAGTTAAAATTTGGAACTCTACCGTATTACGCGTTCAGCACTCACAGCGCAAAAAAATAATTAAAAGTATAATATTTATTTTAACTTTTAATATTTCTTACGTAGGTTGCTTTTTTATTTACTTTCTTTTAATTACATAATATAATATATTTAAAAAAGTCACTTTTTTCATTTTTTAGAAAAGCACTATACACACCTCGACCGGGGGGAGAGCATTTCTGGTCTCGTATATAGCCGGTCTCGCTTAGCTCGGCCGTCTAACTACCACTCGACCAGAAAACGCGTACTTCCCGGTCTCGCGATGTAATGTACTATTAATAGACAGTGGCGCCTCCACATCCCGCAAAGATAAGTTTACCAAGCTGTATGATTTCGATCAATAATGCGCTAGATACTGTTTTCGGTCGCCTTTCCGTGAAGAATTGGGTATTGACAACTAGTCAACTGAGCAACTTTTTTATCAAACGTCAAAACGCGTGCTTAGTATGGATTCTGTATGAAATTTTAAGTTGTGACGTCATCAAAGTTCGACGCACTTTATTTACTTTAATCGATACTTCAAAATCGTTATTCAAAATAAAACTAGCAGGGGACGTGGATATTACGACTTTTGGGAGATCCTTTATATAATAATCATAAAAAAATAATTTATCTCACTAGTAGTCAAATACCCAATTGGGTCGCGTCTAACATTAAAATTAAGGGTTGAAGTCAAATTTCTTTGAATCTATTCATTCCATTGAATTTTGTAACATGCGACAAATGGAAACATTAAGTTTTTGACGATCTCCGTGGCGCAGTGTTGAGCGCTGTTGCCATAACGTGCGGAGGTCCCGGGTTCGATCCCCGGCAGGGTTTGGAAAGGGGTTTGAACCTTTTTGTATGGAAGCTGGCATAGCGACCCGCCGCCATTTTACTCCGAGTAGTATGTAATGTACCTACTCTCTTCTAATAAACAGTAATAATAATAATCAATCTGGGAGCGATTATTTGGATACAATCTAACACCTGTAGACACGTAATAAGTCTATTTTTAATGATTGTCGTTGTCCTCATATGTCTATCTTTACCTCCAATTATCTTGGGAACGTGACACTTTGGGGTACTATGTTACTTGACATTATTTGTTCGTCTATGTGTCCTCTATCCATACATACCACTTTCATCGTGCGCCGCGATTTTGAAAAATAATCAAAATGGCTGCAGGTCGCTATGCCAGAAAGTTTCAATCCCCTTTATGATTTCTGAATTTTCCCTGGTCTGGCCTGTGAGGCTTCGGCTGTGGCTAGTTACCACCCTACCGGCAACAGACGTGCCGCCAAGCGATTAACCGATACGATGCCGTGTAGAAACCGAATAGGGGTATGGGTTTAATATAACTGCCATGCCCCTAACAGGTTAGCCCGCTACCATCTTAGACTGCATCTTCACTTACCATCAGGTGCGATCGCAGTCAAGGGCTAAATTGCAGTGGATAAAAAAAAATTGCGACCAGAGTGACGGCGCATCGCAACACACACTAGACTAGAATCGAATACCTATAACTGAAAATCAAGTACATTATTGATTGAAGGATTGATGAAACTACAGTGAGATCGAAGCGAATGGATTGTGCTGAAACAACTTCTAATGCAATAAACAACTCAGTTCTACTTTTTAATGAAAAAGTAATAGTTGAAAGATAAATTTAGCTCGCAATGACTTTATTTTGGTTGTACAAAATGTCACAAAATTGACAGACCAACATTAGTGTTCTCCTTTTTACAGTGGCCCTTTAAGTGAAGGACAACCTATGGTAACCTGTCAAACTTGTTAAGTTTACAGATTTTCTGCAACCAAAGTAAAACCACATATGGATTACTATTAAACTAAGTGTAAGATCTATATGTCGCCGTAAGATTGTAAAAGCCGTTAGATTATAATCTAACTCGCGAAATTCTAAACTGTCGAAAGATTGTAAATTGTTTAATGTTCTTCGTGTAAATTTTTGAAATATTCATTTTATTTACGTTTTCTTGTCTCTTTCTTGTGTTAGGTTAGGGTTCGACATAAATAATCAAGTAATGCCCTTAGTATGCCTGCGTGTAGGGCACTTAGGTTTTATCGGGTTTAAATACCTATCAGATTACTACATTACATATAATACATTTGATAATAACAAAACGCTATATTGTTATTGCATGCACATTAATGTACCTATTTAATTTCGTTTGTTGTCTGTTATAATATGAGAAGATTGTAAGGGGAAAGCACTGATGCCTATAACACGAGTTTCAAACTTATCTTAGGCATCAGACGCTAAACCTACTATGCGATTGTAATATTTTTTATGGACAATAAATGATTTTATTATTTATTATTATTAGATTACAATCTACCGGAAAATAATGCGTTAAATTGTAATCTTTCTTGCGGTGACATATACACTGTACTTAAACTTTGCTCAACTTAAAGACACTGTTAAAACGAGACACATTTAGGGCACTCCCGTAAATCAGTTTCACTTTACCTGAGTAAAACCTTAGCAAAGTCAGAATACGGCTAGACCTCAGCATAAGATGACTGAAGAATATTTCAGGACATGAGTAATGACTTTATTTTGTCTTTGATGTAACTTTTGAAGTTATAAAAATAATATACTTCTGCCGATTCCCCATAAGCCGTGTAAATTTTTAAGTCAGCTAGACTTAAAAATTTCCGCAATTAATATCGGCGTCAAGTTTTCCAACTTGAAGTTATTCTAAGGCCTCCGATGCCTTGAGAAAAATTTCAATTTAAGTGTCATTTGTTATCCTGTACATAGTTATTTCATTGCCCGTAGTCCGTTCCATGTATCACACTATTCAACACGTGAAAATAACAATATGTATTTTGTTCAAATTTTTTTTTTTGCTGTCGACCTACTCACTACTTGCTAAAAGAGACTCTACACTATCGGATCCAACATCAAGCGTGGTCTGACGCAGACGTTGGATCAGATAGTGTGAAGCCGCTCTAACAGGTTCACTTACAACTAAAGTCTGTTTCCAATAGAAGCTGTACCAAAGGTAAGGAAATATTCATTTAAATATATATTCATTCATAAAAAATACTATGACGTAACAGTTCATGTGATCACATTATCATAAGTAGGTATTACTTATGATAATGTGAGGCAGATATAACAATAGTAAAATCTTGAACAAATAAGTACCTACTAAGATTTCTCCTCATTTACGCAATCTGTTTAACCTGTACTAATACCAACGTGTTTGAACTGTACATCTGTTTAGCATTTATTAATTCTGAGGCGATTTGATTTGAGATTACAATATAACATGAAAGATAATTTTGTTGTTTTGTTTCAATATCATTTTTATTCAAGCAAACTTGCAACTTTTGGCTCCGGAACCTGTTTTTTAGATTCACCCGTTACACTTTTTATGAAAGTGTAAAACGCGAAATGGTAGATTAAAGTTGCCGAGACAAAAGTTGTTCTTGCGTTCGTAATTACTTTTCTACCTTTAGTGCAGCATGTATTGAAACTTAACATAAAGCAAATCACACGCTACGAAAAAACCCAACATAAATTAATCAACAAATATTTACATTTCATTTACTCTTATACAAATTCTATTAATTTATTATTATATAAATTCATTCGATCAATCAAGAATCGGCCGTGTTTAAAATTTTTGCTATCCATAGCCGAAGTTATATTAAGAATCAATAGGCACAGAAATTGTAATCATTTCAGAACTTTAAACGTATTTCTCGAACGGTTTAATAGACATGATGACAGTAACCAAGAATCAATGAAATTATGAATTTATCTAATGAAATAGGATTCATGGATTAAAAAAAACGTATTTATTTTTCTATTTCGAATGAGATTGCTATTTATTTTGATAAAATAAAACTATAAAATACAGCAATCCGCCATATTGGATTAAACACCAAGAAGCGAATGACGTCACAATTGTTTGTTTTCGAGCTTTGACAATCACACTATTGCTTACTGCACACTGCACAGAGTACATTGGTAAAAACAATAGTGACGTCACAAACGGCGCCATGACAACGGCGGGCGTTATGGCGCGAATTTTTAAATTTAAATTTCAAATTCCAATTTTTTCTACCAAACCTTACTTTTCTGCAGAAATAATATTTTTTTTCGAAATAGTAGATACTTCCGAACATAATCTGACCATTTCTCAAAATCAGTCATCATGCCTAATAAGGAGTTCATTTTGTTTTTGATCTGTGAACTCCATAAACAATATTTACCTACAACTTACGAGTGATGCGTTTTATGCTCTCAAATGATGACTATTTTTGTGACCGTAATAATAAGCCAACATCAGCTGAAACCAGGGACAAGATTGACCGTTACTTGAGAACGTGTTCTCAGGCTGATGTCGGCTTATTAATATGGGCCTTAGACAATCGGGCCTGATTTTTCAATTGCCTTTAACTGAGCTGTCAAATTCACAACGCATACCTAATGTATTCCTCAGATAAAGGTATAAATTCTATTTTATACTCTGTGGTAAAGATTATTTTAACAATTGAAGAATCAGCCCTGAATACATTTTATTTATTTATTTCATTGAATACAAATCGGAATTCGTCGCATTTTTCTGCCTTTATAGACGAGTGCATTTACAAAGCTTTTAAATATTATAAATGCGAAAGCGTGTCAGTCTGTATGTTACATCTTCACACTGATTTTGACGAATGTTAATTTAAAAAAAAAATGACGGCCATATACATAATATTATGAATGTTATATGTAGCCTATATATGTATTTGGCCTTCAATTTAGGATGTTTAAAATTTTTAATCAGTCGAAATTCACGCGAACGAAGCCGCAAGCATCATCTAGGAACGAATATTTTTATTTCCTTGCAGATATTTGTCTCATCTGTATCTTATTTACTATAATTCTACCAGCGGTCATCCATTGACCACACATTTCAGCTTTATCGACTCAGCTCATGTTTCTAGACTGTCGTAACAGTGGCGTGCACTTCATATAGGCAAAAGGGTACTGCCTATCCAATTTATAAATAAAATTGCTAATGCATTGTTACAGTGTTGTTAAATCCTTCGAAATCATACTTGTGTTTTGTTGATAGCAATTAATAATATAATTTTACTTTTCCTCTAATGTGTATGCATATCATATTCACACTACTGTGGCCATCCATGTACCACTTTTTATCATTTTTCATACACGCATCATAAACTTACTTGAACGATGTGAAAATATTTTACTGATGTCGCATATTTTTTTAACAAAATGTGTGATTACAGCCTTAGGGTCCCTTTCCACCAGAGATGTGCAACATTGATAAGCTACGGATGTGTGTCAACTGTCAAACCCACCAATAGGAGCGCTTGATCTAACATCTAGTGGGTTAAGCTATGAAAATCAAGTGCTTCTATTAGTGGGTTTGACATGCAATATTGCATATCTCTCGTGGAAAGGGACCCTTAATCCTGTGGTGATTGCATGTACTAAGTCCACTTCAGTATGCTCGCTGTCTAAAATACGAAATGAATCTGAGATTCTATTCAACTTTTATCTCGCATCAACATATGAGGACAACTTATTCCCTAGAATTTCGTGTTTGTATGTTTTTACCATGACAATTTATATAGAGCGTATTAACGCAAAGTCTTTAGCATTTACTGCTTACATGTCGTATTTCTTTTGTTGTTGTCTCTTTTACACCTATCGCACGCGTTAGCTAGTGTACCTGGGAAAGAAAGATAAAAATATCAGCTTTATGTCAATGGACATAGGGCCTACTGGCCGAGATTCGGCCGTGGCAGCCAATCGCGATAGAGGTAATAGGCCTATTACACTGCACTTTCCACAGAGCCCTCTGGTAAGGGTGGACGTGGCCGCTAGTTAGAGCGTCGCTTATTAATATTAAGGATCAAATTAGGGACCCTTACTCTCTAAATCTTATTACACTACACTGGTTCAAGTGTAAGGGTTCCTGTGAAAAGTGCAGTGTAATTGGCCTATTAGCCATATACACCAGAGATTTTGGACAATGTGTGCAAAGTGAGGGAAATGAGAGTACACCTGTGTACTCTCTATCGCCTGTGCCCCACTCTTTATGGCGTCCAATCGAGAGTACGAAATTCAGTCGAAGATCACTTACAAGGCATTGCTCACGTTTCTGCGATGCAACAAACGAATTCAGGGTCCCAAAACAGTCAGGCTTAAAAACTGTCACCAGTCTCCTTCACTCGTGGGGCGTACCAGTACGTGCGAGCGAGGGCGCGAAATTCAGTCGAGGTTGTCCTGGAAGATGAGGCGCACGTAGCCCGGCGTGCCCTGCAGCGGAGACGCGCAGAACTTGCCGTGCGGTATGTCTGTCTCCCTCACTCGTCGGGGCGTACCTGGGCGTGCGAGCGAGGGCGCGAAATTCAGTCGAGGTTGTCCTGGAAGATGAGGCGCACGTAGCCCGGCGTGCCCCGCAGCGGGGACGCGCAGAACTTGCCGTGCGGTATGTCTGTCTCTCTCACTCGTCGGGGCGTACCTGTGCGTGCGAGCGAGGGCGCGAGATTCAGTCGAGGTTGTCCTGGAAGATGAGGCGCACGTAGCCCGGCGTGCCCTGCAGCGGGGACGCGCAGAACTTGCCGTGCGGTATGTCTGTCTCTCTCACTCGTCGGGGCGTACCTGTGCGTGCGAGCGAGGGCGCGAGATTCAGTCGAGGTTGTCCTGGAAGATGAGGCGCACGTAGCCCGGCGTGCCCTGCAGCGGGGACGCGCAGAACTTGCCGTGCGGTATGTCTGTCTCTCTCACTCGTCGGGGCGTACCTGTGCGTGCGAGCGAGGGCGCGAGATTCAGTCGAGGTTGTCCTGGAAGATGAGGCGCACGTAGCCCGGCGTGCCCTGCAGTGGGGACGCGCAGAACGGACAGATCGCGTGGAAGCCGTTCGTGCCGTGCGGTATGTCTACGCTCGCCCAATATCTGAAGAAAATAAAAAATCACATTATTATACACTCAAGTAGTTTCTTGTCGCGCTCAGTCAGCGTCACACCACGTCGCGTGAACAGGCTCAATAATAAGGGAATTCATGACAAATTGGCCATATTAAAAAAAGTATGTAAGTTTCAACTGTGTTACAAAATTATGTTTGTTTGTAATAAATATCACTCACAATGGTTTAAAAGCTAAAATAGTATTAATGACGGCATTTTAGATTATTTATTGGCACATATAGGTGAGGCACATGGGACACCAAGGCACGCCTGTTTCACTGCCTTCTGTAACACTCATTTGACAGTCCGCTCTGAGGTCATGTGTCCGCACGGGTTGAACGCGTAGGTGGGCGGGCCTGAGTCCACGTAGAAGGCGGGCTCGATGCCCATACACACACACGCGCACCACCGACCCCGCTGTGAGGCACATGGGACACCAAGGCACGCCTGTTTCACTGCCTTCTGTAACACTCACTTGACAGTCCGCTCTGAGGCCATGTGTCCGCACGGGTTGAACGCGTAGGTGGGCGGGCCTGAGTCCACGTAGAAGGCGGGCTCGATGCCCATACACACACACGCGCACCACCGACCCCGCTGTGAGGCACATGGGACACCAAGGCACGCCTGTTTCACTGCCTTCTGTAACACTCACTTGACAGTCCGCTCTGAGGCCATGTGTCCGCACGGGTTGAACGCGTAGGTGGGCGAGCCTGAGTCCACGTAGAAGGCGGGCTCGATGCCCATACACACGCGCACCACCGACCCCGCTGTGAGGCACATGGGACACCAAGGCACGCCTGTTTCACTGCCTTCTGTAACACTCACTTGACAGTCCGCTCTGAGGTCATGTGTCCGCACGGGTTGAACGCCTAGGTGGGCGGGCCTGAGTCCACGTAGAAGGCGGGCTCGATGCCCATACACACGCGCACCACCGACCTCGCTGTGAGGCACATGGGACACCAAGGCACGCCTGTTTCACTGCCTTCTGTAACACTCACTTGACAGTCCGCTCTGAGGCCATGTGTCCGCACGGGTTGAACGCGTAGGTGGGCGGGCCTGAGTCCACGTAGAAGGCGGGCTCGATGCCCATACACACGCGCACCACCGAACCCGCTGTGAGGCACATGGGACACCGACGCGCGCCTGTTTCACTGCCTTCTGCCGCTCCCCATGAGTGTTCCCCTGAAAATACCAAAAGAAATTATAAGCATTTATAAGCGAAATTCAAGAATCCACACTAATATTAGAAATGCGAATGTGCATTTAACTGATTTAGACAACTTAAGCGCAGAGACACTTTGCATTTCAGGGACAAACATATGCTACTTACTTTTATTGCTGAAAAATTAAAGAGTTTTAAAAAATTAACCCACGCGGACTAAGGCATTACTATAAATCATCTAGCAAAATGGTAAACTGGGACTGGTGATTCACAAAAAACGCAATTTAAAAAAATTGACACAGATTTTACCAACCCCAACAGTCTTCACTTGACAAACTAGTCGTCAACTAACCTTGCACATGTCCACAGTTGAGATACACGTAGGGCTGGTTTAGGTCCTGGTGCGCTGAGGACAGCTTGCGGGGAATCACCAGAGTGTTGAGTCCCACGGGGCACTGCGGCCGCCCCGCGTTTAGCTCGTCTACAAGAGCTTCTAGGTCACGCTTCGTCTGCCAAATTAATCTTTTATTTTTATCCTCGATTCATATCGTAATCATCTCTTAGCAAAAGAAGGGTTGCGGCTATAGTCCATCATGCTGACCAAGTGCGGATTAGCTTCTCACACCTTTGAGAACATTATGAAGAGGTTTTCTTAAGTTTCCTCCCAATATTTTCCTTCACCATTAAAGTGATATTAATAGGTTTAAAATGCACACAACTCTGAAAAAGCACAGGGATAGAACTCTACTGAATAAAAAAACAGAGCCTAGGCTATCACCACTCTTTTCAATGGTTTCAGTAATTAAAATAAATTTAGTATTATTTGATTTATATATACAGAGCTATATTTATTTTTATATCTTTTATTTGTGTGCAATAAAGTAGAGATGAAACGGATAGTTGTTTGGCTAGAAGGAAGGACACGACTACGAAGCCAGATGGCCGAATATCCGGCCCGTGGTCTCGTAGCAGGTTGTGACAAGTTTAGCGCCGCACAGGTACAGCGAAAGCGATCGGATCAATCAAAGGCATGAGTGCTTAATTGCTTAGCGAAAATTTGATGTTTACTTGCTGAGTAAAGTGATTTTAGTGTAACGAACATCCTTGTGAGATTTTGTAACTTTTCCGTTATAAATAAAAGACAGATAAAAATAAATCATAATTATATCCCGTTTTCTTATTATTTACCTCACAAAAACTTTAAATGTTTTAGAGTTGATTTTAGGAAATTGTCGTAGTTTTTGAACATCCGGTATCCGGCCCGATATTGAGTTAATATCTGGTATCACGCCGGATAGTTACCGGATATAAAGGATTAAATAATAAAAAACTTTTGTAAACTTACCGGTGAATTTTTAAGTCCTTCACAACTTCTCCATAGAAGTGTGGCTCCGCATAAGTCTATCATTGTTCCATCTCTAAGCACATTGGTCTCTGCTTGACACGGCAAACCCTGAAAACCAGACATTAAATTGTTTATAACGAGAAATTTAAAATCACTCACTCTACAAGAAAACCATTTCTTGTAGTTGCAAGTTCTCTACTCAAGAATGCAAAAGTGTGTCTGTATGTCTGCCACGCTTCCACGACCCATCCTTTTAACCGATTTTGCCGACATTTAGTACAGAGATAGGTTGCATCCCAGGGAAGGACATGGCCTTTTGAGTTTTGACTAAATTGGCACGACATGGTTTCAAGAAAGTAAAGTAGCCAAACTTATTAAAAGGTGGAGGGATATCATTCCAGTATTCCATGGAGAGATATTTTAAGCTATCGAAGAAGACTAACAACCTTTGTTTTATGGTTTGTCCTAAAAAATTCATCATCATCAACATCACTTCAACCGATTGAGTATATTCTCAGAAAAATAATGGTTTGGCCATAGTCCATCACGCTGGCCAAGTGCGGATTGGCAGACTGTGGTTATACCTAGCGAAAAATATAGTCTACCTTCTGTTGTGCCGACCGGCTCTCCCGTAAAGAGAACACTGCTCCGCCTACCGAAGTCTCACGCCACGGCCCACAGGTGGCGCTTCCGCCGCAGAAGTCACCGCGTGGGTGCATGATCAGTACACCGTTTGTCGTTAACCCGTCTATTTCGTGGTTCTCTGTCCATTTTGTCGCTTTCTCCTAAAATAAGAAGAACAAGAGCAATCAGAAACAATAACAATCCGATTGTTTGAATCCTTATTAATATCATAAATGCGAAAGTGTGTCTGTCTTTCTGTCCGTCTGTCTGTCTGTATGCAACGCTTTCACGGCCTATCTGTTTAACCAATTTTGATGAAATTTGGTACAGGGATAGGTTGCATCCCGGGAAGGATATAGGATAATTTCACCCGGAAAATTAAAGAGTTCCCGCGGGAATCCAAAAACTTAATCCACGCGAACGAAGTCGCGGGCATTATCTGGTATGGACATAAAAGGAAATTTGGCAACAAGGGTATTTGTCATTACTTCTCATGGATATAATTTAACACTGATCATATTACCAGAAGAATCTTAAATATCCATGTGGAAGGAAAAAAGAGGGCAGGATGACCAAAGAAATGGTTGGATGGAAGGTGTGAAAATGGTAATAACTATGTGTAAAAGAGGTGAATAATTCAGGACTGACAGAAGCGAGTGGAATGTTGTGGCGAGCCCACATAGTGTGGGATGAGAACAGGAAGAAGATTTTGCTTAATGCTTGTTGGGTCCTTAATGATAAAGGAAACCAAAAATAATGTGTGGAAAATTGACAAAGTAGACCTAAGAAGGATGGGTTTTACTTGTTAGAGAATTATGTCGGGATGAATGGAAGAGAACGGTGTAAAAAATATCTGGAGACCTGTAGGAAAAAAAAGAGAACTAATCTACTCACACCAAGACATATGTTCCTCGAGTAGTTAAAACCAAATTTTGCATAAGGCGTGTTGAGTCCTTAATAAATAAGTAAACCAAAAA
This sequence comes from Erebia palarica, assembly GCA_964035005.1. Lineage (NCBI taxonomy): Eukaryota > Metazoa > Arthropoda > Insecta > Lepidoptera > Nymphalidae > Erebia > Erebia palarica. The sequence continues at coordinate 22,074,199 of OZ035994.1, forward strand.
TAATGTGTGGAAAATGAAGGATGGGTTTCACTTATTAGAGAATGATTAATTATCAAGATAAATGAAACCGAACGTTGTACAAAATGTCTGGAGATCTGTATGAGCGAAATAGAGAACAAATCTACTCACACCAAGAAATATGTTCCTCGAGGAGTCGAAGCCAGCGGCGTAGATGCGGCAGTTGTTGACGTCGTTTCGGTCAGCGAGGATTCTACACGCGAACCGCGATATCGTGCTCTGCAGCACTTTTGTGTCGCCGCTCTTGTCCCCGGCCACCGTGTCCATTACCACGAAGTCGATTGGAGATTCTGATGATCTACCAATCTGTGGACAAAGAAAGAATCATGTTGATGTGCGGTTCAAATTGGTATTCTTGAGATATCTGTCCAGTGTTTTTCCTTTTGAACTCAATTCGCAGATCAATTCGCTGCAGATTTTTGGTAAAAAAAAATTGGACTACTGAAGAAGACTTGAAAACTTTCAAGTACAAGCAACGATGCCTAACCAAATGAAGGATTGTATAAGTTGTTATTATTTAGAAAGACGCACTGGCTCCACTCTATTCTGCCGTTTAAGCCGTTAAACAGTAGATGTTTGTGTGCATGTCCAAATATATTCATATTCTATTATATTCTCTTGCTCGCGACTTCGTCCGCGTAGATCAAGGTTTATTGATTTCCACGGGAACTCTTTTTATTAGCCTATATGTTAATCCAGATTATAAGCTTAACTATCTCCAAATTTCAGCCAAATTGTTCGTTCGTTGCGACATAAAGGAGTTTGTTACTCCTTCATACATACAAACTTTCACATTAATTATATTAGTAGGATCACGGAACGGGAAATCTGCTATTTACTAAGCATCTTATTTCTATGAGTAGTACAGTAGCATCTGAGGGAATTTCTTGAAACCAATTTTAGAAAAGTGATCCAAATAATCTGAATTTTAACGAACATAGGAGTTCATGCTGACCATAAAAACAAGTTGTCAAATCAAGTCTCGAATCCCGGTCCTCTCGATCCTACGATGAGATGTGACATGAGTTAAAAGCTTACAATTTTACGAGCCAAAATACGAACGGAGACGCACGGACGCACATAATATTTTTCTAGTTGACCAGATTTTATACGGTCAAATGTACTTTGACTTTGAAAGAAGTTTATTGGAAACCCAATAAAGCGACAGCTATTAAAAGACCCCCTCTGGGTATTCGGCTCGCTTGAAGGGAATCACGCTCTAAAGGTAAGCGCATATTGTGGCGGACGCGGACCGCATCTCAAAAATCGCTAGCGCATACTAATTTATATGAACTTTACCTGGGCGTGGGTCCCAATGTTTATGACCAATGTCCATGCAATGCGGCCCGTTGCAATACCAAGCGGATTGGGTGTACGTGTTCTCCACAATTTTTCTTGGAATCATTTAATAATTGTTTTCAGTAACTTATTAATATCACTCAAAATTTATGCGTTAATTTCAACGCCGCGCCGGCAGTAATTCAGATAAAATATCCATCAATGCGCTACGAACTATCTGGCTCTAGTATGCAAGGAAAGTATTTTCCGCCGCGATGCGTCTCACTCTCCGCAGGCCGTGCCCCGCTATTGTATGCGCTTACCTTACACCCGCCTTGCGGATATCAAAGTTGGCAGTAAACTCACGTTGTAAAATATCGTTTACTCAAATAACAAATTATTATCACGGTAGGATAATCATTTTTGTTGTGAAAGTTGAAGAGAATATATTTAGAAACGATAAAGTTAATTTATTTACAGATCCGCTACCAAGTTCGTAACTCCAATATTAAGTTACGAACTGAAATGTAAGCTTTGTAATTTTCAGCAGTGGGTATATTGGATTAAATGCATTCTCATTTACGGTGCCGATCTATAACAAAGAAGGCCCACTTATATACCTGTTCTTGCTGTTTCAAAATTGGAATAAACTTAGTAAAAAGAGACTTCAAAGTCAAACGTGATTAAAAATATATTAATTCAATTTAGGTACACTGTACACTGATTGACGTCCAGTAAATATAAAATATGGCGGTGATAATCAATTACGGTCTCTTAATATTAAAGCGACGAAGGTTACAAACGCGCCCTGGTCTGAGAAGAGCCCAAAACAAACGCAGCCGGTATTTTTTTATTATCACCATCTCCATCATCATATTTAACGAAACCGGTCTGGTTTACTTAGAAGTATAACTGCTCTATGTTTGCTTACAAGTTCGTTACGTAACCTGACACGTTCAAAAGCTCTTCAATAGAAATTGCAAGCACTAGCCTCACTTTCAAGGCCACTTTAGTCCCACCCTTTCCAAGTAATCAGACCGACACGAGCATTCAGCAGAACGGCTATGATGTATAACGTTATCCGGTTAGATTTTTAATCTTGGAAGTTGAAGTTGGTGAGTTTTGAGGATGTTCAAGCTATCAAGGATGCGGAAGGACCTGGGAATCCACCGCATTATTATCCCAAGAAAACGTTTATTTTAAATTTTTTGTTAGTTGTTTATTTTATTCGATCGTTTTCTTTATATTTTGTGTACGTCTCATAATATTGAATACTTTCAACTTGCAAGCAACTTTCTTCCAGGCGAGTCACTTGATATTCACCACCAATCCAGTACGAAAGGTGCATTAAATGCCGACTTCTTAGGACTTTAGAAAGAAGGTTTATCCATCCCATAACATATTTCTATATAATAGCTGTATATATGTCACCGTTAGATTGTAACAACCGTTATATTATAATCTAACTCTCGAAATTGTAAACTGTCGACAGATTGTGAACCGTTCAATGTTCTGAGTGTCAACTTTTGAAATAGTAATTGTATTTACGTTTTCTTGTGTCTTTCTTGTAGGTTAGGTTAGGGTTCGACATATATAAGCATTTAGGTTCTATCGGGTTAATATACCTAACAGATTACAATGTACCGAAAAATAATGCGTTAAATTCTAATCTTTCGACAGTTTGCAATTTCGCGAGTTAGGTTATAATCTAACGGTTTTTACAACCTTACGGTGACATATATAAACACTGCAGAACCTGCCCTTCTATTACAAAAAGTAAGTTTCACGCGAACATATTTTTTTGTTATGCCAAAAATGTACCAAGAGTGCCTGCCCAGGTTTGCGATTACATCAGTGTTTGCTTCAGCGATTAGTTACACAGAGGCTCCATCCGGGAAACTTTATCAGCAATGTATGGGCTTTCAAAACTAGTTATTTTTGTTTTCAAAGATGATATCCCCGCTGCCAGCCGATGGCTGATGCTCGCGACTTAGTCCGCGTAGATTGAGGTTTTTGTTATTCCAGATCTATCCCCATTCCAGATTTCAGCCAAATCTATCATGTAGATTTTGCGTGAAAGAGTAACAAATAGACACATGACAAATACAACCTTTCGCCTTTATAATATTAGTTTGATGTGACAACATCCCTGTCTTACTCCGATTGCCAGTCCCACTCATGACTGAGCATCGTGATCCGGATCAGAGGTCACCACTATGGGGAATTAAGTTTAGGGGATTGGTACAGTATTCTGTGCTTATGTTTAATAAGCATTTGCGTCAGGTAAGGTGTAAGGTTTCGGGCATTCACATCATCTCGGGTCGTTCCCTACGCCTGCTTTAATATCTGCGGCGCTCCCGGATACACGCAAAGCGCAATCCCTCCAGGCCCTCTATCCCTCCTCGCAATTCGGCCCATATAACCGAGAGGTTAGTGCCAGTGGGCTTGTTCTTAGATCCACACAACCAGCACATTGGAAGGTGTCATGGTGTCATGGTGAGCATGTCTCAAGGTGTCTCCTGCATAGAAATAGCAATCCTCGCTCGTTGCTTTTCCAATCGTGGCAAGGTAGGTGAGCGTTGGTGACTATTTATACTATTGAAACAATATGTATCGCTTTTGTCCTTACTAGCAACAGCAAGTTAGGTCGGCATAAAGAACCGGTAACCTCGCAGTACCGCCTTCGAGACACGTCCGTAACGCGCCAGCGATCCTAAAGGCCACCTTATAATTAACGACGCCTAAGCTCTCACTTATTGTTATGTGAAACAATCAAAAGACGTAAAGAATACAGGGATGTATAGGAAAAGTTATATTAGATTTTTTATCATGTACATAGTACATACATATTACATTGAATGTCAGTCTTTCAACCAGCCAATGAGTAAAAACAAATGGTTTACTAAAAATAAATCCTTCAACAATCAAGACTACTAAAATAAACTTTCGAGCTTTCTTGATTGGTAGCCAAATTGCAGCGCTCGCTTTTACAGAGGTCATAAATTTATAATACCAAGTTCACAAATATTCTACAATATTGTTTTCAATTTGTTGAATGCTGCCAGCATTACTCTCTTGTCCAAAACGTTTGGTCAAGGTTTAATTGAGTCTTTAAAAATTGCTCGATCCCCAGACCTCACAGTCGAGACTAAAAAACACAAATATAAAGCCTTATCGAGGATTTCATATATCTGCGGGTCTAGCACTTTTATTATCGTGTGGTTTGACCTAAACACGACCTCAGCAATCGAACGACGATAATTTGATCATCTCTATCATTCTACGGGCTTCGTCCCACTATAAGAATTCTTCGTATGACATCACACATTTATGGAATACATAATTTAATTGAATATCATATCTCACAAGTCACATATTATAGTTAAGCCAAAAAAGGTCTGCCCTTGTCAAAGTAATAGTGATAAAGCTTTTAAATCTTAAACCTAAAATAAAGGAGCCTTCCAAGATGAAAATCACGAACCTGTAGGTGATAAGGGTATGGCATGTTTTTGGCGAAGATTAAGAGGATCCAAAAGACAATGTAAGGTCAAAGTTGGAGGAATTTCAAAATTTCACAGCACTGAGAACTTTACAAATCGGCTCGTATGGTAGATTTCAACTTAATTTGAATTCGAATTCGTCTTGACATCTATGGTAAAACGCAATGTACAAAGAAACACTAATGTAGGTCATATCCTGGCTGCAACACTAGAAATTCAAAGTTATTCATGAGAACACGCTACACCTCCATTTTTCAAAGGGAATATCTAAACAGCATGTGATGTGTTTGCGTCACAAAGAAAAGGTTCGCTGTTTGATAAATCAATTGACTCCTGTAAATGGTAATGTATTGAGGACTAGCATCGTATAGTGGTTTTGGCTATGCAGTAGGTTAGTAGCGGAGAACAAACAGATGAATAAAACTTTAATACCCAACTAAAGAGTATCCCTTTTAATTTTGGAAAATTAAATCTTTTCAAGTTTATAAAAGGAATCCTTCATATTCTGCACTTGTAAACAAAACTTGTGAGTAACTGCACAATCCAATACACTCTACGTGGAGATATTCAAGCCTTCCAAGTCCCTACATGTGTCAGAAATAGGTACTACGTCGTTTTCAATGCAATTTCAGATGAAATCTGGTAGAGCACACTTGATTGTAATGACTGCAATCCGCCGTTTCCACGTCCTACATAATTTGATCTTCCCACAGGGAGATTGGGTATCTTTAGATTCTCCCGGAACAAATAAGGGTGCCTCAAGAAAGATTTCTATTATAAGAATGCAGATTAGCGTGATCCGGGCCGCAATGCCGTTGTTGAATAAGGCCGTGCGGCACCGCGGTGTGATGCTTGCGTCACCACGGCTTCAGTGTTACATGCTAATAATATCAATCCATCGGTACACATGAACCATTTTTTTTATTGACAGCCTGTTTATGTTTGATCCAGTATTTACTAAGCTTCGTGTGTATTCAGCTGGCTTAACGCCGTTTGACAGCTACAGAGTGGGTATCTCTATCAGCTTCTGACACTATTTTGTTTTTGGCTAAAATGCAGTATGCATGTATATTCTACCAATTTGATCATCAATAGAAGCATTTCCCTTGTAATAAATAGGAGATTAAGAGTATGCCTGTTAAACATTGTATGCGAGTCTCAGATCCCATGACACCGCATTATCCCAAGGATCAAAGGGTGATTTTGGATTGAAGATAACCTAGATACCTTTATAATAATTATTAGTTTCAAATTTCGGCCCAGAGGGAACGATAATGTCCATCTATACTATTATTACCCAACGATAATAGCATCCAAAAACTTGACAATGTACACGGTCCAATTTTAGTTCCATTAGGGTCGAGAACTCTTTCGACTACGTAGTTTGGCTAGAAGGTTCATAATCATATTGTAGATGTCGGTTCTCCCAACTATTACACATACGGGTTTAGGAACTTTCTTACAGCCGTCTTTAATTATACAATTTAAGATTCAAAAGGCCGACAAATTCGATCAATCGAGTAATCCAAAATAAAATAGTAATAAAAAATACGAAAAGTTTAATAAAAAACACTCAATGGCGGAAACACTTTTCAATCGGCCACAAGGACAAACTAGGGCGAAAATAAATCACAATTGCCAGTTAATGTTTCGAATCGATCAATGTTATCGATTCGGAATCGTTTTCTCGGATCGATGGTTCCATTCTTGTTTATTTTGCAAGTCAAAGGTATAGCCAAATCTGAGCCAGTATATTTTTATTTACGTAAGATAAAATCCTAAAGGGTTACAAAAGGATAGCTATAACAGACCGGTAATTTTAGTTAAGAGATTTAAAGGTATAGTCCGCGCACGAGACTTCATACCCCGTACACTCCCATACTAGTGCCACCCTTGACGCGAGAGTACGTTTTATCGAGTCCTGTTTTAAATTTTGCGATAGCATTGTTATATTGTACTATCAGTAGTACTAAACTTAAAAGTTTCTTTGTCTATGCAAATAGCTGTTTAATTTTTAAATTCCTTAAAGTACTGATTATTCTGATTGCGACAGTGATTAATTAGATTGTATGTTTATTTTGTACAGTTCATTATAATTAAATTTTATGATACAATTTGTTTTTTTCTTCCTCATTGCACGTACTATCCTCATAGAATTATTATTTCATAATTAATTCAATGCCGCGTGCATGGAATTAATGCACAGATACTAAAGATGTTTTAGTATCGATAACGTAGTCTTACTTCTTATCTTACTAATATTATGATTGCGAAAGTTTGGATGGATCTATGGATGTTTGTTACTCAATCACGCCCCTACGGCTGAACGGATCTGGCTGAAATTTGGTACAGAGATAGATTATAGTCTGGAATAGCACATAGGCTAAATTAAAGAAAATTAAAGAGTTCCCGCGGGAACACAAAAACCTCAAACCACGCAGACGAAGTCGCGGGCATTCGACTTTCCTTAAGATTCCTCGGACCTCGCGCGCGAACTGTAGGTGCGACAGAATTAACCACAATCAATGACTGTTTTCCCAATGAATTGTCTCTTGGTTGTCTAAATAGATATCCAAAAGCACTTGTCAAAGTGTACTTGAATAAAAAAAAAAATTGAATTTGAATTCATCATGAAATCCAAACCAATATCAGAGTGCCTAGCGAGATTTCTTGCTATTCGATCGCGACTACGTTAAGTACGATTTGTATGAAATTGTCAAGCGCTTGACAGCTGGCGCTCGATCACTGGTTAGGCATTAACGTTGTCGCGATCGAATACGTAAAAAAACTCCTACTCGGCCTGCTGTTCACCTAATTTCACGTATTTCGGCGGTGTAATAAACCACATAAAACTGTCTCTTCATTTCCAACTTCCAAGATGAGAATTGTGGTTCGCACAAACAACTTCGCAAGTCAACGCTTAGCGTGACTTCACTGGGATTACCGATCTACCGGTCCCAAGTCGCAACCACATCATGTACTTGCCTTGCCAATCTATTCTATACCGGCAAAAAAAATAAAAATTGCCCTATGAAGTAACGGAGCAAAAAGCTGATTAACCTTCTGCGGTCTCGTAAATAACACTTAATTGAGAGGACTAAATTAGGAATTTTTCTAACTATTTCTTTATTCTCGTTAAAATGAAATTTATCGATACTTAATATTTACACATAGGCTACTTTTTATCCCGGAAAATTAAAGAGTTCCCACGGGAACTAAAACCTTTAATACACGCGGACGAAGTCGCGATTACAGACTATAATCTCTTTGCCAAATTTCATCCAGATCCGTTCAGCCGTTCTGGCGTGATTGTGTAACAAACATCCATCTATACATCCATTCAAACATTCCCATTTATAATATTAGTATAGATTAAGTTGGAAGATGTGCTGAAAGGTTTTTATAACGCCCTATAAAACGCCTGACAATTAATTAAGCTCATAACTACGACCTTATTAGGTAACCCATACTACTAATCGGAAGATCACCCACTAGACAAGGGAAACAGTCTATAAGCAACATCGTCAATTTTAATAGCCTGCTGTTATGGAGTTTCCGAACCCGAACTAAGTAACATAAATTTCCGAATTGAGTCAATTCAAATATCATGTGGACTTGGATATTTTCAAAATATCAGGTAGAAACCCTTTTACATGAAAAATTATTGTTGTCCCTTTCAACGAGGTTCAGAGGTTCCGTGAATAGAGTAACTGCTGAGGTGTTTTCGGCTCTTCTCCGTAAAGTCTGCATTCCGATCCGCTTAATACTGCAGGTAGTCATAGGGAAAATATATGAATTGAATTGAGTTGAATTGATTCAATGAAGCGACATAACACAAACGACAACACACTACATGAAATAAAGTAATTTGAGTTTGAATTTGACGAATACTCCCGTTTTCTACATATTTTCACTTAGTTCAGTATATTAATTTCATGGAGGATCTTGAAGGAACTAATGAATAGTATTCGGTTTATTTAGCGTGCTAAACCGACTTAACCTTTAATGCCTTCCAAGGTTGTTTACCTCGATTAAAACATGCTAATGGTGGGAAGTTCGAATGAACTCTACATACAGTGATTGAACATAAAGTGACTGAACACTTTATGTTACCAACTACAATGGGCAGCTTTAGAAATAATATAAGATTACCAGTCGCCACTAGCATAGTGGCAAGGGCAACATAATAAATACTTATTTCAGTGGATTTGATTGGGTTCTAACCCGAAACTATAGAATTTGACTAAATGCGAGCAGGCCGTAGAGACACCAAGCCATAGCTTACACTGTAGTTGAAACTTGAAATACCTGAATACAAATTTTTTGTCCTGACCTGCCTGGCAATCAACTTAACTGGAACATGAATGGCTAAAACTCAATAGCTCATCTTTTACTAAGATATTAAACTTAAATTAAGATATTATAAGTTCATGACTAATCTATGAACATTCAATTAAATTGATATGAATTTTAAATTTATTTGGAAGTTCCTCAAAGTGTATACTATGATTAGTATCGTGGAACCTATTAGTACCACAAGCTAGGTAAGCTAAGCTGGAGAGAATAAGAATTTTAAGCGTTGTTTCACCTTATATTTATAAATTTACTAATAATCACTTACACATTACTAAGTGAATACTTATGAGTGATTACTCATGAGTTATGAGTATACATAAATATTATAAATAGGTAATTATTGGGTTAAACCGCTAAATTGCATTGTGAAGCCGGATAAATACTAAATATATGTTCGTTAACACGAGTTAATTAATATTGTTTATTAATAATTTTACACAGACATAATTGGAGTCGGTATAATCAAGTATCAATTGTTTTATTACTTCCACATAGACGTACCTACCTCCTAGACTAAAAAGTAGTAAATGACAAAGTCCATTAGTATTCATATTGCATAATAGTGATTATTATACAATAATATAGGTGCGTAGTAGTACGACAGTAGTTATAAGACTTCCTCTAGTGACACAGATGACCGCAAGAATTGGGATGTATTTAAATTAAGTGCTAATAACGAATAGGAGAATGATTTATTTACTTTTAGAAAAAAAAATTGAACATAGATAGCAATGATTCTTTGTTCGAGTACGCTTGCCTAGCAGATGCCTTTACACTCTTGCCTCCCTGAAGGTGCTTTACGTGGCAGAAAACATGAACGCGTCATCAAGACACGCGGAAGCGTGTCCAGCCAAAGTTCAAAAAAACTGGCGAGCAGCACCGTGTGTAATATTACACGAACCATTTGGAGCCACTTTTGACCCCCTCATAACTCAAAAACTATTTCACATAAACATGTCAAATTTGGCGCATATATTGAGACCCGTGAGATACATATGTGCTCCAAATTTCATAAGCACACCTCAAATGGTTATTTAGATATAAACGTACAAAAATCGTCATTTTTATGATCAAAGGATAGATCAAAACTCTGACACGAGGCATGCTACCATTGCTTAAAGCCGTATTATTTTAATATTGTTGACGTTTATGTTGTAGTGTTATAATCATTATTTTAAGGACGTCAAAGTACGTGACATTCAACCGTTAGTTTGAAACAATACTGCTTTAAGCGGTGGTAGTAACTCCTTAACTATTGAAAATGACACATAATTATTATTTTAATGTAAATAATAATGAATAATAATATAGTTGCATTAAAACCTTACCTTCGTATTCATACATTTTGTGCAACGAAACGTCATTGACAGAAAAGAAGAAGAAACGTATTTGAAGTCGTCAGTTCAAGCTGTCAGTCATTGTGATTTGTATTCATTGTTTATAGTGGTTTTAGTGATATCGACTGTTTACCGTGCTTGTTTTCAATGTTTCACAAAAAACTTTTGATTTTGAACTTTTGCAATCAAAATTGATGAGATGTAGAAATGTGCTGTAGAGGTAGTCTGACCATAGATGTAATCTGGCAATGTCAGTGTAACTCCAGGTACACTATATATTTTTCTTGAGAATTCTCGTCTTTAATTATCTTGTACAATGAGTCGTACAATAGAATTACTGGTGGGTGACACACTGACCTTACACCAAATAATAAGTACCTACTAATGTAAAACGTAAACTAAATTAATAGAAAAGTCCTATTACAGTGTAAAGGATTATTTGAATGATAGCAAGGCATGGGTATGAATTGTTACAACGGCTGATTATGTAATGTTATATTATAAGTACATATATATAATTTCAAATATTTGTGAGATGGTGATAATAAAAAAAAAGCGGAGTTTATTGCGGGCTCTTCTCAGACCAGGGCACGTTTGGAACCCTCGTAGCTTTAGTTTTAAGATATCGTAGTTAATTATCACCATCACCTCTTATGCTCTGTAAGCATGACGTTCAGAAGGTGTACTTTGTAGGTACATATTTTGAATAAATATGTTTGAGATTGAGTTTGAGATTGAGTTCAATAATTTCTGTACAAAAAGTAATGATATCCCATCAAAAACATAAATGTAAAATGAGAGCCAAGTTCAAAATTGTGATATATGTATATGCCTTGGTTGTTGACTTCAGCGACAAAAGAAGTGAGATCTAAATGGGTGCCAAGTTCAATAGTCAGTCCTGCAATTTATATATCCCATCAAAAACATAGATGTGAAATGAGAGCCAAGTGCAAAATTGTGATATATATGCCTTGGTTGTTGACTTCAGCGACAAAAGAAGTGAGATCTAAATGGGTGCCAAGTTCAATGGTCAGTCCTGAAATTTATTTATAACAACATATAATATTTTATAACAACTTAAAATATCATTTCTTCTTATAACTTAGTATAAAATGTTGAAGACTAAGGCTTTGGCTTGGCTAGTTTCCATATACGAATTATTATTAAGTAGGTACCTAAAAGTACAGTTTCTACCAGCAAGCCAAATTTTCGGAAGAATAAAATAAGAACTTACAGCTTTACAACTTGTGAACGCTATAATTCGTATATGAAAACTAGCCAAGCCAAAGCCTTAGTCTTCAACATTTTATACTACGTTATAAGAAGAAATGATATTTTAAGTTGTTATAAAATATTATATGTTGTTATAAATAAATTTCAGGACTGACCATTGAACTTGGCACCCATTTAGATCTCACTTCTTTTGTCGCTGAAGTCAACAACCAAGGCATATATATCACAATTTTGCACTTGGCTCTCATTTCACATCTATGTTTTTGATGGGATATATAAATTGCAGGACTGACTATTGAACTTGGCACCCATTTAGATCTCACTTCTTTTGTCGCTGAAGTCAACAACCAAGGCATATACATATATCACAATTTTGAACTTGGCTCTCATTTTACATTTATGTTTTTGATGGGATAATAATTTCCTCATCCCATTTACTTTCCGTGGCATGCAAGAAAGTGCTATCGTGAGCCATAGAAATAAGCGTTGGATATTGGTGCGATTGACTTCGACAATGCTGATTCGTCCACTGCACACACACACACAGCACTCTTCTTCTGTGTTTTTATTCAGGCCAAGGTTATCTGACCTCTTCCGTACTTACTGTGTGACCAAAACTTCAAGTACAAATAGAACAGAGATGGATCTCAAACCACTTGGGAAAATTGCGATCACTTTGTGTATTGATGACGGTGAAAGTTTTTTATGAATTCGAAGTATAAGACAATAAAAAATTATAACGAAAAATTTTAATGAAAATTAAATTAAACTTTTATTACAATAAGATAAAATAATTTACTATTTTTGTGATTTTTACTTACATATATATTACAATAAGTTAGGGATTAATAATGAAATAGTTAACATTAATATTGTACACCGGCGACTGTAGAACATGCTGACCTTACTGTGTTAAATGTAATATCTGTAATATGTTACCAATAACCATATTTAGTATAATATACCATAAATATAATTAACTGCCTCGTTGGTCTAGTGGTTAGCATGTTTGACTGCGGCCGATGAGGTCCCGGGTTCGAGTCTCGGGTCGGGCCATAATTAAGTATCGGGTTTTTCGGATTAGAAATTCCCAGTACTAGCCCGGAGTTAGGAAGTTGGCGGTGTTTCACCCCCGTTCCTCGGAGAGCACGTTAAGCCGTCGGTCCCGGTTATTATCACTAACATGATAATAGTCGTTAAAGCCCCGCCAACCCGCATTGGAGCAGCGTGGTGGGTCTAAGCTCTAATTCCCTCTCTCCTACGAGAGTGGAGGCCTGTGCCCAGCAGTGGGACGTTAATGGGCTGTAGTGAAACTATATTATAATGTTCTGGACAATAAATGAATTATGAATGAAGATATCCGCTTACAATTCTTAATATTTTCAAATTACATGTATCACAGATCTAATTGAAGATCCTCTTACAATAGTAACAAGTCGATTTCGACAGGCCATATTTTTATCACCGTTCATATTTCGGTCTTGTGCCAGCGATATCTCGTTACATCGCTATAATCCGGCAGCCTAATGGCTGCCTTAAATAAAAGACGAAGGTCGTTTTATTTAGGTCACCAGAAAATATCTGAGAAAAGCCGATCAAGTAACCGTGGAGAATTTTTCTTTTGTATCCTTAAAATCTTCCAAAACACGCTATTACTCAGAGTCAGGAAAATGATTCCTATGCTTGTTTTACTCATATCAGACTACCTTAAGTTCGGGAGGATTTATCAACGGATCCGTAAGTAGGATCAAACCTCTCGATGGATGCCAATCGCCTAATTGGCACTTCGTTTCGATGAGACATTGTGAGTGAAAATTTTTCATTGGTAACTCCAGTTATGAGTTAAAGCAAATACGACTTATTGGTTCCATTTTTTTTACTCTTTCAACTATCTGGAATCCGGTTACTCATCAAAGCTTGTTTTTATCAAAAAACTGTGCTGTAGGGCCACACTTTTTAGATACCCCAAAATTTTAGTTGTATACAAAGTTCTGCGGTACCATTGCCATATGATAATGGTTAAAGTTCCGTTTGCCGTATCGTGAAAGAAAAGGTTTTGCTACCATTGTTCGGCAAACACAATGAAAATACCCGTTAAGTACGAGCGGCGTATACAAACGTAATTCTAGAGTGCTTCCTGGAAAGTTTATTATTATGATGCACTAGGATTGGTGCCAGATAGGGGCGGTTAAGTGTGTCGGTGTGATACAATGATTTTAATCCTTTATCATTCATGGCATTCTTTGCTTGTGTCCTCAAAAATGTTAGTAAAACTAGAAACTAGCTCAAAAACAGACGACCCGAGCTAAGAGAGCCCAGAGCCTTTACAGTCACACCCATTGTATAGTCCCACAAACTTATCTGACCCGTTGGCCAAAATTGGAACTAATTTTTATGCCTGTTTAGTTTTTGTTTTTATTTTATTTTTCATAGATACTAGCGACTTTTCTGTTACTGATAAGTTTGTCGGACTATACACAGATAAAGCAATAAAATATTCTATTCCGTTTCTCATAGGTATTTGCTTGCAGCCACTTTGGCGCCCACAAAATTGACAAATACCAATAGGACACCGCCTAAGATGACTGAATATCCAATATCCTGTATGAAGGATACCGAAATTGCTTTCGACTTTTAAAATCCTCTTCGCCAGTTCATAACTCACCCATGCATACACACATTATACATTTTGCAGCTTCTATATAAATGTGTACACATTTTTCAAAGCTCCAACCGCTAACTAGCTTACTGTTCCATTGCCATAGACTGCTAGTTAGCTATTTCATCACTTTCAAAATTAAAAAAAGTGCCAGAGAACGAAACACAAAATATAGAAATACAATTTGGAATTTTAATTATTATAACATACTAGATGATGGTCGCGATTTCTCCGCCTGTTTTTGATTATACTATTATTTATAATATTAGTATGGATTCAATATTCATTACCATTATCGTATTATACGTACAAATTAAAAGCAAACTTCATACTTCTCCAAGTCAATAAACTCATTAGTTAGAACGTATTCATTTCGTGCACAGATTACAGCATGAGCATCTCAGAAAAGATTTGCTCCGTCGTAAACCGTAGGTGGAGCGTGGGCCGCGAGAGTGTAGACGAAATTAGTCGAGATTTGTCCAATAAGGGTTTGTTAATTGTCTTAACTACTTTCTCGTTGTGAGTACTTTATTTATTCTAACCTTACCACGGAGGTTCAGGACGTACGTAACTTCTAGTATGCTACGGGTGTCGATTATTAAAAACGAATATCTTTAATGGGCCTTTCTAGTATTCGGTTACGGATAATGAAGTTCTAGTTCCCGAGCAATGTTGATTCAAATCGTTATGCATTGAGTGTGGAGATAGTATTTAATTAATCAAAACATGATCAAGTTACATATTGGTATTTTAAAGGTTGTCAATCCAACTTCTAATTAAATAGTTATATTAAAAGTTACTGTTGGTATTTTCCCCATCAATAAAGTCAATTCCGTTGTTCGCACTCTTCATTTCCTCCGAGCTTTTCATTTCAGTTGAAACGACCCTCTGTCAAGGAAGCGCATTGTCACTATCTTGTCACGTGACAAGCTATGAAACCTCTACCTGTGTCTCTACAATATTCCTCTCCATATTTCTCTGTCCTACATTAACCTGAAATTCTATTCTAACTGAAAATGTGACCCAATAGGCATGATGACTGATTTTGAAAAATGGTCAGATTATGGTCGGAAGTGTCTACTATTTCGGAAAAATATCTTATTTCAGCAGAAAAATAAGGTTTGGTAGATAAAATTGGCATTTGAAATTTAAATTTTAAAAATCACGCCGAAACGCTTGCGGGTGTCATGGCGTCGTTTGTGACGTCATGACGACGTATTGCTTTTACCAATGTACTAAAATGTACCTACTGTGTGCAGTAAACAATATGTCTTCGTACAGCAATTTAGATATTTTGTGTGAATAAAATGAATTCTAAAGTGTGTAAGTCGTGTGCGGTCCCCCAGTGTGATAACACATCAAAATTAACTCCAAGCAAGTTACCTATTTATGCACGCGCCACTTTAAAAAACAATGCGATCTAAGTGGCTTAATCTTGCACGGCGAGATCCTACAGCTATAGGGCTAAATTCTACTATTTATTTCTGCGAAGATGACTTTGACGTAAGTTTTTGCTTTATTTTAATACTAGCTGATGCCCGCGACTTTGTCCGCGTGGATTGAGGTTTTTTGGTTCCCGCGGGAACTCCTTAATTTTCCGGGATAAAAAGTACATATAAATCTTCCTCTTGAATCACTCTATCTATTAAAAAAAACCGCATCAAAATCAAGTTTTAAAGAACTAAGCATACATAGGGACAAACAGCGGGAAGCGACTTTGTTTTATACTATGTAGTGATGCTTAAAACACAAATAACTGCAAAAAGTTAGAGATGCGTGCCAAGAATCGAACCCATACGCCCCGAATAGGAGGCAGACGTCATAGACGGCAATCACCGCTCATATTAAGTTATAGGGTATAGTTTTAAAAAACAATATTTCATTAACTTAGCCTCTGATAACTATCATGAAGTGATTAATATATAAAATAGCAGATTTTACGGGTTTAGAACTTATAAATTATTATGTTATTATTGTAGTTACATGGAAGTTTTGACGTTGGAAATTCTGCTGAACAAAAGTCTTTGTGTGATGCAAGATACTCACCCAGCATCAACAAATCAATCCTGGGCAAATTAGAGCTAGTAGCTTTGGTAACTACTTGATCCCTGGCTAACGATTTTTAATTTCTTGATTTTGAATTCGGTAAAACAAAACCAGATTATGGAAATGATGTTTGGGAAACAAAAAAAACACGAAAATACTTGATAAATTTTTTTAACACCTGTACTTAAAGAGATTGTTGGTCGATTGTCAAAGCTCGAAAACAGTTGTGACGTCATTCGCTTCAGTGGTGTTTTATACAATATGGCGGATTGCTGTATTTTATAGTTTTATTTTATCAAAATAAATAACAATCTCACTCGAAATAGAAAAATAAATACGTTTTTTATAATCCATGAATCCTATTTCATTAGATAAATTCATAATTTCATTGATTCTTGGATACTGTCATCATGCCTATTCTAAAGGTTTGTAAAGGTTACTTTGCTTTGAAACTTGTCTTTCTTGGATCGTGTAATCAAATATTGGATCCATGTCGGAAATATTGCCTCCATGTCGGATTTTCAAAGTCTTGTCATTTGAATTGACAGAATTCGATTACGGAAGTTGTAATCCATGCTGGATTCTGAGATTGTCATTTATCGTAAATGTATTTTGTGCTTTACTTATCCCTATTTTATATTTTTGTTTTCGTGGGGGAAATACATATTACGTACGAAAAATAAACATTTCACACATAAATTGAAATCTTAAGACGTGTACATGTGTGTCCACATTATGTATAAAGGTTTATAAAGGAACCCTAAAAACTAAGCTGTCTGTCCGTCTGCCCATTTTTGTGTCACAGACCACAGTTATTTTAAAATTGAACTACACAGCTGTAAAGTTCATATTTACTTATCACAGTTATAAAAACCCACACTAATGTTTATTTAAATTATTTACTCGTAAGTATGAAAAATTACCAGGATGGTAAATTAAAAAGTAATAATCCTTAAATTTTCTCCAGCTCTTAGATTCACACGTCGCATATGTAATATCGCATGAACATTTGTACAGTTCGTCCTACGCAGCTACAAAATGGAACATCCTTTGTACCACATTCGCAGTGAATTGTTAGCAAAAGCCGCGAGAGCAGATAGCGCCGGTCCATAAATAAAAGCGAATGCATTCCAGTGAAGTAGGTATGCTCCTAAAATGTAGAGCTCTTTTATCCTTAAGAAGGAAAATGTTCCCCAAATACTTTTTTTTGGTTTTGACTGTTTTGAGGAGTGATTTGACTTTCTCCCCACCTCTCTTTTCTACAACTGAAAGCAATTTCACTCTCACTACCTGGTGTATATCGACCACCCATTGTGCTAGATCTTTTTGTCCACGGATCAACTCGGCGCTGTTTCTATTAAATAGGGTTATTCAAGAGGCGGAAAATGGCAACGCATTTGGTGAATCCTCTGTTGCTGCTGAGCTTTTTATAATATCAAAAAGCGATCCGACGTTCGTAAACAATATTAATATGATCTGCGTATAAAAACGAAGGTTAAAGTTGTTAATTTCTTTAATAATAAAAATTCCATTAAAAATAAGGCAGTCAAGAGGGTTCTACTTAGTAGAAGCCTAATTAATTTGATCTCGCGGGTACCCCGAAGTATAAAAGGTAGGAAACAACGAACTGAAAAAGTCCAATCAATTAGTCGTATATCCGATTATAAATAAGATGTAGCGGTTTAAATGAAATTACGATAAAATCTTAATTTATAGGATAGTTGTAATCAGAAGGAAATCAAGAGGAAACTTGCATGCCTGAGAGTTCTCGATAACTTTCTCAAATGTGTGTGGAATCGGCTAATCAGTTCTAGGCCAGCGTATTTCATTCCGTTGTCTTGGTGATGAGTAAAGATGATGACTGATGATGGAAAGGTAAATCTATGTGGTACAGTGTATATCTCGCTATGTAGACTCGACAATGCTTGATTGTAAAGTCTTTACAATCAAGCATTGTCGAGTCAACATCTCCTGAAGATGCTCAGGTGTCGGAGTGAAACGTACGTTGATAGTAGTATGGAAGGTTTCTGTGGTGTGGTGAATATCGCGGGTAATAAGTGCGGGATACACAGTGTACCACATAGATTTACCTATTGTCGCAGATTATAGCGAATTAAACTTCTGGACTTCCGCAAAGTAACGCCTGCTTCTATCCAATAGATGACTGATGAGACATGATGATGGTAATATTATTTCCCGAGCAATAGATTCAAAGTTAGAACATATTGCTTTTAATTCATCCCCATTGTAAACGTAAGAAAACAATCTTGTTTTTTGCCATCTAGTTATTACGGAGATATCCCCAAACAAAATGAGAAAATAAGATGAAAATTGGAAATGAAACCGGGCGAATAATAATTTTACGAAACGCTTTCAGAGTGTTGATTCCCGCCTACGAAATATTGCGAGCTTTTAACCCCTAATGAGTTGGGTATGAAATGAGATTGCTCAGATGGAAAATAGGCTGTGTATGAATAATTTAATCCTCGCGTGTCAAAATACCAAACCATAATGTGATTTTACTTTCACTCAAATTCTTGAGTAGAATAACTCTTGGAAAACTATTGAGGAAACGTTTCAATAGCGTATGGATATGGTATCGTCATATTAATAGACTCACTAACAATATGGTGGTGATATTAGTGCTTCGAACCTGGTAAAAATGACGAAAAATTTGAATTTCCGATCACGCTACTTTGGGAAGAGAGCAGGGAATTGATTGATTTCAAATTTCTTGGTAGAGAGTAATCAAATTGGTTCGTAAACGTCAGAATTGATGGACGATGTACTTCGCATCGCATAATTTTGAGTAATTTTCGAATCCAGAACATCATTTTCTGCTGTCGGTTATAATTATTGGGATGTTGCCTATGTAAAAATGAATAATTTTTTAGTAATCATTAAATAGAGGACCTGGCAAAAGGCGTTTTATCCACGTCTCCTGTTAATTTTTATATCCATTTAAATTATCGATTCACACAAGTAAGTACTTCATACAAAATCCCATATCTACTAAGCGCGCGTTGTGACGCTTGAAAAAAGTTCCTGATTTGACTAGTTGTCAAATACCCAATTAAATCATGTAGGTATTACTAAACCACGTAGGTATGTTTATATCATCATTCGCCATTAAGTAGCACAAAATTAGTTATTAATCAAGAATGGACTTTATAGGATTCTGACTATTTCGCTTAATTTAAACTGAAAACTTATTCCTTCCAGATAGTACCTATTTTATTTCACTAATCTAAACCTGCAGTGTTTCCGCGATAAATAAAAAAATGCTAAAATGTACTGTTGTACTTATAAGTTATTACGCTACATTCTTTTAGCACTACACTCCATACCCCTAGGGTCTCAACTGTATAAGGCCATATCGTTGGAGGTCAAACCATTTGTATTATTGATTGTTTTCATATGCGTGAGAAAAGACAATATGGAATTTCTCAGATTCCAAGTAATATTTACACGCGATTTTAAATGGATCCAAATTATGTCAGCGGATACGTGAACATCCTACGGTAAAACCAAAAGCTGAGTTAAATTTCGAAGAATAAAATAGGGAAAATCGTTCAGTAAAGTCCTAAACGGCATGTAATAAGTTTAAAATTTAAAACAATTCCCAATTAATCTTTATCTAATTGAAGTAATTTCCAACTGACAATTCACATTCAAAACACGTTCTGGTAAAGTAAACATACAAAAAATTGTCTATACCCAATACCCATCAATGGACATTCCGCAATGAATAGACGATAGTTCGAATGCACTGAGCACATACATATGTTCGCACATCGCATCGCCTTGGTCTATTCCCAATTCCGGTGGCCATTGTCCGTCTAACAATGGCACAAGTTGGCGGAAGATTACTAGTAGGTACATCATTTAGGAACTTCTCCTAACTTCGTCTGTGTAGACGGTAGTTGATAATGAAATTGAAAAGCAAACTTCGATCATTAGTTTTATTGTTGGGACGTTTGAACACTCCAGTTACAAAGATATTAAAATACGAAATTCTGTGTTACCTTTTTGGTAGAACATACATAATTACTACAGGAAATACAATACTAATTGGATCTGCGTTCATTTCTGATGAAATCCTTTGATGTTTAATTAAATTGTCGAGAGTGTTAGTAATAATGTGTTAGGTATAATCGAGCAAGGAAAGATTCGTTAGTAATTTTTCCCATACAATTTGATCTTTAGAACCATGGTTAAATATTCGAAGTCAAAATATTTATTTCATAAAAGCAAAACTTCTAAGAGTAAAAGTAGCATCTACTGAAAAGGCGGCAAAAAATTAAGCAGTTGCTCTATTATGTAGTTGCTATCAATGAATGGAGTAAGTGCTATGGTCTAAAAGTAAATCCTTCTAAGTCACAGGCTATTATTATTGGTGGTTCTGGCATGATTTCCAGAGTTGACTGGGATAACCTTCCGCCAGTTTCATTAAATAGCATTATTATTCCTTATAGTTCTACCGTCAAAAATCTTGGTGTACATTTTGATACTACTTTCTCTTGGTCTCATCATTTAAAAGAAGTCAGTAGGAAAACTTTTGCAGCCATGGGTTCACTAAGGCGTCTGCGTTCTTTTCTTCCTATTCCTACTAAGATTATGTTAGCACAATCCCTACTGCTCTCCATTCTCGATTATGCGGACGCAAGCTATCTTGATTTAACTGAGGACCAACTAAATAAACTTGAGCGAATTCAAAATTTAGCTATTAGGTTTATATTTGGTTTGCGCAAATATGACCATGTCTCCGAATTTCGTTCAAAGCCCAAGTGGTTACCCATTAGATTTCACCAGAATCTTCATATTGTTTCTCTTCTGTACTGTGTATTGTTCAATCCCATGACTCCTGGTTATTTAAAGGATAAGTTTAAATATCTCGGGCATGATAGACCAGATTGGGTCCTCCGGTCGGCCGGTAAACTTATTCTTACTTAGTCCCTACGCATCGGACTAAATATTTCCAAAGTTCATTCGCACTCAGGGCCACTATTCTATGGAATGAACTTCCCTAAAATATTCAGCGTGCTAAAACCCTTAGTAAGTTTAAAATTGACGTTAAGAATTATTACATAACTCTTTGTTATCATAAGTAACGACATATATTTTATTGTTTTCTTTCTAAAAGTACTTATTTATGTATTTATTGGAATGTCTATTTAGTTAATGTATGTCTATTATTATTATTTTGTATATATTAGTTTATTAAAATATGTTGTAATATATGGTATTGGTTAGTTTATTAGTATTTAAGTTTATTATTATTTTTGCACCACCTCCCTTTATCTTTTTCATTCTCCCCCTTACTTTAAGGTTGTCTGGAAGAGATCGCTGCTTAGCGATAAGACCGCCTTATTGTACCTACTTATAGTTGTATTCTTGTTTGTAACATGTTTTGTATTTGTGGTGTACAATAAAGTATATACATACATACATACATATGTAATATAACAATAATAAACTATCCGGTGGGCTGCTGTAAGCACAGTCGATTGCTTCCATACAACAACATGAGCTGCCGTGAAGCCTCTGATATAATTCATTATGAAGACTTTACCACAGATTCAAAAATCAAATTCAACTTTTTCTTACTAAAATTAAATCCGCCTTTTAGGCTTGTTTCCGCCATAAAGAGTTAAGCAAGAAGTTGGCGAGTTGCCGATGCATTATATCGCTTTTCTGCTGTTACGAGATAATATACATGTGTAACTCGCGAGCAGGGGCCAACTCAATCCACCTTCACCTTTATATATTCGGTCCACGAGACGCTGTAACCGTGACCTTGGCCTTGTAACTACTGCATGCAACACGACTATAGAACCGCTACACAATTTTTGACAAGTGTTAACAATAGTAGAACTCAATGTATGGGAATAACCGTTAGTTAAAAACAGCAAACAATAATAAAATCTGAGAACAACATGTAAAACCATGTGAATTATTGAGAGGTTTTAAATTTAAAGTATATCGAGATTAGAATTTTATTTCGCCCATAATATGATATTCATCATCAATCGATTTTGAATGGTATCACAAACAAACAGCAGTATTGGTATTCACACACGACCTAAATTGCTAGGTGCATTTAGCAATTCACCTTTTTGGTCCCTGCGGAACAGAATAACATTGGATTACATTATCTATGATATCAGTTAAGCTTAGATATTGTGAACAACAGATTTCACCACAATGTTTCATTAGTATAAGTCTTTTACATCAAGAACAATCGTTGCAGTAACGAAAAAAATATTATAAAAAGTAATTAACTTAGATCGGCCCTTGCACAGTCTTATCTACCTATCAATGTCCTGTAAAGTCCTGTCAGTTAAAGCAAATAGATAAATTACAATTATTTTAGAAGTGGGTGCAAAAACCAGTAAGTTAATCTCATTTTTCTATGAATATGGCAAGAATTTCGATTTTCGTAATCAACGTTTGTCTTCAAATAAACAGCTATTCGTTAAGTGAATAGACAAAAGTTTGTTGAAATATTTCTACTTGTAATGAATAGAAACAAAAACCACCACCGACTTTCAACGAACGGAAGAACCGAGCCGATGGCCAAAAACCCTCCAATTTCAATAATCCCTGAGGCGCCAAATCACATTCACGTAGCCAACGGTCTGTTTCAAACATACATTATACCTCAATGGTTTCAAATTGAGATTATTTTGATGTTGGGTTGTCCTGTCTCCGGGAGCTTACTTTAGAATTGACAATGGGATTTATTTTTTACACTCGTGATAATTTTTGACATGTTGACATTTATCCGCAGGCATTACAAAATAAATTCATGATTGCATCAAAAGTAAGCTCGTTTTTAAGAAATTCATCAGAACTATGCATTTCGTAGTGCCTACGGGGCGAGCTTGTTTTATGCAAGCCCTTTCAGTGAAATTAGCAATTTCTTTGAAATGTAAATGTCTTGAACTTTTTTTCTGCTATAGTATTTGAGTGTTCTGATCTAAAAATATGTCTTTGTGTAAGAGAATGTTATCTTTAAAGTTACTTAAACGGGTGAATAAGTTAAGACTTATTAAGAGTGAGTTGTTAATAGTTAATAGAAAGAAATTGGAAAGACACGAGTAGTATGAGAGGGAACATCAAAGTTCCACATAAAAATTTGCCATTTCAACTTTAAATTCGTTTGATGCGTAGGGACTAGTGAGTAGAAAGTAGAGACCAATAAAAAATACCTACTTGAGATTTAATACTAACAATCCGCATGTCACAAGGAGCAGTGAAGAGCTATCGAATGACAAATTGAGTCTCTGAGAGCCAAGGAGGTCAAATGCATCAGTTAACAGAGCAGTGAAAATACCAACATAGTATCTTTGTATGAATTATGATATACATTATTGAAGTACCATTATGCACTCCAACAATGTACACGTGACATTCCTAAATACCTACCACAGATGAATTTAGTACTCACGAGTACTCTTTGATGCATCATTATTACGAAGTATTTTTGAAGTGGTATTTATAAACAGCCTATATATTAAGCGGAAGTGAAAAATATTATTGAGTGGCTGTTGAACACCATCTTCAAACTAAATTGACAGCCCTCGAATTCCTCAAGGAACTTTATGAAACGGTTAGCAATAAAAACTGTCTTTATACAACAAGAATTAGCTACAATGTCATTGATTCGTATTATTTATTCAAATATTCTTATTTTTATTTATTTATTAAAACTTGATACCTATTACTAAACGGATTGTCATGATTGCAATTAAGGATTGCATCCTATTTAAATGCTAAAATGCTCATCTTTTTGGTTAATGAAGATTAGATGGTAAGCGATGATGCAGTCTAAGGTGGTAACGGGCTAACCTGTTAGGGGCATGGCAGTTATATTTAACCCATACCCGCAACGTAACGCTAAATCGCTTAGCGGCACGTCTTTTCCGGTAGGGTGGAAACTAGCCACGGCCGAAGCCTCCCACCAGGCCAGACCAGGGAAAATTCAGAAATTACAAATTCCCAAATTGACCCTGCCGGGGATTGAACCCGGGACCTCCGCACGTTAAGACACTAACGCTCAACACTGCGCCAGGGTCGTCGTCAATGTTTTTGTTTCGTTAAACCTTGGGTATTTCCAAAATTCATGTTAGCATCACGTCACTTATCCTGCCATTCGTGAAGTGTGTTTTTGTCGACACCATTAACAGAGCGTCATGTCTAGACACGAAATAACAGTAAAATAAGATATCACCCTCCCAACCCTTGGCGTCCGATGAACTGTCTCGCCGCATCCCCCGCCCGTCGCTTCACTAGCTAAATAGTTGCACGTACGGCGTGTTACCGGTTATTTATTTACGCCCTCAAAACTAATGAGTAGTTATTTCCAATTTCATCTGGTTCTGGAATATCGTTTGATAACGATATTCTTCAGCATAGCTATTAAGCTATATAAGCTGTAAAAATTAGTTCTTCACTGGTCTCAAAGCGTAAAAACTACGTAGCTGCAAGCAAGTATAGGATACTTAATCATAATTAAAAAAATTAAAAAACACGACTGCCCTGCCAAAAACGAACTAAAAAGTTAAAAATCTAAACTAATCTAGTTAAATATGTAGTATCTAATTCACATTTTTATTAAAGTTAAAGTGATTTTTGTGAATCACTGGATATTGAACTATAGTGTTATATATTTTTGGAATCTACTCATCATTTTCTAGATTATGATTATATAGTTAATCTTATTTTCGTTTTTTTCAACTTTAGTATGTTATGCGGGACCATGGTCACCTCATCGTTTTTTTTAAATTTTTCTAGCCTATGTCACCCGGAATAAGCTAGGGATTCTAACGATACCTCATTTATCAAAATCGATTCAGGCGTATAGAAGTTATGGTGGAATATACAAACTCACATACATACATACATGAATCCTGAAAACAATATACTCCTTTTTCAGGCAGTCGTATAAAAATATTAGATTTGAGAGTCTTAGTTATACAGAGGACGTTGTCGTTCACCAACTTTGATTCAGCAAAATACTACATCTAAAAGATTGACTTACATCTAAAAATCAATATAGTTGTCTACTTTTTGAAATAAGTTTAAAGCTCCGCGGACCCTGCCGGTGTAGGGTTATCGCCTCTGGAACTTCCACTAATTAGGTCAACGCACAGCTTGGTAACTATAATAAAGGAAACATTAATTAGTACTCTCTACACAGCCAGCTCTTTGTTCTTCTAACAGCTTAGTTTACTGAGATACAACTAGTATAAAACTGAGCAAACTATTAAATAAAATACAAACTTATAGTAACTCTTGTAGTACATATTATATTGTATAGCGAAAAATTGCAGTATTAAGTGAAGTACATAATATTTATATTTTCAACGAAATGCAGTGGAATGTAGATTGTGGATACTACTGCAAATTTTAATAGTAATTGTGAGAGAAATTATAATAATCAAACTAACTAACTCCTAACGTACCGGATAAGTCTAACTCCTAATGCACCGGATAAGGCAGCGTTAGAAGACATTAAAGTCGATGGACGATCAAAAGTTAGTAGCTGGGAGCCTTATCCAGGGTCTAAGTCTATCAGTTGAGACGGTACTATTAATTTCCCCATTCCAGCTTCCAGTACCATATTATACGTCAAGGGATAACTTCTACTTAAACTATACACTTCAAAATTAAAACGTAGCTACCAGAAAAACAAGATTAAGATAAATTATTTAAAAAGGTAGTTTCTAACGTATCTGCTTTTGGAAAATCGTTATTCCAGATCGTTATTCCTGAATAATTCAGGCGATCTGGAATAACGATTTTATAGCATAAATTCAGGCTGAATTTATGCAAACCACAACTCTGTGGGTATATTAGTATCATATCGCAACATCAAACATAGTGATTGACAGCTATCAGCGAATGCCATGAGAACCGCACATTGACCTCAATACAACTGTAAACATTCATGCCCAAAGGTAAGTTTATAATGAGACAGTGAATATCGACAGTAGCCAGCATATGGTCACTTGGTCGTGTTCTTTACACGCATCGAATTGGTCGTGGAGGTGGAGGTGTTCGTCAGTCGGGGATGCGGCGCAGAGGCGAGCAGAAGTCACTGCAACTAGCCGAAAAAATTTGACGGCTCGCTCAATATTCAGCTGTCTGAGCGGTTGGAGTGTCAAAAAACGGACATATCGTGATGTGGTGTGCCAGCGACGCTCATTCAGTCATTTCAGAAAGTGATTCTACTGAGAAGAGCCGGCAACAAACTCACCAGTTGCTCTTTTCTTAAAAAAAAAAGGTTACAATAAGTAGACAACACTACACATACGTTACAATTATTATACTGACTTGTGGGACACTGGATGCGAGGCTGGTTGCTTCCATGCAACTTTGTCATTAATAAAATCATCGATAGTGTAATACCCTCGACTTAACCAATGCTGTTTAACACAGTCTTTAAATGTATGTGATGGCAAATCCCGAAACTTTTTGGGAGCCATATTATAAAACTTAGCAACCCTATGCATACAATATTAAAAGAAAAGTATGGGGAAGCTGGCAAATAGCTGGTGAATTATAGAAAATTGTTTACCAGATAGCAAAACACATTTAAGAGATGGAGAGCAATCCATCTATCACTATAACAAGTCGCTTAGATTGCACCGGTGCTGAGATTCACTCCGAGTTTCGATCATAAAATCTGCAAAACCTTACTGTATGGGCTTTTGTCGATAGAGCTCTAAAGGCTAACAAGCCGAAGTGGCAGTAGACAGGTCACGTTCGTCGTAGGACTAACGGCTATAGCTGCAGTGCAAGTTCCTAGTGACCACATTTTGGCAAACGTTTCGAGTGGGACGCGGGTCACTCCTTTGCAGCGTTTACGTTTACATTGAAAAATTGTCTACATAGATTGTGTAGGACTGACAAAAGATTTAAAAGATCAATAAAATCGTAGCGTGCGAGACGAAGTAGTTACAAAGAAAGATGGTAACGAGTACACAATTTATCGTCAATTCGTCAACCCGCCGCGACATAATAAAATACTACGAATTTCATCTCCGACGCTTCGAGTTATTGCTCTCCAACCGCATCTCCGCTATCGAACCTCAAAGCATCAATGACACTTCAAGCGCATCATAAGTTGTGGCATTGACATGATATTAGCTTTCAAATAAGTTTAGATTTGAAATGACTTTCACAAGTTAAAAGGTCTCGCTGGACTCCAGCCAGGGCGCCTTCTCGGATATATTGAACTAGGTGATGTCCGCGATTTCAAACACGTGGACTTAGGACACGTGAATAAAACCGCTTAAGTAAAATCGTATTTTTAAAACTACGTAGGAACTCTTTGATTTTCCGAGATAAAAAGTAGACTGTGCGTCTCCGGGATGCAAGCTATCTGTACCATATATCTTTAAAATCGGTTAAACGAATGGAATCGGAATTGTGAAAGGTAACTGAAAGACAGATACACTTTCGCATTTATAATATTAGTATGAAGGCAACTCTGATCAGGCAACGTTTTGATATGACTGCAATTAAAGCACATAAAAGGTTTCCCAAGTGTTTTTTTAATATTATACTACCCGGCCCGGCAGACGTTGTCCTGCCCTGAATCTAGAACCCGATAGCTGCGCTACTTACCTTTGAAATTCCTCAATTATTGAGACCATTTTGCTTTCATGTTTTGATATTTACTCACTGTTAGCAGGTTTACGTAAATAGCGAAAACGCGAAAAGCAAACAGTTTACTTGTGAATAGTTACGTTGCTGAAAATAATACATATACAGTGAAATGTATGAATTATGCTAAGTTATGGATTATGATCATAATATTCATCGCAAATATTAGGCAACATTAATTATTATTATTGTTTTTGAAATACATATATTTTATTTTCACCACTATTATACAATAGTATATTATCGATTAGTTCAGATTTTATTAATATCGGAAACAAATCAAAAACTATATACATTTTATGACCGTTAACTATAACTCTTTCGTATTCCATAAAAACATAGAACGGCTGAAATATGATTGGCGTTTTTACGACTCTATTGATCGTTAAAAGTTATATTATTGCTTTTTTTTGTAAAATGTTAAGGTACAGTACTTCTGAAACATATATTGTGTAGTTTGTAACAATTATATTATAACAAAAATATCAAATAAAAAACAGATTACCTAAACCCAAATCTTTATTTCAATAGAGCACACAAGAGTACCAATATCAAATGAATAGTGTCGAACTTCAAATCACTATTTATAACATTTGAATCAAAAATATATTTCTATTTGATATTTTTCTACATTTGTCCTACATTTGTTCTGCACAGCAAATGACTGAGATATCACCAAGTGGTACAAGTCGTTTCGCAATTTGGCCTATATCGGCAAGCAGAGTTGCTTAGCTATATCTTGACTATAGATCCCGCAGCTGAGAAGCGAGAGAGATGAGATGAGACGGTGAAGGTGCTTCACGCTCACATCTCAGCCGCCAGAAAGATTGGACCAAACTATACCAACCAACCGAATCTCCTGTAGCCCTAAGTCAAGTAAAAGTCAAAGTCAAATAATGTTTATTCAATTTAGGTAGGTATACTACACTTATTGACGTCTAGTTATTTATAAAATATAATGGTGATAATCAGTAACGGTATCTTAAAACTAAAGCTAAGAGGGTTCCAAACGCGCCCTGGTATGAGAAGAGCCCACAACAAACTCAGCCGGGTTTTTTTTTCATTATCACCATTTCTCAAATAATCATCTTAACTAAGCAACTATCAGAGCTATTGGATCAAATCAGTGCCAAGCTTCCTTGCATTTAAGTGATCCTTTACATAGTAATATGATTTTTTAATGAGTTTACATTTTACATTAATCAATCCTTGTCATTCTCAATCGTTGTCCTTGGCATTTATGGGATTCTTGCGGCGGCAATGGATTTGGCCAATGGCGAAAGTGTTAGCCAATCAGAGATGCTTGCAAATTGTTACACTGTAGCAATTATTTAAGCGCGTTCCTTTCCTCCACCATGTCGATATGTGTATGTCGGTATTTTTTTTTGTCTTTATCTCTTTCTCTCTAATTTGTAGTTATACGACTTTTTTAATTTGAGTAATATCATGGACGTGGAACGCATCCCTTTATGTTCTTATCTATAAAAACTCTTCAACAGTGCAAATCTGAGTGTTATCGAGTTAGTGCGGTATCGATTGGCGGGCTGTTGCGCGACCGTCGGCACGGCGACGTCCTTGGCCAAGCCGGCTCGCGTCTCCCTGCTTACGTCACGACTAACGCTCCCCCCCCCCTCTCCCCCTTGACACGAACGAGTTAGATGTGTCATGTGACGTCAAAAACCTACAACCGAGATCGTTCTAACTTTTTTCCAATCCATCCCTAACCAAACATTAAATTTTACAAACTTTTATATGTCTGTCTGTGATCATTAAATCTTGCTAGTTAAATTTCACCCACTTCCCGATTGAGCTCAAATTATGCATATGTCACCGTAAGATTGTAAAAACCGTTAGATTATAATCTAACTCGCGAAATTGCGAACTGTCGGAAGATTACAATTTAACACATTATTTTTCGGTAGATTGTAATATGTTAGGTATATTAACCCGATAGAACCTAAGTGCCCGATTGGCACTACCTGATTATATATGTCGAACCCTAACCTAACCTACAAGAAAGAGACAAGAAAACGTAAATACAATGAATATTTCAAAAATTTACACTCAGAACATTGAACGGTTCACAATCTGTGAACAGTTTACAATTTCGCGAGTTAGATTATAATCTAACGGTGTTTACAATCTTACGGTGACACATACACGTTTAGTCTGGATGACAATGCATGGTTAACTAAGTGACTTCATTCTAAATCCAACTGCTAAAGATGGTGGACTAGTTATTTTTTATGCACCTCCATGATATAGGTATCAGTCAAAAGGGTTTGCTGAAAAGAATACGAAGAAATATAGCGGACGATAAAAGCTTGTTTTTAAAAATATTTTTAAACAGTTATTTTTAAAAATCTTGTGTCACGATCAGTACGATACCAGACAAAAATATTACGTTTTGATTAAGGAGCTGCCCTTGGCAAGAAACGGTGATTATCACGTAGCTAGAATCTCATTTGTTGTCATGGGCTGAATATTAAGTATTTTATAGTATGCTAACTGCCTCGTTGGTCTAGTGGTTGGCATGTTTGACTGCGGCCGACGAGGTGCCGGGTTCGATTCCCGGGTCGGGCCTTACCAAGTATTGGGTTTTTCTGACTAGAAATTCTCAGTACTAGCCCGGAGTTGGAAGTTGGCGGTGTTTCACCCCCGTGCCTCGGAGAGCACGTTAAGCCGTCGGTCCCGGTTATTATCACTAACATGATAATAGTCGTTAAAGCGCGCCAACCCGCATTGGAGCAGCGTGGTGGGTCTAAGCTCTAATTCCCTCTCTAATGAGAGTGGAGGCCTGTGCCCAGCAGTGGGACGTTAATGGGCTGTAGTGGCTTTCTGTGAAGATGACTTTTAGCCAAAAATGGGACTGCCAGCCAATGCGATTGGGAATTTGGGACATGATAGGAATCTTCACACTAGCTATCAATCTACGCGAAGTTCACTCACCCACCCGGATAATGATTTGTGGACTGAAGTGTCAACATTATTTTAACAAAAATGTTATAAGTATTATTTGATACAAGGTGGTACTTCCTTCAATCGATTCGATCTATCGAGCGAATCAAGACATTTGCTTGGCTTTTGGTTATTAGTTATTCTTGCTTCAACATTTTGCGTGTGATAAGAGGTGCATGCGTCATTTAATAATTATTCCAATTGTTAAATTACATTTCAGGTTAGTGGGTCGTGATTAAGATACTCTCGATTACGCTGTGCAAATACAGAGGCGGGGCACAAATACATTCATCACAAAGAGGCGAGATCGTTCAGCAAACGCGTTCCCAAAGAGAGTGTTTGCATTACAAACTTGTTAGACCGGATTTTGTGATTTCCAAGTACCGGCCACAAATTTCCTACTATTGGAACCGTAAACCGTTTATATACGACCCGTTATTTGTTTGATGCCACGGAATACTGGGTTCATAAAACAATATTCATATAGGCGTGACTAGGTCGGGAGACACGCCACAGCAAACGCTCGAGTCAGGCCTGAAAGTAGGCCTCTGTTTGATAGCTATAGTGTGACTATCGCAATCGCAACTTATTGGATCTCTCGCTATTGTTAGGCCGTAGACCGTAAACTAGGGCCTTATTACGTAGAAATGATTGCTACAGTGTAACAATCGCAATTTTCCCCTATTTGCCAACATTTATTTCAATTAAAACTAAGAAATAAATTAAAATCTAAATTAAAAACTAATTATATTTACAATAAATACACGCCGTCCAAATGATCGTTAATGGGCATGGTGTACAAAACACTGGCGCTATAACCTCGTTGAATGGCAAAGCTAAGCCGTTGGGCTAAATAAGCGCCTAGCTCTTTGGTCACCAGAGGCGTCTCTTTGCCAACATCAATTGTCGCAGCAAGAACGATTTGTTAACGTTGCCGTATGCTAGGATTTGTTTCTTTGATGATGCTAGGTTACCCATTCCTCAAGTTTTTCATACAAAATTTTCCCTGGCTAGATTTATAACAATAATATTATATTAAATTGCTCTTGTCCTTCTGATAACGTTAGAGAACTGTTCTTTCTGATAACGTTAGAGCCGTTTTTAATACACCACCTAAAAAGTAGGTGTACGTGTTGAATTCGCAACGCTGCCTGCTCTAGGAGTGGAACCAAAATGTCAATTTACTTGTCTCCATTGCCATTGCGGTTAGAGCGCGTTTGTTGAAAACAATGAAAGGACGTAGAGTGTAACACTGGAACAGGATGTGGGGCGGAGCGTCGACCGCAGCTCAACGAACTTTACAACTGCCCCATAGGAATTGCTGGAGACTGGGGGAAACTGTTCTTATCCCCTACACTAATACATCAATAAGCCAAGCAATACATATAAGCAGATCGTGACTCTTTTCTTTTTGACTCTTTACTCTTTTCTTTCTGACGGTCGATGCAACGAGACTATTCGGAGTCGATGATAAAGAGCATTCAAATTGAAATTGTTTTCAGTAGTATGATTTTTTCAAGATTTGTAAAATTCCGCGCTTATAATAAATAATCAATCAATGAATCAATCAATATTTATTTATTCAATTTAGGTACACTATACATTTATTGAAGTCCGAATCTTATAAAACATGATAGTGAATTACGCCTACGGTATCTTAAAACTAAAGTTACGAGGGTTCCAAACGCGCCCTGGTCTGAGAGCTTACTACCAAGTACCAAGTAACAGTTATTTTTTTAAAATTATTATTCAGTGTTTCAGTTATTATTCATTAGTATTGGTATTCCAACGCCTTCGAGTGCAGATTGGCATATTTCACACACCTTAGAGAACATTATGGTGAACTCTACATTTTTTTAGTATACTAACCAATTTAAAAGCCATTAAGTTGTGGATTTCCAAAATAATTGAGGCTAACTGGATTGGTCATTTAGTTATTTTCTTAAGTAGGTACTCAGGTACTTAGCAACTGGAAACCGATTCCACTCCAAGACATGTGCTGCTTGACTGCACTACCGTTATGGACCACCGCACAGCCTTAATCTATGTGACGATACATCATAGGGATAAAATATGATAATCACATTTCATTATATTTCTGACAAATCTAAAATAAAATATCAAATAAGTACCTACTAAAATATCAAATTAAAACTAGACTATGAAATACATTAAAATCTAAATGAAAAACTAACCATTTAAATATCACCCAAACCACTGCAATGAGGTAAAGTGCCCAGAACGCTGGCATTTTAAAAGTCTGTTTGCCTACGTATAATTTTTTTTTTTAATGTCACTCCGTAGTAGTCAAAAGCTACCGTGATGACAGCATGAAACACCTCCTGAGTGACAAAACAATGAATTCAGCCAATCACTATTGAGATTGTAGGCCATGATTGATACAGCTTGTTGGTAATTGGCCAGCATGTAAGTCGCATTTCAGGCCTATCAAATATCGATGATGTCCAGATAAGATTTTAGTCATAATTTAAGTATACTTGTATGTATGATTTGTATCAGACCAATGTGTAATGCGCAGTTTGCCCCAGATCTTCAGCAAGCTTTAGCATGATTGCTATGACTATTATAGTATTTAATTAGTTTTATTGTGGATATTGTGTTCTTTGTTATCGGTCGAGCAGGGTTTGCTCATTGAGGTGTCGAGACAGGGCCGTTACCCATTGTCATCCCGGGGCCAAAGCATCCTTTGTCCGGACGAGACTTCAAGTGTTATTTGGACAGATTTTAGTGACTATCTTAAAAACCACAGTAAGATCAGCTCACCTCAATCCTTCAGTAAGCACTGGTATTACTCGTAAAATGGCCGTACCTATGTTATTGTTAATATTTGTTATGATTGCATGTTATCTACGCAATTGATCATAAATTGGGTGTCACAGACAAGATTATAGGCGTTGTTCAGGCTGTTATCGGTCTAGTGGGCCTTGCTCATTTAGATGTCCCGATAGGGTCGTCACTCATTGTCATCCTGGGGCCAAAGCATCCATTGTCCGGACTTCAGATGTTATTTGCGTAGATTTTCATGAATATCAGAAAAAACCACACTAAGATCAGCTCACCTCCCCTTCAGTAAGCACTGGTATTACTCGTATGATGGCCGTACCTATTTTATTGTTAATATTTGTTATGATTGCATGTTATCTACGCAATTGATCATAAATTGGGTGTCCCAGACAAGATTATAGGCATCGTTCACGCTGTTATCGGTCACGCAGGGTTTGCTCATTGAGATGTCCCGATAGGGTCGTTGTCATCCCGGCGCGGCGACTGTGGACCAACGCATTGTTCTCGCTCCAGGGGGCACTAACCCATGTGCGGCGATTAGATACGCCCGCCGGGATATGACGTGTAAACACACGCTGCACGCGTAAACTGTGTTTACGAAATTCTTAAAGATAACAATCATCTGGCGAACGTGACCGAAATATTAACATTGCTTGTGTTTGTTTCATACAAATGTTTTAGGGATTTTTTTATAGTCTCAATCACGAAAACTATAGTTTAAACTGAAGAATAAATTAACGTTTAGTAATTAAATTTATGATGGTATGCATCACATTAATGAGCTAATAGATATCAGCTATCTGAAATTACGGGTACATTTCTGTTTGATATTCTTGAACTCATCTTATAGTTACGATAGCAGGCATGATCTTGTGAGTACTAATTGAGCCATTCGATTGTGGTCTAGAACTCTAGATATGTCTACCGTTGTAAAGTTCTATGGACGCACAATGCCGAATTGATTAGACCAGTATCCAATATCCATCGTACATGATGCGTACGGGACCCTTGATTTATAACCACGTGTTTTCGTAATGAAACCAGTTGGGTATTTAGTTTGATGACATACGAAAGTGTCGCAAATGAAGTGTGCGGCCCCCAGGCATTGTTTGGCAGCACACAAGTACAACGCATTGTTTAAATGCCCTGTAGAGCAAACACGGGGCGTCTGCTCGTTGATAAGCGGAACAGAATGCAAGAACACGCGACGACGCCTTGACACTACTCTATATTGAAATGTGTGCGGGTTGGGAATTGTGATCACAGAATGCATACAAATTTACTGAACTAATATTATATCTAATCTAATCCAACTTTTAATCTCATCCAATCTAACTATATTATAAAGAGAAATGATTTGATTGTTTGTATGTTTGTTTGTAATAGATAAAGTCAAAAACTACCTAACCGCTTTTAAAAATTATTTTCTCTATCTAGCGAGTACCATGGGCTGTATTTTATTTAAAAAAAAAAATTAGAGATCCTTAAAAAAGCTGCAATAATGTGAATTAAGTCGGAAAAAATCGTCTCATCTGACAGCTACCGTGGCTGCGTAAATACCTAGTTAAAGTTACTCACACGAAAACAATGTATGGTGGAATAGTTAGGTAGGTACTCTCAAAAAGTTATCTCCCGTGGGAAATAAAAACTTATTCCACACAGTGAAATATAGCAAGTAAGGTAATATAGGAATAGTAACTTCTATTGCCTTAGCATGTCGCTAATTTTTATCAACTCATTTTAAAGAGTAAACCTGTACCTACAGAAAACATAAAGAGCTGCTATGTACAGGAAATTTTCTAGTTTTTAGAAACGAAGAAGCGAATAGCTACCTATGAATAACATAGGGATGCAAGCCTTCGCGGTGTTTTGTGTTGCGAAGTGCAGTTACTAGTCAGAAAGGGTCTCGGACGCTAGGGAAAACACGACTGTCAGTCCTAAAAAGTGTATCTTGAATACTAGGTATTTCCACAGGTTTTTAGTCGCTTTCGTTTTTCATCTAAATGGGAGAACCTGTCTGTTTGGCACTGAAGAAATTCTATAGGTATACTCTTCGGAATTTCCTTCTCAAGACTTATCTTATTTTGTTTTAAAAAAAATATTAATTTCTTCAAACTCACCATATAGAAGTATTTCCCAAAGCGCGACTTAGATCAATTAGACAAAAAGTTTATCGCTTAATATGGGTGTAGCTATATCTAGACCTAAATAGGAAGGCAGTTATCAGCCAAGGTACAAGTAAGTATAGCAGATGCCGTCAAGCCAATCGTTCTGAAACTGATTCAGTGCCATATAACTCTAATTTAGCGCGTTTCATTATATTCCCTGCATCATAATAGCTTCTATATTAAGTACTTAATCTAATAATAATAAAAATTCAATAATATGGACCCCGAACGGGTCGTAACTAGTCAGACATTTTTGAAAACCTCCGTGGCGCAGTGTTGAGCGATGTTGTCTTAACGTGCGGAGGTCCCGGGTTCGATCCCCGGCAGGATCAATTTGGGAATTTATAATTTCTGAATTTTCCCTGGTCTGGCCTGGTGGAAGGCATCAGCCGTGGCTAGTTACCTCCCTACCGAGAGCCGCATGGCTTATAGGCCTATTATACTGCACTTTTCACAGGGTGACACTCTGACCGCATTGCAATAAGGATCAAATTAGGGACCCTTACTCCTTAAATCTTATTACACTACACTGAATCAAATGTAAGGGTCCCTGTGATAAGTGCAGTGTAGTAGGCCAATTACAACTATGGCAAAAATTAACTTTTGGTTAATTTTTTCCGTCTAGCCCCCTTTCGCAACGCGCGTTAAGGAACTGCGTTCCAATAAATCATTTATCATAAACGCTTAGTTGGGCTCACCTGGAACATGTCCGTGTCAGGATCCTCCGTGTACTCGACTATGACAGCCTGACTGCGGCTGAGTGTGTACGAGATGGAGTGCTGGCTGGCGTCGAGGATAGCTTTGCTGCTGTGGGGCGTCTTCACTACATAGTGCTTGGAGCGACGCACGCCGTTCGCCGCGGGTCGTCGGTATAGGACGAACTTGCTGCGACGCCGCCCGCGCTCTCCCGCAGGAAGAAACCCGTTGTATCTGCAATGAAAATTCCCATTAAATAACCATAATAATGGCATAATAATGCCACAAGTCATAATTTTAAAAAAATTAAAAATTATTTTGATGACCTCCGTGGTCGTCAAAATTTTTTTTTTTGGGTGGAGGTCCCGGGTTCGATACCCGGCAGGGTCAATTTGGGAATTTATAATTTCTGAATTATCCCTGGTCTGGCCTGGTGGGAGGCTTCGGTCGTGACTAGTTACCACACTACCGGCAAAACCGTGCCGCCAAGCGATTAGGCGTTCCGGTACAATGCCGTGTAGAAACCGAATAGGGGTATGGGTTTAATATAACTGCCATGCCCCTAACAGGTTAGCCCGCTACCATCTTAGACTGCATCATCACTTACCATCAGGTGAGATCGCAGTCAAGGGCTAACCTGTAGTGGATAAAAATAAAAATAAAAAAAATACGACTGCCCTGCCAAAAAACGAACTCAAAAGTTAAAAATCCAAATTAATCTAGTTTTATAGAATCTTATTCACATTTTTATTCAATGATATTTTTTTGTGAACTACTGGATATTTAACTATAGTGTTATATATTTTTGGAATCTACTCATCATTTTCTAGATGATGATTGTATAGTTCATCTTATTTTCGAATTTTTTTTTTTCAACTTTAGCCTTTAATGCGGGACCATGGTCACCCCATCAATTTTTTCAAAAATTTTACCAGCCTATGTCACCCGGAATAAGCTAGGGATTCTAACGATACCTCAGTTATCAAAATCGATTCAGGCGTATAGAAGTTATGGTGGAATATACAAACTCACATACATATATCCATATTCCATACATACATACATGAACCCTGAAAACAATACACTCCTTTTTTCAGGCAGTCTTATAAATAAAAAATACACAAAGGGCGTACCATTACAGTTTGACACCTACAGTGTGACGATTGCAATTGGCCACGATCACAATGGGTTACAATGAATTCGATGAAGCACGAGAATACGATATAGATATTAAGATATGCGGAAAGACAGGATATTTTTTGACGACTCTCTCTAAACAATTACACATATCTGATCAACCTACTCTAAACAGAGTTGTGACAGAGTGATTGAAGGAAGTTCTAAAATCATGGACACAATTTTAGCAAGAAGCGAAGAGCTAAATTTGAAACGACACTTATAGGGCAATGGCCGTTATCAATTGTATAGGAAAGGTCAAGGATCAAAAATGGTGACGCTGACGATAGTTCATGGACTGCGGACATGTTACGGAGTAATATCACCAAACAGCAGTATGTTGCTGTCTATGTTATCTAATCTAGAACAAGACCAATTTTCTAAGTCATGTAGCCATCAGAGGTCCAGGACGCTACCAACGTCTTCCGGAACAAACTAGTTCCATTTACTGATCATCACTTTGAACTTCTTAAAACTAGTGGTTCGCCCCGAACTGAGACCTCGCGGTATCCATTCACTGCACCGTACGCATTAAAACGCGCCGAATCTGATGACGTCAATCGTTCATAGACATCAGTTCTATCAGTAGACTATTTTTTTATTCCACGTAAGATGGTGCTAACGTCTATTATTTGTAAGCACAAACGAATAATTTTTTACAGAGCGCCATCTATTGACATCATTGTGAAGTTCTGTTAAAAATACTGAAGCTCATTAAAAATTAAATAATTTCGTTTCCTTATAATATTTATCTAATTTTAATATTTTTTGTTCAAGTACAGGATATAATTCAAATAATTGATCAAGTTAGAGGCTCAACCTTTCAGAAAATTGAGTTCTGAGGTCAACTTTGCACGTTAGAAAATCTCCACTTTGAAAGCCCCCCATTTCGTCAATTTTAGCCTCTATTCCTAATTATCTTTAAAATGATATACCGAAACCCTATGTAACCCTATGAAAAATATTTTACTTCGCATTCGCTTCTATGAGAGCCCCCCTGAAATAAAGATTTTTACAACTTTTTAAGCCATATTCGGCTGGAGGCCATCGGTTTACACATTATATTTAAAGGACATGACCAGTAATTGCCCTCCGATTCGGGACAATGCACAGGATTTCCGTTTTTACAGTAAGGTTTAAAAATTCAAAACGAAATTATTATGGATTTATTATTCCAAATAAGGTCAGGGTTCAAATGACAAAAAAAAACAGTACGTTTATTGTTTAAATCTTGAGCGTCCGCTTTCCTCTTTAAGCACTACTCCATTTTGACGTTCCATTATATCCATGCCTAATAATAATCTTGTAACCCTACATGAATACCATTTAAGTACCTTAGTCATATACATTATGAATGATTTATTTTTGATCAATTAAATAGTAATGAAAAGGAAATGTATGTTTTGTTTATAATTATTTTTATTTTTTGACAAGTCTCAAACTAATTGATCGAACAAAGCATTTTGAAATACTGCGTTTAAAGGAACGCCCTTTCACAATGCATATGCCGCCATCTGTGGTCGAATAGCTAAACTGGAACGCCCTTTCCCATTGCATATGCTGCCATCTGTGGTCGAATAGTTGAACTTGTTAACAAAAAATATTTTCTAGACTCACCACAATATATAGCGCCATCTAGTGTGGGAAAGCAGTTTTTGGTGAAACTTTTTTAATTTATTTTCTCAGTTTTCAGAGCCTTCAGACTCCTGCAACTTTATCTGAAAACTATAAAATATAACAATTACAATAATAAAGAAATAATACTTGAAAATATTTTTTTGGACTCGCTCAACACAATAAATAGCGCCATCTAGTGTGGGAAAGCAATCTTTTGGTGAAACTTTTTTTGTTCATTTTCGCAGTTCTCCGAGCCTTCAGACTCCTGAAACTTTTTTATCTGAAAACAGTGAAATATTACAATTACAATAATAAAGAAATCATTGCTGAACATTGATTTTTGACACCTAGGCAAGCTGCCATAGTTCCACCGGTCAAGTCCTTTGAAGTATTTGTTTAGTAATTCAGAAGTTATAAGGCTCTGACAAACAATCGGACCGACGGACGGACAAGTGCAAATTCACTCAATTAGACTCAGAGACCTTCGCTTCGCTCGGTCAACTAATTTAAGCAGTAGGAATACGTTCAAGGCCTCCTCCTTTTAAATCTTTACAAGGGATATAGTCATAAAAACGTTTTATAGGGATTTACATAAATTACAAAGGTCTAGTAATCAATTACTCGGTTCAAAAGTGTGGTGTGCCAAAATCGATCCTACTCATATCAGTATTCAAAGCCGTCGTGCGTGCGAAACGGGGCGCCCGCAACCGTACGTAATTTGATTACTAGCTAAATCATAGCCACTAATGCATTATTAGGTCAGTTGTAGACAACCTTTTATTCCCGCGGGTCATATTATATTATCAAATCTACATACTTACCTACTTTCACCGCCGATTTATTAACATTTGCGATTACCTACAGTTCGTGCGCAAGTTGAATGCAGAGTAAATGTATGGTGACACATAACTATACGATTTAACTGTAAGTAGAATTAAGGAGATATTAAAATATAATAAACGAGGATAAGAGAAATGAAGTGAAGCTAATTTTCATAATTCATATCATTTTGACTCTTTGAATCCCTTAAAATATGCGAGTTTTTTTATTTATTACACGCAGATACACGCGAGATTAATAATAAAGATTTTTAATCAAAATAATACCTGATTAATCAGACTAAATTATTGAACTCAATCTGAATTGACTTTATAAATTGCAATACCTCGGCAGCCGGTAACTCGGCACCAAAGGTTGAGTAGGTATGCCTTCACTTTATAGCTAGCTTCATAAAACAGCTATTTTGTTTAATTAAATTTTTAAGCACTCATCATGTAAAAAAAATTGTAATTCTAATAATTATAGGTACTTAATAGAAACCTAACGCATGTAAAATGTAAATATTATATGCTCGACTAAACTACATATAAAAAAGCTTTTATTTTATGAGTTTTAAAAATATCTAAATGGTTTCTTTTAGAGGAAGATTAATCAGATAATGAACCTACCACGTTGAATTAATACGAATTGGCACCAAGCTTTTTTCATAAGTGCGGTCTACTTTATAGAAAAAATCAAGTTTCCAGAGTTTCAGATCCAATTGTTTAGCTTTACGCTGTACGTTAATATTGTAAGCGTCATTTTATATGGAAAGACAGGAAGCTAAAATAGGTTAGCGTATAGGAACACCATAAAAATAAGGAAACCATTAATAATTAAAGTAGACAACTAAAAGCACGTCGCCTATACGAAACTAATTTATTTAATAGGTTATTTTACATAGTATTCCAATTCTGCCGGATGTCAATTTGGTACGTACTACCTGTGGTACTATATTAGGGGAGCCCAAGATGGGATTTTTGGATTTACTCCAGCGCGGCAGATTAATATAACGGGGGATTCTTTGGACCCTGTAGAGTACCTTCATCATATATGAGCCCTGTATATTGGTGGGTCTGTCTAGGACAGCAGATCAAAACAGTAAATAAATAAAATCGATCATCAAAAATACTCGAGCGCGTCAGATTAAGGTAGAGTGAGTTAACTACATGCTGTAAAGTGTACATTCAAAAATCTGACGATTTGAGCGAGACCTAAAGGAGTTGGGAGTTTTTTAAGTTTGTAACTCCAACTCCGTTAGGTCCCCTCTTGGGCTCCCCTACTACTACGTACGTGCCAACGTCGCGTCTACAGTCAACGCGTTGATGCATTAGTGATGTCATGCACCGTACGTTTTTGTTAAATTGTAATAATAACGTGAGACAGTAACGGCATTTCTTGCTTAACTTGCTTGTTTTTATTCATTTCGTAGCGGAGTGCAAACATTATTGTTTCTACCGGCACTGTATAGCGATTGTACAGTAGCGCAACGCTGCTTACTCTACTTATCCTAAGTACTATGTTCGCGCACTTACGGTTGTCCTAGGAATTTCAATACGGGCGATCCGAATGCGAGGATCATTCCTACCTAAGCGTCTCAGCGTACGGCTTGGGAATCCACGGAAAAAAATACGCAATCTTCTAGCAAAATTTAAGTATTTATTTAACAACAATATACGGTCTATATTTTATAAAATATGTACTAGCCTTGAATCGGGTTACAGGATAGTTTATTTTTGGCTCCGTAAACCTCTCATACATTTCTTGCGAGAGAAGAAGGTCTTCATCTAGCAGATGGACATAATTTTTATTTTATGCAAATAATTAACATCACGCGGATGATGGCACCGGTTTGGCCAGGCTGATTTAAGTGCATTCGTAGCCCCTATTTATACGAGGGGAAAATCTTCTTCAGATACCCGATCTCCTGGGGGAAAGTGCGGGTGATGTGGATTTTCACCTACTAAAACTCCCTCGGTAGCCATCCTCTGAGCATAATGGGAATCTCCAGGAACTCTCAAAGAGCATGCGCCGGAGTCTCCCTTGCACGCGTTCGTTACCCTACTGCAGGGATGGCGAACCAATGGCAGAAAAAAAAATGTGAAGTAGGTGTTATATTATGACGAACGAACGCAAGTGATCCTACGCTACGGAGTGTTGGTCAATATTTTCAAAGATGAATAACATTAAAGACTCGGTTAGAAACCGTTTGACAGATGACTCCAGCTCAGCATGCATTCTGCTAAAAGTAACATCTTACAACCCTAATATAAGTTATTTGTCATCTTATCTGCAACAACAGAAGTCACTCTAATTTAACTTTAGGTTAAATTACGCGAATAATTGAGACATTGCAAAATTTTTCCCAATCATCACAATGGCATGATATTGATTATTTGATGGCACGACGGTGACCTCGTTAAACATTTCTTAAAGGTTCGCCTACCCTGCCCTACTGTTTGATCGTGCAACTGCGCTACCGGTGGGCAAGAAATGGTACAATGTCGGTCCGTAAGCGAGTCATGAGAAGCCGA
The DNA here is from genome assembly GCA_964035005.1 of Erebia palarica. NCBI lineage: Eukaryota > Metazoa > Arthropoda > Insecta > Lepidoptera > Nymphalidae > Erebia > Erebia palarica. The sequence goes on from OZ035994.1 coordinate 22,117,072, forward strand.
CCAAGTGCATCTATTGTGCTCTATTGTATAACCTCGCGTAACTGCGTTGACATAATGTATTCTGTTTCTGTATTCCGTTAGGCTGGGGGCACTTTGGCTACTTTGTCTAAGTAAATCCTTCTTTTTTATTAACTAGTTTAAGATTAATTCAAAACACTCCTGGTCAGTTCGGTAGCGCATTTCATAGCTGCCGTTTCTGGAATAGGATGCAAGCTTGGACGCTTTACGATTGCTGTAGTTAAATGCGCGTAAACGTTTGTACCGAATATGCGCCTAGCCATAGGTCGTGAGCTTAGCAGTTATGAAGAGCATAATAAAGGACTAGCCCCACTAACAACGCGCGGCCCGGCGCGGCCCGTAGCGACAGGCATTTTTAGTAAAATTATATAGACCTCATCGGCCGCACGGAGATGCACTGCTAGTGCATCTCCGTGCGGCCGATGAGGTCCCGGGTTCGAGGCCCGGGTCGGGCCATAATTAAGTGCTGGGTTTTTCTAACTAGAAATTTAGAAAGTTGGCGGTTTTTCACCCCCGTGCCTAGGCGAGCACGTTAAGCCGTCGGTCCCGGTTCTTATCACTAACATGATAATAGTCGTCAAAGCCCACCAACCCGCATTGTAGCAGCATGGTGGGTCTAAGCTCTAATTCCCTCTCTCTTGTGAGAGTGGAGGCCTGTGCTCAGCAGTGGGACGTTAATGGGCTGTAGTGGCATCTCCGTGCTGCGGCGCTTAAGTGGGCCCAGTTCCATACCAACTCATACAAAGAATATTTGCCGCTACGTGCCGCGCCACGTCTTTATAGTCGGGCCAGACCTTTAATGAAAAGTAAAATGGAGCAAAATATATATATTTTTTATTTAATTAATTAATTATCATCTCTACTATAAACCTTATGTTTAGTAGTGTAATTGAGGAAATCATTTAACTCAAAACTCAAACAATGTTTATTCTAGGTAGGTATGCAACACTTATTGACGTCCAGTTATTTATAAAATATAACGGTGATAATCAGTGACGGTATCTTAAAACTAAAGCTACGAGGGTTCCAAACGCGCCCTGGTCTGAGAAAAGCCCACAACAAACTCAGTCGGGTTTTTTTTTCATTATCACCATTTCACAAATCATCTTATCTAAGGAACTATCAGAGCCATTAGATCTTACTTATCATTACTATATATAATACTTGTCATTTAAGTAACCCTTTACATGGAAATAAGATTTTTTCCAACAAATGAATTGCTAGTTTTCATCGAGATATTTAAATTAAAAATATAAAGTTCGACTTTCCAAGCCCCCACATACTTTACCTTACCTTTGAGACGTTTTTACTTTTCGTTGCGAGTACGTTTTGTTATGACTAGGAATAAATATTCCCTATAACTAACACATTCGGTGAAAACACGTTGGAACAAGCGGAATCTGATTACCTAACTAAGCTAGATGATGAAGGGCACCAGACGGCAGACTGAAAGCCAGACTTGTTGAAAGTTGAAACTGTAACCGTACGAGCATAATCTGAATACTTGACTAGTTCCCTATGCGAAAAATTCAATAGCATACAATTAATTCGTGGTTTCCGCTTGGGAATTGCCATATTATACATCTTTATATCTTGTACTACTTTTTTTTTGCGTATTTGGCATTTCACTAGAAAGGCAGAAACAATCTTTAGGGGAAATACTATTTTTATGTTATTTAGCTATGGACACAGAGATTAGATAAGATAAGCAAAGGCCTGTTTTTTTAACTGAATTGGCAAAATATAACAAGCGCCTAAACAACGCTATTTAGGCGCTTGTTATATTTTACAAAGTTATTTCCCAATTTTTCGGCTCTTGTCTTGGTTGAATTTAAATCATTTTTGACGACCTCCGAGGCGCAGTGTGTAGCGCTGTTGTCATAACGTGCGGAGGTCCCGGGTTCGATCCCCGGCAAGGTCAATTTGGTTCTGGCCTGGTGAGAGGCTTCGGCCGTGGCTAGTTACCACCCTACCGGCAAAGACGTGCGCGCCAAGCGATTTAGCGTTCCGGTACGATGCCGCGTAGAAACCAAATAGGGGTTATGGGTATAATATAACTGTCATGCCCTAACAGGTTAACCCGCTGCCATCTTAGACTGCATCATCACTTACCGTCAGGTGAGATCGCAGTCAAGGGCTAAATTGTAGTCGATAAAAAAAATATTATCAAATCGTCGTCACCAACCTATAGAGATCCACACTTTAAAGATACAGGTCTCCTGCATGATTCTTTTGATCCACCTGGAGGAGTTTTTGCCAACGCTGCCTTTCCGTTGTTCAAAGTTACCTTCAGAGTTGTTACTGCGTGGTATCACAGTTCACATTCTGGTTGTATGGGCGGATGAGCCTTGTAATTTGACATTTGCAGATTAACGTAACTATACTATCACGTTGTTAACTTGACATAAAACTAGGTTCAAAGACGACATGAAACCATGAAGCCACTGATCTGCCAGACCGCGGTGTCCAGCAGTTTACGTCTATGGCTTCATGACTGCGAAGACGAAAACGTACGTCGTACACTCTCTCGGGAGATTGGTCATTTTCGTGGTGGTATTTAATGTAAGACTGTAAGAGATTGTAAAAATATGTTACTCTGTTCATCTTAGAGATAGCTAGCTGCACTTGAAATATAAGTCGTTCTAATCGAATTAGCGGTGTGGGTAATATAACCCTAACCAAGCCTCACAACTGACGGGATCGATGTAAGTATCTTGTAGCATGTGGGTTTAAGGATACCGTACTTACAGTTACTCTATTATACATCACTAGATGACACCCGAGACTTGGAGTCGATAGATTGGTTTTGGTCGCAATTAGGTTTAACATCCAATATGAAGTTTTCCCGGCAATTTTCATCGATTTAAACTTAGATATCATCAGGAAGAAAGCGAGACGAAAAGGTTACTCAAATGTAATAAAAAAGGACTTTCGCTTATACACAATTGAGGTTTAGTTACTTAGTGAACCAAATTCGAGTCGATAAGACAACTGGGAGAATTTAATAAAAACAAATGAATTTGACTGAGAAGTGGGTTCCCCATACCGCCTGAAAGAGCTAAGCCTGATACAGCTCCTTGGTTGAACAGATTTTCGTCGAATATAGATAAAAACCATCTCATCTCTTGTGCGTCGGGGGTTAACTAAACGATGATTTAACACCCTAAGTTAACGTTAACCTACCGTCGCTGTTATGGTTTTATGTATTAACTATAAAATCCATCGATTAACCTTCATCCTCATTTATTGATAACATCGAAGTCAATAAATCATGATTATTAATCACAGACAGTTACAAAAATAAAGGCGATTAACTATAAAGGCTCTTACCGCAGTATTATTTCCGTCACGGTCACGTATATTTCGAATTTCAAAGTAATTTGTAGGATGGCCCGTGGTAAATCGAAACTTTAACGGCCTTACTAAATTAATGTCGGTTAGCGTTGTTTCTTTCTATTCGTCCGCGTGGATTATTTTTTTTGAATCCCAGCAGAGTTCTTTATATTTCCGGAATAAAAGACATGTCCTTCCCCGGGATGTAACCTACCCTATACCAAATTTTATTAACATCGGTTAAAAGATGGGCCGTTAAAGCGTAGCAGGCAAGCAGAGTAGTACCTAAACAAGTCATAGTTAAAAAAAAATAAAAAACACGACTGCCCTGCCAAAAAAACGACCACTAAAAAAAATCTAAATTAATCTAATTAAATTACAACCTTATTCACATTTTTATTAAATGATATTTTTTTGTGAATCACTAGATATTGAACTGTAATGTTATACATTTTTGGAATTTACTTATCATTTTCTAGATGATGATAATATAGTTAATCTTATTTTCGAATAATTTTTTTCAAATTTAGTTTTTAATGCGGGACCATGGTCACGCCATCAATTTTATTTTTATTTTACTAGCCTATGTCACCCGGAATAAGCTAGGGATTCTAACGATACCTCATTTATCAAAATCGATTCCGGCGTATAGAAGTTATGGTGGAATATACAAACTCACATACATACATACGTACATACATGAACCCTGAAAACAATATACTCTTTTTTTCAGGCAGTCGTATAAAAAGGGTAGCATAATATCCTACGTACTACTAATACTAATACTATAAAATACCTTCCCTGGGATGCAATCTAGGTACCTCTATACCAAATTTCATCACAATCGATTGATTAGATGGGCCGTTAAAGCGTAGCAGACAGACAGACAGACACACTTTCGCATTTATAATATTAGTAGGTATGTATCTTCTTTTTTTTAATTAACAATCAACAGATTAAGTAAACGATTATTAGTATCTATAATCTCAGCGCCATGTACGTACGAAAAGTGCGACATACAAAAATAATCTATTTACCTAAATTTATTTTTGAGTCAACAAGTACATTACCCTAACGATAACAATGAAAAACAAATGCTTTTTTCGAGATAACTATTTTCAAACGATAACCTAATTCGATATACTTAACTAATATCCGTAAGTATTAATTAATGATTTGTTTGGAGAGATAAGAAAAACTAAATTTATTTGTGGTGATATTAGTTTCCTTATCCGTAGAACAATATCTGCCTATCTTTTAGTTTTATCTTCGTATGCATGATCTACTAGTGATTAGTGAGGCAAATTTTGTTGTTCACCATCTCTAAACTAAAATAATATGGCAGCTCTATTTATATTGCTATCCCTTTCTTATTACTCCCCGTGGAAAGGGATATTACTTGATTTAGAGTTGTCATTTTAGTTAAGAGATTGTGTTAAACAGAAATGGCCAGAGTCTCGTTTAACAACAATGGGGCCGATCCTGACATGGAAGTTGGTAGGACATTATGGCTAATTCTGTAGAACAAAATCTCTAAACGAAATTAAAATGACAGCATCAAAAATATTGCTAACCCTTTCATAACATTATCTGCAGAAAGGGACAGAACTAGATTCAGAGGTGTCATCTTAGTTTAGAGATTTTGTCCCACAGAATTAGCCATAATGTCCTACCAACTTCCATGTCTTGCGCCTATTTCAAAGGAAAGGAAAAGTATTGAGAATGCAAATACCGACTCTTCACGGTACAGTGGTTTAGCTGCGACAAGGTAACAAACAGCCAGACAGACGCACTTTAGTATTTATATAAGCTACCTACGTATTTACAATTTACATACATAAGTATCACGGAGACGTGCGAGATCTAACGGCGTCTACAGTTGAAGAAGGCAAAGTTTTACTGTTAGTTATGTACTTATTATAATAATAAAAGTGAGTAGTTACTTGAGTATATTATATTTCTATTGTGTCATTGACCTTTCCGCGCAACGAGCACTTCCTTAATTTGTGCACCACCTATAGAGCTATTATTAAGCGTAGCTAAGGCTGGGCATACATTAGCTGCTATAGCCTGCTTTATCCCTTACCTGCCAGATAGGCAACATTCAAAACATTTGGTCGTCGACTTCTTAAAAAGTTGAATTCACAAAATGTTGAAATCCCATAATGCTGGTTTTTTTTTTTCAATTTAGTCGAGCGAGTACGTAAGCGAGGTGTTTTCTTAACTTTTTTAACATGTTCTCACATGTTAAAAAAGTTTACAAAATTGTGTCACTCAGTTATTAATTAAGTAGTTGTTTTGACTCTACCACCTAATTTTAAAATAGATTCTACTGAGAAGAACCGTAAAGTAGCTAATTATAGTTATTCTTTAAATCAGCAAATAAACAACATGTAGCTAAAGCTGCTACGAAGGTTTTGACCATCCTTTAAAGCTAACCAATAGTTTACACCAAAAAAAAAATTGTATCCAATATGTGGCCAACCTAACGACCCTCCTAGCCAGCCGGCAGCCGCCGAGTACTAAGTTATTGAGATGTCACGTGAGGTCTAATGGATCTCAAATTAAATTACGTACTACCTACCATACCTAACGAACATCGACGTGTTCTAACTATTCCACCTACATATTATTATGTGAAACACTCAATCGATCTAGATAGAGCTGTTATAAGTTTCGTCATCGTCATTATCAACCGAGAGACGTTTACTGTTGGATTCTTGTAGGGTCTTCCACAATCCAGCGACTCCCTGCGACTCGCTTGATGTCGTCCATCCACCTAGTGGAGGGGACCTAGTTAAAAGTTTATTAGGTATCAAAGTTTCAATTTACTTATCTAAATAATAATTTAAAAAAAATACAGCAAAACTGTTCATCGTTTCCGATTAAAACGAGAAAATCAAAATATTATTGTATTGTTTGTAACATATTTCATAAGTAAACTAAAGTAATACTTAAGTAATTAACTACTTACTTATCGAGAAAGTTAAGTGACTACAACTTTCTTGATAAGTAAGTATGTTTTTGTTACAAGATTTTAAACCCGAGAAGCACACATTGAACGTCAAAGTTATTGTTTTGATAGTTTTCGAATCAACCTATCAACAATCTCAAACGAATTGATATGGCCCGGGTGGCAACTGGTACTTGTGGTGGTAAACATGGCGAAGATCAGCTGGGCGACCACGTATCTTTGACAGCTACAGTGTAACGATCGCAATCACCTCTAATTGGATAACACTCCTCCACTATTGGACAAAATCCATTGACGCAGCAAGAATACCAAAAATTCAGTCAATCACAACAATTGATATTGTAACAATGATTGATGCAGAAGATACGCGGTCGCCCTGCAGGTAATTGTCGTACTTTACGTTGCTCAAAGATCAAATCTAGATGAGGAACACCTCGTTGTCACGCACTGGGATTACATCAGAGGCCGCGCCGGAAGAATGTAACGTAATGAAAACTATCGTAAAATCTAACACGATACAGTAAGACACTAGTCAATTAAATTACTTGTTGGCAGTTAATTGTAGTGAAAGCATGCGGTAAGTTGGTAAAATAATAAGTAATCTTGTATTAAATTGGATATTAGTTTTTAAATTATGCAATATTTAAGTAATATTGCAAGCCCCAAATACTTAATTGATTCACGCATTATTAAGAAATCTGGATGGACTGATGAATGATTATTCATCAGTCAGTACTCCAGATTGGAGTTAACTGTTCCAAGAAATTGCAACAATAATATCAATTTCTGTTACGTGCACTGCACGTCCTTATAAGAAGAGTTAAACACAATCGCAAAAGGAATGCGATGTTACTTTAAGGGAAGTCCTCAAAAGATTAGCAACGCAAACAAGCGATATCAAAACGACGACGCTGGCATTAGACGTATTCTTGGAAAAAGAAATAACGCGCTTAGGTATCAGGACTAGAGAATGGGGCAAAGGTGCAACGCCAATACACGGAACGAAGTGGCGTCGAGACTCGAGGCGCAGCTAGTAACTTCTATTTATATAACACTCTAAACAAAGCCTCTTTGGAGGTCGTCAAAGCTTATTATTTGTATTATTGTTATTATTATATTATATTATTATATATTATATTGTATTTTACATTATTTTTATGTATTTTTTGCTATGTATTTGACTTAAATTTCTTATTCAAGCCATTTACTAAATTGCATAATAAATTATCATACTTCACTTTATTACCTACTACCTAATATGTTTCTTCTTACCCCAACTTTTCTCTTTATACTTATTGTACGCACTGTGATTTCAACCCTGTCCCCACTACCAAAGGTTAACTGGAAGAGAATACCTCTAGGTATTAAGTTCGCCTTTGTGCATTGTAATTTTATTATGTGCAATAAAGAATTTAAAACAAACAAACAAAAGCTTTTGACGACCTTCGTGGCGCAGTGTTTAACGCTGTTGTCTTAACGTTAGAAATGTATAATTTCTGAATTTTCACTTGTCTGGCCTGGTGGGAGGCTTCGGCCGTGGCTAGTTAACAACCTACCAGTAAAGATGTTAGCCAAGCGATTTAGAGTTTCGGTACGATGCCGTGTAGAAACCGATTAGGGGTATGGGTTTAATATAACTGCCATGCCCCTAACAGGTTAGCCCGCTACCATCTTAGACTGCATCTTCACTTACCATTAGGTGAGATCGCAGTCAAGGGCTAACTTGTAGTGGATAAAAAAAAACTACTTTTATGTACGATTGAACTGTTGTAATGAAAATTAGCACGTTCAAGCTGTTTCACGGCCCACGGGTGGCGCGTATATTGCGAATTCGCCAAAGATTTACGCATGATGAGCCAGCCGACTCTTGACCATATCTCAGTGCTTAGGCACCCATTTGCCGCGCTTGCTCTTTGAGTACACATATCATACGACAGGGATCGCCGAACTATTTTGGGCAAGAGATCTCTTTTCCAAAATGAACTGATAGCCTAACCTCAGACCCCCATAGCCAAATTAAAACCCTATCTAGTTTTTATTCCTATTGAAACAAAAATATGCTTCCACTTTAAAAACTTTGCGGTTGATTAAGTGAGTAAACTTAATTTAATTTTCTCATGATAATTTAACAAAATAAACAGACATAAAATTCAGTAAATATCCATTGTAATTAATAATTATTAATACAAATTACGTAAAAATACTTAAGTAGGTAATTATATTTGAAAAAAAAAACAGTAAAATAGAGGTCGATTTTTATACCTCGCCGACCCCCAAAATCAGTTTTCGTTTATGACGATCCCTGGAAAATTGGCAATCCCTGCCTTACGAGCATTTGAAATTCGCAAAGGACCCCCGCGTGAAAAGCCAACTTGTCGCGATAGAATTGTACTCGCCACGCTGCCCTTACACGACAGGTCCCTTATCGTGCAATTCCACCAATGTGCGACACAAAGGGACTCACACAAACAAGTTCGTAGTGTTTTTCTGAGACTGAGACAGACGAGATGATAATGTTCCTCCATAATTCTATCTTATTATTTATCTATCTGTGAAAACTTGTAATTGGCGTTATACATATTCTTTATTTATGTATCCATTTCTGTTATAGCTGTAAGTTTTCTGTACAAAATAAAAAATAAAATAAATGTGCTGCACACGATTTTGGTGGAATCACACCATTACAAACATCTGCAACTTCCATGCGACCTAAATTCCAATATTAATGTACATTTAAGTAAACAACGGATAACAAAATACCTACACGACACTACAATATTCAATCAATAATAACGTAAATAGTATTGTTATCACAAAGCACGTAATTAAAATGTCGAGTGCCCCATTTTAATTGCGTAGGTCGGTATTTTTTTTATTGTTTTGCACTTGAATACTACTAAGCGACTTGTAAGTATGTATTACTAAGAAATAATATAAAATATGAACGATAATCTATACTTTACTTTGATAAATTAAACCTAATCTTGTTAACCGTCTTCAAAGGAGATTGTTGTTGTGGAGAGTTTTTTATTCGAATAAACTGATTTGACTCGTCAAGTGAATCTACCACTGGTTCGGAATGCCATTCCTACCGAGCGGAACCAGCAAGAAACTCGATGGTTGCTCTTTTTAAATAATTCATTTACAATTACTATTATATCATTGTATTATACATAAGTAACCGCTGTCCTTAGCATTGCTGGAGTGATCAAATCCATGCTCCTTATGTAGAACTTATATGATACTTTTTAAATATTTTTACTACATATTTTATAGTAAACTAGGTACTCAAACGCCAAGAATGGCGATCCATTAGAGATTTTTTTTTAACCACTACAAGTTAGCCCTTGACTGCGATCTCACCTGATGGTAAGTGACGATGCAGTCTAAGATGGTAGCGAACTAACCTGTTAGGGATTTGGCAGTTATATTAAACCCATAACCCTATTCTGTTTCTACACGGTATCGTACCAGAACGCTAAATCGCTTGGCGGCACGTCTTTGCCGGTAGGGTGGTAACTAGCCACGGCCAAAGCCTCCCACCAGGCCAGACCAGGGAAAATTCAGAAATTATAAATTTCCAAACCTTGCCGGGGATCGAACCCGGGACCTCCGCACGTTAAGGCAACAGCGCTCAACACTGCGCCACGGAGGTCTTCAAAAGGTTGTATGGGTATAGTTGAGGACCTGGAGAGTGACGTACGCTATCCCGGATAATTAAGGAGCTCCCGTGGAAATTAAAAAAACTTATTCCACGCGTACGAAGTTGCGGGCATCAGCTAGTCACTTATGAATAAGGTATTTTTCTTACTATCATAAAGAAATGAAACTAATAAAATACCTTAAACCTGAACAATAGTTATGTAGTAATTTTCTTTCTTGATAACTTTAATGGCACGTTTATTAAAACCGTGAATAATTTACAGTTATAAACAGTTTTGGATGAAGGACACAAAACTTACAACTTTGTTAAGTGCCTAGCTTAACTACTACACTGTGAAAATATTGTAATGACTAGCCCGCCCGCGACTTCGTCTGCGTGGTTTGAGGTTTTTTGGTTCCCGTGGGAACTCTGGGAACTCTTTATCCCGGAAAAGTAAAGAGTTCCCACGGGAACCGAAAAACCTCAATCCACGCGGACGAAGTCGCGGACATTAGTTAGTTTCCTCTAAATACTAATAAACGGACTGGATAAATAAATAATTCAGTCATGTATGCGAGCATGCTCGAATGGCTTACATGTTACAGATCCTGATAACCAAACGGCCTAGTCAACGACTGTAAGATAGATTTTCCTTATTTTGCTTTTAGTTGGCTAAGAAATAGTAGGAAGGTAATCCTGATATCGAACTAAGAACCAAGTGTTCTTAAATTATTTTATTACTAGATGATGCCCGCGACTTCATCCGCGTGGTTAAATTTTTTCAATCCCCGTGGGAACTTAGTTTTCCGGGATACAACCTATACCTGTAACCTTTCATAAAATCGTTTGAACAGGTGGGCCATGAAAGCGTAGCAGACAGATACACGCATTTATAATATTAAGTACGGATTACAAAGATATTAGTTCCATGTTCACAACAGGTTTCTATGACTCGTGTTCAGTTTGGCAAGTCTACGGTTAGACATAAATGATACTGGCACGCGTCCAACCCATTATTTAATGTGTAACATATTAGCTCGCCCATAAAAACGTTCTAAAATAAAATAAAAATAATAATCGAATTGACTTTGGCTGTGGCTTCCAAAGTATTACATAAAACAAATACCATGGCATGACCTACTGCCGTCCATAGCCGTATATCAAACGATTTACTGTAGGTTGGCCAACGTTGACTGTAATAGGGAAATGTTTGCGATTTACTACGATCTCACTGGATTATGATGTAGTCCACGATTAACGAGATACAAGAATGAGAAATGGCTGTTGCTTTTACATCAGTGTATCTTATTGCTGCATCCAATGCTTTCCACTAGAATACGTTTACTTAAAACAGATTTAAAATATCTCTAACACGTGTCAAGAAAAAATCAATAAGCTGGACGTCAGCGGAAACTTCAGGCAGTGTTCTTCAGGGTTGTACTGCGACATTTTAACAGTAACTATAACTCGGTGTCTCGTCAAGGGAGTCTCCGTATTTCATACTATGGTTTGAACTAAGGATTGAATGGTCATTCAAAATTGCCTTGATCCTTTGCCTGCCATCTGATCGAACTTGGATACTAAAGCACTTGGACTTTCATAAATTCATACAAACTATGAAATTACAAATTACACGTATAAAACACGGAACAAAGCACCGCGTCCGCCCATCGGATCATTTATATCCAAAACAGAAATCGAGGTTAGGACGGTCGGACGTTCGGTGAACTGTAAACAATCGTCCGTCATCTCGTCCTTCCTTAACCGTCCTCTCGCCTTATACGAGAGACGTTACGTGACGTTAAAAGCAAACATGCTACGCTGATGGATGAATACTAAAGCGGCATTTGTGCGGGTATGTGAACAACCTTGGTCCCGACCGCTGACATTAGTTTCCAGGCATTTCGACGTACAATGGAAAATTTGAATCATTTTCCATTTCACAACCATTGCGCTTGAAACGGTTCGACAAATATCCATTACATTCTACAGGATTTCCAAACTGGTAAACGAAGATGCATTCCATTCAATTCCATATATTTTTACCCTCGACGAAACAGAGACGGTATATGTGTTTGCCCTAAGAGGTTGTATGTTTGTTTGTGCAGTTTTTTGTTACCATTTTCCTGGAAAACTACTGGAGCAATTTTTTGCATTAGGTACGCATAACTTCTGGCAAGGTTCTTAGATATGTTTTAGGACCATAGACAACCAAGCTGAGCTGCAGTCTATGATTCTCGTTTTTCAATGTTGCCATTTTTCTGAAAAGTACTGGGCCGATTGAGATGCGGTTTCTTGCATTAGATATGTATAGCTTGTGAGAAGGTTCTTAGACATATTTTAAGGTCAAAGTCCACCACGTTGCGCTGCAATCGTGATTTTTATTATTTTCTGAAAAACTACTGTGCGGTTTTTTGTTTTAGATATATTTAGCTTCTGAGAAGGTTCTTAGATATGTTTTAGGGCCATAGTCCACCAAGCTGTGCTGCAATCGTGATTTGGTAAGTGGTCATAGGAACTCGCTTAAGTTCTCATCGTAAACCCGTCGTGTTTAGACTCTTTTGTACCTAGATGCTGCCCAGGGTCTTATGATGGAGCCAGGAGGTGGTCATGGGAACTCCTAAAGTTCTCATCGTTAACCCGTCGTATTTGGACTCTTTTTTTTGATTTTTCTTGACTAGCACTTAGTACCTAGATGCTGCCCAGGGTCAGGGTCAGGTCAGATTGAGCCAGGGTGTGGTCATGGGAACTCCTTAAGTTTTCATCGTAAACCCGCCGTATCTGGAATTCTGCACTCTTTTGATTTGTCTTGACAAGCACTTCAAACCTAGATGCTGCCCCCCTGGGCATTATGTGATCATAATTTGGTTTTTTAATCCATAATATTTTTTAACGCATTTTTAACAATTATTTATCAGAATATTAAAATTTAACACTATTTGACCTCATTACTAAGTACAAGTCTTATCTCGGAATGAGAAGGGGTTGGCCATGGTCCGCTGGTCAAAAAAACTACAGAGCCGTCTAAGATGCAGTTTTATGTTGTAGATATTGTTATATACTTTTGCTAAGTTCTAATCATTGATTCGAAGTAATAAGGTCATAATGGAGCTCTGCTGTTCGTCGTGGGTTTTTTTTAATTTTTAATTTTATTACTTACTAGCTGATGCCCGCGACTTCGTCCGCGTGGATTGAGGTTCACAAACATTTCAAAACCAAAATCAGCTAAATAGGCCCCCATCCGGTCTCAAGTTTTAGCGAGACAAACGAACAACAATTGATTTTTATATATAGAGATTAAGAAAGCTTTTACTTGGATCCTATTAGAAGCTATTTTCAGTGATAAGATGGTTTCAGGCGTAATTCGCGGCCAAAGCCTCCTTCCTGATTTTAATTTCATACTTCCTTTTGATTGCAAGGCGAGCAAATGCACTAGTGAGTTATAGAGGTCGTCAAAACCGGTATATAATTATCTTAATTAACTATTACGCCATCTGGATCATAGTAGCTTTAAACGTAATCACGTAAAAAGATCTAGTTTAAGGTCAGACATCATATTAAGCTTTTCTTTGACTCTGTACCGACTTCCGAGCTACTCTCGGAGTTTAATCGCCACCAATAATTATGACTGATTTTAGATTTTGCACTGGCGGAGGAATGACATTCCAAGTAGGTCTTACTTGGAAAGTATTAGGTACTATATTTTCGCCATCTTCGCGAGAGTAAGAACTCTACATTGTTTAAACCTAACGGTAAAGCTTTTCATTTATTCGATTATTTATTAAAGTTAAGAAAAATAGTGAGCATTGATGAAGGTTTTGCACACCAGAGCATGGCGTGATCACCACATTGGGTAAATCGATTGTACCAAGCTATTCTCAAATCTCTCTACCACTCCAGCATAATTGATTTCAGATTACACATAGGCGGAGGAATAATATTCCATCATACTACTTTACCGCCATATAAACACCATGCATTTCCTATCACATTATGTTCTCTGCCATGATATATCTATGCGTTATCACATAACGAGATCTAGTTTAAGGTCAGGCATAACATTAAGCATTAATGAAGGTTGCTGTACTCACCCGAGTATTACGAGTTCGCCATATTTGACGAGGGGCTTCGGCTTTTGTTCCGAGCCACTCTCGCCAGCCTCCTCCAGTATCGGTGAATCCGCACTGTCCGCAGCACTGTAAAGATAGATATACAGCTTCAAGATGCAGTTCCAAGTCAGATCTTCTTGCTTCGATGATCTCAGAACCTGCGATATATTAATGAACCAGTAAGGTTTAGAATCCTAAATTCTTTGCAAGCAAGGAGATCTGGAAGTCGAATATTTTTAGATTGGTGAGATTTACGTCTAAAATAAAACTACTTAACAGTTAAGATTACGATCAGCTAGTTATGTTTAAACTTTTAAATGTTGTACAAGTAATGATAGTTAGTCACCTACAGTTTTAAGGCTTGTTTATAAAAGAAAGACAGTTGTTTTCGTATAACGAAATACTGTTCTATTGAATACGTAGGTATAGGTTAGTTTACATTACAAAATTACTAAGCGTGGGGTTTATAATAACGCATTCAAAACACGACCATTAATAACTCAGACGAATGCAATAACCCTTCACAGAACAAGAGAATTTCACTTTGATAAAAATAAAAATGTATCCGTGATAGCGTCGGTGTTAAGGCTTGGATAGATACAGAGCACAGCGGCACCTACGATCCTTTTAGATACTGTATCTAACGGGCATATTAGCGAAAGGCTCTGCGTAAGGTTCGCTAATCATGAATGATGATTAACTGATAATTTATTCATGTCACCGTAAGATTGTAAAATCCGTTAGATTATAATCTAACTCGCGAAATTGCAAACTGTCGAAAGATTACAATTTAACGCATTATTTTTCGGTAGATTGTAATCTGTTAGGTATATTGACCCGATAGAAGGCCGGGTACTACCTGATTATATATGTCGAACCCTAACCTAACCTACAAGAAAAACACAAGAAAACGTAAATACAATTAATATTTCAAAAATTGACACCCAGAACATTGAACGTTTCACAATCTGTCGACAGTTTACAATTTCGCGAGTTAGATTATAATGTAACGGTTTTTACAATCTTACGGTGACATTGACAAGTGAAAATCAGTCAACTCATAACATTAGATTAGACGTAGTATTGACTGGAAAAACTGAAACAGCAAAACCGTACGGGCCGAAACAATTGCACAGTGCACTGCAGTGTGACGTGCTTCAGGTACAGTAATTCTAAAAATGCCGTCAGATAAAAAACTGGACGACAGACAAGGAAAATGGGCATATGTTACTCGTGAGTCTGCACTTTTCAATAATATAGGAATCAAGTTGACTGAAGAACTAAACACGACGGCGGCTTTGTGTGGTCACTCTGGGCTTTACTTCATACCACCAAATCGTTAAATCGCTATGCAGGCAGTTAGGTAACTGTTTTATTTACCCGATTAAATGTGTACCCAAGAAAATATTCTTAATATTGCGAACTGAGAACCGAAAGGACGACAGTTCAAACTCATCCAGCACGACGAAAATCTCCTTCACCGGAACCAAACATAGAATCATTACATGCGTTTTGATTGTTATTTCTTTTAAAATAAACAAGCTGACCCGGCCACGCGTTGCTGTGGCTAAAGTTTTTGTTATATTACATTATAGTAAACAATTGTGACTGTCAAATAATAACAGACAAATAATTTGCTGAATTATACGGTATTTCGTTCACTACAAAATAAATTTAATTAATTTTATAGCGTCAACAACACGTGGTAATTATACTGTTAAAATGTAGCTTAAATGACACGTTCGTAGATTTACCATAGCAGCGCCATCTATTGATTACTTACTCAACCCAGTCGAAAGTTATCGACATCTGTTAGAATCATTTGGAGTTAACAGATAATTGTGACTGTCAAATAATAACAGACAAATAATTAGCAATAAATTAAAATTGCGACTATAATTTGAGATTTAAACTATCCTATCTCTCAAGTTGGATCGAACTGCACATGGTGTGCGAATTTTATTATAATCGGTAAAAGTGGTTTAGCAGTCCATTGAGGACAAACATTGTGACACGAGATTTATATATATTAAGATTGACATTGTACCATGAGCTTCCGCGTCATCGCACTGTCTGACCGAGTCTTTGTATAATCGCCGCCCACCATCACCACTTCCGCTCCGCATTACAATGAAGCGAGCGCGGGTCAAGACTAAGATCTTTATGGAAACTGGTTCGATACAGCTGTGGGTCAAGATTCGTGATTAGTGATGTATATTGTTATGACTACTGGGAAAACCGGTTGGGTCAGATGCAGCGCAGTACGACGAAAAACTACTTTAAATGATGACAACATGCGTATATTTAGTTTTCTTTCTCCGTTGTATTTTTGTTTAGGTATTTGATTAGCTATTAGAAAGTACGTTACAGACAATAAATAGTCTGGCACTATTTTATATTTATACAAAACTCGGTGATTTCCACGACTTCGTCGTCGTGTTTGAATAATTGTATTATAGTTATTCCTGCGGAAACGTATCGTGAAGAAGTAACAAACATCCATACTTTCTCATGATACTAATATTATAAATGCGAAAGCGTTTGTTGGTTTATCCTTCAATCACGCCGCAACGGATCGACGTCTTGGAGAGTGACATAGGCTACTTTTTATCCCGGAAAATTGAGGAGTTCCCGCGGGAATAAAAAAACTTAATAAGCAAGTTTAGAAAGTAATTTAATATGCTCCGATATTATCCCACATAATATAGCATCATTGTGCGCCTATATTTAAAATCATGCGCGATATAATATATAGGTACGATGGGCAGTAGGTAACTTAATTACCACTACAGCCTATTAACGTCCCACTGCTGGGCACAGGCCTCCACTCTCATAGGAGAAGGAATTAGAGCTTAGACCCGCCACGCTGCTCCAATGCGGGTTGGCGGGCTTTAACGACTATTATCATGTTAGGGATAATAACCGGGACCGCCGGCTTAACGTGTTCTCCGAGGCATGGGGGTGAAACACCGCCAACTTCCTAACTCCGGGCTTATTCCGGGCTTATAGAATTTCTAATCAGAAAACCCCAATACTTAATTATGGCCGACCAGGGACTCGAACCCAGGACCTCGTCGGCCGAAATCGAACATGTTAACCACTGGACCAACGAGGCAAGTAACTTAATTAATTGCGCACAATTCTCTATGCTGGGATTTGTTTTAAGATCTTGTAAACCCTTTAAGAATATTAGTACACTTAAGACAATGTACTTCGCATACGTGCGTAGTAACTTAGAATATTGCAGCAGCATTTGGTCACCTTGCTACATAAAGCCTACCGAGACAATAGAGAAGATACAGCGCAAGTTTATAAAGCATTTAAATTTTCGTACTTACTCTGAGCCTCTTGACTATAAGGATAATTGTAAACGCTATAAATTACATACTTGTGGGCAGCGACGGCAAATAGCTGATATGTTAGTTTTATATGATTTAATTAACGGTAAAATTGATAGTCCCTACCTATTGTCCAAAATTAAATTAGTTGCACCTCTTAAACGGACTCGACATACTTCACTCCTCCACGTGGCATTTAAAAGGAAAAACTACTCCCAAAATTCCGCAATAACTAGAATGACTCGTACCTATAATAAAATCTACTCGGAAATTGACCTCTTCCACCACTCTAAAAATACCTTTAAGCGACACACAACACAACTCCACCAATAGTTATACATACACATTACACAAACATACATACACACATAAACACACACACACGCGCGCACACACACACACACACACACACACATACACACACACACATATTTGCATGCATGCAAGCAAACGTCTGCACACGCACACATAAATACACACATAGTCACAAACTAATACATTAAACTTATCATTATAACAATCATTCAACATGTCAAATTAGTTTCACATTAGTTACATTTAGTTTCTGAATATTTCTTTAACTCGCTCTCACTAATTGTAATTTATGTTTGAGAAAATCTGTAATTGGCCATATTAATCCTGTTTTCTATAGTGTTTAAGTTTTATTGTTATTAGAATCGCTGTTGATTTTCCTATTATAATAAAAATAAAAATAAAATAAAAAAATAAAATGCTGCCCATATCACACATCACTCGTTGGTCTTGGCCCTTAACCCATGTGTTAACCAATTTGACCCATCGATAACTATAAATTTTATGTTAATATGTAGTAAGTAACGGCTTTTATACCTATAATGGACACTTGCGAATAAAATGTATTTGGAATGTTACTAACGACAATTACATCTAGAGTAATCTACGATGATTCCTAGTGTGTAGTTCTTATAGTAGTACACTTTATTTCAATAAGTTCAAGAAATTGACACCGATTGACGCATTATATGATTGTTTTGAAGCGAAGTTTTTACGGTCGTTTGGACTCCGTCCCGGGAATCAAAATGAGAAAAAACGTCACCGTACCGTTCACTTTCCCGGGATACAGGAGGTGTGTGTCTGGCAATATCTTATTTCTCTTGCCTTTTCCTATTACCTTACATACCAAAATACTTTGACGGAAAAATGCGTTGCTTCTTGAATAAAAGAACGGTAGAAATTAGAGACCGATTTTATTTTACTCTTCAGGTGCAATATATGCTTTAAATATCTAGATGCCTTGACTTCTTTGGGTGAATCTCCAGCTTGCGAAGGCTGGTACTTGGCAGAAAGTCTATATATTTAGCCTTATACCTCACCTTTATACACCTATCTCAAATAACAGGACATAAAAATCATTTAGCTTGTATTTTTCCAAGACATCTTAGTAATTATATCTAATTACCGCCATTCACGAAGAAACGAGGTAAACAGTAATCCCCTATTATCCAGGTAGTAAAATGCTATTTTTCTCATAAGCCTTCGTACTTTCAAGTGGTTTATCGATCGTAAACGCGATAAGGTATCGGTCTGTCCATACTGCACTCAGTTTACACTACAGAACTGGGTCACCCAAGCACTAAATACATGTCATAATATATTCATATACACTTATGTACTCATTGCTTAAGAAGAGATTGACACTAATAACTTAGTTGTGTTTGCGACCGGCTAGAGTTCTTAGTCGGCTAGAGCTCAATTCAATTCAATTCCATTCAATTTAGGTACACTATAGGTACACATATTGACGTCCATTACTTACATATAAAAATGATGGTGAACTAAAGCTACGAGGGTTCCAAACGCGCCCTGGTCTGAGAAGAGGTCTGTCTTGGTCCCATATTATATACGGCTCAAACAGCCCTCTTCTGCAGCACAAAAGCAGAATTAATATCTGCAGCATTACCCCATAATAATATACCATATGACATAATGCTGTTAAAGTAACCAAAATAAACTAATCTCGCCGTTTTTATGCTCTTGTAACTAAAGTTAATTGTGAAAGAACCAAATAGAAGACGATCGAAGGTTTTCTTTGCAATATTCATATATTGGATAGAAGCAGGCGTTACTTTGCGGAAGTCCATGTTAATGAAGGAACTTTAAGGAAATTTAATTCGCTTTGATCCGCCACAATAGGTAAATCTATGTGGTACAGTGTGTATTTTGCACTTGTAGCTTGCGAAATTCACCACACCACATAAGTCTTCCAAATTATTCTCGGCGCACGTTTCACTCCGATACCGGAGCATCTTCAGATGTTGCCTCGACAATGCACGAATTAAATTTCAAGTTCCTTCATTAATATTCATATAGCCACACCATTGAAATTAATTGCCCTTCTTTACATGGATTGGCTATACCTAATTACCTACTGGTGCAAAGATTAAGAATATTGCACCAAAGTCGTGAAACTGTCGGGAAACATTCTGATACAATGCAATGTAGAATCAGGGAAGTATTCAGGAAACTTGCAAAGAAATAGAAAAATACCGAATCTTGACTTGATGACACTACATCCTAACGATAGACGTGTTGGTCCATAATATTCGTTCCATGCTATAGGGTACACGGTCCATACGAGTAATAGCCTCTTCCTCTGTATAATATTACTTAGCGCTTCAAATCTACATTAATTATATCATATTTGTAGCACCTCTTTAGCTTGCAACGAGGTTAAGCAACATATTCTGGAACCCGATATGAGGTCGTTCTATGGATTCTGAAACTCAAACTCAAATAATGTTTATTCAATTTAGGTAGATATACTACACTTATTGACGTCAAGTTATTTATAAAATATAATGGTGATAATCAGTAACGGTATCTTAAAAGTAAAGCTACGATGGTTCCAAACGCGCCCTGGTCTGAGAAGAGTCCACAACAAACTCAGCCGGGGGTTTTTTTACTACGTGAGTATGACCAGTGTAGTACCAAAGTAGGTAATAAGGTCTCTAAAATTTATTTGCTATATAGGAAGTCGAGAGATTTCGAATTGCTTATTCGTAACAAACTAACAACAAAATGTGGTCTAGCCGCAGCATCCACATCATTGACGCTTCTCCGTTATGCTTGATTGACTAAACATGATCTCGGCAATGGTTAAGAAATGTAATAACTGACAGTTGAAAATTGAAATATGAAGGTTCAAAAACCGACCGGCCCTTCCCATTTCCCCGGCATGCCTCAACGAAATTGCCTTTAATTACGGACTATGCCGAAGATGAATGTAATGATATTATGAGGGAGCAATATTTCTGATTGTATCTCTCTGGAAATCATAACATACCATGTATTGAAGGCTTCGGGAAATGAATGAATGAGCCGGGGAGTAACATTTTACTTGCATCCAAAGCAACTGCACTATCACTGCATACCAACATTGATTTTTAATTCACGAAAAAACTTCGTAAGTTGCCTATAAATAGATAGGTATTGTCAGTGGTTCAAGTTCGTAGTATTCGCTTATTTACCCAAAATATGCGTATTCATAACTAAATAAGTAATGATGTCGTTAATTAAATACCTATGTTGTTCACGTGAGGAGGAATTACGCAATCTATGATCGCAGTATACTGCGTAATGTGATCAATTTACTGCATTTACATTTTAGACGTCTGGTTTTAATTGCTTAGCTCTTGCCGCCGGTCTCGGCGTCGTCTGCTGCCACTTCATTCAGCCCCCCGATTGTCTAAAAGTTGCGATCAAATCGTCAAATTTCGACGTCAAAGTATAATAAACCATAATAGCAACGATTAGAGCTCAATTTCGTGTATCCCATTCTCATAGGTTTAGGGTATCGTAGGTTTAAGGTATCGTGCATACCTAAAAGTATAAAAATGGAAACATGATATTGGGCTCTGATTCAATGCTGTTATGGTTTATTTTACTTTGGCGCCGAACTTTGACGATTTGATCGGCAATTCTTACACAATCGCACCTCAGATCTTTTTACGTTTAAGATTATTTATGACAATAACCACGGACTTGATAAACGATCTAGATTCTATCTCTTATGCTGAGATGTATAGAGCGAACTTTGACTTTGCTTAGACTTAAGACATGGTTAAAACGAGACAGATTTATGTTACTCACATAAGTCCATCTCGTTTTAACTCTGAGTAAAGTCTGAGCCAAGTCAAAGTACGCTCTATAGATCTCAGCGTGAGATCAGACCGGCGAATCTACAAGCAGTTGACAACTTACAAGCTGAAACTAAGTACCTTTGCTCAAATTATTACTAAGTAAGTATCAACCAAACTAATGAACCATTACGTAGGTATGAAATGCGAGCTATCGTAATACCCATTTCGTTGAAAAGTAAACGAATTCACTGGAATCAATGATTAACTGGAACTATTTAAATATTAATCGTGTTAAGTACTGATTCAAGCAAATATCAATGAATGAACGTTCAAGTTAGGCATTTACGAACTAAACTCGCCGGCATATTTAGCGGAACATAAAAAAAAGGTTTGATATAAGTATCATATAAGGTTGCTGGCTGGTTTATACGTCATTTAATTTAAAAAGAAATATTTTCAAATTAAGAAAACAACTGAACATCACATTTTATGCAATTGTTTTAATTTTATTCAAATACACCTTATCTGGAGCGAACTTCGAGTATTTCTTCCTTCTGAGTTTGATTTAAAATTTCATTGAAATATTGTTTTTTGTTAGTTTTTTTAATCGCGTATCTTTCTGGAGTTGATGACTGAATTATGTCTGACTTAGCCCCAACGGAGATTACCAGGGCACTCGAAATGCGAAGAAATGGTCAAACCTACAGAGTGATATCCAGAGATCTTCGTCGACCAGTTTCAACGATCCATCGCAGTATCCAACGGTTCAGGGAGACCGGTACTTATGTGAGAAGAGCAGGACAAGGCAGAAAAAGACGCACTTCGAGTAGGGACGATCGTTTCATTCGGCTTCATGTACGTAGGAACCCCCGTTTGACGACCGTCCAAGCCCGACATGAGTTAGAAGCAGTGCGGGGTGTAACCGTAAGTGAGCGTACGGTACGAAGAAGGCTCGAAGAAGCTGGTTTGGTGGTTTGGGTTCATTTGTGCCCGCCAAGGCTCCAAGGCTCGAGGTAAATCATCGTAGAAACAGGTTAACTTTTGCTCAGGAACATCGACTTTGGAACGCGGACCAATGGAGTAAGGTATTGTTTAGTGATGAGTGCAGAATTCTCTTAAATCAAATTGACGGCAGGCAAAGAATATACAGACGCAAAGGAGAACGATACATTCAGACAAATTTTGAAACTACAGTTGCATACGGTGGTGGATCAATAATGGTTTGGGCGGGCATTTGTTTGGGAGTTCGCACAGACTTGGTAGTGATTGACAGAGGGAGTCTGACTGCAGACCGCTATATCAGAGAAGTTTTAGAAGAAAATGTCGTACCGTTTGCCCCATATATCGGTGAAGATTTTGTTTTTATGCAGGATAATGCTCGGCCGCATACCGCTCGGGTAACTCAAGCTTATCTTAGTGATATGAATATCACTGTTATGAAGTGGCCGGCGAGATCACCGGATATGAACCCAATGACCCAATTAAGACTTGCTGAAAAGAAAAGTTAAGTCCAGAATTCCAGCTCCTGCCAACGTGGGAGAACTGCGAACCGCCGTAGTTGAGGAATGGCGGAGACTATCCCAGGAGACCATCGATAACATCATTCTCAGTATGCCTAGACGGGTAGAAACTTTAATAAGAGCACGTGGAGGAAATACGCGATATTAATCGCCATTTTTCTAATTTAATTAATTGTTATTTTAATATTAAATTTCACTTTTCCCGGTTACATGAAAAGTTCAAAAATGTACCATTTTTCACAAATAGCCTTTACTCGCAAAATCTGTTCTTAATGTGATATCATTTTAAGTAAAACAAATGAAACTTTAAATAACAAAAAACCATATTTTTTTAATTATGGACCTTTTTTTTATGTTCCGCTAAATATGCCGGCGAGTTTAGTTACTACGAGTCTCCGATTAATATTATGTTATCAGATCTCAGACATTAAAAAATTTACTCTACTAGTCGGTGTCTATTTCTTAACTTCTTAGAAATACTGTGAATCAATAACTTATGAACACGTCATCGAAAGACTCGTCACAGGCAGCGATCGTAAACCTGTACGCTTAGCAAATCGCACTTGACCAGCGTGGTTGACTATGGCCAAATCCTTCCAGAAGAGACTCGTACTCAGCTGTAAAGAGGCGGCAAAGGGTTGAAGTGGCGATGATGATGCTACGCAAAACTGAAAATTCAATCTTCATGTACACAAGCCGTTTTTTAACCGACTCTAAAAAAAGGAGGAGGCTCAATTCGGCGCGTATCTTTTTTTTTGAGACGGTTATTTCATTGGGCACGCACGCATTTCTCAGACACACACATAATGATAAGGCTTGGCGTCCGGTTTGTCAGTATCGCCTACGTGTACGTTAGTGGGCACAGCGGAAGCTTACGCGAAATCACACCTACACGACGGAATTCCTTTGACTCATCAATGACGTCGAAAATGCCTATACTTATCGTTGTTTGCCCTAACAAAGGCATTAATTATATCGATATGTACATACTTATTTTGTGGAACAATGTCATGACATACATCCATACTAATATTATAAATGCGAAAGTGTGTCTGTATGTCTGTCTGCTACGCTTTAACCCCATCTAATCAATCGATTGTGATGAAATTTGGTATAGAGATAGGTACCTAGATTGCATCCCAGGGAAGGTTATCACGACGTACTATGAGTACCTACTTACCTAATATAAATCATGGAGAATTTGTAATAATCAACATGTTTACAGTTTTGCAAGTAAATAATAGTTTTAAATAGACGTAGAGAATTTGGGAAACTACGCTTATCGTGGAGATGTTCAAACTAAACTTAACAACGTCAGGTATTATTAAATAGGTGGTACACTTCACATGTTGTTTTCAGGCCCTAAAATACTTACTTAAGTATTACATCCTAATTCCTAGACAAAATTCAAGGAAGTCATCACTTCGAATTCCAAAGTTATTATTGCTTATTCAGATTACATATATACCTAGTAGATGCGTAAATGTGTCAATTACACTAAAAATTACATCACAACTAAGCTAATACGTGCTAAATTATTCTATATCATAATTTTATGGGAACTGTCTTAAACGTGCTTTGTAAGTAGACTTTAGTATCATAAATGTGACTACGAAAACAAACGTAAGTTCAAAAATACAATGCAAACGGTTGCATAACCTACAATCCCTTGTTCTTGTACTTTCCCCGTTCGCACGGTCACGATCTTGGAGCAATTCGTCTGGTCTCACTTTCTATCTAAATTGCGGAGCAGTAACTAACTAGAACCAGTCGCTTAAGCGACGTTCCGAGGCTCAAGCTATCGAGAAAACAAAGCTAATCACAACGAAAATACGAACAATATAGTAATGTGAAAGTGTGTCAGACTGTCTGTCTGCTACGCTTGTACGGCTCATCAATTCAACCGATTTTCACGAAATTTGGTACAGAGGTCCGTTGCATCCGGGGAAGGACATAGCTTACTTTTTATCGCGGAAAGTTACTTAAAGAGATCTCGCAAGATTTTTCAAAATCTTAATCCGCGCGGTCGAAGTTGTGGGCTTCATCTAGTAGGTGTGTTTTTACATGAAAATGCGCCCAAACGAAGTTCAGCGATTTTATTTAGTCTTTTGACGATGTAAGGTTAAAAAATCGTGTTGAAAAATTAACTCTCAATATTTGACCATTTGGATACCATATACTCGTTAGGTATGTTATAACTGAGTTGTGTCGTGTCTATTCTAAACAAAAGTTATAATTTTTCACCAAGCTCCGCGGTAAAATCCCGGTTTTGATGAAAAACTGCGCTTTAAACACTGTTAGTTATACCTGCTTCTACTTATGTAATAACCTCGATAAAATCCATCTGGATAAAGCTCAGGAAAAAATTTGTTGAATAGGTTATCTCGTGTAGTTAGTTTCTCACGTGGACTTTTATAATCTATACTACTTATTATAAAAAATGCGAAAGTTTAAATGAATGTATGGATGGATGGATGTTTGTTACTCAATCACGCCAGAACGGCTGTGGACGAATCGGGTACATCAGCTAGTGTGACATAAATAGGTACAAGTCATAATTAAAAAATTTAAAAAACACGACTGCCCTGCCAAAAAACGAACTAAAAAGTTAAAAATCTAAATTAATCTAGTTAAATAGAATCTTATTCACATTTTTTTAAATGATATTTTTTTAAATCACTGGATATTGAACTATATAGTTTTATATATTTTTGAAATCTACTTATCATTTTATAGATGATGATTATATAGTTAATCTTATTTTCTATTTTTTTTTTCAAATTTAGTCTTTAATTCGGGACCATTTTCACCCCATCATTTTTTTTAAATTTTACTAACCTATGTCACCCAGAATAAGCTAGGGATTCTAACGATACCTCATTTATCAAAATCAGGCGTATAGAAATTATGGTGGAATATACAAACTCACATACATACATTATTCCATGAACCCTGAAAACAATATACTCCTTTTTTCAGGCTATATAAAAATTTACTAGTGTCATATCATCCATATACAACCGGCAAAAACAATCAAGCAAATCGGTGTAATAAAGTAGATCATATTATAGCGTTTCTTTATGAGAAGATAACAGTATAAAGTCAAAAATTCAAACCGCAATGAAGATCCGCTAACTTAATTAACATACGGCAATGCCTTGCACAGAATCCTTCTTTTCTTTCAAAATTATTAACCAAGAAATAACCTGTTTATTTTAATATCTCGATAATAGATCATTATGAGCATGAACTAACGGCGCAGTGTTTGATTAACGACATAGTTAATTATTTATAGATTACTATCCCAGATAGTTACAGTTTACAATAGCTTCTTCGATTTTTCGACATTTAAGTACCTACTTAATAACCTACTGAGTACCGACCCAGTTACATGGAACGTTGTATATGTCACCGTAAGATTGTAAAAACCGTTAGATTATAATTTAACTCGCGAAATTGTAAACTGTCGACAGATTGTAAACCGCTCAATTTTCTGAATGTCAATTTTTGAAATATTAATTGTATTTACATTTTATTGTCTTTCTTGTAGGTTAGGTTAGGGTTCGACATAATATATAATCAGTCAGTTTGTAATCTAATGGTTTTTACAATCTTACGGTGACATATATATATATTGCATCGCCGCAACGGCGCTAGGGATCGACGTGACATTTTTCATGAATTTAAAGAACAGAAAGAACTGAAATTAAAGAGGGCCCCTATACGGGAATAAAAATAAACCTAAATAAACGTTTACGAATTCGAGGGCATCAACTTAAGTTATATAAATGTTTGAACATGCACAATGACAGTTAAACTGAATAATTTTTAAAGTCACAAAAACTTATCTGACTCGGAGACAACGCCGCTGATAAATATTAAAAATAAAATAAAAACAAAACCAAACAGGCATAAAAATTGGTCCCAATTTTGGCCACCGGTCCAAATAATTGTTGATGGGATTGTAGTTAGATATTGTAATGATGTCAATTTTAGGAAAGGGGATAATGCAGCTGCTAAAAATTGACAGAAATAAAAAAAACTGAATCAGTTTAAGTGTCCATATGCAAGAGGGCCTAAATTTTGTTGTGGTCACAAACATAACCATCCACCACGGTCAATTAACGGCCCACGGCTGGGCACAGGCCTCTACTCTTATAGGTTAAAGCTTAAACCCACCACGCTGCTCCAGTGCGGGTTGGCGGTTAAACATAACCATGGTAGAGTAGAAATAAAAGGAAGTTACAAGTAGGTACAATACGTTCATAGCAAATACAACCTACTTTCATTTCTGCTCCATTTATACTGGTAAATCGATCAAATCCAAAGCGATCGTTTAGAATGATTAAACGCCAACAGCAAACACATTTAGTTACGTGTTAGGTCAAAACACTTCGGAAGTTATACTTAATATGAAGAAACCACAAACAAAGAAAATTGTTCAGGCGTGAATTCTTTAAAACTACGTAATTTAATACTGTACATAAGTAATAGCTACCTCAAATAAATTTGAATCAAGGTGTGAGCTATGCATTATGTCTACAACCCAAACGAATGAGTAAATAAGTAACTAGTTAAATGAGTACTCTTAACATTTGCAGATTCTAAAATTGTTTGCTCTAGGATTGCTTACTACCACCAAAGACGACGTGTCGCCAAGCGATTTAGGGTTTCGGTATGATACCACGTGGATAACTACCAATTAGGGGTTATGGGTATCATACTTACTAATATTGTTTTATGCGAAAGTGTTTGTTTGTTAGTTTGTCCTTTTATCACGCCGCAACGGAGCAACAGATTGACGTGATTTTTGGCATGGATATAGTCGAGGACATGGAGAGTGACATAGACTTTTTATCCGGTCGGGTATATTTATTTATTTATTGATCGGACATACCTGATAAGACTACAGTTTATATCAGCTAGTAGGTCCGTATAGTTAACTGCAACAGCATCCTTAGACTGCATCATTATTTACTAGTCAAGGCCTACTTGTAACTTGCTCTAACAAAAAAGTTAGTACCTACTTAAATTAATAAAAAAAAAAAAATCGGTTAGCAACCACAGAGATATGAAGTAACATACATTAAATAAAATACGCACCGAAATGAGAACCTCCTTTTTTGGAAGTCGGTTAAAAACGGACAAAAACACAAACTTGTAGATAAAAAATCATTTTTGTAACGCGTAGTAAGAAACGGATAGAAATATGGGCTATGACCTAAGGAAAATTACAATTTCATTTAAAGCAGCCACGAGTCAGAAGCAAATTGAGCAGTTACGATCCTTAGTCATCGCCATTGGTCCAACGGTCAATTTTTTACAAGAACGCCGGAAATTAAAGCTGAATCAACGCTCAACGCGAATCCGGATACGAAGCGTCTAACGAACTTTAACGCCCGTCCCGAGCTTGAATTTATGCTATTATTTATGTGCCATGAATATACAGATTCTGCTATAAGTCTGCTATCGAGAGAGCTCGTCTTTGAGTGCTTCTCCACCAGAGACGTTCTACGTTGCTAAGCTACAGAAGTGTGTCAAGACCACCAATAGGAGCGCTTGTTTTTCAAAACTTAGATCACTAGACTTTAGATCAAGCGCTCCTTTGTCCTTGTTTGGTCAATGTGATTGTGCGGTAAAATATTTAGTTATTTTATGTGAAGTGGAGGTTTCCATCCTTGAGTTCACAAGATGAAGCGAATTGTCAAGCGTGCCATAATTGCCAAAAAATAACACGATGTTTGAACGAAAGCGAAACACCTAAGTAATTTTATGAACACCGAAATGGTTGAGTCTCTTCTCAACAACGAAACCTGATGGGAGCAGGCCAAAATGGAAGAGACTAGACCTAAAAGAATATCCAATCAAATCATCGATAATAATCCAAAAACAGCTCTAATAAATGTCATGTAACTAGGTATAATAATCATTCTTCACCTATTTTAAACAGACTTTTAAAAAATAAGGTGAACTTATTTTTTTAAAGTCTACAAAGCGGCGTTATGGCAGTGAATAGCAAGCCTTAGTTCAATTCAAGCTTTTTGACAAGCAAGCGCAAAGGCGGATCTGCGCAGTGGCCTGTCCATACGCCCCGTTGATTGGCTAATACGCAAAATATGTTATTGCGTTGCGCCTTTTGCGTTGATCTCAGCGCCAAAAAGTTTGCATCGAACTGTAAACACCAATATCCTTGCTCCGCCACACGTACATGCCATGTATTAAGGACAAGGATCGCGCTGTTCGCAACGCAATAATGATAGCGTGCGGAGGATGTATTAAATTCCTCAGAGCGTATGAAATTCTAATTCGCGTTCGTTGCGTAGTTACTGCGATTCGTCATTGCACATTTGGAGCGTTACATAAAATGTTTCAGATCCAGACTTCATATTGGAATAATAGCTTTTGTAAACTAACGGAATAACTAGCGACTGCGATTTTTTTTGCAAAATTAACTGGCCCTCTTACAAGATAATTACTATTACAATAGACATTTATAGTTTGTAATGAGTAATGACTGCAATTACCTACTAACGTCAGTTTCCTCAGGAATAATTATTCAGACCTAAGCAAAAGATTGTCTCAAATGGATGCAATCTCTTTAGAACCGCCACAAAATGTACGAATTTGTGGAAAATATCAAGAACCAACACGATACAGGTAATGTAGAGTTAAATGATATTAGGCATCGTTCTATATACTTGGCATCGTTCTATATACTTAACTATACTAACATAATTATTATTATTATCATGGCAATTTTAAAAATACTCAAATATTTTATACTCAAAATTGGGCATTTTCCTAAATGAGATTTTTTAGATCAAGGGGTTTCAAAACCGATGTCACTTCTGCCATATACCAATGAGTACAGAAAGAAGCCGACCAAACCACGGGTCGACGAACTCGTATTTCGTATGCGTACTCGCTGCACCGGAGGGTTGACCTCCCGTCTACACGACCAATAAAGTCATCTACATCGCGCTTTCAAGAACCGTGGAATCGAGTTATCTTTACAATCGGGTCGGGTAACGTTCAAGACACGTGCCCAAACAGTTCTGAGGGCACGGTTTATTGAATAATTTATTAGGATTCCTTATTGTGACTGCTTCGGAAATGGGTAAGCGTTTGTGGCTGTGGCTGTTTCTTTTTATTTTTCGAATATCGATCGTATCGCTCCACGTCAATTAGGAGAAACGTAGGAATTAAAATGTCGATTTGTTTATACAAACAAGTTCTTTCTTCTTATGGACTCCTCAGAATGGAATGAACGGCGCAAAAAACTTCGTTAGTAAGTAGACGTAAAAAGTTAATTTATTTTCAGCTCCTTTAAATATTATCCTAAGTCTAAAAAACAATGATCCTACTGCGGAGAATAACTGAGGCTTTAGGCTGGTTAGGTGCTGCACCTTATTAAATTCGCACAATATGGAATAACACACTAGGCTACTTTTTATCCCGGAAAGCGGGAACCAAGAAACCTCAATCCACGCGGACAAAGTCACGGGCATCAGCTAGTATTAAATAACTTTCGTAAGGGCTCTATTCCCACTTGAATAAAAAGGATTAATAGTCGTACGCCCGACAGCACATCTGCCGGGCAGGTGGCGGCTGGTGGGGAAAGGCAGGTGCTACCGTTCAACGGATGTTACGTCACCTGCGGCATCGCCAAATGTGCTCCTAGCGGATCTACGGCTAAGGATCACGGTACGATGTTCCATTTGTCGGTCTACTTATGTCACAGAAATATTAGTGGAGAACGGAAATTTAGAAACTGCTAAGTACGTAATGTTCTTGTACTATTTAAAATTTAAATTATAAGTATCGTGACATGTGGATAGTAGGTAACTAGAAAGCGTCATGAAGCGATACAGGCCTGTACGTTCCACTACAGCGCATTAACGTCCCACTGCTGGGCACAGTTCTCCATTCTCATAAGAGAGAGGGAATTAGAGCTTAGACCCGCCACGCTGCTTCAAAGGCGGGATTTAAAGACTATTATCACGTTAGTGATAATAACCGGGACCGACGGCTTAACGTGCTCGCCGAGGCACGGGGGTGAAAAACCGCCAACTATCTAATTAGCTAGCATTGAGAATTTCTAGTTAGAAAAACCCAGCACTTAATTATGGCCCGACCCGAGACTCGAACCCTGGACCTCGTCGGCCGCAGTCGAACATGCTAACCACTAGTGGTTGGTCTAGACCAACGTGGCAGACAGATACGTTCAAAAGGCCAAAATCGCCGCCTTTATTATCACTTCTCGCCACTAAGGCGGTTGTGAGTTTGTTCTAAGTCTGAAACTTGTAAGTCCAGCGGGCTGGAAGGTCGTCTCATACTGCATTTGTTAGTATACCTTGAAAAAAACCTCGAAATATTTTTCAGATACTTAGTTAATACCATCATGATGACAACGATTTTCTAGTCTAGTAGTAGTTATTGTAAAATACAAATTAGGAAGTCATATACATAACATAACCGGTGCGTTTTCTGCTCAATATTGAATAAACTTTCATTATCTCGACGCGACAGGCAGGGGTTTTACGACGAGTCATAAAACCGCGGGTTTCTATTAAAAGTTTGCCTACGCCCGTAACGTTCAAAACCTCGTTGTGACAACGTATCTTGGATAGAACGCGCATCTGCTTCAACTTGAGACTTAAAGGACGAATACACATTACGAACAAAAAAAATGGTCAGAATGTTCACGCCTGCACAGGGAAGCGCGACACGACTAAATTGGTTTCGCATACGACGCAGACGATTTGCGCGGATATTTTATCTTGTCCGTAGTGTGTTGCCGCCCTAAATATTTTTCATCATAATATTAATTTGATAATTATAAAATATATTTTGTATTTGTATATATAAAAAGGTCTTCGACCAAAATGCTATAGGGTATGTTTTTAGGAGGTAGTCATCGTTTCAAGTTTTCAATGTTTTATAGATAGTCTTTGTAGAACAACATACAAGCTGAAATGACAACCACCACTGTTTTGAAAGTTGGTTAAAAATAAACTCCGGATAGGCAACACAAATAAAATTTTAGCAAAATGTTATATTTGCCCTTATTTGCATTGGAAATCAGGTTATTGAATCTTCATTAAGTACTACATAAATGAGTAAGCGGGTTTTCCCTTAGAAAAATTGAACTCTTTTCAAGCTCAGGCAAAGACTAAGATAAAATATTGCTGAGAATTTTGGGTAGATTTCCTCCTTACAGCAATATAATTAATCATAACATAAGAACTGCAAAATTAAAAGTGAGTCATATGTTAGCATGTATTTGTAATATACTTGTCAAAACTTGAAGGTATCTGACCATATCTCAGGTAAAAAACATAATCAATGCAATAAATACATAGACTAACAATAATTAATAAATTATGTATTGAAACATACATAACAGACTATATTATATTGTTATGTAAAGGGATGTCTGTTACATAAAAAACAATAGAATATGCATAATATCTTGATGATTCTAAAGCACTTTAAAAGTTTATTTGAATAAAAAAACATTATTATAATAAAAATCTAAGTTTCTTTTATTTATAAAGAGAGAAAATCAACCATGAACAGGATAATTATTGTTTTGTATATGTACAGGATAATTATTGTTTTTTTTCTCAATAACAGAGTGATGACAGCTTTTTTGTAGGGTATGTTCAGATATACACTGCGAGCACTTACTGGGGAGAAATTTGTTCCGTTATGGACTGACAGTATACTGCCGCAGAATCCTAGAGAAATATATGATAAATTGTTGCCATTTTTGTACTGTGAGCAAATGGAGTTTTCAAGGTAAGGTGCTCTCAGTGTTGACTGCGTTCCATTTTAAATAATAACCAGTATAGCTAACTATAAAGGAATCGCTTGGCAGTATACTAAATTGATGTCACACAATACAGTGCTTGCAGTGTATATTGGAAAATACCTGTAATTCGCATTTATATATTCTGTAATCCTTCATCAAGTTGCTAAGCAACTCTGTTGTTTGACAAAAAGGACAAAGCAACTATTGAAAAATAACAACATTGCAATAAAATATCGACATATTAAAGATAGATCAAATATACATCCATGGATTGAATATTAATTTCGGCCGTTTACCAACAATGGACTAGATTTATAAAGCTATAACTACTACTACTATTAAACAATGTTAATAATATTAGGACATCTGATACACGGAATTGTCACAAAATCGATTTCGTCGACAAACCCAAATGTAAACAAAGTAATCTTTGACACAAAGAGAGATAAGTAATGAACTTAGCAATATATTGGGGCGATTATTGAAGATTCTTCAAATATTGTATAAACATAAACAAAAACATGCGATGAAAAACTAGCCAACATAAAAAACTACTATTCAACTTATGTACCTACGTACATATTGTATTGTAATGGAGACACCACAACCTTTATTTATTTTTATCGGCCTAAATCCATTGAAATATCGGTAAAATAATATCAAATGTTTTTAATACACGTCTCAAAAGCGGACGTGATGGGCAAAACACGTTTTTTATAGAAACACCACGTTGTAACGAGTAACAACTTACCGTTTTACGACCATGGTAGAATCCGTCTGCTCGGTTGTGGACCCTATGATTCGAACTATAATTTACAAACGACACTGACAATATTGGAAACACCATGAATTATAAAACCACTATCAATTCAATTTACACATCGCTACAAAGCGATAAATACACTACTCTCCATTATTCCACTAACTTCGTAAAACTCGCACTTCACTTTAAGGGACATGTATTTTGTCGGGGCTTGGATCAAATTAAGGGACTTCAATAAAGAAATTATTGAGGATCGAATAATACACCGGCCACTGATGAAAACACTGTGCAGAGATGGAAAGATTCCCCATAAACATAAACTAAATTATTTTATTGTACCTACGTACTTTGTGTTTGCGGAATAAACTGAATCTAACTTCATGTCATTCGAAATTCCAACAACCACAGATAACTTTTATTAACTGGCTTTATAGCTCTGGGGTCCAGCCCTTTTGAGCCTAACCACAGATTTGCCACAGATGAAAGACCACAAAATTACAAAACTATAGATTTTTGAGTCCATTTGTCAATTTGAGTAGTATTTGAGTCCCACAGCGTAAAGCCAACGTAAAGCAGCTTAAGGGGTCTGTGCTTACTCTATGGGTCTGTGCTGGTCTATGTCTATACTTGTCTCTGGTATGAGTCTTCTTGTGCTGCCAGATGACAAAATTCAGACTCCCAAGAAGTTATGGGCTTTGTTATGGGTACATTCACATGATCCAATCCACAAGTGCATACTACAATAGCGACGGGTAACTTTAGAATTGAAGAACTGAAAGATGATTCACCTAAAATCAAAGCAAAACAAATCAAAAATATGAGAATTTAAGAAGACAGTTTTTGTTCAATGCATTCCACAATACTATGGAGGGTAGAGTACACAATACAAAAAAAAAATATTTTCGACAGAAATCCGAATGATTTCCATTTCCATAATAAAACCTTTTAAATCATTTCATCCATCCTTTTAAAGCATCTGTTACTTATTTTTATTCAAATTAATAACATTATTATTGTTTATTCTCAAGCGGGATGCAATCTTTGACTAACACATAGATTTAGGATTGTTTTCCGCTGCGCTACAATTAAATACCGTCGGCGTACTAGCAAATAGCAATATAATATGTGCCGAGCCGGCATATGAGTGTCAGTCTCATAGCAACAGATGTTAGACGCTGACGTGCCGTGTCTGCTATGGAATTTTGGTAGTAAACCAATGTAATATGCCGGCTTGTGTATCGAAATTGTTTAAAAATAATTCAACAAATAATAAAACAGACACTGGAATCACATACCATCATTAATTATTGAATAATTTATTTATTTCAATGTAAAATAACACGAGCCGTAAGACGCCATTGAGTGTTACCACGTTCTAGAGAAATCCGTTACCCTATGGATGCGATTTTTACTATTCTGTAATAAATATTTTTATAAAGATATTAATATATATAATAAAATACTAGTTTTCAAAAACTAGTATTTTACGCAGAATTGGGATACCAGACCACTTAATATTGTGATATTTGTAATCTCCTTTTGTAATAGGTATTGTTCAAATGATACCTATTTGCGTGATTCATACTTTCGTATTGTCTTAATAATATCACTTATTTATTTATTACTAGCTGATGCCCGCGACTTCATCTGCGTGAATTGAGGTTTTTTGGTGTCCGCGGGAACTTTTTAATATTCCGGGATAAAAAGTAGCCTGTGTGTTAATCTAGTGGTATAATCTATCTCTGTGCCAAATTTCATCCAGATCCGTTCAGCCGTTGGGGTGTGATTGAGTAACAAAAATCCATCCGTCCATCCAAACTTTCGCATTTATAGTAATATTAGTATTAAAGTATAGATAACAAAATTTAAATCTATCCATACAGTTAACTTAATTTGAATGATAAGTTTGCTTTCTAAAATTATATGTAACAATAAAAATATGAGTTTTCATAAATCATAAATATTGTTAATTTGCAAGTTCAGACAGATGTAGGCCGGCTTGCTAGTAATTGGCTGTTCATTAAAACTTTTTTTCTCGTGTTTGTAATTCTTATATTGTAAGTATTACTATGGATATTTGACAACGAATATATTTCTAACTATCCATTACTCACGCATAAACAAATCTATATTATTTTTCTGATGTTTAATCATCATTAAAATTTCGTGTTTGAATAACTAAGACTTTTATTTCATAAACAAGTTGTGCCTACAGTCATCAGAATATTTAACACATTTTTTACTCCCCTTAATTTTAAAGTTCATATTGCTTAGACATCACCTAAATTTTCTAGGTTACATTCATAATAGATATGTACTTTTAGTATAGTAACTATATAAAACCATATTTCCCATTAATTGGGTAAAAGTTTAGAAGCTGACAACACTATTTGCTTACGCAACAAGTATCTTGTCAATACACACTACGATAAGAGGTTGCCGCTTAAAATTAGCTATTGTTTATAAGAAGGGCGGAATCTAGTTGTAGCGCAGCGGAGATCAATTCTAAATCTATGGATTAACATAATCAAAGGATGCAATATGCACATTTGTTGGCTATGGTTGAAGAATAATTGATTTCCGAACGTTAATCAGTATTATTTCCGATTTCTGGCTTCCGCCTAAATTATATCATTTGGCGGCAAATAAACCAAATGAAATCACATTCAGTTTTAATTTTAAATCAGAATACTTAAAACTATGTTACAGCATTCAAAAATGGCTAAGGTAGTATTTAATTAAAAAAAACTCATAAATCTACAAATTTATCTGACTTTCACTGACCTTTTTAAAAATCTCCTTCGAAGCTCCGTCATCAAGCTCCAAGGGGGAATATGCCATGGAATTGTGCCACTTTTAAAACGTAAATAAATTTCTAATCTTAATATTTCTAACAACTTTTCACCCTTTATCCTTTTTTTCCTTCTATCTTGAGTGTTACACAAAAAGCCCATAATATAACTATGTAGATTAATTTAGAATATATTAATTTGATATTAAATAAATAAAAAATAATACTAATACGACTAGAATGTTTTATCACGACATCAGCGTACAACTCACAAAGTCACGACGACGTGTTTCAGTGTTTTTATAGTACATTTGGTTCGACTCTTGTTGGATTTGGATACTTGTCGGTCATACAAGTCGTACTTCGAACTCGAGCCGTGAGCGTGTCGTGACAAGTCCACGCGCGCGCATTTCGTAGTGATGTTGCTAGTATGATTCATGACTTCACCACTATCCACACATTCACACTATCCATCCACTTCAATTGTCGTGAAAGTCCACTATCAATTTATGTCATTGCGTTCTTTTCTTTCGTTTAACCATATGATTAATGGGTATGGTATTTTTAGGTAGGTATTTCGTTGTGCGATAATCGATCACCTTTTTCTCGGGAACATGAAATTTGGCAAGAAGCAAGGGCTCACAGCATAAGTATAGGAAAAAATCTGAAAATCATTAATTAGGGTTGTGTACTCATAAGGTGTCAAATTGTTTATCAGGCGCTATACCTACCACGGTTTGTCTATAAACGGCCTACCAGTTTAGCGCCTCATCTAAGTCAGCCGGTTATTTCACAGCTGATTACGTGTTATGACATCTTTCTTGTTAGGTATTTACTAAAAAAATTATATTGAACGTGTCCTATTGACTTGTCCTACTAGTGGGAGCACGAGGAATAGTTGGTGTGGTGGTACGGAACCCTTTGTGAGCGAGTCTGACTCGTACTTAACCTTTTTTTTCTCTTATTTGCTTGCTAACTTTTACATTTGATGACTTAATTAATAAACAAAGCCAAAAGAATTGAAAAGTGAAGCGCCGTATATGAGCGCACGTGAATAAAACTAGCCTTCTCTCCATTGACTTATACTATGTATACTACATATAAGTC
The DNA here is from genome assembly GCA_964035005.1 of Erebia palarica. Lineage (NCBI taxonomy): Eukaryota > Metazoa > Arthropoda > Insecta > Lepidoptera > Nymphalidae > Erebia > Erebia palarica. Next base: position 22,154,600 of record OZ035994.1, read on the forward strand.
AATGCTTATCTCGGTCTTCGCGTGGTTTTGGGCCCGATCAACTTGTAATTTTCTTTCGAACCATTATGAAATCTATAAAAAGTTACACAGTTATCCATGAAAACATATGATATAATAAACAGTTACACGGTTGTCGATGAGAGCTTCGAACAACCCTACTATTCAGTAGCACCCATTCAATATTTATAGGTATCTCACGACTCACACACAAATATATTTAATAATAATATATTTATGTAATATGTAGGTAATATAGGTACATAAGACGTGCAAGTTGAAACTTGCATTCATGTTATGCAGGACTGTCAAAAGTATCTATTTCCATAATAAGACTTCCGTTAATTAAGGTAGGTATCCATGGATAAAATCTCTCGGAACAAATTCTCGAACTTACAATCAAAGAAGACCATGGAATCAAACAATTCGTACATTCCTTTTACTAAAGATATCTTCAATATTTAATGTTTGATCGTTTCGTAACATTAGTTTTTTCCATCCTTTATATACTATGTATGTATACCTAATAAATAGAGCAAAAACCGTATAATCGTATACATTTATTCAATAATAAATAAACTACATATTACAACAATATAATTATCTATCGTGATTTTGATATCAAATACTTACACGTAAAATGCATGCGAGGAGCAACACTGGAATCTGTTTTAGAATTTCTCTAAATAACAAAAAATTATTCTTTCCCTGTGACCTAAACGCTGATAATGATATTTATTCGCTTTACTAGAACTATAATGTCGTGCCAGGTATTCAAGTTTCTCCTTATACTTTACTTTAATTAATGTTACAACGCAAAAAACAGAGACCTTATTCGCATAGTTTTCACTTATCCAGTTAAGTAATTATTGAAATTACTTTTATATAAATAGTCATCACTCATTAGTTATCACTCATCAGTCATCTGAATCCCAAGCAAATATTTTGTTTTTTTCTTTATATAATTTAATAACAAAAATACACACACAGTATAAAATAAATATATAGATTCATCCATTCTTATATTATAAATGCGAAAGTGTGTCTGTCTGTCTGCTACGCTTTCATCCTATCTACCAAATTTCATCAAAATCGATTGATGAAATTTGGTGTAGGGATAGTTTGTATCCCGGGGAAGGACATAGGCTACTTTTTATCCCGGAAAATTGAAGAGTTCCCGTGGCAATGAAATACCTAAATCTACGCGGAGAAAGACACAGGCATCATCTAGTTAGTGATTTTAAAAAAAAGTGTGTGTGTGCAATTCACACACGGTGAAACTTCAGAAAAGTAGCCTACGAGATAATGAGATAAATATAACTTGTATTCATCTCATTCTCTGGCAGGCTAAATCCTATTCATCGAATTATCAAATCACAACGACTCTAAAGAAGTTTCATTTAAAAAAACTACCCAACTAAAGTAATTCTTACAACGTTAGTAAATTATTATGCTAATTTACTGGATCTACGTTTTTTGTACGAAAAAATGCTAAATAATAGTATCGATTATATATGTAAGATTGTAAAAACCGTTAGATTATAATCTAACTCGCGAAATTGTAAACTGGTGAAAGATTGTGAAATATTCATTGTATTTACGTTTTCTTGACTGTTTCGTGTAGGTTAGGTTAGGGTTCGACATAAACAAACAGGCAGTGACCCAACCTAAGTGGGTTAGGTTCTATCGGGTTAATAAACATAACAGATTGCAATCTACCGGAAATGCTCTCATGGTCTCACTGGACATAGAGGGGGCCTTCGACAATGCGTGGTGGCCAGCCCTCAAACACCAACTCATAACCAGGAAGTGCCCAAAAAACCTGTATGCGATGACATGCTCATACCTCGAAGACCGTAAGATCAAGGTCAATTAGGCTCGAGCTGAGCACGAGAGGAGTACCACGAAAGGTTGCGTCCAAGGATCCATCGGCGGACCGACTTTCTGGAACATAATTCTGGACTCGCTGCTCACTCAGCTTACAGAAAACGAGGTATACTGTCAAGTTTTCGCGGACGACGTAGTTCTGGTATTCTCGGGACACAAGATTGAGGAGATGGAACAGACCGCAAACAACACCTTAGCGGAAGTGATGGAGTGGGGGAAGCGCAACAAGCTAAACTTTGCTGCACACAAGACCAGTGCAATGATGCTGACGAGGAAGCTCAAATGCGCAAACCCGGAACTCTACATGTCCAACAACAGAATTCAACTTGTGGACCACATGAAACTATTGGGCCTCATCATCGACAAAATACTAACCTTTCAACCGCACGTTGCCGCCATATGCAAATAAACGGCGGACATCTATAAACAGCTGGCGTGCGCGGCCAAGGTAACATGGGGCCTAAATAGGGAGATTATCAGAACTATTTATGTCGCTGTGATAGAGCCCATCGTGTTGTATGCTTCAAGCGTCTGGTACCCGGCAACAGAATTCCAGATGATCAGAAACCTGTTAGACACTATACAACGGGGATACGCGCAAAAGATCTGCAAAGCATACCGCACGGTCTCTCTCACATCGGCACTCGTCCTATCAGGACTACTCCCACTAGACCTAAGAATCCAGGAAGCCGCAAACCTATACTTGGCGAAGAAACACAAATCCAGGGACTATCTTCCACCTGAAAGGGAGGAGAAATGGGTGCAATACCTAGACCAACCGCACCCATCAAAAATCAAACCAATCCAATATGAGCTCCTAGAGAAACTGGACCCCGAATCCATAGACCTCCACCATATAACCGGACCTCAGATCTACACAGATGGCAGCAAAATCGAGGTTAAGGTAGGAGCTGCCCTAACATGGTGGCAGGAAGGTAAGGAGACCAATTACTCTACCTTCAAGCTAGACCCAGCGTGCACGGTCTTCCAGGCGGAACTATATGCGCTGTACAGGGCGATACAACAAGTAAAGCAGAGCGGTCAACCAGTAGCCAATATTATGAGCGACTCAAAATCCTCACTTGAGCTACTGGAAAACCCAAAGCTCACACACACTGTAGCGAAGGCGCTGAGGGAAAGTCTGGAGGACCTAGCCGCGGAAAGGAGGAAGGTGCGGCTTTTCTGGATCAGAGCACACATAGGTACACCTGGCAATGAGAGGGCAGACGAGCTTGCAAAGGAGGCCGCTCAAAGATCGAACACGGCTCCTGATTACAAGGAAATTCCTTTCTCATATGTTAAAAGAAAGATCCGAGAAGAATCCGTGAACAAATGGCAAGATAGATACAGTACCTCACAAACCGGCAGGGTCACAAAAATCTTCCCGGACGTAGGCAAAGCCTATAGCACGATAAGGAAAATGAAGATGATCCCGGTGCTGTGTCAAGCATTTACAGGCCACGGAGGCTTCTCGGAATACCTATATCGCTTTAAACTAAAGGACAGTCCAGCATGTGAGTGCGACCCGGATACACCTGAATTTTGTTTACCCGCCATCCGCCACGTCCAGCCCGCGTAGCGAGTTATCCGATTAGAGAATTAATTGCATCCGGTTAGTGAACTGAAGAAGTAGGTTAAGTTAGTATAGTGAACATATAAAGATAAATGTATAAGTATATATACTATTATTGAAGATATTTACTAACATTAGATACTTGTTTCAGGATAAAGAAATGAAATTTAAGAATGGAATACATTCCCTGCGATTAAGAAAAATAACGATGGTGTCAGAGACGAGGTTATAAAAGGATGCGTGCGCATCTGCTGCGGACTACATTGTCACCCGTCGTTGCGTGTCGTTCTTGTGTGATTTTATTTTCTTGCTGTAATATTTTTATTGTTCATGTTAATAAATGAGTCAGGAGAGCTTTTACGTCTTTCTTCTTCAAGTATCCTCTAGAAATTTGCAAGATCAGAAGTGGGATTCGGTATCAACGTGATGCCTAATCCTACCGGCTATTCTGATTCTATAATTCTATACTTGAGGAAGGAAGGCAAGAATGCCTGATTGTGATCGCGTGAATGTCGTAGAACTGGTCATAATGGTTGTTTGAAGCATGAGGTGGACGCGATACTAGTTCGCGTCAGGTGCTTTGAAAAGTCAGACAGCTACGCCTAATATCACCATCGCCTGATAGGCGTGCGTTGTTGGAAAAACCTCCGTCATGTTCTATGAGCCGGCGGTCATGTTGCAGCCGCTGGGTGCACCATACAGGGGTCAAATGTTGGGTGTTGAATCGGAATGTGTTGTAAGTGACGCGCATGCGGATATGCAATCATTTTGTTTGAAGTAACGAGTAAGAGTTCAGATAGTTACAGCACATATGTTGACTATGCTTGTCGTTCACTTCTTCGTTTGCGAATAGTGAGAGGGCTCAGTGTTGGGTAATTGATGTTTTGAAAAACTGGATTGCAGTCTAATTGTCATCGTTGCCTGGTTGCCGTGTAAACAGAAGATGTAAACATTGGGTGTTCAGGTTCTTATTCAGTTCTGCGCATATCAGCCATGACATATTGTCATGTCATGTCAATTATTTGTCTACTTGTGTTTATTTACTTTCGTGTAAAATTATTTGAAGTTTGACCTGTTAATTTTTGGTCGTTTTGTGATCTTGGTAAAGTTGTGTACGTAGAATAAAGTCTGGTTTGTTTGTTCGTATTTCTTTCACAGATAAAGGACCGCTGGTATGCTCACATTTATAGAGAGCACCAAAAAGGAACATTTCTACTTGTTCGCATTTAGAGAATGTTGTTCAAGTTAGTTTCGTTCGATGGATATGTTACGAAGTTATTACTCGAAATGTGGTTCATGTGATATGGCTTGTAAAGGTATTCAGAACCTGTGGCAAACGTGTGTGGTGTGGTCATTATCTGTTGTATGTCTCTTTCATATTCGGCGCTCAACACGGTGTGAGGCGTTCTGGACGCGCCAGGCAGCGCGCTCGCCTGCTGAGCCGAGCTGCGCGTCTACATGTCGCGCAGGGCTGCGCGCTCGCGTGCTGCGCCGAGCTGCGCGTCTACATGTCGCGCAGGGCTGCGCGCTCGCCTGCTGAGCCGAGCTGCGCGTCTACATGTCGCGCAGGGCTGCGCGCTCGCCTGCTGAGCCGAGCTGCGCGTCTACATGTCGCGCAGGGCTGCGCGCTCGCGTGCTGCGCCGAGCTGCGCGTCTACATGTCGCGCAGGGCTGCGCGCTCGCCTGCTGAGCCGAGCTGCGCGTCTACATGTCGCGCAGGGCTGCGCGCTCGCGTGCTGCGCCGAGCTGCGCGTCTACATGTCGCGCAGGGCTGCGCGCTCGCCTGCTGAGCCGAGCTGCGCGTCTACATGTCGCGCAGGGCTGCGCGCTCGCGTGCTGCGCCGAGCTGCGCGTCTATACGTCGCGCAGGGCTGCGCGCTCGCCTGCTGTTGCGCGTCTGCTGGTCGCGCAGGGCTGCGCGCTCGCGTGCTGCGCCGAGCTGCGCGTCTACATGTCGCGCAGGGCTGCGCGCTCGCCTGCTGAGCCGAGCTGCGCGTCTACATGTCGCGCAGGGCTGCGCGCTCGCGTGCTGCGCCGAGCTGCGCGTCTACATGTCGCGCAGGGCTGCGCGCTCGCCTGCTGAGCCGAGCTGCGCGTCTACATGTCGCGCAGGGCTGCGCGCTCGCGTGCTGCGCCGAGCTGCGCGTCTATACGTCGCGCAGGGCTGCGCGCTCGCCTGCTGCTGCGCGTCTGCTGGTCGCGCAGGGCTTCGCGCTCGCCTGCTGAGCCGAGCTGCGCGTCTACATGTCGCGCAGGGCTGCGCGCTCGCCTGCTGAGCCGAGCTGCGCGTCTACATGTCGCGCAGGGCTGCGCGCTCGCCTGCTGCGCCGAGCTGCGCGTCTACATGTCGCGCAGGGCTGCGCGCTCGCCTGCTGCGCCGAGCTGCGCGTCTACATGTCGCGCAGGGCTGCGCGCTCGCCTGCTGAGCCGAGCTGCGCGTCTACATGTCGCGCAGGGCTGCGCGCTCGCGTGCTGCGCCGAGCTGCGCGTCTATACGTCGCGCAGGGCTGCGCGCTCGCCTGCTGCTGCGCGTCTGCTGGTCGCGCAGGGCTTCGCGCTCGCCTGCTGAGCCGAGCTGCGCGTCTACATGTCGCGCAGGGCTGCGCGCTCGCGTGCTGCGCCGAGCTGCGCGTCTATACGTCGCGCAGGGCTGCGCGCTCGCGTGCTGCGCCGAGCTGCGCGTCTATACGTCGCGCAGGGCTGCGCGCTTGCCTGCTGCTGCGCGTCTACTGGTCGCGCAGGGCTGCGCGCTTGCCTGCTGCTGCGCGTCTGCTGGTCGCGCAGGGCTGCGCGCTTGCCTGCTGCTGCGCGTCTGCTGGTCGCGCAGGGCTGCGCGCTTGCCTGCTGCTGCGCGTCTGCTGGTCGCGCAGGGCTGCGCGCTTGCCTGCTGCTGCGCGTCTGCTGGTCGCGCAGGGCTGCGCGCTTGCCTGCTGCTGCGCGTCTGCTGGTCGCGCAGGGCTGCGCGCTTGCCTGCTGCTGCGCGTCTGCTGGTCGCGCAGGGCTGCGCGCTTGCCTGCTGCTGCGCGTCTGCTGGTCGCGCAGGGCTGCGCGCTTGCCTGCTGCTGCGCGTCTGCTGGTCGCGCAGGGCTGCGCGCTTGCCTGCTGCTGCGCGTCTGCTGGTCGCGCAGGGCTGCACGCTTGCCTGCTGCTGCGCGTCTGCTGGTCGCGCAGGGCTGCGCGCTTGCCTAGTGCGCGACACTTCACGCTCGCCTGCCGCGCTGCGAGGCGTGACACTGCGTGTTCGCTAGTCACACTGGGAGGTGTGACGCTACGCGACTAACTGCGTGCAGGGATGCGGTGACTGATGTGGTTTCAGGTTTGGCCGAGCGCACTATTTGTTTGGGCTAAGTTATGCTAACGTCGCGCCTATGTCTTATGCCATGAAGTTGCTCTTTATACTTTTCTCAACGATGCCGCAACGAGACAAGCTAACGTCGCGCCTCTGTCTAACCAGGCTAAGTCATGCTAACGTCGGGCTTAATGACTTAGGCCTGTGCTGTCTGTACACTCTGGGCAGAAAAGCTAACGTCGGGCCTCTATCTTGCCGTACTAAGTTAATGCGAACGTCGTGCCTATGACTTAGATGTGTACTCTTCATCGTATCGGGCAGACAAGCTAACGTCGTGCGACTGTCTTGCCGGGCTAAGTCATGCTAACGTCGTGCTTAATGACTTAGGCCCAAGTTGTTCTAACACTGCTTACCAGTTAGGGTAAAACGTTGTGCCACTGTCTTGTCGTGGTAGGTCATGCTAACGTCGCGCTTAATGACTTAACCAGTGGCCGTAACGTTTCGAATTTTATTTATACGCCTAACGTGTCTTCTGAAATTTGAAGCGTTGTATTCGGTAATGGCCGTAAAAAGATATGTGAAGTTTGTTGTTTTATGTGCGCAGGTGCAGACAAGGACATGAGATGATCTTCCGGGTTGCCAGCAACCAACAACGTTCTGTGGTGCCGAGGCTTGCAGGTGCTTCTGTTGCGCCTGCCATTTAAGAACTTCAAGATTCTGTCTGTGTCCAACGGAGTCTAAGCAATGCCACTGCTGGACTAGAGGAGCTGAAATGAAGGAGCCCGGGGACGGTCTCGGGTCAGTCTGGCCGTATTGAAGATATTTACTAACATTAGATACTTGTTTCAGGATAAAGAAATGAAATTTAAGAATGGAATACATTCCCTGCGATTAAGAAAAATAACGATGGTGTCAGAGACGAGGTTATAAAAGGATGCGTGCGCATCTGCTGCGGACTACATTGTCACCCGTCGTTGCGTGTCGTTCTTGTGTGATTTTATTTTCTTGCTGTAATATTTTTATTGTTCATGTTAATAAATGAGTCAGGAGAGCTTTTACGTCTTTCTTCTTCAAGTATCCTCTAGAAATTTGCAAGACTATATATAAAGATAAATATTAAATGTATAAGTATATATAAAGATAAATATTAAAGTATAAGTAAGGCTTACATTGTATGCTTAAGGGGGAAAAAAAAATACTCTGTACTATTTATAGACTTGCTCAGGAATAGCAGGGTTACAAACAAAAAATTTCTTGATTGGGCGGTATTGTAGTTTAGTTTTAAGTTATAGTTTAAAAGATGCTGCAAAATAAATAGCAGCAGTTATGGTAGGACCGCTGGTGGTTTTAGTGGGTAGTCTGGGCAACCGGGAGTCCCACATACCCTGCCGGAAGCTGAGCTCTTGTTGTTTATAAGAGTTCAGCTTTTGTCAGGGATGCGTAAATGCATTTCCACCAGCGGGATATAAAAAAAAAATTGGTTTACTGAGAGTAAACCAATTTTTTTTCTTCGGAGAGATAGTAGAGAAAATGATGGTAAACCGTTTACAGTGGAAAATACTTAGTGGAAAACTCTGAACAAAGCCCAGTATGGCTTCATGCCGCAGCGCGGAACCGAGGACGCCCTCTATGACTTGTTGAGGCATATACGATCAAAAGTAAGAGATAAAAGATCGTACTTATGATCTCACTGGACATAGAGGGGGCCTTCGATAATGCGTGGTTGCCCGCCATTAAAAAACAGCTCATCGACAGGAAGTGCCCAACTAACATCTACAGAATGGTGTGCTCATACCTCAAAGACCGCAAGGTAAAGGTCAATTACGCCAGGGCGGTATACGAAAGGGAAACATCGAAGGGATGCGTCCAAGGATCCATTGGAGGACCAACCTTCTGGAACCTGATCCTCGACCCACTGCAAACCAACTGACAGACAGTGGGGTATACTGCCAGGCGTTTGCAGATGACGTGGTTCTGATTTTCTCAGGACACAAGATGGAAAAGCTGGAAGAAACCGCCAACTCCACCTTGGCGGGCATAGTGGACTGGGGGAAACGTAATAAGCTTAAATTTGCCGCGCACAAGACCAATGCGATGATTATTACAAAGAAGCTGAAGTATGAACTCCCAAAACTCTGCATGTCCCACAGCGAACTCCACCTCGTAGAGGAGCTAAAGCTCCTAGGCCTCATTATAGACAAAAAACTAAACTTTAAAGCGCACGCTGCCGCCATATTTAGAAAGACAGCGGATATATACAAACAACTAGCGTGCGCAGCCAAAGTCACATGGGGCCTAAATAGGGAAATTATCAGAGCCATCTATGTCGCGGTGATCGAGCCCATTGTGCTATACGCTTTCAGTGCATGGTACCCCGCAACAGAGCTCCAAATGATTAGGAGCCTGTCAGATACAACACAAAGGGGATACGCACAGAGGATCTGCAAGGCGTATCGCACGGTCTCGCTCACCTCGGCACTCGTCCTCTCGGGAATACTCCCGCTTGACCTAAGAATCCAGGAAGCCGCACACCTGTACGTTGCCAAGAAAGGCATATCCCGGGACTACTTACCACCGGGCAGGAAGCTAGAACGTTGGGTACACTATCTTGAACAATCACACCCATCAATGCTCAAGTCAACACAGTATGAGCTCCTCGAGAAGCTGGACCCCGAAACAATCGAAATCCACCAAATCACCGGCCCCCTGATCTACACCGACGGTAGCAAGATCGAAGGCAAAGTCGGTGCAGCATTAACATGGTGGGAGAACGGGAACGAGTCCAGCTACTCAGCCTTCAAATTAGACCCCGAGTGCAAGGTCTTCCAGGCGGAACTCTATGCGCTGCACAGGGCGATACAACTGGCTAAACAAAGCAACCACCCAGTAGTCAACGTGATGAGCGATTCTCGATCATCACTGGAACTGCTGGAGAATCCAAAACTAAGTCACCCCCTGGTCAAGGCATTGAGGGAAGACCTGCAGGAAGTGAATGCAGCAGGAAGGAAGGTGAGGCTCTTCTCGATCAGAGCGCACGTTGGGACTCCCGGAAACGAGCGGGCGGACGAACTGGCAAGAGGGGACGCCCAAAAGGCTGACACAGCCCTGTCATATGGAAAAATTCCTCTCTCATACGTCAAAAGGAAACTCCGAGAAGAATCCATAAGGAAATGGCAAGACCGATACAGCACCTCCCAAACTGGCTGCGTCACAAAAATCTTCTTCACGGACGTGGGCAAAGCTTACAGTTCGATAAGAAGAATGGACGCCAGTACTGTGTCAGGCTTTCACAGGCCATGGAGGACTATCGGAGTACCTACACCGCTTCAAGCTCAAGGATAGCCCAGTTTGTGAGTGCTACTTAGAAACACCAGAAACGTCAATACATATAATAGTTGACTACCCGCGATTTTCCTCGCTACGGGCGGATACACAACATAAGATCGACCATGACATAAGAATGGAAGAACTGCACGTCTTAATCGCAGACTCCAACAAGAGGAGAGCTTTCCTGTCGTATATAGAGACCATCTTCCGAATAGCTGCCAAAAGGAACAGCTCCCTTGCTCCAATCAGCTCAGGCCAGAGCGGGACCACCCGAACAGCGGATCGACCCGACCCACCACCCCTCCACCGACCAACTGTGCAGGCATTGTCAAACAGGCAGTTCCTCCAGCTGGGTGAAAATGGGGAACCGGGTATAAGAATCCGCGGAGTGGCCCTGTTCATGGATGACAATGCAGAGAAATTGGGCATAAGCTTCTGTTTAGCGGGGCCCCCGGGCTGGGTGACAATTTCGCCAGGCCTTGCGGCGCTCCTAAACGGAAGCACGTCAAGGAACACCCTGAGACGCAGAGTTTACGACGCCTTGCCTGAGACTGCAGTAGCTCAGCAGCGCTGCAGGATTGTGCGAATAAAGAACAAAGTTGTCGCACTATACAATTGGGACCTCGACCGAACTCCATTCCCTCAGGCAAGCTCTGCGCTAAAACATCTCTGCACCACGGGCACGTCCGCTCCAAAGACCTTAAGCGTGGACGCCATGGTGGTGGTCTATGAAAAAGGCATAATAGAGGACTACTTCGGCTGCATAGAAGCTTCAAAGAATCACTAAGTAGTAATCTATGGACAGGGGAGAAGATCTCAGTTTCCTGAAACCCCTGAGGCCCAAACCCGACACAACACCAGGAGAATGACCCACGAAACACCATGACAGCCCCAGAGCTGACTGGAGCGAGGAGGCGGCAGCTAAAGAGACGAGAAGCTCAGTCGAGCTCGGCCTCCACACCCCTAGCAGGCCCCACGACAACTAAGAGAGCCTTCACGAAGGCCGTTAATACCTTCGGCACGGCGATGAAAAGCCTCTCTGGGAAGGCAACAAAAACACTGGCAGCATCGCTCACGGAAAGGGCGGCAAAAGCAATCGAGGCTTTCTTCACACCCAGTCCAAGACCTCAGGCAACCTGCAGAGGCCCGTACGAGGGCAGACAAAGGCCAGGTTGAATCACCCTGCCTGAAAACGCCACAGAATCCCATAGATCACATAACCAATGCTTTCCTCGAATTCAGAGCGCTCACCAAAGCAGATCTAGAGGTCAGTCGGAGGACGTGTGCAGCCATCTTAGAGTCCTACCGACACAAAAACATGGGCCTCCTAATGGTGAGACTCAAGGAAGCGGAAGCGGCCATATACGACAACGAAAAGTCCCCAGTCATCCACGGGGATGCGGGAGTAGAGGGACTTATGGCCGCTTACAATGGAACATCATTAATATTGATATCGATCTCCTTAATAAACACTTTTCTACTTGTGATGTAATTGATAGTGACGAGAAACAGCACACTATTAGTATTCTTTCATCATCATCAACTCCTGACTTTCTTCCATTTAGTTTCGAGTCATTCACCGAATGTGATGTTAAGAGGAACGTATTGTCTATCTCATCGAATGCTATCGGTACTGACAGCGTTAGCCGCAATATGATTGTTCCTATCCTTGACGTTGTCTCTCCTATCCTTACCCACATTTTGAATTGTTCTATTGGCACCAGCGAATTTCCTGAAGCATGGAAGAATGCGCAAATTATTCCTCTTCCCAAAAAACTAAAACCATCATCTGTAAATGATTTTCGTCCCATTTCTATTTTACCATTTCTCTCAAAAGTTCTTGAGAAGTTAGTCTATCAGCAGCTAAGTCTATTCCTTAATAAGCACTGTCTTCTCAGCCCTTTGCAATCTGGATTTCGTCCTGGTCATAGTACGGTTACAGCGCTAGTCAAGGTTACCGATGACATTCGTTGGGCAATGGACAATAAGCAGCTCACAATTTTAACGTTGCTTGATTTTAGTAATGCATTTAATACCGTGGATTACGATATTTTGCTGAGTATGTTGCGTTCTTCTTTTAACATGGCCCCGTCGGTGATTGATTGGTTTCGGAGTTACCTCAATGGTCGTCGTCAGCGCATTCGAATCGACGAGACCTTTTCGTCGTGGTGTGATGTGACGGCCGGGGTACCTCAGGGTGGCGTGTTGTCTCCTTTATTATTTGCTATTTTTATTAATTCTATTACTCCTTATATCTCTTCTCTCTATCACATGTATGCAGATGATATCCAAATTTATCGGTCTGCACCTCTGGAGGATCTTGGTTCTGCCATTTTCGCCATTAATAGTGACCTTGCTGCCATTTCTGGGTGGAGTAAACAATATGGGCTATGCGTGAATCCTGCCAAATCCCAGGCAATTATTATTGGCAGTCCAGGTTTCATTTCCAGAGTTGATTTGCACGGCCTCCCACCGATTGTTTTTAATGGTGTTTCTATACCTTACTGTGCTTCTGTTAAAGATCTCGGTATACATTTGGACTCTGAATTATCCTGGTCTGTGCAGGTTAAGGAAATTAGCAGGAAATCATTTGCTGTTTTGAGCTCGCTACGCCGATTGCGCAATGTTTTGCCAATTCCAACCAAAGTTATGTTAGCACAATCTCTCCTTCTCTCTATTCTCGATTATGGTGATGCAAGCTTTTTTAATTTGACCCAGGACCAACTTAACAAACTTGAGCGACTTCAAAATCTTGCTATTCGGTTCATATTTGGCTTACGCAAATATGACCACGTATCTGAATTTCGCCAAAAGCTCAAGTGGCTCCCTATTCGCCGTCGCCGGGATATGCACGTTCTCTCTCTTCTGTACTGTGTTTTATTTCACCTAAAAACTCCTTCTTATCTTAAAGAGAAGTTTCAATTTATTGGGGTGCAGTCAGACATGAGAACCTGTCGAACGCTTACTCTGAAAATGCCTTCACATAAAACCAAATTTTTCGGAAATTCATTTACTGTGCAGGCAATTGAACTGTGGAATGCACTCCCACTGAATATAAGACAGTCGAAATCGCTGGGCGTGTTCAAAAATGCTCTTAAGACGCACTTCCTTGCAAATTGAAGACAACTTTAGTTTATATTTAATTTTAATGTAAGTATGTGTATGTATAGTATGTAATTGTATATTTAAGTTTATATGGTATGTATGTATTATATATGTTATTTTATAATATATTTATGCATTGTATGTATTAAGATATTTGTGTATTTTTGTCTATGTATTGTTATGTAGTTTTTTGTATGTAGTATTAGTATAATTGTGCGCCACCTACAGCCTGGTTTCCTTGTGTTCTCCTAATAAGGTTGCCTGGAAGAAATTGCTACTTAGCAATAAGGCCGCCCTTTGTACTTCTTTGTGTTATTTTATGTTTTCTGTAATTTACTTTTGTTATGTGTGGTACAAATAAAGAGTTTAATAATAATAATAACATCCGGTTTTGTCGATCTGGACAGGGAGGCGTCAACGGATGACAAGAAGATTCAGAACGCCGACATCGGACCCGATAGTGGTGATCGCCAAGTGCACAAGGGTGATGCTGGGCGCTAAAATCCTAGAAAAAGCAAGCGCCATTGCGGGCAAGGAAAACGAACTCTTGGGACTGTGGGAAACACCCAAATTCCACTGGGTCAACGGGGTTCCCGGCTGTGGCAAAACAACATACATAGTCAGGAACTTCGTCAAGAGCCGTGACGTGGTAATATCAGCTACCACGGAAGCAGTGCACGATCTGAGGGAAAAACTACAGCCACAGCTTGGAAGGTGCGCTAGAACCAGAGTCCGCACCATGGCTTCAGTTCTGGTAAATGGTTTTGGGGATCCTGGTAAGGGAAAATGCAGCCGTCTAATCATAGACGGGCCTCCATAAACCATTTCGGAGCGATTATTATGGCCACTATGCTGGCAGGCTCTAGCGAAACCCTTTTGATCGGAGATACTAACCAGGTGCCTTTCATCGTTCGCAATGGCGCTTTCAAGCTTTTCTATTCCGACCACAGCGTAGTCATAAAAGACCGTGAGGAGCATCATTGCACGCACAGGAACCCAATGGATGTCGCATATGCCCTCCGAAAAGTGAACGACGGCATGTACGTGTGCATCCAAATGCCAGATTCGATCCCTGGAGCTGAAGAGGTACACTGGTGCGGAAATCCCTAAGGACACGAACAACACCCTGTATCTGACCCATACCCAAAAGGAAAAGGCACTACTAAAGGCCCAAGGGTATGGGACGGCTCCGGATCACGTGTACACACAATACATGAGGCCCAGGGATTGACCGGGAGTGCGTACTGTGCTGGGAAAGGGCACCATCCATGACGAAGTCCCACACGCGATCTTCGTCGTGACACGGCATACCACCTGCTGTACGTATTACACCGACGATAACACGGACGCGATCGCAGAGTTCGTCTTGAATGCGAAAAAGGCAAAACCCATCGAGATCAGGGATCATAATATAAAGATGGCCATTCGTGACGGGAATGTAGCAGTGGCGAGAAAATTATTAAAAAGTAGGTTAGAATAAAATGTGAATAACATAAAACATAAGTTTGACGTGCTAATTTCGATTGTAGTATAGTATATCTAAAGTAATTGTAGTGTTAAATATAATAGCCAAATGTCAATAAAAAAAAAATATGTTACTACCATCAAATATGAATAACTTTACTTCCGTAACAAAAAAAAAAACAATAGTGAAGAAGATTTAATAGTAGTTATTTATACATATTAGTGTGTAGATATATGTAGCAAATAGGAAAACATCAATGCAGTGTTGATTAATGTGAGTTGTGTGCAAATTTTTCGTTTGAATTAAATAAAATATAATAAAATTAAACATTAAAAATAAAAAAGGCACGGACCACGAGTCTGTTGAGTGTAAATTCATTTAATAATTAAAAAAAACTACCGGAAAATAATGCGTTAAATTGTAATCTTTCGACACTTTGCGATTTCGAGAGTTAGATTATAATCTAACGGTTTTTACACTCTTACGGTGACATATATACTGTCCATAACTATCGATTATATATATTGTCGGTATTTACTAACAAAGAATTAACTATGTAATGAAAGACGCAAGTCGTGTAGTTCACCTTAACATATTGCTACCTCATATTGCTAAGTAATGAAAGAACTAGAATTTTAATTAAAGATCTTACATTAATAAGTCTTTACAGTCGCGCATTGTCGAGTCAACATCTACTGAAGATGCTCCGGTGTCGGATTGAAACGTTCGTTGAAAATAATTGTGGTGTGGTAAATATAGCAAGGCACTGACACACTGTAGTCTGTACCACATAGATTTACCTATTGTTGCGGATTATAGCGAATTAAACTTCTAGTTCTTTCATTATCGTGGACTTCCCCAAAGTAACGCCTGCTTCTATCCAATATTGCTGAGCATGAAATATATCGCCTCAACATATTTCTGACTATACATACATCATTGCTTATAATTTGAATTACAGTGTAACGGGAAACTATATTCCATACTAATATTAAATTTTTTTGTATAAATTAAGTTGTTTCAAAATGAACAAATTTCTTCTTCATAACATAAAATCACAGCCTCACGTCACGCCAGCAAGTTGTGGAATCTGGCATAGTATGTTTACCGTATTACAACCAATGCCAAGCGTGTCAGTTTTATAATGGTTTTGAGAAAATTGCTAATATACGTAAAGGCCTGCGCAGACGATAGTCATTGAACGCGGAGGACAAAAATTTATTACTTACTAGCTGATGCCCGCGACTTTCTCCGTGTGCAGGTTTTTTTGATTGCCGCGGGAATTCCTTAATTTTTCGGGATAAAAGGTAGCCTATGTGCCATTCCAGACTATAATATATATCTATGCTTAATTTCATCCAGATCCGTTCCGCCGTTTCGGCGGGATTGAGTATCAAACATCCATCCAAACTTAAAAAAATATTACTAGCTAATGCCCGCGACTTCGTCTGCGTGGATCGAGGTTTTTTGGTTCCCGCGGGAACTCCTTAATTTTCCGGGATATAAAATAGCCTATGTACTATTCCAGACTATAATCTATCTCTGTGCCAAATTTCAGCCAGATCCGTTCAGCCGTTGGGGCGTGATTGAGTAACAAATATCCATACATCCTTCCAAACTTTCGCATTTATAATATTAGTATAGATTAATTATAGAAGAACTGTATTGCAAAACGTACACGATCTACTTAACGACGAAACCCCTTAACGACGGACTTTTGTCCATCACCGACAATAGTCTCTCGTCTGCGCAGGCCCTAATGGTCCTTATCATCTCCATTTTGCAGTGTAGTAGGGACAGGCAGTTCATTTTTATCGTAAGATAGGCTTGCTCTCAACGACAATCATGCCTTATGGAAAACAATGATAGATTTCTACTCACTCATGCCTAGAAGCGCCATAAGCTATAGTCCGTCAAATTTATCTAGCCCGGTAGCCAAAATTGGAACTAACTTTTATGCCTGTTTATTATTTTTCCTTATCTACTAGCGACGCTAACACTGGGTCATGTCAGTTTGTGGGACTAAATACGTGGCAGGTTTCACATTTGATAATGTAATGACAACCTAGCTCTGTCAGCTCAAAAGCGGTTCTAAGAACATGATTATCGAAACGACTAAGGCCCTATTTAGAAACCGACATCAGCTACGAACCCAAGTGTCGGACTTAAGCATAGATTAATCGATAGACTAAGGGTATGTTCCGATATACACAGCGAGCACTGTTCAGTGCTCTTACTTGGGAGAAATTCGTTCCGTTATGGACTGACAATATACTGCCGCAGTATCCTAGGGAAATATATGACGTCATAAATCTTCGCCATTTTTGTACTGTAAGCGCTGGCGATTTCGAGGCAAGGTGCTCTCAGTGCTGACTACGTTCCGTTTTAAACAGTAACCAGTATAGTTAACTATAAAGGAACGGCTTCGCAGTATACTAAATTGACGTCACACGTTACAGTGCTTGCAGTGTATATCGGAACATACCCTAAGTAATTACATATAAAGCCCCGCATCCGCTAATACTCCTCATAATCATAGTAATCCTCGTCTTCCCCGTTCTGCAGCATGGCAGCGAGAGAGAGCTCGCCGCTCGCCTCAGGAACTTCCGCTTCCAATTCCTCTTCGTAGTCTTCAGCAGCATCTGTGGTGGTAAAAACTTCAGTAGTTGAGTATTTGACAATTAGTCAAATACATTATTTTTTAGTGATTAATAACGGATTTTATCGATGAATTATAGAGGATTTCCCAAAACTCGTAATATCCACCTCCCCTTTTAGTTTTATGTTAAATAACCATTTTAAAAAGTAAAAAAAGTGCGTCGCACTTTGATGACGTCGCAATCCAGTACATCTACTATATAAAAATAAGTCGGGTTTTCCTTCCTGACGCTATAACTCCAGAACGCACGAACCGATTTCCACGCTTTTGCATTCGTTGGAAAGGTCTCGGGCTCCGTGAGGTTTATAGCAAAGAAAATTCAGGAAAAATTGAAAAGGAAGCCATCTGGAGGCGAGACGGAGTTCGCCGGGTTTGCTAGTATTTCATACAAAAACCCATTCCGATACGATGCCGTGTAGAAACCGAATAGGGGTATAGGTTTAATATAACTGCCATGCCTCTAACAGGTTAGCCCGCTATCATCTTAGACTGCATCATCACTTACCATCAGATGTGATCGCAGTCAAGGGGTTAACTTGTAGTGGATAAAAAAAACTTCTAGGCAAGCGCGTTCCAAACAGGACCTCATCATTGCTTTGCACTAAGTATGATTTTCATCAAGCGCAAGCCTATCCCAGAATAAAAAAAACATACCTTGTATTAGCGAGGGAGTGGGCGGCGCCGGCGTGGTGGGGGTGGGCGGTTGAGGGGTCGCGGGGGCGGGGCTTGCGGGCACCGTATTGAGTACGGGGGTTGGCTTCTTCCTCTTCTTTCTCGGTACTGGGGAAGCTGGCACTGGGGTTTCCACTGGTGTCGGTATTTTTGGTCTGCGAAAAGGCGAAGGTTTTTTTACCAATCTCTTTTGTCGTAAGCATGCTATTTTGTTTTAGCTTAGTTAATTATCTACTTGTAGACATTGAACTGTATTGATGTAGGTTCAAAGATCTGAATAATTTTATTCTTTAGTTTAGAAGACATGTGTGAGAGACTCGAAAAAAATACCTCTTGTCAGTCGATAAAACCCGTGACAAAGATTTCTCGTGAAGGTTTGTCATGTTGCTTACCTACTCAAGTTACAGGTTACAGGTTAGATAGATAGATAAAGTCTATTGCCACACATAACATATAACTAAATTATAAACATTAAACAGAAACCAACGCTTGCGCAAGTGAGGTCTTATCACTAAAAGTTAGGTTAGGTTCTAAGTAAAGATTTATTTTTTATTGTATCGTACAATCTGCTTCTGTTTATTATGTAGCGCCTTTGTGAGCTAAGGTATTTTTCCTTCACGTAATCTATCTATTTATACAGTCTAAGCCACGATTCCTTATAATCCCAGCAACTTATCTGGCTCGGTGGTCCAAACTGGAACTAATTTTTATGCTTGTTTAGTTTTTGTTTTTATTTTATTTTTAACGACTGGATAAAATGGCATGTGCTAAAACGCTAACAAAAGAAAACACCATCTTCGCTTTAGAAAGGCCTTTAATAGCCATTCTAATGAAACCGGTTTGGAGTACATCGGTTGGATGGTTTAAAAGTCTATAACGGACACAGGCAGGATTTCTTTTGTATTTTATATATACAGACAGAAATGAAATATCACGGGGTCAGATGAGTTTGTAAGACTATACAAGAAAAAAAAAGTCAAAGTTGTACACTTATTGAACGTTAAACAAAATTATTACATTAATATACATTTAAAAACAAACATAAGCAAAAATAAAATAAAATAATTAAAAAAGATCTTCAACAATAGCAAAATAATAAATATAATAATTAATAATTAAGTAGGTAATTTTACATTGTACTTATATAATATATATTCATAATACTTAAGAGATTGTCCATGCGTCTTTGTCCAAAATATAATCGTCTAAATAGGGATGATGCCTATATCAAAAATAAATTATTTCGAACTGACTATTAAATAGAGGGTCTTCCAAAAGACCTAAAATTCTCATCCTCGGTTAGTTTTAGGTATGACAACCATTTTAAAACATAGATTAAAGGAAAAAAAGTGCGTTGAAATTTTATGACGTCACAATGGGGAATTTCATACACCTTCCATACTAGAAGTGCGTTTTTAAGTTTGATAAAGAGTTGCTGATTTGATTGAGTTGTCATCATCCCTATTGTAGTATCCTTTCTTACACAGACTTTTTTTATACAACTCCCTGAAAAAAGGAGTATATTGTTTTCAGGGTTCATGTATGTATGTATGTATGTGAGTTTGTATATACCACAATAACTTCTGTACGCCTGAACCGATTTTGATAAATGAGGTATCGTTAGAATCCCTAGCATATTCCGGATTACATAGGCTATTAAAATTAAAAAAAAAATTATGTGTCGACCATGGTCCCGCATTAAAGATTAAAGTTGAAATTTCTTTTTCGAAAATTTGATTAACTATATGTATAATCATCATCTAGAAAATGATGAGTAGATTCCAAAAATATAAAACCCTATAACTAGTTCAATATCCAGTTAATCACAAAAAAATATCATTTAATAAAAATGTGAATAAGATTCTAATTTAACTAGATTAATTTAGAATATTAACTTTTAAGTTCATTTTTTGGCAGAGCAGTCGTGTTTTTTAATTTTGTTAATTATAACTTGTTAATGTGACTCTTAAATCTCTTTAGAAGACTGTTTACATTTACTAAACTAAGCTTTTACTTTAAAAGTTACTCACATAATAACCTACGTGAGTACAATTAACAAGTGTAATCGTAGCTTAAGGAGTTAAAATACTTACTCAGCATCAGTCTTAACAGCTTCAGTAGGCGTGGTAGGTGGTCGTAACGGCGTCCCGGGCGTGGAAGGTGCCCGTAACGGTGTCCCGGGTTGATCCAAACTCTTCAGTATATCGTAGTTGATCTTCGTACTCATTTTCTTCTCGGCAAGCATCTTGCCTATCGCCTCACCAGCCGTGGACGCGTTCAATGCAACTTTCTTCTTGTACGATCCACGTATTTTGCGTTTTCTGTCTTTTCCCTCCTCTTTTTCCCTTGCACGCAGCTCTTCTTTAACTGTGGAGATACCCAATATGAAAATTCAATTTTTTTTGTGTTATCCAATTAAAATACTAGCTGGCCTAGCTATCAATATGGATATCAATTAACTGATTATTAAATAGAGGGTCTTTCAAATTACCTAAAATTCACAACCTCGGTTAGTTTTAAGTTTGATAACCGTTTTAAAATATAGATAGAAAAAAAGTGCGTTGAAATTTGATGACGTCACAATTGTAAATTCCATACAACTTCCATACTAGAAGTGCGTTTTTAAGTTTGATAAAGAGTTGCTAATTTGATTGAGTTATTATCATCCCTATTACTATCAATAGTTGATCCTTCCGCTAATTTGACTCATAAAATATTTGGAAATATTTATTGGAATTGGAAGTGAAATAAACCTAAATCCACCCATATTAGCTTATTTTAGGATCAGAGATCTCCACGAAAGTGCCGATAACAACGGCATAAAGTTTCAAATAGGACGAATATCGTACGAATGCGTGATAAGTATTAAGGGAAGTAGTAGTAAAGGAATTAAAGGTTACCCTATTTTGCCAGAGGACGCGAGAGATATTATTATGAGAGTCTCTACTACTCTGTTACATAATATACTAGACTTCCGCCCGCGACTTCGTCCGCGTACAATTTCTAATTTCCTATGAGATTTTCCCGCTGCAAAGTACTTATAGCGGCTATAGCATTGGCAGATTTTTATTATTTAAAACTAATAACCCAAATCCCGGTTTTCAAGTCTCTAATTTCAATCACATTGGATTTTCATACAAACTTACAACCCCCATTTCACCCTCTTTGGGGTGAATTTTCGTAAAATTGCTTATATAAGTTTTTATTATATATAACTATTAACTTAATTGCCAAATTTTCATGTCTCTAACTTCAAAAACAAAGGACTTTGATACAAACTTCTTAGCTGACATCTACACCATAGAAGAAACCTACCTTCCAAATTTCAAGTCTGTATGCTTTATAGTTCCTGAGATATCGAGATGAATCAGTGAGTGAGCTTTTGCTTTTATATATTTAAATTCTGTTATTAGCTTATAGTTTTTAATACTCAGTTATAAGTTTATTTTTTATTAACTAACGCTTGGCTGTAATCAGACTCGCTGGAAGATGTGATGCAGCCTAAAGTAAGTAAGTATTCTTGATTTCTCTTACCTCCACCCACGTGCGTAAGAGCTTCGTAATCTTTCTTTGTTTAATTTCCTGCATAGAAAAAAAAATACAGAAAGACACCCTTACCTTTGTTTTAGTAGAAAACACTGAAAAAGAAGTAAGTGGTAGGTTTAAAGTGTAAAAATCATACTTTTTTGGTTCTTCAAGTAGTCCGCATTAATGTTATGCCACATTTTCGTCTTGTTGCGCGACTCCTCCTCACTCATAATGAGGGAGTCTATGTAATCCTCGTCGGTAGAGCTGAGGAACAACTCCTCAGCATTGTGCAAGTCTCTGCTGAACTGCTGTTTCACCTCGGGTTTGAGGAATTTCTCGTTTTTGTCTTCTTGCTGACCTAAACCTATTACTGCTAGTTCTGGCCCTGGAAGGACGAGATTTGTCCCAATATTACAACTGCAATAGGCATGATGACAGTAACCAAGAATCAATTAAATTATGAATTTATCTAATGAAATAGGATTCATGGATTATAAAAAACGTATTTAATTATCTATTTCGAATGAGATTTCTATTTATTTTAATAAAATAAACTATAAAATACAGCAATCCGCCATATTGGATTAAACACCAAAAAGCGAATGACGTCACAATTGTTTGTTTTCGAGCTTTGACAATCACACTATTGCTTTCTGCACACTGCACAGAGTACATTGGTAAAAACAATAGTGACGTCGCAAACGGCGCCATGACACCGGCGGGCGTTTTGGCGCGAATTTTAAAATTAAAATTTCAAATGCCAATTTTATCTACCAAACCTTATTTTTCTGCAGAAATAATATATTTTTTCGAAATAGTAGATACTCCCGAACATAATCTGACCATTTCTCAAAATCAGTCATCATGCCAATTGAAAATGGTGTTAGTTAAGGTGTTACAGTGCATACGCTTTCCAAGTTCCAATCAATTATTCACATACTGCGCCAAAGGTTTTCTGATATAAATCTCATTTTTACAGTTTTCACGACCTGTTTTTGTTGACATCACAGAATGTAACATTTTGTCGCATCAGTAGTTCGAGCCGTCGATAACTGTAATAGTATGATAACTCGTTCAAAATGGCGTCCAAACAATCTATAGTGGTCTAAAAATTTTTGGTACGCGCTCTAAAGGCTGAACATATAAAACAATCCCCTGAAATTCTGTTGAAAAGTGAAATAACACAGTCCACGAGGTGTAAGCTGAATTGTGTAAAAACGCGTGACACACGGGGTTTCCACTCTACACTGCATACTCACACAATTGCAAAGCTCTTTCTCTAGATGGGATGAAGTACTTCGATTTCCAAAGAAAACCTAATAACTGAGATTAGAAATAACATTTCCATCATACCTATTCGAAAAACGAATATTGGCTTCAGAGGATAGCGGAAGCAAAATGTAATTTTTAGGCCCATGGGACTTTTCATTTCTCTATTCTGATTGGTCCGCGTTCGTGCTTCTGATTGGTACTTAAACGTATAGGTAATGTCCATACATAGTACGTTGATACTCCTAGCTTTTTCTCATACGTAATGATGAAAAATAGTGTGTGTCACTCGGGGCCAAATTTTTTGTTCTCGGGCGTTCTCTCGCTACGCTCAGGATTCTACTATAGAATCCTTCACTTCGCTCTGAATTCAAAATAGCGCCCTCGGGGAACAAAAATTTTCTTTGGCCCCATATAACACAAATAAATATTTCTGTTTATTAATACCTACCAAGTCCCTTCTCCAATTTACTAGTTTCACTACTGGTCGCTGCGAGGCTTTTGGGTTGAACGTCTCTAGTTATTTCGTCGATTAAGCACAGCGTGTCTTGAGCCGCAAACCTGGAGGCGTCCTCATCTTCTGCCGCCGCAATTTCATCTGAAATGGTTTTAGGGCATTTTGAACCTGGGAACAATCTCTGGGGTTCACAACTTCACACTCTCGTGAGCGCAATGATCAGCTTGGACCTTGTAAGCGATAGGGTTCCAATTTCCAATTTGTTTAAAAAACAAAGAATTTTTTACAGTTACATGGTTTCTAAGCACCCCATATGCCTGTTAAGCAATGTCTTCTGAGAGCCTTGGGTTAGGAAGAAATTTGGATGGATTGGACTTGACTATTCCGTACGCCCTCGGCTTCCGAGGCAGTGTCCTATAATATAAGTTTTTAGTAGAATTAGTTATTTACTATTTTGTATATGTCGACTATATACAGGGTTCTCACGACTAATTAAGTTTAAGTAAGACCATAGAATACATAATGGTACAGGGTAAGACCAAGACAGTCCAAACTTAAGTAAACCATTTTTTAAGACATGAAAACTAGTATTACATAATTCCTGATATATTCAAAACACATAGCAAAACAAAAAAAATCTTACCAGTAACTAGAGTAGGTGACGCAGTGCTATTCTTTTTTCTCTTTCTGCAGTCTTTTTCTAATTGAGCGTCTATTTCTTTCTGCAATTCTGTCATTTCTTTTTCACCATCCTCTTCTTCCATTAACTACCAAAAAATATTCTGCATAAGAATTAAAGATCTTTCTTAACTGCCAAACAACGCCCAGTCAAAACGTAGACACAAATGCACAGAAGTTCCTTTTTTAAAGTATGAGACCTTCAAGCTGAGAGTTGTTTCGTATTGGTAGCGTACATTAACAGCGAATCGAAGCGAAATTCTAAAATTTTGTTTAATTATATCTTATCTTCATCACGTAAGAAGTACGTTTATTAAATATCGGGGCAAAATTGCGTATCCGTGCATTTGTATTTTCATTTCAAATGTGGTTAATAACTCAATATACTAAAGAGATAAAATAGGGCAGGGCCGAAAAGTCAGGACACTCGACTGGTTACCATCTCAACAAATCTCAAGAACTTTAAACGTCAACGACCTGGTATGAATACCTTCAAGCGTGACCTTTTAATAAAACATTACCTCTTAATTAAACATCAGAAAACCTACTTTTATTAAAGTATGGCAATCCTTTTTATAAATACTTCAAGGGCGATCCAAGTCCCACGCGATCGACGAACTGAGGCTTGATTGTGTAAGAAAAATTCAATGTTTTGAAAGGTTAGGTACGTTTATCAAATTATGCTTTTCAATATGCAAGCGTCTATGAAGTCCTAAATTCGAATTATCTGTTTGGCAAACAACTGATTACAATATTCTTATACAAACATTACTGATCCATATTTCTATACAACATTTGATGCATATTTCCTCGAATCGATCTGCACGATAGCTCGATTTTTATCAATTCTTCTTGGCGGCAATTAACGGCGTGACTTGTGACTAAAAACGTTATTTATTTCCGAAAATCAATCGACCTGAGTTACTCTCAAGTCGGGCTTATTAGTTTTACTTGATACCCCACCTTCTGTAATCGATCCTTATCCCTTTTCCTAGCAGCCTTGAACGCGGGCGGGTCCTGTTCCTCCTCCAAATCCACGGTCATGAACTCGTCCAGGGTGAGAGCACTGGACGGGGTTTCACCGAACTCGAACAGACGTTTGCGTAACGTCGTCTCGTGTATTTTGACAATTCGCACAACGTCTGTTGGTGTTCGTGAGAATTCGTGTAAACGTGCTGCTATTAGAAGCGCTGGAACGAAGAAAGATTATTCTTTAAAGCGTTGACAGCCTACTGGTACGAGGTTCGACCCGGGTACGGACCTTAGGCCCAATCGTCTAAGCAAATCGTAATAATTTGACAGCTTCAAACGTATTACTCGAACTGATGAAGGAGTCCATACATGCTTTAGACGTGCAGGCATCTATAAACTCCTTAAACAGGTCGAATTATACCTACGTCTGACAAACGAATACGATTACGATTTCCTTACATTTCGGAGACTAACTTTTCGGAGCTATGTGCAGTGATTTAAGAAATTAGACATTTGCTTCAAACGGCGAAGGAAAACATCGCGAGGAAACCTTTTTTTTAATAAAGGTTAAGGATTTCATTTAACAAGGAGTTATTTAACAGTTTTTTACGATCTTTACCTATACTAATATTATAAAAGCGAAAGTTTGGATGAATGGATGATTGTTACTCAATCAAGCCGTTCTTTGGCACTGAGATAGGTTATAGTCTGTAATAACACATAGGCTACTTTTTATTCGGATAATTAAAAAGTTCCCACGGTAATTTCTCAATCCACGGGAACGAAGTCGCGGGCATCAGCTAGTATTTCGGATCTGGTAATCGTCTTACCAGCACCGCAAATGCCTGAAGGTCTTCGCCCAGAGTGTATGGAGTCTCTTTTCATTCTCTGCACAAGTCGTAACGCTGTCATGCTGACTTCGTGCTGTTTGTCCTCGAACTTCAACTGCGATGCAAAACGAAGTATGTAGAGGCAAGGATCTGTAACGAGATTAGTTTTTGTGAACTTTGTAACCTTTTTTTACTAATAAGGAAACGAGCAAAGTGGAACGCTGCATAAAACTGGTTAGGGTCCTTTCAGACGTGCCATAAGTCACAAGTCACAACCATGCCATTGATGCCAACATATTTTGCAATAGTGTCGCTAAAACCCCTACCACTAGCGGTACTCGCACGCGATAACATTTCGAATTTTCGACAATTTTTAAAATCGACACAACTTAAAGCAGCTGCATCGAGACACACATCACACAACCACAACTAAATAGCACAGTACTTGAGAGATACTAAAGGCTAAGAAGAAAAAAAATCTCTTACTATTATTGGACGCAAATATAGGCAATTAAGTAGCTACCGAAGGTGGTAAAACAATATGTTTTTATTATGATAGTGGTACCTCTAGGTACAGACGCAGCACTCTTCATATGTATTACTGGGTAATAGGTATGTGTATTGTAGGTTCTAAGCATATTATTCTAATTATTTATACTTAATCAGGTTTTTGTCTCAGTGCAAGCCCAGCAGGGCCCAAATGTTACAAAAAATATATATTATAATATCATTTAATTGAATTCCCCGGACACCATACATCCCTACTCAATAGTATAAATGCGAAAGTGTGTTTGTTTGTCCTTCAATCATGCTGCAAAAGGATCGACGTGATTTTTTGAAAAATATTAATCCTATCCACTAATAGGAATAAAAAATGTGAAATTTTGGATGTTTGTAAGTTTGAATGTTTGTTACTCCTTCACGCCGCAATGATTGAACCGATTTGGCTGAAACTTGCAATAGAAAAAGCTTATACCTACGTTCCTAGCATGAATTAACATAATCTACTTTATATCCCGAAAAATTATTGTTAAGTTCCCGCAGGAAAAACTATAAAAGAATTCCACGCTGCCGAAGTCGCGGGCGTCGTCTAATATAATAATATGTAATATTTCTACAGGATGCATAGGTACCTGTTTAGATAAATCTCAACAAATGTAACAAATTTTTTACAATTATTATTTTATTTTATTTTAATTTTTATTTTATTTAATCCACGGCAGTTAATTATATATAGTAGGAAGGTACTGACGCAAGGCGTTATGAGCAATAACTTACTTAACTATGTAAACTCTAATATTTTTCTTTGGATATTCCTTATTGATTTTCCTTCACTGTTGTATTTAGATACTAGTGATGATGGGGAGTTAAGTATTAAAATATAACTAATATAACTACTAAGAAGTACTAATATCTACTTTTATTATTAAATCATAAGTATTTGATAAAGTAAACACTTTGATTAATAAGGAATGAAATCTTCTCAATAGATTTTAACGAAATCTGGAAAACTAAAAACTACTACTACATCCGACTACTACTTCATCGACTAACGACATCGACCCACCAAGGTGCCCCAACATTGAGGCAGTCCAATTGTTAAAATTTCACCATAGACCCCACTTTTTAATTTTAGTGGGGCAGATTACGTCGAAAAAAAAATCATAGTGGAATCTGCTCCACTAGGGTTGACTAATGACAACATAGAGTTTCGTCGTCGACAACCGATAGACGTCGAAGTTCGAACCCCAGACTTCTCAATAATGTTTGTAGTCTGTTAATTGACACTTGGCTTGCATGGTGGATCGTAGACCGTAGCCTTAACTAAACCATTGTCCCAATAACCCTGTGCGTTCCGCAGTTGGGTAAAAAGAGGTCCGTATTCAGTAGCTAGCCGGCGATGGGTTGAGATAATCATCATTATGATGAAAGTATTATTAAAGTACGTCAATAATAATATTTACGTGGATTGAAAGTTATAATATAATAATTCTATTAAAATATAACCAGCGCAAGTCTAGGCGACATTGTTAATATCATAAACATGAGATAAAATATGATGTGCAATAAATTATTTTCGACACTTAAAGGCTCAATATTTATTACGTATGGAAGGTTAAATACACATTGACATAAAATATGTATACTACTTATACATGACTAATATAAAATATGGAGATTTTCTGAACTACAGCTTAAAATCTTAACTGTCCGCTAGAGGCGCTGTTTTATTTTTCTGAATATTATCTATTCTGTGACAATCTCTTGAGTAAAAAGGAAAAATATTAATTTTGTAAACTTATTTCAAATTGCCATAACCGCCGCAGCTACAGCAACTAAAGTCTCTAGTAGCAGTCAGGGCCATACAGATTTTATTTATCTTACTTCTTACTAATATTATAAATGCGAAAGTTTGAATGGATGTATAGATGTTTGTTACTCAATCACGCCCCAACGGCTGAACGGATCTGGCTGAAATTTCGCACCGAGATAGATAATAGCCTGGAATAGCACATTGGATACTTTTATCCCGGAAAATTAAAGAGTTCCCGCGGGAACCAAAAACCTCCAACCACGCAGACGGAGTCGCGGGCATTAGCTAGTTTTTCATAAAGCTCAATCCATAGATAAAGTTTGTTCATATTGTGAGTTATTTCATATTGTCTATCTACACTCCTCCCTCCGTCCAGATGAGTCTGCCAAGTAGGTACCAACCGTGCGCTATCATTGAAGCATCTATATACTGGTTACCGTAAAATTGCAAAAACCGTCAGATAGCAATCTAACCCTTTTTATCTCGATAGATTGTAAACTGTCTACAGATTGTGAACCGTTCAATGTTCTGAGTTTCGGTTTTTACAATCTTACGGTGTCATATACATACATCGTTTAATTTCATTGAAAAGTTGCCTGTCTGTCGGTATTCTACAGGATATTTCGGAGAGTGTGCTCAAGAACTATTCGATCTGGTTCATCCGTCACCTTTTTATTATCGAACCACAAGGCATCGACAAGGTCTGCACCCTTACGCAGTCGAAATTTCGCGAGCTCGTACGAAGCGATTTGCTTCCTCGTTTCTAATAAGAACCGCTAGGATGTGAAATTCCCTTCCGGCTTCCGTTTTCCCCTCCTCTTTTGATATAGGTACGTTCAAATCAAGAGTGAATAGGCATCTTCTAGGCAAGCGCGCTCCACCTTAGGCTGCATCACCACTTGCAAGCAAGTCTGATTGCAGCCAAGCGCTGGCCTATATAATTAAAAAAAACAAACTAAGCGCAAAATGTCTAGGTATCATTAAAAAAATCATTATTGCTAGCATGTTTCCGGTAGTGTATTCTAGCACTAGGTTTTCGAAACCGATTGATATCTTACACAAAATAATCATAATCATACGCTGAAGCCTTACAAAATGAACAAATGAAGTAATAAGAAAAATAAATATTAACTCCACAAAAACTTCGAGTTTCACCGAGTAAATATAAGGTTATGTAGGTCAAGGCAAACCCAGCCCCCACCGGTGCCAATTGAAAGACCGAGTTAAAAATAGTCCCCGCACGATCGGAATATTAATTATAATCATCGGGATACGATTTTGTTGACCGTGGTTGTACGTGATACCTTCTCAAGTATGCTTATGCATTAAAATTTTGCGGCTCATGTAAAACGTAGTATAGAAGCAAACCTTAAATACGGAGGTCTACCTATGAAGTACCTAATACCTAATAGGAATTCAAGCTTATTAATTTCAAGCTTAGTTCAATAAACTTGTTTTGGAATTGTTATGAGAATCTACCACTAGTTCGGAATGCCCTTCCTAACGGCTTTTTCATTTGCCGCTTCATGAAGATCAGCAGTGTTTTCTCTACACTTGGCTATGCGGAATAGTTCACCGAATGTTTTCATTCCAATCCACTCCCTTGTTTGCCATATAGTCTCCATTTACAATTGTTTTCTGTAGCAGACGGTAGCTTTTTTGATTCGTGTCCTTTAATATGGCCCAGGATTGGTACGAGATGTTACAGCCCACTAGGACAACACGCACAACGTGTAAAATGCACGAGCAGTTTTCTCATTACGAAAAGAAACACCATTAACACGTAACGCCAGTCGGTTCTACATCCAGGTTCTGGGACATCCTCAGAAGATGTTGATTCGACAATACTAATTGCAAAAATTACTCTTAAGACTTAAATCAGTGATAGCCTAGTGGTTTATACACGCGACCTCCTATATACGGTGTCAAGGGTTTGATTCACGAGCACACACTTCTAACTTTTTGAAGCTATGTGCGTTAGAAATTAAATATCCCTTGCTTCGAACGGCGAAGGAAAACATCGTGAGGAAACTTAAATTCCCGAGAATTCATAATTATCTCGAAGGTGTGTGAAGTCTGCCAATCCGCACTTGGCTAGCGTGGTGGATCAGTGGCGTGCAGTTCATAGAGATAAGCACTGCTTACCCAAATGGAAACACGTCAATGCAAATATTTCATCAATACAGTTAGTAAATAGGTATTCTGACTATCTAATGCCTACCCTAGCTTCAAAACCTTTGCACGCCACTGTGGTGGATCATGACCAAACCCTTCTAATTCCGAGAGGAGTCTCGTGCTCATAAGTGAACTGGCAATTGATACGATGATGATGACTTTGACTTATACTGGGCAAAAATCCGTGGGAGAGCCAACATCTCCTGAGAAAGTATTTACATAAATGAAAAGATATGTCAACTGTAATTCATCGCTGCAAAATGTCGCTACCAGTCGAGATTCATATCGAAATTTTGGGAATTGGCAGTGGAAATTCAACACTACCGCTGCGATACCATAGAGATGCAGGTTCTGCAAGAAAAAATTATCGCCAAGAATACTGTAGACCTGTAGTGGTAATAGTTCCGTTGGCGACATGCCATATGCACGAAATCACAAATACGCATTTTTTTACATTACAATACAATTTGACCATTTTTAAATCGGGCAAAAATAAGTAGGTAATCTTGCGTAACAAACTGAAGGACTTTTAAAAGTCATACTCGCATTAAAACCTGTTGGTTGGCCCAGACCGAAATGCAACCAGTTTCTGAGTTTTATCTTCGTCATTGCTATTCAGGACAGAGGAATGATTTTTCACGCTACACAGTTCCGCGGCACATGCAACTGATATTGAAAAGAATATTTTTTGTTTGAGGTAAACACCTAAATTAATGCTCCGAAGATTTTTCAAGTGAAGAAATTTACCTTTACACTGTCACTTCTCACCCCAAATTGGGAATAATAAATAAATAAATAAATAGGCTTTGTTGCAGTCTTATATAGAACACGCTAAAAAGGAACAATAAAGACTTGGTAGCCCATAGAGCAGCTCAATCCAGCACTTTAGATTATTGGTATACCCTACTTCTTCCAGTTCCTGCACCTTAAAATATTGAGAATGAAAGAAGAGATTACTTATTCACCCCAATACCACATCAAACCATGCAAAATATCGATATAAGATAGATGTTGTATGAGACATAATTTGCAAGTTTCGTAAGGTTATTAAGTCAATGTAAGAGGCTAGTAGGTGGGTTGTTTCACGATTAACTGCTTTCGAATTTTCTTAGGTACATTTTAATGATAGCTTTCGGGTCCATGTTGGTTTTAATAATATGTACCAATTTGATTTCTGACTAAGGAGATATATTTAGTTGAGCCAAGGTCCCTATTTAATAAAAGTTACAATCCGACTTTGTGTGGCATAATTGCATTAGAATTAGAACTAAGTAGGTATGTTTATTTCTTGTAACCGATTCCTGTATTTGTGTGCGTATAAAGTAATAATATAAATGCGAAAGTGTAGACACACTGACAACAGAAGTGTGTCTGCTACGCTTTCACGGCCCAACTATTTAACCGATTTTGGTGAAATTTGGTATGGCGGCAAGTTACATCCTGGGGAAGGACACAGGCTATTTTTATCCTGGAAAATTAAGGAGTTCCCGCGGGAATCAAAAAAACTTAATCCACGCGGACAAAGTCGCTGCCATCATCTAGTAAATAAATAATTGCTAAATTGTACGACAAGCAAATATATATATATATATATATATATATATATATATATATATATATATATATATATATATAATGTCATTATTATTCCGAACCAGTGAATTGATTACCGATGCACTGCTTAGCGAAATAATTAAAGTTTGCGTGTTGGTAAGAAATAAAAACTATGATGAACGAACGAATGAAACGCCTTTTCTAGAACTCAACATCAACATCAACAGACTGTCAGAAGTATTTTCTTAGACTACGACTTTCACAAGAGACGAAATCTTCCACTGAGAATCTCTCAGTAAGAAGGCCTGTAGACAAGACTTAAATACTCCATTTTTGAAAATCAGAATCGGTTCTTTACAAACCGATAAACAGGTTTATCATTACATTAACTACTAGCGGCCCGTCCCGGCTTCGCACGGGTAGACAAATAGGTACAGTACGGTTACTCCGAGTTTGATCGAATTTGAAATACGTCTCACTAAAGTGAGGCGAGAGTGAGCTCCTCCATACATCTACAGCCAGCGCTCCAAGCGGCAACATGGTGAACAAAAAGTCACCGAGTCATTCCCACTCCAAGTGAAATTCGATGAGAAAGATCGAGTCTTTAACTCACCAAACGTACAAAAAATACGTTATGAGTAATGTCATTTGCTATTTTGGCACTCCGAGTGTTACTTTTTACACAGATTGACATCTCAAAATGCGAGAATGACGTCATTTTCACATTCGATAGCGGATTCATAACTCACCGAAAATATTCCAGTGATAAACTATTATATTGGGACTCGATTATGACTGCGAGGCTTTATTTTGCTTGGAAAAAGATAATGGACGCTGCGGAATGACCGACGTGAAGAGAGGCGTGATAAGGCTCAAGTTAACCGCGTCTCAGACAAAAAATTTCGCTCAGCTATATCGGCTCACGAAGAGAGCTTTTATTTATTTGTGCAAAATGTTGAGGGTAAACAGTGACCTCAAAGGCTCGCAAAGAGTATCGCTGGAGACGAAGGTACGTATGACAATTCATTTGGAAAGTATTGTTAATTCCACATAGTATTTAGGTTATATTTATTGTAGCAGCCCCAAGAACTATGTATTTATTTTATTAGTAACTCTAAGTCGCTGTATTAACAACGCAACGTACCTACTTATCTACTAAACGTAGAGCTATGCATTTACCTACCTACATTTGTACTAAAATACAAAGGTTCATACACACTTAAATACCTACCTAAAACATAATTCTGTCAAATTACAGCTGCTTAGTGCACTGCTTTTTTATGCCAATGGCGATTATCAGAGGATGGTTTGTGAGGCCTGTCATCTTGGACAGCAAACTGAGCAAATATGTGCATGAAGTCACAGAGGCACTTAACCATCCTAATGTGGAGAAATATGTTTATAAAAAAAACTAGATGATTCCCGCGACTGTGTGGATTAAGATTTTTGATTCCCGCAGGTACTCTTTAATTTTCCAGGATAAAAAGTAGCCTATGTCCATCCCCAGGATACAGGTAGACTGGTGGGAGGCTTCGGCCGTGGCTAGTTACCACCCTTCCGGCAAAGACGTGCCGCCAAGCAATTTAGCGTTCCGGTACGATGCCGTGTAGAAACCGAATAGGGCTATGGGTTTAATATAACTGACATGCCCCTAACAGGTTAGCCTGCTACCATCTTAGAGTGCATCATTACTTACCATCAGGTGAGATTGCAGTCAAGGGCTAACTTGTAGTGGATAAAAAAAACAATCTACTCCTGTACCAAATTTCATCAAAATCGGTTGAGTAGATGGGTTGTGAAAGCATAGCAGACACACACTTTCGCATTTATAATATTAGTATGGATTATAGTGTTATAATCATATACTTCCCTCTCCCCTGAAAATAAGCATAAAGCTTGTGCTAGAAATAGGTACAACAATAGACCTGCGATAGATCTTACAACCATTAACCATTGAGCTATTGGTGGTTACTTCATGATTAAATGTTACAGGCTGTGGATGTTGACTGCCACATCATTAACATCAACCCAAGATACCCAGTATGATTCCACAATCAGTTCATCTTTAAGCTAAAGTTAAAACTCCAATTTTAAAGCTGAACTGAAATGCCTGCATGTAAATCAGGCAATACTATCTTTTAGGTATGATATTTTAAATTAATTTTCTTTAGCAAACCAAATAATTGAGGCCAATTCTGTTGTACACAGGGTTTGAAGCTAGGGTAGGCATTAGTTTGAATACCTATTTATTGACTGTCATGATGAAAAATGAGCATTGATGTATTTCAATATGGGTAAGCAGTGCTTTTGTGCCTCTATGAACTGCTGGTTGTACACCATAACTAAATTTAAATGACAGCTCTATTTAAGTTGCTATCCCTTTTACATTATATTTATTTTTCTTGTGGAATTGACCGGCAATAGATTTAAAGCTGTCATTTTAATTTAGATATTGTGTTAAACAGAATTGGCCACAATATCTAACGGGCTAATTTACATAATTTAAGGGAAAAAAAACACACTGATACTCATAAAATTGTTTACTGGAATCCTACACATCTGCCTCTAGTTTGTCTGTTGTGTATATTAATTTTTTTTTAACAAAAATGTGTTAATTATTTATTAAATTTGAATATTTCAGAATTCCAATGGAACAGCCCACGGATAACAACTCTGATGTAACAAGTGAAGTGAACAATCCTCTCATCGCATCTTTTGTGGATCAAACCAGGCTGCTGACAATTGCCCAACAAAAGAGACAGATTAATCAATACATATTTCAACTAAAATATATTTGTATGATTACCTTTTCAACCTTTTCAATTTATTTTACAAACACAACACAATATTAAAACAAAATGAGTAGACACATTTAACTAACTAATCAATGATCATTCTGGCCCAATGCCGATAGACTATTGAGGACTTGTGCCCAATTACATTAAGCACTTTGGTGCTAACTTCCGAGACAGTGGGGTCTCCGCATTTCCAGTTGCACTGAGTGCCCGAACTGCTGCAGTGTTCTCAGTGCGGGCACCTTTTTTTAAATCTTTGTAAGTCTGCAAATAAAAATATAATATTATTATGTACCTGCAACTTTCTTGTGGATAAAATTAGTATATATCAACAGTGGCATGCACAGGGTTTGAATCTAGAGTAGGCATTAGTACTATTTACTAGCTGTTTTGATGATAAATACATATTGACTTATATCCATTTGGGTAGCAGTACTTTTATGAACTGCATGCCACTGTATATCATTTTATTTTGTCTATATTGTAGTTTACTTGACTTTAAGTACTGTAATATGTCGTGATCTTACCTGCTTTCAGTGTTCGACAGTCCTGTCTGGCCCATGCTCTTTTAAGATATCTTTAGGTATTTGCAACTGGAAGTCCACCCTTTTGGCGCTTAACAGTCCTGTGAACTCACCACAGTGGCTTGGTGGTCGTATGTCGACTAACATTTTTATTTGTTGTTTCTTGATCTAAATGAAGAGAATAATAGTTGATTATGGCGATAAAAATAGACGAACACGTTTGAATAAATATGAAATATTAATTTAATATCAATAATAGGTAAACAGAAAGATTTGTCGAGAAAATTAGTTCAGTTTACATTTCGCATTCGCATCTACTTTTAGGCACAGTTTATGTTCGCTTTCCCTCCATGTACAATCAATTATAATTAAAAAACAAGTTAAACCGGTGAATCCGAATACTACTACCCACTACATAGGAGCCGAAACGAAAATTATTAATTGTAAATAAAACAGAGTACATTATTTAGATACTACAGCGCGACCGCGTATCTCTGACAGCTAAAGTGTAACGGTCGCAATCACCTCTGATTGGATAACACTCTTCCACTATTGGACAAAATCCATTGAAGTAGCAAGAATACCATAAATTTAGCCAATCACAACAATTGATACTGTAACAATGATTGATGCAGAATACCGACAAAAAATGCTGGTCAATATCACGAGCAGTGTTACCAACTCTCGAAAATATTTGTCCCTAAAACATAAGTCAAAAAGCCCCAAATATATTTTTTATACGACTGCCTGAAAAAAGGAGTATATTGTTTTCAGGGTTCATGTATGTATATATGTATGTAAGTATGTATGTATGTATATATGTATGTATGTATGTGAGTTTGTATATTCCACCATAACTTCTATACGCCTGACCCGATTTTGATAAATGAGGTATCGTTAGAATCCCTAGCTTATTCCGGGTGACATAGGTTAGTAAAATTTTTAAAAAAATTTATGGGGTGACCATGGTCCCGCATTAAAGACTAAAGTTGAAAAAAAAATCGAAAATAAGATTAACTATATAATCATCATCTAGAAAATGATGAGTAGATTCCAAAAATATATAACATTATAGTTCAATATCCAGTGATTCACAAACAAATATCATTTAATAAAAATGTGAATAAGACTCCAAAGGCATGCAAATCGCTTCATAAGGATGTAAACTCCGAAAATAATATAGCATGGCAGTCGTATTTTTTAATTCGTTAAATTAATTTCACATTCAAAATTAAGATTCACAATGAATGATTCAAATTTTCGCTAATAATGAAAATCTTAATTTTGGAATTACGGTTTTCTTATTGATCGTAAGAAAAAATTACAATAAACATTATTTTTAGAAAATTAAATATTGAACAAGTAACTTCAAAAAATTATAATAATTATACAACCAATATTTTGTTTGACTTGTTATTCATTCAACTCCGCATTCTTAATAATAAGAATCGGTAGTAGATGATAGATCTAAGAAATAAAAAATAGGTAAAAAATATAAGAAGCCAAAAAATCCCTAAAAATATAAGGGCCCTAAAAGAAGCCCTTCGCATTTGTTTACGCCCTAAATTTGGGGCCAAAAGCCCTAAGTTGGGAACCATGATCCCGTGCATAGATAAAACACAGACTTAAGATAAAAATAATGACTCTTTGACATAGAGTAGACATGAATTTTGAAATATTGTGGCATTTTACATCTTACATCCATGATTTTCTTATAATGGCAACAATTGCGAGGACAAGTCTCTCTGCCTCGGACTGCAACAGTCAAGTGTGGTCTGGTGGTACTGGCTGCTATTTTCCCTCGTAGTACGTACGTCCGATATCCCCCTCCTTGAAATCACACTTTTCAGCATCGATTTGCATGTTCGCGGGAGATATCTGTCCCCCTGAGGAGACAGATTGGAATTATTTATTATTATTAATAATTAATGTTGTATGCATTTGGTTGGGGTAGGTACCTCGAGGGTACTTAATACTAGTTCCACTGAGTTTTTATTCCCCAGTAGTTCACCTGTGGATAAATAGTTGCATAGAAATACATATAACGGGGATTCAAAGACATAACGTAGGCATCTTGCATTTAATGACAACTAGTGATGAGTAATGAAGTTATTAATGTGCTGATTTCTGACAGATTTCTCATACGTCTGGCAACTCTGCGGGCCTATCACACAGCCTATCCTAGCGATCGGCGACTTTGAATGATTTCATTCGAATTATTTGATTATACAAATAATTCGAATCATTCGAATGATTTACCAAAATTATTAACTAACATACTCCACTAATTGATACTAATTTGATTATATTAATGATAGTTACAAACTTGATTCGAATACTGATTTAGATATTGATTACTGATTTAGAAATCGGTACAGTAACAAGGAATTACAAAATGGCGCTGATTTAAAAAATTTTGGTTACAGTTTCATGTTTTGTCATTTAGCCACCTCCCGGCCAGTTGCCAGGATCCTCAGATATCGATTTTGAACGGAATCAATATAATATTTTTAGCTGCTAAACATTATATTTAACTCCCTAAAATAATAAAAAAACTCGCTAAAGTGGCAACACTGGAAACCCCAAGCTTTTTGAATGTTTTGATTAGAGACAATAAAGATTTTGGCATTTATACTTTTTTATGACATTCTACCATAAAGAAACGTAGCATAGTGTGCGCTAGGCTGTCAGTGTCAAACTGCCAAAAAACTGTCAAATTACGCAATGAAAAATGCCAAAATGCCGCATGTATCTGTCTCACTTTTTTGCGAATGTATGAGAGAGACAATTGTTGCGATCGTTTTGTCATACGATTTACTAACTCCGTTTAGTCACTTTGACAGAACGTGCCCGTTTGACAAACTCATGGTATGGAAATATTCGCTTACACTTGGCGAGGTGAGCTCTCACGTCGATCAATCGAATTTGCAATGTAAAAACTCGGAGTAACGCTACAGTTCATAATGGTGCACCCCCTTCTCCCGCACTGCCCCGCCCCTCTCACGAAGAGTTAGTTACTCGATGCGCTGCGTGGTGGCCGCCGCCGGCATGTATTTTTATTTTAATTTCATGATATCTTTTGAATGGAATGTCCGATTTCAATAATTCAAAAAGTAATCATCAGGTATTGAGACAGTCTTGAATATTAAATTATTTATTTGGATAAAAATTTATAAATGGTATGGATAACACGGTCTGATTTTGATCGACATTTCTATCAATTTGTTAAATGTAAAAAAGTAGTTATAGTGACGTAACTACAATAGTTAGACACATGGTCTCGCGAAGTTTTTTGTAAATATTGATATATTCTATAATATTGTCAAACATTTTTTTGTCCTATCATTAATACTCTTCGCAGCTTATGCGATGAAAGACATTTTATGGCTAATTTTTTTACACCTTCGGTTGGTTTTAATAGGAATTTCTAAAGATTTCTATAGTAATCTAGTACTAAATATAGCCTATGTTACTCAGTGATAATGTAGCTTTCTAATGAAAAATATTCTATAATATTGTCAAAAATTTTTTTGTCCTATCATTAATACTCTTCGCAGCTTATGCGATGAAAGACATTTTATGGCTAATTTTTTTACACCTTCGGTTGGTTTTAATAGGAATTTCTAAAGATTTCTATAGTAATCTAGTACTAAATATAGCCTATGTTACTCAGTGATAATGTAGCTTTCTAATGAAAAAAGAATTATTAAAATCGGTCCAGTACTTTTGGAGTTTATTCGTTACATACAAAAATACAAAAATACAAATCTTTCCTCTTTATAATATTAGTGTAGAATACTGCGGAGAGACTTTTGTCTGAGTGAAAGAGGTTCAGTGGAGGTGTTTTCTAGAAGCGGTAATGTTTAATTCTGCGTCGTACGTGTGGACAAATAAATGATTCAAAAATGTTTGCTATTGCATTATTAATCATTTTTTGCTGCAAGCTAGGATATTAGAGAACTTAGCTGTTAATTAATAAATCTCAAAGTAAACTGTGATATAACTTTATGATTGCTATTAATATTTAAATTTAAAATTAATAGTCCTTGTTCTATTTAATGTGTCTGCAGATATAATGAGATGAAATAAGTACCAACTATTACGGACATGCATCAGACTCCTGATTTGCATACCGTCGTTTCCTTACACGATAAATCTAAAATTATATATAGTGGATATCGTAATATCACCAGGAACCCAAGTTTCTTTGTCTCTTTTATACACATCTCATGCATTCAACAATAGAAATACCTACAAGCTATAAACGACCTAAATTATGTACAGTTGCAACTTGCACCTGTGTGAATTTAGACCAGACGCTATAGCGAAAGAGAAAACTCACCCGCAGAAATTAATTTTGTTTCTATAATGCTTGTCGTCTCAACCGATAGACTATACGTCCACTGCTTGACGGAGGCTCCTGCATGGATCTCCCACAGAACACGGTTTTGTGCCGCTTGTTTACTTGCCATTACCAATTCATTCGACTGAAACAAAGGTCTAGACTCAGGATTCTAAAGGTATCCTTTCAAAATCTGACGGACGGACAAAAATGGCTGAGTATGGCTGATATGATGCCCGTACAACTTTTATAGGTCAAGAAGGAAATATAAAATATTCAATGTAGATTTGTTTAGCAATTAATATCATAAAGCCTAGCAAGTTATAAACAAAAAAAGCCGAAATCTGAACTTGCAGACTTGAGGAAATGCCAACAAGCTGTAGGCCATTTGGAACTTTAGTTTATCCTCGTTTATTTAAGCTTGGTGGAAACCTCACAGAATATATTTAATAGAAATGCTTAAAACTTAAATATAAAGACGCCACAGCGCAAATACTGCGAGGAAAAACTTGCTATATATCTGGTTTAAGCTAATCGTATCATTCGGCTCTTTCATCATACGTTAGAGGTCGATAGTGCATTAACACAATATAGTCGGATGTTGAATCCGCATATAAGGTCAAATCTAACGGTATTATGCAACGGTTAGCTCATAGCATGCGAATACATGGTATTACGGTGAAACCGGTATAACAGCTATCTTTCACATAATCATACAAAATGTGCGAAAAATATACAAAACCTATGTTTAGAACCCAACCAACAACATTCAGGTTGTAAGGAAATCACATTTGTTACGTGATTGCAATATGACAATTCCATATATCTCGCCTTTTAATCCGCGTATACATAATGCGATTTTGTTTGCCGAATAAGGCTCGGAGATAAGTGATAAGCAACCAAATGTATCTTTCCCTAATTGTAAAAAAAAATACATCGTATTCGTAAGGGAATCTTTATGCCCTTCATAATGTTCTCAGAAATGTGAAGTCTGTAAACTCCCCCTATGCCAGCGTTGGTCGTCGACTGTAGTAAGTACTGTACTGTAATAATTGACTGTAGTAGTAGTCTAAGCCCTAACGTATAATTAGTGGAGACCCGTGTTCAGAGTTGGCTGGCGACGTATTGAAATTATGAGTATTGCAAAAGGAAGAAACCGCTGCTCTGCATTAAACGCAGGTAAAGAGGCAGCGATATTATTTCCGAACCTACAGCGTGTGAGATAGAAAGATAATCCAATGAAAATTGGCAAGCCTGCAAACCTACTTCCAACAGCGATTAAATGTTCTGTTATGGTCAAACTATGCGAGGAACTCAACATGTCCATTACATAATACATACTACACCTACTATTATTATTTACATATATAATAAATAACACGGTCATTTAAATATAGAACAATTAAATTAAAAGCAATTCTATTCTAGAAGAGCTGTAGGTAGGCTGTATGTAATGGCAAATCCAGAAACTCTTTGGGAACCATATTATAAAAGCGTACACTCGATCCTACAAAGGATTTCTGCACCTCGCGCACACGATACGACGCTGTTACTAGCTTATGGCGGTTTCTAGTGTATCGATTGTGAGTATCACCTATTTTCTTGTAAAGATTAATGTTCTGCCTAACAAAGACTATATTATTGTATATGTATTGCGAAGGCACCGTAAGAACACCAATCTCTTTAAATTTTTCACGAAGTGATACGCGTGATCCGAGTTTATAAATAGAACGGATGGTTCTTTTCTGCAATATAAAAATGGATTGGATATGAGCTGCTCTGCCCCACAATAAAATGCCGTACGATATGACACTGTGGAAGTAAGCTACCAACTGGTGTTATGTATTTTGTTCCAAAATTATGTCCAATATCAAGTAGGTATTTGCATGTAGACTAAGCTTTATACTACTGTTCCCTAAATATTTGTTAACCTTTAAACTACCCACTCACTCCTCACCTTTCACCTTTCCTGTCACCTTTTGTTTAATTCGGCGTAATTTGGTAATTTCAAATTCTTATTCTCGTAACCTTCCAGTTTTATTAACTCGGTGTACCTATGTATTGTAGTAGAGGAGCCCAAGAGGGGATTTTTGGATTTACTCCAGCGCGGCAGATTAATATAAAGGTGGGATTTTTTGGACCCTGTGGAGTACCTTCACCATATATGAGCCCTGTAATTGGTGGGTCTGTCTAGGACAGCAAATCAAAATATTGGATAAATAAAATCGATCATCAGAAATTTGATGATCAGATTTGAGCGAGACCCAAAGGAGTTGGAGAGTTACAAACTTTCAAAGCTCCGACTCCTTTATGTCTCGCTCCAATCGTCAGATTATTTGAATGTACACCTTTCAGCATGTAATTAACTCACTCTACCTTAATCTGACGCGCTCAAGTATTTCTGATGATCGATTTTATTTACCCAGTATTTTGATTTGCTGTCCAAGACGGTCTCACCAATATACAAGGCTCATATATGGTGAAGGTACTCTACAGGGTCCTAAGAATCCCCCTTTATATTAATTTGCCGCGCTGGAGTAAATCCAAAAATCCCTTCTTGGGCTCCCCTACTATTGTTTTCATTTCCTCAGCTTCCCATACCAAACCTAGTTCTCACGCTCACGCATGAGAAAATCTATTGATTCGTGTGAATTTATATTTGCTAACATATGAAACCTCATATTTTGTCACCCTTGATTTCTCTTGAGAATTTTTTAATGGAAATCAAAATTTTCAGCTGTTCAGTTATTTATAACGATAACGGCGGGGTCATACCTACTGCTTTGTCATGAAAATCGAACAAAGCGTTATCCACTCGGACGAAGTCGCGGGCATCATCTAGTATTATTATAATGTTCATAATAATTAATAGCATTTAAATGGCTTATTTAAAATAAATCTGAATACAATATATTTGTGAATCCTTTGTTCACAGTGTAATAAAACCTTATTGGAACTTTTGAAAAGTTGACGACTAGATCACTAGACGTATCCTATTCTATAGAGTTACTACATCGATCAACTTCGAATGTAGACTGCAGTAGACCATCAACTTACTACCGTTCGTCTGTAGACTGTTACATACCTTCTGTAGACTTATCTGCTTATTCTACTGACTAGCTTCTCACATAATTTTAATGGTTTTAAAAAGATTTTGTATGAATGACACGTATAATTCAGTTTTCGAAATTCCCACGCTAGTTATCACTTAAATATTTATTATTAATATAACACTTAATATATTAATCATGAATGATATCGAAACCGAAGTCAATATTTGGGCTACGCTCGGAATGCTATATCGCTATAGCAATATACAGCGTGTCCCGTAAAAAATGGATCAAACTTAAGTTGAAGATACATCACCCAATTATCTAAAACCAATTTGATCAGTTTTTAAAAAACCCATAGTGTGACCAAGTTTTTCTGTTTTATTTCGTTTGTCCATTTTTTCTATCCTAAATCAGTTTATTTTTAACGCTGTAGCTGTAGTAAATAATATTTTTAAGATCTGATTTTTGTTAAATATTGCTGATTAGTTTACCAATGTATTATGAAAACCATTTTAGTAAATAATGTTTTATTTGATTCGGAAAAAAGGTTCGAATCGAATAATTAATTTTCTTTGATTAAGACAAAACAAATTAAAAACAATTTCCTGTAAAAAAATTGTACGACACCGAAGTGTACCATTATTTTAAAAACTTGTACACTTATCAAGGTTTGCAAACTGGTATAAAACTTGCATCTGCTCCTTGTCGTTACAAAGATGCTGCCACAAATCTAAGGTAGGTGATGAATTTACAAATAAAAAAAAAATTAAAAGTGCTACATTCTAACTTTTTTACAAGGTCGCTACGATACACAAATTATTGTAACTAATTCATATTCATGATTTGAGCAACAATAAGAAATATTGTTTAGATTTAAGAGACGGCGCATGATATCAAATATTATCCTCGCTTAGTTCTAGAAGGTATTTTAGACCATCGAGACACTAATTAATATGGAATACCATTTTAAATTCAATGGTTGATACAATACTTAATCACAACATTGGCAAAATACATCTCAGAATAGACCTTTATATTTGACACGATAGATTCTGGACTCGTCAAGTTTCTCGAATAAAAAGATTCGGGACTCTCGTGTAAAAATTGCATTGCCCAATGGTCTAAGCAAATTGTCGTAATCATGTGACAGCTTAAAACGTATTACTCGAACTGTTTAGGAAGTTCATACATGCTTTATGACGTGCAAGCATCTATGAAATCCTTAAAACAGGTCGACCCATCCGTTTGACAAGCGATTACGATAGGGATTTCCTTACAAAATCGGGGGGCAGATTAGATGCACAACTTTGATACACTAATTAATATACTAAATGTATGCACTAAGGTATTTTAAGAATACGGATGCAATCATGTTTTAGCCGAAACAAAAGTTTGCAGGTTCAATTCCGAGCGGGTTTTTAATCCAAGGTTTATTACTGTCTGTAATGAAATGGATGGATTATGGCTTGCAATTTTTTAACGCCTATTTTTTACGTCTAAATTATTTATGCGCTCATTTTATCACTAGCAAATAGCAATGTATCATTAGAAATCAAGGTATTGTAAAGATTTTGATAAAACTTTTATGCATCATCATCAGCCTATCTTCGTACACAATTGGACTTTTAACCGGTAAGAAGGACGACCGTGAACTCCGTAAGGGGGAGGACCTAACCTCTTTTACCGGATATTAAGGTAATCTGACGGGCTAAAGTAAAGGCTTTGTCAATACGCAGTCCTCTCTTACAGCACATCTGCTCTAACGACCTTAAATTTTGTGATAGGCATGGCCGGCCCAAGGCAAAGGATGATTTTTCAGATTACCCATCCTTTTTATGGCCCATCCGTAGAACAGATTTTGACGAAATTTAGTTCAGGAATACCTTACATCCCGAAGACGGATTTTTATCCCGTAAAATTATAGGACTTCCCACAAGATTTAAAAAGTCAAGCAGCGACCGCGGTGCGCGAACGGGCTCATGAATAAGGGCCCCGAACGGGTTCGAAACTAGTCGAGCATTTCCGACATAACACGTGTATTATGTAGCTATATTTAAATTAATATCACTCAC
Organism: Erebia palarica; assembly: GCA_964035005.1. NCBI lineage: Eukaryota > Metazoa > Arthropoda > Insecta > Lepidoptera > Nymphalidae > Erebia > Erebia palarica. Next base: position 22,199,137 of record OZ035994.1, read on the forward strand.
GATAGTTTAAACTAGGGATGTAACGGAACCTCGCCTCCGCCTCTGTAAGTGCGGAACTTTTGCAAGAAATCGTATGTCCGCTTCCGCATCCGCCTCCGCCGTTTTTTTGCGAAGTTATAACGGAGGTTTATTTACATTGACTTACAATGCGAGAGGTATAAATCGAAGCAGTTGACGTCAGTTACATCATTACAACAAGCATAACCCCAAAAAAATCTAATGTGGGATTCATCGCATCCTAAAGCACAGATAATGGACGATGTGATCGGAAAAATCCAACTCCACTTCCGCTTCCGTTAACTTCCGTAGCCGCGGAGGCAAAGCCTCTTTACCTCCGCATCCGTCTCTGCTTCCGCTAAGAACGTCTCCGTTACAACCCTAGTTTAAACGTTAAAAAAAGATTTAAAAAATAATGATATCTCGAAAACGAAGTTGCAGACATCATCATGCTAGCAAATAGTAAAATTACTACCATTTTGTAGTTACAAGATTGACCTTTGACGATTGACCTTTATATTGTCGAAAAATATCACAATCCCCGACAGACCTCGATTAAAAAAATGTTTTTACCCAATTTATACCTTAACTGATCTAAACTGAATTAATAACTGAAATTGAAAAGAGTATGTGACCTTGAAGTTAAAATGAAAGAGATTGCGGCACAGGGGGCATATTATAACTACCATCGCTTAAAAAGCAGTATTGTTTTAATATTGTTGACGTTCGTGAGATAGAATAATAATCCTTATTATAGGAACGTCAAGGTACGTGACATAAAACTGTCATTTTGAATTAATATTGCTTTATGCGACCCTCCAGAAGCCAAGACACACGGGCAATTTTAATCGGAAATAAAAAATCAGGTCTGGTCCCATGTCTGTTGAGGCTGCATATTTATTTCTCCTTACGCCTACCGACGAAGCCTGCGCGGTACGCATACTAAACAGGATTGATAAGTGCGCTCGTTCCACCACGGTGCATAATGATCGCACCAAGACACAAACAATACAATAAAGCTGAATTGTTGTTATCATATATCATGCCTTAGATACTGAATCAATCCTGTAGACCAATTCCGTAAACGTGGCTGTGTAATTTAGTTTAGTAAGACCACATTTGCGCCCTTCTGTCTTATATTTTAAGTTTTTGTTTTTAAATGTGTGCAATAAAGAGTTCATCTATCTATCTTACGGAATTAATCCAACAAACAGTTATATATAATGTTATTGGCTTAGATACTTCAGGAAACATTTTTTAAGATTAAAATTATGAGCACTGAAATTCCATGACAGTTTCAGAATGGACACCGTAGGTCAGTCAAGATGCTTGTCAATCATTTTAATTTGGAAGCATCACTTAACTCATATCTATCATATTATCAAAGAATCTAGGTTACAGTGCCCAACGCTTGCACGATAACTAAAAGCTTATAATAGTGGGCAAGATAGAGAGAAAGTGATCACGCAATTGTTAGCTAGCTACTGCTGCCACCAGACGAAGTCCCTTACAGGCCTTCCGCTTACAACTGCCATGACAGAGGCCTAGGACTGAAAGACGTAAAATACTTTACGAGAGCAATTCAAAGCAGAAGGTGGCGATTAGCTTATTATTCAAAAGCCATCGCCTTTTGAATAACGAGCCATTTTGTACTTAGAACAATCTGAAATAATTGAGTTAGATCCATTCTTTGGGAGGCTTCAGTCTCAGCTACATCCCCTATCAGCAAAGCTGTAGGAGTAAGTGTTCCACAGTGACATCTCATTGTAGCAATTAAGAGATCTATATATAGTGGGTATGATTGTAACTGGCCTGTGCCGTTCTAGTTATTATAAATAAATAATTAATTATCTTAGTAGCCATTTAGTGATGTCACAGGCAAGCGCAGAAACCAACAACAAAAGAAATACTTTATTTATATAGCGACATTATCACCAAGCTCCGTCTTCGCGATAGTTTTAAGATTTTTTTTCCTTCATTCAAGGCAATCCTTAATTATTGCAGTAGTCACAAGATAGGTAGGATAAGCAATTGTGTAATTATAATTAATTGTTATAACCTTGTCCTGTATACTTAACTTGCGAGTTGGAAAAGTAGTAGGCAAAACGCCGCTGTTGCTCTACTATGCCTAAATACAACAACCTTACCCAACTTTGCGTAAATTACAAATTATGCCTAACATTTGGGGAATCAAGTATTGTGACCAAAATATAGACTGTTTAGCTAAGCATTTGATATTAATTTGAACTTGATACCTCCACGCGTTCCCGAGAAAAGGGTGGTTGACAGACAGACAGATGGGCAGACAGACAGACGGTCAGACAGACACACAGACGGACAACGAAGTGATCTTATAAGCCTAAGGGTGTCGTTTTTCCTCTTGTGGTACGGAACACTAAAAACTACGACATCTCATCTCAACAGTGAAGATAAAGACCTGTTTCTTAGTGAGTAATCGTAATACAAGTTTTAAAGTTACATATTACGATAAAAGTGTGACATCATGCACTTTCTCGATTCAGTTTGCTCCAGTGGAGACAGGTGTCCCTAACCGACCTTGCGTAAGAGTCGTTCTAGTACGGACGGGCGATATAACACGATTCTCAATTTCTCAGTCGAGATTGAATGCGCACGCGCATAGTGCCGTTGCTCCGCGTTAAAATTATTCTAGTCAAAGTTTCAGTGTCTCTGTGTTCTGTGTTGTAGATTGTGTGACAATTTGTAATGGATATGCTTGAAATGAGTGCTGAAGGATGAAATGAAGGGCAGAACCACACGTTCGCCCAGGATATTGCCTGTTGTATTGGGGAAGATATTTGTGCGCTGGATCTTCACTAAAGCCGACTTAGTTTTTTTCATTTACCGGTTGGTACATATTCCAATAACGTATATAATAATATCGTAATATAACTACGATTTAACTTATATTACTCACCTAGATTCACTAGTGTTTAGGTTATGCTATCAAAAGTCATGTAAACATTTTAGCAATTAATGCTAATGGACGAGATGAGATTGTTACCTTCGAAATGTAGGTAATATACTTACAATAAAAATATGTTCGATGGTATAAAAGAAGCTTTTTAAAATAGTACCTATATAACTTTAATAAATAACTAGACGATGCTAACGATTTCGTCCAGTAGAAACTGTTCCATTTTCCGTTAACAAGTCATAATTTAAAAAATTAAAAAACACGACTGCCCTGCCAAAAAACGAACTAAAAAGTTAAAATTCTAAATTAATGTAGTTAAATTAGAATCTTATTCACATTTTTATTAAATGATATTTTTTCTGAATCACTTGATATTGAACTATAGTGTTATATATTTTTGGAATCTACTCATCATTTTCTAGATGCTGATTATATAGTTATTTTTATTTTAGTTTTTTTTTTAACTTTTACTAACCTATGTCACCCGGAATAAGCGAGGGATTCTAACGATACCTCATTCATCAAAATCGGTTCAGGCGTAAAGAAGTTAGGCGTATAGTGGAATATACAAACTCACATACATACATGAACCCTGAAAACAATATACTCCTTTTTTCAGGCAGTCGTATAAAAAGTAGAGTAGTAAGTAATACAATAATAGAACAATGGTAGTAGGTACAATAGAAGTTAATACGATCTATCTCTGTGACAAATGTATTCAATTCGGTGATGGAAGCAGGTGAAGAAAACAGACAAACACTTTCGCGTTGACACTATTAGTATGTGAATAAACATTTATCCTATAAAATGAGACATTTAATTTCTTTATTATCGCATTCCTACCTGCTATGAAATAAAATGCTATTTATAAAATCTAGCACGTTCATACCGATTTAAATACCTAACTGACTTTCAACTCGGTCACTGGACCCACGCAAGACCCAGTGCTTAGTGTTAACTTCTTTTCTTCAACTTTTACTTATAACTAGATGATGCCCGCGAGTTCGGCGCGTGGATTAAGTTTTTTTATCCCCGCGAGAACTTCTTAACTTTCCGGGATAAAATTAGCCTGTCCTTCCCCGGGAAACTACCTACCTACCTACCTACCGCTATACCTTTCATCAGTTGTTTGATGGAAAAGATGGGCCGTGAAAGCGTAGCAGACAGACAAAAAGACACACCTTCGCTTTTATAATCTTAGTATGGACAATGGAAGTATGGATTCAACTCGCTAAATTAATTTCATGCCATTTTGATAATAAATTCGTTAGTAAAGCCATACGCAATGAAAGTATAATTTCATTGCGTATGTATGGCCTATATGGCTTTACTAGCGAATGCCCGCGACTTCGTTTGCGTGGTTTGAGGTTTTTTGGTTCCCGCAGGAACTATTTAATTTTCCGGGATAAAAATTAGCCTTTGTGCTATTCCAGACTATAATCTATCTCTGTGCTAAATTTCAGCCAGATCCGTTCAGCCGTTGGGGCGTGATTGAGTAACAAACATCCATACATTCATCCAAACTTTCGCATTTATATTTATAATATTTATATGGCTTTAAAAGGCTCTTTCTTCACTTAGGCCCGTACTAATAAACTCACAACAACTAAGAACATGTTCTCAAGTTTAAACGATACTTGAGACCGGTATTTACCATAGATTGACTTTAAACTTAAACTTAACTTAACTTAACTTTAACTTATTTTATCTACAATAAACTAGAGAGAGAGATTCGCTAGGAAAATCATAAATTTCTCTTTCAGTTCATTTTAAAATATTGCTTCTATAAATGTTTTGTTGAAAATCTATGTATACCTGCATACAGATTCATGCAGATGGTTTTAGTCAAAATTCCTGCATAGGTATATAATAGTTAATTTTTTTCTGTGCATAATGGTTTAATTTAATTATCTGTATTTAATGATGACATTTAGCCTGTTAACCTTTCTTTATCATATTCATACTATGATATTCTATCGTCAAATATCAATGTATTCATGCAGCAAATTCGCATCTGCTTCATTACCTTCATTGGCATAATTATTGTCTGTTCCGCAGGCTGAGTGGGAGTTTTTTTACGTATTCGATAGCGACAACGTTAACTACCATTTACGTGGAATTGATCGAGAGCCAGCTCTCAAGCGCTTGACAATTCAATACAAATCGTAATTAACGTTGTCGCGAGCACACTGCTAAATACGTCTAGTGTTATTATTAATTATATTATTTTACTATACGCAAGTTAATTCACTTAACGATACGTTCCTATTTAGATCATCATCAACAACCCATCGTCGATCCACTACAGGGCTCTACGTTTTTATAATATTAGTAGATTATCAGTCCCTTGTATTGCTATTATACATTTCCCTAACAGCTAGTCGTTTTTATTCTATATGTTTTTATCGTTTTTCGCAAAAAAATAAATAAAGGTATACTGTGGTGCATCAAGCTCAGAAAGTAACCCGCTTTCTAATTGATTTGCCAAAACTTTCTATTAGGATGCATTTGGATATTTATATATATTATACCTGTGTATGATTTAACGCATAAGTTATGAACTATTAGAAATGGTCATTTACGTACGCCCTCAATATTAGATATAATAAAACTTTTTCACTTTCCTGCTCTCTACTTTCAAAGTAACTAAGTCAAAAATGGTTGTAGATTTGGATAATATGCATAATAATATGTATTAAGATTATAAATAATTTATGAACTCTAATTAGTTAATTACATACGCTCTTTTCATTTTTCGTACATTGTTATATTTAGGTAGTTCATGACTTTCACGCTCGCTCTACAAAGTAGCTCACTAAAAAATTCCAAATAGTCAATGAAACAGAAAAATTGTTTGGGGAACCTTAGTATTTTAAAAGAAAATGTGAGCTTTAACATAAACACCCAAAAGACCATGTCCAAATATGCTTCACGTAGAACTTACATTTGATGACTCAGATATTAAAGCATGTTCAAACAGTGCATAATTGGGGTCACAACTCATAGGACTAATGTAGATAATTAGGTTAAGTTAATTAAGATAAGTATCTCACAGGGCACGATGGGGCTGGCGTTCTTTGTCTTGTAAAGGAAAGCCCCAAAATAATTCAGATAAATAAAAACTGACACCCAGAAAGTCTATCTAATAATGTTTAGAGAAAACCTATTGCGAATAGAACGTATTCTGGCTTAAGGAAACACTTCAAATCGCGGTTTCAATCAAGAGTCAAGACATGTCTGATACTAGTAAGGACTGTCTTGACTTATAGTAATGAGTGCTGGGCGATCAGTAGTAAAGATAAGGATGTTTTTATTATATTATTCAAACCTTATAGGTAAGAATCATCAAAATCAGTCCACGCGTCTAGTCTCTACAGTGCCGAGAGAGGAACTTTTTTTTATTCCACTACAAATTAGCCCTTGACTGCGATCTCACGTGACACCTGATGGTAAATGATGTGCAGTTTAAGTTGGTAGTGGGCTAACCTGTTGGGGATACGGCAGTGATATTTAACCCCATGATGGCCCATAACCATCGGTTTCTAGTTTTCTACATGGCATCGTACTTGGCGAAACGTCTTACCGGTAGGGTGGTAACTAGCCACGACCGAAGCCTAACACCAGACCAGACCAGAGAAAATTCAGAAATTATAAATTCTCCTAATACCCTGGCGGGAATAGAACCCGGGACCTCTCACTGTAAGACCACAGCGTTTACCACTACGCCAGGGTGGTCGTCGAAAAACATTAGATTCCGCAGTTTAGAAAAAAATCAGTTTCTCGTTTTTTAAATCAGCAAATAACTATTTTTTTGAAATCGGCAAATAACATAGTTTTGTGGTCGCAAATATAAAGGGTTTGTTTTTGAGAAGGTGAAATTATTTAATACTTAATTGATTCTTTCCAAACTGCACCTCGGTGGGTGAATTTGACTCGCACTTGGACTCTGACACTCAATATGGTTTCAGACATTGAAAATCCACAGAAGATGCCATCATATCCCTTAATTCGTATTTCGTAAAAAATGTATCGGGGTGTTTCTCGATCTAAAAAAAGCTTTCGACACTTTCTCTGTCCCCATTCTTGTGAAAAATATACGAGGATACTTCTTGTGAAAAAGTTAGAAATAGAAATATAAAATACGAGGTGTCCCTCTGCCTCTTTTTAAAGATTACCTCATTAGACGTACCCAGAGAGTCAAAATTGGGCAGTATATAAGTCAAGATCTCGATATCTCTTACGGTATACCACAGGGCAGTATCTTAGGACCAACGTTGTTCTTAATCTATATCAAAGAACTTTGTAATCTAAAATTAAATAACGCTAAAATCTTTTCGTATGCCGATGATACTGCAATAGTATTTATTGATACTTCATGGGAAAATTGTAAAACTGTAACTGAACTGGGACTTACTAAAGTCGCTAATTGGCTGAGAATAAATTTACTAACTCTTAACAAGGAAAAAACTAATTATATTTGTTTCTCAATCAACAACAGGACTCCAAATAGCGATTATAGCATAATATTGCACTTTAATATTAATAATTGTAATATATTATGTTCCAGCGTCAGTAGGGTAAACTTAACTAAGTATTTAGGTATTATAATAGATCATAGGTTATCTTAGCAGGGACAAATTGAAGTTATTAGCAGCAGAATAAGAAAATAAATTTGGATATTTAAGATGCTAAGACACATAGCCTCTAACGACCTGCTAAAGAAAATTTACATTGCTTTGGCTCAATCAATACTCGGCTACTGCATCCCTGTCTGTGGTGCAGCAAAAACAAGGTTCATTGATATATAAAGAGCACACGATCTTTACTAAAGGTCATGTTTTATAAACCTTATAGATTCCCTACTTTCAACTTGAGACAGTTGTATATGTCACCATAAGATTGTAAAAACCGTTAGATTATAATCTAACTCGCGAAATTGCAAACTGTTTAAAGATTACAATTTAACGCATTATTTTTCGTTAGATATATTCGGGTATATTAACCCGATAGAACCTGAGTGCCCGGCCGGGCACTTCCTGATTGTACATGTCGAACCCTAACCTAATCTACAAGAAAGACACAAGAAAACGTAAATACAATTAATATTTCAAACGTTGACGACACTCAGAACATTGAACGGTTCACAATCTGTCGACAGTTTACAATTTCGCGAGTTAGTTTATAATCTAACGGTTTTTACAATCTTACGGTGACATATATACTGCAAACGATTGTAAAAGTCCATAAATCGATAAAATTTGAAGCCATCATCTTACACAGAAGAAGGAAGCTCAATGTCTTAAAGGTACCTATCCGCATCAAAAACTTAATTTTCTCGCAATCAGTACACAAAAGATTTGTACTGAAAAATTGCTTAATATGTACCCCCACTAAACAATGTGACATATAGAAATCTTTGACTGAATGGTTAAATCTAAAACATATGAAGAACAGGTACTTAAATATACTTAAAAGGAGGTTCCAGCCCCAATGTAATTCAGTTGTATTTTTAACAGAAATAAAGAATTTATTATAATATCTGGGTGACAGTATTTTTTTTTGGGAAATTGTTTTTTGAAAATTTTATTTAAATAATACAATTAAAAAAATCTAAATTAAAAGTAAAATACTTATTACTTATATTATGTTTTAAAAAAAAGGGAAAAAATAATCAGACTGGAGGACATCTATACTCGAACCGGGGTCTTCTAGTTTCGGGACCCACCCGTTTCCCACCTGAGCTATTATAACCTTGTAGATGGTGGCGAAATTTAGTTTCGTATTCTAGTGATATTTTTTTTAATTGCTTGAAAATCAGATAAAGCGACATACATACATATATATAAGAATTGCTCGTTTAAAGGTATTAGATTTATTAACTTGCCCGTTTTTTTTCTCTAGATGGCAAGTAACGAATCTGTATATAAAAGACAAAGATAAATAAATCAGTTTTTGTTCATTACGTAATAGTTATATTTAACTATTCTATCTTGGCAATAAGACTCAGGAGCAGGTTTAAAATCGGTTTTCTTGTGCTGTTGACCGGAAATGAATTCATTTTGAATAAAGCAGGTATAACCTTAGTAAGGTTATATCTATTAAACGCGAAAGTACAAGTAAGTATCGGAGGTCCAGAAGTAAGGTTTTGAGGGGAACAAATCGCACTGTAGTTTTAAGTCAACTCTTATAATTTATTTAAGCCCGTCTGTTCGTATGTGCGTTACAGCGATACCCCTACAACCTTTTTTACGTACTAGCTGATGCCCGCGACTTCATCCACGTGGAATAAGTTTTTTTAAATACCCACGGGAACTCCTCAATTTTCCGGGATAAGTATACTGCGGCAGTATACTTATCCCGGGAAATTAAGCATTAATAATTAGGCAGTAATACTGCCTTTGTCACTCTCCAGGTCCTCAATTTTCCTCAACTATACCCATGCAAATATCACGTCGATCCGTTGCTCTATTGCGGCGTGATTGAAGGACAAACCAACAAACAAACAAACACACTTTCGCATTTATAATATTAATAGCATGATATTAGAACATTTAGCATAGTTGAAATATTTAAATAATGACAAAAATAATCAGGAAATAACAGAACATTAACACAACAGAAAAATCTTTTTAAAAGTATTTTTAAATCATCAGCCAGTTTCTCAAACTAACAAAAAACTAAAAAAAAAAAAAAACTACCGTTTACATTACAATAACCATCAAACCGCAACATTTTAGAAACTAGCATCACTAAAGCGCAAAACACACGGAATGGGCGCGGGTCGGATACGCGGCCGCGGCGGCTTGAATTCCTTGTATTTTTTATATGGATGTCACCGTAAGATTGTACAAACCGTTAGATTATAATCTAACAAACTGTCGATAGATTACAATTTAACCCATTATTTTTCGGTAGATTGTAATATGCTAGGTATATAAACACGATAACACCTAAGTAACTACCTGATTATTTATGTCGAACCCTAACCTAACCTACAAGAAACAGACAAGAAAACGTAAATACAATGAATATTTCAAAAATTGACACTCAGAACATGGAACGGTTCACAATCTGTCGACAGTTTACAATTTCGCGAGTAGATTATAATCTAACGATCTAATCTCTAGGGGGAACGCTGCCAGCATCTTCGGAACCTTGCCTAAAGCAAAGAGCATAAAGAACCAGGGGTAGAGGTACAACTCCATACAACGGGTACCATAGTTCTAAAATAAATTCTAGATGGCGTTACTTGTCTCGAATAAGTATAAATTTTGTTTAAATCAACCGAAACTCAATGAAAACATGTATTTTGTTGTTTTACTTTATTTTACCTATTTATTTATTAAGTTTAATTAACTATTAAGTAAATATAAAATTTTCATAAAATCCGATAGCAAAAAGTTTATTTCAAAGCTTTCGTTTTAACGCCATCTAGAGCTAAGCAGAAGAACTACAGGGTATCAGCGATGATAAGCAGATTTTTGAATGCTTTTTGCTTAAGTATGGAGTTGTACCTCTACCCCTGGTTCTTTATGCTCTTTGCCTAAAGGGACTCCTTTTAATAATATTTTTTTAGTTATTATATTATATTTTTAAGGCTTTAAATATTATTAAGTTTCCTTTTATTTCTTTGTGTGCTTATAAAAATATATTATCTAACGGTTTTTACAATCTTACGGTGACATATATCTTATATGGACGACATCATATATGGACACAGAACGCGGGCGCGTGGCGGGTGAGACGCTGTGTGATGTCGTCCATATAAATACAAGGAATAGGGATGATGCCTAAATCAAAAATAAATTATTTCTAACTGATTATTAAATAGAGGGTCTTCAAAAAGACCTAAAATTTACATCCTCGGTTAGTTTTAAGTTAGATAACCATTTTATAATATAGATTAAAGAAAAAGTGTGTTGAAATTTGATGACGTCACAATTGCAAATTTCATACAACTTCCATACTAGAAGGGCGTTTTTAAGTTTGATAAAGGGTTGCTGATTTGATTGAGTTGTCATCATCCTTATTACTATCAATAGTTGATCCTTCCGCTAATTTGATTCACATAATATTTGGAAATATTTATTGGAATTGGAAATGAAGTAGACCTAAATCCACCCAAATGAACTTATTTTTGGGTCAGAGATCTCCACGAAAGTGCCGATAACAACAGCATAAAGTTTCAAATAGGACGAATATAGCACGAATGCGTGATAAGTATTAAGGGAAGTAGTAGTAAAGGAATTAAAGGTTACCCTATTTTGCCAGAATAGGGATGATCCCTATTCAACCCGCCGCGCATCCGACCCGGCCCGTGCCCGACCCGCGCCCGACCCCTTTATGTTTTACGCTTATCGGACAGTACCGTGATCTGAAAAGCTCTCAAGCCTAACTCTATCATCCTCCATGTATGTAGGTAAAACCGGTATCAATCCTTGTTACAATGTCAATTGTTGTGATTGGTTGAATTTATGGTATTCCACTGCGACAATGGATTTTGGTCAATAGCGGAAGACTGTTAACTAACTATGAATGATTGCGATTGTAACACTGCAGCAATATTTTTACGTTACGACCTCAGTAGGGCCTATTCCAAATACCTAAGCTATAGATGGATAGATAGATAAATGCTTCATTGCCACACAAAACATTAAAAAGAAATAACAAGTGCGCAAAGGCGGTCTTATCACTAAAAGTGATCTCCTCCAGACAACCTTTAATTATAGAAAAAAATGCAATGAAGCGGGAGAGTGCAACAACATTAATACATCAATACATAAGCGAACTATATATAATACATAAACAATTACACAAATAAAAATACTAAAATATATACTAATACATTTAAATCTTAATATATAAAACAAAGTCGGGTTTGTTCGAACACTTATAACTGTAGAACGGCTGGACCGATTTTCATGGTTTTTGATTTGTTATTTGTCTCCGTCCCGAATAGCAGAATAACTATTAAAAACATTGGAAAACAGACGAAAAAATAAAATAAAAGAAAAAACATTTTTGCTTGATTTTCCCATACAAAGAACCACGCGAACGAAGTCGCGGGCATCAGCTAGTATAATGTATAAAACAAGTTAAACAGTAGCTATATTAAACAAGTTATTTTTTTTATCCACTACAAGTTAGCCCTTGACTGCGGTATGCGACTGCCTCACCTGATGGCAAGTGATGATGCAGTCTAAGATGGTAGCGGGCTAACCTGTTAGGGGTATGGCAGTTATATTAAACCCAGACCCCTATTCGTTGTCTACACGGTATCGTACCGGTTTACGCTAACGCTAAATCGGCGGCACGTCTTTACCGGTAGGGTGGTAACAAGCCACGGCCGAAGCCTCCAGGCCAGACCAGGGAAAATTCGGAAATTATGAATTCCCAAATTGACCCTGCGGGGGATCGAACCTGAGACCTCCGCACGTTAAGACAACAGCGTTACACACTGCGCCACGGAAGTCGTCGAATTTCCCATTTTGTTCTATTTCCAGGGTGTTTTGGCATGCGTTCCACTCCCGGTCATCAATGAACAGCAGCGTAGACTTCTTCGAGAGCCTGATCGACGAAGATGGCCGATTCGCGGAGCTGAACTGTCAGGAGACGTCACACTCACAGCGCGTACACAGGCGGCGGAACAACGCTGTGCAACGGGCCAGACCGCTGGTGCAAGGTTAGTATTAAATCGAAACACTCGATAACTATTTTAATCATACTTTATTGGCAATTTACACACACACACCGTACAGACACCTTTTACATTCCATCATAGATTATTATGTACCACCACTACATCCCAATCTCCCTCTCTACCGCTCCAATCGCCCGCACGTTCGAGGGCGCTGTAGAGGAAATCAGACCATAGATGGACCATAGATAGATCCGCCAATTTCAGTCTAACATTATTTACCCATAGAATTATAAATATGACTGCCTCGTTGGTCTATTGGTTAGCATGTTCGACTGCGGCCGACGAGGTACAGGGTTCGAGTCCCGGGTCGGGCCGTAATTAAATATTGGGTTTTTCTGACTAGAAACTGACTGTTGGGTTTCTCAGTACTAGCCCGGAGTTAGGAAGCTGGTGGTGTTTCATGCCCGTGCCTCGGAGAGCACGTTAAGCCGTCGGTCCCGGTTATTATCAATAACATGATAAGCCCGCCAACCCGCATTGAAGCAGCATGGTGGGTCTAAGCTCTAATTCCCTCTTTTCTATGAGAGTGGAGGCTTGTGCTAAGCAGTCTTTTAAAACAGACTTTATTTTTTCGATGACTAAATGATGCCCGAAATGCGTTGCAATGCCTATTTGTTTGATCCACTCTAGAATGTTTATAGTACCTACTTACTGCGTCAGTAATCTTCCCGGAAGAGCCAACAGCAAATGTACAAAGTTTCAATTCAATCGGATGAACGACGATGTACGAACGCATAGATGAATGAACAGATGGAGTGATGGACACACGTCATATGTACCGTAAATGGTGATCTTGAAATGCCGTAAAATGACCAATATGACCTAAACTGTCATTATCACCTGATTATATAGAGCGCAACACACACAGGGAATGGGCGCGGGTCGGACGTAAGCGTCACCCGCCACGCGCCCAACCCGCGCTCGCGTTCTGTGTGATGTTGTCCATATAAATACAAGGAATAGGGATGATGCCTATATCAAAAATAAATTATTTCTAACTGATTATTAAATAGAGGGTCTTCCAAAAGACCTAAAATTCACATCCTCAATTAGTTTTAAGTTTGATAACCATTTTAAAATATAGATAAAAGAAAAAAAGTGCATTGAAATTTGATGATGTCACTATTGCGAATTTCATATAACTTCCATACTAGAAGCGCGTTTTTAAGTTTGTTATAGAGTTGCTGATTTGATTGCGTTGTCATCATCCCCATTACACCCGCCGTGCACCCGACCCAGCCCGCGCCCGTTCCTTGTGTGTTTTGCCCTTTATTATTACAACTACATTATTCCGACAAAACCGTACCATGCAAATGAAATCAACAACAACATGCCAATGGAAAATAATTTTATTGTTATACTAGCTTGATGCACGTCGCTTCATCCGCGTGCTTTTTTAATTCTTTTTTTTATTCCCGCGGGGACTACTAAAAATTTATTTGAGACATATTATCATAGACATAACAAAAGATGCATATAATTGACCGTGACCGAACCTACAGTCCAGGTCCCTACCTGAGTATTTGATAGGTCCACGCGTTCTCGAAAAAAAGGTGGTTGACAAGCAGACAGACAACGAAGTAAGTAGAGTACGGAACCCTAAAAACTTACGAAAATGTTCCGCGCCAGTTTATTAGACTATGGCAACCCGCTATCGATATCACCAACTTTTTGTTTTAATTTTTATGTTGGCAGCATTGACAGTTAGCGCCTCGGACAAAATGGCCGCGCTACGTATTGTTTAGCGCTCAGGTGTTTTTGAAACTGGAATTAATAGTAGATATTGTGATAAAATGTCCAATTTGTGTTCAAGAATCGTTTCTAAACCTCCGAAAAGGCCAACTGAGGCCCGGGATAGCATGTCAGTAGCTCAAACCAATGCATGGATGAATGGTAAGGATAGGAATTTTGAAGTGAATATTGATTTATTCAAAGTCCTAAACTAGTATTTTCATCACGTATTATGAAGAAAACAGTATAGAAACCGGCTATTTAGCATTAGCCCTGGTGTTTTTCCATTAACTTGAGGGCGTTCTGCGTAATTTTCATACACAAATTTTGTTGGCGGGGCTCGTACCAAATACAAAGAAAGATGCTTATTTACGACTAGTCCTGTTTTGACCCTGACTGCTCATAATTTTTCGCAGTTATGTAGATGACATTATGATATTCTCCTTCACCAAAACAAAAAAAATGTTCAATGTAAATTATGCACGTAATTATAACTATCACGATAACTCGGCGATGTCGAAAGAAACAGCAAACAATCAATCCATTCTTATCGCATAACACACAGCTCTTTTATAAAATACATTAGCTAGTTACTAGAATAGCTGGGCTGCCTAAGCACATGCCTTTTATCAGTGTATCCCTTTTTGAGACAATTATTCATTCTGTGATTAAGTAATAACTTCTTATTTTACCTATGTATTGTCTAGTTAGTGTATTCTTTAGCTTATTGTTCCATTACGAACCAGTGGTAGATTCATTTGACTATTCATTAGTAAGCAGTTGTAAAAAGTCTATTTGAATAAAAAACACTTAAATTTTGAATTTTATTAGAGTGGCCTGCTTGAAACAATCCGTAACTAACAACTTCAAGGTGCTGCCTTTCATTGTCATACAATGAGACGGTTTGAGTGGTCCATGAATTTTATTAAAAAATCTGCTCCAAAGCGATCACAACTCCACCAATATTCGCAAGCAAGTTACATTAACAATATTAATTTGTATCATTGTGTTTTTCAGCTGAAAACATCAACAATGGTGGCGGATTGTCACTGTCGCCTCCACACACAATATCCCAACGTGAAACTGGGACACAAGTGTCACAATGTTACAGCGGGCCTCCATCACCCTGTGGGTCAACAAGCTCTGCTCTTTCCCCCATAGTGTCACCTGCACCACCTCCCGGAACAGCAACCCTAGACCCCAACTGGCAAGCCACTAAACCTACAGTCAGAGAACGAAATGCAGCAATGTTTAACAATCAGTTGATGGCAGATATCACATTCATAGTCGGGGGTCCAGGTAACTTTATTTGCTACATAATATTATAAATGCAAAAGTGTGTCTGTATGTCTGTCTGCTACACTTTCACAGCCTCAACTCAACTGATTTTGATGAAATTTGGTACAGAGATAGTTTAAATTCGGGGAAGGTCATAAGCTTTTTTATCCTGGAAAATAGAGTTCCCATGGGAATTAAAAATCCTTAATCTACACGGACGAAGTCGTGGGCATCATCTGGTTTTATATATTTTTTACTATCATTTAAAATTCCATTAAGTCTCAAATTATTTTTTTATCTGCCTGAATATTAATTTACCTGTTTATTTGCTTATATGTATATATATTATATGTATAGGTATTTATGTCTGGACTGAATGAGACTAAATCCAACAAAAAGAATCATTCCACAAGATCATCTCTGTTCAAGATATGGTTGTATTAGAATTTTGCAAGGACAAACAAAGTACATATTTTTATTCAACAGCTTTAATAATTTAATTAGAAATTTTGAAGTCAGTGGCTGTTAATAAAAGTAAGACTGGTTTATAATACCTTTCCTACTACAAAAAAACAGGAATCTTAATTGATTTCTGAGAATAATCTGCATAATTTTAAGCATTTTAATTACTATTTTTACCTCTTTAGTTAAAGAACTAACTAGCTAACTTGCCAGTTGGCAAAAGGCCCTTTTGCTAACCCTAAAGGGCAAATCAGTTACAATATTCATATTTTATATATAACTTGTGAGTTGTGTACTACTTATTTCATAGTATTTTTCTATCAATGATGTTACACTTTAATTGATGTTATTTTTGTTATGCAACTGTAAATCAATTACGTACAACAATATCAATGTGATTTACACATTACTTATGCAGAAATTTGAAAAATATCTAACATACCTTTATTTAATCATCATTGTATAAATATTTTATAGTGTTTATTTATTTTTCAGGTCACACACAAGTTATACCTGCGCATAAATATGTCTTGGCGACTGGAAGTTCAGTATTTTATGCTATGTTCTATGGTGGCTTGGCAGAATGTAAGCAAGAAATAGAGGTACCTGATGTTGAGCCATCAGCCTTCCTCATATTACTAAAGTAAGATATTCATTATTTGTATTAAACTCTGGGAGGAGACTCGTGCTCAGTAGTGGGCCAGCAATGGGTTGATATGCTGATGAATTACTAGATGCTGTTGGTAACTGGCTGTTTTTTTTTTATTCCATGGGAACTGAGTTTCCACATCAAAAGTAGCCTCTGGATGGATGAAGCTGTCCAAATATAACATTTTAAAAATCAGAACAGATAGACTGTAAAGATGTAACCCAGAGAATTTTGTGTTTATAATCTGTACCTTAAAATCAGAAGGGAGCTATGGCCACATCATTTGTAGGTCCGATAAATAATTGTTTCGACTTTGTGACTGTCTGTCGACGAAAGATTGATGAAATAAACATTAGTGTCAATAAATGTATAGAAACTTATTTATTCTTTTTTCTTTACAGGTATTTATATTGTGATGAAATTCAATTAGAGGCAGACACAGTATTGTCTACATTGTATGTGGCCAAGAAATATATTGTACCACACCTAGCAAGAGCCTGTGTTAACTACTTGGAAACTAGTCTAACAGCCAAAAATGCATGCCTGCTCCTAAGCCAATCGCGTTTGTTTGAGGAGCCAGAACTTATGCAGAGGTGCTGGGAAGTTATTGATGCTCAGGTATGTGAGTCAACAGAAAACCTAGCAACCGTCTGCCTAGAACCATCGTCATCCTATAGTAGTCTATTCATGGATCTCTCAGAATCTTCAAGTCACAATTTTTCAAGTCCCGAAAAAGAACTATCAAATGACAATTTATGCAATTAATTTAAGTTATGCATATCAAGGTCAATGTAATACTCATTTTTGGTTGTGATTTAGGTTTAAGTCGGTCAGTCAAAAATCTCAGTTTCCATTCCATTTGAAGTAGCTGTATTAATCTAGTCATCAAATTTGAAGACAATAGATAGAATGCATTGACGATTACAATAATACTATTGTGTTAATGTAGGTCGACTGCAATACATTTTGTGTAGTTGTGCTATTTGCATGTATAATATGAAGCCTGTGATGTTTGTTGAAATGATTTAAGGATTTTGTGAATTTTTTATTTACTATTAAATATGTAAATAAAGTATTGAACAAATTGTATTGCAGTTTCATTTGAATCACAAACTCATTTTAATATTTCTATTGTAGGCTGAGATGGCCCTCACGTCTGAAGGTTTTGTAGACATTGACGTATCGACTCTCGAGTCAGTTTTGGCGAGAGAGACACTCAATTGCAAGGAAATAAATTTATTTGAGGCAGCATTAGCTTGGGCTCATGCTGAATGTGTGCGAAGAGAGACTGAAATTACTCCGGCTAACAAGAGAGCCATGCTTGGCAGTGCCATATATCTAATCAGATTCCCAACCATGACATTGGAGGAGTTTGCCAATAGTGCTGCACAACTAGGCATACTGACACCTCAAGAAACGATAGACATATTTTTACATTTCACCGCAGCAAGTAAACCGCAGTTATCCTATCCTATAAAAGCAAGAGCTGGTCTCAAAGCCCAGGTATTGAAAATATTCTTTATATTAATACTGTGTTTAATATTTTAATGAGTACTTATTCAATATTTACAAATTTTTTTTTCCAGATTTGTCACAGATTTCAATCATGTGCATACAGAAGTAACCAATGGAGATATAGAGGCAGATGTGACTCAATACAGTTCTGTGTTGATAAAAGAATATTTGTTGTCGGTTTTGGACTTTATGGATCGTCGAATGGCGCGGCCGATTACAATGTGAAGATTGAGTTAAAGCGATTAGGACGAGTGTTAGCAGAGAATAATACGAAATTCTTCTCCGATGGGTCAAGTAACACATTCCATGTTTACTTTGAGAATCCGATACAGATTGAGCCTGAATGTTTTTATACAGCTTCTGCAATACTTGATGGTAGTGAGTTAAGTTATTTTGGACAAGAAGGACTGAGTGAGGTGTATATGGGCACAGTTACATTCCAATTCCATTGTTCCTCTGAGAGTACCAACGGAACAGGAGTTCAAGGTGGTCAGATTCCAGAGCTCATTTACTATGGACCTACAGTTAATACTTCCATGACCAATATAAATACTAATGAGGACTGACAACTGATGAATAGACTGCAGCCGCTAAATTATTATTCAGTATAATATGAAGAAACGCATTTGATTGGACCTCTAAACAAAGATGGCTAATCTGAATATTTATGAAGGGTTCAAAATGTAATCATTCCTGTGTTAAATTATTTTGTTGATTGTAAATGCCTGTGTATATTGTTGAAAAGGGAATAGAAGTACCTTAAGAATGTGATATGGGTGTTGTCAAAAGCTCTCTAGAAATTTGTA
Organism: Erebia palarica; assembly: GCA_964035005.1. NCBI lineage: Eukaryota > Metazoa > Arthropoda > Insecta > Lepidoptera > Nymphalidae > Erebia > Erebia palarica. The sequence goes on from OZ035994.1 coordinate 22,218,210, forward strand.
GATTTAGAAAATTATTGATAGTGATTATATTAAACTCTGAAGATCATTGCAATAAATTTAAAATAGCTTAATATTTTGTTTCATTTCAATCAAAAATGTAGTAAGTATCTTATGCATAGTAAGAATACAGTCATAGATGTAACATCAGAAAGTAAACGGGTTAGCCATAACCTTAGACTGAATCATCACTTACCGCTAGGTGAGAGGTGGTTCCAGAGCTCCACTTTTTTAATATGCATGGCTAAAGCTCAATCTTACTATATCTTATATATAAAATTCTCGTGTCACAATTTTAGTTAGCATACTCCTCTGAAACGGCTTAACCGATTTTTATGAATTTTTGCATATTCAGTAGGTCTGGAATCAAAAAACCACATTCCACGGGCATCAGCTAGTTTGGCATGATGCCTATTAATGCTTATATGGAAAGGATAAATTTAAGAACCAATTCAGTCTGGAACAAGTTAGGAAAGTAGAAATGCAGTAACTGATGTTGCTACCGTCCGCGTCAGGTGAATTAGCTATTCGCCATCGTCATGATCTGTGTTATTTAATAAATCTGAAACCATAAATGCTAGATAATTGATACTTGGTATGTTTAATAAATCTGCCACCGGGCAACGACATCTTATCCTGAAAATTACAGCTTTCTACCATCATCCGGACCGAAGCTATGACGGTTCCAAAATACGAGGAAATGATATCCGATATGCACCCCCTATCCGAGAGGTTGGAAAGTTTCCGATTTCTTAATGTTTCTGTAGTTTTTATATGCAAATTCTAGCCTACATACCAAATTTCAGTTTTCTAGCACTGCAGGAAGTACTCTTAGAGAATTTGATGATCATCAATGAGTCACGAAATCGACGCATTTCAGGTATCAATAAATCTGAAACCATAAATGCCAGACAATTTATACTTGGTTTGTTTGGTACTCCGCCAAAGACATCTTATCCTGAAAATTTCAGCTTTCCAGCATCATCCGGACCGAACCTATGACGTTTAATGTTAGTATTAGCCGCTAGTCTATACTAATATTATAAATGCGAGTATGTATGGATGGATAGACGTTTGTTACTCAATCACGACAGAAAAATCCATACTAATATTATAAATTGGAAAGTGTGTGACTGTCTGCTACGCTTTCACGACCCATCTATTCAACCGATTTTGATGTTTGGTATAGGGATGGTATAGGGACATTTTAAAATTCTATTCCGGTAAATATACCATGAAACTTCTCCATTGGTATCAGCATGCAACATTCGATAATACTGCGAAAAATTCTGAACGCACTTATGACGTCCTTCACGTTTTATAGGTATTAATACACACCAAGCGCAATGCATAGTTGAACATAGAATCTATACTAATATTATAAATGCGAAAGTTTGGATGGATGTATGGATGTTGGATGTTTGCCACTCAATCACGCCCCAATGGCTGAAAATAGTCTGGAATAGCACATAGGCTACTTTTTATCCTGGAAAATTAAGGAGTTCCCGTGGGAACCAAAAAACCTCAACAAAACTACGCAGACGAAGTCGCGGACATTTGCTAGTACTTGTATATGAAATTAAGGCGTAGCATCGGCAGACCCACCACACGGTGGACGGACGACATGAAGAGAGTCGCAGGGAGTCGCTGGATCCAGGCGGCGCAAGACTGTGGCTTGTGGAGGACCCTACAAGAGACCTATGTCCAGCAGTGGACATCCATCGGTTGACGACGACGACGTATATGAAATTAGCACTTACCAGTCGGTGGAATGTTGATGCAGAGTGCTCGGGAGAGTTTGAAGTAAGTACGTCCCAGTTGGTAGCAGCACATCTGAATAGCATCACTTACATCTATCAAGAGATCTGGTTTGGTTGGTTAAGAATACCATATAATATTTATTATTTTTTCAATTTAATTATACTCCAACTACATATCCTACTTTGTAACAACTTTGCAGTTACAGCTTTCCTGGTAGAATGGTGACTGTAATAACAATGCTTTAGGTCCTCCCTAGCAGACTAGACCAGGACCATTTACTTACCAAGAAATCATATCCAGGGACCAGGACCATTTATTTTGTGCACAATAATCTGTTAATCTGACGACCTCCGTGGCGCAGTCTTACGCGCTGTTGTCTGAACATGCGATGTTTCCGGGTTCGATCTCCGGCAGGGTCAATTTGGAAATTTATAATTTCTGAGTTTTCTCTGGTCTGGCCTGGTGGGAGGATTCGGCTGTGGCTAGTTACCACCCTACCGTCAAAGAGGTGCCGCCAAGCGATTTAGCGTTCCAGTACGATGCCGTGTAAAAACCGAATAGGCTTAATATAACTGCCATGCCCCTAGCAGGTTAGCCTACTACCATCTTAGACTGCATCATCACTTACCATCAAGTGAGAACACAGTCAAGGGCTAACTTGTAGTGGATAAAAAAAAAGTCATTGGAATGGTAAGCTTCAAACTTTGGAATTGGGAGTGTCTGTGAAAGATGTGTAATATGCAAATTTAAAAAATCTGGTCTAGTATTCCTGGATGAACAAGGAGTTATCACCCTTAATTATTGTATGTATGTTGCCATGTATGTTGCCATGAGTGTTGTCATTAAACAAAAACTTTGAATAATCCACTTAAAATTGCAGTTTTGTTGCAGTTATTGTTTGGTTGGCATAACTACATCGAAACTGCAAACGGACTGTAGTCTGTTTATTATTATTATAACACTTTATTTGTTATATTGAATAGAAGCAGACGTTACTTTGCGGAAGTCCATGATAGTGAATGAACTAGAAGTTTAATTCGCTATAATCCGCTACAGTAGACTAATCTGTGTGGTACAGTGCGTGTCTTTCACCTGCAGCATGCGACACCCACCACCCAGCAATTCGCACAGGCACAACACCACACCACACAAATCCTCCAAATCACTCTCAACGTACGTTTCACTCCGACACCGGAGCATCCTCAGGAGATGTTGACTCGACAATGCACGATTGTGAAGTGACTATCGTATCGCAAGTTCCGGCTTATATACCTTTTTGGCATGGCTCATACTGAAAACGGTTTAAAATTTAATATTCCCACTAATGTTACAAATAAATCGTTAGAAACATTAGCAGTTGATGCAGAGTTGGCTATTGTCCTTAGTAAAAAAGATAATATCGTTAAAAATATTGTTGCACACCAAATAAAAACCACTGCTACTACCTCTCCAACTTCTAATCTGGACACAAGAGTGTTAAAATCACTGCAAAATACTGTTAAAGACAATAACCTTGTTATTACAAAAGCCGATAAGGGTCGCATTACCCTGTAGTAGTTCTGAAGCGTAATGATTATTTAAATAAGGTTAATGAGGTGATCTCGGGAGATGAGTTTAGTCAGTTGCCTTCTGATCCAACTAAAAAATTTGCTGCGAAGGTTAGATTAGCTGTTAATAAATCTGAATATATATTTCCAAAAAATGCATCAAAACAAAGGGTAATTTTGATGAATACCTATGCCCCAACATTGTACGGCTTGCCTAAAATTCACAAAGACAATATTCCAATACGACCAGTGGTTTCGTATATTGGTGCACCAGCATATGAACTGGCAAAAGAGTTAAATGATATAATTAAATCAAAAACATCATTTATGCCCAAATTTGCTCTTAAAAATAGCAGCCACTTGGTCACGAATATAAAAGATCTGATTTTACCTGTCCAATGTATGCTGTTATCATTGGATGTAGAAAGTTTATTTACTAATGTACCAGTGGGTGAAACTTTAGAAATTTTAAAGGGATTGCTAGAAATTAAACGGTTACACCCTAATGAAATATCAGAATTAATTGAGTTAACGCAAATTTGTATGGAGCAGAATTATTTTAAATTTAATGATCATTTTTACCATCAAAAAGAGCTATGGGTTCTCCTCTAAGCCCTCTAATGGCTGAAATGTTCATGGATAACTTTGAGAATAAACACATAGTGAATGAGAACAGTATTTTCTACTACTACAGATACGTAGATGATATAATCATATGTTGGACGGGGACAGTGAGACAACTGGATGTATTCGTTAAAAAACTTAATAGATTGCACCCAAAAATTAAGTTTAAGTCAGAATTAGAACAGAGCAAATCTTTGAATTTCCTTGACTTGACTATATCCCGGGTTAATAATAAACATGAGTTCAAAATTTATCGCAAGCCTACATTTACTGACACAACTATACCCGCATCGTCTTGTCATTCTTGGCAACATAAACTCGCAGCATTCCATAGCTATGTACACAGGTTATTGTCCATTCCACTGTCAAAAGAGGACTATAGGAAAGAATTAGAGGTTATATACCAAATTGCGCATTCAAATGGATACAATCAGAATATTGTTAATAATATAATTAAAAAACAGCAGTCAGCACAAATTAGAAAAGATCTTTACATGGCTACATCGGATAAAATTAGTAAATATAAAGCCAGTTTGACGTATTTTGGACCTATATCTGAGCGCATTGCAAAGACGCTCAGATCACATGATGTGCATGTCGCGTTCCGGACAAATAATACACTTCGGAGGATTTGCAATGGAAAAGATAAATTAAAGAATCATCAAAAATCGGGTGTTTATAAGCTTGAGTGTCCTGAATGTGGTGCCACATATGTTGGTCAAACTGGACGCAATTTTGAGATGCGCTATAAGGAACATATGTCTGCTTATAGGAACGATCAACCACAAAGGTCCCACTTCGCTAAACATCTTTTGGACAGTGGACATGAGGTGGGCAATAACCATTCATATAAAATCCTGCATAAATGTAATAAAGGGTTACGAATGTGCGTTTGGGAGCAATTAGAAATAATTAAACACAATAATAAAGGATTTGAGTTGCTAAATGAACAAATAAACGTATCAAATTCACCTTTACTCAATTTATACAGTAATGGGGGAGGGGGCGGGGCTTCAGTATGAGCCATGCCAAAAAGGTATATAAGCCGGAACTTGCGATACAATAGTCACTACTCACTTCACAATCGTGCATTGTCGAGTCAACATCTCCTGAGGATGCTCCGGTGTCGGAGTGAAACGTACGTTGAGAGTGATTTGGAGGATTTGTGTGGTGTGGTGTTGTGCCTGTGCGAATTGCTGGGTGGTGGGTGTCGCATGTTGCAGGTGAAAGACACGCACTGTACCACACAGATTTGTCTACTGTAGCGGATTATAGCGAATTAAACTTCTAGTTCATTCACTTTATTTGTTCACCACAACACAAAAACAAAAAAAAATTAAGGAACACAAATAAACAGAAGGAAGTACAAAAAGGCAGCTTTATCGCTTAGCAGCGATCTCTGCCAGGCAACCTTAGGATTACTTAGTTTACTCTAGTTCTAGTTCTGGAAATTATCAAGCAGCTGTGCAGTTCTATCGCAGTTATGCCAACTTCATAAAAACTGCTTCGAAACTGCAACTATGCAGTCCTAATGCAGTTTAGATGCTAAGATTCATAAAACAGAACCATATAAATTGAAAATAGTTAGGTTAGGTCACAGTTATAATTCTAAATTGAGAACCTTATTCATATTATGAAATCAAAAAGGATACGGGCAGTGCCCTCTGTCCTGCAGGTCATGTAAACGCACGCAGCCTGTGTTAGGGATGCATGTCGACCAATAGTCAGGTGCCTTGTGAGAGCCATCTTGAAGAAATTACACGCAATGTCAATGCACTGCTGGTTCAGACGCAACTGCTGGCACAGTGAGGTGATGCCATCTCTTGCTTTTCTTAACGTCAATTCACGCGATTCCTGGCCAATACCAGCATGGAAAGCTGCAAGACAAAAAACAATATGGTATGTTATATGTACATGTTTGTACTGCTATTTTATAAGCAAACGAGACAATGTCTGCAACAATATTGATTTTTCAAAAATCACTTGGGAACTCTTAAAAAGTAGCCATGTCCATTCCCAAGATCCCTGAAGCTGTACTAAATTTAGCCAAGTCTGTTAAATGTATGGGATAAGATAACAGACAGTTATATACCTTCTTTAGCATTCATAAAATACAAGAGGATACCAACAATTCTGTGGCTTTTGACAAATACAGTGGGAACTCATTGGATATCTGGGATAAAAAAAATTACTTATGTCCAAGAACCTATCTCTGTACCAAATTTTCTCAGTCGCTTTAACGGATTGGTCTGCTGCTAAGCAGCAGATTGTGTAGCAGATAGACAGACAGACACACTTTCACATTTGCAATATTAGTGTGGATGTTACCACACCCTAACCCTGCTAACAACATATTGTAAACATGTTGGTCTTCCAAATTGTGTGGAGTGAGAAATTGATGAGGGCCAGTTTCCTTTTAATAGGTATGCTTCAATAAAACATGCTCTTAAGTTTTTAGACCAAGCAGTTATTTGCACAAAGGACTTGACCGGTGGAACTATGGCAGCTTGCCTAGGTGTCAAAAATCAATGTTCAGCAATGATTTCTTTATTATTGTAATTGTAATATTTCACTGTTTTCAGATAAAAAGTTTCAGGAGTCTGAAGGCTCGGAAAACTGCGAAAATGTACAAAAAAATTTTCACCTAAAGACTGCTTTCCCACACTAGATGGCGCTATTTATTGTGTTGAGCGAGTCTAAAAAAATATTTTCAAGTATTATTTCTTTATTATTGTAATTGTTATATTTTATAGTTTTCAGATAAAAAAGTTTCAGGAGTCTGAAGGCTCTGAAAACTGAGAAAATAAATTAAAAAAAGTTTCACCAAAAACTGCTTTCCCACACTAGATGGCGCTATGTATTGTGGTGAGTCTAGAAAATACTTTAAGTATTGCTCACTACTTTTAGTTAACAAGTTCAACTATTCGACCACAGATGGCAGCATATGCAATGTGAAAGGGCGTTCCAGTTCAACTATTCGACCACAGATGGCGGCATATGCAATGTGAAAGGGCGTTCCTTTAAACACAGTATTTCAAAATGCTTTGTTCGATCTATTAGTTTGAGACTTGTCAAAAAATAAAAATAATTATAAACAAAACATACATTTCCTTTTCCTTACTATTTAACTGATCAAAAATAAATCATTCATAATATAATGACTAAGGTACTTAAATCGTATTCATGTAGGGTTACAAGATTATTATTAGGCATGGATATAATGGAACGTCAAAATGGAGTAGTGCTTAAAGAGGAAAGCGGACGCTCAAGATTTAAACAATAAACGTACTGTTTTTTTTTGTCATTTGAACCCTGACCTTATTTGGAATAATAAATCCATAATAATTTCGTTTTGAATTTTTAAACCTTACTGTAAAAACGGAAATCCTGTGCATTGTCCCGAATCGGAGGGCAATTACTGGTCATGTCCTTTATTATCCATTATAGAATGCAGCTGCATATGGAGATCAACAGCACCGAGAAATTTGAAACGTTCTTTAAGATAGCTGGGAGTATGAGGAGCATATAAGATAGAGAATAGTACAGAAAGAACATGAAAATCAAACCTGAAGGTAGCGGGACCCGATCCAATCGTCCCGATACCCTTCAGTGAATACAAAACCTGGTTAAGGAAACAAACAGTAAGTACACATGCCGAATTATGGGCAAACACTACAGACTGCAGACAAACAAAGGAAGCAATACCGAGCCCCAACCAGCGACTAACTAAAAAACTTCTACAACTCAACCGAGCCAAACTCAGGATAGTTGTAGGTATGATAACGGGACACTGTCCTCTAAACAAACACCTATCTATTCTAGGTATCACCGACAGCCCTCTATGCAGAGCCTGCATGGAGAGCGACGAGACACCGAAACACGTGTTGCTTGAGTGCAACGGTGTTTCCACCCAACGAGAAGCCTACATTGGCTCCCCAGCAACACTACCGGAAGTCCTCGCCGACCTGGGTGGCCTGCTTGGATTCTGGAGTGAGCTCGGCTGGCTGGAGTGATCCAGCGGGGAGTCGCACCAGCGGTTTCACGCACAGCGGACGCATGCGTCCAAGTGCGGAAAATAATCCCAGGATACGAGAAGAAGAAGAAGAAGAACATGAAAATTTTGATGCAAACTAATTGGAAGCCACTTGAGATGTCAAACTCTAACTTGTTCAAATTTCCTCAATCCTCCACAGATGAATCAAATACACATGTTCTGCAAACGCTCAAGCTTGTTTATTTACTCATCATTGAGATCTGTGTAACTGTGTTTCAGCTAAGGATATCTTAGTTTTGACTGGAAGGAGATTCTTTCAAGGTTTCAGAGAGGGTTTTCTTTAGCAGCCAAGAGTCGTCGGCTTACGTGGTTAACTTGCGGTACCAAAGAGAATTGGAGCTGATATTATATTACGGACAGCCATTTCCTCCTTGTACCTATCTAATAGATTTAATATAGGTACATAATTACCTCTTCCAAAGCCCGAGGCACCTCCTTTGGTCTCTGCAGACACGAACTGGCCGATTGCAGAAGCTCCACCATGTGAGTTTTCCTGGAATTCTATCTCAGCAACTATAATATTATCTTCCAACACTGAACCACAGTTGGTGCACACGGCATCTCCTCTGGCGGGATCAACTTCAATCTCCGAAGACCCGCAATGGTTGCATTTTTTTCCCGACATGATCTACTTGAAATTGAAGCAAAACGTAAACACTTTAGTAGTTCAGTAGTTTTATGTGATTTTTGCTATTAATAATAGAAGACTTTAGAAAATGTAATGTGATTGAGTAAAAGCTGCGGGATACGCGATTTATTAAATCATGAATGTTTTATATATTTTATTAAATGCGAATCGAGATTTCATTCATTTCATTTCCAAGTACAACTTTGAACTCGATTTCCAAATTCCACTCCTCTCGAAATAAAAAAAAACTAAATCGACTGTCACAGTGACATTTCGACATTGATTCTCTGCACCGACCAGGATTCTCTGCCTCTCTGGTTAACTTGTCTCTGCTCTGCCTCATCTGATTATCTCATCCTCTGACATTGACAGTCACAGTGTCATAGATTGCTAAATTACAAGGCATATACAGTCCGTTGAGTCCTTTCCTTTGTTATGTATATTGAGCAGGATATGATGTTTCATATTATCAAAGCAACCCTCTCTTTTATATTTATAGCAAAGGACTAAGGTGACAGAGATCTATTCTATGGTGCGTTCCACGTCCGTCCACAGATTCTTTGGGTCAGAGACAAGTAAACCTGCTTTGGGTTACTTGTCTCTGCTTGGCAGGGGCTGCCAGAGACAAGTAACTTAAAGGGGACTGCCCCGTATCTTTATTCTGTAGTCTGGGCTGCCCAGCTGTAAAAAATTTAAAATTCGTTGACATTTTAAATTATTTCAATCATTCAATCTTCTTTTTCTAGTCGGTGAATACAATTCAAAAGTTATTGCTTTTGGTCTGTTAGTAACCTTAATTGCAATTGCTGTATCTAAAAATGTCTGAAGCTAATAAAGTAACATCTCCAGGAGCAGGAGATATTACCACGGCTGAAAATGAAAAAGGAAGTTGTAACGGTAATGCCAATTATTCAGTTACTACCCCATCAGATAACATGGAGCTTCGTGTGGATTACCTCTCTGATTCTCAGATTAAGAAATTGACATTGGATCTACATGAATTGTTGGGTCCTTACATCAAGGATGGAGATATACCTGACTTGGTTCTTTCAAATCGCGAATGCCAAATTTCCATAGCATCGCTTGAAAAGAAGCAGGTCGTAGAAGTGCCTGTAAACTATGAGACACATCCTCATATTCTCAAATTGGCTGAAGGTGTAACATTAAGCGGGAAATATAGCGATCGGAAACTAACATTGAAATTCGGATACAAAGAACTCACAAAGGAAGAAGCTATAAAAGTGATTCAGTGGAAACCCAATCTAAACTTCGTAAATTTCTTCACAACTTTGTTAAAAGAGATTAATATGTGGGGTGAGTTAGTAGGTTTATACAATCTTAATATAGAAGATACAGCAATCAATAAAGGTGCTATGGAGACCATATGGAGAAATACGAAGAATTCTAAACAATTGATAACTCAAGATAGTCATAATTATTCCTTTAACATCTGGAATTCTTTTGTAACATCACATATTGAAACTTTACTTCCCAAACCTTTCAAATCAACTACATGGAGAGTATGTCTGCATCTTAAAGTAAAAGCTTCTGATCCATTCCGAAATCCTAAGGAATTGATGGATTCTTTGAGCTGGTTTGTGGATTATTATGAAGGACACATGCAGCTTAAAGATTTCATAACTACTCTATATGGAATTGCATCTGCTCATTTGACATACATAGGAAAAGAGGTTGAAGAGAGGGTAAAAACAGAGATGTATGTTTATGAGGCCAAATTTATGCAGCTCATAAAGTTTAACTATTGTAATGATAGTCTCACAACAATGAGAACTGACTTTAAATGGTATAAAATCTTGGGACATGATTATAATCAGGTGAAAATTGACTATCGGCTTCTTCTAGAGCCCACTAAGACTAGAAGTGTTGGCCTTAATCTGATGAGTCTGATAGACTCTTCTGTGACGTCTGAAACAATCCTTGAAGAGATTAAGGATATCTTTGTTTTAGATAAAGTAGAGATTCGGGGAGACCATGTTATTTTTCATTAAACATTCATTTTATTACCTACTCTGTTATAAGTTGCAATTGGTGATATTGGTTATAAATATGTAGTTCCTACTTATTTAAGTTCCAATCTCAGAGGTAAAAGAAGAATCTCTGGTAGTCATTTTTGTTTAGAATGTCATATAATTAGTTTGCATTTTATGTATAATATGTTACTTTTTCCATAAATATAAAGCATTTAGTATTTTCAGTTATTTAATTACTGCTATTATACCTAAACAAAAACGCAAAAGAAAGCAATGACCTTACAACTTGACTAGGATCTTGCTGATTTGGCGCTATTATCTATATACTAATATTATAAATGCGAAAGTTTGGCTTGGCCCAACAGAATGGCTGAATGGATCTGGATGAAAGACACAGAGATAGATTATAGTCTGAAATAGCACATAGGCTACTTTCTATCCCTGAAAATTAAAGAGTTCCCACAGGTACCAATAAACCTCAATCCATGCATATGAAGTCAGGGGCATCAGCTACTTACTGCATATTTACACAATAGCATTACCTTCAATTTGTGTACTCTGTTGGAGGTCCCAACAATGTATTTGGGGTATTGTATGTGCAAACCAAAAATAGAGAGATTTAGATTCTTTATTGATTTATGAAATGGTTAATTTAAGTACAGAGTCCAACATGTTAGCCAAGTTCCCTTTCCCTGAACACAGAGTTGGAGATAATAATTATTTCACCTCTAGCTCGAAAAACGCGCCTTTACTGCATAAAACCAGTGACCAAACACATAGAGCAAGATCCCGCGACGATCAGACCTTCGTTATTTTATTAAAGCTGAAAGTTTTTCTATGTATGTCTGTAATGTACCCTGTTGTTTTATAATTTATGAGTGTCTGACAGGGGGTTACAATCCTACTGGTTTCTAATGTTATTCCAAAGAAAAATATAAAACAACGCAGCTAATACTTTATCGAATGTGAGGTGCCACCTTTGCCTGATACCTTCCAAAGCAACCGCGATCCAAACTTCATAGTCGGGGATCGTTTATTCCTGTAATATAGACATAGGTAGGTATATAGAAAAACTTTCTGCTACCTATAATAAAATAACGAAGAACGCGCCTATAAAACCCTTAGTAGGTTCACCACAGAATAGGTAACAGGTAACAGTATGTTGTAATGTAACTACATTAAGGATTCCAACTTAGAATCACTCTTTACTCTGGTGATTTTATTTTAGAATCATTCAGTCTTTCGGGATTCAAACTAGTTACACGCAAGTCGCAACAAAAGACTAACTACCTATGCTTTATTTGACTATTTGTACATATTATCTACACTTTTCATCCGTGGGAGGGGCGTCGCACTTTAATATCTAATACTTTTTTCAATTATAGAAGTTATTAATGCAAATTACATCTAAATTAAAATATAATTTATGGTCTATCTATTTTCCATAACAATTCTATAACTAGGTACACGGGCAGGTAAGTGTTATTAAATATAACTTTATATCAGTTTATCAATAATTAATAAACTTTATATAGCGTATTTTGATTGGGCCTATACCGGTTGACCTTACATTTTGCTCTAGCCGCGAACTCTCCGCCCTCTATCTCGAAAACGATCCAACGTATAAAACAATTTTTAAAACAAAAGTTGTAGGGAATTTAATTCTCTACAATATTGGGAATAAATAATTTAAAAAAAAATTTTTTGGGCCCTATTCTTAATTATCTTTAAAATGATAAACCGCAACCCTATGTAACGCTATAAAAAATATTTAACTTCGCATTCGCTTCTATGAGAGCCCCCCTGAAATAAAGATTTTGATAACTTTTTAAGCCATATTCGGCTCAAGGCCATCGGTTTACACATTATATTCAAATTTGAAGTAATTACGTTCAGTAATTCAGAAGTTATAAGGCTCTGACAGACGGACGGACGGACGGACAAGAGCAAATTCACTCAAGGAGACTCAGAGAACTTCGCTTCACTCGGTCAACAAATGTTCAGCTGGGTATCTCAAATTCCGAGATTCTTACCAAATTTTGATGTCTAAGATGACTGAACTAAAATAAAATGCAAATCTGCGAATAATCTTGACCCAGAGCTAGCTAGCAACCTATGGGGCTGGACGGGCTAAAGATATTTATATCCCCGAAAATCAAAGATTTCTATCACGTTTCATATACTTATTCTATCACGTTTTCGGGGTTTAAAATTAATTTGACAGTAAAAGTTTCTAAAAACACCATAACAAAAGCTTGCGCAGGAGACGACGCACGCAATCTTTTGTGTACTTAGACGTTTTTATGTAGTGCGTAGGACAAAACACGCGCAGGAGACTCGGCTAAAGAGGCCTGCATACGGGCAGTACTGGTTTTTTTTTTTTTTTTCGGATTGAGTATGCTGCATAGGCCCTACTGGCCGCTACAGCGTCACCGGGGGGATGGGCGAGCGCTAAGCGTCGCCGAGAAAAGAGCCCTAGGGCTCGATGACATCGGGGGGAGGCAACGTCTTCCTAAGGGCGCCTCCTATGAGGCTCGGACCACGGCTTAGGATGACGTTGGGACGAATGGGAGGTCGGTTGGACTAGGTTAGTCCACACGCCCCCGAGGCCGTGGGTTAAGACCACGTCCGGGTGACGTAAGATATCGGGGTCCTCGTCTTCGCCGGCGAAGACGCTGTGTTTGGCATGTGTTGGTGTGTAGCCCTAAGTAGGGTGCATTGTCGGTGGTGATTTGGTCGTCGGGGTCGTTAAGGACGTGTTTGGGACGTCTTTTGTCTGGTGGGTCATTTCGGTCGGGGGGCAGTACTGGTTAGATGTAGTCATACTACTGGCTTATTTCGTTACTAAGAGCACTAAGTAAGGTACTAGAAAAGGTTTTCAACTCCAGATTGATAGGCTACCTTGAACGCCATAATCTGATCGGGAGCAACCAATACGGGTTCAGGGCTACCAAGTCGTCGGAAGATGCTGTAATCTCCTTTTCCAGTATTACAACCAAACATATGGACCAGAGGAATAAATGCCTAGCTGTTTTTCTAGATCTCAAGAAGGCATTTGATACCGTATCCATACCTCTACTACTCCGAAAAATGGAAGGCCTTGGTATACGAGGAACCTCACTTGCTTGGTTCACTTGCTTGCACCTTAAAGATAGGAGTCAAAAAGTTAAAGTGGAGGACCATTCCAGTGGTACCAACCAATCACACACGGCCTTCCCCAGGGCAGCACGCTGGGCCCGACACTTTTCTTGATGTACCTATGTCAACGAAATTTGTAATTTAGAATTGAATAATGCCCATCTTATAGCCTTTGCCGATGACACTGCCATAATATTTCATGGTAAAACCTGGGATGAAACCCATAGGATAAACGAAAAGGGACTAAGCAAGATTACGAAAACACTTGAAAATAATTTACTAACAATAAATGCCCTAAAAACCAAATACATCTGCTTCAGTATCTCGCGAGTAACCCAACCGCCTTCTAATTTTAGTCTTAAAATACACACTTCTCCTTGAAACTCAGCACATATCCCACCAAACGAGTGCTCCTGCGAAGCCCTGGATAAAGAGGTAACCATGAAATATTTGGGAGTGGTCATCGACGAAAACTTGAACTGGCACGCCCATCACAGCACTTGTCAATAGTGTCGGCTAATCCCGGTGTTACGGAACCTCCGTCATGTAGCTGATACAAAACTGACAACCCAAGTTTATAAAGCGCTATGCCAATCCTTACTGATGTTATGCTTAACTGCATGGGGAGGAGCAGCCACCTCGCATAAATGATCGAGGTAGAAAGAGCACAAAGAGCTGTGATAAAGGTTATGCTTGGTAAACCACGTAGGTTCCCCACGGAGGAACTAACTATACCAAATCTTCAACTTACTGACAGTACGCAGCTATATATTTATATCGAAACATGCGTCACTCGTTACCATCGTACCGAATTCCATCACCTAATGATATCCCCCGACGTCGACCTGAAATACATATTCCACAAACAAACAGTACATTTGCACAACGATAATTTAGGTTTTTGGGTCCATTTGTATATGTCACCGTAAGATTGTAAAAACCGTTAGATTATAATCTAACTCGCGATATTGTAAACTGTCGACAGATTGTGAACCGTTCAATGTTCTGAGTGTCAATTTTTGAAATATTTTTTTTATTTTATTTATTATAAGTAATATATTTCAAAGATTAAAAAACGTTTTCTTGTGTCTTTCTTGTAGGAGGTTAGGGTTCGACATAAACAATCAGGTAGGGCACTTAGGTTTTATCGGGTTTATATACCTAACAGATTACAATCTACCGAAAAATAATGCGTTAAATTGTAAGCTGTCGACAGTTTACAATATCGCGAGTTAGATTATAATCTAACGATTTTCACAATCTTACGGTGACTTAAACAAGAACCGTAATAAATTATTGAGAATTTAGAACTCTAATAGGTATGGACTTAGAAATAAGATTAGTAACATACCTACTAAGTAACCTCAATTACGAAGCCATTGAGTACCTTATAATAAATAAATATAAATATTTCATTCATTTACTTTTCACCAACACATATCCATTCACACACTTAGTTTTTATGTAAGTAGGTATACTTTATAATAGCAATGTGGAAGAGACTGACCCCCAAGTCACGGGTATATCCTAGTTTGGGGGTTTATGGTAAATTAAGGAAATTGTAATTGTTTTCTGTGAACATATTATAATGATTTTATATATTTATTTATTTATCTATATAGATAAAGCACTGTATATTACTGTAGACAGCACTTTTAGAGTACAGTACTATCACCAGTGCTGTCACTCCAAATAAGTCGCATTTGCCAAATATGTTTGCGCAGAAAAGCGCAAGTAAGTAGGTATTATACGTCTTTGAGCGGCCATATAATGCAATATCAGCCTTCCCAGTTATTGTTCATTTTTGGTAACTCGTCAATAACTCGTTTTTGAACGGCGCGGCGATAAGTAGTCAGTTGGCTAGCCGCGTAAAGGCAGACCGTCACTATTCTCACAAGAGGAGAGCCCTACCCACCAAACACAGCCTTCCTAGCTATAGTTACCAAAAGTACAGTTATCAGCTCTTAGTCTATTAGCCTGATTATGAAAAAATATACCTACGTCATAACCCTTTTATATTGTAAAAGGGGTCGGTCGGTCCCTTTTGCAAATTACATGGGGGTCAAAATAATTAGTGTTTAGGATCTGCCGATCAATTGATTTTGTGGCTACGAGGTACCATGTAATGACCGGTAGGTATTAGCTTTGTAGCACCAACTCCAGGTTTGAACTCCTCCATCTCGCCCTGTTCCTAGATTTATCTTTATGCATTTCTTCGTGAGTTTTTTTCTCTTGTCTTTATTTTAATTTATTTTGCTTAGTTCGCTTCTCTTATAGGCCTATTACACTGCACTATCCACAGGGCCCTGAGGTAAGGGTGGGCGTGGCCGCTAGTTATAGCGTCGCTTATTACACAGCAATAAGGATCAAAATTAGGGACCCTTCCGCCCTAAATCTTATTACATTGCACTGATCAAATGTAAGGGTCCCTAACTTGCAGCCAGTGTAATAGGCCTATTAGACAGAGAAGCGAACATAGAAAAATCTATGACGTCACATTAAAAGAGGCTTGTTATTGGCTAAATATCGCGCCATTCTCCGTTTATAGACTATGAGATCACCCTTCAATTGTTAAGTCCGTGTGTTGTGTACTGTAGCACTGTAAAACAAAAAGTACTTTTGTCAAAGATAAAAGTGGGCGGTTAGGACATTTCGTAATTAAAAAATCTGAAATTCTCCGGAGAAGAGAAGGGCATCCCCAAAGAGTGCACGACGTCATCGTCACCAGTCACCGTGCAAACAAGCTGCAATGATGAGTCATCATTGTTGTGCTCTCGTTCAGTGTATAATTTCTTTTGAAGCGCTTTATTTTGTTTCTGTCATCTGATTCTGAACTGTCAAAATTCAGTCAAATAGAACGTAGTTTGATTGCGATTTATTTTATGTTGTGATACTAGTTACCTACTTTGCGCGGCCTAAGAACAATTACGTAAACTTGTTTGTGTTGTTTTTTGGACTTTTTGAAGATAACTAATGACGATGAAGCTGGAAATGAGTGACAGTCATTCCAATCATTCGGACTTCTCCTGCGACAGTAGCCAGTCTTCGCAAGGGTCCTCCACAAATGATTTCGTATCTTCAGTTCCGACCACAAGATCCCTACTCACAGTAAGTCCACATTCCAAAGTCAGCTTCCTCTAGAATTTTCCTTTCAGCTACTTACTCGATTTAGGTAGGTGTAATAAATCATTTGGCTTACTTACTAACTGGATACAAAAATATACAAACAGATGTAGTAACTAAGTATTTACCATTTTAAAGAGATAGTTGTCACAATATCATAGTTACTGACAATATTATTTGACGAAGCATAATCACCAATTATCTACATTTCTAACATTTTACCCACTGAAATGTAGGTTCGTAAAGCTTTTACTGGCTTTAGTAGGTATATTGAAATTGTCTTGATTAAAGGCTCATGAACATCAAAAGAATTAAAAAGTTGATTGATTATAACCTTCCTGGATAAAGATTACATAGTACAATCAAATGTTTAAATTTTAATATGGGGATATACTTAATATTACGTTTACCTTATGGATTAAACATAAATTTGACATTGTGTGAATTGAATTTATTGTGCAGACAACGCACTTTAAAGTATAGCTTACATTTTACCTGAGAGGATTTTGCAGGCTCATACATGTAAACTAATGTGTAAACTTCATCATTTGTTAAGCATACACAGGTTGTAGACAATTGACCCAAGCTTCAAGCGTTTAAGCTTGGACAATATAGATGATACTGTATAACCAATTCTGTATAACACAATCTTTAAACTTAACTAAAATGACAGCTTTAAATCTAATTCTGTCCCTTTACGCAAGAAGTATTATGGAAGGGTTAGCAATATTTTTAATACTATCATTTTAATTTAGTTTAGAGATTGTGCAATACAGAATCAGCCCCAGTGCAGGGCCTTTATTAAAATGTCAGTGATTTAACATTTAATTTTCCTGTTTGTTATTAACTATTGTACTTTTGGTACTTAGTTCCTATAATTATGATCAACTAAGAAGGGAACTTCCGCCAGTGCTAGGTATTCGTCCTAATTCCTGGTATGATTCCAAAATAACTATTTGAGTAGTCACATCCTCAATTTTTCTAAACTAATGAAGCTAAATTTATTTAGCAAATTTTGTCAAGCTTGATTGACAAGATTTGAAGATGTCAACACATGGGTCATGAAATTGTAACAGACACACTTTTGCATTTATAATATTGGTATTGAAGTGTGGATGCCGACCCATCTTTGTAACAATATCAATCATCTTGTAATCATTGCTAAAGCTAATCAAATACCTATAAACGAGCAGTGTTGTATTTGTCTGTGTTATTAGGCAATGAAAAACTGCTACAAAATCATTAGAATATGAATATAAATTTTGCCATCATTTACAAGGTTATAATAGCTCTGGTGGGAAATGGGCCAGTCTCGAAATGAGAAGACCCCAGTTCGAGTCTGGAGGTCTCCAGTCCGATTATTTTTTCCCTTTCTGTATCAAGTTCCTTATTTTGTGACAAAAACTATTATTGGGAGCCTAATTGCACTTGTGATTTTTTATTTAAATAACCAGTTCATATTTTTTTTATTATTATGTATGTTGGTAAGATTGAAAAATATTATTTATAATTAATAATATATTATATTATAATTTCATCAGTATATAATCTGTATTTAAATATAATTTCCAAAAAAAACGATTTACCGAAAAAAAAAATGAGCAAAGCTCGGTCACCCAGGTACTTCTGTTTCACAGCCTAACTGAGAATACCACATACCAGAATACAATAAATTGAGCCAATCACTGCAATTGATATTGTAACAATGATTGATTTGTATTTTTTTTATTTAACTGGTTTAACAACTCTGGATTCTAGTCCTTCTGAGCCAATGATTGATGCAGCTTTTTTTTGAATAGGGCTATATGATGATGTGATACCTCCTACCTACTCAAGTATCTAAAATGTCCTGCCTTTATAATGAAAACTGTCAACTGTGACCAAGTAGATTAAGTTTTTTGTATTTCTGAGGGAACTCCTTAATTTTCTAGTATAAAAAGTAAAGAGCCTATGTCCTTTCCTATAATACAAACTATTTCTGTACTAAATTTCATCAAAATCTGTTGAAAAAATTGGGATGTTAAAGTGTAATAAGCGAACCTATGACAGACAGACATAGGCTCGCATTTAAAATATTTGTATGGATAGATGAATGTACTAAGTATATTTACACTTTCATTTACTGACACAAGATAAAGCCACGACGACGACTATGTCCAGTGGTTAAGATTTATGATTCCCATGGAAACTCTAATTTTCCAGGATATATCCTTCCTATCTCTGTACCAAATTTCATGAAAATTGCTGGAACAGATGGGCCGTGAACATGTAGTGATCATACACTTACACTAATTATAATTATAAGCATGGATAAATGAACACCTATTGTTTTTTTTTGTATAACAACTTAAAGTTTGTTTTTATCACAAATTAAGGCAAATGTTTACTTTTTAATACATATTCTATTGAATGTGATAAGTTGTGATGTTATTATAATAATAAGGGGTAGGTGTTACACATAACATAACATTAAATGTTATCATAATTTTGTGATAATTGTGCTATGTTTTCGTTCAAGGAAACATGTGGATAAAATTAAATACTTGTATTATGTGTGTCGCAAACACAAGCCATATTGATATCAGTTTGTTATAATAAGCAATGTTGAGTGGAACTCCATATCCACTATACATTATTATTATAAGTTTGCTCCTTACTACTTACCTATACTTAACTCAAATTCTGTTTATTACATGTAGGACTGTGTATATAGCTCATGACTTACTAGGTGATGCCTGCAACTTCGTCCACGTGGATTGAGCTTTTTGGTTCCCACGGGAACTCTGTAAATTCCCAAGGATAAAAAGTAGCCTGTGTGCTATTTCAGACTATAATCTATCTCTGTGCCAAGTTTCATCCGGATCCGTTGAGCCGTTGTGGCATGATTGAATAACAAACATCCATCCATTTAAACTTTCGCATTTATAATATTAGTAGAGATTATATCTCATCTTTTGAGTCTACCACCAATTCAGAAAGAAGATTTTAAGTACAGAAAAGTTATAATCATCGCAATCATTTCAACTGGCTGAGTAACGAGGACCACATTCTCTCAGAATGAGAAGTGTTTGTTGAAGTGCAGGTTGGCAGGGATTGGTGAATAATCTATAAAGGATTATTACTTGTTGCACAGATGACAGCAGTGTTACTAGTTTACCTTTGGCTGATTCTAGTAATAGTCTAGGCAATAAAGCTAGTTATTAACATCAAAATGGGGGAGAGAGGAGAAGGGGTATTGTGCATAATTTGCACATTCTTTATCAGATTGTCCTTTATTTCAAGCTTCTTATTGTTTGTCTGTCTGTCTCAGTGTCTGTTCCCTAGTGTGGAGACAAATTATACAAAAAAATTAATAATCATTACAAAAAATACTTTAAAAAAATACACGCCATACGATTAATGATCGTTAATGGGCATGGTGCAGAAAACACTGGCACTATCACCTCGTTGAATAGCAAGGATATGCAGTTTGGCTAAATACATACTATTATTTTAAAGTTCGATTTATTTTATTACCGCTAGAACTCCTTAGTTTTCTGGGATAAAGAGTAGCCTATGCCTCTCTCGGTCCTCAACTATACCCATGCAAAAAATCACGTCGATCCGTTGCTCTGTCGCGACGTGAAACACTTTCGCACATGTATAATATTTGTATGATTTCATATTAAAACAGTCGGACCGCATTAGTGCAGTAAACGTTTTAAAGTTTTAAGGGTACCATTATTAGAATTCGTGTATTAAAGCAGTGATATACAAGAACAAGTGTGTGGCAAGCCAAGTTTTCCACGAAGCTATGACGTCACTTGCGGTCGGTCATCGGCATCGCCTTCCTCGGTTCACATTTTCCTGCTGCCGTGTATAGGATTGTGAGGCTCTAAATTACAAAATCTAATACTCGACGCTTTATTATGCCGGAGTCTGGACATTTTTCCTGTCTGTCTGTTACAGCATCACACAATCTGGATGGATTTAATGAAATTATTACCATTGACTTAGTTATAAGTCGGCCAAACACTAATAGCTAAATATGTAGTTACTCTGCGCTAAATATAAAGGCGAATGCTTTCTGGGTTATTTTTTAACCACCATTAAAACAATTAGAGAGGGGCAGTTTTGGTCGATTTTATTCGATAACTTCGTCAAATTTGATTCGATTTTGATAAAAATATGTTTTGTTTGGGAGTTTATGTTGTCTGGTGTATCGGATGGGTCATGTTGGTCCCATGACCACGATCACACCCACGTGAATGTTGTGCAGATGAATATATCAGAGATGTCTGAACTACACGCGACTGGGTAGAATTCCTCGACAGGCTACTCGTCAATACTAAACGTATATTTTAACCATATCGAGGAGTAAATGCTCTATGTAGTTTGTACTAAGCCCACCCGAGCGAAGCCAGGCGGGTTCTAGTTAAAAGATTTTAGTTTAATGACTGAGTTTAACTTAAAATATCAAATAAGGACCTGTCACGATTTTGTAGATTTTGTTGTAATTAGGTACAACAGAACAAAAAACGAAAACCTGGCGGTCAAAAAATGATTTTTTTTATCATAAAGGAACAATTATTTTCAGTGACCTCGTTTTTGCTGTCATGCCCTTCAAGGCTGCAAAAGTGAAAGATTGCGGTAATAAGCTAAAGCAGCCAGCATACGAACATTTTCTTGGTGTTCTAACAAAACAAAGACTCAAGTAATGCAAGTAGAGTAAGTACTAGGGTCTTTGTTAGAAGGTGCCAGACGAGAGCCGAGCTAATTTAGAAATTATAAATTGTTCCAGTTGGGAATCGAATCTGGGACATTTAAAAGGGCCCAGCACCTACCGTTGCGCTACGCTGGTAGAGACTCCAGAAGAAGGAAATAAACTTACCTAAGAGAATCTGGAGTAAAAATAATATTTTCCATTCTCTCCTCTCATTCCTAGACGGATATTCATAAGGACTTTTCTTTCTACGAAAAAGTGTAGACGATGTTTCGTTTTAAGGAACAGGCATTTACCGCTGTTAAATGTTTCTCTTTATACGACTGCCTGAAAAATGGAGTATATTGTTTTCAGGGTTCATGTATGTATGTATGTATGTATGTATGTATGTATGTATGTGAGTTTGTATATTACCATAACTTCTATACGTCTGAATACGATTTTGATAAATGAGGCATCGTAAGAATGCCTAGCTTATTCCGGGTGACATAGGCTAGTAAAATTAAAAAAAAAAATTGCTGGGGCGACCATGATCCCGCATTAAAACTTAAGTTGAAACAAAAAAAACGAAAATAAGATTAACTATATAATCATCATCTAGAAAATGATGAGTAGATTCCAAAAATATATAACACTATAGTTCAATATCCAGTGATTCACGAAAATATAATTTAATAAAAATGTGAATATGATTTTAATTTAACTAGATTAATTTAGAGTGTAACTTTTTAGTTAGCTTTTTGGCAGGGCAGTCGTGTTTTTTATTTGTTTAAATTATGACTTGTCCCATTTAAATAGTTAAGTAACAATCCCAACGATAAAATTAAAAAATGTTCTAATAATTATGTCATAGCGGCCATTTCGATCGCCTTGACCTTTAATATATAGAAACTGTGTCAATCTTGAATTAAATGGGAGCTTACATATTATTGGTAGGTATTTGTTGGTACTTAAAATAAAATGCAGTTAGGAACAGTTGCGGGCAGTATTTTCTTGAATGAATATTGTCTTGTGGTTTTTCGAAGAAGAGGTAAAAATCCCATTATCCGAAATGTTGTTGTAACATCAATGACAAGATTCGTTGCACAACCTGTAGGTACGATTTGCGGGAAAGGTTTTTTTTTATCAACAACAAGTTAGCCCTTGACTGCGATCTCTGCTGATGGTAAGTGGCGAAGTCTAAGATGGATTATATTAAACCCAAACCTCTATTCGGTTTTTACTCGGCATCGTACCGGAACGCTAAATCGCTTGGCGGCACGTCTTTGCCGTTAGGGTGCTAACTAGCCATGGTCGAAGCCTCCCAGGCAAGACCAGAGAAAATTCGGAAATTACAAATTCCCAAATTGACCCTGCCGGGGATCTGACCCGGGACCTCCGCACGTTAAGACGTCCGCATGTCTGTGGCACAGTGCTCAACACTGTGCCACAGAGGTCGTCAAAACAGCTGGACATAGGTACCTAGCACTTCAAATGAAAAGATTGCGAAAAACATTATCACTTCCATTTCATCTACTTAATTTGAAATAATTTTAAGAAAATTTTAGAAGTTAGACAATTTAAGTACATAACTAACTCCTGTATCTTTTCAATTTAATGCATATTCAGGATTATTTTTTAGCAATCTAAATTGCCTTTTTCGATACTTCCTTATTGATTTAAAGCTAATGATCTTCGTAAATGATCAGTAGTTGTACATGTATGCTAATAAGGCTAGTTTTATATAATGGTGCTTAAAATTTAAGTCCATTTAAAATTCTTACTAAGCCGTTGTGTTCTACAAACGCTGTTGTTTACCAAAAGATTGCTTTTAGAATTTCTACTGATTTTATAACTCATCTTATGGCCTAAACCTAATCATTTAGACTCGTTCTCAATTTAATCCGGGTGGATGTGAATTGTGAAGATGATAACTCAGTTAGATTAATATGATTTATAGCTAAGATGTATTGGTGTGCCAATTTTGAGATTGGATTAGACAGTAGACACCCTGCGAAATCCTTTCCTAACAGACACATAACATACATTTAAAGCTCAGAACCCTTGTTTTTTTACCCCCTTTTGCATATAGGTAGATACGTTTTTTTTGCCAGGTATAAATTATTTGAATGCATTATTTGAATATCTAGGGTGCAAACACGTAAACACAGTAGCCATGGCTACAGCCAGTGAGACTACGCTTATTAGCGTGTATGATCGCATCGTTCTTTCGGAGAAATGGGGGTGAACTTGATCGCGTGTCTGTCTAACCTGAACCTTGAACTGCTGACTGGCATAATGCTACACATTTGTTTTCATTACGCTTCTCATTATGGATAGGCTGACTTCGATTAGTGCTGCAGTAAGTAACTTTGATTGGACGATTCGTCCCTACATCATGCGATCAGTATTTCAATAGTGTGTGCTTTTGTTTGATTTTTTTAAACTTGCCTCAATTTCAGCTCTTGCAAATATTTTGTGATGCTTGTAGGGAAATGTGGAGCTGTTATGGTGTATGTTTGCACGTTTATTTAGATCCATGGTTGTACATTTGGTTTCATGCCTTTGTGATTAGTAGCACTTTTCTTCGCTTCGTTGGGAAACTTTTAAGTGTTAGACTGTTTCTTACTTTTCATTAGTTGTATGAAAACCATTTTAATCCGTTTTGCCTGAATTTCTTCATTTCGATTTCAACTGATATGGTTTTCCTCAATTATAAACTTATTTTTATTCTTATCAGTGTTATCACTGATAAAAAGAGGAAATCACGTATCTATTGGAGTTCGCTAGTGTTTTTGGAAATTCGATACACTTTCATTTAATTCCGCGTAAGAACGGTGTTATTCGTGAATGACATCACGTACTTACGTACTAGATCGTGTAACATAGTATGACTATCAGACAGCGTGGTTCCAACTTTTACTATCAATTAAATGAAGCTACTTTGCACTTGTAAATAGGTACATATTTTTGATAGAACTTTATATTTCTGCACTTGTCTCGATCAATAAAGATTTGGAAACTAAGTACATATGCAACTTCATCTCCTCGCGCAAGGACCATCTTCCTATCTAATAAGGACTTACCTGTGCGAAAGTAATCATTTTAGATACTTTTCTACCGCGTTTGTCTTAACACAAACCCGGTGAAATATTTTATTTTGAGAAATATTTTGAACATCTGCATTCTGCAGATTATAAGCATTTATTTGTGAAGGGTGAGTGGTCAATACCTACATTTCTATAGATTTTCCCTAATAAATAAAATAGAACAGCCATTTATTTCTCATCATAAGTAATATAAAATTTTGTTTGAATATAAAATTAATTATTAATATTGATTGATTTTTTTAAAAAAAGAGAAAAAAACTTAAGTTATTAACTTAACTTAACAATGATTGAATTTGGAATTTAATAATGTAAAAAAAAATTGGCAATATAATAGTAGTTATTTAAATTTTATCCGGTATGGTATCCGGTATTTTATCTGGTATAGGCTTCCCCCAGAGCTTTCCCTGATCCTCTTCGAGCGGATTTCATGACCCATTGTTTCGCTGCTATCTTGATAATGTCATGTATCCATTTGAGTTTGGGTCTGCCCCATTTTCTTCTTCTTGTAGGGCTGTCCATGTTGTTACTTTTTAGCCCTTCGTTAAGCCTCGCTATATGGCCGGCTACTGCCATTTTACCTTCATTGCGTGTGTCAAAAAGTCAATGACTTTTGTTTCTGCTCTGTTTACAGATTTAAACTTTTGAACTTTTCTAATGCTTAGTAGACTGCGTTCCATTGCTCTTTGGCAGACTAACAATTTACTTTTGTTGGTGTGGGTTTTTTGTTTTTTTGGTGTTGGTCCAGGTGTGTGCAGTGTGCACCGTAAGTTAAGAAGATGAGAGAAGGCAGCAATCCATGGCCAGTTTGTTAAGCCGCAGCGGTAATCGACTCTTTAATATTTCCCGTAGAGGCCAATATCTGTTCCACGTTTTTGAGACTCTCCTTTCGACTTCGTCGAGAGTGTTTTGTGCTTTAAAGGAAATCCTAAGTAGATAAAATCTTCCACGTACCTATTCTATTTCGACGTCATCTATGTATACATCAAATTAAATAGGGCAAATTTATGTACACTTCCTGTGTATTCATATCGCTTGTCACATAAAAAATACAATATCAATATACTGGAATTCAAACGTCTTGGTTGGAAATTCCGTTTTTTCTACGACTCTGTTTCTTAATCCGGTTTGGCAAATGCCTCGTATATTCCTTCAAAATAAATCTCAGCTTTTATTGAATCAAAATATTTAGATACACCAGTGTCATGGAGAAAGTATTCATTGAATCATTCAATGTAACTACTTCAAATGTGCAAAAAAGTTTTTTGGCCCGTGCTAGCGAATTGTTGGAAT
This sequence comes from Erebia palarica, assembly GCA_964035005.1. Taxonomy (NCBI): domain Eukaryota; kingdom Metazoa; phylum Arthropoda; class Insecta; order Lepidoptera; family Nymphalidae; genus Erebia; species Erebia palarica. The sequence continues at coordinate 22,244,154 of OZ035994.1, forward strand.
ACTCGGTCACATAAGACATTTCGTTACCGAAAATGCGTTTCGCGCCTGCGCTGTACGCTCGCCGCGGATCATACAAAACCAGCTGCGAGCGTGCTAACTGACTCAGTGTGATATTAAACATTCTAGCTACGCGAACGTATTTGATAGAAACCTACGCATGAGTCATACTGTTATCAAGTAGTGTTACTGAATTGTCACGCCGCGCCTGAAATTTGTCGGACTTTTTGGACTTTTTTGTTTTGATTCCTCACACGTGCTTGGTTGTGTCGATTGTTGTGAAAGCAGCCTTCATGTCTCAGTTGGTGCCGTACCACCTCCTCAGCAGCGAACAGGACGATAGTCTGATGTTCGCCACAATGTTCGACTACCAGATGGACGACTACAATAAGCCAAAGGTAAGATGATCCTTGATTTTTTTTTATTTGTCATTTAACAGCCGTTGATTTTGAGTTTTGGGGCCGGTGGAATATCCGTGACGCGACTGGTAAACAACTTTCCCAACTTGCCTTACTAAACTTCGAGCGTTGAATTTTGTCTCTTATGCGCTTTTATATTTAATTAATTCTTAAATCTTTATTATTATTGGTTTACTAAAATAAAGTCGATTACTTTGAAAGGAATAATTTAATTTGGATTTTAGCCTTGACATTATGTAATGTCATTCCAAATTCAAAATACATTTTCCGTATGTATCCTGTAGACTTTTCCACCGAAAACTTAATATGTACAATGTACATCGTCGTTTCAGTGTTTAGACTTTGTCCCATTCAACTTTTAGTTACTTATGCATTGATTAACAATACATTATAAATACCCGTTATACCTACATTAAAATAAGGTGGCAAATTCATAAAAGCTTTATAAATGTAAATTGAAAATATATTGTAATAAAGGTATACTTAATACTACTCAAATAAACTGTAATATACTTATATTATGCAATATCTGGCCCTAATTAACTTCCAAAAAATAATTCTTAATTGGGATACCGTTTGTAATAATTTTAACTTTAAATGCTCGAGTGTTTTCATTACTTAACGTTGGTGAAATTTCATCATTATTTTAATATTTTAACGCAACTGTTTTTTTTTAATTTTTGAATACAAACCTTTTATTTCACGAGAAGTTCGCTTGGATTCCGATAGATGGCGTTAATGGTCTTGAATATCGTATCGTTGATCGGTGCTTACATTATCTCGTATCACGATAATGTTTACTGCATCATTATTTGTATCGTCAATAATAAGTTTTCAGTATCATCAAACTAAAATGAACGTTTACTCAAATTCCGTCAAGTCCAATTCCTTCCAACTAATTCCATATATCTAACACTTGAATAATAATTACTTACTTACTCAATATTGGGTAATGTAATTCAAATATGTAGTTATTTTCTTTTGTAATATTTTTACATTTTAGGATTGCTTTGCATAATTAATTCATCAGATTTAATTGTAATGGTCAGTAATTTTTCTCTCACCAATAAAGTAATGAACAAACAAGTATTGGCAGGTGGGAATTTGTTTTGAACGGTAAAGCATAATAAAAAAACAAAAAACCCGACTGCTTGGACACCAAAAAGTATAAAACAAGATGTGAATTTCATTATTATCAATTTACATAGTATAATACTTTTAATGAAATAATGTACAAAATAATATAGCCAATTCAGTATTCTCACAGCTCACGTTTTATAATAATATTTTTCTCTCATAATTAATTTTGTAATTATTACGAATTATCAAGGTGCGTCGCACGTCCATTAGCTAATATTAACGTGCGACTGCGCCTTGATAATTTGTAATAATTACAAAATTAATTATGAGAGAAAAATATTATTATAAAACGTGAGCTGTGAGAATACTGAATTGGCTATATTATTTTGTACATTATTTCATTAAAAGTATTATACTATGTAAATTGATAATAATGAAATTCACATCTTGTTTTATACTTTTTGGTGTCCAAGCAGTCGGGTTTTTTGTTTTTTTAAATTACTTTTTTATTTTAAACTTTTTGGTTATTTATGTTGTTTATTTACCTACCTGCAAGGTAATCCTAATAATATTATTGCCGTAATGAGAATCATTACTTTTGTATTAATTGTATTTTTTATTTATTTAAACTATTAGATTCCTTAATTTAGATTTACTAACGGTTTATTGACTCTTATTTAGGTAGGTGCCAAAACTATATTAATATAACTATACCTAACTTTAATTTTACAGTAGGTAAATGACAATATTTATTAGGTACCTATTATGTAACAAAATTAATAGGTACCAATTAAACAATTTATGAAAACGCGTCAAAATTTCTTAATTTAAGCTTCACAAGCATAGGCTTGCGAAGCTTAAATTAAGAAATTTTGCGTGCGAGCGTCCTGATGATGGCATCATCAGGACGCTCGCACGCAATTGTCGTCAGTCGTGCGCGGTGCGGCTGTAGTTCGTTTTACCACAAGCACCCCAGTGATCAGTCCCCCTTCGACCCCAATGACCAAATCGCTACCGACAATGCTCCCTACTTAGGGCTACACACAAACACTAACCCAACACAGCGTCTTCGCCGGCGAAGACGGGGACCCCGATATCTACGATATCCACGTCACCCGGACGTGGTCTTAACTCACGGCCTCGAGGGCGTATGGACTAATCTAGTCCAACCGACCTCCCATTCATCCCAACGTCATCCTAAGCCGTGGTCCGAGCCTCACAGGAGGCGCCCTTAGGAGGACGTTGCCCCCCCGATGTCATCGAGCGTTAGGGCTCTTTTCTCGGCGACGCCTAGCGCTCGTCAACCCCCCAGTGCCGCTGTAGCGGCCAGTAGGGCCTATGCACTATATTCAATCCGAAAAAAAAAGATCAGTCCCCACCGCACCGCACCGCACTCCTCGCGGACGCGCTTCCCGCGAGTGATATTTGTAAAAGACGTTTATCCGCCTGAAGTGTTCTGTTGCATCCACCACCACTACAGCCTATGAACGTCCCACTGCTGGGCACAGGCCTCCACTGTCATAGGAGAGAGGGAATTAGGAGCTTAGACCCACCACGCTGCTCCAATGCGGGTTGGCGGGCTTTAACGACTATTATCATGTTAGTGATAATAACCGGGACCGACGGCTTAACGTGCTCTCCGAGGCACGGGGGTGAAACACCGCCAACTTCCAACTCCGGGCTGGCACTGAGAATTTCATAATTGAAAAACCCAATACCTAACAATTTTTATGCCCGACCGGGAATCGAACCCAGGACCTCGTGATCCACAGTCGACTACGCTAACCGCTAGACCAACGAGGCAGTTAATGTTTTGTTGCATGATAAACTTTATTTCTATGATATCTCATAAGATATTCATCTAAATTGAATGGTGTAAAGGACAATTTTTGTCTTAATTAAATACTTAAGATGAGTAAGATATTTTTTTTGATAAGGAATTAACGATTAATAACTATGTTGGTAAAAACACCTTCGCAAGCAAAGCACTGTTTTAGACCAAATTTGAAAGTCATAAAAATGGTTATTGTGAGTCAACCTTAAAAGATAGTTATATGCTATCGTGGACTTCTTTTTAGCACTTTTTGAGAGGAACGTTTCCACCATACATTGTTGTCGTGTAACTTTAACGTTTTAGGCAGCGCACGCCACGTAAGCTCTCAGATAAGATGATTTTTTCCGACTTAACTCACATTATTGCAATTTTCGTAAGGATCTCCAATTTTTGTGGAAATAAAATATAGCCTATTTTACTTGATAATAATGTAGCTTTCTATAAGTGATATAATTGTTAAAATCGGTTGAGTGCTTTTTGAGATAATCCACCTAGTTTGATCGATATAGATGATATGAGTAGGAACTTTAAACATTTCCTTTGAAAGCTCGTAAATCCTAAATTATCATTTAAACGGAAAAATGGTTTATGGAACCTAGGTGTGATTTTAAAAGACCTATCTAACGATACCCCACTTGCCTATAACCTATCGAGTATGGACTTTCATTTATTAATTGGCTTCTAGTGGACGCCATTTTGTTTTTCTCAAATTCGGCTTCCGCTATGACACTCGGAAGATTAAGATAAATCTAGTGGTGCAAGTATTATCAAAATCGGTTCAGCCGTTTTGTCTGTAGTGCGACACGAAGGAATACACTAAAAATGAGCCTTTGAAACCTCGTAAATCCTAAATGATCGTTAAAATGAGAAAATGATCAAGGGAACCTAACTATGATTTTGCAAGACCTATTCATCGATACCCCACTTGCCATATTCTATCGACTTTTATTTTTTAATTTGTTACATTATGGCTTCTAGAGGCAGCCATTTTGTTTTTTCTCAAATTCGGCTTCCGTTATGACACTCGGAAGATTAAGATAAAGCTAGTGGTACAAGTATTATCAAAATCGGTTCAGCCGTTTTTTCTGTAGTGCGACACGAAGGAATACACTAAAAATGAGCCTTTGAAACCTCGTAAATCCTAAATGATCGTTAAAATGAGAAAATGATCAAGGGAACCTAACTATGATTTTGCAAGACCTATTCATCGATACCCCACTTGCCATATTCTATCGACTTTTATTTTTTAATTTGTTACATTATGGCTTCTAGAGGCAGCCATTTTGTTTTTTCTCAAATTCGGCTTCCGTTATGACACTCGGAAGATTAAGATAAAGCTAGTGGTACAAGTATTATCAAAATCGGTTCAGCCGTTTTGTCTGTAGTGCGACACGAAGGAATACACTAAAAATGAGCCTTTGAAACCTCGTAAATCCTAAATGATCGTTAAAATGAGAAAATGATCAAGGGAACCTAACTATGATTTTGCAAGACCTATTCATCGATACCCCACTTGCCATATTCTATCGACTTTTATTTTTTAATTTGTTACATTTTGGCTTCTAGAGGCAGCCATTTTGTTTTTTCTCAAATTCGGCTTCCGTTATGACACTCGGAAGATTAAGATAAAGCTATTGGTACAAGTATTATCAAAATCGGTTCAGCCGTTTTGTCTGTAGTGCGACACGAAGGAATACACTAAAAATGAGCCTTTGAAACCTCGTAAATCCTAAATGATCGTTAAAATGAGAAAATGATCAAGGGAACCTAACTATGATTTTGCAAGACCTATTCATTGATACCCCACACGCCATAGTCTATCGACTTTATTTTTTAAATTTGTTACATTATGGCTTCTAGAGGGCGCCACTTTGTTTTTTCTCAAATTCGGCTTCCACAGTGACACTCTAATGATATACTCGGCATAATCTGGTGCAAGAATCATCAAAATCGGTCCACGCGTTTAGGCTGTAGCTGTCCTGCAAGGAACAAACAAACATATATAGACTGATGAACACATAACCCTGTGCGTTCCGCAGTCGGGTAAAAACTAGAGACGTAACAATTCGTGCCGGCCGATGACGTCACGCGATGACGTTATATTTCCCACTCTACTGCATATTGAGAACTTCTCAGAAGTCTGGCGACTGAGCGAGCTACTTAAATGAATTTATGGCAATCCATATGAACGATTCCGAGGACAGGTTTGACTTCTTTTTGTTTATTCAAATTGCAGTTTCCTTTTTATAATTACGCCGCGTTTTTGTAATAAACGTATTTTTCCTTAAGCTGCTCTATGATATTGAATTGCACAATATGTGGTGTGAGTTTAATCACGTAGTTTTATAGGTGTTGTTTATATTGTTGCTGTAATTTTAATTTCATCGTTTTCTAATTTTATACTTGGGTCCTGTCCGTAAAATTTGCTTTCCGAATCGGTGGTAGAGTCCAAATAACGTGTAGATAATTAGACGTAGACGCAGGTATAGGCGTTCATTTCATATAGGTATCATAAGATATCATAAGAGACCTATCTTACTTTCTTACTAATATTATAAATGCGATGGATGGATGTTTGTTACTCAATCACGCCCCAACTGCTGAACGGATCTGGCTGAAATTTGGCACAGAGATAGATTATAGTCTTGAATAGCACATAGGCTTCTTTTTATCCCGGAAAATTAAAGAGCTCCCGCGGGAACCAAAAATACCTCAAACCACGCAGACGAATTCGCGGGCATTCGCTAGTATGAAATAAACAAATTGACTTTGATTTTAAAGTGTATAAAAGTATGTAGGTATACCTAAGCCTCTTTGTTCTTGTATACTATAGTTATATCTAAAATAAGTGTAACAACTATTACTCTTTATTATATACAACCGAGTAGGAATATTTGGATCTTTCATTTGGGACCTAAAATTCAAAGTAAATGAGCTAATATACGTGAGTTGGTCTCAGAAGCTTATTTTTCAAACACTGTTCGAATTATTTTCTTTAATAATGTACCGTTAAAATTAATACTCTTTTCTCTTAATAGGCCATTAAACTAATGTTCTCACTGGCGTCACTGACCACAAATTTGTTTACTCTGCATGCACGTTTTGTAGGTACTAATCCTGTGCATTAATGAAATCCTTGGGTATTACCAATGTGGTGCACCGTAGACCTAGTCACATGTTACCTGACCTTTGTCATGATCCATTTTATGAGACTGACCTTGAGTTTCAGTTATTCTAAGTGCAGTCTCTTTTCACATCGCTTTTTGTCAAACGCATCCTTGGCCTTCCTTTACCATACATTTATTTCGAAAAGGATCGGCCCAGAAATGCATCCGATGTTCTTGCCATTCCACGGGTGTATGATTTGTAATAATTGATTAGGCTTTGTTGTAACAATTTTAACTAAAAAAAGCAGGACAATAGATATCGTGAACAGGACAGGACCAATTCGACCAACTTATTGCATTGGCCGCTGATCTTTTAAGATCTGATAAACGAGTCTATCAATTGCGCAAGAGCACAACCGGACTTGTCGGTAGCGGCGCGCCGGTAGCGATGTTAACCTTTGCGAGGCGAAAACTTCAAGTCCGGCTGACTTGACCTACATCGCGCTTGTGAAATTTCTCCTGCACTGTATTGCTTCCAAGAACGCACGTCCGCCTGGGATCCCCCACACGCTATATGCGCGCAACAATTTCCATTTTAATTGTATTTCAGAGTTGTATTTCCTAAAATCTAATGCCGACCAATTGTCTTGTTTCGTATCATAAATTATTATAATAAATCATAATCAATTTGGCTTTTCTACAACGCTGCTTGTTGCTAAGTTGGTAACAATATACATTAATAAAGTAATTCGGACTTTTGATTCCATTTTAGCGGGCCGACTAAACAATCCATCCATATGTTATATTCATACTAATATTATAACTGTGACAGGTCTGTCTGGTAAGTTTTCCATCCTATTAACCTTATTCTATTCTGACGAAATTTGGTCCAGCTTACATTTCGAAGAAGTTTTTCATATGACTTTTAAAAAAACTTAAATCTACGCGGACACAACAACACGCGGACTGTGAGTGTGGCCAATATCATCCTTCGACGTTTGCTTACTTTCTTCTGTTTATGCAAGTCCTGAACGTAACGTTTTGAGTTCTCGACTGTTGAGCCTTGACTTTTCTCAAGATATTTTCTGAATTCTATATTTCTAATTAATTGTGACTACAAAGCACAGTGTGGTAAAAGGCGTTCCTAGAAGTCGTAACAAAAGGCCTGTGTTCCAAATTCCAATTCGTTGGTTCTTATTAAATAGTAACCTGATTATGACTTGATTGGACTAACTACCTAGTTGAATCGAGCAGATGGGTTTGGTTGACCGACACCTATTAAACGGCTGCAGCCAATAAAGGCCGGATGTGGACAATTTGCTCTAATTGTAGGCGACTTGGAATTGACCACAGGGAAGTACTTTGTCAAGAAATTACTGTCTACGATGACTTTGAGTTGATGCTGGCGAAATAATCGTAACTGATATAATTTGCTGTGTTTTGACTTGTATACTTTATCACAAATATAAAAGAGCACGGACCTGAGAGCCAATAGACTCAAGATGTCGGATGCTTAAAATTAGACTGGCCTAAGTCAAGCAACAAAAATTGTGGGAAAGGGAAATGTGGAAACATAGGTTTAAAACCTTGATTTTAAAGATAGGTGGGATTTTCTAAATTAAATAAGAATTTTGATGACTTACTCAAAGAGCCATATCGCCCATATAACAGTACTTGCGTCGTTTACCGAATTTGTAATTATGAAATTTCTGAGAAGTAAATATTGGTAAAATTCTCCGATTATTGAAAAGGGTAGTGTTGAAGACAAAGGCAATCTATGACCTTGCCAGTTTTCACCCTTCATGCCTTTTGAACACACGATACAATATAAAAGTATGCCATCATAAGATTACCATAATTATTATGTAGTAAGTAAATAATCTTTATTGTGTATGCGAGCTCCTAGAAATCTTCGTGAGTCATTGACGACTCAGCCAAGTCGGAAGTAGGTATTAAACGATACCTTTTGTGTGTTTTAGCTGTATTAATTCTGAAGAATAGGTGTAGGTTTTTTCTTTTGTTGATTATTATAATTGAAGTTCTTTAATAAAACCGTTTTCATTGACATAGCTAAGTAATCCCATGTGAGGTAAGTATAAGTTATTATTATCTACGCTAATAGCTAACAGACTTACGTAGCGTCAAAGCGGAAGAGGATGAAGAAGCAAGGAATACAACTTAAATCATGCCTTCATCGAGTCGGATTTCATTAGCCATGCCAAGGCATATTAATTTTTTACCAATCATTCAATGCATTTTGTTGGTTTTTTATTTCAACTCAATTTCTTCAATCTTGAAACATCCGATTAATCCAATATTTATTTTTCATATCATGTCATCAGTACAGTAGCAACATGTATCTAAATACATTATGCAGAATTTTTACGAGTATGTAACTCATCCCAACATTCCCAACAATTAAACTGCAAAAAGCCAGCCGCAAACAATAAAATATTTAAATAGTAGCTCGAAAGTGGTAGCGCTGGAAGCACCATAAACTTAGTCGTCATTTAAGTAGTTGCACAAGTCTTAACAATAAAGGTCGGGATTGACTTCTTTATTGCCTCCGTCGAAGATAACTTGACCAATGTTATCCATTTTGGTCCATTACATAAAGTGTTGTCCATTGTCTGCCGTACAGATTTCTCTGTTTTCTTTACAAGTTACAGCCCGAAAGGCCCTTACAAATCTTAAGTGATTGTAGACCGCTAAAAGCTCTTTGTTATTAGAGAAACCACTTGACGGAGTCCGTTGTCCGACAGTGGTAATTTCAATTCAGCGAATAATTACAGCTACTTTTGATGCTTTGTGAAAACTAAAAGATTAGACCTGAATTAAGAAAGGATTTATTATTCCATTTTAATTACTTCTCTCAAAGTCAGTGGTATTTTCCACTCATTACGCTATATTTAGTGTGAAATAAACTCTTGCCATTTAATTTAAAAATTAAGTGAAGTTTTAGAATGCACCAAATTTTTTTAAATATTTTATAAGAAGTATCTTAGTTAATAGTTTTACAAAGAGCTCGACTCGTAGTTTGGAAATAATTTATTATAACGGAAAAATCTAAGCAATTAGTCTTAGTAAGAGTAGAGTTCATTAGTTTGTTAATTGTCTCAGTCGTTTTTTTCGAACTGGAGTGCCTCTATAACCCTTTTAACATTTTAAAAACTATTGTCTGTACAAATGGGAAATTATGCACGGTCATAACTCAGCTCTCACGGTTTGTCAGGCTTTGTTGGTTGTCAGAATCCAGACACTATGTCACTGCGTCTGCCCCGTCAACTATAACACCACTCACGTCGATTGGACATGTCAGTTTATCTTTACATTAGTCCTATTTTATCTTTCACAAAAAAGTGATTACAAAACTTTAAAATAAATCATCTATGACTCGACAAAAATGCGACAAAATTAATTTGTTTTTGAAAGCTTATTCCGGATGTCACGTGTCGTTATAAATTATGACAAAGCTTTTCCATTTAGATTAATACAATGATCGTTAATATATAACTAGACGGATTAATATTAATATTTAATGCTGCAATTTTTGCAAGACTCCTTATAAGCCTAACTTAATTAATAAGTTTTCTATAAGTGTCTGAATAATATCAATAAACTTAACTTTTGTATCACTATTAACCTTAATAATATTATTGTTTGCGATGGAATGTTTCTGCGGCAGAAAGGAATGTTCTCACACATACACTTATGTACTTATAACAATAACCATAACGGTTTGATATAGGTTATTAATTATTATCCATTATTATTTTACTTATTTTATTAATCACTTTTCAGTTTCAGTTCAGTTCAGACTAGTTTTTACATAGAGGAGTCTTATCTAGTCTTATCTACATGTATAGATTCTACGAACCAGTGGTAGATTCACTTGACGATTCAAAAGTACTTGTAAAAGTTTATTTGAATAAAAAGCATTTGAATTTTGATCTTTTTTTGAATTCTATATAAGGAGGTCTACTGACTTGGTCGGCGGGTTTTAAGATTTTAAAGATCTCGTTGGAATTTTTAAATATTACTTAGTCTTATCTTGGTCTAAGTAAAGGTCTAAATTATAGGCACACCCTAAATAAAAAGTGCCAGACCCAGTGCTTTAAGCATCGAGCTGGTCTGTTCTTGATATTTCAGTCTGCCTGTTTCTCCTCTTATAAAAACACACTTGGAGATAAGATGTTAAAGCATTCCAGGAATTTGTATTCAGATAAGAAATACAGAACATTAAAATCATTTTACGTTTAGAAGGTCAATTCGTATTTGATTGATGCTCCCGGGTTCGTGCATTTTAGTCACGCCCGCCACCCAGCGGTCAAACAAACGCAATTAGAATTTCAAATACCCGTACAATACTATGATATTTGACATAAGGTTTCCAACTCTCTGAATTCTTTGCCTATTGCTAATTTTTATATTTTTCATTGTCTGGGTCGAGTGTCGGTGTTTTCAGTTGTATTATTCTTTTGTCTTTTTTATAGATCACAACAAAGATGTCACGGGACAGTACCGCAAATACTTGTAAAGTTGACAGGCATTAACGGGATGCTATACAAAATTCAACAATTGCGTCCCAAGATTTTGGTGGGTCCGTTAAAGGTAGCCGGTGAACGATTGGGTGTCGAGACTGTAGAGTGACTCATAGAGCTGGCATGTGAGGTATTTGCCGGACATACAAAACATGCCGCCGACAACTACTGATCTTGCGACATTAATTATGATACCAACAATTTTCGTAAAGTTGCGGCAAAACTTATTTTTTGTTGCAACAAAGGATTCCACGTAACGGGTCGCGAACTCAGTTTTCTTTGTTGCACAAAGCAATAACTATTACGTCACAAATAATAAGCATGTTCATGTACCGATATTTACAACAGCTGCTAAGTCCTTGTTCCGATTATGGTCATGAATCGTGCTTACGGCTCCACAGATTACTGACATTTTCCACGTTTCCGTCTTGACTGCCTTATTAAAGGATGTCATACTTACTGCGACTGCACGTGCGTTTGATTATTGTTATAAATTTCTATGCTATATTGTATTTGGTTTTAATACAATTCTACGTAGGCCTCATAAGGTGCACAATGGAATATTGCTGTAATGCGCAACAAAGACAAAAATGCTATTACGCACACTTGTTAAAGTCTACGCTCTACGGCAACTGATACTTTACATTATTCCTTAAACAAGTAAACTTACAGTTTTACTCTTTGAACAATGGACGAAGGTATACCTATTCGATTGATAAGTATGTCCTGTTTTTAAAGTATCAGGGGCTTACTGCGTAGGAAAATTTATAAACCAAATCCTATCTACGTTGTACTTATAAAACGTGTTCTGGTCACGTATTGAGTAGATAATATAATTATTATTATAGTATATGGATCATAGATTTGGTCGGGGTTCTCTTTAATCCAGAGCGTTCGTATTAGGGAATGAAAATTTATCAGATCGATGATCTGTTATCATCACAAATCAGATTCCATCGGGATTTGTATTGAATTTAGATCGCCCCCGCCCCCAACAAAAATTGTGATAGACGGCACAATAAGCGCACTTCCAATACCGACGCCATTATTTAATGAACCCTCGTCAGATGAAAAGGTCAAATTATTTGAAAAGATTAATCTCGTAATTTATGTGGGCCTAATAGCGTCTCGCCAGATTTCTCGGCTGACGGACTGCGTTGTATGACATTGGTCTCATGTATCACAAAAGATACCTTATTATAGGTTTTTTGTGTGCGACCCAGAAATCTGTCTTGCGTTATATTTTAAATATTGTGATGCTCCTTGATTGGGTCATTGTGAGTAGCGCTACAAGTTACAACGTATGGCTCGATTAAGCCTTGCATTAAATTACTTCAAAGGCATGTATAACAAATTGTCGGGTTCGCATAATTTGCGCGGATGTACCAGTTTGAGAGTAATGCACTCGTAAAGGTTTACGAGAGTGGCTGCGTTTCAACGTCAATGTTATTTAAATCATTTTTTAAGATTCCCCTCCACAATACCGAATGGGTTTACGTCTTCAGTTTTATTGACATACGATAATTCAAACTTTACGACACTCAGTTCAATCCATTACGAATATTGTAGCTTCGGCGCAGTTTATATGAATGTGTTTTTTGTTCATTATTTAGAAGAATTCGGCACGAATCGGTCAACACAGTACCAAGGTCGTTTTAGTCTGAACACGTTTTTTTACTATCAGATAATTATGCATATCAGCTACTTATATTAATAACAACAATATAAATACACAAGATGATGTCTGCGATTTCGTGGGAACTCTATGATATTGGTTAAAAAAGCGTGTCCTTACCCCGTGCCCGGGATACAACGTATCAGTTTCAAATTTTGTCAAAATCGGTTAAATATATGGCACTGAAATCGTAGCAGACTGACAGACGGACTTTCGCGTTTGTATGAGTTAAGTACTACATACTATATTTAGTGTGAGATTAACGACTTCAAACTGATATTAAATCTGAGACGCTGGTAATATTTGCTGCAATTCGACGAAACCAATTTCGCATTTAGCCTGCACCTACGCAGATATAATTTTTATAAGATTGCAAAAGGTCAGACGACAGAAGTTCTTTTTTTTTATTGAAAATAATACAATAGCACTTAATGCCTAACCTAACTACTAAATAAAGTTGTTTTGATCTTGATTGAAAAACATACCAATTTTACTTTTAGTTGTATGCTACTCGTTTGTTTACAGTTTTCCCAAGGTAAGGCAAGGTAGATTTATTAATATACAAATATCTTAAATAGGTCACATTGTACACTTATATACTGTGTTTTTATACGACTACCTGAAAAAAGGAGTATATTGTTTTCAGGGTTCATATATGTATGTGAGTTTGTATATTCCACCATAACTTCTATACGCCTGAACCGATTTTCATAAATGAGGTTTCGTTAGAATCTCTAGCTTATTCCGGGTGACATAGGCTACAACACACACATAGGTACAATTTAAAAAAAAATGATGGGGTGACCATGGTCCCGCATTAAAGACTAAATTTGAAAATAAGTTTAACTTCATCTAAAAAATGATGAGTAGATTCCAAAAATATATAACACTATAGTTCAAAATCCAGTGATTCACAAAAAAATATCATTTAATAAAAACGTGAAAAAGATTCTAATTTACTTTCATTTAGATTTTTAACTTTTTAGTTCGTTTTTGGCAGGGCAATCGTGTTTTTTAATTTTTATAAATTCTGACTTGTTATTCAGACGGATTAAGTACTGACTACTATTAAGTTAGGCTGGCACATCACTCGAGATTTTTTACTCCTTGTGTTTATGCCGATCTCGTCACGCTGCACTGAACACTTAAAATTGTGTTCTAACTATAAAATTTCATTCTATCCTCAGTGTATCTCTGTCTGTTTCCCATTTGCGGTCGATCGGGTCGTATGGATGCAGTATATCTATTTATAAATAAAGTTGTAAGACATTTAAGGATTAGACGATGCTGGCAGAAGGTCTTCTTCGAAATAAGAATTAATTGTCACTATTTAGTTGCCAGTTTGTGACCTGAATCCTTATCAGCATATAACATAATGTGGTTGATTTACCTGGTCCTTATTTTGAGCTCTTAACCACAAAGTTCTATGGTTGTTTATTTAGCTTTGCTTCATTTTGTGGTCACTTATCATATATTGAAGTTCCACCACTTCACGTAAACATAAGATTTCAACACTCCAGAGGTGGTCAATGTTAATGGCTGCTCGCGCTCCACATGTCTGCACTAATTTAATTATTCCGTTTATGTAGTGAACGGATAGCGTTGCATACTGAATTTCTGTTCGGCCGACGTACTTCGGCCCAATTAGGAGGACACTAAAACGGTTCTGCGTTTGTTTGCGCCTCATTGTTCTCATCGGTATCTGGGCTGTGCAGTTTCGCAATAGTCTCGGTTTCCTCGTCTCTTTAAGGAGTCGAAAGTTGTCGATTCTGCAGCCTAGGCGCCTCGCTGCGATGCAGTTGTGCAACTGTGCGTGGGTGCATATTGGCTCGTGCGTCTCGCGGGGGCCCGTCTGGCGGCGGTGGTGCTAGGGGCGGCCGCGGTGGTGTGTTGCACCGGCGCCGAGTGGGGCGTAGGCGTCTCCGGGGGGCGTCGCGGCAGGCTTATCAGACGGCGGCGGGGCCGGCGAGCGAGCCTCACTGCACGCTCCACCGCTGCCCGCGCTCCTCGTGTCAAACACGCTCACTGCCACCGGTTTTAGATAACAAAAACCTTTGTCCAGTCGAAGCATAATATTTACAGTACGCGTCCTCTGCGCTGCGCACTGAGGGGTTTTCCGACGCCGGCCGACATCTGTCAGTGGTTTGTTTTCGTTGCGCGCACGCGTACCGCGCCTGTTGTTACGAGTTGCGACAAGTTTTCGGTGATACTACTATCTACCTGACGAAAACTAGCGTAAATATTAAAGTTGTTTGTGAAGTGTGACACTCAATACTTGGATTGCAAATCGCAGCTGTTGGAATTTGGTAAGTGCGTTTCTGTGGACATACATAATTGTTTGTAATTCTAATTACAAGGCAACTGGTGTCATTAAAGTTCATTAAACTTGTTAGGTGTACAAGACTTAAATTCGTAACCAGATTTTTGTCATTGCAACACATTGCATCATGACCGTAATACATCCACTTCGCACATTTGCTTGGCGGTTTAATTTTGTCTGGATTTTTGTACGTTGCAAATATATATAATACGTTGTTTTTGCACTTGGTATGTTGTGGTGTGAGGGGTTAGAGCGCGGGCGCATGCGACGCCGCGACGCCCCGTGTCATCGTTCGCGGTCAGTTGAACGAACCCTCAAGCGACGTCAACCTTGCCATAATCGCGATCATTTGCATCACCATTGTGCCAACTGAGGCCTGTGAGTCTCGATTGTCTCTCTTCGTAGATGGATGAGCACCTTGTACCTATCTAAGATCATTTAGGCATCACTAGGCAATGGGGCGGTCCGTTGTATGGAGACCCCCGCATTAAATCCTCAGTCGATGAAACTTGGCTGGGTTTTAGTATTGGATGAAGCAAAACTTACACAAAAATATCCAACAAAAAAAAACATCCAGACGTTAGGTATTTACACCTAAAACTTAATATTTATGAATAAATATTTTCTCGGTTTCCTTTTTAAATAATAGTAGGTAGTAATATTTACACTCAAAACCGAAATATCAAATGAAATAATCACGCAGAACATCGATATTTAAACCGATTTTATTATCAAATCTAAACTGCGTTTACGCGATAATGTACCTTCCTGCTTTCACAATTGTGCATAGCATAAAAAACCTTACTACTTTTATGATTTTTTATTGGATATTTATAATATACGTTTAACTCATGATACTTTAAAATACTATAAAGTTTCGTCGCCTGAGGAATTATTGTTGGGGTCAACTAGCTTTATTGCCTAGACTAATTAGCAAATAAAGGACTCAATTTACTCAAATACATTGACATATACATACAAAAATTGCGGAGCCGGCAGGATTTGACCTGCGTCTCTCTGGGATTCTCCTAATGCGAGAAGTAACTCAACACTATAATAAAATTACAAAAACATATAAAGGACATAAAGAATATACTTAGCAGCTTAACTGAAAGTACGCTTTATATTTTATGGTTTTTGAACTTGCCTTAATGGCGTTTGAGCCAAGTTTCAACTGTCAACTGAGGCCCTTGAGCCTCATTTCCCTTTCTTGGAAGATGTATGAAACTTAATTATTTAAGTTCAATAGAAATTTTGAGTAGCTACTGGCAATTTGCTTAATTTCTCTTGAATGATTGATATTTTATAGTTTTGTTTCCATCTGTACTTTAACTTATGAGGGAATTACGTAGGGGAAGGCATTTTTCAATCCTGAGAAGATAGGTTTTAAATTCTTAGAAATAATAGGTAGAATCCCACAATTTTTTTTTCTCGAAACCACTGCCAAATTATGTTTCGCGTCCTACTTACCAATAGACATACAATATTATAGAACCAATTTTTTCCGTTTTGTGATATTTGATTTCCGGAAAGTTACACCTATTAATCTCTATCAGTTATGATTTCGCATAAAATATGTAAACTAGGTACCTAATATTAGTACTAGTTACATGTCCCGGTGTTGATATCTTATCTACGTATTTGTTTCCAGATTTCCTTTTTAGGTAGGGCTGCAATTTAATCTTTCAAGTCTACAATAACAGCCAGTAGATAATGCTTTGATAATCCACAACACAAAAAAAAAACCTATGAAAGTGATAAACTAATTAGTTATTAATGAATGAGTTAGGTAATTCCCACTTCAAATTAAACCTACGGATAAAAATGGTTCCGATTCCAAATCATTTTACTACAAATATTTCGACTCGGTGCACCAAATATCCACTTTTTACACAGCAAAAAGACTTATTTTGTTCGCGGAGTACTTACGCACGTAGATAATGATATGTAATTTTCCAATATTGTCCTAATCTCACCTTCATGCGCCCTCGATCACATACGAAAATTCATTAAGTAGTTTGCATGTAGACAAATAATACCAACGTTTGCGGACTATAAGTAAATATTAACAAATTATAATTTAATTAACCACAGAAATTTTTTAAGGAGAAATTGACGTCCATTACTTACATATAAAACATGGTGGTGACATTAGTTACGGTATCTTAAAACAAGCTACGAGGGTTCCAAACGCGCCATGGTATGAGAAGAGCCCACAACAAACTCAGCCTCTCAGCAGAAGTAGCAGTTTCTACACGGTATCCATTGACTTACCAAAGTACCAACAAACCGATGATGGCATCGTACCGGAACGCTTAAACGCTTGGCCGCACTCGTACGTCTTTGCCGGTAGAGTGGTAACTAGCCATGGCCGAAGCCTCCAACCAGACCAGAGAAAAATCAAAAATTCCCAAATAGATTGCCGGGATCGAAACAGGGACCTCCCCGTTAAGACAGCAGTCCTCAACACTGCGCCAGGGAGGTCGGCAAAAATTATAAAGGATTCAACACTAATTCTAAAACCACCTCCTGCACTTAATTTCGAAACTTTTGACCACAAATTTGGGGGGATTCCGACTATAAAAAGCGTAGCGAAACATTCTCGTGAATGCGGTAAATTGCACAAGGGAAAATCCCATGGACGTCTTGCACACTTGTGGTGGCAAGTCTTGCTATTATCTAAGAAAAAATCTAAAATTTGACTACCTCTCTGGCGCAGTGTTGAGCACTGTTGTCTTAACTTGGTCCCAGGTTCGATCCCCGGCAGAATCAGTTTAACTGCCAAACCCTAACAGGTTAGTCCGCTACCATCTTAGACTGCACCATCACTTACCATCAAATGTGATTGCAGTCAAGGGCTAACTTGTAGTTGATTAAAAAAACTAAATAAATTGATTAACAACATTTTTTAAAGACTTTCAGCTGTAAAATATAAGAACCTTTTATTATTTTATTTAGTTCATTTGGTGACATGCTTTCTTCTTTTATTTTATTCTCATTCATAAGAAATATTTTTTATTCTCATTATTCTCATTAATAATCTCTTGGACCACAATGTTTTTTTTATTTTATTTAATAAATTCTAACAGAACAATCAATAAAGGACTACATTCTTATGTGGTGCTATCATAAATTCATATGAATTTTACCGAACACCACAGTGCCGCCGACAATAGGTTTATTCTTACAAACTATAAAATTACAAAATATTTCATATACCTAGCTATAAATACACACTATACGATTATATTATAAACTATAACATCCATAAACTACAATAATTGATAATCTAACTGCATAATATACCTATTCCTTATTTATCTATTCCTAGTAGATCTAAATCAATACGTCTCAAAAACATGTTCGATATTTCGCTCCAACAGCATTGTAGTGTACTGCACCTTCATCGTAAATAGACGCCGATATCTTTCATTATCGGGTTTCTTGTTAACTAACCCACTCTAAGGGCTCTTTTACATTATAAGACCTTATCAATGGATAATACATCAGTTGTCCTCAATATGAGTTTGTAGCTACTACCTACATCCTCACACCGATAATGGTTTTAGAAATTATTGGGTTTCTGGTAAAATAAACCACTCTAAGAGCTCTTTTATATTATAAAATCTTTTCAAAGTGATAATACATCAGTTACTGCTCTTAATTTGATTTTTAATATGAGTTGGTAGTTTGGTACCTACATCCTCATACCGACAATGGTTTAAGATTTGAAAATGCTAGATGTCACTAACTTCATCCGCTAGGATTTAGGTTTTTAAAATCCTATGAGAACTTCGTCCGGGATATTAGGCGATGCAATGTCCGACCAAATTTCTTATTCGCCATGGACCGTGGAAAAGTAACAGACAGATATATAATCACACATTCGCATTTCTAATTATTATTTGTAAGTTTTTATCATTTAGCACTTTCATAAAATATGAATTGTTTCTGTAAGTATAGTAGGATATTTATAATTTTTCTTTTATGTAAAATGTACCTACGTGTTATGTTCCATGACACACTAAGAAACAAATCCCAGTTGCCACTAAAACATAATGATTTTTTTACCGATTTTCTTTACCAAACTTTTTTAGTTGAATTATTTTATTATTTATTGCCCTTCTAACTTGGCGCCTCTTTTCATGTTTTCTATGGAAGTTTCTTTATGAAACTTTTATACAAAGTATTACCACGTATATTTCTGTATGCGGGCGTATTGTGCGGGCATTAAACATATTCCAAGTTATTGTTAACGTCTTGCCTTGACGACGCTATAAAAGGGGGATCTTTTTAATTTTATAGGCTGTCATAACATAAGAAGGGCGATGGAGAGTTATATTTGGTCTGGTAATGATTAATTCAGAGCAACTGATGTCATTGTGTATTTTTGTAATAAATTATAATTACTTTTTTACTTTTAGGTATACTCAGCCTACAATAAAAGATTATTTATTTATTATATTAATATATACATAATTATATTAACTTACTCTGTTTAAAAAAAATTATACGCGTTGCATGTTAAGGATTTATGCCTATCTCTTACCTAGTTTAAAAATATAATTAATATGTATAACAAAATGACGTAAACTTTTTCTCTCACTCTGGGTAGACACTCTGGGTTACTCGGTAGTCGGTACACAGACTCACAGAGGTAGACGGATATCGTTTTATGCAGCAAACACACATTTATGTCAATTGTAATTATCCATAATTATTATAATATATTCGTAGTATTAACAATATTATTTAAACCTTAACTTTGCTTTTCCTTATTTTGCCGGACCAAAGATGTCATTGAACGTATTTCATATCCGATAATGGTACTTATTCTATAGGTAGTAGGTACGTATACAAAACTAATTATAATAAATTGATTAGACTTAAGACTCGAAACGGTCCTATTTCGTACAGAGCAAATTATGAAAAGGATAACACCTCTACTTATTTAATAAACTGCGGTTCTACTATCTATCCTTACTAATATTATGCGAACCTCCGTATGCAAGATTTAGGATAAGGAGTCTGCAGTCCCGAATTTGCGGATAATTTTAATAATTGTAATTTTTTATTGTAAATAATTCTTTCAATTTCTTTCATAAATTATGTAAATACTAGTTTGCATAATCGATAAATATTGAATTTAAATATATTACAATGTTATAAACAATATTATTATTGTAAGAGAGTATTATTATGTTCTGCCCGAGATCCTTGGTCTCTTGGGCCGCTTGCCAATCTTTATGTTTGTTGTACCTACCAACTCGTACTGGTATCTTTCATCGCACAAATGATCATTATACGATGTCTAAACGTACCTATAAGATATACATTTCATTGAAACTGCCGTAATATTTCATTCCAATTTACATTAGTTGACAGGTATATTTCACATGCCTTCGTGCAAAATGTGTCTTGAAATGAGATTTAAAAATATATACTATTAGCTGATGCCCGTTTGAGGTTTTTGGTGGCCGCGGGAACTCTTTAATTTTCAGACTATTATCTATCTCTGTGCCAAATTTTATCATGATCCGTTCAGCCGATCTGACGTGATTGAGTAATAAACATCCATCCATCTAAACTTTCAAATTTATAGAATTAGTATTAGCATAGATAAAGTGCGCGAAGGTGCAAAGGGACTATTTTGTGCTCTAGGGACTTTTTCAACCAGCAGGGGAAATCCTGACTGAAAAGTCCCGATAAAAATAAAGTAGTATTAGATATTTCTGTATTTTGATTAGGCTATATGTACGTAATCAAAATACTAAATAATCTATGTGTCACCGTAAGATTGTAAAAACCGTTAGATTATAATCTAACTCGCGAAATTGCAAACTGTCGACAGATTGTGAACCGTTCAATGTTCTGAGTGTCAATTTTTGAAATATTCATTGTATTTACGTTTTCTTCTCCCTTTCTTGTTGGTTAGGGTAGGGTTCGACATAAATAACCAGGTAACGCAGTCCGGGCACTTAGGTTTTATCGGGTTAATATACCTAACAGATTACAATCTACCGAAAAAAAATGCGTTAAATTGTAATCTGTCGACAGTTTACAATTTTGCTAGTTAGATTACAATTTAACGGTTTTTGCAATTTTACGGTGCCATATATAAAAATCAATTGCTGTTCGTTTGTCTCGCTAAAACTCGGAACGGCTGGACCGATTTAGATGGAATTTTTATGTGTGTTTGAGTGGATCCAGGCCTGGTTTATATCATAATTGGACCCGGTAGGGGGCGCTGCAATCGCGTTCTAGGGTCAGGGCAGGACAACGTCTGCCGGGCCCACTAGTTAGTTATAATAGTTTAGCACCTGTAGTTTATTTATCGTTAAAGTTACTAAAAAAAACTGGCTCTAAATAATTCAGTAGGCAGTGGCGTGCAGTTCTTAGAAGCCTAAAAGCACTGCTTACCCAGATGGAACTACGTCAATGCTCCTGTCCTCCTTGTGTGTCTCCTTTATTATTTGCTATTTTTATTAATTCTATTACTCCTTATATCTCTTCTCTCTATCACATGTATGCAGATGATATCCAAATTTATCGGTCTGCACCTCTGGAGGATCTTGGTTCTGCCATTTTCGCCATTAATAGTGACCTTGCTGCCATTTCTGGGTGGAGTAAACAATATGGGCTATGCGTGAATCCTGCCAAATCCCAGGCAATTATTATTGGCAGTCCAGGTTTCATTTCCAGAGTTGATTTGCAAGGCCTCCCACCGATTGTTTTTAATGGTGTTTCTATACCTTACTGTGCTTCTGTTAAAGATCTCGGTATACATTTGGACTCTGAATTATCCTGGTCTGTGCAGGTTAAGGAAATTAGCAGGAAATCATTTGCTGTTTTGAGACGCACTTCCTTGCAAATTGAAGACAACTTTAGTTTATATTTAATTTTAATGTAAGTATGTGTATGTATAGTATGTAATTGTATATTTAAGTTTATATGGTATGTATGTATTATATATGTTATTTTATAATATATTTATGCATTGTATGTATTAAGATATTTGTGTATTTTTGTCTATGTATTGTTATGTAGTTTTTTGTATGTAGTATTAGTATAATTGTGCGCCACCTACAGCCTGGTTTCCTTGTGTTCTCCTAATAAGGTTGCCTGGAAGAAATTGCTACTTAGCAATAAGGCCGCCCTTTGTACTTCTTTGTGTTATTTTATGTTTTCTGTAATTTACTTTTGTTATGTGTGGTACAAATAAAGAGTTTAATAATAATAATAATAATAATGCTAATTTTTCACCATGACAGTCAGTAAATAGATATTCTGTCTAACTAATGCCTACCCTAGCTTCAAACCCTGTACACGTCACTGTCAGTAGGTATAGTGAATAGTCATAGTGTGGACTGTGGACATGATTAGATATTTTTATATTTTATAAGTAGATGTTTTATACTCACTTTAATTATAATAAAGCGGCTATGGGTAAATTGTTGGGGAAATTTCGAGGTTTTCCTTAATCGCTTAACAATGATACAGCGAAATCACATTTTCCTCCACTACTTACTTTGATATTTAATAGGGTCTAGTAAATTAAAAATAAGTGTTCAGTATAAAAAAAAAAAAATCTGGACTTTTCTTTTCTACTAAAATGAAATTTGAACTCTGGTCATGTCTTTAGCCTCCCATTTTTTTCTATCGAATGTTTATCCTTCCCCGCGATGCAACAACCAAATCTCTATACCAAACTTCAGAATTGAATGGGCTGTGAAAACTTGACAGACTGACAGATTTTCGTATGGAATATGATTAAATTTCTTTCTTGCCGGCTCTACTTTGCCAAAGTAAAGTCTGCTTATCGAACCGATCTAAGACTTAAGAGTCAGTACAAGAAACAAGACGTATCATATGGGACACAGGTGTCTCATAAGAATTAAACAAATTGAGTATTGAATAATATAAGTTATACTGGAGTAAAAATTTCCTTTTAGACTAATAGGTCTAGAGATTGTGAAATATTTAGCGATAAGTGCAAGTGTTTGTGGACGATTTCGAGGAAGGCTGATAACGCGGGTGTTGGCAGACGTTTCGGACGGCGCGCTATCTGCAGCGATAACGGCCATGTCCGTGTCCTGCTTGAGCCTTATCCGTTTTTGCCTAGCTTGTTGTTTATCTATCTCTGTTATAACTAAATCTGTTGTCGTCAACGTAGCGTTCACTGCTGGACATAGGTCTCTTGCAAGAAATTCCATTTATATGTCGCGGTGCACCCGGGCTGCCGGACCCAGCGGCTTCTTACGACTGGTTTGATGTCATCCATCCACAGAGTCTGCCAACGCTGCGCTTTTCAGTTTTATAAGCTATCGACTCCAACGTTATGAGTCTACAAAACCTTGCATAGTTAGTCCCGAAACTAGTAGAAATTATTTAATACTTCGCTAACTTTTAAACATTTCGATGCAAATAAAGAGATAAACACTACCCCATTTGAAATGAAATGAAATGGTTTATTTATTTCATGTAGGACAACTTGTGTCACTTATGAAACGTTAAGACTCTACCACCGGGCGAATCAATTTGCGAATCAAGTGTATTTTGATCTTCAATATTACTTATTTTTAAGTTTTTTTTAAATAATATCACTTAAACCTCTCTATAACTGATGACCAGACCCATTGTTGAGTCGCTACTCGCTAGGGCACAAAAGGAATGCGCGGGCGCAGAAGTGCGGATGAAAGCTCGCCTTATCAGGCCAGCTGAAAGGCCGCGGCGACCCTGGCACGGACGGTACCATCCGAGATAATGCCAGAAGCCACGCCCGGCCCGTTTACGTCACCAAACGAAATTAGGTTGCAATCAAGGACGGAGCCGGTTTTTATACGAGTGCCTGAAAAAAGGAGTATACTGTTTTCAGGGTTCATGTATGTATGTATGTATGTATGTGTGTGTATGTATGTATATATGTATGTATGTATGTATGTATGTATGTGTGTGTGTGTATGTATGTATATATGTATGTATGTATGTATGTATGTATGTATGTATGTATGTATGTGAGTTTGTATATTCCACCATAACTTCTATTCGCCTGAACCGATTTTGATAAATGAGGTATCGTTAGAATCCATAGCTTATTCGGGGTGATATAGTCTAGTAAAATTTAAAAAAAATTGGATGGGGTGACCATGGTCCCGCATTATAGACTAAAGTTGTTTCTTTTCGAAAATAAGATTAACTACTTACATAATCATCATCTAGAAAATGATGAGTAGATTCCAAAAATATATAAATTTTTTATTAAATAATATTTTTTTTATGAATAACTGAATATAGTTCAATATTCAGTGATTCACAAAAAAATATCATTAAATAAAAATGTGAATATGATTTTAATTTATCTAGATCAATTTAGAATTTTAACTTTTTAGTTAGTTTTTTGGCAGGGCAGTCGTAATTTTGTTAATTATGACTTGTTCCTACAGAGTAAAATAAAAAGCTGTTAACGTAACGTTGCATCCACTTAGCCTACGTTATGTATTTTATGGATTGTTACAAACAAAAGACCTACAGTCTGGTCGTGTTTGTTATTTATCTCATTTAAAATGCTTGGTCCGCGAAGTCTGAGCTGTGACTTGAGGTAGACAACAAAGACCTATAAAACGAGCTTTGACTGCTCGATAATTTCTCTAGCTGAGTAGGCACATCTTAGGACATGAATTCGGCTGACATTTGCTACTGGCAACTAAAATTTTAGAGCCAATGAAATAGTTCTACAAATAAAATTGAATATATAGAACACGTTAAAAAATGGTTACAAACTTACAACACCGTAAAAGAGTTTTGGGAGTCCACGGCATTAAAATATAGTCCCAAGAAAACCCCAACTTGAATGCGTGGAAACCCTACTGAAAAGCAACACTATCAACAAAACTATTTATATCCACTCGGATAGCCAAGCAGCTCTTTCAGCCCTATCCTCAGTGATTTTCAACTCGAGGCTGGTTGAAAACTGCTGGCAACTACTGAACACCTTAGCCAACGCAAATAAGGTGATCCTTCGCTGGGTCCCGGGGCATGCGGGTATTGACGGCAACCCTGTTGACCTATTGTTATTATGAAACATTGATTCGCTGGCGAGATCTTCCAGGAATGAAACACTCCAAAGCGCTAGTGAAATCCTTCAATAAGAAGGCCGCCGCAGCGGCACTAGCGCTTAGTAGGAAAAATTTGTGCATACTAGCGCGGGCACTGACGGGGCATTGTGGGTTGAACAGACATATGTACAACCTAAAGCTCCGAGAAACAGATGTGTGCAGGCTCTGCTCTGGGGCTGAGGAAACGCCTTTGCACCTTATCTGCTACTGCCCGGCTCTAATGCACAAACGTAACCTCCTCTTAGGGAAACACTCTGTAGACCCTGAGGAGGCTAAGAACATCCCGGCCAAAAAGCTGCTGCTGTTTCTGGCAGCAAGCAGCATTGGTCAGGAACTTTAGATAGTGGCGATCACAATAGATCGGTAACGGTCAAAGTGATACTGGGCCTCGCTACAGAGCCCTGCAAAGCCGCATCAACAAGAAGAAAGAAGAAAGAAACCCCAACTTGATATAATTAATATTGCAATGAGATCAGGACCATCGTCAATATGCCGACCATTCCAATAACAATATTCTAAATGTTTTACTTGCAATTACCCCTAAACAGAATATAATAAATATTATTATCGTACGTAGTACTACTTAGTACTACGTACCTTGACTTGCAGATCTATATGATAGGTATATTTTACAAGATGTCACTGACCCCTGTTATATTTTCTTGATATAAACATTGCCAGCTATTAAGTGTTTGTCAGCCCGCAAAGGATGGCTGTGGCGTTCTTCAAAAGAAATTAGCATAACTGCCGCCAAACGGAGCGCCTTGACTCGAGAGTCGAGACAATAGCTTTGTCTGTCTGTGCGTTTGCTCGTCGCCTTGTTATTGTCGCTTTCCGTGTAACTGCGTAGTTGAGGCGTAGTTTCAAGTAGACGGCTTGTCAAAG
Organism: Erebia palarica; assembly: GCA_964035005.1. Classification (NCBI taxonomy): domain Eukaryota; kingdom Metazoa; phylum Arthropoda; class Insecta; order Lepidoptera; family Nymphalidae; genus Erebia; species Erebia palarica. Next base: position 22,270,127 of record OZ035994.1, read on the forward strand.
GGTTATGAAGTAAGGATACCATGATTTTTGATAAGGAAGCTTGGACGTATTTAATTACAGGTGCCTGTCTAACCACCAATCAGATCACTGAGAAATATTAAAATTTATCGAACTTTTAATTGTGCACTGTATCAAAGTTAAGAAAACATACTAATAAACCAAAAAAATAAGTTGAAACTTATAGCGTCAGTAAAAAGGACTTTTTCTTAGTTCATATTTATTTATCAAACAATAATGTGGTAGAAGTTAGAAAGTAAGAACATCACAGATATGAATAGGAATATTCCATTTAAACAAGACTTATGGTGTTACGAACTAATATGGCATTAAATTGTGATTCTAAAAACGCACGCTATGTCGTTAAACTCCCCGAGTGGCGTAAACTTTATTCACGGCATTTACTTTGCAAGTCGTTAAATGTACTGTAGTCTGTACCCACTTGAAAACCGCCGCTTGTATGATATACATTATTTCCTTATTTGGAAAAATACCAAAAGAATATGTAGCTTAAACTAGATGGCGCTAGTTGTATCTACATCGCAGGATAGATAATCGACTGAAAACTTATTTAAACTTACAACCCTGAATCACGGTATTGAAGTTTTCTGAGGATAGCGCTGTATATAGACCATTCAAACTTACAACGTTCGGACCAGAAAGGCCCCCGGGCAAAATCCCAGCCCGGAGGAAGATCTTCCTATTGGTGCGGACGAGTACATATCACTCACTCGTCCCACAAATACAAAATGCACAGGCTAAGCTAGCGCAAACAAGAAACCATTTCTGTTGATGAAAAGCGGTCTATGTCACTCATAATATTTGTAGAAATATTTAATAACATCATCCATAATGAAAAGACGTTTTTCTAAAATATATATTACTGGCACCGTTATGCCAGATTATAATCCCAGCAGGATCCGCTCCCACTCGGCGAGTACGGGGCATGTGGGCGACGCAATTAAAAAATTAAATAAAACAAGCAAACACGTGCGTGGGCGCAAGTCGTTGTACTGTAACATGGGGCCACGAGTTAAGACCTTGTCGCTTTCAAGAGCAGCAGGTCATGATTATAGGGAATATTCTACACAAACTGTTGCTGTGAGAATGCCTGGACCGTTCTCTGTACAGCCTTATTTGTCTATATAAGACCCGCCTCTTTATGAGCAACCTTTTCCACGTCTTTACTCTGTATCTCAAGCCACGTCAGGGAACCGACACAAATCGCTTTCCCATCGTGCGGAATGAGTTTGGAGAGTACCATAATACGTTAAGAACACCTTTAAAAATTACTACAAAGTAATTTACTCATTACTTAATTAAAAATGCCATTAAGACAGATAATGAGACCAATTCTGTATAACACAATCTCTGAAGTAGACTAAAATGACAGCTATAATCTAGTTGGGTCCCTTTCCGCAATGAAATTATGAAAGAGTTAGCAATATTTATAATGCTGTCATTTTAGTTTAATTTAGCGATCGTGCACTGAAGAATCAGCTCCAGTATTATATTTGTTACATTTTTGTCGCTGGTTGTTGTTACAGTGAAGATGACGCCTATGCGGCCAAGTCATGGCCCCACGGCAAGCCAGAGTGCGATCTGCTATTGAGCGGTTCAATACCACTGATATCTTGATTTACGAACACAATGTTCTTGCACATGTAAAATTAACACCGATACGTATGTTACGACGTAGGTGTTATTAGTAAAAATATGCCTTTGCTTAATCTTGATACTCGCTAAATGATTTAGGAAACAGATAACGCTGGCGCCTCAATGCAATGGGTTACAAGCAAAAGGGTTGCCTAAACCCCTTACGCAGTGAACAGAAGAATTTTGAGATGAAAATCTTTATAAAAAGAATATATAGCTCCATGCAGAAAATAACTTTCCAGTAAGCTTTGGATAATTTGCCATTTCATGAGATTATGATCTTTTTTTTTGTAATTTGTATGTTTAATTACCGAGATTTAGGGAACTTATTTGTATAACTACACATTTTCACTAAACTTCTAATTATTATCATTAAGGCCAATATACACAAAATAATAATAATTTAAAGGACGTTTAACCAACAATGTGAACAAAGGTGCACGTGTTAACGTTTATTTTAAGCTGTGTAGTGATTTTAATATTGCGACACATTTGTCCAATCAATTATTCAAGATAATGCACATATTATTGCGCCTAACAGTATAACCTAGCCAAGTGTAGAAGTACTAACGTTATCAGCGCTACACTGTAATTTGCATCCATTTTGCATAGCAATTCAACGCGTTAGGATTATACTCTTTGTTCAGCCGCGCGCGCAGCTGTTACTTTGACTTCTTATCGAACAATAAATACCAATTTAAAATACTTCCCAGAAAGAGATAACCTGTTGTGCCCTTTATAATGTGCATAAATCTTAATAAGAATGACGTTTGTTTTATATTTATTGAAATTAAACTTTACGTGTTTTATCTCGACTAAGTAGGTATCTAATATGTTTTGAGATCCTTACTTAATTAATAAGCGACAGTTTTTGAGGCGACCATTTTAGGATTAAAGGGTTAAATCTTAAAATGGTCACGCGTGAGTCTGGCTTTGTAGGTCGTTACTTCGGTTTGAACGGATGCACTCTTTCGTAGCAGGGTCCCGGATGCAAATAATAAATATTTATTTCGTAAGCTGGTTTTACTTTTATGGATTTATGGTATTTCGGTTGAATTAATAAATTATTTTCAAATAATAACTAACTCTCGTCTAAAAATCCAAACAAATATTTATTCGCCATTTATGTATATGTAGATACAGTACCCAGAACTGTCGTTACATAATCGCAATTAAGTAAATCTGAAATTAAAATAATGACTTTGCTAAAAATAAATAAATTGACTCATAATTCCACCATTTACCGAGTAAACCGCAGAACAAACAACGATATAAAAATTAATAGAGTCGATACTCGACAGCCATTTGAAGTCAATTCATAATTTGTACCGATTTAATTTCAAAAGGCATAAAAACATGTTTTGTTGCTACATGAGCAAAGAGCGTGGGTTTAGTTTTTTTCGTTGGCCGTCTTGCGGTTAGGTCGCGGCGCCGCGCGGAATGCTTGCCATTTCCGGACCATTTCCGGCCGCGAATGGCGACGGCTCTCGATTTTGATAAGAATATCTTAATATTATCATGACTTATCACGGTTATCATGTATGACAATTTAAGATTGAGTTCTATGGTCATGAGTTCACAGATTAACATTGAATGCCCGTCTTTGAAAAAATATTTTTTAGTTAAATGCAAACCAATTACTTACTCGTATTTACAAACTTTTACTACGAATACACCAATAGATCAAAATAAAAAATTAAGTATTTTGCATATAAATATTGTCCTAAATCATAGATTCATAGGTTTAGAAGTATAAATTTTCCTGATCGGTGTTTCGGGAGTACCCCGAAAAAAATAAAGTTACATTAACATTTTTGCTTTAAGGCTTTAAGAGATGACAAACTGCCTCAGTATTAGGATGTTTAAGTCAAATTGTCTTAATAACTGATAGTTGAATCCGTAAAGAAAAAATATGTAACGGAAGATATAGGCTTAATAAACATTTCTACTGTAAAAAAAATTTACTTTTTTCAAACCCTGTTTCAGAAAAAAATCCCCAAAGAGTATCTACTTTTGTCATACTTTGAAAATGTTCTGCAAAACGGCACAAGCTTTTTAATTAGTTCTTGCACACAAAAATAGGTCTTAAAAATTACAATATTTTTAACGGAGAGTTTTATTTTTACTCCCTATAACATTCGTGTAAAGTAATTTTCCCCCGAAATTTAATTAAGTATATTAGTGAGAACGTGGCTGCTCCGTCGCCCTGTAAACACCCGCGAGCCCTTCGGCAGTCCGTTTCGGGACATTGTCGAAGGTGGACCGCACGTCGGTGTCGGAGCGAATTTTTTAAAGTTAATTTTCGATTTTGAAGGGTTTATACTCATTTGTACATATTTAAAATTTTAGAAATACTTAGTTCAGTATTTATCTGTAAATTAGTAGGTGTAAATATATTTTTTTTAAGAATTTAACTTTTTAAGTGTGCAAAGTAGGTGCAAAGACTAAATAAGGTTCTGTAGTGACAAGTGATTGTAAAAATTCAAATCAAGATGATTTTGATGAGGAACAACCTACCTGCACTCGCTACATATTTTGATTGTTTTTAAAGCTTTTATGCTTTAATTTGATTTTTTTTCCTCCGACCCGACGGAATAGATTATAATATCTTTAATTCAAAATAACTTACTAATAATATTAATGCTACTAATAACTAAAATACATAATAATAATAATTATAATGTATGCGTAAGTGTGTCTTTCTGTCTGTCTTTCTCAGATGTAAATGTACCATTTTTGAATTCTAACAACTTTTGTTTTAGTAAATCGATTATGCTACCGAGACAAAATCATTTTGTCCGCGACTGAGAGACTGCGGAAAAGCAAGCATGTATGTATGTTTGTATGTATGTATGTATGTATGTATGAAAAAGAACAAACATGAAAACTTAAAATGTAGGTACAATAAGGCGGTCTTATCGCTAACCAGCGATCTCTTCCAGACAACCTTATCGATAATATCATAATATGGAATCGAAATTCGTGATGACAAGCTGGGAACACCTGCACTCCTATTCTCTAACTCCGTGGCTATCATCATATATTAATTACCATACCGACGAGAGAGAGAGATATTGTCGTTGCCGGCAAATTTTTCATTTACCCTAACATGCACAAAATGCAGTATATTACAAGAAAAAAGTAGTCGACATGTAAAGGCTCGTAGAGAAAAATACCACAGATTAGAAATATTACTTTTATCTCTACTTTTGACGTAACGAGACAAGTAACCATGTTAGCTTCGGTAGACAGAGAGAGATAACGGGTAGACATAATTTTACTCGTAGTGCGTATGCTATTTTGAACGAAATCGGTCAATTAACAAAGAATTTCAAAATGGCACCGACTTTTTTAAATTTTGGTAACAGTTTCCTGTTTTGTGATCCCAGAAAGCCGTAAATATCATTTTTGAACGAAATCGGTTAATTAACAAAGAATTTCAAAATGGCGCTGACTTTTTTTTAAGTGACTCTGTGCTCAGAGCTGCGCATGACGTAGTACTGCACATAAATTTTCATACCACAGGCTCATACATATGAAAATTGATTCTAAAGGAGTAAACTCACAAAAAAACTACGCAGCTCCGGCAAGTGGGGTTTATTGTGAGCAGTTAGTACCTGATTCTCTATCTCCTCTCCCTGTACCCCACTCATCCCTCGGTGGAGGTAGTACGTTTCAAAACTTTTAGCTTGATGTCAACTATCGATAGTTCTGCAACACTAACTTGAACTACCTACATTTTAGCATTGATCCAATACGAAATATTACTTGTACCTATACCTAAATCTGTGCCTACTACAAGCGCAAACAATATTTAGTATCGGATACGATATCGAACATTTCATGGCAAGGTCTCAAGGTAAAGCTAAAGGTAGGTATTAAAGAAAGTTTACGTATTTGTGACCTATGATATTTATGCGCAAACATAAATATAGGCATTATCCCATAAAATAGCACTTGTTCCCTCTGCAGTCTATAGTCTTTGGCCTAGTTTGCTTAGTTCCGGGCGTGGCCGCTATACGGCATTACCGTCGGCAAAAGTCCCGCTGGTCTGCTTTTCGTCAAGGTCATTCGGCCTTCTTAACCCCTTAAACTTTCAAATAATATATGTCACCGTAAGATTGTAAAAACCGTTAGATTATAATCTTACTCGCGAAATTATAAACTGTCGAAAGATTACAATTTAACGCATTATTTTCCGGTAGATTGTAATCTGATAGGTATTTAAACCCGATAAAACCTAAGTGCCCGGCCATTTATGTCGAACCCTAACCTAACCTACAAGAAAGAGACAAGAAAACGTAAATAAAATGAATATTTCAAAAATTGAAACTCAGAACATTGAACAGTTTACAATCTTTCGACAGTTTAGAATTTCGCGAGTTAGATTATAATCTAACGGTTTTTACAATCTTACGGTGACATATACATAGCTTACTCTATTTTATATTTATAGAATTTTAATAAAATAAGGCATATATTAAAAACTGCCCTTCGCAGTGGTTTGTGCGATAATAAGCATAATGTATCTTAGGAAAATATTCGCATGCGAGCTGTCTGTTTCCGGCACTATCTGGTTTTACCTGTTAGTTTCCTCATTCCCTAACCTTCAATTTACCTAATGTAGCTCCACTGTAGTTACATTTTGATGCAAATTGGCTGACATACAGTAATATTACAGCTTGTTTATGTCCCAGGGTAAAACTAAGGTAGCTATTACATGGCATTGAAGATATAGCCACTTGTAAGTAGGTATCCTCAGAAATATGCTCGCTTGTCTGCGATTTTTACCTTGACAAAAATCACGTGGGTTTTTTAAAATAAAAGCAATAAAAGGCTGGTTGGGTCTACAAAATATCTAGTTCAAAGCAGCCAACGCTGTTGTCACCGCTGTTTATCAAAGAAACCGCATTATTTAAAACTGTGGGTTCACCGCAATCCTTTATAAAATGTCCTACTTGTCTGTCTTTTTATCTATTTAAAACTGAAGGTTCAAAAAATAAAAGACGAAATCCAATAGGCTTTTCTTTATTTTTATTTTTAGTAAAGTATTTAAGCAATTTCTTCTTCCCTAGCGTTTGTAGCGACTTAAATACCGGCGTGTGCTTTGTCGCTAAGTCGCTTTGCACGGTATAACATGCTCCTTTCCGCCCTCACTACCACGCATCTCGTTAGAAACTATGCTTTTGCGATGGCAATCCTTTGTTTTAGTAGAACTAGTAATTATAATTATTCTTACTAGACCTAGCATCTATTTATTTCGTATGCACTATGCTCATTTTGCGCCGACGTCTCCGTCAGCGAAACAAGGCAATAAAATAAGACCTATTTTTCACAAGTGAATTTCACTTCTCGTAGCACGCTGATTCATAGTTCGCATGAATCATTCAACGTAATCGAGTTTTTGAATCGAGCCGCCGCACACAATATGAAATACGCAAAGTCGTAGTACCCGCGACACCGCGGGCGATAGATCGGGCTGAGTCACCGGGTTTTCCAAGAACGTGCCGAGTTGAGCAGTTTTCATGAAAACCAATGAAACGAAGGTCGATTCGACGGTTCGCGCTCACCGGTACATTTAACAGATTACTTTTTTCACGAAATCGTTTATTTTTTTATATTTGGTTTTGGGAACTGAAATGTTATACCACCTACGTGTTTTGCTTTGTACAATAGTTGTTTCTTAGATTACTTGTGATAAATGACAGTAGGTAAATTACTGAAAATTAAAGGAACTGAGAAGTTTTGTGGTTTCAAATAAAAATTCAAATAAACTACCGAGATTCGACCTTTGATTCTAATAGGTTTCTAGAAAAGAAATACATTTCGTTATTATATAAAAATAAAAATAGTTAGGACCAAACTATGTTAAAAAAAATTAAGTATAAAAACATAATTATTTAAGTACTAAGACAGTAAATAGCGATTTTGGTAATGAATTTAAATGCTTGCAATTAATTTTAATATAGATTAAGTAATTACAAATGAACTCAATGATCAAGTTTGAACTATGTATTAATTCTGGTAACTAGTTATCTTCTTAGCGGGAATTTGGACGCAATTTATAAGGGAGAAATCTTGACAATGCGTTTTCTTGCAACAAAGAGAAGTGAAAGACTGTTGGCTCTTTGCCAGACTTTTGTTTTATTTGATTGTCCTTGGGTGGTATCCTTGCTTTTCACTTTTCCGGACTTTTGTCTATAGCTCTCACAAACATAGCCACACGACTGTTAAATGATAAGAGAACAGAATTACTTCTCTATTACTAAAGTATAAAGTAACGGAAACAAAGCAAGTGCAAAGCATCCATGGCCCCTGTTCCCTTTCTGTGGTGCAAGGAAGGATATGTACATTTCTTGCCGCAAAGGTGAAGCTAAGAGCTGGTTTTATGATTTTTTTCTCTAGCTTAGACAACCTTAAAATCATAGAGTGAAGTAACGGATGCTAAGAAAGTGCAGTGCATCCATGATCCACGAACGATGTTTACTTTCTATGGTGCAAAGAAGGATCTACATTTCGTGCCGCTTTATCGTGAAGCTGGCTAATTGATTATTCTCTAGCATAGACAGCCCTAGAGTCATAGGGTAAAGTAACGGAAACTAAGAAAGTGCATTGCATTCATGATCCACGAACGATGTTCACTTTCTATGGTGCAAAGAAGGATCTACATTTCTTGCCGCTTTAAGGTGAAGCTGGCTAATTGATTATTCTCTAGCATAGTCTCTCTGGCTTTTCCTGGTGGGAGGCTTCGGCCGTGGCTAGTTACCACCCTACCGGCAAAGACGTGCCGCTAAGCGGTTACGTATCATCTTAGACTGCATCATCACTTACCATCAGGTGAGATTGCAGTCAAGGGCTAACTTGTAGTCGAAAAAAAAAAAAGACAGCCCTAGAGTCATAGTGTAAAGTAACGGAAACTAAGAAAGTGCATTGCATTCATGATCCACGAACGATGTTCACTTTCTATGGCGCAAGGAAGGATCTATATCACCGCTAAGGTGAAGCAAAGAGCTGACTTTTTTGTCAAGCTTATGCAACCCCAGAGCCATAGAGTAAAGTAATGGAAAGAAAGTGCAGTGCATCCATGATCTACGAACGATGTTCACTTTCTATGGCGTAAAGTTAGGGATCAATGATGGCGGTGCATTTTCTTGCAGCGAAGGTGAAGGGAAGGGCTGTTGGCGCGGTGCCAGGCGACGATTTGTTTTATTATTCGTTCGGTGGCGGTCAATGTCGCGACAGTTAGGGCTGGTTCACACTATAAGTCTATGTCTCTTTATTTTAATCTTAATATATATAAATCACGTGTCACGTTGTTTGTCCGCGATGGACTCCTAAACTACTTAACCGATTTTAAATTAAATTTGCACACCGTGTGCAGTTTGATCCAACTTGAAAGATAGGATGACTTACATCTTAATTTATAGCCGCAATATTATTACCTACAAATGTTTGCGAGTCAATGGTCACTGAGGGTCGCCATATTGATTTTAGTTGGTTTTGAAAAGACAAGGCGACACCGTCTGGTGTGTAATGTTTAAATGAATATGTATAATAATAAGTTATAAAGATTAATAATATCGCAGTGCTTAATGTAAAACCTGATTTTCTGCCCAGTGCCCACTGCCTACATTGGGCATGGATTAATAATTATGATTATTGCCGTGCGAAGCCGGGGCGGATCGCTAGTAGTCTAATAAATTTTCATAATCATAATTGCACTTGAAATAAGTCTTATTGCTCTATGTATACACTTTTCATTACTCTTACCCTCTTTTCTCATAAAAAGTTTATCCCGACATAATAGCACCGTTCTGAGATAGATTTCCTGACGTGCGTTCCATATCTGTCCTTCTTTTTTTTCTTTCAATAACGCAAGTCATTGATTTTACAGCAGACATGAGATACATACCTAAATGGATGGTGTTTTTTCGTCATCATGGCATGAGTTGCAAATTTTTAGTGATGAAGTGAGCAAATAAAACCCGTATTAATTCCTGTTCCTGAATATTTATATTTTATATTCATTTAGGTATATCATATGAAATGAAATGTTAATTATTAATTTCCTCAGTATTATTACATTAAATTTAATGAATTTTCATCGCTGCGTGTACACTTATAGTGCCGTCGTGTGATAAAGCCCTTAGCAGACGGCGCCATACTTGCATGTGCTGTTTGTTTAATACCCACCCTGTACATTTTAATGTTAGATTAGTACTCAACTACTCACGATGTATACGGTATGGACCGCTGCAGCATATTGATCTTGTTACGATTTATTTTTGCGCTTATCTATTGATCAGTGGGAAAACCCACAATCAAAATCAACCCATGTTGACCCCTTTATTGATATAGTTAATACTTTAATTATGAAGATAATAAGTAATATTAAGAAAATGAGTTTTTCTAGATACCTAAAAGAGCACTTTGTTTTTCCTCGAGACATTTTGTGATGTTAACCAAAGCCTGCTATAAAAAGTTTCCCTCAAGTTTGATAATGCAACTGCCTCGGTCTAGTGGTTACCATGTTCGACTGCGGCCGATGAGGTTCCGAGTTAGAGTCCCGGGTCGGGCCATAATTAAGATTTCCTGTTCCATGGTATTTGACGTTTTACGATACGTGTTATAAATACCAGTGTATTATCCATTATCATTGCGTAGAAGTACGCGTTAAGATAAATGATAATGGAACGAAAACACTTGACTTTTTACGTAGGAGCGGTAAACAAAGTTCACTATGGCATGTAACAAAATAAATCTTTGTTTATTTAGAAACAGTTCAAGGAATTTTCTAAGTCGACAACTCGGGCAGCTATTAGCCGGAGCAATTAAAGCTCCGTTAATGAGCTTCCAGACAACCGACAAAATCGAAAATGCTATTCCGTCGTACCACAATATACAAAGATACGACCTTCTCAACCTGACGTGATAATTAGTCTTGTGAGTGTTTATGAGTGTTTACGTGAAAATGAAACCGCCTTAAATTCAAAGGCATTAAGGTCAATATCGCGTGGACTTGAAATGCTAGAGCTATGGGAAACGTTTTACGCTTCTGATGAGGTAATGTTGGTAGGGTTGCAATTCTTCAAAGTTTCCTGGGATTTCTCCATTTTCATTTCTCAGAGATTCTTGGCTCTGTAAGTACCTAATGTATTGTGGTACTTGATTGTAAACCGAATCTATTATTGCAGTTAATATACCTATTATAAGTTCCTATATAATACCACACCGATAATTTAATCAAGTAATTTGGTTCTTGTGTATTGTATTTTCCACGGTAGGTATATGGATATGTGTTTGTTATGATAATTACCAGCAAATCTTACTAAAATTATAAATGTGAAAGTTTGGATGGATGTATGGATGTATATGGATGTCTGGATGTATGGATGTTTGTTACTCAATCACGCCCCAACGGCTGAACGGATCTAGCTGAAAGTTAGCACAGAGATAGATTATAGTCTGGAATAGCACATAGGCTACTTTTATCCCGGAAAATTAAGGAGTTCCCGCGGGAACCAAAAAACTTCGATCCACGCAGACGAAGTCGCGGGCATTAGCTAGTCTTGTATAAAAATAGAAAGGCCTGTTAAACTACGCTTGGATTGCACAGTACTAACCTTAAAGAATCTCAACTCATTTCTAGCGTTTCATTGTTTTCCTCTCCTAACCAGTTATTTCACACCAGCCCATACCATGTTTGTTTTGGAGTGAAAATTTACATATGTAATGGCATTAACCATTCACATTAACATAACGCTCAGGCTTTGTTTTCCGTTTTCACGGAAGACATCTTTATGGTAGTTTTCGAAGGTGAAATCCTTGAGGCTTGTTTAAAGTAGATAAAAACAACATCTTTGCGATGTAGCGCTTAGTATAGGAGTTTTCAAGAATTTTCTTATGACATACGCGTATTTTAATTAGCTGAACATTATCATTCGAGATTAGTGCAACTTCTTGCTCGAAAACCCCACCAGACCAGTGGAGCCCAATCAAAACACAAAATAGACACAGCTGGGAATGAAACCAGAGATCTCTAATTATAAAATAACAGCCTCGCCACTCTTATTTAAGTTAGCGAGAAATGTATTATGTTAGAAAAACAGATGCACCAGAAACAAGTATAATTTTTTTTAATAAAGGGAAATTGACTGATAGAGATATCAACGAGCAGCTCAAAGTTAGCTACGTTACTCTTAAATATATGAGAATATATAGTAGAAGGATATACAACCTGAAGATTTACTAAAAGGTATTTATGCAAATTCCATCCTAACTGCCGGAGGGGGTCAGCCTAGAAAACTAAGTAATGCTACAGGCAGACAATTTGAACCAATATTAATTTTTTAAATAATCGTGTAACGATTGTGACTAAGGCTAGGCATATATTTTAATTAAGACTAAGAAATAAATAAAATGTAAATTAAAAAACTAATTATATTTACAAAAAATACACACCGTCCAAGTAGTGATCGTTAATGTGCATGGTGCCCAAAACACTGGCGCTATTACCTCGTTGAATGGCAAGGCTAAGCTGTTGGGCTAAATGAGCGTCAGCTCTTTGGTCACCAGAGGCGTGGATCAATTTTTGGGACATGATATTTGTAAAATTCTTCGTGTCCGAAGACCATGGGCCCAGAGTCTCAAAAGCAAGCGCCGCAAAAACGTATTCCTTGGTAATCACTGAGTATTTACGACGCTTAAGCAACTGAGCAGATTCAGCAGCTCCACCCGCCTTTAGGCACGAGCCCGGTAGCATCAATATTTAGTAACGATTGTTGTACAGATAGTTGTATCAGTTAACGGTCTTATTGCGAAACGTTTCGACCAATATCTCAAAAAGCTTTCGATTGGTTGTTGGATTAAGGGTCGGATACAGAAGGCGGTTATCCTTGAGACGGCACGAATTGTGAGGAGGTTCCTCTTTCTGGAGCCCTGACCACCGGCTGTTTGGGTCCTTCCCCGCAGGAAGTGGATGTTTATAGAATTATTTTTAAAGAAGTTTTATGTAACATTTTTATATATTTATGTAAAACATGTTTGGGAATAATTTTATAGAAACAATTATACAAATAAATGAGTATAAAAGTTTTGTACGATTGCCCAAATTTTCCAATTCTTTATGCAAAATACGAGTATGTGGGCGGGATTCACCTGTTCGAATGATGATTCGACCACGTGCCTGATAATGATGGCAGGTCGAATACATCACGAGTCACGACGACGGCCCAAGTGCACTGTGCACACAATCAAGTGTGTAGACCCCTTTGTCCGGTTATGGAACCCCTATGACCATACTAATATTATAAATTTCTTCTTTCACTTTCAACTCCCATCTTCTCAACTGATTTTGACGATTTTGACGACCTCCGTGGCGCAGTTTTGAGCGCTGTTGTCTTAACGTTAGGAGGTCCCGGGTTCGATCCCCGGCAGGGTCGATTTGAAAATGTATAATTTCTGAATTTTCCCTGGTCTGGCTTGGTGGTAGGCTTCCGCCGTGGCTAGTTACCACCCTACCGGCAAAGACTTTACTTGTAGTGAATAAAATATTTGAGGTCGTATAACCGGGATTATTAAGAAGTTCCCGCGGGAATTAGAGAAAACCTGATCCAGGCGGACGAAGTCGCGAGCGTCTAGTTTATTATAATACGTCCATGTTGTACCTGCATGATTTTATTTAACGATTGTACTCGATGTTTATTTAAATCACATTTTGATATCTAGATCCAGTCTCATAGGTGTCTGGGTCTACCTATACTAATAAAAACAGAATAACTAAATTTTCTGTCACTTAAATCTATTTTTAATTATGTTATCATAATATACCTAAATGATAAAAGCCAAAATAGTGTAATACTGAATAAATTAAATATGTTGTAGGATGTATGTAGGTGACACGTATCAAACAATAATTTTATCATATTCTAATAATAGAATAGATTAGCTCATTATTAGAATATGAACTCTGATGCAGCAACGCGTGCAGTAATCTCTCTGTATCAATCGATCAATCGTTCTAATATAGTTAGTTAATAAATTCAAATTTTGAATGGAGATAGCTTATAAGTTATGAGAAGCCCGAATTAGGCTGCATTTTATCCCAGAAATTTTAAATTCCCGCGTCAAAAACCTTTCGGGACAAGTCTCGGGCATCATCTAGTAAGTATTTTAATAATACTCAATACTCAATTTATTTATAACATGTAGGACATACAGGTGTCTCTTATTTTACGTCATGTTTTGATTCTACCACCGGTTCGGAAAGTTCCACTGAGAAGAGCCGGCAAGAAACTCAGCAGTTGCTCTTTATAAAAAAAAGATATTACAATACGTAGGTATATAAATTAAATACAGTAGTGTAAGTACTACTACTAACTTATACTTATGAATCAAATAATGAGAGAGCTTCATTTGAAGATCTTCATCGTTCTGTAGCCAGCATAATAGATTATCCGTTTACGATCAAAAAGGAATTGTTTCAGTTTATATTTAAGGGCAACATCGTTATTAAAAACCATTTTTTTTTTAATCTCAAAAAGTAAGTAGGTACCACGATTGTATGATTGTAATCAGTATCCTTTTCAAGATGAATTCGCATGAATATGAAAATTAACTCTCTTCCATGAATTCCGTTATCATTATTTAAGAAATTAACACCCAAAACGTTGATTGCTTAATTTAAATATACAAGAAGGATATCTCTTTATCAACTGGCCACAAGATTAAATCAGAAAGGCGTTTGACCGCAACACGAGAGTCGGTGCGATTTTATAATGTTATTTTCGCAGACAGACCATCCCATCCCATGGTGAAGGGGGATCACTGGGCGTTAAAATTAGCACGTTTATAAATAGTCTGTACTGTAAGACCACTGTACCTAATACCTAGCTCACATATAAGTGCTCATCTATATCGGTTTTTAAAGATAAGGCGGTGATAATTTAAAAAAAAACCCGGCTGAGTTTGATGTCTGCTCTTCTCAGACCAGGGCGCGTTTGGAGTCCTCGAAGCTTTAGTTTTAAGATACGGTAGCTAACTGATTATCACCATATTTTTTTTAGTAATTAACGTCAATAAGTGTATCTTAATTGAATAAACGAATATTTGATTTGATTTGTTTTAAATTTAGATTTGCAATTAATAGATTCCTTTACCATATAATTTTTAATGTTTTATTAGAGATAATTAATGAGATCAATTTACAAAACAAGTTCAGTCTGTCTTTCTTCAAAGTGGATAGGGATACAATATACAATTTTAAGGTCCCAACTCCGAAGGTATTGCTATCAGTTACACAAGGTTCCAGTCGTTAAAGGACGGACTATAATGTACTGAAATAATTCTTAGCTCTATAGTTTCTTCGTGGGCAGATACATCTATACTTTTACCTTTAGTTGTCTACTTACGATTCAGTCTAACCTCTATTGTTTGACAGACTTGCATAATTTTATTTGGAGTCATATACAGGTTGATTTTTTATACGACTGTCCAAAAATCGGGAGTTTAATGTTTTCAGGGTTCATGTAGTTTATTTATTCCACCATAACTTCAAAATGTTCAACAAATATTCAACAAATATACAAAAAAGAAAATCCAAACTGCTCAGAGGGCAATGGAACGGAGCATTCTTGGTCTGCGCAGAATAGACAAAATTAGAAATACTGCTATAAGAAAAAAAACGAAAGCTATTGATGTATTAAAACATGCTATGAAGTTAAAGTGGAAATGGGCAGGTCATGTTATGCGACTCACGGATAAAAGATGGACAAAGACTGTAACTGAATGGCGTGGCCCAGTCGGGAAACGAAAGAGAGGTAGACCATTAGATAGATGGGAAAATGAAATCAAAGAAACTGGAGGAATAAACTGGAGAAAAAAGGCTCTAGACAGGAAGACATGGAATAATCTGGAGGAGGCCTTTACTCGTTGAGAGATCCTTAAAATACAATTAAAAACAATAATCTTAAACTGACATTTATAATTATTATTATATTTCAAGATTACTAATATCAATTAATACATGCACGTCTAAATTAATTTTTTATAATTATAAATTTTCAAATTATGTATTAAGGATGAATAAAAGGCTTTTTTATTTATTTTATTTATTTTAACTTCAAAATGCCTGAACGGATTTGGATGTAACTATGGGATGATATCGTTCAATCCTTGCATCATCCCGACTCCTGGGTGACACTGCTTATAAAATTTTTGAAAATAATTCAATGTGGCTGAGCAGTCGTATTTTTTTAATTATATTGTTTGTTTGTTTGGTTGTTTTACGAAATGTGCATTTATGTTTACATTATTTTATGCTACCAAGGCGTTTTATCAATAGTTATCAGATTTTTTCTAAAATAAAATTGAGTATTTATACAGTTTCCCCACGTCTGGAGAACTTTAGATGGATTGATGGATTTTAAACAACAATTGTCAAATCAAAAATTGTATGAACCAAATTATAGTTCCAGTTACTCGTTCAAAATATCAGCATTCTGTATATAGGAATTAGATAAGTTGCACGGATACGGTCGTGGGCGAGCACACGTGCGGATAACGGGTTTGCATTATCACCGATATGCATATTATATTTATAGCTATATGGAACCATATCTACCCATGTAATATGTACTATATACAGTATGAACATTTGCATAGGGTTTAATTAGCACAGTCTTTAAATTCTTGCATACGTTGGTAAGCGATAAACATATTTTGATTTTAATTCTATATTTGGATGAACAATAAACATTAATATTTATTTTAACTTGTTTCCTGCATTGTTTATTTCTTACCTTTTTTCTCTAACGTTGCTTCAGTTCAAAAACATTCGTCAACCATAGGTATTTTTAATGTTATACTAGGTTCTCAAAACTCAAAAAAATGGGAAGATAGAATTTTTTAAGCTTTACCGCTAGCTTGTATCCCTGGAACACAGACAACCTCCAGCTTCCTCCAGCTCCTTTTCAACCATAATCAGAATTTCCATTGCAGTTTTCAAAATCCACACGGACATAATACCTAGTATCAGAATCCGTAAATTTCACACGTGCCAAGTTCCCAGTAAATTGTCCCAAGTATTTAGTGGAACCACCAATTTTGAAGGCGATTAATAAACCCCGTACAATTCGCAGTAAAGCATCCCGATTCCCGAACGTTACTCGGAACTGTCGACCATGTGCTCCATTTGTAAAGTCATACTCATACGCTCGTAATATAATAATTTAATTTCACGGTAATACTAGTGGAGCGCCTACCTCACGGCGACGTCACAACCAGATATAGCCGGTGATCTCATGACCGCGTGATAACAATATTTGCTTCTTCGCGAACTGAACTCGACTGCTTGCTTTAGTGCTTTATCTTGAAGTGGTTCAAGTCTCGGCAAAGGGCGGAAATACACTAGGAACCGGGCTGGACGAAACGTTCAATCGAAAGAAACGCCACAAGTACAGAATACAGCTAACAGGAACAACAAGAATCGACAAAAAGCGTAAATACATGAGGGATTAGACTGACAAAACTTTTGCCTGAAATGAAGACGCCAAGCGATTTAGCGTTCTGGTATGATGCCGTGTAGAAACATGGATTTAATATTGATATGCCGTACCTCTAACAGGTTAGCGCGCTACCATCTTAGACTGCATCAGAACTTACCATCAGATAAAATCGCAGTCAAAGGCTAACTTGTGGTATAAAAAAATTATTGTCTCAAGTCTCGACAAAGGGCGAACATCATGAAAGTAAGGTATAGGCAAACTTACTTCAATGGCGAAAATACACTAGGGATGAGGCTGAAAAAACGTTCGACCGAAATAAACACCTCAAGTCTCGGCAGAGGGTGAAAATATTAGGAAACTGATGGAACGAAACAGAATGAACGCCTCAAATTAACGCGATGGCGAAAACCAAGCGAACGTTTCGTCCTATGCGCTTCCTAATGTGTTTTCGGCCTTAATCCTTTATCTTTAAGTGCCTCAAGTCTTGACAAATGCGTGTATTGAACATTCTTGGCAGACGTGTTTTCGCACATTCCTGAAAAATATGTAAAGTATGAAAGCGGATCTTTCAAAATTTCACGTGCATTCTTCAGAAAGTATGAATGAAATAGATAAAAGCCTTGCGATGTTACTTACGGCTTCGGACGGATATGAAAAGATTTATTCCATGCATATTAATTCATGTAGGATAATAATTTGCGTCTCTTATGATAAGACAGTACCTACTCTACCACCGTCAAAACGAAATGAGTCCAATCAGGAAGTTTTTCGGATTTTTAAAGATTTCGTATGAAATACTTACTAGTGACCACATCAAAGGTTAACGCACTTTTTTATTTTAATTAATAAATTTTAATGGTTCTCAAACAAAATTAACAAGAGACATGGATATTAAGTCTAGTGGCAGGTCCTGTCTAAAAACAATTTATTTTTAACATCCCAAAAAAGAAAAAGTAATGTAATGTAAACAAAAAAAATATAATCAAAACATATTACAAATGGAAATTGGAGAGGAATGCGAGATTGTACGACTTATCCGAAAGGTAAGCACCGTGACCAATTAGCGAGCTGGTACGTGCTCGCATTTGAGAGTTGAGACGTATTTCATTTGGGCAATTGGTGTAATTGGCATGACGTTTCCGGAGCGTTCGCTTTGTCCGCCACTAGTTCGCGAGATTGGACACAATTACCAATTACCTAACTCACTTTTGGCTAATCCATACTAATGCTATAATTGCGATAGTGTGTCTGTCTGTCTGTCCGTCCGTCTGTCTGCTACGCTTTCACGGCCCATCCGTTAAACCGATTTTGATAAAATTTGGTTCAGGGATCATTTGTTTCAGGGGAAAAAACATAGGCTACTTTTTATCCCGGAAAATAAAGGAGTTCTCGCGGGATTAAAAAAAAACTTAATCCACGCGGACGAAGTCGCGGTTATCATCTAGTCTTTTATATATTAGAGCTGTTACTGTGTTACTTGCGGGCTGCTTGCTATTCACAGCAGAACCTTATTCCGAACTGGTGGTAAAGTGAAAACAAGACGTATCGTATATAAGTCCTTCATGAAACAAACGAATTTAAATATACATATATTGCCAATTTCCAGGGGTTTGTCTTTCAGCTAGCGAAAAAACCAAACTGCTGTACGTATAATACTTTCGGAGTTTTTTCTGTAGGTAGAGTTAGGATGACCTTATCAGCAAAGTTATATACCAACAAACAATTTAATGGATTAATTATACGAAAATTAATTTAAAGGATTATTACGAAAAATTTAATTAAAAAAATTGTGTATTTCACACCTAGAAAGACTGAATTGGCAGGTTATATCATAGCACATGTATTTCACCTGATATAAGCCTTAATTGGTAGGTAGCGAGTATCTATAAAATGAAATCTTGAACTGTAGTTGACGTGTGACCAAATAAGGCTGTATTCACCGAAATCGCCCGCCTACGGCGTAGCACGTCCTTGGCGCAAGGTCCTGCCAAGCCTCCCGCCCACTTGACATTGATCATTTACCGTATTAAGGACGAAAACACACTACGGACAAAAAAATGGCGGACAAAAAGTCAGCATCATTCACCTATTATTTTGATTTTTCTCATATCTATTTTTGTAACCTATATATACTACTAATTTTAAAATGATAACCTGTTTCTATGTTACATTCACATTTACTTTAAGCACCTAAATTACATTACGATTTTTTTCTTTTAGAGCAGCTAACGGTATATAATATATTAGAAGATTGGCAGCAACTACATCAGTCTTAAGTACTAGGTATACTCTATACAAATATTGCAGAAGCAAAAAGGTGTCTATCTGTCCGTAAGCTATGCTTTCACGGCCCATTTGTTCAACCGATTTTGATGGAATTTGGTACAGATATAGGTTGAATCCCAGGCAAGGACATAGGATACTTTTTATGTCGAAAAATCTTAACAATCCATGGATTTATCGTTTTTGTTACCAAACCAGTCCTATAAACTAACATATTATCTACTTGAGAGGTTCTAATAAAGAGGCACGCGGCGCGGGTGCTTAGCTTTCAGGTCGAATCGGCCATTACCTCAGATAACTAGAAGCCGGCGCGTGCGATGCGAAATGATGCGAAATATTTCCGGAGTTAGAGGAGTGTTCTATTAATACGTGATTTCGACGTCGGTCGTGGGCGAGCGGCTCGGGCGACTCCGGCGAGGGCGGGCAGTAGCGCGCGATCCGCCGCGGCCGCCGCCGTACGAACGCGCGCGCAACGAACGAACGACCCGCACTCCCGCGCACATCGATTAGCGAAAACTGTCGCGATCGATACCGAAAACCAACCCAAACACTGAATAAAAGTTATTATAAAATTAAACAAACGTTGTCGACACCGATATTCAATAAAATCTCAATAAGTTAAATTGCGAGGGCGGATTTTATAACGAACAAAACACAAATCGACCAACTCGAACCCGCACGAAGGTGTCGCAAAAAGCGCAACACAATAGAGTAAGCGTCTAATTATAAAACGTGGTTGTGGTGAACACTCGACTCGATATGCAGAACATTGATCCACTGGAGTTCGCTAACATGCTGGCGACTGAGCTATGGTGTCAACAGGTACATTACATCCACTTATATGTACTTTAATGCTAGTTTGTCTGTCTACCCTCTGTTCAGGGCTAACTGCCAGATCCCCAATTCCATGGAAACGTCGGCAAATATTATATTTTTTCGATGAATTACGATATAAAATATACTGAATTTACCTACACTCTGATTTGGTTGGTTAGTTTACTAAATGAAGTCTGGAAATTAACGAAAATGAAGCTTGAAGTCTGAAGGCATAAGTAATCTACTTTACAACCTGGAATATACGTCTAGTTCCATAGTGTTAAAATCATATTTAACATATAAAAATTTTAGGCGAACCTAAGTAGCTTAAGTACCTATCATCTGTACAATTATTCTACTGTACAGTAAATCGTGGTAGGTATAGGTAGTTGATGCGTACTCCGTACACATTTACAAGCGCAAGTGGAAACCCTTTGCTAATCACTAGGAAAACCGATTGGACTACATAGTGAGATTTTCTATTACGTGCAACGTCTATAAAGCTATGAACATGGGAAAGTATGTATATTGGTTTGTTAACCAAAGAGAGTTATCTTTTAAGATACGCATGTATAAGAAAGTAAGCATAGCAGTAATCGTGGACGAACAGGCAAATTTATATTCCGGAAAAAGAGTTTGTTCATTTCATTTCATTTATTCAATTTAGCTACACTATAGGTACACATATTGACGTCCATTACTTACATATAAAACATGATGGTGATAGTTAGTTACGGTATCTTAAAACTAAAGCTACGAGTTCAGTAGTTATTAGGGTGCGGTAGGGTAGGTTTGGGACACACATCAGTATCATGCGTCTAAAATCTAAATAAGCTCGTGCCAAAAACCATGCTGTCTGGCAAGTGAGGTGCGCGCGCGCCGATCTACGGCTTCAAAGTAGGATGCAGTGAATCAGACAAGAATTACCTAGCCTAGATATTATTGCCTCAGCGTCAGCGCTAGATCATAACACTCATTTGTCTTAATTCGTGAAGGACGCGCAATATAGCAGCTTAGGTACATAGGGTACTCGCGAATAATATCTTTAGTTAGTTACTGAAGTCATGCACTTAGAAGTAATCTAAAATGAAGTATCACTTCAGGGTATAAAGCACATTTTTTTTCGATTGTAGCTTTTCATGCAATGAAAATATTTTTTCAAAAATAAAATATGTGTATGACGCAGTGACAAGCGACTACTTTTTAGCTCTTATAGTAACAATTTTAGTTAGTTTAAAATTACAGACAAACAGACACTAAACTGCTGAAATTTGAAACTCGAGATTTGGCACATTTCTCTAAAAGCTAACCTATGCTAGGAGAAGATCTGATAACTTCTATCTGATCTGGTATTCTTAAAAGCTAGAAAAGTAATAAAAAATATATATTAAAAAACAAACCATAATTACATGCACTTTGTTTTTATAACACAAAGTGCAGTTTTAGTGACGTATGGTTCGGTTTATGTTTATTTAACTCGTTTAAAATTATAACGAATGAAAGATTTACGATTAAGTTTTCAACACCAGTTCTTAAAAATAACATCTAGCGACGTTACATCATATGATTTATTTTGACAACTATACTAAAGCATTCATAAAATAAAAATTTAAACTTGTGTCTTGATAATGAGATGAGTTATTATAATCTGTTAAGAATTTAACATAAAAGAAAATGATGTAGGTACTAGGTAGGTTAATACAAATTTCGGTTGATCCCAGGTAAAATGTACTCGTAGATTTGGACATATTTTTACTATACGACTGCCTGAAAAAAGGAGTATATTGTTTTCAGGGTTCATGTATGTATGTATGTATGTGAGTTTGTATATTCCACCATAACTTCTATTCGCCTGAACCGATTTTGATAAATGAGGTATCGTTAGATTCCCTAGCTTATTCCGGGTGACATAGGCTAGTAAAATTTAAAAACAAATTGATGGGGTGACCATGGGCCCGCAATAAAGACTTAATTTGAAAAAAATTATTCGAAAATAAGATTAACTATATAATCATCATTTAAAAAATGATGAGTAGATTCCAAAAATATATAACACCATAGTTCAATATCCAGTGATTCACAAAAAAATATTTAATAAAAATGTGAATAAGATTCTAATTTAACTAGATTAATTTAGATTTTTTACTTTTGAGTTCGTTTTTGGCAGGGCAGTCGTGTTTTTTTTAATTCTGACTTGTTTCAGGCAGTCGTATAATAATTTTCAATTATTTACTTGTAACAGCTAGTAACATGTGTTGTATATTGTTTTTATCTTATTGTTTCGCTTGCAGCGCAAATGTTTTGCTGATAAAAACCGATCGGAATGTGGAAGCAACATCATTTTGTTGTAGGTATAGTAAATAAACATTGCATAACATTATTGTGTTGTTACATTGTATCTTGTACTTAAATAGTTACAATATTTAAATTATTACACCACAGTCCATATTTTATATGTACCTTCTTGCGCATTTTCTTTAAAATTTAAAAAAATAATAATAACTACCAAAAGATGCGTTTTTGGCCATTTACTACATTTTTCACTCGGTCAGTATGTAATAATAACATAAATTAGTAAGTAGGTAATAATATATTGATCTAGTTCACGATACCTCAGAATTAGAACACTCTCTCAGAATTATCAAATTACAACTCCTCATGAATTACTTTTAAGTTTTAACATTACGCATGCAGCTATTCTGCCGTCTCCACCCTAGCTAGTCCTGTAGAAAATATACCAAGATTATACTTCGAACATTTGATTCTGAAAAGTCACATCCTCCATCACATTCTCCTGTCTCTAGTGTAATATAATTAATCAATATAACGCAAGATGACTACTACGTTACGTACGTACTAACGTTCTGTTTCCTCTTGTTTCCAGTTGGCCAACCTAGAGGGCCTCCAGTCGGGGGTCCCAACCCGCACCACGGCGACCATAACGCCCACGCAGCTGCGCAGCTTCGAGCAGACTTATATCGAGCTGAACAACTGCCACAGTGAGCGCGCCAACCACGCGGGCTTTGTGCCGCCCTCCGTGGCGCAGGGCAACTCTTACGGTGAGCTATTTATGTCTGATGTACTGGTGATAGGGTCGTCATAACGCCCACGCAGCTGCGCAGCTTCGAGCTGACTTACCTCGAGCTGAACAACTGCCACAGTGAGCGCGCCAACCACGCGGGCTTTGTGCCGCCCTCCGTGGCGCAGGGCAACTCTTACGGTGAGCTATTTATGTCTGATGTACTGGTGATAGGGTCGTCATAACGCCCACGCAGCTGCGCAGCTTCGAGCAGACTTACCTCGAGCTGAACGACTGCCACAGTGAGCGCGCCAACCAAGCGGGCTTTGTGCCGCCCTCCGTGGCGCAGGACAACTCTTACGGTAAGTTTCACTTTGGATAATATCACCGTCAGCCCTCAAGTGTCCACTAATTACTAGACATAGGTATATTCTGAGTGGATACGGAAGATCTTTCCAGTTGCCACCTGCCTCATCTAGCCTCATGTGTAATTTGCATTAGTCGATCCATTCTTCAAGCTTACGGTCGCGGTCTTAGGTCGTTTTAAGTGTGCTTACCAATATTAATGCCACATGCTATTTCCCTCAAAATCCAGAAGTAAACAAAGAAATCAAAATGAATTCCGAAAGATGACTCGCATGAATTTATTCTTTCCTCAGCATTCTTAAAAAACTGAATGACCTATTCAATTTAGTGTAGTAGTCAAAACAAAATTTAGAAATTAAAATGTTTGCGTTGTAATTAATTCCGAGAGGTTGTTGATGGATGAAAAACGGGGTTAATCTGGTCGCTGCACGAGATATGCTATCTATTCAGTCCAGATAAGAATTTATTAAAGGTTCTCCCCATTTACCTTCCAGGCATCCTGAATCCAGTGGGCTACTGTGACTCGGGCCCGACGACACTCCATGTGTCGCCGGGCCCCCTCTCAGCGAGCGGCGACAGCAGCAGCAGCCCAGGCCTTCCCGCGCCCAAGCGACGGAACATGGGCGGCAGGCGGCCAGCCAAGACTCCCCAAGATATCACCCCCGAAGAGGAAGAGAGGAGAAAGATCCGTCGCGAAAGAAACAAAGCGGCCGCGGCCCGCTGTCGCAAACGAAGACTCGACCACACCAACGAACTGCAAGAGGAAACCGAGCAACTCGAGGAAAAGAAACGGATGCTTCAGGTACTTATAATAAAATAGTTATGTAGTTTAACAACTCTTCATCTGCTCAGTTTTGTCTGACGCAGGCTTAATCGGGATTCTTCTGGAGCCCAAACGACACAACATTTGCGGAAGAAAACCAGTCAAGCGCTTAAAAAAAAGATATTGCCGTTAAGAGAAGAGTTCATTTTTGAAATGAATAAGAAAAGTTATTATTACTTTAGGAGTAAAAACATATACCCACCGGAAATAGGGCAACTAAAGTCTCGTCTACTCTGTATAGACTTGTCTAAACTGCTTTAATTATGCATATTCCATAACCTATCTAAAGGTTCTAGCGAGCGTCGTGTCAACAAAACATCGCAATATAACCCCAATATTAATTTCTGCTTGCTGAATATTCGTATTATTCTTGAGTGTTTTGACTTGCGTTGTCTTTCGGTAGTAAATTTTATCTTACAAGGCATGACTAAAATCTCCTTCATTTGTTTACAGGATGAAATACACAAACTCAACGCCGACAAGGACCAGTTACAAGCGATATTATCAAACCACATGCCAGTTTGCCGGCTCAACAAGAGATCGACCAGCCCACCTGATGTCAAGCCCTTCCAAGAGCCCTATGTGTACCCCGAGTTACCTGAAGAGGGCGTTCGAGTCAAAGTGGAGGTGATAGACCAGACCGTGGACCCTGTCCTGGGGTTAGATAACGATATCTTTACCTCGCCGACGCCGGACAAAAGGTAAGAAACTCACTTATCATTATTATCACTCTATAGGCGTCCATTACTGGACTGCCTTCCCACATACGCGCCAAAGCGTCCTTTCCTTAGCCTTCCATATCCAGCCACTACTTTCCATAACCCTAGTTCTTCTGTACAAATCATTTCCGCTTGCAATGGTTTTGAAAACTGCCCGGGTTTAACAGCCAGGCTGAATCTTTTAGCATACAATGAGTCGCCCTTTTATCAAAATATGTAAGGAGTATGATACTTGGCTGCGGGTTATAAGTTCCGGGGGTGTTCCTAAAAAAGTTTCTGGCTTTTCTGAATTCTTAATAAATTCTCAGCAGCAACTCGTTAGGAAGTTGTGACGAATAAAGTACGGAAAACCTTTGGACCTGAGCTTGATTTCTCTGATGTCTTGTTTTCGTTGCGTCTATGAGAATGAGGACCTAGAGTTGCACCTTTGTTTACGTTCACACCTGTGCGCTTTCTCCTGCAAAGTCTGCTTGATAACTTAATCATTCTTACATTAATCTCTGGCAAGTTGAAGTAAGTAAAAAGTCCTGAAAAATAAAAAAGAACGGCAGATTATTATCTAATGTGCATTATTTGCGTGGTGGAATGGGAGATAAACTGGCTAGTTTATGAATGCCTCAAGGGGTAGCACTTTTTGATGCAAATTAGTGTCTAGTTTGTGATTGTGATAGTATAATAACAATAGTTAAATAATCAGCATTTAGGTTATAATCTTTAAATAATAAAAACCTGCATAAGCTCTATAGATAGGCTTTTTGAAAGCCTCTATAGATGAGCTTTTTGCAGCGGGAAAATTTCATAATCTCATAGAAAATCAGAAATTGTACCCGGACGCCCTCTAGTCTAAATATGTATAAAAGGAAGCGGTTACTGACTGTCTGATCTGTCAACGTACAGCCTAAACATCTGGACGGATCGGGCTGAAATTTGGTATACAGATCGCTATAGTAATGTTTGTCCGGTCAAATACCATAGAGTGATTGCAAAGGTCTTCCTGGATATTTCATGTTTGGAAGCTTTTCCAACTGAAATCCTGAATGCACCATTATGCTCACCCAATTAATTAATAGTATATATACAAAGATGTCTGCAGCTAGTGTTGCTGATTTCTCGACCTATTTTATTTTCCGGGACTCGAGAATTCTCGACTATGAATTCCCGGGAATTCTCGAATTTTCGAGAAATTTTTAAATCCATAAAACGTCCAAAACTCTAGAACTAAGAAATAATTCCAAGGAGTTCCTATAACGTACGTGAACTTTATAAGAATGGACTTTTAAAATTCATTTCCCAAGAGGGTTACAGCTCAGGCAGGGTAAAACGCTGATACAACTGAGTTTTATTTCTAAACAGAAGCCTAGATGTGACGCGTCTACCTAGTAACTACTACCTAGTGGACGATCTGCCAACGCTGCGCTTTGCTGGGTCACCAATCCAGCACTTGGTTACCGCAACGTCTATCGGTTCTTCGAACTACGTGCCCCGCCCATTGCCACTTCAGCTTTACAACTTTCAACCGGGCGAGCTAAGTCGGTTACTTTAATTCCTATATGGATCTCGTCTTTTCTCATTTGGTCACGTAAAGCCTCCATCTCGCTGCATCACTCGCTGAGTGATTCTGAGCTTTGCCCATAGTTACAGCAGATCTAGCAGAGACCTTATTTCGAACATAATCACGTAGTTTCATACATTATTGTATCTAAATTCGTATCTTAGAATCGAATCCATAAAATGTTAGTAACGTACCTACATCATTTGCCCTTGAACTTTTCTTGATATTGTTCCGTACGTTTCATTGCTCTTTTTAGAATGTCAGATGACGTAAAATGTTTCACATATTAAGTGCTCTTATTTCACATTTTTCCCGCGAATAAAACTCTTAACCAACAAAACACAGTGCAATAAATAATCTTTATGAATAATGACTGGAGAGACATTAGATTTGCCCAATTGGGCATTTTTGTAGCCTGGGGAGACGAATTCGTCTCCCCAGGCTACAAAAAGCACCTTATAATTAAAATTAAACAAACATAAAATAAAATAAACTAATAGACATAATTAAATTTAAATACTAATAACACTAATAAATTATCTATTACTTATTTTCTAACATGGGTTTTATTTTATTTATAAGTTGGAGCAGTGGGATGTAATAATATCCAGTTTCAAATAACAGAATAGTAAAAATAAACATGGCGTCTAAATTCATTAAACTGCGTCATAGACAACGCGCATGCGCGAATCACTTCGTGTAATGTAATTGACCAATAGCGAAGTGCGAATATGCCGCCATGTTTACTTGAGAACCTGAAAAACTAACAAATTGTCGAAGCTAGAATCCGGAGCTTAGCTATGAATTAAGTGTGATCAGTACTGGTAAAAAAAATATATTATAGTATAATCATGGGTAGGTCGGTTGGGATGCGATCTGTGCAATAAGATACCCTTGCAGCCTTTCTTGCAGCATCCCATATTGAGGCGACCAAGTCTATGGTGGGAGCGGCGGCCACCAGCGCCGAACGGACCAAACGGCGAAAATATGAGAACCTCGAGGGAGGTTTTATATTTGTGCTTTTCGAGGTTGATACTATGGGGCCTGGGGGCTAATTCGCTTTTTGATGAACTTTGAAAAAGAGTTATCGAGTCTACCAGGGACCCAAGAGCCGGCAGCTACCTTTGCCAAAGATTAAGTTTGGCCATCCAAAGAGGCGATGATGTCAGCATCTTGGTCCCTATGCCTCACTGCGTTGGTTTTAATATTTTTATTTAGATTTTAGTTTATTATAGAGTATCTTATGACTATTATAAATGTATTAATTCGGTACGAAATCAGTGCTATGATATATCTATACGCATTCTTTAATGTTAGAGATGAATCTAATCTATATCATTAAGCCATTATTTATATATTCATAGTCAGAATTTTAGCGTATGAGAGCAGATAAAATATGTTTTATGTATTGTTTCAGAATAATGCTGTCGGCGGCCAACCCCGCAGTGGTTACGAGCGCGTCTTCGCTGGACACGCCGCCCGTGCGCCCCAACCGACCCAACTTCCTCCAGGTGCCCGTGCCCTTAACTCCCGCACAGGTACACATCCTTGTTACATCAACCTCCATAGACGCTTCTCGTTTAAGCAAAAGTATCACGATTAATCAGTCGTACTACATAGGCTAGAAAAATATGTGTTTGTATAACTTTTCAATCAAAAATATCATGATATCAAGTAGGAGTAGCAGTCGATAATACTGATAGTATTTTTAATTGACGCTTTTTACTAACCAAAATATCTATTTTGGTTATTAAACTTTATGCAGGCGACAGTGCCATTAACTCCCGCACTGGTACACATCTTTGTTATATCAACCCCCATAGACGCTTCTTGTTTAAGCAAAAGTATCACGATTAATCAGTCGTACTACATAGGTTAGAAAAATATGTGTTTGTCGCATAACTTTTCAATCAAAAATATCATGATATCAAGTAGGAGTAGCAGTCGATAATACTGATAGTATTTTTAATTGACGCTTTTTACTAACCAAAATATCTATTTTGGTTATTAAACTTAATGCAGGCGACAGTGCCATTAACTCCCGCACTGGTACACATCTTTGTTATATCAACCCCCATAGACGCTTCTCGTTTAAGCAAAAGTATCACGATTAATCAGTCGTACTACATAGGTTAGAAAAATATGTGTTTGTCGCATAACTTTTCAATCAAAAATATCATGATATCAAGTAGGAGTAGCAGTCGATAATACTAATAGTATTTTTAATTGACGCTTTTTACTAACCAAAATATCTATTTTGGTTATTAAACTTTATGCAGGCAACAGCGCCATTAACTCCCGCACTGGTACACATCTTTGTTATATCAACCCCCATAGACGCTTCTCGTTTAAGCAAAAGTATCACGATTAATCAGTCGTACTACATAGGTTAGAAAAATATGTGTTTGTCGCATAACTTTTCAATCAAAAATATCATGATATCAAGTAGGAGTAGCAGTCGATAATACTAATAGTATTTTTAATTGACGCTTTTAAGTAACCAAAATATAGATATTTTGGTTATTAAACTTTCTGCAGGCGACAGTGCCCTTAACTCCCGCACTGGTATACATCTTTGTAATCAAGGTATTTGTTAGGAGGGGGTTTTGATCAACAATGCCGGTCTAAAGCGGGTATTAGAGTTGGTTTTGAGCAATAGTATATACCTAAAACGCAATAAGGTTTAAATATAGGTTAGGCAAGCCAAAGTACCTTCGCAATATAAGGCTTAAATTGTTGGGGAAAAACTCAGGTTATCATAATCATAGAGTATGGCCACATTCTCATATATCTTATAAAATCCGAGTATTTAACTTTTCTATGCTATTATGTACTGTATATACTAGAATACCGACCTCTATATAAAAGTTTTACTACTGAATAAAAGCTATAATCTAACCTTTTTCTTTGCAGATCCACAACAACAAAGCCTTGGGTAACGGTAGCAAAATCCCCGGCATCGAAATAACCACACCAAGCAACGGCATCCCCTTCAACTTCGACAGCATAATGGAGGGTGGCACGGGGCTCACACCCGTGTACCCGCATCCCCTCCCACACCCGCACTCGCACCCGCACCCGTGCGCTCAGCAGCAGCGCACAGCACCCGACCTCTCATCCCCCGACGCACATAACAGCCTCGTGAGCCTCTGAGACCATCTCGCCGCCGTCTGCCCTTTGTTCGAACCCCTTGACCTCTTGGGAGACCTCGAGCAAACCCTGTAGAAGCGCGGCTATAAAGTATCGCGACGAGTCAGTCGCACTACATAATTTCAATCTCCATAGACGCTTCTCGCTTAAGCAAAAGTATCACGATTAATCTGTCGCACTACATAAGTTATTCATAGAAAAATATTGCGATGTGTCTGTCGCACAACATTTCAACCAAAAGTATAATGATGAAGTATAAGTAGCATTCGCAGTATACGGTTGTACTAATAGTATATTTTTTAATTGACAGTTTTTACTAACCAAAATATTTGTTTTGGCTAATGAACTTTGTTTTACGACAAAACGATCGTGATACTTCTGTTTGACGCTATAATCGGATTTTGGATTTGGTGTTGCCCAATCTGTAGACAGTATTTAGATTCGGGCTATTTAAATTATTTAATCTGGGCACACTATTCCCATTTCTAGTCCCCCTAGCGTAGGGGGCCTTAGTCCCCTACTCGCGTGCCTTGACCGTCGGGCCCACGTCAGACGTGACCCGAATTTAGTTCGTAACGTGTAAAGACTACGCTATTTATCTTTTCTATCGTGCTATTTTTGTGTCCCAAGCCCCCGCCGGCTATTACCGGGGGCCCGCGTACTTGCTCATAACGTGCTTTGTATTTATATTACTCATCTATCCTCCAACCAACGCTCTAGACGTCTAAAGTATTTACGAGGTATTTATCAGTCCCCTAACTCGTGTTTTAATGGCATACATAATTATATCAATAAAAATACGACTTGAAAAGCATAGCGCTAATCATGCTATCTCCTTTGCACTGTATTATTGTGGACACTTGTATAACGCGAGTGAGACGGAATGAATAGCGCTGCTTCGTTTCGATTAGTTATTGGCAAGCGTTACTTTTTTGAAGAGATCAATATTGAAACAAAAATAAGAGTATCTATAACTACCCCGTTTAATAAAACAAAACTGCTTCTGTCTCAATCGTAAAAGGTCATTTAATTGTCAGAGTATTATTTCAGTAGCAGTATACTTCTCGCTATTTAAGTGTGATCAAAGAAATCAAGTTCTTTTATTATTTAATTAATGATAGATATCGAAGCTCTAGACTTTCATTACTTCTAGACTGTTGGTTGTTGGATGGACGTTCTATTAAATTCGGTAGTCTTTAATCATAGCGTATCCGACCTACAAAAGTCAATTGATATCTTTTCTTTTCTTAGCTTTTCTAGTATTCTAACGGAGAATATTTTTTATATAAATAGTTTGTATTTCACAGTAAATAAAAAATTGTGATGTTTATAAGAGAAAAAAAAACGTGAAAATAAAACAGAGTTTTATTTGAAGCATTTCAGGGATTATTTCGAGTTGTGCTTAAATTATCTAGCGAGGCTAGAATAGTTGTATTTTATATTAAATCTATGTAAAAGATCTCTTTTACGCAAATGAATACAAATGAAGTTGGTGTCACGTAAGTTGGAGACTTGAACGTCGAGTAGAACTTTTTTTTATCATATAGTTCAAATTGGTTAAATTGTCGAATAATCCGCAGCATAATATTAGTTCTGTCATTTTGAAATAACGGTTTTCAAGGGAATAAGGGTTTAAATTTATAAGGTAACATAGAAATTGTATTTCTACATAATATTACAATCTTAGAACTATAAAATATAAAAGCGATTGACGTCATACTTGGTCAAAGGGAGGAGTCTTATTTTTGGCCATTACAATAATTTCGAAAAGGCCGACTCTTTAATAACAGTTGGTGAAATTAATTTTCATATTGTTTATTTAAGTTATTAATTTAGTCTCAACTTTCGTGACGTCATCTGTAAGGTACGGCACTTTATTTATGAAACTACCTACGACGCGTCTCGTCATAATAATATAAATGTAAAGAAACCGTGTGCCATTCGCTACGTCTACTCTCAGGAAATACAATAATTATTTAGTTAACCATAGACTAACCAAGCAATATTACTTAATGATATACCGTGAATCGGGTTAACTTTGCTTGTCTATTTAACTTTGATTCTGGGATGAAGAAAAACGCAACCATATTATCTTGTTGCTATGCTATGCTATGTATGCTATATTATTAAAAAGCATTTCTTAACAGAAATAAAGCTTTGAAGGTTCCGAGTTGTAAATAAAATTTTCTCTATGTAAAATATATTTTTCTTAAGAATGTTTCATGGAAAAGTAAAGTAACCCCGATTTAGTGTAATTAATATATTGAATTTAAGTTAGCTCAATGTCGATGTAATCATACCGTTCCATTGGATTAGGTAATGGTAGTGTAAAATTATTGTATAAGAAATTATTGTGATACGTCCAGTGATGCGTGCTCTATAGTGAGGCGATCATTTTTTTTTTACTGTGGATACTCATTGCCTCTGCCCGTTTATAAAACAATGACTCTTTGGTGCAAAAAAGTATAAAGTCTTAATGGTTTTTCTAATAATAAAGTTGTAAAAAAAATGCTCATGTAGATATATACAGTAGAAAAAAAAACTGCCTTACGAAAAAAAAATAAGTAATTATTATAGTGACAATTTATTTAAAATCGACGGAGACAGCGTTATGGATAGATTAATGAGCATCTTTGCAAAACCGTTTAGAGCATAAATTTATTAGTAATTAGAATAAATATTGGTTGTAACATAAATCGATGAATTTTTTATTCATCTTAGGTTCTGTATTCAAAGATTAGTTTTTTTCTTCTTTTTTGATAGAGGCATGGGTTGAGAGATATTTGTATTGTAGTTTTGTACCGATGGTGAATGCTGGCATAAAACAATATAGGTCTCATGAATAAGCTTATTTACATCTTTGCATTATCTCCTACTTTTAGGGAAAGTTTAAAGTTGTGAAAAATACTAAAGTAGGTAGAAAGTATATTGTGTGCAAAGACGTGAAGTTTTATTTCTGAGACTGTGTTAGAATAAGGCAATAATTAGGCTAAGAGCACTTAACCCTTTAACTGTAATACGCATAACTTAGACCAAATTATTACTTTATGTGCTTTATTGTAGTTTTAATTAAAATCTAAGCCAAATATTGATTTTATGTCGTTAATTTAGGTTTAGGTTAAACCGCCGTTTCCGAAAAAGTATTATTGGTTAGATGCAGAGGAATGCGGAGTATTTATTTAAATAAATATTTTAACTATATTATTTTGTTAGATCAAATCAAAAAAAGGAAAAAAAAACATCCAGCGCAATAAAGTTCTATAGTGTCGTCTCGCTTACGTTACAAACATGATTCTTTCTTTCTCTGTCTTTTCTACTTATGTGAATCCTGTTATTTCATCTATAAAATGTATGCTCCTTATTTTTGGTTTGGTCTATGATTATTAGATACTATTTTACCATTACCAACATAATTATTAGTCCACACCGGTCAATTGTATGATATAATAATAATAAATAAATAATCGCCGATGTAAAGTCGTAAGCTGCATAATATGAACATTTTAGATAATAATAATTAAGAGAGATGTAATTTTTTCTAGAAGATTTTTTCATAACGCAATCGTAGAATACTTTTGTATTTTTTCATGTGGGAAAATTATTAGCAAAGCAATATTATATTTGATAAACTTTATTATTGTATTGTTCTATTACCGCCAGATGTAGTAAATTATATATGTAAATCAGAATATATAGATTTGTTTACGTACACCCGAACTAGCGTTTTTAATTTATCACCTACCTAGACCTACTAAATAACGGCCTAAAAAACAAAACAAACCTAAGTTTTTAATACCTGAACATTATTATCCGTTCAAATTATATACGTTTTATGATTGTTTTACCTACCATAAAAATTAAACAAGACTTATGGTTCCGTACCTCAAAAGGAAAAACGGAACCCTAAATCACTGTTGTCCGTCCGTCTGTGTGTCAAGACCCTTTTTCTCAGGAACACATTGAGGTATCAAGCTGAAATTCATATCAAATACTCAGGTCTACTGTCCCTTGGAGCTGTGAAAGAATCAAACTTCTAAGCCAACGCAATCAAAAGATATAGCTGTTTACGCTGCAAATTTTCGACACTCGCAAGGGAATCAAAACCTACTGGGTACATCCCGTGAACTCAGAATCTTGAAATTTAGTACGAAAGCAACGTCTTATAGCACAGATAAAGGAAAAATTGCGAAAAACATACATTTTTAATTACATCATTTAATAGAAATATTTTTAATAATTTAAATATTTTTAATAATTTAAATATTAATAATTTCATATTCTTTGACGCTCGGTCAACACGTAACTTTGTAAAGGTCAATGCTCCCTGTTATAAAGTGATTTATTAATAGTTAATCTGAATAAATTCTCATAAATATAGTGTTTGAAGTGCAATTGAACAGAATACCACCGTATTACATATCAAGTTATCCTATTAAAAGTGTTTCAATAAGTTTTTAGCAAATTTCAGTTACGCAAAATACAAATCAGCTGACGGGTGCGTGATAAGTGTTTCTGCCCAAGCGCAAGCGATTAACGCGGTTTCGTGTGGGACGGACGGGTCATCCTCGCGCGCAGTGCATCGCGTCTGACTCATGCGCTGCACCGATCACCGACTCAGCATAGATTAAAAGAACAGAACGAACACTTTTCGATCAACTAACTCAGTGAGTCTTAGTGATTTATATTACATCATGAAGTGCCACCGTTGTGCAAAATCAACAAAGGACCTTAATAAAATCAAATGCTCGGCAGTCTCATGTGGTAGAACGTATTGTTGCCTCTGTATAAACATATCGGGACTGTCTAATGAAAAGAAAAATAATTGGAAATGCCCCGACTGTAGCGCCATACAAAAAAAGGGTGGAGATGGCACCACTTCGACTCCCCGGCCCGTTGAAACCACCTCGACAGCAGACACATCAAACAGCGAGGTTAAAGAACTAACCAAAGAGGTCCGCCTTCTCACGAAGGAAATATCATCACTTAAGACAGAGCTGGAGAGCGCAATAGCCTCGCTGTCCAACTGTGAAAAGCGGCTGGATGAGCTGGGAACAGTGGTGGCGAAAAACGACGGCCGACTCAAGCATCTGGAAGATCGTGAGCAGCAAACCGACGCTTTAAAAGCCACTGTTAAGGACTTGCAACAGGAATTAAATACCCAGGCCCAAAACCACTTGAGAAATGAACTAGAATTATCTGGCATCCCAGAGACTAATAACGAGAACCTTCATCATATAGCCCTTTTGGCTGCACGTAAAGTGGGTATTGAGCTGGACGACCGGGATATAGACTGGGTGACCCGTGTAGGCCCTCGCGGCAAACCTGTAACCATCTCGGATGACAAATCTAAATTCACTAGACCAGTGGTCGTGCGCCTCCTACGCAAGTCAAAACGGGATGAGATAATCAAAGCCGCTAAATCAAGACGCAACATAACAAGCACAGACATAGACATTCCTGGCACATCTCAAAAAATTTTCTACAACGAACGATTGACGAAGCAAAATCGCGAGTTATTTCGTGAGGCACGAACAAAATCCAAACAACAAGGATTTTTGCATTGCTGGTGCTCGCAGGGTACTATATACGTTAGGCAACATGATGGCAAGCCAGCTCGCCCTGTTCGTACTCATGATGATCTTGCTGGTATCCTTTCCATGTCAGGAATCACTAAACATTAATAGCCACAATCTGAAAGACAACAACTACAACGAAACAAGTAATGCTTCTATTTTCTTTGTGTATATCATAGATAGGCAGTGCAAGCTTTTAATAGTATACAAATTCTTCCAAACGGTATACCTACACCTTTTTTATGATTTGTATAATAACAGAGCCTTTCAAAAACTGTACCATCCCCGCAAGGTTACCATTTATCCTCATTATAACAAAAAGAAATACAATATTATATTGTTAGCATTAAATATGACTTATATTATTTATATATTTTATAGCTATAAAGCAATATTTAAATATAATATATATGTAATGAAATTAAATATTCCATATTATACATATATTTTCATACACTATTGTAAACTTAGGAACGACCCTTATTTTATATTATGCTCCAGTGAAATAACAAATAACTCCAGTGTCAACAAAAACTATCACAAAGAACCCTCTAGAGTGACAATATGTAATCGCCAATTGATAAGAACCTTTGCTTACCTTAAAATGAATTTTAAAAGGCGATCAAAATACTATATCTGCTGAATTAGACAATCTTCAAATAAATTGTCACTCTATTTCAGCGCCGGAACTTTGTGAACATATATTGAACTCAGAACTAAATTTCAGGATACTAACTTTTAACATAAGAAGTATTGACAAAAATTTTGATAATTTCTACGCAACCCTCACACGTTTTAAAATAAAAATAGATGTAATAATTTTAAGTGAATGCTGGTTAAATGAACACTCAATTATACCTCAAATTCCTGGTTACACCTCGCATAAAACCACCGCAAAAAGAAACCAAAACAGCGGCGTAGTTATATATATAGAGAACTCGCATAACGCGACCGTACATGAACCGGGCACAGCTAATTATGACTGCTTACAGGTCAAAATAGGTAATCTAATTACAATTTTTGGCATTTATAGATCTCCTTCAGTCCGACATACAAATGAATTTTTAGAATCTCTAGACGATCTTTTACACACGGCTAAAAACCAAACTAACTTAGTCCTGTGCGGCGACATCAACATTAACATTTCACCGTCAAGTGTGGGATTAAGTACACAATACTTATGCTTAAATGCAGAGTATGGCCTGATACCTACAATCACGCTGCCAACTAGAGGAGACGCATGTCTAGATCACATTATGGTTAAAACTAGTAGTCTAGTAACTGGTGTCGTATGCGATTCTGACATCACTGATCATAGTATTGCTCTCTGCGGCATGGTTCTCAAAACTGTTAAAAACAATAATCGGTTACCCCGTTTAAGATACAAAAGAAACATAGATGCCATTAAAAATGATCTCATGAATATTGACTGGACTGATGTTACAAACAGCTCCGATGTAAACACAGCAATTAATCAATTTATGACTTTACTAATGGGCGTGATAAATAAGCATACTTTTATAGTCAAACTAAGCCGTTCTAAATATAATTTAAAGCCTTGGATAACGCCAGGTCTTATTAGATGTATGAGACACCGTGACAAACTACATAGACAACATAAAGTAGACCCAGACAACGCAATACTTAAGTTAACGTATACAAGATACCGCAACTTTTGTAATAGACTTTTGCGCAATATAAAAGCTACATTTGAGGAAACTGAGTTGGAACAAAACAGTAGATCATCGAGGAAACTTTGGAAGTCTCTCAAAAGTATTTGTCACATAACAGAAACTAGGACTGAGCCAGTAGAATTACTCAACCTAAAGAACTCTAAAAACAACACACACTCCCTGAATATGTGCGGTGAATATTATGCAACACTAGGACACAAACTAGCAGAAGATATCCTTAAAAACAGTACCCAAAGTGAAAAATCCTTAGCAGCAAACCTATATTTTTCTAGAACCCCAAGAGACTCCTTTTACATGCAACCTACAGATGAGATGGAAATTAATGCCTTAATAACGCAGCTAGATAGTAAAAAAGCCCCTGGATTAGATAATTTAAATAATGAATTAGTCAAGCAAATTAAAAACGAAATCATAAAACCTCTAACCTCGATATTTAATCTAAGCATGTCTACAGGGACCTTTCCTGAAGTCTGGAAAACTGCACTTATATGCCCCATATACAAAACCGGAGCGAGAGACACGCCAAAAAACTACCGCCCGATCGCTTTGCTTGGCGTTTTCCCAAAACTCCTTGAAAAAGTGATGAACAAGAGACTAGTAAATTACCTGGAATCACGGAACCTAATCACTGAGTATCAATACGGGTTCCGAAAAAATAAATCGGCAGAAGACGCTACGCTATTGCTCACAACTTCTATAGCTAACTTACTGGACAAGCACAAGCACTGCATAGGCGTCTTCGTAGATCTCGCGAGGGCATTTGATACCGTGTCTTTGCAGATTTTACTTAAGAAACTTGAACAGACAGGGATCAGAGGAATACCGCTACAATGGTTTACATCGTATCTAACCAATAGGAAACAATGCTTAAAAATCAATAACTTTTCGAGCCAACTACAGACAACCAATTTTGGCGTTCCTCAGGGAAGCATTCTCGGACCTACTCTCTTCATACTCTACATTAATGACATACATGAAATACTACTGGAAAATGCCATGACTATCTGTTATGCAGACGACACCGCGTTAATCTTTCACGGATCAACCTGGGAGGAAACTTTTCATTATACGCAGGAAGGTATCATGAAGGTTAATGAATGGCTGCAAAATAATCTCTTAACCTTAAACAGTAGCAAAACCAAATATATTTGCTTTCATAAATCGGCCCCTTCAGCACCGAACGCAACACCAGTCATAAAAATACATGGCTGCAGAAACAAAAACTCGCATTGTAATTGCGAAGAGATTGAGAGGGTGAATGTAATAAAATATCTAGGAATCCACATTGACCACAATCTCTCATTTAAGCACCATATTCAGTCCCTGGCAACTAGGATACGCAAAGTTATTGGTATCATGAAAAAACTTCGACATATAACTAACCTAAAAACCTTAAAATTAGTATATACGGCACTGTGTCAGTCTTTGCTCACCTATTGTATATCTTCTTGGGGTGGTGCGGCAAAAACGCATTTGATTGAACTAGAGAGAGCTCAGAGATCAGTTTTAAAGGTTATGTTAAAAAAGCCATATAGGTATAGAACCACAATTCTCTATAAAGAAGCTAAAGTTTTAAATGTCCGCCAACTCTTTATACTAAAAATGGCCCTGATGAAACACTCTGAAATGCTTAATGCGCCTGACCGAAATGAACTGGCAAGAAAAAGAGTGTATAAAGCAACCATGCCTCGCAGAAACACAGCATTTGCAAGACGTTTTTCACCATATTTAGACACATATATTTATAATAGGGTACTTAAATTTATCGACTTAAAGGAACTAACTACGAAGAATGCTAAAGAAAAGTTAATATCTTGGCTTAACACACTCTCCTATGAAGACACTGAACTTCTAATTAAGTCGTTTATTTAAATTTACAGTGTACTATATATTTATTTCAAATTAATATCTATGAATCTATTTACTTATATATTATTATATATATTATTTCTACCATTAGTTTAACATTAATAAATTGTGTATTGATAAGTTTTAAATCTTTAAACTTCTATGTAAATATGGCTTTATTTTGATTTATTAGATAGTTTACCTTTACAATTCTTCGTGTCATGTAATCGATCCCCGGCCGAGTATATCGCATTGTAATTCCTATACAGGACCTCACGATACAGGTCCCCTAGTGTGAGGTCCACAGCTAAGCATATAAGGGGTACATGAATTAAACCAGAAATTTTTGTTAGTTTTAAGATTTTACTAGTTTGTTAATGTGCACCTTGTTACCTTTAAAAATTTTTTGGAAATAAAGTATTTGTATTTGTATTTTTGTATTTGTAAACTTACTACAGTTTTGTACGGAAATCTCGGTGCGCGAGTCCGACTCGTACTTGGCCGGTTTTTTTTTACGCCACTACAAGTACCCCTAGTCGGTTTCTACACGGCATAGTTCCGAAATTGCTTTGCGGTACGTCTTTGCCGGTAGGGTGGTAACAAGCCACGGAGAAGCCCCCCACCAGACCACATCAGAGCAAATTCAGAAATTATAAATTCCCATAATGGACCCTGCCGGGAATCGAACCCGGGACCTCCCACGTTAAGACAACAGCCATTACTCTGTGACAACAACGCTCACCACTGCGCCAGGGAGGTCGTGTTTATGATTTTTAAATATATAAGATAAATAGCTAAGTTTAATTTATGCAACAACAATTAAGCTGATGTGATGACTGATGAGTTAATTATAGTAAAATGTGAACTTTATTTTTAATTTTCTAGAGCATTATATTTGGTTAAATGTAAATAACTCTATTTACAGTGAGTGGTCCGCTTGAGGACAATCGACAATTGTTATCAGCTATTACATGACGTAATACGTGTTATTTGGAACCTTGTGCTGTCTTTACTGAAAGTTTTCATCTTTTAGTTTATCTCTTTTTCTGTATCTCATTGTAATATAAAGGGAATCTATTATTTTTATACTCTCTTAGATGTTGAATCTTGTTTCTGATAGCGCAGTAGATATAGAAGAATATTTCCAGTACGCTAATCATGCTGCAGCCTAGGCATAGTCCAAACACACCGCCTAGGTTAGCTGGAAAGGAAAAAGAAAACTTGATAACAAGAAACTGAATTATTCCGCCACAAACCTGTGTGGTTTTTTTCCCATCTGGCAACCCTAACCGAGTAAATGTTGCCAGATGGAACGAAAAAGGGAGATTAGGGGTAAGTACGTCATCATTTCAACCTTTCGCTCATAAATACATAATCAAAGGCTCAGTTGTGAGCCGGCGAGTCTCCTATCAGAATGAGAATGCTTTGGCTGTAGTCCACCGAACAAACTTTTAAGAACATTTTGAATAACTCA
This sequence comes from Erebia palarica, assembly GCA_964035005.1. Lineage (NCBI taxonomy): Eukaryota > Metazoa > Arthropoda > Insecta > Lepidoptera > Nymphalidae > Erebia > Erebia palarica. The sequence goes on from OZ035994.1 coordinate 22,310,600, forward strand.
GGCATGCAAGTTTCTTCATGTTCTCCACTTTGCAAGTAGCAAGTGATAGTAATTTGCTTTTAATTAAAGAAAGCTAGAAGTGCAAGCCCGAGGACCAAACCAAACTGTATGTGGGTATACCGACTTAGCAAAAAAGGAGAATATAGGTAGGTACTTATCAAGTTAAATAAAAAGAAAAGGCTAGGCTAGGTCGAGCAGTGAACGTGAATACAGGATTGGTGAGTGAACGGCGTAGACAGTCAAACGTAGTCCACTAGCTTTATTGCCTAGACTATACACCCCTATTGGATTGGATTAGTGTAGTGGTACTCACACGCTAAAGATATTAGCGACATGACCGTCTCCTGCTTCTGCTTCACGTACACCGAACTACGGAAGAAGAAGTGTTGAATGGACGTGCTCATGTTGAACTGGATACCTGAACTAAAAGTTAACCATTTTAGTAAACAAACACGTATGCCTTATTGCAGATCATAGTGCTCTAGTGCTACTTATTAAACCAAGCGCGTCGGAAGCTGACTGACTCTTTAAGTACAGCAATAATAGATATTTTTAATGTTTAGTTTTTAATGTATTTCATAGTATTAATTTGATATTTTTCGTATAATCAAATAATTGTGGCGGTCTTCGCAGTCCGCACATAATCCAATAGATGGCATAACTAGTTCCATTCACGCGACCACGAAGAGCCAACTCACGATTACGAAGCGTTCTCTGAATTACGCTATATACGACCTCCAAAGATGAACGGTCGGACCAGTGGTCCCCGAGCACAACACCCGCTCGGAGGATGATCATCCTTTGTTACGGATTTGGCTCGTCCGTAACAAAGGTGATCATCCTCCGCTCACCGCATCACCTGCTCAACACCGTACACTATAATTTATAGTAAGTATTTATAGGCCTATTACACTGCACTTTCCACAGGGCCCCGAGGGAAGGGCGGGCGTAGCGAAGCGATTTGCATATATAGCCTTTGGAATCTTATTCACATTTTTTATTAAATGATATTTTTTTGTGAATCACTAAATATTGAACTATAGTGTTATATATTTTTGGAATCTACTCATCATTTTCTAGATGATTATATAGTTAATCTTATTTTCGAACATTTTTTTTCAATTTTGGTCTTTAATGCGGGACCATGGTCACCCCATCAATTTTTTTAAAAAAATGACTAGCCTATGTCACCCGGAATAACCTAGGGATTCTAACGATACCTCATTTATCAAAATCGGTTCAGGCGTATAGAAGTTATGGTGGAATATACAAACTCATACATTATACATGAATGGATAATGGTTTTCTTACTACGGCTCGTGTATTAAGTGTGGAAGCGCCATAAGATTCCCGACGGACACCTCGACATGGTACCGAGTGGACACGCAGTCTCGCAGGCAGTCACACGATCCAAAGTCGTACCATCGGTTCATTTGTCCTGAAAATTATACAAAGATGTGAAATGGATGGGCTCGGATGGCTAAAGACTCGCTTCGTCGCCCTTTCATTTATCTTCACCTACTCGACTTTGGTTTCGTTACGCAGGTTTGCTTTGCTTGCGCCACCTCCCCCGTTCGCTCCACTCGACCTCGTTGGCCTTATCATTTAGGAGGAGAGCTTCTGGCTTTGCGCTTTAAGAAAACTTTAGGGGTAGGACAGACAAGTCTACGTGGAGTCAGGTTGTGCTGATTCGGTTTTGGGACAGATACAGATTTTAAAAGATCACTGTCACCTTTTTTAACCAACTTCCAAAAAAGGGAGGAGGTTCTCAATTCGGCGCGTTTTTTTTTTTTAATGTATATGTTACTGCATATCTCCGTGGTTTCTAAACAGATTTGATTTTTTTTTCAGTGGTTAGAAGAAGCTTGCACGGTGGTCCCATAAGAAATTCTGACTCCAAATCCTCAATCCTGATACTGTTGGTGTAGCTAAACATGAAATCCTCAAAACTAGGGAATTTTGATGGTGAATTTATATACCTAGTAGGTATCAAGTCACGTGCATACGATTCAACTCTGAGTCCCAACTCCTCAACTCTGATGCTATGTACAGGGTATTGCACTCCTAAGCCGTGGGTATTAAGGGTAGTTACACTAGAAAGTTAAAAATAAAAATTCTTTCCAAAAAACCGGCTTCCGAAACCACTGTAAAGTAAAAAATAATTTTTATTTCTATAAACAGTGGTTTTGGAAGCCGGTTTTTGGAAAGATTTTTTTCTAATTTGTTATACCATACATATGTTTTATGTATTATGTAAGTATACAGCGGACAGCATTCTTGATCAAAATCACTTTTGACTGATACAATTTATTTTTATCAATATTATCTATGATAGGCAGAGTACCTTCCCAATATTTTCGCAATTAAAATGGTTTTGACCAATGTCCAAAGTCAAAACTACTGTTGACTGTTTTTCGCAGTTAAAAGTGGTTGACCGGTTATGAGTTTATATAACTTATACATATTCAAAATATTGATTAATTATAGATATGTCACCGTAAGATTGTAAAAACCGTTAAATTATTATCTAACTCGCGAAATTCTAAACAGTCGAAAGATTACAATTTAACCCATTATTTTCCGGTAGATTGTAATCTGATATTTATTTAAACCCGATAAAACCTACGTGCCACTACTTGATTATTTATTAAGTGGGCACTACTTGATTATTTATGTCGAACCCTAACCTAACCTACAAGAAAGAGACAAGAAAACGTAAATAAAATGAATATTTCAAAAATTGACACTCAGAACATTGAACAGTTTACAATCTTTCGACAGTTTAGAATTTCGCGAGTTAGATTATAATCTAACGGTTTTTACAATCTTACGGTGACAGATACAAGTATAAATAACAAATCATTTTTAATTAGTAAGTACCTAGGTGGTTCTGTCAACAGAAAAAAAACGGAAAACGGCGCTCGTGACATAAGGTGGTGCACCTTTGCACGTTTCTAATTCTTACTTGACACGTACCTAAAGTAAAGTCTTACTTTTAGCGTTCACTATGCAGTCAATGCTGGTGATATTGCAGGCATGAGCTCTCCAGACGTGTGGCACGTACAGTTCGGAGCAGCCGCAGCGTTTCTCTATGCCTTGTACCACGCACAGCAAGTCGCAGTCCGAGTTGCGGTAACCGGCGAAGTGCTTTAGCTGGTGCTCGTCCAAGAAGTAGCATTGGCGACTGGAAACGTATGTCATTCACTAGCTGACGCCCGTGGTTCCCGCGGGAACTCTTTAGTTTCCCGGGATCAAATGTAGCCGATGTGTTATTCCAGACTATTTAATTTATCTCTGAGTCAAATTTCATCTAGAGCCGTTCAACCGTTTTAGCGTGATTGAGTAACAAACATCTATTCAACTTCTTCAAACTTTCGCATTTATAACATCAGTGTAGAAGTATAGACTATCTCATTCTCAGCCTATTGTCTTCCCACTGAGAACAAGTCACTTCTCAGAATGAGTCGGGTTTAGGCTGGCGAAGTGCGTCCTTTGACCTTTGAGAGTATGAAGAGATTCTCGGGCATACAGGTAAGCGGTGTTGGCGACCTGGCTCTCGGCCTGGCAGTTTTGGTGGTGGCCAACACCACCATTCTACATAGTAAACCACCAAAATGCGTGAGAGCTCCCGTGTGCGAGCGATAGGCAGACAAATGTGGTTTAAATATATATATGTCACCTTAAGATTGTAAAAACCGTTAGATTATAAACTAACTAAGCGAAATTGTAAACTGTCGACAGATTGTGAACCGTTCAATGTTCTGAGTGTCAACTTTTGAAATATTTATTGTATTTACGTTTTCTTGTGTATTTCTTGTAGGTTAGGTTTGGGTTCGACATAAATAATCAGGTAGTTACTTATGTGTTATTGTGTTTATATACCTACCATATTGTAATTTTTCGACAGCTTGCAATTTTGCGAGTTAGATTATAATCTAACGGTTTTTACAATCTTACGGTGACATATACATTTCGCGATTTAACGCAGAAGGGGATATTGTTTTCCAAGGTAAAGATCAGAATGCTTACAAACTCAAAGTTAACGAAATTATTAAAATAAGAATTTCTTAGGAAATGCTGACATTAACGATTTCCAGACTCTAGTAGCGGTAAATTGTGTATACCCACCTCCAATAAGCCAAGGCAGTGACGTCTTCGGAGCAGTAAGTATAAGTTGCGTGGATGGAGTGAAAGGACTCTGTGTAGGCGGGCACCAGGTTTGTCTCGTCATCCGCTGGGAACTCGTAAGGGTCCGTGAAGCTCGTCTAAAAAAAAACCGCAGGCCCTTGAGTTCTGACCGAATATTGACGACGTCCTGGCTTTGAGGTGAGCCGGGGCCCCAACACGGGACCTTCCACAATAAGATTACAGCGCTCACCGCAGCGCCAGGGAGGTCGTCAGAATTATTTGAAAAAAAAGTAAACAGTAAAACAGGTCTGTACCCTGACAGCGCCAGCGATGAGAAGGGTCCCGCTGAGGGCACTGTCAGGATTGTAGTCCGTGACCACGGTCAGCGCCTCGCCCATACCACCCGTATCTGCCGTGTGCGGTACGAAATCTTTTAGCCTTTTATTCCTGAAATTCCATATTTGACTTACACTAGAGGTAGGAAATTAGTGCCTCCAAATAAAGACACCATTGACGTTGAGTCATTCGACTAAGTCCGCGACATATAGGATGGAAAAAGCGAACGGGACATGGAGTAGAAGTAAATATATATTGAAGATATCAAATTTCACTCGATGTTATCATTATTTTGTCTTTATAAATTAGAATATCACTGTAGGTGTCCTCACTCCGGTCTGGTAAATAAAATGAAGTGAAATGAAAATATACTTTATTACATATATTACTAAAATATAATTTATACAGATACATAAAATTTATCTAAGGAAAACATAAAAACATTAATTTTATGGAAAGAAGTACTTAGTAGGTAACTAGTCACAAAAGGCCGCATTAACTCTACTTGGAAGCGATCTCTTTCAGACAAGCTAGAGAAGGAAGTATTAATAGAAATGTAGTGGTACCCTCTATTAGAATCGTAATCATAGATGCTGTTGAATATGCAGCACATGCCATGTTTGGTCAGTATCGGACTGAACAGGCCTTTACAGTTGGGGTAGAGCTGACCCTTCAGGTAGCAAAGCTTGAGGAAGTCGTCACATTTCTGCGGCAACAAGTACATAATATCTTGAGCCTGGAAATCAACAACGCAATTATATCCATATTCCGTAGGCCCTTAAAGGAAACAACAAATAAAATCCCTTATTTTAGCATTAAACAGCTAAGTTAAACAGAATGAATTGGTCAACTGCAGTTGAACGTGTGGTAATTTTGGTTTTGTAATCCATACTAATATTAACATGCGAAAACGTGTCTGTTTGTCTGTCTGCTACGCTTTAACCATCTTTGTAACCGATTTTGATAAAATTTGGTATAGAGATTGCACTTGCATCCCGGGAAAGGATGTAGGCTTCGTTTTAATCCCGAAAATTAAGGAGTTCCCGGGAATAATAAAACTTAATCAACGCGGACAAAGTCAAAATCATCGCCTAGTAAATAATAAGTGAAATATATTGTTCATAGTTTTGAAACAAACTTTTCTCCAGCAATAAGATTCAAACAAAAACTTGGTAAAGCAAAACCAAAGAGCTAAAAAACTACAGAGTTGTAATGAATACTTGAGGAGTTATCCCATGATCACCTGGCTCCATTTTGAGACCCTGGTTATAGTGGTTTCCTAATCTTCGTAGCTACGACGTGTTGGACTCACTGAGTAAGCTAGATAATAAGCGTCATAAATGCTACGAAATCCTATATGCTTCAGCTACGTTTGTGAACAATCGTAGACGTTTCGTAGCCTTCGTAGCTTCGGGTTGAACCTTAGTCCTAACTCCTATATGTATCATTTGTTACTCACACTATATCGATTGGCCCTTATCAAGGATTCAAAGTCGGTTAATGCCTGCGTATTACTATCTCTTATGATCACGTAAAATCCCAATAATTGCGGCAAAAATGATTTCAAATCAATAGAGGACCTGTTACCATCCCTGAAAAGGGATAAAAGTTTAGTAGGTAAGTCTTTGGATAAAATAATTACTTTGTAAGAAATAGTCTGTCTACTCTAGTGAAAGTTGAGTCTCAGATTTTTTCATACTGGCAATACTGGCATTAAAAAACTCTAACCTAACTAACTAAAAAAAGATAATTTACATGATCACCAACTCAATTTTTTTTAATTTTCTATTATTTTGCACTCAGCTTCCACTAGATAGGCGTTCTATGTTGTAAGTCGAAAAGCGGATAATAGACATACGAGTATAATGCTGAAAAGGGCTGAACTCAGAGCTCTTTCGGCTTATCCCGGGGGACATAGTCCCTCCTCCCATTTCGCGTGCCTCGCCTTGAACAATGGCTGCTTGTACTACAACCAAACTGCCGACTGCCCAAGATACCAGCCTGCCCAGACGTCCACTGCTGGGCGAAGATCTCTTGCATGGATCTCCACAGGACACAGTATTGTGCCGCTTGTTTCCTGCGGCTTCCAGCTTTTCGTCTAAGATCGTCCATCCACCAATTAGGGGGTCGTCTAATTCTGTATACGGACGCGTACCGGTTCTCTTAGAGCTGATGACTTTAAAAACCACCTATTATTGAAGCCGGCTTCTCGTCAGTTCAAGCCATAATTGCTAATCTTATCTAAAAGGAAAAAAACGAAAAGGAAAAGGAAAACCGAGTAAAACTCACACGAGGGTCCTCTCGAGGTCTTTCACAGCTTTAAGGGTGACCTGGTTGGGCGAACAGATAGTGATAGCCGGGTAGGACAAATTCTGTATGGGCGCGTATTGGTTCTCGATCATGATGCGCGTCGGCAAGGCCTCGAACTGATAGTGAAGCAGCAGAGACAGCGTAAACGCCATGAAGAGAGTGAAAACGATGGATACAGCCCAGAAGCATCTGGAAATGTAATCGCTACTTAGCCTTTTAAGGTAAAAAATTTCATGTACTGCTAATTCTAGCATCAAACCAGCAAGGTTTGCACACTCGGGGAATGTACAGGTAGTGCATAGTGGGTTAGAACTCATTCCCCATATTTAGTGGTAAGTATTAACTATTAATTGACAACTATATAAAGTGAGGGACGACGGCAGGGAAGTCTATTATGCCCGCCATAATATGGTTTTAATAACCCTTTAATACGTACAATAATAATAGGTACCTACATAGACTGGTACGGATTTTTTTTAAAGCTTTCAGCTATTATTATGAACCTTATTTTTTATTGCACTACAAATACCTTACCTTGACCGCGATCTCACCTGTTGGTAAATGATGATGCACGCTCGTTACAGTTCTCAAGTCATCGGTTTTAAGCATAGATTGAACGATTCTTGAGAACGTGTTCTTGACTTGATTTCTGTTGAGGCTGCGCAGGACAGCGCTTTCCTTATACAAAAGTAACTAAGGGTGATTGCTTCACTATTTGATATTATACGCCCAAAAATAAGCGTGATATCTATTTGTCTCGTCATTATCTAGGCTCATGGTTATATAAAACAGAAAGAAAATACTGGCTACGAGCCTGGAATTCCCAAATTGCCCCAGCCGGGGATCGAGCCCTCCCTCCCCACTCGAACTCACCGCTGCGCGATTGATTCAAAATTATCGTGTCAATCATTATAATAAATAATTTAAAAAAGTACGTTACCTTGACAAAGGATCCGGATATAAATAAAAATATTTCAATCCCATTACGCTGCTTTCCAGACAAAACTTCCGAAGCAATGTTTTGAAGTCCCCCTTCATTTTAGCAGTGTTATATTCACGCCTTAAAAGGAAAGTAAATGATGAAAAAAATTAATAGCTGTGCTTCGTGTCAATCATTAATTAAAATAAATTAATGCTTATTATTAATTGTAAACTACATGGACACGCGGTACCCTACATTATGTTCCTACCCAGTCCTTTAATTGACTCTAATTATCTGTTTTTAACTGTACTTAATGCAATTATTTATTTTCATATCTATAATGCGCATTAATTTTTAACTGACTTCAAAAAAGGAGGAGGTCCTCAATTCGGTTGTATTTTTTTAAGTCGATTAGTTAAGTTTCCCATAGCTATTTAAATAAAATAACATGATGTGTGGTCCTGAGACATTTTAATATCAGAAGAACTTAGCTACTAGCGTGAGCTACTATTACATACGTTAAATACTAGGTAATTAATCAAAGTTTCATCAAAAAACGGTGAGTAAATAAAATCCATACTATGAACGCGAAAGTGTGTCTGTCTGTCGTCTGTCTGCTACGCATTCAAATTCTTAACCAACTTCGAATAAATTTATTACAGAGATAGACATTACATACATCAAGAACGGATAAAGATAAATAAATACTTTTAATTTATAAAAAGATTTTTAGAAAATCTTTTTTAAATCTCTTTGATTTAATCAAAGAGTGGACCATGGGATTTAAAAAAAGTTCAGGCTGACGAAGCCGCGGGCATTAGGTAGATACCTAATATAATATGGGCTAGATAGCCCATATCCATAATATTCCATAGTAATATCCATACTAATATTATAAATGCGAAAGTGGGGGCAGTTTCAGCTGCCTGTTTGTCCGTCTGCTACGCTTTGACTGCCTAATCTTTTGAACAGATTTTGATGAAATTAGGTATAGAGATATATTGTTGAGTTGGGACGAACATAGGCCACTTTTATCCTGGAAAATTAAGGAGTTCCCGCGGGTATATCAAAAAACATAATTAATCTTGTGTTGAATAAGTAAAACCGCGTCATGTGTGAACGTAAAATCATGTTGTAGTAAAGTAATTGTGAAATTGAGTATTTAAGTGTTAATTACTACGATAAATAGCCCTTGAAATCAACTGTGGGTTGTATTTATTTTAATTAGATTGAATTAATGCTAGGTAATAGGCATAATATTTGTCACGCTATAATGATTAAATTATATTCTGGTAAATACAATTACTTAACAGTTTTTATGAATGGCAATTTATAGGAAGGTATAGGTGATGGACAATATAACATTATGCTTAATATTCCAGAAGACTGACAGAAAGAAAATATCTCATCAAGACCGGTCTTAAAATTGACCGATATCTGAGAACGCGTTCTTAGCTGATGTTGGTTTACTAATGCCGGTCTAAGGCCGTTGGAGGCCCAGGGCGCTCATTGAAGTTTCCATAATGGTGCTTTATGGTCGCTGAAATAGACGTGAATAATAAAAGCGATCAGAAATGCAGCAGTCGCATCGTCTAGATAAAATTGATTTTTTCTTGAAAAAAGCTAAAACTTTATAGGTTTATAGGTAGGCTAGTACCTACCTACTACAAACTGGAGGTAAAATTGACTGATTTGAAGTTTGACCAATGGGGATTTCCGAGGTTTTCCGTCCTACCCTTAATCTGTAAATGACCTAGGGAGCAAATAAAAAAATTTTTTTAGGAAACTGTATAAAGTGGTTTATTGAGAACATTTTATTAAATATTCTACGTTTATAACAATCATATGGGTTTAACTTCAGGGTTATGAAGACATTAGCAATCGGAAATGTTATTAATTATGTAACTAGATATTACAAGAACATTTTGAAAATGTGCAATACAAAACTGTTAAATTGAGCACAATAAAATAACGATTTTAACATATTTAAATTATTTTAACATATAAACTTTGGTTTATTTTATGTACGGAGTTGGCTTCAGAATTTAGGTACCTTTACAACTAATCAAATTATAAACATGAGTAATCTTACTTTTAAAATAATTTGATATAGGTTTATTATTAATATTGGGTGTATTTAATATTTAAATGGAGTTTTAATGTCTTATGTTATTTAATTCGAGTAAGAAATCGTACTAACATTATTTTTGCGAGAAACTTATTTTAGCAATCCTTAATAATTAGGTTTTTATATATAAAATATTGGTCTGTTCAAAGCAAGCTGTACATGTACAATCCTACAATATGTCTACAACTTCATCAATGATTTCCGTACAAGATTCTAGTTAACGTTCTAAATTGAATTTTATCACTGTTTTTAGTGCATATTTTCCTAGGGACACTTTTTCCATTACTATCAGAAACTACCATCATCCACATCTAACATCAAATAGCCGCATCAAATCTGCTGGGCGACCGCGTATCTCTGACAGCTACAGTGTAACGATCGCAATCACCTCTGATTGGATATCACTCTACCACTATTCGACACAATCCATTGACTCAGCAAGAATAACCATAAATCTATACCGTAAATTAAAAATTAATACCATAAATTCAGCCAATCACAACAATTGGTACCGTAACAATGATTGATGCAGAAGATAAGCGGTCGCCCTGCTGAACAACCTTTAAGTCAACTATATCCGCTCTTTGCAATTCGGTAGCACTTCGTGCTCAATCACATCAACACAGGCGACAACACTCGATTGCGAGTGTGGTCAGTGCTCGGTATCCAAAGGCAGCGTAGTCGCCATATTCTATGCAAGTATTTAAAATGTTCCACTAATTCCCGCGGGATTTCTTTCGTGAAACAGACTTGATGTATATGTCACCGTAAATTTGTAAAAATCGTGAGATTATAATCTAACTCGCGAAATGGTAAACTGTCGACAGATTGTGAACCGTTCAGTGTTCTGAGTGTCAATTTTTGAAATATTAATTGTATTTACGTTTTCTTGTGTCTTTCTTGTAGGTTAGGTTAAGGTTCGACATAAATAATCAGGTAGTGCTAATATACCGGACTAACAGGTCGGGTTAATATACCTAACAGATTACAATCTACCGAAAAATAATGCGTTAAATTGTAATCTCCCGACAATTTCGCGAGTAAGATTATAATCTAACGGTTTTTACAATCTTACGGTGACATATACCTATAGGCGGTTTTTACTGGTATTAAAACAGCGTAGACATTATCTAGGATAGTTTATACCCGGACTCTTAGACTAATGCCCGGACTTTGAAAAGACGAGCGTCGGGTTATTGTTAATATGAAGTCGGGAGCGGAACTCAAACTTTAGTTTTTTTTTTAACTTGGGCGTCTATCCATAGCTGAAAAGCACGAAGGGCTACAGGTTTGCTTACATAATAATGGATATAGTCAGCTTTTACATTGAAAGATGCCAGAAAGTTATAGCTCTCTATTATCACCTATTCGTACTCTATTCTTTGCCGTAACATTTTATCGCTAACGAACCTATTGAATAATATTTAATTCTGAATGATAATATAATATAAATAATAATTTCCAATTAGGTATTTGTTTAAGTAGAGCGGAACACACCAATGACAATTAAAAAAAAAAAATTAAAACTAGCTCTAGCGCTTGGTAAAAAATAAATCAGACTTGGTAGTCTGATTTATTACATGATGAAACGCGTTTCCCATACGATGCGGGCGTAGTGTGTTTTCGCCCTCGTAGTATTAGTATATGGGTTCCTAAATGTTATTTAAGTCAAAAATGTTATTAAAGTCAAAATATATAAATACCTAACATAGTTCATACTACTAAGTGATAAAAAGATAAGTATCTGGAAAATTGTTACATATTTTTTAATTATTATGTAGAGCTGTGGAACATAATATCAGGTATACAATGTGATTGCATACCTACATATATCTACTAATATGAAATCTAAGTATTCTATTACATAATTATTACCTATCTATATATAGTATATATACATCATAATATTTGGGAGTACTTAGTCTCAGGTACACCATTTATTTGGAGGCGAATTCATTATAACTACGAAACATTGTTACAAAGAAGGGAGTAAATATATGGAGACCTATTGGGACTATATAAAACTATTGTTTTTAATATTATTTAATATTTTTCAAGCAAAAGAGCAATCTTGCGAATTAATTAAATGGCAATTTTAAATATAAACTCTATGTACCTATATATTTACATGTATTGTATATTACATGGTCTTTCTTGGTAGATAAATGACTAAAATTTCAAGATATTTAATGCAACTCGTGCCTATATAGAAAAACAAACTAAATACAATGTTAAAATTAGTAACCCTCGTAAAAAAATAAATACGAATCACGTCATTAACACTTTTATTGTACCTTTATACCACTGCACGGTAAAAAATATCAATTTAATTTTGTTTATCTATGTAATATTTTCCCCTAAACGAATTTTCCCCACGAAGTTTTTTTTTTAAAATCGATGCTTAAATTACAATAATAGAACATAAAAAAATATAATATCAGCTTTTGTATCTCTACAAACAACTATTAATGACTATATAAGTAACTAGATGATGCCCGCGACTTCGTCCGCGTGGATATTTTTATTCCCGGGAGAACTCCATAATTTTCCAGGATTATAGGTACTAGTACACATATTTTAAACATATTGTAATTTATTAATAAAAGTACCATTGACAGCTATCAATGTCAGGAAAGTTAAAAGTAAGTCTTATAATAATAAGATTACAGGTGGCCCAAATAGTGACGTCCAAAGAAAAAATTTAGATTCCTCGTATCTACCTATCAGAAAATACCCCATGTATGTTCAGCGATTTTTCGTAGTTTAAGGTTTAAGTATTTTTAATCTAAAGTTGAAAATTCGTCTCTACTTCTGTCGAACGTAAACTTTTCACTTTCGACCAAAAATTTTCCAACTTGGGTTATGATGGTAATTATTTTATGTAAAGTAGCACACTTCATAGCAAGCATGTTCACAAAAAAGCTGTTCGGAAAAAAGCACTAAATAAAAAGAAAAAAAAATTTACACTCACTCCCTCAGAAATCTCACGAGAAAACTTAAAATGGGGTATTTTCTGATAGGTCTAGGTATGAGGAATCTAAACCTTTTCTTTGGACGTCACTCAATTGGGCCAGTCTGTATAGATTAACAGTTCTTAACGATGTAATAGTCTGATAAAGCTTCAGCGAGATAAAAAATTTGTAAGTATATACCTATATGAATAAATATTCATAATATATTTATAGATATGGATGGTGTTTAGAAAGTATCTTTCGTATTATTATTTAATTTGTGCATGAGTTCTTTTAGCTATATTTAATGAGTTAAATATTATGACAAAATATTTCGAATAAAATGGCCATAGAAGTAGAGTAAATGTACATAATATAATAATATGTATGAATGAGTAATCGTATGAAAATTGAAATATATTTGCGGGTCCGTGTCCCTCCCCTTTTTTGCCTATTTAAAATAATATCAATAACATTATATCTATATATTTTTGAAAAAGTCATATAACTCTTACTGTAGTAGACATTAATTATTGTATAATATAGGTACACGTATTAAATATCAATAAATACTCTCTCACTACTTTATCCTATCTCACAAGTTTTGTGCGCCCAAGTCTTCATCATCTTTTCATTAATGCTACAAAATTTTTATTTTTCAAATATCATATTGTAATAAACTTTTCAAACATTTAATAAGCTTTTATATCTTTTGAAGATTATCCTACACCATTTTAATGGTCAATAATAAATCATCTCTTTTACTGTGTATTTCATACAAATATATAATAATACTTCCTAACTTCAAACATCAAACACTTTCCGTAAATAAATACTTTCTGTTTTTCAAAATCATATCGCTCAATCAAAGAACCTTTCAGTCAGACACGCCTTTTCTAAAATAACAACGTATAGTGTCTAGTATAATAATAATATATTAAGCACACCAAACGTGAATATAATTGAACAACTTCCAAGGTACAAAAACTTCCACGAAGTAAGCAATTAAGTACGTAGATTCACAACACCAAACTCGTAAATGACCTAAATGAGGTCGACAAAAATAATATATATCATATGCTCGGTCAACACTTCACGCACGAGTGTAGAACCGGCGTTTTCACCAAAATTCGCGCTTCGCAACCATTTAGCTGCGGGATAAAAATCGACAAAAATCGGGAAGCTGCGAAGAATACTCTTCGTCTTATACTTTATGGCTTGTATAGTATTGCCAGATTAACACACGGCGAAGAATATTACGCGAAAAGGTTTCACATTTGTGTTTCGCGGGTAATTCTAAAATTTCGCGCGCGATCGTAATAGCTGTAGAGGCGTAGAGCCGGTAGATTATCTGGCGGACGCCGGAGCGGGTCTCGGCGTAAAAGCACCGTCGTGGCGCGGCCAGAGTCTTCTGCAGGAACTGCAGTTGAAGTTTGCGAGCGATGCCGAAGGGCAAGGCAGGGTCAGTTCAGATGAGCGCGTCCGTCGCGTGCTATGTGGGCGACCGTCAGGAGTCCAGCAGTACATGCCATCGCTGCACCTGGACGGATGGCTGGAAACGAAGAATTCTTTGTTCCTTGTCAAAGACTTAAAATTCATTTTGGCAGGTTTATTGATCCAGTGAGGATAGGTAAACGTTTTTTTTTGAACCACTACAAGTTAGCCCTTGACCGTGATCTCATCTGATGGTAAGTTATGATGCAGTCTAAAATGGTAGCGGGTTAAACTGTTAGGGGCATGGCAGTTATATTAAACCCATACCCCTATTTGGTTTCTACGCTAAATCGCTTGGCGGCACGTCTTTGCCGGTAGGGTGGTAACTAGCCACGGCCGAAGCCTCCCACCAGGCAAAAACATTATTTCTAATTAGAACGTGTGTTTTCTATCGAGACGAAATAACGTTCCAGTGGTTTGGTTAGGTTCTTTCTAATACTGTTACTTAAATGTAAAATTCATATTCTCGGATCGTCAATTTATTTAAAATTTACTTAAGTAAATAATTTTAACCTTTAAAGAAGCCAAGCTAATATATTGCTCCTTCATCAACACACCCGAACAATTTAATCAAAGTCTGCGCACTCTTAACACTAAGGGTTCTAAGGCTACGAGGCTTAACTACCTGTTGTCCTTGTTGTTCACACAGATCCTGCCAATGTCTCTCCTCTTCTCTCCCTGACGAGCTATGACCTAGTGAGAACCAGCCCACCATCTCATTGCGTTTGACGCTGCGACGCCACCACACGGACACCATCAGCGTTACTTCAGTGAGCTGGAATAGCGCCACCTGAAATAGCCACGAACAATGAGATAGACGTTCCTCCAAATTATGGAACTAGCTTCCACCTGCTGTGTTCCTTCAAAACTATCAAAAAATATGTGTATGGGGATATTCAGGGTGGATAAACAAATTCCTTATTAGCCGGCAATGCATTGGTGGTTCCTCTGGTAGGTACCTACTGTAAATGTTTAACGGCGACCACGACGAAAAAATTACGGCGGGCGACGGTAAAATTATTACATCAAGTGACTCTTCTGCTCGTTTGATGTAAGGAGGTTTTTCTGTATCACAAGGGTTATATTCCCGTAAAACTGTAAGAAAAGCGTACTTCGCTAAAATTTGAAGTAGCTGTTTCAAGCTCTTTATTTCAATGATAGCTTTTACTACATAATTATTAGGTAACTTCTGTCTGTCTTCTCAACATTTCTAGACTCAAGACTGATTTTTCCTATTTTTCTTTAAAACTGGCATACTTTTCTCTTTAATTTTGCGGACAAAATTTACAAAGCCAAACTCAAATAAGAACTCCAAATTCACCGCATTAAGTCCATTACAAATTACATAATTGGGCAAACCTGGAATATGAAGAGTTCCTTATAAAGTGGATTGGACTGTGCTCGGCGTGTAGACGACTTGCAGCGACCCATCTCCATCCCCAAAGAGCTGATGAGGACCAATTTTACATACGTATCTGGCGCTTTGTTGGGCGAAAGCTTCCGGAAATGTGTACCTTTTATGATCTGCAAGAAACAAGGAAAAACTAACCTTCGAGGGAATCTGGAAGAAATTTCTACTTGTGAGATTTACGCTTTACCCTTGTCCACTTATTTCAGTGTTAATAAAATATTAACATTTAAGATATATTTTGTACAGAATAAATTAACAAATGTGCAGAGTGCTCCTTTTGTTGCTTTGTCCTTTAATCATGCCGCAACAGAACAACGGATCGACGTGATTTTTTGCATGAATGTAGTTGAGGACCTGGAGATAGGGTACTTTTATCCTGGAAAAATGAGCAGTTCCCGCGGATATTAAAAAACTTAAACCAGCGGGACTAGTAACAAATATTTTACGGTGGTCGGTACGAACGGTATTACGAATTTCTCCACCTAAATATCATGCTATTTCCATGAAACACAAAAGCACAATGTAAGAGAGTAATAATTTTGGCTTACCAGCTCTACCGTAGTACCGACAAGACAATTAATGCCCAATAGTCGGCTTGCACTACAATCAGAGCATAGTTCACAAGCTAATCTCGTGCTTTCAACGACCTACTAAATACAAAATTATTCGCCATATTATGGCCTCTCATTCTTATTAAACAAAATAAGGGTTCGAAAAAAGATTTAAGCATAGAAAACGGTTTCTTTGGATTCTCGTCATTACATACCTCAACAGACAAATGTCCAGTAGTCGGGTTGTACTGTAACCCCAGCAGTAGTTCAGGAGCGGAGCGCGCGCTGCAGCAAGAGGACGCAGAATCCGATCTTGCGAGACTGCACGCCTCTCCGCCCAAGGGTGTTATGGCTGTGGTTATTGACGACGGACTCGCTAGCACGCCCGTAATTGAATGGTTGAGATCCAGTTTGGGCAGCTGGGAAAGGAGAGTTATTAGGTATATAGGTAGTTACCAATAGTTATAGTAATAGAGTAACAATAAGAAAAGCCTGTTTTGGTCACGTATCACAGAAGTAACACACGTGTAACTCGAAGCCGCCTAAAGAAAGCGCTGGTTAGAAATTGCAAACGTAGATTTGAGGGACAATAAACTGCGATAATTAGGTACAAAGGTCGGATAATAGAGGTCTAGAGTATGACGGAAAGCAAAACTGGGATATGGGATATTAGGACAAAACTATGACAAGAAGAAGTGGTATATATTGAAATATAAATTAATCCAAAAGCATTAGGGTCATCTATTAGTAGTTAATCTTCTACTGAAACGCGCATTCTACATGTTCTTATTGGGCATGCTTGCACTTCGGCGCAATGAAATCAATAAATTGGTTTTTCGGTTGTTTCATGTAATTTCTAACCTGCAAACTGGGCTGATGATGTTGCCTTGGCGATAATTGGAGCCACAAGTTATTCTCCAGCTCAAAGTTGAGATTGGCGAAGCTGACGGTAGCTTCACCAAGCAGTCGTTGTCGTCGCATGCGCTCACACCCATATATCCGTATACGGAGGCCAAGGCCGTGGACATCCTCTGTTGACAACATAATATCAGAAATTATATATACACCTACACTTTCAATATTTCACTTCACTCATACAATCAAAGAAATACGTAAAACGAAGAAATTCATAGCATTGAGTTGTTCCAAACTGTGTGTTTGAATTGGTTTGCTTTGAAAAATGGAACATTGTATACACACCAGTTATTACTTACCTGGATTGATCTTGTGCAGGACAAAACTCTCCATGTATTGTGGATTCTCCCCGTTGCGTATTTTAGACTTGTACTTCTGTTTCTTTAGCGGCAACAGAACAATGCGAACCTATGGGATATCACAACTATTACAATAATTCCAATAAGTTCAGTTTCTGCATTTGAGCAAAAGTTAAATTCTTGTAATTAAATTCTTCTATAAGTCGGTAATGCATTGGCTGTTCCTGTTGTAGTGCTGCTAGTATTCATTGGCGGCAGTTTTCACGCCACCAGACCGCTGTTTGTGAATTTTTTGGTAAAATTTGGTAGGTAAGTAGAAAAATTCTGAGGATACCTGGCTCTGGAGTACTTGTCCTGGCGCCTTCAGCGGTAGCGACCGCGCCTGTAGCACGTGAACCGTCATGGCACGCACAGGCGCATCGAAGAGCAAAGTCAATTCGACGGAACCACGCTCCTGCGAACCTCCTCCGCTTTCGCCGCAAAGTAAGGATGTGTCCTATGTGGATGGGCACATTGTCAAGACTGGTATATATGTATATTTTGTTTGCAATGGTAGGCAAGTAGGTACAATTCAGGTCTTTGTTTATTGTATGACAATTTAGTCTTTCTTATTACTAAGAGCCCAAAAATGAAGCCCAAGATGATGAAAGCGAGCTAACCTGGAAAGTCTGAAAGTTTTTATTAACCCTTTGCCTAAAAAAAAATTAACTCTAAATCTTACTGGAACTCAAAATCACTTTTCGGCACGTCTCTGCCAGAAGGGTGCTAAACTTTAGCTAAAGGTGAATACACTCGTTAGACCAGACGACTGCAATTTAAGAAATTAAAAGTTTCCGCAGGGCTGATCATCTGCAGGGTGGCTGATAGCACTTTACCCAAGAACTTAGTACTGGAACTCTTCATCAATTTACGGCACGTCTTTGCCGGCAGAATGCTAACTTTAGACAAGTTTAAAGACTCTCGTAACACTATATAAGTGCAATTTGAGAAATGACAAGTTTTCGAATGGCTATTAAACCAAGGCGATTCTCACCACCACACCCCAAAGAGCAGGAACAAGGATCCTTAGCTAAGAATGACATACAAAAATAAAAAGAGAACCGAAATAATTACATTATGCGCAATGATATCGCTCTCAACACTGCTCTGAGCCTCCAAAGTGTGTATGTAGTCAGCTCTCTGCTGCACCACTTCATCGATCCTGGTCTCCCGCAGGCTGGTGTCGCGCAGCGTGTTCTCTATCACTTCAACCTCCACTTTGGCCTGGTTCTGATTCTCGTTCTTTTCCTCGTACCTGCATTCCACCTCCTCTTTATCCTGCAATAAAATTTGCGACATTACTTATTTGTAAACTGTAGTTTTTCAAATGAAAAAGGTAAAGAAAGGAATCTTAATTTGAGGATACGTGTAAAGTACTCGGTTTCTATACGGCATCGTAATGGAAACTTAACTTAACCGCCATCTTTGCCGGTAGGGTGGTCAACAGCCACGGCCGAAACCGAAAGATTGATTTTAAGATCAATTGCTCATTCCCGTTGAGTTCCTGTGATATCTTTATATCACTGATATTGTTTTTAACGACAATGTAATTAAATATTTATATTTATAATGCTATAAAACACAAGTCTCCAAATTCTGATAACAACTTACAACTACTACATTTACCTACTTAGTATACCTACCTATAAAATTTAGGGGAAGATTATTTAAGTAGATGGTAAGTGTTCAATTTAACTAATAGAGAAAATGCAAACACACCTCTACATTAGTGCACAAAAAAACGATTATATAACAAATGTGGCATATGGATTATAATTTTATTATTCTACTATTGTTACTTTATATCTACTTAATAAAAAAATATTAATAAAAGCAGCGTAATTAATATTTTAGGCAACGATTAACCTAAACTAAATAACAATAATTTATAGCTTATCCCAAATGCTAATGTTTGTTGTTTAGTACTAGCATTAATATGCTAGTACTAAACTACACATCATCATCATGATAATTCATGATTAGCTAGATAACGCACACAGTACACACATCTTAATTACCTACTTATGTACCTCGCTCCAGCATTTCTTAGTACTGCGGTTACTATGCATCTTTACATTTTCGTATAAATTAATTATGATTTAAATAAAGAAATGATAAATTAAATAAAGAAATGACTTGATTTTTGTAGACTGAACACGTTTAATTCAAATGACAAATTCCCGATATACCTAATTGATATTCTACGAAGATTTCTTAGAAGATATCATGTACTAAATTATTATCAATTTCTAAGAAAGTACTGAAGTGGGCTGAAATGAATCCATTAGTCTGAGTGGAGTGCCCGCTGCAGGTGTTGAATTGGCGGTCACGCTATTTTATGTGGAAATAGATCATCCGTGGTGCCGTTATATTATTTATAGCCTGGATTTCGGAATTTTACCGACATCGGATTTTTGTAACCGATATTTAAATATAAAACTTGCATTTTAATCGTAGTCATATTTCTGTGGTGATCTCGATCGCTAAGAGTAGGTATATCTGTCACCGTAAGATTGTAAAAACCGTTAGATTATAATATAAGTCGCGAAATTGCAAACTGTCGAAAGATTACAATTTAACGCATTATTTTTCGGTAGATTGTAATCTGTTAGGTATATTAACCCGATAAATCCTAAGTGCTCGGCACTACCTGGTTATTTATGTCGAACCCTAACCTAATCTA
The DNA here is from genome assembly GCA_964035005.1 of Erebia palarica. NCBI lineage: Eukaryota > Metazoa > Arthropoda > Insecta > Lepidoptera > Nymphalidae > Erebia > Erebia palarica. The sequence continues at coordinate 22,330,767 of OZ035994.1, forward strand.
CAAGAAACAGTCAAGAAAACGTAAATACAATGAATATTTCAAAAATTGAAACTCGGAACGGTTCATAATCTTTCGACAGTTTATAATTTCGCGAGTTAGATAATAATCTAACGGTTTTTACAATCTTACGGTGACATATCCAAGGAAAATAATGCTCTATGAGTAGATCTCAGTCATATACACAGATCGTTGGATAAAGATGAGAAGGTTCTCTTAGTTGATTAAGTATGCCCCTACTTATGTTTTTTTTCTGTATGAATGCTACGTTTCATATTATCAATTTACCTGTTGTATGCGCAAGCGCAGCTCTTCATCCGAGTCGGAGGCCTCGAACGTGAATACGCGTTCAGGATAATGGTTCGTTTTCGACAAAGCATCTATAACAACACGTACGCACAACGTCAATCAATTTAATAACCCTCTAAACTAATCTATCAACTAATAACTACAAAAGTCTATTCTAGATTTTAATAAAGAAGTGTTCAGTATTATATAAATTCCAAAATATAATCCTGTCCTAGACCTATGGGTTATTCTGTACCTTTTTGAAATTTAGCAATTGTCGTTATTGTGTAACCTTCCTAAATAAACTCAGCGAATATAAGCGTATTGTAAGAATCACATACGTACTCTGCCGTGGCATTATGGTATAACTTACAGGTAATTGCGAAGTGATTAGCTGGCATATTAAAAGTAAATATTTACACAGTGATAACTGATACTTGCAGGTTCAAAGTACTCTATAACCTAATCACTTTACAGTTGCACTCGCACTTCACACTCGCGCTGCGTGACGACCGTAACGTGTACTTAAACGTTAATGTTACTAATCACATAGCACATGCTACACTTTTCACTCACTGTTTTTAACAAAGTGTAATCCAGTCCTTAATGACAAAAGGTTACAGAATAATCCCAAACGAGCTAGAACTTTTTGTGTAAGAAATTTTTTCCTAAAAACTAAAGTTCTAATTTATATTAACATAAGGTTCTATAGATATAATTATTACTATTATCTGGCACTAATGGTTTGGTTTCATCAAAGCAAAACATGAAAAGATAATCAACATTTAAAAGCACTACAGTAGATACAAAATTCATTAATATGTGCGTTTATTCCACAACAAACATTATTCATCTACTATAAACATCTTGGGACTTTTCTTGTAAGTTCATTCAATAAGATTGCTACATCAACTTGCTAAATAGGTAAAGCCAAGTGTTCACTGGCATGTTTTCTTGCAAGTAGTGGCTGTCATTGTTGCATCGTCAATTCCTGCAAGTTTTAAGTTTAAGCAGACCAAACTTGCAAGAGCTGAATTCTGCTAGAAATTGTGGACGTAGGTACATGGGCACTTGATCTGAGAACTGAATTGATACTTTAGAATTTCATTTACAATTCACGTCAGCGTCACGAAAGTTGAAACTGAAAATTTTGAAGTTAAGTAACGAACTTGCTTTGTATTTTTTATCTGTAGATATTTACTTATGCAACAATATTTGTGCGATTACGACTTTCAAATTGTTTTTTAAATAATGATTAATGATCATGAATGGCCAGCAACTGTTACAAATAAATATAACTCTCTATGCATCATGATGTTTTTGCATCCTTATTTTCGATGGGTGTTTCCTCGTGGTCCTTCACCATACCACGACCATTACAGCCCATTAAACGTCCCACTGCTGGGCACAGGCCTCCACTCTCGTTAGGGAATTAGAGCTCAGACCCACCACGATGCTCCAAAGCGGGTTGGTGGGCTTTAACGACTATTATAACCAGGACCGATTAATTTGCTCTCCGAGGCATGGCTGACTCACCGGCAACTTACAACTACGGGCTGTCACTGAGAATTTCTTAACTGAAAAAACCCAATAAGTACCTAAGTAACAATTTTTGTACCCGACCGGGAATCGAACCCAGGACCTCGTAATCCGCAGTCTATCATGCATGCTAACCGCTAGACTAACGAGGCAGTCTTACAGTAACAAGGATGTTACTAAGTATCATATCGGATACTTAGTAGAAGCTTCCAACGTTTTCAACTTTCACGACGCGTACGTACCCCTATTTACAATATTCACAAACGGGGATTAAAAAAAAACTTATCACTGACCAAATTGAGCATTGTCGAGCGGAAGCCCGGCCGATGTGACGGCGCTTACGGCGAGGACGTCATCACAGCACTTCCGGGTGAAGACCGCGGAGTAGCACCAGCGGCGGCCCAGGAACAGTAGCACCACCAGCACCACCGCGGCGAACGCGGCGACCGCGCTTATGTAGGCGGTTGCCTCCACTGCATGCAACAAAAACCATCCATAAGAAGCTTAAAAAACTTTTTTTAACGGTAAAAAAGTCAAACGTTTTTTACGGTTGAAATTGGGAACAAAGGTAGATCATAGGTTAAGGTTTTGAGGCTGTAGTTGGCACGAAGGTACTTACAGTCTTTGAGGTACAATTAAAGGCAAAAACCGTGAACTCTGTGCACAGATAAAACAATGCCCTGGGTGTGAGATTCCGAGTCGCACTTGACCAAGTGTTTTTGACTAGGTAGTCGCAGTGCTTGCAAGTGCTAGAACCAGCACTTCGCCAGTGTCAAGTAGCTAGTAGCAGGCAAGAAGATTGGGCGATAGTAGCAACGAGCTTATATGCGCATGCAATGAGTCATCCAACGATCTCTATGCTAAGTACCTGCTATGCATGAATCATTGCCTGTGCAACGCAACTGGCTGACTTGCATTTATTATTCCAGGCGCTAGTAAGTCTTGCTGATATAATAGGAATAGTGCAACGAATACCTAGAAGTGCAACACACTTACACATTATAATTATATTTTCAAGTTTCAACACAACTTTTAGGTAAGTAATGTTACTTATTTTTTTACGTCCACGCACAACTAAAAGAACACAGGCCATCAAGAATGTACTGGTACTGACCGAATTGGTCGTAGGTATTTTGTCATTTTATGCGAATACATGCAAGAGTTAAACCAAACAAAAGAATGTAAGTACAGATATTTACTCTAGAATATAATTTAATTCTGACAAATTAAGAACCGTGCTAAAAGTGTCCAGTGCAGGTTGTTTCCGACTGGCATAAAAATAATACCTAAAGGAAAGATGTAATTTTAATTTATTAAAAAAGGTGTAATAAGAAAACGCGCGTGTTCTACGAATAAATAAATCCACGTGCTATCTCACTGCTCTTCCCCCCTTGTGATATTTCGTGACTTTTCCGTACCGTACCCCCTACGAGTTTTGAGCCTCACGCGATTAATGGACGATCCCTAAGGGAACTATTTTTTACAAGGCTGCACTGAGTAAATGCTGGATTTGTTATTCTTGAACAGTTGCAAATCGTTAGTGATCTGACGTGCGTATAGAACAAAGCATTGCGAACTAGGTAAAGTATCTGCAGAAAGTGCTGTCTAGGAACATTGTTTACCATTAGTCGGGCTGATTCCGCCTGTGTTGGCCACCATCCTGGCTCACAGGCACATCGCGTGGCTGCATTCACGCACTGTTTATATCACCTGCTCCAAACTACACAACTTGATATTCTGAGTTTGAATATTCACTAATTTTAATTGGAGTAAAGTGGAATTGTATGGAGACGTGTTGGCACGGTGGCTGTCAGTTGTACGCATGCGCTTTGGCACAGGGGCTCGGCGGGGCGTGAGGAATTCTGCGCGGTGATAGGACGAAGGACTAGGGCATGTACCTATCGGGCTATAAGTAGGTATAGCGATAGCTTTGTTTGCTGGTCTTCAAGGCCGAGGGCCTGACCTCGGTCAGGTGCTAAGGGTGGCACGTAGACTGTTAATGTTATAGATTATTTCTTAACCTACCTACCTGCTTCTATAATATAGACAGCTATCTAATGAATTTGATATAGGAAGACCTATTATTAAAATATCGTGTGTATAAATTTAATTAAGTAAAAATGAGAAAGCTTCATGGCAATAATGTATTAAAATACCTAATATTTATAAGTATTTCGTGACGCAAAGCTATAAAGATTATATTCGCTTAACAATACAATTTTAAAAAAACGCAATAGGAAAGTTTTTTACGTCCATCCATAGATTTGGGATTGGTCCTAATCACCAAACCTAGATCTATGGTCCATGCCTACCATTACGATTAATGGAAATGGGTCTCGACTCACGACCCTCAGCAATGACAAATAATTCTCAGAGAGAGAGTACCTACCTTAATACCCACTCTACCGATTAAGCCCACCGGTCCTACATAAATGAACTATAGTAATCTACCTACTTATTGTTAGAAAATTTAAAGCCCCGCAACCACCAGAAAGCTACAGAACACTGGAAGACCGTCCACATAACAAATACGAAAATACTATCAGAAATTTCAGTATACTCTCGCTTGATTTTGAGGACTGATGGTTTTCGGGGTCTAACTTTCCAAGTGCTTTTACACCACAGAAAACTTGTAAGAATCAGATCCTTATATGCATTACAGCCGCTAACTATTTAATTTGTGGAGGGGTGATTTATATGATAATATTATAATAGTGCATAATAAGCGGGCCCTCAAAGCTGTTACTTGGTACGGTTTACGATACGCCCATCAACTACGGCCTAATCGCGTTGAATAGTCGTATTTTGTAGTGTACCTATGCGTAAAGTACTTCGGCACGCCGCTCTACAGTTTCATAGACGGCGACTTGCGAATTATTGCGATTCGATTAGGCGAGCCTAGTGGACGATAGCCTTTTCTGCCATTAAAAGTATTACGATGTGTCGTGAAATGTGGTAGTGCATAGTTTTGACGACCTCCCTGGCTGTCGCAGTATTGTTGTCTTAACGTGGGGAAGTATATTTAAGACACACTCCTAACAGGTTAGCCCGCTAGCAACTTTAGAATACATCATCACTTACCATCAGGTGAGATCGCAGTCAAGGGCAAACTTGTAGGGGATAAAAAAAGTTCGAACTTTCAAAGCAAACAAGGTAGTGTATCTAGTGTGGCCAATTCTGTTTAACACAATCTATAAAATAAACTAAAAAAACAGCTTTAAATCTATAGTTCTGTCCCTCTCCGCAGGGAGAATTATGAAAGGTTTAGCAATATTTTTAATGCTGTTATTTTAGTTTAGTTTAGACATTATGCACTACAGGAACATCCCAAATTATCTAACTAGGTACCTATCTGAAATGTAGTAGTGGTATAGTACCTACCTAGGCCTACTTATTTAAGTATTTAGTCTTATTTATACTTCCTACAAACGTCCAGATCCGTTCTTGCGTGATTGAGTAACAAATAAACATCCATCCATCTATCCATCCAAACATTACAATCGCTTTTATAATATAAGTATAGTAGATGAGAGAGGAATCAAATGCGGTTACGCGTTTTTATTAGATTAAGAAAAATTCATTTTCAAATAATTTTATTTCATACGGTTCACCATGTCAATATTCCGGATAAATAAATCGTGAAACTAATACCGGAAATACCTATGTTCATACTTAAATGTAATATAGGATATACTCGTAGCTAGGTATCCATCATTGCGTTCGGTCAGTTTTGGCATGATTCCAGCCCTGATTGCATCGCGGGATATTATTAAATAATATCACGGCTTCATATAGGTAGCAGGTAGGTGTGTAGGTACTATTCATGGTTCACCCAATTTATTTTGAAATAAGCGCTGATAAATCTGCGTTGGGGGCTGGCCCAGTGGGGAAGTGACAATTTTCAGCAAGCTCATGTGAGTAGAAAGAAGCATTACTTATTTAAATAGCCTACGTAATGGCCTTCTTTTGGCCTATTGGAGGAAAGGTTTACCTGGTGGGAGGCTTCGGCTGTGGCTGGTTACACCCTACCGGCAAAGACGTGCCGCCAAGCGATTTAGCGTTCCGATACGATGCCGTGTAGAAACCGATTAGAGGTATGGGTTAAATGTAACTGCCATGGCCCGAACAGGCTAGCCCGCTACCATCTTAGAGTGCATCACCACTTACCATAATAATTAATTAGTAAATAATTAAAAAAATTAAAAAACACGACTGTCCTGGTAAAAGCTATCTAAAAAGTTAATAATCTAAATTAATCTAGTTAAATTAGAATCTTATTCACATTTTTATTAAATTATATCTTTTTGTGAATCACTGGCCATATCTTAATATATATATATCTCGTGTCACAATGTTTGTCCTCAATGGACTCCTAAACCACTTAACCGATTATAATAAAATTCGCACACCATGTGCAGTTCGATCCAACTTGAGAGATAGGATAGTTTAAATCTCAAATTATAGTCGCAATTTTAATTTATTGCTAATTATTTGTCTGTTATTATTTGACAGTCACAATTATCTGTTAACTCCAAATGATTCTAACAGATGTCGATACCTTTCGACTGGGTTGAGTAAGTAATCAATAGATGGCGCTGCTATGGTAAATCTACGAACGTGTCATATAAGCTACATTTTAACAGCATAATTACCACGTGGTGTTGACGCTATAAAATTAATTAAATTTATTTTGTAGTGAACGAAATACCGTATAATTCAGCTAATTATTTGTCTGTTATTATTTGACAGTCACAATTGTTTACTATAATGTAATATAACAAAAACTTTAGCCACAGCAACGCGTGGCCGGGTCAGCTAGTTGAACTATATATTACATATTTTTATATTAATTACATTTTACATTAATTATTACATATTTTTGGAATCTACTCATCATTTTCTAGATGATGATTATATAGTTAATCTTATTTTCGAATTTTTTTTTTAACTTTAGTCTTTAATGCGGGACCATGGTCACGCTATCAATTTTTTTTAAATTTTACTAGCCTAAGTCACCCGGAATAAGCGAGGGGTTCTAACGATACCTCATTTATCAAGTTCAGGCGTCTAGAAGTTATGGTGGAATATACAAACTCACATACTTACATATATACATGAACCCTGAAAACAATATACTCCTTTTTTCAGGCAGTCGTGTAAAAAAGGAACTTAGTGCCTGGCCTTTCTCCGCTTATACCACAGCGTAAGCACCTACGCAGTACAGATGTTGTAGGTATATTTATACAGTAGTAGGTCGACGTCCATACAAATGGCAGACCAAGCTACCATGACAGTTGTATGATGGATCACCTTTAAGTCCAAGTGGTACGCTACACTCTGTACTTCACTAAACTGCATATGAGTACGACAATAATAGAGTAACAGAATTTTGTATGGTCCATGTTGCCAGTGCCGCCGCTTTGTCCCACTGTGGGTGTGTGGGTGGGACTACGGGATACTACCAAGTACTTGTAGTCCCCGGTCGTGGTGGAAGTCGGTTAAAAATGCAATGACTTCATTGTAAATCATCCATCAGCCTGTATTCGTCTACTGCTGGACATAAACCTTTTGGAGAGCATAAAATTTAAATAATATACTCAAAATTATTTAGTGGTTTTCATTTCATAGCCAAGATTCTAAAATATTTATCAAATTAGCACGGGTAAACGGTCTATATTATACCTATATTGGGACTACGAGTCTAGCCGTAGGGTATCCACCACCACCAGTGGTAGTCCACCAGTGGGTCAAACTGGTGGGATCACGGACACTGCACGTGAAATTTCTTCCAGTTTAATAAGTCACCCCGCAGCGTCGATCTTGACGCCTCTGTCGAATATTTACGACTGCAGTAAAGAACGCATCTTCCTAGACTGTGCTTATATGTTTGTCGACTTTCTACCTATCGCAGTTTTAACCGTGTGCTTAGTATAAATATTTTACTTTGGATTTTAAATTGCAAATTCAATTGATCGTCATCGAGCGTTCGATTAAATTAGCGTCGAGGCAATATATTATATTTATTTTTTAAAGTAAAATGAACCTTAACCGTATCAATTTAGAGCTTTTCATGTATGCATTCACGGACAGTGCTCCAAACGATATGTTTCGAAATTAAAATTGGTTGTACTGAATTTGCGACTTTAAATCAAGAGCTTTTGGGTTCATTTTAGATAACACCAATGTGATCGAATGATCGAATATGGCCAATCGATTTTGCAATTTTAAAACTGAGCCTAATTAGTGTAATGAGCATAATTTAGCCTGAGCGTCACAATTCAAAAAATTAATTGCTTTTTATCAACCGTATTAGTTACTACTGAAAAAGAGCAACAGACTTTCTGGCTAGTGGCTGGTTCTTCTCGGTAGGAATGTCATCCAAATCAGTGTTAGATTTTCTCGACGATTCGAAAAGTTTATTTGAATAAAAATAAACGAGTTTGAGTTTGAGAGCATAGGTTAGTGCGGTTGATCGAAGTTGTGCTGCTTTTCCGTAGCTATACAGTCCAATACTGAACCATTACCTACCATTTAGTAGCAAAAGTTCGGATAAAGGCATGATAAATGTTACATCTATCTACAGGGTTAATTGAAACATATTCTATACGTTATACTTTAAAAACTTTTGTTCAACCTACAAGAGTTTGAGTTTATTTTAAAAGTCGTAGAACACATTTTTTTGTATTATATAGAGAAGTTGCCATAAGTTTATTTGTATTTTAAACCCTGTAAATTTTTTGCTTGGATTTAAATTCGGCATAGATTCTTGACTCGTCAGATCTGCGATTAGGCAGAATTGTACGACCTAACCCTATATAAAAAGCCATAAAATTGACTGTAAGTCAGAAGTGTGGCCAATTTTGTATAGCACAATGTCTTAACTAAAATGACAGCTTTATATCTAGTTAATTAGTAATCCCTTTCCGCAGGGAGTATTATGAAAGGGTTAGCAATATATTAATGCTGTCATTTTAGTTAAGACATTATGCACTACAGAGTCAGCCGCATTATCATTTCATTCTATCTATATAGTTGCTTGTTGGGTTGAGGTGTGCGTGCTAAACATTAGCAAATCAGACCAAGGCTCAGCATAAATAGAATTTAATGAGTAATAGCTAATAAATATCAATGAAACATCGCAATAATATTTTGAAAATGTTTTTTTTATTAACACTTACATTTTTACAGCGTCCTAGCCAACAGAGTAATACTATAAAAAAAAAGAAACGGTGTAAAGAACTGTCGAACGCAAAACAATGTTAGTTCTACCGTGTACGTTAAACGAAATGCTCACAAAGATCACAATCATTACAATCATATAATTCAGAATCAACGACTATTGTCTCGTGAGATGTGCCAACCCGTCGACGTGCGTCGGACGGGCACAGAGGGTCACTCTAAAGAAACGAACATCACTTTAAATCTATAAACATTTCATATAATTTAGATTTATAGTCGCTATAATGTAATATAATTATTACTTTTATAACCATTATTATATTATGTTATATGTATTCGTTACCGATTGCGAGCGGTCAGCCCGCCCGGGGCGGCCTATAGACCGGGCCCGGGCGCCGGCCGACGCGAGCTGACTCTATCATAACTGTATAATTTTAAAAAGTTCTAATTACGCATTCCTACGTTTTGTTTATTATCATTTAATTAAGAAATTAAATCTTACGTAATTACCAATGAGCAGACTATTTTAATAAATTTCACAAAAATCACTAATCTCAGTTAATTTTAGAAAAAGAAAAGCATAGTGTCCGGCCCGGGCCGCGGGCGGGGTCCGGCAACGCGTGGACCGGACCGGAGCGGACCGGAGCGGGCCGGAGCGGACCGGAGCGGACCGGAGCCCGCCGCGGCCCTCCAAGCGATCGCGACTGTGTATGCTTCGTTTATCTACGTTACGAATGAAAATACGGTTTCAAAATTTCAACTACCTACCTAACAGTAAGCAGTAGTACACTAAACTCTCAGGCACTCCACATCGACCTCTCACACACCACGCACCCGTTCGATCGTCAACTGAACAATATTCACTCGAAAAATTCAACTTAATCTAAATCACTTAAAATTTTATAATCGTAGCTCCTTAACTGTTAAATTACAACAAATGCTTTGATCTACCGCTAGACACTGGTACTTATCGCTTACGGTGTGAAAAACAATTACATCAGTATTAACTCTATAGTCGACCGCTGACCGCTGACCGACGCGCCGCACCGCTGAGATTCACGTTCCGGATCCGTTGATTCGCGATTCGGCCACTCAAAATTACGTCACCGAACAGTATTCGATATAAAAATAACTCACAATTCCCATACGGTATCGTGTGTAAACGTTAACGTCGCAAAGTCTTCTTTTTTTTTTTATCCACTCCAAGTTAGCCCTTGACTGCAATCGCACCTGATTGTAAGTGAACCAACCTGTTAGGGGCAATGAACCAACGCTTGGCGGCACGTCTTTGCCGGTAGGGCGGTAACTAGCCACCAGGCCAGACCAGAAATTGTAAATTCCCAAATTGACCCTGCCGGGGATCGAACCCGGGATCCCCGCACGTGAAACAGCGCCACGGAGGTCACCCACTGAGCGTAATATATACATAAGGGGTCGGGCGATGCGGCGCGGCGGCCGACGGAGCGTGCGACGCGGCAACAAGCGGTGAGAAGCGTACACGACAGCCATTACACATAGACCGTGACGTCACCGCGGATGTCGGTCTGAGCGCGGAACACAAAGGAAATAATGCACGGCGTAACGAATGATGCACGACGCGGCGGTGTGGACGTGGCGGCGCAGTCTAGTAGTAAGTCTCTTGTTCGAGCCAGCCGCCCGGGTTGCGGCGCAGGTAGAAGCGCCGGATCTCGTCGTAGATGAAGATCGACAGCATGAAGGGGATGGCGGGCAGCCACCACACGAACCTGCCGCACACACCGTGTTTACATAAGTTTCAGTTTCTTTATTAATTGCAATTCCATAGTTACATTATTTCATAATTAACATATTATACTAGTCATATTTCGTAATTCATGTAAATAAGACATTCTATGGATACCCAGTTTGGGTGTGGCAGTTTCAGTTTCTTTATTAGTTGCAATTCCATAGTTACATTATTTCATAATTAACATATAATAGTCGTATTTCATAATTAACGTAAATAAGGCACGCTATGGATACCCAGTTTGGGTGTGGCAGTTTCAGTTTCTTTATTAGTTGCAATTCCATAGTTACATTATTTCATAATTAACATATAATAGTCGTATTTCATAATTAACGTAGATAAGGCATGCTATGAATACCCAGTTTGGGTGTGGCAGTTTCAGTTTGCGTTTCAGTTTCTTTATTAGTTGCAATTCCATAGTTACATTATTTCATAATTAACATATAATAGTCGTATTTCATAATTAACGTAAATAAGGCACGCTATGGATACCCAGTTTGGGTGTGGCAGTTTCAGTTTCTTTATTAATTGCAATTCCATAGTTACATTATTTCATAATTAACATATTATACTAGTCATATTTCGTAATTCATGTAAATAAGGCATCCTATGGATACCCAGTTTGGGTGTGGCAACAAAAAAGTACATGGTGGTAGGGGGACCGATTTTATTAGTGTTTTTCAGTATCATTTAAGAATTCATTAATATTGTAGTAACATTTTTCAATCAGATAGTTTTTTAGCGTGTTATTAAACTCTTTTTCTTTTCCGATGCTCCTAATGTAGTTTGATTTTTTTACGCTACTACAAGTTAGCCCTTGACTGCAATCGCACCTGATGATAAGTGATGATGCAAAAATGGTAAAATGGTAGCGGGCAAACCTGTTAGGGATATGGCGGTTATATTAAACCTCTTGTTGGTTTCTACACGGAATCGTACCGGAATGCTAATACGCTTGACGGTACATCTTTGCCGGTAGGGTGATAAGTTGGTAACTAGGCACGGCTGAAGCCTCCCATCAGACCAGACCAGAGAAAATTCAGAAATTATAAATTCCCAAATGGATCCTGCTGGGTATCTAACCCGGGACCTCCTACGTTAACACAACAGCGCTCAACACTGTGCCAGGGAGGTCGTCAAGATCCATTGGAGCGGGCATCATTATTATTATATTATTGAGGATTGGGCCAATCCATAAATGGTAAATTGAGAAATAGTTATCTAGTCCAGGAATTGAAGCCAAACATTACAGAACGTATCCAAAACTCGTTCATATGATAGGATGCGTAATTATATTATTGAGGATTATCCCGATGGCGCGATGAGGAAAAATTATAAACCAAAAGTTATATTATATAATACCAACAGGAATTCAGCTTTAGAGCCAGTCCTGATGGAAAATCGCATATTTTAAAGGACAAATTTTCATTCCAAACAAACATTATAACAAAAAAAAATTTGTTCTGAACTAATTTACACAATAAATTCTTACACATGCTATAGGAAAACGGATCCTATAGGATCGTTTTCGTATCGATCCTAATTGTGCGTTAGTTTTTAGATAGAGCACTAAAATAGGACCTTATTTTTATTACAATTCATTTTCTTTAGTGATAAAATAAGGAAATCAGAAATCTTGTTTCTTATTTTACCTCATTAGGGGATGAATTCCAAAAAACTATCTGATACAACTGACTCTTTTCCTACTGAGGAACTCACTTGAGAGGGTACATCCGCAGGCCTTTGTCCATGCCGGGAGTGTACGAGAGGAATGCGGCCAGTGCGGTCTCGAAGATGAGGCCGAAGTTGAGAGCCCAATTCCGCATGCCCTGGTGGACGATGGAGTTGCGACGGGTCTTGCAGATGATCAAGTCAGCCCACTGCACCACTACGATGGAGACGAAGAAAGCTGTGTGGCAGGTGTATTCGAGGGCCTTGCGGTCGCGGTAAGTCTGGGGAAAATGTCATTACATCAAAGTCAATTTTAGATCCACTGTAGGTGTTTTAGAGGGCCATGCGGTCGCGGTAAATCTGGGGAAAATGTCATTACATCAAAGTCAATTTAAGGTCCACTGTACACTCATTGACTTATAGAATATGATGGTGATAATCAGTTACGGTTTCAATCTTGAAACTAAAGCTACGCGGGCTACATACGGACCCTGGTCTGAGAAGAGCTCACAACAAACTCAGCCGGATTTATTTTTCCTCTATCAGGCGGTCTATTACTCGATTACTATATATAATAAATGCAAAAGTTTAGATGGATCGATGGATGAATGTTTGTTACTCAAACACGTCAGACCGGCTGAACGGATCTGGATGAAATTTGGCACAGAGATAGATTATAGTCGGAAATAACACATAGGCTATCCGGCTTTTTATTCCGAAAAATTAGAGTTCCCGCGGGGGAAAAAAAACTTGAAAACACCAAACTCACCCGGATGAAGCTAGTCTATTTCTATACTAATATTATAAATGCAAAAGTTTGGATGGATAGATGTATGGATATTCGTTACTCAATCACACCAGAACGGTTTTACGGATTTGGATGAAATTTGGCACAGAGCTAGATTATAGTCTGGAAAAGCACACAGGCTACTTTTTATCCTAAAAAATTTATGAGTTCCCGCGGGAACCAAAAACCTAAATTCACGCGGACGAAGCCGCGGAAATCAGCTAGTTATTAATATGAATCAGGGTCACGGCTGAAAATCAGCGCTGTATGCTCTTGTATTTGCATAGGGTGGTTTTCATACCATATTCTTCCAGAACTTCTGTTGCCTGAGGGATATTAGCACAAATGCTGAAGTGATAGCGACATATGGATGGACATACACTTGGAAATACATTTGTCATCACATCCTTTGGGAATGTTAGTATTATAACTACCTTCAATACGAATGGTCCTTCAAGCCGGATACACAAACATCACAATTTCAAAAATATTTCTACGTACCCATTCCTGTCCATAGGAGTCAGGCAAGTCGTTGATAGCCTTCGAGTCCCATTGCTTTCTGATGCCAAACAGTTTCGTGGGCAGGAATCCGTTTTCAGCCATGATCACGAAGTATACGAAGAATCCAGCGGCAGCTTGGATCATTCCGATTTGGCCGTACGCCATTGAAATCAACCTGTCAACCCCCGAGATCAATATTATATAATGTGTTAGGTGCGTTTTGTTTCCAATTTAATTAGGACTGACTTTAGGTCCCAAACCAGTTCGAATTTAAACTTTTGTAAGTCCTATATTAAAAATATGTTTTGTCTACCTGTCTGTTTGTTAACTTTGCGTTCGCTTATGGTTTATCCCATCGAGGTAAAACTTAATACATTGGTTGTTTTGACTTGGCGGGCTTCTGATATTGTGCAATCATTGTCAACAGTCAGTACATTAGTCATTGCGTATTATTGAAATTGGAATTTAGAAGAATCTACCATCTTGTACTAAAATAGTATTTTTTACATTGACCTTGATTGACCTCAATAAAATTTCAAGTATACCAGAGAATTCGAATCATTCGTAATGAAAAACTTTATTTCGTAGAGTCACTATTACAGATATAAAACTATAATGTACCTTTTCGAGTTTTCTTGTAAGTTAGTAATGAATCTAAGTTAAGCTAAGAGAACAGAATAGCTTAGAGTTTACACGGCAATTTAAACAGTTATTTATTGTAGAAACAAATAAATAAATGTATTTACAAAAGTTTGAATTCAAATATAACTTTCCATTTACTATCTAAAAGATTCTAATCTATTTAAAACTTCCTAACGAAAAGCCGGTCCTTTTAAATAATGTATCTATAGCGTGCTTCGAAACCATTAATTAAGTCCAATTGCACCAAACCATTAAGTTAGTTCAAACATTTTTTTTACATCTGTTCTGGATCAGGTCAACTGTGAGTTAAACTTTTTTTTAATTCCACTAAAAGTTAGCCCTTGACTGCGATCTCAACTGATGGTAAGTGACGATGCAGTTTAAGATAGTAGCGAGCTAACCTGTTACAGTATGGCAGTTATATTAAACCCATACCCCTAGTCGGTTTCTACACGGCATCGTACCGGAACGCTAAATCGCTTGGGGGTACGTCTTTGCCGGTAGGATAGACGTGTGAAAAAGTGACATCACCACAAAGTTAAGCTGAGCAGTTTGGTGCAATATAGGGCCTAGAGTTCTGTCTAAACAAGTGACCTTTAGGGTTTAAATACAATTCTAATCAAGTAACTTCCAATATCTCTTGAATTTCTCTTTCATGTCATGCAATAATATAATTGTTCTTGGAAACAGATTTGGGATATTTTACTCTGTTGTAAAGCATTGTTTTGTGTAGACGTGAAGATTGCATGCAGCAATATGATAAATACAAAAATAAAAATAAAAATGTGTCTAACAAATTCAAGATGGAGCCGCTTCGGCCATCTTGTTTTAAAGGCGTTAAACGTACGCTTGATATAGACTAAATGGTACACCAAAAGTTAAAGTTATTTATCATATTGGCTGCAACGCATTGTCGATGCAGTAAATACCGGAGTAGATTTGATTGATAAAGAAAATAGCTCATTCAACAGTTAGATTCTCGGTTCTGCAGGTTTGCTAAATTGAATTCTATGCTTAGAACATTAAGATTTTGTTTTGATTCCGGTATTTACTCCAACGTTTTCTGGTTATTATTTGTTAGTAGGTAATACTTACATTTGGACGCCACACATGCATTGTTAAATAACCACCGATAAGCACAAGCAAACAAGATTTTCGAAAATCGTTTGTGATCTAAAAAATAAAAATAAAGGATAGCTCAACAAATATCTAAGTAAATGTGTATTGTGTGGGTGACGGAAGCTCCTCAGCTCGACTATGCTGTGACCGATATAGCAACGTGCTTCTATAAAACGACTATGTTATATACACAAGAACATATTTACATATTTTATAACCGCATAAGAAACCCAAATAAATATTCGTTAAGAAAATTATAACATGAAAACTATTACAGTACGCTCCATCTCGCCTAAGACATTCCTTGAAAAAAAAAGATGTTTCTATTAAAATATTCTATCAATATTCTTTCTACGGATCTAATCACAATCACACACAGTTACCGACTAAGTCGTATGACA
This sequence comes from Erebia palarica, assembly GCA_964035005.1. Lineage (NCBI taxonomy): Eukaryota > Metazoa > Arthropoda > Insecta > Lepidoptera > Nymphalidae > Erebia > Erebia palarica. The sequence continues at coordinate 22,346,656 of OZ035994.1, forward strand.
GCTAGGTTCACTAAGTTGATCACTAACGTGCAAGTTAACGACATACTGCTGCGCAATGTCGTTTCTTTCATCTATGGTTAAAATATGGAAGAGTGAAGATTTATAAAAGGTAATAAAATGGCTATTGTCTATTCTCTATTTCAAAAAAGGGATCTAGATAGAAAACTATTCATTAAGCCAATTGCACATCACAGAATGCGCCCCAAGAAACGTGTTCTTCAGTGCTGGAACCTTTTTTTTCAGAACTGAAACAGTAGTTGCTTGCGGCTAGTTCAATAATGCGAGATTAGCGTTAATATTTAAAATTCATTCTCAAGAAGCTAAAGGAAGTAAGAGAATAACACCTGTATTCACAAACATTACTATTAAGTCTCGCATTAGATCCTTTTCAAACGCAAAAGCCAGGAAAGTGTAAATTCAGCGTTTCAATCATTGTAAGATTAGAAATGATGATGACGTCATCTCTTGCACCTGCAAAATGTGGAACAAACTTCCACCGGCTATATGTTTTCAAAAGATATGGGGCAATTCATGGGGGAGATAAAAAAACTTAAAAGCAGTTTCTATTGCACTGGATTCTGGAGTAGTCACTTAATATCAGAAACCAAAAACTAGGAAAATAAACCTCTAAAAAATCTGGCTGGTTTACCGTTCGGATCTCTTGTGAAGCTCTAATATTAACAATCGTGAAAACAGATGTAAATCGTGTATTATACACAGAGTAGAGATTGTTTTATTGTTTTTTGTTTTGCTTTACAGGACTCGTTCGACTCTATACGAGCAATTGCTTAGTGCTGGATCGAGGTTGGGGGTAGTCTTCGTAATCACTCTTCCACATCCATGTCAAATGGAACTGTTCAACCACAAGTAGCCGCACCATTAAATTTAATTAATTGTATTTTTTTAAAATCCAATATATTTTCAACACAGGGTCCAATTTTCTGTGAAATGTCTATTTGGTGAAGAATTTAGACAGATACATAGTTTTGAAACGCAACCCAACTTGACGGGTGACGGGTGTTGAATGAAATGATTATAATATTTTTATGACCAGTATCATACTACTAACAGCCGACGTTCTGCGACGCCATGTCGTAGCTTCGGTCGCGTTTCAAAGTGAAGTTTCTGCCTTAAGTTTTATACTTGAGAGAACTCAATAAAAATAATTTTGTATTCTTTATTTTACCATCTCACCCTGTAACCTATTTGCTTAAATTATGGAAAAATAAACAATTATGTTCATATGACAAAATGTATCCAATGAATAATGCAGTAGATACTAATTTTGTGATAAATTGCACCCTGCGTAGTTGGTTTCAAGTTAAAAGAGCTCTGGTAAGATAAGAGTTCTATCTACACGTAGGCAATGTTCCTTCATAACGAGCGGGAATCTAACGGTTCACTGACAAAGAGCGCAAGACACCCCTGCAGTCGTACGTTACTCGGTACCACCCAATAACTATGAATTATACAAGTTCCAAGTCAGAGCTCCTTTTTCGTGACGCCAACTGTATATAATTTTGATAGTGGGCTAAACATTGTGTCAACACCCAAATGAGTATCTAGTAAGCGTTGCCACGGCGATGGTGGCGAGTGCGGCCGACCTTCTGTTGACGAGGTTGTCGCGGTAAGGGTCTCGGGGCTGCCGCTTCATGATATCGGACTCGGGCGCCTCGTACGCCAATGATATAGCGGGTACCTTCGTAAACACCAAGCAATCAGCACACAACACTAGCGGACGCGGCCGACCGCGCGCGTACACAATATACCCACATTACCTAGCTGTGCGCCCCTTCGGCGACTCTACCTCCGTATACACATACGCAAATATACAGTACCACTATGATTACTTAATGTACTAGAAAATATCATAAAATAGAAAGATAGCGTGTGAGATATAAAATATAGCTCGTCGATAATAATTGTACTTATCAAAAGAGCATACGATATTTGAAATGCTACACTATAAAGTAAGAAGCCCTAGAAAAATTCATTAAGTATTACGTTTAGGTGTTTGATGTATCTAAGATAGATATTTTATGATGTAGCCTACCGACGAGATAATATACGGTAAATGCGGTGATATGATCTGTGATTTAAAAAATAACCTACTGTATCTGATGGTAACGTGTACGATGTCAAAAATATATCGTGTCATGGTGCTCATGAAGGATGTGAAAGATTAAAAAAAAATTAAATCATAAAGAGTAAACGATATCTGTACTAAAAATATGTAAAACGTGTGTTCGGAAACGCATGCACGGAAGATAGATGGCAGACACAAGATAGACATCGACCACTTACCTTAGCACGATCACTCACATAAACCACATAATACATTAGAAAATATATATAGTCAATATAAAAAACCACAACTCATACGTGATACAACGCGTTTGCGCCGTCGCTTGCGAGCAAACGCGTTATTCCACAACGACATCAAGCTACGTTAAAGGAAATAGGAGATCAGTTATTATAGAAAAGTAGAAAAGACAACGCAAGGCAGAAAACGGGAGCAGTGCTTTTGTCGCCTTCAATATCCACACTCTACTCGTACCGTGTCACAAGACACCGGTACGCAGGCAACAATCAAACCCCAATATTGAGGACTAATAAACACGTGGTAGCAAGCAAGTAGCGAATAGTATTATGAAGTCTCAACGAGCGGTGTCGCTCGCCGTGTTTTTACCTCTCGTTAACGAGCTTATCACAGAAAGGATTACGCGGCTGTCGCTTCATTATGTCAGATTCTGCCTCCTCGTAAGCCAGGGAAATGGCGGGCACCTACACAAACACTAGCTATGAGAGCGATCGGCAAGCGTGCGTCGCCTCACGTCACGTGATCACAACATCCAACACTTAACAAGACCTTTGCAAACACACACCCCGACCAAACTCCAATGCCCCTTACCCACTAACCAACCCTATCAAGAACCCTACAAGAAGCCATTTGTAATTCTACTAATATTGTACATTAATGAGCAAGGATAGAAAATTTAATTAATCTCAATCAATTCTTCAAAGTATGAAATGTGTCCTGTCCATACAAAATTATTTTGCATTGGATGGATACATTACATGGATTTGCATTTACTTCGTTTGTTTACCTAATGGCATATGTTCTGAGAATTGCGAGGCAATAAAATCGTGAGCTAAAAGTTCAACCAAAAGGATCCGTTCAAATTCTTAGCATTGCACAGAAATTTTTAAAAAAAACTTGATAGTTTGTTCCCAGATCACAATCCCGCCACTACTTAAATCCCCGTCTTCTATTTAATTTTTCCAACAACATGGGGCTAGATAATTTTAAATCGGGATGTGTGCTTACAATATCTTGCGATGCTTACATACTATCACAGAAAACAAAATGTTAAACACATAAAAAGACCATGATATGACGTTCGCTGATCACCACCAGGGATGTGAAACAAAACTTAATCGAATAATGATAATGTTGAATGAATCGATTTTGACTCGATGTGTCCGATTCACACTCGATGATTTGTCGATATGATGATGATAAAATGGGGATGGGAGTGATTGTTGTAAAATCGATGTGTTGTGTTTCGCCTTACATGTGCAACATTTACCAAGTACGACATATTTGCACTTCCTAGAAGTAACTTGTATTCGAGTCCCTTACTATAGCTTAGCCGAATTAATCTTATATGACTAGGTGACACAAACAAATTAGTCTTTACATAGGAAATTGCGCATAAATTGGGTGTTACGAATTGGTGACTCTTACGTTAGAAAGGAAAAGCGATAAGAAGCGATTTTACATTTTTATTTAAATTTTTTAAAAGGGCTAGAGCTTAGAGCAGAAAAAAAAACAGATCCGTCAAGTTAAAAAAATCTTATTCACACTCGCTTTATATGTAATAGGCATGGAATTTTATGATAATCTCTTTCACACATTAAAACAATATATCACGCTTTAAGACATGCATCGATACAGTGGTATGAAGTCCGATTTGTATGGTTCCTACGAATGACTAGTACTGAAAATTTTTTTCGTTACATGTTATATGTGATCACCTAAACCTTTTAAACACTTATTTTAAGCAATTTTATTAGCCATAAGTTTAGTCGCCATTTCGTAACACAGACAACAAATATTATATAAAGCGTCACTTCATCATTATTTGAACACGACGTACGCTAAAAAAAGTCCATTTAGTAGAATTCTTAAAATTAAATTCTATGCAATCATAACAAATTAGCCGAATCAAAGGGGTAAAAAGGAGTAAGCCTGTATAAGAAGCTATATATAGCAAAGCAAAAATATAGCAGGGATTAATTGTTTTTAATTAAATTTGGTTAGTAATTAATAGATAACTACTCAATGTAATAATTTTGTAAACATTTATTCGGTTTTTCAGGCACAAATTTGTTTTTTGTATTTCTCTTCAAACATTTGTACAACTTATTCTGGAGTCATTATGCTCTATTTTGAGGATAGGTTATTATTTCGAAGATCGTGAAAGTTATCTCTAACCAATTTTTAGCAGGTATTTGGAATTACCTCATTGGCAAGTTAGGATAGAAAGTGTAAGGCAATTTGGTCGTTATGATTGCATAGAATAAAGTTTGAAATTAGGTTCACACTCCACTCGTTCACGATACCGAGACAACAGCGGCGTTAGCTGAAAACCGGTTAGTGGTTATAAAAAGGCAGCACATTGTATGTAAGGGAACAGAGACCTCTCGTTGACAAGTTTGTCGCAAAAGGGATTTCTCGGCGGGCGTTTCATTATATCCGCCTCCGCTTCCTCGTACGCGAGCGCTATGGCAGGCACCTATTGTCAATATCTCATTAAATATCACAGACTACATGAAAAACACGATTCAGAACCTCTTGTTACTGAATTCTACTTAAAATTCAGTCAAAACCGACTTTACACAAGGGCCCATAAAAGTTTATCGCGGAAAGTACCCGTTCTATTTTTTTGGTGTATGATTTGGTCAAGCTAAATCGGCTTTTTTGGACACGTTTTAAGTTTATCCAAAGGCTGCGCGATTTTAATTTAGTCTGTGTTATATAAATAGCCTAAATGTAGAGGTGTTCTCAGCTGAAAATTATTAAATTTCACACCACGTAAAGTTGTTCCTGCGACTTTATTTCTTAGATTCATATAAAATAAGTATAAATTGCTTCGTCAACTATACATATCTGAAAAATAAGTTTAAATATGCCGTAAGAACAACTTCACGGATGTATTTTTAAATTATACATAGTTTTCTTTATATCATATATATTTTTATTGTTGAATGAATGCATAAACAAGTTTCTGTGGAAAACGAAACTTATTCAGGATAAAATGGTCGATGTACATAATTCGCTTAACAGCGTTTTCTTGTATCAAATTGAAGCCTTGTTTGTGTATCCATGTTAATGCAAGCAAATATCTATTTATTGTGTCATTCCAGAACTCAAAACTATACTTTTTTTTTCTCTTTATCGCGTTGGACACAATCTTTTCTCCGTCCGGATTTAAACTGTTCTCAAACCCTGTAGTGCGAAAAAACTTTAAACTTCAGAGCAAAAACCACTAGTGCCAATCCCAAATATTCAAGTATTATAAAATGAAAAATACATATTTACTTGCACATCAAAATGCCTAATGGAAATCGAATCGTATTTCAGATCAATAAGATTTAGAGTATAACTTACCATGTCAGTTCCGAGATCGATGCAAAGGATGGTAACTGTGCCGAGGGGTAAGGGAATGTCGCACAGGATGAAAGCAAGGAAGGGCGAGATTTCTGGGATGTTCGAGGTTAGAGTGTACGCGATGGACTTCTTGAGATTGTCAAAGATGAGTCGGCCTTCCTCCACACCAGTTACGATTGAGGCAAAGTTGTCATCGAGCAGGATCATGTCGGCAGCCTGTGGAATAATTGTTGTTTATGATACAAGTGCGCTATTTCAGTCATTGAAGTTGAGGCATACGTACAAGCTATAAATATTAGCGAAGGTGCACAAATGTGATGTTACAAATTTTTCAATACTGAAGAGGGAATAAAATTAAACAATAATTTATGTACAATGTTGTCAATATTGTTGACATATTTGAATATTTGGTGGCTTTCACGGGATCACAAAAACTCATTTGTTTGGACACAATCCCCATAGCAAAACCGATGTCAGCCTTCTTCAGAGCTGGGGAGTCGTACACACTTTAAACAGTCACGGCTACGATAGCGCCTAGACGCTTTGACATAATACCTAGAAAAAGACTGACACAGCAGTAACACTCACTTGTTTGGACACGTCGGAACCAGCGATGCCCATAGCAACACCGATGTCCGCCTTCTTCAGGGCTGGGGAGTCGTTCACACCGTCACCAGTCACGGCTACAATAGCGCCCAGACGTTGGCAACCTTCCACGATGATCAGCTTCTGTTGTGGTGATGTGCGCGCGAATACGATTTCCGTGTGGTACCTATTTGGGGATTTTCCCAATCATTTAATTGTACTACGCACAAATCAAATCAGAAATGTTAAAATCCTCAAAAGCACAACCGAGCACAACGAATTACGAACCGGAAGTAGCAATAATTATAGACGGCGCTATAGCTTGGAAAACCGATGGATTTTATGGTCCCAAAGTGAAAAAAATGGGTACCGAAACTAGTGCGCACACAATCGGTAGACCAAAATATGGACAGGTGACATCACAAAGACGCAGGGAAACCTCTGGACTCAAGCGGTCAAATACCATAAATTGCGGAAATCCTTAAACGAAACCTCTATCCAGCAGTTCCAAGTTAAAATCGGTTGAAAAGGTTTTGTACAACGGGAAAGGGATTGATATTATTAAATCATTACACCCACCCAATGTAAAGAAAAACCCAACACTTTTCTCAGCCCGTATTTACCATAATATGGAAGAGATGCAACAAATCAGAACAAAAACTTCAGAGAATGTTTTTTAAATTTTCTAGTTTTAGTCTACAAAAGTAACAAGGATACACTTTTGTTTGAAAACTTACTTGAGAATTTCATCGAGTTGGTCCGAATTCAATTCACGCAGTTCAGTTCCATGAACGACAGCCGCCTTGGCTTCACGCGGGTTCACTTCGGAGACGGGGATATTGAGACGGGCAGCGATATCTTCCACAGTTTCATTGCCTTCGGAAATGATTCCTACGGACTTGGCGATGGCCTTGGCAGTGATGGGGTGGTCCCCTGTTACCATGATAACCTGTTTCGAAAACAAAAGTCCTTGATTACCATTGTGCGTCATCTTCCCTCTTTCCTATGAGAGTGGAGGCCTGTGCCCAGCAGTGGGACGTTAATAGGCTGTAGTGGTGGTGGTGGTCATCTTCGATATGAAGTTTGACGGTCATCATGCGAAAAGCCTTGCGGTCTAAAGCTTGTTTAGACGGCTAAGCCCTATCTAGCGCTGGGGCCATACTGCCAACGCTTAAAAGCAATATTACTCAAAATTACAGTTTGATGCCACATACCTCATGTGACGCTCCTAAAATAAGGGTTTTATTTCTAAAACACGAAATTCAACAATAATCATACTTTTCAGGCTTTTTATCCCGGAAAATTGAGGAGTTCCTGCGAGAATCAAAAAACTAAAAACCAAGCGGACGGAGTTGCGGGCATCAGCTAGTGAAACAATATGGCTTTAAGCGTTGGCAGTATTGCCCCTGGATTCGTCGTCTAGCCTCTCGCGCTTTTGACTACCTGGAGATCCTGTACCTGCAATGCTACTTTCGTACATTATCTTGGTAACGAGAATTGGCTTTAATTAATAAGAAGCACAAAGAATCCAATTTTCACACATTAAGGCTATCTAATATAGTCGATCTAAGAAGAAACTTTACATTTCAGAATTGGCGAGTTGAAAAGTCGATGAAAATTAACTCTAAGACTAGCTGGATATCGATGAAATCCATAGTATTTATCAGCTCTCTTATTTCATGTCACCTTGTGGCTCCACTATGGCAGCTTTAGGTATAATATATGGCTTTTTATAATACCTTATAATTTAAATAAAGTTTAAAAACTTTTATTTAAATTATAAGGTACCCTCAAATATTGCAGCTCAACATCAAACCAGAGGAGCCATTCTTTGGTACCTTGTTATTTGTTGTTACATTACGTAGCATTAGCGTACGTGCGTGTAAAATATACATGTGCGCCTGCTCATATCACTTTGTGTGTGTAGATGCATGTTGTTAATGTGTGTGTGTTGATTTACCTATTTACTAAATAGGTAAATCATGTATGACTTCTTATGCGAGCCGCATACGAAGATACCTTTGTCCAATTTATTTAAAAAGTAGCTGTATAAAGCGGAGATATCTACAAATATCCCGCACATTGCACTAATAATCGTGTAATAAGTACCAAATCCAAGTTGAAATCAGTTATCTTTATATTATTTTATGTAGAAAATTTAAATAGGTGCCTGTTTAGCCTTTAAGTGATTGTATATGTGTTTCTTCACACTGTATTATGTATACAATGTTGAATGTATTATACATATTTATTTTAATAAAGAATTTATAAAAAAAAAAAATGTGTGTGTGTGTGTGTGTAACTGAAAATGTGGGTGTTATCGCAATCTCACCTTAATACCAGCAGATCGGCACTTGGCAACGGCATCAGGCACGGCGGCTCGCGGGGGATCAATCATACTCATGAGGCCGACGAAGCGAAGGTTCTCCACGGGGAAGTTGATATCGTCCGTGTTGAATTTGTAGCCGATGGGGTATTTGTCCGAAGGTAACTGTAAGTCGCAGAAACCAAGCACTCGTTCGCCGAGGCCGCCAAGTTCTAGGTACGCGTTGTTGAATGCCTCCTTCATTTCTTCGTCCAAGACCTGACAAATTTCAAAGATATGAAAGATTGTCTGATATGTGCTAAAAATTTGACAAGTTCACCATCACAAGAAACTATACAAAAAAATCACAGGATATCACAAATATTAATACCTAAGTAGGAAATTGCTCATACTCGTGTAACCATAGGCTTTATTTAATAAACAATTTTGACTTTTGATTATTTTCTGCCGGAATTTTCATGATTATTATTTGGTGTTTAATTGAAGGATTTAAATGTCACAAATCATATGAATTAAATTGTGGGCACACTTTAGATTGAAACACTTAGAAAGCGGAACATAATATAAACCATCAAGACAATACCTTCTCCTTTCCGCCAATAAAGATAGTGCTGCACCGTTCCAAAATCCTTTCAGGCGCTCCCTTCATCACCAGCAAGTGTCTAGGATCGCTGCTGTCATCACTTTCATGGATGGATACTTGGTACTTATTCGTAGAGTTGAAGGGGATTTCGCACACTTTCTTATTCCTTTTCCTAATAGACAACACGTCTCCAAGAGCCAGTTCCATGCACTTGAGTAAAGCGGCTTCTGAAGCGTCACCGGCTACTTCCTTCTTCAGAATCGGCACACCATCCTGACCTCCTTTGAATTCGGCGCGGTTACAGAGAGTAGCGATTTTGGCGAGCGCCTTGAATCCGGGGCTAGTGCGGTCTGTGGACAAATGAAGTATGCTGAAGTCGCAAACCTCTAGAATTCAACATTTCAGAACGCATACTGAACATTTTGATAGAACAAGCCTTGAGCCACTGTCAATTCAGTCAGATGAAGCAAAATTAACCTTAACAGGTATCCCAAACATCCGTTAGGCATGACAATAATGTTGGGGTAAATAGTTGGGATTTTTTTATTTATAAGCTAGTGAATGAGTTATAGTATTAAAAAAAGATCAAGTTCTGAAAGTCATATGCAAACGATATTAACTTAGTTGTTTATCGTTGTCCTACCATATTGTACTCCAGACTGGTCCTCAGTAGTATCAGCCTCGATGATTTGGTTATCAAACCACATGTGAGCAACGGTCATCCTGTTCTGGGTTAGGGTTCCAGTCTTATCCGAGCAGATGGTAGACGTAGATCCGAGGGTTTCGACGGCTTCCAAGTTCTTTACAAGGCAGTTCTTGGAGGCCATGCGTTTGGCAGTGAGAGTCAGACATACGGTTACAGTCGCGAGCAGACCTTCTGGCACGTTGGCTACGATGATACCTGGAAGAAATACAAAAATAAAATTCCTTGTCCACTGCGTTTCTGGTTTTCTAAGTGTTCGTAAGTGTTTGGTACATAAAAAATGGTTTATGTGCAAGTTCCGATGTTTTGATGAGGGCTTGCAAGATTTGCATCAGCGCATTCCGGCAATTGCCATAGTTGAGCATGCCAATATCTGGTGCAACGTTGTGGAACTTTGTGACTAGTCCTTAATTTAGCCTTTTATGATTCCACCGCGCTGTGAAGGAATGGTTTTTAACACCTGACAGTATTTTTCCAGTTATATCTTTCTAAGTATTACTATCCGTTTAATAAATTTTGTAGAAACGAAGATGGGATGGGATATATTTAAGGAAAAACACTTGAGTTCGAATTTCCATGTTAGTTGTCAAAATTACGAAGAAATAAAATGGTCCGACATAATAACGTAAGAGCACTTACCAATGAGGAAAATGACAGCGTCCAGCCAGTGGTAGCCGAGGATGAAAGCGATGACGAAGAACGTGACTCCGAGGAACACGGCCACGCCCGTGATGAGGTGGATGAAGTGGTGGATCTCCTTCGCGATGGGCGTCTCGCCCGTGTCAAGTCCTGACGCCAGCCCAGCGATACGACCCATTACCTGGTGTGACAAGCGTGTTTCGCCTTTAGTATTGTAATTATCGATCGTTTCAACCCATGTCCACTACTAATCACGAGTCTCCCCAGAATGAGAAGCATTAAGCCATAGGACACGTCACTGGCCAAGTGCGGATTGACAGCTTTGACAAAATTTTGAGGAACTCAAGGGCATACATGTTTCCTTACGATGTTTTCGTTTACTGTAATAACAAGTCCTATTAGATTGTTTAAAACGCACACAACCCTGAAAAGTTAAATAAACCCTCGATTGGAGCACAGACATTTTATTTATTTCATTTTATTACGCACGCGCACTATCGCCGCTCATTGCTTTCTTATAATGCTGATAGTTCACATTGTTTGTAAATCACGATGATCCTATGAATAACTTCAATATCATACTAAAATTTAAAACGATGGCCAGTATCATTTAGCCCCCTAGTGCCTAACCTGACATGATAAAGAGTTTTTTTCGCGAGTGCTGTAATGTAAAGTATATTTGGATAAGGAGTTAGGTTGTACTTGTTAACATCGTATTAATTTGAATGAACCGATACTTAGAGTTGACAAAAACGTCACTTCACGACCACAACCACTCTGCCAAGTGCACAGATATGAAAAAAATACAAAATGAGGGTAGTTCCTTACCGTGTTATCACCGCAGCAGATGACCACGCCTTTCGCGGTGCCTTCAACAGCGTTGGTGGAGAAAAATGCGAGGTTCTTGGTTTCCAGGGGGTTCTCATGGGTAAACTCGTGGCCGCGAGACTGGGGCTCCGATTCGCCGGTCAAACTCGAGTTGTCTACTTTGAAGCCGCGGGCCTCGATGATGCGGATGTCAGCTGGGATCCGGTCGCCGAACTTTACCTGATTGATGGATATCCATCGTGAATAATAGGCATGAATGCACAAATGCACAAAATTAATTAATATTTATTACATGTCGTCCAACTATTGATATCTACCGGTTCTGAAAGCAGGCTTAACAGTTGATATCTACCGGTTCTGAAAACAGGCTCGACTGAGAAGATCCGGCATGGAATCCCTTAGCTGCACAGCAGATCTGCTAACGTTTGACGGTGGACGGACGTCAAACTAGTATAAGAAAGCCGCTGAATGCAGATAACGGCATAGGAAGATTACGTTGTGAGGAAGTGCTAACAAGATACTTGATGACAAAATTGGGAAGGCTCACCTCAACAATATCGCCAAGTACGAGGTCCTCAGCGCGCAACGTTAGCTTCTCTCCCTCACGGATGACGGTGGCGAATTGAGGTACCATGTTCTTGAAGGATTCCATGATTTTCGAGGACTTGCTTTCCTGGTAATACGAGAAGATGCCGGTGACAATGACTACTGCCGCTAGTACAATGCCGAGGTACAGGTTGTCGTCCGCTGGCTCCTCGACCGTACTCGCCTAAAAAGCAATAAAAAATTAATAGCAATAAGGGTGTATACTAACTAGTCAACGAGAGACCCGTAGACCCGTATTCATCGGTATGAGCACCGATGTGCACCGGTGTTAACTCAAATTATTTATTTTAACTCAAATTATTTAAGAGAGCAAAAATATATATTTTTGTTTTACCGTCACTTAGACTGGAATTAAATCGTATAATTTCGTGACTGGGTAAACTGTGGTCAAGCTTACAAAGGTGCTCACGGCGCGATTCCCTGAGGGACGTGAGCTTTGGATCCTGCAGGTTCCGCACATTTTGATAGGAATTTAGAATTCATAAACTGTAGTTAAATATGAGAATAATTTGCGGAACATAATATTACTTTACTCTTTATTTTATACTTTTTTGTATTACAAGCAGACAGTTTTTATAATTAAATTTTTCTTGGATAAAACAACATTATCTTCGCTGTTTTACACTGTCAAACTACTGGCTTGGCATTTTAAAAAAAATATGGAGAAGAAAACATATCTGACCTGGATCCCGTAGGCAACAAAGCATAGTACAGCACCAATCCATAGTAATAACGCGAAGCCACCGAAGAGATTTTTACAAAACTTCACCCATTCGGGCGTCTGTTTTGGGGGTGTCAGTGAGTTTGGACCGTCTCGTTCAAGATTTTCTTTCGCCTTTGCATGACTAAGTCCCTAAGGAAATACACAATGTACAAAATTAAAACCACTGACTGAAATCTATAGAAGACTATCTGATGCCCGCGACTTCGTCCGCATGGTTTAAGTTTTTTTTTATTACCACGGGAACTCCTTCATTTTTCGGGATAAATTAGCCTATGTCACTCTCCAGATCCTTAACTATACCCAGACTAAAATCACGATCACGTCGATCGTTTGGTCCGTTGCGGCGTGATTGAAGGACAAATCAAACACACGTTCGCATTTGTAATATTAATATGATTTGGATAAAATCATATTAATATTAATATAAATTAAAATAATCCAAGCATAAGTGTGTCTGCCTATCTGTCAGTTTGCGTAGCTTTCACGGCCAACAAATTTTGGCGAAATTATAGAGTAGGTAGGCAGAGGTAGTTTGCAACCCCGGGGTGGTTATAGGCTAGCTTCCACCACCACCACTACAGCCCATTAACGTCCCAATGCTGCGATTGAATTGAAACTTTTTACATTTGGTGTTGGCACTTCCGGGAAGATTACTGACGTAGTAAGTACTAAGACTAAAGTAGAGTGGATCAAACAAATAGGCATGGCAACGCATTTCGGGCATTATTTAGTCATCGAAAAAATAGTCTGTTATAAAAGACTGCTTAGCACAGGCCTCCACACTCATAGGAGAGAGGGTATTAGAACTTAGACCCACCACGCTGCTACAATGCGGGTTGGCGGGCTTTAACGACTATTATCATGTTAATGATAATAACCGGGACCGACTGCTTAACGTGCTCTACGAGGCACGGGGGTCAAGCACCGCCAACTTCCTAACTCCTGGCTAGTACTGAGAATTTCTAATCAGAAAAACCCAACACTTAATTATGGCCCGACCCGGGACTCGAATCCGGGACCTCGTCGGCCGCAGTCAAACATGCTAACCACTAGACGAATGAGGCAGTTGGCTAGCTTGTATCCCGCAAAATCAAAATGTTCCCAGAAAAATTATCAAAAAAACAAATGAACACGAGGAAGTTGCGAGCATCAACAAATTGATTATATTCCTTTTGTAAAAATATGGACAAGGAACGAATTTTATTCAATTAGGAATGTTCCAAAATGTACTTACATTTTCGGGGTGTGTCTGAAATCTTTGGTAAAGTTCTTCGGGTGTAACTTTGTGGAAATCTATATCTAATTCCTGTTTCAGGTCATCTAAATCTCCAGGTTTCCGTTTTTTCGCAGGTGGTTTTCGGCGTGTCTAAGGAAATAGAACATACTTTTTAAACACAAAACCAACAATTTTTTCATACTTACAAATTTTGAGAATTATTTAATATATTCTTGAAACAGCTCCATCTTGATCTTGAAAATAACATTAATTTATGTAGAACACTATAGGTATTCTAAATTTAACTCTAAGAAAAGCAAAATAATATTAATGAGAGACCATGATGATTCTAGACATGCTCCGAGTTGACGACCGAAAGCTGCTATAAACTTTGGATTTCTCGTAATATTATGGGGACTTTATTTGTAAGATTACGGCTGACCTTGAAGCGCCATAAAATATATTTTGATGGCACTTTGTGACAACATAAAAAGTCTTCTACATGGAAAAAATGCCAGAAAATCGTTAGGTGCCCAAAAATTTGAAGGTGTTTTGAGAATTTTCTGTAACCGCCGACTTAAGAGCAGCAAAAGACCAATTACTTTTACTATTTGTATTTTTGAAATATGTTAATAAAATCATTTTGAGAAATCCATAATTTGCTATACTAATTTAAAAATAAACCCCTTTTCTATATATATGAGAAAGAATCCGGTATTCCCCAAGCTTATTTCACTCGAGTGTCTAATGCAGCAACTGTCAATCGTCAGCTATATCAAGAGCTTAATGAGGTGATAATGCAAATTAAAAACCTTGTACTGTCCGTCAGCGGTTCTATTATCATCCTTTAGGGGTCCGATGGTGGCGACACGGTAGGAGTCGGTGCGGCCATGCTGCAAACATAACTAGGGGCTAGACACATTCTACAAGGCGGCCCTAGGGCCATGCAAATGGATCTAGTGATTTGTGACGGTGAACAATTACTATTTAGTTAGTTCGATTCAATATTTTTGTCAACTGTGAAGTAAGCTGCGAAAGAGGCTCTGCGCGGATGTAGAACGGAAAAACAGTGGCGAAAAACATAGCAGTGATCCATTTATGTAACTGTGACGCAACTTGTGAATGGTTTTCAGTCGCCAAAAAGATTGCATCGAACTGTATGTACCATGTGTTTTTGATGCAGACTTAACGGTATTTGTAGAAGACCATCCTTTTATTGCATTCCTTGAATCATTAAAATTAATTGCATGAAATCAAAATCACTTGGTACCTGAAAAATATAACTGGCCTACGAAAAATTAAATCACGAAAGGCAGTTACTTTGAGGATAAATTAGCACCCAAAATTGAGATGAGTAGGTGATACAGGCAAAATACTGTATCTGGGGATCTATTCAAATAAATCCTAATAAAATGTACTAAGGAACCGTGCAGTGTCAGGGACTTTTGAGGCCATGTCGTGATTGAATAAATGCTCTTTGCTCATGTTCCAACGTTTGTGGGCGAAGTTATATAAAATGAACTAAACAATACTCTGCGAGTACCTGTCGGAACTCAGCCGGCTACGGTCCTGGTACTGCATGATTCTGGAGTTTCCTACTGAACTATGGACTTAAATGCCAAAATACTCAATACTCAAGTATTTAAAACTTTTAATGAATGAAATAACACTACTATATTTATAGGTAGGCTACGTAACCAAAATCAAACGTGCTTAAACCCTATTTGAGTTACCATTGTAAAACGCAGACCACTGTATTATATTATTATTGTATGTAAAGAGTAGAATAACTGCAGGGCCATGGCCTTGTAGCAGAAGCGACAGCTGAGAAGCCGATTACACATTCAACAGTACTCTACTCTACTCAACACAGAACATAGGTTCTGCGTTGAGTATTGACCGACTAAGGACTACTTTAATCGAAGAATTTATTTGACCGTTGCGGTCTGACTGATGTTTGTGTGTACCTACTACCTACCTATGCTTGTCATCATCATACAATCATGGGGCGTCCATACACATGCCCGGCGGCTGACCCCGCCGGCTTTATTTCGGTCGAACCCCTCACAAACAAAGCTTTCTTTTTTCGAGAGCAGCTGATTCTTTTTACGGCAAACAAAAGAAAACAAAACTGCCCAGCCGTTATGATATTATTATGGTGAAATAAATTACACTGCTACGTACACGAAAAACTAAACTTAGGCAAAGCCAGCGTAAATACATTAGAGCGCGCTTGCTCAGAAGATGCTCATATGGTTTTGTCGCACTAACCAGCCGTGTTGTCGCCCTAAGTTGAGTACCGACATTGAGAACACGGCAACAGTAGCGTGCCCGCGAGGTGTGACCTTGAGCTCAGTTCTATAGTCCTGTTAGGGAGTACCGGCTCGATGGCGATCAATTGAGCCGGGCGAGTAGATGCGTGTGCGAACCTTGCAATATGGAGCGCGTACCTCACATAATATGCATCGTTGGCACTGGCCTACTTTACATTCGCAGTTCGCAAATATACTTTCCAAATACTACGCTTTATTTTAGATTGTCAACGCCCTTTTTAAATATGCATCTATAAGGGTGACAGAAGAAACCTAGTCATTTTGTGCTTGTGTCGGAACTCGGAATCAGACAGTTCATCTATATTGGATTCCTTAATTCATTCGATAATATATGCATTTTCCAGTTCCTTATTTATCCTATTTCCGATGAAACGTTTAATTCCGCCTTTACACCAAATAACCCATAGCTTACGAGGTTTACGCGATATCACCATGATACCACATATTATTTTAGGTAATTTGCCTGCAATGAGATAATTTTCCTAATAGAAAACGGATTTTATGTTATCTACTGGATCAGATGTGCCAACAATTCGTCTGCTTATACTGAGTCCCCTAGTCCTACTAAAATAAAAACAATCAACGTATGCCTTGGAGCATTGATGTAGGATTTTGAAAGACTTCAATCCTACAGACGTGCGAAATCATGCATTACTCCATATAGTTCATGTGTTCGTATATGCTATATATCACTTGGCATAACTGCGCCTTGAATAAATTTTACGATACGACTAGGCTATGTTATGACTTATGACCCAGTTTTAGTGCTATACAGCTGGGTAAAAGCAATGAGGATTACGGCCGCCGTAACCATAGCATTGTGTGCGAACTCGCCATAATGTCACGGCATCTAAATGCGTCCGTGCTGCCGTAAACCAGCGGTCGGCCGTCGCTGTCGATAATTGATGGACGTTTTCATAGCGGCCCTCATTAAACTGCGCCCTGAATTCCCGTGAAGGTTACATTTGGAACAGGAACAATGTGACGCGGGATGTGCGGGCCACGAGGCCGTTTCGGAAAGGGCTTTAAAATTGCCGGGCGGTATAATGGAAGTATTCATGTTTTATGCGAAAGCAGAAAGCAAAGGCAGGGACTGAATCAATCGCTGAAGTTGCTGATTTGGGTTTAGTAGACTTACCTTTTTAATAAGGGGCGTTAGGGCAGAATGATCTTAACAACAATGTAACGTTCAACAAAAGTTTGTTGTATCAGAAATAATTCAGTCAAGAAACCACTGAAAAATTCCTCGTTAAATATTTAGAAGCGGACACAACATCGGCAGTAGGAATTGATTTGTCACTCGAAAATACGCGTAGAAAAAATTCCTCGGTGCATAGTGACAAAATGATGAAAAATTCATACGATGGAAATGGAATTACTGGTGTAGGTTGGAAGGCGTGCTCCATTCGTTACATAAGCGGCGGGCAGAACGCTTGCGCACTGCGGTCCAACCCCCGTCCCGCTACCCTCGACATAAATAGCTAAAAGACAAGGTTGCCACCCCCGGGCCCCAGCGACCGTATTCTACAATCTCTGAAAAGGTTAAACCGGAATATCTGATAGAAAATAGAATCCGCTTGCGTGGAGAATAAAACACTCACGATTAAAGACCTATTTCTTCCTATGAGGAATTGTGACATATCACCGGGTGAAAGGACTGGAAAGTAATAATGGGAGCGGTACGGTTGTTACACCCGTGCTACAAGTCTTTATCGTTCAGCAGGACGATTTGGTAGAACAACTTCATCAGCAAACCCTTAATTAAATAAAGGTTAATTTAATAATTCAATTACTGTAATGCTATATATCTTTTTATATAGCATTTTTTAAGTGAGCAACCAAGCAGGTCAACTGCTTAGCAGTACAGTCGTCTTGCCTGAATATTTGCAGCACCAGAGAAACCGTCAATGCGCTGCCGCTTTTTGAGGACTTTAGTTTAACCTCCCCTTGAATAGCCTCCTATTATAGTTTTGGGCATAGACCTAGTTAATTTACTTGGTTTTGAGGGAAAACCTTAGGTGGAAGCTTATTCCATCATATCTAAATACGTAGAAATTATGTATAATAATGGGAGATAGAACATACATCCAGGTTGAGGGACTGAAAGTATTCGTTATATTATTTTATTGTGCAATTTGATTGGGACAGTGCTATGATAATTTAGTTGCAACATCGATGTAGTAAACAATCGAGTAATTGGCAATGAGCAAAAATTGGGACAGGCACCAAATGTCAGCGATCAGATATTCATTGTCACGGTCACGAAACTGCTTAATACCGAAAATTTGTGGTTACTATCGTAGTAGTTTCACATGTGAATGAGACAATTATTTTTAACTTTGGCGGCTTCGAGACGCACGTGTGATTCCTACTTGCAAATATAATATGCGGCGGTTGCCAAAACACTATTAGAATGCAAATTCACGTGTCTTTGTTGATGTAGTAGTGTTACATGTGCGTCAATGTTTCTGTCCATGTACCTCTTGGTGGCGTTTGGAAGAAATTCTCTTCTTTCATTAAAAATGTCAGCATGTCGAAACTAGAAAGCTTTCTTTAGCTCTAGTTTAATTAAGGTTTCTTTGAACTTATAGATTGCTATTAGCATCAAGACCCCTTTTCACAGAGCTGTTTGATTTATTGTCTTTCTTGTGTAGGTACGAGAGTACTGTTTCCTCATTAGTAAGTAACAGGTCATTGGGAATAAATATAATCTTTAGATGAATTTTGATTTGTAGATTGGTTTTTACGTTTTTCTTTTTCGTTCTTTAAAGTAACTAACTCCGATAAGCTTAGCTATTCTTGATGAAGGTGTATTAGGTGAGAATTAAAGAAATTGAAGCGCCTTTGTAAACGAAGAATATGTTTGTATGTATTAACATGGAATAAGTCCGATCTCCACTTTTAAATTAACCTTGCTCAAAGGTTTTAAATGTCATTGAACTCCAGATAGCGTTGCAGTTGAATTTGTCGTGTGATTTTTTAATAATTGTGTAAGGTTTTAAATTTAATGAGAAATAATCAGTATGATAAGGGTAAATTAAAACGTAATAATTCTCATGACAATAACCGATAACGAAATGACACAGGGGTCGACTCAAAAAATTATATAATAAACAATAATATTATTTGGTTGGAGCTTACTTCAGTAAGTATTATATATAGTTGGAGCAAACTTGAAAATATATTATGACAAATTATTGTAAGTTTTGGGCAAAATAAACCTAATTTAGGATATGAAATTAAATATAGAAACTATTTTGAGTTGGTATATTTCATTTTCCTGTTAGGCATTTAGTCCTGTTAAGGGACCAGTAGGTACTACAATTTTAAACATGATCTTGGGGCTCAATTCAGTGACTTCTCACTATCCTTTTGTCGGACGCCTTACAATTACTACATCCATAACTAGGTCAGGTGTACAACGGACGATTGTTTTTGGTCAATAATTCGTTCGTTTTGAACAAACTTTGTAAGGATTTATGTTTCCCCAATTAAATGGGACATAATTCTTCCATATCTATGACCGAATTTCCACCTGTCCTAGTCCTAGTATAATAGTAATAATTGATAGAATCTGGAAGCCCCCAGAAGACCTGATTGGGTTGGAGGGACCTAAGGCAGGTATGAGGGGCAGCTTCTAGTCAGAGGCAAAGTTTATTTTTCGGTCACTGAACTATTCATACTTTATAATGGAAATAATAGTAATTGTGACATCATAATCATTCTTCAATTGAACGACATAGAATAATAAATCACAGTACATAATTGATTAGATGTTCTCATATTACTATTGATTGTGTATATTGATATGATCATTAAATTGGTTCTAAATATAGAATGTTAAAAATAGCATGCGCAGAGAAAACAAAATCTGTAATCTTACTTCGCTAACACAATTCTACAAAATGTTAATAAGTTCAAATACTCTTATCCAATTCACAATTTGTATGCATGAAAAATCAATATCATACTACAATTTAGACAAAATATTTCATAAAGAAAAATTTAAAAAAAACGTTCTGAGAAATTGTACTAGAACATTTCTGAAAGCTTCAATTCATTCAAGGATTCTCAAGACTTCTATCTAGCAACCAGTAAAGCTAACGACTAACGATCGATGCATGCTAATCGCCTTGGTTAAAAAAAATAAAAATATTGTATCTAGCTCTTAATGATTTCAACACAATCAAGACTATCATCGACAGCCTTCAAAATATCACGAGTTAACATATTTTTATCGATTCTCTGACAGAGAAGAAACGATATCCTTATACCAATTAGGATTATGTTCTTCTACTAGGACTACGTAATTTAATTTTAAAGCTAGTTACATACCAACGTCGTGAATTATTAATGATTCGTAGAACTACTTAAATAAAATTAGTAAGTAATGCCTGCTACTGCCTTTCTGCAATCATCGACTCAGTCAGATTGAGTAGCGCGTGGTCTCATCATAAAACCGTTAACCGTAACGTAATCCGCTTGTAATGCAACTGGTATTGGTTAAAGACGATGTAGACTTGGTAAAATATGGTTTCCATGAAAAACCTGGCGCAGTGGTCGGCACTTTAGTCATATAAGCGACTGGTCCTGCTAAAAGTATTTGCATGTCGTGAGTTGTAAGTTGTGAACTTCAAGGACTCGATCTAGCAACATAATTGGTCGGTGCGTGCTATCGTTATGAAGGATAAAGGAAATAGTCGAATAGAGCGACGGCACTCTATGCGATTTAAACCAAAATTTTACATTTAAATTAATCGACGGTCAAAGTTTGACGTTAACCGTAAATTAATCACTTGTAATGCAACTGGTATGTGTTGAAGACGATGTAGTGTTCTTGGTTGAATTTGGTTTCCACGAAAAAACTGGCGCAGTAATCAGCGCTTTAGTCATATAAGCGGTGGTCCTGCTAAAAAGTATAAGCATGTCGTGTGATGTAAGTTGTGAACTTCAAGGACTCGGTCTAGCAGCCTAATTGCTCGGTGCGTGCTATCGTCACGAAGGATAAAGGAAATACTCGAATAGAGCGACGGCACTCTATGCGATTTAAATGACATAATGACGAGGCAATTTTCTAATAATCCCCCGGTGCTCTTATATCTAGTTCTCGTATCCGAACCGTGGCCGCCTGTAGCGACAAGTTTAGCGACTTCCTTCGGGACACCTTGCGAGGAATTGTTCTAATGGTCGGGAAAAATCCAGACCTCCGTGTAGGTTTCAATGAATGCTTTGTCCTTATTCCTATTCACTACTGCTGTAATTATGATTAAGTAATTTATGCTGCCGCGTTGTTCCATTCGAGCGACATCGCCTTGTGGTACCAAAGGGGAAGCGGATATTTCACAAAACGGCTATTTATAAAAGGGAATTTATAAATTTGGTCATATGGAACAGCAGCCATTTCCTAGTTTTCTGCTTCACCAGCTCCAATTGACTAGAGTCCTCAAAATTAGATAAATGGAATTAAAAGGAAGGAAATACGCTCAAATATTCAAACTGATTACAATTTCTAGGTTTTCAGGATATTATGCTAAGGATAATAAAGAGTAATAAGGATTAATAACTTTAAGGATCGTATGAACGAGTGGTACTGATAACATATGAGAAGACCACAAAGCGAAGTGTCTCGCCCGCCGCACAGATCGATACAAGGTGTTACGCAACTCGACTGCCGTTGAAACCGACATATATTTTGCTCCTTTTACATTCTATTGATGCATTGCATATCTGATCTACTTATTCTAATGGAAACTCTAATGACAACACTGACTAACGAAAAAAAAGCTATACGAGATTATAGGTACAGAACTAGATTAAGCGATTTTGTCACTAACATTTAAAAAATGACCAACATTATTTGACTTTCTTTAAAACACACAAATTGGTGCACAAGCTATGACAATTTGAGATGTTGAAAGGACAAAGACAATGGACGTGCAGGTGAATTATACGCTATTTCGTAAAAGTTCGGGACATGCCTAGAAGCAAGCACTTTACACAAGCGAACGGGGGTTGATGTAAATCACGCAACCTACGTCGACGTCTTCCGCGCGGCACTCTTGGCGGCTGCATGCACTCACATCTTCACGAAAGCACTGCGCCGCTGAAGGATCGCTAAAGGCCCATACAACACTACTGCAAGCGCACTGCACTCACCTCGCCCATTTTCGCTAGTCTTTATTCAAAAGGCGGATAAAAAGAGCAGACCGCCCTCCGATCTCTTCTGTGTTCCTCGACGGAATGAAGTGGATCGTCGCTAGTTCTGCAAAAACGGAGACCGTCACGGCTTCCTCGTATCAACGGAAAAACTAAAATGTGTGCGCTTCCACGTAGTCCCGTCTCACGGCACTGGGGCTATGTCATTATGGTACGAAACTGAAACCCGGTGTGAAAGAGGTGCACGGGTGGAGGAGGCGCGTAGGGCGCGTCTTACGGCGGCCAGTTTCGGGCGGCGACTGAGGACCAGGCCGGCGCGTATCGAGCCGACAGCGCACTGACGTCACACTGCGTCACGACGCCAGCGCCGCCGCGACCGTCGCGCGCAGCCGCTAGCGTGCGCGGGTTCCGCCCGCCCGCCGTAACCTTCCACAACCGGCACGCTGACAGCCCCTTCCGCGCACGCACCGTTATCACTAGCACCCTTATCGCATACAATGGAGCCTTTACAGCGTCAAGCACCCAGCATTTTATCTTTTTTTATTTCAAATAGATACAAACTTATTTTACATAATATAAATCTCGCCAAACTGGTGGTAGTGGCGTGCAGTTCATAGAGGCATAAAGCTTACCCAAATGGAAATACGCCAATGCTCATTTTTCATCAAAAGTTAGTAAATAGTTATTCTGACTAACTAATGCCTACCCTAGTTTCAAAATCTGTGCACGCCACTGACTGGTGAGCCAGTTTGTTGACAAGTTGACGCTCTAAACATTTTAATTCAAGTTGAATCTAAAATTAGCACTAGTACCTACACCTAATAACCCAACACCAACAATCAACAAAAACAAAAGAAAGTACAAATAAAAACTATAAATAAAAGAGCAAATAAACAATATAAATAAAAGAGAAGAGAAAAATAATTACTTAGTTCCTCAGTATAGGAGCACTTAAGTGATCTTTCTTAAGTATTCCTACACTAACCTTATTTTCCTCCCTTAGCCAATCTATGCCATTGTAAATTTTGGGTATCAAATGACTCCTTCATACAGCCAATACTTAGTGCTACTTGTGTAAAAACCTTAATATTTTTTTTGTGACCGCATATCCTTAAAAGTGGTTTGAAGGCGGGCGGGCGGTCATTGAGGCGGCGCGCCCAGTTCCTTTGAACACTTATATAATACACAGGAGACAGTGGAAAAGAACTGTATTTCTCTAGAACAATTAAAACAGATCCTTCATTATGTAACTGTTGTATTAATATCAGGAACAATTTCGTGCTCTATCTATAGGCATACATCAATTAGGACTTGTTGTTCCGTTTCGGCGTTTTTCTTTTCTTATTGCCACATTTTTAGACGTCAGACGGGTCGTCAGTGGTGCGCAAAACAATTTGATGGATAGAGCACACATTTGTGGTTATTTTATAGTTCGCATTACGATAATGTCTTAACATAAATTGCGGGCGTATATTTTACTGCTCAAATGGGTCTGGTAGACATGAAAAGTTTTTGTAAACTGTCGAGTGTATATTGAGAATACAAACTAGTTCAGAGGAGTCGATGAGTTTTTGTGGCGAATCAGATCGATTCGCAATTATTTTAATGCGCATTCGAGTCAATAGAATATCAACCTATAACATTGTCTGAAGTATATTTTTTCATGTATCACCTAAGCACAGGTTCTCAAGTAGCGGTCTTAAGCATAGATTAGCCGATACTTGAGAAAGTCTTTTTAGCTTGATCTTGTTAATACAGCCCTTAATGACCGGTTTACACACTAGTAAAACTTTACCACTACAGCCCATTAACGTCCCACTGCTGGGCACATGCCTCCACTCTCATGAGAGAGAGGGAATTAGAGCTTAGACCCACCACCACGCTGCTCCAATGCGGGATGGCGTACCTTAACGACTATTACTACTTATTACTATATTATATTAGTGATAATAGCCGGGACCGACGGCTTAACCGACGGAATTACCGCCAACTTCCTAGCTCCGGGCTAGTACTGAGAATTTCTAGTCAGAAAACCCAATACTTGTTTTGGCCAGACCCGGTACTCGAACCCGGGACCTCATCGGCCGCAGTCGAACATGCCAACCACTAGACCAACGAGGCAGTAAAGCTTTAGCTTTGATTTTATTGCGGTCATCATACAATATTTATCAAACTTAGAATCTGGGCCAATAATTTGTATTGTGGGATATATTTTCGCTAAAGTTAGATACTCTCAAGCGTGTAGGTACTTACAAACACTAGATTTATTACCGTGAAGCCTTCACGACTCCAAGTAAAAACTGATACAAATCACTCGAGACTTTGCATTGTTAGAACAAAAATGTCGTGTAATAAGTAATTTTATTACTTTAAAGCGTTGTAAAATAATAACTAGGTGCATCTTGCCGACGGAGTTTGTCATGAATTTTATGACAGAATAATCTTACTCTATCTTAAATAAATCAGAGGCAAAAGTCACAGTTTTGGATTTTGATCAAGCCCTCTGAGTATTTTAAGGGTGGCTTGGGCCGATTTTGGCTTTGGATATTATGCATTATAGAATACTTAATATTACATATATAATCTCACATCTAAATATCCAACGATCGAACCTATGGACAAGTAATTAAGGCCCCTTATACAGATATCATACTTTTTCAAGTACCATTTATAGATAAATGGAATAACAGCTGTTGGGATATTATGGTATTAAATTAAAGGTAATGTATTCATCTCTAGTTAGACCCCATAAAAAATGCACACTCCCATACAAATTTTCGGAATAAATACGTTTCTACGAACGCAAGAACTGCTGAAAATGACGAAAAATGGGGTCTGGATAGGAACCCATAAAGCTAGATCAGCTACATTTTTTAACTTGAAAATAACAAAAGAGTGGGGCTTATATAGTCCTCTACCCAAATGCTGGAACATTATGCATACAAATAAATACTTTGTCATTTATGTGTCAACACAAAAAATTCTTCATACATTTTCTATGGAAAGAAGCCGGACGCTTGGCGTTTGGCGCTCAGTACGCGCTGAGATGCGCTCGTGAACGGGTGGGTGTATCGCTTTTTTGCATGAAATTTATTACGACAAAATTAACACCGTGTTGTATACTGCGCTTGATAAAACTTGATATTGTTATCCGACACAAAGAAGAAAGTTCTCAATTACCCTTTTTTTTACCCGATTACAGCAAAGCCAAAAGGAAAGGGTACGAGATTAGGAGTCTATGTATGCCTATGCGTGTGTGTGTGTGAGTGTGTATGTATGTTGGATGTATGTATGAATGTATTAATTGAAGTCTATGACACTCCAGCATATACCTATGCAAATAATTAGGTCAATACGTTAGTCTGTTACGGCGTGATTGACAATCCTACTAACAAACTTTTTCCCAATAATTTTAGTACGGTAAGCGCCATTTTGAAATTCTTTTTTATCGTCCTGATTTCGTTCAAAATCGATATCTGGTGTTCCCTGGGATCACTGAACAGAAAACTTTACCCAAAATTAAAAAAAAAGTCAGCGCCATTTTGAAATTCTTTGTTATCGTACCGATTTCGTTCAAAATCGATATCTGGGGTTCCCTGGGATCACAAAATAGGAAACTTACCAGAATTAAAAAAAAGTCAGCGCCATTTTGAAATTCTCTGTTATTGTACCGATTTCGTTCAAAATCGATATCTGAGGATCCCTTAGACCACAAAACAGGAAACTGTTACCAAAATTTTAAAAAATCAGCGCCATTTTGAAATTCTTTGTTATTGTACCGATTTCGTTCAAAAGCGATATCTGACGATCCCTGGGATCACAAAACAGGAAACTGGTACCAAAATTAAAAAAAAGTCAGCGCCATTTTGAAATTCTTTGTTATCGTACCGATTTCGTTCAAAATCGATGTCTGGGGTTCCCTGGGATCACAAAATAGGAAACTTTTACCAGAATTTTAAAAAAGTCAGCGCCATTTTTAAATTCTCTGTTATTGTACCGATTTCGTTCAAAATCGATATCTGGGGTTCCCTAGGATCACAAATTATGAAACTTTTACCAGAATTAAAAAAAAGTCAGCGCCATTTTGAAATTCTCTGTTATTGTACCGATTTCGTTCAAAATCGATATCTGAGGATCCCTTAGACCACAAAACAGGAAACTGTTACCAAAATTTTAAAAACTCAGCGCCATTTTGAAATTCTTTGTTATTGTACCGATTTCCTTCAAAAGCGATATCTGACGGTCCCTGGGATCACAAAGCAGGAAACTGGTACCAAAATTTAAAAAAAGTCAGCGCCATTTTGAAATTCTCTGTTATTGTACCGATTTCGTTCAAAATCGATATCTGGGGTTCCCTAGGATCACAAATTATGAAACTTTTACCAGAATTAAAAAAAAGTCAGCGCCATTTTGAAATTCTCTGTTATTGTACCGATTTCGTTCAAAATCGATATCTGAGGATCCCTTAGACCACAAAACAGGAAACTGTTACCAAAATTTTAAAAACTCAGCGCCATTTTGAAATTCTTTGTTATTGTACCGATTTCGTTCAAAAGCGCCATCTGACGGTCCCTGGGATCACAAAGCAGGAAACTGGTACCAAAATTTAAAAAAAGAGCGCCATTTTGAAATTCTCTGTTATTGTACCGATTTCGTTCAAAATCGATATCTGAGGATCCCTAAGACCACAAAACAGAAAACTGTTACCAAAATTTTAAAAAATCAGCGCCATTTTGAAATTCTTTGTTATTATACCGATTTCGTTCAAAAGCGATATCTGACGATCCCTGGGATCACAAAGCAGGAAACTGGTACCAAAATTTTAAAAAAGTCAGCGCCATTTTGAAAATCTTTGTTATCGTACCGATTTCGTTCAAAATCGATATCTGGGGTTCTCTGGGATCACAAAACAGGAAACTTTTACCAGAATTTTAAAAAGTGAGCGCCATTTTGAAATTCTGTGTTATTGTACCGATTTCGTTCAAAATCGATATCTGGGGTTCCCTAGGATCACAAATTATGAAACTTTTACCAGAATTAAAAAAAGTCAGCGCCATTTTGAAATTCTCTGTTATTGTACCGATTTCGTTCAAAATCGATATCTGAGGATCCCTTAGACCACAAAACAGGAAACTGTTACCAAAATTTTAAAAACTCAGCGCCATTTTGAAATTCTTTGTTATTGTACCGATTTCGTTCAAAAGCGATATCTGACGGTCCCTGGGATCACAAAGCAGGAAACTGGTACCAAAATTTAAAAAAAGTCAGCGCCATTTTGAAATTCTCTGTTATTGTACCGATTTCGTTCAAAATCGATATCTGAGGATCCCTTAGACCACAAAACAGGAAACTGTTACCAAAATTTTAAAAACTCAGCGCTATTTTGAAATTCTTTGTTATTGTACCGATTTCGTTCAAAAGCGATATCTGACGGTCCCTGGGATCACAAAACACAAATTCAAAATGGCGCTGATTTTTTTAAATTTAAATACCAGTTGCCTGTTTTGTGGTCCTAGGGAACCTCAGATATCGATTTGGAAAAAAGTCGGTACAATAACAAAGAATTTCAAAATGGCGCTAATTTTTTAAAATATCGGTACCAGTTTCCTGTTTTGTGATCTTAGCGATCCACTGATATCGATTTTGAACGAAATCGGTACAATGACAGAGAATTTCAAAATGGCACTGACTTTTTTAAAATTTAAATAACAGTTTCCTGTTGTGTGATCTTAGGGATCCTCAGATATCGATTTTGAACGAAATCGGTACAATAACAGAGAATTTCAAAATGGCGCTGACTTTTTTTTAATTCTGGTAAAATTTTCATATTTTGTGATCCTAGGGAACCCCAGATATCGATTTTGAACGAAATCGGTACAGTAACAGAGAATTTCAAAATGGCGCTGACTTTTTTAAAATTCTGGTAAAAGTTTCCTATTTTGTGATCCCAGGGAACCCCAGATATCGATTTTGAACGAAATCGGTACGATAACAAAGAATTTCAAAATGGCGCTGACTTTTTTAAAGTTTGGTACCAGTTTCCGGTTTTGTGATCCCAGAGAACCCCAGATATCGATTTTGAACGAAATCGGTACGATAATAAAGAATTTCAAAATGGCGCTGACTTTTTTTAAATTTTGGTACCAGTTTCCTGTTTTGTGATCCCAGGGATCGTCAGATATCGATTTTGAACGAAATCAGTACGATAATAAAGAAATTCAAAATGGCGCTGACTTTTTTTAAATTTTGGTAACGTTTCTAGGTAGTTTCATCCGTTTACTGTGGTAGAGCGTAGAGTATACGTGCTTGCAGAAATATTTTGTATTGTGGCGAGTTAAATACCTACAGATTTTTACTATAGGGATTTAAGAAACACGTGTTTCAGGATTTTTGGAAATTCGACCTCCAAGGAATTTTTAAAAATTTCACCCGAGCGAAGCAGGGGTGCGTCTGCTAGTATTTACTATAATGTGGCGCGGAGGCATAGATAATAATATGTAGTAAATAAATAATCAAATATTTCAAGTTACAAAATTGATTAGTTGGCTATAAAATCGAGCGTAGAGCGTAGTGCTATATATGCGTACAGATATATGCTGTAGTGTGGCGAGTTATATACCTAAAGTTGGCTGCGGCCTGATTGTATAAGGACCCTTAATTCCCAATGGATAATGCATGGCTGTATTATGAATACATCAATAATTAACCTTGTGTGATTTGAACTAAATGGTTGGTGGTTTTATCCTATTTTGACCTATATATAAATTAAAATAAATATACTTGATTGCAAAAGTATATATAAATTAAGGATAATAAATCCATACTAATATTATAAATGCGAAAGTATGTCTGTCGGTCTGCTACGCTTTCACGACCCATCTGCTCAACCGATTTTGACACGATATTTGGTAAGTACAGAGATTGAGATTAATCGACACATCATTCAAAAGTATATCGACGCAGGAAGAACAAATAACTAAGTAAATTTATACAAAAGAAAATAGGCCATAAGAAGTTCCTTCCTTACTTCTAGTGTTCTTTAAGAACAGTAGGTCATAAGATTTTAAAAAATCTGTTCTAAAGGAAGTTCACTCTAGTATTTTCTAACCCAGAAGTTAATCAACGTATCAACTCTGAAGGATTGTACCAACCCACGAACAATAGTTAGAAAGCATACAGGCAGTACCCAAAGGCCAAACTATTTATATAAAGAATCGATCGTGAAAATTGCATCGAGTTCTCGGAATATTCGTGTATAATGCTCGATCCGTGTCATGGATGTAGACGGTAGGTATAATGGAAAATAGTGCAAAGCTTTAACGTTCCATTTCTGCCATTCGGTCGCTAGATTATACAATTTACTGTTGTATTTCGATATAAAAGATTTTTTCACGTCACGTAAAATATCTTTTACGTTGGCATTTTAAAAGCGTATTTTTTAATTCTACGTTCAAACTAAGTAACTAGAATAAGGCAGGATTAAAGTAATTAATATATTTTTGCCTTAAGGGGCCGGCGATCGCAATTTCTATTCAACCCGTAAATATAAATTTGCCGGATTATTGCTATCTCTATTTGGCTGATGATACATGATCGCGTGCAAGCGCGATAGCAATATGAGCGTACAGAATTTGTTATACATTCAGTCTTGTTCCGTAAATACCAAAAATAATGAATTAAAACTATTTGTGTTTTAACTTCGTGTAGTTATTCTGTAACTTAACAATATAGGCTATGTTCCTGATCAATTAGTACGTAAGGAGAAAACATGTCATTTATATCTTAAAAACATGCAAAACGCAATACCGCTTACATTTAATTTTGGGAAAGTATTTTGAAAATATAAATTATCCAGGGACCTAGATAAATACAAGTTCTATTTTAATAATCATGGTAGAAATATTCTCGAATTACAAATTATTTTGGTATTACGTTTGAATGGGCAATTCACCCTCCGCTGGCACCTTACCGTCTGTAACAGTGGGTCCGGACTCCAGACTCCGGGCGGCTAACTTATAGTGGAATAAAAAAATACTTGTCTGTCTGCATAATTTCTGATACCTAACCAAGTGGTTTAGTTACACAAGTAATGATATTTTAATGAATGAATGAATAAATGAAACATTATTTATTGTACACCATATAAAACAAGATAAATACATTTAAACAACAAAATTAAATTAACAATTGAAAAATCTGTACAAAAGGCGGCCTTATCGCTCTGATGCGATCTCTTCCAGGTAACCACGTTTTATTGGATTTAACAACTAGTGAAAACGGTCCGACCCTTACGGTTTACGTAAGTTTTGGATGAAATATAAAAATAGCTAATGCTTCTATGTCAACTATGATACCTATTTAATTTAATAACTGCGAAAATTTCGCTGTGCGTGCTTGGCAATCGGATCCTTGAATCTTCGAATAGAAGGGGGATGTATTAGCGATAAGTGGGAATTTTCACAAATATAGCCTAGTCATAGTGCAGTCAGTGCCGTGGCCCCGTGGGGCGCCAGTGGCAACGGTCAGATATTAATTTCCGCTACTCCACGTTCGCCCTCGGGCGATTACACGTCAGCAAATAGACGTACCCGGGAGTATAAATACCGGTCAGCGTTAAGGCGCATTCAGGTTGTCAATTGTACCGGCCAATCTATTTAAAAAAATTCAAACGGTGAAATCCTGGTGGTTCTTTGAACACCTATTCGAGATCCATCAGTCGGTTCAGCGGCATCGATTGATACAACTTTACCTACTACTGAAAATAATTTAGAAGACATGGTATTATCAATTAAAATAAAATTCTGCTCTCTGGATGTAATAAGCCAGTCAATAAGTTAAAGATTATTTTTGGACTACCATGTAGAGGACGCAGCAAAATCATCTGTTCGTCGGCTAAATCCATAGATAACAGAAACAACCTATAGACAACCATCACTGAAAAAGGTTTCTTATAAAAGGATTCACTCTCGATAATCGTGTGCCACTTATTTCCAGTTAGTACTATTATTTACTAGACTATTTATGATCTTATAAGAAACTGTATCAAGCAAATAATATATGGGAAAAAATATAAAATTTACGAGCAATGCAAACCCCACGGGCATACAGGCGCCGTTAACTGTCAGGTAATAGTATTAATTTCCGGCACATTAAGTTCACCCTCGGAACTACACGTCAGCAAATATAGATGTTAACTACATCTATATTAATAATCTATATTAATAAGAACCTGTACATTTCACTACCGGCCCGCATTAGGGTGTATTTTCTTTATAATAGAGACACCTACATAAAAATATGTCCCATATCTGATTGCTGAAATATTTACATTGTAATAGTATTGAATTCTCTGTAAGTGAATTTTGTAACTATTGTTTAGACTTTAGAAGATAAATTATAATATATTCTAATATAACATTCAGTTATTATTATTTACGATTTTTGTTCTTACGTATTTAGGTTAATAATATTCCATGGGAATTCTTTTTTCCGGGATACAAAGTAGCGTATGCCTATGCCTATCGAGATGCATACCTTCTCTGTCATCTAAACCACTCCATTAAGACTGAAGCACTTAAGCACGAATACATTGTTTTAGTGATTTCGTCTTTGACATCGCAAATTGAATAACTGCACGGTTAGTTGCAAGTTCAATTTGTCGAATGAAATAAACAACTCAACTAACTAATAGCTTAACTATTTCAATTTTCTAGGTAGTTATGCTTTGCTATTTATACGAGTATTGTATCACACATTTGTAATTTATTGAGGTCGCAGTCAACTACATAATACCTACGCGTCAAGGTTGCGTGTCACTGTAATATTTACACATAATAAATAACTCACCTAACTGCTGTTGGCAAGGGTGGTGTGGAAGGACCTTTACCCTACGCTACTTGTGCACGTACGCTCTACTTTAAACGGTGCTCTATGTCGAATAAAGCTGAAGTTGCAATAAAAATAATATTCAAGGCCAGTTTAATTTTGTATAAATAACTAAAGGCAAATTTTTTCTAACAAAGTCAAACTGATGAATAAATCTCATTTTTACTAGTCCATTTAAACGGCTTTATTTATCAGTTACTTGGCGATTGAAAAAGTACTTGTTTATGATCTGCAAGATATATACAAAAATTTAAGATTTTTTAATGTAGTTATTTGCATCAAACAATGAGGATGAATGTTGATATTTTATATGTATAACATGCAAGACCTGGAGAGTGTCGTAATATTGTGATTCATTTTGTACTACAAAAAAATCGAAGATTACGCACGGCACTTTGAAAAATGATTGAATTTGAATCTTAATTCACGCGGATGAATTCACATTTATCATCTAGTTTTCTATCAAGTAATCTGATTTTCTTATTGTACGTGTGTTAAAATATGTCAAATATTACTCAAACTTAGTATCACAAATTTTACTCAGAAGCATTCGCTGTAAAAAATAATTAAAGACAAAACAAAGACAGAAGGGCGGGTATAGGAAACCGGTTTAACATTAACAATAAGATACCCCCTAGAGGTTTAATGGCACACTTGACCTTCCATAACGGTTACTTGTCATGCTCCCCTCGTCTTGCTCTGAGCTTGGTGTCCTTATCAGCGACCGAAAGTAACAAAAGATGAATACATCCATACATTCATATGAATAAAATAAATGCAAAAGTGCTGCTTATTCCGAAGAATTAAAGAACTCCCAAAGGATTTTATAAAAACCAGATCCACGCGGCCTTAGTCGTAGTTTCTGTAATGTATTTGTCATTAGAAACTCCAGTCTCTACTCATCTTTCAGCGAGGATTGGACAGTAATTTTGGGTATATTGAGTTGAAAATACTGAAGTTGTAGAAACAAGGGGTCTCAACTTCACTTTCCGTGCGTTCGCCCTACTTTTTGCACCAGTGTAGCCTGGCGCCCAATGTGGGTCTAAAAAGCGTACTCGGTTCATTATGAAGTTTTACAAAAACTCTACATCTTCATCTAAATCTATTACGTGTTTTTTTAAAGAATGATAAACACGTAGGTAGTAGATTTAGATGTTGATAAAACCTAGCTGTTTGACAGTAAGCTTACTATTTCTGTAAAGTAAGTCACTTTATAACGTTATTACGTAATGAATACATAAGTTTCGCATTTGCATCGTCAAAATTCAGCACATTGATAAGCTGGGTAATTCAAACTTTATAACAGAGCTCAGTGGTTGTACGTTTTAGATTTGTAAGCGCGGTGTGTCCTGCTTTGGTATTTTTTCATTTGCGAAGGTCTGCGCTGGAATTTCAAACAAAGGAGTTTTCTCATTTTCCTGCTGGTGGTATTTCACTGGATCTATTGTGTCGAATATATTCACTACCACCAGATGTGTACCACCAGTACTTCTTTTGTGGGAATTAAACTGTACTTCGTCATATCGGTATCAGGTTGGGTTTATAATTTAAAGTCTGCATTCTTCCAAAGCTGAAACACCGAGTTTCAGCTTCATTATACCTTTAGCTTTTGCTCATTTCCAGGACACAAGCCTCTTTGCCTCAAGATCGGATCAGCGGTTGAGCCATAAAAGGGCGACTGATAGACACACAGGAGTTTTTATTTTACACCTTACAAGTTAGCCCTTGACTAAGATCTCATCTAGTGGTAAAATCTGGTGGTAGGTGTATGATGGCAGAGTCAATAAGACTATAACACATTACTTCCAATGCTGTAAAATACTAAAACACTAATACGACACGCTGAAAACTTCAGACATTATTCAAGGAGAAGACTCAACGTGATTTGTATAGATGATTAATTAGGTATTTTATAGCGACGTCAATATTTTCGCGAAACTCCTTTCAATGTGGCGAGATAATGAATTGTTTTAAAAACCGTGAACCATCACTCAAAGAGCTCTGCAATAATTAAATCAGCAATAAGTATTATGTAAATGGAGTGGCTGTTAGGTGCTAACTTATTAATATCATGTTATTAACTGTTCATGTAATACTAGGATAAATGATAAGAAGATATTTCAAGCATTATATTGTATCGAAATTATTTTCCTATCTCTAGGTAGATAGCACACCCAGATAATAAAGTTTCCATTCCCAATCCAATTATATCCGAAACTAAATTCTACTAGAAAATCCAGTTTCACCCCAGCGCGGCGGTGTAGGTAATGTTGTTTGATGTCGGTGGGATTTCGCCCATGTCCGGCGGGTAAATACATCAATCAATACTGCAACATGTCAATGACTATCAGGAATTCTATTGAGTACGCATGCATCGAACTGTGGGGCTTTCCCGGGCTTAGGTCAGTTATTACTTATTAAGTTGCCCCAGCCCCCATACGATTTTATCAGGAAAGTATGCTACCGGTAGATTAATATGGCTTTCTTTTCGACTTATTCCTACCAATAGCTACCTTTCAATGTAATCAGCACTCTATGTAAGTGCATCAAAACGCTCTCAAAAAGTTCTCAACTGTTTTTTGATCAATTTGAGCGATTCTTCGAAAACATTCCAAGTTAGGCAGGACGCCAGATATTGATCAGTTCCAAAAGCTGAGTACACCGAGTTGTGGAGCAACGAAGACCAGAATATTATAGATGTCGTCAGGATACAATTTGAGACGGCCCTTGAAAGAGAATGTTTTGGTAACAACAAAACCCCTGAGAAACAATGGTGTTGGTACTGGTAATGGTACCCCTGATAAAAATTGACGGTGGGTGCTACCTAAACGCTTCATATCTTTGCTCTACATTTTATGGCAAATTTTCATGTTTTTTGTAAAGCTTTATGAAAAATTATTTTTGAATTTCGGCACCTTAAAAGCACTTAAGTTAAAAAATATTTTGAACTTCCGCAAAGGACGGACTTCCGCAAACGGACGGATTTATGATGGACTTCCGCAAAGTAACGCCTGCTTCTATACAATATTTGAAAAAAGCATTTCTTATATGTATTCATTTAAAGAATAAATAACAAAATAACAATCTATTTCCAGCTGTACAAATTACAGCAAGCATATGAACACTTTTAAAGCGAAAACTTTAATTAAAGACTAGTACTTAAGTTTTAATGATGCTGTGCAAAGTGGGCTCACTTCAGGCGTAGGTAAATAGACAAGGCAGTAGGTCACACTAATAACTCGCGAGATAAATTACAGTGGGATGTTCCACTATCCTGAAAAAAAAACTATGGAAAATTAGGTAACTAAGATATAGTATCAGCGATCTTGAACTCTGGAGCCCTATTCTGAAAAAGCTGCATCAATTATTGTTACAATTGCAATTGTTGAGTTAGATGATTTTATGGTATAGGTGCTGCGACATGCGATTTTGTTATAGCGATAGTTATTACACCATAGCAATATATTTTGCCAAGATAAGGGCACTGTAAGGTTTATTTGGAAGTTTAATTATCACATTACGATAATATTGAGTTAATTCATGATCCCCTTAATACGATTTAGCCAAGATTTAGAGAGTATCAGTATATTATTGCGATCGTCACTTTGATGTTACGGTGTGGTCGATTCCGAAAAAGCTGCATCATAGCTAAGATTGAAATTTTTGTGATGTGCAAATAATTGAATTTATTCTTAGTGGAATAATGTATTTCAGCTGAGAGTTTTGCCATTCTGAACCGATAAACTACTATAACTACGGCAGTAGATAAGCTTGGGTAACGAAAGTTTTAATTGAAGTATTGCAATATGAATGCAATGCAATAGTTGTAATCTAGATACTGCAAAATAAATACGTTATATTATTTTAAATTTGTGGATCTTTTAAAATGTCTGTATCGCTACAGACATTTTCGATAGAAGCAGGCGTTACTTTGCGGATGTCGATTATAATAAAGGAACTAGAAGTTTAATTCGCTATAATTCGCCACAGTACAAGGTACACTGTACCACATAGATCTGTACTGTGGCGAATCATATTATTAGGATTATAGCGAATTAAACATCTAGTTCCTTCATTGTAGCAACTGTCACTCAGACTTTTCGACACATATAATCTGTTGTTCCTAGTCCTCACTTCAAATCTTGTAGCCGGTCAATTTGTATAAGGATAAATACTAACATGCCATGGACAAGAAGAGCCGCTAAATGTCAAAAGGTGAGGACTGCGGAGAACAGAGAGATTACGAGCGCCGATAAATTTAACAAGGCGGATTCCGATCGAAACTCTTCGATAAAATGTTTATGAAGCTAAGACTAAAAGTACAAAACTTATTAACCGACAACGTCAAGGCATACTTTTGTTAATAATGATTGCAAATGTCTTGTTTGTCCAAAAATATTGATTAGTTTTGCAAATTAATAACAGCGTTTTTTCGATATGAATAAATCACGCATCTCGCTCTTGATTTCCTGTCTGTAAATGTGACCTAAAATAGCATGCTTTAACAAGTTTCACGCACCAATTGAAGTAACCATGGTATATAAAAGTAGGTACTTTTAATGGAATATTTAAGTAATTTTGGCTCCGCTTGATGGATCCCCGCAATACATCTTCTAAAGCTAGAGGCTTAAGAGGCTTTCAATCATCATATCTTACAATACTTGACATTAAAAAAGAATAGCTCGTTATGTAATGGCATTAGTACCAGAGACAAGGCATGGGGGTAGTCAGTCCGACCGCGTGAAAATTCGGCTGATATGAAAATTCGTCGTCGAGCGATGTTCGGGTGGCGGGCGGTGTCCGGGGAGGGGGAGGGGGAGGCGAAGGCTCTATTTGGGTCACCCGGGGCGTCCCCACGATCAATAAGTGAGTGCCGGCGCGCGCCGCTTACCCTCTTACTACCACCGCCTTGCCTGCCTAACGGTCTAAAAGTTCTCACCCGTCTCGCACTGGCCCATAGACATTAATTATTATATTAATAGTTCGTATAAGCAGTAAGGGCTTAGTGCGATTTTATGTTCTGCGTACTGTTGGCAGTCATAAACGTGGCGACACGAAATCGCCAATCTTTTATAAACGGTAACAGACATATGAAGCGATTGTATGTGCCTACCAAGTCGTATTTAAAACTAAATCTTACGTATTTTGGTTCCATTACATCGATTTCAACCGTATGTCAGAGTTTTAAGTTCTTATCAAAATCTGCGACTTTTCTCCACAACACTATGTATGCTTTTGATCTAAAAGTCTACCAATTTGTCTGTCGTTCAATAGGTGTGTGGCAGCGTGTCGTGGGTGTCTACTAGCTTTTAAGACTTATATGAACGGTGATTCCGGGGTTGACTAGTGAATTTGTGGCTCTAAATTAAGAGTTTTTGAGTCCATTTTACTTTGACGCTTTCGTGATCGAACCTCACTATACAACAATCGTATTTGCAATTAGTAAAAACTCCTCCGTGGCGCGGTGTTGAGCGCTGAAGCCTTAACATGCGGAGGTCCGGAGCCCGATTCCCAGCGGGGTCAGCTTAGGAATTTATAATTTCTGAATTTTCCCTGGTCTGGCCTGGTGGGAGGCTTCGGTCGTGGCTACCACCCTACCGGCAAAGACGTGCCGCCAAGCGATTTAGCGTTCCGATACGATGCCGTGTAGAAACCGAATAGGGGTATCGGTTTAATATAACTGCCATGCCCCTAACAGGTTAGCCCGCTACCATCTTAGACTGCATCATCACTTACCATCAGGTGAGATCGCAATCAAGGGCTAACTTGTAGGGGATAAAAAAGTACCTGTGGATACCGGGCCTTAATACGACCAAGTTAAGATTAAAGACCTCATCTAGCTAATGTCAAGTGACTTATGTACCCAATACCGTAATAGGGATGATGCCTATACCAAAAATAAATTATTTCTTACTATTAAATAGAGGGTCTTCCAAAAAACCACACAAAATTCACATCCTCGGTTAGTTTTAAGTTTGATAACCATTTTATAATATATTATGTAGATTAAAGAAAAGTGCGTTGAAATTTGATGACGTTACAATTGCGAATTTCATACAACTTCCATACAAGAAGAGCGTTAAATTTGATAAAGAGTTGCTGATTTGATTGAGTTATCATCACCCCTATTAAAAAGAATCGTTGGTAACAAATCTCGAAGCAAGAATATGGTGAAATAAAATGAAAAACAATTTAAGAAAAGCGGAATGAAAACTTGTAAATTGAAAATTTTGCAGAATTGAACTTTGTGAGCGTGAATGGGAACGCAAAGGGACCGAAATAGAAAAAGTTTTTACAAAATATTACTTATTGAAAAATTTCACTAGTTTTTATAAAATATATTATGTACTTTATTTCTAAACCAACACAAAAAATATAAATACTTGTCTGTCTGTTAAGTGAACTTTTTAACATTATAAAAGAAAATCTACCGGTTTTCACGAAATTCTGTACGAACAGAAGTTGTATCCCGAGGAAGGATATTTTTCCCGAAGAAGGCTACATTTTATCCAGGAAAATTATGGATTTCGAGCCAGTACTTAAGTACACGTTTGGAAGCTTTAGTTATAAGATACCAGGAATAACTTTCTAATAATAATTATTAAATTAAACAGATACGATTGACTTTCAAAAAGTGTACAATGTTAACCAATTTTGAAATTTTGAAAAAATTACTCATGACTTTGACATATTAGAATATCGAAATAAATATTATAAATGCGAAAGTTTGGATGGATGTATGGATGGATGTTTGTTACTCAATCACGCCCCAACTGCTGAGCGGATATGGATGAAATTTGACACAGAGATATATTATAGTCTGGAATAACACAATCTCCTTTTTATCTCGGAAAATTAAAGAGTTCCCCCGGGAACCGAAAAACCTCGATCCACGCGGATGAAGTCGCCGGCATTAGCTAGTATGGAATAATAAATCCCCAGTAAGCGAATATCGAATAAAATATTCGGTTATTCGCATTCGTTACAGTTGATATTCGGAGCAGGAGGCGCATCATAAATCAAAGCTTAAAGTCTCAAGTGGCTCATATTTAAAGCGCGATGAGAGCAGGAATCTCATCAACTTAAAAAGCTGAAAGAAAAATCGTTATTACGATCCGGGCTCATTTAGGTATAACGGGTATCTTTTTGACTAAAAATAGAATAGCTCTCAATCGTATTTTACCTTTTACAGTTACTGATTATGGTTAGGACAATGATCTTCAATACTAAAATTATAAATGCGAAAGTTTGGATTGAAGGATGGATGTATGACTGCCTCGTTGATCCAGTGGTTGGCATGTTCGACTGCGGCCGATCGTGGTCCCGGGTTCGAGTCCCGGGTCGGACCATAATTAAGGGTTTTTCTGACTAGAAATTCTCAGTACCAGCTCGGAGGTAGGAAGTTGGCGGTGCTTCACCCCCGTGCCTCGGAGAGCACGTTAAGCCGTCGGTCCCGGTTATTATCACTAACATGATAATAGTCGTTAAAGCTCGCCAACCCGCATTGGAGCAACGTGGTGACTCTAAGCTCTAATTCCTTCTCTTCTATGAGAGTTGAGGCCTGTGCCCAGCAGTGAGACGTTATTGGGCTGTAAAGATGGTATGGATGGATGGATGTTTGTTACTCAATCAGGCCAGAACGGCTTAACGAATCTAGATGAAATTTACCACAGAGATAGATAATAAGCTAAGCATTACTTCTCTTTAGTAATAGAATAATTTGTATTAAAATCTATACTAAGGAGTTCCTTAAGTAATGATTAAGTTACTTTGAGTGCGGCAGTAAGATAACGAGATTTCGGCGCATAAGCTTTTACGGTTTACGTTTACTATCAGCTGATGTTTGAAGATGCTAATCGGAACTACAGAACTGAAAAGGCCAAATTGAAGGTTTAGCCCCTTAGTGGGGATTTGTCGCTACGTGCTCACATTTTGACGACCTCCGTGGCGCAGTGTTGAGCGCTGTTGTCTTAACGTGCGGAGGTCCCGGGTTCGATTCCCGGCAGGGTCAATTTGGGAATTTCTAATTTCTGAATTTTCTCTGGTCTGGTCTGGTGGGAGGCTTTGGCCGTAGCTACTTACCACCCCACCGGCAAAGACGTGCCGCAAGCGATTTAGCGTTCCGGTATGATGCCGTGTTGAAACCGAATAGGGGTATAGGTTTAATATAACTGCCATGCCCCTAACAGGTTAGCCCGCTACCATCTTAGACTGCATCATCACTTACCATCAGATGAGATCGCAGTCGAGGGCTAACTTGTAGTGGATAAAAAAAAAACTGTAATTGGGGGGGTCACTGTCACTTAACCAGTAGGTACTATCGACTAATATCTGACGTACCCGATGAAATAATAAGAGTAGCGGATGCCCACAACTTCGTAAGCGTGGAATTAATTCTTTTAAAAATCTATTAGGAACTCAATGGTTCTCCGGGATAAAAAGTTAGCTTTGCCGCCCGCCAAGACAATGTCAAAAATCACAGCAATCCGTTGCTCAGTGATTGAAGAGAAAACCAAAAAATAAGCATAATTTTGCATTTATAATAGGTACTTATTGGTAGGATGTAAAAAGATGTTCCGTAGGTAGTAAGGTACGGCTCCCACTCAGGACCCTCGCCACTCAGCAAGCGTTTCGGACCGTACAAAAACACTCTAGTGGAAAGACGAAAGCTATTTCAGCGCCAAGAGCCAGATTAATGTTAAGACAAAGCCAGTTTAAGGGCCAGGGCAAATCTAGCGGAAAAACGCGCGGATTTCCGCTTGTAGAGTCGATGACGTATGGATAAGTTAGGATAGTCATAGCCAATAAGCCGTCCACGAAACTGTTATGTTGAAGCGAAATACTTAGTGCATGTATTACTCTTGTGTATCTACATTTTAAATATTTGAAGAGACGAAAGCTATTTTTGCGCGAAGAGCCAGGATAAGGCTAAGACAAAGCCAGGCAGAGGTAAATGCGAAAAATCGCGCGCAGATTTTCACTTAGCCATATTAGGATGGATAATAAGTCGTCTAATCAATAAGCTTAGAGTTTAGCTTATTGATTAGACGACTTATTATTTAGACGGCTTATTGATTAGACTTAGTGCATCTGATACTCTTGTGTACCACTGATCGGTTTCTCTTTCTATTCTAAATCTTTAGGCGGTACGCCATTTGCCAGTAGGAACTAGCGACGAGTTACCATTGTCCATCTCCCACTAGAAGCAATTTAGATAATCCCCAATTTAGCGCTGTCTAGAATCGCAACCAAAAACTCCCGCACATGACCACAAACGTCACCACTGCGCTAGTATACACCGGCATGTATTTTTACTATATATGACTGCATGCATTAAGTCGTTCCTAAATCGAAACGGATTTTCCGCTCAGGTTTTTCGCGAAATGGTTGGAACGGAATTCCGCGCACCAAGTTTCCTTTAATCTGTCCCTAGCCTAAGAATTTTCACCGTTGAAAAACAAAAGAACCGGTATTGTAACTGAAAATTACTCTTATTCCAACCCCTCGTGCTATCGCAGTAAATTTCAATTATGCGTTCAATTTTAATGAACTCTACGTAGCTTAATTTAAAATCCATTGAGGGAAATAAGCTTGAATGAATTTATTATAATAACAAAAATAAGTCCATAATGAAAAAAATACGTATATTTTTTGTAGGATGATTCAGAGAGTTAACTTGGGTATACAAAACACCACGCTCAATAAGCTTGACACTCCAGAGAGTAGTCATCTACGCAGGAGATATTATAGTGTAAGTACATGTTTATGCGCCATGAGACGGCAATCCAACACGACTACGACTACGACGAATATATCAGGCTTGTGAATGAAGACTACGTGATCTCGGAGGCACGAAAACATCAATTTTCTAACTCCGGGTTAGTACCTTCTGAAATATTTTGACGGAAAAGCCCAATACCGAACTTTAAAAAGCCGCCCGAGTTTGTTGTGGGCCTCAGACCAGGGCGCGGTTGGCTTGGGAACCCTCGTAGCTTTAGTTTTAAGATACCGTGGTTAATTGTTATCACAATCATGTCTTATACTTTGTAAACGTGACGTTCAGAAGGCGTACTTGTGTAGGTACCAATTTTGAATAAATATACTTTGAGTTTGAGTTTATTTATGGACCGTCTCGGGAATCCAACCCAGGAACTTGACATCCACAGTCAAACATGCTAACCTGTTGAGGTTCCACAGTCAACGAAACAGCACCAACATGGGGAAAAAACACTAAAGATTTTGGTCAGACTCTCCATCTATTGGGGGATTGAATAGAAAATATTTACAAGTAGGTAATCAATCGATTTACTTTCACGTGCTCAATTTACCTTAGCAAAGTTGATTTAGGAACTAGGGTAACTTAAATATTTATACAACGCGTATCTATACCAAAGAATACTTAATAGTAAGGACTGAAACAGTTACCGAAATAAGGGGATTAAACACTGTTTTTTAAAACTGTTTTAAAACAGAAACACTTATAACGGAAACATAAACGATACTGTAACCCAATCTATCTGTAACCGTTTATTTCTGTTAATAATTGTTTTTATCTGTAGCCCTAATAGGTACATGCCTTAACAAACTGCACGGTGTGACAACGCGTTCTTCTCACTTCATTGGACTTTACACACACTGACACAACATGGCCATGTTTTTCTTAAAACAATTTCAGTTTGTACTGAAAAGAACCCTTATAGTTTCGTCCAAAATAATTACCTAACCCATGTTTTCACTCGTCAAAAGTATTTTAAACAAAGCGATGAATCCAAGTAAGAAGGCTTAGGTACAAT
This sequence comes from Erebia palarica, assembly GCA_964035005.1. Classification (NCBI taxonomy): domain Eukaryota; kingdom Metazoa; phylum Arthropoda; class Insecta; order Lepidoptera; family Nymphalidae; genus Erebia; species Erebia palarica. The sequence goes on from OZ035994.1 coordinate 22,389,707, forward strand.
TTTTTAGGCACTGGGAAAAGTAACTTAAATGTTTTTCTTTTCACAATAATTCCTCACTAATTGTATTTCGTTGACGTCTTGTTTATTCAAAGAGAACTTAGCCTTTAATTATTATAGGGAAAATAAGCGTACAAATTTCATTTGGACAAACTAATCCAACGGTTTTGGCTTGTCACTCATAAATAAGGAGGGCATTCCGTCCCTTGAATAAATACGTATAACTTTTAGCTATACGTATATGTATAAATTGTACGAATAAAGTCCGAGGTATTTTGAAGTAGAAATATGCAGCCAAGTTTCAACTTCACGTTTCTTTTTTATCTCCTAACAAGTTAGCCCTTGATAGCGATCTCACCTGATGTAAGTGATGATGCAGTCTAAGATGGTAGCGTGCTAACCTGGCATGAGCCCATAAGCCCATATCTCTACTCGATTTCTACACGGCATCGTACCGGAACGCTAAATCGATTGGCGGCACGTCTTTGCCGGTGGGGTGGTAACTAGCCACGGTCGAAGTCTCCCACCAGGCCAGACCAGGGAAAATTCAGAAATTATAAATTCCTAATTTGATCCTGCCGGGGATCGAACCCGGGACCTCCGCATGTTACGACAACAGCGTTCACACTGCGTACACCACTAAATACCTACTAGTGTGCAGAATCTTGAAATTACTCGTTTAAGTTATAGTACCTGGGTGACCGAGCTGTGCTCGGTATTTTTTGGTAAATCGTGTTTTTTAGAAATTATATTTAAATACAAATTACATACTGAAGAAATATGAATAAAATTTTTCGATCTTGCCGACATAATATTAAACAAAATATGAACTGGTTATTTAAATAAAAAATCACGAGTGCAATTGGGCTCCCAATAATAGGTTTTCTCACAAGAGAAGGAACTTGAAAAAAAGGAAAAAAATAATCTGACAGTGACATCTGGACTAGAACCGGCCCTCCTGGTTATTGGACCGCCCAATTTCCCATCTGAGCTATTATAGCCTTGTAGAAGAAACCTTCGTATTCTAATGATATTGTAGCAGTTTTACTGAAAATACGGATAAAACGACATTTTTTAAAAATGAGTCCTAGCTAGATATAATTTATTCATTATCAATATAACATAATAAAAAACCTACACACCCTAAACCTATATCCATTTACCTCATAATTAAAATTTTAACTGTATATCAAAACTACTGAAAAGTTCGCAAAAGTTTTAATATAATATTACTTTGTGTACAATATACATATTAAGTTTTCCCGAATATTAGAGTTTTTCGCGAAATAGTGAATCAGAAAGTAGATAACAAAGAGACACAATAGTATTCTTAGGGAATTTGCATTTCAACTGGATCGAGTCTGGCAAACTTTTCACATCAAGCCCAATGGAGATTTCTCTCGAATAATATTTTAATGTGGTATCTTTATTTAAGAGGAACAAAAGGGAACTTATGCGAACACATTTTGTTTTGAAGAATTTTCTATTAATGAATGACCAAAAGTTCGTCTTACCCATCTTTTCTTTTTGAGGGGGAAATCTTTCTAAGATACCCAACTTCTGGGGGAGAAGTCGGGTTATGTAGGATTTGTACCTACTAAAACCCCTTCGGTGGTCACCATCTGCATATTGGGAGGCTCCTAGATCTCTATAAAGAACGCATCGGTGCCTCGTCTTAACCACCTTCTTCACTTCAAAATGTCTGAAATATTTAGCTTTAAACTTTAAAGTGATAATGATACGTGAAAAAAATCATGGTAGTAGTAATTTATCTATCGAAGTTCAAAATAAAACTATCACAGTTAAGTAGGATTTAAGAGTTAACGAGTAAATAGTCCACCAAATGATTATAAAACTAGCTGATGCCCGCGACTTCGTCCGCGTGGTTTAGGTTTCTTTTTTCTCGCGGCAACTCCTTAATTTTCCGGGATAAATAGCCTATGTCTCTCTCCAGGTCCTCTATTATACCCATGCCAAAAATCACGTCGATCCGTTACTCTGTTACGGCGTGATTGAAGGAAAAACCAACAAACCAATACACTATAATAATATTATAAATGCGAAAGTTCACCTACTAGATAAGAAAGTTCAATTAATCATATTCATTCGGAAGGACGTGGGAACTCACCGCATTATTATCCCAAGAAAACTACTACCATTATTTGATTAATGGAAAGGGGACACGACCCTCAGTAATGAGGAATACGACGCAGAGAGAGATGATAAATGCGCGTGGCCGGTTTTATCCCATCAATCCACTAGGATCCACTTTTTCCCATCAAAAATAATGTTTATCATGCATTCAACATATAATTTCTAATTTATCTTACCAAATGCTAAAACACGAAATAGAACACGTGAAACAGAAAATAGCTCACGAACGTATTGGAACTAGCCAACTGCTGAATAGGTATGCCTATATAGGTACCTAAACGTAGCAATGACGAGCTCCATCAAATTTTAAGGTTATTGCTAACGGTTATATCCTATGGCTTATTTAGTAGATATATTCAGTACCTATTCACGTCTTTAAATAAAACTTTTTATTGCTGTTAACGCAAGAAAAATCCACATACGCCTCAAACTGAGTGAGTATATGAAGTTGAATTGATAGATTCTCTGCTCACAAAGCTGCTTAAGGGAACGATTCCGCCACATAGCGACTGCAAAGTAGCGATGACTACTGCCACTGAAATCCTGAAAGGAGGCCAAGCCTCGAGGCCATCACCCCCAAATGGCCTTTACAGGCCAATCGTTTGTCAATAGAAACAAAAGGGCGTGGTTTGTCACCGCAACTTCTATATGTCACCGTAAGATTGTAAAAACCGTTAGACTATAATCTAACTCGCGAAATTCCAAACTGTCGAAAGATTACAACGGTTTTTACAATCTTACGGTGACACATACATTCTAAGTTCTAGCTATTCCCAGTTCATGCAATTTGGAGTTCAAACATTTTCGTATTTTTTATATCGGTGTGGATGTATGTATAGTAACTAAAATCATCGAGTGCAGTGTTTTTCGACCCCTTTACAGGTTGAAAAATTCTGGCGACCCTCTTACAATGTACAAAGAAATAATTAAATTAAAAGTCGTTGCGAAATTAAAGTCGATAATGCTAAACATGACATGGACACACTGTTTTCTTCATCGAGAAGCTCTATCTGCTAAGGTAGTACCTTCTGATTTAAATGAGGTGCTGAAGGAGGTAATAAAAAATGTGGACTCTATCAAAGGCAAAGATAGAGATCTTCAGAATCGTTTGTGAAGATATGGGCTCGCTTCATCAAAATCTCCTTTATCACACTGAGATCAGGTGGTTATCCAAAGGAAAGGTTTTGACGAGAGTTCTAGAACTGAGAGCTGAATTGCTAATGTTCTTACAAGATGCAAAATCTGAATATGCTTATCATTTTTCGGACCCTGTTTGGCTCTCGCGATCTTTTTAGCCATCTAAATAATTTAAACAAGAACCTCCAAGGTAGAGACGAAAATATTCACACAGCTAAAGATAAAGTCAAAGCTTTTTATGCAAAACTTCAATTATGGTCAACATCTCTGCAAAACAATATGCTTGAGTCGTTTCCAGGTGTTCAGAAGATCGTTGATGATAAAGCAACAGACCAGACGCTTGTAGTTAGGGCTCTCATTCCTTTCATGCTACAGAACTTGCATAATTTACAAGAGAAACTTTTGATATACTTTCCAGACTTGCACTCTGAAGCTGATAATGGATGTAGATGGATACTAAACCTTTTCTTGGACAAGTCAATAGAAGTGGCTGATCTCAATACAAATATGAAAGAATGTTTAATAGATTTAGTTGCTGATGGCATGCTTAGAATGGAATTTCATTCGCAAAGTGTTGACGTATTTTGGATGAAAAGAAAGCAAGAATAACCAGAGCTGGCAAGGGAAGCTCTAAAATTGTTAGAGATCGCCGTTCGCCACTTCATACTTGTGTGAACTGACATTCTCTGCAATGGTGGACATTAAAACTAAAAAGAGAAATAGACTTCAGTTAGAAAATAATTTGATTATTAACATTTCAAAAATAGCACCACGATTTGACAAACTTTTGAAAAATAAACAAGCCCATCCTTCTCACTATCATTGTGATTTTATTGTAGAACCTTGCATTTTTCTTTTTGCAAGCGTCCCCTCGATCAAGGCTTTATGGGGGGTAGGGGTCGCGACCCACAGATTGAAAAACACTGTAAAGTAAAGAAAGTCTTCAAGAAACTAATCGAAATAGCAACCATTAAATAAAATATTTTTATTGTCCCAAGAGAAATTCTAGATCGATTCAAGCTAAGAGACGAGAAAATAGATTGGAATAATATTAAAGTGTCTCCGGCTCAGGACAAAACGGAAATGAATCTAGTAAGGAAGACTGGGAGAGGGGAATCAATTATGGATGAAAAATCTAGAATTAAAAATGCCTGAATTAAATACTTACATAATGCAAATAAAAAGGTCTAGGTTGACGTGTAGCTATGCTGTGAGTATAACGCGGACACGATTATAAATTGTTCTATCCGGCCCATTAAAGGGCTTATTCAGAACAATTTAACGAACAAAAATGTTATTATCATCTAAATAATCAAGGTATACAAGCTTCGTCGTTGATGATGTAACACAACCAAAGGTAAGCAAAGGTAAGGTTTAACTAGTTCCAACGGAAGAATCATTGGAACACACCAATGATTCGTGGAGACGCTTGTTCTCAGGTATCATGATTGTTTTTAGAGTTTAGAACTAAGAAATTCTTACACTATTTCTACCTAGTAGCTAATCTTACCGTATCATGACAGGACATGGTATAAATAACAGTAAATTATATAGGTCTTCACCCTCTAACCATTACGCCATCTTTCGTATCAACATAGCAAATTCCATAGCATTTTCCATTTTCAATTCGCTTTACTCAGCAAAACACATTTAACAACAATCAATCTCGTAACTAAATAAAAGCGACAGCTGAGATAATTTACTTTTGGAGTAGCAGATGCCGCTTTAAACCGCTTCAAAGGGGAAATTGTCGAGAGACACGGCAATTGTCCAATGCCTCGGCGCTCGATACACCGATATTAGATTACAGAATCGCGGTCGATAGTGTTGGCGTTTAAGAAAGAATAACGCCTTTATCATAGTGTTTCAGTGTGTATATGCGAGTAGGAACAGAAAATGCTTTTAAAGACTTGGATTTGATACCATCAAACGCTCGTCAATCGTGATGTGAATAAAAGTGATGGATAGACGATGAGTCATTTCATTTCGAAAGAGTAAGTGATTCACAAATACAGTAGACCTATATTATAGACTTTAACGTTACCCGTTTTTGGTTAGGCTCAAGCGGATGCTTTGCCAGCAGGGAAGGCAGGGATGTATGAGGGATGTGTCAACCTACGAGTAGCTTCGCTTCATTTTGTAGATTAGCACAAAATAAGCACCTTAGCTTACCTTAGCTTGCACCCTTTTAACCACAGGCAAAAATCAGCTGAAGCATGGGCCTAACAAGGAGGTGTCACAGTTCTCACACATCCCTCGCTTTGCAACCTTGTGACACAACAAGGTTTAGGAAATTCTTGGAATTTGCCATATGAGAACCAGACAACAGTCTGTTCAAACAAATTTGTATAAAGCTACAACAGCAGTAGCATCTACTAATCTGGAACATACAAATCAATTCGCTCCTAATTAAATTTGCAAATATCAGATAGAAGTCTCAAAATTGACCACTGACCCATGTGATTACGGATTAATATAATAAATTAATCAATTAGTTCTGGACGATTAGTCGAATAACTATAATTTAACGTTTACGTATACTGAACATGAATATAAAAGAAAAGCTGATTAAAGGTCCATCTTTTCCGGTAAGGTGGCAAGTGGTAACCTAGCCACGGCTGAAGCCTCTCACCTGACAGACACAACTCCAAAACTTGTCCAAGTACAGTGGAGCAAAAGCGTACCTGCTACCTAGTCAGCCCGTTATTATGCCGTAATTTAAACACCTACGTGGTTTTTCGCAGTGCGTAGCCATTAAAACTGTAACAATTTCTATTGTCAATAAAAAAAAAAAAAATACACTCAGTCACATGTCACATGAGTTCACATGTCGTAAATTACTGATTTATGCGACTTGCGTGAGCAAAACTGAGAGTGTAATAGTAGCCTTAGAATAGGTACTTACATTCAAATTAACTTTTACAAGTGCTTTCGAAACATCAAGTGAATCTACTGATACAGATTTATTTTGCCTACTCGTTGGCAACGAGGTCACAGTGAATAAACCTCGGAGGGATGTCGATTTCCGATATTAAGTTCGCCCCGTTAATAAGACAGGCGCAGGTCTGAAGTAGATTTGCTTCATCTACTTTCAATATTACGCGTTTAATTTAATAAATCATAGTTTTTGCTCATGTTAACGTTGACTGTGATGATACATGAACATAATGTACCAAAGTAATTATATCTAGATGAAAAAAATCTTAGAAATTATACGGAAGCAGGTGATATAGGCTCGACCGTAACAATAGATACTTTTCCGAACTAGTGTTATGCCCTGGGACAGCCGGTCCGACCGTTGTAGATTGAAATAGGTACATACTATGATGACGGATGATGATCCGTTGTACAAAACTTCGCTAGCGCGATTCAGGGTCTGGTTAATGAATGGTACCAAGATGAGATTTCTTCGTGTGATAGGAGTAGTGTCAGCTATCGCGCAAGCAGAAACCGCCAGTCTCGCTAGAAGTAGAACAAGTTGTGTATTTGAAGATTAAGCCTTACTATTACCTATTCTGTGCTTTTAAACCGGATTGTTTTATGATGAATTGATGAAGAATGAAGACAATAATACTCATATCCTTTTACATTAATGTATCTCTGTCTAAGTCATTCCAATCGTGAGTTTTCTTGAGATATTGATAAAACGTTAATTTAATCCTCTAAAATGTTTTCAAAATGCCAAGAAAGGGTTTATTTTATTACTAGCTGATGCTCGCGACTTAGTCCGCGTGGATTCAGATTTTTGGTTCCCGACGGAACTCTTTTTTTTCACCGGGATAAAAAAATTCCTGTGTTTGACGACCTCCGTGGCGCAGTGTTGAGCGTTGTTGCCTTATCGTGCGGAGGTACCGGGTTCCATCCCCGACAGGGTCAATTTGGGAAATTATAATTTCTGAATTATCCCTGGTATGGCCTGGCGGGAGGCTTCGGCCGTGGCTAGTTACCACCCTACCTAAAAGACGTGCCGTCAAGCGATTTAGCGTTCCGATACGCTGCCGTATAGAAAACGAATAGGGGTATAGGTTTAATATAACTGCCATGCCCCTAACAGGTTAACCCGCTACCATCTTAGACTGCATCTTCACTTACCATCAGGTGAGATCGCAGTCAAGGGCTAACTTGAAGTGGATAAAAAAAAGTGTTATTCCAGGCCTATGTTTTATCTATCTCTGTGCCAATTTCATCCAGATTCGTTCTGCTATTATGGCGTGATTGTATGGCGTTCATCTATCCTACGGCTTACCTACCAAAAACTTGACCATTTTTGGGGTTTTTTTCCTATTTTATATCCCCATGGATTAGACAGTCTTTTTTGCTATTCTTTTTTAAATGCCATCGGTTGAAAAAATCTAATGTCAAACCTACAAAACGAAATTAACCAACCGACCGAACCAACAACAATCCACATGGCACATCACAAAAGATACAACAAAACACGTTCAACTTAGTAGTGGCGGAAAATCAATACGATTTGTCGCCGTCGGTTTCGTTTTATTGCCTTCGCTACGAGTATGCACTATGCACATTTAGTACGTTACGTTCTTTTGTCCCAGGCGGCCTCTATCCCAACTATTCAGACACATGACATCCGCTCGCCTTAAGGACGTATGCATTTTTTTAACAGACTAGCGCTAGTCTGCTATCTCATCTGGTAAGCCTTGCTGCATGCTATGGTAGAACACACTTGCTTGGGAGATGACTATTCAATCTTGATTTTTATCTGATACCAGGCAAAACCTCGGAAGGAAGGGTAAAATAAACGGAAGCCGGGAGGGATAACGAGGAAGCATGAAGTGATTCGAAAATATTATAAAACTAGACAGTGTCCGCGACTTCCTCCGCGCGAAGTGAAGTTTTTGGTTCCCGCGAAACTACCTAATTTTCTGAAAGAAAACGTAGCCGTTCCGAAAGTAAAAGTTATTATTATTATTATACACCACAACACAAAAAAGAAAAAATAATAAGGAACACAAACACACAGAAGGAAGTAGAATACAAAAAGGCTGTCTAACCGATGTGTAATTGCAGACTATAATCTATTATCTATCTCGTGCCAAATTTCATCCAGATCCGTTCAGTCGTTCTCGTGAGTAACAGACATCCATCCACCCATCTATCCAAACTTTCGCATTTATAATATTAGTATAAGGTTAGTTATCGTGGCAATTATATCGGTGCCACGCGGATGTTCTTAGTATAGAAGATGGAAATATAGCACAAGAATGTAAGCAATCTTGCAATTTTAAAATGTTTCAGATTTAGCAAACTATAAATCTTATCAGCCCATATTACATTATTGCAATAAACTTCCTTCGTTTTCACCTTCAGGCTGGATATGAAAAGCGTGTGAATCAACCACGTCGGGTTAGCAACGGCCGTGACGCAATATATTTATATTCGTTCATATTCTGTTTATTGTATGTTTTATAATAATTTCGTTTGAAATGTTGGGCTATGTATATGTAACTGTAAACTTCGAAGATTAACTATGTGAGAAATTAATAGATTCGTGGACCTATCGTATGCGTTGGGAACTGGGATGGTCATAAGCTATGGCATTGTCAATATGGCATTGACATACTGTCTTCTATTTGGATTCAAGAATAAGTATAGTTCGCGCGAGGTCTGAGGAATCGGGGGCTGAGGTAGCGGGCGGGTGCGCACCGAGCCCGACCGTCGCTTCATACCCCGCACGCACCCTGTACTAGTGCCGACCTTAACGCGAGAATACCCTTTCTCGAGTCCATTTTTTTAGTTCGTTTTTTGGCAAGGCAGTCGTGTTTTTTAATTTTTTTAATTATGACTTGTTAATTTTGCGATAGCAGTGTTATATTTTACTATAAATAATACTGAACTTAAAAGTTTCTTTGAGTGTGCAAATAGCTGTTTAATTTTTAAATTCCTTAAAGTACTGATTATTCTGATTGCGACAGTGATTAACGTTATTTTACGTTGATTATGTACAGTTCATTATAATTAAATTTTATGGTGATGATTTTTTTCTCCTTATTGCACATACATCCTCATACAATTATAATTTCATAATTAATTTTTAATGCACGCGCACAGATACTAAACATGGTTTGGTATCATCAATAACGTAATATCGCCTGTATCACAACTCTATCTCATTACATCAGCGTTCCTTAAGATTCCTCGGACCTCGCTCGTGAACTGTATTTACCTATCTCTCGGTTGGTAATTTATCTTATGATGCAGTTGAAGATTGCTAATAATTAATAATTAAAATAAATTGCATTAATATCAGTAAGATAATAGCCAACAGACGTATAGAAATAATGCCAAAAATATCATCATGATAATATATTAAGCCTGTGGAACTGGAAACATCTACTGCTTTTTCCGCAGAGTGCCACCCACCCAAACCCGATCTGTAGCCTTCTTCAACCAGCAACTTCCCACCATCCTCTTTATATCGTCATTCTATCTTGCTGCAACGCTTGACACTAGGTACTCGTACCTTTACTTATACGCGGTCCTCGTTAAGAAAAATAGATTTTAATTCTATCCTCAATTAATTCAGAAAAGACCTATGTACTTACTTATAATAAAATCAGAAACGTAACACGGTGAAGCCTATCAACCTTCAGTGATATGACACCAGGCAAATAAAACCCACCACCTGACATTCAAGAGCTGCGGTCAATATGTGACGCTGATTGGTTCAATTTCTGTCAACGCAGTGGAAACAAGGCTAGAGTAACGTCCCAATTACTAGTTATATTCACAAAATCACAGTATTTTATCGATAATGACAATACTCATTATATGATCTATTCAATTTAATAAGACTCAATAGCTCTATTCCGAAGATCTGCATCAATCATTGCTAAAATCTCATTTGATGTGATTGGTGGAACTCATGTTATTCTTTCTATATATAATAATACATTTTGGCCAATAGTGAAATTGTTAGTGAATCAGAGGTAATTTTGACTATCGACTATTTTTCTATGACTTTAGATGTAATTTAACCGTAGTAGGGCCTCTGGTAGAAAAAACAGTCACAACTCAGTTTGAAACCCTCTCATATTGTTTCAGTTCTCGGTCACTAATACTTCAGCCTCAGTACAAGGTCCGAGAATTCTAGAAAAGAACAATTACCTACCACAGAGAAGGTATTTACTGGAAGTTGGACCGCGCAGTCGCAATGTGCGAAATTAACTGGGGTAAAGTTGAACGCTCCTCCTGCAATTGATTAAAGTGCCTACCAGAGAGAGATAGAGCGTGTCAGAGCTAGGTTGCTTGCAAATGATACAAATCTGAAAGGTAAATTAGATTCAGAGTACATTACTTATATATTAGGGGTTTCAGTGTATTGAGAGTGACTTTTGTTGGCACGAGTTACCTAATTGATTTTAGTAGGCGTACGTTCAGTAACAGAAATTCGCGAAATCGCATTACCGGACTCAGTACAGAAAGTATTCATAACGCTTTTATTATACGACTGCCTGAAAAAAGGAGTATATTGTTTTCAGGGTTCATGTATGTATGTATGTATGTATGTATGTGAGCTTGTATATTCCACCATAACTTCTATACGCCTGAACCGATTTTGATAAATGAGGTATCGCTAGAATCCCTAGCTTATTCCGGGTGAAATAGGCTAGTAAATTTTTTTAAAAAATTGATGGGGTGACCATGGTTTCGCATTAAAGAACAAAATTTAAAAAAATTAATCGAAAATAAGACTAACTATATAATCATCATCTAGAAAATGATGAGTAGATCCCAAAAATATATAACACTATAGTTCAATATTCAGTGATTCACAAAAAAATATCATTTAATAAATGTGAATAAGATTTCAAAGGCTATATATGCAAATCGCTTCTTATGGAGGTAAACTCCAAAAATAATATGGCAGGGCAGTCGTATTTTTTAATTCGTTAAATTAATTTTCTTAACATATACGGCGTACCTACTGGATGTTCAAAAAATAAGAGAGGGCGTGTCACTTTACTTTTTTCCGGCATAATTAGCTAGACAATTCGAAATCGATAAAAGTCAAGACCCCGCGGCCGCTGACAGGGGTGACCCCAGCGAAGCAGCACTGATGACGACTGACGATGACTCGTTACGATCATGCATCCTATAAGCCATTCACCTGCAGCACTGAAGAATGCTGCGCCGAAGTTCCCGCCGCTACGGCACTGCACACGCAGCGATGCAATTGACATTCGAGATTCAGATAGATAGATAGATAGATAGATAAATACTTTATTGCCACACAAAACATTAAAAAAAGAAACAAAAACAGTGAAAAAGCAAACATAAATAAGTGCGCAAAGGCGGTCTTATCACTAAAAGTGATCTCCTCCAGACAACCTTTAAATAAGGAAACAAATGCAACGAAGCGGGATAGTGCAACAACAATACATACAATATACTACATAAACTATACATTCTAATAATACATAAACAATTACACGAATAAAAAATACTAAAATATATACCAATACAATTAAATTTATTAGTGTATATATAAATATTCTAGACCTACACATCAAAAAGTAAACAAATACATAAATAATTTACAGCATATTATTAGCAAGATAAAATTCCTTCAAACGATCCTTAAAAATACTCAAAGATTTTGATTGTCTAATGTCACTTGGCAATGCATTCCATAGCTTAACAGTCTTTACTGTAAAGGAATTTGCATACACCTCAGTCCGACTCAAAGGTATTTCCAACTTGTTGTCATCCCTAGACCGCAAATAAATATGTATGTCATTGCTGCCAAGAAAGGTGAATCGCTCTTTCAAATAGGGTGGCGTTTGAGGATGGTATAAAATAGTGTATAGGAGCGAAAGAGCGTGTAAGTTTCTACGGGATCGAATTGGCAGCCACTTCAACTGAGCCCGAAACTCAGACACATGATCGTGTTTGCGCAGACCATAAATGAAGCGAATACATACATTCAGCAATCTATCCAATTTGTTAAGCAGATTCAGCGCTGAAGAAAACTAGCATCAGAGAAACCCACTATACTATCAGCACTACGCACTGAGGAAAAAAATAGGTACTGAATCTACTCTGAACTGGCTGAATATAATATAACTTTTTAACTGAATATAACTTTTTAAGCCATATTCGGCTGGAGGCCATCGGTTTACATATTATATTTAAATTTGAAGCATGTAATTACTTTCAGTAATTCAGAAGTTAGAAGGCTCTGACAGACGGACAATTTTTTTTGGCAACACTAGGACGGACAAGTGCAAATTCACTCAAGTAGACTCAGAGACCTTCGCTTCGCTCGGTCAATAATATTTCGTCATTTTCACAGTAGGTATGACATCTGTGATCCTTTTAATAAGACTAATATATCAACGTAGACCTTTCGTTTAACGAAGATTATCTATGTGCTGCTTTTTAACGTCAAGGAAAATAAGTATGTAATTTAATTATGACAAGGGAGAGATGGGGTACTTTAATGTTCATTAGAGATGCAAGACAAAGGCTAATTCGACGCTAAACTCATTAACTGCTCCAGTCTAAGAGATTAAGTTGCTTACCCACACTTGAATTTAATTCAGGTAAACCAAAAACGTTTGTATTATGTATAGTAAAATAAAACACGTTAAATTGCTATAATAAATAATCATGAGCGAAACAAAGACAGAATAATGAATAAAATATCATTCACACAAGAAATAAATAAGTACAATACATAAAAACAAGAAGATTTAATAGGTATCGTAACTAAAGATCAAGCAAGTCAATCTGTGAATTTTTATGTCCCAAAATCTGATTATTCGATATCTTACCAAAATATCAACTTTTCTCACGAACTTATTGTAATAGTCATCACACCAACAGACTCGGCTCATAGGTAATATGGTGGAGTAGAAGGATTTACTACAGGATAAGAGAAAGATGTAGGATTACGTAAGAAATATGAACGTTATTTAACGAAAATTGGTTCTATATTTTATTCTGCGAAGTCCCAGAGCGTTTTTGGCATTGTGTCTATAGATTTGCCATGTCGGTTGTTGGCTCATTGATCAGATAAAATATTCCGATAGTAAGTCCGACGGCAAAAGGCACGGTTCGAATATTTCTAAAGCTTTTAATGATTAAAGTTTTATTGCTGCAATTCTATTGTAGTTTACACATCAAATGCAGATCCTTAATTTAAGTAATGTTATGCGTACGGTGACACAGCACTCCGCAAGATAATTCATACTCTAGATTTTGGATTTTTGAAAATCTTAACACAGCAGGGAGAGTTCCAAAATTTCGAAAAATTTCTATTGGGAATTATAAAATAAACTTTTAAAAAGGTGAGCCAAACAAAATTATTTTCAAAAACGTTTTACAAATCATAGGTCATAGTTTTTTTGCTGATCGAATTCGCATTTCTCCATAATGTAGTGCTGACAGGCCACTGCAATTTATGCAATATCATAAGGAATACAAATGGTGACCAACCCTGTATGTGGGATTTTGGGTCGGGGCCAGTGGTTCGCTTACCAGCGCCCAGGTTAGGTCATGTAAGGTGTCTACTGATCTTTTTTTTTTATTAGCTACAAATAAAAAAAAAGATTGGCTGCCACCAGACCTGCAAGTGGGGATGTAGTAGCCTTAGGTGGAGCGTGCTTGCCTTTATCTCCTCATATTAGTATAATTTTCGTATTGCTTTTGGTTTTCTTTCTTTCTAATCAGAGTCCAGGGTATATCTACAAGCTAACAGAAACAACTGATCCATGCGAAAATGGGACATAATCAGGATACCGATATTCAGCAGTGAAGGAAGATATTGAGGTGAATAATAGTTCAATTTTGCTTATCGCTTACCATATCAACATCATTAAACAACAAATATGGATAACCTACATCTGAGATTCTAGGACGGGGCCAGTTGGTCGCTAACCAGAGTCCAGGGTATTTTGTGTTATGCATGTTATGTAAATCCAACCATGAATCAGCCGTAGTTAAATGCACGCGAGAATTGCCGTGCTCGACATAATTCAATTATGAGCTTGACGGTCCGTCGCAAAGATATTGTACGTAGGATATACAGTGTCGGATATAATGTTAGATTCGTGGGAATAGTCTGCAGCGGATGGAGAAATATTGTACAAATAGACATAAGATTGAACAGTTCCCTTCGTAAATAGGCAGGAGCTTTCCTACCTCCTGGGATGTTTCAATCAAACTCCCATGACACCATTTAACTAATTGTTTGGGATAAGTAATTGAAAACGTCAATTTGCAAATGAATCGATTTTCTACTGAGCTAAAAACTCAACCTTTTCTTATTACATAACAAGAAAAATGATACAATATGTAAATAATATACATACTAATAATATTTATACGTTACGTAACAAGTATTTACGCTAACTTGTGGTGATGACTGATGCTGGATGCGAAGCTGGTTGCTTCCATGCAACTTTTTCATTACGAATATCATCAAGTGTAACAACCTCGACTCAACAAATGCTGTTTAACAGTTTAAATTTATGCAATTCCAAATCCAGATTCTGATTTGAGTTTGTAGTAAGTATTGCATTAGAACTAGACATAATTGTATTATTTTAAGATTATTAATTGTTTGTGCAATATTTGTTGGTATATCAATAAACAAATAAATAAATAGTACCCAATCTCTAAACTAAATTGACAGAACTAAATATGCTCCTGCGTGCCTCCCTCAAGCTACTCGACACTAGCGAAGTGCATTGTGCTGGCTTGGCACTAGTCAAAGCCATAAACCAAGAAAAGAAGAAAAATATGCTCCTTTTCACTATGATCTTCATTGAAATGGATAGTATTAATTTTAGACTTGTCAAATTAGATTAAGGATTGTGAACAATATAATTGGTACCATTGTACCAACCCAACAATTAATTAGACATTACTCACAATTTCGAACTCAGTCCAACCCGCGTTGGAGCAGCGTGGTGGGTCTAAGATCTAATTCCCTCTCTCCTATGAGTGTGGAGGCGTATGCCCAGTAGTAGGACGTTAGTGGTTTGTAGTGGTACTTTAAGTATTATTTATTGTTCTAAAAATATTTTATTTTGTATTACCCTGCCGTTTCTACATCAATGTACCTACGCGTTTAATATGACTTAGTTTAAGAATGAAGTAATGATTCTCACTAAAAGGAGTTTCGATTCATCTAATACACAAACATAAATTAACTTGATCTATTTGAACTTCGCCTGTGACAGTTGTTCATTTGACCCGCCCAATATGAAATGCAGACTTATAGAAACTGGACAGGTCCGGTGAGCTCTAGTCAAAGCGACACAAACCAGAGCGGGCTTCTCAACATCCGCTCTAAAATACGGTTCAATGACCAATGACCAATACTCCAATGCCAATGTTCATTGTAGTGAAATAGACATTGATACTGAAAATTTTCAGAGTTCGGTAGGCTTAGTATGAAGTCGCTAAATGTCTTGACTAAACATAGATAGATTTCCAGAATCGAATCAATTTTTAATTCAAGATAAAATAGACCTTATGGCTCTTGTTTTAAAATCATACATTAAATTCTAAAAAGTACAGATGCCTGCACGTCAAAAAACATGTATGAACAGTTGACAATTGGGCCGCAGGTCCATTTTACTCGGTAAAACGTTTCATATCTTTAATCATAAAGGGTGTACTGAAATAGTAAATTCGTACATTTATCACATATGTCGAGCGATCAGAGAAATGAAACGACAAAGGTTACGGCCAGTAAATTTTTTATTAACGTTTTACTCTTCAACGAGCAGCGATCAGATCTTATTCAATTTACTTATACTTTTATGATGCCGTGCCAACATTATTGCAGAATAGATATATCTATTCTCATATATATGAAGGTTTGGAAATTAAAAAATATCACTTATATTTGGTTTTCAAACACAGTTCAGGGGACATACTATCATCGCTATAAAGCAGTATTATTATTAAACGTCAATACCTTGGAGTACCTTGACGTCCTTACAATAAGGATTATAGTTCTGAAAAAAGAGCAACAACAATATAGAATATCCGTTATATCTTCTAGGCAAGACATAGGCTATTGGTAAAATGAACCAGTATAGGTGCAAAGTTTAGAACAGGGTTTGCTTATCGACAGAAGGCCAAGATTAAACTTTGAGTTTGCAGGCATGTGCTCCATTTCATCACGAGAACAATGTTATTCTGCAAAACTTAGATTAGGCGTTTTCTGTTAACCTCTACTAACTAGAAGATATAGACGAATACTTGTTCGAAACAATGTTATCTAACTTGCTGAAACAACCTACAACTCTGTCACTCCTGGGATCATACTTAACAAGTTTGGATGACAAAACAGAGCAAGTTAATGTCTCATAATCCTAGGAATGTCTTGGGACTTGTCAGTATTCACAGGACTATGAGACAATAATTATAACAATAACTTAGTTTTATCGATGTAACTGACTAACAACCAATGATGTCGCTTACTTTTGTGTCATTCACGTATTTTCGTAAAATATTATTACGTCTGCGTGACGTACATTAGTTATGTTCGAAAACTATCGTTATCATGACAACATTCATCAACAACGCAGGTAATCATCATCATCGTCAACTCGCTAATGAATCTTCGCGTAGGCTGCATTTCAGTGGACATCGGTGCGGTCGCGGATGCGGAAACACTGGCGCCATACATTTTGTTTGAGATGTTTTCGGTGACGAGCGGACCCGCGAACGTGCAAACAAGTTAGCGTTTTCCGCTTATATAGGGCATAACTGCACCCGCTGTCCACCGAAAATGCAACCTTAGAATGAAAAAGCGTGCCATGAAGTTCACATGCATACAATACCTACCACAATTTAAATTATACTCGAATGCCATACTTATATGCACTTGTGATTCATAGTTCTACGCTCATTGAAGACGTTACTAACGTAAGAAGAGTCCAGATACAAGTAACACTTACAGCGGATTTATGTATGTCAATATCCGAACTACAACAATTTTATGTAACAAGGAAGTGTTCCGACAAGACACTTGGCTTCAAGCTTTTTGGCAGCACGGCAACTGGTTAAGTACAAACTGTTTAACAAATTTAATGCCGCCTGCCGGGAATCGAGATTTACTTGCCTTTTAGCCGTTTCAAGTTAAGAGTCGGTGTGGGTGGGCACACTTTGGTACTTATACAAGTCTGGACCATCAGAAAACAGCCGTCTTAGGGATCTCATTAATGTTAGTCCCGCAATCTTTAGAACACGCAATTTTAATCCTAGACGACCGCCAGACATCTATTTTGATAAACGGATCATACCGGAACGCTAAATTGCTTGGCTAGCTAGCCGCGGCCGAAGACTCTACCAGGCCAGACCAGAGAAAATTCAGAAATTATAGATTCCCAAATTGACTCTGCCTTGGATCTAACACGGACTTACTGTTGAACCTCATTGTTCATCAGGACTATGAATAAAACAGATACTTCAAACGTCGCCACATGTTGTATGTTTCAGAGCAGATTCAAAGCGTATTGTGCAAATTGCGCGTAGGTTTGCGCATAATCATGAATGAAGTTTCTGAATTACGCCGCCATTACATTATCAGATAGTACTCATGTAGACCGGTTCAGCGCAGATACTGTATTGTTGAAAATCCAACAAGGCTACACTACACTATCTGAAATAGGTACCATTATTCTGTAACATAATAAACTCTATTAATATAGAGCGCTACTTCTCGTACGCCTGCTTATTTACAACACTGATGAATAGAAACTCTTTGCGTACGCGTGATCTTCTATACTATATCTATACTAATATTATAAATGTGAAAGTTTAGATGGACGGATGGATGTTTGTTTCTCAATCACCAGAACCAGAACGGCTGAACGGATGTGTATGAAAGGCACAGAGATAGATTATAGTCTGGAATAACACACATAGGCTACTTATTAGCCCAGAAAATGAAATAGCTCCTGCGGGAACCAAAAAACCACAATCCATGCGGACGAAGACGATACCTGATCAGCTAGTTTACCATAAATTATCCGAACAATTGGGCGAAGTGATGCTTAGTAGGACGAACAAAAGAAAGGACAAAGTTAACTATTTATTAAAGCATCAACGTCTACTTTTTAATCAGCTGCAGTTAAATCTGGATTTAATTTCGCTCTATAGAACACTTCATTGCATTTATCTGGTACAAGTGCGCGTGAGTCAGAGGAAAGGAACAGTTAAGCCTCATAGTCTGTCACCAAATTACCCCAGCGCTTACTGCAGACTGCCAAAATGAATTAACCTTGATTTCAATTAATACCTACACGGCAACCGGGGATAGGGTTACTTACAATTACAGTAGCTCGTCTACACGTTCTTTATTCCTCGCTAGAAAGTCAGATTAAGAGAATACTTCGATTGAAAAAGGTTTCTGCAGTTTTCAGTTTGGTAGCTGATAGATTTGGATGATCAGCTTTAGAAACCTCATTTGTCAAAAATATTTAAAGATGATAGGGAAATACACGAGATCGAAGACATAAAATATACAAAAGTTAGGTAAAATTGGGTATTCGAATTACGTTCCGTACCTACAGTAACAGTAACAGAAACTAAGGCCCATATCATTAACTAGGAACTGATTCTAAAATATCAGTCAGTATATACGAGTATGCGTAAGACCGGTATAATAAAGCATAATGGCTAAACATGCGCCATTGGCTCGTGCACCGCGCTTGCTCAATGATTTGGTTAGTAAAAATTCCGGACTAGACGATTTTCACACCCCACTGATCCAGCTCATGAAAATAATATATTATTATTAGAAATTAGGTAGTTAGTTAAATTAAAACTACTTAAATTAACAAACTTAATGAAAGTTTGTTAATTTAAGTAGTTTTAATTTTGTTTTTGTTTCTGTAATTCTAATAGTACTTAAATTGTTAGATACCTGAAAAGACGAATTGGGAAACTGCTATGTCTTAGCGGGTGTATATAATAAATAAATAAAATAAATAAAATAAATATACTGACCGATAAGAGAGGACGTGTACTAAGCTGATGTCGATTTATTAATAAGGCCTCAGAACCCAGGACAGAAGACACTTGTAAATAAATAGAGATGCAATACAATACAGCAGATGTTGTGATAAAACAGTGACGTCAATTCCCAACACCAATATTGTGACAACTGCGACGGCACACACAGCAATTTGAGAGCGTGATAACAAGCGCATCAAAAAGCAGAGGAAGCAATAACGCTCGCGTTGAATGCACTACATCAAAGGAGATTCGGATTGAATACGTTAGACTTGCTCAATGCAGTAAAATCTAGACATACACTCCGACACACTTATCTGTGCATGTGGCGAAATTCCAGCACTTTCAAGCCTAACAAGATCGACTCAGTGATGATTCAAATATTTTTTTTCAAATATACAGAGGCGCCTACCTACCTACCTACCTTCGTACCTAGGCCATATTTTACGACCCTATAGGTACCGCCTACTGCAGACTAATGATGGGTAAAATCGCTGACAAAATAATGGTGGGAAGAAGGAAGAAGTCATGGCTATGTAACTTAATGGGAGTGGACTGGTATATAACAGTCGGAGAACCATTAAGCCTAGACATTGACAAGGAGAAGTTTAGAAAACTGAATGCTGACCTTCACTAATGGAGAGGCACATGAAGAAGGAGACAGAGGCGTCTCCATCTCACGCACGGCAGGAATCTGAGTGTAATTCCACAACTACAAAGTTCAGCAGGTTAAAGGACTGTGTGATAATAACTTGCATCCTTATAAGGACACTCTGTTGCGCTAAATAGTAATTGAAAAACTGGTCATGTGCGTGTATTAGTCATGCTGGTTGCTAAAATATTTAATAGTCATTTCCGAAACGGCAATTTTACCAATAACCATCTAAAAACCTCATAATGATTTTAATACTTATTTAAAGAAGTGTCACTCGATGGGACCACCCATATATTTTTCGGCTCTAGCTTTTAAAGTTCAGGGGGATCTCTTAAATTTTTACTACAGAACCCTTCTAAGTTACAATGACTTTTCTTCTCATTCGATCCACTGAGTAAATACACGCCGGAAATTTTTAATTGGCATAACGATTGTGAACTTTTACATTGTGAGAAAAAGTTTTTAATTTAAAAAGCCACGGCTAATGAATTTAAAACTCTATTAGAGCTATTTTTATTGTTATGAAACTATTTTATAATACGATAAATTTACGCATGATTAAATTAAGCCCGACATTGTAAAAAAATATTGATCTTCTTTGTCCATAAGAAATTCTGGATCCGTTTCTGCAATTCGAAGAAGATGTATAAAGCTGAGAGAGACATCGCTCAAGAGCCCCAGAGATGGAATGGAAATGGATGAATTATAATATCGATGGAGTATGGACGTCGTAGTCCTAAAAGGCTCTAAGTGCTTTTTTCATTTTCAATCCAGCACTGGACAGCACGGTGTTGGACCATATGACAGACTAATACGTCAAACTAACGCCTGGATAAAAGCGGCCCAACAATGGTTAGTTTAAAAATACTCCGTAATAGAGATCTATCGGACCTACATCGGATACATTCTACAAGAGACATACATCCCTTGAAATTACGCCTTGAGCCTCACATGACCATGCCTCATACTAATTAGAAGAGGAGGACAAGCTAGTTTTCAGCTAATGGCAAGTGTTAAACGAAATCTTGATTGGATTAATATTTAATTACCTTTTATTTTAAATAAAGTATGTTAGCTTAGCGTGGGCTCTTACGAAAATAAAATAACACCGAAGGAGCGAGATAAACTAGCCGACGATCATATTTAATATTAAATTGATTCTGCAAACATTTTATTTGTGTCCTTGGACGAGAATAGAGTTCAGAACACGCGACCTACAAAGTGAAGTTAGTTTATAGTTTTGAATGTAACAAATTCTAAGAACAGCGTTACGCATCTTGCCCACTACCCATAAAGCTACTTCTGTCTATCAAGTCGGTTAAAACCATGACAGTTTTTTTTAATTTAGATACAAGTCAGCCCTTGTTTGTGAAGTCTAACTGGAAGCGGGTTTACCTGGTAGGCGTTGTTGTTGATTAAACTCTTAAGGTCTCATAAAAATTGGAGGCGTCATCGAAGACAGCCGACGTTCTCTTAGACCGAGGTGTTTTGCGAGTAACTTCAAAAACACTATCCTGTGCCGCTTATGTACAGCTTTTGAGATAGTCCGTAAATCTAGGGGTCTTCCAACGCTGCGTTTTCCGATTCGAGGCCGACGTTATACTTTTGCACATTTGGACCCCAATCAGTTGTTCGATCTATGCAACCCACCTATTGCCACTTCACTATCGCGTCACGAATTTCGAGCTAGATTAGTTCTTTAGATTATCGTAAAGTATTAATCTTTGATCACCAAATACAAAATCAAAACTCACAGACTCGATCCGATTTTCAACGGAGATTTTTTTCGACCATCTTTACATAAACTTGTAAATAGTCTTGCATCACTTCAGTAAAAAAGGACAATGTTTACCCACTGAAAGATTTTTCTTGAAATTCTAGACTTTCGATTAACTTTAAAAGGTTTTCGCTCGACAAGTTGAAGCCGGTCAAATGTAAGTGATGATGCTGTCTAACATAAAACGCTCTAAACTGGAAGAGATAAGAGCACAGCATTTTTAGACTATTTCTAGACCTAGTTCCTTTCCTCGTTACCGCCTGTGTGATATTTAGGTTTCAGGTTCGGTGGAACTGATTTTGATCTAGGAGTTGCTGTTTTAAGTACTACTAATCCAGCTCTCACATGCTAAATGAGAAAGATACTTTTTCATTAAATTTCCTCCTTTGACTCCTTTTTATTATGAGAGATAAAGGTAAATCAGCTAGATCTACCTTGGTTTTGAAATACTAACCCCCACTCAGGGGATATCCCGATACCCCTAGTGGGAGTTAGTTTAGGTCAGGAGAAGACCTGCATGAGAAATCACTAGTTGCTAAGCGCAGCTGTTTCAAGCTGATGAAATGCTTAGTACAATACCGGGTGGATAACAGAACAAAGGAGTTTGCTGTCCGGAGGAGTTTTGAAATTGATTTCAAAATCCATCTGGAGTGAAGTCGGCGTACCAGTTGTTTGTACCAACTACCAAATTTAAGTAATATACTCTATACTAATATTATAAATGCGACAGTCTGGATGGATGTATGGATATGTGGATGGATGTTTGTTACTCAATCACGCCTCAACGGCTGAACGGATCTGGATGAAATTTTGCACAGAGATAGATTATAGTCTACAATAACACATAGGCTACTTTTTATCCCGGAAAATTAAAGAGTTCCCGCGGGAACCGAAAAACCTCAATCCACGCGGACGAAGTCGCGGGCATTCGCTAGTTAATAATAATTTTTAAATACATAGCTGAAGGGTAATTGTTTTTTTTATTTCTTCCATCGCGTGATGCTGAGATGAAAAGTAAAAAAATATATTTTTGCATGAAACAGCAATACTAATTGCATTCACTGTAGGTTGTCTACTTTAGACCCCCGATTGTGAGGAAATCGTGATCGTAAACGATTGTCAAACCGACTCTGTCTACTGTCAAACTCTTTATATTTCTAGTAATATACCCTTTAAGTTCTCGAATGATTTCGATTATCTTACACAATTGGGCCTCAAGATTGCGATTGAAAACAAGGCAAGAATCAATATTCCATTTCCTTTGCACGAGGCGTATGAAAAGGCCATCGGATGCCAAAACGAGAACGGCGAATGGCTTCCAAATTCCCTATATTCAATTAGGTTCACGATGATCAACCTCTTTATTGCTTCTAACTCTCTCTATGTCGTCCATCCACACTTTCATACTTATGTGTGTCTGTCTGTTACCTTACCACGACCTTAAGTTTAACCGATTGTACCGGGTACAGAAAGTGCATTTTGGAATGCAAATCAATGAGTTCCCGTGGGAATTTAAAACCGAAAATCAACGCGGACGAAGTTGCGGGTATCATTTAGTTATCTATATCCAATTAAGTTGTCGTACGATGAAGTTCGGCCTCTTTACGCCTGCTATTATAAATATGTACCTACTTAATTACGTTAGACTACCCTTATACAGGGTGAGTGTTTGAATAGGGATCGCTATGGCAGCTACCCTAATCGAAAATGATGAAATATTTGTTCACTCATCCATCCAGAAATTCATAACCATACGTAGAGATTTTCGAACATAATTATTAAATTATAACTTGCATTTATAAACAAAAAAAGTTGAAATTAACAATTAAGTTTTTATAAGCTTATTGACAACAATATTCTGACAAAGACAACTGCCGGTTAGGAAAGTTTAAGTTTTCTATTGCCTAAAAGTATAAACGTTGGATCTTAAGTCGTACTGTCAACGTTTAAAGCAATGCTTAAGCAATATTACTCCAAATGATAGTTTAATGTTACGTACCTTGACGTTCCTAAAATAAAGATTACAATTCTAAAACGTGAAAGTCAACAGTGATGAAACAATATGGCTTTAAGCGTTGGCAGTATGGTCCCTGATCTATGAAAAAAGTATGAAAATCTGTTACGCATGTTATAGCGACCAAGTGTTTATACTGCATAGACTAGACCATAATATGGATGCTTTTGTAATATTTCGAGAAAATTTTATTTTCTGTTCGAAATAAATTGACACGAAAACTCCATAGTCATCCGACCTCGAAAGGCATCCATAAAACGTATTGTACGTAGCGCAATATTACCTACAACTGTACAATAATCAAATAGAGAATGTCTTTGGAAGAATACAAAATAAAGTGGAACGAAAAAGGCTCTCCTAAAAGTAGGTTACAGCAACTTTATGCTAGTAGTCTGCCGTAAGGGGCGCGTCGTTCTTACATAACAGTCCTGTCTAATCAATACGGGCTGCTCCTAGAGTACTTAGTGCTAATGCACGGGGAAAAAGCTCAAGTATTCCTTCAGCCACGTATCGCAACGTACTTTCAAATAGATAATGAGTGGGTATTTCGAGCTAGATTTATCACGGATCTGCTTAACTACTTAGGAACTTAGGGATTCCTTGATTTCGAAGATTCGAAGATAAAAAGGACTGTGTCACTTATCATGTCTTCAACTTTATTCATGCAAAATGTCACGTCGATCCGTTGCTCCACTGTGGCGTGATTAAGGGACAAATTAAGGAAACACACTTTAGCATTTATAATAAGGGTAGTCATTAACATAATTAAAGAAAAATTTTCGTTTATTGTTTCTATTAACTGTGTCAGATCAACGAACCTACTAATTCCTATTTAGTGATTCAAAAAAGCTCAAGTTTTCTCAAATGTTTACAAATTAAAATATGTGCACAACATAAGTGTCATAATTATTTACATTAAACTTTTGATGCAAATTGTGAAATATAACTTTTGTTACCTAATCATCATACATCTTCAGTAGAGTAAAGGTACCTAATACAAAGATATGTAGCTGAAATATTAGGTATGCGGTAAATAAATTCGTAACGAGTGTCCTTGGGAGTCCTTGGCATAAAAGGCGTTGAATGTAAAGGATACGGGTAGTATTAACACTTAGATGAAAGCGTTTCCACGCTCTACTACGTCTTTATAACAACGCTGAGATAGGTTATTCTAGAAAGCTCTACGGGAAGGAACTTTTGTTAGATTTTCTCTCTTATTCTTTTAAAAACTTGAAGTTAACTTAGGACGATACGGGAAGGCGTTTCCCTATACAATCGTATTAGTCTGTTTTCTCCGTGTATGATTACAATAGAGAAAATATTGTTGCACCATAAAATCTATGTGTCCGTGCCATGTCCTATGTTTTGCTTTTTTTGATAAATTTATAATTTTAAGAATATGGAACATTCAAAAATTGCAAAAAAAGGCCTAGTTTTCGCGTCATCATCAGATATCCCACAAATAAATTTGACACGTATAATCAAAAAAGAAACACATACCGGCATAGCCAGAGTCCTTCTTAAATTATTCTTGAAAAAAAAAACATACTTATCGGTTCTTTTTTGGAGGAGGAAACAGAAAAATACGAGAGGAAGAATTCGACTGTTTTTCATAGGTATTATCGGTCCAAGCTGCAGTCCCTATCAGGTGTTATAGAATTGATCGGGTGAATAGAATATTCGAAGAGCAGCGCGACGGCAATATTATCGTTCAATACCATTGACGTAATAATCAATACCTATTCTCAAAGTTTTCCGTTCGTGTCATATCCTCTAAATTGACATTAATTAGAGTAGCCGATAAAAATAAGAGGCAATGTTAATAAGTGAAATTTGGCAATATACTTGGCAGGGAAGCCGGATTTAAAATTGTAGACTTATTTAAGGCGTCAGTGACCGATTTATTATTAAAGCCAACCTCTATTCATAAAAATGTGAAGTAGATTTTCTTTGTTGAATTTAAAGCTTTAAATTTTTTTTCGTATACATATAAATTTTTATTATTTATACTATATATAGCTAAATTACCACTCACTCACTCACTCACTCACTGACTCATTGACATAATTGTTCTCCTAGAAAGAGACAGAAAATGATACAATGATGTATGGGAGATGTGTTCGAGTGCGGGATTCGAGTAGGGAAAAATTATGACATTTCGAAAAAACAAGATGGCGGCCGACTTTTCGTAACTCTTTTGTTTTCCGACCGATTTCGTTACAACTCGCAGTGATTGAAGAAATTAGGAAACGATCTATAGAAAAAGTGGAAAAAATCGGAAAAACAAGATGGCGGCCGAGCTGTAGTGTTTTAAAATTTTTGATTTTTCGACCTCGAACCGCGGCGCCACAGATACGAAACGGCGTGGTCGAGCATAATTTTTTTTCCTATTTCCGCCTACAATTATCCTGTATTTTGACAGAATGGCGGTGGTTTTTAAAAATTCAAGATGGCGGCTGTCACGGCGGCCGTTCGGCTCGAGTTACGAAAAAACGCAATTTTAAAATTTAAATTTCTCGCAGTTGGCAACGTCGGAGCGTTTCGACTTCTACGGGGAGATTGTGTGTACAGACTCGAGGTATGGATTGGGGCTAAAAAATTACCCCATTTCAAGGGAAAATTTCATGATTTACCCCAAAAATAAAAAAATCGAAATACGAACTTTTTTAAAAATTCGAGTACGAGCAACCACGTGTCCCACTTGTACGAATGACATTTGGGTAATTTCGTCGCCGAGGTCTGGCAACACTGGAATTTATCAAAGAAAAAGTGATTTTCGACATGGTCTTTTTTCAGGGGCTATCATGTCGGCTGGGTGCGAGCGAGATGAAAGATTGAAACGTCATCAGGAGCGGTGTATCCTGTAGTTCACGGGAAAATTATAAAACTATGTCAAATGATTCTGTGAAACGAGGTGGCGGCCATTTTGTATTCCTTTTGTGTTTTTGAAAATTTCGATCACGTCTTAGAGGCGGTTGGCAACATTTGGGAAAGTTGACATGTATGGATCGATTGTGTAACTCGACGGGCAGTATCGAGAAATCAAAACAGTGTTGCCACATTCGGGGTAGTTTTCGAGATTTTCCCTAAAAACTTCCTCCTGTAAAATTTTGTATGAAAAAATTTTTTTTCACTGCTGGCTTCGTATGGAAGTCAGAAAATATAACTTGAAGAAAAATATGGAGACAGCTGATGATTGAGGATTTCGGAGACGGGTAAAGGGCACGGCCAGGGTATTGAAGATAGGTGGGGGGTGCTCGAACAAATGTCACTCGAAACCTCATCCAATTGGCAATAAGTTTAAAAAAAACTCAAAAATGGTGAATTCAAGATGGCTGCCATACAAAATTCGTGAGTGTCTATTTCGGAGAGTACGAGAGATGGAAGTGTGGATCACAAAACAGGAAACATATATCAGAGTTTTAAAAAACCAGCGCCATTTTGAAATTCTTTGTTAATTGGCCGATTTCGTTCAAAATCGATATTTAGGACTCCCTGGGGATACAAAACAGGAAACTGTTACCAAAATAAAAAAAAAACCAGCGCCATTTTGAAATTCTTTGTTAATTGACCGATTTCGTTCAAAATTGATATTTAGGACTCCCTGGAGATACAAAACAGGAAACTGTTACCAAAATAAAAAAAATACAGCGCCATTTTGAAATTCTTTGTTAATTGACCGATTTCGTTCAAAATTGATATTTAGGACTCCCTGGAGATACAAAACAGGAAACTGTTACCAAAATAAAAAAAATACAGCGCCATTTTGAATTTCTTTGTTAATGGGCCGATTTCGTTAAAAATCGATATTTAAGACTCCCTGGGGTTACAAAACAGGAAACTGTTACCACAATAAAAAAAAAATAGCGCCATTTTGAAATTCTTTGTTAATTGACCGATTTCGTTCAAAATCGATACAGTGCTACTTGTAAGTCTAACCACATCCCGTGAGCTGCTTTAGCAGCTCGCGCACAGAGCGAAAAACTAGTTATACTATAAAACTCAAACTAAATATAATTTTATCCCATCGCCGGATCACAACGGAGCGCAGGCCTCCTCTCAGAATGTGAGAGGGGTTGGCCAGAGGCCACCGTCCACCGACCACCGCACTAGCCAAGCGCAGATTAAAACACTTCACTTGACTTAGAGAACATTATTTATGCACTCAGGCACGATTTTTTTCTATCCATACTATTACAAATAAGAATCCAAAAGAGTACTTCACCCAAACAATACCCGGGGGGAGAATATGATTTCCTAAAGAGGATTGGAAATATCGCGCATTTTTCCTCGCTAGTAAACTGGAGGCAATCTCCAATATACAATTCACTGAATACAGGTAGCTATGTCGACTGTCAAGGATAACCAAGATTCTAACACCATTATAGACTGAGAGAGCGTGGAATATTTTGCTGAGGTGCTTGATATAAGCTGAAACTGTAATACTGCTCGTCCTATATCTAGAACATGGTAAAGTTTTATATACACTAAGCAAACGTTCAACGACAAAGACGAGAGTTTGAGAGGAGGAGACGGGTTTTCAAGTGAGCCACAACCCAGGTGACGATAACAATCAGTCTCCCAAAGCTATAACGTCTAAGAAAAAGAGCCTTGAATAACCTCAGTACGACCTTTCAGCTTTTATCAAGCTTCTCTTCCGAATTTCGCACTATCTCCACAGCTATTACCGATATCGTTCAATTTTCGTTTCAAGGACTTTTATGCCAGCCTATAATACACACGCGATTTCCTACCCCTATGACCTATACGAGCATGTAAAGTATCTACTGGAAAAGTATTGTCTGTAAAAAAAAAACTGAATTTATGGTGAGTATCGATAAGTAGATGCTATTTTCTATCCTTATTATTTTAGATCACCGAAATAGTACGCCGCAAAGTACGTACGTACGTAACGTAGATTTATAAAGCGTACTTTGCCTAGAGAAATCGAGAAGGATTTATGTCAGACATTCTTTGACAATGGAGTAATCTGCTACGAAAGCTATGAATATGCTTAGTCCTCGTCAAGACTCAGTCGTAGCTAGTGTGTTAGTTTAAGAGTCATCTTAGAAACCTATATGCTCCATGCATAGATATACACGCGATTTCCTACCGCTGTGACCTATACGAGCATGTAAAGCATCTACTGGAAAAGTATTGTCTGTAAAAAAAACTGTATTTATGGTGAGTATCGATAAGTAGATGCTATCTTCTATTCTTATTATTTTAAATCGCCGAAACAGTACGCCCCAAAGTACGCTTTATAAAGCGTACTTTGCCTAGAGAAATCGAGAAAGATTTATGTCAGAGACATTCTTTGACAAAGGAGTAATCTGCTACGAAAGCTGTGAATATGCTTAGTCCTCGTCAAGACTCAGTCGTAGCTAGTGTGTTAGTTTAAGAGTTAACTTAGAAACCTATACGCTCCATGCATAGATATCAGGCATTTTCCTAATGTGTTTCCTAAGTTGTAACATCACATGTACGGTATTCAGCATTCTCGTTGCCGAAAGTTTACCGAGCACGTCTTAGAAATGAGTAGGTACCTAGTTCCTGATAAGTTTGTATCTTCTGTAATATCATTAATATGCCTTTCATAGGATAGAGCGATGCAATCCTAATTTGCATTTAGAGTGATAATTTTCGTTTCGTAATAGGTTTAGACGTAACTGTCCCTAGACGTAAGCCCAATCTCGTGTTCTTGTAGTTCGATTTAGATCACTAAATAAAAACAGACAAACTATTACAATTGTGAAACCGAAACGTGGACACTGACTCAATACTCAATAACATTTATTCAATATAGGTACACTGTAGGTACACTTATTGACGTTAAAAATTACTTATAAAATATGATGGTGATAGTCGGTAACGGTATCTTAAAACTAAAGCTACGAGGGTTCCAAACGCCCCCTGGTTTGAGAAGAGCAAACACAATCCCACAACAAACTCAGCCGGGGTTTTTTTTACTATCACCATCTCACAAATCATCTTAACTTAAGAACTATGAGAGCCATAGAGCAAATTATTGCCAAGCTTCCTTGTCGTTTAAGTAGTCCTTTACATGTTAATAAGATTTTTCAATGAGTTTACGTTTTACATTTACATTAAATTTGAACTTATTTAGAGACATCTGTAACATGTCTTCTGGGAGCTTATTGTAGAAGCGGACACTGTTTCCAACAAATGAATTGCTAGTTTTACTAAGCCTAGAAACAGGCATTACAAGTTTATTTTTATTTCTAGTATTGACATTATGACAATCATTCTTCTTGAATTTATCAATGTGTTTATGCACGTATACAAAACTTTCAAATATATATTGGTTGTGACAGCGAGAATAGTACACCGACTACAGGTCGCTCAGCGTGCTATGGAAAGAGCTGTGCTCGGAATTTCTTTGAGGGATAAAGTCCGAAACGAAGTGATTCGCCAAATAATTAAACTGGCCGACATAGCTCTTAGGGCTAGCACGCTGAAGTGGCAGTGGGCTGGTCACGTGTGTCGGAGGACCGATGGACGTTGGAGTCGAAAGGTTCTCGAGTGAAGACCGCGTCTCGGTAAACGGAGCGTAGGGCGCCCCCATGTAAGGTGGGAGCGATGACATCCGGAGGATGGCTGGCATCGATTGGATGCGAAAAGCCGAGGAAAGAGCACGTTGGCGCTACTTGAAGGAGGCCTATGTCCAACAGTGGATGCATTATGGCTGATGATTATGATGATGATGATGATTTTAAATGTATAAAACTAGAGATACAGGAGAAACAAGATGTGAGAAAGATAATATGGGATTAAGTATAGTAAAACTAGTATAAGTAGTAATATAGTAGTATCTAGTACGGTAAAAATAAAAGAAGTATTAAGTATCGGTAAAACTCCTAGTTTTTATGGAAAATCCCTCTAAAAATATATCACGACTCGTAGTTCGTAGTCGAGAAGCGTTAAGCAGATTAGATCACTAATGAATTGTACAATAAAAAGCGTTTATTCGACAATGCCGCACCTAGCACCGTTCAAAGTAATCTGGATAGTAGACTGACCTTCCGTAGTTAATTGTTTCCGTTGACCTATTAACTTATTATACCTAAATAAACCTAGATGGAAAGATGAAATGAGAATCGTGGAAGAACTGAAGTAACCGACATAACTCGCCGGATTGCGAAGCTGAAGTGGTAATGGATGGGTCACATAGTTCGAAGATCAATATACGTTTGTGTCCCAAGGAGCTCGAATTCCCACACGCAGTGGAAAACGCACTATTGGCAAACCATCCACTTGGGAAAGTAATAATGTATCAAGCGAGTCGCAGAGAGCCACTAGGTACAGAGGGCGCACGACCGCAGCGAGTGAAAGCAAGAGATGTCCAGCAGTGGACCTCTATCCGTTGACGACGTATCTAATTATAATATACTATGACTGAGATACATTGAGCGTTCTTTGTCTTTCTTCAGACCTAAGAGACATTTAAAACGAGACAGATGTCCGTCTCTAAGGTCTTTAACAACACCTGTTTGATTTTAACTCTGTAAAGTCTTCGATAAAGTTAAGTTTATGTCAGTCTGAAATCCACATAAATTATGAAACAAATTTTCAGATTGACCGGCACTTGCCGACCACATTGGGCCAATGAAAAACCAACCAATTAATTGCCAAAAAGATTTAAAAATCCAGGCGATTTAGGGCCTAAAAGTTGGCAGATTAATATCATGTTAAGTGTACAATACTATCAAGAACATTATTCGACCCGGGCTTAGCAAACATTCCTAAGTTAGCGAAATCAGTAAATAGCTATTTAATTTCACATGAGTAAGTATTAAGTACATACAACTCTGCTAGAGCATATACAAGTCCTGTTAAATGTCAAGGAGCAATACCTTAAAAAAGACTTTTCCGATAGTCGGGGTTCACGACATCATAAAATATAACTGTCTTGAAGCTGGCGCCAGTGCATCTAAATGGTGAACATGCGACTGCCCGGATCGATAGCGACCCCTTTACCGACCAATGCACCTAGAGCTGGCCCGGGAAAACCGTACCAACTAAATTGCGTATTACATAAGCATTTTATATTACAGTTTTGTACTTTAACAATGCTTTTCAGCAAACAGTGAATTATTATACGGGTTTATTTTTTGTCTTAGAATATATTTGATGGATGAGCACTCAGCCCCTGACTGAGTGTATTTGTTCGTATAAAAACTCCTGTATTTTACTGTTAGATATTTTAGATTTTAGGAGACTAGATCAAGAGTCATGACCCTTATACCGACAACTGCAACTAGAGTCTGGGAAAAAAATTGGCAGTCATAGGGACTGCCGATAGAAGTGAAAACGAATATTAAATTTTTTTTCTAATAAAAAAAAACACGTTTTCACTTCAAAAAGGTACTGACTGAATTGCATTTTACATAAAGCTTTTTGTATTACAGTTTTTCTGCCTCTACAATACTTTTTAGCAGACGGTGCATTTTATTCGCTAGCGATTTTATTTTCACCAGAACATTGTTTGATGGATGAGCACTGAGCTGACAGCCCTGTCTGTTTGACTGAGTGTTTTTTGTTTTTCTGTTACTGTTAGATATAGAAGGAGACTCGATAACGACCTTTTTTCCTACCAATACAACTAAGGCCCGGGAGAACTGCCAACTGAATTGCATTTTACATAATGCATTCTTACATACTCAACTATTTCCATGAAAAAATCCCAGCTGAAAAGCTTGCATCCCAGCTTGCATCGTGAAAGAAGGACAAACAAACACACTTTCGCATTTCGCACATATTCACATTTACAATTATAAGTATAAAGTATGACGGTATAATCCTGATCCTGATCCGATACGTTTATCTTATCTACACTTGATTATATCCGCGTGAATTCCGTGGGTTTTTTTTTTATTGTCTGGGATACCCGGGATGTAACTTATTTCCGCACCAAATTTTGTTAAAATTTATTTAACAGATGTGCCATACAAACGTAACAGACAGACACACTAGCATATCTTATAACATTAATATAAATAGTATAAACGGAAAAACTGACTGTGTAAAGCAAGCCTTCATTATGTACTATATTATATTATTATATAGAGTCAGGCACTTTACGCTGTGTAACATAATATGTCAGTCATGCTCACATAATATATGTAGATATGTACATGTAGATTGTAGACACAAATGTAGATTTGCGATGATATTACTCTCTTTTTAGCGCAAAAGAAGTCGAATAACCACTTTAGCGATACGAACACTAATGGAACTGGTAAGGACGGGAAAATAGGCCAAATGTGAAATATGAGAGGGTATTCGCAGCGGATTAAGTAGTGTTGACCTGCAGCTTAGATGACTAGGCAAATATCAATGTTGACGTTAATTAGGGGGATTTTCTTAACAAAGAGACGGCTAGGTTATGAGTAGCATGGGTAGTAGTTATGGGTAGTCATTAGGGTAGAAACACACGTGTTTCTATCTAGAATCCTGACTCTTGACGTAATAAGTGATACTTTATCCAAGAAATAAAACACTTCATTTCATTTCCAGAAAACCATCAACACCATCACCATTACCACTACCCATTGCTGTTTCGTACTGAGCACGAGTCTCCTTTTAGAATGACAAGGGTTTTGGCCATAGTCCACAAACCTGGCCAAGTGCGGATTGGCAGACTTCGCACACCTTTGAGAACTTATGA
Organism: Erebia palarica; assembly: GCA_964035005.1. Taxonomy (NCBI): domain Eukaryota; kingdom Metazoa; phylum Arthropoda; class Insecta; order Lepidoptera; family Nymphalidae; genus Erebia; species Erebia palarica. The sequence continues at coordinate 22,423,128 of OZ035994.1, forward strand.
AAAACTCTCGGGCATACACGTTTCCTCGGGATGTTTTTCTTCACCGTTAAAGCAATGTTAATGGTGCGTGACCGGGTACAGAACCCCTCACGACCCTTAAAGGAGTACGAATACCTACACACAATGCTAAATTAAAATGCACTTTTCGGCAACCCGGTCAAATGCCATGAAGTAAAATGACTTGAATCTTGATTTTCGAATATCCACCAAACCGAAACTGGGACGAATTGGCTTGTTTATTGGAATACCAAGAGATCAATACCAGAACGTAGATGAAATTTGATAAAGGCATAACTTCGTTAAATAAGGAGCCACGGCACGTGTCAAGGATTGAATTGTTCCGTACCTAGTCATGTACGGAATTCGAGAAATCTCTGAGTCAGCGAGCTTTATTGCCGAAATAGGTACTGCTCTAATGTACCCTTGCGTCTGAAAGCTTATCTCGGCGAGAAAAGCGCACGCATTATTATATAACCCACCCCTTCTAAGCAACCCGTCTAGGAGAAGATCATCGATGTAGAATAGTACTAAGTTATACATAGATGTCTACGAAAAAGTCGAATATTCGGCCAAAGCCATTAATTATAAGCCAAGAGCGTTACTCTTCGCTCTAAAATCGTTAAGTCTGTTGGGATGGTATAATGCAGCAATTTAAGAAGAGAGTTCGATGTAAGCGCGCATTGCGAAGTCTTCGACAGTACACAGAACGTCATTACATAATAAACGTACAAGCCTACGTCTGGCAAGCATAAACCTTATCTATTGCCGTCGACCTTGGGCCCATCGGCAGGCTGCTTCCATTCGGATATTACACGAAATTAGGGCCGTTAGAGACGTAATCGATTTTCTCATCAGTCGCCGCGTTTTTATTCGTTTAACGTTTTACGTCACATGAAAACGTTTTATTAGTTACGTAAAAAAAGTTCCTTATCTTCTTAAAATGTACTTTCAGTACTCATTGCGATCGGCAAGTGCTGGCTCCAAATTACTTTGTTTGTATGAAAACGCTGCAGCCAGACCATAGTGTGGCCAAGGGACCCTAGTACAGTAAGTTACACATTCGTCGCTTCGCCGTGTTCTTTGTGTCAGGGCAATGTGTTTACAGGATTTAGAACACTGTAATATGAATTTTTTGCATGTTTGTTTCGATAGAAAGAGCATGCCGAACCGTCAATTTGGCTATCATCTGAAACACTCGTTCAATCATGGCCTTTTCATGGCGCAACCGAGCGATGACGACGACGACGCGATTTTTTGCATGGATATGGTCCTGAAGAGTCACTGACATAGGCTAGTTACTATAGCGGAAAGTGAAGGTTCTCACGTGTAAAAAACAAATCCTTGCTGACGAAGTCAATGATATCTAGGTAGTGGGGAGGTACTCCATTCTAGTATCTAGTCCTTAGTAAGTTGGTAGGTAATGTTACGTAACCGTGTTAGATTAAACTTGTAAATAAATCTTGTTCATTAAACCTTGGTACCAGCGGAGCGCAATGCGGCCTAGCGCTCCGACGCTCCTAAATAATATCCCCATTACCGAACGAGCTAGTTACACAACGTATTACTATACTTCTACCAGACTGTAGGTACCGTGCCAAATATTAAATTGTTAAGGAGTTCCCTAGTTTAAATTTAAGACTTGAGAGATCGTAACTGTCTGACTACATATCCGAGGAAACATTTAACACGACATCTTGTGGGCTCTTCTCAGACCAGGGCGCGTTTAAAACCCTCGTAGCTTTAGTTTTAAGATACTGGTAAGTACAAAGCGAAACTTGGGGAAAATTAATAATTGCCTTACCATAATCAAAAATTGAATTTTATAATCATATTAAAAAAGATAGCTTAGTGGACTGTATTTAGCGTGTTTTTCCCCTAGTGAATTATTGGTCAGTTTTTATGATATTATATAAGGTAAATGAAATGGAACTTACGGATGATTGCATTAATTAATGTCACTCACAAATTCACTGCAATTCCACTTATTTTACCTGCGGCCGCAGCTTATTTTACAGGTTGAACACAATAATGACACAAAATGTTTATGATTTTCGTGGATTTAAATTGTTCACGTGTCGGATTAACTCGGAATGGCGTCCCGATAGGTAGGTTTTTCACTAGATGCGTGCACGTCTTATTACAATGCAGTTTTATACGGAAACTAATTAGATTTTTGCGAAATGCAATTGACAAAAATGGAAAGAGAGGGAGATAGGATGTAGGATGGTCAATGAGTGCGAGAGAGACAATATCATAGTACGTCTGTCATAGTTTCCAAGATTCTACGAGTCTATTTTGCGATAGATCACAAATTATAATTTTGGTATTAAACATCCCCGCCTGCATGAAGTCTTGACTTCATAAAATTAAATTAAAAGATAGAGTTAAGGGACAAAGAGATCATAACTCATTAACAAAGCCCTATATCATACAGGTGCGTAATATTGCAGTGAATTAATAACTAAAAAACTAAGTATAAGTAACTAAAGTAAATATAATAAATAAATAAATTTATTGAGTTGGTAACGGACAAAGTTTTACTACAGGTCTATCATACGTTCCAGAATTAGTTCGAACCTGAGCGACACGAACGACTCCGTCTTTACCTGGCATTACTTTGGTAATAACTCCGATTGGCCATTTCAATGGAGGTGCGTTTTCAACTAGAATTAATACAATAGTACCTACGGTAACAGGATTACTAGGCGTATTCCATTTTTCACGCGATTGCAAATTATGTAAATACTCCGTTTTAAACCGTTTCCAAAACGATTGGACAATTGAGTCCAATAGAGAAAACCTAGTTAAAAGGTTAGCGCGTTCTCCTGTAACATCAGGAGCGGGAATAAATTCCAATGGTAGAGTAGAGAGAAAATGCGATGGCGTTAATGCAGTGGGTTCAGAAGGATCTGAACTTAGAACGTAGAGAGGACGACTATTTAGCACAGCCTCAATCTGACTAAGTACGGTAATCATCTCCTCGTAAGTCAAAATTTGTTTTCCTATCACGCGAAATAAGGCCGCCTTTACACTCTTAACTTGACTTTCCCAGGCCCCTCCGAAATGGGATGCCAAAGGCACGTTTGGTTTCCAGTGGATACGATTCTTTGTTAATTCGGAGCTAAACTCCTTGTAATAGTCTTCAGAGTGTAAAAAGGTATGTAACTCATTTAAATAAGCCTTAGATGCCATGAAATTACTCCCTCGATCGGAGTAGAGCATTTCAACGGTTCCTCTTTTTGAAAGAAATCTTTTTAAACAATTTAAAAAAGTCGCGGAGCTAAGATCGGATGCTAATTCTATATGAATAGCCTTTGTGACTAGGCAAACAAATAAGCAAATGTATGCTTTCTGACTACGTACGCCGCGTTTTCTCGTTAAAGTTATGTAAAGCGGTCCTGCATAATCAACGCCGGTATGTAAAAAGGCTTTACTTTTTTCGACTCTACATTTCGGAAGATCTGACATAAGCGGAAAAGTAGGCTTAGGATTTTGCCTAAAACATGCGTTGCATTTATGAATGCGGTGGCGTACCACACGACGAGCGGACAGTATCCAATATTTTTGCCTTAATATGGATGTGAGTAATAGAGGACCTGCGTGTAACTGAGTACGATGATAGTGATCTACTAAGAGATCAATTATATGTCCATTCTTGGGTAATAAAGCTGGATGCTTATGTGAGTAATCCAAAGTGGATTGAGAGAGTCGTCCGCCTACGCGTAAAATGTCATCAGAAATAAAAGGAAATAATTTTTGTACCTTTGACGAACATGGTTTATTATTTTTAATATTGTCTATATCAGACTTAAAGGCGGAACGTTGTACTGCTCGAATAATCATTAATTCAGCAGCTTCGATATCTTCAACTATAATAATGTCTCTTCGCGGAAGCCTCTTCATGAATCTGAGTACATAAACCACAGCGTGGACGAACTTAGTCCAAGAAGAACATTTTGATCCTAGCGTAATGATTGGATGCTCGTCCTGAGAAATAACTACGTGAGTCATAGTTTTCTTCTCAGGTAGAGAAGAATTGTCGCGAGGTGAGAATTTGGTTATAGGCCACTCTTCCGATGGTAAAGAAATCCACGAGGGTCCTTCAAACCACAGTGCGTGTTCCGAAAACTGAGCGGGCATAAGGCCACGTGATATACAATCAGCGGGATTTTGAACTCCAGCGATATGATAAAATGTTACATTAAGTGGCGACAATAGCGTGTGAATTTGAGAAATGCGATTAGCTACATAAGTATTAAACTTATGTGGCGAAGAAAGTGCCCAACAAAGGGCGACTTCTGAATCTGAGAATGCGAGTACTTCATTTATTTTTATGCGAGAAGACAATGTATAATACATTGAGTTTACTAGACGAGCAAGTAGTACTATACCGTTCAACTCTAGTCTAGCTAGTGTTACCGTGGGCTTTATGGGCGCTACACGCGATTTCGAACAGATCAGTGTAACTATAGGCGGTTTATTTTCATTTTTAACGTGTAAATACACGACACAACCATATGACTTTTCGCTGGCATCTGAAAATGCTAGAAGTGAGACTTGCGAATTTTCCTCAATGCCCAAGTGGCGAGGGAACTTGAGATTAGAGATAATAGGCAATTCGGATATATAATCCTGCCATTTATCGATTATGTGTTTAGGTGGGGAATCATCCCATCCCTTTCACTAAGTCAAATCCACCAGCCTTAAAGAGTTCTATTAACTCATGTGCTATCTTTACTGCTTCATCGAGAGATGAGGCAGAAGAAGCTAAGTCGTCCATGTAGACGTCTCTCTCCACAACAGAAGCAGCGAGCGGCCATCTCTGGCGCTCGCTGCTTCTGTTGTGGAGATTGAGTTTAATACCAAAATTATAATTTGTGATCTATCGCAAAATAGACTCGTAGAATCTTGGAAACTATGACAGACGTACTATGATATTGTCTCTCTCGCACTCATTGACCATACTACATCCTATCTCCCTCTCTTTCCATTTTTGTCAATTGCATTTCGCAAAAATCTAATTAGTTCCGTATAAAATTGCATTGTAATAAGACGTGCACGCATCTAGTGAAAAACCTACCTATCGGGACGCCATTCCGAGTTAATCCGACACGTGAACAATTTAAATCCACGAAAATCATAAACATTTTGTGTCATTATTGTGTTCAACCTGTAAAATAAGCTGCGGCCGCAGGTAAAATAAGTGGAATTGCAGTGAATTTGTGAGTGACATTAATTAATGCAATCATCCGTAAGTTCCATTTCATTTACCTTATATAATATCATAAAAACTGACCAATAATTCACTAGGGGAAAAACACGCTAAATACAGTCCACTAAGCTATCTTTTTTAATATGATTATAAAATTCAATTTTTGATTATGGTAAGGCAATTATTAATTTTCCCCAAGTTTCGCTTTGTACTTACCATAATTTTGGCCACTTACGAGCCGGATTTTTTGAACTAATTCTAGTAAATTTAAACATAACTTTGAATTTACGATTAATTTTGTAATTTCTAAACAAAACTTTGGTCAAATTTAATATTCATAACATTTAAAAACGCCCTAATTATTGTACTGTGTCGTAATATTGCAGAATTGTTTTATTATATTTACGTAATTCTATCGTTTACTACTAGATAGAAGTAATAAGATTTATAATTTTTATATTTTCCTATTCACGCACTTATTACTTCATTTTATACAAGTATATATACTTATCTCCGCATATCTAGTTATGTACAAACGTATAGATAGTTGGTAAAATTCTATAATAAGTTTACGACATCGAACTAGGCAATATTTAGGTATTTAACTCCGCTCGGCTCAGTTTGTTTTCGATAGGTATTTAAATTGAATGCACCGATCGCTCGCTTGCAGCGTATCTCAGTAGGTAGGTAACTATATTTTGTTCGGAACTCATCGCACCTATTTACGCACGCAAATAATAGTGTTTGTATGTTTTTTTTACAACATAAAAACTGCAAACGCATATTATTATTTGTATCTTACGCATTTAGACAACGTTATATCTATACCTCGCGCATTATTTACGCTATATATAAAAAATAAACGCTATTAATTATTATAAATTCATATCTTTATAATTTAAATTTATTATTCTTTCAAAATGAGTAAGGGTGAAGCTTCTCCTTCTTCTAAACCATATAATAAAGACGAATGTACGTTATTATTATTGGAGAGTAAAAGAGATGTTATATTCGCAAGAATGCAACGATTGTACGATATCGCAACTCAACTTGAAGTTGATAAATCAAAACTGTCTTCTTTAATTACGCAGGCTTCCAACTTAGAAACTTTGCGCAAGGAATTCGAACGAAATTTGGATCTATATAATGAAGCTCAATTTAAAATAAATCCTAAGGTTATTCCTAACTATCAGTCATGGACATCATTCGAAGAAATGTTTTGCTATGTCAAACAGATTTTAACGCTAAACGAAAATAATGGAAATTCCGCTAGCAATGAGATTGACGCCTCACGTCCAATCTCAAATTTTCCTAAATTGAAATCGCATCTCCCACCTATAGACTTAATGACTTTTGATGGTGAGATAACTAAATTTCCCTTGTTTTATCAACAATTTAAAAGCATGATTCATGACAATCCTAACTTATCAAATAGTGAAAAGGTTTTTTATCTAGTTGGTCGCCTAAAGGATAAAGCCGCTTCCATCTGCGCAGGTTTGCCAACCACTGCCGAAAATTATTCTATTATATGGGAAAGGTTAATTCAAAAGTATGATGACCCTCGCTCGCTCGCCTGCGCTTATTTGAATCAATTATTACAATTTAAACCGCTCGCAAACACTAATGCAAACGCGCTAGATAATTTTATAAATACTTTTGATTCATCAGTGGAAGCACTTAAACAGTTGAAGATTGATTTAACTGACTTCATATTTTTTCATCTAGCCACGCTTAAGTTGGACGCAGAAACTGTCAAAATGTTTGAGATTATCAATCGTAAAAAACAAATTCCGACTTATAAAAATTTAATAGAATTTGTTAAGGAACAAAATAAGGTGATAACACGCTCCATTGATAAAGGTTTTGAATCTCAACAAAATAAAAACCGCAGCAAGACTAATTTGCTTCCAAAGCCTTCAACTAAGAGTTTTGTTAACACTGAATCTCTCAATCCGTCAGAGAGTAAAACTTGTAGTTTATGTAACAATAATAAACATTTACATCTCTACTCTTGTCCATCGTTCATGAAATTATCTCCTCAAGATAGGCATTTATTTATAAAAAATAATTCTTTTTGTAATCGTTGTACTTCAACCCTTCACCGCACTATGAACTGCTTATCAAAGGGAATCTGCTCCAAGTGTTCATCGTCTTCGCATCATTCAGCGATACATTTTGAACGAAAGAATAATAACAATAATAACTCAAAATCGTCCCAACCTAAGTTAGATAATCCATCTTTAACTTCAAACGCAATAGCATCGCCACGCTTATCCTCTGTTAATATTACGGAACCTACGCCCTCCTCTAGTGATAACGCCAATAAAATTAAATCTAGTTCTAGTAGCACGAATAATACTTCTGTGTGTAACGTGTCTTACGATTGTATAGACCGCACTGCTACTACGACGCTGTTAGGCACTGCAAAAGTAAGATTATATGACAGTAACAATCGTCCACATCTTGTACGGTGTCTAATAGACCCAGGGTCGCAAAACGATTATATATCTATCGATTGTTGTAAAAGGTATTCACTACCCATAAATTCTCAAAACCGTTTTGCTGAAGTCCAAGGTATCGGCGGATCTTCGCAAAAAATACTAGGTATTTCCGAGTTTAGATTTGAGTCACGGTTTGATAACGGGAAGGAATACTCGATACGCCCTCTGGTGGTAGAACGAATCACTTCACAACTGCCAGACTCACACGTCGATATCGCAGAGTTTGACGATCTGATAAAAAATTTACCATTAGCGGATGATAACTTCTATGAACCTGGTCCGATAGACATATTACTGGGCGTTAATATTTACTGTAAAATAGCATTAAATAATAAAATAGTTGGTAATATAAATACGCCTTCCGCATTCGAGACCTCATTAGGCTATTTAATTATGGGCGATGCACCTATTATTTCTCAAAATATTAAATCTCGCGCCTTGTGCTTTTTCACAAGCGAGCCGTTAGATAGATTATTAGAGAGGTTTTGGACTATTGAAGAACCCCCCGCACGCAAATTCTTAAGTTCTGATGAACAAAACTGTGAAGATATATATGTTTCTTCAACCATCCGCAATCAGGACGGCTCATACTCAGTGAATCTCCCTTTTAATACTGATCCTGATGTTTTAGGAGATTCATACAGAACCGCTAAGAAACGCTTTCTTAATCTAGAAAGGAGATTCAAAAGAGATACTGAGCTTCACTCTAGGTATAACGATGTAATTAGAAGTTACATAGAAAACCACATTATTGAACGCGTGCCACCTGGTGAGCCTATCTCATCAGGCTATCATTTAGCGCACCACCCAGTGATTCGGGAGGACAAAGGTACGAAAGTTCGCATCGTTCTAGATGGTTCTTGCCCCACTGATTCTTCTCTTCTTAATATAGAAGAATTCTCCTCTGATAAAAAATTATCGCTAAATGATATTTTGCATACTGGTTGCAATTTGCAATCAGATATTTTTAACATTCTTTTGAATGTACGCATATTCCGCATCGCATTTTTTGCCGACGTTAGGCAAATGTATTTATGTATTTATGTTAACGCACCGCACCGCAAATATCAACGTATCATTTATCGCTTCTCGCCCGAGGACCCGCTCGAAGTATATGAATTTACTCGAGTGACCTTTGGTCTACGTTCTTCACCTTTCATAGCCATGCGTACTTTACGGCAGCTGGCCAGCGATGAGCGCCAGAGATGGCCGCTCGCTGCTTCTGTTGTGGAGAGAGACGTCTACATGGACGACTTAGCTTCTTCTGCCTCATCTCTCGATGGAGCAGTAAAGATAGCACATGAGTTAATAGAACTCTTTAAGGCTGGTGGATTTGACTTAGTGAAATGGACCAGCAATTCCACTGAATTGCTTGGTCACATTCCTATGTCTCATCGCCAGTCTGAGTCAATCTCTCTCGACACAGATAGCTCCTTTAAAATTCTAGGCCTCCATTGGCTTCCCGCTTCCGACGACTTTATTTTTAAAGTCTCGCAACCGCCTCAAGCTTGTACAAAACGAGCCATTCTTTCCGCAACCGCGCGCCTTTATGACGTCCTAGGCCTCGTTGGCCCAGTTATCCTATCCGCTAAATTAATCATAAAGGATTTGTGGCTTCTGAATATGGGATGGGATGATTCCCCACCTAAACACATAATCGATAAATGGCAGGATTATATATCCGAATTGCCTATTATCTCTAATCTCAAGTTCCCTCGCCACTTGGGCATTGAGGAAAATTCGCAAGTCTCACTTCTAGCATTTTCAGATGCCAGCGAAAAGGCATATGGTTGTGTCGTGTATTTACACGTTAAAAATGAAAATAAACCGCCTATAGTTACACTGATCTGTTCGAAATCGCGTGTAGCGCCCATAAAGCCCACGGTAACACTAGCTAGACTAGAGTTGAACGGTATAGTACTACTTGCTCGTCTAGTAAACTCAATGTATTATACATTGTCTTCTCGCATAAAAATAAATGAAGTACTCGCATTCTCAGATTCAGAAGTCGCCCTTTGTTGGGCACTTTCTTCGCCACATAAGTTTAATACTTATGTAGCTAATCGCATTTCTCAAATTCACACGCTATTGTCGCCACTTAATGTAACATTTTATCATATCGCTGGAGTTCAAAATCCCGCTGATTGTATATCACGTGGCCTTATGCCCGCTCAGTTTTCGGAACACGCACTGTGGTTTGAAGGACCCTCGTGGATTTCTTTACCATCGGAAGAGTGGCCTATAACCAAATTCTCACCTCGCGACAATTCTTCTCTACCTGAGAAGAAAACTATGACTCACGTAGTTATTTCTCAGGACGAGCATCCAATCATTACGCTAGGATCAAAATGTTCTTCTTGCACTAAGTTCGTCCACGCTGTGGTTTATGTACTCAGATTCATGAAGAGGCTTCCGCGAAGAGACATTATTATAGTTGAAGATATCGAAGCTGCTGAATTAATGATTATTCGAGCAGTACAACGTTCCGCCTTTAAGTCTGATATAGACAATATTAAAAATAATAAACCATGTTCGTCAAAGGTACAAAAATTATTTCCTTTTATTTCTGATGACATTTTACGCGTAGGCGGACGACTCTCTCAATCCACTTTGGATTACTCACATAAGCATCCAGCTTTATTACCCAAGAATGGACATATAATTGATCTCTTAGTAGATCACTATCATCGTACTCAGTTACACGCAGGTCCTCTATTACTCACATCCATATTAAGGCAAAAATATTGGATACTGTCCGCTCGTCGTGTGGTACGCCACCGCATTCATAAATGCAACGCATGTTTTAGGCAAAATCCTAAGCCTACTTTTCCGCTTATGTCAGATCTTCCGAAATGTAGAGTCGAAAAAAGTAAAGCCTTTTTACATACCGGCGTTGATTATGCAGGACCGCTTTACATAACTTTAACGAGAAAACGCGGCGTACGTAGTCAGAAAGCATACATTTGCTTATTTGTTTGCCTAGTCACAAAGGCTATTCATATAGAATTAGCATCCGATCTTAGCTCCGCGACTTTTTTAAATTGTTTAAAAAGATTTCTTTCAAAAAGAGGAACCGTTGAAATGCTCTACTCCGATCGAGGGAGTAATTTCATGGCATCTAAGGCTTATTTAAATGAGTTACATACCTTTTTACACTCTGAAGACTATTACAAGGAGTTTAGCTCCGAATTAACAAAGAATCGTATCCACTGGAGACCAAACGTGCCTTTGGCATCCCATTTCGGAGGGGCCTGGGAAAGTCAAGTTAAGAGTGTAAAGGCGGCCTTATTTCGCGTGATAGGAAAACAAATTTTGACTTACGAGGAGATGATTACCGTACTTAGTCAGATTGAGGCTGTGCTAAATAGTCGTCCTCTCTACGTTCTAAGTTCAGATCCTTCTGAACCCACTGCATTAACGCCATCGCATTTTCTCTCTACTCTACCATTGGAATTTATTCCCGCTCCTGATGTTACAGGAGAACGCGCTAACCTTTTAACTAGGTTTTCTCTATTGGACTCAATTGTCCAATCGTTTTGGAAACGGTTTAAAACGGAGTATTTACATAATTTGCAATCGCGTGAAAAATGGAATACGCCTAGTAATCCTGTTACCGTAGGTACTATTGTATTAATTCTAGTTGAAAACGCACCTCCATTGAAATGGCCAATCGGAGTTATTACCAAAGTAATGCCAGGTAAAGACGGAGTCGTTCGTGTCGCTCAGGTTCGAACTAATTCTGGAACGTATGATAGACCTGTAGTAAAACTTTGTCCGTTACCAACTCAATAAATTTATTTATTTATTATATTTACTTTAGTTACTTATACTTAGTTTTTTAGTTATTAATTCACTGCAATATTACGCACCTGTATGATGTAGGGCTTTGTTAATGAGTTATGATCTCTTTGTCCCTTAACTCTATCTTTTAATTTAATTTTATGAAGTCAAGACTTCATGCAGGCGGGGATGTTTAATACCAAAATTATAATTTGTGATCTATCGCAAAATAGACTCGTAGAATCTTGGAAACTATGACAGACGTACTATGATATTGTCTCTCTCGCACTCATTGACCATACTACATCCTATCTCCCTCTCTTTCCATTTTTGTCAATTGCATTTCGCAAAAATCTAATTAGTTCCGTATAAAATTGCATTGTAATAAGACGTGCACGCATCTAGTGAAAAACCTACCTATCGGGACGCCATTCCGAGTTAATCCGACACGTGAACAATTTAAATCCACGAAAATCATAAACATTTTGTGTCATTATTGTGTTCAACCTGTAAAATAAGCTGCGGCCGCAGGTAAAATAAGTGGAATTGCAGTGAATTTGTGAGTGACATTAATTAATGCAATCATCCGTAAGTTCCATTTCATTTACCTTATATAATATCATAAAAACTGACCAATAATTCACTAGGGGAAAAACACGCTAAATACAGTCCACTAAGCTATCTTTTTTAATATGATTATAAAATTCAATTTTTGATTATGGTAAGGCAATTATTAATTTTCCCCAAGTTTCGCTTTGTACTTACCAAAACGAAAGTTCGCATCGTTCTAGATGGTTCTTGCCCCACTGATTCTTCTCTTCTTAATATAGAAGAATTCTCCTCTGATAAAAAATTATCGCTAAATGATATTTTGCATACTGGTTGCAATTTGCAATCAGATATTTTTAACATTCTTTTGAATGTACGCATATTCCGCATCGCATTTTTTGCCGACGTTAGGCAAATGTATTTATGTATTTATGTTAACGCACCGCACCGCAAATATCAACGTATTATTTATCGCTTCTCGCCCGAGGACCCGCTCGAAGTATATGAATTTACTCGAGTGACCTTTGGTCTACGTTCTTCACCTTTCATAGCCATGCGTACTTTACGGCAGCTGGCCAGCGATGAGCGCCAGAGATGGCCGCTCGCTGCTTCTGTTGTGGAGAGAGACGTCTACATGGACGACTTAGCTTCTTCTGCCTCATCTCTCGATGAAGCAGTAAAGATAGCACATGAGTTAATAGAACTCTTTAAGGCTGGTGGATTTGACTTAGTGAAATGGACCAGCAATTCCACTGAATTGCTTGGTCACATTCCTATGTCTCATCGCCAGTCTGAGTCAATCTCTCTCGACACAGATAGCTCCTTTAAAATTCTAGGCCTCCATTGGCTTCCCGCTTCCGACGACTTTATTTTTAAAGTCTCGCAACCGCCTCAAGCTTGTACAAAACGAGCCATTCTTTCCGCAACCGCGCGCATTTATGACGTCCTAGGCCTCGTTGGCCCAGTTATCCTATCCGCTAAATTAATCATAAAGGATTTGTGGCTTCTGAATATGGGATGGGATGATTCCCCACCTAAACACATAATCGATAAATGGCAGGATTATATATCCGAATTGCCTATTATCTCTAATCTCAAGTTCCCTCGCCACTTGGGCATTGAGGAAAATTCGCAAGTCTCACTTCTAGCATTTTCAGATGCCAGCGAAAAGGCTTATGGTTGTGTCGTGTATTTACACGTTAAAAATGAAAATAAACCGCCTATAGTTACACTGATCTGTTCGAAATCGCGTGTAGCGCCCATAAAGCCCACGGTAACACTAGCTAGACTAGAGTTGAACGGTATAGTACTACTTGCTCGTCTAGTAAACTCAATGTATTATACATTGTCTTCTCGCATAAAAATAAATGAAGTACTCGCATTCTCAGATTCAGAAGTCGCCCTTTGTTGGGCACTTTCTTCGCCACATAAGTTTAATACATATGTAGCTAATCGCATTTCTCAAATTCACACGCTATTGTCGCCGCTTAATGTAACATTTTATCATATCGCTGGAGTTCAAAATCCCGCTGATTGTATATCACGTGGCCAAAGCTCAATTTAAAATAAATCCTAAGGTTATTCCTAACTATCAGTCATGGACATCATTCGAAGAAATGTTTTGCTATGTCAAACAGATTTTAACGCTAAACGAAAATAATGGAAATTCCGCTAGCAATGAGATTGACGCCTCACGTCCAATCTCAAATTTTCCTAAATTGAAATCGCATCTCCCACCTATAGACTTAATGACTTTTGATGGTGAGATAACTAAATTTCCCTTGTTTTATCAACAATTTAAAAGCATGATTCATGACAATCCTAACTTATCAAATAGTGAAAAGGTTTTTTATCTAGTTGGTCGCCTAAAGGATAAAGCCGCTTCCATCTGCGCAGGTTTGCCAACCACTGCCGAAAATTATTCTATTATATGGGAAAGGTTAATTCAAAAGTATGATGACCCTCGCTCGCTCGCCTGCGCTTATTTGAATCAATTATTACAATTTAAACCGCTCGCAAACACTAATGCAAACGCGCTAGATAATTTTATAAATACTTTTGATTCATCAGTGGAAGCACTTAAACAGTTGAAGATTGATTTAACTGACTTCATATTTTTTCATCTAGCCACGCTTAAGTTGGACGCAGAAACTGTCAAAATGTTTGAGATTATCAATCGTAAAAAACAAATTCCGACTTATAAAAATTTAATAGAATTTGTTAAGGAACAAAATAAGGTGATAACACGCTCCATTGATAAAGGTTTTGAATCTCAACAAAATAAAAACCGCAGCAAGACTAATTTGCTTCCAAAGCCTTCAACTAAGAGTTTTGTTAACACTGAATCTCTCAATCCGTCAGAGAGTAAAACTTGTAGTTTATGTAACAATAATAAACATTTACATCTCTACTCTTGTCCATCGTTCATGAAATTATCTCCTCAAGATAGGCATTTATTTATAAAAAATAATTCTTTTTGTAATCGTTGTACTTCAACCCTTCACCGCACTATGAACTGCTTATCAAAGGGAATCTGCTCCAAGTGTTCATCGTCTTCGCATCATTCAGCGATACATTTTGAACGAAAGAATAATAACAATAATAACTCAAAATCATCCCATCCCATATTCAGAAGCCACAAATCCTTTATGATTAATTTAGCGGATAGGATAACTGGGCCAACGAGGCCTAGGACGTCATAAAGGCGCGCGGTTGCGGAAAGAATGGCTCGTTTTGTACAAGCTTGAGGCGGTTGCGAGACTTTAAAAATAAAGTCGTCGGAAGCGGGAAGCCAATGGAGGCCTAGAATTTTAAAGGAGCTATCTGTGTCGAGAGAGATTGACTCAGACTGGCGATGAGACATAGGAATGTGACCAAGCAATTCAGTGGAATTGCTGGTCCATTTCACTAAGTCAAATCCACCAGCCTTAAAGAGTTCTATTAACTCATGTGCTATCTTTACTGCTTCATCGAGAGATGAGGCAGAAGAAGCTAAGTCGTCCATGTAGACGTCTCTCTCCACAACAGAAGCAGCGAGCGGCCATCTCTGGCGCTCATCGCTGGCCAGCTGCCGTAAAGTACGCATGGCTATGAAAGGTGAAGAACGTAGACCAAAGGTCACTCGAGTAAATTCATATACTTCGAGCGGGTCCTCGGGCGAGAAGCGATAAATAATACGTTGATATTTGCGGTGCGGTGCGTTAACATAAATACATAAATACATTTGCCTAACGTCGGCAAAAAATGCGATGCGGAATATGCGTACATTCAAAAGAATGTTAAAAATATCTGATTGCAAATTGCAACCAGTATGCAAAATATCATTTAGCGATAATTTTTTATCAGAGGAGAATTCTTCTATATTAAGAAGAGAAGAATCAGTGGGGCAAGAACCATCTAGAACGATGCGAACTTTCGTACTTTTGTCCTCCCGAATCACTGGGTGGTGCGCTAAATAATAGCCTGATGAGATAGGCTCACCAGGTGGCACGCGTTCAATAATGTGGTTTTCTATGTAACTTCTAATTACATCGTTATACCTAGAGTGAAGCTCAGTATCTCTTTTGAATCTCCTTTCTAGATTAAGAAAGCGTTTCTTAGCGGTTCTGTATGAATCTCCTAAAACATCAGGATCAGTATTAAAAGGGAGATTCACTGAGTATGAGCCGTCCTGATTGCGGATGGTTGAAGAAACATATATATCTTCACAGTTTTGTTCATCAGAACTTAAGAATTTGCGTGCGGGGGGTTCTTCAATAGTCCAAAACCTCTCTAATAATCTATCTAACGGCTCGCTTGTGAAAAAGCACAAGGCGCGAGATTTAATATTTTGAGAAATAATAGGTGCATCGCCCATAATTAAATAGCCTAATGAGGTCTCGAATGCGGAAGGCGTATTTATATTACCAACTATTTTATTATTTAATGCTATTTTACAGTAAATATTAACGCCCAGTAATATGTCTATCGGACCAGGTTCATAGAAGTTATCATCCGCTAATGGTAAATTTTTTATCAGATCGTCAAACTCTGCGATATCGACGTGCGAGTCTGGCAGTTGTGAAGTGATTCGTTCTACCACCAGAGGGCGTATCGAGTATTCCTTCCCGTTATCAAACCGTGACTCAAATCTAAACTCGGAAATACCTAGTATTTTTTGCGAAGATCCGCCGATACCTTGGACTTCAGCAAAACGGTTTTGAGAATTTATGGGTAGTGAATACCTTTTACAACAATCGATAGATATATAATCGTTTTGCGACCCTGGGTCTATTAGACACCGTACAAGATGTGGACGATTGTTACTGTCATATAATCTTATTTTTGCAGTGCCTAACAGCGTCGTAGTAGCAGTGCGGTCTATACAATCGTAAGACACGTTACACACAGAAGTATTATTCGTGCTACTAGAACTAGATTTAATTTTATTGGCGTTATCACTAGAGGAGGGCGTAGGTTCCGTAATATTAACAGAGGATAAGCGTGGCGATGCTATTGCGTTTGAAGTTAAAGATGGATTATCTAACTTAGGTTGGGACGATTTTGAGTTATTATTGTTATTATTCTTTCGTTCAAAATGTATCGCTGAATGATGCGAAGACGATGAACACTTGGAGCAGATTCCCTTTGATAAGCAGTTCATAGTGCGGTGAAGGGTTGAAGTACAACGATTACAAAAAGAATTATTTTTTATAAATAAATGCCTATCTTGAGGAGATAATTTCATGAACGATGGACAAGAGTAGAGATGTAAATGTTTATTATTGTTACATAAACTACAAGTTTTACTCTCTGACGGATTGAGAGATTCAGTGTTAACAAAACTCTTAGTTGAAGGCTTTGGAAGCAAATTAGTCTTGCTGCGGTTTTTATTTTGTTGAGATTCAAAACCTTTATCAATGGAGCGTGTTATCACCTTATTTTGTTCCTTAACAAATTCTATTAAATTTTTATAAGTCGGAATTTGTTTTTTACGATTGATAATCTCAAACATTTTGACAGTTTCTGCGTCCAACTTAAGCGTGGCTAGATGAAAAAATATGAAGTCAGTTAAATCAATCTTCAACTGTTTAAGTGCTTCCACTGATGAATCAAAAGTATTTATAAAATTATCTAGCGCGTTTGCATTAGTGTTTGCGAGCGGTTTAAATTGTAATAATTGATTCAAATAAGCGCAGGCGAGCGAGCGAGGGTCATCATACTTTTGAATTAACCTTTCCCATATAATAGAATAATTTTCGGCAGTGGTTGGCAAACCTGCGCAGATGGAAGCGGCTTTATCCTTTAGGCGACCAACTAGATAAAAAACCTTTTCACTATTTGATAAGTTAGGATTGTCATGAATCATGCTTTTAAATTGTTGATAAAACAAGGGAAATTTAGTTATCTCACCATCAAAAGTCATTAAGTCTATAGGTGGGAGATGCGATTTCAATTTAGGAAAATTTGAGATTGGACGTGAGGCGTCAATCTCATTGCTAGCGGAATTTCCATTATTTTCGTTTAGCGTTAAAATCTGTTTGACATAGCAAAACATTTCTTCGAATGATGTCCATGACTGATAGTTAGGAATAACCTTAGGATTTATTTTAAATTGAGCTTCATTATATAGATCCAAATTTCGTTCGAATTCCTTGCGCAAAGTTTCTAAGTTGGAAGCCTGCGTAATTAAAGAAGACAGTTTTGATTTATCAACTTCAAGTTGAGTTGCGATATCGTACAATCGTTGCATTCTTGCGAATATAACATCTCTTTTACTCTCCAATAATAATAACGTACATTCGTCTTTATTATATGGTTTAGAAGAAGGAGAAGCTTCACCCTTACTCATTTTGAAAGAATAATAAATTTAAATTATAAAGATATGAATTTATAATAATTAATAGCGTTTATTTTTTATATATAGCGTAAATAATGCGCGAGGTATAGATATAACGTTGTCTAAATGCGTAAGATACAAATAATAATATGCGTTTGCAGTTTTTATGTTGTAAAAAAAACATACAAACACTATTATTTGCGTGCGTAAATAGGTGCGATGAGTTCCGAACAAAATATAGTTACCTACCTACTGAGATACGCTGCAAGCGAGCGATCGGTGCATTCAATTTAAATACCTATCGAAAACAAACTGAGCCGAGCGGAGTTAAATACCTAAATATTGCCTAGTTCGATGTCGTAAACTTATTATAGAATTTTACCAACTATCTATACGTTTGTACATAACTAGATATGCGGAGATAAGTATATATACTTGTATAAAATGAAGTAATAAGTGCGTGAATAGGAAAATATAAAAATTATAAATCTTATTACTTCTATCTAGTAGTAAACGATAGAATTACGTAAATATAATAAAACAATTCTGCAATATTACGACACAGTACAATAATTAGGGCGTTTTTAAATGTTATGAATATTAAATTTGACCAAAGTTTTGTTTAGAAATTACAAAATTAATCGTAAATTCAAAGTTATGTTTAAATTTACTAGAATTAGTTCAAAAAATCCGGCTCGTAAGTGGCCAAAATTATGGTAAGTACAAAGCGAAACTTGGGGAAAATTAATAATTGCCTTACCATAATCAAAAATTGAATTTTATAATCATATTAAAAAAGATAGCTTAGTGGACTGTATTTAGCGTGTTTTTCCCCTAGTGAATTATTGGTCAGTTTTTATGATATTATATAAGGTAAATGAAATGGAACTTACGGATGATTGCATTAATTAATGTCACTCACAAATTCACTGCAATTCCACTTATTTTACCTGCGGCCGCAGCTTATTTTACAGGTTGAACACAATAATGACACAAAATGTTTATGATTTTCGTGGATTTAAATTGTTCACGTGTCGGATTAACTCGGAATGGCGTCCCGATAGGTAGGTTTTTCACTAGATGCGTGCACGTCTTATTACAATGCAGTTTTATACGGAAACTAATTAGATTTTTGCGAAATGCAATTGACAAAAATGGAAAGAGAGGGAGATAGGATGTAGGATGGTCAATGAGTGCGAGAGAGACAATATCATAGTACGTCTGTCATAGTTTCCAAGATTCTACGAGTCTATTTTGCGATAGATCACAAATTATAATTTTGGTATTAAACAGATACCGTGGTTAATTATCACCATCGTACTTTGTAAACGTAACAGTTCAGAAGGTGTACTTTGTAGGTACCTATTTTGAATAAATGTACCTACTTTGAGTTTGAGTTTAAACAGGTACCTAAACATAATATCTTGAGTTTAGTATATCAGCGATAGCATATTGAATTTGACCATTAGACAGTACGGCCGGCCGGATTCAGTCAGCGACGGCTACCCACGGCGGCTTATAAGGACACGCTCTCATTCCCGACATCCTACGGGAAGTGTGGCCACTTGCGTCAGCGGCTGAGGTCCTTGCTAGACGCGCCGTCAGACGATTACAAGTATGTATGGCTATAGCTAGAATTGCTAGAAAGGTTTAGTCTAACTAAAAGGAAATTACGCCAAGGGAGTGATAACTGATAAAAAGAGTTCGGCCTCCTCTTCGGTGGTTCCGACTGGGTACCGCCTGTAATTTCTCAGATTTCTATGCATTTTAAGCTATTAAATATCACTTGCTAAGATGGTGAAGAAAATCCTCGTGAGAAGAAACTAGCACGGCTGAGAGTTATTTATAATATTTTGAAAGGCGCGTGAAGATGCCGATCCGCATTTGGCCAGCGTGTTAAGTTATGGTGTAAACTCTAAAAGGAAACTCGTGCTCGGTAATGGGCCAGAGATGTGTTGCAATGATAATGTTATAAATACATAGAGCAGTCTTTGGTAAGACAGGCTCAACGCCGTAAGAAAGCCTAAGGTGGCAAGCGAGGCGAGCCACTGACACTGACGTTTGTATCATAACGAACAGATGTACATACAAATTCCTCATGTGATTCAGATATGCCTAGTCAAAATCTGACTCAAAATATTATGTGTGGGTGTACATATTCGCCTGTCAGAACACGAAGGTTTGACTAAAGACATTCCTGAGGAGTTAAGGCGGTGTCAAGCCTTAACTTTTTCAAATGTCTTTTAGAAAGGACTTCTTATCAACTCTGCGGAACTGCCTATTCTATTATCCAAGAAAAGGAGTTGAATAAGTTGCATTGAATTTTTGCATTACCACAAAAAACATGTACCTACTCAGTAGTGGTTTATAGACGAGGAACTTGCAACATATTAAAACTTCCCTCTGCATTTGCATTCTGCACATATTAAAATTTTCCTTTCGCTCGTACATTTTATAAGGATGCAGTATAACTAAATGAGAATCTTTTGAATGGAACGAACGCCAATGTGGGCAAAAAACGAGACCAGCTAAGTTATTCAAGCTGGTCCCATTCAGCCTGCGATGTGTGAAGTGAATCACACAATGATTATTATGGGATGGGTTATAAGGTCGACCTATTCACGTGTCGGCATTGGCCGCAACTATTCTGTGGTAATTCTTTATGGGATTTGGAATTAGTATAATTTATGCACATAGTAATGGAGCAATCTGATTAATATCACCATTTTATTCAATACAATAACTGGTATTTTTCACTTTTGCATTGGCACAGTTCTAACAAGATATTATTATATTCAGCCAATAAGTATTGCGATAGCTGCTATCAAATATCTCATTAGGGTAAAATGGAGTCTGTAATCTGTATGCTTAAGTCAATATTACCCCAATAGAGACGAAGACAGAGACAACAGACAGAGACAAAAAGGATAACACTGGAACTAGATTTAGGTCTGTCAATTTAGTTTATAATTTAGACAAACGGTTGAGAAATAAGAAGAGTCATGAAAGTCCATGACCAATGGACCAAGATAAGTGGGATCCCTAACAATAGGACGTAAAGGGCAGTAAATCTATACATTGGCCCATTGTCCTAAGTGAGCGACTAACGCAACAAAGCGACGCGACGCGACAGTATCAAACAGTAGCTAACCCTTCACATGGCCTGCGTTGTTGCGTAGAAACGTCTGTCTTTTTCTATGGAGCCGTATCTCGCCGCGTCGCTTCTGTCGCTCACCTATCACAAAAGGTAAGGCTTGTCCTAGATGACTTATTGACTGGTCAGGGATCACTGGTCTAACAACGCAGCTGTTAGACCAGTGAACGCAGAAAGTTGAAGTTTTGTGGAAGGTTCCTTTTATTACGTAGGTTAAGAATTTTCGGAAATTCTATCCCTAGCCCCCCTAGGGATTGGAGGATTCAACTGTGGATGCAAGTATTCATGAAAGTTCTAATTTTTAAATTATATATTATGTATGAGGCTTTCGATTGAAAATAAAGAAATACTTGTTACAGGATTTTTGAAAATACCATCTACTCAGCGATTTTCAATAATTAAACCCGAGCGAAGACGGAGCAAATCAGTAGTAAAATATATGCACGACAAAAGTAACATAGATATAATATAAATGGACAAGAAACACACAGACACTGAGGTGAGGATATATCATTATTATGATCGATGTCCGCAATAAAACACAACCTACCCGCGCGCGTGTGTATTTTTCCTACACTCCGCGTCGGTGATACAATGATATGAAATACCAAAGATGCAGTTTCTCACAAATCTTTCTCTTTCTAGTTTTCCTGGAATTTTAACAGTATCCGCCTAAAATTCCTATTGATATTTATAGTTATATTGATATACATCGTTTTTGCTGTTCGAATTGTTCCATAAATGTTGCGTTTTCACGATAGCGTATTTTAGCAACACAAAGTGCTCCGCGCTCCGGACACTTGTTAGGATTTACTGGATACTAAAAGTGTCAGTTAAATCTTCCAACCAATAGAGCAGTTTTGGAGCGCGGGCGCTCCAAAACTGCTCTAGTTGGAACAAACAGAACGTGCAACAGCATCGTGTCCTTGACTATGTAGTATGAGAAAAAATATGATAATAAATGATATCGCATCAGCGAAGCATCTCCTGCAGGAGCGCGCCGGTGACGTCACATGCTGCATATAACTTGGTCTGTTATTTGAACAAACACTTGAGGCCCCGATTAGCAGGTCCTCGAAATCTAACTAATCTAAAAGGTAAGTGGAGAAGGTGAAAACAAAGCCAAATCTTGCAGTGGAGTAACAACGTTTTAATTTTTAATATGGGTTATATACATAGCACGATAGAGTAGATAGATGATACATAATAGACAACAGTCCTTAATTTACATTATTTATGTTTAGTCGTTAGCATTATAACATAGTTGGCCACGATTTAAGTCAGCAAATTGGCCGCCTACGCAAATGTTGACCTTAACACTCCCTGTATGTGCTACAAACAGTCTAACGTCCCGTCTAGCAGTTTTTGTCGCGCTTGCTGTTTGTGGATACCTAGCGGAAACGCCGCACGGCGCGGCTGTATTACTCATTTACTTGTTTCACAACATCAACTGAAATATTTTGGCAAATGCCAGCTTAAGCAGGCTTGGCAACTGGGTTCCATCGAGTTGTGTGATCCCGTGCTCTAAGTACGGTAAATCCAGGGTTTAGTATGTCAATGTGACTAGGTAACCTTGGGCAAAGATGAGCGCGTCTTGGAGCGTGCTTGTGTCCTCTGACACAAATGCGGATGCGTTCAATTGGCGTAGTGGCCGGTATCGAACCGCGGTAAACACCGCGCAAGGCTGCATAGGCACGCGTTTTGCCGACTTGGTCAAATATTTATTAGTACATTTGAATCAATATTTTAATGCATTGGCTAATTTAGACAAAGTAATATCATCATCACCGCGTGCCTTCTTCAAAACGAATTTTGGCGGTCATCATGCGAAAATCTATTTTGAGCCGCATCTTTCAGCTTTGAATAGCCCTGTCCATCCCCTTATATTGACCAACCACTTGCGCCTTTGGCAACCTGGAGCTCTTTGGCCTGCAATCCTTCCTTCCAAAACTAGTCTTGGAAGTGTGAATTGGGCTCCTCTTTGTAGATGTCAAAGTTGTACTAAACAACTCAGTCAAATATTCATTACAAAAGAACCAGAAATTTGGTTAAACCAGATATTTCATTCATATTATTATGTACATATGGACATTATTTGAATTGTGTTACCCAAGAAAACCCCATGACAATCCCATTAAATATGTGATAAACGGAATTCGTCACGATATTCAATCATGAGGAATACAATACAAACTTAAATATTATCTCAGGTTAGCTGAGATGTTATGTTTAAATTGAAATAAAATAACAGTAATTATAATGACACAATTTTATGTTTGGTGATAAAAACCATTGAAGGTTCATTAAATTACTAGAATACTAGATAATGCCCGCGACTTCGTCCGTCGTCAATTTACCGGGATTTAACCTATCTCTGCACAAAATTTCATCAAAATCGATTGAGTAGTTGGGCCGGGAAAGCGTAGCAGACTGACAGAAACTTTCTCAATTATTATATTAGTATGGATTGTGACTAGTGTTTTCTCGCCAAAAAGATTCAATCAAACTGTACTAATATCATGATATCAGATATTTAATTTATTATGAGATTAATGTTAATGTACGTGATGTGCAGGTTAGATTTTAAATATCTATTCTATGTTGAGCCAAATAGTAATGTTTTATTTCATCTTAGCAAT
Organism: Erebia palarica; assembly: GCA_964035005.1. Lineage (NCBI taxonomy): Eukaryota > Metazoa > Arthropoda > Insecta > Lepidoptera > Nymphalidae > Erebia > Erebia palarica. Next base: position 22,446,781 of record OZ035994.1, read on the forward strand.
GTTGGGTATTTATAACCTTCCCATAACCTGTGATCAGTTTTTTAGCTCTATTATAGCTATGTGTTTTTAACCGACTTAATGAAAAAGGAACGAGGAAAAATTGTTTTGAATGAGTACCGTCAATTTGAAAGGTTATGATCTCCAATATCCACTTTTAAATACCGAGCCTAGTGATATAATTTTTTTTATGCTCATATCTTAAAATTCTTATTATGATATTTAAAATAATGGCTTAGTGACATAGATTATTTACGAACATCAATTTCAATGTCAATTAATTTGTAATTTGCAAATTAATGCAATTTAATTGCAATTCCATAGCTTATTATTTCTTAATTAACATATTATAATCATTAGTAAATAAGGCATGCTATGGAGACCCAGTTTGGGTGTGGCAACAGAACAGTACATAGAGGTAGGGAGACCGATTTTATTAGTGTTTGTCAGTATCATTTAAGAATTCATTAATATTGTAGTAAAATTTTTAAATCAGATAGTTTTTAGCGTGATGTTTAACTCTTTTTCTTTTCTGATGGTCCTAATGTAGTCTGCAGTCTCATACATCTCTAATTTACTTAATAAAAACTATTCTAACACTGATTTCACCTAATTCACCGGCTCCGGGTTCTAGCTTCTGAGAATTTGATGTTTTCACATAAATATGGTGGCCGATTCTTACAAATTTCAAAACCCTATTTTACCACTTTAGGGGTTAAATTTTCAAAACTACTGTCTCAGTAGATGCCTTCCTGATACAAACTAACAGTATGCTAAATTTCAGCAGGATCTATCAAGTGGTTTAAGCTGTGCATTGATAGATCAGTCAGTCACCTTTTCCTTTTATGTAAGTATTTACTTAGCAAGATGTAATTTAAAGCCTATTTCTTTAGATCTTAACTCCCTATGAGAATTAAATGTATTGCATCTCATAAAAGTTGTTGTGGAACACATAAGCAGTCTATATAAATTATAATAAGTAAATAACCTAGTGAGTACATTCTGTTAAACATTGTAAGATAATTGCTAATTTAGCTTATCTTCTGACTGCAACAATCTGTTACCATAATTTCATACAAAAAATTTAATAACTAGTTACTTAGATCAATCATAAAATATTTGAACCATTAAGTCACAACGTAAATTTGTAACAGTAAGTATGAAAATATGTGTCAGCAGAGTATTTAGCAAAAATCAATACTGATGGTTATATATACAGATATGATGATTATACAGATGATTTTCAAAAATCCCCTCAAAATTTCCTCATTTTTTGTATATTCACAGAAATCAATAACCTAGTCCGACAGAGGTAGCCAGTAGGTATTCAAAATAGCTTAACATTTATGGTGTAGTTAACTCTAAATTCAAGTTAAATTGTGGAGTTAAATTGTGTGTGGGGCCTTGATTTAAAGTTAGCAGTATCAACAATACTTTCATTCAAAATAACGAGAAAAGCCGCCTAAATTGAAATTTATGTTTTGTGTTAGCTAGGGCGTGGTCTTGCGTTGTTTACGCAATCTATTATGGGTAGATCTATAATTTGATCAAAACATTGAAACCTGCATACAAAAAAGTATCATATAAAAACACCTAAGCGATAAATTAACAAGTAAAATCTAATTAAAATCGTACTTACATCAAGAGATTCCTTTGACGCCATTGTCGAACACAAACAATTTGACGTTTAAAATTGTTGTTGACGTTTGCTATCAAATATTTTCAGATCGATACGGTTCAAGTTTGGATACACACCAAATTTTTTTGAAATAATTAAGTAAATGCCTTAAATTCTGAAAATATAAACTGGAAATCTTTTAAAGCAGCTTTCGTAATAAAATAGTAATACATAGTAGTAGTACATGTTTTTTTTTACGGAGATTATAGTTTATGTAAGCAACAACCTGAAAGTTTGACAGTGGTGATTTGACCAGGATTTGACATTAGAATAAAATGTAAGCAGAACGTCTAGTGTAAATAAAAATGAAAAATACACCGATAAAATAAATTTAAATCGCTACTGCGTCGATAAAACCAGTATTCTAAGTGTATTTCAGCCGAAAGACAAGAACTTAAGTGGCAGTGTCCATTAAATATTTTTTTTTAATCTATTTGTTCAATACTGTCTTATCAACTACATTAATTTTATTGATAAAATTAAATTACTTAACATGTACTACTGTTCACCTGTAAATACATAGAAACAACGTCGTGCGTGCATGAATTTTTACACAATAGTATGTAGTACAGAGATATTTATTTTTTAAAGTTAAGTGAGTGTCAGAACAAGATGAGGACGAGAAGATTATCGGCCTTCTTCTGGGCAACATGTATTATAGCGTTTTTGTTCATATTGTATGTAGTAACGGATCTCAGCTTCAAACTACCAAGCATTAAACCAGCAATGGTAGATTTTGATGATGTAAGTATACCACTTTTCTCATAACTATAACCTCAAAAACTTTTAAGCGATGGCATCTCAGTTTAACTTCTTTGTTTATATAAGAATACTAGCTGATGGCAGTGACGTCCATGTGGATTGAGGTTTTTGTTTCCTGTAGGAACTCTTTAATTTATTGCGATAAAAAGTATATTATGTGTTATACCAGACTATAATTTATCTCTGCGCCAAATTTTAACCAGATCGGTTCATCCGTTTGCAATTAAACTAAGTTTCTTACTTATACTACATCTTAATATTTGTTCATGCTTATTACCTGATAATCTATTTTAATAACTTAAACATTAAACAACAATAACAAAAATCATTGCAGTTAATTAAATGATATTTGTGATTTGTAATTTTTATTGCTAACCTTCTTTAGTTCTCTTAATGACTTAATTGTATTTTATACCTACTTAAAAACATATACAGTTAGTAAATATATCGTTCTAGAATAAATGGTCATCATTTGAGTCAAAATTAAAGAACATAGAGAATGGACTCAACCTTCATCATTCTGTAGTGGAAGAAATCAAAAAGTCTATGGATCAGATTGTAGAACAGTCCCAGGAGGTACAACCTCCATTGAAGAGGCCCAAACCTCAAAGGATCTTCAAAGAGAAAATCAGAGACTTCAAAGTGGTTGGAGATGAACCACCAAGAATGCATAAGAAGATTAATATGTCTTACTGTCCTTTATTGAAAACTTCAAAGACTGATGTGCAGGTAATATTATGATGTTTACATACTTATTTGTTCTTTTATATATGGTTGATAAACTGTTTAATATTGGAGCTAGTGTAGTAGTAAAAGTAATCAATTTTTGTATTAATTAGTAGTAGCATCAGTGTAGTGCCCAGCTTGTTTCTGCCAATAGTCGTGAATTGTCCAACCCTATCTATGATTACAGATCCTAAACTGGTTTAAAAATACTCAGGCCTACCTATTAAAATGACAAGTGTTGATCACTCATCATGAGTGAAAAACACTTGTCTATATTACAATGCTAACCATAACACATTAGTCAGTTTAGTAATCCTTATTCTGATATAAATTAATATAATATTTATAGCTATTTCAAAGCTGAAATTTGATTATAATTTTTTTTCATTTTACAGATGCTATCAATGTATGACAGAATCATGTTTGATGACATAGATGGTGGGGTGTGGAAGCAAGGGTGGAACATAGAGTATAAAGACAACCAGTGGAGCAGTAAGAACAAACTCAGAGTGTTTATTGTGCCACACTCTCACAATGACCCTGGTATGTGCCAGACTTAGTATTATGTCAAAAAATATTGTAATTTCATGATGGCTGATTACTTTGAATCCAAATCTTTTGAAAATCAAACAGATATTACTTAACTTTGTCAAATCCAAAAGAAATAATGTATACTCATTGGTTTATATCACTCAATATTTCGAATTAAAAAAATAGACACACTGTTTTTACTTGAAATTTCTACTTATATATTCAAAACTCTCAGGATGGATCAAGACATTTGAGAACTATTACAAATCGCAAACCAGAGCCATATTCACAAACATGGTGGAAAAGCTGAAGGAGGGTGTCGGCAGGAAGTTTATTTGGGCCGAAACCAGCTACCTGTCGCTCTGGTGGACTACTGATGCTACTGATAAAGAAAAAGAAACATTCAAAAGGTAACCAGTAATTCTGATGTCCAAATATACTTGGGTGGACATGCATCATAATGCATGTCCACCTATTCCATTCTGTCTATATCCTATTCTATTCTGTCTATCCAGCTGTTTGTCAGAGCCTTAAAACTTCTAGAAGAAATTTACACATTAATGTAAATCAATTATCCAATGCTAAATATAATTTGCAATGTTGGTGTGTTTGTTTAGGTCAAATCTAGCTTGTTGTCGTAAATTGTTGTAAGTTGTTGGACGCCTAAAGATGGCGAACTATTTTTTATGCATTCCCAAGATATGGGTATCAATTAAAAGAGTTTCTTGAGAAAAATACGAAAAATAAAATGACGTCACACTAAATTCAATAATGGGGATGATAAAACCTTGTTTTAAAATTGTCTTGACTGTAAACTAAATAGGAAACTTTTATTTTCTGTCGTTCTTTGTTTTAGTTTACTAAACTCAGGACAAATAGAAATCGTAACCGGCGGATGGGTAATGAACGACGAGGCAAATAGCCACTGGTTATCAGTCGCCCAACAGTTGACAACCGGTCACCAATGGTTGATCGAGAACCTTGCTTACATACCCAAGAATGGTTGGGCTATCGATCCGTTTGGGCATTCAAGTGGCCAGCCCTACTTGCTCAAGTTGACTGGATTGGACAATTCTGTGATACAGCGGGTGCATTATAGGGTGAAGAAGGAACTTGCCTTGCATAGACAGTTGGAGTTCAAGTGGAGGCAAGTATGGGGTAAGTTCTATTCTACCTATATCTTCAAATTTACCTTAAAATGATGCATTGGTTAAGTTTGTATAAATATTGTATTGATAGTAAGTATTTGGGTGACCGATGACGATGTTGGGTTTTTTCACGACTGCCCATAAAAAAAGAGAGGGTTCACGTATTTATGTATGTGAGATTCTTTATAACCTCCACGACCATAACTGCTTAATGCCTGAACAGATTTGAGTATATGGGGTATCATTAGAATCCTTACATCATCCCAAATGACACTGGCTATAAATTTTTGAAAAAGAAAAGAGTGGTCGTGCTTCTTAATTAATGCGCGTGGCGGGTGACGGTGTGTGATGTCGTCCATATAAATACACGGAATTCAACCAGCCGCGGACCCGACCCGAGTCCGCTCCCTGTGTGTTTTGCCCTTACAAGGTATGATGCCTCTGTCAAATATAAATTATTTCTCACTGTTTATTAATTATAGGGTCATCAAAAGACCTAAAATTCAGTTTACTGTTAGATATGAGTTTTATAATCATTTTAAACTATCAATAAAAGCAAAAAAATGTATTGAGATTTTATGACGTCACAACTATGTCCTTTATACAAACTTCCATAATGGAAGCGCGTTTTTAAGTTTGATAAAGATTTGCTGATTCGATGGAGCTGTCATCCTCCCAATTATAGCCTGTTTAATAAGAAATTCTCAGTACTAGCCCGGAGTTAGGAAGGTGGTGTTTCATCCCCCTTTCTTTGGAGTGAATGAAATTCACTGGTCCTGCGTTGGGCTATAAGAGTAAGGGGATAGATTGCACCAGTCCACAAACATTCCCGAAGGGCAATAAATATATAAGTATAGCCAGTAATTTTTTTTTTGAATTAGTAAGTGGTTATTATTTTTATTATTATTTATTATTAATTTGGTTGACCTTTGTAATTAAATATTTCTTTCAGACGGTGTTGGGAAAACAGATATGTTTACACACATGATGCCTTTCTATTCATACGACGTACCGCACAGCTGTGGACCAGACCCGAAGGTATTTAAAAATAAGTAAACAATAAAATTATATACCTGTAATAAATAATAAAAGTAATAACAACACTAACTTACAGTTTACATTAAGTAATATTATATTAATTTTAGTTAATATTATATTCCGTCTCTCTCTCTCTTAGAAACCAATCAGGGTTCTTTTAGTTCACTGTTAGTTTGCCTTAAAAAGAAGCCAGAGACATTTTGTGCTTTCTGTCTGTCAGTATCATGAGTCATGAGTAGAGACTTTTTAAATTACACTTAGGTTACTCAATTTATTTTTTACGTGTAGGACATACTGGTGTTTCTGATGTTACGTCATGTTTTGACTCAACCACCGGTTGGGAAAAGCAATTATAGTATTAAAGTCATATTGTGTTATCATATGACTTTTTGAAAAAAAAATTGCAGATCTGCTGCCAGTTCGACTTCAAAAGATTACCAGGCAATGGGGTAGCATGCCCCTGGGGTCAATCGCCGAGAAAAATTATAGTGAAAAATGTCAACGAACGGTACACATCATTTATATAAATCATTATATTTAGAAATTTAAAAAAAAAATGTTGAAGATACAAAACTGTTCTAAATTCACGCTTTCTTTGTTAGATCATAGATAATAGATAGATTTAAAAAAATCACTTAGGATTTACTTAGGATTGATACTAAAAACATTTTTTAAACTTTATAGCGCTTCCATAATATTGGACCAGTGGCGCAAAAAGGCTCAGTTGTACCGCAGCAACGTAGTGATGTACCCACTAGGGGACGACTTCCGGTACGACCGCGCCAATGAATGGGACAACCAGTACCAGAACTACGAGATGATCATAGACTATATAAACAACAAGGACGACTGGAATACAGAGGTGAGAACAATAATGGCTAATGGTTAATTTAAAAATACAGTGGAATCTCTATAACTCGAACCTTGTTAAGTCGAAATCTCCAGTAAGTCGAAATAAAATGCCATTCCCTTCCGCTGAACCTCGAATTATTTAGACTTACAAAGTCTCGAACAAAATGTTATTTCCCTACAAAATTTTGATAATACATAATGATACTCTATAACTCGAATTTCAAAACGGAATTTCCGTAAGTCGTAGTTAGTAATATACAATAACATCTTACTTGAAATTCCCAGAAATAATAGCCATAAAATCCAAAATGAATGTTCGGGTTCCGGGCTTTTAATCTATTGTTTTTATCTTGTACACGTGCAATGAATGAACACATTCATTAAACTTTCACCGTAGGCATTTTCGACTAGTCGAGTGATAATCGGTTCGCTATGCGCCGATCTCATGTGGTATGGAGTAGTGTTGTCTTAGAGCAACCAATTGAAATATTTTAATTTATTAAAGAAAAAAACAGAATTTTAAAAAGTCCTAGAGCAAAAGTTGTTCATTATGTACATCTACATGGGCCACACGGAAACCGGCCCATAGAATGATAGGCCTTATAGGCCTATTACACTGCACTTTTAACAGGGCCCTGTGGTAAGGGCGGGCGTGACCGCTACCTAGAGCGTCGCTTATTACAAAGCAATAAGGACCAATTTAGGGACCCTTTCTTCCTAAAGCTTATTACACTACACTAAATCAAATGGAAGGGTCCCTGTGAAAAGTGCAGTGTAATAGGCCTATTATCAGTGAGTGTCAAATTTTGGGTCCATGCCTGTGGTATAATACCTTTTTTTTGCGCTTGACGACAATCATGCTTAGTGAAAAGCAATGATAATAATAATAATTTTACTCAATACTATGTAAAATGTTCATATTGGGTGTACTTAAAATAAAAGTCAGCATTGAATCAGCTATGCGCGTTTCACATGGTAGGGTTTCACTTAAATTCCAAATCCTTGCCCAGCATAATCCTCAGCCTTAAGCCATTTAGCGTCATAAAATTTTGACCGTGAATGTAAAAATGTGCGCCATGGATGATGCTTTGTTAGCCGCGTATGTTAACTCCGGTAAAAGGTGCCGCAATCGAGTACAGAAGTAATTTGGACTGCTGTGATCAGTGGACAATTTTTACATGCCATCAATGACAAGCTTATGTCCGTGACTTCACACAGGTCCAATTCGGCACACTACAAGACTACTTCAAGGCTGTGCACGAGAAAGTTAAGCTATCGGACTTTCCGGTGCTGAGCGGTGACTTCTTTACTTACGCGGATCGCAACCATCATTACTGGAGTGGCTACTACACTTCTAGGCCCTTCTACAAGAACATGGATCGAGTCTTGTTGGCATATGTTAGGTGAGGAAGCTTCTCGAATATATATGTACAGGATTAGGATAGCATAGCCTGAGGAGATACGTTGTTTCCTACCAGGCGTTCGATGGAGGGCTCTAGACAGAGCAACGCTGCTGGGTGACAGGGATATGGCTGGCAGAATTCTCAATACAAAATGGTCACTTTAATGTCAAATATGTATGCAGGGAGCGATCAAAAATGACAGCTACAGTGTAACGATTGCAATCACTTCTGATCTGTTAACACTCTTCTGCTATTGGCCAAAATTAATTGATGCAGTTAAAATACCAAAGATTCAGCCAATCAAAACAATTGAGTCTATAACAATGATTGGTGCAGATTTTACATAATCACCCTGCAGTTTCCTATGAAAGTGATATATAAAGTCCGTTAAAGTAAATTGCGTCTGATGGTCTTCTTTTTTCGCCAGGGCTGCGGAAATAATAACATCGCAAGCGTGTTCATCGCACTCCGTGAGTTTCATAACGTCTTTGCAACTGCGAGACCGCGTAGAACACGCTAGGCGTTCGTTGGCTCTGTTCCAGCATCACGACGGCGTTACTGGCACCTCGCGGGATGAGGTCAGGGAGGATTACGCTAAGAAGTAAGTATGACGTCACTGCAACTTCGAGACGTGTGGAGCAAACCAGGCGCTCCAGGGCTCTGTTCCAGCATCACGACGGCGTTACTGGCACCTCGCGGGATGAGGTCAGGGAGGATTACGCTAAGAAGTAAGTATGACGTCACTGCAACTTCGAGACGTGTGGAGCAAACCAGGCGCTCCAGGGCTCTGTTCCAGCATCACGACGGCGTTACTGGCACCTCGCGGGATGAGGTCAGGGAGGATTACGCTAAGAAGTAAGTATGACGTCACTGCAACACCGAGACGTGTGGAGCAAACCAGGCGCTCCAGGGCTCTGTTCCAGAATCACGACGGCGTTACTGGCACCTCGCGGGATGAGGTCAGGGAGGATTACGCTAAGAAGTAAGTATGACGTCGCTGCAACTTCGAGACGTGTGGAGCAAGCCAGGCGTTCGTTGGCTCTGTTCCAGCATCACGACGGCGTTACTGGCACCTCGCGGGATGAGGTCAGGGAGGATTACGCTAAGAAGTAAGTATGACGTCACTGCAACTTCGAGACGTGTGGAGCAAACCAGGCGCTCCAGGGCTCTGTTCCAGCATCACGACGGCGTTACTGGCACCTCGCGGGATGAGGTCAGGGAGGATTACGCTAAGAAGTAAGTATGACGTCACTGCAACTTCGAGACGTGTGGAGCAAACCAGGCGCTCCAGGGCTCTGTTCCAGCATCACGACGGCGTTACTGGCACCTCGCGGGATGAGGTCAGGGAGGATTACGCTAAGAAGTAAGTATGACGTCACTGCAACACCGAGACGTGTGGAGCAAACCAGGCGCTCCAGGGCTCTGTTCCAGAATCACGACGGCGTTACTGGCACCTCGCGGGATGAGGTCAGGGAGGATTACGCTAAGAAGTAAGTATGACGTCGCTGCAACTTCGAGACGTGTGGAGCAAGCCAGGCGTTCGTTGGCTCTGTTCCAGCATCACGACGGCGTTACTGGCACCTCGCGGGATGAGGTCAGGGAGGATTACGCTAAGAAGTAAGTATGACGTCGCTGCAACTTCGAGACGTGTGGAGCAAGCCAGGCGCTTCAGGGCTCTGTTCCAGCATCACGACGGCGTTACTGGCACCTCGCGGGATGAGGTCAGGGAGGATTACGCTAAGAAGTAAGTATGACGTCGCTGCAACTTCGAGACGTGTGGAGCAAGCCAGGCGTTCGTTGGCTCTGTTCCAGCATCACGACGGCGTTACTGGCACCTCGCGGGATGAGGTCAGGGAGGATTACGCTAAGAAGTAAGTATGACGTCACTGCAACTCCGAGACATGTGGAGCAAGCCAGATCAGAGTTCAGAGAAGATTATATCCTAAGAAGTTCTTTTTAATATATTGAAATCCTGTTTATGTAGCCTCATAAAAATCGATTTATTTTACTTTTGGCAGCTCGTGTCAATGATTTTCTAATGCGTTAACTGATTCGATTTTTTATAACAATCGACTTTCTTTATGAAGAAGATTTAATCGTTTTGACACATTGATATTTATGCTCAACATTTTTTATTGTTTTATAAACATACCCAAATGTTTAAATAACTTAGTATATTAATGTATGTATAATAATAAATCATTTACGTAAAGCTGTACAGTAAATGTACATGAATAAGTCAGGCCATAGAAACCATCCATCGCAAAGATGTGTGCAAGAGAGTTTGCGTTGCAGCTTCGTGACTATTTTGAAAAGGAAATTCGCACTGGTAATTACTAGATGAGTACACTAGTTACGAAATATCGGATAAAAGGGGACGTCGCTTCACTATTGTAAAAAAATATTTGCGTCTATGAAGTATTGTTTTTTTTGTCAATGCTTCACCACCACTACAGCCCATTAACGTCCCATTGCTGGATACAGGCCTCCACTCTCATAGGAGAGAGGGAATTAGAGCTTAGTCCCGCCACGCTGCTCTAATGCGGGTTGGCGGGCTTTAACGACTATTATCATGTTACTGATAATAACCGGGACCGACGGCTTAACGTTCTCTCCGAGGCACGGGGGTGAAACACCGCCAACTTCCTAACTCCGGGCTAGTACTGAGAATTTCTAGTCAGAAAAACCCAATACTTACTTATGGTCCGACCCGGGACTCGAACCCGGGACCTCGTCTGCCGCAGTCAAACATGCTAACCATTAGACCAACGAGGCAGTTGTCAATGGTTGCTTGTCAATAATTATGAAACTTCATAGGCGTGCTTATGTCAAAAGTAAAATAAATGGTTGAACAGAATATAAAACAGTGTTTTCCGTAGCAAGATAGCAATTCCAATACCATCTAGTATTCATTCAAAGAAAATTATTCCAGAATGCTCCAAGCCATCAAAAACAGCCAATCAGCGATCCAGCAAGCCGCATACCACCTCCTCAAACAGCCCCCCATACTAGACCAAGTGCAAGACGATGTATACTTCGACGTGGACGATATCTGGCGGAGACATGATGAGATTCCTTCGAGGATCACCATAACTCTGGACTTAATGTCGCCTTCTAGACGTATGCTGATGTATAACGCTTTGCCGTTTAAGAGGACCGAAGTGTTGACCGTATTCGTCTCCTCCCCACATGTCGAGGTAAAGTTTTAGGGTCGATAAATGTATTGTCTCACAAACTTAACTGACCCGGCCAGGGACTGAAAAACAATTTCATAAAGGTTACAGAAATATATGTGTTACAGAATGAAAGTGTAACAGAATCGAAGCTTTCCCTTTGAATGTGAAAAAACCCTTTTGAATGTGTTTTTAATTCTGTTAACCCGAAACACTTATATTTCTGTTACAGAGACGAATCTGTACCAGAAATGAAGGTGTTTTAAAGTGTAACCGAAATAGCGACGTTGCCAAATTTACTGTTGACGCGTATTCAAATTTGAACCTAAGGTGAAAGCACCGATGGTTGTAATTGTTTTAAGAAAAACATGGCCATGTTGTGTCAGCGTGTGTCTAATGAAGTGAGAAGAGCGCATTGTCACACCGTGCAATTTGTTAAGGCATGTACCTATTAGGGTTACAGATAAAAACACTTATAAACGGAAATAAACGGTTACGGATTGATTGGGTTACAGTATCGTTTCTGTTTCCGTTATAAGTGTTTCTGTTTTATAACAGTTTCAAAAAACAGTGTTTAAACCCCTTAATTCGGCTACTGTTTTAGTCCTTAGACCCGGCATCAGCATCGCTAGTAGATTAAAAAAACAGGCATCAAAATTAGTTCCAATTTTGGGCACCAGGCCAGAATAAGTATGTGGGACTATAAAAAATACAGAACCCTTATATTTTGAACACATTTGACATTTGACATATATTTTGCAATTTGTTAGTCATTATCTTCTTCGCAGTACGACTTCACACACATGGATTTTGATTTTGAAAGATTCTGCAAGAATTCCGGAAAATTATTAAAAACTATGTGATGCCCGTGACTTCATCCGCGTGGATTATGTATTTTTTATTCCCGCAAGAACTCTTAAATTTTCCGGGATAAAACGTAGACTAAGTGCTTCCCCGGGATTTATTCTACCTCTATACCAAATTTCATTAAAATCCTTAAAAAGAATGGGCCTTGAAAGCGTAGCAGACAGACAGACACACTTTCGCATTTATAATATAAGTATGGATATAATTTCAATTTCAATCAAGGATTTGTTTTGCTTATCCAAGATTTTGAAACCCAATTAGATATATTTTTTTATAATATTTTAACTGAATGATGTCGCTTTCAAAAACGTTAAATCTCTTCCATTTCGATAAAAGGTTAAATCAATTCGTAATTACTGATCTATGCTACTAATTTTTACGCAGGTATTCAACCCTGACGGCAACCCGATAATGGCGCAAATATCTCCTGTCGTTACCGGGGAGAAGAGGCTAGGCTTCGCGGCGAACAAATTCCAGCTGTCATTCCCCGCCACTGTCAACGCACTCTCTCTCACCGTGTACACCGTGTCACTGCGAGACGCCATGAGTATTAACAAGTAAGTCTGTTGACTATATTTACCTAGGTAATCGACCCTGAAGCCAATTCAATATTGGCCCAAATATCTCCTGTCGTTACCGGGGAGAAGAGGCTAGGCTTCGCGGCGAACAAATTCCAGCTGTCATTCCCCGCCACTGTCAACGCACTCTCTCTCACCGTGTACACCGTGTCACTGCGAGACGCCATGAGTATTAACAAGTAAGCCTCTTGACTATACTTACCTAGGTAATCGACCCTGAAAGCAATTCAATATTGGCGCAAATATCCCCTGTCGTTACCGGGGAGAAGAGGCTAGGCTTCGCGGCGAACAAATTCCAACTGTCATTCCCCGCCACTGTCAACGCACTCTCTCTCACCTTGTACACCGTGTCACTGCGAGACGCCATGAGTATTAACAAGTAAGCCTGTTGACTATACTTACCTAGGTAATCGACCCTGAAAGCAATTCAATATTGGCGCAAATATCCCCTGTCGTTACCGGGGAGAAGAGGCTAGGCTTCGCGGCGAACAAATTCCAACTGTCATTCCCCGCCACTGTCAACGCACTCTCTCTCACCTTGTACACCGTGTCACTGCGAGACGCCATGAGTATTAACAAGTAAGCCTGTTGACTATACTTACCTAGGTAATCGACCCTGAAAGCAATTCAATATTGGCGCAAATATCCCCTGTCGTTACCGGGGAGAAGAGGCTAGGCTTCGCGGCGAACAAATTCCAACTGTCATTCCCCGCCACTGTCAACGCACTCTCTCTCACCTTGTACACCGTGTCACTGCGAGACGCCATGAGTATTAACAAGTAAGCCTGTTGACTATACTTACCTAGGTAATCGACCCTGAAAGCAATTCAATATTGGCGCAAATATCCCCTGTCGTTACCGGGGAGAAGAGGCTAGGCTTCGCGGCGAACAAATTCCAACTGTCATTCCCCGCCACTGTCAACACACTCTCTCTCACCTTGTACACCGTGTCACTGCGAGACGCCATGAGTATTAACAAGTAAGCCTGTTGACTATACTTACCTAGGTAATCGACCCTGAAAGCAATTCAATATTGGCGCAAATATCCCCTGTCGTTACCGGGGAGAAGAGGCTAGGCTTCGCGGCGAACAAATTCCAACTGTCATTCTCCGCCACTGTCAACGCACTCTCTCTCACCTTGTATACCGTGTCACTGCGAGACGCCATGAGTATTAACAAGTAAGCCTGTTGACTATACTTACCTAGGTAATCGACCCTGAAAGCAATTCAATATTGGCGCAAATATCCCCTGTCGTTACCGGGGAGAAGAGGCTAGGCTTCGCGGCGAACAAATTCCAACTGTCATTCCCCGCCACTGTCAACGCACTCTCTCTCACCTTGTACACCGTGTCACTGCGAGACGCCATGAGTATTAACAAGTAAGCCTGTTGACTATACTTACCTAGGTAATCGACCCTGAAAGCAATTCAATATTGGCGCAAATATCCCCTGTCGTTACCGGGGAGAAGAGGCTAGGCTTCGCGGCGAACAAATTCCAACTGTCATTCCCCGCCACTGTCAACGCACTCTCTCTCACCTTGGACACCGTGTCACTGCGAGACGCCTTATCTAATATCAAGTAAGTCTGTTGGCTATATTATGTACCTAGGAAATCGACCCTGAAAGCAATTCAATATTGGCGCAAATATCTCCTGTCGTTACCGGGAAGAAGAGGCCAGGCTACGCGGCGAACAAGTTCTACCTTTCAACTGTCACTGATATATATATATAGATAAAGAGTTGTTGATTTTATTGAGTTGTCATCAATCATCATCCCTATTGGGTACCATCATGTCGGAATATTATCCTCTGTTCTCTGTCCAATGATTTATTTTACTTTTGGCAGCTCGAGTCAATGATGCGTTACTGAATCGATTTTTGATAGCAATCGGCTTTCGTTATGAAGAAGTTTTCATCGATTTGACACATTGATATTTATCTTTGTTCAACATTTTTTATTGTTTTATAAACACACCCAAGCGTTTTAATGATATCGGATAAAAGGGTACGTCGGTTCACTATTGTAAAAAAATATCTGCGCCTATGAAGTATTGCCTTTTTTTGGCGATAGTTGCCTGTCAATAATTATGAAACTACATAGGCGTGCATATTTCAAAAGTGAAATAAATGGTTAGACAGAATATAAATTACCTCAAATGATTTATTTATTTAATGTAGGACAACTTGTGTCACTTATGAACTCAAGGAAACTTCTAATGGTACGAAAAGGGGTGAGTGGGACAATAATCTTCATACATGTTTCGAAAACAATGATAAAGATAATATGTACTAGCGAATACCCGCGACTCCGTCTGCGTGGTTGTAGGATTTTTGGTTCCCGCGGGAACTCTTTAATTTTCCGGGATAAAAAGTAGCCTATGTGCAATTCCAAACTATAATATATCTGTGCCGAATGTCAGCCAGACCCGTTCAGCCGTTGGGGCGTGATTGAGTAACAAACATCCATACATCCACACATCCATACATCCATACATCCATACATCCGTAAATGAAATGAAATGGTGTATTTATTTCATGTAGGACAACTTGTGTCACTTATGAAACGTTAAGACTCTACCACCGGTTCGGAAAACTGATTCTACTGAGAAGAACCGGCAAGAAACTCAGCAGTTGCTTTTTTCATAGAAAAGAAAAGGTTACAATATGTAGGCAACATGTACGTTACAAGTATTACACTGACTTGTGGGAAACTGGATGCGAACCCGGTTGCTTCCATGCAACTTTGTCGTTAATAAAATCATCGATAGTGTAATAACCTCGACTTAACAAATGCTGTTTGACACAGTCTTTAAATCTATGTAATGGCAAATCCAGAAACGCTTTGGGAACTATATTATAAAAGCGTACCCCACAAAAGATATATACATCCACACATCCATACATCCATACATTCATCCAAACTTTCGCATTTATATTATCAAGTAAGATTGTAAGAGCAGTCGTTCGGCAGATACACGTCGTTTTCGCGGGTGCGTGTATACAACGCGGAGTACTGGAGCGTGGATCTGCCCAAGATGTTCGCGGTGGATCAGCCGAGCGCGCGCCTCGCCGATGACGTCACACTGCAGGCGGACACCAGCGCCCGCGTGGTCGCCACCAAGCACGGCCTGCTCAAGGCTATAGTATCGCCCGACGGGAAAACCACGCCCGTGCATATGGATTTTGTGCAGTGAGTTGGCGGTTACTTACGGTTTTTGACGACCACCGTGGCGCAGTGTTTTTTTTTTTTTAAATATTTTAAACTATTGCATAGCATAGCTTCTATCGCGGGCCTTGAGCGTGGAGACCGACTACAGAAATTCCGTAACGAAAATAACCTAACACCCCCCACTCCGACCGGCACAGCGGTGATACTTTTTAGTTTTGCCATCTATCGATGAATAGCAGAACTTTTAATGACTTTTTGAAATATCACGCTTGTCTCTTTAGTTCAGCAACTCGTCTCTAGGTGGCATTGGTTGTATCGGCGTTACTGCGCATACGTAATCCCCCTGTTCGCCCCGCAATCTGGTGACTCATGCCTGCTTAGAGTTTCGGCGTTAGGGCACCTCCTCTTTGTATTTACTTCATGGTACGACTCTACGAAGCTCGCACGAATCGAGACGAGCTGCTCCGAAATCGGACGAACACGTAATCAGCTGTTTGTGAGAAAGTATATAGGTGTATAATAGGTATTTATCATCTATGTACAACAGTGAATATCTGTACTCGTATAATTTGTGTACAGTGTTTTATTTATTTAATAAAAGAAAAAAAATTGTTTCCTATCGGTCACCACGCTCAAAAAGTGTAACTTGAATTAATATCAAAGAAAAAAAACAAGGAAAAAAAAAATAATTATAATTGCATAAGTTGATAAAAACAGCTATGCAATAGCTTTACCGCGGCAGTCTCCGAGTGCCACACGTCTTTTTTTAAATATATTTCGATAACATACCCGAAGAGACCTTACAGTTGCCCAATGCGTCTCTCCGGGCTACAGAATTAGAGTGACAAGAAAAAAAACTTAATGTACTAGCTTACAATTGACAAAATACAAAAAAAACACATAATTTGGTGATCGCTGTTGCTTTAACGTGCGGAGGTCCCGGGTTCGATCCCCGGCAGTGTCAATTTGGGAACTTAAAATAAGTGAATTTTCCCTGGTCTGGCCTGGTGGGAGGCTTCGGCCGTGGCTAGTTACGATTTAGCGTTCGGGTACGATGCCGTGTAGAAACCGAATAGGGGTATGGGTTTAATATAACTGCCATGCCCCTAACAGGTTAGCCCGCTACTATCTTAGACTGTATCATCACTTACCATCAGGTTTCGGAGAGTGTGCTCAGGAACTATTCGATCTGGTTCCTCCACCACTTTTTTATTATCGAACCGCAAGGCATCGACAAGGTCTGCACCCTTACGCAGTCGAAATTCCGCGGGCTCGTACGAAGCGATTTGCTTCCTCGTTTCTAATTAGAACCGCTAGGATATGGAATGCCCTTCCGGCTTCCGTTTTCCCCGCCTCTTTTAATATAGGTACCTTCAAATCAAGAGTGAATAGGCATCTTCTAGGAAAGCGCGCTCCACCTTAGGCTGCATCACCACTTTAAGCAAGTCTGATTGCAGCCAAGCGCTGGCCTATATAATTAAAAAAAAAAAAAAAGGTGAGATCGCAGTCAAGAGCTAACTTGTAGTGGAAAAAAAAACATTACAAAATGATAAGTGATAGCATGATAAGTTTATTTTGTTCCTTTGTGTTTTACATTCTGATTATACATTATTTACTGTGCATAGGTTCTTATTTATGGATGGATTGTGTGAAAGAGGATATGCGTATAAAAGGGGTGAATAAGAGGTTGACGGATAACAGAAGTGAGTGGAAGAAGAAAACATGTTGTGCCGACCTCACATAACGTGGGAAAAGGGCAAGAAGAAGAAGAGGTTCTTATTTATCTCTCATCAACCTGTTACAATTTGTATTTTGTAGATATGACACGCAAAAAGGCCAAGACAACAACAGCGGTGCTTACCTATTTATGCCTAACGGACCGGCCACTCCGTTCAAGGCGGACGCGTTCCCTGAAATCGTCATCACTGAGGGACCTTTCAAGGCCACACTGTATTCTGGTCTAATGAGCCCTAAGAACGCAGAAATCATTCTGGCCGTAAGTATTAATGGGTAATCTTATTTTCTTTTTTTTTTAATCCACTACAAGTTAGCCCTTGACTGCGATTTCTCCTGATGGTAAGTGATGTGGCAGTCAAGATGGTAGCGGGCTAACCTATTAGGGGCATGGCAGTTATATTAAACCCATACCCCTATACTTCTTCACCCTAAAATGTTCCATGCATTTTCACTATTGACCATTATTTTTTTGTTTCAACACACAGAACCAGTGTTCAGCTCACGGTAACCCACTGATAATAACTATTTACTGATTTCTGTTACCTGGTATATTTATAATATGTTTTTACGCTTTAGTATAACCAGGATAAACCACCTAGATGTTGCCTGTGATTTTGGCCGCGTGAATTCGGGATTTAAAATACCCCTTGGGAACTCTGTCATTCATTTCATTTTCCTTTATAAAAAATAGCTTATAATAATTTGCTCTAAAACGGTTAAACGGATAAAAGGTAAACAGATACAGATATACAAACAGTAAGATACACTTTCTCATGTATAATATTAGTGTGATTCATTAAAGTTACCTTCATATTTACACGGCAAAACTACAAACCAATTTCCACTTAAAACTAAGAGATTCTTCTGGAAAAGCACATGTTCGTAGAAAAGATAGGCGTTGGGGTCCCAAGGTGCTTGAATCGCGGCCTCTCATGGAAAATATAGCATTGGGGGACCCTCACTAGGTGGACGGACGATATCAAGCGAGTAGCTGGGAGCCGCTGCAAGACGGAAGCTGAAGAGATCCATAACCCATGTCATTCGTCCAGCAGTAGACATCTATCCAACGACCTCAATTTACATAGCCCTGCATACATTACATAGCCATTTAGATAGCCCTGTCAAACAAAGAATGTGGACTTATTTTACTAACGCCATCTAGTCTGAAAAGCGGGACAGCGCTATGGGGGGACAAGGACAGGCTTATACTGGTGAGGGGCATGTCGGACGCCTAACTTTTTTGTAATCTAGTACCTACACATATATCGATGCGTCTATCGGTTGAGTCAATGACTAAGAAATCCTTAGTTTAAAAAACCTTTATTAATTCCAGATCTCAGTATACAACAACCCGTCGTTGTCTCACAGCGAGGTAGAGATAAGTAACACCTTCCTCATCAACCCAGCGGTGGACGACCTCGAGCTCGCCATGAGATTCTCTACCGCCATCAAGAACGGGGATGTCTTCTACACTGATATCAATGGCATGCAGGTAAGGAACTTTCTCCAGTTGAAGGCACTTGTAAAAATTAGTACCTATAGCTTTTTTCTCTACCGCTATCATGAACAGGGATGTCTTCTATACTGATATCAATGGCATGCAGGTAAGGAACTTTCTCCAGTTGAAGGCACATGTAAAAATTAGTACATATAGCTTTTTTCTCTACCGCTATCATGAACAGGGATGTCTTCTATACAGATATCGATCGATGGCATGCAGGTAAGGAACTTTCTCCAGTTGAAGGCACGTGTAAAAATTTGTACCTATAGTTTTTTTCTCTACCGCTATCATGAATAGGGATGTCTTCTATACTGATATCAATGACATGCAGGTAAGGAACTTTCTCCAGTTGAAGGCACATGTAAAAATGGTAGTACCCATAGCTTTTTTCTCTACCGCTATCATGAATAGGGATGTCTTCTATTCTGATAACAATGGCATGCAGGTAAGGAACTTTCTCCAATTGAAGGCACATGTAAAAATGCTAGTACCCATAGCTTTTACTCTACGCTATCATGAACAGGGATGTCTTCTATACTTATATCAATGGTATGCAGGTAAGGAACTTTCTCCAGTTGAAGGCACATGTAAAAATTAGTACTTATAGCTTTTTTCTCTGCCGCTATCATGAACAGGGATTTCAATGGCATGCAGATTTAGAGACATCTTGAAAAAAAAATTTCATATTAGGTAAGTTGAACATTAGGTATATTTGTATATACGGTATTATTTATTCAATATCTTTTGTCTTTTGTTTTCATCATATCCATAAAACTACATAAACGCACGACTGAGCATTGTGCGCGTGCGAACTCCGGCAATGCCATGTAGACAATTGATTTACAATTTTAACACTGCTTTATTTACTTTTCTGTTGAATTCCTGTTTTTATGTTTTAATATGAAAAAAATATACTCTGAACGTGTTGTAGTCTAATTGATGGAAAAAAAATATTGTTACTTTAATAGAAGCCCATAACACACCTATCACCCTTAATTTTTTTCGAGACGCCTAGGTCAGTGACCATCCACGGCCACCGCGCCAGGGTGTTCGTCAAAACAAGAAATTAAAAAAAACCGCAACGAATTGAGAACCTCCTCATTTTTGGAAGTCGGTTAAAAATACTTTTTAATTCAACAGATGATAAAGCGCCGTCACTTCGAGAAGATTCCTCTACAAGCGAACTTCTACCCGCTCCCAGCAGCCGCCTATATAGAGGACGAGAGTTCACGACTCACTCTACTCACCTCTACGCCGCTTGGTATGGCGGCCTTACAGTCAGGGCAAATTGAGGTATGATAGAATAATAGCCCTAAGATAATCTCTATCATAAGATGTTTATATGTATCTTTGTATGTATGTATATATTATGTATGTAGAAAGTAAGTAATAAGTCTTTGATGTTTTATGGAGGCTGACATAGTGGACCCTCAGCTATTTTTTTTCTAAATAAGCCGTGATAGCCTAGTGGTTAAGGCGATATATTCCTATTCGTGCTCATGTTGAAGTGCGTTTAAGCTATTAGGTAAATATCTCTTGAATGAGCTGTGTACAGTACAATGTGAGTGAACTTAAGTAGACTACTAAAAGAGTAGGTCTAACCTAACCTACAAGAAAGAGACAAGAAAACGTAAATACAAATGAATATTTCAAAAATTGGCACTCGGAACATTGAACGGTTCACAATCTTTCGACAGTTTACAATTTCGCGAGTTAGATTATAATCTAACGGTTTTTACAATCTTACGGTGACATATATATTATATTTTTTAATTTTTAGTTGTTGCACTATACCGCGTTCTTGTTTTATAATCTCTCCCCAAAGGTTGTCTGGAAGAGTTTGCTTTAGCAATAAGACCGCCTTTGCACCCTTCTGTCTTATCTTTTATGCTTTTCTTTATTGTTATTGTTTTAAGTGTGTGCAATAAAGAGTTCATCTATCTCTCTGCGTCGTATTCCTCATTGCTGAGGTTCGTGTCCCCATTCCATTAATCACATAAAATGCGGTAGGTTCCCAGATCTTTCCGCATACGACTCGACTAAGAGTACCATTTCAAATTTTAGGTTTCTAACGATTATTATCAGATGTTAGTGATAATAACAGTCCGGCTCTAATCTAGGGCTCCGAATGCTGGCCTCCAAAAAAACCCAGGGTTCCAGGCTTCACATAGCGGAATTGAAAATGAGATGGGCGGGGGCAGTCACTTTACTTGATAGGGTACAAAATAGGCATATTCTGGGCACCTAAAAAACCTTTAAAGTAGTGCAGATCGAGTATAAACTCTTAGATTCTATGGTATGGTCATGTTGTGAGAAGACCTTAAAATCACATGACCAGAACTGTAATTAATGTTACCGCAGGACCCAGACGATGGGATAGACCCAGACAAAGCTGGATGGCAGTTATAATGAACGACCTGAAAACAGCCCAAATTGACACTATGACACAAGACGGAAGAGAAAAATAGTTAGAAGAGCCCACCCCAATTAACATGGGATAAGGCTGTTTCTATATATGTTAGTGATAATAACAGGGACCGACGGCTTAACGTCCTCTCCGAGGCACGGCCCGCATGGAGGATACGAAAATATTCGGTCAACTATGCAGTTACCCACGTGGGTCAATGTTGCTTAACAATCGCAATCGACTGATATGCGTTGTCGCAACTAGGTCAGTCGTCCCTCAATTGAAGATTATATTTAGGGGTAAAAATATAATCACTAAAACATAATATATTTGTATAGTTGTCAAATACTCAATTTGGGATAGCCGTGGAGTTGATTTGGGTAGGATTTGGTGGTTTTATGGCGATTCACGGGACGCCAATGTCGAAAGAATACCTCTGCTAGCAAAGCCAAATTGAAGGACGAGTGGCGAATTAATGTAATTTTGAAGATTTATTCTTATTTTAGGTACTTACACTACTTTTAATACTAATGGAAAAATATCAAATATTCACACACGATTAATTAGTAGAATGGATAAGGCTCTCAAACTGTAATTATGTTAACTTTATCTCACTTGTGTTCTCATGAATAAATTATTATTTATTTATTTATTATTTACTAGATGATGCCCGCGACTTCGTCCGCGTGGATTTAGTCTTTTTGATTCCCGCGGGAACTCTTTATTTTTCCGGCCTATGTCCTTCCCCGGGATACAAACTATCCCCATACCAAATTTCATCAAAATCGATTGAACAGATGGACCGTGAAGGCGTAGCAGACAGACAGACACACTTTTGCATTTATAATATTAGTATATTGAATAGAAGCAGGCGTTACTTTGCGGAAGTCCATGATAGTGAATGAACTAGAAGTTTAATTCGCTATAATCCGCTACAGTAGACAAATCTGTGTGGTACAGTGCGTGTCTTTCACCTGCAACATGCGACACCCACCACCCAGCAATTCGCACAGGCACAACACCACACCACACAAATCCTCCAAATCACTCTCAACGTACGTTTCACTCCGACACCGGAGCATCTTCAGGAGATGTTGACTCGACAATGCACGATTGTGAAACGTACGTTGAGAGTGATTTGGAGGATTTGTGTGGTGTGGTGTTGTGCCTGTGCGAATTGCTGGGTGGTGGGTGTCGCATGTTGCAGGTGAAAGACACGCACTGTACCACACAGATTTGTCTACTGTAGCGGATTATAGCGAATTAAACTTCTAGTTCATTCACTAATATTAGTATGGATTTAATCATTTTGATATCTCACGCAGGTGATGCAAGATCGTCGTCTGAGTCGCGACGACAATCGAGGCTTAAGTCAGGGCGTACTAGACAACGTACGGACTCGACATACCTTTAAACTGATCGTGGAACAAGCCAACAACCCTTGTGCGGTAAGTATGCCAATATAGAGCGGGATTATTTTTTAGCTGTTAACAAATTAAAAGTGATTTATGATTTCACATCGTAGCCTCTCACAGTAGCTATAGTCATGCTCATGGAGCGATTTTGTGATAGCCTTTCTGAAAAGTTCGCTGTTTAAAAATAACATTTAAGTGAATTTTTACGTGCTGTTGAAGTTTTTTTTTAAATCCACTACAAGTCAGCCCTTGACTGCGATCTCACCTGATGGTAAGTGATGATGCGGTCTAAGATGGTAGCGGGCTAACCTGTTAGGGGCATGGCAGTTATATTGAACCCGTACACCTATTTGGTTTCTACACGGGACCGTACCGGAACGCGTAATCGCTTGGCGGCACGTCTTTGCCACGTTTGTAACTAGCCACGGCCGAAGCCTCCCACTAGGCCAGACCAGGGAAAATTCAGAAATTATTAATTCCCAAATTGACCCTGCCAGGGATCGAACCCGGGACCTCCGCACGTTAAGACAACAACGTACTGCGCCACGGGGGTCTTCGAAATTCCTTTGATAGACTGCCATCTTGGATAAAAAATAAAACCTAAGGGGCTATCAATTTCTTCAGGTATGGTAAAAATGCCGTGTTAGTTTCTACACGGCATCGCACAGGAACGCTAAATAGCTTGGCGGTACTTCTTTGCCGGTAGGGTGGTAACTAGCCACGGCTGAAACCTCCCACCAGACAGAAAACTTTCTAACTTCTATTCCTTATTGTTACAGCCAAAGTCTCCGGAACAAGTAAGCGGCCACCTGACATTAGGGGCACACGTATCTCAACAGCTGCTTTTGCAACCTCTCATAACGATGCACTACACCGCCAACGAGAACTTACCGCGACCTGCGTACTCGCGATCATTATTCAGCGCTGCTGACGTAGTTCTGGCATCTTACCATTCACATATAACTGCTAAGGTAAGAGTGAGAGAGTTATAACAGCTATGGTAAGAGAAAGACAGAGTATCAGTTGTTTACAGACAATATTACTATGCATTAGACCGCCAATGAGAACTTACCGCGACCTGCGTACTCGCGATCATTATTCAGCGCTGCTGACGTAGTTCTGGCATCTTACCATTCACATATAACTGCTAAGGTAAGAGTGAGAGAATTATAACAGCTATGGTAAGAGAAAGACAGAGTATCAGTTGTTTACAGACAATATTACTATGCATTAGACCGCCAATGAGAACTTACCGCGACCTGCGTACTCGCGATCATTATTCAGCGCTGCTGACGTAGTTCTGGCATCTTACCATTCACATATAACTGCTAAGGTAAGAGTGAGAGAATTATAACAGCTATGGTAAGAGAAAGACAGAGTATCAATTGTTTACAGACAATATTACTATGCGCTAGACCGCCAATGAGAACTTATCGCGACCTGCGTACTCGCGATCATTATTCAGCACTGCTGGTGTACTTCTGGCATCTTACCATTCACATATAACTACTAAGGTAAGAGAGAGAGAGTATTATAACAGCTATGGTAAGAGAAAGACAGAGTATCAGTTGTTTACAGACAATATTACTATGCACTAGACCGCCAATGAGAACTTACCACGACCTGCGTACTCGCGATCATTATTCAGCGCTGCTGACGTAGTTCTGGCATCTTACCATTCACATATAATTGCTAAGGTAAGAGAGGGAGAGAGAGTATTATAACGGCTATGGTAAGAGAAAGACAGAGTATCAATTGTTTACAGACAATATTACTATGCGCTAGACCGCCAATGAGAACTTATCGCGACCTGCGTACTCGCGATCATTATTCAGCACTGCTGGTGTAGTTCTGGCATCTTACCATTCACATATAACTGCTAAGGTAAGAGAGAGAGAGTATTATAACAGCTATGGTAAGAGAAAGACTGAGTATCAGTTGTTTACAGACAATATTACTATGCATTAGACCACCAATAAGAACTTGCCGCGACCTGCGTACTCGCGATCATTATTCAGCACTGCTGACGTAGTTCTGGCATCTTACCAGTAGGGGTTACTGGCATACTATACAATGTACTATAGGTCGTTTAAGTAAATTGTATTGCATTTACAACTTTGTATAAGTCTGTTTTCGTATATAAAAAATAGAAAGGCGAATGAATACCACTTCGGGGTCGATTTTTAGACCTCGTCGACCCCCAAAATCAGTTTTCGTTTATGTCGTACCCCTGCGGGGGTTTCCCAAAATATAATATAAACAAAACCTAGAATTCCCAAAGTGGTCGATATCGATCCCAAGGGGACAACTTTGGGAATCCAAGCTCATTGTTGTAAATTCTAGGAATGAATACCTAGTTGACCATTTCTCATATGCTAGCATTGCCTTAGCTTACAACAAAGAACTGATCTAGATTAATAGAGCATTGTTACCACGACCAAATAGTTATCTAGACTTTGACAAAGTGTGATACATTGTTTTTATACGACTGCCTGAAAAAAGGAGTATATTGTTTTCAGGGTTCATGTATGTATGTATGTGAGTTTGTATATTCCACCATAACTTCTATACGCCTGAACCGATGTTGATAAATAAGATATCGTTAGAATCCCCAGCTTATTCCGGGTGATTTAGGGTAGTAAAATTTAAAAATAAATTGATGGGGTGACCATGGCCCCGCATTAAAGACTAAAGTTGAAAAAAAAAGTTCGATAATAAGATTAACTATATAAACATCATCTAGAAAATGATTAGTAGATTCCAAAAATATATAGCACTATAGTTCAATATCCAGTGGTTCACAAAAAAATTAATAAAAATGCGAATAAGATTCTAATTTAACTAGATTAATTTAGATTTTTAGTGCGTTTTTTGGCAGGGCAGTCGTATTTTTTAATTGTTTTAATTATGACTTGTTGAGATATTGTTACTTCGTGTACTAATCTGGATATTGCGAAAATGTACAAGTAAACCTAAGCTCCAAAAAATCATTCTCGTTTCCAGAACAAAGACGGTTTGACGGTGTCCGGTATGGGGATGACTCTACAGCGAGTTCACCTTGACTCTTGTTACGGAGACCGCTCCGTCGCACACGCGTATCCCACAGGAGATGGACAGGTGAACACTAGGCTAACTATTGGATATGTCACCGTAAGATTGTAAAAACCGTTAGATTATGTCGAAAGATGTTGCCTGGTGGGAGGCTTCGGCCGTGGCTAGTTACCATCCTACCGGTAAAAGACGTGCCGCCAAGCGATTTAGCGTTCCGGTACGATGCCGTGTAGAAACCGAATAGGGGTATGGGTTTAATATAACTGCCATGCCCCTAAACAGGTTAGCCCGCTACCATCTTAGACTGCATCTTTATTTACCATCAGGTGAGATCGCAGTCAAGGGCTAACTTGTAGTGGATAAAAAAAAAAAAAAAGATTACAATTGCTTTGCACTAAGCATGATTGTCGTCAAGCGCAAGTCAATCACGCAATAAAAAAAAAAATAACGCATTATTTTTCGGTACCTAAATTGTAATCTGTTAGGTATATTAACTCGATAGAACCTAAGTGCCCGGGCACTACCTGATTGTATATGTCGAACCCTAACCTAACCTACAAGAAAGAGACAAGAAAACGTAAATACAATGAATATTTCCAAAATGGACACTTAGAACATTGAACGGTTCGCAATCTTTCGACAGTTTACAATTTCGCGAGTTAGATTATTATCTAACGGTTTTTACAATCTTACGGTGATAGATACAAGCCGGCGTTACTTTGCTGAAGTCCATGACAATGAAGGAACTAGAAATTTAATTCGCTATAATTTATTTATTTTCCACTACAAGTTAGCCCTTGACTGCGATCTCACCTGATGGCAAGTGAAGAAGCAGTCTAGGATGGTAGAAGGCTAACCTGTTAGGGGCATGGTATTTATTTTTAACACGATATGGGTTTAAAATAAATTCCACGCCCATAACCGGCTTCTACACGGCATCGTACCGGTACGCTTAAATCGCTTGGCGGCAGGTCTTTGCCATTAGGGTGCTAGTTACCACCCACGGTCGAAGCCCACCAGGCCAGACCAGACCAAAATTCAGATATTATAAATTCCCAAATTGACCCTGCTGGGAATCGAACTCGGGATCACTGTGCGTTAAGGCAACATCACTACGCCAGGAAAGTCGTTAAAACCTCACCAGATAGCTATGCTCACCATTCACATTTGAGTATTATGAAAGGGAAATCGATAGATACAGGCATGTCGCCTTCTGAGATTGCGATCAACAGAATAGGCATGATGACTGATTTTGAAAAATGGTCAGATTATGTTCGGAAGTATCTATTACTTCGAAAAAATATATTATTACAGCAGAAAAATAAGATTTGGTAGATAAAATTGGCATTTGAATTTTCAATTTTAAAATTCACGCCAAAACGCTCGCCGGTGTCATGGCGCCGTTTGTGACGTCACTATTGTGTTTACCAATGTACTCTGTGCAGTGTGCAGTAAACATTATCTGTGATTGTCAAAGCTTGAAAACAAACAATTGTGACGTCATTCGCTTCTTGGTGTTTAATCCAATATGGCGGATTGTTGTATTTTATAGTTTTATTTTATCAAAATAAATAGCAGTCTCGCTCGAAATAGAAAAATAAATACGTTTTTTATAATCCATTAATCCTATTTCATTAGATAAATTCATAATTGTATTGATTCTTGGTTACTGTCATCATGTCTATTAGTAGAAAATAACTCAGTTTTTTTTTTAATTTTACAGGTATATCTGACAGACCTCGTGGACGTGCCACCAGATGGCGTGTTCGAGAGTTCACTGACCTTCGTCACATTCGGCAACCCCATACCCGAGGCATTGGTCACTCTGTGCCCCATGGAGATACGATCCGTTTTCATCAACCAGACGGTAAAGCGCAACTGAACACTCCCACTGAAAGATTAAAGGCTTGGACAGATATAACGTGAGACGTTATCCCAAAGATTCAAGACTTGGACACATGTAACGTGCAACGTAATCCCATTATACGGATGCGTGCACAGGAGATAGTTATACTGTACGCTTAGTCGATTGATCGTAATAGAGCGGTCGATCACATTAGCGTCAAAGTAAAATAAATCATAATATGATTGATTTAAAGCTCAATTTCGTGTATGCGTTCACAGCCAGCGCTACAAACGTAAACGTTTCTAAATTAAAAGGACATGACCAGTGGCACAATGGGAGCTTGCCTAAGTGTCAACATCAGTGTGCAACAATAATTTTTTGTCCAAACAATTATTTTCAACTATTCGACCACGTTGTTCAGGAAAAAAATTAAGCTTTGCATTATTTGGGCAGGAATGAGGATAATTCTTTTAATAAATCACGTTACATTGTACTGCTGCTATCCCACACTAGATGGCGCTGGACGTTTTGGTTAGCGAGTTCAACAGTTGGCAGATAAATGCAATGTCAAAGGGCGTTCCTTTTAACGTAGTGGTTATTTAAAAATGCTTTGTTCCATCAATTACGTGTTTCATTGAGGCATGTCAACAAATAAAAATAATTATTAAAAAAATACATTTCCTTAGAAAGTAACCTAACGTAACCTAACCCAACTATTGAGTAAATTATTGTGTTTGTTTTAAGAAAAAAAAACTACGTTCTCATTGCACATAATATCAGCAGTTGGAGCGTCAGCTTTAGCCTTAATTTGTGAATTAAGTTCTGAATAGAATGTGAAAATATTATATAATAGTTTTGTAAATACTGTAATGTTAGAATTTCGATGGAAATACTAGTAGCATTTATGTTCCTACCGTGATACTAATATCTTAAAAGTCATAACTGACAAAATATGACAAAGTTGCCAAATAACGACGGATATGAGATTACTTATCATTAACTAGAAGATGCCCGCGACTTCTTACGCTTGGATTGAGGTTTTTCGGTTCCCGCGGGATCTCTTTAATTTTCCGGGATAAAAAGTAGCCAAAAGTAAGTAAGTAGTAGTAAGGAATCACATAGTTTCCAGACTATAATCTATCTCTGTGCCAAATTTCATCCAGATCTATTCGATCGTTCTGGCTTGATTGAGTAACAAACATCCATCCATTCAAACTTTCGCATATATAATATTAGTTTAGATTTCTGCCGTAAGTAAAGTTGCACCTCTTCTCCGAATACCTACCGTACTAAGCCTACTTAAGGTCTACGTCCACGTCAGACAATCGGTGACCGATTTTTGTCGGCAAAAAATGGAACATAGTAATTTCAGTACAAAATGAAGCGGCGAAAGCCTAATGGTTAAGACACCGGACTGTACGGGATTCGCGGACGCGGGTTCGGTCCCCGGGCACGGGGACACACCTCTTACTTTTCGAAGTTATGTGTGCTTTGAGAAATTAAATATCACTTGCTTCAAAAGATGAAGGGCAATATCGTGAAGAAACCTGCATGCCTGAGAGTTTTTCATAATATTCTCGGTGGTGTGTGTATGTCAATCCGTACTTGGCCAACGTGGTGGACTAACGCCAAGGGCTTCTCATTCCAAGACGAGTCTCGTGCTCAGCTGTAGTGAGATAGCAATGGATTGATAAATATGATAGAGAGATATTGCAATATTGAAACGCCCACGTTTTACAAAGTTGGTCAAAAACAAAGTCGGTGCATCCCAGCCGATTTATTTGTCGGTGAAAAATAGCCACCGACAAAGTGACGGACGATCGGAGTCGATCACAAAGTCGGTATTATAATCGGCCCGATTATCGGACCTACAAAAATTCTGACATGGGCGAAACCCCTTAGGTATATCATGACAAGATTTCCCATCGCCTGTTACTATTAATATTATTGGTAGTTCAAAACGCACAATATTTTTATACATATTACCTATATATATGTAGATTGATAATACTAGATTTTTAATTAAATGCACTTTTCAGATTATTCAAGGACCGATTTTGTTAAATCTCTCGTATATTATACTCCTATACTTTTAACATTGATATCATGATTACAATTGTAAGAAAATGTTACTTATTATAATAGTCAATGTTACTTTAGTGTGAGATCTATAGATCGTTATAGATTTAAGACATAGGTAAAAGACAGTTTTACGTCATTCATACAAGTCCATCTCGTTTTAACCAGATGCTATTAGGATAATAAAAATAGTTATAAATCTCTTTTGATTAGTCACAGGAGAGAAAAGGATAGAATGCTACCTGTCATCCTAATAGCATCTGGGTATGATAGTACCTAAACCTTAGGTAAATAGTAGTTTATTCTATAGAATATAGATGTCTCATTAGAAACTATTTTACAGTTTATCTAACGCTCATGGCACATTAACTGAAACTCAACTTTATTTATTAAACTCAACTTTATATATATAACTAGTGGGCCCGGCAGACGTTGTCCTGCCTTGAACCTAGAACCCGATTGCAGCGCCCCTTACCGGGTCCAATTATGAATATAAACCAGCCCTGGACCCACTCAAACACACACAAAAAATTCCATCTAAATCGGCCCAGCCGTCTCGAGTTTAAGCGAGACAAATTAAGAGTAATTGATGTTTATATATACCTAATTGCAAACTGTCGAAAGATTACAATTTAACGCATTATTTTTCGGTAAATTTGTAATCTGTTAGGTATATTAACCCGTTAGAACCGTTAGTACCTGATGTCGAACCCTAACCTAACCTACAAGAAACAGACAAGAAAACCTAAACACAATGAATATTTTAAAAATTGACACTCAGAACATTGGACGGTTCACATTCTTTCGACAGTTTACAATTTCGCGAGTTAGATTATAATCAAACGGTTTTTACAATCTTACGGTGACACATACACTAGCGGACCCGACAGACGTTGTCCTGCATGATACCGAGTGCAGCGCCATCTGCCGGGCTGATTTGTGAATCTTAACCATCCAGGGCGGCATCCAAAAAAAAACATTCAAATCGGTCCTGCCGTTTAGGCGGAGTTCAGTGACATACACACGTACAGTAGAATTATATATTTAAAGAAGATTGTTGGAATTGAATTAAAAGAAAACAAAACACGGATCCCCATTGTTGTTTTTTTTTTTCATTAAACTCAATTCCAACCGGATGCTACGGTAAGTGAAGCCGAGTTTCGGACGAACTCTGAAAGACCATTACGACTCCATTCTGCAAGTGCCTTGAGCGTTAAAGTTTCTGACGCGTTGGTGATGTAAAATATTTTTGAAAAAATATATGTAAATGGTTGCTTATTAATTATTTTAATGTATTTATGATCTCTTACATCTCTCTCTCTTATAGAACTGTTGTTGCATAAAACGTCCACACTACCATGAAAATATGGTTAAGTGTGTACCTAATATTTTGTTATTTAATAGTCTGGACGCATTCATAATAACAAAGTTAATATTAGTAAAGTTCATAATAACAAAAGTAAGTTAACAGTGTTATTAATTTTATGTGAGTAATATCGATCTATATGTATTTATGTGCTGCATAATTACTCTTTATTATATGTATAGTTTGATATAATATGGAATTCGCATTAAAAATCGAAACACTGCAACATCTTTTTGTTCGAAAGAGTCGCTATTTTATTTTGTTATTATGTATTAATTTACTATGATCCCGCATTTGAAAATATAATTTAATTGAAAGTCCATAACACTTAAGTTATCCTACTCTATATACTTAATTATTTTATTTGTTATTTAATGATTTTCATATCTTTTTGTAAATAAACTATAATTGAGAGTAAACATGTATTATGTTTTATTTTGAGCGCTTACCCGTGGTCCTACTAGGTTGAATCATTATGCCTCGTCGGCGTGGATTTAAGTCTTTCGAATCTTAAAGGCGTAAGAGGCCTATTACACTGCACTTTTCTAAGGGCCCTGTGGAAAGGGTGGGCGTCGTTTATTACACATCATTAAGGACCAAATTAAGGACCTTTCCTTCCTAAATCTTATTACCACAGAGTACATTATATATACTGGGACTTATTACATTAGAGCCTTGCGTGAGGGCGCCTTCTACAGTTTTAGTAACAGCGCGAGTGTGACGCATACGCAAAGTATGTCATGTCAAAGAGCATAAAGAACCAGGGTAGAGGTACAACTCCATACCTATGCAAACAGCATTCAAAAATCTGCTTATCATCGCTGATACCCTGTAGTTCTTCTGCTTAGCTCTAGATGGCGTTAAAACGAAAGCTTTGAAATAAACTTTTTGCTATCGGATTTTATGAAAATTTTATATTTAATAGTTAATTAAACTTAATAAATAAATAGGTAAAATAAAGTAAAATACATGTTTTCATTGAGTTGCGGTTGATTTAAACAAAATTTATACTTATTCGAGACAAGTAACGCCATCTAGAATTTATTTTAGAACTATGGTACCCGTTGCATGGATTTGTACCTCTACCCCTGGTTCTTTATGCCCTTTGGTAATGTGTATGTGCTCCCCGTAGTAAATATGTTCCTTGTGTATGTGTCACCGTAAGATTGTGAAAACCGTTAGATTGTAATCTATCTCGAGAGATTGTAAACTGTCGAAAGATTACAATTTAACTCATTATTTTTCGTTAGATTGTAATCTGTTAAGAATATTAACCCGATAGCACTACCTGTTTATTTTTGTAGAACCTAACCTAACCTACAAGATTGAGACAAGAAAACGTAAACACAATGTATATTTCAAAGATTGACACTCAGAATATTGAACGGTTCACAACCTGTCGACAGTTTACAATTTCGCGAGTTAGATTATAATCTTACGGTGACATATACAATATACCTTATTTTCATCTAACCTAATATGATAAATTTTTTTCGACGTCTAAAAATCTGCATGACATTGATACCAGTAAAGAAGACATCCCAGTTCAGGATAGCGGTAGAGAAAAAAGCTATAGGTACAAATTTTTACATGTGCCTTCAACTGGAGAAAGTTTCTTCCCTGCATGCCATTGATATCATTGTAGAAGACAGCCCTGTTCATGATAGCGGTAAAGAAAAAAGCTACAGGTATAGTTTACAATTTCGCTAGACAGATTACAATCTAACCGTTTTCACAATCTTACAGTGACATATGCAACCCTAACACACTCGTTCATTGTGCGTTCGAGTAAAAAAACAGCTAGGTACACTTTCTGATTGTCATCGTCAAAACCGGTAGACGTCCACTGCTGGACGAAGGTCTTCTCCATGGATCGCCACAGAGCACGGTCTTGTGCCGCTTGTGTCCAGCGGTTCCCAGCTACACGCTTGAGATCGTCCGTCCACCTAGTGGGGGTTCGTCCTACGCTGCCCTTGCCGCTATTCAAACACTTTGGGACCCCAACGCCTATCGATTCTACGAACTATGTGCCCCACAGCCATTGCCACTTGAGCTTGGCTACTCTTCGAGCTGTCGGTTACCCTGGTTCGCCCACGGATCTCCTCATTCCTGATTACGCAGGGATACTCTAAGTATAGCTCTCTCCATCGCCCACTGAGTGACCCTGAGAAAGAATATCAGGCCCATAGCGACCATGTTGGGACACTGATACGTATTCATAATACTATACGGTATAGTATTATTCAAATTCCAGAACAATATCGTATACCAACTTAACATGGATTAGAAATAAAAACACATATTTAATTTACATTGTAATTTAATAATTTCACGGTAATAAAAAGTTTACTAGGTAGAAAAGCACTACATTACTAACCTACAAACAACAAACTAGGGCTTTTATTAATGACTTTCGATTATCACAGCTAATTTTGTTACAATCGGTTAACAAATAACAATGTACTAGCATAATACTGTGACTAATTTGTATGTACACGATCTCTAGACTAAATCTAGTCTAGACTAGTCCTTTTCTACAGAGAGTGTTATGAAATTGATAGAAATTTTAGTCCTGTCTTTTTAGCTTAGTCTAGAGATATAGTAAATAAGAATTAGCCACATTGTACTGATAATATGAACACATCCTAGTAATATCTAAACTATTAAAGAGTTATTTATCAGATTCATACTACCCGTACATTTATCGACTTAGGAAAGTGGAGTTTATTAGTAGCGTTTGTGACATCTAATCTAATACCTAATTTGAATAAATAAATTGGGAATGTCAAATCTTTCAATTATTAATAATAAACTTATAATATAACGATAGGAAAGTACTGTTAACTTACTAATTGCTACCTAATTAGCTAATGATTATTAAATTAAAAACAATATATAAATGGCAACATCAACAAGCAGTAAATCAAAACGCTATTAATTCAATAATAAAGGTGGCCCGGTATCCCGGTATAGGGCTTCCAATACCGGGATCCCGGACTTTTTCGTCCCTTTTTAATACCGGTATTGAAATGTATAATACCGGAATATCGGTATTGATGACACTAAAAACGGAACAGTGACTATTGCATATATTTCTTGGTACATGCCACTGTTTTTATTCGGCTAAGTTTAAAACTTGTATCCTAAGCACATTATCTCAATAAAACCATTTTCAATTATTGCTTAAAACCAGTGAAGAAAAGTCATTTTTGATCACTCAGAGGGAAAAAATAGTGTTTGAATTTAGAACACTGTGGCTTGGCAATTCTATTTCATTGACTCACGAAATGTTCAGAAATCAGTTTTTTATCGAATGCAATATTTTATTATGATTTTTTTTCTTTAAAAAAATAACTATTGAATTTTTAATTGATTAATGTTTTGACTAAACATTGAATTAAGGCAGAAAGGTGCTCTTTTGTATCGTCTAAAGTATTGAAAAAAAAAACTTTCCGGTATTAATACCGGTATTGAAAAAAACCGGTATTCGAAAGCCCTATGCTTAACGTATTGCTATTGCCATTGTGGTTTAGCTGATATGATAAATCCGCCACATACTCAAAACCTACTTTACCTATAGTAGAAAATAATCCGATGCCGAATATAAATCATGACAGACATTGTAGAAGACAAATTACGCATTTTTAAAGTCAGCCGTATATTATCAATAAACAATGGCAATGGTTAGTACAGTAATAAAACAGTTGGCTCGGGATATCATGCTATTTTCAGTGGCGTGCAGTTCATAGAGGCATAAAAGAACTGCTTACCCAGATGGAAATACGTCAATGCTCATTTTTCATCAAAACAGTTAGTAAATAGGTATTTTGACTAACTAATGCCTAACCTAGCTTCAAAATCTGTGCACGCCACTGGCTATTTTCCCCACATTTGTCAATTTTTCCCCAGAGCCACGATAGCGAAGCCGCGGGCGGGGAAGCTGATACTAACAATAATAAATATTTGTATGTTTCATGGCACGGCCTGTTAGTACTGTTTTCTTTATATATGTCACCGTAAGATTGTAAAAACCGTTAGATTATAATCTAACTCGCGAAATTGTAAACTGTCGAAAGATTGTGAACCGTTCAATGTTCTGAGTGTCAATTTTTGAAATATTCATTGTATTAACGTTTTCTCGTCTGTTTCTTGTAGGTTAGGTTAGGGTTCGACATAAACAATCAGGTAGTGCCCGGTCATAGGTTTTATCGGGTTTAAATACCTATCAGATTACAATTTAACGCATTATTTTCCGGTAGATATCTACCGGAAAATAATGCGTTAAATTGTAATCTTTCGACAGTTTAGAATTTCGCGAGTTAGATTATGATCTAACGGATTTTACAATCTTTTACAATCTTACGGTGACATATATACAAAAAGACGAGGATTAATTAATATTCCTGATGATATTTTTTAATGAGAAATAACAATGAGTCGCCTAAAAACAACGTTAAATAATGGTTTATTTATCCTTTCACCAAAGGTTGTCTGTAAGAGATTGCTTTAGCCAATAAGACCGCCTTTGCACATTTCTATATAGTCTTACTAGTTATTGCTGGTTTTAAACTGTATACTGTATATTTTGTGTGTGCAATAAAGATATTTAAATAAATAAGTAAATAACATTAGTTAAAACGATCGGTAACTCCGAACGGACTGACTACGTATTGATAAACGCCATAGACAATATTATTATGTATTGTAAATTGTTCAATTACGAAATATCTATACGACGAGCTCCCGAGAATTTTTGCGCATTGTCCTTTTCTGTTATAAAATAAAATATTCCGATGTCCTCACAGAGTGGTACAGAAGGTTTTCTGAATCACTAATTTCTGACAACATTCGGCCGGTCTTCACGCTAAATGTATGACAAAAGTGTGTCAATTTTAATTAACTATAACCTACATATATACTGTAACAATAAAATCCTTATAGAACACAAGCGATAATTCAAAAAATTTAAAAAACACGACTGCCCTGCCAAAAAACGAACTAAAAAGTTAAAAACAATATATGATATTTTTTGTGAATCACTGGATATGGAACTATAGTGTTATATATTTTTGGAATGTACTCATCATTTTCTAGATGATGATTATATAGTTAATCTTATTTTCGAATTTTTTTTTTCAACATTAGTCTATAATGCGGGACCATAGTCACTCCATCAATTTTTTTTAAATTTACCAGCCTATGTCACCCGGAAAAAGCTAGGGATTCTAACGATACCTCATTTATCAAAATCGGTTCAGGCGTATAGAAGTTAGGGTGGAATATACAAACTCGCATACACACATACATACATAAATGAACCCTGAAAACGATATACTCCTTTTTTCAGGCAGTCGTATAAAAAGTAGTTGAGGAACTTCAATAAATGCTGCAAGCGGTAAACTTAAAGAGATTAGGAATGATAATAGTATTATTAGGATTAATAAATTAATACTTTTATGTTTATGTATGGGATTAACAAATACTGTGTACTTCGGTGCGATTTTTTCGTGCTTTTTTCTATTTTTTTTTAACCATACTGTCATAAATTGTATCTATATATAAAAAAGCGAAAGGTCAGTCATTGATTCATCACGATATCTCAGGAACTATAAAGCATACAGACTTGAAATTTGGAAGATAGGTTCCTTCTATGATGTAGATGGCAGCCAAGAAACGGTTTTGAGAAAATTCACCCCTAAAGGGTTGAAATGGGGGTTGGACCTTTGTATGAAAGTCCTTTGTTTTTGAAGTTAGAGACAATGATATTTTTATCTTGGATAGGGGTTTTAGGGATGCCATTCCATTTTTAGAAGAAATAAACTACAGGGTGTATAAACCTGAGTCTTTGGATGAAGGGCTTCATCAATTGACATTTTCTCAAGCAAATAAAAGCAGAAAGGTTGACGACCTCCGTGGCGCAGTGTGTAGCGCTGTTGCCTTAACGTGCGGAGGTCCCGGGTTCGATCCCCGGCAGGGTCAATTTGGGAATTTATAATTTCTGAATTTTCGCTGGTCTGGCCTGGTGGGAGGCTTCGGCCGTGGCTAGTTACCACCCTACCGGCAAAGACGTGCCGCCAAGCGATTACGCGTTCCGGTACGATGCCGTGTAGAAACCGAATAGGGGTATGGGTTTAATATAACTGCCATGCCCCTAACAGGTTAGCCCGCTACCATCTTAGACTGCATCATCACTTACCATCAGGTGAGATAGCAGTCAAGGGCTAACTTGTAGTGGATTAAAAAAAAAAAAAAAAAAAAAAGACTTTGTGCAGATGGGTCGTTGAAATTATAAATGGACGATACAAGCGGGACTACAAATTATTTCGCCACCGATACTTTAATATAGCAAGTCCAAATATGATGACTGATTTTAGAATCGCGGGAGCACTATTAAATAAGTTTCATCCAGTAATTGAGGACAGCCCAAATGCTGAAGCAATAATACAACGAGTTCAACGATATATGGACGAACCAAATCATCTCGGCTATTTCATAAATGAATATAACCTCAACAGAAGAAGAGTGATGTTTAGTCGTATAGATGGTAACCTGCCACAATTACATTTTTTTCCTGTTTTGGAATATAATGATTTACTTTTATTTGCATTAGGGCCATACCAGGTCAAGCAAGCAAGATCATATTACGGGGAGCACATAAGACAAAATGGAATATACCATGTTGAAGTATGTCCAGAGCTGGAACATTCCGCAGAAATGGTTTCACATGTTGGTGGGAACCATCCATATTTACTGAGAGGTAGAATAAAATCAAGACATGTCACTCAAAAAATATATTTTACCTATATATTAATAGATAGAGAGCCTAGCAGCAATTCTGCATTGGATGCAATATTAGGTTACTATTGCAACTGTATAGTTGGCAATCGTACAGTTGGTTGTTGTTGCCATGTGATGACACTAGTCTGGTATCTTGGGTGGGCCAGACACCAAGATAACGTGCTAGCACCAGCATCATTTCTTGAAAATGTTTTGGTTTCTGTGGAAGAACAGTAAAAACTATGTTTTTTGCTATTTTTATCAAAATATTGTTTTATGCAATGCAACATGCCCAAGACAAAGTTCATTGTAATGTATAACTTCTAACTCTGAAAGTTCTCTGGACTTCCAAACCGAGACTGTATGTTAGCGATTAAAATACTTATTATCTGCTGCACCAATCAGGCAGTAGGTTCAATAATTGTTTTTCTATTATTTAAATCTATTAAAATAATTCGTACAAGTATGATTTTATTATTGTGAGACCTACTGTATAAAAATATTATTGTCATCACTTAAAGGCCATTCCAAAATATCCCTCAGCTGGGTACAGGCTGATTCTTTCATAGAAGGGAGTGATTTATTAGTGAAATGTATTAAAATTATTACATAATTCTTGCAAATATAGTTTTATTATTCCTGTGTAATCCTCATCCCTGTCTAAATAATAAATACCAAGTTTGATTAATTTTCCTGAGAAACGTAGCGAGCAATACTTAAAAATATTTTCTAGACTCACCACAATAACTAGCGCCATCTAGTGTGGGAAAGAAGTTTTTGGTGAAACTTTTTTTATTTATTTTCTCAGTTTTCAGAACCTTCAGACTCCTGAAACGTTTTTATTTGAAAACTATAAAATATAACAATTACAATAATAAAGAAATCATACTTGAAAATATTTTTAGACTCGCTCAACACAATAAATAGCGCCATCTAGTGTGGGAAAGCAGTCTTTTGGTGAAACTTTTTTTATTAATTTTCTCAGTTTTCCGAGCCTTCAGACTCCTGAAACTTTTTTTTCTGAAAACGGTGAAATATTACAATTACAATAATAAAGAAATCATTGCTGAACATTGATTTTTGACACCCAGGCAAGCTGCCATAGTTCCACCGGTCAAGTCCTTTGACAATTAAGTTAATAGTTATAAATGTCACCGTAAGATTGTAGAAACCGTTAGATTATAATCTAACTCGCGAAATTATTAACTCTCGAAAGATTTTGAACCGTTCAATGTTCTGAGTGTCAATTTTTGAAATATTCATTGTATAATTGTTTTCTTGTCTGTTTCTTATAGGTTAGGTTAGGTTTCGACATAAATAATTAGGTAGTGTACTTAGGTTTTATCGGGTTAATATACCTAATAGATTACAATTTACCGAAAAATAATACGTTAAATTGTAATCTTTCGACAGTTTGCAATTTCGCGAGTTAGATTATAATCTAACGGTTTTTACAATCTTACGGTGACATAAATAATAAAAACTTATATAAGCAATTTCACGAAAACTCACCCCAAAGAGGGTGAAATGGGGGTTGTAGGTTTGTATGAAAGTCCTATGTGTTTTAAGATAGAGACTTGAAAATCGGGATTTAGGTTATTAGATTTAAATAATAAAAATCTGCCAATGCTATAGCCGCTAAAAGTAGGTATTTTGCAGCGGGAAGATCTCATAGGATATTAGAAATTGTACGCGGATGAAGTCGCGGGCGACCGCTAGTTGTTGGTATAACTAGTAGCTAGCATACAGGTTGCATTAAAAATTATTACTAAAATAAATTTAGGGTTCATTTCGGGTTTTACGAGATGTCTCATGTCGTAAAGTTTAGTTCTAACACTTTTGTGTAACTGTAGTTTTGTTTAGCTCTTTATTTTAATCAATACTAATGGAATAATATTTTTTTCATGGAGCAAAATCTTTCAGATTCCCAAAACGGATAACACTTCCACTATGTACTATTATATAACTACTTACAGTTTGGATTTACATGAACTTGTACTAATAACAGAGTTAGAACTACCGAAATCTACAGTAATTCTTGGTAATACTGATGTAACCAGGCTGTGGCAATCTTCAATTATCTCTGGATTGATTTCATACGCTATTTCTTTTTCTCTAGAAAAAACAGAAAGCAAATCATACGATTTCATTCGGGTACGGAATACACTTTTAACAAAAAAAAAATATTCGGATCGACATAGATTTATTTACCATACCCATACCACTACAGCCAATTAACATCCCACTGCTAGCGCTCCACCTCATAGAAGAGAGGGAATTAGAGCTTAGACCCACCACGCTGCTCCAATGCGGGTTGGCGGGCTTTAACGACTATTATCACGTCAGTGATAATAACCGGGATCGAAGGCTTAACGTGCTCTCCGAAGCACGGGGGTGAAACAGGATCATTTAATTGTAACTGAGGAAAAAGGACAGAGGACAGCAGAAGTTGGTCAAAGGAGACATCGTGAGGAAACCTGCACGCCCGAGAATACTTCATGATGTTCTCGAAGGTGTGTGAAACTGCCAATCCGTTCTGGGCCAGTGTGGTGGACTATGGCCAAACCCATCCCATTCCGAGAGTAGTCAATGGGTGGATAAGAGAGAGAGAGAGAGAATGAGTACTATGTATATGGATACGATAATAAGTATATGGATGTTATTAATTAACTTACGTTTTATGCCTGGAGAAAGCGCTATACATCACGAATCCCTGTATACAATTGACAGTAGGGGTGACACCGACCGCTCTCCACTCGCTCCTGTACTATCTTCAGTACTTAACTGTATATAATATACTTGAGTAATAAGTACGGATATGTATTAACTTACATTGTATGCCTGGAGAGAGCGCCAAACATCACGGGTCCCCGTATACAATTGACAGTAGGGGTGACACCGACCGCTCTCCACTCGCTCTTGTACTATCTCCAGTACTTAACTGTACATAATATACTTTAGTAATAAGTACGGATATGTATTAACTTACGTTTTATGCCTGGAGAGAGCGCCAAACATCACGGGTCCCTGTATACAATTGACAGTAGGGGTGACACCGACCGCTCTCCACTCGCTCTTGTACTATCTCCAGTACTTAACTGTACATAATATACTTTAGTAATAAGTACGGATATGTATTAACTTACGTTTTATGCCTGGAGAGAGCGCCAAACATCACGGGTCCCTGTATACAATTGACAGTAGGGGTGACACCGACCGCTCTCCACTCGCTCTTGTACTATCTCCAGTACTTAACTGTACATAATATACTTTAGTAATAAGTACGGATATGTATTAACTTACGTTTTATGCCTGGAGAGAGCGCCAAACATCACGGGTCCCTGTATACAATTGACAGTAGGGGTGACACCGACCGCTCTCCACTCGCTCTTGTACTATCTCCAGTACTTAACTGTACATAATATACTTTAGTAATAAGTACGGATATGTATTAACTTACGTTTTATGCCTGGAGAGAGCGCCAAACATCACGGGTCCCCGTATACAATTGACAGTAGGGGTGACACCGACCGCTCTCCACTCGCTCTTGTACTATCTCAAGTACTTAACTGTACATAATATACTTTAGTAATAAGTACGGATATGTATTAACTTACGTTTTATGCCTGGAGAGAGCGCCAAACATCACGGGTCCCTGTATACAATTGACAGTAGGGGTGACACCGACCGCTCTCCACTCGCTCCTGTACTATCTTCAGTACTTAACTGTATATAATATACTTGAGTAATAAGTACGGATATGTATTAACTTACATTGTATGCCTGGAGAGAGCGCCAAACATCACGGGTCCCCGTATACAATTGACAGTAGGGGTGACACCGACCGCTCTCCACTCGCTCTTGTACTATCTCCAGTACTTAACTGTACATAATATACTTTAGTAATAAGTACGGATATGTATTAACTTACGTTTTATGCCTGGAGAGAGCGCCAAACATCACGGGTCCCTGTATACAATTGACAGTAGGGGTGACACCGACCGCTCTCCACTCGCTCTTGTACTATCTCCAGTACTTAACTGTACATAATATACTTTAGTAATAAGTACGGATATGTATTAACTTACGTTTTATGCCTGGAGAGAGCGCCAAACATCACGGGTCCCCGTATACAATTGACAGTAGGGGTGACACCGACCGCTCTCCACTCGCTCTTGTACTATCTCAAGTACTTAACTGTACATAATATACTTTAGTAATAAGTACGGATATGTATTAACTTACGTTTTATGCCTGGAGAGAGCGCCAAACATCACGGGTCCCTGTATACAATTGACAGTAGGGGTGACACCGACCGCTCTCCACTCGCTCTTGTATTATCTCCAGTACTTAACTGTACATAATATACTTTAGTAATAAGTACGGATATGTATTAACTTACGTTTTATACCTGGAGAGAGCGCCAAACATCACGGGTCCCTGTATACAATTGACAGTAGGGGTGACACCGACCGCTCTCCACTCGCTCTTGTACTATCTCCAGTACTTAACTGTACATAATATACTTTAGTAATAAGTACGGATATGTATTAACTTACGTTTTATGCCTGGAGAGAGCGCCAAACATCACGGGTCCCTGTATACAATTGACAGTAGGGGTGACACCGACCGCTCTCCACTCGCTCTTGTACTATCTCCAGTACTTAACTGTACATAATATACTTTAGTAATAAGTACGGATATGTATTAACTTACGTTTTATGCCTGGAGAGAGCGCCAAACATCACGGGTCCCCGTATACAATTGACAGAAGGGGTGACACCGACCGCTCTCCACTCGCTCTTGTACTATCTCCAGTACTTAACTGTACATAATATACTTTAGTAATAAGTACGGATATGTATTAACTTACGTTTTATGCCTGGAGAGAGCGCTATACATCACGAGTCCCTGTATACAATTGACAGTAGGGGTGACACCGACCGCTCTCCCCTCGCTCTTGTACTATCTTCAGTACTTAACTGTACATAATATACTTTAGTAATAAGTACGGATATGTATTAACTTACATTGTATGCCTGGAGAGAGCGCCAAACATCACGGGTCCCCGTATACAATTGACAGTAGGGGTGACACCGACCGCTCTCCACTCGCTCTTGTACTATCTCCAGTACTTAACTGTACATAATATACTTTAGTAATAAGTACGGATATGTATTAACTTACGTTTTATGCCTGGAGAGAGCGCCAAACATCACGGGTCCCTGTATACAATTGACAGTAGGGGTGACACCGACCGCTCTCCACTCGCTCTTGTACTATCTTCAGTACTTAACTGTACATATTATACTTTAGTAATAAGTACGGATATGTATTAACTTACGTTTTATGCCTGGAGAGAGCGCTATACATCACGAGTCCCTGTATACAATTGACAGTAGGGGTGACACCGACCGCTCTCCCCTCGCTCTTGTACTATCTTCAGTACTTAACTGTACATAATATACTTTAGTAATAAGTACGGATATGTATTAACTTACATTGTATGCCTGGAGAGAGCGCCAAACATCACGGGTCCCTGT
The DNA here is from genome assembly GCA_964035005.1 of Erebia palarica. Lineage (NCBI taxonomy): Eukaryota > Metazoa > Arthropoda > Insecta > Lepidoptera > Nymphalidae > Erebia > Erebia palarica. Next base: position 22,490,425 of record OZ035994.1, read on the forward strand.
ATACAATTGACAGTAGGGGTGACACCGACCGCTCTCCACTCGCTCTTGTACTATCTCCAGTACTTAACTGTACATAATATACTTTAGTAATAAGTACGGATATGTATTAACTTACGTTTTATGCCTGGAGAGAGCGCCAAACATCACGAGTCCCTGTTTACAATTGACAGTAGGGGTGACACCGACCGCTCTCCCCTCGCTCTTGTACTATCTTCAGTACTTAACTGTATATAATATACTTGAGTAATTAGTACGGATATGTATTAACTTACGTTTTATGCCTGGAGAGAGCCCCATACATAACGAGTCCCTGTATACAATTGGCAGCAGACTCCAGGCTGAGGCAGTAGGGGTGACAACGACCGCTCTCCACTCGCTCCTGTACTATCTTCAGTAACTTTAAATGCGAGCATTTCTTACACTGCAAACAAAATATAACCAAATCACTAATAAACTATACTCATATATCATACTAATATTATCAATGCATATGTGTTTATTTGTTGGATAATGTCCTTAAATCATGCCGCAACAGATCGACGTGAATTTTGCGTAATTTTTGAGGATCTGGAGAGTGACATAGGCTACTTTATATCCCGGAAAAATAAGCAGTTCCCGTTGGAATTAAAAAAATAATTCCACGCAGTCTAAGTGTGAGATCTATAGCGCGAACTTTGACTTTGCTTAGACTTAAGACATGGTTAAAACGAGACAGATTTATGTTACTCACATAAGTCCATCTCGTTTTAATTGTAAGTAAAGTCATTCACACGTTCTTGTGTTTGTCATATATGTAAATTGTTAGTGTACTAAATAAATAAAATAAAAAATAAAGTACGCTCTATAGATCTCAGCATATAAGACGTGGGCAAAACAAAACGCGAAATGTATTTGTTCGTTCATTTGTCCCTGGAAAACGCCGCAAAGGAGCGACCGATCGAAGTGATTTTGTATGTGAGTTATTTCTTACACCGCCAACAAAATATAACCAAATTAGTAATTACCCATACACCAATTAAAGAGAAATGTCAACATGTGTTTGCTAATTTGTCCTTTAATTACGCCGCAATAGAGCAAACGGATTGTTATTGTTTGTTTAGAGGACCTATATATATCCAGGACAGATCATAAAACCAAGAAAAACAAAGAGTTCCCATGGGAATTTTAAATCCTAAATCCAAGCGAACGTTAGTCGCAGGCATCATCCAGTTTATTATTATTATTTTAATTTTTGAAATACCCAGTACACAAAATTAAAGTACATTGTAACCGCGCCGCAGCCAGACTGACCGACAAACTTTCACATTTATAATATTATTAGTATGGTAGTATGAATTAAATCTTTCTTACCTGCATCATAACATCAACACAAGTTGCTAGTGTGGTCAACGCGGGCAGTATAGTCCATTGCAACAAATACTGGAGCGTTTCGTTTGACCCCGGCCTAAAAGTGCCCGTATCGGTGACGATGTTGTTATCAATACTATACTGCAGGGCTTTGTTGAACTTCTGCAAAGAGACGTATATTATTTCTTAACTAGATGATTCCCGCGACTTCGTCTGCATGGAATAAGTTGTTTTGATTCCCTCGGGAACTTTTTAATTTTCCGGGATAAAAAGTAGCATATGTCCTTCCCCGGGATATAACCTATCCCTGTACCAAATTTCATCAAAATCAGTTAAATAGATGGGCAATGAAAGCGTAGCAGACAGACAGATAGACAGACAGACAGACACACTTTGGTATTTATAATATTAGTATGGAAGTATGGATATGGATACCACTAAACACTTTAAAGACGGGAGAACAACTTTTTTTGAGAGACAAATGGCCTGGTTGTGACAACGCATATCAGTCTATTGCGAAGGTTAAGGCAACGTTAACCAAAGTCGGTAAGTCTAAGTAAGTATATTTGTTAAATTTAGATTTTAGATACACTGTACACTTCCACACATACGTCCATTTAGTTTCTTATAAAATATGATGGTGATGATCAGTTACGGTATCTTAAAACTAAAGCTACGAGGGTTCCAAATGCGCCCTGGGCTGAGAAGAGCGCACAAACAACTCAGCCGGGTAACTAGATGGGTAACCGAATTTGGCCATTTCGTTTCCTCCGTACGTCGGAGAGCACGTTAAGGTCCCGGTTATTATCACTAACATCTGATAATAATCGTTACAAAAACCTAAGAGTTTAAATACTCTTCGTCGATTCGTATGCAGAAGGCCGTGGAAACCCACCGCATTATTATCCCAAGAAAACTCCTACCATTATTTGATTAATGAAAAGGGGGACACGACCCTCAGTAATGAGGAATACGACTCAGAGATAGAGAGAGAGAATATAAAACTCACCAAGTCTGCCGTCTTTTCTAAATGGAAGAATTCGTGTCTTAACAATTTTCTCAGGCAGTGGTAGTCTGCAGACAGTTGCTCTGGAAGATTTTTAAATTATAGGAATAAAAGTAGTAAAATATAATTTTGATATCCACTTATAACATACCTCTACCTACATCTAATTTTTCGGAGAAATATGTGCGATTTAAGAAATTAAGTAGCTTGCTTCAAACCACACTGATTCAAGTGTAAGGATCCCTGTGAAAAGTGCAGTGTAATAGGCCCATAAAAGATAAAAGGTTCCATTTGACAATTTGAACTTGGTAAAAAGTTCATAATCCAATAAACACAAACAGCCATGTTTCGTTGCACTCACACACACTGATGCTAATAGACAAAAATTGAACAAGATATATATGTACTCAGTTTTTATATGATAGTTTTTGTATTACACTACACTTATTCAAAGGCCCTGTAGCAGGGGTGGGCGTAGCCGCTAGTTTAGCAACAATAAGGACCAAATTAGGGACCCTTTCTCCCTAAATCTTATTACACTACACTGATTCAACTGGAAGGGTGCCTTGAAAAAGTGTAATGTAATAGGCCCATTAGTCCTGGATCCATTTAAATATACCTACCATTTATGTATACAGGGAATTTAATTCTTAAAAGATTAAGATAAAAGAATTTAATTAGAAGATATAAATATTTTTGTTGTACTTTTATATTGATTTTTATTGTTTGACTGTAAGAATTATTTAATCATTAATCTGGGCTCACAACTTATTTATAATAATGAAATAGTTAACTTCAAAATTGTACACCGGCTACGGTAGAACCTGCAGAACCTATTATGTATTTACTGTAACATCTGTAATATGTATTATTGTAACATCTGTAATATGTAACTGTATTATAATGTACCTAACATGTTCTGGACAATAAACGAATTATGAATAATGAATTACGTCCATGGTTAAATTGCACATTTACCTCTGTTAGTTTCGCCTCTTCCCACGATGGCGTATAGGATAGCGGGCGGTACCAGGTAATGTAGCACGGGGTTCACATACAACTGCAGTTGTATGACAGGTATCGCGTTCACCATCGTTTCGGCTTTCAGAACGTGCCCTGCAACAATTATCTGTAGTTTATATGGATAACAAAGTAAAATAATAATTAGGTGCATTGTAAAATCTTCCTGAAAGTATGAAGATTACGGTCAGAGACGTGAAAAAATTGTAAAAGTATCTAAATTCAAAATGCAAACACATTGTTACTTTACTATTTAAAATAGAAATACACAAGTGAAATTGATTTAACAAATTAAAAAATACGACTGCCCTGCCATATTATTTTTGGAGTTTACCTCCATAAGAAGCGATTTGCTTATATAGGCTTTGGAATCTTGTTCACATTTTTTTATTAAATGATATTTTTTTGTGAATCACAAAATATTGAACTATAGTGTTATATAATTTTGGAATCTACTCATCATTTTCTAGATGATGATTATATAGTTAACCTTATTTTCGATTTTTTTTTTCAATTTTGGTCTTTAATGCGGGACCATGGTCACCCCATCAGTTTTTTTAAAAATTTTACTAGCCTATGTCACCCGGAATAAGCTAGGGATTCTAACGATACCTCATTTATCAAAATCGGTTCAGGCGTATAAAAGTTATGGTGGAATATACAAACTCACATACATACATTCATACATACATGAACCCTGAAAACAATATGCTCCTTTTTTTCAGGCAGTCGTATAAAAATAGTTTCAAATAAAAGTATTTAAATGCAAAATATGTATTTGCAAAATAGGTTTTCCAAATAAAATACCTTATTCTTATTACTTAACTGATTTTTGATCAAGCGAAGCGAAGGTCTCTGAGTCTACTTGAGTAAATTTGCACTTGTCCGTCCGTCCGTCTGTCAGAGCCTTATAACTTCTGAATAACTGAACGAAATTACTTCAAAAAATATAATATGTAAACCGATGGCCTCCAGACGAACATGGCTTTCGGTTTAAAGATATTTATTTCTCTTAAAAGAACACTGTTCACTTAACAAGAGATTGAACATAAGTTTAGTAGTTACACAGAAGCATGCATTATATAAACTAAATATTAAAATTTAATTACTTATTACTAATTTATTACTTATTACTAATTTACATTATTGCTTCAATTTCCTAATGTTAATGAGCTATATAAGTATATTTACACAATATTATCCGCTACATATATCTTCAGCTGTTTCTTAAATTGCGAACTATTATTACATTCTTTAATAGTATCAGGTAGGCTATTGTATAAGAGTGTACCCTCGCACAATATGTTTTTATTTCCATATGTTTTTGTTCGTGGTTGCCAAATGTGAAATTTATTTTTGCTTCGAAGGTTATATTTGATAGTCCTGGGTATGAAGGTTAAATTAGAGTGTATAGTTTTTGTTGTAATTTTCCTAATAAGATGACATGTATTGTATGTATATAATTGTTTAATATTCATAAGCTTAGTTTTTTTATATAGTTCTTTAGTTGGAGTTAGGTAGTTATAACGGAATAAAGCCTTTATTAGTTTATTTTGTGCTCGTTGCAGTTTGTTGATGTGAGTTTGAGCAGCTGATCCCCAGATTTCTATTAGATATTCTAAATGAGGCTTTGCTAGGGCGTTGTAGATAGTTTTCCGGATTTTGAGCGGTATGATATTTGACACTTTTCGCAGTGCACCTGTGAGTGAAGCTAATTTTGAGGTAATTTGGTTAATATGTGAGTCCCATATAAGTTTGTCGTCTAATGTTAGGCCTAAATATTTTTCTGATTTAGATCTTTTTAACATATTGTCATTTATTTTAAGCGGTGGATAATTGGGTACTTTTTTATTTTTAGCACTGAAAATCATGTATGATGTTTTGGCTGTATTGATTGTGAGAAGATTATATAGGAACCATTCATTTAATACATCTAGATCCTTTTGTGCTTGAGTTATAACTTCATGAATGGAGTGAGCGAAATAGAAAAGACAAGTGTCATCTGCATATAAAGATAAATGACCCGATAGGTTTAAGTTTACTATGTTGTTCATGTATATTAGAAAAAGTAACGGTCCTAAGATTGAGCCCTGTGGAATGCCACCTGTCACTGGCTGGGAGTTGCTTTTATAATTGGAAATTTGCACAATCTGTTGTCGGTTAGCGAGGTAAGAGGTAAGCATATCTAGTGCTGTCCCTACAATTCCTATGTTACTCAGCTTTTGTAGCAGCTTTGAGTGACTAACAGTATCAAAAGCTTTTTTTAGGTCTATGAATATACCCAGACAGACATGTTTTCGATCTATGTTAGTCTTAATTTTAGTAACAACGTCGATTGCCGCAGATAGAGTGTTTGATTTAGATCTAAAACCGTATTGTTGATCAATCAAAAAGTTTTTAGCATTTAAGTACTCATTTAATCTGTTATATATTATCTTTTCAAAAATTTTAGAAATGACAGGGAGCACTGATATGGGCCTATAATTACTAGGGTCAGATTTGGACCCCGTCTTATGGATTGGACTGACTTTTGCAACTTTTAAGCTATCGGGAAACACACCTTGTGATAGACATTTGTTAATACAATTTGTAAGATCCGAGACAATTACATTTTTTATACATTTAAGGGCTTTTGGGCTAATTCCATCAACACCAGTGCTTGTATTACTGTCTAAATTATCAATTATCTTAATCACTTCCCTCTCATCACACGGCTTTAGTTCGCTCAAAATTATGTCATGTTGGTAGGTATCCTTATACATGAGGGTATGAACTGAACTTTTGTGGTATTTCAAGTGTATTTTGTTTGCTAGTTCGGCACCTATCGTTAGAAAGAAGTCATTAAAGGTTTGACAAATCATATTCCCGTCAGTTATAGTACCAGAAAGTGTGGTGAGTTTTGGCAAAGCAATATTATTCTTTATTTTATTGATAGCTAAGGTGTTGATGAGGTCCCACATCTTTTTTGGTTTATTTTTACACTTATCAAATTCATTACAATAGTAGCTTTGCCTAGTGTCCTTTATAATTTCATTTACTTTTATTCTTTCTAAATTGTATTTGTTTATTATATCTTCATTTTTACTATCTTTTTTTAAACTTTGCCAATAAATGTTACGCATATCTATTCCGTTAATTATATTTTTATTAATCCAATCTTTCTGAGGTAAGTTTAATATTTTGGTCTTTATTATTTTATTTTGCGTGACTTTTTCCGTTATATAACTTTCAATATAATAATAGTCGCAGTACTTATTTAAAGGTTTATTTTCTGTACAGCTTTTTAGTAGACCAGCGTAATCCAGAGCAGTATACTGAACTCGTTGAAGTGTTTGTGTGTTACATTGTGATAATTCCATATAAATTTGTTTGTGATCGGATAAACATGACTCAATGATACTAAGAGTGAACCTATTATTATTATTTAAGTTAGTACATACGTGGTCTAGTATAGTCTTGGTTGTATGTGTCTCACGGGTGCAGTATTCCTTATCAATTTTATTTATTATGTCATACCCAGCTTCTTCTATAGTTCTCAAGTAGTTAGCAGTGTTATTATTAGTACTAAGAAGATCCAGATTGAAATCCCCAAATATTATTGCTCTTTTTCGTTTTTCCAACTGAGTGGAGTATATTTCCAGAAATTTACTAACGTTGGACTCTCCGGGTTTATAAATTCCGCCTATACTTAGTGCAAACTTGTTTATATATATCCATAAATAGTGATTCCCATTCTCTGCTAGCTCCTCCGTTATGTCATATTTTAAACTGTTATGGATATAAAAAGATACGCCTCCGCCCTTACTGTTTTTCCTATAGTTGTATATATGTGTGTAATTCGGTAATTGATATTGACGGGCGTCCTGGTCGGATGTAAGCCAAGTCTCCGTGAAAATGAGAACATGAAGTGCTTTCGGTACTGCTTTGAGTATACATTGAATTTCTTCGAATTTACCTGGTTTCCTAATACTTCGTAAATTGGCATAGAATATTTTTAATGACTTTGAGCTTGCTGGTAGGTCTTGGTATTTTTGAACTAGGTAATGCGTGACGTAATGACTATCTGTTGTTAACGTACTATTCGTAGATGAAGCTTGAACAGTGTGCGTTAATCGTTTTTTGACTTGACAATTTTAGGTATTCCCTGTATATATTTAATAGTAAGGTCAGTTTCACCATTTTCTTTGCGTTTTTGTAGCTCCTCCGATAGTTGTTTTAAAAATATTTTTTGAGACGGAGTTTGATCGGCGTATAATCGGACATTGTTAGTTAATTTTGATTTGTTTCGTAAAAGTTGTTTTGGTACGGAGGTTGATTCAAAACATACTTTCAAAGGTCGGTTTTTCCCTGGGTTATATTTACCCAAACGCATAGTTTTGATAGGTTTAGGGCATTGTGCATATATGGATGTGATTACTTTTAACGTTTCACAGTCGTCATGTTTACGTCGCGCCGTATAATTCTTGTCACATATTTCACTTATACCCACTAATACAACATTTTTCTCCCGCTCGCAACGGTCCTTGAGTTCGAGCATAAGGTCTTCGTGAGTAGGCGAGAGCGATTTGTCGCTCATGGTGGGGTTGGTCGCGGAATTATGTTCTGATTGCTTTAATTTATTCTGTAGCACTAGATTTTCTGATTTTATGCATTCAATTTCTTGTTGTAATGTTTCATATTTTGAGTTAAGTTTTTCAGTAGTATTTTTGATACATTTGATTTCGTTCGTAATTTCAGTTACCTCCTGACGTATATGCGATAGTGTTTCGTTTTGCGTGGCTGCAAAGTCTTGAAAAAATTTTGTAATTTCCTTGCGAAAATCAGATAGGTCTCTTTTAAGCTCGTATTCAACTGAGCGTTCTTTTCGTTTTCTAGGTCGTATTTCAAAATGGGCATCTTCTTCATCATAATTCGATAGATTCGACGTGGAGCCTCCTCCTCCGCTACCGCTTGTGAGGTTTCCGCTGAGCGATGTTTGTTGTGTGGACATCCTTTATAAACCGGTCGATCGATGCAGCGTACGCGCACCACGCCGCAGCTGTAGTGCGAGCGAGTCAAAAAATCGCAGCCGTACTCTTTACTCGAGGGGGAAGGGGAGCTCCGTAGAATTTGCGCTTTGCACACAATATTTATAGTCGTAAGTTATTACTATGATGATTTGCTGAATTCACTTCACAATAAATATAATTAATTAGAGTTTAAGTATCACTTTGGGTTGCCGTAGGTAAGTTGAATTTGCAAAAATATTTTAAAAGGTTTGTTTAATAATGCACACGTCCGCGCAGTTCGAGTGATGTTTTCCGTGTCCTTTAAAATTTATAAAAATCTTTATTTCAGGGGGCCTCTCATAGAAGCGAATGCGAAGTAAAATATTATTTATAACGTTATATAGGGTTGCGGTATATCATTTTAAAGATAATTAGGAATAGAGTCCAAAAAATATTTTTTCCCTAAAATTTACGAAATGGGGGGCTTTCAATGTGAAGATTTTCTAACGTCCAAAGTTGACCTCAAAACTCAATTTTCTAAAAGGCTGAGCCTGAAACTTGATCAATTATTTGAATTATATCCTGTACTTCAACAATAAATACTAAAATAAGATAAATATTATAAGGAAACGAAATAATTTAATTTTTAATGAGCTTCAGTATTTTTAACAGAACTTCACAATGATGTCAATAGATGGCGCTCTGTAAAAGTTTATACGTTTCTTCAATAACTCTTTAGCTCTTTTGCGTCTAATGTTAAAAGTTAACTATTAGTACAATATATAGTTAAAATTATCATATGGATACCGCGAGCTCTCAGTTTGGGGCGAACCACTAGTAATACTAATATTTCTACAAAGAGTAATTCATCTTTCATGTTACGTCTATGGGGCTTCATAATAATCATTCCACCGAATTAAAATAGTCGTTCAACAGGTGCAAAACTTAAGGAACTATAAGGAAGGTATAATATTTAAGGAAGAGTTTTTTTTACATTTGGATATCTATTCAAGGATTCTAAAGTATTGTCTTTACATACATTACTTCATTCATTCATCAATTCATTACTTTCTTCATTCTTTACATTTATTACTTCGTCCGCGTGGATTTTCTTCCTTCAGGAACTCTGACTTCCAGGATAAATTATAATATTAATTCTATGATATTGAATGAATGAATGAATATACTTTTATTGTACATATTTATATGATAATGTTTATAATGTATCTAATTGTCTATTTTCATTGTATAAAACATGTTTCTGCACTACAAGTAAGTCCTTGTCTGCGATCTCAGCTGATGGTAAGTGATGATGCAGTATATATTATGATGGTAGCGGGCTAACATGTTAGGGGCATGGCAGTTACATTAAACCCAAACCCCTATTTGGTTTCTACACGGCATCGTACCGGAACGCTAAATCGCTTGGCGGCACGTCTTTGCCGGTACGATGGTAACCGCCGCACGCCAGAAGCCTCCCACCAGGCCAGACCAGGGAAAATTCAGAAATTATAAATTCCCAAATTGACCCTGCCGGGGATCGATCCCGGGACTTCAGCACGTTAAGACAACAGCGCTCACCAAATTATGTGTTTTTTGTGCCACGGAGGTCGTAAATGAATATGAATGAATGAATGAATGAACGAATGAATGAATAAAAACTAGTCTATGTCCGTCTCCGGCAAGCAAGCTATCTCTCTACAGATTTTATTCAAAATTGGTTTAAAGTATGGCCCGTGAAAATGACACAGTTTAGCGTTTATAATACTCGTATCAGTATGGCTTATCAGTATCTACAACATTTTGTAAAAGATATAATAAGTATGCCAATAAGATTTTATAATGAAATCATTTCATCGTGCGTGTTCTATGCGTAACTGATAAAAAATAGTACGCATGTTAGGTCCAGTCCAAGGCAAATGAAGTCCAAGGCCACGCAATATTTCCCTGAATATATCTTTTTCCGCAATAATTATTTTGAAAAAAAGTTGATGTTTTGACTAGTTGTCGAACATTAGAGTACTACAAACTTATCTGATCCGGTGACAGCATCGCTAGTAAATATTAAAAATAAAATAAAAACAAAAACTAAACAGGCATAAAAAATTGTTCCAATTTTGGCCATTGGGCCAGATAAGTTGGTGGAACTGCGACATAGTAACAATGATTATAATATGACAATGTAACAATGATACATGTTGTCCCTAATCGCCCTGCTGGATATCAGAAGCATTGAAATTGTTATCAATCTAAAGTTATTAGCCTATACCTTACAAAGTATTTTCCCGATTAACCGATAAGTAAAAAGTCAACGGACTCATATATACGTATCAAATCAAAGTAAAAACGATAAGATAACATATAGTCCTACATCTGGCTATTTACGCATAATTTTACTAGAGTGGCTTTTGATAAATAACTACAGGAATTTATTAGGAAAGGAAATATTTACCAGGAAAATGTCACACATAAACCCAACATTTTAAAGTAAAGTTAGAAAAATAAACTTATTATTTCAATTATATATCTCCGGAGCGCGAGCGTGCTTTATTTGAGAACTAGTCAAAACACTTTTTTTTCAAACGTCAAAACGCGCGTTTTGTATGAGATTTTGTATGAAATATTTGTTATACTTTTTTACTTTAACCGATAGTTTAAAATGGATAATCAACACAAAACTTATAGAGGACGTGAATATATCGTCTTTTGGGAGATCCTCTATTTAATAATCACAAAAAAAATTTTGGACAGTAAACTAGGTACGAACCGCAGCTTTAATTGCCAGTGTTCTCTATCCTTTTAAGTATTCTGTGCCTATACTAACCTTTCATTTTCCGTTGCACGTCGGAGTTGACGTCCATCGGTAAGCTGGGTACGAGCCGTAGCTTCAAATCCCGGTCCAGAGTGATCATTTTCTTGTGTACGACCAGTATCCTCTCCACGCTGCCCTTTGCGTCGTTTTCGAACACGCACGCTCCGAGGGTTCGCAACACTTCGATCAGCCATTCCACTTTCTTCAAAACCTAGATATCAGACAAAACATCGATTTTATCGTGTTACCATAAAAATAATGCTTGTCTGTCTGTCTGTTCATTACCTATTCGCCCATCGTTCATACGATTGAGTTGAAATTTTATACAGTTTCATTTTGTCTTGCTTCCGACCAGATTTCGGCTTCCACGGCGGCAAAATTTCTCCTCAGAAAATTAGCCATTTGCGCGGGACATACACAGCACAAACACAGGCGCACTGTCCCTTACTTTCGTAGCTCGACGGGACGAAAATCCAACACAACCGGAGAGAGATCAACGCAGGCTACAGTAATATTAACCTAAGTCTGTAACTAGATGGACCAGGGTCCCGGTAATTATCCATAACTTATCAAGTCATGCACGCTTTATTAACAAAGGTACTTTTAAGTATTCTGTGCCTTAAACTCCCTCTGAATGTATGAGCAATCTATAAATCTATGCCAAATGAAAGTCGGTTAGTCAGTTTTAAGCTATATTGGCAACACAAAGCTCAAGGCTAAACAAAAAATCTAGTAGGTAAGTAGTACATATCCAACCTATTTTACCCACCACTTGCACTCTCAGGTTAAACTAGACAGCAAACTTGCAAAATCAATGAGAAAAGTGGAGAAAAAAATCTTATAATGAATACCTGATCGAATGTCAAAGCCTCATTCTTCATCAAGCTCTCCATGAGGACGATTGCCAACAAATTAGTGATGGTAACAACCGTGTTCTCCTGTTGCAACGTCACTATGTAATCAGCTATATCCTGAACCATATCAATTTGCTGTGCAGTTAACTGCTGCAAATCTAGAGGCTTCAAGGTCTCGGATCGTGCGGACGCGTCAACGGATTTATCGCTCGACTGATCGAGGTATTCCTTGATGGAAATCGGATCTCCTAGATTGATGTAAATGTTCCCAAAGTGGTCGTTTAGCCTGTGGAGAGATTTCAGGAGACCCTGTAACGGGATTTCAATGATACGATATGTGTCCCGACAGATATAGAAACGTATAGGCATTAATAAGCTATCTAAACTTGCGTACAATCTAATCATCTTAACTTCTATTCATAATTCTATTATAATTAGATAACACCCACAGTTCATTTTCCGTATTTTTCCTAATCCTAAAGTTGGTAGACATCGCTACAAGATAAGGCCGACTTATGTCTTCTACCTATATTTTTTGTGGTCAATTTGGTAGCACCTACATCTACAGTTTTTTTTTGCCTTATTTTTTTTAATCCCAAGGTTGCCTGGTAGACATTGCTACTAGATAATAGCTTTTGTCTTTCTTGATACTAATAAATATAGCTAATGACATATAAGTATTAATTTTAAGAGCTGCTATTCTATATGTTATCGGAAACGTACGAAAAAAAGGAATTGCATACACTTCCTAGGAAGGGTTTAAAATTGCACCCAGAAATCCTTACAGTTAGGATAAAAGGCTGTGGCGGGAGCAGCGCTGTATTCCCCTAGAAAAATAATTCCCCTAGAAATATACCAAGCGTGACACCGAAAGGTATAGCAAAGTACATTCAACAGACTTTCTCAAAATATATTAGGCCTATTAGACTACACTTTTCACCTTACACTTGAATCAGTGTAGTGTAATAAGATTTAGGAAGGAAGGGTCCCTAAATTGGTCCTTATTAAGTGTAATAAGCGACGCTCTATCTAGCGGCCACACCCACCCTTACCACAGGGCCCTGTAAAAAGTGCAGTGTAATAGGCCTATATGCTCAACTCCGTTGTTCGAGCTGCTCTTGAAATTAGGCAGCACGCAATGTAGGACAAAAAATGATCTAATTCGATCTCATTCTTTCACGCGGAATGAATATGCTTTCCTTTCTTGTGCGACTGAAATGGGTAGTGTTTAGCAGTCCATAGGCTTTCTTTGTATTTGTATGCTCCGCTCCCGACACGGATGTCTTGGAAACCTATGCTCTCGTATGCCGGCAATAGGTTAGTGATGATGGGAGTAATCTACTACTTACCCCAGTGGTCTCCTTAGGTTTGGGGACCCCTAAGTGTTCGTAAGCAAACAGGCTCTGTTCCATCACACGGTCGTAGCTGATATTGACGGGAACCACCGTGATATCCGTCACTTCGCGCGCAAAGTATGGAACCAGCGTCATTGAGAGCATGCCTACCAAATAAAAAAAAAAGTTCGCATGGAAGCTCGATGCTAGATGAAATGGGCTTGTGGGTTAAATCTGCGTTTTGCTGGACCCCCTGGATAATCATCAACGCCAGAGTGGCAGACGACTGACGGCATTGTGATGAACTTGATAAATTGATGAGTGGGCAAGGAATAGAATCTTACTAATATTATAAATGCGAAAGTTTGGATGGATGTATGTTTATGTTTGTTACTCAATCACGCCCCAACGGCTGAACGGATCTGGCTGAAATTTGGCACAAAGATAGATTATAGTCTGGAATAGGCTACTTTTTATCCCGGAAAATTAAGGAGTTCCCGCGGGAACCAAAAAACCTCGATCCACGCAGACGAAGTCGCGGGCTTTAGCTAGTATAAAGAAATCAAGGGGTGGCCTTTGCCCACTTTTTAGATATATTAATATGTATTAAATTTTGGTAGGCTACCTCATGATTCATGAAAGGTCGTAGTTATTATTTTTTGTTATTACTAGCTGATGCCCGCGACTTCTTCCGCATGGATTAAGTTTTTTATTCCAACGGGTATTACTGGTTTTCCGGTATAAAAGACCTAATTGAAGGACAAACCAACAAAAAAGCAGTTTCACATTGATGATATTGCTTCGCCACCAGGGTTCGCATCTAAAACCGCGTAGTCTTCTCTTACTAATGTTCATAGTACAACAGATATATCATACCATACTTAGGAGGCAGGCTCTTATTGCTCCTGCTTCTGGTTCCTTCTAGAAAGAACTCGACGGGCGAGCCATGCTTCGCCACCAGGGTTCGCACATAATGCCTCAGCGTCGCCGCATACAGAGGCGCTCCTACTAACGTCCGCCGAATGTAGAAGGCTCCAGTCTCCCTCATGCTTTGACCGACCACAGCCATGGAGTAGAAATCTGGAGAAATCATTGACTTTAGTACAGGATGTGCGGAATTCCGCGAACAGAAAAACGCGTGCGAATATTCGCTCGAACGTGTAGTTTGGAAATGTAGGAATCACCATGTCGATATGGAATTTCGGTAACTTTCACTTAGTGCAACTGTCCTATGTCACACAATCGAAGCCTCATAGTAAATCTGAGATCGAAGCGAAATTTCCGCACAGACTTATCACGGATGGTGCGGATTTCCACGCGCCAAATTTCTGTTAGATTTTTCCCTCGACTTAGAATGTAGTTCTTGATGAAGCAAAATAAGTTAACCGCGAGTTTAACACAAGGGCCCACTTGCATGGGGCCGTTCGGTTAAATGTATTTTAAGTAAAATTTTCTTACCTGTCATTTTCATACAACATATCCCTGTACCAAATTTCATCAAAATCGTTTGAACAAGTGGGTCGTGAAAGTGTAGCAGACAGACAGACAGACAGACTTTCGAATTCATGGAAGTATGGATATAAGAAATATCTATAATCGAAAGTTTTGTATTTGTGAGATAAATCATTAAATTTTACTGCACGTTAAAACTAATACTACAATGTATTAGTAACTTTGACCTTTGCATATGAATTCAAGAATGTTGCCTACCTTGGAGATATAATAGTAACCACTTATGTATGATAATTATCTAATATATGCTTAAGACTAATCACACTTTAGTTTTTATTTACTAAAGTATACAAATAAAGGAAACAAGCATTAATGTGTGTACAATGCACATGAAGGAAACAAGTATTATGTAAGTTCGCAATAATTATACTTTTTTCATGAAAGTTGCTAATATGAGTTAGTTACCTACGAAAACTCAACAGACTTGTAAGTCGAGTGTTTATTGTTTTTTATGCAGGTTACTTACGTAAGTTACTTTGATAAAATCTTTTATGTTATTGTTGTAATTTAATCATTAAAGCTGCACAGTTGAAATTAAGTTAGTAGAAATCTGTTAATTAGAGTCGAAAAAGAAAAGCGAATGCGGAAAAAATATTTGAGTCACCCCCATCAAGTGATATCTCATTAAATAGGTATTATAAAGTTATAATGGGCCGGATAAATTTTGCACATAATTTTGTTTACGAAATACTAACCATAATTTTTTTAGCAACTAGGATGACTGGAAACCTTTTGGGTGTTCTGACCAGTTATTTAATTTGTAATACCAACTATAATGACAAATGATAGAACGAAATGTATGTTTCTGTGAAACACTAAAATATATTTGTGAACAAAAACATACCCATTCCTGCAGCCACAGCTGGTAATGTGATGTCATAGTGGTAGCACAGATATGTCATGAGACAGAAGTCTGCATAGCTTCTGTGCGTTGGTAGAAATAATACTGGATTCTTGCCCATCAATGACTTTAACTACAACAATTAACAAAAATATCATTTAAAACATTATATTTACTATCAAAGTATACTGCTTGCAATTCACAAGTGGCTCATGGTTGTGTTAAAGTCCTATCTGCATACATTTGTATATGTGTAAATGTGTGTGTGTATATGTGATTGTGCGCACGACTGACTGCTCCGAGGCATGCTCACTTACAAAAAGTGCATAACAAATAAAGGTCACGCTCATGCTTTGCAAGAACTATACTAGAATGTGTGTAAGCATTGTCTCATTGCAGTCTAGTTATTTGGATGTTAAATTTTTATTATTTTTAAATGAGGTCCTCATTTGCTTGGATTATTGAATCACTCTTCAATGTGAACTCTTTGATTTTCTAGGACAAAATTCTTTGATTGATGAAGTGCATTAGAATTGATTCATTTGGATTGTAGTATCATCTAGTCTAGTATTAATAAGTCTGCACCTTAAAGCTTACCTTCAATACTGGAGTTTCATTCACAAATACACCTATTTTCATCATGAAACAGACCTTTAGGAAAAAAATTCCCATCCATCGCATAATATGTGACTTTTCATCCACTGCAATCTCTTCTAAATACTCTAAGACCTCTTTTTTCAATTTGTCTTTCTGAATGCCAGTTCGTATGCTTTCCTGAAATTATTTTTCAGATAGATTTATTGCATAGCATTAACCATAAAATAGATACAATATGTGCAGAAACTTAATGAATTTGGGCCCTGAGTTAAAACAATAAGGACCTTTTTCTATTGTCCATTATGACAATTTTTTTTGATAAGTGTATGAAAGATGTCCAGATCACTTTGCAGAGGTACTAGGTAGAAGTGTAGACAATAGAACAAGTTTCTCACAACTTGAACTCAGGGCCCAAACACATTCAATTCTTATGCAAACTAAAAGCAGAAGATCATACAGCACATTCTCAAACAAATTGACGTGAGCTGAGGTATAAAAATAAATTCTATTACCGCCTCAACAAATGCATCGATGTACACAGAATCAGAGACCACTTTTTTTAAATCTTGTGAAGTGTAATATTTATCCAGGGTTAATGTTTTCAAAGGTTTCCATGTTCTCGTCATAAATTTCACTATTCCAAATTGTGTATTCCTTGGTTGCAATATATCAGTGAAGTTCACGATTCCACTCATTGTTGATTTTATTTAATTTTACCAAAAAATCAAGTAATCTTGAATACTTTAAATATTTACTACTGCTTTAAATATTGATCAATTTATTTTCATTTTTCATTTGGACGTTTGTTTCTCTATCACAAGAAATTACGTACGATACCACTTATATTTAATAGCATGTATTTTGTAAAATGCACAGTTTTAATAAAAATTTAAAAGTACTATTTTTACGAATTGCATGGCAAGGGAAAATTAATTTTAAAATCACGATCACAATCGCCCTGCGCTCGCTACATCAGATACAAGTAACCAGAGACAAGTAACATAGCAAGTAACCTAAAGGATACGCTACATATGTCACTTGTCTCTGATATGTTACTTGTCTCTGCTCGCTACCATCGAGAACGGGAGAAACGTCAATCAGACGTCAATGGCCAATGCGTCAAATAGTATCACTACCAGAGACAACTTACAGGATTATACGTCAAAGACTGCTTTTTAAAAGCATTACTGTGGAGGAATCCTTATTTATGGAAAACGACAGTCTAGACAATTAGATAGGTATAAATAAGGTGCGATTATATCTAGTGACGCCATATTATGACTACGCCGTAGATGATATGTCAAAAGCAATGAATAAAGTACAAAGTAAATAAACCAACGTCAAATAACTCAATTGGTTATTTGACAACTAGTCAAATCAGCAACTTTTTTTTCAAACGTCAAAACGCGTGCTTAGTATGGATTTTGTATGAAATTTTAAGTTGTGACGTCATCAAAGTTCTACGATAGTCAAAAAAGGACTATTGTAGGTTCAGATAGGTTTGTTTTACTATAGCATTAAAATGACTATGCCAAATTTTGGCATGGTCATTTTAATGTTAAATGTGATTTGTCCCTAAAATTAAAAAAAAATACTATTTTTTAAATGCTGATCGATGTTTTATGTAGGTAACGACGATTCCTAAAACATTTGTAATCAGCAGCGGCAACAATGGCAACACATCCTGCAGTCAATTTGTAATGTAAACTATAACCTAGCTAGCTGGGCGACCGGCTAAAAATGACAGCTAGTGTAATCACCTCTGATTGGATCACTCTTCCACTATTGGACAAAATCCATTGACGCAGCAAGAATACCATAAGGTATGAAGTAAATATTGACGCAACGGTAAATTAAATGGTAACAAGTAACAGAACAGACACAATTTAACGTCACCCGCTAACTTTACTGGTCACTCGCAATTTACAAAAAAATATTATGTACCACAGTGGCACAACTAAATTGAAATAATTCTGAGTGAATTGAGTCGGAAGCACAATGTCCTAAGTATCACTTGTCAAAGGCGAGGCGAGGCGCCTAAAGTAGCAAGTTGCTACTTACCCAAATTATCACAGAATTCCCTAAATTTTTCTCAGGCATCTTGTACAAACTTATATTGATCTTTAGCAATTGAAAGAAAAGATAAATTAATTATACTTTTTATTTACATGGTATAAAGTATAACCTTAATAACGATAACACTATTCTAATAACAATTTTAATTTTATCAATAGTTATTTGCTGAATCGATTGTATAATTATATTTTGTGTAGTCTCCTGGTGGTGTAATCATGTACTGAGAAAGAACACTTCCAATATACACGGATTAGCTACTTGAGTTTATTCGTATATGTGATATGCCTTAAAACAAGGTAATTTGAATAGGTGTGCCAGCAGGCCGAGTGGGAGTTCTTTTACGTATTCATTTATATGGTACGGTGATTAATCGAGTACCACCTACCAAGTGCTTGACAATTCCATACAAATCGTAGTTGACGCTGACACGATCGAATTGGATAGAAATCTCCGAATAGGCACTCGGATTATTCTACCACTAAAAAGGTCCATGTAAATCGAAGTTTAGGCGGTGTTTGATATAAAAGCTGGGTGTTCATTTCCCACACATGTTTTAAGTACTACCTTGTAGATACATACAATATTTTCAGAGCAAAGATAAAATCTTTATTGGTTTTCATATAATTTACGATCATATATTTAAATTCAAAATTACAGCACCCTGATGTGACTTTACCTGTATCACCTAAAATGTAAAAAAATATTTTAATTTTTTTAACAAAAGTAAAATCATCTCATAATTATAATAGTGCTTGTAAGAAAGCAAAAATTACAACATGCTGGGGTATTTTAAGTATAAACAAAAAGGGTAAGACTTGTAACAATTCAATTAATCTATTTATTCAAATGTTTGCTGTTTCCTATGATGAATGCATCTTTAAAGGGATGAGAAAGGATCCAAAACATGTTGTAAATTTTATTTCGTTACAATAAAATAACAGGTGAAATGCAAGCTCTGGACCTTAGTACAAGTTTGCACATCTATAATACGTCATCTCGATAACGTAAACGATTTTGAGAATCGAAACACTGTAACGTCAGAGAAAAATGGACCTAAATCCATTTATTGGTTCCCCAAGCGGAGAGTTAATATCTACATGTACCTAAAGACGAATTCGAACCATAAAACAAGGCAGTTTTATACCATTTTTTTGACGTTAAAGAGTTTCGATACTCGAAATCCTTTAAAGCTAATGTAGGTCGAGTTAAGTCTAGTATTTGTATTATAAGTGCAGGGTCAATATATTATAAGTATCAGGGTACCTACACATTTTATAAAGCTTTTTAGTGTCTTACGAGGGTCACAGAGCAACAGCTATGCGTCGAATGACGTCATTGAAACATCTATTGTCTATTTCGGATAGTGGATATTAGAGAGCGTTATTTAAAACGTTGTCTGACTTTATATAGCAGCTTGTGTCGGCCATACAGATAAATATTATATTATCAAAAATACAAGAACAAGTTATTTCTCTATGAAATAAAATGAACTATGTAATGAATCTTCATTGGAATGATTTATTTATAAAAATCTCAAAATAATCAATATCAATTAAAATTTAATGATAAGTATTATAGAAAATCGTTTACAAATGTATAAGTAATGAGAAATGATAAGTAACTTTCTTGGAATTCATTGGTATTTATAGTTTTAAAAGCTCAGTTTATGAGCAAAATATACATAATTTTAGTCTTTGTTTCCGTAACAAATCAAAATATTAAGTTCTCTGCCTTCACTGGAACTATTTTACTAAAAGTTCTTACATTTTGTTAGATTAATAATAATTATATTAGTTAAGGTAAGCACTGCATTTCTGCCTGTATGGAGTACTGAATTAGTCTAATACTGCTGTTTTCATATACATAAATACCTAAAAGAGCATAGAAATGTATCCTGCCAAAAAAGATTGAGTCTAATTTTATCCCGAATATATTAAATAAATAACCAGATACGATTTTTTAACCAACAATTTGTTCGATTCGCGATCGATCGTTTCAAATATGATAGCGTTAGGCCGTCATTCATGATAGTATAATGCGCGCGCAGCTTGTATTCCGACTACCGAAATTGACTCGACCGATCGCGAAGACTATGTCGTTGGTATAGAATATAGATCGAACATAGAAACACTAAAGAGTCAAAGTAAAATGGACTTAAAGCTAATTGTTTTAAAGACGGTAACACTTGGACGCTTGGGGCACTGGTGTATGGGTGAACTCGCTCCTATAACAAGTTTGCATTGACGTAGTGTTTCGATATTCGAAATATATCAACGTTTTCGAGATGTGGCAACAAGTACTGTCCCTCAAACGTATCTGACCCAGTGGCCAAAATTGGAACTTATTTTTATGTCTGTATGGTTTTTGTTTTTATTTCAATTTTCATATATTATTATATATTATATACTAGCGACGCTGTCACCGGGTCAGATAATTTTGATGATACAATCAATATGTTGTTAGCGTTGTTATAATCGGTCTATTTGCGCAGGTTACAAAACATTAAGACTTTAAACGAATATAAAAGACGTGCTTAGTTCAATATTGTGCTAAGTGCCGATTGCACCAACTCTGAATAACGATTAACCCAGGAATTTGATAGAATCAGTAAACATCAAAATTCCTGGGTTAAACGTTACTCTGAGGTGATGCAATCGCCACTGTATGTAAAATTTTAAATCACTCCTAAGCAGTTGTCATATTTCTATGACAAAGAATTAATTTTTATTGAGTGTACTACGTTTGCTTTTAAGAAGTTTGCTTCATATACGCAAAAATGCATTGCCTACCATTACTTCGCAAAGTCAAGACGCTTGACTTGTTCTACTGACTCTAACAGAATTATAATATTTAAGTATGCATATTAAACGTGTACTATATTTTAGTAAATAGCTCTTGTGAAGGTAGGCCACAAACAATAACTAGAAGATAGATTGATCGATCTCTTTTCAAAACCAGAAGTTTCGAACCCGGACGGGTTCGAAACTAGTGTTATTGAAAAAACGTGAGTTTAGCTATGTTTCGTATCTGTCGTGAGTGATGTTTGATCATTTCATTATGAGCATACTTGATATGGCTTAGCCCGTTTCTTGTCGGATTTTGTCGTATGAACAGGCGCATAGAAAAGGACCGCGGACGGGTTAGAAACTAGTCGGACATACTCCGACAAAAAATATGGGCTTATCTAATTATCCATATTATATAAGATTTTAAAGTTGAATTGAATGTTGGACATTTTAAAGTTCAATGAAATACGAAAGCGGTTGAGCATAATATTTAAGGTAAAAGTTCAAAATAGACGGTTTACTGCAACTTTAAATAGCGAATACAAACCACAAGCGACACTACTGGATTATTATGAAACTGTATTAATATCAAGCGCATTCTTTGCATACTTGTGTTTTGCAGCCGCGAACATTGGTTTGCGGGTTGCAGTTTGCACTTGGCAGTCTGCCGCCTATATAGGAATTGAACCTTTAAATGGGAATAGCTTCATTTACGCCAGAGCAACACAGTGCGACAATGCGGCATGCCACAGGGCCGCATGGAAAAATAATTTGATATGTAGAAAGTATCGTCCTCAAACCGTAATATTTTTGTTTTTTACAGTTATACAGCACGATCTTTCCTCGGCATGAAAATGCAACTGTCGCATGCTGATCCCACAAAATTATTGTTTCCATTTGTGGCATGCCACACTCTCTCATGCTGTTACTCGCCGTAAAACCTCCTTATTCTGTTAGACATAGAGTTGCATTGATTGTTCGATGAAACAGGACACAGCCGAGCATATTATGCCCAATATAAAGCATACTCATCAAACGAATATGTATTAGGGAATATTTAAAGGGGCTAAGCTTCACTTACCGCAGAACAACATATTGCGACATTGCGGCATGCCACAGGGCCGCATGGAACAATAATATTTTTATATTATGTTATATTATTCTATATATTATTATAATAGTATGTGTCTAGTGTCGTCCGCAAACTTTAATGTTACAATTTCACTGTTGATGTTGCCGCGGCACAAAAATGACTGCCGTAAAATTACTGTTTCCATTTGTGGCATGCCGCATTGTTGCAAGCTGTTGCTCGCCGTAGAACAGCCTTATTCTGTTATACGTTACTCACTCATTAATCATTACCTATATATACTATGTACCTCAAATTGTAATTTTTTTGCATACTTTTATTATAAAGTACAAAAATAAAGTATATGTATTCAAGCAATAATAATTAATCAAAAATACTATTTGGCATCAATAGTTTTTTTTGTTATAAAACTATAATATAAAAATGGTTCTAATACGGTTGACACGATCTATAAACTAAATACTACTATCCTGTTCCGTGTGAAAAGGACAGCAATCTGCTGTCTCCATCAGCTAGTATTGTATGGTATAGACTCAGTTAGAAGAAGAAGGTCTATTTTAATCAGACATTAGAGTTTTAATACGCTAATTAATATAGTTGTTAACTTAGCTTTAGAGAACCTTTATAGAAATGTTACACTAGTTTAGAAATTGTGTACAACCAAATTAGAAGTTTAGTCATCATAATCATTATTATAATTAAAAACATTATACTTATAATTAAAAATTAACAAAATATCTACAATAATATCACAGGACCTTTATTTTTTTAATAAATTTAAATGTAACCTTATTTAAAAAAGTCGTTACAAAAACTTACATTTATATCACAAAAAGTGGAATTTCAATCACAATAATCATACATGATTTTCGTCCAAAATAATGAATGCTCAACACAAAATATTATGTGGGTTAAAACACATTGGTCCAATTCACTTGGCAACGGTGTTAGCACTGGTAGACTTTGCATAGGTTTTCATATAAACGGGATTTTTGGCACGATTTGGAAACAGCGCTTACACATTGGGACTATAATATGTAATGGATTCTTTAGCGTCAGTGCATTAACTGCAAATTTCGAGGACAGTTTCTTACGTATCGAGACAGTTTCTGACATAGATAACCTTAACACCTTATAATAACAACTTATGCCATTGTAATAGAGTTGAATTTGGTATAAATATTAAAGGACAGCAAGTGCCTTTTTCTTCATCACAATGATAATTGTTAGTAAGAACTCTATTCCAATTAGACAATATATTGGTAGATATTTGTCCATCTGTCACTTTATCTGCTTAAAAGTTAGCAGAATTTATTCTGTTCTTGCCCTTAATGCACAAAATATTTTATATAATGCAAAAAAAAAGAAATTGCAGGGAAAATAAGAACAAGAGTAGAGAAGAAAAGTTGAGCATAGTAGTTTTTTGTATTAAATAAAATAAATTATACAAAAGCTACCTTATTTTTAAATTAGAATACGATTAAACTACTTTGACTAGACCATAATGCAGTCGTTTTCAGCAAATAGGGTTGTGAAAAAGACTGCAATACTTTCAGCCTTGTCAATGTCACTTCATGTCATGGTTTGTTCCGAGATTCTCATCGGAAAAAAAACTTAAAAACTTAATAAATCAAATACTACATTAAACTTAATATCTATCAAATAAGTCAAAAAGAAAAGTATAAAAAAATCAAACAAAAAAAAAATAGACTTCCCGTGATACTATCGAAATATGTATACATGATAACAAAAAAAAAAAGTATGACACTATCGATTACAGCTTGTTTAAACTACAAACAGAATTATAAAAAAATATTTCAATTGGATGTATGACAATTCCAGTTGGATTGATAACATTTCTAGCCGGATTTGGAATTTTCCAGTTGGATTTATCCGTTAGGATTTACTTTTTTTTGGATTTCTTGTTGCCCTCGGTCGTTTTGGGTTTAATGTAATCCGAGAGTCTGCACTTATCGAATCTGGTTCGTGTGATCTCGGTGAGAAGGCGGGACGTTCTCTCGAGTTGTTGCGTCTCTGCCCCGTAGTAGCAGTTGTTTTCGCGCGCGAATTCCATGTACTTACGCCATTTGCAGTCGCGCGTGAGACATGTCGGGTTGCCGATTATGATTAGCTTGGCTTTGGCCCGGGTCAGTGTCACGTTGTAACGCTGAAAATACAAATATTAATTTTTATATGACGAGTATATTGTTTTCAGGGTTCATGTATGTATGTATGTATGTATGTATGTATGTATGTATGTATGTATGTATGTATGTATGTATGTATGTATGTATGTATGTATGTATGTATGTATGTATGTATGTATGTATGTATGTATGTATTCCACAATAACTTCTATACGCCTGAACCGATTTTGATAAATGAGGTATCGTAGAATCCCTAGCTTATTCAGGGTGACATAGTTTAGTAAAATTTAAAAAAAAATGATGGGGTCCCGCATTAAAGACCAAAGTTGAAAAAAAATTCGAAAATAAGATTAACTATTTAATCATCATCTAGAAAATAATGAGTCGATTCCAAATATATATAACACTATGGTTCAATATCCAGTGATTCACAAAAAAATATCATTTATTAAAAATGTGAATAAGATTCTAATATACTGTTAGACTGAAATTGGCGGATCTATCTATGGTCCATCTATGGTCTGATTTCCTCTACAGCGCCCTCGACCGTGACGGGTGATTGGAGCGGTTGAGAGGGAGAGCGGGATGTAATGGTGGTACATATTAATCTATGATGGAATGTAAAAGATGGCTGTACAGTGTTTAAGTATGATTAAAATAGTTATCGAGTGTTTATACCTATTAATACCTAACTAGATTAATTAAGATTTTTAACTTTTTAGATCGTGTTTTTTAATTTTTTTAATTATGACTTATTTATTATTTATTTTTTGGGAGATTGTTAATTATTTTTGCTTACCTTATCGTCGACCAAGAACCCGAGGCCGTATTTGGCGTCATAGTCCAGGAGCCGGCAGTTGGCTCGCACGGTGGAGACCAGTATGACACGTTTCTCTTTGCCCTGGAATGACTCCACGGTTCCCACTTCTATGTCTTTGTAATTCTCGCTGCTCAGCCAGCCTTTCATTTTGTACACCTGTAAATAATTACGATGCATAATACCAGGGTATGTTTTGAAGTCTCGTAGCTTAGTTTTAAGTTGACGTAATTTATGATTTTCACTTCTTTTTACCCGACTGCGGAACGCACAGGGTCGTGTTCATCAGTCTATGTTTGTTTGTTCGTTGCAGGACAGCTACAGCCTAAAGGCGTGAACCGCTTTTGATGATTATTGCACCAGTTTTTACAACTATTGACATCCAAAGTGCTTACTAATCTTATCTGAAAAAAATCAAAGTGGGAGTTCCAAATAGAGACCAGTTACATTGTTTTTAAAATGATTGCTGGTCTGGTAAGCTTTCAAAAAGGCTGATCAACATCATACTGGTAAAACATGCCACCAAGTTATTTACTGTAACATTTTTGCTTATGAGAAGCAATGTTGGAGCACGCTTGCCAAGAAAATTCCTATGCTCTCTTGCCTCAAGTTACTTAAAGTCTATTTTTTAATCCCAGAGACTAAAATGACAGCTACAAATGTCAAACGTAAAAATAATGATACCAGCTCTATAATAATAGTGTTGTCTTCATGGTTCTGGTATAGATAAAAATCGATAATAAAATAATATTTTGTGCATAAGGAGTAAAATAAACTATCCTCAGTAAGACGAAAAATATTGCCATTCCCTTCCGCTGGACCCTCAAATACGCGACATCTCGAATTGTTTTGAATTTGTAAGTCGAACAAAGTGGTATTTCCCTGCGAGGTATTGATAGTACATATTTATACTCTATAACTCGTAGGCTACATTTTATCCCGGAAAATTAAACAATTCCCGCGGGAACAAAAAACCTTAACCCACGCAGACGAATTCGCGGGCATCAGCTAGTATTTTATAAAGATTCGCAATTTATATTTATATTTGACGAAATACGTAGGTAACGTTTAGTTTTCAATATACAGGTTTTTAAATATAATGTCAAATGCATAAAATGGTGAATTTATTAGAATTTTTTAATAATATGAAAAACATGAAATGATAATCAGCTCATACATTTAATTTGAATTGAAATAATATTTCCTACACACTTTGTTGTCTTATACACACCTGACATGAACACCTACCTACAAATATTTATCGGTAAATAAGTATCGACTGCACCACATCACTATTTAAGAGCCATAAAAAACAGGCAACACAGGAAACGTCATTTTGGTCTCCGGGATTAAAAAATAGACTTTAAGTCATACGTGGAAGGAAACACGGACGCCGGAAGGGCGTTCCAAAATGTTGCAGTTTGTATTAGAAATGTTGAAAAAATTACGTTCCGTACAAGAAGATTGGACGTCAACCACATAAGGATGCCAATGCTCTGCCAATCTATAGACCGAACTTTGACTTTGCTTAGATTTAAGACATGGTTAAACCGAGACAGATTTATGTAAGTCCATCTCGCTTTAACTCTGAGTACAGTCTGAGCTAAGTCAAAGTACGCTCTAAAGACCTCAGCATCCAACGACCTCAATTTACATAGACGGGCCCTGTCAAACAAAGAATGTGGACCTATTTTGCTAATGCCATCTAGTCTGCAAAGCGGGACAGCGTTATGGTGGGAACAAGGACAGGGCTATATAGGTTAGGAGCGTGCTCTAAAGGTTGGACGCCCAATTTTTTTCTATGAAAGCGCCCATCTAGTACCTACATATATATCGATGTCAGCATCAGACCTTTCAAAGTTAGCTGGTTTCACCTTAGACTACATGTAGTCTTGTTTGGTTACATTGGTGAGAATATATAGTGCTATATTTTGAAGGAATAAAAAATTAAGACATACCTGTCGTATGTACGGCGCGATGATACCAATGTCTTTAGGCAACACTTGGTGTTGTTCTATAAGAGCTTTGGTGTATCGCTTGAGCATATCGAGTTCCTTTTCATTGAAAAAACTGAAAAGAAGAAACAAAATACCAACATTAATCAGACTAATATTATAAATGCGAAAGTGTGATTCTTTGTCCGCTAGTCCTTCAATCACGTCGCAACAGAGCAACGGATTGACGTGATTTTTTCCATGGGTATTGTTCAGGACCTGAAAACTGACATAGGGTATTTTTATTCCGGAACAATAAGGGGGTTTCCGTGGGAATTAAAAATACTTATTCCATATAATAACGAGAAATGTCATGTCCGACTCATCAACGTCCAGAACAAACTCTTGGACCTAGAAAACTGAAACTTTGCATAGAGGGCTTCTTTAGCTCTGAATTCTAGCTCGCTTTCAAAATAAGAGGCACCTGATGAAGAACAATTAATCATGTAATAGGGATGATGCTTACATGAAAAATAAATTATTTCTATCTGATATTTGCCAATAGATTCTATTGGCTCGTCTTGACGAGCGAAATACCTAAAATTCACATTGTCAGTTAGTTTTAAGTTCGATAACCATTTTAAATTAAAGATTAAAGAAAAAAAGTACGTTAGATGATGTCACAACTGTGAATTTCCTACAACTTCCATACTAGAAGTACGTTTTTAAGTTTGCTAAGTTGCTGATTTTATTGAGTTGTAATATACCTAACAGATTACAATCTACCGAAAAATAATGCGTTAAAATGTAATCAGTAGGCCGTGCCTTCAGATTCTACTTTATTCTATCTTATTCTGACGGGACGCGACGGCCCGACATCGTTGTCACCCTTAATACTGTATACATAAACCTTTTTCTGCACGGCTCAAGCCGGTTCCGCGGCAATAGAATTGGGGCGATCCATAGTCGTCGACGATGAAGTAAAAGTCAATGCAATTCTTGCTACATTAATTATATTGTATTGCGTAGTAGCTACATATTGTAACATACGCCCGCGGCTTCGCTCACATTCAAATTTCAAAACCCTATTTTACCCCATTAGCGGTTGAATTTCCAAAAAGCCTTTCTTAGCGGATGCCCACGTCATAATAGCTAACTGTATGCCAAATTTCAGCCCGATTCGTCCAGTGGTTTGAGCTGAGCGTTGATAGACCAGTCAGTCACCTTTTATATCTTATATGTATAAAAGAAAGTCGTGTTAGTTACACTATTTATAACTCAAGAACTGCTGAACCGATTTAGCTGAAAATTGGTGGGGAGGTAGCTTAGAACCAGGAGACGGACATAGGATACTTTTTATCACGGAAAATTAAAGAGTTCCCGCGGGAACTAAAAAACCTCAATCCACGCGGACGGCGGGCATCAGCTGGTTATTTATAAAAAGAGCAACTGCCGAGTTTCTTGCCGGTTCTTCTCAGTAGAATTTCTGAGCAGTTTCTGAACTGGTAGTCATGACATTTCATAAGTGGCACAAGTTGTCCTACGTGAAATAATTTAATATCATTTAAAAAAAAACTATCTCACCTGGGCGCGTTGCCCATCCTCTGTTCGCGCGAGTGCACCGCGTGGAACACCACGGCTCGGTCGCCTCCCGGCAGCCCCAGCACGCTCACTCGACTCAGGTCGTCCAGCGGGGCCAGAGGCTGCGAACAAAACGCGCCCCTTCAGTAGTAGTAGTAGTAGTAGTAGTAGTAGTAGTAGTACAGTAGTAGTAGTAGCAGTAGTAGTAGCAGTAGTAGTAGCAGTAGTAGTAGTAGCAGCAATAGTAACAGTAGCAGTAGTAGTAGTAGCAGCAATAGTAACCAGTAGTAGTAGTAGTAGCAGCAGTAGTACCAGCAATAGTAGCAGTAAAAGCAGTAGTAGTAGCAGTAGTAGCAGCAGTAGTAGTAGTAGCAGTAGTAGCAGTAGCCGTAGTAGTAGCAGTAGTAGCAGCAGTACTAGTAGTAGCAGCAATAGTAGCAGTAGAAGCAGTAGCAGTAGTAGTAGCAGTAGCAGTAATAATAGCAGTAGTAGTAATAGTATCATGCTACAAGTCTCAAATAGTAGCATGATAAAAATTCCACTAAAGTGCATTTCAACGACATATAAATATAAATTGGAGAGAGACGGCAGCATCCGATTCTGCAGATTGAACCGCAATAGTGTCTCGGATCTGCTCTTCTTCAGCAAATAGGGAATTCCATCAGGGGACGGATACCTTGCTCTGAAATACAAATCCACCACCCAAAACCACACGGATCAGATCGAGGCGCACACTATTGCCTCAGCTGAAGGCGAAGACAGTAAAGAGCACAGAGACTTTTGTTTTCAATGCACACATGACATATCACACTATATTTTACAAAACATTTGTGAGTATACTAACAAAATACAAAGGCGCAAGAGTTTTCAACCACTCTTAAAAATGTGTCAGCCTCTCGAATTAGCATGTCATGTAGTTAGTAAAAGAACAGTGTTTTGTTTATTATCATACTATGATAATAGATAAAAACTGTTTTCACAAACTTCGTAATACTAAGTTGAGTGAAGCATACAAATAGTTTGTCATCTCAAAATTACACTCGAGACTCTCTGACCCAGCATTCATGACACAGGAAATTATTATGATTCACTGCTCCTGATAAGTACTAGCTTAGTGCTTCATGAGCTAGAATTAAAGAAAAGTTCACTAAATATGAGAAAAAAGGGGGTAGAAGACCAATGCAAAGATGATGATGGCTCGATGATATTCGAGCAGTGGCAGGTGGCATATGGTCCCGGGCAGCTGGTGACAGAGGGGCGTGAAAACTGTAGGAAGCGGTCTTTGCCAACAGGCAAACGGACAGGGTCGTTAAGGCGGTGCAAGATTGAATAGTAGTTAAGTTAATTAACTGTAAATGTCCAGTTAGAGGCTTTATTTTCTAGCTGATGCCCAAGACTTTGTCTGCGTGGATTAACTTTTTTTTGGTTCTCTCTATACTCTCGCGGCGCCTCGTAGCACTTGTAGCGGCGGCCGCCTACCGGTAGCGCGCTACCGATGGTTATAGGCCTATTACACTGCACTTTTCATAGGGTCCCTTCCACTTGAATCAGTGTAATAATTAGGGAGAAAGGGTCCCTAAATCGGTCCTTACCACTACAGCTCATTAACGTCCCACTGCTGGGCACAGGCCTCCACTCTCATGAGAGAGAGGGAATTAGAGCCTAGACCCACCACGCTGCTCCAATGCGGGTTGGCGGGCTCTAACGACTATTATCATGTTAGTGATAATAACCGGGACCGACGGCTTAACGTGCTCTCCGAGGCACGGGGGTGAAACACCGCCCAACTTCCTAACTCCGGGCTAGTACTGAGAATCTCTAGTCAGAAAAACCCAATACTTGGTTTGGCCCGACCCGGGACCTCGACGGCCGCAGTCGAACATGCCAACCACTAGACCAACGAGGCAGTTAAAACTGCCTTAACGAAATTGGTCCTTATTGCTGTGTAATAAGCGACGCTCTAACAAGCGGCAACGCCCACCCTTACCATCCTCTCGCGTAACGCACTGTTGTGAGTGAACGTCATCTTTGCGTGTTACGAAAATAAACGTGCTGCAAGACATATGGCGCCTGCCGGCCGCACACACGCTTTCTTATAACAAGCGCGTTATAACATAGCGTATTTAAAAGCACGCTAAATTTTTTTATAGTTTGTAGTCCGTAGTGTGCTTTAGAATTATAGCAGTTTTGAACAACTCTACATCTCTGTGCCAAACATCCAGATCCGTTCAGCTGTTCTGGCGTGATTGAGTAACAAACATCCATACATCCAAACTTTCGCATTCATAATATTAGTATAGAATCATAGATGCTTTATTTATGACTTAAAGAAACTTACCTTCAAGCAGTTGTCGTAGAACAGCTCATTAGGTAAGGCCAAGATGTCCGGGTCAGAGCGGAAGTTTTGAACCAGCATAGTGATATATTTGGAATTATCGTACAGGTTCTCGTACGTCGTCTTCAAACGCTCCAGCAGGGATTGACCTGAAAGCGAAAGATAATATTATTAAGACTTAAAAGAAATGAAATTGACAAGATCTGACCTTATTTTGAAACGTAGTTCAGCCCCCACCTCCCAAACAGCTTTTCAGATATCCGTAACTATAATCTAAAATTATAGTTTAACTTGAAACTGGAGTCAGAGAGAACTATCAATAAATATTGAATGAAAACAGTAAGGCCTACCTTGGCCTTACTGTTCTGTTGTACCTTATTATCTAACACACATATTATCAGAAATATTCTGTCAGGAAACTTTCTGTCCACTCACTAAGCGCCTAGGCGTTCACTTGTATGCGGCCATTTTTAACAACTCTCAGAAAGGAGAAGCCGGTCAATTAAATTGCTCATACAACCATTCCACTGTGCCAAATACATACCTAGCGACTAGAATATGCAAAATCGGTTAATATACGTCGATTTTTGAAAAACCGTTTTCAAAATGAAAATCGGTGGTTTTCGATTTTTTATTTAAATTACTACTAAATTACTATTAAATTGTTACTAATGATTTAAAAATCAAATAATGTGCTTCAAATGGTAAATTAACAAGTTAAAACAAAAAAACTAAAATCGGTTATATGTATATATAGTTATATGTATAGTCAGGGCCCAGTTGTTTGGGACCCAGATTGGCAGTGGCGTGCAGTTCTTAGAGGCATAAAAGCACTGCTTACCCAAATGAAAATACCTCAATGATCATCTTTCATCAAAACAGCTAATAAATAGGTATTCTGACTAACTAGTGCCTACCCTAGCTTCAAAATCTGTGCACGCCACTGCCCATTGGCAATGGGGTAGCCGGCTCGCTTCGCTTCGTCGATGTACTGGTGTGCAATGTATCATACATACCTAGTCCCCTATCCTTGGCCTCCCGGGATATACAGACAGGGCCCAGTTGCTTCGGATCTCCTGCCAGTATAAGGTGTCCGTTCGGCGAGAGCAGGCCAGTCACTGGCACTAAGGTGGCGGGCTCGGAAGCTTGGGCCGCTTCGTCGATGAACAGGTGTGTCATTTGGAGTTTGTGCGACGCTTGACTTCTAGGTCTGTAGAAAATAATAGGTTGGCACAAGTAATAATAAGAAAATAATAGGCGAGACACTCCGAAAAACTTGATGAGACACTCCGAAAAACTCGACACATGTCCTTTTTCTAAAATTGGCTCTTTCCGAACATATTCTGGTATATTGTAGAACATTCCAGACACTGGCTTTATGATTTTATATAGGCGCTACCACGATTTAACAACTTGGTGTTTAAAAAATGAACGAACGGAAAATTCGAACTCTACATCTATACGAGTATTTTTTAGGCCACTGCGGCTCACGTAACATCTACCACTCGCTAACAGCTGGAACACTTGGGCTGGGAGACAGCACCTCATCCACCATAATCCATCCACCATAAAACCCAGACATCACCCCATCAGACTACTATTTATTTAGAGCCTTGAAGAACTATTTGATGGATAAACAATATCATCATATACCTACCTGATGAATAGAGGTATTAACATATTGCTAAACGGTTAATGGTTAACGGCTGTAAACGGTACTAAAAAATACAATTATTTTTTTCACAGGAGTAAAGATTGTTTATTACAGTTAACCGTTTAACAAACAGTATTAAAAAAAACAATATTTTTTTCACAGGAGTAAAGATTGTTTACTAATATTTTCAACCATTAGCCGTTAACAGTTTTGCGATATATTAACATCTCTGTGATGAGGAATCGCAGCTAGAGAATTTCTTCGCGAATTGAAGAATTTCCAGTGGCTTGTGGCACTGGCAGTAGCCAGTGGTTCAAGTTGAAGTGGCTACCAGAGTTCAGAGCGAAAGGCATCCAAACTTTGTCCGGTCGTTGGCAAAAGGATTTAGACTCTCATGGAGACTACATAATTGGCTGAGCTTCTTTTATGATAAAGATAATAGATTTTTTTTAATCTTCTGTCTCACCCTGTGTACTGTGTGACAACCCAATATTTTTATGGACGGTTGGAACTTAGGTTAACTTGTAGCCCATTAACATGGGAATTAAGCACATCAAGGAAAAGTTCCAGCAAGTCAATGTGATGTTTTAGGTACTGATTTGTATTATATTTTTATTTAATTGATTAAGGGGAATGTGCAAAGTCCAGATAAACTCACGAGTTTCAGAACGTGAAGATGTAATTTGTAAAAACCTAGTTTTGTTTGAATAAAGAATAAATACTAATAAAGCTTTCGTTGAGATTAGGTTGATAATAATAATCATTTTTCGATCAACGATCATATTACATTGAAAATACAAACACTAATTATTTATCCGAGTATAGTAGACCTTTATTGCAGTACTTAGTATTTTTCCAGTAATATCGATTTTTGTTAAGCGAGTTCCAAACAGTCCTGAATTCTACTATTATTGATTAATTCAAACATTAAAACAAAAAAATATATCCAAGTCATCTGCCCAAGTTTTTTTTTCAGTGCTGCAACATGGCTATCTGGTAAAAGTAAGCAATAAGCCGCTCTGCCCCCCGATTGTGTATGGAAATCGTAATCGTATTCGTCTGTCAAACGTATAATTCGACATGTTTAAGGAGGTCACAGATGCGTGCACGTCAAAATGTTCTTCATGTATGAATTCCTTAAAAAATTCGAGCTGTCAAATGAATACGATTGGCTTAGATAATTGGGCCTCTGTTGTGTGATGGAACTTCTGAGTGCAGCTCGAGTTTGAACAAGTTGTCCAGTGACCCTTCGCTCATGTACACTTATCAGTCATTATTTAGTGGTCCAAGATAATGCTTTTTCTTTACATTATTTTTGTTATTATTTGTATAATACGTATAATACAGATAATATGTTGAGATTTATTATTAATTTTATATTTTAATTTTGGACGTAAAGGTGCCATTAAGCACGCGTCATGGGTCATTGCATGGTGTTTTAATAATATAAGATAATAGTAATTACTAGACTAGCACTCTGCGAGATACGCTTCATTATAATATGCTCGAAATTTGTACTTAATTAAGCGAAAAGATTTGTACACCACACTGTGGTATAGAATACATGATACCTTCTGTAAAACAAACATCTTACCTACTTACTGTTTTCACAAATAAACTAATTTGATTTGATTTGATTTTCAGTCTGGAAAACTATAAACTGCCTGTTCCCGTAAGCTGTGAGGCTAGTTTGTTTGCGTGGCTTGAGAGTCTGGTTTGATACCGCCTGCAGCTTTTTTTTTTTATCCACTACAAGTTAGCCCTTGACTGCGATCTCACCTGATGGTAAGTGAAGATGCAGTCTAAGATGGTAGCGGGCTCACCTGTTAGAGGCATGGCAGTTATATTAAACCCATACCCCTATTCGGTTTCTACACGGCATCGTACAGGAATGCTAAACCGCTTGGCGGCACATCTTTGCCGGTAGGGTGGTAACTAGCCACGGCCGAAGCCTCCCACCACCAGACCAGGGAAAATTCACAAATTATAAATTTCCAAACCCTGCCGGGGATCGAACCCGGGACCTCCGCACTTTAAGGCATTAGCGCTCAACACTGCGCCACGGAGGTCGTCAAAAACATAAGATGCTACATAAGATCTCTTGTTTTACTGTATCTGCCCTAAGTAAAAAAAAAAGCACTCACGATCCATATTTAGCCGCGTGCAGCAGGGTAGTGACAATGACCCGGTACATGGAGGCTTGCGCGTTGCTCACGGGATAGAAGTTGTCGTAACTCGTGCCGTTGGACACTGGCGCCAGGGCCGCTGGCATCACAGTCCTGGTACGAATATTATAGGCCTATTACACTGCACTTTTCACAGGGTCCCTTATACTTGAATCAGTGTAATGTAATAAAATTTAGAGAGAAGGGGTCCCTATTTTTGATCCTTATTGCTATGTAATAAGCGACGCTATAACTAGCGGCCACGACCACCCTTACCACAGGGCCCTGTGGAAAGTGCAGAGTAATAGGCCTATAAGGATTTGGTTCTATTCTTCTATGTTTGCTTAGCTCTATCAACTCTTATTAATACTTTTTTATTATGTGCCTCATGTTATCAGTCGACGCTATAACTAGCAGCCACAGGGCCCAGTGGAAAGTGCAGTGTAATAGGCCTATTAGAGTACATTGTAACCCTACTTTTTAAAATTAAAAACAATATAATAGAACTTAAAGCTAGCTAGCCTAACCTAATAAAATATAAAATAAATAAAATAATATTATAAATGCGAAAGCTTGGATGGATGTATGGAAGTATGGATGTATGGATGTGTGGATGTATGGATGTATGGATGTATGAATGTATGGATGTTGGTTACTCAGTCACGCCCCAACGGCTGAACGGATCTGGCTGAAATTTGGCACAGAGATAGATTATAGTCTGGAATAGCACATAGACTAGTTCTTATCGCGGAAAATTAAAGAGTTCCCGCGAGAACCGAAAACCCTCGATCCACGCGGACGAAGTCGCGGGCATTCGCTAGTTACTATATAAATCATGCCTCATGGATGGTGGCTGGCTGTCCGCGTTGTACAGCCAGCTCAGTCCTTTGCGCAAAAATGAGCCTGCTTATAATCCTATTGTAATAAAGTACGGCCAAAGAGATACACAAAGGAAACTAACAAACGAGATTCGGCCGTAGCCCCCGTTTATTAGGCCAATTAGCTTAACTTT
This sequence comes from Erebia palarica, assembly GCA_964035005.1. NCBI lineage: Eukaryota > Metazoa > Arthropoda > Insecta > Lepidoptera > Nymphalidae > Erebia > Erebia palarica. The sequence goes on from OZ035994.1 coordinate 22,526,333, forward strand.
ATTTTCTCACGTAAAATTAGTCATATTTATAATCTACTCCCTACCGGCGCTGCCCGGTTTTGTTGCGGGAATAATTAGAAGAACCGATTGACGATTCAAGTAAATACTCAGATAATTTTCCCAAAAATGCGATCGGCACGTCAGGCAAACTACACGCCGTAATAGGGTCGTGACTCCATCGCTCCGCCTCCAAAAAGTCAGAAGGTCATTCATGGGAATGAGCATTCTTTTCTATAACAAAATTCCACAACCTATTTTAAACTTGCCTATACACTTCTTCTCGGTAGGAATGGCATTCCGACCCAATGGTAGATTCACTTGACGATTCAAAAGTACTTGTAAAAGTTTATTTGAATAAAAAAACATTTGAATCTGAATTATGATCAAAGAGGTTAAACAAGCAGTAAGCATACCATTCCCTAGACTGTGAGTTAGCGCGCAGCAGGAAGTTGGAGATGTTAAGTTTCTTGTTATACTGAAGGAGCATCATCGCGATGTGATCGGCCGCCATGTTGGAATCTGTGCACACCATTACACGGTTCTTGGGCTTTTGCACAACCAGCTGTGGACAATGCGAGGTACATTCAAGTACTTTCCTGAGCAACTATGATGGGTTATGGGTTAATTGCTGGAGCCTAGACACAAGACTTAACGGTATTTTCTCTGAAAATCTTCGCAATTAATTTCAGTTTCATTTATATTCATAGAGGTGTATGAATATAATATATCGGTTGAAACAAAAACAATGAATAAGTAAGTGACACACGTCTACAAAGCAAGTTTTGAGCTGTTAATTAAGTTCAGATTGTGTTAGACATAATTAAATTATCAGTGTTTAATTAAAAAATACAAGGTTTTTTTTATTGCCAGTAGTTTGTTAGTGTCTGCCTTACCTGTATGATAGCTTCAACTATGGTCATAGTCTTGCCAGTGCCGGGCGGTCCGAACACGATGTATGGCACTTTGCCGGATGTGCCGGATACTATGTGCTCAACTGCTGATCTTTGCTCTGTGTTCTTCTCTATAAGAGGATTGTAGAACCTGCAAAGATACTAACGTTTTTTATACTGCTTACAAGATAAAAGATAAATGATAAATGATTTACTTATTTCATTTAGGACAACTTGTGTCACTTATGATACGTTAAGACTCTACCACGATCGGGTAGAGATCGGCTAAAGGGCGCCTAGGGCGTAGGCATGGGGTATCAAAATGATCTATTATCTATTATAATGATCTGTTAATGTTAATTTTTTGCCAAATGGGTCCGGCCGTCATACATGACACGATCGACCAGCGTTATTTTTGTGTCACCGTCTAGTTCCTAAGGTTTTCTTTTTACCAAATTAAGATTTATTTATTTGTTTAAGTACATGGGTCAACACAAATTTTGACTTTGACCTTAAGGTGCCAGCGGAGGGTGAATTGCCCATACAAACGTAATACCAAAAAATTTGTAATTCGAGAATATTTACACATATTGTGCGATTATTAAGATTGAACTTGTATTTATCTAGGTCCCTGGATAATTATTTTTTCAAAATACTTTCCCAAAATTAAATGTAAGCGCATTGCGTTTTGCATGTTTTTACGACATAAATGACATATTTTCGCCTTATTTGCTTCATATCGAAACGAACGATATCTTACATACAAATTGATCAGGAACATAGTCTATATTATCAAATAACAGAATAACAACATGAAGTTAAAAACAACAAGTTTTCATTCATCATTTTTGGTATTTACGGAACAAGACATTTTTGGTATTTACGGACAAATTCTGAACGCTCATATTGCTATCGCGCTTGCACGCGATCATGTGTCATCAGCCAAATAGAGATTATATCGACAAAGGACATTGACCAAATTCGCCTAAGAATCAACACACGTTTGAAATATACAGTAATTCTTAGCTTAATTTATAGTCTTTATTCCAAATATCAGAATTTAACGGACACTTCAAATTAATTAAAAAATAAGTAAATGGGTATTAAATTGATTACTATACGTTTCCGTCTCTAGATCATTAACCACAGATCAATAACTTAAGTTTTAAATAATATACAATACCACCGCTTAAGCGCTAGATCTGTACCGTAAGAAACAAAATAAAAGCTGCTTAAAGTGCTAAGTGCGCTAGTATTCGGAATCTCGCAACGCCATCTATTAAAAGTACAATAATTTAATATTTTTAACGCCATCTGTGAAGTGCTCGATGAACTATGACGATACCTGCATTATTAATAACGCCATCTGTAATGTTTTCGATGAACTACGGCGAATCTTGTCTTATCTACATACTGTTTACAGTTCTATTACAAATGGATAGAGATTATATTTATTTGTTCAAGTAGATTGATCGTGAATGCTGTAATAAACTCAAAATTGAAAATATTTTTGTTAATAAGTAATTTTCTTGCAAGTGTCCGTAGTTTTATTCTGTTCTAATCAATGTTTTATGACGGTTGGTTCTTAGGCGAACTTTGTATGGGGACGGAACAATGTCCTTTATATTTGCGGGTTGAATAAAAGTTGCGAGTTTCGATATTTTAGGTCGTAATTAGACGAAAAAATTATATGACATGAATAAGTTTGCTTTTGGAGATTTTAGCTGCTATTTAGGATTTTCGCTGCTATTTAGGAGATTTTTTTATTTATCAGCGTCGTATTTACACGTTTGCGACAACATTTTAAGTTTTAGACATGTACACCTGATCGTTGTTTATCACTCCAAAACCCCGTTCGATCGCGCGGTATTTTTGAATGTATGTATTAAAATTAAATGTCTAAAATTTATAAAAAAAAAACAAAAATGAGTATTATTACTATAACTATTACAAACTTCATACTAAGAGGTATTTTCTTCTCGTTTTTGTGCATAATTTACCGAAAAATCATAAAATAAACTTTAGGCCAAAAAACGATTTTTTTTTTGTAGAGTCGTATATATCATAGTTCACTCACTTGGTGATAGGTTTCAGGGGTATTTTCCTCGCGCTTGGTGTAGGGAAGATGCGGCAGTCCTGCTTGGAGCTGAACACAGTGGAGACAGCCTCGTGCATGCGCTCCATTGGGACTCGGGACATCAGGAATCGGATGTCATACAGAGAATCAGGGCTGTAGTAATTCATACTGAATCTGGAATAAGAGAATGGAGAAGATTAACATTTTTTGAAATGAATTATGAAAGATAAGACAAAATAAAACCAAAAATATGAAAGAATCATTAAAATATCTCACCAAATGAAAAAGTTATGGAACTTTAAAGTTTTGCAAAGCGCTTGCAAGTGCGGTCGTGTGACGTTACACAACCCTATCAACGGACTTTATTAAGGCGAATAAAGTATAGAAATGGACTTAACGTGACTTAATTGAATGAAAAGCACTTAATTTGTGTGTGAAGATAATTTTGAAGTATTAAATCGTAATAGGTAAACTAAAACTCATTCACCACATTTCTTACTCGAGTAAGATATAGCAATCGGCATACATTAAATAATTAAACTTATTAATTTCTCAGTCATTTATCGATGGATTCCAAAAAAACACAGATTTATTAGTTTTAATCTATATTTTACTTCCGTTGCGTTAAACATGATATTCCCAACATCATGAAACTTCTACAATGTGCTGTACTACCAAATCTTTGGTTTGGGTTACAAAACACCTTAGGCTTGAGCGAAAATGGGGCAGAGTTGTGGCTGAAGCTGAAGGTTTCTAGCAAGAGAAAGAATACAAGTACAATATATATAATAAAACTACACATGCAAAGGTTAAAGGTATGGTATGATGATGGTTACAAATTTATAGCTATCACACTTACGAATCGTCCATATTTGCTAACAGCACATGGCTTTCGTTGAGCTCTTTGATGGTACTCTCAAACACAATTTCAGGTCTATCTTGAGGACGTATGTAGACGCGGTCACCTGAAATAGGATTTATTTTGTTTAAGATTTCGCAAATTGATACCTGAATCGAAAAATAGGTTTTATACACCAGCACTATTTTTGACCGACATATCCAACGATACCCCACACCATGAGATAGACGAGAAAAAAAATCATCCCCATTTTCACATGTAGGGGGGTTACATGTAGCCAATAAAAAATTTTGAAGATTTTATTTTACCACCTTGTTCGCGTGATTAATATGTATATTGTATACCCATGCCAAATAACAGCTTTTTGGTACTAAGAATCACAAATCACTAAGAACAGACAGACAAATCTAAGGGTTCCTTTTTGACTAAATGAACTATAAACTCATGGTGGTCCACTGAAATATCTGGGAACCACTACTATATTCAATACACAATATATAATATCCAACAACTGAACTGATACCAAAAGATGACAACCGAACTTTGACTACCCACATTTACACATACATTACACTGTACGAGTTGATAGAGCTATGCAAACTTTAAAAGAAGAATAGAACCAAGTCCTTATAAGCCTATTACACTGCACTTTTCACAGGGACCCTTACACTTGAATCAGTGTAGTGTAATAAGGGTAGTATGTAGGGTATGTAGTGTAAGAAGGGTCCCTAATTTGATCCTTATTGCTGTGTACTAAGCAACGCTCTAACTAGCGGCCACGCCTACCCTTACCACAGGGCCCTGTGGAAAGTGCAGTGTAATAGGCCTATAAGGACTTTGTTCTATTCTTCTTTTAAAGTTTACATAGCTCTATCAACTCTTTTATACACTTTTTTATTATGTGCCTCATGTGATCAGTCGACGGACTGTGAGCAGACAGGAAAGCACTCTTAATAACATAAGAAATAATTAATAACACCACTTTGAAATTACCTCTCAACAACGATGGCCTTTTCTCGGCCAATCCAGGGACTTCTAAAATAAACACATTATCCCTTTTTTCGATTTTCACACCTGACATATTGTATTTCTGAAAAAACAAATCTGTTAGAAACTTTCATCGTTTAAAAATTCGTTTTTTTATTTCATTTGACATTTTAATTTTAATTTGACGTTTTTTGCTTGACATGGTTACTACTTTTGTACATTTTATTTGACATAGTATTAAAAGGTACCTAGATATTATTTTAATGTTCATAGTAATTTTGTTGAATTTGACTTAAAGGCCTCATTAAGACTTTTTCTCATCTGTAATAATCGAGACATAATATTACTTATACTCGGTGGTATTACTTAATACAATGTTTTAAGTAACATAATACAGTGTGTTTGTGTGTTTTAATTAATCAATAAGGTTGTTATAAAATTGTGTCTCATTGTATAACATTGCCATCATCAACATTAAGAATGATCATTTATCAATTTATCATGATTTAATAAGGACAACATGTAATCATTTTAATTTTATAAAATAGGATATTTGTACACCACACTGTGGTAGAATAGGAGCACTTTTATACTGATTTCCACCTCAAATGTACCTACACTATTCACAAATAAATAAATTAAAATTGAATAAAAAAATTAAAAAAAAGGCATGGAGCCATAAATTAAAAATTAATTCATACCCTCAAATTGATCTTCGCAATAATTTCCTCCCACCAAAGCAAATGATGGAAATAAATCATGTATCTGTTTTTGGTCGGGCCCTCGTCAAATATTGCTCTGAAACAAGATAAAAAGGTTTAAAAAACTTTAACCCTACTACAGAAATAATATTGTAAAATTATTTTTCTGACACTAAGTATATTTTAAAATTGTGTTAGTATATTCATATTTATGACATTCCACTTGAAAGTGATCCCCACTTTTTTTTCATGCTATATCCATTTTAAACCGGGAAAATTTATTCAGCTTTTGTGGCCTGAAGTGAACAAAGACACAAACTTTCACATATATAATACCTACATAAGATAAGCTTCCAAAAGTAGCAAAATTTTCAATGTAGGATTTTTTTCGACTATTAATTTAAGAGTACTAAAAAGACGGTATCTATATCAGATTACCTGGTGGATATGAGCAACAATCGCATCTTCTCCATCATATCAACGGGTAAACTCATGCCTTCCAACGCCTTCTCCTCTAAGCCTTTCGGCAAAAGCTCCTTCAGGAGCTTCGGGATACTGAATTTCTTTTGATATGGCCTGAAAAATGCTCGCGTTTGAAACTTGTCATTAGTGCGTGCCCCCTGTTGGAAAAACGCGCCGCCAAGCAATGTATCGTTCCGTACAGATACAGTGTAAAAATTGATGGCTTTGTGATAGAAGCGTGCATTACTTTGCGGAAGTCCATGATAATGAAAGAAGTAAATCTTTAATTCGCTATAATCCGCCGCGGTAAGTAAATCTACATGGTACAGTATATACGCAGTAAGTGATGATGCGGTCTTACATAGTCTTAAGTCTTAGATGCACGTAGGATTCTATTTTTGGCAGGTGTTCGATTTGGAGTCCTCTCCAGTGAAAGTGTTGACGTCATTACGTCCGTCCGAACAGAATTCGATAATGAAGGAACTTCTAATTCCTTCATTATCATGTACTTTGCAAAGTAACGCCTGCTTCCATGCAAGAATGTAGCCATGTCGTAGTAGCGAGTAAAATTAGAGCTTAAATCTATCTTACACGTGGGATGTTGACAAAATGAAATGATCTGCCTTCTTCCAATCGTCGTTAGTGTACGGGCTTGTGTTACTGATGTGCTCAACTTCATGCTCTTGCACTAAAACCACCTGCAACAAAATAAACAATTGGCTATTTGACTACTATTCAAATAAATTATTTTTAGTGATTATTAAATTAAGGATCTCCCAAAAGACGTAATATTCACGTCCCCTGATAGTTTTATGTCGAATAACCATTTTAAACAATTGATTAAAGTAAAAAAGTGCGTCGAACTTTAATGACTTTACATTTCAGAATTTCATATAATCCAATACTTAGGACGCGTCAATAGGCAAATCAGCAACTTTTTTTCATGTCACAACATTTGAAAAAAAGTTGCTGATTTGACTATTTGTCAAATACCCAATTCAGGAATTTAATTACTGCAACAGATGATGGCAATTTTACTTTTAATTAGTGTTACAATATGTAAACAATACACAACTCATACTTTATGTAACAAGTGTTACACTGCTTTGTGGGCTACTGGATGCAAAGTCGATTGCTATCATGCAAATTTGTCATATAAGAAAGTTGTCAGTCTAATGGTGGGATACAATTCAAAAGACAACTGTCATTGAATAAAAAATAATTATTATATTCATTTTTTGCTCTCATGTGCATATATTACACCTGTATATTAAACATACCATTTCACGAATAAATATGAGGTTTTTCTCATCGCTTCTCCGGAAAAACGTGAACATAATCGGCATCTCGTATTGACCAATGTCTGAAGCATGGAACTGGACAAAAACTTCCTCCTTTATACTTGATTCTGAAATGTAAAATATACAGTAAAGTTAGCTCGACCTGTTATCGCAAGTTCGGAAGTTTTATATAAATACTTTTTATTATACTAAATGATGCCCGCGAACTTCGTTCGCATGGATTCTGGTGTTTTTAATTCCCAAGAAAACTCTAACTTTCCAGGTAAAAAGCCTCTGAGATGCAACCCATCTTTGTACTAAATTTCATCAAAATTGGCTACACAGAAAGGCTATTAAAGTGTAATAGACGAAATGACACACTTTCGCATTTATAATAGTATGAATTGGCCATATGACGGACGTGCAAAATGAGATTATTTATATTATCTATACTTCTATACTTATACTTATTCTTATAATATCTTATCTTATAATTTTATAAATGCGAAAGTTTAGATGGGTGGATATATATATGGATGGACGTTTGCTACTCAATCACGGCCAACCGGCTGAATGGATCTGTATGAAATTTGGCACAGACATAGATTATAGTCTGGAATAACACAAGCTACTTTTTATCACGGAGAATCAAAAAGTTCCCGTGGAAACCAGAAAACCCCAATACACACGGACAAAGTCATAGGCATCAGAGAGTAATTTATATTATTGAAGTGCCTTTGTTAAAGAACATAGTGACTATATTGTTTTTGTACACATACAAACATACAGACCATACAGAAGGCGAAAGATGAGCTTTGAATACCAAAATTGGCTAAGCCTGAAGGGAAGAGGCTGCTGCTAAAACATTACAGACATACTTTCGCATAATATTAATTCATGTATATAATCTAATGCCAAGCAGATGACTTAGTAGCATAAGAAATTTAAGTTTGCTTACGAATTGAAGTACTACTATCTTATATATCTTATCTCTAAATAAAATCACAGATATTTTAAAATACTTACCTACCTATGTTATTATGAATAACTAAAGTAGTCTACATTACACTTTATTTATTCATGTTGTGTTAAAATACCAACCTTCTTTGATTAAATACAATTATTAGTATAATAGTAGGTTTGTTTGAAAGAGGTAAGATGGTAGCGGGCCCAAACCGGTATCTATGCGGCACATCCTTGCCTGTAGGGTGGTAACTAGTCACTATATGACCAGACTAGAGAAAATTCTGAAATTATAAATCCCAAAATTGGCCGGGAATCAAACCGGGGACGTAACATTGGAAACATTGGAAAAAGAAACCTGCCATTTATAAATAATCCAAATTAAAAGCTGGACACTTAGATCCCAGCTGTCAACTCTAAAACGTGTCTCTTCCATTTCATTGGTTATTGGCAAAGTATTACAATAACCCATTTGGTACAAACGCTAGCCATAAAATCAAGAATTGAATTGAATTCGCCATAGTCCACTATGCTAGCTATGTATCCGCACATAGCCAAGACAAACTTCACAAGGATAGGGTACTTACTCTTGCATAATATATGTGGATCCTCTCCAAAAATGAATGGGTGATCATTCATCTGGTACTGCGGCTGTGGATGAGCCAGCTGTATGCCAACCACCAGTAAATCTTCATTTTTCATATCATTGGTGATCTTGAACAAAAACTTGACATTCTGGTTTGGTTTTACCTGCAAGGATAGTTAGTAAGCATTTTGGAAGAAATATTCTAAAATCTAAACTATATTTTTAAATAAAAACAGCTGTTGTTATCTAAATTGGGTATAATAAATTGGAAAAAAATTAGAATAAATTGTACAATTGAATTTTGTACAGGGATACAAACTAACCCCACATCAAATTCCATCAAAATTGGTTGAACAGAGGGCCATGAAAGTGTAGCAGATAGACTGACATACTTTCGCATTTATAGTATTAATATGGACTAGCTGATACCTGTAACTTCGTTGGCATGGATTGAGGTTTTTGGTCCCCACAGGAACTCTTAATTTTCTGGGATAATATCTGTGCCAAATTTCATACAGATCTGTTCAGCCGTTCTGGTGTGATTGAGTAACAAACATCCATCCATTACACAAACTTTCACATTTATAGAATTAGAATAGATACATTGGACATCAGTAAGTGTACAATGGTGCCGATTCTGTAATGTAACATCTCTAAACTAAACTGGCAGCTTTAAATCTAGTTCTGTCCCTTTCCGTAGGGAGTATTATGAAAGGGTTAGCAATATTTATAATGCTCTAATTTTAGTTTAGTTTAGAGATTGTGCACTACAGAATCAGCCCCAGTGTACCTAATTTGAATGAATAAATATTGATTCATAGATTAGGAGAACCCTTCTCTGTCCAAGTAGAAACTGCTCTGCAGTGGTCTGGCAATGGTGATGAATTAGATTTATGGAGAAAATTTAGGATAGCAGTGATCACAACAAAGCCGATCATAGTCAAGTAAAGGAATACAGATGCTTCACCCCAAAAGATGAGTATAATGGGGTTATGAAGAAACACATTTTGTTTGCTTATCAAGTGAGAGATAATGAAAGCATCTTACATAAATCCTAATTTTGTGACGGTCAGTGTCTTGCACCTTGGTAGCCTTAGCCTCTTGATATGGCGTGCTTTCAGCACTACCCAATATGATGACACCATCTCTGTTCCTACCAAAGGCTTTCCTAGAATGGAAAAATATACTCATTAGACCTTCATAAACAATTTAAAAAAGTACCAAAGAGCTCACTCACAGACATAATTTTGATTGTTACTATTGAAATAACTTTAGAAGTATCCAAAGAACTCTTCAGTCTGTTTGCTATAAGGGTTCTTAGCTTAGCATAGCTCTACCTAAACTAGGATATACCTAAACTAAAATTTGTCTAGATATTGATTATATTGACCATTGCAATAAATTGTATTGACATAAAGTAACTTTTTGGATGGGTAGATACTTACTAATAATTTGTAAAAAGTTAGTAATATGATCCAAGCTTAGATTTGAACACAAGAAAAAGGAAAAGAATGAAGTACGTAAGTAAATAAACTTACTTATTATGCTTATAATTGAGTAATATCACATTACATTGATGTTTCGGCGTATCGGTATGATGGACGTCCGAATTTTCATCGTAATGTTCGTCGACAATGCCACACACTTCACAATACATTTTAGCTGAAAAATACGTTATTGTTACGTTACGTGAAAAGTTAATACAAACACTGTCTCAAACTTCCAAAAAAATAAGTTTTTAAATCGAACTGACAAACCCTCGGCTCTTTGATATGACAGAGCAAAAAAAATGTGGTGATGTGGTTGCTAAAGTTTAGACTTTTAAAATTATTAACATTATGTAGCGCTCACCTTGTCAATCGTGTTTTTAAAATTTAACTAGATAGATTTTATAAAGTTTAACAACAAATAAAACTTATCACAAACAGAACAAGAACAAAAATGACTGTCACCGACTGAAAAAATGATCCACAAAATGGCGCCAAACGAAGTCGGAAATCCCCGAATATCCTATAAGTTACTTGTCTCTGTCCCCGAAAATAGGTGCATGCATCAGAGACAAGGCATGCATAGTATCCTTTATGTTAATTGTCTCTGATGCATAGACTAATATATAACCTTTGATTTGATTTTATTTAGAGGAGAGGATATGAAACATCATATTTAAATTGAAGCGTGAAGAAAATGGCGTATGGGCGGAGCTTAAAGCTGGGGGTTAGGGCTGGTAGTATCGATACGTCTTATATAATCGATATAAAATTATCACAAATAAAATTAATAAATAATTAAACATAATATTTTGAAAAAACTCTAGTTTACATAAATTACGAATATTTACATTTTATATTCGTATTTTCTAATGAACTAGCTGATGTCCGCGATTACGTCCGCGTGAATTGAGGCTTTTTGGTTCCCGCGGTAACTCTTGAATATTCCGGAATAAAAACTAGCCGGCATGTTATTCCAGACTATAATCTATCTTTGTCCCAAATTGCATACAGATCAGTTTAGGCATGATTAACAACATCATCCATACATCTCAACTTCGCGTTTATAATATGTGTTAGTATAGATTTATATTAGAGTCTGGCTAACGAAAGTAGACTGGAAAAGAGCGGCAAATTTAAAAATTGTTAGTATGGCAAACTCAAAATTAGTGTGACAGACCGAGTAACCTAATTTGATACTTTAGAATTATTTTTGTTGAAACTGATTGCATACTAAAAAACCTACCACCTGCCTGAATGAAAAAACAACAATATTCAATAATAATTTATTTTAGTCACTATAGTCAAAATCTGAATCCAAAGCTTCTATCTGCAAAGATTCATCAGAGTCACTGGTGTCACTATTTCCAACGTTGAAACTTTCAAAATTTTCTTCAGTAATTCTATCTCTTTCTTTGTATTTAATTTCAATATGCATGACATGATCACACATTTTCTTCCAATTCTCTGATGTAATGCTTTCAAACGACTCTTTAATCATTCTTTCTAACTCTACTGTAGTCAAGGCTACATTTTTACTTGCCACTTTACGTTTAGCCAAACTCCATACAAGCTCAATAGGATTTAAATCACAGTGGTAGGGAGGAAGTCTCAAAACCTCATGACCATTCTGCTTTAAAAGTTCATCAGCTTTGTATACTGGGTCTGGTGTGTGCTGCTTTACAAAACATAGCAGCTCTGCCTTTGTGTGGTAATCTTCATACCGGATATCATTGAAAGTAAGCCATTCTCTTATCTCATTTTTCAGATTTTGTGTTGTTGGAGCTTTATTAACAATGACGGAATGATAACTTGCATTATCCATTACTATTACACTCTGCTCATTCAAATTGGGTATGAGCTTTTCTTGTAACCATTTATTGAAATTTGCAGCATTCATGTCATGGTGGTAGTCCGCCATTGTCGATTTTGTGCTAAAAACTAACAATGAGTTTGGCACAGGACCTTTCTCTGATCCAGCATGTACAATTATGTACCTTTTTCCCGTTGAAATATTTTCAATTGCACCACTCGTAGATGGACCTTGCCAAGACTTCTTGGGCTTATAGTTTTTGTGGACATAGGTCTCATCTAAATAAATAATTGGCTTTCCTTCTGAACGTTTCAAAGCTATGGTTCGTAAAAAACGATGTCTCCAGGCAGATATGTCATAACGTTCAATTAATATTGAACGTTCATTCTTGTTTTTCTTAAATTCATAACCATTAGCTAGTAGTATGCGGCGAAGAGTTTCCCGACATCCATTAAATCCTACGCTTTCTTTTAATTCCATTAACAGTGTCCTCAATGTAGGAACTTGTTTTCTGACAATATAAAAATCATTGATTTTGTTGCGAATAGCATCTATGTCGAAACTATCTAAGTTAGACACTGTGGGTTTATGGGGCCGTTTTTTTCCTGGGGTATTCCACACACCATCATTTAGCGCACCTTCCTTTTTTATTCTTTTTAAAGTTGCAACACTTACTCCTGTAAAGAATGATTAAACAACGATTAGGTACAGTATTGACAATAGCAAATTATATTATTATTATACATTATATTTCTTGTGTATAAATCTTGTGCTTAGTAAAAAATTACCAGTAATTGAAGCTATTTCTTCCAAGTACTGATTCTGGGTTCTCATCCTGTCATTCTGCTCTAAATCAGTAAGTTTTTCAATAGTTCTCACTATTTCATCGACTCCTGCTACATCCTCCAGATTTTCTGTCAAAGAAAATAATTTGTGTTACAAATTAATAAATGTAACATTTACTTACCTACCACAACCAATGAAAAATAACCATTTAATTGGAAGTTGCATTTAGTAGGTATTATTAAGGTGTTTAATGAAATGTATAATGAATGTGGATGAAAATAGAGATATAGTTTTTTAAAAAGAGAAATATACAAACAAAGTATCAAAATAATGCGTCATACTGACTTAAAAAATCTAACACAACACGTAAACAATCTTGTTTTTGTTTGAATTTTGCATCTTTCTCTCGTTGTTTTTCTTCAAATTTGGAAATCATGCAAAACAACATCTTCCGCACTCCACTTTTAATTGTTTTATTCATTCTTAAACGCGTAAATGCTCATAAACAAGATCACAACTAAACTAGCGGCACGCTATGATGGCCGGTTTGACGTTTGTCCGCTCATGAAGTTCCGTATTAATTGATAACGACTTTGAAGGAAATAATTGTATTACTTTATTGACGATAGTGATGTGCAGAGATTCATAAATTTTATCGAATGTAGTTTCTCATGAAGTTCCGTATTAATTGATAACGACTTTGAAGGAAATAATTGTATTACTTTATTGACGATAGTGATGTGCAGAGATTCATAAATTTTATCGAATGTAGTTTTAGGTTTAGGACTCAAAATTTATTTATTAAATTGATTTCTTAAATGTATACAAGTGTAGGAAAATCAGTTTGCACCATTTAAGGGGTGAATGTACTTGTGAATATGAACAATTTTCACTATGTGGACAAACCTCTGAAATCGCAAAAAAATATCAATAAATTTTTAAAAATGGAATCTAATACGATCGTCACATAGGATCGCTGGCTAGCACAATTACTACCTCCGGCAAACTCGCGTCAATGCTCAATGCAAAACAAAGCAGTTTCGAATTGACGTTGCTTCGAAAAGTATAAACTGTCAGTGCAATGCGATTGTGATATAGTTTTGACCTGGCTTTGGATTTCAAATATTGATACTGCATTACTGTTGACCCTTGCTCGTTAATTTGGACTCTGTTCAAGCCCTTTGTTGTGGATTTCGTCGATATGACCGAACGTACGCAGAGAACTGTTCTAAATAGTCAGACACGTGAGTTCGTAATACGCCTTCGTAACTATTTCGATCGTGAAGCTCAAAATGGAGGGCCAATTTTACCTATAACGTCAGTGGTTGAACGCGTAGCTGATGCGCTTAATATTGGACAACGAACTGTTAGACGGATAACTAAAAAAAAATATGGCGAGACTGGCACAGAAGAAAATAAACTTCACACACCAAAAAAGAGAAAACGAGCAAAACCAGTCGTAGGCATCGATAGCTTTGATGCCGATGCTATCCGAAGACATGTTTACGGCTACTATTTACAGAAGGAGTATCCAACAAGAAAAAAGTTGGTGCATTCACTGAAGGAAGCTGGATTATTCTTCGGTGGGGAAAGTTCTTTAACGAAGATTTTGAAGACCATTGGATTTCGATACAAAAAATGTAACAAACGCAAAATATTGATGGAAAGATTTGATATAGCGATGGCAAGGTATACTTTTTTACGGCAAGTGAAAGAAATCAAAAATTGGCAAAATGTTGTGTTCTTGGATGAAACATGGCTTAATGCTAACCATACTGTAGGCCGTTCTTGGAACGATGACACAGCAGCATCTACTTCCAAAGTTCCTGTAGGAAAAGGATCGCGACTTATAATTTGTCACGCCGGAACCATCAACGGGTTTGTCGAAGGTTCTCTCATGGCTTTTGCGTCAAAAACCACTGGAGACTATCATGAAGACATGAATGGAGAAAAGTTTACTGAATGGTTTACCTCAATGTTGTGTAGCCTCCCTGAACCATCTATTATAATTATGGACAACGCCCCATACCACTCGATGCAAATTGACAAGCCACCTGCCCAATCCCAAAAGAAAGCTGATATCGTCGCATGGCTTCGTAAAAATGGCGTAGATGCAAACATGAATATGTTAAAAGCGGAATTAGTACGTCTTTTAAAAGAAAACAAACCAACCAAGATCCGATACGTCATTGACGAAATAGCATTAGAACATGGGCACAGAGTTATACGGTTACCGCCTTACCATTGTGAGTATAATGCGATTGAGTTGGTGTGGGCTCAAATTAAGGGATATGCTGCAAGACACAATACAGAACCCCCATTTACCACAAAAAAAATGCTAAAATTATTAGAAGAAGCTTGTGAACATGTGACTAAAGGAGACTGGGAAAAGGTTGTGAATAGAACTGTTAAATTAATAAGGGAAGATTATGAAAGAGATGTGAAAATAGATAATATTATAGAAAACGAACATATAATTATTAATGTATGTGATGATAGCAGTGACGACAGTGAAAATAGTAGTATGGACGAATCTGATTAATTATGGCCTTTTGTGGCACCTTTTTTGGTATCTTTTGTATTCATATGTTTCTTGTGTGCATATAAAGTATGTATATTCATTTTCGTTCAAATATTCAGTTCGTTCAAATAAATTAAATAAACATATACATTTTTGTTTTATTAAACCTATTTAATCAGGTACAAAAACAAAACTTAATTGTTTTTTGTTCGAGAATAAATTGACATTCCACATCACTATTGTAATGTGTCAAACCGGCCATCATAGCGTGCCGCTAGTGTAATCACTGCAAATCACCGACAACCACAGACAACCGCCATCTTGTTAGGGCAAAATGTAGTTGAGTATTGCCATATAAAAAGTTTGCAAATAATTCGAGTCTCTACTTTCGTTAGCCAGACTCTATCGCCGATCATCGATTCAAATTGCTTTACGCCAAGGACATTATTAGGTAGGTTCTTTCTTGGCTTTTCGTTATAGCTCTGGGTTCTAGCTTTTTTGGTCTTCAGAACTTGTCTCTGTTCAGTTCAGAGGTACTAATAAATAACCTTTGATCAGAGACAAGTAACTTAGAGCAAAAGGATATTTGATTATGAA
This sequence comes from Erebia palarica, assembly GCA_964035005.1. Lineage (NCBI taxonomy): Eukaryota > Metazoa > Arthropoda > Insecta > Lepidoptera > Nymphalidae > Erebia > Erebia palarica. The sequence goes on from OZ035994.1 coordinate 22,542,342, forward strand.
AGGAGCTATACAAGTATTCTATGTTTTAGGACTGGGAGCTATGTGCAAAAGACAATTTATTTTAATACAATTGGTTTAATATATAAAAAATATTGAGCAGTAACGGAATATTTTTGGTAATCAAAACTTTATCGGTTTACAACATCATGTGGGAGTTTTCGGGTAGTTCATCTTTCTTCACGTGTCCGTAGATGCCGCTACGCATGTGGCTGAGGAAGAAGCGCTGTCGACTGTCGGGCGTGTAGCCCAGGCCAGTGCACTCGTGGAAAATACTGTCGCAGAAAAAGCCGTGGGCACACTTTTGCCCGTAGTAATCGAAGTCCATTTTCTCGGTGCACTGTTCTTTTGGCCCCTGTGTAAAATGATCAGATTTAGTTCATGGAGTAGTACCTATCCACTTTGGATACTTCATTGGGGTTATTTGCCTTTTATTACCTGACTGGCAAAACCGAAAGGAGTATTATGATTTTAGCAGTCTATGTATGTCTGTTCCACCGTAGCGCTTAAACTACTCAGTAATCCGATTTTGATAAATGAGATATCATTTAACATTTTATACGAACAAGTCGTAAAGCTAGTTAATAAAAAAAATTATACGAACAAAATCGATATGTCGAATATTACATCAAAAAAATGCGGATTTCCGAATTTTGTTTTCGTAGTCTGAGACATATTTATATTCATACCCGGTAGCAGTCCAGGCGATTGCCGCATATCTCATTGATGTAGGTGCCGCGGAGGCAACGCTTGTACATCTTGTTGCCTTTCGAGATGTCGCACACCTCGTGAGTGGGGATGCCGCTGGGGGACGGCTCGCAGACGGGGCATTCAACCAACATGCTAGAACAGAGCACCAGAAAACGTTGGAAGCGAAGTACGTGATATAAAAGTTAAGTTAAAATCCATATGGGCGTTTGCAATGCAAGCGCCCTTAAGGTTCGTGAATCTCTTTTTGACACTTGGCTGGGCAGATAGTGATGCCCCTGTAGCGACACAGACCCTTACATTTTGCTGACTGCGAGCATGCATGACGTGACGCACCTGGGACTGCACGGTGCACAGGGTGGTGACGCAGTACCGTAACATGTAATATGCCATTAATTTAGAGGTAAATCAACGATTTTAAGCCCTCTCCCAATTTACTTACAGGGTGTGGGACATATTTATGCTATGGGCGGCCGCAGTTTCTTGTCGCCGTAGCTTGCTGTGTAAACAGTTGGTAGAGTACTTACCCTTGTAAGTCTATATTGAGTTTCAGACCTACCTGAAACTTTAAAGTAGATAGTAGTTTCAAGAAGAACTAGGAAAGTTCCTACACTTCCTATTAGCTAACAGCAAGTAAATAAGTATCGTTTTAGCCGATACTTGAATTGAAGTTCGGTTTATTAATACGGGCCTAGAATCAAACTTTAAAACAAAATAAAAAGCAACAAAAAAACTTCGTACCACATACCTACTTAATGGAGCCCACAATCTTTTGACGCCGAATTACAAACCCATGTCAGCCCTGTATTGTTTGAGCCTTTTGAAGCGGACTGAAAGTAATTAGAAAATAATAAAAGGCAAAGAAAAGCACCGTACCACATAATCGAGTTCACAACATCGATTGACACCGGATTACCCTTCGTATTCGTGCAGCTCGTCCCTTTCGATGAGGTTGCGGGAGTCGTAGCCCCTGTAGTGAGCCAGACAGGCGGTGCTGGCCAGGAGCATGATAGAGAGTACTGGATGCATGATCAGAGTTCTAGAAAACACGTTAATAAGCTAAATATTCGCCAAGAATAGCCAAGAAGAGACGAGAACGATACGTGAGGTAACTATTCGGTATTTTATCGGATTTGTCTGAGACAAAAGACCTTAACTGGTAGGTAAAGCAAAGATAAAAGTTAAAACCTAACGAAATTAAACCTCCCAAATATTTGCTGCATGAGTATGAAGGGTTGGTATTTTCGTTTCTTGACACAAGACTATGGCTGATTCAATACATAAAACCCGCATCGGAATCGAGAAATATCGGCGAGAAATCTCTCTGAATCTTTCGGCGTGAGTCATAAGACTTTAAAATAATAAGTTTTGCTTTTAAAAATAAGTATCTAACTCTATCGGAATCGTACTGCTACAAATTATCTATCCTTGTTGCTATTATACTGGTATACTGAGGTAAGTCCTTAACCGTTTTACTGAGTAACCCTTTGGTAACCATTAAACATTATACATTATCATTATGATAATCTGACACGCCTGCAATCTGTTGTCAATTAATGCATATTTTTTATCTTTGGTGTATCGCCCCGACGGTAATCTTTTGCAAAAGTTTAGTGACGGCCTCACACCTACCACATTTCGTATTTCACCCTATAAGTAGACCTACGATGTAGACTGAACTCCGATTGAGTAATCCGCCAAGGTTTAAATAAATAGGTGGGTTTTAAACCAGCTCTAGACGAAAATAAAATATTTGAAATCATCATCATTCTAAGAATTTATGAATGAAACTGAAAAACAGCACGTGGTTGGGGGCGGAATTCAATAGATGATCATGAGGTGTAGAATGTAGACGGAATGTATCAGATCTAAATATATAAATAAATATACTAAGCTTTGACATGTAAACACCACTGAACAAACATTGCTACGCTTATGACGTGCTGCATCCGAAATAGGTTAAGATAAAGATATACGAAAATTATGAAAAACTAACGATGCGAACAAGTCTGGTCCGTTTGTCCGTCCGTCACACCTTATAAAATGTCTGTAGCTAGGTAACGCTATCGACTTAACATTTGAAAAAGTTTTAAATACCTATTACTTGCCTATTATAATCAATTTTTTTAAATCTTTCTTTTCAAATCACTGAACCTTGGTCCTATACCTATCTACCTATTACAACCTACTTATCATATTTTGTTTTGTGATCACCATAATCTCTATTGATTGCCGATTTATTGGCATAAAACCAATGGTAGTAAAACGGTGATGACGCAAAAAGTTGTTTTGCAACAAATTGTTATTGTATTGCAATGCGCGTCGCGTCGTGGCGGTCTACACGTATTTTTAATCTATTTTAGTGTGCATGACAAATCAAGAAAAGTCGGAACAGAACGGAAATAGTGTATTTTTGGGTACTTTTACAGGAAATGCATACCTATACTACAATACGTAATTTGACGACCTCCCTGGCGAAGTGTTGAGCACTGTTGCCTTAACGTATGAGGTCACGGGCTTGATTCCCGGCTGGGTCACTATGGGAATTTGTAATTTCTGAATTTTCACTGGTCTGGTCTTCGTAGGGGGTTAGTTACCGCCAAGCGAGTTAGGGTTCCGGTACGATGCCATGTAGAAACTGACTAGGGGTGTGGGTTTAATGGTTTAATAGTGCCATACCCCTAACAGGTTAGCCCGCTACCATCTGAGACCACATCATCACTTACCATCAGGTGAGATCGCAGTCAAGGGCTAACTTGTATACTGTGTGTAAATCTAATGCGAGGCGACCAAGAGGTAAGTTAGTACCTACTCTACCTACTTATGTGCATTTTAAAGGTAGGTAGATACAATTCTGAAGACTTAAAATTTTTCGTTTGGATAGGTAGTAGGTACCTACCCTTAACCTAGGTTTTGAAGACAAATTTAGTTTTTTCAGAAGATTTTACAAAAGTTGTTTGTAGGCACTACTTAAATGTTGTTGTAGGCTATACCTATTTTATAGTTTAAAAATCTATTAAGTAACATTGAGAAGATACAGTTTCCGAGTGAAGAAATTTCAAATATTAAAGCAATTAAACGTAGGAATGAGTTTATTGGCTTTAGGATTTGAACTTCATAAAGTTCATATCCTCAATTCAGTAAATGTTAAAGTTTTTGTTTTTATTCTTCAACCCATAAAGCTTGCAAAAGATTAAAATGATCCTCTGCAACCGTTTTTATAAAAGGATGACGCGGCCACGAAATGAAAATAAGACGATTTTATTTCACGAGTCACTGACACCGTATTAAATTTAAAATTAAATATGTATTACTGAATTTTGATCGGGCTTGGTGACGACGATATGCTTTAAGGCAGCGAGGGTTGCTGAAAATGTTCTGATACGTTTTGTTGACGTGTATTCACGGAGAGCTTTGGACTTGAAAACAAATTTAACGCATTGGCACGATGCGAATGTACCGAGTGTGTGCGCACACGCCGCCCGCCTTACCTACCGCCCGCCCTCCGATATGATTATGCGCATTCGCGTGACAAAGTTCGTGCAAAACGGTTGTTTTTCATAAATCTTTTAATATACACATTTCACAATACTTTTACAGTATTAATAATACTTTAAATATAGTTTTTGTGAGCATTTGTTTTAGAAATCGAAATAAGTGTTGAAAAAGTTTGTATACTCTAAATAAGAACTATGGGTATGATTTCTCGAGTGCGTGGTAGGATAAGGAGTGACTCTTTCTCGAAGATTCAACTCAAATCAGAGGACAAAATTGCAAATATCGGTACGTAATTAAATGTTACAGAAACATAAAGTTTTAGAGACTCGATTTTCTGTAAACTGTACTAAGTAAGTCAATTCGAAAACTGCGAGCGCGGCGTATTATTTTTGTTTGTTTCCAAGAAAATTCATCCGTTCTTCTTATTTTTTCTTCTTGATTACTTACTATGTAAAGTAAATGTAATATTATTCATAGGACATAGGTTATTTTTCGTATAAATTTTAATCGGGATAATCAGGTTTGTTGAACCTATTGAGAGTGAAAGTGATTTCTTACCATGCGTTTCAAATTAAGAAGAGCGATTTCATCCTTTTGTTACTGGTCGAAAAAAAATCATAGGTATGCGAGCTCCGAATCACCATACTTGCAAATAGTCTTCTTATTTGAAACGATAGATTATTTAAACTTCGTTATTAGTAAAAGCTTGTTTTGAACTATTTATATTTATAAAATAAAAATAAATTTATATTTATGCGATCACGTAAAAGTTTGGATTTAGGAGCGCTCCATTTTGAGGTTTTATGAAGGTGTTTTAATAGCAAACTCTGCTTAAAATAATCCCATATATTTTAATAACCTAACTAGTACCACAGCCAAGAACCTTTTAATAAGACGGTCCCAACGACCTCAATTTACGCAGACGGGCCTGTCAAACAAAGAATGTGGACTTATTTGACTGACGCCATCTAGTCTGAAAAGCGCGACAGTGCTATGGAGGGGACAAGGACAGGCTTATACAGGTGAGGGGCACGCCCTACAAGTCGGACGCCCATCTCGTACCTATATATTTATATCGATGGATGGTTCTTGAGTGAAGCTGGTCGTAAGAAGTACGACAGCAAGAACCTTCTGGCTAAAAGTTTCTTTAAATACGACAGTGACAGCTAGAGGTTAACTGTCTCACGTCACGTGACGTCAGTTATTCTTCGGGTCAGGCCTAATCTCTGGCATGCACTTGCAGCTTTTTCGAGTCATCGGCGTTTAAAGCATTACATGATGCTACTCGAAGCTATTAACCCTCCCAGTCGCAGAACAACAAAAAACAGAACCCTAAAAAGGATCACTTTGTTGTCCGTCCGTCTGTCTGTCAAGACCCTTTTTCTCAGGAACGCATGGAGGTATCAAGCTGAAATTCATATCAAACACTCGGTCTACTGTCCCTTGGAGCTGTGAAAAAATCAAATTTCCAAGCCAACGCAATCAAAATAATAAAACGACACTCGCAAGGGAATCAAAACTTACAGGGTACTTCCCGTGAACTCAGAATCTTGAAATTTGGTACGAAGTAACGTTCTATAGCACAGATAAAGGAAAAATTGCGAAAAGCATAAATTTTTTGTTACATCATATAATAAAAATATTTGGTATTGTCTACGAGTCGAACTGCCCGCCTTTGTATCCGGTCAAATGGAAGGAGCTGGTACTGGGGTTTGTATGGAACCCTCGGTGCGCGAGTCCCACTCGCACTTGGCCGGTTTTTTTTTAATTAAGGGGGCTGCCGAGACCCTAAAAATTAACAGCGTTCAATTGGTATTGTGATGACCGCCGTAAACTTGTCAATTTGTTTCCAGTATGGCTGATCTCAATAGTATTCCTGCTGCCGTACTGGGCGCCCCGTGGCCTGCTTGTGGCGCTGGGGGGCGCGTGGCTCATGGCCGCCTACACCTGCCTGGTGGTGCCTCTGCTGATCTCCGCCAACTACCGCTACCCGGCGAGGTGGTACCCCGCCGTCGCTGAGGCTGCGCGGAGTGAGTATTTTTATTTTTTTTATATTTTTTACTAGCGAATGCCCGCGACTTCGTCTGCGTGGTTTGAGGTTTTTTGGTTCCCGCGGGAACTCTACAATTTTCCGGGATAAAAAGTAGTCTATGTGCTATTCCAGACTGTAATCTATCTCTGTGCCAAATTTCGGCCAGGTCCGTTCAGCCGTTGGGGCGTGATTGATTAACAAACATCCATACATCCATACATCCAGACATCCATACATCCATCCAAACTTTCGCATTTATAATATTAGTATAGATTCCACTACAAGTTATCCCTCGACCGTGATCCCACCAGTGGGGCTAACATGCGCACAACGAGATATCCCGCGAAGAGAGAGAGGTGTTGTCGATGCCAGCTAATTTCTCGTTTACTCTAACATGTAAAAACTCCGATAAATTACAAGAAAGAATAGTCGGCATGTAAGGGTTCGTTGAGAAAAATACCACAGGTAACAAATATTACTTCTATCTCTACTTTTGACGTAACGAGACAAGTCAAATGTGTAACCATGTTAGATTCGGTAGACATAATCATAAGTAACATAATATATAATAAGAATGATGATAATTTTACGTCAGGTCAGATGATAATTTTGTATAGTACTACTAAGTATTTAGTATTCTGTGCTACGCTGATGCCATTAACGTTAGACTTTGATATTGCACTTCAAATCCATAATTATCTACATTTATGTTCGATTTGGCAATAAATCAGTTCGTGTTTGATAAAATGCAGAGCTTTAATTAAACGCTTAAATTAAGCATTACGTTAGATGTTATACCTTAATAGAATTTAATTTGCTATATACAAAGTAAGGTATTATTAATGTGACGTTATTTGATATTTCAATGAAATATCTACTTACTAGTGGGCCCAAGGCAGACGTCCTGCCCTGAACCATTAACCATCCCGCGAATCAATCCCGGGAATCACACAAACTCACACAAAAAATTCCATCAAAATCGGTCAAGCCGTTCTGAAGTGATGCGCTTACATACATCCGGCAATTGACTTTTATTTATATACAAGGTGTAAGGTAAATGGTATAACATACCGGCGGCTACCCATGCAATTTTGACGTTATAAACACTATGGCGGTGTTAAAAAGTCAAAATTAATTATTAAAAACTTTCATACAAAATTAATTAGTTAATTAAGGAAAATAAATTTTGGCAACCCTGTGGCGATTAACAACCCCATACCTATTATTATTACGTAATACATAACTTACGCAACATCAATTTCTAATGCCCTAGTACAAACAACAAAGTTGACGAACTTTTGCGAGTCCTTTGACCGAATGCCGCCGCGCGACTTTGACGTCACCTACGTCCTGACCTGACGAAGACGGTAGTATCTACTGTCTAGTAGAGTTGTCATTGATGATAACGAGGTCTTGTGTTCGATTCCCGGGTCAGTAGGTAGTAACGAAATTGAGAAGGTCTACAATGTGTGCTGTAGTGGCTTATAACGATTATTAATAGTTTTTACCTATCTTTTCATGTTATCGATAATAAGTAATAACTAGGATCGACGGCTTAACGTAAATTACCTACCTACCTACCCACTTGCCGAAAACTCAAGGTGAAACGAGATCGACCCCTATTTCCTAGCCGGGTACTTAAGAGAAATTCTTTACATAAAATTCAAACCTAAAAATGTTATGACCGAAATATGGCTCGAACCCAGACTACGAGATTCGCAACCGAACCTGCAAACCACTGGTCACTCAGACGCATTACATGTAGGTACGCTAGTTCATCATACAATTTAATAATAAAAATACAAAATGCACTCCAAATCAACTTCTCACTACAGGCAATCTCTTAAATTTTTATGGAAACCTAGTACAAGCTAGGACGGAATACTACCTACTTACACGCGGTATCCCTTTGCAAAACACCGCGCCTTTGATGCCGCCGCTCGCGCCGCGCCGTTGCAAAATGAATGATATTTTTTGGAAAGTTTTACTTACACCTAATTACGAATAGAGAAACAGAACTTATGTACTGACTACTAGGTACCTAACTACTTCTTAATAAACCGTTACCTACTAGTAAGTACTGTCTTTTTTTTTTGGTATCGGATGTCCCTTAGCCCGGAACTATTGAGTGTTTGGATCGGTGTAGTAGCCAGCGCCACCACGACGTCCTCGTCTCCAAGCGGGATCAGCTCGCTCGCTCGCGCAGAGTCCTGGCGGCGTGGTGTGTGGTGCTGGTGGTGGCTACAGCGGTGACACCGCGGTGTCGCCTCGCGAACCTATTACCTACTTACTACTTAGCATGTACTACTACCTACTAGTACTACCTACTTGTACTACCTACTAGTACTACCTACCAGTACTACCTACTAGTATTACTACCTACTTACTAGTAAAGGGATCCAGACACCAGCATCCTGATGAAAAGATAACAGTAGCACAGCACGTAGATCGTAGATCATGCACACACCCACACACACACACACACACACACACACACACACACATACGACACATAATGCAGCAAAAAATGTTATAAGCTTGCTCACAGAAAGGGTTCAATGTGTGAACCCGCTTTTTCTGTGCACAATTCCATTCTGCGCACGCATTTCTCCACTACTGTTGCACTCCACTGCGTACACTTTGTTTTTAATGTAACCCCATAGAAAAAAATCTAGTGGGGTTAAGTCCGGCGAACGCGCTGGCCATGCAATGGGACCACCACGCCCGATCCAATTATTATGAAATCGGTGGGTTAGGTATTCCCTGCTCTGTCGTGCAAAATGAGCGGGAGCCCCGTCGTGTTGAAAAATCATAGACGTGTATGTTGCAACCGGCAGGTCTTCCAGCAGCTCTTCTAGTTCAGTTCTCAAAAACTGCACATAATTTTCTGCGTTCAAAGCGGATGGTATGAACACTGGACCCAACAACCGGTCACCGATTATGCCAGCCCAAACATTAATGCGCCAACGATGTTGAAAACTGGACATTCGGTGCACTTTTGGATTTATGTGGGCCCACGCGTGTTCGTTATGGCAGTTAATGAGTCCACCTCGCGTAAAAGATGCCTCGTCCGTCCATAGGATGTTGCGGCTGAAGGACGGGTCACCTGCCGCTCGCTCACAGAACCATTGAGCAAACCGCGGGGGGTCGAAGTCACGGCTGGATAATTCCTGGGTCTTACGGTAGTGATATGGGTGCTGACCATCACGGTTCAGTGTATTCCACACTGCCCAATGGTTAACACCCAAAACCTGCCCCGCACCACGAGTACTGCGGGTCGGATCCTCTTCAAAATAGTCCAAAATTGACTCTTGCAAATAGGTGCTAATCGTCGTAGGCCGACCTTCGCTTTGGCGTGGATGAAAAGACCCAGTCTGATGCAGCCTATTCACCAGACCTCGAAAACACGCCGATGTTGGAAGCCGTCGCGGGTTAGGACTTGTTGTAACATACAAGTCGCTATACCGCCTTCGAGCAGCTTCTAAATTACCATTAACAGCTCCTACACACATAATCATATCATAATAGTCTGAATTAGAATAACTCATTTTCACTTGACACCGTGACAGTTAACGCGCAACTGTTGAAATTTCGAAAAACACTCTTTCATAAGAGAGAGATGTAGAAACTCACCTTCCACGCTGCTCCAATGCGGGTTGGTGGGTTCTAACGATTATTTTGACTTCAGGTTAAGTACTGATAAGTAATAATCACCGTAGCATCGTGGAGAAAAATTCTTCAATCGACCGAAGAACGACCCTTCTTTTCTCGTTGGTACTACCATTAGAGACATTAACAACTAGTTAAAATTTAAAAATACGGGACCCACCTCGTGAATTAAAACGATTTATTATGCAACTTGATTCATGTTAGCCTGGTAAGTGGTAGGTATCCCGATTAAGTTAACTTAGGTAAAAAGGCGGTGGCGTGGCTAAAGTCAGAACTGTATTAAAAGCGATAATATTAATTATTATTATTGTATCGTTATGCAATTTAGCAATTCATTACAATTTCCAAATCATTCAAAAAACAAACTACACAGAATAATGAATTATTGATCAAAACTTCAACGAAGTAAGTCGAGAAATTAATCACAGAGAAAGGCGGCTCATAAAATAAGGATAAGTGGCTGACTTTGACTTACGAAGTCCGAAATTAGTCGGGCATTTTTTTTTTTTAAATACGGAGTTCTAGCCGGGCTTTTACTTTGAGAATTTTATTTCATGCCAAATAATGATTACTTAGTATCGCTATTGGATTTAATCGCAACGCTCGCGCTGGCTACGAGGTTTAACATACGGTATTATTCGCAGTTCATTGATATTGAATCAGCTGTTTTAAGGGATGCCACCTGAACATTTATGCTAAAATTTTGAAGTCCTCATAACTCCCCCAGGATATGAGCTGCACGTCTCATGATATTTTTCCAGTATATCTATACACCATCTAACATAGGTAGCCGGCGGTATGTTATACCATTTACCTTACACCTTGTAGATTATAGAAGATGATGCTTAAGTATACCTCTAATATAAACAGGTGCCTTGGTAAACGGAAAATCCTTGTCCGGGTACCGCGGCAGTGCCCTCGTAAATACTCGAGCAAACAAACAACACGGAAGCGGCCATACCATAATAATTTGCTTTTCTCGAAGCAACTCGTGGTTATTTTTGCCATATGATATTAAATGCTATTAATAAGATGGAATATCCCATTAAATAATATCACCGAATCATACAAAAAAATCAAGATTTGTTATTCAAGAGAAGGTTTGTTTACATTATCAGATAATTCTATTTCGGCTGTATTCAGCACTATTTGACGTATTTATTAACACTTTTGTTTGAAGTAAAAGAGAAAATAAATATTAAAAAAACTCTGTTTTAATATAATGGCTCATAAAGAACTGGTCAAGGCCGTGTCAGAACAGGCATAAGGTAGGGTTCCGTAGTCAAGCTAGTTGCTAGAAACTGTAGTCACGCAATTTTTTTCTAAAACTGTCTGAGAAACTTATCAATTATTTCAAAATACCTATTCAACGTATATCAATCACTCTATTACTCTAAGGCCCTAGGGGATGAAGTTTTTTTGACGGGTCTCGCTTTGCATAATTGCCTTTTCATTTCTCTGCGTAACAGACATCAGTATCTAACAGCTGTAGCGGTATAGTTGAGTTTTTAAATGGGGTTTTCACAGAGCGACAAGCGGACAAACGGTATGGACGAAACTATAGAGTTCTTTAGAAAGGTTCCTAGTTTAACTGCGGAATCCTAAAACTCATTCGTTCTACCTACAACACGTTACATCCAGAAATCTAATGTTTTAGCTTCAAGGTAACTCAAACATATGGAGTAATCCTCAACGCATTTCAGAAAAAATATTCCGTCAAATTTATCTGGCCCGGTGGCCAAAATTGGAACAAATTTTTATACCTGTTTAGTTTTTGTAAACTTAGTACCTAGTTAGTCAGACTAATAGTATATATACTATTAATATACGCTAGTATAGTCCCATAAACTTAGCTGACCCGGTGACAGCGTTGCTAGTATATATTAAAAATAAATTAAAAACAAAACTTAACAGACATAAAAATTAGTTCCAATTTTGACCATCGGGCCAAATGACTTGGTGAGACTGTAAATATTTGTACAATGTATATGCGCATTGCGCAGTGGCTTCATCTTTATTTCGATTATCTTATACGAAAGTTATTGTCAAACAAAATTATGGTCACGACTCAGATCATGATCACGCCACATTAAACGTGGCGGCAAATAAGAAAATACACCGTAGTTCGTACGCCGTAGACGTAGAGCGGCGGAAGTAAACACGGGGCGTGCCAAACTGACCTACACGTTACCACCCCCGCTTTATTTCTGAAGCCCCAAAACACAACGTGAAAATAAGATTAGATTGAATAAGATTTATTTGGGATTTATTGAACTACTAGACGATGCCTGCGACTTCAACCGCGTTGATTAACGATATTTAGTTCTCACACCAGCTCTTTTATATCCCGATATAATTTATTTATTTATTTTATTTAGATATCTTTATTGCACACACAGTATATACAGTATACAGTTTAAAAGCAGTAATTACTAGTAAAACTAGATATAAATACGCAAAGGCGGTCTTATTGCTAAGGCAATCTCTTACAGACAACCTTTGGTGAAAGGATAAATAAACGGGAGCGCGGGATGGAGCTGTATTTTAAAAATAAATAGCTAAGAAATGCATACACAAAGTACATAAATTTAGACCAATAAATAATAAATTTAATATAGACTATGTCCTTCTCCGAGATGCAACCTATATAGTAAATTTTGTCAATATCGGTCGAAAAGATGGGCTGTGCGAAAGCATAGCAGACAGACAGACACTTTCGCATTTATAATATTGGAATGGATTTAGTCTGGATGACTTCATCCGCGTGGATTTAGGTTTTTAATAATTTCTTAGGCCTCCAATATTTTGGGATAAAAGTATGGCCTATGCTTCTCCAGTGTCCTTTTACTGCATCCGCACAATAAATCAAGCCGCTCCATTGCTGCATTGCGGCATGATTGAAGGACATGCCAATAAACAAACATACTTTCACATTTATAATTTAAAGAGTTACTATTTCGTCAGCTTATTGTGTATACACTGTACGTACTTACTACAAAAGTTGGGTATTTGACTACTTGTCAAATCAGCAACTTTTTATCAAACGTCAAAAAGCGTGCTTAAACTAGCGGCACGCTATGATGGCCGGTTTGACGTTTGTCCGCTCATGAAGTTCCGTATTAATTGATAACGACTTTGAAGGAAATCGCAAAAAAATATCAATAAATTTTTAAAAATGGAATCTAATACGATCGTCACATAGGATCGCTGGCTAGCACAACTACTACCTCCGGCAAACTCGCGTCAATGCTCAATGCAAAACAAAGCAGTTTCGAATTGACGTTGCTTCGAAAAGTATAAACTGTCAGTGCAATGCGATTGTGATATAGTTTTGACCTGGCTTTGGATTTCAAATATTGATACTGCATTACTGTTGACCCTTGCTCGTTAATTTGGACTCTGTTCAAGCCCTTTGTTGTGGATTTCGTCGATATGACCGAACGTACGCAGAGAACTGTTCTAAATAGTCAGACACGTGAGTTCGTAATACGCCTTCGTAACTATTTCGATCGTGAAGCTCAAAATGGAGGGCCAATTTTACCTATAACGTCAGTGGTTGAACGCGTAGCTGATGCGCTTAATATTGGACAACGATCTGTTAGACGGATAACTAAAAAAAAATATGGCGAGACTGGCACAGAAGAAAATAAACTTCACACACCAAAAAAGAGAAAACGAGCAAAACCAGTCGTAGGCATCGATAGCTTTGATGCCGATGCTATCCGAAGACATGTTTACGGCTACTATTTACAGAAGGAGTATCCAACAAGAAAAAAGTTGGTGCATTCACTGAAGGAAGCTGGATTATTCTTCGGTGGGGAAAGTTCTTTAACGAAGATTTTGAAGACCATTGGATTTCGATACAAAAAATGTAACAAACGCAAAATATTGATGGAAAGATTTGATATAGCGATGGCAAGGTATACTTTTTTACGGCAAGTGAAAGAAATCAAAAATTGGCAAAATGTTGTGTTCTTGGATGAAACATGGCTTAATGCTAACCATACTGTAGGCCGTTCTTGGAACGATGACACAGCAGCATCTACTTCCAAAGTTCCTGTAGGAAAAGGATCGCGACTTATAATTTGTCACGCCGGAACCATCAACGGGTTTGTCGAAGGTTCTCTCATGGCTTTTGCGTCAAAAACCACTGGAGACTATCATGAAGACATGAATGGAGAAAAGTTTACTGAATGGTTTACCTCAATGTTGTGTAGCCTCCCTGAACCATCTATTATAATTATGGACAACGCCCCATACCACTCGATGCAAATTGACAAGCCACCTGCCCAATCCCAAAAGAAAGCTGATATCGTCGCATGGCTTCGTAAAAATGGCGTAGATGCAAACATGAATATGTTAAAAGCGGAATTAGTACGTCTTTTAAAAGAAAACAAACCAACCAAGATCCGATACGTCATTGACGAAATAGCATTAGAACATGGGCACAGAGTTATACGGTTACCGCCTTACCATTGTGAGTATAATGCGATTGAGTTGGTGTGGGCTCAAATTAAGGGATATGCTGCAAGACACAATACAGAACCCCCATTTACCACAAAAAAAATGCTAAAATTATTAGAAGAAGCTTGTGAACATGTGACTAAAGGAGACTGGGAAAAGGTTGTGAATAGAACTGTTAAATTAATAAGGGAAGATTATGAAAGAGATGTGAAAATAGATAATATTATAGAAAACGAACATATAATTATTAATGTATGTGATGATAGCAGTGACGACAGTGAAAATAGTAGTATGGACGAATCTGATTAATTATGGCCTTTTGTGGCACCTTTTTTGGTATCTTTTGTATTCATATGTTTCTTGTGTGCATATAAAGTATGTATATTCATTTTCGTTCAAATATTCAGTTCGTTCAAATAAATTAAATAAACATATACATTTTTGTTTTATTAAACCTATTTAATCAGGTACAAAAACAAAACTTAATTGTTTTTTGTTCGAGAATAAATTGACATTCCACATCACTATTGTAATGTGTCAAACCGGCCATCATAGCGTGCCGCTAGAGTAGTACGGGATTTTGTATGAAATATTGACGTCATCAAAGTGCGACGCACTTTTTTACTTTAATCGATAGTTAAAATAAAGTTATTCAACATAAAACTAACAGGGGACGTGGATATTACGACTTTTGGGAGATTCTGAATTTAATAATGACTAAAAAATTATTTATTTGAATACTTTTCAAATGCCCAGTTAAACAGTTAATTCTTGTAAAATCATCTAAATGTAGGTTAATAACCCAAACCACAAAGATTAAAATTGAATTAAGTTCTGAAGGTTTAGTCCCAGTGTACGTGTTTTTGCCACTTATATCTTAAGTACCTTCAAGGCAAGAGTGAATAGGCATCTTCTAGGCAAGCGCGTTCCAACCTAGATCTCATGATTGCTTTGTACTAAGCATGATTGTCGTCAAGCGCAAGCCTATCACCCAATAAAAATAAAAAAAGTCTGAAATTTTGAAAAGTTTGCAAAACAAATCGTACATCAGCTCTGTCACCTGAATAAATGTTTTTGCGCGAAGTGGTTCGTTAAAACATTAATGCGAACGCATTTTCAATGATTTGAATTATTTCTGGAGCATATCATCGTTCGCTGAACAAATAACCTTTAATTGAAAGCGACGATTTTTCAAAATGTTTGCGTTTACATTACATTTTATGTTTACAATTTAAATTTTTAATGAATTTGATCGAAATAACCGTGCTGGCTTTTGTAATATTTTTCGACACTACTTTTTTGTTATTAAATTTATTTGTGCCAACGAGCTTAGTGACTAGGTACGAATAATATTTTGGGGTTTAGGTGGGAGTAAAATAATATCGTTGTAAAGACTTAGCCACAAATCGGGTGCTACGAGACGTAGCCAGGGTTGGTGTTTTGTAACGGTGCTACGAAATTAAGCGAGGTATGGTGCTACAAAAATGTGCTACGAAACGTAGCGAGGGATAATAAAAAAGAGGTGCTCCAAAATGTAGTGATTAATTATTAAAGGATTGTATAATTTATGTTTTAATTGAATTTTGTTGATTGAATAATTTTAGTGATAAGAGCGGTCTTGCGCGCGCGTTGTTTTCTTTTTAGAATTAAGTTATAATTTACCTATCTATCTATGTGAGTATTTATCTATTAAAATGTACTGTAATATGTGTTTTAAAACACGACGGTTGGTATATTATCATCTCTTCCAAACTTGAACTCAAATAAGAACTATTCTGGCTTAAATTCGAATAAAATAATTTCAAAATAGTAGAGGCCGAACCTTAGTACCCGTATAACCGTAATTAATCTATTTATTATAGCACTACGCATGAAATGCCATGTCTCATGCATTTGCTTTCAAATTACGATTGTGTGTTGCATCGTAGTTTAAATAATATACATGCCAACTTTACGTATACATGTTGGTATGTGTAGTTATGTGTGAGAGTCAGGTCATTGTCGAGAAGCTGAATGGAGCGGCGGAAGCTGGCCGGCCGCCAGCGTGTGTGCGTCAAACTTTACTGAAAAATTCCCGACTTTAAACATAAACATTCTATCTCCAGGCTTGCCATTTTAAGATATATCAATGGTCGATTAAATTATGTTAGAATTTTAGGTTTCTTTGTTTTGATTGCCGTTCCTGTTTATATTATAATATATAATTAATTTGGCAAACGTTAATTCGCTCTTGGTATATATTATTCTAGTCTAGTTATTCATTACTCATGCCACGTAGAGTCTGCGGATGAAAGTATTGAACGCTTTTCAAGTTATTTAGTAAGATAAACTGAAACGCGTAACGATACAGATGAAGCCATACAAAATTTCTGTGAGCCTATTTATCCTAGAACGCGAAAAATCTTTAGCTAAATTATAATTGGATTGTCTACGGGCATTTATGTTTCATTGCATTCAATTTAAATACGTAATCCATGCCTATACTATAGTCGATACTACTGTGCTTCGGGTGCTGGCAGGCACCCCTGTTGAGGGATTTTTTTAAAGATTTTACAAAATTAAAAAGATTATCCAACTTACCAGAGTCTGTACTGTTGTATGTGAGTAGATGGTTTCTGTCGGAAGGCTACTCTGAACTGATTTTCCTAAGCCCTGGCTATCCCTTTTATACTCCATAATTCTTTGGAATATTCCTTAAAAATTTTAGGTCGGCTAAATGCCACACGAACAAGTAGAAGATGAACGAACCCCGTTTTTTTTGTTAGAAATCCACATTTTACACCAACTTAATCCATAATTAATATTATAAATGCGAGAGAGTGTATGTCTATCTGTCTGCTACGCTTTCACGGCCCACCTGTTCAACCGTTTTTGAGGAAATTTGGCAAAGGGGTAGGTTGTATCCCGGGGATAAATAAATGATTAAGGATTTCCCGCGGGAATTGAAAAAACTGAATCCACGCGGACGAAGTCACGGGCACCATCTAGTACTTAAATAAATTCAGACCAGACTAGAAGGTGATTTTGCCCAAAATTCGAAGTAATTTAGGAAGAAAAACACACTTAGTTAAAAATCGCAGGCATATATTTCCAATTCACAATATTACCTATGTAATATTCTTTTTTTCTTGCCGATTCCCTAAGCTTAGCTTACCTATTTTAGTAGTAGGTATGGTTGCAATGTATTCCTATTAAAGATTATTATGTAAGTATACTCATTTAAGACCTTTACAGCAATAACAGCTGTATATGCATAAAAATTAAAGAAACCTGGTTCGTTATGATACTAACCCGACCAATATTATTCCAATAAAAAATATCTTTTTCATAAAAATTAGTAATGCAAATCAGCCTGAAACCTTTGAATTGGAAAATGCTTAAGGAGGACAACGCGATGTGACAGCTCCTGGAAAAGGCTGTTGGCTATTGTATCCTTAGTCTTATTATAAAAACTTGTCCTTTAAAAGTAAAGCACCGGGTTCGATTATTGGTAGAAAAAGAAATACATATTTTCTAGATTACTTATTACTAACCTTCTACTACTACTACTACCACCTAAAGCTTAGGTAAATCATCGTCTTAAATCATCAGATTATAATCACAAGTAGGAATTTACGCATGAATTTAAACAACTTTTGTTCTGGAGGGAACCAAACCCCCCCCCCCCCCCCTTTTTTTTGGTGAAGCCCATTATCTTTGTACAACAATTTTTAGTGAGTTCAGTCCTATAAAAATAGGAGTCAAGATGATACCAACAGTATTGCAATGGTCTAATGAACTACTAGCTGCAGAGTTCACAAAACTATCACAAAGGTCTGGAAAGGCTAATGAGAAGTGCAAATTGCAAAGTTTCAACAATACATCGTGGCATGGCCCGGGATACAACCCATCCCTTTACCAAATTTCATCAAAATTGGTTGAACGGTTGGGCCGTGAAAGCGTAGCAGACAGACAGACACATTCTACACATTTTCGCATTTCTAATATTAGTATATGGAATGTATGTACATGTCACCGTAAGATTGTAAAAACCGTTAGATTATAGTCTAACTCGCGAAATTGTAAACTGTCGAAAGATTGTAAACCGTTCAATGTTCTGAGTGTCAATTTTTGAAATATTCATTGTATTTAAACCCGATAAAACCTAACCTGTCACCGTAAGATTGTAAAAACCGTTCGTTTGACCGTTAGGGCTCGAAATAAATAATCAGGTAGTGCAGGTTCTATCGGGTTAATATACCTAACAGATTACAATCTACAGAAAAATAATGCGTTAAATTATAATCTTTCGACAGTTGCAATTTCGCGAGATTACAATCTACAGAAAAATAATGCGTTAAATTATAATCTTTCGACAGTTGCAATTTCGCGAGTTAGACTATAATGTAACGGTTTTTCCAATCTTACGGTGACATACAATACTTTCCAATCTTCCCATGGGGTGCGACTTCATTTGAAATGTATAAGTAGGTACTTAAAAGATTCGAAATACTGAATTTTGACGTAATACGTTTGTTTTTCTCCAGAGATCGGCAGACGTCTCCGAGCGCCGGTAGCACGGCTGCTTGGCGTGTTGAAAACCGTGTACGCGCCCCTCGAGCGCGCTGAACGGCTGTTCCTGCAGATGAATAACCTTTCCACTATGATAGGACAGGTAATTACCACACCACCACCACCACTACAGCCCATTAACGTCCCACTGCTGGGCACAGGCCTCCACTCTCATGAGAGAGAGGGAATTAGAGCTTAGACCCACCACGCTGCTCATGCGGGTTGGCGGGCTTTAACGACTATTATCATGCTAGTGATAATAACCGGGACCGACGGCTTAACGTGCTCTCCGAGGCACGGGGGTGAAACACCGCCAACTTCCCAGCTCCGGGCTAGTACACGGGACACGAGCCCGGGACCTCGTCGGCCACGCAGTCGAACATGCCAACCACTAGACCAACGAGGCAGTTAATTACCACACACATCTTACTAAATCAATCTTCTATAAAGAATTTCAAACAAACTATTTCTCTGCGCTTGACCTACCTACTCTTAGTACCTAGGTTAATTTAAAAAGTTACACTAGGTCCTCAGCCTGGACATCCGAATTTTTAAAAATTGAAAATTACCAAACCTATCAGGCGCCACTTATTTCAAACTGCCAGAAACTATTTTTGTTCCAAACTGCCAGAAATTGCAAAACTGCTGTAAACACTATTATTAGGTACAGGTTGCCTTATCGCTTTGCAAAGCGATCTCAACCAGACAAAGGATACCGGCAGGATTTTAACCTGCGTCTCTTTAGGATTAGCGCCCGGATAAAATTATAAAAATAGAAAAATAATATTATTTCTAATCTAATAGTTTCCAATTAAAATACCACGATGTGTGCAGTGGCGTGCACAGGTTTTGAGGCTAGGGTAGGCTTTCGTTAGTCAGGTTACCTATTTACTGGATGTTTTGATGAAAATGAGCATTGACGTATATCCATTTGGGTAAGCAGCGCTTTTATGCCTATATGAACTGCACGCCACTGGATGTGTGGAGCTTAAACATATCTCAAACTTATGCCAACCTATTCCCAATTTCCTTTTCAGCTACTCATATTCACAGCGTGCGACCGGCTGCTAGTGTTCGGAGGGCGGCTGACATGTCTCTACTCGCTGATGTTCTACAACGTCATCACTTACTCCGTCAGCTACGTCCGCGAAATATGCACCAAGGAGGACTGGTCTCCGTACGTGAACTTGACTCGCAACTCCCGCGTGAAACACCTAGCCATGACCGCGACTAAAATAGTCTTGGAATGGACCAAAGCTGTGACCTTCATTGTAACGATAACCTTTATTCTCCTCATTTTAGGATTAGAGCAAGGTTTGGAGTACTTCCGGCCCACAGCGCTGTATACACTCTTAACTGGCACATACTATTTACTATCAGAAAAAACATTCTTAGAGCTGTGGCCTATTGCGTTGACAGCGCTAAAATTGGAGAGGCTCGAAGGAATGGAAGCGTTGTACTGCGGGTTCTGGGCGCGAGGTATCACTACAGCAATAGCAATCCCTCTAGTTCCAGCGCTGATGTGGAATGAGAGATGGAGATTGGCGGTGTTGGTTGCGTACTTTTGTGTTGTCGTGCACGGGAGGTACAGACTCGGTCAAGCAATATCAAAGCTGAATGAAGCTCAGGGCTCGTTGGCAAGGTTTCGGCACGCGACTTCTGAAGAACTTTCCACTTTAGAGGATGTCTGTGCAGTCTGCCTTGGGAGCATGAGGTCTGCTCGAGTGACACCCTGCGCTCACTTCTTCCACGCTGACTGCTTGAGGAAATGTCTCGCCACTAATGATAGATGCCCGATCTGTGTACGAGAGTATGTATTTTGTTGAAGGTTCGACGAGGATTCCGGATAAGACTGCTGGTTTAGCTTGTAATTAGGTAAGTAACATTCTAACGCGAGAGAGATATCAACTATCAAGGCTCAATTTTTAAATAAAACTGAAACTAAAAGCGTTAAAAATATGCCATCTGATAGCATATCCTTCTGTAACTGCCCGAAAATAAGGAGAAGGTTATTCGATGTGTGAGAATACAATAATTCTTGCAAAAGGCATGGAAAATTGAATCCAGTCACTTTTGTAGTGTAAGTTTTATGATGTACCATATTGTTATTGATATATTCATATATTTGTGCATTAGCTTTAGCTATTACCGTCAGAGCGATCAAGCGGGCCCTTCTTTTCAGCGGCTGAAAAGAAGGCCCGAATGATTTTAGCAGCAACTGAGCATATTAATTTGACGACCTCCGTGGCGCAGTGTTGAGCGCTGTTGCCTTAACTTGCGGAGGTCCCGGGTGCGATCCACAGCAGGGTCAGTTTGGGAATTTATAATTTCTGAATTTTCCCTGGTCTGGCCTGACGGGAGGCTTCGGCCGTGGCTAGTTACCACACTATCGGCAAAGACGTGCCAAGCGATTTACCGTTCCGATAAGAGGCCGTGTAGAAACCGAATAGGGGTTTGGGCTTAATACAAGTGCCATGCCCCTAACAGGTTAGCCCGCTACCATCTTAGACTGCATCATCACTTACTATCAGGTGAGATCGCAATCAAGGGCTAACTTGTAATGGTTAAAAAAAAGCATATTAATTATGTAGATGCTTAAGCAATTTGAGGCTATTGCTGCATAATCGGACGCTCAGGAGA
The DNA here is from genome assembly GCA_964035005.1 of Erebia palarica. NCBI lineage: Eukaryota > Metazoa > Arthropoda > Insecta > Lepidoptera > Nymphalidae > Erebia > Erebia palarica. The sequence goes on from OZ035994.1 coordinate 22,563,901, forward strand.
CAGCTGAGCTCTAACCTTACAATTTACATAAGCTAGTGTTAGGTAATGGTTACTAATGTCGTAACATACCTACTTGTAAGATTATAATATTATGAATGTTTGCGGAAAGATTGTGGCGAAAAGCTGAGTCACGAGAGATTCTAGTTTAAAACTAGGTTTCCGAGGTATTATTAAGTACTGTTAAGTTAAAGCTTATAGGAATATTTTGCTTAATTTATAAAAAAACAATTCAATATTTATTAAACGATGACTCAACGTCCTAATGAGAAAATTTTATATTTAAAAACTTTTTTTTAATTATGTATAATTTACCTACCTACCAGAAATGGTTTTTGGGCCTATTTTTTATATATATTGCAAAAAAAAAACCATTTTGCACGTGGACAATATAAATATATAATGTCTACCTAAATGGTCCATAAACTTTCATTTATTTATCTAAATAATATTAATAGGTATAAATAGTAGGCACCTATACCTACATAATATTCACCGGTAATGTACCTGTAATTTATGAAGGACCCGGATGAATTTATTATTGTAAATTGTTATGCGAACGTAGTAGCTTTGCACCAGAGGTGTTAGCATATCGTTGAATGGTTAAACGGTTAACGGCTAATGGTTGAAAATATTAGTAAACAATTTTTACTCGTGTGCACTAGCGAGTGAAAAAAAATTGTTTCTTTTACTATCTTTTGTTAAACGGCTAGCGGTAACGGTAGTAAACGATCTTTACTCCTGTGAAAAAAAACATTGTCTTTTTAACTAACGTTTACAGTCGTTAACCGTTAACCGTTTAACCGTTTAGCGATATGCTAACACCTCTAGTTTGCACACCAACTTACTTACGTGATATTTCATTATTTTCTTTTATTTAATTTATTTGGAAAATTTACTTAAAATATCGAAATGATAATCGAATACTAAATAATAAGTTTTATCAACACACATTTTTCGCACCAGGAAACTTTCCATAATCAATAATTTTTATTCATTATAACGTTTTAAAATAAATTATAACTTTTCAATTAAATATTTAGTTTTATTTTATATATAATCCTCTACTAACAAACATCAGAATTGTAATCGGCTAAACCGATTTTAGTCTAGTAGTTTACGAGGACGACAATAATTTGTCTAAAGAACTAAGGGACGCTCGATTTTTTTTAATGTAAAAAATTTCAATTAGTTATTTTTAAAAAAACTATCGGTACTGCCATCATGTCATCGTACAAATATTTTGCATGCCCATCGTATGGCGGATTATAGATGGTAAAAAGTTGTAATTAAGACCTATAATGTATCTATTTGCAATCAAGCAAATAAAATATTATGATTATGATTATTATTTGAGCACATTTCTGTGCCTAACTGGTAGGTAACACACCTAATATGTTACTATCTATTAGTGATTATTATAGGAGCAATATTCATGTAGGTACATACGATAGGTAAGTCGATACGTTAAACTCATAAGACGTTAAATACTATGGTTGATCTTTAGTGCAGTAACAGCTTAACTATGCAAATGAATGCCTAAAAATTATAATAGGAGTTCTTAAATCTTACCTATACTTACTGCAGGTGCCTATCATAGGTACCTACTCTGAAGTTGAATTCTAATTTTCAGTTCAGGGTCCCTTTAAGTTGAACATAAGTGACTTTTAGAATCCCACGATAAGTTAACACACCACATTAGCTCCGTTGCCATGACATCATAGAATTACGTCACGTACACAACATCCAGTCGCTCTTTAACTAAAGCTGTCCTTTTCATACACTTTTCAATATGGTATAGACCTCTCTATCTACGTATCTACGTTTTAAAACAGGATAACGTGAGATGTGCAAATCTTATATTTTTACGCTGTCCCTTTCATTCCCAATCGTTTTCGGTACATACGACAGAGACGAAACGATGTACGGTCCACCGAATTTAAATCTATTTGAGGCAAGACTCAGTCCACAGAGTACATTATATATACTGGTATAGAGTTGCTACTCAAGTTTCGGCGTACAGTGACATCTATCGGGAAGTTGTCCAACTAAAATATATATAACCATAACAAACCTATTACATAGTACTATATAGACCTTATTTATCGTATAATAATTTATCTTAATTATTACTAGATCACATAAATCTGCAACTATAGAATTATGTGATCTTGTAATAATTAAGATAAATTATTATACGATAAATACAAATAGTAAAAGATGGTGTTCAGGAAATGAAACTCATGTTGATTATTTTCTTCTTCTTTTATTATTATAAATATGTGCCAAGCATTGCATAACATCTTCGCGGTCGTAATGGGTTTTACCAGACAATATTTTATTAATGTCCCTGCACCAATTACACATAAAGAATATACAAGATATATTCAAGAACTTTTCGACAATGTCAGTTTTATGTTGTGTACATTGAATGAAATTAAAATCAAGCCTAATTTGTAAGATGGTTTTAATATAGTTTCGTATATTATATATTTGAGGGCTTTTTTTCACTACAAAATGAAAAACATCTTGAATTTGAGAAAAACATCGAACTAATTCCAGGGCAGGGTATGATAGGAAGTTTTTGTTTCGGTTGTATTCTCTTAATTTAATATAATGATTTTCCTTTGAGGAATATAAGTTTGTAATACAAGTTTTACATTTTTTAAAGACTTTTGTATGACACTGTCTTAATAAATATCCAGTTATATATTCTAAAGCGGCCATTACACGAGGGTCTCTTTTTTTAATATCTAAATCGACAATCATGTCTTCACTATAAATATCATCATATTGTATTTCTGATGGAAAATTTACATTTTTCTTTTCATCCTTTGTGAAGAATAAAGCTTTTAAAGATTTAAAAATAAAGGATTCATCATCCTCACAATTTGACCCTGGCGTATATGTGCTACTTAAATTATTTACCATAAGGGCTACAAATGCTGATTCAAACCCTGCACACGTTGGAGAATTATTTCGGTAACCATGACTTCTCACACTACCGAAAAAATTCTCCAATGTGTCCTGGTTAAAATGCCGGCACCAGATTGATTTAATATTATAATTATTAAATAATTTACTTTTTAATTTTTCCATATTTTCTATAGTCCGTATCCAGTTGTTCACTGTTGGAACAACACTAACATCGCCTTTTTTTGAAATAAATTTCATGGATTTTAATATGATTTTAGATTTTTTCCATACTTCTTGGTGCTCTGATTTTGGGGTAATTGCTAGCAGCAATGTCTTTCCACTCCTCTTTGATGAGTTATTAAAACTTCCATTCAGAGAATCAAATAGATTGTCAAAAAATAATAGAATATCTGCCGTGTCTCTGCATTCGTTCGGCAGTAATCCTTGATCTGAAATGGAAATAAAATGTAAGCAAGGCAGATATTTAGTAAGTGGCTATTACGCCTATTAGATAAAGAAATAAATATCTTTATTTTTTGTTTCTTTATGTAGTTGTTACTATTTTTTGCAGCTGCAAGAATAAAGCAACAGCTATGGTTGGTTTGCATTTCAATTCAATTATATCAACAGCACAGAAACTGCATCCAAACTGCTATTTTACAGCTGGCTTGCAATCCAAATGCACATTAGACTTGAAGATAATAATCCTATTCTAACGTTATAAATGTGAAAGTTTGTATGCTTGTTACTCCGTCACCCCACTACAACTGAACCAATTTGATTGAAAATTGGAATGGAGATAGCTTATAGACTGGATTGATACATAGGCTACTTTTATATTCGACAAACGCACATTTCCTGCAGGATTTGTAATAAACTGAAGACCAGGCAGGCAAAGCTGAGGGCTAATCCTTATAATCTATAAATGTTTATAAGCTCACCAGCTAAGAATCCCATATTAACTCCGACAGTGTGACTGAAAATTTGTGCTGCGTGTTTGACCTTCATTTTAGGGATTTTATTAGGGTCACAATGACTTTCAGTCAATTTTTTTATTAATCTTATACCTTTATAAGTAGGATTGTTCTCATAAAGTTTTAAAATGTGGTCCCATTTTGCAATTCTTTCAGTGCCATCCATCATGTATTTTAAATTCTTAGACAGTAAGTTGTTGCGGATTCCTTTTAACAAGTGAGGCACATCATATAATGGGACCACTTCTTCATTGTCCACCTCAAACACTCCATCCCTTGCATCTTTACCTGCTTTGATATAGTCTTGCCTTGTTTCTTCAATTAACTGACTAATTGCACTAACATTAGATGTTCCCTGGTCACAAACAGTAGCAAGGACTTGAAAGCCAGCTTCCTTTAACTTTTTAATATTTTTCTTTATCATTGCTGCTAATTCAGCTTTTTTTGTACTGCCAGCACAAAACGAATATGATATTGGCTGTTTATAGTTTTTTAGAATGCCTCTAATCATAAAAACTAGCACGTGATCAGCAATTTCTGTCCTTACTACTTCACCATTATCAACTAAACCAGTAATCCTGTCATTCTTCCTGTCATAATCAATGTGTGGTGTTAGGGCCATTTCGTCAAAAACCAACGTACACAATGTATCATTGGGTTTCATTTTAGATGCCTGCTTCTTCAATTGCTGAAAAATATTTTCGTTTATACCAGGTTTTATATTTGCTTTGGATATCATCCTGGATAATGTGAATGGTGATGGCAGAACAAATACTTTTTGCAGCATCCTATAGGCTCTTGGCCCACGTTTAAAGAAATGCAATGACATAACTTTTTCTTCAGGAGTGAATCTTCTCCCCATTTTGTGTTTTCCACATTCTCTTAATTGGAGCATTGTAAAAATGGCTGCCATTGAGGTAAATTTTTTTAATGCTTTTAGAAAAGTTGGATTTTTTGATATTGTCATTGCTTTTTTCAGTCTCTTTGAAAATTTTTCTTTTGACACATTTAAGCTTTTCACTTTTTTCTTTAAGGTACTAATTCTTTGCCTCATTTGAGTCTTTGCAGACTTGGTCAGCTTCAAATCTGAAATGAAAATAACATACTTAAATAAATATTTTTTAAGCCTTTTCCATGTAAATGACCCAAATGTGAGATGAGATTCATACTGAGGGTTCTACACCATTACATGTAAAACACAGGTCCACAAGCACTTATGGTGGCTCTTTGAAGTATCAAACTATTATAGTTCCAATGATACAGCCCTGTCACAGACAAGACAGCAGAGGCTCAGTAAATAGGGTTTCTGTTTTCACCCCATGGGTACAGAACCCTTAAAACTATTGTTCTCATGATTTTGATATAGATTATGCTTGAATGAGGATCATCATATTATGATCAATTTAAGTTATTTGATATCTAATGGTAATAAATACCTAGTAAGAAAGAACTATAAAAGTAAATCAATGATTGCATTAATTAATCATCAATGCAAATATCATCTGCATGGTAATTCCTACAGATTCTTGTGTTCCATTTAATATGCTTGGTGAAATAAATACTTATTTAGTATACAGTAAAATAAAATAAATCTTACTAGATTTTGAGGTAGTAGCAGGTTTATGCATTTTGCTTGATGTTGAGGCTATTGCAGTTTCTTCCATATAATTTGTTGGAAAATAATCATTTTTATTAGTCACTTCAGCTAAGGGTATCCTTTGAGCTACAGAACCTATAAAATATTCATTATGATTAATGTTTTTTCTCATTTTAATTAATTGACTTGACTAGACGTCATGCAGTACTTTATTCAAAAGGTAGTTCAAGGTAGGTGGTTGCCAAAGAATATGTGAGCCTTAATTTCATTTAAATGAGAATGAAGGAACGGAGGTGAAGCGATCCTGGGGCTTCGTGGCTTAAATGTCACAGCACAAAAAAGTTTTTGGTAAAAAAAGTGTTTTGCACTCTGTGAATATTCTATAGCACACCCTAAAATAATTAAATGTGAATCTGAGGATGTAATATATAATGGTACCAATCCATTCAGCCCATTGAAGTAATTGTTAAAGATATTACTGAATGCATTTAACTTAAAGACACTAACAAAATTGAAATTCTATTATAAAATTAAAAACATGACAGTTTGTATGTATGGATATTTATTACTCCTTCAGTCTCAACTTCTGAACCAATTTGGCTGAAATTTTGAATGGAGATAGCTTATACCCTGAATGAACATGCATCAATTATAGCAGACACCCGGAATATTCATCATTCCCACATGATTTGTAAAGAACTGAAACTACACTGTGAAGTCACAGGATAAACTATGTTTATAATATTTTCGAAGTATTACAATGCCATTAATTTAAATAGTAACTAACCTTTCATTTGTAATGTTGGAATTGCTATATTACTCAACATTTTACTCCTGGTCCAATACCTAGGTTCAAAATGTGCATGACATATTCTTCTGTATTTAAACACATACATATCCTCTAAATCCTTAAGGTTTTCACCCACTGCTTGTATCCAAGTCTGAAAGCGTGTTGGATCATATTCAGGATTCGGGAATTTGTGAAGTATTACACCATCTTCACCTACAAACAAATACTTTTAAAGAAGTTGGTATTAGTACAATATCAAGTTGTAGCAGCCAGTCATCATTCATCGCTCTACGAATGTGGTATGAATATCATTTGACCGCTTTGGATTCATGAATCAGGCATAAGTCCCTAAGAAGACCATGATCTATATTTCAGTATTAATAAAAAATATTGTCTTTTATTTAACTTGCGAATAAGTCGTACTTACGGCTTTTTTTACATTCCGAAACGCAACAAATTTTATCTGCTGCCATTACGAAGAAGTAGGTTTATCCGTAGGCGAGATATATCGAGTCCTTTTTACATGCGTGGGTCACTGTTATGCAAAGAAAATCGGAGTCCAAGAATAGCCAAGTCGTGATCAAATGCAAAGATAATCGGAGTCCAAGAAATAGCCAAGTCGTAATAAATATATGCAAAAATAACGAAAACGAAACACCAATACACAATTTGTCCAACCGGCATGCCAGAAAAACGTCAATGAGCAAAGTCAAACTTTGTCAGATAACAATATTAAAATGGCGGATGGCCACGTTTAAAAATTTAATCACAAATGTTTTGTTAAACTTTTATCTTAAACTTGAAGTAGTTTATATCAAAAGAATCATACTAAGTTATCAAATTAACTCCTATTCTGCTCAAAAAGATATTGTAAATATTATTATCTAGTTGATTCAATTAAATGACATTATGCAATAAATTAATCTAAAACATAAGCTTCTGAACGAACACTTATTTCATCACTTACACAGACTTGAACCACAGATAATGTATCACAAACCTTCATACGAGCTAATTTGGCTCGTTTCAAGATAAGCGCCATCCTTTGGCGAGTTGTGGAACAAAAATCCGTACCAGTTTCCATACAACAGAAAAATGTTCTAAGTGCAAAGGCCCTGACTCAGTCGAATCGGTATGTTATGTGGTAGAAACGCGTTGTGGTAACTCGAAAATAAAATAAAACGTGTTTGTGCGTCAAAATATTTTTGTTTAATGAAAATGTGAATAGTTTTCTTTAACATTTATATCGGTCTCTTTGAATTTTGAACCGGATGGATATTAAAAGGTTAGTATGGCCATATTAACGTTTACTTAAGTATACTTATACGAATACATTTTTTGATAAAAAACAGCGATAAGCTTACCTATACTACTGATAAGTTGGAACAATGTTTTCGAGTATTGAATACATTTACAGTTTACCTGTACCTACTACTTAAACGGGAAGTAAAGCGTATTTTTTTAATATTTTTAGGTCAGTAGGAAATTATTATTTCATTCTTATCTCACTTTAATGTCAAATTTCGTAAGCTTTCAGCTATGCTATCGCACTACTTTAAAGTTTTTCATTATTAGTATTTAATTTTTAACACTTTCTTACAAGAAAATAAACGAAATTATTAGTAAAACTTACATCTAAGTACCTAAGTAGATAATTATTATACATTAGCAGACTTGCCCGCGACTTCGTTCGCGTGAAACAAGTTTTTTAAATTCCCACGGGAACTCCCTTATTTTTCGGGATAATAGCCTATGACACTCACAAATAATGACGCTTTCTATTGGTACCAGAATTTTCAAAATCGGTTCAGTAGATCCAGAGATTACCCCCTACAACGTCACAAACTCACAAACTCACAAGTCACAAACTCACCATACCTATTTACCTCTTTATAATATTAGTATAGATATGATTGGTACATAAGTATGGATGGATTTTACATTGTAACGACCTCCCTGGCGCAGTGGTGAGCGCTGTTGTCTTATCGTGGGAGGTTCCGGGTTCGATCCCCGGCTGTCAATTTGGGAATTTATAATTTATAAGTTCAGAAAGTTACCAGGCCGATAAAAACGTACCGCCAAGCGATTTAGCGTTCCGGTACGCTGCCGTGTAGAAACCGATTATACTCCTAACAGGTTAGCCCGCTACCATCTTAGACTGCACCATCACTTACCATCAGGTGAGATCGCAGTCAAAGGCTAACTTGAAGTGGATATAGACAAATATAATCCTTTTATCGGTGAAAATGGACAAGTATTTATCTGCTTACTGAAAAACCAATTAGGTACTATTTTATACGTATGTAACTACTGAATGAGTTTTTTTAGATATTTAGTTTTACCCCTGAAGTTTTGTGCTATCACTATGGTAATTTTAAGAATAGTAACTACCCAATACATTATATTTATAAAGTTGAATAAACATAAAAACCTTAAATTACTATGTGACTCTAAACTGTATGTATCCTTGACCTTGTAATCATCGCGACGCCAAAGCTTACGTCACGGCTTTAATCTCCAGAGGTCCTCTGAAACAATAATTTACAAAAGTCTTAGTATATACATACTAGCCCATCCGCCCTGACTTCGTATGGGTGGATTTACCTTAAGTACCTATTTAAAACCTTAAAACGCAACGAACGGAAATATTGAGTAAAATCGACCAAAACTTTAATTCTGTACCCCAAATCAGACACAAAAATTTAAATTAAAAAAAGAGTGGGCTTTGTAATCTGTAACATAGGTTTATAATATTTAAGTACTAAATGGTCTTACCATTACCGTTACCGTAAATTAAAAAAATATTAATTTACAGTAGGTAATCGTTCAGCAATAAGTTTTATTTAGTAGGCGTAGATGGAAAGGCTTTATAAACGACTGCCTGAAAAAAGGAGTAAGTATATTGTTTTCAGGGTTCATGTATGTATGTATGTGAGTTTGTATATTCCACCATAACTTCTATACGCCTGAACCGATTTTAATAAATGAGGTATCGTTAGAATCCCTAGCTTATTCCGGGTGACATAGGCTAGTAAAATTTTAAAAAAATTGATGGGGTGACCATTGTCCTGCATTAAAGACTAAATTTGAAAAACAAATCGAAAATAAGATTAACTATATAGAATCATCATCTAGAAAATGATGAGTAGATTCCAAAAATATATAACACTATAGTTCAATATCCAGTGATTCACAAAAAAATATCATTTAATAAAAATGTGAATAAGATTCTAATATACCTAACTAGATTAATTAAGATTTTTAACTTTTTAGTTCGTAATGGCAATTTTTTTAATTATGACTTGTTTCTCTTCTGTTCTGGGGAAAGAAACTCTTCAATTTTCCGAGATAAAAAGACTAAATTTCGTTAAAATCTGCGGAACAGGTGTAAGCGTAGCAGACAGACAAAAACATTTTTTTAATATTATAGTGAGTAAGTATAGATTGTTTTACTCAAGTGGTTTTACTGAAATACAGACATTTTTTAACCAGTTTCAGTTATTTATCAGGTAGGTACCTACCCATCCTCTCTCGCTCTCTGCGTCGTATTCCCTATTGCTGAGGGTCATGACCTAATTCCATTAATCACATAATGGCATATTAGGGGATAATGGGATATTAATGCGATTTCTTGGGATAATAATGCGGTGGGATCCCGGGTCTTCCCGCTCAGGGTACTCAACTAAGGGTAAATACTACTTCAAAGCTTAGGTTACTAACGATTATTTCAGATGTTCGCTGTTTCGCTGATGTTTACAAGCGTTGTCGTCCCTCGACGTAGCAATCCTATATATATGTCATTAATAATTTTGTGATTTGACACGATGCTGTGTCAAATCACAAAATTATTGAGTACATTAATGTCTATAATTTTTTAACTGCCTCGTTGGTCTAGTGGTTAGCATGTTCGACTGCGGCTGACGAGGTCCCGGATTCGAGTCTCGGGTCGGGCCATAACAAGTATTGGGTTTTTCTAAGAAGGAATTCTTAGTACTAGCCCGGAGTTAGGAACTTGGCGGTATTTCACCCCCGTGCCCCGGAGAGCACGTTAAGCCGTCGGTCCTGTGCCTGATCTCTCTCCGGTCGTGTCGGATTTTCCGTCGCATCGGGCTATGAGAGTAAAGGAATAGAGAGTGCATCTGTGTACGCGCACACTTGTGTACTATAATATCTCCCGCGCAGATTGCAATCTCTCTGGAGATTGGCCGCCGTGGCCGAAATTCGGTCGGGGGGACATTATTGATATTATAATTTTTTATTTAATAAACTAATAATTTACTAGGTAGGTACTGTTGTTATGAGACATTGTTTACATTCTTGTTATGTGCTTGTATGATGTTAATGATAACATGTACCTTTATTAAACAATGGTTTATATAAAGTTTCCATGAATGAAATTGATTGATTAATCACTCGTGATGCAATTAAGTGGATGGTCTATTTATGTGCTAATCAATCATAATTATTATTCTTTCCTAGGAATATTCTATGGATTAATAATTATTATATTGCGTTTTCCTCTTAACTATATGGTTAACTGCCGTGTGCCGGGATTTTCCAGCTAGATGCCTGGTGTTCAGTATCTGATAGGTATATGAGGCTCGCGAACTCCTTAGAATCTTACTTAAGTGACCACTTAAGTATGTACCTACTATAAGTACCAGAGATGTTTATGGATATGAGAAACAAGATTTCGAATCTGGGATAGGATGCGGGTATTATGAATTTATTTCGGTTTTAGATACGATTACGGTTATGAAAATATCTCGGATTAGATAGATATCCGATAATAATTTCGGATAGTGTATTTTCCAATCAGATTTTTAAGAAATTCTAATTGGAAAATACAAATAGGCGACTTACGATTTATAACTTTATTTCTAGGTATCATTTGGTACTAAAATACACAGTATAAAATCACATATAAAAAAACCAATAAGCCTTATAATTATAAGTGATTAATAAAGTCAGTAGCTACTCATTTTCAATCATAGCCTCCGCCCCTATCCAAAATTATTCGAAACTAACTTTTATATCAGAATAGATGATGCCCGTGACTTCGTCCACGTGGAATAATTTTTGTTTTACCCGCGGAAACTCCTTAATTTTGTGAGATAAAAAGTTATTATTAAGCTGTCTTTTAACGTGATACACCCTACGTTGCTACGCTTTAAAACGGCTCATCTTTTCAACTGATTTCGATTATAGGTTGTACCCCGGGGAAGGACATATGCTGGATTAAAAAAAACTTAATCTAACGAAGACGAAGTCCCATACTTTAGTAATAAATAAATTGATGATTATTCAGATGTCAAACTATTAGAAAGTGATGATATACGAAATCAATTTGCAAGATTGCAACGTACCATGCGGTAGACTACCTATTGCCAAATGTGAGGTTACAAGTTAACAACCGAATATAAAGTGGCATTGCGTCATGTCGTTGACGAGATTACGAGGCATGATGAGTTGTAATTGTTTGTGTGTAGGCACGCGTTCAACAAATGGATTCCCATATGCATATGGGATAGCAAATCGGTGGGATGGAGAGCATAAAGTGTAAAAAAAAAAACTGTGCGAAAGAAGTACTGTTGTTGTTGTCCTTTAGAATTTAATCTGGGTATATACCTAAACTGGGCTTCCTTATTCCAACATTTATTACGTTACAATGAAACTTAAATAGAAAATCATGCCCGTGTGGTATGGTGGCAAGAAATGAGCCGACCCTTCTTTCACCAGATGAGGCGATAATACATAATAATATAAACTAGCTGATGCCCACGACTTCGTCCACGTGGAATAAGTTTTTTTTAATTCCCACGGGAACTTAATACTTAATACTTTATTTACTTAATTTTCCGGGATAAAGTAGCCTATGTCACTCTCCAGGTTCTAAACTATACTCATGCAAAAAATCACGTCGATCTGTTGCTCTTTTGCAGCGTGATTGAAGGACAAACCAAAAAACCAATAAACCAACAAACAAACACACTTTCACATTTATAATATTAAGTATGATGCGAAATTGCATTTGTTAGTCCGCCGCAATAGAGCAACAGATCGACGTGGTTTTTTGCGTTGTGCATGGTTGAGGACGAGAGTGTCTAGGCTACTTTTTATCCCGGAAAGTTGAGAAGTTCCCGTGGAAATTAAAAAATGCTTATTTCACGCGAATGAAGTCGCGTATAGAGATATTAGCATAACGCTAAATGGTTAAGTGGTTAACGGTTAACGGTTGTAAACGATAGTAATAAAAAACTGTTATTTTTCACAGGAGCAAAGACCGTTTACTACCGTTAACCGCTAACCATTTAAAAAACGATAGTAAAAAGAACAATGATTTTTTCACTCGCTAGTGCACACGAGTAAAGATTTTTTACAAATATATTTTCAACCATTAGCCGTTTAACCGTATAACGATATGCTAACACCTCTAGTCGCGTATCCACATCAGCTAGTTAACTATAGCGAAATGTCTGCGGTGGTGAAAAAAAAGCCGTATCTCAAGCATATTTTCTATCGTCCTGAGTAAACAGAAAGTGGCGTGGCCTAACTTAGCTGCCACTGCAAAACCAAGTTGTGCTCCCAGTAATAATCAAGCAAAATTTTCGGACTTGCTTGCAAAGACAGAAGCGAACCAAAATTGTGAAATCTTATAAATTATTAGCGGTTCGCCCCGGCTTCGCACGGGTAGCGCCAATAATATCATAACAGTCCATACCCAATAATGGCCCGTCGGCATTGGGCAGCAGAGTTTTACATTTGCGCTGCTATATCTCCGGCCGGCCCTATTTCTATTGCGCGTTTATATTTATTTCTATAATATCTTCTAAGATATTCATCTGAATTTAATGGTGTAAAGGGCGAATTTGGTCTATATTATAACACTTATGGTGACTGACCGTTTTATTTTGATAAAGATTAATACAATGTCAGGAAAAACACGTTCAAATTAATAGCTTCGTAGCTTTGTTTTAGACCAAATTTGAAAATCATAAAAATGGTTATTGTGAGAAAACCTTAAAAGATAGATATATGCTATAGCGGACTTTTTGAGAGGAACAATTCCACCATACATTGTTCTCGTCATCTCGTGTAACTTTTACTACTTACGCAGCCCACGCCACGGAAGCTCTCAGATGAGACGATTTAATTCACATTATTGCAATTTTCTTAGGATCTCTATTTAAAAAAAATATATATAGCCTAGGTATGTTACTCGCTGATAAAGTAGCTTTCTATGAGTGAAAGAATTTTTAAAATCGGTTCCAGTAGTTTTTTAGTTTATCCATTACAAACAAACAAACAAGCAAATCTTTCCTCTTTATAATATTAGTTTGGATAAAAACATTATTATAGTTACATAAAACGTAAGAACATATCATATAAGTATAAGTTACAAAGTTCTTTATTGTAGTGACTTTTTGAGATAATTCTGGAAAATTGGTGTCTATAAAACATTTCTGTATACGTAATCATGGAGAATATTACACTTAATCGGTAAACCTTTTTTAAGATGAAGAAAGGTCGTTGTCCTATGTCTACGCGAGAAAATCTGGAAAATTGTCGCCTACAAGCCCGTCCATGGTCTGACTGTATAATTTTTATCAGCTTTATTATCATTAGCATTGAGTTATTGAACTCGAGGGAAAGACAGAAATAACCAAGCAAATAAAAGTATTATTTCTTCTGTACCGAGGGCTACGACCTTACGGAGTTCAATTCACAGTTCGAATAAAGGGTACGTACATAATTTATTATGCTACTTACTATGCTTCATATTACACTATTTACTTAGCTATGATAGCTTGTATTCTCTTAGCAATGTAGACAACAATCAAGTTTCTCGTGTTTGAATTTTTCAAACATTTCGTAGCATAAGTAAATAGCTAAATAGCGTAAGTAGCTTCTTCATCTAGCTTCATTTACTTCTAGGTGAAGTAAATTAAAGCTGTATATGAAAGTAGAATTTCTGAAACCTTCTTTGGTCTGACAGACAATTTTTCCGTTTAATATAATTATGAAGATTATGATGACCGACAAAGGTAAGGTGAGGATTACCTCAGTAAGGTAAAAGGCAGCAATCCAAATCAAGTGAAATATTTTTAGAGTCCGATTTTAAGCCAGCCCTGGCTCCTATGTATCGTACTGAATAATTTTATCCTCGTTTATCGATTCTTTAACTAGATCAATTATTATAAGTATGTTTATTTTGGAGTGTAAAGAAGAACTTGTTTCACAAATCGATAAGATATTCGTGCTTGCTTCGCTCCTGAAATTTAGTGGTTAAAATAAGGTACCTAAGTATGGTCGTTTCTGAAAGATTCAGTAGCTTATTTAGCGGTTATTTTCATAAACAAACAAATTCCGCACGTGTAGGTGAACCTGCCTACTTGTTTTATCAAAGGATGATCTCACGAACAAGACGGTTCTAATATTGTAGCGTGATGCCTAATGAATCACAAATCAGTATTGCATCTACATAGTTCTTTGAAATGAGGTCTTGGGAACGATTTTTGGCATTCGGCCAGTCTAATGAACGGGATAAGGTCGATTCAGATACCTAAATCGTTGATCTTTTGAAGCCTTGATAGTTCAGTGGTTGGCAGAGTGGAATGAATTTAAGCTGTCGTTGGTTCACAGCTCCCTCCTCCAAGGGATTTCGTAACCCAGTCATTTGGTACTTACCTGGACAGTTTCTCGGGAGTTTTGAAAATTTGTGTATTTTATAGATTTCGACGTGCTCTTTCCGAATTTCCAATTTGCCACCTCGATTGACTTGGCTAAATCTTGTCTAATTTAGTTTAAAGAACAAGTGTAAAAGACCCACAATACAAATTTATTTAAACTGTGAAAAGTGAATTTAGGTTTTGGTTTGCGGCTCTCGTACGATGAAACTATTGATTTTTATAAAAAAATGGTTACTACATAAATCGTAGGAAATTTCCTCTAGTTTAATTTAGAACTAAACTAAACTATTTTCATCGTAAAATTAATCGAAAGGAGTATTGTCAAAAAACTATTTTTGGGCGCCATTTTTCCAATATGTTATAATACATATTATATGCAATTTAATTCTGTATTTTAGGGTCGTTCGATTTTTAAGGGTTTAAAAGTCAAAACAATCCAAACACCCAGTCAGAATTCCTAAGATACAGCTGTTGTCTTGTGTCCAGTCTCACCATCAACTCATCTCTTCGGTCGCCAATGCAGTACGCTTTTGGATTTGAATATTCAGGATACCGCAGGCATATAATATACTGTATGGAGAATCATTATCAATTGTTTAATTATTAGTATCTACTTACTATCTACCAACTTAGAACCGGACATATTTATTATGTATTAGTAATAGTAAAGCCGAGTCATTGCATTGCATTGCATGAAAATGCAATGCAATGCAATGACTCGGCTTTACAATCGTGCATTGTCGAGTCAACATCTCCCTCCGGTGTCGGAGTGAAACGTACGTTGAGAGTGATTTGGAGGATTTGTGTGGTGTGGTGTTGTGCCTGTGCGAATTGCTGGGTGGTGGGTGTCGCATGTTGCAGGTGAAAGACACGCACTGTACCACACGGATTTGTCTACTGTAGCGGATTATAGCGAATTAAACTTCTTGTTCATTCAATACTAAAGTCTATACCACTACTACTTCATATAATGTTGTGCTATATACATTAGTAGCTAGACTAGTGGATGCCAGCGACTTCGCGTTGACTGTTTTTCTCAATGTCCTTCCCTAGGATGCAACCTATCTGTATACTAAATTTCATCAAAATCGGTTAAAAAGATGGGCTGTTAAAGCGTAGCATACAGACGGACAGACAGAAACACTTTCGCATTTAAAATAGTCGATAGTATGGATACTTAAAAATGTGCGTACCTACATAGATTTCGTGGCATAGCCATAGTGCTTACCATAATAATTATTATGATTTAATTAATAAATTTCATCCAAATTCCATACTTAACGGTCCTTTGGTGAAGAATAATAAATTATGCAGCTTAGCATTATCTAAGCATATAGATAATTAAAATTTGAATTTGAGCTTCAAATCATTCAAATAGCATTCAAAACCAGTTAACCTTGATGGGTGTGCCGGCTGTGACGATGTACATTGTTGTACATAGTATCAAATAAAATATTAAATGTACTTATAATTAGATTATTAATGGGTAGTAAGTACCTATAGTATTTTGACTGCCTCGTTGGTCCAGTGGTTCAAATGTTCGACTGCGGGTGACGAGGTCTCGGGTTTGAGATAACCCAATACTTGATCATGACCCGACCCGGGGTCAGGCCATGATCAAGTATTGGGTTTTTCTGAATCGAAATTCTCAGTACTAACCCGGAGTTAGTATATAGGCGGTGTTTCACCGCCCACCGTGACGAGTACATTAAGCCGTCGGTCTTGCACCTGATCTCTCTCCGGTCGTGTTGGATTTTCCGTAACGTAACCTGTTAGAGGTATGGTACCCGGTACCGGCTACCGGTTAACCCGCTGCCATCTATTTAAGACTACATCATCAATTACCATCTAGTTAAATGAAAGAGAAAAGCCTTTGAAAGCTTTTCCTAGCTAGATGATATACATTTTCTTGCGTGTTTAGCACGTAATGTACCTATGATGTAATTCCAGAATATTCCAAAATATTGTCCTACATTATTACCTAAGTACGGTTTATATCTATCAACCAAAGCCTCGGGGAATAAGAACCGAACGTAACTTTTTCGCTAATTACTATTAGACTCGATAGCATGTCTGTTTCAAATAAACATTTTCACTAAGGGATCGAAAACGTTGTTTGTTATTTACTTTAAGTATTAATAAAATTACAATAGTTTTATTATTATGGCTCATTTTTGTCTTAATTTAATCGACGATCTCTTGCGCAGTGGTGCCCTTTGCCAGCGAAACCGGGGTTCGATTAATAGGTAGTTGGATCACAATTCACATTATGGGGGAAATTATATTTTCTAAAAGATGTCGTTCAGTAGGCCGAGTGGGAGTTTGTTACGTATTCAATCGCGTGAATGTTTACCAATTATTATTTATTATTAAGAAATTGATCGAGCCCCTGCTGTCAAGCGTTTGACAATTCCATACAAGTCGTAGTTACAGTTCACGCGCGAGTTGAATGCAGAGCTAATGTACGGTGACACATACAAAAGCTCTGCATTCAACTCGCGCGCGTACTATACCTAACGTTCACGCGATCGAATGGTAAGAAAATCTCCCAATAGGCGGCAATGTCTCAATAGTGAATAGGTTTTCCATGTCCATGCGAGACAGGCAAGGCAGACAAGGCAGACAAGGCTTTAAGGGGAGTAATACATCGCTTATAGCCTTATTTTAATATTGTTGACGTTCGTATTTTAAAATTATAATATTTATCTCAGGGACGTCAAGGTACGTAAGCTGTTATTTTGAAATATTACTGCTTGCAATGGAAGCTAGTTACCCCCAGGTCCTGTTATCTGGTAAATCAGTCCTAGGCTCTACACCCAAATTTTTTAAGGGGAAAAATATTTTTCTAATATTATCTCTGGTCTGCTGTCTGATGTAGGGAATAGGGATAGAATTCACCCTTCTCTCGTTGTAAGTAGGTACCTCCAAGTGACAGTGTTTTAATATTTATATACAGGTAGGCAAGTATGTATAGTAAGAACCTACTTTTAACTGATGCCCGCGATTTATCCACGTGGATTTAAATTATTGAAAATCCTGCGGGGAAAGCGAAAGTGTGTCTCTCTGTCTACTTCGTTTCCAAGGTCCACCTGTTCAACCCATCAGACATCCCCTGGAAGGCCGAAAGACTATTACAGAAATTACAGAAATTCCAAAAGGATTTTTAAACATACATCCACGTGATCGATGTTGCCTATTATTATATATAGTCTATTATTATTTTCGACATAAATTTAGCTCTCACGCCCGCATACAAAATAAATACATATATGGCCTAAAGAGTTATAATAAACTTACGTAAATAAATATTAATTAATAAACTTACATACACAAATACACAAATAAATAGTTGTAGCGGGCGGAGGATTACACCCCGGCAGGGGAGACCAGACGGCCGGGGGTCAGGGCGACAGGTTGAGAAACCGGCGGACTATCCTAGCCGAGTCTAGCAACACCGCTTTCTGCATCCTGGCTGCAAGCGAACTGTCACGTAACCCCAGTCGCCTCAGATGGTGAGCGAGGCTGACTGGGATTAACCCATTCGCTCTGTTCCGTGACAGTTAAAGTCGGCTCAAGCAGCAGAAACTCGCGGTACATTGCCGCTCGGTAGCCAGTCCGTCCGGTTTCCCCTCCTGTCGCCCTGTAGTACGCACGCATGACATTCTCGTTCATGAGAGAAGTCCATCTCATGCGGCGTACACCACCAGCGGCGGGCACCGAAGATGGGGCCCTGGTGGACCCCGTCGGTGCCAAGCCCTCTGGTGGGGATGATGGAATTGTCGACCGGCCGATGGTAGTGGCGGCCGACTGATGTGGCTGGCGGCCCGCATGCTGTCACGTCCAGCGCCAGCCCCAGACGCGCCCTGGCGCCCCCCAGGCAGCGACCCTTTGTGCGCATTCTCATTATTTGTTTCCATCATCATAAAAAGGGGGGTGGGGTGAGTGGTAGCTACATCACTCGGGGTCCACTCAGGTCCCCAAGGAGGCTGTTTTGATGGCCAGCTAACCAGCTTTCGGGGAACTTGGATAGTAAGCAGTGCCCCGGATCCCTTAGTCGCCTCTTACGATACACCCACGGGATAGAAAGGGGTGGCAACATTCTCCTCTGCCGTTGCCACTGTTATTATTATTATTACACTTTATTTGTACACCACAACACAAAAGAGAAAAAATAATAATTAAGGAACACAAATAAACAGAAGAGGCGGCCTTATCGCTTAGCAGCGATCTCTGCCAGGCAACCTTAGGATTAGGAGAAGTTAGGGAACTTGCGGGTCTATTTAGGTAGTTTTTAATTCATTCATGAATCATGCCATTAGTATATTAACACGTCGCGCTTATCCCTCGAAATGTAAGATTTCCCACAGGAATCAAAAAATATTACCTATTCCACGCGGACGAAGTCACGGGCACCATCTAGTACCTACCTTAACCAACTTAATATATCTTTGCCATTCTTAAAAAACGCGCATAATATTGAGGGTTATAATAAATATTAAACAGTAATCACGTATTTTGTTTCAGAATGTAATCAAGATAAGCATCAGTCGCCATGACTCTGCTGCTGTATGACTACTATGACCTTGAGGAGCGCGCTGCAAGGCATCTTAACGTTTGGAAAGGTATGACAACCTGTGTTATAAGGAAAATCTATTTTAACTACCTGATGCCCGTGACTTCGTCCACGTGGTTTAAGGTTTTTTGATTCCCGCGGGAACTGTTTAATTAATGAAGTATGATTTCTATAGTGATAAGAAACGAAGGCGATAACGAATATCTGTTCCAACTGCCCAAGTCGTCATATCGTTACTTCGTCACGACTTCGACTTGGGCAGTTGGAAAAGATATTTAGAAAAGGACATGACCAGTAATTGCCCTCCGATTCGGGACAATGCACAGGATTTCCGTTTTTACAGTAAGGTTTAAAAATTCAAAACGAAATTATTATGGATTTATTATTCCAAATAAGGTCAGGGTTTAAATGACAAAAAAAACAGTACGTTTATTGTTTAAATCTTGAGCGTCCGATTTCCTCTTTAAGCACTACTCCATTTTGACGTTCCATTATATCCATGCCTATTAATAATCTTGTAACCCTACATGAATACCATTTAAGTACCTTAGTCATTATATTATGAATGATTTATTTTTGATCAATTAAATAGTAATGAAAAGGAAATGTATGTTTTGTTTATAATTATTTTTATTTTTTGACAAGTCTCAAACTAATAGATCGAACAAAGCATTTTGAAATACTGCGTTTAAAGGAACGCCCTTTCACATTGCATATGCCGCCATCTATGGTCGAATAGTTGAACTGGAACGCCCTTTCACATTGCATATGCTGCCATCTGTGGTCCAATAGTTGAACTTGTTAACAAATGTAGTGAGCAATACTTAAAAATATTTTCTAGACTCACCACAATACATATCGCCATCTAGTGTGGGAAAGCAGTTTTTGGTGAAACTTTTTTTATTTATTTTCTCCGTTTTCAGAGCCTTCAGACTCCTGAAACTTTTTTATCTGAAAACTATAAAATATAACAATTACAATAATAAAGAAATAATACTTGAAAATATTTTTTTTGACTCGCTCAACACAATAAATAGCGCCATCTAGTGTGGGAAAGCAGTATTTTGGTGAAACTTTTTTTGTTCATTTTCGCAGTTTTCCGAGCCTTCAGACTCCTGAAACTTTTTTATCTGAAAACAGTGAAATATTACAATTACAATAATAAAGAGTTCATTGCTGAACATTGATTTTGACACCTAGGCAAGCTGCCATAGTTCCACCGGTCAAGTCCTTTCTTAAGTCCGTTTTCACGTTCATTCCCTAAATTTTAAGAAACACCTAGGCCCATTGGGTGATGGTTTTTGGTTTTCACCACAAAACAGAAAAGTGTGTGGCCGGTGTTTTCTCGTAATCATACAGGGCTTAGGTTGTCCCTTAAATTTTGGAATTGTTGATGGAACCGGGCTTGCGCCTTGCACGTTAGGACGGAACATTATGTACCTAAGTAAAGAACTTGACTTGCCACACAAAAAAGGTTCTCTTTTTAGTATAGACGGTTTTACACACAGACCATTACTACTCGGTGGTTTTACACTATCCACTGGAGAGAACCGTACATGTGGAGTAGGTACACTCAGTGTAATAGGTATACACGTAGCTTCTGTGACTGTACAAACAGTTTCAGACACTCGGCCGAGGGTCTGTATTTTATTATTTAAGTGGGTATAGTGATAATAAATAAGATCCATATCTACGAGTAAATATGTCAGCTGAAGTCAGCTGCTTGTATGTCAGCTGTAATTTTTAAAGATTTAAACGCAATTTTTTAAGTAGGTTTGAGCACCTACCTTGAGCACACGACCTTAGGTTCATAATGACCTTTTAAGAATTTACCTCAATTTTTAGATTGAGTTTCAAATAGGTACTTACTATACCTACGTATTTGGTTAAGAAATATTGTAGAACCATCTGGATTTAAGTACATATCTAGGTTCTTAATATTTTAATAAGGTACACCTATAAAACTATAATAGTAGATTTGACCTTGTAGAAATAAATGTTATTCTAAAAGCCCACTCACTACGGTATGGTATTCGCTGCTATAGATGATAAAACAAGATAAAAATATCCTATCCCCCATGATGTAGGGCGGCATATACCTAGGTCGATATTTGTGGAATGAGGCCGTTTTCTGCGAATACCATTAATTATTGTGGCTATTGGTGTAATATAGCGTCCGGTATCACGGTATTTTTTTGAAATGAAAGATGAAGAAAGAAAAATGAGATGAAAGACAAGACATAAATTCCTTGGATAAAATAGACGAGAATATTGCCACACAAAACCAAAAGATAGACTAAACCAGTACCATAAGAAGACGTGAAGACAAGGCAAGAGTGAATAAGCATCTTCTAGGCAAGCGCGCTCCAACCTAGACCTCATCATCGCTTTATATTAAGCATGATTGTCGTCAAGCGCAAGCATATTCTATAATTAAAAAAAAGATGAGTCTCGTCTTGTTTTTACGCTGGATGCCGTATAAATTTTTGATCTCGACGAGGTACAATCGAGCAAATTATACTTAAGAAAAGATAATAACTGGAGGAAATATAAATCTAGACTTTGTTTATCAGACGAGACAACTTAACGTAATAGTTAATTGTTAGCATTTGATCTTGGCTGCTGGGATTATTTTACGACGGTCACGACGGTTTTAGGTCATCTTAGCTTTAAGTCGCACCGACTTCTGCCTGATTCTCCGCCTCTTCTTCCGATTGGTAACGTTGCGGGAGCAATTCACAATAGTTCTCTGGGCAACTGCTTTAAATATCAAAATCGTCTGCCTCGTTAACCTTAAGTGTGGCCTTGTACCACTAAATAATCAATTGAGCCTTCAATCAAATTTTATAAAAATATCTTAAACTTGATGATAAGTACGTACTTTTATTATACCTACTTTGTTTTCCTTTCTTTCCAGCTTGGCATTTGATACTTTACGCACTAGCAGCAATCTTCGGGATCCTCAACTATGTGTTCCTTCATAATACCATGCAATTGGTCGATAACAACTGCGTACTATATCCAAGAGAACTGGCATTCCGTTCAGTAGAGCTGCCTATACCAGCAAACATAAGCTCAATAGATGAAATAGTGAGTAACAGTGATATTACGACGGAAAATCCCGTAAAAAGCAATGCTCAAAATGGTCCCGTCCAAGTAGGTAGTGAAGCTCTAAACGGAGAAGACAAAAATGCAACACTAACCAAAAGAGACGTGACCGATTTGAATAACACGAGACAAAACGACACCGATACATCGGTTACTGAGAATGACGTCAGTGTTCTTTCTGGTAAGTAAAAAACCATTATCGTAAGTCGATACGATAAGTTTAATGATAACTAAGTTTTCATGGTATTTGGTATAAAAATATTGATTTGAACAGTTCGCAAACAACGGCCAGATTAAATGATTAAGTACATTTTTCAATTCGTTGATTTTGTTTCTTTTTCTTAGCCTAAAGAAAGATAATTTTATCATAATACCGTACAATAATCTTGCTTCAATTATTATTCAACCAACCCTTGACCAGTGACATAAAGCACAAAATACTTAGTTTTGTCCCTGAAGTAAGGACGAGACTACAGTTTGGTACCTAGTACCTACCTACTTATCATGATTTAATGAACGACGACATCTTGGCCGGGATGCAGGCTTTTACTGATATCCGTCGCGTACATGATATGGAACCCTGAACACATTTTGTTTCATTTTAGAGGCCAAAACAACAACAAACTGCCATAGAAAATTACTCAATCAACAAGTGATTGTCTAAAAGACGAATTCACCACACTTAACAGCCCATATCTTGAAACCTACTGAACAGATTTGGATGAAACTTGTACTGTTCCCTGAGTTGAAGTAAATATAAGCCAATAATAAAAGAATAATCACAATCCGATAATCAGTTTAGAAGAAATCCGCGGACAAACATACACAAATATATACATACACCTATGAAATTTTATATATTTGTTTGGAAGCCCTTACAGTTCCAATAACATTTATACGTGTCGAATTGATGACCTCCTTGTTTTGAATTCGGTTTAACAAGGTTCTGGTTTCACAGGAAATGAAACTCATCGACTAGTGCTGGACACTTCGAGGACCCTTTTCGGATGGGACTCGGACTGTCAGTACGCGGAGTATATGCCCATAATGTCCATGATAATGGCCGCGGCGTGGAGTAGTTTCTTCATCATGTGCCCTGGCGGCGGGTACTCCAGATCGGGGTAAGAAATGTACAGTACTAAAGCACTTACTCATGTCGCTAATAAAGGGACTACCTTCATACCTGAGGCCGATACTTGAGAACCAGTTCTTTTCTGAAGGAAACCTAAAGGTATATGCCTGAGAGTTGTAAATAATGCAAAGGTGTGTGAAGTCTATTAATACCCATCCGTATTTCGCCTTGCTGGGTCTTCTAGATAGGAAGGCCATTCCGAACCTGTCACAGCAAACGTAATAAGTATGTAACTCTCGATGAGAACTGAGTATTTAATATTTAGTAGCAGAGCGGCATACTTCCGCCACTGTACAACTCCTACAATTTTCTATTTAAATATGAAAGTAGTTATAAAGGTTAAATTCTGCGAAACAAGTCATAATTAATATAATTAAAAAACACGACTGCCCTGCCAACGAACTAAAAAGTTAAAAATCTAAATTAATCTAGTTAAATTAGAACCTTATTTACATTTTTATTAAATGATATTTTTTTGTGAATAAAAAAAAATATTGAAGTATTGATATTGAAGTAGGTATAGTGTAATATATTTTTGGAATCTACTCATCATTTTCTAGATGATGATTATATAGTTAATCTTATTTTCGATTTCTTTTTCAACTTTAGTCTTTAATGTGGGACCATGGTCACCCCATAATTTTTTTGAAAATTTTACTAGCTTTAGTCACTCGGAATAAGCTAGGGATTCTAACCATACCTCATTTATCAAAATCGGTTCAGGCGTATAGAAGTTATGGTGAAATATACAAACAAACATACATACATACATACATACATATATACATGCATACAAACATACATACAATTACATAAACAATATACTCTTTTTTTCAGGCAGTCGTATAAAAAAATATCATTCAATAAAAATGTGAATAAGATTCTAATTTAACTAGATTAATTTAGACTTTTAACTTTTTAGTTAGTTTTTTGGCAGGGCAGTCGTGTTTTTTAATTTTTTTAATTATGACTTGTTTTATTTATTTTCTACTACCACTAGGTAGTACCTACATAGTGTGAGTTGTTTCATCCACTACCACCACAGTAAACCGATACAGTTTACTGTGCTACCACTGAGTAGTACTTATAGGCCTATTACACTGCACTTTCCACAGGCACCCTTAAACTTGAATCAGTGTAGTGTAATAAGATTTAGGAAGAAAGGGTCCCTAAATTGATCCTTATTGGTGTGTAATAAGCAACGCTCTGGGCCCTGTAAAAAGTGCAGTGTAATAGGCCTATTAAGTAAGTAACTTGTTTTACAGCCTCCAGCAGCCGTGGCGCGTCCTCACACCGGCGCTGCTGTTCGCGCTGGTGATGGTCGGGCTGACCGGCCACAGCTTCACCACCACCAACAGGGGGCTCTACACCTTCTGCTCAGCTTTCCGCAACCTCACCAATGCCACCACGTGAGTGTAACGATGATTTTTTGTAATTCCACTGCAAGTTATAGGCCTATTACACTGCATTTTTCTCAGGGACCTTACATTTGTAGTGTAATAAAATTTAGGGATTAAGGGTCCCTAAATTGTCACGCCGGCACTGCTGTTCGCGCTGGTGATGGTCGGGCTGACCGGCCACAGCTTCACCACCACCAACAGGGGGCTCTACACCTTCTGCTCAGCTTTCGGCAACCTCACCAATGCCACCACGTGAGTGTAAAGATGATTTTTTGACAAAAATCATTGTTATTGAAGGCTCAATTGATTATTTAGCAGTACAAAGCCACATTTAAGGTTAACGAGGCAGACGATTTTGATATTTAAAGCAGTTGCCCAGACAACTATTGTGAATTGCTCCCGCAACGTTACCAATCGGAAGAAGAGGCGGAGAATCAGGCAGAAGTCGGTGCGACCTAAAGCTAAGATGACCTACGACGACTTAAGTGTACTAGGTACACTTAAGTCGTCGTCGTCGTAAAATAATCCCAGCAGCCAAGATCAAATGCTAGCAATTAACTATTACGCTAAGTTGTCTCGTCTGATAAACAAAGTCTAGATTTATATTTCCTCTAGTTATTATCTTTTCTTAAGTATTTGCTTGATTTTCAAGTTCTATAATTTGCAGTGGAATAACAAAAAATCATAGAAAGTGCATGAGAAAAGTGCAGTGTAATAGGCCTATGCCTATTACACTGCACTTTTCCAGGGACCCTTACATTTGAATCAGTGTAGTGTAATAAGATTGAGGGAGAAGAAGAAGAAAGAGATTGGTCCATAATGCTGTGAAATAATGTGAAGTAAAAATAAGGTAGTGCCCGGCACTTAGGTTTTACCGGGTTAATAGGACTAACAGATTACAATCTACCGAAAAAGAAAGCGTTAAATTGTAAACTGTCAACAGTTTACAATTTCGCTAGTTAGATTCCAATCTACATAGGTAACGGTTTTTGTAATTTTACGGTGACATAATATACACGGCATCGTACCGGAAACCTAAATCCCTTAGCTGTACCTAGCCACGGCCGAAGACTCCCACCAGACTAGACAAGATAAAATATACAAAACAAATTTACTGTGCTGGGGATCGACCCAGGGACCTCCACCATTAATAATTTCTAGGTAGATAGAATAGACGTAAATGGTTTGTCTCTCAAAACTTTCTCACAGGATGTGGAAAGTGTTTTTTTTACTCAAAACTAAAAGAACAATATATTTAATAAAGTGCAATAAAGAAATTATCACCTTACAGGAAATAAGTAGCCCCGTACAAGTTTTAATAATTAGCATGCTGTACTTATCTGCATAATGTTATAATGAACTTCCTCAATTAAATTAAGGATATTACCCAATGACGTTCCACTCAACTGAAAAATAAATTATAGGTAGGTACTTAGTCTACATTAATGTAAAAGTAAAAGTGGAAAGTACAGTAAAAAACCGGCCAAGTGCGTGTCGAACCTAGGGTCTAGGGTTCCGTAGTTGCCCGTTACATTAAGCGAACATTTCATAAGTTGGTCGGCTATTACCACAGTAAACAGATTGTATATGTTTACTGGTACTCTTTAACTTGTAAAGCCTAGTCAGTTTATACTATTATAATACTACTGCCATGATTTTTTTCACGTATCATGGATAGAACGGACAAGGAAACTATAAGGATTCCTTGTTAACTACGAAATACTAAAATATAAAAAATTTGGCAGTTAATATGTCGCAGCCAGATTTGAATTGGTCATAATTAAGAATAGTCGACCTGTTTCGTGTAATGGTGGCATTGACCGGTGTGACGATGAATAAATAAATCGAATGATTGTTAGGAACGTTCGATCGGTGGTGGATCGATTTTTGATGATTTCATTGACTGTTGTCGCTCTGTCAAGGGCCAAGGCTAGATCCACGCCCATCGAATATTTAAATACGTACATGTTGAACGCAGGTTATACATATTCATCTATGGTTGAACGCAATATCATTTTTAAAATTACCCAGTTACGAACCAATACTTAACTATCTAGTTAATTTAGATAAATGTGGTTTAGCAGTAGGTTCATTGTTTTTATCCATAGGGCCTGTGTTATATAGTAGGGCCAGTATTAATTAACCGAAACTATTAACTTTAAACAACGTGCTCTACGTTCTAAAAAGTTATAGACTATACTTAAAACTGGCCTAACGTATAGATTAACCGATACCTATTCTGTGCCGATACTTGAGGACCAGCCCCAATTGTAGGCATGTACGATACCTTAAACGTATGAGAATGGATACACAAAATTGAGCTATTAAATGTGGTTATTGTTTATTTTACTTTGACGCCGAACTTTGACGATTGGATCGGCAATTCTTACATAATCGTACCTCTGTTCTTAGCTGATGTTGGTTTATTAATACGGGCCTAGAAAGACGCCACTCAAAACGCATCCTACCTTCAGATGCTCATCCGTGGGACCATACCTGGAGCTCTCGTGGAATGCGTCGTGGAGCTTCGGCGGTCGGGCGGCGGCTGCGCGCGCGGCCAGCGCCGGCGTGTGGGCGAGCTGGGCGTGCGCGAGCGCTCTGTTCCTCGCGCGCTGTCTCACCGCGCCCGACTTCGCTGTGAGGCGCACCGGCGTGTACCTCAAAGACCCGCAGCAGGTGAGTACTGTGTGTTATGGGCGACGCAACTTCTTAAAGAGTTCCCGGAGCCTTTCATCATGCGCTGAGGATGGCCACCGACGGGGTTTTAGTGGGTACATATCCCACATAATAATAATTCTTTTAATTATGTTCAAAATACAATTCAATTACATTGGGGCTGGAACCTCCTTTTAAGTATATTTAAATACCTGTATCAGGAAATTCCGCTCTTCTTTAACATTAAATGATAATGATTTTCACAATTCTATTGATTAAGTAAATACATATTTATATCTGATTATTAATATTATTAACAGTAATTACACAAGCATTTTTATTTTATTTTAATTTTTAATCTTAAATTATTAACAATGTAAAATGAGTAGTGTGTGTGTGTGTGTGCGTTTTAGTGCGTGTGCGTGTGTGTGTGTGTGTGTGTGTGTGTGTGTGTGTGTATGTATGTGTGTGTGTGTGTGTGTGTGTGTGTGTGTGTATGTGTGCATACTTGTTTGTGAGTTTGCGTAGTGTTCTTTTAAAATATTTTAATAACCTTTAAATTAATTTAGATAAGTTTTCTAAAAGGGCCTCTGTTTCTTCATATGTTTTAGATTTTAACCATTCAGTCAAAGATTTCTTTATGTCATACTGTTTAGTGGAGTAGATATTAAGCAATTTGTTAATCTTATTGTAGAGGTGTACGGATCTTTTTTTGAACTGATTGCAAGAAAAAGAAGTTTTTGATGCGGATACCTTTAAGACATTAAGCTTCCTTCTTCTTTGTGAGATGGTTGCTTTAAATTTTGTTGATTTATGGACTTTTAGAATCGTTTGCAGTATATACAACTGTCTCACGGTTAAAAGTTGACTAGTTGAGTACAGCTTTTGAGTAGGGAATCTATAAGGTTTATAAAACATGACCTTTAGCAAAGATCGCTGTGCTCTTTCTATATCACATAACCCGGTCTCCCCCCTAGGAGGTCGGCTGACAAAAGACAAGGTGCGTGCTGTGACTGATGTGGAGAGTCCGCGGTGGGGGAGAGTTCAGGGCTGTTCCTCGCGTTATGATCTCATGATGATCTAATATGAGCGACCCGCAAGGGAGGCACCACCGCAACTTCTTACAGAGTTCCCGGAGCCTTTCATCATGCGCTGAGGATGGCCACCGAGGGGTTTTAGTGGGTACATATCCCACATACACCGGTCTCCCCCCTAGGAGGACGTGGAGAGTCCACGGTGGGGGAGAGTTCAGGGCTATTCCTCGCGTTATTCCCATTGAGATGCTAGATCTAAGTATCTAATAATGGTAATGCATACCTCAAGACCAGCAACAAGTAGGTATGTAATGTTGTAAATCACAGGATGACCACAGGAGTAGTATGGTTAGGTCACCCTGACGCTACCCAAGCTTAATTAAGACTTAGTTCTTTTATATTGCGAGATTACTCTATTTACTTAAATAGTACTTAATACTTATTTGAAAGCAGTAGTTAAGGCCTGGGCCCACAAAGGGGCGAACGGGGATAGTGATGATGTTTTGAAATGTAAAACAATCTTTTTTTTCAGCGAATCACGCCCTACCTGAAAAAGTCATCTCGCCGACAAGCCCCTAACAAATCCATCAACAATTCGCCGACGAAAAGGGAAACCGCCTCAATCAGATCTGAGCCAACTGCGACCACGGAACTAGTCACAGCGTCAGTGGAACACGGGCAGGACACAGCGCCTACAACTCCCCAGTTCTCACCAGTGAAGAGATTCGACAAAGAGGACATTGAGATGACGACAACGCCTTACTAATAGAGCTGAAAACAGGGAAAACCAAATTGTCGAATAAAATTTGCCCAGTTCTCCGATAAGTTTAATTAATTTAATGCAGATTATATTTAGTTATGTTGGTAAATAATAATAATTAAATTAAGTATTTATTTACGTTAATTTTAGGTGGTAGGCAAATGTAATGAAATGGAATCAAATGACGCATTTAAATTATTAAGTCTATTGTGAACTTTATAAAGTGTTGATTTTTTATTATTAATGTACATCGTGATCATTTAATAAACGTATAAGAAGAATTAAATCAGTATTATTTTATTGAACATTCCTAAAGTACCCAAGTACCTATAAAAATAATACCATATCCTGATGAGTACAAGCAGAATAGCTGATTAGGTGGGTACTAGGTTTATTGTTCAAAATATAAAAAGTACTCTTGAAATAGATGCAGTGATCCCCGAAGTAAATATTATGTTAACTTGTCTCTGATATGTTCCTTGCGCAGTGCTGTCCGCGCTCACTACTTTACCTCGCTCGCTAGAAGCCATTGTACATAATATTTATCTATGTTAGAAGCTATGCTGCGCCTGTCTTTCTGTGAAACGAAGGGTCGTTTCACAAGAAGATTGATGGATAAATGCTCCAAGATATTATCGAAATCGAATGACGGAACGTGTAACGATAACGATAATCTCCATCCTCCTCCATCACCTCTTTACATCTAGTATCCAGTATATTCAACCTAAACAATTCAAAACCTTTTTTCATAGGCTATGAATAGATTAATAGATTCAAAAGTTTTCTTGACTTGAACGCATCGATAGATGGTGATAGTCGTGTCAATGTAAAAATGACAATGACAATTTCTTGACCAAACTTGACTGTCAATGTGCTGTCAATTTTCTATTTACAAAATATTGTTGAATTTTGAAATGGGTGAAAATATTTCAGAATAAAAACAAATTTATTTAAAGGAATAGAATGATATTTAGCCAGGTAAATAGACTCCTTTACAAGCCATATGCGTTCAATAAATTCATACGCTACATGCATAATGAAACATCGTTAGCACCGAATGTTTTATATCCTCTTCGAAGTCGTGGTTTGCTGAAAATAGCGGGTGAAGATGCGTCGGTGTTCCTCCAAGGACTCGTTACGAACGATATGAGGCATTTCGAGGAAGGCGCCAAGTCCATGTACACTATGTTCCTCAACAACAAAGGTAGAGTCCTTTACGACACGATCATACATAAATGGGACAAAGAGAACTCGTTCTTGATAGAAGCCGATAAACAATTGATTAGTGCACTTCAAAGACACCTTAAAATTTACAAATTGAAAAGGAAAGTGGACATTAAAGACGTAAATAAAGATTATTCATTGTACGCTTTGACTTCTCTAAATGCGCCAAATATATCTTACACGTTATCTTTACTGCCTGACAATTTTAATCCTCAATCTGATAATAAAATAAATGTTTATAAAGATCCTCGTCTTACTGAGTTAGGATACAGAGTTATATCTTACAAAGATGTTAAAGATTCAGAGGTTGCTCAAACTGTGGGAAAAGATATTGTTGCAGAGAAAAATGAAGATGGTTACAAGTACTTGAGGTATAGGTTAGGTGTTAGTGAAGGAGCGGACGACTTGCCACCAGGCACAAGTTTCCCACTAGAGGCTAACTGCGACTACCTTCATGGAGTGAGCTTCCATAAAGGCTGTTACATCGGCCAGGAGATCACAGCCAGAGTTCATCACACTGGGGTAGTACGTAAACGGATTATGCCTCTTAAATTCCATGACACTATGTCAAAAAACATAGAAAGGGATTCTGTGATCTCAGCTAGCAATAATCCTAAGAGTAATTTGGGGAAATTAAAAGGCGTTGTTTACGATTATGGAATAGGACTTATAAGAATTAAGGAAGCTCTGGATGCAAAGATTTTGTGTGTTGGCAATTATTCCGCTGAGGTAGTAAAGCCTATGTGGTGGCCTGTTGAAGCTCCCAAGGAGCTTACTAAAACTGAATAAAATTTAGTTCTTTTTTTTAAATATGGAAATTTTTATATATGGAATTAGTCTACAAGTGTATTTATATTTATGTGGCCTTGTTACTTTGTTGTAAATATATTATTAAAATAATATATTGTAATTGTTCTGTGTACTTATTTTAATAAATCTCGTAGCAAGAGTAACTTCTTGTAGTAAAATAACTTGTTTGTTGGTCCAATAGTCTAAGGAAAAATGAGACTGTCATTAGATTATTAATTAATTTGCAGCGTGTTTCACCCGACGTAGTCAAATGATTTTAATCTAATTTAGTGGACAAAGCAGACTTTTACACTAGAATTTTCATGATGATAGTTTCACTACTTTTTGTGTGATCCTTGTAAGAAATAATTATTGCAAGTTAATTTCTTAGGCTCAATGCACATTGGCCACTATTACCTGTGTTGCTCTAGCTGCTCTAGAAGACAGTGTCTAAAATTTAAAGCTGCATTTCTCAGGCTAAATGAACATTGGCTACTATACCTGTGTTGCTCTAAAGTGTTTGAAATCTATATTTCAAATCCCGCCTTTGTCATTTTGCCTCGCGGAAACCCGAAGCCTCGGCCGGAAAGCCGAGATCTCGAAACCACCGCTGAAAATCAGATGCTGATCATCAACAGCTTGCAACAATGCAATTGCAAAGTAGCCAATCCACTTTTAGTAATTTAATTAATCATCAGTTGAAAATACAACTCTTCATGTTATCATTTCAGTTGATTAAATGGATAAACCACAGCCAAATGATACAAAAGACGAATATCCGGAAACTCCAGAAACATACACTTTCAAATGTTCTGTCTGTGGTATGTCGGAAGAGGTTCACTACAAAGGAACTAATCCACCATTCTCACGCAAAATAGAACTCAAATATCCCAGCTATGTGATGAAAGATCCATTCAGCCCCCCGGGGAAAGGGGAGATCTTAGTTTTAGGCGGGGATTGTGATATGTGCCAGAAGGCAGTTTGTATCAGTAAGCAATGCAGCATCTTTTATTTAAAAACCTACTGTTTAGAATGTGTACGTAATTCAGTGGATAAATTTCCGAATGAACTTACTAGTAAATTAAAACTCAATTAATAAAAAAATGTTTTTAAATGTACTTACATACCTTTACCTACCCATACTCAATTTTTATTTTAAATTGATCCAATCAGGAATCAAACCACTTCTTGCCACCGTGCCTCAGGGATCGTCAATGTCACTACATGATATTTAATTAACAATTGGGAATCGAAATCAAGGGTTCTCGCGGAATATAAAATCGAACCGCTATGCCTTAAGGATTGTCTTAATGATTTTGTGCCTACAATTTGTTAAGGATTGATTCACATTGATAGTGAATTGAAGAAAATTGAAAATGTTAGATACCTTAGAGCAAGGATTCTCAAACTATTTTTGGCAAGAGACCACCTTTTCCAAAATGAACCGATACCTCAGACCCCCTTAGGCAAATTACTTTAAAAATCCTTTCTCTAGTTTTTTTTCCTATTGGTACAAAATACTTAACAATTTAAAAACTTTGCGGTTGGTTAAGTGAGTAAACTTGACATAATTTTTTCATCAAAATTTAACGAAATAAATAGACATTAAATTCAGTAAGGATCAAGTGTAATTAAAAATGATTAATACAAATTACATAAAAATACTGAAGTGGGTGATTATTTTTTGATAAAAACATTAAAATAGGGGTCGACTTTTAGACCTCGTTAAATCTCAAAATCAGTTTTGTTTATTTCGACCCCTGGAAAAAGCGAAATCGACTCCAAGGGGTCGATATCGACCACTTTGGGAATCCCTGCCTTAGAGGATCTCCACAACTTTTAGACTTTCACCTCGATTTCCTGTAAATATAAACCGAGGCCCGTAAAAGGGATAGTGAAATAAAAAGCACTATTTTACGAAATACTGTTTACTTTGGCTTTCCAGTCCGATTTACAGTATTTGTTTTACCAATTTTCACAAATAGTTCAATAACACAGATTACTCCGAGCGAAACTTATGTTTCGATCACTTTAATGTAAGTAAGTATAATACACGAATCCAATAGTTATATAAAAAAAGCAGCCAGCGTCACCACAGTTCATCGGAAACTTAAAATACAATCTTAAAATTATAATTACAGCATATTATAGTTTATATTTAAGGTATATATATTAATAAGCTCTAAATGACAAAATTAAATACATATTTTGTCTCGCCAGTCACCCAAAGCCATAGTGTAACTATTTCAAGTCAAAAAACGTTACTTGACCATATATGTATCTTTCCATAGATCCGAGCAGAGGAACATAATTCGGATATCACGTTTAACTAACGATAACTTGAATAGTTTCACTTAAGCCACTGGTCCAGATTGCTAGCACCACAATACATCATTTCGCTTTTAGAAAGTGACTGCACCCCTCAAACAACAAAGTACATCATAAAAAAGCAATATTATTATTATTGAAAAAGTTTATCAATCTCCATCAGGAATTATACAATAAGTAATACACAAATTACAGACAAAATTATTGCTTCCTGTGTTCCCTAGTTAGCTATTGATTTGCAATGAATATTCGAGACCGTACATTTATGTAACGTAAATTTTATTTAAGTACATTCTTCATGGCTAGCGGAACCAAGCGGAATTCCGCGAACAAACAGGCGTGCGGAAATTAGCTTTCATGGTATAAAGTCGGACAGCCGCCTTCCTCGACCGTCCTACGTTGAACATCTATGCGGAATTTCCGTTCAACAGTGAAGCGGAATTCCGTATTTCTTATTTCTTCGCTAGATTTGTGCCAAGCCAAATTCCACGATAGAATGAACTTTTGTGATGGGTAATTAATTAACTATTTATTAATTTACAAAATGGATATATCCGAGAGTAAAATTTTCCATCTATGCTAAATTTTAACAATGCATCGCATCGGTAAGACTAATGACACTTTACATTTATTTGTGTATATTAACTGGGCAGTGTGCTATTTTTTTCTAGAATTATAATATGCTAGCGATTACATGAAAACAAGGAGTACTACATTACACCTAAGATGTTCTCTGACTCTTTGATAATATGTTGAATTATTTAGATACATCTTATGTAACAAGTCCAGATACAAATGTTTGCTAAATATGTTTTACGGAATAAAACAATGCCTTGTATTTATATTAAGACCACTAAATGTGGTTCAATGAATAAGTCTTTTTATCATTTTCGTTGGAGTCGATAGAAAACAATATATTCTTTTACATCCGTTAAAAGTAGTCCGTTATCATCTACCTTCTATTTATGTCTTAATGTAAATAGGGCATTACGTTACATTAAGAAAACTTGTCAAATCGAATGTCCTCATCGAAATTTAAATTGTCAATCTTACGAAAGTTTTACCATAAAGTACAGAATCCAATAAATTTGGAAAGATTAGTATATACAAATATTCGTATAATATTATCGGACTATAAAACTCTTACTGGCCAAGAATTCAAAATACTCGGCGTAACAAAAAGTTATGAAAAACAAAAAGGGAGGACTTTGGACGGGGTCTTCACTTACAAATTACAGTAGGTATAAAATTGTGATTCAGGTTTCATTTTACTGGGGTATTATATGGGGCTCTACACATGTAGACTATTTATGATAGTTGAGACCGGATCAAGTAAATTGGACTATACAAAGTAAAGTTTACGTGAAACATGTCTCAAATGTCTAGACAGTGCTAGATTTTAACGTGTATAGGGCCCTTAAGTGGGGATCAAATCTTTGCCGATTGAGTAATCAAATCTTAAACTAATAATTTTCTCACAGCCGAAACACAATAAAATCATTTTGATGGCGTCCTACGTTAGAAGATAAGTGACATGCCTCGCGTATAATACCCATCAATATTTTTCTATAACAATATTATATCAAAAATGCATTATAAGTTTTTGTTTTAGCGCAAATAGATCCCCAGTAACCAATATAGAAGTCTCTAAAATCAATAAAACTGAACGCACATTGTCTTCGCCACAACGAATATAATCCCGGATCGACACTCGCAAGCATTCCTTCAGAATATTAGCTGGCCTCATATCACCGATACAGATGGCGGTACAACTGGCAACCAATTGTCTAAGCAAGTCGTAATCATTTGATAGCTTAAAACGTATTACTAGATCTGTAGAGGTCATACATCTACGAGTGAACTGAACTCCTGAAATAGGTCGAATTATCCGTTTGACTAACGATTGCAATTACGAATTGCTTACACAGTCGGGGAGCTGATTCGGGGAGACCATTCCACACTCGCTTCCTCTTGGAGAGTATTGATGCGGGGTTAAAATTCAATTACTTGCAAGTATACGCACCGAATATTAGAAAATGCTGCACACAATATACGGCGTGTATAATTCGAACCAATAACGAAACGAATAAAAAAATCGGCGTTAATAATACTCTCTCTCACTTACACACTATCATATGTTATACTGTGTAAGTGAGACGGAATGATTAGTGCCACCCAGCTTCGATTCGTTTCCTCAGAGTTGACTAATATGCGATTAGTTTTAATAACCACTCATTGGTTACCAATGAATAACATCTTATGACTAAACATCTTACTTTATAAAATAATTATTATATTATGTTACTGTGTATATTATTTAATTGAATCCAGGAATGGATTGGATATACTCCAGTAAACCTTTCGGTCCTATTCACCTACTAAATAGTTTAATACTAAGCATATTTACTGACATACATTCAATACACAATTTGTATAATGCCTAAAAACCTGCTTACAGATTAAAAACGGTGGTTCCCAAATAGTTTGCAAATACACATTAGAAAAAGATTTTTTAAGGAATTTTTAATAATTGTCGTTATTATTATTTTATTTTTAATTATATTAATAAGATGTTTAAAAATGAAAATGATGTGTAAAAAGAGCCGCCATTTTGAATCGACACAAGTTAAACTATCCAAAGACTTTTCTTCAAAGTTATGGAAATATACGTAACATTGTAAAAAAATGATTATTAAAATAATTTAAGTCCATGCTCTATTCTGCTTTTAGAAGACGTGACGCGTATCTGTACAGCTATTTGGGAAGCACTGGCCTAAATCAATCATACAAGCAAGCACATACATTCTATTTAAAAATATATATATATAAAAGTCTTCAAAGAACTGATATCGTACGCTGACGCAACTTATATCAACGTAGGAGCAGTTTAGACATAAGCACACACAAAAAGAACGACGGAATTTATAAAAGAATGAATACAATATATTTTATTAGGTACATTTAATATTAATTACGACATTATATTAAAAACTTTATAATTTTGATAAGTAGAACTATTTTTATAACTACAGCAACCGAGTCAAATTGTGGCAAATCTTTTATCTGTGTTTTTACTCTAAGATTTCTTAGTAACACAGGTAGAAGGTTTAGTTTTGTTTTGACTCGTTGAACCACCAATAGTTATGGTACAAAAACTATATAACTACATTATATAACAGTTTAAAGTACTTGATGTTATATTATTGAGTGTATTTGACACACCAAGCTATATTTTAAAACAATAACGGCAGAATTACTCTGAGTCAGTGAAAAGTAACTCAATGTAAATCCGGCTTTAAATAAATTACAAGGTTTATACGATATCAGTACCGAAACAGGGCTGGCCACTTTTGATTTTTGAGCCAGTAACTGGCATAATGTAAATCCACCTTTATAACATAGTCTTATAACATGTTATAACGCCTTTATTTTAATAACACATTCGCATTTTTGAACACTGTTATTTATATCGATTAAAATGTCATATATCCGTGTTTTACAAGATAGTATGTTCTATTATAGTCTAATAGTAATAATATATACCGACACGTCATTTAACTCCTAAAACCTTCGGCTAGCGATACAAGGGGTTAGAATTTAAGCTAGTATCTAAATCCAAGCAGTCTTATAAACAAAATAATAGAGTACACGTCTTTTACTAATAATATTATGTTTTTATTACATAAAGTGAACGAAAAGAAGCAGTCAACCAATTCTATTTTTCTAAAAATCTACAACTTGAGCCATCTATACAACGGGTCTCAAAAAACAAATCGAATGTACATTTTTTTAGTGTCTGATACATTTTCCGAGACCTCTTAGTATTATATAGACACAGTACCGAATTTGCACTATTTACTCATTTAAATATATCGTTGACCAACTGCCATTAAAAAAATTTAAAGATTGTACATAAATCTCTTAACCAAATCAGTTTAGAAAGTATTGGTGTCTTTTTCACTATGTTTCATGCAGACAAAGACAGCAAGTGTTGAAGTCCTTTCAATTTTATTAAAAGATTTGTGTTCAACTATACTAACTATATAAGATTTTTTCTCCGATAGGTTCTTTAATTCATATTACAATTTTATTTTTGTTTGCATTCATTTAAACATGGGGAAAATACTCGAATTATACAGAACTGACGCTTTGATATTAAAAGAAGACGTTGTAAGAGATTCAGGTTAATCTTTTTTTATTTTACTTCATTTCTTTAAATGTTTAATCTGTGAAAATAACTCCTATAGAGGTATCCATGTTACCCCTTTATAATAGCCAGTTTAAAAAAGCAGAGCCTAATTAGGCTAAGGGCCAGGTGATTCAATTTTCAAAACATTAGTTATCGTAACTTCATTCGTTTATATTTAACACACCAAGAGCTTTTATATTTTCTAGTGTTACTCTAGAGGTAAAGTAGTGAATCAATGTTTTTGACTAAGGTTCATTAGCGTCATATTTAAGGGTTACGTGTCTTACAAAATATGGTGAGGCAACCCTGCCTATATAAACAATTTTTGGTTGGATCAAAAATTTATTTTTTATAAAATTGTGATGATAATAGTGGTGGGTCAACACTGAAAAACTTTATTGAGGCCTAACCAATGTTAATTTTGTAATTTCGCGTTTTACAATTATATGTAGTGAGAGAAAGTTGGAGTTTACAATGTCCTTGGGGAGCAAATCTTCAGTAGACGTACTGTTACCACGAACCTACGATTTCTATCAGCGATGTGATCTTTGCGAGACTGACGACAAAAGACTAAAGTAACGCCTGGCATACACGTCTATATGTCACCGTAAGATTGTAAAAACCGTTAGATTATAATCTAACTCGCGAAATTCTAAACTGTCGAAAGATTGTAAACTGTTCAATGTTCTGAGTGTAAATTTTTGAAATATTCATTTTATTTACGTTTTCTTGTCTCTTTCTTGTAGGTTAGGTTAGGGTTCGACATAAATAATCAAGTAGTGCCCGGCCCCAGGCCGGGCACTTAGGTTTTATCGGGTTTAAATACCTATCAGATTACAATCTACCGAAAAATAATGCGTTAAATTCTAATCTTTCGACAGTTTAGAATTTCGCGAGTTAGATTATAATCTAACGGTTTTAACAATCTTACGGTGAAATATACATTTGTTTTAGCCGTTTGCCGTTTCCCTACTCTATGTTTGGTGGCCGCAGACTAAACTACATTGGCCTATAGCTTCATACATCTATACATTTGTGTTCGCCAATCGCCGCGTCTAATGCTGAGATCTATAGAGCGTACTTTGACTTGGCTCAGACTTTACTTAGAGTTAAAACGGGATGGACTTATGTGAGTAACATAAATCTGTCTCGTTTTAACCACGTCTTAAGTCTAATGGGCCTATTACACTGCACTTTTTAGGGCCCTGTGGTAAGTGATGGGCGTGGCCGCTAGTTAGAGCGTCGCTTTTTACACAGCAATAAGGACCAATTTAGGGACACTTTTCTCTAAATCTTATTACACTACACTGATTCACGTGTAAGGGTCCCTGTGAAAAGTGCAGTGTAATAGGCCTATTACACTACACTTTTCACAGGGCCTTGTGGGCGTGGCCGCTAAATAGAGCGTCGTTTATTACACAGCAATAAGGACCAAATTAGTGACCCTTACACCCTAAATCTTATTACCACTACGGCCCATTAACGCCCCACTGCTGGGCACAAGCCTCCACACTCTCATAGGAGAGAGGGAATTAGAGCTTAGACCCACCACGCTTCTTTAATGCGGGTTGGCGGGCTTAATCTTATTACACTACACTATTTCAAGTGTAAGGGTCCCTTGCAGAAGTGACCCTTGTCACTGTAGGGACAGCGTAATAGGCCTACAAGCAAAGTCAAAGCAGATCTCACCCTAAGATTACCTTACTCTATGGTTGGTATTGTTGTCCCGCTCAGTCGTCAGGCGGCTGCAGCTGGTGCAAGCGTCGCAACGCGTGAGACAGCAGCGGCAGGAGGTCGGCGGGGGGCGAAGGCGCCGGGGCTTCGGAGCCGGACTCGTCGGACTCCTCTATGGGCTCATCCGCTTCACTGCCGTCTGCGGAAGGACATCGAGTCTCGCTCGGCGATCCGCCCGTTTCCGTTTCCCCAGTTTCCTCTTCTGTAAATAAATTTTACTTTATTTATATAATGCCTTTAAAAAAATCTATATTACACCACAATTTTGCAGACCAAAGCACTAGACTAAAAACACAGGCTGGCGTTTGTAATTTGCAGCTCTAACCTTTTCTTTTCTATGAAAAGAGAAACCGCTTAGTTTCTTGCCGGCTCTTCTCAGTAGAACATCTTTCCGAACCGGTGGTAGAGTATTAACGTTTCATAAGTGACACAAGTTGCCCTACATGAAATAAATAAATCATTTATCATTTATCATTTACTATACCGTATAGTTTTCGTTAGGCTCTAGGCAATGTTCGCAAAATA
The DNA here is from genome assembly GCA_964035005.1 of Erebia palarica. Taxonomy (NCBI): domain Eukaryota; kingdom Metazoa; phylum Arthropoda; class Insecta; order Lepidoptera; family Nymphalidae; genus Erebia; species Erebia palarica. Next base: position 22,604,316 of record OZ035994.1, read on the forward strand.
TAACTTGTTGACTTACTTATTTTAAATATACCTGTATGAGTAAGAATGACAAACCAAAATAGATTTTATTTTAGATTTTAATGTAACTGATAAATAACGGTTTGCTATTTCAAGTTATACGTACTACACACGTTTGGTAATATTACAAAAACACTGCATAGAAGTGGCTTAAAGTATCGCTTATATCCTAGTGTCAATAGCACTATACTATTTTTAATTATGACAGCAACGCGCGCGTATTCCCAAGCAGTGTGGTCGACGACGCGACTGGCGCGATAACCCGTCTGCTAGTGCCTTGGGCTTTTGCAAGCAACAACTAGTCTAACCAAATAGAAACGCGCGCGTACTCCCTAGCAGTGTGGTCAACGTCGCGACTATTGCACTGTGCGATAACCCGTCAGCGATCGCAAATAACATCTAGTCTTAACAAAACAGAAACAATGTGGCCAACGACTCGACCGTCGCCCTGAGCGCAATCCCGTTTGTGATCGCGCGCGTGTTCCACAGCAGCGCGCTACCGACGCAACTGTCGCGTCGCGACTGCAGAGCGCGCGCTAGCGGCGAGCCCTGCGCCGGTCGCGCCCTCTCGGCCAGCAGCAGCAGCGCGCGCGTGTTCCCCAGCAGCGCGCTACCGACGCGACTGTCGCGCCGCGCGCTATCTCGCCCGGGAGCCAGGCTCGGTCACTGCACTGCGGGCACTCACCGGAGGGCCTGAGCAGCCTCTGATGCAGCGCGGCGGCGGCCCGCTGCAGAGCGCGCGCTAGCGGCGAGCCCTGCGCCGGTCGCGCCCTCTCGGCCAGCAGCAGCAGCGCGCGCGTGTTCCCCAGCAGCGCGCTACCGACGCGACTGTCGCGCCGCGCGCTATCTCGCCCGGGAGCCATGCTCGGTCACTGCACTGCGGGCACTCACCGGAGGGCCTGAGCAGCCTCTGATGCAGCGCGGCGGCGGCCCGCTGCAGAGCGCGCGCTAGCGGCGAGCCCTGCGCCGGTCGCGCCCTCTCGGCCAGCAGCAGCAGCGCGCGCGTGTTCCCCAGCAGCGCGCTACCGACGCGACTGTCGCGCCGCGCGCTATCTCGCCCGGGAGCCATGCTCGGGCACTGCACTGCGGGCACTCACCGGAGGGCCTGAGCAGCCTCTGATGCAGCGCGGCGGCGGCCCGCTGCAGAGCGCGCGCTAGCGGCGAGCCCTGCGCCGGTCGCGCCCTCTCGGCCAGCAGCAGCAGCGCGCGCGTGTTCCCCAGCAGCGCGCTACCGACGCGACTGTCGCGCCGCGCGCTATCTCGCCCGGGAGCCAGGCTCGGTCACTGCACTGCGGGCACTCACCGGAGGGCCTGAGCAGCCTCTGATGCAGCGCGGCGGCGGCCCGCTGCAGAGCGCGCGCTAGCGGCGAGCCCTGCGCCGGTCGCGCCCTCTCGGCCAGCAGCAGCAGCGCGCGCGTGTTCCCCAGCAGCGCGCTACCGACGCGACTGTCGCGCCGCGCGCTATCTCGCCCGGGAGCCATGCTCGGGCACTGCACTGCGGGCACTCACCGGAGGGCCTGAGCAGCCTCTGATGCAGCGCGGCGGCGGCCCGCTGCAGAGCGCGCGCTAGCGGCGAGCCCTGCGCCGGTCGCGCCCTCTCGGCCAGCAGCAGCAGCGCGCGCGTGTTCCCCAGCAGCGCGCTACCGACGCGACTGTCGCGCCGCGCGCTATCTCGCCCGGGAGCCAGGCTCGGTCACTGCACTGCGGGCACTCACCGGAGGGCCTGAGCAGCCTCTGATGCAGCGCGGCGGCGGCCCGCTGCAGAGCGCGCGCTAGCGGCGAGCCCTGCGCCGGTCGCGCCCTCTCGGCCAGCAGCAGCAGCGCGCGCGTGTTCCCCAGCAGCGCGCTACCGACGCGACTGTCGCGCCGCGCGCTATCTCGCCCGGGAGCCAGGCTCGGTCACTGCACTGCGGGCACTCACCGGAGGGCCTGAGCAGCCTCTGATGCAGCGCGGCGGCGGCCCGCTGCAGAGCGCGCGCTAGCGGCGAGCCCTGCGCCGGTCGCGCCCTCTCGGCCAGCAGCAGCAGCGCGCGCGTGTTCCCCAGCAGCGCGGGTACCGACGCGACTATCGCGCCGCTCGCTATCTCGTCCGCGAGCGCCTCCGCCGCTCGAGAACCGCCCATCACGGCGCCCGATGTCCCGGAGCCGCCCGCCACTCCGGACATGATCGTTGCGTTTGGACTCGTCGCTGTTCCTAGCTGTATACACAACAAAAATACAGGTTTCCAGGTTGGTAAATTGACCTATATCCATCTGTCCAAACATTTATTTTACTTTTTACATAAGCATTAACACCGTTCATTTGACCTGCAAGGATTAAAGGTAGACGGGTTGCGGGATGGAACAGGTACATAAAAGATTTTCACAGGGAGGCTCGTGAGCAATTTCTTATTTGGAAAGAGCACGGTATGCCTTTTACTGGAGTGAGTTATAACAACATGAGTGAAAGCAGACCAAAATTCAAGAATAGATAAAAATTTTGAGCAGCTTCAGATGTATGCGTTAGCGCAGCACCATAAGCGGAAAAATTTTAGTAAATTTTGGAATGGAACAAAAAATATAAATCTGGAGGGGGCCTCCCTGTGAGTGTGGATGGAAAGACGGATGCAGGGCGCATAGCTAGCATATTTAGTGAACATTTTAGAGTACGCTCTACATTAAGTCTGACTCAGACTTCATCGGAAGTGTTAGCTCAAGGTTATGAACAAGTATAGGATTTTTCTCTCTCGTTCAATGCCAAAGAGGTCAAAAGTGTTATAAAAAGTCTCGCTCGCTTATAAAAAGTAAAGCTCCGGGACATGATGGTCTAAGTGTGGAGCATCTTGTAAATGCGGGGCCTCATCTCTACTGTGTACTTGCTATGCTGTATACGTTTTGCATTCGTCATTCCTATCTCCCTAGAGACCTGATGAAAAGCGTAATGGTTCCTGAAGTTAAGAACAAAACCGGTGATATCTCGGATAAATGTAACTACAGACCAATCTCTCTATCCGCAATATTAGGGAAAGTGCTTGATGGTTTGCTTGATCGTCAACTTAGTGGGTATCTGAAGCTTAGTGATGCGCAGTTTGTTCCAGATTTCAGACGAAACATGCCCACATACTGGCACTCAAGCAGACTGTCAAGTACTATATAATTATAATAAACTTACGTAAATAAATAGGTATGAATAAACTTACATACACAAATACACAAATTATATTATTATTATTAATGGGATGTGGTGGTGGGTGGTGGGTGTCCTACCTTAGGATAGTAATGCTGCATGAACTCATAGATGGCGGGGTCGGCCAAGGACTCCCGCTCGTCCAGGAGCACCGCGTCCACGTACTCCGATACCACGCTACATTCCAGCAGCATCTCTTCCAACTTCGCGTCCGCCTGAAATTTTTTTTTTTCAATTACCTACCATTGTCTATGGCAGGGATTCCCAAACTATTTTGGGCAAAAGACCGCTATTCCAAAATGAACTGATACCTTAGACCCCCTTAGCCTAATTACTTCAAATATCCTATCTGTAGTTTTTTTCCTATTGATACAAAATACTTAACATTTTAAAACCTTTAATGTGGTTGGTTAAGTGAGTTAACTTGAAATTATTTTTTCATCAAAATTTAACAAAATAAATAGACCTAAAATTCAGTAAATATCATGTGTAATTAATAAAAGTAGATATTTTATTTAGGTATTATTTTTTATAAAAACATTAAAATAGGGGTCGATTTTTAAACCTCGTCGACCCCCAAAATCTGTTTTCGTTTATGTCGCCCCCCCCCCCCCCTGGGAAACTGAAATCGACCTCAGGGGGTCGACCACTTTGGGAATCGCTGGTCTATGGTAAGAGTTGGAATATAAGTGTAAACAAACCATTATTATGCATAGTGTACCTACAATCGTGTGTCTTTATGTGATTCGTTCCATTGTCTAGTTGTCATACGTCTCTTTTGCCTACGACTTACGACCCGCTTAAATGTGTTTTAGTGTGCTCCCAATAAATCAAATGTAAGGAAAAAGTCAGATTAATTCTTTTACCTTTTCGTTCGGCCTATCCCTTCAAGAGATTATACAATTTAGAAGTTCTATTTATAGTAGACCACTAAGTATTTGGCAATTAAAGTGCATATAAGTTATTTGGAGAATCTCTTAAATTGATATAGGTAGATATGATACCCGCGACTTTGTACGCGTTTTAAGTTAAAGTTTTTATTTTATTTATTCCCGCGGGAACTCCCTAATTTTCCTCGTCCTTCTTCAGAATGCCATTCGACTGAAAAGATGGGCCATGAGAGCTTAGCAGACAGACAGATCGACACATTTTCGCATTTATAATATATAAGTATGAACTATGCATTAAAACTTTGTTTCTCATGGGTGGGTGGACAAAGGACGCAAAAACAATGAAACCATATGACAACCTCCCTGGCGCAGTGCTGAGCGCTGTTGTCTTAACATGCGGGAGATCTGAGTTCGATCCCTGGCAGGGTCAATTTGGGAAATAATATTTTTTAAATTTTCCCTGGTCTGGCCTGGCAGGGAGGCTTCCGCCGTGGCTTAACTAGCCGGAAAGAGATTTAGCGTTCCGGTAAGATCCCGTGTAGAAACCGATTAGGGGTATGGGTTAAATATAAATGCCGTGCCTCTAACAGGTTAGGCCGTCTACCATCTTACACCGCATCATCACTTACCATCAGGTGAGATCGATCGCAGTCAAGGGCTAACTTGTAATGGATAAAAAAAGTGTGTGTGTGCAATTCACACAGGTGAAATTTCAGATAAGTAGCCTACGAGAGAATGAAATAAATATAACTTGTATTATGTATTAGATATAACTAAAAATAAAAATAAAAAAATAATAAAAATATATTTATTGCCAAAATTTACAGTTACAGTCAATTTATTTTAACTTTGGTCTCCGCACTAGGGAACCTGTATCGCGGAGACCGTATTATGATTAGGTACCTAAAATTAGACTTATCCGAGGACTGACTAGGGCACAAGTTGTTTAATTGATTAAGTAAATCATTATACAAACAAATTTAATTTTATGCTTCTGCAAATCAATAATTTCGGATTTTTGTTTTTCTTTTTAAATTTTAATTTGAGATAAGTATTATGAGTACTGGTCTTGTATTTGTCACCGTAAGATTGTAAAAACCGTTAGATTATAATCTAACTCGCGAAATTGCAAAGTGTCGAAAGATAACAATTTGACGCATTATTTTCCGGTAGATTGTAATCTGTTAGGTTTATTAACCCGATAGAACCTAAAGGTTAGTGACCTGATTATTTATGTCGAACCCTAACCTAACCTACATGAAACAGACAAGAAAACGTAAATACAATGAATATTTCAAAAATTGACACTCAGATTATTGAACGGTTCACAATTTTTCGACAGTTTACAATTTCGCGAGTTAGATTATAATCTAACGGTTTTTACAATCTTACGGTGACATATTCAAACTCATTCTTTCGCAGGCTAAATCCTATCATAATAGACATATGTTTGTCTCTTTTTAGTGTCGCTTTTTCGTTTCATCTAATTTTCAAATCGCAACGATTCTAAAGTGTCACTTAAAAGAAATGTATGTAATCTCACCGGTGTAGCGGCCACGTCTCTCCAGAAGGCTGCAAAGTAGTTGAACCTGAGAGGTACAGCCTCCAGCGCGCACAGCGCTGACAAAAGCACCAGCTGCTCAGACATGCAGCGCTGACTGCGCGCCACGCGACAACACGTGTCTGTAAATACAGTGCGTGTCACAATTTGTACCCGACTAATTGTAGTGGAATTTTTCCATATAAGCAAAGAGCATAAAGAACCAGGGATAGAGGTACAACTCCATACAACGGGTACCATAGTTCTAAAATAAATTCTAGATGGCGTTACTTGTCTCCAATAAGTATAAATTTTGTTCAAATCAACCGAAACTCAATGAAAACATGTATTTTGTTGTTTTACTTTATTTTACCTATTTATTTATTAAGTTTAATTAACTGTTAAATATAAAATTTTCATAAAATCCGATAGCAAAAAGTTTATTTCAAAGCTTTCGTTTTAACGCCATCTAGAGCTAAGCAGAAGAACTACAGGGTATCAGCGATGATAAGCAGATTTTTGAATGCTTTTTGCTTAAGTATGGAGTTGTACCTCTACCCCTGGTTCTTTATGCTCTTTGATTTTAGGAAACTTAAATGGAAGTGGGCTGGACATGTTGGCAGACAAAACCAAGATAGATGGGCCAAAAGAGTCACAGAGTGGTACACAAGAGATGGTTAAATATCAAGAGGCAGGCAAAGAACTAGGTGGAGTGACGACTTTGTTAAAATAATGGGAGCAACACGGCAACGGCTGACACAGGACAGAGAAATATGGAAACGACTGGAGGAGGCCTTCGTCCAAAGGGCGTACTGAAAATGAGGGAAAAATTGTAAATATAATGTAAAATGAATAAATAGAGTGATAAGTAAAATAAGTAGGATAAGTTATTTAACAATGAAAATAATTTTTTGTATGTAAAATAGTTTGTAAGTATTGTATTATTTTTTCAGTAATAAAGGCTTTATTATTATTATTAATAGTAGTGGAATCCTTAATAGTGGTGCGAATCTTTAAGTTCTTTGCAGGGCATATCACGAGGAAGACTAGTACGATAGAACACCTCGTCGTACAAGGTCGAGTTGAAGGCACACGTCCACGTGGTCGTTCCCCTACTAGGTGGACGGATTCAATCCGTTCCGCCACAAATTTATCCGTCTCCGAGTGTTCCCGAGATGCCACCAACAGAAGTTGATGGAAGGAGATCGCAAGAGCTGCCGTGAAGGCCCAATCATAACCACGGCCACTCTGCCAAGAGTGAACGAATAAGAAGAAGAAGAATAGTAGTGGAGCCCAAAAGGGGATTTTTGGATTTACTCCAGCGCGGCAGATTACAGATACAGGGCTCATATATGGTGAAGGTACTCTACAGGGTCCAAAGAATCCCCCTTTATATTAATCTGCCGCGCTGGAGTAAATCCAAAAATCCCCTCTTGGGCTCCCCTACTATAAGGCAAAATGTAGAGTTATGATTTAGCATTCTAATGCCTGAACAGATTTGGGTGTAATGGGATACAGTCTCGTTAGAATTCTTACATCATCCCGAGTGGCTATAAAAATTTTGAACTTTCTGTCAGAATAGTCAAAACATTTCAAATTAAAGGCAGAAGTTTGTATTATGATGAACGACATATATTTTTCATTGTGTAGTGTAGGCTCAGTGTGCCTCCAACTTTAAGCTCGGTGTAACACCTACACACCTACACCTTATACATATCTGCTGTAGTTGCACTATGCACATTATTTTAATGTATTATTTGTATGTATAATTGATTATTACACGACCTGCGCTCCATAAGAACAGACGCCTTTTATAAGAGCGCGGGGCGCGGCGTGTGCGAGGCGCGATGTGTGTGTGAGAGAGAGAGAAGCAATACTGACCAATAAACTTGTGGTAGGGCCTGTAGAGCGCGGGGCGCGGGGCGCGGCGCGTGCGAGGCGCGGCGTGTGTGTGAGAGAGAGAGAAGCAATACTGACCAATAAACTTGTGGTAGGGCCTGTAGAGCGCGGGGCGCGGGGCGCGGCGCGTGCGAGGCGCGGCGTGTGTGTGAGAGAGAGAGAAGCAATACTGACCAATAAACTTGTGGTAGGGCCTGTAGAGCGCGGGGCGCGGGGCGCGGCGCGTGCGAGGCGCGGCGTGTGTGTGAGAGAGAGAGAAGCAATACTGACCAATAAACTTGTGGTAGGGCCTGTAGAGCGCGGGGCGCGGGGCGCGGCGCGTGCGAGGCGCGGCGTGTGTGTGAGAGAGAGAGAAGCAATACTGACCAATAAACTTGTGGTAGGGCCTGTAGAGCGCGGGGCGCGGGGCGCGGCGCGTGCGAGGCGCGGCGTGTGTGTGAGAGAGAGAGAAGCAATACTGACCAATAAACTTGTGGTAGGGCCTGTAGAGCGCGGGGCGCGGGGCGCGGCGCGTGCGAGGCGCGGCGTGTGTGTGAGAGAGAGAGAAGCAATACTGACCAATAAACTTGTGGTAGGGCCTGTAGAGCGCGGGGCGCGGCGCGTGCGAGGCGCGGCGTGTGTGTGAGAGAGAGAGAAGCAATACTGACCAATAAACTTGTGGTAGGGCCTGTAGAGCGCGGGGCGCGGCGCGTGCGGGTGCGAGCGCGCGCGCGGGCGGGTGGCGGCGCGCGCGGCCGCGTGCGCGCCCGCCGCCAGCGGCACCAGCGCGCCCAGGGCCGCGCAGCCGCCGATCAGCACCAGCTCGCGCACCACACCTGTACATCGCGTTTGTATGTGTCACCGTAAGATTGCAAAAACTGTTATATTGTAATCTAACTAGCGAAACTGTAAACTGTCGACAGATTATAATTTAACGCATTATTTTCCGGTAGATTGTAATCTGTTAGGTATATTAACCGGATAAAACGTAACTCACTACCTGTTTATTTATGTCGAACCCTAACCTAACCTACAAGAAAGGGACAAGAAAACGTAAATACAATGAATATTTCAAAAATTGACACTCAAAACATTGCACGGTTCACTATCTGTCGACAATTTTACAATTTCATTTTACAATTTCGCTAGTTAGATTACAATCTCACGGTGACATATATATTATCAATTAACTTACTAGCTAATGTCCGCGACTTCCCGTATTTCTTTTCGCTCCCGCTGGAACTCTTTATACTATAACTGTCTCTGGACTATACTCTATCTCTGTGCCTAATTCTATGCAGATCCGTTCAGCCGATCTTCCGTGATTAAGTAACAAATATCCATCCATCCAATCTTTATTGTTATAATATTATATAGTATAGATTTATTGATTCTGAACCAAAAAACGTAAACATTGAAAGGTCAAACGACATGAACTAGGACCACTTATCTCTTCTAGAAGTTTGCACCAGAATTTATCTTCTTCTTTCTAAATCTATAACAGGAACTGACTGGCTAATACATAACGGCAATGCAACTCATACAGCCAGGAATAAAATTAAAAAAATATGACTTATCATATTTTTTAATTTCATCAATCTTACAACAATGGACCTTAAGGAGTAAAATTTAAAAAAAAACTCACCGAGCGCAGCGTGAGGCAACCTTGGCGTCCTTTGATGTAAATTCAGCAGCGTCAATAACCGCCTCGCACATTCCGGCCAGTCTTTACACGCGAGCAGCAACGCCCGCGCCTCCTTCGCGTCTCTTCTCAGCCTTAGAGTTCTGCATAACGCCCGCGCCCATCGCAGCGCAGCCACTAGTTCAGCGCGGACCGCACCGCCGCCCACGCCCACGCCCGCGCCCACGCCGCCCACGGCGCCCACGCTCGCGCCGCCCTCTACGTACACCGCGTGTAGACTGTGTAGCGCCTACGAAAGAGTTCGATTATTATTATCTACATGAATTTAACTCTCACGCCCGCATACAAAATAAATACATATATGAGGCCAAAAAAGGTATAATAAACTTACGTAAATAAACAGAAAAAAATAAACTTACACACAAAAATACACAAATAAATAGTTGTAGCGGGCGGAGGATTACACCCCGGATTATTATTATTATTATTAAATTCTTTATTGCATAAACAAAAAGGAATACACAAAAGACATTATTACAACATTATAAACAAAAGGCGACCTTATCACTGAGCCCACAACAAACTCAGCCGGGTAACTAGATGGGTGGCCGAATTTGGAGGTTCAAATTTGGCCATTTCGTTTCCTTCGTACGTCGGAGAGCACGTTAAGGTCCCGTTTATTATCACTAACATCTGATATTAATCGTTACAAAAACCTAAGAGTTTAAATACTCTTAGTCGAGTCGTATGCGGAAGACTGTGGAAACCCACCGCATTATTATCGCAAGAAAACTCCTACCATTATTTGATTAATGGAAAGGGGTCACGACCCTCAGTAATGAGGAATACGACGCAGAGAGAGAGATAAAGAGATCCTCACCTCAAAAGTCATCTGCAGCCCGCCGTTGTACACAACGTAGAGGCGGTCGTCTTCGTTCTCGACGAGAGTGCAGAACGCAGAGATGAGCGTGCTCCAACACGTGCGTCCGTTCAGACCTGCAAACACTGTCCCTTGAATCACCTACAGCTCCACAGTACAATATGTAATCTATACTACACTGTATATGCTATGTATTACTATTCATTCATTCATTCATTCGTTTAAGATCTTACTAATATTATAAATGCGAAATTCATGCCTGGAAAACCACCACCTCTAATTCTCATGTTTAGCTCTATATTTCCTAACTCTTGTAAATAACACATTGTAGTATATAGGTTAACAAGTAGAATTTGAAATGTTAGTTTTAATTTAGATTTCAGTTTTATTAAATTTTATTATTTTAATCGTAGTTAGTTTATAAGGTGCAAAAATTACACCAATTACCTATTACCTACCTACCTAAATATTAAATAGCATTGTTTAAAAAATATATATACTTTGCGCTTCCGGTTAACCCGTGACCTCAGTAGGGCTCATGCCTGAAAACCAGTGTTGCAGTTTCAACGAGTTTCCAATTAATATAGATATAGATTTTAAGTTTTGTTTTAAGGAATGAGTGCCCGGGTCTCATGAAACCAAGGTTGGCTTAAATCTTAGTTGGCACCTTGGTTCCATGAGAGCTGTGGTACTCCATGTAAAATGTTTTCATTTTTACTTGTAATTTTTTTTTTGGCTAAATAAAGGATTTTTTTTTATCCACTACAAGTTAGCCCTTGACTGCGATCACACCTGATGGTAAGTGATGATGCAGTCTAAGATGGTAGCGGGCTAACCTGTTAGGGCCATAGCAGTTATATTAAACCCATACCCCTATTCGGTTTCTACACGGCATCGTACCGGAACGCGTAATCGCTTGGCGGCACGTCTTTGCCGGTAGGGTGGTAACTAGCCACGGCCGAAGCCTCCCACCAGGCCAGACCAGGGAAAATTCAGAAATTATAAATTCCCAAATTGACCCCGCCGGGGATCGAAACCGGGACCTCCGCACGTTAAGACAACAGCGCTACACACTGCGCCACGGAGGTCGTCAAACATATAGTATAAAATTTATATTTATTTAATTATTTATTTATTTATGTATGCTTACCCTGTAAGTACGCAGAGAGCGTGCTCCGTCGGAACGCGGCGGCCTCGCGTGCGTCCGTGCCCTCTGTGCTAGTCGCGGCCCCCGACCCTCCCCGCGCGGCTAGTATACGCGCCAGCCTGCATCAAACAACAGGGATTATCCCTATATAAAAAAAAAAATCTAACTGATTATTAAATAGAGGGGCTTTTTTTTTTTTTATCCACTACAAGTTAGCCCTTGACTGCCATCTCACCTGATGGTAAGTGATGATGCAGTCTAAGATGGTAGCGGGCTAACCTGTTAGGGGCATGGCAGTTATATTAAACCCAAACCCCTATTCGGTTTCTACACGGCATCGTACCGGAACGTTAAATCACTTGGCGGCACGTCTTTGCCGGTAGGGTGGTAACTAGCCACGGCCGAAGCCTCCCACCAGGCCAGACCAGGGAAAATTCAGAAATTATAAATTCCCAAATTGACCCTGCCGGGGATCGAACCCGGGACCTCTGCACGTTAAGACAACAGCGCTACACACTGCGCCATGGAGGTCGTCAAAAGACCTAAAATTCACATCCTCGTTTAGTTTTGAGTTTGATAACCATTTTATATATAGAATATAGATTAAAGAAAAAAAGTGCGTTGAAATTTGATGACGTCACAATTTTGAATTTCATGCAACTTCCATACTTGAAGCGCGTTTTTAGGTTTGATAAAGAGTTGCTGATTTGATTGAGTTGTCATCATCCCTATTACGATCGATCATACTAATATTATAAATGCTACAGTGTTTGTTTCTTTGTTTATTTATTTTTCCTTCAACCATGTCGCAACTAAGCAACGGATCGACGAGATTTTTTGCATGGTTGAAGTTGAGGATCTAGCCAGTAACATAGGCTACTTTTTATTCCGGAAAATGATATTCCCGTGGGAATATTTATCAAAGTATCAGAGTAAAAAAATATAAGACGTGATGGTGATAAGGGCATGCTGCCCAAGACACTGGCGCTATTGCCTCTCTGAATTATTGTCAAGTTAAGCCGTTGCGCTAAATAAGCGCCAGCTCTTGGGTCCAGTAACATAGACCAACTTCTGGGAAAAACATTGATAAACAAGTCATAATTAAAAAATTAAAAAATTAAAAAACACGACTGCCCTGCCAAAACACGAACTAAAAATTAATCTAGTATAGAATCTTATTCACATTTTTTATTAAATGTCATTTTTTTGTGAATCACTGGATATTGAACTATAGTGTTATATATTTTTGGAATCTACTCATCATTTTCTAGATGATGATTATATAGTTAATCTTATTATCGAAATTTTTTTTTCAACTTTAGTCTTTAATGCAGGACCATGGTCACCCCATCAATTTTTTCAAAAATTTTACTAGCCTGTGTCACCCGGAATACATACATACATACATACATACATGAACCCTGAAAACAATATACTCCTTTTTTCAGGCAGTCGTATAAAAAAAAATTGATAAATTATTTCGTGTCCGATGACCATGGGCCCAGCTGAGCGACCACGTATCTCTGACAGCTACAGTGCAACGATCGCAATCACCTCTGATTGGATAACACTCTTCCACTATTGGACAAAATCCATTGACGCAGCAAGAATACCATAAATTCAGCCAATCACAACAATAGATACTGTAACAATGATTGATGCAGAAGATACGCGGTCGTCCTGCAGAATCTCAAAGGTATTGTCAACATTATTAACTAACAAGTAAAAAACATCTAAAATAAAGAATCTCGTTCGCGAACACCTATATTCTACGCTAACGTTACCTTAGCAGCTCGTCCGCTGCGCCTGGGTAGAGATGCGCGTGCGGCGCTATATTGCGGAACGCCCAGTGAATGTTCTGATGCTGCGCCAGGGAGCGCGCGAAGGCGGCCGATCGTCTGCAGCATAGCCGCAGAAGGGCGTAGTACGGGGGAAGCATCGCGCGGTTGTAAGCTACCACTTCGCCGTCTTCGTGGTCCGCACTGTGATTTAAACGAAAGTTTTTTTTTTATCCACTACTAGTTATAGGCCCATTACATTGCACTTTTCACCGAGCCCTGTGGACAGATTCAGTGTAGTGTAATAAGGTTCAGGGAGGAAGGGTCCCAGTTTAGGGAGAACGGGTGGTCCCGGTCTGCCTAACTGCCTGAGCGCTTTGCAGACCGGTTAGTGTAATAAGTCTCAGGGCGGTTAGGGAGCTCAGTCGTCGCACGAACATCTTATAGAGTAGTTGTCTCTACGGCTCGCGCGTGCAATATATCGTGTGCTAAATTAAAATAAGTTTTGTTGTTGTGATAGACATGTACAAAGAAATGCCTTATTTATGGAGAAAAGAGCATAAAGACTATATGAACTATACTATAGAATAGTATAGTAATTTACATTGAATGAACTATCTATTGATGAACTACTAGCTAATGCCCGTGACTTCGCCCGCGTGTATTGAGGTTTTTTTGGTTCCCGCGGGAACTCTTTAATTTTCCGGAATAAAAAGTAGCCTATGTCTTTCTCCGGGACGTAAACTACCGCTGTACCAAATTTCATGAAAATTGTTTGAATAGATGGGCCTTGAAATCGTAGCATATTATTAACGCGATCCACGCGGACAAAGTCGCGGGAATCATCTAGTTTATAATAGTAGTATGGATACTACTTTTTTGCATCGATAGCATGGGTGCCAAAATCAGTGAACGATAATAAACATAATAAGATACACGTCCAACTCTCTTGACGTTGCTCCCGTTCCCCTTGCTACCAGACCAAAGATGCACTTTAATACATTTTTTTTTACAAAAAATAGTGATAATCGCTCCCCCCCTCTTTCTCTCTCTCTCTCTCTTAATCGCAGGGGAAAAGGGTAAAATAATTTTACTTCTAAATGATACTTGGCTAATGTTAGTATTTTCTCGGCTTTGAGTTATTAATTTTTGATGGAATTTTCACGAGCAGTTAATAGTACATTACTGCAGCGGCCAGCAAAACAGCTGCAGCGGCCTAGTTGTGGTCAAGGCTTGTATAGTACTTTTCTCAAATAATGCGCGGAAATTAAAACTAAGTAGTACCTAGACATAACTTTTTATTTAAAAATATTTTTCTTATGATTTTAGCGGTAACAAGTTTTCTATTATGGCTCTTGCCGCCTCTTGAATTTCAGATGGCGTTAAAGTCAGTTCATCACACTCATTGTCTTATCTTGAACTCATTTTTTCAAATACATTTCAAAATCAATGACAAACAACGAACAACAATAATTTTTCCCGCGTTAAAGTGTTCATTTGTTTTTTTTTTAATGAACAGCTTCCTATTTGCAAGCTAGTTAGAAATTTAAATAAAACCTTTGACAAGTTAGCTCCTTGGTTGCCATGTTTCGGAGTTAAAGATCGTTCCATTTTTAAATTACACGACAGATATGAATTTACTATGTAATTTATTTGGCCGCTGAACCACGACAGATATGGATTTTCATACAACTTTTGCCGGCTGCTGCTCGCATGTATTTGGCCAGTACGGCAATTTCGATTTATCTCGAAGGTTGTCAAAATAATGCTCAAATTTTCATGCATGTTTGAGAAAACTATATTTTAAACTCACAGTATGTAATTGAAGGCGATGTGTTTCGTAAGCCGCTGGTTGGCGAGCATCAGTTGCACGTTTTCGGGACAGTCCACGGAGACCGCGTGCCAGAACGTGAGTAACGCCTGCTTGTTGGGATGGACGGCGACTGAAGGCTCCGATATCGCGGGGTGGTATAGCTCCCATAAATCATTGAAGTATTGACCGAACTATGGAGCAAATGAGTAAAATAATTAAAAAACACGACTGCCCTGCCAAAAAACGAACAAAAAAGTTAAAAATCTAAATTAATCTTATTCACATTTTTATTAAATGATATTTTTTTTGTGAATCACTGGATATTGAACTATAGTGTTATATGTTTTTGGAATCTCTAGATGATGATTATATAGTTAATCTTATTTTCGAAATTTTATTTCAACTTTAGTGTTTAATGCGGGACCATGGTCACGCCATCAATTTTTTTTTTAATTTTACTAGCCTATGTCACCCGGAATAAGCTAGGGATTCTAACGATACCTCATTTAGCAAAATCGGTTCAGGCGTATAGAAGTTATGGTGGAATATACAAACTCACATACATACATACATACATTAACCCTGAAAACAATATACTCCTTTTTTCAGGCAGTCGTATAATAAACATTCACCTACGTATCCAAACTACTGCTACTACTACCATGGCTACTTTTGATTCCGGAAAGTAAAAGAGTTCCTGCAGGATTTTTAAAACCCAAAATCTACACAATAGAAGTCGCGGATATCACCTAGTATCGTCTATTTTTGTAAAAAACTAATTTCACTCAACAACCATGAATTAAATGACTCAAATTTTGTGACAACACAAAAAAAAACATCTTTTAAATAATAAGATTTAGAGAAGCAGAATATATAAAAGTGAAGAAATTTATCAAATTTCAACTAACGTCTAAAAATTCATTTATTGTAGAGTTGGATTAAGACCAAATCCTACAGAATGGAGGACGAATCAGAGACTTGAAGATCCGAAAGCACTTTTAAAGAATCTATCAGCTGAATGAAAAGAAATGGGATTCTATTGTAGTTTTTTTTAAAAATATGCTTACCATTAATTTCTCTACCCTGCTGACGACGCAATACGACATAACGCCGAAGTACGCCGTCAATTTCATTGTACCGTGTACCGCGATGTCTGTGTATTTTCGCGCTGCTTTCAATTTGCCTAGCAGCATTGTGTAAACCTGCAACAAGAATTTCGATTTAGAGAAAAAATATTATGTCATGATAACTTTTTTTATGCAAATAATATGTAGAGCGGCGTGATAAACATAGTCTTCTATATTCTTATAAATTCATACTGCGAAGTGATTGTTAAAATACCAATATCTTTAAAAATTCAAGAAGGCATCCGGGTGATCCGAATTCGTAAAAGATCAGATAACGCTTTTCTAGAAAATAAAAATACACAGTTTGGATATCAGCAGCTCTGCCTCACGACGCCAACACTGTGGAACACTGCGGAAGTTGGCAAAGTAGTCAAGTCTTGGACAAGACAAGATCACACGATGGTGAATATTATACTTAAATTGTATGATGATGACTGATTGATGAAGGCACCAACGCGACCAGCAGTAAGGCCGGAGCTGCAGTCAGTCAGTCTACACACCTGGTGCAGGGTGTGGTGGGCAGTGTCGGGCAGCTTGGCGAGGTGCAGCGCCGGCGCGGGCAGCGGGTGCGCGCGCGCGTACCCCGCGCGGAAGTGCTGCGAAGGCACCAACGCGACCAGCAGTAAGGCCGGAGCTGCAGTCAGTCAGTCTACACACCTGGTGCAGGGTGTGGTGGGCAGTGTCGGGCAGCTTGGCGAGGTGCAGCGCCGGCGCGGGCAGCGGGCGCGCGCGCGCGTACCCCGCGCGGAAGTGCTGCGAAGGCACCAACGCGACCAGCAGTAAGGCCGGAGCTGCAGTCAGTCAGTCTACACACCTGGTGCAGGGTGTGGTGGGCAGTGTCGGGCAGCTTGGCGAGGTGCAGCGCCGGCGCGGGCAGCGGGCGCGCGCGCGCGTACCCCGCGCGGAAGTGCTGCGAAGGCACCAACGCGACCAGCAGTAAGGCCGGAGCTGCAGTCAGTCAGTCTACACACCTGGTGCAGGGTGTGGTGGGCAGTGTCGGGCAGCTTGGCGAGGTGCAGCGCCGGCGCGGGCAGCGGGCGCGCGCGCGCGTACCCCGCGCGGAAGTGCTGCGAAGGCACCAACGCGACCAGCAGTAAGGCCGGAGCTGCAGTCAGTCAGTCTACACACCTGGTGCAGGGTGTGGTGGGCAGTGTCGGGCAGCTTGGCGAGGTGCAGCGCCGGCGCGGGCAGCGGGCGCGCGCGCGCGTACCCCGCGCGGAAGTGCTGCGAAGGCACCAACGCGACCAGCAGTAAGGCCGGAGCTGCAGTCAGTCAGTCTACACACCTGGTGCAGGGTGTGGTGGGCAGTGTCGGGCAGCTTGGCGAGGTGCAGCGCCGGCGCGGGCAGCGGGCGCGCGCGCGCGTACCCCGCGCGGAAGTGCTGCGAAGGCACCAACGCGACCAGCAGTAAGGCCGGAGCTGCAGTCAGTCAGTCTACACACCTGGTGCAGGGTGTGGTGGGCAGTGTCGGGCAGCTTGGCGAGGTGCAGCGCCGGCGCGGGCAGCGGGCGCGCGCGCGCGTACCCCGCGCGGAAGTGCTGCGAAGGCACCAACGCGACCAGCAGTAAGGCCGGAGCTGCAGTCAGTCAGTCTACACACCTGGTGCAGGGTGTGGTGGGCAGTGTCGGGCAGCTTGGCGAGGTGCAGCGCCGGCGCGGGCAGCGGGCGCGCGCGCGCGTACCCCGCGCGGAAGTGCTGCGAAGGCACCAACGCGACCAGCAGTAAGGCCGGAGCTGCAGTCAGTCAGTCTACACACCTGGTGCAGGGTGTGGTGGGCAGTGTCGGGCAGCTTGGCGAGGTGCAGCGCCGGCGCGGGCAGCGGGCGCGCGCGCGCGTACCCCGCGCGGAAGTGCTGCGAAGGCACCAACGCGACCAGCAGTAAGGCCGGAGCTGCAGTCAGTCAGTCTACACACCTGGTGCAGGGTGTGGTGGGCAGTGTCGGGCAGCTTGGCGAGGTGCAGCGCCGGCGCGGGCAGCGGGCGCGCGCGCGCGTACCCCGCGCGGAAGTGCTGCGAAGGCACCAACGCGACCAGCAGTAAGGCCGGAGCTGCAGTCAGTCAGTCTACACACCTGGTGCAGGGTGTGGTGGGCAGTGTCGGGCAGCTTGGCGAGGTGCAGCGCCGGCGCGGGCAGCGGGCGCGCGCGCGCGTACCCCGCGCGGAAGTGCTGCGAAGGCACCAACGCGACCAGCAGTAAGGCCGGAGCTGCAGTCAGTCAGTCTACACACCTGGTGCAGGGTGTGGTGGGCAGTGTCGGGCAGCTTGGCGAGGTGCAGCGCCGGCGCGGGCAGCGGGCGCGCGCGCGCGTACCCCGCGCGGAAGTGCTGCGAAGGCACCAACGCGACCAGCAGCAAGGCCGCAGCCGCACGAACGCGCGCCGGCCCTGCGGCTAACAGCTGCGCCTCGAGCCAGCGGTCCGCAGTGCGCAGAGCCCACGCGTGCGCGGCTTTGTTGCGGGGTACCTATAGAAAATGACGGTAGTTTAAGCGTCATTTGCAGCTCAATCAAGACTCGAAAAGAGTTTGATATAATAATAAATTTAAAAATAACAAGAAAACTTAACGAAAAACCAAAGAATTTTTTGTGATTTTGTAATTTTTAGCATAGTGTTTCTTACATTATTCTTAAATAAATATCAAAAATTGCGCAACCGGCAGTATTTGAACCTAGGTTTCTCTGGGAATCGCGTCCGGAACGCCTTTGACTGCTAGGCCACGGTTTACTTACTCGTCAATGCCGAAATTTGAGATATATGTGTCTTTTCAATCCAATTTAATTCAAAAAAAAAATTTTTATTTGCCGGTTCCGCAATTTTTGATAAGATAGTTTAGGAATTTCAACGATATTTAAAGAAAATATTTATTCAGAATTATAGGGAAGAATTTAAATAAAGAAAATAAAACCGCCCTAAACTTCAAGACTGCAAAAAAAAAAAAAAGATTTCAACATACCTGCATTGCCAACCATTCTAAGGCCGCGTGCGGACAAACGTCGCCCGCGTCCCAAAGCCGGCCTAGCACCAGCTGAGTGAAACAAGGCAGCCCGCTGGCCGCCCCCGTCCCCCCGCCCGTTCCACCCCCGCTACCCTCCACTAGTAATGTTAGCAGTTTAAAAAACGGACCACAGCTCTGAAACAAAGAGGAAATTTAACTGAGCAAATATACATCTTATCTCTAACCAAAACAAGGTTCAATGTGTAACGTACGCTCGCACAACTCCCTACCACCCATCGATACTTGGCAAACCTTCATTGTTTAAGGCACTTTCAGTTTATACCAAAGATTTACTGATTTCAAACCATATCTTGCTGTACAAAAATTTTACGCCCATTTTACGCTTGACACATATTGTTTTGGTCAGCAAATAAAATTTTATGTATCAAATAGATGATTCCCGCGACTTTGTCCGCATGGACTAAGTTTTTTCGATTTCCGCGGGAACTTCTTAATTTTCCGGAATAAAAAAGTAGCCTATGTTCTTCCCCGGGATATAACTTATCCCTGTACCAAATTTCATCAAAATCGGTTGAATGGATGGGCCGTGAAAGCGTAGCAGATAGACAGACGACAGACAAACAGAACATTGAAGGTTTGCTAGGAAACATTTATTTAAATTTCAATGGATAAAAAATACTCAATGGAAAAAAAACAATGGATAATGGATGGAGTTAGAAAATAGGGCTGCTAGAGCCTCAAACATTTATTTATTTATTTATTTATTGATAGGACATACCCGATAGGACTTTACAGTTTCCCAATACGTCTTATCAGGCTACAATAGGTATTACATATAAAATACTAAAATTACACATACAACATGAGTAGTATTACCTCGGAATGCTTAGCAATGGCCTGGAAAATCATGTTGACAATCCTCTGAGCGAGCGGCTCGTTCCAGCGGCAAAGTGCGAACACCAGCGCGCGCGTCTGCTGCAGGTTCAGACAGTCGCGCGTCTGCTGGTAGATGAACGGAAACCCCTGCGGCGGACAGACACAAAATAGTAGTATATATTAATTTAACGATTTAAAAAATACGACTGCCCTGCCATATTATTCTTAGAGTTTACCTCCATAAGAAGCGATTTGCATATATAGCCTTTGGGATCTTATTCACATTTTTTATTGAATGATATTTTTTTGTGAATCACTGGAACTTGAACTATAGTGTAATATATTTTTGTAAACTACTCATCATTTTCTAGATGATGATTATATAGATAAACTTATTTTCGAATATTTTTTTTCAACTTTAGTCTTTAATGCGGGACCATGGTCGCCCCATCAATTTTTTTTTTAAATTTACTAGCCTATGTCACCCGGGATAAGCTAGGGATTCAAACGATACCTCATTTATCAAAATCGGTTCGGTTATGGCGGAATATACAAACTCACATACATACATACCTACATACATACATGAACCCTGAAAAACAATATACTCCTTTTTTCAGGCAGTCGTATAAAAACGGTTGCAGAGCATCTCTGGTGCACCATGGTTTACACGGAATGATGAAATCCATAGGTACATGGAAATGCCAACAATCGAAGAGGAAGTTAACAAGTACTCCAAAAAGTATCAGCACAGACTAGAAAAATACCCTAACGTATTGGCACAGAAGCTACTGGTAAACGCCAACACAAAACGCCTTAAAAGATAGCATGTGCTGGATTTGGATGAGAGATAAACGTCCTCGATGACAATATAACCTAGGGTAGGATATTCATTGGAATACTCCTCATTATATAGTTAGGTGTCACCGTTTTTTTCTTTCAAAAACTAGGTATAATACAATTAAAACATGTCTGAAATGTTCGTTATTTTCACCACACAGTTCGACCATATTTTCGAGTGCTTGGCCACAGCTGCTCGTCCCCGCAGATTTGCGCCACTTCATTCCCTATTTTACTCATTGGGTGTTTAAAGGAACCGTGAACCTTGACCTATATTACCTTCACATATCACGAGCATCAGGGACCAGGGTCAGCCAAAGCAAGATGTCCGGCAGCATCTCTCGATCGCTCGACCAGAACCCTAACTATGCCAATTTTGTCTAGATCTCTGGGCCTATTTTGTTTTTTAGTTTTCCCCTACTATACAGCCGCTTACTATGCCTAGCTGGGATATTTCACCTATATTCATCCTATAAAGGAGTCAGCTAAAAAGTCCTGCATACCTTCGCACGTAACAAAGCGCGGGCATCAGGGTCAGCCTAAGGAAGATGTCCAACTGCATCTCTCAATCGGTGGACCCGACCCCTAACTAGAACCATTTTGTCGAGATCTCCGAGCCTTAGTTTGTTTTTACAGCACTCCCCTACCTCCCCTTACTGCCTTGCTGGGATATCCCACCTATATTCAACCTATATAAAAGCGCTTACTATGCCTTGCTGGAATGTTTCACCTATATTCAACCTATAAAGGAGTCAGCTAAAAAGTCCTGCATACCTTCGCATGTAACTCAGCGCAGGCATCAGGGTCAGCCAAAGCAAGATGTCCAGCTGCATCTCTCGAAAACTCGACCAGATCGCTGACTAAGACCATTATATCTAGAGCTCCGGGCCTTATTTTGTTTTTACAGCTTTCCCCTACTATACAGCCGCTTACTGCCTTGCTGGGATATCCCACCTATATTTAATCTTTATAAAGGAGTCATACAAAAAGTCTTGCATACCTTCGCATGTAACAAAGCGCGGGCATCAGGGTCAGCCAAAGGAAGATCTCATCTGCATCTCTCGATAACTCGACCAGATCGCTGACTAAGGCCACTATGTCTAGAGCTCCGAGCCTTATTTTGTTTTTACAGCTTTCCCATACTATACAGCCGCTTACACTACCTAGCTGGGAAATTTCAGCGATATTCAACCTATAAAAGAGTCAGCTAAAAAGTCCTGCTTACCTTCGCATGTAACAAAGCGCGGGCATCAGGGTCAGCCAAAGCAAGATGTCCAGAGGCATCTCTCGACCGCTCGACCAGTCCGCTGACCAGTGCGACCATTTTGTCTAGAGCCCCGGGCCTCAGTTTGTCCCCACAGCTTTCCGCCGCCCCACTGCCGCTACCACTACCGCTGCCACTCGCTTCCTCGTTTGGGGATTCCACCTACGAGGATTTACAGGTATTAATGACAACTTTACAACCCTATTAGTAATGACGTCATTTTTGAGGTCAAATTTTAAGGAATTTTAAAAACACCGTGTAAACTCTTTGATTTTTCGGTACTAATTATATATTAAAGTGGAACGTACTAGTGCATACGCTGACAGTAAAACAAATTCACCGAATATCTTCTTTTTTTTTTAATTCAAGTATCTCTTAATATTTTTTTGCAATCAAAGCTTGTTTTTTTGGTATATAATCGCTAAGGAAACGGTGGCACAGAAGTTATTTCCGCAAAAACCACCCCATAGTAAAATAATTAATTTCAAATTCATTAATTAATCGAACTAAATAATTAGATTTGGTAAACATACCGTATTTGAATTTTGTCCCAAATAGAAGTTGACCATGGATGATATGGCGTTAACCTTGAGCATGAATTTCCCCTCCTCTTCACCCATTTTGCTAAATTCGTATAACAGGCTAAAGTACTCCGTCAAGTGCCGTAAATGAGATCGAGCGCCACTTTCCATCTAAAAAGAAAACGTTTTATAAAAAAAATAAAAACAACGCCAGAAACGGTCAGTCGCCATTATAAAAATTTCGTGGACGCGGCCAATCTCCAGAGAGATTAGCCATCTGCGAGGGAGATAGTATAGGACACAAGAGCGCATACACAGGTGCACTCTCTGTTCCTTTACTCCCGTAGAACGATGGGTCGGAAAATCCGACACGACCGGAGAGAGATCTGGCGCAGGATCGACGGCTTTACGTGCTCTCTGAGACACTTGGGTGAAACACCGTCAAATTCCTAACTCCGGGCTAGTAATGAGAATTTCCTGTCAGAAAAACTGCATCCTTGTTAAGGCCCGACCCGCAACTTAAACCCGGGACCTCGTGGGCCGCGGTCAAACAAAGTAACCACTAGACCAACAAGGCAGTTACATTTAATGTTATCGTTATTAGCCCATTTCATGGACTACTGTCATTCGGATAAATCTAAACTAAGGGTTGATAATTTGGAAGGAATAATTTTCCTAATGAAATTTTCTGTCATATCCGTCAGAACGCCTAATTTGTCCGTAAGTAAAAATCGCACTTTAAACAAAATTAAAAAAATACACCAAAAGAAGTACATCAATTCCAGATTTAACTTTTTACTTTTAAAGTCCACTTGCAGTTTGTACCAATCAGTTAAATGTACCTATTCGCGTTTGAGTTTTTTATATTATGTCTCAACTCTCATGTCAACCATAAAATTAACTTATTTACAGCATTATACAAGCCGCCAACCCGCATTGGAGCAGCGTGGTGGGTCAAAGCTCTAATTCCCTCTCTCCATGAGAGTGGAGGCTTGTGCCCAACTGTGGGACGTAAATGGCCTGTAGTGGATACAATTTAAATAAATCAAACTGAGCAGTTTGGCGCAAGTGGGACTTAATTTTTGATCTATAAACACAATTAACTGAATTGAGATTCTAGTCTTGTCGTGTTCCAAAAAAAAAACTGAAGACCGTCACAGATTAAAATTATACAGTAAAAAAAACCATTTATTGGTTTTAGAACGAGAAGCAACTTACAAAAGAATCAATCTTATTTTATTATTAATGGTGTGTGTGTGTGTGTGAGATGTGTGTATGTGATGTGTGTGTGTGTGTGTGTGTGATGTGTGTGTGTGTGTGTGATGTGTGTGTGTGTGTGTGTGTATGTGTGTGTGTGTGATGTGTGTGTGTGATGTGTGTGGGTGGGTGTGTGTGATGTGTGTATGTGTGTGTGTGTGTGTGTGTGTGTGATGTGTGTGGGTGGGTGTGTGTGATGTGTGTATGTGTGTGTGTGTGTAAATAAAGCTTTTTCAACTCACCAACGATAACAACATCCTTATAAACCTAGTAACACAGCTGGCTTCGCCCAGCTTACTGCTGTCCTCGCCTTCCTCCACGCCCTGCAGGTACAGGGCGCAATGACTAGACCTACAAACAAATTGTCCGTGTAACTTTAGCGCACGGGATACCATTTTAGGATCTTGTACCCAAAGGGTGCCAACGGGATTCTATTACTAAAAATTTTAGAAGACATTCAATTACCTTAGCCTTTGTATTACATGCATGCATAGCCTCTGAAACATTTGCCGGACCATTTGGTTTGGACACTTTATTAAAACCTGCAAGAAATAGGAGCCATTAATGACATATCAGTTTGATAACTTTAAAAGTGACTCACGATATAGGAGAGGCGACTATGATAGAACTAGAGGGATTTCACTTCACCAAAAACATTCAAATCTCAAGTAACCTACGAATCAATTATATTTTGGAACGAAGTTCCTTATGGGACGATGCTTTAGAGTTAAGGTTCATATTTAATCGTAAAAATAGAATTTGAAATTAATATTTGTGTAATAAGGAACTTCGTTAATACTGGTGTCCCACGACACCACACTTTTTTTATATTAAGGAGTTCCTTTATTTATATTAAAAAGTTCGTGTGGGAATTAATAAAAACAAACTTATTCGTCACACACCTGCATAGGCCACCAAGTGTCATCGGCCATATGGCCAAGAAACCACTCGGAGGCGGCCGCAGACGCATTGAACTGTTTAGTGACTAACTCCACCCACGACACCATTGTAGGCTGAAACAAGGCGAATAATATTTAGTTTCCATTTAGATGTGATTTCTCTATTTGAATAGTACTTCATATCTTAGCAATGTTCTAATGTAGTCAACCTGACAAAGCAAGGAATTTAATCGCATCAACGTGTTTTTAACCATTGTATTCTGTCAGATATAATAGTTAAAAAACTATAGGATGTGGTGATATCAACCTCTGTAAATCAGTTCAAGAACAGATTGAATAAGCACTTAAATACAAAGCACAAGATTTAAATTCATGTCGATAATAATAATTATACAAATCTTGTCAGATACAAATATTATTATAAATCTATATAGTTAGAGTTAATTTATTATTGATATTTTTTAAGAATAGTATAGTTAAAATCCCTGATAATTCCTGGAGGATATCAGAGGTGAAAATAAACAATTGGCTTTTATCAAAGCCCTCCGTTACTCATGTTACAGCCTTTCTGACAGAATGTCTGACACAATGTCTGTCATTCCGAACCAGTGGTAGATTCACTCTCAAAAGCACTTTTGATAAGTTTATTTGAATAATAAAACATGAGTTTTGATTTTTTAATATAAAAAATTGTCTTAAAATATATCATCATCATGTCAACACATCACGAGCCTACTACTGAGTACTTGTCTCTTTTCAAAATGGGAGGGTAAAATATATCGCTACTCCTTACCTTTTCCTTAGCATGTATGAAGGTTTCGATGAAAAAAGACGTGGACAGTCTTGCCGCCACCTCTGTGACCTCCGGCCGGAGTGTTAACAAGGACTGTGGCACTGAACTGCACATTTGGCCCATGAACCTGCACCAAAAATTACCGTGAAGTGTCGTTGGACCCTTAACAGAAGATCCTATGTCTCGCTCATTCGTATGGGCTGTTGCTGGTATAAGTAAGAGATGAAAGCTATTCTTCGTGACACGTTTAGTTAAGTTCCTATTGCGAAGTTCCGTTTTGCTTCAATAAAACTTTAGTTCAAATTTAAATCATATAAACCTACCGTTACACAAAGTCATTTTAAAATTTAAATAAATTTCCTGAACATGAAAAGCTAGAGCCGAAAAAGGTTTAATAACTTTGTCCCACTAGCGATACTTCGTTGAATAGGTATTTTAATATCGATGTGAGGTTTCGTAAACAGTTTTCGGAAAAAGCTATCATTCACCGTCAAAGTTTTTAGAAACTAGCATGACTAGCGGAACTTTACAGGTGTGTTCTGACTTGATTTCTTTTTAAAAGTAGGGGTATAACTTATACATACGTAAAATAAGCATGCTGGAAGATGTTCTTGTCGTGTAAAAACTGCATGTTGTCGTCCCATATCCACCGCAAGAGGTCGGGGGGTAGATTCACCGCAGGGGTCGATTCCCCGCGCCTCTCTAAGGCCGAGCTAGGGCTCTCTTCAGTTCGCGATGACTGCAACAAAATTGTGTCTTAAAAGATCGCCTCTTCCAAAGCGGACTTTTAAGTTTCATCATGAAGTTATGTTATGTATATATAGACTAAGAGATAACTGCACATTTGGTAACTATCGCTAGAAAGGCTGATTTAGTATTTGGTGGGTCCTAGGCTCTCCACTGGTGGGAAACCTGCCAGTCTGCCTGCATGTGGCTGGGGAAATGACTACTTATGACCGCTCAAAGACAAGTTATTGTTACCAAAAATTAACCATAACTAGGAAGGCTGATTCTTGTACAATATTAAAGAATGCGCAGTACCTATGTAAACATACCTATCTAAAAACTGACGCTATTCATCGGGCCGTTCACTAGATATCACCTCTCAAAGACGTGACAAACTTACAAATTATAAATAATTATTAGCAATTATTAGCTCAAGCGTGTCGTCACGTTGATTGCTAATAAATATTATGAAGGGAAATTAATTGCTGTTTAATTATGCCAAATTGAGTTTTACTATTTTAAATTAGTATTGGTGTGTCGAATTAAAATATCTCCTTACTATTAATTTCCTGTTTCAAATTGTATTTACGTACGATTTTAGTATTATCACAGGCGATCTAAAAGATGATATATGTTATTTTGAATACTAAATTGTATTGGATTTTTTTTTATGTGTACAATTTTAAACTGTATGATATGTGTTTTCTTTGTAACGATCTTTGTGGTGTACAATAAAAGTGTATTAATTAATTCATTCATTCATTCATAGTATGTGTAAAGGTGTTAACATTTCTATTTGCGTGCTGTTACATCCCTAGCTACTAAGGCGTATATTGCTGACCTTTCATATAGTATTTTGACCCACTATTCGAGATTGACGCGAGACAATAACGTGTTAATCAGCAATATATTGCCTATAAAAGCAGTTAATTAATTCGAAATCTCCAGTCGTTCTGGTAATCAGCCAAATTGCTACCCACCTACGGACCTGGTTTCTGCCTGCCGGACTGGACTAGCAATAAAAGCTAAGGCCCTGAACCAAAATATCGCCGAAAGATCTTCTCGAGGTCCTCGCGAGTCGCTACAAGTGATTTAAGTAGTAAATCTTATATATTTTGTGAGATATATTAAAATTATCTCAATTAATAAACTACAGTATGCCACATAACTACAGTATGCGTATGGAATGCCCTTCCGGCTTCCGATTTCCGCTCCTCTTTTAATATCTAGCAATAAAAGCTAAGGCCCTGAACCAAAATATCGCCGAAAGATCTTCTCGAGGTCCTCGCGAGTCGTGACAAGTGATTTAAGTAGTAAATCTTATTTATTTTGTGAGATATATTAAAATTATCTCAATTAATAAACTACAGTATATCACTGATGTGAGTGATGACTGTAGTTATGTGGCATCATCAAGAGTGAATAGGCTTCTTCTAGGAAAGCGCGCTCCACCTTAGGCTGCATCACCACTTTTAAAAAGTCTGATTGCAGCCAAGCATTGCCCCATATAATTACAAAAAAAAAAAATACAGTTCGAGTATTCGTGTTGTTTCCTTTATAACCACCGAGTGCTTGGGACTAACAGTGCGCTATATTCCATCATACCTGCGCCTCCTCCTGCTGGCCGCAGTCGGAGCCCCGCTGCGTTCTCGGCGGGCTCAGCTCGTAGAACAACATGTAAGCGCTGTTGGTTTTCTCGAACGAGAAGTCCATAAACTTGTCCGTTACTGAATCGTATGTTTTACTCTGAAACAAACAGACGATCAATCAATCAATCAATTTATTTATTCAAATTAGGTAGTAGGTGATAATCAGTATCTAGTATCAGTATCAGTATCTATAAGGTATCTAGAAACTAAAGTTACGAGGGATGCAAACGCGCCCTGCCGGCCTATTCTGTATCTCAGTGGCTTTTAAAATTTGATGGGCACCGGCTTGTCTGTTAGAATCTAAAATTGTCAAAATCAAATTTTGTATTCTGTAACTCAGTTGACAAGAGGTTGATAATCGAAATGACGTCAAAAGTACATCTTTAGTGAGATGGCCACGCATAGTGTTGGGATGGCGACTGGAAACGCATTTTGCCTTAAATTCTCGTATCGACAACTATACTTTCGTATTCGCTAAGCAGAATGACAGGTCATTGTTGAAAACTCAATAAGACAAGTGCCTATATCTTTAGCAACTAGTAGAGAGCAGTGTTTTTGAACATCAACAATGTTAACAAGTTAGTAAGATAAAGAAAATTTAAATTATTTTCAATGAATTTAGGCTCACAACAGTAATAGAAGTGAAATAGCGTCCATTTATATAATTAAAGGTAAAACAAACAACAGCCAAGCGAACGACAATGACTCGCGCAATTTTAATTGCACATGCTGACGAACTGCGTAAAGAGAAAGCTTTACGCGTTCATAGGCGTAGGCTGCGGGACTTTTACGATCCTATGGAGCTGCCAGAAAGAGAGTTCATTGCGAACTTTCGATTGAGCAAGGTTGGGTACCTACAGGTTCTTGAAGAACTCAGGGATCTTCTCCCAGCCGTTCGTCGAAGGACAGCCGTGAAGAAGAAGAAGAAGAAGAAGAAGACATGGCTTGCATTACACTTACTTAAATGGAATCTTGTCAGAACGCCATGAACAGAAGTATGATGGTGAAAAATTGTCCGATAGGATAAAAACAACAAACATAAGAAGTTGTACTAAAACAAAGGTGTTACAGTTACAATCAAGCGCCTTAAGTGGAAGTGGGCGGGGCATACAATCAGGGGACAAGATAAATGGAGCAAAAAGGTAATGAATTGGTACACGGGTCATTTCAAGAGAAAAAGAGGTAGACCAATGCAAAGATGGGTCGACAATATCAGAGTAGTGGCAGGTGGCATATTGTCCCGAACAGCTAGAGACAGAGAGCTGTGGAAAATGTTGGAGGAGGCCTTTGCCATCATCAAATGGATGGGTTTGTCGAGGCAGTGCAGGAAAATAATAGTTAAGATTAAGAATTAATGTAAAATGTCTGAATAAAGGCTTTATTTATTTATTACTTCTAACATTACAATATTAACATTACATTACATTATTATTATTGATTATTAATTTAACTGTTATATAATATATTTAGTCGCAGTAGAAATTACAATAACAATATAATCAATAAAAGAGGCACTTATGCATTAAAATATTAACTCTAACGGAATAGACTAATTAGGAACTTCGTTTTCCTGCATCGCAGGATCCAGTTCAGAAACAACCAGAACAACAGGAGAGGCATCCGCTGCCTCTGACTGCTCCAAATTGGAGTGGCTAGGTCCGCCAATATTTGGAGTTGCCACCAAATTTGTAGATGTGGAAGCAGTAGCCTGCAAAATAATAATTGAAATCTATTTACTATTTCTCAAATAAAATAACAATGAATATATCTTTTACAACAAAAAGGATTAATTTGCCAGACTTCTATCTAGAAAGTAGGTACATATGTACATACTTTCAAATTGAAGGGTTCAAAGATCTAATCTAAGGGACTAATCTCATGAACTACTGGTCCGATTTGAAAAAATTCTTTCAGTGTTAGATAGCTCATTTATCGAGGAAGGCTTATAGGCCTTAATAATATATAATATATCATCACACTAAGACCAATAGGAGCGGAGCACCAATGAAGAATGTTTCAAAATGAGGGGTTTTTTTCCTTTTGAGAGCTTCCACTACGTGCACTGCGTAAACGGTTAAAGTTTCGCATGCAGACGAAGTCACAGGCAGAAACTGGTCTTCATTTTAAAATGAAGTGCGTTTGAATTACTCATAATAAAGTAAAGGGGATTTTATAATAGATTTGTAGTACTTAGTAAGTTAATACAAACATATGAATATGAACAACAACATATGAATTCCATGCTGAAGAAAGACTTCTTCAGCATGGAATTATGCCAAAACACTTGATATAAGCACTCACAAATCGCACAATTCTTTACCTAGTTATTAATTTGTTTCCATACTTACTTTTAAACGCAGTAGGTACGACAAAACTTTCGTAATTCCTTTTTATTTTTTTCTATTAAAAACCACCGGTAAAATCATACGAAAACTGAGAATATTAATGACGTTCAAACTTCAAAATATAAACCACAGAGAAAAACATAAACATCGCAAATCTTAATGTCTACCTTCCGCAGATTATTGAACTCTAGTATTAGTCGTACAAATTAAAAAGTCTGACATTTGCTCATACAACATTTCTCAGACGTGGTATGTTTAATTTGACCACATTATAGTCGATAAAATTAGCAGTGACTATCAAGCAATCTGATAGTCATTTTATGCAGTTGACATTAAAATGTTTTACTGAATACGAAACATGTGACGTAAGCATTAGCAACCACTAATGAGTTACCAACAATAGAGTGTTGGTAACTTGTTGTCAAATATTTAGCGAATAGGCCTGCTGGCCCCCTATTCTCTAACTCAGTGGCTATCAAAGAATGTAAGCTACTTACATATCTGTTTTATCCATTGAAGGTTTGCTATGAAAATGTTATTTTTATTTCATAGCAAAACTTCAATGGATAAAACAGATATGTAAGTGGCTTACATTCTTTGATAGCCACTGAGCTAGAGAATAGGGCTGCTGGTCTGAGAAGAGCCCACGACAAACTTAGCCGGGGTTATTTATACTCATATTGTTCATGTTATTTTAAACTAGCGAACGCCCGTGGCTTCGCCCCCAAAATTCGAAAACTCCGGCCTTCCTTGCCTTCGTTTTAAGTGAACCTCCGTACAAAATTCCAGCTTTATACCTCCAGAGGTTTACGTAACTAACATTTGCATACGATAAGCGACTAACGAGACTTGTTTATGTCACCGTAAGCTTGCAAAAACCGTTAGATTGTAATCTAACTAGCGAAATTGTAAACTGTCGACAGATTACAATTTAATGCATTATTTTTCGGTACATTGTAATTTGTTAGGTATATTAACCCAATAAAACCTAAGTACTACCTGATTATTTATGTCGAACCTTAACCTAACCTACAAGAAAACGTAAATACAATGAATATTTCAAATATTGACACTCAGAACATTGAACGGTTCACAATCTGTCGACAGTTTACAATTACGCTAGATACATTACAGTGTAACGATTTTTGCAATCTTACGGTGACATTTACATTTCGTAAGTTACGACTTAAGTGAGTAAAACTTCTTCTTTTGTTTAGTGGCTCCGCGCGTTGTGCGTTTGAGCCATAGTCAATTTTTTTTTTAAACGGATAAACTTAGTATCCGTTCCGAACGAACTTTATTAAAAGTAAAATTAAAATTTAAAAAAATAACGGAACTTTGGATAGGATCAGAAAAGGGTAGAAAATAATATAAAATGGATTATACAAAGTGAGTAAAACTTACAAGTTAAGTAAGTTAGGCCGCATGATACTCACGGTCATCTCGCCCCCGAAGCATTCAGCGGCTATATGCGCAGGATCAAACGGCTTCACCTCAGCATCATTGAACAGCAGCCAACGATCGTGATGCTCGTGTTCCCGATCCCGGATGAACGAGTAGTAATGTCCGCCGTCCGCCGTGCCCGTGTGTACTGTCACGCCTATTAATTCGTACCTGCAATAACAAAACAAAAAATCACCAAATGTGGTCCCTTACTTTCTTTTCCATATCACTACAGCCTATTAACGTCCCACTGCTGGGCACAGGCCTCCACTCTCATAGGAGAAGGAATTAGAGCTTAGACCCACCACGCTGCTCCGATGCGGGTTGGCGGGCTTTAACGACTATTATCGTGTTAGTGATAATAACCGGGACTGACGGCTTAACATGCTCTAAAGACACGGGGGTGAAACGCCGCCAATTTCCAACTCCGGGCTGGCACTGAGAATTTCTTAATTGAAAAACCCAATACCTAACAATTTTTATGCCCGACCGGGAATCGAACCCAGGACCTCGTGATCCGCAGTCGACTACGCTAGACGAACGAGGCAGCCGCTTTTCATATAAAAGTTGGAAAAAATTCAAAACGCGGGTTTTAGGTGAGCTTATAGCCAATATAGGACCCAACGTTGTATGGGGCTATAGTCATCTCCAATCATTGATCTAATGTTTGTACCAATAGTGTGATATAGTTACAATAAAACTACTAGAAGACAATGACTTACTCATAATGTTCCTCAGATTCAGTTTCCTCGGTTTCACTAAAGCTTCCTTCACCATCTTTTTTCAGCTCAGCAGACTTTATTTTCTCCTCTAAAAACAAATTTACAAAATATATCATCGAAAATCATTCATTTATAGTAAAAAAAAAGCTTTTAGTAAAGTTTGATTAAGTGGTAAAAATTATGAACAAATTAATCCCGATTTTCAAAATAAATGATTTAAAATTCACTACTACACTCAAAAGAAGTCGATGGAAGGGTCGCAAGAGCTGTGAAGGCCAAATCATAACCACAACCACTCTGCCAAGAGTGCACGAATGAGAAGAATAGTACACCACTTAGTCCACGTGGCTAGAGATTGTTTTAATCCCAAGAAAACAGTTTATTTAAACAGGTCCCAGGCGCAAGCTACATTTGTGCCGAATATTGGTATGATCGGATCAGCTTGCATTTTATTACCATGGATAAAATTAGATATCATCTAACATCAATCTACCAGATTTCATTTTGGCCGCCATTACACACTAGTGTGATCAAAAATTATTGATGCTTGTTAAAACGTAGACAATTTGACAATGATGCAAGAGCCGTTTTCCAAATAAGGGTCAGCGAATCGATGCTAATTTCTAAAGATTATAGCATAATAGGGATGAAGCCTATATCGAAAATAAATTATTTCTAAATGATTATTAAATAGAGGGTCTTCCAAAAGACCTAAAATTCACATCCTCGGTTAGTTTTGAGTTTGATAACCATTTTAAAATATAGATTAAAGGAAAAAAAGTGTGTTTAAATTTGATGACGTCACTATTGTGATTTTCATACAACTTCCATACTAGAAGTGCGTTTTTAAGTTTGATAAAGAGTTGCCGATTTGATTGAGTTGTCATCATCCCTATTGACCTGTAACCTCCATAGTTAAAGCGCTAATTTCTACCAAGAAAATCATTGCTCACAAACAAAAGCGCACGTGTTTGTAAGCTTTTTAAATGCCATTTGATCATTAAAACATTAAGGGTATTATGAAATAGAGCATACCTTGATACTGCGCCGGCATAAGATGCTTCTCAACATATCCGGACATGTCGAGCCGCATAGGGAAAGAGAAGTGCGTATTGACTTTTTCCTTCAGCATCGTTAGCATGTTGAATGTGTACCGCATTGTATTGAAGCAGAGTATACGCGGGAGTTTTTTAAAACACGCTCTGAAATAAAACATAACACCTTTTTTATTATGTCCGGGCGAAAGACTGTCTTCCCATAGCACAGAGAATCCTGCCTGGCCGGGAACTTAACTAGACACTGGGGCTGATTCTGTAGTGCACAATCTCTAAACTAAACTAAAATGTCAGCTTTAAAACTAGTTATGTCCTTTTCCGAAGGGACTATTACGAAAGGGTTAGCAATAATTCATTTTAGTTTAGTTTAGAGATTGTGCACTACAGAATCAGCCCCACTGTTTCTGTTTTCGTCTTGTAGGTATTTACCTTAATGTATAAAACAAAAGAAATAAAAGTTTTATCAGTACATAAAAGAGCCTCTCTCTTTGTCTCTCTGTCTTGCAGATTCTAACATTTTCAATGTTTGAAAAAGCAAGGAAAAATATTAGGTGTTTTCGCCATTTTTCTCCGTCAAAATTTAGGTATATTACAATAAAAATATCTCTAAAATGTCCGTACTTTTATTGTCAAAACTTGGGTCGACCACACTTGTCAAAAGTATACTGAAACATTCTAACATTTTCAATGATTGAAAAAGCAAGGAAAATATTAGGTGTTTTCGCCATTTTTCTGTCAAAATTTAGGTATATTACAAAAAAGTCTCTGAAATGTCCGTACTTTTATTGTCAAAACTTGGGTCGACCACACTTGTCAAAAGTATACTGAAACTTTCTCATTGAAAATGTTAGAATGTGTGAGAGAGAGGGAAAGTCTGTCCGTTTAAAGATATAGTCGATTCGCTACGGAGACGGGATAAACTGAAGGTCCTAATTTAAAAATTATATGGAACCTTCTAACGCTGAACATTTTATGCTTAAAGAATACAAATTCCTAATCAACACATAGGTTGAAGACGTCTGCAGTACAGGATATTCTAGCGAGGCTTAGATTTATTAAACAGCAAGCAGTCTAGACAGATCTAAGTTTGACCGATCGAACGTTAGGACTGTAAAATTGTACCATCTAACCAATTTGCTCAAATAATGTTCTGCATTTATTCTTATGACGAGAAATAAATAATGCCGGATATCAATTGTCGAGAAAACCATTAATTTTATTAAAGTGGACGCAAAGACGCGGACATTTTTAAAGAAGAAGTTAGTCACGAATTATATAAACTTAATTAAAATTAAATTACTATAGAAAATCAATTCATTTGATAAGTTTACATATCAATTTCTTACCGTTTCTCCGCTCGCACTTTGTTGGCACACTGTGAACACGTATAGCAGTTGTCCCCCTCTAGCGTATCTTTGACAGTTACTTCATCTAAACTCTGATGCAAGTTACGCATATCCGCCACTTGACAACGGACCGTGTAAAACTCCTCCAATGTTCTTGAAACGTGTGGACAGTCCTAGAAAAAAATATTTTATAAAACAAATCGTTTTAAGTAGTTAAGTAGGATAATATTATGTTCAAATTACATAAACTAGGTATTATTAATTGTTAGATAATTTGTGGGTTTAATTTGCACATCTAGGGTATGTTCTGATATACACTGCGAGCACTGTTCAGTGCTCTTAGTGGGGAGAAATTCGTTCCGTTATGTACTGACAGTATACTGCCGCAATATCATATGGCGTCAGTCGCCGTATATCAGTATATGACGTCATAAATCATCGCCATTTTTGTACTGTGAGCACTGGCGTTTTCGAGGTAAGGTGGTCTCAGTGCTGACTGCGTTCCGTTTTAAACAGTAACCAGTCTAGGTAACTATAGAGGAACGGCTTCACAGTATACTAAATTGACGTCACACCTTACAGTGCTCGCAATGTATATTGGAACATACCCCTAAAGAACCTTATTGCAGAAATGCGCAAGTGCAGGTCTTTGTACAGATTCAAACATTCCAAAATTATTTGAATTTAAAAAAATGTATTTACTTTCTTTTCATCATATTTTGAATTCTCACAGATACCTTTATTGCTGATTCAGACCTCTCCCATAAAGTAAAAAAAATTACGGCGAGAATTTCCACACTTTTTCTGATCTTAATTCTACTGAATAACTTAACTAGAATCTAAATATATGTCTAGAACGTTCTAAATTGAAGTGCAAATACTAGCAGTTTTTTTAAATAATAAAGAGATTTTGCTTTTTCATTTGAACATAGTTTATAAGTTTTTTTTTTTGTCAACAAACTCACCAAAGACACGACATTATTGCTGAGAACGCCACAGAAGAGAGTCTTGACCAATTTCTTCAACTCCGGCGTCATCTCCTCGAGCTTGGACACAAGGTCGATGAAGAACTCAGCCATGTCCTTCTGTTCCCCAG
The DNA here is from genome assembly GCA_964035005.1 of Erebia palarica. NCBI lineage: Eukaryota > Metazoa > Arthropoda > Insecta > Lepidoptera > Nymphalidae > Erebia > Erebia palarica. The sequence goes on from OZ035994.1 coordinate 22,639,980, forward strand.
TGTTGAGGGGTTGGTGGTCCATTTGGTACACTTTGCAGAAACTACGCGGGTTGTATGCTTTTCTTTCACTTTCCTAATGAAAAATGCATCGATTTTTAGTTTGCAATCACTAGTATACAGGTTAAATAATACTTTAAATAGAATAAGTCTTCATAGAAACTGGCGCCCTAACCAATTATAAGAAAGAGATTCTTCATAACCATTAACTAGTATACGATTTAGCAAAGTAGAGCGTGTTCGTTTTAGCACAATATGACTGGAAGGAAAGAAAAACAAGAAAGACGTAAAATGTAAAAACATAAGTATAAAATATACTAATAAAAACCAAGTTATTTTTTTTATTATATTACAGTAATAAAGAATTAGGTTACTGAAATCAAAGAACCTCCTATATAGTACTAGCTAATGCCCGCGACTTCGTCCGCGTGGTTTAAGTTTTTTGATTCCCGCGGGAACTCCTTAATTTTCCGGGATAAAAAGTAGCCTATGTCACTCCCCAGGTCTTCAACTATACCCATGCCAAAAATCACGTCGATCCGTTGCTCTGTTGCGGCGTAATTGAATGACAAACCAATAAACCATGAAGGAACCAGAAATTTAATCCGCGACCACAGGAAAATCTATGTGGTACAGTGGTTCTCACCACACCACAGAAATCCCCCAAAAACTACCCTCAACGTACGTTTCCATCTGGTGACGCCTGCTTCTAACCAATAACCAATAAACCAACAAACCAACAAACAAACACAAACATCAGTATGATATTTGACGACCTCCGTGGCGCAGTGTGTAGCGCTGTTGTCTTAACATGCGGAGGTTCCCGGGTTCGATCCCCGGCAGGGTCAATTTGGGAATTTATAATTTCTGAATTTTCCCTGGTCTGGCCTGGTGGGAGGCTTCGGCCGTAGCTAGTTACCACCCTACCGGCAAAGACGTGCCGCCAAGCGGCATCGTACCGGAACGCGTAATCACGCGTTCCGGTACGATGCCGTGTAGAAACCAAATAGGGGTATGGGTTTAATATAACTGCCATGCCCCTAACAGGTTAGCCCGCTACCATCTTAGACTGCATCATCACTTACCATCAGGTGAGATCGCACTCAAGGGCCAACTTGTAGTGGATAAAAAAAAAAAATCACAATAAGACTTACCATAAGATAAGCGAACATCCTCTGCATCTCGTGCAGAGTGGTCCCGTGTCTGCTTGCTGCAGGATCAGCGCTCAGCACAGCCGCCCTAGCGGCCGGCATCATATACAGGTGCTGCATACAAGACGCCATGTAACAAGTCGCTCCCAAGTTCGTCAGCCCTACGTATCCGCATTCTGATCTCGACTCCTCCGCTGGCCAGTAATCCCATGGGTAGGACGATTGAGGGCCTGCAATCAAACAAGCTGATATAGCTTTAGCATCGAGAGTGTGAACAATCTTCAGTGGTAGTGGCTTCGAATCTTAATAGCACATGTACTGTGCCGGATCTTAATAGCACACCAAAGCCGGAAATATAACAATTCACGGCAGAGTAATATTGTGTGATTTTAAAAGGACGACGACGCCAACCACGACCTTTTTAAGTACACGAGGCCGTAAGTTGCTATTTCGGCCGAGACTTTTATAGTACTTTTCTCTAATTTTCGAGGAAACAATAAACAGAATTTGTTAGGAAAACTTTTTTACATTGCCAATAGATGGCGTTGGCCGTTGGCTCTTCTTAACTCACGTTAAAAGCTTGTGTTCTATGGAAATTATCTGAATTCCTATTTGAGTATTAGCAGTAACGATGTCGTAACGAGCCAATGTACTTTTTTTTTCTTTTGTAATGAAGCCATTTCCGAGCAAGTAGGAGAAAAAGTTAATTACGCTCCCCCCCCCCCCCCCCCCCTACACTCTAATACAGTTCGATTCAAATTTTGTCCATACAACACTTGTATCGAAGGTGTTATTTAATGTTATTAGTTACTCACCAGGTTTATGGTGCTCCATCAGTTTATGGTGTAACACCATGTAGTTATCAGGGGCCCCCCTCACCAGTTCCACCAACAGATCGTATGCAGCGGCGCGGGACTTCTGCGATTTGCACTTGGGCAAGTTGCGATGCGATGGATTTGGCACGTCGAAAAGAAATTCGAACACCTAGTAAATTCGAGAATCTTTTAAAACTGCATGAATTCAGAAATACATAATCCAGCTTATAAAGAAAATTGTAAAAAAACTTGGCACTACCATTTAGTTCATTTATGATTATGTATTATGATTTAATTCATCATAATTTCTTTTTTTTTTTAAGTTTATTCATAAACTTTTTGATAACCTTTTTTTATTCTGCCTTCACGGGAAACATCTGTTACAAACACTTAATATTGTTGCAAACGCTTGATAAGAACTTGGCCAAGAGTCCGTGCTACTGAGTGTACATCACAATATGATCGATTTCTTTTGAAAAGAGGATTGCCTAATTTTTCAGATAAAGTTGGAGCAAAAAAACAATTTATTTACACATGCGTGAGTAAAGGCATCCATCACTTTATTACTATTCCTTATCTATATTAATATTATAAATACGCTCACGACCTTTTTTTTTCAACTGATTTTTATGAAATTTGGTGAAGAGATAAGTTGCATCTCGGGACAGGACATAAGCTACTTTTTATCAAGTACAATCAGTAAATTCAAGAGTTCCCGTGGGAATCAAACACACGTACAACACATAGCACACAAAATATAGTGAGAAAAATAGCTTATCAAAGCAAACAACTCACCATTTCCAAAGTCCTAGTGCCCTGTTCAGAGTTCTTGAACCTCAGCGGGTGTTTGAGCAAATGCGTCAGCAAACTCAACTGGCCGTATAGCCCGTCGTCGGGGGTGCAAGGCTCAGAACGTTTCTCTATGATTTCACGCTTCTCCAGCGAACATCGGATCTCTTCGCAGAGTTCGTTGAGATCTGGCGCACCTATGTCCTCTGATACTGCGCCTTCTATAGCATAAAGAACATATTCTCATACATAGCCGTTGGTACGTTTTTCGTTGTATTCATAAACTGTACTAAATAGAAAAGTATAAAATAGTCTGCATCTTTATCCATAAGGGACATTGTGAAAAGGATAGATTAGCTTAAAAATAATTAATTTTTTTGTTCAAAAGATTGATTAGATATATAAGAGGTTGCAAAATTTTCAATAGTGGACAGGTCGTTCTGAATAGGCGGTCGTCTCGTTCGTAACAATCGTCTTCGTCTACTATTCGCGTTTTCCATAAAATACTATTTATTTGAAAGTGTAAAATATTTTTTTATACCTATGTCTGAAAAGTACTATATTTCGCTGAAGAAATGTTGGCAACCCTTACAGGGTAAGCACTTTTCAACGAGGGTAAGAGAGGTAGCGAAAAGTGTAAAATGACGTGACTGGATATACCTTTAAAAAAATCCTCCGGTAGCCCATCTATCAGCCTACAGACCAGCCAGAAGTAGTCTCTGCAAGCCGGTCCGTACGGCTCCTTGCCTTCCTCCGCGTGATGATGCACCACCTGAGAGAACTACTGACGGCTTTAACTTGAGAACTTTAGATAATAGCTGTGGATATCCGAATAGCTGTTTTAGTGGTGGGCGTTGATGGCAACAAGCTAAACAAGTATAAACGCAGTTTATACTTGTTTAGCCGTTATCGTTTTTAGAAATAAGATCAAATTTTGTTATAGTTTACAGAAAATAAATATATTTCAATTTCAATTTACACTTATTCGCACTGGGGGACTTAGGCCCGTATTCATAAACCGACATCAGCTAATAAGGCGTTCTCAAGTATCGGTCGATTTATGCTTAAGACCGGTTTTAAGCATCGATTGACCGATACTTGAGAACCTGTTCCCTGTCCTGTTGATTAATACACTACCAATAATTTATCGCGATTCTGGCATCGCAGGATTTAAAATCATCTGGATATCTCAATATAGCTGCGATCCCTTCAATACCATCAATATTTCCTCGATACATCATGTATTTAAAATGCCCTCTTCTTTCTTCTGTGATGTCCCCTAAGATGGGACACGTTTGCTTAGAACTTCGAGCCTACCCATTCTTATTTTGAAGACACCAGGGATTTTAATTGTTTAGAAACAAAAACCCACATCAATTCCATCCACCACCTCGTGGTGGTGCTGAGGATGCGGCCTCATGTCAGCCGCGTGAGGCAAGTGCTGCAGCAGCAATTGCAACAACGGCACCAATAGGTACTGCTGACTTCCCACTCACACACAAGCTATATGTCGCGGCTGCACCTGTGCTAGTTACATGTGGAAACGCTTAGCTCTAAGGCTCACCTCGTGGTGGTGCTGAGGATGCGGCCTCATGTCAGCCACGCGAGGCAAGTGCTGCAGCAGCAGTTGCAACAACGGCGCCAGTACTGCTGACTTCCCACTCACACAAGCTATATATCGCGGCTGCACCTGTGCTAGTTACATGTGGAAACGCTTAGCTCTAAGGCTCACCTCGTGGTGGTGCTGAGGATGCGGCCTCATGTCAGCCACGCGAGGCAAGTGCTGCAGCAGCAGTTGCAACAACGGCGCCAGTACTGCTGACTTCCCACTCACACAAGCTATATATCGCGGCTGCACCTGTGCTGGTTACATGTGGAAACGCTTAGCTCTAAGGCTCACCTCGTGGTGGTGCTGAGGATGCGGCCTCATGTCAGCCGCGCGAGGCAAGTGCTGAAGCAGCAGTTGTAACAACGGCGCCAATACTGCTGGCTCGCCGCCCGCACACAACCTGTATAGCGCGCTTCCGGCTTCACGGCGTACCTATACCGATCGATATATATTTTTATTTCAAAAAGACCACGGGGAAGTTTCCCTTAACGACCTCAATTTACATAGACGGGCCCTGTCAAACAAAGAATGTGGACCTATTTTACTAACGCCCTCTAGTCTGGAAAGCGGGACAGCGCTATGACGAGGAAGAACACAGGGCTATACAGGTTAGGAGCGTGCTCTAAAGGTTAGAAGCCCAATTTTTTTCTATGAAACGGCCAATCTAATACCTACATATATATCGATGGTTTCCCTATCACTACCCCGATATGCATATCCATACTTTATATTATAAACGCGAAAGTGTGCCTGTCTGTCTGTCTGTCTACTACGTTTTCACGGCCCAACTACTCAACCGATTTTGATGAAATTTGGGACAGAGACAGCTTACATCCCGGGGAAGGATATAGGCTACATTTCATTCCGTTTATCATCGTCATTAGAGTTTCCGCGGGAATCAAAAAACATCAATCCACGCGAACTTAGTCGCGGGCATCATCTAGTATAATAATATTTTTATTTCAAAAGTACCAAGAGGGAGTTCACTTTTCCTACAATATACCGACCTACCTACCCCGAAAAAGTGACAAAAACAACAGCTGTGATGGAGTGCTTCTGCAATACAATCAACCAACAAAAATGGACTATTTGCTGAAAGAGCAAAAAAGTTTAGTAACGAATCAAATTTATGGACTTAATAACTACCTTTTAGTCACGCAACCCTAAAAAAATATTAAATAAGATACTGAAACAGGCTTTAAAATCCAAAGGTCACGATATTTTAGCATAAAATCGTGGCTTATTTTGCTTTTCACAATTTCTAATAAACTATACAAATTGAGTATTTTATGTCTAGACAATGTCATTTTAGTTCTGCGATTTCTATTACGATTGCGTAAGGAAATCGTAATATTAATCGTTTGTCAAACGACCTGTTTCAGGAGTTCATTTAAGCTTGCACGTAAAAAAACATGTATGAACTCCTTTAACAGTTCGAGTAATACGTTTTAAGCTGTCAAATGGTAACGTTTTGCTTAGACATTAAGGATGATGCCTATATCAAAAATAAATGATTTCTAACAGATTATTACATAGAGGGTCTTCCAGAAGTCCTAAAATTAAGTTAGGTTTAAGTGTGATAACCACTTATATATATTAAAGAAAAAAGTGCGTTGAAATTTGATGACGTCACAATAGTGAATTTCATACAACTTCCATACTAGAGGTACGTTTTTAAGTTTGATAAAGGGTATGTTCCGATATACACTGCGAGCACTGTAAGGTGTGACGTCAATTTAGTATAGTGCGCAGCAGTTCCTTTATAGTTACCTATACTGGTTACTGTTTAAAACGGAACGCAGTTCAGCTGTTGATCACTGTTGATCACTGAGAGCACCTTACCTCGAAAACACCAATGCTCACAGTACAAAAACGGTGACGATTTATGACGTCATAAATTTCCCTAGGATACTGCGGCACTATAATGGCAGTCCATAACGGAACGAATTTCTCCCCAGTAAGAGCACAGTGCTCGCAGTGTATATCGGAACATACCCAAAGAGTTGCTGTTTTGATTTTTATTATTATTATTATTTATTTATTTTAAGGCATAAAAAAAAGTACAAATAGGCATTCTTATAATCTCAGATTACAATGTTACGTAACGATATAACGTTTTACAGGCTGATTTGATTGAGTTGTCATGTATGGGGCCCTTGAGGCTGTGTACAAAGGTATAGGGGACATCATCTCACCGCGGGATCCGCGTCGTCGAGGAGCAGACGCGGTGCGGCGCGCCTCAGAGACCACGCGAGCGACACCGGGTCCCCGCCGCCGCGAGCCCAAACCACGCACAGTCGCATTGCGTGCTGCACCACCTATAACAATACCCCTTTTTATACAACTGCCTGAAAAAAGAAGTATATTGTTTTCAGGGTTCATGTATGTATATATATATGTATGTATGTATTGTTAGACTGAATTGGACGGATCTATCTATGGTCTGACTGCTCTACAGCGCTCTCGACAGTGACAGACGATTGGAAGCACTTGGCGGGGGTTCGGTGCCGAATGTCAAAGATGGCTGTACAATGTTAAAATTCGAAAATAAGATTAACTATATAATCATCATCAAGAAAATGATGAGAAGATTCCAAAAATATATAACACTATAGTTCAATATTTAATGATTCACAAAAAAATATCATTTAATAAAAAATGTGAATAAGATTCCAAATGCTGTATATGCAAATCGGTTCTTATGGAGGTAAACTCCAAAAATAATATGGAAGGGCAGTTGTATTTTTTTATTCGTTAAATTAACTATACGAACTGCCTGAAAAAAGGAGTATATTGTTTTCAGGGTTCATGTATGTATGTATGTATTGTTAGACTGAAATTGACGGATCTATCTATGGTCTATCTATGGTCTGACAGCTTTCGACAGTGACGGACGATTGGAAGCACTTGACGGGGGTTCGGTGCCGAATGTCAAAGATGAGTGTACAATGTTTGTGTAAATTGCTAATAAAGTATAATAATTGAAAAATCTTGTATGTATGTATGTATGTATGTATGTATGTATGTATGTATGTATGTATGTATGTATTTATCGAGTGTTTCTACTTATTATGTATGTATGTATGTATGTATGTATGTATGTATGTATGTATGTATGTATGTATGTATGTATGTATGTATGTATGTATGTATTGTTAGACTGAAATTGACGGATCTATCTATGGTCTATCTATGGTCTGACAGCTCTCGACAGTGATGGACGATTGGAAGCACTTGGCGGGGGTTCGGTGCCGAAAGTCAAAGATGGCTGTACAATGTTTGTTTGTAAATTGCTAATAAAGTATGATTGAAATATTTATCGAGTGTTTCTACTTATTAGTATGTATGTATGTATGTATGTATGTGAGTTTGTATATTCCACCATAACTTCTATACGCTTGAACCGATTTTGATAAATGAGGTATCGTTAGAATCCCTAGCTTATTCCGGGTGACATAGGCTAGTAATATTTTAAAAACATGGATGGGGTGACCTAGGTCCCGCATTAAAGGCTAAAGTTAAAAAAACAATTCGAAAATAAGATTAACTATATAATCATCTAGAAAATGATGAGCAGATTCAGAAAATTTATAGTATTATAGTTCAATATCCAGTGATTCACAAAAAAATATCATTAATAAAATTGTGATTAAGATTGTAATTTAACTCGATTAATTTAGATTTTTAACTTTTTACATCGTTTTTTGGCAGGGCAGTCGTGTTTTTTAAATTTTTTAATTATGACTTGTGCTACATACATCTATACTATTTAAAATGGATGATGCCTATATCACAAATACATTATTTCTAACTGATTATTAAATAGAGGGTCTTTCAACCTAACTTTCACATCCTCGGTTAGTTTTAATTTTGATAACCATTTTATAATATAGATTGAAGAAAAAAGTGCGTTGAAACTTGTATGGATTTGTATGGATGGATGGATGGATGTTTGTTACTCAATCACGCCAGAACGGCTGAACGGATCTGCATGAAATTTGGCAAAGATATAGATTATAGATTAGCAAATAGGCTACTTTTTATCCCGTAAAATAAAAGAGTTCCTGCGGAAACCAAAAACCCTCAATCTACGCGGTCAAAGTCACGGGCATCAGCTCGTAAAGCATAATTTGGGTTTGGAACCCTTGTAGCTTTAGTTTTAAGATACCGGTTAGTAATCAGTATCAAGTCTTATTCTTTGTATACATGACGTTCAGAAGGTGTACTTTGTAGGAACCTATTTTGAATAAAGATGTTTAAGAAGAAGAAAATATTTGCCAAAAAGCTCTAAGCTTGTCACATACATGCATGCTAAAGTTTTATACCAGTTTTTCTTACTACCTTCATAATCTGAAATCTGAAGTTTTTGTATTATTGTAACTTATGACACTAACCTAGATAATATAACGTACTTACTAAATTTAAATATGTAATTCTCAATGTAAGTGAACTATTTGTTTTCTTTTTGAGTAATAAATGTGTTTAAACCGAAACGGTGCTAATATCACAGAGAAAGTATTTATTACTCGGACAGTGGCTGTCCTTACCTGCGCTCGTCCCCAAAAACCAGTCTTATAAGTAGTGGGTTCTTTCATTGTAGCTGCTTCACACAGTATTGATATTAGCCTCTCCGTCGTTTCCTCCACGTTCATTAACGACAGTAGGGCCTAAAACAACAAAAACCCTCGAAGTTAGGAACAAGAAGAATTAAAAAACTTAAAAATAATGCATATTAATGTGCTTATTTGGTTATACATAATCTCAAAACTAAATAAGTCTAAAAGTAGTACCGTCACTTTCTTTAAAGAATTAAATTGATTTCAGTCCTGTCAACTGTTACTTGGTTACTGTTTTTTTTAAATTTTACTTTTTTAATTTTACACCGAATGAGCACCTATGAAACATGGAATCAAAACGATACGTTAATTTATTATTTTTGTGAGTGCTCCAATATTTATTTAGCAAATATGAGTGCTCCAAAATATTTACGCACTTTAATTAATAGGGATGATGCCTGTGTCAAAAATAAATCATTTCTAGCTGATTATTAAGTCTTCCAAAAGACCTAAAATTAACATTTTCTTGTTTTAAGTTTGATAATATTTTTGAACAAGCGATTAGAAAAAAAATGTGTTGAAATTTGATGACGTCACAACTACGTATTGCATACAAACTTTCATGCTAGAAGCGCGTTTTAAAGTGTGATAAAGAGTTGCTGATTTGATTGAGTTGTCATCATCTCTATTGCTGTAATATTTAATCTTACAGATCCTCATAGGTTATGAAAAATACAACATAGGTTTACAGATCCTTATAGGTTATTCAAAAATGCTGTTAAGAATCTTTATTTTGCAAACTAAAGACGACAATATAAATTATTCTTTGAGCTGAGTCAAAATATATATTATAATAAAATACATAATATGTATTAGTATATTTTATAATTAGTATATATATATAATTTATATTTTGATTATATGTTTATTATTGGTTTATGTATTAGTATGTAGTTATTTGAATGTAAGGATATTATACAACCACCTGCAGTCTATTCTCCTTATTTTCTCCTTTTCCTAAGGTTGCCTGGTAGAGATCGCTACCTAAGCGATAAGGCCGCCTTTTGTATCCTACTTCTGTGTTTTTTTTTATTTCCTATTTTTGTTATTTTTACTTTTTGTGGTGGTACAAATAAAGTATATAATAATAATAATAATAATAATAACATACAGGATGTAGTTTCGGTGTCTGTCCGGTTTCATCCGACGGTAACGTCCCAATCCGACACAGCAGTTGCAAGAGCAGAGCTAAGCAATCCTGTCGCCATTCGGTGTCGTCACTTCGCTGTAACACGCCTGTTGAAAAATAAATATAAACAGTTTGGATGGATGGATGTTTGTTACTCAAGCACACAAAAAATTTAAGAGCATGACGGGAACGAAGCCCTCAATCCACGCAGATGAAGTCCCGAGCATCAGCTAGAACTTAGATAAGACGAAAAACCGTCAAAAAATATCATAGGGAAGATACTCGTAATTAGTTAAAAGTTCAACGAATTTAAATTAAACTAAATGCCTCTTTTTTTAAGCTATTGCATAGCTTCTATCGCGGGCCTTGAGTGTGGAGACCGAATCCAGAAATTCCGTAACGAAAATAACCTAACACCCCCCACTCCGACCGGCACAGCGGTGATACTTTTTAGTTTTGCCATCTATCGATGAATAGCAGAACTTTTAATGACTTTTTGAAATATCACGCTTGTCTCTTTAGTTCAGCAACTCGTCTCTAGGTGGCATTGGTTGTATCGGCGTTACTGCGCATGCGTAATCCCTCTCTTCGCCCCGCAATCTGGTGACTCATGCCTGCTTAGAGTTTCGTATAAATAATTATAATTGCATAAGTTGATAAAAACAGCTATGCAATAGCTATACCGCGGCAGTCTCCGAGTGCCACACGTCTTTTTTTATGTCACCAGCGATTTATGGGATAAAACGTATAAAGTCACTCTCCAGGTCTTCAGCTATATCCATGGCACAATACAAATAATACAATTTGAATAAATATGATCTTTTGATATGATTTGATTATCGAAATACACTCAACGATCTAAGGCTATTTTCAGCCACTGAAAAGATTTTTTAAAGCCAATTAATAAATTTAAACCAACCTGACATCATGATATCATAAAGCAACCTCAGTCCTCCTTTCTTAATGAACAGCTCGTTCCAATTGTCAACATCGAGTTTTTCTTCAGCCTTGTCCAAAGCTCCGGCCTCCTTCGCATTGGGCCCATTGTTGGAACTAAGTTTATCTATTATGTGTAGGGAATACATCAGTTTCTGTGGACTGTTCGGGTCGAGGAGCTCTGGTAGTTTGTTTTCCGAGGGGTTTTGGAAGGCTTCTAAGAGAGTCGGGTTCAATGGGACGGCTTGAAGGATGTCCCATACTCGACGGGATAGAAGTTGCGCTTTTGTGTGTGCTACCGGTTCCTGGGAAAGAAGTATTAAAGGTAATTTACAATGTTCATTAGGAAACACTTACAAAGTATGGTTAATACAAGCACCCAATTCGAAGAGTTTGTAGACTTTGCCCCACAAGTGGGACGGAGGTTCCGGGTTCGATCCCGGCAGGGTCAATTTGGGAATTTATAATTTCTGAATTTTCCCTGGTCTGGCCTGGTGGGAGGCTTCGGCCGTGGCTAGTTACCACCCTATCGGCAAAGACGTGCCGCCAAGCGATTTAGCGTTCCGGTACGATGCCGTGTATAAACCGGATAGGGGTATGGGTTTAATATAACTGCCATGCCCCTAACAGGTTAGCCCGCTACCATCTTAGACGGCATCTTCACTTACCATCAGGTGAGATCGCAGTCAATGGCTAACTTGTAATGGATAAAAAAAAAATATATACAAGTACATTTTACTGTGAAAGGTGTACATACCCCAGTGCCAGGCTCCTTCATCTGTCCCAAGGCTTGCATGAGTGTGAACAGGTGGTGAAAGTACGTGGGGTCGAGGAGCAGATGTGTGGGCAGGCGGGCGCGCGCCGGAGCCGGCTGGGCAGACGGCCACTCTGCCCACGCGCCGCGGCTGCCCACGCCCACGGATACGAATACCAACTGCGTGCAACGAAAATTGATGTTTTAGAGGATAACAAGGCAATAACAAGCCGTGTGTCGTCGGACACCTCGTAAGAACAGGACGCTATTTCTATCTATATATACGTCACCGTAAGATTGTAAAAACCTTTAGATTATAATCTAACTCGCGAAATTGCAAACTGTCGAAAGATTACAATTTAACGCATTATCTTTCGGTAAATTGCAATCTGTTAGGTATATTAACCCGATAGAACCTAAGTGTCCGGCCTGCACTGGGCACTACCTGATTATTTATGTCGAACCCTAACCTAACCTACAAGAAACAGACAAGAAAACGTAAATACAATGAATATTTCAAAAATTGACACTCAGAACACTGAACGGTTCACAATCTTTCGACAGTTTATAATTTCGCGAGTTAGATTATAATCTAACGGTTTTTACAATCTTACGGTGACATATACATAATAACCGGATACACTCACGTGTTATGTCGGTAAAGTGCCCGACTAGTTACAGGCACTTTTCGAACTTATTTTTTTTCGGGTAACAGGTTCGAAACTAGTCGGGCACTTTTCCGACATAACACGTGAGTGTATCCGGTTTGTTAAGTATATTTATAATGAATATCTCTCACGATAGTTTAAACGTTAAAATAGGACGCTATTCTATTTTTATTATGGAAATAGTTTTACATAAATAAAAGTTAAAAAGTAATTTTAACTTTTAGCTCCAGCAACATTGAGCTAAGAAAATCTCCGTTGCGGTTCTTTTAACAATTAAAACACACAGTTTTAAATCTTGTGGATCTCAGAAAAGCGGTATTATTATTCATTTTATTTTAGGCAACAAGGCCCATTAAATTACTTAAAATACATTATTATAAGATAAAATAAAATACAACCATAAAATACTATAAGTAGGTAAATACAATATTTAAAAAAAACAATAAGTAATGAAAAATACTAATACTACGGTAGGGATTTTTATATTGGGTATGTAGGTTTTATTATGGGTAGTGGTAGGGTATTGCTGCTCTCCGACTGACTTTTCTCAAATGTTTCGAATCAAGGTTTCTTTTTTCAAATTGCACAATAAGCTTACACATGACGACAATCATGCTTATAAAAAGCAATGCTGCAGCTTCGATTATTCATATAGTGATATTCATGCCTTGAAGGTAACTTTACCTGTTGCAAAAAAAAAAACACTTGTCGTTTATTGGTAACTAGTAAATTAAAAAAAGGCTTTATAACAGGTACCTGGTTATCTTTAAACCCCATGTCGTAAAGCGTCCTCTCGTCGTAGTCAATAGTCAGCTCTTGGCCCTGAGTGATCATCCTCAATGGACCATCGGTTGACAATGCTGTGACGCCGTCTTCACCTTGGATCTATTTTAAAAAAAAAACGCAATTTTATTTCCCTAGCTGATCAAAACCAATCGTTTTTCCGCGTACAACAAAATCATTGCAGGGTAAAACATTTTAAACCTAGATGTCGCTGCACGGATCTTGATCACGCTATGGAGGTTTTTAACCACTTACATACTATATTAGTACTAATTACAACCCTTATCAAATCGACGTTTAATCAAAAACTACCATGAGCGTATTCCAACGTCCAAACCTTAACACCAACTTGGTTTAGAGCTCAAGTGCGTCCATTACATCAATGGTGAACACTACAAGCAGTTACATTATGAAATCGTTTGTACTGAATTTGCAACCTTAAATCACACACATTTAAGTGTTTCAATTAGCACTGAGTGAAGGACTTTTATAAAATCCAAAGTGTTAGCATTATTACTGTTTGTCATTATATCTCATGAATCAGGAAGTACAATATCAGTCAATTTGACTCGTTTCGTATCATTCGATTTAATCTGCGGAAAATAGTTAGTATAATATGCGAGTGTTTTAACGAAGGTAATTCAGTCTCCTGCAGGCAGACTCAGCGATTATCGAATACTTTTATGTTTAGATCGCAATTTGGTTTAGAGCTTAACGATAGCAATCGTGGCCAGACCAAGTGAATATTGTCTTTTAAGTTTAGCTAACTTTTATCTTATTACATTAAATCTCTCGTGGAACCGCCACACATTGTGACCATTCGCTCGTGAAAGTTCCAAATGAGAATAGAAATATATTAAAAGTGTTTATTAACACCTACTTCTGGATTGTCGCTTACAAAAGGTTCTGTAAAACACAACCCCATCTGTCTTATATGTGTCACCGTAAGATTGTAAAAGCCGTTAGATTATAATATAACTCGCGAAATTGTAAACTGTCGAGAGATTGTGAACCGTTCAATGTTCTGAGTGTCAATTTTTGAAATATCATATCATTGTATTTAGGTTTTCTTGTCTGTTTCTTGTAGGTTAGGTTTCGACATAAATAATCAGGTAGTGCCCGGCCGCAGACCGGGCACTTAGGTTCTATCGGGTTAATAGACCTGACAGATTACAATTTACCGAAAAATAATGTGTTAAATTGTAATATTTCGACAGTTTTCAATTTCGCGAGTTACATTATAATATAACGATTTTTACAATCTTACGGTGACATATGTATGACGTCACAGTAACGTATGTGTTGTGTTGTCTACATATAACGTAAGTGTTGTGTTGTCTACATATTGTAACCTTTTCTTTTCTATGAAAAGAGCAACTGCTGAGTTTCTTGCCGGCTCTTCTCAGTAGAATCACTTTCCGAACCGGTGGTAGAGTCTTAACGTTTCACAAGTGACACAAGTTCTCCTGCATAAAAAAAAATACGACTGCCCTGCCAAAAAACGAACTAAAAGTTAATTAGAATCTTATTCACATTCTTATTAAATGCCTTTTTTTGTGAATCACTGGACTATAGTGTTGTATATTTTTGGAATCTACTCATCATTTTCTAGATGATGATTATATAGTTAATCTTATTTTCGAATATTTTTTTTTCAACTTTAGTCTTTAATGCAGGACCATGGTCACCCTATAATTTTTTTTAAAAATTTTTCTAGCCTATGTCACCCGGAATAAGCTAGGGATTCTAACGATACCACATTTATCAAAATCGGTTCAGGCGTATAGAAGTTATCGTGGAATATACAAACTCACATACATACATACATACATGAACCCTGAAAACAATACACTCCTTTTTCAGGCAGTCGTATATTAAATAAATCATTTATCATTGACAGTTCACTAACCTGCCTCTCCCACCAGACGTGCACGTGCGCGCGTAAGTGTGCCACCAGGTCGGACTGGTGGAGCGCGAGCGAGGCTCGCGGCCCGGCGCCGGCCGGCTGTAAGGTCACACGCACACTGCCGGCGCCGCTCGCGCTGCCCTCCCACGCGCCGGACTCCGCCAACGCCCACCGACGCAAGTGATATGCGTATCTGTTGATTGTAAGTCCGTCAGCAAATGTGTGGACACAAACGTGTCAAATAAAAAAAGACGTGTGGCACTCGGAGACTGCCGCGGTAACGCTATTGCATAGCTGTTTTTATCAACTTATGCAATAACGCCGATACAACCAATGCCACCTAGAGACGAGTTGCTGAACTAAAGAGACAAGCGTGATATTTCAAAAAGTCATTAAAAGTTCTGCTATTCATCGATAGATGGCAAAACTAAAAAGTATCACCGCTGTGCCGGTCGGAGTGTTAGGTTATTTTCGTTACGGAATTTCTGGATTCGGTCTCCACGCTCAAGGCCCGCGATAGAAGCTATGCAATATCTTAAAAATGTCTGTCAGGGAATTTCTGACGCACACCGAAAGATACTCTGCACATACATTTTGAATAAGACCCCTAAGAATGTCAGCTGTGGTTTTCAGTTATAGGCCTATTACGCTAGCTGTCCGATATTGATTTAGCCGGAATAAGATACGTCAACCTTGATGTTGACATACTCAATACTTAATTTATATAAATTAATAATTCTTAATAATAGTATAATTCTTCTTATAATAGGCCTAGTACACTGCACTTTTCCCTGGGCCCCAGGGCGTGGCCGCTAGATAGAGTGTCGCTTATTACACAGCAATAAGGACCAAATTAGGGATCCTTACTCCCTAAATCTTATTACACTACACTGATTCAAGTGTAAGGGTCCCTGTGAAAAGTGCAGTATAATAGGCCTATTAGTGATGTTCAGAGATTATTTTAAAGGACTTGACCGGTGGAACTATGGCAGCTTGCCTAGGTGTCAAAAATCAATGTTCAGCAATGATTTCTTTATTATTGTAATTGTAAAATTTCACTATTTTCAGTTAAAAAGTTTCAGGAGTCTGAAGGCTCGGAAAACTGCGAAAATGTACAAAAAAAGTTTCACCAAAAGACTGCTTTCCCACACTAGATGGCGCTATTTATTGTGTTGAGCGAGTCTAAAAAAATATTTTCAAGTATTATTTCTTTATTATTGTAATTGTTATATTTTATAGTTTTCAGATAAAAAAGTTTCAGGAGTCTGAAGGCTCTGAAAACTGAGAAAATAAATAAAAAAAAGTTTCACCAAAAACTGCTTTCCCACACTAGATGGCGCTATGTATTGTGGTGAGTCTAGAAAATACTTTAAGTATTGCTCACTACTTTTAGTTAACAAGTTCAACTATTCGACCACAGATGGCAGCATATGCAATGTGAAAGGGCGTTCCAGTTCAACTATTCGACCACAGATGGTGGCATATGCAATGTGAAAGGGCGTTCCTTTAAACACAGTATTTCAAAATGCTTTGTTCGATCTATTAGTTTGAGACTTGTCAAAAAATAAAAATAATTATAAACAAAACATACATTTCCTTTTCCTTACTATTTAATTGATCAAAAATAAATCATTCATAATATAATGACTAAGGTACTTAAATCGTATTCATGTAGGGTTACAAGATTATTATTAGGCATGGATATAATGGAACGTCAAAATGGAGTAGTGCTTAAAGAGGAAAGCGGACGCTCAAGATTTAAACAATAAACGTACTGTTTTTTTTTGTCATTTGAACCCTGACCTTATTTGGAATAATAAATCCATAATAATTTCGATTTGAATTTTTAAACCTTACTGTAAAAACGGAAATCCTGTGCATTGTCCCGAATCGGAGGGCAATTACTGGTCATGTCCTTTAATTTAACCTTTGGCTTCGGCTTCGGCCAGAAATCGACCTTCTTCAGTCGGATACTGCAAACAATCTGCACTAATATATAAACGCAAATCAACCGTGAAAAGCTGTTAGACAGACCTGTACGTACGGAATAAGATACGTCAACCTTGATGTTGACATACTCAATACTTAATTTATTTATTTCATATTATTTTACGTACAGATGTCTCTTCTGATAAGTTTTGCTTTGACTCTCCCATTCAAACAATCATCATTCAAAAAACTAATCAAGTTGTCACAAAAGCATACTGTCCTACCTCCGTTTAAACGTGTCCAAATGTGTTTTCAACAACAATAACGCCCTTTGTATGCACTGCAGAGCGGCCTCTTCAGTCATATGCTCATAAATATTTTGTTTGTCCACTGTCTTCTCCTTTTCCTTATCTTCCACAGACACGTCTACGTCAGTAGACGTCCCTTGGCCGTCCTTGTCTTTCGATATGAGCCTTTCGGCTGCTGAAGAGAGATGGAACATGCATTTGGATACGAAGTCATCTTCTTGCTGTAGTTGTTGGCCCATGTAGTAGCTATTCAGGTATTGGATTGCGCCCATTGAGACATCTGTAGACAAAATATGTCATTCAAATAATTCCTTATGAAACAGCTGCTCCCACAGGAACACACTTAAAAAAAGGAACGGATCAAAACACAACTAGCTTCAAAACGGTTATAATGAAAAAAAAAATGTGAAGTGACAATCAACAATAATTAATGACACTTTGATCCACCCTCAATAGTTATACATTACACCTTAAATTACACGACATCTTTCATTGCTCTGTTTTTGATTGAATTGAACTATGAGTTCAAGTACTCCATATCCTTGTTCATCCTTGGATCGCAGATGGAAGTCGTTTAATGGAAAATAAATTAATTATGAAAATTTAAGTAAAAAATAACAATATTATCAAAACCAAATTAAATTAACAAGTTATGGAACTTTAAAGTTGTGCTTGCAAGAATAATTTAGTTTCATGCGACGCTCCAGCGTGTGACGTCACACAACCAAGAGGGAACACGGCAATAAGGATACATCTATAACCTAAGCCTAAGGATATAACACTTGTAAATTTTACTCATGTAAGCCGCGTATATGAGTAACTTACGAAATGTAACCAGTCTTGTAAGTCGCGTATCGTATGCAAATGTCAGTTATGTAAGTTACTAGCGAATGCCCGCGACTTCGGCTGCGTGGTTGGAGGGTTTTTGGTTCCCGCGGGAACTCTTTTATTTTCCGGAATAAAAAGATAGCCTATGTGCTATTCCAGACTATAATCTATCTCTGTGCCAAATTTCAGCCAGATCCGTCCAGCCGTTGGGGCGTGATTGAGTAACAAACATCCATACATCCATACATCCATTCAAACTTTCCCATGTATAATATTAAGTAAGATTTACGTAGTCTACTCACGTAATAACTACTAGTGTAATGGTGTTCTTAAACATACCAGTGCTGTTGGCTCTTAGAGCGATCTTCCACAAATGGTCCATAGCTAACGTGTGCGGATGAGCCGCGTCACGAGAATCCCCGGCCCCCAGCGCCATACGAGCCAAGTTACACAGCTGCTGGTACAGGCTTAGCCCCATTATGCTTATCGTCTGAAAAATTACCGAGACAAATGTAAATAAATAAATAAATAAAAGTTTATTCACCAGCACTACAATTCAATATACTTAGTATAACTAAACTTACACAAATACAAATTAAACTTAAATTGATAAACGTGCGGTCAATGGGCCACCTCCTCAGCCCGTGCCACAGCATGAGAGATAGGTATATACCTACCTAGCACACTGCAACGCTGATTTTCAGGAGGGGCCCAAGGGTCAAGACGTCACGGCTTATCACTTACACCTAATAAAATTAAAATCAAAATAAACTTACTTAATTTAACTTCTATTACACCAGTGCGTATCGTTACGGTTTTACGGTACTAAATTCCTACCTCCATGGCTTAAGTATCTGTGTATAGTCTGTGGTGATTCTTTAGATTTTGATGTAGCCGTGGCTAGTTACCGCCCTAATGGCAAAGACATACGGCGGTATATTTTTGCCGGTAGGGTGGTAAATAGCCATTTAGTGTTCCATTACAATACCGCGTAGAAACCGATTAGGGGTATGGGTTTAATATAACTGTCGTACCCCTAACAAATTAGCCCTCTACCATCTTAGACTCACCATCAGGTGAGATCGCAATCAAGGTTTAACTTGTAGTGGAATAAAAAAAGATTACGGATTATGTTTATCGACTCTTATACAGAAGCCAACGTTAACGATTTCTGCTTGTGAATGAAGCCATCCCAAAAGTGACAACAATACTCTATGCCAGAACGAACTTGGACCTGGTAAAGTATATGAGACATTTTTTTGGTGTGAAATACCGCTTCAATTTGTAAAGGATACAAAGCTTTTTGACTGTTTTGGCCGATACATTTCTGTCCCAAAAAAATAATAATGTTGAAGGAGGCACTCAAGGAGGAAGGTCTTGTTAGGATTTAGGCTTTAATTGGTAATTGATAAGTGGTGACTTAATTTATTAAACCCATTTTGTATTCCAAATCCTTACGAAAAACTGCCAAGAGTCCAAATATACAAATGTGGCAAAACCTTTACTAACCTCTGGATCAAGCGTTGGCATCTTCTCAACGTAAAGAAACCGCAAGGCATCAAGTCCCAACGCGTGCTGGTCCGGTGACTTGGTATGAGAAAGAAGCCACGAGTACAGACAATCTGCGCACTCGCTTGACCCCCGCGCTACTAGGCACTGCCATAGCTCCTCAACTTGTTCCACCGTTAACCTGTGCCATAAAAGTCAGTGTTATTGTTTTCATAAGATAAGCTTTCGGAACACTTCACTTATATAAAGTACGAACAAAGATAGCGATATTGATCCTCCTTATGATATCCCGTAATAAGGACTATTTTAACTTTTAATGGTGCGAATATACCACATTAGAAGAAGAGAGTTAGGAAGTGCCGCCGTACGGATGTTCTCCGGGTCTTCAAGGAATATATTCTGTATTATAGTAATATTTTATTTTTAAAATATCAAAATTCAAATGTTTTTTAATCAAATAAACTTTTACAAGTGCTTTTAAATCGTCGGGTGAATCTATCACTGGTTCGGAATGCCATTCCTACTGAGCAAGAACTAATACCAGCAAGAAATTCGGTGGATGCTCATTTGAAAAAATAATTTACAATATCATTAATGTGTAGATACATAAGTATTCGATGTCCTTAGCATTTTCGTATTAAGTATCTGTGTTGTAAACACATGATGGGGTGGGTACTGATAATACAGAAGACCTTATTATCAATTATTTATTAGTTATCAATACCATCCACGAGGTCACTGATATAAAGTAGGAATAATGTTGACGACGATGGTCTACCTTGTGCTGCCCTATTTTTACCTGAAATGATGCGGCGATCCCACAGGCGAGAAGATGGCAGTAAGGAAATGCAGCCGCACGGTGAGTTCGGTTATATGTGCATAATGTTGTGCGTCCGTAGTGCCGCCCGGAGTGTTTTGGTTGGAAGTATTGATAGTACGGTTTTGCACGTAATACCGTAAATCTTCAAGGAATAGCCTCATCATACCACGCTCGCGTTCGGCCCACATTACCACCTGAAGGAGTGTATTACTTCTATAGCATATTGTTAGACGAGAATTAAAAGCTAGTAGGTATGCATGAGGCCTTACTACCACTATGGTTCTTGAGTTAGTCTAAATGCTAGTTATATATATTTAAAAGCATGCTAAAATTTATAGTTTATAGCCTATAGCGTGCTATGGTTTTAGCAGTTTTGAAGAACTCTATGACTGATGGGTTGTCTATGTACTCTATGATGTATTTGGATAATGGCGAAAGTGTCCATTGTGTGAATAAGTAATAAAAAGTCTAGTGCAGTAATAAAAGTTTCCTTCCTATTGAAATACTATTTCTGTTTTTGTTAACTAAATTATTACTTAACATGTTATTTGACTGATTTTTGTTCTAATTGAGGAAAAATTAAAATATTGTAATACTATACCTGATGCATATCCATGCCGCGTAGTTGTTGAAATGACGAGAATAATTTCGGCAACAGTCGAAGTGATACTGCTACCGATCTGATGAATAAACAAAGTTTAGTTACACTAGCGGCACGCTATGATGGCCGGTTTGACACATTACAATAGTGATGTGGAATGTCAATTTATTCTCGAACAAAAAACAATTAAGTTTTGTTTTTGTACCTGATTAAATAGGTTTAATAAAACAAAAATGTATATGTTTATTTAATTTATTTGAACGAACTGAATATTTGAACGAAAATGAATATACATACTTTATATGCACACAAGAAACATATGAATACAAAAGATACCAAAAAAGGTGCCACAAAAGGCCATAATTAATCAGATTCGTCCATACTACTATTTTCACTGTCGTCACTGCTATCATCACATACATTAATAATTATATGTTCGTTTTCTATAATATTATCTATTTTCACATCTCTTTCATAATCTTCCCTTATTAATTTAACAGTTCTATTCACAACCTTTTCCCAGTCTCCTTTAGTCACATGTTCACAAGCTTCTTCTAATAATTTTAGCATTTTTTTTGTGGTAAATGGGGGTTCTGTATTGTGTCTTGCAGCATATCCCTTAATTTGAGCCCACACCAACTCAATCGCATTATACTCACAATGGTAAGGCGGTAACCGTATAACTCTGTGCCCATGTTCTAATGCTATTTCGTCAATGACGTATCGGATCTTGGTTGGTTTGTTTTCTTTTAAAAGACGTACTAATTCCGCTTTTAACATATTCATGTTTGCATCTACGCCATTTTTACGAAGCCATGCGACGATATCAGCTTTCTTTTGGGATTGGGCAGGTGGCTTGTCAATTTGCATCGAGTGGTATGGGGCGTTGTCCATAATTATAATAGATGGTTCAGGGAGGCTACACAACATTGAGGTAAACCATTCAGTAAACTTTTCTCCATTCATGTCTTCATGATAGTCTCCAGTGGTTTTTGACGCAAAAGCCATGAGAGAACCTTCGACAAACCCGTTGATGGTTCCGGCGTGACAAATTATAAGTCGCGATCCTTTTCCTACAGGAACTTTGGAAGTAGATGCTGCTGTGTCATCGTTCCAAGAACGGCCTACAGTATGGTTAGCATTAAGCCATGTTTCATCCAAGAACACAACATTTTGCCAATTTTTGATTTCTTTCACTTGCCGTAAAAAAGTATACCTTGCCATCGCTATATCAAATCTTTCCATCAATATTTTGCGTTTGTTACATTTTTTGTATCGAAATCCAATGGTCTTCAAAATCTTCGTTAAAGAACTTTCCCCACCGAAGAATAATCCAGCTTCCTTCAGTGAATGCACCAACTTTTTTCTTGTTGGATACTCCTTCTGTAAATAGTAGCCGTAAACATGTCTTCGGATAGCATCGGCATCAAAGCTATCGATGCCTACGACTGGTTTTGCTCGTTTTCTCTTTTTTGGTGTGTGAAGTTTATTTTCTTCTGTGCCAGTCTCGCCATATTTTTTTTTAGTTATCCGTCTAACAGTTCGTTGTCCAATATTAAGCGCATCAGCTACGCGTTCAACCACTGACGTTATAGGTAAAATTGGCCCTCCATTTTGAGCTTCACGATCGAAATAGTTACGAAGGCGTATTACGAACTCACGTGTCTGACTATTTAGAACAGTTCTCTGCGTACGTTCGGTCATATCGACGAAATCCACAACAAAGGGCTTGAACAGAGTCCAAATTAACGAGCAAGGGTCAACAGTAATGCAGTATCAATATTTGAAATCCAAAGCCAGGTCAAAACTATATCACAATCGCATTGCACTGACAGTTTATACTTTTCGAAGCAACGTCAATTCGAAACTGCTTTGTTTTGCATTGAGCATTGACGCGAGTTTGCCGGAGGTAGTAGTTGTGCTAGCCAGCGATCCTATGTGACGATCGTATTAGATTCCATTTTTAAAAATTTATTGATATTTTTTTGCGATTTCAGAGGTTTGTCCACATAGTGAAAATTGTTCATATTCACAAGTACATTCACCCCTTAAATGGTGCAAACTGATTTTTCTACACTTGTATACATTTAAGAAATCAATTTAATAAATAAATTTTGAGTCCTAAACCTAAAACTACATTCGATAAAATTTATGAATCTCTGCACATCACTATCGTCAATAAAGTAATACAATTATTTCCTTCAAAGTCGTTATCAATTAATACGGAACTTCATGAGCGGACAAACGTCAAACCGGCCATCATAGCGTGCCGCTAGTTTAAAGAAAAAATAATAAAACGATTTTGTTTATGAATCGACATTCAACTTTAAAAAAGATAATGATACAACTCAGAGCTATAAAAACCTTTTTATAGGCAGTGTGTTAAACAATTAAATACAAAAATAAAGATGTAACTAACCTGTGATTAGCTAGATTGTCCAGACACCCTTCAATGAATTTTATCCTAATGAATTTGTCTGTACTAAAACATAATAGAGCACACAGTGCTTTTTCAGCTTCTAAGGCTAAACCTTCTCCTAGTTGCTCCTGTAATAAAGGAAAAATGGCGAAATATAGATAAAGATAATTTATAGACAGTAGACAATAGGGTTTATTAACAATACCTCTTTAAATTTTGAGCAAAAGCAAAAACCAAGTAATGAAATCCTCTCTGTTAACAAGAATTTATGATTGGTTCTTATATTTAAATAATAAAATGATAAAATTAGGATCATAGTGTGAAGTCGTGGTTATTTTTTTCTAGTCATGATGAAATCAAGATCGAAGATTAAGGAAAGCTTTGAGAGTGAGGGAATAGAGATTGCACACGTCGTCCACGCTGAAGGGCAGCGATGGTGGCGCGGTCTACGGCGCCCGCGCCCGCGCCCACCGCGCCGTACTCCGTCAGGTGTTAGACAGGGCCGCAAGTAGTAAGGGGACGGTCATACGACTCACAATGGCGCCGTCCTGCAGCAGGTCCCACAGCAGCGTGTTCCCGGGCCGGCACACGTCGTCCACGCTGAAGGGCAGCGGCGCGGGCGCGGGCGACGGCGGCCGCGCCTCCAGCCCGCCGCCCGCGCCCGCGCCCACCGCGCCGTACTCCGTCAGGTGTAAGACAGGGCCGCAAGTAGTAAGGGGACGGTCATACGACTCACAATGGCGCCGTCCTGCAGCAGGTCCCACAGCAGCGTGTTCCCGGGCCGGCACACGTCGTCCACGCTGAAGGGCAGCGGCGCGGGCGCGGGCGACGGCGGCCGCGCCTCCAGCCCGCCGCCCGCGCCCGCGCCCACCGCGCCGTACTCCGTCAGGTGTAAGACAGGGCCGCAAGTAGTAAGGGGACGGTCATACGACTCACAATGGCGCCGTCCTGCAGCAGGTCCCACAGCAGCGTGTTCCCGGGCCGGCACACGTCGTCCACGCTGAAGGGCAGCGGCGCGGGCGCGGGCGACGGCGGCCGCGCCTCCAGCCCGCCGCCCGCGCCCGCGCCCACCGCGCCGTACTCCGTCAGGTGTAAGACAGGGCCACAAGTAGTAAGGGGACGGTCATACGACTCACAATGGCGCCGTCCTGCAGCAGGTCCCACAGCAGCGTGTTCCCGGGCCGGCACACGTCGTCCACGCTGAAGGGCAGCGGCGCGGGCGCGGGCGACGGCGGCCGCGCCTCCAGCCCGCCGCCCGCGCCCGCGCCCACCGCGCCGTACTCCGTCAGGTGTAAGACAGGGCCGCAAGTAGTAAGGGGACGGTCATACGACTCACAATGGCGCCGTCCTGCAGCAGGTCCCACAGCAGCGTGTTCCCGGGCCGGCACACGTCGTCCACGCTGAAGGGCAGCGGCGCGGGCGCGGGCGACGGCGGCCGCGCCTCCAGCCCGCCGCCCGCGCCCGCGCCCACCGCGCCGTACTCCGTCAGGTGTAAGACAGGGCCACAAGTAGTAAGGGGACGGTCATACGACTCACAATGGCGCCGTCCTGCAGCAGGTCCCACAGCAGCGTGTTCCCGGGCCGGCACACGTCGTCCACGCTGAAGGGCAGCGGCGCGGGCGCGGGCGACGGCGGCCGCGCCTTCAGCCCGCCGCCCGCGCCCGCGCCCACCGCGCCGTACTCCGTCAGGTGTAAGACAGGGCCACAAGTAGTAAGGGGACGGTCATACGACTCACAATGGCGCCGTCCTGCAGCAGGTCCCACAGCAGCGTGTTCCCGGGCCGGCACACGTCGTCCACGCTGAAGGGCAGCGGCGCGGGCGCGGGCGACGGCGGCCGCGCCTCCAGCCCGCCGCCCGCGCCCGCGCCCACCGCGCCGTACTCCGTCAGGTGTAAGACAGGGCCACAAGTAGTAAGGGGACGGTCATACGACTCACAATGGCGCCGTCCTGCAGCAGGTCCCACAGCAGCGTGTTCCCGGGCCGGCACACGTCGTCCACGCTGAAGGGCAGCGGCGCGGGCGCGGGCGACGGCGGCCGCGCCTCCAGCCCGCCGCCCGCGCCCGCGCCCACCGCGCCGTACTCCGTCAGGTGTAAGACAGGGCCACAAGTAGTAAGGGGACGGTCATACGACTCACAATGGCGCCGTCCTGCAGCAGGTCCCACAGCAGCGTGTTCCCGGGCCGGCACACGTCGTCCACGCTGAAGGGCAGCGGCGCGGGCGCGGGCGACGGCGGCCGCGCCTCCAGCCCGCCGCCCGCGCCCGCGCCCACCGCGCCGTACTCCGTCAGGTGTAAGACAGGGCCACAAGTAGTAAGGGGACGGTCATACGACTCACAATGGCGCCGTCCTGCAGCAGGTCCCACAGCAGCGTGTTCCCGGGCCGGCACACGTCGTCCACGCTGAAGGGCAGCGGCGCGGGCGCGGGCGACGGCGGCCGCGCCTCCAGCCCGCCGCCCGCGCCCGCGCCCACCGCGCCGTACTCCGTCAGGTGTAAGACAGGGCCACAAGTAGTAAGGGGACGGTCATACGACTCACAATGGCGCCGTCCTGCAGCAGGTCCCACAGCAGCGTGTTCCCGGGCCGGCACACGTCGTCCACGCTGAAGGGCAGCGGCGCGGGCGCGGGCGACGGCGGCCGCGCCTCCAGCCCGCCGCCCGCGCCCGCGCCCACCGCGCCGTACTCCGTCAGGTGTAAGACAGGGCCACAAGTAGTAAGGGGACGGTCATACGACTCACAATGGCGCCGTCCTGCAGCAGGTCCCACAGCAGCGTGTTCCCGGGCCGGCACACGTCGTCCACGCTGAAGGGCAGCGGCGCGGGCGCGGGCGACGGCGGCCGCGCCTCCAGCCCGCCGCCCGCGCCCGCGCCCACCGCGCCGTACTCCGTCAGGTGTAAGACAGGGCCGCAAGTAGTAAGGGGACGGTCATACGACTCACAATGGCGCCGTCCTGCAGCAGGTCCCACAGCAGCGTGTTCCCGGGCCGGCACACGTCGTCCACGCTGAAGGGCAGCGGCGCGGGCGCGGGCGACGGCGGCCGCGCCTCCAGCCCGCCGCCCGCGCCCGCGCCCACCGCGCCGTACTCCGTCAGGTGTAAGACAGGGCCACAAGTAGTAAGGGGACGGTCATACGACTCACAATGGCGCCGTCCTGCAGCAGGTCCCACAGCAGCGTGTTCCCGGGCCGGCACACGTCGTCCACGCTGAAGGGCAGCGGCGCGGGCGCGGGCGACGGCGGCCGCGCCTCCAGCCCGCCGCCCGCGCCCGCGCCCACCGCGCCGTACTCCGTCAGGTGTAAGACAGGGCCACAAGTAGTAAGGGGACGGTCATACGACTCACAATGGCGCCGTCCTGCAGCAGGTCCCACAGCAGCGTGTTCCCGGGCCGGCACACGTCGTCCACGCTGAAGGGCAGCGGCGCGGGCGCGGGCGACGGCGGCCGCGCCTCCAGCCCGCCGCCCGCGCCCGCGCCCACCGCGCCGTACTCCGTCAGGTGTAAGACAGGGCCACAAGTAGTAAGGGGACGGTCATACGACTCACAATGGCGCCGTCCTGCAGCAGGTCCCACAGCAGCGTGTTCCCGGGCCGGCACACGTCGTCCACGCTGAAGGGCAGCGGCGCGGGCGCGGGCGACGGCGGCCGCGCCTCCAGCCCGCCGCCCGCGCCCGCGCCCACCGCGCCGTACTCCGTCAGGTGTAAGACAGGGCCACAAGTAGTAAGGGGACGGTCATACGACTCACAATGGCGCCGTCCTGCAGCAGGTCCCACAGCAGCGTGTTCCCGGGCCGGCACACGTCGTCCACGCTGAAGGGCAGCGGCGCGGGCGCGGGCGACGGCGGCCGCGCCTCCAGCCCGCCGCCCGCGCCCGCGCCCACCGCGCCGTACTCCGTCAGGTGTAAGACAGGGCCACAAGTAGTAAGGGGACGGTCATACGACTCACAATGGCGCCGTCCTGCAGCAGGTCCCACAGCAGCGTGTTCCCGGGCCGGCACACGTCGTCCACGCTGAAGGGCAGCGGCGCGGGCGCGGGCGACGGCGGCCGCGCCTCCAGCCCGCCGCCCGCGCCCGCGCCCACCGCGCCGTACTCCGTCAGGTGTAAGACAGGGCCACAAGTAGTAAGGGGACGGTCATACGACTCACAATGGCGCCGTCCTGCAGCAGGTCCCACAGCAGCGTGTTCCCGGGCCGGCACACGTCGTCCACGCTGAAGGGCAGCGGCGCGGGCGCGGGCGACGGCGGCCGCGCCTCCAGCCCGCCGCCCGCGCCCGCGCCCACCGCGCCGTACTCCGTCAGGTGTAAGACAGGGCCGCAAGTAGTAAGGGGACGGTCATACGACTCACAATGGCGCCGTCCTGCAGCAGGTCCCACAGCAGCGTGTTCCCGGGCCGGCACACGTCGTCCACGCTGAAGGGCAGCGGCGCGGGCGCGGGCGACGGCGGCCGCGCCTCCAGCCCGCCGCCCGCGCCCGCGCCCACCGCGCCGTACTCCGTCAGGTGTAAGACAGGGCCACAAGTAGTAAGGGGACGGTCATACGACTCACAATGGCGCCGTCCTGCAGCAGGTCCCACAGCAGCGTGTTCCCGGGCCGGCACACGTCGTCCACGCTGAAGGGCAGCGGCGCGGGCGCGGGCGACGGCGGCCGCGCCTCCAGCCCGCCGCCCGCGCCCGCGCCCACCGCGCCGTACTCCGTCAGGTGTAAGACAGGGCCACAAGTAGTAAGGGGACGGTCATACGACTCACAATGGCGCCGTCCTGCAGCAGGTCCCACAGCAGCGTGTTCCCGGGCCGGCACACGTCGTCCACGCTGAAGGGCAGCGGCGCGGGCGCGGGCGACGGCGGCCGCGCCTCCAGCCCGCCGCCCGCGCCCGCGCCCACCGCGCCGTACTCCGTCAGGCACTGCGCCTGCGCACCACCGCACACGTCACGCGACGAATAGTGCGACTCACGCGGGAGCACGGAGCGTGCGTCTACTCCGGACGTGAGTTGTAAAATTGGGTATTTGACAACTAGTCAAATCAGCAACTTTTATTTGAAACGCCAAAACGCGTGCTTAGCATGGACTTTCTATGAAATTTTAAGTTGTGACGACATCAAAGTGCGACGCACTTGTTTTAGTATAATCGATAGTTTCAAATGGTTATTCAAAATAAAACTAGCAGGGGACGTGGATATTACGACTTTTGGGAAATCCTTTATTTAATAATCACTAAAAAATAATTTATTCCACTAGTAGTCAAATACCCAATTGTGTGTGAAAACCCGTTGCGCGCACCCGAGCCAATCAACGCTGCTCATACTATTTTCTATTTATTCATTTATTATGTTACTATTTTTCAAGACACGCAAGCGTGCACCCGCGCACGTTTTAGCGTACTCCCAACGTCCGTTAGTAGACTATTTCAATATCGATTTCAATTTAGATATTTGCTGAATAGCCTTATATTACGACTAGCGTTTGCTTGCAACACCGTCCGCGTAGAATTAGGTTCTTCAAAAAATTGTGAAAATCATAAAATTCTTCATTTTTCACTGAAGGCACGGCTATTCTTGGATATAACTTGAACCGCCTCCTTGGGGGTTGAATTTCGAAAATTCCTCCCTTAGTTCACCTCTATGGTGTTCAAGGAATATTTTCTCAGAATTTCAAAGCCTAAGCTCAGCCGTTTGGGCTGTAGGTTGTCTGTCAGTCAGTCAGGACAAAGCCTTTAATAGTTAAAGAAAGAAAGAAGAAAGAAAAAAATCTTAATTCAGGGATACAAGACAAAAAAACAGACTTATAAGAAGAAAAAACAATAGCAAAATGAGACTTGATCCCCAAAATGGTCTTCACTCAGCATGTGCTATACCTGTTAGGATACAGCGCTGATCTTCCGTATATACCAATTCAATACCCAATACTAGCCCGGAGTTAGGAAGTTGGCGGTGTTTCACCCCCGTGCCTCGGAGAGCACGTTAAGCCGTCGGTCCCGGTTATTATCACTAACATGATAATAGTCGTTAAAGCCCGCCAACCCGCATTGGAGCAGCGTGGTGGGTCTAAGCTATAATTCCCTCTCTCCCATGAGAGTGGAGGCCAGTGCCCAGCAGTGGGACGTTAATGGGTTGTAGTGATGTGATGATATATATATCTATAGGTATAGGTACATATATAGTTGTTGATGATATAATATTGTAATGTTACCTGCGCAGCGAGGCGGGCTAGTTCCTCCTCACAGGCGGAATCGTCCTCGTCCAAGTCGGGTATGTGCCGGTGCGAGTGGGCCGACAGCGCGGAAGACGCGCTGCCTTCCTCTTCCTCGCGTCGTTTGTAATTTTCCATTAGACGGAGTTCCATTAATCTTCTATGGACAAAGAAGTTCCAATAGGCATGATGACTGATTTTGAAAAATGGTCAGATTATGTTCGGAAGTATCCACTATTTCAAAAAAATATCTTATTTCAGCAGTAAAATAAGGTTTGGTAGATAAAATTGGCACTTGAAATTAAAATTTAAAATTTCACGGCAAAACGCTCGCCGGTGTCATGGCGTCGTTTGTGACGTCACTATTGTTTTTACCAATGTACTCTGTGCAGTGTGCAGTAAACAATAGTGTGATTGTCAAAGCTCGAAACAAACAATTGTGACGTTATTCGCTTCTTGGCGTTTAATCCATTATGGCGGATTGATGTATTTTAGTTTTATTTTATCAAAATAAATAGCAATCTCACTCGAAATAGAAAAAAAATACGTTTTTTAGAATCCATAAATCCTATTTCATTAGATAAATTCATAATTACTGTCATCATGCTTATTGCCATTATTTTGCTTGCTTGCGTGTTTTGACGACCTCCGTGGCGCAGTGTGTAGCGCTATTGTCTTAACGTGCGGAGGTTCAATCCCCGGCAGGGTCAATTTGGGAATTCATAATTTCTGAATTTTCCCTGGTCTGGCCTGGTGGGAGGCTTCGGCCGTGGCTAGTTACCACCCTACCGGTAAAGACGTGCCGCCAAGCGATTTAGCGTTCCGGTACGATGCCGTGTAGAAACTGAATAGGGGTATGGGTTTAATATAACTGCCATGCCCCTAACAGGTTACCCTGCTGTATCATCAATTACCATCAAGTGAGATCGCAGTCAAGGGCTTAATTGTAGTGGATAAAAAAAAAAGTAAAGATAGCGCTAAAAAATGTACCTAAGCGAGCTAACTTAGAAGTATAGCTGTATAATTTTGTAAAATTAAAAAAAATTATAGGGTATCCATGGTCCCGCATTAAAGACTAAAGTCGAAAAAAATAAGATTGACTATATAATCATCATCTAGAAAATGATTAGTAGATTCCAAAAATATATAACACTATAGTTCAATATCCAGATTCACAAAAAAATGTCATTTAATAAAAATATGAATAAGATTCTATATTACTAGATTAAATTTAGATTTTTAACTTTTTAGTCCGTTTTTTGGCAGGGCAGTCGTGTCTTTTAAATTTTCTTTCCTTCTTATATAGTCGTCTATCCGATTATATGTATGTAGCTGTAAGATTTCCGAAAAAAAAACTGTCATTCGCTAGGTATTAGATTGATATAACAATATTAATATAATAAGATTGATAGGTAACAGGAATCCTCAAGACTCACCACTATATCAAGGAAGCCTAGACACTTTATATTTCTGATAAGCAGTATTATTAACCCTCATCTAGTATTTATATTAATATTTCCTCTTTAGGTTGCCTGGAAGAGATCACTTATTAGCGATAAGGCCGCCTCTTGTAAAGCTTCCTCCCTTAATGTATGTTCTTCTGTTTTGTATATAGTTCGGTGTGCAATATAGTGTATTTTCATTTCATTTATATGTTACCTGGCATCAACATTTTCACACAGGAGCTGACAGTGTGCAGTGTCGCTGCCTGAGGACTCTTCTTCGATCTCCGACACTGACTCCGCCAGCTCAGCAGTTTTCAGTTGCGCCGCTATTGGTCAAAACATTGGCACACCTATAGATCACGACTTGTACAAAATGATAAAAAATGTATTTTTTATTTTATTTTTAACTAGAAGATGCCTGCGACACCATCCACGTAGATTTAGGTTTTTAAAAATCCCTCAAGAATTATTTGTTTTTCTGGTAGTCTAGGCAATAAAGCTGGTTTACCCTAACAATAATTCCTCAGCCGTCAAAACTGTATATAGGATGTTAAAGTATCGTGAGTTAAACGTAAAGTATAAATATCCACTAAAAAATCAGAAAGGAAGTAAGGTTTTTATATGCTATTGTGAAAGCAGGAAAGTACATTATCGCGTAAACGCAGTTTAGATTTCATCATAAAATCGGTTTAAATATCGATGTTCTGCATGATTATTTCATTTAATATTCCGGTTTTGAGTGTAAATATACTACCTGCTATTATTTTTTTTAAAAGAAATCGAGAAAATATTCAGTCATAAACATTAAGTTTTAGATATAAATACCTAACTTCCGGATGTTTTTTTTGTTGGGTATTTTTGGATCATCCAATACTAAATACCCAGACAAGTTTCATCGACTGACGATTTATTGCGGGGGTCTCCATACAACGAACCGCCCCATTGCCTAGACTATGGGATAAAAAATAGCCTGTCTTTCCCCGTGAGTCCGAGACGAGAGATTCACGTTTATAATACTAGTATGGATACCCGAATCAAGTTATAAGCAAAAATGAGTTACAGTCCGCAAACATGTACATGTAGATGTATTGGTGAATAGACTCCGACCGTTGTCTTAGTTGTCTGTTGTCATTGTCTAGTTGTGACTAGAAAATTACACTTATTGACGTCCAGTTATTTATAAAAATATAATGGTGATAATCAGTAACGGTATCTTAAAACTAAACCTACGAGGGTTCCAAACGCGCCCTGGTCTTCCAAAGAGCCCGCAACAAACTCAGCCGGGGTTTTTTTCCATTATAACCTTTTCACAAATCATCTTAACTAAAGAACTATCAGAGCCACTAGATCAAATCACTGCCAAGCTTCCTTGTCATTTAAGTAATCCTTTACATGGTAATAGGATTTTTTAATGAGTTTATGTTTAACATTAACTTTGAACTTATTCAGAGACATCTTAAACGTGTCTTCTGGGAACTTACTGTAGAAGCGGACACTGTTTCCAACGAATGAATTGCTAGTATTACTAAGCCTAGAAGCAGGCATTACAAGTTTATTTTTATTTCTAGTATTGACATTATAACAATCACTTTTCTTCTTGATTTTTATCAATGTGTCTAAGTACGTATACTAAGTAACAGAATACTCTGTATTGACCCGAATATGACGATTTTGTAATAGACAGTGGTGCCACCACCACACACATAGATAATAGGCCTATTACACTGCACTTTACACATGGCACTGTGGTGAGCGTGGCCGCTAGTTAGAGCGTCGCTTATTACACAGCAATAAGGATCCTATTAGGGACCCTTACTCCCTAAATCTTCTTATAATACACTGATTCAAGTGTAAGGGTCCCTGTGAAAAGTGCATTGTAATAGGCCTAATAGGCCTATTAAGTATTACACTGCACTTTTCACAGGGCCCTGAGGAAAGGGTGGGCGTGGTCGCTAGCTAGAGCGTCGCTTATTACACAGCAATAAGGAACAAATTAGGGACCCTTTTCCCTAAATCTTATTACAATACACTGATTCAAATGTAAGGGTCCCTGTGAAAAGTGCAGTGTAATAGGCCTAATAGTCTGGAATAAGACAAAGGCTACTTTTTATTCCGAAAAATTAAACGGAAAACCTCAATCCATGCGGACGAAGTCGCGAGCATCATCTAGTTCTTAGATAAAACGAAAAACCACCAAGAAATTTCACAGCGAGGGTAATTAGCTGAAAAGTAAGTAGATTTTTTATGTCGCCGGCGATTCCATCAGCGAGGAACTCTTTGATTTTCCGGGTTAAAATGTATAAAGGCTATGGCTAAGGCACTCTCCAGATACTCAACTATACTCATGGGATAATACAAACAAACAATCAAATGGTTATAACATAAGTAAGGATATGCCAAAAGTATGCAAATTCCGAGATTGACTGTCGAGGGTAAGCAATAGGCCTATTAGGCCTATTACACTGCACTTTTCACAGGGCCCTGTAGTAAGGGTGGGCTAGGCTGCTAGTTAGCTCCCTAAATCTTATTACACTACACTGATTCAAGGGTAAGCCTGTAATACCTGTGAAAAGTGCAGTGTAATAGGCCTATTACACAGCAATCAAGCAGCATGGATCAAATTAGGGATCCTTACTCCCTAAATTTTATTACACCACATTGATTCAAGGGTAAAGGTCCCTGTGACAAGTGCAGTGTAATAGGCCTACACGCTGGTGGTTGCACTCACGGAAGTGGCGCGGCTTGCGCGGTTTGCGCACGGTGCGTTTCTTGTAGAGCTTCTTGCGCGGGCGCAGCACCTCCTCCGCGCCGCTGCTGGCGCTGCCGCTGCTGCCCGCGCGCTTGTTGCGCCTGGGGAGTACAACTATACGTCACCGAACTTATTGGATAGAAGCCACCATCACCACCACCACCACTACAGCCTATTAAGAGGCCGGTGATCGCCGCTCGCAATTTCTATTCAACCCGCAAATATAAATTTGCCGGTATATTGCTATCTATCTATATATCTATTTGGCTGATGTCACATGATCGCGTGCAAACGCGATAGCAATATGAGCGTACATAATTTGTTATACGTTTAGTCTTGTTCCGTAAATACCAAAAATTATGAATGATAACTTGTTGTGTTTTTCACTTCGTGTTGTTATTCGGGAACTTGACAATATAGGCTATGCTCCTGGTCATTTAGTACGTAACATATCGTCGGTTTTAATATGATACAAATAAGGAGAAAACATGTCATTCATGTCGTAAAAACAAGCAAAACGCTATGCGCTTACATTTAATTTTGGGAAAATATTTTGAAAACATAATTATCCAGGGGCTAGATAAATACAATTTCAATCTTAATAATCGCATAATCTGGTGGAAATATTCTCGAATTACGAATCATTTTGGTATTACGTTTGTATGGGCAATTCACCCTCCGCTGGCACCTTAACGTCCCACTACTGGGCACAGGCCTCCACTCTCATAAGAGAGAGGGAATTAGGAGCTTAGACCCACCACGCTGCTCCAATGCGGGTTGGCGGGCTTTAACGACTATTATCATGTTAGTGATAATAACCGGGACCGACGGCTTAACGTGCTCTCCGAGGCACGGGGGTGAAACACCGCCAACTTCCAACTCCGGGCTGGCACTGAGAATTTCATAATTGAAAAACCCAATACCTAACAATTTTTATGCCCGACCGGGAATCGAACCCAAGACCTCGTGATCCGCAGTCGACTACGCTAACCGCTAGACCAACGAGGCAGAGAGGGAGGATAGAAGCAGCAGGAAATTATATTAGCATACATATGAAGTTTGCTTTTTTTTTTTATTGCATGATAGGTTTGCGCAAAGCAATGATGAGGTCTAGGTTGGAACGCGCTTGCCTAGAAGATGCCTATTCACTCTTGCGTTGCAGGTACTTAAGTTATAAGTGGCAGGAAACACGTGCGCTGGGAGGGTGTTCCACACCCTAACGGTTCGTATCAGAAACGTCGAGCAAAAACGCTTCGTGCGAGCAAATTGGACGTCAACCAGTTCTGTGGTAGAACGGAGAAGGAAGAACAAGGTTGTGAAGTTCCAGAGCACATTCCCCATGGTATATCCGATAAAACATCGATAAGCAGGCGACATTGCGTCGGTGTTGTAGACTCAGCAATTTCGCCTGCGTAAGTGATTGATCACCAATTATTCTTCGGGCAGTGCGATCTATCGAGCTCATATAATATGATAGCATTGCATGAATAAAATCCAGTTAAAAAGGAATTTCACATAAAGTTATATTAGAAATACTTAATCTGCAATGCGACCGCGTATCTTCTGCATCAATCATTGTTACAGTATCAATTGTTGTGATTGGCGGAATTTATGGTATTCTTGCTGCGTCAATGGATTTTGTCCAATAGTGGAAGAGTGTTATCCAATCAGAGGTGATTGCGATCGTTACGCGGTCGCCCAGCTGACGTTACTCAAACAAACTCAAACTCAAAACATCTTTATTCAAAATAGGTGCCTACAAAGTACACCTTCTGAACGTCATGTTTACAAGGAGTAAGACTACATGGTGATAATTAATTACGGTATCTTAAAATTATCATTCAAAAACTAAAATAGTTTATGTTTCTAAAATCAATTTCGTTTACGTATTTGCAAATTTTTCGTGCAAAAATATTAATACACATTTGCAAGCTCTCACTATATCCAGGGTAGTTGTTCCTAGGTGTAATATGTGTCGTGTCAACTGTAACACTCGAATCAGCTAAATGTAAATGTTCTCAATATGTCTAGGCGCCAGGGTACTTGTTCCTAGGTGTAAAATGTAAATGTTACTACTGTAGGAGTTTTGTAGTGGACTGTAGGCTTGATGATGTAAAAACACGACTTGTGGCGCAATAACTTAATTTATACTTAGGTACAAAGGAAGCGAAAATACGTCTTAGCCCTGTGGTAGTTTTTGAGGTAAAAAAAAGACAGACGTTCTATTTTACATAATAAGTGACAGGGTGAATGAAGTGTGAACGATCTGTCCATGGGCTAAAAATACATTTTATGTTGTTTTTCCAACAATCACAATATAGATACTTACTTCTGACAGGACTTCAGAGCGGGACATTCTTTTTTCGTGAGCTCCTCCCCTTCGCGTAGCCATTCTTGCTCAGCTGAAAATATAACAATGGGGATGATGACAACTCAATCAAATCAGCAACTCTTTATCAAACACGCTCGTCTAGTATGGAAGTAGTATGAAATTCGCAAATGTGACGTCATCAAATTTCAACGCACTATTTCTCTTTAATCTATATTATAAAATGGTTATCAAACTTAAAACTAACCGGGAATGTGAATATTATTAGTTCTTTTTGAAGACCCTCTATTTAATAATCAGTCAGGAATAATTTATTTTTGATATAGGCATCATCCCTATTTTGTTTCACCATCTTACGATTGCACGTAAAATGTACCTATGTTTAGTCTAGTTTTCATTACGTTATACATAGAAGAGAAACAGAAACCTTAGCGTAACGCGTAACCGACGCGCTTATCCCGGCGCTCAAGGTAACGTAAGTTTCTTTCTCTCTCGCACATTCTAGCATTCTCAATGATTATAAAAATCTCAGTATACTTTCTTACAAACCAAGTTCCTGACATTTAGTTACAGACTTTTAGCCATACTTTTACTGTGCGAATGATTTCTACAGAGGAGAGAGAGGAAAACTTACTTTAAAGTTTCCTTATGCATTCTCGAATAGGCATGATGACAGTAACCAAGAATCAATGAAATTATGAATTTATCTAATGAAGTAGGATTCATGGATTATAAAAAACGTATTTATTTTTCTTTTTCGAGTGAGATTGCTATTTATTTTGATAAAATAACACTATAAAATACAGCAATCCGCCATAATAGATTAAACACCAAGAAGCGAATGACGTCACAATTGTTTGTTTTCGAGCTTTGACAATCACACTATTGCTTACTGCACACTGCACAGAGTACATTGGTAAAAACAATAGTGACGTCACAAACGGTCATCGGCGAGCGTTTTGGCGCGAATTTTAAAATTTAAATTTCAAATGCCAATCTTATCTACCAAACCTTATTTTTCTGCTGAAATAATATATTTTTTCGAAATAGTAGATACTTCCGAACATAATCTGACCATTTTTCAAAATCAGTCATCATGCCGTCTTAAATATAGGTCTTAAATATAGGTCTTAAATATTTTAAGACCTTTTGTCTATAATTCGTTTTTAAACTTTAATGCCTTAGTTTTAAGGATATATATTTTTTTTAATAAAAACAAATTACTCAAAATAATTTTTTGAAAATATTTTAAATATTCGTTTTTACTTCTATCGGCAGTCCCTATCACTGCCAATTTTTTTCTTTTAAAAACAGACCAGGCAAACTCGGCTGCGAATTTCTTGCTGGTTCTCCCCAGTAGAATTCTCTTTACGACCCGTGGTAGAGTCCTAAGATATGACAAGGTGTATACATGAAATAAATATTTCGTTTCATTTTGTTTCGATAGGTTTTATATAGGAAAAGGACAGCTCCAAGTATATCAATTTTTCTATCCCTTTTATAACACTCTCTGAAGAAATAGACTATAATAGATTTTTATTAGAAATAGAACTATAGTTACATGTGTAGTTACCAGTAAGCTCTCTTTGATGTTTGCTTTGCTTACGCGGCGTAGGGCCCGCTTCTTCGCCCGATGTACTCAGTTCTTCGCACTGAAACAAAATAAATTAAATACAAAATCAGACCAAAAATAATTTTTGGTCAACATGTTTTTCAAATTGAGGTTTTGAGATTCCCCGTGTGAACTATTTAATTTTCCGGGAAAAAGTAGAATTTTCCATGTGTTATTCCAGATTATAATTTATCTCTATGCCAATTTACATCCAGATCCGTTAAGCCGTTGGGGCGTAAATGAGTAACAAACATCCATCCATACATAATTTGAAAATAGGTTAATTTCATCTTACGATTATTGTCAGTCGAGAGATAAGGATAGAAGGCTATTTAGCATCCCTGTCAATAAAGAGCAACTCAAGGGATCATCGTCGGAGTTGGTCTGGTCCATGCTGACGCTCGCCTCATCCATACATCCATACATATTTGAAAATAGGTTAATTTCATCTTACCATTATTGTCACTCGAGTGATAAGGATAGAAGGCTATTTTTCTCAAACATGCTTGGCAGTTTGAACATTATTTTGACAACCTTTTTCGAGATAAATCGAACTTGACGTACTGGCCAAATACATGCGAGCAGCGGCCGGCAAAAGTTGTATGAAAATCCATATCTGTCGTGGTTCAGCGGCCAAATAAATTACATAGTAAATTCATATCTATCGTGTAATTAAAAAATGGAACGATCTTTTACTCCGAAACATAGCAACCAAGGAGGTAACTTATCAAAGGTTTTATTTAAATTTCGAACTAGCTTGCAAATAGAAAGCTGTTTATTGAAAAAAAAACACAAACGAACACTTTAACGCGGGAAAAATTATTGTTGTTCGTTGTTCGTCATTGATTTTGAAATGTATTTGACAAGTTGAGTTCAAGTGAAGACAATGAGTGTGATGAACTTACTTTAACGCCATCTGAAATTAACGCCATCATAGACTCACGTATGTGTGGCTCGGCTACGCCTCGGCCCACATTTACACGTTCGTCCTTCAATGCCTGTTTTGCTGGCCGCTGCAGTAATGTACTATAGCATCTCTGTCAATAAAGAGCAACTCACGGGATCATCGTCGGAGTTGGTCTGGTCCATGCTGACGCTCGCCTCGGAGGAGGAGCGGTGGTGCGGCTTGCAGGCGGGCGGCGCCAGGCGCGGGGGCTCCGGCGCGGGCGAGGCGGCCCCGGCGCCGCAGCCCCCGCGCGCCCACATCGCACGCATTAGCGCCGAAGCTAGGTATAGACTCTGACAACAAAAATGGGATATGTTTTATAGATGTCACCGTAAGATTGTAAAAACCGTTAGATTATAATCTAACTCGCGAAATTCTAAACTGTCGAAAGATTACAATTTAATGCATTATTTTCCGGTAGATTGTAATCTGATAGGGATTTAAACCCGATAAAACCTAATTATGATTATTTATGTCGAACCCTAACCTAACCTACAAGAAAGAGACAAGAAAACGTAAATAAAATGAATATTTCAAAAATTGACACTCGGAACATTGAACAGTTTACAATCTTTCGACAGTTTAGAATTTCGCGAGTTAGATTATAATCTAACGGTTTTTACAATCTTACGGTGATATACATACATATATATAGTTTCTAGCTAATGCCCGCGACTTCGTATGCCCGGATCGAGGCTTGTTGGTTCCCGCGGGAACTCCTTAATTTTCCGGGATAAAAAGTTGCCTATGCCAGACTATAATCTATCTCTGTGCCAAATTTCAGCCAGATCCGTTCAGCCGTTGCGGCGTGATTGAGTAACAAACATCCATACATCCATCCAAACTTTCGCATTTATAATATTAAATTCAATAAATCATAATAATAAATCTATGTCATAAATGTTGATGTTATCCCAAATTAAAACAGACACGAAATTCTCTCCTGGTTTCGTAAGGAAAGGGTCGTTCCTTCGGGAAATTCAGTGAAACATAATTATTATCGTATAGTTCATTTTACACTACAGAGAAAACGTAAATAGAATCCTATGCATTTGATAGTATATTATAATGTCAATGTAGTACTGCACACCGTGGTAAAGTTACGTATACGTAACTGTATTACGGTCTACATTTGGTACGGTTTTTCATCGAAATATTGATTTCACTAAAACTGCAGATTCGTAAGTTTGCCATGGAGGTGACGATAAGCTCTGTCATATACATTTTTACACTTGCCAACAGCCATGTAAATAACCACAACGGGAAAAAAAACCCTTTTGCTTTAAGAAATAAAACAAATACTTATATCACTATATATTAGACCTACCTCTTAACTGTTCTAAGCTTATCAACTCACCTGTTCAGTATGTTCTTTAGGAGGCAACGAACACAGAAGACTATACAAATGTGCACACGGCTTGGGCGCTAACGCTCTAATGAAACCTGGTAGTAAGTCGTACACTTGACGCCCGCAGTGCTTCAACTGAGCGGCCGCCCATACAAGCTCCACATGCTCTGGTGTCACTCGACCCTCCACTGCGAGGAACTTTAGTATCATGTGTGATTGTTTTATAACCTGCAAAAAAATTCATCAGTTAATAAGGAACTAGATTATTAATAAGCACCTACAATTTCGTCCGTGTGGATTATGGTTTGATATAAACTCTTAAATTTACAACCTAAACCAATTTCAATATATTTCTACTCCATAATTCTTCAAAAGATGGATCGTGAAAGCGTAGCCGATAGACAGACTGATACACTTTCACATTCATAATATTAGTATGGATGTTAATCTTACAAATTTAGAGTTTAGAATGATGAACATAGGTTTTGATATTTGGTATTTGGCAAAAAGGAAGATAATGCTATTGAGACATTCAGATTATGAAAAATCCAGATTTTAATCCTCAATTTAAGCTTAAGATTCGGGTGAGCTTGAATTGAAATTCTTTTCTTAGCGAGTGTCTACATTATAAAAGGAAACTATTGTAAAAATTTTGAGTTTTTGACACCCTGTGGTTTAGTCTGTGCATTAATAGATCAATTAAGTCTAGCCAAGTCAATTGATATGTATAGCAAATGTGAAAACGTCTTTACCTCAACATGTAGATTAGGTCCAAACAAATGTTCAATGATATTATGAAACGTCAACCAAGTAGCCAAATTGTGTCCCATTATCTCCACATCAGCAGCAGTTTCCCCTGCGCACAGCTCATTGTGGGCAGCTATATGAGCATTGATCTGAGCCACGCCAGCCAGTCGCATGGTCAGAGTGCTACTGTTGAAGTACTTGAATGCTAGAGCAAGGCCATCTTTGTCAAAGGCTAGAGGTGCATCTAGTGGCTCTTTTGCAGCACCCCACATAAAATCTGCCAATAGTTTATTATTATTATTATATGCTTTATTTGTACCACCACAACAAGTAAAGATAACAAAAACACAACACGGGCTGAGGAGGTATTGACCACACGTAGTATAAGTTTAATCTGTATTTGTATAAGTTTAGTTATACTTAGTATAATGAATTTCTTAACAGCATTTTTGAATATGTCCAGAGACTTAGACGTATGGTCAATGGAAGTGCATTCCAAAGCTGAACAGCTCAAACAGAGTGAATTATTATTATAAAACTTTGTTTTATGTGTTTGGATTTTCAGCGTTAATGTTTGACATGGTCTGAAATCGGAGGTCATATTTGCACAAACCAAATATGAACCAAATGGTGAGATTCTGGACTCACTCAAGCTTGTTAAGTTGGTCCTCAGTCAAATTAAGATGCTAATGAAGATGCTAATTAAGATGCTAATTATTGCTAATTAATGGAGGTGATAACTTAATTAACTGCAAAAGGCATATAGATCTGCGTTTACATTGGGTCATTTTGGCATCATCATGATTACCATACTTGAATATCTTTAGTTGAGACGCAAATTATAGCAGCAGAGTATATTGTAGCTTTTTTATATTAAGAGAAGAGTTGTGGATGAAAGTATCTCTAATAGCTTTCAGTACCAGTTTTTAGTCTATATATAAAATGAATCTGTTTCCCTTTTTCACACCATAACTTGAGGACGAATTTACCAATTTCATTCATCTTTTTAAAAAAAGTTATGTAATACTTTGTAGAAAGAAGATCTTTACAGAAAGGAAAATGAAGAAAATTACACAGAAAATTGGAAAATTTCAGATTTTATATAATAATTATAAAAATCTTGCTAAAATCGCTTTTTTTTTAAATTCTCATCCACACTGATGAAGTCATGGGCATCATCTAGCACTATTTAATGAGGATTAAAACGAAAAAAATATATATCACATGGTTAAATAGTAAATTATTACATGTTTGGTTCTTACCTGCCATAGATTTAACAGCTGGCACCCTTAAATCTTTATCCTCCAAACTACACATGTACTGTAATATCTCACTTCTCAATGGCATAAAAAGTTGTGCCACTGCTCTAAAATTCAACCATAGCTTTAGATTTCCCACAGCTGCAACTATCGCATGAGCCATAGACAAAGGTAGTGTTGATGGTGTTGCAAACTCAAACACCGAAGTCATGGCACACACCCCTCCCATCTTACAAAACAAACTAACATTCCTTAATAAATATGCAGGTATTTCTGTATCATGCAGATCACAATACGAACTTAAATTTGATATTTCCTGAGCCGACAAGTCATCTAAACGACTTAAAGCTGTATGTTTACACACTAAATATAAAGGGAAGTTTAGGAGGAATATTTTTGAGACTATATGCATTAGCTTTTCTTTCTGTTGCATTGACCATGATTCAGGGTTTGTATCTGATGTTCCTGGTTTGTCAGGAACTTCAACTTCATCTTCAACCTTTTCAGAAACTTCCTCTGGTTTTGTACTCTCTGTCTCCACACTA
Organism: Erebia palarica; assembly: GCA_964035005.1. Classification (NCBI taxonomy): domain Eukaryota; kingdom Metazoa; phylum Arthropoda; class Insecta; order Lepidoptera; family Nymphalidae; genus Erebia; species Erebia palarica. Next base: position 22,682,704 of record OZ035994.1, read on the forward strand.
TCTTCTTTCTTTTCACTCCGTTCGTCTTCATTCTTAGAAGTAGTAGCATCATCCTGCTTTTGTAAATCTTGATTTTCAGGTAATGGCTGTATTTTAGCAGATGCTATTAACTCATCTTTAAGTTGTTTTAGCTGACATACTGATAAACAGATAATGCTCTGGACCACTAGATAGAATCTCTCAAAGTTTTTTGCATCTCTATAGCAGCACATGCATTGCCTAAAATAGTACTAAATTGTTAATTTCTTTAATCAGATAAATAACTACTTACCAAAGAAAGTTCAGCAATATATGGAAGTTTGTGTGTGCATTCTATAACTTCAGCATGTAATGGGTTTTCCACATATGAAGTAGGTAATTATAATTTTTTTTGAATAATTATGTTCAGACTATATTTTTGAGGTATTTTTTCATAGTTTAAGATGAAATATTTACCTCTGGGGCCAGGAAAGTATGTAATTTAACACAGTTTCAAGCTCAGATTGGCTTATTGTTGGGTACTGGGATACATCGTCAGTTAATCTCGTTTCACCTACAACGTAAATTAAAATTACTTTGTAACATTATCATTATAATTCGCATTGGTGCTACACGTAAATAAACAACGTTAGATGGTAAAATAATACGTGAAAATAAATAGACCACAAAATTTCGAAACAATGAACTTACAATTTACTAAAAGCTGTGAAAACTCCGGACAAACATCACACATTCTCAAAGTTTTGTGTCAATAAAAAGCGAAATATTGTTAAAATATTATCGCAACTGTTATTGTGAATAAGATAATGATCATCATTGATATTTTCGTATCAGAAAACGAACACTGCCTAACAAACGTCACAGAATCGTTCCACCATTGTTGACGATGTTGTCAAAGCAGCGTTTTGTTACTCATAGGTTACGCGTTAATTGATTTGGATTTCAAGTTTTAAAAATATCAAAACCTAATTTTTATTTTTTAAGTTAGAAAAATTTCATTTTTAAGATAAATATTCATAAGAAATCCATTTCAGTTGGAAGTAGTTCATAGTTACAAATTATATTTCAATAAAGATAGTAGGTTATTTTAGCAAAAATTAAACGTATTACTATTACATTCTCGTTCAAAAACTAAACCTACAAGTTAAATGTAATAACCTTGTGGCACACGACTGCCAGTCTGCCACCGGTCACGCGACTACGGCGACCGGCGACTCACGAGTCACGTCTCATGTAGGCCACCCGCCACTGGGCCTACCAGAGGCTCAATATTGTTTAATTTAGAACCTTTGATTAAAGTTTAGAACACTGAATGATCACGACGCTTAAACATCTCCATGTAATCATAATGTACCTATTCGGTAAATCATTGTGTTGTGTTTCTGCAAGGTTTCTGCGTCGTGAAAGGCGTGTAGTTCGCGTGCCATTGTCTCGTGTACATAATCCTATGAGCTAGAAAATAAAGAATCTACTAACACTTTAAATACCGTATGAAACATTATATTGTTCCCGGTCCCGGTAACTTTCCGGCATCTTTTTTCATTTTACTAAGGGTATGTTCCGATATACACTGCGCGCACTGTAAGGTGTGACGTCAATTTAGTACACTGCGAAGCCGTTCCTTTATAGTAAGCTATACTAGTTACTTTTAAAACGGAACGCAGTCAACTGAGAGCACCTTACCTCGAAAACACCAGTGCTCACAGTACAACAATGGGGACGATTTTGACGTCATATTTTTCACTAGGATACTGCGGCAGTATACTGTCAGTCCATAACGGAACGAATTGTTCCCCAGAAAGAGCACTGAACAGTGCTCGCAGTGTATAAAGGAACATACCGTAAAAAACATCTGTCAATATCATCCGTGTGACAATTTTGACATATTGTGACGTTTTCACATTTGACAGATACGCGAATAGAAATAGAAGTTTTGCGATGGGTTAGGCTGATAATTTTAAAGTTTTTCTAAATAAAAAGAAATGGTTCAGTTACTTTATATTGTTGCCAGTTTGCACGTGCTGCTGTGCCCATTTACAAAAGTCGAGGAAAGCTTTAATATCCAGGCTTCGCACGATATTTTGTACCATCGGTTTAACCTAACAGAGGTATAAAAGATATTCTAATTTTGGATTCTTAGATTGCGCACTCGTAGTGTTAGTATTCTATTTTTTTCCAGTACGATCATAATGAGTTCCCGGGTGTTGTGCCGCGCACTTTCATCGGCCCGCTCGCCATTTCGGTACTATCCTCACCTGTTATTGGAGTGTTGCACTTGTGCGGTATAAATAAATTTTGGATGCAATATGTTGGTACGTATCTATTCTAATACAGCTGCGAATTAATTTATGATGGGAACATAAATCCGTCACTCTTTGTTTCATTAATAAACAGACTTGTTTGTTTTCCTTTGATGACAAGTTTGTCTTTGACTGCAAACTAATGAGATGGTACGTGATGATACAATTTAAGATGAAGAGATACTATACCTGGAATAAGACAGGTTTCTAGATATTGCACTGGTGTCTCTTGTAACTTAGGCCTGACTGTCTCCTTTGGGATCTGTCAGCTACAGCCCATTGCAAGAGTCAGAAATATTATAAACCAGTGCTGTTTGACCTGACTACGGCAAAGCCAAATGGAAATGTTATGATTTTAGCAGTCTATGTACTTGTGTATGTATGTTCCACAATAGCCCCTAAACTACTGGACCAATTTTGATGAATGAGATTTCATTCTCCTTGTTATAATGGCCCAGGTGACATAGGATCCATTTTGTGCAAAGAAAATCAATGTGAAGGATTTTAGCTCAATTTTATATCCAAAATTTGGGCCTTTGAAATTAATTCCATAGTCAGGTTACAGTTTTTTAATTCCTTGCAACTGCTGAGTTTCTTGCTGGTTCTTCTCAGGAGAATTAGAACCGATGGTAGGTTATTATGACTTATCTTAAGTGGCACAAGTTATCCAACGTGAAATAATTCATTTCATTTTGTTAATACTTACTGCTTGTCTTCCAGTGAGGTTAACACTAGCTTTGTCAGTGATAGCAGCATGGAGCCGCCTGCGCAGTGCTCTGCAAAAGCAGTTTGGGCACACGTTCTCGTGGTGGTTCAGTGTTATCAGCGTCACTCAGTACCACTTCATGTTCTACATGAGCCGTCCATTACCTAACATTTTAGCTTTACCACTTGGTAAGTTTCTGAAGTATTATTTAAAGCTACACTTTTTTACAAATTTTTAAATAAATAAATAAGTCCTTTATTTGCTAGATTGTAGGTATACAAAAGAGGTGTTACAGTTAAAGAAGAAACCAAGCCACAGTCAGCAATATAAACACTTGTTGTTTTACTCTATAAAAATAAAATAGCCTTTTCAGTTTTACAGTGTTAATTTCTTTAAACATTGTATTACAAAAGGTCCCTTATCTCTGTAAGCCTCGCAGCAAAGGCCTCCAGCTCTCTATTGCTTGCGATTATGTGCCACCCTAGTCAACAGCTGTCAGCTTCATGTCGTCCTCCCAACATCTTTGGTGCCAACCATTATTTCTCTTCCCATCTTGTGTGCTGTGTTACTCTGTTTACACATTTGTATAGTAACACTATTTTTTTTTCAGTTCTCTTAGCAATGGAAGGATGGTTACTGGGAAAACACAAACAGTTTATTTTAATGTCTGGAGCCTCTATAATCATATTCCGCTCTGAACTAGCCATGCTGTTTGGATTCTATCTGATTATAGATTTATTTTTCAAGAAAATTGATGTCAGATCGTAAGTTCAACATCTATAATAATCTAGAACCTGGCTGACCGAGCTGTGCTCGGTATTTTTTTTTGGTAAATCGTGTGAAATAATATTTAAATACAAATTACATACCTACTGAAGAAATATGAATATAATTTTTCGTTCTTAGCGACATAATAATAAAAAAATATGAACTAGTTATCTAAATAAAATATCACCAGTGTAATTGGGCTCCCAATATTAGTTTTTCTCACAAAAGAAAGAACCTGAAAAAAAGGGAAAAAAATTATCGGACTGGTGACACATCTGGACTTGAACCAGGCCTTCTCGTTTTTGGACCTCCCAATTTCTCATCTGAACCTTGTAGATGACGGCGAAATTTACCTTCGTATTCTAATGATATTGTAGCAGTTTTCACTGAAAATAATGAGAAAATGACATTTTCTAAACATGAATCCTAGCTAGATCGATTTATGGCCTCCGAAACCCATTGCATACTAAATTTCATAAAAATCGTTTTGCAAGTTTCCGAGATTCTATATATATTTGAATATATAAATAAAGGTGTTAGATAATATAAGCCAGAAGATATGTCCAGAATGTGTTGAAATGTGATTCACATAAATATCTTACAGTCAACAAATTACTTTATCAGTAACATTTTGAAAATGCCCTTAACAATGGAGCAATGTTTAATTCATGGGTGAATATTAATACATGTTTTATGTATAACAAATAGATAGAAATAATATACTTACATTATTTTTGTATACTAAGATTCTCATATGGCTGTCAGTTTTTTTAACTCGAGTCTTTAAAAAAATAAAAATTCATTTTATCGAATGTAATCCTTAAAATTAAATTTTCAATTATAATTACAAATGTTATTCCATCAAATTATCAATTTCTATGTTCCAGTTTACTAAAGACAGTAATACCAGCCGGTGTAGCCTTAGTGTCGCTCACAGTGGTCATAGACTCGATATTCTGGCAACGCCTGCTGTGGCCAGAGGCTGAAGTGTTCTGGTACAACACTGTACTCAACAAGAGCTCCAACTGGGGTGTATCCTTTACTGTAAAGTTATTAAGCAAAAAATATAATGATATTTTTTTGCACTGCCAAAAGTGGATGGATATTCTGAAAACCATTTTTATTATACCTACTCCTATTTCTACCCAAAAGAATTTCGGCCAGGGCAGATTTAATACTGCACATACACAGATGCACTTTCTATTCCGTTTCCTGTTATCCTACGTGAGCGACTAACGCGACACCGCGACTCGATACGACGCGACGCGACAGTATCAAACAATATCTGACGCTTTACGTGGATTACGTTGTCGCGTAAACAAATTAATCCTTTTCTAGGCGCAAGGCGTATCGCGTTGCGTTGCTTCTGTCGCTCATCTAGGACAACGGGTTACTCTCATAGCCTGATGAGGCGGAAAATCCGACACGACCGGAGAGAGATCGGGCGCAGCAACAACAGGATTATGCATAGGCATACTCCGAGGCATAGGTATAAGGGGTAGAAAACCGCGAACTTATTAAGTTTGGGCGAGTATTGAGAATTTCTTGTCAGAAAACCCTAGTGCGAGGGTTTTAACGTTGCTTTTTTTTTTAAATAACTTTCTTTTAATTTCCGATTTTATCTTAGCATACATTTTGTAACCAAAACCCGCCTTTATTTCCTGACATACGCAATAACAGACGTCACCATTCCTATGGTACTTCTATTCAGCGTTACCCCGCGGCCTCGGTCCAAGCATCGTCCTACTCCCCATAGGCCTGTACCTAGACAGACGTGTGATACCCATCGCGGTGCCTGCATTAGTCTACATTCTGCTATTCTCGTTCCTGCCTCACAAGGAACTGAGATTTATAATCTATGTGTTCCCGTTGCTCAATATTTCTTCGGCCGTCACTTGTTCCTATGTGTAAGTATTAACTAGATACAATATTTTTCCCTAGATCTAGGTATATTTTTGTTTATGTATAACATTTGTTTTAGTTTAGGGTCTTGGCTTGCTAGGCTTTCTTTTTATAAAGGCGTAAGCGATGTACACAACGCTTTAGTTTATACTGCAAAACAAGTTACCTGGAAAAGATTATCTATGCTATACTATTTAATATTATAAATGCGATAGTGTATGTCTGTCTGTCACAGACTTGAGGGATTGCCCACGGTGCCATAATACGATGTTGATTTTACAGAAAAGAAAATAATTTTCTAAACCAGCGACAAAAGATCAATGATATTATAAAGTTATATATTATAAAGTTGACAAACTTATTCCTCATTTCCATAATTTTTCTTCCCTTGCAGATATATTCGACGGACGAAAGCACCAATCTACGAGTTACTGTTTTGGGCAATAGTGATGATCATAGTGTGTAACATTGCCTTCTCTGTCGCGCTGTCTATGGTCGCCATGACCAATTATCCCGGTGGAGTGGCTATGATAAAGTAAGTGATAAATCGCAAAAGTTGTCTGCCTACCACCGAATTTTGTCACAAAACTTTCTGTCGCACTCACTCTGCGAGCATTAAAATTTGAGAAAGTCTATTAATTTAAGAGACCCCTAAAATTTGAGGGCTCCCTCATCTATACTTGTACACTTATACTTACTAATATTATAAATGCGAAAGTTTGGATGGGTGGATGGATGGATGTTTGTTACTCAATCACGCCCCAACGGCGGAACGGATCTGGATGAAATTTGGCACAGAGATAGATTATAGTCTGGAATAACACATAGGCTACTTTTTATCCCGGAAAATTAAAGAGTTCCCGTGGGAACCGAAAAACCTTGATCCACGTGGACGAAGTCGGCGGAACGGATATGGATGAAATTTGGCACAGAGATAGATTATAGTCTGGAATAACACATAGACTACTTTTTATCCCGGAAAATTCAAGAGTTCCCGTGGGAACCGAAAAACCTTAGCTAGTATGAAATAAAATTTAAATTATAGCCTGACCAAAAAAACCAAAAACCTGCTCGGGGGCGCGTCAAATGTATTACTCATTGTTATACTAGATCTAGTAATAAAAATTTGTGCATTTTTTTCCAAAACATGGCAAAGTTTTTTATTTTTCTGGCCAAGCTATATGAATTTCTACCTACATAATAGTAATTGCTAGGTGCCACACTAATCTTTAGGTGTCATAATTCCTAGGCGATTAATTGATTTCACTTTAAATTCCAATTTAATAATAACAAAATTCCACAAAATATTCTAAACTTTCCTTAACACAGTTTAAGAAATCAATTAAAAGTATGCTCCTGAAAAAAGCTTATTATACTATTAAAGATTATTTATATGATAAAAGAGCATGGATTTGACTCGCTCCAGCAATGCTCAGGACTGCGACTACTTATGTATGTACACATTTATGTAATTGTAAATGTTTTTTTTTCAAAAGAGCAACCACCGAGTTTCTCTCGGTGATCTTCTCGGTAGGAATGGCATTCCGAACCAGTGGTAGATTCACTCGATGATTCAAGAGCACTTTTAATAAGTTTATTTGAATAAAAAAACATGAGTTTGAGTTCAATATTTGACAAATTAGTATTTAAATTTTTACAGGTTTCACAAGTTACTAAAAAACGAACCTTACGTCCACGTACATATCAGCAACCTGGCAGCGCAGACCGGAGTGACAAGGTTCACGCAAATTAACGACCACTGGACTTACAGCAAGAACGAATCCTTACAAGTAGACCATTTACATCATTTTACTCATTTACTTGTCGAAGCGAAGAGTAAATATTCGCCTAACCTTAAAGCATTCTCGCAAACCCATATTATTTTAGATAGCATCGAATCCTTCTCACAAATCTCTGTGAACTATAAGTTGATACCTCCCGTTAAAATTAAAACTAAACCAGCCATCTTTATACTTGAAAGAAAGAATTTCAGAGAAACACCTTACTCCGATGATGTTATTAGTACGAAAACAGATGAAGTGTATACAATTACAGAACATAGTCAAGTTAGTTTAGAAGAGGAAGAAATAAAAACTATTGATATGGACGCAGAAGCTATAGACGAAACGCCAGAAACAGTATCAGGCGAAGAAAATGTAAATGGATCAGACGAAGACAAAAAATCTGATGGCTCAGGTGAGGTTATTGATGAAAATGTAAGTAGAATATCACATGACGAGACCACCGTCACAGTAGTTAGCGATATTGATAATGACAGTACTTCAAGGGAAGAACTAGAAGACAATCTAGTTACACCATTCAAGTCAAAGAAAGTTGTGGAGGATTTGAAAGCATTTAATAAACAAGAGAGAAAGAAAAGGGTTATAGCGAAAATTAAATCGGAAACTAGGAAAGAGGTTGTGGCGTCGGCGAAAGAGAAATTAAAAGAAATAATGAAACGACATAAGCATATCGCTGAAGAGCTTGCTCAAAATATCATATCGGAGGATGTAAAGACTGAAGTAGTAGAAGAGAAAGATAGTAGGCGAGATATACCTGATGTTGAATTCAACAATAACGAAGAAATTTCTGTTATTGAAGAAGCCAACGAAACTACTAATACAAATTCTGCAGAAGCTATCATTGAGTTGAAAAACGCAGTTGATAATCAAAATATTAATATAGATTCGATAGTAGAAGAGGTAATCGCTCGTTTGTTGGAACGAAAGGTATACGATGATAAAACTATACCAGACGACATAAAGATTGAAGATAGACTGATGATCCAAAGAATTGTTGAAGAAATTCTGTCAGAAAGAATTAATTATACAAAAGCAGAGAATAAAACTGAAGGAAAAAAGTAGTATAATTTAACCTTAGTTCATAAGAACGGGTGATCTCTATTTGAATTATATTTATTGTTATATATGAAATAGCTTCTATTATGTGAGCCTGAGTATCTTGGTTACTCTAGTCTGTAATGGGAGGACCTAAATTGTGCATTATTAGTACCTTTACTATGAGTTAGTACAACACAAATTTTTCTATGAATAACCTCACGTAGGGTTTCGATCTTACGTCGAAGTACAATGAAACTATTTATTACCAAGTTTTTGCTAGACGCGTGCTGACGGTAGATTGATACGATTAGGAAATGTATGAACTTAAAAACTCGTAATAGGGGTACTGATAATATAAGTTCCCACAAACTTATCTGTTTAATTTTTGGTTTTATGTGATTTTAAATAGATACTAGCTACGCTGCAACTAGCTCAGATAAGTTTGTGGGACTTTAGATACCTAACTATCAAGTCGCAAAGTGCGTTTCTAACGTGTACAAATAGTGCAATAAGATTGCAATTCTTGTGGGAAAGTGCCAAATAGACTTTCATGATCACATTTTGTTAATAAAATATTCTATTAAAATTATTTGGCTATTAATCCAAAGATTTAGGATGTGGGGACAGGCCAAGGGATAAATAAAACCAAATCAAGATCAATCATTTACATTTTTATTGGAGAGGTTTTACACTCAACTTTCATAATTTACATATCGTCATATAAAAAGTATTGCCTTAGGATTTATAGTTGGCGCCAATCAAATAGTCGTCTCTGAAGTGAGGTGCAAGAACTTTTTTGCGCAGCTCTCACGCTATAAATGGAGCCCACGGCCACTGACACCTATTATATACCGGCAAAGAAGTGCCACCAAGCAATTTAGCGTACCGTTACGATGCCGTGTAGAAACCGATTAGGGGTATGTTTAATATAATATAACTGTTATACCCCTAACAGGTTAGCCCGCTACCATCTTAGACTGCATCTTCACAGATGAGATCGCATTCAAGGGCTAACTTGTAGTTGATTAAAAAAAATTGCGACGCGTCTTGCGGTAAACTTCAGACGCGACTATTTGATTTGCGCCAACCTTACTAATAAAAAAGCGGTAGATAGATACGTAAAACAAAAAAATAGAGACGTCGCGTCGGGTATAACAGCGAAGTACAAATGGTCTGTTTTCTATTGGGCAAAAGTGTTGACAATGTGGTGACATACAGGAAACTGTTTTCCTATTTGTCCCCGAACTTCGGCTCAGGGTCAAATTTGGTGTCTATTTATAAAATCAGTAAAGTCAGTTTTATTGAGTTCCATAGCAAAATATGAACTAGTATATATGTCACCGTAAAATTGCAAAAACCGTTAGATTGTAATCTAGCTAGCGAAATTGTAAACTGTCGACAGATTACAATTTAACGCATTATTTTTCGGTAAGATTGTAATCTGTTAGGTATATTAAACCGATAAAATCTAACCACCTAGCACTACCTGATTATTTATGTCGAACGGCAACCTAACCTACAAGAAAGAGACAAGGAAACGTAAATACAATGAATATTTCCAAAATTTACACTCAGAACATTGAACAGTTCACAATCTGTCGACAGTTTACAATTTCGCTAGTTAAATTACAATCGTAACGGTTTTTGCAATCTTACGGTGACATAATTATATCAGTAGAGCTTTTCTTTGTTGAAACAGAAGGTAAATGCAAAATGGGTGTGGATATTTTTCTCAATTAAAACTCAATCTGTGACAAATAAACTATAAAATTACAGCACCACGTCACATGCCTTAACTTCTAACTGTTCATAGTTTACCATACCACATCATATTATCATGGAAGGAAATATAGTAATTTTTAGTATTAAAGCGCAAAACACCTTGTTTTGTCCTTAAAAATCAGTAATTCTAGCTCGTAATTAGTATGCATCTTGATGTACACAAATAAGGTCTGCAAATAAGGTCTGCACTGGAACGATCATATATAGTATATACTAACGCTTGCGCTGAACAGCTCTAAATAAAATACATTATCAATATCATATCACAATATTCAAGACACAAAGTCGCAATCACTGTCACTTTCCAAAGACTAGCCACTCGTTTATTCCAAGTCCAATAAAATCTTCCAGTCGAATCTTCCAGAACTGGAGTTAATAGAGGGGGGGCAGGGAGGTGACACCACCTCCCAGGGTTTCTCCCGGACGGCCGCTAGCGCGCAATATGGCACTCGGACTACATTTTTGCTGAGCTGGTATGGAGGGTAGTCGGATTTTTCCTGTCCGAACCTCTTCAGCGCTATGACCATAATGTCTAGTGTTGAAGCGTGGCCGACGAAGATTATGTTACCACCTGGAAAATAAACATTATCAAGCTACGTACGCTGTCCGTTACGTTATAACGGTACTTACATCGCAAGGTTCACAGATGAGTGCCATTTAATTTCAGTGGAGTGCCATACGCCGAGACTTCTTCTTCTTCCTGCCCTTGTCCCACGCTACGTGGGATCGGCACAACATATTTTCTTCTACCATTCACTTCTGTTATCATTCAATCTATCATTCACCCCTTTTATACGCATATCCTCTTTCACACAATCCATCCATCTTTTCTTTCTCCCTCTACTCTTTTTTTCCTTCCACATGCATATCATTCTTCTCGTAATATGCCTGTCATCCCTCCGCATTACATGCCCATACCATGCTAGCCTATTACTCCTCATCTTTTCTATCACCGGCGCTACTTTCAGACTTCCCCTTATATATTCATTCCTAATCTTAACCATTCTAGTCACACCACACATCCATCTCAACATTCGCATTTCAGTCGCATGTAGGTACTTTTCTTTCATCCGTCCCTTTCACCGCCCAACATTCAGAACCATACAATGCGACAGGTCTAACGACTGTCATACGCCGAGACGTTTCATCAAATTATATTTCAACCTAAACTCAACCTATTTACTCATACAGTTGGAATTATTTTAACGAAAAAAAAAACTGCGCCGAATTGAGAACCTGAGCGCGCATTCAGCCATATCAATAGGGATGATGCCTATATCAAAAATAAATTATTTCTAAGTGATTATTAAATAGAGGATCTTCCAAAAGACCTAAAATTCACATCCTCGGTTAGTTATGAGATTGGTAACCATTTTAAAATATAGTTTAAAGAAAAAAAGTGCGTTGAAATTTGATGACGTCACTATTGTGAATTTCATACAACTCCCATACTAGAAGTGCGTTTTTAAGTTTCATAAAGAGTTGCTGATTTGATTGAGTTGTCATCATCCCTATTATCAACGTACATTAGCCGCCACTTTTGGAATGGAATTGGAATGAGGTGCACATTTTGAAAACGTTGGTAGATTTCGAGTATCGAAATTTATAATCAATAACGATAAATTATAATCTACACTAATATAAATGCGAAAGTTTGGTAGGATAGATGTTTGTTATTCAATCACGCCAGAACGGCTGAACGGACTTGGATGAAATTTATCACAGCAATAGATTATAGTCTGGAATAACGCAGGCTACATTTTATCCCGGAAAATTAAAGAGTTCTGGCGGGAACTAAAAACGACGAAAACACACGGGCATCAACTAGTACTTCTTCGACGCAGATTTTTTTGACGATCTGACCTTAAAATGGCAGGATCTGCTACATAAATAAGCATTTACCTTCAGATTCTGTATCTTTGACCGCCGAGTGCATAACTAATTCGTTCCTTTTGTAGAATTCCTCAAAACTCTCTGATGATGTCACGTCTAAGTCCACGTATGGTTTATATCTGCAATGAGGTTTACTGAGTAAAATTTAAGACTAAAAATATATTCAAAAAGTTATGACAACGGTTGAAGATCTTTTGCTTAATTATTGTACAGTGTGTTTACCAACCGCTATTTATACTAATATTAATAATGCGAAAGTTTGGATGAATGGATTAATAGATGTTTGTTACATGAGTAACCACGCCATGCCAGAATGGCTGGCTTGAAATTTGGCATAGAGATAAAAAAAAATTAAAAAAAAACCCGGAAAATTCCCGTTCCGGAGGGAACGAAAAAAATCTCAATCCACGTGGACGAAGTCAGGTAGTTTTTTATAATTTCTAAACGTGAAATGATCAATTGCTAAAGACTTTTTAAAGTCAATTTTAAAACTAGGTATATTTTTAACTGTATGTACTCGTACTCACTCAAGGTCCACATTGTAGCCAGCTTTATGTAGTTCTTCGGGAGTCACGAAGGGAGCCAGTCCCTTCGCCGCATGCCAGCCCTTGTACTCAAATAGACCTGGCTCTACTCTTATTTTCACTGATGGATCAGCTTGGAGACCTAACAATAAATGATAATATTTGTGATATTTATGAAGACATAAATGTGAAGGTCGCGTCTTTTTGAAATTTTCTATAAAATTTAGTGTTATCGAAGTGCGCTTAGCAAGCGAACGCTGCCATTTTGTTTCAAATGCTTGAACGAAGGCAATCGTAACGTTCAATGAAGAAGCAAAACGCGCATTTTTGCTTCGTACGACTGCTAACACAAACAAAAACATACAGTCTACAGACCCAAAGACTAATTTATTAAGTGGCAATACTAAGTCCGGTGGCGTTGCTGTCACCCAAAAACTGAAAATGGTCGAACATGGTGCTAATACAATTTAAGCCAACAAGTGAGAGTGGACAGTTATTTCTTTCAAGTGAGTTAACAATTAACAACCTAATATTATCACTCGCCTCGCAAGAAGTGATGTACGGTTTCGGATGCGTACACGTTTTTGACGGACCTGTTCGCAAGTCGAAACCCTTCGCCCACGAGGTAGGCTTGTGGTTGGTAGTTGTAGAAGTATTGGAGAAATCCGGGCATATTCCTACAATTTTACTCATCTAGTAAGAAGTGGTGTGCGGTTTCGACGCACCGCAGCGCCGCGGACGCGTACACGTGTTTGACGGACGCGTTCGCAAGTCGAAACCCTTAGCCCACGAGGTAGGCTTGTAGTGCCTCACCCTCGTTAGTGGGGAGATACGGCCATATTCTTACAATTTTACTCACCTAGTAAGAAGTGGTGTGCGGTTTCGACGCACCGCAGCGCCGCGGACGCGTACACGTGTTTGACGGACGCGTTCGCAAGTCGAAACCCTTCGCCCACGAGGTAGGCTTGTAGTTGCCCCACCCTCGTTAGTGGGGAGATACGGCCATATTCTTACAATTTTACTCACCTAGTAAGAAGTGGTGTGCGGTTTCGACGCACCGCAGCGCCGCGGACGCGTACACGTGTTTGACGGACGCGTTCGCAAGTCGAAACCCTTCGCCCACGTGGTAGGCTTGTAGTTGCCCCACCCTCGTTAGTGGGGAGATACGGCCATACTCTTACAATTTTACTCACCTAGTAAGAAGTGGTGTGCGGTTTCGACGCACCGCAGCGCCGCGGACGCGTACACGTGTTTGACGGACGCGTTCGCAAGTCGCAACCCTTCGCCTACGAGGTACGATTGTAATTGCCCCACCCTCGTCAGTGGAGAATCAAGCTCGTACGACCCCGCACCGCCTGCTCTAACAGGATTAATTTTATTTTTTTAGTACAACGATTCATGAATTAAACAAAAATTGCGCATATCTAAAGTATTTACTACTACAAAGTTAAAGTAAAAATATTATACCGACGCCACGTGAATTTGCAGGTAAAGGGCTCTTCAAATGCAAGGCCCACTTGTGACAAATCGCAAAGTTTTATAGATAAATTCTTTTTTCTTCCACAAAACATTAAATAGGAAAGAAAGTAGATTAACAAACAAAAGGAAAAAAACAGAAAAAATTATGTTTCAGCTAAAACGAGAGAGATTATGACAGCTATATAACGCTATCTTCTTTTAACAGCATATACGATTAATCTAGAGCCTTAATATTTGTAATGCAGTTATGGGTTGAGTAACTTACGAGTATTGGATTAAATAAAATTAGGTACTATATCACTGAATTTAGAACTGTGAGATAATTTCTACCGCAAGCACTTACCTATCAGCCAAAGTCAAGGGCATATTAAGGTCCTTCCTCACGTAAGTCCCGTTTTCGTCGAAGCAAAATGGAACCCACGAGCCGTAAGTTAGATCCACGCGTTCGCCGTGCCTTATTGCGAACATCCAGCGGCGGGGTTTATTTGACCCATTAGAGATAGAGGCTTCACTCTCCTACAAGCGACAGACACATTTTTGGCCAGGGACAAAATCAACAGAAAAAATTGGAAATAATTGGAAAAATTTGGAATAATATTGGAAAAATTTGGAAATTTGCGCATAAATGGAAATTTTTTGGAGAGCAATCTGCGCGTATAAAAGAAAACAAATCCATAGCATTTACAGCAACATAAATTAAACTGTAACGCTGTGAAAATAGGTGTTATTTTTAATAACGCCCAATTAGGTACGTCACCAATATCGACAAAAATAAAATTCATAAAATAATTATTAATAATTACCTTGCCACAAGCTTCGGTATCGCCACTTTCTGGGTTTGAAATGGGTTTTCGAGCTGAATTGCCTCCTGTGAAACAAAAGTATCAAAATAATATAAACTTGGTTTGTCAAATTTAGTTAGGTTTGCTAATTTTGACATTAAAAAAATCGATTTTATGGGTGTGATAGGACTGAATGATTTATATTTTAAACTCCACTTACCTTGCGTAACAGTCAGGACATTTTCGGTTTTGTTCAGAGTGACCGCCTTCCAGTATTTCTCCCAAACGCCGTAAGTCTCTTCGGATTTATCATATCCTAGTTTCGCCGCGTCTTCGTGCGGATAGGACGCCATTTCTTCGGTGTTAGAATCCGACTCCGATTTAGAGTCCATACCTTGAAAATAAAAGGAGAAACTGACTGACTATTGACATCATCAACGCACAGCAGTTTAAGATGAGATAAAACCTCATCGATTACACACATCACGACTATAAATCCATACCAATATTATAAAAGCGAAAGTGTTTCTGTCTGTCTGTATGCTACGCTTTAACGGTCCATCTTTTCAACTGATTTTGATGATATTTGGTATAGAGATAGGTCGCATCCTGACATAGGCTTTTCATTCCGTAATATTAAAGAGTTCCCGCTGGAATAAAAAAAAACTTAGTTACGCGGATAAAGTCGCGGGCCTCATCTAGTCTAAATTAAAACTATACGTTCTAACATCTTCAGCGAACAAAATACCAAAATTATTTTTATACAGTCTCTTCAATTTTACAAAATAAAAGTACCTACCTAGGCTGTGTCCCCAAGAAGCTTATCAAATAATGTTAATAAATTCTGTACCAATTTTCGTCAAAATCGGTTGAACAGATAGGTCGTGAAAACATAGACAGACAGGCAGAAAGACACACTTTTAAAGGAATTTATAATATTAGGATTTAGTGTGAATCATTTGATTTTACGTGTTTTAATTTATTTACTTTTATTATGAACCGGATTAACCAACATAATACACGATAACATGATCCATATAAAACCACTTTTAAATTGCTTCATATTGATAAAATTAAAAACTAGCTACTGAGGACGCGAGGGCACTGCAGGGAGCTGAGTGTAGTTTAAAAATAGTCTACAAGTGCTTAAGGACGACCGTCACGCATTGCACATCTTCACCTTCCTTTTTATTCGGTTGTTAATAATTACTAACCGGTTATTTATCGAGAGATAAAGCCTGTTATAACAAGACTATGAATTAGACCATGTTTTTCTTTTTATTTATTATGTTATTTATTTAGCCACCAAAACAGACTTTCTAATTCTTTAACTATGAACACACAGGCTAACATTAGGAACTGAATTTTTCTGTTTCATTTACTTACTAGAAACCGCCCACGGCAACATTTTTGAAACATTCTGCCTAATTCCTTTCCACCTAGGGTTTCGTTCATGGGATGCGGGAATTGAGAATTACCGGGATATACGTTGTGCCGTAAGTCAGGAAACTTTTGAGTTTCTCGGGAACTTTATCACTGCTTTATAAAGCTAGTAGTATTATACTGATTTTGATGAAATTTAGCATAGGGATATACTAGGCTACTTTTTATCCCAGAAAATTAAAAATTTCACGCGGGAATCAAATAACATTTATCCACGCGGACTTCGTTCGCGTTGATTTACAATTTTTTGAATTCCCGTATTAAAAATTCAATTATTTTACAAGAAAATAGTTCAAATTTTCTTCTAATCGGTTGAAACACAGACAGACAGGCAGGCATTTATAATATTAGCATGAATTCATGATTATGTTTTTACGTGTTTTATTTATTTACCTTAATTATAAACCGGATTAACCAACATAATACGATCCAAATAAAACCGCTTTTGAATTGCTTCATTTTGATAAAATTAAAAACTAGCGACTGAGGATGCGACGTTACTATAGGTAGCTATGTTTTTTCTGTTTTATTTACTTACTAGAAACCGCCACTACATTTTCGTCGGAATTTATCACTGCTTTATAAAGCCCTGCAAACGATTATGTCCACAACAACATACCTAGTACATATTATTATAAATGTAAAAGTGAACTTTGCCAGGGAACGCGCTGTTGGTGCAATCTTGCCGAATTTTGAGTCCTGGCTTGAGAGAAAGTGGGGCAATGTAACGTTCAGACTAACGCAGGTACTCACTGGACATGGCTGTTTAGGTCCTTCTGCGAAACCGTTATGGGTAAGAAGGAGGCTGCTGAGCGGATTCGCGAGCGAAACGATCCCTCTCGGAGACGCCAACGAGGCGGTGTCAGTCTGGATTGGG
This sequence comes from Erebia palarica, assembly GCA_964035005.1. Taxonomy (NCBI): domain Eukaryota; kingdom Metazoa; phylum Arthropoda; class Insecta; order Lepidoptera; family Nymphalidae; genus Erebia; species Erebia palarica. The sequence goes on from OZ035994.1 coordinate 22,699,979, forward strand.
GCTCCAGTCGCTCAGTATACCATCTTTATGGCCCTGGGAAATCAGCCGTTTGTTGCAGCACAAGCAACCGTGCTTCAAGGCAAAGCACGTGAAGTGACCGCAAAGGACCGCTTTGCTAGAGATGAACCCAAGTGCCGCGCAAGGGAGGCTTCGATTGCGTTCACATATGAGATCTCGAAGCTTCCCAACATGCGCGTAAGATGGCCTCGGAGGGGGTTTTAGTGAGTAAAAATCTCACATAAACTGGTTTCTACCCCAAGAAGCCAGGTATCTTATGAAGATTTCCCCCTCGTTAAAAAAAAAGGGATCGATACCAGTGCCTCCCACGTTAAGATAACAACGCTCACCACTGCGTCAGAGAGGTATTTTAATATCATGATGATAATGATGATAACTTACTGTTGGGAGTTTTGAGCGAGATAGTACGGTGCAAGGTCCACGCATCGGAGTCCGGCGTGCGACGCGTGAACACGGCAGGCAGGTAACCGCTCACACCTAGAACACTAGGGCGGTAAGTCATATTGCAAAACACGAGTCTTGGATAGAATCAGGCGTTACTTTGCGGAAGTTCATGATTTAGCAAGAAAAGATTACAATTATTTTGCTATAATCCGCCAACAGAAAAAAATCTGTATGGTCACGCATGCAGTTACAAGCGAAGCATCGATTACCTTCCCAACCAAGCAAGAAAGCCAAATTCCCAAGCAAACAATGCCACCACCACTCACATGCACCACCACACAGGACTTTTATACTATTCTCGACGCACGTTTCGCCCCAACACCGGAGCATCTTCAGGAGATGTCGACTTTACAATGCAAGATTGTCTAGCTTATCTTGAAGTAGCTTGTCTAGATTATCTAGATTGTCTTGCTTGGTAGGGAAGGTAAACGGTGCTTCGCTTGTAACTGCATGCTTGACCATACAGATTTTTTTCTGTTGACGGATTATAGCAAAATAATTGTAATCTCTTATTGCTAAAACACGAGTCTGTTTAAGGCTTAAACCGTTCGAGTTAGTATTTCCATAGGTTTAGACTTTAGAGCTCTCAACTAGGCACATATGAACAAGTTATATGTCAAGGAAAATTTTCCATGTAACATCAATAGCAGTAATAATTGAATAATAATAATAATTTAATACCTATACTTACGCCTACCTACCAGAATTTTGTATCTACTTAACATATAAATAAATATTTTAAATATATTAAAAAAACCCGTGTCCCAAAATGTACTTTACTCAATAATTAACAGGATAAATTATATTAACAGACTTATTTTATCCTGATATAGTAATGTCACCGTAAGATTGTAAAACCCGTTAGATTATAATCTAACTCGCGAAATTGTAAACTGTCGAAAGATTGTAAACTGTTCAATGTTCTGAGTGTCAGTTTTTGAAATATTCAGTGTATTTACGTTTTCTTGTCTCTTTCTTGTAGGTTAGGTAAGGGTTCGATATAAATAATCAAGTAGGTTTTATCGGGTTTAAATACCTATCAGATTACAATCTACCGGAAAATAATGCGTTAAATTGTAATCTTTCGACAGTTTGCAATTACGCGAGTTAGATTATAAACTAACGGTTTTTACAATCTTACGGTGACTGTAATACCCAACTAAATGGCAGGGACCTACCAAATTAAAAAAAATACAAACATATACATACCTTCTCATAATAGTATCACAATTTAATACAATAAAGAGAAAAGTCGGGATTCACTCTCACTCGCTGTTTTAACGTCTATGGCCCAACCCCTTGACCCTATAGAGACCTAAAGTTTTCAACAGAGGTTCCCCCCACGTAGCTAATCGATAAGTCGGAATCTCGAAATCCCCAAGGGAGCGAAGTCGTGGGCGGTCGCGAAAAAATATAAATAAAATTCTAACCTCTTGTACAACAACTTTTCACTCTCATTGTCGGTACGATTGTCAAAGTCTAGTAAAGCCCGAGGAATGAAGCGGGAAATTCAAACGAGGTATTCATGATAACCAGGGGGGTTACCATCGTCTAAAGCAGTACTATTTCAAAATGTCAGTTTTATGTCACGTACCTCGAAGTCCCTAAATTAAAGATTATAATCCTAAAACACGAACGTCACCAATATTAAAACTACGTATTTAAGTGATCGTAGTATTAAGCATGTAGGGTTGCCATTCGATTTAGATCCGCAATTATACGATACGGCCAACTTGCACAACACTGCCTAAATCGATTTAGTTAAATTTATTGATGCTGTCACTTTTTAGTAAGTTTATTCCGGAGTTCATGTGAAAAGGACGGGTATAGAATTTAACGGTCTCGTGCAAGTGGGCATTATTGTTAGTTTTGTCCATTTAAGTTGCTTACATGAGTAACTTACGAAATGTTAACAGTCTAGCAAGTCATCATTTTGCAAATGCTACTTATGTAAGACTCTAGCCCTTGTAGCCTCTGCCCGGGATAAAAACTATCCCTATACCAAATTTAATGGTTAAATCCCTGGAGACAGGTATACTCTACATTTTATCCCGGAAATTCAACGAGATTCTTAAATTACCTTACTCCACAACCCACACGAAATCGTTCATTGAAGTCGCATACATTGTCATCTATAATAATATACTATAATATTATTACTACTATTTATCATTATTAGAAGGTAATATTGCTAATCATTAATATATGGTATTACTTTACGCGTTTATTATTATTTCCATATGAATTTTCTAGGATTATGATTTCAAAATGTCATTATAGTTAAGATTTTAGGTTAGAAGAATTTATTGTAATCTGTTTTAGTTGCCAAATAAATAAAATAAAATAAAACTTTATAAGTACGAAAGTGTCTGTCTATCAGTCTGCTACGCTTTCACGGTCACATGTTCAACCGATGTTGATGAAATTTGGTATAGAGAGATGCATCCCGGGGAAGGATAGGCTTTTTTGTCTTTAAAAGTATAAATTCTTGTAAGATAGACCGATGACCAGTAGTGGACGTCTCTCGGTTGACAACGAAGAATTTAATTCGTTACTGAGCTGAGTTACTCTAAATTGTCACTTACCTGTAAGCCAAGAAGTGCCGTACACCCATCCGTCAGGCGAAGCGTCGAACTGTTTCTCTTCAACGTAGATATAATCGCCAACAACTAGCTCGAGCTCGTCATTCGCTTCTGGCTTATAGCTTTGTGTCACTCGATATACCTGGCCACACAAAGGACATTATGGCAAATTCTGTTTAACACAATATTTAAACTAAACTAAAAAAAATATTAATAGGTAGAGCTGTCATTTCTACAGAAGAATCTCACTAATCCGGCACTATTATAAACCAGAGGGTGTCGGATTATTGTAAAGTTCGGATTATTGGATTATATAGAAAAAATCATAATAAATAAAATAAAGAAAATAAAGAGAATCTATACTAATATTATAAAGAGGTAAAGTTTGTGAGGTTGTAGGGGGTAATCTCTGGATCTGCTGAACCGATTTTGAAAATTCTGGTACAAAGCCACATTATTTGTGAGTGTCATAGGATATATATTAACCCAAAAAATTAGAGAGTTCCCGTGGGAATTTAAAAAACTTATTTGACGCGGACGAAGTCGCGGACATCTGCTAGTTACTAGCAGCTAGTATGATGTATTTGTATTAATGTTCTAAACGTCTTTTGTATGACTGTTACTTATCTCACAACTAAATAATTACATACGACATTACGACGACAGAGCGCGTTGTACGTGGCGTGGGGAGGGGCGAGGGAGGCGCATGCGGAAGGTGCCACTCTTCCACTATTGGACAAAATCCATTGACGCAGCAAGAATACCATAAATTCAGCCAATCACAACAATTGATACTGTAACAATGATTGATGCAGAAGATACGCGGTCGCCCTGCTGAATTGGCCTCATTATGACACGAAGGAGCGGAGGAGCAAATAAAACTGTTTGTTGAGTCTGAATAGAAAAGTCCAAAAGGACAATGGCGAAAATGGACCCTCCTGATTTCAAAATAAACGAAACATCGTGCATTTGCAAGTTTATATTAATAATTATCTATGAATTATTTTATCGCGAATAAAGACGTAGTTCCCATTCATGATGCACAAGTCCCGTAAGATCTAGTTTATCCATTAGGGAGCAAACTACCGTTGCTTAAATAAGTATTGTTAAATAGGTATATATTCTTGACGTTTGTGGTTTAGAATTAATATTCCTTATTTTAGGGACGTCAAGGTACGTGATGTAAAACTGTCACTGAAGTAATACTGCTTTAAGCGATGCTAGTAATCTCCCCACTCCCAGGGCCTTAAGGGTCTCGCACGTATCCACATTAAACTTTCAAAGTGATACGACGTTTTTATAGCAGATTTCGTAAAATAAAACTTACCTGATGATTGGAAAAGCGAGGATCTCGCGAATAAAGCCGTAGCTCCCAGTCAGGATGCAGTGCTTCCGTGAGATCCAGTTCATCCACCAGGGCCTTGAGGGTTTCGTACGCACTCACGTCAAAGTGATACGCCAACGTGAGGTGGAGTGACTTTGTTTGCGCTTCTGCGTTCGATGCTAAATGACATTTAAAAATTATACAAGTATAGGTATTTTACGAAATATCAGATAAAATTATCATTTATAAAAATGTACGTAACAAGCTGCTGCCCGCACCTCGTTCGCGTGGATTGAGGTTTTCGGTTCCAGCGAGAACTCAATTTTCCGGAACAAAAAGTAGTCTATATGTATGTTATTCCAAACTATAAACTATGGCGTTCTGGCGTGATTGTGAAACCAACATCCATCCATCCAAACTTTCGCATTTATAATATTATAGTATGTATAGGTTATTTACCATACACTTTATTATCACATTAGTCAAGATAAGCTTAATATTAAGATTATCTGCCTAAAGAATATCACACAACCCAACTTGATTACATATTTCTTCTTTCATGGTCTTCCTTTGAGTGGTTTTATTCCGTGGATGAAGTTTTTAATTCGTCCAAGTTTTATCCTTATCATATAAGTTGTGTTATCTTGGGTATTTTTCTTAAGATATAAAAACATACAAACCAATACACAAAAACATATAAGCCAAACAACATTACAAAAACATAATATATAATGATGACAAGCATATTTTTTGAATATGAAGCTATACAATTTACATTGTATAATAGGTAGCTGAGCTGCCAATAAATACTTACTTGGTGTTAGTTTTAGAAGAGATTTATTATTAAAGTTGAGGGAAAAACTTTAAAAAAACATTCTAAATTAACTTAGTTGATCCTACAGAACTTAATTTAAAACATTTTCTTACATGTATTACATATTTCTTCAGAAACTATGCCACCTTTGGTTCATATCCACCTTACCATCCACTATTTAAACAATACATTTGTAAATAAAACCAGTACAAAATATAATAATCAATAAAAAAATAATAACTCAAGACAAAACAACTACAATAGGGAGACCCACTGCAGATTGTAGCATTATTATATTGTTCTAGCTTATGCCTGCAACTTTGTACTCTTGGACTACACAAACATCAAACATCTATTTAACCTCCTTAGGGATTGAATTTGGAAAGATCCTTTCTTAGGGTCATAGTAGCTATCTGCATGCCAAATTTCAGTGTGATTCGTGCAGTGGTTTGAGTTGTGCATTGATAGATCAGTCAGTCAGACTTCCGAAAAAAGAGGGGGTTCTCAAATTGGTGCGTATCTTTTTTATTATATTCAGATTTAATAACTAGTGTCTGCCAGATATTCAATCCTGCCATTTACAAAATATTTTCATTCACTGGAGTGAGGGTCCAATATACTTATCAATCAATACAAATAAAGGAATTGAATACAAATTATTTCTGTGCTCTTACCCAATGTAGATACTTGCTGTGCATACTGTAAAGCAACCTTCTTCAAATAATCAGAATGCTCTTCAGAAATGAATAGGCCCATGAAGTTCTGTGATATGTAAGACTCTAACTTGAGTGGAGTTTCAGGAGGCTGCCCTATAACCTCCACAGTTTGTTTAATAGCTTTCACCAATTGTAGGGATACGTCGTCTTTGGCCTGTTACCAATACAAAATGAGTCTAAATAATTTAAAAACATTAATTTTGTTGATGCTGCCTGCAATTTTTTCCACAAGTACAGAGGTTTTATCAATTCCAACAGGAACTCTTTGATGTTCTACTTCTAAGAAGTAGAACTCTCTGTCTCTATTAATTTTATCAAATTTGGTTAAGCAGATGGGCTGTGCAAAGGCAGATAAAAAAACACACTCAACTTATAACGAAAAAGGTTAGAATTCTTACCTTGAAAAATGGCATAAGAGTAATATGAGGTGGAAAATTGTGTGCGCCATTCCAACCTGTAGCTATAGACTTTTCCCAGAAGTTTTGAAGCTGGGCCAGCAGTCGTCCGGTGGGGTTTGCATAGAATATATACTCTCTAGGTTGTTCTGCATCTATGTATGCATCGTTTACATGCGTGAGAAGCCAGTCTGAGGCTAATTGGACACTGCGATTACCGGTTGCCGCTAAAGCTTTTTGGCTAAAAAAAAATTAAATTTGAATACACTCCTACTTTGATTGAAAGCGAAACTAAAACAAAATTTAAAATACTAAAAATATTTGATTGCAAATTGAAAGCAAAACTTAAAAATTTTGTCTTTAGTTATGCTAAGGGCTTGTTTCATAATCGTCACTACCATAACTGATGAATACATTTAGAATTTGGAAAGAATTCCCATATGTGCAACATTTCTGTAAAATCATCAAAATTATTAATCAGTTATATATTCTCGGTAATTGGGAACCTGACCCTAATTTGTAGTATTTACTCACTTATTCAATAAATAAACGGCAAAAATAATTTAAGTGATTATTTGCATATATTTTTTAAAACACTTTTTAAGCTTTGTGGGGTGTTGCGGTTCATCAAACATTTGATTTAATTAGAAATTTCAATGAGTAAAGTGAACCTTAATGCCTAAAATTTACATTACACGTAGTTTTTTTGTATGAGTTTTTGTAAGTACTTACGCTCGGTTTTTAGGGAATCCCATCTGTAATAGAATCTCAAGGGGTGTTGCATCGTGTTGTTTGGATACTTTAATAGATGTTGAAATTTTTCGTGGTGGAAGATTAGCCATATTCGCAAGCTGTTAGAATTTACATTTACTTTTAAGTTTGACAAAATTTAACGAAAACGTAAATTCACAGAACACATAAACTTTACTCAATCTTTGACAAACGAACAGATTGTCTAAGGTCATTGACAGCAGATCTCAGATTAAATACCTAGGTCATTGATCTGATGGACAGTACAATACACTTTTTTCGTAAAGACGTGTATTTGTAAACAAATATGGCGGTACTGATCACGTGACCTTATTTTGACATGACCCCTAATGATGGGACTATTGCTGAATTATATGAGGAATGAACTATTGAACGATTACTGAACGAATTATCTCCAATGCAAAGAATACTCGTATTTTATATAGGAGAAACGGTACTGTTATTGGATACAAGCTCGATCTGTGACCGTAAGCATCGACGTTCAGAATCGAAAACGTAATCGAATTATTTGAATCACGTTATTTTAATATATTAAATTTACAGATATTTTTATATGAAAATTATTCTAATAAGTCGTAAATTCTGAAGTAATCAATAACAAGAAAATTATTACAAAGTTTTTACAAGGGAGCTGTTAATATGTTTTGGCTGACCCGGTATTTAGAAGGTATCGAGATGGTGTGAAATAATAGGGGAAGCGCTACATAACCGTAGAGTTATTGGATATGTAACCACTTTTATGACTTTAATTGTATATCAAAATAAAAAAAATTAATATAATGTATAAATAAACATGTTTTTACGGCAATTTCACCATTTTTTATTTTTATAATTAAATGTTTACGTATATTTTTTAAATCTAACTTAAAATTAAAATTCTTCGAATGAGCTGTCCAAACCCTCGCTTTCATCTGTCACATTGATTATAAATTCTTGAGTGGTTTCCGTGGTATGGTGTATTATTCCGTCAAGCCGCATCATATTATTTTCTTCTTTTATTATATGCTCAATGCATTTTCTAATTTCTAATTTTAAATATATATTTTTTTACTTTTAATTTAATTTCATAGCCAAAATTTTAATAACATTTTTAATAACAAACCATTCTTCATTAATTGAACCATTGTTCCTAAAGAAATCTCATAGTCGGATATCAATTTTGAATAAAATATTAGGTACAATAACAAATTAGTTAAAAATGGCGATCTCTTTTTGCGATTTGAATGAATAGTTTCATTCAGTAACACAGAAGTTGAAAATGGTGGGCACTTTTAGGAACGAAGATTTTCTTTTTCAGGATTACCACAACAGATATCGATTTTGAAAAATCTTTCAGTAATAAAGAAGATCAAAATGGCGGTCAATTGTTAAGATTTATAAATTTTTTTTTTTGTATTTGTTATATAGTAAAACAGGAAATGTATAAATATTTTTTTATATAACTAGATTATTTAAGTGTCGTAAAAATATTTTTATTCATACCTATATATTATTTATGTATAAATATGTATTTTAATTTCGTTGCACAATCATTAAAGTCATAAGAGAGCTTTAAAGTCCAATAACTGTACCGTTTCCCTGTACCATATCGGTACCGACTAAATATTGGGTCAGTCAAAACATCAACGGCCCAATAAAAACTTTGAAATAATATTGTTGTTATTTATTACTTTAGTATTTACGACTTAATAAGATAATTTTGAAATGAAAAACATTCATATCCGTTATCTAATAAAATAACGTCATTTACAGAATTCGATTACAATGCTTTCGATTCTGAACGAATTATATCGATGTTTACGGTCACTGACTCAGTATTAGTCATTCGTTTTTAGTCTGTGGTTGCGATGTCGTATCTGAGCAACACTATAAAATCCAAGTAATACGAAACCTCAAAACAAAAATTTTACTTTAATCTGTGGGACTTTATTTGTGTTTTCATTCAGTTTTTATTAAAAATATTGTATAAATACTGGATAAATGGAAGAAATAATACACTGCATGTTTACGTTAGATGTTGTTTGTGGACTACAAGCAGTTTGTGTGTGTTTTCAATTGCTTTAACATTGTGAAAAGTGTTTACAAATTTACGCGTTAGCGAAAAGGTTCGTTTGTTTACAAATTAGCTCAATTCAATCTAAATACACTTTAAGCTACAAGCACAGTCACCACTTTGTTCAATTCCGATTTCTTACGAATATGGGCGAATAACAAAAATGACACGGGATTGTTGGACCTAAACTGTCGGATGAGTCAAAAAAAAGTAATACAAAGTACAAGTAATAGTAATAAGCCTATTACACTGCACTTATCGCAGGGACCCTTACATTAAAATCAGTGTAGTGAAATAAGATATAGACAGTAAGTGTCATACTACACGGGCGCTTCTCCAGCTGCGAGAATCCGCTCGACAAAGCTGCCGCAGACCGTCAAACTACACAGGACGCGGTTTATCGCTGTCTTTTGTTCATTTCAACATGGATCCGCCAATGATAACTGCGCTTGCAGATCTTATATTAATGGAATCATTAAAAAATAAAGTATGTGTGGGTGGAACCAGTGTTATGTAATCGTTTAACTTCGGGAATATTTCATTCAATGCTTAGTGCACACCGCGATAACCCTCATAAGTTCTTCTCTTACTACAGAATGTCTGTGAACTCAGTTGATGAACTTCTATCAATTATAAGCCAACATATCAAGAAACAGGATACAAATATGCGAAGATCCATCACACCTGCAGAACGTTTGGCTGTAACTCTCAGGTAAATAAAATAACATTATTTTATTATGTAATCTTTTTTATTAGGGTAAGAACTGCAGAACATTAAAATAATCATCATTTTCCGTTGATGTGTCCGAAGCAGTATCGTTTTGTGGCGATGCGACACTGTTCATTGGAGATAATGTCTCGTGATATGCTCTACAGCCAGAGCTCCCAGATGAATCTTGGCACCTCTGGTAAAGAAATTCAGACAAGTTGCTAGGAATACTGCGGTTTCTTTCGTTTCTTAGTATATTTCTGAATAAATTCGTAATTTCATATCTATTTAACTTTTGTAATTGTAAACTTTCGTTCAAAATTTTTGTTATTTGAGGAATTTGGGTACTTTCCTTTTGTTTCCTTTTTTGGGGAGGAACTTGGTTTTGTCGAGGTGCTCTCATCAAATTATCTTCTTCAAAACCCTGATTTTGTGATGAAGTCGAAGGTATTGGAGAAACATTGGACTGTCGTTCATCTGCAGTACTGGCGTTAGGGCGTAAAAAGGACAAGAAGTCAAAATAAATATATCTTTTTTTTTTGGAGCCGATTGTCCCGACACTGTGGTAGTTTCTGATTTTACTTCTTTCATATAACTATCTCTAATATTCTTCCACTTCTTCATCAGATCTTTTACTGCAAAAAGAAGAAATATATTAATGTCGCATCTATTTCTTTTTCAGATATTTGGCTTCGGGAGCAACTTTCACTGATTTGGAGTATGATTTTCAAATTTCACGAAAATCCATTCCATTTATTGTAAAAGAAACCTGTCAAACTATATGGCAAGAATTGACACCTTTAGAAATACCAAAACCACATAAGGAAAAATGGATAAACATTGCTGAGAAATTCTACAAAGAAGCGAACTTTCCTAATTGTGTTGGCGCCACTGATGGCAAACATATTAGAATTATTTTCCCTCCGAATGCTGGATCCAAATATTATAATTATAAAAAATATCATTCGATTGTTTTATTGGCAGTGGTTGAGGCAGACTATTGTTTTACATTCATTGACATTGGTGCTCCAGGTCGAGAAGGTGACTCGTCAATTTTCAAAAGTTCAAATTTCGGGCAAAAGTTAACTCGTTCTCAGTTAGATTTACCAGAGCCACCTCATCTTCGTAACAATAAATCGAAAATCGATTACCACATTCTATGATTATGAAATTGCCTTGTGATGTTGAAGAAGATATTATTCTTAAACCTTTCACTAACATCTTATTGAACTTGATAAAAGTCGTTATAGTCCGTCAAACCGCATTGGAGTAGCGTAGTGGGTCCAAGTTCTTAAGTAAGGGTCCCGAATTTGATCGTTATTGTTGTGTAAGTAGCGACGCTCTACTTTACGCCCACGCCCACCCTTCAATTCGGGGCTCTAATGGAAGTGCAGTGTAATAGGCCTATAAGCAATAAATGTACTCTGTGGTCCTCTAGTTTTTCAAGGTTTTTCTGGTCGGTGGTGGTCATTGATTATAGTACAAGCATAGACCTGTGGCATAGACACCGGAGCATAGAGTACAAGAATCCTAGGAGTAGAGGACCTTCAAGGACCTTCATGTCACAGATTAATTTACATGCAAAGATAGCATGTGATTTTGTTTGTTTCAAAGTGGTTTCAAAGACTACTGAGCTACTGAGTTTGTTTTGATCAGAGACAAGTAACATGTTTTGATCACAAAGACAGCGACACAGGTTTTGATTTAATTTAATTCCCGATTTACTGTATAAAGTTACTTACAATTATTGTTACAAGTTGAGCTAAAATGTATTTGAGGTACTATTTAAACGAAAACGGCGACAGACTGTACACATTAGCGGTATGTAAAATACATGCATATAACCTCGATAAACCACATGTTTGATAAATTCATGCGCTAATTCTTGTTGCAGACAGTAGATCCGAATGGAAAACCCACGCTATCAGCTCATCCAGGTATGTTAGTTTTATAATCTAGATCTTTTGTTAAACCAGATTCCTAAGTGCCTCTACTCTGGTCATGATCTGTTCTTCCGAAGAGCGAGTCTCCTCTCTAATGCAGGCCTTAACAGTTCACACTCCTTATACACCTACTTCCCGCTACCTAAATACTTAGTTTAGGTCACTGTGTTTCACTGTTATCCAATTATTTATAATTAAATAACGCCCGCGACTTTGCCTGGACTTAGGCACGATTTAGGTTGTTAAAGTCAGGAACCGCTCCAGGATTCATAGTAATCTGTGCCCATCTTCATGCATTTAATCAACTTAATGCTCAATACATTCTGATACTCAAGATATTAAGTTGATTAAATGCTTGAAGATTGTTCTCATATTTAATGTTCCTTTGTATTGTTGAACATAGAAACATTAAATATGGGTACAAACACAAGAAAGGTTAACAGAGCTTTTGCTGTACGGAACCTAAGAGTGGAAGGAGAATGGGGAGGTGCCCAGCAGTGAGATGCTATACAACTCATCTTAAATTAAAAAAAAGTACTAATGCAACAAATACTAATGTACTAAATACAGGCCTTAATAAATAAATAAAATGCTCGAAGATATAAATCCATCCCTGGAAATTTGAATTCAAGCTATCTCTGTACCTACCAAGTTTCTGAGTTTAGTCTAGTGCTTTAAAGTGTTTTCATTGCACTTTTTGGAGACATCTGAAGAATTCCTTGATTCTTTTAAATATTTCTTTACTAGATGATTCCTGTAACTTTGTCTTGGTTAAGGTTAAGGTTTTTGTTGGTTGGTTGGGTTGGTTTTTCCCGCAGATAGGTCCACACTAGCCCTCTGCTATGTGAGATTGCAGTCAAGGATTAAGTTGTAGTGGAAATGTGAGAACTAGGCAGTAAGGCAAATAATTGTTTTCTCTCAGAGATTTCAGTGCATGCATTAATTGTGTCCGTTGTGTATTTTATTTGCAGCACGCTTCTCCCCAGAGGATAAGTATTCCAGGCAAAGGATAACCATCAAGAAACGGTTTGGTCTACTCCTCACCCAGCAGCCAGAACCTATCCACTAATCTGATATTTTTTATTAATAATTAATTATGTAAGCTATAAATAAATTTCATATTTTTGTCTCATTTTTTCTTATTTCTGTCTCAGATTCATTCAGGTGTGAGGTTTTTTTTCTAGTCTGCACCTGCTGTCTATTCTAACTTTTATTTGTATCAAAGGACATAAATGATAGGTATTACTGACATTGTTATATATATGTAGGTACTAGATGGGCCCTTTCATAGAAAAAATTCAGACTTCTGACCTTGGAGTGCGCTCCACACCCGTCTTAAGCCTGTCTTGTCTCTGCCATAGTGCAGTCCCGCAGATTAGATGGCGTTAGCAAAATAAGTTCACATTCTCTGTTTGACAGGTTTGACTATGTAAATTGAGGTCAATGATTACTGATGGTAATTTAATTGCTGTGAAATGGAATAATGCAAAATTTCCAATAATAATCTGTTTATTGACTTTCATTTTGTAATAATTCATCATCATCATCACTACAGCCCATTAACGTCCCACGGCTGGGCACAGGCCTCCACTCTCAATAAGTGGGAAGCCTGTGCCCAGCAATAATTATAATATGTATTATATTGTAATAATTATTAGCTTCAAATTAAAATGTGAAATCTACCTAATCCAAAACTCCAGAAAAACATGTTAACATGGAATATAGCATTACGACTGAAACCCTTCGCGTAATGTCCTATTTGCAATCTTTTAGGCCTCTTTGGCCCAGTAGTTAGCATGTTCAACTGGAATGGCGAGGTCTTTGTTCTGATTCCAGGGTCGGGCCGAAATAGATACATATTTGGTTTTTAGCTCGTAGTTAAAAAAATGGCGGCGTTTCACCCCCGTGCCACGGAGGGTAGGGCAAGACAGTCCTGCACCTGATCTGTGTCTAGTCCTGTCGGTTTGCTGTTCTACTGAACTAAACTCGCCGGCATATTTAGCGGAACATAAAAAAAAGGTTTGATATCAGTATCATATAAGGTTGCTGGCTGGTTAATACGTCATTTAATTTAAAAAGAAATATATTCAAATTAAGAAAACAACTGAACATCACATTTTATGCAATTGTTTTAATTTTATTCAAATGCACCTTATCTGGAGCGAACTTCGAGTATTTCTTCCTTCTGAGTTTGATTTAAAATTTCATTGAAATACTGTTTTTTGTTAGTTTTTTTAAATCGCGTATCTTTCTGGAGTTGATGACTGAATTATGCCTGACTTAGCCCCAACGGAGATTGCCAGGGCACTCGAAATGCGAAGAAATGGTCAAACCTACAGAGTGATATCCAGAGATCTTCGTCGACCAGTTTCAACGATCCATCGCAGTATCCCACGGTTCAGGGAGACCGGTAGGTACTTATCTGAGAAGAGCAGGACAAGGCAGAAAAAGACGCACTTCGAGTAGGGATGATCGTTTCATTCGGCTTCGTGTACGTAGGAACCCCCGTTTGACGGCCGTCCAAGCCCGACATGAGTTAGAAGCAGTGCGGGGTGTAACCGTAAGTGCGCGTACGGTACGAAGAAGGCTCGAAGAAGCTGGTTTGGGTTCATTTGTGCCCGCCAAGGCTCCAAGGCTCGAGGTAAATCATCGTAGAAACGGGTTAACTTTTGCTCAGGAACATCGACTTTGGAACGCGGTGGAGTAAGGTATTGTTTAGTGATGAGTGCAGAATTCTCTTAAATCAAATTGACGGCAGGCAAAGAATATACAGACGCAAAGGAGAACGATACATTCAGACAAATTTTGAAACTACAGTTGCATACGGTGGTGGATCAATAATGGTTTGGGCGGGCATTTATTTGTTTGGGAGTTCGCACAGACTTGATAGTGATTGACAGAGGGAGTCTGACTGCAGACCGCTATATCAGAGAAGTTTTAGAAGAAAATGTCGTACCGTTTGCCCCATATATCGGTGAAGATTTTGTTTTTATGCAGGATAATGCTCGGCTGCATACCGCTCGGGTAACTCAAGCTTATCTTAATGATATGAATATCACTGTTATGGAGTGGCCGGCGAGATCACCGGATATGAACCCAATAATAGAGCACGTTTGGGACTTGCTGAAAAGAAAAGTTAAGTCCAGAATTCCAGCTCCTGCCAACGTGGGAGAACTGCGAATCGCCGTAGTTGAGGAATGGCGGAGACTATCCCAGGAGACCATCGATAACATCATTCTCAGTATGCCTAGACGGGTAGAAACTTTAATAAGAGCACGTGGAGGAAATACGCGATATTATTCACCATTTTTCTAATTTATTTAATTGTTATTTTAATATTAAATTTCACTTTTCCCGGTTACATGAAAAAAGTTCAAAAATGTACCATTTTTCACAAATAGCCTTTACTCGCAAAATCTGTTCTCAATGTGATCTCATTTTAAGCAAAACAAATTAAACTTTAAATAACAAAAGAAGTGTAGTAAGTAGATTTTAAAATAAAACCATATTTTTTAATTATGGACCTTTTTTTATGTTCCGCTAAATATGCCGGCGAGTTTGGACGGACATTTGAGTGCCACTGACCGGGCTCAAAAAGCTAGAACCCAGAACCGTTAAAAATATTTTAGTGACACTGACATCCCTGACATTAAAACTGGATCGAATCGAAAGTTTTGATTTTTCGTAGAATGGCAATGGATTTTTGTGAATTTATGAAAATAGTAAAACAAAATTAACATTAGACACCAACGAATTAATAAAAAATTTGGATGTGGGAAATGGCCACTAAAAGTGATGAACTAAAAGTATATTGGGATAAAATTAACTATGCTTATCCCATTCTCAATGATGCGCTTTTTACAGACTGTTCAGACGCCGAATACGAAGAAATACAGCAAATAATAGTCGGTCTGGGTGTTCAGACAAAGATTCGGGATCTCATTTTGGTCCACACAGAGAAATATTTGCGCCAACATGTGGCTCCGTCGTTTTGGTCGAAGTTTACAAAAACGGACGAAGAAATCAAAGGATTTCAATTGTTTAAGTCTGCGGTAAACGACTTATACGAAGCCATGTCGAGCTTTACACCCATGATGACCAGACTTAGTATTTTAAACAACAGCTGCTGTGATAATAAGCCAATATATGGGGAAAGAGATGTCATGTCTGGTTTTAAGCAACTTCTCCGTGCCACTCTGCTATCACAACTACCACTAGACTTTCAAGTTATAATTAATCATTTTTATAAAGTATCATTCAATGTGTTTGATAATGCAGAATATCAAAACTCTGATATGGGTGAGGATGTGACGTGCTCGGGCTGTTGGAACGAGTATTCCGATTGCAACTGCGCCTACATTGTGAAAGTATTTCATGGCACAAATAGTAAGCTTGTGGAGCTCACTCTTCTAGAGAGACTCACAGGACAAGTTCTAACTAATTTCATACAGCAGAGAATTGAATTGCATATTCAAAAACTTTGCACAGGTACATTTGATGTTTCCCATATTGGGTTTCTGGAAAACTGGTTAGATACAACTGTCATGTCATGGCTGACACGAATCTACTGTGCTGGTGCCTCAAAACCACCTAGTGTTGATAAAAATATTCAAAATGCTGTTGCAAAGTTCAAACAGAAGTTAAGCTACTACCTGTATCATAACTATATGAAGTTACGAATTGATCAGCTATTCAACATAATAATAGAGTATCCAGATTCTCAACCAGCTGTTGATGATATAAAATTATGCTTGGATAAAACAGACTTGCGTGCCACTCTGTGTAAGAAGTTACAAAATGCTTTGGAGACTCGGCTGTTGCACCCTGGTGTGAATACACCTGACATTTTGACAGCTTACATATCTGCAATAAGAGCCTTAAGACATCTTGATCCATCAGGAGTAATTCTAGAGACAGTTACAAAGCCAGTTCGTAATTATTTGAGAAATAGAGAAGATACTGTGAGAAGTGTAGTCAGCAGTTTAACAGAGGAAGGTGCAGGGAGTGAGCTGGCTGAAGAGTTAGCTAAATTTGCTACAGAAACTGATGATGACATTGAAAAAGAGGAGGATTGGGATAACTGGGTTCCAGACCCTAAAGATGCAGATCCCAAAGTTAATGGCACTGACAGAAAAGCAAATGACATCATATCAATGCTTGTAAATGTTTATGGAAGTAAGGAATTATTTGTTAATGAATACCGAACGTTGCTGGCTGATAGACTTCTAGCACAAAGTGTAATCAATACAGAAAAGGAAATAAGATACTTGGAATTGTTGAAATTGAGATTTGGAGAATCACAGTTACATTTTTGTGAGGTAATGTTGAAGGATGTGTCTGATTCAAAGAGAATCAATGCACTTATACAACAAGACAAGAACTTTGAATCATTGAATAATAAGTTTGCTTCTAATGCGATGATTCTGTCTGCACAATTTTGGCCACCATTTAAAGATGAGAGCCTAGAATTACCTGAGGAAATTAAACAGCATTTTGATGCATATACAAAGTCATATGAGGCACTCAAAGGGAATAGAACTTTAAATTGGAAGCCACATTTAGGAAATGTGAACATAGAAATTGAGATTGGAGAGAAAAAGCTAGATTTAACTGTGTCACCTTTTAATGCAACATTGATAATGCATTTTCAGACTAAACTAGAGTGGTCATTAGAAGAACTCCATCAGATTATGAAAGTTCCTATAACTATTTTGCGAAGGAAAATTACTTATTGGCAATCCTTGGGTATAATTTCAGAGAAAAGTACAGATAATTATGTTTTAGTTGAAGGTAGCGATGGTAATAAGTCTAGTGGTGGGACAAACCAAGTTCAAGAAATGATATGTGAAGATGAAGAAAGCGAAAGTGTCATGGCATCGGCGCATGACCAAAGAGAAGGGGAATTACAGGTTTTCTGGTCATACATTGTGGGAATGTTGACCAATTTGGATTCCTTACCCTTAGAGCGAATCCATCAGATGTTGAAGATGTTTGCTTCTCAAGCTCCGGGAACTGAATGCAGTCTACAGGAGTTGAGACAGTTTTTAGACACTAAAGTACGCACACATCAGCTTGTTTTACAGGCTGGCATGTATAAATTGCCTAAGACTTAATAAATGTATAATATAATGTATTATTGCGTTTTGTCACTTTTGATTTCTTTATAGGTTGTAGTGTTTAGGGTGCATTGATTGTATTCCATCAGGAATGGCACAAGCCAATGGATGGTCAATTTTTAATAAATAATTCATACTCGATTGTTATTACAGGCATCTTTAGGCTATCTTTTTATACACTAAAATATAGTAAGTATCATATTAGCATATTAATCCGAAAAGATAGTAATTGTTCAGCTAAGGCGTAGTACAGGCACGCTAAAACTTACGCGAATCGTCACTTATAGGCCTACTACACTGCACTTTTCACAGGAACCCTTACACTTGAATCAGTGTAGTGTAATAGGCCTATTAGATCGCACGTTTATAGGCCTAGACTGCACTTTCCGCAGGGCCCTGTGGGCCTATTAAATTTTTATTGAGCTTCAGTATTTTTAACAGAACTTCACAATGATGCCAACAGATGGCGCTCTGTAAAAGTTTATTCGTTTGTGCTTAAAAATAATTAATAGACGTCAGCACCATGTTACGTGGAATAAAAAAATACCGCGAGGTCTCAGTTCGGGGCGAACCACTGGTTATAGGCCTATTACACTGCACTTTTTACAGGGCCCTGTGGTACGGGTGGGCGCGGCCGCAAGTTTGAGCGTCGCTTATTACACAGCAATAAGGATCAAATTAGGGACCATTTCTGCCTAAATGTTATTACACTACACTGATTCTAGTGTAAGGGTCTCTGTGAAAAGTGCATTGTAATAGGCCTATTAAGACTTACAAACGCATTGCGGCCGTGATCAATGCTTAGGATTTATTTTCGAGGAGCAAATAAGTCAGAACAGAAAACAAGTTCTAAAAGTTTCATGAAACTTTATTTTTCTGTATTTGTTTATATAAAAAGAAATTTTGGTTATATTAGAATATCTGGGATATTTAATGTTAATGTAAACAATTTTCAAGCTTTACTTATATTAACTAGCTGAAAACAAATAATATACTGCGCCAATGCTAAAATATATTAATAAAATCTTAATACTTACTGAATTTAATACATATAACTTGTCAGTCTTAACATCTATTAAATACTGTTAATAAAATACGGGATGCATATAATAACAAACTAATAAATAAAATTGAACAAACCCTGCCCATGGGCTGAAACATTTCCAAAAAATTAAGTAGAGAAACTGATAAGTAATATAAGCGTAGGTACAATAAAATATATTGGAATGCATCAAGGTATATAAAATCTAAATTAATATTCTTATTATAATTCATTTAATCTGTCTGTCTGTGTGTCTGCCTGTCAGTCTGCTACGCTTTCACGGCCCCTGAGTTCACCCGATTTTGATGAAATTTGGTACAGGGATAAGTTGTATCCCGGGGAAGAACATAGACTACTTTTATCTCGGAAAATTACGGACTTCCCTCCAGTCGCGGGCATCCTCTAGTATTGAATTAAATTAAAGCAGATCATTACTATATTAAAAATCTCTAATATAATAGAGGTATTTTTGGAATTTGACAGAAAAGCTTGCAATTCTTCTTTCCTTCTGAATTTGAAAATGATCTATTTAGATTTTGGAATGTTCTAATCAAATTACCATAATAGCACCAATTTTGAATAGAAGCAGGCGTTACTTTGCGGAAGTCCATGATAGTGAATGAACTAGAATTTTAATTCGCTATAATCCGCTACAGTAGACAAATCTGTGTGGTACAGTGCCTGTCTTTCACCTGCAGCATGCGACACCCACCACCCAGCAATTCGCACAGGCACAACACCACACCACACAAATCCTCCAAATCACTCTCAACGTACGTTTCACTCCGACACCGGAGCATCTTCAGGAGATGTTGACTCGACAATGCACGATTGTGAAGTGACTAACGTATCGCAAGTTCCGGCTTATATACCTTTTTGGCATGGCTCATACTGAAGCCCCGCCCCCTCCCCTATTACTGTATAAATTGAGTAAAGGTGAATTTGATACGTTTATTTGTTCATTTAGCAACTCAAATCCTTTATTATTGTGTTTAATTATTTCTAATGAGCGTTTGGGAGCAATTATTTATTATTGTGTTTAATTATTTCTAATGAGCGTTTGGGAGCAATTAGAAATAATTAAACACAATAATAAAGGATTTGAGTTGCTAAATGAACAAATAAACGTATCAAATTCACCTTTACTCAATTTATACAGTAATAGGGGAGGGGGCGGGGCTTCAGTATGAGCCATGCCAAAAAGGTATATAAGCCGGAACTTGCGATACGTTAGTCACTTCACAATCGTGCATTGTCGAGTCAACATCTCCTGAAGATGCTCCGGTGTCGGAGTGAAACGTACGTTGAGAGTGATTTGGAGGATTTGTGTGGTGTGGTGTTGTGCCTGTGCGAATTGCTGGGTGGTGGGTGTCGCATGCTGCAGGTGAAAGACAGGCACTGTACCACACAGATTTGTCTACTGTAGCGGATTATAGCGAATTAAAATTCTAGTTCATTCACTAGCACCAATTTTATTAAATCCAGAATACTTATTAATTCAGTGATAAAAATAGAAGTTTAAACAAGTTAGAATAAGAAATAAGAATAACAGATCAAACAACCTTGTCCCTAAGCACTTGCTTTAATTCTATCAAATAAAAGCTAACAAATATTCGATTTTATTGAGATATTTTAAAACTTTCTGTACTTTTATAAGAAATTAAATAGTGGTGGATTGTTTGTACAAAATCTCTAAACTGCATTAAATTAACAGATTTGTGTTATCTTATTTTTTTACATAATGTTCCATTTAGTTGTCATTAAGCAGCTTATATTGAAAGAGCTTCAGAAATAGTAACATCTTGATTTTATGACAAATTAACATTTAAAACAATCTCTTAACTAAAATGACAGCTATAAATCTAATGCTGCCCCTTTCCGCAGGGAGTATTATGAAAGGGATAGCAATATAAATCTGCAAGTCTTAAAGCAGCCAAGCTCTAGTCTATAAAAAAATTGAACTGTTATTTTAGTTTAGTTTAGAAATGGTGTACAACAGGATTATCAAAGTGTATACCTACAAAATTGGCCTATGTTGTCGCGTATGTCAGGTTGGAAGCGATACAAGTGTACTATTACCTATTCTGTGGATATGTCACCGTAAGATTGTAAAAACCGTTAGATTATAATCTAACTCGCGAAATTCTAAACTGTCGAAAGTGTCCATTTTTGAAATATTCATTTTATTTACGTTTTCTTGTCTCTTTCTTGTAGGTTAGGTTCGGGTTCGACATAAATAATCAAGCATTAGGCACTTAGGCACTTAGGTTTTATCGGGTTTAAATAACTATCATTAGGCACTTAGGTTTTATCGGGTTTAAATACCTATCAGATTACAATCTACCGAAAAATAATGCGTTAAATTCTAATCTTTCGACAGTTTAGAATTTCGCGAGTTAGATTATAATCTAACGGTTTTTACAATCTTACGGTGACAGATATACACTCACCTCAGCGAACACAATGACTGAGACTGAGTTCGATCGAGAGTACTTCAACTTTTCTCAGACATAGTTGGAACGAGACAGAGTTATGGGTCTCACATAAATCTGTCTCGCTTTACAAGTACAGCCTGAGTAAAGTCAAGTACGCTCTAAAAAAGTCAACCTGGTACTAAGTTTGAAGCCACTTTAGTTCTGAAAACACAAACAACTATGCATTAAGCGATTCTCGGTTTTACACGATTTTCATAAGAAATGGATCTGTAGTCCAATGTATACGAAAATATCTACATTTTATGTACTAGTATCAGCATATAGTTAAAAAAAGTTAAGTGGAGATTTATTTACATTTATTGGTAAAGCTTCACTAAACTGTACTTTTATTGGTATATATAAGATATGGTATGGAAAAACTAAAGAAATGTTTAAAAAAGCTACAGCATCATACAGTACATAATATATTAAATCTACTATTCAAAGATCACACAGCATCCAAATGGCATAAATATACCTAATAACGACAGATATAAAAAAAAAGTGTGTGAGCAATTCACACACGGCAGAAGTGAAACTTCAGAAAAGAAAGCCTACGAGATAATGAGATTAATGTAACTTGTATTCTATCTCATTATCTCGCAGGCTAAATCCTACTATGAATATGTTTGTCTCTTTTTAATGCCGCTTTTTCGTTACATCGAATTAGAATTTTCAAATCACAACGATTCTAAAAAGCTTCACTTCAAAAAATCTACACTGGACTGAGTTACCAAAGTACAATAATGGAAAAAAAGTTTATAATCTATTTTCCTTAGCTGACTTAATATGTAGTAAACAAAACGCTTACAACTTTTAGGATAAATAATAGTAAGCGACACGCAATGCCCGCCGTTAAAGACGTTCTGTTTTTTTATTTTTTTTATTGCAAGATTGATTTATCAATCATAAATTGTTTGTTTGCTGTAAGAACGTCGTAAACGCCGTGAAAAACGCGTAGCTTTTAAACTTTTATGTAAACCAAGAGAATGCAGATTATAATCTTGTTCTAGGTCTTTGAGAACTTTTAAATTTGACGTAACACAAGTTGCATATTTAGAGCGTATTTCCACGCTAAAGAACAGTATTTAAACAAACAGTACAGCACATAAATAAATATTAACCTACAACAGTTAAAGCTTCTACAACTAAATTACATATGTACAGATAAATTATGGGTCCTAGCATCAGAGGCAAAAGCTACTACTAATGCAATGATCAATGAGATAATAACATTCAATATGTTGCTACGGCCAGAGTGAAAAACATCTTTCGCAATAATAAAGAGCATAGGTACTTTAGCTTTTAGAGCTAGTCTAGACAGTAAAAACTGGACAAATATTTATGTCATGAACTGGAAGCATATCTCCGTCTCGTTTTAACTCTAAGTTAAGTCTGACAAAAGTTCTAGTAAAATGATGAATATTATTCATTTATCAGTTTTTGATGGCCAAAAAATCATCCGGTCTTTCTCAACAGGAAATAGGTAGGTAGACAAGGACATGCATTTTGGTCCTGACTTCTATTTTTGTTAGTAACCCAATTAGCAAATATTTAATATCATATACGTTTTAATACAAATAAGAAAGCTAGTTTTTGCAGCTCCTTTACACAACAGTTTTTCACTAAAATTACTTCTTCATAATAATGTGAGAAATGATTCAGAGGTGCAATAGGATAAGGGATGATGCCTATATCAAAAATAAATTATTTCCAACTGATTATTAAATAGAGGATCTCCAAAAAGATCTAAAATTCACATCATCGGTTAGTTCTAAGTTTGACCATATTTTATATAGATTAAAGAAAAAAAAGTGCTTTGAAATTTGATGACGTCACAATTGCGAATTTCATACAATTTCCATACTAGAAGAGTATTTTTAAGTTTGTTAAACAGTTGCTGATTTGATTGAGTTGTCATCATCCCTATTGTGTAAGAAAATCGTAATCATTTGACAGCTTTAAAAGTATGATTACGTTTGTCAAACGGCTAATTCGAACTGTTCAAAGGTATGTCAAACGCACACCTTAAGTAGGTAGTTCATAGAGTCTTGCAAATCGAAAATCATCAACTCCCTGAACAGTTCGAATTAGTCTTAAATTGCGTTTTAAATTGTCGAATGCTAACGATTTTCTTACACAATTGCACTAAAGATTGTTATTTGCTTTCACTAATTTGCTAATTTATATTCAAGTGTACCTCAATTTTTTCATTTGGCATTGCATCCATATAACTAACCTAAAAAGCGCCTCTAAAGTTCGATTGCATCATTGATGGTTAAGATTATCATTAAAATTGTACCTAAAAATCATTTTGGGCTGTATATAGTCACCCTGACTTTTACAGTCCTTAATGATTTTATGGTTTTTCGTTTACTTACCAAAAGAAAAAAAACATTTATACAGAGCAAGTTCTGCCTCATCAACGCACAAACTTGGACCTAGAAATCTGAAAGTAAGAAAAGGAGTAAGCCTGGACTTTTCGGAATTCTAAAGGAAGCGTAGCTGCAGGCTGCCGCTAGTTTAACTTGTAACTTTGATGTATCATGTAACAATTACTAACTTATTTCACTCACTTAGCTAGCTTTTTCACGGGCAAGTTTAACGTTAACCATAACCATTGATGGTGCAAGCGACACTTATTATTTGAGATGCCCGGTATGTTTTTAGTATTCGTTAGATGCCCATAGTAAATAGATTAATCTTTATCAACACTTATAAGCCGGAAGTTCAGAAAAAAACTTACTAATAAATATATTTAAATGCAATAATCTATGTTTATTAATATTTATATAGCTTATGTCTTAAAATACAATAAATTATTAAGTACAAAAAATTTCTTAAGTCCATATATTATTTTAGTGTTAACAATCTCATCGTGGACGACATTTTGTTACACTGACTATAAAGAATTATGCCTAATATTATTATAATAACCTATTATTAATAATCAAATCCCTTACGTTTGCAACATGCTATCACCTAAACAAATCATGAAATGGTTATAGTTCATAGGGTCCCAATTTTGGCCCAGCGCATACAGAACTGAAAATACCGCATGCAGTATAACGCATCAATTGGGTATTTGACAAATAGTCAAATCAGTAACTTTTTTCAAACGTCAAAACGCGTTCTAAGTATGGGATTTATATGAATTTGTGAAAAGCGACGTCATTAAACTTTGACGCACTGTTTTACTTTAATTGATTTTTAAAATGGTTATTCAACATGAAACCATCAGGGGACGTGGATATAACGACTTTTGGGAGATTGTCTATTAAATGATCACTAAAAAATATTTTTTTTCAACAGTAGTCAAATACCCAATTTATTTGAATTGGTCAGGATAGTTACGATATTTAAATATGTCGCAATATAACCCGCTACGGTAATGAAGTTTTAAAGCATTTAGAGTATAACCACTATAGATTGTAGCCAACGTGTCTTTCTCAACAACTTAAATTCGCTGTTATTATATTAATCGGTTACATTAGACTCTGCTTGTGCTAAAGGAGCGTGGATCAAATAAAGCCTATTTTGTGTTGTTATAAAATAAGACGCTGGGGTTGCGGGTGCCCCTTGTGATTGCATGGCATTCGTTAGACTGACCCCCCCCCCCCCCCCCCCCCTTTCCAAACGTTTTAAAGCTACAAGATCATGTTAATATAAGAATGCTGGTACATAATAATAATATGTTACGATGGTGATATCTTGGCTCACCACATGTGCCGGCGTGTTGCGGTAACAGCTAGAAGCGCCCGAGAGCTTGGTGAGCCGTGGGGACGCGCAGTGAATACGTGCTTTGGTAAGTAGAGCCGATCGTTTGTACGAGAATACAGTTCCCCGACTCCGCCCCACGAGCTCCCCGACTCCGCCCCACTCGCTCGCGTCATAGCCGTGGTCTGTCAGCTGAGTGGTATCCCCGCTCACCGGTAATGGCGCGCGGGCGGCTGCGGCGGCGCGGCGGGTTGCGGCGGGCGCTTGAAGGGGCCGAGGCGCTTTGTGGGGCGCGGGGACACGGAGTGCGGCTCCCCGACTCCGCCCCACGTACTCGCGCCGTGATCTATTAGTGCGTTTGCGAGGCGAGCGCTGTTTTGATCTGTAACGAAACCATGACAGATATATTGCAAGATGCAACTTGCTGATGCCCGCGACTTCGCCTGCGTGGATTAAGGTTTTTTTGGTTCCCGCGGGAACTGTTTAATTTTCCGAGATTAAAAGTAGCCTATGTGCTATTCCAGACTATTATCTCTGTGCCAATATGATGTACCAAATTTGATTTGATTTAGTGTGATTGAGTAACAAACGTCCAACCATCCATCCAAATTTTTGCATTTATAATATTGGTATAGATACATACAACTTTTGACACGAGCGAATGTTTCACCCAAAACGTTTTTTTGATAAAAGAGTTGTAACGTCACGGAATAATCATCACATTTTACCATTGGTCAAATAAATATTTTTTTTGTGATTATTAAATTGAGAATCTCCCACAAGTCGTTATATGGACGTCCCGTGTTAGTTTCATGTTGAATAACCATTTTAAACTATCGATTAAAGTAAAAAAGTGCGTCGCACTTTGATGACGTCCAATTCAATATTTCATACAAAATCTCAAAATAAGCACGCGTTTTGAGGTTTGAAAAAACTGCACGGCGACCGCGTATCTTCTGCATCAATCATTGTTACAGTATCAATTGTTGTAATTGGCTGAATTTATGGCATTCTTACTGCGTCAATGGATTTTGTCCAATAGTGGAAGAGTGTTATCCAATCAGAGGTGATTGCGAGCGTTACACTGTAGCTGTCAGATATACGCGGTCGCCAAGCAGATTTGACTATTTGTCAAATAGCCAATTGGGTATTTGACAACTAGTCAAATCAGCAACTTTTTTGTTCAAACGTCAAAACGCGTGCTTGGTATGGTTTTTGTATGAAATCTTAAGTTGTGACGTCATCAAAGTTCAACGCACGTTTTTTACTTTAATCGACAGTTTAAAATGGTTATTCAAAATAAAACTAGCAGGGGACGTGAATATTACGACTATTGGGAGATCCTTATTACACCTCGATACTGACTCCACCTTCCCATTCCGAGAGCACTTCTCTCATGACGAACTCGCCGTATATATTGAAAAGTATAGGAGACAATATACATTCCTGCCGTACACCTTTTCCGAATGAGAAGCTTTTTGAAGTGTCTATACCAATCCTTACAACTCCAGTACTGCTACGATACAGAGAGTGCAAAAGTGCAACGAGATGTTTCGGCACGCCTAGTTCTGTGAGTATTCTCCACAAATGTTTCCAATTGACACAGTCGAAGGCCTTGCTATAATCGAGAAAGCATAGCACAACTGGTGTGTCGAATTCATTTTAGCATTTGTCGAAGCATTTCTCAATAAGTTGACGGACGTTCAGGATTTGCTCTCTAGTCCCTCTACCCTTTACAAACCCTGCCCACTCCTGTGGTATCTGCCAATCTAAGAAGTGTCGAAGTCGTTGGTTTAGCACGTGTAAAAGAACTTTGCTCGCATGACAGATTAGTGAAAGTGTGCGATAGTTATCACACTTTTACGTGGATTCTTTCTTGTGGATTGGTAGAATAATAGATGTCGTCCAATCAACAGGCCATTCGCCTGTCTGCCAGATTTGATTACACAGCTTGTGAGCAACTTCAACACCAGCATCTCCCAGAGCCTTTAGCGTTTCTGCAGACATTTGGTCAGCACCTGGAGCTTTGGGGGTTTTCAAGCTCTTAACGGCTAGTTCAATCTCCGATCGCAATATAGTTGGTTCCTGGCAGCCGCCGTCCCAATCGTAAGCTGTTGTTTGTATTTGTTTGTGTATCCTTGATATAATAATCACTAAATAGTTATTCGTGTTATATGGGGCCAAAGAAAATTTTTGTTCCCCGAGGGCGCTATTTTGAATTCAGAGCGAAGTGAAGGATTCTGAAGTAGAATCCTGAGCGTAGCGAGGAATACAATATACGCCGCCCGAGAACAAAAAATTTGGCCCCGAGTGACACACACAATTTTTCATCATTACGTATGAGAAAAAGCTAGGAGTATCAACGTACTGTGTATGGACATTACCTATAAATTTAAACACCAATCAGAAGCACGAACGCGGACCAATCAGAACAGAGAAATGAAAAGTCCCATGGGCCCAAAAATTACATTTTGCTTCCGCTATCCTCTGAAGCCAATATTCGTTTTTCGAATAGGTATGATGAAATAGTATAATATTGTGATACAAGGGTGGAAAGTAGTAAGAGTTTGCAATAACCTTCACACCCGTGTATCACACGACGTTTTTCAATACAGTTGGTGGAAATATTAAGAAACAAATCAAAGAATTAAAATTTTATTTCAACATACATACGTACATAGTACTTAATTAATTCTGGAAATTGAGAGTAAAGCTTGAGCAATTACTAAAATTCGCAAGTGCGCAAAATTCTATCTTGCGCAGTTTTCACCTCAGATAAAATATCTGGTGGAGTTAATTCCATTTCATCATTAGTACTAGAACTCATATTAACAAAAATATAATCAATTTATCACATAAAAAATAAAAAAATTCAGCAAATGGCGCGTATTTACACCTGGACATATTTTTTTTTTCAACGAAACTAGGCTACGGGTTCGTACCTACGCGTATACAGCCTATTCGATTTTTGTCAAATGTTGAAAATAATTAAATTAAAAGTGGTAATTAAATATAATCAACAACCATTTAAAAGAATTTTGGAAATTCAATGCTAAAACGTACGGATTCATTCATTTTTCCTCGTAAAAAGCTCATCCGATTATATTCTATGTATGAAAACTCCTTGCTACTAAACTTATTTAATTGACTTGGAAAATTTAAAACTAAACTGCAAAAGTAAGTGTCGAGCTTGTAAAAGTAAGCCTATGCGAAAGATTCAATTTTCGAATCATAACTACAGCCTCTGAAAGTGCGCCATGTTTGACAACTGTATTGAAAAATAATTAATTTCACTAGTAGTCAAATAGCCAATCACGTACCGGTGGGTAGTTCGCGCGCGGGGTGCGGCGGCGGCACGGGTTCGCGCACGCGCGTCACGAACGTCTCGAAGGTGGCCGCCTGCGTGTGGCTGTGCACGAGCGCGTCCAGGTCTCGCGCGCGCTCGCTGCACGCGTGCTGGTACAGCGGCATGGTGGCGCGCACGGCCCGCCCGCCCGCGAACGCGGCGCCGCGCACCAGCGCCGCGCTGCAGCTCACGCGGACCACGCACTCCTCCCACAGCGGCCCGAACACCGCCACCTGCCAACGCCGACGTGACACATTACTACAGCGGCCCGAACACCGCCACCTGCCCACGTGATACATAGTAGCCCTATTACACTGCACTGTTCACAGGGACCCTCCCTGTGAACAGTGCAGTGTAATAACCAGGACCGACGGCTTATAGACCTATTACACTGCACTTTTCACAGGGACGCTAATAAGTGATGCTCTTACGACCGGCCAAAGTTGCTTATTACACAGCAATAAGGACCAATTTAGGGACCCTTTCTCCCTAGATCTTATTACACTACACTGATTCAAGTGTAAGGGTCCCTGTGAAAAGTGCAGTGTAATAGGCCTATAAGGATCAAATTAGGGACACTTGCTCCCTAAATTTTATTACACTACACTTATTCAAGTGGAAGAATCCCTGTGAAAAGTGCAGTGTAATAGGCCTATAAGGATCAAATTAGGGACACTTGCTCCCTAAATTTTATTACACTACACTTATTCAAGTGGAAGAATCCCTGTGAAAAGTGCAGTGTAATAGGCCTATAAGGACCATATTAGGGACTCTTTCTCCCTAAATTTTATTACACTACACTGATTCAAGTGGAAGAATCCCTGTGAAAAGTGCAGTGTAATAGGCCTATAAGGAGCACATTAGGGACCCTTTTTCCCTAATTCTTATTACACTACACTGATTCAAGTGTAAGGGTCCCTGTGAAAAGTGCAGTGTAATAGGCCTATTAGGAGAACAACAGGCCGCCAGTGCTCGCTCCACACCACGTGCACTTCGTCGTTGCCGAGATGACGAGTCTGATAAATAGTGATTCCTGTGTATCTCACGTCAGGCTTCCTGGAGACGGTGCAGCGCAGCAGCCCCCCGGGCAGCGGGTACAGCACGATGAGCACGTCACAGAACTGCGTGGGCAACGTATCGCGCTTGTACGGCAGCCAGTGCTCGCTCCACACCACGTGCACTTCGTCGTTGCAGAGTTGACGAGTCTGATAAATAGTGATTCCTGTGTATCTCACGTCAGGCTTCCTGGAGACGGTGCAGCGCAGCAGCCCCCCGGGCAGCGGATACAGCACGATGAGCACGTCACAGAACTGCGTGGGCAACGTATCGCGCTTGTACGGCCGCCAGTGCTCGCTCCACACCACGTGCACTTCGTCGTTGCCGAGTTGACGAGTCTGATAAATAGTGATTCCTGTGTATCTCACGTCAGGCTTCCTGGAGACGGTGCAGCGCAGCAGCCCCCCGGGCAGCGGGTACAGCACGATGAGCACGTCACAGAACTGCGTGGGCAACGTGTCGCGCTTGTACGGCCGCCAGTGCTCGCTCCACACCACGTGCACTTCGTCGTTGCCGAGTTGACGAGTCTGATAAATAGTGATTCCTGTGTATCTCACGTCAGGCTTCCTGGAGACGGTGCAGCGCAGCAGCCCCCCGGGCAGCGGGTACAGCACGATGAGCACGTCACAGAACTGCGTGGGCAACGTGTCGCGCTTGTACGGCCGCCAGTGCTCGCTCCACACCACGTGCACTTCGTCGTTGCCGAGATGACGAGTCTGGTGGTAACAGATAAGGGGTTATCCATACAGTACGTCACACGTTAAGGGGGGGGGGGAGGGGGTCGACGAAGTGTGACATTGTGTGACAAGGGCCGGGTCGGCCGGGTCTGACGACAATAAAAAATGAGATATTTTAAGGCCGAACACAGACTGCTCGTGAAAAAAAAATTTGTATCTCACAAATCCTACTAACCACAAATAATGACATATTTGACAACAAGTCAAATCAGCACCTTTTTTTCATAATGCGCGCTTAGTATAGGATTTTGTTAGAAATACTGAACAGTGACGTCATCAATATATAATAATTATAAAACTAAGAGGAGACGTGAATATTGCGATCTTTAGGAGACAGGATGTATTTAATAATCACAAAAAATTTTCAAATATTCGTTTAATAACCATAATAACCTGCCATTTGGCCAAATCGCAGGTTGATTATAGCTTTCATTAAAAATTTATCTAAAAAGTAAAAATGTGTGTCTGTGTATTAAGTGTCTCAGGCGTACCCCCGAACTCGATATACTTTTATTGGCTTTGTTATTGTGATTTTTTTATTTTGTCTCCAACTTCACCTGTTTAATGTGTAGAAACGGTGTACTTGTAGGCTGAGTGGGAGTATTTTTACGCATTCGATCACGACTATGTAAACTACAATTTATATGGAACTGATCGAGCGCCGTCAAGCGGTTGACAATTCCATACAAATCGTTAACAACGTCGTGATCGAGCGGTTGACAACACGTAATAGGGTATTTGACTACTAGTGAAATGAATTATTTTTTAGTGACTATTAAATAAAGGATCTCCCAAAAGTCGCAATAGCCACGTCCCCTGCTAGTTTTATTTTGACTAACTGTTTTAAGCTATCGATTAAAGCAAAAAAAGGTGCGTCGAACTTTGATGACGTCACAACTTAAAATTTCATAGAAAACCCATACTAAGCCCGCGTTTTGACGTTTAAAAAAGAAGTTGCTGATTTGACTAGTTGTCAAATACCCAATTTAACGTTGTCGCGATCGAATGCGAAGAAAATCTCCCACTAGGCATTCGTACCTTGTTGAGAATAGCGTCAGGGGTGTCTGCGGGCATTCGAGTGGCGACGTGGAACAGAGCCTCCAGGGTCAGTGTGGCGATGTATGGAGCGCTCACCCCGCCCCCGCCGCCCCCCCGCAAGCCCCCAGTGAAGCCCACGTGGCTCTCCAACTCCACCTGTGTAGCGGAATGTGTAGCGTTGAGGCATCAAAACTAATCTTCTATATGTATAATCAATAGCTGTTCGTTTGTCTCGCTAAAACTCGAGAACGGCTGGACCGATTTAGATGGAATTTTTAATGTGTATTTTAGTGGATCCAAGGCTGGTTTATATTCATAATTGGACCTGGCAGGGGGCGCTGCAATCGGGTTCTAGGTTCGGGGCAGGACAACGTCTGCGGGGCCCACTAGTTATGTATTATTTAATCGTTTTTAAGTTTACATAAAGGGTTTAAGACTTGGATGAAATAAACACGGGATAGGAAACGTGAGAAAAATTTATGAAATCACGTTCGACTAACTTTTGCACGGCGAATTGAGAGTGCCTTTTTGTCCCATTTTTCTGCCCAATTATTGACACTAGTGCATGAAAAAGTCGATCACTATGGCAACATAATATCATTATTAATGGCGAAACTGCACAGTTCGCGGCTAGAGGGGTAAGGTATGGCCGATATCACGGGTCCCGTTTTTAATTCGTCCAAGGTAAAAGCAAGAAAAAGAAGTTAATTTTGACGAAATCATCGAGCGGATAAGCACACTTTGATCTTCATTATTTGGCTCATTAAAAAAACAGTTATTCAGCTAAAGTCTAGGGCATAGTTTCAAATAAATAATCTAATTTAACAAAATGATTTAAAAGATAATTAATTACAATACAGTTTTTCTTGTAATTTGTCCTAGATAATTTTGATAATTTTTTAACAGCAAGGTCATCCCGTACTTATCTTATATATAAAATTCTCGTGTCACAATGTTAGTTGCCATACTCCTGCGAAACGACCGTTTTTATGAAATTTCATATGTATTCAGTAGGTTTGAGAATAGGTTTATAAATAATTTTTACACCCCTAAGTGTTAAGGGTGGTTCACCCCAAAAAAAATTATTTTGTTTCTTTTTTATGGTGTGGAATTGAAAAATACATTTAATCCTAAATTTTTGCCCTCCTACCACCGACCCCTATGTTTTGATAGCATTTTATATTTTTCAACCCTGGTCGATAGCTGATCAATGGGGTCCCGTTTTGCCAAATTCCTTGGGAGTAGCATAATAGCAAGATTAATAATTCATATGGCAAAACAACGTTTGCCGGGTCAGCTAGTCTTATATATAAAATTCTCGTGTCACAATGTTAGTTACCATACTCCTTCGAAATGGCATGACCGATTTTTATGAAATTTTATATGCATATTCAGTACGTCTCAGAATCGGCTACTATCTAATTATCATATCCCTAAAACACCTCAATCCACGCGGACGGAGTCGCGGGCATCAGCTAGTTTAACTATAACTATACGTACCTCCCAAGCTAGAGCAGCCAGGAAGGCCTCGTACGCAGGGCTGCCACAGCGGTTTGATAGGATCTCGTTGCGCGTCTCCTGCCCTTTGCCCACGTAGATCACTGCCACTTTGTGAGTCTCCCTACACCTGGCCAAATCATTTCAGTCGTTAAAAATATAAAGTCTGAGGTGTGATTATGTAAGAATTGCCGATTCAATCGTCAAAGTTCGGCGTCAAAGTAAAGTAAACCATAACAGCATTGAAATAGAGCTCAATTTCGAGTATCCATTCTCATACGATTATGGTATCGTACATACCTAAACGTATAAGAATAGATACACGAAATTGATCTCGAAATTTTTCCGTCTAGCCCCCTTTCGCAACGCGCGATAAGGAACCCCGTTCCAATAAATAAATGTTTAAATATTGCATAGAATCAGGCGTTACTTTGCGGAAGTTCATGATTTAGCAAGAAATGATTACAATTATTTTGCTATAATTCGCCAACAGAAAATATTCTGTATGATCAAGCATGCAGTTACAAGCGAAGCACCGTTTACCTTCCCAACCAAGCAAGAAAGCCAAGTTCCCAAGCAAACAATGCCACCACCACTCACATATGCACCACCACACAAGACTTTTATACTATGCTCGACGCACGTTTCGCCCCGACACCGGAGCATCTTCAGGAGATGTCGACTTTACAATGCAAGATTGTCTAGCTTGTCTTGATGTAGCTTGTCTAGATTGTCTTGCTTGGTTGGGAAGATAAACGGTGTTTCTCTTGTAACTGCATGCTTGACCATACAGATTTTTTTCTGTTGGCGGATTATAGGAAAATAATTGCGATCTTTTCTTGCTAAATAAATGTTTGCTTACCTCTGAGCGTCCAGGTTCCTCAGTTCCCTCAACAGCCTGTCGGATCTCCTCAGCAGCTGCGCGTGCGGCCTCCTGGCGGCCCCCAACGTACCCAGTTGCGACACCAGCAGGCGGCTCTGTTCGAACGGCCCCACCTCACCGACCGAACAACTCTCCCAAGCCTCGGAGTCGTCGTCACTGGAAACATGTTTTGAAATCAATACTTCCCGTCCGACTATAATCCAGTCATCTATACTAATATTATAATGTTTTTTTTCTTTTTTTTTTTCTGTTCTATAATACTAGCTAATGCCCGCGACTTCGTCTGCGTGGATCGAGGTTTTTTGGTTCCCGCGGGAACTCCTTAATTTTCCGGATGTAAACTATCCTATTTTTCAAGTTGGATCAAACTGCACATGGTGTGCAAATTTAATTTAAAATCAGTTTAGGAGTCCATCGCGGACAAACAGCGTGACACGTGATTTCATCGTCATTTTTGTTGCACTTTGTGCGTGTGTTCTTTTAGGCAGCACTTCACTACACTATCACTAATCATTATGCACTAACTCAAAGGGTTTTGTCCTTTTTAGTCTTCTCACTAATTGCGTAACGTCGAGGAACTGTATCGCCTCAACGTTAACGTGATGAATATTATAAATGCGAAAGTTTGAATGGATGGATGGATGTTTGTTACTTAATCTCGCCCGAATGGCTTAACGGATCTGGATGAAATTTGGCACAGAGATAGATTATAGTCTGGAATAACACATAGGCTACTTTTTATCCCGGGAAAACACTTTAACCACGTGGACGAAGTCGCGGGCATCAGCTAGTTTTCTTATTATATAATATTTTTGACGACCTCCGTGGCGCAGTGTGTAGCGCTGTTGTCTTAACGTGCGGAGGTCCCGGGTTCGATCCTCGGCAGGATCAATTTGGGAATTTATAATTTCTGAATTTTCCCTGGTCTGGCCTGGTGGGAGGCTTCGGCTGTGGCTAGTTACCACCCTACCGGTAAAGACGTGCCGCCAAGCGATTGCACGTTCCGGTATAATGCCGTTTAGAAACCAAATAGGGGTATGGGTTTAATATAACTGCCATGCCCCTAACAGGTTAGCCCGCTACCATCTTAGACTGCATCATCACTAACCATCAGGTGAGATCGCAGTCAAGGGCTAACTTGTAGTAAAAAAAAAGCAATAGGTCTAGGAGCTATAGGGTTCTTCGAGCCGAATATTGAGCTTACCTGTCTCGGTTAGCAAGATAGTGTCTAACTTGTAGTAAATAAAAAAAAGCAATAGGTCTACGAGCTATAGGGTCCTTCGAGCCGAATATTGAGCTTACCTGTCTCGGTTAGCAAGATAGTGTCTAACTTGTAGTAAATAAAAAAAAGCAATAGGTCTACGAGCTATAGGGTCCTTCGAGCCGGATATTGAGCTTACCTGTCTCGGTTAGCAAGATAGTGTCGCTCGGAGTTGCGGTGCGCCACTAGGGTACAGACCAGCTCGTCCTCAAGCCCTGGGGCGAGGGGCGAAGCACCCACTTCGTCGAGGCGCCGCCCGCACGTCACCTCGGGCGATGTGTGACCTATGTAGGCTAGGACCTGTGGACAACGGCTCTTAATAGAAGACTAGAGGTCGCCTGCGACTTCGTCCGCGTTCAATTTCTGATTTCCTATGAGTTTATCTAGAGGCTTTATATAGCTTATACAGGTTGTTATTATTTAAAACTAATTACCTTAATCCAATAATTTTCAAGTCTCTAATTTCAAAAACATAGGACTTTCATTTAAATTTCAACCCCCATTTCACCCCGTTTGGGAGAGATTTTCGTAATTTTTTTTATATAGGTTTTTATTATTTATAACTAATAACTTTATTGCCAATTTGTATGTCTCTAACTTCAAAAAAAATAAGACTTTCATACAAACTTCCCACCACCATTTCAACCCCTTAGGGGTGAATTTTCTCAATAAAAAGGTTAAATAATTATGCAGGCGTTGAACATATCCATGACAGTTTAAAAGTCAGTAAAACCGGATATATAGTTCAAGGTTGAAATCGAATTTGTCACATGTAAAATCGCATTTGAAATTGATTAGCATTCTATCGTGCCTACTTTGTATGAATCTTCATAAAAAATAGGCTTAATGTGCATATGTCACCGTAAGATTGTAAAAACCGTTAGATTATAATCTAACTCGCGAAATTGTAAACTGTCGACAGATTGTGAACCGTTGTGAACGTTCTGAGTGTCAATTTTTGAAATATTCATTGTATTTTCGTTTTCTTGTGTATTTCTTGTAGGTTAGGTTATGGTTCGACAAAAATTATCAGGCAGTGCTAGGTGGTTAGGTTTTATCGGGTTAATATACCTAACAGATTACAATCTACCGAAAAATAATGCGTTAAATTGCAATATTTCGACAGTTTGCAATTTCGCGACTTAGATTATAATCTAACGGTTTTTACAATCTTACGGTGACACATATATACTGAATGAAATGTACGAGTCATATTCTCCTTTTCGATCCTACGCATCTTTATACAAAATAGGCATTATCAATAGAAAATTGCGAATTCATCCTCAAAGTTGAAAGTATTATGTCGTTTTTATTTAAGTACCACAGTGTACCAAAGTAGAATTATATAATTTCAATGCAATAATTATTTTTGTATCTAGACCTATACCACTTAACAATTTCACCTTACACACTTTAAAAGAAGGCTGGAAGAGATTTCTGTTTTAGAGACTGAGCTTTACCACTGTCCACTTTTTTTCTACTTGTTTTAAGACAATATATTGTTCAATAAAATAAAAAAGCCTTTAAAATAAAAAAAGCCTTTAAAGAATGTAGAAACCGAATAGTATGGGTTTAATATAACTGCCATGGCCCTAATAGGTTAGCCCGCTACCATCTTAGACTGCATCATCACTTACCATCAGGTGAGATCGCAGTCAAGGGCTAACTTGTAGTGGATAAAAAAAAACTTGAATCAGTGTAGTGTAATAAGAACTTGTGGTAAAATAAAAAAAAAACTTACATGGTCCAACTGGTGTTTGTCTGGTGGTGAGTTTTTGTAGTCCGGCAACAAATCAGCCGGCAGCGGTGGTGGAAGCGACGACAACGTATTATCTCTTGGGCTGGCAAAACTGTTAAGGACAGGGGTTTGATGAAGTTGAGTGGGCTACAGACATACAGGCCAGAGAACTTGCTAGAAGGACCATATTTAGGTTCAGAAAATCTAACTATCCTAAATGTTTAAGTTTGTAAGTTTGGATGTTTCACTCCTTCACGCAATGCCTGAATCGATTTGGATAATCTGAATTAAAAAATACACTTCATTTTATTCCGAAAAATTAGTTTTCCCCTGGGAATCAAAAACTCGCGGACGAAGTCACGGGTATCATCGAGTTCTAAATAAATACTTACGTTTTGGGTAATGGGAGTGGTTCTAATGGTTCTGAGGACGCAACATAAGGGTCTTAGATTTGGATAATTTGAATTAACAAATACGCTTCATTTTATTCCGAAATATTAGTTTTCCCGTGGGAATCAAAAACTCGCGGACGAAGTCACGGGCATCATCGAGTTTTAAATAAATACTTACGTTTTGGGTAATGGGAGTGGTTCTAATGGTTCTGAGGACGCAACAGAAGGGTCTTAGATTTGGATAATTTGAATTAACAAATACGCTTCATTTTATTCCGAAATATTAGTTTTCCCGTGGGAATCAAAAACTCGCGGACGAAGTCACGGGCATCATCGAGTTTTAAATAAATACTTACGTTTTGGGTAATGGGAGTGGTTCTAATGGTTCTGAGGACGCAACAGAAGGGTCTTAGATTTGGATAATTTGAATTAACAAATACGCTTCATTTTATTCCGAAATATTAGTTTTCCCGTGGGAATCAAAAACTCGCGGACGAAGTCACGGGCATCATCGAGTTTTAAATAAATACTTACGTTTTGGGTAATGGGAGTGGTTCTAATGGTTCTGAGGACGCAACAGAAGGGTCTTAGATTTGGATAATTTGAATTAACAAAGACGCTTCATTTTATTCCGAAATATTAGTTTTCCCGTGGGAATCAAAAACTCGCGGACGAAGTCACGGGCATCATCGAGTTTTAAATAAATACTTACGTTTTGGGTAATGGGAG
Source organism: Erebia palarica (assembly GCA_964035005.1). Taxonomy (NCBI): domain Eukaryota; kingdom Metazoa; phylum Arthropoda; class Insecta; order Lepidoptera; family Nymphalidae; genus Erebia; species Erebia palarica. The sequence continues at coordinate 22,737,774 of OZ035994.1, forward strand.
TGGTTCTAATGGTTCTGAGGACGCAACAGAAGGGTCTTAGATTTGGATAATTTGAATTAACAAAAATACGCTTCATTTTATTCCGAAATATTAGTTTTCCCGTGGGAATCAAAAACTCGCGGACGAAGTCACGGGCATCATCGAGTTTTAAATAAATACTTACGTTTTGGGTAATGGGAGTGGTTCTAATGGTTCTGAGGACGCAACAGAAGGGTCTTAGATTTGGATAATTTGAATTAACAAAGACGCTTCATTTTATTCCGAAATATTAGTTTTCCCGTGGGAATCAAAAACTCGCGGACGAAGTCACGGGCATCATCGAGTTTTAAATAAATACTTACGTTTTGGGTAATGGGAGTGGTTCTAATGGTTCTGAGGACGCAACAGAAGGGTCGTAGTAAAGCGCGGACGCGTCCCAACACGCTTTCCCACATATGTCACGGAGTAGCACTCGCACTTGACGATCCGATGTCATGAGACCTATAAAGAAAATTTTAATTAACAACCAGTAATTAATAAGCAGTGGTGCTAATTCGTTAAGATCCATTCAAACATGCTGAGATCTATGGAGCATATTCATATGGAGCAGGTTCAGGTTTGTTCAGACTAGAAGAGAGAAAAGAAAAGTGAAAATCAGAGAGATTTATTTCCTCCACATAAATCTGTCTTGTTTTATCTGACCAATTAAGTTAATAAACCGAGATTGTAAGAATTAACATCACGAAATTATCATCACAAAAAAAAATTTCCCTAACATATCCTAATTCTGACCCACGCAAAAGAACATCAATTAAAATCAAGTGAAACTGTGAATAGAAACTTAAAAAGCTGAGAATATCTCTTTTTATCTTTGCAGCAGTTTGCAATGTTGTTATCAGCGTAATATTTCTTGCAGTTCGATTGCGTTACACATTGTTTTCTTACAGTTCGTACCAAATTAGTACCATAGGTGGTTTAGAAAGTACGTGGTTACATATGTGGTTTTATTTCGCCAAGCTCATACAAGTAATGCTCAAACACTCAACTAGCTTTTAGCTTTACTTCAAGAAATATTGGGGATTGAAGTGGGACTAGTTCACTACAATCCCCAATATTTCTTCAATCCGCAATATTATTTCTGGTCATGAAATATTGGGGATTGAAGTGGGACTAATTCACTTCAATCCCCAATGTTATTTTTGGTCAAGAAATATTGGGGATTGTAGTGGGACTAGCTCACGTCAATCCCCAATATTACTTCAATCGGCAATATTATTTTTGGTTAAGAAATATTGGGGTTTGAAGTGGGACTAGTTCACTTCAATCCCCAATATTATTTTTGGTCAAGAAATATTGGGGATTGCAGTGGGACTAGCTCACGTCAATCCCCAATATTACTTCAATCGGCAATATTATTTTTGGTTAAGAAATATTGGGGATTGAAGTGGGACTAGTTCACTTCAATCCCCAATGTTACTTGACCCCTGAAATGACACACCTGGCGTAGTGCCTCCACACGGCGGATGGATAGCCGGGAGCTCCACAAGACTGGCCAGCGTCGTATCGCTGAACCGCATCAGTTGCACGTGCGGTGCGCTCAACACGGCGGACCCTAGCTCTGAGCCGAGCGCCGTATCGTGTTGCTCGCACACGCTCGACGACGTTTGACAACCGCTCCATAGTGGCCAGTGGCCTAAATATAGGACCAATTGTGAACATATCTGTTGAGAGATAAATTAATGGGCTTAGAAGACTAAATAAAAAAAAATATACCTTCTAACTGAAACTTGAGAGCTGCAAATTGACTGATCCTTGGAACATGAAATTTTGTTTTAGCAAACGTTCTTAGTACAATTAGGATAGGTATTTTATGTGTTCCACCACATATGTAAAAATTAAAATAAAACTTTTTTTATGTGTTCCCCCAAATATGTAAAAATTACAATAAAACTTTATTTACGCTTCGTTTGGCTTGGGTTTTAATTAACCTCGTTGGCAACACGACGAAAATTTCGAAAAAGAATTTTCGTTATAACAACAATAGTTGTAGATTAAATTAAAACGACTCAATTTAGACTCATGTTATAAATGCGTAAATGTGCCTACCTATTACTTTTACGGGCCATCCGTTAAACTGAACTGAATTATTGATGAAATTTGGTGCGGATCCTGGAATATCAAAGTTACCACGGGATTTTAAAAACCAAAATCCTCGCAACTTTTCTTAACAATTAAAAACAAAATCCTTGTAAACTATCAATCATCTTTAATAAAGCTAAACTCACCGTTTGAGCCCAAAGTTTGACATCGATGGTAGACGCCGGCGTAGTTTTGGGCGTCAGATTGTCCAGCTGAATGTTGGGATCGAAGTCCTCATCGACCGGCAGAGCGAGACCTTCTATATCAGATCCATTCGTTCCCTTCATCACTGCGTATAACACCTAGTCAACAAAAAAACACATTGAAACAAAACTTATATTATTTGGTGTCTTCAGAATTACGTTTTGCAGTCGAATAAAACACAATTTTTGTGAAAAAGGATGCTTGATTTGTAATTCTACCAGTACCTGTTTTTTGTACAATTATATAACCGAATAGTTAAAAATAGTTAACATAGACGAAATCAATATTTCAGCAATAGTCATTGAAACTTAAGGCTTTGAGTTAGGTTTAACCCGCTGCAATGTTTTCTTTACCTGGAATGAAAATAACAAGGTGTCCAATTCCTGTGTGAAGGTGTTTTCACTTTTCATGCAAGCTATATTCGTACTAAATAATTTAACGTATGGATTTGATTTTGAGCGTTATAATGCTGCTTTTTATCTGGACTATTTAAGTTTATTTTTAAGGGATGCAAGAAATATGTAGATGTCATACTTAACTATGGGTTAATTTCAATGACAATAATTTTCTTTAAAATATATTAAGTGTATAGAATAGAACTATCAAAGTTATTCATCCTGTTATAGCAAGCAATAAAGGCATGTGTCATTCCACTTTTCGTATAGTTTGTCTTTTCATATCCTTCAGATAATTCGACCTTTCACAACGCTCAAAATTCGTCACTAAGTGAAAATGTGCCAAGGTTTTTCATATAGACATTCTAATAAAATTCTTATAGTTTTACGTAAGACACTGGAGATTTAGTGCTGGACATTTGAGCATTGCATCTTTCTCATTAGCACTATGTTACATCGCATCATACGCGCGTACCGTGCGGTTATGTTTAAAACGCCGGCTCTTTGTACCGTTATCACAGTTCTACTACAGCAGCCTTCAACGCCACTACTTCCCAAAATAATCCAAATCATCCCTTTTCAACATGCGAAAACTCGTAAGTGGAAATATTTTTATTACTAGGACATAGCAAAAAATTTGTTTCATCTCCCTTGATCTATCTATCAAGTATATCAAAACATAAAAATGAAAAGTAAAATTATTTATTAGCTTGCTAACTTTTATAAAATAAGTTTGTGAAACTGCAAATTAAGAAAGTTGCAGAGTTTTGCTAAAGATCATTCTCATCAATCAGGATGCATTATCAAGTTTGAAAGTCTTATATATCGATTTTTTTGTGATTGAGCTATTTATTTGATCAAAATGTTAACAGTTTCATATTGGGCGTTCTCGTATTCACACCTTTAATATTATGTGCCAATATTTCCATTAACGGCAATTTAACACAATTTAAGTTTAATGACGATTCAAGTTGAGTATGAAATGATTTTAATTCTATTATTTTACACAAAATACAAACTGTACTATGTTTGAAATTTACGTAAACTATTTCAAAATGTAGCTCAGTCATTCTAGAAAATTTATGTTCTCTGTTGTAACAAAGGGCATAAATTTTCTAAGCTTTGTTAATTTTACTGTGACAAACTAAACGTTTATTTCGTTTTACAAAGGATAACAATGGACTTCGCAAGCTGAAAGAATTGTGCTAAACAATGAACGTAAATCATTTCACAACTTGGGATATATTACACGGATACTCTACGAGATTGTTTAAGGAAGCATATACTATCTGATGATTGCGCTTGCCTAGTTGCAATTTGGACCGAAGTCGTAACTGGTCGTATGACAGGCCATTGGAAGTCCAATTTAGCTAAACAATAACCCAATGTCGATTGTATAGACTGATTTAACACGTAGTCTTAAGAATATCAGACTAAACTAGCGGCACGCTATGATGGCCGGTTTGACGTTTGTCCGCTCATGAAGTTCCGTATTAATTGATAACGACTTTGAAGGAAATAATTGTATTACTTTATTGACGATAGTGATGTGCAGAGATTCATAAATTTTATCGAATGTAGTTTTAGGTTTAGGACTCAAAATTTATTTATTAAATTGATTTCTTAAATGTATACAAGTGTAGAAAAATCAGTTTGCACCATTTAAGGGGTGAATGTACTTGTGAATATGAACAATTTTCACTATGTGGACAAACCTCTGAAATCGCAAAAAAATATCAATAAATTTTTAAAAATGGAATCTAATACGATCGTCACATAGGATCGCTGGCTAGCACAACTACTACCTCCGGCAAACTCGCGTCAATGCTCAATGCAAAACAAAGCAGTTTCGAATTGACGTTGCTTCGAAAAGTATAAACTGTCAGTGCAATGCGATTGTGATATAGTTTTGACCTGGCTTTGGATTTCAAATATTGATACTGCATTACTGTTGACCCTTGCTCGTTAATTTGGACTCTGTTCAAGCCCTTTGTTGTGGATTTCGTCGATATGACCGAACGTACGCAGAGAACTGTTCTAAATAGTCAGACACGTGAGTTCGTAATACGCCTTCGTAACTATTTCGATCGTGAAGCTCAAAATGGAGGGCCAATTTTACCTATAACGTCAGTGGTTGAACGCGTAGCTGATGCGCTTAATATTGGACAACGAACTGTTAGACGGATAACTAAAAAAAAATATGGCGAGACTGGCACAGAAGAAAATAAACTTCACACACCAAAAAAGAGAAAACGAGCAAAACCAGTCGTAGGCATCGATAGCTTTGATGCCGATGCTATCCGAAGACATGTTTACGGCTACTATTTACAGAAGGAGTATCCAACAAGAAAAAAGTTGGTGCATTCACTGAAGGAAGCTGGATTATTCTTCGGTGGGGAAAGTTCTTTAACGAAGATTTTGAAGACCATTGGATTTCGATACAAAAAATGTAACAAACGCAAAATATTGATGGAAAGATTTGATATAGCGATGGCAAGGTATACTTTTTTACGGCAAGTGAAAGAAATCAAAAATTGGCAAAATGTTGTGTTCTTGGATGAAACATGGCTTAATGCTAACCATACTGTAGGCCGTTCTTGGAACGATGACACAGCAGCATCTACTTCCAAAGTTCCTGTAGGAAAAGGATCGCGACTTATAATTTGTCACGCCGGAACCATCAACGGGTTTGTCGAAGGTTCTCTCATGGCTTTTGCGTCAAAAACCACTGGAGACTATCATGAAGACATGAATGGAGAAAAGTTTACTGAATGGTTTACCTCAATGTTGTGTAGCCTCCCTGAACCATCTATTATAATTATGGACAACGCCCCATACCACTCGATGCAAATTGACAAGCCACCTGCCCAATCCCAAAAGAAAGCTGATATCGTCGCAAGGCTTCGTAAAAATGGCGTAGATGCAAACATGAATATGTTAAAAGCGGAATTAGTACGTCTTTTAAAAGAAAACAAACCAACCAAGATCCGATACGTCATTGACGAAATAGCATTAGAACATGGGCACAGAGTTATACGGTTACCGCCTTACCATTGTGAGTATAATGCGATTGAGTTGGTGTGGGCTCAAATTAAGGGATATGCTGCAAGACACAATACAGAACCCCCATTTCCCACAAAAAAAATGCTAAAATTATTAGAAGAAGCTTGTGAACATGTGACTAAAGGAGACTGGGAAAAGGTTGTGAATAGAACTGTTAAATTAATAAGGGAAGATTATGAAAGAGATGTGAAAATAGATAATATTATAGAAAACGAACATATAATTATTAATGTATGTGATGATAGCAGTGACGACAGTGAAAATAGTAGTATGGACGAATCTGATTAATTATGGCCTTTTGTGGCACCTTTTTTGGTATCTTTTGTATTCATATGTTTCTTGTGTGCATATAAAGTATGTATATTCATTTTCGTTCAAATATTCAGTTCGTTCAAATAAATTAAATAAACATATACATTTTTGTTTTATTAAACCTATTTAATCAGGTACAAAAACAAAACTTAATTGTTTTTTGTTCGAGAATAAATTGACATTCCACATCACTATTGTAATGTGTCAAACCGGCCATCATAGCGTGCCGCTGATATAGCTTGGATACCTAGCTAATCGGATCCAGTTACTACACGGCGAATTAATGTAATGAATCTTTTTTTTTGCAGGTATTGTGCGCGTTTGCCTTAGTGGCCCTCGCTGCAGCAGTTCCTCAGGAACCGGAGCCAGCTTACATCCTCAAACAGGAATCAAATGTCAATCCCGACGGATACAATTTCGAGTAAGTATCGAAATTATATTATGCCTAATTACAACTATCTAAACTTATTATTTAACGCTGTTACATATTAATACTAAAAAATAAAATTAAATATTAAACAAATGTGCATATATTTTCAAAAAATAGATTGAAGGGCCAACCTGTCTCGAAGCCCTATTCCTCATTGCTGAGAGTCTTGACAACTGACCACTGTGGAATGTTAAACGGATTTCCCTGGGATTTTCAAAAGAAATAAATCAGAGGATCTCTCAGGCATCAGCTAGTTTTTTAATATTTTTTCTGTTATATTCTAAAATCGTGCTCCTTTGGACTATAAATTTTTAATATAACATTGTTACTGATAAAACATAGATATTGCTGGACGAAGGTCTCTTTCAAGGTTCACAGAATACAGTCTTGTGCCGCCTGTTCATTGAATAAAACTCAAATTTTGGCACAGATTCGAAACCAGCGACGGCATCTCCCGTCAAGAGCAAGGCACGCTGAAGCAGATCAGCGAAGACCTGAAAGCCATCGAGGTGCAAGGCATGTACAAGTATACCGCGCCCGACGGGCTTACATACGTCGTCACCTACACAGCTAACGAGCACGGTTACCAACCCCAGGAGCACATTGAGCAACCCGGACAGTAAATGAAACTTTGCCCCCTTGTAAATACGTACATGGTATATTTTGTCTCATGTACTTAGGTAGCTCCAATCCAATTTATAAAAGAAGCACCCCAAACTATAGAAAAAATGCGTTTGATATTTTTACACTTTGCTCAAAACCGGGATTGGAAAACTAACACACAATTTTGACATTCACCTACCCTGAACTAGAGGAATCAGAATTCAGCCACCCGGTTGTGTAAGAAAATCGTAATCGTAGACGTTTGTGAAACGTATAACTCGAACAGTTCAAGGAGTTCATAGGTGCCTGCATGTCTGAAAGCATGTGTGAACTCCTTAAACAGTTTGAGCAATACGTTTTAAACTCTCAAACGATTACGATTTTTTAGACAATTGGGCCTCTGATTGCTTAAAATAGGTGAAATATTTCTTGGGCGTAATACTTTATTGGGCCTTTTGGGAATGGGGGTTTTAACCCATATGGACAAGTTCATATTAAATTGTTTAACAATAATCATTTCCAATATTAAGTCATTACTAATCCAGAACTATTTTGTCTTAACTATTCCCTTGTCAACGCAGATAATTTTAACTTATCAATTTAATTTATTTTATAAATTCGATTGTAAAGGGTTTACTGGTTCAAACGCTCCTACGCAATCTAACGTACAGTACTAAACATAATGCTCATGTGTGCAACAGTTGTATAGTGTGTACAAATTGTGTGTAAAACTCAATAACATTTGTAAAATATTTCGTGTACATAATCATGCTTGGAAGCGGCTCAAATGTAAATAGTAAGGAGGATTCGTTTTTGTAATCCTTTGTACGACTTTTGTATGTTTGTAAACTATTTTAAACAATATATTTTTTATAAATAATTTTAAAGTTTCATTTCCTAACATCGTTGGTATAATTGTTGCGAAATTCATTGCTGCGTCCAATGCTTTATATACAATTGAAACTCCTGTGTTTTTATCCAATAATTCAGCATTCGGTCACCGCAAAAAAGGCTTAAAATTAAGTTGGGTAAATACAATTGAATATAACCTAAACTGTTCTTGATCGGGCACAGATCAGTTAGCATAAGATTTTTACAGCTAGTAAAGTTTATGAGATTTGAGCGTTGAAACACTTTAGCGTTAAAGTTGCGAATTTTTGTCTTTAAATCAACGCAATTTATCTATTTTGCTCTGAAGTTTTTGTGTTACGACACTCGAATTTGATGAAAATCATTTTGAGCTCATATAGCATAATTCACCATGGGGTCGTGGGGCGAAGATGCTAGATCCTTTTTTAAGGATCTATCTTCTCGTCTCACAGAGTCCACAGGTGACCGGAGGGCTGGCAGTTACCTCGGCCAACATATAAGTTTGGCTATTCAGCGGGGTAATGCAGCCAGTGTTCTGGGCACATTGCCTTATTGCAGCGGCATAGATGATATTTTTATACGACTGCCTGAAAAAAGGAGTATATTGTTTTCAGGGTTCATGTATGTATGTATGTATGTATGTATGTATGTATGTATGTATGTATGTATGTGAGTTTGTATATTCCACCATAACTTCTATACGCCTGAACCGATTTTGATAAATGAGGTATCGTTAGAATCCCTAGCTTTTTCCGGGTGACATAGGCTAGTAAAATTTAAAAAAAAAATTATGGGGTGACCATTGTCCCGCATTAAAGACCAAAATTGAAAAAAAAAACGAAAATAAGATTAACTGTATAATCATCATCTAGAAAATGATGAGTAGATTCCAAAAATATATAACACTATAGTTCAATATTTAATGATTCACAAAAAAATATCATTTACTAAAAAATGTGAATAAGATTCGCAAATCAAATCGCTTCTTATTGAGGTAAACTCCAAAAATAATATGGCAGGGCAGTCGTATTTTTTAATTCGTTAAATTAATTAATGTTTAGTTTTTAATTTAGATTTAATTTAGTAGCCAGTCTAATTTGTGAGAACAATAAATTTTTGGCATAATTTTTATAACTGCTTGACATGTCTTTTTTGGGACTACAACAAGAGATTAAACGTAAAATAGTGTTTAGTAATAGTGTAACTTACCCTAAATATAACGAGCAGCAAGGTCTGTTCGCCATCTTTTTCCTCCATGAGCCGGGCAGGGCCGCATCGGACGGCGAATTCCGCGAGGCACAGCAATAACGAGCCAGCCAATGGTTTCACTGAGTCCCGCCCGCTACTGCTCGATATTTGAGCGAGGCAAGCGCAGATCCATTTTATTATTTTTTCTGTTTAAATATAACTAAAATAAGAAATTATGAGAGGCCCTCTTGCAAACTGCAGGGCGACCGCGTATTTTCTGCATCAGTCATTGTTACAGTATCAATTGCTGTGATTGGCTGAATTTATGGTTCCGTTGATCAGAAGGAAGAAAGGAACCCTTATAGGATCACTTCGTGGTCCATCTGTCAACGCGCATTTTCTCGGGTATCAAGTTGAAATGAAAAAAAAATACTCAGCAGGGTGACCGCGTATCTTGTGCATCAATCATTGTTACAGTATCTATTGTTGTGATTGGCTGAATTTATGGTATTCTTGCTGCGTCAATGGATTTTGTCCAATAGTGGAAGAGTGTTATCCAATCAGAGGTGATTGCGACCGTTACACTGTAGCTGTCAGTTTAAGCCGGTAGCCCAGCAGATTCAGTTATTTTGTGACAAAATGCCAAGGTTGACATGAAAAGTACATTTAACTGTACATTCAAATGTACTAACCTCCATTTACAAAATTGTTCGGAGGAAAATCTATGAAGTTGTCATTTCAATTTAATGATCATTGTTGAATGAACTTTTATGATTCGAAGTTATAAAAGAAAGATTCTCCCTTTGCTTGCTCTACTCAGAACAATCTTCTTTCCAAACTGCTGGTAGATTCATAATAAAATATTGGGGCCAAATACGTGGCTCATATGATAGATATTCTATTTTTTTTCTTACCAGCAAGCCCTGGGTATAACTCCACTATCCGATCCGTATAGTCAGCGAGTACAAGAATAGCGTCGCTCACAACTTTGGCTATCATTTTGTTTTTCATCTGTAACAAAGATAATACTGATGCTTAACCAAAACAAAGCAATAAGAATAAGATTCAACTATAGAAACGAGAGCAAAATATTTGTTGGTGTCTAATTAAAAAATGTACCACAAGCCCGAGCGCAAATTTTTTAATTTTTCTTACTATTTCATAACGTTAAAGTTAATTCAACACGAACGCGAGCGGAGTGAGCGCAAAATCTTCGTTGTGCGGCGACGCATCTGGCGTATTTCCCTTGCTTTTGGCACTTCTGCCGCGTTTTTTACATGAGAGCGTTTTTGTCGCCCAAAAACTCAATATTATTGTATTCTATTAGATGGTACAATTCGTAAAAGTCGTATAAAGTTTGATTTTCTTATACTTTGTCCTGTTTTGTGTACCTTTTAAAAAAACACAAATTTTTTAAATAAATAACAGAGCGAGGTTAAAAATATTTTTTTAGCCCCATATAACTAGTCCTGCAGGGTGACCGCGTATCTTCTGCATCAATCATTGAAACAGTATCAATTGTTGTGATCGGTTGAATGTATGGTGTTGTTGCTGCGTCAATGGATTTTGTTCAATAGTGGAAGAGTGTTATCCGATCAGAGGTGATTGCGATCGTTACACTGCAGCTGTCAGAGATACGCGGTCGCCCAGCTGTATGGCTAGCATGCACACAACGAGTAAAATTATGTCTACCCGTTATCTCTATTTGTCTACTGAAGCTAACACGGTTACTTATCTCGTTACGTCAAAAGTAGAGATAAATGTAATATTTCCTATCCGTGGTATTTTTCTCTACGAATCTTTACATGCCGACTATTTTTTCCTTGTAATACACCGCATTTTGTGTATGTAGGGTAAACGAAAAATTTGGCGGCAACGACAACATCTCTCTATCTCGTCGTGCGCACGCTAAGCACACTGGACGGTTATTAATGTTATACCATGAGCATCTGCAGCAGACATGTGACGTAGGAGGGCAGCCGGAGGCAGGCGGTCCTCGCCGCCAGCAGGTGGCAGCAGTGGGCAGCGAGCGCGGTTCTTATTACACTACACTGACTCAAAGGTCCCTGTGCAAAGTGCAGTGTAACAGGCCTATTAGTCCTGGATGTTTGTTTGTTATACCATGAGCATCTGCAGCAGACATGTGACGTAGGAGGGCAGGCGGGGGCAGGCGGTCCTCGTCGCCAGCAGGTGGCAGCAGTGGGCAGCGAGCGCGGTTCTTATTACACTACACTGACTCAAAGGTCCCTGTGCAAAGTGCAGTGTAACAGGCCTATTAGTCCTGGATGTTTGTTTGTTATACCATGAGCATCTGCAGCAGACATGTGACGTAGGAGGGCAGGCGGGGGCAGGCGGTCCTCGTCGCCAGCAGGTGGCAGCAGTGGGCAGCGAGCGCGGTTCTTATTACACTACACTGATTCAAAGGTAAGGGTCCCTGTGCAAAGTGCAGTGTAACAGGCCTATTAGTCCTGGATGTTTGTTTGTTATACCATGAGCATCTGCAGCAGACATGTGACGTAGGAGGGCAGCCGGGGGCAGGCGGTCCTCGCCGCCAGCAGGTGGCAGCAGTGGGCAGCGAGCGCGGTTCTTATTACACTACACTGACTCAAAGGTCCCTGTGCAAAGTGCAGTGTAACAGGCCTATTAGTCCTGGATGTTTGTTTGTTATACCATGAGCATCTGCAGCAGACATGTGACGTAGGAGGGCAGGCGGGGGCAGGCGGTCCTCGTCGCCAGCAGGTGGCAGCAGTGGGCAGCGAGCGCGGTTCTTATTACACTACACTGATTCAAAGGTAAGGGTCCCTGTGCAAAGTGCAGTGTAACAGGCCTATTAGTCCTGGATGTTTGTTTGTTATACCATGAGCATCTGCAGCAGACATGTGACGTAGGAGGGCAGCCGGGGGCAGGCGGTCCTCGCCGCCAGCAGGTGGCAGCAGTGGGCAGCGAGCGCGGTTCTTATTACACTACACTGATTCAAAGGTAAGGGTCCCTGTGCAAAGTGCAGTGTAACAGGCCTATTAGTCCTGGATGTTTGTTTGTTATACCATGAGCATCTGCAGCAGACATGTGACGTAGGAGGGCAGCCGGAGGCAGGCGGTCCTCGTCGCCAGCAGGTGGCAGCAGTGGGCAGCGAGCGCGGTTCTTATTACACTACACTGATTCAAAGGTAAGGGTCCCTGTGCAAAGTGCAGTGTAACAGGCCTATTAGTCCTGGATGTTTGTTTGTTATACCATGAGCATCTGCAGCAGACATGTGACGTAGGAGGGCAGCCGGGGGCAGGCGGTCCTCGCCGCCAGCAGGTGGCAGCAGTGGGCAGCGAGCGCGGTTCTTATTACACTACACTGACTCAAAGGTCCCTGTGAAAAGTGCAGTGTAACAGGCCTATTAGTCCTGGATGTTTGTTTGTTATACCATGAGCATCTGCAGCAGACATGTGACGTAGGAGGGCAGGCGGGGGCAGGCGGTCCTCGCCGCCAGCAGGTGGCAGCAGTGGGCAGCGAGCGCGCATGCACCCGCGCACCGCGCCGCCGCCGCGCCCTCGCGCCTGCACACCCGCACCACGATGTTCAGCACGTGCTCCTGCGCAACACCCAACACCCACCGTTGTAGCACACGCGAAAACGGACCGTGGCGTAAACGTGGACAATAGGGACGACGGCAACTCAATCATAGTACATTACATCGCGAGACCGGGAAGTACGCGTTTTCTGGTCGAGCGTTAGTTAGACTATATACGAGACCAGAAATGCTCTCCCGGTCGAGGTGTGTACAGTGCTTTTCTAAAAAATGAAACAAGTGACTTTTTTTTTATATATTGTTTTGCGCTGTGAGTGCTGATCGCGTAATACGGTAGACTTTCAAATTTAAACTATTTAGGCCAAAGAACATTATAACAAGTTACAACATATTCAGGAAGAAAGATTCCGAATTCAAACTTATGATATGTAATGAAAATACATACATTCTTTACTGGCCTAGGCCGGGAAGTTTAACTTTCGAACTCGTTTACGGGGTATGAAATGTGCACATTTCATATAATTTTTTAGAAAAATCAATTTCTTAATTGAAAAACCCAATACCTAACAATTTTTACGCCCGACCGGGAATCGAACCCAGGACCTCGTGATCCGCAGTCCACTACGCTAACCGCTGTTTACTATGGTTGGACATACCTTTGAACAGTTCGAATTTGCCGTTTGACAAACGTACTCATACTTTTAAAGCTGTAAAATGATTACGATTTTCTTACACAATAGGGACGAACACAACTCAATTAAATCAGCAACTCTTTATCAAACTTAAAAACGCACTTCTAGTATGGAGGTTATATGAAATTCACAATTGTTACGTCATCTATCTATCGTCACTATTTTTTATTTAATCTATATTTTAAAATGGTTATCAAACTTAAAACTAAACGAGGATGTGAAATTTAGGTATTTTGGAAGACCCTCTATTTAATATTCAAATAGAAATAATATATTTTTGATATAGGCATCATCCCTATTATGCTCATCACTTACGATAAGCCGTCCACATGCATTAAGGTTTTTGGATACCGCGGGAACTTTCTGGGATAAAAAGTTGCAGTTTTATTCTAGACTATAATATGAGTGCCAAATTTCATCCAAATCTTATAGCTGTCACCGTAATATTGTAAAAACCGTTAGATTATAATCTAACTCGCGAAATTGCAAACTGTCGAAAGATTACAAATTAACGCATTATTTTTCGGTAGATTGTAATATGCTAGGTATATTAACCCGATAACTACCTGATTATTTATGTCGAACCCTAACCTAACCTACAAGAAACAGACAAGAAAACGTAAATATAATGAATATTTCAAAAATTTACACTCAGAACATTGAACGGTTCACAATCTTTCGACAGTTTACAATTGCGCGAGTTAGATTATAATCTAACGGTTTTTACAATCTTACGGTGACATAGCCATTCTAGCGAGATTAAGTAACATCATCAAACACTCATCCATCCAAACTTTCTCATTTATAACATTAGTACAGATAAATAGATAGTACGTAGCATTAGTATGTATAGTTTATGTAGTCCATTTATATTGCACCATCCCGTTCTTTCAACTTGCTCCTCTTACCAAAGGTTGTCTGTGAGAGATCGCTTTAAGTGATCAGACCGCTTTTGGATCATTCCTAAATTAATTTACATAATTTATGTTTTTTATACGATATTACTTACCTTTAAATCTGGACAAGACACCGTATTGTACTGATGTGGGTAGGGCTGTAACATCGGGGCGTTCATCAGGCCATCGGGCAGCGCGAGGAGAGAGCCTAGAAACGTAACGGCGGCTGTGCGAGGGCACTGAAACAAATGTAACTAATGTTTTTTGCGTTCAACATATTTAACATAGTTTTCCTGAAGATCCTGGAGCCAGTTATAAGCTTCCTGGCTGGTTAACGGTTAACGGTGGCTGAAGATCTATTGATTTAAAAAGTATAGTATAAATAGTAGAAGCGGAATAAAGCAAAGTATAAGCTCAGAGTTCGAGATGATCTTGAAATTATGCGGCACGCGATGGGGTACAAAAAATCATGTAATTCTGTCTCATTCTTCACGATGGATATTTAATTTGCATTCCTTTCTGGTGCGACTAATATAGGTACTGTCTAGCAGTCGTTAGGCATACTTTGTCTTTGCCTTATCTGAATTGTATATTTTTACCCTACTACGACAAAACGAAAATAAATTTACGATTTATGTACTTATACGCCCACTACAGGTTTATCTTCGACTATGGACTATGGCCAAACTGAGAGGAGACTCGTGCTCAGTAGTGAGCCGGCAACGGGTTGAAATGATGACTTACCGAGGGTCCGCAATCCGAGGAGTTGAGCACGTCAGTAGAAGCGTGTACGAAGTCCAGCAATAGTAGGGAGTAGCCCTCCAGCGCTAGTGACAGATACCGCGGCGCTGCGTGCTCCACTAGCACGTCCACCACAGATCTATCTTCTATCTTAGTGGACTATGGCCTAACCCCTTCTCATTCTGAGAGGAGACTCGTGCTCAGTAGTGAGCCGGCAACGGGTTGAAATGATGACTTACCGAGGGTCCGCAATCCGAGGAGTTGAGCACGACAGTAGAAGCGTGTACGAAGTCCAGCAATAGTAGGGAGTAGCCCTCCAGCGCTAGCGACAGATACCGCGGCGCTGCGTGCTCCACTAGCACGTCCACTACAGATCTGTCTTCTAAAGTAGTGGACTATGGCCTAACCCCTTCCTTCTGAGAGGAGACTCGTGCTCAGTAGTGAGCCGGTAACGGGTTGAAATGATGACTTACCGAGGGTCCGCAATCCGAGGAGTTGAGCACGACAGTAGAAGCGTGTACGAAGTCCAGCAATAGTAGGGAGTAGCTCTCCAGCGCTAGTGACAGATACCGCGGCGCTGCGTGCTCCACTAGCACGTCCACCACAGATCTATCTTCTATAGTAGTGGACTATGGCCTAACCCCTTCTCATTGTGAGAGGAGACTCGTGCTCAATAGTAAGCCGGCAACGGGTTGAAATGATGACTTACCGAGGGTCCGCAATCCGAGGAGTTGAGCACGACAGTAGAAGCGTGTACGAAGTCCAGCAATAGTAGGGAGTAGCCCTCCAGCGCTAGTGACAGATACCGCGGCGCTGCGTGCTCCACTAGCACGTCCACCACAGATCTATCTTCTATCTTAGTGGACTATGGCCTAACCCCTTCTCATTCTGAGAGGAGACTCGTGCTCAGTAGTGAGCCGGCAACGGGTTGAAATGATGACTTACCGAGGGTCCGCAATCCGAGGAGTTGAGCACGACAGTAGAAGCGTGTACGAAGTCCAGCAATAGTAGGGAGTAGCCCTCCAGCGCTAGTGACAGATACCGCGGCGCTGCGTGCTCCACTAGCACGTCCACCACAGATCTGTCTTCTAAAGTAGTGGACTATGGCCTAACCCCTTCTCATTCTCAGAGGAGACTCGTGCTTAGTAGTGAGCCGGCAACGGGTTGAAATGATGACTTACCGAGGGTCCGCAATCCGAGGAGTTGAGCACGACAGTAGAAGCGTGCACGAAGTCCAGCAATAGTAGGGAGTAGCCCTCCAGCGCTAGCGACAGATACCGCGGCGCTGCGTGTTCCACTAGCACGTCCACCACAGATCTGTCTTCTAAAGTAGTGGACTATGGCCTAACCGCTTCTTATTCTGAGAGGAGACTCGTGCTCAGTAGTGAGCCGGCAACGGGTTGAAATGATGACTTACCGAGGGTCCGCAATCCGAGGAGTTGAGCACGACAGTAGAAGCGTGTACGAAGTCCAGCAATAGTAGGGAGTAGCCCTCCAGCGCTAGTGACAGATACCGCGGCGCTGCGTGTTCCACTAACACGTCCACCACAGATCTGTCTTCGCCGGTCAAACCTGGGAAATTCAACTGTAATTAGTCAAACCGGCAAGCTATAAAGTTAGCTCAACTTTACAAGCTAGAGTTCATTGTAGGGGTCGACAAAAAAATTGTATAGGTCGTGCCTTAAATGTGTTTACGCTTTGTATGCGATTTCGTTTGTGCTCATCATGTATTCTTGCTTAATATTATGAACTAGACTAGATGATAGCCTGTGTCCTTCCCCGGCATGTAACCTATTTCTGTACCAAATTTAATCAAAATCGGTCGAGTAGTTGGGTCGTGAAGGCGTAGCAGACAGACTCACTTTCGCATTTATAATATCAGTATGGATGCGAAAGTTTAGATGGATGGATGGATGTTTGTTACTCAATCGCGACAGAACGGCTGAACGTAGCTGGATGAAATTTGGCACAGGGATAGATTATAGTCTGGAATAGTACATAGGCTACTTTTTATGTAGGAAAATAATAAGGAGTTCCCGTAAAACTTAAACCACGCGGACTAAGTCGCGGTCACCATCTAGTAATAAATATGTGAATGAACTAGAAGTTTAATTCGCTATAATCCGCTACAGTAGACAAATTTGTGTGGTACACTCGACAATGCACGATTGTGAAGTCTTCCCAATCGTGCATTGTCGAGTCAACATCTCGTGAAGATGCTCCGGTGTCGGAGTGAAACGTACGTTGCGAGTGATTTGGAGGATTTGTGTGGTGTGGTGTTGTGCCTGTGCGAATTGCTGGGTGGTGGGTGTCGTATGCTGCAGGTGGAAGACACGCACTGTACCACACAGATTTGTCTACTGTAGCGGATTATAGCGAATTAACGACAAAGTTGCATGGAAGCAACCGGCCTCGCATCCAGTGAGCCACAAGTCAGTGTAATACTTGTAACGTATGTGTTGTGTTGCCTACATATTGTAACCTTTTCTTTTCTATGAAAAGAGCAACTGCTGAGTTTCTTGCCGGTTCTTCTCAGTAGAATCAGTTTTCCGAACCGGTGGTAGAGTCTTAACGTTTCATAAGTGACACAAGTTGTCCTACATGAAATAAATAAATCATTTCATTTCATTTCATAAACTTCTAGTTCATTCACTATGATCAAAGAGCATAAAGAACCAGGGGTAGAGGTACAACTCCATACAATGGGTACCATAGTTCTAAAAAAAATTCTAGATTTTGCGATTGCGTTACTTGTCTCGAATAAGTATAAATTTTGTTTAAACCAACCGAAACTCAATAAAAACATGTATTTTGTTGTTTTACTTTATTTTACCTATTTATTTATTAAGTTTAATTAAATATTAAATATAAAATTTTCATAAAATCCGATAGCAAAAAGTTTATTTCAAAGCTTTCGTTTTAACGCCATCTAGAGCTAAGCAGAAGAAGGGTATCAGCGATGATAAGCAGATTTTTGAATGCTTTTTGCTTAAGTATGGAGTTGTACCTCTACCCCTGGTTCTTTATGCTCTTTGCTATTATGGACTTCCGCAAAGTACCGCCTGCTTCTATTCAATAATAAATATGTCATACCATGGTGTAACGCTCGCTGGTAGAGCTGTAGATGCGCGAGATGCGGCCGGCCGTTGCAGGCGGCGGGCGCGCCCGGGCCCTGCGCCTGCGCAGCGGTCGCCTCGCACAGCAACCGGAGCGCCACCAACTTGCCCGCCCTGAGGGACACTCCATGACATTGCTACCCGTCTCTGGCCATCAATTTTAGTATAATAGGCCTATTACACTGCACTTTTCACAGGGACCCTCCCACTTGAATCAGTGTAGTGTAATAAGATTTAGGGAGGAAGGGTCCCTAATTTGGTCCTTATAGGGCTATTACACTGCACTTTTCACAGGGACCCTTATGGTAAGGGTGGGCGTGACCGCGGCGATAAAATAAATAAATAAATAAAACCTTTATTTGGAATTACCATACACAGCGAAGGTACAAACACAAACTTAGTAGTAAATAAATAAATAAATAAAATTAATAGGGACCCTTGCTCTCTAAATCTTATTACACTATACTGTAAGGGTAAGGAAAGCGTCCCTGTGAAAAGTGCAGTGTAATAGGCCTATAAGCTCTAACTAGCGGCCACGCTCACCCTTACCACAGGGCCCTGTAAAAAGTGCAGTGTAATAAACCTATAAACGCTATCTATTTGGGTATTTGACAACTAGTCAAATCAGCAACTTTTTTTCAAACGTCAAAATTTTGTATGAAATATTGAATAATGACGTCATCAAAGTTCGTTCATCCGTTCGTTCACTTTTCTACTTTAATCGATAGTTTAAAATAGTTATTCAACATAAAACTAACAGGGGACGTGGATATTACGACTATTGGGAGATCCTCTATTTAATAATCACAAAAAAATATTTTATTTGTATAGTTGTTAAATACCTAATTGATCTAGGTAGAATTACAAGACACAGGTATTTTTTCTTTATATTTTAATTGAAATAATTAAGGTTGATAGTTGTTTCTTACAATATAATATATTTGACTAGTTTCAAACATATAATATTCCTGAAAATAGGGCTGTTATAGTTTCTAAATTAAAATAACTTAAAGCGCTGTGAGCTCACGAGATGAAAACACAGGCGCGCGGGGGTGAAATCGAGCAAGCGCAAGTCGCAAAAAATGCAAGTTATCATTTGTAAAAAAATAAATATTTACTTTTCAATACAAATTAATCCGACAATGTGTTTGATTTAAAAATATGAATTTTATCTTATATTTCTAAAGCAATTTATTGGTTTCATATAGAGAAAAATTGCTTTGAAAAGTAAATTAAGAGGTATGTTTAAAAGAAATTTCAATGCAGAGATTGTGTTTTGAGATGCGTCAATGGTTGCTTAAAGGTCTTGAAAACAGCAAATTATTTTTACAAGCATACAGTAAGTCACCGTTTGTTGGATGCACAGCTTTAAAAAAACTCCGTTTTGCCGATTTTACGCTGTCACAGGGCCTTAAGATGAATCGATGAGAAACTTCGAACCGCATATGTTTATTATAACGCTTCCGCATGTCCGATAAGAAACTCGATATTATCAATTCAGCCCATTTATGTATTTTCTGAAATATTTTCTTATCAAACATCAGTGATATCTGAGAAAAACCAGATATAACTTAATGCGGTTATCTATATTACCAATTTCAGTAGGTAGGATATCAAAATTCCTACAGACTTTTATTGCCAGATAGCCATAATAATGACTATTTGGCAATAATATTTCGCTCTAAGTGGGTTCTCGCATTTCTTTAAGGTAGAGATGGCAATTGCAAGGCTTAGCTTATTCATATATTTTTACACTCCAATTTGTTTCCATGGGATTGTAGTTTACTGAGTTAACTTAAAATATTTGCCTAGTCTTGCTAAAAACAAAAGTCTATTATATTTATTTACAAATATCACCACAGAGGTAGTTGTATGTTTTGTTTTACTGATACAGACAAAAATATATACTACCAAGGGGTCTGAATGTAGTGTATTGAAAAAATTATTCCAATATAAATTAGCCTTTAACTGTGATCTTACTTGGTGATAATTCCTGCTGTTGTCTAAGGTGGTAGTGGTCTACCTTTTTAATGTCTTCGCCGCACGTCTTGTCGCACAAAATCTATTATTTGAATATGAAATCTGATCTCACCTGTGTGAAGAAGGCAGCGACTCGGCCTCAAGACACCAGCCGGCCACAAGGTTGAAGGGCACGTGTATTTCCGTGTTTCCATTGAGCGTTTGGTTCGCACTTATCTGTAAAACACACGCATTATCACTTACATGTTTACAATAATAATTTTAGTCCATTGAAATGGTAATGTTTGTCTAAGACTCGACCGCTTATTTTCTTGCTTGTTCTCAATAGAAAAGTTGTTTAAAGAAAATTGTAGTTTATAAACCTACCTCTGATGATTCAATATTTTATTACCTTTGTGCGCGTTATGAACGCGTTCAAACCATTGCAGTTGCAAGGAAAAACCTTTTTCCACAACAAAACCTATTGTATTTTCAAAGAAATGTAATCAAAATAGGTATATTAACGTAACTATTTATGTTTGAACTAAAAATATCTGAATGCATTATAAATGCCATTCAAATATTTTAGTGGACTAAAATGTGCCTTTCAAAAGAGCGAGGTTGAATCCTCATTAGTATTCGGTAGAACATAAATCTTAACAATAAAAAGATTTGAACGTAAATATAAGTATTCACAATAATTCCTGAACATACGTTATTTTAAGTTACTTATTAGCTTTGCGAATAGTCCAATTAGAATTAATAACTCTTAAATCGTTTTTAAATGTTAAGTAACTAATTAGCTGCAGTAAAAATTATAAACCGGGCCTTTTTTGTACTAATTTATTTTTTACCTTGACCCAGAATATAACTGATGCGTCATACAATTCGTCTCATTTCCTAGAATGTTTACGTAGGTAATGTAAGAGTTCTTTATTTCATTCTATCAAATTATGTTATTATTGGCAGCCATAGGGACTGCCTAGTGAAAACGAATATTTGAAAAAAAAGTTAACACTTCAAAAAAAAAAATGAAGTCACTGAGGAAGCCTTGCAAAGCCTTTCATAGTTATTGATTTAAATAAGATAATTTTAAGGCTTATCTTAATTAGATTTTTTGCAATTTTTGTTGCAAAATGCACGCATTAAAACAAATAAGCTGTCAATGTTGGTTTTGTAAATATGAAGATAAACATAATATTAACTAGTGACAGCTTCAGCCGACCATTTCACTATGACAATGGTGGTTATCCTCCATTTATCACTCTTTAAGGATCTTTCCCTAAAAATGCCCTAAAATCCTTTTATACACATGTTCACATCCTGTACTGAAATCTGATACCTACCCGAGTTTTAGTGAAGGCTGAAATAGTGAGTGTATTTAGTTTTTATATAAAATACAAATATTAAATGCTTAGAAATAAAATAGTAGTATAACTGGGTGGTAGAGTCAAAACATGACGTAACATAAGAGAGACCTGTATGTCCTGCATGTTTTTTAAATAAATTGAGTTTAAATACACAATTTATATAGATAAAGATATACTTTCCCTAGTTCTATCTGAATCTAAAGAAACTTTCATACACCCCGGGTTCACATCACACAACGCATCTAGTAACGAAAACAGCATGGTGACATAGGTACGCATAAAAACTTGCAAACTAATACACTTAAACTTCAAATAAATTATATAAAACAATACAATAAATTAAAACAATACAGCTTTAAAAATTCGATTGACACTGAAGTTGAACGTAATATTATGTTAGGTTAGTATAATCGTGTTAACATTTTTTAATGTACCCACCACCCTTTGTTTATGTAATCGTTATGATTACACAAACATCATTCAGGTATTCTGACATACATTACGATAAGAAAACAATATTACTTATACCTACCTATAAGATATTACTAACAAGAAACCCGGACTAGTAACATTTACAAGAATATTTAAATTCAGTTTTAATTTAACCTAATCCTCAGTACCTAACGACAAAATTCGGACCTCTGAAATTATGTCACCAATTAATTACTGACTCAAATGAAAACAATATACGATGTCACACTAACCTTTAGTCCCTAATGTATTTTTTCATAAATGAATGAGTTATAAAATATCGATAATTGGGCTCATTTTTAGGGTTCCGTTGATCAGAAGGAAAAAAGGAACCCTTATAGGATCACTTCGTGGTCTATCTTTTAACACGCATTTTCTCGGGTATCAAGTTGAAATGAAAAAAAATTATCAGCAGGGCGACCGCGTATCTTCTGCATCGATCATTGTTACAGTATCAATTGTTGTGATTGGCTGAATTTATGGTATTCTTGCTGCGTCAATGGATTTTGTCCAGTGGAAGAGTGTTAACCAAACAGAGGTGATTGTGTAGCTGTCAGAGATACGCGGTCGCCCTGCAGGTTTACGATCCTTTGGAGCTGTAAAAAATCATGAGTGTCTAAGTCAACGCAATCAAAAGAAACGGTCGTTTATGCCGCAAATTTTGACATTCGCCAGTAAATCAAAACTTATGGGGTACTTCCCGTCGACCTAGAATCATGAAAGGCAAGAAGCAAGGTCTCACAGCACAAGTAAGAAAAAATCCCAAAATCGTTAATTAGGGTTCCGTGTTCGTTAATTAGACTCGCGCTTGGCCTGTTTTTTAAATAGCAGTGGTAGTCTTGCAAATTTATTATAAACTATCTGATGCCCGCGACTTCGTCCGCGTGTCGTGTTTAAGTTTTTTTTAATTCCCGCGGGAACTTTCAAGTTCTTAATTTCCCGGGATAAAAGTAGTATATGTCACTCTGCAGGTCCTTAACTTAACACCCGTGACAAAAATCACGTTAATCCGTCACGGCGTGATTGAAGGACAGACCAACAAACAAACACACTTTCGCATTAATAATATTAGTATGATTCAAAGAAAGAAATATTTCAACGACGCGAAGCTGCACAGTTACCTCCCGTTTGCGAAGCCTCCTCAGGAGCCTTCTTTTTCCTGGTCCTCTTTCGCATTGGCAATCCTTGCAGAGCTTCGAATTCGACAACAGGTCGCACAATTTGGATAGGACCATACACTAGCACTTTGCGCACTAAACACTAACCGACTGCGTATTGCGTGCACACGCGAAACAAAGGGGAAACGCATCGGATTAAAAACAAAACATGATCCGTGAGATAAACAGTTTATTAAATTACAACATCTGTCGAAGAGTGCCAGATATCGAATGATAAGTCGCTAGTATTTGCGATAACCAGTAACCGATGCCACAGAATCGGTATGGACCGTAGCAGTTTCAACGTAGGTTCTACAGTGTAACGGATTTGTTATGCGCAATATTGTAGTTTCTAATTAACATAACATAAAAACAAGAAATTAAATAAACTAGTGACATAATTTACTTCGCCAAGATGACGCGACGAATTGATTTAAGAAATCTTTTTTATGTACTATTTTGTAATGGTATATAACAAGTATTTTAAGAACCACAGCATACGTGAAATATAAATAAATGCTTTTAAAACTATGAACAATATTTTTTCGTTTTGCCTGTCTGTCGAATTATATTATTCAAGTAGCACAAAATTCGCCACAAAAGAATAATCCAAACTGATTGTAGAAACAGTATTTTAGGGTTTTCACTATTTCAGAGAAACCTACAAGGTCAGGTGTGAAAACAGTGAGTTTTTGTGGACTGTAGAACATTGTAGACTGCAGTAAAGAGGGGCGCATTATAGACTGTAGAACATTGTAGACTACAGTGAAGAAGGGCGTATTGTAGACTGTAGAACTAAACATGTACTAGTTATAATCAGTTCCAACAGCCGGGTTATCATCTTTGACCATTTAAACCTACTTTCCTGCTAAAAGTTTACTGACTCATTGCGGCATGCGGATGAAGAGGTCCCGATTTCGATTTCCAGATCAGGCCATAATTAAATATTGGGGTTTTCTGTCAAGAATTAGAAAGTTTCTCGGAGAGCACGTTAAGCTGTCGGTCTTGCATCTCTCTCCAGTCGTGTTAGATTTTCGTTAGTAACCTTGGGCCTATGTGTGGAACGGATAGAGAGTGCACAAGATAGCGCAAATACTTGTGTGGTCGATTTCCAGAGATTAGCCATCTGCGCAGGAGGTATTATAGTAATAATGTCCAATGTAATGATGGGAGGACCATCATTAGCAAGGTATTTCGGTTATTTATTTATTATTGTTATTTATTTATATTGGGCAACCCAAACAAATCTGTACCACCAGAAATACTCTTTTTTAAATAAATTGAAAATAAATATGATAAAATCAAACTCGAATTTAAGTACATTTCAAATATTATGCAGTCTTCTTAGTTGAAGCTCATTGCATCGTGCTGTAAAATTGCACGAGTTATGCTGCAAGTGAAAAATATGCATTTGCATTTACTGATATGCATTTGCATTTTGAAAGCGTTAAGTAACAGTCCGTTTAGCATCACCTTCTAAGGCAGATTTATGATTATGTAGCACTAACTGTGACTGATTTGCTGAAACCTTGAAGGCCACTTTCGACGGTTGCGTTACGCCGTACCTACTTTTAAGGGCAAGCGTAGACGACGGACTATTGTTCGTCTGTTGTTGTCGTCCTATTTGCCTGGACCGACTTTTTTTAAGAACTTTAATTCCTCTCAAGGTGTTTATTAATCAACTAAGTAAGGAAGCTACATAGTAATAGAAATAGAAATCTTTATTAATAAAATTAACAAAAGTACTAAAATACAATGAATTCCTGGCCCCTAAGCTAGGAGGACCCGTATCTAAGGGGCCAGTTCCTTCCCAAACGTTGATTAAAAATAAATACATGATTAATTATTATTAAACTAGCTTTTTTTTAAATGCCGTAACACATGTAGCTTGGCCACTGCTTGTATCATATTTTTATAAAATAATATTCATTAAGTAGGACAGTTGTTGTCTGCGTAGGTATCTTTCTATTAATCCAAAGGCTGCGTTATGCGACGCAGTACTTGGTGATATTTTTACGGTACGCAGTCGATAGTACCTCGTCTGCGCTAGACCTAAAATATACATTATTACTAATTGTGCAGGCGAGTTAGTCAAATTGATTGTATGACACCATTTTGGACTGGTCAATAGATTGGACTGTGACAATTTTAACAGATTTATTTTTAGAGACCAGACCTGATTTAACTGGTTATTAATAGAACAAAAAACTTAAATTATATTACATTTAATTAAAATTCAAAATTAATAAACAATTACATAGTAATACCTATTATGTAGTTTAATTAAGCATAAAAATATCGCACTTGCAAAATAAAATTACAACCTTATCTTTATTTTAAGTTTTTATTATACTACAAGTTAGATCTTGATTGCGAGTAAACCTATACCCTAAATTAGTTTCTATACGGCATCGTACCAACGCTACATCGTTTCACTGAACGTTTTTCCTTATCTTTCTTGAATCTCTTACTCTCTTACTAGACTCATGCAACTCAAGCAACCAACCCTTTATCAAACTTTAAAACGCGCTTCTAGTATGAAAAGGATTGACTTGACCAGTTTCTGCCCTAAGATTCCGTTTTTAAAGTAAGGTTTAAAAATTAAAATCGAAATTATTATGGATTTATTACTCCGAAAAAGGTCAAGGTAAAAATGTCTAATTGATCGAACAAAGCATTTATAAATAACCACAGCGTTTAAAGGAACGCCTTTTGACATTACATCTGCCTGCCGTCTGAGGTCGAATAGTTGAACTCGCTAGCCAAACCGACTAGCGCCATCTAGTGTGGGATAGCAGCAGTACAATGTAAAGTGATTTATTAAAAGAATTACATAATTCTTACAAATTTATTATCCCAGTATTATCCTCATCCCTGCCCAAATAATGCAAAGCTTAATTTTTTCCTGAACAACATGGCCGAGTAGTTGAAAACTTTAAAATAATTGACGCGCTAATCACAACGGCTAGCGCCATCTAGCGTGGGGAAGCAGCAGTTGTTTGGTGAAACTTTTCTTTATTGTATAACAATAGCAATAGCAAAAAAAAATACTTTGCACATTTGCACTTTGATTTTTGATACCTAGGCAAACTCACATAGTTGCGCTGGTCAAGCCATTTGAATGTTAATCGAACTTAATGTATTAATTTTAAATATATACCGGTTATAACTCACGTGTTTTGTCGGAAAATGCCCGACTAGTTTCAAACCCGTCCGGGGTCCTTATCATGAGCCTGTTCGCGCGACGCCGTAGCTGAATTTAACACGGGCGAAGCTGCGGCAACAGCTAGTCAGCTACAAAGCTTTTTTTTAGCTCTTGACTACGATCTCGCCTGATGGTAAGTGATGATGCAGTCTAAGATGGTAGCAGGCTAACCTGTTAGGCATGGCATTTATATTAAACAAATACCTCTATTCGGTTTCTACGCGGCATCGTACTGGAACGCTAAATCACTTGGCGGCACGTCTTTGTAGGGTGGTAACTAGCCACGGCCAGTCTCCCAATCGAAATTTGTATGTTGCTGATTTGACAAGTTATCAAATGTAGAATTTCTAATTGGTCATACTCAAGTATGTTGCTTGCGTTGCTTTTTTTAATCAATTTTACAAAGATTTAAATAGTGTGGAACATGCCTTTTCTAATGTAGTGACGGTTCTCTTTACTTAATACACACTAAGATATTATGAGTTTATATTAGGTATAAACCTTCTTACCCACCTTAGTTTCCATTTCCTTAATAATTAATATTTAATAGGTACTTGATATGAAACGTAAAATTACGTACTTATGGATTATGTATGACTAAAATAATTGTAATTGAGTTTTCAGGAAATAGGTAAGTTGAATCTCTTCCATGCTGGTTTGACATGGCAATTTCGAACATTAGGACGATAATGGGCTGTAGTGGTGGTGGTGGTGGTATATTAATTATTATGATATTAACAATAATAAAAAAAATTGAACTTAAAGCAGGCGAAGCCGTAGGCAACAGCTAGTCAGATATAAAGGTAGTCGCTCACCTTGAGCAGCGTCGCGTTGAGGTGCACCAGGTAGTTGAACAGGTGGTGGTGCGCGTGAGGGTCGCGCAGCGCGTTGGGGTCGCCCAGCGCGGCCAGCATGCGCCGCCACAGCACGCACGCCACGTCCGGCAGCCAGCCGCGCGCCGCGCCGCCCAGCACCACGCCCACGCCCGCGCCCGCGCCCACGCCCAAGCCCGCCTCGCCGCCCACGCCCGCGCCCGCGCCCACCACGCCCTCGCTCTCCGACCACTCTGTGCGGGTAGCGACGAGTTAGGGTACTCAATAGGTACGATGACAACTCAATCAACTCAGCAACCCTGCTGGCTCAATTCACTTTTATACATCAAATGAACTAGGACTATATATATAATGCCTTTTATAATGCTTATTTTAGGAATATTATGTATTTAAAAGGGTGGCACTAAATCGCAAGCACTGGAGAGAGCTGGAGGAGGCCTTTGCCGCGAGGCACACAGAAATAAGGGACTTCTTGTGATTAATTTTTTAAAACTATAATTGTAAAAAGTTCTGTAATAAAAAGCTAATTTTTTTTTATATATTTAAAATTGGTAATTGTACTATGAATTTTTGGAATAAATGAATTTATTATTATTATTATTATACTTAAAAAACACTTTGTATGGTATGGAATTTGCAATTGTGACGTCATCAAATTTCAACGCACTTTTTTTCTTTGATCTGTATTATAAAATGGTTATCAAACTTAAAACTAACCGAGGATGTGAATTTTAGGTCTTTTTGAAGACCCTCTATTTAATAATCAGTTAGAAATAATTTACTTTTGATATAGGCATCATCCCTATTGTATAAATGGCTAGTAGCCCATAACTTCTATTCTTTAAAATAATTTTTGAATTTTAAAATCTAAATCTCATTAAAACTCATTAATTTAAACTCTTATTTGTTTATTTAATTTAAAAAAAAAATTTGAAGCTTTCAACTTGTTTAGTAATTTTTGAAAACCTATGTTACTTTTAAGCATTTTGCACGCCATTGCATGGCTGATTGTAACATGCTCACCTTATAACATAATAATATCGTACTCGTATGTACCTTACAATCTTGCAAATAAATAAATATTCTATTCAATATACTTTTTCATTTTTTGTTTCGCACTCAGTTATCAGAGACAAGACGTCAGAGACCTAATTCATTGTAAAAAAATGTTAAAATACTTCATTACTATATTTATATAATTTTAAGTAGTACGTGTACTACTGTACGTGTGTATGTCACTGATCTCCTTCTAAACGGCTGGACCAATTTGAATGATTTTTTTTGTATGCGTTTGGATGGCGCCCTGGATGGTTTAGATTCACAAATCTAAAACATCCATATGGCGCTGCAGATGCAGGACAACGTATCTAGTTGTATTATTATTTTTGTTGATTTTGAACGTGCAAAATTCTAATATTTCAATTATCCTCTATGAATACTTAATATAATTATTAATACACAATATAATTCATTATAACTTAATTAACGTTAGCTCATATTTTGCCTAAAAAATTATAGCCGGTCCTTTTTATTTCAAGCTGTAAAACACCATCTATAGCCAGCTCGGGCAGTTCGGCAGTTGTTGTGTACTCAATATACTCAATATATTTATAACATGTAGGATATAATGGTGTCTTTTATGTTACGTCGTGTTTTGACTCTGCCACCGGTTCGGAAAGAAGATTGCGCAAAAATATATATCATATTTCGCGTATGGTAATCACCTACTACGCACTGCGAATGCGGAGCATCATACAACTCCGCACAGCACAAAATGTTCGCGCAAATATAATTTTTACTGATGATAGCCTGTTTGCCTTTTAGATCCTTCCACATTATTCATACACAAAAACTCAAAAACTTACCAACGTTTCCGCCATCAGAAGCCAAGTCTATTTGTAAAGGAGAATCTTTTATAGAGCTACTTTCAACACCGCTAGATGGAGCCGGGGATGGAGAACGGGACCCTAAGGACAAAAACACTACTTAATGCGTCTGGCAATCATTTAGTTAGAGCTATCGGAATGATTTTGATACTAAAGATATTATTGTAATGAAGCGGCGTTTCAGTATAATATATGATCTATCTAATGTAATGTAAAATGCACTATTCTCTGTCCAATCCTTTACTTTACTTATGACAGCTCGAGTCAATGATGTTCTTATCTGTTACTGATTCGATTTTTGATAACTTTCTTCATGAATAAGTTTTAATCTATTTGACACATTGATATTAATTTTTCCTCAACATATTTTATTGTTTTATAAACATACCCAAGCGTTTAAATGACTAAATATATAATTACGGTCTTATTCATAAAAAAAGCCTATAGAACGTTTATAACGTTCATTAGTTAAAATGCTCGATAGGCCTATGAAACGTTCGATAAAATTCTCTATTCATAACGGTTCTATAAACCTTCTATAACTAATAATCGTCTATAAGCAAAAATGTTGCCATTATTATGAAATTCGCAAAAAAGTTCGACGAACATACCGAATCGACCACAGATAATATGTATCGATTGTCCAAATACGTCTGATCATAGACAATATTACTGCTTCAAACCATATTTTGTTGTCTACGGAACGTCAAGTTGTTTCAAGTGGTCAACATACAATTAACTGAGTTAAATTTATTTTTGAAGTAAAAGTATTTTAAACGTAGTTTAGTTTATCATGGAATCTCAATCGAAGACCGTTAAAAGGCAGAGAAGTGAAAACTGGTTGGAGGAAGATAAGGTTTGTACTGATACACCTAAAATTGGATCAAAGTAAGGAAACATTCTTACACCTCCTAAACTAACGCTTTCTTATGCTTCTATTTATTAGATGATGTTGAAAGAATTAATAAGGGAGAGAGTTTCAATCATAGAAAATAAAAACACAGACGCAAACACGAACGCAAAGGTGGCGGCTTGGAATGATTTACGTACTAGGTACGAAGCTCGTTAGATTTTGAATTTAATGAGGTATTTTGTGTAAGTAGTTTATAACTCAGCATTTCGTGTTTCAGTTTTAACAATATGGCCCACACTCCTAAGCATTTCGTGTTTCAGTTTTAACAATATGGCCCACACTCCTAGAACACTGCAACAAATTAAAGCTCAGTGGGGCATAATAAAAATGACTGAAAAAAAAAAGAAGTGCCTGGAACGGAAACAAAGACTCCAAACTGGTGGTGGTCCACCACCTGGTACTGACCCACCAACTGGTGATACATCAAAGAAAAGCTTGCATTATTTTATATAATCAGCAATAATATTGTAATTTTCAATGTTTAATATGTACTTCAAATTCGATTGTTTTGTTTACAAATTATCATTGACAAACAATTTTGTCATTTTCTTAGTAATCAGATGGTATGAGTTCGGCCATCTTGTATCTTATAATACTGATATAGTAGGGTCCTGGCCTCTATAACTTTATGATAGGTTTATAGAACTATTTAGTGTTATAATGCTGTTATGAATACGATTTTTTGCCAATCTTCCTATAGCGAGCTTATAGAACACTTTAGGTGTTCCATAACTTTTTATGAATAAGACCGTTGTCTATATGTAAAACACAGTACAGTAAATGTAACATGAATATGCCAGGTCAATGAAACCATCCATCGCCAAAGATGTGTGGTGCTTAAAGGAGTATACGAGTTACGAAATATCCGATAAAAGGGAAGGTCGCTTCACTATTGTAAAAAAATCTGCGTCTATGAAGTATTGCCTTTTTTGTTGATGGTTGCCTGTCAATAATTATGAAATTTCATAGACGTGCTTATGTCATAAGTAAAATAAATGGTTGGACAGACTAGAATCAGTGCGTAATTTATTGCAGATAATAATGAGCAAGATTTTATTAAAGTTATAAGTTTGATGATGATAAGAACATAGAAGAAATGTTACCACTCGCGGAGTCCCTTTCTTCGTGTTGCGACGATTGTCTCAGCGAATCCAGGGAATACCACCGCCTCGGCTTATTGCTTACTGGTTCTTTGGTTTCATCTGTTGAACAAGTGTAAATTAAGAAATTAAATCACCCCGAACAAGTAAAATGTTATAGGAAACTTCTCATACCCATCACCTTCCTACTCCAATATAATTGTGAATACTTATGACCACTTAATATATTTCTCATAAACTGTAGTTAGAAAATAGGATACACCTGTATCCTTTTGTCTAACCACAGTTTAAAACCGCGATACGAAAAGGCGTACAAAAACCGGGATTTTTTAATTGTGGATATTTTAAAATGGGCAGTTACCAAAATGGACACGAGTTTGGGCGTAACCAATTTTGACTATTTGCGGGTCGAGATAAATCTAATAAATACAAACACCACGAACCTGTGTTTATTAGTATTGAGTTTATCTAGCCTTCCTGCTTTATTCTCTCATTCTCAGACCTTGGTCACTGTCTATAAGCTATTCATGGCGACCAGATCAATAAGCCGATTACGAAACAATGCAGGCGTTGGAGTTCCTAGGTGCTTGAATGGCGACCCCAATTCGGGGAGCACAACGTTGGCAGAACCCAACTAGTTGGACAAACGACATCAAACGAGTCTCGAGGATCCGTCGGATCCAGGCGGCGCAAGATCTTTAAGAACCTATATCTAGCAGTAGTCGACAACGGCGAAGAGTCCTTATCGAATCGATAGGAGTCGGTGACTTGCTAGATATACCTGCAGGTTGCTGCGTGTGTATCTGTGCGTGTCTGGGCAGGTGCGGGTCGCTGCGACACCTCGCTAGCGGCCGCCGCAGCGCCGCTTCCTTGCGCGGGTGCGACTCGTGACTCGTCCGCGGCGACTCGCCTACGACAATGTTATATACCTGCAGGTTGCTGCGTGTGTATTTGTGCGTGTCTGGGCAGGTGCGGGTCGCTGCGACACCTCGCTAGCGGCCGCCGCAGCGCCGCTTCCTTGCGCGGGTGCGACTCGTGACTCGTCCGCGGCGACTCGCCTACGACAATGTTATATACCTGCAGGTTGCTGCGTGTGTATCTGTGCGTGTCTGGGCAGGTGCGGGTCGCTGCGACACCTCGCTAGCGGCCGCCGCAGCGCCGCTTCCTTGCGCGGGTGCGACTCGTGACTCGTCCGCGGCGACTCGCCTACGACAATGTTATATACCTGCAGGTTGCTGCGTGTGTATTTGTGCGTGTCTGGGCAGGTGCGGGTCGCTGCGACACCTCGCTAGCGGCCGCCGCAGCGCCGCTTCCTTGCGCGGGTGCGACTCGTGACTCGTCCGCGGCGACTCGCCTACGACAATGTTATATACCTGCAGGTTGCTGCGTGTGTATTTGTGCGTGTCTGGGCAGGTGCGGGTCGCTGCGACACCTCGCTAGCGGCCGCCGCAGCGCCGCTTCCTTGCGCGGGTGCGACTCGTGACTCGTCCGCGGCGACTCGCCTACGACAATGTTATATACCTGCAGGTTGCTGCGTGTGTATTTGTGCGTGTCTGGGCAGGTGCGGGTCGCTGCGACACCTCGCTAGCGGCCGCCGCAGCGCCGCTTCCTTGCGCGGGTGCGACTCGTGACTCGTCCGCGGCGACTCGCCTACGACAATGTTATATACCTGCAGGTTGCTGCGTGTGTATCTGTGCGTGTCTGGGCAGGTGCGGGTCGCTGCGACACCTCGCTAGCGGCCGCCGCAGCGCCGCTTCCTTGCGCGGGTGCGACTCGTGACTCGTCCGCGGCGACTCGCCTACGACAATGTTATATACCTGCAGGTTGCTGCGTGTGTATTTGTGCGTGTCTGGGCAGGTGCGGGTCGCTGCGACACCTCGCTAGCGGCCGCCGCAGCGCCGCTTCCTTGCGCGGGTGCGACTCGTGACTCGTCCGCGGCGATTTGCCTACGGCAATGTCATTAGTGTGACTTTATTGTTACATCATGATGCTCACTTGAAAGGAGGCATATTGTATTCATGAATTATATTGAGACTAATAATTTAACACTTTTGATATTTTTGTGCAGAGGCCTCACGAAAGATTAAATCTAATTAGTTAATAAAAGACAATATTCGGGCGCCTTTGTTATCGCCGCCTCTAAATCAGATCGCGACCTAAACACCAAAGTATTCAATAGTCGCTGAGTCTCTCGAAAGGACACTAAATCACCAAAGTCACTCTGTCCCCCAGATGGAAATGAATGAAAAAAAATAAATCGAGTCAAATTGATAACTAACGAAAAAAATAACACTTCCTGATTTTTTTTAATTTGTAATAATGTAATTAATTGTAATTTGTTAATTTAATAACTCTTAATTTTAATTTATATTTCAATCATATCAGTCACTGACATAATTTGCAGTAGTAAAAATGGTAACTTTAAATGCATTTTATTATCTATGTGTATTTTTGAAACGTATTAGAAATAAAGGCTATTTTATTTTATTTTATTTATTTATTTTATTTAACCGTAGGGCAATGTTACCTGGTGTCCTAGCATCACTAGTCCCAAGGGTAGGTCGTCGTAAGGGCATGGGTCGAGGGTTAATAGGCGCGGGGACCGGTCTGCGTCCTCTACCACGGCCTTCGGGCGCTGTATTGGTCTCCGATAACTCCAGCGAGTAAACGTGCCTTGCCAGCACACGGGTCAAGGTTTCCATTGTTTTCTACAACGAAATCATTCATTGAACGACACATTTCCGTACATTATTATCTCCAAACTCAACTTTTGCAAAGTGTGATCATCTGTGTTGGTGTTACTCATAGAATTGATCCTCAAAAAATTTTCGTGAAAATGAAATTGTTCGTTGTTGTGCTCTCGATTGCAAATTTATTTTATATAGATGTTAAAATGTATAGATTTAAAGGAAAACGCATTAAAACTTATTTTAAACACTAAGCTTCTGAACAAGACTTTAAATGGAACTGCAAATCTTGTTTTCTCAAAACTTTACACAAAAAAAGTTGGAAATTCATGATAGTAACTTTGAAAATATAAAAAAGAGAAAATTAACCTTACCGCCCACTCCTTTATCAAATCCTCCCAATGCGTCAGCCGCGTCAGTAGTTCCATAAAGTTCTGCCACAGCTCCGGTTTAACTGCCACATTCAGATTTGCCTTTATCCACGTCACTATTAGAGTTTGGAATAACGCCGGAGCTAGAAAACCACCTAAAGACCAGAAGTATATTCAATATATATATATTCATATTTTTGTGTGAGGATACTAAAATTTATGGAAAAAAGTGGAATTACCAAGGGTGTCTTGTTTCCTTTTAGGTGGTACTTTTGTGAGGACTAAAGATGTTATTTGGAGTAATACCAACAGTAATTGTTCCCTGTAAAAAGTATTATACACAGTTAATATTAATTCTTACAAACGAATTTTTAAAAGGTTTTATTGGGCAGTGAAGTTACAAGAACAATTTTATGCCTAGGAAGTATGCATTTACCATCAAACAGTGACAAAATGGTATAAAGATATACATATATTTCTCATATAGGATATATGTACTTTCGATCCCCTGATCGATTTTTATGGGAATACGCGCGCTCTATACAAACATGTTTGCCGCTCGCGTCATGAATGTTTGTGGGATTGAATCCTGTAAAGTTACCAGGAGCCGGCGTCCATCGCGACGTGCATGACCATGTATCGGTAGATGTTGAGCACGCGCTTGCAGGTGTCGGTCTGCTCGTCCAGCAGTTGCGGCGCGACCGGCGACGAGCTCGCTACGAACACGTTTGCCGTTCGCGTCATGAATGTTTGTGGGATTGAATCCTGTAAAGTTACCAGGAGCCGGCGTCCATCGCGACGTGCATGACCATGTATCGGTAGATGTTGAGCACGCGCTTGCAGGTGTCGGTCTGCTCGTCCAGCAGTTGCGGCGCGACCGGCGTCGAGCTCGCTACGAACACGTTTGCCGCCCGCGTCATGAATGTTTGTGGGATTGAATCCTGTAAAGTTACCAGGAGCCGGCGTCCATCGCGACGTGCATGACCATGTATCGGTAGATGTTGAGCACGCGCTTGCAGGTGTCGGTCTGCTCGTCCAGCAGTTGCGGCGCGACCGGCGACGAGCTCGCTACGAACACGTTTGCCGCTCGCGTCATGAATGTTTGTGGGATTGAATCCTGTAAAGTTACCAGGAGCCAGCGTCCATCGCGACGTGCATGACCATGTATCGGTAGATGTTGAGCACGCGCTTGCAGGTGTCGGTCTGCTCGTCCAGCAGTTGCGGCGCGCCCAGCCCGCCGGGCGGCGCGACCGGGGACGCGCTCGCTACGAACACGTTCGCCGCTTGCGTCATGAATATTTGTAGCACGTTCTGTAAGAAATTCATAGGGGTACACGGGTACAACTTTGATAAATGATAAATGATTTATTTATTTTATGTAGGACAACTTGTGTCACTTATGAAACGTTAAGACTCTACCACCGGTTCGGAAGTGTCTCTACTGAGAAGAGCCGGCAAGAAACTCAGCAGTTGCTCTTTTCATAGAAAAGAAAAGGTTACAGTATGTAGACAACACAACACATACGTTACAAGTATTACACTGACTTGTGGGTGCAAGTATTACACTGGATGCGAGGCCGGTGGCTTCCATGCAACTTTGTCATTAATAGAGATTTGATAGCTTGTTTCTCAAAAACTTGACGCTTTGGAAGATTTTGTGTCATAGAACACTGTTTAGTTTGTATTGATACCAGCTATTGATTAATACAGGTTTTACGAGTGACCGCTTTTTTGAAAAAAAAAATGGCGGAAATTTATTAGTCATCTTCGACTTAACAGATAGATGTTTCCTGCAAGGACCTCAAGAGAACAGGGTCTTTTGTGTTCCCAGCTATTCGCTTGAGATTGTCTGTCCACCAAGTAGGGATCTTCCAACGCTGGGCGTGTTTCCGTACCAAGGGGCTTGAATAGCGGCCCTATTAAACACCGCAACGGCTAACGTCTCATTGAACACGTGCTCTACCCATTACTTATTCAGACAAA
Organism: Erebia palarica; assembly: GCA_964035005.1. Taxonomy (NCBI): domain Eukaryota; kingdom Metazoa; phylum Arthropoda; class Insecta; order Lepidoptera; family Nymphalidae; genus Erebia; species Erebia palarica. The sequence goes on from OZ035994.1 coordinate 22,773,854, forward strand.
CGGGCGTTTCCGGCATTGACAAACAAAATATTCTCTCTCAAGTTGAGCCTGAAAAATATTTAGTTCAAACAGTTCTCGATACGATACCTGCATCCCCGCTCGCACCATAACATTGTCCCGTCCAATGGCGCCCAAATAGGAGTCATTGCGGAGTCGCCGCGGAGGCGCGAGCGGTTCCCCGCTTTGTGCCAGTTGCTGCTCGTATATACTCTCCATAAGAAACGGCGGGATTTCCGCTACCTGAAGACAATTTATAAGGGTTCGCCGTTGACATCCAGTGCTGAACTTACCAGTTCCACAATCTAAATTTAAGAGAACACTTAGGACCAATAAGTGACAGCAGGGCGACCGCGTATCTCTGACAGCTACAGTGTAATGATCGCAATCACCTCTGATTGGATAACGCTCTTCCACTATTGGACAAAATCCATTGACGCAGCAAGAATACCATTCAGCCAATCACTACAATTGATACTGTAACAATGATTGATGCAGAAGATACGCGGTCGCCCTGCTGTTTTCACATCCAATAACTGTCCAAAAACAATGGTCTTAAATTTAAAAAAAATTGCTTTTTATTTTTCCTAACACATTTACTTAATTATTTTTACATTTTGTGCCTAACACCAAATGATCTTAAGAATTCCATTATATTAAGACAGTTGATAAAAATTTTGCATAAGACAGCTGTACAACCTGCAGTGTGCTGCGTATATCCAGCTGTTACGTGCGACTCGTTTAGGTGTTCTGTCAGTGGGGAGTTTGCTTGTAATTCACAGATTATGGCACAACTGAGGTAGCTCAAACAACGTAACAGGCAAAATGGTGAAGAATCTCTTTTAATACTTTGGTTGAGGGAAACATTTATAGTGAGTCTCTTAAATTTACAGTGTCTGCGAAGATCGAGTATCTCTATGAATAAAGTATGGGCCCCGGGTTTTACCGAAAATTTAAATTCCCTGATTATTTTTTTAATTTATCTAGATATAACTAGGGCTGTGAAGGCATAGCAGACAAACAGACAGACAAGCACAGTTTCGCATTTACAATATTAGTATGAATTATCATTTTTGATACAGCATAACATAAAAGACTGTTAAAGTTGAGCTGTAGTCACAGACAAGATTATGAATAGGTACCACAGTATGATAAATGTTTGCTAATAACATCATTAATGTTATTGATTAAAAAATTTCTTTCATAAAGTTAAAGCCAATCACCCAAACCCACTTGCCAACTCACTACTAGTCGCCCCAAGATTGAAAAGGTTAAAACGAGCTGACGTGCTCGATATCTGACGAACGTTCAAGCGCTGGCTCCCTCGTTCGCAAAAGTCAATCTAAGAGAACAACGCATCTGCTTATAGTTCCCCGACTGATTGCAGATTCAAGAGGAGCAAAAAAAAAAACTTTCTTAAACTTAAGTAAATACTAAAATAAGTTTAAACCGATACTTGCATTCATTTGTATCCAGTCTTTATAGAGTGCGATGACGCGGCGTATAGCGGCCGCGTGCGAGAAAGGCAACAGGAAGGCTTGTCGCAAGACTTCGACCGTGAAGTCCACGTGCTCTCGGGACCAGCAACAGAGCACGTCGCGTACCACTTGCTCAGAGCTTAGCTCCTCGTATAAACCTGAGCCTGCTGAAAGACCAAACGCTTTTATGTATGTGTGGAGACGTTTTCACAGTATCCCATCCGATATATATATATATTTTTTGCCTCTTACTTTAAGAGGGCCGAGTTTCCTCCGACTTGGTGGTTTCACTATTTTAATAGTTTCTTGATGTATTCTTTGTGTATTCTTAGCGCTTAATTTTAAAGTTTTATTATTTATTGGGTTATTAATCCTTCGTTATTATAAGTTGTAAATATGTTGAAAATTTATATCTATTTATATTCTTAACGCTTAATTTTAAAATTTTATTATTTATTGGGTCATTTATACTTGGTTATTATAATTTGTCCCATCCGATATTAAAAAAGCCGATTATTAACTAACCATTTTAAAAATTAAAACAAGCTTGGACAATTCAAAAATTGTTCTATTAGATTCGGTTTCAATAGAATTATATACTTATAGATGAAAAGTTTATTATACCAAAATATTATTGTTTTTGTACAAAATATTGTCTTACTAATAGAAAAAAGTGGTCATAGGTAAAGCTTATCACTAAAAGAGAAGTCTCTTCCAGCCTTTCTTGAAAGTGAGTAAGGTGAAATTGTTAAGTGGTATAAGGTCTAGGTACAAAATAATTATTTTATTGGATTTATAAAATTCCACAATATTTAGCCTGTATAATTAGCTCGTAGCCATAGAATTGCAGCTTGAAACAAAAGTTATTGGCATACCTGATTCCAAGCTGGGATGGGGCGTTATAGACGCAGAGTCATGTGACGAGGCTCTGCTGGAGTCCGATGGATGGCCCACAGTAAACGAGGTCTCTTCTTCATGGTGCAAGGATTGCGCAGGCGTGGCAGTGCCCGAATGTGGGAACTGGGACCCGGTACTGGTCATAGAGGATGGCTGACCACCATCGCTGCCTGGCTTTTTCATAAAGTGCACGTAATTTGTCACCCATTTTATCAAAGTCACACGGCATAATACATAATCGTCATCTAATATGGTATGTTGCACTGGGAGCTCTGAAATTTAGAAAAATCGGTGCTACTTAACTTTTTGGTTTACAATGAAAAAGCATTATTTGGTTAGGTCGAGGTTACAGAAAATGTTCCGAAAAATTGTAAAGAATGAATACTGGGTGAAAACTATTGTACTCACCAAGATTGGGTTTATACAAGGAATTTTTATGGTTAAACTGCGGGCATATTATCGGTAAGTAGTAGATTTTAAACTTTTCCAATAGAAACGCGAAGCTTCTCATAGCTTTCGCATGCGAACGGTCTTTCCATTGGATTTTAGTTACCGTAGTCGCCATACCATCTAGAAGTATTTCGAAAAAGTACTTCGTCTCATTCTCTACCGGTCTCTCGTTGGCACTGGCTGTTAATAAGGGCTGTATATCAACGCTTTGGACTGGGTTCAGAGCATTCGTGTCGTGGAATATAGAAGCCGACACATTCGCTATCTTTCCCATTATTCCTGTGGGAGTGTGTTCCACTACAACTTTTTTCGGGTTATCTGAAGTAAAGTTTGGATGTTGCAAAATGTCCTCCATCTTGATATCGCCTGATTCATTCGTTATGTTGGTTACTACGTCAAATGGCTTGGCTTTGAAAGGGGAGCCTATTGTCGGTAAATACGTGTCAGGTAACCCCGGTACGAGTGACGCAAACATTTTGTTGACCTCTGGAGGAGCATTGTCGCCGAGAGCTTGATACCATAAAAGGAAGTACCTAAAAAATATATAAAATATTGTAAAATGGAACTTATGGGAAGTACAAGGGCGGGCTCTGTATGAATAACTGGCAGACGTTGGAGTACCAAGCTGAAATAACGACCTCGCACCAGAAAGCGCAAACCAAGTGACTGATGAATATGACATGTCAACAGACACTATTTATAAAGAACTTCAAATGCAAAAACTTACTTTATAGAATCTGCCCTTAGTTTTTGTGAGTTGCCACTGTGTAGAAGTTTGGAGAATATTCGTGTCAAAGAATGCAACTGCCATCTTTTGCCGATCAGCTCCGGTAGAAGACATAATACTTTCTCTAGAAGAGACAAAGCCCCTTCTAACTCTTCCCTGCCAGCTTTATGAACTAAAATATATCAAAAGTGTTTTAAATATTATTCGAAAATGTGGGTTAACATGTTAGTAAGTTAATTATTAGAAAAAGCTTTATGTACGTGTTTTAGATGTACCCATGATATACACCTTATGATATTTAAAAGCGTTTCAACTCTGAGTTAGACTATTTATTCTGTGGTGCTCTTACTTTAAAGAAGAATAATCAAATAAGTTGCTATAAATGCGATTCCCATAACTACACCATCATGCTTTTTGTTCTCAGCATTATTTAAACTTCTTATAGACATCAGTCAATAATGAACTAATAACCTATTATCAATATGATGAAATAAGTGAATGTTATTTTGGCAAGAGTATGCCAATAATAAAATTTTCTTCTTTGGTACACACAGTACAACTAATGAAGTTTATGAGAAATTTAATGATGCCAAGCAGTATTGATACCTATGTTGAATAAATTAAAATATTATTTTTCAGTGTTGGCACACCGAGAAGCGAGGTAGTAAAGCTGATACAAAATATTGATCTCTATCTATATAAGATAATATTACATAATATTGATGATATCTACTAAAGAGATGAGTGTGGTGCTGTGCTGCCAAAGATAAGCCTGCGATATTTCAAGATAAGTGAGTGCTACCAGATTACTTTCTACAAAAGCTTTTATTAAATGTTATCCATAAAAATATAGCGCAGTATCAACAATTGGCATTGAAATAGTATCTTTCTTCAACATTTTTCTAAAATTTCTGATACGTATTTTATTTATAATGTAAAGTTATTTCTTTTACAGTCTTTTATTTTGAATTTGTGAAGTTGTATTTATCATATAATTGCTTTGGAAAGTTGGACATAATATATTCTATTTTTATGAAATGTATTATTTAATATATTACCAAAAAAATTTATATATTCAGGTTGCTTCAAAATTCTAGTTCACTATGAAGTGGAACACATAATTACAACCAATATTATAAAATAAAAAAATATTGATATAATTTATACTCTATGCACTATCGCTATTTTAAAAAAACTCAAATACATACAAACAAATAAATGATATGATTATGCTAAAACTTTTCAAACAGTCCAGGAACTAGAAGTTTGGGCGTACCTTTAAGCAGTTACTGATATATGATGATAGTGAATGATATGATTTCTACTTTTAATTTGATGATGATAAGGTATGGTTATATAACTTTTATTATGTAAATTTGCTGCCATTTACATAGTGCCACACCCATAACTCACCTAGGTGAAACGGAAGTTCTGTACGGCAGAAACAGAAAAAGAATAATAAGTTAAGTGCACAAACTAGCATACTGATATAATGTTATACTAAGTTTAATTTACAATAATTAGTTGTACAAAAGTTTTAAATGTTGTCATTGGTACTTATGATTATGAATAAGGAACAAGGCCACAAACTCTGCCTCCCTAATTTTGATAAACAAAATCTGTAAACTTAACTAAATATAGTGCTCGCTTTTCTATGAGTTCCCTTCTGAAAAGGAAAGCATTACTTAATTTACACCTTTCAATTTAGTTTAGTTTATAAATTACATACTCTGGAATGGTTCAATTATTTTACTATTCGCTGAGGTGCCCTGTTGCAGCAAGAATAAGTTCCCTGTTCAGCCAATCACGACACTAGAGATTGAAGCAATGCGATAATTAGGTACATCGTTTGTGCTAGAGGGCCGAAAATTAAAAATAACTTTTATTTCTTTTTCAGACTCGCCCAAGTGCGGAAAAGAACTCCAGGGCACAAAGACGCTAGCTAGACAAACTTTTATTTCACAAAAACATATTAAGCAATAAATATACATCTTAAGTTACATCTTGGTTTGGTGCACAATTTAGATATTATAAATGCGCAAGAAAAGAGTAACTGCTGATTTGGTAGAGAGAAATGGTAAGCACAAAATCATGGATCTGACATATGTGGCACAATGGGTCCAACGTTAAATAACCATTTCAATTCAAATTCTCTGAGGTAACAAATAGATGAAGACCTCGCCAATGCATATGGTTGTATTAAAATTAAATTTTTAGTTTTTTAATATATATATACAATAGTTACTTTTTTAACTTGTATGGGAAGGGGTCAAAATACTTTCGTTGAGAATCCTAAGCTGCTTAAAATATTTGCTGATATTTGCTGTAGAAAAGAAGCAATTGTAAAAGCAATAACAGCTAATGTGTTTGTTGTTTGATATTTGTTAGGCATACAATATACAGCTCCTTATTCATAATCATAAAAACAAAAAAATACTTATATAAATTAGTTATTAATATTTTCTGTTGTATGTAACATGTCTACTGTAACTTTTGCAAATTATTATTTCTAAGTTTCATTCTTTTCAATAAAAATCTAATAAAAATTTAGGCCAATGTAGTAAGATGCTATAAATATAATTCACATTTAAGTAGCTTGCTTATCAATTTGTTATAAATATCTCCACAGTCAATTTTATTTACTTCTTAATTCAAACTTAATTTAAACAATGATTTATGTAAATTGTAATTGGTGGCACATTTGCCACCAGTCCATCCCCAGCCTTTGCTCAGCAGGAATCTTTGAAAACCGTTTTCTTAGCCTATTTAAATTACTTCAATGCTAAAAAGTAAGCAGAGGATAAAATTAAATTTAATTTGTTAAACAAGCTTATTATATGTGTAACTACTATTTTAATTTTATTAAGATGTTCAAACTTAAAATTGCATGGTGACTCTAGATTCTTATACTAAGTAATATTATAATATTATTTTCTTTCATACTTTTCCATAAGGAGTAGGAGGAGGCCCTTAAGAGCTAGATGCATAGTTTTAGTAATAAAATAAATAACTAAGTAACTAAGTATTTTAACTAACAGTCACTACAATCAATAACAGCAACAAATTTTTAAGTTTTCTAGAGAAACAAACAATATCCTTATCTCTACTAACTTTTCTAAATGTTTAAAAAAATATAGTTTTTCCATCTGACTAAAGTTTACGTTAACTTATTTTAATGGACTATGTCAGTTTTATAAAAATTGACAAATTTATTCACTGGTATACCTTAAAAAATATACACACCTCTTTGTCGTAGGTTGTTTTCTGCTAATATGAAATTGTCATATAAAATAAAATAGACATGGCTGAAGTTGTTTTCAAAGTAATTTTTGGCTTCATCAGCATCAAAATGTTCTGCAATACAAATGAAATACTTTGTTTGATTATGAAAATTCAGAGTTTAATCATTCTGCAAGGACAACTTAGGTCTGGCTGCACCACAGGTACTGTTGATGATTACTGCTGATGTTAAAATTGAATGTTGAAATTGAAGTAATGGATTAACTGCCACACTTCAGTTGCTTAGTTGTTACTTATGCAACTCTTAAGTATAGATTTTAGTAGAAAATCTATACTAAGTAGTTTCTTAATTAATATCTAGGTAGGCAAGTTACATAATAATTTTCTATAGTGCCACTGGCCCTAAGGTAATACAGCCCATGTATTAATGCAGTATATTCACATAAGACATAATATTATGTTTTGACTGGTTGTGTTTGTAGTGCCTAGTCACAGCCTACAAGCAAAGTGCTTCATAGTTCCAGTATAATGCTGTGTACAAATCAATTAGGGGTATGGGATTAATAACTGCCATACCTCATAACAGATTAGCCTTTTACCATCTTAGACTGCATCATCACTTGCTACCAGGTGAGTCAAGGGCTCATTTGTAGTATTTGGAGTTCTCCAAATAACTGAGAATATTGTGTTCTATTAATACACTGAACTGTACACAATCACTACATCATTATACAAAACTTGTGATAGATATATTGAGAGTATAGATGCCCCAATGATGAATCAGTCAGTCTTTACCTACTTTTCTTTACATTTATCTAACTTAGAAATCTGAGCATACACTGTAAAAGCTTGTAATTTACAAGGAAATATGTAAACAGGCTAACAGAGCAGGTCTGCAATGAGTATAAACTCATTAACCCATTAAAGAAACGCAGTTTCTTCGTAGATAACTGACAATACACTGAGATACATCAATTATTACAGTTATTCTAGACTAATTAGCATCAAGTACGCAATGTAGCGTTCACTGCTCTCAATAAATACTTCTATTACACATAAGACGGTTTTTGATAATAAACAAATACAAAATTACGCGTAGAAATCCGTGTTTACTCACCTAAAACAATCTTTAAATGCTTTAGCCTGGTCGTGGAGTCCTTTTTCGAATCCTGTATTTTAACTGTAGATTTCTTAACATCTTGATGAGATTTCTTGGTAAACATCTCGCCGGTGTTTAAACAGATTTATATTATAAATGTTTTCATGATTACGATGGGGAACTAGTAATTTCACATTGTTTTTTGCTAAGTTTCCACTGCATTTGTACGAGTTTTCACTTCACAAAATGTCATCGCAAAACTCGGTGTGACAAGTTGACGCGTAGTTGACGTAAGCCTTGCTGTTTTATTTTTTTCCGGGTATGGACACTGGATTCGGATACATTTGGACTATGTTGGTTGTGCTTGAGTCGGATGTGAATTGCGAACATTTCCAATCAACTCTTATCTATGGTTTCAAATTGCCGTAAAGGTAAAGCTAAGTGCCAATACCAGAGTACTATGAAGAACTTAGAATTGGTGTCACGAAAACGGTGCACTGTGCAAGACGTAACTTTACGTGTTACACCCGACACCGTGCACCGTTCACATCAGATGTTTGCGTAAGGCAAAGATTCTAAATTAGTTCGAACATAAATCGAATCGTTTAAAGACAAATCTTGAGTGATGTACCGCGTATTCTCCCATTTTCTATGTACATCTGATAGGGATAGACCTATTCGTTAAATTGTCAAGGGCCTAGCTTTAGTAAACACTGCATCATGTATGCTATCCATGCAGACACTAATACCGAATACCTAAGTACGTACTTATTGGGATTGCAATAATAATAATAAAGTTTTTATTTAAAGGCATAAACCCCAGTATAAAATAAATCAATAAAAAAAAATACAGTAATATAAAACATTAAAACTTACGGCTAACTGAAATGGTTAAAAAACTCATTTCAGATGTCACACGTCAAAAGACACACTACATAAAAACATTAAACTTACGGCTAACTGAAATGGTTAAAAAAGCTCATTTCAGATGTCGCAGGTCACAGGTACTTACTACCTTCGGTTCTTGTCACGGTGCACAGACAGCATATAGTCAAAAACAGGGGTTGGACCGTCACAGATGACCTTGAGGATTCGATTGCTAGAGCTCTGAAGTCTTTCCCAGAAAGACGCCACACGAGCTCTCACAATACAATAGAAGTCGGGCACTCTCGCTTCGGCAAACATTGTAGAAGCACTGCAATACCGCGGCAGCCCCATGAGAATTCGGAATGCATCGTTATATTGCACTCGTATTGCAGTGTATGATTTTCTCAAAAAGTTAGTCCATAGCTGGCACGTATAAAAGCACTGACAGTAGGCGTTAAATAGGGTTATTTTAACAGCCTTACTGCACTTGCCAAATCTACGTGCCAGCATATTGCATCGAATCGAGAGTGCCCTCCTTTCCCTCTCAATGTCACTGTCGTCCTTTAACTGCTCTGTTAAAATATGTCCAAGGTATTTGAACTTCTGTACAACCCGAACTGCTTTACCATTTAACATAATTCCTGGAATCCTTTCCGGACCTTTTCCTGATCTAAAAACTAACATCTCAGTTTTATTAACATTGTATTTCAGTCCATGAGCATTAGCATAATGCTCACAGACCGAAAGCAACTTTCTGAGGCCTTGGATAGACGGGCTGAGGATCACCATGTCATCGGCATAACTTAGACTGTTTATACAAACACCATTGATATGGCAGCCGACATTGGTGTCCCTCAGCCCCGCTATTAAGTTGTTCATGTAAATATTGAAAAGGTCCGGAGAAGTAATTCCTCCCTGACGAACTCTAATTTATACGAGTCTAATTTATACGAATTAGAAGTCGTTTCTCCCCACTTCACAACATTAGTTTGGTTTCCGTACCAGTGTCTCAACAGACTCACCACTTCGTTAGGGACCTGAGACCGGTATAATTTCTCCCAGAGAATATCATAATTGACCAGGTCGAAGGCCCGACTCAGGTCTAGAAAACACGCATAAATAGACGTATCCCGACTGGTGTAGTACTTTATAGTGTGCTTTAAACTAACGATTGCTGAGTCCGTTGATAGACCAGACCGAAAACCAAACTGTGCATCATCGATGACCACATTCTTGAGCAGTTCGGGCTGCAACAGTCGTTCCAAGATCTTACCAATTATAGTGCCTAAAGAGATCGGACGATAATTATTAGCTGAACTTAAATCCCCGGTTTTATTTTTCACTATTGGAACAACTACAGTTCTCATCAACTTTTGCGGAAGATAAGAATATTTGATACAAAGATTGTATAGACTACAAAGTTTGTCATGTAGAGCTTTGCCACCGTATATTATATGTTCAATGCTTAACTCGTCAAAACCAGGGCTTTTCCCTTTAGTCATTTCTTTAATAAATAGAGCTTACAACTTAATAATTTTGTAATTCTGAATTAGCGCAAACCCTTCGACATACCATTAATTTGTTTTTTCTACACTTGTATGTAAGTTATAATTTTCCGATGGCATTTATAAAATCTATACTTATCAGCTACAGGAAACTTTAACTGTACAATATATGTAAGTACTTACATTGAATCTTTTTTTCGTTTGGAGGGAGCTGTATCGATACAGAGCCCAAAACGTTTTTTTTTTTACTTTTTGTCTGTCTGTCTGTTCGAACATCACGCTAAACATGATACACATGATATCTCACCGTCCTATGTAGGACCGTACCGCTAAACACATGTGACTTAGCATTCCGGTACGATATCGTGTGAAAAGGCGATTAAGCCAAACTGCCACTGATATGGTTTTAAACTACCACCTACTCCAGGGGCCCAGGCTACCCCGCTTTTAATGAGTAAAAAAAATATTGAAGAATTGAAGCGGCGAAAATTCGATAGCAAAGTAACATAACACAAGTTTTCTGCATAGGTAACTTCGGTTTTATAGATGATGCCCACGAATTTTTTCGCGTGGATTAAGGTGTTATGATTCCCGCGGGAACTCTTTAATTTTCCGGTATGTATAATAAGTAGCTGTATGTAACTATAGAATGCAACCACTTAACAAAATTTCATCAGACAGACAGACAGACGAACTATCCTTACATAATTATATTATAAACGCGAAAATTTGGAGGTATATATGGATGTTTGTTACTCTTTTACGCCAGAACGGCTGAACGGATCTGGATGAAATTTGGCACATAGATAGATTATAGTCTGGAATGGCTACTTTTTATCCTAGAAAATTAAAGACATCCCGCGGGAACCAAAAAAGAGAATCCACACGGACTAAGTCGCGGGCATCAGCTATCATCAATAAATACCTATTAATAGTAGTAATGAAGTAGAATACTAATATAATGAATACCTACTTATTATGAAAGAAAACTATTGAGCGATGAGGATGAGCCAGCTTATTCGCTGTTTTTTTTTTGTTTCTTCGCTTACTGCTTGTTTGCTTGCTCGCTATCTTGCATAGGTCACAAGGGAGCGCGCTGCAGTTCAGTTCAATGCAATCCATACTATAATATTATATTTAAGCGACAGTGTGTCTGCCTGTCTGCTACGCTTTCACGGCCCATCTGTTCAAGCGATTTTGTTGAAAGTTGGTACAGGGATAGGTTGTATCCCGAGGAAGGTTTTTTATCCCGGAAAATTAAAGAGTTCCCGCGGGAGTCAAAACACCTTAAGCATCTAGTATTCAATAATTCATTTATTTGCATCATTATTTTGTGAATAGTTTCCATCGTGTGTAGTCGTCGTGGGTTTTAAATTTTTTAAATGTTTATCTCATAACTAAATATGTAATTAAAATCACTCTGTAATTATCTTAACAATTAAGCAGAATTCGATAATTTTGTTCCGTAGAAGCAAACTGGTTTTTCGGCAGATTGTAAAAATATCGTTTTACGTAGACATCTAGTACTTAGTTTAGCTTAGTCACCGCAAGTTCACTTTATAAACTTGATTTAGTGAAGAATCATCACGTAGTTGATATCAAACTGTATAGTTAAACGGTCGTATTGATATATTATTTAAGATTACTAATAAAATTTAGATAAAGATATAAAATTAAAAACTAATAAAATGTGTAATGTGTAATAAAAAGTATAAGCACAAACATAGGTTTACTTAATTAATTTAACAAAATATTAAAGTTATTAAATATCAATAATTTGTCAAAGTTATTTTGTGTCAACCAAAAATAGAAGATTCATAAATTAAGATGATTTCCTGGTTTAGCTGTTTAATAATTTTTTATTTAAATTTATTAGTGAGTTCAAGGAATACCGGTGTCAATAAGGATGTGATAGGTTTTCCGGAATACGAAGAAAATCCTTTGCTAGCTAATAAGCAGGTGAGGGGTCGCGGCTTGTGGGCTGCGGCGGTATATCTTCATAACTTATAATCCGTCAATTATGCCAATTTATTCTAATCTATATCTATACTATCTATACTAATCTTATAAATGCGAAAGTGTGTCTGTCTGTCTGCTACGCTTTCAGGGTCCATCTGTTCAACCGATTTTGATGTATCCCGGTATAGGATGTATCCCGGGGAAGGACATAGGCTACTTTTTATCCCGGAAAATTCAATAGTTCCCGCGGGAATCAACAACCTTAATCCACGCGGACGAAGTCGCGGGCATCATATAGTTTACTTACTATAATTATTTATATTTTTTTAATACAAAGCTGTTGAAGTTCAAAATAATTTGATTACTGGTACGTACCTTCTTACTTAAATTATTTCCGTTTAAAACTTATCTACAATTTAAATTAAAAAACCGACCAAGTGCGAGTCGTATTGGCGTACAAACCTGTAGTTAGTATAAAATTATTAAAAATATTTTTATTAAATGGTGTAACTAAAAATTAATGCTTTTCGCAATTTTTCCTTTATCTGTGCTTTATGACAGACGTTGCTTCGTACCAAATTTCAAGATTCTGAGTTCATGGGAAGCACGTACCCTGTAGGTTTTGATTCCCTTGCGAGTGACGAAAATTTGTAGCATAAACGACTGTATCTTTTGATTGCGTTAGCTTAGAAGTTTGATTTTTTCACAGCTCCAAGGGACAGTAGACCTGAGTATTTGATATGAATTTCAGCTTGATACCTCCATGCGCTCCTGAGAAAAAGGGTCTTGACAGACAGACGGACGGACAACACAGTGATCCTATAAGGGTTCCGTTTTTCCTTTTGAGGTACGGAACCCTAAAAACTAAAATCTTAAAATCGTTAAATCCTCATCGAAACCACCGCAGTGTTGCCCCAGTTTGGTGAGGCATAGGTGCCCAAGATGCTGGCAGCATTGTTCTTTTGGACATAGAGGCATTGCTTACCCTAGTTAAAAAAGTTCAATGCTTATTTTTCATTATGCCCTGCCTAAAAACAGGTATCTACTTAAGCAATGCTGAATGCCTACCCTGGCTCCGAATACTGTGCACGCCACTGCGGTGAGTCTTGGATCCCCGGGACACTCGATAACCGTTTTTGAAAGTTAATCAAAATCGCAAGAGCCCCCGGGCCCCACGGCCCCAGGTTCTCAACCCTTAAACGCACAAATAGATTTAATACAGTTTTTATGTGATGTATCTACTATCTACGGGTGTCCCGGATATAGATGGATCATTATTATAAATCTCTCGTATCCTACTAGGCATTTGTAATTATTGACGGTTTGAAGGTCGGTTTTTTGTTCAGTTTAATTATAATTAAATAGCTTAGTAGGCACGCAGGTTTAACCGCGGTATTTACCTACACGTTCAACTTTGAACATGTGTGTTTTACCGTGTAAACTTATCTCATACATAATATTATAAATGCGAAAGTGTGTGTGATTTTTGTCAATACACAATAAAATTCTATTATATAAACAAGTCCTAATGCCTATTTGGACTTATGGCATACAGCTGTGGGGCTGCACTAAAAAAAACAATATACAAATAATACAAAGGTTCCAAAACAAAGTACTTCGTAACATCGTGAATGCACCCGCGTGGTACATTATAAATGACGTAATTCATCGGGACCTGAAAATTGAATACGTCGACAAAGTCACCACCAAATTTGCAGAAGTCCATGATCATCGGCTTCACCATCAGGTTAACGTTGAGGCAATCCAGTTGCTCGACGTTACGCAATTAGTGAGAAGACTAAAAAGGACAAAGCCCTTTGAGTTAGTGCATAGTGACTAGTGATAGTGTAGTGATAGTGCTTGAAAGAACACAGAAACAAAGTGTCTATTAGCAACAATAAAGACTATATAAGATACATCATTGGACAATTTCTTAGCACATAAGATAATTATAAGCTTATGTTAAAGAAAAATTACTTATTAGACAAATAGTCGGGCTAGATTGTAACTATATTGAGCACCCCTGTTAAATGGTACTCAATAACAAGTGAAATAAATTTAAAGAATTAAAAAATACGACTGCCCTGCTATATTACTTTCGGAGTTTACCTCCATAAGAAGCGATTTGCATAGATATAATATAGCCTTTGGAATCTTATTCACATTTTTATTATATGATATTTGTTTGTGAATCACTGGATATTGACCTATAGTGCTATATCTTTTTGGAATCTACTCATCATTTTCTAGATGATGATTAAGTATATAGTTAATCTTATTTTCGAATATTTTTTTTCAGCTTTATAGGCCTATTACACTGCACTTTCCACAGGGCCCTGTGGTAAGGGTGGGCGTGGCCGCTAATTAGAGCGTCGCTTATGGCACAGCAATAAGGATCAAATAAGGGACCCTTTCTCTCTAAATCTTATTACAATACACTGATTCTAGTGTAAGGGTCCCTGTGAAAAGTGCAGTGTAATAGGCCTTTTAGTCTTTAATGCGGGACCATGATCATCCCATCAATTTTTTTTTAAATTTTACTAGCCTATGTCACCCGGAATAAGCTAGGGATTCTAACGATACCGCATTTATCAAAATCGGTTCAGGCGTATAGAAGTTATGGTGGAATATACAAACTCACATACATACATATACATACATACTGTAACGTTGGAAATGAATTGTAACGTTGAAAATAAATTGTAAGGTGAAAAAATTAGAGAGATGGGTAAAAGAGTAACCACTGGTTCGAAACGCCAGTGCGAGGGAGACAGCTATGTTAACGTGCTATGAGCAGTGGCTCCGTGGGGCTCGCTGGCCAGGCGGAGTGGGACTGAAATAGAGAAAAAAAGGAAAGAGGGCGGGCGTAATCTAGGTATCTTGCAGAGCTTACCGATAACCCATACTTACGCCGCAAATTCCTCGGATCGATCAGCCGGTCTAGAGTCGGACTTCTGGATCAAGACCGTACCGAGCTATAGGCGCGTTCTCGCAGTCAGCAATGGGTAGGAACACAGTAGGGGAGTATCATAATCAAAGAGTCATTAGTAATAACATTGGAATTTAATGAGTGTTCTTCAGAAATGGTTCTAACCTAGGAATAAAGCTAGTTTTAAAAATTATACCGTCTTAACGTTCATTGTCCAGAATGATGGTACCAAATTCGCGGGGACACGCTCTTCGTGACGCGTGCGCCCCAGGCACTAATCTCGTCGGAAGACGATGCAGTTGTAATGGCCGGCGCCCCCTTGCGCGCGACCCATTGTACGCCACGTTCACAATTCACTGCCTATTTGTGTTAGGCTTTATCACTGGTTTCACTTCTTAGGTATTACCTTAATTATGCTTTACAATTGAATATAGCAAAGAACAACGGATGACCACTAAAGGGGAGAGTATAGCCCGCGGGGGGGAGAATTGGGAGTAAAAAAATACAAAAATATAATTAGCAAAAATGGAGGCTGGAACCCATTGTTAAAAAAAGGTCGGCTAAATATTAAAAGATGGCCGGATGGCCTCCTATTAAAGGGATATAACAAAATCACTAACCGCCATGGCGGCGATAGAAAAAGGGATCACATGCCGTGATGCTCGGACTGGTCACGCGTGTCACCTCCTTCACGATCCGAGCCAGAGAGACGTGAAAAATCTCGATCGATTATCGGTTTTTTTTTTAAAAGCCGCGAACTTCGCATTTATCAAGAGGGGAGTGAGATGCCTATATCATCTCCCAAGTGAGTGTAAGTGAGAGGGTCGCTGTTGCAATTTCACAGCGACTCTTTGCTGTCAATCGGCGCGTTCGGATACTTTTTGGTATGATTTTTGGTGTAACAGATTAAATTATCCTGTTCGGATATTTTATCATAATAAAAAACTATAAGGTAGCGTATAATGCTACAATACATGAACCCTGAAAACAATATACTCCTTTTTTCAGGCAGTCGTATAATAAAAGAAAAAACAAGTCATAATTAACAAAATTAAAAAACGCGACTGCCCTGCCAAAAAACAAACTAAAAAGTTAAAATTCTAAATTAATCTAGTTAAATTAGAATCTTATTCACATTTTTATTAAATTATATTTTTTTGTGAATCACTGGATATTGAACTATAGTGTTATATATTTTTGGAATCTACTCATCATTTTCTAGATGATGATTATATAGTTAATCTTATTTTCGAAAAAAAATTTACACTTTACGTCTTTAATGCGGGACCATGGTCACCCCATCAATTTTTTTTTTAATTTTACTTGCCTATGTCACCCGGAATAAGCTAGGGATTGTAACTATACCTCATTTATCTAAACCGGGTCAGGCGTATACAAGTTATGGTGGAATATACAAACTCACATGCATACATATAATACATAATACATACCTGGTGAAGATTTTCTAAATCATAACTCTTAATTATTTCACACTCAGTAGGTACCTACTTAGTTAACTTAAAGTACCAACACTTACTTTACTTAAATAAATATTTATAATCGAAAACAAATAAATGTTATATTCTCAAAGTAAAGTCATTGAACCTGAATATTTATAATATTATTATTTTTCTTACCCGAGGTGAATTGATATTTAATCCTCATTTTCAATTTAGATAACAATATTAAAAATATATAAACAATTTGCTCGCGTTATGGGGACAGTGTAAGAAGTAATTTACTTATTATGTACAGTTTCAAGACCAAGCCAAATGGGCTAATTTTACGTAGTGGTTCGCCCCGATTTGAGTTAAAACTGATCTGATATGATTTGATGACGTCAATCGTCCTCCGCTTGCGTAGATGGGATACGTATACCTACAGTATTTTACTAAAATGCAGCTCGTTCGGTGAGTGCGTGTTACGTAGCATACGATTTCATAATAAATAAATAAATAATGTGCTTGTTGCTTGCTCCTGCGGCGAGCATGTCTAGATGCGCGTTCATCTTTACGTTCATAGACATCAGTACTAACAGTAGACTATTTTATATTCCACGTAAGATGGCATAACGTCTATTAACTGTAAGCACAAACGAATAAACTTTTACAGAGCGCCATCTATTGACATCATTGTGAAGTTCTATAAAATATATACTGAAGCTCATTAAAAATTAAATAATTTCGTTTCCTTATAATATTTATCTAATTTTAGTATTTGTTGTTCAAGTACAGGATATAATTCAAATAATTGATCAAGTTTCAGGCTCAACCTTTCAGAAAATTGAGAGTTCTGAGGTCAACTTTGGACGTTAGAAAATCTAAAAAAGCCCCCCATTTCGTCAATTTTAGGGGAAAAATTAAAAATATATATTTTTGGACTCTATTCCTAATTATCTTTAAAATGGTATACCGCAACCATATGTAACGCTATAGAAATATATTTTACTTCGCATTCGTTTTTATGAGAGCCCCCCTGAAATAAAGATTTTTATAATTTTTTAATCCATATTCAGCTGGAAGCCACGCGGACGGACGGACGGATGGACGGACGGACGGAGTTCACTCAAGTAGACTCAGAGACCTTCGCTTCGCTCGGTCAACTAATATTATAAATGCGAAAGTTTGAATGTATGTTTGTTACTCAATCACGTCCAATTCAACCTGTCGTCCAACGACTGAACGGATCTGGTTGAAAGACACAGAGATAGATTATAATCTGAAATAGAACATAGGCTACTTTTATCCCGGAAAATCAACGAGTTTCTGCGGGACCCAAAAAAAACTCAATCCACGCGGACGAAGTCGCGAGCATCGGCTATTATAGATATTATATTTTTCGATTACAGAATCGTAATCCCGTTTACCTGCCATCGACGTGCCCGGAAAACGAGCTGTATTATCCGGGAGACCAGACTGACGACTGGATTTGCGACTGTCGCCCAGGTAAATGTTACAGACGAATATTCTGCTATTTTCAATTAGTCAGTTTACATATAGTGCACACGCGAGTTAAATGCAGAGCTTATGTAACTATCACACATAATCATACAAAATTTGGGAACCAGTCCAACTCTTCAAAGGTACTTTGCAGTACGTAATGGTGTCATCAGAATGCGATTTTTATTTCTAAAATACCTAGATGCGCGCTCATCTTTACGTTCATAGACATCAGTACTATCATTATTCCACGTAAGATGGTGATAACGTCTATTATTTGTAAGCACAAACGACTTTTACGAAAAAAATGTGTAGAAAAAAAAAATTACAACTCTCCTTAAAACCTTATTAAAAACCTCTTTTCCAGGATTCCTCTTCCATCCGGACACAGACAAGTGTTGGCTGGCATACCAAAGAGGACCATGCCCAGCTGAACAGTATTTGGTTTTACCCAACGACTCCATGATACCTGTATGCGTACCAAATCCCTGCAAAACTGACTCTACAGTTCTGTGGAAAGGACAATGTCAACCGCTTGGTGCAAGCGTTTGCGGAGACAAATTCCCAGCTGAAGTTCTCTGGGTTAACGCAACGACGGTTGCTGTGGACTGTGTGAAAGTCTATGTGAACAATAGGTTTTCACTTGATGCAGAATTTGAGACGTCTACAACTTGTCCGCTGGGGGGCAGAAGGAATGTCCAAAACAAATGTACGCCGCCGCGCTTAGATTACCGCTAATATTTTTAAAATCTTACTAGCGAAAAGGAGAATGCCGAATTTTGTATGAGTTGTTCTTGCGTTTTAATCGTACTAACGGTAAACATTGGAAATGCACTCAGGATTATATAATTAAAAAATCATTAAGATATTCAGTGGGAGTTAGTAATTAATCAGATTTTTAAGTTTTCAAGTACCGTGGTTAATTCTGTTATACAAATTCTTTAAACATAATTAATATGATACTCTAAATATTATATTGGTATGCCTTTCACAATACACTCTGCCGGATGGAATTTCAAAGTATTTAGAACTGCCGAATTAACAGTGTAATTGAGAGATTGTGTAAAACAGAATTAGCCACACTGTAAGGTTAAGATACACGAAATACGTAAAAATACTATTTAACTACTAAGTATATTATATAATTATTTTATTCATAGGCAGTCACAGAAGTAGAAGAATGGCCGGTGACTTTGTCTATTCGAGGAAGAAGGAAAGAAAAAGTATGTATACCTAATTGTTGGGCAGTATTCAAAAAATAGTTGATAAAAACAATACCAATTACATTGAAGTTAAAGGAGATAATGTAATATTCTAAAACATTATTGTGACGTCATATGGCGGGAACGTCTCTGATTGAATGCGGATTCGTGCCTCGGCGCACTCTAGGTCCAGTGCCATCTATAGTCATCACTCGAAAGTATATCTCAGGTAGGTCAAATGGCAACAACAATAAAAAAATTATACGGTGCTCTATGACATACACCTACTACTTACCAAAAAGCCTTGCCGCCAAGCGAATTAACGTTTACAATACAGTGTTTCTTAATCAACTCTTAAACCCCCATTCGATAACGAGTAAAATTTATTGTATGTGAAATTATAAGTATTCAAAAAGATTTTTTTTATAAATAAATGATTAATATGCATGAGTAACGCAACACAACTTTTCGGCATTCTCCTTTAACTAAGACCTATAAAAACGCTCGCACGCGCATATTGTAGCGCGATGCGACAGTAGATGATTTGCAGCATCTATTTATTTAATCTTAAATAAAAAGTGAAACTGACGGACTGACCAATTAATATATTGCACGTAGGTAGGATACGTACTTAGTCTACATGTACGTCTACACCTCAAACAACTGGGTCTAGAAAATGTTTGCACGTAACGCTACCTACGTGCTCCTCTACTCCTCTCTAGAGTCTAGGTAGTTAGGTATATGTAAGACCCACGAAGAAAAGATTTTGTGAAATGACCAGCGTAAAATAGCGACAAAACGGAGTTTTTTAAAGCAGTGTATCTATCGGACGGTGACATACAAACAGATTAAGCTTGAAAAATCATATGTTGTTCAGCCATTGACGCAACTCAATACACCCTTTAATCAGTTTCGGTTTGATAGTAGGCATCATACCACAGTATAAGTAACAGTAAAGTTGTAATCATACAGGAACGCTAAATCGCCCGGCGGTACGTCTTTGCAGGTAAGGTAGTAACTAACCACGGGCAAAGCCTCCCACCAGGCCAGACCAGAGTTCATAAATTCTTCTCTTCACATTCGTTCACTCTTGGCAGAGTTATGATTGGGCCTTCACAGCAGCTCTTGCCATCTCCTTCCATCGACTTCTGTTGGCGGCATCTCGGGAACACTCTGAGACGAATGAATTTGTGGCGGAACGGATTCAGAAAATATGAATTCCCAAATTGACCCTGCCGGGAATCGAACCCGGGACCTCCCAATAAGTCTTGGATGAATTAACCACGGACGCGTGATATCCGCCATATTCGCCTTATCCCTCTAGCCGCGAATTGGGTTTCGCCATTAATAAATGATATTATTTTCATAGTTAATGATCGATTCTTTCATGCACTAGTGTCAATAATTGGGCAGAAAAATGACAAGGCACCCTCCCCTCGCCCCGCAAAAGTTAGTCTAACGTGATTTCATACGTTTGTTTTTTCGTTTGCTATCCCGTGTTTATTTCATCCAAGACTCAGTCTGGTTATCCTTCATTCACATTTCACATGAGTAACAGATCGACGTGATTTTTTGCATGCCAGTAGTTAGTAGAGTGACATAGGGAAATCAAGGAGTTCCCTGGGATTCTTAGAACGCATGCGTTACTTATGAAACTGTTATCACAGAATAGGTAGGTAATAGTTAGTCGTTAACTGTTATTCAAAAGTCAGACCATCGAAAGTATATTTTTTAGGACATGTAGGGTATGCTTAGATACTTAAATAATTATTTGGTTAAGTATAGCTAACTATTAAAGTTTAGAAAAACTTAAATGATGCTTTTCCTTGTAACTCTACAAATCCTCGTCACGTTGACACGCTGAACAAGGATTCTGACATTTTCAGCATATTCGCGCGTGTGCATTAATCATTAGTTAATAATATATTTATTTAATTTCTTTTGAAATAAGTTTTTTTAATAAATTAATAAATTGATTATTAATAAAAATATGAATCCCAAGAAAAAATTATAACTTAAGTAGGTAGATTATTCTTTCGTTAATTATAGCTAACTATTAAAAAGTTAGAAAAACTAAAATAATGATTTCCTTTACAGCCCCTACTAACTCTACTAAATCTCGTCACGTTGACACGCTGAGCAAGGATTCTGACATTCTGAGCCAATTCGTATATCGTGTGCAATTATTATTCTTTAATAATATATTTAATTTCCTCTAAAATAGTTTTTTTTAATTGATTTATAAATTGATTATTTATGTTCATTAAAATATTAATCCCAAGAAAAAATGTATACCTACCCTTAAAGATAAAAATGATAAAATATACACCTATTGCGTAAAGCCGGGATGCTTCCATCGCAGTTGCTAAAACTACGTCAAGCTTCTGGAAGTAAATTGTACCTAAGCTGATACCTGACACTTCACTTACGAGCATTTTAATAAATAGGTTCATTTGTATCTGTCACCGTAAGATTGTAAAAACCGTTAGATTATAATCTAACTCGCGAAATTCTAAATTGTCGAAAGATTAGAATTTAACGCATTATTTTCCGGTAGATTGTAATCTGATAGATATGTAAACCCGATAAAACCTAACCTACTACTTGATTATTTATGTCACCGTAAGATTGTAAAAACCGTTAGATTATAATCTAACTCGCGAAATTCTAAACTGTCGAAAGATTGTAAACTGTTCAATATTCTGAGTATCAATTTTTGAAATATTCATTTTATTTACGTTTTCTTGTCTCTTTCTTGTAGGTTAGGTTAGGGTTCGACATAAAAAATCAAGTAGTGCACTTAGGTTTTATCGGGTTAAAATACCTATCAGATTACAATCTACCGGAAAATAATGCGTTAAATTCTAATCTTTCGACAGTTTGGAATTTCGCGAGTTAGATTATAATCTAACGGTTTTTACAATCTTACGGTGACATGTCCATTAGTTATTCAAATATGTATGATGTTTTGAGTAAAAACCTACTATTAATTTCATTTTTACAAAAAAACATCATAACTCGCATGACCGGTTATACATATGTAGGTATAAATTAGCCTCAGAAGATGACGCAGTAGGTACTAAATATCATTATATTACCTATCTCATATTACTTAATAATATAAAAACTTCAAAAGAATATTATTATTATCTATACTTATACCAATATTATAAATGCGAAGGTTTGGATGGATGTATATACTGGAATAACACATAAGCTACTTTTTATCCCGGAAAATTAAAGAGTTCCCGCGGAAACCAAAAAACCTCAATTCACACAGACGAAGTCGCGAGCAGGAAGATCATCTGTAAACGATTTTAGTCCCATTTCTATTTTACCTTTTCTCTGAAATATTCTTGAGAAGTTAGTCTATCAACTATTTAATCTGTTCCTTAATAAAAACTGTCTTCTCATTCCTTTGTAATCTGCATTTCATCCTGTTCATATTTCTTAGTACGGTTACAGCGTTGGTCAAGGTTACCGACGACATTCGTTGGGCAATGGAAAGTAAACAGCTCACAATTTTAACGTTGCTCGATTTTAGTAATGCATTTAATACCGTAGATTACGACATTTTATTGAGTATGTTGGGTTTTTCTTTTAATATAGCTCAGTCGGTGATTGATTGGTTTCGGAGTTACCTCAACGGTCGTCGACAGCGCATTTGAATCGACGAGGCCCTTTCGTCGTGGTGTAATGTGACGGCTGGGGTATTACAGGGTGGCCTGTTGTCTCCTTTATTATTTGCTATTTTTATTAAATCTATTACTCCGTATATCTCTGCTCTCTACCACATGTATGCAGATGATATCCAAATTTACCGGTCTGCAACTCTGGAAGACCTTGGTTCAGCCATTACCGCCATTAATAACGACCTAGCTGCAATTGTAATATTTTCTAGCTTGGCAATTTTTAAAAGCTCCTTCAATTAAGACTGATATTCAGCAGTGGCATTAGCAATTTGCCTCTTACAATTAAGAATTCGTTCCATAGACAGATCAATTTTCATAAAGAAATCACAAAGCTTATTTGCTATTCTTAGACCTTCACTAAGATTTTTCAAATGAATTTTTGTCACATTTCCAGTGCTTGTCGAAGCCTCTTCAACAAGCCGAACTAATATAGCGGCGACATCATTTAAGAACATACTCTAGGCACCATTGTAATTAGGTCTATTTTACTTTTTTATTAGTATGTATGTACCGATTAGATCCGCGAATAAAGAAATCTTTAGCCGCGAATATAGGAATTGGGTCGCATTTTTTAAATCCGCGAATAGAGAAAACGCGAATGAAGGAAGCGCGAATAAGGATCTTTCACTGTACCTATACTGAATGCTCTATTCTACAATAATTTTCGAGGCTTAAAAGCCCCCTTGACTAATTAGTTAGCCTCACCCAAAAATATGTCGTGATCGCGATGTATTGCCACCGGTTATCTATGGCAACAGATAGGCGTCCTCCCCGTAGCCATGGCAACGGCATGCCACCTCATGCCATGAGGCATCGTCACATCAGCTTTAAAATTGTCATTATTTACCATTCTTTAAGGAACTAATAGGTCTAAGGTCCATGCCATTCTTTAAGTTTTTGAAGATATCTAGTACTGAATGGAATGCCTATCCTTTGCTAAAAGTCTAAAAAGTGTGTCTTTTGTGTTGGTGTTACGAGTATGAATAGCTACGAGATTTTAAACTACAAATACAGGGTGATTAAAATAAGGTGAGTACATAGGTAGTATTTTAATTTTAAAAAACTGGATGTTATTAACTTTCACTTTTTTCAGGTAGAGTTTTTATTGAAGTGACACTTCTTTAGAATCGTTGTAATTTGAAAATTCGATGAAACGAATAAGCGACACCAAAAAGAGACAAACATATTCATAATATGATTTAGCCTGCGAGAGAATAAGATAGAAAACAAGTTTTACAACAATACTTTTCTGAAGATTCACTTCTGCCGTGTGTGAAATGCACTCACATATTTTTTTTATTTTAACCTACGAGTAGGCTGCCTGAGATTGTAAGCAAGTAAATAACGATTAATTATGAGCCGACACATACCTACAGACGATAAAGAGCAGAATAATATTGATATCAGCTCGCATCGACGCGACCGTCAAAAGGACGGAACTTCGGATGATTTAACGAGAAATTTTAAATTGCGAGGGTTGATAACAAAATGGATTGGAAAATAAATAAATTATAAATCAATTTATTTTCCCGAAATATTGCAATTACTAATTAAAAATTAAGCAAATGATTTTAAACTTAATCTACTAACATATACTCGTTGATATCTCATTGGTCCCAAATAGGTACCTATTTGGGACCAGTGCCTCACTAAATACCCCAAGTTCGTCTACATACAGGCTTTTAACGATATAATTCTCGAGTTATGTACCCCCAATGGAGAAGTTTACCATTTTTTAAATTTACTATGAATATTAAGACAAAATAAAACAAAAATATAAAAGAATCATTAAAATATCTCAACAAATTAAAAAGTTATGGAACTTTAAAGCTGCGCTTACAGGTGTGGTCGTGTCACGTCACTCGACCCAGTCAACCGACTTTATAAAGCCGAATAAAAGAAAGAAATGGACTTAACGTGACTTAAATGAATTAAAAACACTTAATTTGTGTGTGGAGATATTTTTCAAGTATTGAACCTCGGCTAGGTAAAAACTCACTCACAAAATTTCTCACTCGAGTAAGACATAGCAGCAATCGGTAAGTAATTAAACTTATTACATTATTAATTTCTCAGTAATTTATTGATGTACTTAAAAAAACACTGATTTATTAGTTTTAATGTATATTTTACTTCCGTTGCTTTAAATATGATATTCACATCATTAAACTTCTCCATTAGACACATTAAGACTCTTGGAGTAAGTAGCGCCAACATGCACTTGCAACATGCAAGGCATCATCCAAAGCATTAGAGAACAGTATCGGGCATAAAACATCCCCCTGTCTCAACCCACGATGCAATTGGCTAGTTCTTGAAGAGTTTAGACGCATCTGGTAGGTACTTGGACCGACATCCATACTTCCATACTATGCAATTCTAACACTTCGATGTACAGCCAATCAACTTGGGATCGCCGCTGCAAGGAGTGCACATCCCAACTCTCTATGGAGTCAAAGGCCTTCGAATAGTCCATTTTGTAATCTATTGTGGTTCAATTTAATTTGGAAACTATCCATGGTGCAAGAGAAATCTAGGTTAAATATAACGATACATTTTACTGGTCTGCTGGTTGATCAGTGTTAAGATCCAGATCAGAGTATAGATCCAGGTCAGGGCTCCGTTATAATGCAGGATGTCGATTAAATTTGTTCTTTTTATAGGCACCATAAGATTTAACTTTGTAACTGTAACTACTAGTTGTAGTGTAAGAGCCAACGGAGTAATTTATGGGAATTTTTGGCTATCGTATCATAATCTCTTTCTGCCTGTATCCATATTGCTCATTACTCATTGAGTGGCGTTGACAGACAGATGGACGAACAAACGCAGTTTTGCATTTAAAATATTAAAATGAATATAAGCTAAGTAAGTGCCGGTCTCTGTATCGATAATAAATCTTCCTTCAATTAAAAATTTCAAAAAATATATTTTAATGTACAGAAATCGTCCAGTTATAGTTTTATTATAAGTTAAAAATAAAGAGTATAGAAAATAGGAAGTAAGAAATAAACACCAAACTGTTTATTTTTAATAAAAATAATGTACAACAACCAACGAATGATCATTGTTGTCTCTTGTACTATAATTGGGGCGATTAATTTGAATATAATCGCGACCAAGCTTGCCACTATCGCGATTGACCGCTGACCTACATTTGCTCCACCATCGCTGATTCAGAGCCCTGCAGACCGCTACCCGCAAGATAACACGAAAGCACAAAAATTTACATGCTACTTATTAACT
This sequence comes from Erebia palarica, assembly GCA_964035005.1. NCBI lineage: Eukaryota > Metazoa > Arthropoda > Insecta > Lepidoptera > Nymphalidae > Erebia > Erebia palarica. The sequence goes on from OZ035994.1 coordinate 22,800,081, forward strand.
TTGGTAGTAACACAAAGTTTTTTTTGCTGGCAACTACTGAACACCTTAGCCAACACAAATAAGGTGATCCTTCGCTGGGTCCCGGGGCATGCGGGTATTGACGGCAACGAAAGTGCCGACGAACTCGCAAAGCTAGGAGCTAGGGAGCGGCAAACTGGTCCAGAACCTGTGTGCGGCATACCTAGGAGCCTAGCCAACCTTACCCTGTTGACCTATTGTTATTATGAAACACTGATTCGCTGGCGAGATCTTCCAGGAATGAAACACTCCAAAGCGCTAGTGAAATCCTTCAATAAGAAGGCCGCCGCAGCGGCACTAGCGCTTAGTAGGAAAAATTTGTGCATACTAGCGCGGGCACTGACGGGGCATTGTGGGTTGAACAGACACATGTACAACCTAAAGCTCCGAGAAACAGATGCGTGCAGGCTCTGCTCTGGGGCTGAGGAAACGCCTTTGCACCTTATCTGCTACTGCCCGGCTCTAATGCACAAACGTAACCTCCTCTTAGGGAAACACTCTGTAGACCCTGAGGAGGCTAAGAACATCCCGGCCAAAAAGCTGCTGCTGTTTCTAGCAGCAAGCAGCATTGGTCAGGAGCTTTAGATAGTGGCGATCACAATAGATCGGCAACGGTCAAAGTGATACTGGGCCTCGCTACAGAGCCCTGCAAAGCCACATCAACAAGAAGAAGAAGAACACAAAGTTTCATAGAGCCAGCAACGGCAGACTTTTATTTAAAGCTCTATTCATACAGTTCAATTTGCGATTATATTTATTTCCACTTTAGCTCTTCACTGTAATCTCACCAAGTTATAATGTAGATGGCAGCTAACGGATGGTTAGCCAAAGGGCTAACCAACCCCCACATTGTATAAGGAAATCGGAAATCGTAAATCGTAATCGTATCTAAAACAGATAATTCGAACTATTTAAAGAGTTCAAAGATGCCTGCACGTCAAAAAGCATGTATGAACTCCTGAAACAGTTTTACGATTTGCTTAGACAATTGGCTAAAGTAGGTATAAGGTGTAAGTATTGGAAGCGTATAGTTAATGGCATTCTGCCATTATGGCAGTTATGTTAAACCCGTTTCTGGGTTACTACACGGTATCCTACGGGGACGCATAATTATCGTTTGGCGGCACGTCTTTGCAGATATGTTGGTAACTACGAGTAGCTACAGCTCAAGCCTCCCACCAGGCCAGGTCAGACAAAATTACTTTACGCACTGTTGGTACCACTGCTGTGTCCCACAAGTGGGCCCATGAGGATTCTCAAATACTTACCGATGGACCCACTGTATCAAGGGTGAACACTGAACATCCTGTTGTTCCCACTCCTATTGTATTAATTATTTACTTTTCAGATATTATAAACTCCCAAATTAACCCTTTCGGGGCTCGAACCCGAGACCTCCCACTTATGCATAGCACTTTGATAGCACTACACCAGGGAGGTCGACAACGACAAGTTAACGTCATAAGTAGGCGTAGGTATACAGATAGTAGACATGCGACCTTGAAATGACAGACATTACGATGGCCCCAACTCCCACGATGCTATCTACAAAGTTTTGGGTGTTTGACTTTGAGTGATGTTGCGCAGGTCAAAAGATAAAGTTACGTAACTATTTAATTTCTCACAATATAAACTCATGTGGCTAGAAAAGTCTTATTGTGTAATTACTATACACAGCGTTTGGGCACCTTTTTTTTTGGATTTTGGATCTTCTGATGCCTGATTTCTTGGAGGAGAAATTATCAAGTTATGTCAGATTTCTACTCACTAAAACGCCTTCGGTAGTCACTCTCAGCGCGTATGTGTTGGGAAGCTCAGAGATCTCAACAACTTCACATTATTCTGTGCTTTTTTGTTATTGTTGTTGGCTTCTCACAGCTTTTGATAACATTATGGAAAACACTCAGGCATGCGGGTTTTCTCACTATGTATTTCCTTCCCCGTTTTATATTAACATAGTCATTGCGTAAAACCCACACTATCCCCATCGTCAACCGATAATATATAGGTCAATATATAGGCACTGGACATAGCCTCTTGCCGGGACTTCCACAATTCCACATGCCACGCGGTCTGGCCGCGCCATATAGTTTCAGTGGATCCCTGCAATTCGCTTAATCCGCCAAAATGGGGTCGCCATTCCAGCACTTAGGGATATTTCCTAAACGCAAATAGCTACAAAATTTTTAAAGTAGATAGAATAGATGGCCGAAGACGAGGTAAATAATATTATTTAATCTGTGGCTGAAGTCTCAAACTTAAGAATCCGTATCCCCGTAAACCGATTTGTTATGAACTTTTGACGGGCTTTGTGCATGAGATATTAGAATTATGACAAAAATAAAATCAAAACATTAAAGATTAATCCCTCCCTAGTAGACTGTTGCAAAAAAAATATTAATTTTATTGAAATATAATAGTGAAATTCTCATTCTCGCAGAAGACGTTTACCATTTTTACACTTTTGGGTGACACTTTTGACCCATATAAATGCACGAAAAATTATTATAAATGACTTATAAAAAATACTAATATGATAAACACACTCTTAAAATTGGACTGTTGCGATTCGTTTTTATAAGTTCCATACAAAATTAGTTACTAAAAAAATCAAATCAATGTGCACGATTTATCAAAATTTACGCGTCACAATAACCTGTATTTCTTAAAAGTTTGGCGAATTTACTGATTAAATAAAATTTCCCATGAATGTTTAGTATTTAAATAACATAAATTGTAAAAAAATAAAGTTCTATAAAATACCTATATGACCAAAAAAAATTATCAAAAGTCTCATAAAGTCACGTGTAAAATGGATCGCAGACCGCACGACCGGCATACCGAGCTGAGCGCTCTTCGAGGGAGGACGTGTTGCTGGATGGGCTCTTTTGTATGTGTGCGTGAGCTTTCTACAGCCTTTGTAAAAAACGTGTTCCTAACAAGACATAGCGTGACTGGCAAGTTTGATGAACGTAGAATGTTAGGTTCTTGATCCGATTTAATCGATATTGAATGAATGCATGATACTGGTATTTAATTATTAATTATCAGTTTTTTTTAATAACTATTAAATAATTTTGTACGATATACATAATTATAATCTCATTTTCTCGTAAATCGGTATTTAAGTATACGTAACATTTGTATGGGTTTTGAACTTACTTTCCTGAAATATTATATATTCTTTGAAATTGTAATTGCCAAACTCAACATGGCATACGTTGTTGCTGAGAGATTTAGGCAGATTATTTTGTACTTTATCCTAAGCTGCATAAGGTATATATTGCAAATTGCAATACATATTTTATTACAATATTATTTCTTTTTCAAGTTTACTTTGAATAAAAAGCTCAACGATGACCGTTGAGCTTTTTTTTTTGTTTTTATTTATAGATATTTAAAGTTATTTACAGTTTTATTTAAAGTTTTTATTTATAGATATTGCTTCCTTTGTGGTAAACAAGATGAGTTTGTATGACATTTTGTAACTGAAATCAACTGGAAGTTTTTTGACTTTTACTTGCCGAATTATTACCGAAATTGATCCAATTGCATGGCCCGCGTGAAGTATGGTATTTTATATTACCTGATACTTGAAAGGGTCGCTTATTTATGACCTAATCCTATGCACGTGCAGATCGCACCTGCATAAAACACAAGCACTGTATTTGTCGAATACTTGAACGTTGTTTTTGTTGTTTATCAAAAATACAATTAAATCCAAGACAAATAAATTGCAAAAGGTAGAGATGTCTATATTTTTACATTCTATAAATCCCATAAACTTTTTACTGTCACTTTTCTAGTCACTTGCGATCATTGAGGTCTCTGCTTTGCTCAACTGCTTCCAAAAAAAACATTCAAATTTAATGTTTTTGTTTTTCTGACCTTGGCATCTCTATATGGACTATGACAGTGGAATCAGTGAAAATAACAATTAGACCCTTGCTTTATAATTGGATTGGAGTATTCGCTTCTGGATTGGATTTTACTTGTTTTATATATCACAAGGTAAGATTATTTTATATTCAAATTCAGTTACCTGAAAGATTTGAGATTTTCATTTTTAATTGATTAAATTAATTTGCCGGTTACATAGTCACTAGCCAAGGTCGAAGACCAGACCAGAGAAAATCAATACTAATAGTATAAATGCGAAAGTGTGTCTGTCTGTCTGCTACGCTTTTACGGCCCATCTGTTCAACCGATTTTGATGAAATTTTGTATAGGGTTAGTTTGTATCCCGGGGAAGGACGAATGCTACTTTTTATCCCGGAAAATTAAAGTTTCCGCTGGAATCAAAAAACTACCTAAAACATCATCTAGTTGAGAAATATATTTCCAATATTATGTGTAAAATCATATTAGTGATCATTATCTATCTTGTCGTACATTCTCCTATCTTATGACTGTACACTATTTTGTTATTATATTAAATACTACTGAATGCCTCTTTGATTTTCCGGGATAAAAAGTAGCCTATGTGCTATTCCAGACTATAATCTATCTTAGTGCCAAATTTCAGCCAGATCTGAGGTGCGATTATGTAAGAATTGCCGATCCAATCGTCTAAGTTCGGCGTGAAAGTAAAATAAACCATAACATGATTGAATTAGAGCTCAATTTCGTGTATACATTCTCATACGTTTATGGTATCGTGCATACCTAACTTCTTAGGAACGTTACTTTGACGCCGAACTTGGACGATTTGATCGACAATTCTTACGTAATCGGCGATATACGACAATACTTTCGCGATTGAGAATCAAACATGCATACATCCATCCATCCAAACTTTCGCATTTATAATATTAGTATAGACTTTCCATTTTAATAAAATCGTACTAATAGCGCCATTATGGCTTCAGCTTTCGCCTAGCTTCCAAGTAATTATAATGGCTAAAACTGTGAAAAACTTCCAGAAATTATGGATACCCGAGAAGCTAGATCTATGCCTCTCAGAGACACTATTTTAAGATAAAAATATTTTTAATAAATATAATTTTTAATTTAACAGGTTTTTTTTATTCTTTTTGATTCCTCTACCCCTCTAACAGTTAGCCCTTGACTGCGATGTCACCTAGTGGTGAGGTGTGATGCAGTCACCAGATAAAAATGGCACATTCGCCATCGTACCGGAACACTAAATTGCTAAAACTAAACCACTCGGACTATGCAATTGGATCAAATTAGACAAGAGATCCAATAGAGCCCAAATTTAACGTAGTCTTGGCTAAAGGCAAAACCAATTATTTCACATACGTCTTCCACATAGCAATTATCTAAGGGGCACATAAATTACTATTGGAATATACAATATCTACACAAACAAACTATACTGTTCTTAGCTTTTTTTATTCCACTAAAACTTAGTAGTATAGTAAATGATTATGCAGCCTAAGATGGTAGCGAGCTAACCCGTTAGGGGTGTGGCAGTCATAACCCTAATCGGTTATAACCCATAACCCTATAACCCATAAGCCTTATCGGTTTCTACAAGATATCGTACTGGAATGCTAAATCCCTTGGCGGCACATCTTTGCCGATAGGGTGATAAATAGCCACGGCCAAAGCCTTCAACTAGACCAGACCAGACAATATTTGGAAATTGCAAATTCCGGAAATAACCTTGCAGTGGTCAATTTGCGAATTGAAAATAGGGTAAGGTTATAATAATTATATCTTTTAACTAATCATGATTACAATTTAATTTGTAACTTATCATATACAGAATTAGGTATGTTTTGCACGACATATTTTAACACAATATATTTTCTTATTCAAACTTACTTTAGGTAAGAGCAATGGTTATATAGTTTTTATTTATAGCATTATATTTTGTTGACCAACTGGAAGTTTTTTTGACTTTGTGGTCTTGGACCTACCTAAATTGATGCAATTGCATAGCGTGAAGTATGGTAACATTTACATATCCTGATACCTGAGAGGGTCCGCGTGTCTGTGATATTATTTATGACTAATCCTTTGCACGTGCTAACTACGCCTGCGTAATACACAATACCAATCGCTTATCTGTGAGTTGTTTTCATAATAACAATGGTGTTTTGAGACAGTCTAATTACTCTAATGACCCATGTAGTAAAACTTGGTCAATAATCGTGTACCCTAATTATTAGTAACAGTCAAATAGCCTAGGTTTTAAAACTTAAAAAATCATAAATTTTAATGATAAGTAAATAAATGAACAGGAGTTCTTCGAACGCGTCTTGCAAGGTACGCGTTCGTGGCATAAGAGTATTACGAGGTCACTGTTCAGGTGATTTAAAGACTGTCTTAACTGTTCAGTAATAAGGTTGATTTTCATTTGGTTTTTGCAAGCACCTCACGACTTCCTAGTACATACTTCTAAATAATCGAAACGCTTTCGTACGCAGACGAGAGACTCGGTACTCATACGTCTTGGGTGAAACCTAGTTTTGAAATCTGTTACAGTATATACGCCTCATCTCTACTGTTCGTTTCCCTGATATGTATAATCTCCTTTACATGTCGCTCGTTTTGCACGTAGCACCGTCCTTATGCAGTGTCTAATTTTTGCAAATCTGCAATCACGATACTTCAAGAGTTATCGCAGTGATTGCAGACAATACTGTTATTATTATACGACTGCCTGAAATAAACATGTAGGTGTATCTAGTTTTTAGTCCTACATATACCCGTGTGTAAGTATATTTTATAAAAGTATATGCATGCCAAATAAACAGTTATTAAAATAAAATAATAATAAAGTAATAACGATTATAAAAATTTATTATCATTTGAAAATAGTATGAACTTGACCACGCAAAGTATCAAAGTATCTTTACCGGCCTATGCCGTCTATGTGTGAGTGCAGCTAACGGCCTTACTGTGCGGTATACCTACAGATTCCAAAATTGACCGAGCGCGCGGTAGAGCGGGCGAGAATACGGACCCTTAACCTTTTAAAACAATTACGCACTGGTTAGTACTGCCTGTGTAACATAGAGACTGGTAAACATCATCATGATAGAACTAGGTCAGTACACGGCCTAGTTTGCTTATAATTTAGTTTAACTTAAAGATTATCATAATTACTTCGCACACTTTGCCCGACAAATTGCGAATGCCATTAAAATCTTTATAGCTGTTATGGAAATGAAGGTTTTTACAGGACTCTATAGCCTATAGGCTACGTTATAGAAGAACCGTAAAGATTGTTTCACTAAGTATTCAGCGATGGACTTATGTTCCAGGTCTCGATCTGAAGGGCCTCCAAAGCTTGACCAATCATCATTTTTAAATCCCAAATCAGACCGAAATATTTCTTAATCTACAAAGTTACTAACTACACGTAAGCAATTTACTTAGGTACTTAATATCGTCAAAATACACGTGTTTATATGGAAGATTATCACTGTTTTCTTGTACAAATACTTACCGTATTTTATAGTGGTGTGTTGTTGTTCTCCAGTAAACAAATCGAGGTCAGTAGATCAGTAATGCGTATGATCTGAATGAATATAACTACTTAGCTGATGCCCGCGACTTCGTCCGCGTAGATTAAGGTTTTTTGTTTCCCGCGCGAATATTTTGATTTTCCGTAAAAGTAGCATAGCATATGTGTTATTCCAGAATATAATCTATCTCTGTGCCAAATTTCATCCAGATCGGTTCAGACGTGCTGGCGTGATTGAGTAACAAAAATCCGTTTGAGGTTTTTTGGTTCCCGTGGGAACTCTTTTAATTTTCCGCGATAAAAGTAGCCTGTGTTATATTAGAAAAGAGTTTGTTTCATTGTATATTGGTTTGCCCTTTTAAATTACATGCCGCAACAAAGTAGCCCTTGGACCTTTAGATTTTGCTAAATATGCACAGCGGGTCCCTGCACAATAACACGTAAAGAAATAATAAGGCTGGTGTTTTCCTAATTTTCACGGCAGCGAAGCCGTGGTTGATCATATTACTATTATTTAATAAACTTTTAGGCAAGCGCGCTCCAACCTAGACCTCATCATTGCTTTGTATTAAGCATGATTTTCGTCAAGCGCAAGCTTATTATTTGATAAATAAAAAAGAAAAAAGTGGCCTTTTTGTAGAAAAACTTTTTCACAAATGATTATAGGTATCAACTTATTTTGTTGGTTAAGGTGATAGATTAGATCTGTCCTCTGCCAGTCGTTTACCTGACAGGTAGGTAGTAGGTAGAAGTTTCCTGAAACAAAATTACAGCATACTTTAAAAAGTTCGGTCCCAGCCGAGCGAAAATCAACAACTAATTTGTACCTACCATACATTGGCTCAGTGCGATTACCATCAAGGGGTGTAGCATTGTGGCATGACGTCACGCGTCTTTAAGTCACCCATAACGCGATAAAACATCAACATACGACACCATCTTGCGTTCCAATACGACGACGATGTTTTATCACCACAAACTATTACGCAATCGCTGCAATAAAGCGTGCAGAGATGCTCAGCGCAAGTTCATACATTCCAAAATCGAAGACCTTACTGGGACCTGGAAATTTCTGGAATTCATTGGCATTGGACGGAAATGAAAGTCTGGTACAGCTGGCTGCGACGACATTAATCGGAAAATGTTACTTCTCCTCCTCGATAGTGTAGCGCCTGTACTCTGCCACATCTTTAACTTCTCCATCTCCTCCTCCTCCATGAGTTTCCGTGTGCCTGGAAATAACAAAGTTCTACTTAGTGGTTTTGACGCCCTATTTCGGGGTCAATCCCCGAGCACCTTTAACTTTTTACTGTGAATGAAAACATCGTGAACTGCATGCACGGGAACTCTTCATAATCTTCTCAATTAAGGTGTGTGAAGTCTGCCAATCCGCTCTTGGTCATCGTGGTGGACATGGCCAAACTCTGCTCACTCTGAGAGCAGGCGTGTACGAACCTACTTATAATGGATTGAAGTGGTGAATGATGATGATGGAGTAACTAGGTCGGAGTTGGTGACGATTGGTCTCGTATGTAGCGGGCTAGAGGCTAATAAGCTAGCGGCTACTCGCTCTCCAACGTAATGGCTGCCTAATAACGCCTGTAACAGTTACCAAGGCGCCTACCACAACAATCAAATCGTTCCTAACCTTGCCCTATTTGAAAGAAATGCTAAGGTCAAACTTGATCCCACTTAAGTAACTGTCCAGAATTCGAAATGTACCTACTTAAACGGAATTTAAATATAATTGATAGAGCACCATGGCCGAAAAACTATTTGTCCATGTATTTGCACATGCTTAATTAGGTTGAGATAGTAGATAGGCTGAATATTGTTGGAACTTTGTCCATACCATAGAGTTGAACGTCTTATTGATGATCTTTGGCCCATACAGCAAATTAACTAAGTATTCAATACGATGTTCATCATCGAAAAGCGAAACGGATTCCTTCAAGTATTAACTTACTGAAAGACATGTCAGTATACCGCTGAGAGGGCTCTACAATCATCTACTATCAGGGATATAAACGACGTAAATGATTTTTCAGGGTTTTCAGCCCTCAAGATAGAGGGTTCCTTGTCAAAATTAACTCGAAACTATGTGTTTACTTTGTTCGTTTTCCGAATCAATCGCACAAGTTGATTTCTACATGTCACCGTAAGATTGGAAAACCGTTAGATTATAATCTAACTCGCGAAATCGCAAAGTGTCTAAAGATTACAATTTAACGCACTATTTTCCGGTAGATTGTAATCTGTTAGGTTTATTAACCCGATAAAACCTAAGTGCCCGGCCGCAAAAATTGACACTCAGAACATTGAACGGTTCACAATCTTTCGACAGTTTACAATTTCGCGAGTTAGATTATAATCTAACGGTTTTTACAATCTTACGGTGACATATACATAGGTACTAGGTTACCTACCTAGGCGTGTTGAATTCATCAATAATTCTGTTAATATAGTTCTAATAGGTCTGTACTCTGTATACCTACTTACTTGTTTGAATACGGCGGTAGTATCACTAGTATCCAAATTCTATTCAGAAACTAACACCGTTTCAAGGGACCATGTTTACACAATCATCAATGCATCATTCATCACAAGGGTCAAAAGCTACGAAGGTACAGTTCGCGCGCGAGTTTAATACAGTTGAATGTATTTGTCACCATACATTTACTCTGCATTCAACTCGCGCGCGAACTATACTTTGTGTTTTGGACACACCTAAATTAGGAAAGTTCGGTAGTTTTATTGGTAAAGCTGATAGAATTCTTTCTGCAACGCTCTTTCATTAATTTTGATCGATCGCTCCTTGGAAGTTGGCAGATTTTCGAATTCATGTTGTCAAACATTATGTTAGTATTCCAGTGCCTAATTATTATGATTAATTATGTCACTCGCGGTTTGAAATCAAATTTTCCCCGCTTAAAGTAGCCGGTGACCTGGTTTGGTGGACTGGTGGTAGCGTTGCGTGCTGTGTCCGAGCGGGCAGTAGGTGGCCGGAGTTGGAAAGACTTTCAGGGGTCAGTCGGAGTCTCGCGCCCTCCGCGCCCACTCGTCGCGACTCGCTACTCACTACAGCCCTCGACACATGGCACGCACGCCGACTAACCCTCTTTTGTTATGGAAAAGCGCGCAGTCAGCGGCCGGGGCGAACCCATCCCGTCCATCCTCAAGAAGCCTAAGAAAACTGCCAAAGGCGACCTCCTCGACAAGAGTTCCAAGATCAAGCGGGAAAGGAACTCCAAAAAGGGTGATGTGAACACCCCCTTGCCTCAGGGGTGCACGCCGCTTATGTATGCCTGTCAGCAGGCGAACTACAAGTCCGTTGTCGATATCCTGAACAAAGATGTAAGTTCTAGACATGCTTCTAATTTCTTGTACAAAGTATCGACCGTTTTTTTTAAAACATCACTGCCGATGAAACTACTTTTTAAAAGAATTAGACAATAAGACTGCTGCGCTTTTTGGCGCAGTACACTAAGTATAAAAAGATACAAATCAAGAGGTTTTAATGGTGTGGAAATATGAAGCGTTTTACGTTAGCTTTGTTTCTAGTACTTCGCCCGCGCACGCGATGTTACTCCGTGACGCCAGCCATCGCATCGCATCGTCTTGCTGCTTGTAAACAATACATTAAAGTGAACTAATTTCCGTCGCATGTCAGTTAAAACTGTGCAATGCTCAGGACAATCTCAGTCTCTGCCCAAGTGTGTGCTTTATTAGTAAAATAACTAATGAGAAAAATAATTACCCAGTTAGTAATTGTGTCATAGAACTACTGGGAATAGCGTTTTTTTTTAAATTTCAAATGCCTAAACTTAAATTTACAGGGTCTATCAAGTGTCTCTATCGTAGTCCAACTAGTTGGAAAATTTTACAGGTCATAAGTAAGTACAAGACAATTAAACTCAGCAATAAGCTCCACTTTACTAGCATTTCAGAATCAAAATTAGGTTTATCATTTTTAGGGTTCCAAAGGAAAAAACGGAACCCTTATAGGATCACTTTGTTTTCCGTCCGTCTGTCTGTCTGTGTACGACCCTTTTTCTCAAGAACGCATGGAGGTATAAAGCTGAAATTCATATCAAATACTCAGGTCTACTGTCCCTTGCAGCTATGAAAAAAATCAAACTTCTAAGCCAACGCAATCAAAAGTACAGCCGTTTATGCTGTAAATTTTCGATACTCGTAAGGGAATCAAAACCTACAGGGTACTTCCGGTGAACTCAGTATCTTGAAATTTGGTACGAAGCAAGGTCTAGCACAGATAAAATAAATATTTAGATTCCATAAATTTTTAGTTCCATCCTAATGTAATACAAATATTTTTAATAATTTTTAAACTTAATACAGGTTTGTACGCATCCCTCGGTGCGCGAGTTCGACTCTCACTTGGCCGGCCTTTGTTTATTTTATGGTACCTAGTACCCACTGAATTCCGTATTAGATATTTCATTTTTGCATCAGGCAAGAATTACAATAAATACATGAATAAAGTAATTCAACATATTGCTTCCTTGCGTGATCCTCAAAGCTATTAAATTGAAACCCTTCAAGGAAATTCAGCGAGGCAAATATCGAAGCGCTAGGAACACATATTAGTCAATCAATAGGCGTCTACAAACAAGCCTGGCGTAAGGGAAACGTTTCACGTCCCTTTGACGTAACACTGTAGATTATGACACGTGTTTACCTTGTTAATCATGCAGGGGTTGTCTTTGGTTGACTTCATAAAGCTTCATATTCATAAGAGGTACGTTTCGAATGGTGTTATTGGAACAATTTGTTAATCACGAAAGGCTGCTCTTTAAATTCTACTCCTAATCGGTTCCATCATACTGATAGATGATTCTACATCTACATTATTCAAGCGGTTTATTTTAATTTCAAACATTATAGACATAATATTCCTGGACTTAAAATTAAACTTTAGATCACGGCTTATTTTTAATCGATTAAAACTTAACGCTTTTAATGTATTTTTAAAACGAGTCAAACCAATTTATTGCTTTGACGAAACTTACGCGCTAACAAAAGGGCAAGCACTGCCATCCACTCAATTGTTTGCTACCTGTTTTTGTCATTAAGTAAGTAACCGGGGACCGATGCCTTATCACCAGACCTACAAACTGGAGTCAATGATCAAACCCATCTCACTTATAATACCACCATAAGAAATGTGTATACATCAACATAATTAAACCCTATCCCATTCCCCACAGCCATCATCAGTGCGTATTCGAGATCGAGGGCTTCGCTGCGCGTTACACTACTGCGCCTCAAGCGGCGCAGGAGTAAACCAAGCAGCGCGGGCGGCGTGCGCAGACCGCGTCCTCATGGCTGCACCAGCGTTAGCAGACGCAAGAGACGCCGATGGCCTAACACCCTTACATCTAGCAGTAGTGCATGGAAATGTGCCATTAGTACAAACGCTATTGGCTGCTGGTGCAGATGTCAATGCTAAAGACAACGAACAGCATACCGTTGTGCATTGGGCCACAGGTAAGATAATAAACAGTAGAATTATTCATCTAGCTGTAATTATTGCAATTCTGGGAAATTCAAAGGAATGTGTCTGCTGGCGCAGATGTCAATGGTGATAACAATAATCAACACACCATACATTGAAATACAGGTAAAATTAAAGTTGTGATTGTAATAATTGCTAAAGCGGATGGACTGTGGATTAGTGCAAACTTAATTTATACTTACTTAATCGTAAATAAGAATAACAGTTTTGATAACGAATGATAAGCATGCTCCATCAATTTCTTGAAATATATACCTATCGTAGTCGGTATTTACAACGAAATAAAGCATAGTACAATGGAATTGATAGTATCTTGTACCGATTTGGATCAATTGGGAAAATATCGAACTGTTTGAAATGGCGTGCTTGGAACACCTCTACACACAGCAACACACTGGGTCAAAGCCATTCTACAATGATGTAATGTGGGTTAAACGAAATTATGTGAAGCTATTTTTAATTTAATATTTTATAATGTTCCAAACAAATATATTTCAATTCATAGTTTCGTTGAGACTCTATCATTGTGTCCTCGTGTTTATCAAGAAAAGATAATTTATTCCGTTGTGCATATTTAAAACAGTTCATATAAGCATTATTGAATTCTTAGACGCATTTAGGATACAGATGACTAAATTAAATGTGTGCGACTTCGTTCGCGTAGATTTGTAGTTTTAAGACCCCCTGGTAACTCGTTGTTTTTTCGGGATAACTAATCAATGTTTCCTATGCCCATCGCCAGAATGCTCTTTGCCTTATTTCGCTATGGCCGGTTTAGCAGATTGGGTAGCCATAAAAGGTGTCAAGTACAGAAAAACAGAGTTTTTTTGCATTTATAATAGGTATTACAATCGAACGCCCGCGGCTTCGCTTCCGTGGTAACGAAAAGTCCGGGCTTATTTCTTGCATAAATAAAGGGACCTTGTGTGCAAAACTTCAGCTTTGAGTGAGTGATTGAAATGGGACTTGTCTTTTATTGTACAGTCCCACAAACTGTAAATCTTACCCAATGAGAGCGTCGCTGAGTGTTGCTAATAAATAAAAATAAAATAAAAATAAAATAAAAAATAAATAAAGTCATAAATTTTTTTTCTAATTTTGGCACCCGGACCAGATAAGTTGGGACAGTATAAGATAAGCACGGATACCCTTTAAATGGTCGTTAGTCTCTAGATTATGTTTGCGGAACAAGTAAATCAGTTATTCTAGCCTTCTAAGTCATAATTCGGTCTCACTTAGCCGCGATTCCAATTCAGAGTTCACATAATAATATTATAATCATCGCATTCGACGTCACGCACGCCTCATCTGTTACGAATTGCCACAATTTACCAATCATTGCTCGCTGTATCAAGTTGTTGTTGTTATTCTTATTCAACTTGCTCCCACTGACGTCATGAGGATCGATAAAGTACGAATAACTAAATTTGCATTTTGCTGTATCTCTTTTAATCGATTTTACGATTCGTTAAAAATTGCTTTTTTTATTTCGGATACCGGAATTATTTACGAACTAAGCGTTTTCTTGATTATCTGGTTTCCAAAGTAACATGTTTTTTATTATTTTAACTCATGTGATTTTACCTTAGGAGCCTTATGATTCTGTTTAATTTTTCATAATTTTAGATTATCCTATTACTTATATCAACTTTTACTTTTTGTATGAAATTTGATTGTCCAGTAGACGTGGCATTTTCTTTCACCGTGACCTTTGTAAGAAATTACGTTATAATTGCGCTGAATCACATAAAAATGTCAAATACAAATATTTCTTTTCAATTAAGTTCTTGTAGCAGTTGCTTACCAAATTGGAATCGATGTTAAACCTTTAGGGAACGTAATTCCCTTTTGGTAGGTATAAGCGCCAGTCAAATGGCATGAAAATTTAAGTGAAATCAATTTGGAATTCTTACAACTTAAAGTTTTGACGCTTTTCTACAGAAACCAATATGAAAAAGATACCACAAGGTTTATTCAGCGCTTAATAATTTATTAGGTACAGTAACTTTTAATTCGATCAAATTAAAGGAGACCACTCCACTGAATTTAAATACGTAGTCCAATTAAATATATTGTGATGACTGCAGTATTCGATTATTAAATATAATACAGCAGAGGGTGGGCGAAGTAGCCAAGTTTGTATGTCGTTGTTATGGGGGCGTGGGGTGTCCAGTGATTACATTATTGAGCGGCGAGCAAGGCCGGGCCCTTGAACCCATGGTAGAGCATCTAGGACTCGACTTTTACACGAAAAGACTAAAAAGGTCAAGATAAATGACTCAGCATTTGAAATTACCTAATAGCTTTTGGTCGGGCAAACTGGCTCGCTGCGATACCTAGTATGAAAAAGTTTTTGTTTGTTCAGTTTATTGAGTACGTCCAGATTTTAGTATACCTACATAAAATTTAACAAATAGGTAATTGGAAATGACATATTAGAGCTACCAACAGAATAGGAGGAACAGCGCACAAAGGTTTTACTTTTCTCTCAGTAAACGTCTGAACGAGCTACGTATTGCATCAACCACCGGGCTTTGTTTACGTCAAAAAAAAATACTTGCATTAAAATCTACCCTTTTAAGTTCATTGTCATTTCATTTCAGTTTAAGTCATTAGTAGTTCATAGTTCCTATCACGTTTTCACATGATCGATTATGATGGTAATGATGTCATTTGAATTGATGCCGTGAGTGGTCTTGGCGTATGCCAAAGTTAAGCTCAAGGAAGTAGGTGGTACTAAGTCGTATGTACGTACTTCCATGGTCAAGCTGAAGTCAAATGACTAATCGTCATATTACGGTGAAGATATTCACTATTCACTCTTAAGAATAGAGAAAGTTTATACTGTAACCCGCGACTTCGTCTGCGTGGTTTGAAGTTTTTTGGTTCCCACGGGAACTCTTTTATTTTCTAGGATAAAAAGCCTATTTGCTATTAAAGACTATAATCTATCTCTGTGCCAAATTTCAGCCAGATCCGTTCAACCATTGGGGCGTGATTGAGTAACAAACATCCATATATCCATACAGAATTCGCATTTATAAATTAGGTATATTGTATATGTCACCGTAAGATTGTAAAAACCGTTAGATTATAATCTAACTCGCGAAATTGTAAACTGTCGACAGATTGTGAACCATTCAATGTTCTGAGTGTCAATTTTTGAAATATTCATTGTATTTACGTTTTATTGTGTCTTTCTTGTAGGTTAGGTTAGGGCTCGACCTAAATAATCAGAGGCCCAATTGTCTAAGCCAATCGTATTCATTTGACAGCTCATAACTTATAACTCGAACTTTTTAAGGAGTACATACATGTGTTTTGACTTGCAAGCATCTATGACCTCCTTAAACAGGTCGTATGACAGACAATTACCATTACGATTTCCTTACATAATCGGGGGGCAGGTCATACTTAGGTTCTATCGGGTTAATATACCTAACAGATTACAATTTACCGAATAATAATGCGTTAAATTGTAATCTTTCGACAGTTTGCATTTTCGCGAGTTAGATTAAAACCTAACGGTCTTTACAATCTTACGGTGACATATATATTGTATGTATTGACTGTATAGTTTGCGGCGAAGTGGGCGCTCTAAGGGCCGTGTTGGCGGGCGGCGCGGACGCGGCCACGTCGGACCAGCACGGCGGGTATCCGCTCCACTACGCGGCGCAGATGTGCGGAGCACCCGCCGCCACTGACCACCAGGTCTCTTGCATAGTCCACAAACTTATCTGACCCGATAACAGGGTCGCTAGTATCTATTAACAAGTCATAACGACGAGCATTTTCAGGATGCTCCTCCCCGAACAAGACCTTTGCGCACCTGTGTAATGAAAAAGTCACTAGAAGTACCCACATGGAACACCGTATTTTACGCTAAGTCGTTTGCGGTGGTAGCAGCACCAATTTGGAATTCCCTACCATGGAATATCCGTGAGAGTCCATCTGTGGGTGCATTTAAATCGAGACTGA
This sequence comes from Erebia palarica, assembly GCA_964035005.1. Classification (NCBI taxonomy): domain Eukaryota; kingdom Metazoa; phylum Arthropoda; class Insecta; order Lepidoptera; family Nymphalidae; genus Erebia; species Erebia palarica. Next base: position 22,817,051 of record OZ035994.1, read on the forward strand.
AGCAGCACTATCTTTCTTCTTTATATGATTAGTTTTTATATTATTTTATGTTTATTTGTACTTTATTTTGTATATACGTTATTAAATTATATGTTTTCCTGTATACTATATTAATTAACTGCCTCGTTGGTCTAGTGGTTGGCATGTTCGACTGCGGCCGTCGAGGTCCCGGGTTCGAGTCCCGGGTCGGGCCAAACCAGGTATTGGGTTTTTCTGACTAGAGATTCTCAGTACTAGCCTGGAGTTAGGAAGTTGGCGGTGTTTCACCCCCGTGCCTCGGAGAGCACGTTAAGCCGTCGGTCCCGGTTATTATCACTAACATGATAATAGTCGTTAAAGCCCGCCAACCCGCATTGGAGCAGCGTGGTGGGTCTAAGCTCTAATTCCCTCTCTCTCATGCGAGTGGAGGCCTGTGCCCAGCAGTGGGACGTTAATGGGCTGTAGTGGTGGTGGTGGTATATATTAATTATGTAAATATATTTTTATGATATTTATCATAAGTCTTTATAAAAAGTTTTCTATTCTCTAGTTTATAAGTACCTACTCAGCTTTATCTATTTTTCACCATTTTCACATTTTAGGGCTGCTGGAAGAAATCTTTTCAAGAGATAAGTTGTCCTTGTGCATGTCCTTTAAGTTTGGCACTAAATATAGAAACATAAAATATAAATACATAATTAAAGAAATTAAAAAGCACGACTGCCTTGCAAAAACCGAACTAAAAAGTTAAAAATCTAAAGGACATGACCAGTAATTGCCCTCCGATTCGGGACAATGCACAGGATTTCCGTTTTTACAGTAAAGTTTAAAAATTCAAAACGAAATTATTATGGATTTATTATTCCGAATAAGGTCAGGGTTTAAATGACAAAAAAAAAACAGTACGTTTATTGTTTAAATCTTGAGCGTCCGCTTTCCTCTTTAAGCACTACTCCATTTTGACGTTCCATTATATCCATGCCTAATAATAATCTTGTAAGCCTACATGATTACCATTTAAGTACCTTAGTCATTATATTATGAATGATTTATTTTTGATCAATTAAATAGTAATGAAAAGGAAATGTATGTTTTGTTTATAATTATTTTTATTTTTTGACAAGTCTCAAACTAATAGATCGAACAAAGCATTTTGAAATACTGCGTTTGAAGGAACGCCCTTTCACATTGCATATGCCGCCATCTGTGGTCGAATAGTTGAACTGGAACGCCCTTTCACATTGCATATGCTGCCATCTGTGGTCGAATAGTTGAACTTGTTAACCAAAAGCAGTGAGCAACACTTAAAAATATTTTCTAGACTCACCACAATACATAGCGCCATCTAGTGTGGGAAAGCAGTTTTTGGTGAAACTTTTTTTATTTATTTTCTCAGTTTTCAGAGCCTTCAGACTCCTGAAACTTTTTTATCTGAAAACTATAAAATATAACAATTACAATAATAAAGAAATAATACTTGAAAATATTTTTTTAGACTCGCTCAACACAATAAATAGCGCCATCTAGTGTGGGAAAGCAGTCTTTTGGTGAAACTTTTTTTGTTCATTTTCGCAGTTTTCCGAGCCTTCAGACTCCTGAAACTTTTTTATCTGAAAACAGTGAAATATTACAATTACAATAATAAAGAAATCATTGCTGAACATTGATTTTTGACACCTAGGCAAGCTGCCATAGTTCCACCGGTCAAGTCCTTTATTCACATTTCTATTAAATTATACTTTTTTGTGAATTACTATAGTGTATATATTTATGGAATCTACTCATCATTTTCTCGATGATGGTTATATAGTTCATCTTACCTATTTCCGATTTTTTCCTCAACTTTAGTCTTTAATGCGGGGCCATGGTCACCCCATAATTTTTTTTTAAATTTTACTATCTATGGCACCCGGAATAAGCTAGGGATTCTAACGATACCTCATTTATCAAAATCGGTTCAGACGTATAGAAGTTATGGTGGTATAACTCACATACATACATACATACACACATACATACATACATACATACATACATACATACATACATACATACATATACTCCTTTTTTCAGGCAGTCGTATATAAACTAAGCAGACATACAAACTAATTCAAATTTAGGCCACCGGGCCAGATAAGTTAGTGGGACGTGGGTTAAGTTTGTGTGTAACCATTATTTAGCATTATTTTCGTCGTCCATCTACCGACAGACCGTTAAATGCTGATACAGATCCCTTGTAGTGAATACCCACGAGCCGCCCAAAATATGTCGCCTCCCTGCTGTTACCAGTCCAACTTGTTTATAAATAATATATAACCTAGCTGCGTTTTTCGCTCCGAGACTATTCTAGCCTCTAGCATTACTCACGTACTTGTAAAGGTTATAGCCTATGTTCACGAACAGGACACGAGGTCTTAGCACAGCTGAAATACTTACTAGAAATCTCGCACACATTTCGGGCTGAACCAGTAGCAAGTTTTCGTGAACATGTCCGTCATTGTCATTGAAGTTTAAACACTAGTGTAACTTTGAATTGATTGATTATAGTTAATAATACAACGGCGAAAATGAGCTTCAAAAACATAGTGGGTAGGCAAGTCGATGTTGAATCTGTGAGATATTTTCTGATTCATGAGAACTATTGAACTTGATAGATAATAATTTTTAAAACCAAAAGTTATACCGTTTTTGTCGGCATTGAATTTAAAAAATTATGATATTGGGTGGTTAAATAGCATTTCATCTGAACCGGAATCCGTTCTAGCTAAAATCCTATTTAACTTTTTTTTTATTAAATAGTATAAAAGATAGAATAGATACATAATTAGAAACTTTTATGTACTTAAATAAATTAAGTAAGTAGAATAGTTAAAAATAATAGATAAGCTACAATTATAGGACTGTCATGTACATAACATTTATTATCACTGACATGATAATAGTCGTTAAAGCCCGCCAACCCGCATTGGAGCAGCGTGGTGGGTCTAAGCTCTAATTCCCTCTCTCCTATGAGAGTGGAGGCCTGTGCCCAGCAGTGGGTCGTTAATGAGCTGTAGTGATGGTGATGTAGTGATACATTTATGCTTTAAAAGCCTTTTAAAATAAATAAAGATTAAAAAAAAAAGAAAAAAAGTTATACCGATTCCAATGTGCCCAGATTCCATGATGTGTGGTATTACAGAGTAGAGGAGCAGCGCTGGAAGTTCTGCGCGCGCTGGTGCGCGAGGGCGGAGCGCGAGTAGACGTGAGGGATGCTGACGGGCGCACGCCTCTGCTGTGGGCTGCCTCCGCCGGCTCCGCTGCAGCAGTGCTGGCTTTGCATCAGGCTGGGGCCAACGTTGATGACGCCGACAGGTCTTTATCAGATATTCCATACTAAGAAACTTACCTATAAGTCCGCGCGCGAGCTCTGAGGAATCCAATGGAATGTTAAAGTAATGACCTAGAAGTGCAAAACAATGCTGCTTTCGCAAAATTACACGTGTCAAGCTAGAAACTAGTGCTAGGAGCGAGCTGGTTATGGAGCGACGATCGGGGGGCGTACAGCCTTCGTTTCTTCAGATCCCGATTCCTCGGAGCTCGTGCGCGGACTATACTTACATTCTTAACATAAATGCAAGTGTCTTTTTTTGAAGTGAAAACTTCTTTAGCACTTTTTGGATGGGGGGGGTAAAAATGTGGAAACGCGAGACTGACACCGTTCTTCTTACGACAAAAGGTCTTAAGTATAAATAGTACATTCGTAATTAAACTGTAATACCTTTGTTTTAAGGTTTATATTGAAAAGTGATGTACAACCGTGACTGGCACCTCGCGACACCATTCTTCTTAAGACAAAAGGTCTTAAGTATAAATAATATAGTACATTCGTAATAAACTTTAATGCCTTCGTTTTAAGGTTTATTATATTTTAATTGTTTTAAAAGTGCTATGTTGTTATTTTAAATATTTGTTTTCACTTCTATCGGCGGTCCCCATGACTGCCAAATTTGCCAAAATGACTGTCAATATTGATTGGACGAGTAATGTTTCTATACTTTGATAGAGTGGATTTAATCATGAACTTCTAGTATAGCATAGTGTTTTTTTGGCAGAGACGGACTAACAGCATTACATTGCGCAGCAGCTCGTGGGCATACTGAAGCCTTAGAAACATTAGTGGGATTGTGCGGTGCCCGTGTTGATGTTGCTGATTCGCACGGATGCACTCCTTTACATTACGCAGCGGCACTGGGTCACGCGGATGCAACCTCGGCTTTGCTCGTCCATGGAGCTGATGCACATCGACAGGACCGGAGGGGAAGAAGTCCGGCACATACTGCAGCCGCGAAAGGTCAGATAGAGACCGTACGTATACTAGGTAAGTTTACAAAAAAAACCAAAACCTAATTCAAGAAGTTTGGAGTTAAATATTAAGTATTGTGTATTGTTTACAGGCGCAAGGGGGGCGAATTTATGGCTAAGGAACTCAAAAGGGGATTTGCCGCTACACGAAGCAGTTGCATCAGGACGCAGAGAGCTAGTGAAGTGGTTGTTAGATGGAAGACCATCACAAGTTAATGCTACAAATCACGAAGGAAGGACACCTCTGCACATCGCAGCGGCTACTGATAACGCTGATCTTTGTCGTTTATTATTGGATCGTGGTGCTGAAATAAATCCAGTGGCAAGATCGTCAAAGAATGAACCTTTAACGCCTTTAGACTGTGCGGCAAGCAGAGGTCATCGGTCGACTGCTAAATATTTACAAATGCATGGTGGTTTACCGGCTTCAAAACTTTCTAATACACAAATAGTTATAGACGGTGCCCAAATCACTGGCCTACCAACTAGGAAAGTCACAAGTACAAAAATTGATGTACGCGATCGAATCAGAATAGAAAAACGTGAAGTAGTAGAACTTTCAAGTCCAGTTTCAGATAAGCGAAGAATAATTAAACACAGAAGTGAAGTTGATTCATCAAATTCATCGTCGGACGAACGGAAATCTAAAAGAAAATTACATACGGAATATTCTGACCGGTATTCTGATCGAAGAAAAAGATTAGCTGAAAAGCAAAAAAGTTTTAGTGACGGGTATGATACTGAGTTTGAAGGATACGAAAAACGTAAGGACTTTAAACATAAAATAAAGAAAGATATAAAAGAGAAAAAGAATAGATCCAGAAGTGAACCTGGTAGACGAAGTAAAGAAAGTGCAAAACAACGGAGACATTATAGATCTACGTCGGAAAGTTCATCAGACTCTTCCGATCATTTGAAAAAACGAAAGAGTAAGCGGCATAGAAAACGCCATAAAAAAAAATCAACAACTTCTGAGAGTAGCTCAGAGTCAAGTGAACGGCAAACTACAAAGCGAAGAGGTAAAAAAACATCAATACACATAAAACATGATGATGAGAAACAAAAGGTTAATATAGTTAAATATAAAAAAGTAGAAATCCCACATCAAAATTCGGAAATAGCAGGAAACGACGGAGACACTGTGAAACCAGACAGTACGCCAGTAATTCCTGATATTGAAAACATTAAAGATAGACAACTAAGTAAAAGCAAAACTCACAGTGAAACAGAAACCGATACTGTTTCCGTTAAAACAAATATGGTTATAACAGAAGCTCAAATACATATGGAACGTGAATCCAGTCAACACGGCAGTTCAGAATTGACCGTTACTATGGATTCATCAAATAATGTATCCATAGAAACAACAAATTTGTCCGTTACACATAAAGGTGAAAGTGAAAATGCTATGCAGGATGATGAAAAATTGAAAGAAAAAGAAGCTGACTCTGTCTCGGTTAAAGATGAAACTGAAGCAAGGACCGAAGAGTCACCTTTAGAAACTACAACTGCAGAAAAGGAATTAGAAAGTCAAATTGTTGATATCGACGAAAAAAATGCATCCAAAAGTATTGATGCTTCAGAAAAAGCTAAGTCTGATCCTGACTTAGAACATGAGATCGCAAAGAAGGAATCTTCTGAAGAAACGCGTAAAGAAACTGAAACTCCGGACAAAGGATCTACTGAAAAGGATACTCATGAAGAACCAACTGAATCGCCTAAGGAAGATAGTTTAGAAAAAGCTCGTAAAACATCATTTAAGGTTCTGTCCGGTCCAAATGAAATACAAAGTGAAGGAAATGGAAGCCAGGAACATAAATCAAATTTAGAAACTACTAGCGAGGAATTAGTAGACGCACAAGATAAAAATCCTACGGTTTCTTTTTCCGATAAAGATGAAGTTTTTAAAATTAAGGACTCAGATGCTTCTGAACACTTAATGGGGGAACATGTCGATCATAAACAAGGCGTTGATTCTGAAAGTATTCAAAAAGAAACTTCCATAACCACCAGTCAAGATAGCTTTGAATCCGCAGAAAAAGAAATCAATGAAACGGGAACTCATGATTTGCCTGCACCAGTCGATAAAGGCATTATCAAAATTTTGGATGATAGTGTTTCACATGATATAGCGCAACAAAGTTTTGAATCGGATGATGTCAATCTACCACTCACACAAGCATCCCCTCGACGGTCGAAATTATCAAGAGATAGCCAAGGCAGCAGTAGAAAGAGTAGTATTTATGAAACTGAAAGTTATAAAGTTCTCTCAGATACTGTGGGGGCAGTTGAGGTGGGTACGGGAATATTGAAAAAACCAAGTGTCGTAGATGATGAACAAGATCCAAATTACGAAAGTCCACGAAGGGATAGCTCATTTGGAAAGATTCCAAGTATAAGTGATAATGAAATTTATTACAGTCATTCAGAAGCAAATGGGAGAAGAAAACGTTTTCGAAAAAAAGGTAGAACGAAAAGTCGTTTAACAATAAGATCAAAAAGTGAAAATTCTGAAAGAGGTTACGAATCGAGTGGCTTATTGGATTCAGGTTTTGAACCGAGCCCACGACCAGTTCAACGCTGCATAATGAGTCCAAGACTCAATGCCTATTACCAGCAAAGAAAGAGTGCAAGGGTTACAGGAGTGACTGATAGTAAAATCCCAGTGCGAAAACCGGGTGATAAGAGAGCTGTTGATATGCGATCTGTTACACAGCGGATACAAACAAATATGAGAAGGTAAGCCTCATTATACCTCAGTATATAAGCTTGCAAGCTTAAGCTTGCAAGTATCTAATTTTACGTTGTATAAATAATGTAATTTTACTGAAGACTACAATACTCTTTTGCAGATATTACTGCGAGCGGAAGATTTTTCAACACTTACTAGAACTTAAACGCCTGCAAATAAGAACTAGTAAAGCAAATGAAGCTGTGCTAGTCAAACGAGCTATAGACGAATACAATAAATCAAATTTGGCTCAAGTTGGTGTCGGTCCTTACAACAGTACGGATTACTCATTTAGCAGTTTTGAAAAATTTCTTTATAATAGCCTAAGGAAGTTACAGAAGAGTGGAAAGAAGCAATTAGATAATTTACCAGAGAAACCTATAGATTTTGACTATGGAGAAAGTGAATTATACAAAATGAGTGCTATACCAGATAACCCTTGTCTATGCACGAGCAAAACACATAGATGCTTCCATGCTGTTCATGCATATACTGGAATTCCGTGTTCTGCGTACAGTAAGTGATTTACTTTCATTTTTTGTACTCCCAGCTATTACCTTAGCTAATTTTTAATATCTTTATTCCAGTTCCTTACAAATGGAATCACCATACAATGCCTAAGCCAGCTACAGCTGGCCCAACAGTCAAATCCAAAGGTTTTCTGCCTAAAATCAATTCAAAACCACCATCGGGAAAAGCTCACGTCACGTTAGAAGTATCACACGGTACAGAAAAGCAGTTGATAGCGTTGCCAGCTGAGAAATTGGATAGAAATAAAAAATATTATGTAACTTTTACTGTAAAAGGTTCTGAACCACCATCGGATAATGATAATAATGCCTCACCAAAATCTTCTACCAAGACAGTTAGGAGCGGCTAGGTGGTTTTTAACATAAATATTAATAAATTATATTTACATCCTTTTATTTGAGGCACGATGCAAAAGAATATAATCCAAGCGTGTTACAAAGGTCTACGAAGCAAGGTTATAAATTGTTCGAATAGTGTTCTAATTCTGAGAATAAGTTTAATTTTAAAAAAAACTATATTTAAACACCTTCAGCGAAAATAAGATAGATACTGGATTCAACAAAGTGGAATATCTAATAAATGAAATTAAATCTATGTTTTATATATTTTATTTATTTACTTATCACTGCCAGTTTGCTTATTAAAATACGTAACTAACTATTTATACTAGTCAAATTGTGATAACGTTAGCTTAAATTAAAATTGTATTCGTTGTAGGTATGCTTAATGAAAAACATATTAGATGCTACCGATAGTTCAAGAAATATTAATGGATGATATTTTTGTAATTTAATCTTTTATAAGTATTAAAAAAATTATTTATTTAAAAAATAAATTTAAAATTCAATATTTTATTTATATTTAGACAAAATGTAGACAAGGAATCAGTATGTAACCTAAGTACTATAATATTTTATTTTTTATGAACTCATTAGGTACTGTTTGTAAGATGATGGTCGTTTTTATTGTAGAATTTAAGTATTTCCCTCTTAAAAAATAATCACACTATGGCGTCACTTGTATCATTATATATAATTATTAAGTAGACAAGGACAACATTGCCCCACATGATATACTATTTTAATGCATAAAGTGGAATAAAAATATGTACGAGTCGATGTAATAGACGATTATTTACCTAACACGAATCTTTTATTTAAAGATTTTCATCAATCAAAACAGGATTAGAATTGAGTACAGAACCGTCCTACTGTTGAAACTTGAAATTATCTGATGCCTGCGAATTCATCTGCGTGGTTTGAGGTTTAATGGTTCCCGCTGATAGCCTATGTGTTTTTCCAGGCTACAATCTATTTCTGTGCCAAATTTCAGCCAGATCCGTTCAGCCGTTCTGGCATCCATCTATACAAACTTTCGCATTTATGATATTAGTAGTGACAAGTTGCAGCGTGTGCTTAATGCACACATCCGTTCATCAACCAGATAAACTGTGTTTCATTAGACTTCTTTGCAGACTTTTAGACATATTTGAGAAGGCGGATATTATCAAAATCCTGCCATACGTTGCATTGGCTAAATCTTCCTCCGAGTTGCGGTTTCCCGGAGATTATATTCCACTTTATAGACCGGGTGACCGCATTCTTGTTCCCTTTGGCGTTTCATTATAAGAAGTGTTCACACTTCTACAAACGCTGTTAGCATTCGAAATCAGGGATTGAAAAACAGATTCATAAAGGTTACAGAAATAAAAGTGTTACAGAATGGAAGTGAAACAGAATTGAATCTGTAATCCTTTTGAATGTGTTTTTAATTCTGTTAACCCGAAACTCTTGTATTTCTGTACCAGAAACGAATCTGTACCAGAAATGAAAGTGTTTTAAAATGTAACCGAAATAGCGACCGAATGCGAAAGCACCGATGGTTGCAATTGTTTTAAGAAAAACATGGCCATGTTGTACAGTGTGTGTAAAGTCCAATCAAGTGAAAAACGCGTTGTCACACCATGCAGTATGTTAGGGCATGTACCTATTAGGGTTACAGATAAAAACACTTATTAACAGAAATAAACGGTTACAGATTGATTGAGTTATAGTATCGTTTTTGTTTCCTGTATAAGTTCCCCTAGATAAGTGTTACTGTTTTATAACAGTTTCAAAAAACAGTGTTTAAACCCCTTATTTCGGTTACTGTTTCAGTCCTTAATAAAAATCATACCTGTAACGAATAAATCCGTGATTCTTGAAATGAACGCTTTATAATAAAACTATTTAAATGGGGGTTTGAATTCAACAAAGTAAACCGATCCACCAATAATAAATAAAACTCAAATAAACATTCTAATATTATTTATTTTTTAAATTATTTAACAATGTGAAGTAATAGTTATTATCCATAAACACAAATATGAGATGAAAAAAGAACAAGTTCTATGATTAATCATTGTTTCACATGCAATGCAAAGCGATGACCAAAATGAAGGCATAATATGTTTATTATGATTAACTTAAATCGATTCCTAATAGAAGTAGTAATATTAGTAGAACTATAAGGCATTGTTAGACAGAAGTATGAGCATTACAAAGTCAATTGTATTGGAGCTACTAAACTCCCAGTAGTAAAGCGACGCCAGCCAGTGTCCATCGAGTTGGTTTATCCTTTGTCTTTAAGTTGAACGTCCACACGAAAGTAGGCCCTCGCATTCTGTGAAATAAACAAAAACCTTATAAACATACAGAATTAGCTGAAGAAAGCTGAAATACAGTAACATCGTAATTATCAGTGATCCCGAATAAGAGTAAGAGATCTCTAAAGCGATACGTTGTGCTCCAAAGAGTTTCTTGGCGTTTAGAGAATGGAAGAACAAAGCTCTTTTTCAATCTTGAAAGGAGGAAATGAAAGGCAAAATTTAGTTCATTCATAGTTTAGGCAACATTCAAGGAAATTATAGTAATTTTTTTTAAATAGTAGTAGTAATACAGGGTGTCCCTGGATAAAGTGCAACCCCGAAAGGGGGTGAAACTAGACCATGAATTAGGTATTGACAACAAAAATAGAAAAACATTCTGAAAAATTTATTTTACTTTCTATTAGCGAATTAAGATTTTTATTTCTGAAGTAGACTCTGAGTAGATGTTTTTATAATATAAGGCGAGCAAAAGAGCAGGCGGGTCACATGATGGTAAGTGATTACCGCCGCCCATGAACATTTGCAGCACCAGAGGAACCGTCGTCGCTGGCTTTTGAGATATTTGCTTATCGGCCTTTTTACTACAATAACCTTAAAACAACCGTTGGACGCATAAAGTAGCATACATATTTAATTTGATTATGAATAACGATGTTGATTTTTAATTACGTTATGTTCTTTCTGCACATACATACCTCACTTTATACACGGGGCACTCGTAAACATTGCGCGTGTCCTGTTTGTCCTGGGTGACCGCCTTGATGTAGATGACGGGCATCATCGGGAACAGCTCCATCATGTACGACTCCACTATGCCGCCCGTGGCCGTGTCCCATCGCGCGCCTTCCATGTATAGTCCGTGGATGTTGGCACCTTCGCGTGGGGGAGCACTGAATGTGGATACTTTTATATAAGCCATTGGATTTTGTCATCAGAACTTAAAAGCTACTCTCAAGCGATGCAAAATTTAATTGGCATGCAAAATTTTTATTTGTCATCAGAACTTAAAGCTACTCTCAAGCGATGCAAAATTTAATTGGCATGCAAAATTTTTATTTGTCATCAGAACTTAAAGCTACTCTCAAGCGATGCGAAATTTAATTGAAAGAAAGAAAACGTTTTTATTTAATTACAATATTTGGTTTAAGAAATTATCAAAATAGATAGAGCAAAAAAGTTGTGTGACTAAATATAGGTCTCCAGCTCAGCACCATGCTACAGTAGGCTGCAGCGCTGGTGTTCAGTGGAAACCTTAAAATTGGCGAAGTCACGGACGAACTATGAATGCAATATCTACTCTAATATGTTTATAGAAATATAGTAGTTTAAGTAGTAGGCACATATAAGTATTACATTATTCATAAAATGTATGATACGGAACCAATATAAGAATAAAAAATTAATATATAAATAGATAAACTAACTAACAATAAAATAAAGTTAAATGACAAATGAAGGTATGAAAACAAGCATAATGAAATAAACCACATTGGTGGCACAATGCAGCATAAGTGCTGAAACAATAGGCAACGATAGGCAATTGGCATGCAAAATTTTCATTTTTTTTTTTGACAACCTCCGTGGTTCAGCGTTGTGCGCAGTTGCCTTAACGTGCGGAGGTCCCAGGTTCGATCCCCGACAGGGTCAATTTGGGAATTTATAATTTCTGAATCTTCCCTGGTCTGGTCTGGTAGCTTTGGCCGTGGCTAGTTACCACCAAAGACGTGCCGCCAAGCGTTCCAGTACGATGCCGTGTAGAAACCGAATAGGGACATGGGTTTAATATAACTGCCTTGCTCCTAACAGGTTAGCTCGCTACCATCTTAAACTGCATCATCACTTAGCATCAGGTGAGATCGCAGTCAAAGGCTAATTTATAGTGGATAAAAAAATGCACATATTACTTTTCAATCCTTGAAAACAAAAATTGCGAAAAATATAACTTTTTGCTAAATGTAACAAAGCACGGTTGAATCAACAAAAGCATTTTCACCGATTGTTCGGTGAAACAAGAAAACATAAAAGCATCCACTAACTTAAAATCTCCCCTGTTCTTCTTGGTGACGTCACAGTTGAGGCACATCTTGTCCAGCGGCCACTCGTTCTTACGCGCCGTCTGCTGCATGATAGCGGTCAGGAATGACTGCGGGTTGAAGAACCCCGCTAGCCACACCGCCGGGGGCAACTGGATGTTTGAACGAGCATGCGTTTCACAACTGGTCGACTGGCTGCAGCATCGAGCTGAGGCAGCGCCTCATTTAGCCGATCAATATAGATTTTAAACTTGTTATAAGGAGTGAGTGCCCGGGTCTCGTGGGACCAAGATTTTAAACTTGTTATAAGGAGTGAGTGCCCGGGTCTCGTGGGACCAAGATTTTAAACTTGTTATAAGGAGTGAGTGCCCGGGTCTCGTGGGACCAAGATTTTAAACTTGTTATAAGGAGTGAGTGCCCGGGTCTCGTGGAACCAAGATTTTATTGCTATAAGGAGTGAGTGACCGGGTCTCGTGTGACCAAGATTTTAAGCTGGTTATAAGGAGTGAGTGCCCGGGTCTCGTGGAACCAAAATTTTAAACTTGTTATAAGGAGTAAGTGCCTGGGTCTCGTGGGGCCAAGATTTTAAACTTGTTATAAGGAGTGAGTGCCCGGGTCTCGTGGGACCAAGATTTTAAACTTGTTATAAGGAGTGAGTACCCGGAGTTTAAGGAGTGAGTATCGGAAGATTGGCTTAAATCTTGGTTGGCCCCTTGGTTCCATGAGAACTGTTATACTCCATGTATGTTTCATTTAGTTGTACTCATTATTATTATTATGTTCCTAGATAATGCCCGCGACTTCACCCGCGTGGATTATTTTTATCGCGCGGGAACTCCTTTATTTTCCGGGATAAGAAGTAGCCTATGTCCTTACCCGGGATGCAACCTGTCTCTATATCGAATATCATCAATATCGTTTGAAATTATGGGCCGTTAAAGCGTGGCATACAAACAGACAGTAGACACACTTTCGCATTTCTAATATTAGTAAGTATAGATTAACTATGTTTAATATGGGATACAAGAAATATGCATAGACACCATTCGTCCACCAAGTGCAAGAAAATCATGAATCTCTACGCATATTCAGGAAATATTAACCAAAAATAATAAATTCGTCAAGAGAAAAGAGAATTCATGGGAGGAATAACCTAACCTCTTTATAATACTAATAAACGAATAATATTATAAATGCGAAAGTTTGGATGGATGTATGGATGTATGGATGTTTGTTACTCAATCACGCCCCAACGGCTGAACGGATCTGGCTGAAATTTGGCACAGAGATAGATTATAATCTGGAATAGGACATAGGCTACTTTCTATCCCGGAAATTAAGGAGTTCCCGCGGGAACCAAAAAATGTCAATCCACGCAGACGAAGTCGCGAGCATTAGTTAGTGGATCATAAATCCACTAGGACATGCTTTGTTAAAGACTATATAATTCTATAGGAAATGTTCAAAATACACGACATCTTACATTAAAGTCGCCGGACCAGTTCTCGAGCTCAGTGAGACGCAAGCACAAGTCAGAGAACCACGCAGCCAGGCCCAGCAGACTGGGGTAGGCCAGCTTCGTCCACGAGTCTGGCACATGGTCCATGAACAACGACTCCATCAGCTTTTCCATGTCGCTGCTAATTGTCAGCTCTCCCTATAGGATATACCACAATTCATTAAAATCTTGAAAAACTTTTTAAATTTGGGGTCAACTTATGGACAATTGAAGATTATATCACCGGTTCAGTAGGGCTAGCACCCAACGAGTAAAATAGTATCAACCCGTTATCTCTATTTGTCTACCGAAGCTAACATGGTTACTTGTCTCTTTACGTCAAAAGTAGAGATAAAAATTTCTTATATGTGGAATTCTTCTCTACGAAGCCTTACATGCCAGAAATGGTCAGTTCAAACAAAAGCTTGAACACGATTAAACATGCTGTTAATTAATGCTTTGAACTTTTTTTGCTCATCAGCTCCTGAATGTGGAATGGCTTCGGCGGACCCGTTTATTTCTCATTCTAACCACCTCTGTCGTTTTATCGTTTTATTACCTTCAGGCCCAGCTCTAATTCCTTTAGTGAACGTCTGATCTCTCCCATGAGCCGGTTCATTCGTTCGCATTCCTGCAGCGCCACTATGGTGAAGGGTGTCAGTTCCTCAACCTTGCCCATCAGCTCTTGAAGGTTGAACGGTTCCGGCACTCGATCCATGATATCATCCAATATCATTCGAACCTATGTGTAACGACACAAAAATGTTATTTGGTGCGTGCCGTACGTCTGAAATTATTTACGATCTATTTTAGATGGTATGCTGTAAATTACCATTTCCTCTTTGGTGGCTCCCCCTCCCGCTTGAGCACCTGCATCTCTTGGTTGCATCTCGAACACAACCTGTAAATGATTATCACAATTATGAAATTATTTGAGGGTGTCCTAAAAATTTACTCATCCCTTATTTTTAATTGTGTTTTTTTTTGTGTAAGATATCAGTAGTTTAATTACAAAAATAAAATTAATTATTGGCTGCTAACGCCTCGAGCACCCATAGCGTATAATTAAGAAGCTCAAGTATATATAAACGCTTTGAAATTCTGAATTAAAACACTGCTATAAACCAGACGCGTAGATGCTAAAATGAAGAAATCTCTCAGGTGAACCTTATAACAGAGAGCATGGGACAAGAATAGGTTGGATGATGCGTGGATATTTGTGTGATATAGATATATGTAGAGTCTTTAATTCCTACATCAGTCTTATGAAAACCAATCTTATAAATAACGCCACTCTTTAAAAATTAAAAACCCTCCTTTCTATGATTAAAAAGAGGTGGGAGTGTGTTTTGAATTCACCTTAAAAAGACGTTCAGACACCGTGGTCAGATATCCGATTTCGGCGTTAGGATGAAGTCCATAGAGGTACGGCGTCTCGTCTGGCAGGAAGTCATCTATGTATTGATGGTATCCCACGTAATCCGAATTCGGGGGCGATATGAAGCCTTGAGCAAGCTGCAACTCGCCATCCACCTAGACGCCGTGTTAAAAGGGTTTCATTTCATGGTCTAGTGGCCTATTTCGAGGCTTTCACTTATTGCACTAGTAGCTGATCTAAAAATGTTCTAAGATACAAAAAAGTCTACAGGTAAGAGTAACATCTTTATATCGAAAGATCAATTCAGTAAAGTTACACACACACACATTACACACAAGCAACAATATATTGAAAACACCATGTTGTAGCAGAAAGCCTTGGTACCGGATAGATTTCTTACAAAAAACTTTTTAATTCCAGGTCCATATCAAATTTTAAAAATTCGAATGCCATTGATGTATACAGACAATTAACATTTACAAAGTACCCCGTCGAAAAGCATGGTTCTACATTTTGAACTAACGATTATGTTAAACAAAATTAGCACCATTATCATAATATAAAAAATTCTAAAGTTCAAGAAAAATACAGCATAATATGAGTAAAAAAAGTAATAAAGGACTTGACCGGTGGAACTATGGCAGCTTGCCTAGGTGTCAAAAATCAATGTTCAGCAATGATTTCTTTATTATTGTAATTGTAATATTTCACTGTTTTCAGATAAAAAAGTTTCAGGAGTCTGAAGGCTCGGAAAACTGCGAAAATGAACAAAAAAAGTTTCACCAAAAGACTGCATTCCCACACTAGATGGCGCTATTTATTGTGTTGAGCGAGTCTAAAAAATATTTTCAAGTATTATTTCTTTATTATTGTAATTGTTATATTTTACAGTTTTCAAATAAAAGAGTTTCAGGAGTCTGAAGGCTCTGAAAACTGAGAAAATAAATAAAAAAAGTTTCACCAAAAACTGCTTTCCCACACTAGATGGCTCTAGTTATTGTGGTGAGTCTAGAAAATATTTTTAAGTACTGCTCACTACTTTTGGTTAACAAGTTCAACTATTCGACCACAGATGGCAGCATATGCAATGTGAAAGGGCGTTCCTTTAAACGCAGTATTTCAAAATGCTTTGTTCGATCTATTAGTTTGAGACTTGTCAAAAAATAAAAATAATTATAAACAAAACATACATTTCCTTTTCATTACTATTTAATTGATCAAAAATAAATCATTCATAATATAATGACTAAGGTACTATGGTATTCATGTAGGGTTACAAGATTATTATTAGGCATGGATATAATGGAACGTCAAAATGGAGTAGTGCCTAAAGAGGAAAGCGGACGCTCAAGATTTAAACAATAAACGTACTGTTTTTTTGTCATTTGAACCCTGACCTTATTTGGAATAATAAATCCATAATAATTTCGTTTTGAATTTTTAAACCTTATTGTAAAAACGGAAATCCTGTGCATTGTCCCGAATCGGAGGGCAATTACTGGTCATGTCCTTTGAGTAATAGAAAAACTATCCTCTACATCGGATAAACGAGAACCCATAGCGCTCAGTAGTAATGATGATAAAGGTAATGATAATGTGATGCGATGAAGTACGACAAAACCACTTACAAGTTCTGGCTGCATGTATTCAAGGAGGAAAGTTCGGCACAGCCTCCTGTCCCAGTCATCTGTGATGTGACCTCCATACATGATCTCACCAAAGAGATACCTCAAATCTTCCCATGGTACTCGAGGATTGGCTTCCAAGTAATTGTATAAGACGTAGACGCATATCGTCAGGTCACCAAAGTTGAACGGGTACACTCTAGGACCGAGGTTTTTTAAATACAACATTAATAGGTTACCACGTCAAAAGACTATTATAATAAACATTATACCGATATTTTAGTTGAAGCTGACGAAAGTATTACTATAAAGACTGAGTAATCTAAGCTCAGAACTTCTAAGTTTTAGCAATAAAGCAGGTTTCCTAAAAAATCTACTTTTGTGTGATAACAAGTTTACTGCTAGGGTATTAGGGTAGTTATATATATACGTTAATATATATAATATATATAGGGTAGTTAATTAATGTATGAACAATATTTACTGTAATTTTATAAGTTACCTATTCCATCCTTGCGGGCCGAACTTCCGCCGTTCGGCAACCACAGCGTGGAAATAACAGAGTGCAAATAATACAGCCTTGAACTCCGCTTCCTTACTGCACATTTCTAGGGTCTCCTGACTGAAGTTATCCAGAGCCTATATATAGATTATAAGTGGAGTCTAAATAATACTTATTCGAAGAAAAAACCGTAAAGGTAATATCCAATAATCTATAGGCAAAAGTATACCTTATGCAAGTTAGCCCACATTCCAATGGGAGGTTCGTTTGTTATTTTTATAGCCGATTCCAGAATTCCTTGGGGGATTATATGGTAAGCCGGATCGGCTGCCGGTTCCGCGCTTAAGAACAGTCTAAAAATAAATTGCATAATTAAAACGGATTAAACTTACATTATCAAAGTTTACTTGCAACTACTAACTGCTACATGTCTAATGTAGCATTAACTACAATCATGCCAATCAAGATGGAAAATTATCGAGAAAGTTCATTAGAGATCTACTTAACAGTCAAATATATGGACCGTCTAAGCAAATCCAATCTGTATTCGTCTCTGCTAAAACATGCTGTGGCACTTAAAAATACGTGACCATAGTATAATTATATTTAGTTCACATTTTGTCACGAAGTATAAATAAGAATTATTTTAGTTAGCACTACATGATAATTACAAGGTTTTCCCCCACTCCAATGTACATAATTTCTTGGTAGGTATATAAAGTTAGGATTACTCTGTGTGTATCAATTCTGCTCCAATTCACACGCAACACATGCCTCAGAAGTTCTTCTTAGATTTGATAGTTTCTTAACAATGTAATGCGCGATGGTGTCTCACCTCGGGTACGCCCATGACTTCCTTAGTTACCGCTGCCTTGGCCGGAAAACACGATGTGGAAAGTCCTTTAGTCCGTTGAGAAACCAAGATTATTAGCTAAATTAAATACAGACCTATAGTCTGGAAGAGGGTTTTCGAATGTCTCCTCCATCTTTTTCTCCAGCGTGGCGAGCCACTTGGCCACCAGATGCACGTTCTGCAAGATAACCCAGTCGCCGTTCACCGCTGACACGCCCATAGCTTCCTCGGCCACCACCTCCTGGCCTTGGCCCAGCGATACGATGTGGAAATTCCGTTTGTCCGTTGAGAAACCCAACTTGCGACCCAATTTTTCCACGTCCTAGATAAAATAGAAATCAATTTAATGCTTTATAATTAATTCACTCTTAATATTTTAATCTGACAGGGAGACCTTAGTTTAAACTTTTTGTTTAATTTCACAATCCACGAGTCTTGACCTGCTAATTATTTTGAAATGGCTGAGGTGTTCACACTCGGTTAAGAGGTACTTTAGCGAGAACTTTTAGTTCCTTAACCTATAAAAAATCCTACCCAATACCTACTACGTAGGAAAGTACCTATTTATATTAGTTGATTAGAATAAAATGTGAGTTACTTTATAGCAAGTTATATATCTAAAGGATGACTTTAAATGGAGTATTTCAAAATAAAAAACATAATTGTCTCAAGAAAATGCCAAATTGATTCTGACAAACCTTTAACGGATCGACTCCTGGCGATAAAATGAAAAACATAGGCGTTGTCGCCGTGCTCTCCTCGAAAGACTTCTCTAAAGGCGGTGTTCTCGCTTCAACGTATTTTGTTCCAAGGTTTTCTTCGCAGAATGCTCTAAAATAAGGATTTTCAATTTGAAGAAATAGGTTAAGTGACCATAAAATAATAAAATTGTCACAAATAATAAAGTAACTACCCAGAAGCATATGACATGCGGTCAGGTCTCAGCGCGCGTAAAATACACAGACGCTGGAGCGATGTTTTGTTCTTCCACTCGCCCGGCAACTTGTCTCGCTCCGGAGCCTCACCGTCTGTATACTTCTGCCATCTAAATTATATAAAAATCAAGATCAGTACCTACAGTTTTTACTTCATAACATAATCCAGCCATTTATCTATCGCCGTCTAATCTGTGGAAAATTTACCGTTCACACAGTGCTGCAGCTCAGCGTCCGACTCTAGTAGCTCGGGCTAAAGCATTCATATTTTCAAAGTGAAAAGAAATGAGAAAAGTTAAAACACCTTCTTATTAATTTCTTATTATCTGATATTTATTTTACCTTTTCGTGGCCCCTTCAATGTCCTTGTCAAGGTTCTCGAAGGCATCCATCTTGGCGAGCGCCACAATGCCGCCAAACGCATTATTGGAAAGCCACGAGTAAGGGGAATTCACGGGCGCCACGGCATACTTCAACAGGAAATCCAACTCCCTGGGATCTACCTTACCCTCAATTTGTAATACCTGGAAGTGAGACACAAGAAGTTATGTCCAACACGGTTCACCTTTTAACAGTTCAGAATGGAGCAATAATACAAACCTGCAAAGTGATAAGGAACAAGAACACGAGTTTATCCCTCTCGAACAATCCTCGACTGGTATACACGAAAATGGCAAACGTGATGCTATCCAACAGATTGGCAACCCTGGCGTCCAACTCCTCAGCAGGCACAGCTCTGAGTAGTGCGTCCTTGAACACAACGCTGTACGCTTTGAGGGAGAACTGGTACATGGGGTTGATCTTGCACAAATCGTTCAGGATGAAATATAGCATCGAAGCTCGAGTTGCTGCGCGCCTGTTAATGTGTAAAAATTTGTGTAGCAAGGACACTAATGGAATCCATACTTCCATACCAATATTATAAATGCTAAAGGGTCTGTCTATCTGTCTGCTACGCTTTCACGGCCCATCTGTTCAACCGATTTTGATGAAATTTGGTATAGGGATAGATTGTATCCCGGGGAACGACAACCCTACTTTTTATCCCGCAAAATTTATCGAGAGTTCCCGCGGGAATCAAAAACTTTAGTCCACCGAAGTCGCGGGCATCATCTAGTAGAATATAAAGGTTTTTTAAATCTAAATGAACATTGAATAGATGCTACTCGGAAAGCTAGTTATCGAGAAGAAGCAACAAGATACTTGTTCCCTTTGAAAATTCAAATAACATCAAAACCATCACTTATCAGCAGGCTTGATTGCAGTCTAAAGCGCTATTTTATAATTTAAAAAACATGTTGTAGTACGTTAGAGCGCATTGCTGGATTCTTAAAAATTAATTATGAAATTTACCTTAAGATAAACAAACAAATCAAACAAACGACGTACGTCTCGTTTCGAAATATCACCTGTATCTTTCACGTGCTTCGTCAATTTTGACGGCAGTAACTTTTCCCTCTTCGACTTTTATTTCAATATCTGCAGCAGTTTTCTTAGTTGTTTCCAAATTAATCACTAAAGCTGAGTCACTGAGAATGTCCGGTCCAGCGGAAGACAATCGTTTTAACAAATCGTCTTCTAAACTTTTCAGTGTGATCTTGAAATCATTTTGCATTTTTGTTAATCCAGCTCGAAGGGCTTCGAGATCGGGTCTTTCTGCTTTGACTACTTCTCCTAGCAGCTGTTCTTCGAGACTGACGAAAAAGAGCATGAAATTCAATTCTACTATGTTTCGTTTATAAATCGAAGGGCACATTTATCAATCGCTGATCAAAAGTTATTTTAATTGATGAATAAATCTTACCCGTCTCTTGTTACAGTGAAGTTTATTAAAGTACATTGCGCTTGCATTTCGGGTTGATAGTGAGGGTTGGCCAGCTTTGTTTGAAGCAAGAGCCTGAAGTTTGCATGATAATCTATCTCCCTATCACCAATCTGTAAGCACAGAATTCATCAAATTTTCGAATTTGTTTAATGCTCAGGGTCTCTCGATAACCTATATAAGGTGCCGCAATGATTGGGAAGACAAGTAAAGGCTGCAAAAGTATAATAAGAATAGGTTTAGGTTAGGCGAAAAAAGAGATTTCTTCTGAAGCTATTCAGAAGAAATCTCTTTTTTCGAAGAAACGAAAAAAAAAAATTTCTTGATAGCCTGAAGAGACAAAACCTGTAATATCTTCAGAGATATCATTTGATGTTAAATGTTACGTATTTCTGTAACTTGGCTGCTGTAGGTTATCCTACCTTCAGCACTCGCCCTTTCCGAATAAGCACACGTCCTAGCAATGGCTCAAGTACAGCATCGACAGTCTCCCCAATGTTTTCAAGTAGCACCACATCACCATTGCTGACTGCTCGCTCGATGCGATCCAGGTAGTTACGCTGTGTTAGTCTAATCACTACAAGCGCGTCACCGTATCGGGATTTTATCCATTTTATTCCTTGTCTGTTGAAAAAATTAAATATTACTTTGTAAATCTAATTAAACTCGCAAGTCTTGTATCCTACTTACTTCATATTTATTGTTTACATGAATAGGTTAACTTATATCACAACATAAATAAACATATTGCTTAGAACTTTTTGCTCTCCGACAAATGCCTTATTTTTGTGTAAAACAACTTTTCGACGAACTTGCAATGTGGATGAGCCACAGCCACAAACAAATCCAGCTGCTTTATCTATTAGCTTAGAATATAAAACGCTTTTAAATATTTTTTACGTACAATTGCGGATCGATCATAAGCGGCCATCTTGCGGAATTAGTGAGAATAGTTGCGTTCTCTGTACTCATGGTATCAGTGGGCAACCCTTCATTGTTCCATGTCGCTACTTGAGCATCGTCTGTTAGCATCGTAAGAGGTTCCAGACCTTCTGTGGTTTCGATTTTAGGCTGAAAAGACAAAGCATATACTACTTATAAAAAATAGACACAAGTTAGAATTCGTGAACTATTCAGAAGCGGTAAAATGGCATTAGCTCACATCATTTAATTTTGTGACTCAAAAAAAAATAGAAGGTAGGAACTTCATCAGCTGTAGTCTGTATTATAGATACTCACGTCAGTCTTATGAAGTGTAGGAACCCAATCCTCGTCCATTAGCAGCAATCGGTAGCGACGTGTAAAGCAGCCGACGTATGATATGAAAGCTGTTACGAGTAAAACATCTCCCGGTAACATCACGCCAGATTCCTTCAGATTTACCACTGTTGCTGACCATCTGAATATTATGAATCATGTAATTTTGGAGTCTCAATATGAATACAAAAAAAAATACAACAAAATCAGATTCCTCTGTATTTTATACCTATCATATAAGTACAACATTAGAGCTGCGCGTGGTTATTGATGCAACTATACACACTAATTGAAGAGTGTCAATCATGTTTGGTTTTAGCTAGCGCCTTTTATTAAAACTGTTCGATATAATATTGTTAGTACTTGCTACTAATTTGTTCCTACCTTATTTTCTCTGAAGCTAAGCCGTTAACTAATCTGTTAGCCAAATCTATGGTTGCGTTGGTGGCATCAGCTTCTGCTTGACATTTTATTTTTTCATTAACGGCTTCTTGGAAAGCTTTCAGCAATTCTTCAAGTTTTTCTTCGAGTTCCTGTTTTATTTGCAAAAAAGTACTTTGTATTTTGTAAGATGCAATAAATTATATTCTCTTTGAACGTAGAAGTATGCTTATTTGTGATAATTTATCGATTGTAGATGTTACTTTGCCATCGCGTCTTTTTAAGGAAAGCAGGAGCAGCAGCAGTTTTTTATGGTCATAACAATAATAATTTAGTTTCATCTACATTCGAATTGCAAACAGTAATACAAAAATCATGAAATGCCATACATACCCGAATCTGATCAGTGAGGAATGCGAGCTTGTCCCTCGCAGCCTGCAATTCTGCGTTGGCAGCATTAAGTGCCCGTCTTTTAGGCTCTACCACAACATACACGTCGTAAAACTTTACGATATTTATAACCCAAGAACAAAGCCCGGCGGCCGCAGCCGATTTTGACATTATAAAGTCTGCGTTGAATTCTGGATTCTTGATGTAGGGCATAACAGCCTGCGGATAAAAATAATTAGGATTTTATAATTTCAGTGATCAACCATTAAATTGTTATCAAAGTAGTCTTTAGATACCTTTATAACGTCTGGATGAATGTTTTCTTTGTCATAGTAAACGAGATCGTATAAAAATTGGTCGACTTTAGCCATCATCAGCTGAAAATAGGTAAATATAAATATTATATATTTTACTGAATTTTAAGTACTACGCGTAACAGTTGATACCTCATAGAGTTCTAAGGATAATGTTAGATTAATTTTATTATTGTATATATTTGCTCATAAGAGTTTACTATTTTTACCTTACAAGCTTTCCACGATCTATCTTTAGGAATTTTGCCTTTCTTAGAAAACAGCACAAGTACGGCAGCTGTTACGTTAACGACAGCATCAGGTGGGGAACCGAAGGACTTCAACTCAGTTAAGTTGTTCTTATTCAGGGTATTCAAGGCCTCCTGAGCTGCAATTAGTGCTGGCTCGGCCTTAGCCAAGTCGTCTGCGCAAATCTTTGCCTTTATTGTCACGTCTTCTTCTATTACTTTTACTTTCTTTTCTTCTTCCGCGGCTATTAAAAGATCACCAATATGAATGAATGAGTGAAATGAATTTTCGAATTTATCAAAGAATATTTCCTTTTAAATTTTATTATCATTTGCATATTTACATTCATGCTTATATTTTAAATTCAGAGACGTTTATTACTAAAGATGTGGTTCATTATTTTCAATATAAGAGTATTATGATGTAATTTATCTATTTCTATTATGTATCTAGGCATTCTGGCTAAGCAATAATATAACTTTCTTTGTCTAATTATATAAAACTCATCAATCACCATTATTTGCATTAACTCAAACACTGTGGAATATTAAATTATAGATGATAAGAAGCCTCATCCATTATGAGGTTCAAGATTTGACAACTTACCAAATGCTTTTTCTTTTGACACTTTGTCACTCTCAGCACCTACTACTTCAATGAGTTCTTCTGCCGCTTTATTTTTAACTTTTAAAATTACTTCTTGTTCAGCCAAAGTAACCTGACAAATAAAGCTCAGTAAATTCGGAAACTCGTCATTACGGGTTATATTTTCAGTACCGAAAGCTTATTTTATTTACCACGGCTCTAGGATTTTACGACATAAGGATCATAATTATCTACTGGAAGAAGTCTATAATAGTTTATAATTTTGGTCTTGCATTAGAATCATCTTAGGTTTTACTAATATTTAGCTAAAGTTTACCTTTAAAACTGCTACATCAGCTGCACAAGACGCCAATTTCTCTAAACCATTCTCGAGTCTGAATATCATCATCTTCAAATTTTTGGTCTTTTCCGTCAACAACCTCGAATATAAGGATATCTGTTCAAGGAAAGTCTTCGGCGTAGTATAGTTGTACCGACGCTCATTCGTGAAGTACACCGCCGACATTTGATTCACGCTTTGATGGACATGCGACATGAAGGCCGCAACTGGATCAATCAGATGTGGCTAAAAATGAATAAATATTCATTCAAAAAGTATAACTAAATAAAGAAACACTGAGATTGAGATTTTGACTATTACCCATTATACTTAAATACTTAACCAGGCACCAAAACATTAAAAACTTTTATACCTAGTTTACCAAAATTTACAAAATTCAAACAAAACGAAACAAAACTTATGAACAAACATTATAAAATGATTGAACTCACACATTTTATCGGAATATGCCCGACTAGTTTTTTAAAACAGTTGGTAAAACAATAATTGAGCACGTTATTTACCGGCAAAGCCTCCACTTCAGCAATGAACCTCTTGGACACGGAGCGCAGAGCCTCCTGCGGCCACTCGTGGAACCAGTTGATGGCGGTGCAGTTGACGATGGAGGGGAACTTGCGCGCGCGCACCCTCAGCGTCGCGCCCACAGGGGAGAAGCATAGCACCACCTTTATTTCATGTTTATATACTACTAGCGACCCGCCCCGGCTTCGCACGGGTAGCACTAATAATCATAATTATTAATCCATACCCAATGTAAGCAGTGGGCACTGGGCAGAAAATCAGGTTTTACATTAAGCACTGCGATATTATTAACTAACTTACTAGTGAGCCCAGCAGACGTTGTCCTGCCCGATCTTCCTCGCAATTTTTACATATTTTCTCACAGTTTAAACCTTCCCTGGACTACGACAAACATTTCAAAACCAAAATCAGCTAAATCGGCCCAGCCGTTCTCGAGTTTTAGCGATACAAACGAACAGCAATTGATTTTTATATATATAGAAGAAGAAGATAGAAGATTATTATACATAATATTCATTTAAACGTTACACACCTGACGTTGTCGCCTTGTCTTTTCAAAACCAACTAAAATCAATATGGCGACCATCAGTGACCATTGATTCGCAAACATTTGTAGGTAATAATATTGCGGCTATAAATTAAGATGTAAGCTATCCTATCTTTCAAGTTGGATCAAACTGCACACGGTGTTCAAATTTAATTTAAAATCGGTTAAGTAGTTTAGGAGTCTATCGCGGACAAACAACGTGACACGTGATTTATATATAAGATATATGAGGACGATTTTAGTTCGCTAGATATCCCAACTGAAAAACTGAATATAGCAAAACCATCAAAACGTCAAATTTATTCCTGATTTAAGGAGTTTGGAGATTGAACAATCCCTTGTGTAAATAAAACATCAATCAAAATTTAAACCTCATTATCCTGACAGTAGTGGTAACTGTTAGCACATTTGAAAATATAAAATTATCTGAACACATCATAAGAACAATCCCCAATCTGGCACGCCCACGGCCGCTTATTCGGACCAGTGGTGTTTCTGATGTTTTTGCTGAATAATACGTAGTAGATATTATTTAAATCTTCTATAAAAGCATTTTTAAATATTTATACACCAATAAATATTTTGTAACAAGAAGAGAAGCATCATTTCATAACCTTACCTTCAACATTGTCCGCACCCTATTGATGAAGAATCTCCAGCAGTTTTCGCGTGTATCAGGCACACCAGAGGCCTTTGTCTAGAATGACAAATTAATCAGTCAATAAAATTCCTAAATCAATTGGTGTTTTGCCCCTTTTGCTGCCATTTGATGCATTTCAGATCCAAAAGGAGCTATCGAGAATGTGGTATCCAGTAGTAGAGCAATGCATATCCGAAATGCCTCGTACGAATACAAAATTAAATATTATCAATTAAATAAAAAAATACTGGATAAATTCACGAATTATGTACGGCACCGGCCCGTAGTCAGTCAGTGACCGCGTTGCGCGAACAGGCTCATGAATAAGGGCCCCGAACGGGTTCAAAACTAGTCGAGCATTTTCCGACATAACTCGTGAGTTTATCCAGTAATTATGTATATTTAAAGTGCTGTAACATTTGGAAGAATAATAAGAAATATGAATTTTCATCTAAAATAACCAAAAGGCGGTTAAAACTTTATCAAAATACATACCTCACCCCGTACTCCATTAATAATGTTCTCGATTTCATCGTCGGCGAATAACTCTGGTATTTCTCCCGAGGCCAACAAATCGTTGATGAGCACAAGAAAACGTTCCTCAGCCACTTGGCCGTCTGTCATTAGGAACATATTGCCGATGTTCTTTAGGCCTGCTTTGATGTTGAGGCCAGCTGTATCATTAAAATCAACAAATAAGAGCTGCTACATATATTCTTGATATAATTTATAAATTGTTCTCCATATATAGTTATTATATTCAAATTTTTCTTAAATTGCATGGAAAAATCAAAAGAAAAGTCTATTATCACTCCGAAAGATCAGTTTTAACACAGAAGTACAGATTTCCTGTCTCGTCACTCGCATCGCCTCAACTTCGATTATTACTCATCTGTTGGTCTGAGTACGAACACTTCTAATAGGATCATCATCGAAAACTTACCCTCGAAGATGCTCATTGTGTGAAAGTCACAATCGATAGATAAAATAAATTATTGTGGTCTGTCTTTCCTCTTTTCGTAAAAAAAAAAACTAAATATACACTTACAGTGAATTAAAATATTATAAGTATTAAGGTCTTACCAAGATCAACTTTAAGGTCGTTAATGCTGTATCCCTTACGCAACTGTATCTGGAAGACCTCAAGTGAGGAGATGAAAGCCGAAAGTCGAGACAACGACTGCTTTCCAGACCCTCCCACGCCTACTAGCAGGGCGTTACCACGTGGTGCTTCCAGAATACGATTTATTCTAAAACGAAAAGCAAGCAATTGGTTTAATGAAGAGGCACTGCTTACAGTAGCTAGGTTTAGAACTTCCCGATTATTATAAATTAAGTAATATCATGTAGATTTTGGATTATGGACCTGCGATGGTTATGAGATGATGATGAACTTTTGTATTATGTAGGATAGAAGCAGCAGTAACAAGAATAGTTGCTTGCCTGAATGTTAAGATTATTATACATGCAGATTTTTATAATTTGGCGGATTTTGTATAAGTTTCGATAGTACACTTACCTGCATATGTGATACATAGCATCCTCAAAAAGCACAAGATTCATAGTGGCGACGAGATCGTTGTAAGAAGAAAGAGATTCGTCGAGTAACTTTTTAATATGTGGCCAGTCTTTGATGGGGAAGTATTTGGGATCTCCGATACCCTCAGCGAAATGACAATAAATGAGTGGTTTCTCGAATACAATGTTCTCGTCGAAGTCCTGAAGGAAGAAAATTTATTTTGTAAAAATATAATCTTTATTAGATAAGTTGCAGTTAGCATTGAATAAGTCCTGATAAATCTATTGAATTGAAATTAAAATTTAAATAAAATTTCGTACAGAATTACAGCAAAAGAGACTAATATATTTTTATAGACCACCTCATGTAGACTTTTGATATTTCTTGCTTTCTTTCATCAGTCAGTTTTGTGTGGATCGACGCCAACATTTTTTTTTTAATTTATTTCTTCAAGTTAACAATTAGGCTTTAATAAAAATTAAAGAAGTTATAAGAAGTGTAGTACTTCACAATTCTTCTTGATGGTGTCAGCGATGAGTTTAGCGAAGCTCTCGTTGTCGGTGGAGTCGATTAGCTTATCGGAATACACGCGAGTGGCTTCGTGCAGCCACAGCCGTATCAGCTCTGAATTCAGCTTTATAGCGTCGCCAGTTGTGAATAATATACCCTGCAAGGAGAGGAGTAGTACCATCGGTATTATTAACGACCTACAAATATACACTGCGAAACGTGAAGGCCTAAATTTAGACGTTGCCTAAGTAATGGCAATAATACTACACCCTGTAAGCATAAAAGTAGGTCGAAAGGCTAACTCAAAACGCAAACTCATGAGTTTCACCGCTTTGCAATACAAATACGATGATTTATAATACAGTACACATTCGGTGTATATTTTTATACTGAAGGTTTCAAATAGGTAAGAAGACTGCGATCTATGTGATCTTATCTCTCCCTCTTGTGAATTAACTAGTAATCAAAGAAAGTAAGTAGCATGCAAATCTCCAAGTGATTCTCTGACCTTGGAACAATTTGGCTGGGTATAATTAATTATTTCATTTGAAAGCAAAGTAAAGAATTCAGTAATGTTTGCCTCGGCACGAAACTACGAACTTATACGAATACCTTTAAATATCAAATTGGTGATGATATGGGAAGATTATTTATATTACCTGGAATATATTTGACAGATCTCTCAAGTTGAATATATAGTGGAACTTGATAGCAGTGGGCAGGAAGGTAGACGAGAGTTTAGAGTGGAGAGCCAGCGCACAGTTGACCAGTACTTCCGAGTAGCGTTGGACTTGAACGCTGAACTTGTTGGCAGGGTTGGCCAAGTGTTGGTACAGGATCTGCTTATAGATGTGAAAGCATGCGTCTAGGCCTGGGAAACTGAATAAAACACATGTGCGTTTAAATTAAACGCTAAATAAACGCGGGATTGTAATCTAGAACCTCCATAAAAGGTAGAGGACTCAAAACATGCCCTGCTTGGCGGGCATTTTACAAATACGTCAGTAACTACGTGTTTGTAAAACGCTACGTAGGGCGCCCTACGTATTGTAAAAGAAAACTTTCTGAAGAACTTTTACTTTTGTCGTGGGCCACCCGACAAAATAAAGTCAAACGATTTTTTAAAGTTTTCATATGACCTCTAAGTTTGAACATGTCACCGGTGTACCTACCGTTCATTTGCAGTGGGTGGTGTTGTATTTTAGGACTCATTGCCATTTACACTGTACTCTATTGTTCTGAATAATATACGAACCTGACAGCAAATGTACAGAAGTGCCTCTGCAACCTCGGATCAATGGTGAACGATCCAGCAGTCGGGTTCATGCATGATACGAACATGCAATTCGATATTTCCTTCAGGGTTAACTTCTGTCGGTCATACCTGAAAATGTACAAGTCAGTAGAAATCCTTTTTGAAAGGAAAAAGGACAAAGGAGGTATTGGGAACGTTGATCATCATCAAAAATCAATCTCAATTTTTTTCTGAGGGTGTAAATATACGATTTTTATCGAAAATCTGACCAGGATGGTCAGGTTTTCAATAAAAATCGAGTAGATGGATTTACTTACCAATGGTGATAATCCATGAACTGTCTAATTAGCGTATGCGGCTGCACCGTCCCGTACGTGTCTACCTCAGGCATGTTCAGATCGTCCACAAAGTAAATCATGAGCTTGCTGCCTGGCGGGCCGAAACTACGACCCGACTTCTTTTCTAAGGGCTTCTCTAGAACCTTCTGGATCATCTCTGTTCGAAACAAGTTTGTAGTAGTAGATCAATATCTATCTACTTGGAAGCTACGGTGGTCGGTGTTGAAAACCAAATGCGCACGTTTGTGTTAGATATTATTATAACGGTTTTCAGGATCATTTGCAGGGATCCAAAGCCACCGAGTTAAGGGGCTTGTTGAAAGACAATAATGGACAAACAAAAACGAAACTTTCTTTTAAAAGCTATCAAAAAAAATATCAAAAAAATTAAATACGCAACGGTATATTTTAAAGAATAATGAAGTGAAAACAAGGGAGTGCGTAATCAAGTTATAATTTTATGAATGCATGACTATTGTCATGTGCTATTAAATGTATCACTATCATCACATAAATCGCATCGCTTGCTTCGCGAATAGCAGGTCCGTGAAGGCTTGGAAACGACTCTGTCCTACGTGAGTGACAAACGCGACTAGATACGACGGGACATGACAATATCAAACAGTAGCTGAACCTTCACATGCCCTACGTTGTCGCGTAGCCAAGTTTTTCATCGCTATGGCGTCGTATCGCGTCGCGCGCTTCTTTCGCTCACGTAAGACAATGGGTTAGTCTTCTCGGAGGTTGAAGCATACAGTCCGATTCAAACTTTATGACTTATCATCGACATCTTCGAACATCGTGCGTTTCGATGCGCAGAATACAATATTATGCATCAGCGGGACGGTTCAGTTGAGTTACCTGCGCGAACCTACACTCGTGGCTAAGTTCCGAGACGTTGCCGAGACGTCCTAAAATTTGAATCGGACTGTACCTGATGTGGTGTAGAAGTTGAGCGGCACATTGGTGATGCTGCCCAGCATCAATGGCTTCTGCTTCCGGCAGGTCAATGAAGAAGCGGATACGAGTCGTCTCGGAGGTTGATACTAGACATACCTGATGTGGTGTAGAAGTTGAGCGGCACATTAGTGATGGCATAATTGTCGGACAGCGCGTTGAGCTTGGCCGCGACGCTGACCGTCTTGCCGCTGCCCGCGCTGCCCTCCAGCATCACTGGCTTCTGCTTCGCGATCAGCAGGTCCATGAAGAAGCGGATACGAGTCGTCTCGGAGGTTGATACTAAACATACCTGATGTGGTGTAGAAGTTGAGCGGCACATTAGTGATGGCATAATTGTCGGACAGCGCGTTGTGCTTGGCCGCGACGCTGACCGTCTTGCCGCTGCCCGCGCTGCCCACCAGCATCACTGGCTTCTGCTTCGCGATCAGCAGGTCCATGAAGAATCGGATACGAGTCGTCTCGGAGGTTGATACTAAACATACCTAATGTGGTGTAGAAGTTGAGCGGCACATTAGTGATGGCGTAATTGTCGGACAGTGCGTTGAGCTTGGCCGCGACGCTGACCGTCTTGCCGCTGCCCGCGCTGCCCACCAGCATCACTGGCTTCTGCTTCGCGATCAGCAGATCCATGAAGAAGCGGATACGAGTCGTCTCGGAGGTTGATACTAAACATACCTGATGTGGTGTAGAAGTTGAGCGGCACATTAGTGATGGCGTAATTGTCGGACAGTGCGTTGAGCTTGGCCGCGACGCTGACCGTCTTGCCGCTGCCCGCGCTGCCCACCAGCATCACTGGCTTCTGCTTCGCGATCAGCAGGTCCATGAAGAAGCGGATACGAGTCGTCTCGGAGGTTGATACTAGGCATGACTGAAATGTCCAAGGGTTTATTGAGCCTTTCTTTATTTCCTTATCTTTATCATTTGTTTAATGATTAAACTTAACTATTACACATAATTCGCATAAACTAATGTTAGTATTTTTTTGCACATTTTAATATTGTTTTAATTTTTTTAAAGTAATGTTAGTGGGTTAAAAGTTAGTGACATAGTTAAATTTAAATTAAATAGAAATATTACGTTAATATTACGTTGTTAGATAAGGGTCCCTCATTGGGTATCTAAGGCCTCCACCAGTTTCTGCTATTCAATCCTGTACTTTGCTTTTTCTCTCCATTCTTTTTTTCTGTTAATTACCGTAAAATCATTATGCCCTTCTATTCTAGGTAATCCGTTTCCGTCCCTTGGCGTCCGTGTCCGTGAATGGGCCAGCGCGTTCAACCTAGATCTCTGCACTACTCATTAATTGTGACTTATTATTACCTTATTTTTATGTCTAACTTTAAATTATAATATTAAAAATGTAAGTGTTGATTAATGAGAAGAACATAAACACACAACTATCAAGTTACCTGTTATTACCAAAGTTATGATGCAGTCCAAAATGGGAGCGGGCTTACTTAATAATATGGCAGTATTACTTCTCTTACCTGTAGTGGTATATCCGGGTCCAGCTCAAACGCCTCTACACGTTCAGACCACGGCAAGAATTTTTTAGTTTCAGGGTCTATGAAGAAACCGAACACGTTGCCGGTAGACGGGAACTTGATCTGTTTGAACTCATTGCAGAACCACTTGCTGAACTCATTCCTCCAATCAACGAGCTGGTCTTGGAAGAGACCCGAGCCGAAGCCCCAGACTATGCAGAATACGAAGTAGGTCTCGTACCTATGGGGGAGAAATTGTGCTACACTATCGTCTAATTAAATAATTCAATTTACTACCTTGACTTATGAATTGTATTGAATACGAACGTTGTAATTGGAATGGAAGGTTTTGTTAACAGCATTTGTTAAGTCGCACCTATATTTGTCTCTGTAACCTGTCGATTTTTTTTGAATACTTCTTCAAATCTTAGAGTATTATAAAAAACCCTCGAGACTCATAGTATGAGCGTTCAATACTAGCAAAAAATAAATCATGATCTAATCATAAATGTAATCATTAGTTTTGTTAGTCAAATAAATATTATAAATTCGAATGTTTGGATGTATGGATGGATGTTTGTTACTTAATGACGCCCGAACGGCTGAACGGATCTGGATGAAATTTGGCACAGAAGTAGATTATAATCTGGAATAACACAAAGGCTACTTTTTATTCCGTAAAACTAAGGAGTTCCCGCGGGAACCAAAAAGTAGTTGCGGGCATAAGCCAGTTAGTTTATAATTTCTATTGTGACACGTCCGTAAATTATATTATTTTGGCTGCTTTTTACACACTTTTATTGGAGACTAACTGGTTTGTATCTCATGTCTGTATCATTTTTATTTTTATAATGTCATAATCGGTTATGCGTGTCTAATAAAAAAATATCAGTTGTTGTCTTACCATTCCTTTGGACAATCACTGGGCAGTAAAGACTTATTGAGGAAACACTCCAGCAGATAGCACGTCAATTGTATCTGCTGCAACTCGCTCAACGGCGTTATTCGCTTGTACTTCTTACAAGACTCCAACAACGATGGAATGTATTTGTCGAACATCACTGTCAACATCGCCTTTTCAGATTCATCGTCGCGCGTCGTGTCTATCCATGATGCTACAAATCTAGAAAAGAAAGTGTTGGTAAAGGACACCTATATAACACATTATTGTGTTGTGGTTCAGCATTAGCTTAGTTTAGTAGTTTCGTAGACTGATTTCTGAGCACGAGCATATAAATAAGAAGACATTGAAAAGAGCGTCAACGGAAGAAGAAAATCAACGAACTATTTATTTTTTTTTATTTTTTATTTTTATTATTTTTGTACAAAATATTGTCTTAAAACTAATTTTAAAAAAAGTGGACAAAGGTAAAGCTTATCTCTAAAAAGAAATCTCTTCCAGCCTTCCTTGAAAGTGAGTAAGGTGAAATTGTTAAGTGGTATAGGTACAAAAATAAAATATTTTATTGGAATTTAAAAATAAAAAAAAAACTACATTTAAATTGATATACTATTTTTATATAATTAAATAAGAAACTACATACTACTTACACAGACTAAATACATATATACAGTTCAGAACCATATAAATACAAAATAAATAAATTACCTAATATAAAGTAGGATAAAATATGTATATATATACTATGTAATACATACTATAACATTGAAAGAAAATGCTGTTTTACTCTGAATTTAAAAATATGTACTGACTGACTTTCCCTAATTTGTTCAGGAAGGGAGTTCCAAAGACGAGTAGCTTCTGCTGTGAAAGATCTTTTATAGAAAATTGTGGTATAATTAGGGATTTCAAGAGATTTTTTAGAGACACATGTCCGCAGGGGTCTTGTAGATGGAAGGGACAGTGTAAAACGCTCTCTTAAATATTCAGGAGAAGAGTTTTTGAGGACATTAAAAAGGATGGTTAAAATATGCATGTTCCGGCGAAAACGGATCGGGAGCCACTTTAATTGTCGACGGAAATCGGAGACGTGGTCGAATTTGCGCAGTCCGTATATAAAGCGTATGCACAAATTCTGAAGTCGCTCGAGTTTGTCAAGTAGCTCTTCAGTGGCATCTAAATAGCAGGCGTCAGCGTAATCAAGGATAGGAAGCAACAACGATTGCGCAAGCATAATTTTGGTACGGAAGAAGAAAATCAACGAACTATTTATAATAGTAATACTAAAGGAAAAAACTGAAATACAATTATGCTATATGGTCAACATGATCACTTACGGATTCCATCCCAAATCTTGCGGATTGATGTACAAGATTCCAGCTCGAGACACGGTGGCGGGCGTTGCGGTTCTCAGCGTCGCTATCTCAAACAATAACCTCATTGACTTTGTTAGAGCTATACGTTCATTACTGGCTAACGTTAGTACCTATGACAAAATATGTTTTAATACTATTAGCAATTAAATCAAATTCAGTAGAAAATGTACTAAAAGATGAAAAACTATCTAACCTTATTGTCATCCATCAAAGTATTCAAGCTTTCGATCCACATCGGATCGATATCGCCGTCGAGCACAATCCACTTGGGACCATCGCCTGGCATGTTGGCCATGTCCCGCATAATAGTCGAGAAAAGACCATCCTTCCACTCTCTCGTTGCTGGATTTATTATACCTGTCGTGATTTGTCATTGTATAATCCAAAAAAGGTTCAAAAGCAGCTTGCACAAACTGTTTGCACAGACCAAACTTTGAGCAAACGTTTAGACACTAGACGTTAAAGTTTAAGATGCGGTTGTTGGTGCTTGTTTGTGTTTTGTATCAAAATTTTGTCACAAACATAATATATTTCCACTACAGTCTCTTCTATTCGCTAAACGAAATTATTTGGTTTGTATCATTATTTAGTTTTCTATTTCATATGTTAGTGGCGCTTTTTTTATATTATATTGAGAGTGAATTTCAATTAAGACCTCTGTGTCTCTCTCATGTGTGTGTGTATTTAATTATTATTAGTTTGGTGAATTTAGTACTGTTAGAACCTTTAACGGATTAGTAAAATCAGAACATACCGAACAACTCATCGTTGGTAACAGCTTTTGGATCAAGGTCGTTGTAATACGGTTTCATTTTCAGCATTTGGTATGTTTTGTTGAGGCACTGCCAGACCATAGACTTGCCGGTACCCGCGAAGCCGTCGATGAAAACAGAGTGCCGCACGGCGAATAGTTCTACTAGTTGGACCATCTAGAAAAAATATTCTTTATGTTAAAGATAGTACAGATATATTGCAATCACATAGAGCTCTGCACATATTCGAGTTGCATAATGAATTCTAAGGGCCACCAGAAGTCCCCTCCTTTAAGCAAAAGAAAATGAAGTCTGTGAGTGTGTGAAATGCAGAAAATTATGCAATAAGAAATGAATCGAAAATGAAAGGATGAAGACGCCTATGACCTGCCTGTGAGGCCCAATGCAAGTAAGTTAACTGCGAAATTGTAGGTTCGAAGCCAGTAACGTGCAGTTGAAGTAACTGCTAAGCGACAGCACAGTCCGCGTGCACTCGATACGCAGTTCTATAGTACCAGCACGCAGTGTAAATTGCAAACTTCACCAACTATATGTACAGGTAGATTTTAATTTCTAACTAGATGTACATGCCTGAAACATTTGTAAAATACAAAGAGCAGAATTTTGCAGACAAAAATTAACCTTCAAAATAAATCCTGGTTCGGGCTGAAGTTTCATAGATATAGCGCCTTCTACCAGTCGCTTTTCAAACTCAAAATCTCTCTTCCTGGGTACATCGAGGGCGGGGAACAAATCTCCTATTAATCCCATGAACACCGGCATATCGTCTGTTACTATCTTTGGTATGTTGAAATCTCTTAAGGCTCTCATTAACACTTGGTCTTCCGGCCTTAGGCGATCGCCTCTCTACGAGAATGGACATAGTATTATTTGACTATTCAAGAGCGTATTAAAAGAGAATAATATTATAAAATGCAACAGCCTGAAAAATCTGGTGCTCATGTAAGTAAAGAAGCACTATCTAAATTAAACGAAATTAATTCTAGGATGAAAAATATATTTAAATCTTTCAACAATAGAATATTACAAAAAAAGTGTGATGAACATAAACTATTGTAAATAATATTAAATATCAAGAAAACCTTCAAAGAACCAGCGACGACAAGTACAGATTTGATAGCTCTCAAGCCCCAATCATAATGGTCTTGTTTGGACAGCAGTTCTTTACACAGTGTGTACAGCGTGATGAACTTGCGCGCAAGCAGACGTGCGTCCTGGAAGCCTTCTGCCACCAACATGATTTCGCAAATCAGCTCAAAGTCCGGCACTACCATAGCACAAGGCCTAGAGAAACGTTAAAGGTTATTTCAAAATTTATGAGAAGGACCTATTTCAACGTTTCACAAATTACAAACAGTCTCATCAGTCTTTCGCTTTAAAGGCCGTGATGGCTTCGTTTTTTATGTTGTACATGTTGTCGCAAAGGGACAGTGCGATATCTATATCAACTTGGACTACATACCTAAAAAGAGCCTTTAGATTTTCAGGTAACTCAGTCCTCCCAGCGTATCCAGGATTCATCGTGATAAACATTCCAATAGTGGGAATTAGAGAAATAAACTCTCCCATGAAGTCAAACTTCTTTTTCTTTGCCTTAATTGCGTCGAGGACACTCTTTACTTGCACTGACACTACTGAGAGCACTTCGACTGAGATCCGATTGAACTCATCAAAGCATCCCCAAGCACCAGTTTGAGCCAATCCTACGAAAAGAGAAGAGCTGGAAGTACGCTGGAACGGTACTTCGAAAAGATTTAAGTGTGCTGGACATTATGTGTGTGTTTGGGGCGAGTTTGGTGTTTTACCGTTGGTTCCGGTTTTTATGAAATTGAACTTGTTTTATTTTGGAACCAGTAATTAGAGTTCGTACTTCATCGTAGACAGCTCATACTAACTAGCAAATCCTGATAGAATATAGTTATATTCTAACCTAGGAGCATATGAGAACAGAAAATAGAACATTCGTTGTGAATTTAATACATATTTATATTTTGGACTAATGGTGATTTCAATACAATGCATGACTACGAATAAAAAATACAAACCCTTGTAAATATTTCCGCAAGATTTGTAGTCCATTTGTTCGGAGCAGTTGAACACGTAGACCATGATACCCAAAGCTCTGCCCAAATCCTTCGTAGTTTCCGTCTTACCCGTCCCGGCTGGTCCTGCCGGAGCTCCACCCATCACCAAATGAAGACTCTAGAATGGACTCATCATCAAACTTTCACATCATTAAACATCATCAACATGACTCAAATATTGACATAAGCAAATTTTATAGCTTTTTAAGATTGCCGCTTGTCGCTTTTTATGGCCGTTTGAGAAGTCAGGACAAAACTACACTTATTATCAATTAGCATTATTAGTAAAATGAACCTACCTGCGTAAGGGTTATATAGCATCTGTCCGTCAACGGTGTAATCACAAGACGTGGTGTATTGCCCAAGTATTCATAATCGTAGAGAAATTGGGCGTCGCAAATATTTGCAAAACAATTGTTCGCCTTCAAGTCCCATCGGTGCCTAAATCAGACAAAATCTATGAAAATAGTCAGAACTTTATTTGGTATTGTTAATCGAAATATTTCCAAGAATTATTCCTTTGCAACTATGCCAGAATATAGATGGTGAGATTATTCAGCTAGAAAATCAAAAGCCAGCATGCCGTCTTGTTTCTACGAGTATATGTTTTAGTATCAGGACTCGGCGCATGCGATTGCTATGCACCGCTTTCTAAGAAAACCGTGTTATCATACACACGGTTCAGAAACGACTAGTAAGTTTCTACAGGTCCCTTACCTCAACTGACTTTGCCATTGGAAAGCAGCAGCAGTTTCCACTTTAGCAACAATAAGTTTGGCCACAACATCTCTTGAATGTACGTCAATAGTACAAATGGTCATGATCTTCTGGCGATCGCCAACGGTCAAATCACCCAATAGTAACACAATCAGCGCATTGAGCTGAGCAATTTGTTTCTTCTGGTAGTCTTTGAGAGCGTTTTCGTAACCTGTTCATTGTTAAACATTAATTATTGTCACGTCGACAACTTTATGACAACTTGGCGTCGTTGACAGAGTCCTTCAAGGTCATGGATAATTGAAAACACTTCTTGAAAGACTAATTAACCAGCACCACGTCAGAATTCTGGGGAAATCAGCTATCCACATGCAATCTACTCTTATTACTAGGTTTTACCATATTTACTGTACAATGTAACAAAAAAGTGAAATCAATTTCTTACTTACCCTCCTCAAGTTTTTCAAAAGCCTGGTTAGTCTCCGTCGTCCACCAGATCTGCGTTCCAACCAATGCGGGTTGAGCTGGCCAATCGAATACCCATTCATCACGAGGTTTGTCCTCATAAGATTTCACGCTGTGCTCAAATATATCGCGTAATGTGTAACGCATGCAATCTGTTACTCGGTTCAGCCATATTTCGACCTGGACCAAACAGATTTCATTAAAGACTTTAAAATCGTCGGCAAAGACCTTAGCTGCTATTAGGACTTCAGAGAGAATGCGAAGAGAAAACCCAAGTCTGGTGCATCGACCTCAAAATATGCACGAATTCTTTCTTAATAACTGTGATAATTGTGAATAATTAATTAATTTACATAAAATTTTAAAATAATTATTAAATTAATTTATATTTGAAATTCACAAATACGACCATTAGGAGGCGGTATATTCAATATACCTAATATGGTAAAGAACATAAGGTGACGATCCGTGCGTAGTAGTCCACGCTTGAAAAGCCCTATGTCCGACATAGGTACATAGGGCTTTCCAAGGATAGGATACATAAAATATTGAACTTGAACATAAAATATTTAAAATTTGAAAGGGTAGATCACTATTTATTTTTCACCACTTTCCTCTTCTGCTCATTATTTAAATTCCATACCTTTCCAGAGCAATCGCAACAGGGAGCTTTAAATGGCACGTGTTCTTCGTTCTCTTTAGATATCATCTCAAATGCGTGTTTGCTGCCTGGCTTTACGAACACCAGCTTAGCCAAATTGTCATACAATTTGGATAGATGCCGACACACTGCCGGTGGATTGTTCCCGTTGGACAAAATATCTGAAATAAAAATAAAGATTTTAAAAGAAAATAGTGACAAGAGAGAAGTAATATAACGGATAACATTGTCAATATGAAATTGAGGTCTTCGTTTTATTTGGTGAGCTCTTTTACTAGCCAAGAACAATGGAAGTGCGTCAGTCAGTTTATTTTATTAACCCTATTCTTGGTAAATTAAGAATGAAGAACACGTCATGAAGTCGCACCAAACTGATCACAGAAGACAGGTTAATCATTATTTTCTAGACTTAACAATATCCACATTTCATGATTCGTTTAGTTAAGTAAAACAATATAATTACCAAGCAAATCAGCCGAGGATACGAAGTAAAACCGTGGGTACGCTAAGCGTTTCGTCTCCAAATAATCGTTGAGCGCTTTTTCGCACAGATTAAGGGCTGCCATTAGTTCTTCTAGCTTATTTAGCAGTCCAGGCTTATTTGTAGCTTGAATGACATTGGGCGTAACTGCTATATCTTTCAGCAATTCCTTGAAAAATTTACCAATTTATTATTAGGTTTGTTCGGTTCCATTTTAATTAATTGTGTGTCTGACTATATTAAAGTACTTAGGTACCTTAAAAGTCTTATCAACATTATCAAATCTCTTAGAATCTTCAGGTAATTGAGATCGAATATCATCTGAGCCAACAAATATACTTTCCAAGTACTGCCATTTGCGTTGCACTTCAAACCATATCGCAATTACCGCGTCTGCAGTGCCTAGTTTCTTTTGCCATGCAGTTACTTCTTCCTCGTAGAAGGCAATAAACTTCGATGACATCATAGTCTGGACTTGGTTCTAGAAAATAATTTGAGGACATTTTCTTAGTTCTTACTGAGTTTCTCTTAAAACCCTCAACAAACATTCTCACCGTAAAAACATTGGTTTCGACTTTAACTGACATGAATTTATTCGTGCGTTATATTTGATGATCGGGTTCAAATAGGAATAAACGGCTGCAAAAGTTAAATGAGAAAATCGTAAACTGAGTTTCTCTCATAATCTTGTCCAGCCCTTGTTGACTTTAAAGCAGAACTAGAATTACCTGATTATCTTCAAGGACCTCAACAAGCTCTTCGCTCGCTTTTGGCAACTTGACGCCAGTTCTATCATGGGTTGTATACTCGAATTCCATCACTGCCCATGTAGCCTCCAACTCCCTAAAATTTAAGTAAGCGTTATTTATATTAACTTTTAATAGCTCATTGGTGCTCTATATTTCTTCAGTCTAATTGAATTGACATTTTTATTTTAATCATATTTTTATAAAACCTACTTATTATTAGCGGAATATTTACTTGAGTGTTTTCTCCATTGCAGCTTCCTTAACGGACTTGTCGACAATAGTCTTGACCTCTTCCTCATATTTGTGGAGGTTCAGTGCCAGTAAATCTGCTAGCGTTGTATCATCAGTGATATTGAATTTGACCTAAAAATACTTGACAATTGCTATTCGTATTTGAAAAACTTGTACCTTTTTCTGTGTCCATCATAGTTTCGTGATCAAAAATTGTTTAAGAAGTTTTAAAGATGAATTAAACATTCATTAACAAATGAAAAAAGTATTCTTACCTGTGTTATTCAGTTCTTCCCTGTTGCCTTATCTTTCTACACTACATTTACAGTTTATAAAATAACTTCTACAATAAACTTATTAAATTTTACTTCTTATAACTAGGAACGTAATTGAAATTCTATTTACAAAATGAATTCTGATAAGATAAATGCATGATTTAGTGAGTTTGATTGCAATTTTCCTGTCATTGGAGCTATTTCCAGTCCGTTGTCCTTTATTTCTTGCAAGGTATACGATCGGTTCAACTTCGCGAACTTATTGCTATGTTGCATTGCGCATTCTTGCAACTTTGGTCTTCTAAAGTCTTGCAATTGAAGATATCTTTTATAGTCTATGTGTGTTGCTTCTTTCACATTTTCAACTTCACCAATTGTTACGTAATCATCTAATGTGCTAGCTAAATCTTCTAATGATTTGAATTCGTCTAAAATTTCAGTGAAAGATACTCGACTTTGCAGGTTGTGCTTTATAGAAAATGGCTTGGAACAACGATGATTTGTTTCGATGGTCATGATGAATGAATGTGCAGCTTGCTACATGCAAAATGACAAGAACATATTAATAAAAACTATTGTGCGAACTATAGGATATAATATGAGGGATTACGATGTATAAAACTCGATATGTGACATAGTAGATCTGAATAAATCAATTTTAATGATTTCTCATTCAAAATCTTACTGAAATGATTTAAATAAACCTAAACCAAGTTATCAGTTCTCATGGTTTGATATTTACGAGCTACGCTACCACAAAGGTAACATATCATGGAGCTATCCTCTTTTTACAACTGGTGAATAATATGCATAACAACCGTTATAATGCTTACTTTCGTGGCCATCATCAACTCAACCCAATGTCTGTCTTTGATTGCAGGATTCTGTAGATCAGTCACAGCACGTAGTGAAGTCATCAAGTTCTTAATTGTTGCTTCTATCGTAAGGTAGGGTTCCCTAAAATTTTGGATCAAGGTATTATTAAAACTCGTGACAACATTTTCCAAGTTTTCATATGGTTTCGTTGCTATTTAATACTAAATCGCTATTGACCACAAATGAGAAATGATGACGACAGTGAGTCACGAATATTTGTTCCAAAATGAGGCAGACGCAAACTAATAGCAGTTCCAAAGTAAAATAATAGCCATCAAGTTCAAAATTTTACGTGTCTTTATTGACCGAGCGAAGCGAAGGTTTCTGATTCTACTTGAGTGAATTTGCACTTGTCCGTCCGTCCGTCCGTCCGTCAGAGCCTTATAACTTCTGAATTACTGAACGTAAATACATCAAATTTAAATATAATATGTAAACCGATGGGCTCCAGCCGAATATGGCTAAAAAAGTTATAAAATTCTTTATTTCAGGGGGGCTCTCATAGAAGCGAATGCGAAGTAAAATATTTTTTATAGCGTTACATAGGGTTGCGGTATATCATTTTAAAGATAATTAGAAACAGAGTACAAAAATATATTTTTTTTAATTTTCCCCTAAAATTGACGAAATGGGGAGGCTTTCAAAGCGGAGATTTTCTAACGTCAAGAGTTGACCTCAGAACTCTCAATTTTCTGAAAGGCTGAGCCTGAAACTTGATCAATTATTTGAATTATATCCTGTACTTGAACAACAAATACTAAACTAAGATAAAATAATATTATAAGGAAACGAAATTATTAAATTTTTAATGAACTTCAGTATTTTTTCACAGTATTTGCCCACATTCCAGGCTAAGAAACGCAGAAGCGATATAGTTTTTACTACCAAATACAGGCCCCGAACAACTTTCTTCAAACACCAACATTCATTTCTAGCTAACTTCTTATACAATAAAATCAACAAGCACTTAAATATCTACCCCTTGATTAAACACATCGCTAAAACAAAAATTTCCACATGGCTACTGCAAATGAATTATGACCAAATCGAAGAGTTATGCCTTAATTAGTATGCTAAAACAATCACTTAAAAATTATCAATAAACATACACACTAATTTATATCCTCTTTTCTACACACACAAACACGCATACGCATACACCCACCACACCCACACCCACATAAACACCCAAACGCACAAACACACCCACACGCACGCACACACAAACACACACACACGCACACACACGCACACACATGCCTCTCTCTTTTGTAACTTTCTATAATTGCATGTAAGAGGAACATTATTATTATTATGTGCATTGAAACTCGGAGGTGGGCGGTGGCATCTGCAGCACAGTTTACACTATTGCAGTGCCACCGTTGTCAACTATTGTAAACCATTTATAATATGTTCCAAATAAATATTTTTGATTTTTTTTTTTTTTGATTTTTAACAGAACTTCACAATGATGTTAATAGATGGCGCTCTGTAAAAGTTTATTCGTTTCTCCAATAACTCTTTAGCCCTTTTGCGTCTAATGCAAAAAGTTAACTATATTACAATATATAGTTAATAGTATCATATGGATACCTCAAGGTCTCAGTTCGGGGCGAACCACTAGTTATGAACACTTTTGTTATATTTGAAGCCTTGCCATAATTGCTATTTATGTCATTTATGATCAAGATATTTGTAATATTTACCATGTTCTCATTTCCTTATCCAACTGTCGGAGATCTTTCGTAAAGCGTTTGCACTCTTGGTCCATGCCATCAGCATCTATCTTCTTCCATGGAGATTTCTTCCAGAACTCTATTGTACCCATCACCAGGTTATAGTAATCCCAAAGTTGCTACAATGCAGTAAATTTTATTTTCACCAACAATTGTATCGTGTATGACAACTTCACTCTATTTAAAAGCCTCTGTTCTTCGATGAATGTGTACCCAACTATGAATACGTATGAAGTTGCAGAAACGTTGACAAACATAGGACTCCACCACAAATTGGGTGTGGACTGTGGAAACGTGGACATCTCATACATCTCAAACATCGATTGCTGAATGTACTATGGGAGCGAGTGTTTCTCTGAGAGAGATTTTAATGTATAGAATGTAATGAAATTAAAGGTTTATTTTATGTAAGACAACTTGTGCCACGGCCCACCTATAATTATCAGGACTCTACCATCAGTTCGGAAAGAAGGTTCTACTGAGAAAAACCGGCAAGATACTCAGCAGTTGCTATTTTCATGGAAATTAAAAAATCCTTTCTGAGCGCATCATGTCAGCATGCTTAATTCAAGTCTTTTTATATGAATAGATTATTACCTTCGCAAGCTTCAATTCACGTCTACACTGCTTGAGATTCTTCTCATCCGGTGGTTGAATGTCAAAGAGACTACTAGATTTCTTCAAGGTTTTCACTACGTCTTCAAATTGACCGAGCTCTTGATGGATTTTGTCTATTTGTCTGTAAGGTTCTTTGCATCTTTCGTAGAATATCTGCATAAGATGATACGATAACTAATTGCTGATAGACAGCCAGCAGACAGCAAGAATGATAGTATTTCAAAATTTATTAGAGTTTTGGTAGTTTCTCACGTATATTGCAGTGCGCGAAG
The DNA here is from genome assembly GCA_964035005.1 of Erebia palarica. Classification (NCBI taxonomy): domain Eukaryota; kingdom Metazoa; phylum Arthropoda; class Insecta; order Lepidoptera; family Nymphalidae; genus Erebia; species Erebia palarica. The sequence continues at coordinate 22,861,435 of OZ035994.1, forward strand.
CATAAGCTTTGCATTTATGTGATTGTGCACATATATAGTATAGAAAGACAAACCCGCGCCCTGTGCACATGTTGTAATGGTTTGTACTTATTTTAACACAATTCACAAAAAAGCAAAGGTCAGCTTCTAGTTCCCACTCGCGGACTGTAAAGATTCTTCTAAGTATTCTGCCCCCCGATTGTGTAAGGATAGCGTAAGTCAAACGGATAATTCGACCTGTATAAGGTTCATAGATGCACGTCAAAAAGCATGTATGAATTCCATGAACAGTTCGAGTAATACGTTTTAAGCTGTCAAATGATCACGATTTGCTATTAGACAATTGGACCTATGTTTTCCTCAATCCATCGGTCATCATGCAGTACTCAGTAGGTACTTTATAAGTACGCAAAAATATTATGTGTTTATATTTGCTGGTTCCTGTCTTACTTATTGCAAGTTAGGTTAGGTTAGTTAGTTCACATCCCAAGAGTCTTTAGATTTAGTCTGAGAATAAAACTAACATCCTTCTGTCCAAACTGGTCTCTGTACATAGTGATGCGTAGATTGACAAGCGCGACACGCTTCGCTATGAGGGCGGCCTGTGCAGCTTGCATAGGAGCCACTTCGTTTTTCATCACCGTTGCTAACTTCACGAGGTTGCGCCATTTCTCTGGGAGAACGTCCAACTGGTTGAAACAAAACCGTTCATCTTAATTATCTGCTAGTTATCATGCACATATTTCAAAGTGAGCTACGACCTACCTTTTGTACGTTCTAAACGTTGTTACTGTTTCAAAAACTTTTTTTTATCCACTATAAGTTAGCCCTCAAGTTTCACTCAAGTGTCGACATTATTTGAATAAAGTTTAACTCAATCGTATGAACGGTGTGCGAACCGACAGATCGAGAAGCAGTAATGCATAAAAATAGACTGTCCGAATCAATTTTATCAACGAGCAGCTCAAACCGATGGTTTTGAACAAAATTGCTTAAATAACATCGGTGATCTCCTATGTTATATAAGCATTATTGAAAAAAAATCCCTAAGGGTCGATGGAGCACAAATTTTTACCCATCCAAGTGTTTTTTGGTGGAGGAGATAGAGGTTAGCATGTGCAAATAAGAATAAGAATTTTGCTTTAATTCGCTATAATCATTAATATAGACGACGATGGCAAATCCTATCAGGTAAATATAAATAAACAAAAAATATATTTAAAAAATATCTCAATCAGTTATCTATATTTATAACTCTTACCAAAGTATATACCGAATATTGATGATCTTCCGAGTACGGCTATTGTCCAAACGGAAGCATGTAGTATAAACGATGTGTTATTTCAACATTTATACATTTTACATAAGTGATTTTTTATTTTTCTGATATTCGTATAATATAAGAACTAAGCAACCAACCAACGTTCTTAGCCCAAAGGTTTAGCCTGGCAATTCAGGGAGGCAATAGCACCAGTGTCTTGGGTACCATATAATGTATTGTGGGTACCATGCTCATGAACGATCATTCAGATCATTATAGATTTTTTATAGTAGGTTATTAAGAAATATTTTAATTATTATTGTTATAAATATTTTCTTTTGTTGTTGATAATGATAGTTGTTAGTGATAATGAATAATTGATGTTCTCTAGAGAACCATTAGTTCTTACAACTACTACACCAAACTTTACCTGCTCGTAAGTCTCCTCGGGGAATTCAACGCCGTATTCCTTGAGCACGTAGATAATGTCTCTAAGTGGCTCGAACATCATCTCAGTACCGGCGTCAGCTTTGGCTTTGACTTCATTGAGTACGCCCATGACCTTCAGCAGACCCTCATAGTCGTCCTCTCCTAACTCAACAGTCAACTCTTTTGTCGCGTAAGCAATGAATTTCTCTAAATCGTCAAGGCTGTAAAATATAGCAAATGAAATTAAAAAATTGCAGATTTCACGACGTTATTTAGAAAATCTATGTCTTGGTGCAAACTGTGAAGTGGTTCTAGAATAAACCTTGACTTATCCAAAAATCAACCATATTATAAAATAAAATTGTGAAAAGGATAATAATCTTAGAATTGTCAGTTTAGTTTAGTTTCGAGATCACGTAAAACCAACATATTGGCATCGAACATGTATCTTTGCTGATCCCTGAATCAAGTTTTATTACTTGAAGCTATCTTTGTCTCAGCTGTACTCGCAAAATAACATTTAGGATTTCTCTAGACTCCAGTACGCTTAGTCTAAGTTTTATATTGCAAATTCGATTGATCGTATTGAGCATTCAATCACATAAGGTACAAAGTAAAATTGACCTCAAGGGTCCATTTTACTTTAAAGTCACAAAGTCAGTACAACTGGTTTAAATTTCGAAATGTACCGTTTGAAACGCTGGCTGTGAATGCATACACGAAATTGAGCTCAGTTAAGGTTAATTTTACTTTGACGTTATTGTGTGACGATCGTATTGAACGCTCAATACGATCAATCGAATTTGCAATGTAAAACTTAGACTAAGCGTACGGAGGGCAGGTGACAGGACTTCAATAACGCTTGCAATTAATAAACACACCTCGTCTGCACATGGTCCTTAAGATTCTGCTTGTAAAGATTACTCCACTTGCATATAATATTCATGATCGCCTGGTTGAGACGCTTCAGATCGAGTTTCAACCAACCATTGCAGAGATATTCACTGGGTAAGCTTGATACTTCGTTGTATAAAGTATTGTATTTTTCAATCTACAATTGACACATAAAATAAATAGGAACATATTCCCTGGAGGGAAAATTACAAAATAAACCAATGTTAAAACAAAACAAATGTCACATTACCCTCAACTACTAGATTATGTACTACTAAATATGTGGTAAATAGTAATATACACGAACTACGAAAAGATTTATTAACATAAAGAGTCAGCAAATGATACACAGAACACACACACACAGGTACACACAGATGATGAGGAAGAAATTTTAGAACAAAGATTGAAAGAAACTCTGTAAGGAGAGCCTGTGATTCGGCAAACTGATCATGATCAAGCATCATGTCGAGCAGAGCTGATATTTTATACAGAATAGATCATCTATAGTTCGCCAAACTTATCTGGCCCGGTGACAGCGTCGCTAGTATATAATATTAATTAAAAATAAAGTAATAAAAACAAAAACTTAACAGACGTAAAAATTAGTTCCAATTTTGGCCACTGGATCAGATAAGTTTGACAGACTGTACAAATATCTACCTCCTGTTGGTACTGTTCAAGTTTAGGTTTGGCTTCTGGTGGATCACTGCCATTCTCATAACGATACTTGTCAAACTCTTCGGGAGGTATCACACGTCCATACTTCATGAACCCTGCCAACACTTCCTGCCTGTCTTCGAGCCATAGGGGCGCATATTTTTCATATTTCTGTCACAGAAAAACCATTATAGTGAACCTATTTTCGGTGTAGGTAGGTACGAGTCAAGAGTAAACTAGTTTGTTTACACTTCACCTTTTTGTTTGCCTTTCACCACAAATAACAGTTATATTAGAAGATCAAGATAATTTAACCAAAGTTCAACCATTCCACACCTGTTTTGCCTACAGACCTTATGACCAGAGATCGATACTTAATATACAACTTAATTATTTTTATAGTCTTGAATGTGAAAATATTAATTCAAAGCTTGAAAATATACTTTCAAAAAGCGATATAAAAATATTGAAACATACCGAGGCATACTGAACGACATCGTTGATACTATTCTCGACCCTGTTTAGTATATCGTGATACAGATCGATCATTGCAACTTCGTTCCTTATATCATCTATAAATGTAAATTATTTAATATAGGTACCCAAATAAATGCTGTATAATGCGTTCAATGTAATGAGTGTCAATTTTTGAAATATTCATTGTATTTACGTTTTCTTGTCTGTTTCTTGTAGGTTAGGTTAAGGTTCGACATAAATAATCAGGTATTGCCCGGTCGCAGGCCGAGCACTTAGGTTCTATCGGGTTAATATAACTAACAGATTACTATACCGAAAAATAATGCGTTAAATTGTAATCTTTCGACAGTTTGCAATTTCACGAGTTAGATTATAATCTAACGGTTTTTACAATCTTACGGTGACATATATATAATGTTAATATATCTATAATATCAATTATATAGGTTTATTCGCGAATAGCAAATATAATATATGCATATGATATAAACTTATTGCTCACTTATAAACTTTTCTTTTATACTGTATAAATTAATTTTTGTTACTGTAATGTCACCCAGTTCACAGCTGAAAACCAGTGCCTTGCTTTGTATGCGTGTTGGCATATAATGCAGGGTATAACGCTGAGCTGTACACCCATTTTGGGTGGTATCACAGACGAAAACGTTACATCTGTATCTTTGTTTTGTCGTGACACTATTGGCGAATAAACTGATTTTCTTTCTTTCAATGTACCAGGTGAATTATCTCATCAGTAGCTAAAACTGATTATTTGGCATGAATGTGATTGATGGTTAACTATAAGACATGTGCAAGAATAAGACAATGCAATCACTAAATCATTGGATTTAGTGTCTCGGTTATTAGGATCCACATAGTGTCTATACAAATTAGTGTCAGCCTTTTTCTCTTTTATTTTTACCTTCATAAGTAGCAATCGGCACAATTGGATCAATTCTCGGGAACATTGTTGCTTGTAAAAACATATCCTTCATCATTTCTCTCAATGTATCATACAGGCCACCACTGTCGTCAAGATCCAACGACGGAGAGAAGTATATATCTGTATTTGTATGAAAAGCATTGAATTAAAAAATAAATAACTCTCAACACGGTGCATCTCCAGATCTCCCTCCGCTGTGAAAACTGACTGAACCAAAGATAAATACGTCAAATTGATTGCTTAGATGATTATTGTGGTCGCTGTATTCTACAACCAAAAGCAGTTCATGCCATCGCAAGGATTTCTGTAAATGCGGAACATAAAATTTTAAACCCTGAACACTGATTGATGCCTAAAACATTGCAGAGTTTAAAGGCTGTGACGTACTCATAGATAAAGCTTAAATCTGAAAAAATACAGCTAAGACCATCTTAAGCCATAATGATTACTTGACGACCTCCGTGACGCAGTGTTGAGCGCTGTTGTCTTAACGTGTGGATGTCCGGGGTTCGATCCCCGGCAGGGTCAACTTAGGAATTTATAATTTCTGAATTTTCTTTGGTCTGGCCTGGTGGGAGGCTTCGGCCGTGGCTAGTTACCACCCTACCGGCAAAGACGTGCCGCCAAGCGATTTAGTGTTCCGGTGCGATGCCGTGTAGAAACCGAATAGGGGTATGGGTTTAATATAACTGCCATATCCCTAACAGGTTAGACCGCTACCATCTTAGACTGCATCATCTCTTACCATCAGGTGAGATGGCAGTCAATGGCTAACTTGTAGTGGATAAACAAAATAATGCCAAATACAGAAAGCATTGAAATCGTACGATCCGTTTGGGCTATACGATATTTCAAAAATAATCCGACATCATCTTAATTTATTCGTCTTTGCGTCCAGTGCTCATATTATAATATACTTATTGCACTTACCAGGATCTCTTAGTTCAGCAATAATTTCCATAAAAGCTACTCTCGGTCCTTTCTCCAAGTCAGTTTGTTTTTCGAATAGATCTAGACTTGATTGAATCGCTTTCATTACTTGTGTTGATACCTAAACATACCATGAAGAAAATATCCAAATCTGCTAAATATCAAATATCGTAATAATATCAAATATATCAAATAAAGTATTACTTGGCACTTAAACTAGCGGCACGCTATGATGGCCGGTTTGACGTTTGTCCGCTCATGAAGTTCCGTATTAATTGATAACGACTTTGAAGGAAATAATTGTATTACTTTATTGACGATAGTGATGTGCAGAGATTCATAAATTTTATCGAATGTAGTTTTAGGTTTAGGACTCAAAATTTATTTATTAAATTGATTTCTTAAATGTATACAAGTGTAGAAAAATCAGTTTGCACCATTTAAGGGGTGAATGTACTTGTGAATATGAACAATTTTCACTATGTGGACAAACCTCTGAAATCGCAAAAAAATATCAATAAATTTTTAAAAATGGAATCTAATACGATCGTCACATAGGATCGCTGGCTAGCACAACTACTACCTCCGGCAAACTCGCGTAAAATAGATAATATTATAGAAAACGAACATATAATTATTAATGTATGTGATGATAGCAGTGACGACAGTGAAAATAGTAGTATGGACGAATCTGATTAATTATGGCCTTTTGTGGCACCTTTTTTGGTATCTTTTGTATTCATATGTTTCTTGTGTGCATATAAAGTATGTATATTCATTTTCGTTCAAATATTCAGTTCGTTCAAATAAATTAAATAAACATATACATTTTTGTTTTATTAAACCTATTTAATCAGGTAAAAAAACAAAACTTAATTGTTTTTTGTTCGAGAATAAATTGACATTCCACATCACTATTGTAATGTGTCAAACCGGCCATCATAGCGTGCCGCTAGAGTAGTAATATTTTTAGACTAACTTAAATATTTCATATGGTAGTAAATATCGTATAGATGCAACATGTAGATGACACACAACGTGATGACACACAGAAAAATGTTGCAACATGTACTTTGAAACGAAATACCCGAATGAGGTCCTTGATATATACGCTGTGCCACACCATATTATTTTAAATGAATTAAATGTTGAATGCATATTGCAGGCGAGACACGTCCCAAGGATTCAATGCATTTCAGTAGAAAAATGTTGATGACTTCAGCAGTCAAAGTTGCATATGTAATAAGTAATGATGTCGAGGTAATATACTTACCAATGAATCGACGTACTTCACATATGCCGGCCACCTCTCAGCACGGAACGCTTCAACCTCCATCTCACGTTTCTCTTCTTCAATGTCCGCCAGTTCTTCGGGGTCCAATTCTTCCTCTTCTTCTGCAGGTGAGTCTACTTCCTCACCTGTTAATTTTTTATTGATTTTATTATTTTTGTACACTCCCACAAATTTATCTGACCTGGTATCCAAAATTGGAACTAATTTTTATGCCTGTTTAGTTTTTGTTTTTATTTTATTTTTCATATAAAGTAGCGATGCTGACACCGGGTCAGATAAGTTTGACGGACTATACATGATGCTATTTGTTTTCTATAACTTAAATTTTAAGAAGTGGGACTCACTTAAGGAAAATACTTATAGCCCAAAAATGAAACATAAAAAATAAACTCTCAGAATCTGTAGATTTTAGACGAGTTTTATACTCGACCGTAAGCACGTTAGTTTCTGTTTGTGTTTGTGATATTTAAACTCAAATCAAATAGTTACTCTAAAATTTTGGATTAGCATTATTTCTCCTTATTTTCTCACATAAAACTGACAAAATCCATATTGGGGATGCTCAAATTGAATACAACAACAGAACCTGCATCTCTCAATGCCTGTCGCTCTCTTTTTTCCGCTTCCTTAGCCTCTCGTTTAAGGCGCCTCTTCTCTCTTCTCTCAAACTTGGCCTGCGCTAACTCTGCTTTTTCTATCTCCCTCTGTTCCCTAGCGATACGCTTTGCCTCTTTTTCTTCCATTATTTGCTGGAGTTTTAGCCTTCTCGCTTGTTTCTCATCTTCGTCCAGCGTCGCTTCGTCAACTTCTTCGAGTTCTTCCTCTTCCACGTCAGACTGTAATTATAGCATTTCTATAAATTAACTACAATCGCAAGTCGCAAGCTGTGATTTACGAGTACCAATATAAATAGTAGTACAAAACGTTACTATCTAACTTCATTGGTAGGTAATTAATCAAAATAGATAACTAGCCATCCATCAGCCTGTATGCATCCACTTCTGAACATAAGCCTTTTCGATATTTATACTTACATTACTTATTTACCTATCTATACTAATTATAAATGTGAAAGTTTGGATGGATGGATGTATGGATGGTTGTTTGTTACTCAATCACGCTAGAACGTTCGAACGCTGATCTGGAATACCACATAGCCTACTTTTTATCCCGGAGAATTCAAGTTTCCGCGGAAACCAAAAAACCAAATTGAACGAAGAACAAAAGTAAACGAAGTCGCGGGCATCAGCTAGTCAGTACCTAAATTACCTACCTCTTCGTCATCTTGGATGTTGAAAAACAACTTGTAATTATCTTTCAATATATTTTGAAACTCAGCATGACTCTCTTGGATCTTCTGATACCTGTAAAGAATTTACAGTCATTTATTTAGCGTATGTTTATTTTATCTGCTTGATTTTTATCCAGTTTTTATATTTCTAATACTAAATCAAAATAACATTCATTTAGTTTTAAGCTAAGCGTCCACTTGTCCGCATCGTACGCATCGGGCGCATCTCATCAAACGGATTAATTTTCAACCTCATCGGCAGCGATCGGATTTGCCGACGCAACTACCAGCAATCGGATTGCCGACGCCACTTCACGGATTTTCGTAGTGAGCGGACGTGCGAAATGCGTGTGGACAGGACGAACGTCAAATGCAAATGACAGACGATGCTGAGCGTTAGCCGGTGAGCGTCCACCTGGTCGGCATTCCGTATGACGAGCATCGGCGTCGTCATTGCCGATGAGCAGATTCGGGCGATCCGTACGGTGCGGACCAGTGGACGCACTTGTGCGACTTTCTATACAAAGAATACTACGATCCGTTTGACGCGATACGTCCGATGCGTACGATGCGGACAAGTGGACACTTAGCATTACGCTACTTGCGACATATGAGTACAACAAAATTTTCTAGTTACCGCATAACCAATCTAGGTTGTCGTTCATTCACTGCAAGGAGCTCCAATTTCTCTGGGTTTGCCTTGCGATTGTGCAACGGTTTGTCACCCCACGCAGCTATATTCGTGAGCCCAGTACGGACATTGTTCTGCGCTGTTAATACCCGTTCTTGGAGCGTGTTGATTGCTGCGTACACCTCTGCCATCCATTCTGTGACTAAACATTTATATTTAGTAATTACTAGCTAATCATGCTCCATCCATGCATCCAGCTTAATGCAGGAAGGAAGCCAGGTGGAGAGAAACTGTGAAGGGGGCCAAGACCCACAAAGGGTTGTAGCGCCGAAGGAATTAAGTAATTACTAACTCTCCAAATCTCGGCAGCTACTGAGAATTTCTTGACAATAAACTCCACTAAATTTCCTTTTTTGGCCAAAACCGAGAATCGAGCACGATTTTGACGAATTTGGTACAGCATATACACTTTTTTTCCTGGAATTTCATCGGGATTATCCCGGCAATAAAAATACCTAAACCCACACGGACGGAGGGAAATATGTGCTAGGACATCCTATGCTAGACACTATGCGGCATATTATAATCTATACTAATATTATAAATGCGAAAGTTTGGATGGATGTATGTATGGATGATGCCCGCGACTTTGGATTGGATGCACGTTCGTCCGCGTGGATTGAGATTTTTTTGGTCCCCGCGGGAACAATTTTTTTTTTATTCCAGACTTTAATATGTCTCTGTGACAAAGTTTAGTTTGGTTTGGTTCGGTTCAGTTCAGTCCGGTTTGGTGCAGTTCTGTTAGGTTAAGTTAGGTGTTTTTTTATTTATTTGTATCCCGCTGGTGGAAAAATGAAAATGCATTTACGCATCCCCTTCGGAAGTCTTGCGTACTCTGGTTATTCGGACTACCCAGTAAAAACCAACCAGCCGCGGTCCTACCTAACGGCCGTTGTTTATCATATGGCACCCTTGTTCCCTTAATTTATGCCTGAAGAAACTATTTATAATACAACGTATTTTTTTTTAATATATTAAATAACACATTGATAGGTGTTTACCTACCTTAGGGTGAATATATACATTTTTTTTCAATACTATACTTTAAAAGTACTTGCAACTAACTATTCCGAAAACAATCACTTAATTACATACAATTATAAAGATATAAAAGAAGTTAACATGTTATAACTTTTAGGTATAATTTTTGATAAAAATTCTAACTGGAAAGCACATTTTTATTACATTTGTAGAATGTAAGACAGATTTATTTAAATGCTCTAAGGCGTTCAGTACAAACAGTAGCCCGGCCGCGTCTTCCGGTAGGGCTCCTGTCAAGGACTTACTCTGTTCAGGTGCAGGTCGTACCGCCCGAAACACCCCAGGAGGCTGAGGCGGGAGAGAGACTCGTGTGGACGTGGCCCCTCCCCTCCCTAGTTCCGAGCGGTGAATTATGTCTACCAGCTGGCTGCTCATTCTTAGGTTTTTGCATTTTGCTCCCTCAACCAGCGATTCTCCTCCAGCAAGATATCCATATAACGCTGCAGGGTCGGACAATCGGGGCAGGAGTATGAAAACCCCTGCGGGGTGGGATATCTGGGATTATTCTCCATAATCACAGGCCCTAGAACACTATAATCAAGAGTCAAATACTGCGGGGAACCGGAGACGCTAAGAACGCGGAACAAACACGAGGTGTGATGAGTAATGTCACCGGTGACAATCGTTTGACGATATTGGCGGCAGGTGACAAGGATGATACAGATTGTTACTAGACTCAACTTGTCACATGACCTACTACCACGGAGTCGCAGTTCGTACTGATCGGTGTACTCAATAGAAATTTATTGAGTAACTGATGAGAACGAACGAACTGTCTCCCCGCTATACCACTACTTTAGTGGCGAAATCCAAAAAATATCCGCGGGAGTCGTCGCTGTTTAACAATCCGCGTAGGTTACCCTTGGTCACTGGGAGTCCCACACTGCACACGCATTCGTAAGACTCGCTCAAAATTATGTGCTCTAATTATTCGCTCGAGAGGTCGTCACAGGGGCAGAAAGGGTCTTCCACCAACCTAAATGCCTTGAAACCGTCGTAACCACTGAAAATTCGAGATTTTCGGGTTTGGAGTCTGGAGATGACTAACTGTGGCTATTTTCCACGGTCGTGGAAAATATGACCCTGGCCCTGAGTCAAGCATCTGTTATCCGCTTGTATGGCCAATAGGCAGCCTGGCAGATATCCGATGTGAATCCATCGCCTCCGGGCGCCTTACTAGGACTCATGTTACTCAAAACAGCTGCTACCTCAGCCCTCGTAAATAGAAGCACGCCTTCTCCGTCATACAGTCCACTGCGCAGCTCTTCCACCCTGCGCTCTGCCAAGCTATGTGGTGTGGTTTGGTTTAGTTTGGTTTGGTTTGGGTTGGTTTGGTTTAGTTTAGTATAGATGGATGGATGTTTTTTACTCAATTACCAGAACGGCTGAACGGATCTGCATGAAATTTGGCTCATAGATAGATTATCACATATCATATCACATGTCTGGATTAGCACATAGGATACTTTTTATCTGTTTATCTTTACTGATAATGAGTTCCTGCGGGAACCAAAATACCTCAATGCACCCGTATAAAGACGCGGGCATCACCTAGTTTTATATAAAAAATATTTCACTAACAGTCATCATTCCAAGTGAGTTCTTCAACGCCTCTTCCGAGAAGATCATCGATTGCTGATATTTCTTTCTCTATAAGAGCCACTTCAGTTTCGTGACTACCCTCGCGTATTGCGTTATACCATGCTATAGCGCGGTTTAATCTGTTCATGTCGTACTGTAAATAATTATTAATAATAAATAAAACGCATATCTATTTTATTTATAATAAATAAAACGCATATCATACTCTCAGAGACTTACCTGTAGTTTTTCATTTCTCGCGTACAAATCTAAACCATCCTGCGGTATGCCTTGTTTATCCAAGTATTTCATATAGCGTATTTCCCTTAGCAGCATTACGAGCTAATACATGAAAGCAAACATTGGTATAATTTTAATTAGGTAAGTACTTTCTACTATGATGCCGCCTTTTTTACGTCTGTGATCCTTAATAAGTGTTGTAGTGTACAAACTACAAATAAGATATTTCAGTTAAATCATTGTCTAAATATAGGTAAATAGATTTTTAATACAATTGATGTCACGTTTACGACGACCAAGCTATCACTCAAAACAAAAAGTTAACCTATACAAACAAAACAACCATGAATATCAGAATTATGGCCCCAAATATTTTAATTTTTAACTTACGCAGGTATGAAGGAACTAGAAATTTAATTCGCTATAATCCGCGTGAATTCACAATCTTCACAATCGTGCATTGTCGAATCATCTCCTGAAGATGCTCCGGTATCGGAGTGAAACGTACGTTGAGGGTAGTTTGGAGAATTTCTGTGGTGTGGTGAATATCGCGTGCTATATCCCGATATATACTGTACTACACACATTTAACTATTTTCGTGGATTATAGCGAATTAAATTTCTAGTTCCTCCATTGTCATGGACTTCCGCAAAGTAACGCCTGCTTCTATCCAATATAGCGCAGGTATGACCGGTTAACCAATCACCTACATTTTGATTACGATCACTAACCTCAGGACTAAAGTTATTTCTGACGAAAGGTGGATCTCTGTATATAAGGTTCTTAGCGAGGTAAGTCTTGCATATGGTAGGCACCGTTGCAGCCCACTGCTTGAACTGTTTGTCTTCCAACTGGTTCAGGTAGCTCAACATTTCGTTATGTTTCTGTTTCATGTATACGGCGTTTTCGCATTCTGTGATACTAAATTTAAAAAAATGTGTATGTCAGCTCCGACGTACGACTGGAGTTTACTCTTTAAGAATGATTATAAAATGTATAGATCAGTAAATGCAACGGTAAATGAATGCATTTTTTATATTACTGAAAGCATGCTTGATACATTTATTTATATTAATTATATAATTTATATTCATCAAAATACATTACATAGACATGGAAAAAAGTCAATAACGTAATGGAGAAAGTTTAATTTTACTCCCCATACATTTTCACACCCCATATACATAATATATGCAAATCGATTCTAAGGGCAGGCACAGTCCAAAAAATAGTATAACAATAATAAGATCAAAATTTTCAAAAGTATCCCAATGTTTCCACACTCGCATGATTCATTCCTATTCATAAAACCCTTATTGGAGGCGAATCAAATAAATTGTTCCTCTCGCTTGATTTTATCATAAGATCCCTACAAAACGAATTTATTTACTTCAGGATCAATGAATTACTCTATCAACAAACTTTGAAAAATACGAGTATCACATACCTCCTGCAAGCATAAACTTTATTTTATGCTGAATCTATCGCTTAATGTTTTAATTATAAGTTCAATGGGTAAGTTGACCAGTTATTTAGTTAAAAATATTGGACACTCAAGCGTATGTATTAAAGTGAATATTATAGTGAATAGATACGTACGGGTCCTCAAATAAAATGAAGTCCTGCATAGGGATCTGCAACCTTGCCCGCTGTTTGTGGATCCACCACAGCATTCCGCTCACTGGCGGTAGGTACGGGTCCACCATAGGCCTTTCTGGACTTTTTGGATTCCATTTCTGAATGAATTTTCACAATATTCTAAACTTTTATGTTACTCCTAAGTCAAGCTACAAGTTACAGCGTCTACATTATTTCAATTATTTATAAGGCATCACTTTAAAAAAGTGCTCTCGCAATCAATTATTTTATTATAAATCAAGAAGATTACTGATACTTCAATAAAATATGTTCTCTCTTTTTGCCCGTTTCTAATGTAGTTTGACAAATGATAAATACATTTTCGGTTGGGCTCGAATGCTTACTTACCAACATTTCTTCGTCAAATATTTCCTTTACTTGGTCTAAATTCGTATGCATAAAGTCCAGTAATTTAGCCACCTTCGGTTTTAGCTCCGCTTTTATTATAGGTCGGTGGAACAAGTCTCCAATGATTTGGAAAAACTGAAAAATGTCGACTCTATTACTTTCTACACTCAATTCATTAGAAAAAGCAAAGAAATTTAATTAAAAAACTCTTTTGAAACTTTTAAGCACACTACTAAAATTAATTCTTAGTGGTTATAAGACATACTTTAAAGAAGTGCTCCAAATCGTTACACTCATCCAAACCCTGTGAGAATAGGGAAGCTAGTTTTCTATCAACATCTTCTAGCACTTTCATGTGTTTTTCGTAATCTGGTAAAAACCTATTATCTTCGGGATCCGCAGGATCGTATGTAATGTTACCTAGATGCTGATAGTCCAACGTATAGTCTTCTAGCACCTACAAATTATGCAATCAGATAATTATACAGTTAATTAGACCAATAGTATGACTGATTGATTGATTTTATAAATTCTTTATTATCAAATATAACGATGTTACAAACATTTTGTAAAAATTTCACATAATTTCTTAGATCAAACTTTTAACTTTTACTAATAAACACTGCTTGGAAAGGAAAGGCTTGAAAGGAATTAAAAATTACTTCAAAGCTGTAAATGAATCAATATTATCAAAATCTGACCTTCAAACATTCCGTACTCAAAGTTTTGCCTCTAAGTCCAGAAAATTCAACTTTCTCCAGCTTCAAAACCTCGACTGTGGCCGCTACGATGTCTTCGATCATCTTCAATCGTTGCATGTAAATGTTGAATCGCATAAACACGCGGTTGAAGTCGAAAGACCAACGCACTGGCATCACGCCCGGAGGGAAGAATGTGTGGACTTTGTCGCGATTCATTTCGTAAGTTTCGCTATAAAATTAACAAAATTTTGGGGAATTTGAGAATTTATGTATTTAAAACCCATCCTTAAAGGTAAACACATCAAGATATTTTGGAAAGTTTTAGCCATAATTAGTCATTTTCCATATGGATTTTACACATAATGGCTTTATTTAGGGCGTCAAAGATATTTGTCAAGATATGGAGGGAAATTGAGTGCAATTTTACCGTGAAGGAGACATCCTGAGAAAAGTTGCATGCCTGAGGGCTGAGAGTTGAATCCTTCTCATTCTGAGAGGAGACCCGTACTCAGCCTTGGGTCGACGATGAGTTGAGATGATTATGTTCTACATTGAGGAACTTACATAAAATGGTTCAAAATACCCATTGCCTTTCTTAATTTGATTAACTGCTCATCAGCCTCTCCTTGGAATATTGAGGGCGGATCAATGGAGTTGGTGCACTGCTGGATCACCAGATTGCACACTTCCCTTAAGAGTGCTAAAAGAATGACGAAATATTACAAACAGGGCTTAGACCAACGCTTCCTAATTTGAAGCCATCCAATGATCTTTTAACAAAATATTTGTTTGGCGTATGAAATCCATTCCCAGTGCAAATTACTGTTATTGATATCACCTTGTTTCCCTGTTGGAAGCGATAAACACTGCGAGATGTCTTAATTACGATTTCTCAATTAACTTATTTGCGTTGTCGTTAATACCTTTTTAATAAGTTGGTATATCTTTCTAAGATAGCACTGAAGTATAGCAAGTAGCAATAAGGTCGAAAAATTTGGAAATTTAGTGTTGAGAAAAGTTAAAGTTAGGAAAAAAATGGGGTTCAAACTTGGAATATACGAAGACAATATCATTACCGAATTCTACAATTATGTATTAACTGCATTCCACATCAGTAGACATCAAAAAGAGGGAGGAATTGCTCTCTAAGTACTCTGTAACTAATTAATATAATATTATCCAGTAGGTAGTTGACCCATGGGCCATGATCCTATTTGATAATAATTAAGAGCCATCAAAGAGGAAATTTAAAAAGTCAAGACTTAAAAGCTTACGGATTAACTTCTCGACACTGCAGAAGTATCGTGAATTTCCCCAGAGTAAGCCGATGCAGTGGAACATCGGCCTTATCAGAGGCTTAGCGTCAGAGAAATCAGTGCCCTCGAACGTTTCGAAGTGCTGGATCAGCGGCCTCTGGTACACGTAGATATCTCGGCATTCTATGATAGCTGCAATCAGAGCATACAAAATTAACGGATATAATTTATATTCTACTTATCGTGCTCCTCGGCAAAGACAACGTCGCTACGTGGAAAATCCCTATTCGCTAAGTTTTTTTGACAGTACTTTGGCTGCATTTTGGATTAATTTCTAGACTATTTCTTCAATTGACCCAGATTTTTCCGAATCTCAAGAAATATCGCACTATACGTCTTATTAAAATTAACAATAAACTGTACAAATTTTGCTTATTGACAGATAAAATCATCACGGAAAAGCTCTGGGTCAGAAATCATAAGCTGGAGGCCTTTTTAGGTCATTAATGATGTGGATCGCGGAATGTGAGCGTATTGTTTGGCTCTAAATGTCTAACAGAGGATAAATGGAGACAGCTGGGTCATTATTAGGTTTTAGTCTGCTCACTACTAAGTACTAGTCTACTGCCTACTCACCAGCGACCACATTCGTGAGCATAGACTTGAAGCAATTAAAGTAAACGCTCCTGGTGGCCTCCAGATAATTCGCCATTCTCTTGACTCGTGGGTCCCTCAGTTGCGAATAAATCCCTTCCAGATTGCGCAACTTGCTCGCGTAGAACTCTATATCAGCAATCGGCAGTGGAAACTTCGTTCTTTTAAACGCTGGTAAATAAAGAGGTACATACCTGATCAAGTGAACAATGCCCTTGTATTAAAAAACGTTCCATAAGGCACTCATAATACGTTTCAGATTAATAATATTAGAGCTGGGGTCGCTGTAGCCAACCTGTCATTGACTTGAAAAGTTACATTAAGGCCTCAGAACTTATGTCAAAGTACCAGAACTTCAAATGAAAATGAAATTATTATTGTCATGGCAAAATAAATTCAGCAGTTATGACTAAACACATTAAAAACACTACTTTCACTTTCAATTCACAGTTCACACACCCTTCGAAGATTCCTGCTTAATGTTTCGAAACAATCATCTTCTCAGGTCACAGGTCTTCACTCCATATATTATAAGGACCAAAATCTTCTTAATATAATATGTCTCTCCCGGTATTTGAAAGGAAACGTTAGCAACAGTAATCAAAAAGTCACCCATATTTTTTCACTTTTCTTATTTGTTGAGCTTCAATTTTGTTTAATTCTGTAAACGTTGCATACGTACCTAAATAAGAATCTTCTTGCAACAAATCGTGCACCTGCTGTGCCCACTTTATTATAGCTCCTTCTATATTCGTCTTCAGTTGGAGATCTACGTCTTCAGAATCACTACAAGCAAAGGTAACTTTTTATGCCATTGTTAGTTAAATGTTTGCTATTTCAATGTAATGTTACTTAAGTTACATACGTCTCCTTAAGTCTGGCTTCAGCGTGATATATATTATCGACACCTTCTGGCATCGGGAGCATAATTTGACTGGCCATCTCTCCTTTAAGCTATATACATTTGTTAAAATTAGCAAAAATTTTATTAAAGGATGAGAATAGGGTGCTAAGGAATACAAGGAAAAAGATCGGGTCATGTTTAGAACAATCATCGCGCAAGTAGTTTTACCCTACAAAAGGTGGAAAGTAAAATGTTTTGATTTGTATTGCTGGATGGATTGCTCATCAAAATTCCTGTTGAAGAAAATTTTGTCTTCTATATAACAAAATCAACTAGTGAGGCAATATTTTAAAAAAAAAACTAATTTTGCCACATTTAATCCAAGATGGCGGCTAACACACATACCCTTCGAGGTTGAAAACTTGGAATTTTCATGAGCAAACCCATCCATGTAATGCTGATCAAACCATTTTACACTCTACCTTTTGAAGGGTATGGTAATTTTTCCGTATTGACTGTATATTCCCTTCACTCATTTTGCGCATCTCTGAAAACTAGACTTTCTCAAATAGATATACGTAGGTATACAGAAATACAGATATACAGTTCGATGCAATCTTTTTGGCAGCATAGAACAGCAAGCACACCAATCGCGTCGCAATAGATTTGCGTATTAATGAGTCAACTGGGTTCATAGCTTGACTAATATACCTGTAGGATCTCATGACCTTCATGACTTTCCTCCTACCTGCGTGGCCTTCGCGCTTAATTCCGACTTCTGAACCGCCAAAAAGATTTAATCAGCCTATCTTTTACCTCGTCGTCTCGACCGGGGTATATCCTTGACATATGATACACGTGTAAAAACAGGTGTTAATATTGTGCTTGTACGAAAACGCCACTATGTCAGTCCGTATACAAGAACAGACTACAAGATTGCAATCCGATTGAAGCGAGGAGTGCGTCAGGGGGATGTTATCTCTCCGAAGCTCTTTATATTAGCATCACCAAGGAAAATGCAATAATGCAAAGGCAAGGCTAGTAAGAAATATATCAATTCCATAATAATAAAATTCAAAGTCCTGACTCCCTGACTGACCGACTGATATATCAACGCACTACCTAAACCGCTGGTCTTAGAGACATGGGAGGGAGTGTTCTTTGTGAAGAGAACCACTAAGGTTTTCGAAATTGGACCCCTAAGAGGGTGAAATGGTAGGTGGTTTTTTTTTAAAGATAACGTACTTGATGCATCAAGCTCCTCAGGTCGTTGACGTGCCTCTTCATATCATTTTTAACTATTTTCGGCCAGCCCTTCTGGTTCTCAGGATTACACAGCAGAGGGCCGATCACCTCGTCCGCCATCACGCTCAAGTCCATCAGAACATTTCCTGACATTTCTCCTATTGTTAGAACCTAAAATAACGTTTTATAGCATTTATGGCGGAATAAGCTCGACAAAGACAGGAACCGTAATGTTGACCACATTATGATCACCAAAATAGAGCACATATAGAAAACAAAAAATATGTACATATCTGTATTTAGGATTCATTTAAATTCAACGATCTTCATTCTACACTACGCTTTTTGAACGTCAATAAAATATAAGACGAGTTGTTTGAAGCTACGAGGGTTCAAAGGGTACCCTTGTCTGAGAAAAGCCCACAACAAACTCGCCCGAGTTTTGTTTTTTCCATACCATTCACCCGATTGCGATGTAACAGTTGTAGTTGGGAGTTGTGGCTTTCCACAAGGTTTTCGATATAGTACAATAAACGGATTTAAAGTACCTTTCGGAAGTTGGCCTGTGTTATTTTATCCTCGATGTTGCGCAGAAAGTAGACCATCTTGCCCTTATTGACGGGCGGGAATGTGAAGGAGCAGGTCAGCATGCCGCCCGCGTTCATACGGAACACTAGCAACTCGTACTTCGGCATCTCGAAGAACTTGAACAGGAGGTGCTGTAATATGAATACCAGTTTTGAACGCGGAGCGAACGTGGGTAAGCGGGGTTTCCACCGCGTGCTCGCTGATTCAAAATTTGATGACATATTTCAAAACTCTTCGCTAGTGGAAGTGTAAACCTATTTTGTCTAAGTCAAAACATTGAGCGGCAATCTTGCGCGGCTATAGCGCGCTGTTTTTGGATTCTGCCGCGCATCTTATATTCTTCAGTATAGTCCACATATCTTGTAGGATAGGAATGGTAGGAGCATAGGGGTGCTCAAAGTTCACAGATTTTTCTGGTATCCTTTCCGCTGGAAAGAAGCGTAACGTTACTCGACACACAATTTGTGACTGTGCTCGTCAGCGCCATCTAAGTCCAACTTTTGTGGCATGTCATGTAGGCATAAAAAAAATTACCGAAACGCTTAAAATATAATAACATGTGCACTTTACCCTTTCGTCGCCTGTAATAAACTTGTTCCATTTCTCGATTTTTTGCTTGAGTGTCCGTAGCAGGTATTCACTCAGAAACTCTAAGCGGATATCAACATCTTCCTTCTGCAAATTGAAATCATTTTATTTACCTATCTACAGAGAATCTAAGCTGCAGAATATCTCTTTTTAAAGCTTCATGTGTAGGTAAACGTTAAATCGTCAAATATTAATGTAATGTTTTGTGTGTGATCTTTTTTATTCCTCTACAACTGACGTCCACTGCTGAACATAGGTCTCTTCCCTTAGGGCCTATTAGGGGTATGACAGTACCTAATATTAAAACCCATACCTACCCCTAATTAGTTTCATTTATCACGGAATCGTATCGGAACGTTTAATCTCTTGGCATCACAGCTCTGCCGGTTTGATTGCCAGACCAGAGAAAATTCTGGAATTTTAAATTCCCAAATTCTCTGCCGGATATCGAACCCGGATCCTACCCGGTAGGTATCGTGCGATTTCCAGCCTCGTAATTTATGCGGGTAACTATTATCTACTGGAGAATACAGGGAAAAGACATTTGATTATCTTACATCACCCATGGTTTCCAATTACAAATAGTAACTAGGAGTTATTATTGCTTTAAAAGTACCAACTGCATTCCTAATTCCAGAGGCGCCTACTTACAATACATTTTTAATTAATACCGTAAACTAAAATAAAGTTCCCGTTATTTAGATCTCTCTATCCTAAAATCTAAATAAAATTTGGTATTTGGGATCTATAGAATAATTATGTGTACAGACAGAAATACCCAAACTGAAAATTCAAAATATTTACATCGTAGCTTGGTAACCGAATTTTATCGAATTTTGAATTGTAATAAACCAAGCAGGTTGCTTAATTGTCTATGGAAGTTTCAGCTAGTAAGGGCAGGTGCATAAAAGAACTAAAAAGACACTGAACTATTGTAATATTATTAATTTGACACTAGTATAATTAGTTCAGATCATTTTGTAAATGGATATTAATAAGAACAAAGGATATATCATTTATAACTTAAACTGAAAAAGTCGCCAGAATACAATCCAACAAAGTCGATCAGACCGTGTACATAAACCATTAAAATTCCATAAATCTAAGATCAAATATGCAAATGTCTATACGTAACGTCAAAGTCAATTTTCGCGCCAACTGCCAAGCAAGTTCGATTTGTTTTGGTGCCGGGCGCTGTGTCTATTTTAAATTTATTTTTCTACAACTTGCACGAAATAAACTTTAATAAAGTGATCGTTATAGTACCTTGAAAAAATGGAAGGATTTGATGACCCTGGTGTATTTTTCTCTGATAATTTCGGTGTGGAAGAAAACGAATCTCAAGACCAAATCAACTTGCAAGGGGTTAAAAAAAAGTTCAAAGAGTTCATAAGACAGTTTCATACTGGAAATTTTAATTTCAAATACAGGTAAGGCAATCTATTATACTTTCGTAACTTCAGATCATTTGAAAATAACTAATAGTTACCTTTTGGCCCAGGGATGCTTTGAAACGCAATTATAACCTACACCAGTACTGGGTTGAGATAAACATTGAAGATTTGTCCAGTTTTGATGAAGTCCTGGCTGAGAAACTTTACAAGAAACCAACTGAGCACCTTCCAATATTGGAGGAAGCTGCGAAAGAGGTACCTAAAATTAAAATGTCACATTCTCTAGTATTGGGATGCTCATTTTTAAAATTTTACAAGCACTTGTTAAGATATATTTATTGTATATTTCATTTTAGTTACGGAGGCATAATGGTTGTGAATAAATTACTGACTTTATTTTAAGTAGTAGCATTACATGATTATAGGATTCTTGAATGGTTATGGGTTATGTATAATTCAGTTCAATAAGTTTTCTCTTTCAGTTAGCAGATGAACTGACAGCACCAAGACCTGAGGGTGAGGAGAAAGTAGAGGACATACAAGTGCTTCTCTCATCGGATGCACATGCCTCCAATTTGAGAGAGTTAAAAGTAGGTATACGAGCCTGCACCCATAGACAGTACTGCACAGAGGGAGATTTTCCAGCAACAAATGGAAATATAACTTAATAGAATAACAACAAAATTGAAATTTAATAATTGAAACTTAATAGAATAACAACAAATTGCCTATAAAGTATACAGCTAGTGCCTAAAGTGTTTTTGATCAATGATCATTGCAATTTTAATATCATACTATTGAGTTATATTTCTGATTAAAAATCCCATGACATATTATCTTACAGCTTCCAAACTCTCCAAAATGATCTTGACAACAAAAAATTTGCTAACTTTATGCCTGGCTACTGTTTTACAAATGGATTTTAATGCCTTCCAAGATTAACTAAAGATTTTAAAAATAAAAAAGTTGATATGAAGTACTTATTGTAGTATGCTAATGTACTATTTGTTTAATTTTTCCTGAATTTTATCAAAAAATAAGGCTTTAAATTAAATATCTTCCATCTGGTTTTACTCTTTGTTAAAATATTTGGTTTGTTATTTTTTTTACAGTCTGAAACAGTGTCACGGCTAGTGAAGATCCCAGGCATTGTGATATCAGCATCAGGAATCAAGGCCAAG
Source organism: Erebia palarica (assembly GCA_964035005.1). Classification (NCBI taxonomy): domain Eukaryota; kingdom Metazoa; phylum Arthropoda; class Insecta; order Lepidoptera; family Nymphalidae; genus Erebia; species Erebia palarica. The sequence continues at coordinate 22,883,584 of OZ035994.1, forward strand.
GCCACTAAGATATCCATCCAGTGCAGGTCCTGTCGCAATGTGATACCCAACCTGCCTGTCAAACCTGGCTTAGAGGGCTATGTCATGCCTAGGAAGTGTAATACGTGAGTTTATAATTATGTCAAAATTATGAAATATACTTTTTGAGGCCCACTTGCACAAGGCTGCTAAATTCTATACCTGTCCTTATCATGTCAATGCTGGAACACTCAAAAAGTGACAGTATCACAAAATTTTACTAAATCAGTTTAGGCAGTGTTGTACAAGCGGCCCTAAGTATAATAATCTTTAACACCTGAACATTGAGTTGCATCTAAAGCAACCAAGTAAATAAATGCTTGTTAACTTAAACTTTAAAAAAATGCTAATATACAGGCAAGAACGCCGGGATTATAGGCAAGCGTAAGAAGCAGAATTGGAGGATTTAGGTTTCTTATAGAATTGCCATAATATTTATTGTTCTAAATAAAACTAGTTGGAAATGTTAATTCAATTAAAGTTATTATTTGTATAAATGTGGGGGTAGTTCACACAAATAGCCATACAAAGTTGTGCGAAAAACACATACTAAGCATAATAATACTTTACTTTTCAGGGAACAAGCTGGTAGACCAAAATGTCCTCTGGATCCATATTTCATTATACCAGACAAATGTAAATGCATAGATTATCAGGTAAATTACATCGAATTTATAGAATAATACCAAATCAAATATACATAAGATTCAATCAAAATCAAATAGATTTTGGTTAAATAAATCTCACTCAATAAAAATCCTCATCAAATCATTAATGCCCAAACCCTAGAACCTGGAAATATTAATTTGTATAGAGGTTTATCTTATGTTTAAGGCGCGGGACATACCTACACGTGAGACGACGGTCGCGGTATATACCCCGCGCCTTAGAAGTTAAAACTATAACACGTAATTTTCATATCATATGTTAAAATATTTGCAGTTTTTTTTATTGCTTCGAAGTGTAGTATTCATTTTGAACTGCAGGTGTTAAAACTGCAAGAGGCGCCAGAGTCCATACCCCAGGGTGAAATGCCGCGTCATCTGACTGTATACTGTGACCGGATGCTGTGTGAACGAGTCGCGCCCGGGGCCAGAGTCACTGTACTTGGGATATACTCTATCAAGAAGATCGCTAAGATTGGCGTGAGTGCAATACAATTTTGTCTGTATCTTGACTCTTGAAGCTAATACACATTTAGATGTATTGCTGTTCCTTTCTTGTTATTTTTCTTGTGTGAGGCATCATCTATGGCATGTTACCACCCTACCAGCAAAGATGTGCCCCCAAGAGATTTAGCGTTCCTGTATGATGCCTTGTAGGAACCAATTAAGGGTATAGGTTTAACATAACTACCATACCCCTAACAGGTTAGGTCGCTGCCATCCTAGACTGCATCATCACTTACAACCAGGAGGTTGCAACGGGCTAATTGTAATGTTTTTTTTTACATAAATAATATTTTATTTGTAGGAACATAGGTACAGATTATCTTGGAATCTTAAAGTATTCATGTCTTTCACCTATTCTACCATATAATGCACAAAAAACCTTGTCTACAGAGGGAAGGTCGTGACAAAGGCTCAGTAGGCGTACGTTCCTCCTACATCCGTGCAGTGGGGCTCACAGCCGAGGAGGGCGTGACTGGTGGTCTCAGCCCCTTCACGGCTGAGGAAGAGGAGCAGTTCCGCAGGCTAGCGGCCTCGCCTGACATCTACGAGAGGATCGCTCTGTCCATAGCGCCCAGCGTGTTCGGCGTCCACGATATGAAGAAGGCTATAGCTTGCTTGCTGTTTGGAGGTATGACTACTCAGCCCCTTCACGGCTGAGGAAGAGGAGCAGTTCCGCAGGCTAGCGGCTTTGCCTGACATCTACGAGAGGATCGCTCTGTCCATAGCGCCCAGCGTGTTCGGCGTCCACGATATGAAGAAGGCTATAGCTTGCTTGTTGTTTGGAGGTATGACTACTCAGCCCCTTCACGGCTGAGGAAGAGGAGCAGTTCCGCAGGCTAGCGGCTTCGCCTGATATCTAGAGGATCGCTCTGTCCATAGCGCCCAGCGTGTTCGGCGTCCACGATATGAAGAAGGCTATAGCTTGCTTGCTGTTTGAAGGTATGACTACTCAGCCCCTTCACGGCTGAGGAAGAGGAGCAGTTCCGCAGGCTAGCGGCTTTGCCTGACATCTACGAGAGGATCGCTCTGTCCATAGCGCCCAGCGTGTTCGGCGTCCACGATATGAAGAAGGCTATAGCTTGCTTGCTGTTTGGAGGTATGACTACTCAGCCCCTTCACGGCTGAGGAAGAGGAGCAGTTCCGCAGGCTAGCGGCTTTGCCTGACATCTACGAGAGGATCGCTCTGTCCATAGCGCCCAGCGTGTTCGGCGTCCACGATATGAAGAAGGCTATAGCTTGCTTGCTGTTTGGAGGTATGACTGCTCAGCACCTTCACGGCTGAGGAAGAGGAGCAGTTCCGCAGGCTAGCGGCTTTGCCTGACATCTACGAGAGGATCGCTCTGTCCATAGCGCCCAGCATGTTCGGCGTCCACGATATGAAGAAGGCTATAGCTTGCTTGTTGTTTGGAGGTATGACTACTCAGCCCCTTCACGGCTGAGGAAGAGGAGCAGTTCCGCAGGCTAGCGGCTTTGCCTGACATCTACGAGAGGATCGCTTTGTCCATAGCGCCCAGCGTGTTCGGCGTCCACGATATGAAGAAGGCTATAGCTTGCTTGTTGTTTGGAGGTATGACTACTCAGCCCCTTCACGGCTGAGGAAGAGGAGCAGTTCCGCAGGCTAGCGGCTTCGCCTGATATCTAGAGGATCGCTCTGTCCATAGCGCCAAGTGTGTTCGGCGTCCACGATATGAAGAAGGCTATAGCTTGCTTGCTGTTTGGAGGTATGACTACTCAGCCCCTTCACGGCTGAGGAAGAGGAGCAGTTCCGCAGGCTAGCGGCTTTGCCTGACATCTACGAGAGGATCGCTCTGTCCATAGCGCCCAGCGTGTTCGGCGTCCACGATATGAAGAAGGCTATAGCTTGCTTGTTTTTTGGAGGTATGACTACTCAGCCCCTTCACGGCTGAGGAAGAGGAGCAGTTCCGCAGGCTAGCGGCTTTGCCTGACATCTACGAGAGGATCGCTCTGTCCATAGCGCCCAGCGTGTTCGGCGTCCACGATATGAAGAAGGCTATAGCTTGTTTGTTGTTTGGAGGTATGACTACTCAGCCCCTTCACGGCTGAGGAAGAGGAGCAGTTCCGCAGGCTAGCGGCTTCGCCTGATATCTAGAGGATCGCTCTGTCCATAGCGCCAAGTGTGTTCGGCGTCCACGATATGAAGAAGGCTATAGCTTGCTTGCTGTTTGGAGGTATGACTACTCAGCCCCTTCACGGCTGAGGAAGAGGAGCAGTTCCGCAGGCTAGCGGCTTTGCCTGACATCTACGAGAGGATCGCTCTGTCCATAGCGCCCAGCGTGTTCGGCGTCCACGATATGAACAAGGCTATAGCTTGCTTGTTGTTTGGAGGTATGACTGCTCAGCACCTTCACGGCTGCGGAAGAGAAGCAGTTCTAATAATAAAATAAATAAAAATCCATTTATGCAGCCACAGTTAAGGACATCAAATTAGTGCCCGGAACGATTTTCAAAGAACTAAAAAAAAGTCAAATATGTGCATAAGATGAAATTTAGGCTACGTTCGCAATGCGAAAAATAGTCGTGCGAATTTAATTCTCGCAATTTATATGTCGCGTACAGATTTCACCTGCAACTACCCAATTTGTATCAAACCAGCGACTTCTTTTCCGCGCGAATTTTGTTCGCAAGTTCCGTACACCTCCATAAGATTTCTAGTGTTACAGAATAGCGAAAAAAATTCGTACGTAGCCTTAACATGCATGATTACATTCAAACTCGCTTATACCAACAACAGAGTGTTACATTCACTCGACGATTCATAAGCACTCATAAAAGTTTATTTGAATAGGAAAAATGTTTTTTTTTTAATTTGATATTAATACTAGTTGATGCCCGCGACTACAACCGCGTGGATTGAAGATTTTTGGTTCCCGCGGGAACTCCTTTATTTTCCGGGATAAAAAGTAGCATATGTGTTATTCCAGTCTGTAATCTATCTCTGTGCCAAATTTCAGCCAGATCCGTTTAGCCGTTGGGGCGTGATTAGGTAACAAACATCCATACATCCATCCAAACTTTCGCATTTATAATATTAGTATAGAAGCCATTTCTTTTTTTTAATTATATAGGCCAGCACTTGCAAGTGGTAATGCAGCCTTTTTTTTTTTTTTTTATTAATAAGCCTTCTTTTGATGTAGGTTCCCGCAAACGACTGCCCGACGGTCTGACCCGACGCGGGGACATCAATGTGCTGCTTCTGGGAGACCCCGGCACAGCTAAGTCACAGCTGCTCAAGTTTGTGGAGAAGGTCGCGCCCGTGGGCGTCTACACCTCGGGCAAGGGCTCCAGCGCGGCCGGCCTCACTGCTTCTGTTATACGGGACCCGGCCAGTGTGAGTCCTTTGACCCCACTGTGGGAGTCCTTTGACCCCACTGTGGGAGTCCTTTGACCCCACTGTGGGAGTCCTCTCTTCAGTGTTCTAGGGCCTCCAATATGCAAGTTTGACCGACGAGATGAAGAAGATGTGACTGGATGTTTGAATAGTGTGTGTTCTAGGCAGTGGCGTGCACAGGGTTTTAAGCTAGGGTAGGCATTAGTTAGTCAGAATACATATTTACTGACTGTCAAGATGAAAAATGAGCAATGACATATTTCCATTTGACCCCACTGTGGAGTCCTCTCTTCTGTGTTCTAGGGCCTGCATCATGCAAGTTTGACCGACGAAAGAAGATGTGACTGGATGTTTGAACTTGTTACTAATGTATGGTGACAGATTGGAGAGAAGACACAAACCCTACTTTATCTGACCATCGAAGGATACTCTTTAATCTTGAGCTAACGCGCGATAAGAGCATTATCCCTAGGTCAACAACGCGAATTTATAATACCCAGAAGGCGAATTGGAGTAAATTTACATCAATACTCAAGGTCAACTTTGAGAATAATATAGATGATTTACCTGTAAGATATACTCCAGCCATCTCAGCAGCCCGTGTTGAATCAATATAATATAGCTTCATATAATATTTTTGTCGACCTCCGTGGTGCAGTGTGTAGCGCTGTTGTCTTAACGTGCGGAGGTCCCGGGTTCGATCCCCGGCGGGGTCAATTTGGGAATTTATAATCTCTGAATTTTCCCTGGTCTGGCCTGGTGAGAGGCTTCGGCCGTGGCTAGTTACCACCCTACCGGCAAAGACGTGCCGCCAAGCGATTTAGCGTTCCGGTACGATGCCGTGTAGAAACCGAATAGGAGTATGGATTTAATATAACTGCCATGCCCTTAACAGGTTAACCCGCTACCATCTTAGACTGTATCATCACTTACCATCAGGTGAGATCGCAGTCAAGGGCTAACTTGTAAAAAAAAATGATGAATAATCTGCCGAACTCACTCTTTATATAAGTGAAGCCGTGATTGGGCACTAATTACGTACCATTTTGTTGATTTTAAGACCCGCAAGATTTTGATGAAAGTTTTTAAGTTTCTGAGACCAGCAAGGCGACCGCGTAACTTTTGCATCAATCAAGACACGCGGAAGCGTGTCCAGCCAAAGTTCAAAAAAACTGGCGTCATTGTTACAGTATCAATTGTTCTAATTGAATTTATGGCATTCTTGTTGCGTAGATGGATTTTGTCCAATAGTGGAAGAGTATTAACCAATCAGAGGTGATTGCGATCGTGACACTATAGCTGTCATTTTCAACCGGTCGCCCTGCAGATGCTGAAATAAAAATTTGCTAGATTCGCCCCCAGAAGTTCTATAGATTCTTGAAAATTCCGCGCAGATGTTTTTTTATTTTGTGCCGCTTTTTATACGACTGCCTGAAAAAAGGAGTATATTGTTTTCAGGATTCATGTATGTATGTATGTATGTATGTGAGTTTGTATATTCCACCATAACTTCTATACGCCTGAACCGATTTTGATAAATCAGGTATCGTTAGAATCCCTAGCTTATTCCGGGTAACATAGGCTAGTACAATTTTTAAAAAAATTGATGGGGTGACCATGATCCCGCATTAAAGACCAAAATTGAAAAAAATAAATCGAAAATAAGATTAACTATATAATCAACATCTAGAAAATGATGAGTAGATTCCAATAATATATAACACTATAGTTTAATATTTAGTGATTCACAAAAAAATATCATTTAATTAAAAATGTGAACAAGATTCCAAAGGCTATATATGCAAATCGCTTCATATGGAGGTAAACTCCAAAAATAATATGGCAGGGCAGTCGCATTTTTTAATTCGTTAAATTAACTTCACTTTTTTCGTATAATAGCGTAACTTCGTAATGGAGGGTGGAGCCATGGTGCTAGCGGACGGCGGCGTGGTCTGTATCGACGAGTTCGACAAGATGCGCGAAGATGACCGCGTAGCCATACACGAGGCCATGGAACAACAGACCATTTCTATTGCCAAGGTGTGTGGGACCAGAAGCCCAATTGCCTAAGCCAATCGTATTCATTTGACAGTTCATAACGTATAACTCGAACCTTTTAAGGAGTACATACATGCGTTTTCACGTGTAAGCAATTATGACCTCCTTAAACAGGTCGAATTATACGTTTGACAGACGACGGGGCCAGTTTTGCCATGTTTATGTCACCGTTAGATCTAATATATAAAATAAGCATGATGACTGATTTTGAGAAATGGTCAGATTATGTTCGGAAGTATCTACTATTTCGAAAAAATATATTATTTCTGCAGAAAAATAAGGTTTGGTAGATAAAATTGGCATTTGAAATTTTAATTTTAAAATTCGCGCCAAAACGCCCGCCGGTGTCATGGCGCCGTTTGTGACGTCACTGTTGTTATTACCAATGTACTCTGCAGTGTGCAGTAAACATTATTGTGATCGTCAAAGCTCGAAAACAAACAATTGTGACGTCATTCGCTTCTTGGTGTTTAATCCAATATGGCGGATTGGTGTATTTTATAGTTTTATTTTATTATAATAAATAGCAATCTTATTCGAAATGGATAAATAAATACGTTTTTTATAATCCATGAATCCTATTTCATTAGATAAATTCATAATTTAATTGATTCTTGGTTACTGTCATCATGCCTATTCTTGTGTCACAGTTTTAGTGTTTATACTCCTCCGAAACGGCTTGACCGATTTTAATGAAATTTCATATGTATATTCAGTAGGTATGAGAATAGGTTTATAACTAATTTTTACACCCCTAAGTGTTAAGGGTGGTTCACCCCAAAAAATTTATTTTAATTTTTTGGACAAATTTTTTTTTTGTTTTTTTTTATGGTGTGGAATTGAAAAATACATTTAGTCCTAAATTTTTACCCTCCTACCACCGACCCCTATGTTTTGATAGCATTTTCAACCCTGGTCGATAGCTGATCAATGGGGTCCCGTTTTGCCAAATTCCTCCTCTTGGGATCAGCATAATAGCAAGTTTAATAATTCATATGGCAAAACAACGTTTGCCGGGTCAGCTAGTAATCTAATAATATACCAAAAATAAGCTTTTATTGTTGAAAACTTACAAAAATTAGCCTTCGCATTCATACATTTTGCAAAACATAATTTGGTGGATCTGTTTTTTTGTCACCGTATGCACCAGCATGTTCCATTGTAATATATCTTTAATCCCGGAAAATCAAAGAGTTTTCGCTTGACCTCAAAAATGACGGTCTCGAATCGATGGCGTTGGTTATGAATCATTATTGATTATAATAGGATCGTAAACTTGTCATTAATATCTATATGTCACCGTAAGATTGTGAAAACCGTTAGATTATAATCTAACTCGCGAAATTGCAAACTAGCCCGCCCCGTAGCCGACATCGCTCGCCCGTCGCTTTCGTGCCTGACGCCTTAATAACGCCGCGCTGGCATTTCTTAACTTAAAGTTCCATTACTTTACTTCATTCTGACTCGACAGGCATCGCGCATCGTGTCGTGTGGTTACGACGTTTCTTTACGTAAAGTTTTTTCTTTCCAGCATTCCCTTAATAGTTTTCAATAATTGGGAGAAAGGAACTCCATTCTCAACAGTGGAACTTGAAAAATAGTTTGTTACAGGCTGGTATAACCACGACGCTGAACTCCCGTTGCTCAGTACTGGCGGCCGCTAACTCTGTGTTTGGACGATGGGACGACACCAAAGCGGAGGATAACATAGATTTCATGCCCACCATTCTGTCAAGATTCGACATGATCTTCATTGTCAAGGACGAACATGACCAGAATAGAGACATTGTAAGTAGAAACACACATAATAGGCCTATTACACTGCAATTTTCACAGGGCCCTGTGGAAAGGGTTTGGTGTCGCTTATTATACAGCAATAAGGACCAAATTAGGGATCCTTTCTCCCTAAAGTTTATTGCACTAAACTGATTCAAGTGTAAGCACTAAACTCCCATTGGGGATCATCATAAAGTACGTCGCACGTTTAGGGGGGAGGGGGTCGACGAAGTGTGTCATTGTGTGTGGTCCTAAGTGTTGTGACGTCACATTTCATCTAAGTGTGTTAATATGCCAAAGGACTTGACCAGTTTCTGCCCTCCGATTCGGGACAATGTGCAGGATTTCCGTTTTTACAGTAACCTTTAAAAATTAAAACCGAAATTATTATGGATTTATTATTCTGAAAAAAGTCAAGGCAAAATTGTTTAAAAAACAATACGTTTATTGTTTAAATCTTGAGCATCCGCTTTCCTCTTTTAGGCACTACTCCATTTTGACGTTTTATTTTATCCATGCCTAAGGGATAAAATGGAACTTTCCTCAATATATCATATTATATTGTCACTATATTATGAAAAGGAAATGTATGTTTTGTTAAAAATTATTTTTATTTGTTGACAAGCCTCAATGTAACGTGTAATTGATCGAACAAAGCATTTATAAATAACCACAGTGTTAAAGGAACGCCCTTTGACATTACATCTGTCTGCCATCTGTGGTCGAATAGTTGAACTCGCTAGCCAAAACGTCTAGCGCCTTCTAGTGTGGGATAGTAACAGTACAATGTTACGTGATTGATTAAAAGAATTACATAATTCTTGCAAATATAGTTTTATTATTCCAGTATTATCTTCATCCCTGCCCAAATAATGCAAAGCTTAATTTTTTCCTGAACAACGTGGTCGAATATTTTAAAATAATTGTTTAGACTCGCGCCATCTAGCGTGGGAAAGCAGCAGTAGTTTGGTGAAACTTTTCTTTATTTATTTTTATTTTTGTGAGCTTTCAGACTTTTGAAACGGTTTTATCTGAAAGCATAAAATATAAAAATTGCAATAATAAAAAAATCTTCGCTGCACATTGATTTTTGACACCTAGGCAAGCTCCCATGCTCGAAGCTCGAAAAACTTAAAAATATTTCCTTGTTTGTTCTATCTGTATCTTTAATGGATGGAAATAAAACGAACTTCGGCATTGCTGTATTAATTTAATAATTTGTGACAAAAATGTGTGACCAACTGTGACAATGGACAGGGGAGGTTGCAAAAAAGCACGAAATTAGTGTGACGTACTTTATGGGTGACCTTGTTGTGTTGCTTGTTACTGGCGGCCGCTTAATCTGTGTTCGGACACAGACAAACTTGTATATGTCACCGTAAGATTGTAAAAACCGTTAGATTATAATCTAACTCGCGAAATTGTAAACTGTCGATAGATTGTGAACTGTTCAATGTTCTGAGTGTCAATTTTTGAAATATTCGTTGTATTTACGTTTTCTTGTCTCTTTCTTGTAGGTTAGGTTACGGTTAGACATAAATAATGAGGTAGTGCACTAGCACTTAGGTTTTATCGGGTTTATATACATATATTAAATTACAATCTACTGGAAAATAATACGTTAAATTGTAATCTTTCGACAGTTTGCAATTTCGCGAGTTAGATTATAATTAACGGTTTTTACAATCTTACGGTGACATATATAAAAAAAAGTACCATCATTAGATTTTCAAAAACATGACATGAATGGTATTCCAGACTCTAGCGAAGCACATAATCAACGTCCATATGGGCGGCGACAGCGCTGAACGGCAAGCCTTGGCCGGGGAACTGCCGCTAGCGGTGCTGCGCCGCTACGCCGCGTACTGCCGCGCCCGATGCGGCCCGCGCCTGTCCGCCAGCTCTGCGGAGCGCCTGGGCGCTAGATACGTGCTCATGAGATCCGGAGCGTCGCAGCAGGAGCGCCAGGCGGACAAGCGACTCCCTATACCCATCACCGTCAGGTACAGTACAAGGAACTGCCGCGCCCGATGCGGCCCGCGCCTGTCCGCCAGCTCTGCGGAGCGCCTGGGCGCTAGATACGTGCTCATGAGATCCGGAGCGTCGCAGCAGGAGCGCCAGGCGGACAAGCGACTCCCTATACCCATCACCGTCAGGTACAGTACAAGGAACTGCCGCGCCCGATGCGGCCCGCGCCTGTCCGCCAGCTCTGCGGAGCGCCTGGGCGCTAGATACGTGCTCATGAGATCCGGAGCGTCGCAGCAGGAGCGCCAGGCGGACAAGCGACTCCCTATACCCATCACCGTCAGGTACAGTACAAGGAACTGCCGCGCCCGATGCGGCCCGCGCCTGTCCGCCAGCTCTGCGGAGCGCCTGGGCGCTAGATACGTGCTCATGAGATCCGGAGCGTCGCAGCAGGAGCGCCAGGCGGACAAGCGACTCCCTATACCCATCACCGTCAGGTACAGTACAAGGAACTGCCGCGCCCGATGCGGCCCGCGCCTGTCCGCCAGCTCTGCGGAGCGCCTGGGCGCTAGATACGTGCTCATGAGATCCGGAGCGTCGCAGCAGGAGCGCCAGGCGGACAAGCGACTCCCTATACCCATCACCGTCAGGTACAGTACAAGGAACTGCCGCGCCCGATGCGGCCCGCGCCTGTCCGCCAGCTCTGCGGAGCGCCTGGGCGCTAGATACGTGCTCATGAGATCCGGAGCGTCGCAGCAGGAGCGCCAGGCGGACAAGCGACTCCCTATACCCATCACCGTCAGGTACAGTACAAGGAACTGCCGCGCCCGATGCGGCCCGCGCCTGTCCGCCAGCTCTGCGGAGCGCCTGGGCGCTAGATACGTGCTCATGAGATCCGGAGCGTCGCAGCAGGAGCGCCAGGCGGACAAGCGACTCCCTATACCCATCACCGTCAGGTACAGTACAAGGAACTGCCGCGCCCGATGCGGCCCGCGCCTGTCCGCCAGCTCTGCGGAGCGCCTGGGCGCTAGATACGTGCTCATGAGATCCGGAGCGTCGCAGCAGGAGCGCCAGGCGGACAAGCGACTCCCTATACCCATCACCGTCAGGTACAGTACAAGGAACTGCCGCGCCCGATGCGGCCCGCGCCTGTCCGCCAGCTCTGCGGAGCGCCTGGGCGCTAGATACGTGCTCATGAGATCCGGAGCGTCGCAGCAGGAGCGCCAGGCGGACAAGCGACTCCCTATACCCATCACCGTCAGGTACAGTACAAGGAACTGCCGCGCCCGATGCGGCCCGCGCCTGTCCGCCAGCTCTGCGGAGCGCCTGGGCGCTAGATACGTGCTCATGAGATCCGGAGCGTCGCAGCAGGAGCGCCAGGCGGACAAGCGACTCCCTATACCCATCACCGTCAGGTACAGTACAAGGAACTGCCGCGCCCGATGCGGCCCGCGCCTGTCCGCCAGCTCTGCGGAGCGCCTGGGCGCTAGATACGTGCTCATGAGATCCGGAGCGTCGCAGCAGGAGCGCCAGGCGGACAAGCGACTCCCTATACCCATCACCGTCAGGTACAGTACAAGGAACTGCCGCGCCCGATGCGGCCCGCGCCTGTCCGCCAGCTCTGCGGAGCGCCTGGGCGCTAGATACGTGCTCATGAGATCCGGAGCGTCGCAGCAGGAGCGCCAGGCGGACAAGCGACTCCCTATACCCATCACCGTCAGGTACAGTACAAGGAACTGCCGCGCCCGATGCGGCCCGCGCCTGTCCGCCAGCTCTGCGGAGCGCCTGGGCGCTAGATACGTGCTCATGAGATCCGGAGCGTCGCAGCAGGAGCGCCAGGCGGACAAGCGACTCCCTATACCCATCACCGTCAGGTACAGTACAAGGAACTGCCGCGCCCGATGCGGCCCGCGCCTGTCCGCCAGCTCTGCGGAGCGCCTGGGCGCTAGATACGTGCTCATGAGATCCGGAGCGTCGCAGCAGGAGCGCCAGGCGGACAAGCGACTCCCTATACCCATCACCGTCAGGTACAGTACAAGGAACTGCCGCGCCCGATGCGGCCCGCGCCTGTCCGCCAGCTCTGCGGAGCGCCTGGGCGCTAGATACGTGCTCATGAGATCCGGAGCGTCGCAGCAGGAGCGCCAGGCGGACAAGCGACTCCCTATACCCATCACCGTCAGGTACAGTACAAGGAACTGCCGCGCCCGATGCGGCCCGCGCCTGTCCGCCAGCTCTGCGGAGCGCCTGGGCGCTAGATACGTGCTCATGAGATCCGGAGCGTCGCAGCAGGAGCGCCAGGCGGACAAGCGACTCCCTATACCCATCACCGTCAGGTACAGTACAAGGAACTGCCGCGCCCGATGCGGCCCGCGCCTGTCCGCCAGCTCTGCGGAGCGCCTGGGCGCTAGATACGTGCTCATGAGATCCGGAGCGTCGCAGCAGGAGCGCCAGGCGGACAAGCGACTCCCTATACCCATCACCGTCAGGTACAGTACAAGGAACTGCCGCGCCCGATGCGGCCCGCGCCTGTCCGCCAGCTCTGCGGAGCGCCTGGGCGCTAGATACGTGCTCATGAGATCCGGAGCGTCGCAGCAGGAGCGCCAGGCGGACAAGCGACTCCCTATACCCATCACCGTCAGGTACAGTACAAGGAACTGCCGCGCCCGATGCGGCCCGCGCCTGTCCGCCAGCTCTGCGGAGCGCCTGGGCGCTAGATACGTGCTCATGAGATCCGGAGCGTCGCAGCAGGAGCGCCAGGCGGACAAGCGACTCCCTATACCCATCACCGTCAGGTACAGTACAAGGAACTGCCGCGCCCGATGCGGCCCGCGCCTGTCCGCCAGCTCTGCGGAGCGCCTGGGCGCTAGATACGTGCTCATGAGATCCGGAGCGTCGCAGCAGGAGCGCCAGGCGGACAAGCGACTCCCTATACCCATCACCGTCAGGTACAGTACAAGGAACTGCCGCGCCCGATGCGGCCCGCGCCTGTCCGCCAGCTCTGCGGAGCGCCTGGGCGCTAGATACGTGCTCATGAGATCCGGAGCGTCGCAGCAGGAGCGCCAGGCGGACAAGCGACTCCCTATACCCATCACCGTCAGGTACAGTACAAGGAACTGCCGCGCCCGATGCGGCCCGCGCCTGTCCGCCAGCTCTGCGGAGCGCCTGGGCGCTAGATACGTGCTCATGAGATCCGGAGCGTCGCAGCAGGAGCGCCAGGCGGACAAGCGACTCCCTATACCCATCACCGTCAGGTACAGTACAAGGAACTGCCGCGCCCGATGCGGCCCGCGCCTGTCCGCCAGCTCTGCGGAGCGCCTGGGCGCTAGATACGTGCTCATGAGATCCGGAGCGTCGCAGCAGGAGCGCCAGGCGGACAAGCGACTCCCTATACCCATCACCGTCAGGTACAGTACAAGGAACTGCCGCGCCCGATGCGGCCCGCGCCTGTCCGCCAGCTCTGCGGAGCGCCTGGGTGCTAGATACGTGCTCATGAGATCCGGAGCGTCGCAGCAGGAGCGCCAGGCGGACAAGCGACTCCCTATACCCATCACCGTCAGGTACAGTACAAGGAACTGCCGCGCCCGATGCGGCCCGCGCCTCTCCGCCAGCTCTGCGGAGCGCCTGGGCGCTAGATACGTGCTCATGAGATCCGGAGCGTCGCAGCAGGAGCGCCAGGCGGACAAGCGACTCCCTATACCCATCACCGTCAGGTACAGTACAAGGAACTGCCGCGCCCGATGCGGCCCGCGCCTGTCCGCCAGCTCTGCGGAGCGCCTGGGCGCTAGATACGTGCTCATGAGATCCGGAGCGTCGCAGCAGGAGCGCCAGGCGGACAAGCGACTCCCTATACCCATCACCGTCAGGTACAGTACAAGGAACTGCCGCGCCCGATGCGGCCCGCGCCTCTCCGCCAGCTCTGCGGAGCGCCTGGGCGCTAGATACGTGCTCATGAGATCCGGAGCGTCGCAGCAGGAGCGCCAGGCGGACAAGCGACTCCCTATACCCATCACCGTCAGGTACAGTACAAGGAACTGCCGCGCCCGATGCGGCCCGCGCCTCTCCGCCAGCTCTGCGGAGCGCCTGGGCGCTAGATACGTGCTCATGAGATCCGGAGCGTCGCAGCAGGAGCGCCAGGCGGACAAGCGACTCCCTATACCCATCACCGTCAGGTACAGTACAAGGAACTGCCGCGCCCGATGCGGCCCGCGCCTCTCCGCCAGCTCTGCGGAGCGCCTGGGCGCTAGATACGTGCTCATGAGATCCGGAGCGTCGCAGCAGGAGCGCCAGGCGGACAAGCGACTCCCTATACCCATCACCGTCAGGTACAGTACAAGGAACTGCCGCGCCCGATGCGGCCCGTGCCTGTCCGCCAGCTCTGCGGAGCGCCTGGGCGCTAGATACGTGCTCATGAGATCCGGAGCGTCGCAGCAGGAGCGCCAGGCGGACAAGCGACTCCCTATACCCATCACCGTCAGGTACAGTACAAGGAACTTTTTGCTTTTGGTGCAGCCTTGACCTCGATGGTCTAGTCGCTAGTGGTTATAATGTTCGACTGCGGATGATGAGGTCTCAGGTTAAATTCCTGGGGTTGATTAAATATTAAGTTCTTCTTTAAACATGTCCTCAGTACTAGCACGGAGTTATGAAGTTGGCCGATGTTTTAATCCAAGGGGATGGAAAGAGCATCCACCTTGGATAGTGAGTGCACCTGTTTCCGCACTGTAATATTTGGCCGCTTTGGCCGAAATTCGGTCGGAAGGAAATTATTTTATAATGCAACCCACTTGCTGTGTGTTCATAACCTGTATGATCTTACAATATAATGTTGTCCATAGACAACTGGAGGCCGTGATCCGCATATCGGAATCGCTCGCCAAGATGCAGCTGCAGCCATTCGCGACAGAGGCACACGTGACCGAAGCCCTGAGACTCTTCCAGGTGTCCACACTGGACGCCGCCATGACGGGCAGCTTGGCTGGTAATACTATAGTTTGCGCCTATCTGTGTAAGACGCGCCCCACTATTATTGTCTCATCAAGAAAGTTGCTCTACATACATTTTTTTTGTAACGTCGTATCGCGTTTGAGTCGTGACCCCTCGCCCAAACGGCTTGCCCCACTCGTGGAGCGAGGGGGTATTCCTATTTACCCCTGGCCCCACTGCATATATCGATAGTTGAATTTTAAGAAAATAATCATAATTATTATGTTTATGTTATTAGGTACGCGTCTTTCGTGGATTTTAGCTATCTTTTTAATGATGATGTAGTTTAAAATTCAAATAAATCATTAATTATTATTAATCACAGCTGTTTTAAGTAAATTATTATCATCACTACTATGTTGTTGTTAAATTCTACACTTTAGTTTCCAAAATTGTACAGTGTTATCCACTTTGAACAAATGACTAACTTTGTTCAAGATGAGATGATTTTCTTGCTCTCATTTTATTGAAAATCCAATTTTATGTTTTAAAAGTTGTAAACCTCAAGGTATAAAGTAGCTTCAAGAGAATTGTAGTTTTGGATTTTTATTTGCTTCATTTGGTTAGGTCAAAATACCAATGTACAGTTATTTCATCTCAAACGAGTTTTGTTGAGATTTTTCCGCATCAAACTTCTCCTATAAACTAAATATTGGTATAAAATTTAATATTGTCAAATGCTAGACATTTTTTGTGTCTTGTCTTGTTCTTACCGACAAAATATTCTCACTTCAGGTGCCGAAGGTTTCACAACGGAAGAAGACCATGAAATGCTGTCCCGCGTAGAGAAACAGCTAAAACGCAGGTTCGCTGTAGGCTCGCAAGTGTCAGAGCAGACGATCATACAAGACTTCCTCAGGCAAAAGTACCCAGAGAGGGCCATCTTCAAAGTTATACACACTATGATTAGGCGCGGGGAGTTACAGCATCGCCTTCAAAGGAAAATGCTTTACAGGCTCTCCTAGAACTTTTTTTACTCTGTATAATATGTCCTCCACGTAATAATATATATAGCCCAAAAAACTTATCTGACCCGGTGTCAGCGTCGCTAGTATAAAATAAAAACAAAAACTAAACAAGCATTAAAATTAGTTCCAATTTTGGCCACCGGGTCACATAGGTTTTTGGGACTATAATAAAGTGTAATGTTTACATATTTTAGCACCTCAGAGAAATCAAGAATATGGCTGGTTCGGAACGCTGATTGTATTGACAAGAGGCAGAAACTCAGCAGTGACTCTTTTATATACAAGAAGTTATGTTTTATAATATTGAAGCAGCAGCTGGGAAGCTAAATTCAAAGCAGATTATTTTCATGCATCTGTTTTTAGGTCAATAACTTAGTCCCCTTCTTCATTTTGTCTTCAGGGAAGACCTGAGGACTACATTGGTATTTTAAAGTTTACTTATCCATTCAAATGCTAACAGCTTTTGTTGTATTCTACTACGCATCCATTTTGACTTATTTATAAGGTTTTAAAAATAAACAACCAAGTATTAATTTTCTTTGTATTTTATTTAAACTAAACTACAAAATGAAAAAATATGACTATCACTGCAATCCTGTGATTGTTACGTCATACGTATTTTGGCTTTTAATTTAACTATAATAATTCAAATAAAATAAATTGAATTAAATTCAATGTTCAGACTTAATTATCTCACCACAGTTATACTACGTAACCTAACCTATTTTAAGCGTAATAGTTATAAGCTAGATTTATGTGACCAATTCAGTATAACACACTAAACTAAACTAAACTTTCCGCAGGGAGCTAGAGCAATATATTTAATGCTGACATTTTAGTTTAGAGATCGTGTCCAACAGAATTAGCCTTGTTTGACAAGAATATTCTAGTATATTTCTATTAATCTTTTTCTTTATCTAGAGATTACTTGAAGGCCTCATATCATTATCGCTACGCGCACTAGACACTTAAGGCCGCTTCTTCGCATACTTGAGGTAACAATTTCATGCAAAGGCTGCTCAATTGAGGCTGTTTATTTGCTTGCTTAGTGCACAATCGCTTATATCATATCTGGAACAATGACTTACTTGGGGTCAGGATCGCTTATTTGCTTTCTTGGAGCCAAAACATTGCGTTGCTTCTTTGCTTACGCGGTCATGAATATTATCTTTGCTCAGATGAGTTACGATATTTCCACTTGATGCCATTACTACTTAATTGCTTTAAGACCAACACCGCTTTGCTTAACTGAGCTTTTGACTTGGGGCAGTGACTTCGCTAGCTCTCGCCTTGTACGATTTGTAGCATTAACTAAAAATCGTAGTAACCATAATGTCATAACTTCACACACTTCTCGCTCAGCGTCGACCTTGTTTCAGTCCACATACTTCGCTTAGTGTGCTTAGTTTTCCGTATGCTTAACATTGTGCAAAAGCTCTCTCGTAACTCGTAACTACTATTTAAAATTTATTTCTATTGTGGCAGTGTTTTTGTTCAGTGTTCTTTCTACAGCGATCATTAAAATTTTAAATATTTATATGTGTTTTCTTGAAGTTTATATTATGGATTCCTGTTTATGGAATTTAGTTGCAACTAGGATCTTCCTATTTCCTATACCACCGATATTTTATGGATAATTCTTCAATCAAAAGTATTGTAGAAAAATAGAACAATGTTTGAAGAACCAAAATCTGCGACGAATTAGTTTGAGCAATTAATAACAGGCATTTTTATTACAATAAGAAACGCACGGAAAGTTTTGTTCCATAATTTGCATAGATACTTGAAGAAATTATGGCGTGGAATTATTTTTTGTCCGCTGCCAAAGTCAAAAATTTGAAGGGATACTCTGGGTGGTTCTCTACACCCTTCCAAAATAGGAAATTGAATATGCGACCGTCCTCCCCTTGGTCCAATTTCTTCAGTTTGTTAATTTCAAAGGGTGTTAATTCAAAATCATATATGTTTGAGTTTTCCTGAAAAGAAAATTATACGTCAAATCATTAGACCCTGTCTGAAACTTCAAGCTCTAACTCAAAACTACCTTTAGCCTTTTCTCGCTGGTACTTTTCGGTATCACAACTACTTTCTGTTGGACTAAATACCGAAGTAATATTTGAGCGGGCGTCTTCTCGTGGCTTTTGGCAATATCATTCACTTCTGGATGCCCCAGCAAGTCTGGGAATGCGTCTGGGCTGAAATGACGCAATATTAATCATGTGTACCTATGTATTAGGACAAATTGGCTGTAGCGGCTATAGAAATGAATGCTCACTCAGCAATTTATTATCAGACTACGGCCAATTCAAAACTAAGGCTTATTATTTTAGCTGTATGTATGTTCCACCATTTATAGAATATATATCTCACCGTAAGATTGTGAAAACCGTTAGATTGTAATCTATCGAGCGAGATTGCAAACTGTCGAAAGTTTACAATTTAACGCATTATTTTTCGGTAGATTGTTATCTGTTAGGTATATTAACCCGATAGAACCTAAGTGCCTGATTATTTATGTCGAACCCTAACCTAACCTACAAGAGACAAGAAAACGTAAATACAATGAATATTTCAAAAAATAGACACATTGAACGGTTCACAATATGTCGACAGTTTACAATCTATCGAGATAAAAAGCATTAGATTGCAATTTCACGGTGAACCTTTAAAATACATTATACAAGATATTGTTATATGAGGCCGATATTGTTGAATGAGGTGTCAATCGATTCGTTATAATAGTCCGGGTGACTTAAGCTACATTTTATAATAACAAAGATGATATTATGACGAATGTTACATTCAATATACTTCGTGGGGGTCTCTAAAATTTATGCTAATGTTTTTTGTAAAATTTATGCTAATTTTATTCACATTCTATCGAGTGGGATGTCATAATATGAAAACTGCGAAAATTCTAAGTCCCTAAAAGATATGAATAAAGATTAATAAGTATAGTTTTAAAATATATACCTACCAAGCGACAGAAAAACAATTTTTCTATATTATTTCTGTAATCGTTTTTATCTTGTTTTGATAGTTGTACTCAATCATCAATCAATACATGAATTTCTATTGATCGAATGCTGTTGATTTTTAGTTTTGAATATGTGGTCACGTTGTACGTTTATCCAACCAGAGAGTAGCGTAGTAAAACTTACCTATAGTTATACTTATTAACGAAATGGTCCTTCGCCCCCGGGCTCCCCAAAGGCGCATAAGCAGTGATAACAATATCATGTTCCGAACAGAACTTCCTAAGTTCCATCTGTTGGAAGTAAGCGTGCAGTTCCACTTGCAAAACTTGCGGTTTCAACGTCGACGAACCGAATATCTTGCCTATTTGAGCTTCATTAAAATTTGACAAGCCTAGATTTCGAATGAGTCCTTCTTTTTGACAACACTCCATTACCTTTAAAGAAAACCCCAACAATAATATCGTGCATGATTGAAGTTTTCACGAAAGAAATAGCAAAGCCCTACCTTCCATGTGCTAATATGGTATGTCTCCATATCCAAAGTATAATCCCCATTGTTATTAACGATGGGCGTCAGCGTGTCGAGATTGCAGTGAAATCCAAAAGGCACATGTATCAAGTACAGGTCCACATAATCCAACTGCAACCTCTTCAACTGCAGGTCTAGAAACTTTTTCACATCTGACGCTCGGTTTCCGACGTGAGGCAGCTTAAAAGGAGATAAGACTGATGTTGATGATAGTTTAAAGTTGGCTTCACGAAAGGTCTTAAACCTGCAGTGGGAAATTTATCAAGCTATTTGTTGGTGCGAAGTAAGGCGACAGTGTCGGTGGCAGTATAGAAACTATATAATAATAGGTATAAATCTATAGTTTTTTATATATTAATTTAATAAAGAAGCAGAGTCCGACTGTCGTGAGAAACGTAAATTTTTATTTGAAACGGTAAACCCCGCTGAGAAGAAATTCCACCTGATCAGACCGGCTTATTAAATACTGATATTATGTACTTAATTCAATAATTCACAAACTCGCAAAAATATTTGCTAATAATTTATTGTTTCAAAAATATGTCGATAAATCGTATCATACGAGAACCTACCTTTGTGGTGATAAACAGATCCTTTCTCTTGCCTTTGCCATCATCTATCCATTTTTTTATAGCGTTACCGATGGCTTCCTCATTATTATAATTAAATGCTGTGTCAATGTGTCTGTATCCTAAGTCCAGGGCTTTGTACACTGTAGACTCTATTAAATCGGGCGAGGCCTAGAAAAATTGTTAATAAACGCAATGAAAACTAAAAATAAATTCATTACCTGACATACCTAGTTATTTCATCTTTTTCTGAAGTGTTCACTGACCTGCCACGTTCCTAAGCCAAGTGTGGGCATTAAATCATCTGTTTGTGAAAGTTTCACGTATTTCATTCTGCCAACCAACGTATGGAAATAGCGATAATAATAAACACAGTAACTCGGTTTTAACACGAACCCAAAATCTTTTCTCAAGATTAACCTGAGGGACATGAAAATTGGCAAATCTCCAACTATGAGAAACGCGCAACTCTCACTTGCCTACTAAAATTATTTTAATGCTATTATTCTATTTAAACTGCTTTTAATCTGTTTTTAGGGATTTTTATAGAATATTGATTTTTGTGATGTAATAGTTTAATATTTGAATTTCGCGGTCGGCACGTTCAGAAAGATAACATTTAATATAAAATAGTTATTAATCATAGGCACCTGTTTTCTTTAAATTAGAGTTAAATTGCTAATCAATATGGCCAAACGCAAGTTATTCCATTAGTTATTCCATATTATAACAAAAGACGCTGTTCAATAATTATTGTTATATTAGTTACTAGTGTAAAGTTTTTGAACGCTTCATTTTAACGTCATAAAGTTTCCTGACTTGACAGTTCATTGTGTTTTTTGTTTTCATCTGGTTTTCATTTTGAGGTTATTGTTTACCTATTTTCCCGCCGACAAATTATTTCGATAAAGAAGTAAAATATAAAATTATTGGACAAATAGCAACCTATATAGTTACGACAGTAATTAAACAGTTATTACTCAAGTACTTCGAAATGGGTGTAAGTATTTTCTGAAAGATAAATTCAAACTTTTGGATTTCTTTAATAATAATCAATCGACGAATCAAAAAAGAATAATATTATCATTACTGGTGAATAATACCGCCGATTTCATATTTCCTACGCATAAACTTACCTATACCTTAATTTAATTCACAGAAAAAATCGACTACCTCAGTAAATAAATGTAAAGAAAAACGCCAAGCCAGAAAGTTAGAACAGCGTCGTATAGCGGATGGAATGTCCTTCGTAACTTCGGCAAACAAACTGAAAGACTTGGCTCCTTTGTGTAAAGACTTGCTAGTGTATAGTAATTTGGATATGGAAATAGATATGTGCATTGAAAGGGTAACAGAACTTGATAAAGATGTGCTGAATTGGGCCATAGATCTTACTGAAAGGAATATGAAAAGATTGTAAGTAGTTACTTAAACTTTTTAGGTGGCTATTTTTCCCATCTGCCATTTATATAATCATGTGCATAGGTACTTCACCCTAAGACATGGCAAGAGCTATCAGAGCAATGTTGGCTGCATATGCTAATCCTATGATGTGATCATTATTAATCAATCATTTTACTTCAATCCAAGTAAAATTTGATTCTATTGAATTCTTCCTTCAGGAACTCACAGATAACACCTATCTAGCTAGACTTAGAGTAAACTTAGACATTAAATGTGGCTTAAAGCTTTAAATCTAGATCTGTCCCTTTCAGCAGGGAGTAAGGTTAGCAATATTTTCAATGCTATCATTTTAGTTTAGTTAAGAGATTGTGCACTACAGAATCAGGCCCAATCGGTATCTAAAATATACAACATTTTATATTAAATATACATATTAAGATATTCTAATAACCATCTTATTAATTCCTGACGATCAAAACTCTTGTCACTTTAAATATTAATGCCTGCGACTTTGTCTGCGTGGTTTTTAAAAATTATATAAGGAGTAGATTTTCTGAGATTAAGATTAGCCTTATTTTCCATTTCTGGGATGCAAGCTTTATTGGTATCAAATTTCATAGCAGTAGCAAAATTCATTAAATTAGTAAAAATACAATTTTGTATATTTCACCATTGAGCTATTTATAATTGAAATGTCTTTCTTGTTTCTAGGTATGAGACATGTGCCTGGGGCTGGAACAAGGAGCGCAAAGTGGAAGAGATGACAGACGACGTAGCCTGGTACCTCATAGCCAGAGACAACAATAATAAGCTCCAGGCCTTCTCGCATTTCAGATTTGATATGGACTTTGGAGAACCTGTACTTTACTGGTAAGAAATTTTATTACCTGTAGTCTTAAAGTTCTGTTCAAAATTCAATCATCCGTGTTCTTATTGCTCCCAATGGCCGCCAAGATGTGGAATGTCCTTCCAGCTACAGCATGGTTTCCCTGCCACATATAACTCAAGTAGCTTCAAGGGAAGAGCAAATAAGCATCTTCTAGGCAAGCGCGCTCCACCTAGACCTCATCATTGTTTTGCCCTAAGCATGATTTGCATCAAGCGCAGGCCTCTCTCCCCTTATCTCACAATAAAATAAAAAAGTTATAGTCAATGAAGTAGGTGCTAATACTTAGTTACCGAATAAATCACTGCAATACATAAGCATTTGTAATAAAACACTAGTTTTATATTTTTTATTTATTTATTCTTTAATTATTATTAGTTTGACTTGATCACACTTGATATCACGTACAGTTCTAGACTGTAATTTGCATCACAAATTACATTACAGAACTGTGTATATTATATAAGATATAAAAAATGTGTGTGTCAGCTCCGACGCACGACTGGAGTTTACTCCTTACCATGGAAACAAAGTAAATAACTTTACGGAGAAAGTCTGTAATACCCCGGGATTATAATTACCTACATGAAAATTGACATTATTTTATATATATAATTGTGCCCAGATTATGATAAGCAACATAGTTAATACATTATAATTATTGTTCTTACACATGTTCAATTTTGTATTTTAGTAAAAAAATTTAAAACAATTTCATCATCCGCTTTTTATCGTCTGGATTTGTGTTATACTTATTATTAGTGTGAAGAACCTTGAATCTTGAATTAATTTGTACACTAATAAACTCACCTTTTATTATAATATTTGATATGTCACAGGGGAAAATAATAAATACCTTATTTGTAATTATTTACAATGACTTTGGGTGCTATAAAATAACCGCAGAACTTTGGAGAATACTTTGTTGTTTAAGAATAAATTTTAACTATACAATATCTGAAATATTTTTTTCCTAAAATTGTAACAAACATTTCACAATTTGCCATGATTTAATTAAATAAAGCGTCAACTAAAAATCTTATTAATGATCCAAAGTCTTAAAATTTTCTATTAATAATAGGAATTATTTAACTCCGTAATATACAGCAAAGCATTATATTCTTAGAATGTAATCAGTATTTTAACACCTGTACACTATTACAACAAGATAACAAAAATTAGTACGGGACTACATTGACTCTAAAAAAAGATTGATTTTTGGCACAAGTATTCCTTGGGGTCTGAGAAGTACAACTTAAAAATTCCCCCTCCTAGGCCGCGGGCTTCCCCCCCTACGCCTTCGAATTATCTACAAAATAATATTTTAGTTCATTTCGATAAGACTAATAGTTTCGGAGATATGTTAACCCTTTGTGCATGAAAAGAAAATTTTTGCACGTGGCTTTTTGTAATGTAGTTTCTTGTAATTTCCATAAAAACTGATAGAGCTACGAAAATGGTGTCTGAAGCAGAAAGGCTATTAAATTAGCTATAAAATGATATTTAGTTTATTTTGATAGAGTAATAGTTTTGGAGATATGCCTACCCATTATGTAAGGTAAAGAAAATAATATGCAAATACCGTGTACGTTGTTTTTAATTTCCGAAAAAAAAATAACAGAGTTAGGAAAAACTGGTTAATGCAGTAAGAAACATAGTTAAATTAGCTACAAAATAGTTTTTAGTTCATTTTAATAGCACTGATAATTTCTAAAATATACCTGCCATAGTTAACACGAAAACAATATTTTTCAACATTTTATGTCTTCTGTCATTTCTAGAAAACTATTAAAGCTAGGCAAAAACTCTCAGAAGTAAAAATAAACACCATTCAACCACTTATTAAAATATTTAGTTCATAAAGATAGGACTAATAATTTTGAATATATATCCATGTATTGTGTACGAAAAAAAAATAAAAAAATTGCAAGAATCCTATGTTATTTGCAAATTCCACAAAACTATTATAGCTGGAATAAGTCCTCGGAAGAGTATTTAATTTCACTAAATTACCTATAAAAAGGTCTTATGGTGAATTTAGATAGGACCAATAGTTCGAGAAATATGGCAACCTATTTTCCAAGTTTCTTTTTTTCAACAACCGTGGATTAATTTTTGAATTTTCACAGAAACTATTAGAACTAGGAAAAAAATATCAGAAGCAAAAATGAACTTCATTAAATTATCTTCAAGATAGTTTTTTAAGTTTAATTTGATAGAACTAATAGTTTCGGAAATATGGCTGCCTAACTGAAATAAAAAACTAAACCTTTGTAAAATCAGTAAAGAAAAAGTACTAGAGCTAGGAAAAAAGCTGTCAGGACTTTGTACAAAGATTATTAATTTATTTATAAAAATATTTATGTTTAGTTTATTTTGATAGGACAAATAGTTTCCGAAATATACCTTGTAAGTACACTCGTAAAGAATGCTGTTCACACGCAGCAGATGTGGATGGCAGTGATGCTAGCTGGAACGAAGCGGTGACGGGCTGAGTAGCAAGTTTTCTTCGGCCAACGTGACGCGTGGTCTTAGTTAAAACTTTGAACGAATATAATTAATAATATATAATAAATTATTTCCTAGTGGGGTATTGTTTTGTAGATAAAGATATCATGATTATTACTATTAGTTTATTGTATTATAGCATCGATCATTATCAAATAGAATGAGTAGGTACAAAGTCAAAATTATTGCAAAATATTTTTCTGTCATGCACGTTTTCGATCGTCATATTTCAGAAAGTATTCGGTCTATTGAAATGAAATAAAAAGCATTTTGTAGAAGATTTCATGGACTTTCATTTTGTTCTTGTCGTTTTTTCCTAGCTCTTATACATTTCGTGTAAAACATAAGAAACTTATCAAAAAAAAAAACAATATGCAAAATAAGCCAGCATATTTCCAAAACTATTTATCCGATCATAACGATTTAAATGCCATTTGGTTTTTTTCTAACTGTAATAGTTTTTGAGAAAATTACAAATAACTGCGGTCGGGGAGACGTTTGAGCGCGTAGGGAGGAAAGCCCGCGGCCAAGGAGGGCGGAATTTTTAAGAGGTACCTCTCAGACCTCAAGGAACACTTGTGCCAAAAATCAGCTTTACATTTTTTATTTTAGGGTTCCCATGCATAGCTTGCACAAGTAGCCTGAGCTAAATAATGCCTGTTATATTTTCTTGATTTGGTTCAATTGGTTTTCACCTTGTAAAACCAAAGAAAACAATTAAATAGACTAATATTTCTCCTTAAAAGTTTCTTTTCTAAAACAACTTCCTTTGGCCACCACCGAATGCAACGGGTGCATAAATATCTGAATAATATGTGAAGGATGAAAATTATCGTTAATGTTATGACTATGCTAAGTACTATGACATCTAATAATAAGTATTGAGCGTACGAGAGATCGAGAGCCGGCGATCTCAGATGTAAAGCTCCCTTATGTCTCAAAACATATTCTATCCAATACACCCCCGTCTCTAAAGGTGGCAACAGTCGATCTAGGAACATGTCCTTCAATCTTAATGCGTTTTCTTTATATCTGCAAATAAAAAAAAACTAATTAATATTACACAGCACTAATTATCCCAATTATTGATTGAAAGTCACACGAAATAACTGTTTTTGTTTTTGAGATAAACTTGCGAAAGGCGGTTTTAAATCTCTATTTGACGAGTGTTTTCACTGTAGGCAAATAAAATATATCAAGAAAGCTTAACACCAGATTTTTGAGTGCACGGCATTGATTTGAAATGGCTTTAACACGAGATCGAGAAACAGACATCTCTAAATCTCGTTCTGTTAACAATTAATTGACCGAGTGAAGTGAGGTCCGCGTCTACTTGAGTGAATTTACAGTATTCTGTCTGTCTGTCCGTCCGTCCGTTCGTCCGTCACAGTCTTATAACTGTACTGAATTTGTGACCGTAATTACTACAAAATGTAAACGGATGGCCTTCAGAAGAATATAGATTAAAAAGTTATAAAAATCTTTATTTTATGGGGGCTATCATAGAGCGCTTCCAAATTGTAGATGTTTTTTCCAGGCGCTATATCGCATGTACATTAAAATCTGTAACTTCTGTATAATTTCAGTCGTACCCTGTAGTTGAACAACAAATACTAAAATTAGATAAATATTATAAAGAAACGAAATTATTTCATTTTTAATGAGCACAAGTATTTTTTCAAAACTTCACAATAATGTTAATAGATGGCGCCCGCAATCAAAACTTATATTATCTATTTATTTATTATATTTTGTGCCATTTTCGAAATGAGGTGGTCTCCATGCGAATCGCTTATCGGTCTTATGCCATTTCTTTAGACCTACCACAACCACTTGATTTTGGTGACGGTGAGAGGATCGATGTATACGACATGCCTGTCCCCCGTTTGTGTAATTAAATCGTTATCGTAATAGTCTGTCAAACGGATAATTTGACCTGTATTATGGAGTTTATAGATGCCTGCACGTCCTTGTAACACGTTTTAACCTGTCAAATGATTACGATTTGCTTCGACAATTGGGCCTCTGGTGGACATACCACATAAGTTTTCAATAGTACAAAACAAAATAGCATTACCTATTATTTGCGAGTACATCGTGGAAGGCCTCTCTCCAATCGTCTGTAGTGGAGTCTCTCAAGGAGATGACTCGAGCAACACCGCGGTCGCTCATAGCTCTTCCGTTCAGGGCTTGATCGGCGTAGAGTGGTACCATAAGTGTGGGGACACCACAAGCCACCGCTTCTTGTGTACCCAGCAAACCGCCGTGCGATATGAACAATTTTACGTTTGGATGACCTGCAAGATAACATTATACAGATTTATTAAATTTCTATAATAATTATTAATTTTCCGGGATAAAAAGTAGTCACTCCAGGTCGTAGACTATATCCATGCAAAAAATCCATTACTCTATCGTGGGCTGGGGCATGATTGAAGGACAAACCAACAGTCAAACACTTTTGCATTTATAATATTAGTAGCTATGATAATCGGAACACTAACCTAAGAAGATATTCATAGCAGCGTTTCAAACTTACATAAAGTTTTGTATTGAGGTATCCAATCCATAGCATAAACGTTATCAGGAACAGTTAGGTTCGTGAATTTCGCGAGCATTTTTCGATTCAATCTCACTAACACCGTTTGTGACAATTCTGATATAGCTGTGAAAATCTGCGATAATTTTTCCCTCGGTATAGTTTCAATGCGGGACATAGATCCAAAACTCCAGTAGATTATTCCTTCTTGAGCGTTGTCGAGAATATGTTTCAGCTCCTGATTAGTAAAGGGAAAGATTGGAAAGTTACTAACTCCTAAACATAATATAATCCGCGCATAAAATATATTAAGAGTTCCCTGTCCAAAGCTGTTCATTTATTAAGGGCTTTAGGTATTTAAATGAAATGCTAAGACTCAATATGATTCTTGTAATTAGTTTAATCTTCAATTTAAATTTCTAAACTTACTTAAATACATATCAAAAATTTGCGGAACTTGCAGGATTTGAACCTGTGTCTCTCTCCCGAATTTGTTTCGAAATTTAGTTATGAGCGTTAGTACTGTAAATTACTTTATTAAAGGAATTTATGGAAAATTCTGTGCGTGATTACTTGCAATAATTACTCAATTAAACAGAAAAAGTCACTATTATCAGAAACCATCCTTTCATTAGTGCATCGAAGTTGTTATTCGTATTTATTTGTTACTATCGGGTTCAAAAAGGTCTAAGGTCGTAGGTACTAAAATTCTACATCAATAAAGGTCGTACAACAAACAATAAACAGCTGACAATCGCGATCGTCGGAAACCTGCCTCATATTTAATTTAGGTTAATTAGTTATGGACTTGCTCTCAGAACATGGAATCATAATATTATTGTCACTTTTACAATGCACTTCTACCGGCGAAATTAATAATAATAATCTATCTGTAATATTTCCACGGGACAGAGAATCAGAAAGGTTACTGCTATAGCTAAAAGCAGTATTATTTCAAACTAACAGATACATGTCAGTATAGTTATAATTGTAAAACATGAACGTCAGTAACATTAAAACAATACGACTAAACGATGGTAGTATGTCCTCTGGTAAATATTTCGATAACTTAGGTATTTTATACCTAACGTTAATATACGTTACAACTAATCGGCATGTTATTAAAGGTTTATAATTCATATTGGTTAAAAAACGAACGAAACGGAATAAGTGATAACTGTAACCTCTAGTTTACTAGTGACTCTCTCAAAAATACTAATTCTGTAGGAATTGATGATATTTCTATATCTATATCTCGATAATCTTATATCTCACATGTCAAAAATTCTTGAGAAGATATATAAATAATCAACTGGTAAATTTTCTTGAATCCAATATGGATTCCGCAAAAAGAGATCAGCGACAAAGTTTACCACTGCAACTACTGAAAAGTTACCTGTCAAATCGTTACCAGTCTGCCCACTCCCAATCACACATGGTGTTCCGCAAGGAAGTATCCTGGCCCCAACTCTTTTCCTAATATATATGAACCAACTCTGTAATCTCAAAATAAAAGATGGAAATATCATGAATTTTGCGGATGATACAGCTCTAATGATATCGGGAGAGAGTTGGGACGAGTTATTTTCTGAGGCACAAAAGAATTTTGATTGTGTATCTCAGTGGTTAAGACAGAATAGACTAAGCTTAAACGCAACTGAAACTAAATACATTACATTTTCTATAACAAATAAAACCCAAACACCTTTAAACACACATAATATGTACGCCAATTCCGGTTCATGTCAAAACCAGACATGCTCGTGTGTAACATTGGAAAGAGTTCCTTACATTAAATACTTAGGCATACAAATAGATAAAATTTAAACTTTGAATAACATTAAAACCAATAGCCAATAGAATAAGAAAATTGATAGCCATTTTTAGGAACGTTAGGGAGGTTGCAGATTCTAAATTAATACAAACAATATACATAACACTTTGTCAATCCTTGCTAACGTATGGCATTGATACCTGTTGGCCTAGCATGCGCACAACGAGATATTCTCGCAACGAGAGAGAGAGATGTTGTCGTGTCGCTTTATTTCTCGTTTACCCTAACATGCGCGCTACGTGTGACAAGATTCTCGTGGAAGAGTTGGCCTTGTCGTGTGGAGAAACCAATGTTGCCCTTTCCCAATAACATGCGATATTCTAATGTTGCAACACCGATTTAGTTCATTCATTGTTCATTATTCTTAATGTGCTCTAAGCCTTTTATTAGAATTTTTTATCTGTAAACTTTAAAAATGACGTCTTTATGACACTGACTTAACTTGGCTCTGACACTGACAGTGACAAATCTGAGAAATGGAGTTCTATTTTGTTGGTTTTTTATTTTTAAAAACAACTAAATATTAAATTTTAATAATATACTAAGTAATAATAAGAGAATCTTACAAAAAAGGAATGAATTTGGTGATATGGATAAATACAATGTGCTTTTATATGGAGTCAAACATAAAATAATTACACGGCCTGTTTCAGAATACGATCAAACAATTAAAAAATAATTGTTGACGGAGGAACACCTCAAGTTCTTGAGTATTTATGTAATAAGTAGGTACTTTTATGAAATTACACTACATGTTACAAGATACAAACGTGTCAACGGGCCATGGAGCGTGGCATAAGCATTAAGGTGAAAAGTGACTCCATTAGAAATAAAACCAACATTATAGACGCTCTAAGCCATAGGAAAAGCCAAAAATGGAAATGGGCAGGCCATATAGAACGCACACGTGGCCCAAAAGACATCAAGAAACGAGGATGTCCCAAAGAACGCTGGTCAGACGAGATAGTGGACATGGGTGGAAAAGCTGGAACAGTATAGCACAGAACCGGAAAGCATGGCACAAAATGGAGGAGGCCTTGACCCGCAAGGGTTTAAATTTGAAAAATACCAATATTTCATTAAATTGTACATTTACTGCTTGTAGGTTTGTTTTTCATTAATTTACACACTCTTGTACTTTTTTTATATCCTTTTTTTGTAATGTACTCTCTGTATTTAGCTAAACTCAAACTAAGGAATAATAAAGGCTTTTTATTTATTTTATTTTACTTGTATGAAATTGGAATGTTGCTTGTCTGCAGAAATATTGAAATTGGTTGGCAATGAATGTTTTATTGGTCTGCTTTTAAATTATATGCAAAGCTAAAGCTAAGTAATTAAAATTAATATGAAAATGTTCTCAGTAGATCATTTTCAGCTTCTTAGGACAATATAATTAACAGATATTAATTAACATTCATTGTACTAATATTATGATTTAACTTCTACATAAACAAAACATTCACAAATAGTTATTATTAATTTCCCTATGTATGAAATCTACACTTTGGTTCTGGCTTATAAATAAAAATTCAAATACAAATTCAAATGTTTTTTATTCAACTTTATACTTTAGCAAGTACTTTTGAATCATTTAGTGTATCTATCACTGGTTTGGAATACCATTCCTACTGAGAAGAACCAGCAAGAAGCTCGGCAGTTGCTCTTTTTAATAAGTTACAATCATAATAATATCCCGCAATTAATTGTGCTAGTTTGGCCTGAGAGTGTCTTAAAGGATGTTTAGGTTCTTCCACCCGATTAGGCTCATCCCCCTCCAAAATGAGCACTTTTTCATCTGCCTCCCTGTAACAAAAAATACATTATCCACAGTTAAAAACAAACAATATTTTGATGTGAAACTAACAAACAAACTAATTGGCAATCAGTTGTGTTAACCCACAGTTAATAAAAAACAATTAATTAATATGAAATTATTAGAACAGTTATTAATAATTCTTAATGTTGAAAACTAAGCTACAGTGATGACTGATGATAGATAGTACCTGTATAATTTTAATATTAATTAAATATTTTTTAATAATCTAAGGTTTTTTATTCTGAGAGACCATTACACAACAGTGTAGGTTAACCGGGTTCTCATTAATGTATTGATGAAGATTTATATTAGAATTACTATATATGAAATTTCATCTAGGATTCCATGAGGCTGACATACTGACTGACTGATCTATCAACACACAACTCAAACTGCTGAAATTCGGCATACAGATAGCTTTTATAAGAGGCATCTAGTAAGAAAGGATTTTAGTTCAATCCCTAAGAAGTTAATTAGTGGGGTAATAGAGGTTTGAAATTTGTATGAAAATCAAACCAAACAAGCAAAGCTGCATGCAATATCTGAACCCAGATACCCAGCATCAACTTCACTTGATTATACTACAAGTCACAAGTCTTCATCACTTATGCATGCGACTTTGTCTGCGATGGTGAAGTAATATTGCAGGTGGGTACCAAGTATAGACTGCATTATTGAACTCAAAGTCCCTCTCAAGACTCCTCAATTCTGACGCTGCAGGGTACAGCACTAGGAATTCATGACTCGTGGATGCCGGTTTTTTCAGGTACCAGGTACTAAGTACAGACTACAGACTTGTCAATTAACATTGAACTCCAAGTATCAACTCTTGAAACCTTATGCTGCAGGGTAATTCACTAATGTAGTATAAAAAAATTAACAAAATTAAGTTTGCTTTAAATTTGAATTAAGTTGTAAGGTATTTTAGTAATTAGGTCTCTGCCAAAAGCATGAAAAGATACCATACTCAAGACTCATACCAGTTGCACATTTATTCTGTGTGCATCTTTTCTCCTATTTTTATACTGGGCTCCTTGTCGTCCAAATGGAGGAAATATTTTTATGTGTGTGCAGTCAATGAGCCCCAATATACCTGGCACGTAAAATTTATTTTCAAAGCCTGCAGTTATACTCCTCCAGGCTGTATCCTTAGTAGGAAAATGCACCCATTCACCAGAGTCTGAATTTTGTACATAGGTATAGGCATTTTAATAAGATGAACACTGAAGGAGACTATAAAAGTAGATGATGATATCTTCTATAAATAGAGGTCAGAAATTGTCCGAGAAAGCTACTGACAGTGGTATGTGCCTCGCACATGCTATGGTCTTGCCCTAGTTGTAGTTGGTATCCCCATTGGCCAGAAATTGAATGGAATGGAATGGCCAGTATACCTACAATAACATTTTACTTATGTATCTGTTTTATTGTTAAAATGTTTATATCATAGAATTACAGTATTCCAATAAGAAGCTACACAACTCCGAAAAGTACTTAGACATAGGCTAATCCCACACTGCGACGCGTTAACCGTAATTAGGTATATCACATTAACAACGCCTCTCCGCAGGTGGAATTAGTACGCAGCTCTGCCATCTGCCACGGGACGCGTCGCAGTGTGGGATTCGCCTTAGGCTTACCTTTAATGAACGGGCAGGCCATCAATGGTTACAGGCTCCAACTCCTCGACAAGTTTCTCCACAATATAGATTGCCATCGGCTTGGAGATCCGCCAAAGCAATTGGAACTCTCCGTCGCTCAAATCAAATGGATCACAGACATCCCTATTTCGTCTGCATTGTAATTTTCGCGCTTCTGTAGTATGGATCCGCCATCATAATCGTGGAGGAACCACCCGAAAAATTTCAAGTTTATTGTTGTAAAATGGTTGATATCCTATCTCGTTGTATCTCGCCCTCAAATTGACGGTCGGTAAATAACCATGTCGAAATGTCAAAATAGAACAATATCCGAGAAAAAATAGTCTGCCATGTTAGGGTTCGTAGAGAAAAATACCACAGATAAGAAATATTACTGTTATCTCTACTTTTGACGACACGAGACGAGACATAAGTGTAGCCATGTTAGCTACGGTAGACAAATAGATATAACGCGAGAAAATGGGTAGACATAATTATCTCGTAGTGCGCATGCTAGGCACACTGGGGTGCGAAATCTCACATGATTCAGCTCGAAAGAGCACAGAGATTTATTTTAAAAGTGAGCCACTTCTTGCCCTATCAGTATCCCACAGTATCACTCTACCGCGATAGCAAGGTCTTAAGTAACAGTAAGACAATTATTCAAACCAAATTTCAAAATGAAATACCATGTTCAAACAAAAGGGAAAGCGAATAATTCCGGTAAGAGACGTCATTACAAATATTCACACTAAACAAATTTTAAAAATCATTTACGCAAAATTTTCTGTGTTTTCTTGGAAGCTACCTTTATAATAATGCTAACAAACATCTGAGTATCAATGAGCTGAGTACTCGAGAAAGTAAAATACGACTATTTGATTGGCTATCAAAGCTACTAAAGCTACACTTAGGTACCTAAATTTAAACTCACAAATATACACACACTTATTAAATCCACTCAAAACATATAAAATAATTTATTCAACAAAAATAAACAAAATGTAACTTACGTCTATTAGAGAAATGATATTGAATGATAATGTTACCTACTATGAAAATGAATCTGATTTAATCTCTAAAATAATAATCTTGTTAAACGTTACTTTAATAATTGTTTCGAATAAGTATAATTGTATGTATTACGGGGATAGGGCTGGTGACTTGAACCACAGGCATTTGCTTAGCTCAAGCACCAGTCCCCACATTAAAATATCATAGTTAATAGAAATCTAGCTATAGTGTATTGTATGTAAAGTAATGTGGAAAATAAAGAAATTCATTCATTCATTAAAAAATGATCGTTTAATTCGTAATATTCAGATTAACATTCGATTGTTATTAATTTCTTTTAGACTTTTTGCCTTAGATTTATGTTTTTTTATAAAGCATCTCATTCGATACTAATAAATTATTACTTAGAAACGAGGAAGCGCCATAAAATAACAATCTCGATATTTCTTAGGACTTTTGAACTCCTGTTAATTATAATCTTATTATAACTCCTAATTAATCATGACAGCAGGCAACGACATCAAAGATGAGTTCAAGTTAAACTAGTTTACATACACACAAACATACCTGAGATAATTTTTGTGTGTTATCCAAATGTAAGCCTCCGACTTCGACTAGAGCAGGAACTAGGGGTCTTACTTCGTTAATACTGAAATGGCTATTTGATAGTATCAGACTGTAGTTCTGAGCTAAATCTTCTAGCTTTAGGCCAGGTCCAAATAATCTATCTGCTATCACCTGCACATACAAAACAAAAGGAAATCAAACACCCGACATTAGGCGTGTGCCAATTCATATTTATTTATTCCATGTAGGGCAATTTGTATCAGTTATGTTACTTCATGGACTACCTCCGGTTCAACTAGTGTCTTTTTTCGGAACCAAATTTTAAAAGCAAATACTCAGCCCTACAAAAGATGGAATACGTGCCCTAAGATACCATTTATTTAGTTAACTGTTTGTCTTTGGTTGATTTTAATACTTGTAGTGGCCAAGAAGTAACTTGAAAAAGTGGTACCAACCTGCGATGGTATCTGGGATTTAATTCTGTACAAAATTTTCGCCCAAAGAACTGCTGCAGTATTAATAAAACGTTCCCATATATTCATCCGCTGTCCGTAACCCATCATATAGGCTGGAATATAGGATGTCCCTTCAGGATTTCCCAATTGCTCATTGATCCACGGTAAGGGTACACTCGAGAGAAGGCCAACAACTGGAGCTTTGAATCTTTTCCCGAATGGAAGGAAACATTCGCTTCCAAAAACTTCCACTATGACTAAATCGAAGACCTTCGATGAACTCACTAGTGCTCTGACTTCTGGGTTCTGTGACACGATTTCGCAGGAGTGGACGCACTCTGCCATGATTTGCTCCAGGTTTCTGATAGAGTCTGGCTTCAAGGAATATTGCTGTCTTGTTAAGTTGTTCGTTAACTCTGGAATTGTACCAGCTAGACTGATCACTTCAACATTTGAAGGTGAGTTTTTCTGAAAAAATGGATAGTTTATGAAGCGCTAGTATTTGCGCTAGAACTGCCTCGTTGGTCTAGTGGTTAGCATATTCGACTGCGGCCGACGAGGTCCCGGGTTCGAGTCCCGGGTCGGGCCATAATTAAGTATTGGGTTTTTCTTACTAGAAATTCTCAGTACTAGCCTGGAGTTAGGAAGTTGGCGGTGTGTCACCCCCGTGCCTCGGAGAGCACGTTAAGCCGTCGGTTCCGGTTATTATCACTAACATGATAATAGTCGTTAGAGTCCGCCAACCCGCATTGGAGCAGCGTGGTGGGTCTAAGCTCTAAAACCCTCTCTCCTATGAGAGTGGAGGCCTGTGCCCAACAGTGGGACGTTAATGGGCTGTAGTGGTGGTGGTAGTATTTGCCGCTCAGCTTTGCTTGGGTGAAATTTCTGAAAATCCACCACCATCACCACCACTATAGCCCATTAACGTCCCACTGCTGCCACGGGCAACTCCACTCCCTAGGAGACAGGGAATTGGAGCTTAGACCCACCACGCTGCTCCAATGCGAGTAAGCAAGCAGGGTATTTCTGTAAATACTTTGTCATAACTTTACATACCAGAGTTCGAGAGAAGCTACCTAATTACTATAGTTCGTGTGCGAGTTGAATGCAGAGTAAATGTATGATGACACGTACATTTACTCAGCATTCAACTTGCGCGCAAACTGTAACTAACCTACTTATAAGCAAAATCTCAAGTCATACACCCAGCTGTTTGAGCTTTAATCTGATATGTCAGTCAATCAGTTTCTCTTATATATAGAATAGACGATAGATATTTTATTTACAAATGTTTCCATTCCGGGTGAGATCCACAAGACAGATAGTCGGGAGCGGAGCGCGTGCCGTATGATAAGAAACGCGGCAGGCGCCAGAGGTCATACAGCCATTTTCCAATACATTATTTGCATTCATGTAGGTCTACGACTATATTTCACATGTGGATGTTCTCAGTATGTGAATGTGTGAAGTAAATTACACGTCACGTGGTCTTGTTCTATAATAATTTTCTATTGGCGATCTTAATTATGAGGCCTATGTACGTCTTTGAATGAAACGTCTTTCTTTCAGGCAAGATAACGTTTGCTACTTGTGATATTTCCTAGTTAGTAATTGGTGTTGATTTTATATTCACTGTAACTTCGCTTGAGTTTAATTTCCAAAAATTCTGAATCGTATGTTCCTTCATTTGTAACCAAAATTGTATGTTCCAGTTGTAACCAAAAGCCCAAACACCATTTTTCATGGATTTAATTTGAAAAATGAAGGGCTTTCTTACAAACTTTTATCTCGCATTCATCCTCTTTATGTATGGAATTTTTAAAAAGCGTTTCTGTGGCCACGCCATGTTAGAAGCGTACGTTAAAAATTTCAAGTTTCAAACCCCGGTGGTTTAGTATATACATTGATAGATCAGTCATTCGGGATCAGTAATTTTTTTATGCTTACATAGGTTAGGCATTCCTCAATTTCTTGAAAATCGATCGATCGAATTAGTGACGTATATTTTTTCTGATAGAAGCTACCTAGCTGTATTACCTGTTTAAACTACCTATGAAATAGTTAATAATCATCAATAAAAATATTTTCGATACCTTCGATCAAACTTCTTTCAACTTTGACCTCATATTGTCTACAGTGCAAGATAAAATAATGACAGACTTTTAATAGTCACGTACTTAGAGGGTAACTTTTAAAAGGCTTGCTAAAATTACTCGAGAATCGATATATTGAATTGAACATGACCGCTCTCCGATGACGCTGGTAAATATTGTGTTAACGTCTTATCGCATTCGATTTTGGAGCGAGCGATTTGATTGTTATATCAGCACATTTCCACTTAATTGATTGTTATTGTTTGTGTCTCTCCAATTTTGTTAGGTGATTAAGCGAACTAGAGTAATAGAGTAAAACAATTTGGTCTCGTAACTGTATCGACAAATTATTCATATAGGATATCCTATAGCATAGTGATAATGTAGAAAATATAATCACTTTTACGCTTGGATCCCACGAAATAAAGGAAAAACTTGAGGGAGAAGAATTGAACACAGATTTAGGATGTACAAGTGTACAGACTCTAAAGTGGTTTTAAAGGAGCTTTTCCTAATTCCTAGGAATAGGGATGATGCTTATGTCAAAAGTAAATTATTAATTACAGGTTTTTAAATAGAGGGTCTTCCAAAAGACCTACACACCCTCGGTTAGTTTTAAGGTTGATAAAAATTTGATGACGAACTTCCATACTAGAAGCGCATTTTTATGTTTGTTTCTGGCACCAGTTATCGACTTTATTTTATGTCACACTTCACACGCTCAGTTCAAACTCAAGGACGAAGGTTTTTAGGAATCCCTAGACCGTAATTATTCCTAATCTGTCATATTGAAAATTGTCTACCCAGGAAATTCAAACCTTCTCATTTAACCAATGGATTTGACTTGCTCCAGCAATGCTGACAGCTGACAGAATAACAGCTGTTACTGTATTCTACAAATTAATGAAATTGTAATTTTTTTTAAGAGCAACTGCCGAGTTTCTTGCTGGTTCTTCTCGGTAGGAATGGCATTCCGAACCAGTGGTAGATTCACTCGACGATTCAAAAGTACTTTTGTTTGTAGTTTATTTGAATAAAAAAACATTTGAATTTGAATTCAACTAAACTGACCAAATAAAATCGTTTTACCGGTTACGAAAAATTTCATCTTTTTCACTTCACACATTTCCCTCAAGTGTGACAAAAATAATATTTAATTAATTTTAATGTACCTACTTATAATACCGCACTCTAAAGTGCAGTAGTAACCATAATCTGCTAGAGAAAATTATCTCACAGTATGCGAGTATTTCATAATATTTATGCAATGATTAATTAAAAAGAAACCTTTTTTATAGCCTTTTGCCCACCACTTTGGCTAGTGGTCAAACTTTGTCTCGATTTCTAGTAGACTGATTTTAATCATTGTTGGTGCAGTTATCCATGTCTGACATGCCATCAAAATCAAATTTTCAAATTAGCGTTAACGGTTTACTTTTTCTTTTTTTTTATTGCGAGAGGCTTGCGCTTGACTACAACCATACTTAGTGCAAAGCAATGATGAGGTAGGTTGGAACGCGCTTGCCTAGAAGATGTGTACTCACTCTTGCCTTGAAGGCACCCAAGTTATACGTGTGGTTTTTTACTTTACTTGTGGTTAATTCGTCGTCTAGCATAAATCGAAAAGTAGGGGAATCTCATTAACCTTTTTTTATTTTTTTAAAGACTATAAAGTCCTTGCCTGTCAAAATTGCTGGCAAATCTTTCTAGATTTCCCTAGGAGTGCACTAAAGGTATAAAATTTAGTACTGAGTTAGTGAGTTTATTTAGTCTATATTCAGATTATGCTGGCTATAGTGTATGTATCCTGTTTCTTGTTTTCTTAGTACGCTCTTTTTTAGACTACGCTCAGGCAGTGGCGTGCAGTTCATAGAGCTTACTGCTTACCCAAATGGAACACGTCAATGCTAATATTTCATCAAAACAGCTAGTAAATAGGTATTCTGACTATCTAATGCCTACCCTAGCTTCAAAACCTGTGCACGCCACTGCGCTCAGGTATTTACGAATATACGGCCGGTTCAGAACGACATCAAGGCTTGTCAATCCTACCCCTAGAGTGTTGGTGTCAGTAACACTACAAAAGGCAATAAAGTTGGTGACTAAAACACTTACCACAGGGAAGTGCGTGATGACAGTCAAGTGATGGTCCCTCTTAGCCAGGGCATCTATGAGGCGGCCGTACATCGCATAGTGGCTCTTGGTGTTGGTGGGCAGCACGGCCAGGATTCGCGCCGCGTCCGCCGCCGCTAGCCAGCCCACAACTACCACTAGCCACAGCAGCGTCTGCATCCCTCTGCCGCTCGACACAGATTGGGGACTGCCGGTGCATACATGCAGCTATCCCGCTAGATAAGACCGGCCGCATATTGGGCCCAGTTGCATGATACGCAGTTAAATGATGATACGCATGATGCTTTGGTGGAATAGATATTAGCAGTTATACAAATTTTGTAACTGATTGATATTAATTCAATTTTTTCATTGTTATTGTCTATTGTAATGTTAATATTGTATTGTTTAAGTGTTATGTTAAGAATAATAGTAATATTGTCTGAATTTAGCACGCCATTCCATGGCAGATTGTATGCTACTGTTAAAATATTATATAACATCTATCAATCTTTAATCTGAGCAAATAAATAAATGAAATGAAAAAGTTTTGGTTACGGTTTTAAGAAATTAAATAGCACTTGCCGTAACAGTAAAGGAAAACAACGCAAGGAAACCTGCATGCCAGAGAGTTCTGCATAATATTCTTAAAAGTGTTTGAAGTCCATCGCAGTTGGCCAACGTGATGCACTATGGCCAAACCCCTTCTCATTCTGTGAAAAGACTCGTGCTGTACATCCCACTGCCGGCTCGTGTGAGCCGGCAGTGGGATTTGGATTGAAGTGCCTGTTTAAACTATCTTTAACGATGTTGCTAATTTAGTTGTACACAACAAGACATGTGGAAAGTCGCCCAGCGTGCTTCAGTTATTATCCTTGAATATTGTATACCAAGTATGCGATTGGTCTAATAAATATGACGTCAACCTAAAATCGGTCGTATGCACGAGTTTTTCAGTTAATTTGTTTGCAAATTTCGTTGAAAATGTAATGTAATTCGTAAGTAGAGTTTAAAGTAAGTCGTTGCAGTGTCTAGGCGACAAAGCGGCCGATTTAATATCGTTTCCACACGAATGTAGAGACGTGCTATCCTTAACATTGAGAAAAGGATAAGCGCTAAGCTAGCTTTCTAAGCCCGAACTTTCTTCTTTATCCTAAAGAAATACGATAATTAATATGGCAAAAATGTCAAACAAGCCCAATTCACAAGATTTTCAAGCCATTACAGCATGATAAATTATATTCTTTTTATACGACTGCCTGAAAAAAGGAGTATATTATTTTCAGGGTTCATGTATGTATGTATGTATGTATGTATATGAGTTTGTATATTCCACCATAACATCTATACGCCTGAACCGATTTTGATAAATGAGGTATCGTTAGAATCCCTAGCTTATTCCGGATGATATAGGCTAATAAAATTTAAAAAAAAATTGATGGGGTCCCGTATTAAAGACTAAAGTTGAAAAAAAAAATCAAAAATAAGATTAACTATATAATCATCATCTAGAAAAAGATGATTAGATTCCAAAAATATATAACACTATAGTTCAATATCCAGTGATTCCCAAAAAATATCATTTAATAAAACTGTGAATAAGATTCTAATTTAACTACATTAATTTAGATTTTTAACTTTTTAGTTCGTTTTTTGGCAGGGCAGTCGTGTTTTTTAATTATTTTAATTATGACTTGTTAAATGGTTTGATCGAGTGAAACCTAATCTTTGTCAAGGAAGCTACGAATACAATGTTGTTATAAGTGGTGTTAGACATACCGCAGTTAATGAACTACCTAATGATACATATCATATAATAAATACCTATTACATAAGGCTATCACAACTCGTGCTCTACTAAATG
The DNA here is from genome assembly GCA_964035005.1 of Erebia palarica. Taxonomy (NCBI): domain Eukaryota; kingdom Metazoa; phylum Arthropoda; class Insecta; order Lepidoptera; family Nymphalidae; genus Erebia; species Erebia palarica. The sequence goes on from OZ035994.1 coordinate 22,924,684, forward strand.
CACCGACGCCATTATCAATTATTAACAATGCGGATTCAAGAAAATCATCATCTCTAGTTCACCCCCAAAAGAGGTCGTTGCATACAATAAAGATACAACAATAGAAACTGCAGATACGAATCAACACTAATATTATGGAATGATGTGTGTAATACGCCAGAACGGCTGAACAGATCTGGATGAATTTGGCACAGAGATAGAGTATAGTCTGGAATAATGCATAGGCCACTTTTTATGTCGCAAAATGAAAGAGTTCCCGCGGAAACCAAAAACCTCAATCCACGCTGACAAACTCGCGGACATCAGCAAGTAAATTCAGCTAGTAGTATGTAACTATACAAGGCTTTCGCTTGACTGCAATTACACCAAATAGTAACTAGTGATGAACTTTTTATTTAGGCCTGCGCTCGACAATAGTGCCTCATAATAAACCGGCTATGGTCTAGATTTGAAGGTGCTTGCAAGATGATTAAAGTACTTATGAATGCATTCACCCATACTATTTACCTTGAATAGTTATATATTCAAAACACACTGCGATAAAAAAAAATTAACCTTTAAACTTTTTGCGATAATTAACTATAATTAACACCACTGGCAACCAATTATTTTATTTGTAGTTGTAACTACTAGAATGGTGTCAATGTCTACGTTGTTTTTACTAAAAGAACAAAATTGTTATACGGGTGGTCATCGATTTAAGGTATTGGTAAGTCAATGCGGGGGTGACTGAAAAGTTCTGAGCCTAGGGCATTAAACGTCTAGGTAAAAATCGTAATAAAATATATTTTATACTTCTACCATACCTTTACTACTGTTTTAATCATACTTTTGCGGGTCTAAAGTCAGTCTTCATGCCCTAGGGCCGTAATCTAATCGATCGATCGCCCAACTAGTTGACAAACCCCATACTGTAAATATGCACAACAGAGTCTAGGCTCCAGACTGGACGACCAAACGATCGTACCATTTGACATAAAAGTTTTTAAACCAAGGAGTATGTGTACCTGCATAAACACTGGCAGCATGAAAAGCAAAAAGTTTGAAATAAAAAGTTTAATTTGTCTTTTCTTTTTATTATTTACTAGACCTATGTATCCTACTTACTATGATTTGCAATAAATATCTAACCGTTACAGTTTGTTTTACTGTTATGGTAGAAGTATAAAGTAGAGTATACACCACCGGGATAAAGCAGTTTTTTTCTTGGGCGCTTGAATACCTCACTGCACTCAGGACTCAATCTTAATTCCCCCCCTTTGGTCGGGAATTAACTTATAACACCCTCGCTGCGCTCGGGAGTTAAATTTGGAGTCCTTCGTTACGTTCAGGATTCAATGTAGCTTAAAATGCTTTATCCCCTTGGTGTATAATCTACTATTTCAATATAGTCCCCCTGTACTTCAATGCACTTTTGACATATTTAATAGAAGGCTTGTATCGCTGAAAAAAAGGAACCCGCGTCTTTGGCTTTAAAAGGTTCATTTACAGCCGCCTTCATCTCTTTATCATCCGAAAAGGCCAGATCTGGGCTATATGGGGAGTGGTTTACTTCATCGAAGTTTCTCGCATGGCTTGACTCGCAATGCGCGCTGTTGAACCGACGCATTGTCTTGCAGAAACAAAATTCCTTTGCTGATTTTTCTTCTTCTTTTTTTCAACTATGGCTTCGACAACTTTTTCAAACGCCCAGCATAATACTCTGCATTTGTAGTATTTTTTGAAGATAAGATATGAGTAAAGATAATCTCTTTCGCATTCCCAAAAGTGGTCGTTGAGTTGAGTGAGTGTGTCCCATGAGTTTCGATGCTGATTTTTACACCTTGAACTTCTTCGGCGGTTTTCCCCCTTCTTTATCCACCGCATCGACTCCTGTTTTAAATCTGGGTCGTATAATCGGATTCTCGTTTCATTAACAGTGACAATACGAGTGCAAATTTCTTCAAAATTGACCTTGCAAATTATCAACTCGTCGCTACTTGTCAAGTGGCGTCAGCAATTTAGGCTTGGGCGCCTACAGATATTTTGACGTTCACGGTTGAATTAATCAAAGCGTTGGAGTTACTGACATGAAACTTTTCTTATTATTAAATCCAAACACAAAACACAGGTCCATATATTATACTTTTAATTCAGCAATTTACACGAATAATACAGTCGGCGTCATCCTGTCTCTGGGCGTCATTTTCGAGTCCACCATTCGAGTCAAGCCTATAAACTAATCGGGCAGTGGCTCAAGTTCAACCCGCCAGCAATCTTCTGTATGTTAAAGGCTTGGATTGGCTTGGTTAAAGAAGTAAAGACGGGACATTTTTCAATATCTGGCTGTTGCCAAAATTAATAACATTATCGCACTGCGAATCGCACAGGGGTCGTACCAACTAAATTGTTACCTTACTAAACTTATTCAAAAGTTATCGTATCGTTCTACGAAATCTTTATATTCCCGATTACACTACTTTCAGACTTGTACATAAGTACTACATAGTTATGTTGATTTTTGTGCACCATTGATTGACAGTATATTTTCATTGTTGAAACAGCTACGAGGTTCAAATCGAAGAGGGAGGACGGAGAAGAGGGATCGGCCAACGTGTGATGCAAGTCCTAGAGAGATTGGCGCGGGCGACGCATATGCGCTGCGTACGTCTTACAGCACTCACGCACAATCCCTCGGCTGCGGCGTTCTTCAAGGCTTGCGGGTAAGACCGAAGCTGTGCTTTAACCGAGGTTCTATTTTAGAATCGAACATGAGCTGCGTTCGCCTCACCGCCCTTACATACAACCCTTCTGCCAAGACGAGTTGGAAACGGACCTTTAACTAATGCTAACAATTTACTAAGCGGCAGCATTATCTAAATTAATAACCTTTTAAGTGGGACTTAAACTTAATATCATTTACATCGATAAAATAAACCGAGGGCGTGCTTGACTTTTCGCAAAAAGTTGCGACGTAATATTTTGACTCGCAAGACGTGTAATATGTAGCCCGCGCTGTTCAATTTTGCGTGTTGCAGATTCGCATTGCGGTTTTTAGTTTTATCCTTGTATTTTTCAGTTCAGTATGTACTCTGATCTATGGTAATCATTTATAACATGAAGCGAAATCTTAAATTTCCCAGTATTTTCTGAGAAAAATGACAAAAAACAATTTAATCCTATCGCATGTAGATGAATCTGCAGTCTGCCCAAAACTGTTCCTTTTACAGATTGCTAATGCTGCTTTACTATCAAATATGTTATCACTAAATGATGCCCGCGACTTCGTCCGCGTCGATTGAGGTTAATTGGTCCCTGAGGGAACTCTTTAATTTTCCGGGATAAAAAGTAGCCTATGTGTTAATCTAGACTATAATCTGTCTCTGTGCCAAATTTCACCCAGATCCGTTCAGCCGTTCTGGCATGATTGAGATCCATGGAGCCATCTATCCATCCATCCATCCATCCATCTATCCAAACTTTCGCATTTATAATATTAGTACAGATAGATAGATTACCCTACTACCCATTAGGTCGTACTATACTGCACTCCCGATATCGATATACAAATACCGGACTCGCTACACGTTGTTTATGAAAGCGCACGCGGTGATAGCGTGGTAGATTACAGACTTCGCTCATTGAGTGTTTGTTGGTCATTGATGGCCAATTTTGCTTCGATTGCACAAACTTCGAACTATCGCTCAATTTCTCTACATTATATAAAACATAGTACCTACAAGTTAGCTAGCTTATCTGTCTCAAAATCTACTGTTGAAATGTTATTCTACTTCCACCGATAAAAGTAGAGAAGGTTTAGCTGTCCAGTATCCTTGCTGACCCTTTATTTTACGTAAACAAATGAGTCACTGTACCCAATTTCTGCTATCCGTATATACTAATATTATAAATGCGAAAGTATGGATGGATGTTTATTACTCAATCACGCCAAGCCAAAAGGGCTGAACGAATCTGGATTAAATTTGGCACATTATAGTCTGGAATAACACATACGTATTACTGTTTATAGCTGCCAATAAAGATTTTCCTCGATCCACGCGGACAAAGTCGTGGACATCAGCTAGTTCGTACTTAATATATTAGCACTTATTAGACGTCTGAAGATACCAATCTTCTTTGCAGGTACTGTATAGACGAGACAAGCCCGGCCAAAGAAGACAGTGCACACTATGAAATTTTAAGTAAATCTACTGAACCAACAAAAGACTCCGACGTTTCGAACGACCAAGTCGCAAACTGAATAGAATTGGCGAAATAATATTGCGAGGTACTTCGATTATATATTATAACGTTCTTTTGATTTCTGTGAGGAGTCACTAAAATAAAGACTGCTTTTATCATTGTTCATCACAATTAGTTTGTAGTGTCTCGTGATTTGTAAAACTAATAAATTCATTTAAGTAACTAAAAAAAATAGTTTTAAAATTTGAATAAAACAAATATATTTGGTTGATAAAACTTGCTTTATTATTATAAATTGATTGTACTTACACAAATACATTCGACTTATATTCAATTTTGCGTTACAATTTTAAATATCACAGCCCAGTTTAGTTCTTACCAAAAAGAGAGCAACCGCCGAGTTTCTTGCTGGTTCTTTTCGGTACGAATGGCACTCCGAAGAGTCCGAACCAGTGGTAGATTCATTTGACGATTCAAAAGCCTATACGTGTAAAAGTTTGTTTGAATACTTGTTTGAATTTGACACCTTTTCACCACCATTTATTATTATTATTATAGCCTACTAACTGATGCCCGCGGCTACGTCCGTGTGGATTGAGGTTTTTTGGTTCCCGCGTTTCTCCTTAGTTTTCCGGGATAAAAAGTAGCCTATGTTATCCAGACTATAATCTATCTCTGTGCCAAATTTCATCCAGATCCGTTCAGCCGTTCGGGCGGGATTGAATAATAAACATCCATCCATCCATCCAAACTTTCGCATTTATAATATTTATTTGATATTTGGCACAAAAGTAATTAGACTAGACTTTTTTTTAATATTCTCTTATCTTTATCGTAAAAGAAGCTCAGTCACTTATATAGTATCCAGTAGTAGACCAGGCAAAGTTTGGATGCCTTTCGCCCAGAACAGAACCCAGACAGATGTCTGGGGATTATAGTGAAGTACCATCTCCCAGCCCAGGTGTTCCAGCTGTTGGCGATTGGTAGATGCGACGTGAGCCGCATTGGCCTAACAAATACTCGTATACATATGAAATTCGAATTTTCCGCTCGTCCATTTTTTAAACACTTAAATCGCGGTAGCGTTCATAATCATAAAGCCAAAGTGTCCAGAATGTTCTACAATATACCAGAATATGTTCGAAAACAGTCAATTTGACACGTGTCGAGTTTTTCGGAGTGTCTCATTACTTTTGTGCCAACCTATTATATCTAATTACAAACACGTTTTGGTTTATTTTACGATAATCACGTCGCGTCGTTTGCTGGAACGCTTAGGAGTAGTTATGCCCACCTAAGTAATTAATTAGTAAAAAATATTTAACCAAGACTTACTTTTATTCTACACCCTACCACATATTGATAAGGCATATGTAGGGTGTTATTTTATGATAGTTAATGTCATTCAACAGTCTCAACATCTAAAGGGGAATCGCATCCACTGCCATTCGAGTCATCAGATGCACTACTGTAAGACTGGCTTAGATATCTATTTGCTCCACTCGTATTGCTTTCTTCTGCATAATTATTGGTCATGTTTTGTCTGATGTTGAAGGAAGTATGTAAAGCTTGACCGTTGATTGGAATCCATGGGTTTGAAGTGGCGTGCGGTGAGGCGGTTGATGGTAAGGTCACTGCACGGGGTGGTGTGATAGATCCGGATTTTTCTCTTCTTTCACGGGCTCTCCTGTTTTGGAACCATATCTTTATCTGTGAAAAAGTATTGTACATTTTATTATGTAAAAAAATAGGTATGTAGTCTACCTATCAGTTATTCTATATAAAAGATCGCTGTGCCTATCTGAACTGTTACTTACGAGTTACGACTTATATGAGTTATGGTCATTGATTATTGGTAACTAACCTACAGTGTCATTTAATTAAAAATTAATTTTAAAATTGTTTTTTGCTAACGAAGTTCCTTATGGGACCATGCGGAGGGGTACACTAGCCGGCAAAAAACGTCCTTAACAAAAATGAGTAAGATTTTTTGTACAAAGACAAAAGGTCTTAAATATAAATATACTACATTCGAAATAAAACTTTAATGCTTTAGTATTAATATTTATATTATTATTTTTTTATTACAAAAAATCGTAAAAATAGAACTTCAAATTAATATTTATGTAATAAGGAACTTCGTTCCTATCTGGTGTCCCACGATATCACACTTTTTTTTTCGACCATTTTGGTTAGACTTTGGGACTTAGGAGTATTAGATAAATTACATTTTACTATCTGATTTTCTTCATTTAAGAAGAAAAGAAAACCCAGGAAGTGAGCATGATATGAATGATATAATATCATGAATGGTCGTCACGAGTGATGGCCACGTTGGTGGTAATGATTTATTAGTAACCACGATCCATACTTACATATCTTACTAATATTTATAAATGCGAAAGTTTGGATGGATGTATGGATGTTTGTTACTCAATAACGCCCCAACGGCTGAACGGATCTGGCTGGAATTTGGCACAGAGATAGATCATAGTCTGGAATAGCACATAGGCCTTTTTTCACTTTTTATGCCGGAAAATCAAGGAGTTCCCGCGGGAAACAAAAAACCTAGATCCACGCAGACGAAGTCTAGTAATAAGAGCACTTAACAAAGACCACGTACCCGGTCATCCCTCAGCTGCAACGCGGCTGCTAGGGCCCTGAGCGCGGGCGGGGCGAGATACGGGGAGCGCGCGTACGCGGCCTCTAGCGCCGCCGCCTGCGCGCCTGTGAACGGCACCCGCGCGTGCCGGCCCGACCGACGCGCGCGACACGCGTTGTTGGACGCACCTGATGCACACAAAATATATTTTCTCAAACACGCTTGGAAAGGAAAACGCCAGACTATGTACAGAGCTTTGCCCCACTTATTAAATTTCGTTTACAAGCATACCGTATGTAGAATTTAATAGATTTTTTATTACTGATAACCATACATATATTTTTAACCCTCTAACACTTGCGGTTTTTTTATTAAAACTAAGTTTAAGTTGCAAAATTATTTTAGGTTATATGCATTTTAAATTGTGAAATGAGTGAAAAAAAAATTTTGTGTATCATTACAATGCTCTTGCCAAGAGATATTATGGCTTTAAAATGAAGTAGGATACTCAAATGCCTGCGTAGCTTGAGGTCTACAAGTAATAAGTTAATAAGCTTGTGCTATCTTCTCTAACGATAAAATGGTAGACTAATTGGAAATAAAACAACTGTTGGTAAATTGATGTATTAATCGTCATATTAAATATGTAATCAGTCGTTACATTATCAAGAAATACTGCTGCGGTGCATCAATATCATTTTGATGGTAAGCCTAACATGGCAACAACATGTCTTAGGATCCTGTTTATACTCGGGTGACAATTTATGCACCTCAACGTCGTTACCCAAATCGCAAGCAATGGTCGTCCATGAAAAATAGCGCAAAGTCGGCGAGATAGAATCAATATTATAGGTCTAGCAAAAGTTTTTGGTATAACATTCAAAACAAGCACGGTAAACAGTTGACGTCACTGAAAACTCGATTTAAACAATGATCACAAGTCACAATGACATTGACGTCTTCAAATACGTTTGTCAATGACGTTTCATTGCACAAAATGCGTGAATGCGAAGGTAAGGTTTTAATGCAACTATTTTATTATTCATTGTTATTTACATTAAAATAATAATAATGTGTCATTTTCAATAATTAACAACACAAAATAGCGAATTTAAACAAAGATCTGTAGTATGATTTATGTAACTAATGGGCGTTTTGTTTTATTTAAAAACTTAACAACTGTAGTTTTAGTTAGTCGTGTATACGTAGAATGTCGCATGCCGCAAGAGAAATAGGAAGTGGACGAGGGACTTGAATTACTTATTTGTTAACATTTTTAAATCCGCAACTTTTTATCAATAATTATTAAATCATACGTGGTCATAAATTCCTAAGATAATTTTAAAAAGTTTACATTTTGTGTAAATTATGAAAATTGGTGGGGCAGAATCTGGCATTTTCTTTTGAGCATTATTTTGACAACGAACGATCTTACGATTATTGTCACTCGAGTGATAAGGATAGAAGGCTATTTAGCATCTCTGTCAATAAAGAGCAACTCACGGAATCATCGTCGGAGTTGGTCTGGTCCATGCTGACGCTCGCCTCATCCATACATCCATACATATTTGAAAATAGGTTAATTTCATCTTACGATTATTGTCACTCGAGTGATAAGGATAGAAGGCTATTTTTCTCAAACATTGGCAGTTTGAGCATTATTTTGACAACCTTCTTCGAGATAAATCGAAATTGCCGTACTGGCCAAATACATGCGAGCAGCGGCCGGCAAAAGTTGTATAAAAATCCATATCTGTCGTGGTTTATAAGCCAAATAAATCACATGGTAAATTCATATCTGTGGTGTAATTTAAAAATGGAACGACCTTTTACTCCGAAACATGGCAATCAAGGAGGTAACTTATCAAAGGTTTTATTTAAATTTCGAACTAAGTTGCAAATAGAAAGCTGTTTAGTGAAAAAAAAAACAAATGAACATTTTAACGCGGGAAAAATTATTGTTGTTCGTTGTTCGTCATTGATTTTGAAACGTATTTGAAAAAATGAGTTCATAAAAAGACAATGAGTGTGATGAACTTACTTTAACGCCACCTGAAATTCAAGAGGCGGCAAGAGCTGTAATAGAAAACTTGTTACCGCGTAAGAAAAATATTTTTAAATAAAAAGTTCTGTCTAGGTACTACTGAGTTTTAATCTCCGCGCATTATTTGAGAAAAGTACTATACAAGTCTTGGCCTCAACTAGGCATTGATGCCTTGGCAACTTCAATGCCTGTTTTGCTGACCGCAGCAGTAATGTACTAACGTACAGTCCCACAAACTTATCTAGCCCGGTGGCTAAAATTGGAACTAATTTTTACGACTGTTTAGTTTTTACACGACTGCCTGAAAAAAGGAGTATATTGTTTTCAGGGTTCATATATGTATGTGACCACTATAACTTCTTTACGATACGATACTAACACGATTTTGATAAATGAGGTATCGTTAGAATCCCTAGCTTATTCCGGGTGACTTAAGATAGTAAAATTTAAAAAAAAATGATGAGGTGACCAATGGTTCCGCATTAAAGACTAAATTTGAAGAGAAAAAATTCGAAAATAAGATTAACTATATAATCATCATCTAGAAAATAATGAGTAGATTCCAAAAAAAAAAAATATTATAGTTCAATATCCAGTGATTCACAAAAAAATATAATTTAATAAAAATGTGAATAAGATTCTAATTTAACTAGATTACTTTAGATTTTAACTTTTTAGTTCGTTTAAGTTTTTTAATTTTTTAATTTATGACTTGTAATTTTTAATATTTATTAGAAACACTAAATGTGATATCAGCTACGCTATCACCGGGTCTGATAAGATTGTGGGACTATAAAGACATTATTTTGCCACTACAAGTTAGCCATTGACTACGATCTAACCTGGTGGTAAGTGATGATGCAGTCTAACGTCATACGTAGACATTAAAAGCGGACTAAGCTTTTAGGGGCATGACAGTATATTAAAATGTTTCTACACGTGCAACACTTAAATCGCTTGGCGGCGCGTCTTTACCGGTAGGGTAGTACGGTAGCACCTAACTAGCCACAGCCGAAGCCTCCCACCAAAGCCCACTTATTCAGGCGGTACACGTATACAAGCCTGCGGCGTACCTATGCTAGTCCCTATCCTTACAAGTAACATTATATCCAGCAGTAGACATCTATCGGCTGACTACGACGACTCATTTCTATATGTATATTTAGGTAACTAGAAGATCATCTGGTTAAAATATAAATGAGTCGTCGACTCGATGTGCATGTATTAAAGTGAATCCCGTGGCCACTATTTAATTGTCAGGGATCAAAAGTAGTCTATATCAATATCCCGGTTTATAGCCAGTTCCTATCCGGGGAAAAAATCACTTCGATCGGGTGCTCCGTTGTGTTTGTGAAGGACAAGACACTTCCGCATTTATAATATAAGATGGTAAAATAAGACTAGCTAATGCCCGGCAATTCGTACACTCGTACACGCGCGTTCGTCGTAATTTATGTGGGTCCAGAAATGTTATGTTCACTAGCTTAATAATTAACCGTTAAATTATCAGCCTATCATTCTGAAACAGTGGTAGATTCACTTGACGATTCAAATTAAAGCACTTGCAAAAATTTATTGGAATAAAAAAACCATTAATTTGAATAATCATATTATGAACCACTCATACACAGATCATTACGTAGAATAGTGAACATAGCCGCTAAGTTTAAAAAGCTTTGTATGTAAATTAAATTAGGTTCACAAAACAAACACCTCATAAATTCAACCAATTGCCGGAAATTACTGAGTAATAGTCTCCTCTCGGAATGCGAAGGATTTGACCGTAATACCGACAGACTTCACACACCTCCGAGAACATTATGAAAAACTCTTAGGCATGCAGGTATCCTCACGTTGTTTTCTTTCACCGTTTGAAGCAAGTGATATAATATATCTACACAACCACAACGTCCCACTGCTGAGCGCAGCCTCCACTCTCATAGGAGAGAGGGAATTAGAACTCAGACCCACCACGCTGCTCCAACGCGGGTTGGCGGGCTAATATAAGAGTTAATTTCTTAAAATGTACCGAAAAGTCAGAGATGTCAGATGCGTGCCTGCGGATCGAACCCGCGACCCCGTATAGTATCTTAACCACTAGGCCATCATCTCTTTCCACTATGCTATCGCCTATTCATTATACCAACTTTTTTTTTGTTTTTGTTTACGGGAGTAAATCTTCCATAGATACCCGACCACATAGGATCGGGTTATGTGGGATTTTTACCCACCAAAACCCCCTCGGTGACCATCCTCATCTCATAATGAGGGGCCTCGGGAACTCTTAAAGAACTTACGCCGGTGCCCCTCTCTTGAGCGACGCCCATTACGGACTCGTTCCAGGGGAGGGAATCTCCCCAGTTGTGTTGAGGCATAGCAGCGTAAAGTGGAGCTGCCGTCCTCCCGGGATCGTCAACTATTAGAGAGAGCGCTAGAGCCCCCACTGCAGTCGCTCGAGATCCCGTAGTCCCATCGACCGGGGTCATTGAGGGGATTGGTCAAGGCGTTGGTCACTTCCACCCTGACGTCTCCGTCTCCGAGCAGGATCAGTTCGCTCTCTATCCCGTTCCGCGGCTTCTTTCTTGAGCATCACACTTTTGCAAAAGGAGGCCACTGCCCGCCATGCTTCTTCTTTCACCAGCATGGCCACAATAACGGCTGGTGGTGAAAGGTCTCTCCCTATGTATTAATTATACCAACTAGGAAGGTAAGTACCTACATATGTGTGGCAAAAAAAAGGTAAGTACAATATAAAAAATTCTAACGTGGAAGTCTCGGCGGCTGGTACCGTGTGCAGCACAACCAACTCGGAGCCTCATCACTGGTCTCCCGACTGGAATCCTCACTCAAAATCCTTTCTATGCTAAAATCTGAAGTACCGCACTTTGCACTGGACACTGGGGATAAATTCATGGTCGCAACTTCCGTAACTACTGAGAGATGATACGATTTGTTGTTTATAAAAACTTGTATACGGTTTAGGGGTAGGTTTTGTAAGCCACGCCTCGTCACGCCTCTTTGGGGTTGCTTGATGCTTCCCCTGATTGGGTAACAAATACACCCTGACAAATTTATTTATGCGTGTGGCGAAATTCGGAACCAACAGAAACTAAGCTGTGTTGACCCTAAAATGTTGGGTTTTAATAGACAGTGTCGCTTCCTCAATACGCAGAGATAAGTTTGCCAAGCTGTAACAGTCAAGATCCTTATCGTCCACCAAGTTATGAATGGGTAGCACGCACCAATGGGCCCGCAAGTGTTGTGACAGTGGTTCATTCAAACGCAACTAGAGTTGAATAGAGAAATTGATACAGTTTGCACACAAAAGGATGTTATTACTTTAAGGGTATGTGGGAAAATTAATTTGTTACTTGTATTATATTACCTTTGTTACAGTATTTTAATCTGTAATGTACCATGTAAGTTGATACGGGAATGCGATTTCTAATTAAAATGTTATTAACTTTTGGCGTAGATACTTAAGGACATGTGGTCATGGGTGATGGTACCGATTCTTATTGAAAGTATGAAATGAAATTAATTTTATTTTGCTAAATGTGAGTAGATATATTACAAGATAAGAATGAATATTTTTTAGTTGTAACATATTTTGCGAAAAATTTGGCGTGCAAAATTGGCAGTACAGTTATTGCTCAAATACATAATTTTGATTTTATACAAAATCAAAATAAATAAAGTTACTTTACAAAAAAAAATATCTTATCTGCTTTTGCTTTAATATGGAATATAATATTATGTATAGTCGTTGATTAAGTTGGTATTATGAGGGGATTATACAGCAGATGAATAAATCCATTCATCAGCCTTTCCTAATATGCACTTACAGTTTGGCGTGGTTTTTTTTAGGAGAGCGCCTTCCCCACTTCGAGAGTTCGTTGGCGTCAAAGTAAAATGGACCCAAAATCTCTTGATTAAAAGTCACAAATTCAGTACAACCTATTTTAATTCAAAACGTTTACGTTTCGAGCGTTTGCATCGAATGCATAAACGAAATTGAGCTCCGATCACATTGACGTCAAAATAAAATATAGTAATAAGCTCTTGATTTAAAGTCTCAAATTCCGTGCAACGTACAACCGATTTTAATACGAAACGTTAAGAGCGCTGGCTGTCAATGCATACACGAAATTGGGCTCCTAAATCAATGCCGCTAAGGTTCATTTTACCCAATTTGACGCTAATGTGATCGAACGCTCGATTGCGTTCAATCGGATTTGCAATGTAAAAACTTAGACTAAGGGCACTGAGAATAAACAGTCAAAATCACTGACCTTTATCACCAAATAAATGAAGTAAAGACCTTGTGAAGTAAGTATGGAATGATGTCGATTAGAGAGACGGAAGTCTCCCAAGCCGAGGTAAATATCTACCTATTGAAATCTCGATTAGTTTTTTATTGTTCACATTATTTATGATAACAGCAAAAACCTAAGTACTTAAGTATTTAACTTCCTATTTTATTTTGCGCAAGATGGCCGGGATCGAAAGTTAGCAATTAATTTAGGGCTACAACTAAAGCCATTCCCTTACTATAGGGCGCACTACCCTGTACCCAACCATCCTCGGGACCGCCATTTCTTTGTTTTTACCATCTTTCTTGTTTTTACCATATTTCATTTTCTGTGTTCGCTAAGACCACATTGGTTAGTGTTCAATCGACAGCTTTGAGATAAGCACAAAACGACATAAACATTATGACTTCCTTATTTATATTATAAATATAACAAAAGGATTTACGCACCCGTGTCTATGTTGTGTTTAAACAAAAATAACTCCAATTTTTACCATTGAAAATGGTTATCAGATGTAAATCGCCCATGACATATTTTTGGTTATAGCTCCGAGGATTTTGGAAGGATCGAGATGGGAATAGCACCAAGAGTTGAGAAATTATCGACACACGTGTGAGCGTTTAAATTTTAAAAATAATAAATTTTTTGGAATTTTGAAAAATGTAAAAAAGTCGTGTTTTTTGCGGGGTGTTTGTTTACTAAATTGTAAATATTTCGGGAAAAAAACCGACTTAAGTAATGATTAAAAAAGGGACCTAGGGTATTAGTTAAGCTACAAAATGGCAAATTTTTTTTGAAAGTCTACTAATAATTGTGTGGTCTCTTTACATTTGGAATTGTAGAAAAACGGGTATTTCCGTATATAAAAAGTGATGTAGCTTCTATGATTATTGACCGATCGTCATGGTAATGGTGTTAAAAGATGTGGATGCAGGCCAGAAATGCATTCGAGTTCGAATTTTGAAAATCGATTAATATAAGAGATTTTTTTAATAAATTATAAGAGATTTTTTTTCACGATTTTAAAAGAAAAGAATATTTTATTCTCTGTGTTGCGCAGTGTTGTAATTCGATTTGTAAGTAATGTAGTTGTGTAATTTTAGGGAAGTAAATCTCAATAAAATTTTCTTATTATTCAACTTGTAATGTGTTATTTAAAACGGAATAATTTTTTTTCGAAAATGTTTGTTTCATTTACAATGCTCCGATTCTTGCAGGGACTGCGAAATCTGTGAATTTTTGTATCCTACAGTAAAATAAACTCTCAGAGAACATGCGCCAGTGCCTTGTAGTATATACCTAGGTCCTTATAAAATTCGTTTTGATAGATAACTTGTTTGAGCTTTAAATTGATCGTAAACATCTGCTATCCGCAGTTCAGTGTTCAGTGTTATCTTATTGCGGACATCTCTAGTGGCCATTGTTACTCAATTGTATTGATTATAGGATACAATCTGTATTGTATCACTATACAATCCCTTAAACCGCAGTTTAAAACCAAATAATGCCACTTGAACGTTTAAATACCAATAAATTACAATTCGCGTGTAGGTTCGAAAGATATTTCTATTGCAGTTAGGCGGCTTTTACTCTCGGCTCGTTGGTCTAGGGGTTGGCATGTTCAACTACGGCCGTCGAGGTCCCGGGTCGGTCCATAATTAAGTATTGGGTTTTTCTGACTAGAAATTCTCAGCACTAGCTCGGAGATAGGAAGTTGGCGGTGTTTCACCCCCGTGCTTGGAAGAGCACGTTAAGCCGTCGGTCCCGGTTAATAGCACTAACGTCATAATAACGTCGTTAAAGCCCGCCAACCCGCATTGGAGTAGCGTGGTGGGTCTAATAGGCTCTAATTCCCTCTCTCCTATAAGAGTGGAGGCCTGTGCCCAACAGTGGGACGTTAATGGGCTGTAGTGGAACGTTTAAGTACCAATAAATTGCAACAATGCGCGTGTAGGTTCGAAAGATGTTTCTGTTGCAGTTAGATGGCTTTTACCCAGTACATACTTTTATAAGTAGATATGCGATTTCGCATAATTTCTTTTTTTTTATTACAAAATAGCCTTGCACCTGACGAAAATAATGCTTAGTGCAAAGCAATATGGAGGTCTAGGTTGGAAGTTGGGACGCGCTAGCCTAAAAGATGCCTATTGCCTATTCACTGTTGCGACTAGATGTAGCCTCAATGCTAAAGACATAGGACATTTAGGATTGGTCTTTGCTGGTCTTACACAAATCAAAATCCAATACATTAATCTACCTAAGGCTCAGTATTTGAAATAGTAGGTATACTTAGATATAGTTACTTACTGTTAATAAAATACAAAGCCTGAGTGAAAAGATACAGCATCCACAAATACAGGACAAAAGCAAACTTGGCCTAAGTTGTGTGTGTCCTTGTAGGGGATACAATCTACCTCCATACCAAATTTCATCACAATCGGTTGAATAGCTACGGCCGTGAACGCGTAGCAGACAGACAGACAGAAACAATGGATTTTAATTTTTAATCGTGATAAGCTCGACGTCATTGAATAGATAATAGAACCTAGGAATTATTGTAGTGTCCACATAATCTACCAATAATTACCATCCCATTACAAACCCATTCATCTGGGTATTAAAAAAGCAATAACAAAACAAAGTAAAAAAGATTTTCTCTATTATAGACCCTCTAGCCTTTTCAATATGGTCGAATGTTAAGCCTTCCACCAAGGCTGTATCAAGGCTGTATCGGAATTACAGAAGTTGCCGTTGTTCACTTAACGGTCCCACTCCAACGCCGGCAGTGGCGACTGGCAATCAGTTTGTTGCTATTCACGAAACGAAAAACTCAAGTGCAAGCGTTTATTGCACAAAATTAAAAGTAAAAAAGAAATTCTACATGCCTGTGTGCTAGAGAAAGAATTTCAAAGATGTCCGTACCAGAATACTTTGAATTGAAAGGCGGAGATCGTTTGCCGCGCGTTGGATTTGGAACATGGCAGGTAAATAAACAAAATAACCTATTTTTAGTACCTACCTGCTATCAATTTAAGCGGTTATAGCCTAGTGGTTTAGACTTCTGCCTGCTGTCTGTGGGGCTGGGGTTCCGGAGCACGCATCTCTTAATTTTTCGGAGTTAAGTCTATGCGCGTTTTAAGCAAATTAATATCACTTGCTGTAGCGGTAAAGCGAAACATCGTTATTACTTGTACAGTTTTATAAGTAAGTTAATTTTTAAGGTCAATTTTAGTGTACCTATATTGTATAAATGATATTGAGTAAAGTTTTAAATTACAGAAAAGATAGGTGATTATTAAAGCCTCATCATCATCATCATTTGGCAGAATTAATATTATTTTCTCGAAGGTGTGAGATGTCTTCCAATCGAGCCAATCTTCTCATTGTGAGAGGAGGTCCGTAGTCAGTAGTGGCCCTGTTATAGGTTAAGACTTAACCTATAACCTATAACTAACCTAACTTAGGTTGTTGATGTTTAGCTCCACAATACTTTCATATTTTAAAAGTACTTATTATAAATGTTGCCCTCACTGAACTGATCAATTCTTGCGTGGAATAAAAACTCCTAAACCCTGATGCTGCAGAATTACTGCTCATCTATACTACAAAGAATTAATACGTATCTGCCGGTGAGGAATTGTCTCTTTTTTGGGAACGGAATCTTTAAAAGCTATCGAAGTAGAACTGCCTGCCTAAATCGTAAGTATCCTAATCTTTTAAGGTCTAAGGATTCGACAAAATGCATTGACGAATGACGATATAGATATTGGGTAGGTACCTATAAAAATGTGAGAGAACTTAAAACTCTTTGTACCACTAAAATGACAGTAGATACTAGGTTCGGTCGTAGGTGAGCATGAAATTCTGCTGGTAAAAGAAACATATTTAATGCAAACAAATTTCACCAGGTTTTTAACACCAAATAAGATTATGAAAGGAATAAGCGAAAAGGCTATCGTATCAGTATGTTATCAACAACATCATAGGTACACCTTCATGCAGTACAGATACCACTACCGTGGTATAGGTAAGTACTTAATTAAGCATTGAGTATGCATACTTAGTACTCCTTTAAAGACATCGTGGTTCTCCGTAAGAACGAAGGCATACTCTGGACAAATGAATGAATTAACTTTTCCGTGAGTGCTTAATTTCAGATTTACACTCACTAAATGTTACAGTTAAACGAACAGGTAAATGAACTCGTGAGAAACTCCCAGCCCTTAAATAAAAAGTAGTTAGGTGTTTGACCGTCATAGTTAGCTTTATAATGCTTAAATTATAAAAATATAACGCACTTCGGAAAAACAATTCCGAGCTTCAGATTTATCGGAGTCTGTATGTGAAACCGGTTCCCTGCATAATAATTGACTAGTTTTGTAAGTATTGCTTATGATAAGTATGATAACTGGTAGGGACAATCATCAATCGGAGATACGTAGGACTTTGGTAAGTAATAGGTACATATAGTCATGAATTCGTAGGTAGGAAGTTGGTACAATAGCATTTCTACGTTATATTACAGTGGGTTCAGTCGTGTTTGCGTGTTCATAATAAGGGCTAGGGGCTTGTGAACCTCAATATTACCTATAAGCATGCTCTACCTAAATAGAAACATCTAACAAGAAATAGCTCTAGATTCTAAAAGCTTGTAGATTTGCGTAAGCGTTTTCATTTTTATTGTTCCGTACCAACCCAAAGGGTGCCAACGGGACCCTATTACTGAGCCTCCGCTGTCCGTTTGTCCGTGCATCTGTCAGCGGGCTGTACGTATCTCATGAACCCTAATAGCTAGACAGCTAAAACAACATTGCTAAAACAACAGAAAAATAAATACAGTAAACTTATATTTAAAAGTACATAGCATTAAAAGTATTGTGCGATGGCACGCAATCCCTCGTGTGCGAATCCGACTGCATTTGGTCGATGTTTAAGATGAGTAAGTACTTATACCTACTACGGAATGATTTTTGAAATTTCACCCCAATGTCCCACGATTCATACATTCAGCGATTCTTGCGCAATTATTTTGTACCTCTATCTCCGCCATGTAAATTGAAGCACAAATTCGTATCGACAAATTCGCGTATTCGCGTGATGCTTTGTTCGGACTCATTCGATTAATTTCATTGTTTTGGGAGAATTTCTAGGATATGCATAGGTTTATGCGTGTCTAAGTGGCCCACACGTACCTACCTTCACAATCACAATATTATTAGGTATATCTTAACCAGCTGCAAAAGATGACCTTGATAAGCAAACAAAATATAGTTTTGAGGATTTATTTCACACTTGGAGCGACAAGAATCTACGACAGGACAGCACTGATCATCATTTTTGTCACAACACTCTTCATTTTGCTTTTTCGATATTTTAGACTTTTCACATTTAAATTTTTTCATCTTCATATGGTTCTTTACGTAGTTTTTGAAATCTTTCCACTTTGATTTTTTGAGTTTTGTGGTGGAATCGACGATGACGCAGGGTCTTTCGCAGTGGCTAGAGATGTATCGACTATCGGAACAGCACGAACATTTATCGCTACAAAACGAGTATGTTTCACTCTTATCGTGGTCACCGCTGGATGGCGATAGTCCTCTAGAAGTAGAGGCGAAACATAGGCTCCCTTCAGACCATTTCTTACTCGCGTTCTGTACACTTTCGCAACAAACGTTCGAGTTTGACATAGTTCTTCAAGCAGCCAAAATCCCTACTACTGAGGAAATCCCGTAACTTATACCCCATTTTATTGATTACAGTTCAGGCATTCTTAAGTGAGCCAAACTGGCTCACTAAATATCTTGTGTATAAAATATTTAAATTGCTTCAATCCAAGAATAGTATAATGTTGATGAGTTTGACCGTTGACGCACAACCTCTCCAGTCACTTCTGTCATTCTTTTTGAAACTTAATGATATGATAATGACTCAACACAGACTCTTCCGTGAACTTGTTACTCAAGAGGGCTGCGCCCATGGGCTTAGAGCATTTAATCGAGGGAGTGCTCCACGTACTCATAATAATATCGTATTGATTGAATATGATTAATTATCACTATACTAACTTTTACTTGTACCTACTACTCATGTAAAGTTTAATGGTCTTGCTTAGATCAAAGATCAACAACAAGATTAGATAATGACTAATTATTTAATATTTATCCAAGTTGTCTTACCTTGCCTACTTACTTGTAGATTTGCAAAAAAACCTCGGATGAATAATTATTCATCCACGTTTTTATTAGATCTTCAAGGTTATCAAGACCTCGATAGACAACCAGACCAAGAAGACAAATGGTCGAGGGACAGTATAGACCCCTGTGTGCGATTCGCAGTCCATACAATAATAACTTGCACCAGAATTGATTAAAACGTGGATGAATAATTATTCATCCACGTTTTTATTAGATCTTCAAGGTTATCAAGACCTCGATAGACAACCAGACCAAGAAGACAAATGGTCGAGGGACAGTATAGACCCCTGTGTGCGATTCGCAGTCCATACAATAATAACTTGCACCAGAATTGATTAATGCAATAGAATTGATGCATTTCGCATGCAACAATGCTAGGGAGGATGGGTGATTTTAGGGTGCAGGTAAAGAAAGTAGAAGAAGAAAGCAGTGGTAAAAAGAAATGAGTGGTTCGGTGGTTGTCTTTACCAGATTCTCTCGAGGCGTTCTAAGTAATACATTGAACATTATTTTACCAGGCTCCACCCGATGTCCTCGAAAAAGCAGTCGAAGCAGCGTTAGAGGCTGGATATCGCCACTTCGACTCTGCTCGCGCGTACGAGAATGAGGATGCTCTGGGTCGAGCTCTCAACCGATGGATCGGCGGAGACCCTGCTAAGAGGAAGGAGCTGTTTGTCGTTACTAAACTCCCGCCACCAGGTAAAACACACTGATATTATTTCATACAATTCTACCTTAATTACTTTATTTCACATAGGTACTTTTGTCCCATAACAATCAAAACATGACGTATCACGTTGACTCTATCACTCATCCACCAGTCCGGAATGAAGATTCTAATAATTAAAAGGCAAGAGACAGACAGACAAGCATATTATTAGGTACGATAGTAGGTATGATAAATGATAGTTTGTTTGTGACACCATCATTGAATAAATATAAATTTTCTTTCTAATATTATGCCGGTAAGAAACTCAGCAGTTGCTCTTTTCAATAAGAAAAATGGTTGCAAAAGTAGTTTTTTATCAACTACAAGTTTGCCACTAGAAGCCTTTGAGTGCGATCTCACTCACCTGATGATAAGTGATGATGCAGTCTAAGAAGCGGGCTAACGTGAAATAGGCAATGGCAGTTTTAATAAACCCATAACCCTAATCGGTTTTTACACGGCATCGTACCGGGACGCTAAATCGTTTGTCTTGTACTTCTTCGCTGGTAGGGCGGCCTCCTACCAAGCCAAGTCAGAGGAAATTTAAAAATTATGAATTCTCATATCGACCCTTCCTGGAATCTCCCGCTTATAACACAATAGCGCTCATCACTGCAACAGGGAGGTCGTCCAAAAATACATCACAGTAAAGTTATCTACATAATAGTATATGTAATTCCAGGCAATCGTCCAGAATTAGTGGACGAATATTTCGAGGCGTCGCGGCGGGACCTTGGACTGGAGTACATTGACATGTACCTGATACACGTCCCGTTCGCCTTCGAGCACTTGCCGGGAGACCTGCATCCCAAAAACCCCGATGGAAGTATGAAGATGGACCATTCAACCGACCTCGTGGCCGTGTGGAAAGTTAGTACAGGTCGTCTAGTCTTGAAATGAACGCTCCTTCAAGTCGGTAGTAATTTCGATAGTTAAAATTTACTATCTAACTTTAAGCTAAGTATTTAGATAGGTACACCTATTTTTATCTGACTAAGGGCTAATTTTTCAATCATGAGATAAAGTTTGTCGGAGGAATAAATTTGACGTTTTGACAGGTTTTGTATTGAAAATCCGTCAAAGCGTCAAATTTATTCCTCCAATAAACTTTATCTGGCAATGGAAAAATCGGCCCTAAGTCTATACTATAATATTATAAAGAGGTAAAGTTTGTGACGTTGTAGGGGTTGTAGTTGTCTACTTAACCGATTTTGAAAATTCTGCTACCAATAGAAAGCCACATTATTTGTGAGTGCCATGGGCTATATATATTAACCCGAAAAATTGGAGAGTTCCCTTGGCCATTTAAAAAACTTATTTCACGCGGACGAAGTCGCGGGCAAGTCTGCTAGTTTTCTATAAGAATAATAAGCCGAAACCCCTAAACTGCGCGAGTTTTTGTTTATACCGTGTGGATCCGGCTTATGTTATAAAGTCAAACGCTGGTTGTCAAGAAAAATGTCAACGTCCTGACAACAAGACAAGATGTAATCAAGAGGCTCCAAATATTTAGTTATTAATCAATAAATCTAATTAGAAATCCAAATTAATTATTACAAAAAAAAATCTAAGTCCATTCATAAACGTTGATTTTGAACTGATAACCATTATTCCACTAAATACTTAATACGTACAATTATAATTATGGGTGTTTCTTTCCTTAAAGACACGGAAAATATCAGGGTTGAAGAGGAAGAAGTTGAGGAAAAGACAAAAATGATCAATTGTGGCTATCACAGCGATGCTGTATACAAAGCTTGTAGCTATCCCAAATGTACTTCAAAAACCACTGCATCTGTAAAAGACAAAACCAGTTTAAACGTTGCAAGCGAACGTATAACAATGACAAAACGTGATAAATTTTCTTGGACAAAGATATATCGATCCCCTGAACTAATAAAAAAACGCAGCAGTAATGAATACGTATCAGATTCAAACAAAACAATTCCTAAAATATCTAATGTAATACAACAAGAGAAACAAGAACCAATCATCAAACAGTCAACTGCTATGGAAGTGAATACACAAACTTCAACAGTATCAATACCGAACTTGAAGTCAAAGATTAAGAGAAAGAGGATATTGCCATACTTATTATGTCCATGTTGCACTGGTGGCGGAGATGATAAATTAGAAACTATTGATAATATGCCGTTTAACAGACATAATTTAACGGAATCATATGAAAGTATCGAACTACGTATAAACTCTGATCGTCACTTTCCACCGCTCGACTTAGACGCTTCTCTTATGAGCATCATATACTTACAGAGAAACTTAAACCAGAATAAAACTCTCAAAAAGTACCCAAAAATAGTAACAGCTATCATACGGAATGCCTACAAAAATTTTGTTTGCGTTTTTAATTTCAATTATTTTGGATGTAACAAAACTATATAAAGCTTTATAAACAAATCCAAAATGGTCAGCAATATTTTCCAAAACTTCACAAAACTACCTTTCACAGTTTACTGGAATCAATAAATAAATTCTACTCAGGAATAGAGCACAAAGAAAACATTAATGACAACGCCAACGCATCTATCATTTCTGTCAGACATATTCAAGTCAAATGTTTTAATTCATAATTCAACATTTAAATTTACGATGCCTTTTATCAATAATGATTGCATACAACAACCATGAAATGAAGTGGAACAAAATGTAATAGATAACAAAAAAAACCCTGGTTCTTTAATCTCAAGTATTTTTCACCCAATATGAGACCTATAAAAAAGATGCATCCTTTTGCATCCTCTGGACTAGCTCAGGTGTTTGAAGATTAGCAGTCATGGTAACGACGACAACAGTCTTAAGATCATCAAGCACTGAGTGCAGAGGATGTGAATATAGTCGTACTCGCAGTCGCCGTCAGAGTCGAAGGCGAAACCGCTGCATTGATAAATTTTGCCGCTTTTGCAAATATATATTCTGCTGCGGATGTTGCAAAAAGAAAAGACATGGAAGACCACCTAAAATAACTAGAAGAGTTGAAAGTATTGAATATGTCAAACGAGGCAAAGGGTCCAAAAATAAAATGGACGAAAGGGTTACTATAAATAATAACGAAAACGAATTACATGTCTACCACTGCAGTGTGAAGCCGAATACAATATTAAATAAACCCATGCATACGGAACAGAGACTTTCCTCAAAAGCATACTTCAACCATGTAATTAATGCTAATATAAATAGACAATCAATCGATCATAGAGCTGCAAAACAAGGAAAAAGTGGCTTAAATATTATTTCTAAGGTACATAGCGAATGTAATAATAGGAGAATACAGTCTCTACCCCAAAATTCTGTCAAGGATTCATTGCAAACTCCTCTGCAAAATACGCCTAGGGGAAAGAAAAGAAAAAATAGGTTCACTTTATCAAATATACTTTTCTGTTGCTTAGGGCTAAATGAAAACCAAGGGGATAATTTGCAAGATTCGAGAAGAACCGTAAAGTCGGGAGGCAGAGAAACAGCAACATGCAGTCACGAGTTTAACAGTCTGTACAATCCGAACTCAATGCAAAGCATTGAGATAAGGTCTCACCGCTTCACAAGATCAGCCTCACGAATCCCGTCATCCGAAAGTGATTTTAATTTAAAGTTGAGACCACGTTTACCAAGGGAGGAAGAAAAGTCTACAGCCTTACCATGGAAGTTTTTTAATTTGACAAACAAAACTAAATCTAGGAAGCTGAATAATCGAAGAAACTTTAAACAAAACAATGTCGTAGTACTTCGTGTATTTAAGCAATATAGTTCTGAAACATGCTCAGTATTATCTTCAAAAATCAGTAAAACACACTTGAACATAAAAGACCCACCAAAAGGCTCTCCCATTGACGCTATCACCAGACCAGCAAATAAAATTTGTGGTTATGGTGAAGTGCGATTGAAAATGATGTAAAAAAGTTTAATGGTATATAAATCATTAGCTCTCTGAGCTCATTTTAGAGGCTCCTGTCGATTATTGAGAATAAGAATGGAACGTAGGACAAAATTAATAAATTAAGTTAATATTTTAATCCAAACAGTACGGTTTTGCGTTCTGTTTAAATATTATTATAATAAATCACAGGTATCACCCTTGCTGCGTTACTTCTTTCTTTATAGGTATGTCACACCCCAAAACCATTAAGTATTTTTCGCAAAACTTTATTTCCTGATCATTATACCCAGCATTTTCCAATTTATAGACTAATATAGACGAACACTTCCTGATGTTTCGCTAATGTTTAATTTACTAGCTCTGAGATACTTTTCAGAAATTGCTGAAGATAAAGGAGTCCGGCCGGGTCCGCCATGTCGGGGTTTCCAATATGAACGAGGAGCAGCTAAGCAGATTGTGCGCAGTGGAGAAACCTGCTTGCTTACAAATTGAAGTCCACGTCTTGTGCCAACAGAAACAATTGATCGCCGCTGCCACTCGGCTTGGGGTACCGATCGTGGCATACTCTCCCTTGGGATCTAAGGCCCTGGCTGATGCCTTAGCTGCTAAAACAGGGTATGGTTAGATAGATAGATAGATGAACTCTTTATTGCACGCACTTAAAATTAATAACAATAAAGAAAAGCTTAAAAGATAAGACTGAAGAGTGCAAAGGCGGTCTTTTTGCTAACGCAATCTCTTGCAGACAACCTTTGGGGAGAGGAGATTATAAAACAAGAGCGCGGGATAGTGCAACAACTAAAAATTAAAATATGTAATAATATATATGTACATATATACATACATACATACATACATACATACATACAAACATACATACATACATACATACATACATACATACATACATACAAAGAAACATATAAACATAAATACTAAATAATTCGAAATGGTTCTATTTTGTTTTCCTAAATATATTTTTTCTTAGTAAGTATAGATAATTGAGTGTTGTCTGTACTAATATTATAAAGAGGTAAAGTTTGTGAGTTTGTGGCGTTGCAGGGGATAATCTCTGGATCTACTGAACCGATTTTGAAAATACTGGTACCAACAGAAAGCCACATTATTTGTGAGTGTCATAGGCTATATATTAACCCGATAAATTATGGAGTTCCCGAATTTAATGAACCTATTTCACGCGGACGAAGTCGCGGGCATCTGCTAGTTTATTATAATTTGAGCATAACAGCAGAATTAGTAAGTTATTTTTCTCGCCTGACATTAGCTAAAATCTAATCAGAATGACATTTTAAATTGACCTTAAGCAGTTGACCTAATTATCAATATTTATTGACCTAAGTATTGATGCAATTTCTAATTTTTGGTCTTTAAAAAGAAGAGAAAACTTGTAAAAAAATTGGACAGAACTTCAGAACTAACCAAATATTTCGCGCGAACAGACTCATGAATAAGGGTCCCGAACGGGTTCGAAACTAGTCGGGCACTTTTCCGACATAACACGTGAGTGTATCCGGTTGTTATGTATATTTATAACCAAACTAGAAGTCGCCCGCGGCTTCGTCCGCGTACAATTTCTTATTTCCTATGAGATTTTCCCGCTGCAAAAGGCTTACTTATAGCGGCTATAGCATTGGCAGATTTTTATTATTTAAAACTAATAACCTAAATCCCAATTTTCAAGTCTCTAACATCAAAAACTTAAAACCCTCATGTAAGATTCGAATCCCTATTTCATCCCTATTCTGGTAGATTTTCGTAAAATTGCTTATAAAGGTTATTATTTATTTAAACCTAATAACCTAAATCCCGATTTTCAAGTCTCTAACTTAAAACACATAAAACTTTCATACAAACTTACAACCCCAATTTCACCCTCTTTGGGATGAATTTTCGTAAAATTGCTTATATAAGTTTTTATTATTTATAACTATTAACTTAATTGCCAAATTTTCATGTCTCTAACTTCAAAAACGAAGGACTTTCATACGAACTTCCAAACTTTTCTCAAAACCGTTTCTTAGCTAACGTCTACCATAGAAGCCTTCCTTCCAAATTTCAAGTCTGTATGCTTTATAGTTCCTGAGATATCCTGATGAATCAGTGAGTGACCTTTCGCTTTTATATATATATAGATATAGAAGATATTAGTATTTAAACAAACCTTAATAATTTTGCTACAGGCGCGAATATCCAAATCTTCTGGAGTTGCCTACGGTGCTGAACATAGCCAAAGCACGTTCCCGCACGCCGGCGCAAGTGCTGTTAAGATTCTTGCTGCAACTTGGGGTAGCTTGCATCCCGAAAAGCACCAGTCCTTCACGAATTAAAGAGGTAAAAACTGTATCCATGTGTTTTATCGAATAAAATTGCGGGTTATCGAAAAAAATTAATTCTCAAAATCTCAAAGTCCCCCGTTTTATATAGTTCCGGAATAAGTCACTCTGGTTTCATTTTTGAGACCATATCAACGAAGATTCATAATTAAAGCACCAAAGAAAGCGTCTCTCATCTTTGATTTAGGGATAATTTGTTGGTTATCGTCCAAATTCAAATTCAAATGTTTTTTATTCAAATAAACTTTTACAAGTAGGTACTTTTGAATCGTCAAGTGAATCTACCATGTCCATATTTTGAATCAGTACAAAGTTGTGTTCTTAATTGTTATCTACCTACTGGATTAATAGTTGGGTCCTTTACTCATCACATCATTGTCAGAATGCACAGCGCTATCTTTCTTCATGTACTTGATCAATGCATATCTGCCATAGATCCTAACAAATACCTACTATTGAATCAATTTTGAACTTTCTAGAATATCTCGCTCTGGGACTTCGAGCTCACCAAAACGGAAATGCAAGAATTGACAGCACTAGATCGAGGGGAAGACGGACGCATCTGTGACTTCACATTCTTTGTTGGTGCAGAGAAACACCCCGAATTTCCTTTCAAGAAATAAATTAATACGTCTGGTTTACGTCTGTGAATAAATTCAAGTGAAGACGGTTAATTATTCTCAAGGCTAATTTTATGTTCTTTTATATTCAATTTTAAAGAAGCAACATTATTTTGTTGATATTAAATTATTTACGAATTGGTACTCTTGTGTATTTAATTGTTTCGTAAATTATCACCATCAAATACAATCGGTTATCGAGATCGTCTTGGAGAAGAGTAGCGCCTGCCCTCTACCCGAAGGGGAGACCGGATTTCTTGTTGTACATCATTAAATCCATTCTCAGATTCTTCAGATTCTCAACATACCAGATCACCAAAATAACGGATTTTGCAACTAAACAAACAATTAATTGACACAATAAACATCCATATTCCATACTTAGCTACCCTTCTTCACGTTGAGTCAAGAAGTCTTTTAAATTAAAATGATGTACCGAATACATTTGAATTAATTAACTTTTGTAATAGCAACCGTAACTTCATTAAATTATAATTACAAAATTGACAATCAGTACGCGCCCAACGCTGATCCCTGTCATACATATAATTCCACTTTTTGATCGCGTACCTAACTAAAGAATACCATCGTCATTTCCTACAATTACCTATATCATATCGCAATTTAATTGATGCCCAAAATTTTTATGAAACAATTTTTTGTGTTCACGATATGCATCGCAGCAAAATAATTTCCCGCTGTGATTAAAATACCCGCAAGCAAGAAGACAGAACTCGTGGAAATCGAATTATTCGCATGACTTCAGTGACTTGTCACAAACATGGCACTTATTCTGCGGGGAGCGGTGAAACTCTACTACTATCTAAATGAAGAAATTGCGGGTAACTATCAATTAAAAGATACTTTATACACAGGCCGGGCTCGCCAAGTGACAGAGCCCATCGCTTGATTTTGAGGCACCTTAGTGAAGGGTTGGGATCATCATAAAAAGACGTCGTGGATGGGCGCTACTCCGTTCATTCGCCTAGTCGGCTTATTATACCGAGGAACAGGCATATAGGTACTAGGCGCTTACGACAAGCCATTCTTGAGCCAGTCTGTTATGCTGCGTCTAACACCGTCAACGAAAATCGGCAAAAAGCATTGGATTTTTATGTTTTCTTCTTCATGATTTTTAATTTGGGTAGACGGTGGATTTGTCTCACATCTTCATGACACCTCCCACACACACACATTAATATTCACTTAAGGAGTAGAAAACTGATCCTTTTTAATTTTCCCTAAGTTTCGTACAATACATGGTAAATTTATATTAGGTAAGTATAATATAAGATGTGGCAACTTTTTTGCTTTCTTCAGATCCCAGAACACAAAACTGGCCATT
Organism: Erebia palarica; assembly: GCA_964035005.1. Lineage (NCBI taxonomy): Eukaryota > Metazoa > Arthropoda > Insecta > Lepidoptera > Nymphalidae > Erebia > Erebia palarica. The sequence continues at coordinate 22,952,936 of OZ035994.1, forward strand.
AATGAGGACGCCCTGGCCCGGGCTCGCTCTGCTGGTCTTTTACTTGATGCTGGTGCTGAAATGGCTACCAAAGTACATGGAGGACCGACCAGCCTACAATCTACGTAAAGTAATAGCTCTATACAACGCAGTGCAGATCTGGTGTTGTGGGTATGCTGTGTATCAGGTACGTAATCCGCACTACTCAAGAATATAATAATACTTATTATCTTCCTAACTACCTAATTTATTGAACACGTATAAAATTTTATTTGGATCTTATCAGATCTTTAGACTCAGTACGTAATGCACTGGAATAGCGACCCAGCTACTTAGTTATACTCAAACATTTTTAAAAGTGAGATAGGTTAGTATAGGACCTTCTTGAGGAAGAAAATCGGTTATAGGATTTTTACCCACAAGATCTCTCTGGGTCTTTCTTCAGCTCATATTATATAGGGCGGGTCTGAGATCTCTTTGAAGCTCTAACTCAGCTCTAAGCTCTAGCTCGAACTCAGAATCTTCAAATTTGGTACGAAGCAACGTCTTATAGGACAGATAAAGGAAAAATTGCGAAAAGCATACATTTTTAGTTAGGTACATAATATAATAAAAATATTTTAATTTTAAACTTACTACACATACAATTATAACATACTTACTACAAATATTAATAGTTTTAAACTTACTACAAGTTTGTTCGGAACGCTCGCACTCGCACTTGGCCTGTTTTTTAATTTTACCGTGCTGTTTGGTTCACATAGCCCCACTTCATTTCTATACTTGAAATATTTTAGGTATGCATGTCTATCTTAGTAAGATTATTTTCTGTAGGATTTATTGTACCTACTCTTAAATTGTAATTGAGTAGGAAATAGGAATACAGTAATGAGTCTTGCTTGAACTTTGTAAGTAGAAGTTGAATTCAGACGTCGTGTTGGCTCTAAAATTCTCGATAAATCTATCGATTAATTCTTCCTTATTGTACTTATAAGTACGTACGTATTACGTAAGTACGTACGTACTACGTACTTCGGAAAAACATGAAAAAAAACAAGCAGATTCCCAAACACAATCGAGGGGCAGGTGTGAAAGGTTAAACCGATTCGCCCGACGACTGCGCAAAAAATCACGCATAATAGCTTCACCTGCTAAGTATAGTACCTATGTAAACGAAATTTAACCAACTTCTTTATAACTTGTAAATGTATGTTAATTAATACTTTATCGGTATTCAATGTCATTTGGTTTGATCGGACAATACTTATAATAATTTGGTTCCATAGAGCTAATCTGATCATGGAACCAAAAGGTGGATATTGGGTGGAACTGTTGTTTTATAGTAAACCCCTAGAGTTTGGGCTCATTCGGTTTGTTTTGATGAGGCCCATTTACATAAGTACAATTGAAGGTGAAGGCGAGTAAATTTTTCTTATTTTATTTTAACTACTTAATATTATCATTTATTATCCAGGATTTACGCGCGTTTGACGTCATCGCGTCAACATCACAAGGTTTCTTCACCTACGTATTTTATTTCGTAGATCGGCGATCCAATTTCTGAATTGAACATAATATATTACCTATTTACAAAAGTAATATATATAATTTAATACTTTATTTAAAGTAAGTAAATTGGTTACAGGTTAAAAATAATTGCTTTAATATTCTTTCTCTGCAAGTACCTACCAGAAAAACTTTTGTTATACAACTTAATCACAAAAGTTTTGCTGTTGACTCTTCAGCTCTTTATTTAGGTATAGTAGGCATCTATTGATATCCATCGACCGCGCATCGCGTAGAGTTAGCCGTCATAGAACCGCAAATTTTTAAAAATGTTGAATAAACCTACCTATCCTTCTCACGCTCTCTTCGCATCGTTTTTGGCCCTTAGTTTAATTATTAATACCTTTGCCTAGGCCCTGAAAGGTACTTCAAAGTATTCTATGCTACGACGATCTCATCTTTACCTTGTCTTCACATCGTAGAAGTAGGATTTACATAGCTCAGATTGCTGCAAATAATTAAGCTGTTTTGTTGGGGCAGCCGTCTTTGCTAATATCTTCCCGACGCATTAATATAGTGTAGATTAAACATTATCATAATGTAAAACAGCTGTCTGTAGCGGTAACGCATGAATAATTAACCTGACGTGGAAGGGTTATTAAACAGTACAAAGTACCTACTTTCCACATTTCAACAGTTAAAAGTCTATAAGTTTTTAGGGTTTTAATATCCGAAGCGTAAAATCTGCTTGTAAAAAAATGGAAAAATTCCACGGCATTTTTTGTATTTAGATAGGTATAGTTAAGTAGCAATGGACGGGGCAAACAGTTCGAACACCCGCTGAATATAATGTATCCAAGGTGCAGGAATAGCGCGACCCGACACAGCAGGGCGACCGCGTATCTTCTGCATCAATCATTGTTACATTATCAATTGTTGTGATTGACTGAATTTATGGTATTCTTGCTGCGTCAATGGATTTTGTGCAATAGTGGAAGAGTGTTATCCAATCAGAGGCGATTGCGATTGTTACACTGTAGCTGTCAGCAGTGGCGTGCACAGATTTTGAAGCTAGGGTAGGCGTTAGTTAGTCAGAATACTTATTTTCGAGTTGTTTGGTTGAAAAATGAGCATTGACGTATTTTCATTTGGGTAAGCACTGCTTTTATGAACTGCACGCCACTGGCTGTCACAGATACGCGGTCGCCCAGCTGGAAAGCGTAGCGTTGACAGACCTACAAGGTGGCACAGACGATCAAGCAAATCCTAGGGAGCCGCTTCTTCCAAGCGGCGTGGCGGAAGACCGCGTTAGACCGCGAGGAAGATGAGGAAGTCCATGCAATAGAACCTATGTCCAACAAATGGTCATGGCTGACGACGACAACGGCGTTAGAATCGTCGTATCGCATTTATTTCATGAAGTAATAAGAAATTCAACTTGTCTACTCTTGCTGGCTTTTCAGAGTCTACGGCTGGGCTGGCTGAGCCACTTCACACTGTTGTGTCAACCGATGGAGGACGGGCCTCAAGCTGATGAGTACGCCTGGAAAGTGTGCTATTCTTACTTCCTCATTAAACTCGCCGACCTCTTTGATACGGTACGTTTTTTTTCTTTTTTTTTTATCCACTGCAAGTTAGCCCTTGACTGCGATCTCACCTGATGGTAAGTGATGATGCAGTCTAAGATGGTAGCGGGCTAACCAGTTTTAATCCATGTTAGGAATCTTGTGGCTCGGAGAACCTTAAGTTTGTGAGCCCTAAGCCTGATCGCTCTCCCGTCGTCACGTATTGCCGTCCCATCGGGATATGTGAGTAAAGGAAATAGAGTGCAGCTGTGTTTGCGCACGTACCTACTAGTACTTATTGTGCACTAGATGATGCCTGCGACTTCATCCGCGTGGATTAAGGTTTCTTGATTCCCGCGGGAACTCTTGAATTTTTCGGGATGAAAAGTTGTCTATGTCCTTACCCGGGATACAACCTATCCCTGTACCAAACTTCATCAAAATCGGTTGAACAGATGGGCCGTGAAAGCGTAGCAGACAGACACACTTTCGCATTTATAATATTAGTATGGATGGACAATATTCTCTTGCGCTGATCGCTATTTTCTCTGCAGATGTAATGAACCTAATGATTGTAATTTTTTAAGTTAAACTAGCTGATGCCCGCGACTCCGTCCGCGTGGGTTGAGGTGTTTTAGCGCTATGAAAAATAGATAGTAGCCGATTCTCAGACCTACTGAATATGCATATAAAATTTCATACAAATCGGTCGAGCCGTTTCGGAGGAGTATAATAACTAACATTGTGACACGAGAATTTTATATATAAGAGATATATAAGTCTTATATGCTTGGAAAACTGAGATGCATTTTTAAAAAATCTTGGAAACCTCCAAACTTGATGGCACATTACAGCAGAAATAATGAAATCCCTATAAAGCCATAGAATTACCAATATTTCTACTGTTTTCAGGTATTTTTTGTCCTGAGAAAGAAACAAACCCAGGTGTCATTTCTGCACGTGTATCATCACTGTGGAATGGTTGCCGTTGCTTGGGGCATGGTAAAGTGGGTGCCAGGTATATATAGCACATAATATTCCCCTTTCCCCACCACCTAAGGGTTCTCATTGTACTTAATTTGCACCTAACAGATGCCTAATATATATACCTACAGAGACAAGCTGATGCCCGGGAATTTATCCGCGTAGATTGAGGTTTTAATTTACTTAGAACTCTTTAATTTTCCAGGATAAAAGTAGCCTATGTGTTATTCCAGACTAATCTACCTATTTTCCATATTTCATCCGTTCAGCCGTTTTGGTGTGATTGAGTAACATCCATCCATACTAATATAATAGGTAAGTGTGTCTGTCTGTCTGTCTGTCTGTCTGCTACGCTTTCACGACTCATCCGTTCAAGTTATTTTGATGAAATTTGTCACAGGGGTAGGTTGTATCCGGGGGAAGGACATAGGCTACATTTTATCCCCGAAAATTAAAGAGTTCCTGCGGGAATCAAAAATCCTAATCCACGTGGACGAAGTCGCGGGAATCATCTAATTTAAAATATTAGTATAGATTAAGTAGTAAATCTCTGATATTATATAAGTACTTAGAATAAATTGCGAAAGTGTGTCTGTCTGTCACATTATCACAGCTCATCCTAAAGACAATCATATAATACAACAAGTATTTGAGGCGCTGCAACGAAGCAATGGATTGGTTACTTTTCATCGGAGATTTTACTACGCGGAAGAATTCGTTGGCCTCATCTACTTATGAGTTAACAATATCTCATGATATAAATCCTAAATATGTTTATGAGAAACAGCTCAAACCCTCCAGAAAGTTGAAATTTTACCACATAGATTTGCCTTCTGTGGCGGATTATAGCGAATTAAACTTCTGGTTTTTATACGACTGCCTGAAAAAAGGAGTATATTGTTTTCAGGGTACATGTATGTATGTATGTATGTATGTATGCATGTATGTATATATGTGTGTGAGTTTGAATATTCCACCATAACTTCTATACGCCTGAACCGATTTTGATAAAAGAGGTATCGTTAGAATCCCTAGCTTATTCCGGGTGACATAGGCTAGTAAATTAAAAAAAAAATTATGTGGTGACCATGGTCACGCATTAAAGACTAAATTTGTAAAAAAAAAACGAAAATAAAATTAACTATATAATCATCATTTAGAAAGTGATGAGTAGATTCCAAATATATATGACACCATAGTTAAATATCCAGTGATTCACAAAAAAATATCATTTAATGAAAATGTGCACAAGATTCTATTTTAATTAGATTAATTTAGATTTTTAACATTTTAGTTAGTTTTTTGGCTGGGCAGTCGTGTTTTTTAATTTTTTTAATTCTGACTTGTTTCATTTTATCCTAAATATATTTTGTTCCAGGCGGCCACACCTCGTTCTTGGTGGTGGTGAACTCGTTCGTCCACATCATTATGTATATGTATTATTTGCTCACCGTCTGGGACGACTCCTACAAGCAGTCCCTCTGGTGGAAGAAACACGTCACTCAAATACAAATTGTGAGTTCTACATATTGCAAATTCTATTATTTTTAGGGTTCCGTACCTCAAAAACGAAAAAACGGAACCCTTATAGAATCACTTTGTTGTCCGTCCGTCTGTGTGTCAAGACGCTCTTTCTCAGGAACTCATGGATGTATCAAGCTGAAATTCATATCAAATACCTACTCAGGTCTACTGTCCCTTGGAGCTGTGAAAAAATCAAACTTCTAAGCCAAAGCAATCAAAAGATACAGCCGTTTATGCTGCAAATTTTCGACACTCGCAAGGAAATCTAAACCTACAGGGTACTTCGAACTCAGAATCTTGAAATTTGAAACGAAGCAGATAAAGGAAAAATTGCGAAAAGCATAAATTTTTAGTTACATCATATAATAAAAAAAATTTTTAATTTTAAACTTACTACAGGTTTGTACAGAACCCTTGGTGCGCGAGTCCGACTCGCACTTGGCCGGATTTATAATTTTTTTTTGTTTTTTATTGGATGAAAATTAGTACTTTACTGTGATTACCCCGTTTGTCCGGACCTGAGAACGTCTGCAGTCTCAGGCTTGCATAGCCCGGATATTCCCGGGAAGTAGGTAGATGCCCAAATTCTAATAAGGTGCTTTATATAACGAGTTATGTACTAAACTACGGCCAGATGCAGAGAGGATGCTGGATGAGCTATATAAGGTGCGAGTAGATAATTATCTAATTATTTTTTTCGAGAATTTTAAATTTGTGTAAAGCCGAGCCTTGAAATGCAATAGGAAGGATTATTTCTTTTGATTTTCTCTGCATCATCATTTACCATCAGGTGAGATCGCAGTCAAGCGCTAACTTGTAGAGCATAAAAATCCCCTGGATTGCGTTCTGTAATTCCAGCTCCAGTTCACGATTTTTTCGAGATTTTCAAATTTGTGTATAGCCGAGCCTTGAAATGCAATAGGACGGATTCATTCAGATTTCTTTTGATTTTCTCTGAATCATCACTTACCATCAGGTGAGATCGCAGTCAAGCGCTCACTTGTAGAGCATAAAAATAACCCTGGATTGCGTTCTGTAATTCCAGCTCCAGGTCACGATTTTTTCGAGATTTTCAAATTTGTGTAAAGCCGAGCCTTGAAATGCAATATGGATTCATTCAGATTTCTTTTGATTTTCTCTGCATCATCACTTACCATCAGGTGAGATCGCAGTCAAGCGCTCACTTGTAGAGCATAAAAATAACCGTGGATTGCGTTCTGTAATTCCAGCTCCATGTCACGATTTTTTCGAAATTTTCAAATTTGTGTAAAGCCGAGCCTTGAAATGCAATATGGATTCATTCAGATTTCTTTTGATTTTCTCTGCATCATCACTTACCATCAGGTGAGATCGCAGTCAAGCGCTCACTTGTAGAGCATTAAAAACCCTGGATTGCATTCTGTAATTCCAGCTCCAAATCATGATTTTTTCGAGATTTTCAAATTTGTGTAAAGCCGAGCCTTAAAATGCAATAGGACGAATTATTTCTTTTGATTTTCTCTGCATCATCACTTACCATCAGGTGAGATCGCAGTCAAGCGCCTTGTAGAACATAAAAAAACCGTGGATTGCGTTCTGTATTTCCAGCTCCAGTTCACGATACTCCTGGTGCACTTCAGCGCGCTGGCACTAGTAAGCGAGTGCCCTTTCCCGCGACAGCCCGCGTACATTCTCATCCCGCAGAATCTGTTCATGGTCATCCTGTTCAGCGACTTCTACTACAGAACCTATATCAAACCTGACCGACCTACCAAGGAGAAATAAACTACCTACTTAATTATTGAGTATTTGTTTTTCTCATCATAATTTCAACACAATGCCGGCTCATTGCTGAGCACGAGTCACCTGTCAGAACGAGAAGAGAAATAAACCACGCTGTCCAGGATTTGCAACTTTTAACACCTTCGAGAATATATTTGATAAACTCTCGGGCATGCAGGTTTTCCTCACGATTTTTTCCTACACCGTTCTAGCAAGTACTTATTGTTAGAAACGCAGTTAACTCAGAAAATTAGAATCTCCTGCCCGAGGTTAGAACCTCCGACCGGCCGGTGGAAGCCGAACATTTAAGTCACCGGTGCGCTGTTTCGTCGCTATCAGTTGCTATTAATAGCAATTTCGCCGGCATGCTGCACGAGCCTTAAATAAGTGGCTCTCATAGCTAATTTCTAAGCACCCCTAGAAAAATAAGTAAGTACAGTGGCCAGCAAACACAGCAAACATAGATTTAGAATTGAGGAACTTTCCAGCCTACGTTACTCAGAAACATTATAGGTGGCGCTGAAACACACTAAGGATAAAAGAGTGCAATGACAAAGAATGAGGTGATACCGTAAGTCTAATGATCTATGGTCTGATGCCTGAAAAAGATTTTACGGAGAAGAATAAGGCCAGTCACTCTCATAATCTAACTGACGTTTTCTATGGAAGTACGAATCCATTCAGTTTTAAGGCTTTAATCCGAAACAGGCGACAAGCAACAACGACCATGTATGACTGTTTGAAGACTGAAGGTATATTCCGAGTACGAGCTTACGAGGACGCAGCGGCAGTGTCACCGTACCAGCTTGTATTAATGGACCTATTACACTGCACTTTTCACAGGGATCCTTACACTTGAATCAGTGTAGTGTAATAAGATTTAGGGAGAAAGCGTTCCTAATTTGAGCCTTATTACTAGACCACGCCCACCCTTACCACAGGGTCCTGTGGAAAGTGCCGTGTAATAGGCCTATAACGGCACAGTGTCTCATCGCTGTCGCCAGTCGCTCCCGCTTGCCGCCGGTCTCGGATTCGAGCCTTTACAGCAGTTTTGTATGGACGAGCCCTGAATCGAACTGACTAAATGTAATTTATAGGCCTATTACACTGCACTTTTCACGGGGCCCTGTGGTAAGGGTGGGCGTGGGCGCAAGTTAGAGCGTCGCTTAGTACACAGCAATAAGGACCAAATTAGGGACCCTTTCACCCTAAATATTATTACACTACACTGATTCCAGTGTAAGGGTCCCTGTGAAAAGTGCAGTGTAATAGGCCTATAATCCCTGAAAATCTCCGTCCATCATTCGTTAAGACTAAAAATAAGTGAGAGCTTGGTTACGACAATAGAAGGGCAGGTGAGAAGAAATAAGTGTATCAGTGTGAAAATACTTAAAGAATATTTATTTAAAATAAGTACGTAGGTAAAAGCTTGACTATTGCGACGCTTACAATATTTCAGTCAATTGGTTTTACAAACATTTTTATAGACCTATATTTATGCAAAATATTATGTTTTTGTTTTTAAAAAAATATCTACTAAAATAGTATTATATATTTAAATGACTACTTTAATATTATGTAAATGAAGGCTGGTATTATGATTTCACGTATTTCGCACTGCGAATGCGGTAAGAGTCATACAACTTCGTACAGCACAAATTATTCACGCGAATATAATTCTTACCGCACCGCGTAAAATTACATCAAACCAGCGATTTTATACGCAAGTGCGTAACCCTCCATATGATTTCAAGTGTTAGAGAATTCCGAAAATATATTCACGCGAATATTTTTCGCAGTGCGAACAATATTAAGCCTAAGGCTGTTTTTTCATTCTCCCACAGGATAGCGATATAATATCTAGGTATCGACCTTACTACCACAGCTGCGATATATTTAGGGGTAAGAGTACCGCTACCGGGAACGATAACAGGTGATAGTATGTACTTGTGATTACTGATAAGAAATAAGAATACCACAAAAAAAACGCGAGAAAAAAAAACATTTTTGATTGTGTTTAGTTTTCGTTTTCTACTACTACTACATTTTCGGTAGCATTCCCTGTATAAAAACGCAAAAAAAAAATATATAGTAGAGATTTGAAGTAAATCTTTTTCTAACACCTAGTTCGCCTTTAATGTTCATAAACACCTAGTTATACATAAAATTGCACGTTGAATAATAATGGTACATAAGAGATCAGTCACATTATAAAGCAATCAAAACTTTCAAAGATTTTCTACTCTAAAGTCATTTTTGCGTCTAACGTTACACACACACACACATAAGGCACATTTGTGTTAGCGAACATTTTAATCTCGGGTGGACGGAAAGAAAGACACTGCAAATATTTTTGCTTGTGCGATATTTACACCGAGCGAAACATTTGTACCACACACTGGTGAAATTGCACCTTATATTTTTAACTATACCTGTATATTTTTTTACTCGTATAACGAATGTGTCTGTTACAGACTTTAATAAATAAACATATTGCACAGAATGACTGAATTATCTTTATCATCTCAATCCATCACCGACTCACTGTTGAGCATGATTTTAGAATGAGAACGGTCGTAGCCGAAGGCAGTCGTAAAATAACTAGAGTGTGGCCGAAGGTCGATTTCTGGCCGAAGCCGAAGCTATTAATCAGCTATGCCGAATGCCGAAGGTTTAATAATTACCTAAGGAATTCAAGATTGTCTAAATGAAGATCAAGATCGGCTAAAAGCTCTTGACTTTTGTCTTGTTGAACTTGACTTATTTAATAACACTTCGAAATAATAATAAATATTGTCGATGGCGGCCGGCCGGCCCCCACACGTCGTCACTTTCAACTTCATCGCTTGCTAGAAACCTCCGGCCTATTTTGGCCGAAACCGAAGGTTTGACCGAATTTTATTTTTTTTTGGGCCCAGGGTGGCAGAGGGGTGGCCGAAATCGAAGGTTCGGTCGGACACTAGTCATAACTCACAGACTATAAATAGCTTTACGACTATAATTTGAACAACCTAACCAAGCCTAGCAAAAAGGTTTTGCTTAACAAGTTCAATAACATTCGTCTGACTGAACGAGTCAATGACGGCCTTTGTCAAACAAAGACTGCTTGTGCCAGCCTCAACTTCGTCTTCATCGTGAGCTTTGGTATTCACAAACTCTCTTAGATTACCCTTTATTAAATCTATTAAATCAGTGCTTGAAACTGTAGGAACTATTTCTAATTTGTTATTGTGATTGTCTAGTAACGGTTTGAGATCTAATTCCTCTGTATCTGGTTCAGTTGAAGTTTCTTCTTTAGTTTTTTGCCGCTTCACTCGTCGCGTTTTACGTTTTTTGTCTAAATAACTTTTGACTACTGTTTCTAGCTGTAGAAAGAGTACCGCTAAAGGTGTATCGGATATGTCATCCTGGAACAATTTGATTTAAAAAAATATTACAAATGTTAAAGTTTGGATGTTTGTAAGTTTTATGTTTGTTACTCCTTCACCACATTGACAGAACCGACTTTCCTTATGTAATGGAGATAGTTATTGATATATTATAGATAGGATGAATGTACCCTATATTTTGTTAGAAAATAGGAATGACGACAACTTAATCATATCAACAACTCTTTATCAAACTTAAAAACGCGCTTCTAGAATTAAAGTTTGTATGCAATACATAGTTGTGACGTCTTCAAATTTCAATGCACTTTTTTGCTTTAATCTATAGTTTAAAATAGTCATCAAACTTAAAATTAACTGAGGATGTGAATTTTAGGTCTTTTGGAGACCCTCTATTTAATAATCAGTAAGAAATAATTTATTTTTGACATAGGCATCATCCCTATTCTAAACTTGTGCACTTCCTCGGGATGCAACCCATCTCGGTACCAAATTTTGCATTAAAAAGCACTAAATAAGTTGTTTCCAGTCTGTCGTTTCCCAGTAATAAAACATCATCAGTCATGGCCATCTGAAAGTTTTTATGACTAGAGCATGATGTCATAGACCATAATGTATTGACTCATCTTTGTGTAATTGCAGAGCTGCAAATCATTACCCTATTACGATTTAATTTTATTTTACTAGACTAGACTAGACGATGCCCGCGACTTCGTCCGCGTGGAATGATATTTTTTGAGTCCTCCGGGACAATGATGGATGCAAACTATCTCTGTACCGAATTTCATCAAAATGACGACATTCGTAGCGAAATGCGTAGTCAAAGCGTAGCAGACAGACAGACAGACACACTTTCGCATTTATTATATTAAGTATTTAACTTATAAATAATATATAATCCAAACCAATATTATATATGCGAAAGTGTGTCTGTCTGACTGTCTGTCTGCTACGCTTTAACGGCCCAACTACTTAACCAATTTTAATGAAATTTGGTACAGAGATAGAAGAATATAGTCTGCATTAGCACATAGGCTACTTTTTGTTCCGGAAAATTGAGGAGTTCCCGCAGGAACCAAAAACCATAATCCACGCGAACAAAGTGCGCGGCTTCAGCTAGTGTCAAAAATAAAGGCTTTATTTATTTATTATTTATGATGCTTAAATTACCATTACAATACAATATGAGATTTTACAACCGCTTAGGAGAGTCAAAACATAAATAATCCTAAATACATACCTCATTTGGATTAACCAGTAACTTTGCAGTCTCCTGCGGCAGGTCCTTACATATTTGAGCTATCAATATTTTTATTAAAGCTTCCGATATTTGCGTGGAGTTATCCTTTTCCTAAAAATAGAAGAAAAATATTCAGATTAGTCAACCACTCATGATTTTATATTTTGTTTCTTAATTGATGGATTGAATATTATTATTGTATAAAGCACAAAGTTTACCTAGTCACTAGTCACTATTTCAAAGTTAAACTGTAATACTAGGAATTCTGTAAGTAATATTTTTTTTTAATTTAATTGGAGGATAGGATGTATGAAGCTATATTGTCGATACAAAGACCAGAACCATTTTTTTTGTGTCCAGACCAACCAAGTGTCTTTCGGTGACATGCTTGGTATGATTCTAGAGGAATTATCTTTCTATGGATTTAGCATTCCGGTACGATGCCGTGTAGAAACCGGTAAGGTGTGGTCGAGATAACAAGGACCAAATTTTAAAAAAACATGGATATAGCATATTTTATATCATATGCTATATGTGCTGTATATGTCACCGTAAGATTGTAAAAAACGTTAGATTATAATCTAACTCGCGAAATTGTAAACTGTCGAAAGATTGTGAACTGTTCAATGTTCTGAGTGTCAATTTTTGAAATATTCATTGTATTTACGTTTTCTTGTCTCTTTCTTGTAGGTTAGGTTAGGGTTCGACATAAATAATGAGGTAGTGTGTAGTGTAGTAGCAGGCACTTAGGTTTTATCGGGTTTATATACCTATCAGACTACAATATCTAGCGGAAAATAATACGTTGAATTGTAATCTTTCGACAGTTTGCAATTTAGCGAGTTAGATTATAATCTAACGGTTTTTACAATCTGACGGTGACATATATATAGCATGCGGCAAGCATATATAGCATATGATATATCATATTATTGTAGATGGCGGCCGGCCGGCCCCCCGCACGTCGTCACTTCCATGCGCATTCGTAACAGTTCGTTGAACTTCGGCGCTTGCTAGAAACCTCCGGCCTATTTTGTATACAGCATATATAGTATGATATATCATATGCTATTGTTGGAGAACAATCCAGAAGTAGGTATTAATAAAACACTTTTAATATATTTGTACTCTAACCACGAGAGATTTAATGTAATTAGTTAATTTATAAAACTCAGTTAAACAATACTACAGTATCAAATCATTTGACCAGGCTGCAGTTGCTACCGCAGGCTCGTAAATAAGGTAACGATCTCAAACACCGAAGGTATTCAATAATCGTTGGAGTCTCGGTGGAGACTCCTTTACCGATGGTAAAACATTCGTATTTATACAAATTAAGGCGTTGGGAACTAACCGAGTGAAATACATCGAATGAGTCTAATATCAGTACATTCGAACCTTCATCAATAAATTAATTAACAATCTTTTAACTTTTGTAAGAATTCAATTCAACTTTAAACGCAAAGCTGACACTATATATGCTATACATATATATAGCATGCGGCACTCACGTGAGGCAGCCAGACGTTGAACGCGACGTTGAGCGGGTCCAGGTTCTGCACATAGTGCCACCAGCCGCGCGGCACGAGCAACGCATCCCCCGCCGCGAGCTCAATCACGCGTGCCCCCGTCAAGCCTACGATTATTACCCTCATTTGAACCCGACTATCATTATTATTGTATCTGTCACCGTAAGATTGTGTCACCGTTAGATGATAATATAACTCGCGAAATTGTAAACTGTCGAAAGATTGTGAACAGTTCAATGTTCTGAGTGTCAATTTTTGAAATATTCATTGTTTTTACGTTTACTTGTCTGTTTCTTGTAGGTTAGGTTAGGGTTCGACATAAACAATAGGTTCTATCTGGTTAATATACCTAATAGATTACAATTTACCGAAAAATAATGCGTTAAATTGTAATCTTTCGACAGTTTACAATTTCGCGAGTTAGATTATAATCTAACGGTTTTTACAATCTTAGGGTGACATATCCATAAACTGCCTCGTTGGTCTAGTGGTTAGCATATTCGACTGCGGCCGACGAGGTCCCGGGTTCGAGTCCTGGGTCGCGCCATACTAAGTATTGGGGTTTTCTAACTAGAAATTCTCAGTACTAGCCCGGAGTTAGGAAGTTGGTGGTGTTTCACCCCCGTTAAGCCGTCGGTCCCGGCTATTATCACTAACATGATAATAGTCGTTAAAGCCGAAAACCCGCATTGGAGCAGCGTGGTGGGTCAAATCTCTAATACCGTCTCTCCTATGAGAGCGGAGGCCTGTGCCCAGCAGTGGGATGTTAATGGGCTGAAGTGGTGGATTGTTAAAAGTGTACCATGGTTTGTAACCAACAACGAAATCCACGATCACTTGGAAATGAAAACTGTTAAGCAAGAAAATAACAGCATAACACAGAAACACAAAGGGAGACTGGAGAACCACCCAAATGAGCTTGCTTTTATGCTACTAACCCGAGGCTATACAAATAGACTAAAAAGGAAAAATATCATCTAAAATGATCAGAACAGCAAAGAGTAGATGTTCTCAATGGAGGACACACTTAACATGCGAAACGTCAATGAACACATCTGCTAAAAGTTGCCGCTGATTGCAGATTAACACAGACGAAAAAAAATAATATTAAAAGGAAACTTGGTTATCCGCATATAGACTTTAATTTAGAAATTCATCACACAAACCACCGTCATCATATTCAGTATTAATCATAGGTCCATCGATCAGTGTCGAAGGTAGATTTCTGGCCTAAGCTGATTAAAAATATGTTTTAAAATAAGTTTATATTGACTGCTGCCTCAACGCAGCTATCATTGCGCTCGTGCACATTCATAACAGTTTGTTAGATTTTGATGCTTGCTAGAAGCAAGTTTGGTCAAACATTATTATGTTTTGGACAAACTATTATTATAGCATACAAATGGCTAGAATTGTTTTTTAATTCACTATTAAAAACTACTACTCTTCCTTCACAACCTCTCTCACCGCCAAGGGTCACTGATAGAGATCTCTTATAGAGATAAATGCTTCCTTGTCCAATATGTCTCTTTTTTATACGACTGCCTGAAAAAAGGAGTATATTGTTTTCAGGGTTCATGTATGTATGTATGTATGTATGTGAGTTTGTATATTCCACCATAACTTCTATACGCCTGAACTGATTTTGATAATTGAGGTATTGTTAGAATCCCTAGCTTATTCCGGGTGACATAGGCTAGTAAAATTTTTAAAAAAATTGATGAGGTGACCATGGTCCCGCATTAAAGACCAAAATTGAAAAAAAAAAATTGAAAATAAGATTAACTATATAATCATCATCTAGAAAATGATGAGTAGATTCCAAAAATATATAACACTATTGTTCAATATTTAGTGATTCACAAAAGAATATCATATTTTAATAAAAAATATGAATAAGATTCTAAAGGCTAGTATAATGCAAATTGCTTCTTATGGAGGTAAACTCCAAAAATAATATGGCAGAGCAGTCGTATTTTTTAATTCGTTATATTAATTTTTTCTACATATTTTATAACTTTTTGGTACAAAACAAATTTAAAAAAAGGAATGTTTTATTTTTGCATCTCAACCACCCACCACTACTTCAACCTATTGCCAGCTCACTACTGAGCACCAGTCTCTTTGTTTAAAAAGGGTTTGGCCATAGTCTACTACTCCGACCAAGTGCAGATTTGGCAGACTTCACACACCTTTGAGAACACTCGGGACAACTTAAGACACACATAGCTCTAAAGATTACAGGTGCAAGTCTAGGGATTGAACCCTGGAATCGCCTCAATTAGAGGCCAACATCTTCACCACTAGGCTATTACTGATTCATTAGTACCAAACTTAATCAAAGTCAAAAAAATAATAAAAACCACACATTAATTTAAAATTAATAATGTAAGTTCAAGCTTACCATTAAATACATCCAAATCATTAGGGCAGTAGAAGTTCAGTTCGCTGTAAACACTTGACTCCTCATATGGTACTCTTGTGGGTTTCAAACCACCTGCTTCAGGTGGGAAAAGAATCCACCTTTTCCTATAAAATGAGAAAGATCAATATGCCACATTTAATAATCTTTCTTTGAATATCTTTGATATGGTTATTGGATGGATCACCTTCCATGTACTTGTGCCACTAGGTTGTAACCATAGGTGTCTTGATGGGCTGGGGTGTGAGAACCTTTGCTTCCAACCCATAGGGTAGTGTCTGCAGGCCCTTTGTCAGGGTAACCAAACTGCTTCCATGATATTGCCTGTAAAATTGTCATTATCTTAATCTATCACTAGCCTCTATAGTTTTCTCACAATGGACACAGTTTACACTAATTAAGTATTGAACCTGGCCCTCTAGATTAGGCTTGTAAACAGCTCAAACCTGCTATCTCTAGGTTGTGGTAACAATTTGCAAAAGTAGATAATTAATATATCTATATAAAAATGTTACTTATAGTAAGCAACATAATTATTTTACCTTACATAATTCACTGTCGCTACTGAACCATTGGTGAAGATATTTGTAATCAAAGTACATCCACTCTTGGCTTGTGTTCAGCCCGCCTAAAAAGGTATTGAACGTCATTTTCTTAACCTGGCACCGTCTCTCCCAACATGGTTCGTCCGAAACAAAACTCTTTTTCAAACACCGAAAAGGTATTACTTTTTCACCGAAAACTGAATTCCACTTATTCTCATCCCATGCGCAAATCGGCCAGTCTTTAATAAACTGTCGAAATACTAGCGGTAGTGATGCTTTCACGGTCAAATTACGAATCACATCGTCCGTAACATCCATCGTGAAGTCCGAGGAGAAACTGGCGTTGGCGACATGCAGGCTGATGTGGTAATAACGATGAATGCAATCATGCAATGATCTCATCTACCATCAGTCATCACCTCGATCACCTCGTCATCATACAATACATACTTTTGAAAAAATTACAAAGAGAACCACCGCCTCAAATTAATCTGAGACCAGCACCAGAGACAAGTAACCACAGTGCAAGAGTATATACTCTTTGCCACAGTGCCACACCGCCAGGAGCCAATCTCAGACGAATGACCACAGAGTACATTGAATATGACAGATCAGCACTCAGCAGGGCGACCGGCTAAAAATTACAGCTACAGGCTACAGTGTAACGAACGTAATTACCTCTGATTGGTGTCCGACTCTTCCACTATTGGACAAAACCCATTGACGCAGCAAGAATACCATAAATACCATAATCATAACAATTGATACTGTAACAATGATTTTGCAGGTTTTACACAATTGCCCTACAGGGATGGATCATATGTAATGTACTCTGTGGATGGATCAATGAATGATGCTGGAATGATGGATCACACAGACACGAATCACAAGTGCCAATTGTCAAATATGACATTAACATTGAACTAAAATATTAAAATTTTTTTAAACAACGTTTTATTTTCAACAAAGAAATAAAAGGAAACTTAATAATATTTAAAGCTTTTAAAATATAATATATTAGCTAAAAAATATTATTAAAAGGAGTCCTAATACGCTAATTCTTTGTCCGAGGTAGCTGCCAGATCTTCGGTCTCCGGTGATGTCGACAAAAATATTATTTATTGCTGCCGTAAAAAGGTAAACGTGGGCCGTATTGGCGACGGCGAGGCATATTCGCACGACGTGGGCAGAGGTTATCAAAAGAAATAAGTAGGAATCCAAGTTCCTGGTTATCTGTCAATAATAAGCTGTCAATATGACATAGAAAGAAAAACTTGAATCTAGAGCCGTTCAACCAGAAAAAAAACGAAAGAAAAAAGAGAAAATTAAGGTGCAGATCAGAGTAAGGGGGAAGACCGAAGATGAAGAAAGCTAAAGCCACAAGCAGAGCTAAAGATTGCTGGTTTGTTGTTAAAATCAGAGACAAGGTCAGACAAGGTGAAAATATAAACAAACATTGAATTCATAGATTAAATTTGATTAGTGGTGGGTCGTTATCGTATTTTCGACAAACGAAACGTAACCGTTTCGCCGACGACGAAAACGGTTGCAGAAAACGGTTATCGTTGCAACTGGTTTGCAAACCAGTTGCGACGACAACCGTTCTTTAGAACGAAACATATTTGATATGGAAAGAGTTGCGTTTTTTTTAGTGAAAAGTAATACATTAACATTATCGACTGTATGTCATAGGCATAAAGTTCACTTTTGATTGTAAGAACTGTTTTGAGAACGAACGTGTCGTTGAATAAATTCATTCTCGACTGTATGTCATCGACATAAAGTTCACTTTTGATTGTAATAACTGTTTTGAGAACGAACGTGTCGTTGAATACATTCATTTTCGACTGTATGTCATCGACATAAAGTTCACTTTTGATTGTAATAACTGTTTTGAAAAACGAACGTGGAACGAGGACGACTACCAGTTATTCGAAGACTGGTTTGTGCAACGAAAACTGTTAACTGTTTTACCCAGGACGTAAAAACGGTTTCACCGTCGCAGAGCCGAGAACGGTTTTTTGAAACGGTTTCTCGTCGCAACGCCCACCACTAAATTTGATGAAAACCAAATCAATTTTCTAAAAACCTACGCTAAAAACTACAAGTTGTGGTTGCGTTGTACTACAACTACAACGCTATAGTTCTGAATATTCACAGTATCATGAACAGCCGATAAATATTATTCGGTTAAACCTCTCATTCGTGTTGAAGCAATAATGGTTGAAGTGGTATCGTCGTTTTTCTTGTCCAAGGCGCCAGATTTGATACAAAGAAGTCCGAACGATTTAGACGACGAATTTCTTGAATTAGCTGACGAAGCGAATGAAGCTCTTAATGAATTTCAATTACCGCCAGCTGTAAAATGCGTGTACAATCCATCTATATACGCGAGATATACGTTTCAAATGTATGCACGAAAATACTGCAATACAAAGAAAAAGATAATGTTTTTTGGAATGAATCCAGGACCCTGGGGGATGTCTCAGACGGGGGTTTGTAGTTTTGTTTAAGCTCTTACACTTTATATAGTCACTGTTGCACAGCCCTGTGGAAACTCAGATTAGTATTTTAGTATCCTCTAAATTATGTTTCTCTAAGCTCTAAGGGTTCAGCTGTGATAATATAATTGACATTAACGCGTACATATTTATGTGATCTAGGTATAGTGTAAGAAGAAAACTAAAAAAATTGCCTATTAGCTTTTGTTACGTAGTAAATAAAAAATTCAGAAACAAATAAATGAGAAAGCAATTGGTTATGGAGAAAACACAATAAAAAAATGCTGCTTTGGGTTTCACGACCACATACATGCTCTGAATTTGCTTTTATGTGACTAGTAAGATTTGTTTACACTATTAAAATTCTAATATGTTCACAGGTACCCTTTGGTGAAGTTAGCTCAGTAAGAGATTGGCTAGGAATTGAAGGTCCAGTTAATAAGCCTCCAAATGAGATTCGAGAGCGCCCTGTTGATGGTTTTCAATGCAAGAGGACAGAGGTGTTAGAACTTTTAGAATTCACTATATGTAATTCTCATAAATGAAAGCGAGTTCCTAAGCTGGCTTAAGTTCGTAATAATTTTTTACATTGATGATTTTTTATAAGACAGCATTCAGATAGCTAACACAATGTGTTGTGTTAAATCAATAAAATAATTAACCGGTTTGGCTTTAAATCTATATTTTAGAAAAACTAGATGATGCCCGTGACTTTGTCCGTGTGGATTGAGCCCGCAGGAACTTTAATTTTCCGGGATAAAAAGTAGCATTTGTAGTTCATCTATTCCAGACTATTATCGGTCTCCGTGCCAGATTTCATCCAGATCCGTCCAGCCGTTCTAGAGTTATGAGTGTTCGAACAAAGCTGACTTTGTTTTATATATTAAGATTTATAAACCCCATAAATATTAATTAATTTAATTTCTAGGTGAGCGGTAAACGTTTCTGGGGCTTACTCAAAACTATATGTGGCACTCCTGAGAAGTTTTTTGAAACCAGTTTTGTATACAATTATATTAACCAGCAATGGATGAAAAGCAATGGTTGTAACCTTACTCCAAGTGATTTCAAGGTATAATAGTATCTTTCCATGTAATCTATACTAATATATAAAGAGGTAAAATTTGTGACGTTGTAGGGGGTAATCTCTGGGCTATAATATATTAACCCGAAAAATTAGGGAGTTTCCATGGGAATTTAAAAAACTTATTTCACGTAGACGAAGTCGCGGGCATCTGCTAGTAAATCATTCAAGGCAGTGGTTCTATGAATCTTGCACATATCCAGCATACCTTTGGCAATAAATAACTTTGAAATTGATGCTTTAAACTTTTGTGCTAACAATTAAACCAGTTAAAGGCACTTAAAAAATTACTAATATTTTATTTGCTAATTGTATTGTTTCCTCTTTTGTAGGTATCAGAAATGGAATCTTTATACAATATTTGTGATCCCATATTTGTCAGAATTTTAAAATTATATGAAGTGGAAATTGTAGTAGCAATAGGAAAATTCTGTGAGACCAGAGCCCAGAAGGCAATCAAGAAATATTTACTTTCAAGTTCAATTAAAGTAAGTAATGTGACAAAGAAAGATGAAACATTTTTTTAACATATAAAAGGTTAACCTTTGGCTAATCAGGCTATGTGAAGATGTGGTCTAAGCTTGAAGCTGGCTGACTATGAAATAAAAAGTTTTCAAAATTGTTGAAAACTTTTTATTTCATAGTACAATGCTTGTGCCACTTATGAAGTCTTGTTTTGACAATACCACCTTCAGCAGATTTTCCTAAATATTCTGGGTAAAAATCTGGAAGGGCTTCAGAAGTTTTAACTAAACCAGTTTCTACATACCATTAAAAGAAGCCTACAACCTTCCCCTGGATACAACCTATATTATTATAAGATATAGCTGCACTTGTGGTAACTATCGCTAGAAAAGCTGATTCAGTAATAGGTGGGTGCTACAACTCTCCACTGATGATGATAGTGAAAGCCTGCCCGCATGCTGATAGGCCTTTCACTAGATATGGCCGTACAAAGACGTGTTATCGTTGCCAAAATGAACCATAATTAGAAAAGCTGATTCCTGTACAGTATTAAAGTATGCGCAATACCTATGTGTACCTGTGTATATGAACTGACGCTATTCATCGGGCCTTTCACTAGATATCACCTCAAAGATGTTATGAACATACATACTGTAAAAAATATTAGCAATTATTCATGTCACGTTGATTGCTAATAATTATGAAAGTGTAAGAATTTATTTAACTTTATTTTTATTTTACTTATTAACCTGTTATCGTTACGCGAGCCTTACGCAAACTAGAGTACAAGTGGTGCCATCTAGGTGGCACAAAGTAAACTAAATTAACTTCTACGCAAACAATTATTTTAATAAAAGCAAAGAATAAAATTATTATTTATATTCATTTACGTATTTCGGAACCCTGCATGTCGATAAATATATTATTATTGACTAAATGGCTACATAAACTTAACCTCAAAACTTAAAAGTCAGATTACTCCAAACTCCCATCGAATATCTCAATTTTTTTTTTTTATTATATAATCCTGAGTATATTTCCAATGTTTTACCGTTAATTTCATTAAGAGCAAGAATGGCCCACTTTTGAACATTCTCTTTTGAACTATTAACGAAAAACTTAACAATATTTCCAACTGTATTTATAAGGTTTTAATCGTTTTGTTGGCATGTTTGCTAGATGTTTCTACATGTAAAATTGCAAGAAATGTGACAAGGACGGGGAAGGGGTCAAAAAATCACTAAATTAGTGTGAAGTAGGTACTTTTTGGAGGATCCCAAAAAGGTTGAACAAAATGACCGTGAAAGCACAGACAGACACTTTCGCATTTATAATATTAGTATGAATAGTATGGTTAACATTATAAATTTACTTTATGTAAATTTTATATTTTTATTTTATTTGATTTTCAGGTACTGTATTTATCCCATCCAAGCCCTAGGAGTGTTAATAATAACAACTGGGAACAGAAGGCTTTGGAAGAATTAAAAAAACATGATTTATTAAAATATTATACATGATTTATTCAATTCAATTCTTGGTTTTATGGCTTGCGTTTGTACCGAATGGGTACAATATACCTCGCCAATGACGCGTGGAATGGAGGAGACACGCTATAGAGCTGGAAGGTTCTAAGTGTCCAGCTTTTAATTTGGATTATGTACCTATTAATAGCAGGTTTCTTTTTCCTATGTTGTATGGACAGTTTCTACCCTAGAACAACACAATATAATGACTAGTACCTACTTGAAATATTACACACATAAGATCATAGATATTATTACAGCTTAATATTGTTAGTTTTAATATATTTACATAAAAATTTACAATAAGGACTAAACACAGACATTAATAAACACTATACATTCACTGGACGGGGGATTTGTGGTGGAAGGACATCATAGAGGGGATGAAGAAGTTTGGGACAAGAAAACAATATATGGGAGACAGTACCTTCGTCTAAGCCACATTCACACAGGGAGTGATCTCTAACTCTGATCTTGTGCAGATGAACAGGTGTGCAGGAGTGACCAAGGCGTAATCGGCATATTGTAGAAGTTACCCACCTATCTGCATATTTGTAGAAGAAAAACCAGAGTAGAATTTGCCTTTAACCGGTTTTGATTAATTCCAGGCCTTGTCCAGATCAGTTTTAGATAGAGCACTCAAATCTTGGGAGCTATTCTTAAAATGATCTTGGGAACCCATTTGTATAGCAGCCTTAGCACAAGAATCAGCTGTTTCATTGCCTGCAATGCTAGAATGACTTGGGATCTATACCAAGGTTAAGGCTAAACCATTTTGATGACAGGAGAAGGATGATACTGCAGATTTTGGGTTCTGATAAGGGTAAACTCTGCGAGTCGGAGAGCCATCATTCAGGTTCAGGACACAAAGGTTCATATCCTCAAAGATGTCAACCAACGATGGAGCAAACCCGTCACAGTTATAACACCCCCAACGTGTATGGTGAGTATTAAAATCACCCATAATCACAGTTGGACTAGGAAGAGAAGATATGATAGATTCAATTTCTGGGATAAGGGAAGGATTGGGGTTAGGTACCGTATATAGAGAGGAAGGAAATATTTACAGCTCTGACAGCAACAGCATTAATCTGACTGCTATGAGAGGGGATAGGAATAGAGGAGAAAGGGAAGTTGTGCCGAATGAAGATGGCACTACCTGCATAGCCGTCATCCTCGTCATCCCGCAGACAAAAGAAACCAGGGACTCGAAATCGAGAACCGGGTCTCAGCCATGTCTCCGAGATAGAAATTATGACAGGGCTATGCAGGTTGATTAGAGATATTAAATCTTGTTTTTTGGAACGAATACTTTTACAGTTCCATTGAAGCAGGGCTGTTGGAGTCATTGTTTAAGATTTTAAACAAGGAGTTAAGGTTTTGGGCAACGTTGGGCGGTAAAGGGAGTTCATCACATGGGGATAAGAGGCTTACAAGTAATGCTGTGAGGTTTTCTAACATTTGACTTTGGGCCTGAGTAAAGTAAGATTGGCTATTGCTAAAAGCACAGCCATTGGGTTGGAAAGAGCATGGATTATTGACTAATGATTGGTGAGCTTGCTTATCATAGCCTTTTGGTAATGGAGCACGAGGGCGGGGTGTCCGGAAGACTGTCTCCCGCTGGCCTTTATGAGGGGAATTGGAGGTAGTGGGGCGATTTAGGTTTGAAGGGTGGGGGGAATTTGTAGGACGGAGAGGATTATTAGGACGAGTAGAATAAGACGGGGTCGAAAATAATTCGGTTGATACTTCAGCATATGTTTTCCCAACTGGGGGGAAACGGGCTGATGCTTCTGCGTAGGAGATGTTTTCCTGAGACATGACTGTTTTAATGTTCTGTTGGCGGGAGAACTCTGGACAGTCCTTGTCTGATGCAAAATGTTTACTTGTGCAGTGAATGCAAGTAGCTTTGTCCTTTGTAACATCACAAGAGTCACCTGTATGTGACTGTGAACACCTGTAACACCTAGGCTTAGACCTACACTGAGTTTTAATGTGGCCAAAACGGCAGCAATTCATGCACTGTATGATGGGGTATTTATAGGGCTCTACTGGGAGAGATGTGTAAAATGAAAAAATCCGTGAGGAAAGCATCTGGCCTCTAAAAGTTACAACAACTGATTGGGTAGGAACCCAATCAGTAACGCCTTCATTATTAACTTTACGGTTAAGGCGGCGGGCTTTAAGAACCTCGCCACATCCAATCGGCAGAACTAGGGATTCAACGCACTAAACCCATCCGTGTAATGTTATAAGTTGGAATAATAGCAGTGTATTTAGTCATTGGAAGTATTGGGCGAACCAAGAAGTCGTTGGCTCCTTGGGGGTTCGAAAATTCGACACTAATTTTGTTTCGGCCAACACTCTTGACACCATCGTTTATTATGTTACTGAATTTGTTTTTATGTAAAAATTGGCCAAATTGGAGAGCACGGATTGATGTGCCAGCAGATGGGTCCGAGACTTCCCTCGAGACATGGATTATAAAGGGACCTTTGTCGTCCTTGCTTTAACTTTTAGCTCCTTCAGCGAAAGAGGGATGGATATAAACGGATTCAATAGATGCTGTTTGTGATGGTTGAATAACAGTTTTTTTAATGCTCTCTGCATTAACAGTATCTGAATCGACATGCCGCTTCCGAGAAGAGTCGGTCTGCCATGGCGCGTCAGACGCGTTTTGAGACCCGTCAGGGTCTGGGGGCTTCCGAGGTGGATCCACCTCCATCTCTACTCACCAACACCACAAAAACCCTAGTCACAAACAATACAGTACACAGAAACCAGCTATTTTCAATCAAAAAACCACTCCAAAAAACACCACACGTGCGTCAACCAAAGCCAACGCGAGCGAACACATGATTTATTAAAATATTATACAAGTAACAAAATATATGAGCATGTCAGAAACAAATCCCTTTTCTCAAGTGTCCAAACGACATTTGTATGTTCATGGAAGATAAAGTCCATGCACATTTATCAGTTCATAAAGAAATATTTGGAATAAGATCTTTATTAATTTTCTTCTATGTCAGAAATGTTAAGAAAGTTGATTGTGATAATAGCATTATGAAAATTGTAACGTAACAATTTTGAGGCAGTAAATTTTAATTAATTATTGATTTATCACTCTATTGTTTAATTTTGTATCCAATCAAAATTCATCATACGAACATCGACAGCGATGAAAAAACGGCGGCCTATGTCAGAAAAGACGGGTGACGCGTCGGGGGTTGTGGTTTAGTATATGTGCCGCGGCGGAGGGGGGAGGGAGTCTACCCCCCCTCTAAGCCAAACTCGTCGAATCCCAATAGTTTTCGAGATATTAATTTTTTTAAATTTCAAAATTTTGAGGTTAGTTTTACGGAAATTCGACCTTAAGGGTCCTTATACGGATTTCATACTTTTTCAAGTACCATTTATAGATAAATGGAATAACAGCTGTTGGGATATTATGGTATTAAATTAAAGGTAATGTATTCATCTCTAGTTAGACCTCATAAAAAATGCACACTCCGATACAAATTTTCGGAATAAATACGTTTCTACGAACGCAAGAACTGCTGAAAATGACGAAAAATGGGGTCTGGATAGGAACCCACAAAGCTAGATCGGCTACATATTTTAACTTGAAAATCACAAAAGAGTGGGGCTTATATAGTCCTCTACCCAAATGCTGGAACATTAAACATACAAATAAATACTTCGTCATTTATGTGTCACACAAAAAATTCTTCATACATTTTTCTATGGAAAGAAGCCGGCCGCTTGGCGTTTGGCGCTCAGTACGCGCTGAGATGCGCTCGTGAACGGGTGGGTGTATCGCTTTTTTGCATGAAATTTATTACGACAAATTTAACACCGTGTTGTATACTGCGCTTGATAAAACTTGATATTGTTATCCGACACAAAGAAGAAAGTTCTCAATTACCCTTTTTTTTTTACCCGATTACGGCAAAGCCAAAAGGAAAGGGTACGAGATTAGGAGTCTATGTATGTATATGTGTGTGTGCGTGCGTGCGTGTTTGTGTGTGTGTGGGTGAGTGTGTATGTATGTTGGATGTATGTATGAATGTATTAATTGAAGTCTATGACACTCCAGAGCCCATAACTACACTCAATTATTATTATAGCCAACTATACCTATGCAAAAAAATTTGGTCAATACGTTAGTCTGTTACGGCGTGATTGAAGAACAATCCTACTAACCAAACTTTTTCACAATAATTTTAGTACGGTAAGCGCCATTTTGAAATTCTTTTTTATCGTCCTGATTTCGTTCAAAATCGATATCTGGTGTTCCCTGGGATCACTGAACTGAAAACTTTACCCAAAATTAAAAAAAAATCAGCACCATTTTGAAATTCTTTGTTATTGTACCGATTTCGTTCAAAATCGATATCTGGGGTTCCCTGGGATGACAAAATAGGAAACTTTTACCAGAATTTTAAAAAATCAACGCCATCTTGAAATTCCTTGTCATTGTACCGATTTCGTTCAAAATCGATATCTGGGGTTCCCTGGGATCACAAAATAGGAAACTTTTACCAGAATTTTAAAAAAGTCAGCGCCATGTTGAAATTCTCTGTTATTGTACCGATTTCGTTCAAAATCGATATCTGACGATCCCTGGAATCGCAAAACAGGAAACTGTTACCAAAATTTTAAAAAATCAGCGCCATTTTGAAATTCTTTGTTATTGCACCAATTTCGTTCAAAATCGATATCTGACGATCCCTGGGATCACAAAACAGGAAACTGTAACCAAAATTTTAAAAAATCAGCGCCATCTTGAAATTCTTTTTTATTGCACCGATTTCGTTCAAATTCGATATCTGACGATCCCTGGGATCACAAAACAGGAAACTGTTGCCAAAATTTAAAAAAATCAGCGCTATCTTGAAATTATTTGTTATTGCACCGATTTCGTTCAAAATCGATATTTGGGGTTCCCTAGGACCACAAAACAGGCAACTGGTATTAAAATTAACAAAAATCAGCGCCCTTTTGAAATTATTTGTAATTGAACCGATACCGGTTTTATGATTCTAGGGATCGTCAGAACGAAAAATTTTAAACGAAATCGGTTCAATAACAAAGAATTTAAAAATGGCGCTGATTTTTTAATTATGGTAAAAGTTTTCTGTTTTGTGATCCAAGGGATCCCCAGATATCGATTAGGAATGAAATCGGTATGATAACAAAGAATTTCAAAATGGCGTTGACTTTTTTATATGCTGGTAAAAGTTTCCTATTTTGTGATCCCAAGGAACCCCAGATATCGATTTTGAACGAAATCGGTACAATAACAGAGAATTTCAACATGGCGCTGACTTTTTTAAAATTCTGGTAAAAGTTTCCTATTTTGTGATCCCAGGGAACCCCAAATATCGATTTTGAACGAAATCGGTGCAATAACAAATAATTTCAAGATAGCGCTGATTTTTTTAAATTTTGGCACCAGTTTCCTGTTTTGTGATCCTAGGGATCGTCAGATATCGATTTTGAACGAAATCAGTTCAATAACAAAGAATTTCAAAATGGCGCTGATTTTTTTAAATTTTGGTAACAGTTTCGTGTCTCGTGATCTTAGGGATCGTCAGATATCGATTTTGAACGAAATCGGTTCAATAGCAAAGAATTTCAAAATGACGCTGATTTTTTAAAATGTTGGTAACAGTTTCCTGTTTTGTGATCCTAGGAATCCTCAGATATCGATTTTGAACGAAATCGGTTCAATAACAAAGAATTTCAAAATGGCGCTGATTTTTTAAAATTTTGGTAACAGTTTCCTGCTTTGTGTTCCTCGGGATCGTCAGATATCGATTTTGAACGAAATCGGTTCAATAACAAAGAATTTCAAGATGGCGCTGATTTTTTTAAATTTTGGTAACAGTTTCGTGTCTTGTGATCTTAGGGATCGTCAGATATCGATTTTGAACGAAATCGGTTCAATAGCAAAGAATTTCAAAATGGCGCTGATTTTTTAAAATGTTGGTAACAGTTTCCTGTTTTGTGATCCTAGGAATCCTCAGATATCGATTTTGAACGAAATCGGTTCAATAACAAAGAATTTCAAAATGGCGCTGATTTTTTTTAAATTTTGGTAACAGTTTCCTGTTTTGTGTTCCTCGGGATCCTCAGATATCGATTTTGAACGAAATCGGTACAATAACAAAGAATTTCAAAATGGCGGTGACTTTTTAAAGTTTGGTAACAGTTTCCTAGTTTGTGATCCTCAGATATCGATTTTGAACGAAATCGGTACAATAACAGAGAATTTCAAAATGGCGCTGACTTTTTTAAAGTTTGGTACCAGTTTCCTGTTTTGTGATCCCAGGGATCCTCAGATATCGATTTTGAACGAAATCGGTTCAATAACAAAGAATTTCATAATGGTGCTGATTTTTTTAAATTTTGGTAACAGTTTCCTGTCTTGTGATCTTAGGGATCCTCGTATATCGATTTTGAACGAAATCGGTACAATAACAGAGAATTTCAAAATGGCGCTAGCTTTTTAAAATTTGTTACCAGATTTTTACTTTATGGAATTAAGAAACACGTGTTTCAGGATTTTTGGAAATTCCACCCCCAAGGAATTTTTAAAAATTTCACCCAAGCGAAGCAGGGGTGCGTCTGCTAGTATTTACTATAATTATGTGGCGCGGAGGCATAGATATTATGTAGTAAATAAATAATCAAATATTTCAAGTTACAAAATTGATTAGTTGGCTATAAAATCGAGCGTAGAGCGTAGTGCTATATATGCGTACAGATATATGCTGTAGTGTGGCGAGTTATATACCTAAAGTTGGCTGCGGCCTGATTGTATAAGGCCCCTTAACTATGTTTAATTAGGTGGCGAGTGCTTAGTAGTCGGTGGGGGGAGCCAGGGAATCCTCCTCTCTCCTCCCGTTCCCCTCCCCCTCCCCCCGCACATATACTAAAAACAACAGAGCATTTTTTTTAATTCCTTGCAGTAGCAAATGTATAACTTCCTCTTAGGACAAATCGAATAACAATAATATTGTAGTAATAAAATGATTTAACTGTTCACATATTATAATATGTTTGCTTTCACAATTTTTTTTTTACTTAAGCGGTATATTAAACCCTTATGAACCTAATTGCCAGTCCTGCGGCCGGGCACTACCTGTGTAATTACGTTCAACCCTAACCTAACCCTAGCCTTTTGACAAATATTTGTTTAATACATAATGCACGAATCTCGGGAAACCTAACCTCAAAATGTCGAAATTTTAAAGTATTAATTTCTCAAAAACTATTAGGTACGATTCGACGGAAAATATTTTCGCGTTACGTTTATTACAATAGTACCTTTCTGTAAAAAAAAAAAAAAAATTCTACTGCACGGCACATATAATAAACCTAAATGCTTCTAATAGTCAATCCGTCACTGACTTGCAGAAGCCTTACTATTGTCATAATAAGGAAATCTGTAATAGCAAAGGTGATCAAATGACATAGGTACTACGATTACTAGGTACCATACGTGGGTAGATACGTAGGTAGTTTAATAATAATAAAGAACAAGCACTTATTAACCTCACAACTTGTAATCTTTAATTACTTTAAAGAAACACCGATTTAAATGTTTAAATTCAAATGGTTTTTATTCAAATGATCAAATGAATCTACCACCAACTCGGAAGGCCTCTCTCACCGAAAAGAGCTGGCGAGAAACTCGGCGGTAGCTCTTTTTAAAAGGTTTTTAAAGTAATTTTTACAATATTAACTCAATTTACGATATTCAAGAACGAAACCGATTCACAAATATTTATCACAACTCTAACATTAATAAAAAAAGTCTAAAATCAAACTATGACGTAGCAAAACCTAGGCACGCAATATAAATGGAAAATCAAGTAGAAATTGATCTTTGAACCTTTCGCTTACCAGAGTATCCTATATGTTACTTGTCTCTGTACCAGCTCGAACTTTAATGAAATACCAGACCAACATTTAGGTGCACTTTCGCACCACCACTCGGTAGCTCGCGGCGTTACAATGGCCGACTCGCTCCGATTGGCGGAACGATATAGCGGATACTTAAACAATTGAAACTCGTTAAGAGTTTAATAAATCACATAGCTATAGTGTAAAACGTGCTAAACTAGCTTCTAAAATTATTAAAACTATTTACAATTATTAAACAGCAAAATATCTGCACAAAATAAATAGTAAACAATCAAGTAGATACTTAGAGCCAAGACCTCAGTTTTAAATCCTTAAACAATTCTTTAGATCTCACGATGTTAGAAACAATTAATAAACTTTAACAATAAATTGCTAATATTATGTTAGATTCTTCAGATCGGGTTGCGGGTTCGAAGCCCTGGCATCTTCTCCCACGATATATAGGTATATAAAATCGTTATATTTTATAATATTTATTTCGTTTATATCAACGCACGGCCTAAACCGCTGGAGTTATAAACTTGAAATTTTAACAGTAGGTTCCTTTTGAGACGTAGGCGCTCACTAAGGAAGGATTTTTCAAAATTCCATCCCGAAGGGGATGAAAATAATAAAAAAATATAATTAAACAAATACATATATAAAAATATAAATAAATGAAACTTGGTTTTTTGGCTTTCGGTAAAAAATTAAAAAGTATATCACCGTTTTTGAGAATTCCACCCCCAAAGGGAAATAGGGGTTGGAAGTTTGTATGAAAGTCCTTCAAGTTTCTCAAGTTATAGGCATGAAACATGGTATCTGAGCTACCAGTTAAAAATAAAGAAAAAACTTGTTTCACAGTTTTTGAAAATTCTACCCCCAAAGAAGTGAAATAGAGTTTGTTCTTCAATCACGCCGCAACAGAGCAACGGGTATTTTGTACGGACATTTAGGGACCAGGACTACTTTTTATTGCGGGAAATTAAGGAGTGCCTGTGGGAATTTAAAAAACTTATACCACGCGAACGAAGTCGCGGGCATCCTCTAGTCTTTAATAATATTTTAAATATCATTGAATAGTTATGTCGTACAAACTTCAAAAATATTGTGGGGGAACACCATTTTTCAATTCAGTGATCCTTTTTCGAAATATATTTGCTTAATTGTGATAAACACCCGCCTAAACCGTTTACAAGTAAGAAGGACCAACAGGCCTATTACACTGCACTTTGTACAGGGCCCTGTGGTAAGGGTAGGCGTTGCTGCTAATTAGAGCGTCGCATAATACAAAGCAATAAGAACCGATTTAGGGACCCTTACCTCCTAATTCTTATTACACTACACTGATTTAAGTGTAAGGATCCTTGTGAAAAGTGCAGTATATTAGGTGGCCTCTATGGAATCCAGAAGGATAGACAAAGATTTTTATTCTTACTCTATGGTTCAAAAAAAGAATGTCGTTACCATCTTCATCCTTTAAGTTACTTGTCTCTGGTCACAAAATGTTACTTGTGTCTGGTCACAAATGTCAGTCTCTGGTCAGTTTTAACTTGTCTCTGGTCAGTCTGGTCTGGTCTGATCTGATCGGTGACATCGGTGATGCGAATGATGTTGAATTTTGAATTTTTGATTATTGAATTAGAAGAATTTTAGCATCAGTCAACCAGTCACAGTTTACGATCTACTATAAAAGTCCGCTCCGCAGTCAGGAGGTTAAGTTAGTACCGAAAGAGCATAGTTAAATATGTACAACCTACGAAAGAGTATCCTTTACTTGTCTCAGCGAAAGAGCGAAAAATTCAAATAATTTTATCCTCTATAATCAGAAATTCAAATAACTTAGTAATATTTTGTTAATGGATAAGTTTACTGTCATATACTTATCACAGCAATCATAATGGTCGAATTCATGAAACGAGCCTTGGAGCTGGCATCCGAAGCACTAGCAGCCCAAGAAGTACCAGTTGGTTGCCTTTTCACTATCAATGACACCATTGTGGCAGAGTCAAGAAACAGTGTGAATGTTACTCGTAATCCAACCAGGCATGCCGAAATGAACTGTATCGACTCTGTTATGGAGTATTGTAAAAGCAACAATATGGACTATGCAAATTATTTTAGAAATATCATAGTTTATGTCACTGTGGAGCCTTGCATTATGTGTGCAGCTGCACTGAACATTTTGAAAGTAAATGAAGTTGTCTACGGCTGTGCCAATGACAGGTTTGGTGGGTACACAGTGTTAGATGTAAGAAAATTTTATGAACCTAATTATATATTGACTGGTAACCTCTGTGCTGATGACGCCATGGCTCTTTTGAAGCAGTTTTATAAAGGTGTTAACCCGAACGCCCCTGAATCAAAAGTAAAGAAAAAGTCAACTTAACTATTATCATTCTTACCAGAATTCCTAACAAACCTCTTTCTAGACCAGTTTATAAAGAGCTTGATGAAGCATGCAGAGAAATAATTTTTTATTACTACTTACTTTTTTTTTGTTCATTAAGTAATAAATTATGTCATCATATAAAAAGTTTAACTGATATAAATAAATAAAGCCTTTATTCAGACATTTACAGTTTTTTACTATTTAATCTTGCATAATGTATGTATATCATAATTATACTGTTAATACTATAGAAGAATGATGTCCTGCGACATGTGTCCCTAGAGATGTCGGGCGAAGTTGAGCAAAGTGTATGAGGTATATTATACTGAATACTTGAATGAAACAATGGTCTCTATTCATTTGTAATTGGTTGTTATTATATTTATATGCTATTAGGATGACGGTTAGCATTCTATCCTTTTCTCTCAACTAATTAGTCATTAGACCCACTTGCAGATCTGGGTATCCTTTTAACCCAGAGTATTCTGTTACTTTGACAGAATTAGTTTAAAACTTGTCAAAATTTCAAATTTGTTTTTGGAGTAAAACAGCGTCTTTGCAAGCAGGCCTTAATTGGAAAAGAGATAAACCAATTTTTATTATCCTAATAGCATCGGGATTGGGTAACTTAAGAATGTTGCATTAAAAAAAAATAAGAGTTAATGTTTCGTTTATTTTAGATAGACAAACTTAATATACTAAGCATGTGAGTGAAAATATTTACATAAATCATGAAATGCTAATGGACAACTACTGAACCTGTTAGGACATCATTAATCTTATGTGTCTGATATTGTCCATTTAAAATTTCAAACAGTCACTTAGCTTATGGAGTGCTATTATTTTGCATTTGCTCTACAGAAAGAACAGTTGGCCTTATTTTTACATTGCAAATTCGATTTATTGTAATCGTATATTGTTTGATCACATTGGCATCAAAGTAAAATGGACCCAAAAACACAAATTCAGTACAACCAATTTTAATTTTGAAATGTATCTGTTTGTGCTGGCTGTGGAATCATGCACGAAATTCAGTTCTAAACCAATTAAGTTAAGGTTATTTTTACTTTAACGCTGATGTGATCAAATACTTGATTACAATAAATCGAATTTGCAATGTAAAAAGACTTAGACTAAGCATAAAAGAAAAATAATAAGTTACAAATTATCCACAGTTATTAATATTTAAATTAAGTATATGATTATTATTCACAGTATTCTATAAAGAATGATTTTTTATCCCCCTTAAATAGTGTAAAACAAAAAATAAAAACAACTCCCCCAAACATTACTCAAGTAGCCCATTACATATATTCATCCCTCCATCTGAACATGCTTAAAATTAAGATTTTAAAAAATCACAACAAGAACAGTGATAACAAAATTGTTATCTTTAAATTTGGATGAAAGTCATCCTTGCCACAATTACACTTGTAAGTTAAACTCATGTAAGTCATTTACATCGGTAACACGAGAAATTTACATAAAAAATTACAAATGTAATAGTGGCCAAATTATTAACTAAGGCCCCAATTACACTTGTCAGTTTTAATGTAACTCACTTTTTGCAAACAATACTTAAAAGTGTAAAAGCCAAGTGCAACTAGCTGGCCCAAAGGTAAACTTAAATGCTTGTTATTACTCAAAACATTCTTGAATATTTTACAGCATGTTGCTAGAGAGATAACAATTTTTTTATCAAGCAATAATACTTGTTGTATAGGACATTTAAAAATAGATTGAATAACATTTAATTTGCCTGTGTTGACTTAAACTGTACTGTAGTTATATAATCATTGTTTATAAGCAGATGTATACATTCTAATTTGTTGTCTAAAATATTTCATAATTTAAAGCTATCCCTGAACTATGTCAGCACTGACCACCACTGCACTGGCAAAACATAGCACATAGCTTGACAATCATATGTGGCAACAAACAATACAGTTGTTAAAGTTACTTATTATATTGTTTTTGTAAAGTGTAACCCCACATAAATAAAGTACCAGCAGTGAGTGATGTGGTATTGCTTAGTGTTGGCCATAAACCCTATTATTATCATACTAATGCTATTTTGACACAACTTAACAAACTTTATATTATTTCAATCAAACAAATAATATATATTAGTATCTAATAATAATTATATGCATATTATAATATGTATATACTTAACTATTCTATTTACTCTATATTAATATAAAAGTGAGATCCATTTTATGGATAGTGTACTGGGTATATAATATTTAATTTACACCGTTCAATATTTTCATGTCCCAAAATAATGACATTTATGAATAATATACACCTTACAATAAATAGTATGCAACAAACAAGATTTTCATTCATTTTTTTTTCATTTAGAATTCTCAAGACTCAAAATATATTAAGCAAAACTCAGTAATGTCAAATAAGTGAATTGTAATCATCTCTATTAACTATCCTCACCAGTGTTATTGTGTTGGAACTTGCTCATGTCCATGTATAATAAAATCTTGATGTAATTGATGAGAAATTTATTGCATTCACAGTAATATTTGGGTCACATTGAAGTTATAGAATGTCTTACCATTCTGCAAGTGTGTCTGCATAGGAGAATAAAGCCAATAGAGATGTTGCAATTATTTATCCCATAAAACAGTCCCATTACTGATCAACATAACTTCACAATAACTTCTGATTAAAGTTTGCATTCTTATGATTTATAGGCGGTATAAGAAATTTGTTTAATAAACAATAATTATAACCAACCATTTCATATACTGCCTTTAAGCACAGACGATATTTGTGATTTTGTACTGTCAGGTTTAAGATTATAAAAATAATAATACAACATCCTTTTCAACCATTACAACCTGAACGCAAAAGCACAACCCATTTTTCAGTATCATCATCAAAACATATCCACAAGGATATCACAGATGTTCCACTAAATCTAAGATGAGATCTCACAATTACATTCTCTCAGCCATCTATTGCCAAACTTTGAGACAAATATTGATATTCACAATATATTGTGATATTGGCTAAAACATAGGGTTTAGTAAAATTACTGTAAATTCAGCCAATAACAATAATTATATTGTGATGTTGCAATGTTATCACAAGTTTTGGAATACAGCCGCAGCCTTAACTGACATAAAATAAAGAACAAGAGTGCATCAGCGACATATGCTTAAATATGTAATAATATTAATAATGGTATGAGCACTTAATCTAGCATAAAATATTTTTTTTTACAAACTAATGACAACAATTATCACAAAATATTGATATATTATGACTATTCCATAACTTTTAGTAGCAAACTGGTTTTCAAAAAGATACTAGGCTATAGATGAATTCAAATACTTTCTTCATTTGAATGTGAGAAAGCCTACGATCTTAAAAAATAATATATTTTGAATTTGAGTGTGAAAACAAGTATCCTTTTAAAAAGGATAGCTCTACTTCAACACTGTTTATTTTCCACAGCTAAGTCAGTATTTTCTCATTCATATGGGACAGTTTATAAAATATGTTAACACCCGCAATAAGATTGCTACCAAAATTTGTAACATATGGAACAAACAATATGTTCAATATTTATTCAGTTGGGCTATGAAACCCATTGACAACTGGTTGCACAGGCTGGGGACTGCTTGCATTATGCTCTCCATTCTCTTGAACATGATTTTGATCTGGAATCACATCATTACCATTTTCTGCAGGTGGCTCATGTTCTGGACTTGAGCAGCTAGAACTACTGCAACTATCTGAACTAGAAGAGCTATCACTCTCAGAGTCTTCACTTGAGCCTTGGTTGTGCCTTAAGCGGGTGTTTTCAAGGACCAACTTCTCATTTGCCATTTGTAGCTCTCGAATTTGCTGCTCTTGTTCCTTTAACTGTTGCATGACATCATATAAAGAAGATTCATCTATCGAGCCTGAATTATCAGATGTACCTGATGTATCTCTGTCAGTTGCCGGACTATCTGCATCTGCACACATTTCTCTGTCAGTTGCTGTCATATCATTGGTGTCTTCTAGATCTTTTGGCTTGCAACGTTCGCTCCTCTTCACAAGATTATCATATTTAGCTTCGAGTAAAAGATACTCTTGAATGAGTTCATTCTTGGACATATTAGACAAACGTTCACATTGCGCATCCTCATAAACACTTGAAAATTCCTTTGTCAAATATTCTTCTTCATCTTCTGGGAGAGAATAGAAGTAGTTTTCTTCTGAGTCTACACTGAAACTGGAATCTCTCGTCCGAGCAGAAGGTGTTCTGTAGATATACAAGTTATTTTCTGGTTCTGGTTTGTGAATTTCCATCAGAAACTGATTGTTATTGAAAGGAGCCTGGGTCTTAGACAGGGCTAGTTTCCGAAAACGATTATTCCTTTTAGTATTTACAATTTTTCTTCTATCCTGCCAGGGAACTTTAAGATATGGCTTCGAGATTTTCCATTTTGTCTTCCCGCGCCTTCTCTTTTTCTTAGCACTTGCACTTCTCTCCAATTTGTGTTTTGGAACTTCTATCATAGATGGCGCTTCAACTAATATCAGCGAACGGGTTGAGTCGCCATCTTTAATCTCCGCTAACTTATTTACATCCATATTTAGCAAACAAATGAAATACCTGTATCACAACTCTTTAATTAAATTACTCTCATTAACACTTATATCGCAAAGAGACAAACCCGCATTAATACAGAAATTACATTAACAATAACGCTCGTATTTTCATATTTTTTAACTGAACTATACACTTTTGAAGATATTTCGCCATTTTATATTGAGTCTCGTGAATTGCGATGCTTTGGGCACGCGATGAGCGATCACCGAATGCCGAATTGCCGACTCGACTGGACTCGACTGCCAGAGACAAGTTAATGCCGTTCAGAGACAAGTAACATATGATGCCGTTTGATTGGCCATTTGACGTCTCTGGTTTGACGGCCGTTGCGCACAAGTTTGACGTTTGCGAAGAAGGTGACAGATGACAGCAATGTCGTAGACAGAGAAAGAGATATAGACATGGCGTCAGCGTACATAGTACGCGAAAGCAATCAGAGACAAGTTAACCAGAGCAATATAACGTCACCACGTTGTAGACAAAGACATGTCTCTTGTCAAAGTACTCTGTGTGTCTGGTCAAAACTCAAAATATTTTACCAGAGACAAGTAACATTTTAAGCAGAGACAAAGGAACAAACCATACCAACAAACAGAACACAATTGTGGAAAGATTGTAAAACGTCAATTGATCCGAAAAAAAAGGTGAAAAGGCAGATTAAAGAAGAAATATTCAAATGGGAAAATAAAATATGAATGTTATTATTAGTGTAAAGTTATAATCGTTGGTACGGTTATATCAGATAAACAAAAATGGCTGATGATATTGTATTTGATTTATTACATTCTGAAATTATTAATTACGCTCTAGAACAAACAAATAAAACCAACGGCAGTAAGGTAACTAATTTTACTAATGTGGATGTATATTAATTTTCTGGGTGTCAGTTTTTGAATTTTATCACCATAAGTTTTTTGTTCTACTCTCTCAAGTCTAAACTCATTAATTATATTATAAATTTTGAGTACACAGCCACACACATATCAGAATATGATATAATCTATATGTCACCGTAAGATTGTTAAAACCGTTAGATTATAATCTAACTCGCGAAATTTTAAACTGTCGAAAGATTGTGAACCGTTCAATGTTCTGAGTGATAATTTTTTAAATATTCATTGTATTTACGTTTTCTTGTCTGTTTCTTGTAGGTTAGGTTAGGGTTCGACAAATAATCAGGTAGGGCACTTAGGTTCTATAGGGTTAATGAACCTAACAGATTACAATTTAACAAAAAATAATACGTTAAATTGTGACCTTTCAACAGTTTGCAATTTCGCGAGTTAGATTATAATCTAACGGTTTTTACAATCTTACGGTGACATATATATGATAAATAATGCTGAGCTATTTCCTAACTCGTCACAATATAATTGCTTTCCAAACCAGTGGCAGTTTGATGCAATCTTTTTGGTGTCTGGAAATGACACACAAGTAGTGGTACAACTTTACATTAGTGGCATGTGTGAGTCCAGTTTTATGCTCACATCTGGGCAGCCAAAAAGATTGAAACATAAATTTTATAATTCATTTTAGGAGGTAGATCTCTCTGTTGTTGAATATATTGGTTTTGCTGCTGGCTACAAAATAATGGAAAGACTGACCAGAGAATGGCCTAGATTCAAAGATGAACTGGACACTATGAAGTTTATATGCACAGATTTCTGGACATGTATTTATAAGAAACAAATTGATAATCTAAGGACAAATCATCAAGGTGTTTATGTGCTGCAAGACAATGCATTCAGATTTTTGACTAACTTCTCCAATGGCCACCAATATTTGGAATATGCACCAAGGGTAGTTTTTTATTTTATACTTATACATAATTACATTATCAGTGAAATATTTATACTATTTTCTTTTTTAGTGTGTTATTTGAATTCAGGGTTTTTGGTTCAACTACTTTGTCCAACCAGTTGGATCACGGGCCTTTGGTCGCTACCAAACTGCTGTGGTTGTCTTTAGTTATTATTTTAGTTAGACCATGGCCCCATAGCAAGACCTGATCTTTATTGTATCATTCCCTCACTCAACAACAGCCCACTAAGCCACTTCTGATAGGTCTCTCACTCCCATAACCAGTGGGGTGTAGTTCATAGAGGCATAAAAGCACTGTTCACTCAAATGGAAATACGTTAAAGCATATTTATCATCAAAATAGCTAGTAAATACGTATTCTGACCAACTAATGCCTACCCCAGCTTCAAACCAAGTGTACACCACTGCCCATAACATCTTTCTTCCTATTGGGTTGGTTTCTGCACATAAACCTCCAGTTGGAGGTCTGTTGTACAACTATAACACCTTATAATCTTCCCCTTTTGCACAAGGATTAGGACTTAAGTAATTCTGGAAATAGTCATACAGCAAAAGTTTTCTATCAGATTTTGTATGAATAAAGGACTAGTTACTCAGAAAAAAATATTGAATTATTAGATAAATTCTGTATCTACCATTTCACCACAAACATATTCCAGTCAGCACTTGTACTGTTTACTGTGAAGTCATTTCAGGGTCATTGTGTTGTAATAAAACTGTTTCTTTTATTTTCAGTATGTGGCCTACACATGCGGACTGATCAGAGGTGGTCTTGCTAATCTGTGCATCAATAGTATTGTGACTGCTGAAGTTCAGACAATGCCTTCATGTAAATTCCATATACATGTGCAAAGATCATAAATAAATGAATTATATTATATAAAATTTGGAAGGTAATTTATTTAGTAATCTGATATTTTATATTCTAATGGTACTTTAATACTTCTCAGCAAATAAGAACATTTTAAGTACTAATTGTTGTGGTTTAACAGGTCTTGCTTGTTTTCCATGATGCAGGCTTGGCATTATCATAAATTGTAGTTAATGTCATTAGAATGCCTACGTAGGTTAAGAAAAATGTTAATGAAGAAAGTATACGATCTTTCGGCCCCCCTTTCAACCAAATTGGTTTGCCATCTTCTGCCTGAAAATGTAAAAATTAATAAAGTATTCTGTGTTATCTATAGAAATGAATATCTTTTATGATATCATAGAAAATGTTACAATATTTACAGCTAGCCTAGTTATGAAGTGAACAGACAGACAATTTGTGTAATAGATAAAAAAATAACTAATTTGCTATTGTTGCTATATTTTGATATATTAAACCAAAGGCTGGTAGAGTACCCAGGCCTATCTCTAGATAGCAAGAATTAATCTACATCTAATTCTATGTGCAACTAATAATAATGTGTGTTAAAAAATTTTGTTTGTCCTTCAATCACATTGCAACAGCAACGGATTGACATGATTTTTTGCATAGGTATAGTTGAGGACCTGGAGAGTTTCATAGGAAAATTCCTTTATCCTGGAAAATTCTAGAGTTCCTGTGGGAATTAAAGAAACTATTAAATTATTCCACGTGAACCAAGTAGCAGCTTGTGTACCTATCAGATAAAATATACACACCTATTTATTATTTAATAAATAGTTAAATAGAGGTACTTGAAAATCAGCTTGAAGTTTCTTTAATTTGACTAGCGAACTAGTTTGATTGACCCTGGTCGTAAATATACTTCGGTACCAATATCCCTGAATACGCTGATAAAAATAAAACATTATTAAAATATTATATTTCCCGTGTTTACTAAAATTATTAGCTGGATGGAATGTGAAAACTCATTCTTTACCTTCAAAGAAAACATTGTTGTTTTTATCATCAATAGTTATAAAGGTCAACACAAACTCAATTTCTTGCAGATTTTATAATTTGTGCCTGTTCTATTTGACATGAGCATGTCATTACCAATTTCATAAAAATAAAACAACAACAACAACAAAAATATACTGCAAGCCAGATAGAATTTAAATGTAACCTGTAATGTACCTTTACCTAATCATAGATAATAATAGGCATTTTCTTAAAAAAAAGTTTTCACTTCTAAAATTCAGAGTAGAAACAAATTTTTAAGAATGAATATCTTCTACTAGCTAAAAAGAGGATTTTTTACGAAGAGTTCTTATTTTCGTGGATACCGTGGGCTGGATGGTCTTCACAATTCGCGCCAAAATTTTATTTTGGGCTTTGGGAAGTTTGGCGTGAGATAATTGGCCCAGCAATCCATAGGCTCTGCCTACCTCTATGCTCTGCTGTATTTATAATAGTTTTCGTTTAATCAAACATTGGTGATTCTCTTTGATTCTTGACATGGATGTAATGTAGGAATATGATCCCGGACTAAAATAAAAACTGAGTTCATCATCTAAATTAACTGACTCAATTTTTGTCGGTTAGCATCACTGAGTGTGAGTGAAACGAAACCTATTTATTACCT
Organism: Erebia palarica; assembly: GCA_964035005.1. Classification (NCBI taxonomy): domain Eukaryota; kingdom Metazoa; phylum Arthropoda; class Insecta; order Lepidoptera; family Nymphalidae; genus Erebia; species Erebia palarica. The sequence continues at coordinate 22,994,196 of OZ035994.1, forward strand.
AGCTGTAGATTAAATAGTCACTAACCTGTCAAGTGATTTTGAAAATAACCTATTTCTGTGTTCTGGCTCAACTGCACAATGCACATGATGTTCGGTAAAGTGTAAACTAATAGGCCTATTACACTGCACTTTTCCCAGGGACCCTTAAGATTAAGTCAGTGTAGTGAAATAAGATTAGGGACGAAGGGTCCCTAATTTGATCCATAATGCTGTGTAATAAACGACGCTCTAACTTGCGGTCACGCCCACACTTCCATGGCCCTGTGGAAAGTGCAGTGTAATAAGCCTTTTAATTTTGCCGCTACTTAATTTTACTACAAAAAACTTTGGGTTTGCTTGGCGATTAGGAAACAGGCCCATATTATTTTATCTGGCTGAAAATCTCCTTATTGCTTGCTCCCATCTATCATCATAAAAATCCACAAGGGTCCCTGTGACTAGTGCAGTGTAATAGGCCTATAAAGTCTGTGAGGAATAGAAAATTGTCTATGGCCACAGATTTAATAGCTTTGTCTATGGCCAAAACTTTCTGACGCCTAGATACTTTTTGATTGGCGCTCTTTTTACTTCGTGCTTCCTTCATTCGCTCCGCTCTTTCAATTTTACAGCAAGAAAATGGATACCGAAGAATTGGTGACTGAGCAGTTTCAATTTTTAGGTATAGAAATATCTAAAGAAGTTTTGAGTAAATGTAAGTAATAAACTTCTAAAGATATTTTGTAAGACACCCTGTCTTGAGTTTCAAAGTTCCACGTGATAAAAGTTAATTGTTGTTGAAATAAAGTTTTGCTAAATTATTAGTTTCAAGGTTGTTCAATTCTTGTCTTTCAAGGTGTAAGTTTGTGCGCTGAATACGATGTGGATGCTGAAACATTTATCGAGCAATGGATGGCATTCAGTTTGACGGCTTTAAACGGCGCTGGGCCTACTTTAGAGAACTTAAATTTGCTCGAGAAAAGAGAATTTTGTAAACGGTCGGCGAGTCGAAACGCTCCTGCTAATGAAGTTCAAACTACCGGCACAAGTTTGACAGTTTATGGCGCGCCCGCCTCTATTCAGTATCCTTTTCGAGATTTCTCCACGTGTTTTTTAACAACTATATTATTGAAACTGAAGTTAGAAACATGATTTTTGCTTAGAGACCAATTCGCACATTAAAAGTATATAAGGGTTCTCTACTATTTGTATTGATTTCCTGTGTTAGAAATTTTGCAGTAATATTACTTAGCAATCAGATCAGATAATGAAGTTCTCTCAAATTACCTAAGTGATACTCCAAAGGTAAGTTTAATACCATGTTTTTTTCCATTTACATTTATGATGTTTTCAATGCATTCTTTGGTCCAAACAAAAACATTACATTTGGTCATTACAAAAATACTCTACTTACTCAAAGGCCATGTCACTTAAAACTTTAAGCTATAGGTACCTACCACTAGCAACTTGCAAAAACTTCTTACTAGATTTATATCCACCTGTTATTTTTTTTACTAGAAAACAATACAAAACGTGATATTTTATAAGCTATAAAAAATATATGTATCATAAGTTTGACATTTAAAGTATATGATGGTGTTAACATTGAAACTGATTCATTATTTTATCCAACTACAGCAACCAAAAGGAAGGGTTATTTCTAGCTGTCTATTTATGTTTCACTGTTGCTCTTAAAATACTAAGCTGATTTTGATGAATGAGGTGTCAATCAATTCGTTAATGAATGAACTGGAAGTTTAATTTGCTATAATCCACCACAATAGGTAAATCTATCTGGTACAGTGTATTTTGCAGTATTCACAACACCACACAAATCCTCCAAATTATTCTCAACGTAAGATTCACTCCGACACCGGAGCATCATCAGGGGATGTTGACTCGACAATGTACAATTGTAAAGATCACAAGCTACAAGTGCAAGATTACGTGAAATCATCAAGAGAGAAGAGCTCCCTTCTGGCAATGAATGGGTTTATATCTAGTGGCACAGTATCCACCTGTGACTAGATCTACACTCATTGATTGCTGGGAGGACCATCAACGTTTCAAAGAAGACGGCAAACAGAAGTAATCAGAACAACTAAGTTCAGGAAGAAACCTTCATAAACACAAAAATTGTGAAGGAAACATATTGGAATAGAATTTCAAACCATAAAATTTAAGTAATATTATGTTTGGTAACAAAACATTTGAGTTTTATAATAGATGTATAGTATAAGATATAATATCTGAAATGACCTAAACCTATCATACCCTACTTATATAATCACACCATCCCATGTTAATAGTCTATATTAACAAACAAAGCAAACAAATAGGTACACTACAATAAAACAAATGTTAAAACTGACTATTTATTTAACATCAATAGTATTCATATCAGTATGACACATATCACAAACAGTGTACATACTAGGCATGACTATGAGGAATGATGGTGTAAAGCTTTTAATTTAGGATAGACAGTCTATGACAGAGGGGTGATACTTGACCAGTGTCTTGCACTCCAGAGCAAACACTCCAAAATATATCTAAATATGTAAACGGAAAGAGGACTGATTGATTGATAGACCGACTGACTGATCTATCCTATACATATAGTTCAAACCACTGGACAGATCAGGCTGAAATTTGGCATACAGATAGCTTTTATGATGTAGGCGTCTGCTTAGAAAGCATTTTTCAAAAATCTATCCCTGAAGGGGTAAAATAGGGGTTTAAAAATATGAAAATCGAATTTACGTACGCGAAGCTGCGGGCAAAAGCTATTATCTTATAAAACATCAACAGAACTGCTTTGACTTGATGATCTTTGTGGGCGAGTTTGCTTCTGGTTCATGTGTTTGTCTCGTCATGACTAGATCCATACTCGTCTGCAGCCATCAACTCCGTCTGCAATGGCGCCGACAGCAAGCAGGTAAGAAACAATGCGAACAAGAAGAAATAACAATTATCTATTCTAATATTATAAATGCGAAAGTTTGGATGGATGGATGAATGTTTGTTACTCAATCACGCCAGAACGGATCTGCATGAAATTTGGCACAGAGGTAGATTATAGTCAGAAGGGCTACTTTTTATCTAATAATTAATAAATAAATAATTGATAAATAAATTTCCTATTTTTATCTGAGGCGGAAAAAAATTTGAACTTTGTGTAATTGAAAAATTTTGGATATTTAACAAAGTTATTTTACAAACTTAGTAACTTAGGATACGTTTTGTTATTTTTTTAAACTGTCTAACATTGCTGTATGTTTGTATTAAGCTGCTGGTAAAAACAAAATAATTATAGAAACAACTTGTATGAAACTTGTTCTTATTTCAGCGAGTTAAAGTAGAACCTACAGAGCAAGCCTCAAACCAGATTGAACTACAACCAGTCACATATTCGCCGAATGTGTAAGTAATATTTAGATCTGACACACTTTAACAACTAAAATTATTATGCTCCTCATGAATACATAATTTGAATATGTTCCATGATGAAGTGCAAGCGAAAAAGTCTTGCAAGGAAAATCCCGTTACAATCTGTATCACGGATGATCTGTACCCCCTCATTTTACTTATGGAGGCAATGCCCAAACGTTACGCCCAAACGCTAAATATAGGGTCTTAAATCTTAAAAGTATGCCTTCAATAATCCCCATTACTCTATTACTATTGTCTCGGGCCACGTGGCTTTAACTTAAACTGCCGCACTCAGAGTATCTCAATCATTACATAAGGAACTCCTTAGTATATATTACTTTTCTCACTCGGTCTCTCAACCATTACTTAAGGAAATCCTTGGTATAGATTTCAACTTTAAATTTGTACTAAAGAGTTGTAATGATTAAGCTGCTCTGAGTGTGGCAGAAAATCAACCAATCTATCTAGACTCTAAAGAACACTTGAGCCAAAAATAAAAAAAAAAATTTTTGATTTCCATAAAAAGCCTACTTAAAAAATACCCTGAGAATTTTTTTCAATCCTTAGCATCATATCGTATGTAAGTTAATTAATGATTAATGATTGATTAATGATTTTCAAATGTATTGTTATACAGGGATCGCTCAGGCAAATACAGTTCCCGCACGAATCAGGGTTCCGTAGTGCACTCGTACGGCGATGAAAAAATGCTAGCTGCTATATCCAAACCCACTTCTGCTAACGATTTGCTCGAGCTCAATATATCGCAGGTGCGCAACGATGACGGAGATTTGTATACTAAAGCTATGTGAGTATGGGAATTCTTCCAAATACAAGACTAAGTCAAAGTCAAAAATCCGAAATCATTGATTTGCAGAAGCATAAAATTAAATTTGTTTGTATAATGATTTACTTAATCAATTATACAACTTGTGCCCTAGTCAGTCCTCGGAGAAGTCTAATTTTAGGTACCTAATCATAATACGGTCTCCGCGATACAGGTTCCCTAGTGCGGAGACCAAAGTTAAACTAAGATGACTGTAACTGTAAATTTTGGCAATAAATATATTTTTATTTATTTATTATTTTTTTAGTCAAATAATGTTTATATATATTAGGTAGGTATACTACACTTATTGACGTCTAGTTATTTATTATAAAATATAATGGTGGTAATCAGTAACTTAAAACTAAAGCTACGAGGGTTCCAAACGCGCCCTGGTGGTCTGATCTGACGACCTCCGTGGCGCAGTGTGTAGCACTGTTGTCTTAACGTGCGAAGGTTCCGGGTTTGATCGGGATCCCCGGCAGGCTCAATTTGGGAATTAATAATTGCTGAATTTGCCCTGGTCTGGCCTGGTGGGAGGCATCGGCCGTGGCTAGTTACCACCCTACCGGCAAAGACGTGCCCGCGACTCTGCCCGCATGGATTAAGGTCTTTTATAAAAGGTGGAGCATGAAAGCGTAGCAAACAGACAGACACACTTTCGCATTTATATTATTAGTAATGAAATGAAATGATTTATTTAATTCATGTAGGAAAACTTGTGCCACTTGTGAAAGGTCATGATTCGAAGTATGGATTCTAATTTTGCAAGCTAGCAAAATTTTGTCAAAATAAGTTTCGCAGATGGAGAAGAGAATGGCATTTTTCGCTATTCGATAAAACAAATATGCAGTTGTGAATCCATCAAGTGGCAAATCGAATCAAGGATTGGTGAATTTGTACTGTTTGGTTTGGTTCATTTTGATTTTCCTCTTGCATACAAAGTACGTCCCAACTCCAATCTTATTTTTTGGCGATAAGGGTGGGATCATTTTCAATTAAATTATATATTATTATTCACGGTTATCTCTATAGGTTCGGTTTTGAACTGTTGCACGAAAAAGCAAGTATGTTCGACAACCACATCCGCTACATATCTCAATGCATCATGAAGAAAAATGGGTTCACAGAATCCTCTTCAGTGAGGCACAAAACTCAGGTAGGTACCAAAGCATATTAGATGAGGTTAATTAATTAGTATTATACCTATTCAGGATTTAAATAAAACGTCACGCCTTTGCTCAGTCGCTCTCTAATCGGAACTATTCTTTTAGCCTAGGGGCACGTTATATCATTTGGTTGACCAACAAAGGGCTTATAGTCTAGCTTACACATTTACTTTATGTTCTTACGGTTGCGGAGGTACACAGTGACTATCATATATAACATTAAGTTGTATATGTCACCGTAAGATTGCAATCTATCTAGCGAAATTGTAAACTGTCGACAGATTGTGAACCGTTCAATGTTCTGAGTGTAAATTTTTGAAATATTAATGTATTTACGTTTTCTTGTCTTTCTTGTAGGTTAGGTAAGGGTTCGACATATACAATTAGGTTCTATCGGGTTAAAATACCTACCAGATTAAAATCTACCGAATAATAATGCGTTAAATTGTAATCTTTCGACAGTTTGCAATTTCGCGATTTAGATTATATTATTATTCGGTACTTTGTAATCTGGTAGGTATATTAACCCGATAAAACCTAATTGTATATGTCGAACCCTTACTTAACCTACACGAAAGACACAAGAAAACGTAAATACATTAATATTTCAAAAATTGACACTCAGAACATTGAACGGTTCACAGTCTGTCGACAGTTTACAATTTCGCGAGTTAGATTATAATCTAACCGTTTTTACAATCTTACGGTGACATATATAAGTATGTTAAATAATGATTTGTAGACGGAATTAGTGGTAGCGGGTCGTATAGAGTGCGATGCGGACGCGAGGCTGAACTCCAAGAGTGTGGTGCTGCAAGGGACATGGGACGAGTCGCTCAGTCTAGCTGTGCCCGTCGACTTGGACAGGTAAGGTCCAATCTTAAATATTAATATCCATATATTATATGTTCGCGCGCGAGGTCCGAGGAATCTTGAGGGATGTTGACGTAATGCAACGTAATGAGATAGAGTTGTGATTTAGTCGATATTACATTATCGATACTAACACATCTTTAGTATCTGTGCGCGTGTATTGAAATAATAATTCTGTGAAGATATTAAGTGCTATAAGGAAGAAAATCAAATTGTATCATAAAATTTAATTGTTATGAACTGTAAAAAATAAACGCAAAATCTTATTATAATCTATCGCAATCAGAATAATCAGTACTTTATGGAATTTAAAAATTAAACAGCTATTTGCACAAAGTACTATTTATAGTAGAATATTACCCTGCTATTGCAAAATTAAAAAGAAGACTCGATAAAGCGTACACTCGCGTCACGGTCGGCACTAGTATAGGAGTGAGCGGGGTATGAAGCGACAGTCGAGCGCGGGGCGCTCCCTTCCGCTACCTCAGCCCCCGATTCCTCAGAGCTTATGCGAGGACTATAGAGAAGATGATATCATTCGGCCAGTTACCAGTTAACACCCTACCGGCAAAGACGTACCAAGAGACTCAGCGTTCCGGTACGATGCCGATTAAAGGCATGGGTTTAATATAACTGCTTATGAGACTTCAAGTTATTTGTGTTAAATGGGGCCAAAGAAAATTTTTGTTCCCCGAGGGCGCTATTTTGAATTCAGAGCGAAGTGAAGGATTCTAAAGTATAATCCTGAGCGTAGCGAGGAATTCAATATACGCCGCCCGAGAACAAATAATTTGGCCCCGAGTGACACACACTATTTTTCATCATTACGTATGAGAAAAAGCTAGGAGTATCAACGTACTATGTGTGGACATTACCTATACGTTTAAGCACCAATCAGAAGCACGAACGCGGACCAACCAGAACAGAGAAATGAAAAGTCCTGTGGGCCTAAAAATTACATTTTGCTCCCGCTATACTCTGAAGCCAATATTCGTTTTTCGAATAGGTAAAAAATATATTTTAACTAGCTGATTCCTGTGGTCTGCGTGGGTTGAGGTTTTTTAGATCCCGCGGGAACTCTTTAATTTTGAAAAACCTGTGTTATTCCAGTTTGAGTCAGATCTGTTCAGCCATGCTGGTGTGATTGAGTAACAAACATCCATCCATTCATCCTAACTTTCGCATTTATAATATTAGTGTAGGAGTGTAGATGCCGATTAAGTTTATTTAACGGCAAACAAATTCTATATGTAACAGTAAAGATGTCCTTTCCTTGTCCTTCCCAATCATATTCCAAATTATATACAGAGATAGTCTAGAGCCTGAAAAAGGACATTTTACTACTTTTTAATATATAATAGGTTATAGACACTACATATACTCTGTTTAGTGTGAGCCAATACTCGCTGTTCCCCGGCCAAGTGGTGGTGATGAGAGGCATGAACCCGCGTGGGGACAAGTTTATCCCGCAACAGGTATACTGCGACGCTGCACGACCCATACCCGACCCACAGGCAGACTTGATGAATACGCTAAAAAGTGAGTAATAGGCCTATTACACTGCACTTTTCACAGGGACCCTTACAATTGAATCAGTGTAGTGTAATAAGATTTAGGGAGTAAGGATCCCTAATTTGGTCCTTAATGCTGTGTAATAAGCAACGCTCTAACTAGCGGCCACTCCCACCCTTCCAACAGGGCCCTGTGAAAAGTGCAGTGTAATAGCCCTATAGGATACAGGTAATACGTATAGTGTGAGCCAATACTCGCTGTTACCCCGCCAAGTGGTGGTGATGAGAGGCATAAACCCGCGCGGGGAAAAGTTGGTCCCGCAACAGATTTACTGCGACCCATATCCGACCCGATATTTTATTGTGAACAGGTTTCCGCACTTAGATGGTCTAGAGCCTGCCAAGGTTGATGAGATAGTCCTGAAGTCTGGGAATCCCAGTATACAAATAAAAATTCTCGCTTGCTATACTTACATTTAAAGGGGATTAACTCTGCCGTCATACGTGTGACGGTTATTGGTGAAAACTTAAATCTCATTCAGACAAACATGAAGTCCAGACTCACTGACTAAACACATTAACGCTCAGTCCAAACCGTTGACCTGAAAGCTGCTTTTTGCACCGAGGTCCCTCCACTTCACTTCACACACGATCACTTAGAGTTAGACAAAGAATGGGACTGGATTATTTGAAATTCCCATAGGAGCGAAGCCAAGAGACGTCGATCGTAATCATCGACCGCATATCAAAGTTACTCTTTTAGGAGGATAAAGAAATCAAATATCCATTATTAATCTTAATTCAAATATATGAAAAGGACAGCCCCCCGATTGTGTAAGGAAATCGTAATAGTTTGACAAACGTATAAGGAGTTCATTGATGCCTGCACGTCAAAAAGTATGTATGAACTCCTTAAACAGTTTGAGTAGTATGTTTTAAGCTGTCAAATGCTTACGATTTGCTTAGACTAACAGGCTTCTGTTCTATCAAGGCACAGCTCAAATCAATGGACGGATCAGGCTTAAATTTGGCATACTGATAGCTATTATCATGTAGGCATCCGCTAAGATAGGGGTTTCAAATTTGTATAGAAATCTAACATAACGTGAGCAAAGCCACGGGCAAAAGCTACAAAAATATAATATGTATGTATTATTCATTTGTTAAAGGTACACTATCAATAGTAGTGTCAGCAGGACCATACACCACATCAAACAACATGGCATACGAACCTCTAAAGGACCTGATCACATACGTAGGCACACATAAACCACACCTGGTGATCATGACAGGGCCTTTCATGGACTGTGACCACGCCAAAGTGAAGGATAATTCCATGGCGGAGACATATAAATCCTTCTTTGACAAACTTGTGGATAACTTGGGAGAAATCGCAACAACTAGGTAAGTTTTGCAGATTTTTATCTTGGTAAATTTAAGAGTTCCCTGGGAATTAAAATATCTTATTCCACGAGGATGAAGTTGCGGACATCATCATAGTAAACAGATAAATTCAAAAATTCTAAGACTTACAAAAAATATAATTCTTCCAAAGGATTGTTTAATGCATGTTGCCTGAAACAATGGCGTTATTACCTGGCTGAATAGCCAGGCCTAATCCATACAATACATATATAAATGCGAAAGTGTGTCTGTCTGCCTGCTATGCTTTCACGGTCCATCTGTTTAACCGTATATTATAAGCTTTTATTATATTTTTTCAGTCCATTCACAAAAGTATACATAGTGTCAAGCCAAAAGGACGCATTCCATACAAACATCTACCCCACACCCGCGTACAGCAGTCGCAAGAAACATGCAAACATACACTTCCTGCCAGACCCAAGCACTTTGAACATCAATGGAGTATTCGTAGGTGTGACAAGCACTGACGTCCTTATGCATATCAGCCAGGAGGAGATTTCACTGTAAGTTATAAAATTTGCAGTATAAGCGGACGTATCTTTTGATTGCGTTGATTAAGAAGCTTGATTTTTTACAGCGCCAAGGGACCTTATAGGCCTTTTACACTGCACTTATCACAGGGCCCTGTGGTAAGGGTGGGCGTGGCCGCTAGCTAGAGCGTTGCTTATTAAACAAACCCAACAAATTAGGGACCCTTAATCTCTAAATATTATAACACTACACTGATCCAAGTGTAAGGGTCCCTGTGAAAAGTGCAGTGTAATGGGCCTATTAGACCTAAGTATTTGATAATACGATAGATGGACAACAAAGTGATCCTGTATGGGTTCCTTTTGAGGTAGCTAAAAATTTCATCAATTTTGTAATAAGCACTTCTAAGGAAAGATATGACGTCTTTCATCCTTAATGGACCCTTTAGGGATCTTATTTAAAGCTGTAGCAAATAATATAGACTCGTTACTTGCAGAGGCGCGGGCGGTGATAAGCTGGCTCGTGTCGCGAGTCACATACTGACACAGCAGTGCTATTACCCGCTGTGGCCGAGCCCGCTGTCAGTAGACGCCGCACTTTGGGCTGCGCATGCGCAACTGCCTGCCACGCCGCATCTCCTGATACTGCCTTCCAACTTTCGATACTTTGTCAAGGTATTTATTATTACCACCAACTTATCTGGCCCGGTGGCCAAAATTTGACCCACTTTTCACGCCCTTTAAGTTTTAAATTTCTTTTAATACATATTTACTAGCGCCACTGCCACCGGGTCAGATAAGTTTGTAGGACTATAGATTTTTGAGATGTTTCTCAAGGTCATTTATGTCATTGTCGCAAGCAATCTGGCTGTTGACTCAATGCAAAATGGGGAGAAATTAAAAATTAAATGGGTTGAGTATCCCTTACTACAAGTAATTTTTTTCTTTTTTCCTTCATCCTAAGAGCGGTTCAAACTATTTTTTTACCTTGGAACTCACTTTGTTACACTTGTCACTTTGTTTGTTTGTTACTTAAACAAACAAACACATGGTACATACACAAGTATGTACCATGTTTCACTATACTCACATTCTAGGGCATCCGGAGGAAATCTCTGTAAGGGATAAGTTGTTGAATAGAAGCAGGCGTTACTTTGCGGAAGTCCATGATAGTGAATGAAATAGAATTTTAATTCGCTATAATCCGCTACAGTAGACAAATCAGTGTGGTACAGTGACTGTCTTTCACCTGCAGCATGCGACACCCACCACCCAGCAATTCGCACAGGCACAACACCACACAACACAAATCCTCCAAATCACTCTCAACGTACGTTTCACTCCGACACCGGAGCATCTTCAGGAGATGTTGACTCGACAATGCACGATTGTGAAGTGACTATCGTATCGCAAGTTCCGGCTTATATACCTTTTTGGCATGGCTCATACTGAAGCCCCGCCCCCTCCCCTATTACTGTATAAATTGAGTAAAGGTGAATTTGATACGTTTATTTGTTCATTTAGCAACTCAAATCCTTTATTATTGTGTTTAATTATTTCTAATTGCTCCCAAACGCACATTCGAAACCCTTTATTACATTTATGCAGGATTTTATAAGAATGGTTATTGCCCACCTCATGTCCACTGTCCAAAAGATGTTTAGCGAAGTGGGACCTTTGTGGTTGATCGTTCCTATAAGCAGACATATGTTCCTTATAGCGCGTCTCAAAATTGCGTCCAGTTTGACCAACATATGTGGCACCACATTCAGGACACTCAAGCTTATAAACACCCGATTTTTGATGATTCTTTAATTTATCATTTCCATTGCAAATCCTCCGAAGTGTATTATTTGTCCGGAACGCGACATGCACATCATGTGATCTGAGCGTCTTTGCAATGCGCTCAGATATAGGTCCAAAATACGTCAAACTGGCTTTATATTTACTAATTTTATCCGATGTAGCCATGTAAAGATCTTTTCTAATTTGTGCTGACTGCTGTTTTTTAATTATATTATTAACAATATTCTGATTGTATCCATTTGAATGTGCGATTTGATATATAACCTCTAATTCTTTCCTATAGTCCTCTTTTGACAGTGGAATGGACAATAACCTGTGTACATAGCTATGGAATGCTGCGAGTTTATGTTGCCAAGGATGACAAGACGATGCGGGTATAGTTGTGTCAGTAAATGTAGGCTTGCGATAAATTTTGAACTCATGTTTATTATTAACCCGGGATATAGTCAAGTCAAGGAAATTCAAAGATTTGCTCTGTTCTAATTCTGATTTAAACTTAATTTTTGGGTGCAATCTATTAAGTTTTTTAACGAATACATCCAGTTGTCTCACTGTCCCCGTCCAGCATATGATTATATCATCTACGTATCTGTAGTAGTAGAAAATACTGTTCTCATTCACTATGTGTTTATTCTCAAAGTTATCCATGAACATTTCACAATAGTAAATTGTGTTGCTACTACTGTAAATAAAAAATCTAAATAATAGCAAAATAAGATTAACAAACCGGAAAGCATTAGGAGACACATTTTTGGATTATGTTTTTTAATCACTAGTATTGTTTAAATTTAATATAACTTGAGATTATTTCATTATATTTTGCACATATACGAGCAATTGGTGCTTGGTTTAGGTTTAAAGGTGTTTTTCTCAACTAACGAATGCTTGGCCGTTTGACAAAAATTCCCGTACTCCGTATTATCCATATCCGTTTACTCCGTATTATCTAGGAAATGTCAACTTATATAACCTAGGTAGTATGAGCAAGACAAAATTATTCCAACTCTAACGGATTTGATACTTTAATTTTGACATCACAGCGTTAATGTGAACATTATCTGGGTGGGCATTTTTTTTTGGGAAATTATATTTAAATTTATTTTATTTTTTAAAATAAAATATTATATTTAAAAAAAAGGCGAAAATATTAGACTGGAGGACATCTGGACTCGGACCGGGGCTTCTGGTTTTGAGACCGACCTGTTTCTCACCTGTTGATGGTGGCGAAATTTACCTTCGTATTCTAATGATATTGTAGCAGATTTTCATTGCCTGAAAACACGGATAAGATGACATTTTCTAAAAATAAATCCTAGCTAGATCGATTTATCGCCCCCGAAACCGCCTGCATACTAAATTTCATGAAAATCGTTCGAGCCGTTACGGAGATTCAACAACTTTAAAATATAAATCACTCCGTATACGTATGTATATCGTACGATAAAAGTCAATGACAGCACTTGACAACACTATCAGCGGGGGTGAGGGCGGACGGGGGAGGGAGATGTCACCTCAGGCCCCGACTGCATCCAACTCGAGTGCGTACTTTAAATATATGCTAACGGCGCTGTCACCGATATTATCTGGTATGTCACTAGTGGGATTATAATTTAGATTAAAAAAACGGCCATTTTTGCTATACGAAATGCTATACGAAAAGCACAACAAATCTGGTTAAATGAGGAATCACGTCACTGGTTCACGGTCAGAGATAATCTGAAGCTCCATCTTAAAATACTTTATACAGAGCTTACATTTAGATTACATAATATTGAATTTGATCTTTTGGATCAGAAAGCAAGAGATTTGGCATCCCTAGAGGCCCACAATAAGTTTCTTAATCAGCAAAAGAAATTAGATTTACTTGTTCGTTCTACTAGAGTAAATAACTTAGACAATATGACAGACAGACTAGCACATAATTTTCACCCTCGGATTAAAAATCTCACTGATACTGTGTTTACAAATGATGAAACGAAACTCTTAGAAAATGGTTTAAAATTTAATATTCCCACTAATGTTACAAATAAATCGTTAGAAACATTAGCAGTTGATGCAGAGTTGGCTATTGTCCTTAGTAAAAAAGATAATATCGTTAAAAATATTGTTGCACACCAAATAAAAACCACTGCTACTACCTCTCCAACTTCTAATCTGGACATCATCATCATCATCATCACTACAGCCCATTAACGTCCCACTGCTGGGCACAGGCCTCCACTCTCGTAGGAGAGAGGGAATTAGAGCTTAGACCCACCACGCTGCTCCAATGCGGGTTGGCGGGCTTTAACGACTATTATCATGTTAGTGATAATAACCGGGACCGACGGCTTAACGTGCTCTCCGAGGCACGGGGGTGGAACACCGCCAACTTCCTAACTTCGGGCTAGTACTGGGAATTTCTAATCCGAAAAACCCGGTACTTAATTATGGCCCGACCCGGGACTCGAACTCGGGACCTCGTCGGCCGCAGTCAAACATGCTAAACACTAGACCAACGAGGCAGTTAATCTGGACATAAGAGTGTTAAAATCACTGCAAAATACTGTTAAAGACAATAACCTTGTTATTACAAAAGCCGATAAGGGTAATGCGGTAGTAGTTCTGAAGCGTGATGATTATTTAAATAAAGTTAATGAGGTGATCTCGGGAGATGAGTTTAGTCAGTTGCCTTCTGATCCAACTAAAAAATTTGCTGCGAAGGTTAGATTAGCTGTTAATAAATCTGAATATATATTTCCAAAAAATGCATCAAAACAAAGGGTAATTTTGATGAATACCTATGCCCCAACATTGTACGGCTTGCCTAAAATTCACAAAGACAATATTCCAATACGACCAGTGGTTTCGTATATTGGTGTTTCAGCATATGAACTGGCAAAGGAGTTAAATGATATAATTAAATCTAAAACATCATTTATGCCCAAATTTGCTCTTAAAAATAGCAGCCACTTGGTCACGAATATAAAAGATCTGATTTTACCTGTCCAATGTATGCTGTTATCATTGGATGTAGAAAGTTTATTTACTAATGTACCAGTGGGTGAAACTTTAGAAATTTTAAAGGGATTGCTAGAAATTAAACGGTTACACCCTAATGAAATATCAGAATTAATTGAGTTAACGCAAATTTGTATGGAGCAGAATTATTTTAAATTTAATGATCATTTTTACCATCAAAAAGAGGGGCTAGCTATGGGTTCTCCTCTAAGCCCTCTAATGGCTGAAATGTTCATGGATAACTTTCAGAATAAACACATAGTGAATGAGAACAGTATTTTCTACTACTACAGATACGTAGATGATATAATCATATGCTGGACGGGGACAGTGAGACAACTGGATGTATTCGTTAAAAAACTTAATAGATTGCACCCAAAAATTAAGTTTAAATCAGAATTAGAACAGAGCAAATCTTTGAATTTCCTTGACTTGACTATATCCCGGGTTAATAATAAACATGAGTTCAAAATTTATCGCAAGCCTACATTTACTGACACAACTATACCCGCATCGTCTTGTCATCCTTGGCAACATAAACTCGCAGCATTCCATAGCTATGTACACAGGTTATTGTCCATTCCACTGTCAAAAGAGGACTATAGGAAAGAATTAGAGGTTATATATCAAATCGCACATTCAAATGGATACAATCAGAATATTGTTAATAATATAATTAAAAAACAGCAGTCAGCACAAATTAGAAAAGATCTTTACATGGCTACATCGGATAAAATTAGTAAATATAAAGCCAGTTTGACGTATTTTGGACCTATATCTGAGCGCATTGCAAAGACGCTCAGATCACATGATGTGCATGTCGCGTTCCGGACAAATAATACACTTCGGAGGATTTGCAATGGAAAAGATAAATTAAAGAATCATCAAAAATCGGGTGTTTATAAGCTTGAGTGTCCTGAATGTGGTGCCACATATGTTGGTCAAACTGGACGCAATTTTGAGACGCGCTTTAAGGAACATATGTCTGCTTATAGGAACGATCAACCACAAAGGTCCCACTTCGCTAAACATCTTTTGGACAGTGGACATGAGGTGGGCAATAACCATTCTTATAAAATCCTGCATAAATGTAATAAAGGGTTTCGAATGTGCGTTTGGGAGCAATTAGAAATAATTAAACACAATAATAAAGGATTTGAGTTGCTAAATGAACAAATAAACGTATCAAATTCACCTTTACTCAATTTATACAGTAATAGGGGAGGGGGCGGGGCTTCAGTATGAGCCATGCCAAAAAGGTATATAAGCCGGAACTTGCGATACGATAGTCACTTCACAATCGTGCATTGTCGAGTCAACATCTCCTGAAGATGCTCCGGTGTCGGAGTGAAACGTACGTTGAGAGTGATTTGGAGGATTTGTGTTGTGTGGTGTTGTGCCTGTGCGAATTGCTGGGTGGTGGGTGTCGCATGCTGCAGGTGAAAGACAGTCACTGTACCACACTGATTTGTCTACTGTAGCGGATTATAGCGAATTAAAATTCTATTTCATTCACTAGGGATAAGTTGTCCTTATGCATGTCCTTTCAATGTGTATGTTTTCGTTTGGTACAGAATCAATAAATAAATTAAATATGCAAAGTTCAGCTTAAACCTCATGGATTCCGTCAACAAAAAACAGAACCCTTTTACTACAAAGTTTAAAAAACCAATTTGAATGTAGTTTTTTTGAAAAGCACATGTGTGACTTTTCGGCAAGTTCTCAGATTGGTTTAATCACCTGAGTTGCCAGTTGTGATTGAAAATATACACACACAGAAGTATTCAAGCTGTATGGGCTAATAAAGATAAAAGATGTTATAACCGTGGGTCCTTTTTAATATGTCACCTTTATTTTTAGGAAGTGAATGGCTGCATAGTGGTGAATCCTGAGCATTTGACAAAGGGGGAGGGCGGCGGAACTTTCGCCCGGGTTCTGGTATCTCCTGACACAAATAAACCTATCAGTATAGCGGCACAAATTATACGGATTTAACTAGAAACATAAGATTATATTTGTACTAGCTGATGCCCGCGACTTCGTCCGCATGGTTTAAGTTTTTGTGATTCCCGCGGAAACTCCGGAAATTTTCCGGGATAAAAAGTAGCCTATGTCACTCTCCAGGTCCTCAACTATACCCATGCCAAAAATCAATCAATCGTCAATCCGTTGCTCCGTTGCGGCTTGATTGAAGGACAAACCAATAAACCAACAAACAAACACACTTTCGCATTTATAATATTAGTAAGATTAAGACCAGGTTAAAAACCTTTAGATCCTCTGACGAATTGACAAAGGATTATTTTTGATATTCAGGGGTACTTGAAACAAACAATTATGTGCAAACGACATTTATTATAAGCTTTAATTAAAGTTACAAGATAATTTTGTCGTTTTCTTTCTTAAATTTCCTTATAACCTATAATAGTGATGATTATATTATGGGTAAGGACGTAAATTTTTGTACCATAATATACTGGAAGGCATAACACACAATTTATTAAGGTGATTACACACAGACACTCATGATCATGAGTGGTGCATTATGCTTAGGTGATCTATCAAGTAAGAAATGTAATGTTGAGGTGCTGAATTTAATTTTTTTTTTTTCTATTTCTGTTTGTGTTTTTTGCGTTTTTCTTCCTTAATGTTTTTACTTTTCTGGATTTTTCTGTTTCAGTCGTTTTCTGTAGATTAATACTAAATAGTAAGATTTATACTTTTTTGTTTTTGCCTTTCAGCTGCAGTAAAAGGCATCTGCAAGTATAGAAAATAATCTATAAAAGGAAAGATAAAACTAAAACACTAATTTTTACTGTATTTCCGTTGCGAAAATGAAACTTTCCGCCTTAAAATTAATCTATAAAACTCAGTGCAAAATTCTAAATACTGGTAAAATATCAGATTATCTCGGGAAAATACAAAAAGTCCGTCAAAAAACATAGACACTGAACGGGTGAAGCGGCGATCAAAGCGCTACTAAAAAATATAAATACCTACTAATAACTAATTTGAGGTCGCATAACCTAATAATATTACACGTTTGTGTAAATCTACTGCTCTACTATTCTAATCTAGGTACTAAATCTTGTCTTTGCTGCATGCTATCTATTCAAGTGTACAACCATCTTTACAAAATTCTAGTGTGTGACGTAACATACATAACGAACTGGATCAAACACTTAAAAAATTCTAAAATAAACAATGAATAACAGCTCCAAATTTATCCCGAATTCAATTTTAAAACAGGACTTACCTCGTTCATCTAATGTTTTCTCTGATCCAGGGGTCTATTCAAACAAATTTTTCAAGTAAAATCATTGTTTAAATAATCCAAAATTTTAGTACTAAAACGAGACACTCCGAAGCACTCCGATTTGTTTTATGTCACGACCAGAAATTAAAGATTAATGTCAAAAGTGAAGTGAAGTGAGGCACATCAAATAAATAGTAAATTGTGTTGCTACTACTGTAAACAAAAATCTAAATAATAGCAAAATAAGATTAACAAACCGGAAAGCATTAGGAGACACATTTTTGGATTATGTTTTTTAATCACTAGTATTGTTTAAATTTAATATAACTTGAGATTATTTCATTATATTTTGCACATATACGAGCAATTGGTGCTTGGTTTAGGTTTAAAGGTGTTTTTCTCAACTAACGAATGCTTGGCCGTTTGACAAAAATTCCCGTACTCCGTATTATCCATATCCGTTTACTCCGTATTATCTAGGAAATGTCAACTTATATAACCTAGGTAGTATGAGCAAGACAAAATTATTCCAACTCTAACGGATTTGATACTTTAATTTTGACATCACAGCGTTAATGTGAACATTATCTGGGTGGGCATTTTTTTTTGGGAAATTATATTTAAATTTATTTTATTTTTTAAAATAAAATATTATATTTAAAAAAAAGGCGAAAATATTAGACTGGAGGACATCTGGACTCGGACCGGGGCTTCTGGTTTTGAGACCGACCTGTTTCTCACCTGTTGATGGTGGCGAAATTTACCTTCGTATTCTAATGATATTGTAGCAGATTTTCATTGCCTGAAAACACGGATAAGATGACATTTTCTAAAAATAAATCCTAGCTAGATCGATTTATCGCCCCCGAAACCGCCTGCATACTAAATTTCATGAAAATCGTTCGAGCCGTTACGGAGATTCAACAACTTTAAAATATAAATCACTCCGTATACGTATGTATATCGTACGATAAAAGTCAATGACAGCACTTGACAACACTATCAGCGGGGGTGAGGGCGGACGGGGGAGGGAGATGTCACCTCAGGCCCCGACTGCATCCAACTCGAGTGCGTACTTTAAATATATGCTAACGGCGCTGTCACCGATATTATCTGGTATGTCACTAGTGGGATTATAATTTAGATTAAAAAAACGGCCATTTTTGCTAAGCCACGTAAATACGATCGTAGATCGATATGATTCCACCGGGTGGGGTTCGCAGCGCCATCTGTAGGCCCAGGCGCGGCGAGCTTCCTGCTGACCGACGCGCTGCGGGGTCGTCTATTTGACGGTAGCTGTCACAAACAAATGAAGATTAAGCAGATTCCAGAAAAAAACAAAAAACTTGAGAGGTGTCCATGGACTTCGTTCGACAAAAATAATCGTCGCGACACCACACTGTTCAATGCGAAAAAGAAATGCGAAAAACGAGACGAAAATGACTGGCTTGCTTTCTATGAGAGAGAGAGAGAGACGGACAGAGAAACACACGCACGCCTCACGGCTCACAACTATAGCTAAAAGTGTCGTTAGAACTTGTTCTTAATTTTTCCGTCTAACGCGCGATAAGGAACTTCGTTCCAAATTATGTGATAGCTTTAGATATACATAGTACATATTACATACACACACATACACTAAATTACAAAGATGCCCCTATCGAATACCAATGTGTCATATCAAATTGTTTCGGTACGTTCTAAAACCCACGCGCGTTTCGTTTTCCCACATATATATATTTTTAACCCAAGTTTTGTGCACTTACGTTTTTAATGTTTCCAATGGCTCTGCTTTTTCGTTACGAACACCAGTTTCTGGGTCTATTGTAGTCAAGATACATCTGCAAATATTTATCAATTATTTTGTTTTATTTTTACTAGCTTCTGGTTTTGTTCAGAAATTTTGCATACCCGTTTATTTTGGATGACAATGCATGGTTAGCTAAGTGACGTCATTCTAAATCCAATATGGCGGACTCCCCAAGATGACATGAGTGTGATTTATAGATATTGGAGTTTGATAGAAGACGAGAAATAAAATGATGTCACACTAAATACAATATGGCGGAAAAGCTTGTTTTTAGAAATGTTTTAGTATTTCGTTCAAAAATATGTTTTTAAATAAAATTTTCCAATATTAGGCAGGCAAAATCTCTAAATAGTAATGATTCATGACAACTAATTAAAAAAAACCGGCCAAGTGCGAGTCGGACTCGCGCACCGAGGGTTCCGTACAAACCCTGTAGTAAGTTTAAAATTATTAAAAATATTTTTATTGTATGATGTAACTAAAAAATTATGCTTTTCGCAATTGTTCCTTTATCTTTTCTATAAGACGTTGCTTCGTACAAAATTTCAAGATTCTGAGTTCACTTGCGAGTGTCGAAAATTTGCAGCATAAACGGCTGTATCTTTTGATTGCGTTGGCTTAGAAGTTTAATTTTTTCACAGCTCCAAGGCACAGTAGACCTGAGTATTTCATATGAATTTCAGCTTGATACCTCCATGCGTTCCTGAGAAGATGGGCCTTGACAGACAGACGGACGACAAAGTGATCCTTTATGGGTTCCGTTTTTTCCTTTTGAGGTACGGATCCCTAAAAAGTGTAAATGTTAAAAATGTAGGTAATACCTGAAGCAAGGTTTGATAATTTCAAACACGTGCTGTCCAATTTTGACGAACTTCCAGTTGTCCTCGTCGTAAGCCTTAGCGCCGGTCAACACGAAGTTAGGCCGGAAGTTACGAGGCGTCACATTGCAGTCGGTCACTCTGGTGGCGAGATCTTCAACTGAGGCTTCATTTATTAGGTTAAAGGGAACCTCGTCTGGGAGAGCTCCCTAAATACAAAAAAAAATGTGAAGTTGATGAAACACTTAGAGAAGCGTCGTGGTTTCTCACCCTTTGTACCTACTCTTTATTTAATAACAACGTCTTCAACAACTAGGTAACAACAAATACTGGAGCTTCGCTTTGAAGATGCACAACCCAGTTCAGTTGCAAACTGAAATGCAAACTTCAGTTCAGAATAATCATTAGATGAAAAAGAGATACATGTTCATCTAATGATTATTCTGAACTGAAGCTAAGTTCAGAACAAATCTCAGAACAGTTAGATGCTAGATGAAGTTCTAAAATTAAGATCCAAATATGGAAAAAACTAATATTTTTATTAGAAGAATACACAAGAATGAAAGAATACAAGAAGGAAATAGCTTATTAGGAACGAAATGAAAAATGAAAGCTTACCGTATCATTCTTCGTGAACTTATATACTTGGTTAGTATTGGGCCTTATAGTTCGACTTTCCTGAGAAGCATAGTATACCAGCCTGAAGTTTACTGAAGACCGATCGAGCAATCTGAGAAAAACAAAAATGTTTGGTAGGTAAAGGTTTAATTCGGAGTTTAATGAACGAAATAGCTATAAATGTTGATTTAAGGATATAAGAACTTTTTTGTAAAAACATACATCTATAGGTACCTACCTGGAAAACCATTCACTCGCCTCCCAACCGCAATCATATACCGGAACTGAGACCCCCCATACTACAGCAGTTTTAGGAGATTGCGAAGCTTTTACCTTAAATTAATTTGAAGTGTTAAGTTTGAAAGATAACGGAGGCTAGTTCTCCCTATATCAATCTCATAACAAACAGTAAACAGAAGCAATATGGGTAGGTAGGTACCTATAGATGTCATTTCTACCCCCCGATTATGTAATGAAATCGTAATCGTCTGTCAAACGTATAATTCGACCTGTTCAAGGAGGTCAGAAATGCTTGCACGTCAAAACGCATGTATGTACTTCTTAAAATGTTCGAGTTATACGTTATGAGCTGTCAAATGAATACGTTTGGCTTACACAATTGGGCCTCTGTTCATACTTCTCTCTACTGTTCATTAAGTCTCACATTCAAAATTGTACACCCTGTAGTGAAAGCAATGCATAAGTATTTAACCTGTCAATTTATATTAGCTTACGTTATCGGTAGGTACCTACAGTACCTACACTACAAACCGACTTAGCCCCGAAGGCAAAACAATAATTTAGGAATTTCATTGATTGATTTCACGATCATGATTTCTTAACATAATTTCGGAATTAGATTGTGAGCAAAGCGAGCTCAAGTTTTTTCTTTAATGTTAATTTTCAATCCTTATGTATAAAAATTATATATTATTGACTGTATAATATATTCCGGATATGGCTATGGGCTTTGTCTAAGGAGGAATGCCTCCAGAGTTAGTTTGTTGACGTATATTTTCGGAGTTAGTTTATAGTACTAGTAAGTACTTAGTTATTCAAATCGATTTAAGTACTTCGGCTAGGTTCACACTGATCGGTTCCATGTTGCCATGTCTGAGGGTGAGGATGCAGCCAGGGTAGGGCGATTTTCGTATCTCAGGCTGCACTAGCAACAGTTCCGGGTAGGCTCTAGCGGTGATGAAGTTGTTTTTATCATCGACCACCATTAAGATGCTGAAAAAAATTCGTTCGTTTCTCAGTTTGATCAATTTAGACTTAAAATAAGGATCCAGGTCCAAATGAGGATCTCAAACGTATATAGCAATACGTCTAACAAGTGATATAGAAGCTTTCGAGTACAAAATCTATTTTGGAAAAAAATATTGTAATTTACTTTCTATATAATCGATGTTATGGTCCCCAGACCCCAACAGATTGAATCCTCTATATTTTCAGGCCCGAGGCTTACCTTTAAGGAAGATTTTATTAATAGCCAAGTTGCCCGTTTTTAACTGTAACATTCAGTTGAGTAAAAACAAAACACGGAAAAAACTCTAAACTTTAAAGTTTCGCATGGAAAAAGCACATATTAAAAGTTTAGGTACAACATACCGATCTCTCATCCAACCATCCTTTAATCCCAATATAGAAACCTCAGCTTGAGTCAATTTGATTGGGCCGCAGGATTTGATGGGGTACGCGTAAAGGTCTTTCAAGGAGCCCACTTCTTTCCATTCTGTCGGTAGTTTAGTTTTCTGGGACTTCTTGTAGTACTGGTAAGCATAATACGCGCCGCCTAGAACACCGGCGGTGGCCACCGCCGCCGTTACGTATGGGCCTGAAATATACTTGTAGGTTAGGCTGAAGCCGTACTTCATATGGATTATGGGAAGAATCACGAAACAGGGAATCGGGACAATAATATCCCGCGAGACTACCTCGTACGAAGTCACACGACGTCGCTCATCTTGTCTCAAACTGATGTCTCTTGAATTTCAACTTGAGCAGAATAAAACGCCCGCGTCGGAGGGGAACGATGTTTTGTCCTGTCGCCTAGTGTGCGTGAAACGCGGGTTTTTTGTCCAGACAAAAATTTCGTGGGCACCGCCACATATTGCCAAGACTAATGCCTAGGTACTTAAGTATAAGACTCATTAATCTGAAACACTCGACTCGAGAGACTCTGACCCAAAAACTTTGTAAAAATATCACAGAAATATATCACAGAATACTTAATGGTTAAACTTCAGTTATTTAGCCAAGCTTATAAAGTTTAGGCATGTCTCAATAAATATTCTAATAGGTATGTCCCTGTATTACTTAACCTAATTAACATGCAAACGGGAAACATGATTTTAAATAAAAGAGGAAAATATAAATCGAATTAAAACACATATGTAAATAAAATGTTTACGTACCTCTAGAACTCATGATATAAAACACTTCACCGTCTGAATATGAATGATATTCACGTTCGAAGTAATTTAACTAAATAATTGGGTAAGTAGGTAGGTATATAAAAATACAATATATAAAAATAAAAGGGGTATAAAAATAATCACTGTATCGCGGATGTACTTACGAGTGACTGCATCACTAGGACATACATAAGCAATTATGTAGGTATAATTGGTTTAATGAATACGAGTTGCAGTAAGTACCTACCTATCTACATCGCCTATAAAAACTTTCATTCCAATGACCGTGAATATAAAAGTGTCAATGGTTGGTCAATGGTTATCGCTTGTAAAATGATGGCTTCGTAAGTAGATAATAGTCCAATGTCTCCCAGCATTTGGCAAATACTGAATACAGTGAACAAGACGAAAGAGTCGCAAGATAATAAGGTACATACCTAGGTATAAATAAATAGCAACTCAGTACAATAAATTTATGTAAAAGTAATGAATGATAAAATATGTACAATATTTTATCATTCATATTAAATACCTAACTGGAGATCTTTGCACCATCAAAGAGTTAGGGAATTTTAAATATTGTAGTCTCACACCTCAGATTGTTTAGGTCACCGTTAGATTCTAATATAACTATCGGTATAGCTATCTCAAAGGTGTGAGCATAGATAGATATCTATCTGTCACCGTAAGATTGTAAAAACCGTTAGATTATAATCTAACTCGCGAAATTCTAAACTGTCGAAAGATTACAATTTAACGCATTATTTTTCGGTAGATTGTAATCTGATAGGTTTTAAAACCCGATAAAACCTAAGGCTGGGCACTGCTTGATTATTAATGTCGAACCCTAACCTAACCTACAAGAAAGAGACAAGGAAACGTAAATAAAATGAATATTTCAAAAATTGACACTCAGAACATTGAACAGTTTACAATCTTTCGACAGTTTAGAATTTCGCGAGTTAGATTATAATCTAACGGTTTTCACAATCTTACGGTGACATATAAACTCACACCTTTGAGATACCTACATAACTAATAGGCCTATTACACCGCACTTTTCACCGGGCCCTGTTGGAAGGGTTGGCGTGGACGTTAAGTTATGGCGTCGCTATTACACTGCACTTACCACCGAGCCCTATCTCAACTCAGTCTGAAGAGAACGTCAAGAGAGTTGGACGTGTATCTTAGTATGTTTATTATCGTTCACTGATTATGGCACCCATGCTATCGAAGCAAAAAAAGTAGTATCCGTAATAATATTATAAACTAGACGATTCCCGCGACTTTGTCCGCGTGGATCGCGTTTATGATATTAGCATGGATGCGAAAATGTGTGTCTATCTACTACGATTTCAAGGCCCATCTATTCAAACAATTTTGATGAAATTTGGTACAGCGGTAGGTTACGTCGCGGAGAAGGACGTAGGCTACTTTTTATTCCGGAAAATTAAAGAGTTCCCGCGGGAACCAAAAACCTCAATACACGCGGGCGAAGTCACGGGCATTAGCTAGTAGTTCATATAGTATAGTAAATTACTATACTATAGTTCATATAGTCTTTATGCTTTTTTCTCCATAAATAAGGCATTTCTTTGTACATGTCTATCAGAACAACAAAACTTCTTTATCATTAGCACACGATATATTGACAAAATGCACGCGCGAGCCATAGAGACAACTACTCTCTAAGCTGGTCGTGCGACGACTGAGGTCCCTAACCGCCCTATATGTTATTACACTACCCGGTTTGCAGAGCGATCAGGAAGTTAGGCAGACCGGGACCACTCGTTCTACCTAATCAGGGACCCTTCAACACTGACCTTATTACACTACACTGAATCTACTTAAGGGTCATGGGCATGGACGCTAGATAGAGCGTCACTTATTACACAGCAATAAGGATCGAATTAGAGACCCCTATATCTTATTACACTACTTACTACACTGATTCAAAAGTAATGGTCTCTTCCACAAGTGTACGTCCACGCTCACCCTTACCACAGGGCCCTGTAAAAAGTACAGTGTAATAGGCCTATTAGGCAAGGTGACAGGTCATTTGACGCGAATGAACTCCAAATTATAACGCCCAGCTACAGCTCTATAGCGTGTCTCCTCCATTCCACGCGTCATTGGCGAGGTATATTGTACCCATTTGGTACAAACGCAAGCCATAAAACCAAGAATTGAATTAAATAACGCCCAGCTAGAGATCAATGTGTTAGTTTGTGACATCCAAAACACTGTACAGTCAGCAAGAAAGAGTGTAGTAAATTTTTTTTGTAAATTAAATATCATAATAGTTTGACTGAGACGAACGGGATCTGCAATAGTAGGGTAGTAACGAATATGATTTTTGAATTCGGTTCACTGTAGCGAGCTAAATAAGTTTACTTAGTTAGCTATTATATCTCTCTCTGGCCTCTGCGTCGTATTCCTCATCGCTGAGAGTCGTGACCCTTTTCCATTAATCACATAATGGCAGAGGTTTTCTTGGGATAAAAAGATCGATAACGATAAGTTTTATTTAGCTACCTTGATGAGACATTTATAAATGTTTCAACTAAATCCCTATAAAATAATCGATACACAAAACATACAACAAGGAACTTGGTGATTTACGCACAATCGTCACGATAAATAAATCTTAGCGATCTCTCGGAAAGTAGATCATTCGAAAAGTAGTTTATATATTGTGACGCCAACTCTCAGTGAGAACGCTCTTGAACTGCACTTTGCTCTATTTTTGAAGTGAAAACTTCTTTAAGCGCGTTGAGCTTTTTGGTAAAAATGTTGATTCGCGTGACAGACACGTCGCGTTGTTTGTTGTTACGAAGGCAAAAGGTGTTAAATGTCGTCCCGTCTCACTATATACACTTAATACAATAGTATAGTACAACACGGATATTTACAAATGGACACTACATAGAAGTGCACCTCAGTCAGTTCCCACCTGGTTTCCGCTGTCAGATAAAACGTAGTGATTTACTCTTTGCTGTCAGACTGAGCTGACAACAGAATGACATCCGTATTTATACACAATGTCTTTAACGCCTACCCTGCGGTATACTACAAATATAAAAAGTACATTCTAATTTTATTAAACTTTAATGCCTAAGTTTTAACGTTTATATTTTAAGTTTTTTTTATTAATATTATTTTAAATGTTCGTTTTCACATTTATCGGCGTACCTGTGACTGACATTTTTTTTAAAATCTGGTCCATTTTAACATGGTTAGAATCCAGAGGCTTTAGTTATGTACATAGAGAATTATGCCTATTACACTGCACTTATTACAGGGACCCTTAATATAGAACCAGTGTAGTGTAATATAATATAGGGATTAAGGGTCCCTATATTGCTTTGTAATAAGCGACGCTCTATATTTGACGCTCCCTTCACACAGGGCCCTGTATTAAGTGCAGTGTAATAAGCCTAGTATTTATGTACGATTCCTGCCATATTTTGCCAGTGACAAATCTGTGGTGACAAGTGTCAACTGTCAACGTCAACGAAGTCGTCAACGTGTATTTTGCGTGGATGAGATTTATTCGTGTAAAACTAAAACTAGGGATTTTAGAGTTTTAAAATGAGTGAAACGAATTGGTTTTTATAGTTAGGAAGTGTAAAAGCAAATTAAACACTTAATAACATATGTAAAAATATAACAAAAAGGATTTTGACAACGTTTACAATCATGGTCTTGTTAGGAAATGATGAGGTAAAACTTTTGGATATGTATTCACCAAATGTATTGTAATTTGTAACAATTCAGCTGGAATAATTTGTTTTTAATAAATTTCAGTTCTTGACCGAATTATCGAAGCTTTTCCAAAAAGCACGAGCATCTGGATCTGTAACTATGACAATGAAAAGGTGTAAGTATAAATTGCTAATTAATTGATTTATTTGAACCGGTGAGTTCCTTTCATGAAACCATGATAATTCTAGAAACTGTATGTTTGAATCGCAAAAGAAACTCGGAAATTTCTTCAAGGAATTGCATGTTTGATATTTTACAACCTTAACATGTTGATCTGTGAGACATATCTGAGTGATATTGCTCTGCAAGGATAGATGTACTAGCTTTGAAAGAATTCTACCCTGAGTTGAGAATAGAAATATATTAACTATGTTACATTATTGCTAGTAATATATTTTGTATATTTTTTTTAAATCCCAGATTATGATCCTTCCCAGGATTTCAAGCTAGAAGATACTCTTCATCAATTTATTCATAAAGTGCTGATCATTAATATTTGGCATGCATATCTTTTTTACAATAAATAAAATTACTTTTATTACAATATGCATAAATTGATAACCTTGAGTGCTTATAATGTTAAAACTTGAAACCTTATTTTGCAGATGACGGCAGAACAAAACCACAACCGCGCGATGGCACTCCAGCAGTCAAAGACCCAGAATACAAATGCCTTGTTAGAGCACAATCACGAAGCAAAAAGATATCCACAGTAATAGAGCAGAGGGATGTAGAAAGGTTCACTACAGCTTACTCAAATCTATTGAAAACAAGTGTTAATGGACTCAAACGTTTAAAGAAACCCAAGAAAAAAGCTATGGCGGCTCAGTAGTTACTATATGGTCAATATAAGAGACTGAAGCTATATAATTATTAGTATTTATATTATGTGAAGTGTTGTGGGTGCGATACAGTACGGGTTGAGTCAAACTGCTAGTATGCTTCAGATATATTCAAAATGGAGCTACATAACTAAGGATTTTTAGGACATACATATTGATATTAGCTGTATAAAATCTAAATTATATTTTGTTAAGAATTTTAATATTATGATGGCCAACTTTAGGCCAAGTGTCAACTGGCCCTAAAACTTGCAGAAGTCAGTTCTGGCTAGCCACTTGCACTGTGTGCACTTGCAAGTCAACTTCTGTTAGTTTATTAGTCAAGGTATTGTATTTTAAAAGTGGCATTATTTTATACACAACCAATGCTCACAATCTCTGCTATAGCTTGTAAAACCAGATAAACAAAATTCTAAATCAGATTGTGTCAAAGATTACACTTTACTCCTTTTTCTATTTCTACTAACACTTCAAATATGCTCAGACTTCTGTAATATATCTAATAGGGCAAATAGACATAGTAGAGTGGAGTCAAGCTTCTTGTAACTACATAGTTAAACTGGGCTTTCTGTACGCTATACTGTTTAATTTGGCATGTGTGCTACTTTTGGCAGACCTTATTGCCAAAGTAAACAAAGCTTAGAGTTGTCAAGAAAGTGGCCATGATTTGGCTCTGTTGGTGAGCCTTGCTCTATAAGTTTAATTTATGTATAGTCATGCTATCCTTTAATCGTATTTTAAGCATTCTAGGTGTTTGGTACAACCTATACTGATGGCACTGAATGCGCCAAGTTCCATTAAAGTGTGCTCTTCTCTCTGTGAGATCGAAGAGTTGGAGACTTGTATGTATGGTGACTGAGACTAAGTGACCAACTTAACTCTACTGTCCATACCCCGCGTTTTTGTAAAAAGTTATTAACATTTATCAAATAAATACTGCTGGTTCTCATCGATTGTTTAATTTTTTCATCTTCATATTTATTGTGGCATATTTTTATGCACATTATTCATAACTGAATAAACAGTTCTAATAGGTCTATTACACTGCACTTTTCACAGGAACCCTTACACTTACACCCTTACAATCAAGTGTAGTGTAATAAGATTTATTTATTTATTTATTAAGTACACTAACAATTCACATATAAGACAATCACAAGAACATTCACATTATTACTATTTCTTATACGTAAATCTATTACAAGTGCACATAGCATTTATGGTTTTAAATGTCATGCAAACAAGATAACAAGGTTTTGAAATACAATGGGGTATGAAAAATACTAAGTATTAAAAACTTACAAACTTACTTAATTAATTATGATAATTTTGTAGGAAACAATAAGAGAAAATAAAATTAATAAAAATAAAAATATAAACAAACAAAATATTACCTTATGTGAAATTCTATGCTAAATGATCACGGAGTATTTTCTTAAAAGCAGTAAATGAGTCATGAAATATGTCGATGCCCGGTAATGTTTTATTATATTCATTATATTTGCCACAAATACGCGCAATGGGAGCTTGACGACCGAGATGTGTTTTCGCGAAAGGAATATATGGAAAGTTTTCGAGATGAAACAACGGGGATACCTACGTGGGACATATAACGATATGCGATTAAGAATATTGCTGCACTTTACTTTATTGTGTACAATTTTATGAAGATAGCACTGATCGAGAATTTCCCGCCTTTTTCGAAGAGATATCAATTTGAAATGAGTCAGTCGCTGATTATAGGGTTGTCTGTGTGAGATACCGCTAGCATGAAAGGCAAGGTGTCGAGTAAAGGCTCGTTGTACGCTTTCAATGCGCTGAGAGTGCACACTAAAGGATGGATTTCAGATAACACTGGCGAACTCAAGGTGGCTTCTTACCAACGCATTGAATAACAGAATTTTAGTCCTAGAAGAGAAAGTCTTTGTGTTGCGTTTAATAAATCCTAAGAGCTGCGCGGCTTTATTTACAACATTGCTTATATGTGATTTGAAGGTTAACTTACTGTCAATAGTTACTCCTAAATCCTTAATTTCCACTAACTCATGCACAAGAACATTATTAATTGAGTAACTAGAGACAAGCGGTTTTTTCTTCCGGGTAAATTTTATGTGAAAACATTTGTTTGCATTTAGGATCATACTATTGACTTTACACCAATTGATTATTCTATTCAAGTCATCCTGTATGAGCTTGATATCATCAGCTGATTCGACTGGTTTGTAAAGTTTTAAATCATCAGCAAATAACGAGCAGGAACAGTTTTTGATTTCTGTGGTAATGTCGTTAATAAATACCAAGAATAATAGAGGCCCTAAGTGAGAACCTTGAGGTACCCCAGACTGTGCAAGATATATTTTCGATTCAAAACCATTGATAACAACAGTTTGAGATCGCTGCGCTAAATATGATTCAAACCATTTGAGCAACGAGGACCCTATACCATACTGAGAAAGTTTACTGACGAGCTTTTGGTGATCAACCATGTCAAATGCACTACTAAAGTCTGTGTAAATAGCGTCAATCTGTTGGCCCTTATCTACACCTTTTATAAGATCGGAAGTATAATTTGTCAAATTGGTTTGAACCGATAAACCGCCTCTGAATCCATGTTGCGAACTGGTGAGGAAATTGTCAAGGTGTTTGGCAAAAACGGGGTGCACAAGACTTTCAAATAGTTTGGAGAAGCATGAAAGAATTGATATAGGGCGATAATTTTTGATATCCATACGATCACCTTTCTTGTAAACTGGCACTATACGCGCTTTCTTCCATTCTTCTGGAAAGATACCTTCTTCAAGGGAGCGGTTGAAGATAAGTGTCAGTGGGAAAGCAAGACCTGGACCACACCGCTTAACAAAAAAGGGAGGAAGGCTATCTGGACCCGCGCCTTTCTGAGGATCTAGTTTTTTTATCTTTTTAAGAATTTCTGACTCAAAAATATACAACTTAGAAAGCTGTGGAATATTGTTATTTGGCAGGTTTGGTGAATTTGCCGGCATGCAATTAGTTGATACAGTATAAATGGAGGAGAAATGGTTAGCAAAGAGATTGGCTATCTCTGAGCCAGTATCAGCAACCGTGCCATTCAGTTTCATGGACGCGGGTAAAGATGATTCACTCTTCTTTTTATTTTTAAAGTATTTCCAAAAGTGTTTTGGATTTTTTGAAATATTAGACTCAGTGCTTGCTTTATAATCAATTAGGCATGAATCAAAGAGTTTATGGCAACGACTACGAAGTATTTGAAACTCTAAGCTATCCCTGGGGTTATTGTATTTGCGATGTTTTCTGCGGAGCCTATCTTTTTCAGCTAATAGTTTGATCAGGTTTTTCTTGAACCACATCGGATACTTTGCTGAGATAAGCTTACGCTTGGGTACAAATAGATCAATTACTTCAAATAAGCACTTATAAAATATTTGAACCATAGCATCGACATCTTCGCAATCAGAAAATTTATGAAGCCAATCAATATTTTTTATTTCTCTAACAATAGCATTATAGTCAGCCTTAAAGTAATTGTAATCGATACGACTTTTAGGGCGAAGGAGGGAAAAATTTCCACACTCTATACTTATCAAAAGGCTAGGGTGATACGAGTCCAATTTACTTAGTAAATCAGGAGGCTTTGTGACCTTAATGTCTGATAAGTTACTAAGCACTAAGTCCAAAAGTCTATCGTCACAGTCACTTATACTATTATATTGGTATAAATTATTGATGGACATAAAATCGACTAATGAGTATCCTAGAGCATTATTGTAATTATGTGGAGTCATATTTGAATCGTTTGCAGACCATTCCATAAAACCCAGATTAAAGTCTCCCACTACAACCAAGTCATCAACGTGATTGATTACATTATCTACGCTTTCTAAGAATTTATTTACATTTTCTAGTTTGACTGGCGGAGGTAAATAGACTACACAAAGTGCAATTCTTTTTGAGATATGGTTGTTACTAAATTCCAATACCACCCACATATTCTCATCGTCAGTTTCCCAATTTAAAATACGAGATGATGCAATCTCACGTGAGACAGCAATGAGAACACCTCCACCATCTTTTTTGGATACAGAACACACACGATCTTTTCTATATATGACATAGCGGGAATCAAACAGTTCGTTATCAAATATTTATTTTATTTTATTTATTTATTTATTTATTCACTTCTTACATCATCTTTACAGGAATTCCTAATACGATGGTGCAGTTACAATATTTATCTCTAGCTTAGCTTAAACAATTGTGCAAAACCTAAAATTACAAAATGAAAAATAAAACAAAACTATGACCTACTTACTACTACTACTATAACTTATAGTCCACATTGCTACCTTTGTGAGTTCACTCAGAGAACAAGAAAATATGTCAATCTCTACGGCTATAATATTAAGGGTGTGGAGTGCGCGCGTTAGCGGCGCCTTCTTGAGGAGGTTGGTGCGCCCGCACGGTACCGCCAGCAGCGGCGGCCGGCGTCTCCGCTCCACGTACCTCTCTGGGGCACACAGCCTCACCTGTGCCAGTAGGTCTGCATTGCATACCTTCCCCCTAATTAACTTAAAAATATACGTTACGAGCGTAAGCTCCCTCCTCACCCTCAGCTCGTTGTACCCAACCATCCCTAAAACGAATAATGTTGGGTACATCAACGGATAAAATGGATACACCCCGTACATCCTCATATACAAGTACCTAACGAACTTGTTCTGTACTCGTTCCAACATCAGACTATATTTAGTTTCATGTGGAGCCCAGATGACTGCATTACCTTCTAATTGACTCCTAACTAGTGCATTGTATAAGGCGACGATAGCTTTTATATTAGTGAAGCTGTGAACTGTACGGAGCATAAAACCTAAATTCCTATAAGCTTTTTTACAGCATTTAATGATATGACTACGAAACGTTAGCTCAGTGTTCAACCTAACCCCCAAGTCTCTGACCTCTGCAACTCTGGACATCGGTACCCCGTCTATCTTATAATTATAACTAATAGGAGCATGTGAACGAGAGAACGTTATCACTGCACACTTTGAGGTATTAAACTGCAAGAGGTTGTCCTCGCTCCATCTTACGACTCTGTCGATGTCCTTCTGCAGTCTCCTACAGTCAGTCTCGTCATCTATTGCTAGAGAGAGCTTAAGGTCATCCGCAAACAGCAAACATTTAGCGTCCCTGACTACATTAGGTAAATCATTTATCATCAAAATAAACTGCAAGGGTCCCAAATTACTGCCCTGACTTACACCAGACCTCGTGAAATACGGCCCAGACTTATGCCCTCTGTATTCCACATATTGCTGCCTATCTCTCATGTAACTTGCAAAGAAGTGTAGTAAATGTGGGGTGAACCCGACTGCTGCTAACTTTTTAAGCAATACATCATTGTCCACTAAATCGAAAGCTTTTCGGAAGTCGAAGTATGCTGCATCAGTCTGGCCTCCCCTGTCAACTGCTGGCAGAACGCTAGACATGTAGCTAAGAAGATTGCTGGTCGTGCTCCTAGCCGGGCGGAAACCGTGCTGAGCGTCTGAGATTTGCGCACTTACCTGACTGTATATACTCTTGTGGATAGCAGACTCTAAAACCTTTGCAGGAGTCGACAGAACAGCAACGGGTCTGTATCCTTCCACCTGTGCATCCAATCCCCCCTTCGGCACTGGGACAACCCTAGTTGTTTTCCAGGTCTCAGGAAATACCGCTTGCTCCAGACATTGATTATATATATACAGCAACGGCTCTGCTAGCACTGACCGGCAATCTTTAAAAATGTAAGGGGGTATGCCGTCCGGCCCCGCGGACTTTTTGGGCCTTAGTTGTTTAAGCGCCTGCCTTACTTCATCAAAAGTCAATCGGTCGAGATGAACACGCGCCGCACCGTTCTTTCCTCCAGCTGCCGCTATCGCTTCGCAAACATTCAGACCAGCTCGCTCCGTACTATAGACTGAATGAAAATAGTTCGCAAATTCTATAGCGCATTGCTCAGCAGTTAACAAGACCCCGTTTTTTAATATTTTTTGCGGACCTCTAGAACCTCTTTTAGATTTTGTGTAATTCCAGAACGACAATGGATCCCTCAACAGTTCATTTTGAACTCGTCCTTCATACTTTTCGTGCTCAAGAGCTATCATCCTTTTTACATTTGCTCTACACAGAGCGAACGCTTCGTAGTCGTCAGGGGCCTTGCCCGCCTTGTATCGCCGGTGAAGATCAGCTTTTATTTTTATGTTGCGAATAATTTCAACCGTGTACCACTCGGGATAAACGTACCTCGGGGTAACGGTACTTCGCTTTTTTTTTTGGAACACAGTCATCAATAATAGAATTAATAGTATTATAAAAATAACTCAAACTATACTCTAAGCCCATCTCATACATCGGAGTCCAGTCAGCGGTCGCAATCGCAGAATATAATGACGAAAAGTCAGCTTTATAAAAGTTCCAGCCCATAGGCGTATGCGTGGTTGCAGCTGACTTCGCGTCACTCGCACAGCTGAGACGGCGCGCACCTAGTTTCACTGACACCTCGAGTATGCTAGAGTTAAGCCAAGTTTCAGTGAATACAATAATTTTATAGTTCGAAATTAAGATATTCTTAAGCACATCATTAGTCTTGGTTCTCAGTCCTCGCACATTCTGATAATAAATGTCTATCATTGTGAAAGTTGAGGAGCCATAACATTCAGACGGTTTACTTAATGAAATTATACTATGAGCTTAAGACTATCTTCATTTTTAATTATAATTGCCTGACTAATTTCGTCCTTGCGTACGTAGATCTTTCCGTTTCTAATCCATGTAAAGCGGTATTTCATCTCCTTGGATTTTATGCGAGCGGCAGCATGAAGAGACTTACTCCCCGGGGTTAAATGCTCTGAAACATATATTGGTGCTCGAGATCCTCCAATTCCTAAATGGTGAGAGCTCAATTTATCTTCAGGGTTTTTCTTATTAAATTTTGCTACCGCCGCTAGGAGAGCATCTCTGTGTTTCATGGTACGTAGCTTAACAATGACTGAACGTGGCTTGTCGGTGGTTTTATTCAGCTTGGCTACTCTGGTAACATGTTGGACCTCATCTTCCGATAGCGGGTTGTTGACAGCCTGGATTAACTGGATCATCGTGTTTACTAAATTTTCTGCTTTGTGTTCAGGAATACCATTTACTTCAACATTGCACTCTCTCATATGCAACTCAACGATGTTCAACCTGGCTGTAAGGTCCTTAACGGATGATTGGAGATGGGAGTTTTCATTTTTTAATGTGTCAATAACGGCAGATTTCTCTTCCAATGCTAATTTCATCTCTTCAAATTGTGCATTTATAAAAGACATCGACTCGCAAATTCCCGCAATTTGTTCATTAATTGATTTCAACTGTGCAGTAACAAGTTTTTGAATGGTTGCAGAAAGTTCTTGCTTTAAAATGTCACGAAGAGTGTTCTCCGTCAGAAAGTTACTACCATCGCCACTACTCATCGATGCGGGTGTTGGTGACTTGCTATGTTTCTTCCGCGTAGTAACGAAGGACTCAGGGCATTCTTCGTCAGTAGCTTTACTGAGCGTTTGACTAGTGATAGCTGATCTAACAGGTGTCAGTGTGTTGCCAGTTTTTGGTTGTTTGCTGCAACATTCCGGGCATTTCCAGTTGTTCCGCTTTTGCTGGTCCATATGTTCAAATTGCTTGATAGGTATGTTTGCGCATTCGCAATCGTATTTTGATTTGCAAATTGAGCAACTGAGAAATTCTTTTTAGGCAAATTATTTCTGCATCCTGCGCAAATTTTAAGATTCACTGGTGATGCCATTTCTATTACAGACAAGTTTTTTAAAAGTGAAATTTTTAGAAATGAAAAAAAGCGCTCTGGCGTTGGGGTTCGATCGCACGTCTCTGCTGTGGCTAGGCGGCACTATTACATACTATGCCACGGTGATGTTAGTCAATAGTAGCGAAAGTAACGTACTAATGAAGTTTGGGTTCTTGTTGGTTGATATTGATAATTGTGGGTAGTAGTTGAAATAAACTTAAAAGTTCAACGCTGACTCATAATCAGTAAACACTAATCACAAAATATCTTAGGTTAGATTCACCGATATCACTTTTGGAGTTTGTTGATAGCGATTATAAGACTAGATCACACACATTTAGCTATTCTCGCTTTTTACACTTCAAAGTTTGAATAAGGTAACGATATTTTGTATTTAACGTGACTCCTTTAACACCAGATTTTCTTCGAGATCACGTAATTGTCTCGTAGGATAACATTCACACAGTGCAATTGTAGACTAATTAACGTTTGTACACTACTTTTTGTAAATATAATTTACTATTGAAATTAAAAATGAATTAAATAACAAGGAGCAAAATTTAGAGATGTTTACATGACGAGTGGCGCCATCATATTCAAGATTTAAGGAATAAGGGTCCCTAATTTGGTCCTTATTGCTGTGTAATAAGCGACGCTCTAAGTAGCATAATACAATAGCACAGTGTAATATGCGCGGGATATACGAGTATACATGTCATACAAAATGTATGCAAGAAACGGGACGCCAGGTATAGACTATAAAGGCGCGGGCGCCTCTTTCACACTTCCCAAGGCCACACCTCCGCTGCGCCTCGTATATATCCTGTGCATAAAACTTCCATTTCCATAGGAAGAATTTTAGTATTTTAGGAGGCATTTTGGTAATGGGTCTATGGTGTCATCATTTAGTTCCTTGTAGATTAGAAACAATGATACATTAGTGCTAATACGGTTATGGGTTTTCCAACCATTGAATAAAAGCCCCATTGTCAACTTAGGAATCTGCTAAGCTTAAGTTTACAAGGCCAATATACAGCACCGAGGCAATGGTCAACCCTGCATCGCATTTTTCTGGATCGACCTATAGTGTAAATTTTTGACTCCTAGGTCAAATCATATTTGATTGTCTATTCATAAAGTTCTTCCTGAGATAGGCTGCAAAATACAACAATAACCAGTCTCTGCTGCAATTTTGCAGTTGGCTGTCCGTATCTCTAGTCCAGTAGTCCTTGAGCGTGCTCGTGACATTAAGGTCCGCCACATAGGTACCTACATTTGGAATCCCGAAACAGAATTCCGAACGCAGCAAATCCATATAAAATTTAAGGGTCTGTCACACACGCACATTAGTTTTCCGTTCGAATTTATTTTCGTTTCGGAATTCCGAATGAGAGCCTGTGCGTTCGGAATTCCGAACGGAAAAAATGGCTGACGTATCTCGTTTTAAGGGGATGCACCCAGTAACGGCGACGTATTTCTTCTTCTTAGCTAGATACAGCAACAATGCTATCGCCATGAGAAAATCATCGTCCATATTCGCTGACAGAATATCTGAATTCAGAGGATGGCGTCTCCCAACATCTGAGCCTTGTTATTCCGATTGGAAATAAACGTATGTAAGTGATGTATGTTTGGAATCCCGATTCGATATTCCGAAATGGAATTCCGAATGTATGTGGCGGGCCTAATAGAGTTAGAAACTGAATAGGTAAAATAATAGGTCATGTTTCAGTATAAATTTTATTTTTTGATCTTACCAACATTTCATATCACAAGATGAGACCAATATAAAGCAACAATACAATACACATCTATAAGCGGATACCTAGGATAACTAGATACCTACGGTAAAAATTAAACCTAGTATTTTTATATGAATATAATTTGTTGTATACCTAAAATAATTAAAGCAACCTGATTGCGAAAAAATATTATTAGCGGTAAGGTAGCCGATAAAAATTTCGATTCTGAATTTTCTGTAAGGAATACCAATATTTATTTTAAATGCGAAAGTGCAAGTTGTCCTTCAATCAAGCCGCAAATCGACCTGATTTTTTACATGGATGGATGAAAATTAAAGTTCCCACGAGATATCCCCTAGAAATTCTAAAGCTGCGCGGACGAATTCGCTGGCATCAGCTAGTAATAGTAATAACTTTTTGTGTTTATCAAATTGAACTAACCCCGATTATACCAATTTACCACTTTTTACATTTTTTATAATATCTATAATTTTCTTTATAATAAATTTTTATAATAGAATAATAAATTTATTATTGTTATTATTATTATTTACAGATTATTTTATCACATCATCTATATTATAGCACCTAACGGGTTTTTCTGTAAAGGGCAACAAAACTTTATATAATCTCTATAGGCATATCTACTTATCAAAAATCACTAAACCACAGTTTAACGAACGATACAGTATGTATGATGATTAAAACCACTAGCTTTTGCACTACACTTTCGTAATAATCGACTTAAACATTCTTCTCAACTGAATATTATGACCAAAATTAGCGCGGTATATGGTCTTGTTTTTTAACTGTACGGTCGTTAAACTGTGCTAAAGACATTAATAATTGAGACAACACTTTTATATCATGATAAATAGGAAATAAGGAAGAAATAATCTAAAATACTAGATTGAGAGAGCATAGAAAGTTATATAAAAATTATCTGTTAGGAGTTCGACATAGCATACCTACTCGTAGAAGTACTCGTATCCCGAAACAGAATTCCGAATCGGGATTCCGAACGCAGTAAATCCATATAAAATCTATGGGTCTGTCACACACGCACAGTAGTTTGTCGTTCGAATTTATTTCCGTTTCGGAATTCCGAACGGTAAAAATGGCTGACGTATCTCGTTTTAAGGGGATGCACCCAGTAACGGCGACGCATTTCTTCTTCTTAGCCAGATACAGCAAAAATGCAATCGCCCTGAGAAAATCGTCGTCCATATTCACTGACGGAATATCTGAATTCAGAGGATTGCGTCTCCCAACATCTGAGCCTTGTTATTCCGAACGGAAATAAACGTAGGTATGTATGTGATGTAATCCCGATTCGATATTCCAAAACGGAATTTCGAATGTATATTGCGGGCCTAATCGAATAACCCGGTATTTTTCTATGAAAGGGCATATATATATCGATGCTTAGAACAAAATATTTATTCCGATTAATCGAATAACCCGGAAAAGGATTCTATGCCAGTACATTCTTGGAAGTGAGTCGTTTGAGGCAGGCGTTCCTAACTTGTTCGTTGCCGAGCCGTTCGGCTTCGTGTAACACTTTCCTCAGGTCGTTAGTCCTCTCGTGTCGCGCTGCCAGGATGTAGGCGCTGCTTACGTTGCGACACACCAGGTAACACGATATCTGGGGCAATTCAAATGTATTTATTGCGAACTAGCAAGGGGGAAAACAATTTTTTTTATTGCTGATAACACGATATCTGGGGCAATTCAAATGTATTTATTGCGAACTAGCAAGGGGGAAAACATTTTTTTTTATTGCTGATAACACGATATCTGGGGCAATTCAAATGTATTTATTGCGAACTAGCAAGGGGGAAAACATTTTTTTTTATTGCTGATAACACGATATCTGGGGCAATTCAAATGTATTTATTGCGAACTAGCAAGGGGGAAAACAATTTTTTTTATTGCTGATAACACGATATCTGGGGCAATTCAAATGTATTTATTGCGAACTAGCAAGGGGGAAAACAATTTTTTTTATTGCTGATAACACGATATCTGGGGCAATTCAAATGTATTTATTGCGAACTAGCAAGGGGGAAAACATTTTTTTTTATTGCTGATAACACGATATCTGGGGCAATTCAAATGTATTTATTGCGAACTAGCAAGGGGGAAAACATTTTTTTTTATTGCTGATAACACGATATCTGGGGCAATTCAAATGTATTTATTGCGAACTAGCAAGGGGGAAAACAATTTTTTTTATTGCTGATAACACGATATCTGGGGCAATTCAAATGTATTTATTGCGAACTAGCAAGGGGGAAAACATTTTTTTTTATTGCTGATAACACGATATCTGGGGCAATTCAAATGTATTTATTGCGAACTAGCAAGGGGGAAAACATTTTTTTTATTGCTGATAACACGATATCTGGGGCAATTCAAATGTATTTATTGCGAACTAGCAAGGGGGAAAACAATTTTTTTTATTGCTGATAACACGATATCTGGGGCAATTCAAATGTATTTATTGCGAACTAGCAAGGGGGAAAACAATTTTTTTTTATTGCAGGTAACACAATATCTGGGGCAATTCAAATGTATTTATTGCGAACTAGCAAGGGGGAAAACTATTTTTTTTATTGTTGGTAACACGATATCTGGATCAAGGGGCAAATTCAAATGTATTTATTGAGAACTAGCAAGGGGGAAAACAATTTTTTTATTGCTGGTAACACGATATCTGGATCAAGGGGCAAATTCAAATGTATTTATTGAGAACTAGCAAGGGGGAAAACAATTTTTTTATTGCTGGTAACACGATATCTGGATCAAGGGGAAAATTCAAATGTATTTATTGCGAACTCGCAAGGGGGAAAACAATTTTTTTTATTGCTGGTAACACGATATCTGGATCAAGGGGCAAATTCAAATGTATTTATTGACAACTAGCAAGGGGGAAAACAATTTTTTTATTGCTGGTAACACGATATCTGGATCAAGGGGCAAATTCAAATGTATTTATTGAGAACTAGCAAGGGGGAAAACAATTTTTTTATTGCTGGTAACACGATATCTGGATCAAGGGGCAAATTCAAATGGTTTTATTGCGACCTTCGGTTTACAACAGACTAGCTGATGCCCGCGACTTCATCCGCGTAGATTGGGGTTTTTTGTTCCCGCAGGAAATCTTTAATTTTCCGGGATAAAAAGTAGGCTATGTCTTTCCCCAGGATACAATCTATTCCTGTACCGAATTTCATCAAAATTGGTTGAACAGAAGGGCCGTGAAACAGACAGACAGACACGCTTTCGCATTTATAATATTGGTATGGATACTTTGGTTACATTTGATACAAATTATATTTGATTTTATTGTTTTTAAAAAAGCGACCGGTGAGTTTCCTGCTGGGTCTTCTCGTTAGAAATGGTATTCCGAACCAGCGGTACATACATTTGACGATTCAAAAGCACTAGTAACAGTTTATTTTTTTTGGAGTGAACTTACGTATTTACAATTATTCTTACATTTTACATAAATTATGTATTTTGAATATTTTTTTTTATCCACTACAAGTTAGTACTTGACTGCGATCCCACCTGATGGTAAGTGAAGATGCAGTCTAAGATGGTAGCGGGCTAACCTGTTAGGGGCATGGCAGTTATATTAAACCCAAACCCCATTCGGTTTCTACACGGCATCGTACCGGAACGCTAAATCGCTTGGCGGCACGTCTTTGCCGGTAGGGTGGTAACTAGCCACGGCCGAAGCCTCCCACCAGGCCAGACCAGGGAAAATTCAGAAATTATAAATTTCCAAACCCTGCCGGGGATCGAACCCGGGACCTCCGCACGTTAAGGCAACAGCGCTCAACACTGCGCCATGGAGGTCGTCAACATTTTGAATATCGTAATAAAAATAAAAAACATTTCAATTTTGATTTTGAATGAAAGACAGAAGGATAATTATTGAAAGAGCCCTCGCTTCGCTCGCCGAATTACCTTGATGGCGTGGCTGGAGATCTCACTGATGAGCAACTCGGCTTGCTCGTCGTACAACTGTCCGCGCGCCTCGCAGCGAGCGACCACGGCCGCTGTGCCCGCCTCCAGCACTTGGTCGCTCATCAGGCTGAACGAACGAATGTTTACTATTAAATATTAAATTGACTCAATATTGTAAAGCATAAACAATAGGCATGATGACAGTAACCAAGAATCAATGAAATTATGAATTTATCTAATGAAATAGGATTCATGGATTATAAAAAACGTATTTATTTTTCTATTTCCAGTGAGATTACTATTTATTTTGATAAAATGCATGTATTGAGTTTGTGTTTGTACCTACTCAAGAAGTTAGAGTTAAAAAGATCTTATAACTACAGTGCATGCAGTGTTTACCTTTAAGTGGCTAATCATTTTAGCTTAGTACCTAATATTTTGTAAATTTTCTGATCTATGTTTTAAATGATATGCTGTTGGTAGACCAAATAAATGAAAAAAAAAAACACTATAAAATACAGCAATCCGCCATACTGGATTAAACACCAAAAAGCGAATGACGTCACAATTGTTTGTTTTCGAGCTTTGACAATCACATTATTGTTTACTGCACTCTGCACAGAGTATATTGGTAAAAACAATAGTGACGTCACAAACTACGCCATGACACTCGCGAGCGTTTCGGTGTGAATTTTAAAACTTAAATTTCAAATGCCAATTTTATCTTCCAAACCTTAGTTTTCTGCTGAAATAAGATATTTTTTCGAAATAGTAGATACTTCCGAACATAATCTGACCATTTTTCAAAATCAGTCATCATGCCTATTGTTGAATGTTGTATGTTTCCATACGCAGCACTATTTAGCGGAACATAAAAAAAAGGTCCATAATTTAAAAAATATGGTTTTATTTTAAAATCTACTTACTACACTTCTTTTGTTATTTAAAGTTTCATTTGTTTTACTTAAAATGAGATCACATTAAGAACAGATTTTGCGAGTAAAGACTATTTGTGAAAAATGGTACATTTTTGAACTTTTCATGTAACCGGGAAAAGTGAAATTTAACATTAAAATAACAATTAATTAAATTAGAAAAATGGTGATTAATATCGCGTATTTCCTCCACGTGCTCTTATTAAAGTTTCTACCCCTCTAGGCATACTGAGAATGATGTTATCGATGGTCTCCTTGGATAGTCTCCGCCATTCCTCAACTACGGCGATTCGCAGTTCTCCCACGTTGGCAGGAGCTGGAATTCTGGACTTACCTCTCTTTTCAGCAAGTCCCGAACGTGCTCTATTGCGTACATATCCGGTGATCTCGCCGGCCACTCCATAACAGTGATATTCATATCATTAAGATAAGCTTGAGTTACCCGAGCGGTATGCGGCCGAGCATTATCCTGCATAAAAACAAAATGAAAGAATAGAAGCAGTGCGGGGTGTAACCGTAAGTGAGCGTACGGTACGAAGAAGCTGGTTTGGGTTCATTTGTGCCCGCCAAGGCTCCAAGGCTCGAGGTAAATCATCATAGAAACAGGTTAACTTTTGCTCAGGAACATCGACTTTGGAACGCGGACCAATGGAGTAAGGTATTGTTTAGTGATGAGTGCAGAATTCTCTTAAATCAAATTGACGGCAGGCAAAGAATATACAGACGCAAAGGAGAACGATAGATTCAGACAAATTTTGAAACTACAGTTGCATACGGTGGTGGATCAATAATAGTTTGGGCGGGCATTTGTTTGGGAGTTCGCACAGACTTGGTAGTGATTGACAGAGGGAGTCTGACTGCAGACCGCTATATCAGAGAAGTTTTAGAAGAAAATGTCGTACCAATTGCCCCATATATCGATGAAGATTTTGTTTTTATGCAGGATAATGCTCGGCCGCATACCGCTCGGGTAACTCAAGCTTATCTTAATGATATGAATATCACTGTTATGGAGTGGCCGGCGAGATCACCGGATATGTACCCAATAGAGCACGTTTGGGACTTGCTGAAAAGAGAGGTAAGTCCAGAATTCCAGCTCCTGCCAACGTGGAAGAACTGCGAATCACTTTAGTTGAGGAATGGCGGAGACTATCCCAGGAGACCATCGATAACATCATTCTCAGTATGCCTAGAGGGGTAGGAACTTTAATAAGAGCACGTGGAGGAAATACGCGATATTAATCACCATTTTTCTAATTTAATTAAGTGTTATTTTAATATTAAATTTCACTTTTCCTGGTTACATGAAAAGTTCAAAAATGTACCAGTTTCACAAATAGCCTTTACTCGCAAAATCTGTTCTTAATGTGATCTCATTTTAAGTAAAACAAATGAAACCTTA
Organism: Erebia palarica; assembly: GCA_964035005.1. Taxonomy (NCBI): domain Eukaryota; kingdom Metazoa; phylum Arthropoda; class Insecta; order Lepidoptera; family Nymphalidae; genus Erebia; species Erebia palarica. The sequence goes on from OZ035994.1 coordinate 23,038,080, forward strand.
AATAACAAAAGAAGTGTAGTAAGTAGATTTTAAAATAAAACCATATTTTTTAAATTATGGACCTTTTTTTTATGTTCCGCTAAATATGCCGGCGAGTTTCCTATCTGTCAAACGTCACTCTGGTCACTTTCCCTTCCTTTTCTGGACTTAAGAACAGGCAACAGCCAAAAAAAATTATATTAAATTTATAATACCTATTAAAATAAAATAATACAGTGAGCAAGCTTAGTTTTCATTAAATATTTATTTAATAATCATATACAACAAACAAGTATTAACAGGCCTATCACAGGGACCCTTACACTTGAATCAGTGTAGTGTAATAAGATTTAGGGAATAAGGGTCCCTAATTTGGTTAATTTTTTCATTTTCATATTTACTGTGGCAAATTCTTATGCACATAATTCTTAACTAAATAAACAGGCCTAATAGGCCTATTACACTGCACTTTTCTCAGGGACCCTTACATTTGAATCAGTGTAACAGTTATTGAGATTTATAGGCCTATTACACTGCACTTTCCACAGGTTCCTTTTAGGTCTTTATTCTGTGTAATAAGCGACGCTCAAACTAGCGGCCAAGCGTATCCTTACCACAGGGCCCTGTGAAAAATGCAGTGTAATAGGCCTATTAGGAGGAAAGGGTCCCTAATTTGGTCTGTATTCTGTGTAATAAGCGACGCTCTAACTAGCGGCCATGCCCACCCTTACATAGGGCCCTGTGAAAAGTGCAGCGTAATAGGCCTATAATGTTATTGTCGAAAAAATTTGCCCGGACGAAAGTAACGTTAATACGTCCTTTCCGCTATTTTGCCCAAACCTTTGCTGTTTTGGTGTCATTAGAATAACTACCTAATTTGCCGTGATTTCAATATTCCCTTTATTAAAACTGCTGAGTTTCTTAGAACCATTTTTTCGAACCGGTGATCGTCGCATAATTCTGGCCGATTCTATACAAAACAATATCTACACTAAACGAAATCCAATTTAGTACGTTTAGGAATTGTAGCATTTTATAGTTTCACTAAAGTTAGCTTAGCCTATTAAAGAATTAGAGCTATAATTTTTTTCCCTCGTTGTCATTTCTATCCCTTTCCACAGGAAGTACGTACAAAGGGTTAGCAATACATTTAATGCTGTCATACCCAATTGGGTATTTGACAAATAGTCAAAACGGCAACTTTTTTTCAAACGTCAAAACACGCCTGTAATGGGATTTATATGAAATTGATGAAATGTGACGTCATTAAAGATCGACGCACTTTTTTACTTCAATCGTTTTTTTAAAATGGTTATTCAACATAAAACTATCAGGGGTCGTGGATATTACGACTTTTGGGAAATCCTCTATTTAATAATCACTAAAAAATAATTTATTTGAATAGTAGTCAAATATCCAATAATTATTTCCAAGTACTCACCTAGCAGCAGTCTCGCTTGAAGAACGGATACACTTGGCCAGAGTTTTAACCTCCATGAATCGATCCGCGTTCACGAGGTACTTCGCTACATGTATGTAAATGTTCATAGAGTCCAACTTGTGTTCGCTCACTATCCTACAACGAAAATACTAGTGGTGTTATGTATCGATTCGATATATATATATGTAGTTACTACTAGATGGGATTCATAGAAAAAAGTTGGGCGTCTGACTTGTGGTAGATGCCCCTTACCTGTATAAGCCCGTCCTTGTCCCCGCTATGGCGCTGTCCCGCTTTTCAGACTAGGTGGCGTTAGTAAAATAAGTCCACATTCTTTATTTGACGGGGTCGTCTACGTAAATTGAGGTCGTTGGTGTTATGGAGCAGGAATGTTATGGATATGACATTTTGGGTCTGGACATGCATAGTGGATACGGAGAGATACAGGTATACCACTTTTATAAGCCGCATTGGTATAATTCGTTTACGCAGAAAAGCACTAAGATCGAATGTGAAAACCAATGAAATAAAGACCTTATTGCTTGACGTTAAGATTTTTAGTTAAAACTGTCACAAGTACAATACTGTACATATACAAATTTAAAAGAAAAAGGTGGCTGGCTGACTGATTGATCTATCAACGCACAGCTCAAATCATTGAACGGATCGGACTGAAATTTGGCATACAGCTATAGCCACTGACGTCCGCTGAGAAAAGATTTTTGAAAATTTAACCCCTACGGGGGTAAAAGAGGCTTTGGTATGAAAATTTAACTTACGTGAGCGAAGCTGCGGACAAAAGCTTGTGAATAATAAAATTATTAATACATGCGGACGAAGACGCGGGCATGATAACAATATAGTACGTTAACAAAGTAAAGTTTGCATCAAAACTTACTTGAAAGCCAAATCGAATCCGCTTTCCACCGTCGGTCCGCTCGCTAGCACCAGAGCAACGATCCTTATCTTATCTGTGTTCGATCCAAACAGGGTCAAAGGTCGCAAATCCCCGTCATTCCTGCTGCCCTGTGCAGGGATGACGTCATTCACAACTTTCTCAGTCAACCTGCCACTAGCTTCACACGCTGCTAGGTACTTGGCCAGCTCCATTTGGCGGGACATGGTCGTCATTAGATTGTCTATTGTCACTTTGTCTAGATGGAACTGTATTGATTTTTGATCGTTTATTTCTGGAAAGATGGAGATTATTCTGTTAAGATTGGGCATTTTTTTGTAATTTTGCATTGCACAAACATGACGGTATATTAAATTTTTAAGATTAATGTTACGTTTATGGTCCACAGGAAATTAACGTGCAGTGGAATATGGAATGCCCAAAAAGTATTTTTGTAAACAGTAGGTCACTCCGTTGTCCGGCTATCTGTCTGTCAACCACCTCTAATAGACTAAGTGATAGCTGCACTTTTGGTAACTATCGCCAGGAAGGCTGATTCAGTATTAGGTGGGTGCTACGCTCTAAACTGATGACCATAGTAAAGGTCTGCCCGCATGCGGATGGATTTCAATATATATTTTATTTTATTTTATTTAGTACAGAAAACTTACAGCTACAACATAAATGAATACATAAATAAATAATAAGTATAACGCCAATTACAAGTTTACACAGATAGAATTTACATGAGTTAAAAATAGCTCGCAAAGGTGGAAATAAATATGGCCACTCAAAGACGTTTTACGGTTACCAAAAATGAACCATAACTAGAAAGGCCGATTCTCGTACAGTATTAAAGTATGCGCAGTACCTATGTAAACAGTATAAAAACTGACGCTATTCATCAAGCCGTTCTCTAGATATCACCTCTCAAAGACGTGATGAACTTACAAACTGTAAATAATTATAAGTAATTATAAGATCGTATATAATATGACGCGACGTCACGTTTATTTGCTAATAAATATTATAAGGCGTAAAACTAATAAGCGTAATAGGACTGCAATAGGCATGATGACTGATTTTGAAAAATGGACAGATTATGTTCGGTTGTATCTACTATTACAAAAATATATCTTATTTCAGGAGAAAAATAAGCTTTGGTAGATAAAATTGGCATTTGAAATTTAAATTTTAAAATTCACGCCAAAACGCTAGCCGGTGTCGGCGTCGTTTTTGACGTCACTATTGTTTTTACCAATATACTCTGTGCAGTGTGCAGTAAACAATGGTGTGATTGTCAAAGCTCGAAAACAAACAATTGTGACGTCATTCGCTTCTTGGTGTTTACTCCATTATGGCGGATTGCTGTATTTTATAATTTTATTTTATCAAAATAAATAGCAATCTCACTCGAAATAGAAAAATAAACACGCTTTTTATAATCCATGAATCCTATTTCATTAGATAAATTCATAATTTCATTGATTCTTGGTTACTGTCATCATGCCTATTAATAGCGCACGACGCGGACGCGCGCGCGTGCTGCCCCGTGCCGCGTGCCGCGTGCTGCACATGTGCTGTACGATGTACTCACTGTTGGTGACGGGCACGCACTGTGTGAGGTGGTGCAGCGCAGCGGCGAGGTGGTGCTGCCGCGCGTGCAGCACGGCGAAGGGCGCGCTGTGCGGCGGCACGGGGCGCGCGTACAGCAGCGCGTGCTGCCCCGTGCCGCGTGCCGCGTGCCGCACATGTGCAGTACGATGTACTCACTGTTGGTGACGGGCACGCACTGTGTGAGGTGGTGCAGCGCAGCGGCGAGGTGGTGCTGCCGCGCGTGCAGCACGGCGAAGGGCGCGCTGTGCGGCGGCACGGGGCGCGCGTACAGCAGCGCGCACGACGCGGACGCGCGCGCGTGCTGCCCTGTGCCGCACTGCAGCGCGTACAGCGCGTCCAGCCGCTTGCCCGCCTCGAGTGTGCGGCACATGTGCATTATGTATTCCTGGTCAAGGATATAGGAAAAACGATTAAGGGCCAAACACACAGGACGCGGGTTCCTCGCGTGAGACGCGTTGCTAATTGTCTTCACACACAACGCGGGCGCGGTTTGATGGCGGGTGGGGCGCACCTTCAACCTTGCCAGCGGCAGCGCAAATGCATATTGATTGAAATTTGAAATCAATCCACTGCCATATTGCTTCCAAAACAGTATTTTTATAGTTAATAATAGCTAATGTATTAAGGAACACATTCTATAATTTTTCCATTCAAATCCATTTTTAAAACGAACTATGTTTAGTAATCAAATACAAAAGCAACTAACCACACGCGCCACACACGAGCCTCGCACGCGTCAGTGTGAATGCCTATAGGAGAATACGTGTAGGTACTACGACGAATTCGCTCGCTCGCTACCCGCGCAACCCGTGTGATGTCGTCCATATAAATACAAGGAATAGGGATGATGCCTATATCAAAAATGAATTATTTGTAACTGATTATTAAATAGAGGATCTTCCAAAAGACCTAAAATTCACATCCTCGGTTAGTTTTTAGTTCGATAACCATTTTAAAATATAGATTAAAGAAAAAAAGTGCGTTGAAATTTGATGACGTCACTATTGTGAATTTCATACAACTTCCATACGAGAAGTGCGTTTTTAAGTTTGTTAAAGAGTTGCTGATTTGATTGAGTTGTCATCATCCCTATTCAACCCGCCGAGCACCCGACCCGGCCCGTGCCCGTTCCCTGTGTCTTTAAGCTATGTTGTTTGAAACAATTTCGACGATCTCCCTGATGCAGTGTTGAGCGGCGTGCGCTGTTGTCTCATAAGGGGCCTCTCCCTAACCAGCCCCCCGATTGTCTAAAAGTTGCCGATGAAATCGTCTAAGTTCGGCGTCAAAGTAAAATAAACCAGAACGGCATTGAATTAAAGCTCAATTTCGTGTATCAATTCTCATCCGTTTATGGTATCGTACATACGTAAACGTATGAGAATGGATACACGAAATTGAGCTCTAATTCAATGCCGTTCTGGTTTATTTTAATTTGACGCCGAACTTAGACGATTGGATCGGAAATTCTTACATAATCGCAGCTCTGCTTCGAGCCGATCAATTTGGCAATTTATAATTTCAGAATTTTCTCTGATCTGGTCTGATGGGAGGAGAAGCCGTAGCGAGTTAGGGGTTATGTCCACGTCAGACTTTTTATAGGTCCTTTCGACTTTGTAACCGACTTCTTTACATTTTCCACAGACAATCGAATCCGCCGATTTTCGGTTTCAATTTTTTTTTGAATCGGTAAAAGCAATTCCGGGCAAGCTCAACTATATGGTTCTCGAAGCGTAGGTTTTCATCCATACGCAGGCCTGCCTGACGTGGACTGAGCGCCTAAACAACCTACCGACAAAGACGTGCCGCCAAGCGATTAAGCATCTTCTGTATTGGCTTAAAGAGCCCAAACGATACGATAAGTATGACAAGGTTAGATTTATTCAGTTTAGTATACCAGAAAGGAGATTGCCTGAAGTGGGCTGAGCCCCTAACCAACCTACCGACAAAGACTAGCCGCCAAGCGATTAAGCATCTTCTGTATTGGCTTAAAGAGCCCAAATGATACGATAAGTATGACAAGGATAGACTTATTCAGTTTAGTATACCAGAAAGGAGATTGCCTGACGTGGGCTGAGCCCCTAACCAACCTACCGACAAAGACGTGCCGCCAAGCGATTAAGCATCTTCTGTATTGGCTTAAAGAGCCCAAATGATACGATAAGTATGACAAGGATAGACTTATTCAGTTTAGTATACCAGAAAAGAGATGGCAAGAAAGCTATACTGATCGCAACGGGAGAAAAAAAAGTACAGCAATTTAAAAATAAACTTAAGATATTTAAAAAGTATTAATATTTAAAACGATAAAAATGGCAGCCACAGAACATTAGTTTTCTTTTGTGTTTTTTGTAATACAGACGTTAGGGACAATAACGTTCACGTTACTTATGTATGAAATAAGATTTGAGTTTAAGTCGGATCTAAGAAAGTTTCACTTCAAAAAAGTAAAACGACACTTACCGACCACATTTCCAAAGTGCTGTCCATATCAGCCATCGCTTTCAACAAATCATTAACTTTATTCTTCTTCAGGCACTCCATATACACCGACTCTGTGAACGTTTCCTTTTCAACCATATTGTCGTAACAATAGCGTATAACTTCACGCAGGTTACTGTGTTTCATATAGAACATAATATTTGCGACATGAGATCCATAATTGCTAAGGTAATAAATACATTCTTTGTAGAAAAATGGATCGAGTTTTTTATTCGAATGGTCGATTTTTACTTCATTATGGTTGTTTCGTCTTAAAAGTTCCTGTGCTAAGGATTTCTTTGGTGGAATTGTGGCGGTCTGAAAGTCGCTGTAATCGCCTTGTTTGATCTTTTTGACGCTTGCCAATATGTGCATTATGTTTAGGGCTGGTTCAGTAAGTTGGATCTTCTTTTTGCTAGTGTTCATCGTTGATAGCCTTTCGTTTGTTGACTAGAACAATCAATTACTCCATTATAGGGACTTGAGTCTTGACAAAACAAATATATTGAGGGAACTATATACTACCATCGCTTAAAGCCGAATCGTTTTAATATTGTTGTCGTTCGTGTTTTAGACTTATAAACCTTATTTTAGGGAAATCGAGGAACATGACCTAAAACTCATTTAGAAATAATCCTGCTTTAAGCCATGGTATGGATGATGGATAGGAACTCTCCAGGACCTATAGGAACTATTATGAAAATAAGGATAAAAGTCCTTAAATATCCAAAAATAATGAAGTCATGAATATCGAAAATTTCACTAGACTTGTCAAGTATTAGTTACTCATCAGACTGAAAAACTTTGTTCTGCAACTTAAGCTTGCATAATTTAACGTACATTTTTTGCGTCATAAGTGTCATATTATGAGAACCGAAACTGCTTCTATTCAAGAATTCAAATTTGAATAAAAAAAACTATCACCAACCATCTACGTAGCCATCAAAAACAAAAAGGCTCAATTTTTTTCTCTTACCTTTATAGTCTCAGCCTTATCCAACAGCTGTTGATTGACAGGATAGTTCATATCCTCCAACATACTGATAATCTCATTCAGTAAAGGAGGATTCGTCCTCCCCCTCCCCTCTGACGTCACACTAGAGGTCGATATTGTCCTCTCGGACGATCTCATATGATTCAATCTCCTATTCACAAAGTTGAACTCAGATGCTTCCTTTCCATACTCTAGTTCGTCAATGTCGACGCAAGTAGGTGTGCTTTTGAAGCATAGCGCGAATTTTCGCCTGGCTTCCTTAAAGCAACCGGCCTTTAAGCACGCTTTGCCCCAGGCTGCTAGTACACTGTTTCTAGGGAGGCCCGATTTTGTTGCTATTTCTAATGCTAGCTCCCATTTTTCCGCTTCAAGAAGGGAGCGGACGATTTGACCTGTGGGAAAAACACCAATAGAGATATTTGACACCGTTTAAAGTTTTAGAACACATTAATTGATAGACACAGTTTGAATAATTTCCAAACAGAAATTTTTGCCAATATGTGTATGTATTTTACATTGTCGCTTCGATTCATTTCAACTCTGTAAGTGTGAATAGACCTAATAAAGTCATAGCAATTACAAAGGCAATTACCTATTCTGTGGTCATAGGTTTTTGGTAAATATAAATTATTTAAATAATAATAAATTCTATGATATGAAAAATTTTGTTATGGCGAAGGATTTTAATACAATACAATGTTCTTAATATAATTAGCAATTAGAATGCATGGACGACAGGGCGTCGCTATATGTTAACATTATTATAACCTAATTATATATATTTAATTATTATTATTAGTTTATTCAGCACATAATACATGAAATATACAATATAATTATAATTATCTACTTACGAGTATAGTATGTGACAATACATATTTTTATATTTAAGTTTATTTAATATATCAAGTTATTGGAGTCTATTCATTTAAAAAATCTTTAACACTGTAGAAACATTTTTGTAAAAGCCATTCTTTTAATTTTCTTTTAAATGTTGTCATTTTGATCTCGTCAGTTATGAAATTTGGGAGTTTATTATAAATGGTTACGGACCTAAAATGTGGACTAATTTGCGCTAACGTTATGAGGTTGTAGTGGGGTACGACCAGTTTTTTTTGCCTGCGTGTAACTCTGTAATTTTGTGCTTTCGTAGGCTCTATAAAGGTGTATGTTTTTCCTGACAAACAAGGCCATCTCCATTATGTAAATGCTGGTGAGATGAGTGAGTGAGATGAGCTGGTAAGGTGAGAATTTTTTTATTTATAAATGTACAACTCGTATACATTTTTTTTGGGATTTAAAGAGATCTTCTACGTCGGGGCTTTATCCAACTAGGCGACTTGCCTGTGCCGTTGTCGGTTTAAAAATGTAGGTTTCTCGGGGATTTTCAAGAATAATATCTTACTAATATTATAAATGTTAAAATTTTGACGTTTGTTACTCCGTCACAATGACTAAACCGATTTGGCTGGGCGATTTGTTATAAACACACCCAGGTTACCCTGAACACACTTTGAAATTAGTTTTCAAAAAATAACTTTAACCGAACTCTACGCTAACGAATAATAAGCTTCAATGGGGCGCTCATATAGAGACACTAGTGCGAAAACTTAGCTCGGCTGCTTTTGCTGTCAGGAAAATTAGACAGTTTACCGTTATTGAAACGGATAGGGTTGTCTACTTTGCTTACTTCCACAGTGTCATGTCGTACGGCATTTTATTGTGGGGCAGAGCAGCTGATATCCAATCCATTTTTATATTGCAGAGAGGAGCCATCCGTTCTATTTATAAACTCGGATACGTGATACGCGTGATCACTTCGTGAACAATTTAGCGCAACTGCTGAGTTTCTTGCCGGCTCTTCTCAGTAGAATCATCTTTAACCATCTTTAAGACTCTACGTCTTAACGTTTTATAAGTGACACAAGTTGTTCTACATAAAATAAATAAATAATTTATCATTTATTTTATTTTTTGTATGGTGTACAATAAAGTATATTTTACTTTTACTTCACTTTGCCTATAAAATTTTCAAAAGTTTTTATAATTAGGCTTGTGTTTGCTCCTAAAAGATGTAGAGAAACAGTTTTACCTACATAAGTACTATTCTGTCTGGAATTTTTAACTCAAACTTAGTTTCTAGTCTCGTAAACTTAAAGGAAACTCTCGGATATCTTACTTGATATTACAAACTAGATCATGACCGCGACTTCGTCCGCGTGGATTAAGATTTTTTGATTACCACGGGAATTCTTTGTGCTGCATGAAATAAATAAATAATTTATCATATTTATCATTTATCATGTAGTGGATACTAAGCGAAGTGGTGAGTAGATATACGTACTAGGATGCGCTCCCTGGTGCGGTACCAAATGGTGCGCCTGGTGTTTGACGAGCGTCGCCATCGCGTCCGCGTGCGCCAGGCAGCGGGTCGCGTGCGCGGCACCAGTCTCCGCCACGCGCGCGCTTCCGCTACACGACGATTCAAAGTTCAAGGATTCAAACGTTTTTATAAACTAGGCTTGTGTTTGCTCCTTACACATGTTTTTCTAAACAAATGATATGAAATGTGCATATTTCATACCCTGTAAATGAGTTCGTAAGTTAAACTTCCCGGCCTAGGCCAGTAAAGAATGTATGTATATCATAAGTTTGAATTTGGAATCTTTCTTCCTGAATATCTTGTAACTTGTTATAATGTTCTATGGCTTAACAGTTTAAAGGACATTGACCAAATTCGCCTAAGAATCAACACACGTTTGAAATATACAGTAATTCTTAGCTTAATTTATAGTCTTTATTCCAAATATCAGAATTCAACGGACACTTCAAATTAATTAAAAAATAAGTAAATGGGTATTAAATTGATTACTATACGTTTCCGTCTCTGGATTATTAACCACAGATCAATAACTTAAGTTTTAAATAATATACAATACCACCGCTTGAGCGCTAGATCTGTATCGTAAGAAACAAAATAAAAGCTGCTTAAAGTGCTAAGTGCGCTAGTATTCGGAATCTCGCAACGCCATCTATTGAAAGTACAATAATTTAATATTTTTAACGCCATCTGTGAAGTTCTCGATGAACTATGACGATACCAGCATTATTAATAACGCCATCTGAAATGTTTTTGATGAACTACGGCGAATCTAATCTTATCTACATACTGTTTACAGCTCTATTACAGAATGGATAGAGATGATATTAATTTGTTCAAGTAGATTGATCGTGAATGCTGAAATATACTCAAAATTGAAAATATTTTTGGTAATAAGTAATTTTCTTGCAAGTGTCCGTAGTTTTAATCTGCTCTCAAGTATACATAGGTATTAATTTGAACCCAGTAATCAATGTTTTATGACGGTTGGTTCTTAGGCGAACTTTGTATGGGGACAGAACAATGTCCTTTGGAACTCTACCGTATTACGCGTTCAGCACTCACAGCGCAAAACAATATATTTAAAAAAAAGTCACTTGTTTCATTTTTTAGAAAAGCACTATACACACCTCGACCGGGAGAGCATTTCTGGTCTCGTATATAGCCTAAAGAAAACGCGTACTTCCCGGTCTCGCGATGTAATGTACTATTACCTACTGTACTATTCTTTCTGGAATTTTTAACACAGAGCTCTGTGGTAAGGGTGGGTGTGGCCGCTAGTTACAGCGTTGCTTATTACACAGCAATAGGCCTATTACACTGCACTTTCCACAGAGTCCTGTGGTAAGAGTGCACGTGGCCGCTGGTTACAGCGTCGCTAATTACACATCAATAATAGACCTAATACACTGCACTTACTACGGGACCCTGTGGTAGGGGTGGGCGTGGCCGCTAGTTACAGCGTCGCTTATTACACAGCAATAATAGGCCTATTACACTGCACTTACTACGGGGCCCTGTGGTAGGGGTGGGCGTGGCCGCTAGTTACAGCGTCGCTTATTACACAGCAATAATAGGCCTATTACACTGCACTTACTACAGGGCCCTATGATAGGGGTGGGCGTGGCCTCTAGGTACAGCGTCTCTTATCGCTAGTTACAGCTTCTCAGAGTAGAGTTAGATATCTTACTTAAAATTACAAACTAGATTATGCCCGCGACTGCGCCCGCGTGGATTAAGATTTTTTTTGATTCCCGCGAGAACTCTAATTTTCCGGGATAAAAAGATTGGATTTTGGAAAGTTACTCTTACACGCCACAACACCTGCCACGCCTGCAATGCCATGCTACAATTACACAGCGATAAGGACCAATTTAGGGTCCCTCTGCAGTGTAATAGGCCCATAAAAGTTTCAAAAGTTTTTATTAGTTAGGCTTGTGTTTGCTCCTTAAAGATGTTTTACCTACATAAGTACAATTCTTTCTGGAATTTTTAACTCAACTTATAGGCTTATTACACTGTACTTTCTACAGGGCCCTGTATTAAGGGTGGGCGTGGCCGCTAGTTACAGCGTCGCTTATTACACAGTAGTAATAGACCTATTACACTGCACTTTCCACAGAGCCCTGTGGTAAGGGTGGGCATGGCTACTAGTTAGAGCGTCGCTTATTATACAGGAATAAGGATCAAATTGACACTACATTGACTCAAATGTAAGGGTCCCTGTGAAAAGTGCAGTGTAATAGGTCTATAAAAGTTTCAATTTTTTTTATTAATTATAGGCTTGTTATGCTCCTAAAAGATGTAGACAAACAGTTTTACTTACTTATGTATGTACAATTATTTCTGAAATTTTTAACTCAAACTTAGTTTCTGATCTCGTAAACTCAAAGGAAACACTCGGATATCTTTATAATATTACAAACTAGATTATGCCCGCGACTTCGTCCGCGTGGAAAATGATTTTATGATTCCCGCGGGAACTCGGATAAAAAGATTGGATTTTGGAAAGTTACTCTTACACGCCACAACACCTGTCACGCCTGCAATACCACCAATTTGGCTAAAACTAAAAATGAAGTTTATATCCTGAACACATAGTCAATATTCATATCCCGGAAAATAAATAAAGAGTTGTTGGGGGAGAAAAAAATATACCTACCTAATCCAGACGAAATAATTTCATATCTATACTTTTTTTTAGAAACACTTACCTTTTTTCATTCGGAGCCCTGGAATACAACTCGGCAGCGGCTACCAACAGGGAGCGCCGAGCGCGCACCAAGAGTCTGGAGTCCCCTCCATTGGCCAACTCGCGCGCCACTTCGTCGCTGCGGTCTAGGAGAAACCTGTTGGGATACATAAATTCAAATTCAAATGTTTTTTATTCAAATAAACTTTTACAAGTACTTTTGAATCGTCAAGTGAATCTACCACTGTTTCGGAATGCCATTCCTACCGAGCAGAACCAGCATGAAACTCGGTGGTTGCTCTTTTTAAATAAATATTTCATATACAATTATTATATCAATGTATGCATAAGTAACCGCTGTCCTTAGCATTGCTGGAGTGATCATATCCATGCTCCTCTATCATTTACATAATCTTCAACCATCGACCAGGTTGTATGGTCGATGTCTTCAACAGTATAATAAGCTTTTTTCAAGAGCATACGTTTAATGGATTTCTTAAGTTTTATAATTTATAAGTTTAATTAATATGTGGTTGATCTTGTATAAATATTTAAAAGGAGAAATGGACATGGTTATTTCAAATTATGCTGTCAAGAAACTTGAGACTTCGAGAGGATACTAAGTTTAGTTAAAAAGTTTAAGGTAAGGCTTAGCGTTAAAAGGGTTGGACTGGGAAGAAAATTACAGATATATATTTTCTGACTTTTATTTATGTTGAAATCATTTTTTTTAACCACTACAAGTTAGCCCTTGACTGCGATCTCACCTGATGGTAAGTGATGATGCAGTCTAAGATGGTAGCGGGCTAACCTGTTAGGGGCATGGCAGTTATATTATATGTATATAACCCCCCTATTCGGTTTCTACACGGCATCGTACCGGAACGCTAAATCGCTTGGCGGTACGTCATTGCCGGTAGGGTGGTAACTAGCCACGGCCGAAGCCTCCCACCAGGCCAGACTAGGGAAAATTCAGAAATTATAAATTCCCAAATTGACCCCGCCGGGCATCGAACCCGGGACTTCCGCACGTTAAGACAACAGCGCTACACACTGCTCCACGGAGGTTGTCAAAAAGAGGAGGATATGAAAAAGTGTTCAATGTGTGGTCATAAAGTCATTACACCGGAGTCATTAAGATTACGTATGTTATAGGATCTTCATGAATCTCATGTAGGTACAGTAAAAACAAAAGCGGAAGCTCGAGCTAGGTTTTGGTTCCCTGAGGAATTAATTAATAATATAAATTATAAATATAATTTATAAGTTTTTAGACATTTATTTTACTTATCTTCTCATTGTAATAACAAAGACATGCATAACATACAGAAATAAGTCGTAGTTACTCAAACAAGTTTCAAACTATACTTCCAATGATAGAATACTGTTCCATTAATTGCTCAACATCACCGTTCTAGCATCTACGTTTGTCGCATTTTTATAATAATCTTGGAAAGAAAATAAAAACTACATTAGAATCTTACCTTGGGTAATCCAAACTGAAGGTATGCATCTTCATAATGGACAGGCAAAGTGTGACATTAGGCGTGAACTCGTAACTAAACTCCGCTCTCACAGCCTCATTCTTTGTGGCGTTGGTAGAAAGGCACCAGTCCATACAAGTGATGCCACTGCCCGCGGAATCAGAGTTACTGCTTAGCATCAAGTTGTCGTATTCGGAATTTGTCTTTCTGTTCATCGTTTGTGTGTAACAATCGTCGCAAACGCGGAATTTGACTCCGCTTGGGTATGATGGTACCTATAGAGATGGAAGTAAAACTGGAGAAATTTTCCTATTTCGATTGTACACAAGAGCCAAACTGAACTCAATTGATAAGTTATTAGTGCCAATTTTTAATAATATTTACTATCTATTATCTACTGAAATTTCCTTAAGTATAAACAGTTGGGACGACCCCCAACGACAATTTAATGAAATAGTCGGCACTTAATATCTTGGAAATCGTTATGGAGACATTGAGAATAAAATTATGTTGCATTGTACCAAAATAACTTAAAAAGTATAAAAAGCATTTGCTCACAAAGTTTTCGATTTCTGAACAAAAAAATCAATTCCTACCTGCATCCGACTCCTGGAACAGGCGTGACAGACCAATCTTCCACATCGCCTGCAATGATGCCTGCGTATTATCATCGAGAAAATGGATATTTTGCACAGCATGCATTTATCTACAGTGTAATCCTCCACCCATTGCTCCTTCGAGGGCACTTGTTCAGGCATCACGAAGGGTTTTGATGCGGCTTCGATGTTGATAGAGTCTATCGATTGAAGGAGGGAATCGTCCCAAGGTTTTGGCGGTGAGGGACAGGTGTGTCGAGGGTTCTTCATGTCTAAAGCTTTTTCGGCATAGTACCTGCAAAAGGAAGAAACTGCTGCTGAAATACAAATTAACGTTGTCGCGAAGAAAATCTCCTACTAGGCACTCTGATGGCAGTTCAAATATATAAAAAGAAAATTTATTTACCTCAACAAACTATCAACAGCATTCCGAGATATCAACAATGTCTCAATAGTCTTTATGCTGTAGTAAAGATTGTCGCCGCTCAAATCGTTCTTTAGATTTGGCGATATTTTGTTTATGATATGCGCCAACATTTCCAGTTTAGCATTCATTAAGAGTTGCTCAATCATTAGCAAAGGTTTTTCTATCAAATCCCAGAACAAATGTCTCGCATTTGGTTCGATTTCGAGCATAATTTGGAACCCAGTTTTAATGTTTTCGAAAGACCTCCAAGTCGTGCTATTGGCTGCAAGGAAGTCTATACAGACTTGGAGTATGTCTATATTTCTGATCTTTGAAATTTCTTCGGTAACTAAATCCACAGCTTGAGTGGTCGGTAACCTTGTAAGTAAGTCTCGTATTAAGGTAGGTGTCGCCTGATTTGTGTATTCAAATAATTGTCGTAGAAGATTTATAATTATTAAGTTTTTCATATGCTCTGACACTTCGTGGGTATCCGCCCACTCTAAGCATAACTTGAACTGTAAATAAGATGAGTATTAAGAAAAAAGTTTTCACTTCAATATTTGATATAAAATATCCAGTGTCTCTCTCCAAGATATTAAGCTATTTTTGTGCCAATATTTTCAACATCGGTACAGCAATTTAATTAAAAGGTTATAGGCAGACACTTATATTTAAAACATTAGGATGCATATTATGGATATTTTAACTTCTAGCCCCGAAGAGAACGTTAAACTGACTGTCATGTTGTCAAACATTTGACAACATGACAGTCAGTTATCCCTATATGAAGACTCGAAGAGGTAAAAGAAAAATCAATATTTTGCCCGGTAGCGAAAATTTAATGGCATTATATGCACCCTGTTAAAATAAGGCTGTCAAAAGGCTTAGAAATAAGGCCGAAAGCTTATTTATTTACCTGCTGACTATCCATTAGAACCTCGATTATGCTCTCAGGGTTTTCCAAAGACTTTTCGTATATTGTGTACCAGTGATTCGCACCCATAATTGAAGATATCTGAAATTGAATGGGATAAAACTTTTTCTCTCTACAACTTAAAATTTCTTCTCGATCAGGTACTTAACCTTTGACCCGATTGTCTAAGAAAATCGTAATCATTAGAAAGCTTTAAACATATTACTCTAACTGTTTAAGGAGTTCATACATGCTTTTTACATGCAGGCATCTGAGAAGTCCTTAAACAGTTCGAATTATCTGTTTGACAAACTCTAAGTTTATCACGATTTTCTAACACGCTCGAGGGTCTGATCGCACGTTTGTATGCGCCGAACACAGTGGACTTTAGACCTGAATTCTTCCTACACTCGTGTCACGCTCACCATACTTAGTACAGTAATATTTATGTGGGCGTGACCGAAATAAGTCACCGTAAGTAAGTCACAGTAAGTCTTACTGGTACGCCATCAACGTTGTCAGTGGTGCAGTTCGGTGCTTAAGAACCATTTGCTTTATTTCCTAAAAGTTTTCTTTAAAGTTAAATTATTGTTGTTTGTCTGAATAAAGATTTTTTTTACACAGTGTGTTTAAGTACGCGCATCAAATAATTCAACCGGCCGCGCAACTGTAGCAGAATTCAGGCTTTATATATCTTTGTGCGATCTAAGGAAACACGATGCGTTCAGCGCATGTAACGGTGCAGTTTATATTTATACCTGATCGTAAATAGGTATCTTCACTTTCCATTCATTACATTTGTCATATAGACCTTCCTCAACCGTTGTTTGGTCCAATATAAACCGAAGATAGTCTATAGCTTCCATTGCACCTTCAGCGGGCCAGCACGACAAATTGTTCAGAATTAAATCAAACTTTAATTCAGAGCATTTCAAGTATTGACAATATTTCCAACAGTTAGGGACTTTTGGATTCGTCGCTATTTTAAACAGTATCAAATCTCGCAAGTTCATCAAATTCGCGCTACACATTAGCTGTCGTTCGGATAGGGCGTCTATTATTTTCAAGCACTGCAATATCTTTCCTGACTCGAGCAACTTTGGCATGTACAAAAATAATTTATCCAAGTCAACAATCGTGTGTAGCGACGCCAAACACTTATTATTACTGAACAAAACTTTGGTATTATCATATCTTTCTAGATCCATGTATTTGTTAAGATATTTTGTTCTAGCATCCATACTTTGCTGACTCGTACTATCGCTCAAGCTCGAGTGAATTTTTCTAATGATATGGGCGAGTACCCAGTTATGCAAAACGACGTAAGTTAAGCATTGAGGGTCTGGAGTCCTCGGCAACGGAGCGAAATCAGCAGTAGGCTCTATAAATAGCTTCTCTTCCAAATTCTTAAAATCGAACACATCTTGAAGAAGATTATTAAAGTTCTCTTCACTAGCTTCTTTCAAAGATCCCGCTAATGTAATGGAAGGACAGAAATTCAATATCAACTTAGGAATTAAATTCACGTTAAGCTTCTTACATATAGGCTCCAAGTACGTTACAGGCATTTCTTTGTTGTTGATCATATTGCCGAATATATCATGCAATTGTCTCTCTAATACTGAGAAGTAAGGGGCTTCGGTTGAGGATTCACTTTGCCGATCCTCTTGCTCTAATTGTGATACAGATTTTGAGTACATATAGCACTTTCTCAAGTAATGTACTCTAGCTTTCTTAGTACCATGTCGGGATACCTCGCCGACGTTACACAAATCTTTGTCAGAAGCCGCTACAACATTCATGTAAATTTGGTGATACTTTTGTAGTAAATTTTCATCTAGAACTGTTTCTTTGGTAGGATTAACGATGTCTGCTAAATCTAAGCAACACTGCCTCAATTCTTTGGATAGCTGGTTTAATTTACAGAAATCTTTGTGCTTGATAGGGATACGGCAATCGGTAACTAATTCGCAAACGTTGTCCACGAAATCGAAAGATTTCTCCGTGTTGCCAAAAATTTCAAACGTAACGCTGGCTATATCTTCAACAAATCTAATGTAGTTAGTCTTTTTAACGGCCGTGACATCCGTACTACATCTGACTTCAGCGAGTTTGCGTTCGACCACATTTATAAGCCCGTATGTTATTTCTCTATTGAGACCGCTGCTCAAGAGTATGTCAACCGCATTAATGAATGGAGCGTTCTGATGATTATAAAGTTGGAGATGCGGGTGTCGGGAACCCAATTCGATGATATCGAAGGAATTCGGAGGTCTGTTTGAAGCTAGGAACCCTTCAACGAGGCCCATAACCTCTGTTGAAACCACGGAGAGAGCAGATAGCTCCTTAGAAGGATAGCGAGAGCAGTCTCTGTAGCAAATAATATTTTTTATTTTCGCAACTAAGTGTCTCAACTGCTCTGTAAATGTTACTTCCGTAGCGATTTCTGAATCGGATAAATCGAACATCTGAAATGAAAAATTTGAGCTTGTTGATTGAAAAATTATTTTGCATTGAAATAGAGTAGGTACTAAAATTCTACATCAATGTTATTTTGTAATTAGTATTTTTATTCGTAAGCTTATGCGCAGTAGTTACAGATTACAAAAAATGTTTTAGTGTTAACCAGCTTAATTATAAGAATTTGACGAAAAATAAATTACCACCGTGACATATTTTTGACACTCAGAAGCGGTCAAATTATAAACTTGTTCTTTAGCAAATAATGGATTTAAATTATAACTTTCTTTTCAAGAAGGATAACGTACTAATTTTACTTTATATTTTTAACGCAATAGATGCAAATACGGTAATTGATAGCTCAGAATATTTATCACGAAATAAAATACCTTGGTTTCATAAGACAACGCCCGCAGATAAGCATATGGTAATTTCAAGTTTCAATAAATAATATCCAAATCCATCGACCATCGTACGGTCGAGGTACTCATCTCACTAAGATCTAGCTTATTGAGCTAATTAGTAAATTATTTTAGTCTAGCCTAAACTTATAAATAATTCATTTAAATCAATTTAGTCGTAAAATTGTAATATACAACAAATACAATATTTAATTTACAATAATATTTATAAAGATGTTTACAAATCATTTCCGATTTGACTTTTAATACAAAGTATTGACAATTATCAATTACTGTTTAAACAATATTGATGTGTGTAGAGCTACTACGTTGCGTTGTTTATAATAAATTGTAAACATTAATTATTAATTATTATCGATTGTATGTACAGTTGTTATGTTCAGTCGTGGGTTAATGACTTGGTGGTGATAAAAGTTCACTAGTGCATAGTGACGGAATAGCATTTGGTTTATGGCTCATATCCGGGATTTTTGTGACTTCGATTGCGATCGAATCTATTGGTTAATTAGGAAGCAATCTAAGATGGAAGCGGGCTAACTTGGAAGGGACATGAGCGTTTCATTATACCTTACACCTTATTTGGAAACATAAATTCCCAAATTGCTCATGAATCGAAATCCGGACTTGCCACTTATAAGACCCTAGCAACTACATCCGACACGTAATTTGGGGAACAGGACTACTCTTGGCCATTTATCTGTTATGAAATTCCGTTTCGGACTCAGGAAACTAGAATTTGATCGAAAACGGGTGCACTCTACATTGGAAAGATCCACTAAGTTAGCCTGAATTTCCTTTTTGTAACTGTAGGCTGTATGAATTCCTTCATAACTTTGCGTTATAAACAAATCTTTTCAAGAGTAGTAACTTGTTTAACCAGACAGTATTGATCCAGCCTGACGATAGTAATCTCTATTATTTTTAGGTTTAGTTATCTCTATTATTCTTAATTATTTCTTTGAGGTAACGGAAAATGTTTTTGATAAAGTCGACCAAGCAGAAGATGCAGATGTAAACCAAAATTATACCAGTTATGATTATTATCACCTCGTAAATGAATATTATAACGATGACAATGAAGTTATTGGTTGGAATTTGACTACAACGTACGCTGCTGGTAAAATTTACTAACTATTTTCGGTAACTTAGAATCGGTACTGTGGTAATACTGTATATTCTACTCCTCCACCTACTAACCTAAGTACCTAAGTACTCCTAAATTATCCATATTACTAGTCTGAGCCAGGTAAGGGATAGGACATATAATCCGATATCAGTAATCTGATACCTAATTTGTAATACACTGCTAGACAACAAATTGAGAAAATCGATTAAACGTATAGGTCGTGAAAAGTGACAGCCAGACGAATAGACACACATATACCTACAGTATCGCATTTATAATACAAGGATTGTCTTTGAAGCTAAGGACAATTATTCTTGTGGAAATTCAGCATACGAACCGAAGTGAGGAAGACGGACTACTTTGGAATTCGGCGGAGATTGTGCGTCAATCAGGCAGTGTTGTGGACATGCAGAACATCACACTTGACATAGCACTCTCAAAAAGTTCTTAAATTTCGTGAAAAATTTTCTACTTTTAGAAAATGGTCTTGCGTCAAATCGCTCAGACGAAGAACAAAGTATGAGTTGGAAGTCTATCAGATGTTCTCTATACGACGTTTGGTCACGTAAGCAAATCATAATTCGATGTCGTTTGTGGAAGATCATTAAAGTCTGGTTCGTTGTCTATCTGGTTGTCGCTGTACCTTTATGGTGTACTCGAGGTACTTCGTTATTAATAATATTTATCTAATAATAATAATATCTATAATCTATAATTTATCCATAAATAATTAATGCCCGTGAATTCATCTTTTAAATCCCGTGGAAAATATATTTTTTCGGGATAAAAGCAGCCTATGTCCATCTAACAAAATTTCGACATAATCAGTTTAAGAAATGGGCGGGGAAAACTGAAAAGGCGACAGACAAACACAATTTTTATTTCAAAATATGAGTAGTTCC
This sequence comes from Erebia palarica, assembly GCA_964035005.1. Classification (NCBI taxonomy): domain Eukaryota; kingdom Metazoa; phylum Arthropoda; class Insecta; order Lepidoptera; family Nymphalidae; genus Erebia; species Erebia palarica. The sequence continues at coordinate 23,058,868 of OZ035994.1, forward strand.
TATTCTTTAATATTTGCCTTTTCGGCAGGGAACTTTGTGAAATGGATGGCACTTAGTTGACTGGCTAAATATGTATGAATATCCTAGTTTCTACTAAAATGGCAAGATTTAATTGAAAACTTTTAACCCAAACGTACTGCAGTATGAGTATTGTATGATTTTCTATTATGTACTTATTATATTTTTTATTTTGACACGATTTTCTTAGGATGGTGCTGTTGTTGCCTGTTTTGTAAATTTTTCAAACCAACTCAAACTATCGATGAAGCGAAAAGATTTCTCGAAGCAAATCCACCGGGAGTCCTCCAGGAGAAGAAAGGAGGAGTCATTTTTTACGAGCCCACGAGTAACGAGAGAGAATGCTATGAAAAGTTCGGACATTTGATTAGAACTATATAGTTGAATTCCATTAATTAATTATTTATGGTTCCAACGGGTCTAGCGACATCCACCGCGTGAACTCGGACTTCATTAACTTGGAATGGAGAAAACTTTCGCATCTATGCGCTATATTGAAAAAAATACATAAATTTATTGTGTATTTTTTTCAATATAGCGCATAATAATATATAAAAATATATAATATATTGAAGTAAAATATGAATAATTTATTGGTCATATTTAATTGGAAGAAGTCGTAATAGAATACAGGTGGACATGTAGCTCTTTGTAGTATAAAATCTATTTACAGCAGGAAATCGAAATTTGACATACAATCTCAAAAATAATAATAGGTAATATATACCTACCAAAGTCGCAAGGCTGCAGTAAACAGAACAATGCTATCTTGACTTTGTGTCAAGAATCTAGATGACTCAAAAGATTTTGATTTGATTTGAATCTCTTGGTATAGCTCTCCCACGTTGGAAGGACCGCATCGCCTTTTAAGTAAACAATGTAATGAAATAAACTTACCTCCAAAATCTGATTCGCCTTTGAGAAATCATTCTGGTATAGTGCCAGTGCCACCAAACAATTAGGTTTCGCCAGCATTATGGAAATGAAGTCTATCGTAATCTTCTTTAAAGAATACGCTGAAAGAAATTTGTACTTTATCAATACCTAATAAAAATGTCTATAATATTCATGTTTTTATAATTTGAAGGAATAGATATAGGGAAACCTCAGGAGAGCTCAGTCAAAAGCCCAAATTTCCGCAGCCTTGCTGGCGAGTGTTCAGTCCAACAGTCGAGTTCCTAAAAATCTTAGATCAGTTATATGAATTTGGACTTGGCAGTCTTAAGTTTTGTGTTAAATGGCCTTGTCAAACACAAGGCAAATCTAATGCGAAGCAATCTAACTGATAAAAGTCAAACAACACCGTACAATACAAAATAATTGTGTTAGATATAGGCATAAATTTCTTCAGGCTTTTAATAAAAACATTTCGGATTTGACCAGTGACAGCCACATTTTAAAAAAAATAAAGATTTTTACCATCTTCTGAAGCGGATACTGTAGAAGCTAGCATGACGTGCTCAACCTCTGGCTTAGGATTAGTATGACGTCGTTTCATTTTGGGTTTCTTTCTGAATGCCTTCGGGTCAATCTCCCGTTCTTCATCCTCACTGCTTTCATCTACTTCAACGTAGTCTAAGCATAGCTTTAGTTGTAAAGGACTCGTGTCCGGAGACAATGTCGAAACTAGTTGCATCTTCCATATTGAATGATTAACTACACTGACCAGTCTTTTGAACCGTACAAACGTATTTGGATCGTTGTGTTCAATACTTTTAACGTCCCTTTTTTCATTTAAAGTTTCCAAACACAGTTTCAGAGTATTCAAAATTATTTGTGTCGTCAAAGAATTACACATAAATCCTGTACTAGAACTGTTAATGTTATTCGCAATTTTGTTCTGTTTTTTTGAGTAGAAGTATGAGCATTCCGAATGAGTGCCACACGGAAATTCCTGGTTGTGTTCATAGCAAGAAAAGTATTCGTATCTCAGAAATAAACATGAGAATATTGTCTCTATGACTTCTATACAATATTGCAAAGGTTGAATTGATAAGACTAATCGTTTGATATCGTCCAATGATGTGCCCATATCTTGCGTGCTGTCAAGACTTTCGGATGAATTCAATATTGTATCTATTACCTTGGTAATTGCACAGTAACTGTTGTATGTCGAAATGTCCCAGTTCGTACCACTTTGGTCAGTCTTTTTGCCACTCAATGATAGCAACTCGGTAATAATATCGTTGTTTGTGTTTAGTAGTCTCGAAACTTTGTATCTATCAACTTTGGAAAGTCTGCACACCTGGGATATGACAGTTAGAGCACTTTGACATAGTACTTGACTAAATATAGACGTAGACATTATCTTACAATTATTTTCTAGACAAAACTTTATAACGGTCAATTCTCTTTTAACTTCAGTCATATAAAATTGCAACTGATGATCAGTTGTTGTGTACGTATCAAGGATTGAGAATATATTGGTTAATTGATTGACTAATGACGGCAGATCGTATGTTTCGGGAGAATTTGTGAGATCAATCAGCACCATTATTAGGATTTGCTTTGTGAAATTATTTATTTCGAAAGTAACATTTTTCATGTCTTGCAATTGTTGTTTGTATATTTGGGCAGCTTTTAACAGCCAGTGGGTTTTATCCTGGTAGCATAACTCTATCATGTATTCTGCTGTGAGTTTAAAATGCTTTTTTGACTCATTTTTATGCATCATATCTGATGCTATGTTTATTAGTTCGGGCTTGCTATGAGTCACTAAGCTAATGAGAATCTGTTTTCTATGCTGGCGAAATATATCGTCAGAGAAATGTTTGAATACAGCATTTACAAATACCGATTGCAATTTATCATCCCATCTTGCTAAAGATAGAATCGTTATCACTCTATCAGGACAATTGTTTGTTAACTCAGTTTTCAAAACGTCTAAATAAAGCAACTGTAGTTTATGCAGCTCGTTTGTATCAGTTATATGAGACTGTAGAAAATTTAGAACTGTAGATGTTGTAACTGGATTGCTTTTTAGATTTTTTCTGAGAAACTCTAAAACCTGGTCAGATAGTTCTTTGACTGCTTTGGATTCTTCTACAGCATGGAATATTTCTAAGATTTCCTGTAAAAGATCATCTTAGTTAACTTGTGGTTAAGAAGTAAGCTGTTTCATGTTGTATGTTGATGTTGTATTTCTTTTTTTTTATTAATTGAAGTTTGTCCATACTTATTTAACAAATAAATAATAATTATAAAATAAATGTTAATTTATTTAATTATTGTCAATTTCTTCTCCAGCAAAATAGAGAGTTTAGTAGAGATTTGGAAGTAAGGTCCACCACAGTGCAGTATAACAATTTAGTTTAATGCACATGTCACCATAAAATTGCAAAAACCGTCAGATTGCAATCTACTGCTTTTTATCTCGATAGATAGTAAACTGTCGACAGATTGTGAACCGTTCAATGTTACAAGTGTAAATTATTGAAATATTCATTGTATATATGTTTTCTTGTCTCTTTCTTTTAGGTTAGGTTAGGGTTCGACATAAATAATCAGGTGGTATTATCAGGTTATCACTTAGGTTCTATCGGGGTAATATACCTGACAGATTACAATCTACCGAAAAATAATGTGTTAAATTGTAATTTTTCGACAGTTTACTATACCGCTAGATAGATTACAATATAACGGTTTTCACAATCTTACGGTGATACACATAGACACAAGGGGCAAGCAGAGCCAAAGAATGTTGATTTTCTTGATCACAACTCAAACTACAACTAGGTATTATTTACTTCAGCATAGCAGCAGTGACATTGCATGTCTGTGCTCTATTTTTTATGCTATAATGTCAACCTATGCTATAATGCTATAATATCAAAGGTGAGTTTAGGTTGACAACAATAAAATGTTAATTACTTAAGTAAGTAATACAAATTACCTTAAAAATGTCCACTGTCAGCTCATCCAGCAAGCGGAGGCTATATTTTAGTTCCTCCTCCTTCATTTTGGTATGTTTTGAACCTTTAATGTATAATGATTATGATATAATATATTGATTATGATCTTGATACAAAAAATCTTACTTAAACTAAGTAAAAACTGTGAGGTACTTGTTTTATGGGGTGAAATAGGGGTTGAATGTGGTCATAGCCATGAAAATTGGGTTTGGGATAGTGGTAAGGACTTAGAATGAGTGATCCCAAGGGATTCTTGAAAACAATGTAAAGCAATGGCTCTACTTGATTATATGTACATAAAAGGATAAACTTTTTTGTTATTTAGCTGTATTATAGGCTTGCACTTGACTGCAATCAAACCAAATGTGATCATGCAGCCTAAGCCTGCCTAGAAGATGCGTATTCACTCTTTGAATATAATATATATATTCATATCAAATACAATCAATTGAATATATTATGTATATTCATATCAAAATACAGCTTAAACTATTGTATTTAGAACCATACTATTTTGGATGCCGACATTCAATGTAGTTTTCAATAACATAGGCATCAACATGAAATAGTGATGTAAAGTTTTAATATAATATTTAAGTAATACTAAATAATGTAGTCTTTCTTTGACTCTTTCTTTTCTTTTTATACTCTCCAGGTCTTCAACTATACCCATGTAAAAATGTATGTCAATCAGTTGCTTTTGAGAAGTGATTGACAGACAAATAAGCACAGTTTCGTAATATGAATACTGGATACAAAACATCTATAATGACTTAACCAGGTGTGAAAGATGGCTTTATTCATACATTATGTGAATACAAATCTATAAGACCAAATGAATCACCCAGTTGTGAAAACAAAAACAAGAGCATGTACAAAAGTGACTTTAAAAAGTTAGTATGCATTAAGGTATGCATTCTGCACTATGTTAGTGCAGAAATAGGCTATCAAATACAAAGTTATAAACTTAATTTTGTTTTCAAAATTAACATAAATACTCATAATAGTGTAAACTCTAAATTATTCTTATTATTTAAATAGAAAGAATTTCCATAGTTATATATTGAAGTACTTCAACAAAAACCTAAGTTCTTACATGTATTCCATTGAATTGAACTAAAAATATTACATTGCGGATTAACATAATCTTCCACTAGATTACTTAACTAGTTTGCAACAAGTTAGGTTAGGTTGGTTAGCTTTTTGTATTTTATAGTTAGGAAAACAAAGCGGAAACTACTATTATGAATATGTTTCCCATATACTTAGTTTTTTTGCATATAAGAGCTATAAAAATACGCTGAAAAACAAGGATAAACCAACAAATAGTAGTAGGAACAAATAAAACAGTAAGTTTTTTAATTCTAAGAGTTAGTTCATAATTTAATAGGTGGATTTAGTAAAACGAAGTTCGATACGAATGTAATTTTAAGAATAACTTACCTTAAGTCTGTTAAAACTTAAATCATGTTAAAAGAATTAAATCACACTAATATGTGATCACCCGAACAAATAACAAACTTGAGTTTTGCGTCTATTTTAGTAATTTTTTCCTATTACAAAATAAAATAAACAATTTACAACAGAGAAGTATTTGACCTCAGTATTTGACAGACAGCTGTCGTTACTTGTCTCTGGCTGTCGTCTGTCAGGCGTCAGCCATAAATGACATTGACATACATGATGACCATAGACTAGCAAAACAAATACATAGAATAAAAATGTCTTTGAACTTTATGTTCGTATCTGTGGTTCGACAAAAATATTATTTTTTTGCTGCCATACAGTAAACTTTTGTCCAGAATATTGGATTATTAACTTATTATTAACTTGTTTCCAAGCCAAGGATGAATATTTTAATAAACACTTCTCTATACATTTTTTATCATGACATAATCAAAGCCTACTCTTCTTCTTGTCCTTTTCCCACACTGTGTGGTCGGCACATGTTTTCTTCTTCTTCTTCTTCTCTTGGTTTATGGCTTTGAGTAGTACATGTTTTCTTCTTCCATTCACTTATGTCGTCAACTCGAGATGCAACCCTTTGGGGTTTCATTCATGCATTTAACTATCATTCTTCTCATAATATGTCTTTCTTCCCTCCACATTTCTAGTCCATAACACGCAAGCCTATTTATTACTCATCATCTTTTCTGTCACTGGCGTCTGGTGCTACTAAGTACTATCAAACTTCTCCCTCTACATTCATTCATAATCATACCTATCCATTTTAGTTACACCACACACCCATCTCAACGTGATTTCAACCACGATTTTAACATTCATTTCACTCGCATGTACTTTTCTCACAGATTTTTCTTTTCATGTACTTTTAGTTTTCAGTTTCCAGACGCAAATTAAAATGTCAAAGTCGGCTGTTTTGAGGTTATATTTACGTTTTGTGATTTCATACAAAATCTACAAAATTAAAGGTAGCTCAAGCCTAGCTAAAATTAATATGAGGTTTAGGACGTTCAATTTCGTGAAACAAATTCAAACTTTTCGTAGTAACGGAAAACACCAATATAGTACACTTACAATCCAGAATATTTTTGCGAGGCGGCAATTTGCAAAACACCCCGTAAAACTTACATCGATAGTTTGTGTGTACTCTTCAGACAACAAGAAACATTTGCTGGATATCGATAAACAGAGGGAAGCGTTTAAAGATGTATTGGAACAGAGGAAAAGTCAAATCAAAGATACTGAACAGCGACTTCGGCAAAAAGGCGTTGAGATCGTTCGAGACTTGAAGCAACAGAAAGAGATTACGGGACAGAAATTTAGAGCGAAGAAAGAACATTTAGTGAAGGATATTATGGAAACAAAAGCTAAAGTTAGGGAGAAAATAGAAGAGGTAGTCGAGGTATGAGGATAATTTACATTAGAGTTTGTAAAATATCTCCATTAATTTGGTAGCAGAATCGTACATATGCACTTTATTTTATTTATTCAGGTCAACAAACAGTAGCATTACATTAACTAACAGTAAATAGTGAGGTATTTTCTCAAGGTGAACGTGGGTGTACATAGGGATGTGGTTGCAGTTGATAAGGGTTTCGCCCCGCTTTCCTTAGGCACAGAAAATTGGTGCAAATCAATAGTACTTAGTAATTTGGATTGCATGAAGGTATGGGAGAGCAAGGAGTTGCATGGTAGATTCTACAAGTCTCTAACTAGGGCAGATGTAGATCCATTTGCATCTATATTTTGGTTAAAGTTGGGCGACCTCTTGGGGAAACTGAAGGTTTTGTGTGTGCAATTATGGATGAAGTTATCAGGATGAATAATTACTATCGGAGACACATTATGAAAGATGGCACTGTTGACATATGCTGTGCGTGTCATCTTCCTGAGGAGTCCCTCGGACATATTGTCTCCAGTTGTTCTCATATTGCTCATGGAGAGTACTTGCACAGATAGTATCAAGTAGCCAAAATAATCCATCAACAACTGGCTCTCCAGTACGGTCTTGTTGAGACTGAGGTACCATACTATAGGTATGACCCAGTGTCAGTTCTCGAAAATAGTGGTGCCTTGCTCTACTGGGATCAGTTGGTTATCACTGATAGGTTTATTGCTGCTAATAGACCTGACATAGTATTAGTCGACCGCTCAGCGCGCCGAGCAATAATTGTTGATGTTACTATTCCACATGATGATAACCTGGTGAAAGTAGAAAAGGAAAAAGTATCGAAATATTTGGACCTTGCTCACAAGGTTGGCGGAGGAGGCTGTGGAATGTTGACTCAACGATTATTGTACCAATGGTTGTATCAGTTAACGGTCTTATTGCGAAAAGTTTCAATCAACACCTCAAGAAGCTTTTGCTTGATTGCTGGATTAAGGGTCGGATACAGAAAGCTGTTATCCTTGAGACTGCGCAAATTGTGAGGAACTCTCTGGAGCTCTGACCACCGGCTGCTTGGGTCTTTAAGGCCCCGCAATGGGTGGAAGTCTTATAGGATTATTTTTAAATGTGTTTTGTATAGTATTTTTATATATTCATGTAACGCATCTCTTTAAATTCTTTAATGCACATAATAAAATTACAATGCACAAAGGCAAACTTAATACCTAGAGGTATTCTCTTCCAGTTAACCTTTGGTAGTGGGGACAGGGTTGAAATCACAGTGCGTACAATAAGTATAAAGAGAAAAGTTGGGGTAAGAAGAAACATATTAGGTAGTAGGTAATAAAGTGAAGTATGATAATTTATTATGCAATTTAGTAAATGGCTTGAATAAGAAGTTTAAGTCAAATACATAGCAAAAAACATATAAAAATAATGTAAAATACAATATAATATATAATATAATATACATTTGTAAATATAATATTTACACATTTATGTTAAATTAATATTTAAGAATGTGATTATGTGGAGGGATTCTGACATTTTTGAAAGTGCTCGTGTACTCGACGCTTAAAAACGTTTAAAGACGGTGCCTGACGTACTTTCTGGGGAAGGGCGTTCCATAACCTGATTGCAGTAACTGTGAAGGAATCTGAATATAGTTTTGATTTGTGTTGCGGGTAGACAAGAATATCTACGTTTGAGGAACGTTGAAAACGTCCAGATAAGCCAAGGTACTTAAAGCGTTCTTGGAGGTACTTAGGAGAACTTGGATCATGAAGAATACCATAGAGAGAAGCAAGAACGTGCGCATCTCGGCGAAAGCGAATGTTGAGCCACCCTGGTCTTGAACGGAAATTAGAAATGTGGTCATACTTACGCAAACCGTATACATATCGAATGCATAGGTTGAGCAGGCGATCCAGTTTGTTCAAAAGCTCTTGGGTGAGGTCGGTATAGCAGATATCTGCATAATCAATGATTGGAAGCAATAAGGAATTAACCAGCACAAGTTTTGCTTTTTGTGGCAGCATATTCTGCATCCGTTTAAGTGCATGCATGGCTGCGAAAATCTTACGACTGATTTCCGCAACGTGACAAGACCAGGAGAGATCTTGCGAGATATGTAGGCCTAAATTTTTCACCTGGGTGGAGTATGGTAAATTTATGGTATGGTAATTTAAATGTAACAGGTGGAAGGGAATTTAGATCCAGTTTAGAAGGTAGCCTAGGTCTGCCGACTAACATGACTTGTGTTTTTGCAGGATTAACGAGAAGTCCATGGTTTTCGGTCCAGATACGGATTGCCTCCAGATCGCTATTAAGTTTATCAATGTAGTCAAGGACATCCTCAGCATTGAATTGAAAGAAATATATAGCTGTAGATCGTCTGCATACAGGTGATAGGAACTGAAGTTTAAAACGAAAACTAATGTATTGATAAATACAGAAAAAAGTAGAGGAGACAGTACTCCGCCCTGGGGTACGCCCGCAGTGATGTTAGTCCATTCAGAGGATACCTCTTCAGTTCGGACACACTGCCGACGGCCCCGAAGATATGAGAGAAACCATTTACCTACTGACTGTGAGATATTAAAAGAGCGTAGAATTGCCATCAATATGTCGTGATCTACACAGTTAAAGGCGTTGCTAAAATCTAATAGTGTAATTAGCGTAACCATAGATCGATCTATAGCATGTCGGATGTCATCAGTGATTTTAATTAGCGCTGTACATGTACTGTGAGAGGGTCGGAAGCCAGATTGAAATGAATTTAAAAGTGAATTTTTGTTAAGAAAAGTAAAAAATTGATGATGGACTATTCGCTCTAAAATTTTTGAGAGGAAAGGCAATATTGAAATTGGTCTGAAATGTGTTACATCAGTAGGGTTATTTTTTTCGATATGGGAATAATGTGTGCGTTTTTCCAGAGCGTGGGGAAAACCCCCGTTGACAATGACGAATTTAAAATGTGCGTGATAAAGGGTAACACAATGTCCAGGACCAATAAAATCATTTCACGACCTATTTAATCACTACCTATAGCTTTACTTGTGACGGAGGCAATGAGTTTCCTCACTTCACAGTCAGAGGTGGCTTCAAATCGGAAAGAGGAGTGTCCAGGCAAAGGAAGAGCAGAAACTTTGCTAATAGTGGATGCCTTAGTAACTGCATTTAACTGAAATGGGGGAGTGCAGAAATGTGTATTTAGCACATTCACATCAAAGTTACTGACGAAATGATTACGCCGCTTACCAAACCCCATTGCTCGCAGCAAATCCCATAACTTTTGGGGTGGACACTTCTCAATCGAGGAAAAAGAGTGGCGGCGCTTGGCGTTTCTGATCGCCTGATTGCAGCGATTTTTAGCAATTTTAAATGCTTCCCAGTCATCGTTTAACCTAGTAACCTTGAACTTCCGTTTCAATTTATCACGCCTAGCCATCAGAGTTCGAATTTGATCCGTCATCCAAGGAGCAGGTGGACGCTTAATACGAACAGCGGTCACTGCGCATGTTTATCAAATAAATAGATAAGGAGTTTATTAAAACACTCCACTTTGTCATCAATGTTTTAAATTTTATTTAGTATGATATTACTTAAACTAAAAATACATAATATATATTAGTTTATTTTCATATATTTATTATAAGTATTATATTATTTGTGTAACAGTTTATGTATTAGTATGTAGGTATTTGTTTGTATGTTTATATTGATACACCACCCGCGAGTTAATCTCCTTACTTCTCCTATTCCTAAGGTTGCCTGGCAGAGATCGCTACTAAGCGATAAGGCCGCCTTTTTGTATACTACTTAGTTCCTTGTTTTCTATGTATTTTTTGTGTACTTTTTATGTGTGTTGTGGTGTACAAAATAAAGAGTAATAATAATAATGTGGTTTAGCGTCTCAATTTGGGGCCAGTCAGTATTTACCGCATCAACTATAAGTGCATCTTTATCTAAATGGGTAAGACGGCGTTTAAAGACCCCTTTTGGTTTGACCTTAGCTGGTTTAAGTTTATAAGAAGCAAATATGAGATCATGGTGTGAAAAACCCGGAGCGGCAAATTGGCCATGTGTAAGTATATAATCAGGTTTGGTAGTAAGGATGAGGTCAAGTAAAGAACGGGAGTCGTTAGTGTGAAAGGTAGGGTCTCAATTGAGGATAGTGAGATTAGCAGCGTTTGATATATATTTCAACTTTTTTGCTCTATGATCGTCCCGTAACAAACAGGTATTAAAATCGCCCATGATTAAGCAGTGCTCGTAAATTGGTAGAAATGTCTCAAGGGCATGTTCAAGCGTTTCGAAGTATTGAACTGTGGGAGGTGCATAAACCACTCCAAGCAAAAAGGGAACACCACTGATAATAATTTCAATCCAAATGTACTCCATGTTACTGGAGTAGATCGTTGGTGACTGGTCAATGATCTTATATTTAATATTGGATCTTAGGTAAATCGCCATGCTTCCGCCACCTTTTTCAGTGCGATCGTTTCTTATCAAAACGTAACCAGGCAATGGGTAGTAGGAAGAAGGCAAAGTAGGCTTTAAGAATGATTCGGATATCAAGCACGCATGGATGTAGTTACATTTGAAAGTGTTTAGAAGTTCGGAGTGGTGAGCCGGAATGCTTTGAGCGTTAATGTGACAAATATTCAGATTCTTATGAACCGTCTTATATACGTTTTGAAGCTGTTCGCTTAGTGGCAATAAATAATAAGCGTGTTTAGAAATAATTTTATAAAAATGTGTACAAATAAATGAGCAAATAAAAAATAGTTGGTAATAACAGTAACGTTGTCTGTAAGAGATTGCTTTAGCAATAAGACTGCCTATGCATGTTTCTGTGTGGCCTTACTACAGCTTTTTAAGTGTATATTTTGTGTGTGCAATAAAGATATCAAAGTAAATAAATAAATGGTAATAGTTTTACAGTAAATATTTGGTAAACATGCTACCTACAACATTAACCACAGTTATGTACTTACTTAATAATATTTTATCATTTCAGAAAGAAAATGTATTCACAGTGCCAAACATACTGTGTATGACAAGGATAGCCATGTCCCCATATTTGGGCTATGTTATATTGCAAGACAACTACAATCTAGCGCTAGGGCTACTGGTGTTTGCTGGTATTACTGATGTGGTAAGTAGATTGATTAGTAGACCAGTATGATTAGTTTGTATTTTACATGTCATTAACCATAGGTATGTTGATTACATTGCATAGTTGTTCTATCTTACGAAGGCAGTTTATGCTCATGTTTAATGTAGTGAGTACACATTATGTTAGTGTGTGGTCAATAAATCGCTCCTAAGCTTACCATCACTAAAACAATTTTGCTATATATGTAAATACACTACCACAAATATAGGCGAACCACCTTTGTGAGATAGAACACCTGTAGCAATGATGTATATAGCCCCAGGGTTAATACAAATGAGGGTTGAAACAAAATAATGTTAAGAGTGAAATGGGCCAAAAGCCCTTGAAGCTTTAAGCTTAAAATTCAGTACCACAGATTTTAATTTCACATTGTTTTCACTATGCATTGCTGAATTTATGAACTCGAGCTTTAAAACATGGCAGTAAAGCTCCAGTTTACTTAATGCTAAATTGTTTCAAATACCATCAACATTACTGAGGTATAAACTTTTGTGCTTACCCTAGTCTCATGTTTTTGATCCCTTATAACTCAGTCTACAACTATATTCTTGAATGTTTGAATATCTATTGCTTAATGAAATGAAATTATTTATTTATTTCATGTAGGACAACTTGTGTCACTTATGAAACGTTAAGACTCTACCACCGGTTCGGAAATTCTTATTGAATGAAATCTATTACAGCTAGATGGATGGATAGCCCGCAACTGGAAAAGTCAATCTTCTAAAATGGGGTCATTCCTGGACCCTATGGCGGACAAAATCCTCATAGCAACACTGTTCATAACTCTTACATGGCAGGACTTAATTCCACTGTCTCTAACATTACTGATAGTGGCGAGGGATGTTGCTCTAGTTGCAGCTGGCTTTGTCATCAGATATATAAGTTTGCCCCCTCCGGTAAGTACCTATTATTATTATTATAACATTATAGTTATACTTACACCATAACAAAAAAAATTATTAAGGAACACTAATACACAGAAAACACTAAGAAGGAAGTAGAATACAAAAAGGCGACCTTATCGCTTAGTAGCGATCTCTGCCAGGCAACCTAAGGGTTAGGAGAAGTTAAGGAGATTAACTTGAAGATGGTGTATAATATAAACATACAAACAAATGCCTACATAAACCATTTACACAAATAACCTAAATACCTACTTTTACTACTATTACCTACTTATACCCACTTTTTATTTACTGACTCTCTTATTTCAAGCATTGTGTTGAATTTCTTTTTTTTATTGTGCACTGATTGTACCTACTGTATGAAACCTTCCAAGTACCAATAATATCAATAGAAAGTGAATGAATATAAATGCAATGTCATAAATGAACTGACAAATATTTCAATTCATTCATGATTAGTCCGCTACAAATCTTGTAGTAAGAGAGACTGAACTAACTTAAAATAAATTTAAAAACTGAAATCTAAATAAACTTAATTAAGATTCTTCAGGCTTCTGGCTTAGAAATTACTAACAGGAAACTCACGGTCTGGACAGCTCCATATTATACAAGTCATAATTAAAATAATTAAAAAACACGACTGCCCTGCCAAAAAACGAACTAAAAAGTAAAAAATCTAAATTAATCTAGTTAAATTAGAATCTTATTCACATTTTTATTAAATGATATTTTTTTGTGAATCACTGGATATTGAACTATAGTGTTATATATATTTCTGGAATCTACTCATCATTTTCTAGATGATGATTATGTAGTTAATCTTATTTTTTTTCAAATTTAAACTTTAATGCGGGACCATGGTCACCCCATCAAATACATGAACCCTCAAAACAATATACTTCTTTTTTCAGGCAGTCGTATAAAAAGTGAGTGCTCCGAAGTTTCTTCTTGTACTGTCCATAGAATATTTTCTTTGCCCTAAATAAACCATGACTACTCATTCCGACTAAGTTGCGATTCCCGCTGCGACTTTATGTCATATGTGCAATTACAGTGTTGGCTATAATTTGTTTGCAGAAGACCCTGAGCAGGTATTTCGACGTGACGCACGCGACGGCCCAACTGGCGCCCACGTTCATCAGCAAGATGAACACCGCCGTACAGCTATTACTGGTAAATAATGCTCCTTAGTACCTTTTCACACGCACATGGTTTACGTATAAAAGGCGACTTTTTAAACGGACGCACACCTTTTCACACGTAGACGGTTGCTGCCTTCCTACATTATTCAATTATTAATATTTGCCTGGTGGGAGGCTTCGGCTGTGGCTAGTTACCACCCTACCGGCAAAGACGTGCCGCCAAGCGATTTAGCGTTCCGGTACGATGCCGTGTAGAAACCGAATAGGGGTATGGGTTTAATATAACTGCCATGCCCCTAACAGGTTAGCCCGCTACCATCTTAGACTCCATCATCACTTACCATCAGGTGAGATCGCTAACTTGTAGTGGATAAAAAAAAATTCTGACTTCACACTATAGTTAATACGGAATGTGTGTAATCATCGTAAGCTTGCCATTGACAGTCGTGATAAAAGATCGTGAGCGCGAAATCTGTAAGCCATGGTTTGGCGCGATGCTAAACCATGGTAATAGGCATGATAACTGATTTTGAAAAATGGTCAGATTATGTTCGGCGAGTATCTACTATTTCGAAAAAATATCTTATTTCAGCAGAAACATAAGGTTTGGTAGATAAAATTGGCATTTGAAATTTAAATTTTAAAATTCACGCCAAAACGCTAGCCGGTGTCATGGCGTCGTTTGTGACGTCACTATTGTTTTTACCAATGTACTCTGTGCAGTGTGCAGTAAGCAATAGTGTGATTGTCAAAACTCGAAAACAAACAATTGTGACGTCATTCGCTTCTTGGTGTTTAACTCATTGTGGCGGATTGCTGTATTTTATAGTTTTATTTTATCAAAATAAATAGCAATCTCACTCGAAATAGAAAAATAAATACGTGTTTTATAATCCATGAATCCTATTTCATTAGATAAATTCATAATTTCATTGATTCTTGGTTACCTACTGTCATCATGCCTATTCTGTGCCCACCATAGTCCGAAGTCATTTGTCATTTGAAAGTGAATTACAACAAGCGGCGCGGCGTGGGACCGTCGATCGAAAATTAAGTAATTTGGATTGATGCCGTGCGTGGGCAAAAATATTGGCGTCCATCCACTCGACTTAAGTCAAATGGAGCGTGTCATGAATGAGTCGTCAATGGCGAGCTATACAGTTAATGTGTAACTTGGCTCTGTCCATATTACGTTAATTCTGAAAACGATTTAAGGCCAATTGGGTAGTTTGGACCGCAAAAGAGATTTTGTTCAGAATAGAATAGTCTTTATACTACTGAGGTCAATTTATAAAATTAGTTTAGCACTTAGAATTTTATCTTAATTGGTGCGGTAATTTATAACCTGTTCTAAAATGTTTTTTTTATTCCCGCGGAAACTTTAATTTTCCAGGATAAAATGTGTCCTATGTGTAAATTAATAAGCTATCTCCATTCCAAACAGCCAAATCGGTTCAGTTATTGTTGCGTGAAGGAGTAACAAAACTACATACCTACTACTTTGCCACACACGGTAAGTGTAGTCAGGGTGCCTCTAGGACTTGGCCATGACTTTAATGCTCAAGTGCTGGTAGCATTTACCTTAAGGTATTGTAATGTGTGGCACAATGGTGAGAATAAATAGATTTTCTTTCTTTGTTTCTTTCATTTTTCTAGGTAGGGACGACATTAGCTTCACCCGTATTCGGTTACGTGGACCATCCAGCGCTTAAAGCGTTGTGCGCGCTGACCGCGGCGTCTACCATCGTGTCGGCCATCAGTTATCTAGTTAGTAAGGACACATACAAAGTGCTCAAGAAAAAGTTATGAGTGCAGTGAATGTTGTTTATTTATATAGTGCCGATCGCACCAACCATAGCATACTTAAACGTACACAAAGGCAAGCTCCGTAGTAACCGTTTAAACCAGCAGAGCGACCGCGTATCTTCTGCATCAATCAATGTTACAGTATCAGTTATTGTGATTGACTGAATTTATGGTATTCTTGCTGCGTCAATGGATTTTGTCCAATAGCGGAAGATTGTTCCGATGTTATTCAAGGAGTGTTATCCAATCAGAGGTGATTGCGATAGTTACACTGGAGCTGTCAGAGATACGCGGTCGCCCAGCAGGAACAAAATTGATGTTTTGACAGATGTATAAATATATTCTGTGAAAAATTGAAATTGATGTCTATGGTTTGTCTAATAAATTTTGACAGATGAGACGTTTGTACTATAAAGCAATACCGAAGGACAATAGTGAGACAGACTAAAGCATTACTAAGTTAACTAAATTAGACAAATCATTGGTTAAGACCACATTATTCTAAGTAGGTGCAATCGGCACTTATTGTATCAATTATGTGTACGGTCTTCTGTGTTTGTCAGTGTTGTAATTAGGCTCTGCGCAAACGGGCAGTATTCATATCATAAGGTAAGCGCGCACTGCGGAGTTTTACTACGGAATTAATTATGAGAAGATTCATATCCATCTACAAGTAAAATCGCACTAAGCAGTTTCTATTATATCATTGTAGCACCTAGTTATCCGCCGGAGCAGTACGTGCGATGTTTCATGTTACAGATTTATGGGCAAAAAATCACGCGTACGGGCTTTTCGTAACGGTTTACATGTTATGTAGGAGCGGAAAGATAATATCGAAAAAATATGTGTCTCGTCTGCGCAGGACTTTATAGTAAAATATCCGGACTGAAGAAATCCCTCATCTATTATTATTTGAATAAGAAAAACTAAAAAAATACATGTTATTAAAAATCTCCTGTCTTGAAGTTTCTTTTGGGTTTCTTCAACGACCTGCGACTTCTACAAAAATTCACGTTTCTAGTTTAACGCCGCAGTCAGGTTGTACATATTTATTATTATCTTTTACCGGAAGTCATCTTCATAATTTCAACCCATCATCGGCCATCTACTGAGCACTTATTTCATGATGCTGGTAACACACTGGCGTATTTTGTAGTGGTATTATAAGTTGCTTATATTATACTCACAAGACGTTACTGAAAAATCGTGATTGAAAAACAACCAATAAATTGTATTAAATCAAACTCCACATTTGTATAAAATAGGGATAATTTTATTTCCTCATTCTATTCATATGAAATAACTGCACATAATGTGTATCATAATATATTATTATTAAAAAAAGTATGAAGTACAAAATTATACTTAGGCTAAAGGCGGATTTACATTAAGCCAGTAACAGTCTATAAACTATACTGACCTGTTATTACAATTACATAGGGTGTTGCGATCACCGCAAGTTATTGACTGAATTTAATACTCTTGCTAAAACTGTGATTTAGTCAAATGTGGAAGAGTATCAGCCAATCAGAAGAATTGGGATTAACACTGTTATTAATTATTGTATTAATATTAAGTGCTAAAGCGTTAAGAAAATGTGAGCAATCTCATTGACTCACAAAGCGCATTTGCTTAAAATTGCTCGCAAGTGTAAAAGAGACTCGCACTATTTGAGTAAATACTCGAACTCATTAAAGCTCTACGCGTTGCATCAATAACAGTTTACTCGTCAGTAGGTACCGCGCTAGCGCTGAATTTTCGCCTGTTTAAGAGTTAGTAACTGACTCAATGTAAATCCGGCTTAATAAAGAAAAGTTCAGTAACATTTTTGGAGGGTTATTTCTTCTTAGTAATTGGTTGTTTTATATAAACAATCTTGTTTGAATCAATGAGGATGACATTTACAAAAAATTGGGAGACAAAAGTATTTTCCAAAAAAACATATTTTTAACAAAATATACTGTGGAATGTTGATATTGTTCGTTTTTGGTTTTCAATTGGTTACAGATTGTTACCCAATGGTTAATTAATTAAATGTTTGATTAATAACGAATACTATCCCATAACCACTAATGGGGAAAAGAGTAAGGCTTGACTTCCCAAACTAATAAAGCGGACATTCAGAAGTGAAATGGATCTTAAAAACTTTTGTTTTAAAGCTCTAATTCGTTAATACTTCTATAACCAGCGCAAAAGTGGAAACCCTGGCTTAATTTAAAAAAAAATTGTGATACAAATTTTTTACTTTATGTCGAAGAACTTTAGGTCCATTTTACTCTGATAAACATTTGATTTTATATAGGAGTGTTGGACGTTTGAATTGTATTAACGTTGGTAAGATGTAGTAAGTAGAGGTGTTAACATATCGCTAAACGGTTAACGATTAACGGCTGTAAACGGTAGTAAAAAAAACATAGTAAAAAAAACAATGTTTTTTTTTCACTCCCTAGTGTGTGCACTAGTGTTGTTTCAGGGAGTAAAGATTGTATAATACTATTTCCAATCATTAGCCGTTTAACCGATTAGCGATATGTTAACACCTCTAGTAGTAAGATACGATAAACAGTGAACTGTGACCAGACACAGTTGCAGTGGAGTTCAAACACTAAGCGTACCCTGGCTGGTGTAGTCGCCCTTCAAACTCCGTTCACTCGAGCTTTTCCTTAAGGTCCTAATGTATGACAGACGGTAAAGTTTCGTAGTCGGTTTGACGGTAATAAAAGCAAAACTGGTTGCCCAAGTCAAGATTTGTTACCTTTACGCCAAAAACCATAATCATGGAGGTATGAATAGTAAATTGTGCTGTGCTTTTTATCATTAGTCAAGTTTGACACTAACCGTAACATTACTTTAACCGCCTGTCATGCAACTGGACTCAAGTGATCTATTTTAATACAGGCTAGTCAAAGAGACAGCTAGCATAATCATGTGCAGCATTGTTATTAAGTAAATGCAAAAAACGAATCTCTTTTTATGTAAGAAAAAGGACTTATTTTAATATTGTCCACTGCAAAACCAATTTGAGTATCTGAAAAAGGATCCGGGTATAGGCTTCATGCCTTGCCATCGAAAAATCTCGGCACTCTTTTAGATAATGAAAGTTTTCGTGTGGCTCTAGGTCTCAGATTGGGAACACCCCTGTGTTACGAGCACAGATATCCGTGTGGAAAAGAGGTCGATAAATTTGGAATTCACGGACTCTCTTGCCAAAGGAGCGCTGGTAGGCTTTTTCGGCATGGCTCTCTCAATGATACGATCAAAAGGGCTCTTGCCACCATAGATATTCTTGCGCTCATTGAGCCGGCAGGGATTAGTCGGGATGATGGCAAGAGACGGATGGATTGACGCTGGTTCCCTGGGAACGGGGACATGCGCTAATGTGGAACGCAACATGCGTAGACACATTGGCCCTGTGTCATATCAAGCCCGGGAGCCGCAGCAGAAAAGGCTGAAGGCGGCAAGCGGCTGAAGTATGCCTCTCATAGAGTTACAATTTGTTCCGTTTGCCGTGTAGACCCTTAGGCCGTGGAGTCTTAGTGGTAAAAAAATTTTGCGAGATATTTCTCGTTTAATTGCCTCATCTGGTGACAGAAGGGCTGGCTCATTTTTTGCGCAAAGGATCAGCCTGGCTGTCCAGCGCGGAAATGCAGCCAGCATTGTTGCCACCATTCCACGCGGGCATGATTTATATAGTAATTAGGTTATGCTAGCTAGCATTAAGTTCTATTGTATTATTTTCGATAAAAAAAATCTGAGTCCAAAGGTAGAGATCGTTTTTTTAAAAGCTAAAACTAACAATTTTAATAAAATGGTCGGCTAGCAAGAATAATAATGTTCAAGACACAAGATTCATAAAAACAATAATTAATAGCTGTCTCGGACTACCTTAAAATATCTTTAAATTAATCGAGGTGCCATAATATTACTTGCTCTAATACTTTTGCGTCGAGTGCAAAGTTAACTATATTTATAAAATACTAACCACACAATAATGGACAGGACAATAGTTACATTAGGTATAGTCTGAGAGAAGGTGAAAGATGTGATTCACGTGTTCTTACAAATCAAAGTTTTTTGTTTACATATTTTTGTGTAATTCCTGCCTTTACCCTCATACTCATTTATGGAACCTCTTATTAGTTTGGTCTTGTCGCAAACTAATGTGACAGCCTTTTCTCTAGTGAATTATGTTGGGTCAAATATGACCACTTTTATAATATTTACAACAGTCAAGCTGTTGTAAATATTATAAAAGTGGTCATATGCCATATGCTGCCAAAAATATTGTTATACAAACAAGTCTGTACAAAAAATATTTTGGAAGTCAATTCAAAATTAGACATGTATGGCCATAATACAGAAACACACTGAACAAATCGATCACCAGCTCTCACTAACACATATAATACACTTAACAACTTGAACATTACGAAATGTTTATTGAACTGGATGGATGGTGAAGTTATTTTGTCACAAAGGCACATTCACTATACAACCAAAACAATCTAATAACGTTACTTATTGGCCTAGGCGGGCACGTGACAGATTTACGGTCGCTTTGAACGAATAACTCCACAATATACACAATTAGGTAAGTATAAAATCGGTCGTGTTCGTGAGCTCGGCTCGCGCACACATATTAAGCCCTTCGATGTTGGTATTTTTTCTATTTCAGATAGATTTGCATCTGATGTTATCGATTGATCTAGCCAGCCTATTCAATAATCCCGATCTTTACCGGTTATCATTATTTTGACCAGTTTTCAGTCTTATGACAGTAACGAAAAAAAAGTAAGCAAGGGTCTTAGAGTTTCAAGGCACCCTAACCCTGTCTGTACGGTAGGTATTCTGGTTTTTTACATAAATAGCTCAGAGAATAGGTTCCTACACACATAGCCTTACAAATTAAAAAAATAATTCATGCATAACTATCCACAATTTACTGAGATGGAGATTCTATGAAATAGGAACAGAATTTTAGAATATATTTGTCTACTTTAGGCCCATGGCAAATGTGTTCCGGCTATGGTGTGAAGTGAATAGAATCAAACTGCTTTAGTTTTAAATACTACTATCACTAAATATTATATTATTTAATACACATAAACCTATTTTTAAGAGTTCGTAATCTCAACATAAGCAAAGCATATTCAAATTTTCGGAAGCTTTTAAGACTAGATCATAAAAAGTATGCATCTAATAGAGAACCTGTTTTTTGAGTTGATTAAAAACAAGCAAAGTTTTGGAGCCTGGATTTTTTAAACTATCAGCACCTCCAGCGGAAAAGTGACCTAATTTGATATTTTTTTTAATCCAAAATATGAACGAGAATTTTTAATTATCAAAATATGAATGTTTTTTAAATTTTCACATAAAAGCCATTATTATTTTGTATACAAACTCTTGGTGAGACATATTTCAGGACACTTTTTAATCTGGAGGAATTATATAATATAACCATCAAATACTTACAATAATAATAACACAAAAATATATTAAAGTTCACATTAATAAGGTTAATAATAAAATATTAAGCACGAAAATAACAACTACTCTTACACTATAATATAATAATTAATATTTCATACAATACAAAATTTCAATTCAATGACTTATGGCAGCTAGGGTTGTAACACATTTTCTTTACAACAAAATTCAGGATTGTAATCAATAAAATTGAATTAAAAAATTAAAACATTCTACATTACATTCTTTTAAAAACACCATCTATTTATGAACAGTTCAATTTCTCCATAAATCATGGTGGTGTTTCATGTTTTAAATTAATCATCTTTCATTGGATATTTCTTTGTATTATATCCCTCATGTTCGTTTTGTAATGAATCTTAATGATTGCCAAAAACAATGTAAGGAGTGAACAAATTAATATAGACAGCTTAAATATTCATGGTCAAAGAAAAAAAATCACAAACCAATAATAAATTGGGTAAATTGTTTACAAATCCTGAAAAATGACCCATAGCTCTGATTGCTTCGCACCACAGTTTTAGTGAGCACACTCTTAAATAAATCTTTGGATATAAAATGAAGACTTTATAACAATAGTTGTATGAAAAAATGTCAGTCATTTGCTTCCTTCATAAATTAATGAGAACATGAAAAATATAGGTGTAAAAGGCTCCTTTACATTAGAAAAACTTTTTAAAACGAGATATCAATAAATAAACACAATTTCTGTCTTTAGGGCTGATTTGAAGGGCATGGAAATACAGTGTAAACTCTACATAGCAACTGGAAGGGATTGCGCATTTTGTGGTGTTATTGAGAGTGGTTTAAAAATGGAGAGATAAATCAATATTATTTTACTTTTATATTATTTACTAATACATTAAATTTACAATTAGATAATGCACAACAACCTAAAGACAGTCTAGCAGCAAGGTAAACATGTGCAAGGTAATCACAATAAACAAAAGAAGGAATTTCTTCAGTATTTATGATTGATTGAAGGCAACTGATTCAAGATTCATTTTCTTTCATTATAAAGAACAGATTTTCATTAAGAAGAATAACTAACAATAAAATATGATATATTAATGAAGGCATGAGTTAACAATTACCTTGGTTATGGTCTTTACACATACTCGCTGAAAGTTTTTGTAATAGAAAGGATCCCAGTAGGTTTTGCAAAGCACAAAGTGATATTATTGCTGTGTGAGATATGACACAATTCACATTGATATAAATAATAATGTCAAACGTAAAAAATCAACCTAAATTCTAAATAATAACTGAGTGTACAAAAATAAAAAAATATTACTTACAGAGTCCCTATGGGTAGGTTTTCAAGGTCTTAATTATGACAAAATGCAACATCTTCAAGTCATAATGTTGAAAACTTAAACTTAGGGAATTGATTGCACTAATTATAAGTTAATATTACGCTACTTATGTATTGTTATCATGAAATGGTAACAGCTTTGCTTGCTTTTATTATCTTGTTATTCATCATTAACTAACATTAGAGTCTGTGATTATATTTATTTATTAATGTACTCTAATGTTGTTTTTATAATACTAATGTGTTAGTTAAATGAAAATGATTATGAGTATAGTCAATACATTTACCATAATTACTATATCTTATCCCACTTTGTTTATCAACTCATCACAGATTGCTGTGAGTTCCTCATTATCTTTAATTTTCTGTGCCAAAGATTCCTGCAAAGATGAAGCATGTACTTCACTCTTTTTAAGCATCGCATTTAATTTTAGTATTTCAGCCTGATGAGACTTTTTCACAGAATCTAGTTCAGCATTAGCTTTGTTCAGTTGCTGCATTGCATGTTGCCTTAACGTTTCATATCGAGCCTCCAATTTTTGTATTGCATCATTATTTTCTTCGACAGTTCGTTTTAACATTTCCTCGTTGCCTTTGTACCCTTGAATAATCACTTTACACCTCTCATATTTAGTGTGGACATCATTAAATGCATGCTCCATAGATGCTAAGTGTGCGGCTGCTTCATCACGCTCCCTCAATAAAACGGTACGCTCCTCAGTCCACTTCTTAGCTTCAGTTTCTCTTTCTCCTATTAGAGAGGAAATTGTGCGCTCATACTCTTCCATGACCACACTCATTTGCTTGTTATTTCTAACCTTTTCTGCTACACGCTGTGAGAGCACCTTCTCTTTTTCGGCATATTCTTCATTCTGTTCAGTTAACTTCTTAATTTTTGTTTCGCAGTCTTCTAAGCGCTCACGCAAGTCTCTGTTTAAATCTCTCAAGCTTTGAGCTTCTTCCTCTTGGGCGGTCAGCATTTCCTTTACAGCTCGCAGCTGTTCTAATGTGTGAGGATCCATGTCTGAGGACCTTGTTATCACAGGAGGGGGTGGAGGAATGCTAGCACCTAGGCTTAGAAGCCTATCAATGGTAGCAATTGCTGGGGATACACAATTAGCCTTAACAGGTGTGACTTTATTAGCAACTGGCTGACTCCTGTTGACAGCTGGCGTGACTACTTGCGTTGGCTTCTCCGTATGACCACTGTTGCTTGGTTGTACAGAGAGTTGTTGCATTGAGTTCACTATATTTTGCTCCGTACCTGACATGGTACTTTCCACAATCTCCACAAACAAAATTTAACTCGTATATCTATACTTGGCGAACGTTTTCAATTGACATCTTCTCCTAAAACCATAAAAGGAATAAGGAATTACTCACATTTTCCAAGGACAATGACATAAACTACATCACGTAAACGGTATCAGTTACCTAGATCACCTATGCTTCATAAATTACCTACCTAGTAATGTAAGGCATCACAAAGTTCGCCTGCTGCTCACAAATGTAATGAAATTACTATAAAATTGTAAACATCCCACGCATGGAATTAAACAATATCACTTCGGGTCTTCGAAGGTATAAAAGCACGACAGTTCAAACGGATCACAATTCAGATAGTTTTATAAAACCGGTGATAGATTTTACGCCTTACGCACGCACTGTTTTGTATTAACTTTGGTAATTTGAAGATTTTTGCAAAAATATAAATGGTCGACGGATGGATGACATCAGAATTTGTCATTGAATTCACCGATTGAATTTGTCCACCGACCAGAATTTGTCATAGATCATAGACTAACTAATAGACAAGCACCTCTAGTTTTTATTTTTTACGCTTTACGGCTTCGGGTTCCAACTCTTGAGCACAGATAGTGGATAATGCCAGTCCATAGAGGTAGGAAATTACACAGGGAAATAATTATAGTACCTTTGCCAGTTAGACACGTTTGGTAATTTAGAAATAGTCAAAGTCATTCCTTCCTATTCCTTCTCCTTTGAATATGTATTTTCTCGGCCTTTCCATACTTACTCTATGGCCTATCCTATAGTTTACGTTCTGTGATAGATAAGTGTCTCTGTCTCTGCCAGAGACAAGTAGCAGCCTATAAAGCAGCCTATATGCACAGTAATTACTGTGCTTCTTTTTCTGTTCGGTGCCTTTAAGCAAGGAAAATACAAAATTACTAAGGGGAGCTGATAGTATACCTACGACTGACGTTTTTTGCCTGGTATGCTTTGAAGTATCCTATGTTACTTGTCTCTGCTTTGAAGTTTATGACTGTGGTCTAGGAGTGATCTGTGCATAGATATTTAACTTATTTTTCTGGTCGGTGCTATCTTAAATGTTACTTGTCTCTGGTGCTATATAAGTACAACCCATCCAACCCATGGTACAACCTGAAAGATCTGTGGTTTTTGTGTCTGTTTTGTGTTTTGTAAAAATTTTATTGAAATGTTTGTTACTTGAAAGCTGAAAATTGGAATTATTTCTTGGTTTCTATCTGGATAGGCTATTAAACTAAATCAACAAATAAATTATGGAAACCGTATAAAATAATTATAATACACACGTCTTTCCCTTTTTGGAAATGCGGATTTATTTGAAGTTTGAGTGCATTAACCTCCAGGGCTAGACTCATTTTTCAAATAACAAGTAGACTTTTATGATGAGGTGCTGCTTGTCTTTTTGCAAGAATTCTCGAGACAATCTGACCTCATCCTCTGGACCGCAGCATGTTACTTTTCATAAGTAAGCAACTTTTTCAGATAAAAATCAATAGATACCCCTCATTAATCGTCAAATTTTAGCCTTGTATGAAGAACTTCTTTACCCAATATTCCAGCATTTCCTCTTATATGTCATCACTGGAATAACATCAGATTTGGTCTGATGCAAGAAAATATTCAAAGAATAGCAGCATTGAGGTCTTACTTGTCAGATACTTTACTAGATTAGATTGAGTAAAAAACCAAAACTGCAGGAGACATATTATCGCTTAACCTGGGGGTGACAGGAGGGCTGTCTCAGTTATTGCAGAAAGTATCAGCCTGGCTGTTCAGCTCAGACTTGTAGCCAGGATTGAACATGTGTCGTGTGCATGATTTGTAAAGTAATTAGATTTGGCTTTAAATTTTATTGTTACATATTCAATATTGAGCATTTTTTTGTTGTAGCTGTAAGTTTTCTGTACTAAATAAAATAAAATAAAATATAAATATTTTGCAAACAAATCATCATTAATTTCAATGGCCCCCTTAATAGTGAATAGTAAATCATTGAAAGTAAAAATTGCCGATTTTTTTTATTAGGTAAATTGGCTTATATTAAGCTATATTTTGACCCCCTAAAAGGAAATACACAAATAATAGAAATTAGCTGAGATATTTATTCGTAAAATATCGAAAGTGGCACTAACACTCCGGGCTAGTTCATAAAAAGTCTTGATTCGGTCAATTATGCTGCAGTGGTCTTTGTGCGTGCGAGACGAAACTACCTTTTTCGAGAATTGACGTGATTCAGTTCAAATTTTTATTGAAACTGGTAGTTTCATTTTTATACTGCGCAGATGAAGCTCGATAATTATACAAAACAAAACGAAACTACCAGTTTCAATAGATACTTCATTAATATATCTTACGTAAATTATCGAAATTGCCAGTTTCGATCGTAACTTCAAAAATATTTCCATGGTACAAAATCGAAAGTGTTTCGATAAAAAATATTGTCCTTATTATGAGGTAAACTATTGAAACTCAATTTTCCAGAAAAGTATTATATATTTTCACAAATATAATATATCTTTGAATAAATATATTAACCAATTAATTTATGATGGATACCAAAGTTTGGAGGTAATTCTTTAAAAAACAAAATATAACAGAAACATGCAAATTTTGACTTTCGATGAATTATGTAGGGCTGTCGATTTATTGTGACTATAGTTTAAAGGTATTACTAAATTTGCCTGTTTGTGTGATTTACAATACATTTTCCAATTTTTTATAAGTTTTCTATTTAAATAAATAAAAAAGCATCTCATTGTCAATCAG
This sequence comes from Erebia palarica, assembly GCA_964035005.1. Lineage (NCBI taxonomy): Eukaryota > Metazoa > Arthropoda > Insecta > Lepidoptera > Nymphalidae > Erebia > Erebia palarica. Next base: position 23,085,544 of record OZ035994.1, read on the forward strand.
TGAAAGAATATTTGTTAAAATAAACTTTTTATGTTTTCATATTACAGCTTTCCTACTACACAATATCTAAAGTCATCCTGGTTGGGAGCCCTAGGTATAGAAGAAAGCCAGTTGCCAGTAGCCCCGCTGGTCTGCTCCCAACATTTTCGCAGAAATGACTTTTTTGTTAATAAAAATGGGTTTGTGCAACTGAGAAGTAATGCTGTCCCTTCTGCAGCTCAGGTATTTTTTTAGTCTTACATTCTTATTCTACCAACATTAAAAATGCAAAAACATACTTGTTTACTGGTTTATGATTCAAACAAAGCATCAGATTAATATAATTTGTGCATGGATATAGTTAAAGACTTGAAGTGTATTGGGTGTATTGTGTAGGAGCTATCTAGGATATGTCACTCTACATAGACATGGTAGAAAAAAAATCATGGAACATGGATGAAAAGTACATTAAAGATTGAAGATATCAAGTTTTATTCAAAGGAAACATTGTTTAGTTTTTAAAAATAAGAATTTGATGCATTGAATAAGTATATTCAAAATTTGAAAAATGTTTGAAGGCCTTGAAAAGCTAAAACCAAACTAACTCATAGTAGTAAACTATGTAACTGTATTATCTTTATTTTTGCAGGTGTGCAGGATATGCCTAGACACAGCAAGTAAACTATATCCTCTAGGAAAATTCAATTTGGAACAAACTTATGTTAACGTGACTGGGATCTTGGTAAGTTATTGTCCTGTCTGCATGGTACATTGATGATAAATACCAAACAAACGCAAACGAGCAGGCAGGTCACCTGATGTTAAGTGATTACCCATCCATGAACATTTGCAGCACTAGAGGAACCGCTAATGCATTGCTGGTTTTTGAGATATTTGTTTATCTGCCCTTTGAAGAGTCCCATATTATTATCATGAGGGGAGAAGATTTTTTAAGTTTTTTCTATTATATATATTTTAATGTTACTAACATTCCCAAATAAATAAGCTGTACAAAATTTGACAGTTTTGTACAATATTATTTGGGTTGCCAACTTAACTGATAAAAAATTGCAACATGTTGAAATAAGAATGTGGTCAAGCTAAGCTCTGTAAATCTTTATTTGACAATGCTAAAACTAATAAAGGTTTGGAAAAAAAACCCTATAAAAATTGCCTATAATTAGACTTGAGTCTGGTGTATGAAGTCTGGTAACATCATCTTTTTGTCTACTGAAATTGGAGAACTCATAAATTTGTTATAAATATTTGGATTTGTTTCAGGCATGCAATGAGTTGAACTGTGCATTGAAACTTTGTGCGGAATGTGCTCACAGATTGGTAAACTGCTATACCTTCAAGGAAAAGAGCTTACGTGCACATAATCTCTTACTGGAACTAGTTAAACAAAATGATTTAGTAAGTATTATGTATAAATATTAGGATAATTTACGAAACGCGTTTACTGAACTAAGTAGCAGACATGATAGTGAAAAAATCGGCCAAGTGCAAGTCGGACTCGCACACCGAGGGTTCCGTACAAACCTGTAGTAAGTTTAAAATTATTTAAAATATTTTTATTACATAATGTAACTAAAAACTTTTGCTTTTCGCAATTTTTCTTTTATCTGTGCTATAAAACGTTGCTTCGTACCAAATTTCAAGATTCTGAGTTCACAGGAAGTACCCTGTAGGTTTTGATTCCTTTGCGACTGTCGAAAATTTGCTGCATAAACGGCTGTATCTTTGGCTTAGAAGTTTGATTTTTTCACAGCGCCAAGGGACAGTAGACCTGAGTATTTGATATGAATTTTAGCTTGATACCTCCATGCGTTCCTGAGAAGAAGGGTCTTGACAGACAGACGGACGGACAACAAAGTGATCCAATAAGGGTTCCGTTTTTTCCTTTTGAGATACGGAGCCTTAAAAATCAATGTTATTATTCATGTACCCACTTGATATAACTTTTCTCAAGAAAAGGGAAACAAATGATGTAGCCTGTATATGACATACCTTCCCCATGTATGGAACATATTTTAATTATACTTTAACAATTAAAATTAATAACTACTGGCATTTCTACTTCAGCTTATCTAGGTATTCCTAATATCTCTTCCCATCTTGGTATTTTAACAATAGGATCATTTTCTATTTCTGCTTCTCCTTCTGGACCCTTTTCTTAATAATTACTCCATTCATTTTGAGCAATATTATCGTCTTCCACTGTATCTGCCAGTTCTCCATCCTTTCCATAATGAGTTTCACTTAACTCTTCTCTATTTTGTATTTTAATGATTTGATCTACATATAATTATTTATCAGGATACCTAGAAAATCTACAAAGTGAACTTTTTCCAAATACTTTTTAGCTCACAACACAAAATATCAAGTTGATAAACCGAGAGAGTAATCTACTAACATCTAGTATAGCCAAGAAGGTATTCCAACCAGACCACTGCGATCTCTACCTCATTGATGACAAAGAAGAAAAATTGTATGAAGTAGCAGTGGTCAAAGATGAAGAGGATGGCAGAACTGACAGTCAGTTTAACTCTTTGAAACATAGTGATAGTGCCATTAATAGAGAGCTAGGTAAGTAAGTTTTGTCACTCTTATTTTGAGACTTATAGTGGGGTCTTTACTTAGGCTTATTTTAGAGTTAAAATGAGATGGAGTTATGTGATTAACATAAATCTGTCTCGTTTTAACCATGACTTAAGTCTAAAGTCAAAGTTCTCTCTATACTTAGATCTCTCACTTAGGTCTTTACTATAATAGTTTGTCACTTTTAGTTTGTAACGGAGCTAAGGGTCCAGGATATGGCTGGCCGCGTAGCTCCGTGTGTCTAGGTAGGGAGGCCCTCACAAATTAAACGCGATTTATAGAAACACATACTTAACAAACCTTTATTCACGGTTTTACAGAAAGTACTTAAGTTTAAGCGATCTTCCTATACCTTAACTACACGGTCCGAGGTCCTGAGGGGACCTGCGGGGCGCGGGGCGTCACCAGCTGACGCACGCGGTGCGCGGACACAGGGGGCGAAGGGGAAGGGGAGATGGAAAGATGGGTCGTCCGTGGCCGAAGCGGCGGAGCGACCGATCTCGCCTGCGTTCACCAGTTACCACTGCCACTCATCTGCCCGGTACCCCCAAGCCGACGTGCTGTGACAGCGGTCGCTGGCGAACTGTGTGTGAACGCAGGCCGGATGCCTTATATAGGCAATGGCGGGAGAGGTGCGCGGCGGCGGGGTTTTGCACACGGCGCGATGGCGCAATTTCGAATGTTCTGGATTATCCATTGTTCGTGCGTGAGTCATCGCCGTGCTGAGCTGCGTCATATCCTCCTCCCACGAGAGAAGATTTTTACCTGTAAAAATCACCGTATCAATAGGTTTACAGAAATGTAAAAACCCCCATTCCCCATTTTCACTCAAGTTAACCCCTTTTTAGTTTTTTCTTTTTTTTTTTTCTTTCTTTTTTTCAGTCCAGAATAATGCCATAAAATGAAAGTTCGTTTACGTATTGAATCTTTTTATATCTTTTATGTGCGCAGTGCATATCTTGCCTCCCTGTTTTGCTTTCAGCAGGAATATTACGGGCGACTTTTTTTCCATTATGGTATATGGGCCTGAGAATTTAGGTGCTAATTTTGCGCAAAATTGTTTACTGGCGTTGGATAATGGGTACTCTCTTTTTAATACGTCATCGTTAATTCTCGGTGTCGTTACGTCTTGCCCTATCAAAATGCTTTTTTTGTAGGTTTGAAGCTTGATTTTGTTGGTTTTTGACTATTTCATATATTTCTTTCAGTTTTTGTTCTTCTTTTAATGCCGGTGTGGGGAATTGGTTTTCGTCGTGGACGTTCCTTAGTTCTCTGCCGAATAGTAAGAATGCTGGGGAGTGTTTCGTGGATTCTTGGACGGACGTGTTTAGTGCGAAGTTGAATTCGCTTAGGTACTCGTCCCATTTTTTATGGTTTTTCTCGATGAATGTTGCTATCATTGTTTCGAGCGTTCTATTTACCCGTTCGGTTGGGTTACATTGTGGAGTGTATGGTGCGGTTAGCTTTTGTGCTATGCCGTATGTTCTTAAAGTTTCCCTGAACTGTTTACTTACGAAAATTTTTGCGTTGTCGCTCAGTAAAGTTTTCATTCCCCCGTATCTCATAATTAACGCGGTCGCGGTTCTTAGTGGTTTTATTTCCGACCACTTCGTGAATTTGTCGTGGAACACGATGATCCATTGGAATCCTTTTGATGACCGAGGTAAAGGGCCTATTAGGTCCGTTGTTACCACTTGCCATGGTTCTTCCGCATTATTTATGTGCATGAGGCCTGGTTTTTTTTTCTGTGATGGCTTATGTTTTTGACATGTTTCACACCGGCTCACGTATTTTGATACGTCTCTGAATATCCCTGGCCAATAATACCGCATCGCGATTTTGTTAAACGTTTTTGAAATTCCTAAATGTCCCGCATTGGGTTCATTATGGTTTTGCCATAATATTTTGTCCTTGTCTTCTTTTTTGACGCATAATTTCCATTCGGTCGATGGATCTAGTTTTCCTCCGTATCTTGGGTTGACTACTTTTCTGTATAGTCTCCCATCTCGTATACAGTAGTCGGTATCCAATTCGGGGTTCTTACTTACGTTACTGTATTTTTTTGAGTACCAGTCGCTTTCTTCTATTGTAGTGGTGTATAGCGGATTTCTTGATAGTTCATCTGCTATGACGTTTTGTTTTCCTGGCCTATATATTATGTCGGAGCTGTCGATCGGTGAACTGCATGGACTGTTTGACTTTTCGATGATGCCGTCTGCTAACATTTTGTTCACGTGTTCATTTATTTTTTCTTGCATTTTCGGGTTTTTAGGATAATATTTGTGTTGTATGGGTTCTGTATGTTTTAGTTTTATTACGTGTTTTACCCATGTGTTTCCTTTCGGACATTCCTCAGCTTTTTTGAATTCTTCTTCTAGGATGTTTTTTAGCGTTGTTTTCTGTTCTGCCGAGAGGATTTCTTCGTTGCCTGTCGTGTCTTCTCGTCTTTCGGTGCATGTCTGCTCGCATGCTGTCTCTTTCCATCCGACTGTGATTCCTAGTCTTGCTAACAGGTCCATCCCCATTATCATTATGGTTGTGGATGGTAGGTAGATGACTTGGTGTGTTAGTAATTTCCCATTTATTTCTAATTCGAGATTTATCGCTGTGTCCGTTTGTACTCTAGAACCGTCTGCTAGTTTGATCGTGGTCTCTTTTCGTATTGTCTTCACGTTGTGCTCTTTTATTTGGTCCATTATGTTCTTATTGATGTAAGTGTTCGTTGAACCTGTGTCTATTAATGCTTTAAACGTTTTTCCATATATTTTTGCCTTGGCGAAAATTCTATTATCTTTTTCTGTCTGTGCCTTCGTTGTGTATGCTTGTTTTGTTTTTCCAGGTGTCTTTCTCTCGTTACAGCAATTTTTTGTTAGTTTTCCTAGCAGTCCGCATTGGCTGCAGAAAATGACTTGTTTATTTCGACATTCCCGAGATGTGTGGTTCCTTTTGCCACATTTCCAACAGCAGGATTCCGGGTCGTATTGCGGAGTTATTGGTTTTCTGTCTGTTTTGTGTTCTTCGTTCTTCCAATTTTCCGGTTTTCGCCATGATTTTTCTTTATGGCTCTCTTTAGATTGGACAGTCGGTTTGTGGGACGTATCTTTTTTTCGGTCCCTGTTTATTTTTTCGTAATCGCCTGCCAGTTGTATGAGTTCTGGTACCGTATTAAAATCCTTCCTTTTTATATAGTATTGGTAGTTATATCTCATATTATCGTATATTCTATCTAACTGTTCTTCTTTCGTTAATTTTTTGTATCTTCTCATTAGTGTTTGGATTTCTGTTAGGTATGACACGAAGTTTTCCCTGGCGTATTGACGTCTGTTTATAATGGATTCTAGTAGCTTTTTCTCATAATCTCTTGGATAATAGAACAGCTTGAAATTCGCCGTGAAATCTTCCCATGTCTTCCATTCATGTCTGTAATTTCTGTACCACAGTGATGCTGTTCCGGTGAGGCATCTCGGTATCACGTGTATGATTGTGTCTTTTTTGACATTCAACGTGTCTGCTAACTCCTCTATCCTTTCCAGGAATTCCACGGCATCCCCGGTGGTGTCAAATTGAATTTTCCAGCGGGATATGGCTTTATCGAATTCTTTTATGTCTTTTTCGTTACCCATGCTGCCGTCTTGGCTCAATTCGTCTTCAGTTTTTACTATGAGTGATAGCTGTTTGCGTAATTCCTCGACAGTGCTTCCCGGTGAAACTTCTATTTTCCTATTTTCGAGTTCCTCAATTAATTTTTGCTTACTAAGTGTATATATCCAGGACGTAGGCATTTTTCTTTACTTATCCGAAACTGATTGTTAATTATTTATTTACGGGTTATACGGTATTTATTTCCAATTTTACGGTTTGATCTAGTTATTTATGATTTGTTAATCGCGGTCGGTACGGTACGGATTCTATTTAAATAGTTACACGGTTCCCCTTGTATTTCCCCTTATGAAGGCTGTTGTGTTAATGTGTGTATATGTGTTCTACTTCTTTTTTTTGTTGTCGGATATTCGCCCTTTTTAATCGACCCGGATACCCCCAAGCCGACTGTGAAAGAGCTTGTATCCGTTTGTTTTGATCTTATCTTTTTTTTTCTATGGTTTTTCCGCTCCCGGTCGGATATTCGTCCTTTCAGTCGACCCGGATACCCCCAAGCCGACTTTTTGAAAGAACTTGTATCCGTTCGTTAGAATAAAATATAACGTGCGGGTGTTGTGAGGTATGAGTTTCCCTAACCTAGTACGGACGGACGGAAATTTTAAAGGACGCGACGCGAACGGACGGACGGACGGACGGACGGATTTCGCGACGCGAACCCGGAATGGGTTTTTACGTTGGGCGCCAATGTAACGGAGCTAAGGGTCCAGGATATGGCTGGCCGCGTAGCTCCGTGTGTCTAGGTAGGGAGGCCCTCACAAATTAAACGCGATTTATAGAAACACATACTTAACAAACCTTTATTCACGGTTTTACAGAAAGTACTTAAGTTTAAGCGATCTTCCTATACCTTAACTACACGGTCCGAGGTCCTGAGGGGACCTGCGGGGCGCGGGGCGTCACCAGCTGACGCACGCGGTGCGCGGACACAGGGGGCGAAGGGGAAGGGGAGATGGAAAGATGGGTCGTCCGTGGCCGAAGCGGCGGAGCGACCGATCTCGCCTGCGTTCACCAGTTACCACTGCCACTCATCTGCCCGGTACCCCCAAGCCGACGTGCTGTGACAGCGGTCGCTGGCGAACTGTGTGTGAACGCAGGCCGGATGCCTTATATAGGCAATGGCGGGAGAGGTGCGCGGCGGCGGGGTTTTGCACACGGCGCGATGGCGCAATTTCGAATGTTCTGGATTATCCATTGTTCGTGCGTGAGTCATCGCCGTGCTGAGCTGCGTCATAAGTTTATTTCTTTGTTGAGCATTATGTTAAATGAATTTTTTTATCTGAAAGAAAATGTGATTTGATCAAAAATGATGTTATATCTATACTAATGTTATAAATGCGAAAGGATGTCAAACACTTACACTTACACGTTACGTACGTTACACTTTCTCTTTCTGCCGTGATTGCCGGTATGTTGGTAACTAGTTACGGTCGAAGCTTGACCAGACCAGGGAAAAATCAGAAATGTACAATTTCTAAACTGACCTTGCTGGTTATCGAACCTGGGACCTTCAGCGCTCCCACTATGCCAGGGGACCGGGAAGATATTTTTTTTTATCCACTACAAGTTAGCCCTTGATTGCATTCTCACCTGATTGTAAGTGAAGATGCAGTCTAAGATGGTAGCGGGCTAACCTGTTAGGGGCATGGCAGTTATATTAAACCCATACCCCTATTCGGTTTCTACACGGCATCGTACCGGAACGCTTAATCGCTTGGCGGCACCGGTAGATCATTTGCAGATACTAAATTTTTTTTAAATTATTCAGATGTTCCAGAGCCAAAAATAGAGACTTTGAATTGCGAAATCAAGAACGATGACGAATTTTCCAATGACAAATTCAACCATGACTTCAATTATGTAGGAGTTATAAACAATGACTTTGACGTAGAAGTAGATTTCTCGAATAGCGATGTGGATAATAAACCTGAGAGACTGAAGGCTGATGGGAAACGTTTGAGTAAGAAAAGGGTGAAGAAAGGCTCTGTCAAGAGGATTAGTAATAAGAAATCTGTAAAAAGGCTTAAAGGTTTGTCAAATTCGTTATTGGGTTTTTGAAAATGTGTTTATCTTGCAATTATTTTTTAAATATTGGCATTCTTACTGAATTTTGGTTAACATATGATACATTTTAGTATCATAACAAAGACTAGGTATCTATGCAAGAAATATCATACTTACTTTACTAGATGGGCTGGGATCAATTCAACACAAACGGAGTGAAATTAGCAGTACGACCGACAACTTTCTGTGACTGTTTCTGTTTTTCAGAATTCAGTGTAACTACTTAATATTTCCTATTTCTCAATAGAATTTTTTTTGGTCCAACTTGACACCTCTGTAACCACAATCTAGGCACTAAGCAAGGCAAATAAGTAAAGCTAATAAGCTAGGCACTACTTCCACTAATGAATCTAGGTAGTCTTATAAAATAGCAACATTGCATCAGAACATAAAATCATTTTAAATATAAATCTTACAGGTTCAATCAAAAGTATAAGCAATAAAACAAAAGTTAAATCAAGTAAAGAACGAATAGCAGCTAAGGTTAAATTAAAAAATGGTATACTCAAACTCAAAAAGGAAAGAAAAAAGGCTGTCAAGGCAAAAATCGAGAGTAAACCAAAACCAGCCACAGCCGAAAAGAAGTTATTTAAGAAAACTGTACTAACTTATGAGGAACAATTAGCCGAAGTCCAGCAAAGGAAGGAAACTGCTAATTATTTGAACGCTCGCTACAAATGCACTACATGCTATAAGGGGTTCTTGGATGTGGACGCTTACAATGGTCATATGGTTAAACATACTAATGTAAGTATTCTTTTCAATAACTTTTACGGCAAAATAAAGGAAACTTATGTTGTACTTATGTTGATTATTTGGATGCACTTTCAAATCTATCTATCTATACTAATAAATGAGATAGTTTGGATCAATTAAATCACTCCAGAACGGCTGAACGGATCTGGATGAAATTTGCCACACTGATAGAAATAACACTTATGTTACTTTTTATCCCGGAAAATGAAAGGGTTCCCGCAGGAACCTTGGCCCAAGCAGACAAAGTTGTTGCCCCCAACTGCATGGGCATCAGCTAGTCAAATATATAATGCCTTGGAAGTGAGTTTTGGAAAAATTAAACGTAAAACTAAAATAAATAAAAGCAAATATACATTATTATAAGTATTATGCGTTCCTAACGCACAATTTTTTAACTTTTTTTAAGAGAGGAGTTTCTCGAAGGAGTGACCTTCTCCCACCTCTCGATGCACTCCAAAAACATCTGCTTATAGTTAAAGTTTAAACTGATCGCAGATAGAGTACAAATAACAAAAAAAAACATTATAGGAAATATATAATCTAACAATTGGGCATTTGATTACTTTTCAAATAAATTATTTTTTAGTGATTATTAAATAGAGGATCTCCCAAAAGACGTAATATCCACGTTCCTTGACAGTTTTATGTTTTTTAACCATTTAAAACAATCGATTTAAGTAAAAAAGTTCGTTGAACTTTAATGACGTCACGTTTCAGAATTTCATATGAATTCCATACTTAGGACGCGTTTTGACGTTTGAAAAAAAGTTGCTGATTTGACTATTTGTCAAATAATTGCAGGGATTTGAAGTAAATTGCTTTGCTTTTTTTTCAGAAATACGGGCCATTTGAATGCGATATATGCGGTCTCCACAGCAAGAGTCGTAACAACCTGTGTCGGCACATAGTTGTGAATCACAGAATTAGATACAGCTGTACACTCTGTCTGTTCGTCACTATGCACCAGTAAGTAATCGAAGTAGAAAATACTAATATTGTAAATGCGAAAGTGTCTGTCTGTCTGTCTGCTACGCTTAACGTTTTTTCGCACGCCGATCTTTTCAACCGATTTAGATGACATTTGGTATAGAGTTGGGACTTAGGCAATGGATTAAATTAAATATTTTCATCTTCGCGGGAACTCCTAAATTTGCCACGATAAAAAGTAGCCTTTGCCCTTTCCCGGGATGCAAGCTATCTCTGCCTTGTTGGACACAAGGAACACCTGCTTCTATCCAACGTTAAACTATAACACTCATAGTTCGATGTATCCAACATTATTATAATAGGGATGATGCCTATATCAAAAATAAATTATTTCTAACTGATTATTAAATATAGGGTCTTCAAAAAGACCTAAAATTCACATCCTCGTTAGTTTTAAGTTTGATTACCATTTTATAATATAGATGAAAGAAAAAAAGTATGTTGAAATTTGATGACGTCACTGTTGTGAATTTCATACAACTTCCATACTAGAAGAGCGTTTTTAAGTTTGATAAAGAGTTGCTGATTTGATTGAGTTGTCATCATCCCTATTGTTTCAGAGGCACTGCGAAATCTCACGAGCGCTGGCACAAAGGTAGCAAGTTCAAATGTCCGGAATGCGATTTAGAATTTGGGTAAGTCCATCTATATTCTATCCAACCATTTATTTAACTTTTGACATGCTTATTTCCATAAATATAATTAATAGAGATGATGCCTAAATCAAACTGATTATTAAATAGAGGGTCTTCAAAAATACCTAAAATTCACATCTACGGTTACTTTTTGTTAAAGAGTTGCTGATTCGATTGAGTTGTCATCATCCCAATTGTATTGTATTATGTCTTACCCATTATGTATAACATGGTGCACACTAAAACCGACTGTGGTTTTTGTGGCACTGTTTCTAACACATTTTAAGTTAATTTTAGAAGATTAATAATAAAATAAATAACATACAGTAATTACTTAACTAAATACTTACAAAAAAAATGTTTATAAATAAAATTACACTAACATGATGATAAAAATTACCAGCTTTCTTTATTTCTACTCTAAAAAAGGTTATAAATTTAATTAATGTCAGTTGATACACTCAAAGTGTTTGTAAATAACACTATAACAATAAATTGTGTTGTGCTGGCACAAAAAAGCCACACACCAAACAACAAAAACAACAACAACAACAACAACAACAACAACAACAACAACAACAACAACAACAAAAACAACAACAACATCGTAACAATATGTGTTCCAGTATCCGCTCGTCGTATCTGTCGCATCTCCGTATAAAGCACCCGTCAGACTACGCGTGTACCGTGTGCGGGTTCTCCTTCATCGGGGAGCGAGGGATCAAACTTCATATGATCAAGAAACATCGCTTCGATGTTGAGGTAACAAAGAAGAAAGAAAGAAATAATATGTTAAAGAATTGTTTTTTGACCTTTCGACCTTGACTGCGTTCTCACCTGATGGTAAGTGATGATGCAGTCTAAGATGGTAGCGGGCTAACCTTTCAGGGCATGGCAGTTATATTAAACCCATACCCCTATTCGGTTCGGTTCGGTTCGCTTGGCGGCACGGTTTTGCCGGTAGGGTGGTAACTAGCCACGGCCGAAGCCTCCCACCAGGCCAGACCAGGGAAAATTCAGAAATTATAAATTCCCAAATTGACCCCGCCGGGGATCGGACCCGGGACCCCCGCACGTTAAGACAACAGAGCTACACACTGCGCCACGCAGGTCGTCAATTAAAGAATTGTTTAGTCAAAGCCTTTTATCTAATAAATCCTTTTTTTTTATTCCTATTCAATCTTAATTTAAATGTAAAATATGTATTTATAAGGAAAAAGTGACTGACTGATCAATCAACATACATACTATAATACAGATAGCTTTTATGATGTAGGCACCCTTAAAGAAAGGATTTTGAAAAGTTGTATAACAATTGAACTTAACATAAGTGAAGCTGCGGGCAAAAGCTAGTAATAACATACAGCTCCAAAGAGAATTCTGAGCCTATTCTGTATGAAGAATTATTTTCAGTCTTTCATCATACTTCACTTACTTTCATCTACTGGTAAAATGGACCCGCTAAGCAATCTAGCGTTCCAATACGATGTCGCGTAGTCAAACGTTATAAAGGTCATGAATTTAACAGTACATTTCGATTAGTCGATTTCTAAAAGGAGTCACTGCCGAGTTTCCTTCTGGTTCTTCTGGGTAGAAATCTCATTCGCATTCTGAACCACTGTTCGCTTGGCTATTTTCAAATCTTTTTGAAGTGAAAACTTCTTTAGGCGCGTTCAGCACTTTTTGGTAGGGGGTAAAAATGTGGAATCCGCGAGATCGACACCTTTTTTCTTAAGACAAAAGGTCTTAAGTAGTACATTCGTTATTAAACTTTAATGCCTTAGTTTTAAGGTTTATTAGGTTTTTACCTATGAAATTGCCTTTCTTCAGTACTGGTCATTTCAAATAAAAAAAAGTTTGTAATGGCGCTGTATTCTAAATTCAAATTAATTATGTTTTAAAACCATGACATTCTTTTTACAAACTCAGTCTTTTGTTTTTTGATTAGCGTTGTATTTTCATTATATTTCAACATTTTTCGTCATAATGGATACTTTAAAAATTCGTGTAATTATGGAATATAAGTTCCGTGGTGGCACCAACGCTACACAAACGGCACGTAACATCAAAAACGTTTACGGAGAGAACTGTACAAACGAACGCACAACCCGCTATTGGTTTTCCCGGTTCCGTTCTGAAAATTTTGACTTGAAAAATGAAGCTTGTGGTCGTCCGGAGACTTTGGTCAACAATAATGACTTAAAGGCGATTGTGGATGCTGACGAAACTCAATCTACAGCTGAGCTAGCAGCAGTTTTTGATGTAAGCATCAAAACAAGATTGATCCATTTGCGACAAATTGGCAAGGTATAAAAGCTTGATAGATGGGTGCCCCACGACCTTAACGATCGCCAGCGCAACGTACTCGTCGAGACCTGCCTTGCGCTGCTCAACAGGCAAAGAAATGAAGGAATATTGAAACGAATTGTTACGTGCGACGAAAAATGGATTCTGTTCGACAATCGAAAGCGCTCAGCAAGTTGGTTAGATCCTGGTTCAGCACCAAAAGCAATGTCACTGTTTGGTGGTCTAGTGCGGATGTGATTCACCACAGCTTTTTACAAAACGGCATGAGCATTACTGCAGATGTGTACTGTGAAGAACTGGAGAGAATGATGGAGAAGCTTGCACATCTGCAACCGGCTTTGGTCAATCGGTCGTCCCCACTGCTCCTTCACGACAACGCGCGACCCCATACTGCGCAATAGACAGTCTCCAAGCTGCAAGAGCTGGGGTTGGAAGCTCTCCTTCATTCGCCATACTCACCAGACCTTGCTCCTACCGAGTATTACTTTTTCCAAACTTTTTAGTGGGTAAAAAATTCAATTCCCAAGAGGCAGTACAAAATGCCTTTGAAGAGCTTGTTGCCTCCCGTACAGCAGATTTTTACAAGAAGGGCATCAATAAACTGCCAATGCGTTGGCAAAGATGCGTCCATTGCATGGGTGATTACTTCGAATAACAGAAATAAAAAAGTTTGAAAAAATAAGTACTTTCACTTATTCCATACAAAACGGCAATTTCATAGGTAAAGACCTATTATATTAATAAGTGTTGTGTAACCGTGGGCGACATCTCGAGTTGTTACGAAGACAAAAGGTCTTAATATAAATATAGTACATTCGTAATTAAACTTTAATGCTTTAGTTTTAAGGTTTATATTTCAATTATTTTAAAGGTGCTGTGTTGTTATTTTAAATATTCGTTTTCACTTCTATCGTCAGTCCCTATGACTGTCAATTTTTAGACTGCCTTAGTAGTTTTAGTTTGACGGACTGTACTTACTTAGACTTCTGATCGGGAGGGAAATTTATCACCAATGTGCCTCTGAAGTATCTTTTTTTAAATCTTTAACCCTTGAGATCTCACCAAATAAAAATTAATTAAAAAAAGTCTTTTTTTTTCAGAACCCCGAAGGCCCCCTGTGCAAGCCGTGCAACATTCGCTTCGCATCGGAGACGGCGTACAACCAACATATGAAAGTTTCCCCCAAACACAACATTGGCGGGTGAGCTACTTGATTTTTATTATAGCTTTTTTTCAAGGAAACCGATAACTATATTATAAATGCGAATGTTTGGTGGGATGTATGGACGTTTGTTACTCAATCACGCCTCTACGGCTGAACGGATCTGGCTGAAATTTGGCACAGAGATAGATTATGGTCTGGAATAGCACATAGGCTACTTTTATCGCGGAAAATTAAAAAGTTCCCGCGGGAACCAAAAAACCTCAAACCACGCAGACGAAGTCACGGGCATTCGCTAGTTAAGTTATATTTCTATTCATCCCGGGAAAATCCCTTGCCGTAGCGCGTCTAATAGCCGTACTGTATTGTCAGGAAGCGAGTGCGCAACGACCCGTTGATCAATACAATCTGCTGGCGCAAGCGGCCCTGGAGCGGCAAGTCCAAGAAGGAGGACCCCGACGCTGCGGACGAGCCCGTCGAGTGCGAACAGGTTTGTTACTGATGATATGATTGATTGAACTACCGTTTCAATCAATCAAACAATAAATCATAGCATCTTTTGCTGAATAATAGTAGATTGTTCATCAAGGGACTAAAATGAGCCATTTCATGCCGGGGAATTTCATTTCATTGAATTGGTCGCGCCGTTCTCAAGTTTTGCGCTTAGCAACATTCATTTTTATTTATTTAGATATTCGTTTTCACTTCTGCATAGTTAGCGCCAATCAAATAGTTGTCTCTGCGCTGAGGTTGTTTGCTCAGCTCTCATACAAACTGTCGAAGTTAACGTACACACTACGCGCAAAAATATTATGGTTTAAATAACTACCCAATAAACTCACGTGTTATGTCGAAAAACGCCTGACTAGTTTCGAACCCGTTAAGGGCCTTTATTCACGAGCGCGAGCTCTATTTTCCTTGAAATATCCAATCCATTTTTTTAAATCTATTAAGCAAAAATTGTTCCCAAAATCCATATCCATACAGACAGTTCAGTGGCGTGCACAACATAGGTGCATAAAAGCATTACCGACCCTGGTTAAGAAGCTCATTGCTTATTTTCCATCATACCCTGTCTGAAAATAGGTATCTATACCTAACCAATGCCTAGCCTGGCTCCGAATATTGTACACGCCATTAACTAATATTATAAAGCAAGTAGAATCAGCTTTCCGAACCGGTGGTAGAGTCTTAACGTTTCATAAGTGGCACAAGTTGTCATTTATCATTTATCAAATGCGAAAGTGTGCCTGTCTGTCTGCATAACATTAACACTATTTATTATTGCAGTGTGGCATCCCGTTGAAAGACTATTGGATGTACACACAACACTTCAAAAAGATGCATCCCGACAAGAACCGCACTAAGTACCACCGGCCCAAGCTGTTGTGTGAACTATGCGGGAAGGTGTTTAACGTAAGACACTTTACTAAGACACACATACACACGCCCACTACTTTATCCATGAGGTTTTAGGTCTTTTAAGAAAATACGTGGGAGCTCTTTGATATTTCGGGATAAAAAGTATTATATATCGATATATATGTAGGTACTAGATGGGCGCTTTCATAGAAAAAAATTTGGCGTCCAACCTTTAGAGCACGCTCCTAACCTGTATAGCCCTGTCCTTGTCCCCACCATAGCGCTGTCCCGCTTTGCAGACTAGATGGCATTAGCAAAATAGGTCCACATTCTTTGTTTGACAGGGCCCGTCTAGTATTATACACCTCAACTATCCCAGTTTGTTCATCAAGATCAGCCCCCCGATTGTGTAAAGAAATCGCAATCGTAATCGTTTGTCAAATGGATAATACGACCTTGTTAAGGAATAGATACCTGCACATCAAAAATCCTGTATGAACCCTTAAACAGTTTGAGTAATATGTTTTAAGCTGTCAAATGATTACAATTTGCTTATACAATTGGGCCTCAGTTCAACAGTTAAGCCTATATCAGAAAAAAAAAACGCCTCAAAATGATACCTCGTGTCCTATATGTTCGGTTTAGTTTAAAATAAACAATTGTGAAGATTTAGCAAAGAATTTTTACAAGGAAAAATCGCTCTCTCTGTCTCGCCGCACATGTAATGACAATTATTTATTATATTCCTATTTGATACATGACTAATTTTCAAATTTGTTTGACTTGAGGCCATTCATCCAGAACATACAAGATTGACAATCGACACACAACTGACTGAATACAAATTCACCCAAGTAGAATCTGTGCTACCCTCAATCATTTTTCCACTGAGAGACGCCGAAAGAACATAACTATACAATCTTAGTAAAAGTACTTCATTCTTTAACTACAAAGCATAAAATAAAGCCGCATGTCCACAGAATGAGGCCCAACTCCGCTACCACATGCCACAAATTCATCCAAGTAGACTCTGCGCTTCGGTCAATTATTATTCCACTAAGAAATACGGACACTGAAAGAACATAACTATACAATCTTAGTAAAAATACATCTTTTTTTAACTCCAAAGCCTAAAATAAAGCATGTCCACAGAATGAGGCCCAACTCCGCTACCACATGCCACAAATTCATCCAAGTAGACTCCGCGCTTCGGTCAATTATTATTCCACTGAGAAATACGGACACTGAAAGAACATAACTATACAATCTTAGTAAAAGTACTTCATTTTTTAACTACAAAACATAAAATAAAGCCGCATATCCACAGAATGAGGCCCAACTCCGCTACCACATGCCACAAATTCATCCAAGTAGACTCCGCGCTTCGGTCAATTATTATTCCACTGAGAAATACGGACACTGAAAGAACATAACTATACAATCTTAGTAAAAATACATCTTTTTTAACTCCAAAGCCTAAAATAAAGCATGTCCACAGAATGAGGCCCAACTCCGCTACCACATGCCAGTGCACTCGGAACATAAACAGTTCAAGTGTGAAGTTTGCAGCAAGACCTTCGGCTCCATACTGAACCTCAAGAGTCACGTGACCATACACAGTGAGACCCGACCTTCGTACGCGTGCGACTTCTGCGGGAAAACGTTCGCGTACCAGTCCAACAAATACAGACACATGACGGTAAGGGTGACTGCATTTGTTAAGTTGAGGTTATTACACTGTCGATGACAAAGTTGCATGGAAGCAACCGGCCTCGCATCCAGTGACCCACAAGTCAGTGTAATACTTGTAACGTACGTGTTGTGTTGTCTACATATTGTAACCTTTTCTTTTCTATGAAAAGAGCAACTGCTGAGTTTCTTGCCGGCTCTTCTCAGTAGAATTTTTCCGAAACGGTGGTAGAGTCTTAACGTTTCATAAGTGACACAAGTTGTCCTACATGATATAAATAAATCATTTATTATTTATCATTTATTCTAGTAACCGTGACTGTATTCCAGTAACTGTGACTGTATTCCAGTAACTGTGACTGTATGCCAGTAACTGTGACTGTATATCAGCAACTGTGACTGAATGGTAACTGTTGATGTGTAACGATAACAGAGACTGTTATACGGAACTGTGACTGGATAAGAGTAATTATGACTACATTTCGGTAAGGCAAAATGTTTAGCAAGAGCTTTGACTCCAAACTTAACACATCGAGACCAGGACTTAGGATACGCGCGACTTCTGCGGAGAATACCTTTAGCGTTTAGTCCAACAAATATCGACACATGACGTTAAGCGTGTCTGTGTTGTATGGTAACGGTGGATACTGGATACTAGTAACAGTGATTATATCTGTAAACTCCATTCCTGCCAGTTCCCCAATTTTTGATTATATGTATATGTCACCGTAAGATTGTAAAAACCGTTAGATTATAATCTAACTCGCGAAATTCTAAACTGTCGAAAGATTGTAAACTGTTCAAAGTCAATTTTTGAAATATTCATTTTATTTACGTTTTCTTGTCTCTTTCTTGTAGGTTAGGTTAGGGTTCGACATAAATAATCAAGTAGTGCTAGTGTAGTTAGGTTTTATCGGGTTTAATTACCTATCAGATTACAATCTACCGGAAAATAATGCGTTAAATTGTGACATATATAAGATTAGAATTATTAGAAAGCGTTCAGATATAAATAATGTAGTTTTGATCCACAGATACACAAAGGCATCAAGTTCAGTTGCGAGATTTGCGATAAAAGCTTTAACACGGCGCCCGAGAGATCCATCCATGTACAACACGTGCATATGAAAGTGCCGTGGCCTAAACGAAACCGTGGCCCGAGGAATAAGACGAGAGTACTGATGCCACAGGAAGACCTCATGTGAGGCACATGTGACCTCGTAACATAGGTACAATTAATGTAAGGTGCATGAAGATGGACAGGAAGAAAACAGGTGAAACAAATGGAAGACATCACATGAGTCGCATCAAGTAAACTAGAGTAAGAACACAAGTGAACTAAGAAACGAAAAACCTCACATTGAGCCACATCAAGTGAACCATATGATATGAAGACCATAAGTGAATTTAAAAAAGGAAGACCTCAAGTGAGGCCACTTCAAGTGAACCATAGGAAAAACAAGTGAGCTAAAAAACTGAAGACCTCAAATTAACCATAGGAAGAATAGAAGTGAACTGTGCAATAAGACAGAAGTAACAACAGTGCATGCGAACCAGTAAAAGAACTAATGAGGCACATTGTGGTATAGGCTAAACTGAATGGGGACTACCGCGTTTAAATTCGCCGCTAGAAGCGCTAGTGTAGAGTGAGATCTCTGAAATGTCAAATAGGTATTATCACTGGGCCTTTATCGCGGGTCTAATTATTTCATTAATGTATTTAGCAATACCAGATTAATTGATGAAGATGTAAGATACCTGTCAATGCGTTTTGAAACCGGAGCTAAGAAACAAAAGTGCAAAATTAAGCGGGTTGAAAGAATTCAGAAGTTAGTACATTATGTCCCTGGTTCCTGTGTGCTTACTATTTAAAAACGTATTTTTGACAAAAGTATGCTTGTATACCGAATTTACAGCTATACTAAGGATCTTACTCGCGAGTGGCGCCAACTAGTGGGCGTAAAAACGGTAGCCCTCATTCAACTGTCACATTGACATGTAAGTATTAGGCTTCAGTGGAATGAGTGCGTCCGAATGTGTGTATTTTGAACGCGACTGTACGCAGGCGGAGTCGCTAGTTGATAAATAAATTATGTAGCAAATAACAACTGCATTTTTATTTGGACATAAAAATCTATAAATTAAGCATAGTATTTGGACAAATTATATGATTTCTTAAACAGAATTATAAAATATTTCTTTAGGCGTCCTTTATAATTCTTTAAATTAGTGGTTGCAAAAGTTTTTTTTTTTAATGTATTGGCTAGCACTTTGCTGCAAATATAGGCCTATTACACTGCAGGGTGGGCATGGCCGCTGAATAAAGCGTCGCTTATTACACAGCAATAAGGAACAATTTAGGGACCCTTGATCCCTAAATCTTATTACACTACACTGATTCAAGAGGAAGGGTCCCTGTGATAAGTGCAGTGTAATAGGCCTATTAGACCTGCTTGCAACACCTGATGCAGCCTTGTCTATGGAATTTCGGTACCTTATTTAGGATGGCAACGATTTTCGACAATTTAGGGTATTCTATATAAAAACAATAAAACATTCTTGGAGATTATCATTATTTAATAAAATTACACTATATTAGTCTACATTTAATATAATTACACTCCGACTATGTATCTGTCCGTTTTGTACATTTCATAAGCGAAGTCTTCGTCGTGCGTCGGGTCAAATTCTAAACCTGGAAAAATAAACAACGTATTCATAATCACAGAAACTATTTCTTGAAATAACCAAGTACAGAATTTACATCAAATAGGGTACATTTTTACCGATTGTAGACTTGGGAGACGACTGGGATTACCCTCTACCCTGTCCCTTTTGTTTTCATCTACAATGTATTATTTATACCATATTCATATTGAATAGTCCGTGTCACGCAGTAAGACACACGTATAGTCTATGGTAAGACGTATCCAATTCACGAAATAAGTCCCCTAGAGGCAGCGCTAGTAGTCGCATGTTTATGCAATAGGGATGATGCCTATATCAAAAAAAAAAAAACTATCTGATTATCAAATAGGGGGTCTTCCAAAAGACCTAAAGTTCACATCCTCAGTTAGTTTTAGGTATGTTAACCATTTTAAAATATAGATGAATGGAAATTTTTTTATGACGTCTCAATGGTGAATTTCATACAACTTTCATACTAGTAGTGCGTTTTTAAGTTTGATAAAGAGTTGCTGATTTGATTGAGTTGTCATCATCCCTATTCTTGTATGCCACTAATTGCCGCGGCACTTCTTTGTGACACGGATTCTACAGCTATCTGCCTGAGAAAAATCATAAAAGGAACCTTAATAATATTGTTAAAACAATATTTACCTATATACTCAATTTCTAGATTGAAAACGCCGTTGATTTTATCGCCGCAAGTGATGCCGAAGTGCGTGACTCTGTCTAGCCGCATCCTCGTCTGCTTGTCCTGTATCCTACCTTTGGACCCTAGAATGAACTTTGAGAATGGAATCTGTAAATAAAGAAGCGTAAATTGGTTAGATTGTTAGTCATTGCCATCATGGATTCAACAAAGGATCAAGAACTTTGAATAGGTAACGATTTTAGAAAAACATAAATATGTTGGTCATCACGGAACAGGGAATCTGCATACGGTCATCTTGGGTTTGAAAATGGGCGTCGTTTAAAAAGAATACCTACCAAATTGTTATTTCAGACTAATCTATATTTGTGCCAATTTTCATCCAGATCCGTTCTGCCGTGATTGAGTAACAAACATCCATCCATGTAAACTTTCGCGTTTATAATATTAGTATAGATTCTGATAATATTTGAAACTAGCTGATGCTCGCGACTTCGTCCGCGTAGTTTAAAGTAAGTGGTGGTATTTTTAAATCGCTTTTTCGGGATATAACTTGCAGTGAAATAAAAAAAAATTGAGATAAGTATGTTGTATAATACAACATCCTTATCCATGGGTTACATGTTGATGACAATGTTCGCAACAAACAAAAGCTCGCAATTTGACTAACTATTGACCTAAGTTTATGCCAATGGCGAATTAAAATTTTTTCTCATTTGTCACCTTCGCGATTTGCCAGTAAGGCCCTCCCCTGGTATAAAGCACGTAGTGGTAGATATCGTTCCACGTGATATCGTAGTAGCCCTCGCAGGAGATATTCAGCAAATACGAGCGTCCGTCGCCGCGCACCTTCAGTACCAACGTGTTGTATAGATTCCAGTTGAATGTTGCCTCGCGTTTGAATGCTTTCTGAAATTGAGTATAAACAATCTTAGATACATAATAGAATCGGCAGGATTCGAGTCTCCTGGTATTGCGATTTCTATTTATGATTGCTTAGAAATTGCCCTATGTTTGATCTTACTTACTGATCATCAAAAATCGTGTCAAAATTTACTTGTTAGGGGACGGCCTGACCACAACGAGTGCGGAGTGATTTCTTCCGCAAACTATTTATTTTTAAGAATTATGTAAATCCCAGGATTCCCAGGCTATATTGTAATTGCGAAAGTGTGTCTCTCTGTCTGTTGCTTAGTGCATACACGGCTTATCTTTTCAATCGATTTTGATGGAGATAGGTTACATCCCAGAGAATGACATAATAAAGGCTACTTTTTATCCCGGAAAATTAGGAGTTCCCGCGGGAATTTTAACAAATTTAATTAACACGGGCATTATCTAGTAACTAGACTAGTGTAATTTAAGCGGAAATAGGTTATATCATAGTGGTTAAGACGTTATTTAATCGGCAGATTAAATGCACTTTTGAAAGCTTCAGTGTAAGCTACGAACATCGAAAGTTGAAAAATGCAGTTCCTGCATCGATATAGATTGTGTTTAGAGTTTGTAGGTATTCCATTTGTTTCCCGCTCCACACCTTAAGTGCTTAAAAAGGACGACTGGGCAGTTTTAAATTACTTAAAGACTTAATTCCCTGGCACAGTGTTTAGCGCTGTGGTCTCAATAAGGGGAGGTCCCGAGTTCAATTCCCGACAGGGTTTTTGGAATTTAAAATTTCTAAATTTTCCCTGGTCTGGTCTGGTTGGAGGCTTCGTCTTTCAGGTTGTACATGTATCTATCTATGGCTTCGACCGTGGCTATTTACCACCCCACCGGCAAAGATGCCCCGTCTAGCCATTTAAGAGTTCCGTTACGATGCCGTGTAAAACTGATTAGGGCTGTGGGTTTAATATACCCCTTTCAGGTTAGCTGCTGCTGCCTCTTAGAATGCATCATCAGCTGATATCGCAGTTAAGGGCTAACTTGTAGTGAATAAAAAAAAAAACTTTACTCTTATCCGTTGTGACCTCAAAGCGCAATAGCCAGCCCTCTTGATCCTTCCATCCTTGGGTACCCTGGTGTCCAGGTATCCGTGGAACAGCGCCCGGCCCGCGGGGCTCATGCCAAAGCCGCAGGAACTGTAACCCTCGTTGTGGTCACTGTCGCTAGTTGTCACAAACTGCTGCAGGACGCTGGGGTCGTTGAAACACCACAGTAAGTCTGTCTCGCCTGAAAGGTAAGGTAGACTCCTTTTAAGTTAAGGCCCTACCTTTTAAGGTAAACTCAAAACTAAAAATAGAAGTAGGTATATACGAAGAAAAATAATGTATTCAAAAAACAAGACGATAATAATCAGCCTTGAAAAGCTTATCTTATAACAGCCGAACAAATTCTTGAACAATAGCAAAGAACACTCTCAATAAAGTCACGTTTTAAACAAAAATGATAAATCAAAATCGGTTCATCTATTTGGGAGCTACGATGTCACAGAGAAACACACTTTAAAATAACACCCCTCTATATGCATAAGAGGCTTAAAATGAAAAAAAGTCAGTACACGATATATAAGCATAGCTTTGCAATGCAATTGCCAATGAAAAAATAATATTCAAAAACCAGTTTCAATTTATGGAGTTACCAAAAAACTATTCAATTGGAGTGACACAAATATATAATTATTACTAAAGATGTTTTTTTATTTGAAATAAGTACATTGTAATTTCACGTTGTACATATATTAATCTACGGTTGTAATTAAAACTTATAAAATTAAATAAAATTCTTAAATCAGTTAAGTCTATCCTCAGTGAGTGAATGGGTTATTTAGCAATTTTATGAGTTTCAATAAAATTAAAACAATTAAAAACATTAATAGAAAATTTATTGTCACAAATAGTTTCTAATTAAATGTCATTAAAGAAATATTACAGGTTTAAAATTAGCTTACAAAACATGAGATTCTTTTCAACACAACATATAAGTACAACCGCTACAATACTAATTTATAATTTAAAAGCATAAAACACCACATGATCTTTATGAAAATGACAAAAAGCCCTATTAACTCTTAACTAAAAAAATGAAAGCCACTACCATATTTTCCTATCCAGTGAGGGTTTGCTATAAAATTAAAATAAAATTTTCATAGCAAACCTTCAATGGATATAAAAGATATCTCAGTGGCTTTACTTTATTAACAGTCACCAAGCTAGAGAATAGGGAAGTTGCTACCTCACTTTTTCAGGTAAATAACTATAAAATCTATTCTATTTAAAATTTAATTAAAATAGCATTAATGAAATAATGTTGAAAATTTGCATATAAAAGATGAAATGGCAAAATAATTAATTAGTGTTTATAAGTTGGTCACAGATTGTAGTCAATTCTTCGATCTCTCTATTCTTTTGCGACAAAGTTTCCTGCAGGGACGATATAGTGATTTCATGCTTTTTAATGTTGGCATTTAGTTTGGTTACTTCTATATTGTGTGCTTTATTAACCTGTTCCAATGTTTCGTTTGCTTTGTTTAGACTATCAGATGTAACTTTTTTCAGAGTATTGTATAAATTTTCATATTTCTTCATTCCAGCTTCATTTTCCAGTATTTTCTGGTGCATTGCTTTTTGACTTTCTTTGAAATCGTTTATCACAGCCTTTGATTTTTCATATTTTGATAATAAATCATTAAAGGAGCTCTCCATGTTAGTGAGATGATTTAATGCTTCCTCTTTATCAGCCACTAGTTTTTCCTGTTCGTTGATCAACAGTGTAATTGTTTTCTCGTATTCCTCCATAACAATTGCCATTTGTTTGTTACTCAAAGCTTTGTCACTGACTTGTTGCATTAGTTTCTGTTCTTTTTGTGATAAATTTTGCACATTATCTTCTAGCTTCTTTATTTTATTACCAAGTTCTTCTTTAGTGTTTTGTAGTGTGTACCTTAATTCTTTGTTCTCGTGCCTTAGATAGGAGAGCTCTTGGTCCTGATTCTGTAGAATGACTCGTAACGACTGTACGTGATTGAAGTCTTGAGCAGAGTTGTATTTGAAGCGTGGGCTACGTGGCGCTGCCATGGGTGGTGTGCTTCCAGATAAATTGATCAGTCTCTCTGGGCCTACTTGGGTAGGTGTGAGAATAGCTGAGACACTACGTACAAGCGCTGGAGTGGGCGCTGTAAATGTTGGAATAACTTTAGAAACCTCCTCACTAACTACTGAACTAACAACTTGTGTAGGCTTCTCTATCCCACACTTCGAAGTCACTGAACCTGCAGACGATGTGTGTATGAAATGTGCTGCACCATCTGTCAACATGGAGTTATTACTCGCAGTTTCATAGCCAATGTCAGTCTCTGATAAATCCTCCACAGACTTTTGCTGAGTACAGTTTACTAGCATCGTTTTAGCGTACAGGGGATCGAATTTAACGAATAGACTGTCCTTCCCCCTGTCTACTAAAGTTTTTTTTTTTTTAGATTCAGTACATTTGACGAGGTAATCCAAGCTGCTAGCGTCAATAAACAGATTGTCGTCGCAAAGTGGCACTTCCCGCATGGTTACGTCGCATAAGCTGTCGAACTCGGTGTCTGTGAGAAAATCGTTCTTTATGTCCGGGTCTTCAAGGGGGATTCTTTGAGGAGATAAAGTCATTAGGTCTTCGGTTGAAGATATAGGTGTTCTGAAACATTCGTCGGACGCCATGCTACTTATTCTTTACGATTTCTTACACTAATTCAACACAATAGTTTTGCAAGCTTCGAAAACTCTAATTATTCCACTATTTCCATAACTTTTGCTCTGAGAAACATCCAATGGCAATACAAAACAATCAGCGACCAGTAAGTTTCAAAAAATATTGCTGAATCGGTCAAAACTCGAACAACGAAAATTGAATTACAAAAATAACGGATGTTTCGAAATTGAACATATGACATAAATTTGACATTGACATTTATTGCATAGACAACAAAGTCCGACGTGTCACGAAAGAGTCCCGCGGCGATTTAAAGTCTTTAAAGTGCTCAAGCCCTTGTCAAACGGTAAATACAAGGCGAACCCAACGCGTGCCGTGGCGCGTCGTGTTTGACATGGGCTTTTCTTGCGACTATAGTGCTGCCTCTTGCTAGGGGGAGTTCTTTCGTGATACGGACTGCTAGTGAGTGATTAATAGGGGGTTGCCATAATATAATACCTACATGAAACTTAATTTAATTCAAACTTTTCAAATTTTTAAAATTAACGCTACGAGGGTTCCAAAGTGCAAAAGTGCCCTGGTCTGAGAAGAGCCTACAACAAACTCAGCCGGGTTCTTTTTTTAGTATTACCATCTTACAAATATCGTAAATTACATAATTCAATTTCATTATAACAATATATTAGAATTATAATATAATTTGCCACTGGAACAATCAATACCAATGCCTTCCTATCATTAAAATAATCCTTTACACTGTAATAGGACTTTTCAATTAGTTTACATTTTACAAAACTCTTTGAACTTGTTGAGAAACATGTCCAATATGTCTTCTGGGACTTTATTATAAAAAGGTATACTGTTACCGACAAATTAATTACTAATTTTACAAAGACTAGAAGCATAAAATTTTATTCTTAAAATATAATTATATGTCTTATATAACATGCCAACTTCATACGGAAGCAGAGTACTGAATAATAAGTGAGCTGGACAGTACTGCTATCATGTGAACTTATTTTGGAATAGGACTTGAACTCTTTAAAAAAAAATTCAGCATTCAGCATTTTATGTCCAATAAGGGAACATAACCAAACTTTGCATGAGGATACAGGTCCAGCAAGTTCACTGCTGTTAGCTGTTGTCTAAAGTTATCTCATGAATTGTGGAAAGATTACTATAGAATTATAGCCTATATACACAATTTATTACAGCACATCTGTGGAATTCCCGCTGGAATTGAAAAAACTTCAATCCACAAGTACGAAGTCGCGGCCATCATCTAGTTTACAATATTTACAGATGATTAATGAAAAAAAATACTGCTGAATTAAAAGTGTAATAAGTACTATTTTTTACAAATACCTGGTCTAGCTATAAGTAAGGGATCTGTGGCTAAAAATTCCTTAACTTCTTCCGTAAGCAATTTAAATTCTGATTTAACTTCTGTTAAACCTTTCTTAATATGTTGGAGGGTTGAAACCTTTTCCTTCGTGTCGTAGCCACCCTTTCTATCTGGTTCCCAAAATAAAAGTCGCTTCGGTGTTTTACTGATTTGCGGGCATTTCGTCAACGAGCAGGCGTCGTAAGTTTTACACAAAATACTGTAGTTACGATGACCGCGCAATGTACAGGGGTTTATACCTCTATACAATGCCATTTCGATGATCGCATTTATCTCCTAATACACAAATAAAAACAAATTTTTAACCTAATTTTAGCTGTCAAACTGGTCTGTGGCTGTCAAAATCAGCTGTTTTGACCACAGACCAGTAATGTAAATAGGACTCTGTTTAAAAATCATAGACAATGAATAGTTTCATGGAGTAGTTACGGTCGCATAGTGCAAAGTCTACCTTATAATGTGGGCTGTATTCTTGATGGTTACCAGAGACAAGTAACATTTACAA
Source organism: Erebia palarica (assembly GCA_964035005.1). Taxonomy (NCBI): domain Eukaryota; kingdom Metazoa; phylum Arthropoda; class Insecta; order Lepidoptera; family Nymphalidae; genus Erebia; species Erebia palarica. Next base: position 23,112,619 of record OZ035994.1, read on the forward strand.
AGACATTTACCATCTGGTTAACTTGTCTCTGCTGGTTACCATTATCTGCAGGGAACTTAGATACTCTATCTGTTGTCTTTGGCCTGTTGTAATGTTACTTGCTCCCCTGTGAGCAGAGACAAGTAACATATAGGATACCTGTGAGTATACTTTGTTCTGTGGTTACTTGTATCCTATATGTTCCTTGTCTCTGGTAAAAAGAAACTGAAAAACATTTGCTGAATTTACTATTGTGGATTATTTATTACTAAATAAAGTAGTCTAAAAACGTTAGTTCGATAAATTTATCAGATATGTCTTCATATCAACTATATAGAAACACTACAATTGGTAACACTTTACAGGAAAGCCTCGATGAATTGATTGAAGTAATTATTTATTTCAATAAAATCATTTTTTTTTTGCGCCCTTGCATTTAATTCAAGTTTGTTATTTCAGTATGGACAAATAACACCAACTCTAGCCGTTAAAGTAATGCTCCAGTTTGATAAATCTATAAATCAAGCCTTATCTAACAGGGTAAAATCTAGGCTAACTTTCAAGGCAGGAAAATTAAATACATATAGGTAAGGGAATAACATTTTATTTATTTTCTACTTGTTTAAATTAGACTGCCTGCAAGTTGGTGCTAATTCTGTAGTTTATGGGATTTAGTATAATAATAGAATATCTCTTAGACTAATAGAATATCTCTTATATGTTGATGTTAAAATCTACTTTTCAGATTTTGTGATAATGTATGGACATTCATGTTGAACGATGTAGAATTTAGGGAAGTACAAGAAGTTGCCAAAGTTGATAAAGTGAAAATTGTTGCTTGTGATGGTAAAAGTAAGTACATTTTGATCATAAAAAAACAATTTCTAACAAAATATTAGTTTCAATGACTTCCCTGGCACAGTGGTGAGTGCTATTGTTTTAACTGGAGAGTACTTTCAGGAATTTATAATTTCTGAATTTTCCCTGTTCTGGGCTAGTAAGAGGCTTCGGCCGTTGTTAGTTACCACCCTACTGGCAAAGATGTCCCTACCAAGTGATGGAGTGTTCCAGTACAATGAATTGTAGATAGTGGAAACTGATTAGGGGTATGGGTTTGATATAACTACCATAACCTTAACATGTTAGCCTGCTTACATTTTAGACTGCTCCATCACTTACCTACTATCAGGCCAGATATCAGTCAAGGGCTAACTTGTGGTGATAAAAAAAAAAATGAAGTCGGTTAAAAATAATTAATAATTGGTTTTTTGCTTAAAGCTGCCTGGTTGGCATTTGAGTCATCCCATACTTATTTGATAGACCTTTTCACACCCCAACTGCTTAACAAGTGATTGTATATCTAATACCTTTAAACAACCATTTCTTGTATATAATCTGAATCTCAGAAACGGCTCAAACGATATTCATTTAATATAGTATGCAGAGGGTTTCAGGGGCGATAAATCGATCTAGCTAGTTGTTTTATCCATGTTTTCAGGCAATGAAAAACTGCTACAATATCATTAGAAGGTAAATTTCGCCACTATTTTCAAAGTTATAATAGCTCAGGTGGGAAAGTAGGCAGTCTCAAAATCAGAAGACACTGGTTCGAAATCCAGTCTCTAATCTGATATTTTCCCCTTTTTTAAATTTTTATTTAAAAAAAAAATATAATTTATTATTTATTTAAATATAATTTCTAAAAACCAATTTGCCAAAAAAAAAATACTGAGCAAAGCTTGGTCATCCAGATATTGGTACACTGATCAGTGAAATCAATTTCATTATTTTTATTTACAGATGTTGATGACCGGAGGTAATACCCAATGCAGGAACTTGTACTGGACATTTGTATAAAATACCACTTTGCTAAATTATTTACTATTGTTTAACATAATGCATATCCTTGGTTTTGTTGCAGTTTGTTTGTATTTAGGGAACAATCAAATTAAACTGATCAAGTCTAGTACGATTTTTATTACATCTCCATATGTCTACACACATGGAGCTAAAAATTCACATAGATAAGTTGTATTTATAAGTTAGTTTTTAGTTTATGCTCATTGCTCAGCCATCACAAACTTTAATGTGATAGGTAGCTAGCTAATTGTAAGACCAGCCTACTGAACAAAATGTTCTTGAAATATAATGTATTTTGTAAATAAAAATATGTAATTGGACTAGAAATAATAGGAACAACCTCAATAAAACTCAATATCTTTGGTATTAATTTTTATTTTTTGCCTATAAAACATTACACCAACTTTAGATTTAATTTTTTTTTAAAACAACCTTCACAGATCTATTTAGCAAAATTAAACCAACTAAAACAAGACTAAGAATAATAGTAAAGGAAACCCAAATCTAATTTATATCTAACAATTATTAGACAAGTTGTATACATAATATTTTCGTGAATAAAAATGCATTAAAAATAATGATAACATTTTATCAGTGTAATATATACATCGTCTTATACAAATTGATTAAATGATTATTATTTGTGAGGTAAGTGTTTTGTATAACTTAACACCAAGAGCGATCGGTTTGTGTATCCTTTCCGCACTGTTATTTGATAAATATAATTATTATGATAGAAATCACAAGATGCAATATCTAGAGATTAATTATAATTTAAGCTTCCAACATTTTATTGCGATATGCAACGTTTTTTAAAATTTAATTGTAAGTATTATTTTAAAATGAAGAAACTAGAAGTTTAATTCGCTATAATCTGCCACAGAAGGAAATGTACAGTGCGTATCTTGAACTTGATGCTCTCGATATTCACCACACCACATAAACCAAAAATAAATGTCGAGGGCATCAAATTCAAGATACACACTGTGACACACACATAGATTTGCCTTCTGTGGCGGATTATAGCGAATTAAACTTCTGGTTTCTTCATTGTCATGGACTTCCGCAAAGTAACGCCTGCTTCTATCCAGTATTATTTTTGCAACATTCCAATAGCCATTTTTCTTGCCATCACCAGTGAAAAGAAAAAATTACCACCACACAATAAGCAACAAAACTATAATATGATCACTTCATTATATTTCAACTAATAACCGTATAATAGTAATTCCCTGTACATGCATTCTGTGCAGTTTTGTTAATAAGCATTGATATTTCTGTGTCACACTCCTATACTATTTGATGTCCTAACAATACTAGACTAGACGATGCCCGCGGTGTCATCCGCGTTTAATTAGTTTTGAATGTCTAGAACCTGTGATTTCCCGGGATGTCTCTCTTACCCCCTCAAGGGGGGATTCGATGGTAGGGAGTACTTGGAACAGGAGGATAATATCACGTCAATAGGTAGTTGTTACTTGTTGCGGCGTGATTCAAGCACAAACCCACAAACAAACACACTTTCGCAATTATAATATTAGTACGATTATTTTCGAGACACTATAATACAAAAACGAGTAAACAAGCATGAATACAAAGTATTTTCCAATTTGAAAGTTACGAGTATGATACATCAATGACTGTCTTATAATTTATTTGAACGCAAAGTTATAGTCAAATCGTTCTTTATATTTGGGCAAATCGTCAATGTATTAGAATTCAGAACTGAGCATGGCCAAACTGATACAATATATTTTCCTGTAATCACAGTCGTCGCGATTGGCTGGCACTATTGCACTATTGACTAAACTATTTTCTAAGCAAGAGTACCGCAAATCTAGCCAATAACAATTTCCTGATCATAAGTTATATTACCTATCCTTACCTAGAGCATTTTTAGGTCGAGCAAGTTTCAACTTTACAAATATTATATAGTAAAATGAAAAGTCCCGACTAACTCACTGACTGGCTTACCAATGCCCAGTTCAAAACCGTCAGACTCGGAGAGCTGAAAGCATAAAGGATTTCCCTAATCTAGACGAGGAATAAGGGCGAATATTTTGAAATACCCACGAGAAACGCCGCGGGCGATCGCTAGTAGGCAATAATGTCTACCACCATGACTTGACTCTTAATTGCAAAACTTTGCAACCTCTCAATGTTTTGTAAGTATCCGTATTGATTAAAACCTAACACCTATAAATAGCTTTTATTCAGCGTTTAAGCGCAATAAGACGGCGGTGACGTCAAATCTGCCAATAAATCTAACTCTTCCTCAGTAAGTTGCTCCCTATGTTTGGGCCAATCGTCCTGGTGAGTCCTCCTGAAGTCGGCCAACGCTGTTCTTATAGTGGCCGGTATAGGGTCCGGTGCGCTAGTGTGTTTGGCCAACTCGGCCAATACGTCACCAAGCTTTGGGCCAAGGCTGTAAGGCCTGGAGGACAAGTAGCCGCATAGGCCAAGCACTCCGCAATGGCGTTCGACCAACTCCTTGGACCTACAGCTTCGTGTTAGGGCTTTTAAGGTCTTGTCTTCGTCTGGTAGCGCTCGGCAGTGCATTAGGCCTGTGAGTAGTTTTGCAGCGGCTTGTCGGACCTACAGTTAAGAACATATACATTAACTATGTAAACAGAAAAATATTATAATTCGCGCAGGACGAGCGGTCTCTCACATACTCAACCTCTTATAATTGACGAGCGAAGCGAAAGTCTCTGAGTCTACTTGAGTGAATTTGCACTTGTCCGTCCGTCCGTCTGTCAGAGCCTTATAACTTCTGGAACGTAATTACTTCAAATTTAATATATGTAAACCGATGGCCTCCAGCCGAATATGGCTTAAAAAGTTATAAAAATCTTTATTTCAGGGGGGCTCTCATAGAAGCGAATGCGAAGTAAAATATTTTTTATAGCGTTACATAGGGTTGCGGTATATCATTTTAAAGATAATTAGGAATAGAGTACAAAAATAATGTTTTTGAATTTTTTTCCCTAAAATTGACGAATGGGGGCTTTCAAAGTGGAGATTTTCTAATGTCCAAAGTTGACCGCAGAACTCTCAATTTTCTGAACCATATTCACCGAGGTCATAAAACATAGGTGATACTCACAATCGATATGTCACCGTAAGATTGTAAAAACCGTTGTTCAATGTTCTGAGTGTCAATTTTTTAAATACTCTTTTTATTTACGTTTTCTTGTCTCTTTCTTATAGGTTAGGTTAGGGTTCGACATAAATAATCAAGTAGTGCCCTTAGGTTTTATCGGGTTTAAATATCTATCAGATTACAATCTACCGGAAAATAATGCGTTAAATTCTAATCTTTCGACAGTTTAGAATTTCGCGAGTTAGATTATAATCTAACGGTTTTTACAATCTTCCGGTGACAGATACACTAGAACAGCGTCGTATCGTGTGCGCAAGGTGCAGAAATCCTTTGTGGGGTCGAGTGTACGCTTTTATAATATGGTTTCCAAAGAGTTTCTGGATTTGCCATTACATAGATTTAAAGACTGTGTTAAACAGCATTTGTTAAGTCGAAGTTATTACACTATCGATGATTTTATTAATGAAAAAGTTGCATGGAAGCAACCGGCCTCGCATCCAGTGACCCACAAGTCAGTGTAATACTTGTAACGTATGTGTTGTGTTGTCTAAATATTGTAACCTTTTCTTTCCTATGAAAAGAGCAACTGCTGAGTTTCTTGCCGGTTCTTCTCAGTAGAACCAGTTTTCCGAACCGGTGGTAGAGTCTTAACGTTTCATAAGTGACACAAGTTGTCCTACATGAAATAAATAAATCATTTATCATACTGACCTCGACCCTGGAGTCCCGCATGAGCTTGAGCGCGAACTTCTCGGCGCGCACCGCACGGTTTGCCCTGTCGCACAGCATGGGCAGGCCGTAGAACAGCAGCGGCTGAGCGAACTCCAGGCACGCGAGCCGCGCCCACCACGACCGCCCGCCCGCCAGGGACTCCAACACCTCCAGGGCTGCGATGTTATACGGGGGTTATAGGCCTATTGCATTGCACCCTTTACACTTGAATCTGTGTAGTGTAATAAGATTTAGGGAAAAAGGGTCCCTAAATTGATCCTTAATGCTGTGTAATAAGCGCCGCTCTAACTAGCGGCCACGCCCACCCCTACCACAGGGCCATGAAAAAGTGCAGTGACTCCAACACATCCAGGGCTGCAATGTTATACGGGGGTTATAGGCCTATTGCATTGCACCCCTTACACTTGAATCTGTGTAGTGTAATAAGATTCAGGGAGAAAGGGTCAATATATTGGTCCTTATTGCTGTGTAATAAGCGACGTTCTAACTAGCGGGCACGCCCACCCTTCCCTCAGGGCCCTGTAAAAAGTGCAGTGACTCCAACGCCTCCAGGGCTGCAATGTTATAGGCCTGTTACACAGGGACCCTTACACTTGAATAAGCTGCTGTGTAATAAGCGACGCTCTAACTAGCGGCCACGCCCACCCTCACCTCAGGAACCTGTAAAAACCTGTACAGGCCGCACGCCGTGCTCACGAGCTCGTACTGCGTGTCCGTGTTGCCGCCCACGCCGGTACCCACCTTTGTCGAAGGCCTGGTAGGAGTGGTTGGCGAGGGCCAGGCTCGCGAGGAACCCGCCCGCAGCCCTCGGCAGCTCCTCGTGCGGCTGCGGCGGGCCCCTGGCCGCCAGCGCGCACGCCGTGCTCACGAGCTCGTACTGCGTGTCCGTGTTGCCGCCCACGCCGGTACCCACCTTTGTCGAAGGCCTGGTAGGAGTGGTTGGCGAGGGCCAGGCTCGCGAGGAACCCGCCCGCAGCCCTCGGCAGCTCCTCGTGCGGCTGCGGCGGGCCCCTGGCCGCCAGCGCGCACGCCGTGCTCACGAGCTCGTACTGCGTGTCCGTGTTGCCGCCCACGCCGGTACCCACCTTTGTCGAAGGCCTGGTAGGAGTGGTTGGCGAGGGCCAGGCTCGCGAGGAACCCGCCCGCAGCCCTCGGCAGCTCCTCGTGCGGCTGCGGCGGGCCCCTGGCCGCCAGCGCGCACGCCGTGCTCACGAGCTCGTACTGCGTCTCCGTGTTGCCGCACACGCCGCGCACTATCACGCCCATGCAGCCGCGGAGAACTACCGATAAAAAAATATTTTATTCCATTCGAAATATTTACAGCTATATAAAAAAAAGTGGATAGATAAATATATAGGAAGTATAACGCTGGTTACAAGTTTTCATAGATAAACTTTTTGCTTTATTGATCTTGGCCAAAGGACATTGACCAAATTCGCCTAAGAATCAACAAACGTTTGAAATATTCAGTAATTCTTAGCTTATTTTATAACCTTTATTTCAAATATTAGAATTCAACGGACACTTCAAATTAATTAAAAATTCTATTATTATTTCTATACGTTCCCGTCTCTCGGTTATTATTCACAGATCAATAATTTATAGGTTAAAAATAATATACAATACCACCGCTTGAGCGCTAGATCCGTATCGTAAGAAACAAGATAAAAGCAGCTTAAAGTGCTAAGTGCGCTATTATTTTGAATCTCGCAACTCCATATATTGAAAGAACAATAATTTAATATTCTTAACGCCATCTGTGAAGTTCTCGATGAACTATGACGATACTTGCATCCTTTTTTATAACGCCATCTGTAATGTTTTTGATGAACTACCACGACTCTTGTCTTATCTACATACTGTTTTCAGCTGTATTACAATTGGATAAAGATGATATTTATTTGCTTACGCAGATTTTTATTTATTTATTTATTTTATTTAACGGTTTGCCAACAGGTAATACACAAAAACAACATAAAAATAACAAAACACATATAAAACATTTTACAGTGTACACCCAATTACTGGCAAGCCGGCATGCATTTAGCTGATCTCGCAAGTGCGGGGTTACCAGTTAACAAATAGCGTTAAACACAAAAAACACAAACAAAATTACAAAAAAAAAAACAATCAGCTAGATATATTATAAGTCTTTTGATACTGCATCAATGAACTGATGCAGCATCTTTTTGTACTGCTGTAAGGAGAGTGAATGAGGATCTGTGGTAATTTTAGCAGTTTTGAAGAGGTTATTGTACTCACGACATATTCTGAGCAACACATTATTTTGTCCTAAGTTAGTTCTGTATCCCTTAATAATAAACGGTTTGTAATTAGAAAAACGCGAGTTTTTTCGAGGCACAGAAAACTTTATTTTAGATAAAATACTTGGGCAGTCAATTCCGTTATTTAAAATTTTGAAAAGAAGAACCTGGTCGGCTACCCAGCGACGGTTTTCAAGTGAAGCTATTTAAAAAAAGTTAAGTCTTTTTCTGTAAGACGTTAATACCCCCTTTTTGTTATGATGAGCTGTTAGCAGAAAGAGAAAACGTTTTTGAACTCTTTCGATTCTCTTCACTGGATCTTTATAAGATGGGTTCCAGATGCTCGAACCGTATTCTAATGTACTACGAATCAAGTTCAAGATTGATTGTGAAAGTTTAAATAACCTCAAAATTTAAAATATTTTTGGTAATAAGTAATTTCTTACCAAGTGTCCCTTGGTTTAATCTGTTCTCAAGTATTAAAAGGTATTAATTTGAACCCAGTAATCAATGTTTTATGACGGTTGGTTCTTAGGCGAACTTTGTATGGGGACTGAACAATGTCCTTTTGAGAGACCGGGGATTGCCGCTCGCAATTTCTATTCAACCCGCAAATGTAAATTTGCCGGTATATTGTTATCTCCATTTGACTGATGACACATGATCGCGTGCAGGCGCGATAGCAATATGAGCGTTCAGAATTTGTTATACATTTAGTCTTGTTCCGTAAATACCAAAAATGATGAATGAAAACTTGTTGTGTTTTCAACTTCGTATTGTTATTCTGTAACTTGACAATATAGGCCATGTTCTTGATCAATTGGTACGTAAGATATCGTTGGTTTTAATATGAAACAATTAATGAGAGAACATGTCATTTATGTCGTAAAAACGCGCAAAACGCAATGCGCTTACATTTAATTTTGGGAAAGTATTTTAAAAACATAATTATCCAGGGACCTAGATAAATACAAATTCAATATTAATAATCGCATAATAATGGTGGAAATATTCTCGAATTACAAATTATTTTGGTATTACGTTTGTATGGGCAATAGGATGATGTCAACTCAATCAAATCAGCAACTCTTTGTCAAAATTAAAAACGCTCTTCTAGTATGTAAGTTGTATGGAATTCGCAATTGTGACGTCATCAAATCTCAACGCACTTTTTCTCTTTAATCTATATTATAAAATGGATATCAAACTTAAAACTAACCGAGGATGTGAATTTTAGGTCTTTTTGAAGACCCTCTATTTAATAATCAGTTACAAATAATTTATTTTTGATATAGGCTACATCCCTATTCACTCTCCGCTGGCACCTTAAGATACGAACAAGTAAAAACTCCGACCACTACTTACCAGTAGTGAGTAGATTCACGGCCCGCGCGTGGTGCCGTTGCGTGGGCGCCGCGTCCCCGGCCAGCCTCAGCGCGGTATCCAAACGCTCCACCAGTTGCTTGTCCACACGGGACTCTTCGCCTTCCGACTCCACTGGATCCGTGGCCCCCTCCGTCTGACGATGTGGGGAAATATAAAATAAATGTGCGCTTTCATAATTTGTGACGTGATGATCAAAATAACACAGGGAAGTAACCAAACGCAATCTCAGCGCGGTATCCAAACGCTCCACCAGTTGCTTGTCCACACGGGACTCTTCGCCTTCCGACTCCACTGGATCCGTGGCCCCTTCCGTCTGACGATGTGGGGAAATATAACATAAATGTGCGCTTTCATAATTTGTGATGTGATGATCAAAATAACACAGGGAAGTATCCAAACGCAATCTCAGCGCGGTATCCAAACGCTCTACCAGTTGCTTGTCCACACGGGACTCTTCGCCTTCCGACTCCAATGGATCGTGGCCCCCTCCGTCTGACGATGTGGGGAAATATAACATAAATGTGCGCTTTAATAATTTGTGATGTGATGATCAAAATAACACAGGGAAGTATCCAAACGCAATCTCAGCGCGGTATCCAAACGCTCTACCAGTTGCTTGTCCACACGGGACTCTTCGCCTTCCGACTCCAATGGATCCGTGGCCCCCTCCGTCTGACGATGTGGGGAAATATAACATAAATGTGCGCTTTAATAATTTGTGATGTGATGATCAAAATAACACAGGGAAGTATCCAAACGCAATCTCAGCGCGGTATCCAAACGCTCTACCAGTTGCTTGTCCACACGGGACTCTTCGCCTTCCGACTCCAATGGATCCGTGGTCCCCTCCGTCTGACGATGTGGGGAAATATAACATAAATGTGCGCTTTAATAATTTGTGATGTGATGATCAAAATAACACAGGGAAGTATCCAAACGCAATCTCAGCACGGTATCCAAACGCTCCACCAGCTGCTTGTCCACACGGGACTATTCGCCTTCCGACTCCACTGGATCCGTGGCCCCCTCCGTCTGACGATGTGGGGAAATATAACATAAATGTGCGCTTTAATAATTTGTGATGTGATGATCAAAATAACACAGGGAAGTATCCAAACGCAATCTCAGCACGGTATCCAAACGCTCCACCAGTTGCTTGTCCACACGGGACTCTTCGCCTTCCGACTCCACTGGATCCGTGGCCTCCTCCGTCTGACGATGTGGGGAAATATAACATCAATGTGCGCTTTCATATTTTTTTATTATTCCGATTACGCGTTCCGGTATGATGCCGTGTAGGAACCAAATAGGGGTATGGGTTTAACATAACTACCGTGCCCCTAACAGGTTAGCCCGCTACCATCTTAGACTGCATCATCATTTACCATCAGGTGAGATCGCAGTCAAGGGCTAATAGGCCTATTACACTGCACTTACCCCAGGTCCCTGTGGTAAGGGTGGGCGTGTCCGCTGTTTAGAGCGTCACTTATTACACAGCAATAATAGGCCGCACCGCACTTTTCACCGGGCCCTGTGGAAAGGGTTCGCGTGGACGTTAGTCTTGGCGTCGCTATTACACTGCACTTACCATCGGGCCCTAACTCAGTCTGAAGAGAACGTCAAGAGAGTTGGACGTGTATCTTAGTATGTTTATTATCGTTCACTGATTATGGCACCCATGCTATCGAAGCAAAAAAAGTAGTATCCATACTAATATTATAAACTAGATGATTCCCGCGACTTCCGCGTGGATCGCGTTTATAATATTAGTATGGATGCGAAAGTGTGTCTGTCTATCTGCTACGATTTCAAGACCCATCTATTCTAAAAATTTTGATCAAAACTAAAAAAGTACCTGATGCGTGCGGTCCGTGAGCGGCGTGTCCGTGGGCAGCGTGGCGAGCTGCGTGTTGAGCACGCTGAGCGGCGTGGCGGCCACGGCGGCCACGGGCGGCGAAGGTGATACGCACGTCTCTTGAGACGCGCACTCGCCTATTAGCGACGCCGCCGTCTTTATCACTGCAACAAATTGTAACATTTCGAACAATGGATCTAATAGGCCTATTACAATACTCAATATACTCAATATCATTTATTCAATATAGGTACACTGTAGGTACACTTATTGACGTTAAAAATTACTTACTTGTAAACACATGATGGTGATAATTGGTTACGGTATCTTAAAACTAAAGCTACGAGGGTTCCAAACGCGCCCTGGTCTGAGAAGAGCCCACAACAAACTCAGCCGGGTTTTTTTTCTTTTTATTATCACCATCTCACAAATCATCTTAATTATGGAACTATCAGAGCCATAGAGCAAATCATTGCCAAGCTTCCTTGTCGTTTAAGTAATCCTTTACATGGTAATAAGATTTTTCAATGAGTTTACGTTTTAAATTAACTTTGAACTTATTTAGAGACATAAATATAACCGCACTTGTAATTTCATCAGAAGTAAAAGTGTTTATAGGCCTATTACACTGCACTTTTCACAGGGACCCTTACAGTTGAATCAGTGTAGTGTAATAAAATTTGGGGAGTAAGGGTCCCTAATTTGGTCCTTATTGCTGTGTAATAAGCGACGCTCGAACTAGCGGCCACGCCCAACCTTTGCATAGGGCCCTGTGAAAAGTGCAGTGTAATAGGCCTATAACCAATTTGAGTTGGAGCCGTAAATTAAGAAAATATACAAGGAAATCTGAATCTTTTCACATGAACAGAAAGGAGTACTTTAATCTTCATAGAAACCTTAGATAATAAATATTAGAGTACACTTTTATACTCTGTGGAACTTTTTGTGAGAATTTATACCTAGGTCTAGCCAACCGTTTGCATTAAAAATATGCACAACATGTTTATTAATATTTATGCCAAGTTATAATGAATTTTAATGTTTGCATGTTGTAATTAATTTGAATATTTCCAAGTAGTAACGAATCTCAAAGTTTACGTGTTTCCTTCGTTTCGGTTTAGTAATCAATTATCAAAGGTTTAAATTTCCAAGTATTACATTAAGCTTTTAAATTACATTAAGCTTCCAGCTTATTTTTGCACGCCAAGCTTGGCCAGGATATGTAGATAATAGTTTTGATCACCTATGTAAGTATGCTGCATGTACCATATTCTGGCAAAATAGAAACGACTATGATTATGAACAAATAGTATTCATGCAAGAAGTGTGTTTTTATTGGGGTATATGTGCAGATACATTAGTGCACAAAATGCTTGAAAAGGAGGAAAATTGGACAGCAGTAACAAACTACGTTAAAATAATAATAAAAGAAAAGGAGCAAGAAGAATAACGCAGACAAAAAAGGCCGTGAAAAAGACGCAAGTGTTGCCGTTTTGTAGGCTGAAAGGCAGGTACACGGCCAACAGGCCCACAGTAGGGGTTTTAGTCGGTATGAGTCCGGCACTAGTCCATGAGGATTTCCGCTGCTGTATTAATCCAAAAAAAAAAGCCTGCAGGAAAGTGTGGGGCTTTGGTTAAAAGGAAACTAAGATGGTAAATATCTATACTAATATTATAAATGGGAAAGTTTGGATGGATGGATATTTGTTAACCAATCACGCCAGAACGGCAGAACGGATCTAGATGAAAGGACATTGTTCCGTCCCCATACAAAGTTGGCCTAAGAACCAACCGTCATAAAAAATTGATTACTGGGTTCAAATTAATACCTTTTTATACTTGAGAGCAGATTAAAACTACGGACACTTGCTAAAACTTACTTATTACCAAAAATATTTTCAATTCTGAGGTTATTTCAGCTTTCACGATCAATCAGCTTGAACAAATAAAATCATCTTTATCCATTTGTAATAGAGCTGTAAACAGTATGTAGATAAGACAAGATTCGCCGTAGTTCATCAAAAGCATTACAGATGGCGTTAAAAACATTAAATTATTGTACTTTCAATAGATGGCGTTGCGAGATTCAAAATACTAGCGCACTTGGCACTTTAAGTTGCTTTTATCTTGTTTCTTACGATACGGATCTAGCGCTCAAGCGCTGGTATTGTATATTAATTTAGCCTGTAATTTATTTATCTGTGGTTAATAATCCAGAGACGGAAACGTATAGTAATCAATTGAATACCAATTTATTTATTTTTTAATTAATTTGAAGTGTCCGTCAAATTCTAATATATGGAATAAAGACTATAAAATAAGCTAAGAATTACTGTATATTTCAAACGTATGTTGATTCTTAGGCGAATTTGGTCAATGTCCTTTGGCACCGAGATAGATTATAGTCTGGAATAATACATAAACATATATTTATCCTAGAAAATGTGTGGTAGTCCATGAGGATTTCCCCTGCTGCATAAATAAAAAAATAAAAATAAAGAAGTGTGTTATTGAGTGTATACTGTATTAAAACTGAAGTCGGGAAAGTGAGCGGCCGGCTGCTTACCAATATCGCCGTTCTCATCGTAGAGCGCCGCGAGCCGGGGCTTGATTTCAGCGAGGAAGTGTTGCAGACGAGGGGCCTTTCCGCTGCTACCGCCAGGGAACACCAGCTCCGTGTCGAATATCGTCATCAGGATGCTGCGGACACGTTTTTTATTTATTTATTTCATGAAAACACACATATACACTGTTTTTTAAAGAATGAAATATAGTACAAAAGTTTAACAACGCCATTAAGTGTACCTACAGTGTACCTATATTGAATAAATAATATTGAGTATTGAGTATTTATTTATTAGCACAGATTGAAGGTGTAAAGGTGTCGCATAATATCCGATGTGAATAGTACCTGCCCACAGTTTCCCTCACGTTCTGGTAGGGGTGCTGTATGAAGTTGGCCGCGTCCAATCTCCGCAATAGTTCCGCCGCCAGAGGGGCCGCTCTCCACGTCAGCGATCCGAGCGCACCCTGTACATTAATAGGCTTATCACACTACACTATGACTTCGTTTTTGACGACCTCCGTGGCGCCGTGTGTAACGTGCGGAGGTCCCGGGTTCGATCCCCGGCAGGGTCAATTTGGGAATTTATAATTTCTGAATTTTCCCTGGTCTGGCCTGGCCTGCTTCGGCCGTGGCTAGTTACCACCCTACCGGCAAAGACGTGCCGCCAAGCGATTAGGCGTTCCGGTACGATGCCGTGTAGAAACCAAATAGGGGTATGGGTTTAGTATATAATTTTTTTTTACATAACATTTTACAATTATTTCAAAATTACACAAAACCATTCTAAATAACGAAGGAAGAATGCTTGATAAACAACTTGATACGTACAAATGTCGCTGTAGCTATTTCTACGGAGTTTCTATGGAGAAAACGTTTAAGTATCGCAATACAACAAGAGCCGTACCTGTATTTTTTTTTTATTTAACTGGTGTAACGGCTCTGGACTCTTACCTGTAAAGCGTAAAGCCTAGCGCAGACTACAAAGGAAGTGCTCTGATCGGGATCAGCGTCGCCGAGGGCGGGCGGCGGTGCGCACAACGATAGCAGCTCCTTTAGCACTGCGGTGCCGCGGATCGGGTCTAGTTTCTCCACACCTGTGGCCACGCATGTGCCCCAGTCCTCCATCGTCTCGGCGGTCACCGATGTCAGCCCTATGCCAAATGAATAATACGTCAAACTTCAATATTGGAACGGGGTTCCTTATCGCGCGTTGCGAAAGGGGGCTAGACGGAAAAAATTAAGACCATAAGTTGTAACGACACTTTTTGCTATAGTTGTAATAGGCCTATTACACTGCACTTTTCACAGGGACCCTAACACTTGAATCAGTGTAGTGTATTAAATATTAGGGAAGAAGGGTCCCTAATTTGATCCTTATCCCGCCCACCCTCACCATAGGGCCCTGTAGAAAGTGCAGTGTAATAGGCTTATAAGCCGTGCGGCGTGCGCGTGTTTCTCTCTCTCTCTCATAGAAAGCAAGCCAGTTAGTTTCGTTTCGTCTTTCTATTTCGCATTGAACAGTGTGGTGTCGCGACGATTATTTTTGTTGAGTGTATACAGGTTTTTTTGTACATAATAAATAATAAAAAATAATAACAATAATGAATCCTGACAGTGTTTCTGCACAAGTTCCGTATATCGCTGATGAACTTCGTTACATCCGGGTGTCCCTTGACACCTCTCAAGTTTTATTTTACTCAAATAAACTGCCAGCGTGCCCAGAATGCTGCCAGCATTCTGGGCACGCTGCCCACTGGTAGCGGTCTTTTAGATTAGGTTTTTAGTTTTTTAGTTTGTAAATATGCCTTTGAAATAAATATACTGTACTAAGCAGTTATATTAAGCAGTTATTCGACATTGGCGCAATCCGCCTTGATTCGATCTCAAATAAACTTTTTAATGTTTTCACGTGGCTACTGCGAATGACCGAACCGAATAATTATTACCTTTAATACCTGATGCCTCCGTCCGTCCGCGCGGATTGAGGTGTTTTAGGGGTATGAAAAATAGATAGTAGCCGATTCTCAGACCTACTGAATATGCATATAAAATTTCATAAAAATCGGTCGAGCCGTTTCGGAGGAGTATCGTAACTAATATTGTGACACGAGAATTTTATATTTAAGATTAGTATGCTAATACAATCACTTAAAAATTTATTTGTAACTTCTTTTACTGCATGCAAGAATTACATTATATATTTGTAAACCAAAAAAAAACACTTTGAAATCGCCCAGTTAATCTACCACTGGTTCAGAATATTCCTATCGAGAAGAGCCAGCAAGAAACTCGGTTAAATATTGCTTAATCCATGGTTATCTTAAAAAAAAATATTTGGTTAAGCTCGACCCTTTAGCGCCAATATTTTTGGCTTTACCTGCTTTGATAACGTTGTGCCATTGCGGCGGTGTAGAGAGCAGGCGTCCGTGCCCTAGGATAGTAGCGCGGAGCGTTGTGCGCTGCAGATAAATAAACAAACCTATTTGCCATATTTGCCAGGCTTCTGGAGCGAGCTCGGATGGCTAGCAGGAGGGATAACCCCGGCGGGGACGAGCATACACGTACAGCACATGTCCAACCCACCCAGAATAAAGAAAAAAGGGGCTCGTAAAAGGAACTATACCTGTTTTGATAACGTCCATGGCTGCGGTGTAGAGAGCGCGCGCCCGTGCTCGGGGCCACAAGCGCGTCTTTTAGGCTGTCGGAGCGAGCTCGGATGGATGGCCAGGGTGATAACGGAGGGGAGAAGCAGTACACGAACAGCAGACATCCGACCCACCCAGAAGGAAGAAAGAAGGAGGGCTGTAAAAGGAACCGTACCTGCTTTGATATCGTCCATGGCGGCGGCGTAGAGAGCGCCCGTGCTCGGGGCCAGTAGCACGTTCTTTAGACTGTCGAAGCGAGCTCGGACGGCTAGCAGGAGGGGTAACCCCGGCGGGGAGGAGCAACACACGTACAGTAGACATCCCACCCACCCAAGGAGGGCTGTAAAAGGAGCCGTACCTGCTTTGATAACGTCCATGGCGGCGGCGTAGAGAGCGAGCGCGCGCGCCCGGGGCCAGTAGCGCGGCGCACGAAGCGCGGCGGCGGCCACCTCGGCCGCGAAGCGCTGCGGCGCCTCCTGCGTGTCGGCCGCGCACCGCAGCGCGCGCGCCACCAGCCGCGCCGACACGCGCTCGCCGAACTGCGCGAACGCCATCTGTTGGCGGAACCATCGCAACTTCTTGTATTCGGACATTCGCCACGCCAACCTCGAGGCCTTATAGGCCTATTACACTACACTTTTCCTAAAGGGTCCCTAAATTGGTCCTTATTGCTTTGTAATAAGCGACGCCCACCCTTATAACAGGGCCCTGTAAAAAGTGCAGTGTAATTGGCCTATTATTGCTTTCACGCCCACCCTATCCACAGGATCCTGTGAAAAGTGCAGTGTAATAGGCGTATAAGGCAAACCTCGAGACCTTAAGCCGTGATGGCAGGCTTTGTAGGCCTATTACATATTACACTGCACTTTTCAAAGGGCCCTGTGGCGTGTGGGCGTGAAAGCATTAATCTCTAGATCTTATTACACTACACTGATTCAAGAGTAAGGGTCCCTGTGAAAAGTGCAGTGTATTAGGCCTATAAGGACCAAAGTAGGGACCCTTTTCCCTAATTCTTATTATACTATACTGATTTAAATGAAAGGGTCCCTTAAAAAAGTGTAGTGTAATAGGCCCATTAGCCGAATTTTATGTGTCGGTATAAAGAAAATTACCGGGTAAGCGATCTTTCCGGTAAGGAGGAACTGTCTCGAGGCCCGCACCCCCATTGCCCTACGGCCAATAGGCATGATGACTGATTTTGAAAAATGGACAGATTATGTTCGGAAGTATCCAATATTTCGAAAAAATATCTTATTTCAGCAGAAAAATGAGGTTTGGTATATAAAATTGGCATTTGAAATTTAAATTTTAAAATTCACGCCAAAACGCTAGCCGGTGTCATGGCGTCGTTTGTGACGTCACTATTGTTTTTACCAATGTACTCTGTGCAGTGTGCAGTAAACAATAGTGTGATTATCAAAGCTCGAAAACAAACAATTGTGACGTCATTCGCTTCTTGGTGTTTAATCCATTATGGCGGATTGCTGTATTTTATAGTTTTATTTTATCAAAATAAATAGCAATCTCACTCGAAATAGAAAAATAAATACGTTTTTCATAATCTATGAATCCTATTTCATAAGATAAATTCATAATTCCATTGATTCTTGGTTACTGTCATCATGCCTATTGGAGAACACCACGGTCTCTTCGCCGGATTCCGCGCGCGACTTTGATGATAACAGCGCAGAACCAACACAGGAACCTGCATTTAGCCTAACGGCTGGGGTAACCAAGATGGCAGATCTAGGCAACCCAAACAGGTTAATACCGTGGACAGGGTTACCCTGCGCCTAACGGAAGAAAACCCGTACAAAATTCCGATTCTTAGAACTCTAATAAGGAGTTTATTCTTGTCTCGTTAATCCGACAATTCTATGTGGTTTTAAACTCATTTTACTTCCGAGCGTTGGAACCTAAACGATCGCATAAACGTCACTTGAGGAATAATTACCCGAAACATGGTGAAGCGTATTCCATTGAACTTGTCCTTGCCCTTCTTCTCCTCCACAGTGAAGAAGGCGACGAGGCGTTCAATGTTCCCTTCGTCGCTGAAGAACTCAAACAGATACCGTTCCCCTTCCTCCATTTCCTCTGGCGGAATGTCCAGTGAAAGCTTCTGTTCGCTGATTGGTGCCGCAACCTGGGAACAAGATACAAGCTAAATAAAACAACCTTAATAATGATTAAGACATATTTCTAGAATGACAAGTATAAAGTTATACATTTCATAAAAGCCAAGTCCCCCTCAAGATCGGTATAAAAATAAAAACAACAATAGACTCAAACGCACTTGATTTAAGTCACAAAATCATTACCACAGATTTTAATTAATTAATTATTATTTATTTAATTTAACTGACTTCTTTAATATTGGAGCTGTACCTTAAGTTTTTTAGGCCAGGCGAAGAATCCATATATGTAGTCACGCAGCCACGGTCTATCCCATTCTTCGTCGGTCTTTATTTCCTTGTCTTCAGACCAGATAGCCCATTCGAGGTCTTCCCTGTAACCTGAAAGGGAACATTTTAAAATTTTTGGAACTTTTTTTTTTTAATTAGTAGAAGTTTTTTTTATATAAAGGATCGAACTCTGGGGCCTATTGCATACGATGTTTGGACCAGCGGATCGTACGTTGGACTTGTGACAGACCTAATGATATATAAAAGACTAGTTGATGCCCGCGTCTTCGTTCGCGTAGATTGAGTTTTTTGGTTCGCCGGTTTTTATGCTGGAAAATTAAATAGTTAAATTTAGCTAAAAGTAGCCAAAATAGTAAATAAAGTAGTAGTTAGAGATTTTATAAAAGTTTTTGTTATTCCAGACTATAATCAATCTGTGCCAAATTTCATCCAGATCCTTTCAGCCGTTCTGGCGTGATTGTGTAATAAACATCCATCCAAACTTTCGCATTTATATTGGTATGAATGGCATTCCGAACCAGTGGTAGATTCACTTGACGATTCAAAAGTACTTGTAAAAGTTTATTTGATTAAAAATCATTTGAATTTGAATTTGAATTGGTATAGATAAAATTTTAAATCTTACCTGGAACATGTTTTTCAGGTTTAGGCAGCCCCACAACTTGGTACGGATCGATTTCGATCTTCTTGATTTTGTTCTTCCTCTGCTTCAGCGCATATAGTGTTAGCTTCTGCGCGGTCCGTCGTACCGCGATGTCGTCATGCAGAAGCGAGCGTACCATGAGACGTACCGCTCGAGGCGGGTACGGCGTTTGGACCAGCGGACAGTATGTTAGCATCTGCATTGACAGCTCTAACCGACGCCATTGTCTATGAAATAATCAAATGTAGATTAATTTCTTTCTGCCCACAACTTATACCATATGTGTTTAGAATAAGGTTGCATTAGGAATGTATTGCTGTTGGCAGTACTTAGGTATCGCCGCTGAGCGAGTCTTTAGTATTAAGCAGGCGAAAAACAATACTGGTTAAGTACTTTTTTCGCCATTTTTGTAATATTACAATAACAATATTTCTTAAATGTCCGTAGTTTTATTGCTAAGACAAAGATCGACCACATTTGTCAAAAGCACACTGAGACTTTCACAATCATTGAAAATGTCAGTGTGAGAGAAAAAGAAAGTCCGGATATCACGGCCCCTTAAAAAATAACAAAGGTATTAAACTTTAGCTAAAAATTAAAATCGCATATCGGTAGTAAGAATTACTCACACATTAGGCGTCTCAGCAATGGCAACCAATTCCTCAATCAGCTCATTATACACCTTCTCTGTTCTGTCCGATGTTGCTGTCTCGTTCTCTACGGCTTTATCGAACAAGGCTTTGAACTCTGGGTCGTTCAGTTCCGACTCAGGGAGGAGTGCTTTAGCGGATTCTATGGCACCATCTGATATTGTCAATCGAGTGTTGACTGCTGGAAACTGGCGGTGGAGACAATCGCTGAATGCTTGTTCTAGCCTGTTGGTAGAGACAAATAATTTAAACATTTGCTTGGTAAGTCCGTAGCGGTAAAAGGTTTAGACACCCAATCTCCTATATAGGACTCGCGGGTTCGATCCCCAGGTGGTTTACAATTAATACATTAAATTGGAGGAGTAAAGTGGAGGGGGTCAATAGTGTGTCAAAGAGTGGATGGGTGTACATCTCCAACATTTTTATGATGAACAGCATTTGGAAACAATTCGTGACTAACTACTAATGCTCGGTAGTAGGGGAAGTCTAATTGAGCCTGAAGCGCCTTTTGGTTGTGGGTGTAAAAATATTGTATTTAAATTCTCGACCCTATTGACAAATTTTTAACATCCATGCCAGGTTCATGTCACTGCCATGGGTGTCAAGAATTTGTCAAATTGTAAGGTGGGTGTAATTTATAATTTTTGTGGGTGTCTGTGGTGGTGGACTATAATATGTGTCAAATATTGGTTGCAATCACTATACTGACCTCAGTATATTCATAAATAAATATATATTTAGTTTTTCGCTGAGCGGCGCTTTCAGTATGGCGGGCCACAGCGGGCGCACGACGTCCCAGTCCTGTTTAGCGATCATGGGCCCCTGTTTGGGGTACAGGATGATGTGTTGGTTACAATGTCTGTACTGACCTGAGTATACTAGGCTTCTTGCTGAGCGGCGCTTTCAGTATGGCGGGCCACAGCGCGCGCACGACGTCCCAGTCCTGTTTAGCGATCATGGGCCCCTGTTTGGGGTACAGGATGATGTGTTGGTTACAATGACTGTACTGACCTGAGTATACTAGGCTTCTTGCTGAGCGGCGCCTTCGGTATGGCGGGCCACAGTGCGCGCACGACGTCCCAGTCCTGTTTAGCGATCATGGGCCCCTGTTTGGGGTACAGGATGATGTGTTGGTTACAATGGCTGTACTGACCTCAGTATACTAGGCTTCTCGCTGAGCGGCGCTTTCAGTATGGCGGGCCACAGTGCGCGCACGACGTCCCAGTCCTGTTTAGCGATCATGGGCCCCTGTTTGGGGTACAGGATGATGTGTTGGTTACAATGACTGTACTGACCTGAGTATACTAGGCTTCTTGCTGAGCGGCGCCTTCGGTATGGCGGGCCAGAGAGCACGTACGACGCTCCAGTCCTGTTTAGCGATCATGGGCCCCTGTTTGGGGTACAGGATGATGTGTTGGTTACAATGACTGTACTGACCTGAGTATACTAGGCTTCTCGCTGAGCGGCGCTTTCAGTATGGCGGGCCACAGCGCGCGCACGACGTCCCAGTCCTGTTTGGCGATCATGGGCCCCTGTTTGGGGTACAGGATGATGTGTTGGTTACAATGACTGTACTGACCTCAGTATACTAGGCTTCTCGCTGAGCGGCGCTTTCAGTATGGCGGGCCACAGTGCGCGCACGACGTCCCAGTCCTGTTTAGCGATCATGGGCCCCTGTTTGGGGTACAGGATGATGTGTTGGTTACAATGACTGTACTGACCTCAGTATACTAGGCTTCTCGCTGAGCGGCGCTTTCAGTATGGCGGGCCACAGTGCGCGCACGACGTCCCAGTCCTGTTTAGCGATCATGGGCCCCTGTTTGGGGTACAGGATGATGTGTTGGTTAGAATGACTGTACTGATCTCAGTATACTAGGCTTCTCGCTGAGCGGCGCTTTCAGTATGGCGGGCCACAGTGCGCGCACGACGTCCCAGTCCTGTTTAGCGATCATGGGCCCCTGTTTGGGGTACAGGATGATGTGTTGGTTACAATGACTGTACTGACCTCAGTATACTAGGCTTCTCGCTGAGCGGCGCTTTCAGTATGGCGGGCCACAGTGCGCGCACGACGTCCCAGTCCTGTTTAGCGATCATGGGCCCCTGTTTGGGGTACAGGATGATGTGTTGGTTACAATGACTGTACTGACCTCAGTATACTAGGCTTCTCGCTGAGCGGCGCTTTCAGTATGGCGGGCCACAGTGCGCGCACGACGTCCCAGTCCTGTTTAGCGATCATGGGCCCCTGTTTGGGGTACAGGATGATGTGTTGGTTACAATGACTGTACTGACCTCAGTATACTAGGCTTCTCGCTGAGCGGCGCTTTCAGTATGGCGGGCCACAGTGCGCGCACGACGTCCCAGTCCTGTTTAGCGATCATGGGCCCCTGTTTGGGGTACAGGATGATGTGTTGGTTACAATGGCTGTACTGACCTCAGTATACTAGGCTTCTCGCTGAGCGGCGCTTTCAGTATGGCGGGCCACAGTGCGCGCACGACGTCCCAGTCCTGTTTAGCGATCATGGGCCCCTGTTTGGGGTACAGGATGATGTGCAGAGCGCCCTTGTGCCGCGCGTGCCACTCGTCACCCGAGCCGCCCTTCGCTAGCAACTCCACCAACTTCGGCACTAGTGCTCGGTAGGAGTAGGGAAAGTGACTTAGCATCCAGTATAGGCGGATTTGAGCTAGGACACGTACCTGTTAAAATTACAACGATTGTATAATACTACTTAAACTAAAAATACATAATATATATTAGTTTATTTTCATATATTTATTATAAGTATTATATTATTTGTGTAACTGTTTATGTATTAGTATGTAGGTATTTGTTTGTATGTTTATATTAATACACCACCCGCGAGTTAATCTCCTAACTTTTCCTATTCTTAAGATTGCCTGGCAGAGATCGCTACTAAGCGATAAGGCCGCCTTTTTGTATTCTACTTAGTTCTTTGTTTTCTATGTATTTTCTATGTATTTTTATGTGTTGTGGTGTACAAAATACAGAGTAATAATAATAATAATAATAATGATTATATTTTCGATCTGTGGTACTTAAAATCAGGGCAGTATGTGATTTATTTATCTATTTGGTAGTACAAATTGAGAGGCGATCAGGACGGCGAAGATGTCTATTCAGCGGTACAATAAAGTAACACTGATGAGCATGGGCATAAGCACATTAAACAACTTTCTCGGGCTGCAGGTAATATAGCAGCGCAACTGTTGAGTTTACTCATGCACAGAAAAATCTCGGCCACTATCGTCGCAAGAGCTTCTTGCGTGACTTTAGCCGTAATTTCATACCATGAAAAAGAACCTGTTACGCTTTTCAAGTTTTAATATAAAGCTCAATCAAAGTCACCCATCACAAAAAAGCTTTGAACTCTATTCCAGGCGCAATTTAGCCACTATTCCAGGTGCCGACTGCCAACCCGCAAAGACAAAACTAGAATCCACAAACAATCCAAGGCCTTCTCTACCGCGTTGTCTAAACAGAATTTCACCTTTATTTCATGACCTACCCAGCCGGTTTCGCATGGTAATGTTATGAGCACACAAAATCAGCAATGCACCATAAAGGTAAAAACATTTCCGAGCGCAAATTTATTTAGCACGATATTTTAAATATTTAGCACGACATCCGCTGGCTTTAAGGAATAAACAAGGACAATAACAGTGTGTAAAGCATCAACTTACAGAGCTATACGTGTTGATGGATAGTTCGTACAAAGCATCCAGCGCTCGTAGCCCGGAAGGCGTCATCCCAGCGTCACATACGAGGTCCAGCCGCGACTCAAACTGCAGCCGTGCGGCATCGACCACTAACATCCTCAGCCTAGCCGCCCCAGCTTCATCTCCTCCATTACCTACCCCCGCTTTACCGAGGCCCCCTCTACCGTCCAGAGCCCTCTCTAACGCGTTGTATGAACGCAATTTGGCCTCTATTCCAGGCCCTGCTCGGAGGCCTCGTATGGATATCACACGTTCCCAGACCTGGAATACGAAGGAACTTTGAATCTCCAATTAAATTACTCACAATGAAATTGTGTGGTTCAGTTATAGATGTGCAGTTACTGTCGAGAGCGGTAAGTCTTTGTCTTGATTTGTCTGGTCTTGACTACGATTAAACTTAATTTTACGTGGAAATGCGCGTAATCTTTTAGATACAAGGCAGATTTTTTAGAATCTAAATAAATTGTGGTAAAATGTTAGTCTCTTTATTTACTCATTAGATAGACTTGCCCTTGACGACAAAAATTCGTAAAAATTAATGAGTTGTAGATTGAAGTAAGCGTGCTTGCCAAAATTATGTAACGCATTCGCATATTTACACGGTCTAGCGCCACTTAAGGTGGTGAGTATTGTGGCTAATGATGATTCATGAGCCTAGAAACTGATCAGGATTTGAGGAGGTAGTATGCTTCCCACCGAATTAACATGTCCAATTCCCGAGTATCAGCAGTCTTGTCGATCCTTGTTTGCACGTGAACAAACAGCAACGTGAGTCACTCGCAATTTCTCACCGTCTAGCTTCACTCGGCATGACACGTATTACGGCGCATACCACTACAGCTCATTAAAGTCCCGCTGCTGGGCACAGGCTTCCACTCCCATAGGAGAGTGGGAATTAGAGCTTAGAGTTAGACCCACCACGCAGCTCCAATGCGGGCTAGCATGTCTTATCATAATTTGTCGAGGAAAAATGCACCCACCTGGAGAAGCATGTCCAATCCCCGAGTATCGTCGGATTTTATCGGCCAGCAACCCCGTTTGGACGTCTATCAATGCGTGAGAGACACTCGCATGTTATCATCATCTAGTATCACTCGTTATGGCACGTATCATGGTTCAATATGATTCATAATGGTAAAGAATGATCAGAATTTGTTGAGGAAAAATGCACCCACCTGCATAAGCATATCCAATCCTCGAGTATCGTCGGTCTTATCGACCAGCACCCTCGTTTGGACGTCTACCAATAGCTGCGTGAGAGCCACTCGCATGTTCTCACCGTCTGCGTCACTTGGTATTTCACGTATTATGAGTCAAGATGATTCATGAGACTAAAGCGTGATCAGAATTTGTCGAGGAAAAATGCACCCACCTGAATAAGCATGTCCAATCCTCGAGTATCGTCGGATTTTATCGGCCAGCATCCCCGTTTGGACGTCTATCAATGCGTGAGAGACACTCGCGTGTTATCACCATCTAGTATAACTAGTTATGGCACGTATCATGGTTCAAGATGATTCATAATGGTAAAGAATGATCAGAATTTGTTGAGGAAAAATGCACCCACCTGGATAAGCATATCTAATCCCCGAGTATCGTCGGTCTTATCGACCAGCACCCTCGTTTGGACGCGTATCAATAGCTGCGTGAGAGCCACTCGCATGTTCTCACCATCTGCGTCACTTGGTATTTCACGTATTATGAGTCAAGATGATTCATGTGTCTAAAGCGTGATCAGAATTTGTCGAGGAAAAATGCACCCACCTGAATAAGCATGTCCAATATTCGAGTATCGTAGGTCTTATCGGCCAGCATCCCCGTTTGGACGTCTATCAATGCGCGAGAGACACTCGCATGTTATCACCATCTAGTATCACTCGTTGTGGCACGTATCATGGTTCAAGATGATTCATAATGGTAAAGAATGATCAGAATTTGTTGAGGAAAAATGCACCCACCTGGAGAAGCATGTCCAATCCCCGAGTATCGTCGGATTTTATCGGCCAGCAACCCCGTTTGGACGTCTATCAATGCGCGAGAGACACTCGCATGTTATCACCATCTAGTATCACTCGTTATGGCACGTATCATGGTTCAAGATGATTCATAATGGTTAAGAATGCTCAGAATTTGTCGAGGAAAAATGCACCCACCTGAATAAGCATGTCCAATCCCCTAGTATCGTCGGTCTTATCCGCCAGCATCCTCGTTTGGACGTCTATCAATAACTGAGTGAGAGCCACTCGCATGTTCTCACCGTCTAGCGTCACTTGGTGCGGCACACCGGTTGCTAGAGGCAGACATGTCGCCGGCACTTGGGATTCTATCCTAAAGATAAAACAAGAATAATTCAATAAACTACCTATCGTGTTATTCCAGTTTATTATTCGAAAAAACGTAGTTTTTCATTCGGGCATGCATGAAGATTGTATGAATGCAGTTACATAAAAGAAACCTATACTGTAATAAAAAGTTAAATAAACGATGTATAAAAACAACAAATATGGAACTCACATAGCAACATGCTCCTCGTCCGGTGGTGGTAGTAAGTTACAAGCTACAGTCATCGCACTGAGCACGTAGAAGCTTTTCATTCGGCGCTCGCGACTCAACTCCCTTTCACCGCTCAGCCATTGCCTCAACCGAGCCACCTCGTGTTTCACGTATCGGTCAACCAACATCTGCGCACATTTCGCCTCCTCCTCATTAGGCACATGCCATTTCAAATTCGCATCTTTCATCAAACAACCTCTACCCCACTCTCGAATAGGCAACCACGTTTGAGGCGCACTCCCGTAATCTTTAGCAGAAGACCTCCATTCTTTTACATCTACGTTCGACAACGAGTGAAATATATGCGCTAAAGCGTCCGCCGCCCGCACTAGTGCGTACGTTGCGTGCAGTTTCAGTAAACGATCTAGTACTGGGATTATCTGTGGAATGTATTTGAGCAATGCTGTACCGTCACATTCTATCACCTGTTTGAAAAGAACCAGTCTGTAGCAAAGATCTCTTGGAGGATTCTCCTCCTTTAACGCATCATCATTCGCTACCATTTCTGTTAATTCTTCTAATAATTCTGGTAGAAACGCGGCTAAAGTAGATTCGGAATCGATTCGACTGAACACTTTAAGCAGAACTCCGACCATACTACCGGCAACGTTAGTCTCAAATGTTGTTTGTGTCGCAAACGATTTGAATTTTCTCAACGCTTCCTTGAATATTTTGGGGGAACACTGCATTAAGACAGCGGTCGCTGCTGAGGATATCGCTGTTTCCATTACAGCATCTGTCTTGCTTCTAACACTGTCATGGTCTTTAGTGTCCAAACGAGCGTGCTCAGTCACACTTGACTCAATAATAACGAAGAGCCTATCTAAAAAGATTAATACGAAATCCTCAAACTGTGCAGTGGACTCGCAAACTAATAACTCTTCTTCAGTCAAATCTGGATAGTATTCGTGAGCGGAACTACAGTCTATATAGGGTATCATTCCGCTGAAAATTAGTATAAAATGTAGGGTGACCAATGTTTTTTTAATGTCATTAGGATCGAGGCCGGGTAATACCGCCATTAGGAAGGGGACTACATGGGTTGGTCCTTCTGGATAATCCGCGTCTGCTCCTCGTATCATAGGTCGAGCTACAGCTGCAACGGCTGACATTGCCGCTGTGACTCTATGAGGTTCTGTTAAAGACGTTAAGGACGTCCTTAACCTCTCAATTAAGGGGGGTATAACAATGGCGGGTCGTAATGTAGCCAAGTTCTGTAATGCAACAGATATGTCAAGAGAACCGCTTCGGCTGTAAACGGCTTGTAAAGTCGGCTCAAGAACGATTTTCACGAATTCTGTAATGTCTTCATCACGTAGTTTGTAGTGTTCGGGAGTTTTGTTCTCCCAGGTTTCTTGCAATTTCTTTTCGCGTTCTCTACGGACTCTGAAACAATATTATTAAGGATATTCTCTCTACAACTTAATGTTGTCTGGGCCTTCGAAGTGGAAAATAAACCGCCCTTCTATCAGTTTGCAACGAATTTTTAGAATACTGAACTGTTATTGAATGATATAATTTAGTGTCTGATTTATAAACTTTTGTCCTCTCAACATATTATGGCAACAATTACTACTTAGCGATTGGATCACTCCTGTATTATTTCAGGGTTTGGTTTTAAGTTTTCGATCCCACTCAATCATCAATCATAGACTTTTATTTTTAGAACACACATATCGCAGTCGATTACAGTAAAATCAGGACGCAGAACTCTGAGCTTAGTACTCAAAAAGGCTCAGAAATGCACTTCAAACATGAAAATCTTACCGGATCAGAAATTCCCTCGCCAATTTCCTCAGAAGGTCCCGCAGTTTGAAGGACCACCGGCCGGCGTTAGCGCTTTGCAAGTAACTCTCCACTCCCGCCAGGAAGGACCTCAAATGTTTTAACACGATTCCGTCGGGGTTTATAGTCCAGACGATCCAAGATGCTACCACTTTCATGTCTACAAAGCAAAAGGAAAAATCCCTACTTATTTTACTACTATCTATTAATCCCTACTACTTATGGACGTCTTGTCCGATCCCATTTTCAGCTCTACCGCTTAACCGATCTTGACAAATTTAGCACAGAGATAGCTTGTATTCTGAAAATAGGATACATTTTTCTCGAAAATTGAAATAATTAGATTTTTAACTGTCGTACGATAAGTTTCTCTCGAGTTTTGAAAATATATTTTTACTGAACGTTTTGCCAACATACAGCAACAGGAGAAGGATAAAACGATTTTTCTTTAGTCGATAATTGGCTAAGATGGTAAGATAAAACTTGGATAATGTCGATTGTTGTTGATTGACTTTTGACATATTTTTCTTTTCTCAAAGTCTTGTCTTTGAAATCGATAGTAAAATAACAATCTAGCATTGTCGAGTAAACATCTCCTGAAGATGCTGTGGTGCCGGAGTGAAACGTACGTTTAGAGTAATTTGGAAGATCTCTGTGGTGTGGTGAATAGCGCGGGCTATAAGTGCGGGATACACATTATACCACATAGATTTACCTATTGTCGCGGATTATAGCGAATTAAACTTCTAGGCCATACCTACTTTTCTAGCTCACTAAAGACTTACCAAGCGAATGGCTCTTGGTATACTGCATGTCTTTGTAGCTGACGGGTAAATTGAGCGCGTGGAGGAATCTCATGAACATTTTGGGCACGTGAGGAGTCCAGTCAACTGCGCCCGGATTCTTTTTCGCCAAACCAGCGAACAGTATCATGATATCCTGGAAAATATAATATGTATTGAAAAATTAAAGAAATCGATTCCCAACCTCAATTTGGTAAAGTCCGTGTCATGATAGAAGTCCCGTGGCAATTAGTGGAACTAATAAATTTTTCGTACATTAATTGCATAAATATGCGAGTACTTGCGGAGACTTATTTCGTGACCTGTTGTCACAACAAACGTGACACTGCGACTCGAAACAGTAGCTGATCCTTCACGTGGCCTGTGTTGTCGCGTAGATAAGTTTTTCATTTTCTATGACGTCGTTTCCCGTCGCGTCGCGTCGCTTCTGTCATCACCTAGGACAACGGGTCACAAGGACTATACCTGTATTGGAGGGAGAGCAATACTTACGGAAATCCCGCACTGGTTGTTATAGCACAAGTCCCATAAGTTCATCAGTTGGTCGAACCACAGCAAATGGCCATGCTCCGCGTATTTAGGATACAGGCCAACGGGCAGGAAGGTCGTGAATGGACCCATCATTTGAGAGTTCGATGACCACGGACAGATTTGTGGGAGCAACTCCTCTAGCATTTCCTTTGTTGCGCCTACTTCGAAATATCTGAATAGCAAAACCCATTTAGTTCATCTTAATTGACTTTACTCAGACTTAAGATACAGTTAAAGTGAGATTTATGTTACTCTCGTACGTCAATTTCGTTTTAACTCTTACTAAAGCCTGAGCAAAGACAAAGAAAATTCTATAAATCTCATCACAAGTTTTTCGTCCGTGGAACTACAATGGATGAGGATGTGAATTTCATAGCTTAGTAATATTGTGACGCAAATGTTGAAATTACATACGTAAGCAAAGAGACGGTTATTTACGAACAAGCGCTAGTAAATTGGTACTAGATGTGGACAATATATTAAAAACTACGTGATGCCCGCAACTTCGTCCGTGTGGATTAAGTATTTTTTATTCCCGCGGGAACACCTTAATTTCCCGGGATAAAAAGTAGTCTTATGTCCTTCCCCTGGATATAACCTATCCCTGTACCAAATTTCATCAAAATCGGTTGAACAGATGAGTCGTTAAAGCGTAGCAGACAGACAGACCGACGGACAGACAGGCAGACACACTTTCGCATTTATAATATTAGAATGGATCTGAGAAGTTATTCATAAAAGTACTTACGGCTTAGCACATTTTATCATTGTCATATACGATGTCTCCAGAGATCTGAAATCAACATTCAATATACATTTTGTGATTGAAATCTTTAGCCAATCATGCAAACACAGCCACCTTTGATTTATGATGGTGAAGTCGACATTTGAGTAGATCGTATTTCCGACGAGAAATTGGTCCACATTGTCAAATATCGCAGGCACATCCTCACGATCAGTCACCGCATAGGTAATTTTCCACTGCGCGCGATGCAAAATGTTAAAAAACCCCAAACATTAAAGCTCAGACACCATCGCTGTTGTGCCCTCCAATATACAAGATAGATATTATTTGTTTGTCATCGTTAACTAGGGTACAACTGTGCTAAGACTTGAAATGTTGTTCGGTGCCTTTTAACTACAATTCCATTCCCTTTCAACAAGCTTGCTAAGAGTGTGGACGATCACAGTCCACAGGGTGAGATCCCAACGTGTATCCATTCGTATTTATGATGTTAAATTATTAGGGAAGACAACTTTTTAAGTGGACATTTGATGAGAGATGAGCCAACTGCCACCAAACAAGTAAGCATCCCAACTCCGAATACTGAAACGCTTCTTGAAACTTTTGAGATACTTTTCGGAAAAAAAATTGGCTGCAACAACATTTGTGTAATATTAAATTTATTGCACCCAAAAAAGTGTCAATAATTTTATTTGACTGCAAAATATGGCTAACGCTTTAAATACAAATACCAAAGCTTGGAGCTGCCCTCGGGGATCTTTGCACATCCTAATTCCAATTTGCTGACACTTCTGCTTCTACTGACTGTAAGTAGTATACGAGATTACCACGCATCTCTCTAATAAAGACGATAATTTCTACCAAAATGTTACTATCACATCACATCTCTCTAGGCCTGCAAATGCTCTCAAAAATCAAAGCGTTTGAGTATTCGGCCGCCAATTATTCAAAATTATTTTACGTAAACAAGTCATTTTCTTCCGGTAACGCGAATCCAAACAATTCGAGGGCATCGTCTAAGCCGTAGCCCGAGATGAATTTCCGAACCATGTCGAGCATGCTCGGTCCTTCATTGCCACTTTTGTCCCTGAACAAAAATATTGATCTCACTTGCTATACATTTACGCCCGTTTTCACCGATTATCCTCAAGTTTAAGGGACCACCTAAGCCCAATTAGAAGCCGTGAAAACTATCACCTAAGCTTAGGTGTGTCGTATAATGTAAGCATTTTCGTTGGAAAATGGAGATAAGGTAGAAGATCCTCCTTCCTTGTCATGGACAAAAAGGTTGGAAAAGTAGGTAATTAAAACATCATGGATGACTTTTGCTTTGTTTTTGTTTCAATTCAATTTCAAATGTATGTATAAATATATAAAGCTCAGTTTCAGTTATCTGTAAGACATTTTCGATTCGAAGCCTGATGGTAATGGCGGCGGCGTTATGCGTCCTTTGAGACTCCTTTAAGTCTTTTGTTTTCAGTAACACAGTTATATCAATTTCAACCGTATGACCAAGTAGGTATATAAACTGAGTTTTAGCCGTTAAAAATACTGCACTACTCTAATCTGCTTGTATAGGTCACCGTAAAATTGAAAAAACCGTTAGATTGTAAACTAACTAGCGAAATTGTAAACTGTCGACAGATTAGGTACAATTTAACGCATTTTTCGGTAGATTGTAATCTGTTAGGTATATTAACCCGATAAAACCTAAGATAACCTACCTGATTATTTACGTCGAACCCTAACCTAACTTACAAGAAAGAGACAAGACAATATATCAAAAATTGACACTCAGAACATTGAACGGCAGGGCGACCGCGTATCTTCTGCATCAATCATTGTTACAGTATCAATTGTTGTGATTGGCTGAATTTATGGTATTCTTGCTGCGTCAATGGATTTTGTCCAATAGTGGAAGAGTGTTATCCAATCAGATGTGATTGCGATAGTTACACTGTAGCTGTCAGAGATACGCGGTCGCCCTGCTGTTCACAATCTGTCATGGGTTTCACTTGGACCAATCGGATCGTTGCTCGATGACGCGATCATTTCTTCAAGCCACCTGTCAGGAATCTGATTGGCCTGTATGGCACATCTCAGCTCCGCTTCAATGGACAGGCACCCTAACGGGATAATACCTCATCACCATAGTTCACAGCACTTCATCTAAGAATGCATTGACTGGCATACATCTTAACTTGCAATGAGGTTAAGATCAAGTGCAATGACTGCATGGCCGACATGAGTCATAACTCAGTCTAGATGCAGTTGCCACGCCCACTCAAAGGCACCTAATATTAGTCTAGATGCGGCCTCAGATTAGTAAATTAATTTAAATGACTCAAGACTTATTTTAGCAAATATATAAAGTCAGTCAAAGTCAAAAAATATTCATTAAATTTAGGTACACTACACTTATTGACGTCGAGTTTTTTAATAAAATATGATGGTGATAATCAGTTACAGTATCTTAAAACTAAAGCTACGAGGGTTCCAAATACTATAAAGTTGCAATGTGGATGCAATGCAGCAAAAGCTTTATGTTTGGTATAACTAAAATTATAAGTAGCGCTTTTGTAGCAGACTACCTGATTTTAAGTAAATTTTATTTATTTTATTTAATGCCTTTAAAAAAATATATCAATAATTACACCACAATTTTGCGGACCAAAGCATTAAACTAAAAACACAGGCTGGCGTTTGTAAAGTGCAGCCCAAATAGACCGTAGTCTGTGTTAGGACTGACAAAAAGATAGACGAAGTTATATCACTAAAGTTCACAAAATGTAGTATGATAATTTACTTATTTTAACTATATCTGTTTAGTAAGAATGACCAACAAAAGATTAATTGACGAATAAATGAGAATGGTAAAGTAACTTAAATCAAAGGTCTAAAAGTAAAGCTTTACCCTTTTAAAAATAATTAATGTTTTCGGTATTTAAATTTATTGCATCATCACTATTATTAGGTTTGAGACAAATCTAGAGGAATCTATAAACGAAAAAAGCGGATGCGGTTTTTTTTTCTAATGAATTAAAATATTACGAGTGCCAAATCTACGCAGACAAGATTCCAAAGAAACTAGTTCCAATTGATTTGTCCCAAGCCTAATTCTCTTGATTAGTCTTTTTTGTGTATAAAAACTAAACTATTTATTTCTAAATAATTATTAACTTACGTGTGATAGTGGTACATTCCAATGCTTGTTGAGCTCTTTTCAAATATCCTTATCCCAACATCATACAGAGGTCTCCATGGAAGTGTTAGCTCCTCGGGAGATATAAGGAATCTTTTTCTAAAATCAGTCTTAGAGTCAGGAAACATGTTGCATAATAATATTATTGAATTTACATACTACTCATTTGTATTAATCAATTCAACATGTGGTTTGATAATTAATGGTTGGACAGCGTGATTATTTAGCCCAATTATTCTTAATTTAATTAATTTGTATCTGAACTGTTGTTGGTATTTCTTAATTGTTGACATTCAGTCTACAATTCAGTATACAAGTACCTTAACAGCCTAGCAAGCAATTATTGAATAGTTAGAGGGTATGCTTAATATTATTGTAAACTTACTTTGTGAGCATTAAGAACAAAGTCGCAAATTTGTGAACTTTGCATGGCTCTAAATCAGGTATGAGGACCAGCTCATAGGCCAGTTTTATTAACATTAAGTGGTCTTCTTTTCCAAACTTCAAGCCATGAATGCGTATGTACCTATAAAGAAAATGTTTTGTTAACTACTTAAGCATTGTCACATTAAGTAATTATGTACAGATAATGCCTCCAAATACATTAGTGTGGATTCAGTTTCAATTACACAATGGAACTCGATTTTAAAAAGTAGAGTCAGTCCTTTTTTCATTACTATCAGGTATGGTATGCTCATTTCATAAAGATCTGATGATTAGTTCGAAGACAGTAGAAAGAAAGAAAGGAAAGACGGTTACTCAAAGAATAACAGCAAATCAGTTGCAATTAGTTTAATAGATAAAATGAAAGGTAGATATTTTACCATACAGTATAATGCATATATATATATATATATTATAAAAATATTAGTAAGTACTTAGTTATAGCAGTCATGGATTATATAAATAAAATTTGTATAAGTAGTTTTGTAGTGTGTGCATGAGAGGGAATGTTCCAGGATTCCACAAAATTAGCAGATATGATTTTGCTGGATTGCAACCAAAGCCATACTCATATTAAAGTAGCTTTTGTTTAGGATTATATCCATTCTATTTCTATTTAAACTCAATAATTGATGGTAGGTATAATCAAATATGTAATAGCACATTCCAATGTCAAGTGTCTGGGTCAGGAAGTTCTGGGCTTTAGCCAGATGTTTGAGAACAGAGCGTGCTGCCAAAGGTTAGTTAATTGCAGCCAAAATGATATTGTATATAGGCATATTATTTAGACAAATAGTTACATTAAGCATAACTATTGCAAACTATTGCAATGTACTTGTGCTTATTCTTTATAAATACTTTAAATCATGAAATTATTTTTACCAAATAGTTAAATAGTAAGTATTAATTTTATTGATACCTGCGAGGTAGAATATTGTAAGTCAGTTTTAGGTGATTTTGAGTTTATCTATTGTATGATCATAAGTTGTTGCACTATCCTGCTTCTTTTAATAATGGATTCATATTTTAATAATTCCTAATGGATGGGTTGAGTGGAGGAGATCACTTTCAGTGATAAAACCGCCCTTGCGCACTTAACATATTTTTATGTTTGTGAGGCAATAAATTATTTATCTATTAATCTTAATGATCATGAGACTCAATGTTGAAATTCAATATTTTAATAGGTAATACAAGATACAATGGTCTTCCTTGCTGTAGTTAAAAATAAAACTGTGTGTTTGTTAAATTTTTACTTACAGCTAAACCACTGAACTGATCTTTATGAAATCTGATAACATGAAATCTTTTCATGTTTTCTTCTATAGGATAGCTGTAAGATAGGTATCTTACAGCTGAATAACAAAATATCTCAATATGCTTAACTTCTTAAATATTGAGTATCTAAAATTTGGCATTTTTCCATACAACAATGAAATCTAAAATCAGTATTTAGTAGAAATAATTCTTAAATATTTGCAGGGATCAGCTAAGTAATCCACTCTAATATTATAAAAGCCAAAGTATGTCTGTGTTTGCTATGTTTTCACATCCCATCTGTTCAACTAATTTTGACGAAATTTAGCAAAGTAGTATTTCTTTCCTTTGTGCATTTTCCTTTGGTTGTGGTTTAGATTAGAACAATGCTACCAATCAGTTCTCATACAAAATATGATACAGAATTAGGCAGGATCTTGTCTCGAAGGAAGATATATTTATTATATTATTATTCATTTTATTCATAGTAACTAAATGAATTTTTGTATACATAGTAAGTACTTAGATATAAAAATATCATTTACAAACTGATATGACCTAGCTTTGCATGGATGGCCATAAGATATATAAATAAAAGCAAATTGAACCAAATGAAAGATCCAGGTGACTTTATACAGGTAGGTAAGCAGGTAGTGTTTTGTAAAATCACACCATAGGATAGGATAATATATCTAACTATTATGCCCCTACCACAGCCAAAACACGTTATGTACCCCTTACCAACAAATTTATTGGCATTTTCATGGATGAAAAATGAATCCAACTTTGTTTGCTAGTTTTGTAAATTATGTTAAATTTGAAACCTACTTCATCAACCTGGACGACCAGACCCCGCAGGCTGGTTTCATCTCACGCAGCATGACGGATTTGGCCAGGTTCGTCTTAACCTGTTCAAGGAATCTTTGTGATTCGTCATCCAACTTGTCAGCATACGGCAACAGATGATTCGTGAGCAGTTCCTTCTGCGGCTTGAACCCCAGAGCCTTGATCCGCTCTGGGGTTGTAACAAATGCCTCGTATTCATCGTCTATAAGCATTTTGAGCGATTTTAATCTAATAATTCACAAAAACGGTAAACATCACTGTTCCATCAACCATCAAGTTCACGAGCGATTCTAACACATGTTACAATCCACTGCACTTTATTTATCATCCAGTCACCTACACATGAAAAACAACGTTTAATTTAAAGCAAGTCATCAATAAAATTCAGCAAGAAAAGAAATCCGAATAAATTGAAGGCTCATTTATAATTTTTTAACGTTCCATTTTACGATTTTTATACACTTTTACGATTTAGATTGACGTTTCATGATCAAATTGCAATGTCATGTCAAATGCCTTGAAGAAGGTCGAATTATTTTGATCGTGCGACTAATTTTACGCAGATTTTTTATTTTTTTCATACAAAGAATAAAATTATTATAACCCAACAAGGACCTTGTAACCCATATATTGAAATAAATACATTGATTTTAAACAAAAGTAGGATTATTTTAAAATTATTGTTAGTTAAATAAAATATTATTATGTATTAATTTAATAATATTAGGTACTTAGTTATGCAAAATTTTTTTGGCTCACAAGTTACAGTTGGTAGACATTAGACACCAGTTGCAGTTCAGGGTAGCACTGCCGTTTATTCTAGCGCACGGCTAGACCTATTGTACACTGCTACAATCTAATAGCTTTTCTTGTACCATGTAACGTTCAGCATGCGATATCCGCCAGCTCTATTCATGTAAGATCTTAAACTACTACTAAATAAAGAGCAATGTCCTGACTACTTAACTCAACAACGCCAGGCCAAACCCGCCACCTAGAATGTAGAATTTTGGCACAGAAGTTCCTTTTATATAATTTAGGTACGACAAGGAAAAAGGCTAGATTTTTCGATATTTCCCCGAGAGCGAAGCCGGACGTTCACTAGTTTTTAGTAAAAATATAGGAACTCTAGCGGATGTCCGCGACTTCATCTGCGTGGAATAAGTTTTTTAAATTCCCGCGGGAACTCTTTAATTTTCCGAGATAAAAGTAGCCTATGTCACTCTGCAGATCCATATCTATTCCATGCAAAAAATAAAGTCGCACGTCGATCCGTTGCGGCGAGAATGAAGGACACACCAACAAACAAACACACTTTCGCACTTATGATAATAAAGGCGTGAGTAGGTATTTTCTTCAAGCTTTCGCCAGGTTTAGCGCCTGCACAGTAAAATTAGCTGGTAGGGTAGTAACACAAAATAAGACTACAAAATAAGTGTATAAAACTCATGATTTCTTTATTACTTTAACAATAAACACATGAAGCAAAATTATTATGTTGCATTACTATTATCACTTTTTCGGTTCAATGTTGAATACATTCAGTTAATTTTATGTTTATTACATTCAAAAATCGGTAGTTATAGCACCAAAGTACAATCATGTATTTATTGTACTTTGGTGCTATAACAAAGTACATACAATAATTTATTCGCATCTTACAGTACAGTTTTAATAAAATAGGATACAAATTAAAAAAAGATTTCTTGATTATTACAACAGTAAAAAATTATGCAAAATGATTGTTACATTTTTATAATGACTTTCTTAATTTCCTATATTCACTTACAACTTTTAGTACAGTACAACTAAACTAGTAAATAAGTGTAACCACTATCTTTTTCTATATAACTTATAAAAAATAAAATATCAACATTATGCAAAATATTATTAAGTAATAAAATATTATAACCTATATCGAATCAAGTTCCAATATTCAGTTTTAATTTCATTTAAAATCAGACATTAAATATTTTGCTATAATATTATCAGTAAATTCAGCAACAACATAATAATTTTATAGTAAAAAGGACCTTATGACGATTGATTTAAAATCGAAAATAAAATACCAGCAATTTTAATTTCCAAAGTTTCAGCTTGGTACGCTGATTGGAGATGCATGGACGAACTTGAACTTTAGTAAAATAATATTAAGGTCCATTTTACTATAATAATAAAAAAATAAAATATTCTATCCACGTCGCGTTGGTGAGATAGAGTAGCATTATGTTTTCGAGAGAGTGTGCAACTTTATGACATTTGCTTGAATAACAAAACACGCGAAATAAAAATTTTCAAAATGCATACAATTCTTAATTCATCAGTGTAAAAATAAAATAAATATGGCTTCCATCTTAGACTAAATCATAAAGTATACTAGTACGATAGCAGTCAAGGACAAAATTTTCATCAAATAACTATTACAGTAATTAGATCTTCGTAAAACACACATTCACAATTAAAAAAAATATGTATGACAGGCAAACTAGAGGCCACGATAAGCTCGCGACTCCATCGCTCCGCCTCAAGAAAGTCCGAATGTCGTTTGTGGGAACGAGCATTCCATTCTATAACAAAATTCCACAACTTATTTTAAAGTAGCCTTTACACAAGTTTAAGAAATCCATGCTCCTGAAAAAAGCTTATTATACTGTTGAAGATTATGTAAATGAAAAAAGAGCATGGATTTGACTCGCTCCAGCAATACTAAGGACAGCGGTTACTTATGTATCTATACATTTACGTTTTGATCACCGAGTTTATTGATGGTTATTCTCGGTAGGAATGGAATTCCGAACCAGTGGTAGATTCACTCGACTATTCAAATCACTTGTTAAAGTCAACTTGAATAATTCAAATTCAAATTTTTTTTATTCAAATAAACTTTTACAAGTACTTTTGAGTCGTCAAGTGAATCTACCACTGGTTCAGAATGAATTCTTACCGAGAAGAACCAACAAGAAACCCGGTGGTTGCTCTTTTTAAATAATTCAATGACAATTAATAAATCAATGTGTACATAAGTAACCGCTGTCCTTAGCATTGCTGGAGCGATCAAATCCATGCACCTCTATCATTTACATAATTTTCAACAGTATAATAAGCTTTTTTCAGAATAAAAAAAATAATTAAATAGTTACTAATATAGCTCTTTTTAAATAATTCATTTACAATTAATAAATCAATGTGTACATAAGTAACCGCTGTCCTTAGCATTGCTGGAGCGATCAAATCCATGCACCTCTATCATTTACATAATCTTCAACAGCTTTTTTCAGAATAAAAAAAAATTAAATACTAATATAGCTCTTTTTAAATAATTCATTTACAATTAATAAATCAATGTGTATACGAGTAACCGCTGTCCTTAGCATTGCTGGAGCAATCAAATCCATGCTCCTCTATCATTTACATAATCTTCAACAGTATAACAAGCTTATTTCAGAATTAAAAAAAAAAAAATACCCCTACATAACTTTTTTTTTTTTAAATTAAATACCTACATAGCTATTAGGAAATAACAGTGTCTCGTTGTGTGGTATAGAGGCTGGCTGCGAACACTATGTCCCGTTTGATGGCGGTCGATGCCTCCATCATCTTGGCTTGGAGCTTCGGATCGCCGATGGCCACCGCCGCGTCTTTCACGTCTACTAGCAGCTGTGGATTAAACAAATCATTATAACAAGTGAACTTAATTTAACGAATTAAAAAATACGACTGCCCTGCCATATTATTTTTGGAGTTTACCTACTTATGAAGCGATTTGCATATATATGTCACCGTAAGATTGTAAAAACCGTTAGATGATAATCTAACTCGCGAAATTCTAAACTGTCGAAAGATTGTACGCTGTTGAATGTTCCGAGTGTCAATTTTAGAAATATTCATTTTATTTACGTTTTCTTGTCTCTTTCTTGTAGGTTAGGTTAGGGTTCGACATAAATAATCAAGTAGGGCACTTAGGTTTTGTCGGGTTTAAATACCTATCAGATTACAATCTACCGGAAAATAATGCGTTAAATTCTAATCTTTCGACAGTTTAGAATTTCGCGAGTTAGATTATAATCTAACGGTTTTTACAATCTTACGGTGACATATATATATATATAGCCTTTGGGATCTTATTTACATTTTTTATTGAATGATATTTTTTTGTGAATCGCTAAATATTGAACTATAGTGTTGCTGTTGCTTGATGTTTGTGTTAACTAAAACTAATGCATCTTGTATTTGGACAATCCAGCATCATACGTATAACGTACAACAAACACGCGACGTACGTCATACGTGCAACAAACCTATGAAACGTCAAACCTCACGCGTAACCAAACTCAAAATTGAAACGTTTTTAGAATTTCTAACCGATTTCCAACAAGTCCTAATAAAAAAAATAAAAATCCCGACTGCCTTGCCAAAAAACGAACTAAAAAGTTAAAAATCTAAAGTAATCTAGTTATATGGAATCTTATTCACATTTTTTTTAATGATATTTTTTTGTGAATCACTGGATATTAATCATGTTATACATTTTTGGAATCTACTCATCATTTTCTAGATGATGATTATATAGTTAATCTTATGTTCGTTCTTTTTTTTTCAATTTTGGTCTTTAATGCGGGACCATGGTTAGCCCATCAATTTTTTTAAAATTTTACTAGCCTATGTCACCCTGAATAAGCTAGGGATTCTAACTATACCTCATTTATCAAAATCGGTTCAGGTGTATAGAAGTTATGGTGGAATATACAAACTCGCATGCATACATACATACATGGACCCTGAAAACAATATACTCCTTTTTTCAGGCAGTCGTATAAAAACCATGCTAATATTATACATTCTATCGACGTGTTCCACGACAAAATCAATAAATTTACAGCGAAAGTTATTAACACTTTTAAAAGCGCTACTTAATTTAATTAACAATAAATAAAGTGAGTTAACAACCTAGTTTAAAATTTTTAGCAATAAGTAGTTTATATAATTTAACTTAACAATTTGTATATGGAAGTACGATCTTTATAGTGTGCATGATGTGTCTACCTATAAATGAAATTATGTGTTTTCCGTTACCCTAAGTTTAATTTACATGTAATTTTATTGGTAGTCCAAGTAAGGATTTAAAAAAAATAATGTGTGTCTGTCTGTCTGCTACGCTTTCACGGCCCATCTGTTCAACCGATTTTGATGAAATTTGGTATATGGATAGGTTGTATTCCGGGGAAGGATATAGGCTTCTTTGTATCCCGGAAAATTAAAGAGTTCCCGCAGGAATCAAAAAATTTAATACGCGCGGACGAAGTCGCGGGCGTCATCCAGTAATATTATAAATATATAATATTACTAGATGACTAGTATAATGCGAAAGTGTGTTTGTTTGTTAGTTCGCCAAATAAGGCTCCTATAGTTCTTTACAATCTTCGAGTCCTCACCTCGTGTAACTGTTGGATGCACCTCACAATGATGCCCTCTTGCACGTCTGTGAGGTCCATTATCTCCGCGAAGGGTTTCTCTAGAGCCCACTCGTACACCACCCTCACCAGGCCGAAGTTAAGCCGCTCTTGCTGACCCTCGAATTGACCCACCTGTCACAAAGACGAATAAAATAAGCGAAATCAATAGATTTTTGGAGATTACCTCCTTTAGAATCGATTTTCATATATATGCCCGGGGTATGAAAATTTATGGGGAGTGAAATGAAACTTTCTCCGTTACGTCATGTTTCCATAGTAACACTTGTTTATGTTTCCATGACTATGTAAAGTATTTTGATGAATATAAATTACTCCGAAAGGATTTATTGTCAAGAAACTGTTTTTCGGCGCGATTTTACCAATATGGCGGCGCGAGCGGCAAAGATACGACGTGAAAATTCGGAAAGAGCACGTCGGAATCTATAAAATACACTAATTTTCAAATCTCCCGAGAAGCTTTCCAGGTAAAATTACCAAATAACCGTATTATTATATCATTAACATAAATAAATGTATCAAGCATGCTTTCAGTAATATAAAAAAATGCGTTCATTTACTACATTTTATATTCGCTCGTAAAGACACACACACTATTTATATTTATTTAAAATAATCTTTTAAAAGTTCTTTTCTCAAACATGCATGGAAATATTGTCATTATTTTCGAAAAAAGAACACGCGAAGTATCGAATTTTCGGACAAAGAAAATCAAATCCATTGCAGGAGCGTTTTTTGAATTTGGAACATTACAACGCTCCTGCAATGTTGTATGAAACGGCGTGCTGGGGGTTATTAAATACTCTTTGATCGGATCTCTTTTGTCATTCTTGGCATACCATAGTCTCTTTGCTTAGTATAAATTGGTGGCTGTATAGCCATAAATGCGTTTGCCTGTCGGCACAGATGATAAAAAAAAATTGGCGGCAAAGCTGAAAATTCGTCTTGATTTGTTATTTACATACTTAATAAATATAAATTTAATTATTTAGTAAAATGAGTTCCAACGGTTCAGAGAGTGAAACGGAGATTGATTGTACTCCACCAGATTTAAGATCAGAAGCCAAATTGGCAATGGAAAACCTGCTTCCAGCGAAGTCCAAAGAAAAATACATGAAAGTATTTAAAAATTATATGAGTTGGAAAAACGAGAAAAAGTGAACATTTTCTCCGAAACAGTATTTTTGGCGTATTTTAATGAGATTGCTAGAACTAAAAAGCCATCTACATTATGGGCAATTTATTCCATGCTGAAATGTACAGTTCATGTTAAAAAAGTATTTCTTAGTACGGCATTAACTTGAAAAATTATGGGATCTTAACTACTTAAACGACAATCGATATGTTTTATTTCCCTGCATTCTTTTGAGAAAAGCACTATATATGCCTCGGCGGAAATGACAATTGCCTGTCTCATATTAGTGAAGTCCTCGCCTACGACTCGGCCTTCAAACTCATTTTCGACCTGCAATTGCCTATTTCCCAGCCTTTGCAATAATGTACTATTCAAATCGTCTAATTTAATTATTTATTTTATTACTTGTTATTTGCGTCTTACACTTTTTGAAAGTCAATATTTAATTACATTTTATTGATTTTCACGTGTACGAAAAGTGTACGTATATATTATTACAATATGTACCACGACGTCATGCAATTTATTTATTAATTTATTATTTAATATATATTACATCTAAACTAAGCTCACCAAATACTTAGCTTCGATAGCCGCCAGTTCTTCATCAATCTGCTGGATAGCCTTCACTGCTTCTGCCAGTTTATCCGTCAGCATTTGTTCCGCCTTGGTCTTAGCTTGGAACACGAAACAACTCAACAGAGCGGGGATAACTTACATTAAACTCACCAAATACTTAGCTTCAATGACCGCCAGTTCTTCATCAATCTGCTGGATAGCCTTCACTGCTTCTGCCAGTTTATCCGTCAGCATTTGTTCCTCCTTGGTCTTAGCTTGGAACACGAACCAGCTTAACAGAGCGGGGATAACTTACACTAAACTCACCAAATACTTAGCTTCGATGGCCGCCAGTTCTTCATCGATCTGCTGGATAGCCTTCACTGCTTCCGCCAGTTTATCCGTCAGAACTTCTTCTTCTGTTGGGCAGGTTTCCGCACTTAAACCTTCAGCTGGAGGTCTGTTGTGCGTCAGCA
This sequence comes from Erebia palarica, assembly GCA_964035005.1. NCBI lineage: Eukaryota > Metazoa > Arthropoda > Insecta > Lepidoptera > Nymphalidae > Erebia > Erebia palarica. Next base: position 23,156,266 of record OZ035994.1, read on the forward strand.
CTTGTTCCGCCCTAGTCTTCGCTTGGAAAACGAAACAGCTTAGCAGAGCGGGGATAACTTACACTAAACTCACCAAATACTTAGCTTTGATGGCCGCCAGTTCTTCATCGATCTGCTGGATAGCCTTCACTGCTTCCGCCAGTTTATCCGTCAGCACTTGTTCCGCCCTAGTCTTCGCTTGGAAAACGAAACAGCTTAGCAGAGCGGGGATAACTTACACTAAACTCATCAAATACTTCGATGGCCGCCAGTTCTTCATCGATCTGCTGGATAGCCTTCACTGCTTCCGCCAGTTTATCCGTCAGCACTTGTTCCGCCCTAGTCTTCGCTTGGAAAACGAAACAGCTTAGCAGAGCGGGGATAACTTACACTAAACTCACCAAATAATTAGCTTCGATGGCCGCTAGTTCTTCATCGATCTGCTGGATAGCCTTCACTGCTTCCGCCAGTTTATCCGTCAGCACTTGTTCCGCCCTAGTCTTCGCTTGGAAAACGAAACAGCTTAGCAGAGCGGGGATAACTTACACTAAACTCACCAAATACTTAGCTTCGATGGCCGCTAGTTCTTCATCGATCTGCTGGATAGCCTTCACTGCTTCCGCCAGTTTATCCGTCAGCACTTGTTCCGCCCTAGTCTTCGCTTGGAAAACGAAACAGCTTAGCAGAGCGGGGATAACTTACACTAAACTCACCAAATACTTAGCTTCGATGGCCGCTAGTTCTTCATCGATCTGCTGGATAGCCTTCACTGCTTCCGCCAGTTTATCCGTCAGCACTTGTTCCGCCCTAGTCTTCGCTTGGAAAACGAAACAGCTAAGCAAAGCTGCGATTTCCGCTGGACTTTTATCCGTGAAAACATTCCGAAACACCAACTCCGATATTATCAACTCGTTGGTACCCATACAGCACGCGACTCTGCCTTTTAATATAACGCTGTCGTGTTCATCTATATAGTTCAGTTCTCGTAAAACTAGTAATCTTCTTTGGTAATCCGGGTATAAGGCGAGATTTTCGAATGAAAGCAAGCGTTTGTATTTGTCGCGTTTCCTTTCCGCTTGTTTTCGCTCGTACACGATCGCGAATTCGCTTTTGAAGTTTGCGATGTCGGTGGCTTTCTTTTGGGCGTCAAGTTCTTTCTGAAAAAAGTTAAAAGATTAAATACTTTTAGGAACCGATTCGATTATTGAACAACTGAGTATATTACACAGAAAATAGCCGCGCCGGATTGAGAACCTCCTCATTTTTATACGACTGCTTGAAAAAAGGAGTATATTGTTTTCAGGGTTCATGTATGTGAGTTTGTATATTCCACCATAACTTCTATACGCCTGAACCGATTTTGATAAATGAGGTATCGTTAGAATTCCTAGCTTATCCCGGGTGACATAGGCTAGTAAAATTTATAAAATAATTGATGGGGTGACCAGGGTCCCGCAAAAAATGTTAATAAGGTTCTATTTAACTAGATTAGTTTAGATTTTTAACTTTTTAGTTCGTTTTTTGGCAGGGCAGTCGTGATTTTTATTTTTTTTTAATAGGACTTGTTGGAAATCGGTTAGAAATTCTAAAAACGTTTCAATTTTGAGTTTGGTTACGCGTGAGGATTGACGTTTCATAGGTTTGTTGCACGTATGACGTACGTCACGTGTTTGTTGTACGTAATACGTATGATGTGGGATTGTCTGAATACAAGATGCATTAGTTTTAGTTAACACGAGCATCAAGCACGTGCGTTGTCTGTCTGTGGCACGTGCGTTGCGTGTTTGTTGTATGTATGTATGACGCGCATGTAATGCACGTGCGACTCACGTTTGTGTTACACATAATATGTTTCGAACCTAATTTTACTTAATATTACAAATGCGAATGTTTGGATGGATGTATGGATGTTTGTTACTCAATCACGCCCCAACAGCTGAACGGATCTGGCTGAAATTTGGCACAGAGATAGATTATAGTCTGGAATAGCACATAGGTTACTTTTTATCCCGGAAAATTAAGGAGTTCCCGCTGGTACCATAAAAACCTCGATCCACGCAGACGAAGTCGCGGCCATTAGCTAGTACCAACAATAAAGCAGGAAGCCCAGGGGTTAGCGATACGCTATAAGGAACGGCTCCTGACACATCTAAATCCGCAAGCTAACAGGCTCTTGGTGGAGGATTGCCCAAGAAGACTAAAAAGAAAAAGCATACTCGACCTGGGTTAAATGACTAACGAGTTCTGATTCCTATATGAGGATCAGTTCTAAACGACAGTTCAATATAAAAATACTAGTGGTTCGCCACGAACTGAGACCTCGGGGTAACCATAAGATAGTTTTAACTATATATTGTAATAGTTAACTTTTAACATTAGACGCAAAAGTGCTAAAGAGTTATTGGATTGAAAAGAATAAACATTTACAGAGCGACATAATTGTGAAGTTCTGTTAAAAATACTGAAGCTAATTAGAAATTAAATAATTTTGTTTCCTTATAATATTTATCTTATTTTAGTATTTGTTGTTCAAGTACAGGATATAATTCAAATAAATGATCAAGTTTCAGGCTCAGCCTTTCAGAAGATTGAGAGTTCTGAGGTCAACTTTGGACGTTAGAAAATCTCCACTTTGAAAGCCCCCATTTCGTCAATGTTAGGGGAAAAATAAAAATATTTTTTGTACTCTATTTCTAATTATCTTGAAAATGATATACCCCAACCCTATGTAACGTTATAAAAAATATTTTACTTCGCATTCGCTTCTATGAGGGCCCCCCTGAAATAATGATTTTTATAACTTTTTAACCCATATTCGGCTGGAGGCCATCGCTTTACATATTATATTTAAATTTGAAGTTATTACGTTCAGCAATTGAGAAGTTATAAGGCTCTGACAGACGGACGGACGGACGGACGGACAAGTGCAAATTCACTCAAGTAGACTCAGAGACCTTCGCTTCGCTCGGTCAAATAAGTTAAGAGAAATCTATCAATTACCTTCAACTTGTTCATTTTATCGAGCGAGTGTAAAATCTCTCCGGTGGATATAGCGAGGGACTGTGTGAGGCTGACTCGGTCCAGGGTTGTCGCTCCGGTGCGGACCGCGTGAGAAATACGGGCCAATTCCTGTACTGCGCTAGCGCAAGTGGACCCTACTGGGGCATCCTTAAACCTGGAAGATTTTTAAAAATGTTTCACAGTTCAATTGGGTAGTTGACAACTAGTCAAAACAGCAACTTTTTTTCAAACGTCAAAACGCGTGCTTAGTATGGATTTTGTATGAAATTTTAAGTTGTGACGTCATCAAAGTTCGACGCACTTTTTGTACTTTAATCGGTAGTTTAAAATGGTTATTCAAAATAAAACTAGCAGGGGACGTGGATACTACGTCTTTTGGGAGATCGTTTATTTAATAATCACTAAATAATAATTTATTTCACTAGTAGTCAAATACCCAATTATTGCATAATAGGTGTCAGAGACATGTTTAACTCAGAAAAAGGTTTCGTGGAGTGGATGAGACGTCTTTTTTATAAGTGTGAGTGATCCTATCAGCAGCAGCAAATTTCCGCATATATAGAATATATTCTATTATATTTTGTCAGTAACAAAGAAAATAATTTTAAAATAAATAGCTTAGATACGTATGTACTCGCTTCTACTCGCGAAAAATACACGAAAATTCGATTTCCTTACATGAAACCATGTCAACTTCCAAAATGAAGTGCTATTTTTTTTTAAATATCGCTTTAAACGATAGACGCGCAACGTACTTTTTAACGTAAGCGCCAACACTGTTATTACCTTGTTACAAGTTAATTAAACAACCAATCGAAAACCAATCTAAGAAGTAACTGAAGAAATACTTCTAGGTTTTTTGGAAAAACATAAACCCAACTAAAATAGTGCGCTTTTCCTGAGATAAACAGCAAAATGTGTGCAAAACATGCATTTCTCAACAAAATATACTATCGAGAAAATTTTCACCAATCGTGATTTTAAAGCAAGTAATCCAAGATGAAAGTCCGAATATCATTTCTCCAAATATTAAGGTGGTAACTTTTACAAATTCCGAGATATTAATAATAATAATATTAACGATTTCAAACTACAAAATTGCATATAAAACACCCTTAACATAACTTAGATGTGTTCAGATATATCAAAATACGCTGGAAGGACCCCTACTTGTATGGACATTTATTTGGCAGTACTAGAAAGTATATTAGACTAGCGAATGCCCGCGACTTCGTCTGCGTGGTTTGAGGTTTTTGGTTCCCGCAGGAACTCCTTGATTTTCCGGAATAAAAAGTAGCCTATGTGCTATTCCAGACTATAATCTATCTTTGTGTCAAATTTCAGCCAGATCTGTTCAGCCGTTGGGGCGTGATTGAGTAACAAACATCCATACATCCAGACATCCATACATCCATCCAAACTTTCGCATTTATAATATTAGAAAGATTAGTATGATAAGATAGTAAGTAAGATAAGATTAGAAACTTAGTTTTTTGTATTTAAATTACCTTGGCATTTGTCTCTGTTCCCAGTCTTTTATGACCATGTTGTGGTCGATTTTGAGATTCATTTTAGTCACCGCCACAACATTCTTTGGTGCAATACATAATATAGTGTGATCCATCGTACTTTCCTCGGTGCCTGGAAGTTATAATATAAATAAGAAGATGGCCGCAACTTCGTTCGCATGGGTAAGGTTTTTAATTCCCACGGAAACTCCTTCACTTTCCGAGATAAAAATAGCCCATGTCCTTTATTTATTTATTTTTATTATTTTTGTACAAAATATTGTCTTAAGACTAATTTTAAAAAAGTGGACAAAGGTAAAGCTTATCTCTAAAAAGAAATCTCTTCCAGCCTTCCTTGAAAGTGAGTAAGGTGAAATTGTTAAGTAGTATAGGTACAAAAATAAAATATTTTATTGGAATTAAAAAAAAAAAAACTACTACTCCGGGATACAACCTATCCTATCACAAATTTCATCAATATCGGTTGAAAACATGGGCCGTTAAAGCGTAGCATACAGGCTTCGGCCGTGGCTAGTTACCACCCTACCGGTAAAGACTTCCCGCTAAGCGATTTAGCGTTCAGGTACGATGCTGTGTAGAAACCGAATAGGGGTATGGGTTTCAATATAACACTCCCATGCCCCTAACAGGTTAGCCCGCTACCATTTTAGACTGCATCATCACTTACCATCAGGTGAGATCGCAGTGAAGGGCTAACTTATAGTGGATAAAACAAGTCATAATTAAAAAAATTAAAAAAACACAACTGCCCTGATAATAAACGAACTAAAAAGATAAAAGTCTAAATGAATCTAGTTAAATTAGAATCTTATTCACATTTTTATTAAATGATATTTTTTTGTGAATCTCTGGATATTGAACTATAGTGTTATATATTTTTGGAGTCTACTCATCATTTTCTAGATGATGATTATATAGTTAATCTTATTTTCGATTTTTTTTTCAAATTTAGCCTTTAACGCGGGACCATGGTCACCCCATCATTTTTTTTAAATTTTTACTAGCTGTCACCCGGAATAAGCTAAGGATTCTCACGATACCTCATTTATCCTCATTTATCAAAATCGGTTCAGGCGTATAGAAGTTATGGTGGAATATACAAATATACATACATACATATATGAACCCTGAAAACAATGTACTCCTTTTTTCAGGCAGTCGTATAAAAAACACATTCTTTCGCATTTATAATATCAGTATTACATGGATCTAGGACTAGTCTTACCTATGTTGTCGTAAGTCGTCGTGAAGCTTAACATTCTGTACCAGTTCTCGTCCACGTCAAAGTTGTATCTTGCCGTGTCTTTCTCTGCCGTGTCCAGTACTAACACTTTGTATGGAGTCAGTCGAGGACCTGCGATATTAAAAAAATCAAACAATAGTACATTAAATCTCGAGACCGGGAAGTACGCGTTTTCTGGTCGAGTGTTAGTTAGACTATATACGAGACCAGAAATGCTCTCCCGGTCGAGGTGTGTATAGTGCTTTTCTAAAAAATGAAACAAGTGACTTTTTTTTTAATATATTTTTTTGCGCTGTGAGTGCTGAACGCGTAATACGGTAGAGTTCCAAATGTAAACTATTTAGGCCAAAGAACATTATAACAAGTTACAAGATATTCAGGAAGAAAGATTCCAAATTCAAACTTATGATATGTAATGAAAATACATACATTCTTTACTGGCCTAGGCCGGGAAGTTTAACTTTCGAACTCATTTACAGGGGCATGAAATGTTCACATTTCATATCATTTTTTAGAAAACACATTCACGTCGTTTGAAGTTTCAAATATCATTATACTTAGTTAGCACACACTTACCACCATCACCACCATACACACATTACCACACTTAGTTTTAAATTAAGTAGAGTACATAGGTACTATAAGTTAATTCGTTAAATTATACTTAGATTGTGTGGGTCAGATTTATTTATTTATCTTTCTTGAAATTGGTAAGTATTGTTAGGCCCACTTGCTCGAGAACTCTTTAGTTAAATATTTTAACGTTGTCTCTTTTTGGCAACTGCAATATGCATTTGCCAAGAAGGGACAGCATTACAAAATTTAACTATATCAGTTTAAATGTCCTTGTGCAAGGAAGTCCCTTAGAAGGAATAGTTAAAGCGAGTTGTACATGGCATCACTACAGTGGTCGATTCAGGTGTAGAGCTGGCAACACTAGTCTAGGAACTCTATGATAATATATCATAATGGAGGTCGTGTTTGTGAGATTAATTGCGGATTAAATAATAATAAGTGGTTAGTATGGTATTTTGAGAGGTCTCGGTGATTCTTTGACCTAATTCACTCACTCTTCCTCTAAAAGTTTGAATAGGCATGATGACAGTATCCAAGAATCAATGAAATTATGAATTTATCTAATGAAATAGGATTCATGGATTATAAAAAACTTATTTATTTTTCTATTTCGAGTGAGATTGTTATTTATTTTGATAAAATAAAACTATAAAATACAGCAATCCGCCATATTGTATAAAACACCACTGAAGCGAATGAAATCACAATTGTTTTCGAGCTTTGACAATCGGCAAACAATCTCTATAAGTATCTACAAGTGATTTAAATGTTTATCAAGTATTTTCGTGTTTTTTTGTTTCCTTAAGATCAGAGACAAGTAACATATAGGATACTTAAGATCATTTCCATAATCTAGCTTTGTTTTACCGAATCCAAAATCAAGAAATTAAAAATCGTGAGCCAGGGATCAAGGATTTACCAAAGCTATTCATTGTTTATAGTGGTTTCAGTGATATCGACTGTTTACCGTGCTTGTTTTCAATGTTTCACTAAAAAATTTTGATTTTGAACTTTTGCAATCAAAATTGATGAGATGTAAAAATGTGCTGTAGAGGTAGTCTGACCATAGATGTAATCTGTCAATGTCAGTGTAACTCTAGGTACACTATATATTTTTCTTGAATTCTCGTCGATAATTATCTTGTACAATGAGTCGTACAATAGAATTACTGGTGGGTGACACACTGACCTTACACCGAATAATAAGTACCTACTAATGTAAAACGTAAACTAAACTAATAGAAAAGTCCTATTACAGCGTAAAGGATTATTTGAATGATAGCAAGGCATGGGTATGAATTGTTACAGCGGCTGATTATGTAATGTTATATTATAAGTACATATATATAATTTGAAATATTTGTGAGATGGTGATAATAAAAAAAAAGCGGGTTTATTGCGGGCTCTTCTCAGACCAGGGCACGTTTGGAACCCTCGTAGCTTTAGTTTTAAGATACCGTAGTTAATTATCACCATCACGTCTTATGCTCTGTAAGCATGACGTTCAGAAGGTGTACTTTGTAGGTACATATTTTGAATAAATATGTTTTGAGTTTGAGATCGAGTTCAATAATTTCTGTACAAAAAGTAATGATATCCCATCAAAAACATAAATGTAAAATGAGAGCCAAGTTCAAAATTGTGATATATATGCCTTGGTTGTTGACTTCAGCGACAAAAGAAGTGAGATCTAAATGGGTGCCAAGTTCAATGGTCAGTCCTGCAATTTATTTATCCCATCAAAAACATAAATGTGAAATGAGAGCCAAATTCAAAATTGTGATATATATGCCTTGGTTGTTGACTTCAGCGACAGAAGAAGTGAGATCTAAATGGGTGCCAAGTTCAATGGTCAGTCCTGAAATTTATTTATAACTACATATAATATTTTATAACAACTTAAAATATCATTTCTTCTTATAACTTAGTATAAAATGTTGAAGACTAAGGCTTTGGCTTGGCTAGTTTCCATATACGAATTATTATTAAGTAGGTACCTAAAAGTACAGTTTTTACCAGCAAGTAAAATTTTCGGAAGAATAAAATAAGAACTTACAGCTTTACAACTTGTGAAGGCTATAATTCGTATATGAAAACTAGCCAAGCCAAAGCCTTAGTCTTCAACATTTTATACTAAGTTATAAGAAGAAATGATATTTTAAGTTGTTATAAAATATTATATATTGTTATAAATAAATTGCAGGACTGACCATTGAACTTGGCACCCATTTAGATCTCACTTCTTCTGTCGCTGAAGTCAACAACCAAGGCATATATATCACAATTTTGAATTTGGCTCTCATTTCACATTTATGTTTTTGATGGGATAAAGAAATTGCAGGACTGACCATTGAACTTGGCACCCATTTAGATCTCACTTCTTTTGTCGCTGAAGTCAACAACCAAGGCATATATATCACAATTTTGAACTTGGCTCTCATTTTACATTTATGTTTTTGATGGGATAGAAGTATAGATAATTTGTAAACTTACCGTTTCCACTCAAATAAACACCCAACTGGTTGATATACGGACCCGCAGATAGTATTAGTACTTTTCCAGGAACAAATTCCTTCACAACTTTGGGTTGGTTCAACAGAATCGGCATTATTTCGTTCAGCACTTCAATGTAAGCCACCGCGGTGTCGTAGAACGAAGCGAGGGGTGTCAAATGTGACGATAAAGGAGTGCTGCATTTTTCGGAATACTCTTTTTCAGCTATTTGCAGCTGTTTCCGGTAGTTGTCCGCTTGACATACTTGGTAGAACTCACGGAACGAACGCTGCATCATCCCTTCTACTGATACTGTGGCAACCCTGCAAACAATCTTTATTTTTTTATTTTCCAGACTAGAGTTTGGCATTCCAAATAAAGTAGTTTAACAATTAATGATATCAATTTATAGGATAATAAAGATATAATACAGATAACATATAGAATGGAATGAAGTGTAGGAACACTAAAACCAAGATCTAAAGAGCGCACCATGTGTTAGACTTGCTTAGACTTTACTTATGTTCTGTTGCATAATAGTTGGTTAGCTCGTCAAACTTATCTGACCCGGTGGATCTGACCCAGTGGCCAAAATTGGAACTAATTTGTATGCCTGATTAGTTTGGTTTTTAATTTTAATGTCACCGTTAGATTGTAATCTAAGATCTAAGTAGCGAAATTGTAAACTGTCGACAGATTGTGAACCGTTCAATGTTCTGAGTGTAAATTTTTGAAATATTATTCATTGTATTTACGTTTTCTTGTCTCTTTCTTGTAGGTTAGGTTAGGGTTCGATATAAATAATCAGGTAGTAAAAATAATGCGTTAAATTGTAATCTGTCGAACGTTTACAATTTCGCTAGTTAAAGGTGGGAGGCTTCGACCGTGGCTAGTTAACCCAAGCGATTTAGCGTTCCGGTACGATGCCGTGTAGAAACCGAATAGGGGTGTTTAATATAACTGCCATGCTCTAACAGGTTAGCCCGCTACCATCTTAGACGGCATCATCACTTACCATCAGGTGAGATCGAAGTCAAGGGCTAACTTTTAGTGGATTTAAAAAAGGGTCATTTAGTGCTACAAAAGTTTAAAAATAAAGGTAATACCGTAACAAGCTGAGTATCATGGCGTATGTAAGCCTGAACTGTGAGGACAGTTTCTGCGGAGTTCCCAGCATCATGCCCTTTAACGTCACTTGGTCTGGCACGCTCTCTTTGCATAGTATTATCACTGTACCCGTGTCATCCAGACCTGACAGTGCAACAAACAATACAGAGTAAAACGGTGCTTATTTTAGCCCTTTTTTATACGACTGCCTGAAAAAAGGAGTATATTGTTTTCAGGGTTCATGTATGTATGCATGTATGTATGTGAGTTTTGTATATTCCACCATAATTTCTATACGTCTGAACCGATTTTGATAAATAAGGTATCCTTAGAATCCCTAGCTTATTCCGGGTGACATAGGCTAGTAAAATTAAAAAAAAATTGATGGGGTGACCATGGTCCCGCATTAAGGATTAAATTTGAAAAAAAAACTAAAATAAGATTAACTACATATTCAACATCGAGAAAATGATGAGTATATTCCAAAAATATTTAACACTATAGTTCAATATCCAGTGATTCACAAAAAATTTTTTAATAAAAATGTGAATAAGATCCTAATGTAAATAGATTAATTTAGATTTTTAGCTTTTTAGTTCGTTTTTTGGCAGGGCAGTCGTATTTTTTAAGTTTTCATTAAATTATGACTTGTTCACCATATATGAATGGATATGCTTTTATTGTACGCCACGACCTTGCTGGTGTTTTTTAAGCGGGAGGTCCCGGTTCGATTTCGGTTCCCGGAATTTATAATTTCGGAATTTTCTCTAGTCAGGTCTGGTAGGAGAATTCTGCCGTAACTTGCCGGTGTTTCCTAAGCGGGAGGTCCCGGGTTCGATTTCGGTTCCCGGAATTTATAATTTCGGAATTTTCTCTAGTCTGGTCTAGTATGAGAATTCTGCCGTGGCTTGCCGGTATTTTCTAAGCGGAAGGTCCCGGTTCGATTTCGGTTCCCGGAATTTATAATTTCAGAATTTTCTCTAGTCTCGTCTGATAGGAGACTTCTGCCGTGGCTAGTTACCACCCTACCCAGCAAAGAAGTATAAATAACTAGCTGATGCCCGCGACTTTGTCCGCGTGGATTGAGGTGTTTTATAATATTAGTATAGAAGTATCATACTAATATTATAAATGCGAAAGTTTGGATGGATGTATGGATGTATGGATGTCTGGATGTATGGATGTCTGGATGTATGGATGTCTGGATGTATGGATGTATGGATGTTTGTTACTCAATCACGACCCAACGGATGAATGGATCGAGCTGAAATTTGGCACAGAGATAGATTATAGTCTGGAATAGCACATAGGTTATTTCTTATCCCGGAAAATTAAGGAGTTCCCGCGGGAACAAAAAACCTCGATCCACGCAGACGAAGTCGCGGGCATTAGCTGGTTAGAAAATATATTTCACGCGGACGAAGTCGCGGGCATCACCTCGTATATAAAAAATTGAGAGGTGTCATGGGACACCCGGATGGAACGAAGTTCATCAGCAATATCCGGAACTTGTGCAGAAACACTGTCAGGATTCATTATTGTTATTATTTTTTATTATTGATTATGTACAAAAAACCTGTATACACTTAACAAAAATAATCGTCGCGACACCACACTGTTCAATGCGAAATAGAAAGACGAAACGAAAATAACTGGCTTGCTTTCTATGAGAGAGAGAGAGAGAGAGAGAGAAAAACACGCGCACGCCTTATAGGCCTAGTACACTGCACTTTTCACAGGGACCCTTACACATGAATCAGTGAAGTGTAATAATATTTAGGAAGAAAGGGATCCATAAATTGATACTTATTGCTTTGAAATAAGCACCACGTAATAGGCCTATTACAACTATAGCAAAAAGTGTTGTTACAACTTTTGGTCTTAATTTTTTCCGTCTAGCCCCCTTTCGCAACGCGCGAAGAACTTCGTTCCAATAACATAACTAGTCCCTTACCCCGCCTGCCAGCGCGGCCCGCCATCTGTATGTACTCAGCGGGCGCCAGGCTGCGCGACTGTACGCCGTCGAACTTGGTGATATCGTCGAACACAACCGTGCGAGCGGGCATGTTCACTCCCATCGCGAACGTCTCCGTCGCGAACAGCAGCTTTACCTGGTTTGATAACATAACTAGTCCCTTACCCCGCCTGCCAGCGCGGCCCGCCATCTGTATGTACTCAGCGGGCGCCAGGCTGCGCGACTGTACGCCGTCGAACTTGGTGATATCGTCGAACACAACCGTGCGAGCGGGCATGTTCACTCCCATCGCGAACGTCTCCGTCGCGAACAGCAGCTTTACCTGGTTTGATAACATAACTAGTCCCTTACCCCGCCTGCCAGCGCGGCCCGCCATCTGTATGTACTCAGCGGGCGCCAGGCTGCGCGACTGTACGCCGTCGAACTTGGTGATATCGTCGAACACAACCGTGCGAGCGGGCATGTTCACTCCCATCGCGAACGTCTCCGTCGCGAACAGCAGCTTTACCTGGTTTGATAACATAACTAGTCCCTTACCCCGCCTGCCAGCGCGGCCCGCCATCTGTATGTACTCAGCGGGCGCCAGGCTGCGCGACTGTACGCCGTCGAACTTGGTGATATCGTCGAACACAACCGTGCGAGCGGGCATGTTCACTCCCATCGCGAACGTCTCCGTCGCGAACAGCAGCTTTACCTGGTTTGATAACATAACTAGTCCCTTACCCCGCCTGCCAGCGCGGCCCGCCATCTGTATGTACTCAGCGGGCGCCAGGCTGCGCGACTGTACGCCGTCGAACTTGGTGATATCGTCGAACACAACCGTGCGAGCGGGCATGTTCACTCCCATCGCGAACGTCTCCGTCGCGAACAGCAGCTTTACCTGGTTTGATAACATAACTAGTCCCTTACCCCGCCTGCCAGCGCGGCCCGCCATCTGTATGTACTCAGCGGGCGCCAGGCTGCGCGACTGTACGCCGTCGAACTTGGTGATATCGTCGAACACAACCGTGCGAGCGGGCATGTTCACTCCCATCGCGAACGTCTCCGTCGCGAACAGCAGCTTTACCTGCCCCCCGATTATGTAAGAACGTTTACGTATGTACGATACCATAAACGGATGAGAATGGATATGTCACCGTAACATTGTAAAAACCGTTAGACTATAATCTAACTCGCGAAATTGTAAACTGTCGAAAGATTGTCAATTTTTGAAATATTCATTGTATTTACGTTTTCTTGTCTGTTTCATGTAGGTTAGGTTAGGGTTCGACATGGCCGGGCACTTAGGTTCTATCGGGTTAATGTGCCTAACAGATTACAATCTACCGAAAAATAATGCGTCAAATTACAATCTTTCGACAGTTTGCAATTTCGCGAGTTAGATTATAATCGGTTATAAAACGGTTTTTACAATCCTACGGTGACATATACACGAAATTGAGCTCTAATTCAATGCAGTTATGGTTTATTTTACTTTGACGCCGGACTGACGATTGGATTGGCAATTCTTACATAATCGCACCTCTGGTTTGATAAGTAAAAGTAAAATATACTTTATTGTACACAAATAAATGAAAAGACAAAAACAATCGTATTCATAAATACGGCACAACAGGCGGCCTTATCGCTTAAACAGCGATCTCTTCCAGGCAACCTTAGGGCAGAGGAAATTTTTAAAAGAAAGCGATAGGGGTGTACTGAGGCATAATATTAATAAATAAATATTATATACATAAAAACGATGTAAAAATAATAATAGGATAAACACACAGTATACAAGTAATAGGTAATAGACGACAGATGAATAAATAGATTATAATGATACATAATGTTGTTTCAATTTAGTTTTGAAGATAGGAAGAGATTGAGATAGCATAATATCCAAAGGGAGAACGTTCCAAAGCCGTATAGCAGTTACTGTAAAAGAATTTTGATAGAAGGAAGTTAAGTGTCTAGGAGTACTTAATAAAAGATTATCTTGCGAACGGAGGGAAAAATAGTGTAAATTACACATATACTTAAACCGATCTTTTAAGTAGTAAGGTGTGATGGGATTGAATATAATGCGGTAAAGAAGGTGAAGAATGTGAGTATTCCTGCGAAGGCGAATCGGGAGCCACTTGAGTGGAAACGTGATCATACTTTCGCAAGCAAAATATGAATCTATGAATCAAATAAGATAACTAATAAAATAAAATGATTTATTTGATATTTTTGAGAGCTTTTTATTTAAATACTATAAATATAACAACTTTGATAGATACATACAAATTACATGGGAATGCATCAATAGAAAGAAAAAAAAGGGTGCAGTATACTTGCAAGTGAGTATCCAGTTACTCTGTTACGCTTTATCGGTACATCTTTTCAACCAATTTTAATAAAATTTGGTAGAGACAGGTTCTATTCCGAGAAGGACAAGGGCTACTTTTATAATTAGTACTAGTACCTAAATATACTTTATAATGTTTTATCGGTCGTACATCAATCTAGCTACTATGGAAACTTTTATAATTTTTTATAGTGTTTTAAGACGTTGATTTTTTGCCAAACTGTTTTTTAATATATTATTTTTGTTCACAAAATAAAAGCTGATTTTTATGAACAAACTTTTCATTTAAAGGTAAAAAACAAAAACAAGCTTTTTCGCAAGTTTCTGCTTACGTACTAAGTATAAGAACTAAGATGATAAGTACTATATATGTAAAAAACCTTAGAAAACAAAGAGGTTAATTTAAGAATGAGTTATTCTAAAAACTACTTTAGATTTGAATTTATCGGTGTGAACTTACATGGCCAGTTTGGAACAGCATTTCGACGATTTCTTTGAGCAGGGGTAGAATACCGCTGTGGTGTACGCCGATGCCATTCTCCAACACGCGTTGCAGACGAATCACCTGGCATCATAACCTCAAATTTAAAAAAATTAAACAATTCTTAGATCCAGTTGAACGAAGCACCAACCTAATGTGTAACAAGAATGATGCCCATGTCCAAAATAAATTATTTCTTACTGATTATTAAATAAAAGGTCTTCTAAAAGACCTAAAATTCACATCCTCGGTGAGTTTTAAGTTTGTTTTTTTTTTAATTTATTTAGTATCAAAATGTTATAAAATATGAAGAAAAACAGATACATATTGGACAAGGAAGCACTAAATCTCTATAAGAGATCTCTACCCAGTGACCCTTGGCTGTGAGAAAGGTTGTGAAGGAAGAATAGGTACAACAAGATATGAGATGAATGAAACGAGATAATTTATATATATATATCATTAGTTTGTCCACTTGAAACTACAGATTAATTAACAAAAGTGCGTTGAAATTTGATGACGTCACAACTCTGTATTTCGGTATAAAGATATTTATTTCTCTTAGGGCCAATTTTTCAATCCCTCAGATAAAAGACTAGATAGTAGATATTCGACGGATAGCGCAAATTCGTATTTCTCAATAGGCAGATATGAGTTAACTGTCAAATAAAGAAATAAAGTCTGTAACGGACGGGTATATTTATCTGCTTCTTTGACAGCCGGATAAAGGGCTATCTGCCTGTTTGTTATGACGTTTTCAAGTTTTTAGGTTATATTGTGTAGCTAGTAGGTACCTATGACCTATGTGCCTAGTTTTTATAATATAAAACCTGGGAACCTGCTTAAAATAATATAAACACAAAACCAAACACGAAATGAAAATTGCGCAAATTCGAGGTTATGAATTCTTGCGATAAACGTCATTCGATAAACAAACGTCCTTTCCCAGTCTTATGCATTGAATGATATGTATGTCTATCTCGCTTGCACATATTTAGTGTGTAGTTGCTTCGAAAAGACCATAGATAGCTATCCATTGGTAAAAAGTGATTGAAAAATTATAATCCCTTGATAAACTTTCAGATAATTTTATTCTCACGATAGTTATCCAGTCGTTTATCTGAGGATTGAAAAATCGGCCTTTAAAATAACAACTATTCACAAGTTTAGTAGTAAAAGAAACATGCATTATACAATATTATAATTTAATTATTTTAGTACATACTTATTAGCATTATTAATCTAAATTCATCAATCCCGGAATAAACAATTAAATCAATCCCGGAATAAACTTGTTAAAAAGCGACAGCATGATAAATGTTTACAAAACTAGATTGTTAATCTCGATAAAATTGAGCGCCATTCGTTTATGCTGACTTGAAACAAGTAGTAATGGTAACTAATATTGCCTTAATGGTAATAAATGGCCGCCAAACCAAACAGCTATTTTAAAGCGGCCATCTTTTAACAAAGTGTTCAGTCCCAGCAACGGCCGGGTGGTCAAAATTGGAACTAATTTTTATGTCTGCTTACTGTTTAGTTTTTGTTTTTACTTTACTTTAATATTTATTAGCAAACACTAAATGTGATAGCAGCAACGCTGTCACCGGGTCAGATAAGTTTGTGGGACTATACACTATATAGTATCAAATCGTCATAGAAGAATTACAATCTTGTATTGAAGTTTTAAAAAAATAGGTTAGGTTTACTACCACCGAAGAATTTGACTCGCCTGTTTTATGAGTCAATCTTGAGAGCAAATGACAGAAATGACACAAATGACACTTACCTGTGGCAATCGTCTATCCGGTTCCTTTAAGCGCTGCAGACATTTGGAGAAGAAGGACCGTATATGGCTTTTCTCTTTGGCCGTCGTCAAGTCTACAGACATCAAGTTCTCGGCGTTTTGGTCACATCTTGAAACAAGAGGATTATTATAATGATAAAAAAGCATGGGTATGGATTGTTCCAGCGGCTAATTAATCTGATACAGTTATAAATCTAATTAATTTTATATTTGCGAGATTTTCATACTATAAAGAAAAATAACATTTCATAGCAAATCTTCAATGGATAAAAATATATGTTAGTGGATTTAATTTTATGACAGCCACTGAGTTAGAGAACAAGGGGCCTGTTTACACTTGCACTCTGTGGGTAGTACACTCATTTTCAACTCTCACAAATATAAAATTTGGGCTAAAAAAAGGTGAATCTTACCTATTACGGGATAAAGTAAAGGCCACCACAGGCAACTTGTCATTCGATCTGAGATGGTCTATGAAGGCAACCCACATCGTTTGTTCCGCCTTCGGGTTTCCGAACTGTTTGCCTCCTGCGCCGATAAGCTTAGATTACACAAAATATGATTATGGTTTGTCTAATTTAGGAAGATAATTTTGACAGATGAGAGGCATATATTAATAGTGAAGGAGAGAGTAAAACTTCTGTCTGTCTCAAGAGTGGGACAGACAGAAGTAGAAGTAGAAGACAGTAATATTCAAACGGCATCTTCTAAAATTTTTATTATCATTATAAATTAGACAAACCATAATAGGGGTTTCTTTTAATCAGTAAAAAGGAGAATATGCTCTGGTCTATGTTTGAAAATTTGTTTATTTAATTTAGATATCTTTATGTACATATTATAATATACAAGAATACAACAGAAGTAGTAAAAAATACAAAGAAAGGTGCAAAGGCAGTCTTATTGCTAAAGCAAGCCAATTCCATCCCTGGAATTAACTGTGGGAATCAATAATAATATAATGTTGGAATACCTTTAGGTCCGAAGCTTTTCTTGTACTCATTTTCTCTGGCCTTCTTAGCGGCCACTGCTTCGTTGTATCCGCGCAGTTGGAAATTACCTTCTTGGTCTACAACTAAGAACCTTTCATTTTTTGACTTGCCCCCGGAACCTTAAAATATGACATAATACACATATTGAAAATTATAATGTTCCATTAGAAAGATGTCTATAATAGCCTTAATGATAATGTAGACCTCCCTTTTTAAGTGCTCCGAAACGTAGTTGGTTCTCTCGTGGACGTGAGTTTTTCTGAAGAGCAAGCTTATAACTCGTGCTCTGAATTCATGCCAATATTGTAAATGCGAAACGCTCATCTATTCTACCGATTTTGACGTTCAGCACAGAGATAAGTTACATACTGGGGAAGGATACAGTATGCTATAAGTGTACTTTATCCTTTAAAAGTTTAACGTATTTACGTAAGGAAAATTAAAGTATACTACACTTATTGACGTCTAGTTATTTATAAAATATAATGGTGATAATCAGTAACGGTATCTTAAAACTAAAGCTACGAAGGTTCCAAACGCGCCCTGGTCTGAGAAGAGCCCACAACAAACTCAGCCGGGTTTTATTTCATCATCACCATTTCACAAATAATCATCTTAACTAAGCAACTATCAGAGCCATTCGATCAAATCATTGTGATTATATACTCTTTATTTGTACCACCATAAAGATAAAAAAAAGAAAAGAAAATAGAAAAAAAAAACACATCATTGCCAAGCTTCCTTGTCATTTAAGTAATCCTCTACATGGTAATAGGATTTTTAATGAGTTTACGTGACTATCGACATTAGTGAGTCGAAGGTGTAAATATAAACGTACCTGTGTACAGATAATGGCAAAGCGGCACGGGCCGCTTGGGCGTAGAGACCACGTACACTTTCCGCTTCTTAGTGCGCCCCACCCAGTCCGCGAACTGCAGCGTGTTGGGTACAGTCGCGCTCAGCATCACTATGCTGACGTGCGCGGGCAACAGTATTAGCACCTCCTCCCATACGTAGCCGCGCTAAAATATCACACTAATAATGAAACAATTCATAATTAAAATAATTAAAAAACACGACTGCCCTACCAAAAAACGTAGTAAAAAGTTAAAAATCTAAAGGACTTGACCGGTGGAACTATGGCAGCTTGCCTAGGTGTCAAAAATCAATGTTCAGCAATGATTTCTATATTATTGTAATTGTAATATTTCACTGTTTTCAGATAAAAAAGTTTTAGGAGTCTGAAGGCTCGGAAAACTGCGAAAATGAACAAAAAAAGTTTCACCAAAAGATTGCTTTCCCACACTAGATGGCGCTATTCATTGTGTTGAGCGAGTCCAAAAAATATTTTCAAGTATTATTTCTTTATTATTGTAATTGTTATATTTTATAGTTTTCAGATAAAAAAGTTTCAGGAGTCTGAAGGCTCTGAAAACTGAGAAAATAAATTAAAAAAGTTTCACCAAAAACTGCTTTCCCACACTAGATGGCGCTATGTATTGTGGTGAGTCTAGAAAATATTTTTTGTTAACAAGTTCAACTATTCGACCACAGATGGCAGCATATGCAATGTGAAAGGGCGTTCCAGTTTAACTATTCGACCACAGATGGCGGCATATGCAATGTGAAAGGGCGTTCCTTTAAACGCAATATTTCAAAATGCTTTGTTCGATCAATTAGTTTGAGACTTGTCAAAAAATAAAAATAATTATAAACAAAACATACATTTCCTTTTCATTACTATTTAATTGATCAAAAATAAATCATTCTTAGTATAATGACTAAGGTACTTAAATGGTATTCATGTAGGGTTACAAGATTATTATTAGGCATGGATATAATGGAACGTCAAAATGGAGTAGTGCTTAAAGAGGAAAGCGGACGCTCAAGATTTAAACAATAAACGTACTGTTTTTTTTGTCATTTGAACCCTGACCTTATTTGGAATAATAAATCCATAATAATTTCGTTTTTAATTTTTAAACCTTACTGTAAAAACGGAAATCCTGTACATTGTCCCGAATCGGAGGGCAATTACTGGTCATGTCCTTTATCGAGTTAAATTAGAATCTTATTCACATTTTTATTAAATGATATTTTTTTGTGAATCACTGGATATTGAACTATAGTGTTATATATTTTTGGAATCTGCTCATCATTTTCTAGATGATGATTATATAGTTAATCCTATTTTCGATTTTTTTTTTCAACTTAAGTCTTTCATGGTCTCATGGTCACCCCATCATTTTTTTTTAATTTTACTAGTCTATGTCACCCGGGATAAACTAGGGATTCTAACGATACCTCATTTATCAAAATCGGTTCAGGCGTATACATATATCAGGAATATACAAACTCACAGACATACATACATACATACATACATGAACCCTGAAAACTATATACTCCTTTTTTCAGGCAGTTATATAAAAAAAAGGTCTGTATTCTGTATATTTATATTAATTTTTCAATTTACACTTATAAAAGCTCTTACGAAAGTCAAATCGGTATTATACCGATTTGACTTTCGTACAATACAATTAATAAAATAAGTCTGCAAAATATTTCGTAGGTTCTAAATATCAAACAATACTAATTACTATTGATTAAAATGACATAAAAATTTATAAGTTACCCAAGTACCTAGTTATACAAAAAATTTAATAATGTTATTTGCAGTGTCTCGGCTTCATAATAAAAGTGTCACAAATATGGATATTATTAGAATTAAAAACAAAGATAGGTACTCAAGTACATAATTTTCATGTCTTAGAAATGCATGCCTGAGGATCAAATTCCTGAACGAACATCTAAACCACTCCGATCAGATCACCGCTTATTATAATGATAATTATTACGATGAGTGACTCTAAAATCCCTTACCTCAGCGTTATTGATGTAATGGACCTCATCAAAGATAACAAACTCCAAGTCCCTCGTGACGTCAGAGCCGCAGTACAACATGGATCGTAAGATCTCTGTTGTCATGACAAGACAGGAGGCGGTCGCGTTTATTTGAAGATCGCCCGTCAGTAAACCGACTTCTCCAAAAGTTCTGTTGAAGTCGTTATACTTCTGATTTGATAGAGCCTTTATTGGCGATGTGTAGATTGCCCTAAAACCAATTCATTCAGATTATATTTCTCAAATAAAATAGTGGTGTCATGTACCGTTCATTTAAGTATATGATATCGTAGATAAAAAAGATGCCAATGTGTATTATGTACTAAAAACATGTACTTCCCGAAAGTATGTAGGTTACGATCGTGAACAAATCATTAAAATCGGTCTATTGGTTTCCGAGAAAGTTATAAACAAACACACATACCGTGTATACGTATATAGAACCTCCTCTTTAAAGTCGGTCAAAAAACGCGAAAGTAAGCACAAATGGAAATAGGATTCGGTTTGTCTCGGGATTTCCTATCAGTAACTCCGGTCTAATAAATAGAGAAGTCTTCACTGACTCACTCACTGACACGTCCAGTACAAATTCTTGATCCTAGAAAGCTGAAAATTTTGCACAGAGGTTCCCTTTATAATGTAGACAGGAAATAAGGACGGATTATACGAACTCCCCAATGGAGCGAAGCCGCGGCACGCTAGTTATTTCTATAAAATTAAAAAAAAAAAGAAAAAAAAAGAGGTATTTATGTATGGAGAAGAGAAATGTATGAGATGAGGTAATTAATAAGAAAACGGCCAAGAAAAATAGGTAAATACATGCCTAGTACAGTTTCTTCTGGACATTGCAATAGCATATTCGGCTACTACAGTTTTGCCGGCTGATGTGTGCGCCGCTACAAAAACGTGATGTCCTTCTTCCAGCTTCAATATTGCCTGACATATAAAAAAACTTTTAGAATATTCAAAACTTAGACATCACAAATAGTGGAAATTTATTTAATTTAATTTCATTTATTTATTTGTGAATACAGTAGGTATAAAAAGTTGTTACAATTATAAAAGTATAATGTATCCTACCACAGTGTGGCGTACAAATAATATGGGTAACAAACTTTAACATAACAAGGAAATTATAACGTTAAAATTAAATTAAGTATTTATAATAAAGCACTTTCACAAACAGACTACAGCATAGTCAACTAAATAATAATTCATATTATGCATGAATTATTTAGATACATTCAGACAATCCTCTAGTCACTGTTCAATTTTCAAAATCAATATCACTAAATTCTTACACATTAAATTATTTATTTTCCTTCATAATCAAGCTAATAATTTTATTTTGCGTTAAAGTAGCTTCCATCTATTTTCTCCACTGAGCTAGTAATTTTTAGACTTGATAAATTACCTGTTTCTGAAAAGTATCCAATTCGAAGGGATAAGTATGCGCCAAATCCTTTAATTTCTCTCTAAACTCAGGCACAGGTAGAGAGACATCTATCATTTCTGCCCACTCTGTAGAAGTGACCCCCATTTTGACCGCAGAGTTAGTAATATTTAGAATTGGTATTTCCGGAAGTTCTACTGGAGGATGTATGACAGTGCTTTCTAAGAAGTTATCTTCAGCTGGGTCTTTATTTTCTATTTCTATATGTACTTTCTTTGGTTTGGGCTTTTTCGTTTCTTCTTGTTCATTGTCATCTTGCCAAAGACCTGAATATAAAATGCTGTTTTCAAATCAAATTTTAAAATGATGCAATTATTTTACACAGAATGGCTAGATTTTTTTTAAAACGTAACTTCAACCGTCATATTATAGTGAAAATTATTTTGAAGAAGATTTTGTAGATACTTTAAAATCAAAAATCAGTGTTACAATTTATTCCGATAAAATAACATTACAGGCTGATGGATGGAAATAACATTACTAAATGCAAAAGAGTTAGTTTCTATATATGTTTGTTTATCATATCATACATGATACTAAAAATATTACCACTATTTACTATCATTGCAATTATATACTTTTGATTCCCAAAAAATTATTATTTCTCTTAGAATTTTTTAAAAACTTAAATTCAAACATATCACTTAGTTTACTATAATTTACCTGCTAAATGTGAATTGCTATCAACCAACTCCTCTAAGTTGATATTAATTTGTTCAATCTCTTCATTTTGTTGTTGAGGTGCATCTTTGTCAACTTGATTCAGTAATGTCATGCCATCATCAGCAAATACAACACTTTCCTTTGCACCTGGAGCAGTTATCAGAATTTCTGGAACAATGATTTAAAACTATTTTAGAAAATAGCTATTGCCAGTGGATTCCTCCACATAAATATTAATTTACATACAAATTTCAAACCCCTATTATAGTTATACCATTTTAGTGGTTGAATTTTCAAAAATCCTTTCTTAGTGGATATCTGCATGATAATAGTCAAAGGGCATTCCAAAATGTATCGACCAAAAAGATTGATTGATAAAAAACAAACTATGCACCAATGGATTTCTTAGAATTACCAAATTACCTCTAAATAAAGTCCCAGAGGAAATCCCAAATCCATGGGTAATCAGGCTGACAAAATAAATTATCAATTTAGGATTTCCATAACATGACATGAAATAATTTTATGTACATATTTTCTAAAATATACATAATGGTTTTAAGCTGCAGTTCAAATTTTTTTTATTACTTACAAATAGGTAAATATTTTCTGTAGAAAGTAACAACTGAGATTATAAATGTAATAACTAGGTAAATATAATTAAAATAAATAGCCAATTCTGTGTAAATAACAAGAGCTTATATCTGCAGTATGTAAAGTTCCTCATTTTGTCAAGGGTTGTACTTATTTCTTATATCCTTGGATTTGTTAAAGTTATACCTTCCCCAAGAAACTTCCCAGGTTCATCATCTTCCAAATCTATCAATATCTCCCCAGTTTTAGCCGCTTCATCAAACATTTGCTGCAGCTCCGGTTCAAAGCCGGCCGGTAAGAATGGATTCTGCATGATACTCCCCCGAGTGGCCTGGCTCGGAGGCAGCGGTGCTCGGGACATAGAGAGACTGTCCTCATCATCCTCAGCTGGTATACTTATTTCCTCTAGGCCTACTATTTCACCTGTGAGAGGGTCCCGGACAACCTGTTATAATACAGAATAAGAAAGAATAGGAAGAATATTAAAGAAGTATAATATAGAGTATGTAATAAGAAAGTGAAGTGAGAGACTCATTTGAAATTTTTTGTGTAATTATTTGAAAAAGTTTCTATTCTACATAGAATGAGGAATTATTTCATTGTAACTCAGATAGATTGAATTTAGGAAATGGACAAAGGTTATGTGTAGGGAGAGATATATATATTTCTATATTATTATCCACTACAAGTTATATTGTTTTTAGTTACTTACCAATTATTTAAAAATTATCCATGGCAGAGAACATATTCTAATTCTAGTTGCTAAATGCTTTCCATCATAAAAAAGGATATCAGCAGTCTAAACTTACCTCTAAAGTAGTATCAAGGCATAAATCATCATCATCGATTTTAAACAAAGAGTCGATATCGGTAGTTCTATGCCAGTGTGTCTGCGACCTCTCCCACTTGTGGATGGATAGTCTTTCAGGTTTCAGTAAATAATTTTGCACTCTTTCGCTTAAATCTTCGAAAATAGGCGGCGACTAAAACGAGACAAGTTTTAGATGCTATGTTCTTGTTAATAAAAGAGTTTTGCTTCATGTCACATTAAATACCTTAAGGTCCGAAAATATTTCATCTTCAAGCTCTAGCGACATTTTAAAGGAATAAATTCATGTATTAATTAATTATTTTGTGGATTTATTTTATTAATGTTTTGTTGTTGACGTTTGGCAGTGGGCTCGCAGTAATTTTTACTCTTTGGTTTGACTTTGATCAGGTTTGATTAGACATTGACGTTTAGGGACGGCAGCAGGGCGACCGCGTATCTCTGACAGCAACAGTGTAACGATCGCAATCACCTCTGATTGGATAACACTCATCCACTATTGGATAAAATCCATTGACGCAGCAAGAATACCATAAATTCAGCCAGTCACAGCAATTATGTGCAGAAAATACGCGGTCGTCCTGCAGACGAGTTACGATTTTTTTAGCGTCAGCTTTCTAATCGATCATCATATTAATATAAAAGATAAACGATCAACAGAAAACTCTATCAATCAAGTGTTCTATTTATTTTGTGAACCTTAAATTCAACCATTTCAATTAAATAAACAATAATTATTAGTATTTGAGAATCGGTAATCGGTTGAGAATCGGAGACTAAAACGTTTTTTCTAAGTTTTGCTCAAAGGTTTTGCGACGTATTGACTAGCTTGTCGATCTAATAGTTTAAAATCACATTAAACCTCAGAAAAATCCTCCGAGCATGCTATCTAGAGGTATACCACTGGAATATTTCTGTGACTATAGCTGTCTTCATAAATGCACAACAAAACTTTAAACACCGTAGACGGATCAAACGGTTCTTTTTCACTAACAAAACATGAGTTTTGTTGAAGAGAAAGAATTTATCTAGGTACTTTTCTGATATACGGTACACTTATTTAGTTATTTGTGGTATTTATTTTATGTGTCAAAAATCAGAAATCAATTTACCTACATATTGCCTTAGTTACTACAACCTCTAACCTACCTAGGTATTGTTCGTAGGTTCGAATCCTCTGTTTGAATCCCACTACTATTGTTTACAATATGCTCTACAGTCTACCCATTATTATTAATTATTATGTAGCTATCTCATAATTCATAATTCATAATTCATAATTCATAATTTTTATTTTGCCAAATTGTGGGTAACAACAGTTGTTATCTTAAAAAAATTAATCCCTATCACAATTTACCGCCAGTGGCAGTGTGCAAAAATATACATGTAGATCCACAAGTTCCGTGATTTTTTAAATCAATTATTTATAATTTAAGTATATCCAACATAATTCCCCTAAGTGTCAGTTTAAGTCAACCATTTAAAATGTGTCAATATAATAATGTATGTTGAATAATTTTCATTTATTTATTTTTTCCATTTTCAATGTCAATTAGTAAATAAGTTAAAAAAAATTGATTATTATAAATTTATATTATAAATTATATAAGAGTAAATGTCAAAATTATGTAAAATCAAATAATAAGTAAATAATTCATACATCAGCTATGACACCTTTTAAATTTACATACATTAAACATTATACAAAATCAGTTATTAAAATATTACAGTTTATTTACTCAGATAAACAATCATTAAGGTATTCACTTACACTATAGTAACTCTTCTTACTTAGAATGTCAAAAATTACTCGTTTAAACCTTATCAGTGGCAGATCCTTATGGCAATTTGGAAGTTTATTGTATAGAGCCACAGCCATACAATGTGAATTTTTTGCGCATAGGGCGAGCCTTCTTGGTGGTACCCAGAGTCTATTTTGTGGCCTACCTCTTCTGTTTGGATACTTTTCACTCAGTGTAGGAAACAAGTCGGGATGCTTTTTTACGAAAAGCAATGCTTCATATATATAAAGACTTGGCAGTGGTAATATTTTATTTTTCCTAAACAGTGGTTTGCAGCTGTCTAAAGGTTCAGCCCGGAAAATAGACCTCATGCAAGCCTTTTGCTTAATAAACACCTTTATCGCATCTGTTGAGTTTCCCCACAAAACCAAGCCATAGCGTAGAATTGACGAAACATAGCCGTGATAAGCTAGTAAGGCAGTTTTTATATTTGACACGTGTGTAAGTCTCTTTAGGACGTATATAAATCGGTCTATTTTTTGGCACAGAATTTCAACGTGAGACTTCCAATTGCAATATTTATCTAGGGTTATTCCAAGAAAAGATATTGTTTCTGTTTCTTTTATGGTACACGAATCATATACTATGTTTAAATCACTTGGATTAGATTTATAGGTTTGAAATTGCATGTAGTGTGTTTTAGTCATATTTATACTAAGATTATTTTCATTTAACCACTTGATAACTGATATTAGCGATTCATTTACTTCTCTCTCAAGCGTTTGCTTATCTTTCGATTTGATAATTATCGTTGTATCATCGGCGTATAAGATACATTTATGGGTAATGACGTTTGGAAGATCATTGATATAAAGTAGGAAAAGCAGAGGACCAAGGACGCTTCCTTGGGGCACTCCATATGGATTTTGTGTGTTAAATGTTGAACGATAGGAGTTCGTGTGGGCTCCTTTTGTTTTAGAAACTTCTACACATTGCTTACGTTCAATAAGGTAGCTAGATATCCATTCTAGTGCTTTACCTCTGATTCCGTATTTCTCTAATTTATCAAGTAGTATTTTGTGTTGTACTCCTTCAGTAGCTAGCAAAAGCTAAGGTAGAGCTGCGTATTTAAGTAAGTAAAGTAAAAGTAAAATATACTTTATTGTACACCATACAAAAAATAAAATACAATAAGCATAATATTCTAATGGACATGGCACAACAGGCGGCCTTATCGCTCAAACAGCGATCTCTTCCAGGCAACCCTATGGCAAAGGATACATTGAAATAGAAAGCGGAAGGGGTGTACTAAAGAGAAGAAATTAAGTAATATACGAAAAGATACAGAAATGAGTAATATAAAAATATAATTTTAAGTATTTAAATAGATATAATAGAAAGAAAATAATATAGTATAGTGATATAGATTATAGACGACAAATAGATAAGTATATAGATGATAATGCTGTTTCAGCTTAGTTTTGAAGATAGAAAGCGATTGAGATAGTCTATTATCCAAGGGTAGAGAATTCCAAAGCCGTATAGCAGTAACAGTAAAAGATTTACTATAGAAGGAAGAAGAATGTCTAGGAGTACTTAGCAGTAGATTATTTTGGGAACGGAGAGTATAAGCATGTGTAATAAATATGTACTTAAATCGTTCTTTTAAACAATGAGGAGTGGTGAGATTGAACAGAATGCAGTAAAGAAGGTGTCTTAGTATGAGTATTCCTGCGAAGGTAAATCGGGAGCCACTTGAGCTTACGGCGAAACTCTGAAACGTGGTCATACTTTCGCAACCCAAATATTAACCTTATACAATAATTTTGAATACTTAATTAATTTTGAAGCCGAATATTTAATGCTTAGTTACGCGGAAAAGGAAAATTGTAAAGCTCTACCACCAACTTCCGCATGCATTATGTGCAACTCAGGTCTACCTTTTTATGTACATTAAATATATCTTAGTGGTTCACGTTGTTCTTTTATTTTAGTCTATGTATTGTAATTATTCCTTTGTTGCTTAGTTATTATTATTGAGGATGTCAATTAATTAATTATTCATAGAGAGTCTACTTAGTTATAAATATAAATATATTACTTAAGCAGGTATAAATAAAAACTCGGTAGTCACTGGTTAATTATTTCTGGTGCGCTACAAGTTGCAACCTAGCTACTAAATAACTATAATGATAAAATAGTGAGTAACTTATGTAGTTATTTATGTACCCACCTACGTAATGATATTATGAAGATAAATTACCTAAGTACCTATAATAATAATTATAGGAAAATAATACGTAGGTATGAACTTTATCATCAAATGGTAGAATAACTGGGAATAGGGGCATTTCGTAGAAAAAGCAAATAAAAATCTAATAATTGTTCTGTTTGTACGTACAGCAAGTCGTTCGTAATACGTGCAAAAAAATCAATGACTAAGTAACAGACAAGAAGTGAGAAAAAACTTAATTAACCACATTACAAAAGTGTATATCATTTTTAGGGTTCCGTACTAGAATACTTAGTAATGAATAATGATGGTGTCGTGTCACATTGCATTACATACCTGCAGCTCATTAGACATACACAAACTTATCTGACTCGGTGGCCAAAATTGTAACAAATTTTTATGCCTAATTAATTTTTGTTTTTATTTTATTTTTCATTTATACCAGCGACGCCTTCACCGGGTCAGATATGTTGGTCGGACAGTAATTCAATAATTCGGTGGTATTATTTAATGACCCAATTGACTACAATATTTCGCTGTATATACAGTGGCTGTAAATATGAATTCGCCCAAAATACAGCTTACGTTACTGTTACGTTTTTACTTTTACGTTTACGTTACGGTGATTTTACGTTTCCTTTAATCTACGGAACCCTCAGAGTGGGAGTTTAGCTCGCAATTGCTTAGCCGGGCTTTTTTCATCAGCTTCAAAGAATAGCGATAGGTACCCGTATATGATTCAGTGGGCCTTGATTGCCAAGGTTGGTTAGGTCCCTCAGTCAGCCCTCACTGAGACACAGCCTCATTCGGTGTCCGGCCGTTCGACAAACGAATACAAGTACGACCTTACTGCCTTGAATCAAAACATTTAAAAAAAAGTTCGATGTGAATTTTTGCATTAAATATTAATTAGAGTGTATTTTTTGTGTTTCATTAAATAAATAAAAAATGTCGTTATTAAATATTTTACGGACTACGATTTTTTTGTTGTGTTTAAATGTTATATTTATTGGCTCTTCTGATGGTTTGTCTTTGGTGAGTTTTTTTACAGTGAATTATTTCATCCCTACACTTTTTTGAACTCGTAGGTACTTGGTACCTCTTCCCCACATCAACCCGATAAATCTAATATATTCTAAAGAATGATAATAAAGAATTAATGTGATTCTTTATCAGATTATTTTGTGAAAATCCAGCTAATTCTACATGTAAAATTAAAAGTACCTAAGTACTTAGGTATCATTTTTAAACGCACCAAATAGATAACCTTTTTTATAGTAGTACCTAACATTAATTTTTTTTATGAAAGTGGTTATAAATATAAAGTCGTAAGGAAAATAAAAATCAGGTTAAATTTCAATTTAACGAACACATTAGTTCATCTATTGCTGCAATTTACTACCGTGGTAGATGACGATAAGAATTGAGGTAGAAGAACATGGAAGTAGTTATTTAATTTCCCGCCCTTTTTCCACAGTATATTAAATGATAGTACCTTTCATTTTCAGTTCTTTATGTTTTGCACTCTCAGCTTTCACTAGACAGACTCTATCACTATCCTCCAAAAAATATGGCCGCTTTCCCCGAATATACTTAGTTTTTTTTTGTTTTGCCTTGACTTTTGTCTTTTGTCTTTTGTATGGCCTCAATATAATAATAAGTACTTAACTATAAAAATGTAGAATAAAGCATCCTTAGAGATACTCTAGATATCTATGTACAGCTACTACAATATTTAAAAAATCTTAGTCAAGGTTCAGCTTGTAGGTATGTGAACACCGACACAAACCTATAGGTACTTCTGTGTAGTGTATACTCAATTGAAATAAACAAGTGCAGTGTACGATTATCAACTCTGCGTGTAATTCACTATAATCGCAACATCCAAAGCTATTATAGTAAAAGGAAAAGCGTGCATGAGCATAGATAATGCCATAACACGGCCGTTTTACTGTTCTGTTATTTCCGTGTGTTAGTGATATCCTTTCACTTACATTATTACATAATAAGTACTTATGCTACATTTTAGTTGTTCAGCGATATAATATACTGGCTGTGTCCCGCGCTTTCCCCCGCGTAGATCCCGATCTCATGGGTCCCTTCGTTTTTCCGTGAATGAGTAAAAATCATCCATCATCTTCACAGACTTTAGCATCCATACCACAACTTAAATAATAATATCTGCCTGTCTGTTACGCTTTCACGGCCCATCTGTTCAACCGAGTTTGTGATAAAATTATAAAGATAAGTTTCATCCCTGGATGGACATATTATGGCACTTTTAATCCCGGAAAATTAAATACTTCGCGAAGGAATCAAAAACCTTAAGAATCCACTTTATCCGCGCGGATCAACGCGGACAATGTCTATCATCTAATTTGTAATTAGGTGGATTAGTAGATTTAAAACGTTTTTGTTTGAATGCAAGCGGCGATGGGAATTACCCCAAAAAACGAATCAATTCGTTGAAAAACATTAAAAATACAAACGGCTCAAAACTCTAAGAACTCAACATTAAGTGGTTTATTAATTTATTTTATGAGTCAGCTTTGAATTATAATATTTTGGAGGTTTTCCATTAGAATTGCTAAATTAGACGTTGCATTTCGTGAGAAACCCCGAAATTACGAAATAATTTACAAGTTTGACGACCTTTCTGACGCAGAGACCGGTGCCAATACAGGTCTAGCAGGTTGGAGCCCAAGCATCGATTACGCTACATACTTAGTAAGATTTAGGCATTAAATTAGGTTAGGTACTGGGTACCTAGATTTTGGTTGGAAAATTTACTCTGTCAATAATTTCTTGACAGACAAAAACTTGACAATGCTTTAAATATTGTGACTACCTACTGTTTATACCTACCTGCTTACCCAAGAGTTGTGACGGGAAAAAAATAGTCAACCTAACGTTTGCATATTCTTTAAGCTTCATACTTTCGATTGGTGTGGAATTTGTCTATTAAGAAAAATGCCAGTGAAATGTTTAATTTTTTTTTAAATTGTTAATTAATCATATTCTGAATTGAAATTTTCTAATCAACCCATTTGCAATATATTTATTGACATACTAGCGAATGCCCGTGACTTCGTCTTCAGGTTTGAGGTTTTTAGCCTATGATTACAGACTATAATTTATTTCTGTGCCAAATTTCAGCCAGATCCGTTCAGCCGTTTGGGCGTGATTGAGTAACAAACATCCATACATCCAGACATCCATTCATCCATCCAAACTTTCGCAAAAAAATAATATTTATTGATTGATTGATATTGATTGATTGATTATTGACATATTTAATTTGATATAAAATACTTTGCATCCATTAACAAGTTCGGTGAAGGTCGTTTTATACAGGGATCTTAGACTAACAGTAGACTCTCTAGGGCGTGAGATCCGATTAAAAGCCCAGCATTTCCCGAACCATTAAGTTCTAGCCCCACAACAGAGGTTGTATGGAGCTGGGCCCACTTAAGCGAGTGAAGCATTCAAATAACATTTGCCTCTACGTGCATCTCAAGTGGGGCTAGATAAAGCATAGACAAAGCTTTAACAAGTTACACCTATTTCTATATTATCTGCGTGGCACATTGTAAGAGGCAAGTTGCCAAGGCGATATGGGAAGCGTTTCGTAACCGGCTCGTGTGTCTCTCCATGTTTGTGCAAAGACCTTTATTGCCTCATCGGTCATCAAGATTCTAGACACAATCGGCTTTTAAATCTAAGATCGTCAAGGAACGTACGCGCATAAGAGGAAGTTGAATTAGGTACGTATAGTCTGTTCCAATAGAGATGATCATTTTTTCATCTTCTTTTATCTACGTCTGATCACGTCATCTTATCTGCCTCTTGACCAGTAGTGAGAGGAGTGTTGAAAGAGAGAGAAGTTTTAGATATTCCCATAATTATTGGTCGAATTACAGATGAGATGACTTAAGTTAAAAAAAAAGCTCATCTCTATTAGAACAGACTTTAGTATACATTTTTGGTTAGAAAAACTGAACCTAAAGTTCAATTAAACCTCTTACCGACTCACTTTTTAGTGCGTGCGCGGGGATCGAACTCGCGTTCACCCGAATAGGAAGCCGGGCGTCTATACCACTAGGCTATGACACACCGCGCATTGCATCAAAACAAGTTTTAGATAATTTTCCTGTTTACAATCTCATGGAGTTCATATTGTTAAAAAATACATTGAAGAGAAGTCTGAATTGGATTATTATGGAAGATCGAAAATCAATTTTGTCGTACTCGTCATTTACTTCCTCGTTTTTACTTCGAACGCGATATTGATATTGATATTGATACCTCCGGATTCTGTTAAATTCCCTTAGGTACACTTTTAACAGGTATATAGGTGGGTAAGGACTAGGGGTATTAAAATTACCTTCAATCAAGAGTGGACAGTTCCAGAGCGCGCTTGCCTGGAAGATGCCTAATGTTCTAAGCAAGTGAGCTCCCACCTAAGGCGACATCACCAAGCAAGCTTTTAAATTTAAAAATATGATTTTGAACGAAGGATACAAAACCCCAATATTATCCTCCAAAACTGGAAATAAACCGGTTATGTTGAAGCAGGGTTTGCGTAATCGTGGTAAACTGCAATGTTTATGACCGAACTTTCGTTTTAATACATAGGTAATTTTGCCTGCGGGTGAGCCTGCATGATTAGAGGAAAATCACCTTGGATCTATTTTAAGTAGAATCATAAAAAATTAATCCACGCGAAAAAATTAAAACTAAACGTAGGTAGATACATGCTAGTAATTATCATATTATGCATAGGAACTTAAATGACAAACAATAGGTGAATCTTCTCTAAGCACAGATTAGGTATTTAAAGTTCCTGTAACTTTAGGTAAATATTATTAGGTGTCTGTCTCCAGTTTTGGTAATCAAACTGAATAATTTCACAAGGGTATTACACACCTACTCACCTATCTTAAGTTTTTGCAAAGGTTAATTTACCTATGAATAACAACAACAAGTTATTAATTGACTTTATACTTGCAGGTTTAGCATGCGCATAACGTGATATCTCGCGACGAAAGAGAGAATATTGTCGTTGCCGGCTAATTTTTCGTTTCCCCTAAGGGGTCATCCATAAAGTATGTCACACGTCTCCGCACCCTCCCTCGTCCTTGTCACGTTTGCTCACATTTGTGAGACCCCCCTCTCTAGCGTGACGTCACATATTTTGCAATAGGCTTGATGACTGATTTTGAAAAATGGTCAGATTATACTCGTAAGTATCTACTATTTCGAAAAAATATATTATTTCAGCAGAAAAATAAGGTATGGTAGATGAATTTGGCATTTGAAATTTAAATTTTAAAATTCACGCCAAAACGCTAGCCGGTGTCATGGCGTCGTTTGTGACGTCACTATTGTTTTTACCAATGTACTCTGTGCAGTGTGCAGTAAACAATAGTGCGATTGTCAAAGCTCGAAAACAAACAATTGTGACGTCATTCGCTTCTTGGCGTTTCATCCATTATGGCGGATTGCTGTATTTTATAGTTTTATTTTATCAAAATAAATGGCAATCTCACTCGAAATAGAAAAATAAATACGTTTTTTATAAACCATTAATCCTATTTCATTAGATAAATTCATAATTTTATTGATTCTTGGTTACTGTCATCATACATCATGTCTATTGTACATCCAGAAGTTATTAGCGGCGAGGCGCATGTGGCGGCATCTAAGCATTTGTCAAAGAGGCTCATAAGCGACCGGCGCGTACCACTAGTAGAGCGAGTGTGAACTCGCCAACAAAACAATAATTTAAACCTTACACCTTTTTCGTTAATAGTTCAAGGTATTCTAACACTTAGATGCATACGATTTTGAAATGTGATGTCACGCAATGTCACTCTTCGTCGACCCCCTCTCAAACGTGAGACGTACTTTATGGATGATCCCTAACATGCACAAAGTGAAATATTACTTTTATCTCTACTTTTGACGTAACGAGATTAGTAACCGTGTTTGTTAGTTTCGTCAGACAAATACAGATAACGGGTAGACATAATTTTACTCGTTGTACGCATGCTAGCCCTACAGGTTTAAATATGCATGACCGATGGAGATGTAGTTACCTACGCTAAAATGTTGTAATTAAAATCCAATTATGTTGTTATATTCTCTGATAATTATATTCTGATAGTTTATTGAATGTACGCCATCATTGTGCGATGTTCCACGCTGAGCAACTGTGTCATGGACAATATGATATTACAACCCGCTTTGATTGTCATTAAGTACCATAATAGTACCATTGTTATGGGGCTATGTACCTCCCACGTATTTACCCACTTATGAAGCTAATTTTGGTATTTTTTAGGTAATTCTCTTGTCACCATTATTTTCAACCACTCAACCCATCGTTGGTTCACAACTGGCCCCCTCTTAGTATGATAATACGGCGTTTCGGCAATAGTCCACCACGTTAACCTAATTGAATTGTAAACTAATTGAAAAATCCTATTACAATGTAAAGGATTTTTACATTGTAATAATAAATGATAACAAAGCATGGCAATGATTGTTCCAGCGGCTAATTAATCAAATTACTATTTATAGTTCTATTATATATACGATGTTTGTGAGATGATGATTAATAAAAAAAACCCCGGCTGAGTTTGTTGTGAGCTCTTCTCAGACCAGGGCGCGTTTGGAACCCTCGTAGCTTTAGTTATATGACACTGTAATTGATCATCACCATCATGTTTTATAAATTTCGGACGTCAATAAGAGTACAGAGAAGCTAAATTGAATAAATAAATATTGGTAATTGATATTTGAGAACGCTAAAGAGAGAGCTCTCAAAAATTACAGTTTCCTCATCAAATTCAATTTTTTTTAATTCAAATAAACTTTTACAAGTGCTGTTGAATCGTCGAGTGAATCTACCCATCTCCCATCATCCGTATCTAAGTAAAAAGTCCGAAAAGTAAGAGGTGCGTGGCCGGTATTAGAACCCTGGCTCCTCCGAATAGGAGTTCGAGGTCTTAACAAAAAAAACCACTAGGCTATTGCGTGCCAAGCTAACTTGTAAACCTTGAAAAAACAAGTACGAATTCCCTTTTCGTATTAGGTAGTACCGACACGGATATTTGGCATTCTATTCTAAGCAAATCAGTTTTAATTAATCGTATATAGGTAGGCTTTAATAACAATTAATTATATAAATACTAGATGAAGCTCGCTACTTGTAACTTATTAAATGTTCTTCCCCGGTAAGCTATCTCTGTAGTCTGTATGTATAAAAAATTCACAAAAATCGAGCTTTTTAGGGTTCTGTAGTCAAAAAGTAACCCTTAAGGTTTCGCCATGTCCGTCGGTCTGTCTGTCTGTATGTCCGCGGTTTAGCTCTGAGGTCCTTACTACTTGGTACTATTAGCATGGGTACACGTATTTAATCTAAGTTTACTCACTCAATTATTCATTAGTCATGGACAGGATATTGTCTAATAAATAATATAGGTACTTTACCATTTTGATCAACTTTTACATACCAAAGCTACGTATCAAATACGATAAGTAAATTAGATAGTTGAAAGCTTACTTAATGAGGAGGAAATGACCGTTAAATTGCTTAATAATCACTCAAGAAGCTTGATCTGGGTATCAAGCCTATCAAGTTTGTTTGTCCTCGTTTTAAGTATAAACATTAAGCTACTTGAAGTTTCTAGTCACGTTCGTGGCCAAATAGCTAGTAACTAGGTACAAGCTAAGATTAAGTAATATGTAGTTCTAGGTAACATTTTGTAACAAACGTTCCTCTATGTCTATGTTCAAGTACATATAGAATATAGTTACGTATGAATTACTAGATGATGCCCGCTACGATAAGAGAGAGATAAGATAAGAACATCGGCTACTTTTCTCTGTAAAATTTTGTCAAAATCGGTTGAATACATGGACCGTTCAAGCGTAGCAGACAGACAGAGAGACAGACACAATTAATTGATAAAATGTTACTATGAGTAATGATGCTTTATAGGTAGTTACTAAACTGCATATTCTAGAAATACTTATAAAACTGGATATTATTGTTTTTATGATTTTATAGCAAGAATTTTCAAGATTGGCAAGGTTAATGTTTAACATCAGCTCACTATAAGTAAATACATAGAGTACAATAAATATCAGAATTATTATAATAATATAACTGCTATTTATAAGGTATTGTTTTTGTTGAGAGGTTTACTCAATATTTACAGGAATAATATTATAATAAATCTTACCTTACTTCTTATTAATCTTACTAATAATATTATAAATGCGAAAGTTTGGATGGATGTATGTGTGTTTCTTATTCAATCACGCCCCAACGGCTGAATGGCTCTGGCTGAAATTTGGCGCAGAGATAGACTATAGTCTGGAATAGCACATAAGCTACTTTTTATCCCGGAAAATTAAAGAGATCCCGCGGGAACCAAAAAACCTCAAACTACGCAG
This sequence comes from Erebia palarica, assembly GCA_964035005.1. Classification (NCBI taxonomy): domain Eukaryota; kingdom Metazoa; phylum Arthropoda; class Insecta; order Lepidoptera; family Nymphalidae; genus Erebia; species Erebia palarica. The sequence continues at coordinate 23,192,682 of OZ035994.1, forward strand.
ACGAAGTCGCGGGCATTCGCTAGTTAGCACATATTTTAGACATCATCACATCAGCAATAAATCTTTAGGTACGTAGTTATTTTTCCCAACTTAATGTGATTTGTTTTAAGACCGTAGATTAACTTTAAAAACAGATATATTTATATTTATAACACATAATATATTTATTATACAGTCTCTTTCTAAGCTACATACGAAACCGTTTGCGGGCGAATTTGACTCGCACTTGACCGGCTTTTTTATACCCACCTTAAGGATAAAAAATATATAAGTACAAAAACTAACCCACAGATAGATCCTATGTCAACAGTAGGTTCGAATAAGTATTATTCACCTTTAGATACCCTTCAGCACTAAATTCCGGTTTTCCCAATTGCAACTAGGTAGGTAGTAGGTTTTTTTATACACTACAAGTTAGCACTCGACTGCAATCTCACCTGAAGGTAAGTGAAGATGCAGTCTAAGATGGTAGCGGGCTAACCTGTTAGAGGCTTGGCAGTTATACTAAACCCATACCCCTATTCGGCTTCGTCGGCACGTCTTTTACCGGTACCGGTTAAATCATATTGTTTATCAGATTGAGTACATATTTCTTTGAAAACCATTGCGAAGTAAAGCTTCTGTACCTACTACTAGTTATTATTCTGTGCCAGTAGGGTGGTAACTAGCCACGGCCGAAGCCTCCCACCAGGACTGCTAATGATTGCATAAGTACTTACCTATGTAGTATATATACCATTACCAAACGCAGGTGATAAATTGCCATAATATCTTCGATTTGATCCTTGAAAATCCGGCATAAAAATCCGGCCGGAAAAATTGATCCGGCATATAGGTATAAATCGTATAACTACCCGAAATTATTTATGTCTTACAATTTTTTTTTTTTCATTATATGTATAGGCCAGCGCTTGGCTGAAATCAGACTTGCTTGATAATAATATACAATATGGTAATATATATTTCTATTACCAAGCTGAGAGTGCAAAATGGTGTGAAAAAAATTAGGTCGGATAATCCCACCAAGTTTACAACTTTCTGCAGCCTTGATTTGAGCTGTAGCGTTTGCACTAGAGACCAAATACAATTATTTTAATATTGATAAATTGTCTTCACACACTCTACCTGTTATACTTAACCCTATCTTAATTTCCTTACAGCCGGAGCCCTCCTCAAATACATGTGTGATAGGCGGTGGATATTCCGGGCTGGCAGTGTCACGGTATCTCAAAGAGCACGGAGTCAACTTCACCGTGTTCGAGGCGGCGAAAGAAGTCGGCGGCACTTGGCGGTTCGACCCGCATGTCGGCGTTGACGATGATGGTGTTCCTGTGTTTACCAGCCAGTACAAATATTTGAGGTATGTGTCACCGTAAGATTGTGAAAACCGTTAGATTATAATCTAATTCGCGAAATTGTAAACTGTCGACAGATTGTGAACTGTTCAATGTTCTGAGTTTCATTGTATTTACGTTTTCTTGTCTCTTTCTTGTAGGTTAGGTTAGGGTTCGACATAAATAAGCAGGTAGTATAATAAGCACTTAGGTTTTATCGGGTTTATATACTTATCAGATTACAATCTACCGGAAAATAATGCGTTAAATTCTAATCTTTCGACAGTTTGCAATTTCGCGAGTTAGAATATAATCTAACGGTTTTTACAATCTTACGGTGACATAATTATGCATTGGTACACGTTTGACCGAGTTGTAAGCAATAGGCATGGTGACAGTAACCAAGAATCAATGAAATTATGAATTTACCTAATGAAATAGGATTCATGGATTATAAAAAACGTATTTATTTTTCTATTTCGAGTGAGATTGCTATTTATTTTGATAAAATAAAACTATAAAATACAGCAATCCGCTATAATGGATTAAACACAAAGAAGCGAATGACGTTTTGTACTGCACACTGCACAGATTACATTGGTAAAAACAATAGTGACGTCACAAACGGCGCCATGACACCGGCTAGCGTTTTGGCGTGAATTTTAAAATTTAAATTTCAAATGCCAATTTTA